>CM060177.1:52640637-62640637 GCA_030549775.1 Tamarix chinensis | reverse complement strand
ATTGTATTTAATATATACAATGTAATAAATGATAATTATACATTGTATATTCTTAGTATGCTCACCTTTATTTTATAAAATTATCTTTTTTTAAGTAATCAATTCAATATAATATATGATAAACATCTAATATTTTTACTTGTAAAATTTATAAATATTTACAGTAATCAAATATAATACTATTAAAACTTATAAATATATATATTATTATATTTACCTTGTAAAAATAAAGCATATATAATAATCTTATTTTATTTATCGTTACTAGTAATCTTATGATTGTATTTAATATATACAATGCAATAAATGATAATTATACATTGTATATTCTTGTTATTCTCACTTTATTTTATAAAATTATCTTTTTTTAAGTAATCAAATATTTTAAGTAATCAATTAAATATAATATATGATAAACATCTAATATTTTTACTTGTAAAATTTAGAAATATTTTAAGCAATCAAATATAATATTGTTAAAACTTACAAATATCTTTATTATTTACCTTTGTAAAAATAAAACACATATAATATTCTTATTTCATTTATCTTTACTAGTAATCTTATGATTGTATCTAATATATAAAATGTAATAAATGATAATTATACATTGTATAGTCTTGTTTTGATCATCTTTATTTTATAAAATTATCTTTTTAAGTAATTAAATATTTTAAGTTATTAAATAAATTATAATCAATAATAAATATCTTTGTTTGATTCAAAGCACAATATTTTTTATTATTAAAATTTATAAATATCTTTACTATTTATTTGTGAAAATAAAGTGCATTCAATATTTTTAATTCTTTTATCTGCAATATTAATCTTATGATTGTATGTCTCTAATATTTACGATTTATGATATGATAAATGCCTAGACTCGAATATGAGTCAACCTGTCAAAATCCGACCTGATCCGACCTATTAAGTTAACCCATAACTAATCGAATCCAACCCGTCAAATTTTATGAAATGACTACACCCATCAACTTAACTCGAAACAACTCGGACATAGCAAGACTAACCCATCATATTACATGAAATGACCTGAACGGGTCGAAGCCACCTACTCATGTGAACTAAAAAATGACCTGAAACCAACCTGACCCTACCAATCAAGTTCACCCGAAATGATCCAAATCCGAGTTTTCTTAACCCGAACTCGACCTGACCTGACCCGACCCAGCCCGACAAATTAACCCAAAATGACCCGGAATCGAAATGACCAGATCCGGAACCGATCTAACCCGACAAATTGACCAGAAATGACCCGGAACCGAATGACCTGACCCGAAACCTACCCGACCCGACAAATTGACCCGAACCTGAAATGACCTGACCCAACAAATTGAGTGACCCAAAGCCGAAATGACCCGACCCGACTTGCACCCGACCCGACTTGCACCCGACCCGAAATGACCCGCTAATGACCCAATCCGCTATGACCTGACCCGAACCCGACCCACCCAACCTGATTGCCACCTTTAATTATAACCAGTGGATCGGTTGCACATAGGGTAAAACCATAACCACTATTCCTAACCGGTGGATCGGTCTAGACCCAGCTCAATAATCTTCCACTTTAAAAGATTAGTGTCTTAAATATTTTATTCATAAAAATTTTCCCAGAAATGCATGACTTACTCCACGCAACCCTAGCTATCATGCAAACCCTAACTCCACGTAAACCACACTTCCTCCATGCATACCCTAGCTCCCATTCAAACCCTAACCCTCATGCAAACCCTAACTCTACATAAATCACACTTCCATGCAAACCCTAACCCCCATGCAAACCCTGACTCCCATGCAACCCTAATACCATGCCACATTAATACCACCGTGCAAAACCCTAACAACATGCAACATTAATACCACCATTCAAAACTTTAACGCCATGCAATTCCATGCAAACCCTAACACCATACAATTTCATGCAAACACCAACACCATACAATTTCATGCAAACCCCTACACCATACCATTTCATGCAAAACCCTAACACCATGCCATTTTATGCAAAACTCTAACACCACATTGTTACACTCCCCATCATTATTTTACAACCCTAACATGCATGTATTAAGGCCACATCATACAATAATAATAACATAAATATGCACATACTTCTCATGCCACAATTTATTCACACCAACATACTTCAACTTCATAATCATGCTGCATTCATAACACTTATACAATGTTCACATGAATTACACTATAATTCATATCATAAGGCATGTATAGTATAAAATCACATCATACACATATGGCCTTAGCACCCCTTACCTAAAATGTCACCGGTCTTGGTGCACGCTCCCATTCCATTTGAGGATTTTGACTGACTTCACCTATTATAGAAAAAATACTAAAGTTAGGTTCCCTCCTAAAAATATTATTATTCACTAACTTATCCTAATACTTGGTTTTTAATTAAAATAATATTATACTATAATTAACTATACAAAATGCTACTAACATACTAATAAAATACTATTGTAATTTAAATGAATGGTGATATAGGGATTTCTACCCTTCACAAAAAATGATATTGGTAAAGATAATAATAATAATAATAATAATAATAATAATAATAATAATAATAATAAAATATTGTTAATAATACTAATATTAGTAGAATATTAATAATTATAATAATATAAATCTTAAAATTACAAAGTGGGCTTTCGAGCCTGCCCATATAATAAAATTAATGTTCAATGATAATAATAATAGTGTTAATAGTATATATACTTATAATAATATTAAATTAGTAAAGATAATTACCATAATAATATTAAAATTAGAAAAAAAAATGCTAATAATAGTAATAAATATGCAAGGGTGTGAGACCTAATTAAAATTTAAGGTCTCAGCCCCCTATTAAATAATTATATAATAATTTCATTAAATCCCTAAACTTCGAAAATAATAATTTATCTAACTCATTAATACTCTCAAACCTGCCAACAAAATTTATCAAATAAGTTACTGCTGATAATAATAATAATAATAATAATAATAATAATAATAATAATAATAATAATAATAATAATAATAATAATAATAATAATATTTAAAATCAAAATAACATTATAAATTATGATAAA
The DNA here is from genome assembly GCA_030549775.1 of Tamarix chinensis. Lineage (NCBI taxonomy): Eukaryota > Viridiplantae > Streptophyta > Magnoliopsida > Caryophyllales > Tamaricaceae > Tamarix > Tamarix chinensis. The sequence goes on along the minus strand of CM060177.1, from coordinate 62,637,524 downwards.
AGCATAATAATTCTCAATAAATAGAAAGGAAGGGTTAAGAAGGTCTAGGGTTTCACCTTGAGTTGGCGGGGATGGGTGGCACCGGCGGTGGTGCACGACGGTGGCCAGAAAAGTGATCTAAAAGGGATGAAAATGAAGAAAAAGAGGGAAGGGGAAGGAGAAAAAAGAAAAGAAGGTTATTGGTCAATGGAGGAGAATTAGCAAGATTTTTTGGGTGGTTCAGAGGGCAGTAGAAGTGGCGGATGTGGTGGTGCGGGGTGGTTTAAAGGTTTCGGGGGTAAAAATTTGGCAAGAGGAATAGGAAACTTTGCACAGTTATGGTGCCCGTGCAAGAAGAATCGAAGGTGGTGAATGGTTTAGTTAATTAGAGTGTGTTGCAGGGAAGAGTTTGGGAGGAAGAGACGGCGGCGAGGTTGGCTAACGGTGGAGAATGGTCTGTCTAAAGTTGCGGTGGCGCACAGGCTTGCACTTAGGGTTTTGGGGGAAAAAATATCGAAATCAGGCCATACGAGGGGTATTTATAATGGTAGAGGGTAGGCTTGAGTTCTGTAGGTTACCAGGAGGTCAAAGCCGATGAGAAAATGGGGTGGTTGTGGCGTTGATCGGTCAACACGATTTCCGTAAGGGAAAATGGGGTGATCGTATGGGAGAAAAGAGGAGTGGGGCAGTTCATGCTGGAGTGTGTGTCGAGGGGAAGAAAATGAGCAGGAGAAAGGCTGTTCACGACACGTGTGGTCAGCGACGCCATTTTATGGGGGTGGAGGTTGAAGGTTCGGCGATGAAGGAGAAAGGAGGAAGAAGGAAGGAGGTGAGCCGGCGGTCAGGGGAAAAAGAAAGAAAGGAAAAAGGGGAGGAACCTGGCCGGTTCGGCTGTGGTTATAAGGCTTTTAATGAAACACAACATCCCAGGGAAATAAAGAATAAAACGCCGCATCGGAAGAAGCAGAAAGAAGGGAGCGGCGCTGGGCCGTGGGAGAAGGGAGGAAAGGAGGACGGGTTGGGCTGTGCTCTAGGCCTAGTCCAGCGAGAGGAAATAAAAAGAAAAGAAAGAAAAAGGAGGAAAGAAAAAAGGAAAAGGGAAAAGGAAAAAATTTATGTGGTATGGGGTTAAATAATTTAATTAGAATATTTTGGGTAATTAGAATAAAATATTTAGTTAAAATAATATTAAATTTCCTTATAAATCCTCATTTAATTATATTTCCTAAAATAAATAAGTCTTGGGCATTTCAGCTGGTGTGTGTCCTTTTTGATTCAGGTGCTACCCTGTCATTTATTTCATCTGCATTTGCTGTTAAGGTTAAGTTGTCCCCTTTGCTAGAGTAGAATTATCTGTGATGCTCCCATCGGGTGATAAGATGGAATGTAATTAGTTATTCTTAAATGTGGCCTTATTCATAGGTGGAGTAGACTCTTAGTAGACCTAGTCAGCATGGACTTAAAGGACTTTGATGTGATTATTGGCATAAACATATTGGGGAGGTACCAATCTATGGTTGATTGCACTCAAGAGCGTGTGATTTTTCGAGGCCCAAAGGAAACTTGGGTTTCGTATAGAAGGACCCAACCTAAGCCTGCTACTAAGGTGGTATCAGCAATTTTCCTCCCGCTTTGGTCCAGAAAGGGTATCCCTTGTACTTGTGTAGTGTGTAGGAGCTAAATAAAGACCCGACAACTCTAGATAGCATTTCAATGGTCAGAGAGTTCCCAGATGTATTTTCAAAGGAAATACTGGGTATGCCCCCAATTTAAGAGATTGACTTTAAGATTGAGCTAATTCTAGGAGCTAAACCCATCATGAAGGCACCCTACTAGATGGCGTTGGTTGAATTAAAGAAGTTAAAGGCCCAACTAGAAGATTTATCGGAGCATTGGTACATCCGGCCAAGCGTGTCATCCTGGGGAGCACTGATATTATTTGTGAAGGAGAAGAATGGTAGTCTCCACCTCTGCATTGACTGCCGAGGGTTGAATCGGCTAACAGTGAAGAGCCCGTACCCGCTCTCGAGGATTGATGATCTTTTTGACCAGTTGAAGGGTGCTGTAGTATTCTCTAAGATTGACCTAAGGTCAAGATACCATCAATTGCAGATTGCTAATACTAATATTATGAACACCACTTTCCAAAGTTGGTATGGACACTACGAATTTACAATGATGCCATTTGGGCTCACGAATACGCCTATAGTTTTCATGGACCTAGTGACGAGGATATTCAAATCTTTCCTCGATCAATTCATAGTGGTGTTCATTGATAACATCCTTGTGTACTTCAAAGGGAACGGAGAGCATGAGCAGCACCTCTCCACCATTATGAATCTTGTGAGATAGCACTGCTTGTATGCAAAGTTGTCTAAGTATAGATTCTGACTTTAGGAAGTGGCCTTCCTTGGACATATAGTATCAGCTAGGGGAGTGGTTGTGGACCCAGCCAAGATCATGGCAATCACATAATGGAAGCCTCCCATGAACATAGAAGAGGTTCGGAGTTTTCTGAGTTTGGTCGAGCGTTACAAAAGGTTTGTGCAGAATTTCTCCAGGATTGCTCGACCATTAACCAAACTCCTAAATAAGACTACGAGGTTCTAATGGGATGAGACTTATGAGGGAGCCTTTCAAGAGTTGAAAAGGCAGTTGACCACAACACCTGTGTTAACTCTGCTAGAGGGTTCAGAAGTGCTCAAGGTTTATAATGATCCATCTAAGCATGGGATTGAGTGTGTGTTGATGCAGAATAGATGAGTAGTCACGTATGCCTCCCGACAGTTAAATTAGTATGAACAGAATTACCATACTCACGACCTAAAGTTGGTTGTAGTGGTGTTCTCTCTGAAGATTTAGAGGCACTACTTGTACGGGATGAAGTGTAAGTTTTTACAGACTATAAAAGCCTCAAGTACATTTTCACCCAAAAAGAGCTTAGCATGAGGCAGAGGAGATGGTTAGAACTTGTCAAGGACTACTACATTGAGTTAACTTACCATGAGGGTAAGGCCAACGTACTTGTAGATGCCCAGAACAGGAAGACCTCGCATTCTGCACTTTGTTATGGGGTTGTTGATTGGGTGTTAGGGGAGTTGTCTATCTTGAAGATTAAACTAATTCGGCAAGGCAAACTTGAGTCCTGCATGAGCGTCCTGACACTCACTCCCACCATATTGAGGAAGACCAAGCCGGATAGATCGGAGACGCCAAGCTTGAGAGAATCTATTAGAAGATGTAAGAAGGTCGAGCTGAAGGGTTAAGAGTTCATGAGGATGCCAGTCTTCAGTTTAAGGGTCGTTAGTGTGTACCACAGGGATGTCTAGAGTTGAAGCATCGTATCATAGAAGGACATTAGACCCCTTACTCGGATCACCCAAGAGGGGACAAGCTATACAAAGACCTTAGGAAGGTATATTGGTGGCCCTGCATGAAGTGAGAAGTGGTCAAGTTCATGTCCCGATGTCTGGTATGTTAGAAGGTTAAGATCGAACATCGAAGACCTACAAAGCTACTTTAGTCCTTGGAAGTGCCAAGATGGAAGTGAGACTCTATTGCCATGGACTTTATCAGCGGTCTACCAAGGACTCAGAGCGACTGTAATACCATTTGGGTTGTTATGGACAGATTGACTAAGTTGGTTGTGTTTATTCTGATGATGTCCACATGGGGTATGGACGAGTTAGTGGGTGTAATATCCCATTTTAATAAACCCTAATTTAAATATCCAAAACTTAAATTTTGATTAGCATATGTAATTTATCAAAGAATTATTTTAGGTTGGATGTCTCATTATTGTGAGTAAGCCTATAATTATTAAATTGTGATAATAATCTGAGCTAATGTATTTATAATTAGAGGAAAGATAATAATAATAATAATAAATAACGGTAATAACAACAATAATAAGAATAGTATCAATAATGATCAAGATAATAAGGATGGAAATAACAATAGTCTTATAATAATAACACTCTTAAAATAATATCGATAACAATAATCGTAAGAATAATAATATGAGTAATAAAGGGCAGTAGTAATAATAATAATAATACTAATAATCATAATGATCATAACAATAGTGATAATAATGGTATTAATAGAAATACGGAATGAGTAGGATTCTTCCTTAGTATTTAATATACTCTTAAAAGTCTAATACTATTTATTATACTTGTTAACTAATTATTAACCTAATCTCCATCATTATTTCACCCCTAAACATAGCCTAATCCAACCTAAAACCCCCCTCTCAATAGGTACCTCCTCTCCCCACCCCGTGCACCGTCTTCCTCTTCCCCATGCATACACGCACACCTCACCTCACCCTACCCTTTCCTATACACCCCACCTATCCTAGCAATCAACCAGCCATGCAGGCCCTTTCTCTTCCTATATATGCAACCATTACCCCTAGTAGCCCCAACCAACTGACTAAAATACCTAACCCCAACCACACCTGTAGCACTAGCCACACTAACCGTCCAGCCCCCCCAACCAAATCATGTAGCCACTCCTCCTCCCCCACACAACAGCCTGCACTCCAGCCTCAGTGTGTAGCTCTCCTTCTCCCCATGCACGCAACCCCCTGCACCAACAACCAACCAGCATCGTCTAGCCCTAACCAGACCATATAACCTCCTCCTCTTCTTCATGCACAACCCATCATTCCTCTTGCTATCCTCTTTTCCTTCTTCAACTTCGACCTGTAGCCTTTCCTCTTCCCCCACTCCCCTGTGCAGCCCCTTTTCCTTCCTTCTCCCATTCCAGCCCTGAGTGCCCACCTAGCCATCAGCCCTCCACCTTGCTTCATTACACTACTGAGCCAACTACTGAGATCCCCCCATCTTCGACCCTACCAAGCCTCCATCTTCCCTCCGTGCATTGCCTTACTCGAGCAGTAGCACCCTCCAACATAAGTGTGTCCTCCCCTCCAGCGTGTGTGGTACATGGTGGTGCCATTTACCCGCAACTTTGAATAAAAATTCCTAAGCTTATTTTGGCATTAGTTCCCATATATTGTTATCTAATCATTTTCTCTAGTATAGATACTAATGCATACATGATTTCATGGATGGTGTTATTAATTTTTAAGTAATGCTGACCTTGTATAAGGTGTCCTTAGAAGAGGCTTTTTGTGGTATTATTTTCATAGCTTGGAGGTAAATCCAACTAATCCGTAGATGGTAGAATTTTGTGTGAAAATGGTATGTTGATTTTCGAGGATAAAAATTATGCTAGGTTGAGGTTATCAAATAATTTGCACTTTTGTTGGAAAATGAAAGCAGCAGTAGTTTGTGTCCATGTAAACTTTGTGATGTATGGAATAAAATGTGTTTCCATTTTAACATCTAATGACTCATACATGCCTTGGTAGTATTCTGAAATTTAGAGTGTATGCCTATGACAATATATATGGATTTTTGCTAAAGAAAAACGTGCATGTCTAGGGTTAGGGTTCAATCAAAAATTTGTGTTGTATGCTAGATCTACTAATGAGTTAAATGTGTTCCTTGGATATTTTAGATAAACTTGAACGTATAGCATGTTGGCCTTAGAGTATAAATATGTTTCATTAGTGATTATTACTTGTTGCATGTTCTAGGGGTAGAAACGTAAATTTTGTATACCATGATTCGTATTTGAAAGTTATTCGTGGAATTTGTATGAATATTATGATATGCTAGAATTGTATGTTAGGATTATATATGTGTGTACTATGTTATGCCCATGCATAAGGTAATATGGTCTTTTGTCATACCGAAAAAATTTATTGTATGATAAATTATTATTAGCTATTCTATTTTAGCATCTTCATGAAAAATATCCTATAGGGGTAAATCTGGTAATAAAGTGAAGGAAAATACAGTAGTTATAGGTTGGAGGGCATTTTGGTCATTAGGTAAAAAATGTGATTCAATAGACTAGTTGACTTAAGTATTAGCCACGGAATAATTTTGGAAATAATTAGATGAATGGATTGAATAGCTGGATTGGATAATTATTCGGGCTATGGCATGATGCCTAACCCTAGGTTGTGCTGTCTTGGAATCATTGCGACCATCATGGTCCTTTAGATTTGACATTAGATGATTGATTATTGTAGAGACCCTCATGGTCCTTTGGTGAATTGATTGATGGCTAAATTGTACTGTTATGAACCTTGGTATTCTTGAATTAATAACCTAGAATTTAATAAAATACCAACCACTTAAAGAAGAAGAATTGAGTTTGGAAAGGAATCTCATGCCTCGGATTTGGCCCCCTAGTGCATACTTGGGCCTTTGGGTCAAGGGGTCCAATTTTTCTCTATAGGTATTTCATACGCCCTATAGAGCGTACTTAAGGACTTGGGTGCTGAGGTTTAGTATGGACAAATGATATGCCATATAGATTCCTTGGCTAGCCTTGATATATATCTCCAAAATTTGTATTTAAATAATTCTATTAATTGTTATTGATTATGTTGTACCTATAATTATTTTTCTTATTGTGTGATTGTTTAGGAAATTAATTCAAAACATGGGAATGGATCGAGAGATTCTTGTAGCTGCTGCTGGGAGTTGTTACAGAAATTATGTTGTATTAATTGTAGAAAATCCCATGTGATGCATTCGCCAGCAAATTTGGCTAATGGGGATTAAGCTGGCTGTGTAATCTGCTACCCGACCCATAATTATTTTGGTTAGTTGGAATGTGGATTACTCAACCCTTATTAACCATGATTAGCTATTATATATTTTAGATGATGGGAATTAATTGTACATCCATTACTTTGGATTATTATGCATTGTAATAATCTTGTAAATTTGGGTTGTTTTTCTTTGACCAGTCGTCGACCCATGTTGTATATGTCTCGGTTGATCATTTGGACTGTATTTGGGCTAATTTCTATAGGAGGCAGAGGCCTGCGATCGTGTATATTGTACGTCTTTCTTTTGTATTGTATACGCCATATATATAAGGCATATACACTGGCTGTACGAGACACACTTTAGTCGAATACATTTTGAGATAATTTTTTGGAACTCTCTCTCTCTCGCGCGACCTCCTCGTTCGTAGTTCTTCTCAATCTCTCTTCGATCTCTTCGCGATCTGTTCTTGATCTTCTCTGTTCTACAACTTCAGTAGTCGTTGATTCAACTGCGCTCTGAGTTTTCTAATCTTCCTTTGGAGAAAATCCTTAGGCTGATTGTTTTGGTGAATCGAACCCCGTGTTCGATTTTTGTTTGCAATCCGACAAAATTTTTGTGAAACCCTTCCAGGTTTCATCATTTGGTATCAGAGCCTTGATTATTCGAGTGCTCGTGGTTTAATTCGTTTGTTATTGAACTTTTATTGTTGTAATTACTATTCTTGAGTACGCTAACCCATATTTCTGAAGTGTGAATCTAGGGTTTGTGATTGACAAAAAAAAAATCAAATGATTTTTGTCTTGTTTAAGCTGGCGACCAAGAGGGTTGTGTTATTGAAGTCGGAACTACTTGGGAAACCCTAAGTAGATTTTGACGATTTTGCAGTTAGGGTTTGGTCAAGATTCTTGAATCTTGACGATATTCGAGGAATACTCCTCGATCGGTAAATTCGAACTTTACTTTTGCTAATTATTGTAATTTTTGGTCGTCAATTTAACATTTTTATTACAAATTGATAATTTCTGCTCACAATTGAAAGAGTGCGCAGGAAGGGATTAAATTCGACGAACCCTTGGTTCTAGAAAGAGGTAAGGACTCCAAGAAGAGGGGTTTTATCTCGTAATTGGTTTGATTGCTTAAGTTTCTCTCGCGGTAATATCGTTCCTTTCTTGAGATTTTCTGTTGTATTCGATTCAACAACTATCTGGAAATTATTGTGCGTTTTGTGTGTTCTAATATATTCTTTAATCTTGTGTAGTGTTGCGATATCTTTTATACCTAGTAGTGATCAATTTGTTGTCTGATTGAATTGATAATAAAGTAATTTTAGCTCTAGACTGACTGTTATCTGTGTCTTATCTTATACTTCATAAAGTAAATCCAATAATGTCTAATAACGGCCAATCTGTTAATCAATCTGTCTCAATATCTAGCAATGACTTATTAGAAACTCTTAGAAATTTTCAAGAGCAAATGAGTGCCCAACTTGTTGTTTTGTCTGCTAATCTAGAACAGAGGATAGGAGAACAAGAAATAAGATTTAATGAATTGCAGAATAATAGGGCAGATACTCAACATGCTGGGGTATTAGGAAGGGCTCCCATGGACCCTAAAACTAGGATTCCACCTTTGAATAGTTTAGAAGAATTAGAAGATCAAATATCCAATAATAGTGATAGGAGACCTAGACAAAATAATAGACAAGAAAGAGAATTAGACCTAGTTGATAGGAACCTAAGTAATCTTAAGTTTAACATACCTGGATTCAATGGAAGAAATGATCTTGATTATTATTTTGAGTGGGAAAGAAATATAGAATTAGTGTTTGAATATCACAATTATTCTAATGAGAAGAAAATTAAGGTAGAAGTAGTGGAATTTAGAGAATATGCATCTTCTTGGTATCACAATCTTGTCTTAACTAGGCCTAGGAGTGGAGAACCACCTATACAAACATGGGATGAATTTAAGATTCTAATGAGGAAAAGGTTTGTTCCAAGTTACTATTATAGGGAATTACATAAGAAGTTACAGACACTAAATTAGGGAAATATGTCTGTGGATGAATACTTTAAGGAACTAGAAGTCTTGGTGATGAAAATAGGAATTGTTGAGGATGAGGATGCTACAATGGCTAGATTCTTAAGTGGATTAAACTCTGAGATAGCTGATAAGGTAGAATTATATCCTTGTGGGACTTTAAGTGAAATGGTTAACATAGCTACCAAGATAGAGAGTCAGATAAGGAGAACTAGGCAGTATAAACCCCCTAGAATTGGGATTAGGAGTACACTAAAAAGGAATTTTGAAGGAACTAATTCTGGAAATTGGAAGAATAATGGAAGGTTTGAACCTAGAAGTAAGAATAATGAAGTTAAAGTAGGAAACAAGACTGAGAAGGGGAGAAATATAACAGCTAATCCTACTAGTGGTCCCAACAGAACTAGAGATATCAAATGCTTTAAGTGTGGGGGATTAGGTTACATAGCTTCTGAATGCCCGAATAAGAGGAACATATTAATTAGAGAGTCTGAAGATATAGAGTCTGAGTCTAAAGAGGAAGAGTTGGAGACTAACTTGATTAGGGATGATGCTAGTGAATCAGAAGAAAAGATAAAACTTCCAATAAGTAGAGATCTTTTTGTGGTACGTAGGGCTTTAAATAGTAATAAGTTACCTGACTCAAATGCAATTCAAAGAGAAAATATATTTCATACTCGATGTTTGATTGATGATAAGTGTTTTAACATGGACATAGATAGTGGTAGTTGTATTAATGTTGCTAGTACATTATTAGTATCTAAACTAGGCTTACCAACTACTAGACACCCAATACCCTATAGACTACAATGGTTAAATGAGTTAGGGGATGTTAAAGTTAGTCAGCAGGTTTTAGTAAATTTAAAGTTAGGTAAGTATGAGGATTCTATTCTGTGTGATATTGTTCCTATGCATGTTGTTCATTTATTATTAGGTAGACCTTGGCAATATGATAGGAGAGTGCCACATGATGGTTATAAAAATAGATACACCTTACATAAGGATGATAAGAAAATTGTTTTAGCACCTATGACTCCAAAAGAAATCTTTGATGATCAAATTAAAATAAAGTATGATTATAAGGAACTATCCAAACAGAGTATAGAGATTGGGATTAGTTCAAAGGAAGTTAAAGGGACATTTGGGTTTTATGCTAAGAGTGGTGATGTGGAAAAAGCAATTAAGAGACAAGCAAATGTATATTTGATGATTTATAAGGAAAGCTATGAATGTCAATTAGAGTTAAGTGAGGAAGTACCTATTAATGTGAGGCATTTATTAGAGGAATATAGTGAATTGTTTCCTGAGGAAATTCCCTATGGATTACCTCCATTAAGAGGGATAGAACATCAAATAGACTTTGTACTAGGAGCTGTTATACCAAACAGACCTGCTTATAGGGCTAATCCTGAAGTGGTAAAGGAATTAAAAAGGCGGGTTTCTGAATTATTAAGTAAAGGCTATATTAAGGAATCAATGAGTCCATGTGCAGTTCCAATATTATTAGTGCCTAAGAAAGATGGAAGTTAGAGAATGTATATAGATAGTAGAGCAGTAAACAAAATAACCATTAATTATAGGTACCCTATACCAAGGCTAGATAAGATGTTAGACCTTCTACATGGTGCTGTGATTTTTTCAAAAATAGATTTAAAAAGTTGATACCATCAAATTAGAATGAAACTAGGAGATGAATGGAAGACAGCCTTCAAAAATAACTTTGGGTTATATGAATGGTTAGTAATGCCTTTTGGATTATCCAATGCTCCCAGTACTTTAATGAGACTTATGAACCATGTGCTTAGAAATTTTATTGGAAAATTTGTGGTTGTTTATTTTGATGACATAACCATCTATAGAAAGTCTTTAGAAGAATATTTGAGACATTTAAGAATTATTTTGGATGTGTTTAAAGTAGAACAATTATATGCCAATTTAGCTAAGTCTGGATTTTGTTTAGAAAGTCTAGTATTCCAAGGATTTGTTGTCGGAAAGGATGGTATATCTGTGGATAAAGAAAAGATTAAGACTATTCAAGAGTGGCCTGTACCTAAGACTGTGGCTAAAGTATGGAGTTTCCATGGTTTGTGTTCCTTTTACAAAAGATTTGTTAGGAATTTTAGTACCATAGCTGCTCCCTTAACAGTAATAACAAAAAAAGAAAATGGGTTTAAATGGGATTTAGAACAGCAAAAATCTTTTGAAACTCTTAAAGATAAATTAACCCAAGCACTTGTATTAACCCTTCCTAATTTTGAAAAGATGTTTAAATTAGACTATGATGCTTCAGGGTTGGGAATAGGGGTTATACTTTCTCAAGAAGGTAAACCTATAGCTTATTTTAGTGAAAAATTAAATAGTAGTACTTTAAATTACTCTACTTATGAAAATGAATTATTTTATTTGGTAAGAGCCTTAGAAGTTTGGCAACATTACTTATGGCCTATAGAATTTGTTATAAACACTAATCAGGAAGCTATCAAGTATTTAAAAAGCCAGTCAAAATTAAATAGAAGACAGGGTAGGTGGATTGAGTTTATTGAAAGTTTTCCTTATATAATTAAATATAAAAAGGGATGTGATAATTAGTTGCAGATGCTTTATCTAGGAGACATGCTTTGTTAAATGTTGTAGACACCACTTTGTTGGGTTTTTCTTACATCAAGATTTTATATTTGGAGGATCTTGACTTTAAGGAAATTTATAAAAATTGTAAAAATGTTACACAAGGAAAATATTATATCTCTAAATGTTACTTGTTTAGAGAAAATAGGTTATGTATTCCTGATTGTTCATATAGGGGACTATTAATTCAAGAAGCTCATAATGGTGGACTAATGGCACACTTAGGGTTTCAAAAGACTTTAGATATACTAATTGATCATTTCTGCTAGCCTCTTATGAAAAACGATGTGTTGAAATATTATGTTAATTGTATAGCATGTAGACATGATAAGTCCACATCAAAACCTTTTGGGTTATATACTCCATTACCTGTTCCTAATCACCCCTGGACTGATGTTTCCTTAGATTTCATTTTAGGCTTGCCTAGGACCAATAGGGCCAAAGATTCAATAATGGTTGTAGTGGATAGGTTTAGTAAGATGGCTCATTTTATACCTTGCAATAAAACAAATGATGTTGTGGTTGTGGTTGAATTGTTCATTTCTCATATAGTTAAGTTGCATGGAATACCTAAAACAATAGTGTCAGATAGAGATGTTAAATTTCCAAGTCATTTTTGGAAGGTTTTGTGGAGTAAAATGGGAACTAAACTATTATTTTCCACCATATGTCACCCTCAAACAGATGGACAAACAGAGGTAGTAAATAGGACATTAGGTAATATGTTGAGATCTGTCCTTGGAAAGAATCTTAAACAATAGGAACATGTATTGCCGCAGGTAGAATTTACTTATAATAGGACATTACATTCTACAACTAAAAAGACTCCATTTGAGGTTATGTATGGTTTTAATCCTTTGACTCCTCTTGACCTGAGTCCTTTGCCTAATTCTGAATTACATAACTTTGATGTTGAATCTTGTGCTGTTAATATAAATAAATTGCATGAATCTGTGAGTCAACAAATTACTAAGAGGGTTCAACAAATGGCTGAGAATACTAATAAAAGAAGAAAGAAAATGGTTTTCCAACCTGGATATTTAGTTTGGGTATACCTTAGGAAAGAACATTTTCCAAACCTTCGAAAATCAAAATTAGACCCTAGGAGAGATGGACCTTTTATTGTATTAGAAAGAATTAACGATAATGCTTACAAAATTAATTTACCTGCTAAGCTTGGTAATGTTAGTGATTCTTTTAATATTGCTGATCTTAGTCCATTTATGGGTATTGATCAGGTTTCAGAGAAGAAACCTCTCCAAAAAGAGGGGAATGATATATATCTCCAAAATTTGTATTTAAATAATTCTATTAATTGTTATAGATTATGTCGTAGCTATAATTATTTTTCTTATTCTGTGATTGTTTACGAAATTAATTCAAACATGGGGAATGGATCGAGAGGTTGTTGTAGCTGCTGTTGGGAGTTGTTACAGAAATTATGTTATACTCATTGTAGAAAATCCCATGTGATGCATTCGCCGGCAAATTTCGCTAATGGGGATTAAGCTGGCTGTGTAATCTGCCACCCAACCCATAATTATTGTAACACCCCAAAATTCACTATTTTTTTAATGCAGAAGTAATTAAAACACTTAATTTAAAACCCATGAATTCTGGGGATGTTACCGCCACACTTAGTACCAGACCGGTTCACTCCTACCGTTTCGGTACCAAGTGCTAAGGCTAAGAAAACACCATTAATAATACCATACAAATTCAAATTTATAAAAAACGAGAATCAGAGTACGCGTAAGTCTTACATAATTCGAAATACCGGCTACTGTTTTTCCAGAACATAACTAAACAACATTAGTAAAATTGTTTCGACAATTCAAACATAATAAAAGATAACATGAATCATAAATTTAAAAAGGACAACGGCCACGTCACTCTAGAGATTGATCCAGCCCAGCTATCACTCTACCCCTCCTGATGTCCCGTAGATATCGATAGCATCAAAGTAGGTATCTCCTACCTGCAACAAATTAGACAGGCCTTCTGCTCATGGGAATGAGCATCACCCATGAAACGGGTGATCAGTACGCTACGTACTGAGTAAGATAATCGAGTACTAAGGCCGGCATATAACACATTAAATTATGCAGGATAAGGATCACATACATTTACAAACCCACACATAGGATACATAGCAGGATAAGGATCACATACATTTACAAACCCACACATAGGATACATAGAAGCATAGAATGAAATCCATAACTTATGATTTACAAGTCCACACATAAGGCCCAAAAAGGTCCAGATTAATCATTTAGTCTTTCTTTTATAAAAAGTCGATACACACCATGCCTTTTATCAGATCCATGTAGAAACAGGAACACCCCACTATTATAACCGGTTGGCCGGTCACACATAGGACCTCATGTCCTAACCACTATTATTACCGGTGGATCGGTCACATATAGGGTAAAACCCTAACCACTATTCCTGACCGGTGGATCGGTCTGATTCCTGCTCGCATAGTATTTCACTGTAAGTAATTAATGTCTTTTAAGAGCTTTAACAATTTTGGTTTGTGTTTATTGAGCTCGAGTCACCCCACTATCATTGACGGTGGGCCGGTCACACATAGGACCTCATGTCCTAACCACTATTATAACCGATGGATCGGTCGCATATAGGGTAAAACCCTAACCACTATTTCTGACCGGTGGATCGGTCTGGACCCGGCTCAATAATCTTCCACTTTAAAAGATTAATGTCTTAAGTATTTTAATCACAACATTTGTCATTCACAAATATTTTCCCAGACATGCATAACTAACTCCATGCAACCTTAGTTCCCATGCAAACCTTAACTCATCATAAACCACACTTCCATGCAACCCTAGTTCCCATGCAAACCCTAACTCCACGTACCACACTTCCATGCAAACCCTAGCTTCACGTAGACCACACTTCCATGCAACTCCAATCTATATGCAAACCCTAACTTCACGTATACCACACTTCCATGCCACCCCAATTCATATGCAAACCCTAGCTCCATGTATATCACACTTCCGTGCAAACCCTAATTCATAAGTAACCCTAAGTCCACGTAGACATGCTTCCATGCAAACCCTAACATCATACCATTTCATGCAAAATCCAGGCATCATGTCATTTTATGCAAAACCCTAATGTCATGTCATTCCATGCAAACCCTAACACCATGCCATTTCATGCAAAACCCTAACACCACATTGTTACACTCCCCATCATTATTTTTCAACCCTAATATGCATGTCTTAAGGCCACATCATACAGTAATAATAACATAAACATACACATAATCTTCATGCCATGATTTACTCATACCAACATATTTCAACTCTATAATCATGCCACATACGAAATAATTAATAATAATGAACATAGAATACATGGCATATGAAGCACATCAAACACACAAATGGTCTTAGTAAACCCTTACCTAAAACGACACCGGTCTTGGTGCACGCTCCTATTCCACTTGAGGGGTTTGACTAGATTCACCTATTATATAAAAGTATACTAGAATTAAGCTCCCTTATAAAATTTTATTATTTTCTAACTTATTCTAAGATTTTATTTTTAATTAAAATAATATTACACAATAATTAACTATACAAAATATTACTTAAAAATACAAATAAATTCCTATTTTCATTCGAAAAGGGTGGTGATATAAGGGTTTCTACCCTTCATCAAAATAATAATAATAATAATAATAATAATAATAATAATAATAAAAGTAAAACATTATTAATAATATTCTTATTAGTAGAATATTAATATTAATAATACCATAATTTTTAAAATTACAAGGTGGCTTTTAAAACCACCCCATTTAATAATAATACTATTCAAAAATGTAATAATGATATTAATATTATATATATATATATACACTTATAATATAAAAGTTAAAAAATATAATAATAATAATAATAATATAATTAGTAATAATATTAAAAATGTTAATAATAGTTGTAAAAAGCAAATGTGTGAGACTTAGTTAAAATTTTAAGTTTCTAACCCTCCTGAAATAATTACAATATTAAATAAATAATTACACTAATAATAATATTTATAATATTATTAATAATAATAGTAAACATGTAATAATTTCATTAAATAACCAAAATTCAAGAATAATAATTTATCTAACTCAAGAATACTCCCAAACCTTAAATTGGAGGGGATGGGTGGCACCGGCGGTGGTGCCCGGAGGTGGCCGGAAAAGTGATTTAAGAGGGGTGAAAATGAAGAAAAAGTGGTAAGGGGGAAGGAGAAAAATGAAATAAGTTTATGGGTCGGTGGAGGAGAATTAGCAGGGGATATTGGGTGGTTTGGAGGGTGGCAGAAGTGGCGGATATGGTGGTGGGCGGTGGTTTAAGGTTTCGGGGTGAAAATTCTAGCGAGATGAGGCTCGTGCAAGAAAAATCGAAGGATGTGGATGGTTTAGTTAATTAGAGGGTGTTGTAGGGAAGAGTTTGGGAGGAAGAAAAGGCGGCGAGGTTGGCTAACGGTGGAGAACTGGGCGTCTAAAGGGGCG
This sequence comes from Tamarix chinensis, assembly GCA_030549775.1. Lineage (NCBI taxonomy): Eukaryota > Viridiplantae > Streptophyta > Magnoliopsida > Caryophyllales > Tamaricaceae > Tamarix > Tamarix chinensis. Next base: position 62,621,699 of record CM060177.1, on the reverse strand, counting down.
GTGGCGCACAGACGGGTGCTTAGGGTTTCGGGGAAAGAAAGCTCGATTTCAAGCCATACGAGGGGTATTTATAGTAGTGGAGGGTAAGCTCGAGTTGTGGAGGTTAACAGGAGGTCAAATCCAGTGAGAAATGGGACGGTTATAAGGTTGGTCGGGCGGCATAAATTTTGAAATTTTCCCGACCATTACGAGGGAAATTGGGAGCAACGTGGGGAAGGAAAAGGGAACTGGGGAATTTCAAATTAGAGTGTGCGTTGAGAGAAAGAAAATGGGAGGGAGAAAGGCCGGTCACGACACGTGTGGCCGTTTTTGGGGGAAGGAGGTTGAGTGTTACAGATATGGTGTGGGCTGGAGGAGGAAGAGAAGAGAAAATAGGAAGGTTGGATTAAATTAATTAATTAAAATATTTGAGATATTTAAAATAATAATATTTAAATAAAATAATATTTAAATTCCTTTTTAGGCTTAATTAGGATTTTTAAAAGATTTTCCAAAATTTTCATTTTAAATTAATAAATCACTCTAATTTTATTTAATTAAATTCTTTATAAAATTAACATTAACTTGAAACTATTTTCTCTCTCTTAATTTGAATAAAATAATTTATTTAAATAAATTCCCAAATTAAAATCTTTAATTAGATAATATACCCAAATTTCCTTTACTTAACATATTTATAAAACTTCTTATTAATTTGCCCTACTAAATTTCCTTTATTTTAGTAAAAATAATTTATTAAATTAAATTTTCAAATAAAACCTTATTTAAATATAATCTTTAATATTAGAAAATTTCGGGACATTTCAATTACTTGGGTTAGTTGGAATGTGGATTACTCAACCCTTAGTAACCATGATTAGCTATTATATATTTTAGCTGATGGGAATTAATTGTACATCAATTACTTTGGATTATTATGCATTGTAATAATCTGGTAAATTTGGGTTGTTTTTCTTTGACCAATCGTCGACCCATGTCGTATATGTCTTGGCTGATCATTTGGGCTGATTTGTATAGGAGACGGAGGCTTGCGATCGTGTATATTGTACGTCTTTCTTTTATATTGTATATGCCATATATATAAGGCGTATACACCGGCTGTATGAGACACACTTTAGTCGAATACATTTTGAGATAATTTTCTGGAACTCTCTCTCTCACTCGACCTCCTCGTTCGTAGTTCTTCTCGATCTCTTCTTGATCTTCTCTGTTCTACAACTTCAGTAGCCGTTGATTCAACTGCGCTCTGAGTTTTCTAACCTTCCTTTGGAGAAAACCCTTAGGCTAATTGTTTCAGTGAATCGAACCCCACGCTCGGTTTTTGTTTGCGATCAGACGAAATTTCTGTGAAACCCTTCCAGGTTTCATCAAGCCTTGCCTTAGATTTGAGTGAATTGATTTGGTACGACCTCCTTAACGATCATTGTCTTGGATATGAAATTGTACTCCACTCGAGAATTAATATATGAATGATATAACTGGATTAGACACCCACTATAATACATCTGTAATAATTGGATTAGGTGTGGCTTGAGCATGGTAGGTTTGCTTGGAATATTAAAAACTTTCCCTATTATGTTTAAAGTATGATCGTTAATACCTTGAAATAATTGTGAAATTCGAAGCATGTTCTTCGGTACCCTTACTAGGAATTTTGATCTAACTAGCATTGTCAACTGTAATGTGGATTCATGTTATGAACTTGTAGTTTTGCTTGTGATCGTATGTGTTTTGTTAGAATCCCTTATTTGTATATTAAGTGCAATGTAGGTATGCTACCTCTCTAGAAGCATTGTAATTTACTCAGTACGAGGAAGTCGTATTGATACTATCACTTTTCAGAGGAGTACGTTCGTGGCATGCAGTGGTTGAAAGATTTTGAGGTGCATCATCCAAACAACTAGTTAGACTAAGCGAGTGAGTGGACCCTCTCCCTAGTTCCCCTTTTCTTGTAATATTTTGGTGGACCGAATGAGTGTAAGGACAAACCACTATCGCACCTTCATGTACCCTTGTTGACTATTTTTCTCAAGCTCCTATGTCACTTATTTATTAGATGATCTTATTATACAGATAACTCTTGATCTGCAAAACCTTTGTTTTTGTATCATCTTTCTCTCGCTTTTGTTTGATCTGACTCATTTTGAGTCTTAGCACTAGACATAAGGAAGGTGAGGAGACTGGACTTATGTTGAGTGTGGCGGTAACACCCACTATTTTATAATTATTGCTTCCGCAAAATAAAATTTAAAAGTCATAATTTTGGAGGTGTTACAGCGGGTGCCTATATGAAGTTCATGGTCGGTCGTCACTGGATAGTAGAGGGCATCGTGTTAGATAGGGATTCAAGGTTTCTCTCTCACTTTTGGGGAAAGCTACAAGAATTTCTGGGAACAAAGTTGAAGATGAGTACAACTTTCCACCCTGTCACGGATGGACAGACAAAGCGGACCATACAGACCCTAGAAGATATGCTGAGGGCCTGTGTACTAGATTTATAGGGATGTTGGGAGGAGCGCCTATATTTGATAGAGTTTTCGTACAACAACAGCTACCAAGCTAGCATAAAGATGGCCCCCTTTGAGGCTTTGTACGGGCGGAAGTGTAGGACTCCCTTGTGTTGGAGTGATATCAACGAGATAGTGGTATTGGGGCCTAAGATGATTGAAGAGATGACTATGCAGGCCCGTCAGATTCAAGACCAGATGAGAGCAGCCCAAAGTAGATAGAAGATTTACGCTGATCGAAGGTGCTGGGATAGTGACTTCGAGCCTGAGAAAAAGGTATTGTCGAGGGATTCCCCCACAAAGGACATGCAAAGGTTTTGCAGAAAGGACAAGCTGAGCTCGAGGCTCTTTGAGATCTTAGAGCGTGTAGGAAAGGTTGCTTATCGGTTAGTTGTTCCTCCAAAATTAGCACGAGTCCACAATGTGCTCCACATCTCGTAGTTGTGAAAGTACGTTGCTAATCCCTCCATGTGATATGACTAGACGAGATAGAGTTAGATGACTCCTTAACCTATGAAGAGTAACTGGTGCGAATCCTTGACACCAAGCTCCGGAAGACCAGCACAAGTGCAGTTCCCCTTATAAAGATTCTATAGAGCTGGTATGGAACTGAAGAGGCTACCTGGAAAGCTGAGAAGGAAATGCGTAAGGCGTACTCGAAACTCTTTGCTATAGGTACAACAACTCTTAGTAAACCCTTTTTTTAAGGGGGTAGTTACTTAATATTAATGTTAGTATTATCCTTAATCACTTAGACCATCTTGGTCCTTAACCCTATTAGAAAGTGACTTCGGAGACGAAGTCCTTCTTTAAGAGGGTAGTGATGAAATACTTCAAAAATTATGTCAAAATAGATATTTATTAGGAAAATTAGTTAAATAAATTATTTTATTAAAATAAGATGAAGTATTTAACACAAAATCAAGAGAAAATAATAAATAATGTAATTAAGAAAATTAGGGTATTTTGCTAATTAAAATAGAATTTAGAAGAAATTATCCAAAATATCCTAATTTTTATATTATTTTACTAAAATTTATTATTTTAAATATTCAAAAAAAATACCAAAATATTTTAAATGTCCCAACCCATTTGTCCTTTTTCCTTTTTTTTCATTTTCCCTTCTTGTTCCTTTTTCTTTCATTTCTCTCCTTTCTCCTTTTCTTTTTTTCCCTTCTTCTCCTGATTTGGGCCAGCCCCTCGCGGCCCAAAACCCCCTCTCTTTTCCTTCGGCACGGCCTAGCCCGCCATTCTTTTTTTTTCAAACCGCTCGCCCGCTAGTTCCCTTTATTTTCTTTATTTCCCTTGGACCAGTCAACCGACCCTTCTTCATCTTCTTCCCCACTCCTTTCCCATGACCAGCAAATCATCGCCTCCCGGCACCCCGTATGCCGACAACCAGCCACCACACACCAGTCTGCCACCTCCTGTCTCTTCCCTGTGGTTTTTCCTTCCTTTTTCAAACCCAACCAATCCTCGTACCTCCTCACACCTGCCCTCCTTTCTTTCCTTTTCCTCACCCCCAACCGAAAAGTACCTACAAATCGCAGGCTTGTACATGCCTTCCACCGCCAGCCGGCGACTTGCCACAGCTACCTCTACTTTGTCCTCTTCCCCTTCTATTGTTTTCATCCCTTAATTACCAATATATACCCCCAACTGATTTCTTAATCGGATTTCTTTCCTTACCTAGAAAACTTGCCTCCCTTGCACCACCACCAGTTCAGACGCTCCCTCTGCCACCGTCATCCAACGTCGCTGCTTGAATCACCTACCAAACTACTCCCTACAGCACCCTCCACTGAATCACACCACTCACAACTCTCGATTCCTCCTGCACAAGCCGCCATAACCGTGCAAAATTGGCCCCTCAATTTGCCAATTCTCACCCACCACCGCCCTTTGTGCCGCCATGCACCGCCGTTTTCGTCGCAGCCGCCACTCTCCTTACTTTTCAAAACACCCATCTAAGCCTCCTCTACCTCCCCCTACCTTCTTTTCCCCTACCTCCCTCTCCACCACCTTCGGCCACCACACTAACCGCCTCTTGTGCCACCCCTTTTGGTTGCGCCACCACCACCATTCCAACCCCCTCAACCTAGAGCACCTACCACCACCACCCTCTCACTCCCTCTCACTCCCCCTCTTCTAGCCTAGAAAACTATTTCTCCACCTTCTCATCCTCCTCCACCACCACCAGCGCCACCTGGTCACCACCATCCCTAGGTCATGCCTTAGCCTCCCTAACCCTTAAAAATAATACATTGAGTTGTTAATTTTATTATTATTATTATTACTACTACTACTACGGCTATTATTATTATTATTATTACTAACTTTAGAATATTACTATTAATATCATTATTAATAATAGAGAATAATAATAATAATAATAATAATAACAATAACATCATCATCATCATTATCATTAACCTTGGTCGTAGTAGTATGATGTTACTATTATTAAGATTATTAGGAAACTTATTATTATCATTCTTAAGATTCGAACTATTATTGGTATTATTATTACTATTATTGTTATTATTATTACTACTACTACTACTTTATCATTATTGTTAATATTACCTATATCACTAATATTCCTATCACTACTAGCATTTTTATTTCTACGATTATTATTATTACTACCATTATTGTCACTATTTTAGTATTACTCATACTACTATTATTATTACTAAAATTTGGGTTGTTATTAGTATTATCACTACTACTACTACTACTACTACTACTACTACTACTACTACTACTACTACTACTACTAATACTACTACTATTATTATTATTATTGTTAATATTAAAGCTATTATCTTTAGTAATATAAATATTGCTATTAATACTTTAACATGAACCAATATAACTACTAAGACCTATTTTGACTAGTAGTAGCAGGATTAGCTACTTTAAGAATAATAACCCTGCTTTTACCTATAAAACTACTATTATTATTAATAATCCTAATATTAGGCTATGATAAGAGTAAGGTAGGAAATAATGGTAAAATGGAAGTTAACCCTTAGTATTTTCTTCTTATACGTAAACCAAGTTAAAACTCTAAGTAGGCATAGGAGCGTGCTCCAAGCCTAACATCGTTTTAGGTAAGGGTGTAGTTAAGGTCACTTGTATGTTTTATATGCCTTATATGCTATGTGTTCTATTATATTGTGTACCTCATATTATTATGAATACTTACTTGTAGCGCAACACAGAGTTAAAGTACACTTATCTGACTTCCTTATGGCATGTGTAAAATGATGTGTACATTGTGCTTGTGGTATTATGTGATGTGACCATTTAGAACATCCATGCTAGGACGGGTTAATAAGATGGTATGGGGTGAAAGGATAAAAAGGAAAAGAAGGGGATTGAGTTGACTAAAAGAAAATGAGAATGACCTAATTGACTCATGACCCATGAAGGGACAAATAAAAGGAAAATATGGACAAAATAAGATAGTGGAGTAGATATTGCATAGAGAGGTCTAGGGTTTGCATGGGATGGATAGTGTTTGCATGGGAATGATCATTACATGTGAAAAGTTACCTTGGGGTGTAAGTAAGGTGAGGGAAGTGTTGTTTAGGTGATTAGAATCCTTGGGCGGAAAATTAAACGTAGGTTGGTATAAGGGTGTATAAGGAACTTGGCTGGAGTTTGGGGTGGTTAACTAAGGTTTCGTGTTAACATGTGTAAAATGGGAAAGGAAGGTGAAATGTTTGGGGTTAATTTTAAGTGAGAGGATGAGTTGGGGATAAAAGAGCATGAGTTCTGTGGGTTAGAGAAAGGACGAGCCACATAGGCCATATTAGGGTTTTCGGGGGAAAATCCTGGGGGGCGATAGTAAAGTTGACCATATATGACATAAGGAAATGGGACTTGACCCACACACTTAGGAGTTGGGTATTCATGGGAGTAAGTAGAAGAGGAAAAGATAGAGGGGTGTGTTAGGAGGTGCAGAAGTCCCAAGATATGGGACGGACCCTCAGGGGGATAGGAGTAGACGGATTGTGACATGCATGTCAAGGGTGAAATATTTATCGAATAAGATACGAATAAGATATTAGCCACTTAAAACGAATAATTGGTGACCCAAGCTCAGACCGGTCCACCAGCGAATAATAGTGGCTAGGAGCGTTCAGCCTTACATATTTTTTCAGTCCACCGGTTATAATAGTAGGGGATTCCATACTCAACAAACCAAACCTAATGATGTTAAACCATGGAAAGGCACTATCTACTTACAGTGAAATACCATGAGAGTCGGGGCTATACCGGTCTACTGGCGAATAATAGTAGCCAAAAGTGTTTACCCTACATGTTTTTCCGATCCACTGGCTATAATAGTGGGGTTTCCATACTCGCATAGATTAATAATAAGCATGGTGTGAAATGAGTATATTGATCAGAGATCTAAAAAATAAACTTAATCGGACTATAACACGGCCTCTATAATCTACATTACTTCTATGTTTATTTGTATGATCATGCTTATATTATATGCTTTATGTATATGGTCTTAGTTGCATAATTACCTTACTCAATACTTAGCATAATAACCACACGTTTTATGGGTGCTGCTTATTCTCTCGAGCAAAAGGCTCTGCTAAGTTTATGTAGGTAGGAGACACCATATTCGATGCCTATGATACTTATGAGGCATTGGACGGGACTGAGAATTGAGCTTGGACTTAGCATGGGGACCAAGAGCAACGTTGGCCGAATTCTCCTTTTACTATTAATTTACATTTGTATCGTTTTATTTTGGTTTCATATTAACATACTGTATCTTTTACCCCCTTTTTGGAACTCTTTATACACTATCTCTTACTCTATTTAGATGTACGGACATAATAGAGGGTATAGATATTTATGGATTAAGTGTCATTATATATAAAGCAATGTGTTACATTCGTGTACTAATGCAACCAAAGTACCCTTACGTCTCTAAGTTAAAAGTCGATAGGATATTATGTTGCCCTTGTGCGCCAAAGTACCTTAGTATTTCAGGGTTGATATGATTTCCCTCAATTAAATAAAAATGAAAATGATTATTATTTGATTCCAATTATTATTGGATTCATTGGTAGTAGCATTTATGCCTAATTGTGATTCGGCAGCAATATTTGCATCAGTCTATGAATGTTGCAACATCTATGCCTATCTGTGGTGATATGAGTTGTTATTGGGTGTGCTAGTGAGCCTACCATTATTATAAGAGTTGTCAGTATTGATAACAAGCCATGTGGCCATGGTTGTTATTTGAGAATGATGGTGTTTCTAATTATACTGCAAAAAACATCTCTTGGATATTCCATTAGTAAACTTTAATTTATTCCATATGAATGAGCATGAGTAGTATATGGCATTGGTGGTATGTAATTATCTGAATAGTTAGTATATATATATAATTAAATATTCATGTATTGCAGAAATGTCTTTTATGTGTTCTATACATACCTTTCATATTAGTTTTGTATAATTGGTTACTCAATACTATTGTACTGAAGGGCTCATTTTCATAGATTCTTGCTTATTAAATGCGCAGTGGCCTTCGCAGGTTAGCTTGGGTTGAGAGTTTTGGATTATCAGTATTTTGTTTGGCATCTTTTAATCCAAAAGATTATCTATTCTTAATGTATTTTATGTATTTTCTGGCACTAACATTTTGTAACTACTGACAGGTGGTTCTATTTAAAATAATGTTAAATTATTTTAACCATCTCACTATTCTGATCTATAATTGTGTGTTAATAGTAAGTAAACTAATACTTTTAGTCTTAGCAGTTAGTAATAGAACGGTAAAGGAAACTAAACTTGTATCAAGTGTAGCGGTAGCACCCCGTGATTTAATATTTTAGCTTCCCTAATTAGCTTTTTAAAAGAAATTATTTGGTTCATAAAGTTGGGGATATTACAGAATCACTTTGGTTTTTAATCAAATCGAACATTAACTACCAAAATTAATCTAACTCATTAACCTCATATGCAAATATTATGTTTAACTTCATATAAGTATGTGATTAATAATATGTTATAATTGTTATTTAATTATTATTATTATAACTTTCAAATTTTTGTGTTTAAGCAAAAAAATTAGTAAAATTAGAATATCGTTAGTGAATAAGTAACTTTACAATAAAAGTAAGAAAAATAAATAAAATTTAAATAATAATAATAATATATTTTTAAAAGCTTTGCATAAATAATAAAATGTGTATCTTTTTTTATCATAACTAGTTAATTTAATATTTAATTTTGTCGAGTTAGGTCGAGTTGATAACGGATTGGATTGATGGCAAGATATAAGTTAGGATCGGGTCGGGTCGGGTCAATTTTGAATAGGATTTTTTGTGGGTCAGATTAGGTCAGCTTTTGCCAGTTCTATATATAGTGACTCGTACTCATGCAAAAATTTCAAAGGTCAAGAAAATTGAGTAAATCTCGAAAATAATAGAACAGAAAAATATATAAAAATTTCTAGATTAAGATTTAAAATTTTAGACTTAACGCTATTAAATTAGTCCTCAAAAATGGTGATAAAAACTTAATATCGACCAAATATAGTTATTGACAAGCACACCGGTTGCAGGTTATATTGGGCACTAAAAGTACCTTCCCACAAAGACTAAATATTAACACAGACTCTAATCGCTCTACTTAGGCCTAGGCGATTGAAATTAAATAAAAAGATAACTAATTTTAAACTAAGAATTTCATATCAAACTAAATAAATATAAAATGAAGTCAAATAAAAACTAATAAAAATAAAATCAATTAATAAAAGTCATCAAGGAATCCAATTCTATTACTATCAAATTATAATGATCAATTATTCAAATACCTAATCTTTTTAAGCACTAGTTATGTGTCAATGAGGATATTTAACTAATACATTCTCTCGAGTTACGTAATCCCATTGTCAATTATAAATCCTGTTATCTTTAGTTAAATGATTTAAATAAATGATGATATTTTAGTTTTAATTAAGCATTTATTTTTTCCTATTATTATATAAATTATGTAATTATTTTTACAACCTATTTAAATTACATTTATGTTATTTAACCTAAAGTGAACAATTAACTCTCTTTTTCTCAACTTGACTCATTAAATGCTAATCAAAGATGATCAGCCTATTAATTAGACACAATTTAGAACAATAGCAGAAAATACATATATCAATCTATTAATTAAATAATCAATTAATCTATTATAATAAAAAGTAAGATTTCACCATATCCTTAATAAAAAAAATAAAAAATAATAATAAAAATTAGAACATATTATTAATTAAAATAAAAATAATTAAATTAATTAAAATTTTTAAATTATATATAAAATATTAAATATGAACAAAATAAAATATAAAATTATATAACATCAAAATGAAGAACAAACCGAAAAAATAATGATAAACATATTTGTTCTTCCCATCCTCGGCCTCACTCATGCAATTCGGTCTGTTCTTTTAGATTTTATTCTTGTATTGTCCTTGTCCTTTCTTCTTTTCACTGTCATGCCGCCTGTTCTGCTTTTAAAGGTGGCAAACGGGTCATTAGGGTTGGGTTGATATAGGTCGGTCAACTTCGATTTACTATACAATCGAGTCGGGTTCGGGCTTGAGTTCGAGTCTAATTCGGTTCGGGTGTGTTTCGAGCTGTGTTGCTTTAGGTCGGGTTCAGGTTCGATTCGGGTTAAGTGGTGAGTCAAGTATGATTTGGGTCGAGTCAATGCTAGATTTTTTGGTATCTCCGGTTTGGGTCTATTTCGGGTTTGACTTGGGTCTACAAAATTCGGGTTAGGTTTGGGTTCGAGTTCAAGTCACTATATGGGTCGGGTGTGAATCGGATCAACCAAGTGCTAGATCTATCGGGTTTTTTGAGTTCAGGTCTATAGATTTTAAGTCAAATCAAAATACTCAAATTGGGTATTATTTATAACAGTATGAATCATGATCAAGAAAGAGTTAGAACATTGTCACTATTTTTTTATTTTCAATAATAATTTTTAATACACAATAAATAAATATGTGATAAATGAAAATCACAATCATCAATAACTTAGTTAAAAATAAAATATCAAACTTATCTTATGATTATAAACCCTACACTACTTCCAATGAATTTGTCACAATGCCTAACTTAGTAAAACAATACTCCGTCATAGCATACTAAATTCTATGTTGTATGTCTAATGTCTTAAGACAATTATCTATATTGTCAATATGTCGTTAGATATTTATTATGGTTACAACATAGCTAATAAGTGACAATACATCACCTTTTACATCTTAAATCGCAATTATAATCTTCATGATTTCCTACAATGTTTTTCATGCATTATTCATGTTCAATTACATCAGCATGCATATCATCTATTTTCATCATTCATATAATTGCTTACATGGTGGATCATACCCTTCCTTTGGTAATTATTTCATTTCTTGATATTATGGCATAATATTCTAGTAGCAAGTGCATGGTATCCTCAATAATATTATTTAGTCACTGAATCAGTGTAGAGTCATTTGATATCCTCTTATTTCAATTCATTCAAATAACCTATATTAGTGTACACGTCATTTCTGACATCTCGTCATCTAAGTGTTAGATTATAAAATAGACCCAATTAAATTCATTGCCTTTTTATAGTGTACAACTTCACTATAGATTATCATCATCCAAATAAAACACTTGGGTAATGGGGCAATCATTAATCTCATGCACTAAAGTCTAAGTTACTTGTTCACACATCTCACACATTGGTCTATTCGTATCTTTCTCAACCAACCTATTTGTAGTTAATAGCTACTCCTTACAAGCCTTTGATTCTTTAAAGTATTAATCTTAATATGATATTCTTAGTGAGGATTGTGAGGTGCTAGAGTTGTTGTCATTGCAAACTTGATGATAAGGACTCATCCTTGGCTCCCTTTAGATCTTTTAGCTCAATATCATGACTAACTAATATTATCCCTAGTTAGTTGTAAATTTAATAAAGCTTTGAAATATCTAATATTTTCATAGGTTATAAAATAGGACATAATAAATTTATATTCTTTTGCTTAGAGCCATGATCTAACAATTTCATGATATATTTCACATGTGTTGCATTTCAACAATTATGAACTCATTTTCTAATCTAAACCATTTTGATGAAGTCAAAAATACCTTTTATTATGGCTTACTCATGCATCCTCCCATACCTGTATATCTGACTCATCTCCAACTCATCACACACAATCTTTTTCCAATAGGTGTTTCCTCAAACATATTCTTTATCCTTGATTTGTTATGAGAGATGAGTTGAATTAATTAAGGCCTAAAAAGCTCATATATTCTTTATCTTTTCAATTTTTACTTATATTGACCATAGTTGTTAATATTTAATACGATTTCTATATATCTTTAAAGTCATCTATTCCTTGTTAAATTACAACTAAATTTATCAAATTAGATCAATTAGTTTATAATCACTGATTGATTTTCTCTTCATATTTATAACTTATAAGTTTGACGATTGAGATATTTGATGTGGTGTTAAATGGAATGGATTGGAATTTCTAGTAATGTATTGTCATAGATTCTATGATGTGCTAAGATACTATTATATAAGGGAAATTCAATCTATAATATAAAAATATTAAATATTCATATATAAAATAAATCAACATCAATATAAAGACTAGAAATATAATTTATTTAATGAGTTAACTTAATTTTAGTTGGTTGCAATTATTATAAATATCTCACTTATCATTAATTTAATTACAAAATAAAACTTATCGTCGAAGATGCATATTTTTAAGTAAATTTATAAAATTATAAATTAGTTATCCTTTTATATTAGTAATTAACCTATTATACCGTAATTCCATAAACGAATTGATAGATTATCTTTCAAGTTCCAATCAATCTTTATTTTTAAACTCTGACATCATTAATCATCCAATCAAAAAAAAAAGTTAAGAGCTGCTAATAAATTACATATATAATTTAGTCTCAAACTTTAATTAGGGTTAGAAATACAAATAACTTATATCTTTAAATTAAATGATAATAATAATTAATAATAACATTATATATATTATTATTAAATTTAAATACTATGAAAAAATAAAATCAAAATCTTACAATGATTAATTTTTATTTAAAAGTCTCATTTTTAACTCATTTTATTTTTTATACATTAAATACTAAATATTTTTTTAACACTTTGTCCCCTCTTAAATATTTTACTTACTCGTTATTTTTCTAAGCCTCTTAATTTTATATAAACTATAATAAGATATTAGTTAAAATATTTATAATTTTCTAATAACTTTATTTTTTTCTAATATTTCACCTAAATTTTATTTTTCCCTAAATAAAATACCTATATCTTATTTTCCCTCCAAATCTAATATATTATTTTTACCCTTTATTTCTACGGTACATTATTACCTGTAAAAATTCTACCATTCTATCCCCCAATTTTCTCCTAAAATATCTCTCCCTGTCTCACTCCTTATCTCACTCCACGCAAAGTTTGTTGCGTCCCAATCCATCCTCATTCCTCACCACCCCTCGCCCCGTCACCCGGTCGATCAGTGACTCTAGCTTTACTTCACTGGCTCACAACTCACTACATGAGTGTGTGTATACGTATTGATAGTTTGATACTCTCCAACTTTCCCCTCTTAGGCCTCAATAGTCAACCAACTCTACCCTACTCCAGTCCTCTCCAGTCTGCAACAACAGCAACATGCATACACACACCACACCACCAATCCAGCGAGCCCCAGCAAGTGTAGCCACCTTCTCCATTGTTGTGCCCTTCAATGCGTGTATTATTCTATTCCCATGCTTGCGAATTGCATTCGATTGTATCAACACCATTTAGCAATCAAATTAATTGTTAGCATCTATTTTTTTATATAATGTTGGAGTCTTGTTAGCTGTTGCTTATTTTTTTAGATAACATCCATTTTATGCCAATTCAGTCATTTGTATACACTATACACACAACACGTTGTACACATCGCATACTGACTCATTGATAAGTGATAATCTCTAACCCTTTCCCCTTTCAGACCTCCTCTACAAGTCTTTATACATCATACAAAGCACACACATACACACACGGACACACCACACCACCGAGCCCTAACTACCTTCTCCATTTCTGTGCTGGCCAACCAACCACAACACTCCAACCCATCCTCACCACCTCGACACCCCAGCAGCCCAACCCCTTGCTCTCCTCTATTTTTGTCTGCCTACCAGTACACCACCTAACTCCAACTCTAGCCTACCATCATCACCACTCTAACCTAGCAAAATTGCCCAGGTCCTCCACCCTTCCTCTTCTTCTTCCTCCTTCCTTCATCTTTTTCCTGCATACCCACCACCACCACAACACTACCACCTTCCACCAATCAATCCTGCACCACCTCCCTCCTTCTCTTCCTTCCTGATCGAACATCACTTCCCCATCTCCACCATCCTACTCTCGCGGCACCACACATGCATCTTGCAGCCTCCAACTCCAACACTCCTTGTGCAGTCATCTCCCATTCTCGCAACTAGCCACCTCTAGCCTCCCTCATGCATCCAGCCACCATTCTCCTTTCCTCCTACACCACCCTAGTCTCTGCACGCACCACCGCTGCCTTTCCTCCTCTCCTTCCGCCGCAGCCCTCCCTATCGAGCCTTCTTCCAACCTCCAGCTCCTCCTCGTCGCAACCCTTCCCGTTTTTCCCTACACCCTTCACTGAGCTAACAACACCCTCCACCCATCCACCGTAGCATCTAGCACAGCAGCCACCAACTACTCCCAGCTGAGCCACTCTACAGCCACCCAAGTCCCAACCAGCACTTGTATGGCTACACCTCTCTGTTGCCCCCTTTTTCCTTGTGTGAATGGCTATATGTGTAAGAGTTGTGTTTGTTTAAAATATATTTTGGTACCCATTGTTAGTAAGTAAGGGTATTTTAGTAATTTTTAGAAGATAAAATTTATATTATTATAATTATTATTTTACTTGATAGATATTAATTCGGTATTTGTGGTATTGTTTTTATGTTAGAAAAGTTAATTAGCGAGACCTCATAATTTTAGTAGGATACCGCTATTTTTACATTTTTGCTAGGTAATCATTATACTCTATTAAAATAATAAATATTACATGATAGTACATTAGGATTTTTATTTCTAAAATATATTAATTATGATCTATTACATTAAAATCGTGTGGTATTTATTGTTATCATAAAAATCGGTAAAATAATCATGTTATCTGAAATTTGATGTAAAATATTTCGGGTATGAGAATATGATTAAAATAATTCTAATGTCGAAAAATTATTTTGTGTGATATGTATGTATAAAATAATAGGTTAAGCATACTTAGAAATATTTGTAGTATAACTATTACTGATATGTACCCTACGGGTAATTTTGTCATTTTGTGTGTGTTATGATTTTTATCCTAAAAAGTATGCCTAATGTGCATTATATATATCATTAAGCATTATATATATCATTAAGCATGATATTATGTGATTCTAGATGTATTAGATACACATGCTAGGATTTTATGTGCAAAATTATGTAAAAGGATAAAATGATCATTTGGTATACTAATTAATTTAATTACATGATAAATAATTTGTTTATGGCATGTTAACCTTTCCATGACAAATTAATAAATAAAATGGATTTATTATTCTAAATGGATGATAATTTGGTAATTTTGGCCTCAAGGGTATTTTAGTCATTTTTTACCTAATAAGCCCAAATATAAATAATTGAGCCTAGGATGGCCTTATTATATTCTAATGATTGACATCAATATTAACTTTGATTATGGTTGTCTTGGATGATTGAAAATAAGCAAAAATGATTAATGATGGAAATTAGATTTATCTTTATTATATGTGATTTCATGGTCACTTTAATTGAATACTAATACTGATAATTATTATAGTTGTGGAAGCTGAAAATTATGATGCTACTAATCTTCCGGATCCTGAATTGCAAGAAGCAGATAAGAAAAGGAACTTAGTTTGGAAAGAATTTCTGAGGCATAAAGGAACCGAGGCCAAATATAGAAAAGAGAGAACACTTTGCAGCCATTGTAAGGTGGCTTCTTTTATTGCTAGTTCACATTATAGAACAACAAATCTAAAAGGTCATATTGATAAATGTCCATCATATCAACAAACTATGAAAGTAGAATCTAATATTTATGGCCAAAAGATCTACAGAGATCAATTAGCAAGGGATATCATCAAACATAGGTATGGCATTCTCTTGGGTTGAACACAAAGGCAATAGAGAAATTCATGCATACTTGAATAATCAAATTAGAACCATTTATAGAAATACTGCAAAATCAAACGTATTGAAATTGCATTCAAACTTGAAAATGAAGCTTAAAAACTATCTTCATAGCATCCCTAGTCGCATTTGTCTTACTTTTGATATGTAGACTTCTTATCAAACCGAGGGATATATGTGTTTGACTGCTCATTTTGTGGATGCTAATTGGAAGTTAAATAGTAGAATATTAAATTTTCATCATATAGAAACACTATATACGGGACAAATCTTATATAATTTGGTGTTAAGTTTACTTCAAGATTAGGGTATTGAGGATAAGATTTTTTCTATCACATTAGATAATGATTCTAGCAATGATAGAATGCAAGATCGTTTGAAAAGTACACTAAACGATCAAAAAAATTTGTTGGACGATGACATTTACTTACATGTTCGATGTGGTGCTCATGTTTTGAATCTCATTGTTAAGGATAGGCTTAAGGTGATAGAGGATATTGTCATTAAGATTAAAGATAGTATAAAATACATCAAGTGGTCAGAATTGAGGAAGACTACATTTCGAAATTGTGTGAAATTAGCTCAGATATCATATACTAAAGCATTATGACTTGATGTTTCCATAAGGTGGAACTCAACTTATTTGATGATTGATAGAAATATTATTTATCGTAATGGATTTAAGGAGATGGTGGTTGTTGACTCCTTGTACAAGAATTTTCCAAGACCTCAAGAGTGGGACGTGCTTGAAAAAATCTGTAATGTCTTGGAACCATTTTATAATATTACTGAGTTATTTTTTGGTAATCAGTATCCCACAACAAATTTGTATTTTGAGAATGTCTAGAAGATCGAAATGCTTTTAAATGAGTTGGTATAGGATGAAATGAAGTGTTAAGGAAAATGACTATACAAATGAATATTAAATTTGATAAGTATTGGGCCAACTTAGATGGGAACAAATATAGTACATTATTTGCTTTTACTGTGATTCTTAATCCTAGCTGTAAGTTGGATTTTCTAAAGTATTGCTATCAAAAATTATTTGACGATGGAACATGGGCTTCTTTTGAAGGTTAGTCATGCGCAGTTTAAGTTTAACAATGCTCCTAGTGGAGAATCCTTCAGTTAACGATGGAGGAGGTACTTGCAGTAACTCTTGTGGAATATCATCAACATCAGACACTAATACCATTGGGTCTACTCGCAAGCGGAAATTTTATTTCTCTGATGTAAGTTTACATTTCTCATCTTCCCTTAATCATGTATGCCTTTCCTTTGATTTTGATTTATTATTATATTTATATTCAATTGACTATTATATATATAAAAAATTATATCATTCTTGCTTTGTTATTATATATATATATATATATATATCCATTTGTTTTTGTAATTTTTAGGGTTTTGATGACAATGAGACAGCATACACTTATAATGAAAAGACAAAGTTGGATAAGTATCTAGATGATCCTAGAATGGACCGCAAAATCAAGCTGAACATTCTTGACTTTTGAAGATAGAACAAGTCGCAATATGGAGAGCTTCCATATCTAGCTAAAGATATTTTAAATGTGCCTCTCACAAATGTTGCATCAAAATCAACTTTTAGCATTAGAGGTAGGATTTTAAATAAGTGGAGAAGCTCGTACTTACCTGAAAATAATGAAGCGTTGATAACTACTCATGGTTATATGGATTTAAAGGTAGTGTTTTTAAGGCTTGTATTAACTTCTTCGTTTCTACATTATAGTAAATTTCTAATCTATTATTGTTTTTCTAGCAACTGAGGAAGATGAATATGTTGGTTGCAATGTGGAATGGGATGGAGCTAACCCCCGCCCCACTAAACACCCTTAATAAAATCCATAGGTACTATTTTACTTCTTTATATAATTGATAGTTAAGTATGTATCTAAATAGAGTGTATTTAACTACATACTTTCTCATTATAGGGTGGACTACACTGATATTTTTGAAGAGGTTGCAGGAGTTTTTAATGTTCTAAGTTTCATAGGTTACTTTTAGTAGTGACATTAACTTTAATAGGTGAAAGTTTACTTCTTTATATGTTGTAGTGAGAATGTTTTTAGTGTTGTAGGTTTTATAAGTCTCTGAATTAATGATGTGGCTTCTTTGATCTTCTACATGTTGTATTGTTAGTTGTTGTCTTGTTATTATCTCAACCAGATATTCCCTTAACAAATAAAGGGGTTTAGGTTTGCAGTTAAAAATGGGGTGATATTATCTCTTCTTTTTTTTTCCTCATTGTTATATAAATCTCAGATTAAGGTATGTGACTTGTTGGTGTGATGTTTGTGTAACAACATACATAGTGATGGTTAGGTGATGTCTTTCTCTTAGTATTATAACTATCCTATAGGACATCTTTTGCCTTTTGGATTGTAAATTTCTTTCTTTCTATTTATTATTTTTTGGTTACTTACCTCAAGGTCAGGGCTTCAATTAAAGACAAGTATTCACCTTCATCCATTAAAGAGAGGATCAAGTATTCATTGTAAGTGTTTTATCGATGCTCTAGTTTCTTATTTACACTTGTTTGGACTTCTATTGTATTTATTTGTTAGTAATTATCAACATATTTGATATTATTGTGTATTTTATATCATGCAATGAGTGTATGATGAAATGTTGAATTTAATTGTTGGGTCCTCATGAATCATTAATACAATACTATATCACTCTTCTTCTTTTTCTTCTTCTTTTGGTATCACTATTTACTTGAGTTTTTTCTTATTTATCATCATTTGCATTTATAATATTTAGAAAATTATTTGTAAAATACTAGATTTGAGGATCAGTTCTGTTACATTAATTTTTTATTTCATTTTATAGGAATGCGAGTTAGCACATCACCTCATATGGCACAACTACACAAGCTATTCCATCATGTTTGAAGTATTCTATGAGTTCAAGCATTGAAACCATTTAAGATTGATATTTTGTGGTCTGGCCACCTTATAAAAACAACCATACGAGTTTTGGAGTATCTGGCCACCTTCTATCATGGATATTCATTACTTGGATTGTAGATCCCATCCAATTAAACTTTTTCTAATGTAGATTATATATATACCACTATAACATATAATGGTTTTGAAATTGAATTGAAAGGTTATGCTCATAAGTTCTAGATTTTATAAGTTTATTAATCCGTCATTAAATTTTTATTATTATGATCCAGAGTGTCGAGTTTAAGTTATAAAAAGTTATCAAACAAAGTGAAGAAAAAAAGTACATTGATGCTTATAAATGTTTGCATTCATTTACATTGTTTCAAAAACTGATAAGTATATAGAGTTAAAAATATCATATATGAGTAAAAATAACCAACTATCGATTTAAGCCTGGTTTGGATCGATTTAGGTTCGGGTTAGAATTCGAGCTGGCTCGCATTAGGGTTATAGTTCGGGTCGGTTCGGGTTTGGAGTATGTTCAATTTGGGTTATTATTGATTTAGATTATTTCGGTTCGGGTCAATTTAGATTCGAATCATTATTGGATTAGCTAAATTTAGATCGGATCCAAATTGAATCGAGTTGTTTTTATTTTTCGGATCACTATCAGGTTTCAAGTCGGATTATTCAAGTTGGGTCGATCGGATTGGATCAACTTTGTCAAATCTAGCTGCTTTTATGTTCATACTCCACTTATTTTTGTTCTTAAACTTTTTCTCCTTCTTTTTGGCACCTTTTGGCCTCCTTTTTCCATCATTTTTTTCCTTTTTATAAATCCCAGCAATTATAGCACCTTTTTATTCCTTAATTCTTCGTTCTTCTTCTATCGTGTTGTGCGGCATCTATCTAATAGATATATAGATTTAGGCTCCAGTACAAACTACTATTTAAAATACATACGTAAAACCCCTTAATTATCATTAAATATAAAAGATTTAAGGGTCAAGATTAAAATAAATTTAAGTTAGATATTTACTAAATCTTGATCATTTATCAAATACTAATCTAATAGTTAAAATTAATTCATATATATGCATCTTATAAAAGGTTTGTATAAGACCCTCACCTTTTATATATATATATATATATATATATATATATAGATATCTCATCAGGTAGATGCAGCTAATTTCTTCTTTATTTTTTTCCCTTATTTGTTATTCTACTCATATACCATCATCAATTAGAACCTGTAAAATAATAAGTAGATATTATTTAATTTTCTAAAAAAAATTAGTTTAGAGTATATTTTCAGCCGAAAGTTGAAGTTAAACTTTAATCTATATGTTATTGTATTTAGGAAAAAACACTGGAAATAAAATTTATAAATCTTGTTTTCATTTTTATGCCAAATTTTAAATCATCTAAATTCAAATTCATAGGTAAAAATTATGGTCAAAATACGATAAACTGTTAAAATCATACAAAAAGTCAACTACAAGCTCAAAACTCATTAAATACAAGAAATTATTATAAATTAAATACATAATTAAAATAATATAAATAACCATATATATTAATCAAATAAATAATCAAGATCTTAAAGTAAAATAATATAAAACAGTTAAAAATATGCCTTCATCAACTACTTATCAGACCACTCATTGTAACACAAAATCAGTAATGACACTGACTTCAATGACCAATTCGTTCCTTAAAACTATAATTCAAACACAAATTTTCCTTCCACTTTCATTTCTTTTACCAGCTTATTTTATTTTCCCCCTTCTTCCTGTTGTAGAGGAGAGGACCCAAGTCTGATTACATGGTGTTATAGGACTCCTTACATAACAATGAGGACAGCTCCCGCGGAGAGCATATAATATATGTCCACCTAGGTAATAGCTAAAGTCATACTAAAGGGCCATCCACAGAGTGATTTACCTCACGGAAGATAAGCTGAACTCTGTAATCTGTATCCATGTCTCGATGCTAGTATGGTCCTGCAGTTTTGAATAATCACTGAGGTGCAGGTGATGTAGCTTTGCAGACTCTACAGGATATGCTTTCGCTGTTACAGAATCACATAGCAACAAAGATGAGCTAGTATCCAAATATCTAATCATTCATTGCAACAAACAAAAGAAATGAAAGAAAGAGTTAGCGGGTATAGATAATGTACAACATAGAACACAACAATACATTGTGTTAAAGTCAATGCACTCAGGACTCAGCTGATCTAGCAAGGCACACATGCTATATAACCGTGGAAGCTAGGAAAAGTACACTTCTAATAGTGTGAGGAAATTCCTTATGAGCTAGTCCGAGTAGCACCTAAGTTATCAGATAGAGCATGGAAATAAATATCGACTGGCTTATACGATGTATGGGTGATATAAATCAATTTTTGAGCCGCCTCATACGATGTACGGGTGATACGCAATGGAAAAAAGTGGCACGACAGATATACACCAATACGCACCTATATTACTCATACTCGTAACATAAGCACTGATATTTACTAGAAAATATCAGGCTTCTGTATTATTCAGATACGCCAATTTTATAGCCTAGAATAGACTATAGACCATTGGATACGGATATCATACAAGCATGAGGACTCATTCTCAAGATGATCAACACAAGGGCTCGCATTCGAAGACGCATTGACAATTCTTGCTTCTTTCAGTGTAGTTGCCACCATAGAGAAGCCTCTGCAAGTGTTCCCTTCTTTTTCACTGCATGGAAGCCTCAATTTAACCATAAACATCTAAGTTGTTCCCGAATTTCAGGCTCATGCCCTGCAATGGAAACATTATTTTTGTTTATATCCAACAAAACAAAGAAAAGTGCAGTGCAAGAATTTGAAAAGCTAAAATACATAACATACCTCGCCATATTCCACATGGTGGGTTGATGTGTATGGCATATTGGCATGAACAAAAGCTAGCTTTTAAGTTGTAAATAAAATTCCTTTAAAAAATATAGCTTTATCTGGTAGGAAACTTGAAAGAGTTAAGATAGATGTTGATAATACATAAAATTCAAAAAAAAAAGTATTGAATTTAGTAAAAGCTTGCTTTTAATAATCTTTTATGTTTCAGATCTAAAAATAAATGTACATTATTTGTCAACAAATATGAATGCCATTTTGTCATTTTGTACTCTTGTTTCATCAAACACTTCTTTAAAAAAAAACAACATTTTACTTACCATATATTTGCTATTATCTATTAGCCATAACTTTTGCCTAGGGTTGTTGACGAACCGAGACGACTTGTGAGTCGTTTATTTAGAAAAATGAATCAAACCTTAACCTATTTTTAGACTCGAACTCAAATCAAATGATGTTTATCTCATTTGTTTGCGAATCGGCCCGAATTCAGTTTGTTTATAAGCTCAGCTCATTCATTTGTTTATAGACTGGGTTGGTTTGTATATAACTTACTTAATAAACAAGCCAGATAGTTAAATAAGCATTTAAACAAACAGAATAATTAAAAAGCTGATTTGGTTTGTTAAACTTTCAAATGAGCTGAATAGTTAAACGAACCAAGCAAAGTCACAAATCAAATCATGATAAATAAGCCGATTTGGTTTGTTAATTTTTGCAACAAAAGTTTAACAAATTGAACAAAATCGGCTGTCAAACCTTATCGAACCAAGCTCGAGCTCATTTGGTTCATTTCAAACTCAAGGCGAGCTCAAGCCGCCAAATATTCAGCTTGATTTGGCTCATCAATAGCTCTACTCTCGGCTAGCCAACTTTTTCAGCCTTCAGCTACGAGCTACTTATCAGTTAATTGCCTCAAAGGAAGTTGACACACGTAAACACAATCTTGCTAAATAGGTCCCAGCTCCACCCAACATCATGGAAGACCAAATTTAAATCAACATTAGCCTGCTTACAACATGGTTTCATGTGAATTAGTTTAATTTTACACCAAAAAATCGTTAAAAATAAATTATCTCAACAGAAAGATGGATATTCATCTAAAGTCAAAACCACAATCAGATATATATACACCCTTCCACATGCTAGTTGGGGAAAACCATGACTACAGCTATGATGCATTGCAGAATTGATGGTTTGGTGAATGAGTTGGCTTGTGGTTGAACTATATAAAATTGATGTGATTTTATGTAATGAACAGTTAAATGATTCGTGGAATGGTGATGATGAGCGATTATAGGATAGAGACATAAATGAAGAAACACATAAAGTAATTCCTCACACTAACTTTAAAAAATCTCAAAAAGATAACTCTTAAAGGATCTCTAATGAATAACACATTCGGTGAAGTTTACCCTTAATTAACTCACATACAATTAAAAAACAAAAGGTTTCTTAGTTTATCGAGGAAAACTCACAAAGAGAATAATGTTAATTAAAACTCAAATATTATTAAACTGCACACCAATGTTGTTAGAATCTAGAATCGATTTAGAAACATAGGATCGAATCATAAGAACCAACAAAAACGTAAAAATATAAAACTTGTATACTTATATGCTATAAAATAACATATTTTATGTTAAAGAATACAAAATTATACTTTTACAAGTTATGATCGATTTAGAAACACAGGATCAGATCATATAGTTACTGATTGAGTTCTAGCAAATTACAACTAACATAAGTTTTTTAAGTCATTTTACAAGTTAAGAACTATATTAAGTCAACAATGTTATGAATAAGTTGACAAATGAAACGTGAAAATTACAATGAGATTATGGATAGAAGAAACATACAACACATTATGTTTAAATATGCAATATTGTTGGTCCTAAAAAAGCACACAAAGAATATAAAAAAATCGGATGATAATGAGGCCAACATTTTATATCAACAATGAACTTCATTATTTTAGTAATAACTCAGTCTTACTTTTTTTGCAACAACTCATTTGCAAGACATGTCATAAAATAACATAGGGTTAAAAATATAGTTGGAAAAAGCAAAGAAATAAATTTAAAAATAAATCAATAAAAATTATATTTATTATGTAGGATCATAGGATATTGTTATAGGTAGGTTCGTAAGATTCTATAATTATTCAACTACTTTAAGATTTTACCTAGAATCGTGGATTCTTTTATAATTTTTAGATCGTAGAATCATAGGATCAAATCAGAATTTTTATAACTATGCTCCACACATAAAAATGAGATATTTATATTCGAATTTCCATCTCCTTATATAACCTCCTCACTAATAAGATAAATCTTCTAATACTAGACAAAATAAAAGCTAAACACATGGTACAAATAAGATAATAACACTGCTTAAAAGATAAAACTCTAACTAAAAAGCTTCTTAATCATTAACCGTAGCAAACTAAAAGATAATTGCAAGTTGAATGAGATATTTCCTAATGAATAACAATCTAGAAAATAAGGAATTAAATAATTTCCATAACAAATCATGTCCAACTAATGTAATCTCATCCAAAGCATATTAGGAACAAAATTCCTTATCATAAAAATTGGACAACCACATAATAACACAATCATAACTTTGCATAAAAACTCAAAATTGAAATCAAAAAAATGCATTGGACTCCTGATTTAATAAGTTTTACAATAATATATTATTCCCTTTATAGATAAGTAATAATAATTCTAAAAATTTGGTAGTTTCCAAATGCTCCTGCATCATTCACCCTTACCCAAAGAATTTATCCTCAAATTTGTTGTTTGGACTTGAACACCTTGAAGAAAATTAAGTGTCTTGAGTGAATCTTAAAAGAAAGCACAAATCGTGGACGAATATTGAAAGAATGGATTAATCTTGATAAAATTTCAAATTAAAGATTGAATCTTGATGAAATCTTGAGTAAGAATTGAGTCATTAACGAACCTTGAAAAAAAAAATTCTAAGTCTTGACTAAATCTTGTATATTAACCCCCTTAGATCGTTGAAGTTCTTAAAAGCTCTTCAAAACAAAGCTCCGGTACCACTTTGATGTGTTGCGAAATTGATAGTTTGGTGAGTAGGCTGATTTGTGTTTGAATTAAACAAAATTGATATGATTTTATGCGATGAACGATTTGATGATAAGAAGAATGGTGATGATGAACGATTTTCGGGTAAGGATATGAATAAAGAAACACACGGTAATTTTTCAAACTAACTTTGGAAAACCTCACAAAGATGAACCAAAGAATCTCTAATGAAAAACGTCAAAACACCTACTTATATAGAATTAATAAAGAGAATTTCTTAATCTATCATTAACAAAGAATTGATAAATAAAAGGAAAACTCGCAAAGAGAATAAGATTTACTTTAGCTCAAATATTATTCAACTCTACGAATGAAAATTAACATGCGTTTACATGATATATTTATACACCAATGCCTACATCCTCATGTAACATCCTCACTAATAAATGCAGATAAAATAAAAGTTAAACACACACCACACAAAGGAATATAACACTAACAAGCTAACAAGCTTCTTAAACACAAAACTTCTAAAAAACACAACAAACTACAACATATTTGCAAGTTCCATGAGATATGTCCAAATAAATAGCACACTAGGAACTAAAGGATTAAATAATTTCTACGCTAAATCATGCCAACTTGTTGTATATCTCATCTAAAGTAGATAAGGAACAAAATTCCTAGTAGAATAATTGGACAATCACATAGTAAAATAGCCATAACTTTGTATAAATGAGTTGTTAAATGCTACTTGTTTATTATTATGATTTTTTAATGTTATGCTTTTGTGCGGAAAAATTAATGAAATTAGGATATCGTCGGCAAATAAATATATACATGGTAAAGTAAGAAACATAAGTAAAATATATATATATATTTTAAAAAGGTTTAAATGAATAATAAAACATGTGTAAATTATTATTGTTTTAACTGATTAACATCATATCGTCGGCAAATAAATATATACATGGTAAAGTAAGAAAGATAAGTAAAATTTATATATATATATATATATATATACATACATACATATATATTTTAAAAAGGTTTAAATGAATAATAAAACATGTGTAAATTATTATTGTTTTAACTAATTAACATCAAATTTGGCCTTTTCGAGTTAGATTGATGTCGGGTCAATGCCGGGTCGAATAGATATCGAGTTAACATTAGGTCAGATTAATGCCATGTTTCGAGTTAACTCGAGTCACAAGTCGAGTTCGGTTGGGTTAGGTTTGAATAGGGTCAATTATATTCGAGTCAGCATTGGGCCAGAACAGTTTCAAGTTTGGGTTGGCTTGATAAAATTTTTGGATTTTGTCGAGTTGAGATTCAAGTAGATTGGATCAACTTTTACTAGATCTAATGATCGGTCCACCCTGAACAATATAACCAATAGAACCACCAAGGACATCTGGTATAACCACTAGGCTTGACTAAAATTAAGCCTATTTTTCAATATTTTTTGGTGATTAAAGAACCAAATCAGACAAGCCAATTCAGCTAGTACAATTGACTATCTAGGGTTTGGTCTGCAAAACCTAAAATACTATTTCTTTAAACCGTCTAGAGAAGAGCAAGCTGATTCAAGTATGGTCAATTCAATCAAGCCCATTGGACACCCTAGTACATCCAGTACCAAGCAATAAAACTGCGGTTACGGTTGCGATTGCGGTTGCGGTCGCGGCGTCGCGGTATCGGGGTGTCACGAATGATATTTTTCCTGTCGCAGTGTGATTTTTTTTTCCACAACAAATACTGGCAAATATCAGTAAACATCGACCCATATTGGTAAATATCGGCCAATATTAGCAAAATATCAGCCAATATTTGAAATTTCACCAATATTGCGGTGATAAATATGTAATTTTCTGAAACGGCCGCAATTTCAAAATTTCGCGTTGCGGCTGACCCAAAAACCGTAAAATTGCAGCCGATACGCAATTGCGGTACCGATATTTCATTGTACGAGTACAACCATCAAGTTTAACCAATTGTGACCCTAATTTAAAAAAAAATTATATATATATATTTCCTTTTATGAAAATTTGCTTTTGGGGTATTAAGGATATATTGTTTTGGTCATATTACTAATTTCTCATCCCCTAGACATTTTTTTACAATTTTTTATATAATTGTATTATGTTTATCTATAATAAGAACAATCCAAAATGAATTATGACAAAACTAGTTGCCCTGTAATCTACAACTTTTTCAGGGACAATCTTTAACACGGTATTTTAATCATTGTTTCTTTTAAAAAAAATAATAAATAAAATAAATAAAATACTTTATGGGTATTGAATCTTTATTACTAATTTCTCATTCATAAACAATAACTTTTTACAATTTTTTGTATAATTATGTTATTTTTAACCATAATAAAAAAGTGGTGTTGTGATTTATTTCAGAATTATGATGTCACAAGTGCATTAAGTGGTTTATTACTAGTTTCTAGTAGCATGATTAAGTGTTATAATGAGATAGTATGAATAAGTGAGTTTAGCTAACATTATTGGTAATCACATGTAACTATGATACTAATAATAGTAGCATGATTTAGTATTATGTTCTTCCATGTTTTCTATGATCCATGCTATCACTTTTAGTAGGATGAGTTTACTCAGCACGAATATTTAATACTACGCTTGCTTACTTTTCTGTGTGCAGATGCAAAGAATTGTTCTATAGCTTTTTGGTAGGTCGGACTAAAACTAGCATTATCCGATAGCATTTAGAGTCTCTGACCCAGTTTTCTTTAGACTCTTGTATCCTCTTTCTTTATTGTATTTTCTTTCCTTAACTTCATAGCTTTGTAGTGTTTAGAGTCAGGTACCAACTCCAATTGATCACTATGTATGAGTTTACTTTTTAACCTTACATCCAATATAACTTGTACTTTCTCTATGTTGAACGTGATGGTAATACTATATATTTTTTATATAGCTTAGAAAAACCCTTTACAAATGAATTTTTTTAGGAGTAAAAATGGAGAAGTCATAGGTTGGACCCATCACCAGGCCTGTCAAGGTCAGGCCTAACTCCAGTCTTAGTGTGTTAGCCTCAAGTCTATTAATAATAGCAAGCATTACTTTTATTTAATTCTTAGAAAACTCTAGTTCATTAAGTGATTATGTATTAATACATATATAAAAACTGAGCTCCAAACATCAAATATTTTCCCACCTATAAAACATATTTTCACTAAAAAAATTTAAAAGAAATAAAGTTTGTTGAAAATAGCAGCTAAAGACTCCTCGGTCTAGGAAAGAAAGAGTCAAGAAAAAGGAAAAAGGGAAAAAAAATTGCAACACATGCTTTCATGTTGTCTCATAGTCATCACTTATATAGGTCAGTTTTTCAAAAGAATAAGATACAGCACAGCAAGCAAAAGAAATATTTTGTGGTTAACAACGTGAATAGAACCATTAAAGAATCAACATGTCTGAATCTGATCGGTCTTTACTCCTTACCAAATCATTAGCTGAGTGAAAGAATTAGGCAGGTTGTTGTTTTTTTAATAACCATAAAATATTATAATAAATAATTAATAATAAAATATTATTATACCTATTGATAATTAAAGTATAAGTATCAATATTTTAATAACTTCATAATCGATAACTAGTCCACAATATTAATTAAAATTATTGATTAATTATTCTTTTATATTAATACATCATCATCATAAGAACATAATCATCAAATGTTATTATTGATAACTAATAATAATAAACTTTTGTCATTAATGACTAATAATAATAATATTTTATTATTAATAACTTAAAATGATATAATTTTATTATCAATAACTTAAAATAATATATTTGTATAACTATAAATTCTAAAGTTAGAAATAATAATATTTTAATTACTTAATAATAAATAATAATATTTATAACAATTGACTAATTATTATTATCAACAGATTATGCAAACAATAACAATAATAAAATAATAATTTTATCAATAGCGAATAATAATATATTATTATAACTATTAATATTAATAGTATATTTAATAGTATTCTACTTACTTAATAATCAAACAAGTATTCACTAACATTAACTATTGATTAGTTATTAATAATAGATTTCCTTAATAATAATATAACAATAATAATACAATATTATTATCAATAACTGGAAATAAAAATCATCATAATAATAATAAAACGTAATTAATAACTAATAGCAACATACCATTATAATTATTAAAATAAAAGTATAAGTAATAGTATTTTAATTACTTAATATTCAATTATTAATCAACAATATTATGTGTAAATATTGATAAATTATTATTAATAAATTATATTAATAATAATGTAATAAAAAATCACTATCAATAGCAAATATTAATAATAAAGTATTATTAATACTAAACAATTATTAATATATTACTACAACTATTATGAACAAAAGTATAATTAAAATTATTTTAATTGCTTAATAATCAATAGATATGATTTATATTATTCTTATTATTTATTTATTTTTAGGATTAATTATTTTCTAAATATAATTTTATCATTATTAAGTATTACTAAAAATATTCATGCCTACATAATTTTCTTAAGACAATTATTTTTTAACCTTTAATTTTTACAAATTATCATGTGTGTGTGTGTATTAATAAGAATATATTGGATAATTATATTATTAGTTAATTATTTAAATTTTTGATTAATTTTATTCTTAGTAATATAATTTTTATCATTGTTAGTTTCATAAATTATCTATTTAGGAATGATATTAATATTTGCCTAATTATTCATTTTATTATTCTTATTAATATTAATCATATTCATTAAGTTAGATTAATAATATTTTATTAATTAGTAAGGGTGAGAATGTATATAGATGGGTGGGGGTGTGTGAGGTTTAATTAATAAGGATATATTTGTGATTAAAGTAAATAGTTTAACATATTTTAGGTATTTAATTAAAAATGGTCAGATCTACGTATGAAATAATAAGAAATCATAGATAATGAGATTAAAAACCAAATGACCTAAAGTATAGCTTATTAGATGATATAGAAATGATAAGGTTAACCAAACAATACTTTATATTAATATAAACACTAGCATTTAAATATAATTGTATTGACAATATATCTATACATCATTTTAAATTTTACACAACAAATTAACTTTTATTACTTTATTAATTAATGTTATTTATCTTTACAAAATTAAATTATACTTACATTAAATACCTAGGAGCATCACAAGAATGAAAATCTTGTTAGGGTTTAATAAGTCTTATTAATAAATGGCCCAATAAACCTACGCCAACTGGAAACCCTAACTTGTTTGCTAAGATGAAATTGGGCTCAAATAAAATGCTAAGTCTTCAAAAATAAACAAGTCCACAATATAGCTAATTCCCTAGCTCCCTCCTCCACCACCTCTCTTCTTTCTTCTTTCTTGTTCACATAAACCCTAACCCTAATCCCCACAAACACATAATCAATTAATTTCCCCCAGTCCCCTTCCTTTGATGCATCTAATTCTTCTGAATATTCTAATGACCCTATTGAGGCAATATCTTTTGTATGTATAGATGTGTCATTGATTCATTGTAGAAATATCCTTGAATGACAAAATTGTAAATTCAGCCAACAGCTTAAGTGTAATGCTAAATAGCATTTGCGGTCCAGCATTTCCAGCAAGGTACTCAAACTTAATAGCTAAACTAAATACAAAAGAATACAATGGCAGAAGGTTTGTTATAATAATCAGCACAAAGGAGTTAAGAAATTATAATTTGCCTTTTCTATGAAATTGTAAGTTGAGTGTACTGTTGTAAGAACAGTAGCAATACTTCAATAATATTGCACTGTTTTTAACTCCTTTGTGCACTGGCCAACTTATAATAATAACCAGTGCAGTCAACATGCAATGATAATCAGGAGATTTGCTCTTGTTTCCTATTATATAATCAGGGGATAAAAACAGTAGAACCATACTTCAAATCACACTTATAATCAAGCATACCTTTGATTGAAATGATTCTTCACCTCAAAGTTTTGTGGATCAACTCCTTCAATGAATAATCCACCCTGTCGGTTGATAGCAGTTCAACTATTTTTGAAAAAGTTGAAGCATCAGTTGATAAACCTTTGTCTCCCATTGCCTGAAAATATTGCATTGCCTTTGAAACCTCCTTGTTATCAAGATAACCTTTAATGATAGTATTGTAAGTGCACTCGTGAGGTGCATATCCAATCGCTTCCATGTTTTGAAGAAAATCAGATGCGTCATTAAGTAGCCCAGCTTTGCAAAAGCCCTTAATCATGATGCTATAGGTACGAACACCAGGTTTCATGTGCTTGGTAGAAAGACTGGAGAACAAATTTCTGGCATCCTCAATTCTCCCAGCTTCACACATTCCATCAATCAGAATATTGTAACAAACAATATCGGGAAGCAACCCCTTGCTTTCAATTTCACCAAAGATAGTCAAAGCCTCATCAAGATGTTGACTCTTACAAAGACCATCTATCAAAGCACAGTAAGTGAAATTGTCTGGAGCCCACCCATGAATTTGCATATCCTCAAGTAATCGTTGAGCCAATCGAAAATTGCCTTGCCTACAAAATGCATCAATAATTATATTATATGTGATAGCATCAGGGGTCACTCCATGACTAGACATATCTTGAAATAGATCAAAGGCCTCATCAACCCTCCTACTCTTGCAATATCCATTGATTAATGTACTGTAGCTTATAACATCAGGTTGGCAATCATTTCTAAACATTAGATCAATTATCTTTGAACCTTCTTCCACTTGCCCTTGCAAGCAGTAGCCATCAATTAGTGTATTATAAGTAATAGTATTGGGAGCCTTACCCTTTTCAATCATAAAATCAACAATACCTCTAGCTTCATGAATCAATCCTTCCTTACAAAGCATATCAACCAGCATATTAAAGGTTCTGACATTGAGTGATATATTTGCCTCCATCATTCTTCTCAAAAAGGTCTTAGCTTCTTCCCATTGACCAAAGTTGCACAAACCCCTAATTAACGAATTGTAAGTGACAAGATTAGGTGTCATGCTTTTGCTTTGCATTTCAAAAAAAAGGTTCTGAGCCTCGCTCAATAAACCATCCTTACATAGGCTATCAATGATGGTGTTATATATGCAAATATCAGGTCGGCATACATGTGTGCCAGCCACATGACCATCAGGATCTTCCATCTTTCGCAGCAAGGAAACAGCAGCAACATTATCCCCAGCTTTACAAAAACCTTTTACTAATACACCATATGTAACTATGTTAGGTCGGATCCCTTGAA
Organism: Tamarix chinensis; assembly: GCA_030549775.1. Classification (NCBI taxonomy): domain Eukaryota; kingdom Viridiplantae; phylum Streptophyta; class Magnoliopsida; order Caryophyllales; family Tamaricaceae; genus Tamarix; species Tamarix chinensis. Next base: position 62,589,681 of record CM060177.1, on the reverse strand, counting down.
TGATAATGGAATGAAATAGTTTCACAGCTTCATTTAGCATATCATTGACAACCAGACCATTTATCAAAGAGTTGAATATAGCACAATGCGGTCTAAAACCAACTTTTATCACTTTCCCAAACATAGAAAAACCAAATCCAACATGATTTATGTGAAAGTAACAATTGATCATAAGATTGAGAGAAGAAGAATCAGGAGAGACACCTAATAAATCGAGCTGCCTGTAAAGAGAGACGACAGTAGAGCAATAACGATGAGTACTACAACGATCCTTTGGTTTCGATTTAACAACTGAGGATAATACTCGATTGAAATCCACAATGGAAGGCATAGGCCTCTTACTTGTCAACTGTTGAAAGAGAGCTAGGGCATCCTCAAGCTTCTCAAACCCTCTCTCACAACGTTCATTAATGGAGCAGCTCATTTTAGGTTTTGTGGAAGAGTTTCCTCTCGTAGCAGAAGAAACCACTGATGCAGCTCTGACAGCTATCTTCATCTGGATTTGGTTACTCGTTCTCTTCCGACGCTCTATGCGCTCGCAACTGAACAAAAGGCTTGGCGGACGGAGCAGCTGTCCGCGGATAGGCCCGTTTGCGTCTACTAACGAAATTGTGTGCTAGCAACAAAAGCTCAGTATGGCGTATTTGTTCTGGGTAAAAGGGATGAATTGATTTACCCGAAGACTAATTTTATTAAATTTGATAAATAAAATCAAGGTTAAAATTGAACTTTTGTTTATTTCAATTCATATAATTTTTATTAACTATTGATTTTAGAGATAATGGAATCGAAGGTTAACATATAAATAAATTTTTTATTTGATCGGATAAAAATGTTCCTAATTTATATCAATAGAATTATCCTCCTCTTTTCATCCACTCTCCCAAGTTCTGTGTCTTGTCCTTCATTTATTTTATTTTATTAACATTTATTCACCTCAAGTCAAATAGAATTTTTAAAACACTCATCTTGATTCACCTAGGTTAGATTAATATCATCAAAATTATATTTTAAAACATTTAATTTTATTCACCTCAATTCTCTTCACCTACGTTAAATTATAATGTTTACCCTTATTCCAGTTCCCTCCAATCGAAAAGCACCATTAGAACTCATCATGTCTTCCAATTTCTAAAATTGGTCCCCAAAATTGGACTGGACCGGATTGGCTTAGATCGGACCGAAACCTTGTTAAGGACTGAATTTTTTTTAATGTTAGATTGAAATTTTCAGGTCAAGACCAATTATCACCGAAATCAATAAATTATATATTTTTATGTTAATATTTAATATTTTTTTGGTAAGTTATTAAAAAGATTACAGTTCAAACTAAAAGATCGGACTGGACAGTACTGGTATTGATTCAGGACGAAAAAATAATTTGGGACTGGATACCGAAATACCAGTTTGGTCTTGGACCAAAACCTAAAATATTCGGTCAGTAAGGTCCAAAATTCTAGTTTGGGTCAATTGTTGAATTCCCTATAGGTTAGGTTAATATCATTCAAATAATATTTTAAAACATTTATCTAAATTTACCTTCATTCCTTTCACCTAGGTTATATTTTAATGTTTACCCTCACTCCAATCCAAATGGACCAATAGAGCTCATCTCGACTTTCAATATCAACAAATAAATTTTAAATCATTGAACTTTAACCCGACATCAAAATTTTTAAATTAAAATTGAAATATATCAAAAAAAAATTATCCTTTCCTTCTCTCTCTCTCTCTCTCTCTCTCTCTCTCTCCCTCTCCCTCTCCCTCTCTCTCTCTCTCTACTCCCTTGCTTTTTCTTAGGTTGGCTTAAATTCTTGCACCAATTGCATTTGTAAAGCTTATACATGTTTTATTGTGGAAGCAATGATCAACTCAAATAGCTCAATTTTACACATTGAGTTGTTGATGTAGACCATCTAAAGGTTGTATTTTAAATTGGTTTTTTATTGAATACTAGAATTATTACACAATATTTGGATTGAGGTAATACTAAAATGATTCTACATTAATATTTTATCTTATCAAAAAGAAAAGTTAGTGATATTTCATTTTATCTTGTTTGTTGCAGAGTGAATCTAGGTTAACATAACCAACTTTGACCTATGTTGTTAGTGATTTGTGAATTGAGGGGTTATATAGAATTAAAGGGATGTCAAGTAACTACAAAGTGTCGAGGAAAAAATTTAGAGGAAAGAAGAGAGAGCAAAAGTGAGATGAGATGTATTATGAATCCCCCTCTCCCCAAATGGATATAAGACTCTATACGTGTAGAGGTATAATAGGGGAGAAGAAAGAAGAGAAAATATTCTATACTTGAGGAAAATGAATCATCCACTACATAAGAGACCGACCTAGTATGAAATTAGTAAAGCTATCTGAGGCTAGTTTGAAGTAAAGAAGAGGGAGCCTAGAAGCTTTTAGGCAAACCTTTGTCATTTGGACCGACACTCCGAGAGCCCAATAATACCAGTTTGGGAAAGGCCCAAAACATCACTCCCTTCAAAATATCATCTATCGCTTCAGCCACTCTCCTAGGGTAAATAAGCTAGACTTCATTTAAGATGCCAACTACCAAGCACGTTAGCTATTTCTCATGTAGATAGACTTGGCTTTAATTAGACTATAGTCGGGACAAACCATACATTTGTAAGAAATGAAAAAGTTGTTGGCCACTAACAAATGAAGTTTTACAAAAAGACCCTCATTCACTTACAAATAAAAAAACCACCAACCGCTTACAAGTAAAGTTACACAAAAAGACCATTGGTCTCTTACAAATGAAAAGTCCATCAAGTACTTAAAAATAAAGTTACACAAAATATTAATAATTACTTACAAATGAAAAGATTGTTGATTACTTAGAAATGAAAAAATAGGTAGTTACTTACAAATAAAAATATTATTAGTCATTTACAAATAACAAGAACGTCAAGCATCATATATATGCACTATCAAGTATTTGAAAATCAACTCATTTCTGTAAAGTCTGTCGGTGTATCCTATTGAAAGAAAGAAAAAAACAAAACTACACCAATCTTATTAGTTATTGTAAATTTTAACTTTTGAATTTTGATAAAAAAAAAGTAAGATGTTGCTAAAATGAGGTTTGTTGAATAATCCTTATTTTTCTTCCCACATGTGTTTAAAGCAAAGGATAAGTCTTTAAATAAAAGCCACACAATCTATTTAATAATAATTATATAAGGAATAAGTTTTTAGGTCATTAAAGACTATTCATTATAACACTCCTAGAAAATGTAAGGATTGAGGCTTGATTTGGATGTTATGTCTTTTCTAAAAGTAGGGATAGAAATAGGTTAGGTATAGATTGGGCACCCTTTATTCGTTACCTAGACCTAATAAATAAATAAATAACTACACCCATATCTTTACCCAAATACGATGGATATTGTTTTCCTCCATCACATTTAAATCCACTTACATATCTATCAAATAAAATCTATTGAATTTAGGATAAAATCCATCAAATTTAAAATAAAAATTGTCTAATATTAGAATTAAATATTAGATTGTTAGGGTTTGGTTATATTTTTTTACTTTTAGCCTTAGAAAATATATTGAACATAATATAAATAATGTAACACCTCTATTTTTCACTATTATTTTTTTTTCACTTAAACCATAGGGGAAGCAAAAATACAAGGCACCCTTATGAAAAATGGGGTGCTATTATCGCATCTAATACAATATAAGCACTTTCACATTAGACACAAGGCTAAGTATTTAACCAACCAAGCATAAAGTTAAACTAGAGTGTACAAGAAAAATGGATAAAGGTATGAAAGCCAAGGTGCACAACCCAAGGTGATGTGATCCTAAAAATTTATACAAAAGGTACGCTAGAAGAAAATGTTAACTAGAGGAAATATATTACAAGGAAAGATGCATTGATCATTCAAGGACCACAAATAAAAAGTATCTAGGAATGACTATGCTCAACAACCTAACTATGTTGAAGAAAAGGATGGAAAACTCACTAGTTGTCGTCGTAAACCTACAAATACCTCTTACTAGTTGGATTGAGCATGAAATTTCAACAAAACCCCATTAGTATGCACACATACTAAGCAAACCAATCTCATGCTAATGTAAAGCAAGGCACTAAGAAGACCCACACAACATACTCATTGCATGAAATACCAAAAGTACATGTAATACTCCTACTATGTCATTCATGTTCTATGACACTAAGGCATAAATAACATATTTAGATCCATTAGAAACATGCTTGGTCATAATCATACAAGTTATTGAGCTCAAAGGTTAAATAATGTTATTATACTTGTTTTGATGATAACAAACGGATCTTGATAACTAACGTGTTTGTTTAAGTGTGTATAAATAGTGATTTACTTACAAAGATAACTAAAATGCATCCACTCAAAGCATTCTTTAAATGTGAAAATGTAAAAGAGAGATTATTTTTCCACGCACAAGAAAAACAACACATGGAAGCAACCAAGACTTAAAGGTAAAGGATAATATTTCTTAAGTATTAAGTTTCCTGTAAAAAGTTAAGTGAAGTTCATAATTCAATTAAAACTCTATAAAACATTTTGTTTAAAAACACTTGACTTGAACTCATTTCATAGACTATTTAAAAGTTTTTAAAAAAAGAAATGGTTGGCTCCAATCAGAAGCAGTCTACTCGTCCCTAGAACAATCGACTGGTTTAATTCAATCAAAGGCATGAAATGAGCTAAATTCAAATGGATCGATTGATGTGGGAAATTAATTAACTAGTTATACCAAACCGATCAACTAGTTTGGAAACTGACCAACTGGATTGACTAATAAGTCTATGGGTTTCATTTTTTCAAAAATATATTCATCTTTGTTTAAACTCACTAACTAGTTTTGATAAACCAATCAACTGGTTTAAGAAAGTCGATTAACTAGTTTGAGAAAACTAATTGACTAGTTTAACCAACCAACTCATAGGTTTCACTCCTATAGAAATTTATTTGTCTCTATTTAAACTCATTAACTTATTTTTTCCAACTGATTGATTGGTTTAACTAATCAGTTCATGGGCTTCACTCCTAAAAAAACCCATTCATCTTTATTTAAACACATCAACTAGTTTTTCCCAACTAATCAATTGATTTAACCAAGCAATCCATGGGTTTCAATCCTATAGAAATCCATTCGTCTTTGTTTAAATACATTAAATAGTTTTTCCAAACCCATAGACTAGATTGACCAACCAATCCATGGGTTTTATTCCTACAAAAACCCATTGGTCTCTATTTAAACACATTGATTGATTTTTTTATCAAATTAACAAACTAGTTCATAACCTATCAATCGATTCGAATAAACTAATTGGCTTGCAAAATGAACACATCAACTAGTCTTATCACACCATGTCACTGTTCACATATGTTCTTACCACCAATTGGGCACTATGCATAACTGATTGATTAGTTTGAATAAACCTATCGACTAGTTTGCACGACAGTAACATTCTACTTCTTATATAAACATAAATAGTTGAGTGATTTGAACCACCAATCAGCTAGTCATACAACCGATCAACTGGTTTAGCCAAACTAATCAACTAGTGAGAATTAAATGTTAATTTTTTCCCGTTCAATGATAGAGCTTTTTGGGTATTTTATGTGTACCGGCTATACATTGAAGGTAACTATTATAAATATGTTCCATCTATATTAATTATAACCAATTTTCAATAACATTGATTGTGAAATTAATTTCTTACTCTCAAATCATTCAATTGCTAACTCAAAATCCCAAACTTTCATACTTCTAAGATTTTGCTGAAAAGTGCACTTTACTCACTTCTCTTAGCTAAAACTATTCCCAAATTGTATTATCTCTTATTACATATTGCTAGATTACATCTCTTCCAAATTTCTACACTTCTATATCGTGTTCGTGTATTCTTGGTGAGAATTATCTATAATCACAACCTCTTTACAAAATTTATTTAAAGAGGTTAGTGAGTGTTTGCCTCTCTTTCTTAAGAGAATCTTATGGAGAGTCTAGAGAAGATAAAAATCTTAAGTTGTAAATAATCTATTAGAAGGTCATTGAGATAGTAATGATAATAAACCATGAATAGAGTGATCATCAATAAAAACATGCCAGTATTTCAGAATCTAAAAGGGAGAACCTTTTGGTAGTGGGTGTAAAGAGTAATTCACTCTTGAACCACTCTATATTGTGTGTTAATTTTTATACATCATGTCCATTCTATATAACCTATTTACCCCTTATATGATGTTTTTTAATTGGTATTAGAGTAAGGGTACCTCTCAAAATATTCAACAATTTGAGGTGAAAAAGATCCACAAGTGGAATGGATTCTGTTGGTCTAAATGAATGCATTTCCACTACTAAACTACCATTGTTCAATGGAGAAAAGCTTTCCTAGTGGGAAAAATAAATTATTTTCTTCATCAAATCACAAGACTACAACATATGGTTAATAGTCACCAAAGGGCCAATTAAAATAATAAAGAAGGTGAGTGGTGAACTTGTGGAAAAGAAAGGGATAAGCTCATGGATGCAGAAAAGAGGAGGCTAACTCTCAACAATAAAGCCATCACAATTATGCAATGTGGGTTTGGTGAAAGGGAGTACCACCGAGTCCATTCATGCTCAAAATCAAAAGAAATATTGGATAAGCTCATCCTCACCCATGGAGGGACAGAGTAGGTGAAGGGTTAAAAAATCACTCTTTACACTAGAGAATATGAGCTCTACAATATAAAGTAAGGTAAAAGCATCAATAACCTAAGCAACTACTTCACTTCCATAATCAATAATATCAAGACCTTAAGGAAAGAAATCACTAAAGAAGAGAAAGTAAGAAAGATCTTACAAGGTCATACAAATTAATGGAGCCCAAAAGTTATCACAATTGAAGAAGCTAGAGATTTAAGCAAAATGGCAATTAAAGAGCTCTTAGGTAATATTATGGTTCACAAATAAAAAATTGAATATGGATCGGAAGAAAGAAAAAGGAATCCCCTATAACTAAAAGCCTCCTCTTCTTCTTAAAAAAATAAGATATGGCTAAAGATATGGGTGAAAAAGAAGGTGATAGAGGAGAAGGATAACCTCCCATAAATGATGAAGAAGTGGCCTTCATAACCACTCAATTCAAAAGGTTCCTTCAATTAAGAAGAAATAGAAATATATGACCTTCATCAAGCAACACATGGAAGCATAGAGAAGTCAACATTTATGATGAGATCAAATGCCACCATTATAAAAGGCCAAGTATATCATCTGTGACTGCTATGAGTTTAGAAATAAAATTAGTAAACAAATGGTAAAGAACAAAGAGAACATAGCTTACAAAAAAGGAAGGTAATGACCAATAAAAATCTATGGCAGCCTTTAGAGAAAGTGAAGGCAAAATTTTGATGAAGAAGTCACTAACCTTTTTTTCATGGCTCTAGAAGAGGAATCATCATTCTCCACCTCACCCACAATCTTCAATGATGAAAATGACATCGATGAGGTATAATCTAACTTACTATACTCATATGATGACTTGTTATGTGTTTTACATGATTCCTTACGTGATAATGATAGACTAACTATAGAAAAAGAAAACATGAAGAAGCTACTTAATCACTTAAGTGACCAGTACACTCTTGCATTAAATAAATATGTTCTTCTTCAATCTTACATGCTTCTTGTCAAAACCGAGCTAGGAAATAAAATAACTAAATTTAACGAATACAAGGAGTATATTTGTTGTGATCACTAGGTCAAGATAGATCAACTCTAATCCAAAATAGTTGATCGATAAGCCAAATGCAATAAATTTGTAAAGATTGCATATATCTTCAAAAAGGGTGAAGAAGGATTAAATGTGTTGTTAGGTGCTCAACGGTAATGTAAGGACCATGAAGGATTAAGCTATATAAATAAGAAGGTAATTAAATGCCCAAACTAAAGAATTTCTTTGTAAGATCCTCAAAAGCTCATCAAATGAATGCTTCCCCTACATCAAATAAGTGCAATATATGTGGGAAAAGTGGAGAGTTATCCGCAATATGTGAGCATGAAAAAAAATGCAAAATTCAATTCCACTCATAAGAAAAGAATTTTTTATAATATGGGTGGAAAAACTAATTATTTTTCTTCATCGTGTAATTTTGCAAAAAAATACCAAAGTGATTCTATAATTCAAGTAGGTGTGGGTATCTAAGGGGACAATCTTGCATGCATTAAACACTATCCCAGTAAGGACCCATTGAAAGGGTACCTAAAATAGGGCATTTGTGTTTGTAGATATGCTTCAAAGTTAATACAAGAAGCCAAAAATGGTTATTAAATAGTGGATGCTCAAGATACATAATGAATGATTGAACCGTGCTAATGCATAATGCTAAACAAATGGCATTAAGCTAAGTAGTTAGTGTTAAAGGTGGGTTTATTTTTCAACAAAATAGAAAAGGTGTAGTGGGAATGAGAAAGATTCTAGACAAAATATACTTGGATTGTAAGCTACAATGCAATTACTTACACCAACAAAGTAAATTTATCACTCTTAGCATAAATGTTGCAAGTTTTTGTTAGAAATTCAACTCTTCCCTTCACTTAGGAATAGTTGAATACAAGAGAAAGTTTTTAAACCCAAAGAGATCTACCTAACCTAGCAGACCTTTGACTCTTTAACTAGAAAATGGAGATTTCATCGACCACATTACAAGTGCTAACCATGCAGATTAGTTTAGTTACACCACTCTACAAAGTTGAGTTAAGGAGTTAGCTAATCTACTAGACACCAATGGGTAACTTGATTGAGTGTAGAGTATATAACCCAACTCCCATCACTTTTGATTGACATTATACTATATTATAAGGATTAGGACATACAGATTATGATTTAGGAAAGTTAAACATCTAACTTGAACTAAGCTAGGATAAATAAAGCAAGAACTCCTATCTAAACCCATCGGTTGACTTGATGAAATACGTTACTAATATGGCCGGTTGCTTCTCCAAATTTTAGGCCAAGTTAGGGGCTCTTGATCACATCATAATGGTCTTCCTAATGCCCACAAATCTAGTACAAATGTGGGAGGTTCTAGCTAGTGAAAATGGTCGACGAAGGTGGCGTGTGGAGGTGGTGAAAGGTGGTGGAGTTATGTGAAAGTGATGAACCATTTAAGAGCCATATTTGAGTCATATTGTGGAGTGTCTAGTCAAGCCATGTAGGATAGAGGTGAGTCATGCACATGTAGAAAGGGTGTGGATTTTCTTTTCCTCACATGGCTAAGGATATTTTAATTAATTATTAACCCAAATGAGAAGAGTTTTGAACTCCTCTACACTGGGAAAATTAATGAGTATATTATCTTGGGTTTGGACATGTTGGGATGACCATTGGAGAAAACTCAAAATGAAATATCATTATTATTAGCAGCATCAATATCAGTAACTCTAAACCCTTCATAAATGATGTATATTTAGTTGATGGCTTTAAGAATAATTTGATTAACATTATCCAACTATTTGATAAAGGATTTCTAGTAGACTTTTCAAAATCACACTTCATGATTTCAAATGCAGTTGATAAATCTATACTTTTTATATTCCCGTACATAAAAAATGTTTACATTCTTGATGTTAAATAATAAAATTACTTAATACATGTATCAGTGTAATTAATAATGATGCATGCTTTGTGGATATAAATGCATTACACATGGTAGCATGGACTTATTGAACAAGATTGCTATAGAAGAACTAGTATGTGGTCTTCTAAAGTTGAACTTTGCAAAAGATCAATTATGTGATGCATGTCAACAAGAAAACAACATAGGGTGATCTTCAAACTCAAAAATATTGTGACCATATCTTAAACACTAGAATTGTTGCATATGGTTTATTCGGGCCTACTAGGACCCATAGTATGGGTGGTTGTAGGTATGCAATAGTCATGGTAGATGGCCACTCATATTATACCTAGAGATTATTTATTTCTACTAAATATGATGCTTTTAACGCTTTTCTTGTGCTTGCTAAAAAAATTCAAGTAGAAAAAGGAACTATGATCCATGTTATAAGGAGTGATAATAGATATGAGTTTGAGAATGCCATATTCATGGAATTTTGTGATCAAAATGGTATTACCCGCAAATTTTTTGCCCCAAAAACACCACAACAAAATGGTGTGTTAGAAAGGAGAAATAAAACTTTAGAGGAGGTTGCAAGAACCATATTCTATGATTCCAATCTTCCAAAATACTTTTAGGCCAAAGTCCTTTCCACCAAAAATTACGTAATAAATAAAGTACTAACACAATCCATCTTAAAAAAAACACCCTATAAGCTCTACGAAGGTAAAAAAAAATGTGAGTTGTTTATGCACATTTAGTTTCAAATGTTTTATCCGCAATAATGGAAAAAAGCAATCTGGGTAAGTTTGACTCCAAAGTGGATGAAGGTATATTCATTGGGTACTCTTTATATAGTAAAGATTATAGAATCTTTAACAAATAAACAACATTAATTGAAGAATCCGTGCATGTTACTTTTGATGAATCTTGCTCTAGTGTGTAATACACCATCTTTTTGTAAAGTATTGAATAAGAAATCATGCCAAAATTTGGTTTTTGATTTTGATTTGAGATTATGATCAGGTTTCAAGAAAAATTTGATTTGAAAATGAGGTTGGAAAACTAAATAAAATATGTTTTTTAGGCGAACGGATCAACTAGTTCATCGTTTCATCAAAATATTTTTTACTCAACCAAACCAATCGACTGGTTTATTGAGTTGGGCATATTTTTAAAACTTAATTTTTTTAGAAAGATTCTTATACTAAAATAAACTTGGTTAACCCCATGCTGAATTATTTCTAAGAGATTCTTACCATTTTTCACAATGCAATTAGTTCAAAAATACTACCTTAGATCGAGTTGAGGAGTTGATTGGGATAATTAACGGGGAAAGATAACCTCATATTTGTCTTATTTTACCTCTCTCCTCTACACATTTCTATGATCATTTCTTTGATTTGAGACTCAATTCTATTTAGTTAGGAGATTCTTCCACACTAACCTCCCATTAACCATCTTATGTGTTCCATGTCTTGACTAATTGACCTACACTCTTCCAAAATCACCATTTGAGATCTGGAAGATAGGTCAACATATCTTGGACGTATTCTTTTCGTTTAACTCAAATTTAAATGGTGAGAATTAGGGTTTTTGATCATTTTCTGGCAAAACTTGTGATTTTTATCAATTTGTTGGTTATAAATAGCCCGAATTCCCCTTTTATCCACCTTTCTTTCATCCACAAAAAATAATTAACTCAATAGAATCCACCTTCTCCCTTTGCACTTCAAAACTTATAGTCAAATCCTTCCACTCTTCTAATCCTTTCTATATCTCCCTCTTATTTTAATTGTTAAGCAAGAAAGAGTTAGATTTAGAAAAAAGGTTGAGTGGTTCTAGTGAGATATCTTTTATTTTCATTTGGGTGTGGTATGTTCATTATTTTATTTCTATTTCAATTTTGAATTTATTAATTTTATTAGCAAAATTTTGAGTTAAAACTTGTTGTTTTAATTTTTTAGAAGTTGAGAATTTTCATAGGTTGAGTGTTCTTGTTTAAAGAAAGTTTTACTTGTATCATGTAAGTTATTCTTGGTTCTAAAATGGGTTATGAGTAATCTTGCATGATATGAAACTCTTGAAGTTTGATATTACATGTTATTATGAATATATAGCACATAGAACTAGATCTGGATGGTTAGATTGTGTATTTTGAGGGAAAGGGATGAATCTTGAGAAAAGATGGGTTGTGATGATTAATGTTGAAATGTGTGATTAAAGTAAGCTAAAAATTTGTTATGTAATATTAGAACATGTCCCAACATGGTATGATAAGGATTTATAAGCATGATTTGCATGAAAATGACTATTTGGTGCTATTGAAGAGAAAATAGATTAATTGGTGAATGAATGAGCGACTAGTTTGTCTAAACTGATTAAATGGTTTGATGAAAAACATAGTTTGGCTAAGTGGAAATGGTCAACTTTTTAGTCTAAACCGATCAACTGGTTGGTGTAACCAATCGACTAGTTGGACCAAACCGATCAAGTGGTTTGATTGGTTTATGTGATTTAGTTCCTTTCAATTTGGTTATGCTTTGAGGTTATGCATGGGATTATTATATGATTTTTTAAAGGATAAAATATAGATATTATTATGGATTAACGACCTAATGAATGGATTAAATGAACCATGATTTATAACATGCTCTATGGGTATTCTAAAGGCTTAATGGGTGTACCATATATGAAATGTGATGGTTCTTAAGAAATAGAGCGATGAAACACAAAATGTGCTTGAATGAAATAGTATAATCTACATGATTAACATTGACGAAGCCTAAATGGAAATCCCACACATGGAAATGATTAATATAAAAGAGATATGTAAATGTCTTTCTTGCTCTTTGTTTGAACCTTGTGTGATCACATAACCTCATGAATAATGTACTGATCACATAAAGTGAAAGGCAATTGAGTTGTGTATAGGTCTAGGTTACCTAATCTTTGAATAAATATCAAGAGTTAGTCTACCTTTAGGAGTTTATTGGGCCCTTTGAGCTTTGCCTTTGGGTGGGATCCTAGTAGATCCTAGTGCCTTAACTACCCTAGATACCGATGATGTACTAAGGGGTATCAATAGTAAAGGATTTGGTTACATAGGTGCTTATCTTTGGTTGGACTTATGTCCATATTGGTTGGCTGCAAGTTGGACTTATATCCATTATGGTTGGCTTCGTCCTAAACTTATGTCTACTATGGTGATTGACTTCGACCTAGATTTTATGTCCCTTGGTTTAGATAGGCTTCAATGGTATGTGAGACCATGGGATGGTGCACATCGCTCGATGATGAATAATTGAATAATAAATGGAACAAATGGTCTAGATGGTAATAATAGTAAAAGTTGGAATGAATACTTAGATAATGGCTTGATGAATAGCTGGTTAAATAATTGGAATGATTTGATGGATGTGAACCTATATCAATATAGGTATAAGGAAATGGTATAACCTAAGTGATTGAGCAAGTTGAAAAATAAAACCTAGTGTTGATTTAGATAATATATTTAGTACGTGTGTGTGATTACCTATGATATTATACTATGATAATGAGCATGATACATTCTACATTACTTGGGTTATGCATGATATTGAATCCTGATGCATTACTGCACTTACTTATATAACATTAGCATGACGCATGTTAAGTATGATACCCATGTTATGAAAGAATCTTGTATGCTTGTGACTTCTATGGAGGAGGCAACTTGGCTTATTCAGTATGTAATGTACTGACGTGCTTATTTGCTCAGTTACCTACTCATTCCCATGAGTAGAGGGAGCAAGGTTTTAAGGATGACCCATAGTAGGCCTACCTCAGCTTGGGTTTGAGGCTTGAAAGCATGGATATCCAAAGGTTTTTATGGGGTTTACGATATACCATGGTTTGGGGCCATACCCTAATCTTGTTTTCTATTAATGTAGCCTTGTATTCTTATCTTATCCTAATCCCTATATTTGACTTTGTCGGGGACCGTCAAGGTCCTTTATTGTAAATAATCTTTTGAATATTCATACAACTTAAGTTGTGTACTCTATTTTAAATTGGTTGGTTGGGTTTATCATTGTATCTATTATGGGATGGGTGAATAATGTCTATCCTATGTTAGGTATGGTGGTAACACCTCATTTTTTCTAGGCGTGTTTAGTATTTTCCACTTCTACATTATTTAAAAAAAAATGATAGTGAAAAAGGGGGTGCAGAAAACCCAAGAGAAAAAAATAGGTCCTTCCATCAAAGTTGAGATATTACTAGAAAATGATGATAAGTCAAGCATAGAAGAAAAGAAATATGAAGAACATCAAATCAATCACAAGAGGATAAAGTAGAATGGACCGTCCTAGAGCATGAAGATATGCCTATGGACACCCTAGAGCTCATCATTGGTGATCCAATGAGAGGATTTGCCATAAGATCCTCACTAGGCAACGTTTGCAATCATTTAGCATTTCTATCTCAAATGGAACCTAATTCTCACTTGGAATCCATGAATGATGAAAATTGGATTATGGTAATGTAAGATGAGCTTAACCAACTTCAGAGAAATCAAGTTTGGGAATTAGTCTCATTGTCTCCAAATAGGCCCATCTTTAGGACTAAATGATCTTTGGAAACAATATAGATGAAGGGGGCATTGTGGTTCAAAACAAATCCCAATTGTTTTCCAAAGGATACAACTAAGAGCAAGGCTTTGGTTTCGAGGAAACCGTTACCCTTGTATCTAGACTTGAGGCTATACATATGCTTCTTGCGTTTGCATCATCCATATGCTTTACATTATATTAAATGGATCTCAAAAGTGCTTTTCTTAACGGTTTCATTGAAGAAGAGGTATTTGTTAAGTAACCACCTTGTTTTGAAAATGATTTAAAATCTAACCATGTTTACAAACTCAATATGGTACTTTATAGTTTACAAAAAGCTTCTAGAGCTTGGTATGAAAGGTTGAGTAAATTTCTATTGGAAAAAGGATTTGAAAGAGATAAAATTGATAGAAACATTTTTCTAACGAAAGGAAAAATGAGTTATTGCTTACACAAATATATGGTGATGACATAATATTTTGTGCTACCATTGAGGCCATGTGTAAGGAATTTTCTACCTTAATGTGTAGTGAGTTTGAAATGAGAGTTATGGGTGAGTTGAACTATATCTGTAACACCCCAAAATTCACTATTTTTTAAAGTAGAATTAATTAAAATAGAAATACTTAAAAACCTATGAATTTTGGGGATGTTACCGCCATACTTAGTACCAAACCGGTTCTCTCCGGCCATTTCAGTACCAAGTGCTAAGGCTAAAGAATATGTTATCATTTAAACTCAACCCAACAGTTCATAAATAATTAGTAAGAATCATACATAAAAAATCAGAGTACACGTATAAGAATCGTGAATCAGAGTACATGGTCACAATTCCAGAAAAGGAAGAAATAACACTTTCATAAGATAAAAGCTTCATCTAGAAAACTCAATACAAGGTAATAAATTAAAAAGGATAAATCCGATATAAGAAGAAATAATAGAAATAAATATGATAATAAGAAGAGTGGATCTGGCCACACTACACTCAAATTTTGGAGCCAAACATGCTCAACACACAGCCCCGACTGATGTCTAGCCCACCTGCACAAAGTCAGAAGGGCATACTACTCGTAGGAATGAGCAGAACCCATAAAAAGGGTGATCAGTACGCTACGTACTGAGTAAGGTGACCGAGCACTAAGGCCAACACATAAGCACATAAAATCATGCATAAGAATAAAAGAACATAAAGGCCAACATGATAACATAATAACGAACAATCATTCATGTAGATACATAAAGGCCCATTTATAGTCCGGATTAATTATTTAATTAATCTTTTATCGGAAGTCGATACATACCATGCCTTTTATCAAATCCATGTAAGTACAGGAACACCCCACTATTATTGCCGGTGGGCCGGTCACTTGCGGGACAAAGTCCACACCACTATTATTCGCCGGTGGATCAGTCACTTGCGGGACAATAGTCCACACCACTATTCTTGACCGGTGGATCGGTCTGGTTCCTGCTCACATGGTATTCCACTATAAGTAATTAGTATCTTTTAAGTGTCTTAGCAGACTCTGGTTTGTATTTATTGAGCTCGAGTCACCCCACTATTATTGTCGGTGGGCCGGTCACTTGCGAGACAACATTCACACCACTATTATTATCGGTGGACTGATTACACATAGGACATCATGTCCTAACCACTATTTCTGACCGGTGGATCGGTCTAGACCCGGCTCAACATCTTCCACTTTACGTGATTAATGTTTTAAGTATCTTATTCAAAAGCTTTCGCCTTGGACATGCATGAATCATCACACATCACAAATCATAAATTCTACCATCATAATTACACTTTAATCACCAATTACACATGATACAACAAAAACCTTAAGCAGCCACACCAAACCCTAATTAACCACAACAAACCATAGTTAAACACTCCAAACCCTATTTAACTATAACAATCATAATTAGCCATTCCAAACCTTAGTTAGCCACAACAAACACAATTATCCACTCCAAACCCTAGTTTTGTCTCCTACGTACCTAGATAATGCTCCACGTACTATTTTCCATCCGAAGTGTTTAACCACCCAAACAACGCTTACATTACCTTCCTTACATCCCAAATCAACTTTTCATACGTGAATTTTACTCCCATGCAAACTTTACACATCCCATGTGACCATTCAAACATTTCATGCAAACCCTAAATTCCATGCAATCATTAACTCCCATGCGAAACCCTAACTCCACCATGCAAACCCTAATACCACCATACAACCATTAATACCACCATGCAAACCTTAATACCACTTTACAACTATTAATACCACCATACAACCATTAATATCACCATGCAAACCCTAGATTCAGTCATACAAAACCCTAAATTCAATCCACACAAAACTAAAGATCCATCCATACCAAACCCTAGATTCAAACCATAGAAAACCCAAAGATTTGTCCATATAATACAATTGATTAGATTCTCCCATTCATAACCACAAATTAGATTCTCCCATACAAGACCATAAGTTAGATTCTTCCACATAAAATTATAAATTAGAATCTTCCATGTAAACCATAAATTAGATTGTCACATATAATATCATATATTACATTCTCCCATATAAAATCATCCAAACCATAAATTAGATTCCCTCATACAAAACCATAAGTTAAACTCTCCCACACAAAATCATAAAAATCATAAATTAGATTCTCCCACATGAAACCCTAAAATTCTCCATTTTATTCTTCCACTCATAAATAGTTAGGTCAACTCACCTCCCTTGGTCAACCTCTTTCCCCATCCTCCTTTTTCATCCTTTCTCCCACACAAACCACATCAACACCCTCACATGCATGCCTTATAGGGTCACAACACATATCATCATATATAAATAATACATATACCATGCAAATACATGAAAACATACTTCAACT
The DNA here is from genome assembly GCA_030549775.1 of Tamarix chinensis. Taxonomy (NCBI): domain Eukaryota; kingdom Viridiplantae; phylum Streptophyta; class Magnoliopsida; order Caryophyllales; family Tamaricaceae; genus Tamarix; species Tamarix chinensis. Next base: position 62,572,562 of record CM060177.1, on the reverse strand, counting down.
CCACATCATACCACATACGACATAATTAATAATGGTACACACAGGATACATAGCATGTGAATCACATAATGCATATAACCACACAAAAGGCCTTAGCATCCCTTACCTGAAACGACACCGGTCTTGGAGTACGCTCCTACGCCTCCTTAGGGCTTTGAACAAATAATAACATACTAATAAAAATAACATTAACAAAATTCTAACTTTGCTAAAGATATAGAAATAATAGAAATATTATAAGAGTTGATAATATAGGGTTAAATACTTTACCCTAATAATAATAATGATACTAAAATAATAATAGCAAAGATACTAAAAATAACATCAATGATAATATAAATAAGAATAATTATAATAGTAATAATAATAATAATAATAAAAGGGACATTATTCAAAAACAAAGTAAAATAAAGGCTTTGGCCCCTTTTCCAAAATAATACTAATAATAATATTAGTAAGATAAATAACAAAATTTAGTAATAATAATAATAATAATAATGAAATAGTAAAAATAATAAGAATAGTAGTAGTAGTAGTAGTAGTAGTAGTAATAATAATAATAATAATAATAATAATAATAATAATAATAATAATAATAATAATTTGAAATAGTAATAATAATAATAATAATAATAATATATTAATATTAATAATAGAAATAATAAGAAGAATAATAATAAAATCGAATTAATATACATTAGGGCTTCAACCCTCAATAGAAATAAAGATCAAAACATTAATACTAACAATGATAATAATACATATCAAAAATATAAATAATAATACTAATAATAATAATAGTATTTATATGCAAATAATTGAAATAAAATAATTTAAGGGTTATAAAAATAGGGAAAATGGCCGAGAGGGTCTAGGGTTCAATCTTAGGCTGGCGGGGATAGGAGGCACCGGCGGTGGTGCACGGAGGAGGCAGCGGTGGCCGGAAAGAGGGAAGAAAGAGGGGAAAGTTGCATGTTGGGAAAAGGCTAAGGAGAATTAAGGTGGGAGTTGGGGTGTTTAGGGTTTCCCAAAAGGAGGGGAACAGAATAGAGGTGGTGGCACAACCAAAGGTGGCGGCGCACGACGGTGGTGGGTGGTGGCTGAATGGGAGAGAAGAAGAAAGAGAGAGGAGGAGAGGGAGGAAGAGGAAAATAAAGGTAGGGGAAGGTCGAGCAGGGTCTTCAAAATAATTTGGGAGGTGAAAGGAGTGGCGGAAATGACAGAAGGGGTGGCTAAGGGTGGTTCGAAGGGCGCAGAGGTGGAAGAAAGGGTTGATCGGGAAGGGAAGTTCGCACAGTCGGGGAGACTTGTGAGGAAGAATCAATGGTGATGGATGGTTTGGTTAGCTAGAGGGAGGTGCAAGGAAGAGTTTGGTGGCCATAGATGGTGGCGAAGTTGGCCAGAGATGGCAGATGAGGCATCTTAAGTGGCGGCGGTGGCAAGGTCGGGCATTCTTGGGTTGGGGATCAAGAGCTCGGTACAGGGCCATTATGGGGGGTATTTATAGGGTTATAAGGGAGGCTAGGGTTCTATGGGTCGGCGTGGGATTAGGCAAGTAGGGTTATGGTTTCGTTGGCGACAAGGTTGGCCGGTGGGACTCAATTTGGGGTAGGGCTACGCAGGGAAAAAGGGAGGAAAATGAGCAAGAAAAGGGGAGATGATTGGGTCTGTGTGGTCGCCGAATCAGGGGGGAGATATTGGAAGGAAAATCGCCGGTCAAAACGACCATAATCGGCAGCAAAAAACTAGGGCACAGGGTCGGTGGAAATGGTGCTCGACGTCGATGGGGGAAGGGAGGAAGGAGGAAGAAGAAGAAAGATGGGGGACCGGGCGGTTCGGGAAGGAAGAAAAGAAAAAGAGAGGTGGCGAACCGGGCCAGGCATGAGGTGAGGGGGTGAATTAAATGAAGTGACGCACTTAGAGGGGACAAACACTAAAACGCAGCGCGGTAGAGGAGGTAAGGAAGGAGGCCGTCGTGCGGTTGGGCTGGGCCGAAGGAAAAGAAAGAAAGAAAAAGAGGAACTGGGCCACTAGGTTGGCCTAGTTCGGCGAGGAGTAAAAAGAAAAAGAAAAAAAGAAGAAAGAAAAAGGAAAAATGAAAAATGGAAAAGAGAAAAATAATTAGGTTTGGGCCAATTAAATTAATCTGAATATATAGAATATTTAAAAATAATAATATTTAAATAAAATAATATTTAAATCCGTTTATAGGCTAAATTAGGATTTTAAAAAGATTTTCCATAAATTTCATTTTAATTAGCAAATCACTCTAATTTTCTTTAATTAAATTATTTATAAAATTCATATTATTTTAAAACTATTTTCTCCCTCTTATTTTAAATAAAATAATTTATTTAATTAATTTTCAAAATAAAATCCTTAATTAGCTAAAATACCCAAATTTCTCCTAATTAAAATACTTATAGATTTATTCTTAATTTTCCCTAATTAAATATCTTTTATTTTAACAAAAAATATTTTTTAAATTAATTTTTGTAATAAAACCACATTTAAATATAATTTTTAAAATTAGAAATTTTTGGGGCATTTCAATATCCTCATATTCCAAATCAAGTAATACTTTTCAACTAAGAAAAGTACGTAAAAGAACTACTCAAGAAGTTTGGAATGAATGAGAGCAAAATTTATAATACACCTACGAGCACTACCACAAAGCTTAACATGTGTTGGCCTTATAGGTTAATCAACCTTTATTTTGATGATAACAAACTTAATGAATTAGAATTTTCTTGCTAAGTGTGCATGTTTATTATAGTAAAAAGTGAAGTATTCAACACTTAACGAAGTCAACAAGTGATAAGGAGATCAATTTTATAAATCATATCCCAAGTACAAGCTAAAGATAAAAAAGGAGGACAAAATAAAACTCTAGCTTCACATACTTCAATTTCATATGTGTAATATAGAAACCATGAAGGGATAATCAAGTGTGCTTACAATACCAATATTCAAGCTTCAAAGAGTATGTTTGTAACACCCCCAAAATTCACTACTGAAAAATTTCATTTAATTGAAAGAAAATTAGCGGAAGCAAATTAATAAACCGTGAACTTTGGGAGTATTACCGCCACACTTAGTACCAGACCGGTTCACTCATACCATTCCAGTACCAAGTGCTAAGGCTAAAGGAGTGAAATCCAATTCTACGAGAACTTAAGCATAAAATAATCAGAGTGGCGCGGTAAATAATTTATCAGAGTAAAATCCACCAGTGGTGGTTACAAATGACAATATATTGAATTTATAAATTTTAAAGAGGCAAATTAAAAACTTAACAAGTCCGAACAGTTCCTTACGCTCATTCCCGAGGCCCACTTGAAAACATCGAACATGACCTGCAAGGGGCACTGCCCATTGAATAGGCAGGGGCCCCACGAAGGGAACCCTTCAGTACTACGGTACTGAGTAACCCTTTAAAAACGCGCTTAAAGGCAGGCACGCAATGTCACACATGATATACTAGGATAACCGTACATAACGACATATGTAACTATAACAATCAGATCCATACATTCACGTATTCAACATGTCAATCAAATATTAATGGTGTATACATGACATTCATCTTTGTCCATTCACATACTTAGCAAGTTAACCGAATATCAATAGGCCATAATGAATAATCGATACTTTAGGGCCTTAAGGCCATTAATCCATCATTAATCAATCATCTCGAATTTTAAATGTCATGTGAGTGCGGGAACCCCACTATTATAGCCGGTGGACCGGAAATATATACAGGGCAAAACGCTCCTGGCCACTATTATTCGCCGGTGGGTCGGTCTCCAGGGCAGAACGCTCCTGGCCACTATTATTCGCCGGTGGACCGGTCTGGCCCCGACTCACAAGGTCTTCCACTATAAGTGATTAGTATTTTTCCCATATCTTATCGATTTTACGTTTGGTTTGCTGAGCACGGTAACCCCCACTATTATAGCCGGTGGACAGGAAATATACAGGGCAAAACGCTCCTGACCACTATTGTTCGTCGGTGGCACGGTCTCCAGGGCACCCCGGCTCCTGGCCCCTATTATTCGCTGGTGGACCGGTCTGGGCCCCGGCTCAGCATCTTCCTCTTTAAGTGATTAGTGTCTTAAACGTATCTTATTCGGAAGTGTTCCACCCTTGACATGCATGGCTAACTATATCCACCCTTATCCTCCCAGGAGGGCACGTCCCATATCTTGAGACTTTTGCACCTCCTAACTCGGTTTTCTCCAAAACCCTAACTCTGGCCTATGTGGCCGCTCCTTCTCTGTCGTACACATCCCGACTATTTCGACACCCTACACGTCATGAGCCTTAGATCCAATCCTCACTTCCTACCCCACTCATCCTCTTTTACTTTTATTATTTTCTTTTTCTTTTTCCACCTTCTCACATTAGGGTTCCTTCCTAAACCCTAGTTTGGTCTCCTACGCTCCCTTATACCATCCCATGTACTATTTTCGCCCAAAGCTCCCAAACACCCAAACGACACTTCTGTTACCTTCCTCACATCCCGAGGTAACTTTCCATACGAAAAGTCTGCCCCCATGCGGACTCTAACCATCCCATGCAAACCCTAGTTCTTCCGTACCTACATTAGCCAACTTGCTTCCCTTTGGTTATCTTTCTCTCTCATTACTCTTTTTCATGCCTCCATACCCGATTACCACATTAATTATCCTAGCATGCATGTCCCTAAGGGCCACATCACATCACATCATAACATATAGCATATCCATATCAGCACATACCAAAAGGGCACATGAACACACCTTGGTTCCAAGCCATACCACACGTGAAATAATTAAAATGGTAACATATAGATCTCGACATAAAAATTATACAAGGCATCCAAGGCATGTAGGACATATAGCACACATTCGACTTTAGCTACACCCTTACTCGGTTTAGGTTACCGAGTTATCTTTCACATAAATTAGGCCACTAAACACCCTTTATAATCGTTACACTTAAATATATTTCCCATTTAGTTGGTTAGATTATCAGTTTACCCATTTCCTTTATTATAATCAACAAGTCACCCATTAGTTGGTCAAATTACCAAATTACCCCCGTTCATTATCCTAATTACCAAATTACCCCTCTACTTGGTTAAATTACCAAATTACCCTTTTATATGATCATAATTACTAAACTACCCTTCTCCTTTATTAAAATTACCAAAATACCCTCTAGTCGGTCAAATTACCAGCTTACCCCTCACATTTATCATATTTACGATTTTACCCTTCTCCATTATTAAATCATCAAATTACCCTTTTGTTATTTAAATTATCATTTTTATCCTTCTCAATTATTATAATTACCAATTTACTCCTTTCCCATTTCCACCTTTACCCCTTTGATTTTGCAAATTATCATTTTACCCCTTCACCTTCAAACTTACCATTTTACCCGCTTAACTTCCAAAAATTACCATATCGCCCTTTTACTTATTAAAACTTCCATTTATCCTTAATTATGAAATTACTATCTTACCTCTTTTAATTCTCAAATTACCATTCTGCCCGTTATCCCAAAATTACTATTTTACCCTCTAATTATAAAATTACAATCTTACCCTTTTATTACAAAATTACCAATTATCCTTGTTATTACAATTTACCAAATTACCCCTTTCATTACAATTTTACCAAATTGCCCTTTTATGATAAAATGTCCATTTTACCCTTTTATTACAAAATTACAACTTTAACCTTTTATTATAAATTACCATTTTGCCCTCTTCTTACAAAATTACAATTTAATCACAAATTACTATTTTACCCTTTATTCACAAAATTACTATTTTGCCCCTTTAATTGTGAAATTACCAAATTACCCTTCTATTTCAAAATTACCAATTTATCCTTTCACTTACAAAATTACCGACTCGCCCCTTTTTATTATAAAGTTTCAAAATTGCCCTTTTATTATAAATTACCAAATTTCCCCTTTTGTTACAAGATTACCAATTTATCCTCCCACTTACAAATTTACCATCTTACCCCTTATCACTCCCCTTGTATTAAATTATTATTATTCCTACATAAAATATTAACTTAAATCTCTCATATTCAAATCTTATAATTAATGTAGCATTATTAACACCCATATATATTCTAGGCCATAATCGTGTACAAGATACATTAACAAAATTCACGAAGGCTCACAAAATACTAATCATGCAATAAAGATCACAATACCATAATAAAACGTGGATAATACTTAACATTTTCATTAATAACTAACTTCTACCTTAAACAATATCTCCAAACATGGCACATAATCTATCATACTTCCTTTTCATCAACCAACTCAAGAAAACATATATAATATACTAGACAACATATATTAAACATAATACACATAAAAAATGCCTAATGTGCTAACATACGTTAATCTATATATTTAAGCGGGATTTAACGGTTACCTCGATTCCACGAAAAACAAAGCATACCGGTATCCCGGTTTAAGGTTCAAGATTTGATTTATCAAAACCAATACCTAAAATAATTCAAGACTCATTATGTTAGAAAAAATAAAACCAAATCATAAGGCTTATAACACTTAATTACTCAAATAATTAAACTAAAATATTTTTATACCTTAAAATATTAAGTAAGCAAACCAAAGAGGGCAGCAGCTCATCCTGCCCATGCAGCATGAGCTGCATGCAGAGAAGAATAAAAAGGAGGGGCTTGAAGGTGGTGGAAGAAGGGAAAATGGGTACTCTTGGGTTGGTTGTTTGGGGCTAGAAAAGGAGGGGTTTCGGGGAGGATTTAGAGCAAGGAAATGGACCAGAGGTGGAGAGGGGGTGTAGGTGGTTGTCGGGGATGGGTTGAAGGTGGCTAAGGGCGGCGGAGGCGGCGGCAACAAGGCTGCGTAGGCGGCGGCCGAAGTGGGGGTCGAGGTGAAAAACTGGCGAGGAAGAAAAATGGGGAGAGAAAAAGAAGGCATTCGGGTGATGGTTTCGACCAAAGGAGGACTGGGGATGGTAGAGGGGGTTGCAGAGAGCAATAGGGTGGCTCAAGTGGCGGCGGAAGCGGCGGGAAGGCGGCGGGACGAGGCGTTGTAGGGCGGTTGCCGAGAAGGGGGTGAACGGGAGAGAAAAGAAGAGAGGAGGAAGGATGGGGCTGTGGGGTGGCTCAATGGGAACTGTGATGGTTCGAGGGTGAGGCAGAGGGTGGCAGGAGGTGGTGCAAGTGGTGTTTGAGGCGGCGGGAGCGGCGGAGAGGGGCGGCGAAACAGAAACAGGGGGATAGAAGGGAGGAGAAGAAAGGGAGAAAGGAGAGGCTCGGGAGCATGGGGGAGGCTCGAAAAAAATGCAGAAAGGGCTGGGAAGGAGGATTAAATAGAAGAGGAAGAGAAGGGGAGGGATAGGGTGGCTCGAGGGGTGTCGGCAGGGTGGTAGGGGAATGGGGGTTGCAGGGAGAGGGAGAAAAAGAGGGGCGGCAGGGAGAGGGAGAAGAGAGGGAGACAAGGGTGGTGGGACCGGTATGGCCGGAAAACGACGAGAAGGAGAGGGAGGGAGACAGGGGAGGGGAGCAGCAGGCGAGATGGTGGCGAAAATCTCGCCGGTAATGGAGAACGAAGACGAAAGGAAGAAGGAGGGAGTGTCGGGGGGCTGTGTGCACGAGATGGACCGGCCGAAGAAAAGAAAGAGCCGGCCCGGTCGAAGAAGAAAGAAAAGAAAGGAGGAGGGGCGGTCGGGCGACGCGCAGGAAGGAAGGGAAACGGGCCTGCGGCCCAGCGCACAGGAGAGGGAGAGGGCAGGCCGGCGGCCCAAGGAAGGAGAAAGAAAAAGAAAGAAAAGGGAGAAGAAGGAAAAAGGAAAAAAAGGGAAAGGAAAAAAATTGTTTTAATTAAAATAATTTAATTTATAAATAGTAAGGTAAAATATTTTTGGGTAATAAATTTATTTAACAATTTAATTAAAATACAAGGATTTAAAAGGGATAATTTTAATAAAATAATAATTTGGAAAATTATTTAAATAATAAGAGTATGATAAAATAACAAAATATTTATTTTAATTTATTAAAATGTTTATACTAAATTTCATACATTCAAAAATCCATAAAACAATTAAATTAAAAAAAATTTAAAAGCTAATTTATCCAAAATAAAATTTATTTATTAAAATATAGGGTTTTTAAAATTCGGGGGATTACAATGTTACAGTCTTAGGTATTATGTAAATATGATTTACGTATTAAGAACTTAGATATTTCAATGATTTTATATTTATAATCCTTTTCAAAATTTATTTTGAAAGATATTAAAGTGATTCCATGCATCCAAAATATTTCCAAGTATTTGTGCAAAATGTTATCTTAAATTAATTTTATTTTAAATAGTTTTCCATGCAATCTGACTTGCAAAATTCACCATAAATTCTATAGACATTATTTTTGGATGAATAATATTTATTTGGGCTACTTAAGATGTCTAATTTATAAGGAAAAAATTGCATAAATGTTTGAGCTCTTTAGCTCAAGTTATGGTCTCTTTTGTAAAGGTATGTTGTGCTGAAAACTGACCCCATCAATAAAACCAATCGGTTGGTTTGAATACTATTGGACTGGTCTAGGCATTTCTGAGATGTTTTGCTTATTGGAATTTGATTGTTGGAGTAATTTTACACCCAACGACTAGTGCTAATTTTTATCATATTTTTGTAAATAGTAGTTTTTAGACTATTAATATAGTACAACTCATCTAAAATTATCATTTTCGCATCTTAAAAAGAATTAAAGAGAGTTTTGATTTTACACATTCAAATCGAAATCAACCTTCTCTAGTGTATAATTTGTTCTTAACATGTAGCTAGAGTGCTTATACAGTTATAAATATTATTTTTAATAGATAGATAATAGTTTTTAGACTATTAATATAGCACAACTCATCTAAAATTATCATTTTCGCATCTTAAAAAGAATTAAAGAGAGTTTTGATTTTACACATTCAAATCCAAATCAACCTACTCTAGTGAATAACTTGTTCTTAATATTTAGCTAGAGTGCTTATACAATTATAACTATTATTTTTCATAGCTAGATAAAAATCTTCATTGGTGATTACTCACTTTCATATACTATCTAGTGAAGATTTTTATTGTATTCATTCAAACTCATCATCTTAAACACAAGTGAAGAGTAGTGTGTTTTTTTTAGCATTCCTAAGAAAGGTCATTAAAATTGTAGTCACATAAACATAGAGAGGATATCTAGGCAATGTGTAAATAATATTCTAGAGGGTCATTGAGATTGTAGGCTCATAAACTAAGAGAGGAGTGATCATCATCAAACACCCACTATAAATAAAGAGATATTCAAATCCAAACGGCAAAACCTTTTGGTATTGCATATAGAGAAACTTTGTAGACTTTCTTGAACCACTATAAATTGTATGTTTATTATTTGTCATCCTTCTACTTATTTCTCATAAAATTTTAATATGGCATTATTGTTATAAAATACTCTATTCACCTTCATAAAGTATCCATATGGGCTTTCTACATGGATGATAAAGGTAAGCTCGTTGATCAAAAGCGATATCAAGGTATGATCAAATCACTTCTCTATCTTACGACATATAAACCTGATATCATATTTAGTGTATTCCTATGTGATAGGTTTCATTATAATCCTAAGGAATCTCACATCACTGTTGTCAAGAGAATCCTTAGGTATTTTATTGATATAAATAACCTAGGCTTATTTTACCCTAGTGATATTCTTTTGGACTTAATAGGATATTCTGATGCCAATTTTGCATGATATAAAGCTTATAGAAATAGTACTTCAAGTACATGTCAATTTCTTAGAGAAACCCTATTTATTTAGTATAACAAGAAAAAATCTAGTGCATCACTTTATATAGTTGAAGCAAAATATATAGCAATCGGTTCTTGTTGTGCACAATTAATCTTGATGAAACATTAACTAAGTGATTATGGGATTAAAATTGAAAAAATTCGAATATATATACTAAGGAAATTATGTCACACAAGATGGATTTTTTTATACTAAATAAACTTTATATTTCTAGATATAGTGTTCGAGACTTGCTAATCAAGGAAATACATGAAGGTAGCATTGTGGGACATTTTGGTATACATAAAAATATGGAATTATTACAAGAAAATTTCTATTGGCCAAGAATGGTTAAACTTGTACAAGCCATGATAAGTAGATGTTTTACGTGTCCAAAAAGTAAAAGTTACTTTCATGAAGGCTTATACACACCTTTACCCGCTCCTGATAAACCATGGGAAGGAGTTAGTATGGACTTTATCCTAGGGTTACCAAGAACACAACGTGGTAAAGATTATATTCCTGTGGTAGTAGATAGATTTTCTAAAATGGCTCATTTTATTCCATGTAATAAAACCGATGATGCCACACATATTGCTAACTTGTACTTTAGAGAGGTTGTTAATATTCATGATGTGCCTAAAAGCATAGTTTTAGATCAGGATGTCATGTTTATGAGTTATTTTGAAAAAGTTTATGGCATATTCTTGGTACTAAATTGTTATTTAGCACTTCGCATCACCCACAAAATGACGGTCAAACTGAAGTAACTACTAGAACTCTTGGTACATTATTAAGAGGTTTAGTTAATAAGAGTACTAAATAATGGGATGTTAAGTTAGCTCATGCAGAGTTTGCTTATAATTATAGTCCACCTAGTACTACCCAAACTAGTCCGTTTGAGGTGGTGTATGGTGTGAATCCTCACATGCCTATTAACATGATTCCTTTGAAAAAAGGTGAATTGCAAAATTATGAAGCTAAAGATAGAGTACATTTTTTTCAACAGCTTCATGAGAAAATCAAGAATAACATTGAAAAAGCCGATGCCAAGTATAAAGCTCAAGAAAATAAGCATAGAAACTCTTATATGTTTTCTCCTGTTGACTTAGTTTGGTTACATTTGCATAAAGAAAGATTTCCTAATTTACGTAAAAATAAACTAATAACAAGAGCTGATGGTCCATTTAAAATACTAAGAAAGTGTAACACCCCAAAATTCACTACTTTTTTTTTAAAGTGGAAGTAATTAAAATACTTAATTTAAAACCCGTGAATTCTGGGGATGTTACCGCCACACTTAGTACCAAATCGGTTCTCTCCGACCGTTTCAGTACCAAGTGCTAAGGCTAGAAAGATTAATATAAAACTTAAACCAAGATTTCATAAAATGAATTTAAGAGATAATAAATTCGAATTAGAGTATGCATAAAAGTTTATAATTAATAATAAGATAGAAATCATAGTGCGAAATCTAAATTCCTCGAAGGGAATATTCTTACAATCAATAAAAGATTTATTTTAAAAACTCAATACGAGGTAATGAATCATAAAAGAACAAATGCAATATAAAAGAAATAACATATGAAATAAAATCACATGAAGAGGAAATACGACCACGACACTCACGAACTTTGAGCCAAATATGCTCAACACTCAGCCTCGACTGATGTCTCACCCACCTACACAAAGTCAGAAGGGCATACTACTCGTGGGAATGAGTAGCACCCATGAAACGGGTGATCAGTACGCTATGTACTGAGTAAGGTAACCGAGCACTAAGGCCAACACATAATCTATGTAGAATATTAATAGGGAATAATCACTAACACAATAACATAAAGGCAAATGAATGATCAGGTGAAAGTGCCAAGGTCCAATATAATTCAGATTATTTATTTTATCAAGCCTTTATCAAATTTATTTCCACATCATGCTCTTTATCATGTCCATACGAGTACGGGAACCCCACTATTTTTGCCGGTGGATCGGTCTCTAGGGCACTTTTGGCTCTTGGCCACTATTATAGCTAGTGGATCGGTCACTAGGATAACATACCCTACCACTATTATATGCCGGTGGATCGGTTTGGCCCCTTCTCGCACGGTGTTTCACTATAAGTAATTAGTGTCTTCCCACATCTTAACAACATATATAGTTTGGTTCGTTGAGCTCGGGATCCCCCACTATTTTAGAAGGTGGATCGGTTACTAGGGTAACATACCCTACCACTATTAAGCCAGTGGATTGGTCTCCGGCTACCACAGTACCTGACCACTATTATGCCGGTGGATCAGCCTGGACCCGACTCAAAATTTTTCACTTTACGTAATTAATATCTTAAGTATCTTATTCAAAGGTTTTCACATGGACATGCACGAATCATTATCTTTACACTTCACATATCACAAATCATAAAAATCCACAATCATAATTACACTTTAATCACCAACACACATGATAATGCAAAAATTCCAAGCAACCCCAACAAACCCTAATTATCCACACAAACCCTAGTTTGGTCTCTTACGGACCCTTATATAACCTCCACGTATTATTTTTCATCTAAAAAGTTCAAACACCTAAATAACACTTCCATTACCTTCTTTACATCCAAAATCAACCTTTCATATGTAAAGTTTACTCCCATGCAAACTTTACACATCCTATGCAACCTCTCAAACTTTTCATACAAACCCTAAATCCCATGCAATCATTAACTCCAATGCAAAACCCTAACTCCACCATAAAAACCCTAATACCACCATACAACCATTAACACCACCATGCAACTATTAATACCACCAAGCAAACCCTAATACCACCATGCAAACCATAAATTCCGTCCACACAAAACCAAATATTCATCCATACCAAACCCTAGAATAGATCCCCTCATACAAAACCATTAATTAGATTCTTCCATACAAAACCATAAATTAGATTTTTTCATATAAAACCATAAATTATATTCTCCCACACAAAACCATAAATTAGATTCTCCCATATAACACCATAAATTGGATTCTCCCATATAACACCATAAATTGGATTCTTCTATATAAAACCATAATTTAGATTCTTCCATACAAAACCATAATTAAACTCCATAAATTGGATTCTCCCATATAAAACCATAATTTAGATTCTCCCATACAAAACCATAATTAAACTCCCCCACACAAAATCATAAAAATCATAAATCAGATTCTCCCACACAAAACCTTAAAATTCTCCATTTTATTCTTCCACTTATGAATCATTAACATAATTAGGTCAACTCACCTCCTTTGGTCAACCTCTTTCCCCATCCTCCTTTTTCATCCTTTCTTCCACACAAACCACATTAACACCCTCACATGTATGCCTTATAGGGTCACAAACCATTCATCACATATACATAATACACATACCATGCAATTACATAAAAACATACTTCAACTCCACATCATACCATATATGACATAATTAATAATGATAAACATATGATACATAACATGCGAAGCACATAATGCATATAAACACACAAAAGGCCTTAGTAACACCCTTACTTAAAACGACACCGATCTTGAAGCAAGCTCCTACGCCTCCTTAGGGCTTTGACTGGTTTTACTTATTATGAAGGAAAAGCTAAAATTAGACTCCCTCCTATCAAAAATACTATTAATCACTAACTTATTATAAGACTAGGTTTTTAAATAAGATATTAAAATAGTAATAGCAAAAATCCCAAAAATACTATCAATATTAATATTAACAAGAATAATAAAAATAGTAACAATAACAATAAAAAGGACATTACTCAAAAACATAGTGAAATAAGGGCTTCAGCCCCTTTACCAAAATAATACTAATATTAGTAAAATAAATAACCAAATTTAGTAATAACAATAATGATGAAATAATGATAATAATGATAATAATGATAATAATAATAATAATAATAATAATAACAACAACAAAACTAATATTAAAGTAATTTTAATATTGATAATGAACTAATAATAATATAAATTCGAAATAGTAATAATAAAGTTAATAATTATAATAATAAACACATATTAATAATAATAATAGTAATAATGGAAATAATAAGAGTAATAATGATAAAATCGAAATAAAAATACTATAGGGCTTCAACCCTCAAAAGAAATAATAATAAAAACATTAATACTAATAATAATAATAATAATACAGATTAAAAATAGAAATAATAATAATAATAATAATAGTATTTATATTCAAATAAATGAAATAAAATAAATTTAAGGCTTATTAAAATAGGGAGAAGGGTTGAAAGGGTCTAGGGTTCAACCTTAGGCTGGTGGTGACAGGCGGAACCGGCGGTGGTCGAAAAAAGAGAAGAAAAGGGTAAAATTTGAATGCTGGAAAAAAGATAGGGAGAGTTAAGGTGAGGTATGGGGTGTTTATGGTTACCGAGGAGGAGAGTGACAAAATGATGGTGGTGGAGCAGCCAAAGGTGGCGGCACACGGCGGCGGCGACGGTGGCCGAATGGGAGAGAAGAAGAAAGAGAGAGGAGGAGAGGGAGAAAGAGGAAAAGAGAGGCAGGGGAAGGTAGAAGGTGATCTGCAGAACATTTTAGAAGGTGAAAGAAGTGGCGGTAGCGGCGGAAGAGGTGGTTATAGGTGGTTCGAAGGGTGGCGGAGACAGAAAAATAGGTTGATCGGGAAGGCTACTTTGCACAGCCGGGGTGGCTTGTGCAGGAAGAATCGAGGGATATGGGACATTTGGCTAGCTAGAGGGTGGTGCAAGGAAGATTTTGGTAGGCGGAGTAGGTGAAGGCGTTGGCCGACGGCTGCAGGGATGGCGTCTAAAGTGGCGGCAGTGAAAAATGTCATTTTTCTGGATAGGAATTAAAAGCTCGACACATGGCTATTATGGGGGGTATTTATAGAGTGTAAATGAGAGGTTAGGGTCTGTGGATTGGCTATAGAGTTGGGAAAGTAGGGTTAGGGTTTTCGGAGGCGTTATTTAGCCGGTGGCAATAATTTTTGGGGGAGGGGGTTGTGCGGAGGAGAGAGAGATGAAAATGTGCGAGGAGGGGGGAGTTAATGGGGTGAATGGGTTGCGAGTCAGAAGGGGAGAGGGAAAAGAGTATCGTCCGGTCAACGGCGCAATTGGCGGCAAAAATCTCGGCTGGGCGGCGGTGTTACAGGTTAGCGTTGATGGGCTAGGCAGGTATGAAGGTTGCGGGAAGAAGAAGAAGAAAGGTGGGGGACCGGGCGGTTCGGAAAGGAAAGAAGGAAAAGAAAAGAGGGGAGACTGGGCCGGTCGGTGCGGTGAGGGTGAGTTAAATGAAATGCGGAGTTTAGGGCTGAAAAATAATAAAATGCAGCGCTGAGAAGCGAGGCAGAAGGGGGCGGCTGCTTGGCGCGGGCTGGGCCAAAGGAAAGGAAGAAGGGGAGGAAAACTAGGCCATGGAAGGGGTAGCCCAAACGGGGAAAAGGAGAGGAAAAGAGAAAGAAGAAAAGAAAGAAGGAAAAGGAAAAAGAAGAAGGGAAAAAGAAAAATAATTATATTGGGTATTTAAATTAATTAAAATATTTAGGATATTTAAAAATAATAATATTTAAATAAAATAATATTTAAATCCCTTTTTAGGCTAAATTAGGATTTTTAAAAGATTTTCCATAAATTTCATTTTAATTAGCAAAACAACCTAATTTTCTCCAATAAAATTATTTATAAAATTAATATTAATTTGAAACTATTTTCTCCTTGTTATTTTAAATAAAATAAATTTTTAATTAATTTTCAAAATAAAATCCTTAATTAGCTAAAATAACCAAATTCCTCTTAATTAAAATACTTATAAATTTCTTCTTGATTTTCCCTAATTAAATCTCCTTTTATTTTAATAAAAATAATTTATTTAAATAATTTTTCTAAGAAAACCTCATTTAAATGTAATTTTTAAAATTAGAAATTTTTGGGGTATTTCAGAAAGTTTGGAGATAATGCTTATGAACTTGAACTTCCAGATTCTTATGGTGGAATTTCAAGAAATTTTAATGTTGGTGATTTGTCTTCTTATTAATCTGATAAAAATTTGGAGGCAAATTCTTCTCAACTTGGGGAGAATGATGCAGGAGCATCTAGTGAATCTAATGATCATCGTGTTCATCTTAATTCTCAAGATAAGGAAGAATTAACTTTCTTAATTTTGGAGTCTATCATGTTAAATATTCTTGATAATTTGTATATGCTTGATATAAAAAACCATTCAAGTTGTTCTTGTAGGTATGTCACATATTTGCGAGAAGAAGATGTTAATATACTTTAATGTGTACAAGTATTCAAAGCATGCAAGACTATGACATACATGGGACGATACTTTACAACAAGAAGATATGGTGATGATACTCATTAGTTGTATTAACTTATTGTAAACTCTAACCCTAAGTATACTTTATGTAAGTTTGGGTTTGATATAATTTCATGTATGTATCATAGTTAATTGTATAGCTTTATAATATTAATCCTTAGTATCATTTAGCTAATGATATTATGATTAGGATTAAGTGTTATATTGGTGTGACCGTAGCCGGCACGCAATTTAAACCCTCTTGTTGTCAATTGTAGCACTGGTAAATAGGGTATCGTTCTAGCCGGGGATTGAGAGGGCTCACCTCTATCTAACTAGCTTAAAAATAATTAAAACTAAAAACACTAAATAACACACAAAATAAATAAACAAGAAAAAATACTAATGGGGGTTATAAAAATAATAATAAAAGATTAAATAAAATAAAATAAACTAATAATAAAAATAATGAAAATAATGGAAAACCCGCAGATATGAGAAATATGTTAGGGAAATAAAAATCCACCACTAGATTAGGTTGTAATATAATATTTATTTCTAAGTCATCTTTTAATCGTGAGAATGAGATCGACCAAGTTGCACACCAAAAGCGGGTCTATACACCTTATATTACTTCCCTTAATTAATTAATACAACAAAGCGCCAATATTAACCCTATTAAATACTAGCAGTATAGCATCAACAAGCGGCTCCTATATTTAACTATATTTAATGCATTAAGTGTAAGTGGAAGGCTGTCAATCTAAGTACCCAAACTAGTACAAAAAACATGTCTAGCTGTATTTCCTTTTCTTGACCCACACGTATCGAAACCTTTTACCACTTCGGTTAGAATCACAAAACGATTAGGTAAATTGTTATCTAACCTAGCTACAATTTATACATATAAATTCTAGTATATTTAGATGGCCACCTAGCAGGCAAATAATCCTACATACTGTCACTTATGAGGAACCAGAACAAGACATGCACCAAATAAACTATACTTGACAGAATCATACATATAAACGATAACAATTAATATAGAGTCAAGAAACAATCTTACGAAACAAAGAAAATAAAATTATAATTTAAATCCTAATCCAGGGTTTCAAATTATTCCCTAACAATAAATAATCAGCCACTCATAATTAAATAATTAATTACACAGAAATATATATCTAAAATATAAATTAAAAATAAGAGAAAGAAATAACTGGAATTAATTTTGGATAAAAGATTTAGAATTTATTCAGATAAAAATTAATTTTATGTGAAATAAATTCTACCCGTATAAATTCTTCTCTAATTTTATTTCTCAGTGCCTTGATTTCTGTGCCAAATTCTTTCTTCTTTTTCTTTTTCCGGCTGGCGGCTGACAGGCCTGACGTCCTTGCTTGCCGTGCACCTTGAAATCTGTGCATCGCCCGAGCAACTCTGTTTTACCGAGCTCGTTGAGGCTCTCTGTCGCTGGCCTCCTGTTTGACCGAGCCTTTGAAGGCTCTGTCGCCCACTCGCGGCTCTGCCGCCTTTTGTCTCCCTCCGCGTCGTCTCTTTTTAATTCCGTCTCACCTTTTTATAAACTTTTGTGCTGCCTTCTATTGCTCTCTTTTCTGCCGTCCATGCCTCCACGTCAGCCCTATTAGCAGGCCCGCCTCGTCCTTTTGTGCATCCCATGTCAGCCCTGCCCAGCTGACTCTCTTGGCTTTTTTTTTTGTTTCGTGCGCCATGTTTGGTTTATTTTGCTACAGGCCTTTGGGCCTTCGGCCTTCGGCCGTTGGTCCAAAGGTTTTTTTTTTAAACAAAGCAAAACCTGCAAAATAAAATTAATAAAAATTAATAAATATTATTTTATTCTAAATTTACTTAAATTATATCATTTTAGCTCAAAAAAACAATTTTTATGTAATTTTACCACTTAAGCATAAAACAATAATTATTCCCCTATATTAGTTAAATAAAATACCAAAAACTAAGAATATTAAGGGTATAAAATGTGTCAAAATATGAACTCATCATATATCGGCTTAATTCAACCAAGATTAATAAGCTTGAATTAAGGTTAAGGACCGGCTGATTAAGCTTGTTCAACTAGCTGGAACTTTCCTATATATACACTCACTTGTGTGCATGAAATAAGAAGATGAATATATAGAATTTGAATACAACTTTGTGCATAGCTAGCTGGCATCTATCTCTCTCATTTTGAGTCGTCATTGAGCAAGGAAAGTCTGGGACATTACCTTCCTCCATTGAACTCAAGCTTCGACATTTTTGAAACCTGATTCAAACCAGTCTAACCTACCTATCTTTGCAACCTGTTTCTTCGATTATAATCGTTCTAAAGCCTTCGTTTCTTTTGCTTAATTTTGTGGGTGACATCTTCAACACATCAGTCTTTGATCCAACATTCCTCTACTTTGATAAACACATCACTTTTCCTACTACTCTTATGCCCCTAGCCTTTCAAACCATCCCCCAAGCTCTACTAAACAATACCCCTCTTTCCCATCTACACAAAAGTATACACTTCCACAACTCCCTACCTTATACTTATATAAATGTGCAACCCTCCTTTTCTCTTCAAACATACATACACATGGTAGCCTCCCCTTCTCCCTCTGCACTTTCTCATTTGATCACACAACCCTCCCCAACAATTTTCATATAGCACCTATATCCCTAGCCTAATCATTTCTCACTACCCTAGCCCTAGACCATCAAACACAAACACACACCATCCTCCACCACATTCTTCATCTCCACCTCCTCCTCCTCCTCTTTTTTCTTCTTCTTCTTCTTCTTTCCCTTCCTCCTCCTTGCTGTCCTTATCTTTATTTTTTCTTCTCCTTCCCTGTGGTAGATTTTACCAATCCCTACCATACCCCTTTGAAGCAAAACTTCTCTCAGGATCCCTTTGGGCAACAATAATTATTGTCGTTGCTACTCTCTCCACTTCGGCGCCTTCTGCCATAGCTACCCACCACTCCCATATGCACCACAACCTATACATCTCATTCCCTTTTTTACAATAACTAACTCCAAACCATCTTTCCAACCTAGCCAACCCTCACCACCCATTTCGTGTACCATAACGTCCCTCTACACCACCCTTCCCTAAAACACCACAACATTGAGCAACCACTATTGAGCCTTCGTCTCCTTCCTCTTCTCCTTTTCTTATTCTCCTCCTTTGTAAAATTTTCTATTATTTCTACCCTCCTACCTTCCTTCTAAAACCATCGCACCTCTACCACCCCCTTTGCACATTTCCCTATAGCCATCGCCTTCAACTAAGCCAACCAGCATGCACCTTCCATCGATAAATCCAACCCACGCTAGCTCATCACCACCTCACAACACCCAACCACCACTACATCATCCTGTCGACCACCAACCACTACTAACCACCCCCATCCATCAATAGCTTAAAACCATCTAGCCCTTCTTCCTCCTTTCATGCACATGGCTAATGTTGCACATACAGTGTAAGTTATGCTTATTTTTATAATTTTGGTATCTATTATTTATATGTGAGGATATTTTCGTAATTTTAGAAAAATAAATATTTATTATTTTAATTATTATTATTTATTTGCTAAAATATTAAGTTGGTATTATTTTTAGGTATGAAAGTTTTTTAATGGGATCTTGTAGTATTTAGTAAAATACTGCTCCTTTTGTATTTTTGGTGAATTCAGGTAACTATTATACTGTACTAAAATGTTTGACATTGCATGACAGCACATTAATCTTCTTGTGTTAAAATAAATTAATCATGATTTGTTAAATTATAATTATGTGTTATTTGTTATATTTTGAAAATCTACAAAAAAAAGTTATCATATGTAAAATAATTCAAGGACAAACGTATGGTAAAATTGATCTTCTATGATTATGTGTGACAGGCACGTGAAATATGATAGGATGAATATGCTTAAATCTATTTATGGAATAATAATAATTGTTGTGAGCACTAGGAGCAATCTGCTCATTTATGTGTGTTATTATTTTTACTATGAAAATAATGTCTATTATTTATTATATGTTGTTAAGAATGAGATTATGCGATCATGGATATATTAGATACACATGGTGAGGTCTCATATGCAAAACCTTGAATAAGGGAAAATTGGATAATTGGCTTTTTTCTGATAATTTATCTTCATGATAAATTTATTTAATTATTAAATTTTTATAATTTTCATGACAACTTAATAAACAAAATGCATTTAGAAATTTGAAGAGGATGTTAATGTGGTAATTTTGGTGTAAAGGGTATTTTGGTCATTTATAATCTAATGCACCCAAAAGTGAATAATTGAGCTTAGGATGTCGTTCTTATATTTTTATGATAGCCATAATAAATACCTCAATTATGGTTGTCTTATAATAATTAGAAGTGAGTAAAAATTTTAAAGTATGAGATTTTGATTTATGTGTGTAATACCCCATTTCTCGAAACCCTATTTAGAATAGGTAATTGCATGTAATAGTTGTAATAATTAATTTATGATATTTGTTGATAAATATATTGTTAATATTTGTAATATTATTATGAATTATTAGATACAATATTTAATTAGGTAAAAATTTACTATCATATGCATATTAAAATTTTAAACATAGGTTGGGCATTAACCGATATCTGTTCGTCGAGTAAACACAACCTACTATATTAATAAATTTTACTTGAATATTTTAACCTAATTTATCACTTGGATATATGTCCTAACCAATCTCATAGTTAGTGCTACAAATTTCATTACCTAATCCTACTCGCTCTACCACAACACCTTACTCATATGAACCATCACTCTACACCATCTACACCATATCTCCTTTCTTCCCCCATGTTTTCCTCTCCTTATTTTGCTACTGATTTCCTTTCATGCTACCCTATTCTTAATCACTTCTCCTCTCCCTCTTACTTTATGCTGAAGATCTTAAGAAAACTTACAACCTCCTCCTTCTCCCAAGCTCCTTCACGTAGAATTTTTCACGCGATTCTACCCATTGATTTCACCTTCCACCAAAAAAATTATATGCTACAATGCAAACCTCCACTAGCCTCCTTACCCTACCACAACTCACCATCAATGATCCTCTACCTCCTATAATAGAATATGCTAGTGAAGCCACTCCATCATCAACACAAAAACTCCCTAAAACTATCCTCTCCCTTGTACTACTTCTCCCCTCATATCGTTGGTCCTCCCCACCAAAACAACCACCAAATCTTTGGCAATTCCTACCACAACCACCCCCAACCTGCAACAAAACCAATTAGAGCCAACCCTTTTTACCTTATGCCATTTTAGCTAAAACTCTTCCCCTTTATGCTGCACATTTTCCCACCAAAACTCTCACCTCTACTTTGACCCTTTTTTTGCGACCTTTTATTCTCCATTTTCTATACCTTTTCTTCCATTCATGGGCTCCCTAGCACTAGCTAGGAAAATTATTTCTCATCCCCTCTTTTTGACCAAAAGATTTCCTTCTTTAATGGTAAGTTTTCTTTATCTTTCTCTTGATTTGTTTGACTGGTTAGCGAGACTAAAATTATTTTAGCAAGTATGGAATTATTGTTGTGAAATATTATATGCTAATGCATATGTGTTTGAATGTTAAATTCCTACCTAATTCTTGATGACTTTGGAGAACAATTATTTTTGTGTGAGCTTAGATTAGGTAAATCTAATCATTCATGAGGTGTAAGAATTTATGTGCAAGCTTGCTAGGTTTCTTTAGGCTTAGAATCATGCAAGGTGTATGATTTCCAAGTATTATAACATGCATGATAAAATTATAACATGTTATGGGGATAATATGTATGATTATTGATGTAAAGTTATATGCATGGTAATATGTCAAATGTTTTACATCCACATGTCTGGGGATTTTTTTTAGGATTTTCGTTCTTGCCAAGTTATGATTCAAGTTCCATGGTAAGTGCCTCATGATTTCTCATGCATGGTAGTTAGGATTACGATGATTCACATGAAAGCATATGCACATGATTAGGGTTAGATTATGATAAATTCAATTTGCATTACTAAGGGTTAGATATATTCCCCTACATATACTATGATGATAATTTATCTAGTCAAAAGATTTAATATGTTTTAAATGGGTACATATATGTTGTATGGAAAATTTGGTATGTGAGATTTGCATGATTAGGATTTATGGGCACAACCCACTAAAAGCATAAAAATTGGAAGATATAGTTAAGCACCAAAATGTAAATATTACCTACATGCTAAAATAATATAGAATATTACCTTCTTGACTACTCATTAATATTCTCTATTAATGATAATGTTTGGTACAAACATAAATAAAATGATGAAATAAGAGTTTTGAAAGAAATTTTGATAATTTTAACTCAATATATCTTTTATAAATATTTGAATGCTACGAAGTCCTTCAACATCTTATAGGTTGACATTAGCTTTGACTTGGCTTAACATAGACATATGGCCTTATGTTTTACCTTAA
Source organism: Tamarix chinensis (assembly GCA_030549775.1). Taxonomy (NCBI): domain Eukaryota; kingdom Viridiplantae; phylum Streptophyta; class Magnoliopsida; order Caryophyllales; family Tamaricaceae; genus Tamarix; species Tamarix chinensis. Next base: position 62,549,908 of record CM060177.1, on the reverse strand, counting down.
TAATTAGAAAGAAAAGGGAAAGTGGTTAGCTATGAAAAAATGGAAATTTGTTGTGTCATACGTGACTTATGTGATCAACTCATAAAATATTAGTATTTGTTAGTTTTAAATAGGTATTTGAGAATAACATAACATTATATTGGTCTGTGCAAATGTTGGAGAAGTTTGATTACTTAATGGGAAGTTTATGATAAATACGGAAGTTCCATACTAATGAACAAGGAATATATTTTTCTATGAAATCTTTGATGTGTTTTTCTATGAGATTTGCATGTTTCTCTTTATTTTCGAAGCACGTTGTTTTGATCTATATGGTTTTTTCTTCTATAAATGGAGATAGGTTGAAACCCTATCCATCGAGAGTCATGCATCCCAAATTCCTTTTCTTTTCCTTAGAATTCTCAATTCAAAGAGAATTATATATTTTCATAATTGATAGATTGATTAGTTTAATCATCTTATAATTACCCAAGAGAATGAATAAAGATCTCTACTTTTTCTTTAAATGTTCAATTTTGTGATAGAGTCCTCAATTGTGAATAATCTTATTATTTTCAATTTTTTTAGATCTCTATAATAATTTGGTATCAAATATGCATTATTGAAGAGATTTAGTAATCAAGGTGGTTACAAGATTCAATATTGAAAAGTTTAATTAATCTGTCATATTTTGAAATGTGGAAATTGAAGATGTACGCTATTCTAATCTCCAATGGATTGGAAAAGGCTTTATATGATCATTTGAAGAAGTTAAAATCGATGATAGATGAGAGATTTTAAGAATTAGATTTGATATAAATCTCTGCCATACAATTTTGTTTTTCAAATGAGGAATATGGAAAAAGGAATCAACAATGACAACCTTATGGTTGAAGCTTGAGTCATTGTATATGAAAAAATATTAGGAAATCACCTACTATTAAAGAGTTAACTTCATGACTTGAAATTAGGTGAGAGTAAATCTTTAAAAAGTCATTTGGATGAATTTAACTCTTTAGTTATGGATATTTGTTAAATTAGATGATGAAGATTTGGTTATTATGTTGTTATGTTCTTTGCTTGCAAGTTTTAAACATTTTGTAAGGTTGTTTTGTATGGGAAGGATGAGTTACCCCTTGAAGACCCTACTATAATGGGTGTTGGTTAATAGTCACTTAACTATCATGGGTACTTTCGAGGACTCACATAGTAATGGACTAGTAGCTAGGGGAGGACATAGGAGTGGGGGTATGGTGACCATAAGAAGTCCATATCTAAGTCAAAGAGTTGGTAGAAGAATGTGATATGCCATGAGTGTCATAATAAGGGGCATGTTACCATATTTCTTTCCTAATAGGAAGTCCAATGCTATGTCTGGTGAGTCATTTGGTACAAAGAATGATGTCATAGTTACCCACGGTGATAGTGATGGAGTTGTGTTGATGGCCACTAATAGACAAAACAAAATTAGTGATATATGGATATTCTATTATTGTTTCTCTTACCATATATATCCCAACCAAAGTTAGTTTATGATATTCAAGGCGACTCAAGGTGGAGTTATCTTAATGGGAAACAGTGTTGCTTGCAAAGTTGCTAGAATTTGGATAATGAAGGTAAGGATGTATGATGGTGTGGTTTGGACACTATCTAATGCAAGAAATTTTACAGATATGATAAAGAATCTCAACTCTTAGAGTTCCTTGGATTTTAATGAGTTATAGTGTGTTATTGATAATGATACCTTGAGAGTTACAAAAGAGGATCTGGTGGTGATGAAGAGAAAGTAAGCCATGGCACTATTTAAGATGGTGGGTTCCACTATAATGGGGATAACTGTTGTGACATCATTGAGGTTGATAGATTCAAATGTTATGACAATTTAACACATGAGACCAGGACACATAAGTGTCAAGGGTTTGACTGAGCTATGTAAGATGGGGTTGCTAGATGGATAGAATACAAATACTCTAGATTTCTATGATCACTATGTATTTGGCAAGCTAAAGAGGGTTAGATTTTCAACATTTAAGCATAGTATGAGAGGGCGTCTTGAGTATATATATTTAGATTTATGGGGTCCAGTGAGAGTGGTTTCCAAATGTAGTTTGCGATACTTGTTCACATTCATGAATAAATTCTCTATAAAATAATGGGTTTATTTTTAAAGTAAGAGAATTATGTGTTTGGTGTTTTCAAATAATGGAAGACCGTGATAGATAAGCAGATAGAAAGGAGTTAAGTCTCTTAAGATAGGTAATGGTTTCAAGTTAGTTTAGTAGAGTTTCACTAATTTCTACTAAGACCATAAGATAATAATACACCACACCTATGTTTGAATACCACAACATAATGGGGATGCTAAGCAAATGAATAGATATCGATTGGAGAAGGCTTAATGTATTTTATTACAAGGAGGGTTAGTGTAATACCCCATTTTTGAAAACCTTAATTATAAATTGGTAAATGTGTTCATTAGTTATAATAATTATTCTTCGTGTTTTGTAATAATTATAGTGTTAAATTTTATATTATTAATATGAAATATTAGATTTAAATTTTAATTAGACCTTAAGAAATATCTAACTAATAGAGTAAACCTACTCCTGATAATCGATCGAATGTTTTCACCCTCATTAATCTTTACAAAGCATTACATGACCCTATACTAGATTGTGGCAATAACCTACTCCCTCTCCTCCATTTTTCCCTCCCCTTGTTTTTTTGATGAGACCCTTCACACCATATCTCTCACTCCACATTTCCCTCCCTTTTTTTACTTAATGAGACCCTTCACATCATACCATCTACACCTTACCTCTCACTCCTCTATGTTTCCCTTGCCTTGTTTTTCTCTTCTTCATATGAGCAACGCTACATTTACCTCCTTCTTCATATGAGCTCCCACTCGCCAATAAACTCCCCTCCATTATACCCATTATTTCTCCTTCCACCACCACTTTGATCTAGGAATTCCAAATCATAATTGAATCCCATACCCTGCACTGGCCTCATCACCAAAGCTACCCCTACAACCATTTATTAACACTCTGCAACCCCCATTTCCTTTTCATTCTTTCGTTTCTTTTCTTACCTTTCACAACCCTCACCTTTCCTACCCCATATGCACCAACCATAGGTGTCATTCCTTCTCATTCTCCTTTGGCCAAGCATGTCATTACTCACTTCTTCTATCTGACCATAATCCCCAAAGCTTAACTCTTCCACGTTCAGCTAATTTTGCTAAAGCTCCCCCATTTCCTACACCCATTTTATCAAAGTTACCCCCCTTATTTAACACTTTTTTCTCCACATATCCTCCTCCCTTTTCTTACCACCTTTATTTCCTTTCTATCCTCCCTATAATTGGGCATTCTCATTGTTCTTTGTCTCCTAGAACTAGTCATTCTAGTAGTTTCGATCTAGCTTCTTCTCAGCCAAAACTTCCCCCTTTAGTGGTAAGCCTTTCCTTTTATTTCCTGTTTATTTTTCAACTTGTTAGTATCCATAAGTTATTTTAGTAATTATGGATTATTATTATTATGTAATATTATATGCTAGTATATGTATGTGTTTGGATGTTAAATTCCGAGATATTCCTTGAGAGCTTTGGAGAAGACCTCTTTTTAATAAGCTTGGGTTAAGTAAATCCAATCACTTATAGAATGGTAAAAATTATGTGAAAGCATGATAGGAACTTTTGGACCTAGAATCATGCTAGAGTTTATGCATTCCTAGTATTTTAGCATGCATGATAAAATGATAATATGCTGAAAGGATGATATGCATGATTATTGCTAATTGATTTGTATGCATGGTAATATGTCCAATATTTTACATTTTCATGCCTAAGATTTTTTTTTAAGGGATTCTATTATAATCAAGTTATGATTCAAATCCCATGGTATATGCCTTATGATTGTTCATGCATGGAATTAACGCTATAATAGTTCACATGGATGCATATGCGCACAATAAGGGTCAGTTTATGATAAATTCTATTTGCATGGCCTAGGTTTATAGATATTCTCCTTTCTGTAATAGGATGAAAATATTCCTATTTAAATGATGTTTCATGATTTTAATGTGCATGTGTATGTTGCATGAAAGATATGGTACGTGATAGTTGCTAGGATGTCTTTAGGTATTTGATATCTTGTTCTTACCTTTTACTTGTCTTGACATAGATCTATGATATAAGGGATTATCTAAATAATTCAATATAAAAGGAAAAATGGTTAAGCATGGAGAAAAGAAAGCTCCATGTCATATATGACTTATGTGATCATCACATAAGATATTAATACTTAAAGTGAAAGCCCTTGAGATGTGAATGGTTTCTCTCTAAGGGTCACTACATTAGAAGTTAGGTGTTATTCCTCATTTTTGGTTCATTGGTGTGCTACTATACCCTAATTTTTAAGGGTTTTCTCTACTCTATAGGTGTCCTACAAGCCATATAGAGGGTATTGATACTTAGGGATAAGGTGAATGAGGTTGGAAGGATACTATGTTGATTTTGGGAGATGGTATAACCAAACATATTACTTTGTCCCTAGGTTTAGGGTAAGGGTATTGTGTTGCTTTTATATGCCAATATGACTAGGTGTACTGATGTGTTCGTGGGTTGATTTCTATCCCTCTTGAGTAAAGAAGTAAAAATGGAAATGTTTGTTATGTAATAAAATGAAAGAAATGGATTTTTGGATTGGTAGTTGCCTTAATTCCCACCTTGGTATTGTGATCAAATTGTTGGTTCGGTAGTTAGCATAGTGTTCTATCTTGGTATTGTATTTGATTTATTGGTTTAGTAGGAATCTTAGTGCCCTATGCTTGTATTATTTTGGATTGTTGTTTTGGCAGTTTCCTTAGTACCCTAAAACTATGATTCAACTGTATTTAACTAATTAAATATGACATTGCACCTTGTGTTGATGAGAAAATAGTTTGGTATGTTTTACCGTTGAGTTGAGACTTGGACATAGATATATGTTTCTCTATGAATATTGTTGTGGTTATGGTTCATCCTTTGTGATCATACATGCTTTTTAATATTTGTGTGACTATATGAAGTGTGTGTATGTTACCTCCTAAGAGGTATTGTGATTTACTTAGTATAAGAAAGTAGTACTGATACTACTTTTTCAAATGATTATGTGAGAGCCATGGAATGGCATGAACCTTATAAGCATAGGCATGGAAATTTGAGTCCTTTGAAAGAGTACCTATATTCAGAATGGCCCTTTAGGTCTAAGAGTTATGGTAAACAGAGTTGTACCTTTCTTGTGTTTTTTTTTTATCATCAGCTTTTTGTTGGACTTTTATGTCTTGTACTTTACCTTAGTTACACTGTTATGATACAATATTTCTTTGTATACCTACTATATATTATTTCTACTTTTTCTAATTTACTCTAATTGAGTTTTTTGTTCAGCCTTAGCACTTAATGTAAGAAAAAAGGGGAGCAAGACATATGCTAAATGTGGTGGTACCACTTGGTAATTTAGTAATGCTTGCACAATTTTTTTATTCAGTTGGTAGATTTGGTTGTAACAGATAGGAAGACATTTTTGGGCTGAGGTGAATCATATAGCCACATACATAGTGAGCTAGTTACTAAATTGGTCCACTCTTTAGAAGATGCCTAAGGATGATGGACGTTTGTACTTGAAGGAGGTGGATGGTGGCTCTTTTTTATATCTTTTGCTCTATGTTGATGACATGCTTATGGCATCAAAAGATATGTCTGATTTTGATAAGGTAACGTAATTTTAAAGAGTGAGTTTGAGATAAAGGATCTTTGGCATGGAAATCATTAGAAACCATGAGAAAAAACTTTCATACTTGTCACAAGAGTCCTATGAGAAAAAGGTGCTAGAGAAATTTCATATGATGGATGCCATGATGGAGAGCACTTCGTTGGTTACTCACATCAGATTTCCTACTTTGGATTGTCCCAAATCCAAAGAGGAAGAGGAGTCTATAGCGATTGTTCTATATTTGAATACTATTTGTTGTCTTATGTATAGTATGGTGTGTACCCAACCTAATGTTCCTCAATATATTAGTGTTGTGAGTCTATATATGGTAAATCTAAGAAATGCTTACTAGTAAGCACTGAAGTGGATCCTTAGGTACTTGAAGGGAACAACATCAGCTTGTGTTGAGTATGGGAGAAAAACTAATTTATTAGTTAGGTTCGTGGATTCTTATTATAGTGGATACCTTAATAAAAGGAGATCTATGAGTAGATATGTTTTCTATCTTTGTGGTTCAACTATTAGCTGGAGGTGTCCCATATAGGATGTGAGAGTCTTGTCCACTACTGAAGTAGAGCATATAGCCATGACATAAGCTTTTTAGGGAGCCTTGTGGTTTGGTGGTTTAGTACAAGAGTTGGAGTTTTGTAATGGCACTCCATTTGTCTATGGTGATTGCTAAATTATTATTTGTGTAGTGAAGAGTCAAAATTCTTTTCATCATCAAATAAATCACATTCACATCAGGTATCACTTTATTTTATCTAAAGTACTATTGTTGTATGTAACTTATTGCTAGAGAAAGTGGATACTTTGGATAATATGATTGGTATGCTAATGAAGCAATTAACTATAGGTAAGTTTGAATTTATCTTATAATTAATTGGTATTTATAGTCTATGAGGTCCATTATTAGGCGAGGGTTATTTATAGAGGTCCTTACATATCATATGTCACAAATACTATTTCAAGGTGGATAATTATTATTTTTAACTTGCAACACTCCCAAATTTTTAACTAGAAAATTTAATTTTTATGACATTGCGAAAGCGTTAGAAAAAAAAGGAAATGCTACCGCCACATTAACTATGAGAGAGGTATGATTATCACCCAACTCATTATTGATGCAAGGGAAAATGGAATAAGGAACAAAAGATGCATGCTCATAAAATTAACATGATAATAGAGAATTGTAACAATGAGAACAGTATTATAGAGAGAATGAGCATGAAACCAAATATAGGAAATCAAACCAAGAGTTTAAATAACTGAAAATACAAACACATCCCAACATAGTGGCTAAAATACTTATAACCGATTATCCTAACTCTTAGGCATACACATAAACCTTCAACCCAAAGTAATGGCTCACTAATCGCCTATATCATCACCCTCATCATACTGTAACTAAAAGTTGTAACTATGCAAATTATTATCTACTTCTTAGACTATAAGTTAAATTATCATAGTTACAACACAAGTTTAGTATCGGTACGGTAAAGTACTGGTAAACCATACTACAAAAAACTCATACAATACAATAGATAATAATATCATAACCATACAACTCTTCACATAATCTCAAGTAGTAGTACAATAATACATGCATGCATGGAAATCATGGAGTTAGAAAGATGCGTTAAATACATCATAACCCTTACAATATAGCCATATTAGAATTCTTCCTATAGTGACCGCACAAATTCCAATTAAGAAGATAAGTCATTAAACCATACCTAGTTCTCCACCATGAACAAAAGTCATAGTAGCATAAATAATCACAATGGGATACCACACCCATCACATAAGGTTAGGATACATAGAAGGGGATTTTTTCGGAGATACTAAACCCACCACACATAGAGTTCACCTGCTACAAATAGGGATACCAAACCTACCACACGTGGTTGAAGTAAACCAAGGTGTCTTGTATAAGGATACATCATCCACCCCACCTTGAATGTCGTCGTTGTTACGGTTAAAAAGATAAGATACCACACCCACCTATGAAATGAACAATATAAAGTGCTAGGGGGCTTGTAATTGGATGCCTCACCCACCTAAACTGGAAACTAATGTCATGCCATTTTGCTATAGTATAACCCTATAGCTAAAAGATATGCACCTACCCTCTACCGACCACAACTCAGTAGAGAAGGAAATAGATACTGAGTGAAAAATATAACTAAGGGCAACTACCCACTAAATCATGAAAACTACCCCAAGATCTAGAGAAAAAGGTCCAAATAAAATCTTAAACCATTAATTTATATTTTCAAAATCACAAACAAAATCCACATTACCAAGTGGGTATCTCCAAGTTATAACACCAAACAAAATTAAAATCCACTATTTAATCAAATTCGGTGTTTCTAAGTGATAACACCAAACACAATCTAATTTTGTTATTTACACAAATTGGATGCTTTCAAGTGATAACACCAAACACAACACAAGGAATTCAAGCTACCATTTGGGTATTTTCATGTGCTAACACTAAATACATCACAAGGCATAAAAGCCACCAATTAGGTATTTAGAGATGACATTAAACTTAACTAAATTCAAGTCTCAGATACCATCATGATGATTCTTATTAAATCAAGGTAATCATATTTGAAATCATAATCTAAAAATTATAAATACATGGTGATATAAACACAAAATGACCAAGAAAAATATAATAATTTATAACATTCTAGTTGGCTTCTAGCAGAGCTAGTTGATTGGTCCCTTGGACTAGTCGACTGATCTAATCATACTAGATTTGAACCAAAACATTACTAGATAACCAATCAACTAGTTTGCCTCACCTACCAACTATTCATGGGAACCATTTGATTGGTTTATTCTAGTCGGTTGATGGGTCTAAGTAGATACCAAACTATTTCAGCCTATAGAAAAAATAGTCGATGAGCTCGACTAATCGTTTGGCTGGTTAAAGAAACTAGCAGACTAGTTTGGTCAAACCAATCAATGGGTCTAACAAGAGGACAAAACATTTTTATATAAAGGTATACTGAGAAATTGGATTGAACAACGGATCAATTGTTCATCAAAATCACTTGATTGGTTTATCAGATCATTCGATTGATCTTGTGATCAACATATCCAAAACTACAAACCATTTAACTACTCGCAAAACCAATCAATGGGTTTGAGAAGCCAATTGATTAGTCAAGGTGAAACACTACCCAAACTTTATGCTTAAATTACCACACTTTACCATATTGATCCTAGTATGCTTCTATGTTAAAACACACCTAATAATACCTGCTGAACAAATAGAATCACATGGATACATGGTAATGTGCATACTCAAACAAATAATGCTAAAATGGCTAACTTTATTCTTAAAATTATAGAAATATAGTATTGCTAACTTTGGAACAATTATACTATATGCTTAGATATACACCAACACATGTAACCCTAATACATCATAAAACTCCATTTATGTTTAAGATAAGAATGCCTTACCTTGAAGCAATTCTTGTAAAACAAAAGCTCCTAATTGATGGATATCTAGTAGGACCTCAATTCCTAGGAGAATAAAAGCTAAAACCATTAAAATCATCTTCCAAAACTTCATTAAAAACAAGGAAGAATTAGGAGTACAAGAAGAATTCAAAACACCACCTTTTTTCTCAAAAATAGGGTGTCAAGAAAATAGTTAACATCTTTAGACTTTCTCAAGTTTAATTCTTCATTGATTAATGAAAGTAGGATAGAACTAAATGAATATGAGAAGAAGAGAAAATAACACAATGCTTGCATAAAGAAGGGAGAAAAATAAAAAAAGGTCTATATTTTTTTTATCGATATAGAAAGGAAGAGGGGAAATGAAGGGACATTTAATACTTGGGAAACTATTTCATAGAGAAAAAGGAGAAAAGAGAAAAAAAGTGAGGAATAAGAATATATTAGAAATGAAAGGTATAGAGGAAAGTCTAGGTCAACATTCATTGGAGAGAAGGAGATGAGACTGGCAAAATTGAGAGTGGATAACTAATAAGTGAAGGCTACCTTGATGGGGTGGTCGGAGTTGAGTGCAATTAGGAATAAGCATGACAGTGAGTTAGTAAGTCAAGGTTGGTGCAAAAAGTCAATCTCTCAACCCTAGCTACCAAAAGAGAGAGGGAGAGATGATGGAGAAGCAAAAAGGTGAAGCTTGCCTTAAAACTGCCAATTAGGAAGAATTTGGCTAATTAAAATTATTTAATGGTCTAAATAATGTGAAAATAATAATAGAGAATAAAAAAATTCTTATGATCATAATTAGAATCTAATTAAAATTATTTACAAGCATTAGCGAGAAAATTGAATCAAAATAAGAAATGGATATGAAATTGCAAGGCAACCAGTCAATAAATTTGGGCAAATTAGTTGATTAGTTTGTCATCAGGTGGAATGTTAATTCATCAGCACACCAATTGATCCATTATGTAAACCAGTTGATTGGAATGCTTCAAGTTTATATTTTTATTAAAATTTCAAGCCCATTTTAGAAATAAAACTAATTTATTTTATATCAATATAACTTTAAATATATTTTGAATGATTTTACAATGGGGTATTATATGATTAGGTAATTGAGCACATCATAACATTGTGTTGATTTATATAGGTATTAGATAATTTTAAGCATAAAATGTTAAGTATAAGAGAAACATGGGGGACCTGTGTTAATAAACATAGACCATATTTCTCTATGAAACCTTTTATGGGTTTTAGGAAAAAGTTGGGAGTAAAGAAATAAACATGGGGGACTGATGTTTCCTATACATAGAACATGTTTTGATATATTTCTAAAGCATGTTGTTTTTCCCACAGGCCTTTTCCTATATAAAAGGATACATGTTGAAACCCTAGCTATCGAGAGTTATATGTCCGAACTTCTTCTTCTCCTCCTTAGAATTCTCTATTAAAAGAGAATTTTTTAATTTTTTAATTGACTGGTTAATTAATTTAATCATACTATTATTAAACAATAACACAATTAAGGATCACTACTTTTTCTTCAATTGTTCTAATTGTGATTGAATCCTCAATTGTGAATAATGTTATTATTTTTAATTTGTTTGGATCTCTCCAAATCCAAGCTAATCATGCAAAAATACTTGAAAAACCTTGAGTTTTTAATAGTTGCTTTCTCAATTACCTACTATATAGGTAAGGTGTTAGCCTTTGCTATTTTCATTCACTAATGTGTGTTTTTGTACCTTAGTTTAAGGGCCTACTCCACTTTTAGATGACCTACAGTTCCTATAGGTGGATTGATACTTAACAACTAGGCGATTGAGGTTGGGAACATACCACGTAGCCTTCATGCACCAGTATGACTAAGCATACCACCGCATCCCTAGGTATAAGGTAAGGGTATTGTATTACCTTTTAGCACCAATATAATAAAGTGTACCACTATGTCCCTGAGTTGATTTTATCCCCTTGAGTAAGTAATGATGGAAATATATGTTGTGTAAGAAATGAATAGAAATGAGTTGTTGGTTTGGTAGTCACTTGAGTTCCTGAACATAGTTTTTTTTAGATTTGTTAGCTTTGTAGTCACCTTAATTCCCTACCTTAGTTTGTTTGTTTTTTTTTTATATTTATTCAGTAGTTGCCTTAGTTCCTTACTTGGTTTTGTTTGGGATATATTAGTTTAGTAGGTGCCTTAATGCCTTACCCGAGTATTATTTTAGATTATTATTTTAGTTATTACCTCAGTGCCCTACAACTACATTTATAAATGTATTTAACTAATTGAGTATAACTTTATACCTTGAAATGATGAGAATTTGGCTGGTATGCTTTATTATATGGTTTGAGATTGGATGTTATATACATGTTCCATGAATATTGTTTGTGATTAGGGTACAACCCTTATGCTCAAGTATACTTTTTGGATTTTTGTATGACTATGTGGAATATGGATATGTATCCTCTTGTAAGGTATTGTAATTTGCTCAATATAAGGAAGTTGTACTAATACTACTTTTGTATATGGTTATGTGAGGGCCATGGAGTGGCATGAAGCAGATAAGAACGAGAAGGATAAATGGAGTCTATAGGAAGAAGATCTCTTTTTAGAGTGGGTCTTTAGATCTAAGAGTTAGGGCAAAACAGTATCGTATCTTCGGGTGTTAGTTTTTATTTATGATCGGTTTTCCTTTAGACTCTTATTTCCCTAGATGTATTTTGGTTATACTATTGTAACATAACATTTATGTGTATCCTCTATTTATGTATTATTCTATTTCGACTATTTTACTTTTGTTATGGTTTGTTTTAGCCTTACCACTTGGCATAAGGAAGGTAGAGGAGATAGACTCATAATATAAAATGCTCCAAAACCCTAATTTTAAGAATTTTAGATAATTAAGGATTTATTTTGGAAATTAATTAAATTAATTATTTTATTTAAAATAAGAGGGATTAAATAGGGCCAAATTAATAGGAAATTTTGAAATAATTTAATTAGAGAAAATTAGAGTGATTTGCTAATCAAAAGGAATTTAGAAAAAAAAATCTTTCGAAAATCCTAAAATTTACCTAAAAAGGGAATTTAATATTATTTTATTTAAATATTATTATTTTTAAATATCGTAAATATCCAAATTATTTTAATTATCCTATCCCACCTATTTTTCTTTTTCTCTTTTTCCTTTTTCCTTTTTTACTTTCTTTTCTTTTCTTTTCTTTTTCTTCCTTTTTCCTTCTTCTTTTCTTTTTCTTCCTCCTCTTCTCTGACTTGGGTCTGTCCGCGACCCATTTCCTTTCCCTTTTTTCTTCTTCGGCACGACCCAACCTAAAAAATTGTGTTTTGATCCTGTTCATAACCCTATCACTTGGTCCGGTTCTTTCCTCCTTTTCTTTTCTTTCTTTTCTTCCCCAAACCACCCATTTTACCCCATCTTCTTCTTCCTCTTCCTTCTTCCTCGTTACAACCTGTAACACTGAACTCCCCGAAGATCCCGCCTCTGGCCATGCGTGATTTAACCGGTTGTTTCCTCTCCTCTCCTCTCCCTTTGACTCGCCTGTCACCTTGACCCAACCCACGTCCCTCTCTTCTCGCATGATTTTCCTCTTTTCCCTTGGTCAATCGCAGGCCACAATATAGTCGTACACAGGCCTGTCGTCGCCACCAATGAACCCTAACCTTACCTGCCCTATTCCCTCATCGCCCCACTGACCTTATCATCTCCTTTAAGCCCTATAAATACCCCTGCCCAACCTGGAATCAAGCCCTTTTCCCAAAACCCAGAATTTCCTTTCTCGTGCACCATCGCCACTTTAAACGCCTCTTCCATCGCCGTTGTCTAATGTCGACGTTCAAACCACCCTCAAAACCACTCCCTACACCACCCTCTAAATAACTACACCACTATTTATCCTCAATTTGCCTTACACGAGCCACCTTGGCTATGCAAAGTAGCCTCCTTGATCAACCTTTCCTTCCACATCTACCGCCCTTCACACCACCATAGCCACCACTCTTGCCGCAACCACTGTCCTTTACACCTACCAAATGCACATGCAGACCTTCCTCTACCTCCTCCTACCCTTCTTTTCCTCTTTCTCCCCCTCCTCCTCTACTTCTCTCCTCCTCCACTTTCGGCCACCACAACTGCTGTCGTGTGTTGCCAACTTTGAATGCGCCACCACCCTCATTCTACTCCTCTCCATCTAGACAACCATAAACACGCCAACTCCCACCCTCATTCTTCCTCTCCTTTTCCCAGCACTCAATTTTCTCTTTTTTCTTCTCTTTCTCCGGCCACCATAGCCGCTGCCATGCACCACCGTTGGTGTCGCCTGTCACCACCAACTCAAGGTGGAACTCTAAACCCTCTCAACACTTTAAAACTATTTATAAAAGCTTTAGTTATTTTATTTTAGTTTAGTTAAATTATTTTGGATATATTATTATTATTACTATTATTATTATTATTATTATTCTTATTATGTATTATTATAATTATTATTATTACTTTTAATGTTATTAATATTATTCTATATAGGACCGAGACCTTATTATGTCTATTTTGATTATTAGTATTAGTATTAGTATTATTATTATTATTATTATTATTATTATTATATCATCATCATTATTATTATTATTATTATTATTATTATTATTTTACGATATTATTATGGTTTTTATCATTATCATTATCATTATCATTATTATTTATTATTATTATTATTATTTGTATTATTATTATTGTTGTTGTTATTGTTATTATTATTTTGTGAAGGGCCAAAGCCTTTATTTCACATTCATTTTGAATTATGTCATTTTCATTATTATTATTATTATTATGGTTATTATTGTTGTTGTTGTTATTATCATTAGTATTATTTTTAATATAATTTTTATTATTATGGTTAAATATTCAAACCTTATATTATCATCTTTTATAATATTACTATTATTGTTTTTATCTTTAGCAAAATTAGTAATTAGTTAGTGTTATTACTATTATATTTTTATTTTATCCAAAACCCTAATCTTAACATAAATAAGGAATTAATGGTATTTTTAGTAGGTGGAAACCTAATCTTTAGTTTTCCTTCTTATAGGTGAGACTAGTCAAAACCTTAAGGAGGCGTAGGAGCGTGCTCCAAGTCCGGTGTTGTATTAGGTAAGGGTGTAGCTAAGGTCATATGTATGTAATATGTCTTATAGGCCTTGTATACCATGTGCTATAATATGTGATGTACCTTATGTGTATTGTTATAACTATTTTACGTATAGTGTAGCTTGGAGTTGAGGCACGTTTATGTGTTATCTTATGATTTATATATCACATGTTTGTGTTGTGATTGTGATGTGATATGATGTGACCCTGTAAGACATGCATGCTAGGTTATGTAATATGATGATATGGAGTGAAATGATGTGGACTTGACCTAAATGTTGCATGACCATAAATGGAAGAATTTGGGGTTTTGTATGGTAGAATCCAGGGGTTTGCATGGAGGAATCTACGGTTTTGTATGAAAGGATATAGGGTTTGCATGGGGGAATCTAAGTACGTAAGGAAGAATCTAGGGATTGCATCGTTTAATCTAGGGTTTCACATGGGAGTTTTATAATTTTGCATGAAAATTTTTGAAGGGTTGCATGGGATGTATAAAGTTTACATAGGGGTAAATTTTACGCATGGAAAGTTGATTTATGGTGTGAGGAAGGTAATGGAAGTGTTTTTTGGGTGTTAGAATGCTTTGAATGAAAAATTGTACGTGTGATAGTATAAGGGTACATAGAAGACCGAGCTAGGGTTTGAAGTAGCCAGGTAGGGTTTGGTGTGGCTACTTAGGGTTTCGTGGTCACAAGTGTACTTGGTGATTAAAGTGTGATGATGAGGGTGGAATCTATGGGTTGTGATATGTGGAGTGTTATCATGATTTGAGTTGTGTGAGGTGGAGTAGGATGGGCCACTTAGGACTAAATTAGGGTTTTAGAATAAAACCCTAGAGTGAGACGGTGAGTGGACTTAGAAGTGTAAGGTAGTGGGCCTTGACCCACATACATGAGAGATGGGCTCTAGTGTGAGTTAGGGTGAGGAGGAAAGGATTTTGGACTAGGTTAGGTTGTGTATGAGTTTTACGATGTAAAGCGGGTCCTTTTGGAGGATAAACATAGAGGGAGTTAGTTATGCATGTCTAGGGTTAAAATTTTGAATAAGACACTTAAGATGTTAATCATGTAAAGTGAAAGATTATTGAGCCGGGTCCAAGCCTATCCATCTGTTAGGAATAGTGGTTAGGGTGTTCCACCCTATAAGTGTCCGATCCACTGACTATAATAGTGGTCAGGAGCTTTATGCCTTGTGTGTTTCTAGCCCACTGGCTATAATAGTGGGGGATCCCAAGCTCAATAAACCAAATCTGAGTTTGCTAAGACACATAAAAGATACTACATACTTATAGTAGAACACCGTGTGAGATGGGGCCAACCAATCCACTAGTAAGGAATAGTGTTTAGCATGTTCTACCCTATATGTGACCGATCCACTGGCTATAATAGTGGTTAAGTCCATGTTGCTCCATATGTGACTGAGCTACAGGCTAAAATAGTGGAGGTCCCTATACTCGCATAGTTTTGAAAAAGAGCATAGTGTGAAATGAGTATCCATAAGAGGTTAATTAATTAATTAATCCAAAATATAAATGGGATTTATTTGTTTATTTATCTGAAGTGATAGTATACTATTTTATCATTATGCTGGAATTATGTGCTTATATGTATTGGTCTTAGTGCACGGTTACCTTGCTCAATATGTAGCATACTAATCATCCTTTTCAAGGGTGTTGCTCATTCCCACGAGTAGAAGGCCCTTTTGACTTTGTGTAGATGGGTGATGCATATTTCGATGCCTTTGATGTTCATGAGGCATCAGGCGAGGTTGGGTGTTGAGCATGTTCTGGCTCATGGATTGAGAGTGCCGTGGCCGGTTTCCCTCCTTTTATTCTTCTATTTCTTTATGTTATTCATAATTGTATTGGGTTTCCCAAGTTTAACTTTTAAATATTTGTAGACTTATTTTCTCATAAGGAAATCCTACTTTATACTCTAAATTATGAATCTTTATCATGCACTCTCATTTCTATTTTACAGTCATTTAAATGCTTATTTGAAGTCGTGATTTGATTATATTCATATTGATTACTAAATTCCTTTTACCCTTAGCACTTGGTATCGGAACGGTCGGAGTGAACCTATCAAGTACTAAGTGTGGCAGTAACATCCCTGAAATTCATAGGTTTTAATTTAATTGCTTCCTTTTTAAAAAAAATAAATAGTGAATTTTGGGGTGTTACATGATAAGCGTGCTAGAAAGACCTAATAATTTGGTAATTAGTACTTTCACATATTGAAAAGTTTAAGCTGGTTAATTTGGTGAATTTTATATGATTTCATGGTTGTCTTAATAAAATACTAATATTTATTGTGAAAGACCTTAAAATTGGGAATGGTGGTTCTTTAGGAGTTGCTACCCTAAAGACGTGGTTTAGCCCATGATTGATTCTAGATTTCTGCTTGTGTGCCCTAGTGCCCTAGTCATGCCCTATATCTTACTCTATTCTATTCTATAGACTGATATAGGGTATACATACTTATGGATTAGGTGTCCTTATTAGTAGGATATTATATTGCATCCCTAGTTTGATAGTTGGTAGGAAATTGAGCTACGGTGTTCGGTATGATTGGATTACCTTATTGTTTGTGGGTTGATTGATCTCCCCTCGAGTAAATAAAAATGGAAATTATTATATGATTATTAGATTGGTTGACAACAGCCTTTGTGCCTACAGTTAGGTAGTAGTGCTTGTGCTAACCTGTGGTTCGGAGGTAGCCTTTGTGGCTACCTATAGTTTGATAGTACCCTATGTGCCTACCTATGGTTTGGTAGTAGCTTTTGTGCCTACCCGTGTTTGAGTAGCAACTTTTGTGCCTACTTATGTTTGGTAGCTTCCTTCATGTCTGCCTATGATGCGATAGGGTTTGTGGAGATTGATGATGTGGTATGTGGTTATTGTCTTAGCCTTGGGTTGACATTGTTTCTAATTATATTGCAAAGAGAATCTCTTGGATGTTTCATTAATAAGTTACAATTAACTCCACATGAATGAGTTTGAATAGTATCTGACATTTGTGGTAAGTGGTATTTATGCATGTACAGCTTGATGTTTGATACCATTGATTATTATGATGCCTTGGATGTGTTATATGCTTGTCTTTATTGTGGTTTAGTATAAAGTATTACTCAATACCATTTTATTGAAGAGTTCTTTTCATGGGCCCCTACTTATTCGATGGGTAGTAGTCTTTGCAGGTCAATATCTAAGTTTGGTTAAAAGCTAGTAATTTTGTTTGAGAGCCTAAAGCTACCCAAGTGTTTTTTGGTGTAATGATTTTTGTTGTATTTGGAATCTTATGTCCTTTTGTTCTCTCTCTCTCTCTCTCTCTCTCTCTCTCTCTCTCTCTATGTTTTGTAAATCTCTTATGTTGCTTTTATGTAGCCCAATACTTATCTTTTGTCTCCTTTATTCTATTGCTTATAATGATGTATTAAATCTAAGTGAAGTCATTTGCTTATAACCAACCGCATGCTCTCTTTGACTAGAGTGATAATAACATTCTTTTATGCTACTTAATGAGAGATGAACATGATTGTACAATAATTCATAACTTAAGAAATGTGTGAGTTCTTAAATACGCATGAGG
Organism: Tamarix chinensis; assembly: GCA_030549775.1. Taxonomy (NCBI): domain Eukaryota; kingdom Viridiplantae; phylum Streptophyta; class Magnoliopsida; order Caryophyllales; family Tamaricaceae; genus Tamarix; species Tamarix chinensis. The sequence goes on along the minus strand of CM060177.1, from coordinate 62,531,932 downwards.
CTAAAGAAACAAACATTTTTTTGTGAAATAACCACATCAATACTAAGAATAATATAGGAAAATATCAATTTATAAATCTTTAGGATTCATTCTGCTCATTATTGTTCCTTAGGTGAGCATAGAGCTTCTTTAAGAAAATATTGAGAAATAGGTGGGATTAGTCCCATGGTCTCTCAATAACAATGAAAGTCAAACCAAATATAGGGACATAATATCTGAACAAAGCTAAAAAAACGTAGCGAACATGGGATTAGTCCCATGTTCCTTATATGGTTGCTTTTAGATTCAAATCATTATCATTCTTAATGATATCTTCTATAGATCTTTGTTTGATATGAGATATTAATCCAATAAGATATTAATGACTTAAGGTGGAAAGAGCATTATTATAAGTCTGGATCATTCAATCTTTAATTAGATATTGGAGACTAGTTTCCCTAAAGAAATTATAATGCAAAACACTATAAGGCAAACTAGTCTCCAATATCTAATTAAAGATTGAATGATCCAGACTTATAACAATGCTCTTTCCACCTTAAGTCATTAATATCTCATATCAAACAAAGATCTATAGAAGATATCATTAAGAATGATAATGATTTGAATCTAAAAGCAACCATATAAGGTTCTCAAAGGATCTAATGTTCCCACTTACGGTATCTTAAAGTGATCATCCCACTACTAGATCATTTATGCCAAAAGAAATTATATAATGTTAGTATCAACCATAAATGGCTAGGTCAATATTTGATTTCCATTTTTTTTTACTTTTTTTGAATTCATTACTTAACCATAGTTTTACCTTTCATTGCGAATATTCTAGATTGATCCCTATGATCAAAGATAAAGTTTTAACTAGAGGTCAACTAACGATCAACCCTATCTCATTAATATTCATCTATACATTTAAATAGACAAGGGATGGTCATTATTTAAAGATAAGGTTAAATCAAGGTCAAGATAATGTTAACTTAAAGCCATTATGTATGTCTATGTGATCTCCTTCTATTTATGGAGATTCATTTAAACCTATATGTTTCCACATTTTATGAACAATATATAAGTAATTAGGGGTCTATTAGCTATCATTATTATTCATTATATATATACTAACCATAAAAATAATTTTTGGTCATCTAATCACCTCCTCATTTTGTGTTCATGAGAAAGGATAAAATTCAAGGTTGCGCTCAACCTAGGGTTAATATTTTTACTAGATTTAATCTATCATTAAAACTCAATTAATCTTGGTAAGATCTTATGTCATGATGCATGCCTATAGAAACTCAAAGCATTACATTCAGATAGAAATAAGAAAGAATTACAATTCTAGTTTAAATGAGCTAATAGGTTCCAAGATCTAGTCAATCACTCTTATAGACAAGTTAATTGGTTTGGGATCTACCAAACCTTCACGGTGGTGGTGAAATAACCCACTAGTCAACACAACCATTCTATTGCTCTAAGAACCAACCAATATGTTTGGTTAAATAAATTAATGGATATTTAAGACTACTAGGGTCATAGACTAACTGGTTATTCTAGGAACTAGTTGATTGGTTTGGTCAAAAAAGCCAATTAATTTAACCTAAAACAAAGACCACTAAAGTTATAGGATAACCAGTCAATAGGTATACCGTATCAGTTGACAACCCCAAGGACTAGTCAATTTGTCATTGTGACCAGTTGATCGCTCGGGGAAAAAATAAACCCTACCAAACACATTGACACATAAAATAATTCTATAACCTTTACTCAATCCATCCGATGATTAATCATACCTCACTCAAGGTCCTTAACATGCAATATTCATGGATTAATATTTGAAATACTAAATCATGTTGGGATCCTCAATGGTATGTAACAATCATGATAGCATATTATGAACTTAATAAAAGGCTATAAAATCATATATCATGTTATTCATGCTAGGCCATAATGTTAAGAACTCCATGAATCATATTACACATGATAATGCCACTAAAATGATCATAATACAAGGGACCACTACGAGATTCTAAATCACACCCATGAGGCTTATGCATGTAAAATATAATGTTAGGTTGTTTTCTACCAAACTTCCATTTATTGAACTTTTTTTGTCTCTAATACTCATTCTTTGGAGTATATAAAGAGTGTGCACTTTATTTACCATTACCATATTAAAAAAAATGGAAAGACAATGGTTTTCCTCAAAATAACTTATCAAAGCCACAAAAGAGAACAAAAATCTATTCAACTTGAAAATCTAACCCTTCAAACACTTAAACACCTCCTCAAGAAGAAAATAGAGAACCTAAAAAATACAAGCTAATCTCTCACTTTTCCCAAATGTAACCTCATATTTCTTAAGATATAAATAGAGAGTTAGAGGAAGGATTATAAGAGGAAGGGAATATCACAAGCAAAAGTAAAATAAAATAAAATCAAATCAAATGTAGGTTAACCAAGTATGAAGAATTATAGGTAGTTTAGGGTTTATATATGTATGGAGAAAACATAAGGTTTTGGCTTGAAATCATTGAAGGTTTGGATGGAAAAAATAAAGGTAATGGGTGTATACATTGAGACTCCAAAACCTTAGAGCTAATCCATGGTTCCAAGTGTAGATTTTGAAGGTTCAAAGCTAAGCATTTATATCTTTGAGCTCAATTGATAAAAATTAAAATGTTTCATGCGATGTGCCTTAGAAATTTTGAATATAATAATGGAATAAGGATAACAAGGAGAGAATCAAATTTTAGAAATCTATAGAGGTTGTAGGAGCAAATAATTCACTCAAAAATCTTATAAAAGAGAGAGGAAACTAAGAAGAAGAAGATGAAGGATCTAACTCATGAAAGTAACTTTTGAGAAAATTTCCACTCAATAAATCCATTATAAATCGATAAAAATAGTTAGGCATGCTCAGTGATTGTAAAAATTATGAAAACAAAATAGCTTAGAAAAAAATCAATATGTTAAAAAAATTTGGAAAAAAATTTGTAGTTAAAATTGATCAGAAACAAAAAATAGCTCTATTAAACTATTCTCTTGGTTCTCCAAACAAATTGATCAATTTGATGGGTTTCAAAAGTCAAATCTAAGGAAAAAATTTAGATCTTTAACTCTATAGAAGTCGACTAGTGTATCATTAAAATCAATTGTCTTCCAAAATCCAAATCAAGGTCAACTAAATTGATACCAATCTTAAACGCACCACCAAACCATGATCAAACACACTTAGATCACAATCAAATATATAGATTAACACACAATAGAGACCCTAAAATGTGAGGTATTACAACACTTTCCCCTTAATATAGGTTTCATTCCGAAAGCTACAGAAATGTTCTTAGACCTTGGATATCAATAGTTTATAAACCATTAATGATAATCATCCAATGACTACAGGTTACCATTTCCTTAAAGGAATAGACATGCTAATCTTGCATCACACAAGGAAGATGACAATTAGTAAGGTAGTAATGAGATGAGAGTTCTAACAACTACAAGGGTTAAGAGTTTAAGTTTGAAATGTAGGGTCGATGAGTATCCAAGATCAATGATGAGGAAATAAGGAGTACAAGTATCAATAAAAGGATTGGTTCCATCCAATAATAGTGACACTTGTATGAATAAGGTGATTATTAAGGTAAGGAGATATATATTATTACTTATGAAGATGAACGTTGTTACCATAAAAGGGATTTGTCAATGAAAGGCAATCCTAGTAAGAGTGCAATAATTTAGAAAGGTATGTTATCATTGGAGAAACCTTGTTGAGGGGAACAAAAAAAAACAAGGGTGAAATAAATTGGTAAGATAACAAGATGGAATTCAAGGAACTAAGGAATCATTCTAAGGTAAGTAGTTATAGGGGTTATAATATGATGTAATAATGTTAGATAAGAAAAATTACTAGATATTAGGTAATAATTAGGAAATTACATAAAGGAAAATTTAGATGAAGTTTAAGTTACATGTAGTAATAAAAAATGGGCATTGCTATAGTTTTGAAGAAGGGACAATGATGACACGGGTAATCCATCAAGGACGCTCCACATATATGGTAAATGAGGGAAGGTTAATCTTAGAATATATACTGACGAAGGAGAGACCATCAAGAAAAAACAAAAAGTATAAGGGTTACTATGGCCCTAAAAATTAATCTATTCTTGTTCACAAGTAATTTCATATTCGACAATGGTAGCAAAACACATATGAATATCAATTAAGAACAAATAGTTTTAAGAAGACATTAAGTGAAAATATAAAGCTGAATAGTGCCATGCTCTTGTAGATCTATCTCAAGTTCACCTTCTCAAACACCATTGTTAGTTTGGTGACACCACAATTGCTTATGCCCCATACAATGAAACCATAACAATGAACTTGATCTCCCTAACAATCCTTTCTATGGTGGTCCCTCTTACATCACTCACAAGATTAATGCCTCCTCAAATGGCTTGAATAACCTTAGATTGTAGATCATATCTATTGGTTGCCATAGTTTTGAACCCTCTTACTTCAAAGGGGTTGTAGATATCCTTCTCTTCTCACTTCTTTTATCTTACCATACCTTGGACCTGAATCTCTTATACTCTTTGAAGCACTCTCTTTTGGAAATAAGATGGGTTGGTATGGATTACATTAGCAGTTCACACAACCTAGACTTAAGAACTATATGAAAATAATGAATCTTCATGTTTAATTGTCTACACCTTTGATGAAAAATAGGTCAAGTTGCGAAACTTGTTGTAGTATTCTTCTACCAATGAGCTACCTTAGCTGAGCAATAAGAATGGATTTTTTCAGGTGTAGGTGTGTAGGGTATAGGAAAAGTCTAAGAGATTCCAAGCGAGTTTCCACTCAATTATAATCTAGGTGACCAAGAGTTTGCCTTACCTCAAAAGTAGAAGGTTGTAATGCCCACCTTCTTTTATCTTAAGAACCCATATATGATGAATGCATGCTCAAGTGCATGCATCCATTACTCTAAAGCATTTGGGTCTTCCTCAAGTATTAGTAACATGATGGTAATCAATGGTGATTGCACCTCCTTTCAGATTCTCTACCTTTCTAATTAGGCCTAATTATTACCATGCATTTCTCGATACCTTTAACATGGTGATTTTTGTCTATCATTGATCTTCTTGGCTAGTGTTAATTTAAGATAGAAACAAAGTTAGCATGTATAAGGCCCACATAAAAACTCTACATTAGCACAAATAAAATAACTAATCCTTAACCTTAGCTATCTCATAGGCTATTCTGTGTTTTAAAATTCATAGGTATCTAAAAATGAGCAAACACTAAAATTTCAAATAAATTTAAAAAAAACATATTTTTCAAAACACTACAAAATATATGACTTGTGCCAACAATAATTTAGTAATATTTTTTTTCTGTTGGAAAAAGTTACTAATACCAACATATATATTTTTGTGCGCAATAAAGAAATTTTTCCCTACAAAAGTTTTTTATCTGTTGGTAATAGTATGTTATGTCAACAGATTTTTTGCCTACTTTTATATATGTGGGTATTAGTAGTATTATACCAACAAAACTAATATCCACTCATATATCTATTAGTATTAGTATATAATGAAGATAAATTTTTCAAGTATTTTTATATCCCTTAGCACAACACATTCATTCCTCTTATACTTAAAATACTTCTCTTATTATCATAATTGCTAATTTTATATGAAATACTAATAATACAATATATAACCAGATTTATAATTAACATTATAGTCATCATTATTAATATTATAACTATGATAATTAAAATAATAAAAAATCATTCTTACAATAATAACAATTATAATCAAAGTAATAATCAATCAAGTTGCGCTTCGAATGACATATACGACGGGGTGTCACTATTTGATCGGTGCAATGGGGGTCTAGGAAGCTTTGTATCCCTTGTTAATTTATAGATATCCTTTAATTTTGAGCATAATATTATTATAGTTATTTATATAATTGTTGTAAAATATCTTATTTTCAAATTCAATTTCCTTAAAATTATTAATTAAATAACTATTATTATTGTCAACATTATTTTAATAAATATCATAATAAAAATAATAATTAGTTAATTTGTGTTTGGAATAACCTTGGACATGAGTCTCGTGGACCGGTCTGCTAGTTGGGGGTTCGGGGACACCGTACGTGTAGTGTGATACCCCGCTTATTAAAAATCAAATTTTTATAAATATTTGTATCGATTTATGAGTTTTAATATTTAATTTTATTTTAATTAGGTTATTTAATTTAAATTATATTTCTATTTTAATAAGTGTTCCGGTTTATTTTAAATAAAAGCTTTTATTAGATAAGTATTTTATTTATTTTTGAAACACTGTTTATAAATTTTTTTAGTTAAATTTAACTTATTTAAAATTATATTTTTGATATAAATTCTTTTAGATATTTAAAACAAAAGTCAGTTAATACCGACTAATGCAGCTCCCTATCCCTTATACCGTTTCCGCTTTGACTCTTGTGTATCAGACTCTCGACACCCCCTGTTTATAGTTGGTCCTGTGTTGCGTAGCCTGTAGGTAACGATTGTCCGTCGATCGTGGCACACCACATCACCACCGCTCGTCCGTGCTGCCACAACTCCTGGTCGTCGTTGTCTATAGTAGCACGACAACATCAGCAGAGCAGCAACAGCGAAATAGAAGCAGCGACGCACCACCAGCTGGACACCTCCTGCATTGGTCTGCCATCGGCGACCGCTCCTCTCCCACTGATGAAGCTCCACTGCCCTTTACCTGCATTGATTTGGCTGATTTCGTTTGGTATATTTTTCCAAAACCCTAACTTTTTGTTTTGGTTAATTTTGAAAGAATGGGCTGTAATTAAGCTAAATTAGTTATTTAATTAAGTATATATGTATTATATGATTGAATTGGATATGCTAATTGTATGATATATGTTGATTTCTAGAATTTGTGATTATTGACCTGGTTATGTCCGGATATCTCAGATTAGTTCGATTAAGTTATTTGGGATAATTTGATTATGCATTATACTTTAAAATATACTTAGTTTCATATTGAAATTGTCAATTTAAGAAAATTGTGTGAAATTATTTAGAATTTGATTTTTAGGTTAAATTCTTACAGATTTAAATTGGATTGTGTAATTGAGTTATTTTATTAAATTGATTATACATTTTGTAATAAAATATGTTTAATTTCATTTCCGAACTATCAATTTAAATGTTTTGGCAATATTTAATCGAATTTATAGTATGGGCTCAAAAAGCTTAATTATGTTAAATTAGGTATTTTTTTAATCAATTGAGTATACAATATGTTATAAAATAGGTCTTATTACATTTCTAAACATTCAATTTAAATAAATTAATAAAATTTGACTGAATTGCATTTTTTATCCTAAAATCCTAACTTTCAAATAAAATTATATAAATTATCATTTGTATAGTTGTTTATTCTAAAATTGATTTTATAGAATTATTTAAAATAACTTTAATTGTATTTTAACACGTTCAATTTGGATTAATTGGTTTGAATTATCCGGATTTGTATTTTGGACTTTAAGACCCTAATTTTTGGGAACAGTGTCTGAAATCAATTAAATTGAGTTAAAATCAGCTAGCTTTGATTTAAAATCAATTAAATTAAGTTTTTAACTTATCGTTTGGATCAATTCTATGAAATTGATTGATTTGATATTTTGGGGTTGTAAGCCCTAATTATGTAAGTGATTTTTTTTATTAAAAGTTACTTACTTTCTATTCTTTTATGAGTTGAATAGTTTTTATAATTTATTCTTTATGTTTTCTATTTGTGATCTAGGAAGATGCTCTAATGGATCTGGAAAGCCCAATGTGTATACTAGTTTATAATTTTTTGGTTTCTCTTTGGTCATTTTGCTTAAGGTTTTGATTTTGTGATAGGTTGCTTGTATGATTTGTGGGTTTATTGGTCTTTTCTAGGGATTTTGAACTGCAAGTGCTCAAAGCTAGTGCTTTATAGTCTAATGTACTTGGTTTTTCCCTTTTGTGTCTATAATGGCCTAACATTCATTTTTATTTCTTTTCTCTTCCATTCCATACAACAATATAGTGTTGTATTAATCTGAACATGCTTTGTTGATTAGACCATAACATATCTGATGTTCATTACAGGAATGTGTAGCTACTTTTGTATTTTTCAAAACTCACTATGCAGCAGCTGCTATTGCAGATGATCTTCAATGTCCAAGCCTAATGTTGTGGGTTACAGACATAGATCCAGAACCATGTGATATATATTGGTCAAATCTGTGTATACCATATAGTCAATTTTGGGTTTGCAGGGTGGCAACCTTTCTGCTTACTATAACATTCTTATTTTTCTTTCTGGTTCCTATCACACTTGCACAAAGTTTGGAAATATACCCCTTATGCAAAAAACATTTCCTTTCTTGAGAGGGCTTCTAGAAATGTAGGTAGCATTTTGCTTGAGTTATTGCACCATGTATGACTTACATTACCTGAAATGACTTATGATGCTTTATTATTTGTACCAAGTATCAAAATTAAGCGTGTCATGTTTGACATAAATAGGTTTTCCTGATGATGGAGTTTTTTTTTGTTGGCATTTAATGATTACATATAGTAGCATGTCTATCACATTTAATGATATGAAACATAATTATTTTTTATAAACGATTATTCTTTTACGATCGAATTTTATATGTGCATAATGGTACTCTTTTATATTTTTTTTTGATATATAATGGTTGTACGCTTGTCTAATTGGAGGTTGAGTGTTATCCAAATTTGTTGATTGGAGTTCCTTATTAAAAGTCAATTGGGCTTTTGAGACACAGTTCTAGATATCTATATTATCATTTTTTGACCTTCTTGTTACTTTTATGATGTTTTCTCTATTTGTTACCTTGTTTAATCATGGTTCAATTGATGCAAAAAAAAAATCACTTCACCAAACATGCAAGGGACACTATATGGTCGTGTTATATTGGTAGATTAGGTAGCATCAACTACAATTAAATTGTAGATATATTATAATTATAATTATAATATATATAGCCACACACATCGTGTGCTACAAAAAACTAGTCTTTATTATTAACCTTTGTTCTTATTTTTCTCATTATTTTGATGTCTATACTTGTTGAAAATTATGTAGGAACTTTATGTCATGGAGGATATCTGACTGGTATAATGCATATATTATTGGAGAATCAACTAAGTTCCTTACTAAATGTTGATAATTTTTTTTACATTTCTTCTGTAACACATTTATTTTGGGTATATGTTATTTACATCTAAAATAGTGCATAGATGAATATATGAGAATATTAGGGGTCACATCGTGATTAGATTGGATAACTATGGTATGTGCATCTCTTCTCTTTCAATCTCGGCTAATGTCCCACTTCCACTCCGATTGGAAGAAGTTTCGTATGCTAACTGATCTCCTATGATATCTTTAGTTGACGTCCTCCTTTACTCATAGCGTCAGCGTTACGTGGGATAGAGATAGAAAAATAAGGACAAAAAATATGTAAACACATTATTTTAAAAAAAATTAGGAATAGGTATGAAAGTAAATGATGAAAATATTTACACACATGCGTATATATTATATATATTTTAATAAAAATAGAACAAATCTATTAAAATTAAGAGAGAAAAATAAAAAAATTATAAAGCTATTACCTATATTAGTTGTTTAGTCAACATTCTTTCTCCGATTAATGTCCTTATCCAATCGACGTCCTTACACTTTGCAACCTACCTTAGCCAACCTATTGAAAAGTTCTAAGCTTATATCTTGTCATAAGTTCTCAAAATATTTCTTGGATGAGGAATCCTAGTAAATTATTACAACTAGTTAAATATTAAATAAATTATGCAATCCAAACCTAGAAGATAGTTTTTGTGCCAATCTTATGCAAAAACCCAAACAAAAAAAAACTTTGGATATATATATACTCAATTATTTTTGAGTTCCCTAAATTATTGTTTTTTTTTCATTTATTTATCCAATTGACTCTATTTCTCTCTTCATTTTTTTATCCCCTTTATCCATAACATTGAAATTTATCTATGCATATTAGGATTTTTTATGGGATGGTTATCTTGCCACATCAAATTTTATCTTAGGTAATTCATATATTATATGCTCATAATGCAAATCACACACATTTTTTTATATCATAAGATAAAATATTTATTTTGTTTATATAAGAATAAGTTTTCGTGTGAAGTTATAATTGAAATTTCGTTACATGAAAAATCATGAATAAAATGAAAACAAAAAAGCAATTGTAGTAGAAATAATTAGAGTGAGTGAGTTACGTTGTGTTCATTATAAATAATTAATGTTTTAATGAAATTTTTTTTTGTTTAATGGCCAATTTTTTATCGCTAATGTCAATAAAAATTTGAAAAAAATTATTGGTTCCCTAAAGAGTACAAACTCTCATTGTCCAACTTTTTGATATGAATTTAGATTAATATGATTACGTTAATTGCATATATATTATTAGGGAAAACATGTTGACTATTATTATCAAATGGAGGATGACAAGAATGAAAAGGATGACACTGAAGAGGAGAATAAAGAAGATGATGTTTGATGCATTTATGAAAACGCTTTTGTGAGTCGGCTTATAAAGATGGTCGATTCTTTTGTTTGTTAGCTTACGGATATGATCGATGTTTTTGTATATATGTTAGCTAACGAAGAAGCTCGGTGCTTTTGTATGTATGTTAGCTAACGAAGAAGCTCGGTGCTTTTTCTCGTAAGCTTACGAAGATGCTCGATGATTTTGTATATCAGCGTATGAAGATGTTTTTGTATAATAGCCGATGATTTTGTATATCAGTGTGTGAAGATGTTTTTGTATAATAGCTTATGCTACAAGTCATTTATATAGTATTATACTTAAAGGACTATTATGACTTTGGAAGCTAAACTAATTATTTTTTACTATACAATGACAATTATATATGGTATAGTTAATTATATATATATATATATAAGTATAAATTGCTACTACATGTGGATATTGGATATTGGATATTGTGGTAACGTGTAGTATCAATAAATTTTGTACATTTCGGTACAGGTTTTACCTATATATATGTATGTATGTATGTATGTATGCATGTATGTATGTATAACCAACAATATATATGTTGGCAATAGGTTTTAGTAACAGATATGATCGTGTGGTTAATTCTTTTTTATCATAGATATAATTTTGTGCCTAATACCTCTAGTCACATATATTATTTTGTGGATAATAGTTTTAGTTACAGATGTTATTTTGTGGTTAATAATTTTATTTACAAATATAAGTGTGGTCATAAGTTTTACGAAGAGATAAATATCTGTGGGAAATATCAATTATTCCCAACAGATGATACATATCTGTGGGTAAAACTTTTAAGTACATAAATTTTACCCACAGTTTCTGTCACAAAAAAATTATATTGGTAAAAGCTTTTGCCAACAGAAAAATAACTTTTAGCAACAGATAAGGCCCCATTGGCATAAATCATTTATTTTGTAGTGAAATAAAGAGATCTAGTACCAACCTATAGTATAAGCTCAAAAACATTTAAGAGGTTAATGAGTTTTAAAATAAAATGTAGATACCATTTTGTAATACCCCCAATTTTCAATAGAAATTTTGTTTTTGGTTACAACCTTGGGGAAATGAAAACATAAGACCATCCCATGGAAAGTGGGGTGCTACCATCATATCATACATAAGATACATGCCTTATTTCTTGAATCATATTAGATGCAAGGTTAATTATCCAACATTCAAAACACATAGAAAAATAAAGTGTGCAAGAAAATGCTTACACCCACCCACACACACACATATATATAACCCAAGCTTTACAATTGAGAGCTACGTGAGCCTAAAATCTAGACAAAAAATATACTAGAAGAAAACATTAACATGTGGGAATCAATTCCAATGGAGGATGCGTTGGTCTTTCTATTAACATAAAAGGCTATCTCTAAAAATGCCTACTCTTTAATAACCTAACTATACTAAATAAAAGGATAGACTACTTATTGGTCATCCTTGAAAACCTACTCTAGACCTCCTGCTTGTGAGATTGAGTAGGGTATCATGTAACAACCCCAGTATGCATACATATAGAGCAAACCACTCTACCTCTAATGTATATCAAGATTTATGCAATATCCACACAACAAGCTCATGATAAGACATACCAAAGTATACAAGAAAAACTCTTACTCTGTCAGTCTTGTACTATCGCACAGGGTTATACATGACATATTAGGATCCACAAAAATATGGATAATCATAATCATATAGGTATACAAGGATATAATTGTTATACTATGTATATCATATTATAAAGGAAACTTGAATCATTTGGCTTATTGACACAATGCTGCATAGTGTATCCCATAAAGTAATGGTCAGATAGACATTCATATACGACCCTTTAATAATGTATTCTTATAGTAGGTGGATAATGATTATAGTATAATTAGAGCATACAATAATTTGTAGGAATGTGCTTGAATAATAGAATAAAAATGCAAGCACATGTTGTATATATGTGTACGTATATACATCATGATGAATAAGCCATATTATGCTTTTAAAGAAATATTTTCATGATATAATATTTAAGGAACGTAACTTATAGGATTTCCTTAGAACCACCAAGATGCTATCTTTTTTTAGAGTGATAATAACATTCCTTTTATGCTAAATAAATAAGTGATGAACATGATTGTACAATAATTAAAAACATAAGATATGTGTGAGTTCTTATATGCTGGTGAGGTAAAATAAAAAAATCATTTATATGCAATAACCATATGATGTTTAAAAATAAAATAGGAAAGCAACAATTTAATACATCTCTAGGATTCATTCTAGCTATTGTCTTGAGTTATGTGAATATAGAAATCCTTTACCAAATTATTGAGTAATAGGATGGACTATTTCCCATGATATCTCAATACCCATAGAAATCAAATCAAACAAATGGACATAAAGTTCTATTGAGGTTAAAGTAACCTGGTAGACATAAGTCAAATATCATGCCAAATTAATCTAGTGGACATATATCCTAGCTTATGCTAAAGTAACTCTCTTGTGGTGACTAGATCCATTAGTGCTGTTAGCACCTCATTAGTGTTTAGAGTGCAAAAAATCACTAAAACTTATTAGGATTATAGGATCAACTAGGATCCTGTCCGAAGGCACCTGAAGGTAAAATGTCTAAGGGTAAAATTGACATACTCCATCCAAAAATCCTTCAAATTATATTTAAAATTATGTTGGCATAAAAGAAATGAGTTTTTGTTTTGAATGGGTTAAAATTCTAATAAAAATGTGAATTTTAGGTGTACCAATACACTTGTTTACATAATTGATCGACTAGTGTGTTGGGCGAATTTATATTCTTGTCCTCGACAAACTAATTAAATGGTTTTCCTATACGGATCAACTCATTTTCTTATGATTTCATATCCATTTCTAATTTTGGCTCAAATATCTCTCTAATGATTATGAAACATCTGATTTGAATTCAATTATGCTAATTAACATGTTTTAGTACTCAAAAATTATTTTCACATAAATTTTAACATTACATAATTTTAATTAGTAAAAACTTTCCAAAATGCCCCTTTTGGAGGCAAGCCTTTTTTTTTTCTTCCTGACCTCTACCTCTCATGTCTGGTAGATGGGGCTATAATCTTAACATTGTGCACCCTTCCCTAACTTATCAACATAATACCCTACCCATCTCTTACTACACTCAACCCCCACCATTCCATGAAGTCAACCCCCTTTTCCTAGCTTTCCCACACTAAACTTCAGTAGCCTTATCCCCCTTTCCCTCATAATACCAAATAGATTGATCCAATAATTTTCATTTTCTAATCCATTATCATTCCTTACTTTGGGTTCTTTCTCTTTTCTCCTTTATTCTTATGGAAATTTCACTAAATGTTGAGTACCCTTCCATTTTCTCTTCTTCTTCCTTCTACTAAGAAGAAAATAGATCTTCTCTCTATCTTGGTCATTTGATCTTGCAAATATTGTTTTTCTTTCTCTTTTTCTATTCTTAGTTTTAGTTTTCTCTTTCATTCCTTAAGAAAGGAATAATTAAGGTTAAGAAAAGTTTGAGATTTTAGCTATCCTTTTTAACACCTTATTTTTGAATGGAAGGTAGTGTTTTATGTCTCTCTTCTTCTTCTAATTTTATTGGTTTTTAATTAAGTTTTGGAAGATTAATTTAATGGTTTTTTACTTTAATTATCTTAGGAATCAAATTTTTGATAGGTAGACATGTAGTAATAGTTTTACACTAAAAGAATTGCATAAAGGTAATACATTCTTATTTTTGACATAATTAGGTTTTGGTGATATATTTGGATTCCTTGTGTTAGTGTTTATACGATTATGATCTAACTATGTTTCATGTTATGAGCATGTGTTATAGTTCTCCTCAAGAAAGTGTTGTTGATATTGTCTTATTTTAAGCATAAAATGGGTTATTTGAGCATTATTCACTTACGTATGCATATTACCATATGCCTATGTGATTCTATGTGTGTAACATGTATTTGTATGTGTGTTATGACATAGAAGCATGCTAAGATTAATATGGTGAAGCATGGTAAAATTTAGTGTGTATCGTAAGTTTAGGTAGTAGTTTACCTACTAGTCGATTAGTTCCTCGAACCCATCGATTGGTTTTCGAGTAGTCTAATGGTTTGGAGTTTTGGATGGGTTTATGGTAAGATCAATCAATTCTTTTGGTAAACAGGTTGATTGGTTTTGATCAACAGACGATCGGTTGGTTAAACCCATCGATTGATGTCCCTATAAGCTAAAATAGATTGGTCTCTTGTCAGACCCATCGACCATTTGGACCAAACTAGTTGGATGGCTCACATATACAGTAGATTGGTAAGGCCAATGACTGGACTGATGCTCCGGTTTTTATTTTGGTTTAAGTCTTGTATGATGAGATATACTGACTTATCTTAAGGACCGATTGACTAGTTAGGCTAAACGTTTCCTGGTTTATTGTAAATTGTTATATTTCTCTTAGACCTTTTTGTGTTGATACTTCCACGTATTGATAATTTTTTAATTATGATTTCAATTATGAGTAACTTGATTTAATATAATCCACTATGATGGTATTTGGGACTTGATTTTTAGTTAAGCTTGATGTTATCTCTAGTCCTTTATACCTTGTAGATGAGTTTGGTGTAATTTTTAAAAACCAAAATGGTGGCTTTAATGCCTTGTAATGTGTTTGATGTTATCAGTTAGAAACACATAATCTGGTTATGTGTAGACTTTACTATGATTTGTGATATTACTTACATAAATTAATGGTTTAAGATTTCTATTGTGCCTTTTTCTCCAACTCTTGAGGAAGTTAGTAGGAGTTAGTTGGTAGATCACCATTAGTTATATATTTTTCACTCAATACCTTTTTCCTTGTCTACCACGTTGTCATCTGTAGGGGATATATGCATGTTTTTGAGGTATAGCATTATACTATATTAGGCTAGAATGGAATTGGTTTCTAGTAAGGTTAAGTGAAGTATGCAAGGATAAGGCCCTATGGTGTATGTTAACCACATATAGTGGGTTTTGTATCCAGATTTATGGTAGGTGCACTAATTTGTGGTTGGTGTTGTATCTCAGAAGAATGCCACTCTGATGTATCCTGACCTTATGTGATAGGTGTGGTATCTTATTATGATTATTTGTGCTACCATGACTTTCATTCATAGTGGAGAATTGGTTGTTGTCAAATGAACTATTTTACTAAACGGAACATATGTAGTCACTAAAGGATGAATTCTAATATGGTTTACATTTTATACATCATATGTATTATTGTGTTACTATACTTCCATGATTTCTATGGAAGCATGCTACATTGTAATTGAGTGGCATTATTATAATATCACCATTTTATTATGTGACTTCAATGTGCTGCATGAGTCTTTCATGTTTTGGGTAGTATGTTTCAGTAATACTTCACCGCATTGATACTGTACTAGTATAGTCACTATGATGATTTTGCTTCTCATCCAAGGAGTAGGTGACGATTTGTAGGGTTATGACTCTCAGTTAGTGTACACTAAGGATGATGATATAGGTCATTAGTGGGCCATTGCTAAAGGTTCAAGGTTTATGATTGTGCTTAAGCATTATGCTAACTGGTTATCTGGATTTTACCCACCGTGTTGGGATGTTTTTGTAATTTCAGTTATTCAAACTCTTAGCTCAAGTTCTTAGATTTGATTTGGTAAAACTATCAAGTTCATTCTATCTATGATATTGTTTTATTCTTTATTGCCTTGTACTATCGCATTATTCTTTTGATCATGCATTCTTTTATTTCTTATTCCATTTTGCCTTAGAATTAGCATGGGGTAGGTGACGATCACACCTCTCTCATGGTTGATATGGAGGCAACATTCCCTAGATTTTTTTAAATGCTTTTGCATTATCTTAAAAAAAAAATTCTAGATCAAAAATTCGGGGTGTTACAAGTTATTATTAGATAATATAGTTTCAAATACTATTGTTGTTTTGGAAAATGAATTTCTTTGGTTCCATTCAAACTATAAGAATCCAATTTAGTCTGCAAGCAAACTTTAGTTCGTATTGGGAATTGACATTAGTTTAATAGAATAGGATTACTTTCTTTCTTTATGTGCAATGCACTACATTCATATGTACTAATAGTGTAATTAGTGTTAGATTCCTTCCTAACATGTATTAGTACTCTACGGTTTTGATGGCCATGAATCAGCATCTTGAGAGTTTCATTGTGATAGCTGGAGCATTCATGGAGTGGTAGATTTAGCTTGAGGAGGCTCAGTAGCTGCCACCACCACCACCTTTTTCGGTGCCACCACTAAAGGATTATCTTCATCGGGTAGATCTTATTCACATTTTTATTTTTAGGGGTAGGAGGACATATGCTTGCTGGAGTGTTGGTTGAGGGATTTTGAGAAGATCTATGTGGCCAATGGTTGCCAAGATAGTAGGCCGGTGGATATTGGGGTACAGAGGGATTTGAGGTGAATAGTGATGCATTCAAGTTTGGTTTAGGGTGCATGTTGATGCAATATAGGAGGGTAGTGGCCTACGTTTCCCACCAATTAAAGGAGCATGAGTAGAATGATAAAGATCCTACGTACAACCTTGAGCTAGCTATAGTTGTTTTCACCTTGAATATCTTGAGACATTTCTTATATAGGATATAATGTAAGTTCTACATGGACCATAAGAGCCTCAAATATATCTTTACATGACGAGAATTAAACATGAAATAAAGAAGATGGCTATAGTAGGTTAATGACTACGATTTGGAGTTGATCTACTATGAGGGTAGGTCAATGTAGTAGCATATGCTCTTAGTAGGAAGACTTCACATGCCTTAGGTTCCTAGTATTTTTTAATTGGATCTATAGAGACTTTTGGAAGTTGGGCATTGAGATCATTGGATTCAAGGATCTTCATATGAAGATGAGCACCCTCTTAATCACCCCGACAATCTTTGATGAGATTCGATCTTGTTAGCTAGGAGATGTCAAGCTTGAGTGGATTAAGAAGGTGATATCCAAGGGTAGAGTGGTGGGATTCAAGATTTTTGAATACGGTATTATCCCTTTTTGAGGATGATGGTGCATTCCGCAAAGCTGTGGTGAGTGTAAGAGGAGCATCCTAGAGGAGGATCATCATGTGCCATTTTCCATCAATCTTAGAGGGGATAACTTATAGATGGATATATTGGTGGCCTTATATGCTGTAGGAGGTCGGAGACATTTTAGCTTGATGTAATACCCCATATTCTTCAAATTTTTTCTTAAAATTGCATAATGGTTTTCGAAAAAAAAAATTGGTAGTGAAAAATAGGGGTGTTAGAGGTTAGTATCAGAGAAAAACCTTGATCATAAGCTAATTTTGGATGAGCCAAGTCAGCTACCTAGAAAGATAATTCTTGGGATAAACTATATTAAGATATTTAATGGTTGAGGCACAATGAGCAAATTACATTCATTGAGTAGAGGTGAATATAATACCCCATATTAAGAAGAGTGTTTTAAGGATTGATATGGCTACTTATATCAACATGGTATACCATTATTTTCATGATCGCATGTTAAGAACTCCATAGTTAAGTATGTTGGTCGTGGAGCAATTTTTAGGATGGGTTACCCTCTTGGAAGTTTTGTAAATTTTATGAAAAGTTCTTGGGAAGTGCATTAAAAGGACTTATGTTGATCTGCATGGCGAATCAGTTAATACGAAAGCCCTATACGGTAGCCCCCTTGAGTCGTATTGATTCAAGGTTCTTAAAAATGTGTTACTTCCAACAATTTCTAAGCTGATATCACAAGTTGTTATTTGAATGATTCCTAAAGATTTCCTATCTTTTAAACTTTTTACTAAAGAATTTTATACTATAGATGGCCTTGAAATGAATTTATTTTCTTAGTTTTTCAGTAAAATCTAATTATTACAACCCAGATTTCCGTAAGTGAGAGTTGGGTAGGAAACATGTTGTAGCTAACTTGTGTTTGTTTATGCGAGTCTTAGCACTCAGTGTCCTAAACTTTAGCCTAACTCCTTCTAGTCTTTAAGACTTAATGGACGCTAATTGTTGCTATGAATGTATCAAAGCCTTCATGGAGACCGTAGGAGTGTATATGGATAGCCAGATACGAGCACCTCAACCTTCATCGGTTCCTGTAACTGCACCAACTCTATAGGACTGGATCAGAAGGGCTGGACATCATCACCTGCCCATCATCAAATGTTAGGAGGACCTCAACATTATGGAATGGTGGGTCAAAGATATGGAGAAGACTTTCACAGCTTGTAGTTTCCCAAGAGATAAAAGAGTAGATGTGGTTATCTATTGCCTTAGAGGAACGGATAGAAAACCTATGAGTTGGGCACCATTCTCAAAAGCATTATGAGCTAGATTCTACCCGAATTACCTATTGATGAAGAAATACGATGAGTTCATTCCTCTTGTGCAGGAGACATGTCCATCGAGGAACACTACACTAATGAGGAGATGCAAGTTCATCACTTCAAGATTGGATTAGGGATCTGATACCAAGAGTTGTTGGCCGGAATCACTGCACCAGACATGGTTGGGATGTACAAGAAGGCTATAGAGGCATTTCTAGTCATACAAGACCTACGTGTTTAGTCAGGGAGTAAGAGAAAATTTGGGGGTTGCCATCATTCCATTGATAAGAAGAGAGCTTTCTCCGATGGTAGCTTACTACCATCATTTGATTGGAACTTGGGGTTAGCAACCCGATTGAGAGGTTTCTCTATGAGTCATGCCTAGGAAAGGTACTACCACTATAAGAGGTGTGGGTCTAATCACCCAGGGGTAAAATACAAAAGCAACAAGGTGAAGAGCCATGGGTGTGGCATGGTGGGACACTGAGCATTTGAATGTCAGGTGGGTAGTGACAGTATTCGAAGGAGCAAAACTAGAGCTTATAGCATGGAATCAATTACCAACTACAACTTCAGTTACCAAGAGTTCCTCCATTGCTAGCAAGTGCTGCTAATCAAGCAATTTAACCTATCAAGGCCTTACCCTTTTTAGCAAGGATAAGGATCGCCTAGCACACAAGGATTTTTGTCATTAGGATGCCTGAACGTTATGAGTCGGCTTGTGGTAAAATGCCAAGACGGTGTGGTCACTAGTAAGCTCACTTTCTCTAGTCTTTCTACCTGCGTATTATTTGACTTTGGTGATTCGCTTTCTTTTGTAGCACCTGCTTTCATAACTAAATTTGCCTTATCTCCTACTAGTAGTATCTCTACTTTTGTTATTTTGCCTTCGAGGGATAAAATTGCATGCTTTAGGAGGTATCAAATGGTTATGATAGTATTAGAAGAGAATAAGTTCCCACTGAGCCTTATAGAGTTTGAATTGCAGGATTTTGATATAATTGTTGGAATTGATATGTTGGGAAAGTATCAAGTGCTTATCAATTATGCACAAGAACATTTGGTTCTGTAAGAACCAAAGGGTACTAGGGTTTCATACCAAAAGTGTGGACCCAATTCCTCTACAAAGATTATGTCAACAATTGCGCTGAGTAACCAAGTGTGCAAGGGGTACCCACTCTACTTGTGTAGCGTTAGAGACACCAAAGCCATGAAAATTCCATAGGAGCAGATGACAATAGTTCATGAGTTTTCTGGCATTTTCCTTAAGGATATTCCAAGAATACTGCCACTTTTAGAAGTTGAATTCACCATTGATGCTTTACCAGGTATAGAGATAGTATCTAAGGCTACCCGATTCTAGTTGAATGAGAAGTGTGGTGAAGCGTTTGAAGAATTAAAGAGGCGTTTGACTTTAGCCTTAGTGCTCACATTGCTAAGTGGGACTAATGGATTTGAAGTATGTAATGATGCTTCCAAGCACAAGGTGGGTTGTGTATTGATGAAGCATAGAAGAGTGGTATCTCATACCTCATGATAACTAATGCCACATGATCAGAACTATCTGACACATGACCTAGAACATGCTACATTACTCTTAAGATTTTGGGGCACTATCTCTATGTAGTTCAGTGCAAGTTTCACACTAACTATAAGAGACTTAAGTACATTTTCACTCAAGAAGTGCTAAATCGAAAGTGATGTTGATGGTTGGAATTTGTCAAGGACTATGACTTAGAATTAACTTACCATAAAGTCAATGTGGTTGCAGATGCACTTAGCCGAAAAACATCACATTCGTTGGGTGTGATCATTTTATCAGACCAAATAAGCCAAGTATCCTGGAAGATTGGGATGGAACTAATCAGAGTTAGAATTTTGGAGGTAGGAATGAGCGCACTCACCATCATACCTTCAATCTTTGAGGAAATTTGAGCTAACCAAGTGGGTGGTGTCAAGCTTAAGAGAATTCAAGCAAGTATTAAAAAAGGTAGAATTAAAGGATTCTTGATCTATGAGGATGGTAGTATCAAATACTATGGTAGATGGTATGTGCCACATGATTGTGTGGAGCTCAAGAAGAAGAACCTTGAGAAAGGACGCTGCACTCCTTATTCTGTACACCCTGGAGGGAAAAGTTCTACAAGGATATGAAGAGCCTATATTGGTGGCCCCATGTAAAGTAGAAAGTAACAGAGCTTGTCACTCTATGTCTAACCTATCAGAAGGTTAAGATCGAACACAAGAGACCGGTAGGGTTAGTACAATTGTTGGATGTCCCTTAATGGATTGATGGTGTAACAACCCCAAAATTCATTACTGAAAATTTTTGTTTAATTAAAAGAAAATTAGCGGAAGCAAAATAATAAACCGTGAATTCTGGGGATATTACCGCCACACTCAGTACCAGATCAGTTCACTCATACCATTCTAGTACTAAGTGCTAAGGCTAAAAGGTAAAATAAAATTTTACGAGAAACTTAAGTATATATAAATTGGAGAAGCGCAGTAAACAATTTACGAGAGTAAAACCCAACAACGGTGGTTACAAAATAACAAATACATTAAATTTAAAAGAAATAAATTAAAACCCTAGTAGTTCCAGATAGTTCCTTATGCTCTTTCCCGAGGCTTACTTGAATAGCACCGAACACAACCTGTAGGGGCACTGCCTATTGAATAGGCAGGGGCCCCACGAAGGAAACCCTTCAGTACTACAGCACTGAATAACCCTTTAAATACACACTTAAAAACATGTCCGTGATGTAACACATGTTATACTACTATGTCCTTACATAACGACAGGTGTAAACATAATATTCAAACCCACACATGTAGTTGTAACACCCCCAAAATTCACTACTGAAAAATTTCGTTTTATTTAAAAGATAATTGCGGAAGCAGATAAACAAAACGTGAACTTTGGGAGTATTACCGCCACACTTAGTATCAGACCGGTTCACTCATACCGTTCCAGTACCAAGTGCTAAGGCTAAGAAAATAAAATACAAATCGAAAGACATTCAACATGCATAAATCAGAGTAAATTGCAAGAACTTCAACATATTTAAATCAGAGTAGCGCATCAAATCGTTTTCAGGAATAAAATCCACCAATGGTGGTTACTTGAGCAACGTTAACATTTAAAACCGAGAAATTAAATGAGAAAGAGAAAAATCCATGATACCGGAAAATTCCTTACTCTCCTTCCCGTAACCCACTTGAGTAGCACCTAAAAATACCTGCAAGGGCACCGCCCATTGAATAGGCAGGGGCCCCATAAAGGGAATCCCTTCAGTACTACGGTACTGAGTAACCCTTTAATACCACACTTAAAGATAGGCCCGCATACGACACATAATGCAAGCCACACACATATAAATAATGAGAGATGCATACATAACAATGACACACATAATACTTTATAAGTCACGATCGATACTTTGGGCCTTAAGCCATTATTCTGTCATTAATCCATCAATATCATATTTTATATCCATGTGAGTACGAGAACCCCACTATTATAGCCTGTGGACCGGAAGTCAACACACAAGGCATAACGCCTCTGACCACTATTATTGCCGGTGGACCGGAAGATAAACACACAGGGCAGAACGCACCTGACCACTATTATTTGCCGGTGGACCGGTCTGGCCCCGACTCACATGGTGTTCCACTATAAGTGATTAGTATTTTTCCATAATCTTATTCACATACATAATCGATTTTATTGAGCTCGGGACCCCCACTATTATTGCCGGTGGACCGGAATATATATGTAATCATCATCTAGGGCACAACGCTCCTGGCCACTATTATAACCGGTGGACCGGTACTCATAATCACATACCAGGGCAACACGCTCCTGAACCACTATTATATCCGGTGGACCGGTACTCAATATCACATACCAGGGCAACACGCTCCTGGACCACTATTATAACCGGTGGACCGGTACTCAATATCATAATCATCTGGGCCCGGCTCATTAATATTCCACTTTCAATAATAGTATCTTTCCTTTATTTAATCAGCACATCAATCATATTTATTTGCCTCGATTGGGAGATCGATAACCCGGGACACAAAGGTACACCGGTCGTACCGGTGCATATCAGCTACTCAGTACCCTTTAACCATGAACCCAAGGATGCAAAGGTACCCTGGTCGTACTGGTGCATAAAGCTAACTCGGTACCCTACCGACAAGGACACCTAATCCATAAGTATGCATACCCCCTAACTAGGTCCGTAGAGCTAGGAAGAGTAAGATATAGGGCCTGGCTGGGGCACAAAGGCACACCAGCAAATACCAGAATAATCGTGGACTAAACCACGTCCTTAGGGTAGCGACCCCTAAGGAGTCACCATTCCCGATCTCGAGGTCTTTCACTTTAAGTAATAGTGTCTTAATTAAGGTGATCACGAAAAGCACGATAATCCGATACTTATTCACTTTCAATCGTTTCGATATCATTAATCGTTTCTTATTCAGATGATTATCCAGAATATCACAGAGAAACCATTAAGGCCATCCTAATTATCAAATACTCTTACTTGGCTAATCAGCATTTTTTAATCATATAATAAAGGTCCACAATTCCAAAGACATTTTAGGTACAAACTACTCATTTGCCCTTTACTTATATAATTGTTAAGTATCCATTCCTTACTTGATAAATTACCACATTACCCTTAAGGTTGCATAATTACCAAATTACCCCTTGTCCACTTTAGATTACCAAATTGTCTCCTACACTTTCTAAATCACCATTCACCCCTCATAATTACTACACTTATCATATTTCCCTTTTGGTTGGTTATATTACCAAATCGCCCTTCTCCTTTGTTATAATTACTAAATTGCCCTTGAGTTGGATAAATTACTAAATTACCC
Organism: Tamarix chinensis; assembly: GCA_030549775.1. Lineage (NCBI taxonomy): Eukaryota > Viridiplantae > Streptophyta > Magnoliopsida > Caryophyllales > Tamaricaceae > Tamarix > Tamarix chinensis. The sequence continues at coordinate 62,508,034 of CM060177.1, read as the reverse complement.
TCCTTCATTATCATGATTTACTATTTTTCCCCTTTAGTTGGTTAAATAATTATCACTTTATTCCATAATTGGCTAAATTACCAAATTGCCCCTTTAGTTGAACAAATTACCAAATTGCCCTTCTCCTTTATCGTAATTACCATTTTACCCCTCTCAATTATTTTAATTGCCATTTACCCTTTTTAATTATCACAAATCCCAAATTACTCTTCTTCGTAATTACCAATATTAATTTACCCTTTTTCATAATCAAAATTACTATATTACCCTTCTCCATTATTAAAATTACCATAATGCCCTTTAATTGGTAATTTACCAAATTACCCTTCTATAGTATCATACTTATCCAATTGTCCTTCTAAAATCATAATTAAATTGCTAAATTATCTTTTTTCGTTATCATAATTACCAAGTTACCCCTTACTCCCATGTTTACTATAATATCCTTTTCATTTATAAAATTACCATTTTACCCCTTACATCCAATTTTACCATAATATCCTGTTATTTATGAAAATTATCACCTTACATCTTTTACTTTACAAATTACTATTTTACCCCTTCACATCCAAGATTACCATCTTTATCTTTCGTTACATAATTACCATTTTGCCCTTCTTTTCCAATTTACCATATTACCCCTTTACTTATAAATTTCCACTTCGCCATTCACTTATAAAATTTACCATATTACCCTTTACTTATGAAATTACGATTTTGCCCCTCTACCTCCAAAATTACCATAATACCCTTTTTACTTGAACAATTACCATGATGCCCTTTTACTTGAACAATTACCATAATGCCCTCCTTCATCCAAAATTACTATTTTACCCCTACTTCCAAAATTACCATTTTACCCTTCTTCCTCACAACTTACAATTTTATCCTTTACTTATAAATTATCATTTAACCCCTTTATTTTTAAATTACCAAAATACCCTTTTACTTATAAAATTACCGAAATACCCTTTTCGCTTATAAAATTTCCATTCAACCCCTTTATTCACCATTTTTATGAATTTGCTAACACTACATAAAATAATGATATTAATACTTCATTTTTATCATCTAAGTCCACCAACTTGTCACTTTTCAACATAATACTCGTTAGCAACTACACACATTCATTTATATACCTCATAAGCATAATTGCTAAAATACCCTTAAACAATAACATCATTCATGCATTAGCAACATGATACATCATAAACAAGTATTTAACTTTTCTATCCATATTCAAACTCCTTCTTTATTTAACATACCTACATATGGCACAAAAGTTATCATGCTTTTTCTTTTTAACAAACAATATAAGAAACCATAAACATATCATGCTAAGCATACAAAACATGCATAAAATCATACTAAACCCTAAATGTGCTAGCATGCGTTTTTCCATATATTTAAGGGAGGATTAACGGTTACCTTAATCCCGCAAAATATCAAATCTTACCAAGCATATTTAGCAACTCAACACCTAAAAATAATATCCATCATATTTATGTTAGAAATAAGAATCCAAGTATAAAACTTTATCATTTTAATTAATAAAACACTTAACATAAAATACCATTATACCTTAAAAATTATCCAAAAAATTTTTAAAATGAAGGGGAGCTCACGCTGCATGAACAGCGTGAGTCTCATGCAAAATTATGGGGAGAAAAGGTTCGAAGGGGGTGAAGGGAGAAAAATAAACCATTTTCGGGTTAGGGTCTTTAGGCTAGAAACGAAGGTGGTTAGGGGAGGTTCTAAGGCAAGTGAATGGTGCAGAAGTGAAGAGGGGGTGTAGGTGGAGGCTAAGGGTGGTTTCATGGCGGCGTAGGGCGGCAGAGGCGGCGGCGGAAAGGCGGCGAAGTTGGCTGCCGAGAAGGGTCGAAGGGGAAGGGTTGAGAAGGATGGAAAAGTGGAGGGAAAAATGGAGGGGTGCAAGGGTTGGTTTCGGCCAACTAATGGATGGCGGTTGTAGAGGGGGTTGCAGGGTGTCGAAAGGTGGGTTGGGTGGCGGCAGAGGTGGCCGGACGACGGCAGTAGAGGCGGTTGCAGGTGGCCTGACGGTAAGGGGAAAAACTGGGAAGAAAAAGGAAAAGGAGGAGAAGGGAGGAAGTGTAGGGCTCGAAGGGGCTGTGTGGTGGTGCAGGGTGGTAGTAGGCGGTGGCAGAAGGCGGCGCAGGGGCTGGGCTTGGTGGTTCGAGCGGCGGAGGGCGGCGGAAAAAGAAGAACGGGGGGCGAATGGGAGGAGGAGAAAAGAGAGAGGAGGGAGCTCGGGAAGGGGATGATGGGCTTCGAAAAATGTGGTAATGAAGGGCTGGTGGGATGGAGAAAAATAGGAGGGAGAAGAGAGGGGCAGGGATGGCGGGCGAACGGCGCTGCAGGTGGCAGGTGGTGGTCGGGTGGCAGGGGAAGACGGGGAAGAAGAAGGAAAGAAACCAGGGCACGCGAGGCTGTGGTCCAGGGCTGGTTTGGCTCGAAATGGGAAAGAAAATGATGGGAAAGAGAGAGAAGGAGAGGGAGCAGGTGGTGACAGCTGCAGGGTGGCGGTCGGTGCTCGACAATGGCAGGAAGGAGAGTCGGGCGTGGGAGGAGGAAGAAATGAGAAGAAGAAAGGGACGGGCGGCTGGACCGGCGCAGGAAAGGAGGGAGCTGGCCGGTCCAGGGAAAAATAAGGAGGCGTTTGGGCTGGCGTGCTGGGCGACGTGCGCGAGGGAGAAGAGGGAGGAGGCGGGAGAGACGGGCCGAAGGCCCAATGCGCGGGGAGAGGGCTGGCCTGGCGAGGCAGCCCGAGGGAGGAAGGAAAAAGAAAAAAAAGAAAAGAAGAAAGAGGGAAAAAGGGAAAAAGGGCAAAAAGGGGAATAGAAAAATAGGAAAAATAATTTAATTGAATTTATAAAATCATAAAATATGATATTCTGGGTAAATTATTTAATTTAATAATTTAATTTATTATAATCTAATATTTTAGTTTAAAAAGGATAAAGTTGGTAAAATATTAGTTTGGAAAATTATTTAAATAAAACAATATGATAAATAGCAAAATATTTATTTTTAATTCATTAAATAATTTTATCCAAATTTACATACTCTAAAATCCATAAAATAATTAAAATAAATAATCTAAAAGCAATTCTATTCCAAATAAAAGTAATTTATTAAAATATAAGTTTTCGAAATTTTTGGGGTATTACAGTAGTACATAAGGTCATGAAGAAATTCTATCACGTATATACTTATTCCAGATTAATTATTTAATTAATCTTTTTATCAGAAGTCGATGCACACCATGCCTTTTATCGAATCCATGTAAGTACAGGAACACCCCACTATTTTAGCTAGTGGGCCGGTCACTTGCAGGAAAAAGTCCACACTACTATTATTCGCCAGTGGATCGGTCACTTATAGGGCAGAACGCACCTAACCACAATTACTAATCGGTGGATCGGTTGGTTCCTACTCACATGGTGTTCCACTGTAAGTAATTAGTATCTTTTAAGTGTCTTTAGCAAACTCTGGTTTGTGTTTATTGAGCTCAAGTCACCCCACTATTATTGCTCGTGGGCCGGTCACTTGCGGGACAAAGTCCACACCACTATTATTCACCGGTGGATCGGTCACTTATAAGGCAGAACACACCTAACCACTATTACTAACTGGTGGATCAGCTAGACCCAGCTCAATAATCTTCTACTTTACATGATTAGTATTTTATCGTATCTTATTTAACAGATTCCACCCTATACATGCATGAATAACTCCAACTATACTTATCCTCTTAAGAGAGCCTGTCCCATATCTTGAGACCTTTGCGCCTCCTAACTCACCCCGACATCCTTCCCTTAAACCGCTTACTTATACCGGGAACCCGACTCCTAAGTGTGTGGGTCAAAGCCCACCACTTTATACCCCAAAGTCCACTCACCGCCTTCCCCTAGGGTTTTCTCCAGAAACCCTAACTTGGGCCTATGTGGCCCATCCTTTCCTACCTCGCAAAATCCAGACTATTTTATCACCCCTACACATCTCGACCCTTTGATTCCACCCTCACTTCATGCCCCACTCATTCTCACTTATTTTTATTATTTTCTTTTTCTTCTTCCCCTACTCGAATTAGGATTTCCCCTTAAACTCTAGCCTAGTCTCCTACGCACCCTTATACTGTCCCACATACTATTTTTCACCCGAAACCCCTAGACACCCAAACGACACTTCTATTACCTTCCTCACGTCCTGAGGCAATTTTTCATATGTAAAGTTTGCCCCCATGCGAACTCTAACCATCCCATGCAAACCCTAGTTCCTCCCATACCTATATTAGCCAACTTACTTCCCCTTGGTTATCTTTCTCTCCCATTTCTCTTTTTTATGCTTCCATCCCACATTACCACATTAATTATCCTAGCATGCATGTCCTAAGGGCCACATCACATCACATCATAGCTTACAACACATCCGTATTATGACATACCCAAAAGAGGACACATGAACACATCTTGGTTCCAAGCCACGCCACACATGAAACGGTTAAGATAGTAGCATGTAGAGCACGACATAAAATTGTACAAGGCATCCAAGGCAAGTAAAAAAACGTAACACATAGGCGACCGTAGCTACGTCCTTACTCGGTTTAGATTACCGAGCTATTTACCCACACTTGTTAGGCCAGTAATCATCCTTCGCAATTATTACACTTAATATATTTCCCATTTGGTTGGTAAGTTACCACTTTGACCTTTTCCCTTTATTATAATTAATAAATTACCTTTGAGTTGGTCAAATTACCAAATTAACCCTACTCAATATCCTAATTACCAAATTACCCCTTTAGTTAGTTAAATTACCAAATTGTCCCTCACATTTATCATATTTACCATTTTACCCTTCTCCATTATTAAATTATCAAATTACCCTTTAGTTATTTAAATTATTATTTTACCCTTCTCAATTATTATAATTACCAATTTACTCTTTTCCAATTTCCTCTATTACCCCTTTGATTTACAAAATTACCAATTACCCCTTTACCTTCAAATTTACCATTTTACCCCTTAACTCCCAAAAATTACCCTATCGCCCTTTTTCTTGAAAAAGTTCCATTTATCCTTAATTACTAAATTACTGTCTTACCTCTTTTAATTTCCAAATTACCATTCTGTTTACCCTCTTATTATAAAATTTCCATTTTGCCCTCTTCCTACAAAATTACCAATTTACCGTTTAATCACAAAATTACTATTTTACCTTTTATTCACAAAATTACAATTTTACCCCTTACTTCCAAAATGACCAATTTACCTCCTTACTTCCAAAATTACCATTTTATCCTTTTATTAAAAAATTTACCATTTTACCCTTGCTTCTAAAATTACCAGAATACCCTTTTTAATTAAGAATTACCTTTTTACCCTTAACACACCTCTTATATTAAATTATTATTATTACTACATAAAATATTAACTTTAATACCTCATCCACAACTCTTATAATTAATATAATATTATTAGCACCCCTATATATATATTAGGCCATTTTCTTGTACAAGATACATTAGTAAAATCCCCTAAGGCTCACAAAATATTAACCATGCATTAAGGACCACAATAGCATAATATAACATGGTTAATACTTAACATTTTCATTAACAACCAAACTCTTATCCTAAATAGTATTTCTATACATAGCAATAATCTATCATGCTTCCTTTTCATCAATCAACACAAGAACCACATATATCATATTAAACAACACAAACCAAGCGTAATAATATATTAAAAATCTTAATGTGCTAACATACGTTAATCCATATGTTTAAGTGGGATTTAACGATTACCTCGATTCCCACAAAAACAAACCTTACCGGTATCCTAGTTAAAGGTCAAAACTTTGATTATCAAAACCAATACCTAAAAATAATATCAAGGCTTATTACATTAGAAATGATAAAAACCAAATTATAAGGCTTTATAACACTTAATTAATCAAATAATTAAACTAAAAATATTATTATACCTTAAAAATTATTATTCAATGAATCAAAGAAGGCAACAGCTCACACTGCTCATGCAACATGAGCTGCATGCAAAAAAAGAAAAAGGAGGGGCTCGAAGTTGGTGGAAATAGGGAAGGATAGGTATTTTCGGATTGGTGGTTTGGGGCTAAGAAAAGGACATGGTGGGGAACGATTTGGGGCAAGGGAATGGTGTAGAAGTGTAGAGGGGGTATAGGTGGTGGTTAGGGATGGGTTGAAGGCGGCTAAAGGTGGTGGAGACGGCTGCAGCGAGGCTATGAAGGTGGCAGCCGAGGAGGGGTCAAAATGGAAGGCTGGTGAGGAAGGAAAATGGGGAGGGAAAATGAAGGCTTTTGGGTGATGGTTTCGACCAAAGGAGGATGGGGGGTGGTAGAGGGGGTTGCAAGGAGTAATGTGGTGGCTGAGTTGGTGGCGGATTGATATCCTCGTCTGCATGAAACCTACATGCATCCCCATCCTGTGTAAAGACCTAATTAGAACCCTGGTCAGCCCCCTAAATACCAACCAACGAATCATCATTCCCAGCACCTATCTTATAACTCCCTGACGCCATCTTCTTCTTCTTGGCCGCAGCCATATCACTCCTCGTGCGAGCCAAGGAGGAGGATAGAGGAGTGAGCGTTTAGGGTTTTTTCCCTCTATTGGTACCTTTTAGCGTTCTCCATTATTTTTAATACCTTATCTATTTTTTACATTAAACTAATTAGTTACCTATCTCATTATTATATTTTTTTTATTAATATGATTTGAGAAATCAAAGCCAAGTAAAAATTCTAAAGGAAAGTTAGTTACACTCTCTACCATATCAATATCCATTTTTTTATTTAATTAAATACATTAGTTAATATTATGATTACTATAACATTTTTCAGAATTATAAGGAAAGCAACAAAAAGAAGATGATGAAAAGAGCACAAATAAATGTAGGAGAAAACACTCAAGAATTAGATTTCATAATTATGGAACCAATTAATCTTCATTTGGAAAGTGTCTCCGATAAATTTAAAGACCAACAAATGGTTACGTTGTTCGAAATGTGACAAACAAGCAATTAAATGTCTACCTACACATGCATAGCAATCAAGGAGGGATTAACCACGTGCATGAGGAGGATGTTGGCAGGATTTTCTAGTATTATTAAGTGATTTAGCTAATTTATTAATTAAGTAATAAAGTTAGCATAATATCTTTTAGCTTAGAATCTTTTGGAATATGCTTTAGATAGTGATGGGTTTATATTTTGACACATTTTATACCCCTATAATCTTAATTTTTGGTAGTTTATTTAACTAATATAGGGGAATAGTTATTGTTTTATGCTTAAGTGGTAAAAATTACATAAATATTATTATTTGAGCTAAAATGATATAAATTAAGTAAATTTAGAATAAAATATTATTTATTAATATTTATTTAATTTTATTTTGTAGATTTTATTTTAAAAAGAAAAAAAAAACCAAACCTTTGGACCAACGGCCGAAGGCCGAAGGCCCAAAGGCTAAGGAGCAAAAGAAAAGCCAAATGAAGCCCTACGAGACCCCAACGCACAAGCTGATGTGGGACGCACAAAAGGATGAGGTGGGCCTGCGAATTAAGGGCTGATGTGGAACAGACGGGAGAGAGAGCCGTGAGGAGCGAACAAAGCGCCGCACAAAAAGTTATAAAAGGAGGAAGCTGGAGAAAAAATAAGGAGGCGAGCGGTAGAAGGCAGAGTAGGCTACCTCAGCCGTTAGGCTCTGACGGAGGAACGAGCAATCGCATCATCACGCAGACAGATAAGCGGAGGTTAGTTAGCACGGAAAGAAAGACAAGGGCACGGACGTCACATAGGGAAGGAGCTTCCACATGGACTTCGAGGCGCGGTAGCACAGTGTCAGCCATCAGCGCCGAGAAATGAATAAAAAAGGAAAAAGAATTAGTTGCACGGAAATAAAGGCACAGAGAGAAGAGAAAATAAGAGAAATTTGATATCGGTAGAATTTATTTCAGATAAAATTAATTTTTATCTGAATAAATTCTTGAACTTTTATCCAAAATTAATTCCAATTATTTTTTTCTCTTATTTTAATTTTTATTTTAGATATATATTTCTGTGTAATTAATTTTATAATTATGGATGGCTGATTATTTATTGTTAGGGAATAAATTGAAACCCTAGATTAGGATTTAAATTATAATTTTATTTTCTTTGGTTCGTGAGATTGTTTCTTGACTCTATGTTAATTGCTATCGTTTATATGTATAATTCTATCAAGTATAGTTTATTTGGTGCATGCCTTGTTCTGGTTTCCTCAAAAGTGACAGTGTGTAGGATTATTTGCCCGCGAGGTGGCCATCTAAATATATTAGAATCTATATGTATAAATTGGAGCCAGGTTAGATAACAATATAACAAATAGTTTTGTGATTCTAACCGAAGTAGTAAAACGTTTCGATGAGTGTGGGTCAAGGAAAGGAAATATAGCTAGACATGTGTTGTGTACTAGTCTGGGTACTTAGATTGACAGCCTTCCACTTACACTTAATGCATTAAATCTAGTTAAATATAGGAGCCGCTTATTGCTGCTATACTGCTAGTATTTAATTGGATTAATATAGGCACGTTGTCGTATTAATTACTTAAGGGAAGTAATATAAGGTGTATGGACCTACGTTTGGTGTACAACTTGGTCGATCTCATTCTCATGATTAAAATATGACTTAGAAATTAATATTATATTTTGACCTAATCTAGTGGTGGATTTTGATTTCCCTAGCATCTTTATCATATCTGCGGTTTTCCATTATTTTTGTTAGTTTATTTTATTTTATTTTATTTTTTTATTCCTTTTATTATTATTTTTATAACCCCATTAGTATTTTTCTTATTTATTTATTTTGCGTTATTTTGGAATTTTATTTTTATTTATTTATTAACTAGTTAAGTAGAAGCGAGCCCTCTCAATCCCCAGCATACAACGATACCCTTATTTACCAGTGCTACAATTGACAACAAGAGGGTTTAAATTGCGTGCCGGCTATGGCCACACCAATTTTTGGCGCCGTTGTCGGGGATTGGTAACTTCACCTTTATTTTGCTAGTATTTTTAGTGTGTTTTTATTTTTAGTGTTTTTGTGTTTTTTCTTTTAGTTTTGTTTTAGGTTTATTTAGGATTTTTGGTCTGTTTTTTGTTTTGCTCTTAACCTTTTCTTTGAAGTGTTAGTGTTTTTAGGTGGCTATGAGAGGATCCTTTGGTTATGGACAGCTTTGCATGAATCCTAATGCAAGAGTAAATAAGGTAAGTTCGAGTAGTCTAAATGATAAACTTAACAAACTCACTGCTCTTGTTTTGCAGGTTGCTAAAGCTACTAGAGTTGTTAATACAAGTGGAGTGTGTCATACGCAATGAAATCCATATGCCTACCATTCACAAGATATTAGAGGAGGAGGATGGACACAAACTAATGCTCAGTCTTTCAATGGTTTTCAAGGACATGATCCCTATACAAGCACATACTAATCTAGAATGTGGCATCAACCCAAATTTGGATCAGAAGCGAATGATCATTATCAATTTCCATATCAAGACCCTTACACACGCGAATATGAAGCTTTAAAATATTATAAATATCCTCAATAAGAATCTTCTCCAATTTTAGAACCCTCAAGTTCAGAAAAAATGGATAAGCTTTTTGAAGCACTGATAAATAGTCAAAACCGGTTGAGAGACGGGAAAAATCACCTTAACTTTAGATGGGGGGTGAATGATCAGTATTCAGTGCCATATCAAGACCCTTACACACGTGATTATGAAGAGTCAAAACATTATCAATATCCTCAACAAGAATCTTCTCTAGTTTTAGAACCCTCAAGTTTAGAAAAAATGGATAAGCTTCTTGAAGCATTGACAAATGGTCAAAACCGGTTGGTAGAAGAGAAAAATCAACTAATGCAAAGTCAGATTATGCAAACTGAAAGGGTGTTAGTGCTAGAGGAGAAAATGGGTTATATAGTCAACCTGATGAATCAATTACAAGCACAAAGAGAGCTCTCTAGTACTTTAGTTCCAAATTCAAGTGAAAGTTATGAGGGTGATGATGCTATATCTAAATGTAAGGATGAACTAGTTGAGGAGGTTTCCATGGAGAACATTGAAAAGAAAAATCATGTGGAAGAAGAGCTTATAAAAGTAGAAGAATAATATCATCAAAACGAGGATCAAGTGAACAAAGAGAAGTATATGGATGACAAGACTATCACTTTCATCTACCATATACCATCTTTGAACATTTATTCCCCAATTTTTATTAGAAATAACCATGAGACAAAAGGTAAGCCTTTTAACCAAGTTGATTTTATTTATGCTAACCACACTCCTTGTTTTCCCTCTTTTAGCAGGTTGTATGGATCCAAGAATAAAGAGAGTAATCAAATCACCTTGGATACATTTAATAAGAAGCGTGATGCTCCAAAGGAGAGGTTATGTTGGAAGGATGTGTTTAAAGATTTTGAGATGGGAAAATATGTTCCTTCGATAGGGGGATCACGATGTATGGACATGGGGAAAAATATTATCTCTCTACACACGAGCTTAAATTCTATGATAGGTAAGTTACATTCTTGTTGGATCAAATCTTTCATTAAATCTAATATTTTGTCTTTTTCTTCCTTTCAGGATAAATATGATCATCACGAGGAAGGATTTGGTGAAGCAGCTCTCAAATGGACGTATCCAACTTGAACGAGAAAAACCGAGGTTATGTTAGGCTGAAGACATAAAACCAAGCACTGCTTGGGAGGAAACCCAATGTAATAAGGGAGTTTTCTACTCTCTAGTTATTTATTTTTTTAGTTTTGTTTTCTCCATACTTTAAATTACATGTTTCTTTAGTTGTTTACACATTGAGGACAATGTGTGATTTAAGTGTGGGGGTGTATGTATTTTATTATTTAAAAAAAACAATTTATTGTTTTCAAAATAATTAATTAGAGCTTTAGAGTGTTTGTCAACAAAAAAAATATTGTTTAGATTTTTAGAGTGTTTAGTGTTTTTAGAGTCGTAAGAGCCTTAACTAGTTAATGAGGAATATATCTTTGAAATCTAATGAATAGAGGATCATGAAATGGAGATAAAGTAAGTGGAGATTTTTTGTGTTAATTTCGATATATGGAACACATATCTACTTGTATCAATGTGAATGGAGAAAGAACATGTATGATTTTCTAGCCACCGACATGGCATGTTGAGATTCATCACATTCCTTCATAAGCTTTTGAACCATATGTACCTTCTTTTTCTGAGCGAATTTACACAAAATCATCTACTTTTCTTGGATTCAAAATTTCTTTGTAAACCTCATATATGTTTAATTGCTTTGATCAGAGTATTTGCCATAGATCTTGTAATAGACTATAGAGATTACTAGAACTTACTCTTGTGCTAGTCGAAGCTTATAGTCAAAACATGCTCTGATTGAGAAAATGATAAAGGCAGCTTAGGATTTTTCTATCACATGACCAAATAGCTTAACTTAATTTGTGTATCCATGATATACATCCCATAGAAACCCTTTGAGCCTATACAAGGAACATATACTTTTCTTCATTACCTACATTGAATAACCATTGGGCCTTAATGTCCTTACCTTCGCTTAAAGCTAATGGAAGGAAATTAAATCGTTATGGATATGAAGAGTGATTGTGTATGTGTGTATGTGAAAGAAATATATGTATTTATGTTAAGAAAGGGGATTGGTTATGTTTGGTGGAGAATTTTTTTTTAAAAAAATAAAAAGAAAAAATGAACAAAAAAAGGAAAATTTTCAGAAAAAAAGAAGAAGAAATGAATAAAAAAAGAAAAAAATGTTAGGATATAAGGAAGAGAGGGAGTTATGGAGATGATGCTGAGAAAGTTCTATTCATGTTACATTTTATTGTGAAGGTGGAGAGGTGTATCAATAATATTTGATGTGGAGTTATGTTTATATTTCATCTACTTATTAGATCCCACTAGCTCTTGACCTTTTTAACACCGCACTTCTAAAATACTCCATACCCTTCTTTATCTTAAACCCCATTACAACCAATAAGTAAGTCTTATTTGATTCTTGAGATGAATAGCTTTTGATCTGATGGAGATTAGTCACAAGAGTTAAGCATATGGTTCGGTCCATTTGGCAAGTATTTGATATCTTTCATGAGGTTTTATCTACAAGAACATGAGCCTTCTTTGTTTATATATGTGAGTTGTTTGTTATCTTTATCATCTTATCTCACATACATGAGTGTTTCTATATATTTTTAGCCATGAATCTAAGAGAAAAAAAAATAGAGGGTATCCATAGTAAGGATGAATCTTGATGTGACTAAGGCTTGGTAGATCTTAATCCATAATATTGATTTGTTCATACCTGTTATGTTTATGTGTGAACCATATGTTGAAATTGATCTTTTAAATCTCCCAATGCTGAATCTTGGTCGATTGCTAATCTTGACGATTAAAAGTAAAAGATTCTGAGACAAATATGGTTAAGGGTGTTAAGTTTGATTTTATTTTATTTTATTTATATTTGATTTTGTAGGTATATCATCTACGAAACCCTTACAAGACCTTACCCATCCTCGATGGGTGACCTAGGGGTTTAAAGGGCTTGTTACACATGCTAAGTGTAATTGTGAGACCTACGAAAGTGACTATTTAATTTAATTTTATCTGTTTAGAGTAATAACTTGCTTGAGGAAAAGCAAGAGGCTAAGTGTGGGGGGTGTAATGAGTTCATATTTTGACACATTTTATACCCTTATAATCTTAGTTTTTGGTAGTTTATTTAACTAATATAAGGGAATAATTATTGTCTTATGCTTAAGTGGTAAAAATTGCTTAAATATTATTATTTGAGCTAAAATGATATAAATTAAGTAAATTTAGAATAAAATATTATTTATTAATATTTATTTAATTTTATTTTGCAGGTTCTATTTTAAAAAGAAAAAAAAACGGACCTTTGGACCAACGGCCGAAGGCCCAAAGGCTAAGGCGCAAAAGAAAAGCCAAACGAAGCCCTACGAGACCCCAACGCACGGGCTGACGTGGGACGCACAAAAGGACGAGGCAGGCCTGCGAACTGAGGGCTGACGTGGAACAGACGGGAGAGAGAGCCTCACAAAAAGTTATAAAAGGAGGAAGCTAAAGAAAAAATAAGGAGGCGAGCGGTAGAAGGCATAGTAGGCTACCTCAGATGTTAGGCTCTGACAGAGGAACGAGCCATCACATCATCACGCAGACAGAGAAGTAGAGGCTCGTTAGCACGGAAAGAAAGACAAGGGCACGAACGTCGCATAGGGAAGGAGCTTCCGCACGAACTTCAAGGTGCGGCAGCACAGCGTCAGCCATCAGCGTCGAGAAAGGAACAAAAAGGGAAAAAGAATTAGTGGCACGGAAATAAAGGCACCGAGAGAAGAGAAAATAAGAGAAATTTGATACCGGTAGAATTTATTTCAAATAAAATTAATTTTTATCTCAATAAATTCTTGAACTTTTATTTAAAATTAATTTTGATTATTTCTTTCTCTTATTTTAATCTATATTTTAGATTTATGTTTCTGTGTAATTAATTCTATAATTAAGGCTGACTCATTATTTATTGTTAGGGAATAAATTGAAACCCTAGATTAGGATTTAAATTATAATTTTATTTTCTTTGTTTCGTGAGATTGTTTCTTGACTCTATGTTAATTGCTATAGTTTATATGTATAATTCTGTCAAGTATAGTTTATTTGGTGCATGCCTTGTTCTGGTTTCCTCATAAGTGACAGTATGTAGGATTATTTGCCTGCGAGGTGGCCATCTAAATATACTAGAATCTATATGTATAAATTGCAGCTAGGTTAGATAACAATTCACCTAATAGTTTTGTGATTCTAACCAAAGTAGTAAAGCGTTTCGATACGTGTGGGTCAAGGAAAGGAAATACAGCTAGACATGCGTTGTGTACTAGTCTGGGTACTTAGATTGCCAGCCTTCCACTTACACTTAATGCATTAAATCTAGTTAAATATAGGAGCCGCTTATTGCTGCTATACTGCTAGTATTTATTAGGGTTAATATAGGCATGTTGTCGTATTAATTACTTAAGGGATGTAATATAAGGTGTATGGATCTGCGTTTGGTGTACAACTTGGTCGATCACATTCTCATGATTAAAAGATGACTTAGAAATTAATATTATATTTTGACATAATCTAGTGGTGGATTTTGATTTCCCTAGCATCTTTATCATATCTACGATTTCCCATTATTTTTATTAGTTTATTTTATTTTATTTTTTTATTCCTTTTATTATTATTTTTATAGCCCCCATTAGTATTTTTCTTATTTATTTATTTTACGTTATTTTGGAATTTTATTTTTATTTATTTATTAACTAGTTAAGTAGAGATGAGCCCTCTTAATCCCCGGCCTAGAACGATACCCTTATTTACTAGTGCTACAATTGACAACAAGAAGGTTTAAATTGCGTGCCGGCTACGGCCACACTAGATAGTGGTAGAAAGGTTAAACTATTCATAAATGTCAAGTATATGGCATGTATCATGATGATTGAATGAAGAATTGAAGTTGAAGATCAACATTGAATGAATTCTTTGTGAGTTCAAGCTTAAGCAAATCGAATATGTGTGAATGATTTAGCTTAAAAGTTTTAATCTCTTCATTTTTGTGAATTAGAGATTAATCCATATCTTTTCTACTATTCTCAATCCATATTATCCTACCCTTATTACCATCAAATTCCTACTCTCTTTTGTTTTCAAACCAAACCCTATATTTGTATACTAAACCAAAGCCTAAACCATTCATTCGAAACCCTAAACCATCCATACCAACCAAACACCACCTTATTTCCTCTTCTTTTAAACCAAACCCAAACCTAAACCCTAACCCTAACTTTTTAAACCTCATCATCATCATCTCATCATATTCGATCACATTCATCAGTGATTAATCACCACCAAATCATCATTACCATCAATGAATCACTATCATCATTTTTCTACCATAATTCAAACGACCATCATCTTATGTACATCACTTCCTAAAATTTAATCATGAAACTCACCATCACTGAGTCTTTATCATCTCATCCAAACTCCATTCAAACTATTAGATCCATATAATTGAAGATTACACCCTCCCACACACAACAAACACAGAGGAAGGAAAAGACATAGATGCTTTAGTAGCTTCTTTAGAAATGACAACTCCAGAATAAAAGTTTGAATCTTTCTCCCAATCATATATTCCAAACATACTAAGGTTGGCCATGTTAAGCATATATCCCCAAAATTTTCTTGGCATTAATCAGATATTTGCTAGTGTACATGTCAATTTAGTTGGTTAACCAACATCTATAATTTTTCTCATTGAAAAGGATGAAATATGAAAAGTAGTTAACTAGGAGTCATCTATCATGATGCTCATATACATATACATACATACATACATACATACATACATACATACATACATACATACATACATACATACATACATACATACATACATACATACATACATACATACATACATATATATATATATATATATATATATATATATATATTAAGTAAGCAATATCTAATATCATCTTAATACATTAATATTTTGTACTTTATGGTGATGCTAGTTGAGTCATCAATTTTATTGATTCATATGAACTGCTATTTTCATGCAAAGGGCATTGGGGGGGGGTCATGGCTAATGCACATTGTTTTCCCACTAGTTACTATGTTCTTTTGTGTTTGTTCTAGTTAAATGATATACAAGCTAAATAGGAAGGGGAAAACACATATATAGCTTAATGGATCATGAATTTGTAACTAGGAAAATAATTGTCTGCACCATATCTTGTTGATCAACATCAACTTTTATATGTTATTCATGTTTGTTGGGTCAATGTCTTGGTGTTTAATTCCTTAGGAAATCATTATGTCTATTTTGCTCATGCTCGGCCTGAAGGAAAGAATTTTATTGACATGTTAGTATATTTCTTATATTTATTTTTATATGTATATGCATTTTATTTTTGCTATAGTTATGTTTCTTATCATATCTACTAGCGCACTATGAATATATAGTTATGATGAATGGTCGAAGAGATTCAGGAAGTAACTTTCAAAATGATCTTGCCAAGCTCAAAATTTCTTAGTAATATATTTTGTCTCAATTTTAATTACTATCTCTAGTTAGTGTTATATATTTTGAGCTTTCAATTTAAATGTTTTCTTAGTTTTGATAGGTTCCTAGATAGAAAAATAACATCAAGTGTGGATACTACATATGTAGATGCATGTATGAGATAATCTTAAGAAAGTTTTTAGACATAGATCTTGAAAATTTATGCCTAATATTTAATGAGTTTAAAATAATAAATAATGACATTTGATATTGGGTTACTAATTAAATAATTAATTTAATGTGATATGTATCTTGATGGATCTTATATGAGGGAATATACACCTAAAAAAATTTGTATGTAGATGCATAGATGTTTAGATTATAAGTATTTTTTTTTATTGAGATAAGTAACACTTGCTTAGTATTTTTTTGACTAGGTTTAGGTAGTTTGTGTTTGTAACAAATGTGTAGGTAATGATTATTGATAGTGGATCTCATATATAATTTATAACTAATGAACAACTCTTGTAGTGCCAAATATTTAGGATTGTGATTTTAAAGGTTTGAAATTTGATGTTGTCAAAGAATGGTGATATTTCTAACTTAACCAATAATTATCTTTAGATTTGAAATTCTTTTATTTTAGTGAGAATTTTAAATATGTCCAGTATGGTGGTGTTGGTTATGTTGTTGATGAATAGTATTTTTATTGAGATATTAGTGAATAATTTTTATGTTTGTTTGATATTAAATATATGTCAAAATTTGATATTATATATTTGGGCTAAAGTATGAGAACATACAATTGCATATATAATTTCAAACAAAAAAACAAACAAGAACATAAGATAATACTTATTGTAAATCCCCCCACTTTTACTATTTAACTGTTTATTTTATCAAAGAGTTAATTACCAAAGCAATTTGTATTATCACCACATATAACATAAGTCTAATCCTCTAGCATTTCTTATGCTAATGATAAAAAAAATAAAAAAATTAAGACACAACCAGAATAAAACAATGAAACTATGAGACAATGCATAGATATACCTTATGGATAATATGCTTTGTACAATAATGAAATAAAAATAAACCAAGGGATATAAAAGTCCTAAGGAAACCAACTACATCAAAAATAGGTACCCAAAGGTACTATAAAAGTTTACCCTAACACTTTTACTCATAAGCCTATTTTGAGAATGGGACCTATTCCTAAGGGATCCACTAATCCTTGCCACTATTATACTCCTTGAACCACTTCATGACTTTTACATAGTCATCTGTAAATATAGTGTCACTTCGAATTTCTTGAACTAAGTAAATCACAATACCTCACATGAGATACCATAATCACATTCCACATACTCACATGATAATTAGAAAAAAGGTTTAAAATGTAAAGCACATGACATAAAAATATACAATAATCATGGGAGAATAAATATATTATCAAAATCTCATGCTAAGTACTAAATCAAACTTAACAAAATTACGTCATCTCAAGCCACTTAATAGCCATAATAAAACTATAGCAACAACTAACTTATTGACTCAATTCTAAACACCAAGGTAGGGCACTAAGGCATCTTCCAAAACGATTCTAATTACAAAGGGTAGGGCACTAAGGCCACTACCAAGCCAAAAAATCCAAATCAATTATGTTTTATAATATTAAACAATAATTAATTCCATTTTTAATTACTCAAAGGGAATAGAATCAACCTAGGGACATTGAGGTATACTCGATCATATTGGTGCACGAGGACAACAAAATACCATTACTCTAGTACCTAGATAAACACTAGTATGCAAGGTTATAGTAGCACACAAAGGCAACATAGTATCCTCTAACCTCAATGACCTAATTCTTAAGTGTTGATACCTCCTGCAGAACCCGTTAGTCACCTATAAAGTAGAATAGGGCCTTACTAGGGCACACCATCACACTAAAGAACAAAAAATCAATAAGGGATACACCTAATTTCTAGGGTAGCTAATCCTACAGAGCAATAATTCCCAAGTCGAGGTCTTTTACTATAAGTATTACTATTTTATTAGGTGATAAAAAATATCACATGTTTCCTAATATTTCCCATTACCATATTTAATCATTTCCCATTTATTTACAATTATTCAAATAAAGCTCAACAAATAAAAAGTTTAAAGTCATATATTGTCTAATTATTCACTAAAATAAATTAGGTCAAAATGATAAAAATGCCCTTAAAATCCTAATTTGATCATTATTATCCAATTTTTACCCATTATTATTACTATAAATTTTTTAATGAAAAGTATATAATAGAATTATTCACACTATTTTAGCACATAGGTAATTTTTAAGAGCTATAAATTAAGTATATTTTTCCACTTTGTATACAATTAGTCACTAGCGCCCACAAACCCTATCATGCATTTATATCGTGTTACATACCCTATGAAACACATATGCGCATTTTAGAGCATCATATGGCATTTAATAGGAAAATTATCAATATGGTGCATGTAGAAAAATAGTTCTAACCCTAGTTCATGCATGTAACAATTATCATGATTTAATCCTAATTGTTCATGTATGGTTTTATACTAATTATAACAACCTTATCTACAATGCAATCATCATAGGATATTTATCATTACATTTAAATCATAATATTATAGGGTTACTAACCTTAACAAAAGCCTAAACATGCAAATGTAAATCATATAAGATATTATCCGTGCATATAACTTAATAACAATTGTATGTACCATTTATTTATCATGTTATCATCTTATTATGCAAGTTATAATTCTTGAAAAATATAAAAACCTAGCATGATTCTTAATATAAACAATCATAACATGCTTGCACATAATTTATACCATTAGACAAGATAATAGATTTACCTAAATCCAATCTTACACAAAAAGTACAAAAGGGTGTCTTCTCAAAGATCCTCGAGGATTGCCTATGACATTAACTAAAAACTAACTAAACCATCTCAAAAGGAAACTAACCATCCAAAAAAGTATCAAGAAAACATACCACAACCCAAAAAACAAAGGAAGGATGAATAGTGGGAGTAGAGGGTCTTTTGAAGAAATGGTTGAAGACAAGGAGGGAGGTGTGATGATCTTAGGTACAACAAGGTGAAGGGATTAACACAATTAGTTGAAGGAGAAAGGGGTGTCTCTTGCTCTTCAATGAAGATGCGGTGGGAGCTTTGGTGGGTTTGTGTATAGCTTGGGGAAGTGTTTCGGTGGTGATGTCATTGGCTGGGGTTAGCTTTAGTTCTTTTGGTCGATGCCAAGGGTTGGAGAAAAGTGATGGAGGATGTTTTTAGGGAAGAGGGAGTGGTGGCATCATGCATTAATAGGTAAAAAATGTGAAGATGAATTTGATGGCAAAAGCAATGATGGACAACGAAGAGGTATGTTTTACTCGAGGGAGCTCAGGAGGAGGGAGAGGAAGTTTAGGCTTCACTTGGGGGTAAAAAGAAAATGAGACAAAATTAAGAGGAGGAAAGGCTTCAATGGATGGTGGTGTGATGAAGAGAGTGGAGCAAGACATAGGACAGGAAAACATAGGTGTAATGTAGAGATGTAGGGGGTATAGCATTAAAGAAGAACATGTTAGGGTAGAGGGAGTATGGTAACATTAAAAAAACTAATATAGGGTAGCGTAGGGTGATATTTAGGAAATGTGAACCGGGGTAAAGACATCTGATTACGAGGATCAAGGTTACTTAATAAATGTTAGAGTCTAAAATAGGATTTAATTACCTACACCATGATAATTTACCATAGTATTATTCCTACTCCCATGTATAGGCCAGAATTTGGTAGTAAGGGAAGTTACTATGTAAAAGGAGAACAACTATCACAATTAAAATTTCATCAATAACGATGGGTGTTATCTAGTAATAAAACCAAATGTACTGCAAGAAATATATTTTTAGTGTTATTAATATCATCATTATTATCAATATTATTATTATTGAATAATATCACAAGTCCAAATTACACTTTCCTCGATAACCAAGTTTACCAAGAAATAATGTTCACACATTACAAGATATATATGAAACACCTTTGATTTCTTAGAAATAACATCAAGATTATCCACTCAATACATCGCAACATTAGTTTGATCAATCTAAGTTCAAGTGTGGTTGAAATCATGATCAAATAGTTGTAATTACATAAAAGTATTGGGATAAAAAAACCAAGAGAATATTAACCAATAAACTAAAACAAGTCGATTCCTTAAGAGCATTCAACTGGTCTGGTTATACTAGATATAGACCAAAACAACACTAGACAACCAGTAAAATGGTTTGTGTCACCAATTGACCATTTATAGGAATCAGATGACTAGTTTAATCCAACCAATTGATAGGTCTAAGCAAAGAGCAATCCACTATTGTCTATAGAGAAAACATTCAATGGGTTTAACCAACTGATCAACTAGCTATGGAAACCACTCAACTGGTCAGATCAAACAAGTTGATGGTTCTAAATAGATATAAAATTGTTTTCATCCATATGGAAATCGGTCGATGGGTTTGACAACTAATTGATTGCTCATGGAAACATTTCAACTAGTTTATCAACCAATAGACTAATCTTATGGACAACTAATCCAAAACTCCAAACCATTCGGCTGCTCGCATTACTAGGCAATTCGTTCAAGGAAACAATTAACTAGTCTAGGTAGAACACTACCTAGACCTACAATATGCACACCAACATTCACTATACTTTACCATATTAATCTCACCATGATTCTATCTCACCACATACGTAAAAGTACATGTTACATACATAAAATGATATAGCTATATGGTAATATACATACTCAAATGAATCATGTTCAAATAGCCAACTTATACTTAAAATTAGAGAAATCAAGCAATACTAACTTGGGAAGAATACCATATGCACATATTATAGAATATAAATTAAATCATTCTCACACACACACCAAACACGTGGAACCCTAATAAACCACAGAACCCCATTTATGTTAATTATAAGAATGCCTTATGTCAAAATAAGCTAAGCAAGCTCACATAGTAAAAAATAAAGGGAAATCAATGAGAGTTATATCAATACTTAAGGTCAAGCTTCATGATATTATATCTAAAACAAATCATTCAAGCATATCATAAATTCATCAAAAAGCCTGGAAGACCACATACTACTAACTCAAACAACATAAGATTCTTAGTTTAGAAAGCTAAAAGTATGGAATTAGCTAAGCATATAAGCATATGTGATACATAGAAACTCCATAATCTTGTTACTATGATGTAAACACATGATTCACACATATGACCAAAGGTATTAACTAATGTAATCATCCATATGTTACTATGATCCATATGATACCACATGTCATATTTATAATCATCCATATTCACAACATATATCTTAATATATCACATATCTAGTAGATCATGATATTCTATGGGCACAAACTAAAACTCAAAGGTATTAACTAATGTAAACATCAACAACAAACCTCGTTATAGAATACATAATTTTCTTACCTCGAGGAAAATCTTATAGAAAGAGAAAATACTCCTGACTCAATGGTCATTATATGATCCTTAATTATCTAGGGAAATTAAGAGTCCAAAATTAATAAAACATACTTTTAAAATTTTAATTTAAAAAAAAATAGAGAAGAAGAATAGAGGTATGAATTCTCAATCTTTTCCCACAAGACAGGTAACCAAGAGTAGTGAGGGCCCGAAGATCTTTAACTCTCTCAAAACATCAATATCCCTTTATTTATAGCAAATAAAGAGGGACTAAATTAAATATTAAGAAGAAGGAAAAATTGAATCCAGTTGGAAGATTAAGAGCCAAGGGCCTTGGATTTTTATTAGAATAAGAAAAAAGGAAGGAGAGGAAAGAAACCTCCACACCTAGTAATGTATGCCAGTAGAAGAAGAGAGGAAAGGGATGACAAGAGTTTAATTGTTGATAAGGATCTGAACTTGAGAACAAGAGGATAGGACCTAGCTCTTCAACTAAAAAGGAAGGGTAAATTAAACACCCAACAATTAGAAAATATTTTAAAGAAATGAGACAACAAGTGAAGAGGGGTTTAATGAGTGTGTGTAAGAAGGAGAAAAAAATTAGATAAGGTAAGCTAGAAAGGTCTATTTGTTGACTAAAAAGGAAGTGTCGATCAAAGAAATTAACTTACAAGGTTAGAGTGGAGTGTTTTGTATAAATGTGTAAGAGAAATTACATGATGCAGTATGTGCTAGGAAGGGTAAGGTCAAGCCAAATCAGGCTATGATAGAGCAACAGTAGGGTGATGAATTTTGCTTGAGCTAGAGGTGAGAGGGAAAAAGGTATAAGGTGAAAGGGAAAGGTGGAAGGTGAAGTGAAAGTACCTCAAAAATTCTTTTTGGGGATTTTTAGCTAAATAAAATCATATGATTATCTAATTAATATGAAAATAATCTCAAAGCATCAAAATATACTAAGTAGCATACAAAGACACTAATCATGAGTTTTTGTAAACATTGGAATGATAAATGAAGTGAAATAGAAACGTATTATGGAATTATAACCTAATCAATAGATGGGTTTTGGAAAACCAGTTGACTCATTATGCAGGATGTGAAAATGATGATTGTTGGACGTACCCGTCAACTAGTTTGGGTAACCAGTCAATCGATATTACTACAATTGAATATTTTTTCCCAAACTCCAAGTCCTTTCTAAAACTAATACCATTTTATTTATACCAACATAATTCAATATATATTTTTAAAGAATTTTAGGATGGGGAATTTCACCTAATCTCTTTCCATATGGGTAATCAAAAGCCTTAAAGATCTTCTCTACCCCCTAATACACTTTTCCATCACTATAGGATCCTCAACTCCCTCAAACATAGATGAGTGATGAAGCCCACACTCTCTAAGCCATATCTCAACCTAAATAAGTGGTGACAGTGGTAGCTGAGGTTATAGTTGTGGCTTTCGCTATGGATCTAACGCTCCCTCAACAACTACGATAAGGAACTCCTCCATACATATGAGATTAAAGTTTTGTGCCATAGAAGTAAATGTAATAGAGTAATATAGTTACAAACCTAGAAAACACATTCAAATGCCACGTATAAGAAGGTTAAGATTCTCACATCATTCATAGGTCATTAACAAAACACTAATATTCATCACAAGGTTTATAGAAGCATTACACAAATAAGTTGAAAAGGAAGTATTTGTATTCATATAATAATAGTTGGTCATATAACATTCAAAATTAGAAATAATAATAACAACTAGAGACCCCACAACCAAAAGAAAACCCTAATCCTCTAGGGTTACACCTAACAAAAGGATAAATCACTACTATAGTAAGAATCCACCGAACATCAACCCTAAGAATGGGTTGCTTAATAGAAATCTTGGAACATATCCCAAATCAATCATCACCACCAAAACCATGAAGGCTCGAATCCATAGGTGCATCTAACACCTATCTCTCATAGATCACTTGTTGGAACCATTCCTTGTGCAAAATCATATACTCTACCTCCAGATCATAAGGAGACTCATCCACTTCCACCATCTCACATAGATATTCTAAGCTAATACTTGGTGGTAATCCAAGCCTATCTCTCCATGTATCATCTATCAAGACCAAATATCTCACTAGTTAATCATAATATAATAGAAAACATTTTCCCTCCATGAACCTAAGATGCGGGGCACACATGACAAACACATCTCTATACATCTCCCTTGTTGTAGTCCACTACTCTGTTGTACTAAAGGTCCTTAACAAGTGGTTGAGTTGAAACATATAAGGCCCAATTTAATGAATGACATCCACCATATAGTTCAACTTACCAACAAGCTACCTAAAATAAACTATGATATATCCATAAGGTCACATCCTAAAGTGCAATAGAGGTAGTCAAGTCACTCTAATACATATCCTAGGAAATCCTATAAACACACAACAACTTAACTCTAACATTATAAATCAATCCACTCTCTACAAACTAATTATTCAAACCTCCAATTAGGATCAAGCTCATTTCTCTATACCATAGTTAATCAACAAATACACTAGGGATACAAAGCCATCTACACACTTAAATAAATTAGGTAAAATAAGAAACTAAATATGATCAACTACAGTACAAAATCTAAAGACTAAGACCATTCAAAGATAAACTCCCAACTCACAATTCTAGCAAGGCTAAAACAAGTTTTAAAAAATTTAGGAAAGACAAGATTTCAAAAATAGAATGGAGGATTTTAAATTAAAAAGCTATAATACTAACTTATAACACCCCTAATTTTCTATTTAAAAACTTTTAATTTGCAGAAGTGTCAATTATCAAAGTAATGGGTGTTACCGCTACACTAAGCATAAGTCTAGTCTCCTTACTTGTCTTATGCCAAATATTAAGGCTTAGAACAAAACAAAACTAGAATAAAACAACGTAATTAAGAGATAATACATAATTATTAGTTATGTATAATATGCACTATACATAAAAAAAATCAAAATATACCAAGGGATGTAAGTGCTAGATGGAAAGCCGATTACATCAAAATAGGTATACAAGAGTACAAGATAAGTTTTCCCCAACTCTTAGGCTTGTAAGTGCATTTTGAGAAGGAATCTTTTCCTAAAGGCTCCACCCATCAATACAATAATGAAGTCATGAAGTTAATGCTTTATGAGATATACTAATTGCTCGATTTGGCTAAAGACTAAGGCCACAACTCTATATATCCTAGTACATGGAAATCTATCCCTAGATGTGACGATAATAGAAGTCTTTATTCTATCAAAAGTAGTCATAACTATATTAGCTACGAAAGTAATAGACATATAGAAGTGTGAAGCACTTGAGTTAAATAATACTTAAGTAGAAAGGAAAGAAATCATGCACATACACATAACGACGTCTCCTTGCGTGTTAGCCTCTAAATGACTCAAAACATTTAAGAAATTTCTTGGAGGTGGCCATGTAGCACTACTTGAACCTTACCCTTGCTAAAAAGGATGGGGCCTTTGGATCCTCTTCTATACAGTAGTCTTGCTAGCTTCATTATTTATTGGTTAAGCTCTCTACATTAGTGGCATTTGCACAACCATACCCTATGAACATGCATGCCCTTAATGGAAACTATCCTCGATGGTAAGACACCCAAATCTACAGCACCCCATTCGGTAGCAACCATAGCACTAAACTAACTGCCCCACACAATCCTTTACTAGGAGGTTCTTACCACTCCACTAACAATTAAAATGCCTCACAACTGACTTAGTCAACTTCACTCTATAGTGGATTACCATCCTCGAATGGTAGTTACATGAGGCCTAGAGCCTCTTTTCTCCCCCTTGGTGTCGACCACCCTTAAACCTCGTCTTAGCTTGTGATTGGGCACTATGAGTTTAGGCAATTGATAATGTTTCCAAGGCATAATCATACATGGCATGTAGGTTCTACACATGAGTTCCCACTAGTATATCCTCTAGTCTTAGACCTAGCCCTAAAAGAAATTAGTGAACCTTCATCCCCTTATCAACATCAACTTTGGAGTAAAATAGGCCAACTAAAAATAGTAGCTATAGTGCTCCTCCACTATATATGTACCTTGACACAGCATAAAAAAATCACTGTACATCACCACCTTTAGGTAAGTAGGGAAGAACCTTGCCTTTAGCATCTCAATGAACATCTCCACTAATTTTTTGTGATTCCTCTTAGCTATTGACCTCTCCATCATTCATTAATACAATGCCTCAAGCAGAATACCCCAGTGACCACCTACCTACTATCTTAGAAACAACTAGTCATAAAGATCTTCTTGAATTCCCTTAATGAACATTCGAATACATCTGGGTCATGTTAACTTTTAAAGACTAATAAGAAATGAAGATAAACCCTATAAAACCAATCCTCTAGTGGCAGTATCAGGAGAGGAGGTGCTGGTAGTGACTATGGAGCCTTCTCATGCTAAATCTAATGCTCCATGAAGGCCCCATCCATCTCTATAAAATGCTCGAGAACTAGATTCATAGCCATTGATTTCCTAAAATACTAAATCATGTTAGAAAGGATTGATTATTAGCTACAAAATTAGTACACATGGAGGTAGCACATTGCACATTAGGCCAGAAGTTAGTCCTATCTTAGTAATTAAGGCCAAATCCACCCCAATCCAATGGTCACTCATAGGCTAAATTAGATTTGAAAAGTTTGGATGAAAGTAAAGAATTTTTTTTATAAAACAACATCAAGATTCTGAATCAAAAGATTTGATACCAAGTTGTAACACCCCAAATTTATGAACCACAAAATTTTATTTCAAAGACAATGTAAAATAATTTTAAAAGAAAAATCAAGGAATGTTATTGCCACATCACTCATAAGAGAGGCATCATCATTATGTAGCCCATGCCGAATGCAAAGCAAAACCGAAGAACAAATGAAAAGATACACAATCACAATATTAACACAATAGTACATGATGATGAAAACAAGAACAATAATATAGATAAAAGGAGTATGAAAGTTTACAAATTAAAATACAGGGAATCAAAGCAAAGAGTTTAAATAACCGAAAGAACAAAATATCCCAATGTAGTGGAAAAAATACCAAAATATCGAGGGTGATTGGATACCTCAGCCACCCATACTAGACACTAATGTCATGTTGACCTCCCATAAAATAATCCTATACCTCAAAGATACATGCATACCCCCAACCAATTGCAACCTTGTAAAGAAAGAAATAGGTAGTAAGTTAAAAATATAAGCCATGGGATGATCGACCCATTAACTCCTAGTTAGAAACCTTAAGAGTCAGAGAAAAAGGATCGAATGACATCTTATTCCATTATTAGACATTTTCAAGTGATATAACAAATCAAAAAATAAACACACAAATAAGCAATTGGATATTTCAAAGTGATAACACCAAACAAAATTATATTCCATTATTAACCAAATTGGGTGTTTTGAAGTGATAATACCAAACATAATGAAATTCCATTATTAAACAAATAGGGTGTTTCCAAGTGATAAAATCAACCACTTAACAAGGAATAAAATCCACTAATTAGATGTTTATAGATGGTACCAGACTTAACCAATTCAATCCTAATATCATCAGTATGATTCTTATTAATTCTAAGGCTATATTGGTCAAAATCATAATTTAAATGTTGTAATCACATGGATGTATTAACATAATAGGCCCAAGAGAATATCAACAATGACATGCTGAACTAGGTGACATAAAGATAAATCAATTGATCATTCCTTGGTACCAATTGCCTTGTATAGTCATACCAGAGCTAAACCAAAATGACACTAGTGGAAAAGTTAATTAGTTGGTCTCACAAATCAATTGTTCATAGGAAACTATTTGATGGGGTTAGTCCAATAAGTTGATGGGTTTATGGAGAGACCATACCACTTTGGTTTTAGGGTCATTAGTTGATGGATTTAATGAACCAATCAATAGGTAATAGAAACTAGCCAATTAGTTCATCAAACTAGTTAACTAATCTGACAAGCAACAATTTTAAATTTCCAAAATGGTGCGATTGCTCCCACAACCAATTGGTGGGTTAAGAAAATGATTAACTGATCTACATAAAACATCACCTAACCTTGTGATGCACACACCCAAAATTTACTAAATTATATCATAATAATCCTAGCATGCTTCTATATCATAAAACACACAAAAATACATGTTGCATAGAGAGAATTGCATACATACATAATAATGTGGGAATTTAAATGAATCATGCTAAACTTGCCAATTTATACATATAATCAGAGAAACCCAACAATACTTAACATTATAATGAAACTCTACCACATGATCAAATTATAGAATATAGTTAGACCATGCTCCGAAAAACACACCAAAAACATGGATCATCAATAAGCAACAGAACCTCATTCATATTAAAAATAAGAATGCCTTATCTTAAAGTAATTTTTCTATCTTAAAACTCCTACTTGATGGTTATCTAGTACGACCTTAATTCTTATATAATTAAATTCAAACCAATTAAAAATTCCTTTCAAAACTCCATTAAAATTAAGAAAAAATTATAAGAAGATAAATAAGAAAAAAACATAAGCTAACCTTTTCTCATAAACAAAATGCCAAGGAAAAGGAAACTAAATCTTTAACCTTTCTTAAACCTTAATCATTCCTTAGCTAAGAGGAATAAGGGAGAACTAACGCCATGATTGGAAGAAGAAAAGGGAGACAAATGCTTGACTAAAGAGGGAAGGAATCTAGATAAAGACTATATTTTTTATAGGAAAAGAGAAGAAAGGGAAGGAATAATAGGTGAAAAATGAAATTGAAGGAAGAATAGAGGGTATAGAGGTGAGGGTTAGTTGAGACTCATAAGAGAGAGAGACTATGATGGTTGAGTGTGGACAACCAATAGGTAAGGATAGACATGATAGAGTGATGGATGTTGAGTGTGGTTAGGAAGGGACATGGTAGTAGGTTGGTGAGTTAAGGAATGGGTATATGAATTCAACCACACAACTCAACTACAAGAAGAGAGAGATATGTAGAGGATAAGAGAGAAGGTGAGATACATCGCAAAATATTCTTTTTTGAATAGTTTAACTAAATAAAATCATATAATGATCAAACTAATATGAAAATAATCTCAAAGCACCAAAATATGTTTATTATCACAAATAGACTCTAATTAGAAGTTTTCATAAGCATTGTAAAGGGATTCAAATCAAAATTATAAATAAATCTAAACTCACATGATAAATAATCAATCAGTTTAGGTAAATGAGTCAACTAGTTTGTTAAGAAAAAATATATCAATCTCTAAGTGTATAAATTAATAGTTTGATAAATTAATCAATTAATACACCTCAAATTTACATTTTTATTAAAATCTCAAGCATATTTTGATAAAAAAAATTATTTATTTTATATCAACAAAATTTTAAACACATTTTGAACGATTTAAGGATGTGGTATTATACCTAGTAGTACCGGAACACAAATTTAACAAAGTATCCCCCAAATTCGTTCACCCAATACTTAAGTATTGATACCCCATATAGGGTCCATAAGTAACCTATATATTATACAATGGCCTTAATGAGGTAAAATGACTTAGTAGAGCACAACAATCAAAGATAGCCACATATTGTCTCAAGGGTAGCTAATCCTAGAGAGAAACAATTTACAACTCAAGGCTTTTCACTTTAAATATTAATATTTTATGAAGTGATCATAAATATCACATGATGCACAATAATTTCCAGTTCCATACTTAATAATTATTTATTATTTTCAATTATTATAGAAAACCCTAAGGTCACTAGTCTAAGTCAAAGCCAAAGTTCATACTAAGTTCAACCAATCAAAATTATAAGGCTATCTTGTGTCTAATTATTCACAAAATATGCGTTAGATCAAAATAAACAAAATGCCCTAGAAACCCTAATATCATCATTATTATCCAATTTTTTACCCTGATTATTATTATGAGATCTTATTCTTAAAAGGATAAAATATAATAATTCACATTATTATGGCACGTAGGTAATTTTGACGATATATCGATCAACTCTACTTGTCTACTTTTCATGCATTTAGTAATTAGCACTCACAAACCCTAATCAAATGTTTATATCTTGTCATCTATCCTAGGAATCACATATGCACATTTTACAACATCGTAGAACACTTAATAGGAAAATTAACATCATGGTGCATATAGGGAAATATTTCTAACCCTTGGTCATACACATAGCAATTATCGTGATTTAACCCCAATTGTATGTGTATGCTTTTATACTATTTATACAAACCCTAGATACCACACAAACATCATGGGATATTTAGTATTTCATTTACATCATAATGTTATAAGGTTAGAAATCCTAACAAAACTCTAAAAATGTTAATGTAAATAAATTAACATATTACACATACATATAACTTAACTTCACAACAATCATATGTACCATTTATTTAGCATATTATCAACTTATCATGAATGTTGTAATACTTCAAAAATATAAAAACAAAGAATGATTCTAAATATGAAAACTCCTAACATGCTTTCACATAATTTCTACCATTTAACAAGTGGTTGAATATACTTAAATCCATGCTTACATAAAAAGTACAAAAGACCATCTTATCCAAGATCCTCAAGGATTACTTCTGAATTTAACACCTAATAATATATATATAAAATTTAATATAATGAAAAAAATAACCCAAAATTAACTAAGTCACATCAAAAGAGAGATACTTAGTAAAAAAAAAGGGAGCAAGGAATACCACAAAACTCACAAAATAAAGGGAGAAGGAATGGTGGGAGTTGCTAAAGGAGGGAGGAGAGCAATGCCACCTTTGGTCTATAATAAGGGAATGTATCTAACATAAATAGCCAAATCCAAGAATTGATGAGAATTGATCTTTGGTGCAACAAGGTGGAAGGGTTTGGCACAAATAGTTGAAGGAGAATGGGTGTTCCATGCTCTTGGCCAAAGTTGTGGTGGAAGTTTCAATGACTTTGTGCAAATCTTGGGAAGGGATTTAGTGGTAATGATCATTGGTTGCGGGTGGCTTTGGTGATTTTTGCCAAGGATAGGGGATGTATAATATTAGTGGAATATAGTTCTTAGGGAAAATGAGTGGTGGTGGCATGCATTGCTATGTAAAGGGGGTGACGATGTAGCAAACGAAGAGCTCTATAATAGGCAAAAAAGAAATTTTTCTTTCTTGAAGGAGCTTAAGAGGAAGGAGAGGAAGTGTAAGCTTCACTTGGGGGTAAAATATGATAAAAATGGGAGGAGGAATGGCTTAAATGGATGGTGGCATGAAAGGGAGAGTTTAGAAAGATATGGGAGAGAGAAACATGGGAAGAGGGAGACATATGGGGTGTATGGCATTAGAGAAGATCACATCAGGGTTGAGGGAGTACAATAAGGTTAAAAAATAATCTATTATAGGGTAGGGTGTTATTTTGGAAATGTGAACCATGGTAAAAGAATTCGGTTACCAAGATTTAGGTTATTTAATTATGGTTAGGGTCTTAACTAGGGTTAAATTTAATAAGATAAATTCTATCATATTTTAACCTAATTAATTTATATCATATATTTCATAATAATGCTCATGTTAATAACATAATTAATACAAAACACCCTAAAATAGTTATTATAACTTATTACACATAATTACTAGTTTATAATTAGTGTTTTTAGAAAATGGGATATTACACATATTCTCCAAAACCGTTATCTAATGTGTTTAAAAAAATTTAATTTGACTTTAGATAATGGTTCTTATTATAAACGTTATCTAAAGCTTGAAAAAGTATTCAATTTTAGATAATGATTATACTTGAAACTATTATCTAATGTAAAAAAAAAAATCAAATGGTACACTTTAGATTAAAGTTATATCTTGAACTGTTGTCTAATGCTTCGTATGTTTTAAGGCTTAGATAGAGATTACTATCAAGAACCGACATCTAATGTCACAACATAATAATGTTTATTGAATTTGAGTTGTTACTTTTTGCACCATTATCAAACATTTGATAATACTAGAGGCAATAATGACTCGGTACTATCATTTAATATAAAAATTAGCCAAATATGAAGTCCTTGCTCCATGGTAGTGTAAGGGCTATGAAATAAGTGTAATAAAGTAAATGGATTATATGTATGCCTTAAATGGAGCTCTATTTTAGTTCATCTCCATATTCATCTCATGATATAACTAATGTGCATAACTAATCCTTCCATGTGACCTTATTTGTGTTACTACCTTTCTACTATAACTTTATTGTTACCTAACTCAAATACAAGTATTGACCATCTTTTTCAAGAGTACTGCTCATTCATACTAGCAAATGACCTATATTTTATTGGGCATGTTTCTAAGGATTGACTTGATGATTTATTTTCTTATGATTTATTCTAAAGAGAAAAGTTTTATATTTATTCGATTTTGAACCTAAAGTTAATGTTACATGATAGGTAGTTTTTGTTCAAATACCTTTTTCACTCTTATTTCTAATAGATCTCATTTTATGTAGTATTTTATTATTTTCTATTCAAAGATAATCACTAAACACTTATTTAAGTTTTACCAAAACTTTATTCATTCTCTGTTTATCTTATTTTATATTTTAAGTACTCTATCTTATAATGTAAAGATGGTATAATAATCCCAATTTATATTTAGTATAACAGTAATACCCGATTATCTAAATAATATGTTTCTGTTGATATGAAATTTTTTCATGGTAAATTTGGGGATATTACAAACACATAATTTTGGTAGATGAAAATGTTTTTTATATTGTACAACTTAAGAAAGCAAAATAATAAGTATAAACTCACTACTATGTATTGGATAATTATTAATGTGGATAGGATATAATCAATGTAGATAAAATAATCTCCAATACACATTATAGTACAAAAACACTTCTTCGGACAGGATAATAACTAATAATGTGGTGCATAGTTTTTATAAATGAAAAGGTTGTTTATAACAAAAAATTAAGACACCAAAATACGGATTATATATTCACTATATATAAGATAATGGTGTGAATTCGTCCTCAAATGATTATAAGTTTCTGATGTAGAAGTGAAGTTGTCAAATGGAGAAAGTTGGAAGACGATGTGAAACTTTAAGCGAGATTCAAGGAAGATTTAAATATTGATTTGAATATTCAAGCAAGATTCAAAGTATATTTAATGATTGATTTGAATTTTCAATAAATATTCAAGTAATAACTTAAGAAGTTTTAACTTTAAGTGTCTCTTGAAGAAAACATACAAAATATCCTATCTAATATTACTCCAAATAGTTTTAATTAAATTATTCACTCACAAAAGAGATAAGATAGCCACCTGAATTTCTTGCTTATATTTCATTTAATAATTGAAATACATTTGTGACTGTGTGTGACCTATATGGTTATATAGTAGGTATACTTTCTAAACAACATACTAAGGTATCTAAGGTAATACAAAACTAGCTAACTAGTACACTAACTAGTAAAGTAATATAGTACGAATCTATATAATATATGAATCAAGCTAAAAAAATATTACAAACAAGTGTAGCTATAATGCATAAAAATAACATACAAGATTCCCAATTTAAATAAAAATATAATAAGTAGGTCTACTTAACTTGGTGGTTTGACTTCCATGCATGTATAATAGCTTCATTTGACCTGTACTAACTTATAACTCACAAAATCTTATATATATTGACATCTTGAAGTGTATGAATCTTTTCCTTGGAAATTTGATTCATACTAATGTAGAAGCATCCCCTGCACAAAATCCCGCATTAACCACTCTTCTCCCCAAAGTAGAGGATCTAAAATTCTTCTATGTTTGGAGGGATTCCACTAAATTATCTTCCTAATATTCTCATGTATAAGGAACTCATGCAAGACAAGAAACTTGCCTTCCTAACCCCTTCTTTTTTAACTCAACTATGAATAACCAATGCATCCTACATAACCCTTCCATTTTTATATGCAAATGGATCTATGTAAAGTAATGCAAGCTCACCTCCTAGCCACCTTATTTTGCAGCTAAAAATGCCAACCACTTTACAACCAACTTTTGAACCACTTTTCCACCCTAAGCCAGTACCTTTTCATCTTTCAACTCAAGGCCGCAACACACAACTCCCCATTCCACAACTTCAACATGCAAAAAGAAAATGTCGATGGCACCAAAAACTATCAACCTGCAAGGCACAAAGAGAAGGGAGTTGGCACTTTTAGATCTTTAATTCCACACTTTTTTAACTTTTGACAGCCCTGTTTACATAATATGTTTTCTTGTTAACTTTGTATTAACATTAACTATGTGATAGCTTGTGCATAGGATGGTTTACTCGCACTCAACCCCAAATCAACCAAGGGATGGGATTGACATGAGATGCACAACTCCAAGGGTGGGGAAAATATGTAAGGTTGGTTAGAATTAAACTATGATAGTTGTATGATGAGTAAATACAATGTTTAAGTACTAACCAACTCATATATCTAGTTGGCCATGGTTAAATTATAATTAAAGGGTTGTGCTGGTATATAAGTGCAATAAAGGTATCTTTGGTTAGCCATTTCTTCTCTTTGCTTGAGAATCCCACCTCCATAGTAAGTGCATACCTTGGTTGAATATTATCTAAAATTCTTGCATCTTTTATATTGAATGTTGTACTACTCAAGTGGTAGATTTAAGTATATTAATTAAGGGCTACTTAGTTCAAATATTCATCTCTTCATCTCCCTTCTTCCATCCTCATTCTTAATGGTGTTTCCCGGCCATCATTTTTTAAGCTTAACTTAACCCAATTTGTATCCACAAAGAATCAAATTGGTATCAAAGCTTTATATTTTCTCAATTGGGTTACCTAATATAATTTATCACTCCTTGTCTAAGCTACGAAATCACAAAAAAATTCTAAACCTTCTAGCCATCTAGAGACAAAACCCTGTAGAAAAAGGTTTTTCTAACACCAACAACCCATTCCATGCAAATAAAAAAAATTATAACTTAAAAATTCATCCTTGAGACTATTCCCTACAAAATGAAAAAAAAATCCTAAGTCCCACAACCTTTTTGAAGCTCTTTACATAAAAAAAAAACTAAATTTGTGGATGATCATCCCATACCTAGAGGTTTGAACTTTAATGAGGCACACAATGAAAGAAGAGGTTATGTCATTAAATCTTTGCAACAAAACAATTAATGTATATATGAAATGTTGATAGTGTTGTAAGAAGACATGGGCCACATTCAAAATCTCATATAACAACTTATCCCAAACACTAACATCCAAAACCAATGTCATAGCTGAGGCACCCTTGAGGTACAAGAGCCCAATGGAGTGGAAAATATTTCAAGTGAGAATGATTATTTAATGAGTGAATCCTCCAGTGAGCCAATGAGAAGGGTAAAAGACTTTCTAGATTTCAAAGGCTAATGTAATTTGGAAGAAATCCTAGAGCGGGAGTTAAGATGTCGAGGCTATTTAATGCCAAAGGGTATGAAGATGATAAGAGCTTCAAGTGACCACTTTGAATCTCTAACGCCATACCACTATTTGGTAGGAAAACATTACCAACTAAAGGAGGAAGGGGAAATAAAAAGTTAAATCATGGTAAAAAAAAAAGATGAAGAAGCTTATTTCGGAAAGATTTGTGCCATCTTCATACACTCAAGACTTCTATAACAAGTTTTCGTCTCTAAAGCCATGGAAAATGAATGTAGAATAGTATATTCAAGAATTCAAAAAATTAATGCTATGGCTTGGCATTGAATAGACTAAACAACACATCATGTCACTATCATAGGAGATCTTAGGAAAAACTTTACTATAAAATTGCAGATGCAAAGGTACTAGACCTTGGATGAGCTCTTCCACTTAGCTTGGAGAGTAAAAAAGCACAAGTAGGAGAAGATGATCACTAGGTTTAGAATCAACAAACCAAGTGTGAATCCTTCCAAAAATATGCCAACACCGTCCAAGCCACACTCTGCCCCTATTAAAATTAACTTGAAAGGGAAGGGAAGAGAAGGTGTTGGTGAGCTAAGTAGAACTATAAATGTGAGGTGCTTTAAGTGCTAAGGAATAGGGAATTACCAAAATAGATGCCCTAAAAGAATGTTCATGACCCTAGTGTAGCTAAATTAGGAAGTCCCCAAGGAATAATTGGAGGATAAGGCTTCGTCTTATGAATAAAAGAGGAGGAAGAGGCATCGCTCGATGTTCTATAGGCTCTTATGATAAGGCAGATTTTGTATGCAAATAAATTCAAGTTGATGGTAACCTAAGATAGTGCATCTTTTAAAAAAAATGCACCATGAATTGAATGGATTACCCCCTAGTGTGGATGGTGTAAGTTGTGCAAATTTGGCCTCATGCACGTTAGTGGAAAATTTTGGTTTGGCCACCACACCCTACGCCAACCATAGAAATTATAAAGGTAGTGTTTTGGAAGTGACCAAGCAAGTTCCCATGGTATTTTCCAATGGAAAAACCTACCATGATCAAGCGTTGTGTGATGTAGTCCCAATGGATGCATGCCACTTGCTTTTGGGTCACCCTTAGCAATATGATAGGCACATGACTCATGATGGATGGAAGAACACTTATACTATTAAGTATTCCTAGAATAACATGATCCTCAAACCCTTGAACAGGTAACTAACCATGGAAGGAGGTGCCACCAAGTATCAAAAGTCATTGTTCATATGTGAAAAAGGTGCATCTAGGGCTTTAGATAAAGGAAGAATGTTTTATTTATTGTTTTTATTAGGTGAGAATGAGTGGGATAATCCCATGGACCCTCATGTTACAATTTTTTTTAGAAACATTTGAAAATGTATTTCCAAAAGACCTACCCCATGCACTATCCCACATATAAGGCATAGAGCACTAAATAGATCTTATGTCTACTGTTACCTTACTTAACAAGTCTTCCTATTGTTATAATACCAAGGAAGTGATGGAGCTTCATAAATAAGTGGAAGAACTATAAACCAAGGGAATAATTCAAGAATCACTTAGTCCTTGTGTGGTACCAGATTTGCTAGTACCAAAGAAGGACAAATATCTAAGGATGTGTGTTGATAGTAGAGTTTTTAACAACATCACCATTAAGTATAGGTATCCTATACCCAGACTTGATGACTTAGTTGATAATTTGTATGGTGTGTCTCTTTTTACCAAAATTCACCTTCATAGTAGTTATTACAAGATTTGAATGAAGGAAGGTGATGAGTGTAAAATAGCATTAAAAAAAGGTTTGTATGATTGGGTAGTAATGCCCTTCGGGTTATTAATCGCTCCTAGTACATTCATGAGACTTATGAATGAGGTACGTAGGCCATTTATTACCAAATTTGTTCTCATTAATTTTGAAAAAAATTATTGTGTATAGTCTAAATGAGAAAAAAACATGTAAAGCATCTTGAGCTTATATTTATTGCATTTAGAAACAACAAATTGTATGCCAAGCTAGAGAAATGCTATGTAACTAGGGTTACACTTCTAGGCTTTATTGTATATAAGGATGGGATAGCCATGGATGAGACCAAGATTGAAGCCATCAAGACCTAGCCAACCCTAAGCAGCTTGACTCAAATGAGGTCCTATGATAGACTTTCTTCCTTCTTCCAAAGATTCATCAAGGAGTTTAGTATCCTATTAGCTCCCATCACCAAATGTATGAAGAGAAGAGAGTAAAGGTGGACAAGGGTTACTCAAAAGACTTTTGAAGTGATCAAGATCAAGCTAAGAGTAGTTCCTATCTTGGCTTTACCCAACTTCCAAAAACCGTTTGAGATGGAGTGCGATGCTAGCGGAGTAGGAATTAGTGTTGTCCTGATCTAAAAAGGAAAGTCTATGGCCTATTTCAATGAAAACCTAATGGATCTTGCATGAATTATAGCATGTATGATAAGGAATATAAGAGCCTTAGATCACTGGTCACACTGCCTAAGGACCTAACAATTTATATTACACACTGATCATGAGTCATTCAAGTACATCAATAGCCCACACAAGCTCAACCCTAGACATGCTCGATGGGTAGAATTCATATAGTTCTTCTCATTTATAGCTAAACATAAGAGTGGAACAACTCATGTTGTAGTCGATGCTCTCTATAGGAGATATTATATGCTTTCTCTACTAGGGAAAGAATCTTAGGGTTTCGTTGCATTAAGGAGTTGTACCAAAAAAACATAGACTTCGTGAGTTACTTCTAATACCCCAACAAGGTTAAAGGCTCATTCACCTAGCAAGATTGGTTCCTCTTCAAAAATAATAAGTTGTGTTAACTTTGAAGCCTCATTCAAGAGCTACTCATCTGAGAGGTGCATGGTGGAGGTCTTGTAGGCCACTTCAGGATTAATTGGATGGTCGATGTACTTCAAGAACACTTCCTTTAACCTAGAATGGTAGGGTATGTACATGGTATAGTGGCAAAATGTTCCATATGCCAAAAGTATAAGAGTCATTTTCATCCAGGTTAGTATACTCCACTCCTCGTTCCTTGCCACCCATGGGATTATGTTGGCATGGATTTTATTATAGCATTGCCTCAAACACAAAGGTAACATGATGCTATCATGGTGGTGTTAGATTAATTATCCAAGATGGATCATTTAGTGGATTGTCATAAAATGGATGACACCTCTTATATAGCCGATCTTTTCTTTAAAGAAATAGTTAGGCTACAATCCATTATTTCACATAGGGATACAAAGTTCTTCAACTATTTTTGGAAGAACTTATTGAGGTTAGTCGGTACGAAACTTCTCTTTAGTGTCGCTTACCATCAACAAACTGATGTCTAAACCAAAGTAACCAACCACACCCTCACTATGATTCTTTGCAGCTTGATCCACCAATCCTTGTGGGATTGGATGTTAAACTTAGCTTTGCCAAATTTGCATATAATCAGTCCCCTACATATGCCACTAGATACTCCTCATTCAAGGTTGTTTATGGGGTGAATCCCACTTCTCCCACATACCTCATACCATTACCCATAGGTGAAATAATAAGTTTTAAAGCTCAGGATTGAACCAAAAAGATGAAAAGACATCACGAGCAAGAAAGACAAAAAAATTGAGAAAGTGAACAAACTAAACAATATAAGGGCTAACAAGCACCACAAACAACATGTGTTCAAGCCTAGAGATTTAGTTTGACTTCATCTATGCAAAAAATCATTTCCCACAAAAAGAAAGAAAAAATTAATACCAAGGGACCATATAGAGTATTGGAGAATATAGGAG
This sequence comes from Tamarix chinensis, assembly GCA_030549775.1. NCBI lineage: Eukaryota > Viridiplantae > Streptophyta > Magnoliopsida > Caryophyllales > Tamaricaceae > Tamarix > Tamarix chinensis. The sequence continues at coordinate 62,469,005 of CM060177.1, read as the reverse complement.
ATAATGCCTATAATCTCAAGATGTTGGAAGAGATTGAAACACCCCAAAACCGAATTTTAAGAATTATAGCTAATTAGGGATTTATTATGAGAATTAATTAAATAAATTATTTTTATTAAAATATAAGAAAATTATTTATGGCAATTCAAAAAGAAAATAGTAAATATTTTTATTAGAAAATTTTTGGTATTTTAGCTAATTATGGATTTTATTTTAGAAATTAATTAAATAAATTATTTTATTTAAAATAAGAAGGATAAAGTAGGTCCAAATTAATAGGAATTTTATAAATAATTTAATTGGATAAAATTAAAATGGTTTACTAATTAAAATGAAATTTATAAAAAAATCTTTCAAAAATCCTAAATTATGCTAAAAAGGAATTTAAATATTATTTTATTTAAATATTATTATTTTTAAATATCCCAATTAATTTAATTAACCCAACCCACTATTTTTTTCCCTTTTTCTTTTCTTTCTTCCTTTTCTTTTCTTTTCTTTCTTCTTCTTTTCTTTTTCTTCCTCCCCTCCCCTGAACTGGGCTAACCCAGCAGCCCATCTTTCTTCCTTCTTTTCTTCTACAGCGCAGCCCAGCCCGCGAGGCAGAACTTTCTCCTTCCCGTGGCCCAACCCTTCTTTTTCTTTTCTTCCTCCCTTGGCGCAGCCAGTATGCTACGTTTCATTTAACTCCCACCCGACCGACCGACTCCCCTCTTTTTCTTTTCTTTCTTTCTTCCCAAAACCGCTGATCCACACCGTTCTCCTTCTTTCTCCTTCTTCTTTCTTCTCCCCCACTGACTCCAACCTACAAATACGCCACCCCACGCCCCTGGTTTTTTGCCGCCGGCCACGCTCCTTTGACCGGTTGTTACTTCTCTTTCTCTTCCCCCTAACTCACAGACTACCTTGATCCACCCCATCTCCTTTGGTCGTTTTAAACTCCACTGGCCTTTATTGCAGCTGGTAACCCTAACCAACCAGCCATAAATTTCAATCACTCCCCTCTAACCTTTGCCCTTCATTTTACTCTATAAATATCCCTATAATTTGCCCTATATCGAACCTTTGGTTGCTTACCCAAAATTTCCCAACCTTGCCACCACTGCCACTTCAGACATCATTTTCGCAGCCATCGGCCAATGCCGCTGCCCTCTTTTCCCCCCAAACTAATCCTTTCACCACCCTCTAACTAACTAAACCACCCATATCCCTCTATTTTTCTGGCAGAAGCCGCCCCGCTAGTGCAAAGTTTCCTCCCCGATCAACCCTTTCTTCCATCTCTGCCACCCTTCGGGCTGTTGTCCACCACCACTTCCACCGTTGCCACTGCCTCATTCACCTTCGAAAAGCCCCTGCATATCCTCCTCTATCTCCCCTACCTTTCTTTTCCCCTTCCTCCCTCTCCTCCTCTCTTTCCCTTCTTCTTCCCCATTCAGCCACCACCACTGCCGCTGTGCACCGCCACCTTTGGCATTCGGCTCCTCTGCTTCTAGACAACCATAACCAGCCTTACTTCCACCCTCTTTCTCTTTCTCTTTCTCCCAACCCTCAACTTTTTCCCCTTTTCTTCTCTTTTTTTGGCCACCGATGCCGCCGCCGTGCATCACCATTGGTGTCGCCTGTCACCACTAGTCTAAGGTTGAACCCTAAACCCTCTCAACCTTTTTTTTCTTATTTAATGAAGCTTATTTTATTTTATTTCAATTTTTAACCTATTATTTGAATATTATTATTATTATTATTATTATTATTATTATTATTATTATTATTATTATTATTAGGTTCAACATTATTATTAATATTTCTTATTAGGGCTGAGACCCTCTTTGGCTTATTAGATTATTAGTATTAGTATTATTATGAGTTTTTATTTTATTTATTATTGTTATTATTATTATTATCATTAAAATATTATTATTTTATTATTATTATTATTATTATTATTATTATTATTATTATTATTATTATTATTATTATTATTATTATTATTATTATTATTATTATTACTACTACTACTACTACTACTTCTACTAATAGTATTCTTACTATTTTGAAGTAGGGTCGAAAACCCTATTTTATTTTACTATAGGTTTATGTTGCTGTTATTATTATTATTATTATTATTATTGTTATTATTATTATTATTATTATTTTTTAATTTCTATTATTATTTTATTATTATTATTACTATTTTTATTAATAATGTTCTAAAGTTATTATTGGCATTATTTTAGTGAAGGGTTAAAGCCCTTATCCCACCATTTATTTCGAATCATATTATTATTATTATTAATATTACTATTTTTAGTATGATTATTGTTATTGTTGTTGTTATTATTTTTACTATTATTAATATTATCATTGCTATTATTTTTAGTCTCGTTATTATTATTATTATTATTATTATTATTATTATTATTATTAAGATAAAGTCTTCAACCTTATATTATCAACTTTTAAAATATTACTATTATTCTTATATCTTTAGCAAAATTAGTAATAAGTTAATGTCATTATTATTAATATGTTATTATTTTATCAAAAACCTAGTCGTAGAATAAATTAATAAGTAATATTATTTTGTAGGAGAAAATCTAATTTTTAGCTTTTCACTCATATAGGTGAGACCAGTCAAAGCCCTAAGGAGGCGTAGGAACGTTCTCCAAGACTGGTGTCGTTTTAGGTAAGGGTGTTACTAAGGCCTTATGTGTGTTGATGTGTATTATATGATTTTTATGTTATGCATCCTATGTTTATCAATACAATTATTCCATGTGTGGCATGGCGTGGAGTTGAAGTATGTTTATGTGTATTATGTATATGTGATGAAATATTGTGGTATGTGATGATTGGTTTGTGACCTTTTAGACATGCATGTAAGGATGTATAAAATTGGTATTGTATGGGAAAAAGGTTGAAAATGGAAAATGGAAAATAAGTTGACCAAAGGGAAGTAAGTTAACCAAAAAGAAATGAGTTAACCAAGGGATATAAGTTGACCTAAAAATATTAATGATCCATCAATGAAAGAAGAATAAGGGTGAAAGTAAAATGAAGGAATGTGAGAGTCTATGGTTTTGCATGAGAGAATCTAGGGTTTCGTATGGGAGAATCGATGGCTCCGTATGGGAGAATCTAAATTATGGTGCTACATGGGATAATCTAAACTAGGGTTTGGTATGGATGGACATAGGGTTTTTCATGGCAGATTCTATGATGTTGTATAGAAGAATCTAATGTAGGGTTTTGTATGGATTGAATCTAGGGTTTGGTGTGCATGAATCTAGTGTTTTGCATGGAGAAATCTAGGTTTTTGTATGGTGGAAGCTAAGGTTTTGCATGGATGGATCTAAGGTTTGCATGATTGAATCTAGGGTTTCACGTGGGAGTTTTAGGGTTTTGCATGAAGAGTTTGAAAGGTTGCATAGGATGTGTAAAGTCTGCATGGGAGTGAAATTTACGTATGGAAAGTTGATTTGAGGTGTAAGGAAAGTAATGTAAGTGTTGTTTGGGTGTTTGAACACTTTGGATGAAAAATAGTAAGTGGAGCAATATAAGGGTATGTAGGAGATCGAGCTAGGATTTGGTGTGAACAATTAGGATTTGCTATGGCTACTCAAGGTTTTTGTGGTAGCATGTGTACTTGGTGATTAAAGTGTGATGATGAGAGTGGAATCTATGGGTTGTAATGCATGGAGTATTAAAAATGATTTGGGTTGTGTGAGGTGGAGTAGGATGAGCCACTTAGGCATAAATTAGGGTTTTTAGGTAACAACCCTAGATTAAGGGAATAAGTGGACTTGGAGGTGTGTAGTAGTCAGCCTTGACCCACATACATTAGAGATGGACTTCTAGTTTGAGTTAGAGTGTAGAGGAAAGGTTGTTTGGGCAAGTTAGGAGGTGTAGGGTTATCATGATATGGTACGGGTCATTTGGAAGATAAGCACAGAGGGAGTGGTTTATGCATGTCTAGGGTAAATTTTTCTGAATAAGACATTGTAATAAATTAATCATTTAAAGTGGAAGATTGTTGAGTTGGGCCTAGACTGATCCACAGGCAAATAATAGTTGTCAGGCTTTGTACCTGTGCGTTTTAGGTCCAACGGCTATAATAGTGTGAGATTCCGTGCTCAACAAAATCGAACATATTTGTGCTAAGACATAGGAAAGACACTAAGTACTTACAGTAGAACACCATGAGAGTCGGGGCCAGACTAATTCACCGACAAATAATAGTGGTCAGGAGCTTTATTCCCTATATGTTTTTGGTCCACCGATAATAATAGTGATCAGGAGCTTTATGCCCCGTATGTTTTCGATCCACCAGCAATAATAGTGGTTAGGAGCTATGTGCCCTGTATGTATTCGGTCTCCCTGCTATAATAGTGGGGTTTCTGTACTCACGTGGATTTGATAAAAATTATGGTGTGAATCGATTTCTGATCAAAGATTAATTAAGTAATTTATCTGGATTGTAAATGGGCCTTTATGTATCTACCCAAATGATTGTACGATATTATGTTATCATGATGGACTATATGCTCTTTTTATTTTTCTACATGGTTTATGTGGCTTTATGTATCGGCCTTAGTGCATCGGTTACCTTACTCATTACGTAGCACACTGATCACCCTTTCCATGGGCGTTGCTCATTCCCACGAGTAGTAGGCCCTTCTGAATTTATGTAGGCGGGCGAGACATCAAGCAGAGCTAAGTGTTGGGCATATATTTGGCTCTAAGTTCAAGAGTAGTGTGGCCGGATTCACTTTTCTTGTTATTTTATCTCCTCCTGTTATTTCTTTTGTATTGGATTTACCCTTTTATGATTCATTACTTATATTGAGTATTTTAAATAAACCTTTTATCGGTTGTAAGCTTATTTCTCTTTTAGATATGAATTATAATTCTTTATGCGTACTCTCATTTTTAATGTATGATCTTTCTAATTCTTTTATGAACTATTGGTTTGAGTTTAATATCAATCTTTTCTTAGCCTAAGCACTTGGTACTGAAATGGTCAGAAAAAACTTGTTTGGTATTAAGTGTGGCAGTAAATCCCCAGAATTCACATATTTTAATTTGAGTATTTCTATTTCAAAAAACAATTAGTGAATTTTGGCATGTTACAGAGATAGAAAACATGACCAACACCTCCAATGTAGGAGACTTAATCCCTTACATCCATGACAAGCCTTTTTATCCGACTGAGGAACCTTTTTAAGAGAGAGAGAATAATGTAGGAGCATCCCCTTCACTAAATCCTGCACTAACCACTCTTCTCCCAAAACTAGAGGGTCCAAATATTATTCTATGTTGGGAAGGATTCCACTAAATTATCTTCCCAATATTCTTACGTCTAAGGAAGTCATGAAAGACATGCAACTTGCCTTCCCAACCCCTTCATTCGTAACTCAACTATGAACAACTAATGTAGCCCACACAACACTTCCATTTTTACATGCAAATGGAGACGTGCAAATGTATGCAAGATCACCTCCCAACCACACTGTTTTGCAGCCAAAAATGCCAACCACACTACAACCATTTTGTAGCTAACTTTTAAGCCACTTTTCCACCCCATGCCAACACCTTTTCATGAATCACCTCCAGGCCACAACACGCAGCTCTCCTTGCCACTACTTCAGCATGTAGAAATCACTTGGGGTGGGACCATAAACCCTTAACCTACAAGAAAAAAGAGAGAAGGGAGTTTGTATCCTAAAAGGTGCAGATTTATGGGCATTGTTAGAGTTTTAATTCCTCACTTTTTGTACTTATGATAGCCCTATTTGTATGTTGTGTTTTCTTGTTAACTTTATATTTAATTTAATAATGTAATAGCATGTAATTAGGATGATTTGCTTGCACTCAACCCCAAATTAGCTAAGAGATGGGATAGATATGAGGTGCATGACCACAAGGGTGGGGAAAACCGTGAAAGGTTGGTTATAATTAAACTAAGATAGTTGTATGATGAGTGACTAGATAGTTTAAGTACTACAAACTCATATATATAGTTGGACACGATTACTTTGCAACTAAAAGGTTGTGCTCCTATATATGTGCAAGAAATAGCTGAATGAAAGTGATATGTAACACCTGCACGAATTCCACTCAAGAAAGGTGATGGATGATGATGTTCATGTAGTATGATGATGGACGAATAAAGTTAGGATAAAATACAACAAATGTAACACTTAAACACCTCACAAAGATGATGTTTAAATGGATATCAAAGAGAACTCACAAAGATGAACTCTTTGATACGAATCAAATGAAGAAAACACAAATAATCTTCATAGGATTCAAAACCAAAGAAAAAGAACACACAAATAATCCTTAACAATTCCCACTTTCAACTCACATATAATTGGAAGGTTTAAACTCTCTCAAAGGAGACGATTTTTAGTCAAACTCAACACCCTCTTTTACACATGAGAAGACCCTTATTTATAGGCCATAAAATCCACTTCTAGCTGTCAACTACAGATAATTACAACCTATAATTACACTTAAATGATATGGCAATACATCATATAAAAATCGTTGCCTTATAAGCTATAAAATCACAACCTTAACAAACAAAACCCTCGTTTGCATTACTTCACGTGTGGTGCTTGTTCCAGCAGCTTCCACGTGTCATGTTGACATGACATAACGTCCAACATGTCATCAAAACATAGGTTGACTCATCCCATAGCTGCCATGTCATTAAGGTCTTGTTTGGTTACTTGAAGTTGCATAAAATGCAACTTATGCTTTGAAATTCAAGAAAGTGTCTTGTTTGACTTTGGAACTTCCAAGAACTCAAAGAAACTCCTCAAACATGTCTCAAAACCATGTTTTGAAATGAATAAGTTCATGCTTTTGCATCAATCTCCCTCTCTTGAAGAATTTGTCCTCAAATTCACAACTTTGATGAGGAATAACAAACACCAAAGTACATATTCTTCAATGTGATACTTATCCTTGAATTCTTTGAATATCTCCTTCACATTAAAGTTATATTTGAAAATCCTCCAATGCCTCTTAAGCCTTGACATTGGATCTTCATATGCGCACATCAATGAACATAAACCGAATGCATGAGGTGCATTATGGTTCATTTGCTTCTTCACATCATATATGTCTTCATGCACATTATACACCTTTGAACTCACCATGTTTTTTTCTTCAATTTGCGTCGAATGATATAAGGGTTACATGATAAAATTTGTTCCATAAAAAAACAAGGAAACCATGGGATAATAATGCACATCATTCTCCACATAATCAACGTGATGCATGTAAAACCTTGGTTGCCCTTCTTCCCCTTCAATGGTAGTAATAGTATGATTGTCTTCATCATTACATACTCGATTTTCTTCCTCATTCACGCTTTCCTTTTCTTCCCTTTTAATCTCCTTAATTTATCTTAAGGTCATAACTCTTTGATTAGGACACTCTTTAGCATAATGACCATAACCTCTATATTTAAAACATTGTCTACTTTTACCTTCAATCTCCTTAATTTTATACTTCTCCATGCATGGCTTAAGATCTTTTTCTTCCATGATAATGCTCGAATTTTATGTCATAAAAGTCGAAGATAATGATGCTTCATTCGATAAGGAAGAGGAAGGTTTGGAGATAGGCCTTTTGAGTTGCCTTTCAAATTTTATAGCAAGCTTGATCATATCTTCAAGTGTATCATATAGAGAAACTTCAACTTTATCTCTAATGTTGAAATTCAATCCTCCAAGATATCTTGCACAAGTTTGTTCTTTTCTCTCTTGTACATCACATATCAAGGATAACTTTTTAAAGTTCCTTGTATATTTTTCCACACTTGAATTCCCTTGCTTCAATGTCATCATTTTGATGAAGTTGTCTTGCTCAAATTCTCTTGGGATAAATTTTCTCTTCATGTGCTCTTTTAATTTCTCCCATGACTTGATCTTTGGCTTTCCATCTCTTTCCCTTGATCTCTTGAGATTATCAAACCAAATTCTTGCAATTTTTTGAAGTTTAATAGTAGCCAATTTACATCTCATATGATCATCATATTCTTTAAATTTAAAGATGGATTCCATGGTGTGCATCCAATCTATGAATGTCTCCACATCTAACTCTCCATAAATTTCTCGAAAATCAACCTTCAAACCCTTATCTTCACCATGCTCTTGCCTTTTTCTTGTTCGACTATGCGTGCTTGAAGATGGACATGAGTCTTCTTCAACATATTCAAGGTTTTAATTCAAATGACCTCCTCTTGATTCAATGGCTCGCCTCACCATGCCTTCAACTCTATCATTTTGTTCTTCCATCCTATTCTCCATTTTTACTTCAAGCTTTTCAAATCGAATGTTGATGGTATCAAGGATGGACTTCATAAATTCTGAATTTTCCATTGTTGCACATGCTTAATTGAATCTTGATGATTTTTATCAAGATCTTCATAAGTCTTGATGATTCTTGATGAGTCTTGATGATTCTTGATGAGTGGAATTCAAAGCCTAGGAAAGTGATTTACCTTAAAAAAGGATGAATCATAAGGCTCTGATACGAATTTGATATGTAACACCTACACAAATTCCACTCAAGAAAGGTGATGGATGATGATGTTCGTGTAGTATGATGATGGACAAATAAAGGTAGGATAAAATGCAACAAATGTAACACTTAAACACCTCACAAAGACTTACCAAAAAAAAAACACCTCACAAAGATGATGTTTAAATGGACCTCAAAGAGAACTCACAAAGATGAACTCTTTGATACGAATCAAATGAAGAAAACACAAAGAATCTTCATAGGATTCAAAACCAAAGAAAAGGAACACACAAAGAATCCTTAACAATGGCCACTTTCAACTCACATATAATTGGAAGGTTTAAACTCTCTCAAAGGAGACGATTTTTACTCAAACTCAACATCCTCTTTTACACATGAGAAGACCCTTATTTATAGGCCATAAAATCGACTTCTAGCTATTAATTACAGCTAATTACAACTTGTAATTACACTTAAATGATATGGCAATACATCATATAAAATTCGTTGCCTTATAAGCTATAAAATCACAACCTTAACAAAGAAAACCCTTGTTTGCATTACTCCACGTGTGGTGCTTGTTCCAGCAGCTTCCACGTGTCATGATGATGTGGGATAATGTCCAACATGTCATCAAAACATAGGTTGACTCATTCTATAGCTGCCATGTCATTAAGGTCTTGTTTGGTTGCTTGAAATTGCATAAAACGCAACTTATGGTTTGAAATTCAAGAAAGTGTCTTATTTGACTTTGGAACTTTCAAGAACTCAAAGAAACTCCTCAAATATGTCTCAAAACCATGTTTAGAAATGAATAAGGTCATGCTTTTGCATTAGAAAGGGTCTTTGGTTAGCCATTTCTTCTCCTTGTTTGATAATCCCACCTCCTTGGTTAGTGCATACAGTGGTTGAATATATCTAAAATTTTTGTATCTTTTTTCTTGAGTGTTGTATTGCTCAAGTAGTAGATTCAATTATATAAATTAATGGTTACTTAGTTCTTATATTTATCTTTTCATCTCCCTTCTTCCATCTTCATTATGGGTGGTCTTTCCCAGCCATCTTTCTTTAAGCCTAAATTTACTTAATTCGTATCCACCATGCATCACATATATGCAAGAATTACTCAAAGTATACTTGTTAAGGTTAGTTGTATTATTAATAATATCATCAAAGATAAATATTGTAATATGCTCCATCATTAAGTACACCAAATCCTCGTTGTCCTAAGAATCTGATTACAAATGAAAAATGGTTGAATGTAGTACATAATCACTTCTTTGAAAAATATAGTTATATTTATAATTACAAATTTAATAATGATATACATACTAATTATTATTTTTATCATCATCATCATCATTACTACTACTACTACTACTACTACTACTATATTAATTACTACTTTATAACACGACAATTACAAAACTATAATATGATAATGACTGTTCTATGAATTTACAATCACCAAGTTGGTCACAAATATCATAACTCTATTATATTATTTCATTTCACTATACAAATACATGATTTATTGGTATAAAATATATTGTGCTATTATATCAAAATAATCACATATTGTTATCACTAACTATTATTATTTTTATTGTTGTTACTATTTCTATTTAAATAACTAACATAGTTAAATATTACTATCATAATAATTATATGTATAATAACATTGGTTAAAAAGTTATTTCTACATTTATAATATTTATATTAATTAAATATGTGATACCGACCATGAAGGACATGTTGCAAACCTAGAATTATTTAACAAGTGATGCTAAACATCATTATATAATAGTGTTGGTCTAGAAAAGAGAATATCCATTTAAAATAAGGATTTTGAAATAACAAAAAACAAATTTAAAAATATTACTAACTACAGCGTGCACTCCGTTGCATCGTATACGTTTTGTACATGGTATATATGTTGCTTGAATCCCCAAATCGCGTCCTTCACGTAGCACAGGTAAAATACCACAAATCTATTGGGCTGCGTATCACTCATGGGGTACAACTGGAAAATCACTATCTGCGGCTCCTCAAAGATAGAAAAATATCGAGTCACACGTCAAATTCCTTGTATATAAACGGTAGGCTAAACAAAGTGGGACATGAATCGAGATACGAGAAAAAGTTCTGAGACGGCGAGAAGGGTATATCGAGAGAGAGAAAACAGAAAGGAGGGAGGGTGAGCTTTTGAAATATACAATGGGAGGTGATTTGGTGTTGACTTTTGACGACAACATTATTAATAGCAGAATAAATGCAAATTCAAACTGCAGAATCTGTCATGAAGAAGAAGAAGGTACTGAAAGTTGTAAGATATTAGAAGCTCCATGCGCTTGTTCTGGTACTGTAAAGGTATGGGAAAGAATTTCAAATTCATTCGATTCATTTTTTATGCCTGTTATGATCAGTATGATGGGCAGTCTTTCAAATTTCGTTTGGCCATATTGAGTTTCAGTTACATTGTCTTTAACTAATAAAGTGATTTACTTTATAGAGGCTTTCAGATAATTGATGTTAATCATGATGTTTTTTCAGTATGCACATAGAGAGTGTATACAAAGATGGTGTAATGAAAAGGGTGACACAAGATGTGAAATCTGTTTACAGGTATTTTGATGATTTTATTTTCTACTCTGTTTTTTTTTTCTTGTTTAGAGATTTTTTTTCCTTTTTTGGTATTTTATTGGTTTTATTACTTATGAATGAGTTCATGTCTTTGTCCATCTCCTTTTTTTTAAAAAAAAAAATTCTTTGTCTCATGTTGATGTACTGATATTCTTCCTAAAACTTTCTTAGCGGGATGGCTGCCCTGAATTTGATTCAGACTCTGTTTTCTGTCGTTCTGTATCAGTTTCTTTCACGAGTTTTCGTGTGGTTCCGGAAAATCTTAATTCATTTTGCCCCTCCGTTTCTTGGCCATTCAAGTTTTCTTTGTGTCCTTTGTTTGTTTCTCTTTTAGGGGATTCTAAATCCTGGACCTCCTGTTCAATCTTTACTATTTCAATTCCTTTCCCCTAGTTTCTTCAAGAGTTCTTCCACCTCTACACGATACAACAATTTTGTTTGGCTCTGCCTGCAGAATTATGAACCGGGATATACAGCACCGTTACCTCTAAAGCATCAGCCAACTGAAAATGATGATGATGATGAGAACACCAGGTACATGCATGACTGCATTTAATTTGATACCATAATATTATCGATTCTTCGAATGTTAGCCAACTTGCCACATTTAATTCAATGAGATTAAAACTGTCTACTATTAACGGTCTATCGGAAAAGCTGATGCTTTTGATATTATTTGTCCATAATTATTCTATGTGTTTTGTTTTGAATGTTATTTTTATAACTTTGTCATCTACATTATTTAATACATATTATTACTAGTCACCTTATCTTTTATCAAAGATTTAAACTAGCTTATATTTTTTTTTATCATTATATCGTTATTAATTTAATTCATCCGTCACATTCTTACCTCTTTGATTAAAATAAAGTACAGTTAGCATATAAGGATAACTTAATTCTGCTGTGCCTCGTGGTGTCATTCTGGTGGTGTATTTCGTAGCAATGATGACAGTGTTTGTATTGCATTGGTGGGTAATGTCGACCTCAAATGGCACAGGGAATATTTTAGTAGAGGGGGTGAAGAAAGCGAAGAATTTGTCATCATAACTACGAGCGGCAACACACTGCTTGATGATGCTAATGAATCTTATGATCACTGTTCCTCCGCGGAGGATAAGACTGCTTTTCGTTGCAAAACTGTGGTTCTCATTGTAAGTCCGCCACGCACCACTACTACCAACTTGATTTGACCCCCCATATCCCTACAATATGGTTCATGATTTGTTAAATTTTGGCAGTTGACTGTGCTTCTGTTAGCGAGGCACCTACTTGCTGGTGGTGATGGAGTCGAACATTGCCCATTTTCCCTATCAACGGTAAAGCACGAACATCCAATTGCAATATATAGCCAATAATAGTTTTAAGTTTTTCAGTCACCCCCTACAACCATTGGACGAGGCCCCCCGTAGGTGATTGCAATGATTAGATTGTTGAATGTTACTTTAATTTCCAGGAATCCTCTTGTAGGTATTTGCTTTGAAAGCGTTTGGAATTTTGCTACCAATGTACATGATAGTTCGGACAGTGTCAGCAGCTCAAAATATCATACAGAGACATCGTCACACCTATGCGAGTCTTCTCTGTCTTTCTTTTTCTTTTTTCTCCTTCTTTATATTTCAGAATCCTTTTCTTAATTTTTTTTTTACTGATTTTATTATATACTATAATCTTTTCAGGATTCGGTTCATGTTGTATTCAGATATGTGTAGTGGAGACCACGAAGTGCAGCTATGCATCACACACCTTGATTTTTAATTTTTGGAACCTCGATAATGAATGTTGTATGTCTGAACGTTGAAAAAGTAAAATTTGAAAGTATGTATAGAAAGCAAAGATTTATCAATCCATTGAATGTACACAAGAAGCAAAAACTAAATCACATTTCTCTACAGCAAGTACATATTTGGTAAATTGTTTGTCAATATGCTGATGAACCACCCAACTCACACCAAACTTGCTTCCAGCGAAAGACAGTGGGATGAAAAGGGAGGCAACAACTATCCACGTACGGTGTGATGTGTAGAAAATTAAATATAACAGGCTCAAGCCAATGGCATACAATAGTGTTTCAGAGCGGGAAACGAAATTTTTATTACAGTACAACCAACGCAAAATGGAACTATATATGCTTGTACGAAAGCCCCAGACCTTTCTGATCACTCTCCATTGGCCTCTATCTTATACCAACAAAATCTGACATCATGAAGGTAGAAGCTGACTCGGCCAAGATATGATTACAGCCTGTAACGAATCATGACAGCCGGGATCTATATAAACCGTAATCAACTTTTGAATGAAATAGGTGGCCTCTTCGTCCTAACCTTGACAACACGATCTACCATAAAGTCTCCCTTCACCTGCCGCTGCTTTAACGCAGTACAGAATCAGGGAGTCCCATATTCCAATGCAGCCTAATCTCACAGCCAGTTGCACCGAGGGAAAACTTCACGTCAGATAATTGAACAATAGGTTCCTTCCGAAAACAGGTTTCAATCGACAGCAACAAGTACACTATTTTGGCACTACAAGACCACAACCTTGTTAGTGATAACAATGATTACCCAATTTTTATTTTACGAATGGCTCAAAACGGTTCGCTAAAAACAGCAAAGTCATATAAGCCATCAATTGCAAACCACAGAACTGACTTTACTAAAGTTAGTTTACCAACCAGAACTCTTTTTGGGGTAATTAATAAATATTTTATTAATACCAAAATTGAACCATATTTACACAAAACTTTTTCTATACAAATCTATCAAGTCCACCAAGCTCTTTGCTGTATAACCAGTTTCTAGTCCCTTGCCCAAGCCCGAAAAATAAATCCCTTATAATTTTAGTAAGAATCATTGTATGAGGTGCAACTTTTAGCTTGAAAATTGCATAGCTGCGAGATATCCATAACCTGTACAGGAAATGAGTAGTTGCCTGCAGTATCGCATGCAGCCCTCTTCTTCTTCTTGTCATTTGATACAATTATCCTATGAGGTAGGTTGATATCCAATCTTCAGCCAATTCAACAATTGTCCCCCACAATTAGCAACAAAGTTGCATGCGGTCATGAGATCTTTCATATAGACTCATCTCTAAATCACAGATTCCACACTTGGAGTCTTGAATAAAATTACATGAGGCATATTTTACTTTAGTATGAAAACTCTAATGACACATAAGCCATATTATGAGTTTATGTTGAGGCATACCATCATGGTGACAAACTACTGAACTCCATAGGTGAACTTGGTCCATGTGGTTTTATAGTTCTCATATAGTCTATGATTACTAAATCCCTCTCCCCTCAAGGTAAAATAAAAGATTATGTTGAAAGCTCATGTTTTTCCTAAAATTCAAGAAGCTACGAGGTTTGCACTCACATGTAGATAGTGGCATTCCTTGAATATACACTTGGTGGACCTATTTGATCCCATAAAGTTTCTTTATTTAAATGAGATGACACATATATCTGTATATGACTGTCCTTTTCCACCACGTGAGATCACAAATACCTAAACCACCTTCATACCGAAGAAAATAGATACTGTCATATGTTAATAATGCTCTGTTACTACTACAATTGACACTAGTTGTAACACCCCCAAATTTCACTCCTGAAAAATTTCGAATTTAAAAGAATAATGCGGAAGCTAAAACACAATTTGGGAAATGTTACCGCCACACCTAACACAAGATAAATGTCCACCATCTATCCCATGCTAGATGCAAGGCTAAAACCTGTCCAATAAAATTCAACCAACATCTATGCAGTGAGAATAAACTCCCACAAGGAGATATCCACATACAGATGGAAAGTGAACAATGTCGCTGGATAAAATTATCGTTGAATAAATCAACAGAAACCTGTAAAATAATCCTGGACTTTAAAACTTAAAAAGATAAAGGATATTAAATCCAAATACATCTCCCACAAAATCACAAACCAACTAAATACAAATCAGATGAATGATTTATACACCAAAATAATACATTTAAGATACAATAAAATCTAAAAAGAGAACCAAGGGGCATCCCAACAGTGGAGCCAACTTTAATTGCCAAATCGAATCACCGGATAACCTACTCTCAAAATCCAAGGAAAATATTCCTCCCAACAATAACATATTTAATATTGGACCTGCACAAATGGTCTGCTCCCCACCATCAGTGGATCATCACAGGACCCAAACAATCAAGGTAGTATCAGTACGGGTCCGGTACTGAGTAAATCAATACTACCCTACTCATGGAAAGAAACATAATACATATAAGATAAAGCAACGTTCAGCTTACAATACTTATGTTCAATTATACACGCGATACATACGTCATTCTACTCATACAATAATTCATGCTCGATTATACATGTGATACACACGCTATAACACATGGAGTCACAGACGCATGCTTATAATACATGACTAGACATGACAATACATAAGGTACAAGCGTACAAGAAAATCATGATCACATGCTAAGAATCACACACTACCTTAGAAGGTATCATTCTACACGCAAGTCCCACATGTGATTTAAATAATAGATCATATGATAATTGAATGCGGACGTTTATCATATGGAAACATTATTGTAAGATAGAATCAAGAGACATGTATAGGAAATAGAACATAAAGTCCAAGAGCCAACGAGAATAACTCATGATTATTATATTCCTTTTATTGTAATCACAACTGTTTAATTATATTTTCTTGAGGATGGAGACTCAAGGATCGTAACAACTAATCTAGTACTCGAACGGTACTAGCCCTAGCTGGCCCGCCCAGAAACGTAACCAGACCACCAATAAATAGGACACCTAATCACTTAAGTATGCATACCCCCTATAGGGCCGAAATATATCGAGACACCTATAGAGTAGAAGAGGGCCTCTCCGGACCTCGTAAGGCACCCGGGATCACAGAATAGAAAAACACCGGAATGGTACCAAGTGAATACCAAACCTAACTCGGATAGCTACCCCGAGTGATACAAGTCCCAACTCAAGATCTTTCACTTTAAGTGATTAATATTTTATTCAAGAATTTAGTCAATCAGAAATCAGGCCCACATAACAGCACTTAGCTCCCATCCATCAACACAATGATGTTCCATTATTATATCAATTTCAAATGGCATTAAAGCCAAGCGGCATTAAAGCCGAACCATCCAAGCAGCGTTAAAGCCGAACCAATCCAAATGGCATTAAAGCCGAACCAATTTAAGTGGCATTAAAGCCGATCGATTCCAGAGGCATTAAAGCCGATCCAATTCATGAGGCATTAAAGCCGAATAACTTTAGGAGCATTAAAGCCGAATGAGTACATGGCATAAAATACAGCATAAGGTATCATGCAATTCAATCCATACTCAGCCCTTCACACACTTACACACGTATAATATCCAAGCGTCATATTAACACGCGTTGTATTGAGGCTACAAATCCATATATTCATGCAATTGCCATATAGAACATAGCATATGCTTGACATAATTAAATAATCGATAATCATCATCACCACCTTTCACTCCAAGCAGACATACATTGAGAATCCGTCATAACTAAAGGTAAGTAATGACTTACCTAAGTCCGAAGCTAGCTAAGCAAATTGAGAAAGAGAGAGTTATCAAAAGCTCGACAATCCACGAGAATGTTTTCCTAGATCACCGATGGAAATCGGAACTAGGTTAGAAACTATCTTATCGATCAACAATTCAATTATAATAAAATCAACACAAACGGACACAAACAACCTTTCTTGAAAAACGTGCACAAAACCTATGACTTGCGAGCGTAGCTCGATTAAGATTTAAAACTAAATATTAACCAAATTGAATTTAACACTTATCAATTGGAACATTTCAAATTGATTTGGAAAGTCGGGAAAAGAATAATAGATTATAAGTTATTTTTATCAAAAATGACTTATTCATTAGGTTTTACAATCCAAATGACAACCAACCATTTGTATAGAGCCAAATCCAACCCGATAAGATAAAAACATAATTCAAATGATTTAAAGTCAAATCCGGAAATCGATTAGGTAAAAGAAGCATAACATAATTTAAGTTTTTGAGCCGGAAAGCAAATTCGATCAATTCTTGCTAAAATATATAAATTGACAATTCATAAATGTAATTAAATGTATTCTAATGTAAATTATATAGTCAATTGAATAAAACGACCCGATTACACAATCCAATTTGGACCCGCAAGAGTTTTGACCTAAAAATCCAATTCCGATTAATTACGCACAATTTTCCCAAATCAACACTTCCGATATAAAATTAAATATATTTCAAACGATATTATAAAATCAATTGAGCGAAACGACTCAATTTTGCGACCCAATTTCATCACACACGGATTTTGACATAGAAGGTCAATTCCGATTAATCCGGCATAAATTTCTCAAATTGAAAGTTCCAACATAAAATTAGATACATTCCACAGCATATTGTAAAATCAATTTACCCAAAGTAGCTAAATCGGACGAATCCGAAAAATTCGGACATAACCCGGCCAAAAATTCAATTTTCACAAATCAACCAAATACACTACAATTAACCACTCTAAATCAATCATACAACATATATATACATAATCAAACAATCAATTTAGCTTTTCATAAGCTAATTCATACTCAATTAATTATTTCCAATGTTAGGGTTTTCAGAATTTATACCAAACAAGAATTAGCAAATCGGGACAAGAGAAGGCGGGAGAAGGTTTGCCGGAGGTCGAACAGTGCTCGCCGGTGGTCGGGAGACTTCGACGGTGACCGGACAGCGGCGGCGTGACCTGCACGTTGCTGCTGCTGTGCTCTGCTACTGCTGGTTGCTGTTGTTGCAGCGGCTACTCGTGGCTGCTGTTGCGGCATTTGCAACGGTTGGAAGTGGTGGTCGATGGCTGGAGGTTAGCCAGCGTGGAGGAGCAGCAAGAAGATGAGGGCTGGGGTTGGGGCTGCGAACAGGGACATTGGGGCTGCGTGACGGGAGCAGGGAAAGAGAAGAGAAGAGAAGAGAAAGAAAAGAAGAGAGAAAGAAAGGAAGAGGGTCGGGGAAGGGTACCGATTTGGGCTTCTTTTTTTTTTTTTTTTTTAATACACATAAATAAACTCTAAACATCTGAAAACATTATTGGAAAGTTTTATTTAAAATTTATTTAATGAAAAACCATTTCGTAAGGTTCCGAAGGCGTAAAATCAATATAAAAGCTATATACAGAATTTCAGAAGTATTTTCGGAAGAATTTACCAATGAACCTAAAATTTTATATTATTTATGGAAATATATTATAAGACCTCGAAATAATATTTAAAAGTATATAAGTAAGTATTTAAATTAAATTTTAATAAACCGAGACTAATTTAAATAATTTCCGAAATTGATCTTCCGCAACCAAAAAAGATAAAACGGAAGGAAATTAATTTTGGAAAGAAATCTATAAATAAGCTTTGAAAATCTTTTTAATTTAAAACTTTCCGAAGATCTTAATGACTTCAGAAACAAATAAATTTAATGTCGGAAATATTTTCTACGGATAAAATTGATAAAAATAAATTTGACTATTTAAAACGGAAATTTTATAATTTAAATACTATATATATCGCTAACGAAATATAACTCCAAAACAAAGTCGTAATCATACGACGAAGTTATAATCGCAAACGAATCTAAAATATTAAAAATCAAAATACGAGAAAGAACGAAAATATATATTTTTAACCAAAAATCAAAATCATGTGAATATAATAAAATCATAGTCGTGAACGAATTTATTTAGAATCATCCGCAACGACAATGATTAATTAAATTCAATTATGAAGTCGAAATCGTCGATAAATCCATAAAACGAATCGAAATTAAAATAATTAAATATTTATATCAAATTACGGTAATAAAATAATTAACCTTAATAAAATTAAATTTTAAAATACGGGGTATTACATTACTACCCCCTTAAAAAGGAACTTCGTCCCCGAAGTTCAACGAAGTCGGAACAACGGAAACTTGACAAAACACTTTAATGGGACATTAACAACAATAAATAGGTTAAAAGTTAATCCGAAGAGAAATAAGACAATGTTTTACAAAACTAAACCGTGCAAAATTGAATTAAAACAAGGCATACGAAGTAAAATAGAAGAAAGGGAAGTCAATGTTTAACAAATCAAATGCAATGGGACTTGAAAATGACGAATTACACCCATAAAACCAAACAAGTTACAAAAGCACTGATTCTTGAAACAAAGTCTAACAAGAGAATGAGAAAAATATGTAACTTGAAGTTCAAATAGAAGGGAGGATATAAAAATTCTAAAGATTCCACAATTCTAACAATACAATCAATACATAATATATACGTAAACTTTACAATGAGTTCTCTTTATAACATTATACAAGAAAACAAAGCTAACACTTGTCTCAACGACTCATAAAATATCCTCATACACATCAACCACATACATCTAGGTCAAAGGAGATTTCCAAACCTAAAGTACTTCACTAATGAGCCCCTTAATCTACACTACAACCAAAATAGTCCAAACACTTCAATTCGCAAATGCTACTACTATAGCAACCATAGTATTCAGAGGCTACATTTTTATTTATTTATCTATTTATTTATTTATTATTATTTTGACTATTCGTTATTAGTTCTTCTCATACAAGATAAAACTTAACACATCAGCCATTAGATAAGAACATATATATTTCATGGGAAAGAATCTTCATACATTAAGGTTCAAATTACTAACACAAAATACAAAACCGAAATAACATGTAGATAAACGTTAATCAACAAAACTCAATTTCTTACAACTCTAAAAATTAAAACAACTCAATAAAAATATATTACAATTTATATCATATCATATTACATCCAATAAGATACACCTTAAGATTATTAATCCACCAAACCTGCGGGACTAGGGTTAACCTAGTGGGGTTACTACCCCCTTAAGATCAAACTAATTACAAAACCATAATAATTATAGCACATAAAATTAAGAATTAACACAAGTCAAGCATATAGAATAACAAGTGACCATATACAAATACATAATTACAATAACAAATTACAAGACCACTTACACTACCCAATTATACTATCCTCACAAGCTAATCCGGATTTAAAATTCACTTGAAAGAAGGTAAATACATTTTCAGTTAAAATATTTAGGACCGTGAGAACCGAATCTCTAACCGAAACCCGATTCTCAACAACCAAAAGCTCTGATACCAACTTGTAACACCCCCAAATTTCACTCCTGAAAAATTTCGAATTTAAAAGAATAATGCGGAAGCTAAAACACAATTTGGGAAATGTTACCGCCACACCTAACACAAGATAAATGTCCACCATCTATCCCATGCTAGATGCAAGGCTAAAACCTGTCCAATAAAATTCAACCAACATCTATGCAGTGAGAATAAACTCCCACAAGGAGATATCCACATACAGATG
Source organism: Tamarix chinensis (assembly GCA_030549775.1). Lineage (NCBI taxonomy): Eukaryota > Viridiplantae > Streptophyta > Magnoliopsida > Caryophyllales > Tamaricaceae > Tamarix > Tamarix chinensis. Next base: position 62,448,364 of record CM060177.1, on the reverse strand, counting down.
GAAAGTGAACAATGTCGCTGGATAAAATTATCGTTGAATAAATCAACAGAAACCTGTAAAATAATCCTGGACTTTAAAACTTAAAAAGATAAAGGATATTAAATCCAAATACATCTCCCACAAAATCACAAACCAACTAAATACAAATCAGATGAATGATTTATACACCAAAATAATACATTTAAGATACAATAAAATCTAAAAAGAGAACCAAGGGGCATCCCAACAGTGGAGCCAACTTTAATTGCCAAATCGAATCACCGGATAACCTACTCTCAAAATCCAAGGAAAATATTCCTCCCAACAATAACATATTTAATATTGGACCTGCACAAATGGTCTGCTCCCCACCATCAGTGGATCATCACAGGACCCAAACAATCAAGGTAGTATCAGTACGGGTCCGGTACTGAGTAAATCAATACTACCCTACTCATGGAAAGAAACATAATACATATAAGATAAAGCAACGTTCAGCTTACAATACTTATGTTCAATTATACACGCGATACATACGTCATTCTACTCATACAATAATTCATGCTCGATTATACATGTGATACACACGCTATAACACATGGAGTCACAGACGCATGCTTATAATACATGACTAGACATGACAATACATAAGGTACAAGCGTACAAGAAAATCATGATCACATGCTAAGAATCACACACTACCTTAGAAGGTATCATTCTACACGCAAGTCCCACATGTGATTTAAATAATAGATCATATGATAATTGAATGCGGACGTTTATCATATGGAAACATTATTGTAAGATAGAATCAAGAGACATGTATAGGAAATAGAACATAAAGTCCAAGAGCCAACGAGAATAACTCATGATTATTATATTCCTTTTATTGTAATCACAACTGTTTAATTATATTTTCTTGAGGATGGAGACTCAAGGATCGTAACAACTAATCTAGTACTCGAACGGTACTAGCCCTAGCTGGCCCGCCCAGAAACGTAACCAGACCACCAATAAATAGGACACCTAATCACTTAAGTATGCATACCCCCTATAGGGCCGAAATATATCGAGACACCTATAGAGTAGAAGAGGGCCTCTCCGGACCTCGTAAGGCACCCGGGATCACAAAATAGAAAAACACCGGAATGGTACCAAGTGAATACCAAACCTAACTCGGATAGCTACCCCGAGTGATACAAGTCCCAACTCAAGATCTTTCACTTTAAGTGATTAATATTTTATTCAAGAATTTAGTCAATCAGAAATCAGGCCCACATAACAGCACTTAGCTCCCATCCATCAACACAATGATGTTCCATTATTATATCAATTTCAAATGGCATTAAAGCCAAGCGGCATTAAAGCCGAACCATCCAAGCAGCGTTAAAGCCGAACCAATCCAAATGGCATTAAAGCCGAACCAATTTAAGTGGCATTAAAGCCGATCGATTCGAGAGGCATTAAAGCCGATCCAATTCATGAGGCATTAAAGCCGAATAACTTTAGGAGCATTAAAGCCGAATGAGTACATGGCATAAAATACAGCATAAGGTATCATGCAATTCAATCCATACTCAGCCCTTCACACACTTACACACGTATAATATCCAAGCGTCATATTAACACGCGTTGTATTGAGGCTACAAATCCATATATTCATGCAATTGCCATATAGAACATAGCATATGCTTGACATAATTAAATAATCGATAATCATCATCACCACCTTTCACTCCAAGCAGACATACATTGAGAATCCGTCATAACTAAAGGTAAGTAATGACTTACCTAAGTCCGAAGCTAGCTAAGCAAATTGAGAAAGAGAGAGTTATCAAAAGCTCGACAATCCACGAGAATGTTTTCCTAGATCACCGATGGAAATCGGAACTAGGTTAGAAACTATCTTATCGATCAACAATTCAATTATAATAAAATCAACACAAACGGACACAAACAACCTTTCTTGAAAAACGTGCACAAAACCTATGACTTGCGAGCGTAGCTCGATTAAGATTTAAAACTAAATATTAACCAAATTGAATTTAACACTTATCAATTGGAACATTTCAAATTGATTTGGAAAGTCGGGAAAAGAATAATAGATTATAAGTTATTTTTATCAAAAATGACTTATTCATTAGGTTTTACAATCCAAATGACAACCAACCATTTGTATAGAGCCAAATCCAACCCGATAAGATAAAAACATAATTCAAATGATTTAAAGTCAAATCCGGAAATCGATTAGGTAAAAGAAGCATAACATAATTTAAGTTTTTGAGCCCGGAAAGCAAATTCGATCAATTCTTGCTAAAATATATAAATTGACAATTCATAAATGTAATTAAATGTATTCTAATGTAAATTATATAGTCAATTGAATAAAACGACCCGATTACACAATCCAATTTGGACCCGCAAGAGTTTTGACCTAAAAATCCAATTCCGATTAATTACGCACAATTTTCCCAAATCAACACTTCCGATATAAAATTAAATATATTTCAAACGATATTATAAAATCAATTGAGCGAAACGACTCAATTTTGCGACCCAATTTCATCACACACGGATTTTGACATAGAAGGTCAATTCCGATTAATCCGGCATAAATTTCTCAAATTGAAAGTTCCAACATAAAATTAGATACATTCCACAGCATATTGTAAAATCAATTTACCCAAAGTAGCTAAATCGGACGAATCCGAAAAATTCGGACATAACCCGGCCAAAAATTCAATTTTCACAAATCAACCAAATACACTACAATTAACCACTCTAAATCAATCATACAACATATATATACATAATCAAACAATCAATTTAGCTTTTCATAAGCTAATTCATACTCAATTAATTATTTCCAATGTTAGGGTTTTCAGAATTTATACCAAACAAGAATTAGCAAATCGGGACAAGAGAAGGCGGGAGAAGGTTTGCCGGAGGTCGAACAGTGCTCGCCGGTGGTCGGGAGACTTCGACGGTGACCGGACAGCGGCGGCGTGACCTGCACGTTGCTGCTGCTGTGCTCTGCTACTGCTGGTTGCTGTTGTTGCAGCGGCTACTCGTGGCTGCTGTTGCGGCATTTGCAACGGTTGGAAGTGGTGGTCGATGGCTGGAGGTTAGCCAGCGTGGAGGAGCAGCAAGAAGATGAGGGCTGGGGTTGGGGCTGCGAACAGGGACATTGGGGCTGCGTGACGGGAGCAGGGAAAGAGAAGAGAAGAGAAGAGAAAGAAAAGAAGAGAGAAAGAAAGGAAGAGGGTCGGGGAAGGGTACCGATTTGGGCTTCTTTTTTTTTTTTTTTTTTTAATACACATAAATAAACTCTAAACATCTGAAAACATTATTGGAAAGTTTTATTTAAAATTTATTTAATGAAAAACCATTTCGTAAGGTTCCGAAGGCGTAAAATCAATATAAAAGCTATATACAGAATTTCAGAAGTATTTTCGGAAGAATTTACCAATGAACCTAAAATTTTATATTATTTATGGAAATATATTATAAGACCTCGAAATAATATTTAAAAGTATATAAGTAAGTATTTAAATTAAATTTTAATAAACCGAGACTAATTTAAATAATTTCCGAAATTGATCTTCCGCAACCAAAAAAGATAAAACGGAAGGAAATTAATTTTGGAAAGAAATCTATAAATAAGCTTTGAAAATCTTTTTAATTTAAAACTTTCCGAAGATCTTAATGACTTCAGAAACAAATAAATTTAATGTCGGAAATATTTTCTACGGATAAAATTGATAAAAATAAATTTGACTATTTAAAACGGAAATTTTATAATTTAAATACTATATATATCGCTAACGAAATATAACTCCAAAACAAAGTCGTAATCATACGACGAAGTTATAATCGCAAACGAATCTAAAATATTAAAAATCAAAATACGAGAAAGAACGAAAATATATATTTTTAACCAAAAATCAAAATCATGTGAATATAATAAAATCATAGTCGTGAACGAATTTATTTAAAATCATCCGCAACGACAATGATTAATTAAATTCAATTATGAAGTCGAAATCGTCGATAAATCCATAAAACGAATCGAAATTAAAATAATTAAATATTTATATCAAATTACGGTAATAAAATAATTAACCTTAATAAAATTAAATTTTAAAATACGGGGTATTACACTAGTCCACAAGTACCATCTACAAATACCTTACACATTTTGTAAAACTTTAGAATTAATAAAATCAATGATCGGAAATGAAGTATTTTTGGTAATAAAGTAATATCATTACCAGAAAGGAAAGTACATCAATGGTTCAACATTACATTAAAACCTCAAACTACCTATACATCAATTTCCCCATTTATCAATCATGCTAAGGTATCTTTGAGCATTTGTGTTTTTGATAGTGCTAAAGCAAACAAAAGCTCTGCTATCATATTTCTAGTGGCTCTCATTGGGAGAGGTTGCTTGAATTGAAAGATGGCAATGTTACGGTTGCACCAAAGATGGTATATAGTGGCAGCAAAAGAGGCCCTCCAGATTTGTCCTCTACCTCTACCTTTGCTGGTGATGTTAATCATTCAAGAAAGACAGCTATGCCATATAGTGAACATAAAATCAATAAGTTGCATTCGACCTGCATAACTCGGCTTTTTTAGCTGTCTAAAAATTGACCTTCTAAACCATCTTATCAATCAATGGATGATAATAATTTATCGATAGGAAAGCAATAAATAAAGTTACCACCAAAATACAATGGTACCTTCGATGCATCTCATTTTAGCTAGTAATTTTTTTTAAAGACTGTATGACAACCCCAAAATATAGATTACTTTTTCTAGGGTTAGCTCAACCTAGAAGTCAAAGAAATATTCTCTAATGTATTCATTATTCTGCCAATAATATATGAATCACCTTTACTGAATATAAGAAGATAAAAAAAAATAGAGGTCAATAATCTTCATTAAAGCATAACTAGGATAACATTTGAACCTAATAAAATTCAAAATTAAGCCAAGCTCATATGTAGGTACTCCATACCAAGCACAAACAAATCAAGGAGCATAGCGTCACCTTGGTGATACCCTTTTTTAGCAATAAAGGGGGAAAATAATGTACCATTAACATTAAAAGAAATTCTAATAGTGGAAATGCACTCCACTATCATACTAGTAAAATACTCAAAAAACTGAGTATTTGTTAAAAAAAAAAAACATTCAATACTACACCTATTGAATATTAACATTTGGCATAATCCTAACACTAAGATGATTCCATCCATGATGCTTGATCAAATCGTGTGCTAGAAAAATAATATCACTAAGCATTATGTTCTTCACAAACATAGACAAAGAGTAATTAACAACCTCATGATTTACTAGTGCACTATAATGATTACCATGTACATTTGGGATTTTTGGTATCAAGATGATTTAGGTATTGTTTAGCTCCAATAATCTTTTCCTTACTAAAATTATTTTACAATATCCTCCACATTGGGACCAAAAATGTGCCAACATTGCTTATAAAAAGTAGATTGTATAAATCTAACCCATAATTTTTAAGTTCACCTACTAAGAAAATAACTACCGACATCTTCACTATTGAAATGGGTTTCAGTAGTACATTTCTATTAGCTTTTCAAATCTTATTGACTCTACAAAGATGAGGATTAATCTCCATCAATATCTCATTTTATGACTAAAAAAGCCTTATAAAAGTGCATAAATTCCTTCCTAATATGCTCTCTAGTAACTACATCCCATTTCATAATATTTGAAATCTATTTTGCATCTACTTACCTCTAACATTAGGGGGGAAAGTAACTAGCATTAATGTCCCTAATTTTACAAAGTCTAGATGACTTTGATGTTGGTAGTAACAATCCTCTTCCTTGCACTTCAATATCATTCCCAAGCCACATACCTTTTAAGGACTAATAATTCAGCATTTTAAGGCTCATTTTGGAACCTTTTCTTGATTTGATTCCATTTTTTCTATGCATTCTCCTTATTTAATATTGCATGCCTCTACTACCTATTCAATATCTTGAGCTTTTGTTTTAGAGCCTTTAATTTAGTAACATATAGGTAACATTTGCTTCATTCAATCCAATATTACCTAACATCCCTTAATATCTAATTGAATTCAAGACACTCCACCCATTTGTTACTAAATCTAAAAGGCTTGCCCCCTACTTATTGGGTTTCCAAATCTAAGACAACAACATAATGATCTAAACTATAATAAGTGTTGAATGTTACTATAGAATTGAGGAATAACTATAGCTAACCTTCATTGCCAAAATCGTGATCAAGTTTACACCATGTGCTTGATTCAACATCTTGATTATTTATCCTAGCATAATGATCTTCATAATATCTCAAGTCCCCTACACTACATCCCAATAAAATATTGAACCAAATCATCATTGATAGTGAAACCAAACTATCCTCCAATATTCTCCTAGGCTATAATTAAAGTACTGAAATCCCTAGTGACCACCTAGGGATATATATTATGTTATAGAATCCCGTCCTAGGATTACACATTTTTTTCTTTGTGAATTACTATTTAAAACATACACTATGGTAAGATAGAACTTTGTTCAGCAACCTAATAGAAAAATATATAGGTGAATGCTCTATGCCACATTATTGACAATAATAACAAGGTATAATGCATCATCCAATACCACCCAAATTCTCCCATTGATGTGATATTTATAGTTATGGGCCTTTTCTCAAGGTAAATTCAGTCCTGTAAGCACCATATTAGCCTTATCTAGCTTTACTCTAGTTGCTAAAATACCCAAATTACCTAACTGACATTTCTAAGTAGAATGATGCACCTCATTTTCCTTGAGGTAAGTATGTATCCCTTTAATATTCCAACAATCAATAAAAATTATATGAAGGAATATTTTTCTCCACCCCTATCTATGTCCCATGCACTCAATACATCTGTCTTCCTTTATTTATTTCAATTATAATCTCGTTAATGAACATAGTTCTAGGTCTCACCCTTATTTATGCATTAGTACTAGGCATACCAACTAGATTGGTACCATCATTTGGAATAACTGAAAAGGTCTTATGTTGTGGCTTGACTATATTACTTGTTCCTTACATAAGAGTTTCATGTATCATGTTTATATTAAATGGATTTTGTTCAATGTCATTACCTTTGTGTTTTATAGGGACAAACTTTGCTACCCAAACCCGAGTATTTTTTTTTACAACATGGGATCTGATCATGGCTTAGAGTATCACACAAAGTGTAGTAAAGAGGTTTCCATTCATATACTACCTTTTGAGTATATGCAGTACCATTAGGTAACATACATTCAATCACCTCTTATAATGTAACATTTACATCATCCTCAATTAGATGTCATGGATAAGAGATATGTGATGTACATGCATTGACAAAATCCATGAAAATAGGTATATTAATCAAGCTCCCTAATATGCTTAATGTCATAAGTAGAGATAGAATCAGTAGAAAAATCCAAAGGGTTATCTCTCTTTAAAAACTCCTACTAATTATGATATCATACCACTATTTCTTCAAGAGAAAAGGTCTAGATATAAAGTCTTACTATGGATAGATTTAGGTTTCTATCCTCCTTGCTTGTGAAGTTAATCATTTAGTATCCTTAATCTTGAGAAAATGTATTTGGCATCTTTCAAATTCTTCTTCATTAAGCTTGATTCTACATTCACCTATGTTGATAGGAAGGTTTAGGTCTTACAATGAATCTCACATACATATTTTACCAACATTCATCTTCTTTTGGAACCTCCTTTTCAATCTTCTAAGCCTTACATTTATCGTCTATTATCATAGAAGAAACATACTTCAAATTCAATATTTTTTCCAGCTACTGATTTCAAAAGAAGAGGCTCTTCTAAAATTTCTTAACATCCTCCACCACGAAATAGAATGACTAGGTAATTACTTAAAGAGCTAATTCCACCTTATTGATTGATTTTATTCATAATCACTATTATTGATAGAGAGTCCTTTGCTTCTAGAAAATGGATACTGATGGTACTTCCAACCCTTTCTCTAAAGGTAACTCCTTACCCTTCCCCTATAAAATGACCAATCATTGAGTTCTTTGAGTATTATTTAACATCATAACTAGAGTTCTAGTTGTGGATTTAGTTGGTGTGGTATTTTAAATATTCTCTAAAACATTCCATTGAGCCATATTATTTACCAAATATTATTGAGCCAAGGGATTTATTATAGGCAAGTAAGGCATGCTCTTGTGAACACTATTTCCCATCAATTATTTTTATCCTTGCAAACCATGTCTTGTTAATCAATATGTATTAATATGTTAATTATATTGTCAAACAATAACTTGAGATGAAAGTTGGAAAAGGTGAGGAAAAAAATGTTAAAATTTAATAAAATTCTCTTTTATATTAAACTAGCTTTATATCTCTATATAAAGTCTTCATTTTGAATAAGACCCATGTTATCACAGTTTAGATTTTATAGAGCCTATTTCAATACATAATGCGAGACTATTATCATTGTTAGGCTTGGACCAAAGTAAATTGGTTAATTATTAAATATTCATTTGTTGCCATAGTAGATATTGCATCTCCATCGTGAAACTTAACAGCTACAATTATGATACATAAAGTATCTTTATAAAGTATTATTTGATTAGAAAAAAATTATAGAATGTAGTTGGTAGTATAGAGATATCTCCACCAAGTAATGAAGCAGAGACACAGAATGAGTAAATAAGGCTTGGAAGGTTATGTATGTGTTGTCTATTACTATAGAAGATGAGTTTTGACACTAAATTAAGGATTTAACAACAATGAAAGAATAAAGGGATAAATTAGTAATGATGAAAAAGTAAAACTACTAGAGAGCGAGCTTGTGTCCTTAAAAAATCAAGGAAATATGATAGTAAGCTAGTTTTTTTACTAAAGCAAAACAAATTTCCAATAATATTGCAAACTTAAATATATAAAAAAGTTATTACTAAAGTAAGAAAAAATTTATTATTTATGGCTTAAATTCTAAATATAATGCAATAACTACGGCTATAATAGGTTAGGCCAATGAACCATTACTGATGGAGTTGGAGAACATCTTGGCTTACTAATAGGCTCTAGACAATTAGATGTCTAAAGTTTTCTTATACAAGGAGGATAAGACCTGTTTTTCTATAGAGAGCGCATTGTGGAAAGGTAAGAGAACTATGAAATTCAAAGTTGAAGGCAAGGGATTAAGAAGAGGAGAATAAAATTGTCCAAGTGGAAAAGGTTTGAAATAAGGAGGAACTAGGAAATCTTGCTACAGAAATGAGAAGATAAAATTTGTTATTATTATGATCATTCTTACCATTATGGACAAAGAAGTCACTTTACTTAAGATTATAATGCTCTAAAGGGAGAAAGTAACAACACTACATTTAAGAAGAATGATAGTGAAGAGGATTAGGATATTCATGCTTCATTTTTTATGGAGGAAATTGCTCTGATGTAAAAGCCAATGTTAGAAATTATAAGCGATCAACTTATAAATTATAATAATGACTACATTGTTGATTCTTATTGTTCCTATAACATTATTGGATATAAGTTGATGCTACAAAATATTTCTGATTGCAAAGGAGAACCACTTGTTGTCATTTAAAATAATGCTAGTTTGCCTATTTCTTATATTAGAAAGATAACTATTGTTCCTTCTTTTAGTCCATATGAAATGCAAGTAGATTGTGTGTATCATGTACTTAGTATGAGAAAAAATTTATTTTTTGTGTCATAAATAACATCTTTACGCGATTATGTGGTGATTGGTCAAAAAGGTATATAAAAATCTTGTAAGGAGAAGATGACTTGATTATACTAATGTAATCTCATAATAGAAGGCATACATAGACTAGGCAAGACAAGAAAAGGATGAGATAATATATTTATAGCATGCAAGGTTAGGTCATGTGAACTATTTCAACCTACATGTAATGATGAAGAAATAGATGATAAAAGGTCTTCATAATTTGGAAATATGATATAATATAGTTTGTGTTAGGTGTTAATATGATAAGGCTTGCCAACTACCATATGAAGATTCAAGCTATATAGCAAATACACCATTAGTGTTGGTGAATTTTGATGTTTATAGACCAATAAAAAAAATTTAATAAGAAGAAAAAGTAACATGATTACTTTCTTTGATGACATCTCATGGTACATATGGATAGAATTCATAAAAAAAGTAAATCTAAATTATTTGCAAAGTTCATACAATTGGAAAAGAAGTTGGGAAATAAGTTGGGTGTAAGATTATGTTTTTACATGCTAATAATGAGAGAAAATATACTTCAAAGGAATTCTTAGAGTTTCTATAAATATGCGGTATACAAAAACAGTTGACTTCTCCTGATTCTCTACAACACAATGGAGTTTTAAACAGGAAGAAATGACACCTGGTAGAAACATGCAAGAGTATGTTACATGCTAAGAATATTACACCTCAAGTTTGTAAGAAAATATATTAATGTAGCTATATATTTCTCTAATAGCTTAACTAAAGCAAGGCATGTGCTTATTTCATCCTATCGGAAATTATGAAGCACCATAGGTGACTTAATTTTGAGTAATTTTATGTGTATGCTTCTATTTCTTCCTAATCAAGAATGTAAGTTTGATAAGAAGATAGTTCACTGCATTTTTTTTAGGAGATGATAGTTAGGATAAAGGTTGGAGATGTTATGATTCAATGATAAGGTGTTGTTATGCATTAAGAAATGTGATTTTTGATGAGGCACCATCATGGTGATCCTTATAAGCAATGTTATTGGTCAATTCTAAGGAAATTGATGAAAAAGTGCAGAAATATGTTGAAATACAATCACAAGTAATGGAAGTAAAATCAACATGAGAAACATTAGTTGGTGCTAAATCATCACATGAATAAGTTAAAGTAGGATCTCTTGATAAAATTAGGATTTCGTTATAGACAATAGTACATGCCATGTCTCTAGAAGAAGAGAGAATAAGTAACATGGAAGAAATAGAAGTATTTAAAGTTCATCAACGACTGCCAAAATGATCTACTAGGATAAAAAAAGGTTAATCATATATATACAAATGTCTGCTTATTAGATGATAATGGTATAAAAGAGCCAACCATGTATAAATAAGACGTTGAATCCAAATAATGGAGAGATGCTATGAAAGAACAAATAACGATACTAAAACATAATGAAACTTGAGTATTAGTGCCAAAACTTGATAGACTATTAGTTATCTCTTGTACATAGGTCTACATGGTGAATAGTCATCCTGATAGATCTATAGAAATGTATAGTGTTGAAATCCCTAGTGACCACATATGGACCTATATTCTTCTATGGACACTCATTATATGACCACAATTTTTTTCCATGTGAACTGTAATTTAAAATATACACTATGGTAAGATAGAAATCTATAGAGGAATCTAATAGATAAATCTTTAGGTGAATTCTCTATGCTATATTATCCATAATAATAACATGGTAAAATGCATCATCTCATACCACCCAATGTCTCCCATTGATGTGATATTAATATTTATGGGTCATTTTCCAAGGTAAATTTAGTTCTTTAAACCCCTTACAAGACTTTTCCATCTTTACTCTAGTTTTTAAATATCTAAAATACCTGATTTACCCTTAAAATTAGAATGATACAACTTGTTTTTCTTGAGGGAAGTATATATATCTTTAACATTTCAACAACCAATAAACATTATATGAGGGAAGATGCTCCTCCACCCCTATATACATCCCTTGCACGCAATACATCTTACTTCCCTTTTTTTTATTATCTCAATCCTACTAATGAACGTTAACATAGTTCTCATTCTCTATCCTATATGTGCATTAGTACTATACATACAAATTGGAAGGGTACCATCCTTTGGAGTAAGTGAAAATATATTAGTTTGTAGCTTGATTATATGGCTTGTTCCCAAGATAAGAGTTTCACTTATTAGGTCTATGGTAAGCCCATTTTTTGTAATTTCACTACCTTTTTGTAGTGTAGGGACTAGACTTGGTGCCCAAACCTAGGTAGTTTGTTTAAATCATGGGTTCTTATCAAGGCTTAGAGCATCACACTAAGCATAGTAAAGAGATTTACATTCATATAATACCTTTTGAGTATAAAATTACCATTAGATAGTAGACATTCTATTGCCTTAGCTGATGTAAAGTTTTATCAACCTAAATTAGGATTCATGGAAAAGAGATATGTCATGTACAAGTAGTGAAAAAATCTAAGTTACCTAATATAATTAATTTGATATGTAGAGGAAGACTAGGTAGAATAAACCAGTGGGGCATCACCCTCTAAAAACTCCTACTAAGTGTGAAATCATATTACCGTTTCTTCTAGAGAAAATGCCTAGATCTAAAGGTGCAATAAAGCTATCTTAAAATTAGGTCTCTATCCTCGTCAGTTGTAAAGTACATCATTTATAATTCTTATCCTTGAGCAATGATCTTAGAAATCTTTAAGATTATTCTCCACTAAGCTTGAATACACCTTCACATTTGTTGATAGAAAGATGTAAGTATTGCAATGAATCCCACCAAAATTCCATTCCTTTTAAACCTCCTCCTCAATCCCCTAAGCCTTATGTTTTTTAGCTATTATCATAGAAGAAATATAATTCAAATTCATTCTCCTTTCTAGCTATTTATTTCACAATAAAAGGTCCTTCCTATTTTTCTTAACACCCTCCACCACTAAATCGAGAGACTCGATAATTAATTGGAAGGATGATTCCACCTTATTAATTAAATTCATTAATAGGTTATTCTCTAGTGAATTTGGATGTTTATGGACTAGTAAATAATATGTTAATAAGTAGAAAAAGAACCATGATTACTTTCATTGATGACTTCTCAACATACATGTGGATATAAGTAATGAAAAAAGTAAATATAAAGCATTATTAAAGTTCATAAAGTTCAAGGAAAAGGTTGAGAAAGGATTTAGGTGTAAGATTTATGCTTTTACACACCAAAAATAGGAGAAGCCATATTTTAAAGGAATTCACCGAGTTTCTATAGAAATGTGGTATACAAAAACAACTAACTTTTTACCGATGCACTACAACAAAATGGAGTTGTCACCTTATAAGAAACTATGAGGAGTAAGAAAATGGGTGAGTTACTTTTGAGTGTTTAGATATGTATGTTATGTATTTTTACTGAATAAAAAATGTAACAAGTTTGACAAGAAGGTAGTTCATTATGTATTTTTGGGATATAATAATTAGCATAAAGGTGGGAGATGTTATGATTCAGTAATAGGGTGTTGTTTTACAACAAGAAATGTAATGTTTGATGAGGCATCATCATGGTAGTCCCCACAAGTTATGATATTGCTACATTCTAAGGAGATTGATGAGAAAGTGTATAGAAGTACAATCACAAGTAGAGGAAGTACATCTAAGATGAGAAATATTGGTTGGTGTTAAATTATCACATGATTAAGTCAAAGATCTTTTGATAAAGTAAAGTGTTGTAAGCAGATAATAGTACAGGCAGATAATAGTACAAGCCATGCCTCTAAAAGAAGAGAGACTAAGTAAGATGGAAGAAATAAAATTTTTTAAGTTCTTCAACCACAAATAAAAATATCTACAAAGATCTTAAAGCTTAATATGAAATATGAAAATGTAGTATTATTAGAATATAATGGCATTAGAGCTAACTATATATAAAGAAGATTCTAAATCTAAAGGATGGAGAGATTATACAAAAGAAGAGACAAAGTTACTTAAACATAATGAAACTTGAGAGTTAGTGCCATGACTTGATAATATATGAATTATCTCAAGTAATTAGGTGTACAAGGTGAGGACTTGTCCTAATAGATATACAAAAAAGTGTAACGATCAACTAGTGGCTCAAATTATTTCACAAAAATGACGCTTCCACTATAATGAAACTTTTTATCTAGGTGCCAAAATTACAACCATGTGAGTATTGTTAGCTTTAGCAATAACAAGTCTTAGAGGCTTTGGTAAATAGATTTTATAATTGCATTCTTTTTTGATGAATTTGAATGAATGATATATATGGAGTAGTTGTAACACCCCTATTTATAAAACTCAAAATTTTTATTTAAAAAAAGTTATTTTGGATTATAAAATATCAAAATTGTAGAGTATTACCACCACACTTAGTATAACTTTTATTTCTTTTATAATTTTTACACTAAGTACTAAGGCTAAACTATTACTCCACTTAAATTAATAACAATAGTCATAAGACATAGAAGAGGAATTATATTACTAATTAGCATTGTACTGGTATGACAAAAAGATTGGACAAAAGTTACTATAGCTAAAAAAGGAAGTACAAAAAAGGATATGAGAGTGAAAAGAATATCCATATCAAATAAAAATCCATAGTGTACATTGGATAGTATTAATTCTCAAACCCCAACCAAATCCATAAAGCAGAACTATCAGAAAAATGATACAATTTCGCAAATGCCTATTGAAATAGTAGGGGACCATAAAATGAACCCATGAGTACAATGGTACTAAGTAATCTTCTACACATCACTCAACATGAAAATGTTACATGGAGCACATATAAGGTATAATAAAAGAATCATGGTGAGAATACATCAAGGATGCATGCAATAATGAAATACAATAAACACGCTAACACATAACATCACCAAGGCTACATAATTAACACACCATTACACTTATCTAAATTACAACCACCTCATAACCCAACATAACCATTTTATAAAACTAAATAAACCAATTCATGCAACGCTATTTGTAACACCCCCAAAATTTACTACTGAAAAATTTTGTTTAATTAAAAGGATTTAACAAAAGCGAAAAGATAAAACCGTAAATTCGGGGGCATTACCGCCACACTTAGTACCAGATCAGTTCACTCCTACCGTTTCAATACTAAGTGCTAAGGCTAAACAAGGTTAACATCAAATACGAGTCATTAACAAAACACAAGTCGTTAGTAAAACACAAGTCAAACAGAAATCAGAGTGCGATTTAGGATTACAATCCAAAGAGTACATAACTAGAGTTTTTCAAAGCATAAAGGATTGTTTGACACCACATAACTAAAATAAAATAATACATGGTCCAATAAAGAAACAGAGTCCAGCCGAGTCTCTCTCGATCCCCAAATTAGGTCTAGGCTCAATGGTCAGCCCCACCCGATGCCTCGTAGGTGTTATAGGCATCGAAGACGTCATCCCCTACCTGCACAAACTTAGATGGGTATTCGGCTCGTGGGAATGAGTAGCACCAATAAAACGGGTGATCAGTACGCTACGTGCTGAGTAAGGTAACAGATGCACTAAGGCCAAACATACAAAACATACAACATAGCATACTTGGCACATTCACATAAGCCGCATGTAGTAATCCCGATAATGAATGCCGAGTATGGTCCAATTAGACTTATTTTCTTTTGAATCTCTGTTAAATGTAGTCGTTTCACGCCATAATCTTTATTAATCCATGCGAGTGTGGGAACCCCACTATTATAACCAGTGGATCGGTCATTTATAGGACATAACGTACCTAACCACTATTATATGCCGGTTGATCGGTCTTTAGGGCAGAACGCTCCTGACCACTATTATGCCGGTGGATCGGTCTGGCCTCGACTCTCATGGTGTTTTACTATAAGTATATAGTAGCATTCCCATGATTCATTGGCAACATTATGTTTGGTTTGTTAAGCTCAGGATCCCCCACTAAAATAGCCGATGGATCGGTTACTTATAGGGAAGAACGCACCTAACCACTATTATATACCGGTGGATCGGTCTCCAGGGCACCCCGACACTTGGCCATTATTATGCCGGTGGATCGGTCTGGGCCTGGCTCAACAATCTTACTCTTTAAGTGATTAGTATCTTATTCATGTCTTATTGGATAAAGCTTTTCACCCTTGACATGCATATTCACTACCTTCTATTTCTATCCTCCTAAGGGGGCTCGTCCCATATCTTGAGATTCCTGCTCCCCTTATCACACCCCGACATCCATTTCCCTTTACACTTACTCTTTAATGAAAAACCCAACTCCTACAGGTGTGGGTTAGGCCCAACACCTTATGACATAAACTCCACCTACTATCACCCCCGAGGGTTTTCCCTTGAAAATCCTAATTGGACCGATGTGGCCCAACCCCCTCTCTCACTTACACTACCATTACCTCGTTTATCGCCCCATACCTTAACTCATTAGATCCAATCCCAAATCACACCGCTTTACCACTTGATTCCACATGTGACCGGAAAAACCTTAGTTGGCCACTTCAAACCCCAGTACCTTTCTTCTCCCACAAGTAAGCTTTCTATTTCTCACTCAATATTCCTTCTCTCCCATGGCGCCCATACTCACCCCTTACATAATAAATTCCCATTCTTAACCTGTACTCCCCTCTCCCTTAATCATTTTTACTTCCACAATTTCTAGATTATGACTTCCTCCCAAAACCCTAATCGGGTCCCTTATACACCCTTACACCGGCCTACGTACTATTTTTCCTCCCAAGTCTCCAATCACTCTACAACTCTCCCCTTAGCTTATTTACACCCTAAATCAACTTTTCTCACTTAAAGATCACCCCCATGCAAGTTTTATCCATCCCATACAAACACCCAAAGTCCCTATGCAAATTTTAAGATTCCCATGCATGGTTCCCATCTCTCATTCATTTTGGTCATTCCTTCCTCTTTAATTTCCTCTTATAGATCATGAGGTGTTTTGGTCAACCTCATATCCCCCTTAATGAACTCACTTCCCATTTCTTTCTTTTTGTCCTTTCATTCCTATATCATTTTATTAATTGTCCTAGCATGCATGTCCTAGAGGGCCATATCATATCACACCATAAACACCGTATATACATATCATACTCATGTCATAAGAAGCACATACAAATATACCTCAACTCCAAGCTGCGCTACACATAAGACAAGTTAAGGGCAATCATATGATACACAACATAGCATGAAATATATAAAGCATCCAAGGCATATAAGTCACATAACACACATAGGCCTTAGTTACATCTTTACCTAAAGTGACGTCGAGCTTGGAGCACGCTCCTACGACTCCTTAAGGTTTTGGCTCGATTCACCTATAAGAGGGAAAATACCACGGATTAGTTTTCCTCCTACCAAAAGTACCATTACTCCTTATTTTAGTCTAAGATTAGGAATATTATTATTATTAAAGGGGGTATTATACGTGAAAACTAGAGTTTTTATCTTCAAGTTAGCCTACTAGATATTACTAGTCAAAATATGTTTATGTTAATATTTATTACTATACTTACATTATTAAACCTAATAGCTTTATAATCCTAATAATAGCACTAATACTAGTTATAGCAAAATAGTGACAATAATAATAATAATAGTAATGTTAATGCTTATAATGATAGAAACCCTAGAATTTTTAAGGCTAAGTCTAATAATAGTATAAGGGTTAAAATAATAGTATAATAATTGCAATACCAACAAAGTACAAATATTCGTAAAGATAATAATGATAAAAGTTATATTTCGAATAATAATAATATAAGTGTTCAAATATTTTTGTCACAATAATAGCAATAAAATAATAACAATAATAATAGTAATAACTAATGATGATACCATAGTAACAATGTTAGTGCTAAAGGCATTAAGAATAATATATTAATGATATTCTAATATTAAATAGTAAAATACTAAGGCTTAAGTATTCTTCCTCTTTAATGACAAAACGATAATACTCCAACGTCCGTTTAAATAACATAATAATAATAATAATAATAATAATAATAATAATAATAATAATAATAATAATAATAATAATAATAATAATGATGATGATGATGATGATGATGATGATGATGATGATGATGATGATGATGATGATGATGATGATGATGATGATAAAAATGTTAAGTACAATAATAATAACAATAACAAGGATAATAGTAACCAAAATGATAATAATAATAATAATAATATGAGGATCCAAATATTTATATTAATAAATAAGAGTGATAATGGACAATGTTAGTATTAACCATATTAGCAAGGAAATAATGATAATGATAATGGTAATAACAATAGTAATAATACCAATAATAATAATAATAATAAAGTTAAGGTTAAGTAGTGACAATAACAATAATAATAATAATAATAATTAATAATAATAATAATAGTAATAATAATAAAAATGGTAATAGTAATATAAGGTTTCAAACGTTTACCATAATAGTAAAGATAATGATAATAAGCCATAGCTAGCATTAGTAATAATAGTAGGAATAATAGTGAGGTTAGTAATAATAATAATAGTAAACGAGGAAAAGTCCCAATCATAATAACACCAAAGTTGTAGGCCATTATTAATGATAATATTGTTATTGGTTAGGAAAATCATAAAGTTAGGCTAAGTAATGATGATGATGATGATGATGATAATAATAATAATAATAATAATAATAATAATATTATTATTATTATTATAGAGATAACTATATTAATACTAAAGTTGTTAATAATAATAATAATGATAGTAGTATTAGTAGTAGTAATAGAAATAATAATAATAATAATAATAATAATAATAATAATAATAATAATAATAATAAACATTTTAATGTTAAAGTTGTATCCTTTTAAATATTTTACCCTAGTTATACGTATTTTCTGAAATTAGGTTAGGAAATAAAGGGGATACATAATAATAATATTAGTAATGGTAATAATAATAATAATAACCATAATAATACAACATTAATAATAATAATAATAATAATAATAATAGTAATATTAAGGATAATACTAGTAATATTAAATAAAATTATTAACACTTATACAAAATAGTTTAGGCGTTGAGGAAGTTGTAGCACCACCTAAGGTCGGTGGCGGAACCGGCGGCGGCGGCGGCGGTGGAGGAGGAAGAGAAGTGGAAGATGGTTATGTAGGATAAAGGAGAGGAAGTGGAGGGGTGTTTGAGGTTGAGGAAGGTGCAGCAGGTGGAGAGGGGTGGAATGAAGGTGGTGGTGTAGCTGGGAGTAGCGGCACACGGTGGTCGAAGGTGGTGGAAGGTGGTGGAAGATGGAGGAAGTAGAAGGAGAGGGAGGCAGGAGGAGATGAAGTTATAGGAAGGAAGGGGAAGGTTCCCTGGGTTTTTTGGAGGGTGGAAAAGGTGCTAGTCGCAGCGGGATTGGCGGCGGAAGGCGACATGAGGGGTTGAAGTGGGCTACTCGAGTTGGCGACTTTGCAATGCTGGGGCGGTGCGTGCAGGGTGAGATAGGGGATGATGATGGCTCATTTTTGTAGAGGGAGATGCAAGGAGGTGTTTGTGGGCGGAGTTCTCAGCGGAGATCGTCAACAGCGGCGGAGTAAGGAGCTGTTTGGGAGGCAGTGGAAGGCTGGAATTATGGGCTTGCGAAAAAGGGAGCTCAATTATGGCTACCCTGTGAGTGTATTTATAGGCTAATTGAGGGGGGAACGACAAAGGGAGAAGAAGAAAATCGGGGGCATGCGATGTAGGTTGCTAACCGATGGTGGCAGGCGGTGCATGCCCTACGAATTGCAGGGTACATTTGGCTCGGGGTGGGGAAAAGGAAAGGGTAGCAGCATGCATGAGGGAGCTGTGAGATTTGTTGGGGTTAGAAAAGGGAAAGAAAACGACAGGGAGAGAAGGAGGACGGTCGGGCGTTGGGCTGGTGGCTGCCGGCAAAAATCGGGGTTGTAGGTCATGTTGCAGGTCGGGGCTAGGGGAAGAAGAAGACAGGGCGAGGTTGTAACACCCCAAAATTTACTACTGAAAAATTTCGTTTAAAATCAAAAGGTTTAGCGGAAGCAAAGGATAAAACCGTAAACTCGGGGGTATTACCGCCACACTTAGTACTAGACCAGTTCACTCCTACCGTTCTAGTACTAAGTGCTAAGGCTATATCCGATCAACCTTTAGTACAAAGTATCAAAAACGCAAGACAATATTTAATCCTTAACAAGAGGTGAGTCAAACAGAAGTTAGAATACGATTTAGGATTACAACCCCAGAATATGTTTCTCAAAACAGGAATGCAATACCAAATACAGCTAAACAAAAATGAATCCCAAAGGATCAATATCCGGATTGCCTACTCACTCAAGTCAGGCCTTCCACCCCAAAATAGTATCCAATCTTAAACCCGCACAAGAGGTTTGCTCCCCACCATCGGTGGATCATCACAGGACCCATTCAACCAAGGTAGTATCAGTACGGGTCCAATACTGAGTAAGTTCCACTACCCTATTTTATGGGAGAGACGTAACTATACATCAAGTGCGTATTAAATCATGATACAAAACGTTGATACATTATTATGCATACTCAAACCCACATCACAAGTCCTACCATACCCATATAGTAACATATGAAACATGTGTAACATTGTATTGAAACATATAAGGATGTTTTGACCAAAATGTAAAGTAACTCATTATACACATAAGCAGCATGGGGTAATACATATAATAAAAGCCGGTTATGGTCCGAGTAGGCTCATTCTTTAGATCTCTGGTAAGTATAGTAGATTCACGTCATAATCGTTATGAATCCATGAGAGTATGGGAACCCCACTATTATAGCCGGTGGATCGGTCACTTATAGGGCAGAACGCACCTAACCACTATTATATGCCGGTGGATCAGTCTCCAGGGCAGAACGCTTCTGGCCACTATTATGCCGGTGGATCGGTCTGGTCCCAACTATCATGGTGTTTCACTGTGATTATAACGTATCTTTCCATTATTTGTTTATAAGTCATTTCACACCATAATCTTTGTTAATCCATGCGAGTACGGGAACCCCACTATTATAGCCAGTGGATCGGTCACTTATAGGGAAGAACGCACCTAACCACTATTATATGCTGGTGGATCGGTCTCCAGGGCACAATGCTCCTGACCACTATTATGCCGGTGGATCGGTCTGGCCCCGACTCTCATGGTGTTCCACTGTAAGTTTATAGTACCTTTCCCATGATTTAATTACAACATACTGTTTGGTTTGTTGAGCTCGGGATCCCCCACTATTATAGCCGGTGGATCGGTCACGTATAGGGCAGAACGCACCTAACCACTATTATACGCCGGTGGATCGGTCTCTAGGGCACCCCGGCACCTGGCCACTATTATGCCGGTGGATCGGTCTGGGCTCGGCTCAACAATCTTACTCTTTAAGTAATTAATATCTTATTCATGTCTTATTAAATGAGGTTCCACCCTTGACATGCATATCAACTACTCTCTACTTCTTCCCTTCGAGGAGGCCCATCCCATATCTTGAGACTGTTCTCCCCTTCTCACGCCCGATGTCCATCCCCTCTTACTCTTATACATAAGGAAACGTAGCAAGGGCACACTCTCCTGAGAATGTGGGCTAACCCTAACACAACGATATCGCTCCCGTCCCGCCTCCTCACTTCCTTCTAGGGCTCCTCCTTGGAAAACCCTAATTTGGGCCTATATGGCCCAACTCTTTCTTACTCATCCTAACTTTACTTTATTCCTTGTCTCGCATCCCGTCTCTACTAAGAAATCCCCAAAATATATCCCTTTATTCCCAAACTCCGCATGTGACCGCCAAACCCTAGTTGGCCACACTAAACCCTAGCACTTTACTTCCTCCTCAAGTAACCTCCCCTCTTTCACCCCAAAATCTCATCTCTCATTTAGAAACCCTCACTCATCCTTTATATAAGTGAGTTCTCACTCTCAACCCCATACTCCATCCCTCCTTGATCATTTTTACCCTTGTACCCTTCAAATTGCTCATTTCCTCCCGAAACCCTAATTGGAACCCTTAGACACTCTTACACCGACCCACGTAAAATTTTGCACCCAAGTCTCCAATGGGTCCATAACTTTGACATTTTTTTATTCACTTCCTAATTCAACTTTCCTCACATAAGATTCATTCCCATGCATAATTTAAACACTCCATGCAGACTCCCCAACACCCATTTACTCGCAAAACCCTAATAAGGTCTCTTATGCACCAACTTACGTACTATTTTTCATACTAAGTCTCCAATCATTCCAAGACTCTCCCAAGCTCTTACTTACCACCCAAATCAACTTTTCACATGTAAGGATCATGCCCATGCAAGGTCTAGTCCCCCCATGCAAACTTCCCAAACATCCACTTTCCCGTTGTTCTTTTATTATCATTTCATGCTACCCAAAACCCTAGCATGCATGTCCTAGAGGGCCATAACAAGTCACATCATCAACATCAACATCAAACATGGAACATATTATACACGTATAATATAAGGCACACACAACATACCTCATGATCCACGCTGCGCTACACAAAACAGGTTATTCATAACACATGCATAATACACATCAACATGGCATGCTCATCATTCACCCACACATTACACCACACATAGCACAAGGCCATAGCTTCGTCCTTACTAAATACCCATAAGTAGAGGTAAGTAGAGACTTACCTGGATCCGAAGCTAGCTAAGCGAGATAATAGGGAGAGAGATCACTAGCTTATGGATCCACGAGAAAGCTTTCCTAGATCCGATAGAAATTGAAAAACTAAATTAGAAACTATCCTATCAATCAATAATTCACATACTCTAATTAAATAAACACAAACAACCCAAATGATCTTTCTTAGAAAATGTGACAAAAAATTAGAACTTAAAAGCATAGCTTTATTAAGATTTAAGGTTAAAACTAAATCAAAGCGGATTAATACAAATATCACTTGGGACATTTCAACTTACTTTGGAAAGCCCGAGAAAGAATAATCGATCATAAGTTAATATATCGAAAATAACTTATTTATTAGGTTTTACAACTAAATAGGTAACCTAACCATTTACATAGAACCAAATCTAAACTGATTAGGTTAAAACAGAATTTAAATGATTTAAAACCCAAAGATAGAATTCGATTAGATAAAATACACATAGCAAAATCAATTTTCTAAAATCATCCCCAAAAATTAGGGTTTTAAAGCCCACGACACAAACTCAAGTAATTCAATTTAATCAATTCAAATTAAAGGTATTTAGAAGCAATTAATACCATTTCAACTATTTCTATACATTCAATTTTAGAAAAACAACAATAAAAGCAATCGATTTCATAATTTCACTTGAATTTTAGGGTTTTAGGCCCGGAAATACAATTCGTTAAAATTCTATAAATTTAATCAAATTGAATATTTAGAAATGCAATTAAACGCGTTTTATAACATATCAAATAATCAATTGCTCAAAACCAATAAAAGAAATACGCAATTTAGCACGATTAGGGTTTTAGAGCCCGGAATGCAAATCCGATCAGTTTTTGCCAAAACATTTCAATTGACGGTTCGAAAATGTAATTAAACATATTATAATGTAATTTATATAGTCAATTGAATAAAATAACCCGATTACCCAAACCAATTTAAACCCGCGGGAGTTTTGACCTAAAAATCCAATTCCGATCAATTCCGTACAATTTTCCCAAATCAACACTTCCAATATAAAATTAAATACATTTCAAACAATATTATAAAATCAATTGAGCCAAATGACTCAATTACACGACCCAATTTCATTACACCCAAAATTTGACCTAGGAATCAAATTCCGATAAAACCTGCATAAATTTCTCAAATTGACGGTTCCAAAATGAAATTGGATACATCTTAAAACATATTGTATAATCAATTTGTCCGAAATCACAAAAACGGACGGATCCGAAAAATTCGGGCAAAACCCGGCCGGGCGGTGGCGTGAGTTGCGTGTTGGTGCTGCTGCTGCGTCGGCTGCTGCACTGCTGTTGTCGGCTGCTGCTGCTGCTGCGGCTGTTGCTGCTGCTGGTAGCTACTGTGGCGGTGGTCGACGACAACAACCGGTCATGGCTAGCGAGGAGGTTGGAGTGGAGGAGTAAGGGAGGAGGTGAGGGAGGTCGGCTAGGGCTTCGGGCTGCAGAACAGGGGCGCATGGGAGAGGGGTCGGGGTAGGGAAGAGAAGAGAGAAAGGAAAAGAAGGGGGCGGGGCACGCCAGGGTTAGGCCCTTTTTTTTTTACAAAAACAATTATAAAATAAAATATTAAAAACTTAAAAATTAATATTGAAAGATTTAATCTAAAATTTATTAAATAAAAATTATTTCGAAACGATCCGAACACTTAAAATAAATAAAAAAAAACTATATACAGAATTTCAGAAACATTTTCGAAAGAATTAACCAACTAACATAAAAATTTATATTATTTACGGAAATACATTATGAGACCCTGAAAAATTATTTAAAACATATACTAAAATATTTAAGTCAAATTTGAATAAACCAAAACTAATTTAAATAATTTTCGAAATCGGTTTTCCGTAAACCAAAAAGCATAAAACGAAAGAGAATTAATTCCAGAAAGAATTTCATAAATAAACTCCAAAAATCTTTTTTTTTTAAATTTAAAACTTCCCAAATATTACATTCAATTAATTAAAATGTCGATAAAATATTACTTCCCGAAAATGATTAATTACATTCAATTATGAATTCAAAATCGTCGATAAATCCATAAAACGAATCAAAATTAAAATAATTAATTGTTTACATCAAATTACGCTAATAACATCATTAAACTCAATAAATCTGGATTTAAAAAATACGGGGTATTACAGAGGTGGACCGGTCGGTCTAGGGGAAAGAAAGAAAAGAAAAAGAAGGACGGTTCGGCTGGCTGAGGGGGAATGGGTGAAGAAGGATGGCTTGGGCGGATTGGGCCGCACGAGATGGGGAAGGGAAAGTGATTTGGGCCGACGGGCTGGCCCAAACCAGGGGGAAGATGGAAAAATCAATAAAGGAGGAAGAAAGAAAAAGGAAAAGAAAGGAGAAAAGGGAAAAGGAAAATGGAAAAATGTTAAAATGGTTGGGTTGGGGTATTTGGTCCTTATTTATTTATATATTTAAGTTGGATATTTAATTTTAATAATAATTATTTTAAGTATAATAATTAAATTCATTTTTTATATTAATTGGGCTAGTTTGGAGAAATTTTCCTTAACTTCCATTTTAATTAGTAAAATGCCAAACTTTTCTAAATAATTTGTTTATCATTTTCTCTTTACTTTCCTGAATTAATTTCCTTCTAGCTATCAATCTATGGATACTAAGATACCCTGGTCACACTAGTACATAAAGGAAGCATAATACCCTATAAAAAAGGATACCGAATTCATAAGTATACATACCCTCTTAGAATTTAGGTGAATTAAGCAGAGTAATATATAAGGTATAACTAGAGCAATAAGTCACGCCAACCAAATCAAAATCAAATAAATGATGAAACCTAGTCTTTTGGATAACTACCTCTAAAGAGCTATCTTTCTTTTAATCTCAAGGTCCTTTGCTTTAAGTATTTATATTTTTATATGTTGATCATAAAAATATCATATAATACACAATAATTCCTAATATCATACTTAACCATTTTTATTTTATTTCCAATTATTCAAGTTAACACAAAGGTTAATGGTCCAAACTAAAGGTAAAATCAACACTAAGTTCAACCTAAGAATCTAGTGAGGCCTCTATATGTCTTGTTATTCCTATTAGGCACACCTTAGTTGGAAATGGCCATAATTCCCTTAAATATTATATACTAATTAAATTCTATCTTTAATCCCAAAAATTATTAGAATTGAATGAAGCTCATGGAAAAGCTAAATAACATTAACATAAACACTTTAAAATAAAATTGTAGTTCTAGAAAATTTTTAAAATGAAAAAAATACCATTTCTCCTTAAGATATACTTTAGTCTATTTAGCACATAAAACCCTAATTATACATATCTACCATACCATATTTTTACATTTTTCTCATGCTCAACATAATACAACACATACAAGGTATACATGTTAGACAAATTATATATTTAATTCAAAATAACAATAATTCCCCTAGAGCACACAAAACTTAAATAATTTATAAGTATACTCTAACATGCTCGAATCTCAACACATCATTCATCAAACTTTACCTAAGACATCTAAAAAATCTAATGGTAAGCTCAAATATAGAAAAGGAAGCCTTAGCTATGACAAGATTTTGCTTTACTAAAACACTCCTACAAGACTTGCATAAATATTATTCAACATACAACCCTTTTCTAGTATGTTATTTTACATATATTAAAAATAAATAATTCATTCTTGATCTTATATAAATTCATATAGTCACATACTTAGAGAAAATAATAATAATAATAATAATAATAATAATAATAATAATAATAATAATAATAATAATAATAATAATAATAATAATAATACTGTAATACCTCAAATTGAGCGGGTACTTATATTGACATGATATACCATCATTTTGGTAATTCTATCCTAAGAACTCCATAGTTAAGTGTGCTAGCTGTGGAGAAATATTTAGGATGGATGACCCTCTTAGAAAGTTTTGGAAATTATCTAAAAATTTCCCTGGCATTGTGTGAGTGAGGATAGAGTGCATTGATAGGACTCGTGTTGAAGTTTTGGGTTAGCCAATGAATCTAAAAGTAATATAAGGTAACCCCCATGTAGTTGTATTAACTTAGGGTGTTACAAATGGTATCAGAGAGAAACTATGATTGTGATTTGAACTTGGATGAGCTAGTTAGTTGCATAGCGAGACAATTCTTAAGATAAGACTTCATTAAGACAGTTAGTTGTTGAGGCACAACAAGGATATTGCATTCTTTGAATGGGGGTAAATGTAATACCCTAAATTTAGCAGATTATTATAAGGATTAATCTGGATACTTATATCAATATGGTATACCATCCTTTTGGTAATTCTTTCATAAGAACTCCATAGTTAACTGTGTTGGTCATAAAGCATTTTTTAGGATGGGTTATCCTCTTGGGAAGTTTCAAAATTTTTCTAAAAATTTCTTGAGAAGTGCATGAATGAGGATCAAGCATATAGAAAGGATTTGTGTTGATTTGTGGGGTTAGTAAATCAATCTAAAAGCGCTTTAAGGTAGCCCCCACGTAGTCTTATCAACTCACACATTTTTTTATTAGACTACAAAGAAGCATACATTACTCTTCTACACAATATAGGAAACCCTAAACATGCTATAACATAATTTTCACACATTTAATAGAAGCATATGGCCTATCTCCATACCAAAGAAAATTTGTAAAGATAACATAAAAGCACCACAAACCCTAGGTCCCAAATATTTTCCATTCTCATTAAACACACAACGACCCAAAAAAAATAATTAGAAATAACTATAACAAAATACTAAGACAACAACAATAATAATAAATTTAAAAGAAAATATTATTATATCTAACTATATGGGTGACACACCAAAAAGGAATAAAAAGGACAATCCATGATTCAACTTTTCCCTAAATCTAACACCCTTATGTTTATCAAAAATATAATGGGGTTAGATAAAGGATTATTGGAATAAAACGAACAAAGAAAATGGAGAAAAGAGAGAGAGGAAAAGAGTTAATCACAACTCAAGAACATAGGGGAGTGTTCTTCAACTCAAAAGCAATCTTCAAAGAAAAAGAGGATAGCGAAAAAATGAAAAAAGGTTTGAATGAATGAAGAAAGGAAAAAACTAAGGCATAAATAGGGTAATTAGTTGCCAAAATGAACAAGAGAGAGTAGAGAGCTAAGACCTTGCTTGACTAACACTTATATGAAAGGTTGAGTGTAAGAGAGTGGGTCAAAGGAGAGGTGATTGTGGTTAAGATCTTGGGAAAAGGAAAATAAACAAGTAATGATCTGATCCAAGGTAGGAGAGATCAAGAGAAGGTCAACAAGAATTAAAGGAAGGGGCCACAAAATAAAAGAAAATAATAAAAAATATATCTCTTCGTCAGCCTAACCCCTTATTGCTACCTGTTTCTACCTCATTGCCTTGACATTTGACCTAGAAGATATGATTGACCAACCAACACTAATACCATAATCTTCCATTTTTTAACTTATTTAACCTAATTTTTCTTTCACCCATACTTAAAAACACATAACTAATACATCCAACATATATTATCCTCCTATTATTTCTATGATGAAGTTCATACAATACATCAAGTTGAAAATATATTATTGATTAGGGATTACAAGAAACAAGGTACTACAACAGCCATAACACTTCCAGAGTAAGGATCACCCATATTATATATGCAAGTTGAAAAATGTTATATATGGTTTGAATTAGACACTAAGGGAATGGTATGGAAAAATTACCAAGTTTTTCTTACGTACTAGATACTGAGTGGCACTAGTAGAATCAAGCTTATTTATTAGAGTTTTAGATGTGGAAGGTAAACTAGTACATGTGGATGGTCTCATTATAACAAGAGATGATAATGAAGAGGTTCCATGAACTAAAAGTAATTAATATATACATTTCCAAATGAAGGGGTTTGGAGTATTAAAATATTTCTAGGATTGGAGGTTGTTGGAACTGATAAAAGGTTATTTTTTGTTGATAGAAGTATGTGTAAGAATTATTTGAAATATATGAATTGCTAGATTATGCACAAAACTCCATACCAATAGAGGTTAATATGAGTTCTTTATTAATAAAAAAATGCAATCTTAGGGATGCCACCACGTAAAAAAAGTTAGCAAGTAGTCTAATCCACCTACCTATGACATAAAATGATATATCACATGATATTGGTGTATTAAACTGTTCATGTAAAACCTAAAAAATCTACATCTAGAAGTTATATGTCAAATTCAAAGGTATGTGAAGGGTACACTTATTTATTGTATTTTTAATAAGAAAGGTGTACCATGTTACTTTGTAGGGTATTATGATGCTAGTTATGCGAGTGACTACAACATTCATCGTTGGATAACTTGATATATATTTGCCCTCATTTCTAGAGTACTATTTTGGTGTAGTGATCAAGTACAAAGGTTGAGCGTAAAGTGATAGCCATGATAGTAGAGAAATGTATAAGGCTTATCTTCTATGAGATCTATATCACCTAATAAATTATTCAATAAAGATATATTTCAGCAATTAATAAGAAATTGAATTAATAGAAAATTTATTTTTTCATGTTATGATAAAACTTTAAAGGATAACTATGCTTTCACTTTTGAAAAAGTATTCAGATAGTATTAAAATGAAATATATCCGAATAGATAACCAAATGATAGATATATTCACGAAGAAATTCTTTTTATTTCAAAGTTTGAAGATTCTAGAAGAGAAATTACTATGGTTACAAGACTAAGGAAGAAATATAATCATTAAAGGGTAGTGCTAATGAGAACAATTAACTTTTAATATATGAATGACTCAAAATGGTTTGGTGATGCAGGCTAAATATATCTATCAGCAATGATGCTAGTTGTATAGGATAAAATGAGTACCAAATTATCATCCCATAAAGATAAATTAATAACTCAAAGTCTCTAATAAATTAAATCAGGCCTATGCTATCGAAATAAAATGAAAGCATAATTATCAATCTAAATATATAATTTTAGATATAAAAGTATCAAAACTAAAGTAAATAAAATCTAAATAATACCTTATTGATTAATAAAAATTACCAAGGAATCTTGATCTACCTTTTTCTAGATCTAAAACTTAATTTAGAAATTACTTAACTTTGTTCAATCACCCTCTATGTATCAATAGGAATAAATAAGTAACACTCTCTCTCGAGGTGTGCAATTTTATTGTTAATTATTAGTCTCTATACCTTTAATTAAAGAACTTAAATAAATGACAATGCATTAGGTTCAATTAATTAATTATCATCCCTTAGAATTTATTTTATTATAATCACAAATCATTAAATTTCTATTTATACTAGTAGATTAACTCTAGTCTCAGCACAACTAGTTAGGCTCTAATTAAAGATGGCTAACTTATTAATTAAATATAATCATGAACAAGAATATAAAACACATAAGGTAATTTATAAATAAAACAATCAATTTATTTAATAATATAACGAATAAGGCTTCCTGAAATCCCTAGTAAAATGAAATTTGAACATACTATTAATTAAACAAAACATTATCAATTTTTTAAAAATCTAAATTATACATAAAATATTAAACAAAAAAATATTAGAATATAAAATTATACCACTTTAAATTCAAAATCATATTAAAAAATAATGATGTATTAGAATGTCAAACAATGTTGATTTTTTTTCCTTCAGCATTAGACACCTCTTCTTTGACGTGCCCTCCCACATCATCTTCAGCATTGATTTTTTTAATATTATTTGTACATATTATTTTTCTATCTTATTTGTTTATCTATTATTTGTACTATTCTCACATTTTATATTATTTTCTTTATTTTCTTAATCTTTTATTCTATGCATATACTGCTATCAATCAATATCTACAAAATCATATTAAGTAGATATTAATTAAGTTTCTAAAATTATTTCAAACAGGTCTTTAGTTTAGGATATGTTTTTAGTTGAAAGCCTAGGCCAATGATTGACACATATGTAATCATATCTAGGAAAAATACTAGAAATAAAAATTATAGATCTCATTTTTATATTTATACTAAAATTTTAAACACTAAATTTGATTTTGTACATGAAATTTAAGGTACAAATATGTTCAATTGTCAAAATCATATGAAAATCAACTTTAAGATCAAGATTAATTAAATATATAAGATTGTTATATCAATTAAGAAAATAAATAATAATAATATAAATAAGCTTACTTATTGTTCAAATAAATAACCAAAATCATAAAGTAAAAGGGTATAAAATAGCTAGAAATATGTGTCCATCTTTTGCTAAATATAAAAATCAATATAAAGCCAATAATTACAAAAGAAACAAATTTTTTGATAAGAGTCAGTTTACTAACCATAACTTGTTAAGAAACATTTTGCACGTAAATAGGGTGATTGTATATTTAGAAAATAACAACTATTGGTAAATAGTTAATCCTTAAGTATGTATGCCTTCTATTGGCTGGTGGTTATGACTTACATTGAGTAGATTAGAATCCTCTAGCTCCAATAAAACAAGGCCTATATTACTTAGAATTTACTATAACTTTAGCACTTGAAATCACCGTTGTCATCTCTTATGTGATCTTCCACATTAAATATTAATGTCTTATTAGATCATTATCAAAATACTTAGCAATGGGCAACTTGATTTAATTTTATTAACAACACTTTTTCTTATATTATAGATGTTGTGTATCACATGGGATGCATGTATCACTTGGTACTACTTATCATTTGTAATAATATATCTTCAAATTATTACCAATTATGTTATTATAGTTTCACCATGGGAAAATAAATTACACATAATATAACCATGTAGACTAATGAAAAGGAATAAGGAAAATAATCAAATACAATGGGATACAGTACACTATTGAAAATACATTAAATTTTGTGTATGACCCTAACTCACAAGTAATTCATAACATCACCCATAAGACTCAACATTGTACTAAATTTAACACAACCCTTCAACATATCATTTTAAATACCTTACAAAAATAAATTAGGATTAAAATACAACATTTTTCATAATATTATTGATCATATCCCCTAGGGTTGTCAATCCTATTTTAGGTCATTATCATATAAATTCAGTACTTGATACTCACAATTAACCTAACATTTCACCAACACATTTATTATACTTAAAAACAAACACACACTTTTTCTGCACCAATATTTACAGAATTACCTTAAATGACTATCTTACCACTATTTCTCTTAAACACTTTAAAACTTCTATACTTACAACTTAACCCAAGTAATGTTAAACCAGAACACCTTCATGACAACATCAAATTTATAACCAACATGATTCGTCTTCAAAGAGTAGCACAAAAGTAAAATAAAAGTCAAGGTTGCTAGACTAAGGTTGTAATGATATAACAAGATATTGTGACCACTTAACCAAATTATATATATAAACCATCAATAAGATACATAAATAAAAAGAAAACATGACACACTTTTAATAAAGATAAAAGGTTTAAATAACCAACAAAACAAAAGACCCCAAATATGGGAAAAATTATAATAACCCATCCCAAAATACTTCAAATTATATTGAAAATTATGTTGATGTAAAATAAATGTGTTTTGGTTTTGAAATCGACATGAAATTCTAATAAAAATATGAATTTCAGACATACCAATTGACTAGTTTACATAACCAATTGATTTGTGAACTAGAGAAATTAATATTCTTGTTCTCAACAAACAAGTCGACTTGTTTAACCAGGCTGATCAGCTAGTTTGCCTACAATTTTAAATCCATTTCTGATTTTGATTCAAATTTCTCTCTAATGATTATGAAAACATATAATTAGAGTCTAATTATTATAATAAGAATGTTTAAGTATTCTAAGATTATGTTCACATTATTGAGATCATTATATAACTTTAATTAGCAAAAATTTCCTAAAATGGCACTTTTAAAGGCAAGCTTCCTCCTCTTCTTCCTCACCTCTCCCTCTCTCTTCTGGTAGATGGGGTTGTGGGATTGACTTTGTGCACCCTTCTCTAACTTTCCAACCCAGTACCATGCCAATTTCTGACTACACTCAACCCCCACCACCCCATCAAGTCAGCCCTTATTTCTTAGCTTGCCTACATTCAACCTCACAAGTCTTATCCCTCCTTTTTCCTGAGAATGTCGACCAACCTTGCCTCTTTACTCCTTATATTCATTATATTCTCAATCCTCACTTGTGTTCTTCCTCTGTTATCCTTTCTCTTTAAGGAAATTTTTCTGTAAGTATTGAGCATCCTTCCATTTTCCTTCTTCTCCCCTCTGTAGAGAAAATAAAATTAGGGGTTCCCTATGATTTTTTCTTTTGATTGTGCAAGAATTATGTTCCTTTACTTCTTCTAATCTTAGTTTTATCTCTCTCTTATTTCCCTTAAGCATGGAATAATTAAGGTTGAGAAAAGTTAGAGATTTTATCTTTTCCTTTGGCACCCTATTTTTGTGACAGAGGTGGTGTTTTGGGTTGCTCTTCTTATTCTAACCTTCCTTTGATTTTAATTGAGTTTTGAAAGATAATTTTAATTGTTTTTACTTTGATTCTCTTAGGAATCTAAGTTATTTAGTAAAAGTTTTGTGCTAGAAGAATTGCTTTAAGGTAAGACATTCTTATCTTTAACATAATTAGATTTCTATGGTATATTGGGGTTTTGTCTATTAGTGTTTATATGTGTATAATCTAATTATGTTCTATGTTATGAGCATGTGGCATAATTCTTACCAAGTTACTGTTGTTGGAATTCTATGATTTTAAGCATTAAAATTGATTGTTTAAGCTTGAATTATTTAAGTATGTGCATTACCATGTGTCCATGTAATTCTACATTTGCAAGATGTATTTTTATGTTTGTTTTGACATATAAGCATGCTAGGATTAATATGGTAATGCATGATAAATTTTGGTGTGTGTTTTGTAAGATTGGGATATGTTTTACCCATACCAGTTCCTTAAACCCATCGATTGGTTCAGTGAGTAGTCAAATGGTTTAGAGTTTTAGATTTGTTGGTCATGAGATCAATCAATTATTTTGATTAACTAGTCGACTGGTTTTGATAAACAGTCAATCAATTGTTCAAAATCACCCACAAGCATCCCTATAAACTAAGATGGTTTGTTGTCTACTTAGACCTATTGATCGTTTGTACCAAAAACGTTGGCTGGTTCATATAAATAGTTGATCGGTTGGTTAAACCCATCGATTATTTTCTCTACACTACAAAAAAAAAATTTTTTAGCAACGATAGTTTTTGTTGATAATGATAGAAAATCATTGCAAAAAATATATATTGCAATGACATATTTTATTGTGGGGTCGTTATGCATCATCGTGTTGTAAAAAAAAATAAAGCAACGACAATGGTTGTTGTAAAAAAGTAATTAAATGCAACATAAATTGTTATTGCTATATAAATTTCGTTGCAATACATCATTTTACCTAACTACATAGTTTATATGTTGCAGCAACTTTTGTTGTTATGTAATATTAATCCTACTTTAGCAACAATTTATGTCATTACAAAAACCTATAATTAGCAATGACTTTTGTCATTGAAAAAAAATTGGTTGTAGTTTTGCAACAAATTATGTCATTGCGAAAGCTTGTTATTTGCAACAACTAAAGTTGTTGCAAAAAAAATGCATAAACAATATTTGTCATTGCAAAAATACATTAATTGCAACCGCTTATGTTGTTACAAAAAATTGAATATACTTTAGAAACAAAAAATTGCAAAATACCCCAAGTCAATATGACCACATAGGGGCCACCTAATAGCACCCTAGACTCATAAATTTCTAACATCCCAAATTGAAACGACCACGCGGGGCCACTTAGTAGCCACCTAGGGCCATAAGAACTGCTAGGGCTATCATGGAGAACTTTTGTATTGATTGACTAGTCTTATAGATCAACACGAGTCATTTTTAAAACTTCCTAGGAGGGTCACCCATCCTAAAAATTACTCTATGGTAAGCACGCTTCACTGTTGAGTTCTTAGGACAGAATTACCAAAAGGATACTATACTATATTGATATAAGTAGTCCTATCAATCCTTAAAATGTTCCACTCAATTTGGGAGTATTACACTTTATCATTGAAAAAAAAATACATAATTGCAACAATAAAGTCATTGCAAAAAATTATTGATAATTTCTTTTGCAATAACTTGTTGTTGCGTTAAAATAATCTGAATATTTGCTACAATTATAATAATTGCAATAAATTCAATCAATATTATGCAACAAAAAAATTCATTGCAATTTTTTTTTATATATTGCATTAAATGAATGTCGTTATAAATAAACTATCGCATATATTGCAATGACAAATATCATTGCAAATAAACCATTGCATATATTTTAACGAAAAATGATGTTGCAAAACATATAAATGTCATTGCATTAAAATAATATAAATATTTACAACAAGTATAGTCATTGCAATAAATTCAATCAATATTTTTCAATAAAAAAAAGTCATTGTAAAAAATTTTGTATATTGCAACATATAAATGTTGTTGCAAATAACCATTGAATATATTTTAACAACAAATGTTGTTGTACAATATATAAACGTCATTGCATTAAAATAATCTAAATATTTGCAACAAGTATAGTCATTACAATAAATCTAAATAATATTTTGCAACAAAAAAAAGTTGTTAAAAAAATTGATATTGCAACATATAAATGTCATTGCAAATAACCATTGCATATATTATAACAACAAATATCATTGCAAAACATATAAATGTCATGCCATGAAAATAATATAAATATTTTCAACAAATATATTCATTATAATAAATTCAATTAACATTTTGCAACAAAAAAAAGTTATTGCAAAAATAACTTTTAATATTGCAACATATAAATATCGTTGCAAATAAACCATCACCTATATTGCAACAAAATATGTCATTAAAAAACATATAAATATCATTGCGTTAAAATAATCTAAATATTTACAACAAGTATAGTCATTGGAATAAATTCAATTAACATTTTCCAATAAAAAAAATTTGTTGCAAAAAATATTTTGTATATTCCAACATATAAATGTTATTACAAATACACTATCATATATATTGCAATGACAAATATCGTTGCAAAACATTTCCTAGTCATCACCATATAAATGAATTATTTTTGGCAACAACTTTTTGTAATGTTATAAAATTGTTATTACCAAAGGACATTTTTTGCAACAACAAAGTGTTGTCGTTGTAAAATTTTTATTGCAATAAAAAAGTTCTCTTGTATTGCTATAGGCTAAAATGGGCTAGTATTTACTTATATCCATTAACTAGTTGGACCAAATAAGTTGATTAGTTACTGTGACTAGTCAATCAGTTAGTCAAACCCATCAATTAGTTTCGCTGTAGGCCAAAATGGGTTGGTCTTTTCTTAGACCAATTAATCGGTTCGACCAAAATAGTTGACTAGTTTATATGAACAGTTGATTACTAAGGTTAACCAGTTAAATGGTTCTATGGTGTTTTTTTGCATAAGTTTGGTATAACTAGACAGGTCGGCTAGCTTGAAGGACCGATCGATTGGTTTGAGTGAAAGACACCTGGTTTGTTGTAAATTATTG
Organism: Tamarix chinensis; assembly: GCA_030549775.1. Taxonomy (NCBI): domain Eukaryota; kingdom Viridiplantae; phylum Streptophyta; class Magnoliopsida; order Caryophyllales; family Tamaricaceae; genus Tamarix; species Tamarix chinensis. The sequence continues at coordinate 62,412,189 of CM060177.1, read as the reverse complement.
TGTTTATCTTAGACTTTTTATGTTGATACATCTATATATTTACAACATTTTAATTATAGTTTCAATTATGATTGACCTAACTAAATATGAATCACCATTATGGTACTTGAGACTTGATTTTGGTTAAGTTTGGTGTTATCTCTAAACACCCAATTGTTGGCTTTTATACTTATGGATTATTTTGGTGACATCTTTAAACATCTAAATGGTAGCTTTAAGGCCTTGGGATGTATTTGGTGTTATCACTTGGAAACACCCAATTTGGTTAAATAATATATTTTAATTGTGTTTTTTGTTATCACATGGAAACACCCAATTTGGTTATGTATTGACTTTATTGTGAATTATGATATCACTTGTACATCAATTAATGGTTTAAGATATTTTTCAAGCCTTTTTCTTTAGTTCTTAGGGTAGTTGCTAGGAGTTAGTGGTCGTGTCGCCCTTGGTTATATTATTCACTTAGTGCATTCTTCCTTCTCTACAGGGTTGCGGTCTATAAGGGGTATGCGCATATCTTTGAAGTATAGGATTATAGTGTGACAGATCAATATGGCATCATTGTCCATTATAGGTGGGTGAGGTATCCCATTAAAAGACCCCTAGCACTTCGTATAGTCAACTTGTTAGGTGGGTGTGGTATTGTAACACCCCCAAAATTCAATACTGAAAAATTTCGTTAATTAAAAAGGAAATTAGCGGAAGCAAATTAATAAACCGTGAACTTTAGGAGTATTACCGCCACACTTAGTACCAGACCGGTTCACTCCTACCATTCCAGTACCAAGTGCTAAGGCTAAGAACAATGAAATACAATTTGAAAGAAATTCAACATATATAAATCAGAGTAGCACATCAAATCGTTAACGAGAATAACATCTACCAATGATGGTTACTTAAACAGCATTATCATTAAAACCAGGTGTTTAAAAGAGAAAGAGGAAACCCTAAAGATACCGGATAACTCCTTATTCTCTTTCCCGTAGCCCACTTGAGTAGCACCTGAAAAGACCTGCAAGGGCACTGTCCATTGAATAGGCAGGGGCCCCACAAAGGCAATCTCTTCAGTACTACGGTACTAAGTAACCCTTTAATACCACACTTAAAGACAGGTCCGCAATGTAACACATAATGCAAGCTATGTACAAATGTAATAAGAGGTGTATACATAACAATCACATATATAACAAGTTATAAGTCACCATCGATACTTTTGGCCTTAAGCCATGTCATAGTGTAAAGTCAATACATTCGGCATTAAGCCATTATTCCATCATCATTCCATCAATCTCATATTTTATATCCATGTGAGTGCGAGAATCCCACTATTATAGCCGGTGGACCGGAAAGTATACACTCAGGGCAGAACGCTCCTGACCACTATTATTTGCCGGTGGACCGGTCTCCAAGGCAAAACGCTCCTGGCCACTATTATTTTCCGGTGGACCGGTTTGGCCCCGACTCACATGGTGTTCCACTATAAGTGATTAGTATTTTTTCATAACTTTATTCATATACATAACTAGTTTTATTGAGCTCGGGATCCCCACTATTATTGCCGGTGGACCAGAATATATATACAAAATCATCATCTAGAGCACAACGCTCCTGGGACACTATTATATCAGGTGGACCGGTACTCAATATCACTTGCAAGGGCAACACGCTCCTGAGCCACTATTATAACCGGTGGATCGGTACTCAATATCATAAGTCATCTGGGCCTGGCTCATTAATATTTCACTTTTGTAATTAGTATCTTTCCTTTCTTTAATCAGCACATAATCATATTTATTTGCCTCGGACGGGAGATCAAGAATCTGGGGCACAAAGGTAAACCAGTCGTACCGGTGCATATAAGCTACTTAGTACCCTTCAACCACGAACCCAAGGACGCAAAGGTACCCTGGTCGTACTGGTGCATAAAGCTAACTTAGTACCCTACCGACAAGGACACCTAATCCATAAGTATGCATACCCCCTAACTAGGTCCGTAGAGCTAGAAAGAGTAAGATATAGGGTCTGGCTGGGGCACAAAGGCACACCAGCAAATACCAGAATAATCTTGGACTAAACCACGTCCTTAGGGTAGCGACCCCTAAGGAGTCACCATTCCCGATCTCGAGGTCTTTCACTTTAAGTAATAGTGTCTTAATTAAAGTGATCATGAAAAGCACAATAATCAGATACTTATTCACTTTCAATCATTTTGATATCATTAATCGTTTCTTATTCAGATGATTATCCAGGATATCATAGAGAAAACCATTAAGGCCATACTAATTATCAAATACTCTTACTTGGCTAATCAACATTATTTAAATCATATTATAATGGTCCACAATCACAACGACATGTTAGGTACAAATTACTCACTTACCCCTTACTTATATAATTGTTAAGTCATCCCTTCCTTACTTGATAAATTATCATAATACCCCTTTAAGTTACATAATTACCAAATTAACCCTTATCCAATTTAGGTTATTAAGTTGTCTCCTACAATTTTTAGATCAACATTCACCCCTCGTAATTGCTACACTTAACATATGTCCCATTTGGTTGATTAGATTACCAAATTGCCCTTCTCCTTTGTTATAATTACTAAATTTCCCTTGAGTTGGATAAATTACCAAATTACCTTCCTTCATTATTATGATTACTATTTCGCCCCATTTAGTTGGTTAAATAATTACTAATTTACCCTTTAGTCGGCTAAATTACCAAATTGCCCCTTTAGTTGGATAAATTACTAAATTGCCCTTCTCCTTTATCATAATTACCAAATTACCCTTTTTAATTATTATTATTGCCATTTTACCCTTATTAATTATTTATAATTACCATTTTTCCCTTTTCAATTATCATAAATCCCAAACTACCCTTCTTCATAATTACCATTATTAAATTACCCTCCTTTATAATTATAATTACCTATTTACCCTTCTCCATATTTATAATTACTGATTTACCCTTCTCCATATTTGTAATTATTAATTTACCCTTCTCCATTCTTATAATTACTATATTGTCCTTCTCCATTATTAAGATTACCATAATGCCCTTTTATTGGTTAATTTACCAAAATACCCTCTCTATGATCATAATTATCCAATTACCCCTTTTTAATCACAATTTAATTACCAATTTATCCCTTGTCATTATCATTATTACTAAGTCACCCCTTACTTCCAAATTTTCCATAAACATCCTTTATTTACAAAATTACCATTTTACCCCTTACATCTAATTTTACCATATTACCCTTTTGCTTGCAAATTACCATAATACTCCTTTTACTTTACAAATTGTTATTTTACCCTTTTACATTCAAATTACCATTTTTATCTTTCCTTACAAAATTACCAGTTTTCCCTTCTTTTCCAAAATTACCATATTACCCCTTTACTCCCAACATTACCATAATACCCCTTACTTATAAAATTACCCTTCCAGGCTCCAGCTATTCACTTATAAAATTACCATATTACCATTTAGTTATGAAATTAATAATTTGCCCCTCTCCTTCCAAAATTACCATAATGCCCATTTACTTGAAAAATTACCATAATGCCCTCCTTCATCCAAAATTACCATTTTACCCCTACTTCCAAAATTACTATTTTACCCCTACTTCCAAAATTACCATTCTTACCAGTACCACTTACATATAAAATTACTATATTGCCCTTTGACTCCAAAATTACCACTTTACCCTTTTCTCCAAAAATTACCGTAATACCCCTTAGAAAATTATCATTTTGCCATTTAATCATAAAATTACCATATTATTCTTTTACCTCAAAAATTACCATAATACCCTCCTTTCTCACAACTTACAATTTTATCCGTTTATTTATAACTTATCATTTAACCCCTTTCTTTTGAAACTACCAAAATACCCTTTTTGCTTACAAAATTACTAAAATACCCTTTTCACTTATAAAATTTCCACTCAACCCCTTTATTCACTATTTTTATGAATTTACCATCACTACATAAAATAATGATATTAGTACTTCATTCTTATCATCTAAGTCCACCAACTTGTCATTATTCAACATAATACTCATTAGCAACTACATATATTAGATCACACTCTTCACAAGCATATCATTAAAATACCCTTAGACAATAATATTATTCATGCATTAGCAACATAATATAACATAAACAAGCATTTAACATTTCCATCAATAATCAACCTCTTCCTTAATTATCATACCTACACATGGCATAAAAGCTATCATGCTTTTCCTTTTTCTTTCAATCATTATAAACAACCATTTATATATCATGCTAGGCACACAAAACATGCATAAAATCATACCAAAATCCCTAATGTGCTAGCATACGTTTTTCTATGTATTTAAGTGAGGATTAACGATTACCTTAATCCCGCAAATATCAAATCTTACCGGTATCCCGGTTAAAGATTCAAGCTTTAATTAGCAACTCAACACCTAAAAATAATATCCATCATTATTATGTTAGAAATAAGAATCCAAGCATAAAACTTTATAAAATTTAGTTAATAAAACACTTAACTTAAAATACTCTTATACCTTAAAAATTAGCCAAATAAATTTCAAAATTAAGGGGGAGCTCACGCTGCATGAACAGCGTGAGTCTAATGCAAAATGAGAGGAGAAGGGTTCGAAGGGGAGGGTGAAGGAAGCAAAATTTGTTATTTTCGGGTTAGGGTCTTTAGGCTAGAAAAGAAGGTGGATGGGGGAGGTTTAAAGGCAAGGGAATGGTGCAGGAGTGAAGAGGAGGTGTAGGTGGTGGCTGGGGATGGTTTCACGGTGGCAGAAGGCGGCGGAGACGACGGCGACGAGGCGGCAAAGTTGGCTGCCGAGGTGGAGGGGCTGAGAAGGAAGGAAAATATGAGGGAAAAATGAAGGGTTAAGGGGGCTGTTTTCGACCAACTAATGCATGGTGGTGGTAGAGGGGGTTGTAGGGTGTCGAACGGTGGGTTGGGTGGTGGTAGAGGTGGCCGAAAGGCGGCGGGATGAGTGGTTGCAAGAGGCTCGACGATAGGGGGAAAATGGGGAGAAAAAGGGAGAGGTGGAGAAGGGAGGAAGTGTAGGGGCTCAAAGGTGGCTTGGGGGGTCTCGTGGTGGCGTAGGGTGGTCGTAGGTGGTGGCAAAAGGCGGTGCAGGGGCTGGGTGCGGTGGGCGGTGGTGATAAAAAATAGGGGAAAAGAATGGAGGGAGAAGGAAGGAGAGAAGAGGATCGGGGAAAGGAGAAGTGGCTCGAAAAATGTGGGAAATGAAGGCTGGAGAGATGAAGAAAAAGAAGAGGGAGAAGAGAGGGGCAGGTGGCTGGCTGGTGAGCGTACACAGGTGGCCGGTGGTGGTCGGTTGGCAGGGGAAAAGGAGGGAAGAAGAAGGAAAGAAACAGGGCGCGCAGGCTGGGGATGCAGGGGCTAGTTGGGTTCGAATGAGGAAAGAAAATGACGGGGGAGAGAGGAAGAGAGAGGGCAGAGAGGTAGGTGGTGGCTGGGTTGCAGGCGGCGGCATGCTCGACCATGGAAGAAGGTGTTGGTCGGGCGTGGGAGAAGAAAGAAAGGGAGGGGAGGTGCACAAACGGCTGGACCGGTGCATGAAAAGAAAAGAGAAAAGATAAGTTGGCCAGTCCTTTGGAAAAAGAAAGAGGGACGGCTGGTCTGGAGGGATGGGTGTGTGAGGAGGAGAATTGGGCATGTGGTCCAGCGCGCAAGGAGGGCTGGTCAGGCCAGGCGGCCCAAGGGAGGGGAAAATGGGAAAAAAAGAGAAGAAAAGGAAAAAGGGAAATGGAAAAATAGGAAAAATGAGGTAAATTAATTTATAAAATCATAAAATGTAATATTCTTGATAAACTATTTAATTTAATAATCTAATTCATTATAATCTAATATATTAGTTTAAAAAAGATAAAGTTGGTAAAATATTAGTTTGGAAAATTATTTAAATAAAATAATATGATAAATAGCAAAATATTTATTTTTAATTTATTAAGTACTCTTATCCAAATTTACATACTCTAAAATCCATAAAATTATTAAAATAAATAATTTTAAAAGCAAATTTTATTTCAAATAAAAGTTATTTATTAAAATATAGGTTTTCGAAATTTTTTGGGGATTACAGGTGTCCCAACTTTTTAGCCCTTGTGACGGAGACATTCAAGGTGTGTTGGAGAGGTATCCCAATACAAGATCGCTTAGTGTACTTCAAACATATGCGGTATCCTACTTTATAGCAAGTGTACTTGATGTGTGGTGGGCGTGATATCCCAATGTGATTATTTGTGCTACCATGACTTTTGCTCATGGTAGAGAAGTAGATGTGGTCGAATGAACTATCTTACTAAAAGGAAATTATGTGGTCAGTAAAGGATGAATTCTAATATGGTTTATATTATATGATTTACATTTGTTACTCTATTTCTATACTTCTACGATTTTCATGCAAGCATACCATATTATACTAGAGTTGTTCGTTATGATATCACCATGTTGTTATATGACTTAAATGTGTTGCATGAGCCTTATCATGTTTTATATAGTATATTTTACCAATATTTCACTATATTGATCTTGCACTTCTATGGTCACTGTGATGATCATACCTCTCTCAAAGTTGATGTGGTGGTAACATTTCCTAGTTTTGTTTTTCAAATGCTTTTTCATTGTCTTAAAAACAATATTTTATGGTTAACAAATTGGGGGTTTTACAAAAATCCCCACGAGTTTTCCTACCTACATACATCATCGCTCCCCATCAAGCATTCATTGTCGATCACAAGAGAGCTTGGTTTCATTACGAGCATCAAATAGGGCCTAATCGCCCTACATAAATATATCACATGTCCATTAAATGAATAGGGATTGCAAGAGGTGGCATCACTACATAATACTTAAGTAAGACTTATTTATTACACATAAGAAATGAAATCCTAACACCCTATGCTTAACATAGAATAATCATGCTATAATAATCATTAACTCATAACATAAGAACAAGCTAGCTTCCTATGATGGTATGGACATTGTACAATATCACATGAAGAGCCATATTCTAAGATAAAAATCCTAAGGAATATCTACCTTGCATATCTAATGTAGCATATATTCATATACATGATCTCATGAGTGTATAAATATGATAACACTAAATGGAGATCAATAGATCACATGAGAACATCACATCATATCACTAATGGACATGAAGGTTAAAATCATAAACAATCATCATGACAAGGAATGAATAAATAGCTATCTTGAAAAATGTATTAATAATAGGATCTTAACTCGGCTACACATGAGCTTCTAGACTAAGCTCCTTATCTAAGGATTACATGTCCAATTCATATCAGCATCCAAATGCCACAAAAGCATAGACATCCCATACCTACAACCAATAGTCTATTTCCACATTAGCTTCATTGATGGTATGCTAACTTTTAATTGTGCACACCCTTATACAATTTATAGGGGACTAAAGAGTAGAAAAGGCACTAAGCCACTATATGACTAGTAACACTTACTCTTTTTGGAAAGTATTAAATGAAAGTCTAAAGGATTGTGTTTTAAATGTTATCACTAAATAAATCCACCATTGTTGATAAAATAGCTCTTATAAGAACTATCACATAAATGTTTAAATATAACACTAAAATTAATGTGGAAATAGAGAAAGCTCATTTATAATTGAAAATAACACTTTTAATTGGAAAATCCAAATTAGGCAACCGGATAAAAACTTATATCAAATAAGCTTAGTCATCTTAAAATATTGTTCTATGCCAAATTTAGAAAACTCACTATTCCTAAAAATGATATTTATTAGGTACTACAAATAATGATTTAAATTGAGAAGCTTAAATCTAAAAACTAGAAACTATTTTATTATAAAAAATAACTTTTAAATGACAATCACTCTATCCACTTAGTTACTATTTTTAAGGGTAAACTGGTCATTAGTGAAATTAATGAAAGTTTAGGTTAAAATTTGACTTAAAATTACACTAAATTCATTTTAGAGTTATTTTGGTCATATTCAAGTTGATTATCTCGAATAAACGATTATTGTTGGACTGGATACAATTTCTCATAATTTAGGCATATTTAGCTAATAAAACCATTGAATAAAACCAAGAATATGTAACACCCCCAAAAATAACCATTGAAAAAAATTTATTTCATGGCTTAAAATCTTACATCATAAGAGGGGTGTTACAACCATAGTTGGTGTAAGTCTAGCCTTTTATCCATCCTCATACCAACTACAAGGCTAACCAAAAATAATTGCAACCAAAAAAAGCATAGCAAGAAAAGTGTTTCATAACATAATAAGGTTTGAATGTTGATATCAAGAAAATGGTGAAATACAAAACATTGTTCAACCAAAAGAAAACATTAATCAAGAAACTAAAAAGGTAAGATATCTAGATGACACTCTCTCCTGACCCTAACCTTGGGATATGACATCATAACTTTACCCCGACCAAGTCATCATATATAAGAAAGTTATCTAGGGCATCATCACTCACCTACACAAACTCCGGAGGGGACACTACTTGTGAGAATTATCAACACATATGAAAGAGATCATCTGTACGCTACGTACCAAGTAATGTAACAATATATTCAAGTAAGAATATAGTAGTTCATAGTACTAAAACAAAAAGATGAAGGCATGTAAGCATGTTATAGTTCATTTGTTACTATTTGGACTCAAGCCATTAGTATAGAAAATTGTTCTCTTAAATTACATTCACTTGGGTTCAGGGACCCCATTATTATCACTATTGGACTAGTAAATACAATACAACACAAGGAAATAGGCCCCTAGTAACTATTCTCATCGGTGGCCTAATAAATATAATATAATCTAAGGCATCATGCTACTGGCTACTATTCTCACCAGTGGCCTAAAAAATATATCTAAGTATTATTTACAACTAGTCCCAACCCATATGGTGTTCCATTATAAGTAATTAGTGTCTTTCCATAGATTATTATTATCCAAGAGTTTCCTTACTTGAGCTCTGCCCCCCACTATTATCATCGGTGGACCAGTAACTATAATACAAATCTAAGGTAGCACACTCCTAGCCACTGTTCTCACCAATGGACTGGTGTATGTGTGTGTGTGTATGATACAACTTAGCTTAGTACACTCTTGGCCATTATTCTCACTGGTGAACCAGCATACAAATATAAGATATAACTGGGCCTGACTCAAGAAATCTTCTACTTTATGTGATTAGTGTCTTATTTATGCCTTAATGGATCAAATGTCACGCAACCATGCACGACCCATTTATGACTCCTAGCATACTGTCTCCCTAGGCCAACCTTAGTCTTATAAATAACCCTAACTACCAAGTCTAAGGTATCCTCACATCCTAATGATCTTTTGAGTCCCTAAATTATTAAACACCCTAAAGAAGCCAATAAAACCCTTTTACTCACAAGTCATATCCCTTCTCTCCCATTTCTCACATGTGATAACAATTGACCTATAGTGTTACCACTCAAAACCATAGTTAGGCCCAAATGGGCCCAACCCATCATCCACTACTTGTTTTGCTCTAAACTCTCACAACCATGCATATTCTACCATGAACATCCATCGCTGAATGTTTTATAGTGTAAATACTCCAATTTCTTATATGATAGCAACCTCTCCAAAGGACTCCTCTCAAAACCCTAATCTCTCTTTTGTATTTGTATCCACTCCTACATATCCCACCTAACAATTTGACTTATAAGACATTTCCCTTAAAGCATACCCAACACCTTAGTTTGGAGGCATAACCCAACTCTCCCATCTCCTAGTGTGATAATGACCTACCATTGGGGTTTTGAACCCCTAAAATCCTCATTTCACCCTCTTAGTACTTTCCCATCTCCCAGCCTCCAAGGACTCTCCCCCTTAACCTTCCCTTAGTTACTCCTAGACCTAGCCACATTAAGTTTGACTGACCCCATGCATGGTAAACTCTCTTCACGCAACATTTACCCTAATGCCAATTCATTATTATCATACTTATTATTCAACATTTTTCTAAGGAATATTTGGCTAAATTTTTCCCTAAGGTTTCCACACCATCTCACACACTATTACCCCAAAATGCCCCCAGCCCTCCAAACCCTACCTAAGCCTCCTAACCTAAAATACACATATTTCTCAATAATCCTAAAGACATATGGTATTACATAATAAAGCATTATAGTGACATATAAACCAAGTTATCAAGACCACATATACTCTTACCTTAGGTCCTTGAAAGCCAAGCTGCACAACAACCTTAGAACATATACATTTCATATAGGCATACGCTTATTAGACAACAAAATCACATAAGCACAGCAATCCAAACTATAACTGTATCCTTACCACAATAGCTCCTATCTTGAAGTACTAAAACCATACACCTCCTCTCCTATGGACACCGTTAGGGTACCTTAAACTGGGAATACCTAACTTAGGCTAATTTATCATTTTTCTACCTATTTCCTTTTTTTCCTTAATAATAATAATAATAATACATTAAATTAAAAGAAGCTTAAAGTGGAAGAAGATGAGAGTGATGTGAGTATAATAGGTAAGTTGAGTGGAGGGTGGTGTGGCAGTGGCGTACTAGCAATGTAAGGTGGAGTGGATTTTGGTTGGGAAAAGAGTGGGGATTGGTTCTTTAGGGTTGTGGGTGGTTCTAGTGGTAGGTGGAAAACTGGGAAAAGAAGGCGATTCAAGGTGACAACGCCCGTGGTGGCACAACTTAGAGGAAGGGAGGAGGAGTATGGAAAATGGAGGGGAAATGGTAGTACAGTGGGTTAGGTGCATAGGTTGGGCACTTGTGTAGGAGGTGGTGTTGTATAGAGAGGAAATAGGCTGGTGGTGGTGGCTCGAGGTGTTCCAGGGTGGCATAAACCACCCACTTAGCACACTTGAGGATAGGAGAAGAAGGGAAGAAGAAGAGAGGTGAGGGGCTTAGTAGATGTAGGGAGATATAGGGGAGGGAGAGGAGTGGAGTTGGGTTGGTGGCGCGGTCTTGTTACGATGGAAGTGCTAGCTAAAGGCAGGTGTAGGGAGAGTGCTAGAAAAGTTGGATATGGGAGGAAGAGAGGAGAGGTAGAGCTTAATGGTAATTTTAAGCAGCAGGGGAGGATAAAGATAAGAGGGGAAGAGGATAAGGGTGTGAGGTTGCTAGGCTATTGATGATGGCAGAGCAAGGGGTGGGGGATGTGCAGGCTTGTGTTTAGGGGCGTTGCAAGGGTATAGGGCATATAGGGGTGTGAGGAACTATGTAGTGACATGCCAACGTGAATACCCTACATGGCTAGAAAGGGAAAGGGGGGAGGCTGGTTGGGTGTAGTGGTAGTTGGTGTGAAAATGGAAATGGGGAGGGGGTACCTAGGGCTATAGGAAAGAGTTAGGGGATGATTAGAGAAAGGGAAATAGAGAAGGTATGGAGGGAGAGAAAAGGAAAAAAAGAAAAGAAGATTGGCAGCTTGGGCTGTCACCTGTGGGGAAAGAAGGGGGCTTCTAGGTTGGTTAAGGGGAAAAGATAGGAGAGGAGCGTTGGGCAGCTGTAGTGTAGCCAAGACAAAGGAGAAAGAAGAAAAAGAAAGAAGAAGAAGAAGGAAAGAAAAGGAGAAGAAAATAAAGGGAAAAAAAAAGGAAAAGAAGAAGAAAAATGAAAAAGAAGAGATGTTGGAATTTTTTTAGGTAGTTTAGGGTAATATATAAAATAATTAAAAATTATAATATTTACCAATAATTTATCTTATACTAAATAATTAAAATAAGGCTTCTACACGATAAATTTTAAATTTCATGTTGTTATTGTTATTATAATTATAATGTGTGCCTATAATTTATTTCATTTAACATTTTATTATTCTATTATTTATTCTTAGGGAAAATTTTTGGGGTATTACAAAACAAAAAAGAACATTTAAAGAATATAAAGCCTTGAAAAATTTAATAAAAATTAAACCCTCTAAACTAGATTATTGATTAACATGATATATACCAAATTTGATCTACAAATTATAAGGTTTATCATGGTATGATCATATTATAAATACAACCCATAATAGTTAAATATCAAATGTAGCCTAATTCTTGCAAACATTATTTTAACTAAAAATCATATCAAGCATGCTTGGATTAAAAAAAGTTATACATGAAATATTACTTATCATATCAAATCTATAACATGTTATAATTAATTTGAAAAAAATATTTGTATGATCAAAACCCTCAACCTCAACCTAAACTGAAACCAAATAAAAATCGTTGTTTGGATCATCAAAACACTATATAATATAAATTTAATTTAATTTACAAAATACCAGGAGTAATATGATACTATGAAGTTAAAAAAAATATCAAGAGATCATATCAGTCCTAATTTGAAAAAAAAAATATATCCATAATAATAAAATACCACAAATCAATCACAAACATACTAAATCTTGCTAATATATAAAAAAGATTATAGTTCTTACCTTAGTTAGCCACAAAATAAATACAAAATGAAAAGAATTTAATGCCTTCTAAACCTAAAACAATCCTATAAAATTTTAGAAGAATATCATGGTAAAAGATTAGGAAGAAATTAGAGATGTAGGAGAAGAATAAGTGAGCAAAAAGGATAAAGTGTAACATGTCCATTTTTCACTACTAAAAAATTTTATTTAAAAAAATGTGAAGGCGGAAAATACCATACCTTGTTAGGAATAACGGGGAGTTCCCACTATACCTAACACAAGGTAGAAATCTGCTGCGTTTTCCATATTAGATACAAGGCTAAACCAAAAACATCCAATTTTAAATAGAGTGCGCAACTTAATTACATAAATATTTACATATTATTTACATGAAAGGACTTCAACAGTCCCTAAACAAGTCAAATATAGGAAGATAGATAAGTTAAGTATATAAGGCTATGTTAAAATGAGATTAGGGTGTGACACAAACCCATGGTCCATCACAGACAATACAAAATCCTCTCGATGTCAACGCTCTCAATCCCTAAACCCAATCTTAGGTAGACCCACCACTGGCTATCCCCAAAAACCTACACATAGACCTCTACTTGTGGGAATAAGTAGGTGATCGAGAAGATAGGCACATCAGTATGCTATGTACTGCGTAAGCTAGGTTTCCTCCTCAATGCAAAATATGAGTATATATAGAATTGATATCATATTTCATATTCATCATACTAATGCCATACATATAAAGGTAATAACGCACTAGGATATACAACCATGCATAACTCAGCCAACTTAGAATGTATCATGCTTATCTTCATACTATAATAACATAGATAATCACACATTTACTAGGTAGATTAATTCAAAAACCCATGAGGGTTTATTTTCCAACATGCTCAATAGATTAGACTATACTATTTTTTTATCCATATATTGATATAGGTCAACACCTAGTTAATCCTTTTAATTATTAACTAGTTGGTTATTTAAGCTATTATCGAAGTGTATAAACTAGCTTTTATCCTTTTTTTTTGTCAGTCAAACCATTCTTCTAATTATTATTCAATTATTTATCATCACTTATTTATCAACAAAAATTTATCATATATTTACTTATCATATATATTTTATCATCAAGCAATGGACGTTGTACCACCTCATAGTCTCACATACTATGGAAACTTATCTAAAAAAAGGGACATAAATTGCAAGCCAAAGCTAATCACTACAGCATATGTAAGTCTAGGCTAAAGATAATCACTCAAATAAATATAAGTTTATAACAAAGTCAATCAATATGGACATAAGTCCAGGATGAAGCCAACAACCTAGGTAACCAAACCCTATTGTATCAATAACCCCTAGTACATCATCAGTATCTAGAGTAGGTAAGGCTCCAAGATCTCTAGGATCCCACCCAAAGGCACTAATAAACTCCCGAAGGTAGACTAACCTAATTAGCTAATAGAGGATTGGGTAACCTAAACCCATACACAATCAATTATATTTTAATTTAAATGATTATTGCATTATCCATGAGGTTAAATGATCACGCAAGGCCAATACAAAGTGTAAACAAGGAATTCACATTCTATGCTAATCCTTTCCATTTCCCAACCATGTGTGGGGTTTATATTTATCCTTTTATAATATTATATATCCTCATAATATTATTTTGTTCAAATACATGTCGTGCTTCATTACTCTTTTCTCAAAGAGCATCACATTTCATAAATGCTACACTCATTTAGCCCTTACACTACTCATTTAGTATGTCATAAAACATGGTCTATTTGACCCATTTATTTGGTCATTAATCCATGATGAAATCTATATTTTATCCCATTAATAATCATAGGATAATCCCACGCATAGCCTTAATGTATAACCAAACCAAAAGGAACCAAATCACAAAAACTAGTTAAACCAGTCAGTCGATTTAACTCAATTAAACCCTACTTTTTATTTAACTAGTAAATCGGTTTGAAAAAACTAGTCAATTGTTCGTAAACTAGTTGATTGATTCTACCAAAACAATTAATGGTTTTAAGTAGAGTGCAAGATTAAGGTCTCTCTAGGCTTACCTGTTAATGGGTTGGATCAACCAGTTAACTGTTTTAGGAACCAGTTGATGGGTTTGACCTAACCAGCTAATTAGTTTGCCCTATAACAACATTAAACAATCATTTTCATGCAGATCATGCTTATAAATCTTTATGATACTAATTTGGAACATGTTTTAACATCAGATAACACATTTTTAGCCTATTTAGATTACACATCTCAAGATTAATCATCACAACCCGTTTTTTCTCAAGGTTCATGTTTTTCACTCAAAATGCACAATCTAACAATCTAAATTTGTTCTACAAGCTATATACATTCATGTTAGCACATATTATCAACTTAAAAAGTTCAATATCGAGCAAGATTACTCATAACCCATTTAGAAGCAAGAATCACTTACTTGATGTAGGCAAAACTTCCTTAAACTAGAAGTCTTAGTCTGTGAAAACCTTTAAAACAACAAGTTTTAACTCAAAAATTCTTGCATAACTTTTATAATTTCAAACTTGAAATAAAAAGGAAAGAATGAATATACCACACTTAAGGAAAAATAGAGGATACTCAGTTGAACCACTCAACCATTTTCCTAAATCTAACTCTTTATTGCTTAATGATTAAAACAAGAGGGACCTATAGAAAAGATGAGAAGAGTGAAAGGAATTTTACTATAAGATTCAAACTATAGACATAGAAGGTTAATACTTGAGAGTTAGGTATTTTCGGTGGCTAAAAGAAAGGTAAGAAAAAAGGGTGAGCATGGTTATTTACATCTAACCAATCAATATGAATAACATTTTGGTTAAGAACAAATCAAAAACCCCAATTCTTACCATTTGAATTCAATTTAAATAGACGAATTTTCTCTAAGATATGCTAACCTATCCATTAGAGCTCAAATGGCGATTCCAGAGAAATGTAGGTCAATTAGTCAAGAAATGTAATTCATAAGAGGTGTAATTGAAGGTTAGTGTTGAAGGAATCTTCTAACTGAGATAATTGAGCCTAAGATTGAAGTACTGATCTAAAAAATGTCTAGAGGTGAGAGGTGCAAGAATGCTAGGCTAAGGTTATCTCCCTCCCCTTAATTGTCTAAATCAACCCTCCAGATCAATTTGAGGTAGCGTTATCGAGCTAATGCGCCATAGAAAAGGCTAAGAATCTCTTAGGAAGAAATTGGCATGGGTTAACAAAGTTCTATTTCAATATAAGAAATTTTTATAAAAAATTGATTTTTGAAAATATGCCTAGCTCGAGAAATCAGCTAATTGGTTTGGTCTACCAGTCAACTATTCTAGAAACTAGTTAGCTAATTTAGTCGAGTAAAACCATATTGTTGAAACAATGAACCAGTTGATTGGTTTATGGAATCAATTGATTAGTTCACATAAAAAATTCATTAAATTTAATTTTCCAACCCCATTTCATATTTTAATTTCCATTAAACCAAGTTATAATACCAAATAAAATTTAAATACACAAAATTGGCATAATTCCTCATTCAACACTTTCCAAAAATATGTGGTATTACATAAAGTTTTAGAGAAAATAGGAAAAAGGAAGAGAGAAAATACCATACTAAAGGTAGAAGTTATGGAGGGTAGACAAGTAATTTTGTATAAACTTGATTACTATGTTTTACTCTATGTTTTTGCAAAATACCAAGTAACAAGATGGTAGGAGACATAAGGAACAAGGTTAATAGATGAGTGAACAAGGTTAAACCTTATAAAAAAATGAATATAATTGGTTAAAACTCAAAAAAGTTAAAGTAGGTGGAAGAGGAGAGCTTAACATTGAGAACATATTTAGGCACACTAATACCGAATGAATCAAAAAAATTATAAAAATATTTATGTAAATTTTTTAAACCATTTAAACTCAAAATTACTATAATATTATAATGCTAAAAGTTTTGTTAAATTAAGATATCTGAAAAGATCATCTTGTGGTTTTAAAACTCATTAAAGAACATTGGTATGATAAATAGTATTTTTTAACCAATGGATATGTTTAATATTCTTTAAGAGCCTAAGAGGCTCTAATAAACATGAGGATTTCAACAAAAAACATAAGATAAATTTCTATAAAGTTAACGATTTCCAATAGTTGTTGAAAAGTCTCATGAGAACCAAAATTGAAAGAAAGGGCAAGAAAACAATAATGAAAAACTAAAAAAACACTAATAGGGTTTCTAATCTTTCAATATATGCAACAAAACATTCAAAATAAAATATCTTTATTTTCAAGCGAAGAGTACTTAGAACAAATAAAGGTTTTAGAAAGGTGGGTATTACATCACTACCCCCTTAAAAAGAGACTTCATCATTGAAGTTAAAGAAACTAGATATAAATATCATGAAAGGAATAATTATGAGATCTTTATCCTGGGTAATCCTAATTACTACCCCTCTAAAAGTGATGAAACTCTAAATGAACAACTCTATGTGGGTTAATCATATTTCCTTCTCAATTTCTAAGATTCTCTTCTATACTGCATGACACATCCAAGATCCATGACCATCGAAACAACCTTTGAATGGGTGTCTATAATCTAAATGGTTCATTATTTTTATGAAATGGACTCATCGGTTTCTATTATCTCAGGTCAGATAATGTGCAATGGGTATATCATATACTTCCTCAATTAAGAGACATGGAAAACATTATGCACACATAACAACTATACTAGGAATGTAAGATGATATGCCACTTCTCTAGCTCGTTCAAGATCTCATATGGACCAATGTACCATGGAATAATCTTTCCTAACTAACTAAAAGTTTGAATTCCTATTGTAGGGGAAGCTCTTAAAAACACCTTATTTCCCACTTTATATCCATTGATCCTTCTTCACAAGTTTGTGCAAACCTTTTTTTTCTTGAGCATCCTTTATCCAATGTGGATGAATCTTACTTGCTTGGTAGGGTGCTAAATAATTTTGGTCCTAATACAATTGACTCATTGATGTCACTCTAGCATAAGGGACTATGACACTTTTAACCATCAAGTGATTCAAAAGGTTATGTGCTTATGCTCACATGATATATGCTATTGTGAGAAAATTCAATCAAACCTAAATTGTCCTCTTTAGTGCCTTAGAAAACCATAATATAAGCTCAAAACATATATTCTAATGGCTGAATAGTCTACTAAATTACTTATGATTAGAAAAGTTAAACATGGTACTCATTTTCAACTATATCCTAAAGGCCTCTTATAACATTTGCAAAAAATGCTAAATAAACCTTAAATGTTGATATGAAATAATGCTTTGAGATGTTCCATGGAATATTACCATGTATTTCAAATGCAAATCGACTAAGTGTTTTATACTCTAAGTTTTCTACATCAAAATGAACATCAAAGATTTTTTTAGCTAATCAACCACAAAAAAAATAGAATATAAACCCTTATGAGTCTTCCATAGTGCTAAAAGGAAATCTATAAAATTTTTTTCCTATTTCCAACAATATTTTATAGTGATTCTAATAATCTATATGGTATTATATGCTCAACTTTCTCCATATTATTGGTATAGGTGGGAATTTGGTCTAGTGAGTTGGGTTGTAGTGGGTTGGGTTATTCTTGAGTAGAGTTATTTTCAAGTTATTTTTCTTTCCGGGGTAGTTGTGGGTTAGGTTGTGTCATTTTGGGTTTTGATCATTTAGGATTGCCTTAATGTTTTGGTTAGGTAAGGTTAGGATTTGAGCGTTCTAGATCCGAGTTGCATCAGGTTAATTTACCGGGTCAGGTAGGGTTTGTGTTGAGATAGTTTAGTTTCAAGATGGGTTGAGTTTGGATTATTTTTTATTAGCTTGTTTTGTTGGGTCTAGGGATGTAGATCGAGCACATTTACCCAAAACTTGTTAGATTTTGTTCATCAGATACTTAAATGGATATATAGCTAATCCTGAATTACATCACTTTAGATTTGGGTCAAATCAGACATTGATCACAAAAATTAATCTAACACATTAACCTCATAGGTGATCAATAATTTTAACTTCATGTAAGTATGTCATTAACAATGTGTTAATAATTGCTATTTATTATTATTATTACTTTTTAATGTTGTATTTTTACGCAAAAAAATAGGTAAGATTAGAATATCATTGGTGAATAAGTAAGCTCACAATAAAAGTAAGAAAAATAAGTAAAATTTAAAGAATAATAATATTTTTAATAGCTTTACATAAATAATAAGACATGTGTATTTTTTGTTATCATAACTAGTTAATATAAAATGTAGTTTTGTTAAGTTTGGTTGGGTTGATAAAGGGTTAAGTTGATGGCGAGTTACAGGTTGGGTCCTTTATATTCGGGTTAGTATTAGGTCATGTTTGTTTTGGGTCAATTTTGGGTTAATTCAAGTTGATGAATTTATCAGGTTATGTTAGGTTATGTTTTTTATTGGCTGGATTAGGTCAGGTTTTGCTAGCTCTACTTATTGGTGAGAAACGTAGTAACTAAATTTGTGATTTTTTATTTATAAATGGCCACTGGTATATCTATTTCAAGTCCTTATACAACTTATATTCTCTAAGGTGGATGGATTTAAGCATATAACAACCTTCTTCAAGAAATTTCTTTTTAAGATCACCATAACTCTTCTTCAAGTATTTGGATGAATCTTCTTGCTTGGTACGGTCCTCAATAATTTGAGGTTATAATACAATTTCTTAATTGATGTCAATCCAACATAAGGGACTATGACACTTTTGGCCATATAGTACTTCAAAAGGTTATGTGCATATACTCTCATAATAGCTATTATTGTAGAAAAAATCGATCAAACACAAATGGTCTTCCTACAATGGTTATTCCTATGTGCTTTAGAAATCCATAATAAAAGTTGACAACATATCCTCCAATACCTAAATAGTCGACTCAATTTTCTCTTGGATAGTAGGGTGAAACAAGGTTCTCATTTTCAACCGTGTGCTAAAGGATACTTATAACTTTTTCCAAAAATGTGGCACAAAACTGAGTTTTCCATAAAATATTACCATGTAGTTCATATATGCATCCACTAAGTGTTTTATACACCAAGATGTGTTCATAGAAATGAAAAAAAAGATGTTGTTGAATGATTGACTGAAACCAAAATAGAGTATAAATCTTTGTGAGCGTGTCATAGTGCCAAAATGAAATCCATAAAAAAAGTATCCCATTTACTATTGGAATTCTATTGGGCTTTTACTAATCTATATGGTTTTTCACACTCACCTTAAACCTTCTAATAGGTGAGAAACTTAGAAACCAAAATAAAATCCATGAAAAAAAATATCCTATTTACATTTAT
This sequence comes from Tamarix chinensis, assembly GCA_030549775.1. Lineage (NCBI taxonomy): Eukaryota > Viridiplantae > Streptophyta > Magnoliopsida > Caryophyllales > Tamaricaceae > Tamarix > Tamarix chinensis. The sequence goes on along the minus strand of CM060177.1, from coordinate 62,392,324 downwards.
TATTGTACTAATACATTAAATTTGAATAATAATGAATGAGTAGGTATGATCTTCTTATACACATATCATCCCTTATTGTGATGTTATTGATCTCTATGAGATGTTTCACTGTATTGTTACCTCACATGTTAAGTAGGTTACTAATCACCTCTATTATGGGTGTTATTCATTCCCACAAGTAGAGACACCTTTTGAGCCTGTGTAGGTGAATGAGGAATCGTTAGACCACTTTGTTTTATAGAATGCTATGATTTTGGTAGAGTGATGCATTTGTGACTATGGCTGGGCACTTCAGAGTGTGACATTCTGTTATTGTTTTCAATAGTTTTCTTATGGTTAGTTTTCTACTGAATGTTTATTTATGTATTTTAATACTCCTTTAGATTGAACACCACGCTTTTATTTATAATATTGATTGTTCTTCTACTACAATTATCATGGTTTATGTATTATTGTATCTTGCCTTATAGTTGGTATAAGGATGGTTTGGGGCCAAACTTATAACAATTCGGTAGTAACACTCCTTTTATGTTAGAATGTTCTTACACTTAAAACAAAAAATTTCCATAGTAATTTTTGGAGGTGTTACAAGTTGGTATCAAAGCCTAGGTTTTGACAACTACACTTTATTTTCATAAAATGTGGTTTCAAATGGTTATCCTTCTAAGCTCTCTATATTTTGAAAATCTTGATTCTGTAAAAAAAAAAAACCTAATATATTGGTGAGCAAACAAAAATGGGTACCCTAGGTGGCCTCTAATTGTGAAATGTGTGATGAATGTTAGTAAACTAGAAGGGTTTAACCTACCATGGCTTTTAATTTGTAGCCAACTGATCATGAAATGAATAGATGAGTAAGGTGTCTAGAGGAGGCCTTTGAGGCCTTCATGGAGTTTGCGCAGCACTAGGCTCAACTTTAACAGTCACATCACCTTCACATTAGAATTAGGAGGGTATCAAAGAATATTAGATCTAGAGGGTCAGTAGACACTACACTCTACTCTATGGTGGCAAGGAGGTCCTAATTATTTTGGTGGGGTTTATCTAAGATATGGACCACACCTTTAAGGCAATGGATTTCCCATCTATTAGGAAGTCAAGAATCATACCATTCTTTCTCCAAGGGTTTATAGATGCTTGGTGGGTAGTTTTATTACCTAGGACATGCCAAATATGTCTTGGGATGATTTTAAGATGGTGATCTATGCCAAATTCTATTTAGATATCCTTAAGAGGGATAAAATAAAGGAGTTCATGCAACTCACCTGGGGAGGTATGATGGTGAGGTAATACTATGTCTATTTCACAAATCTTTTGAGGTTCACGCTCGGTATGGCCAATGAGCCATCAGTGGTTTATCAGTTCGAGCAATAGCTCCATTTCGTCATATGTGGGATCATAGGTGTGGTGGATTTCTCTAATTTATCCATCTTGTACGAGTGGGTATATATTGTAACCACTAATGTTTAGGAGAATACTTTATTTCTAAGAAAGAGAAGGTTAGAGACATAGGGTTCTGAATGTAAGACCTAATCTAGAGGTGACAGACCTTTAGGATTTTAGGAGAGCGGTTTTGTTAGGAGCCAGGAGTGACCAAGGGGTTTTTCCTACCAATCGTGTAGTAGGAACCATCCAAGACATGACTATTGCTGCAGACCTATGCGTTATAAACTATGCGATAGGCCAGGCCATCAACATTTTGAATGCCATTATTAGAGGAATTATCACCAGCCCTAGGGAGGTCAGCTCCAACATAGAGGGCCTTTAGTGTCATGGTAGTAGGCTTACTGGTAACAAGCCTTCCATACACTGCTTTAGCAATTTTAGTATAGGGCGGCCACCCTAACGAGTATATAGAGTAGAGAAACTAAGGGCAAACCACAAGGGTCCTACGCTATTCCTCATAGGGGAGGGCAGGCCTACGGTATCGGAAGATATTGAGGAGGTTATTAGGGAGGTTAGTTAGATGGATGCGTGAACACAATTAGATATGCAGAGGCTAATCAATAACTAGATGTAGTTAAGAGAATTTTTACCATTGCTTCTCTGCCAGTCCATGTATTGCTTTATTTGGATGATTCTTTGTCATTCGTGTCTACTAATTTTGTTACTCAAACTGCCCTATCACCATTTGCTGGTGTAGTCATGTTTGTGATGTTACCCTTAGGGGATAGATTAGATTACACTAGGCTTTAATCGGAGGTGGCCTCGATGATAGGTAGCGTAAACTTCCTAATAGACTTGGTCGAGATAGACCTATGAAATTTTGAGGTCATATTAGGGATGAATATGTTAGGGAGATAACGAATAGTGATAGACTGTGTGAGGGCATGTAAACACAAGCCCACAACCAAGGTCGTATCAGCAAATATGCTACACAAGTTGATGTAGAAGGGGTATTTGATGTACTTATATAGTGTTCAAGAGCTAAATTGATATTTGGCGACCTGAAGGACATTCCTGTGGTTTAGGACTTCCTCATTGTGTTCTCGGAGGAGGTCAGGCACATGCTACCGGTGTGCGAAATTGACTTCACCATTGACCTAGTGATAGGGACTAAACCTCTGTTAAGGGTTTAATACCCTTTTTAAAAAAAACTTAATTATAAATTAATAATCGTATGATTAATTATAATTATTATTTTAAGAGTTTTAATATTAGAAGTGTTATTATTATTCGTATTATTACGATGGTTTAAGTGTATATTTAATCAAGTTAAAAATTTGATAGAAATTAGGTTATTTAATTTAATCCTATTTTACAACCATAAATCTTATTCTAAATTATTTTACTAATAATGTTTTGATACATTACCCAAAAATAATTTCCTAAAATTTATTCCCGATTATTTTACTCTTTCTTACCCTTTTTAAACTTATCCTAATCTGGATTATTTTTTCGGAGTATTTTTCTTCATAGTACCCTAATCTATCCAAACTATACCTAAAAATAAAATAAAATATACCTACTTTATCCTACCATTTTTACTCAACTAAACTTACCCATTTATCACCCCAATCCTCTCCCTAATCACTGTCTGTGTCTCCCTCAACTCCTTAACTTATGCAACCCGTGCTCCATATTTTTTTTATATACACATACACATGCACCTAGTACTCCCATCCCAACAAAACATCTCGTTTCCCCCTGTAGCATGTCGATTCTTTTTCCTAGTAGCAACCCCAACCAAATGCTACCTTCCCGACATCCAAACACACCACACACACAGCATCGTTGATGCATCTCCCAACAACTCTCTTTCCCTGCCTCGTTTTTTTTCCATACACATAGCCCCTACTCCCCTCTCTCTATTTTGTTTGATTTTTTGCCAACAAAATAACCCCCTAAATGTAACCACCCTCCTACAACAACCTCCCAACCCTTCTCCCACACACCAAACTCCCTCTCTTCTCTCCGCTCATTTTGGTTCAACTTTCCCTATCTCCCTCTCTCAACCTTAGCTCCATCCCTCCACCACTTTATAGCTATTGTCCAACCACCAAGCACCTAGTAGCCCCTAAGCTCAATCTACATCACCTAGCCCTTGTACCACTCTACTCGTTCATACAACCATTGTCTCACCAAACCAACCCTAGCGCAACCTCCAACCCTATGCACCAGCCACCATTGTTCCTCCTTTTCCTCCTACATGCAGCCCTAATCTACACTTCCAGCACCCAAACATATCACCACTCAACTATCCCACCATTCTCCTCCTCTTGCATCACCTAGCCTTGTTTGCAGCCTCCCTTTCTTCCTCTACACTTCCACCATCGAGCCTAGCCACCACCGACCATATAAGCCTAGCAGCACGACCTTCCCAGTAACTAATGCCACCAGTTGCCACCCTATACCCATCTCCCCTGTCACCTCTCACAGCCAACCCCTTGTAGCCATCCAACCCCAAGCCTCCTCCGCATGCATGGCTCACACTCCCGTACATCATTAGTTGTGTGTGTTGTTCTAAAAATATTGGAACCCATTTTAAATATAAGGGTATTTTGGTAATTTTATAAAAATAAATATTTTATTATTATAATTATTATTTTACTGATAGACATTAATTTGGTAATTGCGGTATTATTTTTAGGTATGAAAGGTTAATTGGCGGGATCCAATAACTTTAGTAGGATACTGCTATTTTTGTACTTTTGCTAGAATCCTGGTAACCATTTTATCCTAATAAAATGGTAAATATTGCATGATAGCACATTAGGATTTTTGGTGTACGAAATATGTTAAACAAGATTTATTACGATATAATTATGTGTTAATTGTTATTATTATGAAAATAGGTAAAAATGAGCATGTTAGCCAATGTAAAATATTTCTGGTATGAAAATGTGATTAAAATGATTCTAATGAAAGGAAAATATTTTGTATGATAATTATGTATAAAATAATAAGTTGAGCATGCTTGAACATAATTATGGAATAATTATTACAGATAAGTGCCCTAGGGGTAATTTGGTCATTATGAGTGTGTTATAATTTTTCTTTTGAAAAACATGTTTAATGTGCATTATCTATTGTTAAGTATATAAGCATGTGTTTTGGATGGATTAAATGTGCATAATAAGATTTTATGTGTAGAATTATATATAAGAGCAAAATGGTCTATTAACATATCTAAAAAATTAAATTGTGTAAGAAATAATTTATTTATGGTGTTTTAGCTATTTTATGTCAAGTTAATGAATAAAATGAAATAAGTATTTAAATAGATGATAATCGGAAACTTCAGTCTTAGGGGTATTTTGGTCATTTTTAACATAGAGTGTCTAGATGTAAATAATTAAGCCTAGGATGACCTTAGTATATTTTAATATTAGCCTCAATATTAACCTTAGTTATGGTTATCTCAGATGATTGGAAATAAGCAAAAGCGGTTACATGTGTAGATTATATTTATCTATATTTTATGCAATTCGCTACCCTAAGAATGTGGTTTAGTCTATGGTTGATATTATGGATTTTTGTCGGTGTGCCTTAGTTCCCTAGTCAGGTATTACATCTTACTCTATTATGTTCTATGGACTAATAGGGGTATGCATACATATGGATTAGGTGTCATTGTTGGTAGGGTATTGTATTACCTTTATTTACTAGTGCGACTAGGGTACCTTTGCATCCTTGGGTTGACAGTTGGTAGGATATTATGTTGCCTTGGTGCACCAGTATGACTAGAGTACCTTTGTATCTCTAGATTGATTGATCTCTCCTTGAGAAAGTAAATAAAAATGGTAATGATATGATTTGATTAAAATAATGACTATCAAATTATTAAATTGTTCGGTATCAACCTTCGTGCCTACTTGTAGTTTCGATAGTAACATTTATGCCTACCTATAGTTTCGGTAGTAGCCTTTGTGCCTACTAATAGACTATGGTTCTTGTAGTAGACTTCGTACCTACCTATGGTATCAGTAGTAGCCTTCGTGCTTACCTACCTATAGTTTCGGTACTACATGTGGTTTCGGCAACAGAATTCATGCCTAACTGTGTTGGTATTATGCCTGTGAGCATACCTGTGATGTCATGGATTTTATTATGCTGTATGTGTAAGTATACCTATGATGTCATGGATTTTATTATACTGTACTTGTAAGTATAATCGTGATAGTATGGATTTTATTATAATGTACTTGTAAGTATACATGTGATGTTGCATATTTTTATTATATTTTACCTGTATGTATACCTACGATGATATGGATCTTAGTATATTATACCTGTGAACATATATGTGATGTATGTAAGTGGTTGGAATTGATGCTGAGTCATGAATTATAAGTTAAAATTTTAGTGTAGAATTAGGTTTTAAATTATTGCTTTAGAGAGTATCATTGGGATGTTATTTAGTAAGTTCAATTGTTTTAGTTGAATGAATATGATTAGTATGTGACCTAGATGGAATTTGATTATCTAAATGATTATTGAATCTCAAACATCATATGTATATGTATATCTCTTGTACCATGTTAATTGTATGCCTTACAACAACCCATTTTTCCTAGGTGTGTTTTTAACTTCTGCAATTTTTTAAATGAATTTTTTTTGTATGGAAAAATGGGGATGTAATAGGTTGGTATCAATTCTTTTACTTTAAAACTTATGGTGAATGCTACCATCCTTTTATATCTAAAATATTTAAGCTTGACCCTCCTATATCTTTTGTTGGATACTCTCAAGCTTAATATCTCCAAAATTCTCAACTCGAATCTCATCGAGCACCATTGGTGTGATCGATAAGGAACTCATGTGAACCTCTCAAGATCTAGCCCAAAGGTGCTAAAAAAGGCTGAAGGTAGATTAACCCCTGATAGCTAATTGAGGATTGTGTAACCCAGATTCATACTCAACTTGATTATCTTTTGCCCTACGTGATTAGTATTTTATTCATAAGGATGGGTGATCACACAAAGACCACATAAAATAAAGCATGGTAATCTCCACATTTATTCTGTATCAATCTTTTTCTTTCTATATCCAAACCATATGGGATCCCATTTATCATTGTACTATATTACTCATATCCATATCATTTTTTCATAGTCCATGCTGGGTTTCGTTATTCTTTTCTCAAAATGATCACTTATCAGAAGTGAAATACTTATTTAGCCTTTACATTACTCATGGATTATATCATAAATTATGATTCATTTTAATCCTTTCTATGGGATAAAATCCATGATAAAATTTGTATTTTATTCTCTTAATAATAATTGTATAGTCCAAAACAGCTTTATTGCATAACCAAATCGATAGGAAACAAATTATGCAAACAAGTCAAACTAGTCAATAGGTTTAGCCCAACAAGTTAATTTGTTGCACCAACAAGTCAATTAATTTGAGTCGACCACTTCATTGGTTTGACTCAAAACAAACCATGCTTGCTTCAAACAGATCGATTTTTTTAAATAAACAAGTTGATTATTCATAGACCAATCGATTAGTTCTACCAAAGCAATAGATGGGTTTAAGTAGAGAGCAAGACCAAGGTCTCTATAGGCTTACTAATCAATGGGTTTGGTCAACTAGTCGAACTGATAAAATAGATCAGTTTAACCTAACCAGTCAATTGATTTGGTATAATACATCACCAAACCATTTAAGTTCATGTAGATTTTTACATGTAAATCATCCTTAACCACATTGAAACATGTATATCATAGTCTAACATATTTTCAACTAGGTTCACATAAATATGTCAACATGTAGAAATAGACTTAAGGGAACATACAACATGCATGACTACTAAATAAACATTTTAGAAGTAAGAATCACTTACTTGAAGCAGGTAAAATCAACATTTAAAGTATAATTTTGAACTATTAAATTCTCAGCTTTTAAAACCTTAAAAAATGTCATCTTAGAAATTACACCTAAACTGTATTACATTTTTGAACTTAAAGTAGAATAAAATGGTATCATACGCTCTTGCGGCTTGAAATAGGGAAAAACTCAGCTAGACCAATCAACCTTCTTCCCAAAATCTAACTCTACCTAGCTTCATAATTAAAATAAGAGAGAGGTAGAGATAGGATTAAAAGAGTGTAAGAAAATTTGATAATAATCAATATTACTCATCAAAAAATTTTACTACAGTCTCCTCATGTAGATACCACATTCATTCCTTCCATTATTTCCCTCTATCTAGAGGAGTGTAACGAGTTATAGAGATAAGTGCAAGATTTGTAGTGTAATAGATTTATTAGTGGCTCAAAAGGATGGTACATGGAGGATATGCATTGATTCTAGAGTAGTCATCAATATTACAATCAAATACAGATTTTTTATGCCAAGATTGGATGATATGTTAGACGAGTTGCATGGAGGAAATGCGTTTCTAAAGCTTGACATTAGATGTGGATACCATGAAATAAAAATAAAGGAAGGGGACGAATGGAAGACAAATTTCAAGACTATGTATGGGTTGTATGAAAGGTTGGTGATGCCATTTAGGCTATATAATGCACCAAGTTCATTCATGAGGTTGATGACCAAAGTACTTAGACATTTCCATAGAGTCTTTGTTGTTGCCCAACTTGGTGATATTTTGATATATAGAAAGAGTGAGTTCAAACACATAAAGCATTTGAAGTGGTTATTTGATAAACATAAGGAGGCGAAGCTCTATGATAAAATAGAGAAGTGTGATTTTATAATGAAGAGTGTGGCTTTCCTTAGCTATATTGTGAGTGGAGATGGTATTAGAGTTGATCCTTTATATGTGGAAGCTATTCAAACATGGCATATTCATACTAATGTCCATGAGGTTTGGAGTTTCCATGGATTAGATTTATTTTATAGGAGGTTTATCAAAGCTTTCTCCACAATTATAGCACCTATTACACAATTGATGAAGAAGGGAAATTTCTAGTGGAATGAACATACAACAAAAGCTTTTGAAGACCTTAAGACAAATATTTCAAATGCATCGGTATTATCTTTACCTTACTTTGATAAATTATTTGAAGTAACTAGTGATGCCCATGGTGTAGGTATTGGAGGGGTACTTTCACAAGAGAAGAGACTAATTATATTGTTTAGTGAAAAATTGAATGGTTTAAGACTCAATTATTCAACTTATGATAAGAAGTTCTATACTATTGTTGGTTATTTAGAGACATGGAGTCATTATTTGAGACCAAATCCTTTTTTAATTCACTTGGATTATGAGATTTTGAAGTATCTACATGGAAAAAGGAAAGTGAGTCCAAAATGTGCCAAGTGGATTAGTATTTTGCAAACATTTGTGTTCCCTAAAAGACATTTGCATGGCAAAGAGAACGTTATTATGGATGCATTATCTAGAAGAACGATAATAATTACAATGATGGATGTAAAGCTTTTGGGTTTCAAGATGTTAAAGAGTCAATATGCCATTGATGATAATTTTTCCATGATTTTTGAAGATTGCAAGAAATAAGGAAGTTATTGATCTTATGTTCTTCAATATGGATTCTTATTCAAGAAAAATAAATTGTTTGTGTCAAAAACCTCAATTCTAGATTTTTTAATCAAATAGGTACATGATGGAGTTATTGGAGGACACTTTGGAGTTCACAAGACTTTAAAGCTATTATAAGAACATTTTTATTGGCCAAGAATGTAGAATGGAGTGTAAGCTATGGTTGCTAGGAGAGCTACATGTCAAAGGAGCAAGAATTTATTTCATAAAGGATTATGCATACCTTTACCTATGCCTACTCAACTAAGGGAATATGTGAGTATAGATTTTATTATGGTATTATCAAGAACACAAAGAAGTAAGGATTATGTACGGTGATGATGGATCAATTTTCCATGATAGCTCATTTTATTCTATGTCATAAAATTGATAATGCTACTCATATTATAGATTTTTATTTTAAGGAGATTGTGAGAATGCATGGGATTCTAAGTAGTATAGTTTCGAATAGAAATGTGAGGTGCCTAACTTAGTTTTGGAATACATAATGGCATATGCTGGGAACAAAACTTCTATTTATTACGTCAGATCATCCTCAAATGGATAGTCAAACTGAATTTACTAATAGAACATTTGATACTTTGCTAAGAGTATTATTTGGTAGGAGTGATAATGATTGGGATGTTTAGCCCAAGTGAAGTGTGCATACAATCGATGTCCTTCAACTACAACAAGCTCTAGTCCATTTGAGATAGTATATGGTATTAATATATATTGAATAGTATGGTACCATTGAAGAAAGGTTAAATGAAGATTTATGATGTAAGAGAGAGATCATATTTTTTTTTTGAAAATTTTATCAACAAATCAAACACAACATTAAGAAGTCAAATGAAGTATACAAGACAAGAGTAAACAAGCATAGGAGTCAACATGTATTTCAACCTAGGGATTTGGTATGGTTTCATTTAAGGAAGGAGATATTTCCTAATCTAAGAAATAAATAAGCTTATGTCAAGGGATGATGGCCTTTTCAAAATACGTAGAAAATTCATAGAAAGTGCTTATGAGCTTGATTTACTTAATTCATACGGTGGGGTGTCTAGAACGTTTAATATAAGAGATATTTATCCTTATTGTGGAAATGTTAATATCAGGGCAAATTCAAGTCAACAAGAGAATAATTATGCAAGAGTATATGATCAAGATTTATCATTTATTATTATGGAACCTATTATCCTTTATCTAGAGAGGATCCCTTATAAATTAGAAGAGAAAAAGATGACTACATTGTTAGCTATGTGTGAAAGTTGCAAAAAATGTCACTAGCAATAGAGATGTGTGCATGACAAACATAGAGGGCAAAAATGTATTGCATGGAAGGAATGAACATTGCATATGAATGAGAACCTATAATTGTTAGTTATGCTAATTTCAGGGCAAATTCAAGTCAACAAGAGAATAATGATGCAAGAGTATATGATCAAGATTTATCATTTATTATTATGGAACCTATTATCCTTTATCTAGAGATTATCCCTTATAAATTAGAAGAGAAAAGGATGACTACATTGTTAGTTATGTATGAAAGTTGCAAAAAAATGTCACTAGCAATAGAGATGTGTGCATGACAAGCATAGAGGGAAAAAATGTATTGCATGGAAGGAATGAACATGGCATATGAATGAGAAGACTATAATTGACACATTGGACGTGAGATATTGATTATTATCACGTTTATATTAGTTAAAAGGGTAAGAAAGTTGAATTAGTAAAAAAGTAGCTTAATTCCATCTTTAGGGTTATCTTATTCAAGTTGTGATTGGAGTAGGAATCAAGCCATTGCTTTATATGTTGATTCTTATTATATTTTTAGGAGGATTATCTTGTAATATTAGGGAGGTTCAATGACTATTAAAACCATAGAAGTACATAACACAAAGAAGATAAAATTGAGTGAAATTTGCAAGTTTTTGATTAATTAAATTTTGAGTGAATTCTTCTCAATTTTAATTAGTTATTTGTGAGCGATTATTATTGAAACCCTTAATATACTATTATTTGTGAATTTGGAATTAAGTTCTATCCTTCAAAACCTCCATAAAACCCATGTCATTCTAACCCTATTCGCCATATTCAATCGCCATCGTCATCATCTTCAACACTCATCTTCAACCTATTTTCCTTATTTGATTTTATCGTAAGATAATAATATTATTATTAACATAAATTTATCCTCAAGATCTTAATTCATAGTCTAATAATCAAGCCACCATTATTCCATTCGTTCATCATCATAGTATTCATGTCATTGCTAAACCCTATTCGTAAATCCCAACACTAGCCAACAAATGACACCATCCCAATCCATTCATCATTTGGTCATCATCAACATTAATTCTAATTTGTTCAATCATCATCATCATCTCTTCATAATTTTATAACCATCATATCCCTTTTACAACCCTAACAAAACTATAATACCACCCAAACCATAAGTCCATAGTCTTACACACATCATATATTACTAAGTACTTAATCATATTGAGGCCCTTTATGGCACTATAATAAACATAGCATATGTGAGGGAGTAGTTAGTTTCATTTTATAACTTGGATTATAAGTGATGCTTATTTAAGGAAGGGTGTGTTTGCATTTTCTTTTATGTTTGTAACTATCACATATTTATTATGGATTATTATATTAACCTTATGCTTTTTCCTATAAAACTAATGTTTAGAGAAAACTCTACATTTTTTTTCTATTATCTTGTTAGAGTATTTTTATCATATAAAATTTTGGATTTTGTTACAAGTTATCCTTTTATTGAGCATGGGTTATGTGAATGATCATACTTCTCTCTATGGTCAACACAACATTTTTATAGTCATTTCTCTATTTGATTTAACACTTTTCCTCTTTTATATGATTTTTTTCTAGTAAAATTTGTTGGTGTTATAAGTTGTTATAAGATATTATGGTTTTAAAATTCCTTAAATTTGCTCTACACTTTATACCACAAGATTTTATGAAAGTTATGTCTTAGAGTTCTACACATTTTTAGTCTTTTACACTGATGCTACCACTTAGTGCCACATGATTTTTGGTACAAATTTTATTAAGATTCAATTTTCGACCCATATGTAGCATCAAATTTTTTTTTGTGTTGGTACTACAAGTTAGTGTAGAAGGTCTTAGATATAAAGGCCCTTCACCTTCTCATGTTTTCTTTTAGTATCATAAGTTAGTACTGGAGCTTTGTTTTAAAATTTCTTTGTTTTTGCTTACATTACAATTAATGTCATAGGTTAGTATTTGGGTGTTCCTTGCTTTGAGTTTGAAAATATTTTCAAACTTTTGTATTCAGACATTTTGAAATACCTTACAAAGTTCTTTTTGTAATGATTTCCCCCCATAACTTTTACCTTTTGTAGCGAGTGAGTGTTTGATCAAGGTAAGGAGTTTTGATATTCATTCAAATTATACATATTAATGGTAAATTATGTAGGAATTCTATGTAACACCTCGAGTGAATAAAATCATGCGGGGGCTACCTTAGAGCACTTTGGGATTGACCGGCTGGCCTCACAAATCAACATGAGTCCTTTCAGCGTGCTTTATCCTTGCTCATGCACTTCCTGAGAAATTTTCAAAAAAATTTGAAACTTTCCAGGAGGGTCACCCATCTTTAAATTGCTCCATGGTCAGCATGCTTAACTGTGGTGTTCTTAGGATGGAATCACCAAAAGGATAGTATACCATATTGATATAAGTAGCTAAATCAATCCTTATAATACTTTACTCAATTTGGGGTATTACATTCACCCCCACTCAAAGAATGCAATGTTCTAGTTGTACCTCAACCAATGACTGTCTCAATGCAGTTCATCCCAAGAATCGTTCCGCTAGGTGATTGACTGGCTCAATACAGTCTTCCTTCAAGGACCAGCCATCACTGAGTGGGAAGATCTTAGAACCCAAAGAGGATGAATAGCATCTTGGGAATAATTCAAGACTTCCATTTGTACGTGTTTCTACAGAGAAAGTATTAAGAGGGCCAGACTCAGGGAATTCGTAAAGCTGATGCAAGGAAGCCTGTCGATCCAAGAATATCACGCACGATTTGCGGAGCCGTTAAGGTTCGCCCCTAGAATAGCTGCTAGTAGGGCTACAGTGGTCTTCCCATTCGAATAAGGACTTCACCTCAACATCTGAATCATGATGGGCACCGATATTTTCCATGATCTGAGTACTATGTACAAGCGAGCATGTAACGCCGATGCCTTGGTCCAAGAATAAGCCTCCATCCTAGGCAGGAAGATGAATGAAAAGATCAAGTCCGGAGAACAGAGTTGTCATCCTAGAAGCAAAATTTTGCAAGCCCAACCTCAACCTCAATCTCAATCTAAAGTTTAGCATAAGAAGAAACATAGTGCTCTTGATAGCAAGGTTAGCATGAGACTAGTCCGACACTACCATTGTCGTCGTTGTAGAAGAGATCATCCAGGTAGGGGGACGACTTGGGTATAGGAGCTTCGAATCCTACTACGCACCTTGTGAAGGGATCCAGAGGCCACATCAACCATTAGTTTGGTAGAATTAAGCGCTTGGAGCAACCCATTCAGCCTCGTTAATCGAAGCAGATGAGCAAGCGATCGATCAGGATGTAACCTCTTCAAATTGTCCATCGGGTCCCTCGTAATTTTTCACATTGTTGAATTATGTGTGTAGTTGTTTTCTTTAGTTAAGTATGCTTTTCTTTAACGGGGTAGTTACCCCAAGTAACTTAGAATCCCTCCTTGTAATCCCTAGTGCTAGGCGTAAACCTCGGGGATGAGGTTTTTCTTTTAGGGGGAAGTGATGTAATCCCCCAAAATATTAAAAAGCTTATAATTTAATAAATAAATTTAATTTGGGATAAATTAGCCTTTAAATCTACTTAATTTAATTATTTTATAGATTTTTGAATATATAAGATTGGATATAAATATTTAATTAATTAAAATAAATATTTTGTTATTTTATCATATCTTTTTATTCAAATAATTTTTCAAACCATTATTTTACTAAAATTATCTTTTTTAAACCCTTATATTTTAATTATATTAAATTAAATTATTAAATAAATTTATTCCCCATAAATATTGCATTTGATTATTTTATAAATTAAATTATTTTTAATTGCCCCATTTCCCATTTCTTTTTCCTTTTTCCTTTTTCCTCCTCCTTTTTCTCCTTTTTCTCCTTTCTTTCTTCTTTATTTTATCCCTTGGGCCATCGGTGCCCCAGCCTGCCTCTTTCCCCCCTGCGACTGTACTGCTGGCCAATTCTCCTCTCCTACCTCTCCCCTACCCTCGTGCATGGGCCGCTTGCCAGTTTTCCTTCCTCCCGTCGCCCGGCCTGTCGCCCTATTTCTTTTCTTCCTTTCTCTCCGACCGGGCCGGTCTGCTTCTTCTTTCCCTTCAATCGCCCGTCACACCCACCTCCCCCTCCCCTTCTCCTTCTTTCTTTCTTCTTCCTCTTTCTCAACCACCCTACCATCTCCGCCACCCTATCTATAACCCCCTATCCCCTATTCATCTCCCTAACTTGTTCTCTCACTCTCTCCCACCATTTCTCTCCCCTATCTCGGCCCCACCATCTCTCCCTTCCCCATTCCCTATCACCACCATTCCCCTATCTTCTCCTCCCTTTCCCTACCATAGCCATTCCCCTACCACCTTGTTGCCGCCCTATCCAGCCACCCTATCCCCTCCTCTCTCTTCCTCTTCTTTTTCTTCCTCCTTCGGTGCCTCATTCTGCATTTTTTCTAGCCCCATATGCATGCCCCGACCCTCGTTTTCTTCCTTTCTCCTCCTTCCCTCATCCTCCCTATTCTACTTTGCCATCGCCGTTCCGCCACTATAGCTGCCTCAACATCCACCTGCATTACCCTCTGCCACCCTCTACCTCACCCCTAAACGATCACAACACCCATCGAGCCAACCCATAGCCTCCTTCTTTCTCCTCTCTTCTTTTTCTCTTCTTTCCCTCCCTTCTTGGTAACCACCCTATACATCCTCGATCTGCCGCCGTTCTGCTGCCTCTATCGCCAACTGAGACACCAAACTAATCCCTACAACCCCTAAACGTCCTTTAGCTGAAACCGCCACCTACAGGCCTCCATTTTCTCCCTCCCTTTTCCTTCCTTCTCAGCCCTCCATCTCAACCCACCTTGGCAGCCTCCTTCAGCGGCCTCGCTGTCACTTCCTCCGCCACCCTTGTCCGCCAACAACCCATCCCTGACCACCACCTACACCCCCTCTCCACTCCTGCACCCTTCCCTTGCCCCAAATCCTCCCTCATCTACCCTTTTTCTTAGCCCCAAACCACTAACCCATGAATAACTATTTTTCCTCCTATCACCCATCTTCGAGCCCCTCCTCCTCATTTCTTTACATGCAGCTCATGCTGCATGAGCAGCATGAGCTGCTGCCTTTCTTGATTTAGTTGAATAATAATTTTTAAGGTATAATAATATTTTAATTCAAGTATTTAATTAATTAAGCAATATAAAGTTTTATACTTTGACTTTTATTATTTCTAACATAATAAACCTTGATATTATTTTTAGGTATTGGTTTTGATAATCAAAGCTTGAATGTTAAACCGGAACACCGGTAAGGTTCATTTTTACGAGAATCAAGGTAACCATTAAATTCTACTTAAACACATGGATTAACATATGTTAACACATTAGGATTTTTAATATATTATTATGCTTGATATATGTTGTTTAATATGATATATGTGGCTTCTTGTGTTGATTGATGAAAAGGAAGCATGATAGATTATGTGCTATGTATGGAGATACTATTTAAGGTAGGAGTTGGTTATTAATGAAAATGTTAGGTATTATCCATGTTGTATTATACTATTGTGATCTTAATGCATGATTAATATTTTTTGAGCCTTAGGGGTATTTTAGTAATATATATCTTGTACAAGAATATGGCATAATATGTGTGGGTGATAAAAGTATTATATTAAATATAATAGTTGTGGATGATAATTTAAAATGAGTGGTGTAATAAAGGGAAAATGGTAATTTGTAATTAAAAGGGGTATTATGGTAATTTTATAATAAAAAGAGTAAATTGGTAATTTTATAATCAAGGGGTAAAATAGTAATTTATGAAGTGAAGGGGTAAAATGGTAATTTTATAATTAAAGGGTAAAATCATAATTTTGTGATTAAAGGGTAAAATGGTAATTTTGCAATTAAAGGGGTAAAATCATAGGATGATATGTACCAAATTCTTAATAAAACTTATTAGATTTTTAGAGTTAGACCAATGCCGCTTAGGAAATGGACTCCTAAAATTTCTATGTCAGCCAAGGAGTAGAGGATAATGCCATTGTGGTGATCTTTCTTGGCCTGCCATTGCACCCGTTGGATGATATGTACCAAATTCTTAATAAAACTTATTGGATTTTTAGAGTTAGACCAATGCTGTTTAGGAAATGGACTCCTAAAGTTTCTATGTCAGCCAAGGACTAGAGACCAGTCCACCGGCGAATAATAGTGGTCAGGAGCATTCTGCCATGTATGTATTTCCGGTCCACTAGCTATAATAGTGGGGGATTTTGTGCTCAGCAAACCAAACGTAATAACAATAAGACATGGGGAAGACACTAATCACTTATAGTGGAACACCTTGTGAGTTAGGGCCAGACCGGTCCACCGGCGAATAATAGTGGCCAGGAGCGTTCTACCTTGCAGACCGGTCTACCGGCGAATAATAGTGGTTAGGGGCATTCTGCCCTGTATGTATTTCCGGTCCACCAGCTATAATAGTGGGTTTCCTGCACTCACATGGACATTTATAATCCGAGATGATTGATTAATGATGGACTAATGGCCTTAAAGCCCTAAAAGTATCGATTATTCATTATGGCCTGTTAATATTTGGTTGACTTGTTAAGTATGTGAATGTATGAAAATGAATGTTACGTATACACCATTAATATCTAATTGACTTGTTGAATATGTGAATGTATGGATCTGAATATTATGTTTATACCTGTCATTATGTATGGATATAATAGTATATCATGTGTTACATTGCATGCCTACTTTTAAGTATGTTTTTAAAGGGTTACTCAGTACCGTAGTACTGAAGGGTTCCATTCATGGGGCCCTGCCTATTCAATGGGTAGTGTCCCTTGTAGGTAATTTTTAGGCACTATTTAAGTGGGCCTCGGAAAAAGCCATAAGGAAATATCCGAAACTATTAGTGTAATACCCCAAATTGAGTGGAGTGTTATAAGGATTGATTTGGCTACTTATATCAACATGGTATATCATCCTTTTGGTGATTTCATCCTAAGAACTCTATAGTTGAGTGGGCTGGCCATGGAGCAATTCTATGATGGGTGACCCTCCTGGGAAGTTTCAGAATTTTTCTAAAAACTTCTCGAGAAGTGCGTGAGTGAGGACAAAGCGCGCTGAAAGGACTCGTGCTGATCTATGGGGCCAACCGATCAATCCGAAAGCGCTCCAAGGTAGCCCCGTATGGTCATATCGACTCGGGGTGTTACAAATGGTATCAGAGTGAAACCATGACTGTGATTTGAACTTGGACGAGCCAGTCAACCACCTAGCGGGATGATTCTTGGGATAAATTGTATTGAGAAATTTAGTGGTTGAGGTGCAACGAGGATGTTGCGTTCTTTCAGTGGGGGTGAATGTAATACCCCAAACTGAGCGGAGTGTTATAAGGATTGATTTGGCTACTTATACCAACATGGTATACCATCCTTTAAGTGATTTCATCCTAAGAACTCCATAGTTAAGTCTGCTGGCTGTGGAGCAATTTTAAGATGGATGACCCTCCTGGGAAGTTTTAGAATTTTTCTGAAAACTTCTTGGGAAGTGCGTGAGTGAGGACAAAGCACGCTAAAAGGACTCATGTTGATCTGTGGGGCCAGTCGATCAATCCGAAAAAGCTCCAAGGTAGCCCTGTATGGTCGTATCGACTTGGGGTGTTACAATTAGGGTTTTACTCTTTCTCCTTTAAATTCACGATTTCAATGTATTTGTTATTTTGTAACCACCACTTGATGGATTATATTTACTTGCACTACTCTAATTTAATTATTAGTTGAGTTTCTCTTAATTTTTATTTTTCTCCTTTAGCCTTAGCACTTGGTACTAGAACTTTATGAATGAACCGATCTGGTACTAAGTGTGATAGTAATATCCCAAGAATTCACAGTTCGTTATTTTTCTTCTGCTAATTTTTTTTAATGAAATGAAATTTTTCTGTAGTGAATTTTAGGGGTGTTACATTCTATGCCTTTAACCTATTAGTATCCTAATGTTTTAGTTTTGCGGTCTCATTTACTAGCTCCCTAAGCCCTAATAATATGAGATCCTACTTTTATTGTTCCACATAGAAAAAGAGTTATGTAAAGAAGATTATATTGGGAATTTTTGAGGCATAGAGAAATCAATTATAGGAATAGATATGAGGGGTTTATAGGATCTTCATCAACTCTAATATACTAACATTTTCTTTGAGTATGGTTGGAGATTAAAAAGTTAGATAAACTTTTATATTAATGATTTCAATTTAAGTTCTTTAGTATAGGAATATTTTAAGTATCCTTTAAGAGGGTCTTAGGATAACATTAGGAAAGGATGTCAGAGTTCATGTAAGATGGCTTTAGGAAAGACTAGATCATTTACTAGAAATTGTTATTATTGGACACCTTACACATTTAGGTCTTATTATCTTCTTGAGACTTTACCTTTAATTGAAATATGGCTAGGGGTTAGGGTGAGATCTATGAATTTTTTTTCTTAATGTTCTATACCCTTTAAAGGGTAGAAAGTTTATGACACATTATTGTAAGTTATACTATAAGTTATGTGTGATTGATAATGAGTGGAGGACCAAACAAAGATTATTGCTTATTAGAGATTGAAGAAAATTTATTAATATTATAGGAGTTCATATTTAGTTACTCCTAGGAGGAGAGACTTTATACATAGAGTAGACTTAATAAATGATTCACATATGTAGGATTGCAAACGCCTTTAGAAATCAATGCAATTAGAGTTGGAGTGCAAAGGTAATAGAAGTGGACTTGATGTTGGTTATTGACATTACATTATGGATTTTGTTTTTATTTTCTTTAGATTAATGGGTTTACTTTTTCATGAGATGAGGTGTCCTCTAAGGCACCAGGTTCCTAAGGTGAAACTTATGAAAGGTTTTGAAGGAGGTAGTCTATATTTTAGTGTAAGATGGGAAAGAAATCACAATGAGGATATATAGTATAGTAATTCAGTGGATCATTTTTTTTTGGGTTCATTAGATTAGATAGGTTATAATAGGAGTGAATAATCCCATATGTGGATATAATGTCATTCTGTACAATGGATATATACAGGCAGATAGTAATAAAGTATGGTTATATGAAATTTCCTTTATTATATGGATGATATGCATGCTTTAATAATGTAATACAAATGGACGCAGGTATAATAAATTTTGTATAATATTATATGTTTCTTTTAATGTATTCTAGTTTTTTTACACCATTTTAGCCATAAAAAACATTATACCAAAAAATTTGTTTTGTTTAAATTAAAATTTTTAAGAGTCCTTTTGTTTTCAAAAATTTTGTGGACGAAGTTCCATTTAAAGGGGTAAAAATGTAATGCTTAGTATTTTGAAAACCTTGCTATTTTAGGATATTAGTGATTTCAAAGTAGTTTTCTTTCAATTATATATTTATTTTTTGAAAACCTAGAAATGCTTTTAAAATATTTGATTTATGTTTTCATAACATTTCCTATTGTTTTGAATCACACATGACTTCTAAGCTAATTTCAACTTTCCAATTTTTTCTAATTGGTTTTAATCCATCAATAATATGCTTTTCTTTTCTTGTTTCAAGTTTCTTTTTTATGTTTAAAATGATAAATCGACATGAGGAAGAAAAACTAATACCCATGCCTTATTTTACTCTTATGTGCATTATATGCTTTGTTCTAGCTTTCTCCATATCAAACAATCATGAAAATTTATAGTGCAACATATTTTAGTTTTCTGTAGATAAAAAAGAATTAAAAATATTTTACCTTTGTTTTTATTATTATTTAAAATTTTCAATGCAATTAATTATAGAACATATGATTCATAACTCTAATTGTACTTCACCTTTGCATAGCTTAACCTAAGCTATTTACTTCTAACAATAGTTAATTGTAACTCTTCATTTTTCCTAAAAATACCATACAAATGACGTATGTAAATAACATATATGTTTCTTCGAAAATATTCCTTAACAATTAATTAAATCTTTTTCTACTTATTCTTATGTCAACACTTGTATTGTAAACTAACAATGCCTCAAATGTACTAACCAACCCTCACTCCATACCTAATCCCTCCACCTTCCTATTTATATCATCTCTCATCTCCTTCACACAATTCTCCCCAAATACCATCTTCCTTATGTACGAACTTATTCTCCTAATCACTGTGATCATTTCTCAACCAATCACCTCTCACCAATGCATAAATGCACCTTCTATCTCCCTCTACTCTTCATGTCAAATCTTCCCAATTAAGTTCCCCCATGTAAAACCCTATTAATGGTATAAAATATTCCCCCCTCATCATTATCTAATCATATATCCACGAACCATAACACACCACCTTATATTCACTTAACTTAACATCTTTCTCTTCTCTTCCGTATCAACCATTTCTGTCCCAATTCATTTTCCATACACATGTCCCCTATAGCTAACAAAAATCTTCCAACATTTTCTCTCAATAATTAAATTTCTTTATCCTCCAACAATTCTAAAGTGAAACGCTTCCATCCTTCTCATTTACTCAACACAAAACATTCCAAAAATGTAAGTCACCTAAACGATTATGTGTGAGTATGATTTTGTGATTATAAATTATTATGAAAACTGTAAATTGATTAACCATCCTTTTGTGCTCCATTATATACACCTTTTTGTTCTTTTTTTAACAACCATTCAAGAAACTTAATTCCCCACACAACCATAGAAATAACCCCACTATCCTATAAAAATAGATAAAGAAGGATTAAGGAAACCATTGATTTGGTGAATGTAATCAACCTCTTATCTTGTTTATTTAATCTTGTAAATTTTCTATGGGTAGTGGTCATTCATTATTTTTCTTTTAGTTTCAAAATATAAAAGTTAAATAGTAGTATTAGGTGATTTTCTTAAGTTTTTTTTTATTTCTAATGAAATCTAAAGCAATAAACCCTTATGTGGGATCTTCATATTTATAGTTATACAAATAGTCAACATGCATATATAAGGATACCACACCCATTTTACTTGAACATTGATGTCATGCCAACTTTCCATGGAGTTATCTTTTCTGAGGGTTGGAGGTAAAGGCTTGTATGGATTCTTGATTCTATTAATTAAATTATTAAGGGAAATGATAAATTAAAGCTCAAAAATAATGATCTTGAGCGAGGTAGTACCAAATCAATTCACCCAATTCCAAGGCAAAGCTTGCTAAAGAAGCCACATGACATATCAGTCACCCATACTAAACCTCAGAACTCAAGTCCTTAAGTACGAGTACCCTCTATAGGTTGTATAGAATACCTATAGAGAAGAAGTGAGCCCCTTGACCCGAAGGCCTAAACTATGCACTCGGGGGCCAAATCCGAGGCATAAGATTCCTTTCCAAACTCAACTCTTCCTCTTTAAGTAGTTAACATCTTATGAAATTCCAAGTTATTAATTCAAGAATACCAAGGTCCATAATATTATAACTTAGCCATCAATCAATAAACACAGGGACTACGAAGGTCTCCACAATAATCAATCATCCAATGTCAAATCTAAAGGTTCACAACAATTCCAAGCCAACATTACCTAGGGTTAGGCATCATGCCATAGCCCGAATAATTATCCAATCCAATTATTTAATCCATCCATTTAATTATTTTCAAAATTATTCTGAGGCCAACACTTAATTCAACTAGTCCGATTATGTGAATTTGAATCAAATTTTTCCCTAATGAAAAAAATACCCTTCAACCTATAACTACCACATTTTCCTTCACTTTATTACCAGGTTTATCTCTATAGGATATTTTTCATGAAAATGCTAAAATAAAAATAGCTAACGATAATTTATCATACAATAATTTCTTCTATCCAACTAAAGACCATATTACCACTAAGCATTAACCATACACAGTACATGTGTACACTCATAGCATGTATTTCTAGTATCTCATAATATTCATGCAATTTCCGCAAATAACTTTCAAATACGAATCATGGTATAAAAAATTTACATTTTTATCCCTAGCACATGTAACACATAATAATCACCATTTAAGTACATTTATACTCTAAGCTAATATGCTATATGTCTAAAAATATCTAAAATATCCAAGGGACACATTTAACTCATTTGTAGGTCTAAAATGAAACACGATAAAAAATTGTTTGAACTCAAACCCTAAACATGCACATTTCTCTTTAGCATAAATCAATATATATTGTCATAAGCATACACCCTAAACTTTAGATTACTATCTCGGTATATAGATATTAGCATGGTAATATATTTGATTCTACACATCATAATATTTACATAGGAATGAACTATAACATGATTTCCTTTCTAGACAAAATATACATTATTTGATCTAGAATAATTTTTATCCTAAATAATTAACCTAACATTTTGCACACAAGTTTCTACTATTTACGGATTAGTTGGATTTACCTTTGAGCTAAGAAAATAATACCACAGAAAGCCTCTTCCAAGGACACCTTTGAAGGTTGAGATTACCTAAAAATTAATAACACCATCCACACAACTATGCATGCATTTGAATCTATAGTAGATAAAATAATAAGATAAAAACTTATGAGAACTAATGCCAAAAATAAGATTAGGGAATTAACCAAGGCTCCTGGTGTATGGAACTACCATGTATCACACGCACCGAAGAGTAGGATACTTACACCAGAAGGAGCTGCTACTCAGTGAGATAAGTCACTAGGGGAGAGGGAAGCTTGGAAATGCTACAAGTTGGGTGATTCCTAGCTATGGGCTCAGCAGTGGAAGGGAGTAGTGTGGAGGCTGCAAACAAAAGTACCCAACACTGAAAGTAGGAGAAGAAAGGAAGGGAATTGCAAGGAGAAAAAGGGAGAGAACTGAAAGGGTGAGGGAAGGAGGGAAGTGCTTCATATTATGGCTGAATAAGGGAAGGGAAAAATAGGGAAAATATGGGGTCGCTGTAGGGGCTGGATGGGCTAGATGATGTAGGTTGGTCGATGGTGCAGGTTGGTGTCGAATGCATAGGAGAAGGGTAGTAGTCTGTAGGAGGGCAGGCCATTGCATGGGGGAGGAGCAAAATGGTTGGGTAGCTAGTTGGGTGGGTCAAGTAGGTACGTAGGTAGGGGGAGAAGAAGAGGGAGGCTGCCGATTTGTTAGGGGACTAGGTTACTTGTGTGGGAGCTACTATAGGTTGCTAGGGTTGGGTAGAGAGGTCAGTTGGGCTGGGGCTGCTAGGGCTGTGATGGCGTGAGGGAGGAGTGTAGCAGGGAGGGTGATGGGATGTGTTTGGGGAGGAAGAAAAGGCTGCATGGCTGGTTAGTTGCTACGATAAGTAATGAGTGTAGGTTAGAGAGGTGGTGCACATGCATGGAGGGAGATGACAGCAGGCTGCATGGGGGAAGAGGGTTGTCGAGATGTTTGAGGTGAGATTAGGGTGAAATAATGATGGGGATTGGGTTAAAAATTAATTAGCAAGAATACCCAATAGCATTAGGCTTCTTAGAGTATATTAGATACTAAGGAAAATCCTACCGATTAAATGTTTTATTATCACCATTATTCTCACTATAATTATCATAATCGTTATTATTATTATTAGTGTTATTACTACCACTTTTTTATTATCATTATTATTTCTAATATTATTACTCTCACAATTATTGTTATTGGCATTATTTTAAGAGTGTTATTTATTATAAGACTATTGTTATTACTATCCTTTCTATTTTGATCACTATCTACACTATTCTTATTATCGTTGTTATTACCATTATTAATTATTATCTTCCTCTAATTATATATACACTAGCTTAGATTATTATCACAATTTAATAACTATAGCCTTACTCATAATAACGAGACATTCATCTTAAACAATCCTATGATTAATTACACATGCTAATCAAATTTTATGTTTTAGATATTTAAATTAAGGATTTATTAAAAGGGGGTATTACATTACTACCTCCTTAAAAGAGGCTTCGTCCCCGAAGCCAACCAAATAAGGTCATCCCAAAAAGAATCCCATATGACCCACGAAAAATGATTCTATTAGCTGGGTACTACCCCATTTAAAGAATTAAACCCTAATCAAAGCACGATACCTCACATAGGCATCTAAGGCAAAAGGTCTACAATAACAAAACATGTCTTACGCTTAATGAGAGGATAAATAGAGAAAGAGAGAGATTAAGGACCATTTAAGTGTATGAAGGTATACCATTGGTAGTATCAACATAACCACAAGCTCATGAGGCTACTGATTCTAGAGACCATCAGAATATTATTGATCCTTCGGTGAGAGCCTCCAACACCTAAGGCCTAACCTGAGCTAATCTTTGGGTAGGGCGAGCCATACCTCCCTTATCCTTAGTACCCACACTATAGGTACTACTAGCTGGTGCCTAAGTTGTATATGATGCTTGTTTCTGATAAGTGGTTCCACCTCTAGGTTGCACCTAGCTACGTTGTGCTCCACTTCCTGAGGAGTAGCACTCAAACCCTCTATGACCTAGCTTCCCACATCTTCGACATCGATCATATTTCCCTAACAATCCTTAACTAGGTGGTTTCTCCTACAGACTTTGCAGAAGTAGAATCTTGGAGGTCCACCATTCTCAAATTGTCTCCCTAAATTTTTTGAAAAGTGACTACCACCCAATCGGATATGCTGAGTGCTAATCTGAGTCTTCTTGTCACTTCCATGACAGTGAATATTCTCGGGTGGCCTCTTAGTCCCATTGAGCTCCCTTTTGCCTCTTAAATACACACTAGGGAACAAGCCTTCTCATATATAGTAAGTACGTTGGTCATAACGTCTCCTCTAAATAGCTCCTTGGTGCGCAGATCTAAGCCTGCTCAAAATGATGAGCAACCATTTCCTCGCTACCAGCAATCTCTAGTGCAATAGCTAGAAGTTCCAAGAACTTGCTGAAGTAGTCCTCGACCGTCATGTTGCCCTGCTGAAAGGTTACGAACTCAACATGCTTTGCATGCCGTATGTGCAAGGGATAGTAGTGTGCCCTCAAAGCTGCTAGAAAACCTTCCCAAGTATCGATTGGCTCAATAGCTCGAAGTCGATACCCCCTCCACCAATCATCAGCCTTCCCTCGATGGTAGAATGCCCTAATGTCCACCCTTTTTCCATCTGGGAAATCCATAGCCCTAAAGATCTTTTCCAGCTCCCTTATCCATCTCTCCATGACCGTAGGGTCCTCAACTCCCTCAAATATAAGTAGGTGGTGGAACTTGACTTCTCTTAGCCAGTTCTTGACTTGAATAGGTGCTTGATATGGTAGCAGCGGTTGAGGCTATGATTGTGGCTCTACCACTCTCTCAACAACTACTATAAGCAACTCCTCCATATGGGCCAGGTTCATGCTTTGCGCCATAGTGCTAAGGAATGAGAACAATTGGGTTAAAAACAAAAGAGGAGGCTAAGCACATCACAACATTCAAAGGTGAACATAAAAAGGTAATCACTTGCCTTAAGGGTCACTCAGCATTACACTCACAAGTTAAAAAGAGGTACTTGCATTCATAACATAATAGGTAGTCACGTAGCAGTCATGCTTACAAACCCTTACTAAAACAACTAGAGGTTCTATACCAAAAGCACTATATTCATTTAGTGTGGTTCACATCACACGAATGGTTACTAAGCATCTTTCTCTAGCATGGAAGATCTAAGGAGACTACGTAATCTATTGTAATTGATCATCGCCACCAACATCCAGAAGGCTTAAGTCCATGGCGGCATCAAACTCCCAACTCTAGCAGATAACCCACTAGAACCATTCCTCATGCATAATCATTTGCTCTCTCTCAAGGTTGTACTAAGGCCCATCTACTTCATCAGGTTTACTCAAGTAGGTTGGAGCATCACTAGGTGGCAGTTCATGACTTGCTCTCCACACATCGTCCATTGAGATCAACTCCCTAGCCAGGTGGTCATAATGTAATAGGAAACGTTCGCCCTCCATAAACCTAGGATGGGGGACACTCATCACAAAAAGATCTGTATAAACCTCCCTTTCCATGATCCACGGCTCTCCAGGAGGAAGGGTCCTCAATAAGTGGTTCGATTAGAACATATAAGGTCCGATGTAATGGCCTTCTTCCACCATACGGTTCGGCTATCTTGCCAGCCATCTCACATGATCTCTGATATTATCACCGGGGTGCATCATAAGGTGTGAAATGGGTAATCCCGAAGCTCCAAGAGACATCTTAAGAACCCTAAAAGACATAACAACTCGGGTTAGATTGCATGAATTAGTCTACTTCCCAAAAAGCATCTTCCTCTAATCCCTCAAGACGGGGTCTAATTCCGTACCTTCTTCCAAGTTCTACCATTAACACGCTAGGGCACCAATTCGAGACTAAGATCAAAGTAATAATAGCTCCTAACTCATAATCCTCACAAGGCTAAACCAAGTTTCAAAATATTTAGAAATTGAAGCTTTCAAAAATAGAGAGAGGATTTTTTTTAAAAAAAAAAGCTCTGATACCAACTTGTAATACCTCAAAAATCACGACTTGAAAATTTTATTTAAATTTTGTTTTGCGGAAGCGATAATTATAAAATAGTGGGTGTTATTGCCACACTCAACATAAGTTTGGTCTCCTCACCTTCCTTATGTCAAGTGCTAAGGCTTAAAATAAGTCAGATAATACAAAAGCGAGAGAATGACAATACATAAACAAGGGTTTTGAAAATGAAAGATTATCCATACAATAAGACCATTTAGGTAATTAAGTGATAAATTTTTTTTCAGAAAATAGCTAAAGGGTCACACAAAGGTGTAACAGTGGTTTTCCCTTACACTCATTCAGTCCATCAAATATTACAAGGAAAGGAACAATAGGGACAAGGTCCGCTCACTCCATTAGCCTAATAAGTCGTCTAGATGATGCTACTCAAAATCTTTCAACTACTGTATGCCACAAATGTACTCATCAAAAAAGTGATAGTATTAGTACGACTTCCTTGTACTGAGTAAATCTCAATGCTTCAGAAGAGGTAACACACCCACATTCTAATTGACATACAAAAATAGGACTCAAAGAAAACATACAATCATATGCAGAGCCACGATTTCATGACACAAATCCACATTGAAGTTGACAATACTAGTTAGATCAAACATTCCTAGCAAGGCACTGAAAAATAGGCTTAGAAATTTCACAACCATTTCAAAATATCACCAATCATGCTTTATAGCATAATAAGGAGAATTATTGATTTTCCAAGCAATCCAACCCAATTCAAGTCACACCTAATCCAATTATTATAGATGTATTATGGTGGGTGTCTAATCCAATTATATCATTTATATATCAATTCTCGAAAAGAATACAATCCCATATCCAAGACAATGATTGTCCAGGAGGTAGTACCAACTCAATTCACTCAATTCTAGGTCAAAGCTTGCCAAGGAAGCCACATGACATATCAGTCGCCCATACTAAACCTCATAACTCAAGTCCTTAAGTATGAGTATCCTCTATAGGGTTTATGGAATACCTATAGAGCATAAGTGAGCCCCTTGACCCGAAGGCTCGGACTATGCACTCTTGGGCCAAATCTAATGCATGAGATTCCTTTCTAAACTCAATTCTTCCACTTTAAGTGGTTAATGTCTTATGAAATTCCAAGTTGTTAATTCAAGAATACTAAGGTCCATAATAATATAACTTAGCCATCAACCAATCAACCCAAGGACCACAAGGGTCTCCATAATAATCAATCATCCAATGTCAAATCTAAAGGTTCACAAAAATTCCAAGCCAACACGACCTAGGGTTAGGTATCATGCCATAGCCCGAATAATTATCCAACCCATTTATTTAATCCATCTGTTTAATTATTTCCAAAATTATTCTGAGGCCAACACTTAAGTCAACTAGTCTGATTATTCGAATTTGAATCACATTTTTCCCTAATGACCAAAATACCCTTCAACCTATAACTACCACATTTTCCTTCACTTTATTACTAGGTTTACTTCTATAGGATATTTGTCATGAAAATGCTAAAATAAAAATATCTAACGATAATTTATCATACAATAATTTCTTCGGCATGACAAAAGATCATATTATCCCTAAGCATTAACCATGCATAGTACACATGTACACTCCTAGTATGCATTTCTAGTATCTCATAATATACATGCAATTTCCATGAATAACTTTCAAATACGAATCATGGAATATAAAATTTACATTTTTACCCCTAGAACATGCAACACAAAATTATCAACATTTAAGCAACTTTATACCCTAAGTTAACATGCTATACGTCCAAAATTATCTAAAATATCCAAGCGACATATTTAACTCATTTGTTTGTCTACCATGAAACACGATAAAATTTTGGTTCAACTCAAACCTTAAACATGCACATTTCTTTGTGGCATACGTCCATATATGTTGTCATAAGCATACACCCTAAATTTTAGATTACTATCTAGGCATATGGATATTAGCATGGTAACATATTTGATTCTACACATCATAATATTTACATAGGAATGAACTACAACATGCTTTCCTTTCTTGACAAAATATACATTATTTGGTTTAGCATAATTTTTATCCTAAATAATTAACCTAACATTTTCACACAATTTTCTACCATTTATGGATTAGTTGGATTTACCTTTAAGCTAAGAAAATAAAACCATGGAAAGCCTTTTCCAAGGACACCTTACGCAAGGTCAAGATTGCCTAAAAATTAATAACACCATCCACACAACTATGCATGCATTAGTATTTATACTAGATAAAATAATAAGATAGCAACCTATAAGAACTAATGCCCAAAATAAGATTAGGGAATTAACCAAGACTGCCGACGTATGGAACTACCATGTATCACACACAGAGGAGGGTAGGATACTTACGCTGGAAGGAGCTGCTGCTCGGTGAGATAAGTCATGAGGGGAAAGGGAATCTTGGAAAGGCTACAAGTTGGGTGATTATTGGTTGTGCGCTCAGCGGTGGAAGGGAGAAGTGTGGAGGCTCCAAACAAAAGTACCCGGCGCTTGAAGTAGGATAAGAAAGGAAGGGTGTTTTAGGGAGAAAAAGGGAGAGAACCAAAAGGGAGAGGGAAGGAGGGAAGTGCTGCATGTTGGGGCTGAAGAAGGGAAGGGAAAAATAGGCAAAAGATGGGGCCGCTGTAGGGGCTGGATGGGCTTGATGATGCAGGTTGGTCGATGGTGCAGGTGGGTGTCAAATGCATAGGAGAAGGGGAGTAGTCTATAAGAGGGTAGGCCATTGCATGGGGGAGGAGCAAAATGGTTGGGCAGCTAGCTGGGAGGGTCGAGTAGGTACGCAGGTAGGGGGGAGAAGAAGAGGGAGGATGCCGATTGGTTGGGGGGCTAGGTTACTTGCGTGGGAGTTACCGTAGGTTGCTAGGGTTAAGTAGAGAGGTCGGTTGTGTTGGGGCTGTGATGGCGTGAGGGAGGAGTGTAGCAGGGAGGGTGATGGGATATGTTTGGGGAGGAAGAAAAGGCTGCATGGCTGGTTAATTGCTAGGATAAGTAGGGAGTGTAGGATAGAGAGGTGGTGCACATGCATTGAGGGAGATGACTGCAGGTTGCATAGGCGAAGAGGGTTGTCGTGAGGTTTGAGGTGAGATTAGGGTGAAATAATGATGGGGATTGTGTTGAAAATAATTAGCAAGAATACCCAATAGCTTTAGGCTTCAAGGAGTATATTAGATACTAATTAAAATCATACATATTAAATGTTTTATTATCACCATTATTCTCACTATTATTACCATAATCATTATTATTATTAGTATTATTACTATCACTTTTTTGTTGCCATTATTATTTCTAATATTATTATTCTCATAGTTATTGTTATTAGAATTATTTTAAGAGTGTTATTTATCATAAGACTATTGTTATTACCATCCTTTTTATTTTGATCATTATCTACACTATTCTTATTATCATTGTTATTACCATTATTAATTATTATCTTCCTTTAATTATATATACACTAGCCTGGAATATTATCACAATTTTATAACTATAGGCTTACTCATAATAATAAGACATTCATCCTAAACAATCCTATGATTAATTACACCTGCTAATCAAATTTTAAGTTTTGGATATTTAAATTAAGGATTTATTATAATGGGGTATTACAATTGGTACCATCGACAAATGAATCTAAGCTATCAATTGATAAGAAAATATAATATGTATCCAGATTTCACATTAATTAACCCATCGATTTGTGATCCATATAGGCTGACAAAAACCATCATTATCATTGACTGATGTGGCCCTTCGTTCGATGGCTTACTAGGCTGAAAACACAAAAATAAAAGAAAAATAAATTAAAATAGTCGTAACTCCTAACTTGCTCCTAAAATCATCAAGGACATATAAAATCATTTTAGAGAGCAAAGAACATTAATTCATGCTATCAAATTAAGCATCACATGTTTTTATACTCAAGATCACAAAATCATGCTAAAAGGACCAAAAGCTGAAATTATACTGAAACTACCAAGGGACACATGAATCGTTCCATATGCTTGAAAATAAAGGATGTAATTAATAAATGGACTACATAGAATACACCAAGATCATGAAATATCCATATAAACCACAAGCATTTGGACATATTAAACGTAAAAGTGCCTTACTTTTAACCAAAAACTCTTCATCCATAAGAGAAAATCTTCTAACTTCATGACATCTCATAGGAATCTTTATTTATTAAGAGAATAAAGATTCAAATAGTTAAAAATTATTTAAAACTTCCCTAAAGTTGGAAAAATAAAAGAAAAATAGGGAGGTGGAGGACTATGCCCAACCTACTACTCTTAAGATTATCTTTCCATGACAAGAAAAACCACAAACTTTAATCCTTTTTTCTCTACCTTAATATTCCTTTAGTTAGAGAAAACAAAAGAGTGTTGAAATGTAGGTTAAAATAAGGAAAAACAAGGGATTCAAATAATATAAAAAGAAAGAGAGTAAGAAGAAGAATAAGATGCACACTTAAAGGGTTTAATTTAGGGAAGATAAAGAAAATGGAATCAAGAGTTTAGGGAGAGTATAAAATTGAATTATAAGGGAGGGTCCTATCCCCTATGTTTGAAAATTAGATGAGGATAAAAGAGATAATGTTGACTTGGTGAAAGGGACAATGAAGTGTGAGGAAATATATGTAAGGGATGTGAATTATGAGCATGGGTTAGTGGAGTAAGGATTTGACAAAGTTAGGTCTACAAAATTAATAAAATCACACCAAAGGTCTTCACACTTAGCCTAAGGACATAGGAGAGAGGTGTGGAAAGAAAGAAGATAAAAGGTAAGAGAAAATGTATTAATAGTTTTTTTAGGGAATTTTATTTAAACAAAAATAATTTAATAATATAAATAATATAAAAATATTCCCTAAACACCCTAAAATTCTTAATACCACAACCAAATAATAATATAAAAGTTCAAAATCATTTGACCAATAATCAAAACAAACATAGGAAGTAACTTGAGAAATCATAAGCATTTGTTGAATGATTAAGTGAATTAGTTGATATACATGTGCTAGGTAAAATTCAAGTTTTTTGAGTTACGCTCATCAACTAGTAACACTTGACTAATTTTAACCATCACTTAAGTGATGCTCCAAAAACATCAACTTTCCACCATTTTCAAGTATTTTCCATAACCAATAAAATTTTGTTTGATATCAACGTAATTTGGAACACATTTTAAAATATTATAGAATGTGGTACCACATAAAATATTAATAAATTAGGATAAGATGATGAATGAATAATAAGAGGTTAAGGAAAGACTCAAAGCCTAATCACCCAAAAATTAGCTCTAGAAAAATTCACCATATTACATAAAGAGATATAATTTTAGTCAACCAGATTGTTCGATAATAGAACTCATGGAGCTAGTTTCAAGGATTTTGGAAAGAAATAATTTGATTTGGACTTTTTTTGTAGAGGAGGAGGAGGCTATTCCATTAAAAAGAAGATAGCTTAAATGATATGATGAGTGAGTGAGTGAGATATAGAAAGAAGAGAGAGACATAGAGAGAGAGAGAGAGAGAGAGAGAGAGAGTGAGAGAAAGAGAAGGTGATAGAATACCATAAAAAAATCTTATTTGACCTTATGGTTTGGTCACATAACCTAGGAACGATGTTTTCAAGTAAAACATTTTATGTGGTAAGTTTTACGGACATAAGTTTAGAAGACCAAATGAATCGAATTTATAGTATGGGTAGCTAGAGGAATATTTTCACGTTCTAGGTCAACCAATGTCATAAACCTTATTTTGGTGTCAACAAACAGACTAAAAGAAGGTAACATGGTTATTTAATTATGCATGAGCTATGTTCATCACAAGGATGTCAAACCACACTTTTTCAAATCAAATCTCAAGCGTATCATTTAAAAATCAAGTTTCAAAGAAGAAGAGATGATTATTTCAAGAATACAAAGACTCAAGAACTTAAGGCTTGTATTTAAATTCCTAGGTAAACTTGTAAAGATGTTTGAAAACATCACTTTTTATTTTAATATCTTGGAAATTTTTACAATCCTCCTTAAAGTCTGTTTGATATGAAATCTATATTGATTTTAAACTCCAAATACTTAAAATAGAGTTTCTAAACATTTTTTGTTCTAGTTCAAACTTGTTGATCCATTTCAAAACTGATTGGCTAGTTTAGTTCAACATAAGGACCTTTTACTTAAAAAATCTTAGAACCTAATTAACTTGTTGCTGTTGAATTTCAGTTCTGAGGAAAATGGTTTTGCCTCTACTTGAGCACTTGAATTATTCCATCATATTGATCACCTAGTTTGATTAAATGAGGTATGGTTTAATTCCTACAGGCACTCTTTTTTTATCTGTTTGAACACTTTGACTAGTTTCACAAAACCGATAGATAAGTTCATAAATCAATCAACTTGTTGAACCAACCATGGCATGGGTTTTATTCTTAGACAAACCCATTGCAACTTTGTTTAAACACTTCAATTGTTTCATCATTAGATCAACCAATATACAAACTAATTTATTGATTTGACTAATTAAACCATGGGTTATAATCCCATGGGAACCTATTTCATCATTATTTAAACACTATGACTCATGTCATCATATTGATCAACTTTTTTGACTAACCAAGATATTTTTTTATTCTAATATAAACCCATTTTTACTTTATCTATATAATTCAACTTAGTTCATCAAATTGGTCAATTTATTAGGAAACCGAGCAACTCGTTTGACTATCTAGAGTAAGAGTTAAGGTAAAGTAAAAAATGTTTTTCCTAGTGATTAAACACATCAATTAGGTTGAGAAAACCCATCAACTAGTCAACATGACATATTTATGGGTTCAATAAGCTATTGTATTGTTTCTATATATTAATTGGACCGAAAATTGTATATCACAAAACCGATTGACTAGTTCCCATAAGTGATTAGTTTCTTTATTCAATGATAACATTTTCACAAACACTCTTAACATAATCCTTCAAATAAGTTAAAAAAAATAATTAAATGGTAAGGGAAATCGATCAATTAGTTCACTAAAACAATCAACTTATGAACATTAAAATCTTAAAATTATATTTGTTCCTCACACAATAGATATATGTTTTCTACTCCAACAACTACATTGTTGGGAATAAGTATAAATAGTATTTTTTAATATGACCAAAATACCCCATGAACCTTATACCTATAACACCCCAAAATTTACTATTAAAAATTTCATTTGTAGAGTTAAGTGCGGAAGCTAAAATAATAAAAACAAAGAGTGTTACCGCCACACTTGGTATAAGTCCGGTTTCCTCTACTATTCTCATACCAAGTGCTAAGGCCGAAATCATTACTTCGCTTAAATTAATAACATGATTACAGAAATCAAAATAGAGAGATCGTTAAATAAATACCATGCTAATTAAAAAAAAATTAGTAGTTAATACAACTCAAGAGAGAAATTATTGAAGGACATAAAGGTCCAAATATAACTAGAAATAAGATAGTAATAGAGACATCAGATAGCCCTATGCTCACAAATCCTAACCACCAGTATGACTGAACTCGGAGGCTAACCTGCAAGGTCCACTACCCATTGAGTAGGTAGGAGCCCACAAGAATGAACCCTTCAGCACTATAGTACTACGCAACCCTTTATACCAAACTAATATGATAAAACAACATGGAACACATATAAGGCATACAACTAACATGGTATAAGACATATACATACAATGATTGAGATACAATAATCATTTAAACAATCAAATTCCATGAGGGTCGCATACTCCTTATATTCATTCATCTAAAACAACGGAACTTATTATTGAACATCCCAGAGATACTCTCTAAAGAAATAATTAAAACTCAACTCTAAACTATAATTTTTAACCTTCACAGCATAATTCATGTCTCCGCATAAATCCCAACCAATTACATATATCATAAGTATGTTCACAGTTATAATATACTAAGATCTTTATCATCTTAGGTATACTTACAAGTATAACATAATAAAAATCCATGACATTACAGATATGTTCACAGACATAATACCAACACATGTAGGCATGAAGGCTTCTACTGAAACCACAAGTAGGCACAAAGGCTGCTACCAAAACCACAAGTAGGCATAAAAGTTGCTACTAAATAATCTAATAATCCGATAACCATTATTTCAATCAAATCATATCATTTTCATTTTTATTTACTTTCTTGAGGGGAGATCAATAAACCTAAAGATACAAAGATACTCCAGTTATACAGGTGCAACAAGGAAATATAGTATCCTACCGAATATCAACCCAAGTGTGTATTGGTACACAAAGGTAACACAGTACTCTACCGACAAGGACGCCTAATCCGTACGTATGCATACCCGCTATAAGTCCGCAAAATAGAATAAAGTAAGATATAAGGCCTAACTGGGGCACTAAGTGTAATACCCCATATTTTTGAAATATAATTTTATTAAGCCTAATGATTTTATTAGCGTAATTTGATACAAATATTTAATTATTTTAATTTTGATTCGTTTTATGGATTTATCGATGATTTTGAATTCATAATTTAATTTCATTAATTGTTGTTGTTGTAAACCATTATAGATAAATTCGTTCACGACTACGATTTTATTATATTCTTATGATTTCGATTTTTAGTTAAAAATATGTATTTTTGTTCTTTCTCGTATTTTGATTTTTAATATTTTGGATTCGTTTTCGATTATAACTTCGTCGTGTGATTTCGACTTTATTTTGGGGCTATATTTCGTTAACAAAATATATTATTTAAATTATAGAATTTCTATTTAAATAGTTAAATTTATTTTAATGATTTTATCCGTAGAAAATATTTCCGACTTTAAATTTATTCGTTTCTGAAAATCATTAATATTTTCGGGAAGTTTTAAATTAAAAAGGGTTTTTCATAACTTTTTTATGAATTTCTTTCCAAACTTAATTTTCTTCCATTTTACGCTTTTTGATTTACGGAAAACCGGTTTCAGAAATTATTGAAATTAATCTCGACTTATTAAAATTTGTCTTAAATATGTTATTATATACTTTTAAATAATTTTTCGAGGTCTTATAATATATTTCTGTAAATAATATAAATTTTTACTTTTGTTGGTAAATTCTTCCGAAAATGTTTCTGAAATTCTGTATATAGTTCTTTTATTAATTTAAGCTTTCGGAACCTTATGAAATAATTTTCATTTAATAAATTTTAGATAAAATCTTCCAATAATATTTTTTTTTGATGTTTAGTATTTTATTTTATACTTGTATTTGTATAAAAAAAAGTCCAAACTAATCATGACCCCCGACCCCCCTCTTCTTTTCCTTTTCTCTCTTCTCTTCTTTCTCTTCTCTTTCCCTTTCCCGACTCCCTTAATCCCTATTCTCTACACCCAGAAACCCCATCCTCCCTCACCGTCTCTTCTCCCCAACTCCTCCCTCCTCCAGCCACTACCAGCCATGACTACCACCGGCGACGTAGCAGCAGCAGCCGCAGCAGCCAGCTCAACCGTAGTAGTAGCAGCAACTACCACTAGTAGTGCGGGAGCAACAGTAGTGGTGACAAGCTGTCATCCGGCTTCGGCAAGCCTTGCTGACCACCTGCGAGCAACCCCGGCCCCCGACGAAGCTTCTTCGGCTTTCATTTGCTCTATTTTGTTGATTTTCATTTGGCATAAATTTCTGAAAAACCTTAATATGGATTTGATCAATTGAGTATGAATTAGCTTATGATAAGCTAAATTGATTGTTTGATTATGTATATATATGCTGTAAGATTGGTTTGGATATGTTAATTGTATGGTTTATGTTGGAAATTTGGGAAATTGAATTTTTGGTCTGGTTATGCCCGAATTTTTAGGATTCGTCCGATTTAGCTATTTTGGATAAATTGATTATACAATATGTTTTTAAATGTATCTAATTTCATGTCGGAATCGTCAATTTCAAAAATGTATGCATAATTTATCATAATTTGATTTCTAGGTCAAAATTTGTGTGTGATAAAATTGGGTCGCATAATTGATTCGTTCCGTTGAATTGATTTTATAATATTGTTTAAAATGTGTTTAATTTCATATCGAAAGTGTTGATTTGGGAAAATTGTGCGCGATTAATCATAATTGAATTTTTAGGTCAAAACTCTTACGGGACTAAATTGGATTACGTAATCGGGTCGTTTTATTCAATTGACTATACAATTTATATTAGAATAAATAAATTTCATTTTCGAACTGCCAATTTATATATTTTAGCAAGAATTGATCAGATTTGCGTTCCGGGCTCAAAAATCCTAATTGTGCTAAATTGGGTATTTCTTTTATTGGTTTTGATCAATTGATTATTTGATATGTTATAAAATGTGTTAGATTGCATTTCTAAACATTCAATTTGATTAAATTTATAGAATTTTACCGAATTATATTTTCGGGCCTAAAACCCGAAATTTCGAGTGAAATTATGAAATTGATCATTTGTATTGTTGTTTTTTCTAAAATTAAATTTATAGAAATAGTTGAAATGGTATTAAATGCATTCTAATACCTTCAATTGGAATAAATTGATTTGAATTATCCAAGCTCGTGTCGCGGGCTTTAAAACCCTAATTTTGAAAATGGATAGTCTTAAATTGGTTACTAGGAAGATTGTTTTGTTGAAATTAATTATCTGGATTTATCTAAAATTAGTTTACTTGTGTTTTAAAACTATCAATTTGAGGTAATGGAAGTAATTTGGTCGATTCATAGTTTATGCATTAAAAACCCTAATATTCGGGGATGGTTTTATACAATTGATTTTTGCTATGCGTCTTTTATCTAATCGATTTCTGCCTTTGGGTTTTAAATCATTTTAATTATATTGTCATCTAATCGATTTGGATTTGGTTCTATGCAAATGGTTGGTTTACCTATTTAGTTGCAAAACCTAATGAATAAGTCATTTTCGATAAATTAACTTATAATAAATTATTCTTTCTCGGGCTTTCCAATTTGATTTGAAATGTCCCAAGTGATATGTGTGTTAATATGATTTGATTTATATTTAATCTTAAATCTTAATAGAGCTATGCTCTTGAGTCCTAAGTTTTTGACACGTTTTTCAAGAAAGATCGTTTGTGTTCGTTTGCGTTTATTTAATTAGAATAAGTGAATTATTAATTAATAAGATAGTTTCTAACCTAGTTTCGATTTCTATCGGTGATCTAGGAAAACTTTCTCATGGATTGTCGAGATTTCGATAGCTCTCCCTCTTTCTCAAATTGCTTAGCTAGCTTCGGATTTAGGTAAGTCACTACTTACCTTTAATTATGATGGAATCTGGATGTATTTCTGTTACGAGTGGAAGTGATGCTTATGCTTATTGATCATTTAATCTTGTCCAGTGTATGCCGTGTTTTGTGTGGTAATTGTACATATGTATGAACTTATAGCCTCAATGCAAATGCGTGTTAGTATCATGCTTGATTATGGTATGTTTTTGAGCATGTGAATGGTTGAATAGGGTTTGAAATTATATGATACCCTATGTTGTATCTTTATGCCATAGAATTATTCATGTGGGTCTGATTTACGGTCGATTAAAATCATTGAATAAGATACTAATAATTTAAAGTAAAAGATCACGTGAGTTGGGCTGAGGTGTAGGGTCTGTTCCACCGGACGATAATAGTGGCTCAAGTAACCTGTCCCTCAAAGGTGATTCAAGCTGTTCCACCGATTCAGAACAGTGGCTCTAGAGCGTTTTTCCTTGAGAGGTGTAGAACCCGTTCCACCAGATGATAATAGTGGCTCGGGTGTGTAGTCCCCGAAAGGTGCTTCAGTCCATTCCATCGGATTAAGAATAGTGGAGCCCTATACTCAACATGAATAATAATACGATATGAGATAAGTAATGAATAAGACACTAATAATTTAAAGTGAAAGATAACGTGAGTCAGGACCAGGTGTAGGGTCTGTTCCACCGGACGATAATAGTGGCTCAAGTGTCCTGTCCCTGAGAGGTGCTTCAAGCCATTCCACCGGTTAAGAATAATGGCTCAGGAGCATTTTGCCTTGAGAGGTGTAGGATCCGTTCCACTAGATGATAATAGTGGCTCGGGTGTGTTGTCCCCGAGAGGTGCTTCAGACCGTTTCACCAGTTTAAGAATAGTGGGGTCCTTGAACTCATCGTAAACAAATAAAATCAGATGTAATAATAATTATTATTGAATTGTTGGATTGGTGTTACTTAACATGCGACCGTGATTTATTGTATGCTTGTATCTTATGTGCTGCAATGTCTAGTAATGTACTCGTAAGCATGAATTTGTGGTCCTATGTTTTAATGTAGGTAATACGTGTATAATTGAGCTTGAATTACTGTATGAGTGGAATGGTGCATCTATCATACGTATAATTAAGCATGAGAATTGTAAGCTAGAGTCTTTCGTATCTTATGTGTTTTATGTTTCCTTCCATGAGTTGGGTAGTCTTGATTTACTCAGTACCGGACCCGTACTGATGCTACCTTGGTTGAATGGGTCCTGTGATGATCCACTGATAGTGGGGAGCAGACCTCTTGTCCAGGTTTGAGTTCGAATATTATATTTGGGTGGAAGACTTAGCTTGAGAGAGTAGGCAATCCGGAATTTGATCCGTCGGGAATTTTCTGGTTTAACTATATTTGTGTTTGGAAGTTTCAAGTATTGTATTTAAAATTCAAGGGTGTTGTAATTAACTTTTAAATTTCTCATACTCTGATAAGATTTCAAAATTTAGATTTATTTCATAGGTTCCGCTGAATAATTCAGCGATGATTTTATTTAGTGAATTTATTCACTTGCCATCTGTCTATGGATATCTCCTTGTGGGAGTTTATCCTCACGACATAGATGTTTGAGTTCTGTTTGATAGGTTTTAGCCTTACATCTAGCATGAGATAGATGGTGGAAATTTATCTTGGGTTAGATGTGGCGGTAACATTCCCCAAATTCTATTCTAGCTTCTGATTTATTCTCTCAAAAAAAAATTTCAGGAGTGAATTTTGGGGGTGTTACACTAAGGCACACCAGCAAAAATCTATAATATTAATCGAGGGCTAAACCATGTCCTTAGGATAGCGACCCCTGAGGAGCCACCATTCCCAATCTCGAGGTCTTTCACTTTAATTATTAGTATTTTATTAAGGTGACCATGAGATTGTATACAATACACAGCGAAAAGTAGTATACATACAAGATACAAAAATCAACACAAGGTCATTACTAATCCAGATTTGTAATATTTAAATATGATATACCTAATCTTTTATTTATGTTGAGTTCAGGGACCCCACTATTCTTATATCGGTAGAACGGTTTGAAACACCACCCAGGGAAAAACGCTCCTAGGCACTATTATTAAGCTGGTGGAACGGACTCTACACCTCCCAAGGTAAAACACTTCTAGCCACTATTCTTAAACTGGTGGAACGATTTGAAGCACCGCCCAAGGCATAACGCGCCTAGCCACTATTATTAAACCAATGGAACGGACTCCTACACCTCAGTCTTGACTCACGTAATCTTTCTATAACACCCCCAAAATTCACTCCTGAAAAAAAAATATTTGAAAGAATAAAAGAATAAAGCGGAAGCTAAAATAGAATTTGGGGAATGTTACCGCCACATCTAACATAAGATAAATGTCCACCATCTATATTATGCTAGATACAAGGCTAAAACTTGTCAAACAAAATATCAAACATCTAAGCCTTGAGGATAAACTCCTACATGGAGATATCCACATGTAGATGGCAGGTGAATAAATTCACTAAATAAAATTATAGCTGAATGAATCAGCGGAACCTATGAAATAAATCTGAATTTTAAAAGCTTATCAAAGTATGATGAATTAAAAGTCAATTACAACACCCCTCAAATTTTAAATACAACACTTGAAACTTCCAAAAATAAATACAATCAAATAAGAAAATTCCTAATGGATCAAAT
This sequence comes from Tamarix chinensis, assembly GCA_030549775.1. Taxonomy (NCBI): domain Eukaryota; kingdom Viridiplantae; phylum Streptophyta; class Magnoliopsida; order Caryophyllales; family Tamaricaceae; genus Tamarix; species Tamarix chinensis. Next base: position 62,351,530 of record CM060177.1, on the reverse strand, counting down.
TTCGGATTGCCTACTCTCTCAAGCCAAGCCTTCCACCTAAATGCAATATGCGGTCTCAAACCTGCACAAAAGGTCTACTCCCAACCATCAGTGGATCATCACAGGACCCATTCAACTAAGGTAGCATCATTACGGGTCTGGTACTGAGTAAATCAAGACTACTCAACTCATGGAAGAAAACATAAAACACATAAGATATGAAAGACTCTAGCTTACAATTCTCATGCTCAATTATACTTGTATTACATACAATAAAATATAGGGTCACGGATTCATACTTATGAGTACATTACTAGACATGATGGCACATAAGATACAAGCGTACAAGAAATCATGATCACATGCTAAGTAACACCATTCCAACAATCCAATAATAATCATTATTACATCCGATGTTATTTATTTACGATGAGTTCAGCAACCCCACTATTCTTAAACCGGTGGAGCGGTTTAAAGCACCTCTCGGGGACAACACACCCGAGCCACTATTGTCGTTCGGTGGAAAGGACAGGACACCTTAACCACTATTATCATCCGGTGGAATGGATCCTACACCTTAGCCCAACTCACATGATCTTTCGCTTTGAATTATTAGTATCTTATTCAAGGATTTTAACCGACCATAAATCAGGCCCACATGAATAATTCCATGGCATACAGATACAGCATAGGGTATCATATAATTTCAATCCATAATCAACCCTTTACATACTCAAATACATATGGTATTCTAGTCTCATATTAACACGTATTTTCATGGAGGCTATAAATTCGTACATACATACAATTACCATATATAACACCACATACACTTGACATGATTAAATAATCGATAGGCATACTTATCACCTTCCACTCGAACAGACATACATTCCAGATATCACCATAAGTAAAGGTAAGTAGTGACTTACCTAAATCCGAAGTTACCTAAGCAAATTGAGAAAGAGAGAGAGCTATCGAGAGCTCGACAATTAATGACAAAGTTTTCTTAGATCGCCGATAGAAATCAAAAAACTAGGTTAAAAGTTATTTTATCGATCAATATTTCACATATTATAATTAAATCCATATAGTGGAACACAAATAATATTTCTTGAAAAACGTGTCCATGACCTAGGACTCAAAAGCATAGCTCTATTAAGATTTCAGATTAAATATCAACCAAATTGGATTTAACATTTATCACTTGGGACATTTCAAATTAATTTAGAAAGGCAGAGAAAGAATAATAGATTATAAATTATTTTATTGAAAATGATTCACTGGTTAGGTTTTACAACCCAAAAGACAAACCAACCATTTGCAAAGAACCAAATCTAACCCGATAAGATAAAATCATAATTTAAATGATTTAAAAATTAAAGCGGAAAATCGATTAGATAAAAGATGCATAGTATAATCAATTTTATAAAACCATATCCAACAATTTAGGTTTTTAATGCTCGAGCTACGAGCCGACTAATTAAATTTTGTTATCTCAAATTGATAGCTTATGAGTATGATTAAACTAATTTTAAATAAATCTAGATAATCAATTTTAACAAAAACAATCTTCCGAGTAGCCAATTTAAGACTATCGGTTTTCGAAATTAGGGTTTCACAACCCAAGACACAAACTCAAAAAATTCAAATCAATTACTTTCAATTAAAAGTGTCAGAATGAAATTAAGACCATTTCAACTATTTCTATAAATTCAATTTTAGAAAAACAACTATACAAATGATCAATTTCATAAGTTCACTTAAAATCTAGGGTTTTAGGCCCAAAAATGCAATTGAGTTAAATTTTATTAATTTATTTAAATTGAATGTTCAGAAATGCAATTAGATATAGTTTATAACATATCATATAATTAATTGCTCAAAACCAATAAAAGAAATACCCAATTTAGCACAATTAGGGTTTTTGAGCTCGGAATACAAATCCGATCAATTCTTTCTAAAATATATAAATTGACGGTTCGCAAATATAATTAAATGTATTCTAATATAGTTTATATAGTCAATTGAATAAGATGACCCAATTATACAATCCAATTTAGTCCCACAAGAGTTGTGACCTAAAAATTCAATTCCGAGTAATTGTGCACAATTTTCCCAAATCAACACTTCCAATATGAAATTAAATACATTTCAAACAATATTATAAAATAAATTACGTGAAATGACTCAATTATGCGACCCAATTTCATTATACACGATGTTTGACCTAGGAATCAAATTTCGATTGATTCCGCATAAATTTCTCAAATTGACGGTTTCGACATGAAATTAGATACATTTTAAAACGTATTATATAATGAATTTATCCAAAATGCCAAATCGGGTGAATCTGAAAAGTTCGGGCATAACCCGGCCAAAAATCCGATATTCACAAATCATTCAAATACACTACAATCAACCACTCTAAATCAATCATAAAACATATATATACATAATCAAACAATCAATTTAGCTTTACATAAGCTAATTCATACTCAATTAATCAAATCAATGTTAGGGTTTTCAGAAATTTATACCATATTAAAATCAATAAATAGGAATAAGGGAAGGCCGGAGAAGCTTCGTCGGAGGTCAGGGGTAGCTCGTCGGCCATCACCCGAGCTGGCCGTGGCTAGACGGCAGCACGGCCGGTGCAGCTTGTCGCTGCTACTGTCGTCTCCTGCTGCTATTGTGCTGCTTCGGTGGCTGCTACTCCACTACTTAAGCTGCTGCTGCGGCGTCACCGGAGGTCGACTAGCAAGGCGGCGTAGGGAGGAGCTGGGGAGAAGGAGCAGGTGAGGGAGGTTGGGGCTACGGTTGGCTCGGGACGGGAGCAGGGGAGTCAGGAAAGAGAAGAGAAATGAGAGAAGAGAGAAAAGGAAAGAAGAGGAGGGGTCGGGAACCAGGGTTGGTTTTTTTTTTTTTTTACAAATGCAAGTATAAAATAAAATACTAAATATTTAAAATTGTTATTGGAAGATTTTATCTAAATTTTATTCAACGAAAATCATTTCATAAGGTTCCAAAAGATTAAAATCGATATAAGAGCTATATAAAGAATTTCAAAAAACATTTTCGGAAGAATTTACCAACGAACGCAAATATCTATATTATTTATGAAAATACATTATAAGACCCCGAAATAAAATTTAAAAACATATAAGAAAATATTTAAGTCAAATTCTAATAAACCGAGACTAATTTAAATAATTTTCGAACTCGGTTTTCCGCAAACCAAAGAGGATAAAAAGAAAGAAAATTAATTTCAAAAAGAAATTGATAAATAAACTCCGAAAATCTTTTTAATTTAAAACTTCCCAAAAATCTTAATGATTTCAGAAATAAAGAAATTCAAAGTTGGAAATATTTTCTACGGATAAAATCATTAAAATAAATGTAACTATTTAAAAAGAAATTCTATAATTTAAATAATATATTTCGTTAAAAAAATTTAACTCCAAAATAAAGTCGTAATCACATGATAAAATTATAATCGAGAACGAATCTAAACTATAAAAAATCAAAATACGAGAAAGAACAAGATTACATATTTTTAACCGAGAATCGAAATCATATGAATATAATAAAATCATGGTCTTGAATGAATTTATCTAGAATGTTCCACAATGACAATGATTAATTAAATTTAAATATGACGTCGAAATTGTCGCTAAATCCATAAAACAAATCAAAATTAAAATAATTAAATATTTACATCAAATTATGCTAGTAAAATCATTAAGCTTAATAAAATTGCATTTAAAAAATACGAGGTATTACACTTTCACTATAAGTGATTAATATCTTAATCATTGGTTACTTATCTCAGACTCATATTAGCTTAAACATTGAGATTAGGCCCTACTATCCTTAAACCGGTATAATGGTCTGATGCACCTCCTAGGAAAAAACGTGCCTGACCACTATTATTAAGCCGGCCCCTGCTCATATTATATTTCACTTTAAATAATTAGTTTCTTATCCATGATTGGTTTATGAGTGAGAAACATAATCAATGCAAGTGAGACATCAATATAAATATAACAAGACTGTTCCCAAAGATTAAGATGCTCATTTTCTCCAAAAACCCTAAATTCACAATTTAAGCATAACTTTCCCCATAAGGTAAAATTATTCACATATGGACACTTTAGGCCAAAAATGACCAAATACCCCTAAGACAAAAATTCCTAGATTATCATCTAATTAAATACAAATTCCATTTTATTTATTAACTTGTCATGAAAAGTCTAAAACACCATAAATAAATTATTTATTATGCAATTGAAATTATCAAATATGTCAAACGACCATTTTGCCCTTATACCTAATTTTGCACATAAAGTCATTTTTCACACCTTTAATCCATCCAAAACACATACTCACATACTTAAAAATAGCTAATACATATTAGACATAATTTTTAGAATAAATATCATAATACACAAAAATAACTAAATTGCCTTTAGGGCACACATCCATAATAACTATTTCATAATTATATCTAAGCATGCTCAACCTATTACTTTATACATAATTATCATATAGATTATTTTTCCATCATTAGAATCATTTTAATCATACGTTCATACTTAACATAATTTACATCACATAACATGCTCGTTTTACCCGTTTTCATGATAATAATAATTAACACTAATTATAACATAACAAATCATATTTAATATATTTCATATACTGAAACCCTAATGTGCTATCATGAAATATTATATTATTTTAGTAGAGTATAACTATTATCTGATTTCCCGCAAAAATATAAAAAATGGTGGTATCTTAATAAAGTTATCGGATCTCGCTAATCAATTTTTCATACCTAAAAATAATACCAAACTTACTGAACTAATATCTATCAAGTAAAACAATAATTATAATATAAAAATATTTATTTTTTTAAAAATTACTAAAATACCCTTACACTTAAAATAGGTACCAATATTTTTTAAAACACACACACAACTCACGCTGCATGTAGCGTGAGCCATATGGGCAAAGGAAAGGGGTTGGGCCTGGGGCTGACTAGGCGAGAGGGTTGGCCGAGGTGCTACGAGGGGTAAGGTAGGAAGATGGGTGTAGGGTGGTAGCTGGCTGCAATGGTGCTGGTCAACTGCAGTGGTGGTGGCTGCGATAGGTTGCACGATGGTGGCAAGTGCTGAAATACCCCAAAATTCTAATTTTCAAAATTATGGCTAAGTGAGGATTTATTAGGAATATTAATTAAATAAATTATTTTATTAAAATATAGGGGATTTATTTAGGGATAATCAAGAGGAAAATGACAAATAATTTAATTAGAAAAAAAATTAGGGAGTGCTACTAACTAAAATGGGATTTAATATATATATGTAATTATTATTCAAAAAGAGAGCCTAAATTAATCTAAGAAGGAATTCATTATTATTTTCTAAATATTATTATTTTAAAATAACCCAAAATTACCAAAATACCCAACCCACCTATTTCTCCATTTTCTCTATTCTTTTATTTTTCTCCCTCATTTTCCTTTTTTTCTTTTCTTCCTCTCCTTCTCTTTTCCTTTTTCTTTCCCCCCTACCCTGACCTGGGCTAGCCTGTCGCGCGGCCCAGGCCCATGCCACTCCTCTCCTTTCTTTTTTTTTTACTTTCCCGGTCGGTCCGGTTCTTTTTCTTTTCTTCTTTTTCTCCTTGAGCCACCTGGTCCCGACCCCTTCTTCTTCCCCGAGGTGTGGGTGGCAACCAAGGAGCTGCAACCCAGCCCTCCGTCGGCCGCTATCGCTACCACCGTCCTCCCCCTCCCTCTCTTGTCAATTTCTTTCACATTTTTAACCCCAACCCACCTAATCCCCTCTCCCGAGCACCCTACCCCTTTTCTTTTCCTTCTTCCCTCGAGCTTGCCGCCCCTACCATGGCAGTTCGGCCTCAAGTGCCACCACCAACGACATGCCTGGCACCTGCACCCTCTTTTCTTCTTCCCCTTGTCATTGCCCACCTCAATTGATCTACAAATACCCAATGGGCATCCTTAATTTGGATTTTGATTTCGCAACCCAAAAATCCACCATTCTCGCACGCCGCCCCATCAGACGAGTGTCCCGTCTCCGCTGCCTATCGCTACCAGCCAAAAAACCCCAGAATCGATCCTTGCACCACCCTATACCTAAGTAGACCCTCATTTCCCCTCGATTTGCCCTACACGAGCCACCCCAGCCGTGCAAAACTGCCAACCCGATCAACATAATTTCACCCCTGGCCGTCCTTCGCACCGCTGCCCGTCGCCTATTCCACCGCCACCAACGCCACCCCTATCTCCCAAAACAACTAAGGGAGCCTCCTCTACCTCCTCATACCCCCATCTTTCCCTGCCTCCCTCTCCTTCTCCTTCTCCACCTTCCACCACCATGCGGCCACTGTGAGCCACCACTTCCGGCTGCACCGCCCCCTCATTCCACCCCTCTCCACCTGATACACCTTCCACCATCCCAAAAAACCTCTCATTCCCCCTCCTCTTAGCTTATAAACCCATCTTTCCACCCCTTTTCCTCCTCCATCGCCGCTGTTGTCGCTGCCACGCGCCGCCGCCGGTTCCACCACTAACCTTAGGTGGTGTCCTAATTTCCCCAACCCTTAAACCTTTCATATATAAGTGTTAGTAATTTTTAGCAATATTAATAGTATTACCCTTATTAATATTATTATTATTATTATTATTATTATTATTATTATTACTATTATTATTATTATGTTATTATCATTATTATTATTATTATTACTATCATTATTATTATTATTACTACTACTATTATTATTATTGTGTTATTATTATTATTATTATTATTATTATTATTATTATTAACTTTGTGTTATTATTATTATTATTATTATTATTATTATTATTATTATTATTATTATTATTATGTTACCGTTCTCATAATCTAACCTAACTTCAGAAATTTTTATAACTATGGTATTATCATTTAAAAGGCTACAACTTTTGTAATAATATAGTATATTTATTATTACTAATAATATTATTTTTACTGCTACTACTACTATTATCATCATTAATATTATTGTTATTATCATTATTATTATTATTATTATTATTATAATAATATAATTATAATTATTATTATTATTATTATTATTATTATGATTGCTACTTAACCTTACTTTATGATTTTCCCAACCAGTAATAGTATTATAATTATCATTATTGATGGTCTATAACTTTGGTGTTGTTATGATTAGGATTTTCCCTCATTGTTGCTATCATTATTATTATGATTATTGTTGTTGTTGTTGTTGTTGTTTTGGTGTTGGTGTTGGTGTTGTTGTTGTTGTTGTTGTTGTTCTTATTATTCTTATTATTATTATTATTATTATCCTTATTACCCTCACTGTTATTCCTATTATTATCACTAATTCTAGCCTTGGCCTATTATTATTATCTTTATTATTATGGTAAATATTTGAACCCTTATATTATTGTTACCATTTTTTATTACCATTACTATTAGTATTATTTTTAACATTATTATTATCATTATTCTTATTAATTCCATTATTATTATTATTATCACTTAACCTAATTTGGGAAATATTTCTAACTAGTTCTACTCTTAATGGAGATTTACAATTTTAGTATTTTTATGATTATCCTTGTTGTTGTTATTATTATTATTATTATTTATTATTATCATTATTACTACTACTACTATTATTATTACCATTATCATTATCATTATCATTATTTTCTTGCTAACATTGTTAATACTAACTTTATCTATTATCACCTTTTATTATTAATATTAATATTTGGACCCTTATATTATTATGATCATTCTGTTAGTATATTATTATTATTGTTATTATTATTATTATTATTATGCTTAACATTATTATCATCATCATCATTTTATTATTATTACTATTAGTATTATTATCATTGTTGTTGTTATTATTAGTACTATTATTTTTATTATTATTAATGTTATTGAAACCGAATTTGGCATGTTACTATTTTGTTACTATAGAAGAAGAATACTCAACCTTAGTATTATTATTATTATTATTAATCAGATATTGCCAATATTATTCCTAATGTTTTGTTACTAACATTGTTACTATGGTATCATTATTAGTTATTGCTATTATTATGGTTACTATTTTGTTAATATTATTGTGGTGAAGACATTTGAACCCTTATATTATTATTATTATTCCAAATATAACTACTATCATTATTATATTTAGTAGTATTAGTACTTTGTTAGTATTACTAATATTATATTATTATTTTATCCCTAAAACTATTATTAACCTTGGCCTTAAAAATAATAGGACTTCTATTCTAGGAGAATTAGTATTATTCTCATTAGTATTAATATTATTATTATTATTACTATTTTATTTTAACAAGTATTAGTACTGTTATTAGAAAAAATAAAACTATTAGATTTAATAATATAAATATAGTTATGAATAGTAACATAAGTATATTTTGACTAGTAATATCTAATAGGCTAACTTGCTGGGAAAAAAAATCTAGTTTTCACTTATAAAGCTCCCTTTAATAATAGCAACCCTAATTTTAGACTAAAATAAGAAATAATAGTATTTTAGTAGGAGGGAAACTAATCCTTAGTTTTTCCCTCTTATAGGTGAATCAAACCAACACCCTAAGGAGGCGTAGGAGCGTGCTCCAAGCCCGGCGTCGTTTTAGGTAAGGATGTAGCTAAGGAGCATGAGTGTTATGTGACTTGTATACATTAGATGATTTATATCATGCTACGTCGTGTATTACATGATTGTCATTGACTTGTCTTATGTGTAGTGCAGCTTGCAGTTGAGGTATGTTGTATATGTTTTCTTATGACATGTGTAATATATGTATATATGGTGATTATGATGTGATATGTTATGGCCTTCTAGGACATGCATGATAGGACCATTGATAATATGATATGGAAATGAAAGGACAAAAAAAAAAGAAAATGGGAAGTGAGTTCACTAAGGGGGATATGAGGTTGACCAAATTACCTCATGATCCATGAGAGGAAATTAAAGAGGGAAGAATGGCCAAAATGAATGAAATACGGGAACCACGCATGGGAGTCTTAAAATTTGCATGGGGACTTTGAGAGTTTGCATGGAGTAGATAAATCTTGTATGGGGACTTTGAGGGTTTGCATGGAGTAGATAGATATTGCATGGGGATGATCTTTATGTGAGGAAAGTTGTATTAGGGTGTAAACAAGCTAAGGGGAGAGTTGTGGAGTGATTGGAGACTTGAGACCAAAAATAGTACGTAGGTTGGTATAAGGGTGTATAAGGGACTCGATTAGGGTTTTTAAGAGGAAGCACTAACCTGGAAAAAAATGTGGAAGTAAAAATAATCAAGAGAGAGTGGAGTACGGGTTAAGAGTGGGAATTTATTTTATAAGGTGTGAGTATGAGTTCCTTGGGAAAGAAGAGGTTTTGGGTGAAGGAGAGAGAGGTTACTTGTTGGAGAAGAAAAGTACTAGGGTTTGAAGTGGCCAACTAGGGTTTTTTTTTTCGGTCACATGTTTAATCAAGGGGTAAGGCGATATAATTTGGGATTGGATCTAAATGAGATAAGGTGTGGGGCGATAAATGAAGTAATGGTAGTGTAAGTGAGAGAAAGTTGGGCCACATAGGTCTAATTAGGGTTTTCAAAAGAAAACCCTAGAGGATGATAGTAGGTAGAGTTGATGTTATAAGGTGTTGGGCCTAACCCACACCCGTAGGAGTTGGGTTTTTCATTAAGTGTATGTGTACAGGGAAATGGACGTTGGGGTGTGTTAAGGGGCGCAAGAGACTCAAGATATGGGACAGGCCCCTTTGGGAGAATAGAAGGAGAAGGTATTCACTACAAAATAATTCACTTATACCAACAGGGCATTATCTGTTGGTAAAATCCATTTTTCTGTTGGCAAAAGTTTTATCAACAGATATTTGTCTGTGACAAAATTGTGGGCAAAAACTCCATGCTTAGAAGTTTTGCCCACAGATAAATATGATATGTTAGGAATAATTAATAATGCCCACAGATATTTATCTGTTGGTAAAACTTATACCCACAATTATATCTGTAGGTAAAAGTATTAACAACAAAACAATATCTGTGACTAAAACTATTGTCCACAAAACGATATCCGTGACTAAAAGTATTACCCACAAAATGATATCTGTGATTAAAATTATTACCCACAAAACGATATATACTACTAAAACTATTACCAACAATATATATATATATATATATATATAATGATAATGATGTCCATAATACCTGTTGTTGTAATATATACCTATAATAATAACTTATCCTTATATACAATTAAGTACACCATACATAATCATCAGTGTTTAGTTTATTTGTCAAAGTGATAATATAGTCTTATAGGTACAATACTATAAATACAACTTGTAACATACGCTGACATACAAGACATCTTTATTAACACATCAAACACCATCATCTTCATTCTCATCTTGTTTAGCATCTCCAACAACTTCAACGCCTTCAACATTCTCTTTAATAATCATCAAGATGTATTCCCTAAAAAAATATGCAAGTAACTTAATTAGATTTATATAAATTCATACCCAAAAGCTAAATAAAGGAAGTTTTAAAATTTTCTCAAAAATAATAAGAGTCCATAATTAAGAGGGAGAGCAGGTGCGAGCAAAATCAAGTATTTGGAAGAAAACTTAAAATGGCTCTCTAATCAATATTATTCTAGAAAAACATTCTCTCCACCCAAATCTGTACCAACTTGGCAAAGGTCAAAGCACATTTAGTAGCGGATTCGTTTCTACTCTTCAAGACTGCCTAACAAGCATAAAGACATTCTGATCCACCATTTCAATCAAAACCAACTACCGCTGAGATAAAGAAAAAACAATTAAACCTTTGCAAGGATATCCAAAACCACGCTCAAGAACCACCCTACTCCGTCCTTTACATTTTTAAGCACTTGGTTACTATGCATTAAATAATAATCACATTCAGCCTGTAACTCTGTTGAATTGTAATGCTAAGACACCATACTCAATTATTTTCAGCATACAATCCATTACATTTATCCATTTAGGTTTAAAGAAGATATGGTTATAAAAACAGAGGTCAATTGAACAATGCCAACAGTTATAGGTAATGACTTGCAAATATATGAGTATATGTCCACTCACCTTTAAACTTGTGGACCAAGTTAGTGCCATTCACAACCCAAACTCTTGAATTTGCAGAAGTTATAAGCACTTTCGAATAACTTCCTAGAGCAAACTGCAAATTAAAGGGGAAACAACAGAATGAACCACGAATTTAACTAAGACAAACTATAACCCATTAGATAAAGTGCAATACAAATTTCAAAAAAAAATCTACCTACCTGAAAACTAGTAATCTTCTTAAGATGTGATTTGTTTTTCTTGTTTTACAGGTTGATTTGATATTTCTATTGCAGCTTATTTTCTAGAAACATTATGAGTTTTTGTGAGCGGGCAGCATACTTATGGGTAGTGTTAGCAATGGCATGAGAAGAGAAAAGTAGTTGTACCAGAGGTGTTGTATAAACGGCAGCTCCCTTTGTATGAACCAACTAATGCACCCTTCATATGTAAACAATGACTTGCTCAGGCATAACTTGCACCAAAATATATCTCAGAAAGGCAAGCTTCTTTTCTTCATCAAGAGAAAAGAAAATGAAAATAGGCACACCTGACCATCGGGATTATAGCAAGCATCAGTGACCATCTCATGGAGATCATTCCAATCCACTACTTGGCGATCAAGAATGCTCCATATCCGAACCTTAGCATTTAGAGATCCACTGATGAAGTATCTATCATCAGCTGGATTAAATTGGATACAAGTAACTGCACACAAGAAATTTACATATCCTTAGACCCCATGTGGCCATCAATTAAGCCAAAAAGGGGTAATATCTCAATTTCTTACTCCAAAAATCTATTCTAATATTGAAAGTAACTCTATTCAGCAGAATGACCGGCCACAAATGACAAATCAAATTCTATGGCAGGACGAGCAATTAAATGAAAAGAAGAAAATGTGTACAATTGCCTGCATAGCTGTTCACATGGAGACAGGATATCTAGAAGTAATTGTCACAGAAATCTAAAAACACAATGCACAAACAATATGGTGCACTAGACAAAAAATATCAGCTTAGAATACGTACCATAATCACTGTGTGAGAATGTTTTCAAACAATTCTTGCTAGACAAGTTCCAGAGCCGTACTGTTTTGTCCATTGAAGATGAGAGCAAAAGGTGGGACAAAATGTTCCAAGTCAGTCATCTTAATATCACCATAGTTTTATAGTAATTAATGATTAGGCCTATAGGACCAAAGAAATTATGACAACAAAATAACCAGATACAATTTTAGAAACACAACTTGACAAACTATGTTTCATCACTTGTCTGTATAACTACATAACCAATATTCTAAGGCAATTCTTAGCCACACGCAAGCTGAGATTTCATTTACAGCAAGAATTACCTCCCCCCCTCCCCCAACCCACCAAAAAAATAAATGCTTACTTAGATTAAAACCTCAAAATCATAATTTATTAATTTTTTTTAAAAATATCACAATAAATATTTTAAAAGTGAAAAAAATACTATCATATCATCATCAAGGTTCCATATGAAGAAAAAGATACAGAAATTTTCCATTCGCTGCTCCATAACATCAGTAGCCAATAGAAAAGAAGGATAAAATATATTTGTACTTATTCTAAACTTGATTGAATCATTGCCAACATAGTCAGCTTCCAGATTATTACCAAGAGAGCTTTCCATTAAAATGAAAAAGGAGCTTGCATACACTGGGAAACCATGAAAGACACCACGAACTTCATCGTAGCAATTCAGATGCAATATCTTTAAACAAAAAGTTGAAAAGTAGTACCAAGTCAACTTTTTAATTTTAAAGTGCCATCAAAGACACGAAATAAATATTACAATAACATAATTTTGACACATAGTAAAGGCCAAAGGAGTAACGTAAAAATTTGATGCTATTATATTTAGCAGACATTAATACCATGTCCCAATGTAAAACCAAGCATAACAAAGCATTTTCACAATGTACCATAATACCACACCAAAAAATAGAAATTATCGGATCCAATATAGCAACTTACCTGAGACTTGGACCATGAAAGGTCAAGCACATCATTAAGATGCCCTTGGAATGAACAGAAGGGTTTCTCAAACAGCCCAAAGCTAGTATCTGGCATCACAATATGGTCCAAACTCACTAATTTCCTACTGATAGATACCCTCCCCCGTCTCTTTCTATCCAAAGGATTATCTCAACTAGGAGAAACTGATGTAGGTTCTAGTGAAGCATTTGTCAGGAATACAAAGCTCAAGGCCACATCATCTGATCTGTCAATCAAAAGGTCGCCCTTTGACAAATTGATACTTCTAACATGAAATTATATACATTTTAAATCATAATATAAATTCAATTTATCTAAAATAGCTTAATTGGATAAAACCGACAAATCCGGATATAGCCAGGTCACAAATCCAATTTTCAGAAACCAACCATAACCAATAAAATTAACTATCCCAAATCACTCATACAACACACACACACATATATATATATATATATAATTAAACAACTAAATTATCTTATCATAAGCTAACTCATTTAAAATTAATCAAAATAGAAGTTAGGGTTTAAGTATTTATACCAAGCGAATTGCTGTGAAATTGGAGGGAGTGAGGGGTGCTGGAGCGTCGCCGGTGGTTAAGGAACACTCACCGGTGACGAGCGACGCTAGAGGAAGACGGGTGGTGGCACCACGTTGCTGTCCTCGTGCGTTGCTGACGGCTGCTGCTACTGCTCGCTGCTCACTGCTGCTGCAATGGAAGACGACGACGACGAGCTAGAGCAGGTGTGGTGGTGTGCTCGAGTGGGGGTGGCTGGTGTGGTGGTGCGACTTGGGTTGAAGATGCAAAGCAAGAGGAGGCCATGGTCGAGGGTCGAGGGTCGAGGGTCGGGGCACAGGGGACGGGGGACGGGGGACAGGGCTCGCGAAAATTAAAATGGTATAAGGGGCAGGGTAGTCTTTGCTTTGAGCGAATTTCCCTTTACGAATTCTTTAGATTCAATACTCCCTGCTCGCGGGAGCTAAATTTTTTTTTTAAGTTTAAGGAATTGAGGGGTTTAAGTATTTTTTATTGTATTTTATTTTTTTTGGATTTTAGAGATTTGAAAAAAAATTATTATAAATATATATACGTGTGTGTGTGTGCGTGGAATTTAAACATTTTTAGCGACTAATAAATTAATAATTAATGATCAAAAATTATATTAGTCGCAATAGATATACTAATAACGACGACTTTTAATAGTGATCGTTAATAATATATCAATAACGATAAAAAAAATTGGTCGTTAATGCACCAGTTTATTTTAGTGTAAAATAAATAAATTCAAATAAGGAAATATTTGTTACAAATAAATTGTTAAAATGATTTTACTACTTTAAAGGGATTTTATAATAAAAAATAATTTATTTTTGTGAATAAAATAAAACTCCATAATAAAGTCATAATCACACAACGAAGTTATAATTGGAAACAAATTTAAAATATTAAAATAAAAACACACAATGATAATGGAAATATATTTTAAATAAAAATCATATAGCTTGTGGAAAAAGAAATTAAATATCAAAATAATAATTAAAAAACATTTGTCTTCCTTATATACTAATACCAACAAATATATGAGTGTGTATTAGTTTTGTTGGTACAATGTTACTGATACCCACAGATATAAAAGTAGGCAAAAGATCTGTTGGCATAACATACTATTACCAACAGATAAAAAATTTCTATAGGGAAAACTTTCTTCATTGCCCACAAAAAATTATTTGTTGTTATTAGTAACTTTTGCCAACAGAAAAAAAAAATCTATGACTAAATTTCTGTTGGCACAAGTCATAAATGTTGTAGTGAGTTGACATGCATGTCAAGGGTGAAAATCTTTATCTAATAAGACACAAATAAGGCACTAATCACTTAAATAGTAAGATTGTTGAGCTGGGCCCTAACCGATCCACCGGCATAATAGTGACCAGGTGTTGGGGTGCCTTGGAGACTGATCCACCGACATATAATAGTGGTTAAGTGGGTTCTATCCTATAAGTTACCAATCCACCGGCTATAATAGTGGGGGATCCCCAGCTCAACAAACCAAACATTATGTTGCCAATGAATCATGGGGAAGCTACTATGTAATTACAGTGAAACACCTTGAGAGTTGGGGCCAGTCCGATCTACCGGCATAATAGTAGCCAGGAGCGTTCTACCCTGGAGACCGGTTTACCAGCATAAAATAGTGGTTAGGTGCATTCTTCCCTATAAGTGACTGATCCACCGGCTATAATAGTGGGGTTCCTACACTCACATGGGTTGATAAAGACTATGATATGAATCGACTATATTTACTAAAGATCTAATGAATGAGTCTACTCGGTCCGTAGCCAGCCTTTATCATCTGTATTACTACAAGCTACTTATGTGATCATGCCATGTATGATGGAAACTGGTTAGGGTTTCACAAAGGATCGAAGATTTAATCGAGCGCAACGTTCGATTTTCCGCCGGTACAGCCTAAGGAAAACTTTCCAAAGGAAGAACCACAACTTCAGAAGCACAATTGATTCAATGGAAACTGAATTTAGAAGGTGAATGATCAAGATCGATCGAGAAGAGAACGAGACAGAAGCAGAAAGAAGCGAGTGAGAGAATCGCCAAGAGAGAGAAGGAGTCGAGAGAGTTCGAGAGAAAAATAACACCGAGCTTTATTTCTGTCCAAAGTGTCTATTACATCGTATGCAGCATCTATATATATGTATACAGCAGTCGTATCTGATACAAAATACGTACGAACATTACAACCTGTTATGGACGGCAACACGACTCGTTTGGGCCAAAAAAATATAAAGTGTCGAACAGTGTCGAACAGCCCAAACCAAGCAACAACAACGTAGGGTGTCGACCAGCCAACCATCATAAAGAAAATGACCCAAATATACAATTAAGCTTAAGGCTTAATTTCCCATCAGCTAAAACAACTATAGCTAATCATGGTCATTAAGGATTGATTAATCCACAATCCAGCTAGTCCAATTTTATGGATCGGGTGGCGGATTATACAACCGTCCTAATTCCCATTAGCCCATTCCGACCGACGAATGCATCATATGGGATTACAAAAATATTTAATAAAAATTTACATAATCTGTACACTCCAAGCATAGTCTGAACTGCCCAGCACTGATGTCCCAGTCCACAGAAAACCATAAGCTGCGATATTATCTTACTAATTCAACAAATAAGATAAACAATTGTAAGTAATTAATTCACAACAAATTTCAAAATTACTTAAATATAAATTTACAAGATTCACATCATTCCCCTCTTCTTGGAAAGGTTTCGCCTCTGAAACCTGAACAAGTCCCAGAAATGGACTAAGGTCTGCCACATTGAAGGAATTACTCACATTTCCAAACTTAACAGGTAAATCAATTTTATAGGCATTGTCATTAATTTTCTCTAATACAGTAAATGGTCCATCCCCTCTAGGATCCAATTTTGACTTTCTAAAATTTGGAAACCTTTCTTTCCTTAAATGAACCCAAATCTCCAGGTTTAAAAATCATTTTCCTCCTTCTTTTATTAGCATGTTCAGCCATCTGTTATACCTTCTTATTAATTTGTTGACTTACATTCTCATGTAATTTTTTTATACTTTCAGCTCTAGATTCAGCATCAAAATTTTGCAAGTCAGTATAAGGTAAAGGACTCAAATCTAATGGAGTTAATGGATTAAAACCATACACAATCTCAAATGGAGTTTTATTAGTTGTAGAATGTAAAGTCCTATTATAAGCAAATTCCACTTGAGGTAAAACATACTCCCATTGTTTAAGATTCTTTCCAAGGACAGCCCTCAACATATTTCCCAGAGTTCTATTAACCACCTCAGTTTGACCATCAGTTTGAGGGTGACAAGTTGTAGAAAATAATAATTTAGTCCCTAATTTACCCCACAAAACTTTCCAAAAATGGCTTAAAAACTTAACATCCCTATCTGAAACTATAGTCTTGGGAATTCCATGTAACTTAACCACATTAGAAAAAAATAATTCAGCCACTGCTACAGCATCATTTGTTTTATTACAGGGTATAAAATGAGCCATTTTACTGAACCTATCTACCACAACCATTATGGAATCCTTAGCTCTATTAGTCCTAGGTAATCCTAACACAAAATCCAAAGACACATCAACCCAAGGATGATTAGATACAGGCAAGGGGGTATATAATCCAAAAGGTTTTGAAGTAGTTTTTGCCTGTCTACACTTAATACAATTAACACAATGTTTCAAAACATCCTTTTTCATATGTGGCCAATAAAAATGTTCAATTAAAACATCTAAAGTTTTCTGAGTTCCTAGATGTGCCATTAATCCACCACTATGTGCCTCTTGAATTAATAATCCTCTATAAGAGCATGCAGGAATACATAATCTATGTTCCCTAAACAAGTATCCTTCATTAATAAAATATTTTCCTTGAGAAGAAACTTCACACCTTTTATATATTTCTTTAAAATCATTATCTTCTAAGTATAATAGCTTAATACTGGAAAATCCTAATAAAGTAGTGTCAGCAGTATTCAATAAAGCATATCTCCTAGATAAAGCATCTGCAACTATGTTATCACTACCTTTCTTATATTTAATTATGTAAGGAAAACTTTCAATGAATTCTATCCATCTACCTTGTCTCCTATTTAACTTTGACTGACTCTTTAAATACTTAATAGCCTCCTGATCTGTGTTAACTACAAATTCCCTATGCCACAGATAATGTTGCCATACCTCCAAAGCCCTTACTAAAGCATACAATTCCTTTTCATAGGTAGAATAATTCAAAGTACTACCATTTAATTTTTTACTAAAATAAGCCACTGGTTTTCCTTCTTGAGAAAGTACAGCCCCTATTCCTAACCCTGATGCATCACAATCTAATTCAAACATTTTTTCAAAGTCAGGAAGACTCAACACAGGTGCTTGGGTTAACTTATTCTTAAGTGTCTCAAAAGATTGTTGTTGTTCTAATCCCCAAATAAACCCATTATCCTTTTTTGTTATGGCAGTTAAAGGAGCAGCTATAGTGCTAAAGTTTCTCACAAATCTCCTATAAAAAGAACACAATCTATGAAAACTTCTTACTTCAGTTACACTTTTTGGTACAGGCCACTCTTGAATAGCCTTAATCTTTTCTTCATCTACAGACACACCTTCTTTTCCTACCACAAATCCTAAGAAAACCACACTTTCCAAACAAAATCTAGACTTAGCTAAATTAGCATAAAGTTGTTCTGCTTTAAACACATTCAAAATAATCCTTAAATGTACCAAGTGTTCCTCTAAGGATTTACTATATATAAGTATATCATCAAAATAAACAACCACAAATTTCCCAATAAATTCCCTTAATACATGGTTCATAAGTCTCATAAAAGTACTAGGAGCATTTGACAACCCAAAAGGCATCACTAACCATTTATACAATCCAAAGTTTGTCTTAAAAGCTGTTTTCCACTCATCCCCTGGTTTCATCCTAATTTGATGATAACCACTCTTTAAATCTATCTTAGAAAATATAACAGCACCACACAAGTGATCCAGCATCTCATCCAGCCTAGGAATTGGATATCTATACTTAATAGTTATCTTATTTACTGCCCTGCTGTCCACACACATTCTCCAACTACCATCCTTTTTAGGCACTAGTAATACAGGTACTGCACAAGGACTCATACTCTCCTTAATGTATCCTTTACTTAACAATTCTGTTACTTGTCTTTTTAGTTCCTTAACCTCTTCAGAATTTGCTCTATAAGCAGGTCTGTTTGGTATAACACCTCCTGGAATAAAGTCTATTTGATGTTCTATTCCCCTTAATGGAGGTAATCCACTAGGTATATCCTCAGGAAATAAGTCACTATATTCTTCCAATAACATTTTCACTGTACTAGGTACTTCTTCAATTGTTCCTTTCTGACTCTCATAGCAGCCCTTAAAAACCATCAAATATACATTAGCATTTCTTTTTATCGCCTTTCCTACATCCTTACCTTTAGCATAAAATCCAAAAGTGCCTTTCATGTCCTTTGTACTATGATCATTTCCCAAATCAGACTTAGTTAATTCCTTATAATCAGATTTAATTTTGGTTTGATCCTCAAATATTTCCTTTGGAGTCATAGGTGCTAAAACAATCTTCCTATCATCCTTATGTACTGTATACCTATTTTTATAACCATCATGTACTACCCTTCTATCATATTGACAAGGCCTACCCAAAAACAAGTGAGCAGCATGCATAGGAACTATATCACATAAAACAGAATCCTCATATTTTCCTAATTTTAAATTTACTAGAACCTGTTGACTAACCTTAACATCTCCCAACTCATTAAGCCATTGCAATCTATATGGTTTTGGATGTTTAGTAGTGTTTAAACCTAATTTAGATACCAAAAGGGTACTAGCAGCATTAATACAACTGCCACTATCTATAGCCATGTTAAAACACTTATCATCAATTAAGCATCGAGTATGGAAAATATTTTCTCTTTGTAAAGCATTGGAATCAGGTAACTTATTACTATTTAAAGCTCTTCTAACCACAAAAAGATCCCTACTCACTGGTAATTCTATTTCATCTTCTAGGTCACTATCTCCCTTTCCTACTACATTAGCCCCTTCTTCCTCTTCTTCAGATTCAGATTCAGATTCTACTTCCCCAGATTCTCTAATCAAAATATGCCTCTTGTTAGGGCATTCAGAAGCTATATGACCTAAACCTCCACATCTAAAACACTTAATATCCCTAGTCCTATTTGACCCATTTACAGGATTTGCCATCACATTCCTGCCCTTTTCAGGTTTCTGTCCTGTCTTAACTTCATTGTTTCTCCCCCTAAACTCTACCTTACTATTGTTCTTCCAGTTTCCAGAGGTATTTCCCCCAAAATTTCTCCTCATAGTAGTCTTAAACCCAACCCCAGGGGGTTTATAATGCCTAGATTTCCTCAATTGAATCTCTATCTTAGTAGCTATATTCACCATTTCAGTTAATGTTCCACAAGGATACAGCTCTACCTTATCAGCTATCTCTGAATTTAATCCACTCAGAAACCTAGCCATAGTAGCATCATCATCCTCAATAACTCCTGTCTTAATAATTAAAACCTCTAACTCTTTATAATAGTCATCTACTGATCTCACTCCCTGACTAATAGTTTGCAACCTTTTATGCAACTCTCTATAATAGTAACTTGGTACGAATCTCTTTCTCATTAAAGTTTTAAACTCTGCCCAAGTCTGTATAGCAGGTTCCCCACACCTACGTCTAGTTAACACCAAATTATGATACCAAGAAGACGCATACTCAGTAAACTCTACTACAACCACTTTAATTTTCTTTTCCTCAGAGTAATTATGACACTCAAATACCAATTCTATTTTTCTTTCCCACTCAAAATAGTAATCAAGGTCATGTCTCCCATTGAACCCTGGTATGCTCAGCTTAAGATTATTTAAATTCCTATCTATGAATTCTAATTCCCTATCCTGCCTATTGTTCTGTCTAGGCATCCTATCACTATTGTGGGATATTTGATCTTCTAACTCCTCTAGATTAGCTATAGGTGGAATCCTAGTCCTAAGATCCATTGGAGCCCTTCCTAAAACTCCTGCTTGATTAGTTTCAATTCTGTTATTTTGTAATTCATTAAGTCTTACTTCCTGTTCTCCTAATCTTTGTTCTAGGTTAGCAGATAAGACAGCAAATTGTGTAGTCATTTGTTCTTGAAAAGTCCTAAGGGTTTCTAGAAGGTCATTACTAGACACAGATTGATTCACTGATTGACCATTATTAGACATGATGAATTTCAACAGTAATTAACAATCAACACAGCAGTAATTTTAATCATAGAAGCAACTGATCCAAGAATCACAGACAACAGACACACAATATGCCACAGAAATATGGCTTCACAAATGTTAACAGTAATAGCAACTGTAAAATTTTTACTCAAAATAACTCACTGCTTATGATAATTTGACAAAACTATTTCAATAATACGAAATAAGTAGGAGGGAACGATATTACCGCGTCTGCTTAAGCAATTAGTTCAATTATTTAGGGTGCCCCTCTTCTTGGAGGTCTATCCCCTTTCTGGAAACCAAGATAGTTCGCCGGTTGTAATTTTCAACCTATATACTTAACAATAAACAGATAATTTGTCGAACATTGGAAATTAAGTATAGCAGATATTAGTATTAACAAAGGAATTTACAAATCGAAGTTACCAACAATAGTAGGTCGCGCTGTCAGTCAAGATTCAGATTCTTGACCAAACCCTAGGTTGATTAGGGTTTTCTTTTTCAGACTTTCAAAAATAGTGAGTTGAAATGCTTTAATCGCCGGTTTGAAAGCGACAAGAATCGATACTGAGTTCGTCGCTGCAAAACCCTAAAATTTCACACCTCAAACTAGGGTTAGCGAAATACAGAAATCGAGTTAACAAAAATGAAGACAACTTAATCAATGATACAGAAACTATGAGCACTCTAGAAAACCGAGGCTCTGATACCAAATGATGGAAACCGGTTAGGGTTTCGCAAAGGATCGAAGATTTAATCGAGCGCAACGTTCGATTTTCCGTCGGTACAGCCTAAGGAAAACTTTCCAAAGGAAGAACCACAACTTCAGAAGCACAATTGATTCAATGGCAACTGAATTTAGAAGGTGAATGATCAAGATCGATCAAGAAGAGAACAAGACAGAAGCAGAAAGAAGCGAGTGAGAGAATCGCCAAGAGAGAGAAGGAGTCGAGAGAGTTCGAGAGAAAAATAACACCGAGCTTTATTTCTGTCCAAAGTGTCTATTACATCGTATGCAGCATCTATATATATGTATACAGCAGTCGTATCTGATACAAAATACGTACGAACATTACAACCTGTTATGGACGGCAACACGACTCGTTTGGGCCAAAAAAATATAAAGTGTCGAACAGTGTCGAACAGCCCAAACCAAGCAACAACAACGTAGGGTGTCGACCAGCCAACCATCATAAAGAAAATGACCCAAATATACAATTAAGCTTAAGGCTTAATTTCCCATCAGCTAAAACAACTATAGCTAATCATGGTCATTAAGGATTGATTAATCCACAATCCAGCTAGTCCAATTTTATGGACCGGGTGGCTGATTATACAACCGTCCTAATTCCCATTAGCCCATTCCAACCGGCGAATGCATCATATGGGATTACAAAAATGTTTAATAAAAATTTACATAATCTGTACACTCCAAGCATAGTCTGAACTGCCCAGCACTGATGTCCCAGTCCACAGAAAACCATAAGCTGCGATATTATCCTACTAATTCAACAAATAAGATAAACAATTGTAAGTAATTAATTCACAACAAATTTCAAAATTACTTAAATATAAATTTACAAGATTCACATCAATGTATGCTATGTTGTATAATTTATATGCTTGGCCTCAGCGCATCTGTTACTTTACTCAGTACGTAGTGTACTGATCACCCGTTTCATAGGTGCTGCTCATTCCCACGAGTAGAAGACCCGTCTGAGTTTATACAAGTAGGGGATGATGTCTTTGATGCCTACGACACGTACGAGGCATCAGGTGGGGCCGAGATTTGAACCTAAACTTGGCTTAGGGGTCGAGAGTGATTGGTCGGATTCTATCTTACTTTTGCGATGTATCATTTTACTTTGGCGTACTGTGTTGATGTATTCGAAAAAATTATTTAACTACTCTTTGGGTTGTAATCCTAAACCGCGCTCTGATTTCTGTATGACTTGTGTTTTTATTAATGACTTGTGGGTGATGTTGACCTTGTTTAGCCTTACCACTTAGTATTGGAACTGTAGGAGTGAACCCATCTAGTACTAAGTATGGCGGTAATGCCCCCAAGTTTACAATTTTGTCATTTTGCGTTCGTAAAACCTTTTATTAAAACAAAATATTTTAGTAGTAAATTTGGGGGTATTACAAGTGCGCTAGCTTGGGGGCTGAAGGCAGGGGCAGTGAAGGGCTGAGGAGAAAGGTGCATAGGAGAAGGCAGCGGTGATGGTGAAGGTTGGTGGTTGTGGGGTGGAAGTATGTAGACTTGGTGGAGCTAAGGCCGAGAGAAGAGAGGGAGTAAGGGATATGAGGGTTGTTTGGTGTTGGGTTATACTGGGTCGAGGGTGATAGGCAACAGGTTGCACAAGAAGAAGAGGATGGGGAGGTGGTGCGCTAGGGTGTCAATGGTTGCCTAGGCTAGGGTTACACGATCAGTGTGGGGTGGTGCTACAGGGACTGTTGGGGCTATAGAGAAAGGTGGGGGAAGGAGAGGAGAAGAGATGGGAACTGGAGGCTGCATGCATGTGTGGTTGCTAGTTTGGGGGACTGGGGTTGTTAGAAAATACAGAGGGAAATGGAGAAGGTTGGGGAGTTGGGAGTATGTGAACACAAAAGAAATAGAGAGAGGGAGCTAGGAAGGTCAGTGTGCATAGGAAACAAGCAGGCAGGGAAGGGAGAGCTAAGGTCGAGTTTGGCTCAAGGATGTTTATTATGTGCGAATGCGTCTGTATCACTTTATGAATAATGTAGGAGGTTGTTAGGTTGGGGAGATAGATGCAAGGTGTGGGTAGCGTGTATGTGTGTGTATAAATGCACAGAGGGGATAGAAAAATATTTAGTGAAGATGTTTGGGGCAACAATAGAGGGTAGAGTAGGGAGTAAATTAATAGCATAAGGTAGGAATTTATTTGTTTAGTTTTAGGTTTAATTTAGATAGGTTAGGGTACCAGATAGAAAAATAATTTGGAGAAAATTATCTCAATTAGGATAAGTTTAAAAACGCTCGGAAAGAGTAAAATAATCTAAAATAAATTTTAAGAAATTATTTTTAGGTTATGAATCAAAAGATTATTAGTAAAATAATTTAGGATAAGATTTACGGATATAATTAGGATTAAATTAAATAACCTAATTTCTATTAAAATTTCAACCTAATTAAATGTATACTTAAACCATTAAAATAATATGGAAAATAATAGCACTTTTAATATTAAACCTCCTAAAATAATAATTGTAGCTAATCATACGATTATTAGTTTATAATTAAGATTTTTAAAAATGGGGCTATTATAATACCTCAAACTTGAGAGGACTTATCTATTTAATAAAATGGTATAAATGTCACTTGCTTTATTTTTTTTTTTACACTCATTCACCTCAATCTAAACTTAATTGTTAAAACATTCACTCTAGTTCATCCACGTTAGGTTAATATCATTTAAATAACATTTTAAAACATTCACCTCATTTCACCTCCATTCCCTTTCATATAGGTCAATTTTTAATATTTACCCTCACCAAGATTTACCCAAATCATAAAGGACCAATAATTCTTCATAATTTTATTTACCCTTTTCTAAATAAAGTCCCACATATGGCAATCACTAATGTTCTAATGGCTAATAAAGTTCAAAAGCCTTCATCTACCTAACTTTTTCCCACCTCTAAGTCATCAAAACCAAAGAAGAAAGATGATATGCTAGCGCTACTTCAAGGAACAAGTCAAAGAAAAGTCATAGAACCATTAGATCAAACTATAAATACTATCATACTTGTGAAAGAATAGATATTAAAGAAGAAGAAGCAACACAAAGAGTGAATATTCATATCCAACACTATTCCATTTCCACAAGAAAAGGCTAGAAAAAGTGTTAATAACCCTTTAAAATGATTAACTAGATTAGAGGGAGCTAACAACTTCACTTATGCAGATGTTACACTAGAAGGCTTTAATTTTACTGTACTAGAATTATAAACTTTCCCTTTTAGAGATGTATTTTGTAAGAGTGGCTCTAAAATCTCCTATGAAGAAGGCTCTGATGTATTCAATGTGATAACTTCAAAATACTCTTACATATATATATGATAACTTCAAAATATTCTTATATATATATATATATATATATATATATATATATATATATATATCTTATAATGTTGGAAATGAATAAAAATGGTTAATAATGAAGAATTGAATATATATGATTAATATGTGTTTTTTGTGGTCACCCTTATAAAATACTAACATTTAAAGTGAAAGGCCTTTGAGATTGGAAATGGTGGCTCTCCAGAGATCGCCACTGGAAAGGCGTGGTTTACACCATGATTGTTTATGGATTTTGCAAGCGTGCTTTAGTGTCCTCGGTTAGGCCCTATATATTACTTTATTTAGCTCTATGGACCTAAGCAAGGGATATGCATACTTATGGATTAGATTTCCTTATTTTAGGATACTATATACCTTTATGTACTAGTGCTACCATGGTATATTTGCATCCTTGGGATGATAGCCAATAGGATACTATGTTGTCCTTATATACTAGTATGATCAAGTTACCTTAGTGTCTCTGAGTTTGTTTGATCTCCCCTCAAGTAAATAAAAATGACATTGTTTGATAATTGAACACAAATGATTATTGGGATGATTTAGTAGTAGCTCTTGTACCTATATGTAATTTTGTAGCAACCTTTATTCCTACTTTTGATTTGGTAGTAGCCTTTATGTATACTCGTGGTTGGTAGCAATCTTTATGCCCACCTATGATATGGTAACAACTTTTGTGCCTACTTGTGGTTTGATAGCAACCTTTGTGCCCAACTGTGGTTTGGTAGTAGCCTTTGTGCCTATCTATGGTTTGGTAGTAGCCTTTATACCTACTTGTGGTTTAGTAGAGGCCTTTATGCCTACTTGTGGTTTGGTAGTGGCCTTTATGCCTACCTTATGATCATGTGTGTGTGTTGTTTGTGTTGATGGGCCTACCTGTGTATCAAGAAGTTGTGGGATGGCTATGAGAATTGTACCTATAGTTATAACTTGAGAATGATGTGGCTTTCTAATTATACTAGAAAGAGTATCACTTGGATGCTCCATTAGTAAGTTTTGGTTATTTTCAAATAAATGAGCATCTTTAGTATATGGTTTTTAAGTTATGTGGTTATATGAATGATTAACGCATTTCGATTAATATATGCATAATTAAATATTCATGTATTGTTGTGATGCATTTTATGTGTTCCATGCAGGCTTTGCATATTAGTCTTGTATAATGGGTTACTTAGTACCATTATATTAAATGGTTCATTTCTAGGGCCTCTACTTATTCAATGATTAGTGGTATTTGTAGGTTAGCTCGCCCTCTCTATTTAAGGCTATCCTTCAGGTTAAGAGTATAAGGTTGTCCGAGATTCTATTTGGTGACATAAACTAAAAGTTTCTCTATTTTTCATAGTCTTTTTATATATCCTTTCACTAACATTTTTATAACCACTATTAGTGGGTTTTATTTGAAATTTTAATTAATCTCTTTAACTATTTCGCTACACTGATTTATATGTGTATTCTTAAACTTAAGTGAAGAAATGTTCTAGCCTTAGCACTTGCTAACTTGACGGTAGTAAAACTGGTCTGGTACTAAGTGTGGTGGTAGCACCCCAAAATTTATTAGTCTAGTACCAAGTAGCTTCCGCATGTAACTTCTACAAAAAATAAGAAAAAATTTAGTAGTAAATTTTAGGGGTGTTATATTCCAAAGGTCAAGAGACAAAGGTACAAGGCTCCTTTAGTTGCACGTGGATTTGGTTAGGTTCTAGACATGGATTATAACTAGGTATTTTTCTTGTAGTTAGACATACTTCTATTCGTACCTTAGTAGCGCTTGTGGCTATGCATGATTTTGAGTTGGAGCAATTGAATGTTAAAACTACATTTTTCATGGTGAGCTCGAGGAAGAGATTTATGTGCGGCAACCTGATGAGTTTTTGGTGGAGTGGATGTGTCATTATGTATACCTATTAAAGAGGTCATTGTATGATATGAAATAGCATCTTAGATAGTGGTAAAAATGATTGATTAGTTTATGCTTGGGTATGGTTTCTCTAGGAGTAAGTCTGATGGGTGTGAGGAGATAGAGGGTTGCTCTTTTTTGTATCTCTTGCTATATATTGATGACATGCTTGTGGCAGCAAAAGATACATGTCATGTTGATAAGGTGAAGGCAATGCTGAAGAGTGAGTTTAAGATGAAGGATCTTGGGGCTACAAAGTGGATCATTAGCATACAGATCATTAGAAACCATTAGTAGAAGTTTTTGTACTTATCACAAGAGTCCTATGTGAACAAGGTGTTGAAGAGGTTTTATATAATGGATGCCAAGACGGTAAACACTCCATTAAACAATCACTTTAGATTTCTGCTTTGAATTGTCCCAATTCCAAAGAGAAAGTGGAGTTCATACTGATTGTTCTATATTCAAATGATGCTAGTTGTATAATGTATGCTATGGCATATACCCAGTTTAATATTATTCAAGTTGTTAGTATTGTGAGTAGTTATATGGTGAATCCTGGTAAGGCTTACTGGTAATTAGTGAAGTGGATCCTACGTACTTGAATGGAAAAACATCATCTTGTATTGAGTATGGGAGATCAATTAACTGTTTGGTTGGGTTCTTGAACTTTGATTATGCAAGTGACCTTGATAAAATGAGATCCACTAGTGGATATGTGTTTCTATCTTAGTGGTTTAACTAGCTAGAGGTCTTCCTTATAGGTGGCGAAGTCCTTGTCTAATACTGAAGTAAATTATATGGCTTTGACAAAGGATTTTTAGAAAGTCTTGTAGCTTGGTGGTTTAGCATGAGAGTTGGGTTTTGGTTATGGTGATCTAGTCATTTGTGCTGATAACCAAAATACTATTTGTTTAATGAAAAATTAGAATTCGTTTCATCATCGAAACAAAGCACATTGATATCAGGTATCACTTTTATCTAGGGTATTGTTGTTGTAAGAAAAAGTGTGCTAAAGAAAGTGGGTATTTTGGATAATCCAACTAATATACTAATGAAGCCATTGACCATGGGTAAGTTTGAGTATTTTTTTAACTTGATTTGGTTTTCATAGGCCATAAGTCCCTTTGTTGGGCTAGAGCTTATTGTAGAGGTATTTACATATCATGCATCACAAATAATTCGTTAAGTGGAGAATTGTGAGTTTTGACCGAGTATTTGAAATATAGCATAATATTGTATTAGTTCATGCTGGCGTTGGAGAAGTTTAGTGTAGAACGGTGAGTTATGTGAAAAAGAAGAAGTCTAGTGTTTTTTAATACATACCATGTTTTCTCACTAAACAATTTGATATATTTTTGGACAAGAAGTCAAGAGTAAGAAAATTAACACGAGGGACTCGTGTATTCCTAAATAGAGATCCCGTTTTTCATTTATTTTCAAAATATGTTGTTTTGTCTCATATGATTTTATTTTCTATAAAAGAAGGCATGATGAAACTCTAGTTGTCTAGTCGTGTGACCGAACTTCTTCTTTTTCTTCTTTATAGAATTCTTTATTGATTAGATAATTATAAATCTGTATAATTTATTGATTAATTAGTTTAATTATCTTGTAAGTACACAATAAAGATATTTATTTTTTTCCTTAATTATTCTATTTTATAATTGAATCCTCAATTGTTCATAATCTTATTAATTCCTATTTTTAGTTTGGATTCTTTCAATTCATGATATTATGCAACAACTATCTATATAACACATGCAAGCATAAAGATATGGATAAATTTCATTTAGGTGTAATGTCATTTGATTTGTTTCTATTCAAATACCATATATTTTAAGAGATGATATTAAGATATCATGTATTCTAATTTTTTATTTGAAGTTAATAACGTATTATTAATGTTTTTTGTTTTATATACCTTATATAATTTTTTTAATATTGTATAATTTTTATGCAATTATTAATTTTTAAAATGTATTATTTTAATCATTTAAAGATAAAAAATAATAGTAATAAAATGATACAAAAATGAAATAAAAAATTAAAATATTTGACACCAATTGTTTAAAATGTTTAGTATTTAAATAAAATATGTCAAATATTACGTGCTCCACCAGAGACGACCAACGTGCGCCAACCGCCGGCTTTGACGATTCTCACCAAACCTAATGAAGAATTGAAGATAAAATATTGAAAGACTAAAAAGTGCCTTTGAACTCCGCTTCCTGTCAACTTCCTTTTATTCGAAGGGATAATAACGTAAAATCATTCCTTTAAAATATTGTAATCATATGCTTTTATTGCACGCCAGCTGTAACCTTTGCCCTTTTACCCTATCTAACGATAGAACAAACGGCAAACGTGTAACAATAAACAACGTGCCTTCTGAGATAGAGAAAATTTACATCAATACCCCTTATCTCTTCAAAAAACACAAGCGCTGGTCCATCGCTATAAAACCCCTAGCGGTATATCCGCCTTATCCTTCTTTCGATTCGCTTTTCTAGATATTATCCTAAGCAGAAAATTAGCCCTCTGGGTGCTTCGCTTTTCGCGTTCTTAAAGATAAGTTCTCATCGATTCTTCTTCCCGTGAAATCGTGTTTGCTCTATTCTTTTCGTTGATTGCTTTGTGTGTTTTATGATCGTCCTGGTAATTGAAAAATACTGAGTCTCAGATCTTAAAATCGAAAATTTAGAGGGTTTTGGGTTTCTTTAAATTGAGCAAATGATTTTAGTTTTACAGCAATTCTGAGATTCTACTCGATCCTCATGCGTCGAATTCGGATTCGAATCTCGCATTCCTTTTCAGTTGTTTTCCTCTACTGGTTTTACGTTTTTTCATAAATTAGTTTAATTTCAGTATCGTAGAATTTCAATTCGTTGCTTGATTTATCAGATTAGATCTGTTTAACCCGGTATTCGAATTTTTTTTCCCTCTGTTGTAAATTTTTCCAATTCTAGATAGTCTTATTGTCAATTTCGATATAAAAAAATTAGTTTATAATCGAAATTCTGCCGATAACGGGAAAGGAAAAAGCGATGTATCAACCCGTGAGTTCTGGTTCCGACGGCGATCTTCGCTACGCAAACTTGGACGAGAGAAAACGCAAAAGGATGATCTCCAACCGGGAATCAGCCCGTCGTTCTCGTATGAGGAAACAACAGCACCTAGGTGATTTGCTCAACCAAGTATCAAAGCTCCAGGCCGAGAACTCTCAATTCGTTGCGAAGATCAATTCGGCTTCGCAAATGTATGTCAAAGTTGAATCAGAAAATAATGTGTTAAGAGCTCAATTGATGGAGTTGACGGACAGATTGAATTCTCTGAATTCCTTGCTTCGTGTTATGGAAAATGTTAGCGGTTTGAATGCTGACGTAGAGGAATTACCGGATGCTTTGCTTGAGCCTTGGCAATCGCCTTGTCCTGTTCAGTTGCCGGTTATGACTAATACCGCTGATATGTTTCAGTTCTAATGCTGTTGCTGAGAATTGTGCCGATGGTGGTGGTGATCGTGATAATGGTTCTTTTGTATTGCTACATCGTTGTTCATTAGCTAGTAAATTTTGTGCTTTCATGTTTGCTTTCTAGATTTGTGTAAAACTCGCGTCTTATATCAATGTATAATTTCTTAAGGAATGCCCTCCACTAAAGTATATGCTTTGATTGAATAAGATGCTTGCTCATTGTTAGACAATTTGCTGCTTCTTCCCCCCTCCCCCTTCTCCTTTTCTGTTCTATTGTTTTCTAACTCTTGATCTGTGAAAATTTGTTGGATTCCGAGCTCACCTTCGTTTGCGTAGAATTGAAAGATGACTATTTTAGTGTTTGAAAATGAGCGATCAACCCTCATGCCCTAATCTGTAACGCATTTGGATGATAGTTCGCAATTAAATAACGCATTATATTTTGATGAAGTAGATCCCAATGCCAAGCCCCAAAGAGAGAAGAAAATTTGTATTAGTTAAATGAAAGCCAACATTTTGTGAAGAGGATATGTACATAGATAACACGGTTAGAGCCTGCAAAAGTTGACCCGACCCGAAAAATCCGATGAATACCGACTCGATCCGTCTGAAATCCGATCCGATTTTATTCGAGTAATTAAATGTCCGAAACCTATCCGACCCGATCCGATACATATCCGATATCCGATATAACCCGAGAAATTATAAGCCCGAAATAAATCCGACCCGACCCGCTATTCACCCGAAACCCGATATAATCCGAAAAATTATAAATCCGAAATGACCCGATCCGATCCATTATTTATCCGAAATCTGATACTATCTGAAAAATTATAAATCTATAAAGATTCAACTTGGTACTGTCCAAAAATTAACATTAACCCATAACTCAAAATTTTTAAAACTTCATAAAACATGAAATAATATAGATATGCAACTAATTCATACTAGCACTTACATCAAAATCTAGAAACAATATACTTTCATAAAATTTATATCACTTATGTATATACAAATACAATATCCATTGATACCAATAGAAATAAAAGTAGAGAAAAAAAAATAACACTACTATGCCATT
Organism: Tamarix chinensis; assembly: GCA_030549775.1. Lineage (NCBI taxonomy): Eukaryota > Viridiplantae > Streptophyta > Magnoliopsida > Caryophyllales > Tamaricaceae > Tamarix > Tamarix chinensis. The sequence goes on along the minus strand of CM060177.1, from coordinate 62,319,957 downwards.
TAAATATTAGTTCACTTCCATTATTCCATCTAGTACAATAAGATAATAACAGTGCAACCTTGAACACTATATGTTAGTATCTATACGGTCATACCTTGCAATATAGCACCTACAACATCATAGAAAAGTAGGAAAAATCTAGAGTGAGAATGTTAGTTATTCATTATAAAAATTGAAGATTAATATTTTTTATTACATCAACAGTGTTAAATAGTAAGAAGTCAATATTAGTTGGTCTTTTGTCAATAATAGTCATTATTACTTACTTTATTTAATTTTTATCTTATTTAGCTTGATATGATCTAATCAAAATATATAATAAAAAACTAATATGTTGTTATTATTATTTTTTCCATAATTGATATTCATTGATTACTATTATTATTGTTATCATTATTTTTGTATTATTATTATTATTATTATTATTATTATTATTATTATCATATTTATTAAAATTATGTTGATATGATGTGATCAATATCTTTTAAAAATAATATGAGAAGTACAACCTTAGAAGTCTTCATTTGTTATCAATTATCAATGACTATTATAAGTTAATATCATGTAAAGAGCGTATAAGATATAAATATAATGTAAACTTAAAATAATACTAGAACTCAATATGACCAAGCTAATAATGGAGTTGAATTATAAGTTATATCTTAACATAAAAAGAAAAGTGATACGATTTGAAAAAGTTTAAATTTGAAACGTCAGATACATCTCCAAAGATAAAATAATGATAATAAATTCTAAGGCCCCAAAACAATTAATATAATAATTCACTTTTAATTGAATAAGATAAATTAAAATAAATGATCTCAAAATAATTAGCTTTTAATAATATCTTGGAATAAAAAGAAAGAAAGAAAATGACACAAGCATGGCTCAAATATGAAATGACCTAAATTCAATCTAAATTCGACCCGAAAATATAATAATTGAAACTCAACCGAGCCCGATCTGAACCCGAACCGAAATTAGAACAACCTAAATTTACCCGAATCCGAGTCCATCCGATCTCAATCAGACCCGACCCGAGAGCTTAGAATGACCCGAGATTATCCGATACTGAGTTGATCCGAATCAAACCCGACCCAGCCCGACCCGATAAAATGATCCGAAATTATCTGAAACCATATGACCCGATTATTATGTTACCCGATCCGATAGTGACCCGACCCGCCCGATTGCCAGCTCTAAACACGGTACATATTATGAATTAAAAATTTCCAAAACATTACAGGACAACTGGTGCAGGAATAAACTATAAATCCCATAAACTAAATCGAAAGCACATATTACTTCCAAAGTATGATCAAGTACACAGTTTTGTTGTTCGACAAATCAATGTCAGCCCCGATCTCATCAAACTTCTTCATCCTCTCCTGAGATGCAAACATAGATCCCATTTCAGTCATTTTGAACTGCCGAGCAGATTCGGTCTGCGGATGGGAGCATAGATGTGCTATCTTACCCCTTCCAAATAAAACATAGGCCATAGAGTAGAAGCTTTTGAAACACACACAAAAGGGGGGGGCATAATTAGAGGTGGCAAGCTAGTTGGGTTAATATTGGGTTACTACATTAATTGCTATCAATTTAATATAATTAATTATAAAATTTGGGTCGTATAGGATTTGAACCAAGTTAATTTAGTCTAAAATTTGTATTAACATTAATTGCTATCAATTTAATATAATTAATAAATTAAATTTTATAAATTATTATTATTGTTATAATAATTATAGTAATTTTTATCATAATATGTGTAATGATATATTAAATTGTTATGATAAAATATGTAATAATAATAGTAATAATAATAATAATAATAATAATAATAATAGAAAATTATTATCATTATTAGTATTATTATTATAATTATTGTTGTAAATAAAATTATAATTATTTTTATGTCTACACACATATCTATTTATTTAATTATACTAGTACTTAGTTGGATGTGATTACAAGAAAATTCTCACACTTTACAAATTATGAAAGTGACAAAAAAATTAAGAATTATAATCTAGCTAGAGAAAGATATGGATGAAATAAGTAGTTATCAAATACTTTACGTGGTTAAATAAAATTTAATAATGAATAGAGCATTGACTATTTTAAATTATATTTAGTAACCAATTAGCTTTCGGTAAATATGTAAGTTTTAGACATTATCCTTTACTAAGTCTATTTTATCATAATCACATCGCTCATTGCTATTATAAATAACTTACTAAATCTCCATAATTAGCTTAGTAGCCGCATATACTGAGAAAAATAAAATATAAGAGCTATATAGTGAAATGCCCCAAAAATCCTAATTTCTATTATCTATTATTAAATAAGTTTTTTATGTGGGAGTTTAACCAAAATGATTTACTTTTATTAAAATAAGAGGAAGTTAATTAGGGTAAACTAAGAGGAAATTTATAAGTGTTCTAAAAAGAAGGAATGTTGGTATTTTTAAGCTAATTAATGATTTTATTTGGAAATTAATTAAATAAATTACTTTATTTAAAATTAAGAAGAATAAAATAGCTTCAATTAATATAAACTTTATAAATAATTTAATTGGAGAAAATTAGAGTGTTTTGTTAATTAAAATGGAATTTAAGAAATTTCTTTAAAAAAAAACCCTAAATTAACCTAAAAAGATAATTTAATTACTATTGTAATATTTATATTTTATTAAACATCCCAATTACCCAAATCATGCTAATTAATCCAACCACTAATTTCCCTTCTTTTCCTTTTTTCCTTTTTCATTTTCTCCCTCCTTTTTCCTTTTTCTTTCTTTCCCCTTCTCTTCCTTATTCCCCCCGACTAGGCCGGCCTACTAGGCCCAGCACCCCTCGCGGCCCGTCCCTCTCCCGCGCCCTCCTTCCCCTTTTCTCCCGGCCGGTTCGACCCGCCCCCTTTTCTTTCTTTCTTTTCCTTTCTGCTGGACCGCCGGTCCAACCTCTTCCTCTTCTTCCTCGCGACGTCGTCGTCCTTCGCCGTCTGCAACCAAAATTTTCACCGGCAAACAAAACCTTCAACGCCACGCCAATATCACCGGTCATTTTGCCTTTCTTCCTCGTTGACTTCCCTGCAGATGTGACCAATCGATTCAGCCATTCCCGCACGCAATCCTCTTCTTCTTCTTTTTTTCCCGATGGGTCTCGGTCTGCAACAGCAGACCTACGCCGGTCAGCCTCGCCGGACACGCAAGCACCTAACCCCGACTCCCCCTCACACCTTTGTCGTTTTCCCGTCCTAATTTCCCTATAAATAGCCCTAACCATTGCCTTAATCGGGTTCGAAATTTGGAACCCAGAAAACCAGAGCCGCACACCGCCCCACCTTTAGCTGCCCTTTCCTCCGCCTTCAGCCACCGTTGCCGCCTGCCCGCGCCAACAACATGCTCCCTGCACCTCCCTCTACACAACCAAACTACTAGCTCCCCTGCCTTGCCTCGCACGAGTCTCCTTGGCAGCGCGAAGTTGCCTTCCCGAAATGGCCTTTCGACCCCTGGCGCCAACTTCGTGCCGCCGGCGCCGCCTCCACCGCCACTACCCCCCAAATCAACCAGCGGTTCCTGCTCTACCACCCTACACCTCCACTTTCCCCTACTTCCCTCTTCCCTAGCCTCCACATCCACTTTTCCGCTTTTCTCCCTTCCTCCACCGCCGCCGCCGTGCTGCCGCCGCCACCACCTCAGCCAGGTTGCCTCAAATTCCTTGAACAGTTGAACCCTAGACCCTGAATAATAAAAGTGTTAATAAATTTTAATACTATTAACCAATATTATTAATGATATGGTAATCAATATTATTATTAATACTACTGTCATAATTATTATTATTACTACCCCTATTATTATTCTTAGGTCCTAATATTACCCCCAAGAACTTCTAATTAATGGTATTAGTTGATACTAAAACCTTGTTAAGTTATTATGATTATCTCTATTATTATTATTATTATTATTATTATTATTATTATTATTATTATTATTAGTATTATTATTATTATTATTATTATTACTCTAACTATGACCGATGTTGTTATTATCTTTGTTATTATTATTATGATAGTATTCTTACTATTATTAGTATGATTAACATTATTATTAATATTATCCTTATTATTATTATTATTATTATTATTATTATTATTATTATTATTATTATTATTATTATTATTACTCTAACTATGACCGATGTTGTTATTATCTTTGTTATTATTATTATGATAGTATTCTTACTATTATTAGTATGATTAACATTATTATTAATATTATCCTTATTATTATTATTATTATTATTATTATTATTATTATCATTATCATTATCGTTACTATTACTATTATCATGGTTATGAGGTTGTTGCTAGTATTATTATTATTATTATTATTATTATTATTATTATTATTATTATTATTATTATTATTATTATTATTATTATTACCTTAGTATTTTTGTTATGCTAGTATTGCCACAACTATTGTATTATTATTACTATTATTATTATTGTGATTATTACTATTGTTATTGTTATTATTGTTACTATCATTATCACTATCATTACTATTATTATTATTACTATGGCTAATACTAGTGTCATTGTGTTTATCTTTCTAACTATTATCATCATTTCAATTATTTCTATTATTATTATTTTCAGTATTCATACTATTATTTGTACTATTATTATTATTATTATTTCCATCACTATTACTACTTCTACTACTATTATTATTATCATTATTATTGATATTATCATCATTATTATCATTATAACCATCACTATTCTTATTATGAGTACTACTATTATTAGTAGTATTCTTATTATTGTTAGTATTATTAGTAATTATTATTAATAATATTGAAACCCTCACCTTAATACTCTGGATTTTTCTAAAACCTACTTTAATTAGTGATAATCCGTTTAAACTATCGTGAGAATAGCAATAGCCCTACCCTTTATTTATAAACCCCTATTATTAATATTAGCCTTAGTATTAGGCCATGATAGGGGTAAGATAGGAAAATTATGGTAATTCCGGTAGAGGGAGATTAACCCTTAGCATTTCCCTCTTATAGGTGAACCGAATCAAAGCCCCCAGGAGGCGTAGGAGCGTGCTCCAAGCCCGGCGCCGATTTAGGTAAGGACGTAACTAAGGCCGCCTGTGTGTATTACATGTTTTACCTGCCTTGGATGCCTTGTATGGTTTATATGTTGTATTATGTGTATGTTATCTGTTTTACTATGTAGCGCAGCATGGAATCGAGGTACGTTCTCGTGCTCTTGTTTGTATGTACTAACATGGTATGGTACAAAGATGATGTGATGTGATGTGACCCCTACGACATGCATGCTAGGTGTTTTGATGAGGAGTTGTGGAGTGGGGGCTTGAAAGAGAAAAATAAGCAACTAAGATAACCAAAGGGAAGTACGCTGGTTAACGTAGGTATGGGCGACCTAGGTAATCTGTAATCTATGAAATGATAAGGAAAAGGGGAATTAAATAAATAGAAGAGTGGGGGAAAATAAGGTTGCATGGGAGAACTAGGGTTTGCATGGGAATGATAGAGTTGGCATGGTGGAAATGATAGGGTTTGCATGGGAAGTTAAGGTCCGCATGGGGGCGAACCTTACGTATGGAAAGTTACTTTGGGACGTAGGGAAGGTAATGGAAAGTTTGTTTGGGAGTTTGGAGGCTCGAGGTGAAAAATAGTACGTGGGATAATATAAGGGTACGTAGGGACCGACTAGGGTTTGGGAAGGAAACCCTAATTTGTGAAGGTGGGAAAAGAAAAAGAAAATAATAAAAATAAATGAGGAGGAGTGAGGTATGAGGGAGAGTTGAGTCTGAGGATCATGATTTGGGTCCCCAATGTGAGAAATGTGTTAAGCATGATAGTTACAAAGGATGTTTAGTGGCCTAATATAAGCGCAGGAGATAGTTCGGTAACCTAAACCGAGTCAGGATATAGCTAAGGTTGAATGTGTGACATGTGTCCTACGTGCCATGGATGTCTTATATGATTTATGTGTCGTGGTCCTAAAAGCCATTATTCTAACGGTTTCATGTGTGGCGTGGATTGGAATCGGGTTGTGTGCATGTGCCCTCATTAGTATGTGATAGTACGCATATACCTTCAGTTTTGATGTGATGTGTTGAGATCTCTGACCATGCATGACATGGGTGATATTCTTTCGAATAAGACATGTTAAAACACTAACGACTTACAGAGAAAGATGTTGAGCCGAACCCAGACCGGTCCACCGGCTATAATAGTGGCAGGGTATCTTACCCTCGCGACCGTTCCACCGGCTATAATAGTGGGAGATTTCGTGCTTAACAAACCAAACGTAAAAGTGATAAGACATGGAAATATACTAATATTTACAGTGGAATACCTTGTGAGTCGGGGCCAGACCGGTCCACCGGCAAATAATAGTGGCAGGGTATATTACCCTCGCGACCGTTCCACCGGCTATAATAGTAGCAGGGCATGGCCCTCGCGACCGTTCCACCGGCTATAATAGTGGGGCTCCCGCACTCACATGGATCGATAAAGACTATGACGGTATCATTATAATTATCTGAGATCTAATGAGAAAGTTATCTTATTCGTGACCAGCATTGTTCATCTGTGTTATTGTTTATTCTTCACATGCTATGTCTGCTTGTTCATGTATTTCTGTGTATGTGGGCCTTAGTGCGTATGTTCCCTTACTCAGTACGTAGCGTACTGATCACCCATTTCATGGGTGCTGCTCATTCCCACGAGCAGAAGTCCCGTCTGAGTTTTGCAGGTAGGGGATGATGTCTGTGGCATTTTCAGGGCTGAGAGTTGAGTCTGGATCTAGCTTGGGGGCCGAGAGTGACGTGGCTGGAGAACTTCCCCTATCTTGTTTCTTTGCATTATCGTACTTTGTTATTCCATTATTTTAAGTCCTCTGACATTTCGAATTTTTAAATTGTACTTCGGAATGTAACTTTTGACTTTTGCACTCTGATTCCGTAAAACTTATGCTTTACAAATGATTTGTTTTGGTTCTATTCTTTTTAGCCTTAGCACTTAGTATCGGGTCGGTAGGCATGAATCGATCTGGTACTAAGTGTGGTGGTAATACCCCCGGATTTACAGTTTTATTTGCTTGCTTCCACTAAACTCCTTTAAAAGTAAACGAAATTTTTCAATAGTAAATTTGGGGGTGTTACATATAGTACTATAATACCATATGATATTCATATGTATTTAATCGATATTTTGAAGCATATATGCTTATACCATACAATGCTTTTATTATTTTAATATGAAATTATTATATAGCATATGATGTTATCCTTTAACAACGAACTAGGTTTGTAGCTAGTCACATATCTTTTGTAGATATAATTAATACTAGCTTTATAATGTTTACAGGAATAAAAAACAAATACAGGGGAAATCAAATGGTGTTGTATACTGCACCTCTCATTTTTATATTTCCTAAGCAGTTTTTGCATCTTTAATTCATAATTATAAGTCAACAAGTCATAATTTCTACTTATCCAACTATGACATAAGCCATTAGTTAAAGTAGCAAATAGTACAAGTCATATATAAAGACAAATAGATATATTTATATATAAAAAAAATGACTAACAATTGCACTAATAATATTGCATAGTAGTATGCAATGATGAAGATAAGGTACTAGCCATTGGATTTACTTTTGAGAATTTCAATTTGATTGATTTATGTAATAATAACCTCCACTGACACTATCATATCGATTTTAGTTACTGAACAATAGTTACAACTAAGTAGCAATTTTTTTTAATGATTTTAAGTTGATAAGTTTTACTTGGAAGTAAATAATCAGGTAAGTGACCATTTAAACTTAATTTATTTGAGTAATTTTATGCCCTCTTAATTATTCTATAATTAAGGACTAATATATAAATATTAGGTGATAAACTCAAAGATTATTAAATTTAAGGATTTTAATAAGTTGAGCCTAAGATAATTATAATATATTTATTTAATATATTTCACCTAGCATTAATACTATATTATTGTTAACTTTTGTATTAGTTGAGTAGTAAGCCTTTGGTGATTGGATGGCATTTCAAGTAACCTACTTACTTTCCTAGTTACTCATAGGTAAATTACTAACTATATTTTGATATATATGATACTATTTTTATGATATATGATTTAAGATGCTTTAAATTTAATATATGAGGCAACTGAAATACCTAAAAATTCTAATTTAGGAAATTATGAAAAAATAAGGATTTATTAAAAAAATTAATTAAATGAATTATTTTATTTAAAATAAGAGGAGGTAATTAAGGAAAATAATAAATAATTTAATTAGGAAAATTTTGGATGTTTTGCTAATTAAAAGGGAATTAAGGAAAAACTTTTCAAATATCATAAATTAATCTAAAAAGGAAATTTATTTATTATTTTATTAAAATATCATTATTTTAAATATTCTAAAATACAAAAATGTTCTAAATACCCCAACCCATCTATTTTTTTTCTTTTTTCCTTTCTCCCTTCTTTTTTTTCTCTCCTTCCTCTCTTTCCTTTTTTTCTTTTTCCCTTCCTTCCCTGATTTAGGCCAACCTACCCCCGCGGCCCAAACCTCCTCCCCTCTCATTTCCTCTAGCGTAGTCCAAGGCTCGCCGTCCCTTCTTTTTCCCTCGCTAGCTGCCCAGTCTAGCTCCCCCTTCTTTTTCTTTTTCTATTTTTCCCCTAGGCCAACCGACCCACCCCTTTCTTCTTCCTTCTTCCCCCAACCCTCCTTCTTCCTAGATCCTTCATCTCCCCCACTCTTCCCCGTGAAACCATGCGGCCTCTGCAATGCCACACATCGGCCTGCCTTCTCCCCTCTCTTCCTGCTCATTCCCTCTCCTTTCTCAACCCAATCAGTCCCTCTCTCTCCTCACACGTGCCCCTCTCCCCTTCCTCTCTCCATTCCCGAGTTGACAAGACCTACAACTTCACAAGTCTGTACTAGCTATGCGTCGTCGAACAACGACTTGCAACACATGCCATCCTCTTCCCCCTCTATCTTTTCCCCCTTTAATGGTCTATAAATACCCTTCAACAACCCCCATTCAATTTTTTTTTCACTACCTAGAATTTCCCTTCCTTTGTGCGCCACTGCCTATTCAACCGTCCACCCTATCTCTGTCGCCAGCTCCGCCACCCGAACCACCTCCCAAACCACTCCCTACACCACCCTCCATTGAACTACACTATTTACCACCCTCTATCCTCCCTACATGAGCTGCCTTGGCCATGCAACATTGGTTATTCAACCAACCTCATATCACCCACTACTGTCCTTCATGACACCGTCCACCGCTGTTCCCGTTGCAATCATTAGCATAACCTCCTCTACATCCCCCTACCTTCCTTATCCCTACCTCCATCTCCTTCTCTCTTCCTCCCTCTCTACCACCTTCATCCACCACACCGCTGACGCTTCCGCCGCCCCTTTGGCCACACCACCACCATTATTCCAACCCTCTCAACCCAGGGCACCCACCACCACCTCAACCACCCTATCATCCCCCATATCCTATCCTAAACAACCAAATTTCCACCTCCTATTCTCCCTTCACCGCCACCTCCGTGTGCCACTAGCGGTGCTGCTTGGCCACCACCATCCCTAGGTGGTACCCTAACCCTTAAAACCCTACTTATGCAAATGCTATCTCTTTTATTTGTATTATTATTATTATTATTATTATTATTATTATTATTATTATTATAATTATTATTATCATTATGTTATCATTATTATTATTCTTATCAATATTATTATTAAATATAACCTTGGAGTATTAATACTATTATTATTATTATAAAGGGGTTGAAACCTTATTTTTTATTATTATTATGATTATCATTATTTTTATTATCATTAATAATAATAATAATATTATTATTATTTTTAATGCTAATTTTGGCATATTATAACTATTATTAGTATGGTAAGTATTCGAACCCATATATTATTATTATTATTACGATTATTATTATTATTAGTATTATTTTTAACAATATTATCATTGTTGTTGTTGTTGTTGTTATTATTATTATTACTATCATTATTATTAACCTTGACCTTATTATCACTAGGGTTACTATTATTATGATTATTAGGACCCTTTCAAGTATTATTCTTAAGATTAGAACTATTATTATTATTATTATTATTATTATTATTATTATTATTATTATTATTATTATTACTACTACTACTACTACTACTACTACTACTACTACTAAAAACTACAACTATCATTATTACTATTATTAGTAATATTAAAGCTATTATCTTTAATAATATAAATATGGCTATAAATACCTTAGCATGAACCTATATACCTCTTAAGACCTATTTTGACTAGCAATAATATAGTTAGCTACCTTGAGAATAGAAACCCTACTTTTACTTATAAAACTACTATTACTATTAGCAACCCTAATATTAGGCTAGGATAAGGTTAAGGTAGGAAATGGTGATATTTTGGTAAGAAAAAAATTAACCCTTAGTTTTCTCTTCTTATAGGCAAATCTAGTCAAAATCCTAAGGAGGCATAGGAGCATGCTCTAAGACTGGTGTCATGTTAAGTAAGGATGTAGTTAAGCCCATATATATGTGGGTTATGTGTCTTGTATGCCATATGTTATGTCATGTTGTGTACTTTGTGATTATTATGGCTATTTATTTGTAGTGCTGTTTGGAGTTGAGGTATGCATATGTAACTTCCCTATGTCATGTGTATGTTGATAAATATGATGTGCTTATGATGTTATATGATGTAGCCTTTTAGGACATGCATGCTAGGGTGTTTAATAATGTGATATGAGGGTAAAGGGATAAAAATGGAAAAAAGGGGAAGTGAATTGGCAAAAGGGATACGGGATTAACCTAATTATCTTATGATCGATGAGGGGGAAAATAAAAAGGGAATCATGAACAAAATAAAAGAGTGGGGTGAACCTTGCATGGGATGAAAGGAGTTTTCATGGGGATCTCTAGGGTTTGAATGGGAGTTTTGAGGGTTTACATGGGATGGAAGGTGGTTGCATGGAAATTTCTAGGGTTTACATGGACTGGATGGAGTTTGTATGGGGATGATCTTTACTTAGGAAAAGTTTCCTTGGGGTGTAAGTAAGTTAAGGGAAGAGTTTTGGGGGATGATTGGAGACTTTGGGTGAAAAATAGTACATAAGTTGGTATAAGGGTGCATAGGAAACCTGGCTAGGGTTGGGAAAGGAAACCCCTAATTAGAGGTGGTTGAGAAAGTAAAAATAACTGAGTGTGAGTGGAGTGCGGGATGAGAGTGGAAGAATATCATGTGTAGGGTGAGTATGGGTGTCCTGGGAAAGCAAGGATGGAAGGAGAGAAATGGAGGGGGTGACATATGGGAAAGAAAGGTGTTAGGGTTTAGAGTGGCCAACTAGGGTTTCATGGTCACGTGTGTATTTGGGGAGTAAAGTCAAATGATGGGGGTTGAATCTAAGTGAGGTAATCTATGGGGTGGTAAAGGAGCTTTCCTTGTATGAGGCAGAGAAGGATGTGCCACATAGGCCTAATTAGGATTTCAGGGGAACCCCTAGGGGGAGATGGTGAGTGGACTTCGATGGCATAAGGTAGTGGGCCTTGTCCCACACACTTAGGAGTTGAGCTTCCAGTGTGAGTAAGTGGAAGAAGGAAAGGATGTCGAAGTGTGTTAGGAGGTGTAGAAGTCTCAAGATATAGGACGTGCCCTCTTGGGAGGATAAGAGTAGATGGTTTGTGACATGCATGTATAAGGTAGAAACTTGCTAAATAAGAAACAGTAAGACACTAACTATTTAAAGCAAAAGATTATTGACCTAGGCCTAGACCGATCCACCGGTGATGTAAATCAAAGTGGAGGGAAGGTTGGATCAAAGGCTGTTGATTTGGAGATATCAATCACAAAATTAAGCAAAAGAAACGAAGGTTTAATATGGATTAAACTTGAAGAAAACAAGTTGAAGATGCAAGTTGGTTTTGACTAGTTTGAATCAGCTTCAAAGCTTCGAAGGTTGAGATAAATGGAGGAAGGATAATGCCTCAGGATTTCCTTGCTCAAAGAAGACTCAAAAGGGAGAGATAAACATAGCCTAGCTTTGCTCCATTGTTGTGTTCAAAATTCTGTATATTCCATATGATTTCATGCGTGTAAAAATAGGTGTATATATAGGGAGGAAGTTCTAGCTGGTTCGACAAGCTCACCCAGCCAGCACTTAACCTTAATTCAAGCCCATTTAACTTGGTTGAATTAAGCCGATATAAAAATTAATCCTAATCATAATATCATTGACTAAATGATAATAATGATTAATATTACAAAGCCATACAATTAACTATGATACACACATAAAATTATATCAAACCCTAACTTACATAAAATACACTTAGGGTTAGGGTTTACAACAAGTTAATACAATTCATGAGAATCATCACCATATCTTCTTGTTGTAAAGTATCATCCCATATATTCCATAGTCTTTCATGCTTTGAATACTTATACACTTTAAATTGTATTAATATCTTCTTCTTGCAAATATGTAACATACCTACAAGAACAACTTGAATGGTTTTCAACACCAAGCATATACAAATTATCAAGAACATTTAATATGATAGGCTCCAACATTAAGAAATCTAATTCTTCCTTACCTTGAGAATTAAGATGAACATGACAATCATTATATGCTCCTACATCAACCAGCATAATAGTGGCCAGGTGTCGAGGTGCCATAGAGATCGATCCACTAGCATATTATAGTGGTCAAGTACATTCTTCCCTATATGTTTATGATCCACTAAAGATAATAGCAGGGGATCCTAAGCTCAATAAACCAAACTCTAAGTTATGATAAGACATGAAAAAGACACTAAGTACTTATAATGGAACACCATGAGGGTCGGGATCAAACTGTCTACTAGCATAATAGTGGCCAAGAGAGTCTTACCCTGGAGACCGATCCACTAGTATATAATAGTAGTCAGGTGCATTGTACCCTGTTTGTTTCCAATCCACTAGCTATAAAGTGGGGTTCCCACACTCGCATGGAATTATAATAAGTATAGGGTTAAATGAGTAATGATTAGAGATTTAAAGAATATGATTATCCAGATTATAGCTCAGACTTTATTATCTATATTGTGTGTATGTTGTTTATATGATCATGCTTATGTTATATGCCTTCATGTGTAGGCCTTAAATGCATGGTTACCTTGCTCAGTAAGTAATGTACCAACCATCCATTTCATGGGTGCTGCTTATTCCCATGAGTAGAGGTCCCTACTGAGTTTGTGCAGGTAGGTGATGCTATTTTTGATTCCTTCGATGCATACGAGGCATCAGGAGGGGATGAGAGTTGAGCTAGACTTGGCATGGGGACCGAGAGCGACTTGGCCAGATTTTCTTTTTACTGTTTATTTATCTTGAATCGGTTTATTTCAAACTTGTTTTGTCCTATTTTATCTTACTATAACTTTTATCCCTTTTGGGAACATTAATTATATACTCTTGGATTGTAAACTCTTTTACACATACTCTGATTTTTATATTATGAATGTTCCAGTGCTGTTATGAATTATTGTTTTAAGTTTGACTTATGGTTGACAGTAATTTGTCTTTAGCCTTGTGGTTATTATGACATTAGCGGGGGGCTGGGCTTCTACTAATCATGGTAGTAATATCCCCAAAGTTCATGGTTTTCATATTCCTTACTTCCGTTGTATCTTTTAAAATAAATAAAAATTTTCATTAGTGAATTTTAGGGGTGTTACAATAACTTTTATTTTATAAAACTTTGTCTTTTATCAACTTGGTTCATAATTTTATCTGACAATATGATTTTTAAAAACATAACTTTATTCATATATATTTTTATAAATTTATTTTGCTATTTTATTTGAAATGTATGTAGGATGCTTATGTGATTTTATATATTGTTGGTTGATCATATGAAATTTATGATACATGCTTTCAGATGATATTATTATGAATATATGATCTTTGTTTTCTTAATTTGTATTAATCAAAATGATGGTTGATTGTATTCTAACCTAAGTGGTCAATTGTTTATGAAAATTATTCAAATTGGGAAGTGGTATTATGGAAAGCCTTATTTAATAAAAATGTTATTTATAAAAGTATTATTTTTAGGACGTGTTAATTATGGAAAAAAGTTATTCATGGAACTTACTTTTTTTTAAAGTACAAGTATCTAGATTTAGAAAGGTGCATAATTAAGGAATGAATTTGGTTCTATGTTTTGGATGCGTTATATAGTCACTTTGAATAAAACACTAGAGATTCTGTTGGAAGATCAGAATGGGATAAGGTCTTCCAGGCTTGACCTCCTCAAGTTAGGGATCGACAACAATGTAACACTCCAAAATTTACTACTGAAAAATTTTATTTTATAGCGGAAGCAAAATTAAAATAACTAGGTGTTACTGTCGTAATTGACATAAGTCGGGTTTACCATCCGAACCTTATGCCAATCACAAGGCTAAATAATTTAAAATGCTCAACAGGATAAAACCAAAAATGAGATAATTTTCATAATACCAAATACAAGATTAGAGATTAACTTTATATTACAATAACAAAATATTATAAGAGGAATACCATGGATCAAAGAGTCCAAAAAGGGTATCTAGGTAAAAACATCATCGGGATAACATGACTCTTCGCCCAAACACCCCATACATATAAAATTCACTCTTCCCCACACAATGCATCAAAGATAACAAAATACTCAACAGGATCCTCAAAGACCTGCACAAAACCATCAGGGTCATCTACTTCTGGGAATGAGCAGCACCCATGAAAATGATGATTAGTACGCTAGGTATTGAGTAAGGTAACAATGCAGTCAAAGTGGAAAAAATATCATTACACACATTCACAACATAAAGTAGTCTACATGCAAGATACAAGAATCAACACAAGGTAATTACTAGTCCAGTTTTGTAATATTTGAAGATGATATAATCTATTCTTTTATTTATGTTGAGTTTAGGGCCTCCACTATTCTTAAACTAGTGGACCAGTCTGAAACACCACCTAGGGAAAAATACTCCTAACCACTATTATTAAGCTGGTGGAATGGACTCTACACCTCCCAGGAGAAAATGCTTCTGACCACTATTCTTGAACCGGTGAAATGACCTGAAGCACCTCCCAGGGAATAATGTGCCTAGCCACTATTATTAAGTTGGTGGAACAGACTTCTACACCTCATTCCGGACCCATGTAATCTTTCACTATAAGTGATTAGTATCTTAATCATTGTTTAGTTATCTCAGACTCATATAATCTTTCATGTTGAGATTAGGCCCCACTTGTAACACCCCCAAATTTACTACTGAAAATTTTTGTTTAATTAAAAGGGTTTAGCGGAAGCAAAAAGATAAAACCGTAAACTCGGAGGCATTACCACCACACTTAGTACCAGATCAGTTCGCTCCTACCATTCCAGTACTAAGTGCTAAGGCTAAATAAAGTTAACATTAAACACAAATCACAATTAACACACAAGTCATACAGAAATTAGAGCATGATTTAGGATTACAAACTAAAGAGTACGTTTTTCAAAACATAATGCATAGTACCAAAACACAACTAAAATACGATAATATAAAGTCCGATAAAAGAAATAGGTCCGGCCGAGTCACTCTCGATCCCCAAGTCAAGTTTAGGCTCATCGCTCAGCCCCATCCGATGCCTCGTAAGTGTTGTAGGCATCTAAGACATCATCCCCTACCTACAAGCTCAAACGGGTCTTCTGCTCGTGGGAATGAGCAACACCCATGAAACGGGTGATCAGTACGCTATGTACTGAATAAGGTAACATACACACTAAGGCCCACATACATAGAGATACATGACATAACATACATGGCATAATTACGTAGATAACATGCAATAACACAAATAAACAATAATGGTTATGAACCAGATAACTTTTTCATCAGATCTCTGATAATTATAATCGATTCCCATCATAGTCTTTATCAGTCCATGTGAGTGCGGGAACCCCAATATTATAGCTGGTGGAACGGTCATGAGGGCCATGCCCTGCCACTATTATAGCTGGTGGACCGTTCACAAGGGTAACATACCCTGCCACTATTATTTGTCGGTGGACCGGTCTGGCTCCGGCTCAACCTCTTTCACTTTACGTGATTAATATCTTAAGTATCTTATTCAAAGGCTCTCACCATGGACATGTATGAATCATTTCACATCTCACAAATAATAAAATTCCACAATCATGATTACACTTTAATCATAAATACACATGATAACACAAAAACTCTAAGCAGTGACAACCAACCCTAATTGTCCACACCAAACCGTGGGTAACCACTCCAAACCGTGGGTAACCACTCCAAACCCTATTTTACCATAACGACCATAATTAGCCATTCCAAACCTTAATTAACCACAACAAATCACAATTAGCTACTCCAACCCTATTTAATCACAATGACCCCAAGTTAATCACTCCAAACCCTAATTCTGTCTCCTCCATACCCTTATAATACTCCACGCACTATTTTCCATCCAAAATAGTTCAAACACTCAAATAATACTTGCATTACCTTCCTTACATCCCAAATCAACCTTTCATACGTAAATTTCGCTCTCATGCAACTTCTCGAACTTTTCACAGAAACCCTAAATCCCATACAATCATTAACTCCCATGCGAAACCCTAACTCCACCATGCAAACCCTAATACCACCATACAACCATTAATACCACCATACAAACCATAATACCACCTTACAAACCATAATACCACCATACAAACCATAATACCACCATGCAACTATTAATACCACCATACAACCATTAATACCACCATGCAAACCCTAATACCACCATGCAACCATTAATACCACCATACAAACCCTAATACCACCATGCAAACCCTAGATTTCGTCATACAAAACCCTAAATTCAGTCCACACAAAACCAAAGATCCATCCATACCAAACCCTAGATTCAAACCATATAAAACCCAAAGATTTGTCTATATAATACAATTGATTAGATACCCCCATTCATAAACACAAATTAAATTCTTCCATACAAGATCATGAGATAGATTCTTCCACATAAAATCATAAATTAGAATCTCCCATATAAACCATAAATTAGATTATCCCATGTAACATTGTATATTACATCCTCCCATACAAAATCGTCCAAACCATAAATTAGATTCTCTCATACAAAACCATAAGTTAAACTCTCCCACACAAAACCATAAAAATCATTAATCAGATTCTCCCGCACAAACCCTAGAATTCTCCATTTTATTCTTCCACTCATAAATCATTAAAATAATTAGGTCAACTCACCTCCCTTGGTCAATCTCTTTCCCAATCCTCCTTTTTAATCCTTTCTCCCACACAAAACACATCAACTCCCTTACATGTATGTCTTACAAGATCACGACACATATCATCATATATACATAATACACATGCCATGCAAATACCCCACACATACTTCAACTCCATGTCATGCACACACAACACAATTGATAATAATAAACATAGGATACATAGCATGTGAAGCACATAATACATATAGACACACAAAAGGCCTTAGTTACGTCCTTACCTAAAGCGACGCCGGGCTTAGAGCACGCTCCTATAACTCCTTAGGGTTTTGATTTGATCCACCTATAAAAGGAAAAATACTAAGGATTAGTTTCCCTCCTACCAAAAGTACCATTACTCCTTATTTTAGTCTAAGATTAGGATTGTTATTATTAAAGGGAGTATCATATGTGAAAACTAGGGTTTTTATCTTCAAGTTGGCCCACTAGATATTACTAGCCAAAATATGATTATTTTAAATATTTAATTCCATACTTATAGTATTAAACCTAATAGCTTTATTCCTATAATAATAGTACTAATACTAGTTATAGCAAAATAATGACAATAATAATAATAATAGTAATGCTAATGCTTATAGTGATAGAAGCCCTAGTGTTCTTAAGGCCAAGTCTAATAATAGTATTAGGGTTAAAATAATAGTATAATAATAGCAATACCAACAAGTAAAAATATTCCTAAAGATAATAATGATAAAAGTTATATTTTGAATAATAATAATATAAGGGTTCAAATGTTTTTGTCACAATAATAGTAATAAAATAATGATAATAGTAATAATAGTAATAACTAATAATGATACCATAGTAATGATGTTAGTGTTAAAGGCATTAGGAATAATATTAAATGGTAAGGTACTAAGGTTTAAGTATTCTTCTTATTTAACAACAAAATGATAACACACCAACTTCGAGTTAAATAACATTGATAATAATAAAAGTAGTAGTAATAATAACAATAATGATAAAGGTGTTAAGTATAATAATAATACTAATAATAATAATAATAATAATAATAATAATAATAATAATAACAACAACAACAATAATAATAATCAAATAAAGTTAGGTTAAGTAGTAGTAGTAGTAGTAGTAGTAATAATAATAATAATAATAATAATAATAATAATAATAAGTATAATAGAAGATAACAATCAAAAAGAATAATAGTAATATAAGAGTCCCAATATTTACACTAAAAGTGGTAATGGTCAAGTTAGTACTAGTAAGAAAATAATAATATTAATAATAGAGATAATAATAGTAGTAGTAATGATAATGTTATTAATAATGATAAAGATACTATATAATAATACCATATTTATAAATATTTCTGAAATTAGTTTAGGTAGTAAGCGTGATACATAATAATAATGATAATAGTAATAATAATACTAATACTAATACTAATAATAATAATAATAATAGTAATAACAACACAACATTAATAGTAATAATAATAATAATACTAATAAGGGTAATACTATTAATATTACTAAAAATTGTTAACACTTATATAAAATGGGTTTCTAAAGTTAGATTCGTTAATGATAAAGATAATAATAATAATGATAATACCAACCATAATAATAATGATAATAATAATAATACCCTTAATATTAGTAAAAATTATTAATCACTTGTGCTAAAAAGCTTTAGGGGTTGAGGAGGTTAGAGCACCACCTAAGGTTAGTGGTCGAACCGGCGGCGGCGCGAGGCGTTGATGGCGGCGGTGGTGGAGGAGGAAGAGAGGTGGAAAGATCAATGTGTAGGCTAAAGGAGAGAGGATAGAGGGGTGTTTGAGGTGGAGGAAGATATAGCAGGTGAAGAGGGGTGGAATGAGGGTGGTGGCGTGGCTGGGAGTGGCGGCGCACGGTGGTTGGTGCGGCGACCGAAGGTGGTGGAAAAATGGAGAAGGTAGAAGGAGAGGGAGGCAGGGGGAGATGAAGGTGTGAGAAGGTAGGGGGAGGTTCCCTAGGTGTTTTGGAGGGTGAGGGAGGTGTTGGTAGAGGCGAGATTGGCGGCGGAAGGCGGCGCAAAGGGGCGGCGAGGGGTTGCTCGGGGTGGCGATTTCGCACGGCCAGGGTGGCACGTGTAGGGCGAGGTAGGGGCTGATGGTGGTTCTGTCTTGTAGAGGGAGGTGCGGGGAAGGTTTTTGTGCGCGGAGTTTGCGGCGGAGGTGGCCGACGGCGGGATAGGTGTCTATTTGGGCGGCAGCGAAAAAACGAGGTTATGGGCTGCGGAAAAAGGAGCTCGAACCAAGCTGCTAATGAGGGGTATTTATAGGATAATTGAGGGGGAAAACGACGAAGGGGAAGAGGAAAAACGGGGAAGGTGTGGCAGGACCACTAGCCGGCGGTGCAGTCCTGCCATGGCAGATTAGGTCGGGGAGGGAGAGAAAGAGGAAAGAGATGGGCACGCAGGGAGGGGAGAGATGGGCTTGGTCGGGGTCGAAAAGAGGAAAGAAAATGACAGGGAGGTAGGGGAGGACGGTCGGCGCTAGGCTTGTGGCTGCTGGAAAAGATTGTGTTGCAAGTCACGGTTGCAGGTGCGCTGCAGGTCAAGGAAGAAGAGGGGACGACTGGACCAATCGGTCCAGGGGGAGAAAAGAAAAAAAAAAGAAAAGAACTGACCGGCCTGGGCGAGGGAGGTTGTAATACCCCAAAAATTTCAAAAAAACCTATATTTTAATAAATAACTTTTATTTGAAATAAAACTAGCTTTTAAAATTATTTATTTTAATTATTTTATAGATTTAGAGTATGTAAATTTGGATAAGAGCATTTAATAAAATTAAATTAAATATTTTCTATTTATCATATTATTTTATTTAAATAAATTTTCAAACTAGTATTTTACTATAATTATCCTTTTTAAGCCAATATATTTACTTATATTAAATTAAATTATTAAATAAACTTATTATCAAAAATATTACATCCTATTATATTATAAATTTAATTATTTTCAATTTTTCCATTTTTCCCAATTTCCTTTTCCTACCTTTTCTTTTCTTTCTCCTTTCCCCTATTTCTTTTTTCCTTCTTCCTGGATTTGGGCCGCCAGGCTGCTGGCCTGGCCTGACCAGCCCTCCTAGCCCGCTGGGCCACAGGCCCGTCTTCCCCTTATCCACCTCGCGCGACACACCTAGCACACCTAGCCCGTCCCTCCTTTTTCCCCCTGGACCAGCCGGCTTGCCTTATTTTCTTTTCCTACGCCGGACCACCCGCCATCTCTTTCTTCTTCTCCTCTCTTCCTCTACCTCTACCCGACCTGCTCTCGTCGCCATGCTAGCCCTACAAATGCGGCCGCCTGCCATCACCACCTACCTTCCTCTCCCTCTCTCTCTTCCCCCATCATTTTCCTTCCCTTTTCGAGCCAAACTGGCTCTTGGACCACACCCTACATGACCCTCTCCCTTTCCTTCTTCTTCCCCCTCTTTCTCCTGCCACCCGACCAACCCTGCAACCTGCAGCACCGATCGCCGGCCAGCCTTGCCCCCTCTCTTCTCCCTCTTCTTTTTCTCCATCTCCCCAGCCCTTCATTCCCCTCATTTTTTAGCCTTCTTCTTTCCCCGAGCTCCCTCTTCTCTCCTTCCTTCTCCCTCCATTTCTTCCCTGGTTCTTGATCACCGCCGCCCGCCGCTGCTTGAACCACCAAGCCCAACCCGTGTGCCACCTTCTTCCACCACCTACTACCACCCTGCACCACCACACCGCCCCTCGAGCCCTACACTTCCTCCCTTCTCCACCCCTTTTCTTTTTCTCCCCATTTTTCCCCTTACCGCCGAGCCACTTGCAACCGCCACTTCCGACCTAGTTGGCCAAAAAAAACCCTTGCATGAGACCCTAACCCGAAAATAACAAATTTTGCTCCCTTCACCCTCTTTGAACCCTTTTCTCCCCATGGTTTTGCATGAGACTCACGCTGCTCATGCAGCGTGAGCTCCCCCTTATTTTGAAACTCATTTGATTAAATTTTGAGGTATATACATAATTAATTAAAGTGTATTATTATTAAATAAATTTGTTTTATAAAGTTTTATCCTTTAATTTCTTACTTCTAACCTAATAATGATTAATATTATTTTTAGGTGTTGAGTTGCTAATAAAGCCTAAATCTTTAACCGGGGTACCGCTAAGATTTGATATTTTGCGGAATTAAGGTAACCTTTAATCCTCCCTTAAATACATGGAAAAACGTATGCTAGCACATTAGGGGTTTAGTATGATTTTATGCATGTTTTGTGTGCTTAGCATGATATATATATGGTTTCTTATATTTTTGGGTGAAAAGGAAAAGTATGATAACCTTTGTTCCAAGTGTAGGAATGATAATTAAGGAAGAAGTTTGATTAGTGATGGAAATATTATATGCTTGTTTATGATGTATTATGTTGCTAATGCATGAGTAATATTATTGTCTAAGGGTATTTTAGTAATTATGCTTATGAAGTATGTGACCTAATGTATGTAGTTGCTAATGAGTGTTATGTTGAATAATGACATGTTGGTGGACTTGGATGATAAGAATGAAGTAATAATATCATTATTTTATGTAGTGTTAGTAAATTCATAGAAATGGTGAATAAAGGGGTTGAGTGAAAATTTTATAAGTGAAAAGGGTATTTTGGTAATTTGGTAAGCAAAAAGGGTATTTTGGTAATTTCAAAAGAAAGGGGTGGAATGATAATTTCATAAGTAAATGGATATGGTAATGGTATAAGTAAATGGCGAAATCGTAATTTATAAGTAAGGGGTAATATGGTAATTTTGGAAAAGAAGGGCAAAATGGTAATTTTATAAGAAAAGATAAAAATGGTAATTTTGGATGTAAAAGAGTAAGATAGGAAGTTGTAAAGTAAAATGGGTGTTATGGTAATCTTACAAGTAAAAGGGGTATGGTGGTAATTTTCATAAATAAAAGGATATTGTGGTAATTTGAAAGTAAGGGGTAGAAGGGTAATTTTGTAAATAAAAGGATATCATGGTAAACTTGGGAGTAAGGGGTAACTTAGTAATTATGATAACGACGAAAGATAATTTAGCCTATGTTTGGAGTTACTTATCAAAATTAATTATCCATGATAACTACTTTATTTGGAAACTTTTTAGGCTAAAATTTTCCTAAAATAAGTAATTATCATAGATAATTACTTTTCATAAGTAACTCCAAACAAGCCATTAGTCATTAAATTACGATTGTAGAAGTGTAATTGGATAAGTATGATACTAGAGAAGGGTAATTTGGTAAATTAACCAATTAAAGGGCATTATGGTAATTTTAATAATGGAGAAGGGTAATATAGTAATTGTAATTATGAAGAAGGGTAAATTAGTAATTGTGATTATGAAGAAGGGTAATTTGGGAATTATGATACTTAAAAAGGGTAAAATGGCAATTAAAATAATTGAGAGGGGTAAAACGGTAATTATGATTAAGGAGAAGGGCAATTTGGTAATTTATCCAATTAAAGGGGCAATTTGGTAATTTAGCCGATAAAAGGGTAAAGTGATAATTGTTTAAACAACTAAAGGGGCAAAATAGTAATCATGATAATGAAGGAGGGTAATTTAGTAATTTATCCAACTCAAGGGCAATTTAGTAATTATAACAAAGGAGAAGGGCAATTTGGTAATCTAACCAACCAAAAGGGAAATATGATAAGTGTAGTAATTATGAGGGGTGAATGGTGATCTAAAAAGTGTAGGAGATAATTTGGTAACCTAAATTGGGCAAGGGGTAATTTGGTAATTACGTAACCTAAGGGGTAATATAGTAAATTGTCAAGTAAGGAAGGAATACTTAGAAATTATATAAGTAAAAGGGTAAATGAATAATTTGTACCTAAAATGTCTTTGGGATCGTGGACCTTTATAATATGATTAAATAATGCTGATTAGCCAAGTAAGAGTATTTGATAATTAGTATGGCCTTAATGATTTCTCTGTGATATCGTGGATAATCATCTGAATGAGTAACGATTAATGATATCAGAACGATTGAAAGTGAATAAGTATCGGATTATCGTGCCTTCGTGATCACCTTAATTAAGACACTATTACTTAAAGTGAAAGACCTCAAGATCGGGAATGGTGACTCCTTAGGGGTCGCTACCCTAAGGACGTGGTTTAGTCCACGATTTTTCTGGTATTTGCTGGTGTGCCTTTGTGCCCCAGCCAGGCCCTAGATCTCACACTTTCTAGCTCTACGGACCTAGTTAGGGGGTATGCATACTTATGGATTAGGTGTCCTTGTCGGTAGGGTATTGAGTTAGCTTTATGCACTAGTACGACCAGAGTACTTTTGTGTCCTTGGGTTCGTGGTTAAAGGGTACTGAGTAGCTGATATGCACCGGTACGACCGGTGTACCTTTGTGTCCCGGGTTATTGATCTCCCGTTCGAGGAAAATAAATATGATTGATGTGGTGATTAAAGGAAGGAAAGATACTATTATTGAAAGTGAAATATTAATGAGCCGGGCCCAGATGATTATGATATTGAGTACCGGTCCATCGATTATAATAGTGGCCAGGAGCGTTGTGCCCTGGATGATGATTCTTTATATATCCCGGTCCACTGGTTATAATAGCGGCTAGGATCGTTGTGCCCTGGATGATGATTTTATATACATTCCGGTCCACCGGCAATAATAGTGGGGGTCCCGAGCTCAATAAAATCAGTTATGTATGTGAATAAGATTATGGAAAAATACTAATCACTTATAGTGGAACACCATGTGAGTCGAGGCCAGACTGGTCCACCGGCAAATAATAGTATAGTGGTTAGAGGTGTTATGCCCTAAGTGTATACTTTCCGGTCCACCAGCTATAATAGTGAGGTTTTTGCATTCACATGGATATAAAATATGATACTGATTGAATGGTGACGGAATAATGGCTTAAGGCCCGAATGTATTGATCTTACACTATGACATGGCTTAAGGCCAAAAGTATCGATCGTGACTTATAAATTATTATGTATGTTATTCTTATGTATGCATCTCTCATTATTCATATATGTAGCTTGCATTATGTGCCGTATGCGGGCCTGTCTTTAAGTGTGGTGTTAAAGGGTTACTCAGTATCGTAGTACTGAAGGGATTCCCTTTAAGGGGCCCCTGCCTATTCAATGGGCAGTGCCCTTGCAGGTATTTTCAGGTGCTACTCAAGTGGGCTACGGGAAAGAGAGTAAGGAGTTATCCGGTATCGTTAGGGTTTTCTCTTTCTCTTTTAAACTCCTAGTTTTTAATGCTAATGCTGTTTAAGTAACCATCATTGGTAGATGTTATTGCTGTAAACGATTTGATGCGCTACTCTGATTTATGTGTGTTGAATTTCTTCCAGAATGTATTTTACTTTTCTTAGCCTTAGCACTTGGTACTAGAACAGTATGAGTGAACCGGTCTGGTACTAAGTGTGGTGGTAATGCTCCCAAATTTCACGTTTTATTAATTTGCTTCTGCTAATTTCCTTTTAATTAACGAAATTTTTCAGTAGTGAAATTTGGGGGTGTTACGGAGGTAATGCGAGATGAGCCAGGGAGGAAAGGAGACTTGGGTCGACGGACTGGCCCAAACTAGGGGGATGAGAAGAAAATGTAAAGGAGGAAGAAAGAAACAGGAAAAGAAAGGAGAAAAGGAAAATGGAAAATGGAAAAATGATAAAATGGTTGGGTTGGGGGTATTTGGTCTTTATTTGTTTATATATTTAATTTAGATATTTAATTTTAATAATAATTATTTTGAGTATAATAATTAAATTTATTTTTAAATTAATTAAGTTCTTTTGGATAAATTGTCCTGAACTTCCATTTTAATTAGTAAAATGTCCAAAATTTTCTAAATAACTTATTTATTATTTTATCCTTATTTTCCTCAATTAATATCCTCTTTATTTAATAAAGTAGTTTATTTTCTTAATTTTCCCTAATAAATCATTATTTTGCCATAATTCCTAATTTAGGATTTTGGGGTATTTCACCACTATTCTTAAATTGGTGGATCGGTCTGATGCACCTCCCAGGGCAGAATGCCCCTAGCCACTATTGCTAAGCTATTGGAACAGACTCATAAAACACCTCGACCCGGCCCATGTGATCTTTAACTTTAAGTTATTAATGTCATATTCATGATTGGTTTATGAGTAAGAAACATAATTAATGAAAGCGAGAGACCAATATACATATAATAAGATTGTTCTCAAAGATTAAGATGCTCACCTTCCTCGAAAATCCAAAATTCACAATTCAAGCATAACTTCCCCCATATTGATCATTTATCCACCAAATTTAGTATATTTTCCTAAAATAATAGTATCATTAACATACTGAAATTTTAGGTCTAACTCCTATGTCTTAGACATGAGATAATAGCCCTATCTCAAAAGTTACTATTTATAGGGCTCCTAAAACCCTAATTTCACAAGTAAGTCATAACATTTCCCATAAGGCTCATATAATTACCAAATTAAACATACACCCTTAAAATTTCTATATTAATAACATATCCAAAATTATTAGCCTAAATCTAACATTTTACACATGTGATAATAACATTATCATTTTAGAGCTACAATTCCCAAATTAGGCTATTTTCTCATCTGAAGAACTTATGACCTTTATAATTACTTCCAAACACTTCACATGATATTATTAGCATATTTTAATCCATATAACATGTTAAGATATCAAAAATTTCATATTAACCATTATTAATAAAAATGCCCTTAAAAATAGTCGATAGCCCTTATTTTATGAAAATCCTATATCCTCAATATCCTTTTTTCCAAATCTTCCTTTTATCAAAAAAATCTTAAATATAATTATTTCCCAATTTTAGTAATCCATTATGCCCATACAACTCTCCCATAATTTATACTTATCGACAAAAAATACATCCTAGTGCAATATCATCATATTAGCATATCTTTCGATATTCTCACTTCCTTTCTATCATATAATTAATATTAATATATCATATCATCATCAAAATGAATTTTAATAATATAATAACAATAAAATGATAAGACACATAATCATACAAGCATTTGACACAAAATCAGAAACATCGACTAGTATCCTTATTGATAAGGATCCGATCTCTAAGCACACTTATCCTAATTTGTTTCTTCCAAAACTTCCAGAATATCACCTAAGCACAATTAACAAAGCATAACTAGAATTAATGATATAATAAATGAATGTTTAAGGTAATCGAGAGGAAAAAGAGTGAGAAAAACCAAACCGGGTTTGAAGAACGGGTCATTGGCCAAGATGGCTAGCAATGGCAAAAACTACTATTACTAGGGAGTGGGCAACATTAAGGAGGGCCAAAAAGGGGGTAGGAAATGGTGTGGCTTTTAAGAAGGGGGTGTAGGGAATGGAATTTTTTCCAAAGCTAGGGGTGTTTTGGAGGATTTTACTAAAGTGTAGGGGAAGTGTTTTAGTGGTTTTTATCTATGGTTAGAGGGGGTTTTTTTGGTAGATTTTTCTGCAACTTGGGGGTAGGAATGGGTGGTTTTGCTTCAACTAGGGGGTGTTTTGGTGATTTTTTCTATATCTATAGATGAGGGAATGGAAGATTTTTCCGGTGGTGGTGGATATGGTGCAACATTGTTTGCTAAAGGTGGGTTTTTACAAGTGTTTTGGTGGGTAAAGAAGGAGTGTGTTTGGGGTTTTTTTCTAGTAGAAAATTAGAGGAATAAGAAGGTATTTTTTAGGGTATTAAACGAGGTATATGTATATATATTTACATACAAGCTGAGAGGGAGGGGAGGGAGGTTAGAATTGGCAACAATTTCAAACCCAAACCAGAACTGTAGAGCTAGGGAATTTACGGGGGTAGAGGTATACTTAGCAAAGGGAGGGTGAGGTGAATAGCATGGAGAGAGAAAAAATAATTAAATAAGATATGATGAGGAGAAGGAAAAGGAAAAAGGGAAAAGAAAAAGTGGGGGTTTAGATTTAGGTTAGGAAAAATATTAATAACCCATAATAAAAATTAGAATTAATCTAAGATTTAAAATTAGAAAATTAGGATAAGGTAGAAAATAATTTCCCAAGGTTAGAATTAGGTTATGATATTAATTACTCAAGATTAGGTTTAGCAAAAAATTCAGGGTATTACAAGTAGTCTTTCCTTGGATTGTAGTGATGTGTAGTCACTTGGTTTATTTACCTAGCCAAGAGCCAATAAGGCTCCATATCTACTCTATTAGGATCTTTATACCTCTTAAATAGTATGCACACTTAAGGATTGGATAATCTATGGTGGATTTTTTCTTTAGTGCTAGTACCATTGGGATTACCTATGAGGTAGATCTCTTGTGATTTGTTTTGGTTGATATTTGATTTCTTTACTCTTATTTGCCCAGTGACTCTTCTGGTTGAGTTTTGCCCACTCAATAAATAAATTTGGATTCTGTGTTTACTTAGTTACTAATTTAAGAGGCTTTTATAAGATGGTGAACTAATATTTGCCTTATCATTTGACTTATATGCGATTGTGTTTGATGTATTATAATGATTCTATAAATTATGATATCTTGCTTCAAAATAAAGGGTTATTTAGTTATTCCCCTGAATAAATTGTTGTTTTAAATGGGGTTGCAATGATCTATGATGTACATGGTGAGTAGATAGTCTTATGCAAGTAAATTGTGACCATACTTGATGATGGATGCATGCTTGTGGGATGAGTTGTGAGAGTATTTTGGCTTCCAAAGTTCTATCTCTTAACGCTGTGTTGATTTTAATAGGTTTTAAATAGATTAGAGTTATTTAATTTACTGATATGTCATTAACCACTATCGATGTTGTTATTTCACAAAATTATGGTGTCCTATTATATGTGGTAATTTATTTTGGTTTTAATTTCAAGTTTTAACATTAGCATCTAGTGTAAGCAAAACAATAGTGTCTACTTGCAATAGATGTGGTAGTAATACCCTCATTTATATTCAGCTCCCATATTGTTTTCTAAGTATTGTACTCATTTATATTCAGCTCCCATATTGTTTTCTAAGTATTGTATGTTTTGAAAATAGGAGTGTTATAATAATAATAATAATAATAATAATAATAATAATAATAATAATAATAATAATAATAATAATAATAATAGAAATTTTTATGATCTAATCTAATTAATGCCAATATGATATTATAATAAAGTGAGAAGAACATAATCTTACAAGATTTATATAATTTGTTATTATATAGGTTGCATATTTTTGTTTACATAAAATTTTATTAATAAGAAAGTTTATTGGTATTTATTTATCAATTTATATAATATAAAATATTACCTTTGTGGATAAAATTTGACTTTAGTTTAGATTAAGTCTTAAATTATGTTTGGACATGGGTTGGATTGGAGTCAAGTCATTTTAAGTTAGGTACGTTTGGATTGGTTTATTATTGAGTTTTTATCTGGGTATGAGTCAGGTTTCAGTTGGGTTATTTTAGTTTGGGTAATTTTGAAAATGGTTTACTATTAGGTTAATTAAATTCGTGTTGAGTTTAAACTTATTCAAGTTGTTTTATGTTTTTGGGTTTAGATCAGGTTTAATCTTTTAGGTCTAGATTTGATTTCAAGTCAGGTTATTTGGGTCATGGCAGTCAGGTTGGGTCAACTTTGCCATGTCTAGGTATAATAATGATCAATATAGGCATAATCATTACACATGCATGTTCATAATAGATGCTAAAGAAGATTTGAGACTATGCATCCTCTTAATTGTAGCATAGGTAACACCACTTGTAGCTTCATGCCAAGCTTTGCAATCGCCTTTTCTTGCTTCTACTTTGCTTTGTGCAATCAATAGTAAGTACCTAGTGTAAGTCAACAAGTAAATAATTTTTCTGAAAAGAAACTTGTCAATAGGAAGCAACGAAATAACAACCATCATAACAAAACATTCAATGTCTGTAGATGCATAAGCATAAGGTTGAAAGCATAATAGATAGATAATTTAGAACTAACAGTTAAAGTTAATGATGTAAGAAACACAAGCCAAATACAAATCTCTTTATAAAATGACATTTAAGGAATACTATAAAAACTAGGTCCATGTTAAGCGATGGATAGGAAAAGAAGGAAACACAAGGTTGGGAACTTCACTAAAATTGTTTGCACAAATCTTTGGATTAAACAAATCTAATTTGTGTAGATACATTAATCTATATATTATATTTTTAATTACCATTTGTCATCTAACACTAATGAGAACATGAAACACCATAACATTATAACATATGATTTAATTTACTTATTGTAACACCCCATTCCAAAATCCTTTAAAATGTGTTTAAAATTTTGTTGATATAAAATAAAATAGTTTTGGTTTTGGAATGGGATTGAAATTCTAATAAAAATGTGAATTTCAGGAGTATCAATCGACTGGTTTACATAAGCAATTGACCGGTGCACTAAGAAATTGAAATTTTTGTTCTCGACAAAACAATTGACTAATTTGCCTAAACTAATTAGCTAGTTGTCTCACGATTTCATATCCTCTTCTGGTTTTGATTTGAATTTTTCTCTAATGCTATGAAAAATTCTTATTAGAGTCCAACTGTACTAATAAGTATATTTTAGTGATATGGGATTATTTTTACATTATTTAGATTATTACATAACTTAAATTAGCTAAATATTTCCTAAAAAGCACTTTTGAGGCTTCTCTCTTCTCTCTTCTAGCATTTGGGGTGTGAGGTTGAATTTGTGCACCATCTCCTAACTCACCAACCTACTGCCATGCTCATTCTTCACTACACTCAACTCCCCATCACCCCCATCAAGTCAGTCCTCACTTCTTGGTTGCCCACATTCAACTTTATCAGTTTCATCTCGCTTTCTCCTAAGAATGTCGACCCAACCTTGCCTCTATACCTTTCCTTTCTAATCAATTTTCATTTTCACATATTTTTCTTTCTCTCTTATCCCTTTTCTTGCTGGAAAATTTCTTAGGTGTTGAACATCCCTTCACTTTCCCTTTTCTCCTCTTCGCTCAAGAAAAAAAATAGAGACTTGCTCTAGTTTCACCCTCTTTATATGAGAATTGTATTAATTTGTCTTCCTTTAATGTTGATTTTAGTTCTCTCTTTCTTCTCTTAAGTAAGAAAGAATTAAGGTTGAGAAAGGTTGAAGGTTTTAGCTCTTCCTTTGATACCTTATTTTTTTAAGAAAAATGTGGTGTTTTTTAATCTTTTTCTGCTTCTAATTTCCCTTGCTTTTAATGAAGTTTTGAAAGATGAATTTTAATGGTTTTAACTTTGATTCTCTTAATAATAGAGGTTTGTCTAGATAACTATCAAGTAGGAGATTTCGTGTAAGAAGACTTACTTCAAGGTAAGGTATTCTTATCTTTAACATAAATGGGGGTTCTATGGTGTGTTGGGGTCCACGTGTTTGGTGTACGTGTGTGTTTGATCTAATTTGTATTCTATGATCCAACCACAATGTATAATTCTTCCTAATTTAGCCTTTTTGGATTTTTCTTATTTCATACATAAGCTAACCATAATTCATTTGAGTATGTACATTACCATATTTCCTTGTGATTCTATGTGTGCACCATGTATTTTTATGTGTTGTTAGACATAAAAATATGGTAGGATTAATATGGTGAAGTGTGGTAAATTTTGGTGTGTGTATCGCGAGTCTAGGTAATGTTTTACATAGACCAATCAATTAGTTCCTTGAACCCACTGACTAGTTGTGTGAGTAGTCAAATAGTTTGGAGTTTTGGATTGGTTGGTCATGAGATCAGTTAATTAGTTTAATAAACTAATTAATTGGTTTTAATGAACAGTCAATCGATTGGTTAAACCGATAAACTTGTTTCCCTACAGACCAAAATAGTTTGGCCTTGCTTAGACCCATTGATGGGTTGGACAAAACCAGTCGATTGGTTTTGATGAATAGTTGATCAGTTGGTCAAACCCATCAATTGGTTTCTCTATAGGATAAAATAGGTTGGCCTTTGTTTAGACCCATCGATTGGTTGAACCAAACTAGTTGGCTAGTTCCCATGAATAATCAATTAGTGAGAATAACCAGTTAACTCTTTCTCTAATGTTGTTTTGGTTAAAGTCTGGTACGATCATACCAGTTGACTAGTCCTTGGGACCGATCTATTGGTTTAGTTGAATACCGCCTATTTTCTTTTATTATAATTTGTTGTGTTTCTCTTGAGCCTTATATGTTGATACCTCTATGTATTTATAACATTTAAATTATGATTACCTTGATTTAACAAAAATCACCATGATGGTATTTGGGATATGAACTTGGTTAAGTGTGGTGTCATCTCTAAACACCCAATTGGTGGCTTTTATGCCTTGTGATGTGTTTGATGTTATCACTTAGAAAAACCTAATGTGGTCAATAATGGAATATAATTTTGTCAGTTGTTATCACTTGGTAACACCCATTTGGTTATGTGTGGATTTTATTGTGATTTGTGATATCACTTGAAAAAATATAATAATGGTATAAAATTTCATTCGAGCTTTTTTCTCCAACTCTTGGGGTAGCTATCTAGATTTAGTGGGCAGGTTGTCCTATGGTTATGACATCACTCAAAACCTATTTCCTTCTCTAATGTGTTGTTGTCGGTAAGGGGTATGTGCATATCTTTGAGGTATAGGATTATACCGTAGCAGGTCTGCATGACATCGATGTCTAGTACAGGGGGAAGAGGTATCCTAATATAAGCCTCCTTGCACTTCATATTTTTCATTGCTTAGGCGAGTGTGGTATCCTAACTTCTTAGCTCTCATAGTGGAGACATTCAAGGTGTGGTGAGTGAGGTATTCCAGTATAAGCCCCCTTGGTGTACTTTGACCATGTATGATAGGTGTGGTAATCCAATTTGTGGCAAGTGCATTCGATGAGTGGTGGGTGTAGTATCCTCAAAGAAAAGCCCTTTCGATGTATCCTAACCTTGCATGGTGGGTGTGGTATCCTATTGTGATTATTTATGCTACCATGACTTTCATTCATGGTGGAGAATTAAGTGTAGCCAAATGAACTATCTTATTAATCAAAATTTGTGTAGTTACTAAAGGAGGAATTCTGATGTGGTTTATATTGAATGGATTGTGACATATTTATTACATCTTTGTACTTCGATGATTTCTATGCAAGTATATTTGGTTGTGTTACCTCTTGAAACTAAATGTTGAGTTATATCAATATGATATCACCATATTATTATGGAACTTTAATGTGTTGCACGAGTATTATCATATTTTAGGTAGTATGTTTTACCAGTATTTCACCATATTGATACTTCACTTGTGCGGTCACTATTATGATCCATCTTTTAGTATGGGGAGCAAATGATGATTTTAGGGCTACGACTCTCAGTTATAGTATGATGAGGGTGATGACATGGGCCATTAGTGGGCCATTTCTTGGGATTGGAGGTTTGTGTCTTTGCCTAAGAGTTAACCTAACCAGTTAGAAGTGTTTTACCTACTACATTGATAAGTTTTTTTTTATTTTCAGTTATTTAAACTCTTAGCTTGATTTCCTGTATTTGGTTTTCCAAACTATCCTACTTATTATATCTATAATGTAATATTACCATATATTGTTGCATTAATATTATGAGCATCTATCCTTTGTTCATTGTTCTGTTTGCCTTGTATCAAGCATGAGTTAGGTGATGATCACACCTCTTTCATGGTTGATGTGGTGGTAACATTTCTAGGTTTTATTTTTCAAACTCCTTTGTATCATCTTAAAAATGTAATTTTCTAGTTCAAAAGTTAGGGATGTTACACTTACATCTTCATCAAGTAACAGAGGTGACACATTCTATAGTGAAATACACATTTACAAGGAAAATGTACAGTATGCATATTTTGCTTCATATGCATGATTAATCCTAATGTGATATCTATAACCATAACCTTTTCCTACACATGTGGTGTTAGTGATGCACTCCATCTCATTCTTCTCATGTTGAAGGAAAAGAGTTAGTATATTTGAAGGTAATACCAATTGTTCTTGAAAATCTTAAAGACCTTCATAATAACCCAAATAATGTTTCATTAAGTGATATTCTTGCATGTATTACATATATTTTCAAGAAAAGGACTTCACTAATGATATCTAATATACAAGACAATGACAATCAAGGGTTAAGAAGTTTCATGAAAGACAAAACTATATGACTTGAAGCTTGATTATTTGATTATTCCATGTATAATCATGATTAGGTTTTATGTAGCTTTGATATTTTATATAAACTTTATAATATCTTATCATTATAATTGTAACTCATTATGTATACCATATGTACATGCGTTGGTTTAACTCTTATTTAATTTAGACAGTTGATTTGGGCTTATTTAAGGAGATTTAGGCTCGGCCTCAATGTCATATGTGTATATATATACCTTGTACATTCGATGGTGAATAAGCCATACATACCAAACACTTAATGAATAAAGAGATAACAAGATTCAAAAATTTTAGTCCATCTTTCTTCCTATTTTTCTCTTAAAGAGAGGAGTGAATTTTAGGAGCCATTTTCTAGAGAAATTAGAGGTTTCTCTTTAGAATTTATTTCAATCTTGGAGTATATTGAAATTTCCAATTGAAGACAACATTTGAATCATCCAAATTTCATATTTGGTTCTTCTTTATTTAACTTTGTTATTCATCAAACAAAACTCAAAGGACATACATTTGTGAAAGATACTCATCTATTATCTTTCATATCAAAGTTTGGCATCAAAGCTCAAGTTTGGCTCTACACAAAAAGAGAAGAAGATAAATTGGAGAAGAATCAAGCAACACATTCATTCGACTTGAAAAGAAGAGGTTCTTGATGTTTCTAATTTTGATTCTTTGAATTTTGATTATTTTTCTTGAATTCTTACATGCATGATATTAATCTTCTATGGTTGAATTTATGATTATAATATGATTTATAGTGATCTTGAAACAAATCTTGGAAGTTGACATTTAAAGAATCCAATTAAGATGATGATTGTATGTAATGTGTGTGCTGAATAGTTTGAAGGAGAAAAACATGTATATGTGCTCATTATGTGGAATTGATTTGTTTATGATGGTATCTACAAGTACAATATAGCTTTACATGTGTAATTTAGACTTTATATATTTTTTAAATGCATGAAAGCTGAATGGATGATTAAACCCTAGTAGATATTTATAAGGTTGCAAGTAAGTTGAGTGTGTGTTAGTGTGTATCCTAATATAAGTGGAGTTTATTCCATCATTTGGACTAGTTGTGTGTGAAATACATATATCTCATACATATATTATAGTGTTTCAAATTATCACTAAACATATTTCATATTAGAACATATAATACATGCATAAGCATAGTTGGAATGTGTCAAATGTTAGATGTTGAATTATATTAAATTCTACATCAAGAATTTGGCAAGAAAAATGTAAGATGTTTACTTTTTATTTTTTGTGTATGTGATAATATTGATTGTTGGTTGTGTTTTTAATTCATTAGAATCAAAATTTTCTGCAAGAACCAACCTAAAGAATCAAAGGAAAACTTTAAGGGATTTTAGTTCCAACCAAACCCTAAGGATTACTAATCTTTTGTTGAGTGTGTTACCAAATTTTGTTCATATTTAGGGAGAAACAAATGTTCAAGACATTATTGAGAAAATCCAAAAGCTCTCAATTAATTTGGCAGCAACCCATGCACAACTTCAAACACATCCTACAATGTAAAATCAATTACAAAGGATGGAGTCTTGCTTTGCCAATGAAGATTTTGTTCAAAATTTACAAGAACAAAAGGAGTACTTTGGAGATCAAATGAGGAGTGCTACAAAGTTTATAAATTCAAAAAAGGGAAGGTATATGAACTCACAAGTAGAGTATGAAGAAGAGTCTCAAGGTAGTGGAAATAGTAGAAGGAATTATGATCATCAATCAATGCATCATCATAAAGAAGATAAAGGTATTAAACTTTATCTTTTTTATTTTGATGGAAAACTTGATGCTAATTATTTATTGAATGGTTACATAAGGTAGAGGTTATTTTTAAGTTCAAGGACTATCATGATGAGAAAAAGTGTAAGTTATCTACTCTTAAGTTTAGGAAATTTGCTAGGATATGGTATGATAAATTGTAAAGAAATAGAGAAAGAGAAGGTAAATTTAAAACTAAATCTTAGGATAAGCTTAAAAAAAATTTGAGGAGAAATTTTATACCTTAAGATTATAAGCAAGATAATTACATGAGATTTAATACTCTTAGATAAGGACTTTTAAGTACTAAAGATTATGCTAGGGAATTTGATAGGTTAGCAATTATATGTGATATCCATGAGAGGAAAGAAAAAACATGAGCTAGATTTCTAGGTGGCCTTAATATGATGGTTTAAGATAAATTTGAAACTTATCTATATGATTCTCTTGATTATATGATTAATCTCTCTATGAGATTTGAAAAGTAAATCAAATCTATTGAGCCTCATTCAAAGAAAATTAATTCTTTTACAAATTACTAATCATGTACTCAAGCTAATAAGTACTAGATAGGTACCTCAAGCTCTATAAATGTTGAAAAGACACAAGGGATCAACAAAGAGGAGAAGGCTAAGGCGAAGCTTAATGAAGTCTCTATAAAATAATATTTTAATTGCTAGGATTTGGGCACTTTGTTAGAGAATGTTCCAACCAAAAAGTAATATCTATATAAGAGCTTGAGGTTATGGAGACTTATGATGAAGATCTTGAGTTTGAGTCAGAGGAATCAGAGGATGAAGTTAATCCTCACTATGTGATGCAAATATTATTTCATGTGAAAGCAAATAAGAAACCTAATCAATGAGAGAAGATATTCAAGACTAAAGGAAGAGTGGGAGATATATTTTATTGGGTTATCATTGATAGTGGCTAATGAGAGGATCGTGAAGGAATTAAGGTTAGAGATAAAACCACATCCAAAAGCCTTATTCTCTTCGATGGGTTAAAGAATATGAATGATTAAAGGTAACAAAACAAACTCTAATCTCATTTAAAATTGGTAATTATCATGGTGATGTGCTATTTGATGTTTTTCTTATGGATGCATATGGAATCTTATTTGTTAGACCATGAAAATATAACTGATGTTGTAACACCCCCAAAATTCACTACTGAAAAACTTCGTTAATAAAAAGGAAATTAGCGGAAGCAAATAAATAAATCGTGAACTTTGGGAGTATTACCGCCACACTTAGTACTAGACCGGTTCACACATACCGTTCCAGTACTAAGTGCTAGGGCTAAAGGAAAATGAAATACAATGTGCAAGAAATTCAACATGCTGAAACCAGAGTAGTGCATCAAATCGTTTACCAGAATAAAATCCACCAATGGTGGTTACAGTAATAACATATGCATTTAAAGCCAAGAATTTAAATGAGAATGAGAAAAGGCCTAATGGTACCGGATAATTCCTTACTCTCTTTCCCGTAGCCCACTTCAGTAGCACCTGAAAAGACCTACAAGGGCACTGCCCATTGAATAGGCAGGGGCCCCAAAAGGGAATCCCTTCAATACTACGGCACTGAGTAACCCTTTAATACCACACTTAAAGATAGGCCCGTATACGGCACATAATACAAGCTACATACATTAATAAAGAGAGATGCATACATAACAATAACATACATATTAATTTATAAGTCACGATCGCTACTTTTGGCCTTAAGCCATGTCATAGTGTAAGATCAATACATTCGGGCCTTAAGCTATTATTCCGTCATCATTCCATCAATCTCATATTTTATATCTATGTGAGTACGAGAACCCCACTATTATAGCCTGTGGACCGGAAGTAAACACATAGGGCAGAACACCTCTGACCACTATTATTGCCGGTGGATCGGAAGGTAAACACACAGGGCAGAACGCACCTGACCACTATTATTTGCCGGTGGACCGGTCTGGACCCGACTCACATGGTGTTCCACTATAAGTGATTAGTATTTTTCCATAATCTTGTTCACATACATAACTGATTTTATTGACCTCGGGACCCCCACTATTATTGCCGGTGGACTGGAATACATATAAACTCATCATCCAGGGCACAACGCTCCTAGCCACTATTATAACTGGTGGACCGGGGTATATAAAGAATCATCATCCAGGGCACAACGCTCCTGGCTACTATTATAACCGGTGGACCGGGATATATAAGAATCATCATGCAGGGCACAATGCTCCTCGCCACTATTATAACCAGCGGACCGGTACTCAATATCATAATAATCTGGGCCCGGCTCATTAATATTCCACTTTCAATAATAGTATCTTTCCTTTCTTTAATCCGCACATCAATCATATTTATTTTCCTCGAACGGAAGATCAATACCCCGGGACGCAAAGGTACACCGGTCGTACCGGTGCATATCAGCTACTCAGTACCCTTCAACCAAGAACCTAAGGACGCAAAGGTACCCTGGTCATACTGGTGCATAAAGCTAACTCAGTACCCTATCGACAAGGACACCTAATCCATAAGTATGCCTACCCCCTAACTAGGTCCGTAGAGCTAGAAAGAGTAAGATATAGGGCCTGGTTGGGGCACAAAGGCACACCAGCAAATACCAGAATAATCGTGGACTAAACCACGTCCTTAGGGTAGCGACCCCTAAGGAGTCACCATTCCCGATCTCAAGGTCTTTCACTTTAAGTAATAGTGTCTTAATTAAGGTGATCACGAAAAGCACGATAATCCGATACTTATTCACTTTCAATCGTTCTGATATCATCAATCGTTCTGATATCACAGAGAAACCATTAAGGCCATACTAATTATCAAATACTCTTACTTGGCTAATCAGCATTATTTGAATCATATCATAATGTTCCACAATCATAATAATATGTTAGGTACAAATTACTCCTTAACCCTTTACTTATATAATTGCTAAGTATCCGTTCCTTACTTGATAAATTACCATATTAATCTTAAGGTTGCATAATTAACAAATTACCCCTTGTCCACTTTAGATTACCAAAATACCCTTTTGTTTACAAAATTACCAAAAGCCCTTTTTCACTTATGAAATTTCCCCTCAACCCCTTTATTCACTATTTCTATGAATTTACTAACACTACATAAAATAATGATATTAGTACTTCATTCCTATCATCTAAGTCAACCAACATGTCATTATTCAACATAATACTCATTAGCAATCACATATATTAGATCACATACTTCAAAATTATAATTACTAAAATACCCTTAGACAATATTATCACTCATGCATTAGCAACATAATACATCATAGACAAGCATTTCACATTCCCATAATTAATCAAACTCTTCCTTAACTATCATACCTACACATGGTACAAAGGCTATCATGCATTTCCTTTTTATCAAACAATATCAGAAGCAACCATTTATATATATCATGCCAGGCACACAAAACATACATAAAATCATGCCAAAATCCCTAATGTGCTAGCATACGTTTTTCCATATATTTAAGGGAGGATTAACGGTTACCTTAATCCAGAAAAATCTCAAGTCTTACCAAGCATAATTAGCAACTCAACACCTAAAAATAATATCCATCATATTATGTTAGAAATAAGAAATTAAAAAAGGATAAAACTTTATAAAAATTTATTTAACAATAAAACACTTTAATTAATTATTAATATACCTCAAAAACTTTCCAAATTAAATCCAAAACAAGGGGGAGCTCACGCTGCATGAGCAGCGTGAGTCTCATGCAGAAATGAGAGGTGAAAGGGTTCGAAGGGGGGTGAAGGAAGCAAGATTTTTTATTTTCGGGTTAGGATCTTTAGGCTAGAAAAGAAGGTGGTTAGGGGAGGTTCTAAGGCAAGGGAATGGTGCAAAAGTGAAGAGGGGGTGTAGGTGGAGGCGAAGGGTGGTTTCACGACGGCATAGGGCGGCAGAGACGGCGGCGGCAAGGCGGCGAAGTTGGCTGCCGAGAAGGATCGAGGTGGAGGAGTTGTGAAGGAAGGAAAAAGAGAGGGAAAAATGGGGGGGGGTGCAAGGGTTGTTTTCGGCCAACTAAGGCATGGCGGTTGTAGAGGGGGTTGCAGGGTGTCGAATGGTGGGTTGGGTGGCAGAAGAGGTGGCCGGACGGCGGCGGAAATGGCGGTTGCAGGTGGCTCGATGGTAAGAGGAAAAACTGGGGAGAAAAAGGAAGAGGAGGAGAAGGGAGGAAGTGTAGGGATCGAGGGGCAGTGTGGTGGTGCAGGGTGGTAGTAGGCGGTGGCAGAAAGCGGCGCAGGGCTGGGTGCAGTGGTTCGGGCAGCGGTGATCAATAATGGGGAAAAAATGGGGAAGAAGGAAGGAGAGAGGAGAGAGCTCAGGGAAGGAGAAAAGGCTCGAAAGTGGGGCAGAAGGGAGCTGGGTTGGTGAAGAAAAAGGAAGGGGGAGGAGAGAGGGGGCAGCGGCCGGTCAACGGGAGGACGAAGGTGGCTGGGCTGGTCGGGTGGCAGGGAGAAGGAAGGGGAGAAGGGGGAAAGAAATAGGGCATGTGAGCTATGGTCCAAGAGCTGGTTTGGCTCGAAATGGAAAGAAAATGACGGGAGAAAAGAGAGAGGGAGAGGGAGGTAGGTGGCGGCTGTTGCAGGGCAGCTCGGCGATGGCAGACATGGGGTCGAAGCTTGCAGGCAGACGGCATGGAAGGAGACAAAAGGGAGGGGAGGTGCGAGCAGCTGGACCGGCGGAGGAAAAGAAGAGAGTCGGCCGGTCCAGAAAAAAAAATAAAGGGCATTTGGGCTGAAGGTTGGGCGTGCGCGGAGGAGAAGGGGGACGGGAGAGATGGGCCGAGGCCCAAGCGCGCAGGAGAGGGGGGCTGGTCAGGCTGGGCGGACGGCCCAAGGAGGAGGAAAAGGGAAAAAGGAAAGAAGAAAGAGGGAGAAGGGCAAAAAGGGAAATGGAAAAATAGGAGAAATAAAAGAAATTTATTTATAAAATCATAAATGTAATATTCTTCATAAATTATTGAATTTAATAATTTAATTCATTATAATCTAATATATTAATTTAAAGAGGATAAGGTTAGTAAAATATTATTTTGAAAAATTATTTAAATAAAACAATATGATAAATAGCAAAATATTTATTTTTAATTTATTAAATACTCTTATCCAAATTTACATACTCTAAAATCCATAAAATAATTAAAATAAATAATTTTACAAGCTAATTTTATTTCAAATAAATTTATTTATTAAAATATAGGTTTTTCAAATTTTTGGGGTATTACAGATGTCCTATTCATAATGCTATTATTTATTAATATCTCATTGAGAAGGATATGAAAAAGCATAAGCTTAAACCTTTTAAGAGTCATAATTATAACATAGTCAAAAATGAAAAGAGTTTATTTTTACATGAGAATATAATGATAAAATGTATGAAGGAAGAAGGTAGTTGCTATGCTATGACTATCAAGTAATCCCTATAAGGGAAGAAAAATGAGAATAACTCTCAATTAGTTGAGCTTATTGGTGAATATCAAGATGTGTTTCCTGATCACTTACCACCAGGATTATCGCCTAAGAGAGGGATTGAACATGCTATAGACTTAATGCTTGGTATGTCTTTACCTAATTAACTTGCTTATAGATGTAATCCAGAATAAGCTAAGGAATTAGAGAGAGAAATACAAGAACTTATAGGAAAAAGATATATGAGAGAAAGAATGAGTCCATGTTATATACCGATATTACTTGTTCCTAAAATAGATGGTATGTGGTACATGTGTATTAACTCTAGAGTTGTAAACAATATAACCATCAAATATAGATTTTCTATAACATGATTAGATGATATGTTAGATGAATTATGTGTAGCATAAATATTCTCTAAAATTTATCTAAGTGGATATCATCAAATGAGAATAAGAGAAGGGGATGAATGGGAGGCTACATTTAAAACAAAATATGGTTTTTACAAATGGACTGTTATGCCATTTGAATTGTCTGATGCACCTAGTTCATTTATTAG
Organism: Tamarix chinensis; assembly: GCA_030549775.1. Classification (NCBI taxonomy): domain Eukaryota; kingdom Viridiplantae; phylum Streptophyta; class Magnoliopsida; order Caryophyllales; family Tamaricaceae; genus Tamarix; species Tamarix chinensis. The sequence continues at coordinate 62,278,481 of CM060177.1, read as the reverse complement.
ACTAATGAATGAAGTTCTTTGACCTTTTATTGGAAAACTCCTTGTGGTTTACTTAGATGATATACTTGTATATAGTACAAATGAGCACGATCATCTTAGCTATTTAAGGAAATTATTTAATAAGTTGAGGGAAGCTAAACTCTATGGAAAATTTTAAAATATGATTTTATGTTTTCAAGTATTGATTTACATGGTTATATTCTAATCATTAAAGATATAAAAGTATATTATGAAAATATTCAAGTTATTCAAGGCTACCAATACCTGAGGATATTCATGAGGTGAATTTTTCATATATTAGTGAGTTTCTATAGAAGATTCATTAAAGACTTCTCGACTACTCCCATTCTGATTACATATCTTATGAAGAAAGGTGAATTTAAGTGGGAGAAGATGTCATTAAAGCCTTCTAGACTTTAAAGGACAAGCTATGTAATGGAGCAATATTATCATTGCCTAAATTTTATACCTTTTTGAAGTTACATGTGATGCCATTAGGGTGGGGATAGGATGTACTCTCACAAGAAAAAAGAGCCATTGCATATTTTAGTGAAAAATTAAATGGTGCTAAAATAAATTATTCAACATATGATAAAAATTCTATGCCATCATAAGAATCTTGAAAAAATGGAGTCATTATTTGAGTCCAAATCCATTTATTTTTTATTTGGATCATGTGAGTCTAAAATATTTTCATGGAAAAAAGAAAATTAGTCCTAAGCATGCAAAATGGGTTCGTTTCTTACAATTCTTCATGTTTTCTATCAAATATTTTGATGATAGAGAAAATATAGTATAAAACGTATTATCTAGAAGATCTAAGGTACTTGTTGAGTTGGATGCTAAATTATTAGAACTTGAAATGTTGAAATAATTATATGAAAAAGATGAAGATTTATTTGAATTTTATAATGAAAGTAAGAAAACTCATAGTTATGGTAATTATATGCTTCATTATGACTTTCTTTCCAAACTTAATAGGTTATGTATGCCTCCTTCTATTGTATATGATTTACTATGTAAAGAAGTAAATGAGGAAGGTATAGATGGTCATTTTTATATTCATAGAACCATAAAAATATTATAAGAAAATTTCTACTGACCACAAATGATAAAATTAGTTCAAGCTATTATTGAAAGATATGTGATTTGTCATAAGAGTAAGATTTTATTCCATAAAGGTTTGTATACTCCTTTACTAGTTCCAAGTAAACCCATGGGAGTGTTAGTATGGAATTTATCTTAGGTTTACTAAGGACACAAAGGGGAAATGATTATATTATGATAGTGGTATATAGGTTTTCTAAATTGGCACATTTTATTCCTTATAATAAAACAAATGACACAACTTATGTGGTAAATTTATACTTCAAGGATGTAGTAATGTTACATGGTATTCTCAAAAGTGTAGTATCATATAAAGATATGAAAATTTTTAGTTATATTTGGAAGATACTTTGGTATGTGTTAGGTACTTAGTTATTGTCCAGCACATCTCATCATCCACAAACGAACATTCAAAACAAAGTAATTAATAGAACCTTGGAAACTTTACTACAAGGATCAATTAATAAAATTACAGAAGATTGGGATATAAAACTCTCATATACTGAATTTGCATATAATAGGAGTTCTTCTAGTACAATTCACTCAAGTTCATTTGAGGTTTTCTATGGAGTTCATCCTTATTTTCCTATTGATATATTTTCATTAAGGAAAGGTGATATTAAAAACTATGATGCTAAAGAAATAGTTGAATTTTGTAAAAAAAACTTCATGAGAAAATAAAGAATAATATTGAGAAATCTAATGCTAAATACCAAAACCAAGCTACCAAAAATATAACAACACAAGTCTTTTCATTGAGAGACTTGTTATGGTTACATTTAAGAAATGAAAGATTTCCAAACTTAATAAAGGACACAATAATGCCAAGAGAAGATGGACCTTTTAAAATCTTAAGAAAATTTGAAAATAATGATTACGAATTATAATTACCAGAATCTTATGGAGGAGTTTCTAGGATTTTCAACATTAGTGATTTAACTCCTTATTATAGCGATGCTAGTTTGATGAAAAATCCTTCATTACAAGGGGAGAATGATGCAGGAGCATATCAATCTTATTCTTTTAATGTTGAATGGTAAGAGAAAGCATATTTGGAGGTAGTACCAATTTTTCTTAAAAATCTTGAACACTTTCATGATAACCCTAATAATGTTTCATTAAGTGATTCTTGCATGTATTTCATGTGTTTAAAATAAGAGAACTTCACCAATTTTATCTAATTTGCAAGATAATGGAAATGAAAGGTTTATAAAATTACATAGAAGATAAAGCTACAAGACATGAATATTGATTATTTGATTAGTCCATGTATTATCATGATTAGGTTTTATGTAGCTTTGATATTTTATGCAAACTTTGTAATATTTTTTCATTATAATTGTAACTCATTATATATACTATATGGTAATTTGTTGTTTTAACTTTTATTCAATTAGAATAGTTGATTTGGGCTTAATTAAGGAGAGTTAGACTCGACATCATTGTCATATACATATGTGTGTGTGTGTGTTCCTTGCACATTCGATGGTGAATAAGTTATACATAGTGAGAACTTAATGAATAAAAAGAGAATAAGAGTGAAAACTCTTATTCCATCTTTCTTCTTATTTTTCTCTTCAAGTGAAGAGTGAATTTTAGTATCCATTTTCAAGATAAATTAGATGTTTCTCTTTAGAAATTATTTTGATCTTGGAGTAGATAAAAATTTCCAATTGAAGACAACATTTAAATCCTCCAAAATTCAAGTTTCTTTCTTCTTTAGTCAAATTTGTTGTTCATAAAACCAAACTCAATGGTCCAACATTTGTGAAATATATTCATTTGTTATCTTCCATATAAGTCAAGGGCTGTGTTAAGCACCAAATTTTTCATCCTAAATTAGCTCATAAGGAAGAAAAAACCACGAAGCATGTTAATAGAAAAACCAACACAATAGTAGTGCATAGAAACCCATTTCTTTAAGTATTTACCTAGTTTGAGAAATTTAAATCAAAATAAAAATCAAATTAAACATGAAATATATCTAACATATAAGGTTAAAGAAATATAAAGAAAGAAACGGACCTTGTATAGTTCCGTGATCATGGAGAGAGAAAGGATAAAGATAACACTAATATTTTTAGATGATGTAGAGACTAACAATTGTAATGATAATTAAAAATCTTTATTTTTCTTATAGCTATTCAAGCCATTTTTAACTATCAATTTATTTTATTTTTTCTTTCTATATATTTATTATAACATGTTAACCTCATAGGTCAATCAAACTTTGTTTTGATGATAACAAACTCAATTATGAATTTGACTTATCTTATTAAGTATACATGTGCATCATAGCAAAAAGTAAAGTATTCACCACTTAACTAATTTAAGGAATCCTAAGAAGATCAAGTTTACAAATCATATATCAAGCACAATCCAAAGATCAACAAGGAAGAAAAAATAAGACTCTAACTTCAAGTACTTCAATTTCATTTAAGTAATGCACAAACCATGAAAGGATAATAGGTGTGCTCAAGATACCAAGACTCAAGATTCAAAAGAGTATGTTACAATATTAGATTTTATGTGCATATGATTTACATATTGAGCACTTAAAACTTTCAATGATTTTATATTTATAATCTAATTTAATTTTTTTAAATCTTAAAGTAATTTCATGCATCAAAATATTTCTAAGTATTTGTGTAAAAATGTTATCTTAAATTGATTTTATTTTAAATAGTTTTTCATATGATGTAACTTGTACAATTTACTATAAATTACATAGACATTATTTTTAGTTGAATAATATTTCTTTGGAAATATTAAGATGTCTACTTCGCATTAAAAATAATAGCACTCAATATAGAGTTTTGTAGCTCAAGTTAAGGTCTTTTTTGTAAAGGTACGCAATGCTAAAAACTACTCGACTGATCGACTAATGTTAAACTCATAGACTAGTCTAGGAATTTCTGAGATGTTTTTTCCATTATAATTTGACCGTGTAGTGATTTTTACACCTGATATCTAATGCCCATTTTTCCATCTTTTAGTACTATAAATAAGAGGTGTTAAACTTTAATAAACATTAATCAAGCTAGCATAAATCTTCTAAAATTATCATTTTCACAACTTATATTTAGCTAGAGTGCTTATACACTTGTAATTATTATTTCTCTAGCTAGATAAAAAGCTTTAGTAGTGATTACTCAATTTCATATGCTATCTAGTGAATATTATTAATCTTTTCATTCAAACTCATCATCTCAAACACAAGTGAAGAGTAGTGAGTTTCTAGCATTCCAAAGAAATGTCATTGAGATTGTAGTCTCTTAAACCTAGAGAGGATAACTAGAAAAAGTGTAAATAATCTCTTAGAGGGTCATTGATATTTTAGGCTCATAAACCAAGAGAGGAGTGGTCATCATGAAACACATACTCTAAATAAAGAGAGATTTAAAATCCAAAAGGCAAAACATTTTGGTAGTGGATGTAGATAAACTTTGTAGAATTTCTTGAACTACTATAAATTGTATGTTTATCACTTTTCATCTTTCTACTTATTTCTCACAAAATTTTAATTTGGCATTATTATTATAAAATAATCTCTTCACCCCCTCTAGAATATCCATACGGTCTTTCATAACACCTAAATACTATTCTATGTTATAATATGATTTTTCAAGTAATATAAAATGGTTTTCATAATAATTTTATGATTAGAAACTAAGAAAAAATTTTCAACTTTTTTGCTTCTACAAAACCTTTTTAGCTAAAATTTTAAATTCTCATAGAATAATTTTCTAATAATATTTTTAATGAATTCAAAATTTAGATCTTTAAATTTTGGTTAAGTTTTCATCATTTTAATAAATTATTTTGGGTTATATCCTTTTGGGAACATTAGCTAAAAAATACATGCTTATGAAAGTTTATTCTAACAATATTTTTAGTTAGACATTAGTAAAAGTACTACTTTGATAAGTTTTATGATTTTTTAAACTATTTCCTTTTTATTATTTTTATAAATAACTTTACAACTTTAATTTTAACCATTATTGATATATTTCATCTACAATTATTTATCAAATATCTTATAATATTTTTATTTGAGTTTAAAGTAACATTTTGAAAGATTTCATAAATTGTTTATAATTTTAAAATTTTACTTAATATTTATTTCAATAAATACATATGTTTGTATAATACCTTGAAATTTATCTAATCTTAATACTAAAAACTTAATCCTAGAAAATTAATTATTTTTACCTTATCCATATTACTTACTCCTAAAGCTTGATCAAATCCAAATATTTATTTCAAAAAATTAATATTTTTGACCTAAATATAACCCTAGATGGTTGGTAATTAATTTTATCTTATTACCCTAATCTAAATTATATTAAACTAATTTTGATTCTAACCATACATTTATTTTCTCTTCTCCCTTTTTCTTTTTCATTTTCTTCTTTTCTCTTTCCCTTTCTTTCCTCCTATCCAATATCCATCTTCATTATTCACCCTCTTCTTCCTATGTACATCACTAAGAGAATACTATATGCCATAATTTCATTACCTATAACCCCTATCCTCATTATCACCTTGTCAATCCTAGATCCTACATTGATGTGTTTTGTTCAAAAATTTACCCGATTGTGTCTCACCTCCCTTCTCCCACTCTGCCATTACACACAACATGTGTGTGTGCGTGTACACCCTCCCAAATTCAGTTGCATTGAATGCCCAACCACCTCCGTTCCTCCCTCCATTTCAATAGAAGAGTAACAACAACTGCAAAGCCTCTTCTTTTATTACTTCCCTTCATCCTACTCATTATCACCATAAATGCCACCACAAACTAGCAATGTCACCCACCACCACCCTTTTTGACCTTCCACCATTCCTCTATGTAGTTCCTTCCCCTTTATCAATAGACACCATCACTAAAACCACCTCACAACCTTCAGCCATCACCACCAAAACCTCCTACTTTACTTTGATATCGACCACCACAACCTTCCTCTTAATTGTGGCCTACACCTCCATTAATTGCCCTTGAGCATCAATTACCCTTATCGTTCCCAAACCCTCTAGCAACGGTAGCTAGTGTCATTGCTCTACCTATTACTTTGACATTACCATTTACCCCTCCCCCTTTTGCATAAAGTTCCACTATTACACCTTTGATCCTTGCGATCCAATTTTTTCTCCTTCTTATACTTTCCATTACCTTATCCTTTCCTTAATTGTATCCCTAAGTTCTAATTCTATTTTATCCTTGTTTATTAGGTGAATTTTTATAGATCCTAAAGGAGATGGGATAGATTATTCATGCTTAGAGACTGATGATAAATTGGTAGAAGACTACTTTTGGGATAATTTTCATTCTTGTTATATGCTTGGTTCCATGGATTTTAATGCATATTCTTAGATCTTTTGTTAGATTTATGGATAATACATCTATTGCTATTTTTTTAGATGCACTCAATGGATACAAATAAGGCTAAGATGAGGCAATAAGAACATAACATGAATATGACCTTATTAATTTTGGAGGCAATTGAATTTGACTAGAAAATTTAAGAATTTTGATAAAGATTCAATATGAATTTAGAGAAGTGAAAAGAATAAAAGTTGTATACCTTCTTATTTGATTTCTTATGCATCCAAGATAACCTCATTTTGACTCTAAACAAATAGGTTATGAGCATTTTACCATAATCTACCCAATACTATATTCTGACACAAAGTGTTGCTAGATTCTTAGTAATAGGCCTTCATTAATATAGGGGTAATTTTGTAATACAAAATGGGCATGAACTTGGGTTTGGAGGGAGCCTCCTTTTAATCTGTTCTCTCATAGCCACTTTCCCCCCATGTATTATATTCTCTATCTTCTTTATCCCTTTTTCTCTCTTTAATTTGATAAGAAGTTTAGATTAGATTTCTCTTCTACTATGAGTTCAATTTGGTTTATCGCCATGAAAATAGGTTGCTATATTTGATTAGGCATGACTTTTGATTCTGGAAAGAGATTAAAGTTTATATTAGGCTAATTTTTCCTAACATATTGAGCACTCCAATATATGATTGATTGATTTATTAATCTATAGTGCAAATGTAGCCGAAGTTTGATCGTAGGCTTGTTTTGTACTATTTAAAATCGTAATTAGTAGTTTCTATTATTTTTTCCATTTTATTTCTTTATCATTATTTCCTATCTCTTATCAATTATTATAATTTCGGTAGTCATGATCTTTAAATGCTTGCAATTAGCACAAAGTCCTTGTGGAATCAAACTTGATAGCTAGAACGACTCTGTATGCTTGTGGATTTGGCCTATCAAGTTTTTTAGCACCATTTCTAGGGACTTTGACATTGTTAATATTGGTTATTTTTATTATTTTTCTGAATTAAAAATTCCCCCCTTTTGTCACTAATTTAGTCTATTTCTTTCTCTCTCTTTCAAGTTGATTGTTCTTTTATGTCAAGATCCCTACAACTTGAGGACCTAGTTAATTACAACCATGAGATTGAAAAGAATCTCTAAGACATCAGAAGGTGGGTACAAGATACATAAGATAACTTAACTAAATATGCCACCATGGGAGATAAAAAAATAGCAAATCAATCCTTAAAAGAGTTTGCATCACCAATCATAGTTGGCACACGATCAAGTATCATCAATCTAAAGGTAGAATCCACCAGTTTTGAGCTAAAGCCTTCACTTTTATCAATGGTCCAACAATACCAGTCTGGAGGAGCTCCAAATGAGGAACTAAATCTTTGTATCTCAATCTTCTTGGAATATTATGACATATTAAAACTTAATGGAGTGACAGATGATCCTATTTAATTGAGATTATTTCCCTTCTCATTGAGGGAAAAGTCTACATCTTGGCTACAATCACCATCTATAGTATTTATCACTACTTAGATCTCACTTTCACAAGATTTACTCACCAAGTATTTTACCCCAAGAAATACAACCCAATTAAGGAACCAAATTACAAGTTTTACTTATAAGGATGGGGAATCACTATATGACGCATAGGAGAGATACAAGGAAGTGTTGGGCATGTGCCTATACCATGGATTAGAGGACTAGATGATTTTCCACACTTTCTATTATGGTTCCCTTTACAATACTAGGAATACTTTGGATGTTGTAGCTAGAGGGACTTTAATGAACAAGGGTGCGCATGATGCAACGTGATTAATTGAATACATGGTTCAAAATCACTTCTAATTGTTAGGTGAATGCTCTCTACCTAAAAAGAGCTGGAGGTATGACATGGATGCATAAAACCACATTGCTTTTAAGGTAGTTGGTCTATTTCTAAAATTTGATAAGATGAGCATGAATTTGGTGGTATCTATTTCTTCTAATTGTGAAATTTGTGGCATTGTGGGATATTCTACTATGGTAGGTCAAGTTTAGAATCCCCAACCCCCTGCAGCACCTTTAAATGAGCATGTTAACTATGTTAACAACTTTAAATGAAGAGAGGATCATTTTTCCAAACTTATAATCTATAGTGGAGGATTCATCCTAATCTCTCCTATAAAAATCCACCCCAAAATCCCAATCTCATGACTCACTCTACCTATACCCCTCCTACTTTCAAAGTGAAAGATCTTCTTATGTTTCTCTCCAAAAATATAATATGAAAATATTGATGGAAAACATTGTGATAGCCAAAACAAAACAAAATGATGAGTTTAAAAAGCAAACCACTGATTTTAGACACCAAAATATATCTATGAGTGATGCCATTAAGAATCTAGCTTCGAAGGTTAGCTTACTAGCTACCAATAATAAGATGTTAGAGAAGCAAATAACTTAAGTATCCCAATAAGCTAGTTATATTTTAGACCCTCTAGGATGTTTTTGGGGCAATCTAAAACAAATCCTAAAAGCCAAGTTAATGCTGTTACAATAAGAAGTGGGATGAGAATAGGTGGGTCTAAGATGATGGGTAATGATGAGACCTTGGGTGATCTTAATCAGGAGCCTAAAATTGTTAAGGAGAAGATAAATGGGAGGTAAGAGGATAGAGTTGAGAAGTATGTTGCACCCGCACCTTAAAAACCTCTCTTACCCTTTCCTCAAAGGTAATTTAAGACAATATTGGAAAAGTAATTTGTGAAGTTTTTATAAATCTTGAAGAAATTACATATCAACATCCCATTTGTTAAGGCCATCTATCTAATTACTTCTTATGCTAAGTTTTTGAAAGAGATTATGTCCAATAAGAGAAGTTGAAACGATTATGAGACTATAGTATTGACTTAATTTTGTAGTGATATCATCCATAATAAATTGCCTTCATTCTCTATTCCATGTACCATTGCCGATATCCTAATTAATCGTGCTTTATGTGATCTTGATGCAAGTGTCAATTTGATGCCTCTATCAATTTTTAACAAGCTAAAAATGGGAGACTTGAAGTCCACTACTATTTAACTCCAATATGTTGATGAATTGGTAAAATGTCCGGTAGGTATACTAGAGTATGTACTTATCCAAGTTGCTAAGTTTTATTATCTAATTGATTTGGTCATCCTTGAAATTGAGGAGGATTCTTAAATTCCATTTATTTTATGCAGACCTTTCTTATCTACCACTATGGTGGTCATTAATGTAAAAAAATGGGAAGTTCCCTCTCAATATAGGTGATGAGAAAGTGAATTTTGATTTATCTTTAGCTATGAAATTATCTCTAGTTGATGACACTTGTTGTAAAATTGACACAATCAACATGGTGACTTGAATTGATATATCTTAAGAAATCATCTTAATAAATGTATAATGAAAAAAGGACTAATTGATGATGATGATGATGATGATAAAGAGGTAGTTACATACGCTACCATGATAGATGAAAGCCCACCCAGTATTAAAGGAACTGAAATGGTGACTAAAGCTGAAAAGAAGTTAAGTGATCTTATTTATGAAAAGAAAACTGCAACTAAAGTAGAACTGAAACCACTTCACTCCTTACTCAGATATGAGTTCATGGACTCTAATGGTGGCTATTTCATTATTGTAAATGCTAACATGTGCAAAGAGAAAGTTGAAAAATTGCTTGAAGTTCTTAGGTTGTGTTAGGGTGCCAATGGTTATATTATTGATGATCTAAAAGATATAAATCCTTCCATATGTATGCATCATATTCTCTTAAAAGAAATGTTAAAGAACTTCACTGAACATCAAAGAGGATTGAAATCAAACATGAAAGAAGTAGTAAGAAAAGAGGTACTCAAATTACTTGATATAGGACTTATCTATCTTATCTTAGATAGTGAGTGGGTGAGTTTAGTGCAAGTGATACCTAAAAAGGATGGAATGAACATCATTAAAAATGAGAAAAATGAGTTGATTCCAACAAGAATGGTCAAAAAATGGCGAATGTGCGCATAGATTATATAAATTTGAATAAAACCACCTATAAGGATCATTTTCCCCTTTCATTTATTGACAAAATGTTAGAAAGGTCAACATTCATACTTTTGTTACTTGGGCAAGTACTCGGTGTTCTTTCTAAATACCATTCACCATGTTGACCAAGAGAAAACTATATTTATGTGTCTGTGTAACACCTTTACCTATTGAAGGATGTCATTTGGCTTATGTAATACCCCTTCCACCTCTCAAATATTTTCTTAATGTGCTTCCTTTGACTATTATTTTAGCAATCTTTCTAAGATATTAGAAAGGTGAAGGAAGGTGAATCTTATTCTCAACTTGGAGAAGTGTCATTTCATGGTATAAGAGGGGATCATTCTTGGACATTTAGTCTCTACTGAAGGCGTTAAGGTGGATAAAGCAAATATTGATATAATTACCAAGATGTCACCCCAAATTCTGTTTGAAGTGTTCAAAGTTTCTTAGGTCATGCTGGTTTTTATAGGCATTTCATTAAGGATTTTTCAAAATATTCTAAACCTTTAATTCATTTAATTATCAAAGATATGTCATTTGTATTTAATAAATCTTTTTTCAATGCTTTTAATAGGTTAAAAGTGGCTTAGACAACCACTCCAATTATATAGCCACTCAATTGGAGTATTCCATTTGAGGTAATGATTGACATAATTAATTATGTCATGGGAGTGATCCTTAGGCAAAAAAAAGATGGAAAGGTTTTTTCAATTTAATATGCAAGTCAAACTCTTGATCATACTCAAGTAAATTATGCTACAATTCAGAAAAGAGTATTTTCTAGTGGTGTTTACATTAGACAAATTTCAATCAAACTTGGTAGGATCGAAGGTTATAGTGTTCACCGACTATGTGATTGATTAGCACATATTTTTACATATTTTTTACTCTTTTAATTGTTTTTTTGTCTTTTATTTGAACAATATATCAGGATAATTATAATTTTATGCTGAAATGATAATAATCCTATATATATAATTATTTAAGCTAAAATAATATACAATGAATGTTTTTAAAGTATAAGATTATTTATTAATTCTTCTAATGTTCTTTTGTAGGTGAAATACAAAAAGTAGGGGTTTGGGTCCTTTAGACAGAAGGCTGACAACCAACAAACTGAGCAAACAAAAGCCCAACAATAGGGTTTAAATAAAAGAAGAGACATGTGTGTAAGAGAAGGAGGAAGAGGGGTAGGACAATCATGGAAAAAAGGAGCATTGAAGCGAGGTAAGGAATATGAGATCAGTAAAGAAAATGAAAATAATAAAATAAAGAATGGTGTGTGATAGAGAAAATGAAAAAAGAGGATGATGCAAACAGAAAATGGTGTAGAGAGTATAGATAAAAGAGAGGGACAAGGAAATAAAGAAAAAAAGAAGGCATACACGGAAAAAGGGATGAAGCAAGAGGGTAAAGAGAAGAAAGAAAGGAGGGAGAAGAAAAGATTGAAATTGTAGAGAAAGAGAAGGTAGAGAAAATATGCAATCAAAATAAGATAGGGAGAGAGTTAATAGAAGAGATGAGATAGTAGGGACAAGTTGAAGCGACGAGCGATTGATGACAACATGGAAAGAGAAGCCGATGTTTAAGAAAAATAGAAAGTGAAAGAAAAAGTAAAAGAGACCGAAAGAATTTAATTTAGATGAAATTAGTCAATCATTCATCTTAATAAATTGCTAAATTTTCATCGATAATTAATTTTGGTTATTTATTTCTCTATTTTTTATATTTATTTTTGTGAAATTTATTTATTTATTATGACTGGATAAATCATTATTGCTGGAGAATATATTGAAATTCTATATTATGGTTTGACATATAATATTTTTTTATTTCATGAGATTATTCTTTGACTCTAATTTAATTTCTATCATTCATATATGTTATTCTAACAAGTATGATTTATATGGTACATGCTGTGTTCTAGCTTCCTCATAGTGATAGTATGTAAGATTGTATACTTTCTAGGTAGTTATATAAATATGCTAGAATTTATATTTATAAATTGTAGCTAGGTTAGATAAAAATTTACCTAATAGTTTTATGATTCTAAGTAGTGGAATGTTTAGATATGTGTGGATCAAAGGAGAGGAATACAACCAGACACACTTGAGGTACTTATTTGGGTACTTAAAATGACATCCTTTCACTTGCATCTGATGCTTTAAATATATTTAAATATAGGATCCACTTGTTACAACTATACTGCTAGTATTTAATAGGATTTACTATTGGTTCTTTGTTATATTAATTATTTTAAGGAAGTAATATAAGATACATAAAGCTACTTGGCTTGCAACTTGGTCAATTTCTTTCTTATCATTAAAAGATAACATAGAAATTATTATTATATTCTGATGGTCTAGTGGTGGATTTTGAATTTTTAGGATATTCATCATATTTGCATTCATCTATTATTATTTTTTATTAATTTCTTTTATTTATTCTTTTTATTATTTTCTATTGTTAACACCTTTATTATTGTGTAATTATTATTATTTATTTTTAAGAGATTTTGAGTTTTTATTTTATTTTATTATTTATGCGCTAGCTAAATAAAAGTGAGCTCTCTTAATCCCAGTATAAAAGGATGCCCTTATTTACTAATAAAATAATTGATAACAAGATGGTTTAAATTTTTTGTTGGCTACGACCACACTAATTTTTAGTGACGTTGTCGGGGATTAGTAACTTTTCCTTTATTGTGCTAATATTTATTTTTTTAGTTTCTCGTGTGTTTTTTGAATCATCATCATCATCATCATCATCATCATTATTATTATTATTATTATTATTATTATTATGTGTTTTATTTATATCTAGTGTGGTTATGATATTTTTCTTTTTTTAGGTATTCTTTGGAGAGTGCATATAAGAGGGAAACCACACGTAGGGATTTTACCAGTGAATCTTGAATTAGATAAATCCATTTGAGCCATTAGAAATTTAAATATTTCTTGTTCTCCTTCATCAACAAGAGTTGAAGACGAGCTTTTTGGTTCATCATCATCATCAATTTTAGAAGAAGAGGCTTCAAATATCAACACATCACTAAAGGAAGAGACTATGTACTTCACTCACATGTCAACCAATAGGAGATTTTGAGAGTTGGTAGCCCAGAATATAGCAGAAGTAGTTCCTACATGTATTAGCTATTTTAAGCCCACTATAGGAAGGCAAAAAGATTTTGAGCTCAAGTTTGGCATACTTCATAGAATTCCCACTTTCCATGGGATCCCTAGTGAACATCCCAATAAGTTCTTAAAGGAGTTTTAGTTATGTGCCCTAAGGTGGTGAATCTTCAAATATTGATGCTTAAGGCATTTCAATTTGCCTTGGTAGATGGTTCTAAGGATTGGCTTTATATGCTCCCTACAAGATAGATCTACTTTTGGGATAATTTGTCTAGTGCATTCTTGGGAAAGTATGTTCCTACTTCACATGTTATAGTGGTAAGGAAAAGGATCGCCGGGATTCGGTAAGATCCTAATGAAAAATTACATGCTTACTAAAATAGGTACAAGGCGTTACTATCATAGTGCCCACAACATAGGATGATGATAAATAACTTGCTATAATACTTTCACAAGGGACTCACTCCACTTGAGAGGAACATGTTAGATGTAGCTAGTGGTGGCTCTTTCATGGATAAGGATCCTACCTTATCACAAGCTTTATTGAAAAATTTGAGCCTCTAGCATAAAAAAATATGATGGCCTCTCCACCTATTCAAGAGTGAATAAGATAATTATAATTTAATTTGATGATAGACTTAACCAACACACTATAATTGCTTTATAAATTGATACAACTATCATAGATGTTACTAAATATGGAGTATATTCAACGATAAGACATCCTAGTTATAAATGCCAACAAATGATTTGAGGAGAGGATCATGAGCAAGCAAATGCCATTATATTTTCAACTACTTATCATCTAGGTATGCAAAACCATCCTAATTTCCATTAGATAGATAATAATATAGTTCTTAATTCTTCAATTTTCAACTAAGTGGCACCAAGTTTTTTTCAAAAATCGCAAAGAGGATCCTCTCTACCTCAAGTTCCAACCATTGACAAATATGATAAGATTTTTAAGTTATAGAAAAATGGAAAAAAATCAGCTAATATAAAGCTAACTGTACATGTACAAGAGAATGTTAAATATAGAGCATCAAATGGGAGAACTGGTCACTGAGCTGAACTAATTGCATGATCCAGGAAACAACCTTGTAGAAGCATATCTAATCCAAAGGGAAATTTTGAGTCAGCTAATGCATTAGTAATAAGGAGTGGAAAAACATGTAAGAGTGCTCCAAATAAGACCAAGGAGAAATTAGAGCAATTAGAAGAAAATCCAGCAAAAAAAGAAGGGAAAATCACGCAAAAGCAAGATAATAGGAGCAAAAAATAAAAATAAAAATAAGAAAATCCACTCTATTCAACAGAAATTTGAGAGCTCTTCAAATGGTTTATCCTCTACCATTCCAATTTTTTTCTATTACTAACCTATTTTTGCTCTCCAAGGGGCTTGTAATGTGTTCTCCAAGGGGCTTGTAAACGATTTACTTGTGTAGGTTAGTACACTTATATTTCTGATTGACTTCTATGTTTTGGATATGGATGAAGGTAGCTTAAGTCTAATGCTGTTCGTCTTAGGAAGGCCCTTCATGAGAACATCTCACACAAAGACAGACATTTATACTGGTTCTCTCACTATGGAATTTGATAGAGAATTCATAAGCTTCAACACGTTTAAGGCCATGAGGTACCCAATGGATGAATATTCTTGTTATACTATTAACTCCCTTAAGCTTTTACCATAGGATTAATCTAAGGAAGATGAGGATGATCCATTGGCTACCACATTTATGAAAAGCTTAAGTCTAGATGAGAAAGGAGAAGATAACTCTTTGGAGGAGATAGAGACGTTACTTTCTCCACATCTTGTGCATATTGTGGCACACATGGAGCCAAAACCTCTATATCGGTGTGGATCCCCTCCTTTATTGATTCCATTAGCTACTAACAAGCCTATAACTATTTTGATTTGGCCTCTTTATTAGAGCTCAAGCCATTACATAATCATATAAAGTTTTCACACTTAGGAGATAGTAAGACCCTTCTACTGATCATATCTGTAAAGTTAACAAACTTGTAATAAAGAAAGCTATTGGAAGTCCTTAGAGCTCATAAAATATTTATTGTATAGATTTTAGTAGACATCAAAGGAATAAGTCCTACCATGTGTATTCACCGTATACTTAATAAAGAAGGAACTAAGCTAACAAGAGAACCTCAATAGAAATTTAGACCTCTTATGATGGAAGTAGTGAAGAAGGTAATCACAAAGATTTTAGATTACTGAGTCATCTACCCGATCTTATATTCTAAATGGGTGATGCTTATTAAGGTGGTACCTAAAAATTTGGGGGTCATCATAGTGAAGAATGAGGAGAATGAGCTTATCCCACAAAGGATAGTGACTAGACACCATGTATGCATTAAGAACAGGACGTTTAATGCCACAACAACAAAAGTCCATTTCCCATTACCATTTATTAATCAAATGCTAGAGATATTAGCTAATCATTTCTATTATTACTTCCTTGATGGGTACTCCCGTTACAACAAAATTCACATACTAGAGGAGGATTAAGAGAAGATAACCTTCACAATCTTATTTAGCACATTTTCTTATCAATGCATGCCTTTTGGGCTATGCAGAGCCCCTGGCACATTCCAAAGTTATATGATTAGTATTTTCTCTTATTATATTTAGAAGATTATTGAGGTTTTTATGGATGATTTAATTGTCTTTAGTGATACTTTTGATTCTTGCCTTAATAATCTGACTTTAATTTTCAAATGATGTGATGAAACTAACCTTGTACCTTCTCCCTTATATGTGAGAGAGGTGCATTCTTATCTTGGTCATGAAAGCTTCTATCGATGGTGCATAAAGGACTTATCTAGCATTAAATGACCATTGACACACTTTTGTAGAAGGATGTCTTTCGATTGGAGTGGGGAGTGTTAAAAAGCATTCAATGACCTCAAGAATATCCTAACGACAACTTCGGTGATGCTATATAATGCCCCCAAATTTTACTATTAAAAAATTTCGTTCTATTTAAAATTTAGTGGAAGAAAAAAATCAAAAACTGTGAATTTTAGGGATATTACCACCATACTTATTACCAAACTGGTTTACTCCTACCCTTTTAGTACCAAATACTAAGGCTAAAGAAAATAGAATACAATTTATACAAGTTCAATTTAAAATAAAGTAGCTCACTAAATTCATAACAAAAGATATAAGCCCATAATTAGTGGTTACAAGAGTAAAATTTACCAAAGAATTAAAAAGGTGGAAGAGATATCCTAGGGATTTTTTAGATAATCCTCATACTCATACCCAAGCCCACTTGAATAGCATCTATAATGAACTTACAAGGGACACTGCCCTTTGAATAGGTAGGGGCTCATGAAGGGAACCCATCAGTACTATATATTGAGTAACCCCTTTAAACCAAACTCAAAGGTAGGCCCGCATGCAACACATAATACAAAGACTATATAGATGGCAACATTCGAACTCATACATAAGGAAACACCTTGTATAATGAAAAATGCATAACACAAAATCCATGCACTTAACAAATCCATCACGTACCCAAGCGAGGACAAACACTAAAGCTAGACTCATGTCATATCAATAGATCATAACATGAAATCAATACTTTTTGTCTTAAGCCATTAGTTAATCATTATTCAATCATCATCTTTTGATTTATATACATGTAAGTGTGCGAACCCCACTATTATAGCCAGTGGGCCGGAAACATACAAGGAAGAACCCACCTGACCACTATTATTTGTCGTTGGATTGATCTCTAGGGATCCCTACACCTGGGCAATATTATTTACTGATAGACTGGTGTAGCCCCAACTTACATGGTATTCCACTGTAAGTGATTAGTATGTTCCCATAATTTATTAATATCTAATGTTTGGTTTGTTGAGCTCAAGATCCCCCACTATTATCACTGGTAGACTAGAAACATATAGGATATAATGTACCTAACCACTATTATTTGCCTGTGAACCGATCTCCATGACATCTTGCACCTGGCCACTATTATTGTTGGTGGATAGGTATGGGCCCTACTCAATAATCTTTCACTTTAGTAATTAGTACTTTATTCATGTCTTATTCAATAAGTCCATTTATTCAATTCGAGGGAAGATGGATAGGTCACAAATCCAGAGATACAAAGATATACTAGCCATAGAATCAAGCATTACATATCAAGGATCATGGCATACACAAAATCCTAACACATACTTATAATATATCGAACACACATTTCCATGCACACTTACCATCCAGGCACCCGTCGCATAATTATGATATAACATCATATCATTCAATCCATTAATATGTTAAACACAAGTTACCAATTTACCCTATCATATTTACAAAATTACTAAAACGCCCTTGGTCTACAAAATTACCAAGTCATCCCTTTTTACTTGCTAAATTACCATATTACCCTCCATGTTACATAATTACCAAATTGCCCCTTAATTGTGTTAGACTACTAAATTATCCTCCATACTTATTAAATCACTAACTTTACCCCCTCATATTTGTTAAGTTACCAATTTACCCTTAAAGTGGGTTAAATTACCATATTACCCTTTATATATCTTAATTACCAAATTGCCCCTTATGCTTATTAATTTACCAAATCACCCTCTATAATGTTATACTTGTTAGATTTCCCATTTGGTTAGTTAGATTACCAAATTGCCCTTTTTGTTGGTTACATTACCAAATTTTCCTTCTTCATTATTATAATTACCAAATTACCCTTTTAGTTAGTTAAATTACTAAATTGCCATTACTAAATTACCTTACTAAATTACCCTTTTAGTTGGTTAGCTTACCAAATTGTCCTCCTTCATTATTAAAATTATTATTTTGCCCCTCTTTCTACAATTACCAAACCCTTTCTTTGATACCAAATTACTATTTTACCCCTTTACTTTACATAACTACCAAAATACCCTTTCTTTTTACCAAATTACCATTTTACCCTTTTTATATTACGTAATTATTAAAATTCCCTTCATTTATACCAAAGTAATATTTTAGCTTGCTACTTTATTAAATTACCAAAATACCCTTCCTTCACACCAGATTACCATTTTACCTTTCTACTTTATTAAATTACCAAAATACCATTCCTTTACACTAATTTGCCATTTTATCCTTCTACTTCATTAAATTGCCAAAATAGCCTTCATTTACACCAAATTACCATTTTACCCTTATTAAATTATCATTTTAACCCTTTACTTTACAAAATTACCATTATACCCTTTCCATTAAATTTAATTCACCAAAATACTTTCTTACACCCAAAAATTACCATTATACCCTTTCCATGAAAAATTACTAAAATGCCTCCTTCTTTGTCCATTTACCATTTTACCCCCTTTACTTTTATGATTTACCATTTTGCCCTTAATACCCTCAGTATATAAAATATGAATATGCATTCTCTATATCCATCATCTAACTCCACCAACTATTATTGTTTATCATAATACTCATTAGCACCTAGAATTATTTAGGCCACACCCTTACACAACAAATATTACTAAAATACCTATAGGGCCCATAATAATAATATTTATGCAACAAATAACCACATTAGCAAAACAAATCATATATATGCACTTACCATTATTATTAACAACAAAACTCCTTCCTTAAACATTATTTCTACACATGACACATAAATTAATATGCTTTTTCTTTTTATTAATCAACTCATGCAACTAAATACATTATACTTAACAACAAATATCATGCATATACATATATTAAAAATCCTAATATGCTAGTATACGTATATCCATACATTTTATTAGGGTTTAATGGCTACTTTATTTTCAGCAAAAATCAAACCTTACCGGTACCTTGATTAAAAATTTAAGCTTTGATTAGTAAAACTCAATCCCTAAAAATAATATAAAAATTAGCATATTAAAAGTAGAAAATCAAAGGAATAATTTTTAATCAAAAGCTTAATTAATATATACTAATACCAACTATTTTTTTATACCTTGAAATTAATTAAATTTGAGCTAAAAAATGGAGGCAAGACTCATACTGCTCAATATGAGTTGCATACCATATTGAAGGCGGAAGGGGGTCAAAGAAGGGAATAGGAGAAGGGAGGGGGCTTGTTTGGGTAAGGGTTTTGAGGTTGGGAAGAGGGAAGGTGGAGGAGAGTTAGGGTGGAGGCTAGATGTAAGGGTGGAGTGGGGGTGTAGGTTGCGGTCGAGTGTGGGTGATTAGCAGCTAAGGGCAGGGGAGGTAGCGGCTGCAGGGCTACGAAGATGGCTATAAAGGTGGTAGAGATAAAGGAAAAAGGGAAAATAAGAAGGAAAAGGAGGGCCTATAGGGCTAGGTTTCAACCATGGGAGGCAAGGGGTGGTAGGGGAGGTTCTAGGGGTGCATTAGTGGCCTTGGTGGCAGCGAAAAAGGTGAAATGCCTATGGATGGTGGTGGTGCAAGGTAGAGGCTGAGAAGGGGGAAAGAAAATGAAGAAGAAGAAGGGTGGATATAGGGGTGTGTGGGGGTGGCTTGGTGGTGTAGGGAGGTAGTGAGCGTGGAAGGAGGTGGTGTAGGTGGTTGTTTTGGTGGTGGTAGCGGCGGTTGGTGGTCGCAAAGTGAAAATAGGGGAGGAGGAGAGGAGAAGAAGAAGAGAGAAAAAGGGGAGGTTTGTAGGGAGAAATGTGGCTCTAGGAGGGAGAAAATGAAGTAGAAAAGAAGGAAAAAATGAGAGGGATAGGATGTAGGCATAGGTGGGTTAGGTGGAGGTATAGGGGGAAGGCATGCGGGGGATGATTTGCAGGTCATGTTTGGTCTGAAAATGGAAGGAAAAGGGATAGTGGAAGAGAGAGGGAGAGAGAGCAGAGTCGTAGGGACAATAGCAGGTGGTGGTAGGCGGCTAGAGTAGGCCAGTCATGGCATGCAGGTCAATGATCTAGGAAGGAGGAAGAAGGAGAAGAAGAGAAAGAAAGGAGAGGTAGGCTGTCAGAGTAGGGAGAAAGGAAGGGGAGTGGGCTGGCCAATGCACGAGGGAGAAGGGGAGAAAAAAAGGGAGGACTAGGCTGGCCCAGTCGGGGGAGGGAGAAATGAAAAGAAATTGGGGAGGAAAGATAGGTTAGCAACATCGTGGAGAGAAAAAAGGAAAGGGAATGGGTCAGGCCCAACGTGAGGGGGGAGAAGAAAAGCAATTTGGTGGCCTCAAGAAGAAAAAAGAAAAGGAAGCAGAAAGGAAAAAGAATAAAAAGGAGAGAGAAAAGGGAAAAAGGAAAAAGGGGAGGAATAAAATAAAAATAATTTTTGGATTAATAAAAATTTAAATTTTTAATAGATAAATTAATTTAATAATTTAATATATTGGTATAAAAAGGTTAATTTTAGTAAAATATTATCCTGAAGAATTATTTAACTAAAATGAATATGATAAAATAACATAATATTTATTTTAATTTATTAAATATTCATATCCATTCTTATATGCTCAAAAATCCACAAAATAATCAAATTAAATAAATCTAAAAGTTAATTTATCAAATAAAGGCTTCTTATTAAATTATAGGTTTTAAATTTTTGAGGTATTACATGCTACCTCTAGATTGGTTCCTACCATTTGTAATCATGTGTGATACCTCTATCTATGTGATCGGTGTTGTCTTGGGATATGAAAAGATGAAAATGTAATCCCCCAAAAATTTAGAAAACCTATAGTTTAATAAATTGCTTTTATTAAAATAAATTAGCTTTTAAAATTATTCAGTTTAATTATTATATGGATTTTGATTATATAAAATTAGATAGGAATATTTAATAAATTAAAATAAATATTTTATTAATTTATCGTACTCATTTTTTTTAAATAATTTTTCAAACCAATATTTTACTAAAATTATCCTTTTTAAGCCCATATATTTAATTATATTAAATTAAATTATTAAATAAATTTATTATTAAAAATTTTAAATCCTATTATTTTATAAATTAAATTATTTTAAGTTCTCCCATTTTTTCATTTTCCTTTTCTTTTTTTTTTCTTACCTTCTCCTTATTCCTCCTTTATTTCTTTCCGTTTTTCTCCTCCTTGGGCCACAGGCCCGTTTCTTCCCTCCCCTATTCTCCTCCTCCCACGCACGGCACATCCCAGCCCATCTCTCCTTTCTTTTTTTCCAGACTGGATCGGCCGGCCTACCCTTCCTTTCCTACACCGGTCTGCCTGTTTGCGTCCCTCCCCTTCCTTTGTCTCTTCTTCCACGTGGGACCACCATTGTCTACCATGATCGAGCACACCGGCCACCTGCAATTGCCATACCCAGCCACCACCTACCTCCTTGCTACTCCCTCTCCCTTCCCTATCATTTTCTTTCCTATTTCGAACCAAACCAACTCCTGGACCATAGCTCACGTGCCCCTTTTCCTTTCCCTCTTCTTCCCTTCACCTCCTTGTCACCCGACCACCATCTACCACCCTACAACCTGCCCTGGCTGACCACCTACTCCCCTCTACCTCCTATTAATTTTCTTCATCCCTCCTTACCTCATCCTACTCATAACTTTGAGCCCTCTTTTCCTTCCCCGATTCTTTTCTCTCATTTTCTCCTCATTCCCATTCTTCCCTGGTTTTTGCATGCTGCCGCCAACTGCCGATCCGACCACCGCACCAAGCCCCTGCGCCACCCACTGCCACCCTATACCTCAACCCTTCACCACCACGAGACCACCCAAGCCACCCTCGAGCCCCTACAACTCCTCCCTTCTCCACCTCTTCTTTTTCTCCCCACTTTTCTCCCTTACCGGCAAGCCACCTACAACCACCCCGTTTTTCGCCGTGTGGCCACCTCTGCTGCCAACAAAACCACCAATACACACCCTACAACCTCCTCTACCACCCCCATACCTTACTTTCCTGAAAACAACCCCTTACCCCTCCATTTTTCCCTTCTCTTTTCCTTCATTCTCAACCACGCCCAGCTCGATAGCCATCTTCGCCGCCTTGCTGCAGCCACCTCCGCTGCCCTCTGCCGCCATTAAACTATCCTTAGCCTCCACCTACACCCCCTCTTCACTCCTGCATCATTACTTTGCCTCCAATCCTCCCCCATCTACCTCCTTTTCTAGCCTAAAGTCCCTAAACCGAGCCATCTCTCCTCCCTTCTACCTCATTACCTTCGAACCCTTTTCTCCCCTTTATTCTACTTGTGGCTCACACTGTTCATGCAGCGTGAGCTCCTACTTGATTTGGAATTTATTTATCTAAATTTTGAGGTATCTTAATAGTTAATTAAAGTGTATTATTATTAAATAATTTTTTTATAAAGTTTTATGCTTTTAATTTCTTACTTCTAACATAATAATTAATGATATTATTTTTAGGTGTTGAGTTGCTAATTAAGCCTTGAATCCTTAACCAGGATACCGGTAAGGTTCAATTTTTATGGGATTATGGTAATCGTTAAAACCCACTTAAACACATGGAAAAACGTATACTAGCACATTAGGGATTTTAGTATGATTTTATGCATGTTTTGTGTTGCCTAGTATGATATATATGGTTGCTTATATTGATTGATAAAAAGAAAAGAAAAGAAAATTATGATAGCTTTTGTGCCATGTGTAGAGATGATACTTAAGGGAGGAGTGTGATTATTGATGGAAATTTTAAATTCTTGTCTATAATGTATTATGTTATTAATGCATGAATAATATTATTGTGAGCCTAAGGGTATGTTAGTAATATGCCTATGTAAGTATGTGATCTAATATATGTAGTCGTTAATGAGTATTATGTTGAATAATGATAAGTTGGCGGAGTTAGATGATAAGAATGAAGTGCTAATATTATTATTTTATGTAGTGGTGGTAAATTTATAAAAGTGGTGTAATAAAGGGGTTAATTGGTAATTTTATAAGTGAAAGGGGTATTTTGGTAATTTTGTAGTAAAGGGGAATTTTGGTAATTTTGAAAGAAAGAGGTAAAATGGTGAATTTGTAAGAAAAATGGTATTTTGGTAATTTCAAAGGAAAAGGGTGAAATGATAATTTTATAAGTAAAAGGATAAAATTATAAGTTGTAAGAAAAAGGGGTATTATGGTAATTTTTGAGGCAAAAGGGCAATATGGTAATTTTATGATTAAATGAAAAAAATGATAACTTTATAAGTAAGGGGGTATTATGGTAATTTTTGGAGAAAAGGGTAAAGTGGAAATTTTGGAGTCAAAGGGCAATATATTAATTTTATAAGTGGTAAGAATGGTAATTTTGGAAGTAAGGGGTAAAATAGTAATTTTAGATGAAGGAGAGTATTATGGTAATTTGCAAGCAAAAGGGTAATATGGTAAAATTAGATGTAAGGGGTAAAATGGTAATTTTCATAAATAAAAGAATATTATGGTAATTTGGAAGTAAGGAGTAGAAGGATAATTTTGTAAATAAAAGGGTATTTATGGAAAACTTGGGAGAAAGGGGTAACTTGGTAGCTATAAAAATGACAAAGTGTAACTTGGTAATTAAATTACGATTATAGAAGGGCAATATAATATTTATAAAAATGGAGAAGGGTAAAGTGGTAATTATAATTATGGAGAAGTGTAATCTTAATAATGGAGAAGGGTAAATTAATAATTATAATTATGGAGAAGGGTAAAATGGTAATTATAATAATTAAGAAGGGTAGAATGGTAATTATGATAAGGGAAAAGGGTAATTTGGTAGTTTAACCAACTAAGGGGCAATTTGGTAATTATGATAATGGAGAAGGGCAATTTGGTAATTGAATCGACTAAAGGGTGAGTTAGTAATTATTTAACCTACTAAAGGGGCAAATTGGTAATTATGATAGCAAAGATGGGTAATTTGGTAATTTATCCAACTAAAGGGCAATAGGGTAATTTGTCAAGTAAGGAAGGGATGACTTAGCAATTATATAAGTAAGGGGTAAATAAGTAATTTATACCTAACATGCCGTTGTGATTGTGGAATTTCATAATATGATTCAAATAATGTTGATTAGTAAGGTAAGAGTATTTGATTATTAGTAAGTATCACGAGAACAAATCCTAATTCGGAATTAGATGAGATTATGATGGCCTTAATGGTTTCTCTGTGATATCTTGGATAACTGTCTGAATAAGAAATGACTAATGATATTAAAACGATAAAAAGTGAATAAGTATCTGATTATTGTGCATTTTGTGATCACCTTAATTAAGACACTAATACTTAAAGTGAAAGACCTCGAGATCAGGAATGGTGACTCTTTAGGGGTCGCTACCCTAATGACGTGGTTTAGTCCACGATTATTCTGGTATTTGCTGGTGTGCCTTTGTGCCCCAACTAGGCACTATATCTTACTCTACCTAGCTCTACGGACCTAGTTAGGGAGTGTGTATACTTATAGATTAGGTGTCCTTGTCGGTAGGGTACTGAGTAGCTTTATGCACCAGTACGACCAAGGTACCTTTACGTCCTTGGGTTCGTGGTTGAAGGGTACTGAGTATCTTGTATGCATTAGTACGACCGGTGTACCTTTGTGTCCCGGGTTCTTGATCTCCCATCTGAGGCAAATAAATAGAATTGTTGTGCTGACTAAAGAAAGGAAAAATACTAATAAGGAAAGTGAAAGATTAATGAGCCGGGCCCAGTTGACTTATGATAATGAGTACCGATCCATCGGTTATAATAGTGGCCCAGGAGCATGTTGCCCTGGCAAGTGATTATGAGTACTGATCCACCGGATATAATAGTGGCCCAAGAGCGTTTTGCCCTGGATAATGATTATATTTATTCCGGTCCCGAGCTCAATAAAACAAGCATTGGATGTGGATAAATCATGGAATGATATTAATTACTTATAGCGAAACACCTTGTGAGTCGGGGTTAGACCGGTCCACCGGCGAATAATAGTGGTCAGGAGCATTCTACCCCTAGAGACCGATCCACCGGCAATAATAGTGGTTAGGAGTGTTTTGCCCTGTATGTATTCCGGTCCACCAGCTATAATAGTGGGGTTCTCTCACTCGCTTGGATATGACTAGAGAGATGATTGAATAATGATGGACTAATGGCTTAAGGCCTAAAAGTATCGATCGTACTTTATAACTTGTTGATGTGTGGCAGCCTTGTTATATATGTGATTGTTATGTATGCACCTCTTATTACATATGTATATAGCTTGCATTATGTGCCGTATTGCGGGCCTGTTTTTAAGTGTGGTATTAAAGGGATACTCAGTGCCATAGTATTAAGGGTTCCCTTCGTGGGCCCCTGCCTATTCAATGGGCAGTGCCCCTTGTAGGTCTTTTCAGGTGCTACTCAAGTGGGCAACGAGAAAGAGAGTAAGGAATTATCCAGAACCGTTAGGGTTTTTCCTCCTCTTTTAAATTCCTACTTTAATGTTAATGTTGTTACTATAACCACCACTGGTGGATTTTATTCTTGTAAATGATTTGATACGCTACTCTGATTTAAGTATGTTGAATTTCTTGTAAATTATATTTCATTTTTTTAGCCTTAGCACTTGGTACTGGAACTTTTTTTTCTTCCGCTAATCTTTTAATAAAACAAAATTTTTCAGTCGTAAATTTTGCGGGTGTTACAGAAAATCCCTATGTCAACTATTACACTTTAAGAACCCTTAATGACGCTCAGTTAAATTAATCAACTACCAAGAAACAATTGTTTGTAATGGTATTTATGCTTTAAAAATTTAGAACAAATTTACTTCAAACTAAAGTTATAATTTTTATAGACTAGGTAGCATTGAAGCATTTATTGTCTAAAAGGGAAGAAAAGCCCTAGTTGTTATGATGGGCTCTCTTGCCACAAAATTTTGATGTGGAGATTAAGGATAAGAAAGGGAGCAAGAACGTAGTAGCCAGTCACTTAAGCCTCTTTTGATTCAAGATGGTGAACCATACTGTTGATTGAAAATTTCTTTGATGAGTAGCTCTTTGAGATATATATAAGTACACCATGGTTTGCTAACATTATGAACTATCTTGTTACTTCTAAGCTACCTATTGACATTCCACGATCAGTGAGAACTAAGATTAGAAAGGAGTCATACCAATGACAATATGTTATAGAAAACCCCTATTTGTGGAAATTTGGTACTGATGTTATACTAAGGAGATGTGTGACTGATTTTGAATTTGAGCATATTTTATTACACTGTCATACTTTTCATTGTGGAGGACACCTTAGTGCTAAAAAGACCATCTTCAAGGTTCTTGAAGCTAGTTTTTATTGACCTACACTATTTAGAGATGTTAGCACTTATTATATGAGATATGACAGGTGCTAAAGATCAGGTAACATTGGTCCTAAACATCAAATTCCCTTAACCTCTATTATATTTGTAGAAATTTTTGCTGTGAGGGGCATTAATTTTATGGGTCCATTTCCATCTTTTAAGGGCTATCTCTATATTATCCTTTCTATGGATTATGTGTCAACATGGGTAGTAGTAATTGTCTTTCATACTAATGATTCTTGTGTAGTTGTAGGTTTCTTCCAATCTTACATCTTTTCCAGGTTTGGTATGCTTAGAGTGATCATTTTTTTGGTAAGTAAGTGATTTTTGTTACTTCCAAATGAAAGATGAGAAGTACAAACTAAACAAGGCAAGACAATTAGGGAAATAAACCTAACTCATCTACATAATTCATGCATTTCCTAAAGGACTTACTATATAAAAAGTAGCAAAATGACTAGCTAACTCACTAATAATATGCTTTATAATACAAGAGCTAGGTTAGAAATTTTTTGCAAATAATTTTTATAATATAAATCATTTGTTTCCTTATCTTAGGACTCTGACCACCGTGAATTATCCACCTCTGCAAGTCATGCCAATTAGTAATATGTTGTATGCATCCCAATTTTTTAAGCATTGGAATATAAGTATTAGTTTTGTATGGGTAAGAAAAGATAACATGGGGTATAGTTTCTGCCTCTTCTATACAAAGGACATATGTATTAGATTAGACAATTTCATAGTCAACTAGATTGTCCTTAATTTGGAGGCAATCTATATTTACAAGCTAGAAGATGAATTGATGTCTACGTAGAGAGAGTGGGTTACAAATAGCTGCACACCAAGGAACCTTTGTTGCCTTAGGTCGGATAGTGTCATTTTCCTTAGAGATAGTGAATCTATTCTCTATGGAAAATTTTTGAAGGCTAATAGCAGTGGTGAATAAGTGTTGGAAGAAGGGATTTAGCTCTAGAATTTTCCTAAGGATCCAAGAGTAGCGTTTTATATATTCATTTTTTATATGTCTTGATCTTTAATATAGTAAACATGCACCCGTCTTACCCATAAAATTTCTTTCTCTATAGCTAAAGAATAGAGTAGTCATCTCGTAGTAGGAATATTCCACCACCAAACATTAGGGAATCCTAAATATCCTTCTAACTTGGGTTTACACACTTTATTTCAGGAGATTGGAGATTTCTTAGTTATCTCATATGTCCCTGACCATAATTAGCTTCTACAGATGGCATTAATCTCATTGATGACATGGTCAGTGAGTGGAAAGATTAAACACCAGTAGGTTTGAAGACTAATTAACACTAACTTGAAAAGTTGCATTCTTCCTACATATCTAAGGAGAGAAGCTTACTAAGTCCTAATTTTTGCTATCTATTTCTCAATTATGGGTCTATCACAATGAATACCCATATATTTACCATCAAGAGGGAATCTAAGGTAAGCAAAAGGGAGATGGCCTTTTGGGATTTGGAATGTAGCAAACACCCCTTCATTGAGTTGGTTATTAATATATCCTCCATAGTAGATGGAACTTTTAGTAGTGTTAATACACAAACCAGACAAGGAGGAGAAGGTCTTGAACATATCAAAATAGCAGTAATAGAGGAATGGTCTCCTTCACAAAAGAATAGGAAGCCATCTATAAACGTTAAGTTTAGGAGTTGAATTCTCTTACATATAGGATGAGGAGTGAAATTGGGATTAGTCTAAAGAGGTAATGGTGCTCTATTAAAAAATTCCATAACTAAGACAAAGAGAGTGGGGGAGAGGGGATCCCCCTGTCTCAATCCTTTTTGTTGGGAAGGGATGGTGAAAAATTCAATTAAACATGATGGAAAAACTAATAGTGATGACACACTACATAAAAATCTTCACAAAAGGAATAGGAAAATAAAGAGCACACAAAATATGTTCAAGAAAATCTGATATCATAGTTTCAAAAGCCTTCCTCATATTGACTTTGATTATACATCTAGGAGATATATGTTGTTGGGAATAACCTATGACAAGATTGGTTGCCAAAAGGATGTTGTGTCTAATACTTCTGCCATTAACAAATGCAGATTAAATTTCATTGACTAGAAGTGGTAGAATAGGTTGGATTCTAGTGTTTATGATCTTTGAAGTAATTTTATAAAGGGTGTTGAAGCAAGAAATAGGCCTATATTCACTTGGTTTAGTAGCATTTTGGACTTTAGGGATCAAGTTGAGATGGGTGACATGAAGGCTGTGAGGAAATTTTCCAGATCTAAAGAACTCATAAAATCTTTTCGAAATATCATCACCAATAAGATCCCAACATCTCTTGAAGATATAGGCACTAAAACCGTCTAATCTTGGGGCCTTATCATTCCCTATAGAGAATACTGCATTTTTTAATTCCTCTTTCGAGATAGATGCAAGCAATGTGTGTTGATGAGTCTTGTTAACAAGTTTACCTTTAGTAATGATTCTGTCTATTGTTTCCCTTTCCAGATGAGCAGGTTGGTGATCATTATCACCTAGGACGCAGATAAGACCCCAATAATACCATCTTGATTTGTGTGGATAATTCCTTGATCATTAGTGTTTGAGTGAACTTGATTTGCATAATTTCTTCCTTTATCCATGGTATGAAAATATCCTCTATTAGCATCTCCAAGTTTAAGCTAGGTAACCCTATATTTTTGTGAAAGAAAATATCTTCACATTTAGGCAAATGTGAAAGTTTTCAAGATAGGATAGTTTCTTACTGTTGTATATTGTCATCTAAAGGGTGATGAGTTAAAAGCTATTGAATCTGGAACAATTCTTGTCTTACATTAGTAACCTTCTCACTAATTCCACCAAATTTAGTTTTATTCGGTGCCTTCAAAAGTCCCTTAAGGAGTTTTAGTTTATATATAATACTGTATAAGGGAGTTCCAAAAACATGGGAAGACCAACTTTGATTCATAATTTGATTAAGCATAGTATCCTTAGTCCACATGTTATAAAATCTAAAGGGTTTATTACCTCTAAAAGAGAGTGGAGCAATGGTCACAATGATAAAAAAGTGATATGAAACACATAGGACTTGAAAGTGTGTTGTAGAACCTCTATAATGATCAAACCAACAGGAATTTTCTAGGGCTCTATCTAATTTGCATAAAACTTTATTAGAACCTAACTAATTATTACACAAAGTATAGAACTAGCCTATGAATCTCAACTCTATGTGCTGAAGATGTGAGAAACATGCATTAAAGTCTCTAACATCCTGATCATTAAGATTACCTCCCTTAATTTTCTTTTGACTATTCAAGTCAACATTAAAATCCCCTAAAATGAGCCATGGTGAGGAAAATGGTGCAACTGTTTATATCATCTAATGCCATAAAATTTTACTATCGATGGCATGGTTACGGGCATAGATAAAGGTTGTATAAAATTAGAAAATACTAGTTAGATGTTTCACTTCAATAAGAATACCTTTATCAATATAGGATAATTCCTCAATAAGATAGGACTTAGGAACCTAGCCAACCCATACTCTACCATTGTAGTAAGAAGAGTAATTATGAATCCAATGCCAGTTTGGCATAAGCTTTTTGTAAATTTTCTCAACATTACCTAGTTTTATTCTAGATTCAATGCAGCCAACAAGATGAATTTTATTAGTCCCACACTGCACACACACTTCCTTCTATTTTAGCATATCATTATGTCCCCTAACATTCCATGATCATGCTATCATGATAACTGGATATGAAAGTCAGGAAAGTAGTGAA
Source organism: Tamarix chinensis (assembly GCA_030549775.1). Taxonomy (NCBI): domain Eukaryota; kingdom Viridiplantae; phylum Streptophyta; class Magnoliopsida; order Caryophyllales; family Tamaricaceae; genus Tamarix; species Tamarix chinensis. The sequence goes on along the minus strand of CM060177.1, from coordinate 62,247,843 downwards.
ATCCCTAAGAACCTCTAGTTACCATTTTCCATCCATCTTGAATGGGGAATTCATCCACATCTATGAGGGTTGATTTAAGGTGTTGCTAATCATCAAATGATTTCGTTTCCTAGTGACTTATGGTAGTAACAAGTCTACCTGATCCAATTGGTATTAATTGAGAATTCTAAGCCATAACAATAGTCAAGTTTAAGGGTGAAGCATCATGTGTAGAGATAGTCTGTGTTCCCTTTGGTTTAACTACATTCTCTACTGTTGAAGGGCTTATTGAGATGATCTTCTATCATTGACAACCACCCACTAGGTCGGTTTTTTCTTAGCTCCATATTTTTGCACTTTCAAAGGGTAAGAATCAGAATTATGATCATTCTTGTGACTATTAGATGAATATGATGGCTTCCATTTGAATAAAATCTATTGGTCCATAATCATATCATTAGGTCTCTTATTTAGAATGGAAGAAGGGAATGGTTGGTGGGCATCCATCTCAACCAAGACTATAGCAAAGGAAATTCTTTGTATAAAGTAGGTAATGGGATCTATACCAATAGGTTTACGAACACAACTATATATCCGACTAAGTTATTTAGTGATCCACATAGAAAAAGGGAGATTAGGCAATTTAATCCATAGAGGTAGGAATTGGAATTATTCTCTACAGAAGGTAAAATCTAGATGCCAATGCTTGAGGAGTAGAGGCTTTACATTTATGAACCAATAGCCAGCCTACAGTATTTCCATGTAGTCTTCTTCATTATCAAACACGAACAGAACATATCCATTTTCATGTAACTTAATGTGAGGGGGTGAGACATAGGACCAATCTATTTGAACAAAGTTCTGCAATTGGTAGAAAGATGGTCTATATCCACAGATCAATCCGACAAGAGAGTATTTCCAAGACAAGGATTCATTATGTATGTCTTTAGTAGAAAATTCTACAATAGGTTTCCCATCCACCATTGAAAGTGGGGAATAATCAAGTTTGATTAGATGGTTTGACCTTCTATTATTGTGAATGATATCACTTCATGCAATTGGTGGATTTAAAACTAGCATAATAATTAGAATGTTTACTAAATTTGATGACATAAATTGTAGAGCAAGTTTTGGTGCTGGGTGATAAATTTCTAGGATTGGTTGTGTAGTTTCTAGGATCAATTTGGTTAAGACAACATTACAATCAATATCCTCATAATCCAAGACATTGTCTATGGGTTGCGGTGGTGCTGGTGGCTTCCTTATTATGATCTTCTTCTTCTTGGCCATTGATGGGCGAGTGGCGTGAAGGAATTAGAACCCTACAACGCCTCTATTCTATTGCTTCACGATAATAATGTATTTTATAGTGATCATTAATCATGGTGGATCACACCTTTACAATAAGACTATCAAAGCTTTACTACACAACTATGTGGTTATACATAAAGTTAATATACCTTGTCACCCTCAAATTAATGGGTAAGTAGAATTTGCTAACGATGAAATCAAGAAGATACTAGAGAGGACTATGAGCCTAACTCAAAAGGATTGGAGCCAAAGGTTGGATGATGCCTTGTGGGCTTATAAGACTGCCTATAAAATTCCCACAGGCATCTCTCCCTTTCATCTTGTTCATGGAAAAACATTTCATCTACCTGTAGAGCTTGAATACAATGCATGGTGCGCTGTAAAGAACCAAAATATAAGTAAAGCCTAAGTTGGAGAGAATAGGAAGATAAAACTTTATGATCTTGAAGAGATAAAGGATGATGCATTTAAATGTGTTATGGTATACAAAGAGAAGACAAAAGCCTTTCATGATAAGATGATTCATGGAAAGTTATTTGTTATGGGTCAAAAATTGTTACTCTACCATCCTTAGCTTTGCTTATTCCTAGGTAAGTTACATTCTATATGGGTTGATCCTTTTATTATTACTCATTTTTTCACTCATGGTGGCATATAGATTAGAATCAAGAAGATAGATAATGAATTTAAGGCCAATAGCCATAGGCTTAAACCCTAATATAAGCCATTCATAGAGAATAATGTTGAAGATTTGCAAGTACAAGAAGCACCTACCTTGACTAGGTAAACCGAGATCACATCAAGCTGAAGACATGAAATTCAATGCTTATTGGGAGGAAACATAATGTAACAGGGGTGTTCTCTACCCTTTATTTATTTATTTATCCATACTTAAAATTACATGTCCCTTTAGTTGTCTACACATTGAGGACAATGTGTGATTTTTTTAGTCAAAGGTAAAAAATTGATATAAATTATGAACCATATGTATGTCTAGAAGCACCAGTATACCCGGGATATATACGACTAGAAGCAAAATAGGGTACCCAAAGAACTAACAAAAAAAAAATAGGTAACATCCTTACCGACCAATCATCAAATAAATGGGAAGAAAAAGAGAAAATAAAAGACTGAAATTAGAGGTCTAGTGGGGCTTGATTTCCTTGTTGTTCAAAACCATATACACATCTAATTTAATTCTCATCATTGTTGCATCAATATCAACAGTTATATCTTCAAAATAAGCAACATTCCTAGTCTTCCAAACATGGTATACATTTGTAGCAAGAGCTAGCATCCTGGCTTGTTTGTGATGTGGATTCCTTCTCTTACACTTTCTTATGGCCCTCATGGTGCTTTCCAGAGTGGTGTAGCCTCTTTTGATCCTTAGCCATGTTCTGACCTGTGTCCATATGCCTTGAGTGATTTGGCATTGAGAAAACAAGTGAGTATAGGTTTACTAGCCTGCCAGTAGAGTACATAGAGTGGAGAGATGCCAAGATAGGTAAGCCTATCTTTGGTTTTGATTTTCCCCTTAGCTGTAAGATAGAGGACAAACCCTTGCCTCTGTATGTGAAGATTATTCCATATGATGGGGTTGTTCTTCATCTTTTACCCTTTCCTTCTAAATACATCATATGCATTTTTAGTAGAGAAATTCCTTGCATGTACATAACTAGTAAGAATATCTATAGCAGTTTCCATTGTACCTTATTTACTAATCATCTTGCCCCTAATCTTAAATATTGACTTCATTAGCAAAGATGTATGCTGGCCAGGTACATAAGACTAGACATCACACTTCTATAGGTACACTTGGTGTATTCATTTTGTTTACAATGAGTCTTTCTTACTCTGTATATGCAAAAGGTATTTGCATATCAGTGCAACATTCTAGGTCTTGGGTTGCTTTATACCACATCCTCGTTCATGCTTTGGTAAGTACATATCAACCTAGGTAATGAGCGGTTATTTTCCACCCCAAACAAAGGTTCTACATTGGCTGAGGATTTTTCTAATAACCATTTGAGGAACATCAAAAATGCTGAGCCAAAAATAGGTTATGCCCTGCACTACCTATCTGACTAGTTCAATTTTCCTTGCATAAGAGAGGGTCTTGTTGTTCCATCTTGCCACTACATTAGCAATGGTAGAATTAAAAGCATCATAGTTAATTACCTTAAGTTTAGTGGGGCTAAGAAGAACCCATATATATCTAAAAGGTAATTGACTAAAAGTCATATTACTAATCTCAATCATTTTCTCTTTGAGAGTTGGTTTGATTCTTGCTAGGATAATGTGTGATTTAAGTGTAGGCGTGTGAGTACTTTTTTGTGCTTGCCTGTTTTTGTATAAAAAAAATTATATTATACATATTTTTTTATATATGTATTTTTGGTGTATTTAAGAGTTTTAAGAGCCCTTAACTAGTTAATGATGATCATATCTTTGAAAACTAACTAAAAGAGGATTATAAAATTGAGATAAAGTGAGTGGAAATTTTTTAAAATAATTTCATTATAGGAAACACATATCTACATATCTCAATGTGAATGGAGCAAGATGATGAATGACTTTCTAACCAACGACATGGTATGTTGATATTCAACATGATCTATAGTGAGTTTTGGAGCCATATATATCTTTTCTTTTTTGAATGAATTCACATGAAATAATCTATATGTCTTGGCTTTGAATTTTCTCTATAAACCTCATATACATTTAATTCCTTTGATTAAATTACTTGCCATAGCTCTTGTAATGGACTTTAGAGATTACTAGAACTTACTCTTGTGCTATTCGAACCTTATAGTCAAAACATACTCTAATAAAGCAAATGATAAAGGAAACATAGGATTTTCCACTACATGACCAAATATCTTGAGTCCTAATTTGTGTACATGGGATGTACACCCAATAGTAGTCTTTTGAGCCTATGCAATAACCATATATTTTTTCTTCATTACCTACATTAAATAACCCATGTGCCTTATCCTTACCCTTACCAAGAGCTAGTGGAAAATGATAAATTCATTATATCGTGGTTATAGAGTGGTTTTTTTGTGGCAGTATGTGGAAGAAATATATGTATTTATGTTGAGAAAGGATTTGGTAATGTTTGTTAGTGGAGTTGAAAATATATATTCATTGTATAGTATCAATTTTCGTTTTTAAAGAAACTTGAAAAAAAAATATGAAATGATGAATGACAAGAGAAGAAAAAGAAGAAAGTGATACGACATAAAGGAAAGAAGGAGATATGGAGATGATTTTAAGAAAGTTATATTCATGTTCGAATTTTTTTGATTATCACATTATTCTAGTTTGATATTAAAATTGAGGTGTATATTATTGATCATCATTGATGTGGATTTTCTGATGAGTAGCCTAAATTATTTGAGTAATTGTGGATCATTATTGTGTAATATTATGTGCTAATATATGTATATATTTAGATGTTAAATTCCTAGGTATTCCTTGAAAGCTTTGGAAAATACCTCTTTTGTATAAGCTTGGGTTAGGTAAATCTACTCGCTTATAGTCCGGTAGAAAATTATGTGTGAGCATGCTAGGATCTTTTAGACCTATAATCATGCTATAGTTAATCTTTTTGAGTATTTTAGCAAGTATGATAAAGTGATAGTATGTTAAAAGGATGATATGGATAATTATTGATAATTGAGTTGTATGAATGGTGATATGGATAATATTTTATGTCCGCATGGCTAAGATTTTGTTAGAAATTCCATTAACATCAAGTTATGATCAAAATCCCATGGTATGTGCCTCATGGATGCTCATGCATGGAAGTAGGGTTATGATAATTCATATAGCTTAATATGTGCATGATTAGGGTTAGCATATGATAAATCCTATTTGCATGACCTAAGGCTTGATATATTCTCCTACATGTACTACAATGATAATATTTCTATTTGAGTGATGTTTTATGTTTTAAATGTGTATTTATATGCTACATGAAAGATGTGTCACGTGATAGTTGCATAATTAGGGTTATGGTGAGCGCATCCTACCAAATGCATGAAAATTGGACAATACAGTTAATAGTTAAAATACAAATATTACCTATAGACTAAAATAATGTGGAATATTATATTTTTTCTTTCTAGTGACAAATCTCTTGTAATAATAATTTATGGTACAAAAATGTATAAAATGGTAAAATTAGGGTTTTAAAGGGTGTATAGGTAATTTTTACCTAATATATCAATTATAAATAAGTGAATGTTAGGAATGGCTTTTCTCTAGGGGTTGCTACCTTAGATTTGAGGTGTTATCTCTCATTTTTGGTCCACTAGTGTGCCATTGTGCCCCAATTTTTAAGGCCCTACTCTACTTTATAGGTTACCTACGGGCCATATGGGGGGGTATCAATACTTAAGGACTAAATCACTGTGGTTGTGAAGATACTATGTTTCTTTCAGGAGCTATTATGACTAGGTGTACTACTGTGTCCCTGGGTTTGAGGTAAGGGTATTGTGTTATTCTTGAACAACAATATGACCAGATGTACTAGTGTATCCCTAGGTTCTACATAAGGGTATTGTGTTGCATTCGAGCACCAATATGACTAGGTATACTACTATGCCATTAGGTTGGTTTGCATCCCTCTCGAGTAAGGAAGTAAAAAATGAAAATGATTGTTATGTAATAAAATGAAAGGAATGGATTATTGGTTAGGAAGTTGCCTTAGTGTTCTACCTTGGTATTGTTATTAAGTTTTTGGTTCGGTAGTTGCCTTAAATGCTCTACCTTGGTATTATGATGGATTTGTTGGTTTGGTAGTTACTTCAATACCCTACTTGGTTTATGTTGAATTTGTTTGTTCGATAGCCGCCTAGTATTGCTTTTGATTTTTGATTCTGTAGTTGCATTAGTGCCTTACAAATATTATTGGAATTTATTTAACTAATCGAATATGACTTACACTTTGAAATGATGAGAAGTGGATTGGTATGTTTTATTATTGAGTTTGAGATTTGGATGTTTATATATGTTTGTCCCATGAATATTGTTTTTATTGTTCATACCTTAGGCTTATGTATGCCTTTTGGTTTTTGTGTGACTATGTGAGTATCCTGCCTCTTCTGAGGGGTATTGTGATTTACTTAGTATGAGAAAGTTGCACCGATACCACTTTTGTAGATGACTATGTGAGGGCCATGGAATGACATGAAGTTTATAAGCACGAGCATGACAAGTGGAGTCCTTGGGAAGAGGTTTCATTTTCAAAATCGGTCATTGGGTCTAAGAGTTAGGCTAAACCGGATTTGTACCTTAGGATGATGTTTTTTGTTATAATCGATTTTATTTTGGACTCTTATGTCCCTTGTACTTTGGACATACTATTGTATTATGACATTTATTTGTAACTCTATTATGTATTATTTCTATTAATACTAGTTTATTTTGGTTGAGTTTTATTTTATCCTTAACACTTTGCATAGGAAAGGCGAGGAGCGGGACTTATGCTAAGTGTGGTTTTAACACCTGGTAAAGTTATTAATTAATGCTTATGCAAAAATAAAAAAATTGAGCAAGTAGATTGGGGTGTTACAATTTGTTAATAGCTAAGATTAGTTTGTGTGTTCTTATATAGGATCCTTTGAGTATGTTCTCTGTGAGACATTCAAAGTTGAATTTTTTGTTGAGTTATTGTTTGAATTTTTCTTGAAGATTCATAGTCTATCCTTTCCTTCAAACCACAAAAATCAATTTCTCTCTTCTTAACCTTCAAATCTTCAATTTCCATAGAAGATCCACATTAATCTTCCCCTTCTCTTCTTCAATATGGCCAACCCTCCTTGTGTCCACATGAAATTTTTTGTCATTTTAACTCTTTGCCCTCTTTTGTATCTCCTTTTTTTTAAAAAAAAACTAGCTAATTGTTCTTGCATTTTTGTGTATGAGTAAGACCTCCTTCCCCTTTTCCATCCAATTTTGTTTCATTTCTGCTCATCTAATTCCAATTGTCTATCTCCTATTTAATTTGAATTAAGTAAAGAAGCATTAAAATTATGTAAAGCGATTCCTCCAAGCAGAGAAAGAATGTTTCCACTAGATATTAAGATGGTAGTTTGAGGACCGAAGAAAGTAAAATAAGGTTCTTGTCAAGATAAATACCTTTGCAAACCACACAATATTCAATGTCCAAATTAAGATTGTAGTTTGACTAGAAAAACACGTGAAACAATTCTCCATCAACATGGACACCTTGCAAAACCACGTTTAATACGTAATTTTCTTTTCTTTACATTTTATTCGTTGCACACTTTTATTAGTTTTAATCTCGTTCTATACTATTACTCTCACTAATAGCTATTCCAAGGATGACACCAAGTTTATGAAGCTACACAAGCTAAAAGGTATGAGTTAGTTATCCTCTATCTATTACCTAAATCTAATAAATTCTGCTTTCATATCTATATTTTTATTCACTAATTAATTTCAACTTATATATTGCAAAAATAATAAAATTTAAAGAAAAAGTATAATATTATAATTAGATACTTAAATTATTATGGTTTAATTATACTTTCGCTTTTAACATTAAAAAATATATTAGAAGTTATATAAATAAAGGATAAATAAAAAAATTATATAGGTTAAATCAATATAAATATAGATATGGATATACAAATGTGTACGGATTTAATTTTTTTTGCCTTATCTATATCTAAACATGACCAAATATTTATTATTTTTATCTATATCTAAACGTCTGACCAATGTTGGAATGCCATCGATCTCGTGAATCTCAACAGTCCAAGCGAACACCCATGGGCAGAACATTTTGCAGCAGAAGGCAAAGATAGGGGCAACACCCTATCGTTTTTTGTGGGTTTGTAGAGGGTTTGGAACAGGTTTAATGACTTTGAAACCTGCTCGGGCAATATTTCGGGTATGGCTCCGAAGTCCTTCCACTATCAGATAAACCATAAAGGAAGTTTGGTTTGGTTGAAGGATTTGAAGAAAATTAACCACGAATGAGACTTTCTGGAGTTCTCAATGATAAATGTGTTCCACCAAGCTTGCTGGTAGTCCTAATAGTTAAAATTCAATTAGGATTTTGGGTTGAATTTATATGAATCGGGAAGTCTACGAGGCAATTCGAGACTTTGACCCCAATCCATGGGAAGAGTTACCCTGTGCAACTAACAGGTTGAGTAGGCAGCTTCGTTCTTGGTTTGGTGTAATTTGAAGGTTTTGAACATAGCCGAGCCTGTAAACTCAAGAATTGACTTGTAGTACTCATGGGGTGCAGTCACATCCCATGGTTTGAAATCCCATCTAGAAAATAATTTTCTAAGGGCAACAAAGGGATCCTGATTGTAGAATCTATCTTCGAGGTTTGAAATCATTTGAAAGTACGGCTTTATGAAATATTCCACTTTGATTTTGAAATCTGGTTTGAAAACAATTTCTTCAAGTCTTGAGACTTTTAATCTCAAGGCCGGAAGTTTGCAAACTTCTTTTTCAGAAGACTGTTTTGAAATCAGATTTGAAGGAGCGAGAGGTATTAAAATTCCTCCTTCTATTTTGAAAACAGGGTTTGCAGAATTTGTATCTGAGCATCCAGGTTGGGAACTCTGGACCTGTTTCGATAGGTTTTGAAGTGCTTTTACCATTTGGGGTGAATGGGAAAGAGTCTCCACCCATTTGAGAACATCTGGATTTGAAGAAGCTTGCGCTTCTTGATTTGATGAAGCTGCTGCTTCGTCTTCAATGGTGGCTTCATACCACGATTTGATCTTTGGCTTTAGGGCCAAGATCTCCTGAACCTTCTCTTTGCCTTTCTTTCTGGGAGGCATCTTTTCTTTGTTTTCCTTGAAGAAACTCTCACGTCAGAAAGTCAGGTAATGAATTTTCTTTACCCTTTATATACTTGATTTCGAAGTCGAACACCGAAAGAAGGGCTTGCCACCTGGCGAATATTTTTTTGCTGGCGATGTTCTGGACATCTTTTTTGAGAATCTGTTTGGCTGATTTGCAGTCGACGCGTCGAAGGAATCTTTGATTCAACAAGTTAGACTGAAATTTGGATATGGGCTGAACTATTGCAAAGATTTCTTTTTTAACCATTAAATAGTTCTGTTGGGTTTGAGACTAGTGACCGGAAGTGAATTGGATCACTATTTCTGGTTTGGGTTTTGACTGTTTGGTTTAGACAAAATATTGTTCAAGTGTTTGGGCTTGGGACTATTTGAGAATACCACCGTATCCAATTTCGGAGGCATCTATTTCAACTATTTTGAAAGGGCTTGGGTTTGCAAGGACCAGACAAAGAATTGACTGGACTTGGGCCTTTATGTGTTTGACGACATCTGTATGGGCTTGAGTCCAAGGTTTTGGGCTCTTTTTGAGTCTGTCGTGGAGTGGTTTTTCGATTTGGTTAAGATTTGGGTAGAAGTCTAAGACATAGTTTAAGCTTCCTAAGACATAGAATTTGGACGCAAATTCTATGGACCTTTTGATGGACCTAATACTACCCGACTCGATATAGTGTCCTAAGAATCTAATCTTAGTTTGGGCTAATGCGATTTTGGGCTTAGAGACAACTAGTCCACTATGCCTAGTGACACTAAGGAAAGTCCTAAGATGTCGGAAATGCTGCTCTAAACTATTTGAGTATACTAAGACATCATCTATGTATACTAGACAGAAATTTGAGTATGGATTAAAAATCTCGTTCATTATTCTTTGAAATTCTGATGGAGTATTTTTTTAATCCAAAGGATAGAACATTACATTCGTATTGCCCAAAAGGTACCGTGGAGGCAGTTTTGTATCTGTCTTTGGGATTAATTTGTATTTGCCAAAAGCTAGATTTTAAATTGAATTTTGAAAAGATTAAAGCTAAATATAATCTTTACAGCAAATCTGATTTGAGTTTTGAAAAGATTAAAGCCAGAAAATAATTTCCTCATTTTCGTCTAATTTGATGGCATCTAGGATTTGAGTTTGTTCTTCCGAGGTTAGGTGGAAGTCCCACCAACCTTTGAGTTGCCCTGAGAATCCTACTATTAGGAGTTCTGCTATGGTTTTATAGGAAGTGTTCATTTGGGCTTTATAAGCATTTGCGGCCATAGTCATTTGCTGTAGAAGGCCTAAAATTTGATACTCGGATAGTCCATCTATATTCCATTTATATAAGGAATTGACTTTATAGTTGGGCTGAACTAGTTTGTTGGGCCTTACTTCTATACTAAGGTCGGGTGCGGTTTGTCTAGGTATTATGGACCTAAAGGACATTGGGTCACCTAAACGGGCTACTACAAGCTCTACAGGCTCTTGGCCTTGTCAGATTCTGTTTGATCCGTTTGGTTTACCATGTTGATTTGGGTTGTTTGGTCAGGTGTATCAGGAACCTGATTTTGACTAGACAAAGTCGAAGGAGCAACTAAATTTAATTTTTCTTTAATTGCATTTACGAATTCATCTTTTTGGGTTTGAATTTCCTTTTGACTTATTTTGGAAATTTCAAATGGTTTGAATATTGGCATTTTCTTTGGTTCTGGTTTTTGATTTTCAGAAATAGTTTAAACTGCCGGTAAAATTATCTTTTGAATTTGTTTATCCAACTTAGTCAATTGAGTTCCAATTGTGTTTAAGTGGATGTTTGTGTAATTATTTTGAAGAACGATGTTTTTTGAATTTTCTAATTCATCGTCCTTAGGCAATCTTAAAGGTTTTAATTCTAAAGTGCTTTCTCCATAACTCATTTTGATGTTTTGCAGATGCGGGTGCTCTGTTTCAACAGTTCCCTTTTCTGTTTGCCATGTTTTGGTTTTTGTTCGAGTGGTTATTGGTTTTACAGATTTGAATGGTGAATACTTAAGTTTCTTAGGATCTATACCATTATTTTTCAATTCTATTTCTAACCAATCGAAAAACATGACTTTGACTTTGTGTTCTCCTATGAATTTGTAAAAATCTTCTTGGAGTTAACGAGTTTCTTTTACCAAGTTTTTGATAAACCAATTTCCTTTGTTGGTGTTTTCTTTTGAATAAAAGTCGTTTCTGTAGAACTCTTTTTCAATTACAAATTCTTTTTCAAGAACATTTAATTGATTTTCAGTTATGTCTGACAGGCTAGGTGAATTCGGAGTTGATCCTATTTCTAGGTTTGTTTGTTCTGATTGTTCATCTTCCTGTTTTTGGTAATTTGCTTTAGGAATTCTGATTTGGTAATTTGCACCTTTAAATGAAGTTCTAGGTGTTTCATCGATTGAATTCCTATTTTCAGTTTTGCTTTTTAAGTCAATATCTTTCGGTAGGTTTGCAATGTTACCTAAGTTTATGGTTGAGGATGTTGAGGCATCATCTCTAACCCTAAGACTTGGGTTCCTACGAAAGCTAAGTTTGATGGTTCCATCATCAAACTGGGTTATTTGACTAAGCTTTGTATTTGGTTTTGGAATTTTAGGTTTTTGTTTTTCTTCCTGGGCAAGTAGGGTTTTTTCTAAAGTCCAATGCTTAGGTAAACTAACCTCATTCCATTTTATGGTTTTTGGAATTACAGTGTTTGAACGTGATTCATCAATTCGTAAAACAAATGTCTCATCCTTTTGTTTTTGACTAACTGTCGTTGTTTTAAACGTCGTTTTCGCTACCTTATAGTGTATCCTATAGATTACAGCTATAGGCACAGATCCTTCAAGCATTTCATAACCATGAGTTTTAATTTGCAAGGTTAGAGCATGCATAATATTTTGATCAGTAAGCGAGGGAGCAAAATTTGGAAAGCAGTTAAAATAAATAGGACCAGCATAAAGACTCGATTCTACAGTACCCAGCATAGAATCAGTAAAATTCTTCATCCTACCGTCTCTAAGAACAACTAAGATTGAAGTATTTAGTCCTTCTCTGGTTAAAGATTTGAATCCTACTTGGACAAGACCTAAGTGGATATATTTGAAACCATTTTTCTTATGCTTTTTAATTGATTGTTTTGAAAGCAATTGGATGGTTTCGAAAGGTTTGTTAATTTGAATGTCCTGTTCTTCAGTTTTGATTACATAGTTTGTTTGAAGAAAATTCCAGTTCGAAGTCCTATATACCATTTCCTTTTGAATTTTTGGAAGTTTCCAATTATCTATGGATCCTTCGAAGTTTTTAAATTCATATTCCTCAGTTTTCCGGTTTGAATCTCTAAGTTCTAAGGCATTCCTAGAACCAAAGCTACTAGAACTAGAAGATCTAGAAAATAAATACATGTTCTCAAATTTTTCTACTGTGTTTCGGCCCTGCTACCACTTTATTGGTCTTACTGCTCTATCCGCGAGACTTACCCCCAGCAAACTATCAGGCAACACTATCCTCCTAAGAAACAGAAATAAAACAGATAGATACACTTACCCCCTTTGAAAATCTAATCCTGCAGGCTCTGATACCAAGTGGTGGTCAAAGTATCAAACTTTCGAGAAGCTATCCGAACAAGCTATTCGCAAACTCACCAGCAAACAACCAGCTTCTTCAGCAAACCAGATCAAGGCCAGCCCAGAAGATTCAAAATTTCTTGCCCAAAAGTTTGTTACAGCCGCGAAGCTCGCAGCTGCCAAAACCGAAGATGAGTACCTCGCCATCATGAATGAAGTACTGTCTCAAACAAAATAGGACAAATCTTCATCCGCATCGTCTGCTCCAACTCCTGATCTAGGCGACGAAAACGAAGATGACTGTTACGGGATACTCCCACCTATCCTATAACGGTACAAAATACAGCTATCTGAGGCGTAGGTGTACGCGACAACACGCAACAAACTGATGGCAGACAAAGAATATTCTGCTAGCACAAATGATCGTGACAAAAGCAAAAGCGTCGGTCAACAAAAGCGAAAGGAATCTACTTTCGGTGACAGACACTTTTAACTAAGGTAAAAGCATCAAGTAAAAGCAACCACAAAAGCAAGAAAAGAAAAGACAAAGGAATCTACGACAAAAGCATATCACGCGGGTTACTGTTGTATTTTCTGTCGGTCACTTTTACTGTTTGTACTTTTCACCTTGTACTGTTCAAACTTTAGGGTACACTTTTTACTGTAGTTAGTACATTTTTTACTGTGTACTTTCGATGGGTTCCCGAATCCACTTTTCAAATTTTGTTGTAGTCTGACCCCCTCTTCTATATAAGGGGACTTAGGACTTCATTGTTAGGGGTCGGCATTTGGAGAGGCAGAACGACCCATAAAAAAAAACTCTCTGTACTCCAATTTCAAACTATCAAATAAAATTCCAAATTTTTATTTTATCTATCCATTTCCCTTTCCATGCTACTTTCTAATTATCTATCTATCTTTCCCTGCTTTCTTCTTTATATTCTTCAGGTTACCCGTCTGCATTCCGAAGTCCTAAGGCGCACTTGGTATATATATATATATATATATATATATATATATAATATGTCAGATTTTGAATAAAATATATCATATTACCATCTCTAGCTGACTAAAAACTCGATCAAAGCCAACCAAAATACAAACAAAAACATTAAAAACTTAGATGGAATTATTGCGGTGCAAAGAGAATCACCGACGTCAAAAATAATATAGTACATGGGGAAGATGAGAGACCTCAGGAAACCTCCCGCCCAATAGCAACGACAATTATTATTAGTATTATTATACAAAAATCGAGTTCGTTTACACGCAACCTCGAGTCAATACCAAAGCAATGGGCCAATGGCGTGATCAAAGTTTTTATTAGGCCATGCCCATCATACGATTTCACAAGAAACAAATGGATTGGGTTACTCCTCGTCGGCAATAACACTAATCTGACCCTTCTCTAGCATGGCGTAAAATTCTCTTGTTTTCCTCCGTTCATCCAGCGATGCATCTTCCACATAAATCCAGCTGACAGCCCGAGGGCTATACCTATGCGGAACTCTTTGACAATACTTGGTCCTTTCAAGGTGGCGTGTGCAACTTTATGACCTGCCATTTCATCCCTTGGTAATCCGCAAGTTAATGCCTCGAGCAACAGTGGGAAAAAGAATGTCAATATGGGAACGTAATCGTTCGGTGACCTAAGTAGCTTAAAATACAAGAACATAATCACTCAATGACCTAGTTTATGGAGACATGAACTTAACCTTACATAGCAGTACTACAGGCACACATATATATTTCGAGTTGTTAGACGAGACAAAGTTGATACAATCTGAATAATTCATCTCAAAATCTAATTTAGACCCAAATATTAAAACTCAATCTCAACCTACAAGCCTGACCAAATCCCAAACACATCCAAACTTAGCTAATATTATAATAGCTAATGCTTGAATGATTCATACTAAAATAATCCAACCCTAAACTCAACGATACACGGCCAGAAATTTAATAACAATATGATTTAAACTGACTTAACGTAAAATGATTTTGACTTGAATCCATCCCCTTTTCAAATATAATTTCAAACTTGATCTAAACTAAAGTAAAACTTAATTCATAAATATAACATTTTACCATATATTGACACATATATATCAATAAACAATTTTATTAATAAAAATTTTACTAAAAAAATATTAATTTGTAACTACTGCTACTAGGTGCTCTTACTCCTACAACTCCTAGTACTCCTCCTTTTCCTCCTACTGCTCCTCCTAGTGCTGCTACTGCTATATTTCTAAATATTATTATAATGACAATAATAAAATTTTTATTTGTAGTTATAAAAATAATAATGATTATTAAATCTATAAAGATGACAATAATAACAATAATTATTATAATTAATATGATAATCAAAATTAATATAGCATTCAGAATAATTATTATAATTATGTATGTAATGATATTTATAATTGTGATTATGACAATAACTGTATACTACTACTACTACTACTAGTTTATTATTATTCTTACATATTTTATAATAACAATTTTTTATATCATTAAATATATTATGATAAAAATTACTATAATAAGTATAACAAAAATAATAGATAACAAAAATTTAATTTATTAATTATATAAAAATGATGATAATCAATGCTAATATAAATTCTGAACTAAATTATCACAACTAAATTCCACTCATCCCGATCCACCCCAAAATTTATAAACCCAAATCAAACTCAAACTCAAAAAAATTTGATGTGTCAAACCTATACTTAATCCAATATTCTTATGACTCGTCTGAAATTGGCATTATTTGAACAGGATATGAACCAAAAAGACACTCAATCCAAGTCTACTTCCAATTGAATTGAATAACAGATCCAATTTTAACCCGATCAAAATTAACCCAATCCATATGACCCATTTGTGACTCATAGACTCAAGTAGATCAATAAACCTAGTGACACGGAATTTGAAGCCACAAAATGGCACATTTTATATGCAAGAAATTAAACGTCTTCTCCACAAACAAAGAACTTGCTTATGCACTAATAACATAATGAAATAAGTGATTTTTTTTTCAAATTTCCCCGACATGTGCCACAATATTTGAGGCATATTACCATTAAAATTTATTAAGATATGGGTTTCCGAGTACATCTCAGATAAGAATCACAAATCTCAAAATGCACACAAACAAAATGAAAGCAAAAAATGTGTGACACTCATCCCCATGGGAATAGAGAGAGTAATCCTCAGAAGTAGTTTTGCATCACAATCATTGTCTAGTGTCCTTTGTCATAATTGTTTCATTGGTATTTGTTAAACACATAAAATTACATATCCTCTATTTTTTTTTCTCAACTTAATCATTCACAGATGTGACTTCTCCCATCCCTACCTTCCTATGTTCCACTCAATAACCGTTTTTTTTTTCAACAGCCCAACACATTCCACGCAAAGAATCAAGAAAAATGCACATCAATAAAGGCTTTTTCTTAACATCCTCAATCATAAATGTGACCTGTCTCATCCCTACCCTCTTATATCCCACTCAATAACCTTTTTTTTCCAATAGCTCAACAAAGTCCATGCAGAATCAAGAAAAATGCTCACTATAAAAGACAATCTTTAAGAAACTATTAGAACTTTGAGCAATCATAACTAGAAGAAAAACATAGTGATGCTTTATACAATATCCATAAATAAATTATGATCAATAGAGCAATCAAGAAAAAAATAAATACAAAAACTTTATCCTCTATAAGATTCTCTAGGCTGTTAAGTTATGCTTTCAAAACTAGCCTAGTTTTTTTTTGGCAAGTATAAAAATAAGGGGGTCTTGGTATTAAAAAGCTCAGTATTATGAATCATGATTTTATTATAAATCTTGCTTGGGAGTTATTGTCGGGTTCCCATGCTCTTTGGGCCTAGATTTTGAAGGAAAAAAAAAACTTATGGCATGACATTATGTAGTCTTCTCAACTTCGCTTTCGTAGTGTCTAATGGATTGTGAGGAATGGGGGGACAGTATGATTTTGGACTGATTGGTAGGCTGGTCATGGACCACTCTTTGATATAACTATGCATCATGTGCCTTGTTCCAATTTGAATAAGAGAATGAAAGATTATTTTGATAATAATAATGGTTGTCTTCTCTATGAAGTCTATTGCTGAAATAATGGGACATTTGTCTCTTTCAATATTGATGATAAGGACCGCATTACTTGGGGATTAACTAAGGATGGGTCTTTCTTGGTTGCCTCAGCTTATAGTTGGTTGATAATGACAATACTCCCATTTATGTCGTGTGGGATATTATTAGAAAAACTAAAGTTTGGGAAAGAATTAAATCCTTTCTTTGGCTCACTGCTAGGGGCAAGTTATTAACTAAGGCCAAACACCTATCTTGAGGGCTAACTAATGACTCATCCCACCATCTCTATTCTTTGACTATGGAGGATACTTTGCAGGTGTTGAGAGATTGTCCATTTAGTAAGGATTTTTGGAATTCTCTCCTTGACACTGATCGGGTCATTGTATTTTTCTCCTCACAATCCAATAGTAAGTTGTAGAGAATTTGCAAAAACAAAAGAAGTTGGATTCAGATGATGCTAGCTACGCAAAATTTTTTGCTATAACTTGTTGGCGTCTGTGGTAAAATATAAATCAACGAGTTTTTCATGATGTTGATTTTGGATGCAATGAAACTATGTACTGGGTGAAGAATTTTACCAATCACAAAGCATCTACTTGGGAAAAGCTCAAGGGATTATATCAACCTAACATAGAGAAGATTGATTTTTATGCCAGACTGTCTCCCCTTACTTCTACCACGATTAAAATCAATGTAGATGGTAGCGCCTATTCCAATCCTTGTTTTATTTTAGTGGGAGGGGTGGCAAGGGATTCAACTAGTAATTGGCTCTTTGGATTTGTGCAAAGGTCGGCTATAGAACTATTCTTGACATTGAAATCTAGGGAGTTTGGTTCGGTTTATGAGGAGCTTATGATAGAGGCTTTTGCCGAGATGTAATTTATAGTGATTCTATGGTAGTGGTCAAGCTATTTTCTAGCCATATTTCTCCTTATCACCCAATCGTCAATTTGTTGATAGCTTGTCAAGAGTTGATTTCTAAGTTTGAAGAATGTCAAATCCAATACATTTATAGAGAAGCTAATTTGGTTGTTGATAGCCTAGCTAAGTTGGGTCATGATTTGCATTTGGTGTCCACTTTTTTTTATTCTCCTCCATTCCTTGTTGGTGATCGTATTTTGTACTATCTAGTGGGAGGAGCGAAGATAAGAAGTGTTTGGGTCTAGCCTTCCTTATTTTTTTTCTAGGATGTGTTGTCCCTCCAATGTATTAAAAAAATAATTACACAAATCCTACAGAATTACTCATTAAGTTATTTCAGTAATAAAGTTGTTGTCATGTCCATTGATCCAAAATATTCGATCAAAAAATAACATACAAAAAAAGCCAATACTCTCTTATAACTACGCACGACCGGTCAACTATTTTGATCACCTCACCACAAATTCAAACGAGTAACGTTAAGAATATGGTAATTCGATCACTGGTAACTTGCGGGTAGAGGGTTGGGATTACCTGAAGAATACTCTCGAAGGTGAAGAGAAACGAAGATGAGGAATAGGTTACCAAGTTTTTATTTCTTTTCTTTTTGTCATTATTATTAATAACAAGTTACCAACTCTAGTACCAAGTCTCCTATCCGGAAAACTTTAAAAAGGAAAATCAAATAGGAGCATAGGGATCATGTATATAGGGTATTGTTATACAGAAAATAAATTTTTATTCCGTGAAAAATAACTTCATAAAGTGACCTTGATATCGGTAATTTTCGACGATCCCACTAGCATTACATCGGTAAAATATACCAAAGGACAACCTTTTGATTGGCAAAAAATGCCATTGCTCGCCCAATATCTACGGCGAAATATGGTAGGCCGCCCAGTTTCATCATTAGAAAATGTCGAAACCCCTGCACCCTTTCTTCCCTCTTCTTCGGCAATTTCAGCTGAATAGCACTTAGGGATGCCCCCAACCATTATTTTTTTTTGTTAGATGTGGTTTTGTTCGGAATTTCGGCTGAACACCAGTCAACCCATTTGTTGCCCTTTTTTTTCCATTCTATACAAAAAATTAGAAATAATTTTTATCTATAATTAAAAAAATTCATAATCTAGATCTATAATATAAATATTTTGTACAAAAATTTTAATTCACATATTTACAATTAAATAAAAAAATTAAATAAATAACTTTAATTAAACTTATAAATGTATTCATATTATAGAAAGAGAAAAAAATTATTAATAAAAAAATATTAATTACTTACCATATCGGTAAATTACCAAAAGTAACATTCCCCACATCTTCTACATTCTGGGCTGAACACAACATCAATCGGCAATAATTGGCGACCCACCCCCACCTCTTTGTTTCATCTCCATTATTAATAATTGCCTCCATGGTCAATAATTACCTCAATCGGCAATAATTGCCGAACTACCCCTTTTTTTTAAATTATGAATGATGTAATAAAATTTCATAATATAATTTTTATCTATAATTAAAAAAATTGTCTTGATCTAGATCTATATTATATATAAATTTTATGTTAAAAATTTAGAGTTTTTTCAAAATTAGCCTTTAAATGATATTGTATTAATAAAATTTGCTACCTTCCCATCGATTAAAAATACCGATGCTAGATCTTAACTAATTTAAATTATTTGTAAATAAAAATAATTTTAATCAATATCTATTATAAATATATCTAAAATATATAAATTATATATACTAATGAATCTTTTTAAATCAGTAATATATGATTTATTATCAAACAAATAATTTTTTGTCAGAAGTAGCTATTATTTTAGTATTTTAAATATTTTTGAATTAAATTTATACAAAAATATATCAGAGGATGCTGTATAATATTATTATTTGAATAACAAATTTTTACTTGATAGAAAATATATGTATGGAGGTTAGGGAAAAACAAAATTTCCATCGAGTAAAGATTTTTTTTCCAAATAACAAAAACTGTATACTATACTCTAAGTGAAACAGTACAAATTTAATTCGAAAAGATTTGAAATAGTAAAATAATGCCTACTTTTGACAAAAAAAAAATTTGCTTAACAATAAATCTGTAATACCCCGTATTTTTAAAACCTAGATTTATTAAGTTTAATGATTTTATTAGCGTAATTTGATGTAAACAATTAATTATTTTAATTTCGATTCGTTTTATGGATTTATCGGCGATTTCGAATTCATAATTGAATGTAATTAATCATTTTCGGGAAGTAATATTTTATCAACGTTTTAATAATTGAGTGTAATATTTTCGGGAAGTTTAAATTAAAAATAATTTCGGAACTTATTTAAGAATTTCTTTTTGAAATTAATATTCGTCCGTTCTACGCTTTTTAGTTTGCGGAAGACCGATTTCGGAAATTATTAAAATTAGTCTTGATTTATTAGAATTTGACTTAAATATTTTATTATAGGTTTTTAAATATTATTTCAGGGTCTTATAATGTATTTCCGTAAATAATATAAATTTTTACGTTTGATGGTAAATTCTTCCGAAAATGTTTCCGATATTCTTTACATAGCTTTTTATTAATTTTAAGCCTTCGGATCCGTTCGAAATAAATTTTCTTTAAATAAATTTTATATAAAATCTTCCAATAATATTTTTATATTTTTAGTATTTTGTTCTATGTGTATTTGTAAAAACAAAAAACAAAAAAAAAAACGCAACCCCGACCGGTGCCCCAACCCCTCTCCCTCTTCCTTTTTCTCTCCTTCTCTTCTTTCTCCCTTTCCCGTGCGTCCCTGTTATGTAGCCCTGAATCCTAGCTGCCTCTTCTCCTCAGCTCCTGCCTCCTCCTTGCTTCGCCCCGCCGGTTGACCTCCAACCACCGGCCACCACTGTCGACGCAGCAGCAGCAGTCGAAGCCACACACTAGCAGCGGCGGCCGAAGCAGCCGCGCACAACAGCAGCAGTGGTGAGCCGCCGTCCGGCCATGGCGAGCTCAGGCGATCACCGTCGAGCCACCCCTATCTGCCAACGAAGCCTCCCCAGCATTCCTTTGCCCCGATTTGTCGGTTTTTAATTGGTATAAATTTTTGAAAACCCTAACACTAATTTGATTTAGTTGAGTATGATTTAGCCTGTGATAAGCTAAATTAATTGTTTGATAATGTATATATGTGTTGTGAGATTATTTTGGATAAGTTAATTGTATGGTTTAGGTTGGATTTCTGGAAAATTTATTTTTTAGCCGGGTTATGCCCGAATTTTTTGGATTCGTTCGATTTAGCTATTTTCGATAAATTGATTATACAAAGTGTTTTAAAATGTATCCAATTTCATTTTGGAACCGTCAATTTGAGAAATATATGTAGGTTTTATCGAAATTTGATTCCTATGTCAAAATTCTAGTGTAATGAAATTTGGTCGTATAATTGAGCCTTTTCGCTCAATTGATTTTATAATATCATTCAAAATGTATTTAATTTTATATTGGAAGTGTTGATTTGGGAAAATTGTGTGTAATTGATCGGAATTGGATTTTTAGGTCAAAACTTCCGCAGGTTTAAATTGGATTTTGTAATCGCGTTATTTTATTCAATTGACTATATAAATTACATTAGAATATGTTTAATTACATTTATGAACTGTCAATTGGTATGTTTTGGCAAGAATTGATCGGGTTTGCGTTCCGGGCTCAAAAACCGTAATTGTGCTAAATTGTGTATTTCTTTTACTAGTTTTGAGCAATTGATTATTTGATATGTTATAAAATGTGTTTAATTGCATTTCTAAACATTCAATTTGATTAAATTTATAGAATTTTAACGAATTGTATTTTCGGGCCTAAAACCCTAAATTTCAAGTGAAATTATGAAATTGATTACTCGTATTGTTGTTTTTCTAAAATTGAATGTATAGAAATAGTTGAAATGGTATTAATTACTTTCTAATACCTTAAATTTGAATTAATTAAATTGAATTACTTGAGTTTGTGTCGTGGGCTTTAAAACCTTAATTTTCGGGGATGATTTTATAAAATTGATTTTTGCTATGTGTATTTTATCTAATCGAAATCTATCTTTGGGTTTTAAATCATTTAAATTCTGTTTTAACCTAATCGGTTTGGATTTGGTTCTATGTAAATGGTTAGGTTACCTATTTAGTTGTAAAACCTAATAAATAAGTTGTTTTCGATAAATTAACTTATGATCGATTATTCTTTCTCAGGCTTTCCAAATTAAGTTGAAATGTCCCAAGTGATATTTGTATTAATCCGTTTTGATTTAGTTTTAACCTTAAATTTTAATAAAGCTATGCTTTTAAGTTCTATGTTTTGGACACGTTTTCTAAGAAAGATCACTTGTGTTGTTTGTGTTTATTTAATTAGAATATGTGAATTATTGATTGATAGAATAGTTTCTAATTTAGTTTTCGATTTCTATCGGATCTAGGAAAGCTTTCTCGTGGATCCACGAGCTAGTGATCTCTCTCCCTCTTATCTCGCTTAGCTAGCTTCGGATCCAGGTAAGTCTCTACTTACCTCTACTTATGGGTGTTTAGTAAGGACGAAGCTATGGCCTTGTGCTATGTGTGATGTAATGTGTGGGTTAATGATGAGCATGCCATGTTGATGTGTATTATGCATGTGTTATGAATAACCTATTTTGTGTAGCGCAGCGTGGATCATGAGGTATGTGGTGTGTGCCTTATATTATACGTGTATGACATGTTCCATGTTTGATGTTGATGTTGATGATGTGACTTGTTATGACCCTCTAGGACATGCATGCTAGGGTTTTAGGTAGCATGAAATGATAATAAAAGAACAACGGGGAAGTGGACGTTTGAGAAGTTTGCATGGGAGACTAGACCTTGCATGGGCATGATCCTTATATGTGAAAAGTTTATTTGGGTTGTAAGTAAGAGCTTGGGAGAGTCTTGGAGTGATTGGGAACTTGGTATGAAAAATAGTACGTGAGTTGGTGTATAAGCGACCTTATTAGGGTTTTGGGTGTAAGTGGGGGGTTGGAGAGTCTGCATGGAGTGTTTAAATTATGCATGGGAATGAATCTTACTTGAGGAAAGTTGATTTAAGAAGTAAATAAGGTAATGTCAAAGTTACGGGTCCATTGGAGACTTGGGTGCAAAATTTCACGTGGGTCGATGTAAGGGTGTCTAAGGGACCCAATTATGGTTTTTGGGAGGAAATGAGCAATTTGAAGGGTACAAGGGTAAAAGTGATCAAGGAAAGATGGAGTATGGGTTAGAGCGAGATTTCATCTATATAAAAGGTGAGTATGGGTTCCTATGTGGAAGAAGAGACTTTGGGATGAAAAGAGAGAGGTTACTTGTGGGGGAAGAAATGTACTAAGGTTGAGGTGGTCAACTAGGGTTTTCATGGTTATGTGCTGAATCGAAAGGTAGGTACTAAGGTTGAGGTGGCCAAGTAGGGTTTTCATGGTTATGTGCTGAATCAAAAGGTAAAGTGATATTTTTTGGGAGAGGATCTAATTGAGGTAAGATGTGGGGCGTTAAATGAGGTAAAGGTAGTGTAAGTCGGAGAAGGTTGGGCCACATTGGCCCAATTAGGGTTTTCAAGGGAAAACCCTAGGGGGTGATGGGAGGTGGAGTTGATGTCATGAGTGTAGGGCCTAACCCACACCCGTAGGGGTTGACTCTTTCATCTAAAGGTAAGTGTAAAGGGGATGGATGTTGAGGTGTGATAAGGGGCGCAGGAGTCTCAAGATATGGGACGACCCCCCTAGGGAGGAAAGAAGTAGAGGGTAGTTGATATGCATGTCAAGGGTGGAAAGCTTTTTGATAAGACACGAATAAGATACTAATTACTTAAAGAGTAAGATTGTTGAGCCGGGCCCAGACCGATCCACCGGCATAATAGTGGCCAGGTGCCGGGGTGCCCTGGAGACCGATCCACTAGCGTATAATAGTGGTTAGGTGCGTTCTGCCCTATACGTGACCGATCCACCGGCTATAATAGTGGGGGATCCCGAGCTCAACAAACCAAACAGTATGTTGTAATTAAATCATGGGAAAGATACTATATACTTATAGTGGAACACCGTGAGAGTCGGGGCCATATCGATCCACCGGCATAATAGTGGCCAGGAGCGTTCTGCCCTGGAGACCGATCCACCGGCATATAATAGTGGTTAGGTGCGTTCTGCCCTATAAGTGACTGATCCATCGGCTATAATAGTGGGGTTCCCGCACTCTCATGGATTCATAACGATTATGGCGTGAATCTACTATATTTACCAAAGATCTAAAGAATGAGTCTACCCGGACCATAGCCAGCTTTTATTATCTGTATTACCCCATGCTGCTTATGTGCATAATGAGTTACTTTACATTTTGGTCATAACACCCTTATATGTTTCAATACGATGTTACACATGTTTCATATGTTACTATATGGGTATGGTAGGACTTGTGATGTGGGTTTTGAGTATGCGTAATAATGTATCAATGTATTGTATCATGATTTAATACGCACTTGATGTATAGTTACGTCTCTCCCATAAAATAGGATAGTGGAACTTACTCAGTATTGGACCCGTACTGATACTACCTTGATTGAATGGGTCCTGTGATGATCCACCAATGGTGGAGAGCAGACCTCCTATGCAGGTTTGATCGGTTACTAGTTGGGGTGGAAGGCTTGACTTGAGTGAGTAGGCGATCCGGATATTTATTCTTCGAGATTTGTTTTGTTTAATGGTATTCATCTTTCGAAGTTACAAGTGTTGTATTGAAATTTCCAAGGATTTTGTAATTGACTTTTAATTTCTCGTAACGCTATTGTGCTTTTAAAATTCGGATTTAATTGTTGACAGGTTTTAGCCTTGCATCTAATATGAGATAGATGGTTGACATTTATCTTGTGTTAGATGTGGCGGTAACATTTTCCAAAATTCGCTCCTAATAGTGAAATTTGGGGGTGTTACAAAATCATATATTATTGATCAACGGGTTTCCTTGGTGTTTCGGCATGTGTTAGCCCATAGAAGTGGAGTCATGGCCCATTACTTTATATAAAACAAGTTTACATATAGTGGCGGGGATAGAAATTTTTTATGGCTTCAGCAGGATTGATCGATGGGATATGGCCAGCTTTTGTACATAGAATAATTTTACTGTTGCAAATATTTTTTAATCAAATTATTGTAAGATGGTATGTGGTTCTGGTAAAAGTGGGGAACAGAAAAAAATTTTATCAGAAACGTAGGCATGTGTATAATTATTGTAGCTTATATTCAATTCAGATGTGTGTATAATTATTGTAGTTTCTGTTCGAATCCTTATATATAAACGAACAACTTATCATTTATATTCTTCAACTCATTATTTCTATTCTGTAGAGTAGGAATTGTTAGTTGAATGTTGAGATAAAATTTTTCAATATTTGTTAAACACTCGGAATGAATAATAAATTTGGAAGTTCTTTCAACTACGAAGAGTTTGAGACTTCAATAGGGTACGATGAGTTCGAAAGTTCGATGAACTACAAAGATGGGGTCACAACCCCATCGTACTACAATGATAGATTTACAATACTGACAAGCTTTGGATACACATAAGCTATACAAATAGATTCTCCCAATATTAATTACAACTTAGACGAAGAGGTAAAATATTTTTTTTAGTATTGTAAATTTTGGCGACAAATTTAGTTAGATGAAATTAATAATTTTTTTTATTATATTATTATGGTAAAATCTTTTTTTTTAGGATATAGAGAATACATATTTTACGACTCAAAATTATTAGAGATGTTTTGTAACGGATCAAATATTTTCGGATTGAGATGAACTTGTGACATGGGTTAAGAAAATGGGTAGAACTCATAAGATGATTTTGATTATCAGAGGTTCTAGAAAAGGAAATGGTATAGGGGCAGGTTGAGTCTCGATAAGATATGAACGAAGTGGAACGTACGTCTGTACTAGACCAACAGATACCGAAGGTGCACGTAATATATGTTCTAAAAAAATAATTGTTCTTTTTTTATTATTGGTGTTGAAAATAATAATGGTGGATGGCAAGTGGTAGTTAGAAATGGGACACACAATCACAGATTGGCTAATTATGATCAAGGACATGTTGTTCTTGGTAAGTTAACAGAAAATGAAGTTCAATTTGTTGATGAATTATCACAGCTAACTTAAAGCCACGGCAAATCATACCACTTCTTCAAAAATAATTTGAAGGAAATGTAAGTATGAGAAGACATATTTATAATGCTCGACAGAAGCTTAGGTCCGAAAAAATGGATGGTCAAACAATATTACAGCATATTATGAGTATGTTAGTTGAGAATCATTATTTTTAGTGGCATCGAAGTGAGCCGCAATCAAACGTAATAAGTGAACATCTGTTCACACATCCCGTATCTGTTAACATTTTATGTGTATTTCCTTTTGTTTTGCAAATGGATTGCACGTATAAGATGAATAGATATGGAATGCCCTTACTTGAAGTTGTTGGACTAAGACCAACACAATTGAATTCAACGTTGCATGTGCATACATGTTATCTGAGAAAGAGGAAAATTAGTTTTGGGTACTTTAGAGATTGAATACTTTAATAGATCCATATATGCTTCCAACCACCATTGTTACCGACCGAGAACTTGCTCTTATTTCAGCCGTGGAACATATTTTTCCTACTTCAAAACATTTATTATGTAGGTTTCATGTGAATAAGAATGTGGAGGAAAGGTGTAAGAAACTCTCTGATCATTCATCATTTTCATGTGGTTTTATGTCACAATAAAAAATTTTGATAGATGCCATAGATGAACAAACATACGAGGAACGACTATTGTCATTGGACGAAGATTACAGATGCATGTCAAGCCTAATTTCCTATCTAAAGACGAATTGGCTAAAACCATACAAACATAAAATCGTTGTTGCATTCTTTGATGACGTATTTCATATCCATCAGATTACAACGAATAGGTATGATTTATATTTTATCTCTTAGTATAGCTACTTTAGCTTCTTTTATGTTGATAAAGTCATACACTAAATTTTGTTTTATGAACAGGGTTGAAGGTGCTCATGGATTTTTGAAGAGATTTCTAGAGACATCACAGGGTAGATTTAATATAGTGCACAAACAAATGCACGCGTTCCTAGAATTACAACCTGATGAGATAAAAACATTGCTAGAGAGGTCTCAGTTAATTACTCCTCATTTTGCTACAAGTTCCCTTTATGCCTGAGGGGCCATGTTTCTTTATATGCAATGGAGTTGGTCAACAACGAGTGTCAGAGACTTGATTATGTAGATACGGATGATGATTTATTCGGATGTTACATGCATCGTACGCATGAGATTAAAACATATATTCATAACTACATGTCAATCCCCCTATCGGCTATTCATCCGTTTTGGAAGAAACTCGACATAGATGGGTTGATTACTCCACCAAGACCCCAAGAACCATTAGAAGTTGCATCTCATTTACTTCATATTTCCATGGAATCTGTTATGAGCCAGCCACCAGAAATACACAATCAGTTGGCCAGAGAGATATTCAATATTGCAATTCCCTAGAGAACACCTCTCCACGAGCCACCAGTATGGTAGCGCAAGGGTCGCCCAAGGAACTCCACCAGAAAGGAACAATCTAGTTGGGAGTATATAGAACAACAATTTTGTAGTCGTCCTAGATCAACTCAACGCCGGGGTCAAGGTCAGGGTCGACAATCGGCATTTCTGTCATCAGACCAATTTCAATTTCCATACGTAACTCAGATGAATCAACATATAGTTCCTTATATTAGTAGCTGGTGTAATGTTTTATGAGATGGGAATTGTGGTTTTCAGAACATTGGCTTCTATTATACTAGGAGATGAAGAACAGTGGGTTCATATTTATACCGACTTATATAACGAGATATTGGCGAGATGACAGTTGTATAAGAATGTGTTCGTATATGACAATGTTGATCAAGTTCTTAATACTATTTCCCACTGGGAAGGGTCAGCTTCGATGACACACTGGATAGAAATGCCTGATATTGGTCATGTCATTGCAACCTGTTACTATGTGTTATTCGCATATTACTCATTGAATGCATGCAACTCATTCCTACCTTTAGTGGCTATGAATGGAATTCAAGGTCCTGAAAATGAAGTCGCTATATTTTTCTTGCAAGACATGAGTCACTACATATTGGTGAACACTAAGTTTTATAAATATTTTTTCCATTTCAATATTATATGAATGGCTAACGTAATATTTTTTTTATTTGACAGGTATATCTTTTATAAAATTTTCCACTCCCACCAATATATACAAATTGGAATAGATATCATGATAGCAACATTTCAATGTGGAATACCCAATATTCTTCAAGATTCCAACAATGGCACGCATTGGTACATGATGACACACAAGACCCTCATCCTTTATGTTCAGACTCAACTTTAATATAGAATTTTTGTAATTTTTTCTTTGTTTATTTATGTTTACATCCTTTGAAACATGTACGTGATAAATTTAATAAATATATCCTAATTTTTAAATACGTAGTAGAAGAAAATCATGAGTTGAACCCACAAGGAATAGTATATGCAATAACATAGATATCTATCACGAAGATCTAAACTATGGATATATAATAAAACACTTTACTCGTGTAATTACTGAATAAGGATAGGAAGATATTTATTGATCAATAAAACACTTTATTCGTATTGGGAAATACGGGACCTTCGTGTTTTTCTTTGAATTCTCTGCCAAATGCTGAAATTTGAAAACTGATATTTTGTGAGCTGGCATAATAACACGAACCGTGATTATTAAACATAGGGGTACCGTGTCTCTTATTCCTTTATTATATCTTGATGAAATTGGAACACAAATAGTCCAACCTAACATATAACTCTCTTACATAAATGGTAAAAAAACAAAACAAAACCTAGCATTAGTTCTAACAAACATATTTTAATCTCTTTACATAACAATACGGTAATACATGAAGTTCATTACAAATGGCCATGCCGAGGTGGAGTACCTCCTAAATCACGCACAAGGGCTTCGATACATGTAACTAATTGCTTATAATTTGGAGCTGGCTCTCCCCTCAAATGCAATCGACGGATAGTTTTACATGCTTTGTTCAGACTTTTTTGGCTGAATTTGATGATCATCCTTCGCATGTTCTGCCAAATATTCTTCCGTCATATCTAATACATACCTATGAGTTATGGGAACATACCAATCCGTACAATCATCAACCACATCCTATGGGTATTCAACCGGTAGTCCAAAAACATCCGGGCCTAATATATGTTTATGCCTCAAGAACCATTGGCGAAGCATGTGTGCATAGTAAACTTTGTGCTTCTTGAGGAAAAGACCTCTGTATGAGTTTCTAGTTGGCTTGATAGGCTCCTCAAGGATCAATTTTGTATAACCAAATTGTCGTGTCACTCTATCTGGCATATATGGTTCAACTTTCTCCAAACAATGTAGACAACCGTGATAGAATACCATACGACAATATCTATATGGATCTGCTACTCCGTACGAATCTCAAATAACCTTTCACCAATAAATTAAACTAAATATGGATATTATAAACATAATATAGTAACAATATAATTTTTTTAGCATACCTTTGACGCAGGCATAAGATCTATCTTTGCACGAAAGTACTCGAACGTCTCCAATTTATTATCAAATTTCTTTCCACAAGACCACCTCATACAACAAGGATGGTCTGGATCATACCTAGATCTTTCCACTCCAAACCCCGGAAAGTATTCATATATCCACGTTTATTATAATATTCAATTGTTAAAATCATAACTAATATAGAGTATATAATATATATGTATTTATATATTAATTATAAAATTACGTGTAATAGAGTAATACATCCTGACATTTGAGCAGCGTCAGTTCTAGAAGCCATACCAAGTTGGCGATATAAAAAAGCAAGTGTGGCTGCACCCCATGCATAACCTTCAACACGGCTAAGATTTTGAAGAAAAATGATATAGTATAGATTAACTTTATCAACTGTCTTATCGACAAACAACGATAAGCCAATCAACCATAATATATACCCGATCGTTTTTTCCTCATCCCCTAACTATTATGATTCACATACTTTTTGTAGCCATTTAAATGGAAGCCCGCCTTTTTGAGTGACTTCATTGGTGCGACCGTAGCCGGCACGCAATTTAAACCCTCTTTTTGTCAATTGTAGCACTGGTAAATAGGGTATCGTTCTAGCCGGGGATTGAGAGGGCTCACCTCTAATTAACTAGCTTAAACTAAAACTAAAAATAAAAGTCCTAAATAACACAAAATAAATAAATAAGAAAAATACTAATGGGGGTTTATCAAAATAATAAAATGAATAAATAAAATAAAATAAACTAATAATGAAAATAATGGAAAATAATGGGAAACTAGCAGATAGGAGAAATATGTTAGGGAAATAAAAATCCACCACTAGATTAGATCGAGATATAATATTTATTTCTAAGTCATCTTTTAATCGTGAGAAAGAGATCGACCAAGTTGCACACCAAAAGCAGGTCTATACACCTTATATTACTTCCCTTAATTAAATTAATACGACAAAGCGCCAATATTAACCCTATTAAATACTAGCAGTATAGCAGCAACAAGCGGCTCCTATATTTAACTAGATTTAATGCATTAAGTGTAAGTGGAAGGCTGTCAATCTAAGTACCCAGACTAGTACAAAAAGCATGTCTAGCTGTATTTCCTTTTCTTGACCCACACGTATCGAAACGTTTTACCACTTCGGTTAGAATCACAAAACGATTAGGTGAATTGCTATCTAACCTAGCTGCAATTTATACATATAAATTCTAGTATATTTAGATGGCCACCTAGCAAGCAATTTATCCTACATACTGTCACTTATGAGGTACCAGAACAAGGCATGCACCAAATAAACTATACTTGACAGAATCATATGTATAAACGATAGCAATTAATATAGAGTCAAGAAACAATCTCACGAAACAAAGAAAATAAAATTATAAATCATACCATAATCTAGGGTTTCAAATTATTCCCTAACAATAAATAATTAGCCACTCATAATTAAAGAATTAATTACACAGAAATATATATCTAAAATATAAATTAAAAATAAGA
Organism: Tamarix chinensis; assembly: GCA_030549775.1. Classification (NCBI taxonomy): domain Eukaryota; kingdom Viridiplantae; phylum Streptophyta; class Magnoliopsida; order Caryophyllales; family Tamaricaceae; genus Tamarix; species Tamarix chinensis. Next base: position 62,216,938 of record CM060177.1, on the reverse strand, counting down.
GAAAGAAATAACCGGAATTAATTTTGAATTAAAGATCAAGAATTTATTCAGATAAAAATAAATTTTATCTGAAATAAATTCTACCGGGTATTAAATCCTTCTTATTTTTCTTCCTTGTTTGCCTTTATTTCCGTGCCAAATCCTTTTTCTTTTTCCTTTTCGTCGCTGGCTGACGGCTGTCGAAGTGCTGCGCTACACGCCTCGAACTCCGTGCGGCGCTCCTTCCTTCGCGTGACGCGCGCCCGCGCCTCTTTCTCTCTCGTCCCGCGCCTCTTTCTCTCTCTCGTCCGCCCTGTTAGAGCCTGACGGCTCTGTTCCTTGCGTTGCCTCACTGGTCCCCGTCCTCTTCTTATAAATTTTGTGCGACTGATGGCGTTTTATTTTGACTTTTCTGTGCGGTGCCCCACGCCACGTCAGCCCTGCTGCGTCAGTTCGGCTTCGTTTGGTTTCGCCTATTTGTTTCGTTTGCTGGCCTTTGGGCCTTCGGCCTTTGGCCGTTGGTCCAAAGGTCAATTTTTTTTTTTAATTTTCTTTTATTTAAAAACAAACCCTGCAAAATAAATTCAATAAATATTAATAAATATTAATAAATAAAATTTTATTCTAAATTTACTTAATTTATATCATTTTAGCTCAAATAATAAAATTTATGCAATTTTTACCACTTAAGCATAAAACAATAATTATTCCCCTATATTAGTTAAATAAATTACCAAAAACTAAGATTATAAGGGCATAAAATGTGTCAAAATATGAACTCATCATTCATTCACTTGCATTTCCTCCATCCCAAATAAGGCACCCATTGCACCAATCAATTGCACACGCATGTCCGCTGTCATGTCCAAATGTAATGGATGACCATCAACTTGTAGCCCTAATATATGATGTACATCTAAAAGAGTGATTGTCATCTCCCCCATGGCATATGAAAGCTATTAGTGTCTGGTTGTCATCTCTCAATAAATGCTTAAATAAGCGGCACGTTCACATGCTCAAATGTGCAGTATGGAAGGTGTGATAATTCTATTCATCATATCAGAGCTAACATCTTATCATTGATGCTTCCTAGAAAACTTCTTAAAATCTCCTACCTCGTGTGGATCTTGGGACAACCCCGATCCTGATAAATAAAAGAAACAAATGTAATGCATAAATATGATTGATTATATATAAAATAATAATTAAGAAATAATTAATATGATAAACTTACCTTTCCTAACCATAAATCTAAAGCTGCATGACGGCCAAAGCTTGGAATCAAATAAGGGATTATTAAACCTCTGGGACATGGCCCAAGCAAGTACCATTCATCTTTCAATTATATACTCTCTTCATCTTTACTAGCATCACTAGTATCACCAGCATCACCAAAATCCCTATCATCATCATCTATATCCTCCTCCTCCTCCTCCTCCTCCTCATCATCATCACCACCACCACCACCACCACCATCATTATTATGCACATAAGTCGATGACGATGCTCCACTAGTCATGTAGGGTAATGATATTGACAAATCTAATGATGATCTAGATCCACCAACAACAGTTGGGCAAACTGAGGATGATGTTACTCCCATGGCAGGCTGTGTCAGTGAAATAAGAAAATCTATATATTCTGTAGATAATAGAAAACCTCCAGACTCAGAAACTCTGACCCCTGAACCTCTCACCCCCAAAATTTCAAACCTAGAACCTCTGTACAACGAACCTCCAACCCCAAAACCTCCATACCCAGAACCTCTAACCCTAAAACCTCCAACCCCCAAACCTCCAAACCCCGAACCTCCAACTCCCAAACCTACATACCCTCCAAATCCTGAACCTCCTACCCTCAAACCTACGTACCCTCCAAACCCTGAACCTCCGAACCCGGAAGTGCCAATATCAGCCACAAATGATGGATGATCTGCATAGTCTGTAAATGATGGAAAGTAAGGAACTTGTTGACTAGACCTTGGTTCTTCGAGAACTTCTGCATATTCTTACTATTTTGACGCTTCTTCTAGTTCTTGTTCTCCAAATTTCTTACCTCGTCATAATCCTTTGGTAATACTCCTTCCAAAATTTCTCAAACAAGCCATTGGTGCAGGTTGCTCAGTAGCAGTTCTGTTACGTCATGAAGAAGTAGTAACATGACGACCATCGGTTCTATTTACTACTCTGTCTTGTCTGCGACTCATCTGAATTTTAATAATAAATGCCTAAAGTCAATCAAAATTAGGTATATGAATTGAAGGTAATACGTGATCACATAAATAAAACCTAATTACATACATGAAATTAATATAATTATTAGATATCAACCCATATTATGATAGCGACAGAGATATGTATACCCAACCATATAACTAAAATACAATTTCTTAAATTAATCCTCTACTTTATTAATTAAATATATTAATAATATTTTTATTACTTACTAGTAGGAGTTTAATATAATATAACAACTAAAGTGTACTAAATTATGGTATCTCCCGATATACTTTTCCAATAATCTAACCAAATTTATCCAAATATATTTCATAAAAATTAGCAAAGTAAATAAATATAATACAAATATAAACATATTTAATATATTATAAATAGATTTAGAAAAAATTAAACAAATCTAATCGATTATCCTATCAATATAATTAAAAGCATTCACCAATAACTCATTCACATAACAATATTTAACATATTTAATGAAAATATATATGAATCTAATAAATATCAAATCATATATAATTAATACAATAACGTAATTAACAAAGTATTAACAAATATAAAACTATAATAAACAAATTTAATCAACTTAACCGTAATTAAAATATATAATTAAAAAATATTATTTATAAACAATAAATAATATATACAAATTATATATCCTAACAATAACCGAAAACACTACAATAGAGAGATAATTTACCGAACTTATATTTAATTAAATTATGAGAGCATAATTAATATAATTAATAAACCATAATTAATATATATAATTACACATCGAAAAAATAGCCAAAATCTTAGAATAGAGAGATAATTTACTGAACCTATATTTAATTAAAATATTAGTGCATAATCAATATAATTAATAAAATATAATTAATATATATAATCATACATCCTAGAAATAACCAAAACTATAGAATAGAGAGATAATTTACCAAACCTATATTTAATTAGAATATTAGAGTAAAATTAATATTATTAATCATCCATAATTAATATATATAATTTTACATTCTAAAAATAACCAAAACCCTAGAATAGAGAGATAATTTACTAAAACCTAGATTTAATTAAAATATTAGAGTACAATTAACAGAGTATAATAAATCTAAAAATATATTTAATAAATTTAATCAATTAACCATAATCAAAAAATATAATTAAGATAAAATATAATTAACAAACTATCATTAATAATTATAATTATAATTATAATTAACATAAAACCCTAAATCAGTTAGAAGATTTGGCCCGAGCATCCATCGGCATATTCGGCCGAAGCTGATGCATATCCGTCGGCATGTTTGGCAGAAGCGTAGCAGGAGCATCAGCAAGATTTGTCGAAGCGGGGATAACACATTGGCACATTTTGCAAAATCGAATGCGATCCATTGGCATATTTCGCCGATCTTCCTCCCAAATCATCGACACCCTTAGCCGAAAGGTAGATATTTCTATCAGCATATTTGGTCGAAACATCACGACCATCAAAATCAGTTTTTTTTTCCTTTAGATCTACAATCTAATTATATAATAAAAATAAAATTTATACTTACATATTTATAAATTAAAAAAAATAAAACTCAGATACTTATACATTAAAAATTAAATTTATACTTACATATTTAAAATTAAAACTCACATTTAACTTGTTGCTTGATTGCGAAAAAAATCGAAAAAAATTGTTGTCCGGAGGAGAGAAGCAGAGATAAAAAAAAAAAAGAGAAAGTAGAGAAAGTAAGATGGAAAAGTGAAAGATAAGTCGGTAAAGCAACCAATAAAAGGACATATTCATCCATTTATATAATAATAATTTTCTCGTAATAAATAAATATTTTTTATATAACAGTTAGGTGCATATATTGAGCCTGACATATTGGTTTTACACGAGGATCTACGTTTCTTTATATATATATATATACATATGATCATGTAAAAATTATTGTCTAAAATATAAATATAGGAGCATTTGTCGGGCGTCTGAATGATAGCGATATCAAATTTAATAGTCTCACATAACTAGTTAACGGGTGTCATAAAGGTAATAAATGGATGTCATAATCACTTGCGAGTACGGCTGTGCAAAAAATTCGTAATCCGAAAATCCGATCCGATATTTAAAAAATTCGATCCGAGTTTTAGAATATCTGATCCGGGTTTTAAAAATCGGAGTGGATATCCGATCTGGTCAAAATTAAAAATTTTCGGAGCGGATATCCGATCCGATATTTTTCCGGATTATCCGATCCGATTAAAATATCCGGTATATAACAAAAATATTTTTTAAACATAAAATATATAAATATTTTTTGATTAAATAAATTATATATATAATTATTTAACCCGAAAATTATAAATTTATGGACTTTAGATTATTGTTGTATTTGCGTTATGAACTTTGTACTTTGGATTATTATTGATTTGTTGTATTTGTTATGGACTTTGAATTTTTAGAATTTATTTTAATTTAATTCTACCAGGTTAAAATATCCACATTTGGATATTTCAATGCAGATATTTGGATTATTATTGATTTGTTGTATTTGTTATGAAATTTGGATTTTTAGAATTTATTTTAATTTAATTCTAGTAGGTTAAAATATCCACATATGGATATTTCAATACGGATGTTTGGATATCGGATACCGGATATCCAAATTTAAATTATCAAATTTTCGGATATCCGATCATAAACAAGTCTTTTTTGTTGAAAAATAAATATTTTTCGGATAATCGAATATACCGGATATATCCGATATCCGTATCCGATTTTTCGGATATCCGACTATTCGGATATCCGCTATTAATGGATACGGATACGGATATAGGTTACTAAATATCTGATCGGATCGGATATCCGAAAAAAAATCTGACCGGATACGGATATCCGGTTTTGCACAGCCCTACTTGCGAGAACTATTATAAAGAGAAAATAGTCATCATAAAAACCTGGTTGTCATCCGTTAGTTGCAGCGCTGCGGCTATGTATTTTTTTTTTTTTTCCTTTTATTTGCTGTCAAAATCAATTTCCCCTTAGTTTATGTACGAATACAGCGACTGCCAATGTGCATCTCTACGCGAAGTAAGATTCTTTTCTAAGATACTCAGTTAGGAGCTTTAGGAATTTAGCCCAAAATGCCACCATATTCACCTTAGCACTTGTTGTCCGGAATTCCGAATCCCACTTTTGGAAATTCTATTAACGATCCACATTCATCTATGAGGCCGCAGTGAAGATGAATTTGTAGTCCTTCTGATATCTAAATCGAGCAACATAATGCCCTTGTCCTGCATCAACCAATTTGAAGAATTATCATTGTTTTTGTGCTTGGGTTTTATTTTATAATATTTTCATTTATGTTCTTTTAACTTCTAGTTTTTTTCATAGTATTTATTTATTTATTTTCCATTATTATTATATAGGGCTTTGTATTTACCCGAGTATAATATTTGTAGATTAACTTGTGGCTAAGGTATATATTTTTATTTTTATGTTTAGTTTATATTTAAATTTATCTATGTCTAGGATACACTACTCCAGGAAGGGATTTTAATAATGGTTATTTTATAATTTTAATAATAGTTTTAAATCGTTATTAAACCGTCAATTATTAAATCTTTAATAACGATTTATAACCGTCATAAAAAATATACAAAAACCCGCGAATATGTGCATAAATTTCATATTTAATAACGGTTTTCAAGTAAACCGTTATTAAAAACAAAGTTTCAATAATGGTTACAAAGTTCTGTTGTGGAAAATGAGGTTTTAATAACGGTTATTACAAAAACTGTTGTTAAAATATGATCGAATTAGGGTTTCAATCATTGATTATGCATTTATTAAACCCTAATATATATTAAATGAGCATAAATTTGAAATTAAATGTATAGTTTTAATAACGGTTCATAATGAAAAACCATTATTAAAACATACATTTTAATAAAGGTTTTGATAAGAACCGTTATTAAGGTTTCAGTGATTGATTATACATTTATTAAATCCTAATACATATTAAATAAGTATAAATTTGAGATTAAATAAGTGGTTTTAATAATGGTTCTTAATAAAAAAAACCGTTATTAAAACTACAGGTTTTTTTATTAATGTTTTTGCTGTTTTGTTTCTACCCACATACACAATTGTATGTTCAAATAATTATCAAATATGTAATGTAAAACAACATCAATTCATAGCAAATCTACAATCACACCATAATTTCAATCAATCTCTAATTGATATGCATGTATTAATACATCGGACATACTCAAGAATCAAAATTAGTAGGCAAACCACAACTTGGTAGCTCTACACCCTAAAATAAAAAGTTCATAGATCTAGCCTAGAAAATCGAAAGACATAGATGAAATACAAACCTGAACATGCATGTAGAATATAGATCCTTACCAAATACCAAATGAATGAGTATATGTGCTTGACCCATAGGTCTCTAACTTTATTAATTTCATCAACATCATATTGCTGGCCCCCGTACATAGTCATCGGTGAAAAACTACAATGCCCAAATTTAGATTAATATACAGTTAGCACTTAGGTTAAGTAGTAAATATATATGTCATGATTCATTAATGGAAAAAATATGGAAAAGCAAACATACATGGCTTGGATCTATGTTGACCGATCTATTCCGGACTATCAGAATCATTGCTCTACATACATAGTATCCACAATCATCGCTGTTTTTCTATTGTGGACAATGTTAAATGAATTCACTTAGTTCTCGAACTATTATATATTAATTTTAATTAAAAAAATACAAAACAGTTGTCTTCCTACTTACCATGACAGACTCTTATTGAAAATTCTTTAGGTCTAGGACACCAATCCCCCCTCTCCTTTAATATGATGTCCATAGTGCCCTAATAAATAAAGTTGGATACATAATATTGTAAATATATATACTTCAAATAATGAAAGTAGAATATATATATATAAATAAGCTAATGAAGTAAGAAGTGAAAAGTATACTAACATGTCAGTAAATTCCTTCCCACCACAACGAGCAACTCCAAAAGGCACGCCATAGGTCCGAAGGGAATCAAACACATAGACTTTATTAAGATCAGGTCACATGACATACAAAACCCAATGTTCAGTTGTGAGGTGAGGAATGCGATAGATCTTGTTGTGTCCCTCAATCAAAAAGTGATATGCTAAATAGTTTTTGTGCCTACCTTATCTTATTGTACTATCATTGGCTATATAGTATAGGCACACAAACACAATAGAGGAAAACATTCCCTCAATCGCAGCACGACTAGCTACTAACCTATGGATGACAATAACAATTCATATTTGTTAATAACTAATAACTCATATAAGAGGTCATAAAAATTCCAATTGTACAAGAGTACTACAATCTCAAATATGAAATAATACTTATGTGACATAGAAGACAAAACTCGTGGTTGGCATCCATTCCTGATTATAAATGTCGCTTATGTCAACCATCGATACCATGTAAGTAGCATCGTCCCTCCCAACATACTTAGGACGACAATAAATGAAAATATAATTGTCCCTGAGGTACTTTTGGGCATAGAAATACAATAAAGCTATTGCTGGTAGAGGTTGGCTTTTCTTTGAAGAATGAATCTTTTGTGGGGCAACTACTTTTTTAGATTTAGCTTTCTTTCCTTTAGCACTGCCCTCTTCTGTGTTGCTCATTCTACTAGTACTTCTCTCAGTTTTACTAGTAGGAGCAGTCTTCTTTTTTCATTCCTTAATTGATAATAATAAACAAAACATGTGTTAAGCATATATATATGAAAAAGGTATAAACAGTGTAACTACTAAACAAGGTCTAATGTAGATGTCGAATGTCAATACCTCTTCAATAGTGAGACATATCTGATTCACAGGCGCATTGCCAATGATTGGAGTGTCAATACTCACTGGCCTTGTATTTAGGGCTAAGTTGGACCCATGGACTGTTTGCATTTGGGTACTATGACTAATGTGGACCCTTCCTTTCACCAAAAGAGTTGAAAGTCATTCGCTAACAAGTCATATTTATGTAAACCCTAAACGAAAATATTACACATTATTAATTATTTATTACACCGAATACATTTAATAACAATTCATAGTTTGTAATGCTTACCTCAAGAAGAGAAGAAATATGTGCATTAACTTCACAACTGTCTCTGACGCTATTTACATTAGGTATGTGAAGCTGATCATGGTCGACTAAATCAGATGGCTTATACCCTTGAGATTTAATAAATGACAACTCTTACTCCATTATTGCCATCCGTTCAAATGCCACATTTAATTTCTAGGTGAGGATGGCCACTTACTCATTAGTGCTACGAGAACCACGAGATTAACCACATATGCTCATTCTCGTAACACCTAATTGAAGACCCCTATGTCTTAATGGGTGTTCTACAATTCCTATTATAATCCCTCAAAATTTTAAAAACCTATATTTTAATAAATAGCTTTTATTTGGGATAAATTAGCTTTTAAAATTATTTAATTTAATTATTTTATGGATTTTTAAGTATATAAATTTGGATAGGAATATTTAATAAATTAAAAATAAATATTTTGTTATTTTATCATATCCTTTTTATTTAAATAATTTTCCAAACTAATATTTTACTAAAATTATCCTTTTTTAACCAATATATTACATTATATTGAATTAAATTATTAAATTAAATAGTTTATCAAATATATTACATTTTATTATTTTATAAATTAAATTATTTTATTCTTCCTATTTTTCCTTTTACCCTTTTCCCCTTTTCCTCTTCTTTTTTCCTTTTCTCCTTTTTCTTCTTTCTTTCTTTTTCCTTTTCTTTCTCCCTTCGGGCCGCCCACACCAGGCCTACCCCCTCCCCTACACGACCTGGTCGCCAGCCCACCTTCCCCTCTCCCTTCCTCTTCCCCCAACACCAAGGCTATGGGCCCGTTCTTCCTCCCACGCGCGCCAGCCAACCGAGCCCAGCTTTCCCCCCTCTTTTCTTTCTTTCATTTTCCCCCTGGAATGGACCGGCCCATTTCCTTCTCCCCCCCTATGCCGACTTGCTCCCCTGCCTTTCTTCTTCCTTCTTCTACCTCGACCTAACAGACCCCTAACCTGCCTTCGTCGACTAGTCTACCGTCTTGGGCACGCCGGCCACCGCCCTACTGTCACCACCTGCCACCACTACAACCCTCTCTCTCTCTCTCTCTCTCTCTCTCTCTCTTCCACTGTCCTTTTTTTTTCACCATTTGGGCCACATGGCTCTCCCTTTCCCTTCTTTCCCTCCCTCTCCCTGCCACCCTAAACACTGCCACCGACCTGCCACCTATCCCCTCCTATCCTCCCTCTTCTTTTTCTTCTCCTCTTCATCCCTTTTCCTGCCCCATTTTTTTATCCTTACCTTCCCTGACCTCCTTCCTCTCATTTTCTTCTCCTTCCATTTCCATCCCTGTTTTATGTACCACCACCCCTCCGCCGCTTCCTCCCCTACACCAACCGATTGCAGTACATCTTACCACCTCATACCACCGCCCTGAGCCACCACAATACCCCCTCGAGCCCCCTATAGTCCCTTCTTCCTCCCCCATATTTTTCTCCCCTTTCTCCCCCTTATCGACAACACCCCTACAACCCCTCTGTTCCTCACCGTTAGGCCACCTCTACTGCCACCCAAACCACCAATCCACTCCTTGAAACCTCCTCTACCACCCCAATCCACTCATTTTCATGAAACCATACCCCGCACACTTTCATTTTCCTCCTCTCTTTTCCTTCCTTCTTAGCCCGTCCACTCTTGCAGCCCATCTCGCCGCCTCCGCCACCTTTGGCTGCTAACAACCCATCCCCAACTGCCACCTACATCGCTCTTCATTCCTGTACCCTTCCCTTGCCCTAAATCCTCCCCCATCAACCCTCTTTCCTAGCCTAAAGACCCCAACCCAAAAATAGCCCATTATCCCTTTTCCTTCAACCCCCCTTAAAGCCTTCATCTTTTTATTTTTTTCATGTAGCCCATGCTACATGAGCAACATGAGCAGCATAAGTTGCTACATTCTTGGATTATTTTGGTTACTAATTTTAAGGTAAAATAATATTTAAGTTAAGTATTTCATTAATTAAGTTTTATAAAGTCTTATACTTTCAGTTTCCTTATTTCTAATGTAATAAATATTGGTATTATTTTTAGGTGCTGATTTTGCTAATTAAAACTTTAATCTTTAATGTAGATACAGGTAAGGTTTGATTTTTACGAGATCTAAGGTAATCGTTAAACCCCACTTAAACACATGGATAAACGTATGTTAGCATATTAGGGATTTTAATATGTTATTATGCTTGTTATATGTTGTTAATATAATATGTATATTTGCCTATATTGATTAATAAAAAGGAAAGTATGCTAGTTTTTGTGCTATGTGTGGAAATATTGCTTAAGGAAAGAGTTTGGCTATTAATGAAAGTGTTACGTACTTATCCATGTTATATTATATTACTGTGACCATTTATGTATGAATAATATTATTGTGAGCTCTAGGGGCATTTTAGTAATATGTCTTGTGCAAGAATGTGGCTTAATATGTGTGGGTGCTAGTAAGTATTATTTTAAAATATAATAGTTGGTGGAGTTAGATATTGTGAATAGAGTATTAATATTACTATTCTATGTAGTGATGTTAATTTAATAAAAGTGGTGTAATAAGGGGCAAGATGGTAATTTGAAAAAAAAAAGGTAAAATGATAATTTTATAAGTAAAAGGGTAAATTTATAACTTGTAAGAAAAAGGAGTATTATGGTGATTTTGGAGGTAAAGGGCAATATAGTAAATTTTATAAGTAAATGGCAAAATGGTAATTTTATAAGTAAAGGGTAATATAGTAATTTTATAAGTAAATGGCAAAATGGTGATTTTATAAGTAAAGGGCAATATGGTAATTTTATAAGAAAATGCCAAATGGTAATTTTATAAGTAAATGGAAAATGGTAATCTTATAAGTAAAGGGCGAAATGGTAACTTTAGAAGTAAGGGGGTAAAATGGTAATTTAATAAATAAAAGGATATTATTGTAATTTTAGAAGTAAGGGGTAAAATGGCAATTTTAGAATTAAGGGGTAAATTGGTAATTATACTTATGGATAAGGGTAAATTTGGTAATTACAATAATGGAGAAGGGTAAGTTGGTATTTATAATTGGCAATTGTAATTATGGAGAAGGGTAATTTGGTATTTTTAATAACGGAGGAGGGTAAAATGGTAATTATAATAATTGAGAAGAATAAAATATGGTATTTATAATAATGGAGAAGGGTAAAATGGTAATTATAATAATTGAGAAGGGTAAATTGATAATTACAATAATGTACAAAGATAATTGGTAATTGTGACAATGACGAAGGGTAATCTGATAATTATGATGATAGAAAAGGGCACACTGGTAATTATGATAATGAAGAGGGTCCACTTGGTAATTTAATCAACAAAAGGGCAAATTGGTAATTATTTAACCATCAAAAGGGCATATTGGTAGTTATGATAATGAAGAAGGATAATTTCGTAATTTATCCAACTAAAGGGCAATTTAGTAATTAGAACAAAGGAGTAGGATAGTTCGGTAATCTAACCAACCAAATGGGAAATATGATCAATGTAACAAGTATAAAGGGTGATTGGTGACCTAATAAGTGTGGGAGATAGCTTGGTAACCTAAACCGATTAAGAATGTGGCTAAGAACAACTATGTGTGTGTTATATGCCTCGTGTGCCATGTGTTATATCATGTTGTGTACTTATGATTATAATGACTAATTACTTGTGGCATAGCTTGGAGTTGATGTATTCATATGTGAATTCCTCTAGGACATGCATGCTAGGATGTTTAATAATATGACATGGGGTGAAAGGATAAAAAGGAACAAAGGGGAAGTGAGTTGACTAAGGGGATATAATATTGACCTTAATATCACATGATCTATGAGGGGGAAAATAGAAGGAGATTATGATCAAAATGAATGAGTGATGCTACTCTTGCATGGGGGGTTTCTAGGGTTTGCATGGGATAATCCTTACGTAAGAAATATGTTAGAGTTTTACAGTCACATGTATGATTGGTGAGTAGAGTGATGAGATTTGGGTTGAAACTAAATGAGATGAGGTGTTGGATGATAAAAGAAAGGTTGGGGCCACCTAGGTTCAATTAGGGTTTCAAGGGAAAAATCCTAGAGAGTGGTAGTGAGAGAATTTGAATGTCATATGGTGATGGGCTTTAACCCACACCATTAGGAGTTGGGTTTTCGTTATGAGTAAGTGTCAGGAAGAATGGATGTCGGGGTGTGATAAGAGGCGTAAATGTTTCAAGATATGGGATGGGCCCTCTCTAGAGAATAGAAGTAGGGGTAGGTGGCATGTATGTCAAGGGTGAAATACTTTTGAATAAGATACAAATAAGACACTAATCACTTAAAGAGGAAGATTATTGAGCCAGGCCCAGACCAATCCACTGGCATATAATAGTGGTTAGGTGCATTCTGCCCTATAAGTGACCAATCCACTGACTATAATACCGGGGGATCCCAAGCTCAATAAACCAAACCTTAAGTAGGATAAGATACATAAAAGACACTAAGTACTTACAGTGGAACACCATGAGAGTCGGGGCCAAACCAATCCACCGACATAATAGTGGCCAGGAGCGTTTTGCCTTGGAGACCAATTCACCGACATATAATAGTGGTTAGGTGTGTTTGGCCCTATAAATGACAATCCACCGGCTATAATAGTGGGGTTCCCACACTCACATGGATATAAAATCTAAGAGATGATTGAATAATGATGGACTAATGGCTTAAGGCCCGAAAGTATTGATTTTGCACCATGACATGGCTTAAGGCCCGAAAGTATCGATTGTACATTACGACCTATTAATATCTGATTGAATGTTAAGTATGAGAATGTTATGTATGCACATCTTGTTATATATGAATATAGTATTGTATCATGTGTTACATTGTAAGCCTACTTTTAAGTGTGTTTTTAAAGGGTTACTCAGTACCATATTACTGAAGTGTTCCATTTGTGGGGCCCTGCCTATTCAATGGGCAGTATCCCTTATAGGTCCTTTTTAGGTGCTATTCAAGTAGGCAATGGGAAAGAGCGTAAGGAAATTATTTGGGCTTTTAGGGTTTCCCTCTTTCTCTCTTACTCGCTGATTTAAATGTATTCTTTGATCTTGTAATCGCTATTGGTGGATTTTATTCTTGTAAATAGTTCATTGAGCTACTCTGAATTTTAATATGGTTTCCATTTCTAGAAATTAGTATTTTATTTTCTAGCCTTAGCACTTGGTATTAGAATGGTATGAGTGAACCGATCTGGTACTAAGTGTGGCGGTAATATCTCTAGAATTGATAAGTCTTGTTATTTCGCTTCCGCTAAATCTTTTAATAAAATGAAATTTTTCAGTAATGCATTTTGGGGGTGTCACACCTATAGCCTGGGACACAATGTTATATTGGTCCATGCCCTCCTCATCACCTGACGTTTGAAGTTCGTCCTGTAATGTATATAATATATGTAAATTTGGCTTATAGGAATAAGCATAATATAATAGTTTTCTAAAAGAAAACAAAGATTCTAGATATCTATAAACTTAAAACTTTTTTGGCTGCAACATCTACATCTTCATTAATATATCCATCTCTTGTTACTCTATCCTTCTTCCATTTACATGTAAAATCAAAAAAATATTCTTAATTAGGAATATTAATATAAATTTGACATTTACATGTAAATAGATAAATCATAATTGTATACCAACTCCTATTCAAGGCCTGCATAGCTTTTGCGAGCCATATTATGTCGGTATTTATTCTACTTCGCAATCTCTTTATTTTTGGCAATTTTTTCCTACGTGACAAGCCAAAACATAGTCACATGGTTATTTCAATATTAAGCATAATCTGGGGATATAAAAACATGTTTGTATAATGGTCAATGGAAAGAGTGTGGGTATTCCATCCTAACTCAACTAGTTCTCCTTTATTCCTCATGTTTGTGATGATTCTCGTAATGATAGGTCCTCTTTTCCCTTTTTCATCACCACTATCCCTATCAATGTTTTTGTTGGCCATATCTCTACAAAAAATCAATAAATAAATTATGTTAGAATGTTATGTATTGATCATAATATACCATTATATTATCGATACAATAAATATCCTATCATGAAGGTCGAAAAATGCATTTAAAAAAAACATAGCACGTATATCATATGTTATAGTATTATTATCCTCATTGCCTTCTTCTCCTTCTTTTTTTTCCCTTGTTTTCGGATTAATTTCATGATCTGATACATATATTAATTTGCGATGATCATCCCTAAAATATATTTCCTCCTTATTAATTTTATTATTATCATCGTTTAATAATTGAGTTGCTTGCACATCTAAGACACTTTTTATTCCAATTGGCATCATTTTCATCATCATATTCATTGACATTTCTTTTCTTCGTAGATAGTTCCACAGACCATCTGTTATCAGCAGGATCAGTGATATAGAATACTTTTGTCGCTTGTGATGCTAAGATGAATGGGTCTTGTTTATGCTTTACCCTATTGAGATCTACTAATGTGAATCCATCATCATATCTAACCCCATAGCTATTATCAATCCATATGCAGTTGAATACAGGGACTTTAAATACAATTTAATCTAACTCCTATATATGTTCAATCACACCATAATAATTCATATCTACATACGTTGGATTCTTGTCTTTCACACTAGCAACATGCATTGCCTTAGCCACTAAAGTCACCCCACTATTCTGCATTGTACTCTTCTCATCTTGTTCTTTTATATAGAAAGTGTAACCATTGATCATATAACTAGTATATGAAAAAAATTCATAACTAGGTTTCTAAGACAACCAATGTATAGTTTTCGAAATTGAAGTTGGGGAATGTACGATGAGTGGAATGATGCGATCTCTTATCCAATTGATAAAGGAATGATTATGTTTATCGATAATCCATTTCTCGGTCTTTGATGGATTTTCAATCTGTCAAGAAATCATATGTTCTTCAATGTATGGCTGAACATCATCACTGTTGTGTAATACATATAGATGTGCTTTACGGAACATGTCAGGGTCTACACGCCCAAACCGTTTGGCTCTAATACCCTGTCCTTCGATTTTGCCTACATGTCGAGACTTAGGAATACTAAGAGCTTTAGCATTTAATAAGTACTTCATGCAAAACTCAATTAACTCTTCCACAAGGTAACTCTCAATAATACATCCTTCTGACCGATATCGATTCTTCACATAACATTTTATCAACTTCATAAACCGTCCAAAGGGGTTCATCCAATGCCCATGAACAGGTCCTAGCATCTTTATCTCAGAAACTAAATGAACAATTAGATGTGCCATAATTTCAAAGAATGAGGGTGGAAAATATATTTAAAGCTAGCACAAAGTAATCACAATCCCTCTTTGTGAGGCATCCAAACTATCAGGATATATGAATTTAGAGCAGATGGCGTTAAAGAAGCAAAAAAGCCTCGTGATAGTAATTTCAACACGCTTTGGCAAAATTCCACGTATAGCGATCAACAACAAGTGCTACATCAAAATATGACAATCATGAGACTTCATGTTAATTAATTTCAACTCTTTTATTGACACGAGCCTTCTGACATTTGAATAATACCCTTTTGGAACCTTGACACTATGAAAGAATTTTAAAAATGAAATTTTCTCTTTTCTCGAAAGAATTGACATGCCGGTGGTAAACATGTTCTTCCTCCGTTGTCTCACGGTGCTAGTTCCCATCTAATACCAATTTCTTCCATATCCATTCGAGCATTGATACCATTTTTAGTCTTGCGTGGAATATTAAGTAATGTACCAACAAGACTGTTACATATATTTTTCTTAATATGTATCACATCAAGGGCATGTCTCACGTACAAAGATTCCTAATAAGGAAGGTTGAAGAATATTGACATTTTCTTCCACCCAACTAATGGAGGCTTATCTTTATTCTTCTTCCCAAGCTTGACACTCAAATGTTTCATCTTCAGCCACACTTATCGACCCGTTAATCGGATTGGTGCCTGCCTTTTTTCTTGGAAGCCATTGAACGCTTTTATTTGCCTATGATAATGATGATTCTACAGTAAAAACCTATGATATACAAGGAACATAGTCTTCCAGCCATGTGTTAGCTGAACAAATGAAGTATTCTCCTCACATATCGAACATGCATAATGGCCTTTCACACTATAACCTGACAAGTTGCCATATGCCGGAAAATCATTTATAATACATAATAACATTGCTCTCAAAGTGTAATTTTCTTCACTATATGCATCAAATACTTCAACACCCATGTCCCACAAGAACTTCAAATAATCAATCAAAGGTGCCAAATAAACATCAATATCATTTCCAGGTTGGTTTGGCCCCAAAATGAGTAAAGACAACATCATATACTTGAGTTTCATATAGAGCCACGAAGGTAGATTGTATATAACCAAAATCACTTACCATAAACTATAGGTGCCTTGATTACGCAAATTCATTCCATCCATAGAAAGTGCAAGGTGCACATTTCTTGATTATTTACTGAATTCAGGGAACAAGCCATCAATCGTCATCTATTGTGGAGATTCAAATGGATGTCTACGAAGCCCATCATCTATCTTCTCAATAGTATGCCATCTTAGGTTCTTGGCATCTTCAACATCATTAAAAATCCATCTTAATCTTAGTATTATAGGAAAATACCATAACACCTTAGTGGGAACCTTGTTCTTCTTGTATCATGGTGCTTTGCATTCAGGATTATGACAACTATCCAAAGATGCATTGTCATTGTGATACAAAATACAATCATTAAGGCATGCATGTGTCTTCTCATAACTCATGCCCATAGAGGATAAAATCTTCTTTGCTTCATAGGTATGATTGGGTAGAAAGTTGTCATTAGGAATCATATCCTTTACAAGTGACAATAATTCCATGAAACTCTTATTACTCCAACCATTACATGATTTTAAGTTGTATAACCTTAAAGTAGTGGATAATTGCATAAATGTCTTACAATCACCATACAAAGGTTTCTACAAGTCATTTAATAACTTCTCAAACATTTTTAGATAATCCCGAACACTGTCCTCAACCTTTTGAGTCATCTCCTATAACGAATATCCCTCATAGGTATCAAATAATGATCCACTACTATCCCTCCTAACATTGTCATTATCATATTTAGACTCTTTTTTCCTATGTCGTATCCAACAAGTGGAACTTGTATCAATTCCATACGCAAACGAATGATCTCTCAAATCATTAGTGTTCACATGCTGAATATAAGCACACTTCAAATAAGGACATA
Organism: Tamarix chinensis; assembly: GCA_030549775.1. NCBI lineage: Eukaryota > Viridiplantae > Streptophyta > Magnoliopsida > Caryophyllales > Tamaricaceae > Tamarix > Tamarix chinensis. The sequence goes on along the minus strand of CM060177.1, from coordinate 62,199,327 downwards.
CTATTCTACTAGAGTCTCAAGCATGTTCAACTGCAAACCTGATAAAAAAATTCCACTCCTTCGTTATATTCTCTAGATAGACAATTTGCATACAACCATTTTTGATCCATAGTTTTTCAATCTAGATATATCCCATGTGAAAGTAATTATTAAAAATCAATTGAATTATAAGTTTCATAATTCACAAATCGCTCATGCTTAGAAAGAATTAATCCCAAATGTATCATGCTATTATGTATATATATATATATACACGAATCATGCTAACACATTTCCAAAAAGATATTAATACTCAATGAAACTGCTCATACATAGAAAGAGTTCATATATATACATACATACATACATAGCAAAACATTATATAATGGTTCAAATTACAATATATATATATACTACGGGATTTAAGCAATAGCAGCACTATATACATCAAAAGGTTGCTATAGCCCAAACACCTAAAAAAAAAAAAATTCATATCCCTAAAACTAAATCCCCCAGTAGCCTCGTTGATTCTGACTAAAAACTATAACTCTAAAAGTCCACTCATCATGATATATCATCTGATCCCTAACATCATCGTAAGAGAGTCTACTCACGGATACTCTAGGGTAACTGAGGTGGAGAATCAAAGGCAAGCTATGACAAAACCACCACTAATCATTATTTACCATCACCTCTCTCAATATCCCATCATACTCTCTAGCAAACTCCTCACCCTCAATAAATCTCGGGTGTGGTGCATCAGTGTGGTAGACAAACCACTATAAAAAGTAGATTTAGCCAACTCCCATGGCTCTATCTGAGGCAAGGTCAATAGAAGGTGATACGATCTAAAATGGAAGGGGTGATAGGATGAGCCACTCATTTACAACCGACCTAGCTCGTCGTATAATGATATCACATGAGTCCGTAGATCTGTATGTGGCGCCATACCAAAATATGGTGGAGGGTATGTTATCTCACTATGTACAAATGAGAACCAATAAATCTTATCATCGAGGTTGTTCTCGAAAGGATCTAAATTACAGAATAAGTAAACTGATCTTGAACTAACTAGACAAATCATAAATATATTCTACCATATCTTAACCAACTATATAAAGCTAACAACATCAAACTATTTAAAATAATAAATTTAATAAACTGGCTGAACGTCAAACTTTCATCAAATCGTTCAAGATATGCATAGTAAAATCAAGTAGATATTAATAAGATAATATATATATATATATATATATATATAGTAAAACCTAGCTAACTATAATTAAACCCTAATAAATCCTATATTATTTTTTTTTTACACAATTATTCCTGTCTATTTATTTTTTCATTTTTATATTTGGTATAATAAACGCTAAACCCTAACCTTAACTGTAACCTTAACCCTATCCCTACGCCTAACCCTAACCCTAACCCCAATAAAGTATAATAAAAACTAACCCTAAACCTCATAAGATAATGATCCTAAACCTAGCTAATAATAATTAAACCCTAATAAATCCTATATTATTATTATTATTATACACAATTATTCTTGTCTATTTAATTTTTTATTTTTATATTTGGCATAATAAAAATTAAACCCTAACCTTAACCGTAACCGTAACCCTAGCCCTACACCTAACCCTAACCCCAACCTTAATCCTAAAAAATTATAATAAAAACTAACCCTAAACCTCATAAGATAACGATCCTAAATCTAGCTAACTATAATTAAACCCTAATAAATTCTATATTATTATTATTATTATACACAATTATTCCTCTTTATTTAATTTTTCACCTTTATATTTAGTATAATAAACAATAAACCCCAACCCTAACCCTAACACTAACCATAATTAACCCTTATAAATTATAATAAAAACTAACCCTAAAAATCATAAAATAATGATCCTAAACCTTACTAACTATAATTTAACCCTAATAAATCCTATATTATTATTATTATTATTATTATACACAATTATTCCTCTCTATTTAATTTTTCACTTTTCTATTTAGTATAATAAATGATAAACCCTAACCCTAACCTTAACCCTAATAAATTATAATAAAACCTAACCCTAAACCTCATAAAACCCTAATCCTAAACCTAGCTAACCGTAACTAAGCCTTAATATATAAATCCTATATTATTATTATTATTATTATTGTTGTTGTTATTATTATTGTTATTATTATTATTATTATTATTATTATTATTATTATTATTATTATTATACACAATTAATTATCTCTATTTAATTATTCACTTTTATATATTCCTTATTTTCTATATCTATTTAATTGTTATCAAATAAAAATCATTAACATATGCATCTCTAATTAAAATTTTCATTTAATGCTGTGCATATGTAAAATATATTTTCATTTCATTATATGACATTTCATATATCTTATAGTTAGTGTCCTATACTTATTAATGAAAATATATATACATATAAAGTTTTTATAAGTGACATTATTAATAATTTGAAGTATTTTATTTCTCTAGCTTCGTATATAATTCTACACTCACATGCATGTTATATATATATATATATGTAAATGTCTCAGCCAACACATGCATGTGTTAATATATAATAGTAATGCAACAAATTCAACAACAAACATCAACATTTTTCACTAACACATTCAACAACACATTTTCGAATGATAAACCGAAATTTTTCAATAACAAGCAACATAACCCTGTAGCAACATGCATGCATTTATATATATATATATAAGTAGGGAAAATATATGAGCGAAAGAACAAAAACATAGGTGAAAGGAGTGGTAGCAAACAAGAAAATTAGCGGCGAGCAAGAGGAGAGCGGCGACCATCTACAAACATGGTGGAGGAAGAAGGTAGAAGTGTTGGCTAGGTTTGGAAGAATGACAACACACACATACAAAGCTGATAATGGTAGAGGTGTGGTGAAAGTTGGCGGTGCGAGGGTTTCCCTTACTTGAGAGGAGCTGGAGTGGTGGTGCATGACGTGGTGGTGCGAGGGTTTGCAAGAGAAGGAGAGTAAGAGAGGGAAGGTGTAGAGAGTCTAATTTTTTTGGCATGAAACAGAACTGAACGAAATAAAAGTTGGATGTAGGGTTTTAATAATGGTTCCTACAAGAGTTGTTATTAAAACTTTAAGACTTTTGACAATGGTTCTTGTATGAACCATTATTAAAACCTCTTTTAATGAAAATTTTACTTGAACCGTTATAAAAAAATCAATATAAATTTTAACATTACCCTTTTAATAATGGTTTTTAACTATAATCGTTATCAAAACTATCCCAAGCATTAATTTTCATGTGTTTGACAACGGTTCCCAAACCACCATTATCAATGTCCCGCTATTATTTTTTATTTTCGTAGCAGTGATATATGACTTAGGGTTTAGAGTTTTAGCTTTTCTTTTTTAGTTTATGTTGAAGCTCATATGAGTTTATAGTTTATTTCATTAATTTAACATATTTAGATTTATCAGTGTTTAAGGGTTTAGGATTTGTGGTTTATTTTTCACTTGTGGTTACATTAGCTCATTTAAGTCTAACAATTCGTTCCATTTACTTTATTTTTTTAGGTTTTGTATGATTTTTAGTATTTAGGGATTATTTTTATTTTTTAGTTATGTTGACGATAATGTTGGTACAAGACTATATTCCATTTAATTTAGGAAATTTATATTTATTTGATCATTTAAGTTTAGGTTTAAGGTTTATTTTCAACTTGTGGCTAAGTTGAAGGTCGTATAGGTCCAAGGGTTTATTATATTTATTATAGTTTTTTTAGATTTATATATGCTTTAAGGTTTAGGGCTTTAGGTTTTAGATTGTAGATCTATAGGGGTTAGAGTTTATGTTTGGAATTTAAGTTAAGGGTTTAGGATTTATGGGGTTAAGGTTAAGGGTTTACAGTTTATGTTTTATGGTAAAGGGATTTCATGTCTAGGGGTTTAGGGTTTATGGCTTTAGTGTTTAGGTCTTAGTACCTGGGGTTTGGGGTTTAGGATTTATGGTTTACTTCCTTTACTTTTTTGAGTTTTGTAAATTTTTAGGATTTAGGGTTTATTTTATTTATTTTAGTTTTTTTATATTTTTTAGGGTTTATGGTTAATTCTATTTATTCTAATTATTTTATATTTATCTATAATTTAGGTTTTAGGGTTTACTTTGATTGGAATCACATAACTATTAGACAAGTCGTTCTTTAAACTAGGGTAATTTATAAATATAAATTCTAGCATGTTCAAATAGCCACATAGTAAGTATATAATCCTACATATGATCACTTTAAGGAAGCTAGAAAGAGTCATGTATTATATAAATCATTCTTGATGGAATCATACAAATAAACAATAATAGTTAAAGTAGAGTTAAAAGGCAATCCCATGAAACAAAGACACATATTATTACATCTCAAATCATGGTCTACTACTTTAATTTATTCCACAGCATAATTTCTTTATCCTCACTATAAGGAAGCTAGAAAGAGTCATGCACTATATAAATTATACTTGACAGAATCACTTGTGTAAACGATAACAGTTAAAGGAGAGTTAAAAGAGATTTCCATGAAACAAAGAAACATATTATTACATCTCAAATCATTATCTAGGGCTTCAATTTATTCTCCATTATAAATTATTTATCCAATCATAGTAAATAAATTAATTTCATAAAAATATGTATAAAAAAGTATTATAAAAATAAAGAAAAAATAATCAAAAATTAATATGGATGAAAATATAATTATTTTCACTTTTTTATTTTTCTTTTCTATTCTATGCCCTTATATGTCTTCTCTTCTCTCTCTATTTCTCTTATTTTTCTATGTGCATTAGTCATCTGCCTCCCTCTCTTTTTTCTCTCTAGCTCCCTCTACCTTCCTTCTTTCTCCATGCCCTATGACCATTTTTTTTTCTTTTGTTCTTCTCTCCTATGCTATTAGGCTTCTCTCTCTCTCTCTACCCACGTTCTTCTTATTTTTTCCTTTGTGCTCTACCCATTTGTTTTTAATTCTAACCTTTGGCCTTTTTTTATTTTTATTTGCTAACACATTATGTCATCTATTTCCTTCTCTTTTTTATATTTTTCTTCCAATTTTACTTGTAAAATAAAATTAATGAAGTTAATAAATGATATCATAACTTAAGCTCATCAATTTTATATCATTCTAGCTTAAATAATTAAATATATGAAATTATTATCACAAAGCATAAAATTATAATTATCTTCATATATTATTCAAATACATGATCAAAAACTAAGATAAAATGGGTATAAATATGTATTCATCAATACTCACATGCTTAGCTTCTTGTATGTTCTAAAAAAACATGATATGAAATAAATAAATATATCAAATAATAAAACTAACTAGCCACTTACGTAGGTTTCATGATATAACATAGCATGTGCAGTATGCCATTTAAGCCCCTAGGTTATCCTTGGAGAATGAGTAAGGTATCATGAGGGTTTCACAAATGATATACCTACAAAATTCCACACAATTCAAATAGAAAAAGAATACACTTCTAACACCCTTAACTCGTATCATCTTAGAAGCCTTTACTTTCATACCACCAAGATTAAGCATAAGAAAACTTAAAAGGTTAATTTCAATGTATGGTTCACACATAAATACAAAAAATGTAGATAGAGAAACAATATGGATGAAAATATATTACACCTTATTCACATAAAGACCCATCATCACTAAAGGTACCTTCTATTTTTATTTCTCAAATTCATGGCTAAAAATGAACAAAAAAAAAACACTCTGATATGTGAGGTAATTTGATAAAAATAGCAAGAAACTCACATATATAAACAAGAAAAACTCATTTTTATGGATAAGAACATCATGAAAGATATCAAATACTCACTAAATGGATTAAACCATATGCTTAACTCTAGTGACTAATATCCATTAGATCAAAGGTTTCTCATCTCAAGAATCAAGGATGACTTTTATTGGTTGTAATAAAACTAAGGTAAAAAGGGTATAGAGTATTCTAGGATTGCGGTACTAAAATTCCAATAACTAGTGTAACTTTAATAATTAGATGAAAAATAAAAATAAACTCAACATTAATGATGATAAATAATTCACACCTCAATCTCAAAATCAACACAAAACTACTTCTTCTACCAAACACAAATGATTCCTTTCTCAACATAAATACATATATTTCTTTCATATACTATCGCATAAACAACAATTCTATCTCCATAATATAATGAAATGATCTCTTTATACTAGGTATAGGTAAGGGCAAGGATAAGGTGCAAGGGGTATTTAATGTGGGTAATGAAGAAAAATATATATCATCATTATATGGGATTGAAAGGCTTCTACAGGGCGTATATCCTGTACACATAAATTAGGATGCAATCTATTTGATCATGTGGTGGAATATCCTATATTACCTTTATCATTTTCTCAAGCAAAGCATGTTTTGACTATAAGTTTTGATTAGCACAAGAGTAAGTTCTAGCAATATTTGAAATCCTTTATAAGAGTTATGATAAGTAATTTGATCCAAATAATTTAATGTAAATGAGATTTATAGAGAAAATTAGAATCAAATACATATAGATTATTTCATGTGAATTCACTTAGAAAAGAAGGTATATATAGCTCAAAAGATCACTATGGAACATCATAAATATCAACATGTCATGTTGTTTGTTAAAATATTCATTCATGCTTTTACTCCATTCATATCATGACATGTAGATATGTGTTGCCTTAATCAAAATTAACAAAAAAAAAATTCACTCACATTATCTCAGCCTTATGGTCCCTTTTAGTTATATTTCAAAATATATAATCATCATGAACTAGTTAAGGGATTCTAATACTATAAACACACCAAAAACATATAAAAAATGTGCATGAAATTTTATATATCTATCTATTTATTAAAATATATGAACTTAAACACTAACTTATGAGTGCACAAAAACACTCACAAAAATCCCTGAACCTAAATCACACATTGTCCTCAATGGGTAGTCATGTAAAGGAACGTGTAAGTTAAGTATATAGAGATAGATAAATAAATATGAATGTTTAAATGGTAGGTAAATCCCTTATCATATTGGGTCGCCTCTCAAGTAACTCTTATTTTTATGTCTTCAACTTAAAGTGATCTTGGTTTACTCATGTAAGGTAGGTGCTTCCTAAAGTTGCACCTTTCAACGTTAAGCTCCATGAATGTCTCATAATATAGATTAAGCATTTGACCATTTACCTTAAACTCAATTCCCATCTTCTCACTTCTAATTTTTATGACACCATGAAGTAAAACATTAGTGACAACATGTAACACCCAAAAACTTTATTTTAGGACTTAAGAATAAAATGAGAAATTATTAGATAAGGTTTAATTATATATATCGTTTCTAATATAATAATAATAATAATAATAATAATAATAATAATAATAATAATAATGATAATAATATCCATAAAGAAGAAAAATGATGTAGGGATATAGTTAGTAGAGGCTAAATTTATTTACTAACCTAAAATAAACTATAAGTAAATAATAATAACAATAATTTCTAAAATAATAACAAAATTATTTTATTATTATTAATAATTTTTATTATTCCTAAAACTCTAAAAAATTCCAAACCATACTACCACCCTATTTTTATTTTTTTGTTTTTCCTTCCTCCCTCCCTCCTTTTCTTTCCTTTCCCTCCCCTAACCCAACTTTTCTCTTTTTTTCTTTTTCCCCCCTTTGGCGCAGCACGGGTGCACTCCACTCCCCCTCTTCCCTTTTTTTCCTCTTTTTATTATCTCCTTATTTCCCCTTCTAACCCTATCTTATTTGTTTTTACCCTCGATTGGAGCTATTGCACATGGTTGCTTTACAACTCCCTCTCTTTCTCCTCCTCCATTCCTTATTTGGACCTGTATAGGGTGTAACCAGCAATAACCTACATGGTCCCCCTCCCTTTTGCAACCCCACCTACTCCCCTACACCCTTGCAAAACCCTGCCCCTATCTCGCCTATCGCACAGTTACTCCAGTCAACATCAAACCACCCCTACCCTTATCTTCTTCCCTCTCTTGTCCGCTTTGCCCCAGCAATTTCACATATAAATAACCCTCCCCACTTCCTCATTTTCTCCGTTGGTCACCCTTCCTCAGCCTTACTTGCAATACCCGATCAGTTACCGCATATCCATTATTAGACCCTCTCTTCCTGTTCCATGCATCACTTTACACTCAATTGACCACTCCCTTTTCCCCTAACTCCCTTTCCTCTTCTCTCCCCACTTGTGCAAAGTGGGTAGCTCGAGCTACCCTTTTATAGCTCCCACCGCCATCTGCGCCACCTTATGCTACCACCACCATAGCAACCATCACCCTCACTACTTCTCTTCATACCCATAAAACCTCCCCTACTTTACTATACCACCACTTCCCTTTTCTTTTTCCTACTCCATACTCCCTCCTATTTTCTCTTTTTCCCCTCTCAGATGCTGCCATTGCCACCACCGTGCACCGCCGCCGTGAGGCCACTACCACCTCCATAACCCCTAACCTAGGAAACCCTACAACTTAGGAAACCTTAACTCCCTCATTTTTTCTAACCCCAAACCCCTTTTTTTAACATCATCCCCCACTATCACCGTGCACCACCACCCCTCACCTACCATCCCTCCTAGTTATGCCCTCCTCCCTCTTACCTACTAGTATATATATATTTAATATGCTATTATTATTAACATTATTATTATTATTATTATTATTATTATTATTATTATTATTATTATTATTATTATTATCCCTGATATTCGGTTAAGAAAATGAAGAAAAAGGAAAAAGGAGTAGGAAGAAGGTGAAATGACTAGTATAATCTTTCTATAGGTTTTGAGCAAACCCTTCCTCATGAGAAGGTGTTAGATTCGTGTTGTAAGCTCTGAGTCCAATTAGTTAAGGATATAGTTAAGTCTTGGGTTTGTATAAATCTTGTATGTATGGATGTAGAAGCATGCCTTGTGTGAATGTATGGGAATATGTACTAAGTTTATATGTGGTGCATATTGCCTTTCAAGGGATAAGGTATATTGAGCATGATTAGCACATTATGTGATATATGTGATATACTTGTATGGATGAAATGTTCTTATGTATGGTAGGGATGTTATAACTTGTATGCTTAGAGGCCTTAGTTGGGTTTGAGTGGCTGTGGGAAAACTAAAAGAAATAAAGAGCGTGGAGAGAGTAAGGAGAAGTAGGGAAAAGGTCCTAAGTGCATTATGGCATATGGTTGAAGAAATAAAGGGAGAAAATAATAAAATGAAGCTTTTGAGAATACCTAACTTATTTTATTAATTTTCTATTGATTAATAGAGGGGTAATTTCTCATAAGTCACTTTCATGACTTTAGCCCCTTATCTTCTTCTTATTCTTCTTTTTTCTCTCTCTTCTAGAGATTCCAAAGCTAATAATTCATCTATGCAATCTATGAATATTGTAGACTTCAATTCCTTCTCCTTATCATGTTTATTCCCTTCTTATGTTCAAAATTCTAAAAACACATTGCCTTGTAATATTTTATTTTTATTTTCATCATTTAAGATTAAGTTAGAAAGGTAAAGCCTTGAACCTTAAAAGTATGCATTTTAAACCTTGAATTTAGCCTAAGATTTGGGATATTGATTTATAAACTATATGATCCTTCTTTTCCACCAAAAATTCTTTGTAGTTCTAGTTAAAACATTTAATTTTCCCACTCCTCTAACTTATAAACTTCCCTATTGTTCTCCTTACTCTATCTACCCACATTCTCTTCCATTTTCCTTCTATTCTAATCTTTCTTTCCTCTTCTAATCATTCCTCAAATTCCTTATTATTATGTTATTATACAAGACAAGGTTAGATTCAGGAAAATAATGAGGGATTAGCTTGTATCTTCTAGGCTCTATGTTTCTTTTAGAGGGGGCAGTTTCAATATTATTTTTTTCCTCATTCTTTGATTTTATGCAATTTTTTTACGAAAAGGTTTACTAAGTTTTAATTCTTATTTTCTTGAAAGGTGTTTAAGTGTTGAAAAGAGTTGCGGACTTCAAAGACTTTTTCTCTTATGGGTGGAGTTGCTAAGTTATTTTGAGGTAAACCATTACTTTTCCTATTTTTGTATAAAATGGTATGGGTAAGTGATGTAGGGTCATCTCCATCTTACTCTTCTAATATTTGAGGTCAAGAGTTAGCATATTTTGAGATGGTACTAGTTGTTCTTAAAAATGTTGAATGCCTTCATGATAACTCTAATAATATTTTACTAAATAATTCTTACATGCATTGTATATGTTTTCAAGAAGAATAATTCACCAAATATATCTAGTGTACAAGACAATAATAATACAAGTGTTACAAAGTTGCATAGAATACAAAACTATGAGACATGAAGCTTGATTACTTGATTAATCATTGTAACACCTGATTAGGGTTTTGTGTAGCTTTGATATTTTATGTATGATTTATAATGTATTGTAATTTTTAATTATAAATCGTTATATATATAATATAAGCACTCACTATTTTAGTCTTTTAGTAATTAGACCAGTTGGTTTAGGCTTTATTAGTAAAGGGTAAACTAAGCTTGCATGTGTGTATATACGTAATGGTGATTGTATATTTAGTATTGATGATGAATAAGAATTAAATGATTTATTAATTCAAGAGAGAATTTAAATCTCCCTTCTTTCCTCTTCAAGTAAATTTATCTTGAGAGTTTAGGTATTTTTATCTAGAGAAAACTTTATTATTTCTCTTTAGAATTGATTTAATCTTGGTGAAGATCGAATTCAAAAGTGTGACATGTGTTGACTATTACCTACATATTTTAAGTATTACATCAACTTTGAACATCATTTTCACTTCAAGAAACAAGACAAAAGATCTTGCATTATGAAAGAATAATTCCTATGTTATCTTTCGCATTAGTGAGTGTATTTTATGTTTTGTATTTATGCGAAATCATGAGTACTAGAGATGAAATTATGCTTGAATTTTTTATTATTGAATAAATGGAAAAATTGGTAAAAAATATAATAGAGATTTTATTTACATAAGCCTCATGGGTATGATTATGATTTAGTACTTGAACTTAATATTCTAAGCATCTCAATAGCATTAGCTTATATAATATACTGTATAAGTTGTGTCCATAACAACCTAGCATGAAGAGAATATGATGCATGACTTTCTATCTCTTACAAGTTTTTAAAGTGCAAGAATTATTTTAGTAAGATTCTCAGCATGATTTTAGTATTTTACATGTAAAACAATGAATATTGCAGGTTAAGAATCTTGAATGACGTATGATTAATGTTCCTATTAATTGAGTATAGATTGTCGAATTTAATAATGTGTAAGTATGTTTTGTTGGGGCTCATTTGACCTTAACCTATCAATTGGTCTCTATAACTGATTTACTAGTCTTAGGGATAAATCAACTTGTCTAGTAGACCCATTGACCATTTGACCTATAATTTTAGTGGTCTTGGCCTTAATTTAAACCTATAAACTAGTTTCACTAATCTAACTTGCTCTTAGAACATTTGAGCGGTTGAGTCAACCAATTAACTAGTTGGTTTGTATCCTAATAGTTTTAGCCTCTTCTTAGACCCATTGACCGGTTGAATCAAATCAATTAACTAGTTTATTTAAAATATTCAATCGATAGGGTTGACCAATTAATTGGTTCACCACCACTATAAAGTTTTGGTGGTGCCCAAACTAATTGAGTAGTCAATATGGCTGATTAGTTGTTTCTTAGAAATCCATCAGCTAGTCTCATCTAGTTTTTCATTTCTTACCTATCTCATTCCGCATGTGATACTTGAGATCTCCTATATGTTTAAGGTGATATAAGATGCTAGCATATATAAGTTGAATTGAAAAATATGAGGTAATTGATGGATTAAAGGTAGAAAAGAGAAAATATATCCTCGTTGACCAATATTAACCTTAACCTAATTGGGAATTTTCCTTAACTATAACATAAGTAGATGATTAGATGGCCAAAAGGATCTTCCTATTACTAGGATCTATGTAATGAATTATAACAATGGCTAATAGATATCTAATGATTTATACCATGGCCTAAAAATGTGGATCCTTGTAAGTGTATATGACATAGAATGAATGGAAGAAAACAACATGGACCAATATGATAGCTTAAGTTGATGTTCAGTAGGACAATAAGATAAATGGATAAATAATAGTTGTTAGAATCAATCTTTAGTTGACCTTCAATTGGACCTTCATTTTGGTCTTAAATATTAATAGGGAATACTCTTTAATCTAAGGTAAAAATGTGCTTAAGTAATGAAACTATAGCCTTAACATTAGCCCTAGGCTTGACCTAGTTTTGAATTGTGAATAAGCAAATTAAGTGGAAATCAAATTTTATCTTAGATATTATGGTTGATGTTAAAAATTAGGTCCTTTGGCATAATCGATCACTTAAAATACCCTAAATAAGAACAATATATGATTTGAGAACCTTATATGGTTGAATTTGGATTTAAATGATTTTTACTTGGTATGATATTATCTTTAGCATTCATGAGACCCTGAAATAATATGATATAATCACTTAAAGTAGAGAAAGAATTATTATCAGATTAATCAATCCTTGATTAGTTACTAGGGGTTAGTCTGCCTTTGGACATTTTACCTCAGGGCAATTTTCTTGTTGATCCTAGGATACTAGTTAGTCCCGCTACCCTTTTGACTCTAGATATTGATGATGTACTAGGAATTATTGATACTAAAGGTTATATCCACCAAGTTACCTTGGCATGAGCTAGAACTTATGTACATTAGGTTATTTTGGCATGATCTAGTACTTTATTTCCATTTCTTTGGTCTAACTTTCATTGTATTGAGATACCACGGGGAATAATCCCACTTATTGCTCAATAATTTTTTAAAGGAGATCTATATTTACCTAATGTAAAAAAATAACTAGGATAAAACCTAAATATGTATTCAATAGGTCATATCATATTCTATGCTTAGTCTTGATATGATTATTTCACCAAAATGATACTTCATTTTGCCTCTTGAGTAATCAATACCTCACACTACTTATGATATAAGTTAGTGTAAAATTATGTTCATCACTTTTTAAGTTGATATAATAGGAATGATATGGTCACTGCAACAAAATATAGTAACAAATAGTTGATAAGTATGTTATGTAACCCAATGTTTCCTTCATTGTTCAACCAATCATGTGTTCTTATGAATGTAGAATATGGCATACCTATCATATATATATATATATATATATATATATATATATATGTACATAATATGTGTTATCATATACTTTCTTTGAATACTCCATTGCAGTATGTATCTATTTCTTAATTATGTCTCAATTAATTACATGATCTGTTGTAAGCACAGTGATAATACATCTACTATAATAATTCATTATTATGGAGTTGAATATGTATGTCTTTGCGCCTAATACTATATAGGTAGGTACTCTATATGTAATGCAAAGTGGATAAGCTAACTAATTCAAATCTCTTTAGAATACAACATGCATACTATAGCATACATCTCATTGTATGTCCTTATGATGATAGGAAAGCGTGCTTTGATGGATCCAAATATATCCTATATGATCTAGTGTGATAGCACATGAATGTTATAGTAGGAGTATTCCATGTACTTTTTAGTGTGTCATATAATAAGTATGTGGTGTGTGTCTTTCTTGTACCCTATACTAAATCGGTGGTATATTGGTTTTCTTAATATTTGTGCATACTAATAAGGTTGTTTTTGTAATCCCTTACTCAATCCAATAAGAAGAAGGTCTTATGTTAGTTTTTGAAGAAGAACTGTGTATGGTCCATCCTCTTCTTTAGCATGGTTAGGTTGTTGAGCATAGGAGTTTTCATATACTTTTATTGTGCTCCTTGAGTGACCAAGGTATCCTCCCTTGTAATTAATTTACTCTTGTTTACATTTTCATTTGGTGTACCTATATATATAATTTTAAGGATTATATAACCTTAGGTTATACACCTTAACTTTCATACCTTTAAGTATTTTCTACCACATTCTAGTTTCCTTTATTCTTTTTCAGGTGGATGCTTGACCTTATGTCTAATGTAAGGTAGGAATTGAAGTTCCGATCGTGTGTTACATACAGTAGTAACACATCATTTTTCATAATATTATCTTGTATTTTCACTACCATAATGTTTTAGCATGGAGTTTTTTGGTAGTGAAAAACAAGGGTTTTACAAATTAATAGAGTTGGTTGAAAATAAAAAATAAAGGAACCAATGTGCTTGGAAAGGCCAATGAGAGGCCTACAATAAAGGAAAAAATAATGACCTCACTCGACAAGATCACCAAGACTGGGGAGATATTCACCTACTTAGCAAGTTAACCTTCTTTATGGGTTGACTACCTCAGCAAGTTCACTTACTCAATTTTTTCAACCTGCTTAGAAAAACTAGCCAAGAAAATGGGGAACAACACAACATAGATTAATGGGAGAAAGAGCACAACTATTGAGGATATTATGTAAAAAATGCTAGTAATGGTTGCAATCAATGAACATTTAATAAAATAAAAAAAGTAGAGATGGAGGAGATCGAGTGGTGCTTGGGTGGGTAGGTGGGTTAGGTAGGATGAGGATGGTGTGAATGATAAAAGTGGTGGAATCAACGACAATAAAGGAAAATAGTAGGAATATAATGGAGAATGGTGTCAAAAAATAGGGAAAATTTTAGAGAAGGAAATAGTTATGGTTGGTTTGCTATATATAACCACAAAAGAGAGAGAGCATTATAAGGATGGTTGTGTGAGGGAAGGATGCCATGGTAAGGACAAAGGATTAAGGTTAAGACATGGAGCTAGAGTAGGAAAAAAGAGAGAGTAGAGATGTTTGATGGAAGATCACTATATATAGAGGTAAAATGATGCCATAGTAAGAGTTTGGTTAAGGTTGAAGAAGTTATCTTTAGTAACCAAAATAAGCACAACTTGATAGGCAAAGGTTCATGTAGAAAGGAGAAAAACAAAAGAAATAAAAGAGAAGAAAATGGAAATGGAGAAGGAAGATAAAGAGAATTGATGCAAAGATTTAGAGTTAGAATTAGAAATTAGGACCAAAGGATATTAATTATCTAAAACTAAGGTTGATTAAAATTCATGTTATTACATCATGAATTTGAGCCTAAAATACTTGATGTCAAAAGATAAGGTTCTTAATGACCCAAGCCTAATGTTTGAAGACATAAGATAGGTGGCTGAGCATGATACTTACATAATACAATATGGATTTTTCCTTACAATTGTCTTTCAATATTTTCAAGTTCATCTTATTAGACGAATAAGGATTCCAAGGGTAGATGGGTCTAGAATTGGGTGATGAAAGTATAATGAGAAAGGTTGATGCAGAGAAGGGAGGAAAGATGGGAAAGGTTCAAGATATAGAGGCACCTCATGAATTAAAGGAAAATAACATTGACAAGTTTAACAAGGGAACTGATAACATTGGGAGTGATAATATTAAAATAAAAACTATGTTTTCTAGTGTAAGTAAGAACTATGTGGACATTTTGAAGAGACTCGTACACTGTTAATTCACAATTAACAACATGGAAAAACTCATTGGTAGTCATCATGCATATCCAATGAAGAAGTTGAATGGTTTAGCACCATCCAAGCATTAGTTCCTTCCACACCCAATTATGAATCTTCATATTTTAAGACATATTATGCATTTAGAACCCTTCATTTTGTTTACATGACTTAAACTATATTCTTTTTAATCTATTGTCAAGAATCTTAAAATTTATCTATGATAGTATGTAATTCATCTATCTAATCTATAATATCATATTGTCTTCATTCTCTATATTCTATATCTTAGTAGTAAGAAAATCCAACATAGCACACAAAATTATGTAGTGTTTGAACTAGAGCTAAACATTGCGTAGTTTCACATTCATTGATTTAAGGCTTCATGGCTTAATATGATTTATCATTAGTATGATTTATTAGTCTCTATCTAACCTTTTTAATTATGAAAAAAGGTATAAGAAGGGATGATGTGAAAATAAATGATCTAATTTGAGCTATTTCAATTTGGAGGAACTCAATAATTCTAGAAGAGTCCTTGGGAGTAACTTTGTTAACTTATAATCATTATTGGTTTATCAGGGATCAATTTCCTTTTTGAGTTGAAGTTATAAAAAAAAAAGAATTACAACAAAGTACAATGATTTTAAAAAGAATTATCAAAAATATGAATGATTTAATGTTTTCTAGTAATATACTTGTGCATTTGAACAAATAGTCACTAATTATTGTTAACTGAGTTGCATTAATGAATATTCTAGTGAAAGCTTGGAGGAAATTGAGTAGTAGTTTCTTTACCATGATCCTACCTTGAAGAGCATCATTTATTTTTTTTATCATCAGAAAAGGGAAGTGTATTAAGTTTATAGTTTTAATACTAAAAATAAACAAATTTTTTACATTCCCATCCTTAATGATTTTATAGATTATAAATTGTTGGAGTAAAGAAAATTAAAGATATGAGATGAGAAACTAAGTATAGAAAATAAAGTGGCATAAAGTTCTTGAAGCTTGGAGGAGGGTTTAGGTTTCAAGTAAATATTTTGTAATACCCCATCCTAATACCTTTCAAAACATGTGTAAAATTACTTTGAAATAAAACAAAGTGACTTTAGTTTTGGAACAAAGTTGAAAAATTATATAAAGCAAGAGTTTTCAAAACATTAGTTGATTGATGGTAGGAACAATTCAATGGGCACACCACAACTGACTACTTGTCGATGGGGGAAACTCTGAAAAACATGCATTTTTCATGTTTCTATTTTTGTTTTGATTCTTACTTAAATGATTTCTAAACTTTTAGATTATGATATTTTCATGTTATAAATTACTTTAGGGTTCTTGAGGAATATCTTCAAATCGTTCAGTTCATTAAATCATTTTATTTAATTAAATCATAAGAAATTTTGGTACCTTTTCTCCTACCTACTCCCTTTTATTTTTCATCACCTCTCTCATACACCTTAAGGTTGCTTATGTAGACCTTTAGGAATTAATTTTGTCATCCAAGACCTGTATTAGTCTGATTTCCACTTGACCAGCCCATGATTCACCACTATCATCTCCTAAATGTTTATCCTCACACTCCACCAACCATTTCACTATGTAAAAAATCTCCCTCTCTCCCCCATTTAAATTATGTCTATTAGGTGGTTATGGATCTTCCTCTTAATTCATTTTCACTCTCCTTAAACACTTGATTCCTTTTTCCTATCTTTCCTTCAGCTAAATTTTTTATGTGTGCACATTATCCTTTTTCTTCCCCAAGTTCCTTTCTCTCAATTGAATCCCTTCATTTTCCTTCTCCTAATCTTCATTTTAATTATCTTATGTTTTTGTAAATAAAGAGGATTAATGTAAAGAAAAGGATTGATGGTTATGGTTTTCTCCTCTTAGCAAGAAACCTCTTAAGAGGAGTTGGTTGAGTAAACTTTTATTATTTGGTTTCAGGTAATTTTTTAACTTGGTTTGAACTATTTTTATTCTTTATTATTTAGGTAAATTAAAAACGTTTTTCAAATCCATCAATCTAGGAGCTTTACATTTTACTCACAAAATTTTGCTTTTGGTGTATTTGGTGATTTCATAATCTTGGCATGTCCTATGTTTTTCATATGTTAATTAGATTCTTAATTCTCAAGCATGCGGCATGATTCAGATTTCCTTTGGTATTTTGAGCATGTTTTAATTTTTTAGACTTGTTAGTGTGATTTTTATGAATTCAGACAGAAGAGAGTGTGGTGTTTAAGTTCATAGCATGAATCCATGTTCTTTTTTTCTAGCATGATTTTTATATTTCCATGATTATTTTAGGAGTAGGTTAGGATTTGTGTTTATGTTAATTTAATTTTCCTTTATTAGCATATTTTTCTACCTAGGATGCCAGGAAGTGATGAGCCACATTAAATAATTGAATTGTTGTTTTGGTTAGCTAATTTGGGTATTTATTCAAGGGGAAAATTGATGGAAAATTATGACATGAGATTTTTTTTGTTATAGGTTGACTACTTTATCTTGTCAGCTAATGCTTCCTCTAGTTCAGTCGACTAAATCACCTCGGTAGTTGATGGGTACACTTTTAATGATTTTGTTCTGGTTGAATAATTGATCAACTAAACCACAATGCTTTCAACATAAATTTTTTCATATTGTGTTGGATTTTCCTTGATTTCAATCCATAGGGATAATGGTGGTTTTCTCTTAAGAATTAGATTTCAAGTATTGATTGAATTATTAATAATTATAACTAATGATAAATGTTCTAGTATGGATTGGATGTCTTAGTTTGTGTTTGGATTTATCAGTCAAAAACATCTAATGAGTTCTTAATGAAATTTAGTAGTGATTTGTGATATCACCTAATAAATATTAATGATGGAATTAAGAGTTTTTTAAGCCTTTTTCTCCCACTCTTGGGATTTTTAATCGGGATTTAGTGGGCAGGTCACCCATGTGGTTATTATCTTTTCACTCAATACCTATTTTCCTTTTTTTACTAGGTTATAATTGGTAAGGTTATGCACATATTTCTAAAGTGTAGGATTAATATTGTGCAACATCAGTATGGTATCAATGTCCAGCTTAGAAGGGTGTGGTATCATTTTACAAGCTTCCTCACCCTTTATATGTCCATAGCTTAGGTGGGTATGGTATCGAAATTTATGTAGCCCTTGTGACATATTGTAGTTGCTTGTTTTTAGAAACCTTAATTAAATAGGTAATTATGGCATATTAGATATAAATTTAATTAGGATAAAATTTAGATAGAATTTGAGTTATTGATTTAAACCCTAGTTAGAACCCTAACGTATATATGTTTTGTCGATGGAACTAAATTATACTAACCAAGTGTTTTTTCCTGATTCTGCTATTCTAAATAGCACCTATATCCTATTGAGATCCTATCTTTTTTCACCCCTTATCCACAAAGTATGTTTCTTTTTAACAATAGCCTCTCATGTTCATTACATACCTCTACCTCTATTATTCCCTTCATTTATGTATGCTCGTCCATTCACATGCCTTTTCCCATATAAGACCATCCTCCTCTATTTTTGTGTTTTGATTCTCTAAAAAACCAAAGCTTTTGTCTATGCTTCCATTCCCCTCTCTCCCGAGCGTCATCCTCAACTTTCATCTTTATTGTTTTTCTCCATTATTATTGAAGCATTTTGTATCAAATGGGGCAACCTAACGTTACCTTACCCGTGTTGTGTGAGTAACTAACATTGCTCCTCCATTAGTATCATGAGAAACACATGTTGCTTTCCCTTTTGATGTGCCCAAAACCCATGCAAAATACTCACTTCTTGAAACTTTACCTTTACCACCAAGTACATCATGCTTATAAATTCCTCCCCTTTTTAGCGTGAGTATGTGACATATCCATGCCTATACTATGTGACATATTAATGTAGCTACCCTTTAGTTTCTCCAACCATTAGTGAAGCTAAACCTTTCCAAATTTAGCCTTTCCCTTTACCTCCCCTTGAATTGTGCTACTTGTGCATGTTCTCCACCTCTTACTACATGATATAATCACATCCGTGTATCACAAGATTCTCCAGTTATTCCGCTCTTGTTGCATTGTTAACTTATGTAGGCCTTCTTTTCTCTAGTTATATTCTAACCTTTTTCTCAAGTTTGTTTAGTTAATTTTGGTTATTCTTGTGTTGTATTAGATGCTAATATATATGTTCTTGGGCATTGATTGCTTAGGTAATCCTTGAAGTGTTGTGGAGAAGATAAATTTTATACTTTATGTAGTGCATTCAGATAAATCTAATCACTCATGAGATAATCAAGTTTGTGTCTAACCATGATAGATTTTTTAGATCTAGAACCATGGTAGGGTTATATATTAGACAAGTTTTATGAATTGCATGATAAGATGATAAGATATGCTTACATATAACATATGTTCAACTTACCATTAATTACGAGAAATGTTTGCATATCTAGGATTTATTTAGTTTTTATGATCTTTTCAAGTTATGATTTAATTAATACGATAAATGTTCCATGATTATCGGTCCATGGTATTGAGGTGTCATAAAAGTATCGCATGATAGTACGCAAACATGATTAGGGTTAGTGATGTGACCGTAGCCGACACGCAATTTAAACCCTCTTGTTGTCAATTGTAGCACTGGTAAATAAGGGTATTGTTCTAGCCGGGGATTGAGAGGGCTCACTTCTATTTAACTATCTTGAAAATAAAAATAAAACTAAAAATAAAAATCCTAAATAATACAAAATAAATGAATAAGAAAAATACTAATGGGGGTTTATCAAAATAATTATAAAAGGAGTAAATAAAATAAAGAAAACTAATAACGATAAAAATAATGAAAATAATGGGAAACCACAGATATGAGAAATATGTTAGGAAAATAAAAATCCACCACTAGATTAGGTCAAAATATAATATTTATTTCTAAGTCAATATTTAATCGTGGGAAAGAGATCGACCAAGTTGCACACCAAACGCATGTCCATACACTTTATATTACTTCCCTTAATTAATTAATACGACCACGTGCCTATATTAACCCTATTAAATACTAGCAGTATAGCAGCTACAAGCGGCTCATATATTTAACTAGATTTAATGCATTAAGTGTAAGTGGAAGGCTATCAATCTAAGTACCCAGACTAGTACAAAATGCATGTCTAGCTGTATTTCCTATCAAGAATTTATTCAGATAAAAATTAATATTATCTAAAATAAATTCTACCGGTTTTAAAATCTTCCTCTAATTTTTCTTCCTTCTTTGCCATGAATTTCCATGCCAAATTATTTTCTTCTTTTTTTCTTCGGCTGACGGCGCTGAGAGCTGACGCTCTGTCTGGTATCATTCGCCTCAATTTCCGTGCCTCTACGCTTGTTCTCCATCTCTCGTCCTGTTCTTCCTTCGCTGTTTCCTCTGTCGAGCCTCTCCCGAGCCTATAAAGGCTCTCTCTCGTCTCTCTCTCTCTGCGTCATCTCATAGAGCCTCGGAAGGCTCTGCTGCTCCCTCGAGCTTGTTGAGGCTCTCGACCGCACCCTCTCTGCCGCACACTACTCTCTCTCGACCTGCGGCTCTTGTGCTTTTTATAATAATTGTTGTCCATCCACGTCAGCCCTCGCCCAGCCTCTTTTATTTTTCTTCTTTGATTTTTCTTCGGCTAACCATTTGCGTTCTCGTTTGGCTGCGTTTTGTTTGCTCCAAGCCTTTGGACCTTCGGCCTTCAGCCGTTGGTTCAAAGGTCTTATTTCTTTTTTTTCTTTTTTCAAAAAATTAATAAATATTATTTTATTCTAAATTTACTTAAATTATATCATTTTAGCTCAAATAATAATATTTATGCAATTTTTTACCACTTAAGCATAAAACAACAATTATTCCCCTATATTAGCTAAATAAACTACCAAAAACTAAGATTATAAGGGTATAAAATGTGTCAAAATATGAACTCATCAGTTAGAACATGATAATTGTTATCTGTTTACTCTAGAGTTAGAAATGTTTCTTATGTAAACCATGATTCTAATTTCCACATTACATGTCACATCATAACTATGCATTTTTCATATGGGATAATATTAGAGATAATATTGCCTTACCTTCAAGCATATATTCTAGCACAAAATACTCTTAACTTGAAGGTTATCTATTAAGACCTTGATTCTTAAGATAATTAGAAGCTAAATTAGTTAAAAATGTTTTTTCCAAAATGAAATCAAAAGAAGAAGAAAAATGCAACAACTCAATCTTTTCTCACAACAGAATTTCAAGGATAATGAAGTTAAGACCTTCGGTTCTTCTCAAATCCTTAATCATTTATTACTTAAGATAAACAAGAGAGAGCTAAAGCTAAGATTAGGAGAAGAAGTAAGAGAAAAGAATTCGACTAAGGGATGTGGAAACAAGAGGCAAGCCTCTATTTTTCTCAATAGAGAAGAATAGGAAGAAAAAAAGGAGAATTCTTGACACTTAGGGATTTATTCACAAATCAAAAGGGAGAGAATAAGTAAGTGTAGATGATAGGAAGTGAATTGAATTGGGGATGGAGTGTATAGGGGAGAGTGTTGGTTGATATCCATAAGTGGGAGAAAGAGAAGTTTGACTTTGGTTGAGTGTGGGCAATTAAGGTGTAAGGAAAACATGTGATGAGCAAATGGAGGTGAAGTGTGACTAGGGAGAGGTATAGTAGAGGGCTGGTAAGTTAAGGAAGAGGTGTAGAAAGTCAAACATGCAGTCATAGCTGTTACAAGAGAGAGGAAAGTTAATGGAAAGAGAGAAAATATGAGAAATGCCTCAAATGTAGTTTTGAAGATTTTTAGCTAAATAAAATCATAGAAAAATCTAAATAATGTAAAAATAATCCTAAAGAACCAAAATATACTGATTAGCACAAATAGTTTCTAATTAGAAGTTTTTATAAACATTTAAAAGAGATTAAAAAAGGATCTAAAATAATAGGACAATTGGTCAATTAATTTAAGTAAACAAGCCGAGTAGTTTTATTAGGAAATAAAATTGCTAGTTCTTGAGTGTATCAGTCAATTGATTGTAGATTTATTAAAATTTCAAACCTTTCTAAAACCAAAACTCATTTATTTTATATCAACATAATTTTAAATACAATTTAAAGGATTTTAGGATAGAGTATTACAAGTGTATATAGGGTTTTAAGGGAATTTTGTTCACTTTTGATATAATGTACTTAATGTGAATAATTAGATATAAGATGTACTTATACTAATGATGGTTGGGCCTTAGTGTTAGCAATGTATTTAAAATAGATTGATAACCTTAAGGTGTAATTTAATAATTTGAAATAAAGGAAAAATAATTAAGTATGAAAATGGGAGTTGTTATTCATTATGTAATTTTTGTGCCCGTCTCATAGAATATTAATACTTAAAGTGCAATATCTCAAGTTTGGAAATGATTTTTCTCTAGGATTGGCTACCATAGGGACAAGGCATAACTCTCAGCTTGAGTTAGTTCGTTGGTGTGTCATAGTGCTGCAATAAGGCCTTAATCCACATTATAAGTGACCTGTAGACCTAATAAAGGGTATTAATACTTAAAGATACTATGTTTCCTTCGTGTACTAGTATAACCAAGCGTACCACAGTATTCCTAGAGTATTATGCTACCTTTGTGTATCAGTATGATTGAGTGTACCACATTTTCTCCCTATTTATTGTCACCCCTCATTAAGATAAATAATAAAGAAGTATTTTTTATGGCATTGGGTTGATTTGGATTGTTAGTTCAATAATTACATTAGTACCCTACCATGATATTTGGAGTTGATTAGATTTTTTAATGTTGGTTATGGATTTTGATATGGCTAATATGTACTTTAAGACAATGTGAATTGGTTAAGTATGATTGGTTGCTAAGTATGAGACTTTTTTATTGTGCACATTAATCCATGACTATTGTGTATTGTTGTGGAATTTGAGATGGTTGTGTGATTATGTGCATCGTGAGCATGCTATCACTTACGAGGTATTGTGATTTACTCATTATGAGAAAGTTGTAATGGTACTAATTTGTCATGCGATGATGTGAAGGACATGGATTTCATGAAGCAAATTAACTCAAAGGTTAAGCAATATCATTATACTTGTTTTGTTGATAAAAAAAACATGGTAACTGGTGCATTTGCTTAAGTTTATACATATAAGAAAACAACACATATAAAAGGAACCAAGGATAATATTTTTTGAGTTATAGGTATATTATAAATAGTTAAGTTGAGAAAATTTCATATTTTGAACAAAAAATCTTTAAAACACTTTGTCAAAAAATACTAGACTTGATTTCATTTCATAAATTCTTTAAAAGTATTTTCAAAATAAATTGACTAGTTACTGTTGGAACTAGTCGATAGGTCCTCAAACCGATTGAATGGTTCTATTTGAACAAAGCCACCGATTATGTTGAAACATAAGATGATCAATTGGTACATAAAATCAATCAATTAGTTTCCCCAAACTAATCGACTGGTTTGGAAATTGATCGACTAGTTTGACCAATAAGTCTATGGGTTTGACATTATAGAAACCTTATTTGCCTCTATTTAAACATATCAACTTGTTTAGGTACACCCATCAGCTAGTTTAGAAACCAATCGACTAGTTTGACCAACTAGTCCATGGGTTTTACTCTTATAAAAACCCATCCCATCTCTGTTTAAACACAATAAGATGTTTAGGAAAACTAATTGACTAGTTGAGAAATTGATCAACTAGTTTGAATAAATAGTACATAGGTTTCACTCTTATGAAAACCCAGTTTGTCTATGGTTAAACACATAGAATCATTCAAGCAAACTGAATGACTAGTTGAGAAATCGATCGACAAGTCTGACCAACTACTCGATGGATTTCACTCTTATTGAACCTAGTTCGTCACTATTTAAACACATCACATCAACTAGTTTAGGAAAACCTATTGACTAATTAAGAAACTAATGGATTTATTTGACCAACTACTCGATGGGTTTCTCTCATACAAAAACCCAATTCATATTTGTTTAGACACATTGACAGGTTCAAGAAAACTAATTAACTAGTTGAGAAATCCATCAACTACTTTGACCAACCATTTCATGAATTTCACTCTTATAGAAACCCAATTCGTCACCATTTAAACACATTGAATCATTTAGGAAAACCTATCAATTAGTTTAACCAACCAATCCATGGATTTCATTTTTATAGAAACCCAAATCCTCTCTATTTAAACACATTGACTAGTTTTTCCAAACTAGTTAACTTGTTGATGAGCCAATCAACTAATACAATGAACACATTGACTAGTCTCACCATACCAAGTAGTTGTTCATATGTGTTTTAAGACCATACAAATCAATTGACCGGTTCACATAATGATAACTTCCTACTTTGGTCAATACGTAAATAGTTTACTGGTTGGAACACAATGATCAATTGGTCGTATAACCGATCGACTAATTCCTCTAAACCAATAAAATGGTTTGTATTGAATGCTAATATTCTACCTGTTAGGTGAAACATCTTTTTTGTAAATTTGTATCTAATGGCTATACACGACAGAAACCCTTATAAATAAGTTCCCCCTATATTTATTATAACAAGCTTTAAAAATCATTGATTGTGCAAATTAATATCTTACGCTAAAATCATTCAATTGCTCACTCAAATTTTCAAACTTCCATATTTTATATTTTTTACTAAAAAGTATCATTTGCTCACTTCTTTTAGCTAAAACTATCCTCAAATTTTAATATCCCACATTACATTTATCTAGATTACATCTCATCCAAATATCTACACTTCCATCTCTTGTCTTTTGGTGAGAAATATTTGTAGTCACAACTTCCTCTTAAAAATCTCTTAAAGGGGTTAGTGAGTGTTTGTCAATCATTCATGAGAGATACATGTGGTGAGTCTAGAGAAGATAAATAAGTATAGTTGAAAATTATCTCTTTGAAGGTTATTGAAATTTTAAGGCTTATAAATTGAGATAATTGTGATCATAAATAAAAGATGTCACTATATCAAAAATTCAAAAGGTATAACCTTTTTGTAGTGGATGAAAAGAGTAATTTACTCTTGAACAACTCTACAGCATGTGTTAATTTTTATTTAGTTATTTTGATTCCATAAAACCCTATTCACCCCTTCTAGGGTGCTTTTAATTTTTATCAAAGTAAGAGCACCTTTCAAAGTATTCAACAAGGTGAAAATGATCCACAAATGAAATCAAATCCATTAGTCTAAATGATATTCAATGATGAAAAGTTTTCCTATTGAAAGAAACAAATGATATTCTTCATCAAATCACAAGACTACAAAATGTGGTTAATAGTCAATAAATGGCCAATAAAAATCACAAATGTGTTCAATAGTGAACTTATAGAAAAAACAAGTGATGAAGTTATCGATGCAGAGAAGAGAAGAAGAGAAGGTTAACTCACAATGATAATGTCATCATGATTCTACAATGTGGGCTTGGTGAAAGATAGTACCATCAAATTTAATCATGCACAACTGCGGAAGGCATATAAGATAAGCTCATCCTCACCCATGAAGGGAAAAATAGGTAAACAATCAACAAACCACCCTTCACACTAGAGAGTATGAACTCTTTATCATGAAGCAAAGTGAAAGTATCAATGATCAAAGCAACCGCTTCACCTCCATTGTCAACAATATGAAAGCCTTAGTAAAATAAATCACTGAAGAAGAGCAAGTAATAAAGATCTTACTAGGTCTTACAATATAATGGAGCCCCAAGGCAACTATAATTGAAGAGGCTAGAGATCTCGGCAAAATGATGATTGAAAAACTCTTTAGTAACCTTATAGTTCATTAATTAAAATTGGAAGACAGATCAAAATAAATGAAGAAGAATCCTCTAGCACTGAAAGCCTCAACATCTTCTAGACAACAAGCTGCAACTAAAAATTTGGGTGAAAAGGAAGATGATGCAGGAGAAAAAGAACTTGCCATGAATGATGAAGAAGTGGCATTCATAACCACTTAATTCAAGAGTTTCCTCTGATCAAGAAGAAAGAGAAATCAAAGATAATCCTCAATTAACCAAAGGCTACCCAAAGAAGCCAACATGGATAACAAGATCAAATGGAAAAAATGTATAAAGGCCAAATATGTTATCCGTGACAACTATGAGTTTACAAACAAAATTATTAAACAAATGGCAAGGAACAAAGGGAATACGAGCAATAAAAAATGAAGATAATAGCCAAGAAATTCCATGGCTATCTTTGGTCAAAGTGAAGGTGAAACCTTCAAAGAAGAGAAAGAAGTTACCAACCTTTATTTCATAGTTCTAGGAGGGGAATCTTCTATATCTACCTTACCCACAAGATTCGCTAAAGATGACATTGATGAGATACAATATTATTTGCTATATGCATATGATGACCTATTGTGTGTTTTACATAATTCATTACGTGACAATGCTAAAATAAATAAATAAAAGGAAAATATGAAGAAACTACTTGATTACTTAAATAACTAACAAACCCTTGCATTAAAAAAATTTCCTTCTTGAATCACACATGCTTCTTATTAAAACTAAGCTATCAAATAAAAACATCTACATCAATGAATGTAAGAAATACACTTGTTATATTCACTAGGTTAAGATAGATCAATTCCAAGCTAAAATAATGGAATTACAAGTTACATGTGTTAAATTTATGATAAATGCATATACATTCACAATGAGTGAAGAAGAATTAAATATACTATTAGGTGCTCAATAGTACTATAAAGATCTTGAGGAATCTATAGAAATAAGAAAGTATTAAATGCCAACAAAGAATTTCTTTGTGAGAGCCCCAAAAGCTCATCAAGTGAATGTTTTCCCTACATCAAATAACTGTGCTATATATGGAAAAGATAGCCACTCATCTACAACATGTAGGTATACATAAAGTTCAAGATTTACTTTTGTCCATCAGAAAAGAATCTTGTGTAATATGTGCCACAAACCTGACCATTTCTCTACATCATGCAAGTTCTCAAAGCATACCAAAGTGATTTCAAAACACAAGTTGGTGTGGGTACCTAAGGGAACCATGCCACATGAATTAAATACTAACCCGGTAAGGACCCATTGAAAGAGTACTTAAACTAGGACATTTGTTCTTCTAGGTATGCTTTAAATTCAATACAAAAAGGCACAATTGGTTCCTAGATATAAGATACTCAAGACACGTGACTAATGATCAAACCATGTTCTTCAAGCTTACTCCATACGATGGTGGGAGCATAATATTTGAAGATAAATTAAAAGGAAAGATCATCTGTGTTTGCAACATTAATATTAGTAACCCTAAATCCTTTATAAATAATGTATATCTAGTTGATGGTCTCAAAAATAATTTGATAAGCATTAGTCAACTTTGTGATATAGGATTTCTAGTTAACTTTTAAAAGTCACACTACATGATTTCAAATCTAATATATAAATCTATAATTTTTGTATATCGATGCATCAATAATGTGTACATGCTTCATGTTGAATCAATAAAATTTCACAATGCATGTTTAAGTGAAAGTGATAATGACGCATGGTTATGGCATAAACACATTGCACATGGTCGTATGGATTTATTAAATAAACTTGCTAGAAAAGAATTAGTATGTGGTCCCCCGAATTTGAACTTTACAAAAGATAGATTATTTTATGTATGCTAACAAAAGAAACAACATAAGATTACCTTCAAACCTAAAAATATTGTGACTATCTCTCAACCACTAGAATTGCTACATATGGATCTATTCGAGCCTACTAGGACCCTTAGCATGGACGGTTCCCAACATACACTAGTTATTATAGATGGTTACTAATGTGTTCTTGGTTCAACAATCCTTCATAGGGTAATATAAATAATGGAGGATAACACAATCTTGAAAGTATACATGGTCGGCACAAGTAATAAATTGGTGAGTAAGTGTCGATCCCACGAGGAATTAAATGAAATATGCTTTACTGAAGTCAATTATTCTGTGAAATTATCTATGTAACAAAAAATAGGGAAAGTGATAATGAAAAATATAATAAAGTAAATGAGATCTTAGGCATTTACTAATATCAACATAAAATATATGTGAAAGAAATCAAAAGATATAGGTATTATAGGGAAATTGTTAACACCAAGTGTATGCACCCTATGACAATTCATAACATGTAAATCTCATTAGACATTAATCCTTCTAAACTCATTGGATTTCATTCGATGGTGAAATATACTCTTATATTGTCTCCATCATAGTGCATGGGCCAAGGCAATGTCATATAGTGAGTTTTGGAGGATTAATGATAAGGTCTCTTCACCTTGTGGTGCTAACCCTATCACCATTGATCATCATAAGTTTTGTACACTATCATAGTCGATATAAAATTTATATAAGTGCCTAATTTGGCCAACATTCAATATATCAACAATTGAAACTCAACAAAATAACATTTAATTCAATCAAACATGATTACAATGGCATAGATTACAACACCAAGGGTTACTCAATCTTTTCCTTTCACCTAGGAGTTTATCCAATACTAAATCTCCTCCAACTAAACAAGAAAATAGTGAAGAGAAAGAAGGGAAAGGATGAGGAACATCACAATAGTCTAACCCCTATCTAGCCTAATCTCTCATTCTTTTTCCTCCCTTAATTTAGCCATGCTAGTGCTCTTCTTCTAATACCTTTCTCCCCTAATCTTCCAATGGAATTTTCTTCTTCTCCCTTATTGATAGATCCTTGGTATCTATCTCCAAGTGGTCTTTATAATGTGCAAAACATGTAGGTTGGGATAGTTATCATATGGTGCTGCATTAGGTGACTATGCCCTACATTAGATTGTTATACCCTATGTCAGGTGCTAGTGCTCTATAGTAGTACCCTAGTGAATGCTACCAAATTAAAGGATTTGGGCATTCTTCTTTTTATAGGCATTACAGACCCTTGATGGTAACATGGGTGGTAGCTTCTACAATCTTGGTAGGGTGAGAATATGGTTTGAAGTGTTGTGTTGTCGATCTTCCTACACATACTTTGTAATTGATAGAGTAAAAACACCAAGCCTTTGAGTTGTAATAAGAGTGCAAGTATTATCAATTCATAGGATATTTAGAGTTGTTTTCATGTTAAACTAAAGTGAGTCATGCCAGATCTAAAAGGGTGAATTTTTTTTAAAGAAACACACCCTATGACTCCCTCATGTGGTATAATTCATATATATAATGATACTCATAGGTTCCCTTAATTCACTCAAATCAACTCATATCAATTACTCGCACCACAAATGGACATTATTCCTTTCTACTAAAGATGATGCTTTGAGAACTTTTCTTGTGCTTGCTCAA
This sequence comes from Tamarix chinensis, assembly GCA_030549775.1. Lineage (NCBI taxonomy): Eukaryota > Viridiplantae > Streptophyta > Magnoliopsida > Caryophyllales > Tamaricaceae > Tamarix > Tamarix chinensis. Next base: position 62,169,317 of record CM060177.1, on the reverse strand, counting down.
AAAATTTAAGTAGAAAAAGGAACAATGATTTATGTTATATGGAGAGATCAAGGAAAGGAGATTGATTTTGCCTAATTTATGGAATTTTATAGCCAAAATAGAATCACTCACAACTTCTCGGCACCAATAATCCCATAACAAAATGAGGTGGTGGAAAGAAAGAACACAACCTTAGAGGAGGTTGAAAGAACCATATTGTGTAACTCCAAGCTTCTAAAATATTTTTGGGCTAAAGCCGTTACCAATGGAAACTACATAATGAATAGAGTACTCATATAAGATATCTTGAAAAAGACACCTTACGAGCTCTACAATGGTAAGAAACCAAATGTGAGTTATCTATGCACATTTGTTTGTAATTGCTTTATCCTTAATAATGGAAAAAGTAATCTTAGTAAATTTGATTCCAAAGATGATGAAGGTATCTTCATTGGGTACTCTTGACACGGTAAAGATTACTGAATCTTCACCAAATTAAGAATGTTAGTTGAAGAATCCATACATGTTGCTTTTGATGAATCTTGCTTTAGTGTACAAAAAACCCAAGTGGAAGAAGTAGGTCCTTCCATTCAAGTTGAAATATTGATGGAAAATGTTGACAAAGATGAGAAAGAAGAAGAAGAAGAAGAAGAAGAAGAACCACAAATCAATTAAAAAGAAGATGAAGTGAGAGAGTATCTCCCTAGAGCATAGAGATATGCCCATGGACACCATCAAGAACTCATCATTAGGGAACTGGCAAGAGGTATTGCAACAAGATCATCATTAAGTAACATTTGCAATCATTTATCTTTTCTATCTCAAAGGAGCATAAGTCTTACTTGGAAGCCATGAATGTTGAAAATTGGATCATCGCAATGCAAGATGAGTTTAACTAGTATGAGAGAAATCAAGTTTGGGAATTGGTCTAAGTGCCCCCCAAATAGGACCATCATTGGGACTAAATGGGTAAGCTAGATAAAGGGGGATTTGTTTTTAGAAAAAAAAGCCCAATTGGTTGCCAAAGGATAGAGTCAACAGGAAGGCATTGATTTTAAGAAAACATTTTCCCTTATAGCTAGGCTCAAGGCTATACAAATGCTTCTTGCATTTGCATCATCCATGTGCTTTACATTGTATCAAATTGATGTCAAAAGTTCTTTTCTCAATGGTTTTATAGAATAACATGTATATGTTAAGCAACCACCTTGCTTTGAAGACAAATCAAAATCTAACCATGTTTACAAACTCAATAAGGCTCTTTATGGCTTAAAACAAGATCCTAAAGCTTGGTAATAAAAGTTGAGTAAATTTATATTTGAAAAAGGTTTTGAAATAGGAAAAGTTGATAGAAATCTTTTCCTAAAGAAAACAAAAAAGGACTTATTTCTTGCACAAATATATGATGATGACATAATATTCGATGCTGCTAATGAGCCCATGAGCACGGACTTCTCTACTCTAATATACAATGAATTTGAAATTAGCATGATGGGGAGGAGCTAACCCATTTTCTTAGACTCCAAATCAAGCAACCAAAAGATGACATATTTGTCAACCAGGAAAAATACACAAAAGAGCTCTTCAAGAAGTTTGGAATGCACAAAAGCAAATCATGTAATCCACTATGGCTATTACCACAAAGGTTGAAATGGATGACAATGGTAAGCCAGTTGATCAAAAGTGATATCGGCATATAATCAGCTGACTTCTCTATCAAACAACATCTAGACTTAATATCATGTTTAGTGTATGCCTTTATGCTAGATTTCATTATAATCCCACGGAATCTCGTATGAATTCTATTAAGAGAATCCTTAGATATCTTATTGGCACTCATAATCTAGGCTTTTTTTATCCTCTTGATAATCTTCTAGATTTAATAGAATATTTTGATGCTAATTCTTTTGTCTATAAAGTTAATAGAAATTAAACCTTGGGCACCTATCAATTTTTAGGAGAAGACTTAGTTGTCATAGCAAGAAACAATCTAATATTGCATATTCTATAATTGAAATAGAATATATTATGGCTAGCTCTTGTTATGCACAATTAATTAGGATGAAACATCAACTAAGTGACTATGGGCTTAAACTTAAAAAATTCCAATTAAATGTGATAACACTATTACTATATGTCTCACAAAAAATCCTATTCAACACTCAAAAACTAAACACATAGAAATAAGGCATCACGTCATAAAAGACCATGTTGAAAAAGGTGATGTATTTATAGAATTTCTAGATACATTACATCAATGGGGGCACATCTTCACTAAGCTTTTAAATAAAGAAAATTTAGAACAATTAGGAGAGAAATTGGGATGATAATTCTATGATCAAGTTAAATCTCTCCCAAAATTATGAAATGTTTTTAAAACTAAGTGGTAAATTATGGCTTTAAGTCAAAAATTAAATTCCAATCCAAACATGACCTTTGTGATCCTTAGTCAATGCAATCTATGTCATAAAATAAATTTTCTATCTACTTGTTTATGGTTAAAAATCAAAAGAACTTAAAAAGTGAATAAAACTATTACCTCACTAGTCAATAAAACTAGTCAAGCGGTTATCATACTAAATGATTAGTGGGTTAAAACTAGGGTGGTCACACTATTAATGGATTATGTTTCAACACATAAAACTAGTTGACTTGTTACTTCATACCAGTTGATCTAAGCATGAATAGTTGACTACTCCCCTAAAATAGTTGACTAGTTTATCAAGCATATACATACCCGCCTTCCTTATTCTTCAAAACCTCGACCTCAATTTCCCCAAACGCTTCAAATCTTTCTTGGATCCTTCACATCCTCTCCTTTGAAATAGCTTAAATCACTATCAAAATCCATAAATTTTCTCTTTTTTAGCTTAATTTGACATCAAGAACACAATTATCCCCTCCAATCCTCGTTAATTTCTCTCTACCTCACAAGATTTGAGGTAATTTTCTTTTTCAACCCTAACTTTCAATGTATCTAAATTATTCTCCCTCACCTCCCAATACGGTGTATGACCTCCATTATTCATCTTTCAGCCTTTCTCACACTCATTGTGCATTAATTCCACTCCATTTTGTATGCCCCAGATTTTATGCTCCTTCTATCCTCCATTCTTCTTGTATGACATCTATTGTTGTTTAATGCCAAAGCATAAATCCACTACTTTACACACTCTTCACGAGGGTGTTGGTGCTCCTCCCCCTAAACAAAATAGTACATAACCAAGCTATCCATCTCGGCCACCATTAGCATTAAGGAACTAGTCATTTGATCTTCCCAAGCTCCATCTCCGAAATCCTCCTCCTTTTCCACATCTTCGAAAGACACCAACCCTCCATCTCAACCTCATTCTAGCCATCCCACTCATCCTTCTTCATCCATTATGGGAGATTTCCTATTATCTACCTCCCAACTTACTTAAACCACTAAGGCCTCTTCTTACTCCACCCATTTATTTTAGAGCATGGATAACTAAAAAATATGGCTCAAATATTTCCATAAGAAGAAATTCATACTCAGCAAATGTATCGATGCCAATTCCTATACTCATCAATTCAAACATCCCTTCATGTAATCTTTTGCCAACCTTCACCTTATACCTATTTTTAATCTCAAGGAACCAGTCTACCCGAACATGGTTTCTCTTTTATACTTAAATCTCAATGTCCATGTTCTAGGAAGAACTATCACCACCCATTTTTTAGGTGTTCCAATTATTCTCGATGAAGCTAGGCTGACTTGCATACTTGTGATTGATTAAAACATCAAGACTAGCATTACCTATGTCGAGTGGATGCACACTCATATTTTGGATGAGATCCTAACTTATATGCACCATGCCACTTGATATATAGAGGAACCACCATCTCCTATTATCTCTTACCCTTCAAATAGGTGTGCATATTATGGTATCCTCTATTCTTTTGATTCAAGTTGGGTTTAGAGAATATTTGACTCTCAAGGATTGGTTTGGGGGTCAATCACATCCTCTCTTCCACTCCCATCTGCTTTAGGGCTGACATATTCTGGCATATGTTGCATATGAGATGGAAAAGATAGGCATCCTTAGGATATGGATCCTTCATCATGAGTATTATTCATGATTACTACGTCAATCTCATAGGCTTTCCAATTACCCCACTACTCCTGCATAGCGACCTAGATATCCTTAATGTGGTCACATTCCAACATATGGACTATTAGATAATCTTGGGTGGCCAAACACTTGAGCTTGTTCTTAAATCTCTTTCCTCTCTGCACTACAATGGTTGCCTCTCCACACCATCTGCACCACCGCTTTTGTAGTCTACTATGGATGATCTTCCACCACTGATAGATGATCCTCTCACTCTAACAGATATTTTATCCTCATCCACTATAGGTCATTCTACATCCATTATCACTCCTACCAGCTCTCATTCACCGCATGTGCCTCCATCCACATGACGTGTGACTCTTCCTGGTGTCCATGCTCTCTTTCTCTGGGTTCTTGGCATTCTTACTTCCATGAAAAAACACTAGAGAGCCACGGAGATGGAGTTATGTGTGCTCAACTCTCAATTTCAACCCTACTTCACACCACATCATCAAGATCACATAGAAACTCCCCTTGATGACAACTCTGTCCACCCTAACCTTGCTCCATCTAATGCTCATGTTGACACTGCACCCTCTGCTAATCCTACACTTGATGCATCCCTCTCCATGGCCTCAGACATGTTGTAGTTCAATCTCCTAACTCTAAGGCCACTACAAGTGCTGGCATCCATGTTCATCCCTAGCCTACGGTGACTATCTTAGCTACATTAGCATTAAAAACTTTCTATCTTTTATGATCATATTTTGTCTTTCTATATTTTTTGGTGTATCGTAGGATTAACCACGTCTATTTTTAGTTCTAACTATGTAATTGGTACCTTTATCATGTATATACTCTATCTTAGGTATTATTTACTTTCAAATTGTTTATGAAAACTTAAACCTTTTTGCTCTATCGTATATCTATCATATATGTGTTGCTCAATGAGAGTCTTAGGTAAAATTTCCTTATGGTTTCTCATGTTTCGTCTATTCTAAGAATTTGTTAAGGGAGAGATCTTCCTCTATGATAGGTTAGCGTTTTCTTATCTAATTACTTTTAGGCTCTTTCATCCTCTTACCTTTTACCAATGTCCATAAAGGGTAAGGAATCTAAGAGTTTCAGATTAAAAGTGCCAAACTAGTAAATACTTGATTACCATTTCATTCATTATTCTTTCACATTTATAATTAAATACTTTTTATTTGTTATCATCAAAAAGGGGGAAACTGTTAACCTCAAAGGTTAAGTAATATCTAACTTTTGGATTAAAAGTGAAAATTTGGTAAATGTTTGACTACCATTTTAAATTTATAATTATGCACTTTTTGTTTTTCATCATCAAAAAGCAGGAAATTGTTAACCTCAAAGGTTAAGCAATATTATTATACTTGTTTTGACGATAAAAAATTATTATAAAGATTTAAGTTGAGTGAAGTTCATATTTCAAACAAAAACTCTTTAATACACTTTGTTGAAAGATACTTCATTTCATCATAAAATAAATTATTTAGAAGTATTTTCAAAACAAATTGAATGGTTTTGATCAAAAGCATTTGAATGGTTCTCAAACCGACCAACTAGTTCAATTTAAACAAATCCACTAGTTATGTTAAAACACAGACGGATTGACTAGTGGATAAAACCAATCAACTAGTTTCTAAAACCGATCAAATGGTTTGGAAACCCATTGACTTATTTCACCAAAATGCCCATGGGTTTCACTCTTGTAGAAACCTAATTTTCCCCTGTTTAAACACTTCAACTTGTTTTAGCAAACCAATTGACTAGTTTGACCAACAAGTCCATGGGTTTCACTCTTGTATGAACCTAGTTTGTCTTTATTTAAACACATCAACCGGTTCAAGCAAACCAATCAATTGGTTGAGAAACCGATCAACTTGTTTGACCAACTAGTCTATGGGTTTAACTCTTATAGAAACATAGTTCATCCTTATTTAAATACATCGTCTTATTTAGGCTAATGATCGACTTGTTAAGAAAGCAATCGACTAATTTAACCAACCAATCCATGGGTTCACTCTTACCGAAACCCAGTTCATCTTTTATTAAACACATCTAGTGGTTAGGGTAAATTTATCGACTAGTTTAACCAACTAGGTCATGGGTTTTACTCTTGTAGAAACCTAGTTCATCTCTATTTAGACACATTGACTATGTAATACCCCATAAATTTTAAAACCTCGAATTTAATCATTAATCCTTATTTGGGATAATTTAATTTATAAATTATTAATTTAATTATTTTGTGTACCTTTAAGTTATAAAATTTGATACAATTATTTAATAAATTAAAATAAATATTTTAGTATTTCATCATACACATTTCATTTAAATAATTTTTCAAACCTATATTTTACTAAAATTACCCCCTTAAATTAATATCTCAAATTTTAAATAAATTAATTTATCCATCTAAATAATTAAATACCCTTATTCCAAAAAATTATTTTATTCTTTATTTTTCCCTTATCCTTTTCCTTTTCCTTTTTTCTTTCTCCTTCTTTCCATCATTTTTTCCTTTCTGCCTTTCCTTTTCTTCTTTTCTTCTTTCTTCGGGCCGCTGATATACTTTTTCTTTCCCATCCCCATTGGGCCACTAGCCCTCTTTCTTTCCTCCCTTCATTGTCCAGCCCAATGCCCCCTCTTCCATTCTTCTATTCTTCTTTCCTCCCTCGGTTGGGCCAATCCAACCCTCCATTTTTTTCCTCCCTCTCCCTCACACGCAGGCTAACTCTCCTTCTTTCTCCTCTGCCTAGCTTGTCTACCTTCTTTCATTTCTTCTTATTCTTCCCTTCTCCTCCCTCCTTCACCCATCAAACCAAACAACCCCTCCCTCCACCCTGCCTACAACTAACCTTCCCCTGTAGCCCTCCCATGGAAGCCCTACTCTCTCCCTCTCCCCTTGTCCTTTTCCCTTCCATTTTGACCATGCAACCCCCTTATGTGCCCATTTCCTTTCCCTTTTATTCCTTCCTTTCCCTACTACCCTACACCCCAACCCCTTATAGCCTACACCACCTAGTAAACCATGCTAATCCTCCTTTCCCTCTTCTTTCTCTTCTCCTTATCTCTTCCTTCTCTGCCTATTTTCTTTATCCCTTAAGCCTCCCCTTCTCCTCCATCGAGCCTCCTTCTCTCCCTAATTCCCTTCTTCTTTTCCTCCCCTATTATTGTTTCACCACCCACAAACACCACATCTATTGCCAATCAACCACGATAACCACCCTAACCTCCCTTACTACCTACCCACACCACCTAACAACCACCACTTGCCCCTTGCAGTGACCCTTCCCTTCCTTTCTCTTTTATTCCCCTTCTAGACCTCCACACTACTCTACAACCTTGGGATACCATCTCCCCTCTTTCGCCACCACCATAGCCACCCCCAGCACCCTAACACCTCCTTTACCACCCCATTACCTCAACCAGCCAAGATATCCCTTGCAGACCCCTCCTTTCAACTCTTCTTTTTTCTTCCTTATCCTTCTCCTCCCTTCCTTTGTCCCATATTTCCAGCCCTACTGCCACTGTCCCTACCGCTCTAAGCCACCAATCTCTGACCCCCAACCACCACCTAAACCCTGCCAGCCCTCTTGTACCTAGCCAACACCATCACTCTCCTCCATAAGTCCTCAACCGAAGCCCCCAAACTAAAAATTTCCCCCTTTCTCCCATCTCCTCTTTGACCCATAAATTCCCTTCCCCTGTTCATGTAGCACGAGTTTTGCTATAAAAATTACAAATTTTTAAGGTACACATATAGCTATCATTAATATGTATTTATTAATCTTTTTGATCAAAATTTATTCTTTTAATTTTCTATTACTAATATGATAGTTTTGATATTATTTTTAGGTACAAAATTTTTTAATCAACATTTAAACTTTTAATCGAGGTACTAGTAAGGTTTAATCATTGCTAGAATTAAGCTAACTATTATACCCTACTAAAATGTGTGGATATGCATATACTATCACATTAGGGTTTTTAAATATGTTTATGTACATGTTGTATGATATTAAGGATATTATGATTGGTAGCATATGTTGTTTAGTTCAAATAAAAAGCATGTTATATTATAGAATGTGCCATGTACAGAAATGATGGTTTATGAAGAAGCCTTAGTGTTAATAATAAGGTTACATGCATGTATATGTTATGATAAGTTGATATGACTACTTGTAGTAGATATAATGCTAATATGAGCCCTAGGGGCATTTTAGTCATTTTTCTTAAACAAATGGTGTGGCCTAAATAAGTATGTATGATAAGTGATAATGGATATTAATAATAAATAATAATAGTTGGTGGTGTTAGATGATTTATATGGACCGTATATGTTAATGTGTTATGTGGTAAGGGTCTTTTAGTAAATTTAGTATAAGAAGGAAAAATTGGTAACTTACATGAAAAAGGGGTAATATGGTAAATTAATAAGTAAGAAGGATGTTTTGGTAATTTTGGCATAAAAGAAGGTTAACTTGATAATGTTATGAGTGGTTTGGTAATTTGGTAAAATGTCAAATAAGAAGGGCATGTTAGTAACTTTACGTGGAAAAGGGGGTAACTTGGTAAGTTTATAAGTAAAAAGGTAATTTGGTAAATTATTAAATGAGAAGGGTATTTTGGTAATTTGGAATAAAGAAGGGTAACTTGGTAGTTTTATAAACATATGGGGTAAAATGGTAAATTAATAAGTAAGAAGGATATTTTTGTAATTTGGCATAAATGAAGGGTAACTTGATAACTTTATAAATAGAAGAGATAATATAGTAATTAATTAGTAAGTGAGAGGGGTATTTTGTTAATTTAGTACGACAAGGGGTAAATTGGTAATTTAAAAAGTATGGATGGCAATTTGGTAAATTAACACATATGAGGGGTAATTTGGTAATTTTAATAAGTATGAAGTGTAATTTAGTGATTTAACTAACTAAAAGATTTGGTTATTTAACTAACCAAAAGGGCACTTTGGTAATTTTAACAGGTATAAAGGGCAAATTGGTAATTTAACAAACTAGAAGGGTAATTTGGTAATTTAACAAGTATAAGGGGGGTAAAGTTGGCAATTTAATAAGTTTGGCAGGTAAATTGGTAGTTTAACAAATAAAAAGGGCACTTTACTAATTATACAAGTATGAAGGATAATCTAATAATTTGGTAAGTAAAAAGAGGTAGCTTAGTAACTTTGCAAACCAAGGGTATTTTAGTAATTTTGTAAGTATGAATAGGTAAATTGGTAATTTGCATATAACATGTCAATGGATTTAATAAGCCTCTATAATAAGACACAAGTGACATTAAAAAATAGAATAAGGATTTATGGCCTTAGTAACACTTGTTTAAATATAATCATGTATATTATAAGGATGAGGGTATCTCGGTAAATCGGTGAATATCATAATGATAGTGTATGGTATAGGGTTGAATGGGTAGTTACGGGTATGATATGATTTTTATTTCATAATCATGCGAGAGGAGTCTTAGCCCCTGTTTGGTTTTCTTATTATTAATAACTACTTTTAGATAAAAACTACTTTATAAATCTACTTTTAAAAAAGTACTTTCATAAGTAAAATGTATGTTTCTTTTAACTTTTATTACATAAGTGATTAATGCTAAAAAAAACTACTTATTGTATCTTATTAGTGTTTGGTTTTCATTTTCATACAAAATTACTTTTTCTTTTCCATCTTTAGTTTTTATCTTCCTATATATATATATCTTTTAGTAATAATTATTATATAAATTATGTAATATTAAATATTAAAAAGTATATTATTAACAAGTATAAAAAAAATATAAACATATTACAAAGTACTAAAAATTATAAAATAAAAATTATAAACTTATTAAAAAAAATTATGAACAACCACTAAACAAACTTTATAAAATTCACAAACATCTAAAACTCAAATATTAATTGTAGATCAAAGTTTATATTATGCAATAAACATTCTTAAATTTATAATAACCATCCTAAAATCAAATAGTTCAATGACGTGCATTGTAAATATCATCTGCAATCCTACCCCGTACCATTTCCATTTCTCTAGCAGCTCTACCCTCTACATGTTGTCCAACATCTCTATTCCTATTGTTTTCTTCATATATTTCTCTGCTACAAAACTCATCAAATAATATATCATCCATTCCATTCAACCTAATAAAATTGTGGATTGTCATTGTTGCAATGACAATAAACGTTTGTTGTTCCAAACTATAATTCGGCATCTGCTTTACGATGGGAAAACGAGCCTTCAAAACACCAAAGCAACGCTCAATCACATTTCGCACTGACGAGTGTAAATGATTGAATAATTCTTCTTTTTCCTTGTGGACCGTCAACTCTTTGAAAATTAGATAGATGATACCTTGTATCCTTGAATGGCGCAAGATAGCCGGATGTATTGGGATAACCTTAATTAACCACATAATATTTACGTGCATAAAATGTAAGTTTATATTATTCAACTATAATATGTTATACTTAATATATAAAATAATGTTCTATTTACCTCGAGGAGGATGAGGAAAGTTTTTGTTGGGATCTCGAATACAGTGTTGGAATATTCGAGAATCATGAGCCGACCCCTCCCACCCAGCTTCCACAAATGTGAATAACATATCAAAAGAACAAATTGCCATAATATTTTGGGAACACACTCCTTTACGATTACGATTGGACATTTGTTCATTCTTTGGAACACAAGCATCGATATGTGTTCCATCTATCACTCCTACACAATCTTTAAAATAAGGCCAAAGTCTCGAAACATTCATGATCTCAGGAGGGACCTCATCAAGGCCTCGATGAGGCCTTATAATATCACTAGCAATATTTGATATAGCAACTAAAACCTTGTTGAAATATCTACTAATGGTTTCTCCAGAGTGTTGAAATCGATCTTGCACAACTCTATTCCTTTCATTGTGACCAACTGTATATAAAAAAACCGCCAGTTGTTCTTCAACGGTCACATTATAAGTATCACTTAGCAACCTCCTTAATCTTAAAAAATTTGCTAACCTTAGAAAAGCATCCTTCTTCATTCTAAATAAATCATGGCATAGCCTATCATGACCATTTAATATACGTTGGACAAATTGGTGACCTGTTTCAGAAGATTCCAAACAAGCTTGCTTCTCGATAGATGCCTTCCTTCTCTTTTGCAAATGTCGCACTACAAGTAAAAGTAGTAGTAATCTTTTTTTTCGATCATCCATCTATTCAAAATCAAAGCATCACTTGTATTATATATATATCCAATATATATGCATAAAATTATATTCAACAAACAACACTTATCACCTTTGATAGACTTCAGCATAATTTTTTAGTATTACATACTTTCAGCTTATGGGATTTACACTATTCCTCTCATCTTATGTATACAATGATGATGATGATGATGATGATGATGATGATGATAATAATAATAATAATAATAATAATAATAATAATAATAAAGGTAGCCATAAAACAGCAGCATACAATCTCACGGCATGAAAAGTAAAGTAGCATAACAAATAGGCATGCACTAAACTAATGAAACCATACTAATTTTTTTTATTGAGTTGCAAATGTCATATTGCTGGTACTAAATCAGCATTGTTTCACACTGTAGCAGATTTGAATGTTGTTTTCACGTTCTCAATTGTTAGAAGGTATCAAGTAAGGGTTGTATGGATTCTTGGATCATTATAAATAGCATATATTTTATTTTATAATTAGCTAGCTGACGTGAATCAAAAAACCAACTAACAAAAAAGACTAGTGATCCAGCTGGAGACAACACGCAATCATTATTTAATTGATTCATAAAGAAGACGAAAAAAAGGTAGTTGAGCTTAAATGATGGTATGGGGCGGAAGCAATCCGTTTGTTAGGGAGATGAGGAACCACATGTATGGTATAAGGGGGCTGTTGATGGCTTTAGATAAGGACAGAATATGTCTGCAATAAAGCCCACACAGCACATACATAGAGTCCATAGCTACAGATCAATGAAGAAGGCAGCGAGTATTTTGGGAAAAATTGCATCTTCCTCCTCTATAGACAAGAGAAGAGCTAATGCATAAGCTCCAAAGCATTCAATACTAATGCATGCACAATAACTCTAGAGTTTAAGTAGACAAGAGAAGAGCTAACAATAGGAGAGACACAATAACTCCAAACAAATACATAAATTCAACATAAAAAACATAATTCATACTTCATAGTTTTACAAATAGTAAATAAAAAACTCTCAAAGAAATTAGTCTTTTACAAAATACCATAACAACCTAACATCCTTGATTAATTCTTAGATGGATCTCTTAAAGATTCCAACCAAACATTACGCTTTTGGGGAGCCATATACATCCATATGTCTCTGATATCTGGATCCTTGAACGCATTAGTAGTGAGGATAAATAACTCATCAGAAATTTCATCAGCCATGGCATTTAGAATAGCTAAACATTCTTTTATGGTAACGGTTGTTGGAACTTGATGTGTTGGCAAAGGAGGATCATCGTTACTCTTAAATACAGATTCACATAATTGTAGCAGCTTATTATCAAGCTTCTCACTAGCTGACTCTTTTCTCTTACGAGAACTAGATTGTTGACTCTTAGAACGCTTGTTGCTTGACTTTTCCTTTTGACATGTCCCGCCATCTGAATCACTAGAATCACAACCCTCGATGTCAATGAATTTTTGGAATTTAGAAGGACCCGCGTTACTTGTTCTTAACTCTTCATCATCCTTATCGAAACTTGGATGAGTCCCTTGAGATGGAGCCCATGAATATTCTCTGGTGGCATGAGTACCACCAAAGATTAATCAAAGCTCATCTAAATGGGCAATTGGCTTGTTGCAAAAGTGTTTACAACTTGGGTTTTGCTAGAAAAAAAATAAATTATTACATGTTATATATAATAATAATTATAATAAAATAAGTTAAAAAATATAAAATTGTAATGTACCTGAATAAATATCTTCCACCTATCCTCCCCACAAGTGATTGCACCTATTATTGGGTCTCTCCCAAGTCCGGTTTCACTTTCAAGTTTTACCCATGCCAAGTAATCTTTTTTTTTGTTGAGGTAAAATGATTTTTCACTTGAAATTTTTGATATCGCACATTCTCAAGCCTATTAAGACCATCAACAATATTGGACCATCCAATCTTATTGAAACTTGAAGTAGGTCTATTACCTTTCTTAACCTCCTCAACACATAATTGAACAAAGGTTTGATGCCTTGATTCGGTCCAATGTGCAGTATCTGATGAAGATGCCATATATCCTACAAATACACTTACATACTATTAATAGAGATATCAATTGTATTTATTTTCTGCCCAATATTTAAGGCGATTTCATTTATTTTTTCTGGTAACCTGCTACCTGTGTAAATTAACTGATTTCAGTTGTGGGTGTTAATGTTATTAGTAAAGGATTGTAGCTTATTGGAAGTATGATTCTAGCATGTTATTCACTTTCAGACATTTATAATATAGTTTTTAGGGAGTGCTTTTTCCTTTGCTTATGATTTGATATAGCTAGTTTGATGAAGAAGAAACTGATTGATGCAGCAGGAGGAAAAAGTCTCAAGTTCAAAATGATACAGCTTTGAATGATGCAGCAGCTAGAACTATTCCTTGTATAAGTGTTCTGAGACCTTATAGTTACTTCTAGCTCCAAAATAAGCATAATATATAAATAGATCCCACTATTCAGAATGAATTCATAGTGGGATGAGAATGAATCAATAAAAAACATATAATTATATGATTCCTTTTCATTATAGTCAGAGAATGCTTAAAAGTATAACATCTCATTTAGCTGGCTTCAAGTATCCCGTAGTACCAAAAAGACCACATCAGAAAACTAGTTCTGAAATGGAAAACTACATGCTGTAATATTTCATAACATAAAAGGTTCTATTTCAATTCTTGAACAGCATTCATATTGATTATCATCCAAACAACCTACAGGTTATGCAAAATCATCCAAATATCAATTTCAGGATGCCTACGTACGTAAGTTGAATAATTAGCTTATTCAGCTGATTAATTAAGATTCAGTCCATTGAACCCAGCATAAGAAAATATACAAAATTGGTTAAAGCCTAAATATCTAGAATAAGAATGACAATCCAAAATGGAAATCTAAGTACATCCTTAAAATCCAACAAAGATATATTTTACTAAAAAAACAAAAAAAAAAAGAAGAAGAAGAAAGAAAAGACTCAGCATGTTCCTCATCAAGAAACCAAGGCCTAAAATGGGAGGTGGATTAACACACACTGACAAGAGAGATGGGGGAAGGGGGTTGGTATTGTATATCTTAAAGCAATGTTAGGAAAAATGGCAAGAAATCTTCAATTTTATAGCTTTCCCAAGGGATAAATGACCAATTTTCTCAATCCTTCTGCACATAATATGTCCCAGAACAGGCATCAGACAATATTACTCTAGTGTCACAGACATTAGGCAAGAAGATGAACAAACTCCTCTCCCAGTGACTACAGGAAAAGGTAAGTTATATAAGATAATAGAAAATGAATCCAGAGATGCCAATGATCTATCCATATGCCTGAAGGAGACATGCTATGAAAAAATGGGCCCCAATTGGCTACACTGTTCTATCATTCTGCAAATGCACTACTGCATAAAATTGATTTCACAGGCCCAAAATAACTTTGAAACTTTCATCCAAAATATATCTTACTATGTGCCTGCGAAGACAATTTCCATAGTGTTTGTTAACCCTTTGTCTCCTATTAATATTTAACCCAACTTTGTGCAAATGGATCATCATCAATTACATGAGATAAGAGAAGGGGAAAAAAGTAATGAAGACTAAGAAAAATCATCAAACTGATGAATATTACAGCTCCAAAGAACAAAGAACAGATACCACAGGTCTTGCGGGTGGAGGTGCGACATACAAGGAGGGTAAGGGGGCGCACATATAAAGGTTAGCATAATGAGCAGACCAAGAACTGAGTGGTTGGCTTGTTGCAGGGATTGATGGATCTAGCAAAATAGGGTACTTAAAACTTGATTAAAAAAAACCTCCCTTGCCTCCCCTCTCAACCTTTCTAATTCTGCCTACCGTTTATTTTGTCTTCCTACTAGAGCTACTCGTAAACTACCCATAAACCATCTAGTTCTTCGATTGATGAAGTTGATTAGGTTTGTGATTGATGATGTCGAGCTTATGGCGGTCTTGTTCCCCAAAATCGTCGGCGAGTGTCTCGCAAGTTCATAAAGCATAGACACATATACCACACGCCATTGCCGACTTTCGTAGCGGTAATGTGTCAACATTTTTATACCATAACTCCTCTGCGTCCCTTCTGTCCACCGTCCCCTGACCCCTTCTCTCTCATTCTCGACAACAATAGCACAGTTGCAAAAGACAATGAAACAAAACTAGAAGTGATAAACCAACAATCGAAAAGTCTACAAAGTTTTTACAAAGTAGAAAAAAAATTACAAACCTGGAATTCTTCGATGAAGCACAGTCGAAGGCTCGAAGCCAACCGGGAGCTATAGGATGGAGAAAGCAAACAGTAGAAATGGTGGAGAGGGTAAGAAACAAAACTTTCACCAGAGAGTCGGGGGTGGGGGAAATAAACGATTTTTTTTAAAAAAACATACCGTACCGCATAACTTTGTATAAGCAATTTTAAAAGTTGGTAAAAGTTACTTATGGATTATAACTTTTAGAAAGTAGTTTTTATAAATTAATTTTTTATAATTACTTATTAAAAGTAAAACCAAACACTTATAAAAATCTATAATTACTTATTATAATTAATTATTTAAAAAACTATTTTTTTTAAGTAAAACCAAACAAGCACTTAATTGTTAATTATGCATAGAAATGAGTGTCATATGTGTTAGAAGTACATGTTAGGGTTTGTGTGTTCAATGATCCTTTGATATAGAATATTTGATTCTATGATATAATTATGATATGATAATCCTTTATGGCATGTGAATAAATTGAAATGAAGTACATAATGGAAATAGATGATAAAAGGAAGCCTTAGCCTTAAGGCTATTTTTGTCATTTTAACCTAAGTTGCCTGAGTATAAGAATTGAAAACTAGGATGGACTTAGTGGATTATGATTATTTAAGTTAACATGGATAATAATATTAATATGGATTACTTAATAATAACGGAAATAGATGGAAATGATTAAGTGTGTGATTGATGTGTTTCTCTTGGTTAACTTAATTAAGACACTAATAATTAAAGTAGAAGGCCTCAAGATCGAGAGTGGTGGCTCTTTATGGATCGCTACCCTAAAGACGTGGTTTAGCCCAAGATTGTTCTGGTTTTTTCTAGTGTGCCTTAGTGCCCCAGCCATACCATACATCTTACTCTATCTAGCTCTACGGACCTATTTAGGAGGTATGCATACTTATGGATTAGGTATCCTTGTGGGTAAGATATTGTGTATCCTCATGCACTAGTGCAACCAGAGTACCTTTGCATCCCTAAGTTGATGGTTGGAGGGCATTGTGCTACTTGTACATGCTAGTATGATTGGTGTGCCTTTATGTCTCTAGGTTCATGATCTCACCTTGAGGTAAATAAATGGACTTGTGTTAATTAAATGGAAAAGACTAATCATATAATATGAAAGATTATTGAGCCGAGCACAAACGGATTATATCATTTGTATCAGTCCATCGATTATAGTAGTAGCTAAGAGTGTTTTTCCCTGGAGGATGTATATGTGTATTGGTCCACCGATTATAACAGTGGCTAGGTGCATGTAGCCCTGGAGTGTATTCTGTTCCACCTGCTACAATAGTAGAAGACCTCGAGCTCAATAAACCAAACCTTAGATGATAATAAGTCATGGGAAAGATACTCATCATTTATAGTGGAATACCATGTAAGTTAGGGCTAGACTAATCCACCAACAAGAATAGTGGCCAAGAGCGTTCTACCCTGGAATGTATTTCTGATCTACTAGCTATAATAGTGGGGTTCCCGTATTCACATGGATATATTTTGATAGATGATGTTGAATGATGATTAATTGATGACTTAAAACTAGAAGTGTTGATTTCATCTTTATGATCTATCGATATAGTTTAAGTGGCCTTGGTGCCTGTCACTCTTGGTAAGTGATATAATTTCTAAGTAAATGGACCATGCATTATGTATTTCCCATTATATGTTGTGTTAATTTGTGTGTTGGCTCTTATGTTATTAGTTTACATTATTTATGTATGATGTGTTGCATACGGGCCCTATCATTCAGTTTGGTTTAACGGGTTACTCAGTACCATAGTGCTGAATAGTTTTGTTTGTGGATCCCTGATGGGAAGAGTCCCTTATAGGTTAACTACAGGTGCCATTCAAGCTGTTATTGGGTAAGAATGTAATGATTGTCCAGGAAATTTTTTCAAGGTTTCTTTTTCAACCTTACTATTTTCATGTTTAATGATTTTACTCTTGTAAACACTAAGAGTGGGTTTTATCTTTTGTAACATCTTAAACGCGCTATTCTAATTTAAAGGAGAGTTATAATTTGGGTAAATTGTATTATGTTCCTTTTTGGCCTTAGCATTTAGTAGTGGAACGGTAGGAGAAAACCGATCTAATACTAAGTGTGGTGGTAGAATCCCTAAATTTTATCATTTTTGCATCCCCTAATTCTAGTACTAATTCAGGCAAACCAATTGGCTAATAGAAAAACCAATTGGCTAGTTTGACCAACCAGTCTACGGATTTCACTCTTGCAGAAACTCAGTTCGTTTATGTTTCAAAAAATTGACTTGGTAAGAAAACGATCAACCATTTTGAACAACTAGTCTATGAGTTTCTCTCTTGCAAAAACCTAGTTTGTCTCTATTTAAACACATCAACTATTTCAGGTAAATTGATCAACTGGTTGAAAAATCAATTGACTAGTTTGACCAACTAGCCCATGGGTTTCACTCTTGCATAAACTCAATTCATCTCTATTTAAACACATCAACTTGTTTAGGAAAACTGATTGACTAGTTGAGAAAACGATCGACTAGTTTGATTAACAAATCTATGGGTTTCATTTTTGCAGAAATCTAACTCTTCTTTATTTAAACACATCGATTAGTTTTACCAAATTGATCAAATAGTTGACAAACCAATTGACTAGTTTGACAAACCAGTCGATTTGTAACTATTCATATGTGTTTTAAGAACAACAGTATACAGTGCGGAACTGATGGATTGGTTCACACAATATTAACTTTCTATTCTTGTTAAAACTTAAATAGTCAACTAGTTGGAACATATCTCTAGAGGAATCAACTGGTCAACATTAAGTGCTTATTTTCTACCTATTGGATGAATTAATACTTTTGTAAATTTGTATCTAATGGCTATACACGAGGTTAACCCTTATAAATAAGATCCCTCTATATTTATTACAACCAACTTTTCAAATCATTAATTGTGCAAATTAAACTCTTACAGTAAAATCATTTAATTTCTCACTCAAATTTCCAATATTTCATATTTAGTGTTTTATTGAAAAATGTTTTTTGCTCACTTCTCTTAGCTATAACTATTCTCAAATTGTAATATCTCACATTACATCTAGTTATATTATATCTCATCCTAAGATCTACACTTTTATATCTTATATTTTGGTGAGAACTATTTTTAATCATGACCTCCTCTTAAAAATCTCTTAAAGAGGTTAGTGATTGTTTGTCTATCTTAACAGATTCATGTGTTGAGTGTAGAGAAGATAAATAGGTGAAGTTGTAAATCATCTCTTAGAGGGTCATTGAGATTGTAAGCCTCATAAACTTAGAGAAGAGTGATCATCAATAAAATCATGTCACTATTTTAAAAATCCAAAAGGGAGAAGCTTTTGGTAATTAATGTAAAGAGTATTTACTCTTGAACCACTACATCACATGTTTATTTAGACATTTCCATTCCATAAAACCCTATTCAGACTCTCTAGGGTGTTTTTCAATGGGTATCAAAGAATTGTATGGATAGTGGAGCCCTTGGGAAGAGTGTCTACTTTTGGAGTGGGGTTATGGATCTAAGAGTTAGGGTAAACCAATATTGTTCCTTTAGGTGTTAATTTTTGCTATAAACAATTTTCCTTTGGATTCTTATGTCTCCTCTTATATTTTGATTATCATTGTATATGGTGTATATTTATCTGTAACTTTATCTATGTTATTTTCTCCTATTTTCACTCCTTTATTGTGGATCTAACATGTTTGACCATTAGTACTTGTCAAAAGAAAGATGAAAGAATTGGACTTATGATAAGTGTGGTGGAGATATCCATTATTTTCATAATCAACGCTTGCACAAAAGGAAATTTTAAAGTAGAAAATTAGGTGGTGTTACACATTTGCACTCAAGGTAAAGTGGATGTGGTATTCCATTATGTGTGTCATGTTGTCATAAATTTTGCTCATGGTGGAGAGCTATGTACGGTTGAATCAAACATATTAATAATTGGAGATTACATGGTCACTGAATGGAGGATTAATAATAGGGTTACCATGGTAATGACATCCCTTGATTTTATTTTGTTATGCTTATGCATTGTCTTCAAAAATTTTAAAAAAAATTAGTTCTATATTTGATTGTGTTGCAATATAAGGTAATGAAATACTCCTAAGGATTCAAAAAATATTAGGAAAAAAGAAGTTTTTTAAATTATTTTATGCTTTAAACCTTCGAAATAAACTTGACCTGAGTTTCATTTTGACCTTTTTATCTACTTATAATAGAAGCACTCCAAAAACCTAGAAGAAGGTTGTCCAATGTATTATTATGCTTGATTTAAATGTGTTTTCAAGGATAACTCTTCTTAATATTTTCTCTTGTATTTCATTAGTTAACTAGAAGTCATTTGATATTATTTAAAGATAATTAACCAATCAAATAAGTTTTAACAAAAAAATGGGAGAAGATTTTATACTAGCTTTTATTAAACGTTTATCTCATTGTTATTCACAAAACATTAGGCTTGGTTATTGCTAATATTTATCATCTAAGTAATTCTATCTTATTAAATATATTCATTAACTTACTAAAAAAAATTAGCTAAAGCTCTAGGTTTTACAATTTTACTTTTGATAATTTTTAGGCTTTTCATAAGATCTTAACTCATTTAAACTAATCTTTTTCACATAAGTCATAAGGGCTTTGCTATGGTTTTCAGAGAGTGTCAAGAGCTAATATTCAAGAGACAAAAATTTTTCAATATTATTCATACTTTACAAAAGAAGTTGTGAAAAGTTTGTCATGGTTTTCATAGTATTGTTATTGAATTCCTATTGAAAATTATTTCATTATCATTCTATATTTTGATTTGTAAATTTTTTACTAATAAATAAAGGGAGATTGTTGGTAGACTAGAGTCAAGTTTGTACACACCTTGAGTAAGGTGGATCAGCTTCTAGAATTAGAAGTGTGTTCCATCTTAGAGTTAAGTTGATGACAATTTGAGAGTTCATACATGAAAATAGTTGTAATATCTTATCCTAATTATTATAAGAAGTAAGAGAAGTAGTTAATATTGTGGATGTATGCTACTTAAGAGAGAAATAACTCTTAAGAAAAGGAACTACCTAATATCTTGTATCGCTTTCTTTACTATCTTCTACACTTGGAACCGATTCATTAAACATAAGAAACTAAACATTTTGGAAGCAATTATGCATACAACTGTCTAAGGAACGAATAAGTCTTGAGTTTATTTATCTTAAATAGGGAGTTAAAAGTTGTATTTTTTAGTTTTTTTTTAAGTTATTAAAGATTTGAATACTCAATTCACCCCCTTCTTGAATATTTTTGCATAGTTTCATTGCTCTAAATCTAACAAATTAGAAGAATGAGGAGAATGTTTGAAGGTTTCTTGTAAAGGGAAAATAAAGGAATTCAAGTGTTATATATAATAAGCTAAAAAAATGAAAAGGTAGAAAGTTAGGGTCAACTTCAAACTATATAAGAACAAGTAAGGGTTGGACACTTGAGTGTGAGAGGAAAAAGAACAAAATTAAGAGTGACTAGAGCATAGGATATGGCCAACGGCTTGGGAAAATCCTTGATCAACTAAAAAGGGAGCCCTAAAAGGTGCGATTTGGTTGGAAGGGGTGATTTGTGGCACAACCACAAGATTTAGAGATAAGAAAGAGGAAAATAAGAGAAAAGTGGAAGAAGATGAACAAAATTTGAGAATCATGTCTAGTAAGAGTTAAATCCAAAAGTTGCTTTGTAATGAGATTTTATATTTCTGTAAAATAATTTGTAATCAATGCATAATAGATTCCAAAGCTATATAAGGAATGGAATATAGTCGAGTTCAAAAATAGAATAAATATTGCAAGTTTCATTAGAACTAATTAACTAGTTTTGGCGTATGAGTCGATTGGTTCATCAAAACTAGCAAAAGAAATGCACAATTTACTAGTCGACGGGTTTTTTCGTACCAATTGAATGGTTCCCTAATTTGAACATAATTTTCATAAATATTTTTTTAATTCTTTCTTTCTTTAGATATTATATAAAAATAATGTTTATATACAAGGCACTACATGGAGTGTTAGGCTAGCCGGTAGTTCAGCTTTTCCCACTACATTGGGACATTTTTTACCTTTTCGTTACTAAACTCTTGGCTATGTTCCACTATTTAGGTTTATAAACTTTATCATATTATATATAACATATCTCTGTCTCATGTTATTTCTAATTCCTATGTGTGGTTTTGTAAGAGATTTAGCGTTTCATTAAACATGAGTTAGGTGATGATCACACATCTATGACATTCTATGTGGTAGTAGCATTTATCGATGTTGTTCTACTACTTACACATTGTTTTAAAATAATAATAATAAATTATTGAGAAAATTAGGGGTGTTAGAGGGTGAAATTGGCAAAAGAAATGGAAGTCAATATTACCCATAAGATTGAATAACATCTTATTGATTTTCCTGACAATATTTGGCCCATTTTGCATTGTCCTTTTGAAATTTACCTCCTACAAGTAGATTAACCTCAAAAGAATCATTTTCCAACCTATGTCTGTACACAAATGTAACCAAATCTGAAATACTCATATCATTGTAGGTAACTTTGTTAGGAAGATCATGGGGTGATACATCAACCTTTGTAAGAACTGCCAATACCCTCTCGCCAACCTTGTTCAAAGCTAAGATAATCTCATGCTAGCTATAAATTGCACCGATGTGAATTTATATGAACCCCAAAGACGTAATTGTCTGGAAGGCCTAGGGGTAATCCCCTAGGAAGAGCCCTAACTCCACCCAAAAGTTAACTCAAGAGTGGAGGATTGACCCTCCAATATAAGCTGTCTAAATATCCCTCAGAAGTCGATGTGGGACACATCATTCCCACCCATTTTAGACTACTCATAATCGAGTAGAGACGTAATCGCCTAGGCTTTGACATGCCTACACAGGGTCCACCATTGAGGTTTGGCTTTGATACCAGATGATACAAACACCAAAGATGTAGTCATTCGAGATTCCTAAGGTTAATCCCCCAGAAAGAGCCTTAACTCCACCCAAAAGTTAGCTCATGAGTAGAGGGTTGAACCCCCATATAAACTATCCAAAGATCACCTCAGAAACCGATGTGGAACACATCAAGAATGCTTGCTCTCATGTAAATTATACCATGCTTTTGTCTTGTATCTATTAACATAGGTGATCTAAAGACAAAAATATAAAGTAAAAATGAAGGAATCTAGATGAATCAGCGAGGCAGGGCGGTGGTTTCAATTGTAAAATAGAAAGAGAAATTTTAGTCTAATGCTTGTGTAATATAATTAGAAGATGAGCATAGGATGTAAGAAACGTTAATTTGATGAAGATTAGGGTAATCGAATCATATGTTTAGGAAATTGTCTCTAATAGATGGAGAAAAACAATGTCAGTCACCCACTTTAACTCTATTCCTGACTTGATTATTGAAGGTTAAAGAGACATGCAGGGGAAAGGGGAGGAACGGGAGAGGTTACTATATTATTTTGTTGCATAGTATGGGAATAGCTTGCATATTCAGCAAGCTTCTTACAATTTTGAATAGATTGCTTCTTTATTTATTTTTGCTTGCATTTACGCTATAATAATAGTTTTAATGCAAAAAAAATGCTTGGGTTGATAAGAGGAAAAAAGGTAGTTTTGTCGGGGACTCATTTAACGGGAACCGATGGGACTCGGTGCTTTGCATATTGATAGGTGTTATTAATGATCCCAAAAGGGTTTACGAGATGTGCGGGCAGAGGATTACAATAGGGAAAGGAAATTATAGCTTCAGATTTGTGGTGCATCAATCAATCAACAAAATTTTATCACGGTTGCCCGGGCGAGTCATTGAATTTGTTGTTATGTGATAAGTGAGATGCTTTCGGAAATTGCAGGATTATAGATGCATGGTTGAGTTTTATTTAGGTCACTGCTTTTGTACAAGAAATTAATGAAGGATGGGGAGAAAGTAGAAGCCAACTTCGCATATTGATAGAGTTGATCGAGTTTCATCCAGGTGGAAAGGAGCTGATATAACTGGGAACTGGTGCCACAGCTTCTTAGCCCAGCTGGTATCCACGCCAGAGAAGTACCGTGAATGAATGGAGTTCGATCCTCCCCAAAAGAAATATCCTGCAAATTGGTGGAGACATTCTAAGACCACAGTAGGGTGAGTTTTTATCCTTAGTAGCCTAGTACTGTCTGAATTTGCTCTAAGCGCAAATATAATATTGTTAAGTATGGAGCTGAAATTTTGTGCAATTTAATGAATATGACCCGAAATTTAAGATTTTCTTCTGCAAGGGCTCGTGCAACTCTCTGTGAACTTTGAAATAATATTTACTATACGATGAATTTCCAGGAACCTTTTTTTTTTTTTTTGTTATCAATTTGTGTTACAAGAGGGTTGAATATTATGAGAAACAGGACCAAGTTTATCCACGTCTTGCTGTCTTTAACAGCATTTAGGAAAGCTATAACAATTTGAGCCATATGGGTAGATACACACGTCACTGCTCGCAGAACCAAGTATCCTTTCGAAGCTCTACACAAATCCATTTCAGGCTTCAATCACATTCGTGTTAATGGATTGGAAAATGAAAGGAAATATTGTATTACTGTAATTAGTTGATTGCAATACAGTAGCAGAAATTATATAGTGCAGAATTGACGTGGATTAAGCTAACAAACAGTTGACTGGGGCTAAATGTATTACGTAATAATATAGCATAAATCATATAATTAACACATTATTAATATGAATTAATGCACAATTAAATTAAAAATTTATATAAAATCCTAATATATTAACTTTATGTGAATTTAAGATCATAAAATATATAGCGTACCTCATGTCATTCATGAAATTAATTGCACCAAATTCATAATTTATAATATTTAGAGTTGAATTTTATGGTTCTTCATTTTCCTCAAATCCGATTATGTGTGCTTATAACAAGGAACGTGAATAATGACCTTCTTTTTATTTCTTTATTTTCTTTGATTTCACATAGAAATTACTAAGAAAATTGAAGGAAACTGGCATCTTCCTTTATCTCTAATGGATAGATGTGTATGTATTCAAGAGGGAAAACTTCTGCAGAGAGAGAGAGAGAGAGAGAGAGAGAGCAAAAATCTACAACACCCTTAATTCCTCACATGTCATGCAAGAAAATGGGGTGGAGTTGGATATGACAACCAACAAATACTTTTCCTCCCTTTAATTTAAATTTAAATTTAAAAAATCATTTAAATTAGAAGATTAAGATAATTAAATTAATAACATAATTAAATTATCTCACTTAATTTTTCCATCACACAATACACATGTCTTTATCTATAATAACTTAATTCTAATTCTACCATCAAGAATTAGATAGAGAGATTTAGGATTAGCCTTAATTACTAACATATTACCATACAACATAAACTTTATGGCCAATAACTTTATATCTAATATAATATGGACCACATTAAGGATTAATATATACATAAAATATGAAACACTTTATAAAACCACAATATATTAATATTCTCCCACTTGGTCCATATACATTAAATTTATGTCATGGTCTCCTTATGTTAGCATAAACTTTATGATGAAACTAATGCATGGATCATGACGACAAGCTCTCAAAATTTTAAAAGTTGTCTTCCATGTATCACAATACATTAATTCCATCCTCAAATTTAACTTTATGAATAAACCCAACACTAATTTAAAGTCGAAGAAATAATGTGTTGTTTCTCAACAAACAATATGTATACAAACTAAATAAGAAACAATCACAACATAGTTTACTATAATCATACAATAATGTATTACGTAATAAAATCACATATAGGGTCCAACACCCATATTGCAAACATGATCCTTAAACTTGCTTGGTGGCATGCCTATAGTTAAATGATGAACTAACATACAATCAGTGCCTATATGTTCCAAGATCACTTCTCCTTTTGAAACACACTCCTTTATCTTCAAGTACTTAATGTCTATACCCTTGGCATGACTACCACTTTTTTTGTTCTTTGAGATGACAACTTAATTGTCACACTTGAGCATCAAAGGCCTAGATATAAAATCTACTATCCTAAGACCTTATATGAAATTTCTTAACCACACACCATGCTTTGTGGCTTCAAAAGATGAGATGAGTTCTACTTCCATGGTAGAAGTGGCTATACAATCCTGCTTCTTACTTTTCTGGGACATTGTTCCACCAGCTAATAGGAAGATGAATCAAGAAGTAGATTTGCACGAATCTACACAAGCAGCAAAGTCTGCATCTGAATAGCCAACTATCTCCAAATCCTCAACATGACTATACATGAGCATGTAGTCCTTGGTTCCCTTTAGATACCTCATAACCTTCTTTGCATCTTTCTAGTGGTTAACTCCTGGATTACTCTGGTAACATCCCAACACCCCAATGGCATATGTAATGTCAGGTATTATGCAAACCTGAGCATACATAAAGCTTTCTATTACTGAAGCATATGGGATGTTCTTCATATGATCTCTTTATAAGTTATTCTTAGGACATTGACTTAGTTGCAATTTGTCTCCCATGATAATTAGAGCCACACTTGGTGTACATTCTATCATTCTGTATCTTTATGACACCTTATATCTATATGCTTCTTGAGATAGTTCTAATACCCTTCAAGATCTATTTCGATGAATCTTAATGCCAGTGACATAAGATGCATCACCCATATCCTTCATATCAAATTGGTTAGAAAGAAATTGTTTCACTACATATAGAATCCCCTTATCATTGCATGCAAGTAAAATATCATCCACATATAGAACTAAGAAACAAACCTTACTCCCACTGACCATAATGTATGTACACTAATCCATAACATTCTCTTCAAATCTAAATGAAAAATGACACCATGGAACTTTAGATACCATTGTCAGGAGGCTTGTTGTATTCCATATATGGCTTTCTTAAGTTTGCATACCAGACTTTTGTCTCCATGAGAAGAGAACCCTTTAGATTGTTTCACATATACCTCCTCCTCAAGTTCACCATTCAAAAATGATGTTTTCACATCCATTTATTGTAATTCAAAATCAAAATGAGCTACTAATGCCATAATAATGCGTTGGGAATCCTTGGTGGACACAGGAGAGAAAGTCTCCTTGTTGTCCTCTCCCTCTCCCTGAGTGAAATCCTTAGCAACTAGTCTAGCCTTATACCTATCAATGTTCCCTAATGAGTCTCTCTTAGTCTTAAAGACTCACTTACAACCAATAGGCTTAACCCCATCAGGTAACGATACAAGGTTCCAGACCTCATTCACTTTCATGGAATGCAACTCTTTCTTCATGGCATCATACCATAACTCATATTTCAAACTACTCATGGTATGTGAAAAGGTTTCAGGATCATCAATAGCACAAATGTCACAGTCAGACTCTTGTAAGTACACATAATAGTCACTATATATAGCTAGCCTTCTTTCCCTAGTAAGTATTCTTAAAGCTATCCTTGCATCCTTTTGTGGAGGTTGCTCAATAGCTAGTTGTTCAACAACTTTAGAAAGTTCCTTAACAACCTAATATACCATATTTATGTTAGCATTATAGGGAGATCCATTGATTTGTTGTTCAACCATGATCAAAATTGGAAGTGCATGGCAAACAAAAGTCACTCTATGACATGAAGTGGAATCCTCCTCAATTAGATGAGCAATTTTAGGAACTAGTTCCTTGATCTAACCACTCCCACTAATTAAGTCATGTTAAAGAAATTTAGCATTTATTGACTCCACAAACCTAGTGTTATATGATGGATAATAGAACCTATAACCCTTAGACCTTTCAGCATATCCAAAAAAGTACCCATTTATGGTCCTTAGGTCTAGCTTCCTTTCCTGTGGATTATAGATTCTCACTTCAGATGGACATCCCTAAAATCTCATATGTTTTAAACTTGGCTTATAACCCTTAAAAAGCTTAAATGGTGTCTTAGACACTACTTTAGTCAAAACATGGTTTAAAATATATACCACCATCTTAAATGCTTCATTCCATAAAGATCTAGAAAGACTGGATTTGCTAAGCATACTCAACACCATATCTAATAATGTCCTATTTCTTCTCTCAACTATGCCATTTTGGTTCAGTAAACCAAGCATAGTGTAGTGGGTAACTATCTCATTTTATTGAAGAAACTTTATAAATGCACCAAGTGCTTGTCCATCATCAATGTACCTACCACGGTACTCTCCACCGCTATCAGACCTCATGATTTTGATTTTCTTATCACATTATTTCTCTACCTCAACTTTGAATACTTTAAAAGCATCTAACGCTTTATACTTATTATTTAGCAAGTAGAGATACATGTATCATAAGTAGTCATCAATAAATAAGATGATGTATGTCTAATTGTGTGAGTCTATACCTAGACTACATATATCAGTATGTATAATCTCAAGTAGTTAAGAAATCCTATTGGCACCTCTTTTAGACCTGTTTGTTTATTTTCCCTTTATATAATTTATATAAGTGCTAAAGTTAGTAAAATTTAGAGCACCAAGTACTCTGTCATTCACCAATCTCCTTATTCTCTCAATGAAGATGTAACATGATCTTTTGTGCCAAAGCATTGATGAGTCCTCATTCATAACACATCTTTTTGAACAAATGTCCAAATTTATTACAACATTTGTATCATCATGCATCAAATAAATAGAATAAATACCTTCAGAAAATGTACCATACCCAACACAATTTGCTTCATAAAACAAACTAATTGAACTATCTTTGAAAACAAATGAGTATCCCCATGGTACAAGTCTTGAAATAGAAATTAAGTGTCTACTGAAACTTGTAACACAAAAAGTCTTTTCTAACATTAATACATGACCACAAGAGAAAACTAGACTGCATGAGCCTATTCCTCCAACAACTGAATGTATCTTACTATTGGTAAAGATACTTCATTCATTGCCTACTGGTTCCTTCATCCTTGCCATAACTTGCAAGGAACTGCAAACATGGAATGTAGGACCGGAATCAATCCACAAAGTTTTATGATTTGTATCTACTATATGTGTAATACCTTGTATTTTTAAAATCCAGATTTATTGAGTTTAATGGTTTTATTAGTGTAATTTGATGTAAACAATTAATTATTTTAATTTCGATTCATTTTATGGATTTATCGACTATTCGAATTCATATTTGAATGTAATTAAATGTTGTCGTTGCGAACCATTCTAGATAAATTCGTTCACGATAATGATTTTATTATATTCTTATGAATTTGATTCTCAGTTAAAGATATGTATTTCCATTCTTTCTCGTATTTTTATTTTTAATATTTTAGATTTGTTGGCGATTATAACTTCATCATGTGATTACGACATTATTTTAAAGTTATATTTCGTTGACGAAATATATTATTTAAATTATAGAATTTCTATTTAAATAGTTAAAGCTATTTAATGATTTTATCTGTAGAAAATATTTCTGACTTTGATTTTATTCGATTCTAGAAATCATTAATATTTTCAGGAAGTTTAAATTAAAAATATTTTTGGAGCTTATTTAATAATTTCTTTTTGAAATTAATTTTCTTCTATTTTATGCTTTTCAGTTTGCTAAAAACCGATTTCGGGAATTATGTAAATTAGTTTCGGTTTGTTAGAATTTAACTTGAATATTTTATTATATGTGTTTGTATATATTATTTCGATGTCTTATAATGTATTTCCGTAAATAATATATTTTTTTACGTTCGTTGATAAATTCTTCCGAAAATACTTCCAAAATTCTTTATACAGCTTTTTATTTATTTATTGTAAGCATTCGGATCATTTCGAAATAATTTTTGTTTAATAAATTTTAAATAAAATCTTCCAATAATAATTTTAAAACTTTAGTATTTTATTTTATGGGTATTTGTAAATAAAAAAATGCACCCTAGCCCCGACCGGTGCCCCCTTCCCCTTTTTCTTTTCCCTCTTCTCTCCCTTCTCTTCTCTTTCCCTTATCCCGTCGGCCCACCGTTCCCTGTGCCCCCGAAACCCTAGGAGCCTCCTTCTCCCTACCCTTTTGCTCCGGTGACCGACCTCCTCCTCCCTGCGCCTCCCTCGTCGGACAACCGCCACCACGATCGACGCACAGCAGCAGCGGGCAATAGCAGTAGCAGCATCAAAGCGCGCAACAAGGAGCCGCACCGGTCGTGCCGCCGTCCAGCCACGGCGAGCTCAAGTGACGACCGGCGAGCCATCCTCGACCTCCGACACATCTTCCCGGCCTTCACCTGCCTTGATTTGTTAGCTTCGTTTGGTATAACTTCTGAAAAACCCTAACCCTTATTTTGATTAATTGGGTATGAATTAGCTTACAAAAAGCTAAATTGATTGTTTTATTATGTATATATGTGCTGTAAGATTGATTTGGATATGTCAATTGTATGGTTATGTTGAGATTTTGGAAAAATTAGATTTTTGGCCGGGTTATGCCCAAATTTTTTCGGATTCGTCCGATTTGGCGATTTCGGGCAAATTGATTATACAATATATTTTAAAATTTATCCCATTTCATTTTGGAACCGTCAATTTGAGAACTTTATACAGGTTTTATTGGAATTTGATTCCTAGGTCAAATTTTGGGTGTAATGAAATTGGGTCGTATAATTAAGCCGTTCCGCTCAATTGATTTTATAATATCGTTTAAAATGTATTTAATTTTATATTGGAAGTGTTGATTTGGGAAAGTTGTGCGTAATTGATCGGAATTGGATTTTTAGGTAAAAACTCCCGCGGGTTTAAATTGGTTTGGGTAATCGGGTTATTTTATTCAATTGACTATATAAATTAAATTATAATATGTTTAATTACATTTTTGAACCGTCAATTGATATGCTTTTGCAAGAATTGATTGAATTTGCGTTCCGGGCTCAAAAACCCTAACTGTGCTAAATTGCGTATTTCTTTTATTGGTTTTGAGCAATTGATTATTTGATATGTTATAAAATGTGTTTAATTGCATTTCTAAATAGTCAATTTGATTAAATTTATAGAATTTTACCGAATTGCATGTTCGGGCCTAAAACCCTAGATTTTAAGTGAGATTATGAGATTGGTTATTTGTAAAGTTGTTTTGCTAAAATTAAATTTATAAAAGTAGTTGAAATGTTCCTAATTGTATTCTAATGCCTTTAATTAGAATTAATTGATTTGAATTACCTAAGTTTATGTCGTGGGCTTTAAAACCCTAATTTTGAAAATTGATCATCTGGAATTGAATTATCGGAAGATCGTTTTGTTGAAATTGATTGTATGGATTTATCTAAAATTGGTTTAATTGTGTTTTAAAACTATCAATTTGAGGTAATCAAAGTGATTTGGCCGATTTGTGGTTTAGGTATTAAAAACCCTAATTTTCGGGGATGAATTTATAAAATTGATTTTTGCTATGTATATTTTATCTAATCGAATTCTATCTTTGGGTTTTAAATCATTTAAATCCTATTTTAACCTAATCGGTTTGGATTTGGTTCTATGTAAATGGTTGGGTTACTTATTTAGTTGTAAAACCTAATAAATAAGTTATTTTCGATAAATTAACTTATGATCGATTATTCTTTCTTGGGCTTTCCAAATTAAGTTGAAATGTCCCAAGTGATATTTGTATTAATCCATTTTGATTTAGTTTTAACCTTAAATCTTAATAAAGCTATGCTTTTAAGTTCTAAGTTTTGGACACGTTTTCTAAGAAAGATCATTTGTGTTGTTTGTGTTTATTTAATTAGAATATGTGAATTATTGATTGATAGAATAGTTTCTATTTTAGTTTCTATTTTTATCGGATCTAGGAAAGCTTCCTCATGGATCCACGAGCTAGTGATCTCTCTCCCTCTTATCTTGCTTAGCTAGCTTCGGATCCAAGTAAGTCTCTACTTACCTCTACTTACGGGCGTTTAGTAAGGACGAAGCTATGGCCTTGTGCTATGTGTGAAGTGTTGATGGATGATGAGTATGCCATGTTAATGTGTATTATGCATGTGTTATGAATAACCTGTTTTGTGTAGCGCAGCGTGGATAATGAGGTATGATGTGTGTGCCTTATATCGTACGAGCATGACATGTTCCATCTTTGATGTTTGATGATGTGACATGATATGGCCCTCTAGGACATGCATGCTAGGGTTTTGGGTAGCATGAAATGATAATAAAAGAACAACGGGAAAGTGGACGTTTGGGAAGTTTGCACGGGTGTGATCCTTACGTGGGAAAAGTTGATTTGGGTTGTAAGTAAGAGTTTTGGAGAGCCTTAGAGTGATTGGAGACTTGGTATGAAAAATAGTACATGAGTTGGTGCATAAGAGACCTGATTAGGGTTTTGCGAGTAAGTGGGTGTTGGGGAGTCTGCAGGGAGTATTTAAATTCTGCATGGGGATGAATCTTACGTGAGGAAAGTTGATTTAGGAAGTAAATATGATAATGTCAAAGTTATGGGTCCATTGGAGACTTGGGTGCAAACTTTTACGTGGGTCGATGTAAGGGTGTCTATGGGACCCAATTAGGGTTTTGGGAGAAAATGAGGAATTTAAAGGGTACAAGGGTAAAAATGATCAAGGAACGATGGAGTATGGGGTTGAGAGTAAGAACTCACTTATATAAAGGATAAATATGGCTTATCTAAATGAGAGAAGAGATTTTGGGGTGAAAGAGGGAGGTTACTTGTTGAGGAAGTAAAGTGCTAGGGTTTGGCGCGGCCAACTACGGTTGGCGTGGTCAACTAGGGTTTTGTCGGTCACGTGTGAACTTGGGAGATAAAGTAATACATTTGGGGAATTTCCTAATAAAAAAATGAGGTGCAAGATAGAGAACAAAATAACATTTGGGTAAGTAAGAAAGAGTTGGGCCACATAGGTCCGATTAGGGTCTCCGAGGAGGAACCCTAGAAGGATGAGGACATGCGGAGTCGATATCATGTGTGTTGGGATGGCCTATATTCTTGGAGATTGTGCCTTACTATATGCCACTATACCTAAGTCTACATGGGATGAATGTCGGGTGTGAGAAGAGGCACAAGTCTCAAAATATGGGACGGTCCCTCTAGAGGGGAAAGAAGTAGAGTATCAACCGCATGCATGTCAAGGGTGTGATGTGATTCAATAAGACACAAATAAGACATTAATTACGTAAAGTGAAAGACTGTTGAGCCAGACCCAGTCCGGTCCACCGATTAGAATAGTGGTTAGAGGCGTTATGCCCTGAGTGTTTATTTTTGGTCCACCGGCTATAATAGTAGTCAGAGGCGTTCTGCCCTGAGTGTTTATTCCGGTCCACCGGCTATAATAGTGGGGGATTCGGGCTCGATATACCCAAACGAATAAGTTAATCCATAGGAAAGATACTAAGTACTTACAGTGAAACACCATGTGAGTCGGGGCCAGTCCGGTCCACCGGTTAGAATAGTGGCCAGAGGTGTTCCGCCCTCGGTGTTGATTTCGGTCCACCGGCTATAATAGTGGTCAGAGGCGTTCTGCCCTGTGTGTTTATTTCCGGTCCACCAGCTATAATAGTAGGGCTCCCACACTCACATG
This sequence comes from Tamarix chinensis, assembly GCA_030549775.1. Classification (NCBI taxonomy): domain Eukaryota; kingdom Viridiplantae; phylum Streptophyta; class Magnoliopsida; order Caryophyllales; family Tamaricaceae; genus Tamarix; species Tamarix chinensis. The sequence goes on along the minus strand of CM060177.1, from coordinate 62,136,129 downwards.
GACTAATGAAGAATGCGTTGAATGAATATGAATGAAGTAATCCATGGGAAAATACTAAGTACTTACAGCGAAACACCATGTAAGTCGAGGCCAGTCCGGTCCATCGGTAAGAATAGTGGTCAAAGGCGTCCTTCCCTGTGTGTTTATTTCCGGTCCACCGGCTATAATAATGGTCAGAGGCGTTCTGCCCTGAGTGTTGATTTCCGGTCCACCGCCTATAATAGTGGGGCTCCCGCACTTACATGGATGATTAAAGAATATGTATAGAATGAACATATTATTAATGAGAATAAAGAATAAGTCTAATTGAACCATTGCTGTCTTTTATTATCTGTATTACTACATGCTGCTTACGTGAGTATGCCACGTATTGAGTTTTAATAATATGGATTATTCCTACCTGAGGCGTATGAGCCACTTTATCTTTTGGTTATACCACGCTTATATGTTTAAATAGGATGTTACATATGTTTTATATGTTACTCTAGGTGTATGGTAAGATTCATGATGTGGGTTGTGAATATGCATGATATTATATCAACGTGTTGTACCCGGATTTAATATGCACTTGATGATATCTCTCCAATAAGATAGGGTAGCGGGACTTACTCGGTATTGGACCCGTACTGATACTACCTTGGTTGAATGGGTCCTGTGATGATCCACCGATGGTGGGGAGCAAACCTCTTGTGCAGGTTGATACTGTGTTGGGGTGGAAGGCTTAACCTGAGTGAGTAGGCAATCCGAATATTGATCATTCAGGATTTATTTTTGTTTAGCTGTATTTTGTATTACATTCCTGTTTTGAGAAACATATTCTGGGGTTGTAATCCTAAATCGTATTCTAACTTCTGTTTGACTTACCTCTTATTAAGGATTTATGTTAAATATCGTCTTGCGTTTTATGATACTTCATACTAAATGTTGATCGGATTTAGACTTAACACTTAGTACTGGAACGGTAGGAGTGAACCGGTCTGGTACTAAGTATGGCAGTAATGCCCCCGAGTTTACGGTTTTATCCTTTGCTTCCGCTAAACCTTTTGATTTTAAACGAAATTTTTCAGTAGTAAATTTTGGGGTGTTACAATATGAGATTCAAAACATACCAAAGAGATTACATTACCTTTCTTCGCAAGAAAGTCTTTATACTTAGCACCATGATCTATTACCCTTCTTTATGTGTCTCTTCTTCTTATAAAAGAAACACCTAGACTACTTCTTTATCTCACCCTGGGGGTGGTACATTGCCTTTATTCTTTTACCCTACTTTCTTCTTTTTTCCCTTACCCTTGGTTGTCATCATTACGGTCTCCCCATGATCCATCAAAAGTCTTTCTACCTCTTACACACACATGGTGAATAGTTCATTGATTGACAATTTCTCCCTTTGTGTGTGGTAGGTGACCTTGAATGGGGTATATTCCTTTGGGAGCGAATTCAAGATGAAGTGAACCAATAAGGCATCTAATATGTTAACCTATTGAGTTGTGCTGCTAAATCCCGCATCTTTATGATGTGCTCATGCGCACCCTTAACTATAGAGAGATTCATAGATGAAAATTTCATTATCAAGGTACTAGCTAAGGCCTTGTCAGAATGGATGAACTATTCATCTATGGCCCTTATCAAGTCATTGACATCTTGATGATGATCAACTGAGCCTCTGATGGAAGGATAAATCTAAGTCTTTATGTACATGTAGCTTATGTGATTGGCTTTCATCCATCACTCATGTGCAGCCTTTTCTTCTTTAGTACTTTCATCAGTTATCATAGGCTTTGGATACTCAATAGCCTTATCTATGTCACAGCATCTAAGCTTTAGGAGAATCCTCTCCTTCCAAACCTTATATTTTTCCCCTTTCAACTCGACGACCTCAAGATTAAGATCAGACATCAAATATAAACTAGGACAATATGCTTCAAAATTTAAACATACATACATTTTCACAATCAATTTGAAGCCAAAACACATATATATATGCTCTACAAATTAGCATATCAAAAAAAAAAACTAGCATGAATGAAAGACATTAAAACTACGCGTGGGCTGCGAATTTAATTCAAATAGAATCATGTATCTCAATATTAAAACTATTAAGTTATCTCATAATTCTTCAATCCTTGTACAGACATTGAGAATAATGATTTAATATTTCAATATAATGTATTATATATATATACACACACACATACAATAAATGATCCTGTGGGACAACACTTATGATTAAGAGTGTTGTATCATATTAACCATATATGATAAAATTAAAGTAAACACATTAATGTATAATTTTTTATGATTAAGAGTGTTGTGGCTAAGTCAAAAATCACATAAAATTATACTATCACATATGGTACTTATGTGAATATTAATTTTTTAAAAAAAATTCCAAACATGACCTTAAGGTACACGGAGATATAACCATGAAAAGAGTAAGCCAAACATAGCCTAAGGTTGAGAGTATGGCTTAACTGTGCCAAGAGACAAAAAATAAGCCAAGAAAACGCTATCAGTAAGGGTGCCTATCGTGCTATTTCTGTAAGCGCACGGATTCATTATAGCATTTCAAGGTCGCATCCCATAGAGACTTCATAATTAATTACACTTCTTTACTATTTTGACTATCTGAATCTACAAAAAGTGGAGGTATGCATTTGAATGAAAAGAACAATTACAAAATCATTCTAACTTGTAGATACTAAACAATAGGAATGAAACCTAGGATTGAACTTCAGTCTCCAGATTAATAATCAATAATGAAACAATACTCATGCTGCAAATTAATTCACTAATTGTGGGCAATTGGTCAAATCGTATTCGTTGGCCTCTTACAAGGTCTAAGAACATATTTAATCTAATTTTCTGACTACTTTCATGACTCAAAAATTAAATTAAACCCATTAAATGCCACCAATTATAGAGTTCCTTATAATTAAACATCTACTTTCGTGATTGATTAAATTCCCATATATATGCTAATTTCCGATAATAATCTCATCTTTTCAGTTGTAGATTACATCTATGGAGGCTGGATTTCATCAAATCCACTTTACGACAATTAAATCTAGCATATATAATAGTATTAATGAATCAATCATATGACATAACACTTTATTTCATCATATTGATTACTAAAACAGTACCTAAGTCTAATCATAGAAAAAATACTACTCACTCATACGTGCAAATAAAATGAATGAAATAAATAGCATGATGAGCATAATAACATTGCAATAGATAAAGAAAAGAAGAATTAGATTAAAATAACCGTAATCCAGAAGAGTGCAAAGTTGATTCGAACTGATCGCCACAAATTACACAATTGAATCTCCTAAAAGATTAAAACTAAAGAAACAAGCCATTACATAAAGCTATGCTTGGTAATGAGGGGTCTCCTACTCTTATAAAACATCCTCTCTCTCTCCTTAAGAATTCCCCAAGGTGTGCCACGAAATTCCCCATCATACCGGCCATGTCGCGCATGTAGATCGTGGGGAGGACCATTGTTGCACTACCTGGCTATACAATTTCACAGCTCTCAAAAATTTGGAAATTCCAACTTTGCATTTCTGTGCAGGCCTTGCATGGCCTGGCTATGTAACATTTTAAGCCTTGAATTTTTAGTTTATAATTTTGCACAACCGTGCAGGTCTGGCACGGGCTAGCCGTGTGATTCTATTTTCTTCTTTAAACACATGGGAGTGTTGCATGGCTATGCAGCTGGGTGTGCGGTCGTCCGTGCACTCCCTTTATGAGTCTTTTTAAGGATATATTGGCATATTTTTTTGGCTTTCATAGCTTCAATGTACCTTCATAATCATGTTGGGTCAATGCACTCTCCTCCCAAGCTTTCCTTGCTAGGTCCTTAGCTCTAAATATAAGCAATTCTTTCTCGGTCTTGATTTTTTTGTAGGAAATCCTGCAAAACAAGGCTAAAGAAAATGGTAGTGCAAATAATAGGCCAAAACCATTGCAAAATACGTAAAAGAGATAAAATGAAGTTCCAAAGCTAAGGGAAATAGAGGTAAAAATATGGAAAAAATTTACTTTATCAGTGCCTTGTAAAAAGGCATTGTTGATGTTGAGCTTCTTGATAGATCATCCTTGGCTCATGGCAAGGCTAAGGATAATACTGAAAGTAGCAGGATTAATGATGGAGCTAAAGGTCTCGACATAAACAAGCCCAAGGCATTGATGGAAACCTTTTGCAACAAGTCAATCCTTATGGCACTCTATTTTTCCCGTGAGGTAGATACTTGGGTATTTTTTGGTATAGGGTATATTCTTAGAGGAAATTACACTTCCCAAGAAGTACCAAATTTCTATTGTTTGGTCTAAAGTAGATAAGAAAGTAAAAAGTAAGTGCAACTTCCCTTTGACTCCTCTACATCCTAAATTGATGAATAAACTACTTCTTAGGTGACACCTTATAGGAAGTAACACTTCCTTTGCTTCTTTTTTTTCCTATCTCACATGTAATTATTAAAATTAAAAGTAAATTAATTTCTTCTCCTACTTACTCAATATAAACTAAAAATATATATCAAATCATAAGGTATTTACTTCCATGGAAATATGTTCCTAAAATGTGTGACATCCTCATAAGGTTATAACCAACATACTTAATGAGGCCTTAGTATGATACACCCATTTACAAGCCACAAGATTTTAGGAAGGTTGAGAAGGAACCAATGTCCAAGTGCCATTATGAATGATAGCATTAAATTCATCACTTATGGTATGACACCACACTAGATCTTTGAATGCTTATTTAAAAAAGGTGGTTTACAGAGTGGAAGAGTGTAGGGTGGCATGAAGATTTAGTTTTTGGATAGGTTTTTATCACGAACCAAGTGACTTTAGTGCACTAAAGAGGAGAAATATGGGTAGGAGGAGGTGGATTGGGAGGAGGGGAATCAAAGGGGGACAAAATAAGTGATGAAGTAGAGGGAGGTAAGAGATATAGATTTGGCATGGGAGCTAGTAGTTCCATGTGGATAGAGGAAGTAATAAGAGGAAGAGTGATGGAGATAGGTGGTTGAGATGTAGAAAGTGGCAGGGGGAAATATGTTCTCAACAAACTAGACATGTCATAATGTATATATATGATTAGTCAACGGATCAAGGTAGTGGGATGCATGTTGTTAAGATGAGTAGCAGATAAAGGCATAAGGAGTGGAGTGAGGCTAGAGTTTATGAGAGGTATAAGGTCAAAGCCATGGATAACAAATGCACCCAAAGATGTGAAGTTTGGCATAATTAAAAGAATAGCCAAAAATTTTAAGATATGGAGAAGAGTGAGTAAGAGTGGGGATGGAGAACCAATTGATTAGGTAATTAGTTTAGATAAGTACAAGAGACTAGTACAATAAAGGCATAGATGCATGAGAGAGATGAGTAAGGTTAATTTTGAGTATATGGCGATGACAACGCCAAACATAACCACTATGTTCTAGATTATAAGAAGGGAAGTAAGATGAGAGATATTATTAGCAAAGAGATAAGAAGATAAATATTGATACTTTTCACCATTATCAAAGTAAAAGGTAATAATAGGGTGATTGAAGAATTTCTCAACTAAGGCTTTGAAGTGGAAAAATATCATATAACTATCAAACTTCTTTTTAAGAGGATAGAACCATGTGTACTTGGTATAGTGATAAAAAAAATAGTTTATTAATTGCAGTGGTCAAATTAATGAATTAGATATGTCCATAAATACAACTTCAAGTGGATATGAAGTAACTAGAGTGGAGATAGAAAATGGGATTTTATGAATCTTTTTACATTTGCATGAATTAGAATTGAAATCAAATGAAGTAGACATGGAAAATGTAAAAGGGGACATGAGTTGCTTAAGAATAGTTTACAAAGAATGACCAAGTCAATGATACCAATGTGGATCAATAGTCTTTGTGGTGGAAAATACAATATAAGGAGGTGGGGATGAAGCTAAGAGTTCATAGGCACCATCTTTAGTTGAGCCTCGAAGGAGTGGTGCCCTTGTTTGAAGATCCTTGATATAGAAGGATGTGGGTAAGGATTTAATAGATGTATGATTATCCCTACAGAATTAAGAAATGTAAATAATATTACATTTCATGATTGGAACAAATAGGACATTGGATAAAGAAAAAGAGGTAGAGGAGGTAAGGAGAGAGATAGAACACATGTGAGAGATCAGACGACCTAAACCATCACTAATGATAATTTCATGTGTTCCATTATAAGGATAATGGAGCGAGAGGTTAGAAATTTTAGTAGTGACATGGTGAGAAGCTCCACTATCAAGAAGCCAAAAGATGGAGGGAGAAGAGAAGATGGTAACATATACCTGCGACTTAGGAGATAAATAATAGGGAGGTTGATTGGATGGAGGATGTGCATAAGGGAATTTTTTATAGAAGATAGGACATTGAGAAACAACATATCCTTAGACTCCACACCACTGGTAATGATAAATAAATGGCTTGGGAGGATGAGAAGAAGAGGTAGATGAGTTAGATGTATGGTTGAGTGAGGATTGATGTGTACATGAGGATTGATGTGTACGGGAGAATGAGTGCCCACAAGTGTTGTGAATGTGAGTAAAATGGGTTATAGTGGGGAAGGTGGAGGATCCAAATATATAACACATGGCAAGCTCCCTATTGATTAAATTCTCATGTAATTATTCAAAGGAAATAGACAAAATTTTCCCATTCATAGCATCAATGACGAACTAAGAAGCATCATCGAGACCATATAAAGCCTTTTCAATTATATCTTCTTGGTCCATAGGTTTGTTGCGTATAGCAAGTTCATCAACATAGGGCTTGATAGACTACATATAATATATAATTGTTTGAGAACCTTGTATGAATTTGTTTAGATGGGATTTGATCGATTTTATGTGACATTGAGAAGGATGCGCATAAGTATGAGGAAGAATATCCCATGCATCATTTGTGCCTTCTGCTCAAAAAACAAGAGGAACAAGGTTTGGTGAGAAAGTACCCACAAGTGCTCCAAGTAGAAGCTTATCTTGGCCCCACTAGGTATGATAAATAATATTGGGTATAGTAGCTTGGTTTTAAGTAATAGTAGGTTAGAGTGAAAGAGAAGTTCCATCTATAAATGTTTAGAGATCATACCCAATGTATCCAATGAGTTTGGCTTCAACTTGCATTTTTAGGAGAGATAATTGGTTAGGGTAAGTTTGTTGAGTTGTTGATTTTGACAAGGATGAGAGGATATCCAATGAGTACCCACAAGTGCTCCAATGAGTTGTTGATCATACCCAAGTAATAGTAGTTTGTTGATTGTTTAGGATGATAAGTTGTTAGTCAGCATTGGTCATAGTTGTGTTGTTAAAGAATGTAACTGGTTTAGGTTTTTTGGATGGATCAGAAGCTTTGATACTATGAAAACATAAATTTTATTAAGGCAAAATCAATTAATTATGATAGAGTAGTAAAAATTATATAGTGCAAGATTGACGTGGATTAAGAAACATGCAATTGACTATGGATAAATATATTAATACTAATTCAAATATTGTTAGAATATCTCAGCTTAATGCAACATCTTCCTAGATTATCGTTGGGCTAGTTATAAGTCAAAATTTATCCTTATCACAAAATTCAATGGAAAAACCACGTCTTTTTTGTTTGGATCATCCAAAAATTTATTAATAACATAAATATAATAAAGATTTCCTATAATGTTATCATGAATAAAGAAGGAAGTTTGAAAGAGATATTAATCTTTTGCTTAGAAAAACCTAATTCAGGAGTAGGGTTTTCACTATTTAGCACATAATTTTTTAGTAAGTAACCTACTAATCTTTTAAACATGTCATGACTAGTCTTTGGGATAAGACCACTAGGCACAACAAACATTGGGGTCATACATTTGTTCTTGTATCAATGTATTTTGTATGTTGAAAAAAATAATCCTTAAATGCAAACTAACTCTACCTAGAACAAAATATGAATGAACAAGAGAAAACTTCAAATTCCAACATGACTCGTGCGCCCTTGGTACCTATCTCTCATTTACTCAAACAAAAATTATAAGCCTAAGAGTACTCTTATACTATAAGAAATTAGGTATGATTGATGCTTAAACCGAGATCAATATAAGACTTGCTAATAGAATAATTAGAGTGTGATAAACTCTATCAATGAAAGTGATAGAGATATCAAAATATAAACAACACAACATTAAATATTTATCTTTGACAACCAAAAATGTAAAAATAGATATAAGGAAATAAAGGAGGAAATATAAGTGATGCCAATCTACATAAGGACTAATGTCACTTCCCCAAATAAGGATTCACATGAATAAATTATCTATGAAATAAGGCTAATTGAGCCCCTAAATGACTTGGGTTCATCTCAATGCCACTAGTGTCACTACATTTAAGTGTTAGTAAAATCTAGCTCCTACAAGCACTTAAAACATGATTCCCATATATATATATGTTAACCTATAAACCATTTAAGCATGTTAATTTGCAAGAGAAGATTATTGACAACTCATTATGCAACCACTCAATTTCACAACCAAACATCTTGATCTGCAAAATAGATTCACCCAAACCAACTAGACATTTATAGATAACACAAAATCAAACCAATTTGATAGTTATGGAAGGAAAATTCCAACCCAAACCAATTAAGAATTCATGGATAATACCAAACCAAACATGTTGAACATTTATGGATAACACCAAATCAAATCAATTAGGCATATATAATTACACCAAACCAAACTAGTTAGGCATTTATGGATAACACTAAACCAAAAAAATTAAGCATTTGTGGATAATGCTAAACGAAACCAAGTGGATCACACCAAACTAAATTAATCAAATATTTATGGACAATGTCAAACTAAACCTGTATGGATAACGTCAAACCAAACCAAGTGGGAATTTATGAATAACACTAAACAAAACCAATTAGATATTTATGGATAACACCAAATCAAACTAGATAAACATTTAAGGATAACACCAAATAAATCACTTTGAGCATTTATAAATAACACAAAACCTAAGCTCGTAGGGATTTATGAATAACATCAAAATAAACCAATTTAGACTTTATGGATAACACCAAACCATCATAGCATAGCATAGCATAACATCCAAATGGGTGTTTATAGATAACACCAAACTTATATAATTTATCACAAAATGAGTATATATAGATTTCACCAAAATTTCACAAAAAGGTTTATAAATGACACTAAACTAACACATAAGTATATACAAGTGTCATCAAACTTACCTTATCATAAAATAGATTAAAATATCCCAAAAGATCAACTTTATAATTTATAAATACCACTTTAGAGCCAATCAGGTCAAAATGCCCGATAAATTTGGGTCATAAGTTATAAAATAAGGTTGTATGCCATTTCTAAAAAAAAAAATCAATTTCATGGTCAATGGTCAAATTCATGGTTTATGATCAATTATTAAGGTTATGGTCAATGGTCCAACTTTGACATTAACTATTCACATAATCATCATTTTATCCTTTTAATGCTAATATGGTTATTTTGGATCCAATCATTGTTGATCCTAAATTAACTTCAAATCAACATGATTATTGTAACACCCTAAAATTCACTACTAAAACAATTTTGTTTTATGTAAGATTTAGCGTAAGTAATTAAATCAAAACTTGTGAATTTTGAGGATGTTGCTGCTGTGATCAATACAAGCCCGGCCCCCGGCCGTTCCCGTACTAACCACAAGGATAAAGGAAGTTTATAACCATCATAATTCAAACTCAAAGCAAGACTTCAATAAACATTTAAAATAGAAATCAGAGTGCATGAAAAAGAGTTACAATCTAAAGTGCATAGTTAAGATTCCTTAAAAGGAGCAAATTCTACAAAAACGATAAAAGTTTAGTCTGGAAAATTCAATATTAAATGGAAGAAAAAAAGGAGGGCGTCTAACCATGCCACTCTCGATCTCCATGCCAAGTCCATATTCAACAATCAGCCCCACCTGATGCCTCATAAGCATCGAAGGCATAAAATTATAACCATCTACCTACACAAAGTCAGAGGGTCCTTCTACTCGTTGGAATGAGCAACACTCAAGAAATGGGTGGTTAATACGCTATGTACTGAGAAATGTAACCATACACTAAAGCCAACACACAAAGGCTCATAATTCAAGAATGATAACACAACATCATATGATCATTTCAAATAAATAAAGGCTAAATTGTAGTCTAGATAAACTAATTATTTAATCTATGATCAGTACTCATTTCACACCATGCTTTTTATTAATCCATGCAAGTACGAAAACTCCACTATTATAGCCAATGGATCGGTCACTTGCAAGGAAAAATGCACCTGGCCACTATTATATGTTGGTGGATCGGTCTCTAGGGCAAAATGTTCCTAGCCATTATTATGTCGGTGGATCGGTCTGGCCCCAACTCTCATGGTGTTCCACTGTAAGTAATTAGTGTCTTTTATATATCTTATCAAACTTAGGGGTTTTTTATTGAGCTCGGGATCCCCCACTATTATAGTTAATGGATCGGTCACTTATAGCGTAGAACGCACCTAACCACTATTATATGCTAGTTGATCGATCTCCAGGGCACCCCGGCACCTAGCCACTATTATGTCAGTGGATCAATCTGGGTCCGACTCAATAATCTTCTACTTTATATGATTAATGTTTTACCGTGTCTTATTCAACAAGTTTCACCCTAAACATGCATGACGAACTCCATCTACGTTTATCCTCCCAAGAGGACCTATCCCATATCTTAAGACTTCTACACCTCCTAACTCACCCCAACATCCTTTTCTTATTCCACTACTCACACTAGAAACCCAACTCATAGGTATGTGGGTCAAGGCCCACGACCTAACACTAATAAGCCCATTCATAGTCTTCCCTACGGTTTTCTCTAGAAAAGGCTAATTTGGGCCTATATGGCCCATCCTCCTCTACCTCATGTAGCCCATGTTGTTTTAACACCCCACACATCACAACCTTTAGATTCAACCCTCATCATCTCACATTTTCCCCAAGTACACATGTGACCCCAAAACCCTAAGTGACCATACCAAACCCTAGCTGGCCATGCTAACCCTAGCATCCTCTTTTCCATATATCATCCCTCCATTTCTCACCTTCCACTCTTGCTTCCCATAATACCCATGCTTGTCCCACTCATGATAATCCCCCATCCTCATCTCATACTCCAGTCACCCTCATTTATTTTACCTTTTTCCACCTTCTCAAATTAGGGTTTCCTCCTAAACCCTAGCTTGGTCTCCTATACACCCTTGTATTGTCCCATGTACTATTTTTCACCCAAAGCTTCCAATCACCCAAACGACTCTTCCATTACCTTCCTCACACCCCTAGGCAGCTTTTTATATGTAAATTACACCCCCATGCGGACTCTAACCCTTCCATACAAACCCTCAAAGTTTCCATGCAAAACCCTAAATTTTCCCATGCAAAACCCTAGATTTTCCTATAACAACCATAGATTCTCCCATACAAAGTCCATCCACTTTATTTTGCTTAAAGTTCCCTTTTATTCTTCCTCTCATGGATCATGGGATATTTAGGTCAGTCCCACATTCCTTGGTCAACTTACTTCCCCATTTTCCTCTTTCATCCTTTCACCCTATCACTACAAGAAAACTTATTTTTAGCAAAAAATGTTTTGCAACAACAATATAGTCTCGTTGCAAAAAACGATTTATGGCAATGATAATTTATTGGCGCTCCTAAAAGTTGTTGCATAAAATAATTAACCTATATATGTGTTGCATATAAATTGAAGAAAAGTTTTGCAATGACAAACCTCATTGCAATATATACAACTTAAATTTTGCAACGATATATTGTCACAGAAAAAATGTAATTAAGCTATGGCAATGATATTTTTGGTTCAAATTTATAGTGTATTCTACTGCAACGACTTTTTGTTGCAATAAGTAAAAATAAAAGAAAAAATGAATATAAAAATATTTTAAGCAATAGTTTTTTGCAACAATAATATATTTTCGTTGCAAAAAATGATTTATAGCAATGATAATTTGTTGGTGTTGCTAAAAATTATTGCATAAAATAATTAACCTATATATATGTGTTGCATATAAATTAAAGAAATTTTTTTGCAACGACAGATCTCGTTGCAATATATACAACTTGCAACGATAATTTTTTGTTGCAATATCTAATGAATTATTTGCAATGATATATTGTCGTGGTGAAACATTTAATTAAGCTATAGCAACAATTTTTTTGTTGCAAATTTATATCTTATTATCTTGCAAATACTTGTTGTTGCAATAAGTAAAAAATAAAAGAAAAAAATTAATATAAAATTTATAGTACTTACTTCATAATTTTATAGCAACAATTGTATTAATTTTTTTGTCGTTGCAAAAAAATAATAGCTGATAGTCTACCAATACTTACTACATATGTATTAGGCGCGCATTCTAAAATTCACTACATATCTCCCTCCCTTCGTGCGCTATATTCAAGCTACCCTGCCATCACCAACCATAGAGGAAGAAAGCACAAACTAGACCCAACATTCTCTCAAGATCCCTATTTGTGTGCTACCTTCGTCAATTGCTGCCATCACCAACCATTTCCTTCACCAAATTTCTTCCTTCACTAAAGAGACTGCACCAGCTTTAGCAGATAGCATCTCCTACCACCTCTAAGCCCTAATTAATTATCAACGATGGGTAATTATTTTGCAGAACTCTTCAATTAAATGAATTAATCTTTAATTCATAAGTTTTTATCTCTAATTCTTTTCACCTTGTTCAGATTTTTTAGCTGAGTAAGAAGTACCTATTATTGTTGTATATGAGTTTAATTTATGAGGAAGAGAAGCATCATCATTCCTCTGTTGAATAAGAGAAGTCCTGACTTTTACTCTTCCTTTGTTTTTCATGAAGCTGTTAAAATAGTTACTGCCATCATTCACCGACATATTATTTGTTATTGTTGACGTTGTTGTTTCTATTGTTCTTGTTGGCTACATGGTGATGGATCAGATACCATGAGCGGTTTCATGAAATATATAAACATAACTGCTCATCAGTTGTTATAATTTTACCGGAGGGCTTCCTTTCTAAGGCTAATTTTTATAAATATTCATGTCCCAACTGTGGAGTTGTTATTTTATTTGTATTGGTGGACTTAGTTGGCCTAGTTCTTCAATCTACTGTATTAGAAGCCATTTCTTATAATTTTGATCTCCTGTTATGTTTTTTTTTTATCGGTAGACTAGAGACCATGAACGGTTTCATGAAATATATGAACATAACCGCTCATTGATTATTTTTATTGTACCGATTCTTCAATCTACTGCATCATTTCTATGGGTAGTTTTTACAATCATTCTTGTCCCAATCATGGAGTTGTTATTCTTTCTGCATTGGTCAGCTTAGTTGGCCTAGTTTAAAATCCACTACAAAAGAAGTCATTTCCTTTAGTTTTAATCTCCTATCATGTTTTCTTTCCTTTTAACCTATTTATTAATTTTTAATTTTTTGTTTTTAAATTCTTCATTAAATGTCCATATTTCGGTTGATTTACTTATATAAAGATGTTGATTCATCTATTTGCTTATGAAGGCTAATTTATTTTTGAATGTTGTAGTGTGTAAACCTAAACTAAACATATAAAAATTTTATCTCTAATTATTTTCACCTTGTTCAAATACTTCAGTGAGAAACCCATAGTGTCTGTCAGCATTGATTTTCAAGGATTTATAATCTCATCATTTGCCTTTGTTTTTTTAATGCCTCTGTTTGTTCAGGTTGTTTAGGTATGTGCAATTATGGTACTAGAAACCTATTTTGATGCTACCTTAATGCATAATTTATAACTTCATGACTCTTGACTGTATCTTTTCTTCCTTCCTTCCATCCATCCTTCCTTCCTTTTTTCTTTTGTTGTTAGCTACTGGATTTTACTGTATTCATGCTCTACTTTTCATATTTGTTTCAGCTGCAATACTTGTTCATTTTTCCTTATGAACTATCCATGTCTAACACTTTGATCTTTACATAAACTGGAGTTCAAGGAAAGTATTGAGTTGTTATGTGAGCACAATAAGATAGGTATTTCACTGATTTGTTATAAGCTATTGAGCTAAGGTGAGTTTGACTCTACTTCTCTATATTCTGTAGAAATTGAAGATCTCTTCTATGTGTATATTTATGTATATATCTATGTATTGGTATTTCTACACTATTAGCTTGTTGTGTGAAAAGTGATATCTATGTATATCTATGACTATTTGTGAATTGGTATTTCTGCACTCTATTTAGTAGGACTTGATATTTAAAAAAAATATTTTAATAAAATAATACTTAATTCCCTTTTTTTTAGGCTAATTTGAGATTTTTGAAAGATTTTTCCTAAATTCTATTTTAATTAGAAAAACACCCTAATTTTCTACAATTAAATTATTTATAAATTTTCTATTGATTTTGTCCTAATTAATTCATCCAATTTTAGCAAAATAATTTATTTAATTAATTTTTCTAATAAAACCTTAATTAGCTATAATTTCATAAATTTGAATTTTGGGGTATTTCAATTATATCTTTAATAACCCTACCTAAGGTAATTAGTTGGTAATTAATGAAGAACACGTTAAATAGTCATGATGAATATGAAGATTATTCAAATTAGAACTCTTAAAGTTGACATAACTTTCATCAATCATAACTTAAGGTATAATAACACAAATAACAATATATTATTTACAAAATTGCATCTAAAGAGGTCAATAACCATCATGGAATTATTAAATCAAACTAAAAATGGTATTTACATGCTCAAAATCCAAAAGCCTAGGACATAGGTCAAATTGACTAAAACCTTAAAAGTTTGTGCACTTGTAGGATTTCGGCGATAACACTTTACATAGTAAACATTTTGAGATCCCAAATAGGAATTAGAAACTAGAGATCCTAATATTTCATATGTAAGTTTATTTACATCAAACAAACTAAGCCAATTGTAGTAGTTTTTAAGTGAAATTAACCTAAATTCAATGGTCTCAAAAGCAACAAATTCATGATTTCCTTAATCATTTTTTGTGGCACATAACAACTTATAATATTTCTCAAGTTTATAAAAAAAAAACTTATTAGAATCCTATACAAAGCTTACTAATAAAAAAAATCATATAGCCCATTTTACAAAATAAATAAGATAAATATTTCAAATTAAGCATAAAATACAATGAGACACATGTGATAATAGCAAAAATCATGTTTTAGCAAAATAAAAATATGTTATGCCTCTCAATATAAGTTAGGAAAAGAGCCAAACAAAGGCAAGGCCTCATGCTAACAACACCATACCAAATCTCCTTAAAACATTCATGAAAACAACATAAAATAAAGTAAGAATCAGATTAAAGTATAAGTCAAACTAAAATATATTAAAATAAAATAAAAAGGAAGATGGTATAACACGCCAAAAATTTGTAACATTTAATTTTAGGTGTTTAGCATTTTATTCAAAACAAACCTTTAAACATTTGCTTAATTATTTTACTAATAACCATTAACCTGTAACCCGAATAAATTCTTAAACATTTATCCCCAATTATTTTACCTTTTCTTTCTATTAAACATATCCTAGATCATATTATTTTACCCATTGTATTTTTATTTGATATCCCAATATAATCCAAAATAAACCTAAAACTAAAATAAAATAAACATATTTCTATCCTACCTTTTACCCACCTAAACCTTACCCTATGCGCAACCTATTTTCTTACCTTTACGTGACGTGCTAAATCTCTTATTCCCTGACCATATTCCTTCTTCCTCCACTTCTCATAGTAGCCAACCGACACTTCCCATCACCATTGTTTTCTCCTTCTTTTCCTCTTATTTTGTGTTTTCTTAAGCCCAAGGCACACGCATGGTCACTCGCACAACCGTGCACCATCCTTTTTCCTTATCACACACCAATACATGCTTGCACAACTACCTATGCAATGTCACTTCTGCCAACCTAGGCATTCATTTCATGCCACACACCCATACTACCCCTGTCTTCTCAACCGTCCATCCCCATCCACTCACCCAAACACCACCCTCTAGCTACCACCTTCCACTATCAATCGTCGAGCCTCCTTTTCTATATTGCCCTATCCATCACCGATGGCACTAGCATAACAACCACGACCACCTTCCACCATCATCTTCTCCCCCATCATAAGCCCTTCCCATTTTCCTACACCCTTCAACCACACAACCAACAACCACCATAGCCACCCTCCACTACAGCTCTCACTTCCTACAGCTGCCACTGCCACCAACCTACCTTCCAACATCACCAGCCACCTTTTCTACCACCATCACCCCCTACCTCTCCTTACAACCTACCATGCAACCCCTTCATTGTACATGCATGGCTCACATTGCATGTGCAACATGAGTTGTGTTTGGTTAGTTAAATAACTTTAGTACCTATTATTAATAAGGGTACTTTGGTAATTTCATTAAGATAAATATTTTATTATTATAAGTATTATTTTATGTTACAATATTAATTTGGTATTTCGGTATTATTTTTAGGTATGAAAGTTGATTGACGTGATCCCATAATATTTAGTAAGATATCCATCTTTAAATTTTTGCTAGAATTCAGGTAACTGTTATAGTTTACTAAAATGATAAATATTGCATGATATCACATTAGGGTTTTTCATGTATAATACATATTAAAAGGGGTTTTCTTACATGATAATTATGTATTATTTATTGTTATCATGAAAATCAATAAGATAAGCTTGTTATCTTATGTAAATTATTATGAGTACAAAAGTCTAATTAATATGATTCTAATGTTGAGAAAATATTTTTTATGATAATTATGTATAAAATAATAGGCTGATTATGCTTGTATCTAATTATGGATTATTAATAATGAATGTGAGCCCTAAGGGTAATTTGGTCATTTTACCTCCATTACATTTTTACCATGAACAACATGTCTAATGTGTGTTATATGTTGTAAGCATCAGATTACATGATCATGGATGTATTATATAAGCATGCTAGGATTTTATATGCAAATTTTGGAATAAGGATAAATTGGTCATTTGGCTTATCTAGTAATGTAACTGCATGATAAATTGGTTTAATTATTATATTTTAGCCTTTTCATGAAAACTTGGTAAATAAAATGGATTTAGTAATTAAAGAGGATGTTAATGTAGTAAATTTGACTTCAAAGGCATATTGGTCATTTTCAGCCTAATGCACCCAAAAAGGTTGATAAGTTTCTAATTATACTACAAAAGCATCACTTGGATGTTCCATTGGTGAGTTTTAGTTGTTCCATGATGAGTGAGTGTTGTTGGTATAATATATTGGCGGTATGCCATTATATAAATGGTTAGTTGACGTCTGTACGCACAATGCATTATACCATGCATATTTTGATGCTTGCATGTGTTCTATATTGGTTTTTCATTCTGGTTTAGTATAAATGATTTTTCAGTATCGTTATACTAAAGGATTCTTGATGTACATGGTAAACAAGTTGGCACATGCTTAATAGAAGATGGTGGCTTATGGGATAATTGACTACTTAAAGTTAAAATTGAGGAAAGAGATGAGAAGTATGCTAATATTCGATCTGAGGTCACTCACAACTACCACTCAAGGTTTCAACACTTCAGGTAAAAATTGTGAGATTTTTCACTCAAAACAAAGTTTTCACTCAACTTTGTAGAGGAGGGATTTAATACCCCAAATGTTTACATAAACCTAATCTTAAGTAACTAATATCGGTGTTGTAACTCAAGAAGACACATTTATGCGTATCAATCACATCATGAATCGTGGAGAGCCAATACACCTACTGACATAGTCTCCACTTCGGATTCGAAATCCTTTCACATCTCAAGGAGTCACGTAGAGGCTATGGGCATGAAGTTGAGGATGTACCACTCTCCACCTAGCTATAGTGAGTTAACAAAGATAGTGAGTTGGTTTCATAAAGACGATAGCTAGCAATTATAGAAGAGCCCTTGTGTACTTTAGGTGTAGGAGCCCAATGATGTGATAACGCAATTTTAGTGGGTCATTTGATGACACGGCTTCTTGAAAAGGAGTCTATCCCTCGATGTTGTAAAGACTTTGAGTACCAAGATGTTTGCTTCCAAGAGTCTCCACTATGGATATGCATGTGATACCGACCATTAGACCATAAGCCCTAGGAGTCAATCATAGAGAGTAACCATACAAGTCATCAAATTAACCAGGATGAGATCATCAAGGAGAAAAAGGTGAGCCTTTGGATTAGGACGCATTAAATCGAGATAATTTAACCATTTATTTCTTCTTTTCATGATTGCATTGTGCATGGAATTGTTACTTAACCATTTTGATCCTTGGCATGGACACACTTCGGACTAAGGTTTCTTATTCAAGGTATTTTTAAGCTTTATTTCTATTTTTTCTTACCCTCTCCACTTTTATCTCCATTATAGTCTTCTTTGCCTTTTTTTTTTGCAAAGTTCTTACCTCATGAAATACCTCTTTTAAGGGGGTAGTACCCCAACTTGTTGGCCTTGATCCCTTATAGTGTTTTTCCTTGTAACCTTAGAGACCACCTTTGGTCTTGTTCACTCCACTCTTACCTTTCCCGACCTTTGCATCATTGATCGCTTCTCCGATCTTTGTAACCCTTAGCCCTCTAGCTCTTTATTATTTTAAGGAAGTACGTCGCAGATCCACCCCACGTGATCAGAACCAATGAGATTGAGCTTAATGATTCCTTGTTCTACGAGGATAGGCCTTTGCAAATTCTCAGCACCAAGGTATGACACACACAGACGAGCTCAACTCTGCTAGAGAAGATTCTTTGGAGATGACTTGGAGCAAAAGATGCAACCTAGGATACCAAAAAGGATATGTGTGAGTCTCATTCCTAGCTTTTTAGCATAGGTGTGTTAGGTTTCAGGGTTTTCTCTCCTTTAAGGGGTAGTCCCTAGTAGTATAGTGTCAACTTCAGTAGAATTAACCGCTGAGATCACCTTCCTTACATCATTTTTCTCTTCTTCCCCAACCTCAACCTCTTGACTTCAAGGAAAAAGTCTCTTTTAAGGGGGTAATGATGTAATACCCCAAAATTTTAGCTAAACCTAATCCTAAGTAATTAATATCAAAAAATAATTCTAACATTAACAATTTATTTTTCTATCTTACCCTAACTTCCTAATTCTAAACTATAGCCTAATCTTAATTTTCATTTTTGGGTTATTTATATTTTTCCTAACCAAAATCTAATCCTTGATAATTATTTAATTAATTTACCCTAGCACCCTAACCTAAATTAATTTAACCTAAACCTAAATCTAAAGCCATACTTTTTCTTTCCCCTTTTTCTCATTTTCCTTTTTCTTCTCCTTCCTTTATTTTTTTTTTCATTGCCAAACCTCACCTCGCCCTTCTTCTCCCCTTTCTTCCCTTATGTGAACGTCTCCCTCTACCAAGCCTACTCCTACCCTAATCGCAACCTCCCTCCTCTCTATCTCTGCTCGTATGTGTGTATATATATATACACACACACATATATATCATTTAATTCCCTGAAACTACATCCTTATTCCTCCAATTTTTTGTCAAAAAATCACCCCAAACACCCTCCTCATTTCCCTCCTCCTCACCGTCACCAAAACCACCCATAAACACTCCTAAAAAACCCATATTTGCATCCCTTACTACACCGCATCTAGCAGCACCTCCCATTCCCTCACCCCTAGTTGCAGCAATATCCACCATTCCTACCCCCTAGCTACAAAAAAACCATTCAATCCCTCCCCCAGGCTTCGGCAAACTCCACCATAACACCCCACTATCCTTTGACAATTCCCACCATTGATCACCCCCTCCCTTCGGCCAAATCCACCTATCCCACCCCCTCCTTTCATCCTTCCTTATTGTTTCAACCCCCTAGCAATGGCAGGTTATGCCGTTACTATCCCTCCTTGCTTGACAAACCCCAACCAATCCCCCTTGTTATACAAAGTTTTAGCTGAGACCCCCTTCAAACCCCGGTTTGGTTTTCTCCCCATTATTTTCCTTTCCATTACCTTAACCCTAGCATTAATTCTAATTATATTTTGTTAATTATTCTTAGGTAATAATTTGAAAGTTCTGGAAGAAGCGGATTAGGATAAGCATGCTTAGAGACCAAAGCCTTTATTTCTAAGGATATAGGTCGATGTTTAGGGTTTTACGTTAATTGTATGTATGAAGATGTTTACTATCATGCTATTGTTATTATCTTATTAAATGCATGTTTTTAATATTATGATATGATAATGTGGATGATATGAAAGAAAGAGAGTATGAATAATGAAAGATGTGATGATATGATTTATGTGCTTAGTCGTATTTTGTGGAATAGCATAATTTGTAGAAGAGTAATATGGGATTAATAATGTATTATAAACAGGAAATACCTATATTTAATATGTATGTTGATAAAAGGAGGATTTGAAAATAATGACATTGAGGATATAAGATTTTCGTAAAATAAGGATTATAAATTATCTTTAAGGGTATTTTGGTTAATATGGGTTAATAGAAAATTTTTGGTATTTTGATGAGTTAGATGGATTATATCATGCTACTAGTGCTGGGTGAAGTGTTTGGGAGTGATAGGAATGTCCTAGGTTCTTTAGATGAGAAAATAGCCTAATTTGAAAATAGTAGCCTTAAAACGGTCATGTTATTATCACAAGTGTAAAATGCTAGATTAGGCCACGAATTTTGGATATGTTGTTAATATGGATATGTTGAGGATGTATATTTAATTTGGTAATTATATGAGCTTTATGGAAAAAGTATGACTTACTTATGAAATTAGGGCTTCAGAAGATTTAGGAATAATAACTTTTGAGATAGGGTGATTAATGTATGTGTAAGATGTGGGATTTAGACCTTGAATTTTGGGTATGATATACTAAATTTGGTGGATAAATGATCAATATGGGAGGAGTTATGTCTAATTTGTGAATTTAGGGTTTTCGGGGGATAATAAGCATCTTAACCTTCGAGAATGGTCTTGTTATCTGTATGTTGATGTCTCGCTTGCCTTAATCATGTTTCGTACTCATAAAATAATTATGAATAAGATAATAATCATTTAAAGTGAAAGATCATGTGGGTCGGGCCAAGGTTTTTTATGAGTCTATTCCACCGGCTTAATAATAGTAGCCAAGTATATTTTGCCCTGAGAGGTGCATCAAACCATTCTACCAGTTTAAAAACAATGGAGATTAATCACAATGTGAAAGATAATATGATTCTAAGATAAGTAACCAATAATTAAGATACTAATAATTTACAGTGAAAGATAATAAGAGTCGGGACCAAGGTGTAGGGGTATGTTCCACTGACTTAATAATAGTGGCCAGGTGCTTTTTACACTAGGAGGTGCTTCAAACTGTTCCATCAATTTAAAAATAGTGACAGGAGCATTTTTCTCGAGGAGGTGTAGAGTCTGTTCCACCAGCTTAATAATAGTGGCTAGAGTGTTTTGTCCTTATAGGTATTTCAGACCGTTCCACAGGTTTAAGAATAGTGAAGTCCCTAAACTCAACGTAAATTAAAGAATTGATCCTAATATATTCTAATAATATGAATCCGGACTAGTAATAATCTTGTATTACTTTTTGTATCTTGTATGTATACTACTTTCCACTTTGAATGTATGTAATTATATGTTTTCTCGATTTTGACTATATTGTTAACTTACTCAGTATATGGGTGCTGCTTATTCCCATGAGCACATCTTCCCTATTTTGCAGGTAATTGATGATTATTAGCTTGATGTGCTTGCCTTGGGTGAGCACTAAATGAATTAGTAAAATGTATGGTAATTCAGATATCTCTGCCTCTCTTTTCACTCTTAGTCCTCTATTTTACTATTTATTCCCTTCTCTCTATTTCGTATCATGTATCGCAGTGGAATCAAGTGCTTCCCACACCTGATTCTTAGGTATAAGGTTACTTTTACCTTGCACTCCATATAGATTAGGTATAGGGAGTGCCTCCTCTATGTTAGATGCGGCATGACACCCCTACGTTTTATTTTTTGGCTTATGCTATTAACTCTTTAAAATAAAATTTTTAAGTTCCAAAATTTTGGGGTGTTACAGGGGATATAGGGAGCTCAAAAGTATGATTTATAATTTAAGGGGGTAGTGTGTTACATTATGTTGAGGCTATCCATATTTATAGTGGAAGCCATGGTTATAAAAAGTCCATTATATCCTTCCCTTTACCTACCTAGTTACATTCCAAATATTCTTTGTTATCTAGTTATCTAATACAAGCTTACAACTAGTTGATTGAGAACTAAAATGAGGTCAGCCTATGCGTGGTATTTTAACAGCCATACCACAGCATGGAGCCCCTTGTATCCTGGAAAGGTAGGTAATAAATAAAAGCATAAATCACTCAATCATCCCTATACCTAATCAATCATCTCCCATGCTTAGTCAATTAAAATAATCTGGTTTGTTGACTTAGATGACTTTCTTCACCTACTCCACCATCCACTTTTCTCCCTTTTTTTTTTCTCTTTTTTATTTCATTTTTCAAAATCAGCCTTAGGCTTAGGCTGATTTGGCTTCTTAGGTGGCATAATACTTGGAAATAACAATAAAATAGACAATTCGCCTTGGGCTTAATGTGCCACCATAGTTGGTTAGGCTTGGGCTGGATATGCTACCATAATTGGTTATGCTTGGACTAAACTTGCCACCATGTATACATAGGCTGGTATGTCCACTTATTTTTTTCATATTTAGCTAATTAATTTCATCAAAGTTAGAAGTGTTTTGTGATCTCTTAACATAGAAAAATTAATTAGTGAAATATTATTATGAGATGCTCCTACATCACTTTTGTGGGTTCATATCTATTCAATGGGAAATGGTCTTTGCAGATCAGCTTCTAAAATTAGTCTAGCATGGCGGTTTGTTAAGAGCATGGACTATCCAATGCTCATTTGTTATTTTAATTTTGGTTGTTTTTGGATGCCTGTGTCCTCTTGTATTTTCCTCTCCTTGAGTTTTCTAAACTATTGATGTTGCTTTTGCTTAGCACCATATTTATCTGGTGTTCTCTCTATTTTAATTTGTGATCTTGTTATTAATTTAAATAGGGTAATAATTTTAGCCTTAGCATTTGGTATAAAAGATAGTGAGGATAACCAGACTTATATCAAGTGTGGTGGTAACACCCATCGTTGTATTATTTTAGCTTCCTCGTTTAACTTTAAAAATAAAAAAAAAATTAGTTTGTAAAAACTAGAATGTTACAGATAGATCATACCCTCAAAGAGGATGTAGAATGCTTTAAAAAATATTAAATAAATAGGGCATATTGTAGATTTTTTTTCACCTGAAACCAAGGCTTACTCTTTCTATAAAAAAAGAAAAAAAAAAGAACTAAATTATGTGTTGTTTGAGTTTGTGTAGCTTGAAACTTGAAAACAAAGGAGGAAAATTTTGAACAGATTATGAACAAATTAAGGAAGAGGATGAATATGGATTGCAAGAGAAGAGAAAAAAAATAGATTGGTTGGAAGCATAAGACACACATGCCATAATCGAACAAAAGAGAACGAAATGGGAGATTAACTAGATAAGGTTTAGAGGATGGAGATGGCTAATCATTAGAGAAATATTTTATTTAGATTATCAAGCTAAGGAGGCACGTACCTGAGGAGGAATTGCACACATAGTTAGTGGATAAGACTTTATAGAAAATGGGCAAATGAATTGTATCTCAAGGTGTTGAGTGGAAAGTGGTTGAGGGATGATAATGTAATGATTGATTAATATTCTTAAGTTCATAAATGTATCAAATGGGAACACACTACTCGATAAATAAGGGAGGAAGTGGCGTGGGTTATGAAGGGAAGATAGGGGATAATCATTGGGAGAATATTTATCTATCAAATGGAGGTGTACTTGGGAAAGGTTAAGTGCTCGTTTGGTATGGGGGTAATAGGGATGGAAAAATTACCTCCATCTTTTATATATCTTATATAATTTATTTAAAATTAAATATTCTTATTATAATGAATACCCATTTTAGATCTTAAGTTGATCTAAAATGGATATTTCATTAAAAATATATTTTTTATTATTAAATACTTAATATAAAATATATAAAATAGAGAAAAAAAATTTACCTCTATTACTCCTATACCAAATAAGCCCTAAGAGGGAAGGAAAATGGTATAGGCAGTGTGCTAAAGAGAAGGGGGGTGAATTACACTTGGAAGATAAGGAGTAGCTAAGAAGGAATATGGTAATTATTAGGGAATATTTGGAACGATTAGGGAATATTACATAATAAGTGGCACCTATGGGCTTGTGCTAAGCTAAATAAATGGTTAAGATTAGATCTTGGTTGGTATAGATTATTTAAAATAATTTGCACAAAATTTATATAAGATCAAAGTTAAAAAAAGATAAATTTCAATAATCAAATAAGACCAAAAATGAAGAATAATATTAAACATACTAAAAATAAAGATAAAATATTTTTAATTTACTTTTATGTTAGATACATAAAAATATGTTGATACTTAAATGTTTAATTTTTTTTATGATAACTAAAAAGTTAATTCAAGATTTGAAACACAAATAACCTTAAAATAAAATATAAATAGTAGTTTTTCATCCGAGTCTCTATTTATCATTTAAAATACGATAAGAGACTTACAAAAAGACAAATAATCTAAATATGGATATATTATAATGGTTTTAAAAAAAATTGATGACCAAAAGTAATTTAAAAGTATCACAAAACTCAAAATTGTAAGAATGTTCAAGAAACAAGAATGAAACATTATCAAAAGGATTCAATTTTTTTTAATTTCTTTAAGGATCTAATAAAATGTTTGAATGAAATAACTTTATTTTGAAATTACCAACATCCTAGCACAAGATTATTACAAAGATATTAATGAACTACTAAATTATCTTACTTTTCAGGAACCCATTATCTTTACTTCTTTGAGATAGCTACATTTAATTTTTTAGTAAATACTAATGCATTTTTTTTAACTCTATTATTATTTTTATTTAATTTTTGACTTTTATTATCACTTCTTTTTTCTATCTATGCATGATTGTTTTCTACTTTTTACTATTTATATGCGACTTGATTGGGGGCTCACGTTTGCAGCCGTTGGTGTCTTCCTAGTGTGCCTGATGCTTGGATTCAGCTATTATAACATTAGTTGTTATCGGGTGAGAAGGATAGTTCGCATTCTAGCTAATTTGTAAAAGACAGTTCATATATATAATCTTTCACCGAGCATAAGGATAGAGCACAAGTATTAGTGGCCTCCGCCCGTAACTTCTTGTACAGAGAATACCCGTTTCTTTATAGCCCAATTTCGTCTGCCCAAAATACCTTTACCACATGCCTCCAATGTCAAAAAGAGCCTTCATCATCCTCTCGTTTGTTTTCGACTGTGCTCAGAAAGGAAAGAAAATTGCTTCCGAACAGGTTTGATAATCATATATTTACATTTTCCATTTAACGTAGGAGAAAGAAGATGGAAGTCTACAGTAAAGTAGCGTCATGCAGAACACTCAGTCAAATATCTATTTCGAATAAGTAAAAATTTACACTATTGATATTGATTTACCTTGGTCTTTATCTTTATTTCATGCAGTACAT
Organism: Tamarix chinensis; assembly: GCA_030549775.1. Taxonomy (NCBI): domain Eukaryota; kingdom Viridiplantae; phylum Streptophyta; class Magnoliopsida; order Caryophyllales; family Tamaricaceae; genus Tamarix; species Tamarix chinensis. The sequence continues at coordinate 62,110,365 of CM060177.1, read as the reverse complement.
CAAGGAAAACCTTATTGATGAAGCATGTTGAAGCTTCTACATCAGAATGCAATGGGCATTCTGTTGTACATGAGTCCAAATAAGATAACTATATATATTTCCTGTCATGATTCAGGGAATTGACTGTCCGCGAGTAGGATGTTTCTTTGCCCTACCTTGCGAGGTTGAAGCTAATGTCTCGTTCTGATTTGGATCCTCAAGTTCAGGTTTGCGGGCCCATGGAGGACATGCTTGAGGTTCATATGCGTAGTCATAAAACAGCTCCTGGTGAGCTTTAATATGCTCATTAGCAAAAATGCCAACACGATGGTCGGCTCCAACCTGCATTATCTGTAAAAGGGTACAAAAGTAACTTGATCTGGAAAACGGTACTTGTCAGAATTAACACCAATAAATAAGCACATATATATAAATAAATAAATAAATAATACCAGTCCAGGGAATCCTTATCTACCTTGCAGTAACAATTGGGACTAAATGAGTGGTTTGCAAACTTCAATTTGTCTCCTCTACGATAAGCGTCAAGAACCCACTGCATTGGGGGGGGGGGAGTACTGTTACAATGAACAAATTGCTAATAACAGCAAGCACTGAGACAAACTGATTCGAATAATTTCCCAGAAACTGCAGTAAATTTTTGGATGCCACACATCTTATCCTTTATTTGATGTATAAAACAAATTTTTGGATTAACCTAGAGTGTACTCCATGACATAATCTAGCAATAGATGAAAATCTATGGAAGAATGAAGATCAAATTTAACGGTAATGCTCTAAGATCACGTAGAAACTATGTCGAGTGGAATTCAGGGAGGGATCAAATGTGAACACGTCTTAAAAATAAGAAATGAGAAGAAATTTGATACAAGCACTAGCTCTACAAGACCCCAAAGACGCTTGGCCCATCCTCGCTACCTGCAGAATTACAGCACAGCATAGGCCTGGTCTAGCTTTCTGTTATTTGTTATTTGCAAGATTGCTCCATTATGCATCTTGAGTCTTCTAGAAGGTCATTTTTCTGTTATGATGAGGTGTCTCGTTTGCCATTTCTATTCTGCTGAGCCACAAGAGTTTTTAGAGGGAGATTCCCTAGTTTTATCCGTTGGGTCAAGATGTATTTGGGTTATACATATCTGCACGTACCTGTAAGGAAAAGAATGACAATATGACTTTGTTTCTCTCCTCTAAACCCCCATTTGATCGAACGTAAGGGCTGAGATATAAACTACAATTTAACTCGCTTGAGCTGAAAGGAAACTAAGAGAATGGGTTCACTCTTATAGTAATTAAAAGCTAAAACTTCCAACCGCACCAGCCTACCACTACCAACAGCAAGAGCACCACCACCTGACCACCGCCACCACCACTATTATCCCACCATAGCCAACGAACTACCTTCACCACCAACATCGACCAACCACCAATACATCACTGCCACCTCACCATCAATAATCCTAAACTTTATACACCCCTTATCCTATGCTGTACACCCTAAATCCTAAATAACGCTACACAATACCCTAAGAACTAGGATTTGAATTGATAGAAAAACAATATTTGATTGAGAAACAAAATTAAAAGTTCGGGATGGAAAAAATTTACAGTTTGAATCAATAATATATTTCAAGCATCACCATAATTACAAGGAAAACATCAGGTAAGAAACTCACCTAAATGCCAATCTGTTTAGCAAGACGTTGAAGAGGAGTGAACAAAGCAACCAGAATAACTGAGTTTGAGGACACGAGGTCATCGCAGCACCATGGCAGAAAGTCTAGAATGGCTGCTGGAGAAGTGTTTTCAGATGAAGGACGATGACAAGGGAAAAGAATGGAGAAACAGGCGGTGCTCGCAGGTTGAAATGAAAATGCAACTGACGCTCTCTGGTGACCGTCTGGCAGATAAGGCAAGAGGTAGAGTAGAGTAGGAAGACAAAAGAGGAACTTAAGGGCTCAGGAGCAATTGAAGAGGAATACATGTTACAACTCAAATTACCCTAAAACCCTGAAACAGACATGCAGCTTGACACTGCAATTTGAATACCACCTTGCCATTAATGAACCAGTTTCCGGGCCTTCTTTGCCTATTTTTTAGTGAAAATATCCAAGTTTTGATCTGAGCCTTTGATATCTAATACTCAATGGTTATTATTTGTTCTCATTTGATCCCAAATCTACATGAGAGCAACCAAATCCAAGATGGATCAAATTCCCAACATTTTCATAATAAGTCTAGCCATGAAATTCATGCAATCAGTACCACACTGCAACTAGCAAGAGTCACTTGCCTGATCATTCAGGTTGAAAAGATATGATGAATCTGCCCGGTCATACATTTTTCCACGCTTATCTGCCTCATAATGATCAATCAGTTCGCCAGTATATTCCCCAAGATAATCATTCTTATTAACAGAGTTCTGCAATCATACCATCCAATTTAGTGGCAAACTGAAACTATCAGTGGAAAAGGATAAAGAATATTATACATGAGGCTCCAGACCTTTGTAAAAGCTCCCCAGCCAGCAACATCTGACCTCCCCAAGAGAATCTGAAAAATGGGATCCAAATAAAGAGGGGGGTACAAGTCAGAATAAAAAAGATAGCTAGGCAGAGAACTAGCTAACGAAGAATACACGTTCCACCTGCTGTTGCTGTCTTAAAAGCATTTTCATGTTTGCACATGGTCCTTCTCCTCGCTTAGGCGGTTCGCCAAATGAACCATCCCCACAACTGCAGAAGAAAGTAAATATAAAATTCAAAGGAAAAGAAATAAAATATAAGTTATAGTACCAATAACTGTAGCAGTAAAATATACAAAAAGTACCAAGCTCTCAAAACAAGTCCTCTGTTAAGTCACATCAACCTATCTGCAAAAGTTGCTTTGAATTAACTAAAGAAGATGAAGGAAAATTTTCTGAGGTTAATCTATTATGGTAGCAATCCACCGTAAGGAGTACAAAGCAAGGATATGAGTCCCTTTTTCCTCCTTTTATAAACAGAATGCAGGACAACATTTCTCTCTCTGGTGACTCGTCAAGATTCCCTAACTAGAATTCTCTATCTCAGAAAAATACTCGGACTCAAAATTCACTCTCTACAGCTGAACAGTCCAGCAAACCCAGCAGTAAACTCAGAACACCCAGTCGATCCTTTTAAGCAAAATGGATACCTCCTGATCATACACCACATGTTACTTATTTTTCCCTCATCACATATGTATGACTGACCAAGGTCCTATTGATACTCCCCTCCTAGACTTTCACCTAGTCTTCAGGTTGAAAAATAGGGAATTGAACATTTTTTAACTCGAGCTCTTCCTAGGATGCTTCAAACTCAGCATTCCTTTCCAATTCAAAGCATCTACCATTCCCTTGGAACCGTATAGTAAGCCAGCAGATTTCAGCAACTGCACATGGAAGACGGAGCTGAATCAATATTGAATCAGGTAGCTCCAAATGATGAGCCATTCCCTACACTCCAAGCCACCAATAAGGAACAAAAAAGTGCGGAGAAAGTTTCTCATTCATATGCTTTATTAGTGATTTATGGTGATAAGGCCTGAGGTTCACATATGCTCAATCTCCTAGGTCAAATTTTAGCTCCTGCCTTTTCTAGTCTGCTGAATTCTCCATGTGTTACTGATATTTTAACCAATGTTGCTTCAAATCCTCTGAAAACAGATCTCCCAACATCAGCTGCATAAAACTGCCAATGGCCTATTTCATAACCCAGCCAAGGGTCCGGGTGTAGTTCATAACGAGCAATGAAGAGGTATGTGTAGTGGCCATATCATACAATTTTTATACCAAAACACTGGCTAAGGTAAAAATAATAGCCATTGCTTCGGCTTTACTAACAAAGCATCACAAAACACATCTTAGACTTTTGGTACTCTTATTTACCACCCTGGAATGGCCATCTGTTAGCGGGTGGTAAGCTGAGTTATACCTTAAAGAAGTCTCTTCCAACTCAAAATGCTCATTCGAAAAGTTGATAACAAATACCTTGTCACCATGACTATGGAATGAGGTATTCGATGAAACCTAACTACTTCACTGACAAATTACATTCAAACCCCCCAGAGCACCAAAAGGATGCTTCAATGGAAAGAAAAGAGCATACTTGGAGATCCAGTCCACTATCATAAACAAGCAGTCACACCCTACTGTAGAGGACAACCTTTTGATGAAGTCCAGTGTGCATAGGTAGAGTCTGAAGGAGTCCAGCCATAGACTGTGCTAGGTTTTTGTTTTTCAGACAGAGAAAACGATAACAATTCATTGCACACCCCTCATACAAGCCCAAAAAACCTAATGTGCTGGCTTCTGCAATGTTTTAGTATTCCATATTGTCCACTAATCAGTCTCTGTGCCACTGCACTGCAGGGCTTTTAGTCTTAGCCCAAATTATAAACAAGGAGATCTAGGTCCACACCGATAAACCTTCTTCAGTAGGTCCCATAGGTGATAGGACCAAAATAGCTGGATGTCATTTATCTATCTCTGACAGGAAGACGTCCAAATTGGTCACACATTTCTGATGTTCATATGGTATTACATGCTGGTCCAACAAGTAATTTAACGTCTCTTGATCAGCCTGTACCACAAAATTTTTCCCAAGAAAATATTTCCTAAATTTCCATTAATATCCATAGCTATGGACTCTTTAACTTTTTATATTTTTATATTTTTAAAGGCAAGCATAAAATGAAATTCAATCATCCAGTTTTATCCTTTACTTTACCATTTTCCCATATAAAGAAAGAGTAAAGCAAAAATTATCGAAAGCAAAAATTATCGTGTCTTCGAAAAATGAAAGATATAACGATAAAGTTGGAAACTAGTCTGACATTTCCGAAGTGATAATATTTTTTTTTTATTATTATAAATAATTATGTCTAAACTGACAATTTTTTGAATATCAAGTACCATCCAAAACTGTTACTCTAGTTGTGCAGTCAATAAGACTGTTGCTATATATTTGTATAGATACTAGATTCTAGTGATAGTCTTCCCTCAAGGAATCCCCTCAACTCCTGCAGGTTTCTTGGTACAGGCCACTTCGTCCTAGACTTTAAGTATAGAAGGATCAGCAGCTACCCTTTCCTTTCACACAACTGTGCCAAAATATTCCAACTCAGGCTGCCTCAACAAGTAATTTTTTCAGCATTGACGAACAAGGAATGGATCCTCAACAGCTCAAAAAACATTTCCAAGTGCTGTGCATGATCTGCCATTGTAGGACTAAAAATAGGGGATATATATGATAATAACTAGAATTTTGAAGCACTTGAGGATAATGTGCAATATTATCCTAGGATCTCTTTGTGTTCATATGGTTCTAATTTGATTATTCAACCATTACCAATGTTGAAGCTTCATGAGTTTGATTCAGGAAATAAAATTGCAGTCGTAGTTGTGGTATTAGAGCATTGCGAATGATAAATTATGTACCGTAGCTGTCGCGGCATAATTTTTATTTATTTCACATTATTTATTGATCATTTCATAAATATTGTTTTATATTATATTAGAAGTATTTAAGTGAGTCATTATATGCTGAATTGTCTTAATAATCCTAAATATGCCTTACAATGAAAAAAGATATGTTATTTAGTAGGACATGCAAAGGTAACAAATAAAAATAGTTTATTGTTGTTCAATAGTAACTTGGTTCAAGATATATATAGTAAATGAATAAGAAAAAATTATCACCCATGCTTTTTTTTCAATATATTTAAGAATTCCCAATAAATTGACAATTTATCGACAATTTCTCCCTATTTATCGGTGATATTTTCCGATTTATAGGCGATTTATCGGCTAATAAATGTAAAATTTCAAAAGTTGTAGCGTATCAGTAATTTCACAACGCAGCTAACCTAAAAACCACTAAATAGCGGCTGCTACACTATAGCGGAACCGCTATTTAATTGTATAGTTTGATTGCGTGGAGTAGTTCAAAAATTTCAAGCATGAAGATTAATGTTTCATCAAGAGTTATTATGGTTTGAATGTGATATATGAAGATTGCCTTGATTTGATGATGAATTCGAAGCATCATGGGAGCTATTCATTCGATTATGATGTGTTTGTTGATGATCCTATAGATTCCATGAGAATGCATTAGAAAATCTTCAAAGATAAATTTAATCTTAAAGAAATATCCAAATAGTTTAGACATGCAAAGCACCTTTAAGAGTATGTTCAAATTTCATTTCTATTCATCCTCAAGTGTTTGAATTAGAGGTCAAATACTTTAAGAGGGGGAGAATGACATTAAGAATTGTGATCAAGATCCAAATGCTACCTTAAGTGACATATAAGTACTAATGATGTGTCAAGCTTAAAGATGTGGATGTTTGGACGTGAAACAACCAACATGCAATGTGAGAATAGATGGTAGTTAGTTCGAATACAGCTAAGCAATAATTAGGGTTTTATTTTGTTAGTTATGATGTTGTTGAAACAAATATGTGTAAACCCTAATAATAAACTATTATACGGATTGATGGCATGTAAATAACAGGTTGTAAACGGCTAAAAAACGTGGTAAAACCAGCTGGCTTAGGTGTGAATGTGAGTCGTCAATAACAGCTAGTTAGTAAGGATTTTATCATAACTTAGTAAGGGTTGTTATGAGTTGGTTATTAGCTGATTTCATGGGATTTTATGCCTATATAGAGAGAGCATAATTTTGACCATATGATGTATTGTATGTTGAGTTTATGAATAAAGTCTCTCTTTGTGAACATTCAATTTTTTCAATATCTATGTGAGTTGAGAATAGCAATCAGAAGATTTTTTGTGTGCTCTTCTCTTGGTTTGAATCAAAAGGGATTTTCTTTGTGAGCTTCTCCTTGAGATCCCTTTGAGTGTTATCTTAATGATGTATTCGAGCCTTACATTTCTGCGTAAACCCTATCCTACCATTCATTCCATTTGGCAACCACATCGAAGCTTCCATCGTTATTGTGTCTTGAGTTTCATGTTGGAGTGGTGCATGAGATTCGTATTACCACTAGTTCCCTGGCTGCCTATATCAACATTCCCCACCTGCGCCACACTAGCCAAGACTGTGAGTGCTCAGAGTTTCCTTACAGTTGCCTTTCCCCAGAGTCTAAGTCGGGTCACTATCTCTAGAGCTGAGTGATCCAAACTCCAGTTCAAAGGATATACAGGGCTTGAGACCAATAGTGAATCATAGCTAGACCTTCTGAACACCTTGAAGCTCCTCCTTATAAGACACTTGCTCTAAACACAACCCTTTGGCCACAAGCGATCACAGTACTCTTACTCAGGTCCAAACACACAGCTCAATTAGTTATGTGAGCATTGTTGCAGCCATGAGCTTTGGATTACAGGCTACACTTAGGCATGCCTCACTGTTAGGACTAATTACTGCCGCCAGGACCAAATTAGTTGCAACTGTATATGTGATGCCTTGGACAAAAATCCTAGGACCACTAAGATTGGCTTCGTTATAGAGGTGCTCCATTTTTTGCTAAGCTAAAGGAGCAACAACTTCTGCCTATGCCTCATACCGGCGAGTATGAATAGGCAAAAGAGAGTTGAAGGCTAAATACACAGCTAAAAGAGAGATTCTTAACAGAAGGCTAGGTAGCTGAGAATCAACTACTTAGTTAATTCCCCAACTTGGGTCTTATCGCATTAGAGCATCAGATTATACAAGGGAGATACAAGCTTAGGGTCACCATAAGAAGATTGTCTTATATGGTAACTCAATTACTTAGTCTATTACTCCCTCCATTTCTAAAATAAAATTCTTTTAAGTCTAATATTTCGTCAAAAAAATCTTTTTAGAAAATTCAAAATATCTTCACTTTTAACCCAACTTTTTATCTCTCTTCCATACATATATTGTTATGTTGTTTTACAATGAGGGGTAGAATTGAAATATTAATAATAAATTTACTCTCCTAAAAAAGTGTGTAAATTGCTAAAATAACTTCCTTTTAGAAACAACAGGAGTACATAGTAGCACCTCACTAGTACTATTTCCTTCAACTAGGGGTTTGCAGCCCAAGTACTGCCTTCTAAATATTATATAAGATAAATATAAATAGGAGGTATGTCTTGATCAGTAAGGCTAGGGTCAAAGTCTCATGTTCGAAACATTGTGCAGTCATAGAGGTCACCCATATCAAAATGAATAATTACCTGACCCAGCAATTTCGACAAACATCTGGGTCACATTCACGGTGAAGATGAAAGCATGGGCATTGCTTGCTTTTGCATTGACCCTTTGCACAGTGACATCCTCGATATCGATTTTTGCATCTCTTTGAACACCTGAAAATAATAGCCATTTACAGTGTTTGCATTTGAGCAAGAAATCTAAAAGGCTACACAAACTAGCATAGATGAAACCAGAGAAGCTAGACTTATTCATAAACAAGCAACTACCCAACACTTCTCTTCCAAGTAAAACACTACAGCAGAAATGTTAATGCATGCCATCCACATGTATGTAACTGAATTGACTATAAATCAGATTAAATTGACAATTAGCACACTCACATTGAATGTATTCATATATCACCAAAAATCTCATCACTTAACAGAGCCAAAGAAAGGGGGAATCTCCTGCCACTTTTAGTATTTGAAATGTCACTAGACTACCAAAAATAAAAAGGATGTAATACTCACCCACAATACTTTTCACAGCAGGTGTTATTTTGCAGACAAGTGCAGTCCTTTCCACACATAAGCTGACATTCACATGGGGTATACTGCACCCTGGGAGCATCGCCAACTTTTTTCAGCCATGGAAAACGAGCAACAGTTTTCGACGAAGATTTATGCCTCTGCATCCTCCCTTTTCTCCGATATGATCTTGATCTTGAAGAAATATCTTTCTCCTGCCACAATACAGAGCATAGATCATCTCCAATCAATCAAGTATAGAAATCAACAAGGGGATATACTCCCTCCATTTAACAATGTAGGTCACTTCAGGCAATTAAATCGCGGTCACGGTCTCTGTGTCACGATATCGGCCGACCCAAAATCCGATAAATATCGGCCGATATTGCGTATCGGGACCGATATTTAATTGTATGGTCATTATATGCTAAAATTTTCTAATAACCCTAAATTCGCCTTAGAATGAAAAAAGACATGTTATTTAATAGTAAATGTGAAGATAATAAATAGTAATACTTTATTATAATTCAATAGTAATTTGATCTAAGATATATATAGCAAATAAATAAATAAAAATTATCATGCATGCTTTTTTCAGTAGACTTAAGAATTCTCAATAAATCACCGATTTATCGGGAATTATCCTGATTTATCGGTGATATTTTTCGATTTATCAGCTGATTTACCGACGATTTATCGCCCGATAAATGTGAAATTTTAAAACCATAGCGTATCGGTAATTTTGCGTCGTGGTTAAACCAAAAATTGCTAAATAGCGGCCGCTGTGCTATAGCGGGACCACTATTTAATTGTATGGGTCACTTATATTTTTTAAAGTTGAACTTTCTTAATTTCTCTCAAAATATAATAAATTATAATGTAAAAAAAAATCTTTATATTCATATTTCAATATTTTCATATGATTGCTTTTTATAACTTTTGTCAATATATATTAAAAAATATCAATCGCCAAAGTGTAATATGAATGAGAAGTTATGCCATTTGTTGGTGTTTGATTTTGATTTGAAACTATGAATGAGTTTGAGGTAAATTTGGATTTAAAATGAGGTTAGAAAACTAAATTAAGCAAGTTTTCAGGCAGACCAATCGAAGGGTTCCATGAAACGATCAACTGATTCATTGTTTCGGCAAAATGATTTTTACTCAACCAAACTGATCGACATGTTGAGGAACCGATCGACGGGTCTGTAGAACAGTCGACTAGTAGGCTAAACCGATCCACTAGTTTGTTGAGCTGAGTACATTTTCAAAACTCAAATTTTTGGAAAAAATTCTTATACTAAAATAGAACCTTGATAACCCATTTCTGATGATTCCTAAAAGATTCTTAACCTTTTTTATGAAACATCTGGCTCGAAAATACTACCTTAGATTGATCTGAGGAGACGACTGGGACAATTGAGGAGGGGGATGACCTTAGCTTTGTCTTCTACCACCTTTGTCCTCTGCTTCCATTTCAAACTCGATTCTACTTAGCTGAGAGATTCCTTCCTCATTGACCTTCCATTTCCCTTCTTGTGCATTGCATTTCTAGACCAATCGACCTGCACCCCTCCAAAATCACCATTTGAACTCTAGAGGATAGGTCAGCATATCTTGGACAAAATCTATCTGTTTAACTCAAATTAGAACGGTAAGAATTAGGGTTTTCGATTTGTTCCTCACTACACTTGTAATTTGTATTGATTTGTTGGCTATAAATAGCCCTAATCGCCCCTTCTATTCACCTTTCTTTTAGCTACCGAAATACTCTAACCCTCTAACATTCACCTTCTCCTTCTTCACTTTGAGCTTGGCATTCAAACTATATTGCTCACTTGATCCTTTCTCTAGCTCCCTCTTCTTTTAATTATTAAGAAAAAAAAGAGTTAGATTTAAGAAAAGGGTTGAGTGGTTTGGCAAAATTATCCTCTATTTTCCTTTGGGTATGGTATGTTCCTTCTTCCCTTTCTATTTTAAGTTCAGGTTTGTAAAATTTATTCACAAATTTCTGAGTAAAACTTCTTGTTTTGAGGTTTTGAAAGTAGAGGATTTCACAAGTTGAGTTTTCTTGTTTGAAGAAGTTTTGCCTACAGCAAGTCATTTTTACTTCTGAGATGTGTTATGACTAAGCTTGCAAGTTGTGGAACTCTTCAAGTTTGATGTATTTGATGTATATGTTGATATGGGTATATAGCTTTACACAAATGATGTTGAATGACTAGACTATGTATTTGGAGACTGGAGAGAAAAGCATAAATCTTGAGGAAAAATTAGGTTGTGATGATTAAGGGTGAAATATGCAACTATTGTAAGCTATAAATGTGTTATGTGATGTTAGAACATGTTTCAATAAGGTATGATAAAGAATTATGAGCATGATCTACATGAAAATGACTGTCTGGTGCTATAGAAGGTCAAACTGATCGACTGGTTCCTAGAACAATCGACTGGTTAACACAACCCATCAACTGGTATGCCTACAAAAACCTTAGTCTTGCTGTTTGCTTAAACCCATCGATTGGTTAGGCAGAACCGATCAACTGGTCTATGAATAGTCGACTGGTTTGCCCAAACTGATCGACCGGTTTGAGGAAAATCTAGTCTGATTGAGTCAAACCGATTAACTAGTTTGGCTGGTTTGTGTGATTTTGTTCTTCTCGGTTTGGAAATGCTTTGGGATTGTGCATTGGATTGCTATATGATTATTTAATTGATAAAGTACATATATTATCATGGATCAATGACCTACTGAATGGATTAAATGGACCATGATTTATGACATACTCAATGGATGATATAAAGGCCTAATGGGTGAACCGCATATGAGATTTGATGGTTTGGATGGACTACTATAATGGAAATGGTTAATGTTGAGCAAACATAAGTGGAAATACCACACAAGGCTGGGAATGGAAATGATTAATATGGAAGAATTATGCGAATGTCTTGCCTTCCCTTTGTATGAGCCTTGTATGATCACGTAACCTCATGAATATAATGAATCAATCATGTAAAGCAAAAGATAATTGAGTTATGTATGGGTATAGGGTATCCGATCCTCCATTAATTACTGGAATCTAGTATGCATTCAAGCATTTATTGGTGCCCTTGGGCTTTGCCTTCAGGCGAGATTATAGTAGATTCCGGTGCCTTACCTACTCTAGACACTAATGATGTACTAGGGAATATCAATATCAAAGGGTCTAATTACCTAGGTGGTTGGCTTGGGCTTGGACTTATATCCATATTGGTTGGCTTCGGCTTGGACTTTATGTCCCTTGGTTTGGTTAGGCTTCGTGGTAGACCATAGAGTGGTGCACAGTCTATCACTCGATGATGAATAATTGGATAATGATTGGAATGAATGACTAGATGATGATAATAATGATAAAAAATTGAAATGAATACTTGGTTAATAATTTGAATGAATAATTGGAACGATGAATGGCTAATGGCCTGTAGAAGTATATCGATAAGAAATGGAATAAGTAATTGGAATGAAAATAAAATAAGGATTTAGTAGAATTAGAAGATAAAGAAAATGTTCGGAAATCAGGAATGATAACCATAAAGGAATAACAATTGATTAAGCAAGTTAGAAAATAAACCCTTGAGTTCATTTGGATAACATGCTTAGTACGTGTGTGTGTGATTACCTATGATATTGTACTATAAAAATAAGCATGATACATTCTGAGTTGCCTGAGTTGTGCCTGATAGTAAATCCTTATGCATTATCTGACCATGATAGAGTAGGTACACACAATTATACGCAATTGGAATAACGCATGTTAAGTATGATTTCCATAACATAATAGAACCTTGTACGCTTGTGAATTCCGTTGAGGTAACTTGGCTTACTCAGTACACAGCATACTGATGTGTCCATTTGCTCGGTCACATGCTCATTTCCACAAGTAGAGGGCCACATGCAGGTTTTTGAGAAGGGCGAGTAGTGAGCTTACCTCATCTTGAGTTTGAGGCGTGAGAACATGGACAACCGGAGGGTTTTGTGTGGTCTGTGACAGACCATGATTTTGAGGTCATGACCTACTTATTTTCTACTATAATAGCCTTGTATTCTCAGTTAATCATTCTCCCTATATTTGACTATATAGGGGGTCGTCACGGTCCTATGCTGTAAAAAAAATTAAATATTTATGTAATTTGATCTTGCATACTCTACTTTAATTTGGTTGATTTGGTTTTCAACCTTATATCTAATAAGGGACGGGCGGCTGACATCCATTCCATATTAGGTACGGCAGTAACACCCCATTTTCCCTAAGTGTGTTTAGTATTTTCTGCTTCCACACCATTTTAAAATGAAATTTTTCGGTAGTGAAGAATGGGGGTGTTACACAAAGTTCGTACTCGAAATACATGACTTATATATTGAAACAGAGAGATTATACCATAATACGTCTAAGCATCTATGAGTCTTTTCACTTCACATGAAGAGAGGTCCATTGAAAACATAAAAATAATACCACTCTTAGGCACAATATTCCAGGCAATGGCTGTGATTCAAAATTTTGATTCTATAAAACTAGAGTATGTACCTATAAATCTTGTTCTCTAAGTCATCCATAGAATCTCCTGAAAACTAGCTTTTCTTATAAACAAGTTTCATTATTCTCGAGTATCACCAAGTCTTAAAGGATGGAAAAAGTAGGGGAGCAAATAATGGGTTCTAATTGATAAATGCCTTAGCTAAGTTTGTCGTCCTTTAGGCCCAAGGGCTGTAGTCATTCCATTTTTTCTCTCCCCCATGGTGAATTGTGTTGGAAACAATAGCAAAAGGCATTGCTATATGCTCCAACAATAAACCCACATCAATGGGATAAAAGTCTTTTAAGGAGTTTATATTTCCCCTCTTCTAGCAGTGGGTTTGAGTTAAATGCTTGGGCTATTTTGTTAGTGTTTGGGCTAGTCTATATATACCCCACACGTGCACATATTGTCGTCCGCTTGTCTGGTCTGGGAAAGACATAGGTGTGGGTGGGTCTTTGATCAAAACAGGCCAGCTATTCTTTTTGTTGAAATTTTTATAAGCATTTTGAATTTTTCTTCCTCTTTAGCTTGGTAAACACTATTCCGAGTCTTCAACCATTTTCAAATGTTCTCCTATTTTTGTGCAAGTTTGGGAACTGGGCTTCTAGACCTACTAATTTCTTCCAAGCATTTTTAAGGAAAGGTCTTTCTTTGGCTTTAAGTGAGAAGAAAAAATACCTAAGCATTTTTTTATTCATTTTTAGTGTTAGGCATTGTTCTGTGATTGCGGTTCTCTTGGTTTTGAGTACAAAGGAGCGAGATGTTCACTTAACCTTAGGGAGACCTAGCATTTAGATTGCACCTCAGTCCAATCAAACTATCGCTTCAAGGCAATGAATTTGCTACATCAATTTAATAAGGTCGCAGACCTTGAAGAAGAAGAAGCTGAATTTTTTATGATCAAGGACCCTGGAGGGAGAAGGCCGATGAGTGTAACTGTATGTCAAGCATCCATTGCCAAGAAAGCAAGACAAGTTGGTACAATGGATATTTTCTGAAGACCTAAAACAGTAGCTCTTCAAAGTTGAAAGCAAAGTATAATTAAAAAAGCCTACATGAAAAAACAAAGAGAAAATACCCCAGCAGATGTTGTTCGATGGCTGTATGATGCCACTATCCCTTCAACACTTTCAATTATCCTAACTTCAAAGTTGCAATGGATTTTGTTGCTAGAGCTGGAATAGGTCAAAAGCCACTTAGTGCTTGTGAAACAAGGGTTCCTTTTCTTAAAAAAGAATTCCAAATAACCAATGATTTAATGAAAAGTCATAGAGAGGAATGGGCTAGGACCGGAGCCTCTGTCATGTCAAATGGATGGGAAGACAGATGCCACTATTCCATATTGAACTTTCTCGTAAATTGTTCTAAGGGGAGCATGTTCATCAAGTCAATGGATGCAACTGGAGATAGGTTGTATAGTCTTCTTAATAGAATTATAGAAAAAGTTGGAGAGCATAATGTGGTGCAAGTGATTACAAATAATGGGAGCAATCTCAAGGCAGCAGGTTAGAATTCTTAAAGTGCATCGAAATGGCTATCATATGCAAGTTATTTGATACTTCTATTTTTTACTATTAATGCAAGAGCTGATTATATGTGCATACCCCTTTTTTAATGATTAGTGCTCTCTTAGAAGCAAAGTATCCACATTTGTATTGGACTCTCTGTGGAGCTCATTGCATTGACTTGATGCTTGAAGATAATGTCAATAATTCCAGCAACCAAATCTTATAAATTTGATGAGCGCTTCAGTGGTCAAAGAAACTTATTGAGGCCAGCAAAAACAAGGTTTACTACTGCATTTATCAGTCTTTCATCAATACACAAGCAACAAGATAACCTAAAAAAGTTGTTCACCTCTCAAGGTGGGTAAATGATAAGTCCCAACTCCTACCTATTTAGAAAGTTGTGCACTCTCTTATAATTCTTATATGTAAGCATGATTTGAATTTACAAGTTCCAAGTTTCACACAATTGTTTGTTCATTAGGTAACTAGTAAATAGCCTAAGGAATTAAGAGGAAAAAGAGCTAGCTAAACTATTTTGATGCCTAAATTTTGAAATGGTTTGATATATGCTCTTACGTTGAGGACCATTGGTTCGTACACTCATATTGGTTGACGGTGAAAGAAAGCCAGCTATAGGTTATAATTATGAGGCTATGGATCGAACTAAGGATACTATCACATCCACCTTCAATGGAAATGAATCGAAGTACATTGATGTTTTCCAAATGATTGACAACAGATGGGAATGCCAACTTCATCACCCATTGCATACAACTGGGCATTTTTTTAATCTGGAATTCTTTTATAATAATCCCCAACATAAGCAGTGTGAAGAAGCGGTGAGTGGCTTATACAATGCATCCAAAGATTGGTTCCAATCATTGCGAAGCAAGATAGGATAATAGAGGAGCTCATTGCGTAGAAAAATACTAATAGTTTATTTAGAAATACTATGGCTATTAGGCATAGAAAGACTAAAGCCCTAGGTATTCAATTATCAGTTTAGCTATTTTATGTGCTCTTATTTTTATTATTATTATTTATTGTTATGCCCATTTTATTTGATCTAAATATTTTAATGCTAATAACAATTGCAACTAAGTAGTGAGTATCCTATGGGTCTTCTACTCCAACTTTGCAGCAATTTGCTATAAAAATTTTGAGTCTAACATGCAGTTCATCAGGGTGTGAGAGAAATTGGAGTATTTTTAAGCATGTAAGTACCCCATTATCTTGTACTTAAAAGTTAAATAGTCAATTGTTAAATGCTTTGACCAACTAATGAAGTGAGTTATCTCCAATTTTGCAAATTCATACCGAGAAAATGAATAGGTTTGCACAAACCCGATTAAATGATTTAGTCTATGTGAAGTACAATCAAGCTTTGATTGAGATCAATTGAAGGACAAGATTGATCCCATTTCTTTGAGGGACATTAATGAGAGTAATGTGGTTAATTGGGAGAATATAATCAGATGAAGAGGGAGTTGAAAATGATATTGTTTTTGAAGATGATGATTCGAATAGGGGGACTCTTGATGTTGTTATTGGAGTTGATGAAGAGAGGTTTAACCTAAGATTTAGTGCAAGTGGTGGCAGAAGCAGTAGCTCACAAAGATATATGCCTAGACAAGAAGTACACGACGAAGAAGTGGAAGATGATGATGAAGGCTATGGGTTAGAATCGGAAGCATCAGAGGATGAAGATGTACTCATGAAAGGCGATGTTTTTTGAGTAGCTCACTAGTATTGGTAGTATTAAACTCATAGGTATACTTTTTTTTTCTGAAAACTTAGTCATTTAATCAGTATTTTAGCTTTTTTGAGCAATTTTGGCTTTAGGACCCCTATTGCCTAGGCGCACCTGAGGCCATTTCAAACATTGGTGCCAACAAATATCTTTTTCTACCAATTCGAGGATGTTGCTAGTGAACAACATATCTTCATGCAAAACTCAGCCACTACTAAAGTTTTGGGCAACTTCTCAAACTCACTTTTGGCAGATGTTTATTAGTAAATGATGTCTTATATGTGTCCACCAAGCATAGCAACCTAGTTTTAGATATTTTACTTAATAGAGTTAAACTGAAACTTATGTTTGAGGTTGATAAGCCCATAATCAAATATACGTATGTAAGGAGGAGCAAGAAATGAGAAAGACTATAGTGGACCGATCCGGTTATCATACCCTTATCATTTATATTTTGTCTTCTAGCGTAGGGGGGGTCTATTTTAATTAATTCAGCTGAGTTGGTTATTCTGTTAGGGTGGCGCCTGAAGGTAGTAGGGCGCGTCATCTTTTCCTGTTTTGGTTGTTATGGTATGTGAGAGGAGGGGAGTCGAGGGATCTCTATTAGTATCCGGGGAAGGGGGAGGGGAGAGGAGAGGAGGAGGACGAAATTAGTGGATGTGGGAGGGCACCAGGACCTCGAATACCTGGCTATAACTTTCATTCATTCTCATCAATATATCACCTAGTCATTCTACCCCCTCATTTTCAATCCATTAATTGTTATTTGTTAATTGATTGTCGTTGTTAGCTGGTACCTAACAAATTTGGTATCAGAGTTGTACGTGACTGGGGAGTATGGCTCAGAAGAAGATGGAGGCCTTGGAGGAGAAACTTGAGGTCATTCAAGAGGAATGGCAGAAGGAGATCGACACGGTTAGGGAGGATACAAGGAGATTACCTTCACTGGAGAAAGTTGTGGAGTAAATTAGAAGGCGGCTGGGGGAATTGTTGAGGCATGGAGGTGGAGGTGTCTCGTCCGCCGATCCTGGACGTAATAAAACCAGCGAGGCATGAGAACCAGACCTGACCGTTCCGACAGAAATTCAGGGATCTCCTTATGCAGACAATCGACGCTTTGACTACCGCTCCACTCGGCAATTGGAATTTCCCACATTCAACGAAGCTGATCCAGACAGGTGGCTTTTTCGAGCTGAACGGTTTTTTAACCTGAATTAAATGAAAGAGGCTGAGAAACTAGAGGCTACAGCGATCGCCATGGAAGGCAAAGCTCTGGCGTGATTCCAGTATATGGAGGAAGGGAGGAAATTCATAACCTGACAGGGATTCAAAGAGGCGTTTCTCACCAGGTTTCGTCCGAAACATGAGGGATCCTTGTGTGAGAAATTTCTCTCAATCCGGCAGACTTCATCGGTGGAAGAGTATTTGGAAGCTTTCAAGCTCCTCGCTGCTCCCCTGCAAGCTCGACTGACGGAGGAGATACTGGAAGGGACCTTCCTCAATGGGCTGAAGCCAGCGGTCAGAGCTGAGGTCCGTATGATGAAGCCCAAGGGATTGATGGAGATAATGGAAGCGGCCCAAATGGTGGAGGACAAAAACAGGGTGATCCAAGCTGGGAAAAGTGGGTCCAAAATTGAGGGTCAAACGAACTTGAGTTCGACCCATAAGAGCTGGCCTTCACAAAACGCTACGTTTGTTAGGCCTAATCTGCTGACAACTCCACCCGCAAGACCAAGCCAACCAACAACGGGCAACTCGTCGAACACAGAGGGGGTCGCAGGGGGACGGCGAACACTGGGATCCAAGCGGTTGACGGACTCCGAACTACAGCGCCGGCGAGAGCAAGGTCTCTGTTATAGGTGTGAGGAGCAATTTTTTCCGGGGCACGTCTGTAAGAATTGGATGTTGCAGCTCCTTTTGGTGGATGATTCACAAGTTTCCCTCGAAGAAGAGGGGGCGCCTCTGGAGGAACCAAACACGAACTAGGTTCCAGGTGCACAAGTGGAAGGTAATGTCAAACTTTCTATGAATTCCGTTGTTGGTTTTACTTCACCTCGAACTATAAAGCTGAAGGGTACGATTAAGGGGGAGCTGGTGGTGGTGTTAATAGATTATGGGGCGACCCATAACTTTATTATACGTGAGCTGGTCAAAAAAATGGAGCTTCCACTGTCCAAAACAGCGGCGAATGGGGTGCTCGTGGGGACAGGAAATTCAGTATTAATAAAGGGCATTTGTAAGGGAGTAAGGTTGTCCCTCCCTGAAGTGGAAATTGTTGAGGATTTCCTACCTTTGGACCTACGGAGCACCGACGTAGTACTGGGAATGCAGTGGTTGGAGAAGTTGGGAGTTATGTAGGTAAATTGGAAGGCCCTGTTGATGAAGTTTCATGTGGGCAATACACAGGTAACACTAAGGGGGGATGCAAAATTGTGTAAGTCCCAGGTCTCACTCAAAGCACTTATCCGCACCTTACCAAAGTCGGGACAGGGCATTCTGTTGGAATTCCAGGCGCTACAAGCTGTAGCAGGGGCACCAACGGATTCAACTAGAATTACAGCTCCTATTCAAGCTGTGGTGAACCAATTTCTGGAGGTATTGAAGGCACCAGAAGGGTTACCACCACCTCGAGCATTGGATCATAGAATTCCTCTATTACCCGGGGCTGCTCCGATGAGCGTATGACCTTACCGGTACCCACAAATACAGAAACATGATATTGAGTGATTGGTGGGGGAAATGTTAGCAGCCGGAGTGATTAGACCAAGCCACAGTCCGTTTTCCAGCCCTGTACTATTGGTAAGGAAGAAGAATGGGAGTTGGCGGTTCTGTGTGGACTACCGAGCCCTAAACAAAGTCACAGTGCCCAACAAATTCCCAATTCCAAGGTAGACGAGTTGCTGGATGAACTGCACGGAGCAAAAAATATTTCGAAATTGGATCTCAAATCAGGATATCATCAGATCAAGGTACACTCAGATGATGTGCATAAAATAGCTTTCCATACGCACGAAGGGTATTATGAGTTCTTGGCAATGCCCTTTGGGTTGACAAATGCCCCAGCCACTTTTTAAGGGTTGATGAACGAGGTATTCCGTCCCTACCTCCGTTGATTTGTGTTGGGTTTTTTTTAATGATATACTGGTGTACAGCCTTTCTATGGAGACTCATGTCCAGCACCTCAAATTAGTTTTCGAAGTACTGAAGGCTCACTCCTTATCAGTAAACATTAAGAAGTGTGCATTCGGACAATTGGAGCTGGAATATCTGGGGCATATCGTTTCTTCAAACGGAGTGGCCGCAGATCCTGCCAAGATTCAGTGAATGCAAGATTAGCCAACCCCTAAGACCTTGCGGGAGTTGAGGGGATTCTTGGGGTTAACAGGTTATTACCGGAGGTTTGTGCTTCACTATGGGCACATTGCTGCCCCACTCACTGCTCAACTTAAAAAGGATTGTTTTGCATGGAATACCGAAGCTCAAGAGGCTTTTGAAAAGCTTAAGGAAGCGATGTTGACGATACCTGTTCTGGGGCTCCCAAATTTCAATAAACCCTTCATAGTGGAAACCGACGCTTCAGGGATTGGGATTGGGGCAGTATTGATGCAACGACAGCGCCCACTCGCCTTTTTTAGTCAAGCCTTGGGGCAGCGGGCTCGCATGAAATCTGCATATGAGAGGGAATTAATGGATGTAGTGCTTGTTGTTTAACGTTGGCAGCATTACCTTATGGGTCGGAAGTTTACAGTGCGGACGGACTAGAAAAGCCTGAAGTTTCTGCTAGAACAGCAAATAATTCCGGAAGACCAATTGAAATGGGTTATTAAACCCTAGGGTTACCAATTTGACATTGAGTACAAACTTGGGGGAGAAAATAAGGCTGTAGATGCACTATCAAGGGTGGAGATAGCAGCTTCACTAGCAGCCTTCTCTACTGCTTGGGTTGAGAAATGGAGCACCCTTCAATCCGAAATTGATGCATATCCAGTTTATGGGTCTATTAAGACCAAACTCCAACAAGGTGAGAGTGTGGAAGGGTATCAGCTAGTTCAAGAGAACCTCTTTTACCAGAACCGACTGGTTTTACCTACAAATTCATCCTTAATTCCGCAATTGCTAGCTGAATTCCATGGTGGCGGGATGGGGGGACATTCTGGAGTATTAAAAACCTATCACCGACTGGCCAGAGAAGTATACTAGGCTGGCATGCGGAAAAAAATACAACAATTCGTAGCTAGGTGTGCCATTTGCCAGCAGCACAAATACCTTTCTATGAGTCCAGCAGGTTTGTTGCAGCCATTGCCCGTTCCCCAGCAGATTTGGGAGGATATATCTCTTGACTTTGTGGAGGGATTACCACTGTCAGAGGGCCATAGCTGTCTCTTGGTTGTGGTGGATCGATTGTCAAAGTACGCCCACTTTATCCCACTAAAACATCCTTTCACAGCACGCACTATAGTCGGGGTCTTTATCAAAGAAATTGTCAGGTTGCATGGCATTCCCAACTCGATTGTATCCGATCGAGATAAGGTGTTCATAAGTAATTTTTGGAAAGAGATATTTAAGATGCAGGGGACAGCACTCAGATTCAGCTCGGCCTACCATCCGCAGACAGATGGACAAACCGAGGTCGTCAACTGAAGTTTGGAAACTTACCTGCGTTGTTTTGCTTGTGACAAGCCTAAGCAGTGGGTCAAGTGGGTACCCTGGGCTGAATATTGGAATAATACGTCTTTCTATTCGGCCATACAAACCACACCATTTAATGTCCTGTATGGGTGAGATCCTCCACCGCTGTTACGACATGAGGATGGGGGCACCCTTTTGCTGCAGTGGATCAGGAGCTACGGGACAGAGATGTAATTTTAGAGGAGTTAAAACAGCACCTGCAGTTTTTTTCATTTTCAAACATACTCCTATTTTTGTGCAAGTTTGGGAACCGAACTTACCATTTTCTTCCAAGCATTTTTCTCTATTTTAAGAAAAGGTCTTTCTTAGGCTTTAAGTGAGAAAATTGTAAATATCATGCTAACAATGAGTTTCATCATTACTTCTAAGTTTAGTCTCGAATCAATGTGAGAATATAGATATTTAGAATTGCAGAAACAAGGACCGAGTATAGATATTTATGATGATGATTTAGAAAAATATTTATTGCTATTAAGGGCAGTTGGTGCTTAAAGTCATTAATAAAGGGTATATAATTATAAAAAATATGGGCATAATAATAATATATAGTTATAATAGCAGGAGGTACAAAATGCTTTGTTTTGGGTAACTACAGGAATAAATAAAATAAAATATGAAACTTGAATTCCAAAAAATCTCAAGGATCATGTGACCTTAGTTGGCCAGTGCTTTGCTGGAGGTTCCCAAATAGTTTACTTTTGATGCTTTATTCCTTATTTTGGGAACAAGCATAGGTTTAGGAACCCCTAAGCATAAGCTCACGCTGAACTTTTATGCCTGGATTTACTTAACTCATTAACAATAAAGTGTCTGACATTTTTGTTTGGGTAGATATTCAATTACCATTATCACGAATTCTATGCTCCAATTTTTCTTGATGCTAATAATCAGTACAAATTTTGGTGATAATATTAATTGAGGGTTTGTTTTTCTTCTCTCTAAATTTACATTTTGAATGCATTTATGCATAGATTTACTTAACTCGCTAAGAATACAATGTTCAAGATTTTTGTTTGGGTAGCTATTCAATTGTTATGTCACGAATGTTATAATCCAATTTATTCTTCTTGCTACCAGTTAGTACATTTTTTGGCGATAATATTAATTGAAGGTGTGTTTTTCTTTCCTCTAAATTTACATTTTGGCGATAATATTAATTTGCATTTTGAATCTCTTCTTCAAAACTTACCCTTAATTTGAAACACCACGTGTCACTAGGTGCAAACTAGATGTGCATTAAATAATTAAGAAATAAAGAAGAGAAATGGAATTAAACCTAAAATTCATGCCACCTCAATCAGAACTAGAGTAATATGTAAAGAAAAAGGAAGTAGTAGTTAAACATCAATGAGCAGAAATTTATAATACAAACCTTGAAATCTAGTGGACCTTTGCCTTTGTCTTCTGAGAGTGTCAATGGTGGACCATCTGATTTGTGAGGCATCAAAGAAATGTTGGATTGCAAGTAATTGAACACCTCATTACAACTTCTCAAACCAGAAAGCAAGTTTCTTGTAATAAGGCAACTGCGAGAAATTTTTAGTCAATAAAATAATTGCCTAGTGGTCAACTAAGGGAAGTGCAATATGCAAGAAATTATAGCATCTTTTCCTAATAATTCAGAAGTAGCAACACTACATGAGGGGGGGGGAACAACTGATATTGGATGGTAAAGTGGGACTTGTATAGTCTAGAAAAATTCTTATTGCAATTTGCACAGGTATCATATTGAATGATTCGCTAACAGTTTGGCTGGATTCATCCATTATTAGGTGATATCATCAGATAGACTCTTAATATCATTATTAACGGTATCAAGTTCAAAAATGAGAATGGGGTAGTACATTGTCGGTATTTGAGATGTTCATAAACTGATTGATCTCAAAATGCATATAAACACACAAAGAAATGCATAGATGAACCTATGAATTTGTTCATCCACTTGTACTAAACAAGAAGCCAGACGAATCTGATAAATAGCTACCTGTTTCTGCCAAATATTTCTAGTCCTTTTATTAATAAATCTTTCTCCAGAGCCTTCCACTCATAGCCACGTGAAAGCTCTTCAGATTCTTCCCCAATAGCAAGAGCTGCTTGACCTACTCTGTTTTCATCTCTTTCCCGAATCATATGCTTGGAGTTCCATGGTAAAAAAAACCTATTTTCTACTCTCTCAGAAGCATAATTTATCTGATGCAGAGCAACTGATTCCAACATCTCATCAGTTTGTCTTACCTGTAACAGAATTGAAATGGAGGTTCATTTTAAATAGTTGAAAGAACAAGAGGTAGACACTCCTTGTAACAGAATTACTTCAGAGGGTAATATTAATTGCCACCCTGTTGGCTTAAAACATAGTAGGACTTCGTAGTATGGCACATAGTTAAAATCAGTTCCCTGGGCCAAAGGAGCGGGTCACATGAACTTTTGGTGGAGAGACATGGATAGTGTAATAGTTTCTTGAGGATGTGTTATTTGGACCTTGGGACTGAAGGGTATAAGGCCAAGAGTATAACTTGTGATCATTAATATTGACTACTCAAGTGAGGAATTTGGCAGCATCCAAAAAAGAACGTCCATTTATCCAACTCCGTTTCAATAATATGCTGGCTGATAATAGCACATTATACTTGAAAATCACCTCTTCTAACAAGAAGCACTATACAGGGAAAAATTATACAAAACACTGATCAGTATTCATATTTACCAAACCAAAAAAAAAAGAAAATAGATATCCAATCAAGACTTCCAAATCAAAGTGGACCAATATGCAGAAAAGAAAAATTAATGAATCGAAAATCCAATCCACATTTAACTGGATTATGTGATCCAGTCAGATATCTCATATTCGCTTAATCTTTCAATAATATATCATTAGTTTGGCTTAGTGTTTAGCTTCTAAGACTTACTTATTCACAGGTTCAAACATCTACAATGTCATTTAGACCTTTTTTTTTCTTTTATTGATGAAATGGATTTCTTAATATCTTTTTCCAAAATTACTGAAACTGATAGAGTAGGGCTTGGATATGAATAGTGTATATATCCAACAACAACAGATCTGTACTTTTGGATATCCAGTTTGACCATGTGCAAACTTGGGTCTAGCATATCCAATACCTAACAAAATCAGTTAGGACAGAATCTGAAATTATTTAATTACTTTATTCATGCTTTAACAAATCTAATCATCAAATATCAAAATAAAAAATATCCTTCAATTCAACAATACTAGCTAACCATAACCTAAAAGATCATAAATTCGAATGACATATCAAAATAAAATAAGAAGGAACACAATACGTAATTCAAGGTCCATAATAAAGAAACTTAAAAGCTAAGCCCAAAAGTATTATATCCAGTCTAGACAAAAAGGATCCAGATTTGAACCAAAGCACACCGAAAACCTGGTGTTCGAAAATTCAAAACCCAAAACTAGACCAGATGTAACTGGTCCAGACCAAGAGCTGGTTTTCCAGTCCAGTCCGGATTTCTGGTCCAACATCACAGCCAACGAGAATTAAGTATACTAATTATGCATATAAATTTGGTACTCATGGTTCCTAATGAATTCCAAGAGAAAAAATTGATGAAATATATCACCAATAAGAGAAAAAACAAATTGAGACCCAGACCATACCAAAAGGTAGCACTGGTCACTGCATGGCTCACCAGCATCTTCAGATTCAGACCAACTTGGCAGTTTTTCACTCTGTCAAATCTCCAGTAAGATCAACTATAAAGCAGCTAGATCATAACTGAAAATAGACAAATATTATAGGAATCTAGGAAGGCAAGCCCTTACAGGAATCACACTTAAAGAAGAGTCATGCAGCCGACAATCAAATATCTGCCACAAGATTGGACAAATAGAATCTCAGAATGTGCAATTAGAGCAAGTCAAACAAAAATGAATTACAAAGCAGATGATAAGTTTGGTACAGGAAAAAAAAATGTACGAAGTTATATTAAGTGTATTTGACAGCCTATAAACATAGACATTGCTTCCACAACTAGCCGAATGCTACCTAAGCTGATAAAGTAACCAATTTTCTGAAATATTGACAAAATTAGTTATGGAACTAGCAAAAAAAAATTATAAAATAACATTAAATGATGCATTAATGCCAATAAAAAAATTAACAAAAACTTATTTTTGGGTTTAAAATGGAAAAGAAGTATAAGAAGCTAGCTTATGATAAGCTGTAGGATACTGTTTTATAAACACAAAAGCTAACTTTGATGTGTAGCAGAATATGTGCTTTCAGAAATTCTTTTATGATGATAAACAAATGATGATTTCTAAACTAAGTATATGAATGAAGGAAAAAGTAAATCATTAAACTAGCTTTGAAAGCCTCAAACAAATATCTCACAAAGAATTTAGTAAACTTCACTAGATAACTTTATACAAGCCCAAACCAAGAATGTCTAATGGGTCTCTAAATAGTCACTCAACTTACACAAAGAACATGTTTTACTAAAACTCAAATTCCACCATCATAAGAAAATAATGTAAGTTTACATAGGATATTTATATGCTAACATCCACCTCCTCACTTATAAGATAAACTAAATCTAAATAAGATTAAAACTTTCAATAAAAGCACTATTCACATGAATAGCAATTGTGAATAGCAGCCCACTAAATCCTATAATAATAACAATTAAATCATAACAAAATCATAATAAGATAAAATACATCTTAAAATAAAAAATAAACTCTACTTAACTTCTTAATGAGTAAACAAACTAATTAAATAATTAATATCTTAACAAACTTAACATCCTGATTAATAAATATGAAAAAAAAATGTCCATATCATGTTAATTACAATACACTTTATCTGTTCGTGCATAAAAATTTAGTTTGACACATGTACGATAAAATGGTCATAACTTTGTATAGAAAACTCAGATTTGATATCCGAAAAATGCATTAAACTTCTAATTCAATAAGTTTTCCAATGAATATATATTGCATGGTAAATTTGTTTCCTCGCAAATTGACTCTTGATTCTCCCCGACCTGATTCATAAGCCGATCTTCAGAGTCTTGGAGTGTTCATGCATCAAACTTATTTTTCTGAAATCCTATTAGCACAAAAAAAAATTCTTTTTTCCCTTTTTTTAGAAAAGAAATTATTATAAAGATATTCAGTCTCGGACTTGGGCACAGTTATTTTACATGATCCCAAATCCAATATAGCCACAAGGATCTTTAAAGTTTAGACCTAGATCAGCAAGTCTAGTGGGTAAACAGATCTTAGATGAGCCTTAAGATTATTATTATTATTTGTTGTGACTAAAAGAATGATTAAACTATTTGATGTATCTAAATAAATAATGACAATTAGGTCAAGAACATAGGTGTTAGGGATATGAAACTCTTTACTCCTCAATTCATGTGTGTCATTTGGATTATATAAACACATACATATTAAACAGATCATGGGTTGGCGTGGCTGCTTGGGCCTAGGTCTGAAATTGTTGGACCTAATCAACACCTGCCAAGTCCAAAAACCTTAGACCTATTCTCAAACCCAACCTACAACAGCCCCAAACCCTTTATAAACAGGCAAGGTCCAGCAGGTACCCATTGCCATCCCTTCTATGTAGATATGAATACGTGCAGTCTGTTCAAGAGCATTTTGACATAAGCCGTAAATACCAGGCAAAAACGACAGAAAAGAGAATCATAAGAATCCATAGCAGCACTGAGGCTCTTCTCCAGAAACTCATTTCTTTCAGAAGCACATTTTTCTTGATGACTCTGAGAGATCTCCTTCAGCTTGCTGTACTGTTCCTGTAAATATCAGAACAATTTTCAGATGTCAGACTCTAAGAGGGCGGAACCTCTCCATATTACTTCCCATTTATTATATAAGTGAAAATTACCAGAATCTCTGTGGTTGTGCCACCAATGTGTTGAGTCAAAATTTTAGCAACTTCTTCATCAGACCCGTACTCCTGAAGAGCCATCCTAGCAAAGAGAATAAAAATTACATGTCTGATACTAATTTTATGCTTCCATGAGTGTCAGAGAGAGAAGATCGAGGGGAAGGAGTAACTAACACAATCTGACTAATTCCCTTGGATTTTGATAGTTACAAAACTACCTTAATTCAAGGGACAAAGTCCAGAGCATCAGACTGCCAGCATACATGATAGCGCCAGGGTGGCAGGACCCTTTTAGTCTAATCAGTCATGAAACCAAAGTTTCAACAGAAATCCACCAGATGCATATCAGTAAAAAACTTCTCAAAGATTCAACTACTGTCCAAATTACAACTGATAGTATCTATGTCTATATACAATACAGTATAATCATATATGCAACTCCAAGTCTCTGACACATTATAGAGAAATGAAATACAATCTAAGAATATGAATAGAAATCATAGTATAACCATGTAAATTTCATTCCTTTCTTTGATTTTCCATGGTCCATACACCTAAAGCATCTGTTTAAAGCAGGCAATATTATAGAAAGTCAAAAATATTATGACTTAAGAAATGCATGTCCATCAACAATATGTCGATATCTTTTATCTATATAAAACAACATATTCCCACCCAAACTCCAATCTCCCTATAATGAGTATGACATATAATGCTAAAAACCACTTTATTCAAATAAGATGTACACATTAAGTACCTAATTAATCTGTCATGATTTAATAGAAAATTTGATGCAGGAGCAAATGGTCAAGACTTAGCATTTATTGTATTGGAACCTATTATCTTCTATTTAAAGAGGATCCCCTATAAATTAGAAGACAAACGGATGACTACATTGCTAGTTATGGGCGAAAGTTGCAAAATAAGTCACTAGCGATAGAAACGTGTGCATGGCATGCATGAAAGGCAAAAATGTATTGCATGGAGGGGATGAACATGGTATTTGCATGAGAAGACTATAATCGACACTTTGGACTTGTAATATTAGTTATTATCACGTTGATATTAGCTATAGGATAAGGAAAGTAGAATTACTCAAAAAGTAGCTTAATTCTATCTTCTAGGATTATCTTATTCTATCTTATGAGTTGTGATTGGAGTAGAGAGCAAGCCACAACTTTATGGGTCAATTTCTATCAGATTTTTAGGAGAATTATCTTGTAATGTTAGGGATGTGCAATGGCTATAAAAGCCATTGAACACACAACACAAAAGGAGAGACGAAAATTGATGAAATTGCAAACTTTTGCTTGATAGAATACTATGTAAGTTCTTCTCAATTTCAATCAATTCTGTGTTAGTGATTATTATTAAAATCCTTAATCTCTTTGTCTATGTGAATTAGAGATTAAGATCTATCCTTCAAACCCTCCACAAAACCCACGCCATTCCAACCCTAATCACAATATTCAATGCCATCATCATCATCTTCAACACTCGTCCTCAACCTAGTTTTCTTACTTAATTTTATCTATTTTCAATCCTTAGATAATAATATTATTATTATCAAACAATCATCCTTAACATCTTAACTTCGAATACTAATCATCAAATTATTATATTTCCATTTGTTCATCATCATAATATTCATTGCACTACTAAACCTTATTCGTAAACCCTAAACCTAGCCCATGAACCAAACTATTCCAAACCCTTAATCATTCGAGCATCATCATCATTAATTCTACTTTGTCGGAACATCATCATCATCTCTTCATCACTTTCAAACCATCTTAATCCTTAAATAACACTAACGGAACCATAAAACCACACAAACCATACGTTCATATTCCTACACACATCAAAATTTAATTAGGTAAACATTTTTTGCTAATAAACCTAATTACTAAAAATATATTAATCCCTAATTAGTGTGTCTTGATTTACTAGATCATTAAATTACATAAGCATTTTTTAGCAAATTTACTAACTCCTTTTTATTATTACTTTGCAAATGTGAAAATATATGAATTTTTGTATATTAATGGTGGAAAACTAAAATTGATTCTTTCACTTTATTTTTCCTTATAAAAACCTAGCAATATAATTATTAGCCTTTAAAACATACAATAAAAAAGAAATCTATGTATATCAAAAGTCTTGGTTCATCAACATGTAAATATATTATCAAATTGCTTGCCAAGGAAAAATTATATATAATAATTTATTTATTTATTTATTTTCTATTCCTTCAATATTCATCCCTATCATCATCTCTATCACATACAACTAAATAGGGGTGCTGCTATAATATTATTATTTATCACCTTCGCATCTACTACTCAATGACATGCCTTTTTTTTTATTCCAAGGCAGATTAAGATTTATTAGGACAATTCAACATAAGACTATTTTAAATGCTTCTAATATAATATAAAACACTACTTTATTGAACAATTATATTTAAATGATCAATAAATAATAATTAGAGTATATGATAAAATAAAAATAATAATTCACTCCACAACAACCGCGACACATAATTTATCATTTGCTACACTCTGATGCTGTGACAATGCAACTATAATTTTATTACTCAAAGCATATATAGGTCTAAATGAAAAACCCATAGTTTACCCAAAGCATATATATTGTCATAAGGAGAAATTAGTTGACATTAGATATGTTTATTAATGTAGAGCTAAAGTTTAGCCTATGGGATTTATCCAAGAAAAAAATAAAAAGGGTTCCTACACCTTAAACATTCAATTCCTATTCGTTAAAAATACACTCATTGCATATGACAAAGGCAATATATATGCGACAACGGACCACAAAATATAGACCTAAATAATATATAATAAATGATCTTAAAGATAATTATTCCTAAAGGTATATATCTAGTCAATAGCAAAATGGGACTTAGTGAAGGAAGTATATTCATTTAGACCTAAACCTTCTTTCTAGTTCTTCACATAGATTGCACTATTGTTCCTCACATGAAATAAGATTGACATCGAACTTCAATGCAAAAGAGAATGGCTTAGGACAATTCTTTGAAACATTGCACATCCAACAAACACTAAGATTATAACTTGTCAGAACTATCAATATAATTTGACTTCTTATACTGACCACAAGTTTGTTAAGATGATCTGCAACGAGAATAAGGCCTCGTTTAAGACTATGGCTTTATCATCCGTTGAATAACACCCTTAAGCTCTCTAACAAATTATAAAGATGCCTATTTAGCTTCTTCAATTAGCTATCCAAGTTGAACTAGGTTTTGATCCATCTCTAGGAATTTGGCCCTAAACATATTGAAATAATAATAAATAAATCAATAAATATCCTTATTTTTTTCATTCAACTTTTTCTAGTCAAACCCTTTTTTTGGTTGCTTACTACACTTTTTTTCCTTTTCTTTTTTACCGCACAATGGTTTTAAGGCTAGAGCAATGGTTTGAAGCAGCAAAAAAGTGTGTGGCGAGGCTAGGGATGAAGTCACAAAAGTCTAAGGAGACCAAAAGGCCACTCGGCAATGTTATGCCATTGAACCAAAAAGAGAGCTGAAGACTGAGGACACTAATGATGCACAAACAACTACAAAAACTCATTTAGAGAAAATTGGCCTGTGCTATTTCAACACGCTTTAAACAGTTCCCTAATAAAGGGATGTAGAGGGAAGAGCAAATTAGCATAGAGTGCCTCAACGAAAGTTGTTATGCAACCCCCAAGTAGTTTATTAGCCTGTCCCAAGGGAGCAGGTTGGATCAGTATCATGTTGCTAGGAAAATGGTATAGCAAACGAAAATTCTCCAATTGAACAGCAGTGATAATAGAGGGAAGTATTCCTCATGATTTTTTTAATTTGGAGGCCATCTTGGAGAGGGGGAGAAGGAAGGACTTGTTGTTTGAAATTGTGATTTGGAAAGGAGAGAAGTCAATTGAATCTTTGAAGAAGAGGAGTTCAAAGAGGAAAGGTTTTTTTAAGAAGAAGCAGAAGAAGAGTTTAAAAGGGATGCTCTTAAAGTACTATGGATAGTGGGAAATTTGTTAGGTCGTGGAAGAGCGGTGGTACACAAACCCCATAGCTTCAGTGTCATGTGGGAGCTTAGGCAGGTGTATACCAAAGCTCATGTCAGTGTTGCAAAGAGTTTCAACAATTGAGGCGGCCACCAGTGTCGTTAGCAGTGTGACTGGGGTAGTTGGTGGCCTGAATGATAGGGCAGGGTAGTGTGGTGTTAGTTTGAATTTTCTAGCATGTTAAATTTGTAGGAAGAAAGCTAAGAGATAGAGAGGCCATAGGAAGAGAAAGAAAGTTTAAATAGAGGCGTACTTGGTGTGCCTTGTGAGAATTCCAAAAGTCGAAGCATTAGAGCCCATCATTTGAGTTAATCACGCTTAATTCCAACAAACTAGTAATCATTTCTTCTTCTATAATTTTAAGGAAAAGCCCTTATTGGACATTAAATAGGGAGATGACACATGTAGCATTATTACAAAAGGAGTGGCTCAAATCTTGAACTTATAAACCTTGATACACATCAGACAAACTGCCTACCCAAAATATAAATTCAAAATATCGCTCCAATAATTTTTTTCGTAATTTTCGCTACCATTTTCACTTGTCATTGCTAGATGACACCATCTAACCGCCAGACTTTCCTAGCTCTCCCCTTTGACAAAGAAACATTAACTTCCCTAATCCAGCCGACTCTTGGGTTGATGTAACTCCCCCTCCTTTTCCTTCCATAACCCCCGACAATGTATGTATTTCCCTAGCAATGTATATGCCCCTCCAAGCAATGTATGTATTTTTCCTAGACTCAAATTTGAAGGGAGTGATGATATGTTTATTCTAGCCTCATAAAGTCGGTAAACACAGGTGATTCAAGAAATAATGATATGGGTATTTCTTTGACCAGATACTAGGCCTACCAAACAAAATAGACTAGAGCATCGAACCCTAATATTGGCCCTAGCCACCGGCCACGAGGAATCTCACAAGCCACCAAAAGCGTAGCCCAGCTAGCACTCTAGCACGAGAATACTTGATTAAAGACCACCCCTCCCCTCACCCCTCTTGTATTTCACCACTATAAATACGGGGTTAGGAGCATGCAAAAAAAAAAAGAAACCTAATAATGCAACCAATTTTTCTTTCTATTTGTTCTCCCCAAAAATTCCTATCCCTAACCCCCTTAGTTCATATTTTCCCAATAACAATTAGAGGTTCGATTTATATAGATTGTAGTCTGATGGCTAGATTTTCGACCATTTTTTTTTTATATTTTTGACAAGATATGTTCTTTTTCCTCTTGTTGAAACACCAAACTAGCTGCTGAAATTAAGTTTGGGCTCAAACCAAGATAATGCAAGGTTACAATTTAGCATGAAGAGTTTATCACACAAAAGCCTCAAAGCTTTCATAACATTAAGCATTACATAAGACTAAGATCATGTATCTAGGCCAACGGACCATAACAGGTAGACCTAAATAATATCTAACAACCAATCCTCGAAAAAATTATTCCTAAAGATATATATATATAGACAGATAGATATAAATTAAAATGACTTGGATAACTAATAGAAGATAGCTAACCAATGCTCCTAGACTTATGAGACTCATTGAAGAAGTACATTGGTTTAGACTTAGAACTTTCTAGTAGTTCAATAGGGAAATAAGAATACAACTACAGACCCTACGATGCAGGGGCATGTTGATGCATCATGACCATCTTTCGAGTAGTTCAATAAAGAACTAGGACTACAACTAGATGCGGAGGCGCATAGATTACATCAGTTATCCATCGTGTGCATGCAAAAATGGTAGGTTGGGTTTTATGAGTAGAAGCACCAATGAAAGATCTAACATCAATAAAAGTTGAAACATTACCTCAAGATATCTTACTCATATATCAAAACATATCCATACATACCATAAAATACAATTTTCTCCTTCAGAAAACTCATGTCTCTTTCCCACCCTTTTTGATTTAGCATCCACTTCCATTTCTGTGCACTCTTCAGATTTTTCATGCTTATCTCCTTTAGCATTCTCACTGATTTCTGCATTCTCTTCATCGCTATCACTGCAAATTAGTGCTTCACTTCCATATTTATCATAATAGATGCGCTTCATTCCAATCACTGACTGATCCTCTGCCATCCTCTGATTTCTGCCCAGCCCAAAAATAATTCATTAAGACATAAAAAAAATCTATGAAGAGACGTCTGGACGGGTTAAAAATAAAAAGCAACAAAGGTACTACATAGTTATAGAGACATTCACTATGGAGGAGATAAAACCAGTAATAGGTTAAACCTTTATCAAAATAGAACTCTAAAATTTATGCAGTAGAATAGCGGGACAGCAAGATAATAATCAAATTTATCAGGGATCCCATAAAACTATATATTTTCCATTTCAAGCTCAACACTTACTTATCTATACAATAATTTGAGAATCCTATAATTTACTTTTTCTTTTAAACTTTTAATTTGTTTTTTTCCTTTCTACCTTCTTTTAAATTTATTACTATATTGTTCATGGCCCGCCATTAATAAATTTGTGAATATTTTATATAACTCTAGAGTTGGGTATCTACATTCATACTTCCATATTTACGGTATATAATTATATATCATATTAGATATATTTTATAACAATATTTATTATCAAACTCCAGTGTATTATTTTAAAAAATATGTTCTGGACTATTCAAATTTTGACAAAATCTTCTACTATTCACTTAAATTATCTTTACCTCTCCTATTTTACCCTTTTTTAAATCCACTATCATGATGTTAGGGGTCATCTAATAACAAACGTTTTTAATTTTCATAAGCACTATAATTGAGTGTCTTTTATTTATTTAAATTCATGCTTCCATGTTTTCAATAGAATAAAATAATATGCTTGTAACATCAAACATATTTTATAATTGTAATTATTATCGAATTCCAAAAAAATAACTTTTTTAAGAATGTTTTGATTTATTTATTACTATTTGTAGAAATGAAATTTTATGAAACTCAACGAGCTAGTTTTATTTTCTTTTAAAGACATGATGTAAAGAAAATATAAAAATAAACCAAGTAGTTTCTGGTCAATCTATACTATAATAAGAAAATTATATAGAATATAAATTCATTTTAAACCATTTACTTTCTTTTCCTTTCTTACTTTCTCTTTCAGCTCCTTGTTTACCATCCACCACATTTATATTTTTACTGTTTTATTTACTAAGACTCATGCTTACATATTTTCTGTTATTTGGACATATATTTTATAATAATTGTAATAAGCATCAAAATCAAAGATATTATTAAAAAAATATATATGTTTTAAATGAGGACAACTTTTATCATTATTTGTAAAAAAAAAAACTTAAAAGATAATAAAAAATAAAAATAAATATTCTCAAGATATATGAAGAGAATAGAGAAATAAAAATGATCTTCCATCAATCAATATTATAATTTAAGAATAATAAGAAATTTTCTCAAATTTACATTTCATTCAAACCATTGATCATTTATTCTCCTTTTTACCTTTTCTTGTAATTCACTTTCAAAAATAAAATGTAGGGTACACCTCAAACACATTTTTAAATGTTTTATTTAAATAAGTTGTTAAGCACCTATTGTTTATCTAGAATCATACTTCCATATTTCCATTATGTGGCACAAAAGTTAGATATATATTTTATAAAGGTGGTCATCATCAAATTCCAATGAATCATTTAAAAATATTATGCTTTAGATTATTCTATTTTTGTATTGATATGTACAAAAATGAAATATTATCCTAAGAGAGATGCTTAATTTTTCTTTATGTGGAGAGAATATGCAAAATAACCAAATCACCAAAAAATTGAGAATAGTAATAAATTTTCATAGAACTTAATTTTCTTTAGAACCATTTTGTATCTTCTTTCACCTCCACTTTTAACTTATTATCATAAATGATAGATAAGGTCCACCACTATACAATTTTTAATTTGTTTATTTAACTCTTTCGATAGACAATTATTTTTTATTTGAAGTCATACATCCATATTTCTAGGACATAATAATTAAGTAAAAAATGAGTAAGGAAATTGAACATATATTTTATAATTGTAATCATCATCAAAGTCCATGATCATTTTAAATATGTTCAGAATGTTTCCAATCCTAACCAAACCTTTATGATCATACCTTGATTTGAAAATAGTTAAGAAAAAAAGTTCCTTATTTACAACTATTTAATATTATTTTAATTTTTTTACCTTTCATGCATTTCCTTCTAATTCACCATAATTTTTTTATTCATACTTCTATATTTCCATTGCATTATAAGATACTCTCTCCATTCCTAAAAGTCATTTTAGCAGTTTACACACTTAATAAAGAGATAATAAAATTGATTTTAATATTATGCTTATATCGTTATTGAAAATCAAACCAAAGGATGTGGAAGTTAGGCACAAAATTTAAATTTTTGAACAAAAATTAAATTCACGAATGCCTTCCTATTTGGAACAAAAGTTACTATATTTGTCAAATATTTTGTATTTGTATTCGCCATGGAATTCTAATAAATCACTTAAAGGCAAAACATTTAGAATATTTCTTATTTCTTATTACCATTTACAAGAATGAAATATTATTTCACTCAAAAAGAGTTTTCTATTTTTTCTATTCAACATATGATGTGAACATAATACAAAAATAAACCAAATATTCTATCATTAATAATGTTTAGGCTCCACCACTATTACACTTTTAATTTTTTACTTAACTCATATGGAATCATAGTTGCATCTTTGTAATATATGGTAGAATAATATGTATGTTTAGACACATATTGAATAATTGAAATCATCATCAAATCAAAAGAAAACATTCAAAAATATGTTTTCAAACAATTACATATGTTTGAATGAGATATTATTCAACCTAAAATAATATTTTTATTTATGTATTCAAGAAAAAAAAAACTATGCCGTCTATCATCTATGTAATTTCCAATAAAAATGACACGAAGGTCTTTGGATAAGGCTAGGAGCCTAACAGCATGCTGCTTCTCATGGATCCGCAGCAAGTAGCATCAAGTTCAAGATCAGTGTAGAGTTGCAGCATATGCTGTTACAGAAGCAAAAATCAAACCAAGATTGGATCTTCTTGATTTATTCTAATTACAGATCTGACAAACTAAAATGTACAGCTTGGGAACTCTTACCGGTGCAAAAAAATCCATGTTGTATATCGAGGAAGCTTCTCAATATATGGAAGTGTATAGCCAGCAGAATTCAATGCATGGTGGAAAGAACGTTTGTCTCCAGCACCCATAATAATTGGGTTAGCCAAATATATGGCCTTTTCAGTGCCGAAAGAAGATCCTCCCGCAGATCCTTTCCCCAACGTAGAAAGGATACCTGTGGATGTTTCAGACAAAATCTGCTGGACATATGTCTCCAGTTTTTTCTCATTCGTCTTTAGCTTTTCCTGTATAGTACAAACATATATCCAGCATCACTTGCAAGATTCCCCTCATAGACAAATAATATTTGCTAATACCGAGCGCGGAGAAGTGGATTAAGCAACAGAATGATAACCAACACTACCTGAGGCTCCAAAAAGCCACATTAACAGCAGAATTGAAGTATTGAATAATTATCATTCTAACTTCATCCCAGACACATATCGGAGAGTAGACCCCAAAATGTCAGATCCAACTCAGAAAGATGAAGGGAAAAAATGATAAAAAATAAAATAAAAATAAAAACTCACCTTAATGGTCAGGAATCTGTCCGCTTGAATTTGTTCTTTCAGCTCATTAATCTTGCAATTCAAGGTAAAATAACTCCTGCTTTCTTGTTCTCCCTATCACCATATACAAAGGGATTAAGGAAACAATTAAGAACTAGCTTCAAGGTGTGTGGATTAGAATCTAATCAAGAGTCAACAGACCATCTACTTGTGGCTCCTATTAAGTACTCTCTGGTCTGACAATCGGTAGGTATGATTAAAACCACAGTTGCTATCATGATTGCGATCTGCAGTCTCTATGACATCTTAATGCCACAGCAGATATTTTATATGTTGCAACTGTAACAGCATATTTTTTTCTCTTTTTCCTAGCACATATCAATATACATCATTAAAAATCAGCGAATATCAATAAAATTTTGGTAAATATCATGATATATTGGTCGCAGAGAATATTTTATACGTTGTGGTTGTTGTGATGTAATTTTTTATTAATTTCCCAACAAATATCGGCATTCAATACTAAATATCAGCAAATACTAATAAATATCGAGACATACATGCTAAAATGCATCTTATGAGCCGATATACATGTGATTTCATTTCTACATGTATAGGACATTTCACATATCGGCATTACAAATACCAATATTGGACAATGTTTTATCCCATGAACAAGATAAGATTTAAGCAAGCCAACAAAACCTAATCTTTATTAAATCAAATTACCAGTGGCACAAAAAGTCCAAGTCTTATCCCCCTAAACATGCTTAGACAAGTGGACGTATACACTTCACATAAGTTAATAGAAATAAAAGTGAAAAGACCATTCTATAAACTGTTGTAAAAATCTCCACGTAAGTAATCTTAAAATAAATAAGCAAATAAAACGCTTTAGCTAACAAAAAATAACAAGGAAAGAAAACTTTATAATGTCTTCACTTGGATAATAAAACGTCATTAACAGCACATATTAACTTAATAGAATATTATGAAATAAAAATAATTAAAAAAAATACTAGATGTTCAATACTTTTAAATTTGCAAACTCTATAAATTTCTTCATTTTCTTTGGAAGGTATTATTAAATGCTTCACAACAATCCAATAAAGAAAAGTTAAGTTAGCAAATGATCCAACACCATGTCCTCAATAATATCCCGAAATAATGCATCAGAAAATTTAGAACACTACTACGGTGAGATACAAATGTATATGATTTGGCTTTATTGTGATTAACCACAGCCTAGTGGTTTTAGGACTTCATACAAAAACAATGATTGGTTTGAATCTTGCCATTGTTAGGTTCTAGGATGTTTAGATATACGCAGTTTGACCTCTACTAAGGGCCTATTTTCCTAACCTTAGTTTTAGATCAATTCAGATCAACAAAATTTTGACAATAATAAAAATAATATAAAATTAATAATAATTATTATAATAGTGATAGTGATGACAACAATAAAAGTAATAATACTAATAATAATAGTAAGATGAAAATATTAATTATAGCAATAATAATAACATATTAAACATTCGCAAATCAGATCAATTTGTGTTGCGTAACATAGATGAAGCAATCTCAAGGGTTAGTAGCTAACTATTTTTGAAGAATTCATATAACGAATAAATGTACTCGCTAAGAAACACCATTATGCATCATCAGGTTCAAATAAAATAAAATGCATATATCCTATCCTTTCACTGTTATCGCACATCCATAGGCCTAAGAAAAGACATCTACTGACTATCAAAAAAGAAGACATCTAATGAAAATCAAAAGGCTAATAGGTACAAAGCAAATTAATAAATCAAATATCACAATTTTAAGCATGAAACGTGCAAGATCTTCTCATTAACCTATCTTATAACTCTATATTGGTATATGCTTAAGGATCTCAGTCTACGAATTTCCAAAAGTCAAAGCTGGATCAAAACCCTGTCATATAACCATATTCACATGTTCCATCAAATTAAAGAATTGAATGATTGACTTATCATAGTCAAACATCAAGAAGTCTAGAGCAAAATATATAGAGATCAAGAACACAATCACACTCAAGAATCATCTAAGAACATGAATGACTGAGAAGGATATTAATTGATTCACATAAGATCGACTATAGAATTGCAAATCTACATATCTTTGCAATCATAAAGAGTACTTCGTAACTATAAATCCCTGCTTCCCAACATCTTAATCTGATTCAGATCCACTTAATCAAAGAAAAATCAGTAACACAAGTTTGAAACATGAAATTGCGTCTTTGCTATGCAATCTAATAAACAAAAATCGTGAGTAGGGAAATTCAATCAAAATACAGAGATTCAGATGTTGAAGGATGACAGAAATAGAACCCAAGAGGAACTTACTGTGTGTTTGAGCATATAATCATTCGCTGTAGAGATCATATTCTGACCATGCTCCTCCAACCAAGAACAGCTGAAGTTAGAAGGGTGAAAAGGGAGTACCAGAGAGAGAGAGAGAGAGAGAGAGAAATAGAGAAGAAAGAGAGGGGGTTTCCTGAATTCTTGCTTACGTAGCTCAAGAGCAGGAGAAAAACAGCTGAGATAACATACTAGACAAATCACAGGAAGATATGATCTCCTCTTGATTCTCTACATATGTCAAACCAAGAAGGAATTAGGCCTCTGGCATATATATCTCCACTTCACAAGAAGGCCTGAGGTCCAAATCCACATAGCATTGCTTTGCAGCGGCCCACAGATTAGCATCTGTTACAAGGAATTATAAAGATACAAACATGATTATTTACTCCAGTTCCAAAATTAGCCCCAAAAAAAAAAAGTTACTATGTCGATGAAGAAACTACATTGTCATAAAAGGAAACCATTGATATAGCAGATCTGGAAGGTGAGCTTATTTTGCTAAACTTAGGGCCACGTAGAAATATGGCTGCATCATCATTCTTGAAACAAGCTATGGTAAAAACGATCTTCATATAATGTATATATTTACATATATATATATAGTCAGATGTGACAAGAAGTCCATGCATTTACTGTACAGAGAAAAGGTAGATGCTCCACAATGGGTGTACAGGCATGAGCATCCCTACATGTGAATCCATCTTTGAACGCATGGAAAATACAACAGTGGGAAGTGCGACCTCAAAGCAAAGGATGCAGGAAAAATGATTCTGGAACAAACAAGCCACAACAGAATTTGCTATAAGCCAAGGTGATGCAGGAGCATCCATTATCCAAGATATTAATTTAGTTGTTAATTTCTCTAAGTTAGGGGGACATAAAAACCTCCTCACTTGGACTAATTAGTTTAACTAAACCCCAAGCCATGAAAGCCATGCAAAACTTCAATCCAGCCACCACCTTTTGCACCTTAGTGGCTCATTTTTTTGGCTTAAATGGCTCACTACCCAGCCAAGGATAGGCTACAGTTCAACTCCCATAATAGCAGCCCCAACAGCACTTTTCTGGACAAATGTGGGCACTAGCAGCAGCAACAGCTATAAGTATCATAGGGGGCAGGCCTTTTTTGGAAGAAAAGAAACCTATGCTTAGGCTATGATGGCATTTTAGGCTTGCAGCAGAAAAGTTACTTTTTGCTTTATACTTTTAATAATGTTTTTAGTCTTTAGCATAAAAGCTACTTTTACTTTTTGCTTTTAATGATTTTTTAGCTTAGCCTAGCTTATCAACTTGTAAGGAGCCTCCCAAGTCAGATGTAAGACATTGGGAAGGTCCCAAACAATTCTGATTTCTTTGTTTCAGCTAGTACAAAGTCAACTTTAGTTTTGGTTAGGATTAAACTAGTTAAAGTTAGTCTCTTTGACAACTAACTAGTTTGATTAGTTAACCAAACCGGTCCTTTTTTTTTTTGTTGAGTTGTATTACAACTAAATGAGACCCAACACTCTCCTATAAGTGTTGGGCTCACACTTGAATGAAAACAACTCAGAATTTGGCTATCTTATTTCTCTCAACAGAAATCAGTCACCTTCAACTCTAGTGCATGAGTTTGAAGTTTGAATCCTAAAATCTCACAAGATTTATCCTAAGTGTTGAAACCTTAGGTGGTTCTTGTTAGTATATGATCTAAGGAGGTACCAAAGATCATATTCAACCCATTTTCTTCACCCTCTTCTCTGTTTTCTTATTTAGTTATCCCCCATTGATAACAACCTTCCTAACTTGACCCAATTTGTATTGGCATATGCATCACAAGGCCATATTGAACTACTTGCTGAAATTTGTGACATAAGATTCACAAAATAAATCTTTGTTGAGCTCAGCAGTTTAGCTCTTTCACACTTAAATATAAGTATCCAGAATGAGGTCAATCACTAAGACAACAAATCTACTGATTAAACAAAATGGTAAGGGAACTAGTTAAGCTCTGAAGGCATATAGCTGAGACCATCAAGCTTGAATTTCTTACACAACATCTAAATGAGCATCAAGTACTATGATCGGAAGACTGCTCAATTTCCTGAAAGTAAAATTGCAGACAACAATACAAAGTTGCTTCAAACCATTTTGAAGCACCAGAAGAACGTCCATAAAATTGAAACTGCACATGGCAACGAATATAATACAAACTAAATAAAAGATATGTAAAATAGGAGATGAAGAGTGGTGCCAAGGACACAGATCCTCCAAAAAATGCTTAGTATAAGCCCTAACAGATTTTCAAAGTTGTGTTCAGGTTCTGGCATAAATAATCATATTGCCCAAGTAAATTTTCAAAAGAAAACTAAGGTATGCCATTGTCCAGGCATCAGACCAACTGCCAGCAAGCTGATGACAAATATCAGAGGTGAACATGCAACTGATGCAATCCACTCACTAGTTGGATGAGAGCAAAATACCTAGTAAAATCTACAAGAAAATTATTTTAGCTCTGTACCTGAAATATATCCAATATGTGAGCAGATCACTTGCTGTGTCAACACAAGCAACTAGGATTTACTTTCAAAACAATCATTTTGATTGCTGCTCCGATTGTCTCTTAGTAGAACATACTCACTACATGAGCATTAGTCAATAGTATTTACTTCAAGACCTATCAACTAGATTGATACACTCAGATCAATTTGATCCGCTCTACTCTACAATAACTGTAATAAAGCACACGTGTGCACACACACAAAAAAAGAAAAAAAAATATAGGCGAATTTATTTTCATAAGTAGTGCACTTCTTGACAGATCAGATATCATGCCAATCTGCAAAAAAGGTAAGGTATATGAAAACAAGAATCTAATATATATCCTGCCAGCAGAAGGTCCTAGGGAGTTCCAGCTGAGATGGCTTGAGAGGTGGCTCACAATAGACACACAAAGGTAACACTAAGTAAAAGCACACGAATAGTCAAGAAAAATTGAAGGCAATTTTGTGTGTGTGTGTGTAAAGAGACTGAATGAATAAATGACATAAGAGAAAGTTACCATACCTGGGATCAACCACGTGATAGGTAGGCCAAACAAAGAATAATCAACAATGAAGAACAATTAAAGATACTTATCAATAAAATAAGTAAAAGATATATTATTATATTAAGGTTCCTTGCTTTGAATTTATATTATAAATGACGGAGAAACTGATACAAATATTATGCTCAAGCGAATAAGTATCAGCTGAAACCATAATACCAGCTGTTAATATGAATATGAGGTGAAATAAAATGATCGATAGCCAGGTCAATCACCAATTAAGATGTCAGGTTGCTCCAAATCTACATATGTCAATGACTTTCACTAAGTGTTCCAAACAAAATCATCCTATATTGCATAATATGGGTCGGATATGAGAAACTATGATCAAGATCTCTCTTGTAGCAAGCAAGAGTAAGATGCCAGGTCCCAAAATTTGAAAGCTTATATCGAAAAATCCCAACTCAGGCTTGAGTATTTTTTAGCAAATCACCTAAAAAAAATCTATATGTTCTCCAAGGGTCCTTTAAATGGATTCTCTTCAAACGGAAAAATAAACTCAACCACCCCGCCCCCCAAATAACAACACGAATTGGATAGTTAAGCTTACTGTAATTGCAGCACCGTTAGAGAAAATGCATTTGATATCTCTCCGCGTATGGTATCAGGTGATGGAAAAGCAAGTAAATTCCCATACAAGCAAGAAGAAATTCATACAAATATTCTAAAACAATGAAACATCTTATGCTGGTGATACTCGGATCATCAATCGTCATATATTAATAAGAAATTACCATATTGAAATTAATTGAAGTACCAAACATTAACATGAGATAGCTTCTTATGCACCAAAGGAAAAAACACTCAACTATATGATTTTTTGATCACATAATCAGCGAAAACAACAAATTACACGATCAGGAAATGATCACGGGAGAAAGGAGAGTATATCAGTTGAAGTAAAATCAAAACTGAAGAGAGAGAGAGAATGACTAACTTTGAGCTGAGACGAACTTGTTTTGGGCACCATTCCTTTTGTTCGTAGTCGTTCAATTAAATTCAAGCTGACTGGAACGCCAAAGACAGGGGGAGGGAACTACAGACTATGCGGCTA
Organism: Tamarix chinensis; assembly: GCA_030549775.1. NCBI lineage: Eukaryota > Viridiplantae > Streptophyta > Magnoliopsida > Caryophyllales > Tamaricaceae > Tamarix > Tamarix chinensis. Next base: position 62,067,008 of record CM060177.1, on the reverse strand, counting down.
TGCGCGCTGGGTTGCGGACGACGGAAGGAATAATAGGTGAGCCCGGGTCACAGGTAAGCTCCCAGACGATGGAAGGTAGGCCTTTTGGGCTAATTACCCTGCTTTGAGTTGGGTTGCAACTTGCAAATGGACAAAATATCTAAATCGTATGTACAGTGATATATATTGACCTTTTATATATTTATGTATTTATTTATTTATTTAAAATTATTATATAGAAATTTATGATAAAAAGTAAAGACAAATTTATAAAGTTATGAAAAGTAAGGTATCATTGTAATACTTATAAATTTTGAACTAGAAAATTTTATTTTAAAAACAATACGGAAGCGTTATAAAACAAAATCAATATATGTTACCATCATATCAACCATGTGAGATGTGAATCCATCACCTAACCCCAATGTCTGATGTAAGGCAAAATAGAATAATGAATGAAAGATATATTCCCTACTAATAATGCATAATATTAATGATAACAATGATGAGAATAACAATAATATAGAATAACATAATACTAATTGCAGCACTTCCCTACAGATCTTATTAAGAACCATGTTATCCCAAATCCAACTTTTACCAATGTTAATAGGTTGTTATCTTCTCTCATTTCTTTGTAACTTTCCTTTCAAGAACTTACCAAGAAAATCAAAAACTCCATTAAGAAATGAATAAAATCTCTCAACTTCTCTATTCTAGCAGCCATAAATGTTCATTTTCTTATCTAACACCCTATTGTGTGTTTATAATCTTCAAAACATCATGGAAAATGAAGATGAGATGGATTCGATATTTGTTGCAATCTAAAAGCTCACCATCAACATGAATGCACACATGCTCAAATCCAACAATTCAATTAATGCAAATCCAACTTCAAATCATGGAGGCACACATAGTTGACATAAGACATTGATGTATACACAAATCACTATGGAAGCCATCGATGACCGAGTGGAAGACATAGTTAGGCATGTGGTTTAAGATAAAGAAGGACACTAAAACTCATAGGTGGAGTATGATGAATATGGTCATGAAAATGCTTTGAATAACTCCTATTAAAGTAAAAGGCCATATCATTTCCAACAAAATCATACATATGATGAGGATAGAGGTATAAAGGTGCACTTTATTGAATTTTATAGCAATTTAAATGCTGAATTGTTCTTTGAGCGGTTACATAAGATAGTTGTAGTATTTGAATTCAAAGAGTATGATGATGTATGAAAATTTTAAGCTTGATAATAAAAAAAAATTATGGTTTTTGCTAGGGTTTGGTATAACAAGAAAAAATGGACACGTGAAAGATAAGATAAATCTAAGACTAAGTCATGGAAAAAATCTTAAGAAACGCTTAAGAAAGACTTTTTTCCCCATGGAAGTATGAAAAATACATTTATGTTAAGTTTACTACCTTTAGGTAATGACTTGTTAGTGCTCAAGAGTATACCGAGGAATTTGAAAGAATAACACTAATATGTGGCAAATAAGAGTGAAAAGAGAAAAAATCTTGTATATTATTAGGTGACCTTATTTATTTGATTTTTGACAAGGTTGAAATGTGTGCTTATGATTCTATTGAGGAATTAATAAAGTTATCTTTAAAGTGTAACAAGTAATTGAAGTCTACTAAGGCCTACAAAACAAAGACCTATTTGAATGCTTGTACTTTAAAGTATGGTTCCAATTCAAGTAATACAAATGTGGGAAAAAGAAAAGGTCCTACATGAGAAGAAAAATGAAATAATAAAGTGCTAGATATCTCCAAAAAGAAATAATTCAAATGCAAAGGATTTAGACAGTATGCAAGGGAATGTATTAATCAAAGAATTCTAATCTTAAGGGAGATCTTAGACATATACACTTGTAGTGATGAAGAAGAAGAGAACAATATGGCCGAATCTAAGGAAGAATATGCAAGTGAATTTTAATGTGGCTCTTGGTGGATGTATAATGATACACTAGATACTTCAAGTTCAACTACTGAGTAAGCAACACAATAAGATAAAATATTTAATATAAGAGCATATATTGGAGAAAGGGTTGTCAAGTCATCATTTATCATGGATTCTACAAATTTAGCTAGTGAAAGAGTAATCAAGGAGCTTGGAATATCTACCACAGATCATCCTAAGCCTTATTATCTTTAATGGCTAAGTAGAGATAAAGCACTCAAGGTAACTAAACAAGCCCTTATCTAATTTTCAATCGGTAATTACCATGATGATGTGTTATGTGATATTTTACCTATGGAAGCATATATATGGGTTGGGCTTACATGGAGAAATATATTTAATGTGAGGAGGATCTATATAAGTTTATATCACCTCCTTTTTAGGTGCCACCCCTAGAGAATTGGTTCATAGGGTTGGTGACCATAACACACAAACCTATGAGGGTTAAAAGGACCTATATGTTTTATATTATCGGCTAAGGGACTTCAAGAATATATTTATAGCTAGTGGTTTTTTAGAGGATAGAGTGGACCTAGGAGTATTCTACTGACAACATCATGCTAATGGATGGTGGAAAGGGTCGTAAATTGAAGGAGCATCTATAGTTCAATTGGATCCTTTTGTGAATATGCTTAAGGCTTATTTCTACCCTACTCACATGAGGATGGTGAAGTATGATGATTTCATGGTACTACATCAAGGTATGTCTTCAGTTGAGGAGAAATACAATTACTACCTTGATGCAAGGTATGATGAGTTCATTGCTCTACGTTAGGGTATATTTTCTATAGAGGAGTGCTACAATTGCTACCTTAATGCGAAGTATGACAAGTTCATTGCTCTACGTTGGGGTATGTCTTCTATAGAGGAGTACTACAACGCTAGCTTAATCTTACCCACTTTTATCTAGAGGTTAATGTTGATGAGAAGATGAAGGTTTATTGATTCTATTTATAGATATACTTAAGGCTATATGAGATGTTAGTGGGGACTTATTCACAGACCTAGAGGAAGGGTTGTTCGTGTTATCTGATATCCGATGATCAGATCTAATATTCAAATTGATCTAATTCAAAAAATTAAATTAAAGAATTAATACTTTTTGTAAATTAAATAACTAATCTAATTAATAAAAGATCAAATAAATTAGATATCTAATTCAACAAATATAAATAATATCTAATCTAATAAATTATATATATATATATATATACACACACACACTCTAAACCAATATTTAATTTTCATAAAATTTTAATGTATGCAAGCATGTATGTGTGTGTGTGTGTGTATAATTTGAAATAAGAGTGTTTATTATAAGAAAATTTTATACTTTTAATTATTATTTTTACTAAATATTTAAATATCATTAAAATTTTGGAATTATTAATTGAATATAATATATTTTAAGATTCAAATCAAATCACTAGATCACATTGGTTCAAATTTGATCAGTTTATGAATTTTTTATTGAATAGCTTTTTTTATACATTTCTCATTTGTGACCTACTCAAAAGTTTTGAATATTCAAAATTTGATCCTAAATTTTAGATGTGCGATATTTCAAATATCTATTTTTTTTGTTGGATATCCACCGATTTGATATCTAAAACGCCAAATATCTAATCCATGAACACTCATTTTTGTAGACCATTTATGGCTATACATTAGAGGCATCACAAATTGAACAAGCTTATGGTGCCTAGTTAGGGGCCAAGCATAGGTTTAAAGGTATTGAGTTACAAAGTGGAGAGAAGTGGTTCTAGTTTGTAGGTAGTCATTAGTCAAGCTCTGCACCTCACTATGGATGGTAGTTTAGCTAATTGACATTAAGGCATCTTATTTGTCAATGGTGTTGCAAAAATTTCCTACGATAGATTGTGTTGGGTAGTTGGTTTAGTGTTATGACTTTAGTAGGATGGGAAATCGTCAATTAAAGCATTCTACTGATAGGGGAAGTGTCCTATAAGTACAAACACATTAACATAGTATGGTGATTTAAACACCTCTAGTTTAGAGGGATCATGAGGCAGACAATGGGGCTAGTAGTACTATTTTATAGTAGAGGACTCAGAGTTCTTGTGCTTTCTAGCTATAGTAAGGTTAGGTAGTGGTGCAGGACCACCTTTAGGTATGCACTTGAATATGATAAGTTAATTAGAGCCTGACAAGCAGGTGGATGTCGTTAGAAGTATGTTTGCATTTTCTTCTCTTCCTATATGAGTACTATTTAACCTAGGTGCTTCACAATCATTTGTGTATACTACTTTTATAGATAGAGCAACTATGATTCCTTCTAGTAGGATAAAGACTTCTATTATGGGCTTGTATGGGGATAAACTTCCATGTACTAGGAGATATAGGGATGTGACCTTAATCATTAGATAAGGTGAACTTCTACTAGATATCACAAAGATTGAGGTACATGATTTTGACGTGATTCGTGGGTTAGATGGATATTGTAATACCCCATCTTTTTGTGAAGTTGTTGAATGAGAAATAATGGCATTTATTGGTGTTTTATTTTGATTTGGAACTATAATTGAATTTTGAGAAAAGCTAGATTTGAATAAGCAATGGAAGTTTTATATCTTGAGCTTTAGGAAGACCAATTGATTAGATATATGAACTGATCAACTAGTTTGTCATTCTAGCCAAATGGTTTTGCTTGACCAAACCGATTGATTGGTCTGTAGAACAAGCAACTAGTAGGCCAAATCGATCGATGAGTTTGTCAAGCAAAGTACATTTTTAAAACTCATTTTTTAAGAAAATTCCTTATACCAAAATGGAACCTTTATACCCCATTCTAAATTCTTCTTAAAGATTCTTAGCCTTCCTTATTATGCATTTGGCCCAAAATTCTTCCTCAAACTAATATGATAAGGTCGATGTGGATAATTAAGGGGGAATATGACAACTGCCTTATCTTCTTCTGAAATGCCCCAAAAATATTTATTTTAAGAAATGTAATTAAATAAAGATTTATTAGGAAATTAATTTAATTAATTATTTTTATTGAAATAGGAAGAATTTATTTAGGGAAAATTAGGAAGAAATTACAAATATTTTTATAACGAAAAATTTGGGCATTTTGCTAATTAAAAAGGAATTTAGGAAAAATCTTTTAAAACCCCCTAAATTAGCCTAAAAAGGAAATTTAATATTATTTTATTTAAATAATTTTATTTTAAATACCCAAAATTTTCTAATTAATTTAATTGACCCTAACCTACTTAAAATTTTCTTTTTCCTTTTTCTTTTTCCTTCTTCCTTTTTTTTTCTTTTCTTTCTTTTTTCTTCTTCTTTCCAATTGGGCCTGTTGCGGCTCAATATCTCCTTTTTCTTTCCTCTCTTTCGCGACCCATCTGCCATTCTTTCTTTTCTTCCTTCAGCAGTCGAAGCGCTACGTATTGCGCCTGTTTCCCATGGAACGCTGTGTTCCATTTAAACCTTTATAACTATTGCCTACCAGCCCAGTTCTTCTTCTTTTTCTTTTCTTTCTTTTTTCACCAACTGCCTGGTTCACCTCCTTCTTCCTCCTTCCTCCTTCGCCGTCAACCTACAGCTTTGAAGCTCCAAATATGGCGCCACTAGCCACACTTGACTTGACCTGTCATTTCCCCCTTTTTCTCTTCCCTTTGAATCGCAGTTCGACCCAGCCTAACCCAGTTTCCTTTTTCTTCGCATAAAATCTTCCTTTTCTTGCGCAAAAATTCAACCACAACCTAAATTTGTGTCGGCCGATTGACGCCGCCGGCTACACCAAACCTTACCCGCATTATCCTCTTACCAACCTTTAGAACCCTACCTTCCCCTCCAAACTCTATAAATATCCCTTGTTTGGTTGATTTCGAAACCTTTTCCCCGAAACCCTAAGAAACCTACCATGTGCACCATCGTGACTTTAGACGACCTTTCCTCCACCGTCAACCAACTACGCCGCCACCTCAACCTACCTAAGTCTTCCCTATGCCACCCTCTAACTAACTCGGCCACCCATCTCCCTCGATTCTTCTTGCACGAGCCACCACAGCCATGCAAAGTTCCTTTCTTGACCATCCAAAATTTTATACCTGCAACCCTTCGTGCCGCCATCCACCACCTCATTTGCCACTATTACTGCCTTCTACACCACCCAAAAACTGCTACTAATCTCCCTCCACCTCGTCCTACCCTCCTTTTCTCCTTTCTCTTTCTCCTCCTCTCTCTTTCTTCTTCTCTTCATTTCGGCAGCCACCTCTGCCAACATGCGCCGCCGCCACTTGTTGCTCCACCACCCTCTCTTTACTCCTCTCAACCTAGGCTACCACCAACACCTCAACCTCCACCCTCATTCTCCACCTTTTCTTCTCAAACCTCAACTTTTCCCTTTTCTATCCTCTTTTCCGGCCACCGTCGCCGTCGTGGTGCACCACCGCTGGTGCCACCTATCTTCGCCGACCCAAGGTGAAGTCCTAGACCCTCTCAGCCCTTCTCCCTTATTTATTTAAGTTTATTCTATTTTATTTTAATTTTTAGCATTTATTCAATTATTATTATTATTATTGGGCTTAATATTAATGATATCATTTTTTGGCAGGGTCGAGAGTAGGTATAAATTATTTAAGTTATTAGTTTAGAATTATTATTATTATTAGTATTATTATAAGTTTTATTATCATTATTAATATTATTATTGTTAGTAGTATTATTTTATTATTACTCTTATTTATCTAAGGGGGCCGAAGCCCTATTTTATCTTAATAGTGCGTATACTCCTATTTTATTATTAATATTACTATTCTACTATTATTAATAATATTATTATTATTATCTTTATTATTATTATTAATATTATTATAAGTAATATGCGTTATTAATATTATTATTATTGTTACTAAATGGTACCTTCATTATTTTGAGGTAGGGTTGAAAACCCTACCTTGTATTATTTAGGCTTAAGTTATTATTATTATTATTATTACTATTATTATTATTATTATTATTATTATTATTATTATTATTATCATTATTAGCATTATTTTGGTGGATGGTAGAAGCCCTTATACCACCAACCTTTTTGAATAATATTAACATTATTATTAGCATTCTTTTAGTCTTATTTCGTGTATTTATTATTAGTATAATGGTATTGTATTTAAAAACCTAGTCTTGGGATAAGTTAGTAAATAATAGTATTGTTAGGAGGGAACCTAATTCTAGCTTTTCCCTCATAATAGGCGAGACCAATCAAAGCTCTAGACAGGTATAAGAGCGTACTCCAAGACCGGTGACGTTTTAGGTAAGGGAGTACTAAGGCCGTTTGCGTATTATGTGTTTTATATGCCATGCATGCCATGTGATATAGAATTATAATGTATTTTATGTGAAATTGTGTAACTGTTATATATGCAGCTTGATATGGAGTTGAGGTGAGATTGTGTATTAAATTGTGGGATGTGTATTATGTGTATGGGTTGTATTATTATTATGGTATGGTGTGGCCCATAAGATATGCATGATAGGTTTTGTAAAATTATGATGGGGAGTGTAATAATGTGGTGTTAGGGTTTGCATGGAATTAGGGTTTACATGGAGTTGGGTTTTGCATGGTGTTAGGGTTTATATGGAGTTGGGGTTTGCATGGAATTAGGGTTCGCATGGAGTTGGGGTTTGTATGGTGTTAGGGTTTGCATGGAGTTGGGGTTTGCATGGAGTTAGGGTTTGTATGGACTTATGGTTTGCATGGTGTAAGGGTTTGCATGGAAGTAGGATTTACATGGAGTTAGGGTTTGCATGGGAGTTATGATTTGCATGGAGTTAGGATTTGTATGGGTTTTAGGGTATGCTATGATTAACTTTGGTGGTGGTGGTTAACTAGGGTTAGTGTGGGTAACTAGAGTTAGAGGATAAAAATTAGTAGAAGTCAGTCATGCATGTCTCGGTGAGAGATTTTAAATAAGATTCTTAAAACATTAATTATGTGAAGTGGAAGAGTATTGAACTGGATCCCACCAATCCACCTGTTAGAAATAGTGGTTAGGACATGTTGTCCTATATATCTCCGATCCACCAGCTATAATAGTGGTTAGGGTATGTTACCCTACGTGCCTCCGATCCACTAGCTATAATAGAGGCAGACTCCGAGCTCAATAAACCAAAAACCTAAGTTGCTAAGACACTTAAAAGACACAAAGTACTTACAGTGGAATACCATGTGAGCCGGGGCCAACTGATCCACCGATAAGAAATAGTGGTTAGGGTATGATACCCTATATGTGACCGATCCACTGGTTAATAATAGTGGACAGGAGCATTGTGCCCTACATATCTTTGATGCACTGGCTATAATAGTGGGGGCTTTTGTACTCGCATGGATTTGATAAAAGCATGGTGTGAATCGACTTCCGATAAGATATTAATTAAATAATTAATTTGGACTATTTGGGCCTTCATGTGTGGGCTTGATCATTTATAAGCTCTATAATACTCTGCATGACTTTATATATATTATATGTGTGGGTTTGAATGTGTAAGTTGAATATTATCTTGCATGATTTTATATGTTTGTGTGTTGGCCTTAGTGATTGGTTACCTTACTCAGTACGTAACGTACTGATCACCCCTTTTATGGGTGCCACTCATTCCCATAAGCAGAAGGCCCTTCTGACGTATTGCAGGTAGGTGATGCCTTCTTTGACGCCATTAATGTCTATGGGACATCAGGTGGAGTCGAGTGATGATTTGGGCTGGATTGGGTCTTGGAGTGGCGTGGTTGTTGTTCCATTCATGAGATTATTATTCCCGTTCTCTTTTAAATACGTTTGAAACTCCATAAACAAATTTTTTATTGTAGCTATTTTTATTCTCTAAAGAACTATCTTACGTATTTCGGATTATGTAAAACTCTTGCGTACTCTGATTATTGATTTGTGAATTTTAATTTATGTATTAATGTATGATGATGGCAATGTTTTTCTTAGCCTTAGCACTTGGTATTGGAACGGTAGGAGTGAACTGGTCTGGTACTATATGTGATGGTAGCATCCCTAGAATTTATGGGTTTTAAATCTAAATGTCTTATTTAAAAAAATATATATGTAAATTTTGAGGTGTTACATCTTCCACCTCTCTCTTCTACACACTTTTGGAATTGTTGCCTCAATTCTATACTTGATTCTATTTGGCTAGGAGATTCCTCCCACCCTAATTTTACATTTCCCTTCTCGTTTTAGGGATTTTGGGCTAAGTTGACCTACACCTCTCTAGAATTACCATTTCAACTCTAGAAAAAGATTAGCATATCTTAGATGAAATCTAATTGTTCAATTCAAATTCAAATAGTAGGAATTAGGATTTTCAATCTGTGCCTCACCACACTCATGATTGTATTAATTTGTTGGCTATAAATAACCTTAACTACCCATTCTATTCACCTTTCTTTCAACCACTAAAATAGTCAAACTCTCTATGATTGTGTAATCATTCTATTAAAATTTTAGGCTTAGATTGGTTCTCTTCCACTCTTCAGATCCTTTCTCTAACTCCTTCTTATTTATCTTTAAGCAAGGAAGAGTTAGATTTAGAAGAAAGTTAAGACACTTGTTTTTAGTAGAAAATCCCCTCTGTTTTCTCTCAGCTTGGTAAGTCATTATCTTCTTCTAATTCAAGCTCTGCTCTACAATATTATGTATTGAAAATTCTGAAGCTTTTACTCTATTTTTAAGGTTCCTAAAGTTAGGGAGTTTTATAGGCTGAGTTTTTGTATTTGTGGAATGTTTTAGCTTGAATCAAGTAAATATTTAAGTTGGAAATCTATAAATCCAGATTTTAAATTTTGGTATGAGTATTTCATTCATAGATTCACTAATGATTAAGTTGGAAAATTTGAGATGAATGCATGATTTTAGGGGAAAAAATAAGGTTATTTTGACTAATTGTGAAATATATAATTTGTTGAAAGCGGGAAAGGGTTAATGTGATGGAAATCCATGTTTCAATTTGGTTGGTAGAGACTTTTAGTTATAATCTACTTGAAAATGCCTATTTTGGCCTATTTAAGGGCAAACTAATCGATTAGTTCTTAAAATAGTCCACTGGTTGACCTAACCCATCGACCGGTAGGTTTGTAGTGATCTGGTTACCTAGGTTGTTTTTTGCTTCGACTTAAACTTATTTCCATTTGTAGTTACTTATCTTTAGCTTGGAATTTATGTCCCTTTCTTTGCATAGGGTTTCCTAGTATGTCAAACCATGGGGTATTTCACAGTCCATTGCTCGATGATAATGATAATAATTTGGAATGAGTAATTGGATAATGATGGGGATAAGTACCTCGAATAAAACTATTATTGAAGAAGAAAAAAGAGTAGAAGAAAAGAAAAGGTAATGTGAAAAATGGCTTATTGAGAGATTATTTTCCTAGATTAATGTATCCTTACTATTAATTAAAATTTTCTACTTGTGACATGTATATCAGCATCCATGATGTAGTATTAGGGTGTCTAGCAAGATTAATCATATGTAGTATGAACCTATTATGATGTGATCATGATAGAACATCTATTTTCTAGTATAAAGTATGCATGGAACCTTTCATATGTATAACAATCTTATGTGGTGGTAGCTTTATTGAGGAGGTAATTAACTTACTCAGTACGAAGCGTACTGATGTGCCCATTTGTTCAGTCACCTGCTCATTTTCATGATGTGTAGGTTTTTAGAGAGGGCCAGTAGTTGGCCAATCTCATGTGGAGACTGGGTTTTGAGAGCATGGACATCTAGAGACTCTGAGAGGTCTTTGATGCACCACAATTTAGGGTTTCACTATATTTTGGTTTTCTTTAATTTCTACCCTATACTCTAGTTAATATTTCTTCCTCGCATATTTGAATATTTCGGATAGCGGAGTGAAATACCCCAAAACCCTAATTTAGAGAATTATGATAAATTAAGGATTTATTAGGAAAATTAATTAAATTAATTATTTTATTAAAATAAGAGGAAGTAATTAAGGTAAAATCAAGAGGAAATTTATAAATAATTTAATTGGGAATAAAAAAATTTAGGATGTTTTGTTAATTAAAATGGAATTGAGGGAAAACCTTTAAAAAGCTTAAATTAGCCTAAAAAGAAAATTTGTATTAAAATATTATTATTTTAAAATATCCCAAAATACCAAAATCTTTTAAATACCCCAAGCCACTTATTTTTCTTTTTTCCTTTTTCATTTTTCCTTCTTTTCTTTCTTTTCTTTTATTTTTCTTCTTTTCCTCTTTCTCCTTCTTTTCCTTTTTTCCCTTCCTTCCCCCGACTTGGGCCAGCCCAACGTGCAGCCCCGTCCCTCTCCCCTCTCCCTTCCTTTTGTGCGGCCTAAGGCCGGTGCCGCACCTTCCTTCTTCCCCGCCCAGTCTAGTTCTCCCCCTTTTTCTTTCTTTTTCCTGGACCGCTGGTCCGCTACACCCTTTCTTCTTCCCCTTCCCCTGACTCTCCCTCTCCCTGATGCCAATCACCCCACTTCCCTGGTAGGCACGCGGCCTCTACATCGCAGCATGCCAGCCTATTGTCCCTATCCCCTTCCCTGACACTCGCTCTCTCGCCTACACCTAATCACAGCCCCTCTCTCTCCTCTCCTTTTCCCCTTCCCGAGCAACCTGACCTGCAAATTTTCACAGGCCTTCTCCAGCCATTGGGCCACCAGCCGATGACCTACATGCTTGCCATTGACCCTTCCTCTTCCTTCTCTCTCTTTCCCCCTCATCCTTAGCCAATAAATACTCCGCAACCACCCCTCATTCAAGCTTTTTCTCCTAGCCCAGAAACTCTCCCTTTTCTATCCCAACCGCTTATTTATCCACCCGCTACTCTGCCACCGTCCAGCACCGCCGTCCAGCACTGCCACCCAATCCACTCCCTACATCACCTCCACCAAACACCAACCTCCACCACCCTTGATTTGCCTTTCATTAGCCACCCCGGCTGTGCAAAAATCACTCCCCAATCAGCCATACCCCAACCACCGCTGCCCTTGCATCACCGTCCACTGCCACTCCCACGGCAACCACCACCCCTTATACCCTCCAAAATCACCTATAGACCTTCCCCTACCTTTCCCTACCCTTCTTTTCCCCTTCCTCCCTCTCCTCCTCCCTTCCTCCCTCTCCACCACCCTTGGCCACCACAATACCGCCGTCTACGCTGCCACCTTTGGCTGTGTCACCACCACCACTCCAACCCTCTCCACCTAGGCATCTACCACCACCTTAAATTCCACCCTCATTCCCTCTCTCCTACCCTAATCACTCAAATTTTTTCCTTTTCTCCCTCTTTCCCCACTGCTGCAGCCATGCACCGCCGCCGGTCACCACCAACCCTAGGTGGTACTTTGACCCTTCTCAACCCCCAAGTCCTATTTATGCAAACCTTATTCTTTTTATTTATATTATATCATTAATATTATTATTATTATTATTATTATGTTATCATTATTATTATTATTATTAATATTATTATTTACCGCCTCAAAATATTAATCTTATTATTATTAAGGGGTTGAAACCCTATTTCATTATTATTTTGATTTTCATTATCATTATTATTATTTTTACTACTACTACTACTACTGTTGCAGCTGCTAGTTTTGGCATGTTATCATTTTTTTGCTATAAAAAAATAATCAAACCTTATTACTATTATTTATTATTTGAATATTACTATTACTAATATTATTCTTAATGCTTTTATTATTATTATTGTTACTATAGTTGTTATTACTATTACTATTACTATTACTATTACTATTAATATTACTATTGTTGTAAAATTATTCGAACCCTTATATTATCATTATTTCAGTTATTATTATTATTATTATTATTATTATTATTATTATTATTATTATTATTATCATCATCATCATCATCATCATCATCATCATCATCATCATCATCATCATCATCATCCTTAGACATATTATTATTTTGTTAGTATTACTATTATTATTATATTATTATTATTATTATTATTATTATTATCACTAACCCTATTATTAGCCTTAGCCTTAAAAATACTAGGGTTTCTATTCCTATGAGTATTAGTATTACTATTATTATTAATATCACTATTTTTGCTATAACTAGTGTTAGTACTATTATTAGAAGAAATAAAGCTATTAGATTTAATAATATAAATATGGCTATAAATATTAACATAAACCTATTTTGAATAATAATAATCTAGTATGCTAACTTTAGAATAAAAACCCTATTTTTCACTTGTAGAGTTTCTTTTAATAATAGTAACCCTAATCTTAGAATAAAATAGGAAATAAAATTATTTTTTGTAGGAGAGAAACTAATCCTTAGTTTTTCCCTTTTATAGGTGAAACTAGTCAAAACCCTAAGGAGGAGTAGGAGCGTGCTCCAAGACCGGTGTCATGTTAGGTAAGGATGTAGCTAAGGCCCTATGTGTGCTATGTTCCTTATGTGCCTTTTATGCCATGTATCATGATATATTATGTATCTTATATTTATTATAATAATTGTTCTATATGTAGTGCAGCTTGGAGTTGACGTATTTCTTATGGCATGTGTATAATATGTATATGCTATGAATTGTGATGTGGCCCTTTAGGACATGCATGCTAGTATATTTAATGTGATAATATGGGGTGGAAAGATGAAAAAGAAAAATGGGGAAGTAAGTTGACCTAAGGGAAGTAAGTTCACCAAGGGGGAATAAGTTGACCAAGGAATGTGGGATTGACCTAAATATCCCATGATCCATGAGTGGAAGAATAAAAGGGGACTTTAAACAAAATAAAAGAGTGGGTGAACTTTGTATGCGAGAATCTAAGGTTTGCATGGGAGAATCTAGGGTTTGCATGGGAGAATTCTAGGGTTTTGCATGAAAACTTTGAGGGTTTGCATAGGGTGGATGGAGTCCGTATGGGGACGAACTTTATATGTGAAAAGTTATCTTGGGATTTAAGTAAGGTAAGGGAAGAGTTGTTTGGGTGATTGGAGGCTTTGGGTGAAAAATAGTTCATAGGTTAGTACAAGGATGCATAGGAGACATTGCTAGGGCGTGGGAGGAAAAACCCTAATTTGGGATGGTGGAAAAAGTAAAAATAATTGAGGGTGAGTGAAGTATGAGATGAGAATGGAGGAATTTCATATGTAGGGTGAGTATGGGTATCATGGAAAGCAAGAGTGGAAGGTGAGAAATGGAGGTGACAGGTGGAAAGAAGGATGCTAGGGTTTGGTGTGGCCGACTAAGGTTTTGTGGTCACAAGTGTATTTGGGGGAGTAAAGTGAAATGATGAGGGTTGAGTCTATGGGGTGTACTGTATGGGGAGTTAAGACAACCTTGGTTGTGTGAGGTAGAGAAGGATGGGACACATAGGCCCAAATTAGGGTTTTTAGAGAAAATCCTAGGGTAAGACTGTGAGTAGACTTAGAAGTGTGAGGTAGTAGGCCTTGACCCTCACACTTAGGAGTTGGGCCTATAGTGTGAGCAAGTGGAATAAGGAAAGGATGTTGGGGAGAGTTAGGAGGTGCATAAGTCTCAAGATATGGGACATGCCCTCTTGGGAGGATAAATGTAGATGGAGTTAGTCATGCATGTGTAGGGTGAAATTTATTGAATAAGAAATAGTAAGACACTAATCATTTAAAGTGGAAGATTAGTGAGCCGGGCCCAGACCGATCTACCTGCATAATAGTGGCCAGTTGTCGGAGTGCCCTAGAGAGCGATCCACCAGCATATAATAGTGGTTAGGTCCGTTCTACCCTCTAAGTGACTGATCCACCAGCTATAATAGTAGGGGATCCCAAGCTCAATAAACCAAACCCTAAGTTTTATAAGACATGTAAAAGACACTAAATACTTACAATGGAACACCATGAGAGTCAGGGCCCGATCGATCCACCAACATAATAATGGCTAGGAGCATCTTGCCTTAGAGACTAATCCACCGTCATATAATAGTGGTCAGGTTCATTCTTTCCTATAAGTTTCGATCCATCGGCTATAATAGTGGGGTTCCTATACTCACATGGATTAATAAAAATCATTGTGTGAAAAGAGTATTGATCAAAGATTAAATAATCAGTTTATTTATACTATAACCTAGCCTTTATTTATCAGTAATGATTGTATGCTATTATGTGATCATACTTGTATTATATGTCTTTGTGTGTTGGCCTTAGTTGCATGGTCTCCTTGCGTAGTACATAGCGTACTGACCACCCGTTTCATGGGTATTGTTCATTCCCATGAGCAGAATGCCCCTCTGACTTTGTGCAGGTCAGTGATACTATTTTTGATGCCTTCGATGCTTATGAGACATCGGGCGGGGCTAAGTGTTGAGCATGGACTTGGCCTAGGGATTGAGAGTAGCATGGCCGAACTTCCTTCATATGTTCTTTTATTTTATATTAGATTACTCAGACTTAATTTTTATCGTTTTGTAGACTCTATTCCTTTTAAGGAGTTTTAATTATGTATTTGGATTGTAAACTCTTTCCGTGCACTCTGATTTCTACCCTATGAATATTTTAAAGCTTTTATGAAGCCTTTCTTTGAGTTTGGATTATGTTGGTTGTTAATTTTCCTTTAGCCTGGTGATTAGTATGGGAACGGCTGGGGGCTAGGCTTGTACTGATCATGGCAGTAACATCCTCAAAATTCACAAGTTTTGATTTAATTGCTTTCGCTAAATCTTAAATAAAACAAAAAAATTTAGTAGAGAATTTTGGGGTGTTACACGGAGGTATTGTACTTGTAACCTTTTATTTTGATATCACTTAACCAGTTTTAGCACACTATCCTATTAGTTTTTTCCCTTTTTGGGTTCTCAGTCTTTTTTTTGGCATAGGATGGGTAACACGAGCCTATCCAATGTTAGGTATGGTGGAACTCATTTTTCCTAATTGTTTACTAACTTTCTGCTTTTGTAAGGTTTTTGAAATGATATTTTTCAATAGTAAAAATAGGGGTGCTACAGATATGATCTTGATATATCAAGACATGATGCAAGCCTAATCCCTCGGTGAGGAAGGTGTCCATGGTTCTTCTTGGTATATTGGAATAAAAAGGGTACCCACTTTTCTTGTATATTATTTGAGACTTAGAGGCTAGTGACTGTCACTTGAGGATATTCTAGTGTACGAGAAATCCTAGATATGTTTCTCGATGAAATCTTGGGTATGCTACTAGTACTTGAGATAGACTTGCTACCAAGGACATGTGTTAAAGGTACCCTATTGTATAGTGCCAACTAAGATGGTAGAGTTGCATGCTTAGTTGGAGGAGTTATTAGAGAAGGGGTATAATAGATTGAGTGTATCACCTTAGGGGAGCACTAGTGATTTTTGTTATGAAGTAGGATGGTGGGTTGAAGCTCGACATCGATTATGAAGGATTAAACCAAGTTAAGATTAGGAACTATTATCCTTTACCTTTGATCAAAAACCTTTTTCATTAGCTACATAGGGCTATAGTGTTCTCAAAGATAGACCTTAGATATGAGTGCCATAATTTGAGAATTACTAAGTAGGACATACTGACTCCAACCATTAGGACGAAGTGTGGCTATTATTCACTATGATGTTTTTCAAACTCATGAATGCACCAACAGTGTTTATGGCTCTCGTAAACTACATCTTCTAGTAGTACCTAGATCAATTGGTCGTGGTCATCATCGGTAATATTTTGATTTACTCTAGAACTCATGGTAGATGTTGGAACTATTGAGGACACATTAGTTGTATGCCAATCTTTATAATTGTGAAATTTAGTTGGATGATGTAGCCTTCCTTGGACATGCATTTCAAAGGATGGTGTGTTAGTAGATCCTTCAAAGATTCGAGCAATATTAAAGTGGTTAGCACAGGTGGATATTTGGTAGATATTTAATTTCTTTGGATTAGTATGATACTATACACATTCTTTCCAAGACTTTTCTAGGATCACTCATCTTTTGACTATTTATTGAAGAAGATGACACACTCTCATTGGGATGATAAGTGCAGTAAGACTTTTGATGAGCTAAAGAAGAGGTTGACTTCAACTCTTGTGTTTACCTTATCATAAGGTATGTATGGGTTTGACGTTTATAGTGAACATCTAAGTATGATCTAGGGTGATTATTGATGCAACATAAGAGGGTAGTGGCATATAGTTCTCACCATTTGAAGAAACATGAGTATAGTTATCCGACTCATGTCCTTAACCTAGATGTAGTAGTCTTTCCTTGATGATCTAGAGATACTATATATATGAAGTCCATCCTAGAGGGCATAAACTATATATGGACCAAAAGAAGATCTAGTAGTGGCCCCATATAAAGAAAAATTTGGCAGACTTTGTAGGTAGATGCTTGATTTACTCGATGGTTAAGATCAAGATCAAATATTTATCCAAGTTGGTTCATTCTTTCGAGGTTCCTAAGTGGAAGTGGGATAGCGTGCCAATGGAATTTGTGGTTATGTTACCAAGAACTTGTAGTGGTTTTGATTTTAGTTGATCGGTTGACTAAGTCGATAGTATTTATACCGATGAAGTGAACTTTAAGTATTGAGTAGTCTCCAAGTGCTTACAGAAAGTATATGGAATGGTACCATGGAGGTACCTAAGGTAGGTAGAGCCAAAGAGTTTCAAGTATATAATAGAGTCCTTTTGAGGGTTTATCCTACAAAGGGAGTAATGAGGTTTAGTAGAAAGGGTAATCTCAATCAAAGATACATTGGATCGTACGAGATTGTGGATCAAATTGGTGATCAACCATCATTTACCCTAATGGTGGAATTATCATGTGTGCACAATATCTTCCACATATCCCAAATGAGGAAGTACATAGCAAATCCTTTATATGTCATCAAATCAGAGTCATTAGAGCTTGATAAGTCTCTAACTTATGAATAATTACCTAAAAGCATTTTGGATATAATGAATCAAACAATATACACAAATATTTCATCTCTATTAAAGGTCCTTTTATCATGGCATGGTATCAAGTAGGCCACATGGAAGGTTGAGAAGGAGATTTGAGTGAAGTATAATGTCTTTTTCTCCTAGTGTGATGTCTATTGTTATGTTCTTTTAATTTAATGGGGTAATAACACTTTTTATCTTGTAGAATGGATGTGTGAATTATTATGTGTTGTATAATATATTTAGAGCATAGATTGTAGGCTTCGAGGACACAACCTCTTCAAAGGGATTCCTATTTTTGTAAGATTTATTGAATGGAAATTTATGGTGTTTAATTTGATCTCAAAATGTTTTATTTTGATATGGAACTAAAAATTAATTTTGAGATAAAGATGGATTTGAATAAACCTTGGGAAATTGAATAAAATAAATTTTCAGGCCAACCGATCGACTAGTTATATGAATCAATTGAATGGTTCAACATTTTGGCTAAAGGGTCATGTTCGACCAAACCAATTGACAAGTTTGGGGAAATGATCATTGGTCAAGATGAGTATATTTTTTAAGCTCAACTTTTCTAGGAAATTTCTTATATCAAAATGCACCCTTCATAAACCAACTCCAAACTATTACTTAAAGATTCTTAACCTTTTATTATTATTATTTATACCGCTCTAGTCGAAGCCTTAAACTGATAATAAGGATCAATTTCAACATTTTTAGAAGAGGATGTGGTGTGGATCAAAGTGGAGAGAAGAGCAAGATTGAATCAAGTCTTTGTTTCGATCATCCATAGGTTGAAGTTGAAGAAAAATGGCTCAGTTTAAGGAAGGTTAAACTCGATTATCTATAGGTTTTCAATGGAAGATAAACTTTGAATGTCAATGCACATTCAAAGGATCTAAAGAGGAAGGAATGCCCGACACTATCCTATCTATATATGTCTCCAAAAGAGAGAAAAATGTAAGCTCATAAACTTGAGAATTTTTGTTCAAATGATTTCTATTATTCAGCTATACATATGCGTGTACAAGTAGGTATATATATAGGAAGAGTAGTCGACTAAAATGACTTAACCTTAGTAGGTTATCCTTATTAATTCAAGCTAGATTTAAATCACTTGAATTAATCCTATATAATACTTAATCTCAATCATAATATCATCATTTAAATGATATTAATGACTAACATTACAAATCCCTACAATCAACTATGGTACATACATGAAATTACACAAAAACCCTAGCTTACATGAAATATACTTTAGGGTTTACAATAAACTTAATATAAGTAATGATATCACGAACTATATCTTGTTGTAGTGTTATACCATGTATGCCATATCCTTACATGCTTTAAATTCTTGTAAACTTTAAGTATCTTCTTGTGTGTTAACTTCTTCACCTTGCAGATATGTAACATATCTACAAGAATATCTTGAAGTGTTTTCAATACCAAATATAGAAATATCATCAAGAACATTTAAAATGATTGGCTCTATTATTAAGAAAGCTAATTCTTCCTTACCTTGAGAATCATTAGAAACATGAGATACATTAGATGCACCTGCATCAGGATGGCCTCATCCTTGTATTCTTTCACCTCTCTCCTTCACACACCTTTGCTAGCATTGCGAAAATTTAAAAACTATTTTTTCTTGGTTGGGTGATTCCTTCCCATGGTGATCTTACAATACTCTTCTTGTGTTTGATATTTTCATAACGAAATCTATGCGCATTCCCTAGAAAATCAACATTTGAACTCTCAATTGAAAGAAAACCTATATTTGATAAATCCACTTATTTGGCACATATTCGAATGGTATGATTAGGGTTTCTTGATATATTGCATAACCCCAATCATTCCTAAACCAATTCATTGGCTACAAATAACCCTAATTTCCCCTTATTTTCACTTTTCTTTTAGCCTCTAAAATATCTAAGCTCTCTCTCACTTGTGTCTCTCCTCTCCACTTCAATTTGCCTTTGAGTTCTTTTCACTCTTTTGATTCTTCTTCTTCTTCTTCTTCTTATTATTATTATTATTATTATTATTATTATTATTATTATTATTATTATTATTATTATTATTATTATTATTATTATTATTATTATTATTATTATTATTATTATTATAATTTTTGTCTTTATATAGGAATAAGATAGATTTAGGAGGAAGTTGAGTTCACTTAAATAAATATTTCCTTTTTTTATTTTTGATTTTGGTAGGCCCCTTCTATATTAATTTTTGGAATATGAAT
Source organism: Tamarix chinensis (assembly GCA_030549775.1). Taxonomy (NCBI): domain Eukaryota; kingdom Viridiplantae; phylum Streptophyta; class Magnoliopsida; order Caryophyllales; family Tamaricaceae; genus Tamarix; species Tamarix chinensis. The sequence continues at coordinate 62,046,881 of CM060177.1, read as the reverse complement.
ATTATGAAATGATTTATGAAGTTTTAACTTATTTTTTTAAAGGTATTGGAAGTTGAGAATCTTCTAGGTTGAGTTTTTTCGATTTGTGGAATTTTTGTTCCCATTAGTTATGTCATTCTTGCCTCTGAAATGTGGCCTTAATAAGAATGATGTGTGATGTATTCTATAAAGTGTTAATTTTATAGGAATGCATGAAAGTTTGACTTGAAATTGATGCAGTTGAATTGTTTGTGAATGCCAAGAAAAAAATATGTGATTTTAGAGAAAATAGAGTCGGTTACTTGAATGTGAAGCATGATTTAGTTTAGGAGCTAGTAAAATAATAACATGTTGCTATGATATATTTTGGTTTAAATTTGGTAAGATTTTAGAGTGTAATTCACATGAAAAATGTCTATTTTATGCTCTTTAGGGGTAGATCAATTGACTAGTCCTTAAATTAGTCGACTTGTTGCACTATAAGAAAAGTAATTTTTGGTGACAGAATATGTCATTGCAAAAAATATCTTTGCCAACAACATTATATTTTTGGCAATGAAAAATTATCATTTTGTATCATAGCATAAGTAAAGGTTTTTGTAATGACTTTTTGCTGCTGGTAAAAAAAATTATTTTAACGATGATAGACTTGTGACTAAAAATAGCTTTGTAGTTATAAATGATTTGCATAGATGCTAGAGATTAATTGTAATAATATATAAATGTTTTGCAATGACATTGTTTTTTCCTATAATCTATTATATTTTAAAATGGTTTGTTTGTGACCAATAATGTACAATATATTTTACAAAGACTTTGATGTTGCCAATAATGTGTTATGTTTTGCAACACTTTTTTTGCTACTAATAATATACAATATTTTTTTGCAACAACAATTCTATTGCCAATAATGTGCTATATTCTTGCAACAATGTTTTAATTTCCAATAATGTACAACATTATTTGCAACAACTTTTATGCTGCCAATAATTTGTTATATTTATCAAAGATTTGTTTGTTGCCAATAATGTACAATATTTCTTGCAAAAACTTTCTTGTTATTAATAATTTGCTATATTTTTAAAAGGATGGAATCACCAAAATGATGGTATACCGTGTTGATATAAGTAGCCAGATAAATCCTTATAATACTCTACATAATTTGGAGTATTACATGTACCTCCACTCAAAGAACGCTACATATTTGTTGAGCCTTAACCACTAATTGTCTCAATATAAATCATATCCTAAGAATCATCCCACCAGGTGGTTTATTGGTTCATCCAAGTTCACCTCGATGTTGCGTTTTAGCTTTGATACCATTTGTAACCCCTGAATTGATATGGCTACATATGGCTACTTTCGAGCTCTTTTAAATTGATCGGCTAGCCCCATAGATCAACATGAGTCCTTTCAGCATGCTTTGTCTTCACTCACATGCTTCCTAAGAACTTTTTAGAATATTATGAAATTTTTTAGGAGGGTCACCCATCCTAAGAATTGCTCCACGACTAGCACACTTAATTGTGAAGTTGTTAGGAAGGAATTACCAAAAGAATGGTATACCATGTTGATATAAGTAGGTAGATCAATCCTTATAACACTCTACTTAATTTGGGATATTACTTTTTTATCCAATGCTATTTTTAGGCAATAATTTCTCTAAATAATCACTACAATACTATTAGATAAATTATCACTTTATAACTTTTCACAATCATGATACTTTGTTCAAACACTCGTCACATACATTTATTATTCTAATAGAAATGTCAATAATAAAATCATTTGATCATACATATAAAATGAATAATTCATTAATTGTATAATTATCTAATGCAATTGTCAAAAATAGAAACTATTATTCAAAACATCTAATAAGACATGACCATCATTGAAAGTGTTCTTGGCAAAAGAATCTTGTCAAGTGTTTTTGTTCAAAAGGATATGTAAAAATCCTTCTAAATGCAAGAACACAATCTTCTTATCAACGCATCAACTAATAACAAAAATATGTATCCAAAAATAAATCAATAATCATCCTCAATGCCACCATGGAAAATATCACCATCATGGCCAAGTGTATTCCTTAACTTTAATAAATTGTAAGATTACTACATGTCTCATACATACATACATATTTGTATGTATAGAAAATATAAGTGCATTACCAACCCAATCACTCAATAGATATGGCAATGATCATTCAATCAAATCATTCTAATGTAATTATGCAACCACCATTATAAGTTAACGCATAAAATTTTGCATGCAATTCCCCTTAATTTAGTTGAAAAATAGAAAAGGATGAAGTTAATGAAATATTAATTAATTTTCATCCCATTTATAATTAGTAAACCATTAAGTACATTAAATGTTTTTTTAGTGGTTTAATTTATTTGCTTACTGTATATTGAAGGACCTACTATATTTTATTTTGGTTATAAACATGCAGGATCATTATAGACACAATGGTGCATTTTCTATTTACAAAGATGAATTGGGTGGAAGTTTAGAAATTGATTATATTTTTATTTTTGAAGTATCACGTATAGATTTTCAGTAATAATATCATGATAATTAATAAGAGAAGAATATTATTTTTTAACGGTTAGACCTTCATATGTGTTGATGTGGATATGATTTTGCTTATTTATTTATTTATTTATCAATAACGATATGATATTTGAGGTAATTGGTTTCTTAAACTAGAATCATACTTTGAAAACTAGAAGATGGAAACCAGAATTCATAATAATGATAGATAATTGATAATTTTTAGGGCATTGAGCAATATACACAAGATGGTGAGGATCTTAGAGATGCTTAAAGATCTTAAGATCAATCAAGATCTATACCATATTATTACCTATCAAAATTCTATGGATTTTAGATTATATCTTTATTTTTTTCATATTAGTTGAAGAGAATATGAACTAGTTTTTGCTTGATAAACACTTTTCGAGACCTATTAGGTGGATTCTCAAATCAATTTAGATTGTCCTATCATATAAAAACTTTTAGGTAATATTTTTATGATTGTTATGTCATTTATGTTTCTTGGTATGAAGGCTACAAAATGGAATAAGTTGTGGACAAAGGTATTGGGCATATATGACTAAGTTTAGATACAATTTAAGGTTATTTAGGAATTACAATGAGCTTATTTTATACATATATAATATATATATATATATATATATATATATATATATATATATATATATATATATATATATATATAATATATATATATATATATATATATATATAATATATATATATATCTTTGCATGTGTTATAATGAGCTTATTATCTTCGATAAATCACCAAGACAATAGGTGCAAGATAATTTCGTAACATATATATATGAATGAAAATAATAATATCCCATACTATAAATGTAAATACAACTCAAACTTGAGTAACATTTTAATTACCTAGTCGTGGACTCTGAAATGCCCCAAAAATTCATATTTTATTATGAAAATTAATTAAATAATTTATTTTTACTAAAATAAAGGAAATTAATTAGGGAAAATTAATAAGAAATTTTATAAATATTTTAATTAGAGGAAATTTGGGTATTTTAACTAATTAAATATTTTAATTTAGAAATTAATTAAATAAATTATTTTATTTAAATTAAGAAGGATAAAATAGTTTCAAATTAATGTTAATTTTATAAATAAATTAATCGAAGAAAATGAGAGTGATTTGCTAATTAAAATGAAATTTATGAAAAATATTTTAAAAATCCTAATTTAACCTAAAAAGGGATTTAAATATTATTTTATTTAAATATTATTATTTTTAACTATCCCAAATATTTTAATTTATTTATTTTACCCAACCCTCCTATTTTTCTTTTTCCCTTTTTCCCTTTTTCTTTTTCTTTCTTCCTTTTTCTTTCTTTTTCTTTCTTCTTTTCTTTTGTTTTTCCTCCCCTCCCCGTTTGGGCCTGCCGCCTTCCCGTGGCCCAGTTCTCCCTTGCCCTTCTTCCTTCTTGGGCACGGCCCAACCCGCGTGACCGTCGCCCTTCTGCCGTTCCCCTCCGCACTGCATTTTATATCTTTTTTTCCCGAAATGCAGCGTTCTATTTAAACGCTTCCCTCCTTGCACCCGATCGCCCAGTTCGCCCTTCTTTTCTTTCTTTCTTTCCCTGAACCGCTCGATTCGCGCATCCTTTTCTTTCTTCTTCCTCTTTCCTCCCTTCCCCTGTCGACGTCGAGCACCTGTAACTGCTCACTGCCACCTCCGAAAATTTTGCCGTCGGTTACGCCCGTTTTGACTAGCCAGTTTTCCCCTCTCTTTCCCCACTGATCGGCCTATCATTTCAACCCAATCAACTCCCCCTATCTTCACACGTTTCCCTCTCCCAGCCAGCCAACCCTGCCACGTTCGGCCTAGAATTTCGCCGGCAACCGTCGCCACCGGCGAACCTAACTAACCTACCCCAACTTCCCCGTATTCCCTTTGACCTTACCTCCCACCCTTAGCCTATAAATATCCTTAAACCAACACTGGAATTGAGTTCCGTTTTCTAACCTAGAAAAATGACCCTTTTCGCCACCGCCTCTTTAGATGTCACTTCTGCCGTCTCCGGCCAACACAGCCGCCTGTTCTAGCCACCCGTGAACTCCTTGCACTGCCCCCTAACTAATCGTGCCTTCCTCCTCCCTCGATTCTTCATACACAAGATGCCGAGGCTGTGTGAAGTAGCCCTCATGATCAACCTATATCTCAATCTTCGCCGCCCTTCGCACCACCATTAGCCACCTCCTCCTCCGCTTCCGCCGCTTCTTTTACCTTTCAAATTATTCTGCAGACCACCCTCTACCTTCCCCTACCTTTCTTTTCCTCTTCCTCCCTCTCCTCCTCTCTTTCTCTTTTTCTTCCTCTTTTGGCCACCACCACCGCTGCCCTACGCTGCCACCATCATTTTGTTCCTCTCCTCCTGGGTAACCCTAAACTCCCCAACTCCCACCTCCATTCTTCTTATTTTGTTCCTAGCCTTCAACTTTTACCCTTTTCTTTCCTTTTTCCAGCCACCGCCTCCGCCTCCGTGTACCACTGCCGGTGCCGCCTATCCCCTCCAGCCTAAGATTGAACCCTAGACCCTCTCAACCCTTCTCCCTATTTTTATAAGCCTTAATTTATTTTATTTTATTTATTTGAATATGAATACTATTTTTTATTATTTTTAATATTTCTATTTTTAATATGTATTATTATTATTATTAGTATTAATGTTTTGAATATTATTTCTGTTGAGGGCTGAAGCCCTATTGTATTTTTTATTTTGATTTTATTATTATTATTCTTATTGTTTATATTATTATTATTATTATTATTATTATTATTATTATTATTATTAATATGTGTTTATTTTTATAATTGCTATTTTTATTATTACTATTTTGAATTACTACTATTATTATTTCATTATTAATATTAGAACTACTTTACTATTAGCTTTACTATTATTATTATTATTACTATTATTATTATTATTGTTGTTGTTGTTGTTGTTGTTGTTGTTGTTGTTGTTGTTGTTATTATTACTAAATTTTGTTATTTATTTTACTAATATTATTATTAGTATTATTTTGGTAAAAGGGCCGAAGCCTTTATTTTACTTTGTTTTTGAATAATGTCCTTTTTATTATTATTGTTGTTACTATTATTATTATTCTTATTTATATTCTCATTAATATTATTTTTACTATCTTTACTATTATTATTTTAGTATCATTTTTATTATTATTAGGGTAAAGTCTTTAACCCTATATTATCAACTTTTATAATATTTCTATTATTTCTTATACCTTTAGCAAAGTTAGAAATTTGGTAATGCTATTTCTATTAATATGTTATTATTTTTTCAAAGCCCTAAGGAGGCGCAAGAGCGTGCTCCAAGACCAGTGTCATTTTAGGTAAGGGTGTTACTAAGGCCTTTTGTGTGTTTATATGCATTATGTGCTTCGCATGCTATATATCATATGTTTATCATTATTAATTATGTCGTGTGTGGTATGATGTGGAGTTAAAGTATGTTTTCGTGTATTTGCATGGCATATGTATTATGTATATGTGATGATATGTGTTGTGACCTTGTAAGACATGCATGTGAGGATGTTGATGTGGTTTGTGTGGGAGAAAGGATGAAAAAGGAGGATGGGGAAAGAATTTGACCAAGGGATGAGAGTTGACCTAAGTATTATAATGATCCATATGTGGAAGAGTAAAATACAATTTATGGTTTCGTGTGGAAGTATATAAATTATGATTTTTATATGGGAGAATCTAATTTATGGTGTTGTAAGGGAGAATCTAGTTTATGGTTTTGTATGGGAGAAAATAACTTATGGTTTCTTATGGGAGAATCTAATTATGGTCTCGTTATGGTTTTATGTGAGAGAATTTAATCTATGTTTTTGTATGGGAGAATCTAATGTAGGTTTTTGTATGGATAAATCTTTGGTATTATATGGTTTGAATTTAGGGTTTGGTATGGATGAATCTTGGGTTTTATATGGATTGAATCTAGGGTTTGGTATGGATAGATCTTTGGTTTTGTGTGGATTGAATTTAGGGTTTTTTATGGCGGAATCTAGGGTTGCATGGTGGTATTAATGGTTTCATGGTGGTATTAGGGTTAGCATAGGATGTATAACGCCTGCATGGGAGTGCAATTTATGCATGGAACGTTAGTTTGGGATGTGAGGATGGTAATGTAAGCGTTGTTTGGGTGGTTGAACACTTTGGATGGAAAATAGTACGTGGAGCATTATAAGGGTATGGAGGAGATTGAATTAGGGTTTGGAGTGATTAACTATAGGTTGTTGTGATTAACTGGGGTTGGAGTGGCTAATTGTGGTTTGTTGTGATTAACTAAGGTTTGGAATGGCTAATTATGGTTGTTATGGTTAAATAGGGTTTGGAGTGGTTAACTATGGTAAATTATGGTTTGGTGTGGCTGCTTAGGGTTTTTGTTGTATCATGTGTAATTGGTGATTAAAGTGTAATTATGATGGTATAATCTATGATTTGTGATATATGAAGTGTGAAGTGAATGATTCATGCATGTCCATGGTGAAAGCTTCTGAATAAGATACTTAATATATTAATTACTTAAAGTGGAAGATATTGAGACGGGACCAGCCGATCCACCGGTAAGGAATAGTGGTTAGAGTTTTTACCCTATGTGCGACCGATCCACCGGTTATAATAGTGGTTAGGACATGATGTCTTATGTGTGACCGATCCACCAGTTATAATAGTGGGGGTTCCCGAGCTCAATAAACACAAACCAGAGTCTTACTAAAGTACCTAAAAGACATTAATTACTTATAGTGGAACACCATGTGAGCCAAGGCCAACTGATCCACCGGTTAGGAATAGTGGTTAGGACACATAGTCCTATGTATCTATGATCCACCGGCTATAATAGTGGGGGCTTCCGTACTCACATGGATTTGATAAAAAGTATCGCGTGAATTTATTTCTGATCAGAGATTAATTAAATAATTAATCTGGACTATAAATGGGCCTTTATGTATCCACCCGAATGATGGTTCGTTATTATGTTATCATGTTGGCCTTTATGTTCTTTTATTCTTATGCATGGTTTATGTGATTTTATATGTTGGCCTTAGTGTTCGGTTACCTTACTCAGTACGTAGCATACCGATCACACTTTTCATGGGTGCTACTTATTCCCACGAGTAGTATGCCCTTCTGACTTTGTGCAGGTGGGCGAGACATTAGTCGGGGCTGTGTGTTGAGCTTGTGGTTGGCTCCAAGTTCTAGAGTGTCGTGGCCGTATTCATTCTTTATGGGATTTATGTCTGTTTGTTATTTTGTTTGTATCGAATTTATCGGTTTTGATTTATTACCTTGTATTGAGTATTTTAAATAAACCTTTTTCGATTGTAAGATTGTTTCCTTCGATGAATTTTGACTTCGCACTCTTATTTTTATCTTATGACTGATTTCACTCTATTGATTCATGATTCTTTACGCATACTCTGATTTCTAAGTTATTATCTCTTTAATTCATTTTATGAAATCTTGGTTTGAGTTTTATATTAATCTTTTTTAGCCTTAGCACTTGGTACTGAAACGGTTAGAGAGAACCAGTTTGGTACCAAGTGTGGCCGTAACATCCCCAAAATTCACGGGTTTTAGATTAAGTATTTTAATTACTTCCGCTTTAAAAAAAGTAGTGAATTTTGGGGTGTTACAACAACTTTTTTACATTATGCTGATGAGTTAGTTTAGACACACTCATAATGATGGTAGGTGTTTATATGTTAGTTGAGTTTCATCATAGTAGAAAGTAGGCAATATTATTAAATAATAAGAAAACATAATAATAATATCCAAAATAGGTAAAAGTATAATACCTTGCCCTCTATGACCGCTGACACTTCATTCTATAATTTTCTTACACATATTTTTTATTCAATCATACCCTAAAATATATGTAAATTAAAACAAGGTAATCAGATTTCACAATACAAAGAAAACTATGTGAAATTAGAAATAAAAAAAGATTTATAATATACTAGAATCGTGACTCTATCAAAAAAGTAATAAAAGATTTGTAGAATAACTAAAAAAGATATACAAAAGGTTACATAACATATTTCCTTACACAAGTAAGTACTTAGAAAAAAGTAACAAAATAGTCAAATAGTAATCTTCAACATCACTAGCAACAATAAAATCATCTAAATCTAAGTTTTTCTTCTTTTACTACTTTCACTTCTTCTGATTTCATTCCCTTTGTTGATTTATGCTCTTCATGTCACTTGTGACCCAATTGATGACTTTTTCTCCTTGTTTTACTTTAAAATGAGTAGTCACTAAAGAAACATTTTCCATATGTATTATGGGCTAGAGAACATAATTAGAACTCATAATCTCTCATTGTTGTATAAAATCATCGTTAATTTGATCTAGTACTTTCTCTTCCTCCACTTCTGGCATGCTATAAAAGTCTCTAGCTCTATCTTAATCATTACATTCCAATCATCATATCTTAGATCTTGAACATAAAAGATCTACTCTACTTGTGATTCTAATAGAAAAGGCTCATATGTCTTTAATGAAAACCTCTATGTATGCTACTTATTCCATATTCATCCACTTTATAACCTATACTTTCATGTTTCACATTATATCAATTACATTTCAAAACAACAACATGATTTTTTACTGGCATATTGCAACTTATAAACATCCCATGTTATAGCATAATATAAGTCATTTGAATGACCATCTCGTAGCACTATAACACCGGTATTTTGGCATTTCTTATCTACTTCTCGATTAAGTGTGTGAATTCTAAACCCATTATCAGTAAGCTCACTATAATGCCTTGTGGTGTGTAATAGACTACGCACCAATTGATATAAAATTTCATCAACTAATCCTTCTTTATATAATTTATCCACCTATTAATCAATGAAGGAAATATAAATACATTTACACATCATAGGTTTTTATCACATCATAAACCCAATATACAGAATGAGTCTTATGTCTCCTCTCTACATTTCTAGGATTTGGATTTTCAATCGCTAGCTCTTCTTTGTGCCTCCTAATATAAAGATGAAATTCAAAGTTTTAGGAAATTATATAAATGACTTTAAACTATATATATGATGAATAATCTTATGAGTTTTAGAATAACAAATGAATAGCTTTACAAATTCTTGAAACTCATCACAATTATGGAGGACATATAACTCCTCAAACCCAAAATCTTGAAGGATAGGCTTCCCCAATGGATGCCCAATATGTTTAAAAATGTCTATTCAATTTCTTTTTTCATCATTACCAACTTCGTCATTTTAAGATGTATAATTAAACTGACTACCTATGTCATCTATGTGCCTAGAACAAAAGGTAAGGAATTCATTATCCAAATAACCTATTACAGTTGATCATTTAGGGTGTGCCTTATTTCGAACATTAGATTTCAAGGTACCTATATACCTAAAATTTTTTTGATATAAAGTTAAATGTAGAGGTAGGTTATCTAATTATAAAATTAAATGAATATAAAACTCACAATTTAAATAATACCTCTCTATTGGATACATCCAATGATATCTCATTAGCTTATAAATCTATGTCTGTTGGATTTCTCCTTAGGGAATATGTCAGGACACTCACAAAACACCACTATCTACTCTAAGGGCATCTCAGTTGCTTTGGTGTCTTTGACACTACACACGTACAAAAAATACCCTTTATGTACGAGGTTACTCAAATGACTGCTAACATGATCCTTGTAAAGGGGTTAGGTTCACACTTTCAATATGAAACCCTAATACCCTTGGGTCCTCACAGAACCATGCATTCTTATGAACAATCAATCAACGTTTTATACTTCCCTATCATATCCATCCTAATGATCACATCAAAATTGCGTAGTTCGAGCTCTATGAGGTATAATGGAAATTCAATTCTTTCCACTACCAGAGTCACTCCTTGATAGAATCTAGAACACACAATCCTATCCATAGAAGGCAACAAATTAGAATTAGATATATTAGAGGAAGGAGATGAGGCTACTCTAGCTACTAATACAAATGACACAAAGGAGTGCAATGCACCATATTTGGATAATACGAAAGTAAGAAAGGTAGAGATAGTAAGCATATTGGTCAAGAACTTTGCCTGATGTTCTTCCTCTACCTGACTCATCACCTTCAAGAGTCTTGATTATGGAACTCCTGTAACACTAGATAATCCTTTACCTTGCTAGAAAGGGTGAGGCCTCAAACCTCCGAGCTAGATAGATCAACTAATGATAGTATTTGGCAATGGTGAAAACTCTCTGCATCTACGGTTGTGGATGTTGGATTGATCTAGTACTCTAAGCTCTTAATTGGCTCCTCTTGACACTACCACTACCAAGTAGGCACTTATGCACTCTATGCCCCCAATCCACATCTATGACAAGTCCTCTTATAGCCTCTATAATCTACCACTGAGTGATTTGTCCTGCACTGCTTGTAGTTGTAGTGCCTCTCCTCGGCAAGACCCATAGAAAACCCTCCAACTCGGGGTACTAACCTCATACTCCTACCATATCTAGGCGGTAAGATACCTCCCAAAAAGGCCTTCTTTCTGTCACTAGGATGCGGGTGACCTTCAAACTTCCTCTTAGTCCTGGACTAAGCGCTTGTGGCATAAATGACTCAGGATGCCTTCAACACCTGCTCGTACATCCCTACCGTGATTGGTGGAGTAACTCCCACCAAAAGCTCCTAATGGTTAATCCCCAACCCATTCTTGAAATTGTGGAATTGCCTCACCTTGTTGGAATCCACCTCCTAGGAGAATTGGACTATGTCCATGAATTGAGTACATTACTCCTTGATGGAAATGCCCCCTAGCAGAGGAGCTATGAATTCATCGTACTTCTTCATGTGAAGGTGATTGGGTAGAAACAGGTTTGTAGCACCTATAGGAATGGTCCCTATCCTATAGGTTCTCCAACACTTTGTTGGACTCTCCTCCACCACATGTTTGCCCTTTCTCTCAATTATTACACTACCATGTCAACCCTCCTACCTCTAGGGAAACCGTAGGTGATGAAGATCTTCTCTAATGACCCATCTTTTCATGATGCTAGGGTCCTCATAGTCCTCAAATATTGGTGGGTGATGATGATCATCCCTCATAAGCCAATCTTCATAAACTAGTGCTGCTACTAGAACCGGTGGCGGTTGTGGTACTCAAATTTAACCCTCCATGTAAGCTTTAATGATCTCCATGAAGGCTTCAATGCGCTCCTAACTACGGGTAGAAGCCATCGATGTAACACCCCCAAACATTACCATTGAAAATTTTATTTTTGAATAGAAGATCAATCAACCATAAAGGGGTGTTTTTGCCATAGTTGGTATAAGTCTGGCCCATGCTATCCATGTACCAACATGATAAGAAAAACAAAGTAGCAATTCATAACATAAATAAGGTTAAGTGTTTCTTCCAAAATAAATAATGAAATACAAAAACATTGTTCAACATAAATAAAAAAAATTAGCATAAGGAAAAACTAAAAAAGGATAATGGCCAGACGTCACTCTCTCCGATCCTCAACACTAGGCACAACAACATCACTCTGCCCTAACCATATCATCATATGTGGTAAATTCATTCATAGAATCCTCATTCACTTACAAAGGCTTAGATGGGGTCACTACTTCTGAGAATGAGCAGCACCCATGATAGGGATGATTAGTGATAAGTACTCTATGTACATAGTAAGGTAACAATACAATCATGTAGGTTAGAGATATTAATAACAACTTAATAAGAAATGAAATACGCATAGGAAGATTATATCGGTTCATTCATTATTATCTAGTTAAGATATTAATGTGATAAATAGGTCAACTCATAAATTTTTATCCACCAGGTTCAAGGACCCCATTGTTCTTACCGGTGGTAGGATAATCAAAGTACAAACCTAAGTGAAGCACGCTCATAACCACTATTCTCACTGATGGATTGGTAAATGAAGTACTAACTTAGGGCAATATGCACCTAGCCACTATACTCACTAGTGGACTAGTAAGTAAAGTATAAACCCAGGGTAGCACGCTTTTGGCCACTAGTCTCATTGGTGGACTAATAAATAAAGTATATCTAATCATAACCCATGTGTTGTTCTCTTATACATAATTAGTGTCTTCCCTAAACTTGTTATCATCTAGTGGTTTTATTTACTTGATTTAAGACCCCTCTATTCTTATAGATGGAATTATAATCAATGGACAAACCTATGGTAGCACGCTCTTAGCCACTATTCTCACAAGTTGACTAGTAAACAAAGTATAACCTAGGGCAACACGCTCTTTGCCACTATTCTTACCAGTGGACTAGTAAATACAACTAAGCCCAACTCAAATGTTCTTCCTTTTTAAGTTATTAGTGTCTTATTAATGTTTTCTTTATTCCAGATACAACACACAAATTTGAACAACTCATGCATGAATCCTACCCTATTACCACCCTAGGGTAATGTTGTTCCCTTAGAAACCTAACTTCATAATCATGAGTACATCTTTAACTCTTATTATGAATCATAACCTCTTACCCCCATTTCTCATATATTTTAACAATTGGCCTCTATGGATACTTCTCAAAACCCTAGGTTTCCTTAGTTGTTCTAGGCCCTCCTTTTTACTACTTTTTTAGCTCTAATTTTCTATACCCATGCATATATAACTATGATTAGCCATCCATTAAATATATGTATCTTAACTTCCACATTTTCACACATGTGATAATAAAATCCCAAATTATACCCCTCTCAAAACCCTAATTACTCATGGTAGTTATATTTACTTTCACTTATCCCATATGGTTATTAGATTTATTACATGGTCCCTAAATAGCATGATTAACATCATAATCCATAGTTACAACCCAACTTCCCTATTTCCTACATGTGATAGTAATCTATCCCTAGGGTTTAGTGCTTTAACCTACCAAAACCCTAGCTCCACCTTTCTCGTAACCTCTCATCCCTCAGCACTCCAAGGATTCCCCAAATTTGTAAAGCTACCCAACAATGTCATCCTTAACCCCTATATCCACTTTTAGCAACCAACCCTTAATCAAATCACCCATGGGCATAACTCTCATTAGGTTTGACTCACCCCATGCATGGTTAACCATCGCCATAAATTGTTGCCCCATACTATAGTTATTTTTTATAGCACCTCCAATTGATATTAGGTTAAATTTCACCATTGAGTGCCCCGTATGCCACTTTTTACATTTTTGACTAAAATACCCCTAAGTCTCAGTACCCTACCTAAGTTACAAGGTATCTAACACAATGACACATTAACTTTTGAAACATTTAGTATCATATAATAAAAATACACACCAACACATAAACTAATAGAATCATGTCCACACATCTTCTTACCTTTAGTCATTGCTAAGCTAAGCTGCATATAAAACCCTAGACCATCTACCATTTTATGTATGCCTTCACTTAACACATAATAAGGTCATATTTTAATAAGAATAAGGCCCTAGCTATGGCTATATTCTTACCGAAATGGATATAGTATCATTGTAGAAATAACCTATGACTCCACTCCTACCATCACAGGAACAATACCTAGAAAATAGAATTATCTAAAATTAGGCTATCTTTTCCTTTTTTATTTTTTAAATAAAAGAATAATAAGGAGGAATATAATCAAATGAAAACTCAAATAGAAGAAAGGAAGTGGTGGTGACCAAAATAGGGAAGAAAAATAGTGTGGCAGAGGTAGCACAACAACTATTATGGCTTAGTGGTGGCAACCAATTTTTGGTGAAAAGGGTAGGGGTTAGCAACTTAGGGTTAAGGGTGGTGTTGGCACTGAGATAGGCAAGTAGGGGGAATGGTGATGGTGGTGGGACTGGTGTTTGACTCAACCTAGAGGGTGGAGGAGAAAGGAGGGGGAGAAAGGGAGGAAAAAAAAGGTAAATTGGGGTGGCTGCACAGGCTGGGCATTTGTGCAGGGTGGTTAAGGTGCGGTAGTGGCATTAAGGGGAGTATTTGGTCGACGGTGGTGGTGCTAGGAGGTGCAGCTAGCAATGATTGTAGGCTAGGGGAAAAGAGAAGGGAAGAATGATGGTGAAAGGGAGCTCTACAGGTGCAGGTGGGTGTAGGTAAGGAAGAAGGGAGGTACTGGGGGTGTGGCCAGGGGGGATGACATACCGAAGTGGGCTAGAGAGGGAGAGGTTGCACAGAATAGGGTAGGCTTGTTGGGGGGGAGAAGAAGAGGGTGTCTAAGGGGGTATTTATAGGTAGGGAAGGGGGTGAGGGTGAGGGTGAGGGGAATGTGACTGGGGAGGTGATTGGTGCATCAGGCTATAGGAGGAAGGACGACATAGGTGGTAGGGAAGGGGGTAGGTGTATAGTATGGTGGCCAGCTGTAGGGGTGTGGGGGCATGCAGTGTGCATGCCATTATACATGGTCCTACATGGCTAAGAATGTAAATGAGAAAGGCCTAATTGGGTGTAGGAGGTATTGTCGGGGACAAAAATGGAAGGAGGAGGGATGGTGACGTAAGGGAGATAAGTGAGAGGAAGAAGATAGGGAGAAAAAGAGGAGAGGAAAAGAGGAAAGGGAGAAAAAGGGAAAGAAAGAAAAAGGGGGAAATGGGTTGGTTGCTTAGGGGAAATAAAAGAAGAGAGGGGGAGAAGGATTAGGTCACTCGAGGAGAAAAAGGAAGAGAGAAAGAAGGAGGGAATTGGGCTGGGAGCGATACGACCTAGAAGGAGAAGGAGGAAGAACAAAGAAGGAAGAAAATAAAAAATGAGAAAAAGGAGAAAAGGAGGGGAGAAAAGGAGGAAAGAAAGAGGAAAATGGAAAAAAAGGAAAATTGTGGGATTTTAGGTTGGACTTTGGGATAAATTAATGATAATTTTATAAAAAAATAAATAATTTTTTTATAAATTTCATATCAATTATTATTGACTAAATAATTAAAATAAAACCTCAGAATTAGGCTAAATAATTAATTTTAAATTTTATGTTATTATTGTTATTATATAGAATTAATAATTTTTTTTTAAAAAAATTGGTGTATTTCAATCTATTCTTAAAGGAAGGAAGTAATTAGGGATGAAATTTAATCTACTAAGTACCAAGACTTGCACAACAATTATCACTAAGGCTACCTATGGCATATTCCCAACCCCACTCTTACTCATGGACATTCAAGGCTTGAAATGCTTAAACTTGATGGGGGAAAATCAAAGAGAAAAGGTTTTATAATACCATCAAGTGGTATAAGTGTAAAATTGTTGAAAACATTAAATGTTAACAAAACGCTATGTTAAAACTGAGGGTGTTAGTTAAATTATTTTCAAAAGCAATGCATGTGTTGTAAAAATGTTGTGATAGTAATATATGGTATCGGTTTAACAATTCTTAAAAGTGGAAAGTCTTTATAAAAATATTTGATACCAACAAGTAACATCCCCATTTTCTCTACCATTTTTTAAATATAAAAATAGTTCAGAAGCTAAAAAATACACCTAGGAAAAACAGGGTGCTACTGTCGTACCTGACACAAGATAAACATATGCTTCCTACCCCATATTCGATATAAGGCTAAGAACAGCCAACCAATTTAAAACATCTAAGTGTGTGAATTTAAGTTACATAGAATTTAAAAGATTGTTCATATTGAGGAACTCATTGGTCCCTAACCAAATCAATACAGAAACAAAAATAGTTAAAAGTACTAGACTACATTAAAATGAGATTAGGGTGTGACACCCAAAACAAAACCACAATCCACCATAGACCCACAAAAATCTCTAGATGCCCATGTTCTCAAGCCCTGAACCCAAGTTAAGGTAGGCCCACTACTAGCCATCCCGAAAAATCTACACATGACCCTCTAATAGTGAGAATAAGCAGGTAACCGAGAAAATGGGCACATTAGTAAACTACATATTGAGTAAGCTAAGTTGCTTCCATAATGGAATATAAGTATGTAATTTAAATCTATCATACATGGATATTGTAATTAATATTTGTCATGCTAATGCCATATATGTAAAGATAGGAATACACTAGGGCATACTATCGTGCAGATAATGTAGAATATATCATGCTTGGTTTCATATTATAATCATATAGGTACAACTATGCTAACAGATTAATCCAAGCAACCACTAGGGTTTATTTTCCAATCTCTTAACCCTTTAGATTATACCATTTCCTTGTTTATTTACATGTTAACATGGGTTTACATCCGAAAATCATTTCAATCAATACCAAATTAGTCATTTAAGTCATTAATCAAGTGTACAAATCAACTTTCATCCATTTTCTCATCCAACCATTTTCCATTCTTATCCAATTATTCATATTTGCTTATTTATTATCCAGGTCTTTATCATCAAATTACTTATTATCTAAATTTTATTATTAAGTGATGGAATATGGACCACCCCATGGCCTTATATACCATATAAGATTATCCAAATAAGGGACATAAAGTCCAGGCCAAAGCCAATCACTAAAGTGCAAATAAGTTTAGGCTGAAGTCATTCACCAAAATAGACATAAGTCTAGAATGAAGCCAAATAATATGGACAAAAGTCTAGGCCGAAGCCCACCATAAGTTACCAGACCCTTTAGTATTTATATCCTCTAGTATATCATTAGTATCTAGAGTAGATAAGGCACTATAAACTCCAAGGAACCTGCCAGAAGGGACCAATAAATGTTGGAAGGCAAATGAACCCCCGATAGCTAAATGAGGATCAGGTAACCTAGACCCATACACAACCAGATTGTCTTTGGAATCAAGTGATTAGTATATTATTCTTAAGGGTAAGTGATCATACAAGCCCCAACTAAGAATAAGCAAAGCATTTCTATGTTTATTCCATATCAATCCTTTCCATTTATCCAACCATGTGGAGTTCCTATTTATCTTTGTATAATATTATTCAAGCTCATGATGTTATTTTATTCAATACCAGGTTGTAAATTTTATTCTTTTCTTAACACCATCACATTTTATAATGGAATACCGATTGAGCTATTATAATACTCATAATGTAGGTTATATATTATGATCCATTTGATCTTTTTCATTAGGTTATTAATCCTTGATAAAATCAGTATTTTATCCCATTAATAGTCATAGAACAGTCCCAAACATAGTCTCAAAGCATAACTAAACTAAAAGGAAACAAATTACACAAACCAATCAAACTAGTCAATGAGTGTGACCTAACTAGTCGATTGGTTTGACTTAACTAAACCTTGATTTTTCTCAAATTATTTAATTAGTTTGGGCACATGAGTTGACTATTCATAGACCATTCGACCAATTATGCCAAACCAGTCGACGGGTTTAAGCAAAGAGCAAGATCAAAGTCTATGTAAGCTTACCAGTTGATGGGTTGGGTCAACCAGTCGACTATTTTAGGAACCAGCTAATTGGTTTGACCTAACCATTTAATCGGTTTGCCCTATAACAACACCAAACTATTAATTTCATGCAAAATCATACTTATAAATCATCATTAACCACATTAGAATAGATATCAACATAGTATAACACAATTCCAACTAAATTAACTTGTATAACTTATCATCTAATCATCATATCCCATTTTTTTTCAAGTTTGATGCCTTATACTCAAACTATACAACCTACCCATCTGAATCAATTCTACAAGGTATATAACTCCATGCTAGCATACAAGATTAACTTCAAGAATCTCATATCATGCACGAATACTCATAAACAATTTTAGAAGTAAGAATCACCTAATGTAAGCAAAACTCCCCTCAAAAAGATATTCCAACATGTGAAAATCTCAAATTTTAAAACCTAAAACGAACACTCTTAAAATCAGAATTTCATACAAAAAATTAATGAATTCGAATTTGAAATAGAAAGGGAAGAAGGACATACCATACTTTAAGTAAAAATAGGGAAATGGGTAGTTGAACCGCTCAATTTTTTCTCCCAAATCTAAATATTTCTTGCTTAATAATTAAAATAAGATAGGGCTAGAGAAGGGATCAGAAGAGTGTAAGAAATCAATTACAAGGTTAGAAGTGCACAGATGAAGAGGCTAAATATAAAGTTTAGGATTTTCGGTGGCTGAAAGAAAGGTGAATAAAAGGGGTGATTAAGGATATTTATAACCAAATAATTAAGATGAATCATGGAGGGTTCAGGAAAAATTTGATAACCATGCTAATTACCATTTGAATTTGAGCTAAATGGACAGATTTCATTCAAGATATGATGAACTTTTCTCCAAAGATCAAATGGTGTTTTTAGATAATGCAGGCTAACTAGGATAGAATTGAAATTTACGAGAGAGTTAATGGAAGGTCAACATGGAAGGAATCTTCAAGCTTCTCAGAATGGTGTTTGTGATCAAAGCATTAGTATCATAATTGTGCAAAGAAGAGAGGTGGAAGAAGACAAGGCTGAGGTCATATTTCCCCCTTAATTGTCCCAATTGACCTCTAAGTCGATCTAAGGTCATATTTTGGGCTAAATACATCACATAAAGGGTTAAAAATCTCTTAGGGATAATTTGGCATGGGTTGGTATGGCTCTATTTCATTATAAGAATTTTTTTTAGAAAAATCAAGTTTGAAAATATGCCCAACTCTATAAAAAGTTGATTGGTTTGGGCCTACAAGTCGACTATTCTACAAACTAGTCTATTGGCTCTCTCAACTAATTGATTAACTTAATTGAGAAAATCCAATTTGCCAAAACAACAAGCTAGTCAATCAATTCATGGAACTAGTCGATCGGTTCCTCTGAAAAACTTATTAAAATTCACTTTTTCAAACTTTTCCTAATAAAAATCATAATACAAAGTCAAAATGAAATGCCCAAAAGTGAGTGCAATTCTCATTTTAAATTTTAACAAAAATATGGGGTATTACGGTGATAGTAGAGTAACAAGTGTGCACAAAACCAAACTAGGTTTTTCCTGGAAATTCTTATTTTTAACTCAATTTTTTAGGCTTCTAAGTACACCAAATACCTTTCACCTTAAAACTAATCAATTAACGTCCCTCTTAAATATTTCTACTTTCTTTTTTGAACCCAAATCATATCTTGGGATCTATGGGGCCATTTTAGTCTTTAGGGGTTGTTGGGATACTTGAGTATTTTCCTATTCTAGTTTGATCTTACCTCTATTTTTGACCTTGAATTCTTAAATATAATATATAAGTGGATGTTTGGCTTGGTATTGGCCTTGATGTATTAAGTGGTTTATGTTGCACCATAAAATACATATAAATGAGGGCCTTGGCTAAGCATGGATGTTTTTACCCTAAATGGTCTTTGATGGATTATTAAATTATATAAGATAATATTCTTACATTGAATTATAAACTTGGCCAATTATATGTTAGAGTTATTCTTTTAAATAAGATACTATTTAAAGAAAAGGAAGCATTATAATAGGTTAGATTATTTGACTATCAATCATCTACTAGGGGTTAGTCTAGCTTCAGATGTTTTCATTAGTATTCCATTTGTGTAGGGCCCTCAAGATCTCAATATATTTCCTACTCTAGACATTGATAATGTCTTCGGGGTGTCGACACTAAAGGATCTAGTCACATAGATGAAGGTTACTTGGATTCAGTTGAACTTCAATCCACCGGTTATTATTTGGCTTTGGTTAAAATTTGATCCATTGGTCATTAGATGGCTTCCATGGGTATTGAGAGAACAATGTGGATAATTAATCTCATGATTATGTGGTCACATCATTAAAAATATATTATATGGGATTGTTTCCCACACACTTATTTTTATTGATATCTTTCTTATAAGCTTGATTATCACATTATTCATGTTAATGCAAGGGTATCCTAAACAAAATACTCCAATTGTTATGCAAACCAAGAGAATATTCAAGCAGCCACACATTACTTTCAAGAATCATGGAGAGATCCTTTTGATGAGTTGGCTAACAATCTTAGACCTTAGGAGTTGCAGACCTACTAGAAAACATTCCTTGTAACTTTTTATCCCTTACAAATCTAAAGGGTGTTTTGTTTGTTTCCTTTTTGTCATAGCTTGCTGTATTCCCTGATAAACATGCCTTGTATTATTTTATTTTTAGTTTAAGGTCTAGATATGAACCCTTATAATCATATAGTTAGCTTACCACACTAGGAAGCTTAGGAATAGTAGTTGACTTGTTTTTGAAATAAACTAGGTAGTTATTTCTCAATTAATTAACCTATATGAAAGGGGTAGTCTAGTTTTAATTAGAAGAGCTTGATAAGTCCTTTAAATGTTGAGAAAAATAGAATAGAAGAAGGGAACTCTTAGTGGCCAACTTTTCTCTCTCATTTTCAAGATAGACCACCTCCAAAGCTAGTGCATAATTGGGTTGGTTTCATTCAAAATTTTTATCTCTTTTATCTCAAATATTGCAAGGCTTTGGCGGAAATCACAAATATATGAATATAAGGGTTACATAATTCATATCTATATCATCTTAAATCTCCCCACTCCTATTTCTTTTTGGTGGTCTTTTGCCTAAACCTCCTTTAACCTATAATACCCCTGTTTTTACAACTAGAAAATTTTGATAATACCTAATCCATTATTGGTACAAGGCTATTAGTATCCTCATACCTCAAGGAATAAGGTGTAGATAGAACCTGATCCCTAGACTCATATCATACCACTTAACAAGGAATCAGAGTGTAGAAAAAATCTTTAAATGAGATACTTTAGAACATAAATGGAGAAGTGTTAAATGTTATGTTTTATATTGAAACTATATCAATAAATAAGGAAATGGTGTAGGAAACAAGAACGATATTCTATGCATAGTCTGGGCATCACTCCCCTAGATAAAAATTCATAAAAATTGTTAATAAGCCAACCTATAGAACAAGGCTAACTCTTCCCCCACATTTTCCAAGTTCATCAAAGTTCCATAAAGGATTTCATTATAGTTAAGTACTTAGTAAACTTAGTTCCTATAAGCATGTAAAACATAACACAAACAATATACTAGCATGAGCGAGAGAAACTTAAAGTATATTATACTCATCCAAAAAGATAACATTATTTAAAAATGATATACAAACAAAGGTCACTTGCCCAATATTAGATGATAACAAAACCTTTTAATGACTTGAGTTAAAACTTGAAGCATACCTTAGGATAAAATTTTCAACCCCCTTTTAAATCACGGTTTCTGAAATCAAGGGTTATACCCATATACCAATAAATATCTTTTACAATGGTCATGTTTTATATCACAACTTTCAAATCATGAGTTTTACCCATCTACCATCTAAAATATTTCACAAAGTTTGTGTTTTAAAACATTAAACATGCTCTTACAGGAATTCTTAAACCCATTTTAAATCATATTTTCCAAATCATGGGTTATACTCATCAACCAACCAAATCATGGGTCATGTTTTAAAATATTGAGCAAACGCTTAGGGGAATGCTTAGCCCTGAGCAGGATCTTAGGGGAATGCATGGCCCTAATTGGGCTCTTAAGGGATTTTTCAACATTGATATTAGTTTGATAGAAACCAATCTAGGGTACTTAATCCTTAAATTTATACACCTTTATAGAGTACTTCTTATAATTACAGAGTAAAGAAGATACCAAACCACTAACATAACTAGTGGCCTCTTCGGTTTTAGTGATTATCGTAAATGTAGTTTGTAGAATCTTTTTTTTTGACAATTACCATAAATTTTGTCCATAAACTAAGGTCAATTATCGGGTTAACCCCTAATGTCTATGAGTGTTTTGTATGGTCACACATAATGATACAAAATATTTAAACCTTTTTTTGTGCTTAAAATTGGCACAAAACCTTGATCATATATCATATAGCGTATAGGATGGAATAATATCAGAACATTATATGTGACATACTTGTTAAGATCACAAGGTCATCATTTTATATTCTAAAATATCACTTATGATGTATTTGAGCCAAAAACATAAATGATATTTGAGTTCAAACTAAAAAAAAGGTTATATGCCATTTTTTATAAAAATACACTATTTATAGTGATAAATATTTTTTTTAAAGTTTATCCAAAGTCATTAGAAATATTTGAAGTAAAAGTCAAAGGTCAAACCTGGACCTCTAGGATTATTAAGTGAAGATTTGGATCATTTGGGGTTAATCTTGTCATTTTAAATGTAAAACCATGATTAATTTTCACTACCCATATTTATATGATTATGAAGTAATTAGGAGGTAATTAATATTGAATAGGATAAAGTCCTCAAGAACAATATGCATATCTTTGACCCCAAAATAAGAATGCTGAAGATGTTCTTAATCTTAAACCTTTCACTTCCAACTTTAATTATTCAAATCTTAGGTTATAATAATCTATATCATAACATATTATATATAAAAATTATACAAAAAATACCAATAATTCAATGAAAATTCTTTCAACACACAATAATCAATTCTAACCTAAAGATCAAACTCTAAGTACGAGCCTGTTGTTGTTTTGACAGTTTCGCCCACTTTCAATTTTTTAATCATATATTCAAACACCCAAATATAAATCATAAAAATTTTTTTTTTGGAAATTAGATTTATAGACATTTAATTGGATACCAAATAAGACTCATAAGGTAAATCCAATTAGGACTTATGTAGCCTGAAAGTTAACCCAAATTTGCAAGTGTGAGATTAGCAAATTTCATTCTTTCTCTAATATTTCTTATATCAAACATTTCAATAATCAACTTATAATAATTGAAATTTTTTAATCCGCTTTTGGAAATGAATTACATTAATTTTCAACCATAAATAAGTGCATATGATCCATGATATAAAAATAATAAGAATAATACCACAAATCAGCCAAAATACCAATTTTCATTACCATACAAACTTTTAGCCCAAGTGAATATAAGATGAATACAAGGCCCCTAAAAATATGATAATATCTCTCAAAGATTTGATACTTCAATTTACCTTGGAAATTAACAAAACATAAGATAATCATATAAGAACTTATCAAAATTTTATAGTTTATAAATCAAAGAGAAAATATGAATAGATGAACCATACCCATAAATTTGTGTAGAGCTTGAAAACCCATGAAAATAAGTTGATTAACTTCACCAAATCATTAGACTCAATCCTTCTTTTCCTAGTTATACCCAAGAGAATTAAAATTTTGGGTTTAAAAATTTGTTGAAGCTTTTGACTATGGAGGTTGATGAAGATGGTGGCTCAATTATGGAAGTAGAAAAGTTGCATGGGTTAAAGTTTAGTAAGGATATGATGATATAGATGACTACAATCTACAATTGGGGATGAGTTTAGTTAGATATCTAATGTAGAAGAAAATAGAGGAAATATTCTTTCAGAGTGTAAGATCTTTTGCTTGGATCACTAGAGTAGAATTGATTCTCCTTGTTGTAATGGAAATCTATTATATATTTAGTCTTCAACAAAGGTCATTTCTAAAAAGAAATCACAAATTTTTCTCTAGAGAAAAAGACCTAAACTCTCAAAATAACCTCACTTGAAAAGAAAAGAAGAAATTTAAAGTTCTTAGAATTTATAACCCTTATTGTTATCAATGTTAAAGCTAACATCTTACTATATATAAAATAAGAATATATTATGGCTTATTTTCCTGCTAAAAAGTGACTAAATAATGAAATTTTTTTTGAGTTTCTTTTTCTAATTCAATAGACATTAAGTCAATAGTGAAACTTGCCAAGTGTAATTGTTCAATTGGTCAATGTACTTTTGTAATTGGTTAGGTTTTTTCACATGTCATTAATCCTTGATTTTAATTTGACGACCATTTTTCTAGTTTTTTTTTTATATTTAAAATTGATAATCACTAGATAGAACTAAACATCTTCTATAAATATCAAACTGTTCATGCACATCTCATTTGAAAGCCACAAGCAACCAACATTTGTAAGATCAGATTTTTCTACTTTAATAATTATTAAAATCTCATCTGACATAATTTATATGTTTGCTAATTTTATTCTATTGCTTTTCAAGAATCAACTAGATATTAAATAGCTCTCCTCATTATTGATGGATTTTATATCTTAATACACACACATATCTCCTTTAGTATGTGATAAGAAAATTAATGCATATTCATTATTGATACAATATTTAAATATTGCATAACTAAGAAAATGACAATATGGATTGTCCTTGACGATATACACTTGTCAAAAAATACATAGGCATTGAATATTTGGTTAATTAGGCTTTTCAAAAAGCCTTCTTATGGAAACATACAAGAAACATTTAGCCTAGAATGTATCTTTCATGATAGAGAAGTAAGTTTCAGTTACACATCTATAATGTATGTGGGTTTTGACAATTTTTTTATCCATCTTGGATCACGTTTTCATATTTTAATAAAATATTTAAATCAATTATAGGGCATAAGGATTCATGCAACCATCAGAAAAATCATAAATACAATAGTACAAGACAATTTTACAAGAAGGTCACCTCTATCAAGTGAAAAACTTCATAGTGGCAGACAATTAACTAAAATTAAAAACTATAAACTTTAATTATGTAATGTACTTCAACAAGTTCACATACTATATTATGCAATTACAAATTGAAGCATTCCCAATTGAATTATTCAAGTAGACACCATTTCATTAGTTAGCCTTAGTAGGAAGATCAACACTCATATATAAGATGGGGAAAAACATAGACACTATTTCATTAGACACCACCTTTAATTATATTATGGTCCATAAACTCATATGTTCCAATATTATAGATATCATTAGAAGAGTCTCAGCTATACAAATAGTCAAAGAGAAGGAAGTATCTGGACATGTGATGCTACTTGGACTTTACCCTTGAAGATCCAATGTAAAAACACATCATTCAATTCATCTATATCCACCATTTTAATAACAGTTTTACTTTCGTAAAATTTTATAGGTAGAATAAAGTTCAATGAACACTATAGGGAGATTATGCAACATGAATAGGTGATTACTTTGGAATCATTAATCCTAATCTAGTCACCATTGTTCTCTAATTTGTAACGTAATCTCATTTGGAGGTATATTTATTTTCTTCATTTTCTCAAATAGAGTGGAATTAAGAAGTAACCTTATATTCTTAACTTACATTTTTTTATCAAATCAAATCAACATATCAAATACGTGGAATGTGGCCAAACTCATAATTAACCCTACCATGCAAGAGATAAAAGATGTTGAGAATAGTTATTTCCTTTTTACCATTTAATTACTCGTCTATTTTATTTGAACAATTTCTACTATAAACAAAAATATATAACAGTCTTTATCTATCAGTTTACCCAAAGGACAATTTACAACTATTACTATTTCTGAAGCAAACCACTCATAATTTCCTAAAAAATAACAAAAGAGCTATCATCTCGGAAATTAATATTCAAAATTGTGGAACAAATTTAAGAAAAAGAGGTCTTAATTTAAATAAAACTTATATCCTTTCTTTTATTATCTTCAATATCTAACCCCTAAATTTGTAGGTTGGAAAATTCTGGATCAATGTTAGAGTTTCTGGGATAGAAACTACGGGGGAGTGGTTTGATGTTACGTGCAAAACATGTTCAAAGAAACTCAAATGTGTTGGCCAAAGATTCTTGTGTAAGTAGTGCAACACATATGATACTAAAGGGAATTGAAGGTACAACCTACAGATTAGAGTTGTTGACGAGTGTGTGTACTCCAATTTGATATGTTAACATAGTAGTTTACAAAAGATGACAAAGCAAAAATTTTATCAAGTTCTTAAGTTCTAAATCAGTCTGATACCAATAATTAATGGCTGATTTATTTCTTATCTTTATCACTGCATTTAATTATGTATGAGTATTAGTATTAGTTTTTTGTTAATCATAAATGGTCATACATTCTGCAAAAATAAAAAGCTAAGTAAGATGTAATTGGTTTCTCAACTAAATTTTCAATTCAAATTTAAGTTTAAGAACTTTTATTAAAGTACCTTATTAGTTTTACTTAGTGTAAATTAGAGAGCCATAATATAAATAGATTTAGTATTTATTAATATCACATTAATAAATACTTAATAAGATTTATGTTGAATATCTTTTATTGCTGCATGAATATAATAAAATATATTATGTCTTTGATTTGTGGTATAAAATAACTAATGTAAAATTTGAATATACTATCATGTATTTATATTACATTGATACTTAAACAAGTTTAATAATGTTTAGTACATCTGAGAAATAGTATAAAATTGACACAGGTAAAATTTTATCAACTTGTTACTATTATAGATAATAGATAAGTACGTATATTCAAACAACATCTATTTACTTACATATACAATAAAAGTTGAAATTATGACTAATATGATAAAAAATAGAGACAATCCTATTTACCATTTAGAATACACAATGTATAATCACATTTTATACATGCACAAAAATGTTGAATGTTCACATATTACATATATAGTAAATTTGGCAAAGCATACACAAATAAATTGCAACTAAGAAGTTAGTTTTAAAGTTTCATATCTTAATTTAAATTAGTTTCCCTCTTGAAATTTTGTTTCAACACTCTTGATCATTAATTTAAGTTTACATGCTTTTGTTCAACACATTCGATAGTTTATTGGACAATCATACAACAAGGGTTACTCACACAACAACAAAAGTTATTTTAGACAACACATAAAAGACAACGGATTATAACTAACGTTGTTATAAAGTATAATTAACAACGGTTAATATTATACTACCGTTGTTAAATATCTAAAACTAGAAGCGCGGATTAATTTATTTTACTATTATAACGGTAAACTAGAGAAACAACAACGGGTCCGTGTGCCGTGGTGTATAAATAAAACGACAACGGTTATTTAGCATAACCACAACGGTGTTTAAGCCGTCCTAAATTGTATTAAACGACAACGGGTAATGTATATAACAACAACGGTTTAGAACCCGCTGTTGAAGATATAAATCAACAACGGGTAAGGAATTTTTCACAACGGTTTTAAACCCGTTGTTGAAAGGTAACTTACATCGGCTAACAACAACGGTGATTTATCCGTTCTGAGTTTCGTATATACTTCTCAGATTAATTTGTAACCGATCAATGATGGGTTTCTTTCCTACCTTGCGCGCGCAGTGAAAATCATCAAGTTTTAATTTCCTCCGTCGCACGCAACCTTCAACTGATCAGGACGTCGGTTCCAGAACGTCTGGCTTCGACTTCCTTTCTCCATCATCTTGAAGCGCCCATCGTCTTCCTCAAGCTATTGCGTTTCGTGGTTCTAGCTAGTCGAGATTCATTGTGCACACTGAGGTAATTATCAGCTGTTACTACATTATATTTTTAATTTATTTTCCAGGCTTAATTAGTTAGGGTTTAATGAATCCGATTTGATATTGGTGTTTTGATTGGCCAAATTAGATTCGTTTACCTGCAATATGTGTTTGTTGTATAGATAATTCTAAGTTTATGTTTGTGCTGCTCGAATAACAGGGGCTTGGTCGGTGGTGGTTATTTGTTGGTAGCTGGTGCTTACATGAGACTTATTAATTGAAAAGTTCTAGTCACAAATCCTAACCGATTGTGGTTGAGTCTTTTGTGTTACTTGAGTTATCTGCATTGAGCTTCTTAGAATTAGGTATGGGTTGAGGCTACCATTGGTTGGTTTAAGTTATGAAGGTACTAATAATAATTTCTTGGAAATGACATGAATTATTGCGTGTGATAGGAGTTGGTGGAGTTTATTCAATAAAGGATATTTGTGTAATAAAGATAATTATTACAATGATTTTTACTCATAATATAATTGTAGTGGCATCTATTTGAGAACAACTATTTATTTTATTTGTATAAAAAATTCATTCTACTAATTTGTGTACTTTGTAGGAAAGTAGGAAAAATATTCTTGTAATTACACTTTTACCATTACTGAAAAATAATAAAGAATTCAATGTATATAGAATTTAAAAAAATGAAGGTAAAAAGTATGTTTTGATTTTTTTGGAATACAAAAGTATAATGGTCAAATGATGCCTGGTTCACAGCCCCTGTTGCAGTGCTACCTTCAGCTTCACCACTCTGGGCTTGGGAAGGATGTGCCCTATTCTGTTCATATAATTAGTTAGGTTTTAACCAAAATATTAATATGCACAGAACTATTAATTTCATACAATTTATATAAACATAATACAAAGGGTTGTGCATTACAGGTTTGCAATGTAGGAAGATGATAATTCTCAGGTCTTTGAAAAATTTATATACGAGTGTTGAAGTTTAGCTTATTATATATTTTTATTAATGTTTAAGTGTATCATCTAACATCGTAATTATTATCCATATAGATTTTATTGCCAATATGGATCGTTCTTGGATGTCTGCTAATCGTTTATCTCGAGAATATGAAAATGGAGTTGAGGAATTTATTAGGTGTGCAGTTGCTCATGTTGGAAACTATAGTAGATTTGTCTGTCCCTGCCTAAGGTGTCGTTTTGTAAAGCGAGTTAATGAATCTGAAGCTAGAGATCATTTATTCTTATATGGGATTGATAAAAATTACACTAGATGGATATGGCATGGTGAAACGGAACATGTGGGAGCTAATGTGGAAAGTCAGGAAAATATTTTTGGGATCAATGATGGCCATCGTTTAGAAGAAATGACTCATGCTGTTGAGCAAAGAGTTCGGGATTGTCCTCAAATGTTTGATAAGTTGGTGGGTGACTCTGAAACACCCCTATATAGTGGATGTACAAAGTTCACCAGATTATCTGCTATTTTAAAGTTGTATAATTTGAAAGCATGTAATGGTTGGACCGATAAGAGTTTCACAGCCTTATTAGAACTTGTAAAAGATATGCTTCCAAATGATAATGTGCTCCCTAGTCGCACTTACGAGGCTAAAAAGTTCCTTTCCACTATAGGTATGGATTATGAGAAGATACATGCTTGCCCTCAAGATTGTGTCTTATATCGAAATGAATATACATCTCTTGAGAGTTGCCCCGAATGCCACACATCACGATATAAAAAGCCAGGGGTTCCAGCAAAGGTTATATGGTATTTTCTAATAATACCAAGATTTAGGCGCATCTTCAATAATCCTAAAGATGCTAAAAACTTAACATGGCATGCTGATGGAAGATTAACTGATGGCTTACTAAGACATCCCGCAGACTCTGCACAATGGAGAATGATTAATTATCGATTCCCCGACTTTGGAGAGGAACCAAGAAACCTACGATTAGCTCTTTCTGCGGATGGAATGAATCCACATAATTCTGGAACCCATAGTACATGGCCTGTGATTTTGGTAATTTATAACCTGCCACCATGGCTATGCATGAAACAAAAATATATGCTATTATCTCTATTAATATCGGGACCGAAACAACCGGGAAATGACATTGATGTATATTTGGCACCTCTTGTTGAGGATTTGAGGTTGTTGTGGGATGAGGGTGTTGAATTATTTGATTCACATCGTGAAGAGAGTTTCAACTTAAGGGCAATGTTGTTTTGTACTATCAATGATTTTCCTGCATATGGAAATTTATCTGGATATGGTGTGAAAGGACATTATGCATGTCCTATATGTGGAGAATATACATCCTTTTGTCAATTGAAGCATGGGAATTAGACCGTTTATCTCGGACACAGAAGATTTTTGCCAATGAACCATCCTTATCGTAGGCAAAGAAAAGCTTTTAATAGAAAACCTGAATTCCTAGGAGCTCCAGAACCATTGAGTGGCCGACAAATACTTGATAGAATAAATGGTTTGAATGTTAAGTTTGGGAAGAAGAATAAAGCCTCAATTCCTACTAGTAGATGGAAGAAACGATCAATATTCTTTGATCTTCCATATTGGGAACATTTATATATAAGACATTGTCTTGATGTAATGCATATTGAAAAGAATATATGTGATAATATGATTGGTACGTTACTTAATGTGCCATGGAAGACAAAAGATGGCATCAATACAAGACGAGACATGGTTGAGATGGGTATTCGAAGGGAATTAGCACCACAAAGGAATGGGAATCGTACTTATTTGCACCAGCGTGTTATACCCTTTCAAGAAAGGAGAAAATTGATTTTTGTGAGTGCTTAAAAGGAGTTAAAGTTCCAGAAGGGTTTTCCTCAAATATTAGTAACCTTGTTTCAATGACAGATTTGAAATTGGTGGGTACGAAATCGCATGACTGTCATGTTTTGATGCAGCAACTATTGCCGATCGCTATTCGTTCCGTACTTCCTAAACGTGTTAGAAATGCAATTACTAAGCTTTGTTTTTTCTTCAAGGCATTGTGCTCTAAGGCTATTGAACCTGAAAAGTTAGATGTACTACAGAGAGATATTGTCATCATCATGTGTCAACTTGAGATGTATTTTCCGCCTTCTTTCTTTGATTGCATGGTTCATTTGACCGTGCACTTGGTTAGGGAGGTGAAATTGTGCGGTCCCGTCTATATGCATTGGATGTACCCATTTGAGCGATTTATGAAAATATTAAAAGGGTATGTACGGAATCCATATCGACCAGAGGGGTGTATTGCGGAGAGCTACATAGTTGAGGAAGCTATTGAATTTTGCACCAATTATTTATCCAATGCTCATGCAATAGGTATTCCTAAATCTCGACATGATGGAAAAAGTGAAGGTGTGGGTATAATGGGTAATAAGTTGATACGCATAGAGCGTGATATGTGGCAAAAAGTACACTTGTATGTTCTTCATAATACCGAAGAAGTTCAACCATATATAGAAGAACATATGAGAATGTTACGTACTAAAAACCCATCTAGGAATGAAAAGTGGATACTAGAGCAGCATAATATATCTTTCATTGAATGGTTTCGTGATCACATTCCTCGTCAAATGACACACTCATCAAGTACTATTTCTGATACATTGAAATGGTTATCCCAAGGGCCTCGTATGGAAGTATCATCTTTCACAAGCTACTTGATCAATTGGTATACTTTCTACACTAAGTCCCAAGATGAAAAGAGTACCATGCAAAATAGTGGGGTGACTTTGGTTGCTGAAGCATTACATATTGCTAGTGCGAAAGATAAAAATCCTATGTATGGGAATATGTCATATTATGGTGTAATCCAACAAATATGGGAGTTGAATTATACTTTCTTCACAGTTCCTGTTTTTAGTTGCATTTGGGTTGACAACAATAATGGGATTGAAGTTGATGAGTTAGGGTTCACTCTTGTTTATCTTAATAAGTTGGGCCATAAACATGAACCTTTTATATTGGCATCACAAGCAAGACAAGTATTTTATATCATCGATCCTCTTGATAAGAGGAGATCTGTGGTTTTAACCACAAAGAGTAGAAATGTGCATGAAGATGATGATTTCAATGATTCTATTTTTCAACAAGAGGCAACCTTCTCTATTATAAGAACGTCATTTTCTCGGGGTGATGACATTGATCCCAATAAAGAGGATACATATTTGCGGCATGATCACTCTGAAGGATCATGGATTGCAGAAGAAGATACAAGTGAAAAATCACAAAAGAGAAAATCTCGTAATTCTAAGTACGAACCTTTATTTTTTTTAAGTATAACGGTGCCATATAATATTTTTTCCTCGTATAATTTGATTTACCTAAACACATTAGATGATGACAAAATATTTCTCTTTTCAGAGCAAGGAGGAGATAGAAGCACAAGTTGAGATATTACCCAATAGAGGCGTTGATGCTTGTTCTAGTATTTGGTATGTCTTTTTACCTTATTTTAATTGCTAACTTCTTGAAATAAAAAGCTACTTAATCCTTTTATTGAATCCTTTATCATTTTCATCATTTTTCTTATACTATGTGTTTTAGAAACATGGCTTGTGATGATGGAGATGCTTCAACTAGTGGAGGTGCTTTGACCCATGGCTCTCGTAAAAAAAGGGGGCCTACTGCATTGCAACAGGTGGCGATGAAATGATTACGAAATGAAAAATTTAGTTTGGAATGGAACATGAGGGGGCAGACTATTTGTGCAAATGGTAAGCTATTATCTACATACATAGGAGAGTGTGCACGTAATCATGTGCCTATTAGCTATGAAACGTGGGATGAAGTACCAGTAGGAAAAATATAAATTGCATGGGAAGAAATATCGGTAAGTTGATTTACCTTAAAAAAGAAATTTAATGTTTTGTATGATTATTATACTATGACTATGATTTTGTGTAATTTGGTAGGCTGTTTTCGACATCCCTATTTATCGAAAGAAGGCAATTATTGTTCGAGTTACAAAAGCATGGAGGCAATTTAAGTCCACTTTGGGAAGAAATTTCATTTATAAGGATGATGGCACTATCCAAAAAGAGCCACCAGAAAACTATCGAATTTTACAATCAGATTGGGATATTTTTCTAAGGAAAAAGCAGACTAATGAATATAAGGTATAATTGTATAAAACATGTATTCTTCATATCTATTTTGTTTATATATCACTATAATTTGGATTATTATCACAGGAAAAAAGTGGAGCAATGCGAGAGCTAGCTTTGAAGAATATATACCATCACAACTTGTCTCGTAAGGGATATGTTGGTCTCGAGCAAGAAATTGTAAGTGAAATTAAGAAACTTTTCTGATACATTTTATTATATCTATACTTTAAATCTAATATTTTTTTACCTTTTCAATAAATTCACCAGTCCTCTTAATCATGACCATTAAAACCTAAATGTAAAGAATGGAGACCTTCCATGGTACAGAACTAGGATTTCAAAAACTAGAGTTGCCATTATATTCTTCAGTAGGTTGGCTTATTCCTTACATATTGATTGATTCCTAGTCACTTTCTTTGTTAACTTTCTGAGGCTGCAAACAGCTTGTACATCCAAATCAAAGTTCTATGAACTCTGAACCTGGAGAAATTTTTTCTACCTAACTTCATTTTATGATGGCCCTGAGTTCTTACACACATAATGAAAGCACATCATTATATCACAGAACCAGGATACATACCTTTCTTTTTCTTTTATTTTTTAATAGAGGAGAAGAAAAGCAAAAACTACCATATGGAAGATAAGGTATCCTCTAATAATAACAAGAAATTGAAAATGGAAACAGAAACCATTATCAGAATTGTATTCTTGGGGTTGTTGAGATGGGTTGTTGAGATGGCCCTTCCAAAATCCTTTTCCTTGCTGTTTGTGAGACCTATACTAGTATGTGTTTTATTGTATTCTTTTTCCAAGTAATTTAACACCATCCTAATGAGCTTAAGCATAGTGATTGTGCAATTATTATTGATTAAATATGCTCCCATGCCTTCCTGAAATGATTCTTCATTGGTTTTTGAATGTTAAAGCTCACCCTAAATGCTCTCATAAATAACAAATCTTACATTAGGCATTGAAGTTTTTTGCTTATAACTGGTGCTGAAATTCTAAGTGCTGAAATGGACAAGTTTGCAAATTGCTAATTCTCTGGCTTCCCTTTTACTATTATACCTTTTCAATAAATGTAGATTGCAAAGAGAGGTTTGGATCCTAAAACCACTATAATAGATAGACATGTCTTATGGAAGGATGCAAGGGTCCCTAAAGATGGTACTATCACGAATGAAGCTATTAAGGAAGTAGTTGAGAAAATTGTAAGTTCTTGTTATTATATTCATTTATAAGTTTCAATTAGCCTTATCACATGTTTTGAAATATAACTCTTAGGTTTTGGTATTTGATAGAATGCATTGGAAACTTCCAAGACTAGTGAATCATTTGCATCACCTGCTAATGATTTGCTAACTAAGGCATTGGGAATGGCCGAACATCCGGGTCGTGTTAGGACTGGTGGAGTGGGAGTTACATTGAGAGATTATTTACGCTCACAAGATTCATATCAAACAACTTCTATGTATGAGAATATGATAGCTCGGATAAAGGAGGGGATGAAGGAAGAAATAATGAAAGAGACACAAGAGAAGATGGAAAATAAGTTGTAGGAGTGGTGGCTTAAGATTGATGTTCTCTTATCCAACAAGGGTAAGGAAGTAATTCACACGCCAGAGATGACCTCTACACCTAGTGTCAAGGGTAGTTGTTCAGATGCACGTTTTGTTGATCTACCAGAGGTATATGTCTACCTTTTATATTGAAATTTCTATAATCCTATTTTATTAGATACCATACAAATAAACTCATAGCTCTTTATATGGCATGATTCATATTCTTATTCTTTTGACTAGCATAATAGATAAGCCAAAATAATCTCTCATTATCATTATATAGATAAGATAAATGATTTGTGTCTAATTTTATAGGGGGAGATACCGTGTTTGTTATTGGTAAGTAACCCAAATCGACTAGTGGCAATAGGAAGAGTATGTATACGCCATGGAATTGAAACTGTCATGCTACACAATAAACCTTTGGATGACAAGTATATGAAAGTTGTTGTTGAGGTTTCTTTGGATGATGATGCTCCATTGCCTGTGCCAAATGATGAAGCTGGTATGTATAAAGTCCAGCATGCACTCTCCTCTTACGTTGCATGGCCTAAAGCTCTAGTAGATCTCAATGTTGAGGTAAGTATTAATTAATATTTCAAATAAATTATTTTTAGATCATGCTAATATGGCTTCTCATGTATTATTTTTTTGTGATGGTTGTACTATAAAGCGTACACCACACCTTAATCAGGATACACTACACCCTAATCAGATTGAACCACAACCTTCACAACATAAAAAACCTTTACCAACTAAGAAGAAAAGGGTAAATGCTATGAAACCTGTTTCTAAGTCAGCAAAGGGTCAGCCTAAGCCACAATTCTCAAGTTCTATCACTTTGGGGAAAAAGTGCATCAACTTGAGGATGTTGAAAGGTTATGCCGATGGAATGGAATTTTCAGATTCGATCATAATTCCATGTCCTAAAGCAGTTATGTTCCATGAATATGATATTCTGATCGATCATGAATGTATCAATATAGTTCATAATAGAGGCAAAGTTGATAACTCAATTATGGCAACATATAACAAGTGAGTATCATGAATTAATTGTATATAATTTAATATGTTTAATTATGTATGTATTGTCACATGTTAATATATTTCTATACAGGATAATATTTGAAAAGTGTGAGCGTGATGGGATATCTATTGTTGGGCTATTGTGTCCAAATATGATTTCAAGTTATAATGACAAACTACAGGATCGAGCACGATATCTAGCAGATGTTTTTTGTGCACATCCTCAAAAGAAATTATTTTTTGCTCCATACGTTCAAAAGTAAGAATTTAAATTTATGTAATATATTAATGAAATTTTTTTTATTACTAAACATGTAATCTCTTGAATTGCAGGAATCATTGGATACTTTTTATAGTTTATCCTTCATGCCAAATGTGTTATTGGCTCGACTCTATGCATGGTCCTGTATATGATGAAGTCATACAAATTGTGAATATGTAAGATGTTTGAAATTCCAAGTATCTATTTATGTATACATATAGTTTCAGTTATGTTTTATATAACCTACATTTCATATGATATACTATTCTTTTATGTTGGAGCAGGGCTATGAGAATGTATCAGGCTAATAAAGGGTTTAGGACAACAAGTGTAATAAAGTCGGAGATAGTTGATGAGGTATTAACTAATTAGAGTTTAAAGTAATATATTATTTCTATTATCAAAATGATATCATATTATGCAAGTTTCTTATACTCTAATGTATTTTATTTTGACTCATAGTGTCCTAACCAGCCAAATGGGATAGATTGTGGATATTATGTCATGAGGTTCATGAAAGAGATTGTATCTGAGATGAAAACCCAACCTCAAATTCCAAAGAAAGTAAGTTTATTCTTTGAAGCTGTAAAGAATTCTTACTCATGGATATTAACTAAAAAAATGTGAATTAATTTTGCAGTATTATCCGTTATATGGTGGTCGATGTTACACCAATGAAGAAATTGATGAAGTTCGAGAGGAATGGGCCTCCATGGTTATTACTCATTTGAATACGTAGCAGGTAAAGATATGATAGAAAAATGCAAAAGCAGATGATGGCATCCTTTTTGTGCCACTTTCTTGATATATTTTTGTCTACTATCATGAAGAAAAATGAGCTGATTTGTTTAGTTTCTTATGATTGTCCTTGTTCCTTGATATAAATATTAAGAATAATAATAATAGTATTAGGAGGGCATTTTGGTGTTCTAATATTCTACCATAGGATTACCAGAGAGGTGTATTGGCTTGGTGTTAAGGATCACATCCAGCAATATGCAGCTCAATGTGCCGTGTGCCAGCAAAATAAAGTTTCTGCTCTCTCACCCGCAGGCCTGCTGAAGCCCTTGTCAATTCCAGAGCAGATTTGGGATGATATCACCATGGACTTTGTAGGGGGTTTGCCAAATTCAGAAAGGTTCAGCTGCTTACTGGTTGTGGTGGTTCGTCTGAGCAAGTACACCCACTTCATTCCAGTCAAGCATTCCTTTATGGCTCAGTCTATTGTGACTTTGTTTGTTGCCTCGATCAATTGTATCAGACTGAGATATGGTCTTTTTGAGCCATTTCTGGAAGGAGTTATTCAAGCTGCAGGGGACCACATTGAATTACAGTTCTGCTGATGGACAGACGAAGGTGGTTAACCAGACAAATGAAACATACCTGAGGTGCTTTGCGGGGGACAAACTGAGATAGTGGATAAGGTGGATTCCCTGCTTTTCACCTTGAGGACAAAGTGAGACTTTGGGAGGGGAGTATTGATAGGTCCATAATTAAATACACTTATGTTAGGAGGAATTAATTAGGCTGTTATGGGCTGAGAATGGGGTAGGGGCTGTATATCAGGTCTGTCAGTGCCCTTCTTTCCTGAATTAGTTATGTAGCCTTGGAATCTGTTATGTGAGGGAATTCTGTCTGTTATGGGTATGAGCTATATATTAGATGGTAGTCAGGAGGGGAAAAAGCTGAGTCGTTGTTGGAGGATCTAGACCCTCAAGCTTGAAGTTCTGGAGAATTTTTCTGCGATATTGTCATTTCTGCTGATCATCAATACACACCACCTTCCCTCAATTCTTCCATTCGGTCATTAAATTTTTGTTCCTATCAGACTTGCACTCGCTGTTTGGAGGATGGAAAATACAGTATACAAAGGGTTTATGAGCACATCAGACCTAGAGGAAACCTGGGCACCTGCTGTATGAAACATGATGGTCTTCCCAAGCACAACTTAATCATGGGGATTATGTGTCATCAAGTGTTACCCACTAGAGATCAACTGGGACTTTGGGATGTAGTATCAGACTCCAGTTGTGTCATATGTGGAGAACATGAGGAGACTTTGACCTATGCTTGGCTGTGCTATTTTTCAAGATTGTTGATGGAGGATTGTTGACTGGCTTCAGATACTGATGACAGTAACTACTTTGAAAGGCTATGTACAGTGGTTGAGCAGCAGAACCACAAGAAGAAGAGGGTGGCAAGGCATAATCAGGCAGTAGTAGCACAGGGGGTTTACAGGATTTGGATGACCAAGAATCAAGCTATGTTTTAGCAGGAAATAACTCATCCCAGAATTTTAGCTAGGTAGATAGTGAAGGAGACATATATAAGACTTGACCTAGTTTCTAAACAACATCTGTATCAGACAGAACTACAAAATTGGATAGATTTGTAGTTTTATTTGCAGAGATGTACTTAATGCTCAATTGGTATCAATAAAATCTTTATTTACAAAATGTAACGACCTGTCTATTAATGCCTCTCCCTCCATTCTCAGTTGGGCAAGGATAAAGAAGCTTTGGAGTTTGCTCTTGCTGCTCAGTGTTTGGCTCCTTCTAGTTCTGAGGTGACTGAAAGGATAGAGAGTATACAAAAGCATATGGCTGCAGGTATATCACCTTCCTATATGATGTTTCTTCTCCTTGAATTGTATGATCTCTGGATTATCTGTTTGATTACTGTGTCACCTTATCTTATTATGTGTGTGACTATCAGATATGTATTTTGACATTTCTTTTGTTTTTAACTATTGAAGACTGCTTTATTTAAAATTCTATTAAAATATAAGGGCAGCTTCATAGCCTTCATTTCAAAAATGTGTTGAGGGCTCATCAGTAGCTAGCTATATAGAGGGCAGTGAGGAACTGGGGGGGGGGAACAACCAACTGCAGAAGGCCACATTTCAAACTAACTGGAATGTAGCACGAACAGCTAACAACAGCAAGTAGTAGGGCAGAAAGTAGTTGGTCTTTCTGAAAATAATTTAGTTAGTATAAGCTACCTTTTAGCTTATTTACTTGATTAATAAGCTAGTTTTTTTTAAAAAATAGAGGGAGTATTATAGATTAAATGATTCTGACTAAGAATGTTACACACAACAAAAACAGGATCTCATAACAAGTTTCAATAACCCTAAATGGAAGATTATAAATTTTCAAACACTGAAGTAGATGCAAACATGTAGGTAATAGAGAATACAATGAGATCATATGTAATACATTGGTAACAAGACAACAAACAGACTTGCATGACATTTTTGCAGCACCTTCGAAAATGAACCTTCCAATTCAGTAATTTGGCATAGTAAAAATAGAATGTAAGGGAGTAGATGATAATTCACAGTAGCCATATAGAGAAGCAAAGAATTATTATTGAGTATATATGACCTAATTTATGAAAATGAGTTAGAACTGAAATCTCTACAACCATCTTCTCTTGAAGAAAAAGTTTCAGAATTGAATGGCAATTCATTAGAAATTTAGTTCTTTGCATTTTATTATTTTCCTTATTTTCTGCTTTTAGCCCTGAATAGTTAGTTTCTCAGTGAGAATATTGAAACATATCTGTTCATAAATAATATAATTGTATTTGGTTGAACTTACCAGTTGCTATATCATCAAGCCATGAAAATATATAGGAGTTGACTCAGTAAGTTGTTGAGACGTGAGTACCATTTTTTTTTGTCCATATTTTGGGAGAGGGTGGTTAGGTGTTCCTCACTCTATCTCATTTCTTCCACTTGCTTCAGATGGTATAGTTTGTAAAGATTGAGTTTGATTTCTCCTCTCTTTCGCTCTCTCTCTCTCTCTCTCTGAATTAGTATTTCTTATGCATGAATCATTGGCTCAGTCTCATGGATCACAGTGTGGATTTTGTACTCCTGGTTTTGTCATGTCCATGTATGCACTACTACAGTCAAGTCAACTCCCACCAACAGAAGAACAAATGGAGGAAAGTCTTGCAGGGAATTTATGTCGATGTACAGGGTACAGACCCATTATTGATGCTTTTCGTGTTTTTGCAAAAAAGGATGACAACTTATACACTGGTCAAGTTTCAGAGAGCGATGAATTTATTTGCCCATCTACTGGCAAGCCTTGTTCTTGTAGAGCAGGTATGTTGGTGACGAGGGCAAAAAACAAACTCCTTGTGATAATTCACAATTACTAAATTGCCCCATCTTGGTGTTCCTTACAATTTGAAGAGATAAAAAAACTACACAGGACATCATTTGACTTCGAAAAAATAGTCCTAGGCGTAAATAGTTGTTGTAAAGCCAAGTATTGAGGTTTAAGTACAATAATGACTGAAAATAGGCCACAAAGTGG
Source organism: Tamarix chinensis (assembly GCA_030549775.1). Lineage (NCBI taxonomy): Eukaryota > Viridiplantae > Streptophyta > Magnoliopsida > Caryophyllales > Tamaricaceae > Tamarix > Tamarix chinensis. The sequence goes on along the minus strand of CM060177.1, from coordinate 62,006,720 downwards.
TTGCTGCTTGTGTTGATTAAATGCCTCAGGACCCTTGTTGATTCAAGATGTTGAATGCTTGAATAAATTTTACCTTGGATAAGGGCTCTTGATGTGTGCTTAGAACAACAGCCAATTCATCACAATTTTCCTCACTTGGGTTTTATTTCCTTGCAGATAATTTTGAGCAGGTTGGGATTTGGGGCATGGACTTGACATTCTTCCCCATCATAGAACACTGTTATATGCTGAGAAACATAGGTGGTGAAACTATTGCTGGATTCAGGTTCAAAAGATGGAACAACTTTGTGTGGTTAAGGATCTACCAGCACATGAAATTGTGATTTATGTGTAGTCTTATTTTATGTATCTATATATCAAGTTTAGGTTGTATATAATTTATTGTGAATACAACATGTTTTGGATATCGTATGGATTGTATATAGATGGTTTTGGATATAATGAAGCAGGTTCATGTTATATATAACCGATTGCGTATAAAGCAGGTTTAGGTTGAATGAAACCGATTGCGTACAAAGCATGTTCAGGTTGAAAATACAAACGTATATATAGCGGGTTTTGAATATAACATCAACAACGGTTAAGCACTCGTTGTTGATGTTATAAAACAGCGTGTAATGTCTAAAACCACAACGGTTATATACCCGATATTTAACTTCATATTAACAACGGGTTATTACCCGTTCTGGAAATATAAAGGCAGCAGGTAACTAAACTATTCGACAACGGCTATATAGAAAATTAACAACGGGTGTTTACCGTTGTCGTTATTATTAAACAACGGATCTATATAAAATTAACAACGGGTTTTTAACCGTTGTCGTTCTTATTAGACAACGGATATGGATAATATTAACAACGGGTGTTTAACCGTTGTTGTTATTATTAGACAACGGGTATCTGTAATATTAACAACGGGTATTTACCCGTTGTCTTTAGAATTCAACAACGGATATCTTGAATATTAACAACGGGTGTTTAACCGTTGTGTTTATTATTCAACAACGGATATATGGAATATTTACAACGGGTGCCTAACCGGCGTGGTTGTAATTCAACAACGGATATATTGAAGATCAACAACGGGTATTTAACCGTTGTCTTAGAAATTCAACAACGGTGACCGGAACCGTTGTCTTTGAATTCTATTAAAGACATCGCATACATTTATAACGGACGTTACGCGTTGTAGGTTATATAAGTAACCGTTGTCTTTGATAGTTTATGTTGTTGTGTCACATTTCAAATATTTGATATTTTAAATATCTGATTGTTGGATATCTGAAATTTCAAATATCTAAAAATGATATTTTATATTTGATTTGAAACTTTAGATATCTGAAAGATAAAATATCCAAATTTTTGGATTGGATATCAAATATAACCGATATTATTCAAATAAAATTTTAAATATATAAAAACCAAAAAATCACAAATGTATATGATATTATCTGATCCCCTCAGCAAATATTCAATTTGCTCGATAAATATCTAATGTTAAAACTAAAATTAAAGTTGTTATATCACAAGATTTAATTGAATTCTACCAAATCTACAAAGGGATTATATGAAAAATGTAATTTAAACTAAATTAAATTTTGGCCCAAATATTAAATCAAGTAAAAATTATACACACACACACATCTATATTTGTTTATAAATAATTATAAAAAAATGTATAGATATTTTTTTGGATCAAATATTATTTGTATTTGTTGGTTCGATTATCTAGTTTGTGTTGACTTTTCATTGATCATATTAGATATTTGATTTGAAAAAAAAATCATATCGGTTATTTTCATTTTTGGATCGGCTTGCTTTGATATCAAGTCGGATAAATAAATATCGGATAACATGAATAGCCATAACAATAAAAATCTTTAATAATATTTTAAAACTTTTTTCAACATTTAAAACCTAACACAATCCTAAATAAAGTATTTAATCTAATAATACAATAATTTTCCTTGGATGACATTTGGTACAGTATCACATAGAAAGACTATATGATAGTATTGTACCTCAAGTGCTACCAGTTTTCAAGACCACAATCTGTAGACAAGAAATGTATATTTTTCTACCTACATAAAAAATAAACCACTATTAATTAATATAGTATCTTTGTTATGGTAAATCATAAGATAAAAAATTATGTTCAAAAAATAAAAAATTATACCTCCGGCACCATGCATTCAAGTTGTCATTTATATATACCACTAACAGTCACATGAAAACTAAAGAATGTATTAATTAAAAATATATTTACGTATATACTGTAATACATAAATTAAATTTTTTAGAGATAAAGTGGAAATTAGTATTCAAAATATGGAAACAGTTAATTATTTGATTTTGGGTAGATGTATAAAATTTTTATCAGTTTGTTAAGGTACTAGGTCAATTTATGCAAATAAGTCATCGTAATAATAACTATAGAAGCCAAATTAATATTATGTCATACTAATTAAAACCTATTTGTTAAAATTTTAATATACTACTAATTATTTCGTACTATTTTTCACAAACACATCAAATTTGGAGTAAAAGAAATATAAGTTAGGACACCAAAAATATATATGCAGATTTTTTAGAAGATATTTTGAAATACATACATAACAAAATCTTTTGTATATTGGTGTGTCTTCTTCATAGAAAACCGTATCTATGTACATGCATTCGAAGCTTGACATAATGTCAAAAATTAAAATTCTTAATGACAAATTTTATATAAAAATGAACACACTTCTATTAACATAATTTTGAAACCTTCACAAGTTCACACAACCAAACTACATATGGGATTTCGTTAAAATTTTGGTAGCTACATGTCAATAAAAACAAAAGAAAGGAATCGATTAGTAAAAATAAAATGGAAACAAAATCTTTAGAATGCCAAAAAAGAAACAAATTACATCTAAAATTAAAAGAAACAAAACACAACACATTATACCTATTTTTTAACAATAATATTTAGAAAACTGAAATCATACATTGCTAATAATGTATGGTAGTGGAGAAAACTGAACTAATCTACTAGTTCTTGAAAGGAAATTGTTGTTTTAAAGCTAAAAATTTAAACGAAATTATATGGAAGGAAAGGGACAAAATGGTAGATAAAATAATAAAATTTTCTCGACTGCTATGGAGGAATCAACAAGTGAGAGATATTTTTATCTCCAACCCCGCTAGAGAAAGCTTCACTTAGGTTATCACAAACAAACCAAATAACAAATTGTGGAAGATATGTGTAGGGTTGACTAATTTCACAGCCTAGATGTTGTTTCATTCTCAAAATCAATAGCCCAGATATAACATCAGTATCGATGGATGTGACATGATGCTTTGTCCATTATCTGCATTAATCAACGACTTTGATTTGAGTCATATAAAATCAACGGCTATTATTTCCACAATTTATGTTAGGAAGATAGTAAAGAAATGGAATGTCTATCTATGCCTACTATATTTAATGGTTAGGAATCTCTACATTTGTGTTTCTTTTCTTGATTCGTGGCAAACAAAATGAATGGCTATGATTAGTGAATGCTGATGACTAAGGGCTTCAATTTTCCAATAGGTTTGACATGGATCAGAGAAGGACGAATGGTCCAGATTTGTATTGTACCAATGATCAACGATTGATATATTCTCTTTTAATTCCTTATTAGTAGAATTTTATGTTAGCACTTTACCCGAATTCTGGCCATAAAAATCACTCATGAGCTGATTGTTATGGTTAGGATTTATTTAGAATTAGTTTTTACATTAGCTAACTTGTTATTTTAATTGTAACTAGATTAATGATGCCCTATCTAGCTTTAGCCGATAACTTGTAAGCAACATCAAAATTAGCATACAAGGCATGGGGCTTAATAGTGCAAATCTTAGGAAGATCAAAGTCAATGGCTAAATATTTTTGTTGGTTAGGTCTAAAATAACAAAGTTGGTCTTTTTTGACAACTAGTTAGTTTGCATACTAACTAAATTTAGCCTTGGTTGGGATAATTAGGTTGAGGTGTAACCAAAAGCTTTCTAACATTTCCTATAAACATAAAAAATGTTAGAAATGAAAGAACCTAACCTTTTTGTTGCTATTTGCTCTCTAAAAATGAGAACCACCTTTAAAGTAAGATGAATACTTCATTTGATTATTTTCTTCAAATCTTACTTCTTTTATATCAAGAGTTGAAATCTTAAGTAGTAGATGTGAGTATATGAATTTTAGGGGTACTTAAGTTCATATTTTCCTCCTCTTCAGCCTCCATTTTTGTTTTCTATTTCGGTGGTAACCATCCTAATGCACCATCTTCCTTAGCATGATCCAATTTGTATTTCATATGCATCAAAAGCCAAATGAAGTGGTCTTATAAACAAAGTCTTTAAAAAGAGACAATTGGATTGCTGAGCTATGGCGTCTTTCCATCTAATTCATCTTATTGCTTGTCTATCCTAGTAGTAGGTTTCTTAGACTTTCCATCAAGAGCCTTCTTCAATCCATTGTTCATAAGAACAATATTCATCTAGGCTATTTAGTTACTAAAGCTCTTCTTTCTATCAAACATATTGATGCCAAATTTGGTAATTATAGGCATCTCAAACACAAAGCTTTGATGCCACTTGTAAGGGTATATATTGATGCTAAGTGTAGAAGCACGTAGGATCAAGGAAATAAAATACATAAATTTAAGAGCATACAAATTTGCATGGTTCACCTAATGTGGTTTATATCTACGAACCACAATGAGTAAAAAAAATTCACTATGTAGAGAATGAACTACAATAGAAAATTCTCAATTAAATGTATGATTATAGACCTCCCAAACTCTCAATGTCTTCTTTCTCTCAAAAGGAATAGTGAATATATTTGTGTGATATATGTCTCTCTCAACCAAAATACTCCTTTTAAATTGCAGGAAAAATAATGTCACCTGCAAGAGAAGGAAGCTATAAAGTCACCGTAACCAAAGAAAAAATTATAACTATCCATAGAAGGATGGTGAATATTATAATTATTTATTGATGGACAATAAATTGATGAGCATTAAGTAATATAATTATCTATTGATGAGTGGTAAAAAACACATTTGTCCATTGATGACTAATTCTTCAGTTTGTTTAGTTACATCAGATATTTCAATTTTCACCATAAATTCTTCAATAAAATAACTTATTCAAGACAGAAATATAATATTTAAAGAAATCTAAGTAGATTTACTGATATATCATGGTACCAAAGCATTTTTTTTTTAATTCTATCAAGCTTCAGCATACAATACTAACTACCTAATAAATTTTCCTAATATTTTTTACGAGGAACTGACCACTTTTCCAATAGAAATAATGAAAGCAATTCGTTGGACGGCATCAATCATGTTTAATAAAATATGAAAGGTCCTCGTATAAATATTATAACAGAATAAGTTTGTGGATGGTAAAGGTTCCTTTCGTTTGGCAAACGAAACTTTGTTGTTAAGTCAATCAGTCATGGTTATTAGAATAAAGAACAATTATTTGTTTGCACCTACCATTTTTTGTTCATCAAGCTTGGAAGATAATGATGACTATGCACCGATGTATGATTGCCAATTTGTTTTAGGCCTGTGCCAACAAATTAAGACTAAACCGGATATTGAACACCAATTTCTTGCACTCTGACGACGTATGCTATGAAAAATTCATGAATTTAAAGCATTTGATTTACAGTTAAAAAATTAAAACTGCGTTGTACAATCCGATCTGGGAGTTCCTCCAAGATAACATTTGCAGAAGAATTGCATCTGAAACAGGCAGAGAGGGGGGGGGGATGAGAATTTGTTTTATTATGTAAATTGAGGAAAATGATTCGTATACATTTTCTTGACGATTAAAATTCAGATCTAATTAGACCTTGTGATCACCATGACCGTCATCTTCAAAACAATCATCATCGTTAATACTCTCCTCTAGTCTCCTACAAAACATAATCATAGTAATCCAAAGAAATGTCTTAATAACCCTAGCCATCCCAATGGTGACAGTCAAGTAATACAACCACCACCCAACAAAATCACCGAAACCAACCACGCCACCACCACTTTCGGCCAACTCTAACTTGGTCTCCACAACAGCCACCAAAGACTCAACCTCATCCCTCAGCCTCCACCAACACAAACACCCAAAGCTAGAACCCAATACCAACCTCTCCAACCACCTCTCCTCCCGAGCCGTCTCGAACATGGTGTCGTCAACAACCGGCTTCACAATCGTCCTAGACCAATGCAACATTGCCTCGTGCAAACCAATGAAGAATATCAGCCTGCGTATCAAGCTCCTTCCTCCTCCTCTGTTTGCGAAAACCGAGCCATCAATCCCTGCCTCTATGCTTGCTTCGATCCCTAAACCAACACAAACCTGTAAAACGCTCAGGAATATCCAAGATAGATGTAATTTAGGTCGAAAACTTTGGCCGGGGAGCTCGTTTAAGATGGTTATTCGACCTGTTAAGGTATGAGCTAAGGTAGACAGAGTTATGATGGCTACAAGACCATGAAGTAGTGTTGGGTTCGTGTAGAGGAAACAAGAGAAAATGAATGAAGGTGAGCTGCTGCTGCTGCTGATGCCACTTTGTGTTGGTAGTCCATTGATCAGAGACAGGAAGTAATTGGCGGTGGAGAGACGGGCGAGGAGGAGGTACGAGAGAGGGAAGAGGAGGCTGAGCAGAGTAACTGATAGTAGGTAGAATGGTTGCACGAATGCTGCTGAGTTGAAGAAATTCCTGATAACGATCATCCCTTCTCTCTTCTTCTGCCATACATTGTTCCAACCCATCTTGGAATTAATTTGGCCTCCGAAATCGTGCAAGCTCATTGAGACCAAAACACCTTGGTGATCACCCTGGCGTGTTGGGAGAAATGAATTTTGAGACGAGGCATATAAAGGGGATTGCAATTATTTAGTGTATGGTTGGCGATGGAAGTTGTAGAGTTGTAAGAGAGGAAAGGTATGAAGTGGCTGTCACGATTATATCAGGTTGGTTGACTTAAGGAAGGACATGGGGGCTCAATCCATTAGGTAGATTTGGATTATTTGATTGCGAAGCTAATTAAGGTGATTATTAATATTTATAATACCTGCATACACTAGTTTTATACTATGATTTCATACACAACTATTGCCTTATTTCTCAACCCCATTACAATAAACTGCTTTTCTAACGCCAATATTTTAAGCCTTAATTCAAATTGTTGGCTACGGTTTAAGATTTAAAAAACTAAGTACTACTGCATGCCATGCGGCGCGGCTGTGCCTCAAAGAATATTTCCACCCACTTTTATAGTTTGGACGACCCTGTGCATATATGCTTTATAGTTTTCATCTCGTGGATAATGTTGAGAACTAGGATAACGATGGTCATTATCTAACTGTACTTAGTATAATTGGAGTTCGTTGTGATGCCCTTATTATGCCTACCTAATGTTGATGGGTATATTATTTGATCTTAATTAATAGCTGTATAGGCAATAGTCTACCAATTGGTTCTACATGGCTCCCAATACACAACATTGATGACTGATCCAATGGAATATACTACTATATATATCTTTCCCATCTTATATGTTTATGTACGTACTAACTAACATTTATTGTAACATGAAATATCATAGCATAAGCTTTGTCTTGATCTTCTCCTTGGACTCCCACGTGACTTCCTCTGCCCCATGTCTCGACTACAAAACCTTCACTTGTGGAACAATCCTCAAATGGGTCTTTTGAGTCTTGGAATCCAAAATCCTTAGCAGGCGCTCATTGTATGTCAACATCTCGTTGAGCTCAACTATCTCTGACTGAATGATGTGCGACGGATCCAACACATAATTCCTCAATTGAGAGATATGAAAAATGCTATGCACGCTTAAAGTTCCATCGACAATGCAAGATAATAAGTATAATCCTCCGAAATTTTAAAAGCCTATATTTTAATAAATAAATTCTATTTTGGATAAATTAGCCTTTAAATCCTTTAATTTAATTATTTTATGGATTTTTATGCTTATAAAATTTATTAAAAATATTTAATAAATTAAAATAAATATTTTGTTATTTTATTATACTCTTATTATTTAAATAAATTTCAAACCCTTATTTTACTAAAATTATCCTTTTTAACCCTTTTATTTTAATTGTCTTAAATTAAATTATTAAATCAATTTATTACCCAAAATTATTCTATTTTATTATTTTATCAATTAAATTATTTATTCCATTTTCCCTTCTTTTTCCTTTTTCCCCTTTTTCCTTCCTCTTTTCTCCTTTTTCTCTTTTTTTTCTTTTTCTTTTTCTTCTTTGGGCCGCCGAACTGCTTCGACCTGCCCTTTTCCCCTCCTGCGCTAGGCCGCTGGCCCATTCTTCCTCCTCTCCCTGCCTTTCCCGTGTCGCCCGACCGCCCTTCTTTCTCTCCTTTCTTCCTCGACCAGGTCGACCCATTTCTTTCCCCTTTGGCTGGTCTGCTCGCTCGCACACACCAGCCCCTCCCCCGACTCTTTCTTCTTCTTCTTCTTCTTCTTCTTCTTCTTCTTTTTCTTTCTTTCTTCTTCCACCATCACCGGCGAGAATCCCGATCCTCATCATCCCCGCCTGCAACTCCCTCTTCCCCTGTTGACCTTCCCTATCTCCCTCCCTCTCCTTCTCGTCGTTTTTCTGCCATCCCGGTCCCACCATCCCTCTCTCCCTCTCCCTTTCCCGACCATACCTCCCTTCTCCCTCTCCCTGTCACCGCCATTCCTCTACCACCCTACAGCCACCCCTCGAGCCCCTGTGTAACACCCCAAAATTCACTATTTTTTTTTAAAACGGAAGCAATTAAGATAGAAACACTTAAAACCTGTGAATTCTGGGAATGTTACCGCCACACTTAGTACCAGACCTGTTCTCTCCGACCGTTCCAGTACCAAGTGCTAAGGCTAAAGAAAAGATTTACGTTAAATTCAAATTAACAATTTATAAAAGAATTCGAAAGATCATACAACAAATCAGAGTACGCATAAACACACTTGTAACTTCCAAATAGAAATACATTTAAACAAGATAAAACCCGAGGGGTCAAATTCCGGATTGCCTACTCACTCAAGTCAGGCCTGTCACCCCAAACAGTCTCTGATCTTAAACCTGCACAAGAGGTCTGCTCCCCACCATCAGTGGATCATCACAGGATCCATCAACCAAGGTAGTATCAGTACAGATCCAGTACTGAGTAAGGTGACTTGATCACTAAGGCCAACACATAGTTGTACAATAATGCAGGAATAATAATAATGCATAAGACCAATATGATCACATAAATACATACAACCATCCAAGTAAGAGTACAAGGCCCGATTGTAGACTGGATTAATCGTTTCATTAATCTATTATTAGAATTCATTTCACACCATACTTTTTATCAAGTCCATACGAGTACGGGAACCCCACTATTTTAGCCGGTGGATCGATCGCAAGGGTAACATACCCTGCCACTATTTTAGCCGGTGGATCGGTCGCGAGGGTAACATACCCTGCCACTATTATATGCCGGTGGATCGGTCTGGCCCCTTCTCACACGGTGTTCCACTGTAAGTAGATAATGTCTTCCCACTTATTATCAACATGTATAGTTTGGTTCGTTGAGCTCGGGATCCCCCACTATTATTGCCGGTGGATCGGTCGCGAGGGAAATATTCCCTGCCACTATTAAGCCGGTGGATCGATCTCCAGGTTACCGCAGTACCTGGCCACTATTATGCCGGTGGATCGGTCTGGGCCCGGCTCAACATCTTTCACTTTACGTGATTAATATCTTAAGTATCTTATTCAAAGGCTTTTACCCTAGACATGCATAAATCTTCACACATCATAATTACACTTTAATCACCATATACACATTCAATAGTCAATCACTCCAAACCCTAATTCAGTCACCTCCATACTCTTATAATGTCTTACGCATTATTTTTCACCCAAACCATTCAAACACCCAAATAACTCTTCTACTTCCTCCCTTACATCCCAAATCAACTTTTCACACGTAAATTTCACTTCCATGCAAACACTAATCTTTCCATGCAAACCTTCGAACCTTTTTCATGTAAACCCTAAAATTCCACGTGAAGCCCTAAATTCAGCCATGCAAACCCTAATACCACCATACAACCATCAATATCACCATGTAAATCCTAATACCACCATACAACTATAATTACCACCATACAACCTTAATATCATCATACAAACCCTAATACCAACATACATCCATTAATACCACCAGGTAAACCCTAGATTCCGTCATACAAAACCATAAATTCAATCCAACCAAAACCAAAGATTCACCCATACCAAACCCTAAATTCAAAACATAAAGATTATTCCATGCCAAACCATAAATTCAAACCATAAAGATTCATCCATACCAACCTTACATTCGTATCATATAAAACCCATTGATTTGTCCTCATAATACAATTGATTAGATTCTCCCCTTTCATAACCATAAATTAGCTTCTCCCATACAAGACCATAAGTTAGATTCTTCCACATATAATCATAAATTAGAGTCTCCCAAGCAAAACCATAAATTGGATTCCCCCAACAAATCATAAATTAGATTCTCCCAATCAAATCATAAATTAGATTCTCCCCTATAATATCATAAATTACATTCTCTCAAATACATCATGAATTAGATTCTCCCAAACAACCATAAATTCGATTATTCCATATAACCTCATAAATTACCTTCTCCCAATTAACGTCCTAATTTAAATTCTCCCAAATAAACCATAAATTCGAATCTCCCATATAACATCATAAATTACCGTTTCCCAAATAACATCCTAAATTAGATTCTCCCAAACAAACCATAATTTAATTCTCCCAATCAATCATAAATTAAATTCTCCCATATAATATCATAAATTAAATTCTCCCAAATAGCATCATAAACTAGATTATTCCTTTTTAAAACCATAAAATTTAGGTCAACTCACTTCCCTTAGTCAACTTCTTTCCCATCCTCCTTTTTCATCCTTCCTCTCACACAAACCACATCGACTTCCTCACATACACAACACATATCATCATACATAATTAATACACATACCATGCACAACATACTTCAACTCCAAGTCATACCACATATAAAATATTTAATTATAATAAACATTAGATACATAACATGCGAAACACATAATATACATAAGCACATAAATGGCCTTAGCACTCCTTACCTAAAACGACACCGGTCTTGGTGCACACTCCTATTCCACTTGAGGGGTTTGACTGGGCTCACCTATTATGGGGAAGAAATACTAGGATTAGCTTCCTTCCTATACTACTATTAGTTTCTAATTTATCTTAAGTATTGATTCTTAATTAATTATGCCCAAAACCACTAAAACATTAATACATACTATTATAATTTAAAGTAAAAAGGTGATATAAGGGTTTCTACCCTTTACCGAAATAAATTTAGTAAAGGTAATAATAATAATAATATTTATTATAATAATAATTTTAATAATAAAAAATTATTACTAATAGTAGTAATATTAATAGAAAACTTAATAATAATAATAATCTAAGCCTTAAATTTACAAAGTGGATTTCGAAACCTCCCCATTTAATGATAATACTATTTGAAATGTAAAAAGATATTAATATTATACATATACTTATTATATAAAGTTAATATGGTTAATAATAATAATATAATTAATAATAATGTTAAAAATGCTAAAAATAATAATAAAAGGCAAAGCTACGAGACTTAATTAAAATTTTAGGTTTCTAATTCTCCTGAAATAATTGCAGTATCAAATAACTAATTATACTAACAATAATAATATTAATTATATTATTAATAATAATATTAAACATGTAATAATTACATTAAATAGGCAAAATTCGAGAATAATAATTTATCTTACACAATAATACTCCCAGAACTGTCAACCAAATTTAGAAATTAAAATACAGTTGATAACAACAATAATAATAATTATAATAATAATAATTAAACTCGAATTAGCATTAAAAATTAGAATAAAAGCATAATAATTATCAATAAATCGAAAGTAAGTATTTAAAAGTTCTAGGGTTTCACCTTGAGTTGGAGGGTATTGGTGGCACCGGCGGTGGTTCCCGGAGGTGGCCGGAAAAGTGGTCTAAGAGGGGTGAAAATGAAGAAAAAGAGGGAAGGGGAAAGGAGAAAAATAAACTAAGCTTATGGTTCGATGGAGGATACTTAGTAGAAGATTTTGAGTGGTTTATAGGGTGGCAGAAGCGGCGTAAGTGGCGGCGAGCAGTGGTTTAAGGTCTCGGGGTCAAGATTTTGGGCGAGATGAGAAGCAAACTTTGCATGGTTATGGCAGCTCATTTAAGAAGAATCGAAGGATTTGAAGGGCTTAGTTAGGTAGAGGGAATTGTAGGGAAGAGATTGGTAGCAAGAGGAGGTGTTGAAGTTGGCCGGGGAAGGAGATAATGGCGTCTGATGGGGCGGTGGCTGGGCGATTCTGACTTAGGGTTTCGGAAGGAAGAAGTCTCGACCACACTCACAACCAGGCTATATATAGATTTTAGATGGGTTATTAGGTTTTTGGGGGTCGCGTGGATGACATTTATTGCTATGGTTTTGGCGGCCGGTGACAGAAATCGACCGACCTAAGCTTGGGTTGGGGTCGAACCTTCGCGAAGCCAGAGAGAGAATGAGTGGGAGTTAGGGGTAATTGATTATTCCAAGCTAATGTGCGAGCCGAGAGGAAGAAAAAGAGAGGTGACTCGGCCGGTCAGACCTCTCGTAGCCGGTGCCGCCATTTTCGGCGGGGAGTTGCAGGTTGCGTCGGGGCTGGCAGGTGCGAGGGGTTGGGGGAGGAAGAAGGGGGCTGGACCGGGCGGCTCAGGGAAGAAAGAAAAGAAAAGAAAGGGAGGCAGACCGGGCGGTCGGGCGCGAGGGAGGGTGTCATTAATTGGAACGCTGAGTTTAAGTTGGAAAAGAAGTAAGACGCGGCGCATCGAGGGGCGGCAGAAGGAGGACGCGCGACACGGGCTGGGCCGAAGGAAGAAAGGAAGGGAACTGGGCCGCCGGGCTGGCCCAGTTCGGGGAGAAGAATGAAAGAAAAAGAAAAGAAGAAGAAAAAGAAAAAAGAAAAGGAAAAAGGAAAAAGGGGAAAAATAAAAATAATGGGTTGGCTTAATTAAATTAATTAGAATATTTGGAATATTTAAAAATGATAATATTTAAATAAAATATTATTTAAATCCCTTTTTAGGCTAAATTAGGACTTTTAAAATATTTTCCATAAATTCCTTTTTGATTAGCAAAATACCCTAATTTCCTCCAATTAAATTATTTATAAAATTATTATTAATTTAAAACTATTTTCTTATTCTTATTTTAAATAAAATAATTTATTTAATTAATTTTCAAAATAAAATGCTTAATTAGCTAAAATACCCAAATTCTTTTCTAATAAAAATACTTATAAATTTCTTCTTGAATTTCCCTTGTTAAATATCCTTTTATTTTATTAAAAATAATTTATTTAAATAATTCTTATAATAATTATCCTTTAAATGTAGTTTATAAAATTAGAAATTTTCGGGGCATTTCACCCTGTCCCTTCCCTTCACTTCCACTTCTATTTCTTCCTCCTTCCCTGCCTGTTCAGCATTTTTCCCGAGCCTTCCCATGCTCCCCAACCCTCTCTTTTCTTTCCTTTCTTCTCCTCCCCTCTCTCCCCTGTTTTTGGTTTCGCCACCTAGCTCTACCGTTGCTGCCGCCTTAAACACCACTCGCACCACATCCTGCCATCCTCTACCTCACCCTCGAGCCATCACAACCCCCATCAAGCCACCCCACATCCCCATTCTTCCTCCTCTCTTCTTTTTCTCTTCTTTCCCTCCCTTCTCGGAAACCACCCTGCACCGCCGTATTTCGCCGCCTTCCCGCCGCTTCTGCCGCCACCTAAGCTACCAAATTACTCCCTACAACCCCCTCTACCACCCCAATCCTATCTTGCCCGAAAACACCACCCAAAGGCTTTCATTTTTCCTCCCCATTTTCCTTCCTCACCAGCCTTCCATTTTGACCCCACTTCGGCTGCCACCTTTGCAGCCTCGTTGCCGTCGCCTCTGCCGCCTTTAGCCACCTTCAACCCATTCCCGGCCACCACCTACACCCCCTCTACACTTCTAAACCATTCCCTTGCCCTAAATCCTTCCCCACCATGTCCTTTTCTTAGCCCCAAACCACCAACCCGAAAATGCCCATTTCCCCCTATTTCCACCACCTTCGACCCCCTCCTTTTTCTTTCTTTGCATGCAGCTCATGCTGCATGAGCAGGATGAGCTGCTGCCTTCTTGGATTCATTTGAATAATAATTTTTAAGGTATAATAATATTTTAGTTTAATTATTTGATTAATTAAGTGTTATAAAGCCTTAAGTTTGGTTTTTATCTTTTCTAATGTAACAAGTTTTAATATTATCTTTAGGTATTGGTTTTGATAATCAAATTTTGGACCTTTAACTAGGATATCGGTAAGGTTCGTTTTTGGCGAGAATCGAGGTAATCTTTAAATCCCACTTAAACGCATGGATTAACGTATGTTAGCACATTAGGCATTTTTAATGTGTATTATGCTTGATATATGTTGTTTAATATATTATATATGGTTTCTTGTGTTGATTGATGAAAAAGAAGTATGATAGATTTTGTGCTATGTTTGGAGATATTGTTTAATGTAGGAGTTGGTTATTAATGGAAATGTTGAGTATTATCCATGTTGTATTATGCTATTGTGATCTTAAGCATGATTAATGTCTTGTGGGCCTTAGGGGTATTTTAGTAATGTGTTTTGTATAAGAATATGGCCTAATATATATATATGGGTGCTAATAATTATAAGAGTTTTGAATGAGGTATTAAATTTAATATTTTATGTAGTAATAATAATAATTTAATATAAGTGGAGTAATAAGGGGTAAGATGGTAAAATTGTAAGTAGAAGGATAAATTTGGTAATTTTGTAACAAAAGGGCGATTTGGTAATTTTGTAATAAAAGGGTAAATTGGTAATTTTATAATAAAAGGGCAATTTGGTAATTTTGTAATAAAAGGGCAATTTGGTAATTTTGTAATAAAAGGTAATTTGGTAATTTTGTAATAAAAGGGTAATTTGGTAATTTTATAAGAAAAGGGCAATTTGGTAATTTTGTGATAAAAGGGCGATTTGGTAATTTTGTAACAAAAGGGCGATTTGGTAATTTTGTAATAAAAGGATAAATTGGTAATTTTGTAATAAAAGGGCAACTTAGTAATTTTGTAATAAAAGGACAATTTGGTAATTTTGTAATAAAAGGGCAATTTGGTAATTTTGTGATAAAAGGGTAATTTGGTAATTTTGTAATAAAAGGACGATTTGGTAGTTTTGTAATAAAAGGACAAATTGGTAATTTTGTAATAAAAGGGCAAATTGGTAATTTTGTAACAAAAAGGCAAATCAGTAAGTCTATAATAAAAGGGCAATTTGGTAATTTTAAAATAAAATGGTAATTTTGTAAATAAGAGGGGTAAAAGTGGAAATTTGAAAGGAGTAACTTGGTAATTATAATAATTGAGAAGGGTAAAACAATAATTTAATAAAAGAGAAGGATAAAATAATAATTTGATAGTGGAGAAGGGTAAAATGGTAAATATGATAAATATGAGGGGTAATTTGGTAATTTAACCAACTAAAGAGGTGATTTGATAATTAGGACAATGAACGGGGTTAATTTGGTAATTTGACCAACTAAAGGGCACTTTATTAATTATAATAAAGGAAATGGGCAAATTGATAATCTAACCAACCAAATGAGAATTATATTAAGTGTAATAATTATGAAGGGTGATTAGTGGCCTAACAAGTGTGGGAAATAGCTCGGTAACCTAAAGCGATTAAGGGTGTAGCTAAAATTGAATGTGTGCTATATGTCCTACATGCCTTGGATGCCCTGTATAATTTTTATGTCGAGTTCTACATGCTATTGTTTTAATTGTTTCATATGTGGCATGGCTTGGAACCGAGATGTGTTCATGTGTCCTCTTTTGGTATGTGATAATTCGGATATGCCGTAAGTTATGACATAATGTGATGTGGCCCTCTAGAACATGCATGTTAAGGGTAAAATACTTTCGAATAAGATACATTTAAAATACTAATCACTTAAAGATGAAGATGTTGAGCCGGACCCAGACCGGTCCACCAGCGAATAACAGTGGCAGGGTATGTTACCCTTACGACCGGTCCACTGGCTATAATAGTCGCAGGGCATGTACCCTCGTGACCGTTCCACCGGCTATAATAGTGGGGGATTCCGTGCTCAACAAACCAAACATAAAATCGATAAGACACAGGGAAGATACTAATTACTTACACCAGAACACCTTGTGAGTCGAGGCCAGACCGATCCACCGGCAAATAATAGTGGCAAGGTATGTTACCCTCGCGACCGTTCCACCGGCTAAAATAGTGGCAGGGCATGTACCCTCGCGACTGTTCCACCGGCTAAAATAGTGGCAGGGCATGTACCCTCGCGACTGTTCCACCGGCTATAATAGTGGGGTTCCCACACTCACACAGACATGTATAATCCGAGATGATTGATTAATGCTGGACTAATGTCCTCAAGGCCCTAAAAGTATCGATTATTCATGATGGCCTATTAACGTTTGTTTAACTTGTTAAGTATGAAAATGGACGAAAGTGGATGTTATGTATACACCATGGATATCTGATTGATTTGTTGAATATGTGAATGAATGGACCTGAATGTTATGTTATAGTAGTGTATCATGTGTGACATTGCAGGCCTGTTTTTAAGTGTGTATTTAAAGGGTTACTCAGTACCGTAGTACTGAAGGGTTCCATTCGTGGGGCCCCTGCCTATTCAATGGGTAGAACCTCTTGCAGGTCATGTTTAGTGCTTTCAAGTAGGCCTCGGGAAAGAGCGTAAGGAACTATCCGGAATTTTTAGGATTTTAATATGTCTCTTTAAAATTCATAAATTCAATGTATTTATTATTTTGTAACCACTACTGGTGGATTTTACTTTGGTAAATCGTTTACCGCGCTACTCTAATTTATATATGCTTGAGTTTCTCGTAAATTGTGTTTTACTCTGTTAGCTTTAACACTTAGTACTAGAACGGTATGAGTGAATCGGTCTGGTACTAAGTGTGGCGGTAATATCCCCAAAGTTCACGGTTTATTAATTTGCTTCCGCTAATTTTCTTTTAATTAACGAAATTTTTCAGTAGTGAATTTTGGGGGTGTTACAATAAGGAACCTCCCCAATCCGATCCAAAACCTTGTATAACCAAAAGGCATCACTTCAATGGTCGGTGAAACCCTTAGAAGGACTATGTCACCTACCTTAAACTTATCTACTCTCCTTCTAGATCAGCATAACTCTTCTACATATCCTATGCCGCCTTCATCTAGTCTCATATCATCTTGATCTACTTGGTAGTGCCCTCTGCCATCTCTGTTCCTAACACAACTGTCTCTCTAGAGTAGCTACAACACACTAAACTACGACACTTCTGTCCATAAAGTGCCTCAAAAGGTGTCATCCCTATACTTGCATGATGAGTGTTATTATAGGATAACTCTACTAAATAAAGGCTATCCTCCCAATTGCCTTAAAACTCAAGAATGCAAGCTTGAAGCATATCCTTCAAGGTCTAAATAGTATGCTTGGTTTGACCATCTATAGCTGGATGGAAAGTTGTTCTCATCTTAAGCTGTGTCCCAAAAGTAGTTCGCAACTTCAGCTAGAAGTGTGGCACAGATCTGGAACCTCGATCTGACACAATGTCCTTAAGCATCCTATGGTGACGAACCACATGCTTCCTTTAAGCATTGGTCATCTACTCTATGCTTCACATCAACTTCATTGGTATAAATATGGCTTACTTAGTCAACCGGTCAACCACAACCTAGATCAAATTTGAACCACTATGATTCTTCAGTAATCAACTAAGTAATTCCATCAACACGGTACCCTATTTCAACTTAGGGACCTCTAATGGATGAACTAAACCCATCGAACATTGGTGTTACACCTGAAGTTGTTACATGATAAACATCAGGCCACAAAGTGTACAACCCCTTGCTTCCTATGGGACCACCAATAGATCCATCTCAAATCCCTGAACATCTTATCCCTTCTAGGGTGGATGAAATAAGGCGCATGATGATTTCCTCTAGGATCCTCCTCTTAAGCTCCGCACCACTCTATAGAACACACCATCGTCCTAGGAAATAGATGTTACCATCTTCAAAAATCTCAAACCCCGCTGCTCTATCCTTAGATATCGCCTTCCTCATCAACTCAAGCTTAACATCTCCTAGCTAACAAGCTCAAATCTCATCCAATATGGTCGGTGTGATCAAGAGTGTACTCATCCTCATCTCAAGATCTCCGAGTCCAATGATCTCAATGCTTAACTGCTGAAGGTCTCTTTAGATCCAATCTGACATGACCAACAAACTCTAGGCATGTGAAGTATTAATACTGAAAGCATTTGATACGACATTGCCTTACCCTACCAAATCGCAGTCCTTAATAGATTCCAGCCATCTCCTCTATCTCATGTTCAACTATCATTGCGTGAAGATGAACTTGATGCTCTTATGGTCCCTGTAGAACTTACACTATACTCCATACATGTAATGTCTCCAACTCTTCAAGGTGAAACCCACTAAAGCTAGCTCAAGGTCGTGCGTAAGATAATTTTGTTTGTGCACCTTTAATTGATGAGAAGCATAGTCCACAACCCTCCTATGTTGCATTAACACACCTTAAATAAAAATTGGATGCATCATTATACACCTCGAATCTATCCATACCCGACTACAAGGTAAGAACTAGAGCTGAAGTTAACCTCCTCTTAAGCTCCTCAAAAGCCTTTGTGCACGTATTATCCTATACAAAATGCATCATCTTCATCAATTAGATAGTCAAAGGACGTGTGATCCAAGAAAATTCCTAGACGAACCATTTGTAGTAGCCTACCAATCATAGGAAATTATGAACTTCCTCGATGTTTGCTAGTGTAGTCCACTCTAACACTGCTTGAATCTTAGAAGGATCTTTTAACACACCTTCCCTTGAAATGACATGACTAGGGAAAGATACCTCATCAAACCATAACCCACACTTTGATTACCTTGCGTACAACTAATGAGTCCTTTACAACTCCAAAGCCTGTTAAAGATGTTTCTTGTGTTCCTCATGAGTCCGAGAGTAAATTAAGATATTATCAATGAAGGTCATCAAGAACTAATTGAGATGATTCTTGAAGATGTGGTCCATGAGAGCCGTGAAAATTACTTGCACATTTGTGAGTCCAAAAGAAATCACGGTGAACTCATAATAGTCATACCTTGTCCTAAAAGCTATCTTCAGTATGTTCTACTTGGCAATCCTTAGCTGATGATACACAATCTAAGATCTATCTTCGAAAATACTATAGGCCCATGCAAATGATTCACGACATCATTAATCCATGATAAAGGATAAAAAATCTTTAGAGTAACCTAGTTCAACCCATGATAATTGATGCACACCATCCTTCTTCCTCATAAAAAGGACTAGTGCTCCCAAATGATTCAAGACATCATTAATCCATGATAAAGGATGACAAATCTTTAGAGTAACTTGGTTCAACCCATGATAATCGATGCAAACCCACCATCCTTCTTCCTCATAAAAGGACTAATGCTCCCCAAGGCGATACACAAAGTTGAATGTACTTGAAATACCCCAAACCCCTAATTTTGAGAACTATGGCAAATTAAGAATTTATTAGGAAAATTAATTAAATAAATTATTTTATTAAAATAAGAAGAAGTAATTAAGGAAAAATCAAGAGGAAATTAATAAATAATTTAATTAGAAAAAATAAGGGTATTTTTCTAATTAAAATAGAATTAAGGAAAAATCTTTCAAAAATCCTAAATTAACCTAAAAAGGGAATTTAAATATTATTTTATTAAAATATTATTGTTTTAAATATCCTAAAATACCAAAATATGCTAAATATCCCAACCCACCAAATTTTCCTTTTTTCCTTTTTCCCTTTTTTTCTTTTTTTCCCCTCTTTTCTTTTCTTTTCTTTCCTTCCTCTTTTTTCTCCTTTTCTTTCTTCCCTTCCTTCCTCGATCTAAGCCAGCCCACCCTCACAACCTAGACATCTTCTTTCTTCCCACGTGGCTCAGGCTTGTCGCCCTCTTCTTCTCCTTTGCTAGTAGCCTGGTCCGACTTTCTTTTCTCCCTAGACCGATCAGTCTGCACCCTTCTTCTTCCTTTCTTTCCCCCGACCTCCCCTCTTCCTTGATGCCTCGACTTCCCCACTTTCTGGTGCAGGCACATGACCTTTACACCATCTCACGCCGGCTTGCCACCTCTACTCTATTCCCCATTGATTCCTCTCTCTTCTCCATCTAGTCATGCTCTCTCTCTCCTCAAGCGTTTCTCTCTCTCTCTCTCCCTTTGTAACACCCCCAAAATTCACTCCTAATTTTTTTTTTGTTTATTTGCTTAAAAGAATAGTGGAAGCTAAAATAGAATTTGGGGAATTTTACCACCACATCTAACACAAGATAAATTTCCACCATCTATCTCATGCTAGATGCAAGGTTAAAACCAGTCAAACAAAATTCCAAACAACATCTATGCCATGAGGATAAACTCCCACAATGAGATATCCATAGGCAAATGTCAAATGAATAATTTCACTAAATAAAATTATTGCTGAATGAATCAACGGAACCTATAAAATAAAACTAGATTTTAAAAGCTTATCAGAGTATGAGGAATTAAAAGTCAATTACAACGCCACTGAAATTTTAAATACAAAATTAGAAACTTCTAAAAATAAATATGGTTAAACAAGACAAATCTCAATGAATCAAATTCCGGATTGCCTACTCTCTCAAGCCAAGCCTTCCACCCAAAAATAATATCCGATTTTAAACCTACACAAGTGGTTTGCTTCCCACCATCAGTGGATCATCATAGGACCCATTCACCAAGGTAGTATCAATACGGGTCCAATACTGAGTAAAATCCCACTACTCTATCATATGGGAGAGACATAAACTACAACATCAAGTGTATATTGAATCATGGTGCATTACGTTGATACAATATGCATACTCAATACCCATATCATAAATCCTACCATACACATATAATAACATGTGAAACATATGTAACATCCTATTTAAACATGTAAGTATGGTATGATGGAAATATAAAGTAGATCATGCGCCTTAGGTAGGAATTATCCATATTATTGACAACTCATTACATGGCCACACAATTTTGGATGCAAGCATCTTAAACTAATAACAGATTCAGATAAACCAACAAGGCATTTATGGATAATGTTAAACCAACTAATTGGGCATTTATGGACAATGCCAAATCAAACCAATTGGGCATTTACCAAGAGGGCACTTATGGGCAATGCCAAATCAAACCAATCAGGCATTTATGGACAATGCTAAACCAAACAAATCTAATAAGCATTTATGGACAATGCCAAACCAAACCAATCAGGAATTTATGGGTAATGCCAAACCAAACCAAACCAATTGGGCATGTATGGATAATGCCAAACTAAACCAATTGGGCATTTAGCCCCCCGGACATTACTCAGGGACATGTCTAGCCCCAAGCATTACTTAGGGACATATTTAGCCCCAGACATTACTTAGGGATATGTCCAGCCCCAGACATTACTTATGGACATGTCCAGCCTGGAGCATTACTTAGGGACATGCTCAGCCCCGTACATTACTCAGGGACATATCCAGCTCTGAGCATTACTTAGGGACATGCTCAGCCCCGAGCCATGATTCAAACACATTCAACACCTCGTTACACTAAGGGAGGCATTAAATTATTAGCATTCATTCATATCATGTCAAAATGCACCATGCACCTAGAATGCCATAAAGTGTGCTCCATCTCTTGGCAAATAATTTATGCCAAAAATTAGGATGCTTTTCATTCAATTAATCAAGATATATATATTATGATCTTTAACATATCCTTCACTCATCCTTTTTTGAAGGTAACAACCTTAACATGCTTTGTTACTTAGTCATACTTGTAACATGCTCTTTTACTCAATCATACTCCTAAATAGAAAATGCAATCCCATTCCAACACGTGTAAGCACATTCGTCCTCCTCAAAAGAGTCAAATAGTCCTATCATGCATATTTTTACCCTAATTTGCTCAACAATAAGTCAAAGTATAAATTACTTAAAGCTCATGATTATACAAGGCATATTACATGTTTGAAATACCGACCCATGTGAGTCACACACTTTCACCTCTTAACACACATGCACAATGGTCCATCCTCACAAAACCCCCATAAGTGGAGGTAAGTAGAGACTTGCCTAAATCCAAAGCTATCTAAGCGAGATAAGAGGAAGAGAGAGATCATTGGATTGAGGATCCACAATAATGATTTCCTAGATTGCCGATAGAAATCGAAAACTAGGCTAGAAACTATCTTATCGATCAATAATTCAATTATTATAATTAAATTGACACAAACAAATTTTCTTGGAAAACGCGTCCAAAACCTAGGACTCAAGAGTATAGCTCTATTCAGATTTAAGATTAAATATTACTCAAATCGATTTAAATACATATCACTTAAATTATTTGAAATTGATTTGGAAGCTAGGGAAATGACAATAGAAGATAAATTATTTTCTCAAAAATGATTTACTAGTTAGGTTTTACAACCCAAAAGACAAACAAACTATTTGTATAGAACCAAATCCAACCTGATAAGGTAAACATGTAATTTAAATGATTTAAAATCAAAACTGGAAATCAATTAGGAAAAGAAGCATAGCATAATCAATTTTATAAAATCATCTCCGAAAATCAGGGTTTTTAATGCTTGAACTATGAACCAACTAATTAAATTTTATTATCTCAATTTGGTAGATTAATAGTACAATCAATTTTTTTTAAATAAATATAGATAATCAATTTCAAGAAAAATAATCTTCCGAGTAGCCAATTTAAGACTATCGGTTTTCGAAATTAGGGTTTCACAACCCAAGACACATACTCAAATAATTCAAATCAATTAATTCAAATTAAAAGTGTTAGAATGAAATTAAGACCATTTCAACAATTTCTATAAATTCAACTTTAGAAAAACAACTATACAAATGATCAATTTTATAAGTTCACTTGAAATCTAGGGCTTTAGGCCCGAAAATACAATTTGGTTGAATTCTATTAATTTAATTAAATTGAATGTTTAGAAATGTATTTAAACACATTTTATAATATATCATATAATCAATTGATCAAAACCAATAAAAGAAATACCGAATTTAGCACAATTAGGGTTTTTGAGCCCAGAATACAAATCTGATCAACTCTTGCTAACATATATAAATTGATGGTTCGGGAATGTAATTAAATATAGTCTACGGTAAATTATATAATCAATTGAATAAAACAACCCAATTACACAATCCAATTTAGACCCACAAGATTTTTAACCTAATAATCTAATTCCGATCAATTTCACACAATTTTCTCAAATCAACACTTTCGATATAAAATTAAATACATTTCAAACGATATTATAAAATCAATTGAGTGAAACGACTCAATTATACAACCCAATTTCATCACACACGGATTTTGACATAGAAGATCAATTCCACATAAATTTATCAAATTGACGGTTCCGAAATGAAATTAGATATATTTTAAAACGTATTGTATTATCAATTTACTCAAAATAGATAAATCGGGTGAATCTAAAAAATTTGGGCATAACCCAGCCAAAATTCCAATTTTCCAAAATTCCAACATAAAACATACAATTAACCTATCCAAATTAATCTTACAACACATATATACATAATCAACAATCAATTTAGCTTATCATAAGCTAATTCATACTCAATCAATTAAATCAAGGGTTAGGGTTTTTTAGAAATTTATATCAAACAAAAATTAGCAAATCGGGACAAGAGAAGGCCGGAGAAGCTTCACTGGAGGTTGAGGACAGCTCGCCAGCCATTACCCTAACTTGCCATGGCCTAACGGAGACACCGCCTGCTCTGACTGCTACTGCTACACGTGGCTGTTGTGCTGCGTCGGCTGCAGCTACTGCTGTAGTTGCTACTTGCTGCGATGGCTAGCAACATCGACGATGGCAACCAGTCGTGGCTAATGAGGCATTTGAAGTGGAGGAGCAGGGAGGAGGTGAGGCTAGGTTTGGGAGCTGCGAATAGGGAGAAGCACGCATGGGAAAGAGAAATAGAAGAGAAGGGGGAGAGGAAGAGAGAAAAGGAAAATAAGAGGGGGTTGGTTGGGTCAGGGTTTGGTTTTTTTTTTTAAAATAAAAGTATATAATAAATTACTAAATATTTAAAATTATTATTGGAAGATTTTATCTAAAATTTGTTTAACAAAAATTATTTTATAAGGATCCGAACACATAAAATCAATATAAGAGCCACATAAAGAATTTCGAAAATATTTTTAAAAGAATTGACCAACGAACACAAAAATCTATATTATTTACGA
The DNA here is from genome assembly GCA_030549775.1 of Tamarix chinensis. Classification (NCBI taxonomy): domain Eukaryota; kingdom Viridiplantae; phylum Streptophyta; class Magnoliopsida; order Caryophyllales; family Tamaricaceae; genus Tamarix; species Tamarix chinensis. The sequence goes on along the minus strand of CM060177.1, from coordinate 61,982,082 downwards.
AATACATTATAAGACCTCCAAATAATATTTAAAAGCATACAAGAATATATTTAAATCAAATTCTAATAAACCGACACTAATTTCAATAATTTTTGAAACTAGTTTTCTACAAACCAAAAAGTGTAAAATGGAAGAAAATTAATTTCGGAAAGAAATTCATAAATACGCTCCGAAAATCTTTTTAATTTAAAATTTTTCGAAGATCTTAACAACTTCAAAAACAAATAAATTCAAAGTCAATAATATTTTCTACGGATAAAATCATTAAAATAAATCTGACTATTTAAAGAAAAATTATATAATTTAAATAATATATTTCATTAATGAAATATAACTCCAAAATAAAGTTGTAATCACACGATGAAGTTATAATAGAAAAAAATCTAAAATATAAAAAATTGAAATATGAGAAAGAATGGGAATACATATTGTTAACCAAAAATCGAAATCATATGAATATAATAAAATCATAATTGTGCACAAATTTATCTAGAATGATCTACAATGACAACAATTAATTAAATTCAAATATGAAGTTTAAATCGTTGATAAATCTATAAAACAAAACGTAATTAAAATAATTATATATTTACACCAAATTGCACTAATAAAATCATTAAAATTAATAAAATTAGATTTCAAAAATATAGGTTATTACACCCTTCCTTTCTTCTTCCCCGAGCTAGTAGACCTGCAACTTTGCAGGTCTGCATCGGTCGTGCGCTGTCGGCCTACAACCTGCCACACATGCCATCATCCTCCCCTCTTCCTCCATTGTCATTTTCCCCTATCCATGGCCTATAATTACCCTTCAACTTCCCCCATCCAACCCTTTTTTCTCAACCTAGAAATTTGCTCCCTCTTGTGCATCGTAGCCTATTACACCACTGCCGTCCATCGCCACCACCCAAATTACTCCCTACACCGCCCTCCACCGAGATATACCCCTCACCACCCTCAATCCTCCCTACACGAGTTGCCTTGGATGTGCAAACTTGGCTATTCAACCAACTTCAACTCACCCACCACCGCATTTCTGTATCCGTCCGCCGCCACTCTTGTTGCAACCACCACTCCCTCTACCCTCCAAAACCTCCAGCATAATCTCCTCTACCTCCCCCTACCTTCCTTTTTCCCCACCTCCCTCTCCTTCTCCCTTTCTCCCTCTCCACCACTTTCGGCCACCACACCACTGCCACCTATGTCGCTCACTTTGGCCGCGCCACCACCACCGTCGTGTGCCGCCGCCATTGCCACCTAGTTACCATCAACCCTAGGTGGTACCCTGACCCTTAAAACCCTAGTTATGATATCATTATCTCTTTTATTTGTATTTATGTTATTATCCCTAATAATAATAATAACACCAATAACAATAATAATAATAATAATAATAATAATAATAATAATAATAATATTATTATTATTATTATTATTATTATTATTATTATTATTATTGGTATAACTATTATTATTACTATTATTAGTAGTATTAAAACTGTTATCTTTAATAACATAAATATGACTATAAATACCTTAACATGAACCTATTTTGACTAGTAATAACCTAGTTGGCTAACTTAAGAATAAAAACCCTATTTTCATTTGTAAAGCTTCTTTTAATAATAATAAGCCTAATATTAGAGCAAAGTAGGAAATACTAGTATTTTTGGTAGGAGGAAAATTAATCCTTAGTTTTTCCTCTTATAGGTAAACCTAGTCAAAACCCTAAGAAGGCGTAGGAGCATGATCCAAGACCGGTGGCTTGTTAGGTAAGGATGTAGCTAAGGTCCTCTATGTGTGTGCTATGTGCCTTGTATGCCATGTACCATGTTATGTCGTGTATCTTATGATTATTATTATGACTGTTTTATATGTAGCACAGCTTGGAGTTCAGGTATGCTCATGTGTTTTCTTATGGTATGTGTATAATATGTATATGTTGTGTTTATGATATTATGTGATGTGGCCCTTTAGGACATACAAGCTAAGATATTTAATATAGCGACATAGGGTGAAAGGATGAAAAAGGAAAAAAAGGGGAAGTGAGTTGACCAAGGGAATATGGGCTTGACCTAATTATCTCATGATCCACGAGGGGAAAATAAAAGGGGATTATGAACAAAATAAAATAGTGGGTGAACTTGCATGAGAGTTTCTAAGGTTTGTATGGGAATTCTAGGGTTTGCATGGGGTGGATGGAGTCTGCGTGGGGATGATCTTTACATGTGAAAAGTTATCTTGGGGTGTAAGTAAGGTAAAGGAAGAGTTGTGTGGGTGATTGGAGACTTTGGGTGAAAAATAGTATTTGGGTTGGTATAAGGGTGTATAGGAGATTTGGCTAGGGTTTGGGAGGAAAACCCTAATTTGTGGCTATTGTGAAAGTAAAAGTAATTAACAGTGAGTGGAGTATGGGATGAGAGTGGAAGAATATCATGTGTAGGGTGAGTATGGATATCATGGAAAAACAAGGATGGCAGGTGAGAAATGGAGGGGCAACATGTGGAAAAGAAGGGTACTAGGATTTGGAGTGGCCAACTAGGGTTCCGTGGTCATACGCGTATTTGGGGGAGTAAAGTGAAATGATGGGGGTTGGATATAAGGGACGTGATGTGTGGGGTGTTAAAGCAGCCTTAGTTGCATGAGGCAAGGAAGGATGGGACACATAGGCCCAATTTAGGGTTTCAGGAGAAAACCCTAAGGGAAGATAGTGAGTGGACTGGGATGGAGTAAGATAGTGGATTTTAACCCACACACTTAGGAATTGGGCCTTCAACATGAGTAAGTGGAAGAAAGAAAGGATTTTGGGGTGTGATAGGAGGTGCAGAAGTCTCAAGATATGGGATAGGCCCTATTGGGAGAATAAGAGTAGATGGAGTGTGGCATGCATTTCTAGGGTGAAACTTGTTAAATAAGAAACCGTAAGACACTAATCATTTAAAGTGGAAGATTATTGAGCCGGGCCTACATCGATTCATAGGCATAATAGTGTCCAGGTGCCAAGGTGCCCTAGAGATCAATCCACTAGCATATAATAGTGGTCAAGCACGTTCCACCCTATACATTTCGATCCATCAACTATAATAATGGGAGATCCCGAGCTCAATAAACCAAAGTCTAACTTTGATAAAACATATAAAAGACAATAAGTACTGATAATGGAACACCATAAAAGTCGTGGCCAGACTGATCCACATGCATAATAGTGGCCAGGAGTGTCTTGCCTTGGAGACCAATCCACCAGCATATAACAGTGGTTAGGTGCGTTCTGCCCTATATATTTTCAATCCACAGGCTATAATATTGGGGTTCCCATACGCACATGGATTTATAATAATCATGGTGTAAAATGAGTATTGATTAGAGAATGAAATAATTAGTTTATCTGTAATATAGCTTGGTCTTTTTTACCTGTATTGTTGTATGTTGTTCATGTGATCATGCTTATGTTATATGGCCTTGTGTGTTGGCCTTAGATGCATTATTACCTTACTCAGTACATAGTTTATTGACCTTCCATTTTATGGGTGTTGCTCATTTCCACAAGTAGAAGGTCCCTCTGAGTTTGTGTAAGTCGGTGATGCTATTTTCAATGCCTTCGATGCTTATGAGGCATCAAGCGGGGCTGAGAGTTGATTTTGGACTTGTCTTGGGGACCAAGAGTAATATGGCTAGATTTCCCTTTTATATTCCTTTATTTTTTATTGGTTTATCCAGACTTGTTTTTATTATACTATAGCTTTTATCCCTTTTGAGGAACATTAATTATGTACTCTTGGATTGTAAACTCTTTTCCTCGTACTCTGATTTTTATTTTATGAATGTTTTAATGCTTTTATGAATTTATGATCTAAGTTTGATTAATGATGGATGGAAATCTTTCTTTAGCCTTGTGGTAAGTACGAGACCAGCCGATGGCCGAGCTTGTACTGATCATGTTGGTAATATCCCCGAAATTCATAAGTTTTGATTTACTTACTTCCGTTGAATCTTCTAATAAAATACAAATTTTCTGTAGTGAATTTTGGGGGTGTTACAGTACCCCTTCTCTAGCAACTCCTCCAGTTGAGTATGCAACTTTGCCATCTTCGTTAGTGCCAAGCAATTAGGTGCCTTTGACAAAGTCTCTATCCTTGGTAGAAGGTCTATCGTGAAGTCTATCTCACACACTAGAGGTATCCTTGGGATCTCATAAAAAAAACATCTAGAAACACCCACACAACTTGAATATCCTCAACTGATAGCTCCTTGGCATCCAAATCCTAAATGCTACTCAAGAAGAGCGGTACCCTTTCCCCGCTAGCATACTAAGCACCATCGCGGACACCATGCGCACCTATGTGCAATCAATCAACACCTGATATTGGCGATCATATCCATCCTAAGGATAACGTTGAAGGGCCGAAGCTTAAGCTCTATGAGGTCTGCCAAGAGCTTGATCTTGCTATCAACTAAGGCTACAACTCTATATAGCCTAGAACATGGAAGTCTATCCCTATATGAGATCAAAGTATAAGTCTCTACCCTAGTAAAAGGAACTATATATTTTCTAGCTACAAAAGTAGTAGACACAAAGTAATTCAATCCTACTATCAACTTAAGTAGGAAGGGAACAAACCGTGAACTTACCTGTGACAACATCAACATGATGATGATCCTCCGACTAGCTCATCACATTCAGGTGACTGTTTGGAGGTGGTCCTGTAGCACTTCCTTATCCTTGCCATTACTAAAAAGTGCAACTCCTCTACATCCTCTGCTATAGAGCAGTCTTGATTGCCCTACTAGTAGTCAAATAATCCCTATGAAATGTTGGTGTTTGTGACATCATTTCCTACAAACATGCTTGCCTTTGTAGGGCATTACCACAGATGGAATGATAATTGAACCAATGATGAACCAACTGGCCACAACCATGGAGCTGAACCAATTGTCCAACATAGTTCTCCCTTGGGTGTTTCTTACCACATCGTTTAGAGATGAAAAGCCTTATACCTGACTGCATCAACTATCCTCCAATGTAGGGTGCCACTCCTAACTGATGAACACTTAAGCTTTTGAAACACTTGCCTCTCCTATGGCATATACCATTGTCAAACCTCTAATTAGCCCCTACGGAGGCACTACGAGCCTAAGCAATCTCTAATGCCACTAAGGCATAGTCATACATAACTTGTTGGTCTTATTCATGAGTCCCCACCGGCATCTCTTGGAGCCTCACACACAACCCTAATAGAAATCAGTGCACCATTATCCTCTCGTTGATGTCATCCTTAGGAGTATAGCAATCTAAGTTCAAATATCGGTTGTAGTACTCCTCCAACAAAGAAGTCCCTCGATGCTACCCTATGAACTCATCGTACTTTTCCATCCTTAGGAGAGTAGGATAGGATTGAGCCTTGAGAATCTCAATGAAGGTCTCCTATTGATCTATAGTGGCTTCCATTAGTTACTAACCTCTCCACCACTCATCACCATGACCCTACAGATAGAATACCCCAAAATCCACCTGCCTACTCTCCAGACAAATATTGGCCACAAAGATCTTCTCAAAATTTCTTAGCTAAAACTCCAACACATTTGGGTCCTCTTGATCCTCAAAAGTCAAAGGTTGATGAACATCAACTCGACAAAGCCGATCTTTTGATGGCACCACCAAAAAAAGAGGTGGTGGTGGTGGCTACAAAGCCTCCTCATAATGAATCTTCCGATCCTTGAATGCTCCAACTATCTATATGGTATGATAATCTAAAGAGGCTATCTTTGAAATTAAAGATTATCAAGATGAGCAAAAGTGTAAACTACATACTCTTAAGTTTAAGAAGTTTGCAAGAATATGGTATAGTAATCTAAAGAGGACTAGGGAACGAGAGGATAAATCAAAGGTTAAATCTTGGGAGAAATAACAAGCATCTCAGGAAGAAATTCATTCATAAATAGTAAGAACAATATAATTATATTAAATTGACTACTCCTAGGTAGTGACTACTAAATATTGAAGAATATGTTAAAGATTTTAAAAGGCTAGCACTTGTATGTGATATTCGTGAAAGGAAGGAAGAAACTTGTGTTAGATTTTTAGGAGGCCTTTACATGAAGATTAGAGATAATGTAGAAACATAAGTTTATGATTCTTTAGATGACATGATTAAACTATTCCTAATATTTGAAAAACAAATTAAATCAACTAAGCCTTATGCTATACAAAGTACTTCATCTATGAAGTACTATTCAATTAATCAAACTACAAAATTTTGAGGGATTACTTCAACTTCTACCAATCTTGATAAAAAATAAGGAATTATTAGAGAGTAAAAAGGGAAAAAATTGAATGAAGTCTCTACTAGGCAATGTTTTAAATGCCGAGGGTTTGGACACTTTACTTGCAAATATCCTATTCAAAGAGTATTATCTATATAAAAGACTGAAGCCATGGAGACATGTGAGGTAGATCTTGAATTTGAGCCTTTTAAGGAAGTATCTTGGAGAGATTACTTAAAGTACAAGCTATTGAGCAACCTACTCAAAGAGATAAGATATTGAAAATAAAACAAAGTGTGGGAGATTCAGTTTGTCGTATGATCATTTATAGTGGATCTTGTACCAATAGCGCTAATGAGAGGATGGTTAAGGATTTGGGATTGAAAAATACACCACATCAAAAATCGTTTTCTCTTAAAATGTTAAATAAGGAAAAAAGGATTCAAGATAATAAAACAAACCTTAGTGCCATTAAAAATGGGTAACTATCATGATGATGTGTTATGTGATTTTTACTTATGGATGTATGTGGAATCTATTATGTAGACCGTAGGATTATGATAGAAATTCCATTCATAGTGGTATTACTAATGAATATCTAGTTGAGAAGGATAATAAGAAGCATAAACTTAAATCTTCTAAATGTGATAGTGAGAGTATAGTCAAGAATAACTAGAGTTTAATCTTACATGAAAAAGCTATAGTCAAATATATTTAAGAAGAGGGAAGTTGTTATGGTGTGGTTATGAAAGATCTCTACAATAGGAGATAAATAATGATAATACTCAATTATATAAACTCCTGTATGAGTATCATGATGTTTTTCCTAATAAATTACCACCTAAGAGGATAATAAAGCATGCCATAGATTTAATTCCTAGTCTGTCCTTCCCTAATAGGCCTACATATTGATGTAATCTAGAGGAGGAAAATGATTTATAAAAGTAAATATAAGAGTTTGTAAGAAAAGAGTATGTGAGGGAAATCTCACAAGAAAAACAAGCTATTGCATTTTTTAGTGAGAAATCAAATGGAACAAGATCAAACTATTCCACATATGATAGAGTTCTATGCCATCATATGAAGTCTAGAAATATGGAGTCATTTCATAAGGCCTAAACCCTTTGTTTTGCATTCACATCATGAGAGTTTGAAATATTTGCATGGGTAAAAGATGATTAGTCCAAGGTATGCAAAATGGATTAGTTTCATACATTCCTTTGTGTTTTCTATCAAGCATTTTGATGGAAAAGAAAATATCAAGGTAGATGTTTTATTTTGTAGATCCATGATATTAGTCATGTTGGATGTTAGGTTATTGGGATTTGAGATGTTAAATGTATGATAAGGATGAATATTTTGTTAACATCTATAATACATGCAAAAAGAATGGAAATTGTGGTAATTATTTATTACAAGATAACTATCTCTTCAAACTTAATAAGTTGTGTGTACCACGTTCTAGTGTGCATGATTTACTTGTTAAAGAAGTACATAAGAGGGGTATAGCTGGTAATTTTGGAGTTTATAAGAGCAAGGAAATACTACAATAAAAGTTCTATTGGCCACCATGACAAAACTAGTACAAGCTATTATAGGAAGATGCATAGCTTGTCACAAAAGAAAAAGTTTCTTTCGTAAGAGTTTATATACACCTTTACGAATGCTTGATTGAACTTTGGAAAGTGTTAGCATGGATTTTGTGTTGGGTTTACCAAGGACACAAAGAGGTAAATACTTTATTCTTATGATAGTAAATCAGTTTTTTAAAAAGGCATAGTTTCAATTCTTTGAGGTCCATCTCAAAGTATGATATGCTTTCCATCTGGCTATAGATAACTATACTTAGTATTTAGAGTTTGGAGGATACGCTTCGAGCATGTGTAGTTGAGTATGAGAGGTGTTGGGACGATTGTCTAGACCTAGTTTATTTCTTATAAAACAAAAATCATCATGCCAACATAGGGATGCCACCTTTTGAGGCTGTCTATGGACGTAAGTGTCGTAGTCTCTTACGCATGAGAAACTCAAGCTAGATAGTTTTTTTTGAGACTAGAGATAGTAGAGAACACTACCAGGTAGATCAATTTGATTCAATATTGGATGAAAGTTACCTTGGATAGATAGAAAAGTTATGCAGATTTGTAAAGGAGGGTAGCTAGGTTTGAGGTGGATGATAGAGTGCTTTTGATGGTCTTGCCCACCAAGAAATTTATGTGTTTTTGTTAGGAGGGTAAGATTATCCCAAGGTATATTTGACCGTATGAGATTTTGGATTAGGTTGGAGAGGTTGCTTACCAACTCACCTTCCTTATCAATCTTTCATACATGCATATCTTTTTATACAACTCTCAGTTGAGGTGGTATATGACAGAGCCATTGCACATCATTCAGCTAGATTTTATTAATCTTAATGAGTCATTGTATTATGAGGAGTGACCACTAAGGATTCTTGATACCAAGAATTAGGAGATGTGTTCGAAGGGTCATTATGCTAGTGAAGGTCATGTGGTCATGCCATGAAGCAAAGGAGCCCTCTTGGGAGTCTAATGAGGAGATTAAGATAAAGTATCAATAGTTTTTTGTGTAGTTTTGTTGCATGGGTGACACCATCAGTTTTAAGGGGTTAGTACTACTCTCTCATAAACTAACTCTTAGTCGTTATTTTCCTTTAGGTTAATGGCTTAGGGTTTTCTTATGTTGTCAACTTATAACAATGCATTTCTTCTATGGAATTTGAAGACAAAGTCTCTTTTAAGGAGGTAGTGCTAGAATACCCTATCCTAAACTCATTCATGATTTCTTTAAAATTATGTTTATATAAAATAAATTAGTTTTTGTTTTTGAAAGGACTTTAAGTTCTAATAAAAATGTGAATTAAGGTGTACCGATCCATTAGTTATCCTACAATTTCTTGTCCTTTTTTTTAATTTTAATTTGAGTCTCTATCTTATGTTCAAAATTAATTTTAGTGCTAATGATTAAAATTTGGTGCTTTGGGATTTTTTTACATTATTTAGATCATTTTATAATTTTATTTAATTAAATTTCCCAAAAAATACTTTTTAACGCATATCTTACTTTATCTCTTTTCTCTCAATTTCCTTTCTCTATTCCTACAACTGACTTGGGTTTTTGAGTTCTTTCCCATCCTTCCTTGACTTACAAAACTTTTTCCATGTCTATTCTTGACTATATTCAACCTCCATCAAACCATCTTGTTTGCCCTTTCCCCTTAGTTACCCGCACTTAACCATATTAGTCTTATCTCTCTCCCTCTTATGGATTTTTACGACCCCTCAATTCTATACCCTCTACTCCTTATTCATTTTCATTTCTTACATGTTTTCCTTCCTCTCTTATTCCATTCCCTTAGTGAAAATTGTTAAGTTTTGAGTTTACTCCATTATTCTCCCTTTTCACTTTAGTTGAGAAAAAAAAAAATAGAGACTTTCTCTTGTTTTCTTCCCTTCCTTAGTAAAATTATTGTCCCTTTGGATTTATTTCTTTATTGTTTCTCTTAAGCAAGGAAGGATAATGAGAAAGGTTGAGGATTCCATCTTCTCTTTCCCCAAAAGTATATTTCTACAAAAAGTTGTGTTTTTGTTGTTCTTCTTCTTCTTATTATTATTATTTTCTTTGATTTTAATGGATTTTTAAAAAGGAGTGTTAATGGCTTTGAGTTTTGAATCTCTTAGGAATTGAGGTCTTGCTAGATAGCCATCAAGTAGGGGTTTTATGCTAGAATAATTGCTTCAATGTAAGGTATTCTTATCTTTATTATTAATAAGGTTTTTGATGCTCATTGTGGTTCCATATTCTTGGTAATTGTTTTTTGAAAAAAAAGGGTTAATTGTATTCTTGAATTTAAGCATGTGGTAGAATTTTGTTTTGAAGTTAAGCATTGTTTTTTTCTATGATTTTATGCATGATTTGGCTATTTGAGTATGACTTCATTTAAAATCCTACATTTTTTGTGTCCATGGGATTCTATGTGTTTAGCATGTCTCTATGTGTTTTTTATAACATAAAAACATGCTAGGATTAATGTGGTCAAGTTTAGTACGTACATCACAAGTCTTAGTGTTGTTTCACATACACTAGTTGATTGATTCATTGAACCCAATGCTTGGTTTTATGAATAATTCCTTATTTTGAAAATTTTTGTCAGTTGCTTGTGAGGTTAGTTGATTAGTTTGATGAACCAATTATATGTTTTCTTTGAATAGTCAATTGGTTTGGCAAACTCATCGACTAGTGACCCTATGGCCAAAGAGATTTGGTCTCTACTTTCCTATGAGCAGTCAATCAGTGAGACCAGTCAGTCAAATGGTCTGCTGGTGTTATTTTTTTTTCGGGCCTTATATGACCATACTAGTTAATTTATCCTAGGGAGTGATTGACTGGTGCAACTATACAACACCTTGTTCGTTTGTTAATTGTTCTTCTTCTTTTTGTCCTTTTATGTTTATAACTGTATGTATTTACAACATTTAAGTTATGATTTCAATAATGTTTATGTTGAAGTCAATAAGAATCATAATGATGATATTTGGGACATGAATTGGTTAGGTTTGATGTCATCTTTAAACACCTAATTGTGGCTTTTATGCCTTGTGATATGTTTGGTGTTATCATTTGTAAACAAAAACTTTGTTATTTGTGGAATTAATCCATGATTTGTGATATCACTTGGTCATTAACAATAATGGAATCAAATTTCATTTGATTCTTTTTCTCTAACTCTCAGGGTAGGGGTATCCGTATATCTTTCAAGTATAGGATTGTAATATGGTAATCCACTAGGGCATCATTATCATTTTGGGTAGGTAAGGTATCCCATTATAAGCCTAGTAGAATAATTTGTTGTCAATTGCTTATGTGGTTATGGTATCCCAACTTTTTAACCCTTGTAGCTAAAGCATTCAAGGTGTGCTAGGTGATTTATCCCAGTTTAAGCTCCCTTGATGTACTCTAACTTTGTGTGGTGGATGTGGTATCCCAATTTATGTCAACCCTCATGGAAAGTGTATTAGATGTGTGGTGGATGTGGTATCCCTAAAGAAGAGCCTCTTTGAATGTATCCTAACCCCGTATGGTGGGCATGATATCCCATTGTGTTTATTTGTTGCCATGACTTTTGTTTATGGTGGAGAGCTAGGTGTGGTTAAATGAACTATCTTCATAATTAGAATTTATGTGGTTGCTAATGGATGATTTATAGCATGGTTTACATTGTGTGGATTGTGATGCAATTATTGTATTATTGTTCTTCCATGATTTCTATCTACGCATGCCTTGTTGTATTACTACCATAAGCCTAAGCGTTAATTTATATTGATATGTTTATCACTATGCTACTATATAACTTCAATGTACCGCATGAGCCTTAATATTTTTATGGTAGTATGTTTTACCAATACTTTCCTATACTAATAGTGCACTTGTATGATCACTGTGATGATTCAACTTCTAGTCCAAAGAGCCGATGATGATTTATAAGAGTATGATTCTCAGTAGAGTATATTGAGGGTGATGACGTGGGATAGTACCTTGCCATTACTTTGGGTTCGATATTTATATTTATGTTTAAGAGTTAGGGTAATTGGCCAGAGTTTTTTGGCCCACATTGGTTGGATGTTTTTGCTCTTCCACTCATTTAAACTCTTAACTTTGATTTGCTATATCTAGATTTTGTAAACCCTCATCATCTTCTTATCTATATTATTGTTCATGTCTTTATCATATTCATCATCATTGTAATATTATTATGAGTATTCATCTTTTCATTTTTGGTTCCATTTTTTCTTACATTAAGCATAGGTTAGGTGATGATCACACCTCCCTCATGAATAATATGGCTATAAAATTTCCTAACTTTATTTTTCAAACTCTTTTGCAGTGTCTTAAAAATAACATTTTTTGGTTCACAAATTGGGGGTGTTACATCTTTGTTCTATTAATTGCTAATAAATACATGCAATCAAACCTAATTTAAAATTTTTTGATTATTATTTAAAGTAACATTATGTAACGGAACCGTCACATTTGGGCAATGTTGTAACCCCCCAAAATTCACTACTTTTTTTAGTGGAAGAATTTAAATTAAAACCCATGAATTCTGGGGATGTTACCACCACACTTAGTACCATAATAGTTCTCTTTGACCATTCTAGTACCAAGTGCTAAGGCTAAAGAAAAAATTAACATTTAAACTCAAACCAATAGTTCATAAAGAACTAGAAAGGATAATACAACAAAATTATAGTACACATAAAAGATTAATGAATCAAAGTACATGGTCAAAATTGCAAAAAGAAGAAATAAAACTTTCATAAGCTAAAAGTTTTATCTAGAAAACTCAATACAAAGTAATCACTCATAAAGGGAAGAATCTGATACAACAATAATAATAGAAATAAATATGATAACAAGAAGAGTGGATCCGGCCACACTAATCTAGAACTTTAAGCCAAAACATGCTCAACACTCATCCCCGACTGATGTCTCGCCCACCTGCACAAAGTTAGAGGGGCATACTACTCATGGTAATAAGCAGCACCCATAAAAAGGGTGATCAGTATGCTACGTACTAAGCAAGATAACCGAGCACTAAGGCCAACACATAACAACACATAAATAATGTAGAATAATAATAGAGCATAAGGCTAACATGATAACATAAACGCATATGACCATTCAGGTAAAAGTACAAATGCCCATATGTAATCTGATTCAATTACTTAATTAATCTTTGATTAGAAATTGATTCACATCATGCTTTTTATTAAATCCACGCGAGTACGGAAAACCCACTATTATAGCCGGTGGACTGGAAACACATAGGACATCATGCCCTAACCACTATTATTCGCCAGTGGACCGGTCTCCAGGATACCGTAGTACCTGGCTACTATTATTCGCCGGTGGACCGGTCTGGCCCTTACTCGCATAGTGTTCCACTGTAAGTAATTAGTGTCTTTCCTATATCTTGGCACAAATATGTTTGGTTTTGTTGAGCACAGAATCCCCCACTATTATAGTCGATGGACTGGAAAAGCACAGGTACAAAGCCTAACAACTATTATAGCCAATGGACCGAAACACATAGGATATTATGCCCTAACCACTATTATTCACTAGTGGACCAGTCTGGGCCTTGCTCAACAATCTTTCACTTTACATGATTAATGTCTTAAGTATCTTATTCAAAGGATTTCACCCTATATATGCATGAATCACTCCCTTTACACTTCACACATCACAAATCATAAATACCATCCTCATAATTACACTTAATCACCACAAACACATGATACCACAAAAACTCTAAGCAGCCACACCAAACCCTAATTGTCCACAAAAACCCTAGCTCAGTCTCCTACGTACCCTTATATTGCTTAACATACTATTTTCCATCCAAAGTGTTCAAACACCTAACAACACTTACATTACCTTCCTCACATCCCAAATCAACTTTCCACACGTAAACTTCATGTCCATGCAAACGTTACACATCCCATGCAACCATTCAAAATTTTCATGCAAACCCTAAGCTCCCACGGGAAACCCTAGATTCAACCATGAAAAATCCTAAATTCTTTCATGCAAAACCTAAGATTCCATCATACAAAACCCTAAATTCAATCCACACAAAACCAAAGATTCAGACCATACAAAACCCTAAGATTTATCCATACCAAACCCTACATTCAAACCATATAAAACCCCAAAGATTCATCCATACCAAACTCTAAATTCAAACCATATTAAACCAAATGTTCATCCATACAAAACTGTACATTAGATCCTCCCATATAAAACCATATATTAGATTCTCCCATACAAAATCATGAATTAGATTCTTCTATATAATACCATAAATTAGATTCTCCCATAAAAACCATAAATTAGATTCTCCCATACAAACCATAAATTAGATTCTCCCATACAAACCATGAATTAGATTCTCCCATATAACATCATAAATTACATTCTCCTATACAACATCATAAATTAGATTCTCCCATACAAACCATAAACCATAAATTATATTCTCCCTCACAAAACCATAAATTATATTCTTCCACACAAAACCATAAATTAGATTCTCCCATATAAAATCATAAATTATATTCTCCCTCATAAAACCATAAATTAGATTCTCCCATATAAAATCATAAATGAGATTCCCCCATATAACACCATAAATTAAATTCTCTCACACAAAACCATGCAAAACCATAAATTAGATTCTCCCACACGAAACCCTAAAATTCCCTATTTTATTCTTCCACTCATGGATTATTAAAATACTTAGGACAACTCACATCCCTTGGTCATCTTCTTTCCCCATCCTCCTTTTTCATCCTTTCCCCCACACAAATCGTGTTAACATCCTCACATGCATGTCCTACAGGGTCACAACATATATAATCACATACCATAATATTTCATCACATATGCATAATACACATGCCATATAACCATACATGAAATCCATATAATGATAAATATATGATGCATAACATACAAAGCATATAATGCACATCAACACACAATAGGCCTTAGTAACCCCTTACCTAAAATGATACCGTTCTTGGAGCACGCTCTTATGCCTCCTTAGGGCTTTGATTGGTCTTACCTATTATGAGGGAAAAACTAAAATTAGATTCCCTCCAACCAAAAATACTATTAAATACTAACTTATTCTAAGACTAGGCTTTTGATAAAATACTAAAATAATAATAGCAAAAATACAAAAAATAATATCAATATTAATATTAACAAGAATAATAAAAATAGTAACAATAATAATAAAAAGGGAATTACTCAAAAACATAGTGAAACAAGGACTTCGGCACCCTTACCAAACTAATACTAATAGTAATATTAGTAAAATAAGTAACCAAATTTAGTAATAATAATAATAGTATTTATATTCAAATAAATGAAATAAAATAAATTAAGGCATATAAAAATAGGGAGAATGGTTGAGAGGGTCTAGAATTCAACCTTAGGCTGGAGGGGATGGGCGGCACTGGCAGTGGTGCACGGCAGTGGCGGCGGCTGGAAAAAGGGAAGAAAAAGGAAAAAGTTGAATGGTGGGAACAAGATAGGGAGAATGAAAGTGAGGGTTGGGGTGTTTAGGGTTGCCCAGGAGGAGAGGAACGGAATGGAGGTGGCGACACATGGCGGCTACGGTGGTGGTCGAATAGGGAAGAAGAAGAGAAAGAGAGGAAGAGAGGGAGAAAGAGGAAAAGAAAGGTAGGGGAAGATAGGAGAGGGTCTGCAATACAGTTTGGGAGGTGAAAGAAGTGGTTGTAGCGGCCGAAGAGGTGGCAAACGGCGGCGCAAAGGGTGGTAGGGACAAAAAATAGGTTGATTGAGAAGATAACTTAGCACGTCCAGGATGGATCATGCAAGAAGAATCGAGGGAGGGTGAAGGTACAATTAGTTAGAGGGTGGTGTAGGGAAGGTGTAGGTGGACAGAGTTGGTGGCCTGGTTGGTCGAAGGTGGTAGACGAAGCGTCTAAAGGGGCAGTAGCGAGAAGGGGAGTTTTTTTGGGTTAGGGATCAAGAGCTAGATACCAAGCTCATTATGGGTATATTTATAGAGGAAAGAAGAGCGGGTAGGGTTTTGTGGGTTAGCTAGGGAATAGGGCAAGTTGTTTCGGTCTTATCGACGGTGAGGTTGGACGGTGGCAGTTAAAATGGGGCAAGGGTTGCGAAAGGCCGGGGGAAGGAAAAATGCATGAGAATAGGGGAGAAGTAGGTTGGCAATGGGGTCGATGGATTAGTAGGGAAAGATAGGAGGGAAATGGCCAGTCAAAGGGGTGATGTCGACGGCCAAAAACCAGGGACATGGCAGCAAAGTTACGGGTGCAGCGGTGACGGGGCTGGGCAGGTGCGAAGGAAGAAGAAGAATAGATTTGGGGGCAGACCGGCAGTTTAGGAGAAAAGAAAGACAAGAAAGACGGACCGGCCGACGACGCTGGTTAAAATGTTTTTAAACAAAACATTGCGTTTTGGGGAAACAAGAGATAAAACACAGCGCGAAAAAGGTAGGAAGAATAGGACGGCTGCGCGGGCTGGGCCGCGCCGAAGGAAAGGAAGGAGGGAGGGAGGACTTGGGCCGTGGGAGGGGGCATGCCCAAACGGGGAGGGGTGGAAGAAAAGGAAAAGGAGAAGAAAGAAAAAGAAAGAAAAAGAAAGGAAAAAGGACGAAAGAAAAGGAAAAAGGAAAAGGAAAAGGGAAAAAAGGAAAAATAATGGATTAGGTTAATTAAATTAATTAGGATATTTGGGATATTTAAAAATAATAATATTTAAATAAAATAATATTTAAATTTCTTTTTAGGCTAATTTAGGATTTTTATAAGATTTACAATAAATTCCATTTTAATTAGCAAAACACTCTAAATTTTTTCCAATTAAATTATTTATAAAATTAATATTAATTTGGAACTATTTTATCCATCTTATTTTAAATAAAATAATTTATTTAATTAATTTGTAAAATAAAATCCTTAATTATTTAAAATACCCAAATTTCTCCTAATTAAAAATACTTATAAATTTCTTCTTAATTTTTCCTAATCAATTTCCTTTTATGTTAATAAAAATAATTTATTTAATTATTTTTTATAATAAAATATTATTTTTCTATTATTTTAAAATTATAAATTTTTGGGGCATTTCAAATGTCACCTTGAGGCAATGTCGTATTTAGATATAATTGGCTAAGGATATTGTCATATTTAGACACTATCATTTTGAGACACCAACATGACTTGGCATCTAATGTAAAGGGTACACCATGATTTAACAACATTTTTTCGGACCACTAACACAAAAAATAACAAGAAGAAATGTGAAAAAAAAAATGTAGTGTGAATAAGTATCCACCAATTACAAAAGAAAAGAATTCTAACAATAAAAAATGGGCTTACAATATGTTTACAAAAGTTTGAAAATATACAAAAGGGAAAGAAATTAAAACAAAAAAATGTATAAAAATTTAACTCAAAATGAATAAAAATATTATAGATTAATTATGAACGTGATGGGAGAGCATCAACATAGGCACATATATATGGCCCGCAAAAAACATTGATATCATGCACTTCCCACCTTCATTCATCAAGTAGGAGGGAAATTGGGTTGTTAATGAGCATAATTTTTCAAGTAATACCCCATTTTAAGGCCTTCAATGTGAGTTAATTTATGTGTTTGATTATGATTTAAATGTGTTTAACTATAAGTTAGGGGAGTGATTCCAGTTTGATTTTAAAAGGGTTTGGGAAAGGATTTGATTTTTAAAGGAGACTTGATATCCAACAAAACCATTTAATTCGTTTGGTTGTAAGGGGTTGATTTTGTTGGACCAATTAACTAATTATTTTAAGCTGTGTGTTTTTGTGTTTCATTTAAATTGAATTTTTTTCTAACATTTATAGAATTTTGTGATTAAGTTTTAATTTGTTTTTAAATCAATTTTAGAAGTTCTATGACCATTAATTTCAACCTTTTACAACACATATTAGATTTTAGGGATTTTTTTTAATAAAAAAATGATGTACATATAAAAGGATTTTATAGGAAAAAATATTTTTGGTAGAAATGAAAAAATTATTTCTTCCTATCTTTTATCTTTTATCTTTTTCTATCTTCTTAGCTATATATGATATATTTTATCTTATTTAGATATTGTTCTTCTTTATAGACCCTTGGGTTTATAAAGGATCTTAAGATCATCATTATTTTAAGTAACATAGGATAAATTAATTTTATCACAATTTCTCTAATTATCTCCCTAGTCTTCTTTCTAAATTAACACTCTCCTTCTCAATTGAATAAACTTGGTATTATGGATGAAATCACTGCAAAATAAAAACCCATTTTTTGCAACGATAATTTTTGTTCCTAAAGATACAAATAGTTGAAAAAAATATATATTGCAATCTTATTTTTTGTTGTTGGGTCATTACACTTCATGGAGTTGAAAAAAAATAACATAATAATAGTAGTCATTGCTAAAAAATAATAAATGCAACAAAAAATTTTCTTACCAAATAAATGTTGTGTCAGTACCTCACTTCACTTAACTACATGTGTTTATATATACCAACGATTTTTGTTGAGAAATATTGATCCTAATTTGACAAAATTTTGTGTTGTTGCAATAACTTCCAATTAGTAAGGACTTTTATTGTTGAAATTTTTTGATCATACATTAGCAACAAATTATGTCATTGAAGAAATTTGATATTAGCAATGGCTTATATCATTGCAAAATATTAATATACTTTGTCAACTTATTTTTGGAAATAATTTATGGTGTTGTTAAAGCTTGTTATTAGCAACAACAAAAGCCATTGCAAAAAAAAAATAATAAAATAGCAGATTACAATAACCATACTTGTCATTGCAAAAATACATTAACTGCAATGACTTATGTCATTGTAAAAAATTAAATATACTTTAGCAAAAATCTTTGTTATTACAAAAAATACATGATTGCAAAATAGTTCATTTCCAATTTTTGAACTTAAAATTTTAACTACCATATTTGTTGTAGCAAAAACATATAATTTCATTGATGCAATAACTTGTTTAAATATTGTTGCAATAAATGACATGTGAAACCTATAATCGATGCCCATAGGTTATGCTATATACACATGTCCTATTTAAATCAATACAACAAAAAATTATAAAAACTATCATCTATATATATATATATATATAACCTAAAATAATTTCAACAAGGAACAAATTATCAATTTATATTTGCCAAATACACATAGGTTAAATCTGAATAAAAACTACATTATTCATGAATAACCATCTTGCATATTAATCCTTAAACAAACAACTTGAACTATTCTTCCCAATGTTCGATCTTCCATATTCGATGGCAATCATGCATCTTGCATTGAAAAATATATAGAAAATTAAATAATAACATAAAAAATCAATAAAAAAGATTACCAACTATTTAAAATCTTCACTTTTTGGGAATGTCACCTAACAGTTAAGAAAAAGATAGGGTGAAATATTATTTTTGACATTCTAGATTATCACTTTTTCTACATCTGTCCCTGAATTAAAAGAAATTTCATTTCGATCCCTCTACTTTTAGAAAATGTTCTTTTTTATCCCTCTAGATTCATTTCTAACTAAATTGGTCACTATTCTTTTATTGACTTACAACATTAGGTTAAAAGTTATTCTTTCCACTAATTTGTTAGTATTATTTATCTCTTCACTATTTTTTAGAACCTAATCTATCTATCTTAATATTTAATTATTTCTTAAGTCTAAATCTGATTCTTTATCCATGATGGTTTCTCCTTCCTCCTCCTTCAAGTATTCTATCTGCTTTTATTCAAGCATTTAAGTAAAAATTAATTAATTAAAAAAAATCTAATAAAGCCAAAATCTACTGGCTAATTTTTTTCTTCTTTTTTCAATAAATTTATGAATAAAAAGACAGAAAATCCATCAAAAAAAATTCTTGAGCCGATTCGTTTACAAATCTAGAAGGAGCAACCTAAGGTCAATAATTAGAGTAGAAGCAAATCCTAAATTGATGAATAAAAGCACTAAAAACATATATCTAATTGAAAAGTATGGATTCATCTTTGATAATCAAGAGATAATTCTAGAAGTAATTGGTAATTTGGTTTCAAATTTTAATGTGGATTTTTCATGGTAAAAATTACTAATTATGGGGAACAACCACCAATCAAGCCATGTACTTCATCATTTTATTCTCTTTATTGGGGGTAATTCTTCTCAAAGTAATTTTTATTTTCCACTAAGACACCTTCAAAATCAAGGCTGGATTTTGGATGATTTTTTGTTAATATTCAAATTTCAAGAGTAATTGAAGGCTAGAAAAATGGTTGGAATAAGGTAGAGCTGAGGTAAAAGGACTTTTGAGCTACAAAACTTATGGAAAAAGGAGGAGGATGAAGATGTTCAGTTCATCAAATAAAGATCAAGGCTTTTATTTTTTTAATTTAAACATGAGCTTGAGAAGTAATTAAATAATTAGAATAAATATATTATATAATAATTATCTTATTAGTAAAAATAACATTTTTAACTTGATATCAATTTTTTATGATGAAATTTCAAACCCCTTTCCTTATTCTTGAACCATTAATGTGAGCCACCTATCCACCAATAGGTTTTTATGAAAGAAAAATATCACCTTACATTTTATAAAAATCAACTCTTGTGGAATATGTATAATCTATTGGTGGATATGACATATTGTGTCACATTATCCCTATGGTATCATGGTCTTAGAGCATGAGTCTTCTGATCTACCCATTAGGATCTCATATTGGAAATATATTGTTGTTGAAGTGATGGTGAAGAATTAGAAGAAGGAAATCCCCTACAATGTAGCCTTGTAAGGACTATCAACCCTACACTAGCTGGGCACTATAATGTGGTTAGATGTGCTCTTATTTGTAGGGTACCCATCTTAAAGTGTGGAAGAAAAATTCCATATTTTCCCCTTAATTTAGCTATAATGAAAAATCCACTAAGTTGGCTATAGATGGTGGTCATACCCTTAATGTTTTGTATAAAGGTGTCATAAAAATGCTGAACCTTAAGCCTTAGGGTTAGCCTAATCCTTTTATGCCAGTATGAGCTAATAAGACCATTATTTCCTTTGACTAAAGATTACTATTCCCATAACATTTAGGTCCACATTATGAGAAAGATATATATTTTTATGTACATTTCATGGATGTACCCTATCAACTCTTAGGTAAAGTCGGGCTTAATGGTCATTAAATAATGATAGACTATAGACCCACTAATCCATACTTCTTCTTTATAGAAAGAGTATCATTCTTACTATGGAAAATTCATTTGCTCCTGCACCTCTAAATCCACTTATACCCCTAAGGAAAAATATCAAGAATATAATTCAAATCATCACCCCTAGTGCTTTTAATAAATAAAGTAGAAAAACAATCTTATGCTAGTCATAGTTGCTTAAGAGGTCTCCTTGAATTCTATTTCAACTATTCCTTATAAGGTTTAAAAGTTATTAGGTGATCAATATGAGTATATTTTATGGAATTATTTGATGTATCCTGACCTAACTTTCTATATTTTTTTATGACAATTTAATTCTTTTCGTCGAAATTTCTCTCTAGGCCTAGTTTTGTAGAAAAAGATGAAATCATGGTATTTTAAGCTGATAACTAAGGAAAAGACCCTATATATATATGATAATGTGAGATCTTAAAAGAGAATTCATGTGAAAAAAGAGAGAAGGTAATAATGAGAGAGGAAATATAGGCCTGCCATATTTATGGAAATATAACCAATATTTCTTTAGTTATTCCTCCATGTGTTCCATTAATTTATCTTACGTGCATAATGTTAGAGAAAAAATATAGATTTCCTATATTTAAGAATGTAGACTATATTTTTATCATATTATGGATTTGATTTTTATGACCTTCTATCTATTTATATAACATATATTATGCCGAATAGAGCATTAAAGGGCATGAGCATCAGAAGTTCAATTTCATGTTTATTCTTTCTAAACCATTAGGAATCTTTTGTTAGATTTGGTATGTTAATTACTGTATTGAAGGACCGGAGATCATACAATGTTTGTGGCTTTACAATCTCCTACATTCTTTATTTTCTTTGTTTTGTTAATTCATTTCATACTTATTGTTGTGTTTAATGCAATTCCCATTATTGTTTAATTTAATATTTGTTATTTTTTTATTCTAATTCAAGCTCTGATTTTAGGTGTTTAGATTATCTATTTTTTAGATTTTATCAATATCTTAGGATAGATTAGTATAGGGTAGGAAGATAATTGATGGTAATTTGATAATTTATTATGTGAATTGGACTTTTTTGTTGTGTATATTTTTGGTTTGATTAATAAATTAAGTTTAATGATCAGTGATACAAGATTAGGATTTTATTATCTAGCTTGGCCACATGGTTAATTTTAGTATTATTAGGATGATAGGATAATATAGTTAATTCGTAGTTGTTAACATATACATCTACAAGTATCAAATAGGTTAATGATTTAATCTATGTTTATTAATCTTTACAAATACGAAATTCAAGCTAACTGTAATTATAATTCTAGTTAGCTACTCCCTAATCACTAATATTTTCATTAATTAAATCTAGAGATCATATCCTAGGTTATTATTTTTTTAGAGAATAAATCATAAGCAGACCGTGGTTTATTTGCATAAGGGGATGGTAAGAAGCATATATATGCCATCTTCTATGGGTTAATATCAGAAATACTACATAGACATTTTATTCGATGATTTGTTGATATCCCTATATTAAATATGTCCTCTGACTCATATTATCTCTGTATTGTTATTTAGTTATTGTGTTCATTAATAGTGATTAGTTTTCCTGATTTGATTACCAGGGGTGTTTATATGATAATAAAAATTTATGAACTAGCTTATAATCTTCGTGTGATTTATTCCTAATCATTGATTACTATTTATGTGGTTGTATAGGATTTAATTTGGCATGTCTACGACATCATAAAAATTTTTGGCACTATTGTTGGAGATTGACAACATTAATTCTTATTTATATTTATATTTTTTTTTATTTATTGACCTCTTCTTCTAATTGCAACTCAATATTTTTTTTCTCTTGTGTATGTCCAATAGGAATCTACGTTTGAAAGTATTTGCTAGCAAATATAGATATCAACTTGTTCAATAGGTGTGTTCTTAATTCTTCCTCTTTGACGGAAAATAGAACACAATGTTGACTGTAATCTATTTATACTATTCCTTTACCTTTAAGTGATAGTTTATCATCATATAAATAGAGTATCAAAGAAAAGTTTGAGGAAATTATACAAGAACCGTTGGAAAACCAAACTTTGAAGGATCTTGTAGCTCCTACTTTTAATCCTAATATTTTTTGCATTAATTATCTTGATGAATATGATGAGTGTAAGATTAAACCTTGAATGATACATGTGCTTCCTATTTTTACATGTTTTTGAGATACTAGCAAGTCTAGATCAAGGTGTATTACTGATATAAACAAAGTTCTCAAGGAATTTTCATAGCTTGTTCTGGTATGAAACCAATAGGAGTAAGTGTTGATTAACTTCAATTAAAAGCTTTTCCTTTTGCTTTAACTTATGTTCCAAAGGATTGATTATATGATTTCTCTGCTAGATCTCTTAATACTTAGGTTGATATGCAAAATTTTTTTTCTAGAAAAGTACTTTCCATTATCTGGGGCCACAAATATTAGTTAATAAACATATGGTATTAATACCATATTTTTGTGAAGGATTAGTACCCATGGAAAATAATATGATAGATGATGTTAGTGGTGGAGCATTAGTAGATAAGACTGAAATTAAAGCTAGAAGGATAATATATAATATAGCATCAAATATCAAATATTTAGGTACTATAAATAGTACAACTTCATCTCACAATGTAAAGAAGATAAGTATAATAGAACATATTAAAAAATTAAATAATTTTAAATTTTTTTTAGTTGAAATGCTATTGAAAGGAGGAATGTCAGCTCAACTATGTGGAATTTTTTCATATCCATGGTCATTGTACCGATGCATGTCCCACTTTGCAATAAGTGCAACAAATTAATATGATAGGTTGATCTTAGGAAAACCCAGAATATGATCCCTACTCTCCAACTTATAACCTAGGGTTGTGGGATCATCCCAACCAAAGGTATGGGAATAATCAATAACCGCCATTATACCAAAATCAACAATTGTATAAGCAACCTTATGATTCTATCTTATTCCTCAAAACTAATCAAATCTATTGTCACACCCCCAAATTTACTACTGAAAAATTTTGTTTAATTAAAAGGGTTTAGCGGAAGAGAAAAGATAAAACCATAAACTTGGGGGCATTACTGCCACACTTTGTACCAGATCGATTCACTCCTACCGTTCCAATACTATGTGCTAGGGCTAAATAAAGTTAACATTAAACACGAATCTTTAATAAAACACAAGTCATACAGAAATCAGAGTGCGATTTAGGATTACAACCAAAGAGTACGTGACTAGAGTTTTTCAAACATAAAGCATAGTACAAAAACACAACTAAATATGATAATACAAGGTCCAATAAAAGAAATAGAGTCTGACCGAGTCGCTCTCGATCCCCAAGTCAGGTTTAGTTTCAATGCTCAGTCCCACCCGATGCCTCATAGGTGTCGTAGGCATCCAAAACATCATCCCCTACCTGCACAAGCTTAGATGGGTCTTCTCCTCGTGGGAATGAGCAACACTCATGAAATGGGTGATCAGTACGCTACGTACTAAGTAAGGTAACAGAGGCGCTAAGGCCAACACATAGAGCATATAACATAGGAATGAGCATGTAGGAAACATACAATGATACATGTAATAAGGCCTGATTACTTTTCAGATATCTTATTCTTTATTCCTCTTACTAATATGTTCATTCCACACATACTCTTTAATAGTTTATGTGAGCACAAAATCCCCCACTATTATAGCCGGTGGACCGAAAATCATACAGGGCAAAACACTCCTGGCCACTATTATTTGCCAGTGGAACGGTCTCCAGGGCACCCTAGCTCCTGGCCACTATTATTGGTCGGTGGACCGGTCTAGGCCCGACTCAAAAATCTTTCTCTTTAAGTGATTAGTATCTTATTTGTGCCCATCCCATATCTTGAGACTCTTGCGCCCCTTATCACGCCCTGACATCCATACCCCCTTACGCTTACACATAATGAAAAACCAACTCCTAAGGGTGTGGGTTAAGGGTGTGGGTTAAGGCCCAACACCTTATGACATCAACTCCACCTACTATCACCCTCTAGGGTTTTCCCTTGAAAACCCTAATTGGACCTATGTAGCCCAACTTTCTCTCACTTACACTACCTTTACTTCATTCACCGCCCCACATCTTATCTCAATTAGGTCCAATCCCAAAACGTATCACTTTACCTCTCGATTTCGCATGTGTCCTAAAAAACCCTTGTTGGCCACTTCAAACCCTAGTACCTTTCTTCTTCCACAAGTAACCTCTCTTTTTCATCCAAAATCCCTTTTCTCCTATGGAACCCATACTCATCCCTTATAAAGTAAATTATCACTCTTAACCTGTACTCCACTCTCCCTGAATCATTTTTACTTTCGCACTTTCCAGATTACTACTTCCTCCGAAAACCCTAATTGGATCCCTTATACACTATTACACCAACCTACATACTATTTTTCATCTCAAGTCTCTAATCATTCCACAACTCTCCCATTAGCTTGTTTACACCCTAAATCAACTTTTCTCACGTAAGGATCACCCCCATGCAAGATTTATCCATCCCATGCAAACACGCAAAGTCCCCATTTAAATTTTAATATTCCCATGCATGGTTCCCATCTCTCATTCATTTTGGTCATTCCTTCCTCTTTAATTTCCTCTCATGCATCATGAGGTATTTTGTTCAACCTCATATCCCCCTTAATGAACTCACTTCCCATTTCTTTCTTTATGTCCTTTCATTCCCATATCATATTATCAATTGTCCTCGCATGCATGTCCTAGAGGGCCATATCATATCACACCATAAACACCATATATACATATCATACTCATATCATAAGAAACATATACAAACATACCTCAACTCCAAGTTGCGCTACACATAAGACAAGTTAATTACAATCATATGATACATGACATAGAATGATATATATAGCATCCAAGGCATACAAGTCACATAACACACATGGGCCTTAGCTACATCCTTACCTAAAGCGACGCTGGGCTTGGAGCACGCTCCTACGACTCCTTAGGGTTTTGGCTTGATTCATCTATAAGGGGGAAAATACTACGGATTAGTTTTCCCTCTACCAAAAATACTATTATTCCTTATTTTAGTCTAAGATTAGGTTTGTTATTATTATAGGGAGTTTTATAAATGAAAACTAGGGTTTTTACCATCAAGTTAGCCTACTAGATATTACTAGTCAAAATATACTTATGTTATTATTCACAATCATATTTATATCATTAAACCTAACAACTTTATTTCTTCTAATAATAGTATTAATACTTGTAAAAACAAAATAGTAATAATGATGATAATAGTAATACTAATGCTCCTAGAAATAGAAGCCCTATTTTTTTTTTAGGCTAAGGCTAATAATGGTTTTAGGGATAAGATAATAATATAATATTAGTATTACTAACAAAGTACTAATATTATTAAAGGCAATAATGATGTTAGTTAAATTTGGAATAATAATAATATAAGGTTCGAATGCTTTTATCATAATAATATTAACAAAATAATAACAATAGTACTAGTAATAACTAATAATGATACCATAGAAATAATGTTAGTAATAAAGGCATTAGGAATAATATTAGTAATGTTTGAATAATAATAATAGTAATAATACTAAGGTTGGGTATTCTTCTTCTATAGTAACAAAAGGGTAACATGCCAATTTCAGTTTCAATAACATTTATAATAAGAAAAATAATAGTAATATTATTAACAACGTCAACAACGCCAACAACAACAACAACAACAATAATAATAATAACAATAATAACAGTAATAATAATAAAGTAATGATGATAATAATAATAGTAATAATAATAAAAATAATAATGATAATGATAATAATGTTAAGCATAGTAATAATAATGACAATAACAATCATATAGTAACCAAAATTATAATAATAATATAAGGGTCCAAGTATTTATATTAATAATAAAAGTGATAATGGATAAAGTTAGTATTAACCATGTTAGTAAGGAAATAATAATAGTGATAATGGTAATAATAATAGTAATAATACCAATAATAATAATAATAAAGTTAGGGTTAAGTAATAATAATAATAATAATAATAATAATAATAATAATAATAATAATAATAAAGAATAATACTAATAGTAATGATAATAAAAATGGTAATAGTAATATAAGGGTTCAAACGTTTACCATAATAGTAAAGATAATGATAATAGGCCATAACTAGTATTAGTAATAATAGTAAGAATAATAATGAGGTTAGTAATAATAATAATAATAATAGTAAACAAGGAAAAGTCCTAATCATAATAACACTAAATTTGTAGGCCATTATTAATGATAATATTATTATTGGTTAGAAAAATCATAAAGTTAGGTTAAGCAGTAGTAGTAGTATTAATAATAATAATAATAATAATAATGATAGAGATAACTATATTAATACTAAAGTTCTAAATAATAATAATAACAATGATAATAGTATTAGTAGTAGTAATAGAAATAATAATACTAATAACAATAACAATAACAATAACAATAACAATAACAACAATAATAATAATAAGGATAACCATTTTAATGCTAAATTTATAGCCTTTTAAATAGTATACCCTAATTATAAGAATTTCTAAAATTAGGTTAGGCAACTATTATAAATTAATCGATACAAGAGACACAAAATATTTTTCTTGGAAAACATGTCCAAAACTTAGGACTTAAAAGCATAGCTCTATTAAGATTTAAGATTAAATATCAATCAAAACGAATTAATACAATTACACTTATGACATTTCAAACTAGTTTGGAAAGCCCGAGGAAGATAATCGATCATAAGATAATTTATCAAAGATAACTTATTCATTAAGTTTTACAACTAAATAGGTAAACCAACCATTTGCATAGAACCAAATCCAAGCCGATTAGTTTAAAAGATAACTTAAATGACTTAAAACCCAAAGATAGAAATCGATTAGATAAAAGACGCATAGCAAAATCGATTTTATCAAATAATCCCCGAAGATTAGGGTTTTTAAATCCCTAAACTACGAATCGACCAAATCACTTCGATTACCTTCAATTGATAGTTTTAAAACACAATTAAACTAATTTTAGATAAATCCAGATTATCAATTTCAACAAAACAACCTTCCTAGTAACCAATTTAAGACTATCCATTTTCAAATTTAGGGTTTAAAAGCCCACAACACAAACTCGGGTAATTCAAATTAAAGGTATTAGAATACAATTAGGATCATTTCAACTACTTATATAATTTAATTTTAGAAAAACGACTATACAAATAACCAATTTTATAATCTCACTTGAACTATAGGGTTTTAGGCCTGAAAATGCAATTCGGTTGAATTCTATTAATTTAATCCAACTGAATGTTTAGAAATGCAATTAAACACATTTTATAACATATCAAATAATCAATTGATCAAAACTAATAAAAGAAATACTCAATTTAGAACAATTAGGGTTTTTGGGCCCGGAACGCAAATCCGATCAATTCTTGCTAAAATATATAAATTGGCGGTTCAAAAATGTAATTAAATATATTCTAATATAAATTGTATAGTCAATTGAATAAAACAACCCGATTACACAATCCAATTTTGTCCCGCAAGATTTTTGACCTAAAAATCCAATTCTGATTAATTACACACAATTTCCCCAAATCAACACTTCCGATATGAAATTAAATACGTTTTAAACGATATTATAAAATCAATTGAGCGGAACGACTCAATTACATGACCCAATTTAATCACACACGAATTTTGACTAGAAATCAAATTCCGACAAATTCTGCATAAATTTCTCAAATTGACAGTTCCGACATGAAATTAGATACATTTTAAAACATATTGTATAATCAATTTATCAAAAATAGCTAAATCGGACAAATCCAAAAAATTCGGGCATAACCCGGCCAAAAATCCAATTTCCAAAATTCCAACCTAAACCATAGAATTAACATATCCAAATCAATCTTACAACACATATATACATTATTAAACATGTGCTGCATCAAATTCCTATTTATTCAAACAAATAAGACAAACAATTATAAGTAATAAATGATTCACATCAATTATCAAAATTAATTAAGTATAAATTTTTAAGATTTCGCCTCTAAAACCTGAATAAGTCCTAGAAATGGACTAAGATCAGCCACATTAAAAGAGTTACTAGCATTCCCAAATTTAGTAGGTAAATCAATCTTATAAGCATTGTCATTTATTTTCTCTGACACAGTAAATGGTCCATCTCCTCTAGAATCTAATTTTGACTTCCTAAAATTTGGAAACCCCTCCTTCCTAAGGTGTACCCAAACTAAGCCCCCTGGTTTAAAAATTACTTTTCTCCTCCTTTTATTAGCATTTTCAGCCATTTGCTGCACCTTTTTATTGATTTGTTGACTTACAAACTCATGTAACTTTTTCATATTATTAGCTCTAGATTCAGCATCAAAATTTTGCAAATCAGCATGAGGTAAAGGAATTAAATCTAAAGGAGTTAAAGGATTAAAACCATACACAATTTCAAATGGAGTTTTATTAGTTGTAGAATGCAAAGTCCTATTATAAGCAAACGCTACCTGAGGTAAAACATATTCCCACTGTCTAAGATTCTTTCCAAGGACAACCCTTAACATCTTACCTAATGTTCTATTTACTACCTCAGTTTGTCCATCAGTTTGAGGGTGACAAGTTGTAGAAAATAATAATTTAGTTCCTAATTTTCCCCACAAAACCTTCCAGGAATGACTCAAAAATTTAACATCCCTATTTGAAACTATAGTCTTAGGAATGCCATGTAATTTAACTACATTAGAAAAAAATAATTCAGCCACAGCCACAACATCATTTGTTTTATTACAAGGTATAAAATGAGCCATCTTACTAAACCTATCTACTACAACCATTATTGAATCCTTAGTTCTATTAGTTCTAGGTAATCCTAAATTAAAATCCAAAGAAACATCAACCCAAGGGTGGTTAGATACAGGTAAGGGAGTATATAAACCAAATGGTTTTGAAGTAGTTTTAGCCTGTCTACAAGCAATACAATTGACAAAATATTTTAAAACATCTTTCTTCATGTGAGGTGATAAGTGTGACTTTTACATCTTATTCCTAAGGAATGCCAAAAATAATCATGAAGGATGAAGAACAAGAATAACCTTAAAGGGAGAAGAAAGGAGAAAAAAAGGAGCAAAGAGGAGCAAAAGTTAAAGTGGAAAAAGAAAGAATGCATATTTAAAGTATATGGTCCTGAAAGAAGTGAAATTTAGACCAAGAAAAGGTCTGAATTTGGAGAAGCTTTCAACATCAAAGTTTTAGATATTTTTAATATCTTTCCAACGCATCCAAAATCAGCTTAATCGGAGTTAAGATGAAAAAGTTATGGTCAAAATACAAATTATAGTCAAAGCTGACACGGGAAGCCCATCGTTACGGAAACCCTAGCGATCCACGAGGCGGTAGTGTAAAAAACTCTTATTCTAATAGCTCGAGGCAGCCTCCACTCCCTCTCTTTTCTCTCTTCTCTATCCTCTTCCCCAATTCATCAAGATCTCTCTTGTAAATTAGAGACGGAGATTCAAGAAGTTAATTTTTGCAAGAATTTGTGAACATCAAGGGTATTATCTAATGATATTTTCTTTATCTATGGAATCTGTTATTGTTTTTAATATTCTTGCTATGAATTTGATGGGCTAGATCTTGTGCTAAGGTGAAGGGGAATTTTCCCCGATCCTAATGTGTTGAATTATTGCATCCTTTTTTATTCAATTCATAATGTATGTGTTGTGTTATTGATTAATTGTCGGATTTTTGAACCACGGTCGGGTTCTGATTTTCGGTGTGGGAAATACCGGTGAGATCGAGAGATAATCCAGTATTAGACCCAATAGCACAACGGGAGATTAAATTGTAGGTCGAGAGACGATCGATTTGACCTCTTCAACAATAAAGGAGGAAACTTTATAGACTTTAATGCATTACATTCTATTAGACTCTAAGCTAGAGATAGTTAGGGCCATAGATATGTAATAGGGTGGTTGTGGCTTGAGAAAGCACAACACTTTCTATCCTTGTTGGCATGATTGATTATGATTGTTGAATTATTTTGTGATGTGATCTTCAATTACATGTGAGGATCGGGGGCGATGAACCGGAACCTTAGCTCTTCTATTTATTTGAGTGACTTGAGTGCTATTTTCCTTTCTTTTTAGCTTATTTAGTTATTTTAGCTTACAATATATTATTTCATATCATCTCATAGTTTAGACATAATTAAGTTCTATCATTGTCCTAGTGGTCATTCACCAATCCTTGTGGGATCGACCTTGACTACTACTCTGACCCCGTGCACTTGCGGGTAGGAACGTGTCATGAGGCCAATAAAAATGATCAGTCAATATATCTAAAGTTTTTTGAAATCCTAAATGTGCCATTAACCCACCACTATGAGCTTCTTGAATTAATAACCCTCTGTAAGAACATTTAGGAATACATAACCTATTTTCCCTAAACAAATAACCTTCATTAATAAAATATTTTCCCTATGTAGAAACATCACACTTTTTATAAATTTCTTTAAAATCAAGATCTTCTACTTATAACAATTTAATACTAGAAAAACCTAACAAAGTAGTATCAGCAGCATTTAATAAAGCATATCTCCTAGATAGGGCATCTGCAACTGCATTATCACTTCCTTTCTTATACTTAATCATGTAAGGAAAACTTTCAATAAACTCTAAACATCTACCTTGTCTTCTATTCAACTTTGATTGACTTTTTAAATACTTAATAGCTTCTTGATCAGTATTAATTACAAACTCTCTATGCCACAAGTAATGTTGCCAAACCTCTAAAGCCCTTACTAAAGCAAACAACTCCTTCTCATTAGTAGAATAATTCAAGGTACTACCATTTAATTTCTCTCTAAAATAAGCTATTGGTTTGCCCTCTTGAGAAAGTACAACCCCTATTCCTAACCCTGAAGCATCACAATCTAATTCAAACATTTTTTCAAAGTCAGGAAGGCTTAACACAGATGCTTGGGTTAATTTAGTTTTAAGTGTTTCAAAAGATTTTTGCTGTTCTAAACCCCAACTAAATCCATTATCCTTCTTTGTTATGGCAGTCAATGGAGCAGCTATAGTACTAAAATTCCTAATAAATCTCCTATAAAAAGAACACAACCCATGAAAAATTCTCACTTCAGTCACACTCTTTGGCACAGGCCATTCTTGAATAACTTTAATCTTATCTTTATCCACAGATATGCCATCTTTTCCTACCACAAATCCTAAGAAAACCACATTTTCCAGACAAAATCTAGACTTAGTTAAATTAGCATAAAGCTGTTCTGTCTTAAACACATTCAAAATAATCCTTAAGTGTCTCAAGTGTTCTTCTAAAGATTTACTATATATAAGTATATCATCAAAATACACAACCACAAATTTTCCAATAAATTCCCTCAAAACATAGTTCATAAGCCTCATAAAATTACTAGGAGCATTTGATAACCCAAAAGGAATCACTAACCATTCATATAATCCAAAATTAGTTTTAAAAGCTATCTTCCACTCATCTCCTGGTTTCATCCTAATTTGATGATATCCACTTTTTAAATCTATTTTTGAAAATATAACAACACCATGTAATAGATCCAACATCTCATCAAGCCTAGGTATAGGATATCTATACTTTATAGTTATCTTATTTACTGCCCTGCTATCCACACACATCCTCCAACTACCATCCTTTTTAGGTACTAATAACACTAGAACTGCACAAGGACATATAGATTCCTTAATGTATCCTTTACTTAACAATTCAGAAACCTGCCTTTTTAATTCCTTAACTTCCTCAGGATTAGCCCTATAAGCAGGTGTGTTTGGTATAACAACTCTTGGAATAAAATCTATTTGATGCTCTATTCTCCTTAATGGAGGTAATCCACTAGGAATGTCCTTAGGAAACAATTCACTATATTCTTCCAATAATTGTTTTACTGTACTAGGTATTTATTCACTTATTCCTAACTAACATTCATAACATTCCTTATAAATCATCAAATAAACATTGGCATTTCTCTTCATAGCCTTTCCTACATCCTTACTTTTAGCATAAAACCCATATGTTCCTTTTATTTCCTTTGAACTAATCTCAATCTCTAAAGTAGATTTAGATAATTCCTTGTAATCAAACTTAATTTTAATTTGATCCTTAAATATCTCTTTTGGCGTCATAGGTGCTAAAACAATCTTCCTATCATCCTTCTGTATTGTATATCTATTCTTATAACCATCATGTATTACCTTTCTATCATATTGCCAAGGTCTCCCTAACAACAAGTGAGCAGCATGCATAGGAACTATATCACATAAAACAGAATCTTTATATTTTCCTAATTTTAAGTTTACTAAGACTTGTTGACTCACTTTGACATCTCCTAACTCTTTAAGCCATTGCAATCTATATGGTTTTGGATGTTTAGTGGTTGTTAAACCTAACTTAGATACTAACAAGGTACCAGAAGCATTAATACAACTACCACTGTCTATGGCCACGTTAAAGCATTTATCATCAATTAAACACCTAGTATGAAATATATTTTCTCTCTGTATAACATTAGAATCAGGTAATTTGCTACTGTTTAAAGCCCTACATACTACAAAAAGATCACTACTCACAGGTAATTCTATTTCTTCTTCTGAATCACTATCATCTTTTCTCACTACACTAATCTCTACATCTTCCTCTTCAGACTCAGATTCTATGTCTCCAGATTCTCTAATTAAAATATTTCTCTTATTTGGAAACTCAGAAGCTATATGTCCCAATCCTCCACATCTAAAAAATTTAATATCCCTAGTTCTGTTTGGTCCATTCACAGGGTTTGTTATCACATTCTTACCCTTTTCAAACTTATCTCCTACCTTAAATTCATTATTCCTACCTCTAGAATCAACCTTACTAGTATTCCTCCAGTTTCCAGAAGTAGTGCCCCCAAATTTTCTCCTTACTATACTCTTAAATCCAATCCCAGCACTACCACGGAAAGGGGTTTTAATAACGGTTATTTTATAGTTTTAATAACGGTTTTCAACCGTTATTGAATCGCCCGTTATTAAATCTTTAATAACGGTTCATAACCGTCATGAAAAATACACAAAACCCGCGAATATGTGCGTAAACTTCATATTTAATAACGGTTTTTACTTAAAAACCGTTATTAAAACTCCAGTTTTTAATAACGGTTCTGATGAAAACCGTTATTAAAACGTAGGTTTTAATAACGGTTCTTATGAAAACCGTTATTAAAAACTGGAGTTTTAATAATGGTTTTAGAAGAACCGTTATTAAAACAAGGTTTTAATAACGGTTTTTATAAGAACCGTTATTAAAACTCCACTTTTTTTTTTGCAGTTTTGTTCCTGCCCACATACACAGTTACCAAATCTGCAATGTAAAACAATATCAATTCATACCAAATCTGCAATCACACCATAATTTCAATCAATCTATAATTGGTATGCATGTCTCAATACACCAACTATACTTAGCAATAAAATTAGTGGGCATACCACAACTTGGTAGCTCTACACCCCAAAGTAAAGAGTTCACAGATCTAGGCTGGTAGACGAAATACAAACCTAAAAATGCATGTAGAATATATAGATCGCTACCGAATGAATGAGTGCACGTGCTTGGCCTCTAACTTCATCAATTTCATCAACATTATATTGCTGGCCTCGTGCATAGTCATCGGTGAAAAACTACAATACCCATGTTTCAATTAATATACAGTTAGCCATTAGGTATGTCATGATTCATTAATAGAAAAATATGGAAAAGCAAACATACATGGCTTGGATCTATGTTGACCAATCTATTCTAGACTATAAGATCCATTGCTCGTCTTCTTCACTTGAACCCTTAAAAACTTCAATTCCATCATCATCATCTAAGTTCCTTTGTCTCGAAGATCTTCAATTTTGGAGGTACCTAAAGCTCTTATCTCATCCACAATTACAATAAAGGATAAAGAGATAAAAAATAGAGGAAAAACAATTCTGATAAAAGTAAAAACTAAAATAAATGAAAACATGTATTACCCTACATACAAAATAATACAAAGGTAGGCAACATATGTTACCACTATAATCAAGAGGTTATATAACACCATCATACCCTAAATTTAGAGGCCAAAACGGCCTTTTTTGGGCTCCGACATTTCCCAAACCGGCTCCCCCGATTTTCCACGTCGTAGATCTCGAAAAAATACCCAAAATAGCCTCCTAGATCACCTAAATCCGAGGTCGCATGAAAAATTTATGACCCTCCAAAGTTTACAGTTGAATCTAGCTTTAAATAACCTCAATAATGTCTTCTCTTTTGTTTATTATGGTTGTAGCTCTAAATAATGTTGAATCTATATTCTCCATACAAACAAATAGAACAATAATATGTAAAGGTCTCGGCCAACACATGCATTTGTTAATATATAACAATAACGCAACAAATTCAACAACAAACAGCAAAATTTTCAGCCAACACATTTTTGACGGTGAGAATGTTGACATGCATTTATATAAGTAGATAAAAAGTTACGAGAGGAAGAACAAACACATACATAAAGTGAGCTAGCTACAAACACAACGGTGAGAATGTTGAGAGAGACAAGGGCTTCAAACACGACGGAGGATGAAGGTGCAAGTGCCAGCTAGCTTCGGAACAATGGTAGAGGCGTGGTGGAGAGTTGGCGGTGCGAGGGTTTCCTTTACTTGAGAGGAGCCTGGTGGTGCAGGGTGTGGCGGTGCGAGGGTTTTCAAGGAGAAGGAAGGAGAGCAAGAGAACGAAAGTGCAGAGAGTCTGAAAATTTTGGCACGAAACAGAACGAAAGTTCTTCCAGGAACCGTCATTAAAAGCTTCTGACTTTTGACAACGGTTCTAATATGAACCGTTATTAAAACATCCGTCTAAATTTTAACGTTGCCCTTTTAATAATGGTTTTTAACTAGAACCGTTATCAAAACTTCCCGCCGATTAATTTTCACGCGTTTGATAACGGTTTTCGAACTACCGTTATTAATGTCCCGTTATTATTTCCCGTGTTTGTAGTAGTGCAGGGGGTTTATATTGTCTAGACTTCCTTAATTGAATCTCTATCTTAGTAACTATGTTTACCATTTCACCTAAAGTTCCACAAGGATATAATTCTACCTTATCAGCTATCTCAGAATTTAGTCCACTCAGAAACCTAGCCATGGTAGCATCATCATCCTCAATAATTCCTATCTTAATAATCAAGACCTCTAATTCCTTATAGTAATCATCCACTGTCCTCATTCCTTGACAAATTGTTTGTAATCTCATATGTAATTCTCTATAATAGTAACTTGGCACAAATATTTTCCTCATTAAAATTTTAAATTCTTTCCAAGTCTGTATAGGTGGCTCCCCACACCTACGTCTAGTTAGCACCAAATTATGATACCAAGAGGAAGCATACTCAGTAAATTCTACTACAACTACCTTAATTTTCTTCTCTTTGAATAATTATGACACTCAAACACTAGTTCTATTTTCCTCTTCCACTCAAAATAATAATCAGGATCATTTCTGCCATTGAATCCAGGTATACTAAGCTTAAGATTATTTAGATTCCTATCAATGAACTCTAACTCCCTATCTTGTCTATTGTTTTGCCTAGGTATCCTATCACTATTATTAGATACTTGATCTTCCAACTCTTCTAGATTAGCTATGGGTGGAATTCTAATCCTAGGATCCATAGGAGCCCTTCCTAATACCCCTGCTTGGTTAGTTTCAACTCTATTATGTTGTACCTCATTAATTCTTATTTCCTGTTCTCCTATCCTTTGTTCTAAATTAGTAGATAATACAGCAAATTGAGCAGTCATTTGTTCTTGAAAAGTCCTAAGAGTCTCTAATAGGTCATTACTGGAGACAGATTGGTTAACAGACTGTCCATTGTTAGACATTATGAAATTCTTTTGACTTAATCAACTAACATAGCAACGACTAATTAAACATGATCAATTTATTTAATAAATTCAGACAGACAGATAAAAGAAATTATCACAGTATCAATGACTAAAAGATATATCAATAATACAGCTTACTCAGAATTTTCCAGGCAAGTATCAATTCGACAATGATAGATAAATGAAAGGGAACGATATTACCGTGAATGCTTAAGCAAATAATCCACTTAATTAGGGACCCCTCTTCTTGGAGGTCTTACTTCTTTCCCGAAACCAAAAGGTTCGCCGGTTATTTCACCTATATACTTATCAAACAAAAAAATAATATTCTGACAGAAATTGGAAATTAATTATAGTAGACAATATAACAAGAAAATTACGATTCGAGGTTACCAACAAAAATTCGTCTCAAAATGAGTCAAGATTCAAATTCTTGACCAAACCCTAGGTCGATTAGGGTTTCTTTCAGGAACTTCGAAACAGCGGACAAAAAATACTCAATCGCCGGTTTAAGAACAACGGGAATCGACAAAGCCTTTGTCGTTTGCAAACCCTAAAATTTCACACTTCAAAGTAGGGTTAGCGAAAACAATAGATATCAAACCAAAAGTGAAAAATAACTTAGCAGTAACAATTAAACTACGAGCACTCGAATAATCGAGGCTCTGATACCAAATGATGGAAACCTGTTAGGGTTTCACGAAAGGGTCGAAGAAATTAATCGAGCACGGGGTTTGATTCGCCGGATTCAGCCTAAGGAAAACTCCCACAGGAAGATCCAAAGATTTAGAGGCACAATCTTGCAACGACAACTGAATTTGAGAGAAAGAATGATCAAGATTGATCAAAGACAGAGATCAGACACAGTAGAGAAGAAGCGAGTGAGAGGTTCGCTGAGAGAGAGAAGAGAGATCGCGAGAGAAGAACTGAGAGAAAACAAGAGAGTATCATATATCAGTCCAAAAGTTTTGCATATTACAGCGTATAAGCCCTATTTATATAAGTGTACAAACCGTTTAAAAATACACCAGCCAGCCCAAACTCACGATACAGCCCAACAACACAATCAGGAAATGGGTCGAGAAGAAGGTCAATAATGGACACTCGACCAGCCCCAAAAAAACATCAAAAAATCTCCCCCAAATTACAAGATAGTATTTATACATGAATTCCCATCAGCTAAATTAATTCTAGCTAATCATGGATATTAAGGATTGATTAATCCACAATCCAGCTAATCCATTATTATGGACCGGGTGACAGATTATACAACCGACCTAATTCCCATTAGCCAATTCGACCGGCGAATGCATCACATGGGATTACATACAATCAACAAAAAAAATACATAATATACAATACTCCAACAGCTGCATCAAGAATCCACAAAATCCATGTGCTGCATCAAATTCTTATTCATTCACACGAGTAAGAGAAACAATTATAAGTAATAAATGATTCACAGCAATTATCAAAATTAATTAAGTATAAATTTTTAAGATTCACATCATAGAGGGTGGTGCAAGGGTTGGTTCTGGGGGTGTTTTGGTCATCGGCGATAGGCGGCTGTGATGGACGGCTCGTCTAATGGGGCGGTGGCGAGAATGACTGTTTTTGGGGTTTTGAAATCAAAATTTGAATTAAGGCAGGCTATGGGGTATTTATTGGTCTATTGGGTGGGCAATGATAAGAGGAAGAAGACAAAGGAGGTGCAGATGCCAGGCATGCCGCTTGGTGGCGGCAGTCGAGGCAGTTCTGCCATGGCAGGGGTGTTGGAGTCAAGGGAAGAGGGAAAGGGAAAGGGGCAGGCTGCTTGGGAGAGAGGAATAGGTCAGTTGGGGTCAAAAACGTGAAAGAAAACGACGGGAGAGGGAGGGAAGGATGGTGGCAGCGATGGTGGCCGACGAAGTGCTGGGTTGTAGCTCCTCGGTCGCCGCCACACCTTAGGGAAGAAGAAAGGATCGGGACCAGGAGGTTTAGGAAGAAAAGAAAAAAAGGAAATGGACCGACCAGGAAGGAAGAAAAAAAAGAGGGAGCGACGCGGGACTGGGCTGTGTAGGGAAGCTGGGCAGCGCGACAGGCTGGCGCATGTCGAGGGGGGGAATGAAAAAGAAAAGGGAAAAAGTGGAAGAAAAAGAAGGAAAAGAAAAGAAAAGGAAGGAAAAATATGTAGGTTGGGTATTTTGGATGTTTGGTATTATTATATTTTTTATATTTAAAATTATTAATACTTATTATAATAATAATAATTAAATTCCTTTTAAGATTAATTTCCCTATTTTGGATAAATTTCCTTAACTTTCATGTTAATTAGTAGAATACCCTAATTTTTTCCTAATTAAATTCATCATTTTTTCCCTTGATTTACCTCAATTAACTCTCTTAATTTTAATAAAATAATTTATTTAATAAATTTCTCTAATAAATCCTTAATTGGCCATAATTTCTAGAATTAAAATTTTGGGGTATTTCATCTATAATTTATGCAACCTCCTCAACCGACAATACCATAAAAATCTAGAGGAGTGTCATTGGAGGATATAGTTAAATCTTTAGCCACTACCACTTTTAAATTTAAATAAGAAATAAGAAATGAGATAAAAAACATAAAATGTTAGGTGAGTCGTTTGGCAAATTTGATAGGTAAATTAGAAGCACAAATTTCCTCAAAGTTACCTAGATATATATATGGGAATCTAAGAGAAAAAATGAGTTCTATCACCATTAGGAGTGGAAAAAAAATTAGATGGTCCAAAGAAATTTAAGGATAACCAAGGAACAGAGTAATAAGAGGAAGAATCAACTAACATAGAAGAAGATATTAAAGAAAAACCTCCTAACTGAACTAAGATAAATTCTCCTAACACTTATAAACTTTTTTCTCCTTTTTCTAGTTGGTTATCTAAGGTTAAGAAGAAAGATCATGAAATGGGGATATTGGAAATTTTTAAGAAGGTGGAGATAAACATTCCCCTGATAGATGTAATAAAGCAAGTTCCTTGGTATATAAAGTTTCTAAAAGATTTGTGTGTCAAAAAGAAAAAACCGAGAGGGGATGGAAAATTTAGTTTGGGGGGAGAATGTGTTTAGGATTTTATAAAGGAAACTCAAACCTATGTGCACCATTTCTTGTAAAATTAGAGACATGAGGTATGAAAAATACATTCTATACTTAGAAGCATCTATAAATGTCATACGTTTATCTGTCTTGAATGCCTTAAGTCTAGGACCCCTAAAAGAGATCTAAATTGTGATCTAAATAGCTGATAGATCTACTAGATATCCTAATATGGTGATAAAGAATGTTCCTTTTCAAGTAACTGAACTTGTTTTTCCACCTAATTTTTATGCCCTAGAAATGTAAGATGATGGATCTCCTAGCCTTTCTCTTATTTTTGTAGGAACACCATTTATAAAAAACTCTCAAACTGAAATTGATATGTATAAAGGGTTCTTACTATAGAATTTTATGGAATAACAATTCATTTTAATATTAATGACTTTATGAGATATCCTATTAATAGTGAATATTTTTCTAAGGTTGATGTAATTTTTTGAATTAACAAGTGGTGATCTAGTAGAATTTGTTCTTATAAAGCTAATAGAAATACTCTTATGAGAAGTTTGGAAGAAAATTTTGAAATAGATAAGAAAAGAGATAAAGGTGTTTATGCTTTTAGAGCTTAATCTACTAACATAAGAGTGCTTGTTGAATTTCCTATTATAAAAGAAAAACCCTTACACTCTATAGAAAAGGTTGTAGAACTAGAGATGAAACCATTAGCAAATTATCTAAAATATACCTTATTAGGGGTAATTAAACTCTTCCTATCATCATCTCTAGAGACCTTACATCTCTGCAGGAAGAAAAGATTATTTGATTTCTATAAAATATAAAACTATAATATATTATTACATTGTTATTTCAAAACTAATATGGCATGTCAAACATGGAAAATCAATAGGCATCAACTCAAAGCATTCTATGAAGAACATAGAGTGGAGGATTTTGAAGTATGTTTTTAACTTTGATCCCCTAATTTTTATTGATATGGTCCAATCGTTAAGTATAATGCTTAATCTAAGCATGGAGGAGGTTCTATCTTTGTATTTTTTTTTATCATTTGTCATTTTTATTATTTTATTCTCTTTCATTATTTTATTTTATTTTATTTCTTTTTAATTATGCCTTGTATTTAATTTGCTATTTTTTAGTGTGCTTTGCTTTTTTAATTTTTTTAGTTACATTCTTTAATTTTTATTACAAAAAAGGAATAAAAAATCTTAGTGGTGATGCCTTGAGAATAGATAATGAAAGAAATCTCTAATTGATAGCCTTCATGTGTATAAGTAGTCAAGACTAACTTTTTTACTACATGTATTTGGAAAAGATAAAAATGATTTTTAATGTTTTGGTTGTATCTCACTACTAAAGAACTTGAACAAGAAAATTGGATAGTCATTATAGAAAGAAAAAGAAAGATTTAGACTAATAGAACAAAAATTTGTGAGCTTTTAAGCCTTAATGATGGGTATAAATTTTATCCAACATACTTTACATTATTATGTGTTATTCTATGATAGTGTGTGAAACTAGAACTTGTTAATATTCTCTTCAAGGTGACATGAAACTATTATAAACATTAAGATGATAAAGGCAAAATTTTCTTCGTGTTACTTCTTAGCCAAATAACTTACCTATTATAGTTTTTCCTTTGCATTATGTCGTTGAGCTTTTACGCCTATTTTCTTGATATTTAATGTACAAACAGAGCTTATTATCTGTATCATGTCTTACAACTTAGTCTATGGCTAGTAGAGGACAAGTTGGTAATAAGCTATTAATGGAGTTGTAACTTTAACCGTGGGTGTTTTTAGTGTTGTTCAGTGACTACTGAGTTGTATCATTTAAAAAATATGATGATTTCAAGAAAAAAAAAAACACCTTATGTACTAATGTAGAAAATAAGAGGTGGATAGTGCAACCACTAAATCCTCATATTGGGTCGGATGGAGCGTAAAACTCACCTACCCGACCTAGTGAAACATGGTTCAAGTTATAAAAAAAATAGTATTCTAGTAGATGGTGGTAGTATATGAGGTAGAAAATTAATTAAAGAAAAGGTGAAGTTTAGAATAAAAAAGAGTTTAAATTTTCTACCACCTTTGAGAGATATTCAATAGGCTAGTAACCGTATGCAGGTCATAGTTACATAACCTTTCTTATTATAGGATGAACCTCAATGACCATGCTAAATTAAATAGGTAAGTTGAGGAACTCCTTAGCAAGAGATTTGTGAGACATAACATTAACCCTTCTATCATACCCATTTTAAATCCCTAAGAAAGTCAAATCTCAAAAAATGTGTGTGGATTGTAGAGTCAATAACACAATCATGATTAAGTAGAGGTTCCCTAACCCAAGGGTAGAGGACATATTAGAAAATCTAGTTTGCTCCAGTTATCACTCTGAGATTAATTTACATAGCGGATGCTATAAATTTTTATTAGACCAAGTGATGAGTGAAAATAGCTTTTAAGACACATGACAGAGTCTTTGAGTTGATAATAATGCATTTTGGTTTATCAAATGCATCTAACATATTCATGAGTTTTATGACCCATACGTTATAGTCATTTATAAGAAAATTTATTATTGTCTACTTTAATTAGATTTTAATTTATAGTAAGCTTAAATGTGAACAATTGAAGCACCTTAGAAAATTCTTCACTATCCTTTAGGAGGCTAAGGTCTATGTTGATCTTAAGAAATATTCTTTCTTATGTTTTATGTTCTTTCCCTTCACTTCAAGTTAGAGTCATTCAAGAGTTACTAGAACCAAAATTTACTTTGGAAATGCGTAGCTTCCATGGTCTAGTATTATTCTATCATTAGTTCTTCCATAATTTCTATTCCATCATAGTCCCCACCACTAGTATTTTAAAGAAGGGAACATTTTAGTGGACTACTGAAGTATAACACCCCCAAATTTCATCAATTAAATATTGAATTATGGAAGCTAAAGCATAAAATGTAGGGGTGTCATGCCACATCTAACTTAGAAGTGGTACTCCGTATGCCTATCCTATGTTGGATACAAGCAAAAAGTAATGTCTTACCAAGAAATTAGGTGTAGGAAGCACTTGATTCCACCATGAAACAAGATATAAAAAGAGAGAGAAGGAAATATGTATAAAGAAAAAAGAGAAATAATGGTCCATAGAGAGGTACAGATATCTGGATGACAATACCTTTTACTAATTTGATTATAAACTCACCAAAGGCAAGCACATTGAGAGCAGTAATCAAAAAACCAATAAAATAAGGTTATACTACTTGTGGGATTGAGAAAAATGAATAAAAATGATGATTTATACTACTTACTAAATAAGGTAACAATATAATCACATAAAGGTCACAGAAACTCATAAGGTACAACAAAAAGGGATATCATACATATAAATTAACATATGAGGGTACCAAATTATTTATTGATCCAAGTTCTCATAATAATAATGGCATGATCTATACCCATAATCTTAATTTCGTTGAGCTTAGGGACTACACTATTCTCAATCGGTTTAATGGTATCACAATATAAAATCCTAAGACATAAAGCTCCTAGCCACTATTTTCAATTGGTGGAGCATTATCAATAATATGTAAACCTAGGGCATAAAGCTCTTAATCACTATTATTCTTTGGTGGAACAAACAAGTACAACCA
Source organism: Tamarix chinensis (assembly GCA_030549775.1). Lineage (NCBI taxonomy): Eukaryota > Viridiplantae > Streptophyta > Magnoliopsida > Caryophyllales > Tamaricaceae > Tamarix > Tamarix chinensis. The sequence continues at coordinate 61,938,220 of CM060177.1, read as the reverse complement.
GTCTTAACTCATATGATATTTCAATTTAAGTGATTAATGTCTTAACAATGATTGAAATCATTTAGATTCATTATTTCAAGTTGAGTTTAGGGATCCCACCATTCTTAACTAATGGAATAGTATTGATTATAAAAAGCCATACAGAATAAAACCCTAAGTTACTATTCTTGTTTAGTTGAATGGATAGGTAAACCCCAAGGGAAAAAGCTCCTAACCACTATTCTCATCTAGTGAAATGGACAAGTATAATGGATCCTAATCTTATGATCTTTCACTATAAGTGATTAATATCTCATATAAGGTTATTTATTTTAAGGACATCATATAACACATATATAGGCCTGCAAGGCACATGACCTAATATATTTTTGTGAAGGACAATCCATATTCCTCTAAAAAAACCCTTAATTTCATAAGTTAACTATAACTTCTCTCTGGGTATTTATTTTATCACTAGTTTCAATACCCAATCTTAAAATATTATTATTAATAATGTACCTAAAATTAATGTTAACTCTTATGTCTCGCTATTCACCTTTCCTATAAAACCCTAATTTCACAAATTAATCATAAGTTTTCTCATGACACACATATATAACTCTCATGTTTAATATGTATTCCTAAAATTCCAATTTCAACTAAATATCCAAAAATCTCGGGTAAACTCAACATATCACACATATGATAATAATTCTACCCCTAAGATTAATACTCCCAGTTAAATACACTTTTCTTATTTATTTAACTTAAATTATTCATATTCACTCCAAACATTTCACATATTATTAACCAATTATCATACTAAAATACCTAATATTTAATTTTTAGTCCATAATAGTCATAATAAACCTGAAATGACTAAAATACCTATGCTTCCACAAAAACCTTATGAGTCCCAATATGAATGTTTTTTCTACATCAAATACATATATCATCCTAAAATACATAATCACAATTTTATTTATATGCTAAAAATTCCAATTCATACCAACCAACAATATATATAGACTCATGCTTTCACCACTTTCTCACATCTTCAACATACAACACCTTATATCATATAACATCATTATCATAAATAATAATTTGCATACAAAAATTCTGAGCATGACATAGCATAAAAATGTACATGTATTGCACATTAAAGCACTAATTATGACATGTATCCTTATCAAAGCAACTATAATCTTGAAGCATGTAAGACCTAATAATTCTCCTCTAATACCAATATAACATAACTTAGAAGTTAAAATACAAAAATAATGCACTTTGAAAAATTAACTAGGAAAATGAAGGCTTAGAAAAACTAGGAGAAAAGGAGATAACTAAAAGTGGGAGGCCCAATAAGGGGTTTGGCATGGTGATGGGAACAATAATGCACTAAGAAGGCATGGTGGTAGGGTTAGGGGAGGAGTGTGTAAGTGCTAGAGAAAAAAATGGTGCATGGTTAGGAGTGAAGCATGTGAAGGATGGAACTCCCTAGGTGTGCATGGGTTAAAGGAGGAAATGGTGCATGGGTCCCACACAAGCTAGAAGTGAGGAAAAGGTCGAGCGTGGCTCTACAAAAATGAACCCAAGAAGCATAGGAAAAGGAAAATGGTCATGCCTAAGGGTAGAGATTATGGGGTAAATACAAGGAGGTTGATGGGGATGAGGCGGTGATGGCTAGGTAAGACGGTGGTGGTTCTTGGTAGTTAAGGGTGGTAAGTTGTGTGGTGTTTGTGTCGACGAAAAGAGCAGAGAAAGAGAGAAGAAAACATAAAGGTATTGGATGGATTTTATTAAGGATAATAGTTAAAGAGAAAGAGGGGGAGAAAATAGGGTGATGCACGCGCGTGCACACATACACACACGCACATTGTATGGGGTTGAGGTGAAGAAGATGGAAGCCAAAAGGTTAGGGATTATGTGTGATTGTTGCGGTAGGTGTGTGTTCAGGTGGTGTAAGGGATGGGTGCAATGTTGGGTGTAATGCACGGGAATAGGTGGTGTAGGCTATGGTTGCATGTCTAGGAAGGGAAATGGAAAGGTTTGTGGGTGTATGGGGGTTAGGGATTATTTAGTCTAGAAGGGGAAATGACAAAGGGAAATGAAAAAGAAGAATACGCATTGGGGGAGGTGTAAGACAAGGAAGAACAGAAAAGAAAAAACAAAAGAAGAGGGAAAAGAAAAGGAAAAAAGAAAAAGGAAAAGGTGCAAAGAAAAAGATAAAGAAGAAAATTAAATTAGAGTTAGGTTTAGAATCAGTTTTATATTGTTGATGAGAGTAAAATTAATTTATTTGTGGTTATGGTACTTGAAATAAACATTAGAAAATTTGACTGTTTAGGTGGATTTTATAATAGATAAAATAATAAAAATAATTTTGGATAAATTTATTTAATAATTTTTTCTAAGTTTAAAGATCAAGTGTCAAAAAATTAATTAAGCTAAGATTTATAAGCTATGTTTCTAATAAAATGCGAAATGCTCGAAAATAAGGGTTACAAAAATTTAGGATATTATATTACTACCCCCTTAAAAGAGAATTCTTCACTTAAGTGAACAAGTCAAGGCTAGGAAAGTAAAGAAAGAAGGATGAAAGGAAAGGTGATATTAGTGGTTAGTTCTAATGGAGTTGATATTGTACTACTAGGTGTCGCCCCCTTAAAAGAGAGAGAACCCCAATATCTAATTCACCTATTATAAAGAGCTCAAGATGCATTTCATGCATACCCTCCTCTATCTCCTAAGTTACCTCCTCTTCTCCATGGTAGGTTTAGAGAATATTCACAAGTGGAACTAAGTTTGTATGGCTTCGTCATATCTTTTTTTGAGAAACTACAAAGCCAATTCTTTATAGGAAAACAAATCATCTTACATGATCTCACTGAGTTTGATCACGTGGAATGGAAAGACATCATATTTCTTCAAAAGGAAAAAGAGATAAAGGGTTAAAGGGTTATAAAGATTGGAAAAGTGATTAATGAAGCATATGTCAAGAAGGGTAAAGATGGAGTGAGTCGAACTAGTGGTAGCCTAAATGATTACAAGGTAAACACTATAATAAATTAAGATTAGCAAATTGTGGCACCACCAACATAAAATAGGTATTTGATGAGGTAGAAACATTAAAAACCAACAAAGAAGATGATAATGGAGACACAATGGATAGGGAAAGAATGAATAAGAGAACAAAATGTGTAACAAACCTTTAGACCTAAAACACTAGCTTGAGTTGCATTTAAGATAAATCTCAAAATAAGGTAAGTGAAAAATCCATTTGCAATGCAAATTCAAAAAGAAGAGAGGGATAGTTGGAGTATCCATAGCTTGATGTGTAACACCCCCAAAATTTACCCAAAATTTACTATTGAAATTTTTTTGTTTAAATACAAAGATTTAATAGAAATGAAATATTAAAACTGTAAATTTAGGGGGTATTACCGCCACACGTAGTACAGGATTAGTTCACTCTTACTGTTCCAGTACTAATTGCTAAGACTAAAAGGGATTAACTTCAAACACAAGTTGATAATTGAAACAAATTCATAAGGGAGATGATAGTGTTCACAATACAGAAATTAGAGCGCAATTCAGAATTACAATCCAAAGGGTAAGTGACTAGAGTTTTTCAAAAACATAAAACACCGTATGATATTATATAACCAGAATAAAATGAGACATAGTCCAATCAAAATCAAAATAGAGTCCAGCTGAGTCAATATTGATCCCTAGGTCAGGTGTAGGTTCAACTCTTAGCCCCACTAGATGTCTCGTAGGTGTCGTAGGCATCGAAGACATCACCCCCTACCTGCATAAACTCAGATGGGTCTTCTGTTCATGGGAATGAGAAGCACCCATGAAATAGTTGATTAGTACGCTACGTACTGAGTAAGGTAACCATGTGGGTAAGGTCATTGAGAAGCACATAAGTAAGGCCATGCAAGAATAAACACATAAGGTATAAAAGACAATAATCAAGATTTACAAGGTTAGGCCGAACTCATACTAGTGATTTACCTTATATTTCTTTTATAATAATTCCATGTGAGTACGGGAACCCTAATAATATAGCTAGTGGACTGGAAGCATTCCATAGGGCATAATGCACCTGACCACTATTATAGCCGGTAGACCGAAAAATATATAAGAACCTCACTGGCCCCGACTCACATGGTGTTCCACTGTAAATGATTAGTATCTTTCCATTTCATATACTTATGGTTCATATATTTCTTATATTATTTCCACGTAAGAACGGGAACCCCACTATTATAGCTAGTGGACCAAAAACATTCCACAAGGCAGAACGCACCTGACCGCTATTATTGCTGGTGGACCAAAAAATATATATATCCTCACTGGTCCCAACTCACGAGGTGTTCCATTATAAGTAAATAGTATCTTCTTAAGACTTATTACCATACACGGTTTGGTTTATCGAGCCCGAAATCCCCCACTATTATAGCCGGTGGATCGAAAACACTCAGTAGGGCAAAATGAACCTGACCACTATTATAGCCGGTGGACCAAAAAATTACTCAGCAAGTCAAAATGCACCGACCACTATTATAGTTAATGGATCAGAGAATATATAATCTCACTAGGCCCTGGTTCAATAATCTTTCACTTTAAGTGTTTAGTGTTTTATAGTATCTTATTCCATACACAACCCCGTCTTGACATGCATGACTCACTCGACTTCCCGATAATTCTATCCCATATGTTAGGACTCTTACTTTTTCTAGTGCATCCTAATATTCTTCCTCACTCTTCCCTCATTACCATGAATACTCAATGCCGAGGCCCACTTCCCATATTTCTGAATCAATGTAATATAACTCTCTAGGGTTTTCTTCTAGGAAAACCCTAATTTGGCCTATATGGCCCAACCTACCTCTATCATACTCCTCCAACTTATCACCTTGCTTGATTCTTCCCTAAGTACCACATTTCACTTCCCATATAATATATGTGGCCACGTAACCCAAGTTGGCCATTCCAAAACTTTAGCAACTCTCTTTCCCAATATGATATTATTCGTTCATTACTCTTACTCACCATCACTTCTTCCACATGGCACATATATCCAACACAACCCATGATCCCAAGACTTCATTTCATCTTTTTCCCACTCACTATGAACCCAAAACTCTTCTTTATTATTAAAACCATCACTTCTCTCGGCCCATGCTTGACCTTACAACCTCACTATCCTACTCCTACACATGATCACTAAAACTCTAGTTAGCCTCCAGAAAACCCTAGTACTCCTCCTTTCTTTTATGCGACTCACTCAACACCCGAATACAATCTTCTCTCTTGATTCACTTCTCCCCTATGACACTCTTCTCATCCTTTATCCTCATTCTATCCATATTCATTAATTTCTTTCTTTCTCTTTTTTTCTTATACATTTCTCTCACTTAGGGTTTCCACCCAAAACCCTAGTTAAATCCCCCATGCATCCTTACATTGACCCACGCACAATTTTTCATATATGGACTCCAATCGCCCTAACAATTCTTCCCTTACCTTACTCGATCCTCAAATCAACTTTTTTCATATAAAAGTCATCCCCATGGAAAGACTAACCATCCCATGCAAACCCTAGACTTCCCATGAATGTTAAATCCATTCCCTTAATATCATTCCCATTATTCCTCTTTTTCTCCACCTATAGGCCATAAGATAATTAAGCAATCATTATCATTCTCTTGTCAACTCACTTTCCTCCCCTTTTCCATTTTTCTCCAACCACATCGTACTACTTAGGACCTCCTATCAGGCATGTTATGAGGGGGATTATTACATAAGCACAATTCAAGTACGAATAATAACATCATATTACACATATCATAACATATGCAACTTACCTTAGCTCTATGCTTAGCAAGCTGCCATAGGAACATGATAATATAAAATATGAAATATAGAGCAAACCCATCAAACAAACACACATAGCACATTCTTACACATAAAATGCCTTAACCATATCCTTACCTAATACGACACTGGGCTTCAAGCATACACCTACGCTTCCTTAGGATTTTGACTTGATTCACTTATAAGAGGAAAATACTATAGGTTAATCACTCTCTTACCAAAGATTCCATTATTCCTACCCTACCCTTATCATAATTCAATATTAGGGGTAATAGTGATAATAGTAGTTTTATAATTAAAGTAGGGTTAGTGTTCTCAAAATAATTAATCATGTCATTACTAATAAAATAAGTCTTAGTAGCCATCATGGTTTATGTTAAAGTAGTCATAGTGATATTCATGGTATTAAGGTGATGGTTCTAATATTATTATTCATAATATTATTATTAGTTTTAGTGATAATCCTAATATTGACCCAAACCCTAGTAGTAATAATAATAATAATAGCTATATAATTAATATAGAAGTGGTGACCATAATGATTCTTATATTAATAATGCCAGTAGTGATAACAGGTTAGTGATTATGAAATATTGATGAGAGACGAGTTAATAGTAATAATATTTATAGTATAATTAATAATAATAGTAGTAATAAAAATAATAATAATAATAGTATCTGAAATGATAATAATAATATAAGGGTTCAAATATTTATATTAATAAATAAAAGTGATAATGGACAAAGTTAGTATTACCAATATTAGCAAGACAATAATGATAAAGATAATGGCACTAATAATAATAATAATAATAATAATAATAATAATAATAATAATAAAGATAATCATAATAATACTAAAATTGTAGATCTCCATTAATAGTAGCATTAGTTAGAAATATTTCCAAAGTTAGGTTAAGTAGTTGTAGTAGTAGTAGTAGTAATGGCATTAATAATAATAATAATAATAATGATGATGATGATGATGATGATGATATTAATAATAATAATGTTAAGAATAATACTAATAGTAATGATAATAATAATGGTAATAGTAATTAAGTATTCAAATATTTACCATAATAATAAAGATAATAATAATAGGCCAAAGCTAGCATTAGTAATAATAGTAGGAATAACAGTGAGGGTAATAATAATAATAATAATAATAGTAACAACGAGGAAAAATCCTAATCATATTAACACTAAAGTTGTAGACCATTAATAGTAATAATATTATTATGGGTTAGAAAAATCATAAAGTAAATTTAAGTAGCAATAATAATAATAATAATAACAACACAACATTAATAATAATAATAAGATTATTATTATTATTATTATTATTATTATTATTATTATTATTAAGGGTAATACTAGTAATATTACTAAAAATTATTAACACTTATATAAAAAGGGTTTCTAAAGTTAGATTAACTAATGATAAAGATAATAATAATAATAATAATACCCTTAATATTAATAAAAATTATTAATCACTTGTATTAAAAAGGTTTAGGGGTTGGGGAGGTTAGAGTACCACCTAGTATCGGTGGTGGAATCAGTAGCGGCGCGTGGCGGCGACGGCAGCGGCGGTGGAGGAGGAAGAGAGGTGGAAAGATGGGGTTATAGGATAGAGGAGAGGGAATTAGGAGGTGTTTGAGGTGGTGGAAGATGTCTTAGGTGGAGAGGGGTGGAATGGAGGTGGTGGTGCAACCAGAGGTGGCGGTGCATGGCAGCCCGTGCGGTGGTTGAAAGTGGCGGAAGGTGGAGAAGACAGAATAAGAGGGAGGGAGGGAGAGATGGAGGTAGAGGAAGGTCTCCTGATTGTTTTAAGGGGTGGAGGACGCATTAGTTGCAGCAGAATTGGCGGCGCAAGGGGTGGCACGGGGTTGGTGAGGGCTGATTGGGAAGCTAACTTTGCACGACCGGGGTGGCTCGTGCACGTTAAATCGAGGAAGGAGGGAGGCTTAGTTCTACAAGGGGTGGTGCAAGGAAGAAATTGGTGGGCGGAGTTGGTGGCGGTGATTGCTAAAGGTCACGGAATAAGGGTCTGTTTGGGCGGCAACGAAAAATTGGGATTTTTGGGTTGCAGAAAAGAAGCTTAGTTATGGATGCCTATGGGGGTATTTATAGGCTAATTGAGGGGGAAAACAACGAAGGAGAAGAGGAAAAGCGGGGCAGTTGAGGTAGGACCACCGACTAGCAGTGGTAGGCAGTGCAATCCTACCATGGTGGGGAAGGTGATGTCGGGGAGAGAAGGGAAAAGAAGGGACACTCGCAAGAGGGCTGTAGGGTTTGTTGTGGTCAAAAAAAGGAAAGAAAATGACAAGGAGAGTAGGGGAGGACGATTGGGCATTGGGCTGGTGGCTGCCGATGGAAATTGGGGCTGCAGGTCGGCATTGCAGGTTGGGGTTGGGGAAGAAGGAGTGCGACAGGCTGGACCTTCCGGTCCAGGGGAAGAGAAAAAGAAAAAAGAAGAAGGGAGGCAGACCGATTGGGTGATGGGTGAGGGAAGGAAAATAAAAGGATACGTGCAGGCTTAGGTCGCATGGGATGGGGGAGGGGAGGAGAATTGGAGCCATGGGCTGGCCCAAATCGGGGAAGGGAAAGGGAAAATAAGAAAAGGTGAAAAGAAGAGAAAGAAAGAAAAAGGAAAAGAAAGGAGAAAAAGGAAAAAGGAAAAAAGGAAAATGAAAATATATGGGTTGGGATATTTGGTATTTATTTGTTTATTTATTTGGATATTTACAATTAATAATAATTATTATAAGAATAATAATTAAATTCCTTTTTAGATTAATTGGGCTATTGGAATAAATATTCTTGAGCTTCCATTTTAATTGTTAAAATGTCCAAAATTTTCTAAATAATTTATTTATTATTTTCTATTTATTTTCCTCAATTAATTTTTTCTTTATTTTAATAAAATAATTTATTTAATTAATTCCCTAAATAAATAATTATTTTGCTATAGTTCCTAAATTAGGATTATTGGGGTATTTCATGATGTGTCATAATCTAAAGATTAGCAAAGGATCAATTTTACTCCATGACAATCTAATCCTTAGTTATATGATAACTTGTATGGATACAATCCATGATTAAATCCTAGGGCTCATGGTTAAAAAAAATGGTATCACATATGCATTCATTGTGGGGAATATTAGAAGAAAACATCTATTTTCTCAATATCTTCATAGTACTAATGGATAGGCTCCTCTCCAAGTGGTTGTGTCTTCAGATGACCTACTAAAATTGTATCATCAATCCTCCTAAAGCAAAAGCACACAATGCTCTTCAATGATCATTAACTATAGTCTTCCTAAAAACCCACTCATAATCTTAATCAAATCATCTTACCTAGATGGAGGAGTGGTAAATCCTCAACTTCATTAGCCTCCATAAAACTCATCTTAGAGATGCAAAAGGATTTCAAATCCTAAGAAGAGACCATATCAATAAGTGCACTAGCATACCATGATTCATGATGTGATTGATATGCATAAAGACATCGTATTGAGCTACGCCCTCTAAACCATTTTAGGAAATCCCTAGCTTACTAAGCACATAAAATACTCTAGCACCAATAAGAATCCCTTAAGCTAACCATCTCTCAAATCCTAATAAGGTTAAATAGGATTTTAAAATAGACAAGAAAATTTTATAAATGACTAGATAATTTTAAAATATTTAGTATCATGAAAATCAAGTTTTCAAGTGAAACATGATTCTCAACTACCAAAGGCTTTGATACCATCTATAGCACCCACAAATTTCAAGACTAAAAAAATTTCATTTTAAAGAGTTAATTGCAAAAGTGAAAACATAGAACTGAGGAATGTCATGTTGCATCCAAGGTAGAATAGGAACTTCTAATTCCTAGTCTATATCCTCTACAACAAAAAAGTAACAACATACCTAGGAATTAGATGTGGGAAACACTTGATTCTACCATGAAATAGGATATAAAAAAGAGAGAAGGAAATATGTAAAATGAAAATAGAGGACTAAGATTCCATGGAGAGGTATAGATATCTAAATAAACACGCCCTTTACCAATTCAATTATTCCCTCATTGAAGGTAAGCACATCAAGAATAGTAATCAACAAACCTAAAAAAACAAGTTGATCTACTTGTGGGAATGAGTGACACTCTAAAAAAGAATGATTAATATGCTACATACTAATTAAGATAACAACGAAGTCACATAAAAAACCACACACAAGGTCCTAAGTTAAAACAACCAAGGATAACATACCTATAGATTAATATATGAGGTTGCAAACTTATTTATTGATCCTAGATCTTAAAATAATAATGGCGTGATCAATATTCATAATCTTATACATGTTGATTTTACCCACTATTCTCAACAAGATGAATGGTATCATAATATATAACCCTAAGGTGTAAATCTCATGGCCACTATGCTCAACTGGTGGAAAGGTATCGATTATAAATAACCCTCGAGCACACAGCTAATGATCACTATTCTTTATTAGAGGAATAGAAAGGTACAACTAGTCCTAATTCATGTAGTATTTCACTTTAATTAATTAATGTCTTATCAATGATTATGATCATTTTAAGGATTTATTGAAATATGAGTTCAGGAACCCTCACTACAATAATTATTATATAGAACCCCTTAGTGTAATACTCCTAGCTACTATTCTTGTCCGGTACAACAAACATGTACAACTAGCCCAAACTCATATGATCTTCTAATGTAAATGATTATATCTTATACAATCTTATTTATTTCAAGGACATCATGTAACAACATATAGGCATGCAAGGAACAAATCTATTTTTCCTAAGCATAAGCTTTATTCCCTTAAAAAAAATCCTCATTTCATAAGTGGAGCAAAACTTCTCTCCTAGTACTCATTTTATCACCAATTTCAATATAAATCCTTAAAATATTATTAATGACAACATATCCATAAAATAAGGTTCAACTGTCATTTTAAAAATATGTGATAATACCCTACCTTTAGTGTTATTATTCATATTTCCCATAAAATCCTAATTTCAAAAATTAATTACAACTTTTCCCATGAGACACAAATAAATCATAAATTTAAATTGCATACCTAAAATACCAACATCAAAGCCATACCAAAAAAACATGGGCAAAGTCCAACATTCTACACATGTGATAATAATTGACCCTAGGCTTACTATTTCACTTAAAGCCACTTTTCTTATTTATTAGACTTAGGTTATTCATATTCACTCCAAAATTTTAACATAATAAAATTAACACACTTTGGAAAAATTATCACATTAAAATAACCAAATTTTCTTAAAAATATTACAAGTCCTAATATGGTTGATTTTTCTACATCCAATATATATATATCATACTAAAAATATAGAATCATTATTATATTTAAATGATACAAATTCTAATTCATACCAACCAACAATATAAACAAACTCATGCTTTCATAAATTTCTCACTTCTTCAACATAAAACACCACATATCATTATCATAATAATATTTTCCATATAAAAATTCCAAGAATGACATCATATAAAAATATACATGTATTGCAAATGAAATCACTAACTATGAAATGTATCCTTACTAATGCATCTCCACTCTCTAAGCACATAGGACCTATTACTCATCCAATGTAAATAGAATACCACCTAGAAGTTAAAATATAACAATATTAGACATATAAAAGTTTAATAAGGAAAAAGGTAAAAGGAGGATAAAAAATAGAGATAATTGAAAGTGGGAGACTCAATAATGGGTGGTTCACAATGGTTCTCTAAATAGAAGATAAGGTGTCATGGTCAGAGGAGGAGTGCACATGGACTAGAGGGAAAATGGCGCACAATTGGGATTGAGGTGCTTGAAGGAGGGAAAAGTTGAGACATGCCTGGTTAAAAAAGAAAATGGTGTATGGGTGGCACATGGGTTGGAAGTGGGGCATAGGCTGGGAGTGGAAGAGGTACACAACCATGCTAGGTGTGCACAAGTTAGGCATGCCTTAACAAAACTAATCCAAGTAAATACAAGAAGAGGAAAAAATGTGCCTTAGGGTGGAGATGGATAGGAAATTGCAAGGGACGTTGATGGGGATGAGGTGGTGTTGTTTGGTGTTCAAAGGTAGTGAGTGGCATGGTGTTGATGTCGATTAATAGAGCAAGGAAAGAAAGAAGAAAATAAGAAGGTGTCAATAAGATTCTATGGATGATAAGTGATGTGGTAATGGCAACTTGAGTGCACACAAGTAGGATCTGTGAGTTTTCTTTATGCTTCACTCTTTTGTTTCAATTAATGATGATGGTTTCAATTATTTGATCATTGATAAGGCTTCAGCAAAATATAAACCATGCATCTATAAAGAAATTACCAAGTTTTATTCATATAGGATACCCAACACTCAAGAACTCACCCACTTGGAAAAAAATAGGGAGAATTCATAAATTCTTATGACATTACTCAACTTGCTATGTTCTCACTAATATAACCATTCCAACTAGTATTATTTCCTTCATAAACTACTTAGAAAATTTTATTTACAAAAAATCTTTATAACAAAAATATTAAGCATCAATATTATCATCGATAGGTAGAATATACCAAATAATATGTGTGTATAAAATAAAAAAGTTAAAAAAACCCTAGCCATCCAATGCATGCATAAATCATGCAAACAAGTTTTATCTTACAACGTTGTGTTCTATGTCACTTTGTAACTAGTGGCAGAGCTATGCCTATGCTATGGTGTCATAATATATCATTAAAATTTTTAATTTATAATTAATAAATATAGAAAATTTTCACAACACTTTATTTTCTAAATTTGTGCACCTATTTGATTCTAATATTGTGGACATGGGTTCAATTCTTATAGTGTCCTCCTTTTTAACTAATAAGGTAATAAGGTAATTTGATGCATGAGCATCTAGTGATCCTCAAAATAATGAGGAATTGGAATTTCTAATAATGGAGCCAATCATTTTAAACATTCTTGATAATACTTCTATCATTAATATTGAAAAGACTTTTAGATGTTTTTGCAAATACGTTATATATTTTTAAGGTGAAGACATTTGACAATTGAAGAAGTCAAGATACATGAAGAATCCTAAAGTGTAAAATGCATTCAAAGCATGCAAACCTATGGCATACATGGGATGACAATGCAACAAGCTTGATATGGTGATCTCATTAGTTATATTAGACTTGTTGTAAAACCTAAGATATATTTCATGTAAGTTAGGGTTTTGTTGTTATTTCATGTATGTACCATAGTCGGTTGTAATGCTTTGTAATGATTGCCATTAATTTCATTTAAAGGATGATATTACGACTAGGGTTAGGGATTATAGGATATTAATTCAGGTTGGTTAAGGCTAGCTTGTGTTAAGGTTCCTAACAGCTAGTTTTCTACTAACTTTACATAGTTAGTCGGCTAACTAGTTCTTAAGGATCCTATAAATACCCTCCTATGTCATTGTACACGGCATCATTGAGTTCAAATAATAAAATCTACAAGTTTAACACTTGAGTATCCTCTATTTTGAGATTGAATTCTAGATAGGAATTTGCTTGGGGTAACATCCTAAATAGAAGCCTTTGAATGCTTCCACCGATTCATTCAAAGTTATCCATCCCATTGAGTTCTTGGTTGAAGATCCCTTTATTTCTTTCTTAGCTTACTAAAACTGTGTATTGTATTTCTTTCCAACTTCTGATCCAATTGAAGATCACCCAAAAATTCACGATCAATGCTTCCCCCACTTTGATCCGCATCATAATTACTTGATAATTGGATACACTTGCTGCTAATTTTCGACAAAAGAATAAATATAAGTGATTACTATTATGTATTATTATTATTTAATGGTCAAGAATTTTGTTATCTGTGTATCTCATTATTTTGTATAATTATTAGCTTTCATAGTCATGGTTATTTAGAATAAATATTTTAATTATCAATAGTGTTACTTAGAAAATTGAAAGTAAAATGTTTCTAAATAAGATGAGTAATTTAACATATTTCTAAATATTTTATATTGTTATAATTGAATATGCGCATCTCAATTATCAATTTATCATATAAAAAAATTTAAACTAAAATTTTACATGATATATTAATTTTATAATTCTAATATTTTATGTTTTGATGTTATTATAATTTTTTATTATTATCATCATCATTATAATGATTAATAATAACAATAGTTTTAGTTGAAGAAGATAACATTCAAGATAATTATTTTAATTTACTAATTTATTATATTTTTATTTAAAAATTTGATTGTTTGAATTAAATGAGAAATTGGTAATAGTTTTTGAAAATTAAAAAAAGCATTTAATATAGTTCATAATTAATGAAGTTTATGATCCATATGAAAATATCAAAACTAAAAATATGCATTCAACTATCGAGACATATATGATGAGTAATGGGGACACCATGGATTTATATGTTTGGCTCCACCATTATTTGTAACCCTTTTCTTGTTCTTATTTTTTAAACTAGATATCTATGATAAATTATCCTTCTTATAAACATATAAAAAACTTGAAAGATTTACTTAAGAAACCATTAGTAGAATTAAGATTCCCAAGAATTATTGGTTCCATCTCTAAGTATGCTAGCTCTTGACATTCATTAAAATAAGAGTGAGATGCTCATGCATCAATAAGAGTGGAAGGGAAATAGGGGAGAATAGAAGAGAATGATGCACTTATATATACACAAGTGCATGGGATAGAGGTGATAGATTCACTACTGAAAAATTTCAATTTATGAAAAATTAAGTGGAAGCAAAAATAGTAAATTTTGGAGATGCTACCATTACACTTAGTACCAGATCATTTTTCTTCTATCATTCTAGTAAAAAGTGCTAAGGGTTAAAAGAAAGAGACTACATATTTCACCAAACCAAATTATAAAATTAAATTAGAGTTACGCATTAAAGACATTAAAAAAGATAAAACCAACAATTAGTGGTTATAAGGAAATAAAATTATTTTACAAGGAAATATGAAAGTATAAAAGATAAATTCAGAAACTTCTAGGAAGTCCTTACACTCTTACCTTAAAACAACTTGAATAGAACATGTCACTAATATATAAGGGACACTACCCATTGAATAGGTAGGATTCCATAAACGGAACCTTTTAGTACTATGGTATTGAGTAACCTTTTATACCAAAATAAATGATGGTGTCTACATGAAATACATCATACAAATTCAAATATAATAACAATAACATACACGAGCATAGAAATAATCACAACAACATAGGATGGGCTTGTACCATAAGAATCATATATCATCCAATCCCTTTTACTTAGAATTTACAACACCTACCAAGAGAGACAAGACCAAGGCCACATGTATACCATAAAAATAGATCATAATGGTGAAATTAACATTATTTGGACTTAAGCCATTAATTAAATATTATTCAATATCATCTCTCAAATCATATACACATAGGCATGAGGACCCCATTAACATAACTCATAGATCGGGCATACGATATCTAACTCTAGAACAAAATGCACCTCACTATTATTATAATCGGTGGACTGGTACACATATACAACCACTGAGGCAAAATGCTATTGCCCACTATTATAATTAGTGGACTAGTACAAATGATAAAATCCATATGGCCTCGACCTACATGGTGTTACTATAAGTGATTAGTTTCTTTCCATTTAATTAGTACACCAATTTCATTTATTTAACTTGAGGGGAAGAGAATGATCCCAGAGACACAAAGCTACATCAGTCATACTAGTGTGTACCAGCAGCACAATACCCTCCAACCATCAACTTAAGGATGCAAAAGTACCCTGGTCATTTTGGTGCAAGAGGACACACAATACCCTACCAATAAGGATACCTAATCCATAACTATGCATACCCCCTAAGTAGATTCATAGAGTTAAATAGAGTAAGATGTAAGGCTTTGTTGGGGTATGAAGGTACACCAACAAAATCTATAAAAATCATGGGCTAAACTACGTCTTTAGGGTAGCGACCCCTAAAGAGCCACCATACCTAATCTCTAGGTCTTCCACTTTAATTATTAGTATCTCAATTAAGGTGACTACAAGAAATACATCAATCGCATATTTATTTTTATTTATTTCTATTATTGGTAAGTAATCTATATTAGTAAGATTTTCCATGTTAACTTAATTAGTCTATTATGGCCAACCTAGGTTCTAATTTTTATACTTAGGCACCTTAGGTCAAATGACCAAAATGCCCCTAAGGATAAGGCTTCCTCTTATCATCTATTTTCATCACAGAATTTAATTTTATTTATTCACATGCCATAACAGGTTATCATATCATTATTATACTATTGGTCATAGAATTGAGTACTCTATATCAAAGGATCAATGAACACATAAGCCCTAACATGTACTTTTAACACATGCGACACTCATTTCCACGCATAATTAGCAATTAAGGCACCTCTAGCATGATTATGAAATAAACATCAAATCATACCCTTAATTATCCATTCCACACTACACCATGCATTATCCTTATAATATTCATCGATTTACTAAAATACCCTTATATCCTTATGATATACATGGTTATATTTAAACAAGTCATACTAAGGCCATAAACCTTTATTCTACATTTAATATCCGTTATGACTTTTTATGAAGCTTTGTTAGATCAATTGCCATGTTATATGCATATTACCAATTTATCCCTTCATACTTGCAAAATTATCAAAACACCCCTCTTGTTTGTAAAATTTCTAAGTTACTCCTTTTTACTTACTAAATTACCAAATTGCCCTTTATACTTGTATAATACCAAAACACCCTTCATACCTATTAAATTGCCAAATCATCCTTCATACTTATATAATTACTGAAATACCCTTCATACTTGTTAAATTAAGAAATTAAACTTGATGTTTGTATAATGACTAGCATACCCTTTTGAGTGGTTTAATTACCAATTTATCCTTTTTATTCATAAAATTTTCATGTTAACCCTTTCTCATGTAAAATTACTAAAATACCCTTTTTTACTTATTAACGTACCAAATTACCCATTTCTCAAGCCAAATTACCAAAATACCCTTATTACTTATTAAATTACCAAATTACCCTATTTATTCATAAAATTACCAAGCTACCCCTTTTTCATGCCAAAATTACCAAACTGCCATTCTTATTCAATTACCATATTACCCTTTTTGTTCATAAAACTTCCAAGTTACCCTTTTTTTATAAGTTACTAAAGTATCATTCTTGCTTAATAATTTACCAAATTATCCTTTTTTTCATAAGATTACCAAATGACCCCTTCTTATACCAAAATTATTTAAATATCCTTCCTATTTATTAATTTACTAATTTACCCTTTTCATTCATAAAATCACCTAGTTATCCCTTCTTTTGCCAAAATTACCAAAATATCCTTTTAACTATTAATTATTAATTTACCAAATTACCCTTTTTATTCATAAAATTACCTAGTTACCCCTTCTTATGCCAAAATTAGTAAAATATCCACGACACAAAATATTATCACCCATGGTCCACATGCATCATCTAACTCCACCAGCCATTATTGTTTATTATTAATACCCCTTTATCACCTATCATGCACAATTATTTAGGCCACACCCTTTGTATAAGAAATATTACTAAAATGGCCATTAGGCACATATTAGAATTATCTCTACTATAAATGACCATATTTACTTGTCATGACATATATATGTCTAATATCATTATTAACAACAAGGCTCCTTTCTTAACCATCGTTTCTACACATGATACATTTTATAATATAACATACTTTTTATTCCAACTTCCAACATACATTACAAATCATCATATGCTTAACATCACATAATATACACACAAACATACTCCAAAACCCTAATGTGCTAGCATACGTATATCTAAATATTTTAGTAGGGCATAATGGTTACGTTATTTTCAATAATAATTAAACTTTATTAGTACCCTTGTTAAAAAGTTCAAGCTTTGATTAGTAAAATTTATACATAGAAATATGATAAAAATTAGCATATAAGTAGTAGAAAATTAAAAGGATAATTTTTTATCAAAAAACTTATTAAATACATATTAATACTAACTACATTATACATTAAAGATTTGGTTAACTAGAAATTTAGTAATCCCATGCTACAAGGCAGCATGAGCTACATACAGAAAGAAAATGGGGAATGAAATGAGGAAGTAAGGGTGGAAGAGAAGCTAGACAAAGGTGGAAGGGGAGGCTTGGGTGGTGACTTAAGGGAAGATTTAAGGTGGTAAATGGGTGTAGGAAGGGTGGTAGGATGTTAGTGGTAGTCGAGGGTTGGAGATTAGCAGTTTAGGGCAGTAGAGATAGAGGCGGTAGGGCTAGAAAGGAGGTGCAAAGGAAGGGAGAAGAAGAAGATGAATGAGGGAAGGAAAAAGAAAAGGTGACGATGGTTCAAGGTGGGGGTTGAAAAGGAGAAGAATAGAAAAACAAAGGGAAAGGTGGCTGTAGGGGCTAGTGATGGCTGCTAGGTGGTGTAGGGAGGAAGTAGGGGAGGCCATGGAGTTGGTGTATAGGGGAGAAGAGAGGAAGAAGGAAATAAAGGAGAAGATAGGCTTTACAAGGGGAAGAAGGAAGCTCGAGGGAAAGAAGATAGGGTAGAGAAGAAGGAAATAAGGGGAATAAAAAGTAGAGGGAAAGGAGGGTAGGTAGGGTCATCTAGGGTATGTTGTAGGGGGTCAAGTGTGGAGGGTAGTAGGAAGAGGGAGAAGAAAGTAGAAAGGGGTAGGCATGAGGGAGGCTATGTAGGTGGTGTGTGGGGTTGAAAATGGAAGGGAACAGCACAAGAGAGAGGGGCAAGTGCATGGCTTCAATGGCAAGTGCAAAAGGGGGAAGAGTTGCAGGCATAGGGGAAGAAGGGGTTGTTTGGTTCAATGGGTGAAGAGGAAGAAGGGGAAAGAAAGAAGGTCAGTCAAGCAAGGGAGAAAGAAGAAAGGACCAACCCGTGCATGTGGGAGGAGGAGAAAAGGAAGAAGGAGGTTAGGTTGGCCTAACCAGGGGAAAGAAAGAAGAGAAAAAAAGGAGGGGGCAGTGCTAGACGGGCGAAAGGGGGAAGGTGGCCAGTAGCCTAGCTGGGGGGAGGAAGAGGAAAGAAGGGAGTCGAGTGGCCTAAGGAAGGAAACAAAAGGAGGAAAAGGAAAAAGGAAGAAAAAGGAATGAAAAAAGGAGAAAGAAAAAGGAAAAATGAAAAATGAAAAAGGAAAAAGGAAAAAAGGGGAAAAGAAAAATAAAGTAATTTTTAGAGTTAAGGTGTTTAATTTAGATGGAAAAATTATTTTTTATAAATTAATTTATTTTAAATTTAATATATTAATTTAATAGGATAAATTTAGTGAAATATGTGTTTAAATTTTTTTAAATCAAAAGATTATGAAAAAATAACAAAATATTTAATTTAATTTTTTAAGTAATCATATCCATTTTCATAAATCAAAAGTCCATAAAATATTTAAATTAATGATTTAAAATTAAATTATTTCAAATAATAATTAATCATTAAATTCTAGATATTACAATTTTGGGTTATTACAATAGAGTTGGAATTCAAAAGGTGAGGGCTTAAAAGTTTTTGGTTATGGCATGGGTGGAGTGATACGTGGATGTGTAGGGGGCTAGTTTAGGGGAGTGGGTAGCAGAGGGTGTGGGTCACATGGCTGGGATGGGAAATGGAAATGGGCATGGGTACACAGAGGGTTGGGCCCTATTTAGTCTTAAAGATTAAAGGAGAAAGGGGAATTAAGAAGGAGAAGAAGAAGTATTGGGCAAGGTGTAGGCTAGGGAAGAAAAGAAAAGAAAAAAGAACAAAAAGAAAAAGGAGAAAGGTGAAAGAAAAACAAAAAATAAATTAAATTTAGAGTTAGGATTTGGGTAAAATTAATTTATCTAGGGTTAGAGTACCTGAATAGAAAAAATAAATAGGGAAAATTTCATCAATTTAAGGTGGGTTGAATAAAAAGGAAAAATATAAAAAATAATTTATGATAAATTTATTTAAGAATTTATCTCATTTTGGGGATAAAGGGTTAAAAAAATAATTAAGGTAATACTTATGGATTTGATTTTGAATAAAAGGCTAAACTTTAAAAAATAAGGGCTGTAAAATTTTAGAATGTTACATAAGTCACTCGTGTCTTTCAAGAAATTAAGGAATGCTTGACTAACGTCTCCCATTCTTTGGAATCCTAACTATAATATGTCCCATTTTGATGATTATGAGACAAGCATAAAAGGAATGTTAGGTCAAGAGGGTTGCCCTATATTATTCTTTAGTGAGAAGCTAAATGGATCTAAAAGGAAATATGCCATTCATCCTAAGTAGTTATATGTAATACCCTATCCCTAAAAAATATTAGCCATTTTAGTGTCTCTTATATTTATAACAAAATTATCTTATGTTGAATATTTTTTTACATCCTTTACCAAATTAGAAACTCTTGTTTTATTTTTGAAACATTTTTTTTAAAGAAATAAATTTTACAACTTTATGAAAAATTACAACCAAGCCTATAGAAATGATCTATATAATCTACATAACCCCCAAACTTAGAACTTATACTAAGATGATTACAAATAGAGGGCAAAAAAAAATGGAAAATAATCCTTTTCCTATTCCACCAAATATTAGAGAAAATATGAGCATTTATTGCTTTCCAAATCTCATAAAAACTGGTTGCATAAAAGGCACACTTGAATTGGGACTTAATGACTCCTCTACCTCAAGAACAAGTTAATACTCTTAACACAGCAGGCCAAGAAGAAGGATAACTTCTGCCACCCAAAATAATTCTAATAGACTTCTAAAACTGCTTCATAATAGGACACTACACCAACAAGTGGAATATGCTCTCATCTTGCTGACAGAAACAACACTATAGATCAATGGAGGGAATGAATTTAGCCATAAGGTCCTTTGTGGGAAGCCTAGACTGTGTAGCAAGCCAGAAGATAAACTTGTGTTTTGGTGCTCTAGGATTACACCACATTGCTCTGCACCATGGCACTTTAGGGGCCTTAAACCTTAGAAAATCATAAATCTTAGATATCTTATATATATAGAATCAACCTACATCAACTGAAACCCTAGTAAAAGTAGTGGTCTTAATGTAAGAATACTTTGCAAAATCCAGGAAGTAGTGCTTGGAAGATTACAAGAAGAAATCTCATATTGCTTGATATAATATGATTGGATCCATTTAATACATAAGGAATCCTTTTCTAGACACATATTCTAGAGATGTTTCCCCATTGTAGTTAAATTCCATGTATACAGATCAACAATGCTAAGTCCACCTTCCTTCTTAGGAAGAAAAACAAATTTCCATGCAAGAAGAGCTCTTTTGCTAGGTGAAGGTTTTACTGTCCAGAGGAAAGATTGACATAAAGCAATAATCTACACTAATAATTTTTTGGGAAGAAAAAACATTTGACTCCAAAACATAGTTATTCCAAATATTAATGACCTCAGAAATTGCAACCTTCCTACATATGATAGCAATCGATTGGACCAATGTTGCAATCTTCTTGTAATCTTTTGAATCAAGGAGAGCATATCTTCTAATTTAAGCTTAGAAGCATCTAAAGGAACCCCCAGATATTTGCGAGGTAACCTACCCTCATTGCAATGCAAATAAGATAAGATAAGATCTTTCAAATTCTATGTAATACCCCTAAAGAATATAAAATTCTTCTCTAGAATTATGTGGAGGCCTAACACTGCACTAAAATCCTCAAACATCTCCTTGATTGCTAGAATAGAAGCCAAATCAACTTTGCAAAATACCAGGAGGTCATCTGCAAAGGCCAAATTGATTATCTTCAACCTTTTACACTTAGGGTGACCATGAAAATCTGCTATGATCCATAGGGACTACAACATCCTACTCAAATATTCCACAACAATAACAAAAAGATAGGGAGACGAAAGATCCCCTTATCTTAACCCTCTCTCCCCCCAAAAAGGTTCCAACACTCCATTATTGAGAGATAAAAAGTAATTAATTATTAAAATACAAGCCATGAGAAGTCTAACCACATGTAGTGGAAAATACATCCCTAACAACACTTTCTCCAGAAAACACCAACTGATAGTATCATAAGCCTTCTTAATATCCACCTTAAGCATGCATCTTAGAGAAATATTCTTCTTTTTATACCTGTGAATCAGTTCATGAGCCATCAAAATATTATCTCCCATAAGCCTTCCCTTGATAAAACCAACCTGAGAAGCATGAATTATGAGGGCAAGATGATTTGCAAATGAGCAGCAAGAATCTTGGCCAAAACCTTATAAAGCACACTATAGCAAACAATGGGTCGAAAATCAGTCACACACTGAGCTCCAGCTAATTTTGGAATAAGAGTAAGCTTAGTGTGTCCCAAGAAAGTAGGAACCATAGCTATTTGGAAGATATTATTCATCACTGCCAAAATCATCCCCTAATAAAGACCATGAAGCTTTAAAAAACCCAGCAGTAAACCCATTAGGTCCAAGAGCTTTATATTAACCTATAGATGAAATACCCAAACATATTAGTTTTGAGAATTGTAGTTTAAAAGGATTTATTAGGAAAATTAATTAAATTAATTATTTTTGTTGGAATAGGAAGAAATTATTTAGGAAAAATTAATAAGAAATTTATAGATATTTTTATAAGGGAAAATTTGGGTGTTTTGCTAATTAAAAAGGAATTTAAAAAATCCTAAATTAGCCTAAAAAGAAAATTTAATATTATTTTATTAAAATATTTTATTTTTAATACCTAAAATATTTATATTTATTTAATTAATCCTAACCCATATATTTTTTTTTCTCTTTTTCCTTTTCCCTTTTTCTTTTCCTTTCTTCCTTTTCTCTTTTCTTTCTTTTCTTCCTTTTTCCTTTCTTTTCTTCTTGCTGTTGGGCCTGCCCGCGGCATGTTTCCATCATCTCCACTCCTTCGGTGTGGCCCTGGAGCAAAACGATGCTCCTTCTCCCCTTTATCCTTGGAACGATGTGTTCCATTTATAATCGACGCCGACCTGATTCTCCCTTCTCTTTTCTTTTCTTTCTTTTCGCCCCAGCCGGCCTGTCCACCCTCTTCTTCTTCCTCCTCCTCCCTTCTTCTTCCCTATCGACCTGCAACTACCTGCACAACCAAAACTTTTACCGGCAACTATGTACGATTGCTGCCCATCTTCTCCTCTCTTCCACGTCAACTAATCAACCACACCTACTTGCCCACTTCTCCCCTCTCCTTGCACATTTCCCCTCTCCCTTGGCCACTCGCAAACCACGAATGGGAAGTGCTCCAACTGTCATCATCGGCCGGCGCCCAACCCTACCTGCCACTCTCCCATTTTCTCTTCGACCCTTAGAACCCTACCATCTCCTCTAAACTCTCTAAATACCCCTCATTTGGTTGATCTCAAAATTTTTTTTCCTGAAACCCTAAGAACTTACCCTTGCACACCATCGGAACTTCAGACACCCTTTCCTCCGCCATTATCCAACTACGCCGCCCGCTCTACCTACCTAAGTCTTCCTTTCACCACCCTTTCACTAACTATGCCACCCTTTCTCCTCGATTCTTCCTGCACAAGTCACCATAGCCGTGCAAAGTTCTTTGCACAACCAACCAAAATTTTATACCTGCCGCCCTTCGTACCACCGTCCACCACCACATCCTCCTCCATCACTACCTCCTACACCACCCAAAAACAGCTACGAACCCTCCTCCACCTTGCCCTACCTTTATTTTTCCCTTTCTCCTTCTCCTCCTCTCTTTTTCTTCTTCTCTTCATTTCAGCTACCACCACTACCGCCATGTGCTGCCGCCATTTGCTGTACCACCATCTTCACTTTACTCCCCTCAGTCTAGACTACCACCAACAACTCAACCTCCACCCTTATTCTCCATCTCTTTTTCTCAAATCTCAACTCTTTCCTTTTATTTCCCTTTTTCGGCCACCGTCGCCACCATCGCTGGTGCCACCTATCTTTACCAACCTAAGGTGGAACCCTAAACCCTCTCAACCTTTTTCCCCTATTTATTTAAGCTTTTTTTTTTATTTCAATTTTTAACTATTATTTGATTATTATTATTATTACTACTTGGTTCAATATTATTGTTATTATTTCTTATCAGGGTAGAGATCCTATTTAAATTATTTTGATTATAACTTTTATATTATTAACATTATTAGTATTATTATAAGTTTTATTATCATTATAATTATCATTATCATTATCATTATTATTATTATTATTATTATTATTATTATTATTATAAGTAATATGTTAATATTATTATTATTATTATTATTACTAATGGTACTTTTACTATTTTGGAGTAGGGTCGAAAACCCTACCTTATTTTAATTTCGGTTTAAGTCATTTTATTATTATTATTATTATTTAATTATGATTATTATTTCATTACTATTATTATTACTATTTTTATTAACAATGTCCTAATGATATTATTAGCATTATTTTGGTGAAGGGTTGAAGCCCTTATCTCACCATCTGTTTTGAATCATATTTATATTTTCATTAGTATTTTTAGTATTATTTCTTATCGTTATTATTAGTATGGTATTATTTTATTTAAAAAAACCTAGTCTTAGAATAAGTTAGTAAATAATAGTTTTTGGTAGGAGGGAATCTAATTCTAGTTTTTCCCTCATATAGGTGAGACCAGTCAAAGCCCTAAAGAGGCGTAAGAGTGTGCTCCAAGACCGGTGACGTTTTAGGCAAGGGGGAACTAAGGTCGTTTGTGTATTATGTGTTTTATATGCCATGTGATATGAACTATAATGTATTTTATGTGTATTTATATAATTGTCATACATGCAACATGATGTGGAGGTGAGGTAAGTTCGTGTAATCAATTATGGCATGTGTATTATGTGTACGGGTTGTATTTTTATTGGGATATGGTGTAGCCCATAAGACATGCATGATAGGTTTTGTAATATGATTATATGATGATGGGGAGTGTATTGATGTGGGGTCGGTTTATGTGTTATATGACCATGCATGGTGGCATCTAAAGATGAATGGTAGGATTTAGGGTTTGCATGGGCATTTAAGGTTTCATGTGTGAGCGTGAGGTTTTTGCATGAAAAAGTTTGAATGTTTGCATGGGGGATATAAAGTTTGCATGAGAGAAAGATTTACGTATGGAAAGTTGATATGGGGTATAAGGAAGGTATTAGAAGTGTCGTATGGGGTTTTGAACACATTGGTTGAAAAATAGTATGTGGGACATTATAAGGGTATGAAGGAGATTGAGTTATGGTTTGGAGTGATTAACCATGGGTTGTTGTGATTAACTAGGGTTTGGAGTGGCTAATAATGGTTTGTTGTGATTAACTAGGGTTTGGAGTGGTTAATTATGGTTTGTTGTTGTTAACTAGGGTTTGGTGTGGCAAACAAGGGTTTGATATAGCTAACTAAGGTTTGGTGGTAAAATGTGTGTACTTGGTGAATAAAGGATCTATGGGTTGTGAGAAATGGGGTGTTAAAATGTCTTGGGTCTTGAGAAGTGGAGTAGGATGGATCATGTAGACTTAAATTAGGGTTTTATGGAGAAAACCCTAAAGTGTGTTAATGTGTGTACTTAGAGGTGAATAAAAGTGGGCCATAACCCACATATATAGGAGATGGGTTCTAATGTGAGTCAAAATAAGGAGGGAGGATGTAAGGTCAAGTTAAGGAGTGTTGAGTCTTATAATGTCGGATGATACTTTTAGAGGATAAGAATAGTAGAAGTTATTAGGAGAGTGGTGGCTATAGGGTGGTGTAGGGAGGAAGTGGGGGAGGTAAGGGAGTTTGAGTGGTGATTCGTTGGGTGGCGTGAATGGTGGCTAGTGGTGGTAAAGCAAAAATAAAGGAAAAGAGAAGAAGAAGGAAAGAAAGGAGAAGAGATATTAGTAGGTGAGAAGGAGGATTAATCAGGGGGAAAATGGGCAGAGGAGAAGAAGAGAAGGAGAAGAAAAGAATAGGGAAAATGGTGGCTAGTGGTGCTTGTAAGGGAAGGGCTTTAGGTCGGGGTGTAGGGTGGTAAGGAAGGGAGAAGAGGAAAGGAGAAAGAAAAAGAGGCATGCAGGGGCGTTGTAGGGAGGTGTGTATGGTCAAAAATGGAAGGGAAAGGGACGAGACAGAGAGAGAGGGTAGGCTGGGGCTACAAGGGCTAGAGTAGAGGGGGAAGTTGAAGAGGGTAGGTGTAGGCATGGGTGAGGTTGGCTCGACGTGTAGAGGGAGAGAAGGAAGAAAAAGAAGAGAGGGGAGGTAGGTTGGCTGGGTGGGGAGAAAAGAAAGGGCAAGCCAACCTTTGTGAGGAGAAAAGAGAAAAGAAAAAAAAAGAGTTGGCCTAGCCCAATGAGGGGAAAACGAAAGGAGGGGGTGTTGGATGGGCAAGGAGGGGGAAGAGGGTCAGGTGGCCTAGAAAGGGGAAAAAGAAGAGAGGGGGATGATCGGCCCAAGGAAAGGAGAAAAGAAGGAAATAGAAAAAGGGAGGAAAAAAGAAGGAAAAAGGAAAAACAAAAAGGAAAAAGGAAAAAGGAAAAGTAAAGAGGAGGAATTTTTTTTTTAGAATTACGGTAAGAAATTATTTAGATGGAGAAATTATTTTAATAAATTTATTTATTCAAAAGTCAAGGTATTACTTTAAGAGGATAGTTTTAGTAAAATATGGGTTTGAAAAATTTTTTAAATAAAAAGAGAATGATAAAATAATAAAATGTTTATTTTAATTTATTAAATAATCATATATTTTTTATAAATCAAATGTCCACAAAATAATGAAATTAATAATTTAAAATTAAATAATTATAAATAAGGATTAATTATTAAATTCTATGTTTTATAAATTTTGGGGTATTACAATGTAATCCTACTTCCATCTTGGAATATCCAAAATCTAGAGCATCCATGTAGGTCTGAGGCGCTCTATTTTAACCTTTAAATAGGTCTAACACCTCAATAAAACTCTACTACTACTTGCTTCATGTGAGCCCACCATTAAATCGGCTTAAGTTCCTTGTACAATTTATTCCCTCGAAGGTGAATAGAATATGGAGTACAATGACCCTCCAAAATCTAGCACTACATATCATTGTATTTATTACATGCCAACGATTCCTGTACAGAATGCTAACATCCCCAAGGATTTTAACTATCAAATCCATGATTTCTACCATCCTGTATATTTAGTTAAATTGTTCATTCAAATATCCAAATCACCCTACCGGATCAACTTTATCCTCATCTCACCCAATTCCTCAAGAAACCGATTATCCACCATATAAGAACTAAAGAAGTGTGATTTTTTCCTACTCAAGATATATATAATGACATTGGCCTAACCCTCATTGTAGGTCAACTTAATATTATAGTTCTTCACCAACTCTAGCTATCTCCATTGCCTCACATTTAACTTTTTTAGATTGAATATATACTCGAGGCTCTAATAGTTAGTGAAGAATTTTCTTTGTTTGTTGTATAGATAATCTTCCAAATATTTAGCTCAAAAGAAATTGTTGCCAACTCTAAATCATATGTCAAGTAGTTATTCACATGTTGCTTCAACTAATGAGAATCATATGCCACAACATAACACGTTGGATAAGTACATAAATATGTCTATGCTTCAAACCATCATTATAGACCTCAAGCTCATATGATGCTAATGGTCGAATCAAAATAGGTGTTGTAGTCAAACACTACCTTAACTGTAACACCCCAAAATTCACTATTTTTTTAAAGTGGAAGAAATTATAATAGAAATATTTAAATTAAAACCCATGAATTCTGGGGATGTTACCGCCACACTTAGTACCGAACCGGTTCTCTTCGACCATTTCAGTATCAAGTGCTAAGGCTAAGAAAAGATTAATAATAAATTATAAATCAAGACAAACTAAACTCTAAATAAGCATTAAACGATGGTAAAAGAAAATTAGAGTACTCATAAAGAATTGTAATTCATTTCCAAAGGAGAAATAAGCTTACAACCGATAAGAGGTTTATTTGAAATACTCAATGCAAGGTAATAAATCAAAAAGGATAAATTCGATACAAACAAAATAACAAACGGATATAAATCTCATAAAGAATGAATACGGCCATGACACTCTCAAACTTGGAGCCAAAATATGCTTAACACACAGCCCCGCAGGATGTCTCGCCCACCTGCACAAAGTCAGAAGGGCATACAACTTGTGGGAATGAGTAGTACCCATGAAAAGGGTGATCAGTACGCTACATACTGAGTAAGGTAACCGAGCACTAAGGCTAATACATAATCACATAAAATAATATAAAAGAAATAAAAGAGCATAATCCATCATGATAACATAATAACGAACAATCATTCAGGTTCATGCATAAAGGCCTATTTAGTTCGGATTAATTATTTAATTAATCATTTATCAAAAGTTAATACACACCATGCCTATTATTAAATCCATGTAAGTACATAAACACCTTGCTATTATTGTCGGTGGGCCGGTCACTTGCGGGACAAAGTCCACACCACTATTATTTGCCGGTGGATCGGTCACTTGCAAAATAATAGTCCACACCACTATTCCTTACCGGTGGATCAGCTGATTCCTACTCACATGGTGTTCCATTGTAAGTAATTAGTATCTTTTAAGTGTCTTAACAAACTCTAGTTTGTTTTATTGAGTTCGAGTTACCCCAGTATTATTACCGGTGGGCCGGTCACTTGCGGGATAAAGTCCACACCACTATTTTTCGCCGGTGGATCGATCACTTATAGGGTAAAAACCCTAACCACTCTTCCTAACTGATGGATCGGCTGGACCCAGCTCAATAATCTTCCACTTTAAATGATTAGTGTCTTAAGTATCTTATTCAAAAGCTTTCACCCTGGACATGCATGAATCATTACCTTTACACTTCACACATCACAAATCATAGATTACATCCTCATAATTACAATTTAATCACCAAATACACATGATGCCAAAAAAACCCTAAGCAGTCACACCAAACTCTAATTGTCCATACAAAGCCTAGCTCGATCTCTTACGTATCCTTATAATGCTCCACATACTATTTTTCATCCAAAGTGTTCAATCACCCAAACAACACTTACATTACTTTCCTCACATCCCAAACCAACGTTCCATACATAAATTTCACTCCCATGCAGATGTTATACATTCCATGCAAACCCTAATACCACCATGTAACTATTAATACCACTATGCAACCATTAATACCACCATGAAAATCCTAATACCACCATGCAACCATTAATAACACCAATAACACCATGCAAACCCTAATACCACTAGGAAACCATTAATACCACCATGCAAACCCTAAATTCTTTCATGCAAAACCCAATATTTCATCATATAAAACCCTAAATTCAATCCACACAAAAACCAAGGATTCATCCATACCAAACTCTAAATTCAAACCATATAAAAACCAAGATTCATCCACATCAAATCCTAAATTCAAACCATATAAAACCCAAAGATTCATCCTTACCAAACCCTAAATTCAAACCATATAAAAAGTAAAGATTCATTTATACCAAACCCTAAATTCAAACCATATAAAACCAAAGATTTATTCATACCAAACCCTAAATTAGATTCTCCCATACAACACCATAAATTAGATTATCCCATATAAAGCCATAAACTATAATCTCCCATATAACATCATAAATTAGATTCTCCCACATAACACCATAAATTAGATTCTCCCATACAAACCATAAATTAGAGTCTCCCATTAAACGTCATAAATTATATCCTCCCATACAACATCATAAATTAGATTCTCCCATATAACATCATAAATTAGATTCTCCCTTACAAAACCATAAATTAGATTCTCCCATATAATACTATAAATTAGATTCTCCCATATTAAACCATAAATTAGATTATCCCTTACAAAACCATAAATTAGATTCTCACATACAACATCATAAATTACATTCTCCCATACGACATCATAGATTAGATTCTCCCACATAACACCATAAATTAGACTCTCCCATACAAACCATAAATTATATTCTCTCACATGAAACCCTAAATTTCCCATTTTATTCTTCCACTCATGAATCATTAAAATACTTAGGTCAACTTCTTTCCCCATCCTCCTTTTTCATCCTTTCTCCTACACAAACCACAAATTAACATCCTCACATCATATATACATAATACACATGCCATGTAAACACACAAAAACATACTTCAACTCCACATCATACCACATATAACATAATTAATAATGATAAACATAGGATACATAGCATGCGAAGCACATAATGCATATAAACACACAAAAGGCCTTAGTAACACCCTTACCCAAAACGACACCGGTCTTGGAGCACACTCCTATGCCTCATTTGGGCTTTGACAAAATAATAACTTATTAAGAACAATAACATTAACAAATTTCTAACTTTAATAAAGATATAAGAAATAATAGAAATATTATAAAAAGTTGATAATATAGGTTTAAAGACTTTACCCTAATAATAATAATGATACTAAAATAATAATAGCAAAGATACTAAAAATAATATCAATGAGAATATAAATAAGAATGATAATAATAATAGTAACATTAATAATAAAAAGGCATTACTCAAAAACAAAGTGAAATAAGGGCTTCGGCCCCTTTACCAAAATAATACTAATACTAATACTAATACTAATAATAATAATAATAGCAACAGTAATGGTAAAATAATTTAAATATTAATAATAATGGAATATTAATAATAATAATAATTTTTAAATAGTAATAATAATAATAATTATTATTATAATAACATATTAATAATAATAATAGTAATAATAGAAATAATAAGAAGAATAATAATAAAATCAAATTAAAAAAATACAATAGGGCTTCAGCCCTTAATAGAAATAATAATCAAAACATTAGTACTAATAATAATGCATATTAAAAATATAAATAATAATAATAATAGTCTTTATATTCAAATAAATAAAATAAAATAAATTAAGGCTTATAAAAATAGGGAAAAGGGTTGAGAGGGTCTAGGGTTCAACCTTAGGCTAGTGGGGATAAGCGGCACCGGCTGTGGTGCACGGTAGCAGTGGCGGTGGCCGGAAAAAAGAAAGAAAAGGGTAAAAGTTGAATGCTAGGAAAAATATAGGGAGAATTAAGGTGGGATTTTGGGTGTTTAAGACTTCCTAGAGGGAGAGGAGTTGAATGAGGGTGGCGGCAAAGCCAAAGGTGGTGGCGTACGACGGCGGTAGTGGTGGTCGAATGGGGAAGAAGGAGAGAAAGAGAAGAGGAGAGGGAGGGAGAGGAAAGGAAAGGTAGGGGAAGGTAGAGGGTGGTCTATAGAATAATTTGGGAGGTGAAAGAAGTGGTAGCAGGGGTGGAAGAGGTGGCTAAGGGTGGTTCGAAGGGCGGTGGAGATAGAAAATAGGGTTGCTCGAGGAGATAACATTGCACGGCCGAGGTGGCTTGTGCTGAAAAAATTGAGGGATATGGGATGTTTGGTTAGCTAGAGGGTGGTGCAAGGAAGATTTTGTCAGCTAAAGATGGCAGCGAAGTTGGCCGAAGGCGGCAGACGAGGCGTCTAAAGGGGTGGCGGTGGCAAGGACGGGAAATTCTGGGTAGGAGTTAAAAGCTCAATACAAGGTAACTTATTAGGGTGTTTATAGGCTTTAGAAGAGAGGGTAGGGTTATGTGGGTCAGCTAGGAATAGGGAAGGTAGGGTTCCGATTGTTGGTGGCAATGTTGGCTGCTAGAAATCAAAACGGGGCAAGGGTTGTGGTTGGCTGGGAGAGAGAAAAAATAAGCGGGAATAGGGGAGTTGATTGGGTTTATGAGGCTACCGAAACAAGGGGAAGAGAAAGGGAGGAAAAGGCTGGTTAAAGGGGTGAGATCGGTAGCAAAAAAACAGGGCTGGGCGGTGGTTGTAGGTGCTCGACGAGAATGGAAGGATATCGACAATGGGGGAGGAAGGCAGAAGGAGAAAGAAATGTTGGACCGGGTAGTTTGGGGTAGAAAAGAAAGAAAGAAAAGGGAGACCAGGTGGTCGAGTGTGGCTAAAATTTTCTTTTAAATAAAACGATGCGTGTTAGGGGTAAGAGAAGAAAAACGCGGTGTGGCAGAGAGAAGGAAGGAGGCACCATGAGGCTGGGCTAGCTGAAGGAAAGGAAGAAGGGGAACTGGGCCACTAGGCTGGCCCATGTTGGGGAGGAGAAAAAGAAAAAGAAAGAAAAAAGAAAGAAAAAGGAAGAAAAAGGAAGAAAGAAAAGGAAAAAGGAAAAATGAAAAAGGAAAAGAGAAAAATAGTGGATTAGGTTAATTAAATTAATTGGGATATTTGGTATATTTAAAAATAATAATATTTAAATACCTTTTTAGGCTAAATTAGGATTTTTGAAAGATTTTTCATAATTTCCATTTTAATTAGCAAATCACCCAAATTTTCTCCAACTAAATTATTTATAAAATTAATATTAATTTAGAACTATTTTCTCTTCCTTATTTTAAATAAAATAATCTATTTAATTAATTTCCAAACTAAAATCTTTAATTAGCTATAATACCCAAAACTTTTCTAATAAAAAGTATTTATTATTTTATCCTTGAATAGCCCTAATTAATTCCCTTTTATTATAATAAAAATAATTTATTAAATTAAATTTTTTAATAAAACCATATTTAAACATAATTTTTAAAATTAGAAATTTTCGAAGCATTTCATCAACTCCCAAAATGTGCCAACATATGAATCATTCCACTTAAACATGTTATTATTGGTCTAAAGGTTTTTCAAGGGATGAGCTACCTTTGAGAAGTTCTAAACAAAGTGCCTTAAGAACTAAGCCAAACTGAGGTAACTATGAACTATGTGAACACTTGTGGACACAAAAATAAAATCTCAAAATGTTAAAACTTGCGCTTAGAGAGTTTGACATAAAACCTTTTCTCTCTAAGGAGATACAATATAGTGCAACTATATTACGCATGTTCTTGTACACTTTGGGAGTATAAGAAAATGTCATCTATGAAGACAACAAAAAACCACTCATGGAAAAACTAAAATATTGATGTAGAAGAAAACACTAAAGAATTGGCTTTCATAATTATGGAACCAATTATTCTTCATTTGAAAATTTTTTCCTGCAAATTTAAAGACCAACCGATGGTTCATTGCCCGAAACATAACAAACAAGTAATTATATATCTACGTGCATGTGCATGGCATGCAAGGAGGGAGTAACCACATGCATGTGGTGTTTGTTGTTAGGATTTTCTAGCAATATTAAGTGATTTATCTATTTTTTTAATTAATTCATAAAGTAAGAGAATAAAGTTAGCATAAAGTAGCATAAAGGTAGCATAATATATTTCAGCTTAGAATCTTTTGGAATATGCTTTAGTTAGTGGTAGAAATTTTATATTATTCGTATTGAATGTATTAGGAAGAATTTAAGTTGAAGATCAACATTTAATTAATTTTGTGTGAGTTCAAGCTCAAGAAAATTGAATCTCTATGAATGGTTTGGCTTGAAAGTTTTAATCTCTTCGTCTGTGTGAATTAGAGATTAATCCATATTTTTCTATAATTATTAATCCATATTTCCCTACAATAATTGCCATAAAATTACTACTATATTTCATGGTTAAACCAAATAGTAAATTGTTATATAAAAATAGAAGCCTAATCTATTCATTTGAAACCCTAAGCCATCCATACCAACCAAGCACCACCTTATTTCCCTCTTTTCGAACAAAATCCCAACCCTAACCCTAAACCACGATTATAATCTACATACAACCCTAAAATTTGACAATAATAATTATCATCAATCCATCATCGAATGCATAGATTAATTAGCACACACAATTCAAACCATCATCATTAACAAAATACCTCCACTGATTCACCATCATCATTCTTCTACCAAAATTTGAATCACCATCATCTTATATACATCACTTTTGAAGCTCTAGTATTTTACTTCACCACCTTTGAACCCTTGTCATATTATCCAACTCCATTCAAACCATTAGTTTCACATAATTGAAGATTACACCCTCACACACACATCAATTTTGGTATCAAAGCCTTAGGTTGGTGGAATTGCAATCAAGATTCAATCTTTCTTTCAAGAATCTTCAAGATTCATCAAGAAATAGTATTATCTTCAAGAATATCCAAGAATTCATCAGAAAAATAGAAAGGGACCGAACATTTAAGGGCTTGTTTGGAAGGGAAATAATCAATTGTTAAGAAGAAGAATGGAGAACCAAGGAGAAGACTTCAGAGATTTTCTCAAGACATTGATGGATAAAATCAAGGAGGTCAAATTGCAAGTGGGAAGAATAGAATCTTCCCAAGCCCATGAGTCCCATGTGTAGTCACAAAACTAAAGGGAACAAGTAGAGTAAGGGCATGTGAGAAGAGCACAAAACCGTGTGGAAGAAGAAGAAGATAGCATAGGAAATTATGTAAGGGCACGTGACACTTCGAAAAGAAATTATGATGGTGTAGAAAAGGGAATCCATTTTTATCTTCCTAACTTTGAAGGTAATCTCGACCAGGAATCTTTTCTTGGATGGTTGCAAAACATTGAGTTGATTTTTGATTATAAAGAAATTGATGACAAGAAACGGTGTCGGATAGTGATATTTAAGTTTAAAAGATTCGCTAGAGTATGGTACAATAATTCAAAAAGGAGACATGAGAGAGAAAGAAAATCTAAGATTAGTTCATGGGAAAATTAAAGAAACATTTGAAGAATGAGTTTGTGCCTCATGAATATGAGCAAGAAAATTTTATAAAAATGACTATGTTAAGGAAAAGGTTACTTGGAGTTGAAGAATACATTCTGGAGTTCGAAAGGCTAGCTCTAATATGTGATGTTCAAGAATGAGAAGAATAAATAGGTGCACGATTCATCGAGAGTTTAAATATGAATCTTCAAGAGAAGGTAGAGGTATACTCTTATAAAGTATTTGAAGACCTAGCCATGTTAGCCATCAAGTTCGAGAAATAGTTGAAGAGGACCAAGCCACCAAGCTAGTCAACTAATGCACCATATGGTTTGACTTTCAAGGGTTTCTAAAGGCCACCAATTTCTCAAGACACAAGTCAAGACCATGATAGGAAGATCACTTATGAAGAAAAGGGTAAAGATCAAGTGGTTGATAAGGTGAACAAGCCATACTTCAAGTATAAAGGATATGGCCACTTTGCTCGAGATTGTTCCAACCAGAGGGTATTGACTTTGAAAGAGATAACAAATATGGAGGCTTGTGAAGAGAATGAAGGACTTGATGAAGACCGAGAAGAGGAGAGTGATATCCTAGAGGATGATTTAGAATAAGGCCAAGTGGATTGCTACATGTTACAAAGGGTGCTCCAAGTACAACCACGACCTTTACTTACTCAACAAGAGAATATTTTCAAGGCCAAATGTAGAATTGGTGATAAAGTGTGTGAAGTCATTATTGATAGTGGCTCATGCACTAATGTTGCTTGTAAAAAGATGGTGAACAAGCTCAGTTTGGAGACTAAGGGTCATCCAAGACAATATTCACTCCAATGTCTTAAGAAAGATAAAGGCATAAGGGTAACCAAAAAAACCCTCATCTCTTTTAAGATTGGAAATTAGTTCGATAATATTTTATGTGATATTATACCTATAGATTCGTGTCACATTCTATAGGAAGGCCGTGGCAATTTGACAGGAAGGTAATGCATGAAGGGGTCCTTAATGAGTATGTGGTATGCAAGGGTCAAAAGAAATTTAGGCTCAAACCTATTCTAGATGGGGAGGATTTGGCTTTGAGGAATGAAAAGGAGGATGTTGGGTGTAGGAAAGGAAAAAAGAAGAGTAATATGGAGTTGTTGATCCATAAGGTGTATGAGATGAATGAAGCCATCAGAGATGAGAAGATATGTTATGCCTTAGTGGTAAAAGAGATCCAACGAGGGGAGAATGCTAATATGGATCCGAAATTACAACAAGGGCTGAAAGAGTATGCCGATGTTTTTCTGGAAGAGTGACCAAGTGGCTTACCTCCTTTAAGAGGTATTGAGCATGGTATTGATCTTATGATAGGAATTACATTATCAAACAAAATAGATTATATATACAATTTGGAGGAGGTTATAGAGCTACAAAAATAAGTGCAAGAGTGGTTAGACTGTAGTTATATTTGGGAAAATATGAGTCCATGCAGTATTCTAGCTTTGTTAGTACCTAGGAAAAATGGTATGTGGAGGATGTGGATTGATCTGAGAGCCATTACCAACATCACAATCAAGTATAGATATCTAATTCCGAGATTGGATGACATGTTAGATGAGTTGCATGGGATAAAGATGTTCTCAAAGATTGATCTTAGAAGCAATTATCATCAAATGAGGATATAGGAAGGGGACGAGTGGAATAAATCTTTGAAGACTAAATACGGGTTTTATGAGTGTTTGGTGATACCATTTGGGCTATGTAATGCACCAAGATGCTTTGTAAGGTTGATGATGGAGGTACTTAAACCATTTCTTGGGGTCTTTGTTGATATTTACCTCAATGATATCTTGGTGTATAGCAAGAGTGAGTTCAAGCACATACAACACTTGAAGAGGATATTTGATAAACTAAGAGAGGTGAAGCTCTATGGTAAGATGGAGAAGTGTGAATTCATGATGGAAAGGGTTTGTGAGTGGGGATGGTATTCGAGTTGATTCATCAAATGTGGAAGCTACATAATTGTGTCATATTCTTACTAACTTCCATGAAGTTCATAGTTTCCACAGGTTGGCCTCATTCTATGGGAGGTTCATCACATACTTCTCTAGCATTGAAGCACCTATTACATAGTTGATGAAGAAAGGAGAGTTCCATTAGAAAGATCAAGTAGCAAGGGATTTTGAAGATTTGATGATAAAGCTCTCAAATACATCGGTATTATCTTTACCTTGTTTCGATAAATTATTTAAAGTAACATGTGATGCAAGAGGTGTAGGCATTAGGGGTGTGATTTCATAAGAGAGGAAGCCAATTGCTTTCTTTAGTGAGAAGTTGAATGGCACAAGACTCAACTAGTTGACCTACAATAAAGATTTCTATGCTATTGAGTATTTTTTGGAGATGTGGAGTCATTACTTGAGACCCAAGCCTTTTGTACTTCATTTAGATCATGAGAGTTTGAAGTATTTTCATGGTCAAAAGAAAGTGAGTCCAAGACATGCTAAGTGGAAAAGCTTCTTGCAGACATTTGTGTTTTCTATAAGACATGTAGATGACAAAGAAAATGTTGTGGTGGGATGCAATATCAAGGAGGACCATGGTATTTATGATGATGGATGCAAAGCTTTTGGGGTTCGAGATGTTAAAGAATCAATATGCCATGGATGATGATTTTTCTATGATCTTTGAAGATTGCAAGAAACAAGGAAGTTCTAGAGCTTATGTTATTCAAGATGGGTTCTTCTTTAAGAACAAAAAATTATGTGTGCCAAAGACTTCAGTTCGAGACTTGCTAATCAAAGAGGTGTATAAAGGAGGAATTGCAAGATACTTTGGAATTCACAAGAATTTGGAGTTGCTGCAAGAACATTTCTATTAGCAAGAATGCAAAAAGGAGTACAAGCTATGGTTGATAGGTGTACTACATATCAAAGGAGTAAGAGTTTCTTTCACAAAGGGTTATATGTACCTTTACTTATATCTACTCAACCATGGGAAGGTGTTAGTAAGGATTTTATTTTGGGATTACCTAGGACACAACAAGGCAAGGATTCTATTATGGTTGTAGTGGATTGATTTTCAAAGATGGATCATTTTATTTTATGTCACGAGATCAAGGATGCGACCCATGTTGCAGATTTATACTTTAAGGAGATCGTGAGGTTGCATGGAATTTTGATAATTATTGTTTGGGATAGAGATGTGAAGTTCCTAAGCTATTTTTGGAAGACTTTATGGCACACACTAGGAACAAAGATTCTATTTAGCACATCACATCATCCTCAAACGAATGGAAAAAGTGAAGTTACTAATAGAACTTTGGGTACTCTGCTAAGGGGATTGGTGAGTAAGAGTTCTAAGGATTGGGATGCCAAGTTAGCACATGTGGAGTTTGCTTACAATCAAGGTCCTTCTACTACAACAAGCTCTAGTCCGTTCGAGATAGTATATGGTAATAAGCCATATGTGGCAATTGATATGGTGCCATTGAAGAAGGGTGAAGTGAAGAGTTATAATGCACAAGAGAGAGTGGAATTTATTAAAAAAACTGCAACAACATATCAAGCATGATATTGAGAAGGCAAATGAAGTGTACAAGACAAGAGCAAACAAGCATGGAAGCTAATATATTTTTCAAATGGGAAATTTGGTATGGTTACACTTGAGAAAAGAGATATTTCATAATCTAAGGAAAAACAAGCTCATGCCAAGAGCAGACGGTCCTTTCAAAGTACTTTGAAAGTTTGGAGAGAGTGCTTATGAGCTTGTTTTGCCATATGCATATGGCAGAGTGTCAAGGACATTCAACGTTAGAAATATTATCCCTTACTATAGAGATCCAAATTTGAAGGCAAATTCAAATCTACAAGGGGTGAGTGATGCAGGAGCAGACACTGAAGAATTGAATTTCATAACTATGGAACCAATTATTCTTCATTTGGAAAGTGCCTCCCACGAATTTAAAGACCAATGTAAGGTTACGTTGCTAAAAATATAACAAACAAGTAATTAAATATCTATATGCATGTGCATGGCATGCAAGGAAGGAGTAACCACATGCATGAGGATTATGTTGGTAGGATTATTGAGCATTATTAAGTGATTTAGCTATTTCATTGATTAAGTAATAAATCAGGAGAATAAAGTAAGCATAAATTAGCATAAAGTTACCATGAAGGTAGCATAATATCTTTTAGCTTAGAATCTTTTGGAATATGCTTTAGCTAGTGGTAGAAAGGTTATTTCATTCATTAATGTCAAGCATATTGAATTTGTTTGGAAGAATTGAAGTTGAAGATCAACATTGAATGAATTCTGTATGAGTTCAAGCTCAAGCATATCGAATATGTATGAATAGTTTGGTTTGAAAGTTTTAATACATATCTTCGTCTACTATTAGAGATTAATACATATCTTTTATACTATTATTAATCCTTATTTTCCTTCCCTAATTATCATAAAATTCCTACTCTATTTCGTTGCTAAACCAAACCCTAAATTAGTATACCAAAACCAAAGCCTAAACCATTGATTCAAAACCCTAAACGATCCATACCATCCAAACACCAACCTATTTCCCTCTTTCTGAACCAAAACCTAACCCTAACCATAAACCATGATTCCATTCTGAATGCAAACCTTAAATTTTGACACTAAGTATCATCATCAATCCATCATCAAATGCATATATTAATTAGCACTAGAGCTGGCAAAAGTTGACCCGACCCGAAAAATCCGACGAATACTGACTCGATCCGTCCGAAATCCGATCCAATTTTATCCGAATAATTAAGAACTCGAAACTTATCCGACCCAATCCGATACATATCCGATATCCGATATAATCCGATAAATCATAAGTCCAAAATAAACCCGACCCGACCCACTGCTTACCCAAAACCCGATACAACCCAAAAAATTATAAATCCGAAATGACCCGACCTGATCCATTATTTATCCGAAATCCAAAATTATCCGAAAAATTATAAATATATAAAGATTCGACCCGATACTACCCGAAAATTAATATTAACTCATTACTCTAATTTTTTAAAACTTCATAAAATATAAAATAATATAGATGTATAACTATTACTTACATCAAAATCTAGAAACAATATACTTTCTTAAAGTATATATCACTTATTATGTATATACAAGTAAAATATCTATTGATATTAATATTGAAATACAAAAATAAAAGTAGAGGAAAAAGGAAAAACTCTATTATGTCATTTAAATATTAATTCACTCTCATGTAGTATCATAAGATAATAATATTGTAAATACATTCAACACTTTAAACTCAAGTTACAAATATAAAAGCTTTAAAATGCAGAGGGTCTGCGTGCGTCTGTGGCGTGCGTATTGGCGTAATGGCATGTTAGTATAAGAAAAAAATGCAGAGGCAGAGCATGCTTACTGACTTATTGCCTTATTCAGGACATGCGCTGTAAAAAAACATAGAGTAGGTTAAAATAGATTGATTTTATATTTTTATTTTAGATTTAATTTAAGTAAATTAGGATACTAGATTGTAGAATAATAATTTGGAAAAAATAATTCGATTTAAGATAGGTTAAAAATAACTCGTTTCACCTTATAAAAGTATTCTAGGTTTCTAATGGAACTATTCTAAGTTTCTAATGACATCGCTCATCTAATATTATGAAACTAGTCATCATAACATATTCATAATACTCTAAATTTATAATGAAACTACTTGTCTTAGCTTATTAAACTACTTAAAGTTATTAAGGAAAATACTCATTTTAGTTGATGAACCTAGTGTAATAGTTTTATGAAGCTACCATAATTGTTCTATGAAACTATTATTTCTAAATTCTCATTAGAAGTAGTAGTTTTTACTAGATATGCCCTCAATATATATTATTATCAAACATGGATGAAACTACTTGAGTTTACCAACTTAAATGATATATTCTTATCATCTATTCAACTTGGGAATGTCAAGGGATTGGGATTATGATTTATGAATGCTTGAAAAGCCAGCATCATAATCTGATTTATCAAATATTAGAACATACTTGTAATAATATATATGTGATATAAATATTGTTAATATGCTTGTATTGATGAACATATCTAAAGGAAAAACTACAAATATAACTATTATTAAAAGTAGTATTATTTCGCTTACAAAATATTGTTAAAAAAGAGACGAAGAGAATAGAGAAGAAAAAATCAATGGTATGTAACCTTCATTAACTAAATTGAGTGTATAACTCTGCCAAATCTAAATGGCATAAGAAGAATAAAACTTTAATATAGAGCTTCATTATATAGTTTGGGTTGAACCAAATACATATGATTTCTTTCAACCCTAGGTTGACCAAATACGAAATATATAACTTTAATCCTATGCAACAGAAATTGGTAAGGAGCATTTTAGCTTATAGAAGAACAATATAATACATAGTCTAACTAAACAGTTGAGACCAACTGAATACATTAACCTAAAAAGAATAAGCTTGAATTATCAATTACCCTAACTAATTAATAATACAATATGATGTTTGAGTTAGAAACTAATCATTACAATATTAAGCCTAGTGAATATAGAATATGCCCCATGCCATTGTATGCCCCATGCTATCTTCAATTCCACGATCTAGTGATCAAAACTCAAACAACTATGATATGAACCAATTGCCATTGTAGCTTAAAACGAATATTGCATAATCATAATCTATTCAGTTATTCAAAATATAGTTATCAATAATACTAATTCCAATATTTGAAATATTTAGGAACAATTGTGTAAAGGTATATATATAAAGATAGATTGTATCATAAGTAAAATCTAATCAAACAAAGGAAAAGTTTTATCAATTCTATTATAAGTATACATAAATAACAATTTTTAGCCTTAAACATTATATGTTAGTATATATACCTTACAATATAATACCTATAACATCATACAAAAGTAAGAAAAATCTAATGTGAGGATATTAATTATTCATTATAAAAATTAAAGATTAATGTTTTTATTACATCAACTATATTAAATAGTAAGAAGTCAATATGAGTTGGTCCTTTGTCAATAATGGTCATTATTACTTACTTTATCTAATTTTTATTTGATTTATCTTGATATGATCGAAATAAAATATAGAAAAAATAATAATGTGTTATTATTATTATTTTTCCATAATTGATATTCAATAATTACTACTATTATAGTTGTCATTATTTTTGTATCATCATCATCATCATCATCATCATCATCATCATTATTATTATTATTATTATTATTATTATTATTATTATTATTATTATTATTATTATATGAATTAAAATTATGTTGATATGATGTAATCAATCTATTTGAAAAATAATATGAGAAGTACAACCTTGGAAACCTTCATTTGTTATCAATTATCAATGGTTATTGTAAGTTAATATTATGTAAGGACCGTACAAAATATAAATATAATATACACTTAAAATAATATTTGAACTCAATATGATATGATCAAGCTAATAATGGAGTTGAATTATAAGTTATGCCTTAACATAAAAAGAAAAGTAATCTGATTTGAAGATATTTAAATTTAGAACATCAAATAAATCTTCAAAGATGAAATAATGACAAAAAATTCTAATGCCTCAAAACAATCTATATAATAATTTGCTTTTAATTAAATAAGAAAAATTAAAATAAACAATCTTAAAATAATTAGTCTTTAATAACATTTTGGAATAAAAAAAATAGCACAAGCATGAGTGCATGACTCGCTACTGAAATGACCCGAATCCGATCCAAACTCGACCCAAAAATATAATAATTCGAACTCACCCGAGCCCGATCCGAACCCGAACCGAAATTAGAATAACCCAAATTTATCCGAATTTGAGTCAATCCGATCTCAACCCGACCCGATCCGAGAACTTAAAATGACCCGAGATTATCCGATACCAAGTTGATCCGAATCAAACCCGATCCGACCTGATCCGATAAAATGATCCGAGATTATCCAAAACCGATATGATCCGATTATTATTTAACCCGATCCGAAAATGACCCGACCCGTCTGATTGCTAGCTCTAATTAGCACACACCATTCGAACCACCATCACCGATTAACCATCATTATTCTTTTACCACAATTCAAATCACTATCATTTTATATACCTCACTTTTGATGCTCTAGTATTTTAACTCACCACATTCAAACCCTTATCATCTTATTTGACTCCATTCGAGCCATTTGTTTCATATAATTGAAGATTACACCCTCCCACACACATTAAATATCTTCATCATCAAGTCCATAACTATGATAGGGGCATTAATGAGCCTAAAGGGCATTTACATGAGATCATATATCCCTTACCAATGCCTAAAGGTCATCTTCATGATCCTTACCTTTGAGCTTAAAAAATAATGATAACCTAACCTCAAGTCAATCTTCTCAAAAATCAAAGAACCTCAAACATGATCAAATAAATTTTGATCATCAAAAGCAAAAATTGATTCTTCACTATCACGTAATTCAAACCTTGATAATCTATAATTAAATGAAGAGTCCATTCTTCTTCTTGAAAAGAATTGGTGCTCTATATGGAGAGATAATTGAGTAGATGTACCCATAAGCCACTAACTCCTCTAGTGGCGATGTTAAATCTTGCAACTCTAACAGTGTCATATGGTAGGGTACTTTAGAATTTAGCTTCACCCCTAATAATATCTTGATGGTGAAGTCTATCTTACTTACCAATAGCAAATTTAGTAAATCCAAGCAAATAAAATATCCTCCGACACCAACACATCTTTATCTATCTCCTTAACATGAAAAAGACACATAGGAGAACATATCTACACTGATGAGTACATGATATTTGTAGATATGACCTTTATCGTAGGCCTATATTTACATATCCTCTAGGAGACCCTGGCACTCTAAGGCCTTAGCAAAACTACCTTCTCTTATGCACAATATATCATCATTTGGTATCTCCCTAACATAAGAATCCCAAGGATTACATCAAAGCCCTATGGTCCATCTCAACTAATTTTAATAGGAAGTATACCCTACTAATCCCTAAGGCCACATCCAAGTATAGTCTAGTATAATCTAGTCTATCCCTATACGATAACAACAAAGATATAGACACTATTGCAAATGGAGACAAAGCAAATCTAGTAAAAAAAAGTAATAGAGAGAAATAATAGGGATGAATCTTAATCAAATAATACATGCATTGTTTATGAAAGGATAATAAACATACTAGTTACCACATCTAGTTTCCAATAAGCATCTCTTTATCTAATGACATTTAGGGGCTTACCAAATTATCATCCTTGGTATCCTCCATAATATACTCTAGAACCTTGTCTTTCCTCCTCTATATGAGAATAAGTGAGGAATTGGTAGTCTCCCTAGGTTGTGCACTATTTGGGGTAGGTACCTATTGCTATTTTCATTA
Organism: Tamarix chinensis; assembly: GCA_030549775.1. NCBI lineage: Eukaryota > Viridiplantae > Streptophyta > Magnoliopsida > Caryophyllales > Tamaricaceae > Tamarix > Tamarix chinensis. The sequence goes on along the minus strand of CM060177.1, from coordinate 61,894,090 downwards.
TTGAGGTGAAAAAGCCCATTGTTGGTATGTCTATTATTGAGGTATAAATGGTCCCTACTAATAGAATTAACCTCTCTCCTACTAGAACTAACTGTAAGTTCAACAATGAATATCAACCCGACAACATATCTTAGATGATATCAGTTGTAAAAGAAACAAAAGAAACATCTGGACAATCCTTAAGTAGACCCATCTAATCCCTATGCAAATAATTCAAAGATATACCTTGTAATACCAAAAATTTTAATTAATCATAACCTTAGGTAATTAATATTTTGATTTTACCCTAACTCCTTATCCTAAATCTAAACCTTATTTTAACCCTATTAATAGGTGATCTATATTTTAACTTAACACTAACCTTATATGATTGATAAAATAACTTTACCCTAATACCTAATCTTTATTTTAAACCTAATGATTTGGAGGCACTATCTATATAAGACATAGTTAATATTATTCTCTAACCATAAGAGCCTTTAGTATATATTTACTTCAAAGATGTTGAATATGAGGTAGAGGATAATGATAGAGGTTGGGAAGAATTATGATATTGAGTTCACTGATAATAAGGGTAACACCAATGTCATTGTAGATGCCTCAAACAAGAATGATGCAAAAGATTGTGTTCAAATCTTCTATAAGAATCTATGATCTTTTTTGAAGGATCACAAGTTATAAACTAAACTTGAATTCCTCTCTTGTAGTGTTTGGTTATCTCGAATATTGATAGGTTTGAGCAGATCTATACCAATATCTAATTCTTTTAATGAGAACCTTTGATTTCTCACTACGAAACTCTTACTACTTCCCAATGCACACAATTAAAGAAGGAGTAGAGAAGAATAAGATAGCACCACTAGTTTACTTCTCTCTCTAAGCCACAAAGACCTTGATTTCATAAAAGTTAGAATGTCTATACAAGGTGTATATATGCATGGAACCATGAAGGCCTTTTCATTAAGAAGCCCATTAAGCAGCCCCATTAATGAAATCACCCTCTTAAGGAACTACCCATGGCACATGTTAAAGGTTACATTGATAATTTACAAGTATTAAAAAGTACACAACAAAAATAAAAAAGCTACACAACTTAATAATGCAATACATAGATATAATCATATGTGATTCAACTTTATAGCCTTGTAGCCTTTATCTTCCTTTCAATTTTTAACCTTGTAATCCATTTTCATTTACTTGTACCTTAATGAACTTCAACCATCATAAAATTCATGAATTTCTCGCAAACATGTACAATACATGTAAGAATGACTTGACAAGACATTAAAAGCATAAGAATTTTCATGCATAATTCGTTCTATCTCAAATTATGTGTATTTCTCTTGATCTTCATCAATAAAATAAGAAGATTAAGAGTTTTCAAGAGATGTCTTTGCATCATTCTCCCTTTATAGATAAGAATTTATCCTTAAATTAGCATCACTATAATATCGATAAGTCACCAATGTTGAAAGTCCTTAATACTCCTCTATAATGTTTGGGTAATTCAAGTTCCTACATGTTATTTCTAAATTTTCTTATTATTTTAAATGGACCATCCGCTCTTGGAATTAGTTTATTCTTTCATATGTTTGAAAATCTCTCTTTTTTTGAATGCAACCATACTAAATCTCCCAATTTAAACACTACTTGAATTCTATTTTTGTTCACTTGATCTTGATATTTAGCATTCAATTTCTCAATATTATCTTTAATTAGTTGATGAATTTTTCTAAAGAATTTGGTTCTCTCATTAACATCATAATTTTTTATATCTCCTCTCTTAAATGACATCATATCAATGGGTAGATATGGATTAACCTCATATATAATCTCAAAAGGTGTTTTAGTTGTACAATAATGACTCCTAATGTATTCAAACTTGTCATGCACAGGATTAATATCCCAATCTTTGGTACTCTTATTCACCAACACACATAGTAAAGTATCTACAGTTCTACTAGTCACTTTATTTTACCCATCCTTCTGTGAGTGATGAGAAGTATTCCAAAAGTGTCTTCCAAAAGTAGCTAAAGAAATTTACATCTCTATATGATACTATACTTTTTGGAACCACATATAACCACACTATTTGTTGAAAATATAATTCTACCGCATGAGTTGCATTATCAATTTGTTACGAGGTATAAAATATGCCATTTTTGAAAATTGATCTACTACTGCAAGAATTAAATCTTTACCTCTATTTCATTCTTGATAATCCGAATATGATATCCATGCTAACACTTTCCAAAGGTTTATCGGGTATTAGTAAAGGAGAAAGAAAACCCTAAAAGAAGAAACTTGTAATTTTCTAACAAATTACTCATCTTTATACAGTTATTTGTACTAGTTTTATCATCCATGGCTATTAGAAATTTTCTTTTAGTATTTTCATGGTCTTATGAACTCTAAAATGACCACTTATACCTCCCTCATATAATTCTTTAACAAGTAAATCACGTGCACTTGAATGATGTATACACAACTTACTAAGTTTAAAGAGATAGTTATCTTGTAGTAAATAACTTCTAAAATTACCATATATTATATATTTCAATTCATCCTTATTATAAAACTCCTTCAACATCTCAAATCCCAATAACTTAAAATCCAACAGGACTAATATCATAGATCTATGAGATAAAGCATCGGCTATAATGTTTTCTTTACTATCAAAATTCTTGACAGAAAACATGAAGGATTGTAAGAAACTAACCCATTTTACATGCCCTAAACTAATTTTCTTTTACCCATGCTAATATTTCAAACTCTTATGGTCCAAATACAAAACAAATTCTTTAGGTCTTAGGTAATGACTCCATGTTTCTAAACTTTGTATGATGGCATAGAACTATTTGTATACATTAGTTGAGTTATTGGCACGACAATGGTAGAAAATCATCAATCTATAGAAACTTGTGAAACCATGAAAACTCCTTACTTCATGAATATCTTTAGTTTCTGACCAACTCTTAATAGCCTTAGTTTTAGTGGGATCAACTTTAATACCTTCACCACTCACTATTTACCTAAGGAAAAATATACTCAAAAGCACAAAGTTACGCTTCTCCATTTTCCCATAGAGTTTAGTCTCCCTTAGTTTATCAAACTGCTTCCTTAGATGAAATAGATGGCCATGTTTACTTCGACTGTACATTATTTTATTATCTATATATACTAAGAAGGAAACTCTAAGAAAAGGTTTAAGCATTTCATTTATTAGCCTCATGAATGAGCTTGGTACATTAGATAAGCCAAAAGGCATCACCAACCACTCATATAGACCATACTTATTTTTTAATGTAATTTTCCACTCATCCCCCTCTCTAATCCTCATCTGATGATATTCACTTCTTAGATCAATATTAGAGAATACTCGTACTCCACATAACTCATCCAACATATCATCTAGTCTTGGTTTCAAAAAATTATATTTGACAGTGATATTGTTAACAACCCTTAAATTGATGCATATAAACTATATAGCATCCTTTTTAGGGACTATTAATGTAGGTACACAACATAGACTCATGATTTTCCCTCGTATAGCCATTTTTATGAGCTCTTGTATTTATTTTTCTAACTCCTTAGCCTCCTCTAGATTACATCGATATACGGGTCTATTAGGTAAGGGCACACTAGGAAGTAAATCTATGGCATATTTTATCCCTCTCTTAGATGAAAGTATAGGTGGTAGTTCATTAGGAATAACATCATGATATTCATCAAGAATTTTATCTAATTGAGGGTCATCATTATCTCTCTCTGCTTGTAGAGATTCTTTTATGACTTCAATATAACACCCCTATAACACCCCCAAATCTACTACTGAAAAATTTCGTTTAAATCTAAAGGTTTAGCGGAAGCGAAAGAATTAAAACCGTAAACTTGGGGGTATTACCGCCACACTTAGTACCAGACCGGTTCACTCCTACCGTTCCGATACTAAGTGCTAAGGATAAAGCAAACAATCATTAATTAAGAGTCATCAAAACATAGGTCCATAGTTAGCATAGACCATTCATGAAACTACGAGTCAAAAACAGTTAAAATATCATTTAGGAATACAACTTAGAGTACGGATCCAAAGCGAGGAGCGTGGTGCAAAATATAGCAAATAAAACAGAATCCCAAGGGACCAATATCCGGATCGCCTACTCACTCAAGCCAAGCCTTCTACCCCACAATTGTAACCGATCAAACCTGCATAGGAGGTCTGCTCCCCACCATTGGTGGATCATCACAGGACCCATTCAATCAGTGTAGTATCAGTACGGGTCCAATACTGAGTAAGGGCGCTGGTGCGCTAAGGCCAAGCATACATTCATACCACATAGATACATAGCACAATCACATAAGCAACGTGCGATAACACACAAGATAAGGCCTGAGTACGTTCCGATGATTCATTCTTTCCTCATTAATAATATGTCCATTTCACGCATATTCTTTAGAGGTCCATGTGAGTGCGGGAACCCCACTATTATAGCCGGTGGACCGGAAGGTATACACTCAGGGCAGAACGCTCCTGACCACTATTATTTGCCGGTGGACCGGTCTCCAGGGCAGATGCTCCTGGCCACTATTATTTGCCGGTGGATCGGTCTGGCCCCGACTCACATGGTGTTTCACTGTAAGTACTTAGTGTATTTTCCTTATTTTCATTAACAACATGTTCAATCCACACATATTCTTTAATAGTTCATGTGATTGCGGGAACCCCACTATTATAGCCGGTGGACCGGAAGGTATATACTCAGGGCAGAACGCTCCTGACCACTATTATTTGCCGGTGGACCGGTCTCCAGGGCAAATTGCTCCTGGCCACTATTATTTGCCGGTGGACCGGTCTGGCCCCGAATCACATGATGTTTCGCTGTAAGTACTTAGTGTATTTCCCAATGGTTTAACTTACTTACTTCGGTTTGTCGAGCACGAAATCCCCCACTATTATAGCCGGTGGACCGAAAGTATACACTCAGGGCAGAACGCTCCTGACCACTATTATTTGCCGGTGGACCGATCTCTAGGGCACCCCGGCTCCTGGCCACTATTATTTGCCGGTGGACCGGTCTGGGCTCGGCTCAACAATCTTTCGCTTTACATAATTAATGTCTTATCCGTGTCTTATTGATTCACATCACACCCTTGACATGCATGCGGTTGATACTCTACCTCTTTCCCCTCCAGAGGGACCGTCCCATATTTTGAGACTCGCACCTCTTCTCACACCCGACATCCATCCCCCGTAGACTTAGGTAAAGTAGCATATAGTAAGACACAAACCCCAAGGATATAGGCCATCCCAACACATATGATATCGCCTCTGCATGTTCTCATCCCTCTAGGGTTCCTCCTCAAATACCCCAATCGGACCTATGTGGCCCATCTCTTTCTTACTTACCCAAACGCTACGTTATTCTCTATCTCGCACCTCATTCTTTATTAGGAAATTCCCCAAGTGTATTTCTTTATCTCCCAAGTTCATATGTGACCAACAAAACCCTAGTTGGCCACTCAAACCCTAATCGACCACGCCAACCCTGGTTGGCTGCACCAAACCCTAGCACTTTACTTCTTCAACAAGTAACCTCCCTCCTTTAGAAAACCCATACTCATCCTTTATATAAGTGAATTCTCACTCTCAACCCCCTACTCCATAGGCCATTAATACCACCATGTAATCATTAATACCACCATACAACCCTAATACCACCATGCGAATCATAATACCACCATACCAACCATAATACCACTATACAAACCCTAATACCACCGTGCAATCATGATTACCACCATGCAACCATTAATACCACCATACAACATTAATACCACCACAAAATCATAAATACCATCATACAAACCCTAACACCACCATGCGAATCATAATACCACCATACCAACCATAATATCACTATACAAACCCTAATACCACCGTGCAATCATGAATACCACCATGCAACCATTAATACCACCATACAACATTAATACCACCACAAAATCATAAATACCATCATACAAACCCTAACACCACCATGCGAACCCTAATACCACCGTTACAACCATAATACCACCATACAACATTAATACCACCATAAAATCACAAATACCATCATACAAACCCTAACACCACCATGCGAATCATAATACCACCATACCAACCATAATACCACTATACAAACCCTAATACCACCGTGCAATCATGAATACCACCATGCAACCATTAATACCACCATACAACATTAATACCACCACAAAATCATAAATACCATCATACAAACCCTAACACCACCATGCGAACCCTAATACCACCGTTACAACCATAATACCACCATACAACATTAATACCACCATAAAATCACAAACACCATCATACAAACCCTAACACCACCATGCGAACCCTAATACCACCATTACAACTATAATACCACCATGCAACCCTTAACACCACCATGCAACATTAGTACCGCCATAGAACATTAATACGATCATACAAACTTCAAGACTCCCATGATGGTTCCCAACTCATACTACCATTTATCCTAACATGCATGTCCTAGAGGGCCATAGCATAATACATCGTAAACATCATACATATAAATGTCATGCTCATGTCATGGAAGCACAAACAACATACCTCAATCTCCAAGCTGCGCTAAACATAAAACAAGTTATCCACAAATCATATAATACATGGCATAGCATGGCATACACAACATTCAACACATCCATGTCACACATAACACAAGGCCATTAGCTTCGTCCTTACCTAGCTAGGCACCGGGCTTGGAGCACGCTCCTCTAGCTCCTTAGGGCTTTGGTCGGGATTACCTATAAAAAGGGAAAAGTGCTAAGTATTAGTTTCCCTTATAATTACTATCAACCCTCATTATAGTTTAAGGTTAGGGTTTTTATTACTAAAAAGGGTTTTATACAAAAACTAGGGTTTTTACCTTAGAATTAGTATACTAAATATTAGTAGTCAAAATATGTTTATTTTTAATACCTATTGTTACACTTATATTATTAGACCCGTTAGCCCTATTCTTATAATAATAACGTTCATGCTAACTATAGAAAAATAGTGATAATAATAATAATAAAACTAGTAATAACGATAATAATAATAATACTCCTAGTAGTAATGATAATAACAATAATACAACCAAGTAAGGTTTAGCAACCACAATAATAACCTTAGCAAGGATAATAGAAGTAATAATAGTAATATTATTAATAATGTTAATACCAATAATTATAAAATAAGACCAAAGTTAAGTATAATACAAGTTAGGGTTTAAAAGGGATGTTAGTATTAGTAGGAAGATAAGAACATTAATAATGAAGACAATAATAATGGTAATAATGATGATGATGATGATAATAATAATAATAATAATAATAATAATAATAATAATGATAACAATAACAATAATAATAATAATAATAATAATAGTAATAAAAGTAATAATAATAATAATGATAACAATAATAATAATAATAATAATAATAATAAAAGTAATAATAATAATAATGATAACAATAATAATAATAATAATAATAATAAAAGTAATAATAATAAGGATAATAGTAATAATAATAAGTATATTAGTATTAATATTAGTAGAAAATAGTAGCAATTATATATAAGGGGTATTAGGGTTTGGATGAGTGGATAACCACCTAGGGTCGGTGGTGGTCCGGCGGCGGCGCGTGGCGGCGACGGCGACGGCGATAGAGGAGGAAGAGAAGGGAAAAGATCAAGGTGGGGCTGGATGGTAGGAGGAAAAGAGAAGTTTGAGGTGGGGGAGAAGCAGCAGGTGAAGGGGAGTGGAATGAGGGTGGTGGCGTGGCAAGGGGTGGCGGCGCGCGGCGGCGACGGCGGCGGCCGAGGGTGGTGGAGAGGGGTGGAAGAAGGGGGAGGAAGGAGGAGAGGGAGGCAAGGGAAGTTGAAGGCAGGGAAGGGTAGAGGGAGGTCTGCTGGGAATTTTGGAGGGTGGAAGAGGCCCTGGTGGCGGCTGGGCTGGCGGTGGGAGGCGGCGTAAGGGGCGGCGAAGGCTGGAGGTGGTAGTTTGAGGTTAGGACTTTTGCACGGCTATGGCGGCACGTGCAGGGAAAGGGGAGGGGTGCCGGTGGCTTGGTTTCGTAGAGGGAAGTGCAGGGATGATAAAGATGGGAAGAGGTGGCTTCGGCGGTGGCTGGAGGCGGCAGACATGGCGTCTGTTCTGGCGGCGGCGGAACAGAGTTTCAGCAAGGTCCAACGGGAGGACTTGCTGTGGCCGTTCGGGAGGGGGTATTTATAGGCTAAGGGGGGAGGAAAACGACGAAGGGAGAAGGAGGCGTGCGGGGCAGGGGTGCAGGTGGCCGGCCGATGGCAAGCGGTGCAGGTCCTGCCATGGCAGGCTAGGTCGGGGAAGGGGAGAAGAAAAGGGAAAGGGAGGGGCACGCGGGAAGGGGAGAGAGGGACTTGGTCGGGTCGAAAAAAGAAAGAAAGCGACGGGAGAGAGGCAGGGAAGGACGATCGTGCTGGTGGCTGCCGGCGAAATCGACTTGCAGGTCGATTTGCAGGTCGGGGGGGCAGGTCGAAGAAGAAGAAGACAGGTAGGGTGGACCGGTGGTCCAGGGAAAAGAAAGAGGAAGGGAACCGGCCGGTTCGGCGTGGTTTATTTAATCCGCAAGTCAAACGTGACGTTTCGACGTTATGGGCGACAAAGCGCCGCGTCGCGTTGCCCGTTTGGCAACGGCTATAAGGCCATTAATTGTGGCGCGGCGTTTCGGCAGTTATAATTGTAAAACGCGGCGTATGGAACGCGTAACAGTTGGCGTCGCGCGACGCTGGGCCGCGGGAAGGGAAAAGAAGGAAGGCCAGACGCGGGGGCCTGTACGCGAGACGGGGGAGGGGAGGAGGTTTTGGGCCGGTGGGCTGGCCCAGCCGTGGGGGGGTGAGAAGAAGAAAAAGAAATAAAGGAGGAAGAAGGAAAAAGAAAAGAAAGGATAAAAAGGGAAAATGGAAAATGGAAAATGCTAAAGTGGTTGGGTTGGGGGCATTTGGTCCTTATTTATTTATATAATTAATTTAGATATTTAATTGTAATAATAATTATTTTAATTATAATAATTAAATCCATTTTTAAATTAGTTAGGCTATTTTGGATAAGTTGTCATTAACTTCCATGCTAATTAGGAAAAATACCCAAATTTTCTTCCAATTAAATTCTTTATTATTTTCCTCTTAATCTACCTTAATTAACTCCCTACATTTTAATAAATGAATTTATATAATTAATTTTCCTAATAATTCCTTATTTGGCCATAATTTTGGAAATTAGGATTTTGGGATATTACAACCCCCTTCTTCTTGAATACATTTAACCATAGCCCTTTTATAAAAGAATAATCTCTTGTTATTCTTAACTATGTTTTCCTTATAATTTTAATAAGGTGTAATTTTATGCTTCTTTTTATCCTTCTCAAATAGACACTCATTAGTAATACTAATATGAATAGCATTTCTGCCAAACTACCATGGTGTACCTAACACTACCCTAGAAAGGGTTTTTAATAATAGTTTTTCTTATAGTTTTGATAATTGTTTTGAACTGTAATTGAATCAACCATTATTAAAGCTTTAATAAGAGTTTAAAACTATCATAAAAAATCTCAAAAAAAAAACACGCTAATATTGGGTAAAATAGCATTTTAATAATAGTTTTTACATAAAAAAATGTTTTTAAAACATCACTAATTTAGGGTTTTAATCAATAATTAAGCATTTATAAAACAATTTTAACGATAGTTTCTACAAAAAATTATGGTTAAAACAAAACCAATTTAGGGTTTTAATCATTGATTATGCATTTATTAAACCCTGATTAGGATAAAATTAGCATTAAATGCAACTTTTAATAAAAGTTTCTACATAAAACTATTGTTAAAAAAACTAATTTAGGGTTTCGGTCATTGATTACACATTTAGTAAATCCTAATTAGGATTAAATGAGCATGAAATGAAAATTTTAATAATGGCTTCTATGTAAAAACTATTATTAAAAACAATATATAGAATAATTATTTAAGGATTTAATTATGTTTCTTCTTAAAACTTTTATTAAAACAAGTTTTAATTATGCTTTTAACCATTATTAAAATTTCACTATTTTATTTATAATTCTTGTGGTTTTGTTCCAACCCACATACATAGTTGTGTGTTCCAATGTTTACCAAATCTATAATGTAAAATAGCATCAATTCATATATTCATGAATGTCTTCCTCCAAAATGATAATACATATTTTCAATAATTTTATAATAAGTATGTCTCAATGCATCGGGCATACCTAGAGATCAAAGTTAATAGGCATACCACAAAATGGTAGCTCTATACTCCAAAGTAAAAATTCCATAGATCATAACCTAGATGCCCAAAAGATGTAGATGAAATACAAATCTAAACATGAATGTAAAATGTGGATCCCTAATACTGAATGTATGATAGTACGAGCTTCCTTATAACATAATCCTTTATCAGCTCTAGCCACCTCCTTTGCCTCATGTTCAGTTCCTTCTAAGTGAAGATATCTTTGAGGCTCTTGTGATAAGTGAGTACTTATACTTAATTCCATAAAGGTAGTGCCTCTAGATATTCAACGTAAAACTATTGTGGCTAGCTCTAGATCATGAGTCGGAAAGTTTTTCTTATGCTACATTAATTGATGGAAGGCGTAAGTGACCACTTTAGCATTCTACATTAGTACACACCTTAACCCTTTCTAGGATGCATAACTATAAACCTCAAAACCCTTAGAACCCTCTAGTAGAGTCAACACAGGTGTTGTGATCAACTTCTCTTTAGCTTCTGGAATGCCTCATGACATGACTCCTCCCATCACAACCTGGTGGTCTTCTTCAAAATGTTGGTTAGAGGATGGAAAATCCTTCAAAATATTTGCACGAAGCAATGGTAATATCCACCTAGATCCAAGAAGCTACAAACCTCTGGTATGTTCGTAGGGGGCTTCTATTCTATGACTGCCACTATCATCACCTGGTCAACAGCTACTCCCCCAGCCAACACTATGTACCCAAGAAAATATTCTTTAGGAATCCAGAACTCACACTTGGAAAACTTTGTATACAGATGATGCTCACATAAGAGTGATAGAATTATACAGAGGTGCTTCTCATGCTCTTTATTTCCTTAGGAGTACACTAGGATGTCATCGATGAATACCACCATGAATTGGTTAAGGAATGGTTTAAATATCCTTTTCATCAATTCCATAAAAACTGTAGGACCATTGGCAAGCTAAAAAGGCATCACTGTGAACTTGTATTGTTCATACTAAGTTTAGAATGTGGTATTCAAGATATCATCAAATACTATGCACAATTGGTGGTATCCAGACCTCAAGTCGACCTAAGAAAAGACTATGGCACCCCGTAGCTAATTGAAGAGGTCATCTATCCTCAATAATGGATATCATTTTTTCACTGTCAAGTGGATCAAACAACAGTAATCATTGCAAGATAGAAGCTATTATCTTTTTTCTTTACAAACAAGATGGGTGCTCCCCATGGTGACACACTTGGTCAGATATACCCATGTTCTAGTAAGCCTTCTAGCTAAGTCTTATGTTCTTTCAATTCAACTAGTTCCATCCTGTAGGGTGCTCTTGACATTGGTTTTTCCTCTAGTACTAGATCGATGGTGAAGTTAAGTTTGCGCACTAGGGGCATACTTATTATCTCCTTTGGGAACGCATCAAGATAGTCTCTAACCACTAGAATCTTACCTAAGGTTGTTGAATCCTTTTTCAGTTCTTGCATAATATACAAGTAAAACGGGTGCCCTTTCTTGACTATGGAGTACAATGTGACTATAGACACCACCTTGGTAGTGAGCTTGGGTTTATTCTTTTAGTAAGAAACCCTAGTACCTGTCTGGTCTCATAGCACCACACACTCTTAAGTGTAGTCAATAACCATACAGTATGTACTAAGCATTTACATCCCCAATATGATGTCTAAGTCCTGCAATTCTATACCAACAAAGTCCACTAAGAAGTCTACCCTGCCTAATACTAAGGCCACATATCTATAGAGTTTTGTGCAGTTCATCCTATCCCCTAAATTTAGCATCACAGATATCACTAAACTAGTAGATGGTGACAGTTCAACTATAGCAACAAAAGTAGTGGACATGAATGATAAGGAGGCACCCAAATCAAATAAAGCATTTATCGATAAGTAGATAATTGTAAATATACTGTAACTATGTCCAGGTTCCTATCAGCCTCTGCCTAGTTGGTAAATTTTAGGCACCTACCTTATTGGCCTCCTTGATAGCACCCTCAATAACCTTTGGAGCTCTAAGTCTAACCACCTCTTTGAGGAAAAGGTCGTAGTCCCTATGTCCTTTCTTTAAACTCCTAGCCTTGTGCACTAGTTAGGGAAAGTGCTCTCTTCTAGATCTATTGGGGTGAGGTCTACTATGGGGAATCAATGGGCCCCTCTATTGGAACTACTAGCTTTGGGGTTACAAGAAGCTCCATTACCTCTAGCACTCAATGGCACGGTGGCCCATCCTACCACACATCCTATAACCCATAAGTCTGCATCTATTGTCTTAACTTGAATGGTTCTTGCCACAACATCTACAGAGGAATTCCCTTGGTAGTCCCTGACCTCAAACTAGACCTTCCCCTCTACTAATGCCTTGAAGGTCCTCCTCCTCAGGGCTAAATCCTACTCTCAAAGCTCTATGCCTCTTGTCTCCCCTTCCCTTAGATTAATGCTTGCTCACTTTTTAAAGAAAAAGGGTTTCTATACTCGCCTTCCTATATTTTAGATAATCGAATGCCTCAAAAATCCTATCTCTATGCCAAATCTATTCTTCTAGGATGATCGAATCCTCCTCACTACTATAGATCAATGGGAGATGGCAAGTGTAACACCCCCTCAATTTTGTTTTAAAAACAATGTGGAAGCATTATAAAACAAAAATGAGGAAACTTTATTGCCACTTCAACTATAAGAGAAGTGTGATCACTACCTAACTCATGTGCGATACAATGGAAAATGGAACAACAAACAAAAGGTGCATGCTCTACTAATAGTCTAATAATACTAGTGATTACATTGATGAAGATGATAATATAGATAGAAGAGAGAAAGTTTACAAAATCCAAATATAATAATCAAAGGAAATAGTTTGAATAATAAAAAAAACTTGACATAACAATGGAGAAAAAACATCTAACTTGTTGGCCTAAATTTTAACTAAATGGAAATGTAATTCTTAAAGCTTAAATAATGGCTAGCTATTGACTTATGACATCATATGCAACTTATTTTAGCTAAGAATTGTAACCCTATAAATCAACCCCCGCTCAATAGACCAAAAGCCAAATCATTATAGTGACACACATATGTAATATCAGTACGATGGAGTATAAGTAAAACAAACTACCTAAATAATGGTAAGGTCACATGCTACACATTAAAGTCACTTAGTAGCATGGTGATACTACCATAGTATAACACTTATGCTTGTGATAGCAATATAACATAGCATAATTGCATGGAAATCATGGAAGAATAATAAGATAGATCGTATACTAGAATGACATGATGTAAACCATATTATAAATCTTCCCTTAGTGACTACATATGTTTTAGTTATTAAGATAATCTGGTCGACCATACCTAGTTCTCTCCCATGAAAAAAATTCATTGCAACATACACAAACAATGGGATACCGTACTCAACACATAGGGTATGGATACATCAAACTGGCTTTTCTCCAGGGACACTTCTCCCACCACACATCTAATGCACATGTTGTGAATACTAACACAAATTGGGATACAATACCTACCAAACATGGTTAAATTAAATCAAGGGTAATTGTAATAAGATACCTCACCTACCACACCTTGAATGCCTCCACTACAAGGGATAAATTTTTTTCTCATGCTTCTTCAATTAGAGAGAAACATATGCCACTACCCTTCCATTATGCATTAACATGCAACTCCAAATATGAGTATGCATATATATATACCTCAAATCCCTCTCTACCAAATGGAAAGGTAAGCACCAGAGATAAAGTCAATCTCCTCTTGAGCTCCTCAAAAGCATTAGCGCATTAATCATACTCATGAAACCATGTTAACTTATTAAAAAATGTAGTTAAAGGATGAACAATCCAAGAGAAATCCCAGACAAAACATCTATAATAGCCTACTAAACTAAGAAAACTATGTATCTCGCTCATAGTTCTCTATGTTGACCACTCTAATACTACTCGGATATTTGAAGTATCAACTAACACACCATCTTTTGAGATTACATTTCCAAGAAAATCTACCTCATATAGCCAAGAATCAAACTTGGAGAGCTTAACATATAACTAATTTGTCCTCAATAATGCTAATGTATATCTTAGATGCTACTCGTGCTCCTCACTAGTCCTCAAGTATATCACCGTCGAATGCTATACTGAACTAACTAAGGCATTGCTAAAAAATTGTTGTTCATAAGAGTCATGAACACTGTTGGCACATCTGTGAGTCGAAAGGACATCACAACAAACTCATAATGGCCATACCTAGTCCTAAAGCCTATCTTTGGTATGTCCCTCCTAGCAATCCACAACTAATAATAGCTTAATATGATATCAATCTTAAAAAATACTATAGCCCATGCAGCTAATATAAAGGTCATTGATCTGAGGCAAATGATAATGATTCTTCATCGTAACCTAGTTTAATCATTAGTAATCAACATAGAGTCTTAACCCGCTGTCCTTCTTCCTCACAAAAAGGATTGGTGCTCACCATAGTGATAAAATGTATGTAACGTACCCTTACTCTAATAACTCCCCATCTGAGTGCGCAAATCTTTCATCTCTATCTTTGCTAAGCATTAAGAAACCTTTGACAAAATTTCTGTCCCTAGTAAAAGGTCTATCATGAATTATATCTCTCACGCTAGTAGCATACCGAGAATCTCATCTAGAAACAAGTTTGGGAAATCTCATATCACTATGATATCTTGAATTGATGGCTCCTTAACACTCAAATCCTAAACACTACATAAGTAGAATGGGTACCCATTTTTATTAACGTACAAATTATGATTGCATACACCATCGTCACTATGAGCCTAGACTTACATTACCCTTGAGAACCATACACTCCTCTATGCAATCAAATATAACCTAATGTCTCAAAAGCATTTCTATTTTAATTATTACATCATAGTTATAAAGTTCAAGCTCTATGAGATGTACCAAAAGTATAACTTTATTAATGACTAAGCCCATATCTCTATACAGCTAAGTATATGAAATTCTATCCCTATATGGGAACACAACAAAAGTCTTTGTGCTATCATAAGGTAACATAGTTGTCCTATCCAAAACAGTAGTGGATATAAAATAATTTAAAGCACCCAAGTTGAATAATACATATGTAAGAGTGGAAGAAACCATAAACATACATGTGATGACATATGTTAGCTTATCAGCCTTTGAATGACTCATCACATTTAGGTGACTGCTTGGCAATGGTCTTTCATCACTGCTTGAACCCCTCCCTATATGAAAAGTATGGGGTATCTAATCCTTCTATTGTAGAGCAAACCTACTAGCTCCATTATTTGTCAGGTGAGCTCTCTCAATTGTTAGTATATGAGCCACTATTCCCTTAGAATATATCTCCCTTGTTGGACACTACCTCTAATGACATGAACTCAAACCAATAGTGCCTCATTCTAACACAACAATGACACTATACCAACTATCAAGCATAAGCCATCCCTTAGGTGATTCATAGCACACCATTAACATATAAAGTGCCTTACTGTCGGCTGACTCAATTAGCTTCCATAGTGAGGTACCAACCCTGACGGTGACTATTTACAGCCTAGAACATCATATCTCCTCCTTGGCATTGACAACCCTCAAACCTCTACTTGTCCTCTAATTAGGCACTATAGGCCTACATAATCAACAATGCCTCAAAGGTAAAGTCATATATGGCCTACAAGTCCTATGCACAAGTCCCTATGTGAATCTCCTAATTTCTTAAGCTTAGTTAAAGCTAAAGCTGGTGAACCTCCATACTCTTAACAACATCAACCTCTAGAGTAAAATGAACTAGATCCAATTAATAGTTGTAGTACTCCTCCATCGTAAACATTCCTTGACCCAATGCCATAAAATCTTTGTACATATCAATTCTAAGGTAGGTAGGATAGAAATGCACCCTAAGCATCTCAAAAAATGTCTCCCACTAATATATAGTGGTTGTTCTCAACTACTGACCTCTCTACCCCTCATTAGCACAACCCCATAAGAGGAACACTCCAACGTCACTCGCTTAGCCTCTAGGCATCTACTAGTCACAATAATCTTCTTCAAATCTCTGAACCAATGTTCCAACACATCGGGGTCCTCCTAACCCTCAATGATAGATGGGTGGTGATATTCAACTCTATGAAGGTAGTCCTATAGTGGTGGAATAGGGAGAGGATGCATTAGTAGAGGCTATGGAGCTTCATCACGCTAAATCTCCCACTCTATGTAGGCCCTAACTATCTCCATGAAATGTTCAAGATGCTAATTTATGGCCATTAAAATCCTAAGATGCTAAATTATGTTAGAAAGACCAACTACTAATAATGTTGTTAGTACATATGGAGGTAGCAAAATACAAGTAAGGATACACGTTAATCCTCTCTAAGAAGTTTTAGGCCAACTCCCAACACAAACTAATGCTCACTTAAAGACTAAATTGTATAGTAAAAACTCGAACAAAGCCGAAGAAATTTGTTTTCGCAAAGCAACATTAGGATTTAAAACCATAAGCTTTGATACCAACTTATAATACTCCTAAATTTTAAACTAAAATTTTTTTTTAAAGACAATGTGGAAGAATTATAAAACCAAAATTGCGAATGTTACAGCCACATCAACCATGAGAGATGTGTGATCATCACCTAACCTATACACTATGCAAGGCAAAATAGAACAATGAATGAAAGATGCATGCTCTACTTATAGTATAACAATACTAATCATACCAATGATGTAAAACATAATATAGAAACAAGAGAATGAGTTTAAAAAATCTAAATATATGAATCAAAGCTATAATTTTAAATAACCAAAAAGGACTAAAAGCATCCCGGCATAGTGAGCAAAATATATCTAACATATTAGCCTAATGCTTTACTAATAGAAAATGTAACTCAATAACCCCATGTGATGGCCAGCTATCCTCCTCAACGTACACTAGTGGAGAATTGTAACCTTGCAAATCATATTTTGCTCACTAAGAAAAACTCTAGATTATCATAGTTACCACATGAATGTAGTGTTAGTAAGGTGATATATTGGTAAAACATGCTACTTAAAACATGGTAAGGGTTCATGTTGCACGTTGAAGTTGTATAGTAGCATGGCGATAAGCATACTAACATAGTATAACACCCAAGCTCATGATAGAAATATAACAATGCATACTTGCATGGAAATTGGGGTATAATATTACTACAAATCATATATTAGAACCACATAACTTACACCATATTATAAATCTTCCTTTAATGATAACATACTTTCTAGTTATTAAGATAATCCATTCAACCACACCTAAATCTCCATCGTAAACAAAATTCATAGCACCATGCACACATAATTGGATATCACACCCACCACATAGGGTCAAGATACATATAAGGGTGTTTTTCTCTAGGGATACCACACCTACCATACATCAAATGCACCTATTGTAAGGGCTATCACATATTGGGATACCACACCCACCACACGTGGTCTAAGTACATCAAGAGGGATTGTATTGCAATACCTCACCCACAACACCATTAATGTGTCAGCCGCGAGAGCTATAAAATTTGGAATACTACACCAACCTATGAAATTGACAATACAAAGTAGTAGGGCCATGTATTGGGATACCTCACCCACCCATACTAGACATTGATACCATGTCAGCCTACCATAGTATAATCCTATACCTCAGTGATATGTGTATAACCCCTAACTACCTCAACTCGGTAGAGAAGGAAATAAGTACTAAGTAAAATAATTAAACATAGGGTGACTAGCCAAGTAACTCCCAAAATGCTACCTTGAGAGATAGAAAAAAAGGCCCAAATGAAATCTTAATCCATTATTATTTATTACCAAGTGATATCACAAATCACAATTTAATTCTATTAATAACAAAGTGGTTGTTTCCAAATGATAACACCAAACACATCACAAGGCATATAAGCCATTAACTGGGTGTTTAGAGGTGATACCAAACTTCACCACTCAAGGCACAAAAATATTATCATTTTGATCCATATTAAATTTAGGTTAAGTAAGGTTGAAATCATGATAAAAATATTATGATTACATAGAAACAATAATTTAGAACCCCCAAAGAAAGAAACACTAATTACCAAGTAAATATCATAAAATTGGTAAACTAGTAAATAGGCCCATAGATCCTAACAACTAGTCTGATCGTACTAGATGTGAGTAAGAAAATAAATCCAGCAAATTAGCTAACTAATTTGCCTCATTCATAGAATATTCATGGGAACCAGTAAATGGATTTAACCAAATCAGTCCGTGGGTCTAAGAAGAGACAGAGCACTTTTATCTCAAGGGAACCAATTGATAGCTTTGGTAAATCGATCCACTACTCATAAGAACAAGTTAATTGGTTCATCTAACTAATTGGTTGTTATCATAGTGGCACGAGCATTCAAGGTAGATGCTATCACAACCATGAGAGTAGAGGTATCATCTATGTCTAACTTACTGAACAATATTGATCTCACTAACTCGTAGGAATAGAGAATAGAGGAACATCCTACTACTTCATAAAGTTAATTCTATTAATAACAAAGTGGTTGTTTCCAAATGATAACACCAAACACATCACAAGGCATATAAGCCATTAACTGGGTGTTTAGAGGTGATACCAAACTTCACCACTCAAGGCACAAAAATATTATCATTTTGATCCATATTAAATTTATGTTAAGGTTGAAATCATGATAAAAATATTATGATTACATAGAAACAATAATTTGGAACCCCCAAAGAAAGAACACTAATTACAAAGTAAATATCGTAAAATTGGTAAACTAGTAAATAGGCCCCTAGGTCCTAACAACTAGTCTGATCGTACTAGATGTGAGTAAGAAAATAAATCCAGCAAATTAGCCAACTAATTTGCCTCATTCATAGACTATTCATGGGAACCAGTAAATGGATTTAACCAAATCATTCCATGGGTCTAAGAAGAGACTAGAGCACTTTTGTCTCAAGGGAACTAATTGATAGCTTTGGTAAATTGATCCACTAATCATAAGAACAAGTCAACTGGTTCATCTAACCAATTAGTTGTTATTTTAGCTAGCTAATCAAAAATTTCAAATCTAACAATTATTCACTCAACTAGTTGATGGGTCCAAGAAACCCATTGGCTAGTCCGAGCGAACCAACACGTGAACATAGGATCCACATATTAAAATTTTACCCAACTGTACCATATTGATCATATCATGCTTCTTTGTTATAAAACAGATAAAAAGACATACTATACATATAGAATCATAAGGGTACCTAGTATAATTAACATTTAACAAAATCATGCATAAAACTACCATAATCATGCATAATAATGAGTTCAAAACATGCTTAAAACTTCAAAGAAGAAAACTTTACCATATGCTAGAATCCAAGAATTTAACAAACTTATACACAAAAAAATACACTAAGAACATGAAACTACAATAGATAATGAAAGACCTTATTCATACTATATATAAGGATGCTTTACCAACAAGCAATTCTTTGAGCAAAAAATACTACTAATTTGATAGACATCTACCAATACCTCGATTCCTATGATAATCAATAATCAAAAGAATAAAACTCCTTTTTTCCAAACTTATTAAAACAAAATCTAAAGAAGAAGAAAAATGGAATGATTCAATATTTTCTCAAACTAGAAAGTTAAAGGAGAATGAAGCTAAGATCTTCAATATTTATCAAACTCTTAATCCTTCCATTTATTAAGAGAAAAAATTTAGATATAAAGTTAAGATTAGGAGAAGAAAGCAGAGAAAATAATTTGATTAAAAGATGAGAAAATAGGAGCCAAATGTCTATTTTCTCAAGAGAGAAGAAAAGGAAAAGGAAGTAGAGAATGTCTAATAGCTAGCCATTTTTCACAAAGTAAAATGGAGATAATGAGGTAGTGTAAAAGGTAAGGAGTGAATTGAATCAAGAATGGAGTGTATAGAAAAGAGTGTTATTTTACACTCACAAGTGGGGGAGAGAGAAGTCTAACTTAGGTTGAGTATCAACAACGGAACTTTGAGGGAAATACATGATGAGGTATAGGAGGTAGAGTGTTATTAGTGAGAGTCATGTAAGGGAATTGCTAAGTCAAAAAGAGGTGTAGAGAGTTAAACAAACTGCTATAGCTAGTAGAAGAAAGATAAAAGTGAGGAGAAGAGAGAGAAAAGGTGAGACATTTCAAAAGTACTTTGAGAGAATACAGGGCAAACCAATCATAGTTTAAAACAAAAAAAATAGAGAATGAGAAAACCTTTGTGATCATACGTAAGAGTTTGGAAATTAGCTTTAATACATATAAGATTCAACTTGTGTCATGCTAGAAGGTTATGTTCTAATTTAACATAGAAAAAATAAAAAATAAAGTGAAGAATAGGGAGAAATTTGAGGGAATAAAATTAATTCTTGTTAACTTCTTGAATTAATATTCACAAGAACCACCTAAGATATAAACTCTTAAGATAAATCTTGAAAGATTTTTGCAACTCTTACATTTGTGTTAGAAAGGGGAGCTTTTAGTTTTGCTAGAGAGAAAATGTTGTAGCTAATAAGTTGTGATACTTTTTTTCATTCTATCTTTGGCATTTATAGATAAAGTGTAGGATTAAAGGTAACAACTTACCCAACTAATACATGTAATTTGAGATAAAGTGAATGAAGAAATCTACATAATATCACAACCATGAGTTTTGATCATGGTAGGTGATAAGAGTTGACTTGTGTGGATTCAAGGACCCTATGAGTTCACTTTTAAGCATGATTCCTTCTACATTTGGATGTTACAAGGTGTGTTACTAACAATTTTCCACTATTTGAACTTTCACATAACTACCATGAACTTAAACTTTAAAAGTATGAATACCCTATAAAATAATAGTGTTGCACATACTTTCATGTCAACTCATAAACTTGGATACCTTTACTTAACTCACATGTAAATCATATATAGGGGTAGAATACAAAGAAGTCAATGCTCAATAGAATTGAGAAACAATTACACCCTAAGAAGACTGTTGAAATACTGCCAATAGAGTTTGTTAGCCATGTCATAATTAGCTGCACGACTCACCTACCAAATAGAATACCCAAATCTCTAGTTTTTGTTGTATTCATCAAGGGAACACTAGAGATTGCAACCACTAGAATCTGTATATATTGACACCTATCCTAACTACATTTTTATTATTATTTCCATAACTATGCTAATATTTACAGTATATATTAATTCTTTATCAAACTTGACTCTATCAATATGAATTTCACTAGATCCCTAAGGGAACAATACTCAATCATTAATTTATTACTTGGATCAACCATGTATACTTGCATGATTATATTGTGTTGCATTCATTTCATTTTCTTATCAAACATTGTTGACCCAAGCACACACCAGTAGGGTGTTTTGGTGCAGATTTTTGAATATAAGGATCTCTCTAGCATATGTCTAGTTCATGTAGCTGCCACTTAACTTATAAGGAAAGATACATAGATCATTTTAATCTTATAAGAGAAAAAAAGGAGTATGCAATGTCTTCTAGCTTTCCATGTTCTTCTTAAAACTCTACATTGGTTTTTCTAAGTGCTGAAAATGACTTGACATACAACTTGAGAGGGACTTGTGGCTATTTTGTGTGGCTTTTATAGGTGTAAAATGGGATGATATTTGTGGCATTTTTAGGGTTAAAATTTTAAAGTAAAATGGATTAAAAATGATGGGAAAATTAGAGAAAAAACGTAGCTAAAGGTGGCTTATTTTAGGAAGGTTTCTTAGGGGTGGTAAAAAAAAGGTTGATAAAGTTTGCATGCCTTACATGGTTAGTTTTTAAGGACGAATTAATTTATCAAAGTATGGAGAGTTTTCTTATTCTCAATCTTGGAAAAATTAATTATGGGATTGTGATCATCAAATGAAGATACTCCCGCATCAAGCTCTAAGTGCAATATCAAAATATATCAAAAGGGATCTTACAGAACTACAAGTCTAAAAAGGTATCCAGATAACATGAATATATGTACATCCCCATGGATAAATTGATCACTCCTCCCTAGGTAAATCATCATAAGTGACAAAGTTATCTAAAGGGTACTAATTAACTTGCACAAAATCATTTGGACTATATACTCTTGGGAATAAGCAATACCCTTGAAAACAATGATCAATAAGCTACATACTAAGTAAGAGAATAGTAAAGTCATAATAAGGTTACACAATTTCATTAGGTCATATTGAGGAATAAACATACATATAAAATATATAATATACTTTATGGTAATAATTGATTCCAAAAACCTATTAATATATACAATCATAATCCATATTCTTACTTATGTTAAGTTTAGGAATCCCACTATTCTTAATTAGGTGGAGCGGACTGAAGAACCTTTTAGGGTATGATGCTTCTGAGCCACTAATATCGTTTGGTGGAATAGACCCAAATAAAAACCAAATAAACAATCCCTTGTTCACTATTTTTAAACCAATGGAATAGTTTGAAGCATCTCTCTAGTAAAATTGCTCCTAAGCCACTATTATCGTCTAGTGGAATTGGCACAACACTTCTATTATAACTCATGTAATCTTTCACTTGAAATAATTAATGTTTTATCCATTGTTATTTTTTTTATGATAATCATAAGGGTACATATATAAACATTCATGAACATAATCCAACCTAACTTTATTATTCAAAAAACATAATACATGACCACGTGAAGATTGGGATATCCCCTAAGGCAAAAGATCATACTATACTTAACAAAATCTTAATTTTGTGTTAGCATAAATTCTCCCATAATATTCATTGAACCTCCAAAATTTAAGATACATTCCTAAAATAGGATCATTAAGAAGTGATCCAAATATAAAGGTTTAACTCCAATTTCATACACATGAAATAATTTGATTATGGAATGCATTTCCTCAGTTAGGGTTTCACTTAATATAAGTGGCTCCCTCACCTCTCCTTTCAAATTCAAAAGAGGTCTTAGGTAGGGAGATCCTTTATCTCCCTACCTTTTTATTATTGCTATGGAATATTTTCATAGAGATCTTTCCCTTCTATGGAATGACAGAAATTTCTTGGGTCACTATGGCTGCAACAAATTGAAAACTATTGATCTTTATTTTACTGAAGATCTTCTCACTTTCTCAAGATTTGATACCTATTCTGCTCTCCTTATAAGTCAAAAACGGAATGAATTTTCCCTCTACCCAGGCCTGAAAGCAAATCCAACCAAAAGCTCAGTTTACATAGCTGGTGTTTCCATGGCAACAAAGTCTCAAATTCTCCACATTTTGAATTGTGAGGCTGGCTTTTTTCCCTTCAGATACATTGGTGTCCCCCTAAACTCTGCCCATTTGAGTATCACTCATTTTCATCCCCTTGTTAATTCCATCTCTACCAGAATATTATCTTGGACCAACAAACACCTTAGCTATGCTGGTAGACTACAACTCATCAAATCTGCTTTATTTGGAATTCAAAATTTCTTATCCTAGCTGTTTATTCTTCGAAAGAAGTCTTTTTTTGTGTTGAGACTATGTGCAGAACCTTCCTCTGAGCTTGTTTGCCTTTTGGATCATCCAAAGCCCTATTTTCTTTGAAGCAAGTATGTCTTCCCCTTAAAGAAGGTGATCTAGGCATTATTAACTCCACACATTGGAACATTGCAGCTATAGGCAAGAGATTATGGCAGACCATTCATAACAAAGAAATTCTTTGGATTAAGTAGATACATGAGTATTAAATCAAAGATATGTCCAAGTACGACCTGTAGACTCACTCAAATCAGTCCTAGATTTTCAAACGCATCATGCAGCTCAGGGATCCCCTTCTTCATCTATTAAAAAAAATAGAGAGCTCTCTAAAGAGAGTTACAGAATCCACACAGTGTATGATATGATTAGATGGAAATAAGAAGTTAAACCATGGCACAATCAAATTCGGAAACACCCTGGCCCTCCTAGACATAAAGTCATCTCCTGGTTGTTCCATAGTCAAGCAGTCCTTACAAGAGATAAATTGACAAAATGGGGTGTCACAACTGATTCCTCTTGTGGAATTTGTGCACCTAAACCTGAAGATTTAAACCACCTCTTCATGTGTTATCCTTTCTCCCAAGAGCTATGGAGACTAATGTGTAATTGGCTTAGAATTTCTCCCCCTCCCCCTCAACTCTTGGAACCATTTTCAAAACTAGATTTCTCACATGAAGTCTTTTAAAAGAGGTGAAAAAGATATAATGCATATGATGATTGCATGTGTTATCTATAAGATTTGGTATTCTAGGAATCTAGCTATTTTCCATGCAAAAATCCATTTGATTAAGAATTTAGCCCGTGAGATCATTCTTCAAATCTTCATTAGAATATCCTCTTTTAAGAACAAGTCCAAATGGATTGGCCCTTTGGACTCTATTGATAGATTTATGTAGAGCTTCCTTTTCTTTGTAAATATGTTCTTTTGTATGTACTTTCCTCTTCGTAATTAATAAAAATTCTTATTGCTTACCAAAAAAAAATATGCATGCTCATACTAATAATACAACAATACTAATGATAACAAATATGAGAACAATAACATAGATAGGAAGAGTATGAGAGCTATAAAATCCAAATATAGAAAATCAAAGCCAAGAGTTTAAATAACTGGAAGAATAAAAACTTTCTAATATAGTGGGAAAAACACCTCTAGCCAATTAGCCTAACTTTTAAGTATATATATATATATATATATGTAACCCTATGCAATGGACAACTACAAGCCTATGTTATCACACTCAGCATATTCTAACTAATAATCATACCCCGACAAATCGCCCTTTACTCCCAAAACTACAAGCTGGATCATCATAGTGATCACACAAGTGCAGTATCAGTATAGTGAAGTATTCGTAAAACAAACTACCTAAAACATGGTAATGCTTATGCAAAGCATTGAAGTCACATATCATAGTGATAAACATACCAATATAAATTAATAATTAGGCTCATGGTAGTAAGACAATAAAGCATGCTTGCTTGGAAATCATGGAAGAACATTAATACGACAAATACATCACAACCACACAATGTAAACCATATTCTAAATCTTCCTTTAGTGATAATATAAATTTCTAATTATTAATATAGTTCATTCGATCACAACTAGTTCTTTAAGATGAAACAAAGTCAAGGCAATAAATAAACATAATAGGATGCCACACCCACCACACATGGTTAGGATATAACGAAGGAGATTTTCTCTAGAGATACCACACCCACCACACATTTAGTGCCCTTAATGTGAGGGCCATAAGTGCTCAAAGTGCATCAAGGGGCTTGTGTTGGGATACCTCACCTACCACACCTATAATGCCTCTGTCGTGAAGGCTAAAAAGTTGGGATATCATGCCCACCTAAGCAATGGATAACGCGAAGTGATATAGGGCTTGTACTAGGATACCTCACCCACAATAACTAGACATCAATTCCATGTCGGCTTGCCATAGTTTAACACTAAACCTCAAAGATATGTGCATACCCCCTATCGACTACAATTTGGTAGAGAAGGAAATAGGTACCAAGTGAAAAAAATATAAACCACAAACTACTTACCCACTAACTCTGGGTTAGCTAAACTCAGAGTTATAGAAAAAGAATTGAACAAAATATTATTCCATTCTTATTAAATATCAAGTAATATCACAAATCACATATTAATTCCATAAATGTCCAATTGGGTGTTTCCAAGTGATAACACCAAACACATCATAATGCATAAAAGCCACCAATTAAGTGTTTCCAAGTGATAACACCAAACAAAAATAAATTCCATTATTATCCAAAGTGGTTGTTTTCAAGTGATAACACCAAACACATCACAAGGTATAAAAGCGATCAATTGGGTGTTTAGAGATGACACTAAACTTAATTTATTCAAATTCCAAATATCTTCATTATATTTCTTTTTAAATCTAGGGAAAACATGGTCGAACTCATAATTTAAATATTGTAATTACATAAAGGAATTAACATAAAAGGCCTAAAAGAAGAACACTAGTTAACAAATGAATTAGGCGACATATAGCCATACCAGCTAATCGGTCCCCAAGATAAGTCAACCATTCTGATTGCAACAAACTAGAACCGAAAATAGCACTAGTGGAACAGTCAACTGGTTGGTCTCATTGATCGACTATTTATAGAAAACTATTTAATTGATTTAGTCTAACCGGTTAATCGGTCTAAGTTGAGACTAAACCACTTTGGTCAAGGGGTCACCAGTAAATGGGTTTGGTGAACCAATCAACTATTCATAAAAACTAGTCAACTACTTCATCAAACCAAATGAGTACTCTCATAACTAGTCGATACAAATTTCCAAACCATGCAACTATTCACACAACCAGTCAATGGGTTCAATGAACTAATCAAATGGTCTAAGTAAAATAAAACCTAAACTTATGATGCACCCACCAAAATTCACCAAACTATAACATATTAATCCTAGCATGCTTATATGTTATAAAAAACATAAAGAGACATGTTTCACACATAGAATCACATAAATACATTGTAAATTAGGCATTTATATGAAATCATACTCAAACTACAAAATCATGCATAAAATTAGAGAAACTAACAATGCTTAATTTAAGATAGAAACTCCGCCACATTCTCAAATTCTAGAATACCATTAGCCCATGCTCAACAAAAAAACACACCAAGAACATGGAACCACAATAGTAAACAAAAACCTCATTCATATTAATGATAAGAATGCTTTACCTTAAAGCAAATAGTCTAGCACAAAAGTCCTACTTGACAAATATCTAGTCATAGCTCAATTCCTAAGAGAGTAAAAAGTCAAAACCATTAAAAATCCTTCCTAAAATCCATTAATATTCAAAGAAAAACACAAGAAGAAGAACAAAAAAAATACAATTCAATCTTTTCTCAAAAACAGAATTCCAAGGAAAATGAAGCTAAATCTTCAACCATTCTCAAACCTTAATCAATCATTACCAAAGATAAATAAGGGAAAATAAAGCTAAAATTAGAAGAAGAAAGAAGGGATAATAATTCAACCAAAAGAGGGAAGAAAACAAGAGGCAAAGCTATATTTTCTAGCAGAAAAGAAAAAAAGGGGGGATAAAGGAATGATCAACACATAGGAAATTTTACACAATGAGAAAGTGGAGGTGGTAAAAAGTGAAATGAATCCAAAATGGAATGTATAGGAGGGAAAACTGATCAACATCTACAAGAGAGAGATAGATAGAGAGAGAGAGAGAGAAGACTAGTATGATTGAGTATAGATAACTGAGTGTAAGAGAAACACTTGATAATGTGAAGGATATTGAGTGAAATCTAGGAATGAACAATTACATAAGGTTGGTAAGTTAGGGGAGGTGTGTAAGAATTCAAACGTCTAGCTAAGCTACCAGAAGAGAGAGAGGAAAGTGAGGGGGAAGAGAAAAGGTGAGGTATAACTTAGAAATTACTTTTAGGAAAATTTTAACTAAATAAAATCATAAAATGACATAAATAATCTAAAAATAATCCCAAAGCATCAAAATATGATCATTATAACAAATAGATTCTAATTAGGAGTTTTCATAAACATTAAAAAGAGATTTAAATCACAATCATAAAAGGGTACAAAATTGCTGGATAACTAGTCAATTGGTTTCAACAAACTAATCGACTAGTTCATTGAGAATAAAATTATCAATATTTTAGCATATCAATCAATTGAATTGTTATATCAAAATCATTTTAATTCATATTTTAATTACATTTTGAAGGATTTTAGGATAGGGTATTACACTTTCTAGGAAGATAATTGGTGGGACCAAGTCTATGTGAATGTTAACTAGGAGATAAAACTTTTTGTAAGGAATCCCCATAGATGGAGCTTTTTGTTGTATGTGCTTTGTGAATCGAGGATTTCTTAGGAAATTGTGGGTGGTAAGAGAATACTGAGGGTAAAATGGATAAGAGAGAGGAGAGAGCAAACATAAGAAAGTTATATTATGATTTATGATGTCCAAAATAAGTGCAATTCCTTTACATATATGAGTAAAATGAGGGTGAGGAAAAGAGGAAAATATTGTTTGGTTGGAAAATTGAATTGTTATATCCTATGCACCAGCATAAGTTTGAGACCAATCCACAACTAAGGATGACTAAAGTGTACCCGAAAGCTATTTGGAATTGTATTCAAGGCCACAACAATCTTAGTTGAGAAAAAGCTCATGTCAAGGGTTAAAAGAGATATATAAGTCAATGTTTAGAATTAAGTTTTAGAAAGAAAAAAAAAAGAAGAAGCTAAACACCCAAAATTTAATATTTATAAAATTTTGGGGTATTATAGCTACACAGAGTTTGGGTAAAGAACATTTCCAAAGAGATAAAATGGATAGCATGGATCAAATGGAGCATTCTAACTATGCATTCAATTGTTTAAATATTCTTAGAAAGAAGCTAATGAAGAAATAATAATTAAGGTAAGGTGGGGACATAGTTCTTACATAAGAGAAAATGAGGGATGAATCAACAAAAAAATTAATCTAGTATAAAATGATCTCCCATATATAAAAACTAATATGAATTTAATAAATATAGGTATTAGGGTGGTAAAAAAAGGGGGAAGGGCAACTTCGATACTAAAATATTAGTATTTATCTCATGAGTGCTCTTTAACACTTGTTAAACTTTTAATTATTACATAACATAATACTTATTTAATATAAAAAATAAAGTTATTATATTATTAAATTTTTATATAAAAGAGTAATTTTTAGAAAACTCAAAACCATACTTTATATTTTTACCCTTATTTTTTTAATCATATCCATACTAAATATTTTGTTATTTTTTAATAAATAGGATAAATATAATTTTAAAACTACTTTTTTATTACTTTGTAAAAAATTGTACAATTTATAAGAATAACTCTTTTTTTAATATAGATGAAGTATAATAAATGTGTTAATTATAAGAAAATGCTAGCCATATTCCTAAAGCTTATACTAAGAAACTAAAAATAAAACTATGTAGCATTCTCAAATTAATAATATTTTAATGATGAAATTGGATGCCCTAGGTTATTGTTAGTAAAACTATTATCAAGAGTATGATATTAAATGCTAAATATTTTTTCTCTAATTTTAGTAATAATAACAAGAATTTATGAGCATTAGTTGGAAAACTTAAAAGATACATTATATTATAAATATCAATTATATGACATGATTGGTCATAAGATTTTTACTCATCATAAAGATTTTAATGCTAAACTATTAGCACATAATGACTTTTGTGCGTGTTAATTTGTGATGGATGGGTACAACCATTTGGAGCCATTCTACATCCCTGAAATGTCCGGGGGATGAGGATGGCTCTGAAATGGTGAAACACTAATGAAACGGCAAAGAAAAAAATTTGATGCCAAAAACACTTCATTTTGGACCCGAACCTAATTTCCTACCTAGCCAAGCACAGATGCATGAAGAATGACCTCCTTCCCTTTTGATTTTGATCCCTCTTACACTCTCCTCTCCTCTCCTTTACACTCTCTCTCAACCCAACACCAACAACACCATTTTATGGTTTGATTGAAAAAACTGCAGTGGTCGTTGTCATTATTGTGCTTGTCTTCATCTCCGTCTTCAGTTGTCCCTAATTTTTCTCCACTCGCTCGAGCTCCAAGCTGTTGCAAGGTTCTATCATTGAAATGCCTAGGTCACAACATTGTTTGCTGGTCTAAGTAACCACCACCAATATCTTCACTCGGTGTGGGTGCTGAATCTTGACGAATTCTGAGATGGGCTTTCAATTGTGTGTTGAGGTCACCATTTACAGAGGCTTCGATATACAGGTAAAATTTTTGATAATTTATCTTCCTTTGTTTGATTTGTAAACACATAATTATTGTTGTTGTGTTCTATTCAGATTTTAAGTTATGAATCCATTAATTATGTTCAGGTGTTGGTTGTTTATTATGATTTACAATGGTCATTGATTTTGCCTCTTGCTTAATACTATAGTGTTGGGCTGCTGCTTCTCGTTTTTGTTGTGGTGTTGTGTTGCTATATTTCTATGATCTGGTAGTGTGTTGCTGACTTACTATTGCTTTATGTTATTGTTGTGTTGCTGTGTTCTTGTGATCCAGTGTTGTCTTACTATGCTACTTTCGATTGTGTGTTGCTACTTTGTTTTGAATATTGGCATAGTTGGTTTTGATTATTGGAATTGTACTATGATCCGGTGCTCTGGTACTTTTTTGATTATTGGAATTGTTTTGTTGTTTTGCTGTGATGGTCAATGATTTGTCTCATGGCTTGTAGTGCTAATGCCAGTGGTAGTGGTAGTGGTAGTGTTGGTGTTAGTATATCTTCTAAGGATGAAAGTAATTATCCTCTTTGGAAATATGTTACTAGAGGGAAAAAAAACTACTAGAGGGGGACTATTTTATGGATGTGTAACTTTTGTAATCAAACAAAGCAAGGAAGTTACACTAGAGTAAGAGCTCATTTATTAATATTCTCTAGAAAGGTATTGTAACTAGTAAAAAAGTGAGGATGGAGGATAATATTGAGATGGAAAAGTTAGAAAAAGAAGCTATAAAAAGAGTCGATGATATGCTACCAAAGATTTTACCTCGTTCAAGGAGTTCTAATTCGACAATGGATATGTATATTTTTTAAGAAGAGAAGGGTAAATGAGAACAATCTCATAGAAAAAGCATTCAATAGTCAAGCACAATATGAATTAGATGCATTGCTTACTATAATATTTTACACTAGTGGTGTTCTGTTTAATTTGGTACAAAATCCTTCTTTTATGGAACTTTGCTTTTGCTGGCATCTATAATTTACCTCGTTATGTTGCATAGGGTTATAATCATTTGAGAACAAGTTTACTTCCAGAAGAGAAGGCAAACATAGATAGGTTAGTACAACCAATCAAGAAGACATGGAAGGAAAAATGTGTTATTATTGTGTTTGATGGTTGGAGTGATCCACAAAGAAGACCATTGATAAATTTTATTACGATTTATGATACAGGTCCTATGTTTTTAAAGGCCATTGATGCTTCAGGTGAGATCAAAGATAGACACTTTATTTCTAGGTTGCTAAAAGAAGTCATTGTGGATGTGGGCTATCAGAATATTGTATAAGTCATCACCGATAATGCATCGAATTGTAAAGTAGCTAGTGAGAACATTAAACAAATCTATCCTAATATCTATTGGACTCCTTGTGTTGTTCATACTCTTAGCCTTGCATTGAAAAATATTTGTGCTAAAAAAAATGTAGAGAACAATATTGATACATATAAGGAGTGTTGTTGGATAACTGAAAATTATAGAGATGCTATGCAAATCAAGAATTTTATAATGATGCATTCCATGACATTATCTATCTTCAATAGATTTTCTGCTTTAAAGTTGTCACAATTGCTGATACTCGTTTTGTTTAAGTTGTTGTTAACTTGAAGAGAATGAAGCTTATAAGGTATAGTTTTCAAGCAATGGTGATCAGTGAAGAGTGGTTGTGTTATAAAGCTGATAACGTTGGAAAAGTAAGATTTGTGAAAGAAAAACTCCTTGATGATTTATGGTGGGATCAAGTTGATTATATTTTTGAGTTCACACGACCTATGTACCATATGATTAGAGAGTGTGATATTGATAAACTAATCCTTTACCTTTTCTATGAAATGTGGGATACAATGATTGATGAAGTGAGAAATGCCATTTATAAACATAAAGGTAAGGGACTTAGAGAAATGTATTCTTTCTTTCAAGAGGTATATGTCATACTCACTCGTTGGACTAAAAATAATACACCTCTTCATTGCTAGGTATATTCATTGAATCTAAGGTAACCTTAACTCTAAAATTCAATAATCTTTTTAAAATATTCCTTTGTTTCTTCAATTTTACAATTAGTGATAGTATATATTATTTTGTTGATTTTCTCATTTGAATGAAAGTATTCTGTTAATGCTTGGTTAGATGCTAAGTTAACTATAGTTACTTCTTCTAGAGATGAAGAGAATCATATCAAAAGAAACAAATGTTATAGAAGACTTTTTTCTATCTAAGAATATCATTCAAAAGTTAATTTAGAGTTTGCTAATTTTTCTCTCAAGCATGGTTATATAAACTTTGAATTTTAATTTATGACTAGCTTAGTATATATATATATATATATATATATATATATATATATATATATATATATATACATCAATGTAGAGATGTAAATGGGGCGAGTTTAGATCAGGTATACTATATCTATACCCGAACCCGATTAAAAAAACCATATTCATATCCGTACCCATACCCGAATGGATATCCACTAATATATCCACATCCATA
This sequence comes from Tamarix chinensis, assembly GCA_030549775.1. NCBI lineage: Eukaryota > Viridiplantae > Streptophyta > Magnoliopsida > Caryophyllales > Tamaricaceae > Tamarix > Tamarix chinensis. The sequence continues at coordinate 61,861,329 of CM060177.1, read as the reverse complement.
CCCGACGGTTATCCGTTACCCGATGGATAACCCATTTACCCGATAAATTATAAATAACCAACAAATAATCCATTATCCAACGGTAAACCCATTACCGGCTACCCGTTTAAATTTATTCTTTCACAATAAACTACCAAAAAAACAACCTATTATAATACCAAACAATTAATGATAAAGTCTTCAACCTGTCTTAATACCAAACAACTTGTCATAATACACAAGTAACACAACCTACCATGGAAGCCATGCTCCACTCTAGCAATGATAAAGCCATAAAGTCTTCAACCTACAAGTTTGGTTACCAATAACAGGTTTTTAACCAAACTACCAAACAAATAATAATAATACAACTAGTCCTGCATAGTTGCAAGATTACAATTTTGTATAGTATACAAATTACAAAACAATTAAAACAACACCATAGTTGATAAATCTGTCCAAACATAAAATGAAGAACTTGATCATCAATTCATCACGAGTTCAACGTACTTCAAGTCTTCAACAATAACATTCAAAGCAAAATGTTTCTTCCCACGAGGTCCTGAAAAATCCATAATGATAATATATATGAATAACTAGTTTAGTATAATGAATAAATATTTCTAAGATTTAAAAATAAATTCTAAAAAAAATATGTTTACCATGCTAAAAATCAATAATTAGCTTCTCCATCTCCAACCTACAAATCTTATGCATTCTTATGCCACAAAAAAATACATTAATATTTAAAATAATTAAACACGAACAAATATTTCTATCACTAATAATATTTACCTCACATTCGCTAAGATTAGAGTCAGATTCCTCATTGTGCAAGGTAGACCTACGATAATACGAGCTCGTAGTAAATTCATTATCTAACAAAAGCAAAAGAAAATATATTAGAATTAAATAAATATAATAATAGATATATCATAATTATTTAACCATCAAAAGTATAAAATAAATATTACCATAATCCCGTATAGTCGCCCAAAGCCAATCTCTACAACACATTAATGCTTCTAAAGTCTTCAGATGTAAACGGTTGCGATGAGGACTTACAAATCTCCCACTTGTGCTAAAAGTTGACTTAGAAGTAACTGTAGAAACCGAAATATAGCAAGTATGTCCCTAGCCATCCTTTGCAGGATAGGATACTTGGTATTTGTCTTCCACCATGATAAAACATCAAAGTTATCCCTCTGTGGCATAACCAGTTCCTCCAAAAAATAATCTAACTCTATCTTGTGTGATGCACTAGACATGCCTTGAATCACCAACCGTTGGTTATAATGGACCTTAAGAGAGACTCTAGAACCAAAGCTCACATTACTAACATTTGAACCACTACTTTGGCTACTAATAGTAGAAGTTGATACACTTCTATACATATGCTTAAACTTCTCCTCATACTCATGAAACAATTCATAACACATTTTACGAATATTTTCTATCTCTTCACCACAGGAGCTCCCATAAATGATAGAAAAATAACATTCTACCAATGGCATTTTATACCTTGGATCCAAAATAGTGGCCACAACCATCATTTCATGAATCACACTCCAATATTTATCAAAATTTTCTAGCATTTTAGTTGCCATGCCACTAATCACTTCATCTCCATCAACAGACCATTCTATCAACACCATTTTAATCTCACAAACCTTAGGAAAGTATAAATTGGCAGTAGGATATTGGCTTCTAGAAAACATCAAAGTTACATAATAAAACAATGCTAATCTCTCACAAATTGAACAAGCCAAATCCCATTCAACAATAGTAGGACAACATTTAAAAGCAAAATCCAAATGTGCCAAACGAAGAAACACTTCTTCATATACCAAAGCAACATCAAGCATTAAAAATGTAGAATTCCATCTTGTCTTACAATCATGTACCAAAGCTTTACTATATGGAATTTCTTTTTGTCGACAAACCTCCATAAATTTTTCCACCTTTTTGGTGTGGCTTTCTGATACACCACACTCTCACGTACATTCTCAAACAATCAGATTCATTATATGAGCAGCACAACACATATGAAAATACTTCCCATGTGCCAAAAAATACTTTAATTCTATTTTATCTTTCAAATCTCCAATCAAAGCATCATTGGTTGTACAATTATCAACAGTCAATGTGGTAAGTTTCGTATCAACATTCCATTCCAACAAAGAATTCACCAAAACATCACATAAAACCTCATATGTATGTGGAATTGGAACATAGATAAACCTTTAACAAAAGAATAACACAACAAATAAAGCAAAGAATAACATATAATGACATAATATTGAGAGATTAAAAGTATATATGAATATGGATTAAGTATACCTAAGTATTCGACTTTGCAATGTCTAATGGCTATCAATCCAATGAGTGGTAATGGCCATGAAACCCTTCTTTTGATTCTGAGATGTCCACATATCTGTTGTGATTGCAACTCGACTCTTGTTACTACTCAACAACGACATTGTTTTTCTTTTTTCATAATCAAACATCTTAAATATATCACTTCGTAGAGTATTCCTTGAAATCATTTTAAAGGATGGTTGAAGAGCTGATGAATATCTTCTAAATCCTTCATGTTCTACCATACAAAGTGGATACTCATACATAACAACCATGCTACACAACTCATGCCTTACAACTTCTTGATTAAATTCCACAACATAAGCTTTCCTTTTCCATCCCCCTTCTGATCAAAGTTCAACTTGCTTTGGCCTACTCCTTGTATAGGTTTATAGCCTGTACATTTTTTCATGTGTTCACGTAAATGGGAAGTGCTATTTTTCGAATCACCACTTAAACTTTTAGTACAACTTTTACATATTGCTTTTTTCATGCCTTTAACCTCCGTCGCATTAAAATACTCCCAAACAAGTGAAGTTTTTTTTCTTTTTCTCACTAAAGCAAGTTTAGGCACTTCTTCTACCTCCTCATTGGTTGATGGTTCACTAGGTATAAGGTTGCTAGCTACAGCAGAAGAGTGTGGTGGTAGACTTTGTGAATCGGTACTGAGTTGGCTACTCGATGCCATCAAATGATTTGATTATCCCAAACACTATAAAGAAGAAATACATATCAACATAGTACTCAATTGTTTCAGGTCATATAATCATCAGTATATATTTTAAAACTGATGATTATATTATGCATTATGCCTAAACTCATATGCTATCATCATAACGTAGCATTTTCCTATCTTTTATACAGCTACATACTTTGGTATGGTATTTTAGGCATGGTGAGCTAAATTAAATCATATAGATGTTCAATGTACAGAAATAACAGATTTCTTATCGATATGTATATCATCACATGACAAAATAAACAAAATACAACAGTATAATAATTATCCTAATTTATATGTAAGTTTTTATTTGCTGTCATATACCATTTCAACAACTTATCCTAATAATTGACATACTTTAAGTCCTATCTCAATTATATGTATATATATATATATATATACATTACCACTTGAGCTATGATATCGAGGTATCTTTACTATATTTTTATTTTTATTTATATTCTGCTTATATATACATTCTGCTTATTACCACTTAAGTCCTATCTCTCATTGATTTTTGATGCAGCTTGTTATTATGAGAGGCTGTGTGGAAGTCAATAGGAAATTAGGAATCGTCGAGGAGGGCTGTGTATTATGGCACCATGGACCTTTTGTGATATTAAATGGCTATCTTAGTTTTCTTATTTACAAGAGGTTTTTAGTACAGTGAGTTCTTGTCTCATTTATCTCAGGCGTATTTGATGCTTAATCGTAAAAGTACTAGTTTTCTGGTAGCCGAATAATGGTATGAATCATTGTTCTAAGAAATGAAATGATGATGACATGCATACATGGATTACAGTCAATTTATAGCCAACTTACAGATTTGGATGCTAGTGTTTCAAGGCTCTGATAATACTGGGTATGTTAGTCTTAATCATTATCATTATTTTTCCCCTAAAACAAAGATTTACCTAATTTCATCGCATTCAGACTTACATCAGAACATTTTGGCCTTATAATTAATTTTTTATTCAAAAAAGGCAGTATTCCTAGATAACTACTTGAGTGAGAGAGAGGGATGGATAATGCCTATATAGCTCCAAGTTCAGCCACAAATTCAATAGCTAGTAACTGCTAAGATTGCAAGTCAGCAACACGTCAACAACAAGCAACGGTATAAAGCTACTATAAAAAAATGTTTTAATTGTAATCAGAGACAGCAATAGCAAGCAATATGAAGCATTATTGGTATGGGCAGCAACATCAAGCAATATGAAGCATTAAAACAATCGACCACAAATTCATTGAAGCATTAATCAGAGACACCAACGGCAAGGCAGCAACAACAAGCAATGGCAAAGCAGTAACAACAAGCATTAACAATTTGTGATTAGCAATTCGATCTATTAATTAACAAACTTATATAAAAACCCTAAATTATAATATGAAGCATAAATATGTGATTTTGCAAAATATATTAATTGAGTGACCCTTCTTTAAGGAATTGAGTGATTAACAAATAACAATTGAGTGATTAACGGTATGAATTGTGTGAATTTTGCAAACCCTAAATTATAACAATTTGTGATTAACAATTCGATCTATTAATTAACAAACTTACAGAGTGAGGACTTTAAGGAGGCAAGCAGCAGGCGGAAATGGTATGGGCAGAGGCCGCAGAGCAGACCCGACCTGCAGGCGGCACTCACAGAGGAAGAGTCAGGGAAACTCGAAGAGGAAGACTCGAAGACTCGAATTTGAAGAGGAAGAGTCAGGGAGATTGGAGACAGGGACGGCGGCCGACGGGCAACGGCGAGTGAGTCGGGGAGAGACCGAGAGAGAGATTGTCGAATATTGACAGTGACGACGGGCTCACGGGCAAGGGGCAATGCAATGCTGTGTTACTGATACCTCTCGAGACAAATAGTGTTGAGGAATTTGAATGTAAAAGGTCAAGTACAAGTCGTAAGAGTTTTAAATTTTAAGTAGGGTTAAATGTAAAATGACAATTTAATTTCTAATTATAAACTATTCTTATATAAAAAGTTAAGGGTAAAATGGTAAATATATAACGGATAAACGGATATAGATATGGGTATGGATACCCCGTACCCGTATCCGTACCCGAACCTGCCAAATATTTTTAACCCTTATCCATATCCGTTTATCATTATCCATATTCATATCCGTCGGGTAAAATCAGTCGATTTTCAGATATTGTTTGCCGGTTTAAGTCCCTACATCAATGGTGTTAATTGGAGGCTGAGAGGGAGAGGTTTGAACGGTCAATTAAATAAATAAATAAAGACAGTGAAAGAAAAATTTAAAAAGGAATGCTCCAATCCGACATTGGCCTAGGCATATATATTTGACCATCACCGATTTACCGGACACAAGATCACAAGCTATTCTGACTGATAGATTCCTCCTCCCCTCACCGGACTAAAAGGCCATCGTCCTACCTGCCTTCCCTTTCTCTCGTTCCCCCCCCCCTAATCCCCCTACTTGTTGTTAGCTGTGGCGTCTACTTGGATTTGCAATGTCGCGGCGAAACTGGTATGATTCCTTTCTTGCCATATTTCTTGAGTTCTTGAGTTGAAAATTTGTGATTACGGCAGTTTAAATTTCTTGTCCGATTAATTATTTTATATTATTTATTTTCATGAATTTGATCTCTCTGCAGTTTCGCTTCTCAATTTTATGTTGTTTTGAATCTTTACGCTTGCTAAAATGTTGTGCTAAGCTTTTCTACAACTTCATTGGGCCAAGGAATTGCATTTTGTCTTTGGTGAGTTGGGTCTGGTAATGGGGTTACAATAATTATTCGACCCGAATTATAGAAAAAAAAACTCCCAAACCTGTGACATTTATGGGCCATAACCGGGTCAATTATGGTGGCTGTTGTGAAATGGCATAAAGTATGGAACAGGGGAATTGTTCGACCAGCTATATTAGGGCAGCTTGTATTGCTAATTTGAATTTTTCAAAATGTCATTTTGAGTTATTTTAACTCGGTGTAGTTGCTGCATCTTAAATCTTGGTTTCTTGTTGATTGTATCATAACCAAAATGGGTATATCTTTGTAGTCTGATGATCTTGCCGCGCAATGTTGTTTCTTCTACGGATGCCATATTTAACTTAGGTATGCATGATCTAAGATGCAACAATTGTGAGAACATATATGAGACTCATACCTCTCTGGATTATAAGAGGTCATTCATATAGTCCATGCTTGGAATTCGCCTGAACTGCACTTCTTTTTATGTCAATTTTGCTTCTGAATATCTGCTTTGGAGATAAAGAACAATTTTTATATCGCATTGAATGCTGTGTGGAATTTTAATGTTCATAATTTCATCGATTGTACTATCATTATGTGCCCACGTATCTATGAGCCTAAGAACTATATGGGCTTTGCTATGCAAAGAATGTTTGAATTATCTTCCTTAAGAATGTACTGCTTGAAATCTGCCCCTATCGGTTTTGTCTTTTCCCTTCTTGGGTTTTATTTTCTAAATCAAGTTGATGGCACAGTATCTAACAGTCTTGCTGTCACCTGCTGCAATATGGACTTGAGGAAGGGAAATTGACCTTGTTGAATGCTTATAGGTTGACTGTTTTCTTCTTGAGGCTGTGAAAGGCAATTGAAAAGTGATTTTCTTCGTCATATAGACTGAATGGCTTCAGTGAGTGTGGTTCCTGCTTCTGGTCTGAGAGAACCTAGTGGCAATTCTGTTGCCTTGGACAGGTTGCCTAAGGAGATGAATGGTATGAAGATCAGGGATGATAAGGTAATAATTAACATTGGCATTTTAATACTCTTGTTTGTTACTTCATCTCATCATCAGTCATATTAAAAGTAGCTCAACAATTGTAGGATCCGGAAACAAATATTATTAATGGTAATGGGACAGAGGCAGGTAATATTATTGTCACAACAATTGGGGATCGAGATGGACAAGAAAAGCAGGTAGTTAATGCTAGCATGTTGCAGTTTTTACTCTATATTGATCATTTAATCATCAGACTGATAATATCTAATGCCTTTTTGATTGCAGACAGTTAGCTACATGGCTGAATGTTCTGTTGGACAAGGGTCTTTTGGTACTGTGTATAAGGTAAAATGCATGCAGCACTGGAGTTCCCTAAATTAACACACTTAGGGATAATCCTAACCTTCTTTGAAGATGATATCATGTTTTCCTCATTGGACAATGCAGGCAAAATGCTTGGAGACTGGAGAAACTGTTGCTATCAAGAAGGTCCTCCAAGATAAGAGATACAAGAACAGGGAGTTGCAAACCATGCGGCTCCTTGGTCATCCTAATGTTGTCTCTTTGAAACACTGTTTCTTTTCAACAACAGATAAGAAAGAAATGTATCTTAATTTGGTACTTGAATATGTTCCTGAGACCATCCACCGTGTGATTAGACATTACAACAAGATGAACCGCAGGATGCCATTGATATATGTCAAGCTTTATATGTATCAGGTGTGTAGCACATCTCAAAGTTTCATCCTTTTGTATTTGCTGGACGTGGTTCTCTACTCTCTGGATATTAATGTTGTTGCTAACAGATTTGCAGAGCATTGGCCTACATCCATGGAAGTATTGGAGTATGCCATAGAGACATCAAGCCACAGAATCTGCTGGTATGAACCTGTATTATGCCTTCATTAAGATGTTGGAGTTGCATGAATGATTTTTTCAATTTGCTTTTTACTTTGATCCCTGCCTCACCATCTATGATGATCAAGATGAAAAATTCCTTTATTACCTTATCGTCTGTCCCATCCCACGTAAACATATCTATTGGCACTAACAGTGAGCATCTTAACGTGCTTTGTTAAAAGTTGGTTCTTTTAAATTTTTGGCAGGTCAATCCACACACTCACCAATTAAAAATCTGTGACTTTGGAAGCGCAAAAGTACTGGTATGTTCTCCTCTGGTATCTGTCATATACTTGTCGCGTCTGCTCCATGTTAGTGTGTTAAGCACCCCAGAGCATAACCACACACCACAATTGGGATATCAGATTAACAGACATTGGGAGAAAAAAGAAAGTAAGGCAGAAAGTGAGGTAGAGTGTGAGATTAATAACACCTTGATATTACTCCAAATAATCCAGGCATTCGAGGTCCTGGTCTCTCCCCAACAATTTTCCCCGATGCCCTCCCCTTCCCCAGCTCTGCTTGATTTATACTAACCGCCCTCCCCAAAACAGAAAAGATACCAAATAACAGAATAACAGACCCATGCCAGGTCAGGCCTAGCTGATGCCTAGATAATAGAAAAGGAAAAAGAAATAAAATAGAAAACAGCAAATAACATGATAGTTTAGTTTCCTCCTCCTGTCTGCTCACCACCCTTGCTCCTTTGCACACAAGTATATTTAATCACCGGCCTATCATAGTGGTTCCCTAATCCCTACTGTTTTATGTGCTCCATGTTAGTGGTTCCCTACTGTTTTGTGTGAAGTATTTATTGATTTCATAGTCAAATGACAGGTGAAAGGAGAGGCAAATATATCTTACATCTGTTCTAGGTATTATCGAGCACCAGAACTCATCTTTGGTGCAACCGAGTATACTACAGCTATCGATATTTGGTCTGCTGGCTGTGTACTAGCTGAGCTAATGCTTGGACGGGTATGTAATTCATGCATTCTTTCTTCTTTTTCTACTTCCTCTCCATTTCTTTTTGGTCCGGATCGTCTTAAGTGACAGACTTTGAACATTTTGTGAACGTTGTTTCCAGCCACTGTTCCCTGGTGAGAGTGGAGTGGACCAGCTTGTGGAGGTTATTAAGGTGATTGCTTAATCCTCTGTTGGCGTGTTGTGTTTATATGCCAATTTTTTAAGTTAGAGAAACTTACCACAATAAAAAATGCAACCGTAGGGCTGGATAGTATAAAAGTCGATTCTGACCATGTAGCAGAAATGGGAATTATTGTGCAAGGCAACTTTTCTCTTCACTTTTTAAAATTATTATACAGGTTTTGGGCACTCCAACGAGGGAGGAGATAAAATGCATGAATCCTAATTACAGAGAGTACAAGTTCCCTCAAATCAAAGCTCACCCATGGCACAAGGTATAGTAATCATTCCTGTTGATCTCCTCTTCCTGTGTCGAAATTGAACTAGCATGTACCGATTTTCAAATATCAATTTGATCGTCTTCAGATATTCCAACAAAAAAGCATGCCACCTGAAGCGGTAGACCTTGTGTCAAGATTACTACAGTATTCTCCCAACCTGCGTTGCTCTGCAGTAAGTATAAGAATTTTTTCCTTAAGTAGAGGTTTTTTGGTGCGTTTTTGTGCTTTGTTGCATGTATGCAATAATTTTGCAGACGAACCTAATTTTTTTCACTGCCTTGCTGCTGCTCATGATAAATGCAGCTGGAGGCTCTGACTCATCCATTCTTTGACGAGCTACGTGATCCAGGCACCCGCCTGCCTAGCGGACGCATCCTCCCTCCACTTTTTGACTTCAAGCCTCATGGTATTGAGCCTATGCTTTGATTGCTCCAGTTGGTACTGCTGTGTATTTGATGAATATTTTTCTTAACTTTTTCTCTGAATATTACTTTTATCTGTTTTTTGGTCAGAACTGAAAGAGGTTACAACAGAAATGATCGTGAAGCTGATTCCGGAGCATGCTAGGAAGCAAACTGCTTCTCATAGGTTATGAAGCAATTGTTTACTTTGCATGAACCGGTCGAAGTAGATGTGCCGGTTTGCGTTAGCTATGTCAATATTTATGTGATTGATATTCATTCATGTTGTTATTTGTATGTTATTTCCCAAATATCATAGTCTCTATCTTTGCCGCAGCATCTTGAAGTTATGTTTATTTTCTACAGAGCCTCAGAAAATGAAGTCTTGTTTTCTCTCTTTCGCCCCCGGGTCTTTTATTCTTTTGTATTGATGGGAGATGAACCTTTTGTCTAGATTGGGAAGGAGGCTGGATGTGTAACTATGAAATTGAATTGAATTGAGGGATCATGTCATTCTTTCACTTCCGTTTTACAAAGCTCTGATGATGATATACTGCCGTTGAATCTCCTTATAGATGTGCGATTATGTCCACTGAATTGATTGTGTCCAATATTTATTGGCCTCATATTCATCATTTATGAGTAATTCAGTATTATTGGATTTGTCATTGTGCCATTGTGGACCTGTGGTGCATCCATGGTTCTCATATTCGACTGCACATTTAGTAGCCAAGACATCAATTATGAGGAATTCAGTGTTATTGGATTTGTCATGTCACACCTCTGTGTGGCGAAGGAAATATGGGATACTTTTGGTAGGCAATACGATGAAATAATGATACTTTTGTTTACAGTAATTATGCGAACAAGAAGAATAATGATACTTCTTTTAGTAAGTACTTTAATTTTTTTATTTATTTGAAAATATTTTATTATAAATTGTATTCCAGTATAAAGATAATTTAAAACTATTTAAAAAATATAGCATATTAATTTAAATACAATGCTAAAATTATGATTGATTCATAAAAGTTATTTTTCTCATTTTATTTTTCAATGGGTATACTGAATAAGCCGACAACAAGGTGTGCACTATGTAATTGATTGTTAGGGAAAAAAAATTAAAATCTACTTCTTGTTTAATGTTATTTATGTTTAATTAGGGCTTGTAAAAAGACTATATTATTACATTTCCTTTTTTTTTTGTACTTAGAGACAAATATTGATATACTTTTTACTTTAAAAAAGTTATTATATAAAATATAGTTATATATTCTATAATGGTTAAAATTATGTTTTACTATTTTTGTGATGTTCTATCATAAAATTAATTTCATCACTATCCTTATTATATTTTATCAATGTTGTGTTATATTTCATCACTATTATAATTATGTTTTATTAATATTGTCTTTTTTATTTTTATTATAGTAGTTGTATTTTGCCATATTACATTTCATTTTTCTAAGAAAATTATATTATCATTCTTCAACATAATTACTTTTATATTTTACCACAATTGTGTTATGTTGTATCACTATTATGTTTGTATTTCACCACTCATAACTTTATATTTCACTAATTTTTATGTTATATTTCACTATCTATAGTTGTGATTTTTCTATAAAAAAAAGAAGAATAAATTCTCATATTGTATTATATTTGTCTTTATATTTAATCATTGTTGCTTTTATATTTCATAATAGTTTCTTTCATATTTTATCATTATTATTGCTTATAATTCACTATTACTACAATTAATGTTTCACTACTATTATTGTCGATGTATGTTTATTAATGTTGGGATTGATGTTTCACCATTAACGTGCTTATATTCTACCATAAAATCTTTTATATAAAAAATATCCTAATATTGGTCTATCAATAACAAAAAAAATAAATACTAGCAACATTTTGGTATAATTATGTTATTTTTTTAATATATAAAATTAAAGATACCATTTTAAAAAAATTTAAAGAAAATATAAATTTTTAACTAATTTACATGTGTAACCCCATATCTCCTTTTTACTATGAAGTAACTATTTAGAACATAAAAATATATTTAGAATTACTTTTTAGTAAAATGTATTTTTCTAAAGGAATCATTCTTTATGCATTTGAGCACGGATACTACTGGCTAAAGAGGTCATACTATTTATCAGAATAGTTAGCTTTCATCTCATTACGGTAAGGATATATATATATTTGTCTTTTGGTAAATTATTGTCACATGACAAAGATACATCACATGTCGAAGAGTCCAAGTAGCCAAGCCAAGGTCAAGGCCTGATACTCCTACGTTGAAAGGCTAACTCTTGTAGCCTAACAATTACTTCCTTGCTCTGTATATATATATATATGTATTTCATCTTGATTAATACGTACACATGTATAAATAGAAACTTCATCACAGGAATAGCATTTAATTCTCTAAGAGGACGTTCGTGTTAGCGTAGAGGTCATCATCTTTCATCTCCAAGTTATTGGTCAAGGGGTTCAGATCTCGTCCGATTTAAAAGTGCTTACCTAACCCTTAACTCACTACCACCTTTGTACTGTGTCAAAATAATAATAATAATAACAATATATATATATATATATATATTTATATATATATATATTTTTTGTTTTAGATGGTTGTGGTTAGTTTTGTATTTGTATTGCTGCAGATTTGTTAGATATATCTACCATGTGATTTTGTGGATTGTATAAAATTACAATAGTTGGTGGCTTGATAGTCGTATGTATTCAATATTTTCTCATATTTCCCCCCTATAATTGATAGGATATATTGATATTAGGAGGTACCGGTGATATGTACTCTTTTTTTTTTTTAATTATTTGGTTAGCTATCAAGTGCATCAAACCAAACCATAAAATTATGGTTTGGTTTGGATAATCTAATTTTAAAATGGGGTTTGTGTTGATTCAAGGAAAAAAAAACAAATAATTTGGGTTGGTTTGGTTAAAGAGGTTAACCTTCATTAAACAAACCATATCACCACTAGAACCAAACAACCATATTCGCGTACTAGCTAGCATTGGTCAAAATATGGTAAGGAGTTCTTATGCCATTATAGACAGTCAATGAGCAAAAAATGTGTCCAAGAGGAGTCACAAGTGTAGAGGGATGTTGTAACACCTCCAAAATTCACTACTGAAAAATTTTGTTTTATTTGAAAGAGTTAGCGGATTCAAATTATAAAATCGTGAATTCTGAGGATATTACCGCCACACTTAGTACCAGTCCGATTCACTCCTACCGTTCCAATACTAAGTGCTAAGGCTAAAAGTGTAAAACACAATTTACAATCCATTTTTAAATCAGAGTAGCGCATCAAATTATTTACAAGAATAAAATCCAACAATAATGGTTACTTTAACAACATTAACATTAAAACCATGAATTTAAAAGAGAACGAGAAAAATCCTAACGGTACCGGATAATTCCTTACTCTCTTTCCCGTTGCCCACTTGAGTACCACCTGAAAAGACCTGCAAGAGGCACTGCCCATTGAATAGGCAGGGGCCCCACGAAGGGAACCCTTTAGTACTATGGTACTGAGTAATACCACACTTAAAAACAGGCTCGCAATGCAACACATAATGCAAGCTATAAACATATGTAATGAGAGGTGCATACATAATAATCACATATATAACAAGGCTACCACATATCAATAAGTTATAAGGTACAATCGATACTTTTGGGCCTTAAACCATTAGTCCATCATTATTCAATCATCTCTTTTGTTATATCCAAGCGAGTGCGGGAACCCCACTATTATAACCGGTGGACCGGAATACATACAGGGCAGAACGCTCCTGACCACTGTTATTGCCGATGGATCAGTCTCTAGGGCAAAACGCTCCTGGCCACTATTATTCGCCAATGGACCGGTCTGGCCCCGACTCACAAGGTGTTCCACTATAAGTGATTAATATCTTTCTATAATTTATTCACATCCAATGCTTGTTTCATTAAGCTCGGGACCCCCACTATTTTAGCCGGTGGATCGGAATACATATAATCATCATCCAGGGCAAAATGCTCCTGGGCCACTATTATATCCGGTAGATCGGTACTCATAATCACTTGCCAGGGCAAAACGCTCTTGGGCCACTATTATATCCGGTCATAATCACTTGCTAGGGCAACACGCTCCTGGGCCACTATTATAACCGGTGGATCGGTACTCATTATCATAAGTCAGCTGGGCCCGGCTCATTAATCTTTCACTTTCGTAATTAGTGTTTTTCCTTTCTTTAGTCAGCACAACAATTCTATTTATTTACCTCGGACGGGAGATCAAGAACCCGGGATACAAAGGTACACCGGTCGTACCGGTGCATACAAGCTACTCAGTACCCTTCAACCACGAACCCAGGGACACAAAGGTACCCTAGTCGTACTGGTGCATAAATCTACTCGGTACCCTACCGATAAGAACACCTAATCTATAAGTATGCATACCCCCTAACTAGGTCCATAGAGCTAGATAGAGTAAGATATAGGGCCTGGCTGGGGCACAAAGGCACAGAAGCAAATACCAGAATAATCGTGGACTAAACTACGTCTTTAGGGTAACGACCCCTAAAGAGTCACCATTCCCGATCTCGAGGTCTTTCACTTTAAGTATTAGTGTCTTAATTAAGGTGATCACAAAAAAGCACAATAATCATATACTTATTCATTTTTAATCATTCTGATATCATTAGGCATTTCTTATTCAGACGGTTATCCAAGATATCACCGAGAAACCATTAAGGCAATCATAATCTCATCTAAGTTCGAATTAGGATTCGTTCTCGTAATACTTACTAGTTATCAAATATTCTTAACTTGCTAACCAGCATTACTTGAATCATATTATGAAATTCCACAATCACAACGACCTGTTAGGTACAAATTACTTATTTACCTCTTACTTATATAATTGTTAAGTGATCCCTTCCTTACTTGATAAATTACCATATTACCCTTTAGGTTGTATAATTATCAAATTACCCCTTATCCAATTTAGGTTACCAAGTTATCTCCTACACTTTTTAGATCACCATTCACCCCTCATAATTGCTACACTTAACATGTCTCCCATCTGGTTGGTTAGATTACCGAATTGCCCTTCTCCTTTGTTATATTTACTAAATTATCCTTAAGTTGGATAAATTATCAAATTACCCTTCTTCATTATCATGATTACCAATTTTCCCCTTTAGTTGGTTAAACAATTACCAACTTACCCTTTAGTTGGATAAATTACCAGATCGCCCTTCTCCTTTATCATAATTACTATTTTACCCCTCTCAATTATTTTAATTGTCATTTTACCCCTTTTCAATTATTATAAATCCCAAATTACCCTTCTTCATAATTACAATTATTAATTTACCCTCCTTCATAATTATAATTATCAATTTACCCTTCTCCATATTTATAATTATTAAATTACCCTTCTCCATACTTATAATTATTAATTTACCCTTCTCCATATTTATAATTATTAATTTACCCTTATCCATTCTTATAATTACTATATTGCCCTTCTCCATTATTAAAATTACCATAATGCCCTTTTATTGGTTAATTTACTAAATTATCCTTCTATATTATCATAATTATCCAATTACCGCTTTTTAATTATAATTTAATTACCAATTTATCCTTCATCGTTATCATTATTACCAAGTTACCCTTTACTCCTAAGTTTGCCATAAATATCCTTTTAATTTACAAACTTACCCTTCTACCCCTTACTTCCAAATTACCATAATATCCTTTTAGTTACAAAATTACCACAATACCCCTTTTTCTTATAAAATTACCATGACACCCCTTTTACTTTACAAATTACTATTTTACCCTTTTACATTCAAAATTACCATTTTTATCTTTCCTTACAAAATTACCATTTTTCCCTTCTTTTCCAAAATTACCATATTACCCTTTACTCCCAAAATCACCATAATACCCCTTTACTTATAAAATTAACATTTTGTCATTTGCTTATAAAATTACCATATTGCCCTTTTTACTCCCAACATTAACACTTTACCTTTTACTCCCAAAATTACCATAATACTTTTTTATTTATAAAAATTAACATTTTACCCCCTTACATCTAATTTTACCATTCTTACCACTTGTAAAATTACTATATGGCCCTTTGACTCCAAAATTACCACTTTACCCTTTTCTCTAAAAATGTCTACAATACCCTTTTACTTATAAAATTATCATTTTGTTGTTCAATCATAAAATTACCATATTTCCCTTTTGCCTCCAAAATTACAAGAACACAACATAATACATCATAAACCAGCATTTAACATTTCCATCAATAATCAAACTCCTCCCTTAAGTATCATCTCTACACATGGCACAAAATCTATCATACTTTTCTTTTCTTTTCTTTTTATCAATCCATATGAGCAACCATATATATCATACTAGGCAACACAAAACATGCATAAAATCATACTAAAATCCCTAATGTGCTAGCATACGTTTTCCCATGTGTTTAAGTGGGGTTTAACGATTACCTTAATCCTGCAAAAATTGAACCTTACCAGCATCCCGGTTAAAGATTCAAAGCTTAATTAGCAACTCAACACCTAAAAATAATATCAATAAGTATTATATTAGAAGTAGGAAATTAAAAAGGATAAAACTTTATAAAAATTTATTTAATAATAATACACTTTAATTAACTATTAATATACCTCAAAATTTAGCCAAATAAATTCCAAAATAATGTGGAGCTCACGCTGCATGAACAGCGTGAGCCACATGCAGATTAAGGGGGGAAGAAAGGGTTCAAAGGTAATGAGGTAGAAGGGAGGAGAGATGGCTCGGTTTAGGGACTTTAGGCTAGAAAAGGAGGTAGATGGGGGAGGATTGGAGGCAAGGTAAGGATGCAGAAGTGAAGAGGGGGTGTAGGTGGAGGCTAAGGATGGTTTCACGGCGGCCTAGGGTGGCAGTAAGGTAGTGAAGATGACTGTCGGGCTGGGCGTGGTTGAGAAGGAAGGAAAAGAGAGGGGAAAATGGAGGGGTGCAGGGGCTGTTTTCAGGAAAGTAAGGTATGGGGGTGGTAGAGGAGGTTTCAGGGTGTGGATTGGTGGTTTGGGTGGCGGCAGAGGTGGCCGGACGGCGGCGAATGGGGTGATTGCAGGTAGCTTGGCGATAAAGGAGAAAAGTGGGGAGAAAAAGAAGAGGTGGAGAAGGGAGGGGCTGTAGGGGCTCGAGGGTGGCTTGGGTGGTCTCGTGGTGGTGCAGGGCTGAGGTATAGGGTGGTAGTGGGCGGCGTAGGGGCTTAGTGCGGTGGTTGGAGCGGCGGTTGGTGGCGGCGTGCAAAAACAGGGGGGAAAATGGGAGGAGGAGAAAATAAGAGAAAGAGCTCGAGGAAGGAGAAGAGGGCTCAAAATTATGGGAAATGAAGGGCTGGTGAGGGTAAGAAAAGAAGAGGGAGAGGAAGGGGGAGTAGGTGGCCGGTTGGGGCAGGTTGTAGGGTGGCAGATGGTGGTCGGGTGATAGGGAGATGAAAGGAAGAAGAGGGAAAGGAAAAGGGGCATGCGAGCTGTGATCCAGGAGTTGGTTTGGTTCGAAATAGGAAAGAAAATGACAGGGAAGGGAGAGGGAGTAGCAGGGAGGTAGGTGGTGGCTGGGTATGGTAGTTGCAGGCGGCCGGCGTGCTCGATCATGGCAGACAATGGTGGTCGAGTGTGGAAGAAGAGAGAAAGGAAGGGGGAGGGGTGCAAACGGTTGGACCGACGTAGGAAAGAAGGGGAGGTCGGCCGGTCCAGTCTGGAAAAAAAAGAGAGGGATAGGCCGGGCTGTGCTGCGTCGTGTGTGGGAGAAGGAGAAGGGGGAAGAAATGGGCCTGTGGCCCAGCGCGCAAGGAAAGGGGAGAATAGACCGGTGCAGGGGGCCCAAGGAGGAAGAAAAAGGGAAAGAAATAAAGGGGAAAGAAGGAGAAGGTAAGAAAGAAAAAAAAAGAAAAGAAAAGGAAAATGGGAAAATTGGAGAACTTAAAATAATTTAAATTTATAATATAATAGGATTTAATATTTTTAATAATAAATTTATTTAATAATCTTATTTAATATAATTAAATATATGGGCTTAAAAAGGATAATTTTAGTAAAATATTAGTTTGGAAAATTATTTAATTAAAAATAATGTAATAAAATAACAAAATATTTATTTTAAATTTATTAAATACTCCAATCCAAATTTATATACTCAAAAATCCATAAAATAATTAAATTAAATAATTTTAAAAGCTAATTTATTTCAAATAAAATTTATTTATTAAATTATAGGTGATTAAGCTAATTTATTTCAAATAAAAGTTATTTATTAAATCTAAAATTTAGGGGGATTACAGATGTATTTTTGTAGCTTATTTTTGAATCATAGAAAGTGGTCCATTTTTTAGAAGTCGCCTAAAAGAAGGGATGGCTTGGGTAACAATCATAGTTATGTGGTTCTACTACAATCTCTAACCAATTGATATTTTGCCATCTCCAATTTTACAACTACGATCTTTTATGTATTTATTTTGAAAAAGGATTTATAAAAAGTAAAATAGAAAATATGAGGTGTTACTACTACATTTGATATTGAGAAGGTATAACCAATACCTAACTTATACTAGGTACAAGGATAAAAGTAAGATCATATCTCAAGGTTTAGGCAATACCTTAGAAAGGGGTTTTAATAACAGTTATTTTATGGTTTTAATAGCATTTTCGAACTGTTATTGAATCACTTGTTATTAAAGCTTTAATAACGGTTGATAACCATCATAAAAAATATAAAAAAAACCGTAAATATTATGATAAACTTGGGTTTTAACAATGGTTTTTATCTAAAAAGTGTTATTAAAATAATTCTTTAATAACAGTTTGTACATAAAAATAGCTATTAAAAACAAAGTTTTAATAAGGGTTTCTCCCAAAACCATTGTTAAAACATCAACAAATTATGGTTTTAATCATTAATTAACAATTATTAAATCCTAATTAGGATTAAATGATCATTAAAATAGTTTAACAAGGTGTTTTTAATTAAACATCATTGTTAAAACATCACTGATTTAGAGTTTCAATCATTAATTACATATTTATTAAACCTTAATATGGATTAAGTAAGCATTAATTACAAATTTTAATAACGGTTATTACATTAAAAATGTTGTTAAAACATAAATAATTTAGGGTTTCAATTAATGATTATACATTTATTTAACCATAATAGGATTAAATGAGCATTAAATAGAACTTTTAATAATGGTTTTTGATTAAAACTATTGTTAAAATGCACCTAATTTAGGGTTTTAATCATTGATTACTCATTTATTCAACTATAATTCGAATTGAATGAGCATTAAATGCAGATTTTAATAATGATTTTAAAGATAATTGTTATTAAAAATGTTATAGAGAATAAGTGTTTAAGCTTTTAATAAAATTTCTCACTTAAAACCATTATTAAAACTTCTTATAATAATGGTTTTAGGTAAGAAACGTTATTAATTTTTTTATTTATAGTTTTTGTAGTTTTTTTCCAGTCCACATACACAATTGTATGTTTAAATATTTACCAAATATACAATGTAAAACAACATCAATTCATATATACATGCATGTCTTCCTCCTAAGTATACTATATATTCTCAATCAATCTGTAATTAGTAAGTCTTAGTACACTGGACATACCCAGGAATCAAAATTAGTTGGTGTATCATAACTTAGTAGCTCTACACTTCAAAGTCAAAATTCCATAGGTCATAACCTAGATGACCAAAAGGAGTAGATGAAATATAAACTTGAACATGTATGTAGAATGTAGATCCTTAATATAGAATGTATGATTGCACATGATTGGCCCATTGGTCTCTAAGTCCATCAATTTCCTCATATTTGTATTTCTAGCTTTGTGCATACCCACTACTGAAAAACTACAAATTCACAAGTCTCAAATATTCAGTTAGTTCTTAAGTCAATTACTAAATATATATGTCATGATTCATTAATGAAAAAATATGGAAAAAAATATACATGGCTTGGATCTATGCTTACCGATCTCTTTTGGAGTATCAGATCCATTACTCTACAAATATAGTATCCACAATTATTGTCGTTCTGCTATTGTGGACACTATCAAATAAATTCAGTTAGCTCTCTAACTATTAGATATTAATTTGAATTAAAATAAAATATAAAATATTTGTCTTCCTAGTTACCATTACAGGCTTATATTCAAGACTTTTTGGGTCTGGGACACTATTTCCACCCCTCCTTTGATACGCCATCTAGTACCTTAATAAATAGAGTTGGATACACAATATTATAACTATATATACCTAAAATAATTAAAGTAGAATATATACATAAATAACCTAATGAAGTAAGAAGTAAAAATTATACTAACATGTTAATAAAT
This sequence comes from Tamarix chinensis, assembly GCA_030549775.1. Lineage (NCBI taxonomy): Eukaryota > Viridiplantae > Streptophyta > Magnoliopsida > Caryophyllales > Tamaricaceae > Tamarix > Tamarix chinensis. The sequence goes on along the minus strand of CM060177.1, from coordinate 61,841,377 downwards.
TATTTCCCACCACGACTAGATTTAGCAAAAGGCACGTTATATGTTCGAAGGAAATCAAACACATATACTTTATTTTGATTAGGTCGGACGGCGTAGAAAACCTTACGTTCACTTGCTAGGTGAATAATAAGATAAAGTTTGTTGTATCCCTCACTTAAAATATGATCCAGTAGATATTTTATGCGCATACCATCTCTTATTGTAGTATTGTTAGCTACGTAGTATGGACACACAAATACAATATTGGACAACATTTCTTCTACCGCAGTATGACTACCTATGAACCTATGGACGAAAATAACATTGTATATTTATTAATAACTGATAACTCATATAAGAGGTTATAAAAATTCCAATACAGCAAAAAGTACTAAAATATGATATATAAAATAATACTTACATAACATATAAGGTAATGCTTGTGGTTGACATCTATTCCAGATTATAAATGTCACTTATATCAGCTACCGATACCATATAAGTAGCATTGTACCTCCCAACATACTTAGGATAACTATCAAATGAACTATAATTATCATCGAGGTAATTTTGGGTATAAAAATATAACAAAGCCAAAGCTAGTGGTGGTTAGTTCTTCTTCAAAGATGGAATCTTTTCCCAAGATGGACTGGCAGCACCTCTATCTCTAATAAAGCTCCAGTAGCTGAGACATCTTATTGTTTTGCCAAGAATGTGGGAGGTCTTAGCTTAATCGATATCAACACCTGCAATATTGCAGCACTTGGAAAACATCTGCTTAGAAGAAAGACACTTTGTGGACTAAATGGATCTATAGTAGATTCATCAAATAAGGCTCAATCTGAGACATTGATATACTAGCATCTACATCTTGGCCTTTAAGGAGTATCCTAAGCTTAAATACTACACTTTATCCTATCATTGCAAACCTCCCACAGGATACATCTTATAATATTGAAAGAGTTTATACAAATTTGAGGCATAAGGGCTCGAGATGTGATTGGTGGAAAATAGTTTGGCAAAATCCTACAGCCCCAGTCATCAATTCATATCATGGTTAGCTACAATTGGGCATTTGACTACAAAGGATAGCCTTATTAAATACATACCTATGGAAGACCAACAATGTGTATTTTGTGCTCATCAGGAATCCATTTCTCATCTGTTTGTACACTATCCAGCAATGGGAGGCATTATTCACACAATTTGTCATCCCATGAGACTTAGAAAAACATCTCTTAGTTGGGATAGGCTACTAATATAATTCAGCTTCATGCATGGTTGCTTGAGGACAAAGTTGATGCTCTTAAGAGGTTTATTTGTCACATCTCTCTATGAGATATAGAAGGATAAAAGCTTTTAATAACATTCATTGTAATTGGAATACTCTGATTAAATCCATTGCCATTAGTGTTTCTCATAGATATTTATATGGCCATAGGTACTCTAAGTATAGTCGTAGTATTCATGTAGTCGATGCATTTTGGTCTCAAGCTTGTAATACTTCATTCTTATTATAGCAATAAAATTCTATTTGTTTCTTTAAAAAATACATCATTTTAAGGGGGAAACTTTGGGGCCTAGTCTTAGTGATTGAAAGTGCATTAGTCTTTTAGCTTACCAAGTGTGCTCATATTGTTTTCTTCTAAGCTTAGTGTCCTTAGAGCATTGGTCCGAGGGTAGTTTGAGGGTGCAACTTTGAAGCCTAGGCTTAGTGATTGAAAGCACATTGGTCTTTCAGTACACCTGGTGTTCCTATCTTCATTATATTTTAGGGTCAATGATCATAGTAAGTAGATTTGCTACAAAATGACATTATGTGAATACAAGAATGTTTGCAGAAAACTGTTATTCCTTTATCAACATTGATATGCAACTAGATTCTCTGTATTTTATATAATAAATTTCATTACTAAGTAAGTAGAAAACAGTATTGAAAATAATATTTTGACAAGGGTTTTGTATTCAAAGCATTCACTATATATCTTTTCTCTTCATTATCTTCTATGATTGTGGTCAACCCATTTTGGTCTATAACTTGATATGGGCCTTCCCATTAGTTGCTAATTTTCCTCTACCATCATTTCTTTGGAAATTAGCCTTCCTTAACATATAACACTCTACCTTTAATTATATAGGTTTTATTCTTTTTTTTTGGAGTATTTAGATAATCTTTTTCTGTATTTAGCAAGTCACATTTGAACTACATATCTTTGTTCTTCTTAAAGACCCTTCTCAATTTTTAGGGCCTCTTTGTTAACTTTGAGATCATGTAGGTTGTATATGAACATGTTTCATTCTCAATTGGTATAACTGCTTCAACCTCAATAGTTAATATAAAAGACATTTCTCTTGTTAGATTTTTTATAGTTTTTGTCACAATCTATAATTTCCTAGACGATCACCCTCCTAACCACACTTAGCCTTATTCAATTGGTGCCTAAGCTATCCTAGTATTTATTTGTTTTCATGTTCACTTTATTAGTGCATCTTTTTTAACCAGTGAGGAAGTTATTCTCAAAATACAAATTGTCTATATAAAAGATTGTTTACTATAAATTACTTGTGAATAAGATACTATGGTGAATATGTAATAATTTTTTTAGTTTTCATAGAATTACCTACATTAATTTTTGTCATCTCGGCCATTATTAGTTATAACTTCCTATAGGAATCCAATTCTATAGATTTTCATTCGTTTTATTTGTATGATGATGAGTTGTAATCCTACATTCCATCAATATTCACTTTATATTTTATGCTTGTAAATGAAATTTTTTCTAGAAAAATTCATTGTTTTCTTTTCAATGATCTCTAGTAGGGCATCCAGCTAAACCCATTTTGTAAAATAATAAATTCTATGACAAATATATTTTAACTAATAGCTACACTTAATGGGTATTTTGAATGCTAACACAAGTATGCTATTATATTAATTTTTAAATAATTGGTGGTAAAATTTTAAGTATCATAATACTAGCCCTAAGAGGTTTAAAAATATTTTTCTCCCCACATGGTCAATGGCCATCACCTATGGACTTACAATAGGTTACAATTGTGAAGCAAAAAAGTTTGTTGTTGTGGAAAATTTTAATACCCCTCACATCCACATAATATTACATTGATATGTTTATATATAGTTTTCAAGTTATAACCATAAAATAAAGCTTTTGTTGAGAGAGATTTGGCAGCTTGGTGGAGTCCACATATTCCTACTTGAGCTTCATCCAAGACTTATTGTCCTATTACTCAAGGCACACATGTTAGTATTGGCATGGCCTAGCGTCTATACGGTTGTCCCTCACTTACAAAGTATTTTTTTTATCCCAACTCTTAAGTTTAAACAATTTATTTTTCTTCGTAAATTGAGTCTCTATTTCTAAGTAATCCATTAATTATTTCATCCACTCACCTACTATGAACATCTATGTAATCTCACACAAGTTAGACAAAACATCCCAAATCTCTATTAAACGCTTTGTTACATATTCAACCATGACTATTGTTAAACCAAAATTTTCCCATATTTTTATGCTACTTTACCTCCACTTTTTTTTTATCTTATTTAGCTTCTTGCTTGTATTATTATTTTCTTGATAGTGGATTTTAGGAAATTCTTGCACAAACACAATGATTCAATGGAATAATGCACGGAGTTAAGAGAATAATCAATTATGGAGGGAGATGAACAAAGAAAATCAAGCTTCCATATTTTTGAAGAAGTAAAGAGGTTCAAAGAGTTGAAAAGAGAAGTAAAAGAATAAAGAGGAAGAAGATTTGGGCGTTGCACAACTAGCTAGTGCAACCTTGCACACCTGTGCAAGTCCAAATCCCTAAATTACAGAGAAAAAAAATATATAGCAAAGTAGTATAGCTTTGCATAGCTGTGAAACTATTGAACAAATATGTGTATAGAATTTTTCCTCTCATGACCCAGCATAACCCTGCACATCCATTCTATTGAGAGTCAAAAAGCTACACGGCTACCAGGTGTAGCATTGCACGATAATGTATTAGACGGTTATTACCATTTTGCATGAGCTCTTTCACATGTTCTCCCACTATTTTATGTGCAAATAAAATGGGATTATAAAAGGGAGAGGTACAAGAGATTTAAGGGAAGAAGTCTGGTCCCTTTTTATGATTACCAAGCAAAAGCAATCTATTGTAATCGATATTTAATTTATATGTAATTTGTGTTCTTCAATCAATATTTCTAAGGGTGCATTTCAACTCTGGAACCATTAATTTTGTCTTCAATATATGGTTTGATCCTTTCATTTTTCTCTTCTTTTAATTATTAAAATTTTATTATGCATATCAAATTACATTCATTATCCACATTTTATTTAAGTTATGAGTGAGTAATCATCTTTTTCTAGGATTAAACTAGGCTCTATTTTTTATATGAATATGATGAGTTAAATTGCATGCTGTATGCATGTTTCATACCAGTTGTTTCATATATTAGATATTAATTTTATAGGTAGGGTTTGAAAGAATCTGATTATGTATATGAGTGCACTTCTCTTTCTTTCCCCTTTTTACCCTCACATTGAGGATAATGTTTTATCTAACCATGGGGGATTCTTGTTAGCTTATCTCTTGCCATTTTTATTAGTTTTCTCATTTTCTCTGTTTTTTTGGTGTTCCTTTTGCCAAAAAAAAAGGAAGAGATTTGGGAAATCATAATTTGATGATGGAAATGTAATAGAACTTTCTACATAGATTAACCATATACTATTAAGACCTATAGATTACAAGGACGTATAAGGAAAAATGTTTTGAAATGTTTTTAAGCCTAAATCTCTAATTGATAAGCTCTCATACCATTTATTAATTTAGCACTCTAGAGGTTCATCTTTGATGAATTTCCCTTCTAGACCGACACATAGAAATTAGAGCTAGTAGCAAAATAATCAGTGAGATCTTGGGCCTTATAGATTATCCACACTTTTACGGTCTTATAGATCCTTTATTGTGTGTATTCTCCCCTAATTTGTGAAACTAGAACTTGCATGTATTCTCTTCAAGGTCCCATATGATATATGCATACACTAAGATGATTAAAGCACTTTTTATTTCCTTTTCTTAGATATATTAGCCAACCAACCTATCAAATGGCATTTAATCCCTTTGCTTAACCTCTTTCAGCCTTTGGCCTAATTATTCAATCAAAAACCTACATTAGTGACCTTATTTTTGACTTATTAGCTAGTCCTTTTCCAAAAAATGAGGAATGATAACTCTTTAATGTATTTGATTGTAGGAAGGTGAGATATAAGCATCAGATGGTAACAAAGAAGAAGTTGGTAGATTTTTGTTGTTAGAAAATGACCAAAAATGTAGCCCCTTCCTTTAGTCTTTCTCTTGTTTTCATTATTCAAAAAATAAATTAGGAGAATTTAAAAAGAAGAGTGAATAAGAGAATGAGAGAGAGGGAAAGAAGAATGATGAAAGAATAAAAGTGTTGAAATTGAGTTATGGGCACTTTAATTATATGATTTAAGTAAGAAGGGATAAATTGATGAGGAAGGTCTTGGTTGGTTTACTATGAGGTATGGTGACCAATTGCTAACCTTAGATTGTAAGATATTTTTCTTCTTACTATCATTCCATTTGTTTTTGGGCATTTAGCTATAATTATAGACTTATACTACCTTTTACACTAGCCCCATCACCCCTTAAATAATACCTTATGATTTATGTATTACATAGCATTTTTTGAGATAAATTTTAGAGAAACCTATTGAAATATCCCAAAACCCTAATTCAAAAAATTATAGCCAAATAAGGATTTATTAGAGAAATTAATTGAAGAAATCATTTTATTAAAATCAGAGCAATAATTTAAGGCAAAATTAACAGGAGAATAATAAATAATTTAATTATAAAAAATTAGGATGTTTTGCTAATTAAAATGGAATTAAGAAAAATTTATTCAAAATATCCTAAATTAATCTAGAAAGGAAATTTATTTATTATTTTATTAAAATACTATTATTTTAAATATTCAAAAATACCAAAATGTTATAAATACCCTAACCCATCAATTGCTTTTTCCTTTTTTTTTCTTCTTTTTCCTTTTCTTTCTCCTCTTTTTCTTCTTCCTCTTCTTCCCCGATTTGGGCCAACCTCCCCCGCGGCCCAAACCTTCATCCCTCTCTTTTCTTCTCTGCACGGCCCAAGCCCGCTTCTTTTTTTTTCCTTCTCCCTCTCCATCCATCATGACCTACCCAACTCCCTCTCTTTTTCTTTTTTCCCCTAGGCTAGCCAGTTAAATCATTTTCTTCTTCCTTCTTCTTCCCCGACTCTTCTTCTTCCCTGCTCCTTCCCCGCACAGATCTCTAGCCTACCACTGCCAACCAGCCACCACTATACCACCTACTTACCTCCCCTCTCTTCCCAGCCATTTCCTCCCCCTTCTCGACCTAATCAGCCCTTCTCTCTCTCTCCTCACATATGCCTTTCTCCTTACCTCTTCTTCTCCCCCGACCAATCGATTCCTATAGCTTTGTAGGCCTATACCGGCTTGCCATTGCCTGCTGGTGACCTACCATGCATACCCCTCTCTTTTCCTCTTCCCCATCTATTGTTTTCCCCCTTCAATGGCCTATAAGTACCCCATAACCTCCCCCATTCAACTTTTTTTTTGCCTAGAAATTCCCCCCTTTTTCATAGCCGCACATTTAGACAACGACCCCATCACCATCGCCTAACACCGTTTCCCGAACTACCTCCCAAACCACTCATTGAACGACCCTCCAATGAACTACACCACTCACCACCCTCGACTCTTCCTACACGAGCTACGTTAGTTGTGCAAAGTTGGCTCCTCCATCAACCCCTTCTCACCTACCGCCACCTTTCACGCTATTGTCCACCACTGTTTTCGCCACAACCACCATCCCCTACCCCCCAAAACAACTGGTAGAACCTCCTCTACCTCTCCCTACCTTCCTTTCCCCCTGCCTCCCTCTCCTTCTCCCTTCCTCCCTTTCCACCACCTTCGATCACCACAACCACCGCCCCTTTAGCTGCACCACCTCCACAATTCTAGCCCTCTCAATCTAGGGCATCCACTACCACCTTAACAATCCTCTCATTCCCTATCTTCTAACCTAGACAACCACCTCTCCACCTTCTCTTCTCCCACCACCGTCATTGACGACGGTGCCGCCTGGTCACCACCATCCCTAGGTGGTACCCTAACCCCCACAACCTTTAAACTTTATTTATGCAAGTGTTATCATCATCATCATCATTATTATTACTATTATTATTATTATTATTATTATTATTATTATTATGTTATCACTATTATTATCTTTATGATTATTATTATTAAATCTAACTTTGTTAAATTACTACTAATATTGTTATTATTAATAGTCAAAATGTTATTTTTATTTTTATTATGATTATCATCATCATCATCATCATCATCATCATCATCATCATTATTACTATTATTATTATTATTATTATTATTATTATTATTATTATTAATGCTATCTTCGACATATTATCACTATTATTGTAAATAATTGAACCCTTATACTAATATTACTATTACGATTATTATTAGTATTAGTATTAGTCTTAACATTACTATTATTAATATTACTTTGATTATTATTACTACTACTACTACTACTACTACTACTACTACTACTACTACTTTGTCATTATAGTTAATATTACCTATGTCACTAATATTACTATCACTACTAGAATCATTATTATTAATAGTAGTATCATTATTGTCACTACTTTAGTACTAATAATAATAATATTATTATTATTATTATTAACATTTGGGTTGTTATTGGTATTATCACTACAACTATTATTATTATTATTATTATTATTATTATTATTATTATTATTATTATTATTATTATCTTTAATAATGTAGATATTGCTATAAATACTTTAACATAAACCTATGTACTTCCTAAGACCTATTTTGACTAGTAATAACATGGTTGGCTACCTTAAGAATAATGACCCTACTTTTACTTATAAAATTACTATTAATATTATTAACCCTAATATTAGGCTATGATAAAGGTAAAGTAGGAAATAATGGTAATTTTAGTTAGAGGTAAGTTAACCCTTATTATTTCCCTCTTATAGGTGAATCAAATCAAAACCTTAAAGAGGTGTAGGAGTGTGCTCCAAGACCGGTGTCGTATTAGGTAACGATGTAGCTAAGACCAAATATGTATGTGTTATGTGTCTTGTACTATATTATGTTGCATAATTTATGATTATTATGACTATTTACTTGTAGCACAACTTGGAGTTGAGGTATGCCTATGTGACTTCCTTATGGCATATGTGTAATGAGATATATATATATATATATATATATATATATATGTTGTGCTTATGATGTTATATGATGTGATCCTCTAGGAATTGCATACAAGGATGTTTAATAATATGATGTGGGATGAAAGGATGAAAAGGGAAGTGAGTTAACAAAAAGGATGTGACATTAACATAATTATCTCATGAACTATGAGGGGGGAAAGTAAAAGAAAATTATGAATAAAATAAAAGAGTGGGGTGAACCTTGCATGGGGCAGAAGGAGTCTGCATAGGAATGTCTAGGGTTTTCTTGGGATGGAAGGAGTTTGTATGGGAATTTCTACGGTTTACATGTGATGGAAGGAGTTTGTTTGCATGGGAATTTCTAAGGCTTGCATGGGATGGAAGGAGTTTGCATGGGAATGATCCTTATGTGGGAAAAGTTTTCTTGGGGTGTAAATAAGATAAGGGAAGAGTTGTTGGAGTGATTGGAGACTTTTGGTGAAAAATAGTACGTAGGTTGGTATAAGGTTTCATAGGAAACTTGGCAAGGATTTTGGAGGAAAACCCTAATTTGAGGTGATCGTGAAAGTAAAAATAATTAAGGGTGAGTGGAACATGGGATAAGCATAGAAGAATATCATATATAGGGTGAGTATGGGTGTCATGGGAAAGAAAGGATGGTAGGTGAGTAATGGAGAGAGGACACATGGGAAAGAGAGGTTCTAGGGTTTGGAGTGGCTAACTAGGGTTTCATGGTCACATATTTATTTTTGGAGTAAAGTGAAATGATTGGGGTTGAATCTATGTGAGAGGATGTGGTGGGTAATCAAGGGGCTTTGTCAGGGTAAGATAGAGGAAGGATGGGCTACATAGGTCTAATTAAGGGGAAAAACCTAGGGAAAGATAATGAGTGAACTTGGATCGCATAAGGTAGTGGGCCTTAACCCACACACTTAGGAGTTAGGCTTACTTTGTGTGTAAGTGGAAGAAGGAAAGGAAGTCGGGATATGTTAGAAGGTGTAGGAGTCCCAAGATATGGGACGGGCCCTCTTGGGAGAATGGGAGTAGATGGATGGTGTAGCCCAAAGAACATGCATGTAAAGGGTGGAAATATTTATCGAATAAGACACGAATAAGCTGCTAACCATTTAAAGAGGAAGATTGTTGAGCTGGACCTAGACAGTCCATCAAAAAATAATAGTGGCTAGGAGCTGGGGTGCCCTAGAGACCAATCCACCAGTGAATAATAGTGGCTAGGAGGGTTCTGCCCTGCATGTTTGTGGTCCACCAGCTATAATAGTGGGGGATTTCATGCTCAACAAACCAAACATAATGATGATAAGATGTGGGAAAGACACTAAGTAATTATAGTGAAACACCATGAGAGTCAGGCTAGACCGGTCCACCGGCAAATAATAGTGTCCAGGAGTACTTTGCCTTGGAGACCTATCCACCGACAATAATAGTAGTTAGGGACATTCTGCTCTGTAAGTTTCTTGTCCACTGACTATAATAGTGGGGGTTTATGTACTCACATGGATTGATAATAAGCATGGTGTGAAATGTGTATTGATTAGAGACTTAAAGAATCAGTTTATCAAAATTGTAGCTTGGCCTTTATTATCTGTATTATTTGTATACTATTTATAAATCATACTTGTGTTATATGCCTTTGTGTATTTGGCCTTGCATGTATGATTACCTTGCTCATTAAATAGCGTACTAACCACCCATTTCATGGGTGCTGCTTATTCCCACAAGTAGAGGGTCCTTTTGAATTGGTGTAGGTAGGAGATGTCATCTTTGATGCTTATGAGGCATCGAGTAGGGCCGAGAGTTGTGCTTCGACTTAGCCTCGGGACCAAGAGCAACATGGCTGGATTCTCTTTTACCATTTATTTACCTTGCATTGGTTTACTTCAGTTCTATTTTATCATACTGTACCTTTTGTCTCTTTAGGAACTTTAATTATGCACTCCTTTGGATTGTACACTCTCTTTATTTTCCCTCTAATTTTCTTCTTATGAACTTTACAGTTCTTTTATGAATTTTTATTTTAAGTATGATTAATGGTTGATGATAACTCTTCTTTAGCCTTATGGTTAGTACAAGACTGGCTGGGGGCTAGGCTAGTGCTGATCACGATAGTAATATCCTTAAAATTTATAGTTTTATTTTCTTTGCTTTTGTTATTTCTTTTAATAAAACAAAATTTTTCAAGAGTGAATTTTGGAGGTGTTACATTTATAAATATGAGCATAGAGAGTTTATACTTACCTAAAGTGAGGAAGTTTACTTTTCTATTAATCCTTGTCTTGTAAGGATTGGTGTGACCATAGCCGGCACACAATTTAAACCCTCTTGTTGTCAATTGTAGCACTGGTAAATAAGGGTATCATTATAGCCGGGGATTGAGAGGTCTCACCTCTATCTAACTAGCTTGAAAATAGAACTGAAACTAAAAATAAAAATCCTGAATAACACAGAATAAATAAATAAGAAAATACTAATGGGGTTTATAAAAATAAAAATAATAATAAAAGAAGTAAATAAGATAAAATAAACTAATAATAATAAAAATATTGAAAATAATGAGAAACCCGCAGATATGATAAAAATGTTAGGGAAATAAAAATCCACCACTAGATTAGGTCATAATATAATATTTATTTCTAAGTCAATATTTAATCGTGAGAATGAGATCGACAAAGTTGTACACCAAAGCAGGTCCATACACCTTATATTACTTCCCTTAATTAATTAATACGATAAAGCGCTAATATTAACCCTATTAAATACTATCAGTGTAGTAGCAACAAGCGGCTCCTATATTTAATTAGATTTAATGCATTAAGTGTAAGTGGAAGGCTGTTAATCTAAGTACCCATACTAGTACAAAAAGCATGTCTAGCTGCATTTCCTTTCCTTGGCCCACAAGTATCGAATTGTTTTACCACTTTGGTTAGAATCATAAAACTATTAGGTGAATTGTTATCTAACCTAGCTGCAATTTATACATATAAATTCTAGTATATTTAGATGGCCACCTAGTAGTAAAATAATCCTACATACTGTCACTTATGAGGAAACTAGAACAAGGCATGCACCAAATAAACTATACTTGACAGAATTATATATATAAATGATAACATAGAGTCAAGAAACAATCTCACGAAACAAAAAAAATATAATTATAATTCAAATCCTAATCTAGGGTTTCAATTTATTCCCTAACAATAAACAATCAGCTAGCCATAATTATAGAATTAATTACACAGAAATAAATATCTAAAATATAAACTAAAAATAAGAGAAATAAATAACTGGAATTAATTTTGGATAAAAGATTAAGAATTTATTGAGATAAAAATTAATTTTATCTGAAATAAATTCTACCGTTATAAATTCTTCCTCTAATTTTTCTTCCTTCTTGGCCTTTATTTTCATGCAGTTATTCTTTTCTTTTTTTACTTTTCCCAGCGCTGACGGTTGACAAAGGCTTCGAAGTCCTTGCTGCCTCGCTGATCGTGCCTGGCGGCTCCTCAGTGCTTCCTCCTTCACCTGACGTGCGGCCTGTTTCGTCGTGCCCGAGAGTCATCCGAGCCTGTGAAGGCTCTCGCCCGTACCTTTGTGGCTTCGGCCTTTGCGGCTTTGCCGCATGCACTTCTCAATTAATGCCATCCTTTATTTATAATGTGCTTGGTAGCTTTTTTGTCTGTGCTACGTCAGCCATCGGCTGACTCTTCTTCTCGTGCACCGGAGTCTCGTTTGGCTTCGTTTGTTTTTTTTCTTTTCGTTCCAGGCCTTTGGGCCATTGGTCCAAAGGTCGATATCCTTTTTTTTATTTAAAAACAAAACCTACAAAATAAAATTCAATAAATATTAATAAATAATATTTTATTCTAAATTTACTTAATTTATATCATTTTAGCTCAAATAATAATATTTATGCAATTTTTACCACTTAAGCATAAAACAATAATTATTCCCCTATATTAGTTTAATAAAATACCAAAAACTAAGATTATAAGGGTATAAAATGTGTCAAAATATGAACTCATCAAGGATGAGCATCTACGCGGTCTTAAATCTTCTTAGAGTGTCATACTAATACTAATTTAGGAGTCAGGATTTGAGGAGTGTCATGGCCTTCAAATTTAGAGGAATCAATCACTAAATTATTCAATCGGTCTTAACACACAAAAATTTTTCACGATTTCTTTATTTGTTGCTCATATTTCCCATAGTTGACTTTGTTGTAGTTGAGGGTGCAAGAGTTGAGGTCATGATGTATGGTAATTATTTGATTATGAATAGAAGTATTTAAAGGTGCTAAAGTAGATTCTTGAAGCTTCTTTATCCATTAACTTCAATATTGGTCTAGTTGATTGGCATTCAACCAAAATTAAATAAAGTGAAATAAGGACCTGCTCCAATTGAGTCTTCAACTCGCACAAATTTACTGAAGCCATCTAGTAGAATTCCTTCAAAACTAGTCTGGCTCCCAATAGTAGCTCGATGGTAAAGTCTACCTCACACACCATTGACATATTTGGTATCTTCTTGGAAAACACTAGGAAAATATTAAGCCACCAAAATATCCTTCAACACTCACACATTCTTGTTCAACTCTTGAAATCCGCATACATATATGGGGTAACCTTTCTATATAAATGAATACTACATATGGGCATATATGACATTTGTCATAGGATTAGGCTTTCATCTCCCAAAAGATACCCAAGAACCTTAAAGTCCCCACAACACAACCCACTCCTAATTATAATCTATCTTGGCTAAATCTAAATGAAATCCTACCTCACCTATCTTGATGGCTATGCCTATGTAGAGTCTAGTACAATCTAATCTATCTATGAAATGCAAAACAATAGGTGTAGAGACATTAGCAAATGTATAAAAGTAGTGGATATGAATGACAAGGATACACTTAAATTAGATAACATATGTATGTGTAACAAGAGGACAGAAAATGTACTAATGACTATATCTAGCCACCAGTTAACCTATGCATGTCTGATTACTTTTAGGCACTTGCTTGACTATCATCTTTGTGTCCTCTATGATACCCTCCATAAACTAGGTCTTTTCCTCCTCCTTAAGGAAATAGGTGAGGCCTTTTTACTCTCCCCTTAGCCTCCTTAGGTTGTACACCTACTTGGGTAGGCACCCTCTATCATTGTAATGGTGGTTGGTACATCTGATACTAATAGGATTATTGTTGAGATATAATTGATCCCCTCTCTAAAATTAACCAAAATGTGGTAGGAGTTGATCCCTCTACTGTCATTGGCACTCAAATGATCGATGTCTCTACTAACCGCAAGTTTTATAATAAACATAAGTGGACCAACAATTTCATCTTAGATGATCTCAATTGTAAAGACACAAGAACCATCTCGATTCTATCATAGATTTTCTCTGTCCACCTATCTGACCCCTATGCTATTAACTTAGAGGTCCACCTCTCAAAAAATAAATCCATCCTCCTAAAACTTGTGCCTCAAGCTTCTTCTTGCCTAGAATGGAAACTTGCTCCTAAGCCATTGTAGTGGTAACATATGTCTTTTCATAAAAGCCATAGTTTCCATCATCCTCCAGATGTTGAAATGGAGCCCCTGCTAGAAAACATAAACCATAGTGGATTAGATATATGATATTTCCAATGTGAAAATCTATAACTCCATGAACTGAGCATGGTATTGATGTACTATCAGATTCCCTTGAGTCAATTACATAAAATTCTTAGGCTTATCCTTCTTAAGGCTCTCAAGATAAAACTTAGTGAAATTCATTGTCTTAAAGTCCTCTCTAGTTATTGGTGGTCCTCTCTATGCATGATGAACTACCCACCAATTGTCTATGGCTCCCTAAATAAATATGGTCGCTTACCTCACCTTCCTATTATGTGGACAATCAACTACCTCGTATGTCAAGTCTATATCCTAAATATGTCCCTCTAAGATAATAGATTCCTCATCCTTGGCATAGATTAGTGGGTGATGTCCATCAACTCTCTAAAGCTAGTCTTCTCTGATACCCTCATGTGGGTAATTTAGAGGTGGTTTTAGTCGCTGATGTTGAGGTTATGGTGGTGGAAACCTAACAAACTCAATGAAGAGCTCAAAAGTTTCCTCTAAATGGCCCATAGGACCGTCAAGTGCCATGGAAAGCTAGCTATAAGATAGAAAACATGTTAATATAAAACATACCTAACTTAATAGCATATATTTCACATAAATACATTTAAAGGCCGCCTAAACTATCCATTCTTGATTCCATAAAAGGTAATCTATGTTTTTTTATGAATTGAGCTTTTTTCCCAAAATATTAAATAGACAGATAAAATGAGATAATAGATCATTTGAAAAAATAAATAAGGTAATCAAAGTTAAAACATTGATATCGACTTTTAAAACCCCATAATTTTCAACTAAAAATTTTCATTCTTAATGGAAGCTTAATATCAAAATAGTTTGGTGTTACCACGATACTTGATATAAGTCAAGCTTAGCATATCATCCTTACATTGAATAAAAGGAAAAATAGTTAATCATTAAGTTATGATAATAAATAGAGAACAAGAGAACTTTCATTAACATTAGATAATATTTTGGAGATTAACTTTGAATGCAATATCAAAAATAAATAAAAGAGATACATTAGAAATGTAGAGTCGAAAAAGGTATCCAAACTAAAAGTAATAATTGGATAACATGAATCTATCCCCAACCTTAATATGTAATAATCACTCATCAACAAATAAAGCATCATACGTAACAAAGTCATCTAGGGACCTCATGGACCTACACAAAAACAACTAGGTAGTCTTCTTATAGGAATGAGAAGCACATATAAGAAGGATAATCACTATGATATGCATTGAGTAAGGTGATAATAAAACTCAAGTGAGGATGCATAGAATAACATAAATTCACATAATAGAATAATCATACATGTGTGCTAATATAAAGCAATGCAAGGAAAAAATTGATTCTAGAAATTATTATTAGATATAATTAGATATAAACATACATCATACTTTTATTTATGTTAAGTTTAGGGACTCTACTATTATTAATATAGTGGAATATACTAAAGCATCTTTTAGGGAATAACACACCTGAGCCACTATTATCATTTGTTGGAATTGTCCCAACATATACTAGAGAAATAAGCTCCCAATCACTATTCTTAAACCATTGGAATGGTTAGGATAAAACATAATTGAACCACTATTATTACCTAATGCAACAAACACAACACCTCAATTCTTAATCATTAGTCACATATCTCATAATCATAATCTCATTTATGTGATTTCAAGGTCCCACTATTCTTAATCTAGAGAAATGGATAAATACACCTCTTAGGGCAAAATACTTCCAAGACACTATTATTATCTAGAGGAATGGACACATAAGACTTCAACCCCAACTAACATGATCTTTCACATTAAGAATATAGTTTCTTATTCATTAGCTTTTTATATAAATATCATTATGAAAGACTCATGTACATACGTACAACATATAATTAAAATAGGTGAGACACAACCATATGGTTATTGGGGCGTTCCCTTGGGAAAAGGTTTATATTTTTCTTAAGAAAACCCTAACTTTACATGATCAACATAAATCCTCTTATAATTAACCATCTCATCATAAAATTTAGTATGTAAACCTTAAATAATATAATAAATTTTATACCCTAAAATCTAGGTCTAACTCCAACACCTTGCACAAGCGATAATGAGTCTACTTCTATGGTTACTATTTATGATTCAAGTAATCTTCAAATTTTATTTTACTTATGCTAATCATAGTTATCCTAAATATTACAAGTATCATACTTTGCATATTTAAATTCTATTACCCTTTTAGAATCACCAAGTTTCCACATCTAACCCATATTACACGTAGAGCCATTATCTTACCAAAAGTGTTAAATCTCATAGTAACTAACGCGTGTCTTACTCAACCATCATTTTACCAAATTAATTAAGAAATAATTTTTAACACCCTTAAATCTTATCATTCCATGATTATTTTTCATATTATCATCAAATGTCCAAAAAACCCTTACAAGAGCTAAAGTAATATTATTTTCACAGAAAACTTTACGAGTCCCAATATCAATGATTTTAACCTCCATATATATATATATATATATATATATATATATATATATATATATATCATTAAATACATAAACACAATTATATGTAGATACCACGTATCTCAATTAATGCCAACCAAAAATATGCACAAACATATACTTCCACATTTTTCTCACTTTTTATCTTATGGCACAAGATATCATATAATAGCATTTTCATAATAACATCATTAAAATAATCTTATCCATATAACATTACCAATAATAAATCACATACAACTATACATGTTACACGTAAAAAACCTAGCTATGATGTGTATCCTTACTAAAAAGACATCAATCTTTAAGCACATCTAAGCCTAACATACCTTATACTTAAACAAAAAATAATCAAAGAAAAATAAATAATAATATAAAATTAGAACTTAAGAATTCAACTATGAAAAATTTAAAGTAAATGAGGGTGGAAATGGGGATAAACAAAATAAGTGGATGAGCTCAACATTTGAGGGAGTATGGTGGAATGCACGATGGAAATAGAGGGGAGGCACAATTGTGCCAAAGTGAACATTGAAGGTACACAGGGATGCATATAGATCATGCATGAGTTGAGAGGGAAAAATGCATATGAGTAAAAAGAAAAGGTTAGCACAAGCTATGTGAGAATTCATGCGTGCGTCATGCGAATGAGTCACAATTAGGGTGTTCATGATGTGTACAGTCATGTGCCTCAACAAGAAAAAAGAAATAGAGCATGAATTAGAGAGATAAAGGAGTGGCTTGGGGTGGTGATAGTTGGGTGATGATGAGGGGGTTGATGTGGAGTTGGTTTCCAATGAAATTGTGGTAGTGGTGTATGGTGGTGAGTGGTGTATTAGTAAAGAATGACACCAATATATAGGGCAGGAAGAAAGGAGAAGAAAGAAATGCATGGGCTAGGGTGCTTGAAGGTTATGGAGGGATGGAGGGATTTAGGTTAGCCATAAATGAGATAAGTATATTGTGGGTGATATATATGTAATACCCCATAATTTTATCTAATTTTAACCTTGACTTAATAATAATTTAACCTAATTTAAATTCTAATTTTTAGGTCATCATATTTTTTTATCCCCAGCCTACCCAAGATAATTGATAGATAAAATTTTAGATTAGTTTCCTAAATTTTAAACCTAGATATAATCCTAATCTTAAGCCCCAAACTTTCTTTCCCCCTTTTCTTTTTTTTCTTTTTCCTTTTTTCTCTTTTTTCTTTTCCCTTTTTTCTTTCTTATCCTTTTTTTCCTTTTCTCCTAATCTATGCATAATACCCATTATCTTTGTCTCCTTTCCTTTTTTTTTTTTTCCAAATAGACCTTACTCATACACCCCTAGTCATCCTCTCCTTCCCATTTTTGCCTATGCATCCCTCTACACTAACCATCCTACACTATTGTCACCATATAAAACCCCTACAACTCCTACCCAACCCTTTTTGCCTACATCTCTCTACCATATCCTCACCTACCATATTCCACACCTAACTATCCCCTTCTTCATCTCCTTCCTTATATTCTTCTTCCTTTCAGCTCACCAACCTATCCACGTATATACATAGACATATGCACACCCCTCCTTTGCCTTAATTGTCTCCTCTTTTCTCTCCTCTTCTCCCATTAAGAACCCATCACCCTAGCCTTTCTTTTTTCATGTTACCCCACCTTATTTCATCGCCATCTAATGCCATCGCTCGACCTATCTTCCTCCTCCTCCCTCTTTCTTTCTCTGCTCCTATGGAGAAACCACCACTATAGATCCTCTTCTCTTCCTTCATCCCTTCTCCTCCTGCCCTTTCCTCTACTGTTGGCAATAACCTCCACCTTCATTTTCTTTCTTTTATCTTCTCTTCCTATCAAATCCATCACCCACTGGTACCATTGCTCATTCTAGCTCTCTATCACCAGCCATTGAGAACCACCAACCACTCCTTCTCGCCACCTACCACCAGTCCAAGCACCACACTACCACCATCCCTGCTGCCAACCATTACCAACTCCATCTCTACTACACCACCACCCTAATTGTCTCTATCACCACCATCCTAACTTCCACCACCACCACCACCTTATTTATCGGTCCCACACAATAGTATCATCACCTTTACTGCCATCAAATTCTAACCACCATTATGTCCTCCACCACACCACCATCGTGCACTACCGTTGCACAAGTCTGCAACTTTTTTAGTAATCACTTTTTTTCTCCCACTCTTTTACCTTAATTGTTATGTATTAATCTTCTTTAGTTATTACTTTCTTCTTTTAGGTGATATTCTAGTGGCATTGGAGGAAGAGTTATATGTTTTATGTTCTTAAAGACTAGAGACTCATTAATAACGATACATGTCATAGTCGTAGCTTTTAGATGAAATATGTGTATTTGTATGTGATGACATGTTTGTAATTATTATGTGGATAATATTGTTATGATGATGATGTATATGTTATATCATATGATGAAAAATTGAGAAAATCGTGAAAGCATGAGTTTTGTGCACATTGTGGGTTGGTATAAATAGGAATATATGAAATCTATATATAATTTTGGGTTTTAATTTATGATGATATTATATATTGGAGTTTGAAAAATTATTCATATTGGGACTTGTATGGTTTGTGTGGAAATATGGGTATTTTAGTTATGTGAGGGGTATTTTGATCGACATATGCAAAAAAATGGAATATTGGGTATTTTAATATGAAAATTGGTTCAAAATAAGTTAATTATATTATGTGGAATATTTGGAGTGAATATGAATGATTTAATTGTCATAAATGAGAGAAGTAGTTTTAACTGGAAATAATAATCCTAGGGATGACATTATTACCACATATGTGAAATGTTATTGTTTGACATTATATTATTAATATTAGCATTCTAGGAACGCATATTAAATTTAGTGGTTATATAAATCTCATAGGGAGATTTATAATTTATTTGTAAAATTAGAGTTTGTGGAAAAGATGAATAATAATACTAAAGGTAGGCTATTATCACATTTGTAAGATGTTGAAGTTAGACCTTAATTTATGGCTCCATTGTTAATAATAATAATTTAAGAATATGAAATCAATTTGATGATGAAATAAGTATAAAGGGAGGATTTATGCTAAATTTATGAAAATTAGGGTTTCCTAGGAGGGATGTACCCTTTTTCCTTGAAAAAAGTATTGATATTCATATAGTTGTGATTTATACGAATCAAATAATTATTTTAAGATGTATTATGTGCCTTGAATGTCTAAATTTGAGTACGTATGAGGATCTTGATATATACCACTATGAATAAGGTACCAATTAATTAAAGAGAGAAATTATATGAGTTAGGGCCGAGGTGTTGTGTGTCTGTTCCACAATATGATTTTGATTACTTAATATTATGCATTTTAATACCCCACATTTTGTTATGACGGTTGAATGATAAATTTTAAATTTTCAGGCCTTTTATTTTGATTTAATGTTATGATTTGGTTTGGGAGAAAGTAATAATTGAAGCCATGTTAAAAAAATGAAGTTTATTGAGTTTTACAGACAAACCCATTAACTGGTGGATAAACACTTGAATGGTAGACCTAAATCGATCAAATAATTTGCTAAGCTAGTCATATTTTTTAGCTTTATTTTTCTAGAAAATCCCTTACACCAAATTAGAACCTTCCTGATGAATTCAAGATTATCCTTACGATATTCCTAACCATTTTTATGATGAGTTTAAACCAAAAGTTCTCCTCAATTTGATCTTGAGGTCGATTAGGACAAATGAGGGGGAGAGATGACCGCGACTATTATCGTATTCCTCTAGTCTCCTATGCACGATTATGAGATTCTATGCTTGTATTTTAGGCATGCTTCTAAGCAATTAGAAGATTCTTTCCACCCTGAGTTCCTATTGCTCCATTCATGAATGTGAAATCTAGCCTAATCGATCTGAATCCTCTAGAGACACCATTTGATCTCTAGAAAAGATGTCAATGAATCCTAGAAAAATCTAACCATTCTGATTGAATTCACAGGGTTAATGGTATAGTTTTAAGTCAATCTCTAAACCCTTAGTAATTCCTTTCCATTGGTTGGCTATAAATAGCCCCAATCATCCCTATATTTTACCTTTCTTTCATCCACTAAATTCTTTTATATCTTGCATTCCCTCTCTTTCTTCCACACTTTAAGCCTTGTTATTCTATTTTTATGCACTCTTCCAATCCTTTCTCTAGCTCTTTCTTGTTTCAACTCTCAAGGAAGGGAGAGTTATGTTCTATGAAAGGGTTGAGTAGTTCAATGAGCCTTTTTTTTTTTATCTATTTCAACTTATGTTGGTAAGTTTTTACTCCTTTTTTAAGATTCAAAAATGCGATATGGTTTTGGTATAATTTCAAAGTTTAAGACTTTAATTTTAAGGTTTTAAAGCTAAGAAATTCCCATAGTGGAATCTCTATTTTAAGAGAATTTTGCCTATATCAAGTACGTGATTCTTACTTTTGAAATAATTAGTAGGTGACCCTACATGATAGCTATTATCTTTATATGATCAATGCTTGTTGGCATGAATAAATGTAGTTATGTGTATGAATCGCTTACTTAAATGACATAATTTGAGTAAAAAAAGCATGAAAATGGATAAAAGTAGGCTATGATGGTCACATGATTAGAAATGCATGTTAGTATTGGTTAGAAATAAGTTTTTTGATGTTAAGACATTTTTTAATATGGTTAAAAGGGATTTATATGAAAGAATCTGCATGAAATTTGTGACTTGTTGATATATTAAGGCTAACCAATCAACTAGTTCCTAGAAAGTCAACTTATGACCCAACCCATTGATCGGTACAAATGCACAGGCCTTGGCCTTACTCAATGCTTAAAACCATCGATTGGTATATGAATAGTCAATTAGTTTGTTAAAACTAATCAAATAGTTTGAGGAAATTATGGTCTAGTTGAGCCAAACGAATTGACAAGTCGACCCAAATGGATTAACAAGTTGGTGCAACCAATTGATTAGTTGGGCCAGATAGATTGATTAATTGAATGGTTTTTTTAATTTGTTTCTTTTCATTTGATTATGCTTTGAGATTAAGATTGGTAATACATGGGTATTAAATGGATAAATTACAGATTATATCATGGGCTATTGGCCTAACTAAAAGACCAAAATGGATAATGGATTATGGTATACCTTATGAGTAATAAAAGGACTAAATGAATAATTCACTTATGATAAATGAGGCTGATTGAGAAGAGACTAATGAATCTCAGCTTAGTATAGAATTAAATATAATGGTGGATATGAATAATATTAGCCAAGGATAAATGGTAAACCCATGTGGCTAGAAAAAATGGAAAGAAAAGGATTGATATGGATTAACCTAGAAAGTTGACTTGATGCTTTGTATGGACCTTGTATGATCACCCATCTTTATGAATAAAACACAAATCATGCAAAGTAAAATAAAATCGAGTTAAGTATGTAATACCACATCTCAAAATTTTTCAAATTGTATTTATAATTATGATCATATAAAATAAATGAGTTTTTGTTTTTAAATGGGCTTTAAATACTAATAAAAATGTGAACTTCAATCATGCCAGTTGACTAATTGACATAACCAATCGATAGGTGCACTAGGGAAATTTATACTTTTATTCTCAACATACTAGTCTATTAGTTTACCTAAATCGGTCAATTGGTTTCCCAAACCAATCGACTGATTTGCCTATGATTTCATATCAATTTCTAATTTTGATTCAAATTTCTCTCCAATAATTATGAAAACCTTTGATTTGAATTCAATTATTCCATAAGCATATTTTAGTGTTCTGGTATTATTTTCATATTAATTAAGCTATTATATAATTTTAATTAGCAAAATGTTTTCAAAAGGCCATTTTTGGACGCAAGCCTCCCTTCTCCTTTATCCCTCATCTCTCCTTTTCTCTTCTGAAAGATAGGGCAACATTTATTGACTTTAAAGACTCTCCATTGACTTGCCAACCCACTTGCATACCTATCTTTAATTGCACTCAACTCTTCATCACCCCATCAAGTTATCCATCACTTCTTATCTTACCCACACTCAACCTCACCTATCTCATCCCTCCTTTTCTTGGGTATGTCATTTAGCTTGCTCCTATACCCCTCTTTTTTTTTATATAATTTCATTCCACACTATGTTCTTGCTCTCTTTTCCCTTATTTTTGTGAAAATCTCACTAAGCATTGGACACCTTTCCATTTTTCCTCTCTTCTTCCTTCTCCTGAGGAAAATAGAGATCCTCTTTGATTTCCTCCTTTTCATTGTGCAATAATTATGTTCCTTTCTCTTCTTCTGATCTTGGTTTTAGTTCTCTCTTACTTTCATTAACTAAGGAAGGATTAAGGTTGAGATAATTTGGAAAATTTAGCTTCTCTTTTAACACCCTATTTTAAATCTAAAGGTGGCGTTTTTTTTTCTCTTCTTCTAATTTTCTTAGTTTTAATGAAGTTTTGGAAGAGGTTTTTTAATAGTTTTTACTTAGATTCTATTAGGAATTTAAGTTCTACAAGAATGGCCATCTTGTATGAGATTTGTGCTAGAAGAATTGCTTTAATGCAAGGTATTCATATCTTTAACATAATTAGGTTCATGTGGTATATTAGGTTCCATGTGTTAGTGTTTATATGTGTATGATTTAATTATGTTCCATAGTATGAGCTTATAGTATAATCCTTTCTAAGTAAATTCTATGAGTTTCCTAATTTTTAAGCATGAAATTGGTTGTTGAGCATAATTTGGTTATGTGTGTATATCACCATATGTCCATGTGATTATATGTGTGAAGCATGTTTGTCCATGTGAACAATCAATTTACTTCAGGCCAAAATGGTTTGTCTCTGCTTAGACCTATCTACCGATCGGACCAAACCAGTCAACTGGTTCTCATGAACAATCAACCGGTGAGGCTAATTAGATCATTGGTGTTTGATTTTGCTTTGGTCCAGGTCTGGTATGACTAGAAAAATTAACTATTCTGAGGACTGATAAGCTGGTCTAACTAGAAGCCACTTGTTTTATTATGACTTTTTATGTCTCTCTTGGTCCATTTTTGTTGATTCTTCCATATATTTACAAAATTTTAATTATGATTTCAACCATGATTTGTAATACCCCCAAAAATCACAGTTAAAATTTTCCATTTAATTAAAACATACACAAGCATACGGGGTGCTACTACCGTGATCAGCACAAGCTTGGCCACCAACCATAAGGCTATAAAATAATTTCATAAGACATTAAAACCACTTAAGAAATAGAAATTTAGAAATCTAAAGGAGTCATAAATAAAGGGAAAATCATACTACGTGAACTAAACAGTCATTATAGAATTAAAAATAGTTACAGTATTAAGCCCTCGAGGGTAAAGAACGATACAATAGAGATGTAGAATAAAACTAGAAAAAGGAGAGTCCGGTAAAAAATCACTCTTGGTCCCATGCAAGGTCTAACGGGTCATCACTTAGTCTCACCCAATGCATCAAGTGTGTTATAGGCATCAAAAATGGCATCTACTGCCTGTACCAACTTAGAAGGGACCTCTACTCATGGAAATGAGTAGCACCCATGAAACGGGTGATTCATACGCTATATACTGAGTAAGGTAACCATATGGATAAGGCCATACAATGAAAAATATACAAGTAAGGCATAAAATGCATAGTTCAGGTTCATATCATTAATCTAGACATAGACCATTATTTCCATCTTACACATTTCCTATCTTAATTTCATGTGAATATGGGGACCCCACTATTATAGTCGGTGGAATAGAAATACTCTATAGGGAAAAATGCCTCTAACTACTATTATAGCAAGTGGACAGAAAATTACCCTCACTAGCCCTAACTCACATGGTGTTTCACTGTAAGTAGTTAGTATCTTTCCTTGATTTAATTCTGAATAAGGTTTGGTTCATCAAGCTCAGGACCCCCACTGTTATAGCCGGTGGACAAGAAACACTCCATGGGTTAAAACCCACCTAACCATTATTATAGCTGGTGGACCAAATATCACTCCAAAAGGCAGCACACACCTGACCACTATTATAGCTAATGGAACATAAATTATTCTCACTAGGCCTAGCTAGATAATCTTTCACTTTAAGTATTTAGTGTTTTACTCGTATCTTTTTCCACATATGACCCCGACTAGACATGCATGACCCACTAAACTTTCCATGCTTTCCCCTTTATTCTAAGTGCTCTCGAAGAGCCTTATCCCATATCTTAGGACCTTTACACAGCCTATAACTCTGAGAATTATTCCCCACATTTTCCCACTCACCATGAGAAACTCAAGCTCTTCTGTACATGGTTCAAGGCCCACTCCCCATAACTCTATTTCGACACCTCATCGCCATCTAGGGTTTCCCTCCAAAACCCTAATTTGGCCTATGTGGCCTCACTTCTCCTCATCCTACACAACCCATACTTCTCTTTCCTACCAAAACCACCACTCCCATCAAACCACCCCCAATATCATAACCTCACTACCCATCTTCCACACGTGACCATAAAAACCCTAGTTTTCTCCCCAAACACTAGTACTTCTCCTTTATTTTATATCATCCCCTCAGCAACCAAACATCTTTTTCCACTTGGCTTACTTCCCCTCCATATAACACCCCTTTCATTTTTATTTCCCACTCTAACCATTACCCTTAGTTTTCCCTTCCTTACGCACTTCTCTCACTTAGGGTTTCCTCCCAAACCCTAGCCAAGTCCCCCATGCACCCTTATACCAACCCACGTACTGTTTTCCACATATGTACTCCAATCACCCCAACAACTCTCCCCTTACCTTACTTAACCTTTAAGTCAACTTTTTTCACATAAAGGTCATCCCCATGCAAAGGCTAACCATCCTATGCAACCCTATATTCCCCATGAATATTTTAATCCACCCTCTTAAGTTATTAAAATTCTTTCTTCCCTTTATCCACCCATAAGTCATGAGATTTTAGGCCATTCTCGCTACCATCTAGTTAACTCAATTCCCTTACTCCCCTTTTCCTTTCACAACCATATCTTACTACTTAAAACCTCCTATCATGCATGTCACATGAGAAATATCATGTAAGCACATTATGAATACAAGTAACAATACCATATTACACATGCCATAAAAACACATACAACTTACCTTAGCTCCATGCTTAGAAAGATGTACTAGAAGAGAATAATCAATAATACATAAGGTACACATATATTACCAACATAGATAATATATATTACACATATTTATGCCTTAACCATATCCTTAACTAAAATGAAACTAAGCTTGGAGCATGCTCCTTTGCCCCCTTGGAGGTTGGACTTCGCTTACCTATAAGAGGGAAACACTAGGGTTAACTTTCCTCTTCTTATTTTCTTTATCTCTTACTTTACCTTTAGTTGAACTAGTGTTAGTTATGATGATGATGATGCTGATGATGATGATGATAATAATAATAATAATAATAATAATAATAATAATAATTACTTTAGTAGCATTAATAAAGGGGTTATCCTCAAAGTATATAATAAATACATTAGGGATAATATTAGTTAAAATAGGGTTAGGTAGTTATAATAGTCATGGCAGGATATTATTAACAATATCAGTAATAATAATGATAATTAATATAATAATAATAATAATAATAATAATAATAATAATAATAATAATAATAATAATAATAATAATAATAATAAGGATAAGGATAATAAGGATAATAGTGAAGTTAAAATAATAGTTATACTAAATAATTTATACTTCAGAGCTAGGAAAGGTTAGGGCACAACCCAATGAAGGTGGTAACTAGGTGGCAGCAGTGGCCGCAACGACGATGGTGGAAGTGGTGGTTTAATGGGAAGGTGGGTCTTTTAGGGATGGAAGGGAAAGAGAGAGATATGGTGGTTGTGGGATGCCAGACTCTCAAGATTGAGAGGGTTGCAAAGGTGGTGGTGGCGCAACAGGGTGGTGATGCAGATAGTGGTTGTCATGGTGGTTGTGAGTGGTGGAGAATGAAGGATGAGGAAGGAGGAGGAGGAAGGGAAAAGGAAAGTCCGGGGAGGATGGAGAAGGGTATAATGTGTTGAGTGGGTGGTAGAAGGTGTGGTGACTGTGGCAAAAGGGGTGGTGTACGACAATGAGAAAAGAGGTGATGAGGAGCAAAGGGCAGCTCGAGCTACCAAATTTGCATGATTGGGGTAGTTTATGTTGGGAGATTAAAGGGATGCAAGTGGCTTGGTTTGGTGAAGTGAAAATGGTTGGAATTTTGGGGCAGAGCAAAAGAGGGGAAAATAGGGGTCAGTATAGGGTATTTATAGGCCAAGGGAAGGAGAAGAAGACAAAAGGGGAAGAGAAAAAAGGCCAGGTGTGGCAAGAGCTCACCAGCTAGCAGTGGAAAGTCGATACGAGCTTAAGAATGGTAGGGACATAGGTTGGAAAGGAGAGGAAGGGAAGAGGAAGGGGCACATGGGGAAGGAGGTATATGGGCAAGTTGGGCTTAAAATGGAAAAGAAAAGGATGGAGGAGAGAGGGGGAGCAGGTCGGGGTGGTTTAGTGGTAGGGCAGGTCAGCCATGGGTAGATTTGTAGGCCCAACCTACAATGCAAGGGAGGGAGAAGGTAGGAGGAAGAATAAAAGGCTAGGCCAGTTGGTCATGGGAAAAGAAAAGAAAGAAAAACTAGGGGCGAGGGGGAAAGGAAAATAAGAGAGGCAGGCTTGGCTACACTAGGGAGAGAATAGAGGAGGGGTAGGTTGGGTTGCACAGGTGAGGCCCAACCGAGGGAAGAAGAGGAGAAAAATAAAAGGAGAAAGGAGAAAAAAGAAAGAAGAAAAAGGGAAAAAGGAAAAGAGGGGAAAATAAAAATAGGATAGTTGGGTGTTTAGGGAATTTTGGTGTTTTTGGATATATGAAAATAATAGGAATTAGTAAAATAATAATTAAATTCTATTTTATATTAATTTAGAAAATTTGGGTAAATCTTTTAAATTTCATTTTAATTAAAAAAAATTTCCCTAATCTTCCCTAATTAAGTTCTTTATTATTTCCCCCTTTTTGTCTTAATTAAAACCATTATTTCATTAAAATATTATATTTAATTAATCTCACAAATAAATCCCTATTTTATCATAATTTCTTAAATTAGGATTTTTAGGGTATTACATAATTGACCTAAGTTAATAAGAACCAATATGATGGTATTTCACACTTGATTTTGGATGAGTTTAGTGTTATCCTTAAACTAAGGATAATTATACATCAATATGATGGGTATATACATATCTTTGAGGTATAGGACTATACTATAAAAGGCTAGTATAGCATTGGTGTTTGGTACACGTGGGTGAGGTATCCCAATACAAGTACTTCACTGTATTAATACTACATTTTTGTGGTCGCTATGATGATCTAAATTCTTGTTTGGAGAGTAGAGGATGATTTGCAGGGTTATGAATCTCAATTAAAGTATGCTAAGGGTGATGACATAGGCCATTAGTGGGCTATTGCTTGGGGTTTAAGGTTTATGGTCATGCTTTAAAGTTCAGCTAATTGGTTATTAGTAGTTTGCCCATGATGTTTTTTTATTTCCCATTATTTAAACTCTTGGCTTAGATTCCTATACTTGATTTTATAAACTATCAAGTTCATCATATCTATGTTCTGGTTTTAATATTTATTTCTTTGTATTATCACATTATTATTATGATCATGCATTCTTTTGTTTCTTGTTCTATTTTGCCTTACATCATGCATGGATTAGGTAATGATCAAACCTCTCTCATGTTTGATATGGAAATAATATTTCTTTGTTTTATTTTTCAATCACTTCTACATTATCTTAAAAATAATTTTTTTTGTCCTAAAGTTGTGGGTGTTATAGAGTATGGTTCTAGGTTACCCGATCCTTGATTACCTACCAGGGGTTAGTCTGTCTTCTAATGTTTTTGGTATCATCGTGATTTGCCTTTGGGCAAGATCCTAAAAGGTCCTTGTGATTTACCTACTCTAGGCATTGATGATGTACTAAAAGGTATTGATGATAAAGGGTCTAGTTATCTAGGTTGTTGGCTTCGACCTGGACTTATGTTTATATTGGTTAGCTTTAGCTTGGACTTATGTCCACTTAGTGATTGGCTTTGACTTGGACTTTATGTCCCTTTTTGGATAGGATTCCATGGTATGTGAGATAATAGGGTAGTGCACAATCCATCACTTAGTAATATTAAAATATGGTTGGTAAATATTGATGGATAATTATGAATGGTAACCAAATACATGATCAATAATTGGCTAGGAAATGAAAGTAATGATATGATTCACCAGAATGATTAAAGTTGGTGTATCTCTTGACTAATTAGTTATGAAATGGAATATTAATTGATTGATTTTCCTATCTCTTACATGGAAAAATGGATGGCACATCTTAAAGGAATTGGATAATGGGAATAACCTTAGGGGTTTTTTGGATACACTCTACTATTAGTCATGTAAGGATTGTGTGAAAGGGATATGATTCTTAAGCATGATGTTTTCTACTTTGTGCTTAAATTTTATATGATAGCTTATCTTATGCACCGTTACCTTTATAAATAGTCTTATCATATTACATGCTGTGATTTATACTCATATATGGTATGTTGGCATATTCATGCACATTGAGGGAGCAACTTGGCTTACTCAGTATGTAGTGTACTAATGTGCTTGTTTTCTTAGTCACCTACTCATTCCCATGAATAGAGGACCATATGTAGGTCTTTGTGGATGGCTAGTAAAGGGCCTATCTTTGTTTAGTTGGGACTTGTGAGTGAGGACATCAAAAAGATTTTAGTGGGGTCTGTGGGATACCATCATTTTAATTTAGGTATCATGCCTCAATTTATGTTTCATAATCTTGTACTTATTAGTATGTATAAATACTTTTTGATTTTCTTGATTATATTATTATTTGCTCACTCTATTGATTTAAGAGTTGAATGGTTTAGCCTTGTATCTGAAATGGGGTAGGCGGCAGACATCTATCCAATGTTATGTATGACAGTAATACCCCATTTTTCTTAGGTATTTTCTACTTTTACAACTTATTTCAATGAAATTTTTTGGTAGTGAAAAATGGGGGTGTTACAGGGAGGTGCTAGAGGATTTTACAAATAATGCACTACTTTTGAGACTTAGTTGACTGATACCCTAAGTTTTGTTAGAGCGGTTTTACTCTACAAATAATTTTGAGCTGATATCATACGATGGTATTTTTCTTAGCTTATAAATTATTTTCTTTGATTTCTAAAAAGTCAATTATTTTAAAACCTAGATGTCCATGAGGGAGAGTTGAGTTGAGAATGTGGTATAAATAGCTTATGCTTGTTGTGTGTGAGTCTTTGTACTTGGTGGCATGAATTGTAACCTTCTTCTAGTCTTTAGGACATGATCATCACTAATAGCCACTACAAGCATATTGAAGCCTTCATGGAGACAATCGATGCTTATATGAGGGCTATATCTAAGCACCTTAACTTCCATCAGTGTCAATGACTGCACTTTCTCCAAAGGACTAGCTCAAGAGGGTAGAGCATCATCATCTGCCCATCTTTGAAAGTTAGGAGAACCTAAACATCATGGAATCGTGGGTTTGAGAAATGGAGAAGACCTTTACCGGCTGTGGTTGCATAGGGGCATAAGGATAGGCGTGCTTATCTACTACTTAAGAGAAAAGGAAGATGCATGGTGGCGGAGCATTTAATGTAAGGATGGAGAACCTATGAGTTGGGGGTTATTCTTGGAGGTGCTACAAACCATATTTTACCTAACTCATCTACGTATAAAGAATTAAGATGAATTCATGGCACTTCAGTAGGGGGTATGTCCATTGAAGAGTATTACACTCGCTTCATGGAATTGGTCCAATTTGCCCCAAGAGTAGAGGTTAAGAAGGTGGTGCAAGTTCACAACTTCAAAATTAGACCAGCAATTTTATACTAAGAGCTACTATTGGGAGTCACTCCACCAGATATGGTTTGAATGTATGAGAAAGATCTAGAGTCTACGTGTATTATATAAGCTCAGAGTGCTTAGACAAGGAACAAGAGGAAGTTTGAGGGTTGCTAGCATTCCAGTGATGGGAAAAAGGCTTTTCTGGGGGGTAGCTTACTGCTAAGGTATGGTTGGAGCATCGGGTTGGCACCCGAATATGAAGGATTTTCTAGGGGTTGTGCCAATGAATGACACTACCACTACAAGAGATACAAGTCAGACAACCTAGGGGTCAATTATAGAGGCAAGAAAGTGATGTGCCATGGGTGTGGCCTAGTGGCCATAGAGCATTCAATTATCTTGTTAGCAGTGGAAGCATTCAAAGGAGGTAGCCTAGAGCAGAACATGGGATCTATCTAGCAACCACAACCTCAAATATAGAGAGTTCCTCCATCACTAGCCAATGCTGCTAGTTGAGTGATTCAGCCTAGAGGTCTAGGGCCTCAACTTTTTCAGCAAGGACAAGGATTAGCGAGTGCCCTAGTAGTTCCATTAGTAGAGCACCTAAACGTGATGAATCAGGTAGAGGGAGAACGTGGACAGTGTGGTGATCGGTATTCTCACTCTCTCTTTTTGGGTGCGTATTATTTGATTCTAGTTCTTCACATTCCTTTATAGCATCTGATTTTCTAATGAGAAATACTTTATTTACTTTAAGTAGTATCTCTACTTCTATCATTTTACCTTCGTGGGATAGAATTACATACTCTAGGTGGTACCAAGGGGTTGTGATGTAATAGGAGGAATAGAGTCCTTGTTAGACCATATAGAGTTAGAGTTGCAGAATTTTGATGTAATTTTTGAAATGGACATGTTGGGAAAATATCGATTACTAATCGACTATACACAAGAACGTGTGGCTTTTTGAGGACCAAAGGGTATTAAGATTTCATACTAGAAGTGTGAAACCAGTCCATCTGTAACGATCTTGTCATAGATAATATTGAGTAACCTCATATACAAGGGATACCCACTCTACCTATGTAGTATTATAGACACTGAAGCAGATGAGACCTTATTGGAACAGATGGTGGTAGTCCATAAATTTCCTAATGTTTTTCTTAAGGAGATATTAGGAATGCCACTAGTTTTAGAAGTTGAGTTCACCATGGACATATTGCTAGGAATAGAGATGGTGTCTACGGCTCCATACCAAATGGCATCTAAAGAGATGAAAGAGCTCAAGGCTTTCTTGGAAGAGATTTTGGAGAAAGGCTATATTCAACCAAGAATATCACCATGGGGAGTGCCAATGTTGTTCTTGAAGAAGGATGGCATCCTAAGACTGTGCATCGACTACCATGGATTGGATTAGGTGATGATGAAGAATCGTTATCTTTTGCTAAAGATTGATGACCTCTACAATCAAATGAAGGGAGCAAAGGTGTTCTTCAAGATTGATCTTTGATCAGGCTATCATCAATTGAGAATAGTATAATAGGGCTTTCCTAAGACTTCTTTCTGGACAAGGTATGTGTAACGCCCCCGTTTTTACTGCTAAAAATTTTCGTTTTGCGGAACCGTTAATTACAAAATCAATGGGTGTTACCGCCACACTCAATATAAGTCAAGCATCCTCTACCATTTTTATACTAAGTGCTAAGGCTAAAATATTACTTTACTTAAATAACATTAAAACAAAGGTAGGGTATAATTTCATTACAAATTACATTGTCCCGATAAATACAAAAAGATCGGGCAAGGAGTTGTAATGTAACAAAAGAGAAATAGCAGGGGACTTAAGAGTCCACAAAATATCCGGACCAAAAGAAGTCGAGACGAACACCGGATAGTCCTACCCTCTAATTGAAGTCGTCAGACCCTACCTTCAAAGTGATCCTGCAAGGTAAAGACTGCCCGTTGAATAAGTAGGGGACCATGAAATGGAACCCGTCAGTACTACGGTACTCAATAACCCTTTATACCAAACTAGCATGGAACACATGTAAGGCATACCACTAATAGGTACAAGACATTTAAGTGTTCATAAGAGGATTGATATACAGTAATCATTTAGATGGTCAAATTCTATTAAAGCCACATACTACTCATTTTCATTTGTCTAAAACAAACAAAAGCTTACCAGATTAACATGCCAAATATGCTCTCAGAAGTAATGATTAGAACCTAAACTCCAGCATAATAGATTATAACATCCACAACATGACTCATGTCTCAGCATGACTCCCAACAAAATTTATAACATCACTGGTATAATCACAGATGAGTTATAACAAAAATCCACAACATCAAATGTATACTTACAGGTAGAATATGATTAAATACATAACATATCATGTCTACTTATAGATACAGGATAATAAAATTCGTAATCTCACAGGTACACTTATAGGTGCGGTATAATAAAATCTATCACATCACATATATGTTCAAAGACATAATACCAACACAGGTAGGCACAAAGGTTGTCACCCCAAAACCACAGGTAGGCACAACGGCTGCTACCGAAACCATAGGTAGGCACAACGGCTACTACCCCAAACCATAAGAAGGCACAACGGTTACTTCCAAACCAATCCAATATCCAATAATAACCGTTCCAATCAAATCATATCATTTCCATTTTTATTTACTCGAGAGGGATACAATAATAACCTGAGACATAACAGTGCATAGTACCCTCCTCACCTCGAACACCTAATCCTTAAGTATCGATACCTCCTATAGGGCCCGTAGGTCAACTATAGAGTAGACTAGGGCCTTTCTCGGGCAAAACCGGCACACCAGAAACCCAAACAAATTGAGGACTCCTACCTCGTCTCTAGGGTAGCTACCCCTATAGAGAAACCATTCCCAAACTCGAGGTCTTCCACTTTACGTATTAGTATTTTTATAAAGTGATCAGAGATAACACACATTACACATTTATTCTCATTTCCATACTTATTCATTTTTCCTTAATTTCCAATTATCCAAGTCAACGCTATGGTCAATAGTATAAAACAAAGTCCAAGTCAATACTAAGGTCAACCTATCAAAAGTCTAAGGCCATCCTATATCCAATTATCCACATTTGGGCGTTAGGCCGAAATGACCAAAATGCCCCTAAAGCTAATAATTATCATATTATCAACCATTTAAATACTAAATCCATTTTATTTATTAATCTGTCATGAAAAGGTTAAAACAAAATAATCTAATTTTTTATTATATAATTTAAATCATCAATCATTTCAAAAGACCATTTTGCCCCTACACAGATTTCGGCATAGGAAACCCTATCATATACTTTTAAAATGTACAAAACACATAATCGTATAATCCACAACAGATAATACATATTAAACATAATTTTCAAGATAGATTTTATAATGCACAAAAATGACTAAATTGCCCTTAGGGCACACATCCATAATAGTTATTGAGTAATTATTGAATAATTATATCTAAGCATGCTCAACCTATTATTTTACACCTAATTATCATATAAATTATTTTCCTTTCATTAGGATCATTTTTAAATCATACTATTGTATCCAAAATATTTTATATCAGATAACATGCTTGTTTTTATCCATTTTCATAATAATAATAGTTAACATATAATTATATCGAAATAAATCATGCTAAACATATTTCATACCCCGAAAATCCTAATGTGCTATCACGCAATATTTAACATTTTAGTAAGGTATAACGGTTACCTAAATTCCAGTAAAAATGTAAAATTAGCGGTATCCACTAAATTTTTTTAGGTCTAGCTAATTAAACTTTCGTACCTAAAAATAATACCACAAATACAGAATTAATATCTATAAGATAAAATAATAATCATAGTATAAAAATATTTATTTTTCTAAATTTACCAAAATACCCTTACATTTAATATTGGTACCAAAACACATTTGGTAAATATAATTCACTCACGCTGCACATGTAGCATGAGCTTGAACGAGATAAAATAGAGGCTGCGGGGAGGTTGACTGGCAAGAGGGTTGGCCGGGAAAGGCAGGGAAAGGGAAAAGGTGGCAAAGGTGGTGGTCGGCAGAGCTGCTGGCTGGTCGGCGGAGTTGGTGGTGATGGCTAGGCAGGGCGACGATGG
Source organism: Tamarix chinensis (assembly GCA_030549775.1). NCBI lineage: Eukaryota > Viridiplantae > Streptophyta > Magnoliopsida > Caryophyllales > Tamaricaceae > Tamarix > Tamarix chinensis. Next base: position 61,806,790 of record CM060177.1, on the reverse strand, counting down.
GGCTGCCAGTTGGGCGACAGGTGGGTTGGGCTGCGACACAAGGGGAGATCGAGAGCTGCGACAAGGGTGAGGATGCTAGTGGCTGGTGCTGGTAGTGGGCGGTGGATGCTGGTGGGCTGGCGGGGGAGTGGTGCTACTAGGGGACTGGCTGCGACGAGGGAGGGTGATAGGTTGCTGTCGGTGGAGGTGGCTGCGAGCGGCTAGGTTCTGTGATGGGCTACATGGCTATTGGTGCAGGATGAAGGTGGTCATTGGTGCTACTAGGAGAAGGAGAAAGAAGATGAAGAAGGGTGGCTGGGCTCGGTGGTGGTGCAGGCCGAGGATGAGGCTGCACGATGGGAGGGGAGTAAGGGTTGCAGGGTTTGGGTGGTTGGAGTGGTGTGTTGTAGGGTGGTTGCGATTGGGGGAAAAGATGCAGGGTTGGGTTTGGGGTTGGAGGTGCGGGAGAGGGTAGTTACATGGGGGGTTGTTTGGTTGGGAAAACCGGCGAAGAGAAGAGAGGGAAGGAGGGGAATGGCTGTGAAATGGGTGCAGGGGAGAAGGCCAAACAAAACCGATGGGGGAAGGGGTTGGTCGAGAGAAAACAGGAGGGGGGCTGCTTGTGAGTGAACTACAACGTGCATGTGTGTGCATGTATATAGTGCAGGTCCTGTTTGGTTGGGGCTTGGGGAAGGCTGCACCGAAAGAAAATAGGAGGGAGCTGGGAGAGGAACAGTGGGTTGGGGTTGTGTGCGTCGTGTGTACGTATACAAGGCTTGGTTTTTGGCTGAAAGTGTGTGCGGGAAATGGGGAGCTGATTGAGGTTGAGTGTGCGAGGGTGTGTGGCATGTATATGTGTGTATAAATGCAGAAGGTAGAGTAATGGTAAAAAATGAGGGAGACAGGATGGGGATGGGATAGTAAATGGTAGAGGGAGAGAGAGAGAAGATAAATATTATATATATATATATATATATACATATATATTTTATGTTAAATTTAGTCCAGATAATTTAAAATATCGGATAGAAAAATAATCTAATCTAAGATATATTTAAATAAAACGAAAAGGATAAACATAATCGGGAATAAATTTTAGAAATTTATTTCAGGTTATGAGTCGTGGCTATTAATAAAATAATTCGTGTAAGATTTACGGATAAAAACTAGGATTAATATAAATAGTCGGTTCCTATCAAATTTTTAGCCTAATTATTTTTATATCTAAATTATCGTTGTAATAATAATAATGATGATGATGATGATGATGATGATGATGATAATAATAATAATAATAATAATAATAATACGTTTAATACTAAACCTCCTAAATTAATAATTATAACTAATCAAATGTAATTATTAATTTTAATTAGGGTTTCCTAAAAATGAGATATTACATTACTACCCCTTAGAAAGGGACTTCGCCCCCAAAATCCACATCACACCACACAATTTAAGCACATAAGGCCTATTTAGCACACTAGAGTCAGTGCCTTATAGAACTACCTCATCATAAAAATCTTATAAGAATCTAACATATAACACATAAAGTCAACCCATTCAAGCAGTCAAAGCATTAATGGCCAAAATACCAGGAGGTGGGTTTTCTAGACCCCTGGCCTGAGCATCTGCCTCTGATTGGCTGATAAGATGGATTGCCCCAAACATTCAATCTCTTGGGGCATTCCTAATGCCAGATCCCTAACCTGTACCGCTACCTTGTGGCGGAGGACGATAACTCAGAGCTTTACCCTTACTGTCTCTACTCTGTGAGCTGCCTGCTGGCTGTGGGGTCCTTTGTGTAGTTTGCTGCTGGTAGGTGACAGGCTCTGATGGCTGCACCTGCATCATCTAAAATCCATCTCGAGGTGCCTAGAAACATTCAAAACTCCTATAACCATGCTTGCCACAATTATAACATTGGACTAGCTGACCCTCACAAGTTTTCCCTGGATGGTTTCATCCGCAACACTTGTAGTGGAAGTGTCTGCTCTGTCCTTGGCCTCCTCCACTACAGAAGCCAACTTGAATACCCTAGTGTTGACTAGTCTGACCTCCTATCTGAGGTAGAATCCTGCGATCACTATCTGGAACTTCTTGTTTCCTTTTGTTCCCTAGGGTCTCACTAACCCTGATCTGAATAGCCTTTGCGACCTTGGTCGCCTTCTCAAACATATCAAAGAGGCTAAGGAAAGAAGAACTTGAGAGCAACTCTTGGATATGAGTGTTCAAACCCATCTCAAATCGGTGCATCTTCATCTCCTCATCTGCCCCTACATCGGGTGCGAAACGAATCAGGTCGGTGAACTCCAAGTAATACTGCTCAACTGTGGAGGAACCCCGGTGAAGTGCCATGAATCTATCATATAATCCCATCCTAACACTGGTCGAACAAAAGCGAGCTCTCATTTTCTGTAGCATATGCTCCCAAGTCTCAATGGGTGCACCTGGTACTTTCTGACTACGCCACCAATCATCAGCACAACCCTTCAAGAAGTATGCAGCTACCTTCACCTTCTTCTCAGGTGGACACTCTGAAGCTTCAAATATTTTATCAAACTCTCAAATCCAATACTCCAGAGCTAATGGGTCCTCGGTACCCATAAATTTCGGTGGCGAGTGTGATCGTATCCTTCGCAACCAGTCCTCCTATGGAGCTGGTATAGGGATATGGATAGGTATCTAAAATGGTGGTGGAGGCGGTGGCTGATATAAGTCCCTTTCGGCCATGATGATAAGAAGCTCCTCCATACTTGCAAGTCTTGTATTCTGAACCATGATGCTCTAGGATGGGGCAAGGAAGGGTTTAACACACACTTCAAGAAAATCACGTAGTAAATGCAACAGAATAAGGCAACCTAGAGAAGTAACAAGCAACTAATTACATAAAGGCCAATAGGTAACTACAGCTAATTCTAAGGCCAAACCCAAATCCATACCACACTTCCTCACATGACTAATCCGGGTTTTCAAAACATTTAAGAGTAGAAGTTTTCAAAAATAGAAGGGAGGATTTTAAAACCAAAATCTCTGATACCAACTTGTAATACCCCCATTTTTATTGCAAAAAATTTTCGTTTTGCAGAAGCGTTAATTACAAAATCAATGGGTGTTACCACCACACTCAATATAAGTCTGGCATCCTCTACTATTCTTATACTGAGTGCTAAGGATAAAATATTACTTTACTTAAATAACATTAAAACAAAGGTAGCTTAGAATTTCATTACAAATTACATTGTCCCGATAAATACAAAAAGATTAGGCAAGGAGTTGTAATGTAATAAAAGAGAAATAGAAGGGGACTTAAGAGTCCACGAAATATTCGAACCAAAAGAAGTCGAGGCGAACATCGGATAGTCCTAACTCTCAACCCTTTAATTGAAGTCGTCAGACCCTACCTTCAAGGTGATTTTGCAAGGTAAAGACTGCCCGTTGAATAAGCAGGGGACCATGAAACGAAACCCGTCAATACTACGGTACTGAATAACCCTTTATACCAAACTAGCATGGAACACATGTAAGTCATACCACTAATAGGTACAAGACATTTAAGTATTCATAAGAGGATTGATATATAGTAATCATTTAGACGGTCGAATTCTATTAAAGTCACATACTACTCATTTTCATTTGTCTAAAACAACCAAAAGCTTACCAGACTAACATGCCAAAGATGCTTTCAGAAGTAATGATTAGAACCTAAACTCCAGCATAACAGATTATAACATCCACAACATGACTCATGTCTCAACATAACTCCCAACCAAATTTATAACATTGCATGTATAATCACAGATGAGTTATAACAAAAATCCACAACATCAAATGTATACTTACATGTAGAATATGATAAAACACATAACATCTCATGTGTTATTACAGATACAGGATAATAAAATCCGTAATCTCACAGGTACACTTATAGGTGCGGTAAACTAAAATCCATCACATCACATATATGTTCATAGACATAATACCAACACAGGAAGGCACAAAGGTTGTCACCTCAAACCACAAGTAGGCACAACGGCTGCTACCGAAACCATAGGTAGGCACAACGGATACTACCCCAAACCATGAGAAGGCACAACAGCTACTACCAAACCAATCCAATATCTAATAATAATTGTTCCAATCAAATCATATCATTTCCATTTTTATTTACTCGAGAGGGATACAATAATAACCCGGAGACATAACAGTACACCGGTCATACCGGCGCACAAGGCAACACTATACCCTCCAACCATCCAACCAAGAGGCATAATAGCACTCTGGTCATATTGATGCACAAGGCACACAGTACCCTCCTCACCTCAAAAACCTAATCCTTAAGTATCGATACCCCCTATAGGGCCAATAGGTCACCTATAGAGTAGACTAGGGCCTTACTCAGGCAAAACCGGCACACCAGAAACCCAAACAAATTGAGGACTCCTACCTCATCTCTATGGTAGCTACCCCTATATAGAAACCATTCCCAAACTCGAGGTCTTCCACTTTACGTATTAGTATTTTTATAAAGTGATCACAGATAACACACATTACACATTTATTCTCATTTCCATACTTATTCATTTTTCCTTAATTTCCAATTATCCAAGTCAACGCTATGGTCAACGGTATAAAACAAAGTCCAAGTCAATAATAAGGTCAACCTATCAAAAGTCTAAGGCCATCCTATATCCAATTATCCACATTTGGGCGTTAGGCCGAAAATGACCAAAATGCCCCTGAAGCTAATAATTATCATATTATCAACCATTTAAATACTAAGTCCATTTTATTTATTAATCTGTCATGAAAAGGTTAAAACAAAATAATCTAATTTTTTATTATATAATTTAAATCATCAATCATGTCAAAAGACCATTTTGCCCCTACACAGATTTCGGCATAGGAAACCCTATCATATACTTTTAAAACGTACAAAACACATAATCATATAATCCACAACAGATAATACATATTAAACATAATTTTCAAGATAGATATTATAATGCACAAAAATGACTAAATTGCCCCTACGGCACACATCCATAATAATTATTGAGTAATTATTGAATAATTATATCTAAGCATGCTCAACTTATTATTTTACACCTAATTATCATACAAATTATTTTCCTTTCATTAGGATCATTTTTAAATCATAATTTTGTATCCAAAATATTTTATATCATATAACATGCTCATTTTTATCCTTTTTCATAATAATAATAGTTAACATATAATTATATCAAAATAAATCATGCTAAACATATTTCATACCCCAAAAATCCTAATGTACTATCACGGAATATTTAACATTTTAGTAAGGTATAATGGTTACTTGAATTCCAATAAAAATGTAAAATTAGCGGTATCCACTAAAACTTATTAGCTCCTGCTAATTAAACTTTTGTACCTAAAAATAATACCACAAATATAGAATTAATATCTATCAGATAAAATAATAATCATAGTATAAAAATATTTATTTTTCTAAATTTACCAAAAAACCCTTACATTTAATATTGGTACCAAAACACATGTGGTAAAAATAATTCACTCACGCTGCATGTGCAGCGTGAGCTTGCACGAGAGAAAATAGGGGATGTGGGGAGGTTGACTGGCAAGAGGGTTGGCCGGGAAAGGCAGGGAAAGGGAAAGTGTGGTAGAGGTGGTGGTCGGTAGAGCTGGTGGTGATGGCTAGGCTGGGCGACGGTGGGGCTGCCGATTGGGCGACGGGAGGGTTGGGTTGCGACATAGGGGGAGATCGGGAGCTGGGACGGGGGTGAGGATGCTAGAGGCTGGTGTTGGTGGTGATGCGGGGCTAGTAGTGGGCGGTGTATGCTGGTGGGCTTGCGGGGGAGTGGTGCTACTGAGGGACTGGCTGCGACGGGGGAGGGCGATGGGTTGCTGCGGGTGGAGGTGGTTGCGAGCGGTTGGGTTCTGCGATCTGCTGCGTAGCTGCTAGTGCAGGATGAAGATGGTGGTTGGTGCTGCTGGGAGAAGGAGAAAGAAGAGGAAGTAGGGTAGTTGGGCTCGGTGGTGGTGTAAGCCGAGGATGAGGCTGCATGATGGGAGGGGAGTAAGGGCTGCATGGTTTGGGTGGCTGGAGTGGTGTGCTGTAGGGTGGCTGCATACGGGGGAAAAGATGCAAGGATGGGTTTGGGGTTGGAGGTGCGGGAGAGGGTGGTTACATGGGGGGTTGTTTGGTTGGGAAAACCGGCGAAGAGAAGAGAGGGAAGGAGGGGAAGGGCTATGAAATGGGAGCAGGGGAGAAGGCCAAACAAAACCGACGGGGGAAGGGGTTGGTCGAGAGAAAACAGGAGGGGGGCAGCTTGTGCGTGAACTGCAGCATGCATGTGTGTGCATATATATAGTGCAGGTCCTGTTTGGTTGGGGCTTGGGGAAGGCTGCGCCGAAAGAAAACAGGAGGGAGCTGGGAGAGGAACAGTGGGTTAGGGCTATGTGCGTTGTGTGTACGTATACAAGGCTTGGTTTTTGGCCGAAAGTGTGTGCAAGAAATGGGGGACTATTTTGGTAGAGTGTGCGAGGGTGTGTGGCGTGTATATGTGTGTATAAATGCAGAAGGTAGAGTAAAGGTGAAAAATGTGCGAGACAGGACGGGGATGGGTTAGCAAATGGCAGAGGGAGAGAGAGAGAAGATAAATATTATATATATATATATATATATATATATACATATATATTTTATGTTAAATTTAGTCCGGATAAATTAAAATATCAGATAGAAAAATAATCCGATCTAAGATAGATTTAAATAAAACAAAAAAGATAAACATAATCAGGAATAAATTTTAGAAATTTATTTCGGATTACGAGTCGTGGCTATTAATAAAATAATTTGGATAAGATTTACGGATAAAAACTAGGATTAAAATAAATAGTCGGTTCCTATCAACTTTTAAGCCTAATTATTTTTATATCTAAATTATCGTAGTAGTAGTAGTAGTAGTAATAATAATAATAATAATAATAATAATAATATTAATACTAAACCTCCTAAATTAATAATTATAATTAATCACATGTAATTATTAGTTTTAATTAGGGTTTCCTAAAAACGAGGTATTATATTATGGCCATTAGTAGTTCATAGTACTTCCCTTTGGACTCACAAATGTTCCTGTAACTTTTATTTCTCTAATTAGATATTTTTTCCCTTCTCGAACCATTTCATCCTAGTGTTTATTGACGATATTATCATCTATTCTAGTGACTAGGAGATGCATTAGCAGCATATAAGGAAGACTTTAGCTTTGCTCAATTAACACTAATTATATGCCAAGCTCTTCAAGCATGAGTTCTAGCTAGATCAAGTGGACTTCCTTGGTCATGTAATCAATAAGGATGGTATGGCAGTTGATCTTACCATGATTCAAGCAGTTTCTAGGTGGCCTGCCCCCACTTCTAAGAAGGAGGTGGGTAGTTTTTTAGGTTATCTAGTTATTACCGTCAGTTTGTGGCAGACTTTTCTAGGATTTCTCAACCATTAACCTAACGTTTAAAAAAGGCTACATGATTCTAATAGGATGAGAAATGTAGTGAAGCTTTTGAGGAGTTAAAGAGGCTTCTCACTTTAATGCAGTGCTTATATTGCCATATGAGACTAATGGTTTTGAGGTGTAGAGTGATGCTTCCAAGTATGGGTTAGGTTGTGTGCTAATGCAATATGGAAGAGTGGTGGATTATGCCTCATGATAGCTGAATCTGCATAAATAGAACTACCTGATGCATAACCAAGAACTTGTTGTGGTAGTTTTTGCTCTTAAGAATTGAAGGCACTATCTCTATAAAGTTTAGTGCAAGTTCTACACTAACCATAAGAGCCTCAAGTACATCTTCACTTAGCAGGAGTTAAACCTAAGATAATGCCGGTGGTTGGAATTAGTCAAGGACTATGACATTGAATTGACTTACTATGAGGGTAAAGCCTATGTGGTGGTAGTTGCACTTAGTAGGAAGACATGACATTCTTTGGCCACGATTATATTATCAAATTATCTATGCCAACAGATTTGGAAGATGGAGATTGAACTGCTTACTATTAGAAGTATGGAGGTAATAATAAGAACACTCAACATCACACCTTCAATCTTTAAGGATTTCTTAGCTAATCAAGTTAGGGATGTCAAGCTTGAGAGAATCTAGACCAGTATTGCAAAAGGTAGAGTTGAAGGATTTTAGATATATGAGGATGGCAGTATTTGATACTGGGGCAAGGGGTGTATACTATAGGGGTGTGTAGAGCTTAAGAAGAAGATCCTGAAGGAAGGACATTATACTCCTTACTCTATTCACCATGGAAGGGATAAGTTTTATAAGGACCTAAAGAGGGTATATTGGTATCCCCACATGAAGCAAAAAATGGCAGAGATCATTATCTAATGTATAACCTATCAAAGGTTAAGATTGAACACAAGAGACTGATAGGGTTAGTACAACCAATAGAAGTTGCTAAGTGGAAGTGGGATAGCATATCAATGGACTTTGTGGTTGGTATTTCGAGAACTGGTAGTGGTTTTTATTCAATTTGGGTTATTATAGATCATTTGACTGAGTTAGTCATGTTCATATCGATGAAGGTGACTTAGAGCATAGTGCAACAAGCTAATGCCTATAAAAAGTGCATGGTGAGACTTCATGAAGTACCTAAGGATATTATATTTGATCGAGACTCCAAGTTCTTGTCACACTTTTGGTAGAAATTGCAAGTTACCATTAGTAATCAACTAAAGATGAGTATGGTGTTTCACCTAGCTATGGATGGCCAAATTGAGAAGGCCATTTAGACTTTGGATGAAATGCTTTTAACATGTGTGCTAGATTTTGGGGGAAGTTTGGAAGATCATTTGGACTTGATCGATGTAATCCCCCGATATTTTAAAAATCTATAATTTAATAAATAATTATTATTTGGAATAAATTAGCATTTAAAATTATGTCATTTAATTATTTTATGGATTTTGAGTACATAAATTGGGATAGGAATATTTAATAAATTAAAATAAATATTTTATTATTTCATTATACTCTTTTATTTAAATAATTTTCTAAATAAATATTTTACTAAAATTATCCTTTTAAGCCCATATATCAAATTATATTAAATTAAATTATTAAATAAATTTATTCCCAAAAATATTATATGTTATTATTTTATAAATTAAATTATTTTATTTTTCCTATTTTTCCTTTTCATTTTTCCCTTTTCCTTTTCTTTCTCCCTTTTCTCCTTTTTCTTCTTTCTTTTCTTTTCCTTTTTCCTTCCTCTAGGCTGCTAGGCCACGGCCTGCCCCCCTATGCGCCTAGGTCACTAGCCCATCTCTCCTTCTCCCTTTCTCCCTTCCTTCCTTTCTTCCTCTCACATGCGGCCCACTCCCTTCCTTCCCTCCCCTCCTCTTCCACACGTCACGACCCGGTCCCCAACCCCTTCTTTCTTTTCTTTCCTCACCCTAATCGGGTCGGCCCAACATTTTCCCCCCACTAGGCCTGCACCTTCCCCCCTTCTTTCTTTCTTTCTTCTCTTCTTCTTCTTCTTCTTCTTCTTCTTCTTCTTCTTCTTCTTCTTCTTCTTCTTCTTCTTCTTCTTCTAACACCCCGACCTGTCTCCATCACCTATGCCTACCACCTCGAGCACACCGGCCACTGCCCTACCACCTCTCCTTACTACCACTATAGCCCTCCCTCTCTCTCTCCCCCCCATCCTTTTTTCACCATTTTGAACCCAACCGGCCATGCACTCCCCCTCACGCATGGCTTCCCTTTCCCCTTCTTCCCTTCCCTCTCCCTGCCACCCTACCACCTCCCTACCACCCTACACACTGCCACCGACCGGCCACCTATCCCCTCCTCTTATCCCTCTTCTTTCTCTTCTCCTCACAATCCCTTTCCCGCCCTATTATTTTTAAAGCCTTCCTCTTCCCTGATTCATTTCTCTCCTTTTCTTCTCCTTCCATTTTCATCTCTATTTGGCATCGTCGCCGCTTCAACCATCACACCAACCCCCTTTACCACTCCTTGCCGCCTTCTACCTTAGCCCTACACCACCGCAATACCCCCGAGCCACCTTGCATCCCCCTTCTTTCCCCCTCTTCTTTTTCCCTTCTTTCTCTCCCTTATTAGCAACCTCCCTGCAACCCCTCTATCTGCCGGCATCCCACCACCTCTACCGCCACCCAAACAACCAATCCAGTCCCTACAACCTCCTCTACTGCCCCATACCTCATTTTTCCAAAATAAGCCCCCTCACCCCTTCATTTTCCTCCTCCCTTTCCCTTATTTCTTAGCCCTGTCCACTCCTACATCCCACTTCGCAGCTTGCCACCTCCGCCACCCTTGGCCGTCAATAACCTATCCCCGACCACTACCTATACCCCCTCTTCACTCCTGCACCCTTCCCTTACCCCAAATCCTCCCCCACCTACCCTCTTTCATAGCTCCAAAACCTTAACCTGAAAATTGCCCCTCCTTCCTTTTCTTCATGCCACCTTCGACCCTTCCACCCTTGTTTTTTCATGTAGCTCATAAATTTTGAGGTATAATAATATTTAAGTTAATTATTTCATTAATTAATTTTATAAAGTCTTATTCTTTTGGTTTTACTATTTCTAATGTGATAAATATTAATATTATTCTTAGGAATTGGTTTTGCTAATCAAAGCTTGAATCTTTAACCTGGATACTAGTAAGGTTTGATTTTGTGAGAATTAAGGTAATCGTTAAACTCCACTTAAATGCATGGATAAATATGTGTTAACACTTTAGGATTTTTAATATGTTACTTTGCGTGATAAATGTGTGTGTGTGTGTGTGTGTGTGTGTGTGTGTATTGTTTGATATATTATATGTAGTTGCTTATATTGATGGATAAAAAGGAAAGTATGATAATTTATATCCTATGTGTGAAAATATTGCTTAGGGAAAGAGTTTGGTTATTAATGAAAATGTTGAGTACTTATCTATGTTGTATTATGTTATTGTGATCATTAATGTATGAATAATATTATTATAAGCCTTAGGGGCATTTTAGTAGTATGTCATGTGCAAGAATGTGGCCTATTATGTGTGGGTGCTAATGAGTAGAATGTTGAATAACATTAGTTGGTGAAGTTGGATGATGAGAATGGAGTATTGATCTTAATATTTTATGTACTAATGGTAATTTAATAAAAGTAGTACAATAAAGGGGTAAAATGGTAATTTTGGAGGTAAAGGGTAAAATGGTAATTTTGTATGGAAATGGTAAAAAGGTAATTTTGTAGAAGGGTAAAATGATAATTTTGTATAAAAATAGTAAAATGGTAATTTTGGAAGTAAAGGGTAAAACAGTGATTTTGTATGAAAATGGGATTATGGTAATTTTTGAAGTAAGGGGTAAAATGGTAATTTTGGTGTAAAAGGAAAAATGGTAATTTTATAAGTAAAAGGGTATTGTAATAATTTTGGAAGTTAAGGGTATTATGGTAATTTTGGGCAAAATGGTAATTTTATAAGTAAAAAGGTATTATGGTAATTTTAGAAGTAATGGGAAAAAGGTAATTTTGTAAATAAAAGGGTAAAGTGGTAATTATAATAATGGAATAGAGTAATTTGGTAATTATAATAATGGAAAAGGGTAAAATGACAATTATAATAACTGAGAAGGGTAAAATGGTAATTATGATAAGGGAGATGGGTAAAATGATAATTTAATAAAGGAGAAGGGTAAAATAGTAATTTGGTGTAAAGGAAGGTAAAATGATAATTTAATAAAATAGAAGGGTAATTTGGTAATTATGAAAATGGAGAAAGGCAACTTGGTAATTTAACCAACTAAAAGGTAATTTGGTAATTATGATAATGGAGAAGGCATTTTGGTAATTTTAATAATTGAGAAGGGTAGTTTGGTAATTATGATAATAGAGAAGGGCAATTTGGTAATTTAACCAACTAAAGGGTAATTTGATAATTATGATAATGGAGAAGGCATTTTGGTAATTATTATAATGGAGAAGAGTAATTTGGTAATTATAATAATAAGGAAGGGGTAATTTGGTAATTTATCCAACAAAAGGGCAATTTAGTAATTATAACAAAGGATAAGGATAATTGGGTGATCTAATCAACCAAAAGGGAAATATGATAAGTGTAACAATTATGAAGGGTGAGTGGTGACCTAATAAGTATGAGAGATAGTTGGTAACCTAAATCGAGTAAGGATGTAGCTAAGAACAACTATATGTGGGTTACATGCCTTGCATGGCATGTGTTATGCCATATTGTGTACGTTATGCTTAATGAGTAATCATTTGTAGTGCAACTTGGAGTGAAGGTAAGTTTATGTGACTTCCTTATAGCATGTGGATGATGATTATATATATTGTGCCTACGATGTTATATGATGTGACCCTCTAGGACATGTATGCTAGGATGTTTAATAATAGGATATGGGGTGAAAGGATAAAAAGGAACAATGGGAAGTGAGTTGACTAAGGGGACATGAGAGTGACCTTATTATCTCATGATCCATAAGGAGGAAAATAGAAGGAGGTTATGATCAAAATGAACGAGTGATGTAACTCTTGTATGGGAGGTTTCTAGGGTTTGCATGGGGTGGATAGATTCTCTAGGGGATGATCCTTACATAAGAAAGGTGCTAGGGTTTCGAGTGGCCAACTAGGGTCTCACAGTCACATGTATAACTGGTGAGTAAAGTGATAGGATTTGGGTTGAACCTAAATGAGATGAGGTATTGGACAATAAAAGAAAGGTTGGGCAACATAGGTCCGATTAGGGTTTCAAGGGAAAACCCCAAAGAGTGGTAGTGAGAGAATTTAAATGTCATACAATGATGGGCCTCAACCCACAACCTTAGTAGTTAGGCTCCCGGTGTGAGTAAGTAGGATAAGGGAAGGATGTCGGGGCGTGTTAGGAGGTGCAAAAGTCTTAAGATATGGGACGGGCCCTCTTGGGAGGATAAGTGTAGATGGAGTTAGTCATGCATATCTAGGGTGAAATTTGTTGAATAAGATATGGTAGAATACTAATCATGTAAAGTGGAAGATTATTGAGCCGGGCCCAGACCAATCCACCGGCATAATAGTGGCTAGGTGCTGGGGTGCCCTAGAGATTGATTCACCAACATATAATAGTGGTTAGGTGTGTTCTGCCTTATAAGTGACCGATCCACCCACTATAATAGTGGGGAATCTCAAGCTCAATAAACCAAACCCTAAGTTTGATAAGACACATAAAAGACACTAAGTACTTACAGCGGAAAACCATGAGAGTCGGGGCCAGACTGGTCCACCAGCATAATAGTGGCTAGGAGCGTTTTGCCTTGGAGACCAATCCACTGGCATATAATAGTGGTTAGGTGTGTTCTACCCTATAAGTGACTGATCCACCGGCTATAATAGTGGAGTTCCCGCAATCGCATGGATATAAAATCTGAGAGATGATTGAATAATGATGGACTAATGGCTTAAGGCCTAGAAGTATTAATTATACATTATGACCTATGAATATCTAATTGACTTGTTAGGTATGTGGATGTATGGATGTGAATATTATGTATACACCTTTCATTATGTATGAATATAGTGTTGTATCATGTGTTACATTAAGGGCCTGCTTTTAAATGCGTTTTAAAGGGTTATTCAGTACCATAGTACTGAAGGGTTCCATTCACGGGGCCCCTACCTATTCAATGGGTAGTGTCCCTTGCAGGTCATTGTTCAGGAGTTATTCAAGCGGGCAATGGGAAAGAGTGTAAGGATTATCCGAAATCCTTTAGGGTTCACCTCTCTCTCTTTTAACTCCTGGTTTTAATGTAACTTGTATTCTTATAACCACCATCGGTGGATTCTATTCTTGTCAATGGTTTACTACACTAATATGATTTAATTATGGTTTGAGTTCTTGTAAATTATATTTTACACTTTTAGCCTTAGCACTTGGTAGTGGAACGGTAGGAGTGAACCGGTCTGGTACTAAGTGTGGCGGTTATATCCCCAGAATTCACTATCTTGTATTTTTCTTCCACTAACTCTTTTAAACGAAACGAAAATTTTCAGTAGTTAATTTCAAGGGTGTTATAATCTAGTTTTCCTAGAACAATAGTTATCACTCCGGTATCAAGATGGTTCATTTTAAAGCCTTGTATAGAAGCAAGTGTCGTAGTCCCTTATATTGGAATGACAGTAGTTAGACACTCGTGTAAGGACCTGAAATGATTGAGGAGACAATTAGGCACATTTGCTTAATTCAAGACTGGATGATACCAGCCCCGGACCAATATAAGAGTTATACAGATCTGAAGAGATGGACTGATGGTTATAAGGTGGGTGACAGTGTCCTTTTGAGGGTCTATCCCACCAAAAGAGCTATAAGGTTTGGCAAGATGGGTAAGCTTAGTCTGAGGTACATTAGATTGCAAGAAATTATAGACCATGTCAGTGCACTTGCATATCACTTAGCTTTACCAATGAAGTTGTCACGTGTGCACAATATATTTTATGTATCTCAAATATGAAAGTATGTAGTGAATCCTTTACATGTTATCTAACTAGAGTCGCTAGAGCTCAATGAGTCTTTGACTTATGAGAAGTGACTAGTGAGTAACCTGGACACCAAGATGAGAGAGATGTATACGAATACCGTTTCCCTGGTGAAAGCTCTTTAGTCACGCCATGGTACAGAGGAGGCTACTTGGGAGGCCGAGGAGGAAATTTGAACTAAGTATCTAGAGTTGTCTTCATAGTTGTTATCATAAATGTAAACCTTTTTCTTTGAGGGGATAGTACCTTTCTTCCTTAATTATGAATATAATGTGTGTATGGCTCTATGTCCAATAGGTAACTTGATTGTTATATGCTTCAGGAACATAGCCTCTATAAGAGGGTAGTGTTGTAATACCCTACATTTTGGTATGATGGTTAAATGAGAATTTTGTCAAATTTTAGGCCTTTGATTTTAATTTAATATTAATATTTGCTTTGGGAGAAATTTTTAATTGAAATCATGTTAAAAAATAAACTGTATTGATTTTGTAGACAAACCCATTGACTGGTTTGTCATTTTTACCAATTTAGGTTCCTCAACTAAACTAATTGACTGGTTTTGAGAAACTAATCAAATAGTTGATTGGTAGATCTAAACCAATTCATTGGTTTGTTGAGTTGGTCTTATTTTCCAGATTGATATTTTGGAGAATCCCTTATACCAAATTAAAACCTTATCAACCTATGTGAGATTATCCTTAAAAGATTTTTGACCATTTTTATAATGCATTTAACCAAAAATGTCACCTCGATTTGATCTAGAGGTAGATTGGGACAAATAAGCGGGAGAGATGACCTTAACAATTGTGTTCTTCCTCCTCTCTCCTCTACACAATTCTAAGATCAAATGTTTTGATCTCAAGCATGATTCTGAGTAGCTGGAAGATTCTTTCCATGCTGAATTCCTATTGATCCATTCGTGAATGCGAATTTTGGCCTAATTAACTTGAATTCTCTAGAGACACCATTTGAGCTCAAGAAGAGAGGTCAATGAATCCTGGACAAATCTAACCATTCTATACAAATTCATATAGTCAGTGGTAGGGTTTTGAGTCGATCATCAAATCCTCAGTAATAACTATTAATTAGTTGGATATAAATATCCTCAATCATCCCTGCATTTTACCTTTCTTTCATCCACTAAATTTTCTTAAGTCTTGCATTCCCTCTCTTCCTTCCACACTTTGAGTTTTTTCAATCTATTTTCATGTACTCTTCTGATCCTATCTCTAGCTCTTTCTTGTTTAAATTCTCAAGTAAGGCAAAGTTAGATTCTATGAAAGGGTTGAGTAGTTTAGTTAGCCCTTTTTCTCTTTGTTGACCTCAAGTTGGTAATTTTTTACACTCTTCTTTTTTTAGATTTAAAATTTGATAAGATTTTTTAATCATTTATGAGTTTAATACTTTTTAAGATGTTGGCATGAACAAATCTAGTTGTGTGTATGATTTGCACTCTTAAATGACATGATTTGAGTAAAGTTCATGAAAATGGGTAAAAGTAGGCTTTGATGGTCTCATAATGAGAGATGTATTAATATTGGTTGGAAATATGTTAGTTGATGTTAATACCTATTATAATATGGCTAAAAGGAATTTATATAAAATAATATGCATGAAATTTGTAACATGGTGCTATATTAGGCCTAATTAATTAACTTGTTCCTAGAAAAGTTAGCTGGTTTACCTAACCATTGACCAATATGCCTATAGAAACCTTGGTGTTTCTCTATACTTAAATCCATTGAATCATTTGGAAAAACCAATCAACTGGTCTATGAACAATTGACTAGTTTATCCAAACCGATCGACCAGTTTGAGGAAAGCATGATTTGGTTAAGTCAAACTGATTAACTTATTGGTTCAACCGATTGACTAGTTGAGCTAGATTGATCAATTGGTTAAATTGGTTTGTTTAATTTGTATTGTTTGGTTCAATTTTGCTTTAGATTATGATTGGTACCATACCATGATTATTAATTTGATAAAATGCAAATTCTATCATGGATTATTAGCCCAATTAAAAGATCAAAATGGATCATACCTTATTAGTAATTGATAAATGGACACTTCACTTTGATAAATGAGGCTAATTCAGAAAAGAGTAATATATACTCATCTTGGGCTAATATTAAATATAATGGTGGATATGAATAACATTGGCTAAGGATAAATGGTAAACCCATATGGTTTGAAAAAATGGAAAGAAAAGGATTAATATGGATTAACCGAGAGAGTTGACTTACTTACTTTGTATGGGCTTTATATGATCATACATCTTCATGAATAAAACACTAATAATGTAAAGAGAAAGAAAGTTAAGCTCGGTATGGTTCTAAGTTAACCAATTCTCGATTAGCCATCAAAGCTTACTCTACCTTCAAGAGTTTTTGGTGCCTTTGGGTTTTGCCTTCAGATGGAATCCTATGAGGTCCTAGTACCTTACCTACTCTAGAGATTGATGATGTACTAAGGGATATCAATACTAAAGGACTTGGTTACCTAGGTGGGTTGGCTTCAGCCTCGACTTATGTCCATTTGGTGATTGGCTTCAGTCTATACTTATGTCAACTTGGTGATTGGCTTTGACCTAGACTTATGTCAACTTGGTGATTGGCTTTGACCTAGACTTTATATTTCTCGTTTAGATAGGATTCCATGGTATGTGAGACAATGGGGTGGTGCACAATTCATCACTTGATGATAATAAAATATGGTTAGTAAATATTGATGGATAATTATGAATGGTAACCAAATGCATGGTTGATAATTGGATAGGAAATGGAAGTAATGATATGATTGACCAAAATGATCAAAGCCGGTGTATGTCTTGACTAATTAGTATTAGTTATGGAATGGAATATTAATTTAGTGATTGGCCTATCTCATACGTAGATAAATAGATGGCACATCTTAAAGGAATTGGATAATGGGAATAGCCCTAGGGGTTGCTTGGATAATCTCTATTATTGCTTATGTAAGCGTTATGTGAAAGGGTTATCATTCTTAAGCATGATGTTTTTATTGTGCTGAATTTGTATATGTTAGCATGTATTATGCATCGTTATCTTTATAAATAGTCTTATTATATTGCATGTTGTAATTTATACTCATATATGGTAAATTGGCATATTTGTGTACATTGAGGGAGCAACTTAGCTTGCTCAATACGTAGTGTACTGATGAGCCTGTTTGCTTTGTCACCTACTCATTCCCATGAGTAGAGGACTATGTGGAAGTCTTTGGGGATGGGGGATAAAGAGCCTACCTCTGTTGGATTGAGGCTTGTAAGCAAGGAAATCTAGAAGGTTTGGTAAGGTCTGTGGCGAACAATGGTTTTAATTTGGGTTGCTTGCCCCAAATTATGTTTTCTAATCTCGTACTTATTAATATGTATTTTTGTAACTATTTGATCAGAACCCTGTTAGGGTCCTCCGATGTAAACACTTTTGGAGTTGTTTAATTAAATTGTTATTTGCATGCACTATTGATTTAAGCATTGAATGGTTTATCCTTATATCAGATATAGGATAGGTGGATGACGTCCATCCTATATCAAGTACAAAAGAAACACCTCATTTTCCTAGGTGTTTTCTACTTTTGTAACTTGTTTCAATGAAATTTTTTGGTAGTGAGAAATGGAGGTGTTACATGCATAGTGGCATGCATGAAGAGAAACAACAAAAGGAACACACATATAGACGAAGGATGAGGCATGATTGGGGGAAATGTTGGGTGAAATTTTCAACAAACACATCCCAAGAGATATGGGAGATGATGGCTAAGACGGTCAGGCTTGAGAAGCTTGACACGGGGAGTTTGGCCTAGGTAGAGAAGAAGCACATGCAAGGTAGCAGAAGAGGGAAAATTTGGGAAGGGAAAGAAGAAAAAGAAAAGGGAAATGAGAAAAAGGGAAAAAAAGTGTGGGATTATGTTTAGAATTGTGATTAAAGACTTAAAGTAAGATTAAAATATCAATCATTTAGGATTAGGGTTAGCTAAAAATATAAATTATCCTAAATAAATATTAGAATTTGGTTAAGCTATTACTTATTGGAATTAAGATTAGATAAAATTTAGAATATTATAGAAATTATCATAACAAATAGCAAAAGTTAGGTCAACATACATTAAATGATAACATAAAATATATACGCATCAATGGCGGAGGAATAAAGTTGCTCACTCATGTGTCAACCTCCTTAGAGTCAAGAAGCACATGTGAAGAAGAGAATACAATGGCGATACACCTAGGAAGTTTAGTATTAGTTAGTACTTAGTAGTATATTAATGTGGTTGAGAAAATATGGGTCAAATGACATACCTATTCCTACTGTTAAAAGAAGTTTTACCTTAAATTAGAGGGTAAATATAGATTTGTATAGAATACTTACAAAACCAGTCTCATTCATTATTAAACTACTGATTTTTAATTTCTATTAAAAAAGCTAGCCGGTTTTTCCCATTCCACTGATTTTAATACGGAACAAGTTTAATATAATATTCTAACTAGATTTATAATTAGTTTACTGATTTATCAGTTTACCATGTCGGTTAAGCTTTTAATAATATGATTTAGACCTGTGCTTTCTCACTCACATGCGTATATGCGTATGCAAACTGAACCACCAGTATCATTTACTAATTTATTAATTGTACATATTAGATTAGGAATTTACTATGAAGTATAAAGAAAATGTAATTATTAGGTCTGTTCACCTCATTATCCGGTTCAGGACTTTTCTTTTAATAACCTAACCCATTTTTCGGTTCATCGGTCCCGTGAACTATTCTTTAACATATCCACGGTCTTGTATTCTGAACAGTTTCCCACTCTGTTGCCACAATTGTGTTTTCCGAACGATTGCTATATTATTTTGGTCCTGCGAAGTGAGAACTGAGAAGCAAGGCCCAAGATACGGGTGAACGTGGTAATGGCCCCTTGCAGCTGGTACCTTAGGTTAGTTTTGACCTTGGTAATGCATATTTCGGTACATATTTTGACGCTCATTTTGAATCGGAATCACCCAAACGTGTTATTTTGTTTCATGGAATAATTCAGATTTGCGATTGCTGGCATTCACAAAGGAAAAATGCATATTTTGGTACGTATTTTGACGCTCGTTTTGAACCGGAATCGCCCAAACGTGTTATTTTGTTTCATGGAAAAATGCAGATTGGCAATTGCTGGCATTCACAAAGGGAAAATAATAATAATAATAATAATAATAATAATAATAATAATAATAATAATAATAATAATAATAATAATAATAATAATAATAATAAAATTAAAATAAGAATCTCGCGTCTGAAAGCTCTACCTTGAGGAATAGTAATGAAGAGGATAATTCTTACAGAAACAAAAATAATCATGTGACAATTAATAACGCATTGAGCTGACTACTAAACGTATTAACTTACAAGCCACAAATTTGTTTTTCTTTCTTGCAAATTTAGAAGGTTTTGTCACTGTAACTTCTACCGAGATTTGATGACCTAATTTCTCCGGTTCTTGGACTAAAGGGTCCTCTCCCACCAGGCATTGGACTACTCAGACCTCTTACTTCACTCAAACGAGAGCTGCACGTTGAGAGGCTTGGACTCTGAAGGCTTTTAGGATCTCTTGCAGGTGTTGCTGTTGAGCTTGTCACTCTAGGACTGCTACATATCCGCCTGATCTCACCACGACTTCTCGTCATCATCTCATCCAGCATCTCCCCTTCCCTTGAAAATGAGGCTGTAGAACCTAATTCCACATCCTGCAGGCGTAAGAAAAGAGCATCGAAGACCATGTCGATTCATCATCAGCATAATTTTTTTTTTCTGGTAGTAATAAAAGTCTAAGGCAGCACTAGAGAGTATAAATGATTCTCACTGTTGCAAGATTGAATGATAAAGCTGGGGCTTCTTCATATTCTGCAGCATCCAAGTCTTGGAGGTGTGCTCCTTTGAAAAACTTGGGTAATAGGTATTGTCTTACTGGAACTAAGAGCATGATCATTAGAGGGAACAAGACTCCTGCTATTGGAATCCATGTAATCCCAAAACAGACAAGCAAATATAATGTTTGGAAAATTGTAAAAACAACAATTGTCTTGAAAGGTACAGTCTCGACGAATGTAGCATGGTATTCCTCAAGAACCCTGCATCAAAAATATGCACAGTTCTACAATCATACTAACATGGAAATAAAATCAGAAACGAAAAACAGGAGACATCAATAAATAAACTTACTTGTATCTTCTACTTGGTGCAGTGAATAATAGTAGGATTCTCTCCCAAAATTGATTACCAGGTAAACTCTCAATTGCCATGAAAGCAAAATAGCCCCAGAGGACAGATGTTGGAATCATCTTAAGTATTGGCATAGCGCCCACACAACCACAGACCATTATAGATTGAAGCAGGTTGCTGACTCGCTGCTCTTTGACTTCAACTGGCAACAAATCATCAATGTCCTTTTCAATGTCAAATACTGTCTCATCGACAGGGGCATCTGTCTGTCCTCCACTGGCAGCTGCTTGAAGTGTTGATTCCTTCAACTCATTGAGTCCCTGGACATGGAACCAAATACTTAGTTGAACGACCAAGTGCATCTCTGCATTGATCAATCTTAGACATAATATAAAGCAATTATATGATGCTGGCATTATACTCTAGATGCAGGCTGCTGGTAGATTAGAGGGCTCTGCATCTGTTGGTACGCTTCTTGCATTTTTCCATACATTTGCCCCAAACTTGAATTCATTCCAATACTTTGGCAAGCTGTTGCTACAAGCCGGTTTCTGAGCAGCTGGAAAATATGTAAATTTCTTCAAGTTTCATTTACCATTGCAACTAACCAGTAGCAAATACACAGACTAATAAAAACAGAAAAAAGTGATTAGGTTACCTGGTGTTTAAGAGTAGCCAAACTTTTTGTGTGCATCGGAGATTGTGGGATAACTCCATTTGACGGAGGAATACCAATCAGACCACAAAATAAGGTCTGCCATAAAAAAAAATGCAAAGCTGGGATAAACCAATAGGTCAGGTTGTTTTTGAGGAAGAAAACAGAGATTTTCATACCAAGAACCCCAACACAAGCAAATCATAATGGAAAGAGGGAGGCTTTCTTAGGTTGAACTCTTTCTGCTGAGCAAGTTGAGATGCAACACTGTGGTCAAAATAGTAGAGTACTGCAATCATAGTTGCTGGGATGAAAGCACCAATTATGTATAGAACAGGAACATCAAGCATACCCTGTCAAGAAGCAATGTAATTGATCAGTTTCCTCTTAGTATTGGTTATGGCCACAGACAAAAGTAGAGAATAAGTATGAATAAATCCGAACTTGCCTGAATTACAGTCCAATTCTCATAAGCCCCATGCGACCAAGGATTTGGGCTCAAGAGACGCCGTGGAATCCCCTCTGGTACATGTTTTGATGGTATATAGGAAACAGCTGTCCAGACCAGAACCATAAAAGGCACACCGTAGTCTGCTACAAAGCTTCGCAGTGAACCTGGAAAGAGTTCATAAGAAAAAGAACAAGTGTCACTGGCGAATGATAACAATACCGGCATGCTTGCTCATATCAATTATCAACACATGCTTACTGGAGCCATAACGCCATGACCTTGCTTTTCTACTTCTTAATGATGTGATGATAAGACCAAATGAAAAAACCAAAGCAAACATTCCATTTGCAAACCTCCACGCGGGTAGGAACTCTGTGTGCCTTGGATTTTCTCGTTCAGGTATCCGGAATTCCTCCACAATTCCCTAAATTAACAAATCAACCAGAAGGACTATACAGCCAAATGATTTCAAAAGAACAGATGCAGTTTGATGCTAAAACTCCTGTGTGTGGTTATCTAAATTCAATTGCACAGATACACCTGTCCATTCTTTGTTAATTCTTAAGACTTGCCAAATTGTCAAGGCACAATGCCACTTTTGATCTCAAATTATTCGAAAGGATACACAACGAGTGAAAACAGAAAGAGCTTTTCCTGACCTTAATGGCTTCCTGCATGAAAAGCATTGCAATAAGAAGGCCAAAAAGTTCACCAACTAAACGAGTGAACCTGTTAATAATAGAGCAGGCTCCCAAAATAGCCAGTAAGAACAGCAAGGCTGACGTCCACACGCATACCCTGGAAATATCGCAACTGATCAGCTAAATTTCTAGTTCAGGTAATGAGCATGACCAAAACAAAAAGTCTACTGGAAACTGAATTACAAAGAACATGGATATAGAAACTCACCAGCCCGCCCAAGCTAGAAATAAATTTCGACCCAAATCTTGCCTGCTTTTAGCAAAATTAAACATGAAGATATACATGATCACGGTGGGCTCAGCTACCCCTAAAATCAGCAAAGGCTGCCCACCAATGATCGAGTGTATGATTCCACACAGAGCGGTGGATGCCAAGGTTTGAACTGCCGTGAGGACTCCATCTGAAATTAACACATTGAGAAAACCAAACTTATGCTACCACATCCAATTCCTTCGGCAACGCAACATATCATACAAGTTAATAATTTCACTGGCTGGATGATTTCCATATATTTCTACTTCAATATATTGACAGGCGTAAATCGAATATCCAACTACCACTTGTACTGTTAGTTACATTCAATTCACAATTTCAGCTTCTAAAAAGTTAGCATTGGATCCAATGTTTTGTACCTGTGCTTCTGTCAAGTTGTTCTCCAAATGAAATGACAGGAATTGCAGAAGCAAAGAATATGTATGTAGTAGGTGCCAGAATCCTAAAAAAGAATTGAACTTTGTGAGCAAAAGTAACTGTTTGGGCAAGAAAGATGGAAATTTTAATATTTTGATAAATAAGATTCTTCAGTGCCCAAACATTTTTCCAAAAGGGGGAAAAAGAGAAAAGATGAAAAGGAAGGGCGAGGCTAAAGATTTGAGTCCGTTGGTAAAAGTGCAGAAATACCTGATTCCTGCTTTGAATCCACTGGTCCAATCCTGCTTGTAACACATTAATCGACCTCTAAGGTCATCTTTGATACCTTGAAAAGGAATAAACGATTCCTCCATCATCAACATCCAAGGAGTCGCTGAGTAAGTTTTACCCTTTGAGTGCCAAACTACAAATGCCTCCCAGTTTTGAGAGTTCAGACCCACACTTGCTCGATAGACAGACCAAGTTTGGTCACTGAAACAATTACTTGTAGAAACTAAATGACATCACTAAAAGATCCTAACCGTTCTCATTTTCGCAGGAGAAAGAAAAGGAGAAAAGAAATCAAGCCCGCAAAGATTCAAGTTATTTAGATGGAAATGGCACAAGAGCGCGGGCCTCCAGTGAGCTATAACATGGGAAAACCCAGATGGATCCAACAAGGGATAAGTAGAAGACAAAAAGGAGTCCAAAAATAATGATTCAATTACTATACTCGAACAAAGGATACTATCCTTACTTATAATACTAACTAATGACATTGACAGCCAAGGATAATGTATGATAAATTAATGCTTAGCAATCAGACAATCAGAAACGGTACAACCGACTGAATATCTTCAACCATTGGGTTCTTTGTTATAGCAAAGGATGTGATGATTGAAGGCAGCAGGAAGCAGCATCCAAATATACGAAGCCAAGTTCAGGATTCAGGGATGGGGGGACGTATGGAATAGCGCAACGCGGATTTGGTGCCCAAAAAACCACGAGAGAAAGAAAGGGAGGTAGCAACGGAGTGGGGCCAAATGCTATAATGGAAGTGAAAATAAAAAGAGAAAATTAATTTTAATTTTATTTGAGTGAAATAAATAAAATTAAAATTAAAATAATTTTAAAATATTTAATTTTAAGTATAAAATATTATGTATATATAATTGTATTAATATATACACCTAATTATATATAAATATATAGATAATATTTTTTATATGTTCATGTATATTAGACACTAAAAAAATAGATTAAATATTAAATAAATTATTTAACTTTAAATAATATAATTTTAATAGACTTTAAAATAATTTTTCCAAATAAAAATCGATTTCCCTCTGTGAGTCTCATACTCTCGTTAGGTCGCGTTCACACTTAGAAAATACAAATATGATAGTTCGCCAATTACAGCGACATGCAATTGTTTGTCAGAGTCAAAATATACAAACATAAGGCGTGTGCGCACCTATAATATTGTCGGAAATTGCTGATGTCCGACAAATGATTGAAAGAATCTTGGAGTTAATTTTTCTAAAACATTAATCAACAAACGTTCGACAGAAAGTAGCTAGGTTAAAAATATATGTATACATTACATGAATATTGTAATTAGAGTATCATGAACTACTATAGCTACATTGTACTGGGTAAAAACTTCGACCAGTAGATAGAAGGGATTTGTGCCTTGCTGATCTCTACTAGGAGCAGGATTATGGTACTTTTCCTGGCACTGTTCATAAGTATATTTTTATACCATATAAATTATAGTTTCTAGTAAGCGTGCTCCAAAGGATAACTATTTCCATATCTTATCCTTTTATATTGTAATCTTCTAGACGGCAAGATCTTAACTAAACAGTCGAGTGACTGTTTTATGGGTAAATAGCTAAAATAGCACAATTAGGTTTTGAAATAACTAAAATAGTATATCCTAATCTAACCAAAAAAAATTTGTTCATGTGTTGAGAGAAATATCCCGTCAGAGGCAATGAATAAAAAAAGGGACCAGCTAGTCTGGTTCCATTAGTCAGATATTTTTTTACTAGAATTATTTTTTTTATCAATCCGCAATCGAATTGGTCGAACCAATTGATCTGTGTACCGAAAGGTCTATCAAGTCAATTATTTATCTAATTTTTAAAGCACTTTGTCACGGTCTGTGACTTGTTCCAAGCATATAGCAAATAAATCATGCAAATATGGGTACTCCCTAATTACCTGATGGTTGTTAATATCAATATTACGTCTCATGTACGACTTGGTGTCCCTCCTATGCATCTCTTCGTGTTATTATTGTCAAATGCTGTGCATATTCGGTATGGTGCTCAGCTGTAGTGGATTGTGGATGTTGGCATCGCTAAAGGCACTGGGGTCAAAACCTCCAAGCATGTGACAAGTGGTATCAGAGCAACTCATTGTCCAAGCCAGTAGATAAGCATTTTGCCGTATTGTGGGGTGTACCCCGAAGGATTGTGGGTAGCTCGTTGGGGGACGACCAGCTTCAAAGGACTGAAGCTAAGGGGTAGTGAGTGCAACTCGAGTCCATTGACAAGGAGTATTGGTGGATGTGGTTTGGTGTGGGATCCGGGCCATTAAAATAAGTTGTTGAGGGTCGTGCGATGAGACGATCTCAGGCGCGCATGGATTGTCGTTGTGAAGACGTTGGATTTGCCGCAAGAAATATATTGGGTATGAGATGTTGATTGGACTGAGAACCTTGTAGGGCAACGTATAGTATTTGCATGATGTTTTTCTAACATTGTGCGAGTGTCGAAAGACTGTTATAAGGACAATACTTGAGATGCAGGGAAGCGATGTTGGGACCCCTCTAAAGTGCAAATGAGGGTGTTTGCGATTTTGGGTGGGGGAGATTGTCACAGTCCGTGATTTACCCCAAGCATCTAGCAAATGAGTCATACGAATATGGGTTCTACCTAGTTTCCTGATAGTTGCTAATGTTGATATTACATCTCAGGCACAACTTTGCGTCCCTCCTATACATCTCTTCGTGTTATTATTGTGGGACGTTGGACATATTCGGCATAGTGCTCAGTAGTAATGGACTGTAGATGTTGGCCTCACTAAGGGTGATGAGGTCGAAACCTCTGAGCACGTGACAACTTGCTAGAAATGCATTTATTTATTATTATTATTTAATTTAACTCGGAAGCACTCTTACTATGTATCCTTGTACCTTTATTAAATTTTTTGCCTGCCAAACAACAACCCTTTTTCCTTCCTTCATTTCGGTAGGTTGTTCTCAACTTCACCTATTTCTCTCTCCATCCCAAACTTTTCCTTCTCCATTTTTCTTCTTTCCCTTCTCCAACACTTCAATCTCCATCTTTTCTATACATGTAAATCTAGATCTTTTACTTCTTCATCAACAAATCAAGATAATCTCACAACTTTTCTTTATATTTTGGTTTATACAAGTGTTTAACTTATAGTTTCGATTATGTACTTTATTGTTAGTTTAGTTAATGATTTGATTGAATCGTGCTATAATTTTGTTTTAGGAAAATATAAGTATAACAAGGATAGGTTAGTGTATATATATTACTTATGATTATTTCATTTTTATATGATATTTATAGTGATTTGTTATATAAAAAATAGCTTCATCATGTTTTTTTGTGTTTGTATGGCTAGTGATTCAATTTTTATGTTAGTTTGGTAAATAACTTGATATCATGTTCCATTATATTAGTATATTTTATTATTTTATTTAGTATTCAGTTCAATTATTGTTTAATTTTATATAAAATAATAGTTTGTGTAAATTTTTCTGAAGTTATAAAAATGTAAGGATAAAAGTATACATTCAATTCAAATCCAAAAAAGAAAAGATTAAAGATAAACTTGTAATTGAATTCGCAAAACCTTACCAAGACTATCCATGACTCTTATTGTAACACTCCCAAATTTTAGTACTAAAATTTTTATTTTAAATACAATGTGAAAACATTTAAAAACAAAAATGAGGGATGTCCCCAAAACATCGAACATAAGAAATGTGTGCTCATCATCACTTAACACATGCTCAATGCAAGACAAAACAAAAAGTGAATGCACTAATAATTAAAAATAGTAATAATAATGATGTTATGGTATGATATAAGAGAGAGAAATAAAAAATCCAAATGTAGAGATCAAATCCAAGAGTTTAAATAACTAGAAAAAAATATCACAAGATAGTGGAAAAAAATTATCTACATTGGTTTCCCTAGTGATGTGGGAGCATTCTAATTTAATGATTACACTATTGACTTTCATTTTTTTAAGTTTGAGAGTCACAAAACTCTCCTAACTTGGACAAATTAATCACTCCTAAGAAAACTATCCATGCAAACCTTGTTGACTTTTACCATCTTCACATAATAATACCCTACCTTTTTTAAGCCACATTTTTCCTAAGTTTCTCCACCCTTTTCACCTCATTTTATTTTATTATTTTGGCTCCAAAAATACCCAAAACCACATCCCATTCTCCACCCACAATAGCCGTACAAAACAAACCACAATTCCCTCTCAAGCTACATGATAAGTCCTTTTTAGCACTTGAAAAGACCAATGCAGATTTTTTAGGAAAAACAAGGAAGGCTAGAAGACATTCTTTGCTATTTTTTCCTTTAAAATATTAAAATTACCCTTATCTCTTCTCTTGTGAGTTAAGTGGCAGCTACGTGAATTGGACATATGCTAGAAGGTCCCCCCCCAATTCAAAATCTGTATAACAACCCTATGGCATTAGGTAGTTTTCTTCATTTGTTTTAGCTCAAATAACATGTATTAGTTGGTTTAAGTTGTAACCTTTAATCATGCACTATATCTATAAGTGCTAAGAAAAAGAATGAAAGAATGAACAACTTATTTTTAGCAGCACACATTCCCTCTTAAAATTGAGAGCAGTCAACCTTCAACTCTAGTGTAAGAGTTTAAAGTTTTTACAAAATCTTGAAAGATCTATCCTAAGAGTTTAAAACTTAGGTGGGTCATGTGAGTATTGATTCAAGAAGTTACCAAAGAATCAATTTCATCTTCTCAAATATCTCCCCTTTCTACTCTTAATTTTTTGTTTATCTAATCATAATTAGATACCACTTCCTAGCATGACTCGAGTTGGATTTCATATGCATTGACTAATTTTTAACTAAAATAAAAATATAAATCTCGAGCCCCAAGAAATTGCTGAATATTAACCCATGATATCATCATCTACATATTTTAGGTGATAATTGTAACCCAACAAATCATCTTCTACCTATAGGAATATAAGCCAGATTATCACACTGACAATATAAATGTAGTATTAGTATAGTGAAGTACTAGTAAAACAAACTATTTAAACACATGGTAGGCGCTCATGCTAAACATTGAGGTCGCATGATAACATATTATAAAGCATGCTTGTATATGAATCATGTCATAAAGATAATAAAAAACACAAATTAATATTTAAACTCTTATAAGATAAACCATATAGTTATTCATCCATTTACTAACCTTTTACTTTCTAGGTATGAAATATTCAAGCATACATGCCCAGTTCTCCACCATTAAAAAAAGTCATGACAGCACAACACACACACACACACACGTGGTTAGAATACATCAAGGGGACTTTCTCATAAGATACCACATATGCCTAAGCTATGGACATACTGAGTGCTAAGAGGCTAATACATGGATACCATGCACACTTAAATTAGACACCGATATCATGTCAGCTTACCACATAATTAATCCTATCCCTTATAAATATGTGCATTCCCTTATCAAAGACAACCTAGTAGGAAATGAAATAGGTACTAAGTGAAAAGTAATAAATATAAGGGTGACCCACCCACTAAATATTTATTAACTACTCCAAGATTTAGAGAACAAGACTCAATAAAAATCTTAATTCCCGTTATGAGTAATTGTTAGGTGCTATCACAAATCACAACTAAATTTTGTAACACCAAACACAAACCAAGGTATCCAAGCCACCAAACAAGGTGTTTAGGAGTTACCACCGAACTCAAACAAAATAAGGCTTTCAAGCCTCACCACCTAATTCATAATTTTAATATTTCCTCACATGTAATTATACATGGTTAAGATTAGGATTTAATGCCACAATTTAGTGGAAAAATTATAATAGAAACCTCAAGGAAGAAGAAACAATTTGATCAATAAAATCGGTAAACTATTCTAGGCATACCAAACCTAAGAAGAAATCAATAACATAGAGAAACTAGTCAAATGGTTGGTCTAACTGAACAATTATTCATATGAACCAGTTGATGGATTTGGCTAAACCCCTCAATGTGTTTTGAATAATACTAAAAAATTCTAGACACAAAATAATCAATTGATATGTTAAGCAAACCAACCAATTGTTTATATATACTAGTCAATGGGTTCTGCAAATCTATCAACCCGTTTAGACAAGACATCATCAACCAACTTTTTTTACACTTAACCAAATCCATATACTTTTCCTAAATAAACATAGCATTCCTTTATGTTGTACAACCAAGAATGAAGGCATGCTTAATACTAAAAAACACATTCATGATAGTTAATCAATATACATCATATTCATCCTTAACTTAGCAAGTTCATATTAAGACAAAATTAACTAACACATGCTCAAAATTCCATTGATAATATAGATCATATCACATGCTAAAAAATCATAGATTTAAAAACCAAACTTACATTTCATAGAACACGCAAATATTATAGAACCACAATCAACAACATCAACTCTAAGTCATATTAAAGATAGTAATTTTATTTCTTCAAGTAAAGCCTTCTAGCAAAATCAACCACTCCTACCATGATGGATCTTACCAAGAATCCTGATTATCTTAAGAGAATCAATAATTGAAGTAAGTAAAAACTCATTTTAAATAAATAAAAACATAAA
This sequence comes from Tamarix chinensis, assembly GCA_030549775.1. Taxonomy (NCBI): domain Eukaryota; kingdom Viridiplantae; phylum Streptophyta; class Magnoliopsida; order Caryophyllales; family Tamaricaceae; genus Tamarix; species Tamarix chinensis. The sequence continues at coordinate 61,776,656 of CM060177.1, read as the reverse complement.
AAATAGAAGAAAAGAGAAAGAACCACATATCCACCCATCCCAAGAATAAGGTTATCAAGAGGAGAAATTTAGTATTTTCAAAATTTCTTAGACCTTAATCCTCATTTGATTAAGAAAATAAAGGAAAAATTAAAGTAAAGATTAGTAAAAGAAAAGAGGGAATTAGCTAATAAAATGAAGGGAAAACACAGGAGGCAAGGGCCTCAATTTCTAGTAGAAAAAAAGGGGAAGAAAATGGGGATTACTTGATATTTAGCAAAATAAACCAAAGGAAAAGCTAGAAAGGAGAGTAACTGTTGAATACTAAAGTTAAAATGAATCATAAATGAAGCTTAAAGAAGGTTGGTGGTCAACATATCAAAGGATAAGGAGATAGGGGGTGTTAACTTTAGTTAAGTATAGGGGACCAGAGTATAAGAAAGAAAATAACAAAAGTAAGGGAGATGGAGTATAATGAGGCTATAGTAGAGGTGATGCAAGTTAGGGGTGAAAGAAAAAGTGTTTTTGATGTTTTATGAACTAAGAGGTTCTTAAAAAAGTTGATAAGTTGCTAGAGGTTAGAGAATACTAAGAGGAAATGCTAGAGGAGATAGGAGAGAGCAAAAGTAAGATAATTGTACTATAATTTCATATCCCCAAAATAGATATAAGACCCCATATATATGGGACTATGATGAGGGAGGATGAAGAAGGAAAATATTATGTTCTTGAAGACATCAAATTATCTATGTCCTACGTAGGTAACCGACCTAACATGGAAATGGTATCGACCACCGGTTTGGGACCTATATGAGACTGAGATGAGTGCGCTTGGATGTTTTGGGGCTGATTCTCATTCTTTAGATCAGCACTCAAAATTCCATTAATGCTAATTTAGGAAAAACCCCATATCATCAATACATTCAAAGTTTCATCCATCATGTCAACCACTCCCCTTAGCTAGACAAGCTAAGCTTCAATTATATTAATGATAGTTAAACGCATTAGCTACTTCTATGGTGTAGACATACTAGGCTTTGATGAAATTGAGGATTATCAAAATTATACATTTAAACATGCTATCCCAAAATATCCTAATACAAATAATTAACAAAAATTACATCTTGAAATATCTGCGGACATGCTAACTCATCAATATGCACGCTCGACACATATACAAATATGGACAAATAAAGTTATACATAAAACACCATCGGACACTAACAAATAAAGTTACACAAAAGTGACTATCGAGCTCTTACAAATATAGTTACGTATAAAAAACTATTAGACACCATATATATGCGATATCAAGTAATGGTAGACCAACTAGTTTTTGTAAAATCCATTTACATGTCCATCTAAAAGAAAAAAAACAAAACTATGCCAATATTATATATATTCATCAATTTTAAATTTTAAATTTTGATAAAAAAAATTATTGCCAAAATGAGGCTTGTTGAGTAAGCCTCATCTACCTTACTCCTATATGCTTATGTAACACCCCAATTTTTTAAATACTAAAATTTAAATATTTAACCTTTTATTAGAAATAATTTAATATTTAAATTATATAATTATTTTGTGGGCCTTTAACTTACAAAAAAAATATTTAATAAATTAATGTGAATATTTTTATTATTTTATCTTACTCTTTTTAAAATAAATTTTAAAAACATAATTTTACCAAAATTAATTTTTAAATTATTACCTTAATTTTTGGATAAATTAATTTAATATTTTTCCTAATAGCCAATTTTAATCAAAATTATAATCCTAACTCTAAAAATATTTTCCTCTTCTTTTTCTCCTTTTCTTTTTTTCCCTTTTCCTTTTTTTTTACCTCTTCCTTTCCTTCCTTTCTTTCTTTCTTCCTTTTCTTTCTTTTCCTTCTCCTTCTTCCTTGGGTCAGTCTAAACCACCCCTCTCTTTTTATTTCTCTTCTCCCCTACATGGGCCAACCTATTTTTCCTCTTTTTCTTTTATCTTCTCTTCCTCTTGGGCTAGCTTAGCCCAACCCCTCCTCGCCTCTTTTTCTTTTCTACCCTGTAGGCCAACCAGCCTTCACTTCCTTTTCTTTCTCCCCTATAAGGCTTGTTCCCCATCCATCTTCCCTTTTTTGCACCCTCATGCCAAATAGCCCCCCTCGTATGCATTCTTCCCTTACTTCCTCTTGCCTGACCTGAAATGCCCCGAAAATTTCTAATTTTATAAATTATATTTAAATGAGGTTTTATTAGAAAAATTATTTAAATAAATTATTTTTAATAAAATAAAAGGATATTTAACTAGGTAAAATCAAGAAGAAATTTATAAGTATTTTTATTAGAAGAGAATTTGGGTATTTTAGCTAATTAAGCATTTTATTTTGAAAATTAATTAAATAAATTATTTTATTTAAAATAAGAAGGAGAAAATAGTTTCAAATTAATATTAATTTTATAAATAATTTAATTAGAGAAAATTAGGATGTTTTGCTAATTAAAAAGGAATTTATGGAAAATCTTTTAAAAGTCCTAATTTAGCCTAAAAAGGGATTTAAATAATATTTTATTTAAATATTATCATTTTTAAATATTCCAAATATTCTAATTAATTTAATTAAGCCAACCCACTATTTTTATTTTTCCCTTTTTCCTTTTTCATTTTCTTTTTCTTCTTCTTCCTCTTTTCTTTTTCTTTTTTTCTTCTTCTCCCGAACTGGGCCAGTCGCGGCCCAGTCTTCTCCTTTTCTTTTCCTTCGCTCCAACCCGCGCCGCGCGACTTTGCTTCTGCCGCCTCTCGATGCGCCGCATTTTGCTTCTTTTCCAACTTAAACTCAGCGTTCCATTTAATACCTCCTCCTCCATCGCACCCAGATCGGCCCAGTCTTCCCTCTTTTCTTTTCTCTTCTTTCTTCCCCGCGAACCGGACCAGCCCCCTCCTCCTTCCTTTTTCTTTTACCTGGTTTTTCGCCGGCGATCTCGCCATTTTGACCGGCCGTTCTCCTCCCTTTCTCTTTCCCTTGATTCGGCGACCACACAGACCCAACCAACTCTCCCCTCCTCGCGCGATTCTCTCTCTTTTCCGCCAACCCACCCTTACCCCGTTTTGCTGCTGCCGGCCAACCCTCGCCTCCGGTAAGCCCGAACCCTACTTCCTTATCCCCTCACCGACCTAAATAACCCTAACCTCTCCTCTAACTCTATAAATACCCTCACAATATACCCTGGTTTGAGTTTGGATTTCCTAACCCAAAAATCCTGACCTTGCCACCGCCTACCCTTTAGATGTCTCTTCCGCCGCCTCCGGCCAACTTCACCGCCCGTTCTGGCCACCCGTGTCATCCTTGCACCGCCCTCTATCTAACCAAATCTATCTCGCCCTTCGATTCTTCCTGCACAAGCCGCCCCAGCTGTGCGAAGTCCCCTTCCTGATCAACCCTGTTTTCTGCCCCGCCACCCTTCGCGCCGCCCTTAGCCACCTCCTCCGCTGCTAAGGCCGCTTCTTTCACCTCCCAAACTGTGCTGCAGACCCTGCCCTACCTTTCCATACCTTTAGTTTCCTTTTTCTCGTTCTCCTTCCCTCTCTTTCTTCATCTCCTCCATTCAGCCACCACCACCGCCGCCGTGCGCCGCCACCTTCATTCTGTCCCTCTCCTTCTGGGGAACTCAAAACAACCCAGCTCCCATTTTAATTCTTCCTATCTTATTCCCAGCATGCAACTTTCCCTTCTTTCCTCTCTTTTTCCGGCCACCGCCGCCACCGCCGTGCGCCACTGCCGGTGCCGCCTATCCCCACCAACATTTGGTTGAACCCTAGACCCTCTCAGCTATTTTCCCTATTTTTATAACCCTTAAATTATTTTATTTCAATTATTTGCATATAAATACTATTATTATTATTCTTAATATTTATATTTTAATATGCATTATTATTATTATTAGTATTAATGTTTTATTATTATTTATGTTGAGGGCTGAAGCCTAATATATTTTAATTCGATTTTATTATTATTCTTCTTATTATTTCTATAATTACTACTATTAATATTAAAATGTTATAAGTATAATAATAATAATTATTATTATTTTCTATTTCGAATTTCCATTATTATTATTTATTATTATTAATATAAATATTTTAACATTAGTGTTGTTAATAATATTACTATTATTATCATTATTATTATCATAATCATTATCATTATTATTATTATTATTATTATTATTATTATTTCTGAATTGGGTTATTTATTTTACAAATAATCTTTTTAGTATTATTTTGGTAAAGGGTCCGAATCCCTTATTTCACTTTATTTTTGAGTAATGCCTTTTTATTATTATTTCTACTATTTTATTATTCTTATTAATATTAATATTGATATTATTTTGGTATTTTTGTTATTATTATTTTATAAAAAAAAATATTCTTATATTAAATTAGTGTTTAATATTATTTTGATAGGAGAGAGTCTAATTTTAGCTTATCTCTCATAATAGGTAAAACCAGTCAAAACCCTAAGGAGGCGTAGGAACGTGCTCCAAGACCGGTGTCGTTTTAGGTAAGGAGTGCTAAGGCCATATATGTGCTTATGTGTGTTATGTGTTTCGCATGTTATGTATCTAATGTTTATTATAATTAAATATTTTATATGTGGTATGACTTGGAGTTGAAGTATGTTGCGCCTGGTATGTGTATTAATTATGTATCATGATATGTGTTGTGTATGTGAGGAAGTCGATGTGGTTTGTGTGGAAGAAAGGATGAAAAAGGAGGACGGGGAAAGAAGTTGACTAAGGGAAGTGAGTTGACCTAATTTTGTGGTTTTATAAGGAATAATCTAATGTATGGTTTTATGTGGAAGAATCGAATTTATGGTGTGTTTGGGAGAATCTAATTTATGATGTTAATTGGGAGAATCTAATTTATGATGTTATATGGGAGAATCGAATTTATGGTTTGTTTGGGAGAATTTAATTTATGATTGATTGGGAGAATTAAATTATGGTTTGTTTGGGAGAATTTAGTTTATGATGTTATTTGGGAGAATGTAATTTATAATATTATATGGGAGAATTTAAGTTATGATTTGATTGGGAGAGTTAATTTATAATTTGTTTGGGGAGAATTTAGTTTATGATGTTATTTGGGAGAATGTAATTTATAATATTATATGGGAGAATTTAAGTTATGATTTGATTTGGAGAGTTAATTTATAATTTGTTTGGGAGAATCTAATTCATGATGTTATTTGGGAAAATGTAATTTATGATATTATATGGGGGAATCTAATTTATGATTTGCTTGGGGGAATTCAATTTATAGTTTTCCTTGGGAGATTCTAATTTATGATTTTATGTGGAAGAATCTTTATGGCTTGAATTTAGGGTTTGGTATGGAAGAATCTTTATGGTTTGAATTTAGAGTTTGGTATGGGTGAATCTTTGGTTTTGGTTGGATTGAATTTATGGTTTTGTATGACAGAATCTAGGGTTTACCTGGTGGTATTAATGGATGTATGTTGGTATTAGGGTTTGTATGATGATATTAAGGTTTGTATGGTGGTAATTATAGTTGTATGGTGGTATTAGGATTTATATGGTGACATTGATAGTTGTATGGTGGTATTAAGGTTTTCATGATTGAATTTAGGGTTTCACGTGGAATTTTAGGGTTTGCATGAAAAAGGTTCGAAGGTTTGCATGGGGAGATTAATGTCTGCATGGGTATTAAATTTACGTGTGAAAAGTTGATTTGGGATGTAAGGGAGGAAGTAGAAGAGTTATTTGGGTGTTTGAATGTTTTGGGTGAAAAATAATACGTAAGACATTATAAGGGTATGGAGGTGACTGAATTAGGGTTTGGAGTGACTGACTATGGTTGTGGGGGTCAATTAGGGTATGTGGTGTTTGATTAGGGTCTTTGTGTTATCATGTGTATGTGGTGATAAAGTGTAATTATGATGGTGGAAATTATGATGTGTGAAGATTTATGGATGTCTAGGGTAAAAGCCTTTGAATAAGATACTTAAGATATTAATCACGTAAAGTGAAAGATGTTGAGTCGGGCCCAGACCAATCCACCGGCATAATAGTGGCCAGGTACTGCGGTAACCTGGAGATCGATCCACCGGCTTAATAGTGGTAGGGTATGTTACCCTAGTGACCGATCCACCGGCTAAAATAGTGGGGGATCCCGAGCTCAACGAACCAAACTATACATGTTGATAATAAGTGGGAAGACATTATTTACTTATAGTGGAACACCGTGCGAGAAGGGGCCAGACCGATCCACCGGCATATAATAGTGGCAGGGTATGTTACCCTCGCGACCGATCCACCGGCTAAAATAGTGGCAGGGTACGTTACCCTTGCGACCGATCCACCGGCTAAAATAGTGGGGTTCCCGTACTCGTATGGACTTGATAAAAAGTATGGTGTGAAATGAATTCTGATCAAAGATTAATTTAAAAATTAATCCAGTCTACAATTGGGCCTTTGTACTTTTACCTGGTTGATCATATGCATTTATGAATATGCTCTTTTACGTCCTGCATGGCTTATGTGTTTATGTGTTGGCCTTAGTGATCAAGTCACCTTACTCAGTACTGAACCCGTACTGATACTACCTTGGTTGATGGGTCCTGTGATGATCCACTGATGGTGGGGAGCAGACCTCTTGTGCAGGTTTAAGATCAGAGACTGTTTGGGGTGGCAGGCCTGACTTGAGTGAGTAGGCAATCCGGAATTTGACCCATCGGGTTTTATCTTGTTTAAATGTATTTTTATTTGGAAGTTACAAGTATTAATAAACGTTTATGCGTACTCTGATTTCTTTGTATGATCTTTCGAATTCTTTTATGAATTGTTAATTTAAATTTAACGTAAATCTTTTCTTTAGCCTTAGCACTTGGTACTGGAACGGTCGGAGAGAACCGGTCTGGTACTAAGTGTGGCGGTAACATTCCCAGAATTCACAGGTTTTAAGTATTTCTATCTTAATTGCTTCCATTTTTTAAAAAAAATTAGTGAATTTTGGGGTGTTACAACCTATAAGCCTACACTACCACCCTCCCTTTTGCTTGGCAAATCACCTGCACCACTACCCCTATATTTGTCCATTTCTTTACCATTTTTACCCTATAACCCTTAGTTCCCTTCCTCTACATACCTTTTCCCTTCCATTTTTGTCCCTATCCATATAGCATGCCTAGCCCCTACCTACGATCTCCCTCTACACCTAGCTAACCCTACAATCTGAGCTTCTCTTTCCCCTCCTCCTCCTTCTTCTTCTCCTTCTGCTTCTCCTCCACCTCCTCCTCCTCCTCCTCCTCCCTAGTTCTCTCTCGAGCATAACAATTCTCCTTAATACACTCTTCTTCTTTTTTTCTCCCTTATTTTTCCTCCTATGTTTTTCCTTTGATGCCTCCCATAGCCGCCTTAGTCGTCTCCACCACTAACCCAACCTCCATGCTGCCATCTCTTCCATCATACCTCCTCCCTACACTACCTCAGAAAACTAGCACTAGCCACCCTTATTGTAACACCCCCAAAATTCACAACTGAAAAATTTCTTTTAATTAAAAGAAACTTTGTGGAAGCAATTAATAAACAGTGAACTTTGGGAGTATTACCACCACACTTAGTACCAGACCGGTTCACTCATACCGTTCCAGTACCAAGTGCTAAGGCTAAAAGAGTAAAATATCATTTTACGAGAAACTTAAGCACTTAAAAATCAGAGAAGCGCAGTAAACACTTTAGAAGAGAAAAAATCAACAACGATGGTTACGAAATAACAAATACATTGAATTTAAAAGAAACAAATTAAAAGCCTAAAATTTCCGGGCAGTACCTTACACTCTTCCCCGAGAGCCCACTTGAATAGCACCTGAATACAACCTGCAAGGGATACTGCCCATTGAATAGGCAGGGGCCCCACGAAGGGAACCCTTCAGTACTACGGTACTGAGTAACCCTTTAAAAACGCACTTAAAAACAAGCACGCAATGTCACACATGAAATACTACTACATTCATATATATCCATAGGTATAAACATGATATTCGGATCCATTTATTTGTACATCCAATAATTCAATCATACATTAATAGCATATACGTAACATTCACTTCCATATATTCGTTTAACCAGTCAACCAATATCAATAGGCCATAATGAGTAATCAATATATTTTAAGCCTTAAGGCCATTGGGCCATCATTAATCATCTCGATGATTTGTATTTTTCCATAACTTATTCACATCCAAATCAAATTTAATTGAGCTCGGGACCTCCACTATTCCGGCCGGTGGATCATAATACATATATATATATCATCCAGGGTAAAAACATCCTGGGCCACCATTATATTTGGTGGATCGATACTCATGAACATTATCCAGGGCAAAACATCCTAGGCCACTATTATTTCCGGTGGATCGGTACTCATCATATAAATCAACTGGTCCCGACTCATTAATCTTTCACTTTAACAATTAGTATTTTCCCTTTTTATTCAACACAACAATTCCATTTATTTTCCTCGATAGGGAGATCAAGAACCCGGGACACAAAAGTACACCAGTCGCACTGGTGCATAAAAGCTACTCTAGTCCCTTCAACTAGTAACCCAGGGACGCAAAGGCACCCTGGTCGTACTGGTGCATAAAGCTAACTCAGTACCCTACCGACAAGGACACCTAATCCTTAAGTATGCATACCCCCTAACTAGGTCCGTAGAGCTAGATAGAGTAGATATAAGGCCTGGCTGGGGCACAAAGGCACACCAAAAAATACCAAATAATCGTGGGCTAAACCACGTCTTTAGGGTAGTGACCCCTAAAGAGCCACCATTCCCGATCTCGAGGTCTTTCACTTTAAGTATTAGTGTCTTAATTAATGGTGATCACAAAAGTGCAACAATCAACTAATTATCCACTTTTAATTGTTCGAATATCATTAGACATTTCTTATTCAAATAGTTGTCCAAGGTAACATGAATGAATCATTAAGGCCATCCTAAACTCATCTAATTCCGAATTAGAACTCGTTCTCGTGATACTTACTAATCATCAAGTATTCGTACCTCGTTAATCAGCGTTATTAGAGTCATATTACGAATTCCACATTCACAACGATATATTAGGTACAAACTACTCAATTACCCCTTACTTATAAAATTATTAAGTCATCCCTTCCTTACTTGACAAATTACCATATTACCCTCCTTGTTACAAATTACCAAGTTACCCCTTATTCGATTTAGATTACCAAGTTATTACTCATACTTATTAGGTCATTAATCCCCCTTAATAATTATTACACTTAATATACTTTCCATTTAGTTGGTTAGAGTACCACTTTGCCCTTTTTCCTTTATTATAATTAATAAATTATCCTTGAGTTGGTCAAATTTCTAGATTACCCTTCCTCATTATCCTAATTATCAAATTACCCTTCCTCATTATCCTAATTATCAAATTACCCTTTATTTCGTTAATTACCAAATCACCATCCTCTATTATCAATAACCAACTACCCTACTCCGTTATTAAAATTACCAAATTACCCCTGGTTGGTTAAATTACCAAATTACCCCTCATATTTATCATATTTACCTATTTTACCCTTCTCCATTATTAATTTATCAAATTACCCTTTTGTTATTTAAATTATTATTTTACCCTTCTCAATTATTATAATTACCAATTTACTCATTTCCAATTTCCACTTTTACCCCTTTGATTTACCAAAATTACTTTTTTATCCCTTTACCTTCAAATTACCATTTTACCCCTTAACTCCCAAAAATTACCATATTGCCCTTTTACTTATAAAATTTCCATTTATTCTTGGTTATAAAATTACTATCTTACTTCTTCTAATTTCCAAATTACCATTATGCTAATCACAAAATTACTATTTTTCCCTTTAATTACAAAATTACAATTTTACCATTTTTTATATAAAATTACCAAATTGCCCTTTTATCACAAATTACCAACTTCCCCCCTTTTATTACGAAATTACAAAATTGCCCTTTATTACAAATTACCAAATTTCCCTTTTTACTACAAATTACCAAATCGCCCCTTTTATTACAAAATTACTATTTTACCCTCCTTTACTTCCAAAATGACTCATTTACCCCTTACTTCCAAAATTACCACTTTATCCTTTTATTAAAAAATTTACCATTTTACCCTTGCCTCCAAAATTACTAACTTATCCTTTTACTAACAAATTTACCATTTTACCCTTGCCTCCAAAATTACCAACTTATCTTTTTACTAAAAAATTTACCATTTTACCCTTGCCTCCAAAATTACCAACTTATCATTTTAATCAAGAATCACCATTTTACTCTTAATACACCCTTATTATTAAATTATTATTAATACTACATAAAATATTAACTTTAATGCCTCACCCATGACTCTTATAATTAATATAATGCTTATTAGCGCGCACACACACACACACACACACACACACACACACACACACACACACACACACATATATATATATATATATATATGTATGTATTACGCCATACTCTTGTACAATATACATTAATAAAATCCCATAATGCTCACAAAATATTAAACATGTATTAAATATCACAATAGCATATAACAAAATGGATAATAATTAACATTTTCCTTAACCACCAAATTATTACCTTAAATATTATCCCCATACATATCAATAATCTATCATGCTTCCTTTTCATCAATAAACACAATAACCACATATAATATGCTAAGCAACATATATCAAGCATAATACACATTAAAAATGCCTAATGTGCTAACATGTGGTAATCCATGCATTTAAGCGGGATTTAATGATTACCTCGGTTTTCGCAAAAATGAACATTGCCGGTATTCCGGTTAAACGTCTAAACTTTGATTATAAAAACCAATACCTAAAACTAATATAAAGATTTATTACATTAGAAATAATAAAATCAAGTCATAAAACATTATAATGCTTAATTAATAAAATAATAAAATTAAAATATTATTATACCTCAAAATTTTTACTCAAATAATTTAACAAGGGCAGCAGCTCATACTACTCATGCAGCATGAGCTGCATGCAAGGAAAGTTGGAAGAGGGGGCTCGAAGGTGGTAAAAGGGGGAGAAATGGGCATTTTTGGGTTGGTAGTTTGGGGTTAAGAAAGGAGGGGGGTTAGGGGAGGATTTAGGGCAAGGGGATGGTACAGAGGTGGAGAGGGGGTGTAGGTGGTGGTTGGGGATGGGTTGATGGCGGCTAAAGGTGGCAGAGGCGGCGGCAGCAAGGCTGCGAAGGTGGCGGTCGAGGTGGAGGCTGGTGAGGAAGGGAAACGGGGAGGGAAAATGGAGGCTTTCGGGTGACGGTTTCGACCAAAGGATTATTGGGGATGGTAGAGGGGGTTGCAGGGAGTAATAGGGTGGCTCAAGTGGTGACGAAAGCGGTGGGACGGCGGCGGAACGAGGCGTTGCAGGGCGATTGCCGATAAGGGGGTAAAGAAGAGAAAAAGAGGAGAGGAGGAAGAATGGGCTATAGGGTGGCTTAATGGAGGCTGTGATGGCTCGAGGGTGAGGTAGAGGGTGGAAGGAGGTGGCTTAGGTGGTGGTTGAGGCGGCAGAAGCGGCAGAGAGGGGCGACGAAACCAAAAACAGAGGAAGAGAGGGGAGGAGAAGGAAGGAAAGAAAAGGGAGAGTTGGGGTGCATGGAGGGCTCGAGAAAAGAATGCAGAACGGTAGGGAAGTAGGGAGAAATAGAAGAGGAAGAGAAAGGAAGGGATAGGGCTCGAGGGGTGGCTATAGATTGGTAAGGAAATGGGCGGTTGCAGGGAGAGGGGGAAGGAATGGGGTGATGGCCGGGAGTGGGGAAGGTCTCGGTATGGGGCAAGGAATGGCCAGAGAGAGAGAGAGAGAGTTAGGGAGGTCAATAGGGGAGAGGGAGTTGCAGGGAATGGGAGTTGCAGGGAGTGGGGAAGAAGAAAGAAAGAAGAAGAAAGGGAAGAAGGATCGGGGAAGGGGGTTGGGTATTGGCTGCTGGGCTGCTGGGCAGTGGGTGTGCGACAGCAGACCGGCCGAAGAAACAAGCCAGCCCGGTCGGGAGAGAAAGAAGAGAAAGGAGGAGGGGCGGCCGACTCGTGTAAAGGAGAGGAGAAAAGAGCTAGGCCGGGAAAGGAAAAAGGAAAGGAGGGCGGAGGGGGAGAAGTGGGCCAGGCCCAATCGCAGGAGGGGTAAAGGGGCATGCCGGCCAACCGGCGGCCCAAGGAAGGAAAAAGAAAAAGAAAGAAAGGGGAAAAGAAGGAAAAGGGGGAAAAGGGAAAAGGAAAAATTATTTAATTAAAATAATTTATACATAATAAGGTGAAATATTTTTGGGTAATAAATTTATTTAATAATTTAATTTAATATAATTAAAATATAAGGGTTTAAAAGAATAATTTAGTAAAATAATGGTTTAGGAAATTATTTAAAAAAAGGGCATGAGAAAATAATAAAATATTTATTTTATTTTATTAAATATTTATATCTAAATTTATATACTCAAAATACACAAAATAATTAAATTAAAAGATTTAAAGGCTAATTTATCCAAAATAAAATTTATTTATTAAAATATAAGCTTTTAAAATTCGGGGCATTATACTTATAACTTACCCCCTCCTTTTTCCCCTACTCCCCTTCGACACCCTTGCACCAGCCACCCTTAGCCAACTCTTTCCCCTCCCTTTTTTCCACTACTACTACTTCCCCCTAACTGCCTACCACCGCCTAAACCTCTCTCCTATACCACCTTACCTGATCCACCCTACCTCTTTCCCTTCTCTTTCTCTTCTTCTCCCTTCTTCCTCTTCTCATTCTTTCTTCTTCTTCTCCCTCCCTTCTATATACCTTTCTCATATAGCTCACATCGCTTTCTCCACTACCTCTTAGCCACTTCACCATGACCCCTAACTACCATCCACCTCCTGCCTCACATCATGTACCCAACAACTAGCACCAACACCCTCATCACCTCCCTCAAACCCTTTAATCAAGCCTCTACATTCTTCCTTTTCCTTCCCCTTTGTCCATTTTGCCTGGATCACACTACACATGCATTTATGTATATTTATCGCTAATATTAAGGTATAAGGTAGTCTGGTAATGTTATATTTAATAGGTATTTTTATTAAAAATTATTATTTTATTTATCTTATATTAATATTGTATCATGCTATTATTTTTAGGTACAAGATTTTATTAAACGAAGACTAAGAACAAATACTAGTAAAGTTTGGTTTTTGATGGAAATAAGGTAACCATTATACTCCACAAAATGTATGGATTATTATATGTTAGCACATTAGGATTTTTGACATATTATTTGTGTAAATATGATGTGTTAAAAATAATCCCATGATTATTAATGGTATCTTGGAAAATGGAAAAGAATGCAAGCCTCTTGCGTATGTTGTGATGTGTGTGAAAGGGTGATTAAGAAGGGGGATTAGGTTGGATGATGTAGATTATGAGTAAATAAATGCTACGCTAATTAGGTGTGGACCCTTGTAGTAAATATATTACTATTGTGAGACCTAGGGGCAATTTGGTTATTTGGACACATCATGATGTTTAACCCTAAATGGGATGCCTAATGTGTTATGAATGTTGCTAAGAAAGGAGGTGAGAGTTTCGTGTATTATAAATATATGTGCTAGTAGAAATATTAATATATTATGACCTAGGGGTATTTTAGCAATTTTAATGTATGGTGGTGATCATCCTAATACATATGCATGCTAAGTGTCATGTGGTGTTGAGAATGATAATAGGGTTTGTGGTATTAGTAACACATGATTTTCCATTTTGGTAATTTTACATGTGAAATGAGGGTTATCTAATAAATATGCATGACAAGTAATAATTGGTGTTAACTATGATAATAGGGGTTTGTGGTGTTAGTAATGCATGTTTGGGTATGATTATTAATATTAAATGACCCAAGGGCATTTTGGTAATTTTGTATGTATTATGGTAATTAATCAAATAAACATGCATGATAAGTGTTAATTGATTAATTGATGTTAAACATGAAAATAGGGGGTTATTATCTTATTATCATTATTTGAGCATAATAATCAATAATATATGGTTAAAGGCCATTTTGGTAATTTTGTATATAATATGGTGATTAGTTTAATAAAACTCCATGATAAGTATTAACTAATGTTAAATATGAGAATAGGGTTACCAACTTAGTGTCACCTGTTCAAAAATGATTATGAGCATTATAGAGTCTAGGGATATTTTGATAACTTAAAGTATACCATGATGAATATACTAATGAATATGCATGGGTTAGGGGTAACCCGATAAATTGCAGCATGCTATGATGATATTCGGATATACATGCAGAAAGTGCATTAATTGTTGACTTAAACATAAGAATGTGTGTTTGGTTGTTATAGAAGCGCATGTTAGGGTTTTATGTGTAAAATGGTCATTTGGTATGTTGGGTAACTTAACTTCTTGATCAATAGTTTAATTATTGTATGTTGCTCTTTTTATGGAAGGTGGATAAGATAAATGGAATTTGTGATGGAAATGGATGGAAATGGTGTAGCCTTAGCCTTAGGGGTATTTTGGTCATTTTGACCTAAAGTACCTAAGTGTGAGTATTTGAGCCTATGATGGCCTTAGTGAGCTATTTATGTTGACATTGACAATAATCAAGATTCTAGTTACTTCATAGTGTTGGAAGCAAATAAAAATGGTTAATTATGTGATTAATGTGTTATTCATGTGGTCACCCTAATTAAGATCCTAATACCTAAAGTGAATGGCCTCACAATCTAGAATGGTGGCTTTTTAGGGGTCGTTACCCTATATACGTAGTCTAGCCAATGATTATTATGGATTTTGCTAGTTTGCCTTAGTATACAAGTTAGACTTTACATCTTAATCTAAATCTATTTAGCTTTATTGACGTAATTAGGGGGTATGCATACTTATGGATTAGGTATCCTTATTGGTAGGGTATTGTGTACCTTCATGTACTAGTGTGACCAGGGTACCTTTGCGTCCCTAAGTTGATTGTTGGTAGGACATTGTGCTGTCCATATACGCTAGTATGCCTGGGTACCTTAGTTTCTTTAGGTTCGTGATCTCCCCATTGAGTAAATAAAATGCAATTGTGTGATAATTATTTGGAAATGATTATTAGGATATTTTGATAGTAGCCTTTGAGCCCACTTGAGTTTCAATAGCAACCTTTGAGCCTACCTGTGTATAGGTATCAGCCTTTGAGCCTACTTGAGTTTCAATAGCAGCTGTTGAGCTTACCTGAGTTTTGATAGCAGCACAAGTATGGTTCTAATGAAGCTAGAAGAAAGAAGTATGCCGTTGGAAATCTAATAAAGTTCCAAATGGTTGATGACAAGCTGGTAATGGATAAGGTCCATGATTATGAGCTTTTGGTTGCTGAAGTCTTGGGAGAAGGAATGAAAATATGTGAAACATTCCAAGCCAACATATTGATAGAGAAATTTCCACCTTCCTGGAATGATTTTAGAAACCATCTGAAACACAAGAAGAGGGATTTGACACTGCCTGAGCTCATTAGTCATATGAGGACAGAAGAAGCAAATCGTTTGAAAGACAACCATATTTCATATGTTTCTGAATCAGTCATTGCAAATATGATTGAGTCTGCTACTATTAAAGACAAGTCAAAGAGTAAGGGGAAGATGTTCCAAAAGAAAAGTCAGCAGAATAATTCATCAAATTTCAAGAAGGGTGATAAGATTCAGAAGAAAAAGGTAACATGCTATGTCTGTGGGAAGACATGTCACAAGGCTTATCAATGCTACAAAAGGCAAGGTCAACAGAACCAAAGTCAAACTCATAAGGCTCCTGCACAAGCAAATGTTGCTGATACCAAGGAGGTTATAGCCGCTGTAGTAGTAGAAGCAAATCTTGTTGACAACAAGATAGATTGGATCTTGGACACCGGCGCTTCCAAGCATTTCTGCGCCAACAAAAGTCTCTTTCAACAGTTTGAGGATGTCGCTAATGGAGAGCATGTCTTCATGGGGAATTCTACTATTGCTGGAGTATTGGGTAAAGGAAAGGTTCTTCTGAAACTTACCTCTAGAAAATCTTTCTTGTTAAGTGATGTCTTATATGTCCCCTCCCTCCGTAGGAACTTAGTTTCGGGTAGCTTATTGAATAGGGCTGGAGTGAAACTAGTTTTTGAGGCTGATAAAGTTGTGTTGACCAAAACTGGGGACTTTGTGGGTAAGGGCTACCTGTCTGATGGACTATTTGTTTTGAATGTTGCTTCTACTCCTATTAATAAAATTGGTTCTACTTCTACTTATATTGTCGAATCTATATCCTTGTGGCATGGTAGGCTAGGGCATGTGAACGTGGCTTCTATAGACAAACTGAAATGAATGAATTTAATTAATGTGTTGGACACTAATGATTATGAGAAGTGTCCTGTTTGTGTGGAAGCCAAGTATACTAAAAAGCCTTTTAAACCAGTCATAGTGAGATCAACAGAGTTGCTTGAATTAATACTTACAAACTTAGCAAATTTTAAGAACACTAAGAGTAGAGGAGGAAAACGGTATTATGTGACTTTCATTGATGATTATTCGAGATATACCAAAGTTTTCCTCCTTAGGTCTAAAGATGAGACTGAAGGTATGTACTTAAAATATAAGGCAGAAGTGGAAAACCAATTGGACCGAAAAATTAAGATGCTTAGGTCAGATAGGGGTGGTGAATATGGAACTCATTTTTTAAAGAAATTTTGTGACAATCACGGTATCATACATGAAACCAGTGCTCCTTACTCTCCACAACAAAACGATGTAGCAGAAAGAAAGAATAGAACCCTTAAATAAATGATGAATGCTATGCTTTTAAGTTCGGGTATGTCTGACCAAATGTGGGGAGAAGCTGTCTTATCAGCCTGTTATGTGTTAAACAGAGTCCCTCATAAGAAACTAGAAAAAAACACCTTATGAATTATGGTAAGGTTTTGAACCTAACTTGAAAATTCTAAAAGTGTGGGGGTGTCTAGCTAAGGTTGGCTTACCGGAATTTAGGAGAACTAATGTGGGAACAAAGACTTATGACTGTGTATTTATTGGTTATCCTCAAAACAGTGCTGTATATATATTCTTGTGTTTGAATGACTATTCTATTTGTGAATCTAGAAATGCAGAATTTTTTGAGAATGTGTTTCCTATGAGAAAAAATGCATGTGATATTGCTAGTTCTTCCAAATTCTCTTCTGTGCCTTCTTCATCTGATAATGTGAATGATAATGAACATAAACCTAGGAGAAGTAAAAGAAGAAGGCTAGAAACTAGCTTTGGGCCTGATTTTGTTACTGCTTTTCTAGTTGATAATGAGGATTTTGATAAGATTGATTTGGACTTTGTGTCTGCTTATCTGATTGAGGATGATCCCAAAACGTATAAAGAAGTTGTGACATCCATTGATGCTATTTTTTGGAAAGAGGCTATTAATAATGAATTAGATTCTATAAAGGTAAATCACACATGGGACTTAGTAGATTTACCTAGAGGATGCAAACCAATTAGATGCAAATGGGTTTTCAGAAAGAAATTGAGAACTAATGGATCCATTGACAAGTTTAAGGCACGATTAGTAGCTGTGGGCTATAAACAAAAGAAATATGTTGACTTTTTTGATACTTATTCTCCCGTGACTAAGATTTCCACTATTTGCTCTTTGGTTGCCTTGGCTGCCATCCATGGGCTTGTAGTCCATCAAATGGATGTTAAAACTGCATTTTTAAATGGTGAGCTTGAAGAAGAGATTTATGTGGAGCAGCCTGAAGGCTGTGTGGTTGAAGGTCAGGAGAACAAAGTGTGTAGATTGAGAAAATCATTATATGGCCTTAAACAAGCTCCTAAAAAATGGTACGAAAAATTTGATCAAACTTTAGTAAGTGATGGTTATGTCGCGAATGCATCTGATTCATGTGTTTACTCCAAAATGTTTGGTCATGAGTGTGTGATTATATGTCTATATGTTGAGGACATGTTGCTTCTTGGCACTAATGTGACTGTGGTCAATGAGACCAAATCATTTTTGTCTTCTCATTTTGATATGAAAGATTTAGGAGAAGCTGATGTGATTCTTGGTGTTAAAATGAGAAAACTGATAATAGCTTTTCTTTGTGTCAGTCACATTATATTGAGAAAATTTTGAAAAAATTTAATTGCCTTGATGATATGCCTGTGAAAACTCCCTATGACCCTAGCATGAATTTGAAAAAGAACAAAGGTTCTAGTGTTTCACAAGCTGAATATGCTAAAATCATAGGAAGTGTGATGTTCCTCATGAATTATACTAGACCTGACATAGCTTATGCAGTGAGTAGATTGAGTAGTTATACTCATAACCCAGGTAGTGACCATTGGACTACACTTTGTTGTTTACTTAGATACCTTAAGGGTACTAAGGATTGGTGTTTGCATTTTAGTAAATTTCCTGCCGTGTTAGGAGGATTTATAGATGCGAACTGGGTTTTTGATAATGATAAGGTTAGTTCCACTAGTGGTTACGTATTTACTTTGGGTGGAGGAGCTATCTCGTGGAAGTCTTCCAAGCAGACTTGTATAGCTCGCTCTACTATGGAGTCAAATTTTATTGCCCTTGAGCTTGCTAGCCAAGAGGCAGAATGGTTGAGGAACCTATTGGCAGATGTGCCTTTATGGAGGAAACCTAGTGTGCTGGTTTCCTTATGGTGTGATTCATAGGTAGCTATTAGTGTTGCCAAGAATAGTGTGTACAACAGTAAAAGAATACACATCCAAGTTAGACACAGTTCTTTGAGACAACTGTTAAAGAACGGTGTGATCTCCTTACAGTTTGTTAGATCAGAGAGAAATCTAGCAGATCCTCTTACAAAGGGTCTAACGAGGAGAGTTATCCTCGAATTGTCGAGGGGGATGGGGCTTAAGCCTTTGAGTTGAGGAAATTATGGTGGATATCATTCATGGTCAAACGAAGCCATACGATTACTCTATTGCACTACATACCCATCCCTATGGTTTTTGGTAGTGCTATGTGGATAGGTTGAGTTTAGACTCTTAATGAGTTCATAGTCCAATTATTGGGTGCTCCTAGTGAGACGGACTTGATGAACTTACTGCTTGCTGTATTTAAGGGTGAGCATTTCTTATTCTCTTAAATGAATCCATATCCAAATATGGTGGTGCTCGAGAGACGCACTTGATGGATTCACCTAGGTGAGTGTGAAGGTGGGCCGCCTTCTATGAAAGACTAAGGCTGTTTTTCTAGAGCACTCATGAGTACCCAAGGTGTGCGCATGGCCATTAAAAGCGCTTGTGTTACTATCGCTGAATTTGCAGAATTTAAGGTAAGACATGTGTTGTGAGGGTCTCAATTGGAGTCTGGGTAGTTCAAGACTCGTTCACTTCCCAGATACGATTGTTGCCTCATTTCACTATGTATCAATTCAATCCTTGTGATATTGATACTTAAGTGTTACACCTTCTTTGCCCAGATAATTTTTTTTTTTTGCTTTGCCATTGGTGGGGGATTGTTGGAGCAATTGCAAAGCTTCAACCTTGTTTTTGCTGATATTCTTGTCCCACATCGGTAGGAGAAGAAGAGTTTTTACTCTTTTTATTATTCTTCTTGTCCTGGCATTTGTGAGTTGCTGAGTTGGCTGTGTTTTGTTATTGTTGCTGGGTTGGATAGTTGGACCTCACACGCGCGCGCTCGCCGCCTGCTCGTCTGGTCCTATGATTTGAGTGGATAGTGTGTATTGTTGATGATGGTTTAGCTTTCTAATTATACTACAAAGAGTATCACTTGGATATTCATGGGTAATTTCTATTATTTCTAAATGAATAGGTACTGGTAGTATGTGATCTTTAATCATGTGTTTATTATGTGATCTTTAAGCATGGGTTATTATGAATGATTATCCATTTTAGTTAATTTATGCATAAATAAATGTTTCGTATGATTGATGTGTCGCATACAGGCCTTACATATTAGTTTCATATAATGGGTTATGTAGTACCATAATATTTAAAGGTTCATCTCTTGAGCCACTACTTATTCAATGGGCAGTGGTCTTTAGAGGTTAGCTCGCAAGCACTATTCAAGAATTACTCATCGGGTTAAGAATGTAGGATTATCTGGGAAAATTCTATGTATTTTCCTTATAATCTTTGATATTTATTTTTGCCAAGGAATTGTTTTGTAACCATAGTTAACGGATTGTATTTCCTATATTCAAACTATTGCACTACTCTATTTTATAATTGTATTTTATATTTTTGTAAAACAACTTTTAGCCTTAGCATTTGGTATTGGAATAATGGAGGAAATTGGTATGGTACTAAATGTAGTAGTATCACCCCAAAATTAACTATATTTGCATTTGCATATAACTTTAAAAAATGAAAATTTCCAATAATAAATTTTAGGGGTGTTATAAGTTGATACAAGAGCATTTTCAAAATCTTTTTCAATTTTAAATTGTTTGAATTGATATTACTAGTATCAGAACACCTTGCAAATCTTTTTTGGTTTTAAATGTTTTTAAATTAATACCACAAGCTAGTATTAGGGTTTTTAATTATCGAGAATCTTGTTTCAGTTAGAAACTCAATTCTCACAACCCTAAATGTCTTAACTAGAATCTTTCCCCAATTTTTTTTTTAAAAAAAAAACTTGGATTAGCCTTCTGAGCATTAAGTGTCTTCCTCTGTCTCAACCTCAACCTCCACCACCTCTGTATCACTCACCGATGAGTATGAGAGAGGATTGGCTCGACAGAGTCTTGCATCATCAACCCTAAACCTACTATAGAAAGGATGAACCTATTGTCCTAGATGGTTGGATAAAGAATTTTGATAGGGCCTTTGAGGCGATTGGTTGCCTAGAAGTGCTACAGATGAGTATAAAAACATACTTCCTTCAAGGACTAGCCGACATTTGTACATGCGAAGGATGATAGATTTTTGGGAAGACTTTAAGACTGTGCTTCACATGCAGTTCTGTAGTAAGAGCCTCAAGAGGGACAAACTTAAGGAGATCATGTGGTTGACTCAAGGCAGCTTGTCGGTGTTGAGATTTTCTCCTAGTATAGCAGCTAGAGAGGCTATTGTGATCTTCTAGTTTGAGTAAGGACTACACTTTAGCATTCGGAGGATGATGGAGCAACCATCTCTCATGACTTGGATATGTTGTACGAGTAGGCGTGTGTTGCCGATGCTTTCAGGAGCATATACAAGAGAAAGAACGAAGCACCAGACTTCAAAGGAAAGAGTCAGCACTGCATTGTCAAGGTTTTACATGTTTGGTATTAGCAACATACTAGGGTTTGCCACCAGAAGGTTCAAAGTGCCTCTCATTGCAAATCTAGCAAGAGACCGATCTGGCACTATCACTATCATTGTTGTAGAAGAGATCACCCAACAAAGATTGCATGGAAAGCCAATTTAGTGGCATGACTATGGTCAGCTTAACAGGAGCTTCAAGTGCTATAACACACCCCATGAAAAAGTTCAGAATCTTATGCTTAGAGCAACCTACTACGCCAGTAGGAGTAGATGAGCAAGTGATCAGTCTCAACACGCCTTCTTCTGGTATAATATCAATTCTTTCTTGGTTATTTTGAACCATTAGTTGCTTGTATTTTTTTATTTCCTCAACCGCTTGCTAATCAGTTAGGGTTTCCCTTAAAAGGGTAGTTACCCTTAGGTGCCATAAGTTTCCTTATACGTATTCATAGTAGTAAGGTGTAAACTTTGAGGGCGAAGTATTTCTTTAAGGGGGGAGGTAGTGATGTAACACCCCAAAATTTTCAAACCTAAAATTTAAATATTTAACCTTTTATCTAGAATAATTTAATCTTTAAATTATTGATTTAACTATTTTATAAACCTTTGACTTATAAAAAAATCCCAAACCCATAAATTTACCAAAATTATTTTCTTTAAATAATACCTAAATTTTTAGAAAAATTAATTTAATATTTTTTCTATAGTGAATATTAATCTAAATTCTAAACTTAACTCTAAAAATATTTTTATTTTCTTTTTCTCCTTTCCCTTTTTCCTTATTTCTTTTTTTTTCTCTTCCTTTTCTTTCTTTTTTCCCCTTTTCTTTATTTTCTTTCTCCTTCTTCCTTAGGCTAGCTCGAACCAACCCTCTCTTCTCTTTTTTTTCTCCCTCACATAGGCTAGCCCAATTTCCCCAATTTCTTTTCTCTTCTCTTCCCCTTTGGCCAACCCAATTTCCATATCTTCTTCTCCCATAAGGTTGACCAACCTCTACTTCCTTTTCTTTCTTCCCCATGCAACCCATTACCCCCTCCTTTTTCCCCCATCTATACCCTCATGCCAAACATTCCCCTCACACACCTTCTTCCCCCACTTCCTCCTACCATAATAGCAAGCCTGCACTGTCCCCTCCCCTCTACCCGACCGCACCACTTGCACCACTTCCCCCTCTACATGTCCTTTTCTTTGCCATTTTCTACCCTACAACCCCTAGTTCCCTTCCCTTGCACTTTTGTTGTTGTTGTTGTTGTCCCCCAAGCTCAAAAATTCTTCCCAATCCCCTCTTCCTTTTTTTGTCCCTTATTTTCCTCCCTTAGTTTTCCTTTGATGCCCTTATAACTGCCTTTGTCGTCTCCACCACCAACCTAGCCTTAATGCCTCCATCTCCTCTACCCTACCTCGGGTAGCTAGCACTAGCCATTATTGTAGCCTACCCCCTCACTTTTCTCCTTCTCCCCTTTAACACCCTTACACCTGCTATCTTTGGCCACTTCTTTTCCCTTCCTTCCTGCCTCAACCTCAGCTTCACACCAACTACTTGCCACCACCTTAACCTCCCCCTATAAAACCCTACACGAGTTACCCTACCTCACCCTTCTCTTTCTCTTTTTCTCCTTTCTTCCTCTTCTCCCTCCCTTCTCTACATCTTTTTCCTGTAGCCCACGTCGTTGTTTCCGCCACCTCTTACACCTAACACCCAACATCCAACATCGACACCCCCATAAACTCCCTTAAACCCTTTACCCCAGCCTCCCCATTCTTCCTTTTCCTTCCCCTTTATCCATTTTGCATGGCTCACACTGCATATTTATCGTGAGTTATGTTGTGCATTTCTGTATATGTTTAACTAATATTAAGGTACAAGGTAGTTTGGTAATATTATATTTAATAAATATTTTTAATAAAAAATATTATTTCATTTATCCAATATTGATATTATATTATGATATTATTTTTAGGTAAAAAATTTTATTCAACGAAGCCTAATTATTTTTATCTGGATACAAGTAAAGTTTGGTTTTTTCTACAAATAAGGTAAATGTATACCTCACTAAAATGTATGGATTATCATATGTTAGCACATTAGAAGTTTTGGCATATGATTTGTCTAAATATGATGCGTTATAAATAATCCAATGATTATTAATGTTATCTTAGAAAATGGAAAAAGAATGTATGTATCTTATGTATGTTGTGATGTATGTGAAACGGTGATTAAGAAGGGGCTAATGTTGGGTGATGGAGGTTACATGTATATAAATACTATGCTAAGTAGGTGTGGACCCTCATAGTGAAAATATTATTATTGTGAGCCCTATGGGTAATTTGGTTATTTAGACACACGATGATGTTTAACCCTAAATGAGAAGCCTAATGTGTTATTAATTTTGCTAAGAATGGAGATGGGAGTTTGGTGTATTGTAAATATATTTGTTAGTATAAATATCAATATTTTATGGTTTAGGAGTATTTTGGTAATTTTAATGTATCGTGGTGATCAACCTAATAAATATGCATGCTAAGTGTCATATGGTGTTGAGAATGATAATAGGAGTTAGTGGTATTAGAAACATATGGTTGAGCATGAACATTAATATTATATGACCTAGGGGCATTTTGGTAACATTGCATATGAAATTGGGGTTATCAAAATAAATATGCATGATAAGTAATAATTGGTACTAAGTATGAAATAGGGGTTTGAGGTGTTAGTAATGCATGTTTGGGTATGATTATTAATATTAAATGACCCAAGGGTATTTTGGTAATGTTTTATTTAATATGGTAATTAATCAAATAAACATGCATGCTTAGTGTTAATTGATGTTAAATATGAAAATAGGGGTTTATTGTCTTATTATCAATTATTTGAGCATAATAATTAGTAATATATGGTCTAGGGCCATTTTGATAAATTTTCATGTAATATATTGATTAGTCTAATAAACCTCCTTGATAAGTATAATTTGATGTTAAATATGATAATACGGGTTTATTTTCTTAGTATCACTTGTATAAACATGATAGTCAATAATATATGATCTAGGGGCATTTTGGTAATTTTGCATGTAATATGGTGATTAGTCTAATAAACATACATGATAAGTATAAATTGATGTTAACTATTATAATAGGGGTTTATTGTCTTCGTATCACTTATATGAGCATGATAGTTAATAATATGTGGTCTAGGGGCTTTTTGGTCTTTTTCCATGTAATATGGTGCATAGTATAATAAACCTCCATGGTATGTATTTACTAATGTAAATTATGAGAATAAAGGTTTTTGCCTTTATACCATCTACTCAAGCATGCTTATGAACATTATAGAATCTAGGGATATTTTGGTAATTTAGAGTGTACCATGATGAATATGCTAATGAATATTGATGGAAACCGGTTAGGGTTTCGCAAAGGATCGAGAGATTTAATCGAGCGCAACGTTCGATTTTCGCCGGTACAGCCTAGGAAAACTTTCCAAAGGAAGAACCAAAGTTTTAGAAGCACAATTGATTCAATGGCAACTGAAATTAGAAGGTGAATGATCAAGATCGATCAAGGTGAGAACGAGACAGAATCAGAGAAGAGAAGTGAATGAGAGAATCGCCAAGAGAGAGAAGAAGTCGCGAGAGAGATCGAGAGAAAAATATCAACTGATGTTATTTCTGTCAAAGTTGTGTGTATTACAATGTATTCGGCCTATATATATGTACACAGAAGGCCGTATACTCGACAAATACATACGGACGATACAGGCCTGCATGGACGACGATACGAAATTTTGGGCCAAAAGAATGAAGTGTCGACCAGCCCACATTCGACCAAGCATCAAAAGAATGAAGTGTCGACCAGCCCAATTACAACCAACATAAAAAATGTCCCAAATACAATTAAGCTTAAGGCTTAATTTCCCATCAGCTAAAACAACTTTAGCTAATCATGGTCATTAAGGATTGATTAATCCACAATCCATCTAGTCCAAATTAAGGACCGGGTGGCGGATTATATAACCGTCCTAATTTCCATTAGCCCATTCCGACCGGCGAATGCATCATATGGGATTACAAAAATATTTAACAAAATTTTACATAATCTGTACACTCCAAAACATATTCTGCACTTCTCAGCAACTATGTCCAAGTCCACAGAAACCATATGCTGCATTATTCTCCTATTAATTCAACAAATAAGACAAACAATTATAAGTAATTAATTCACAGCAATTTTCAAAATTACTTAAATATAAATTCATAAAATTCACATCATTCCCCTCTTCTTGGAAAGGTTTCACCTCTGAAACCTGAATAAGTCCCAGAAATGGACTAAGATCAGCCACGTTGAAAGAATTACTCACATTTCCAAATTTAATAGGTAAGTCAATTTTATAAGCATTATCATTAATTTTCTCTAATACAGTAAATGGTCCATCCCCTCTAGGATCCAATTTTGACTTTCTAAAATTTGGAAACCTTTCTTTCCTTAAATGAACCCAAACTAAATCTCCAGGTTTAAAAATTATTTTTCTCCTTCTTTTATTAGCATGTTCATCCATCTGTTGTACCTTCTTATTAATTTGTTGCCTTACAGTCTCATGTAATCTTTTTATACTTTCAGCTCTAGATTCAGCATCAAAATTTTGCAAGTCAGTATGAGGTAAAGGACTCAAATCTAATGGAGTTAATGGATTAAAACCATACACAATCTCAAATGGAGTTTTATTAGTTGTAGAATGTAAATTCCTATTATAAGCAAATTCCACTTGAGGTAAAACATACTCCCATTGTTTAAGATTCTTTCCAAGGACAGCTCTCAACATGTTTCCTAAAGTTCTATTAACCACCTCAGTTTGACCATCAGTTTGAGGGTGACAAGTTGTAGAAAATAATAATTTAGTCCCTAATTTTCCCCACAAAACTTTCCAAAAATGGCTTAAAAACTTAACATCTCTGTCTGAAACTATAGTCTTAGGAATTCCATGTAACTTAACCACATTAGAAAAAATAATTCAGCCACTGCTACAGCATCATTTGTTTTATTACAAGGTATAAAATGAGCCATCTTACTGAACCTATCTACTACAACCATTATTGAATCTTTAGCTCTATTAGTTCTAGGTAATCCTAAAAAAAATCCAAAGATACATCAACCCAAGGATGGTTAGATACAGGTAAGGGGGTATATAATCCAAAAGGTTTTGAAGTAGTTTTTGCCTGCCTACATTTAATACAATTGACACAATGTTTCAAAACATCCTTTTTCATGTGTGGCCAATAAAAATGTTCAATTAAAACATCTAAAGTTTTCTGAGTTCCTAGACGTGCCATTAATCCACCACTATGTGCCTCTTGAATTAATAATCCTCTATAAGAGCATGCAGGAACACACAATCTATTTTCCCTAAACAAGTATCCTTCATTAATAAAATATTTTCCTTGAGAAGAAACTTCACACCTGTTATATATTTCTTTAAAATCATTATCCTCTAAGTATAATAGTTTAATACTGGAAAATCCTAATAAAGTAGTATCAGCAGCATTCAATAAAGCATATCTCCTAGATAAAGCATCTACAACTATATTATCACTACCTTTCTTATATTTAATTATGTAAGGAAAACTTTCAATGAATTCTATCCATCTACCTTGTCTCCTATTTAACTTTGATTGACTCTTTAAATACTTAATAGCCTCCTGATTTGTATGAACTACAAATTCTCTATGCCACAAATAATGTTGCCATACCTCCAAAGCCCTTACTAAAGCATACAGTTCCTTTTAATAGGTAGAATAATTCAATGTACTACCATTTAATTTCTCACTAAAATAAGCTACTGGTTTTCCGTCTTGAGAAAGTACAACCCCTATTCCTAACCCTGAAGCATCACAATCTAATTCAAACATTTTTTCAAAGTCAGGAAGACTCAAAACAAGTGCTTGGGTTAATTTAGTCTTAAGTGTCTCAAAAGATTGCTGTTGTTCTAATCCCCAAATAAACCTATTATCCTTCTTTGTTATGGCAGTCAAAGGAGCAACTATAGTACTAAAGTTTCTCACAAATCTTTTACAAAAAGAATACAATCCATGAAAACTTCTTACTTCAGTTACACTCTTTGGCACAGGCCACTCTTGAATAGCCTTAACCTTTTCTTCATCTACAGACACACCTTCTTTTCCTACCACAAACCCTAAGAAAACCACACTTTCCAAACAAAATCTAGACTTAGCTAAATTACATAAAGTTGTTCTGTTTTAAACACATTCAAAATAATCCTTAAGTGTCCTAAGTGTTCCTCTAAGGATTTACTATATATAAGTATATCATCAAAGTAAACAACCACAAATTTTCCAATAAATTCCCTTAATACATGGTTCATAAGTCTCATAAAAATACTAGGAGCATTTGACAACCCAAAAGGCATCACTAACCATTCATATAATCCAAAATTTGTCTTAAAATCTGTCTTCCACTCATCTCCTAGTTTCATCCTAATTTGATGATACCCACTCTTTAAATCTATTTTAGAAAATATAACAGCACCATGCAATTGATCCAACATTTCATCCAGCCTAGGAATTGGATATCTATACTTAATAGTTATCTTATTTACTGCCCTGCTATCCACACACATTCTCCAACAACCATCCTTTTTAGGCACTAGTAATACAGGTACTGCACAAGGACTCATAGACTCCTTAATATATCCTTTACTTAACAACTCTTAAACTTGTCTTTTTAATTCCTTAACCTCTTCAGGATTGGCCCTATAAGCAGGTCTGTTTGGTATAACAGCTCCTGGAATAAAATCTATTTGATGTTCTATTTCCCTTAATGGAGGTAATCCACTAGGTATATCCTCAGGAAACAATTCACTATATTCTTCCAATAATAGTTTCACTGTACTAGGTACTTCTTCAATTGTTCCTTTCTGACACTCATAGCAGTCCTTAAAAACCATCAAGTATACATTGGTATTTCTTTTTATTGCCTTTCCTACATCCTTACCTTTAGCATAAAATCCAAAAGTTCCTTTCATGTCCTTTGTACTAAGATCATTTCCCAAAGTAGACTTAGATAACTCTTTATAATCAGATTTAATTTTGGTTTGATCCTCAAATATTTCCTTTGGAGTCATAGGTGCTAAAACAATCTTCTTATCATCCTTCTGTACTGTATACCTATTCTTATAACCATCATGTACTACCCTCCTATCATATTGCCAAGGCCTACCCAATAACAAGTGAGCAGCATGCATAGGAACTATATCACATAAAACAGAATCCTCATATTTTCCTAACTTTAAATTCACTAAAACCTGTTGACTAACCTTAACATCTCCCAACTCATTAATCCATTGCAATCTATATGGTTTTGGATGTTTAGTAGTGGTTAATCCTAATTTAGATACCAATAGGGTACTAGCAGCATTAATACAACTACCACTATCTATGGCCATGTTAAAACACTTATCATCAATTAAACATCGAGTGTGGAATATATTTTCTCTTTGTATAGCATTGGAATCAGGTAATTTATTACTATTTAAAGCTCTTCGAACCACAAAAAGATCCCTACTCACTGGTAATTCTATTTCATCTTCTAGGTCACTATCATCCTTTCCAACTATATTAACCCCTTCTTCTTCTTCAGATTCAGATTCAGATTCTACTTCCTCACATTCTCTAATCAAAATATTTCTCTTGTTAGGGCATTCAGAAGCTATATGTCCTAAGCCTCCACACCTAAAGCATTTAATATCCCTAGTCCTGTTTGACCCATTTACAGGATTTGTCATTACATTCTTGCCCCTTTCAGACTTCTGTCCTGTCTTAACTTCATTGTTTCTTCCCTTAAATTCTACCTTACTATTATTCTTCCAGTTTCCAGAAGTATTTCCCCCAAAATTTCTCCAAATAGTAGTCTTAAACCCAATCCCAGGGGGTTTATATTGCCTAGATTTCCTTAATTGAATCTCTATCTTAGTAGCTATATTCACCATTTCAGTTAATGTCCCACAAGGATACAGTTCTACCTTATCAGCTATCTCTGAATTTAACCCACTCAGAAACCTAGCCATAGTAGCATCATCATCCTCAATAACTTCTGTCTTAATAATTAAAACTTCTAACTCTTTATAATAGTCATCTACTGATCTCACTCCTTGACTAATAGTTTGCAACCTCTTATGCAACTCTCTATAATAGTAACTTGGCACAAATCTCTTTCTCATTAAAGTTTTAAACTCTGCCCAAGTCTGTATAGCTAGTTCCCCACACCTACGTCTAGTTAACACCAAATTATGATACCAAGAAGACGCATACTCAGTAAATTCTACTACATCTACCTTAATTTTCTTTTCCTCAGAGTAATTATGACATTCAAATACCAGTTCTATTTTCCTTTCCCATTCAAAATAATAATCAGGGTTATTCCTTCCATTGAACCCTGGTATACTAAGCTTAAGATTATTCAAATTCCTATCAATGAATTCTAATTCCCTATCCTGCCTATTGTTCTGTCTAGGCATCCTATCACTATTGTGGGATATTTGATCTTCTAACTCCTCTAGATTAGCTATGGGTGGAACTCTAGTCCTAGGATCCATTGGAGCCCTTCCTAAAACTCCTGCTTGATTAGTTTCAACTCTGTTATGTTGCAATTCATTAAGTCTTACTTCCTGTTCCCCTAATCTTTGTTCTAGGTTAGCAGATAAAACAACAAATTGTGCAGTCATTTGTTCTTCAAAAGTCCTAAGGGTTTCTAAAAGGTCATTACTAGACACAGATTGATTCACTGACTGGCCATTATTAGACACGATGAAATTTAACAGCAATTAAACAACCAACACAGCAGTAATTTAATCAACAGAAGCAACTTATTCAAGAATTTCAAATAACAGACACACAGTATAGCCACAAGAAATATGGTCGCATTAATATTAACAGTAATAGCAACAGTAAAATTTACCCAGAATGACTCAATGTCTATGATAATTTGACAAGACTAATTTGACAATACTAAATAAGTAAGAGTGAACGATATTACCGCGTCTGCTTAAGCAATTAGTTCAATTATTTAGGGTGCCCCTCTTCTTGGAGGTCTATCCCTTTTCTTGAAACCAAGATAGTTCGCTGGTTGTGATATCAACCTATATACTTATCAACAAACAGATAATTTGTCGAAAATTGGAAATTAAGTATAGCAGATAGTAGTATTAACAAAGTAATTTACAAATCGAGGTTACCAACACAGTTTGTCGCACTGTCAGTCAAGATTCAAGTTCTTGACCAAACCCTAGGTCGATTAGGGTTTTTCTTCAGACTTTCAAAATAGTGGACCAAAAACGCTTTAATCGCCGGTTTAAAAGCGACAAGATTCGATACTGAGTTCGTCGCTGCAAAACCCTAAAATTTTACACCTCAAGCTAGGGTTAGCGAAATACAGAAATCGAATCAACAAAAATGAAGAAAACTTAATCAGTAATACAGAAACTACGAGCACTCTAGAAAATTGAGGCTTTGATACTAAATGATGGAAACCGGTTAGGGTTTCGCAAAGGATCGAGAGATTTAATCGAGCGCAACGTTCGATTTTCGCCGGTACAGCCTAAGGAAAACTTTCCAAAGGAAGAACCAAAGTTTCAGAAGCACAATTGATGCAATGGCAACTGAAATTAGAAGGTGAATGATCAAGATCGATCAAGGTGAGAACGAGACAGAATCAAAGAAGAGAAGCGAATGAGAGAATCGCCAAGAGAGAGAAGAAGTCGCGAGAGAGATCGAGAGAAAAATATCAACTGATGTTATTTCTGTCAAAGTTGTGTGTATTACAATGTATTCGGCCTATATATATGTACACAGAAGGCCGTATACTCGAAAAATACATACGGACGATACAGGCCTGCATGGACGGCGATACGAAATTTTGGGCCAAAAGAATGAAGTGTCGACCAGCCCACATTCGACCAAGCATCAAAAGAATGAAGTGTCGACCAGCCCAATTACAACCAACATCAAAAATTTCCCAAATACAATTAAGCTTAAGGCTTAATTTCCCATTAGCTAAAACAACTTTATCTAATCATGGTCATTAAGGATTGATTAATCCACAATCCATCTAGTCCAAATTAAGGACCGGGTGGCGGATTATACAACCGTCCTAATTTCCATTAGCCCATTCCGACCGGCGAATGCATCATATGGGATTACAAAAATATTTAACAAAATTTTACATAATCTGTACACTCCAAAACATATTCTGCACTTCTCAGCAACTATGTCCAAGTCCACAGAAACCATATGCTGCATTATTCTCCTATTAATTCAACAAATAAGACAAACAATTATAAGTAATTAATTCACAGCAATTTTCAAAATTACTTAAATATAAATTCATAAAATTCACATCAAATATGATGAATATGCTAATGAAGTGCATTAAGTGTTGATTTAAACATGAGAATGTGAGATTGGTTGTTATAGAAGCACATGTTAGCATTTTATGTGTAAAATGGTCAATAGTTTAATTATGGTGTGTTGCTCTTTTTATGGAATGTTGACAAAATATATAGAATTTGTGATGGAAAGGGATGGTGAAGAGGTATCCTTAGCCTTTGGGGTATTTGGGTCATTTTGACCTATAGTGCTTAATTGTGAGTATTTGAGCCTAGGATGGCCATTATGGACTACTTATATTGGCAGTGACATAATCTTGATTCAGGTTATTTCATAATGTTGGAGACAAATAAAAATGTTAAAGTATGTGACTAATATGTGCTTTTCATTGTCACCCTAATTCAAATACTAATACTTAAAGTGAAAGACATCGATATGGGGAATGGTGGATCTTTAGGGGTCGCTACCCTAAAGACATGCCCTAGCCCATGATTATTATGTATTTTGGTGGTGTGCCTTAGTGCCCTAGCCAGACTTTACATCTTACTCTATTTAGCTCTATGGACCTAATTAAGAGGTATGCATACTTATGGATTATATGTATTATTTGATAGGTTATAGTGTACCTTCATGTACCAGTGCGACTAGGATACCTTTGCATCCCTTGAATGATAGTCGGTAGGATACCGTGCTGCCCTTGTGTGCTGGTATGACTAGGTTACCTTAGTATCTTTGGGTTCGTGATCTCTCCCTCAAATAAATAAAATAGTTTTATGCGATAATTTATTATAAATGATTATTGGGATATTTCAATAGCAGCCTTTGATCCTACCTAAGTTTCGGTAGCAACCTTTGAGCCTACATAAGTTTTGGTAGTAGCATTTGAGCCTACATATGTATCGGTATTAGCATTTGAGCCTACGTATATATCGGTATTAGCCTTTGAGCCTACTGGGTAGAAGCCTTTGAGACTACTTGTGTAATGGTAGCAACCTTTGTGCCTACTTGTGTACTAGTAGCAGCCTTTGTGCCTACTGTGATGGATTGTGCATGGTATTGTATTGTTGAGCCTATAGGCCTACCTGTGATTTGAGTGGATGGTGTGTATTTTTGAGGATGGTGTGGCGTTCTAATTATACTACAAAGATTATCACTTAGATGTTACATGTGTAAGTTATGTTATTTGTAAGTGAATGAGTATTGATAGTACCTGATCTTTAAGCATGTGTTTATTATGTGATCTTTAAGCATGTGCTATTATGAATCATAATCCATTTTAGTTAATATATGCATAATTAAATGTTTTATATGGTTATTGTGATGCATTTGATGTGCCTTACATATTAGTCTCGTATAATGGGTTACTAATACCATAGTATTGAAGAGTTCATCTCTTGTGCCCTTGGTTATTTAATAGGTAGTGAGATTTGTAGGTTACCTCACAAGTACTATTCAAAAATTACTCATCATTTGATGTGCCTTACATATTAGTCTCGTATAATGGGTTACTAGTACCATAGTATTGAAGAGTTCATCTTTTGTGCCCTTGGTTATTTAATAGGCAGTGAGATTTGTAGGTTACCTCATAAGTACTATTCAAAAATTACTCATCAGGTTGAGAGTGTAGGACTATCCAAGAAAAGTTAATGTATTTTCCTTATAATCTTTGACATTTCTTTTGTTGATAACTTTATTTTGTAACTAAAGTTAGTGGTGAAAACACTCTAGAGGAGGTGAATAGGGTTTTGCACAATGGAAATGACTAAATAAAAATTTATAGTAATATAAAGTGGCTTAAAAGTGGATTACTCTGTATGTCCTCTACCAAATTGTTCCCCCTTTTAGATTTTTAAAACAGTGATGTGTTTTATTGATGATGATACTTCTCTAGATTTATGAGCCGTAGAATCTCAATGACCCTCTCAAGAGATGATTTACAGCTTCACCTATTTATCTTCTCTAAATTTATTAAATGAATCTCTTAAGAATCATAGGCAACACTCACTAACCCCTTTGTTTTATTTTAATGAGGATATTGTGATCACAAGTGATTCTCACCAAATATAAGATATGAAAGTGTTAGTCTTTGAGTGAGATGTAATCTAGCTAGATGTAACATATGATATTACAATTTGAGAACAATTCGAGCTAAGAGAATTCAACAAGGAGAACTTTTTATTAAAAACTCATAAATATGAAAGTTTGGAATATTAAATGAGCAATTACATGATTTTATTGCAAGAAAGTAATTACACAATCAATGGTCTTAAAATTTGCTTGTTATAAATGCATACGGACCTTATTGATGAGGGTTACCCATATGTATGGATATTAGATGCAAATTGTTGAAAACTGGCACACCTAATGGGCAAAAAATTAGCATTTAATGCTGACCAATCGATCGATCTGGAAAAACTCATTGATAGGTTGTACGACCAATCGATCGATTAGTTCCAACTAGTTAACTATTCATGTTTCAACCAAATATATATTTACACTTATGTAAACTAATTGATCTATTTGGAGTTGTTTATGGTTGTCCCTAAAAAACATATGAACATCATTCTAGTATGGAGTGTCTAGTCGATGTGTTCCATGTACCAGTCGATTGGTTTGTTAAATCAATTAATCATTTTATCAACTAGTTGATCAGTTTGGCATTAACTAATAAGTGTGTTTAAATAGAGAGCAATTGGGCTTTTGCAAAAATAAAACCCATGGATCAGTTGACCAAACCTCTCAATTGGTTTGCCTAAATTAGTCGATGTGTTTAAACAAAGATGAACTGGGTTTATATAAGATTGAAAGCCATGAACTTGTTGGTTAAACTAGTTGATTGGTTTAGTTTAACAAGTCGATTAGTTTCCCTGAACCATTCGATGTGTTTAAATAGGGATGAACTGGGTTTCTACAAAATTGAAACCCATAAACTGGTTGGTTAAACTAGTCGATGGATTTCTCAACTAGTCAATTGGTGTGTCTAAACCAGTAAATGTTTTTAAAAAGAGATGAACTAGATATCTATAAGATTGAAACCCACAACTAGTTATCAAACTAGTCGATCGTTTTTTGAACCAGTCGATTAGTTCAAGGACACTAGTTGATTAGTTATATGCACCATTTGATCAATCTGAGTTTTAACATAACCAATAGGTATATTTAAACTGAACCAATTGATTGATGTGAGGACCAGTCCACTAGTTCTGACTGGAGCCAATATTTTTGTTTAGAGAAAACTTTTAAAAGATTTATAATATGAAATCAAGTTAGTTATTTTTCAAAAAAGAGTTTTAAAGAGTTTTTATTTTAAATATGACATTTTCTCAATTTAACTCTTTATAATATACCTAAGACATATCAAATGCTTGGATTCATGTATTGGTTCCTTTTATATGTGTTGATTTGTTAAATATGCATACTTAAACAAACACATTAGATACTAAAATCCATTTGTTATTTTAAAAACAAGTATAATGATATTGCTTAACCTTTCAGGTTGACAATCTCCCCTCTTTTGACGATGACAAACAAAAAGTGCATAAATGTAACCATGAATGAGTAATGAGTGAAATGATAGTCATGCATTTACTAGTTTTACACTTTTAATCCAAGACTCTTGGATTCTCTCCCCCTTTTGGACATTAGAAAAAGATGAGTGGAAAGGGCCTGAAAATAATGTGGATAAGAAAACATTACCCTCTAAGGGAGGAAGAGATCCCCCTAAACAAGTGCATGGATTAAAAGGAAATACAATGAATAATGAAGATTTTGTGCATACACTTTTCCTTAAGCAACATATAAATGACAGAGAGGGATAAAACAAAAGGCAAGTGTTCATGAACTAGTTGAAACTCATAAGTACATGACATAGAGAATATATAATGAAAGTTGGCAAGTACATATTCAACTAAAAGTATCCAAAGCCTAAGATATATATAACAAGACTAGAAATGATTATGGGGACATGAAGGCTCGGATGGGGGTATGCTAAACTCATCGATGTAGGCTCGTGTAGATCACTGATGTCATTGTTGGTAGTGGCCTCAAAATCAATGGATTGAATGATAACAAATCCAATTTGTGAGGCCTCTATGAGAGATGCATCGACTATAGGATCTTTAGTGGATTTTGTAATGGCAAGTGTAGGAGAGGGAGTAGGATTAGGAGGGACTACAGTGTCAGTGGGAGGGGGAGTGTCCATTCGATCCTAGTGCTCAGGAGCAAAGTTAGGTTGGAATTGAGATCAAAGGGCACACATCTCTAACTCATTTGTATTGTTGGTGGTGTTCCATAGTGGTGAGCATGTTGACAACCCTGAGGAAGAGATCATATATGCCCACAAGAGTGACATGACAAGTGGAGGGAGGCACATGGGGTGTATGAGAGGTGGAAGGGGTGAAAGTGGGAGTGGAATGACTACATGTAGAGGAGGAAAAAAATATCTGATGGAGTGAGATGATCATCCAATGGTGGGAGAAGATCATTAGTAGAGGGTTGTGATAGTGGAGGTGTAGGCTAAGTGGAGAGTCGATCGCTGCGATGGAGTGAGACAATAAATTTAGGAGAGAGCTCAAGCATTTAACCATCCAGAATCATTTGACACCTCATGCGGTGGAACGTTACCGCATCAAGGATGTTAAAGTTGTTGTGTAGCCATAGTGGTATAGCCAGAAAGCCTATGAGATTTAAATGGAAATCTTGGAGAATGCATATGATGAGTGATTCGTATCCGAAGGTGGCTTGGCTATGTACAACCATACGTGACATATGCCAAAATATATCTTCTCCAAATCTAATAGGAGTAGAGGAGAGGATGTGATCCACACTGTACCAATCCTTGAGCATCATATCCACTCTTGACCTTGCCCGAGGGAACAAGATGGAGCCATGTAATGGCACACATGTCTGAAAGGTGGGATACAATATGAGCTTGTGGTGCCTCTATAGAAAAAATGGCGATGGTAAGTATTCATTAGGATCTCATATAGGATGCAATTTTGCATCCATTTGATATAAGTCATGTCGGTTTTAATGTTGTGAGGAATCACGAGGATGCATGTTAGTTGGGCTTCATCAAGGATGGTGGGAACGCCCACGATGTGTGTGGTAATAGTGCTCCCCAACACATGAACATTAAGATTAACATAGAATAATTGAGCCAAGTAAGCATGGAAGGTTCTTGGAGAGTAAAGAGAGGAAGATGGTTAAGATCGGCAAGAGCTTACATAAAAGGAATTTTAAATTGATTCGTGTAAGAGTTGACATCAGTACATTTGCTAGGTAATATCTTCTTTTTATGGAAGGATTTAAGCCACTGTTTTTGATCATATATAGTTAAAAAAAATTGATGGAGTAAGGAGATGCCTTAGTGCTCTGAGTAAGTCAATTGGCTGAAAGGATGGAGTATCCTACAGTAGAGGAGGAAGGGAAAGCATAATGGCTAGGATGAGGTGGAGATGGAGGACTAGTGTTATTCGAAGAGGAGGAGGATGAGTAGGATGTGGAAGAGGGAGCGTATGGTGGAGAAACTACCGGCTCCTTAAAGCAAACCATTGTTTGAGGCATACAATTTAGTTAAGTATGAGCCCATTTTGAGGGAGGAGCTCCAATAATCCCATGAATAATGGTTGATATGGTTGATTGTTTTTGGAATTGTTAAATGATAAATAGTGACATAAGAGAACAAATGGAAGAAGGAAGGAGCATAGATTAAGACAACAACAATGGAGTTAAATCAGTGTATAAGGAGTGCGGAAATGACATAGTGATGACCTAATAAGGTTAATTTAACCTCAAGATATATCAAGGGAGACAAATATGGAGAAATCGAAAATTAGGGTTGAAGGATGAAATTACTTAAAATGAGGTGAGTTCGAGGGAATTTGACAATGTGGATAGAATTTTGTGATGTTCTGGATGTTTGTTGCAACAAGAGAAGAGCAATTTGGTGAAGTTTGACAATTATTTGAGGATTTTCAAAGGAGAGGATGTGAGAGGTTAAGTAGAATTCAAACATTTTGGGGAAAATAGGGTAAAGGGTTTGAAGAACATGAGAGGGGGTATTTATACCCGTCTACTAGTTTAGGGAAAACAATCAATTGTTCTTCAATTGATTGACTAGTATGTAGTAACCAGTCTACTAGTTTTTCATGTGGATATAAATTAGGAAGAGTGCAACTAGCCTAGTTTCAACCCACCAGTTAGCTAGTATACGAATCGATTGACTAGTTTTGTCGACTAGTAAACTAGTTTCCCGATTAAGTGCTATTTTAGTTTTTTTTTGTAGTTTTTAACAATTCAATTGGTTTTATTCCATAAATAAATAGATAGAAAATGCATTTCATGACACAAATCATATGGATCAAGAATCATAAGGGTCATGTTAGGATTTGAATCTAAGTTATGGACTTAAAGGCCATGGTTTACCCCTGAACAAAAAAAAAATCCACAATTTTAAGAGAGTTGTAAATTTATTATAAAATTATCATCTCATTATATCTCCTAATTATTATGAATTATTATTTATTTAATATTTTATTAAATATTTCTCCCCATTGATGCAAGGTATCCACAAATTCTACACATATATCTCCTTTTTCAATATGGTCTCTTATGAAATGATGCCTTATTTCTATGTGTTTAGATTTTAAATGTTGAATAGGATTTTTTATGAGATATATATCACTAGTGTTATCACATCAAATTGGAATTCTTTCAGGTTTAAGGCCGTAGTCACTTAATTGATATTTCATCCAAATTAATTGAGCACAACAAGCACCAACAACAATATATTCTACTTCAGCCGTAGAAAGTGCAATACTAGATTGTTTTTTGCTATGCCAACTAAATAGAGATTCTCCTAAAAGATTTTAAGTTCCCAAGGTTCTTTTCCTATTAAATTTATAATTCAAAAAATTAGTATCATAATACCCTATTAAATCTAGAGTAGTGTTATGAGGATAGAACAAGCCTAGCATATGAGCGCTAATGAGGTATCTATGGATTATTTGGACAGCAGTCATATGATATTCCTTAGAATTACACTAAAATATAGCACAAAAGCATACACTAAACATGATATCGGGTCTACAAGCTATTATATAAAGAAGTGAGCTAATTATAACTTGATATCCCCTTTGATCAAGGGACTTACCTTTGTCATCCATGTCAAGCTTTGTGGTAGTAGCCATAAGAGTGCTGCATGATTTGCTTTCATACATCCAGAACTTCTTGAGCAGTTCTTTTATGCATTTTTCTTTACTGATAAAGATGCTTCCATTTGATTATTTCATTTGGAGTCCAAGAAAATATGTTAGCTCCCCCAACATTCACATTTCAAACTCATTACACATTAGAGTAGAGAAGTCCTTGCACACAGACTCGTTAGGAGCATCAAAAATTATGTCATCAACATATATTTGAGCAAGAAATAAATCATTTTTAGTTTTTTTTTAGGAAAAGGGTTCTTCAATTTTTCCTCTTTCAAAACCATTGTCCAATAGGAATTTACTCAACTTTTCATATCAAGCTCCAGGAGCTTGTTTTAGACCATAAAGTGTCTTGTTGAATTTGTAAACATGAGAGATTTTGAATTATCTTCAAAACAAGGTGGTTGCTTAACATATACTGCTTCTTCTATAAAAGAATTGAGA
The DNA here is from genome assembly GCA_030549775.1 of Tamarix chinensis. Classification (NCBI taxonomy): domain Eukaryota; kingdom Viridiplantae; phylum Streptophyta; class Magnoliopsida; order Caryophyllales; family Tamaricaceae; genus Tamarix; species Tamarix chinensis. The sequence goes on along the minus strand of CM060177.1, from coordinate 61,737,294 downwards.
AAATCTCTTTTGACATCTATTTGATATAATGTAAAGCACATGGATGATGCAAATACGAGAAGCATACGTATAGCCTCGAGTCTAGTTATGGGGACAAAGTTTTCCTCAAAATCAGTGCCTTCCTCTTGGTTGTATCTTTGGTAACCAATTGGGATTTGATTCTAACCACGACTCCCCCTTCATCTAAATTATTTCTAAAGACCTATTTAGTCCCAATTATGGGTTTATTTTGAGGCAAATGGACTAATTCCCAAACTTAATTTCTCTCAAATTGGTTTAGCTCATCTTGCATTGCATGACCTAATTTTCAATGTTTATGGCTTCTGAGTGAGACATAGGTTGCATTTGAGATAGAAAAGTTTAATGATGGCGAATATTACCTAGTGATGTTCTTATTACAACACCTCTTGCTAGATCCCTAGTGATATGTTTTTTAGGGTACCCATAGGCATTTCTCCATGCTCTAATGAGATCCTTTCTCACTTCAACTTCTTATTGGATAATTGATGGTTCTTATATTTCTTTCTTTTCTTCTTTTTCACCATTTTCTAGTAGGATTTCAATTTGAATGGAAGGACCTATTTCTTCCTCTTGAGTTTTCAGCACACTAGAGCAAGATTCATCAAAAGAAGCATATATGTATTCTTCAACTAACATTGTTCATTTGTTGATGATACGGTAAGCTTTACCATATAAAGATATCTTCATTAGCTTTAGTATCAAACACACCATGATTTATTTTTCCATTAATAAGGACAAAGCACTTGCAACCAAATGTGCGTAGTTAACTCACATTTGGTTTCTTACCTTTGTAGAGCCCATAGGGTGTCTTTTTCAATATGGCTTGCATGAGTACTCTAATCATTACATAGTTTGATGTGGTAATGGCTTTGGACCAAAAATATTTTGGAGCCTTGGAGTTAGATAGCATGGCCAGTGGTATTTCCTCCATGGTTTTGTTCTTCCTTTCCAGCACCCCATTTTGTTAAGGTGTTCTTGGTGCCAAGAAGCTGTGAGTGATCCCATTTTGGTCACAAAATTCCATGAATGTGGCATTCTCAAACTCCTTGCCATGATCACTATTTATATCATGAATCATTGATCCTTTCTCTACCTGAATTGTCTTAGCAAGTGATAAGTGCGACTTTTGCATCTTATTCCCAAGGTTTATGAGAGTTTTTACCTATAATTTCAGTTGGAATTCTCCCTTTTTGTTCTTGTTACTGCCTTTGTATTGTGAAAATTTGCAGGGTATCAAGGAAAAAAAATCATGAAGGATAGAAAAAATAATATTCTTAAAGGGAGAAGAAAGGAGAAAAAAGGAGCAAAAGTTAAGGCGAAAAGAGATTTAGAGCTGAATTGTGAATTCTGGAATAAAATGAAAGCAAGAATGCATATTCAAAGTATATGGGCCTGAAAGATGTGGAATTTAGACCAGTATCTCAATTTAGAGAATCTTTAAACATCAAAGTTGTAGATCCTTTTAATAGCTTTCCAACGCATCCAAAATAAACTTAATCAGAGTTATGATGAAAAAGTTATGGTCAAAATACCCAGCATTGTCAAAGCTGACACGAGAAGCCTGTCTTTATCAATACCCTAGGGTTCCAAGAGGCGGTAGTATAGAAACTCTCATTCTAATTTCTCATGGAAGCAGCCTCCACTCCATTTCTCTTCTCTCTTCTCCATCCTCTTCCCCAATTCATCAAGATATCTCTTGTAAATTAGAGACCGAGGTGTAAGAAGTTAAACATTTGCAAAATTTGTGAACATTAAGGGTATTATCTAATGATCTTTTCTCTATCTATGGAATCTCTTGTTATTTTTATTATTCTTTCTATGAATTTGATAGGCTAGATCTTGTGCTAAGGTGAAGGGGAGTTTCCTCTGATCCGCATGTGTTGAATAATTGCATCATTTTTTATTCAATTCATGATCTATGTGTTGTGTTATTGATTGATTGACGGATTGATGAATTGTGGTCTGATTCTGATTTTCTATGTGGGAAATATCGGTGAGAATGAGAGATAATATGGTATTAGACCCAATAGCACAACTGGAGATTAAATTATAGGTCAAGAGATGACTAATTTGACCTCTACAATAATAAAGGAGGAAACTTTGTGGACTTTAATGTATTACATTCTATTAGACTCTAAGCTAGAGATAGTTAGGGCCATAGATATGTAATAGGGTGGTTGTGGCTTGAGAAAGCACAACACTTTCTATCCTTGTTGGCATGATTGATTATGATTGTTGAATTATTTTATGATGTGATATTCGATTACATGTGAGGATCGGGAGTGATGAACTAGAATCTTAGATCTTCTATTTACTTAAGTCACTTGAGTGCTATTTTCCTTTCTTTTTATCTTAGTTATTTTAGTTATTCTAGCTAACAGTTTATTTTTTCATATCATCTCATAGTCTATACATAGCTAAGTTCTATCATTGTCCTAATGGTCATTCACCAATCCCTATGGGATTGATCTTGACTACTACTTCGACCCTATGCAGTTGTGGGTAGGAATGTGTTAGCAAGTACAAGAAAAGCATTAAAAGAATCATCTTTAGTAGAAATGAATAATGTCCATGTATAATGACTAATGCATATTTTCAATCATCCATGATAAGGGTCCTAGTAGGCCCAAACAAATCCATATGTAGGATTTCAAGTGGTTGAGTGATAGTTACAACATTTTTGGGTTTGAAGGTAACCCTATGCATATTTTTCTAGCTAAAACATAATTCCCTTATTCACATGCGTCACATAATCTATCTTTTGCAAAGTTAAACTTTGGGAGACCATGTGTAACGCCCCCAAAATTCACTACTGAAAAATTTTGTTTTATTAAAAGAAAATAGTAAAAGTAAAGAAAATAAAATTTTGAATTTCAGGGATATTATCGCCACACTTAGTACCAAACCGGTTTATTCCTACAGTTCCAGTACCAAGTGCTAAGGCTAAAAGAAATACAACATGATTTATACAAATTCAATTTAAAATAGAGCAGCGCATTGAAATCGTTACAAAAGATATAAGCCCATAGTTAGTGGTTACAAAAGTAAAATCATTTACCAAAGAGTTAAAAAGAGTAGAAGAAATACCCTAAGGATTTTCTAGATAATCCTTACTCTCATACCCAAACCCTCTTGAATAACACCTGCAATGGACCTGCAAGGGACACTGACCATTGAATAGGCAAGGGCCCATGAATGTAACCATTCACTACTATGGTACTAAGTAACCTTTTAAACTAGACTGAAAGGTAAGCCCACATACAACACATAAAACACACATAGTATGAAATGATAACATATGGACTAATACATCATTCAACAACGAATATACAACAAGAGAAGTATAACACAACATCCACGTACTTAGCAATTCTATCAAGAGAGACAGGTACTAAGACTGAACTTAAATTATAACAGTAGATCGTAAAAATTATGGTACTCTTTTGGTTTGAAACCATTAATGAATATTATTACTCAAACATCATCTCTCGAATTATATCTATATAAGTGCAGGAACTTTACTATTATAGACAGTAGGCTGGAATACACTTCAAGGCAAATTGCACCTAACCACTATTATTCGTCGGTGTTCCACTATAAGTGACTAGTATTTTTCCATGATTTATTCATATCCAAGATTTAGTTTATTGAGCTCAAGACCCATACTATTATAGTCGGTGGACCAGAATACACATATACATCTTCTAAGGCAAAGTGCTCCTAGGCCACTATTATATTTGATGAACTGGTACATATATACATCTTCTAGGGTAAAGCACTCTTAGGCCACTATTATAACCGGTGGACCGGTACCATAATATAATCCATCTGGGCTTGGCTCAATTGTCTTTCACTTTCATGATTAGTGTTTTCCCTTTTAATTAGCACAACAATTCCATTTATTTTTCCTAGAGGAGGAGATCAAGATCTCAGAGACGCAAAGGCGCACAGGTCATACTAGTGCATACAAGCAACCCAATACCCTTCAACCATCAACCTAGGTACACAATGGTATCCTAGTCATACTACTACATACAATCTACATAGTACCCTACCGATAAGGACACCTAATCTATAAGTATGCATACCCCCTTAAATAGGTCTGTAGAGCTAGATAAAGTAAGATGTAGGGCCTGGCTAGGGCACTAAGGCACACCAACAAATACCAGAATAAGTGTGGGCTAAAATACGTCTTTAGGATAGTGGCCTCTAAACAACCACCATCCCCGATCTCGAATTCTTCCACTTTAATTATTAGTGTCTTAGTTAAGGTGACCATGAGAAGCACAATAACCACATACTTATTCACTTCCATTTGTTTCTTATATCGTTAAGTAATTCTTATTCATATAATTATCCATGATAACCTAAAGGAATCACTAAGCCATCATTATCTCATCCAATTCCAATTCAGGATTCATTTCCATTTATTCATATGCCATAGGAGCTATCATATCATAATCACATTACGGTGTTAGAGTCTAGTTAGTTCACATTGAAGGATCATGGAACAAATAACCCTAGAATGTCCTTAATTCACACCCAATACCCAATACTATGCATGATTAATGATCAAGATACCTACTTCATGAATATAAGAATAACACCATACCACAACCTTAATTATCCATCTAATCCCAGGTCAGGCCATGTTCTTGTGATACTTACTGATTGTCAAATACCCTTATCTCGCTATTTAATATTACTTGAGTCTTATTATGAAACTTCGTTAACCCATTGACATGTTAGATACGAGTTACCGATTTACCCCTATCATCTCTATAAAATTACTGAAATGCCCCTTTCTTGTATATTTAGTAAGTCATCCCTCTTTACTTGCCAAATTACCATATTACCCTCTATATTACATAATTACCAAACTGCCCTTTACACTTGTTAGGTTATCAAATTATCATCCATACTTATTAAATCACCAACTTTACCCCTTATATTTGTTAAGTTACCAATTTATCTTTCCAGTGGGTTAAATTACCATATTGCCCTTTATACTTATCTAAATTATCAAATTGCCTTTAGGCCCCTTAAGTCACCGCTCACCCTTCATATTTGTTGCACTTGTTATATTTTCCATTTAGTTGGTTAGATTACCAAATTGGCCTTCTTCATTATATAATTACAAAATTGCCCTTTTAGTTGGCTAAATTACCAAATGGCCCTTCTTCATTATTATAATTGCCATTTTACCCTTTTAATTGGTTAAATCACCAAGTTTTCCTTTCTTCACTATTATAATTACCATTTCACCCTTTTAATTAGATAAATTATCAAATTGCGCTTTCCATTATTATAATTACCATTTTTCCCTCTTCATGATTATATTTACCATTTCCCCCTCTTTTTATAATTTACCAAAATACCCTTCTTTTACACCAATCTACAATTTTTACCCTTCTACTTTATTAAGATACCATTTTACCCTTCCTTTATACCAATTTACCATTTTACCCTTCTACTTCATTAAATTACCATTTCACCCCTTTACTTTACAAAGCTACTATAATACCCATTCTTTATACTAATTTACTAAAATTCCCTTCTTCTTTATTAAATTACCATATTACCTCCTTACTTTATAAAATTTACGAAAATACCCCTCATTATATTTAATTCACCAAAATATTTTTCTTGCACCCAAAAATTACCAAGTTATCCCCTTTTCATGTAAAATTACTAAAATGCCCTTCTTTCTTGTCTATTTAACATTTTACCCCCTTTACTCTTATAATTTACCATTTTGCCCTTATTATACCACTTTTACTAAAATACCCTCACTACATAAAATATTAATAGTAATGCTCCATACCAATTATCCAACTCCACCAACTATTATTAATTATCATTAACACATATTAGCACCTACCACACACATTTTTAGGCCACACCTTTTTCACATGGAAAAATTACCAAAATGCTCGTAGGGCTCACATTAACATTACTTATGCACCAATGGCCATATTAATATATCATATCATACATATACTATTAACATCATTATTAACAATAAAACTCCTTCCTTAAGCATTATTTCTACACATAACACATAAATTAAAATGCTTTCTTTTTTATCAATCAACACAATCAACTAAATACATTATACCTAATGACATTTCATTCATGTAGAACATGTTAAAAACCCTAATGTACTAGCACATATATATATATATCCATACATTTAAGTAGGGTTTAACGATTACCTTATTTCCTGCAAAAATCAAATCTTACCGGTACCCTAGTTAAAGGTTTAAGCTTTAATTAATAAAAATTAATCCCTAAAAATAATATCAAAAATTAGTATAATAGAAGTATAAAATCAAAGGAATACTTTTTATCAAAAGCTTAATTAAATATATAATAATAGTTACCCTTATTATACCTCAAAATTTAGCCAAAATATCAAAGGGTAGAAGCAAACTCATGCTGCATGAGTAGCGTGAGCTATATGAGTAGTGCTAGCTGCATGTAGAGAGTAAGGAAGGAGGGAGGGTCGAAGAAGAAAATGGGAAAAGAAGAGGGTGGCTCGGTTAAGGGATTTGGGGGTTAAGTAGGGGACTTGTGGAGGGGAGTTAGGGTGGAGGCTGAGTGTAAGGATGGAGTGGGGGTGTAGGTGGTGGTTGGGGATGGGTTATCACCGGCCAAGAGAGGTGGAGACGTGGTTTTAGGGCTGTGAAGTGGGTTTTAGGGGTGGCTAAATAGAAGAAGGAAAGTAAAAGAAGAAGTAAAAAAGAGGGGTTGTAGGGTTAGGTTTCGGCCAAAAAAGGTTGTGGGATGGTAGAGGAGGTTGTAAGGAGTAGATTGGTGGCTTGAGAGGGGCAGAAGTGATAGAATGGCAAAAGATGGTGGAGGAGTAGGGTAGAGGCCGAGAAGGGGGAAAAAGAAAGGAGAGGAAGAAGGGAGGTTGCAAGGGCTAGAGGGGTAGCTTAGTGGTGTAGGGTGATAGTAGGGGGTGGCATGAGGTGGTGTAGGTGGTTGTTAGGCTAGTGGAAGCGGTGGTCGAGGGTGGTGGAGAAAAAATAGGGAAAGGAAGGAGAGGGGAATAAAGGGTTAGGAGAGGGAAGGGAGTGGCCTCGAAAAAGGAAAAATGAAGCAGGAAGGAAGAAGAGAAAGGAGAGGGAGAAGAGGGGAGGTAGTTGTGGCCGGTCGGGGGTAGGTTGTAGGTGGCAGGTGGTGTCAAGGTGTAGGGAGAGGGAATGAAAATAAGGGAAAGGAAAGCACTAGGGGCTGGGGATGCAGGTTAAGTTTGGTAAAAAAAATGAGAAGAAAAGGATGGGGGAGAGAGCGGGATGGCAGACTGTAGAGGTGGTAGTGTAGGATGCCATGGCATAGGTGGCATGATCGATCATTAGGGAAGGAGGGAAGAAGAAGAAGAATAAAGGAAAGGAGGGGTAGGCTAGCCAGGCGAGGGAGAAAGGAAAGGCAGAGTGGGTTGGCCTACACGCGAGGGAGAGGGGGGAGAAAAAAAAGGGAACTGAGTTGGCCCAGTTAGCGGAGGGAGAAAGGAAAAGAAAAAAAGGAGGGAAAAGATGGGTTGGCGACTGCATGAGGAGAAATAAGGAAAAGGAGTGAGCTGGGCCTAGCATGATGAGGGAGATGGTGAAGCAGACTAGGCGACCCAAAGGAAAAAGAAGAAAAGGAAAAAGAAATGAGAAAGGAAGAAAAAGGAGAAAGAAAAGGAAAAAGGGAAAAAGGAAAATAGGGAAGAATAAAATAAAATAATTTTTAGAATAATAGAATTTAATATTTGTGATAGATAAATTAATTTAATAATTTAATTTATTATAATTTAATATATTAGTTTAAAAATGATAATTTTAGTAAAATATTAGTTTGAAAAATTATTTAAATAAAATGAGTATGATAAAATAACAAAATTTTTATTTTAATTTATTAATTATTCATATCCACTTTTATATACTCAAAAATATATAAAATATTTAAATTAAATAAATTTAAAAGTTAGTTTATCCCAAATAAAGGCAATTTATTAAATTATTAGTTTTTAAAATTTTAGGATATTACATCATGCACTAGGTCTTTTATAGCTAATTTATTTAATAGATCCATAATACCATGTGAAATTCATTTGTGCTATAATCATGCATTATTATCAACTACACTTAAACATGTATCATATAATTTTATTGATTCAACATCAAGCATGTACATAGGCATACAAAGAGTATATATTTATCTATCCTATTTGAAATCATATAGTGTGAATCGGGAAAAATTAACTAGAAATCCATTATCATAGAGCTGGCTAACGCTTATCAAGTTATGTTTGAGGCCATCAACTAGATAAACATCACTTATGAAAAGTTTAGTGTTACCAATACTGATGCCGCTAACACCAATAATCTTTCCTTTTGAGTTGTCTCCAAAAGCTACGCTCTCACCATCATATGGAGCAATCTTGGAGAACATGGTTTGATGATCGGTCATGTGTCTCAAGCATCCACTATCTAGGAACCACCATTGGCCTTTTGTGTTAACTTTGAAGCATACTTGCAAGCACAAATGTCTTAATTTATGTACCCTTTTCAATGGGTCCTTAATAGGTAAGTGTTTAACTCATGTGGGATGTTTCCTTTAGGTACCTACACCTACTTGAATTGTGAATTCACTTGGCTATGCTTTGAGAACTTGCATGATGATGCAACATGGTTAGGCTTCCCACATATATTACACAAGGTTTTCTTCTTATGAGTAAAAGTGAATGTTAAACTTAGTGCATATCTTCATGTTGTAGATGAATACCCATATTTCCCACATATAGGATAGTTATTTGATGTAGAGGAAGCATTTACTTGATGAGATTTTCAAGCTCTTACAAATAATTTTTTAAGTGTTTGACGTTTAATCACTTTCTTATTCTAATAGCTTAAACCTTCACGGTCTTTACAATACCATTGAGCACCTAATAGTATGTTTAGGACTTTTTCACCTTTTGTGAATGTATATGCAATTTTCACAAATTTGTCATGCTTTTCTTGTAATTCCATTAATTTGACTTGGAATTGACCTATCTTAATCTAGTGATCACAACAAGTGTATCTCTTATATTCAATAAACTTAGTGATTTTATTTGATAACTGAGTTTTGAAAAGAAGCATGTGTGATTTAAGAAGAAAATTTATGTTTAACAATAGAGTGTGTTGGTCATTTAAGTAATCAAGAAATTTCTTCATATTTTCCTTCCCTTTAGTAATTTTAGCATTGTCACATATTGATTCATGCAAAACATAGAGTAGGTTATGATAGGAGTCTAGTGAATATGATTATACCTCATTGATGTTGTCTTCATCATCAAAGCACATAAGTGAGGTAAAGTTTTATGATTCTCCTCTTAGTGCCATGAAATAAAAGTTTGCAACTTCTTCCTCTTCTTTGGAGGTTTCACTTTCACTTTCACTTTCACCACCAAAGGTAGCCATGGTTTTTCTGGGACCTTGTCTTCCTTTGTTATTGCTCAAGTTTCTTTTTCTCATTATCATTTATTTAGCAACTTTATTTATAAACTCATAGCAATCACTAATGACATGCCTAATTTTTTCATAGTTGTGTCATTTAATTTTATCATGTATGTTGGCTTCTCAAGGCTTCCTTTGGTTGGTTGAAGAAGCTCTTTGATTCCTTTTTCCTCTTGATCGAGGGAACATCTTGAATTGAGTGGTTATGAATGCCACTTCTTCATCGTTCATAGGAGGTTCTTCTTCTCCTTCATCACTTTCTTTTTCACCCAGGTGGTCAGTTGTATCTCATTACCTTTAAGATTTGGAGGCTTTTAATGCTAGAGGATTCTTTCTTTTTTCTTCCACTCCATCTTGCAACTTTGATTGATGAAACATAAGGTTTCCTAAAAGCTCTTCAATTTTCATTTTACCCAAGTCTCTAGCCTCTTCAATTGTTGTTACCAAAGGGATCTACTCTTTTGTAAGACCTTATAAGATTTTTCTTACTTGCTCTCTTCAATGATTTTCTTCCGCAATGACTTGATATTGTTGATGATTGAGGTGAAGTAGTTGGTTAGATCCTTGATACTTTCACACTACTTCATGCTAAAGAGTTCATACACTCTAGTGTGGAGGGTGATTCTTTGATCCTTAACTATTTTGTTCCTTCATGGGTGGGGATGAGCTTATCCCATATGTCATTGGTAGTTTTTTAACATTGAATTTGATTATACTCTTTTTCACCAAGCCCACATTGTTGGATCATGATGGATTTATCATTGATAGTTAGCCGTCTCTTTTATATATTGGTATGCTTATCTCTTATCTTTTATATATTCTCACCATTGAACTCTTTTGTAATCTTGATTGGCCCTTCGGTGACTATTGACCATATATCTGAGTCTTATGATTTGATGAAAAAAATTATTATGTTCTTCCAGTAGGAAAACTTTTTACCATTGAATAATGGTGTCTTAGTGGTGGAGATGCCTTCATTTGGACAAATGGAATCCATTCCATTGTTGCATATTTTTCACCTCGGATTGCTGAATATTTTGAGAGGTGCCCTTACTCTAATATCACTTGGAAACACCTTAGATGGGGGTTAATAGGGTTTTGTGGAATGGGAATGATGAATTTTTTTATACATGTAATGTAAAGTGGTTCAAGAGTGAATTACTCTTTACGTCCATTACTAAAAGGTTCTCCCTTTTGGATTTTTGAAATAGTGACGTGTTTTATTGATGAAAACTCTCCTCTCAGTTTATAAGATTTACAATCTCAATGACCTTCTAAAGAGATGATTTACAATTTACCTATTTATCTTCTCTAGATTCACTAAGTAAATTTCTCAAGAATGATAGGCAACACTCACTAACCCCTTTAATTAATTTTTGAGAGGAGATTGTGATTACAAGTTAATTTAAGATATACAAGTGTTGATCTTTAAATGATATGTAATCTATTTAGATGTAATATATGATATTACAATTTGAGAACAATTCTAGGAAATATAATTGAGCAAAGAGCACTTTTTAGTAAAAACTCTAAAATATGAAAGTTTGGAATATTGAATGAGAAATTGAATAATTTTAGTGTAAGAGAGTAATTGTACGATCAATGATCTAAAATGTTTCTTGTAGTAAATGTAGTGGGACCTTATTTATAAGGGTTATCCTCATGTATAGCTATTAGAAACAAATTGCAAAAAAGCTATCTCACTCAATAGGCAAAAAATTAGCATCTAATACTAACCAGTAGATTGTTTTGTTCCAACCAATTGTCTGTTCATGTTTTTACCAAAATAGAAAGTTATCATTGTTTAAATCAGTCAATCATATTTTTCAAACCACTGGATTGGTTTGGTACTATCTATGGTTGGTCCTAAAACACATATGAACACCGTTCTAGTATGGTGAGACAAGTTGATGTGTTCTATGTATCTATTGATCAGTTTGTCAACTAGTCTATAGGTTTGGGAATAACCAGTTGATGTGATTAAAAAGAGATTAGTGGGGTTTCTATAAATATAAAACCCATGGCTCGGTTGATCAAACTATTTGATCATTTTGTTAACTAGTCAATCAATTTACCTGAACAAGTCGATGTGTTTAAATAAAGACGAATTGGGTTTTATTAAAGATTGCAACCCATAGATTAGTTAGTTAAACCACTCGATCGGTTTGGATGAACCAGTTGATTGGTATGCTTGAACCAGTTAATGTGTTTAAACAGAGATGAATTGGGTTTATGAGAATTGAAATCCATAGACTGGTTGTTCAAACTAGTCAATTGGTTTCTCAACTAGTCGATCGGGTTGCGTAAACCAATTGATGTGTTTAAATAGAGACAAAATGGGTTTCTATAATGTTAAAATCCATGGAATGGTTTTTAAACCAATCTATCGATTCGAGGAAACTAGTCGATGGATTTTATGCACAAATCAATCAATTTGAGTTTTAACACAACCAGTGGCTATGTTTAAATTGAACCAGCCGATCGATGTGAGGACCAGTTGACTGGTTCCGAATGGAACTAATAAGTTTGTTTGGAAAATACTTTTAAAATATTTATAATAACAAACCAAGTCAAGTATTTTTCAATAAAGAGTTTTATTTTTTTTTTTGAAATGTGACATTTGTTCAACTTAACTCTTTACAATATATATAAGACATATCAAATGCTTAGCTTCATTTCTTAGTCCTTTTATATGTATTGATTTGTTGAATATGCACACTTAAGAAAACACATTAGACCAAAATCTATTTGTTTTCATCAAAATAAGTATAATTATATTGCTCAAATATTGAGGTTAACAATCTCTCCCTTTTTAATGATGACAAACAATAAGTGTAAATATGAATGAGTAATGAGTGAAATGATAGTAATACATTTACTAGTTATACACATTTAATCCGATACTCTTATATTCTCTCCCCATTTTGGATATTAGCAAAAAGGTGAGAGTGGAAAGGGCTTGAAAAAAATGTGGATAAGAAAACATTACCCTTTAGGGGAGGAAGAGCTCTCCCTGAACAAGTGCATGGATTAAAAGGAAATAGAATGAACAATGAATATTTTGTGCACACACTTTTCATTAAACAACATATAAATAATATAGATGGATAGAACAAAAGGTAAGTAGTCATGTGCAACATAAAAACCAGTCATAATGAAAAAAAAAAACTAGTAGCCATATGTATGACACATATTTTCCCTAACTTTGAGACCTAAAGGCCCACACTAAAAAAGGGAATTCTTTCCAATGGCTCCACTTATCCTTCACATCCTTATACACTTCATGCCACTACATGGCCCTCATGCAATCATCTATAAAAGTAGTATTAGTATGACTTTCTAATATTAAATAAATCACAATACCTCACAAGAGGCAACATACCCACAATTCACCTAGTCATATAGAATCTCAAAAGCATATTTGAGCACAAAGTATGTAACATAATCACAAACAATATTCATGGAACAAAATACATAATCTTCCAATCTCAAGATTAATAGTAAAACATACTAGCCAACTTCTCATCATTTTAATGTAAAAATTCATATATGATTAGTTAAATACACTATGAATATAGTGGTAGGGCACTAATGTAACTATTGAACTAAAAATCCAAAACAATGCCAATGTAGGGCATTAAGTTATCCACTAAACCAACAAATCTAAAACAAACTGAGTTAGGGCACAAATACCTCTACCAAACCAACAAATCCAAAATAAACCAAGGTAGGGCATAGAGGCATCTATCGAATAAAAAAATCTAAAAAAAATCAAGATAGGGCACTTAGGCATCTATTGAATCAACAAATCTAAGATAATACCAAGGTAAGGCACGGAGTGTCTACTGAACCAATAAATCATTTCTTTTCATTTTCTTACACAACAGATATTTCCATTTTTACTTACTCACATGAGAGGGATACAATCAACCTAGGTAAACTAAGGTACACCTAGTCATATTCGTACACGAAGACAACATAATACCCTTACCTTGAACCTCTGGACAGAGCGGTATACCTAGCCACACCAACACACAAATGGTACATAGTATCCTCCAACCTTGGACACCTAGTTCTTAAGTATTGGTCCCCCTTATAGGGCTTGTAGGTCAGTTATAGAGTAGAGTAGGGCCTTAATTAGAGCGTAATGACACACCAACAAACCAAAATAAACAATGGCTGAAATATCACCTTAAGGGTAGCTAATCCTAGAAATCAAACCATTCCAACTTGAGGTATTTTACTTTAAGTATTAATATTTTATGAGGTGATCACATAAGTCACATATGACACAATAATTTCCATTTTTACATATTTAACCATTTCTCCTTTTATTTCCAATTATTAAGGTAAACCCTAAGGTTATAGGTCTATGTCAAAACCAAGTTAATGCTAAGGTTAACCTATCAAAATTCTAAGGTAATCCTAATGTCCATTTATTTCTAAAAGATACATTAAGTAAAATTTATCAAAATACCCTTCAAAACCCTAGTTTCGCCATTTTTCTTACCGAACTATAATATGATATATTTTTTTATTAGCAGGCAAAAAGGTAATATTCTAAATTATTTTATCACGTAGGTAATCTTTTTATTTTTGTGATTAACATTATTTTCCATTTGTCATGAATTTAGTGGGTTGTGCCAACAAAATCATAATCATACAACTCTCACATACCACATCTTCCATACAACATGTACGTACTCATTTAAAGAATAAATCATCATTTAAATATGAATATTATCATCAAACTACATGTAGTGGAATATCTCTAATCCTAGGTCATGTAAATAAAATTTATCTTAAGCTAACTCTAATCATGTGCATATTATTCCGAGTGAATCATCTTAACCCTAACTACCATACAATAGCAATCATGATGCTTTTACCATGGACTTTAACCAATAACTTTACAAGAATGAAAATCCTACCAAAACCCTAGACATATGACGTAAATCATTTGACATATTGCCATGCATATAACTTAACTTTAAACAATCGTATGTATCAACCATTCAACATGTTGTTATTTATCATACATGTTGTAATACATAAAAGGCATAAAACCCTAACGTAATTCTAGATATACACAATTCTAGCATGTTCACACATAAATTCCATCATCCTATGAGTCATTAGATTTAACTAATCACAACTCACACAATAGAAGACTTCTCCAAAGTCCTCAAGAATTACCTAAGAATTCGAAATCCAAAAAAACGTGTATTAACATAAAATATTACACAAAAATAATATAAAATTAGTAAAATAATTCAAGGATCACTACTTAGTCGAATAACACTATAGAAATCTAAAGAAAATTTAAGCAACAAGAGAGGAAGGCTTTCGATTGAGAAGTGGAGGATGAGTATTGCTAATTTAGGCCTTTGCTAGGGGTCCATAAACAACACGAATGGCTAGTGATAGGGAAGGGAGAATGAGCAGCAAAGGTGCATCAAGTGGAGGAAGAAAAGGTGGTGCAAAAGTGTTGAAGGAGAGGGTAACATTTAGGTGGATAATTATGTATTGAGGAGGAGGGGACTTGGAAAAGTTGGTTGAAGGGAGGAGGGGTGGAATGGTGGTTTTGATTGATGGAGAAGAGGGAGGAATAGTGGTTTTTACCATTGGTGTAGTGGTGATTTTGGAGGGAAGATCTAAAGATAAGGGAGAGGGAGAAGTTTTCATGAGTGAGAACTTTACTATGAGGAGGTTGTGCATGGGTTTTGGGGAAGCTTTGGTCAAGGCTGCTAGTGTAGTAGCGAGGGATCGATGGTGGTGACTGGTGGTAATGAAAAGAGGCTGATGGAGAGATATATTGCAGCAAATAAAATGGTGAGGATGGAGGCACAATAATGGAGAATAATGGAGGGTTAACATGCATGAGGGAGCTTAGGAGAAGGAGGAGGCATATAGGGTTAAGGGAAAAAAAGAGATACAAGAGCTAAGAAGAGGGTATTGTGTAGGGAGAGGTGGAGGAAAACAACGAGAGGAAAACATTAGAAAGGGGGAGGTATGGTGCAAGTGTAATATAGGGTGTTGGTTTATAGGAGTAGGAGCAACGTGTAGGAAAGGAGAAGAAGGAAAAAGTCAAGAGAGTCTAGTGGGCTAGGGTAAATATATGGTTCAAAATTTGGCTAGGAGTATCTAAGTAAAATTTATTAAGTTACCAAGTTAGGTTTACTTGATGAAAAGCATACTTGTTACTACCCATCCTATGTTTAAAATTAAATACAAATTCTCTAATATATTTTAACCTAATTAAATTTTATATCTAATAAGTCATAATAATATTGCACATATCAGCAATATCTTTATTACCAAATATCCTAAAATAAGTATTACAACTAATATACATGATTATTGATTATACTTAGGGTTTATAAAAATAGGGGATTATAATATTTTCCAAAGCTTGTGGCGATATTCTAATAGGAACTATAATACCTAAACTTGCATATGTGCATCTTTATAAGTGCTTCATAACTTGGAATTCAAATAAAATATGAGATAATGATTCCTCTTTTGAATATAAATAGTAGTTCGTGTTTCCTAATTAATTATATCTACTAATTTATTATTTCATGTGCAGCTATCCACATCAGTAACTTGTTTTTTGGACATACATTATGCATGGATAATTTTTTCCACCAAGAAATAGAGGGAGCTTGCTTTGTTAGTTTCTCATACATAATAATGATCTTGTAAATTTTGGATGTAAGGGAAATGATGATTGGTTTTAGTTCATCTCTAATTTTGAAAATTTTGTTTAGGATCCATGAGGATGTACTAGGTAATCTTGCTTCCCAAACCAAGGTCTATTTTAAGTAATAAGTGTGAATCCATTTAATCCATAAGCATTTTTTTTATCTTAAGTGAGGTGCGAAATGTGCTAACCAACTGTTGCTATGTTCCATACTTGTATATCTAGCAAACCAAGTCCTCCTTCTCTTTTAAGTAACCATACAATATACCAATCAATCAATTATCTTCTATTAGGATTTGCTTTGCCTGCCCAAAGAAATTTTTTTTCATATACTAATGAGCTTAAGTACAAGTTCTTTTGGAAGTAGAAAAAATTGGCTCTAATATGTTTGTATTCAATATACAACATATTAGAGTAACTACACCCTTCCTTCATAGGATAGTTAACAAGTAGCCCAATGATGGATATAATTGGTAATTTTCTCAACTAAATCTAACATTTTTTCTGATCATAGCCTAGAAGCATATAGAGGGACACATAAATATTTAAAAGGCATGGACCTTTCTGGGAAAGACAAGTAATATAGTATTTGCATTTGGGTATGCTCTGGCATAACTCAAATAAACACCAAAATTTTTCAACGTCTAATGATCAAACCTAAAGAAACACTAAACTTATAAAAAGTGGACTTTAAGAGGGTAATAGAGAGTAGACCTCCCTACAGAAAAAGGAGCAGATCATTTGTAAATAAAAGCTTAATGATTTTCATCTTTTTATATATAGGATGTTCTCTAATTCCATCAATATCCCATAGATTTAGTAGCATTCTTGATAAATATTCAAGAGCAATCACAAATAGGTAGGGAGAAAGTGGGTCACCCTGCCTCAATCCCCTATATGCTTCAAAGGATGGAAGATACTGACCATTGACAAAGATGGTGCAATTCACCTGAGTAACACAAGACATGAGCATTTTAACAAAATGATGGGGAAATATGAGGCACATTAATATCTTTTCCAAACATTCCCAGTAGTAAAAAATAGGGTTGTTACATCATCCATTTAAGCAAACCCACACAGTCATCAATATCACTTGAATAACATCAAGAAGACTCAATAACACATAAAGCTTCATGAATTTCAAATGAAAATAATACATTCTTAATAACATCAAAACAAAGCAAGTTATATACCAAAATCAACCAAAATATTGTAAAGATTAACATGGTATAGATATAGTCAATTAAAAGGTTATAAATCACGGTCTAAGGTGCAATGGAAGAAACCCACATCAAAGCAAACTCAACTTCAACGTTTGAAATCATTCTAACATAACAACAAACATGGTTAGATATAGTATATAGATTTTACACAAAGCCTAAGCTCTAATTAGCAAAATAAAAAAAATGATTAAAGATAAAAAAAATAATTTTAAAAAAAAGCTCTTACATTAAGCCTTTTGAAATCTCAAAAACTCAAGGGAAATAATAGAGATAGTCAATAAAAAATAAACTAAATCAGATAGTAACATAACAACAAACATGGTTAGATATAGTATATAGATTTTACACAAAGGCTAAGCTCTAATTAGAAAAATAAAAAAATGATTAAAGATAAAAAAAATTAAAAAAAAGCTCTTACATTAAGCCTTTTGAAATCTCAAAAACTCAAGGGAAATAATAGAGATAGTCAATAAAAAATAAACTAAATCAGATAGGGTAGAATCTAATAGGAATGGAATGTGAACTTATCTTCAAGATTTTGAAGGAAAACAAGCCTTAACCATGGAGGAAAAATGGAACATGAGCCTAAAAATGGAGAGGAAAAATATGTCGTAAAAGAGAAGAGAAGAAGAGAAGAAAATGGCTAAGATGAGAAGGGTAAGTTATCATTTTGAAGTTGAAAATGAAAAAGGAAGGTTCAAAAATGGAGGGATGGAATAAGAAGAAGGTAAGGTAGGAGCACAAAATGAGATAAGAAAGAAACTTGCAAAGGTAAAGGGTATATGGGTAGGAAAGTCATTTAGGTTGTATCTTAATCATTAATACTTAAGTAGATATTTTGTTAATCAAGGGAGAATGGACTAGGTGGCACTAACTAAAGACGAGAATAAATGATTGGCTTAGGTTGATCCGCCACATATGAAAAGGAAAGGTTGAGAAAAGTTGAAAATGAGTGGAGGAGGAAGAAAGAAGAAATTTTTTCTAACTTAGTATATTTGTGTAAAATATCAAAAAAGAAGACAGAAAAATTAGTTACCGTATAGGGAAAAGGACCAAAAAATCCCTTGGCATAAAAGAGAGGTTATTGACCAGCATTAATAAATGGTTGAGATTAAATCTTATAAGATTATATAAGGGTAAGAGGAAGAAAAGTCACATTTTATGACTTATTACATCCTAAACTATCTGAATAAATTCAAAAATTATATAAATTAATTATATAAGAAATGAATAAATAATTTAGATCTCAATAAAAATATAATATAATGATCCATAAAGTTTCATAAATTTTTTATAGAAAAATGGTAGTTTGGGGGCTTAAAATATTTTGTTAGGCACATTGGTATGATGAATAATATATTTTTACCAATGACTCAATTTGATATTTTAAAAGAGCCTAGAAAACTTATAAAATCCTTAAGTATTAACATTATAGAAGAGTCCCAAAAGATCTAGAAGGCCAATAGTGACTCAAAAATCTCATGTGAGTCAAAACTACAATAATTGGTAAAAAAACAAGAACGAATTGTTTCAAAAATGTAATAAGGATTTATAATTTGCTAAAAGTTGTAACAAAATATGTTAAAAAATAATTTTATTTTCAAATGATGAATATCCTGAACAAGGTAAGGTTTTCAAAAGATAAGGTATTATAGTACATATACTTAAGTGTTAGAGGTTTACTAGTGGGACAAGTGTGTTGTACCCTTAATGTGAGAGTGTCATTGAGGTTAATTAACTTTATTCTATCTTTGAGGAAAAGAGAGAGTAAATGTTATAATATTAGTAAGATTGACTATTTTGCTGCCATTTATAGAGAAAAGAAACGATTGGTGGTTGTATAACAAATGGTTCCCTAATCTCAATATGACTAAATAAATGAAATTATATGATCACTTAAGCATTAACTTTAATCTATTTTCCTAGAATCATCTACTATCATGTGCATTTACACATATATAGCACTCATGTTACCATATGAATCTTATATGTTTTGCATTGCTTATAGCTTATTGATGTGTAGTGTTACCTTACTCTATACATAGTGTATTGATTATCCTTTTCATGTGTATTGCTTATTCTCACAAGTAGATAACACTTTATTTTCAAGTATATGTCAATTCAATGCTCTTTCTATGATTGTTGTAGCAAGTGTTTATGGGTCAGTCTTTGAATATGGTTATTTGAATGTTTCTCTATCTATCCTTAATCTTTAAGTCTCTTCTTTTCTCTAATCTTAGTTTTGCGATTTTTATCATCATAGAATTAAGTGTTTTCTATACATGATCTTTAGAAATGAGTTAACTTTTAGTCTTACACCTAGCATAAATTAGGTATGGAGAGTATCTTCTTTATGTTGGATACGGTGAACACCTAATATTTGATTATTTTTGCTTCTATAAACAAAAAATTATAGTAAATTTTGATGTATCACAGTAAGTCTATGCAAACCAAAAAGTAGCTAATTTAAATTGACTTCTAGAGTTAGCAGTGTGTTCCACTTTGAAGTTGAGGTGAAAAGTGGTTTGGCAATTAAGAACACAAATGTACCAAGTGTTTCTACTTATTGAGAGTAATAAGAAAAGTAGTTAAGACCATAAATATTTGTTATTTATTGAAAGGAATATCTCATGAATAAAGAAACCACACAATATTTTGTATTGATTATCTTACTAAATTCTATCTACGAGGAACTATACAAGGAATTAAATTAAGAAATGACTCTTAAAGATTCAAAAGTGCAGAATTATGCATGCAAGACAACTTCCAATCACCTCTCTCTCTCACACACACACACACGCGCGCGCGCACGTGCAGACACACATAAACACACACACACACCAAAAAAAAAAACTCATAGATTGAGTTTCCTTACAACATGAAGTTTAATTTGCACCTTCAAAGTTTTTAATTAACTTTGAAAAATGTGAATGCTCAATTCACCCCTATTAAAGAATTTTGCCTATCAAATTACTACAATAACTCTTAAAGCATCAAAAAACAATAATTTTAGGATCATGAGCACTGATTTAGGATGATGGTACATGAGAGTTTATAAGGAGTTTTGTTGACATCAAGCCTTATTATATGTGTATAGGTTAAAAGTGTATTAATGTTAGAGAAACATGTATAAACCCAATCCAGGTCTTATTGTTTGCTATTTTGCATGTATATTCCATATGGAGTCCTTATTGTATTAGCCTCATTTATTTATCGATTTAACAGATTTTTTGTTTACATTGTTTAATCCTCTCATTACACAAATATTCAATTAGTAGGAGAGCACAAAGACCATGACTACAAGGATTGAGCTTGAGTTATTTGTTGGGAACCATTAAATTATGAGAGGTGTTGTGTTATACATCTTTTTTGTTAATTGGCTGGAATAATAATATAAAGAGGGATAAATATTTCAAATTATCAATTTTTGTTGTTATTATTTGCCTATTTTTTATTTTGATTAATACAAAAGTTTAATGTGTAAACAATTCAATTTTACTATATCTTTTACATGTGAAAAAACATATGAATATAGAATTGCTTTAATTGAAATATAATGTAGTTTTACAAGATTAAGACATCATTTAGATGGAGTAAACTTTAGAAATGAAGGAATTGTAAGAATGATGGAATTCTGAATGTGATTCACTTTTAAATTTTGTAACAATAATTGCATTATTTGGTTAATAATAAAGATAAGAAATTTGACTAAAGAATTTCTAAAATAGTTTTAAAAGTTCTATGAAGTTTATAAATTCAATTTTAACGCATCAAGATAAGGTATTTAACCTTAGAAAAATTAGGAATTCTCTTCTAGAACAAAATTCAACATAAAATTAAGCTATCTAAGAAAAGCCTGGATGCACACTTGAATAATAAACATTCCTAACACATCACTCTTCTTCCATTTTCTTATGGATAATTAGGCTATAAGGTTCTGACATTCAAGGTTGTAAACAAGTTTAAACCCACCCCCCCACCCCTCGCGCACCTTATATAAATATACTATTAATGAATTTTCAAAACCATTCCAATCCCTATATATTATTGAAATGTCGCTCAACTTAAATGTAATTTTAGAATCCCCTATGCAAAACAGACAATATATGATAAATAAAAGCAATATCGTAAGGTGATTCATAGTTTCAGACTATGACAACGAGATTGCCAGCAACATAACATGTTGATACATAGTTTAAGCGAACATATTAAACAAAAAGATTTCCAGCTAGGGTTTGTGGAAGTCCTCATATTCACAACTTCACAATTTACAAGATTGATAAATAGCAATGTTGTATACTAGGAAGCAAGAAAATTAGTAATCCAAAGACCAGAGCATGACACAAAAAGGTATCTCTGAATCCTTAATATTATATTAAAAGAAATCATTCAAGTAAAGTGCAGGCAAATTTGGAGGTGTCTGTTGAAGTGGAGACGCGATTAATTTTTTCAGCTTTAGTGACTGCGTCAAGAGGCAGAGGAACAAAGGTACGAGAAGGTCCATAGAAATGAGGAAACCAGTCAGATTCAGACCCTTGCACAAGTTCGTATACTAATCCGTCTCCAAGCTGCAACAATTTCACAACACTTTATAATCTGCATTTAACTCATATTCATAGTTATTGAACAGCTAATTAGTGGTTGTACCTTCTTAGCATCAATTTGGAGCAGATACAAATCCTCTTGAGTATTCATAAAGAACTTTTCCAGAGTCGGTCGTACCTATCAATTGAATTATAGGATTATAGCAACCGATTCAGTGATCAATAGATGTTGTTATTAGGGGAAAAAAATAGACTATTAAAATATCAACATAGAATCACTGAATCGAGCGAGAGTAGGGGTTACGGAAATGAAATGAAGTCTTGATTCCTAGATTTGAGGCCGGGAACTAATAATCAGAGAAGAGAGGAAACCTGATCACGCTTGCTGAGATGAATACAACCTGTGCATTTATCAAGATCGCCGCCATACGATCTGGTATTCTTCTTCAACTCTTCCCACTCCGCCGCCGTGCTTATCCTGTACACGTAGTCTTCTCTTTCATTTCCGCCCATCTTCTATGATATTTCTTTTTTCCTGTCACTCTCCAGCCGCGATACAGGCATACAGCCACCCAGCCGCGATTAAAATAAAGTTTTATCAACTTTATTTATTTAGATTTTCTGACCACAATCGCCCGGCCTTTCGCTATCATTGTCTTGTTTGATAATTAACCATTATCTAATTATATTAACAATTAATTGATACTAGATTATATTAGTTAATTTAATTTTGAGATAATATTAGTTATTTATATAAGAGTATTTGATAATATCTGATAATTATAATTAGTTATTAGCATATTAAAAGTATATATAATTTAAAAAATTAATTTAAAGCAAACACATTTTAATTTTTTTCAAAACGAGTTTTTTAATCACAAACCACTAATCTAAAAATTTATTTAACAAATACTAAAATTAAAAGTTCTATTCAAACATCTAATCTATCTCAAAATTGCTAAAAATTATTCAAACTGCTATTTATCAAGACATATAAATCATACTAGCATTAACGATAATAAAATTATTATTAATAAGATAATGGAACATGTGATAAATATAAATATAAATAAGATAATGGAACATGAAATAATACCACAACCACAACTATAATTGAAATCAGAACACTGAATTAAGACATTCTATTAGGGTGATAAAAAAAACCTTAGAGACAAGTGAATAGGAATTTTTGAAATAAAGATACTAGGGGAAAAAAATTGCACACAATGTCTAGTGGTAAAAGAGAAAATTCCTCCCTCACTACTACAAAAACGGAAAAATAATAACGGGATATTAATAACGGTGGTTCGAAAACCGTTGTCAGTTGTGTGAAAATTAATGCGCGGAATAGTTTTGATAACGGTTATAGTTAAAAACCGTTATTAAAAGGGTAATATTAAAATTTGCATGGATGTTTTAATAACGGTTCAAGTAAAACCATTATTAGTGGTAAAAGAGACAAGTGAATAGGATTTTTTGAAATAAAGATACTAGGGGAAAAAAATTGCACACAATGTCTAGTGGTAAAAGAGAAAATTCCTCCCTCACTACTACAAAAACAGAAAAATAATAACGGGATATTAATAACGGTGGTTCGAAAACCGTTGTCAATTGTGTGAAAATTAATGCGCGGAATAGTTTTGATAAAGGTTATAGTTAAAAACCGTTATTAAAAAGGTAATATTAAAATTTGCATGGATGTTTTAATAACGGTTCAAGTAAAACCATTATTAAAAGAGGTTTTAATAATGGTTCATACAAGAACCGTTGTCAAAAGTCTGAACATTTTAATAACGGTCCCTGAGAGAACCATTATTAACAGATGTTTTAATAACAGTTCTTTCAGAAACCGTTATTAAAACTCCAAAATCAAACTTTTATTTCGCTCAATTCTGTTTCGTGCCAAAAATTTTAGACTCTCTGCACCTTCATTCTCTTACTCTCCTTCTCATTGCAAACCCTCGCACCACCACACCGTGCACCACCACTCCGTCTCCTCTCAAGTAAGTAAAACCCTCGCACCGCCAACTCTTCACCACCCCTCTGCCATTGTCGGCTTCGCATGTGGGTGCTATCATTGTTCCAAACCTATCTAGCCAGCACTTGTACCTTCATCCTCCGCCGTGTTTGTAGGCCCTTTCCGCTCTCAACTTGCTCGCCGTCGTGTTTGTAGCTAGCTCACATTACGTATGTGTTTGTTCTTCCTCTCGTAACTTTTTATCTACTTATATATATAGAAATTGGTTCATATGCGAACCATTCTTTTGGTACAAACGTAGGAATAGTTTTCAATCGTTGGATCTGAAATATCTGACGGTTGAAAACTATTCCCTATATTTTTTTCCTATTCCCCGTCCCTCTATCCCGCCCCGCCTCTCTCCCTGTCGGCTTTTCTCTCCCAACCCAGCCCCCCGTCGCGTTCCCTCTCTCCAGACCCAGCCCCCCTTCGCGTTCCCTCTATCCCATCTCCCTCCCTCTGCACCTCCCGTCTCCCTCTCTCTCCATAGTGTCCGGCCATCTTTCATAGTGTAATTTAATAGTGTCCGGCCATCTTGGTCCAGACTTTGGACGAATTAAAGAGGCAAATCCTGAACGCTCTCTTCGATGTATTCATCCCCTTCACTCTCTCGTTAGCTTTGCCGCCATCGTTGCCGACCTTAGTTTTGTTAATAAACACCAGAGATGTAATTGATCTGTCTCCACTGCTCGTCTGTACTCTGTTCCATTTCATTTTGGTTTCCTTTACTCAGCATCGATTTCCATCCACGGTAAGTAATTTGATTTATTATTTGATTCAAAACCGGCGGCGGCTACTGTTGTCTATGGAATTGGTTACTCACTATTGGTGTTTTGCATTGTTGGATTAGCAGAAGCTCAAAATTCCTCTGCTACCATTAAAGCTTCCACTGCTCCACGGGAAGGTAAGCTCCTTCTCTCTCTCTCTCTCATCTGCTTTCAATTAAATGATAATAACTATATAGGATATGAAGTTAACACTAGCATATTAGAGAGTTGGAAAAATATAGTAAATTATAAGAAGTATAGTCCAAGAGTTGGATAATTCGTCCATATGTAGATCGTTAGATTATGTAGATGGACTGTATTTGTATGGTCCCATATGTACGCGTTGATTTTGGTGGATATTAGAAGAAGTAGCCTGTTTCGTGCTCTCGGTCGTCTCCCTCGGCAGCTGTGGTGTTGAATGTCGAGTGAATATTTGATACTCCTTCCTTCCGACGGCCTTTCCTTTTTAACTTTTGTGAAGCTGTTACCTCGGGCTTCTTAATTTATTTTTACTGGTAGGATCTTAATCAAATTTAACCGAAATATTGAGTTATGTGATATTTTTATTGAATTTAACCAAAATTTCCAGCCATGATATTATGCGTTTGTATTCTACGAAATTGATTATTGTATTATAATTGTTGTTTGTTAGTTTGATAATTTAAATGGATTAGATAGTGGCCATGAGTTTGAAAATGTATATTGGCTATTTTGTCATTTGTTTAATATGCATGCACTTTTTTTAATTTTGATTTTCTTGTTTGTGATAGATTTTTTTTTACTTGTATAGGCATTATGAGTGACAAACATGGTTGTTCTCCTCCCTCAAACTTAAAAGATGTTGATGGCGGGTTGATAACTCCGAAGTCAATACCGCACACATCTCCTAGTGGAACAACAAAAGAATGGATACCTTGTTGCTCACCAGAAATAGCCCCTTTTGTAGGAATGAAATTTGAATCATTAGATGTTGTGATTAAGTTTTATAAGAACTATGCGTACACTTGTGGTTTTAGTGTCCGTTTGTCTGGATGTAAATTTAAATTCAACTTCATGAAGGTATTGGTCATTTATGCTTTTCATTGTAGTTTAGATGATAGTGTAAGGTTTCTTTCCAAACTTGTATAAGGTTTAATTTTAGAAATTGTCAAATTTTGAATCATGGAAGATTGTTTTCGTTCTCATATTGTAAAACTAAATGAATGTATATTTGATTAGTATGTTTATGGTTTACATGGTGTAGTGTTTAGAGGGTTTGGGGTTTGGGGTGTAGGGTTTAGATGGTTTAGGGTTTAGGGTTTAGAGGGTTTACGGTTTAGGTTTTAGAGGGTTTAAGGTTTAGGGTTTAGGGTTTAGGGTTTAGGGTTTAGGGTTTAGGGTTTAGGGTTTAGAGGGTTTAGGGTTTAGGGTTTAGGGTTTAGAGGGTTTAGGGTTTAGGGTTTAGGGTTTAGAGGGTTTAGGGTTTAGGGTTTAGGGTTTAGGGTTTAGGGTTTAGAGGGTTTAGGGTTTAGGGTTTACGGGGTTTAGAGTTTAGGGTTTAGGGTTAGTGTTTAGGGTTTAGAGGGTTTAGGGTTTAGGGTTTAGGGTTTAGAGGGTTTACGGTTTACGGTTTAGGGTTTAGGGGATTTAGGGTTTAGGTTTAGGGTTTAGGGTTTATGGTTTAGAGGGTTTAGGGTTTAGGGTTTAGGGTTTAGGGTTTAGAGGGTTTAGGGTTTATAGGGTTTAGGGTTTAGGGTTTAGAGGGTTTAGGGTTTAGGGTTTAGGGTTTAGGGTTTAGAGGGTTTAGGGTTTAAGGTTTAGGGTTTAGAGGGTTTAGGGTTTAGGGTTTAGGGTTTAGGGGGTTTAGGGTTTAGGGTTTAGAGGGTTTAGGGTTAGGGTTTAGGGTTTAGAGGGTTTAGGGTTTAGGGTTTATGGTTTAGGGTTTAGGGTTTAGGGTTTAGAGGGCTTAGGGTTTAGTGGTTTGGATATAGGTTTGGATTAGTTTTTTGGTTTGGTATTAGTAAAATCTTGAATGTGATTAAATTTTGATCCAATGGATGAGATTAGTTCATATGTTTGTATATTAATTATAGTTTGTATGTGACCCCTCCCCATATATATATATATATATATATATATATATATATATATATACATACATACAAATGCATGCATGTTGCTACAGGATTGTGTTTGTTTGTTATTGAAAAATTGTAGTTTGTCGTTCGAAAATGTTTTGTTGAATGTGTTGGTTGAAAATGTTACTGTTCGTTGTTGAATTTGTTGCGTTATTGTTATATATTAACAAATGCATGTGTTGGCCGAGGCCTTGACATATATATATAATATGAATGTGAGTGTAGAATTATATACATTTTCACTCATAAAAACTAAATATATATATATACACATTTTCATTAATATGTATAAGACACTAGCAATAAGATATAGGAAATGTCATATAATGAAATGAAAATATATTTTACATATGCACATTATCAAATGAAAATTTCAATTAGAGATGCACATGTTAATGATTGCTATTTGATGAGGATTAAATAGATATAGAAAATAAGGAATATATAAAAGTGAATAATTAAATAGAGAGAAATAATTATGTATGATGATGATGATGATGATGATGATGATGATGATGATGATGATGATAATAATAATAATAATAATAATAATATGATTTATATATTATGGTTTAATTATAGTTAGCTAGGTTTAGGATTAGGGTTTTATGAGGTTTAGGGTTACATTTTATTATAATAAATTATGGTTAATTAGCTAGGGTTAGGGTTTAGGTTAGGGTTTATCGTTTATTATGGTTAATTACGGTTAGGGTTAATATTAATATCTTTTTGGATACGTGTTAGCATGATTTGTATATATATATATATATAATAGCATGATACATTTGAGATTAATTCTTTCTAAGCATGATTCGTATCGATAATATAATGGTACATTATGCTCAATACATAACATTCTAACATAATTTATTTATTTATTTTTTGTAGAGATATGACCAACAAAAACATTGATAGGGAATCAGTGATGAAGAAGGGAAAAGAGGACCTACGAGTATGAGAATCATCACAGACATGAGGAATAGAAGAGAATTAGTCGAGTTGGGATGGAATACTTACAATATTTCCATTGGCCCTTACGCAGACATGCTCTTGACTTATATTTCACTTGTGACTCATAACCGTGTTCCTATCTCCTATAATAATTGGAAGCAGATTCCAAAGGGTCATAAGGAGCATATTTGGCAAGAAATCACGGTAAATATGTTATGTTATGTAATCATTTTTGTATGTCAAATGTTATTAATTTTATTACATTAACATCGGTATACATCTACATGTCTTATTTTGCAGAGAGTGTTCAATGTCCCAAAGAGTAGGAAGAAATGGCTTCTTAGACATTGTGGGGAGCGTCTAAGCACATTTAGGTCATATTTAGCTCGTAGGAAAATGTATAGAAAGAGGGATGGTTCTCTACGGCAGAACCCACCCAAATGATACAGTTTCATTGATCAAGAAAGTTGGAACCAATTTATTGTATATCGTCTTACGGGGGATTTTAAGGTACTTGTTAGATAACAATTAAAATTTTTGTATCGATCCCAGTATTATGCTTAATATTGAAATAACCATGTGACTATGTTTTGGCTTGTCACATAGGAAAAAAGTACCCAAAATAAAGAGATTGTGAAGCAAAATAAATACCAGCATAATATGGATCGCAAAGGCTATGCGAGCCTTGAAGAGGAGTTGGTATGCATTTTGTGATTTATCTATTTACATATAAATGTCAAATTTTATAATAATATTCTTAATTAAGAATATTTTTTGATTTGTAGCTCCTAGCCCAAGACTTGGATCCATGTACCTCGTCCATCAATATTGGTACATTATGGAAGAAGGTTAGAGCAACAAGAGATGGATATATTAATGAATATGTAGATGTTGCAGCCAAAAAAATTGTAAGTTTGTAGATATCTAGAACCCTACTTAGTTTTCTTTTAGAAAACTATTATATTATGCTTATTCCTATAAGTTAAATTTACATATATTATATACATTATAGGACGAACTTGAAATGTTAGATGGTGAGGAGGGGGTGGACCAATATAGCATTGTGTCCTAGGCTATAGGAATTATAGAACACCCTGGAAGACACAGGGGTCTTGGATTAGGTGTTACGAGAACGAGCATATGTGGTTGATCTCATGGTTCTCATAGCACTAATGACCAAGCCGCCACCCTCACCCAGAAATTGAACATGGCATTTGAATAGATGGCAACAATGGAGCAAGAGTTGTCATTTATTAAATCTCAAGGGTATAAGCCATCCGATTCAGTAGACCATGATCAGCTTCACATACCTAATGTAAATAGTGTCAAAGATAGTTGTGAAGCTGATGCACGTCTTTCTACTCTTTCCGAGGTAAGCTTTACAAACTATGAATTGTTATTAAATGTATTCGGTGTAATAAATAATTGATAATGTGTAATATTTTTGTTTAGGGTTTGCATAAATGTGACTTGTTAGCGAATGATCTTTTGACACTTTTGGAGAAAGGAAGGGTCCGCATCAGTCACAATACCCAAACTCAAACAGTCCATGGGTACAATTTAGCCTTAAATACAAGGTCGGTGAGTATTGACACTCCAATTATTGGCAGTGTGCACTTGCCTTATTATAAAGAGGGCGATGAGGCAACCACAGTACTAGAAGCTCATGGAAGCTTTGTGGCTTGGCCTGCAGATCAGATACGTCTCACCACTGAAGAGGTATTATCATTCGACATCTTCATTAGACCTTGTTTAGTAGTTACACTATTCATACCTTTTTCATATATATATTTATATGCTCAATACATATTTTGTTTAATATTATCAATTAATGAATCAAAAAAGAAGACTGCTCCTGCTAGTAAAACCAAGAGAGGTACTAGTAGAATGAGCAACACAAAATATGGCATTGCTAAAGGAAAGCGAGCTAAATCTGAAAAATTAGTTGCCCCACAAAAGATTCATTCTTCAGAGAAAAGCCAACCTCCACCAACAATAGCTTTATTGTATTTTTATGCCTAAAACTACATTAGGGACAATTATATTTTCATTGATTGTCGTCCTGAGTATGTTGGGAGGGATAATGCTACATACATGGTATCGACGGTTGACACAAGCAATATTTATAATCAGGAATTGATGCCAACCATGAGTGTCGTTGTCTATGTCACGTAAGTATTATTTCATTTTGAGATTTTAGTACTCTTAACTTGTACAATTGGAATTTTTATGACCTCTTATATGAGTTATTAGTTATTAACAAATATGCAGTGTTATTGTTTTCCATAGGTTGGTAGCTAATCGTGATGCAATGGAGGGAATGTTGTCCTCTATTGTGTTTGTGTGCCCATAATACATAACTAACGGTAGTACAATAAGAGAGGGTAGGCACATAAACTATTTAGTGGATCGCATTTTGATTGAGGGACACAACAAGCTCTATCTCATTCCTCACCTCGCAAATGAACATTGGGTTTTGTATGCCGTCCGACTTGATCTTAATAAAGTCTATGTGTTTGATTCCTTTCGAACCTATGACGTGCCTTTTGAAGTTGCTCGTCGTGGTGGGAAGGAATTTATCGACATGTTAGTATACTTTTCACTTCTTACTTCATTAGCTTATTTATACATATATTCTACTTTCATTATTTGAGGTATATATACTTACAATATTGTGTATCCAACTCTATTTATTAGGGCACTATGGATGGCGTATCAAAGGAGAGGTGGGAATGGTGTCCCAGACCCAAAGAATCTTCAATATAAGCCTGTCATAGTAAGTAGGAAGAAAACTATTTTGTATTTTATTTTAATTCAAATTAATATCTAATAGTTAGAGAGATAACTAAATTCATTTAACAATGTCCACAACATCAAAACTACAATGATTGTGGATACTATGTATGTAGAGAAATGGATCTGATAGTCCAGAACAGATCGGTCAACATAAATCTAAGTCATGTATGTTTTCTTTTTGATATTTTTCCATTAATGAATCATGACATATATGTTTGGTACTTGATGTAAGTGCTAACTGTATATTAATCAAAACTTGGGCATTGTAGTTTTTTACCGATGACTATGCATGAGGCCAGCAATATAATGTTGATGAAATTGATGAAGTTAGAGACCAATGGGCCAAGCACGTGCACTCATTCATTCGTTATTAGGTAGAGATCTATATATTCTACTTGCATGTTCAGGTTTGTATTTCTTCTATATCTTTCAGTCTTCTAGGCTAGATTTATGAACTTTTTACTTTGGGGTGTAGAGCTACCAAGTTGTGGTACACCTACTAATTTTGATTCTTGAGTATGTTTGGTGTATTAAGACATGTATATTAACTAGAGATTGATTGAAATTATGGTGCGATTGCAGATTTGGTATGAATTGATGTTGTTTTACAATATAGATTTGGTAATTATTTGAACATACAACTGTGTATGTGGGCTGAAAAAAAATAACAAAAACATTAAAAAAACTGTAGTTTTAATAACGGTTCTTATTAAGAACCGTTATTAAAACCACGTATTTCATCTCAAATTTATGCCTATTTAATACGTATTAGGGTTTAATAAAAGTATAATCAATAACCAAAACCCTAATTGGATGATAGGGTTTTAATAACGGTTCTTATGAAAACCATTATCAAAACTTAGACTTTAATAACGGTTCTTCTAAAAACCGTTATTAAAACATAGGTTTTTATAACGGTTTTCATAAGAACCATTATTAAAAATGTGCTTTTAATCTCAAATTTATACTCATTTAATACGTATTAGGGTTTAATAAATGCATGATCAATGACTGAAACCCTAATTCGATTATGTTTTAACAACGGTTTTTGTAATAACCGTTATTAAAACTTGGTTTTCCACAACTATTTTTTCTTGGAAACCGTTATTGAAACCTTATTTTTAACAACGTTTTTATGGAAGAACTGTCATTAAAACTTTTTTTTAACAATGGTTGTTTCTTAAAAACCGTTATTAAATATAAAGTTTATGCTCATATTCACGGTTTTTTTATATTTTTGATAACGGTTATGAACCGTTATTAAATATTTAATAACAGGCGGTTTAATAATGGTTTAAAACCATGATTAAAACTATAAAAGAACCGTTATTAAAACCCCTTTTCGGGGTAGTGCTTACATCCACTAACAAAAGCTTTTTCCTTTTGGATTTTAAATAGTGTTATATTTTTATTGATGGTCACTTTTCTCTCTGTTTATGAGTCTGAAAATCTCAATGTTTCTCTAAGAAATGATTTATAACTTAAATAGTGATATATTTATCATCGCTAGACTCTCCATAAGAATCTTTTAAGAATGATAGGCAAACACTCACTAACTCTTCTAAATAAATTTTGTAAAGTGGTTGTGATTATATATGATTCTCGCTAAGAATACAAGATATAAAAGTGTAAAACTTTTGACGAGGTGTAATCTAGCTAGATGTAATAAAAGATATTACAATTGAAGAGAAATTCTTGTTAAGTGAAGTGAGAATTGAACACTTTTCAATACAAACTTAGAATTTGAAAGTTTGAATGAGTAATTGATTGATTTAATAGTAGATGATTAATTACACAATTACTACAGTTGAAAAGTTGTTGCAATAAATGTAGAGGGAACTTATTTATAAGAGTATCCCTCAATGTATATCCAATAGAAACAAAATCCCTAAAAATATATATCACTAAATTGGTCAAAAAAAAAACATTTAATGCTCACTAAGCAATCGGTATGGCCAAACCAATTGATTGGTTTTATGGCCAGTTGATCGGTGGTTCCAACTAGTCGATTGATTATGTTCAGACTAGAAATGGAAATTTACCATCATATAAACTAGTTGATCGGTTTTTTATAGTGCTTATTTGGTCTTATGAACAATGACATAGTATGTTAATGCTAGCCAATGTGTTCATGTCAACAATTAATCATTCTGTTCAAATAAATCGATTGGTTACAAACCAATCAAATTTTTTATGAAATTAGTTAATGAGTTTAAATAAACATAAATGGATTTTTATAGGAGTGAAGCCCATGGGCTGGCTAGTCAAACTAGTCAATTGGTTTCCTCAAACAAGTTAATCGGTTTGGCAAAACAAGTTGATGGGTTTAAATAAAGACAAATATATTCGTGTAGGAGTGAAACCCATGAACTAGTATGTCAAAATAGTTGATTAGTTTAGCAAAATCATTCAATAAGTTTAAATAGAGATGAATGGGTTTTTGTGGGTGGAAAACCTATGCACTAGTTTATCAAACCAGATGATTGATTTGGTAAAACTAATCATTTCCTCAAATTGGCTGAACAAAATCCATCTAAGTTTAGCTCATGTCATGCCTTTGATTAAAATGAATCATTCGATCTATCATGATACCTCTCGACTTGTTTCAATTGAAACAAACCAATGAGTTTTAAAACACTTTTGAAGGATTTAAAAATCAAGATCAACCATGAATTCTTATGAAGTGAATTCAAATTAAATGTTTAAAAATTTTTTAAAGAGTTTTGATCAAAATGTAAACGTATTCAACTTAACTCTTTACATGGAACCTAAGACATAGTTATCTTTTATGCGTAGTTCTTTTGTAATTGAAAACTTGATTGTTCTTTTAAATTTACATGTTTAGAGAAATGCTTTGAGTGGTTGCATTTATATTTATTTCATAAGTTAATCATAGTACATGCACACTTAAGCAAATACATTAGTTCTCAAGATCTGTTTTTTATCATCAAAATAAGAATAATGACATTGTTTAACCTATAAGGTAAAAAATATCACCCTTTTTGATGATGACAAACAAAAATTGGGTGATTGTAAATGTGGAAAGATAATAAATATGAAGTAGGCAATATTTTTACCACTTTTTTTTTTCATAACCTAATTACAAACCTTTTAGTCCAAAATTTTAGATTCTCTCATTCTTTTAGCATTAGCAAAAGGTGATTAAAAAAAAGAAACATGTAAGCAAAGGAGATAAAAATATCCATATGTGAAGGGGAAACTCTTCCTTAGCAAGTTCCTATAAATGATTAGGTAAAAGTACGCATGGAGAATAGATAAAGAATACTCCCATTGAGGAGATGCATAAGGAATGACTTGTATGTGACTGAGTTTGAAAAAAAATTATTAGTGAACAACAAGCATAATGGGAAACCAAAAAGTATACAGATGAGGTTGATGCAGGAGAAAACACTCAAGACTTGGAATTCATCATTATGGAACCAATTGTTCTTCCTTTAGAAATGATCTCTCATAAAGTTGAAGACATATAGATGTTTATATTACTAGTTATAGATAAAATGTACCATGTAGGCTACTAGGCGTATATGGCATGTGCATGGCATGCATGGAAGGCATGGCTACGTGCATGAGGGAATGAAAGGTAGCTTGGATTTACATATTAGTTAGTTTAATTAATTAATTAGTTGAGTTAATATTAGCTAGATAATAAAGTAGCATAAATCTATCTTTTGAAGAATTATATCTTCTTATGTATTTAACTAGTTATCTTTTGAAGAATTATATCTTTTAGCTAGGAGATGGAAATATCTTTTATAAAGTAATCAGTGGCCTTGGATATATAAGCCATAGAACATACGATGAAAAGGACATTGAATTAAAATTTGAATGAAAATTTCAAGTATTAATTATTAAATTATGTGTGAGTTCATCTCAATTTTAATCGAATCTGTGTGAACGATTAATGTTGAAACCCTTAATCTCTTCATTTATGTGAATTAGAGATTAAGTACTATCTTTCTAAACTCCATAACCCACACCATTCCCAGCCTTAATCATCATCCCAATTCATTCCATTTGAAACCCTAACCCTAATTTGTAATTCGAAAACTAAACCCTAATTTGCAATTAGAAACCCTAAACCTAATTTACAACACCAAACTCTAACCCTAACTCATGAAAACTTCTATTTGCAAACCCTATTTTATGAAACAACATCATGTTCATCCCATCATTGTCAAATCACCTTCATCATTCATCCATCACCATCGAATCATCATCACCATATTTGAATCATCCTTATAATTACCTCCACAACTGAATATCTTCATCTTCAATTCACCACCTTCAAGTCCTCATCTTCTTAATTCCAACATAATTAAGCCTTAGGTTTACATATTTGACAATTCCATATTCCCACACACATCAATTTTAGTATCAAAGCCTTAGGTTTTGATTTATTGTCACTGAGATCCAATATTTCCTAAAGAATCTTGCAAGAACGTGTCCTTATTTCAAGATTCTTCAAGTAATGTGTCTTTTCTTCAAGATTCTTCCAAGAATTCATCAAGAAGACACCAAGACCCAAGTAATTAGAGGTGTTTTTGGAGAGCACCACTTGACCGGTGTAGGGAGGAGATGGCAAACCAAGAGGAAGACTTGAAAGTTTTTCTCAAGATATTGGTGGATGAAATCAAGGAAGTAAAGCTAAGTTTAGGGAGGATGGAATCTTCACAAGCTCAAGGGTCACATGTGTGGCCACAACACTGAAGGGAATAAGTAGAAGAAGATCACATGAGAAGGGAAAAAATTGAATGGAGGAAGGAGAAGAGAGTATAGGAAACTCTGGAAGACCACATGACATATCAAGAAGAACCTACAGTGATGTGGAGAAAGGAATCCAATTTGGTCTACTTGACTTTAAAGGTAATCTTGATCCAAAATATATTCTTGAATGGTTACAAATTGTTGAATCTAATTTTGAGTATAAAGAGATTGATGATGAGAAGAGGTGTCGAATAGAAATATTGAAGTTTAAGAAATTTTCTAGAGTGTAATATGATAATTTGAAGAAGAGAAGGGAGAGAGAAGGAAAAACTAGAATTAGATCATGGGAAAAGTTAAAAAAACACTTGAATAAGAAATTTGTGCATAAATAATATGAGCAAGAGAATTTTATAAAGATGACTACTTTGAGGCAAGGGTTGCTTGGAGTTGAGGAATACATTAGAGAGTTTGAAAAATTATCTCTTATTTATGATGTCCAAGAAAGAGAAGAACAAAGGTGTGCGTGATTCATTGGAGGGCTAAATATGAATCTTAGAGTGAAGGTGGAGCTATATCCTCATGAAGTGTTTGAAGATACGGCCAAGATAGCAATCAAGTTTGAGAAATAGTTGAAGAGAACAAAGCCATCGAGCAAGTCAACCAATGATCCATATGGTTCAAATTTCAAGGGGGTGTTGAAGACACAATTTCTCAAGCCACAACTCAAGAAATTGTTAGAAGGTTCACTCATGAAGAAAAGGGAAAAGATCGAGTTGTTGATAAGGTGAACAAGAAATGCTTCAAGTGTAGAGGTTATGCTCACTTTGCTTGGGGTTGTCCAAACTAAAGGGCATTAAATTTGAATGAGATAGAAAGTTTGGAGGCTTGTAACAAGAATGAAGATATTGATGGAGACCTTGAAGAATAGAGTGATAACCCAAAGTATGCTTTAGAAGAGGGCCAAGTGGATCACTATGTATTGCAAAGGGTGCTCTAAGTACAACAACAACCTCTACTTAACCAAAGGGTTCATATAGTAATGTTGCTAGTGAGAAGATGATGAGCAAGATCAATTTAGAGACCATGGGTCACCCAAGACCATATTCTAGATGAAGTCCAATGAGGGAAGAATGCTAATGTGAATCTAAAATTGTAACAAGTGTTAAGAGAGTATGCAGATGTTTTTCTAGATGAGTTGCTAATTTAGCTACCTCCTTTGAGAGGTGTTGAGCATGCTATTGATCTTATGCCAGGATTCCCACTACCAAACAAGCCAGCTTATAGGTGCAATCCAGAAGAGGCTAAGGATTTACAAAGACAAGTATAAGATTTGTTGGAGCAAAGCCATATTTGGGAGAGTGTGGGTACATATGCTGTTCCAGCTTTGTTGGTACCTAAGAAGGATGGTACATGGAAGATGTATATTGATTTGAGAGCAATCAACATCACAATCAAGTAAATATTTCTTATACCAAGATTGGATAACATGTTAGATGAGCTGCATGGTGCAAAGGTGTCTTTGAAGCTTGATCTTAGGAGCAACTATCATCAAATGAGAACAAGGGAAGGGGACGCATGGAAGACGACCTTTAAGACCTATTATATGTTGTATGAGTGGTTGGTGGTGCCATTTGGGCTACTTAATGCACGAGTTCCTTCATGATATTGATTATTGAGGTACTTAGATCCTTCCTTGGAGTCTTTGTTGTTATTTACCTTAATGATATCTTGGTATAAAGAAAGAGTGAGTTCGATCACATATAATACTTAAAGAGGATATATGAAAAGTGTAGAGAGGTGAAGCTCTATGGTAAGATGGAGAAATATGATTTTATGATGGAGAGGGTGGTCTTCTTGGTTATATTGTGAGTGGGTATGGTATTAGAGTTAATCCATCAAAGGTAGAAGCCATCAAAACATGGCCTATTCCTACTAATGTCCACGAAGTTTAAAGTTTCCATGGGTTGGCCTCATTCTATAGGCGATTCATCAAAGATAATTCCACCCTTGTAGCACCTATCACGCAATTGATGAATAAAGGAGAGTTCCATTAGAATGATCAAGCGACAAACGCTTTTAAAAACTTGAAGACAAAGCTCTCAAATGCACTAGGATTATCTTTACCTTATTTTGATAAACTGTGTGAAGTAACATGTGATGCTAGTGGTTTAGACATTAGGGGTGTGATCTCAAAGAAAGGAAACTGATTGCCTTCTTTAGTGAAAAGTTGAATGGTGCAAGACTCAACTATTTAACCTATGATAAAGAGTTCTATGCTATTATGTGTTGTTTGGAGACATGGAGCCATTACTTGAGACCCAAGCTTTTTTTACATTACTTGGATCCTAAGAGTTTGAAGTATCTACATGTTCAAAAGAAGGTGAGTCCAAGACATTCTAAGTTGACAAGCTTATTACAAACATTTGTGTTCTCTATAAGACATGTGGATAGCAAAGAGAATGTTGTGGTGGATGCATTATCTAGGAGAACCATGGTACTTACCATGATGGATGAAAATCTTTTGGGATTCAAGATGTTGAAGAGATAACATGCCATGGATGATGATTTTTGTATGATCTTCAAAGGTTGCAAGAAACAAGGAAGTTATAGAGCTTATATTCTTTAAGATGGATTCTTATTCAAACACAACAAATTTTGTATGCCCAAGACCTTAGTTTGAGACTTACTAATCAAAGAGGTTCTTGAAAGAGGAATTGCAGGACACTTTTGACTTCACAAAACTTTGGAGTTGTTGCAAAAACATTTCTATTGGCCGAGAATGCAAGAGGGATTACAAGCCATGGTTCCTAGGTGTGATACATGCCAAAAGTGCAAGAGTTTATTCAACAAAGGGTTATATGTGCCTTTACCCATGTCTAATCAACCATGGGAAGGTGTTAGTATAGATTTTATTTTGGGATTGCCTAAGACACAAAGAGGCAAGGATTTCATTATGGTTGTGGTGAATCAATTTTCCAAAATAGCTTATTTTGTTCTATGTCACATGACCGATTATGCTACTCATGTTGCGGATTTGTATCTCAAGGATATTATGAGATTGCATGGGATTCCAAGGAGTATAGTTTCAGATATAGATGTGAAGTTATTAAGTTATTTTTGGAATACATTATGGCACATGCTAGGAACAAAGCTTCTATTTAGCACATCACATCATCCTCAAATGGATGGACAAACTAAAGTTACTAATAGAACATTGGGCACCTTGATAATTGAATTGGTGAGTAAGAATGGTAAGGATAAGGGATTTGGATGTCAAGTTAGCACATGTGGAGTTTTCTTACAACCAAAATCCTTCCACTACAACAAGTTCTAGCCCATTTGAGATAGTATATGGTATTAATCCATATATACTGATTGATATGATACCATTAAAGAAAGGTGATGTGAAGAGTTATGATGCACAAGAGAGAGTGGAGTTCTTTCAAAAAATTCATAAAAAAATCAAGCATAATATTGAGAAGGCTAATGAAGTATACAAGACAAGAGCAAACAAGTATAGGAGTCAAAATGTTTTTTAACCGAGGTATTTGGTATGGTTGCACTTGAAAAAGGAGAGATTTCCTAGTATAAGGAAAACTAAGCTTATGCTAAGGGAGGATGGTCCTTTCAAAGTACTTTGAAAATTTGGGAAAAGTGCTTATGAGCTAGATTTGCCAGATTCATATGAGGGTATCAATGACATTCAATGTTGGAGACATTAGCCCTTACTATGGCAATTCAAATTTGAGGAAAAATTCAAGTCAACAAAGGGAGAATGATGAAGGAGAAAACACTCAATACTTAGCATTCATCATTATGGAACCAATTTTTCTTCATTTAGAAAGGATTTCCAATAAAATTGAAGAAAAACGAATGGTTATGTTGCTAGTTATAGATTAAAGGTACCATGTAGGCTACTAAGCGTATATGGTGTGTGCATGGCATACATGGAGGGAATGGCTACATGTATAGGGTGAATGAAAGGCAGCTTTGATGTGCATATTAGTTGGCTTAATTAAGTAATTAATTAATTAGTTGAGATAAAGATTAGCTATAGAAGAAAGTAGCATAAATCTATCTTTTGAAGAATTATATCTTCTTATGTTATTAGCTAGTTATCTTTTGAAGAATTATATGTTTTAGCTTGTAGATGGAAATATCTTGTATGACGTAATTGGTAGACTTGTCTTTATAAGACATAGAACACACGTTGAAGAGGACATTAAATTAAAATTTCAATGAAAATTTCAAGTATTTATTTTTGATTTCTATGTGAATTCATCTCAATTATAATTGAATTTACATGAACGATTAATCTTGAAACCCTTAATCTCTTTGTCTGTGAGAATTAGAGATTAAGTACTATCTTTCTTAACTCCATAACCCATGCCATTCCCAGCTATAATCATTGTCCCAATTCTTCCAAATCAAAACCCTAACCCTAACCTTAATTTGTAATTTGAAACCCTATCTCTAATTTTCAATTTAAAACCCTAAACCTAATTTACAACACCAATCCCTTACCCTAACCCTAACCCATGAAACCTTCTATTTACAAACCCTAATTACCAAAACATCATCATCCTCATCTCACCATTGTCAAATCACCTTCATCATTCATCCATCACCATCTTTGAATCATCCTTATAACTACCTCCACAACCTAATATCTTCATCTTCAATTCACCACCTTCGAGTCTTAATCTTCTTAATTCCAACATAATCGAGCCTTAGGTTTACATAGTTGATAATTTCATATTCCACGCACATCAAAGGTATAACAAAAAGTTAATATCTCACTAAGGATAAGCATTTAGTAATACACAAGATAGAGTGCATACAAGCAATACAAACCTGAGGGTTAAGTTATGGCTATGCTAAACCAAAAATAAATATGCATAAGTCTTACCCAAGGCAGACCATAAGTGGGAGAGCAAGAGGACGCATCTAGAGTGTTTATGGAAGGTGGGGACTTTATGTCCAAGTTGCCACTCACAGTCATCTGAATGCCAATTGTCTTAAATATAGCAAGACTAATCCTAGTGCCCTTAGCAAGTGACTCATTAATGTTAACATCAAATGAATGGAGGATTAGAGGTGCCTTAAGTAGCAAGTGTAAGAGTAGATCCATGAGACTCATAGACAACCTTAGGCTTGGATGAGTATTCATGTCATCCTAATGATGTGTTGAAAGTTGGGTTGTATTTATGAGTGTAGTGCGCACAACTTAGTCTCCAAGATGCTCTATCGTCCCTTCATGGAATTCAGCATACCAACCACATTGAGAAGTATCTCATGCACACTAGCTAGTTGCACATAAATTAAAGTAGGAGGCACAACAGGTGCATGGGAGTAGGAAGTGTAGTGGTGCATGTGGAGGCTCCTCTAGTGGATGAGAAAGGGATGTCAGCTAGATCCAAAGGGTCATTTGATGGTGTTAAAAGGTCATGTCCCTCAGTCTTTGGAGGCTGTAGTTTGGATGATATAGCGATTATGTGCAAGCTCAAGAGTTTGTCCATCCACACTCATTTGATTTCCCATCCTTTGAAAGGTGAAAACATTGTAAATGCCAAGCCCATTCTATAGTCAAAGTGGGGTAGCTTGAAAAATCTCCAAACTTAACTATGAATTTGTGAAGAATTCATGTAATTAGAGAACCATATCTAAGAGATGCCTGAATATTCCTAGCCTTATGAGACATATGTTGAAACATGTTAGCCCCGAAATGGATGGGTGTAGAGGAGAGAATGTGGTCGATCTCATACCAGTCTTTTAGGGTCATGTCTACCCCTAAACATGCCCTTAGAAAGATAATGTAGGATACCATCTAGTAACACACCGTTTTAAAGGATAGTATATAGGGAGATGTGGCAGTCCACCATATATGAAGTGTCAAAGGTGCATATTAGAGAGAATATCATTAGGAAGCCTAACCCTCATCTGCTTAGTATATGTCATGCCAGTGATTATGTTGTGCTTGATTCCTAATATCCTAGATATCCTGACATCATCTACCATAATAGGAACACACAAGACATTAGTGGTAATAGTGGATCCCATAACATGAAATGTGAGTTTCACATAAAAGGTGAACTAAGAAATAATAGACTAGATTGTTGAGAGTGAATAGAGAGTGAATATGGAAATCAAAGAGGGATTGGATAAAGGGACGTTTGAATTTTTTAGTTCTTGATACAATACCAATTCAATTCAGTAGAAGGTATTTCTTTTTATGGAATGATTTGATCTAATGATTCTAGCCATCTATAGTGCGAAAGAAATAAGTGGAGTGAGGGGATGCCTTAGTGGTTCTCACTAATCAAGATGAGGAAAGAATGGGCACCCTTGTGGATGAGGAAGGAACAGGAAGATTAGTGGGCCTTGAAGGAGGTAGAGATGCGTGTCTAGATTCTTCCAAAGAAGAATATGATGGAGAGGACTAAGGTGAAATATGAGGTTCTTCAATGTGAATTGCCATCCAAGTTGAATAACTTGATTGGATACAATATCATTTAATAGGAATATATGTAGCACCCCCATAAATTATCTTGGATGTAGTAGTTTTTCTTCTAGTCATTGCACCAAAAATAAGAAAAAATTGAAATTACATTGAGTACACAAGCTTTTTGGTGGGAAATTTTCATAATTGATGAAAAAAAGAAGAACATTACACATATGGTTTAAAATTACCTAAGATTTTACAAATAGAACCATAATTAAGCCTTAAAGTGAGTTGATAGTAAGCAAATTAGTAAAATGGAAGAGTTCGGTTATTGTCAATCTTACCTTAGATTCAAATGAGTAAGGATGAAATCAACATTGACTACTATTAAGAATTAACTTTAGGTTATTGATTCAACCTTGAGGAGTTTTTTTTCGTTGAGCTTTAGATGAATATTTGACCAATTTGAATGAAGGAGTGGGGGAGTGAATAAGATTTTAGGTTTGGGAAAATCAAGGTTGAGGGTTTGGTTGAATAGATGAGGGCCAGTTTATATTCCCGATAGATGAGTCAACTGGTTTGTTCTTTTCAATTGATTGTTCATGTTGCTGACTGATTGGTACTAATAATTTGGCTGATTGGTATCTTTTAGGTTAGATATCAAATAATAAAGATTTTACCCCTAGTTTATATGGATCAGTGTAACTAGACTTCTAAACCTATCAACTTGTTTGTCAATAAGTCAAGTCACACTTTTTCAAATTTTCAAATCCTTTTCCATTGAGAACCATAACCCCACATTTCCCTTAAATATAGAACATTAAATTATGATCATATAAGCTATGTTTTGAATTAAATTCATTAATCTTAGACCAAGTTATTATAATTTTCATTATTTTCATGATTAATCTTTTTTTTAGAATTTTCACTATTTTGAGAGAGAGATAATTTAAATCATAGAAATTTCATTTCAAGTTCTTTCATTATTATTGTGAATATTTCTTCATTTAATGGCTTAATGAAGATGTCTCTCCATTGATTTAATATATCTATAAATTCCATATTTATGTTACCTTTTTCAACATGATTTATTATGAAATGATACTTTATTTATATATATTTAGACATATAATGGTAAGTAGGGTTTGTAGTGAGCCATATCTAATTAGAATTTTTAAAATTTTAAGCCTATAATCACTTAGTGAGTGTTTCATATAGATTATTTTTGCACAAAAACAATAAGATACTATATATTATGCTTGAGTTGTAGAAAGTTCCACACTAGATTATTTTTTGCTATGCCAACTAACTATAGCTTCTTTAATTAGTTGGCATGTACATCAAGTACTTTTTATACCAATTTTATAACCCAACAAATCAATGTTGAAATAAACTACTGAGTTTTGGAGAGTATCATTAGAGTAAAACAAGCCTATGTTATGTGCGCCAATTAGATACATAATAATTCTCTTGACCGTAGTCATGTGACATTCCTTGGGATTATATTATAATACGTATGAGATCCAACTTGGGTCTTGCTAGGTGTTGGTGTTCCAAAAATCCTTAGAATAACTAAAATAAAGAGAGAAATAAGGGAGATTTGAGAGAGAAAAAAAATTATTTTTGGTAACCCCTTGAATAAATACTTGCAAGAATTGCCTAAGGTTTAAAATCTTAGGTTAAATCTTGAAAGATATTTATAGAATCTTCAAACTCTTACACTTAAGATTTAAAGGAGAAACTCTTAGTATTTTGAGAGAAAATGTGCAACTAAAAGTTGGGTTCCTTCTATTTCATTCTATCCTTAACACTTACGAAAAAAGTGTAGGATGAAATTTTAAAACTTAGCCAACTAATACATGTTATTAGAGCTAAAACAAAGAAGAAAATCTACCTAAGTTCTAGCTTATGAGTTTTGGTCATAGCGATGGAAGTTTGAGAACATTTTTTAGTTTCCCTCCCCCATTGGCATATGTTCTAATTCATATAAAAACCATAATACTAAAAAGGAATGAGACAAAGGTTCTTTTAATATTGTAATTAAAGATATAAGTAAGGAATATATTCTAGCCTTCCTTATTCTTTCCCAAATATATATTGTTCTTCCTAAGTGCTGAAAGTGAATTGAGATACAACAAGAGAGAGACTTGTGGTTGATTTGCATAGCTTTCAAGGGTGTAGATGGGCTAAAATTTTTGGTGTATTCTTAGGGATAAAAATATTAAGGAAAAATAAGTAAAAAAAATTGAGGGAAAAGCTTAGAAAAAATGTGGCCTTAGGTGCCTTCTTTTTGGTTGGTTTATGGATGGCACAAAGGAGGTAGTTGGCAAGGATTGTATAGCTTTCATGGCTTAGTTTTGTTTGATAATTAATTTTTCCAACTAAGGAGTTTTTTGGCTCTTCAACATTGAAAAATTAATGAAGAGATTGTGATCACAAAATGAGGATTCTCCTACATCACATTAGAACCTAGCACATAGGTATACATGAAACATGATATAATACTCAATCCTCAAATCCTTCAAATTGTATTTAGAATTATGTTGATATAAAATAAATGAGTTTTGGTTTTGAAATGGGATTGAAATTATAATAAAAATTTGGATTTTAGGTGTATTAATTAACTTATTTATAATATTATTCTCAACAAACCAGTCGACTGATTTACCCAAACCGATCAACTAGTTTCCTGATATTTCTCATTTTGATTCAAATTTCTCTCTAATGATTATGAAAAATTATAATTTGAGTTCAATTAAGCAAATAAACATGTTTTTGTACTCTGGTATTATTACATTAATTAGATCACTCCATGATTTTAATTAACAAATTTTCCCAAAACCCCACTTTTAGAGGCAAGCCTCCTTTTTCCTTCTACGTTACCTCTCCTTCTCTCTTTTGGTAGATAGGGCAAAATTTTTTAACTTTGTTCACCCTTTCCTAAGTTTCCAACCCACTATTATGCCCTCTCTGAATGCACTCAACCCCCACCCCATCAAGTCATCCTTCACTTCTTAGC
This sequence comes from Tamarix chinensis, assembly GCA_030549775.1. Classification (NCBI taxonomy): domain Eukaryota; kingdom Viridiplantae; phylum Streptophyta; class Magnoliopsida; order Caryophyllales; family Tamaricaceae; genus Tamarix; species Tamarix chinensis. The sequence goes on along the minus strand of CM060177.1, from coordinate 61,692,481 downwards.
TTAACCACACTCAACCTCACCTGTCTCATCCCTCTTTTCATTGAGAATGTTAACCAGCCTACTCCTATACCTCTCATTTTTCTAATCCATTATCATTTTTCAATTGTGTTCTTACTCTCTTCTCCCTATTCCTTGTGGAAATTTTACTAAGTGTTGAGCACCCTTTCATTTTCCTCTCTTCTTCTTTCTATTGAAAAAAAAATAGAGTTCCTCTCTAATTTTTTTCCTTTAAAATTTTTAAGCATTGTATCACTTCCTCTTCTTCTAATCTTATTTTTATATCTCTCTTTCTTTTCTTAAGTATGGAAGAATTAAGGTTGAGAAAAGTTGGAGAATTTAGCTTCTCTTTTAACACCCTACTTTATGCTAAAGATGGTGTTTTGTGTTTCCTTTCTTCTTCCTCTTCTTCTAATTTTCTTAGATATAATGAAGCTTTGGAAGATGGTTTTAATGGTTTTTACTTTAATTCTCTTAGGAATAAAAGTTTTACTAGATAGGCCATCTAGTAAGAATTTTATGCTTGAAGGATTACTTCAAGGTAAGAAACTCTTATCTATAACATAATTAGGTTTCTATGGTAGATTGGTGTTCCATGTGTTAATTTTTATATGATTATTTTTTAATTGTGTTCCATGTTATGAGCATGTGGTATAATTCCCTCAAGTAAGTGTTATTGAGATTTTTTGATTTTAAGCATAAAATGGGCAGTTTGAGCAAGATTTGTTTAAGTGTGTATATTATCATGTTTCCATGTAATTTTATGTGTCTAACATGTATTTTTATGTGTGTTTTGACATAGAGGCATGCTAGGATTAATATGGTAAAGTGTGGTAAATTTTGGTGTGTGTTTCACAATTTATGATTATGATTATGATTTACCCAAATCAATCAATTGTTTCCTTGAACGCATTGACTGGTTTTGCGAGTAGTTGAATGATTTAGAGTTTTGGATTAGTTGGTCATGAGAGTATTCAATTGGCTTGGTAAACTAGTCAACTGGTTTCACTAAATAGTTAATCAGTGGGTCAAACCCATTGGCTAGAATCCCTACAGACCAAGGTGGTTTGATCTCAGCTTAGACCCATAGATCAGTTAGACTCTAATTAACTCATTGCTATGACTAGTTGATCGATTGGTCAAACCCATTGATCAATTTTTCTGTAGGTCAAAGTGGGCTAGTCTCTCTCAAATGCACTGACCGATTAGACCAAACTAGTCGACCAATTCTCATGAAAAGTCAACTAGTGAGGCCAACCCATCAACTGGTGCTCTAGTTTTTACTTTAGCCAAGGTTTAGTAGATCCGATGAGTCAATTAGTCTGGCTGGAATCCATCTGGTTTGTTATGTTTTTTTTTATGTTACTTTTGAACCTTTTATATTGATGCTTCCATGTTTTTACAACATTTTAACTATGGTTTCAGTTATGATTTGCCTAATTTAATATGAACCACCATAAGGGTAATTTAAGACTTGCTTTTGGTTGATTTTGGTGTTATCTTAATACACCCAATTGTATGATGCGTTTGTTATGAACACTGTGAAATACCTAATTTGGTGGCTGTAATACCTTGTGTTGAGTTTGGTGTCATCTCTAAACACCTAGTTCATTGCTTATATGCCTTGATTAGTGTTTTGTGTCAACACTTAAAACACCTATATGCTTTGATATGAGGAATTTTGAGTATAGAAGAATCTCATAGGCCTTTTCAATATGCATACTTAGGGTTTAGTTATCTCTTATGCCCCTAGCCTAGAAGACTAAGTGTAGTGGATGTTGAAGATCCTTGAGAAAAGTCCCTTGGCACTAGTGCTAGTGTGGAGGGTGTTGCAAAACCAAAATTGAGCAAATTCCCCCTCACCTAGGAGACCAAGTGCGGTGGATGTGGAAGATCCCTAAGAAAAGCCCCTTGACACTAGTGTGATGTGATGGTGGGAGTAATAGTCCTACATTTATCCCATCATAGAATATTAGCAATATTTTGATTCTATGGTTATGTACTTTGGGTGAGACAGACCCAAAATTTAGCATATGCCTCCTCACCTAGGAGACCAAGCATTATGGATATTGAAGATCCTTGAGAAAAACCTCTTGGCACTAGTGTGATGCAGTGGTGGGAGTTACAGCCCTACTCTAGTCCTATCATGGAATATTGGCATTATGTTCTTAACTTTTATATGGATTATTATGGAAATCCATATTTTTGTGTAAATGTATATCCTAGAGCCTTGCTAAGGTATTTATATGTTATCATTGTTCTTGTATATTACCTTTCTAGTAGGTTGAATACTATGCTACTATATGACTTCAATGTGCTGCATGAGCCTTCCATGCTTTAGGTAGTATGTTTTGTTAAGGCTTCATCATACTGATATTGTACTTGTGTGGCCACTATAATGATCTGGCTTTTTTCTGGGGAGTAGATGACGATTTGCAAGATTATGACTCTCAATTAGAGTACATCGAGGGTGATGATGTAGGCCACTAGTAGGCCATTACTTAGGATTGGAAGTTTATAATTATTCAAAGAGTTAGGCTAACCACACTACAAAATAATTGATTTATGCCAATAGGGCCTTATCTGTTGGCAAAAACTTTTACCAACAATTTTTTTTGCTATACCTAAAAGTTTTACCCATAGATATATATGATCTATTGTGAATAATTGATAATGCCCGTAGGTATTAATCTTCTAGTAAAAATTATGCCCACACTCATATCTGTAAGTAAAAGTATTAACATAAAATAATATATATGACTAAAAGTATTACCCACAAAAATATATCTGTAACTAAAACTATTATCTACAAAATAATGTCTATGACTAAAAATATTATCTATAAAATTATATTTGTGATAAAAGGAATTAACCAGACAATCATATCTATGACTAAAAGTATTAAACACAATATTATATCTGTTACTAAAAACTATTTCCAACATATATGTTTTTGGTTATACATATTTTAACCCTATATATATATTGGTAAAACCTTTACCGAAACGTACAATATTTATTAATATTATGTGTTACCATAATATCCACCTGTAATAATAATTTATCCTGATATAAAATTAACTACACCATATATAATTACCATTGTGTAGTAAAAAATAGTTAGTTGTTTCGCTCACAAAGCCATAACAATTCTATAAGTATAATACTATATATACAACTTGTAACATAAGTTATTATACAAAAAACATCTTCATACACTGATATACAAAAGTAATGAGCATCTACATAAGCTAACAAGCAAACACACCAAGTATCCTAGTAAGCTGACATATATACAAAATCACCTAGCATCTTCATGATTTGATATACAAAAACATCAATCATCTTTGTAAGCTAATAAATAAAAGCATCGAGCATCTTCATAAGCTGACTTATACAATTATCTTTATAAATGCATCAAACATCATGTACTTTATTCTCATCTTTAGTGTCATCCTTTTCATTCTTGTCATCCTCCATTTGATAATCATCATCAACATTTTTTCCCTAAAAATATATATGCTTTTAACTTAATCAAATTAATCTAAATTCATGTCAAAAAGCTAGACAATGAGGGTATTTTAAAGCTTTCTAAAAATACTATATTACCTTAAAAATATATTTTATATAGGTGGAGATAGAGAAGGTAAAACTAGTAATTTAGAGAGCCACATAATATATTCATAAGTGAAATCATCTACAATATGTATAAATGCTTGATACAAATGCAACATACTATAGCTAGTCAAGTGTTGATACCTATACCATTAGTATGAAAAATTTGATTATATCATACACTCTATTCTTAGTTATTATGTTTATATATATATAGATATAGAATATTCATAAATAATAGATGAGATATTTAAGGCCAAGCTTTCAACTCAATTTGTAGGGTAGTAGTGGGTATATTATTTTCCTATCATGGAATGTAAGGGATGGGTATGTTTGTGTTACTGTTTTATTTCTAGGGTAACATTAAACATGTAAAATGGTGGTTAGTTGTCTAACTTTTTATAGCAATAGCCAATGGCTAATAATTATGGTATTTATGTTTGGTGATACAAATTCATTTAGTGTTTGTGACGAAAGGGGTTTTTTCTACCTATTTTGTAAATTTAATATAATAATTCTTTTTTACTTTACTCTAGGTATGCCTAGTTGGTATTATAATTACTAATATCTACATATAATACTTTTACTAAGACTGGGGAAAAACAATTAATAACAACAAATAATTTTTGTCTTTTAGGAATTATGGTGTAGTGAAACCATACCATAGCTATCCAACCTAATCACTATGTGACCCTTAATGTTCTTTTTTATTCATTTTTGCACTATTTTATTGCTAGAAAAAATATGTTTCAAAAATTGATGTGTTGCATAAGAAATGTAAAAAAATTATCATCATTTAGTGAGGAACTTACTGATTCTCCAATAATATATGCATTATACCAGTCAGGTATCGTACTTGATCTTTAGTATTAAGGAGATCCTTTTCCTAAAATGCCCCAAAATTTTCTAATTTAAAAATTATACTTAAATAAGATTTATTATAAAAATTAATTAAATAAATTATTTTTATTAAAGTAAAATAAAATTTATTTAGGCAAATCAAGAGAAGTCTTATTAATATTTTAATTAGGGTGAAATTTGGGTATTTTAGCTAATTAAGGATTTTATTTTAGAAATTAATAAAATAAATTATTTTATTTAAAGTAAGAAGGATAAGATAGTTTCAAATTAATATTAATTTTATAAATAATTTAATTGAAGAAAATTAGGGTGTTTTGCTAAGTAAAATGGAATTTATGGAAAATCTTTTAAAAATCCTAATTTAACCTAAAAAGGGATTTAAATATTATTTTATTTAAATATTATTATTTTTAAATATCCTAAATATTTAGATTAATTTAATTGGCCCTAATCTAATTATTTTTCCTTTTTCCCTTTCCCTTTTTCTTTTTCTTTCTTCCTTTTTCTTTCTTTTCTTTTTCTCCTCCCCAACCTGGGCCAGCTCGCGGCCCAAGTCCCCTCCCTCCTTCCTTTCTCCTTCGGTCCAGCCCAACCGCACAGCCGCCCCTTCCTCCTTCCTTCTCCCAGCATTGCGTTTTGTTTTTCCTTCCCTTTAGATGCCGCATTTTGATAAAAAAAACTGTAAGCAGCGTCGACCGCCCGGTCTGCCTCCCTTTCTTTTCTCTTCTTTTTCCTCGGACCGCCGGTCCGCCCCACACCTTTCCTTCTCCTTCTTCTTCTTATTCTCCCCCACGTATCCCACCTACCATTATCGTCGACTAGCCACCTCTAAAACTGAGCCCGCTGATCTCACCCGTTTGACTGGCCGTTCCTCCCTTATTTTCCCTGTCATTCCGCCGTTCACGATGACCCAAACCACTTCCTCCATTTCTCGCGCAATCTTCCATCTTTTTCTACGCATGCACACCCATCCTGCCGTTTGATTTCGCCGGCTTTTGCTGCCGCCGGTGAGCCTAAACAACCTGACCGATCCTCCTGTTTTTCCCTCCGACCTTAGCCCTCCATTTTACTCTATAAATATCCATATAATCTGCCATGTATCAATCCTTTGGCTGCTTACCCTGAAATATTTCCCTTGTTTGTCGTTGCCCCTTAGACACCAGCTCTGCCGCCTTCAGCCAATTCCGCCACCTACTCCGCCTACCAAAATCTTCTTTGCACCGCCCTCTAGCTAGCCAAATGTCCCATATCCCTCGATTCTTCCTACACGAGCCACCCTGGCTGTGCGAAGTAGCCTTCTCGATCAACCTATTTTTCTGTCTCCGCCACCCTTCAAACCACCTTTAACTACCTCTTCCGCAGATCACCTTCTAAAATGTTCTGCAGATCACCTTCTAACTTCCCCTACTTATCTTTTCCTCTTTCTCCCTCTCCTCCTCTCTTTCTCTTCTTCTCCTCCATTCGGCCACCACCGCCACCGCCATGCGCCGCCACCTTTGGCTGCGCCACCACCCTTATTCTATTTCTCTCCCTCTGGGCAACTCTAAACATCCCAACTCTCACCTTAATTCTCCTTATCTTTTTCCCAGCATCCAACTTTTACCCTTTTCTTCCCTTTTCCATCCACTGCCACCGCCTCCGTGCACCACCGCCGGTGCCGCCTATCCCCACTAGCCTAAGGTTGAACCCTAGACCCTCTTAGCCTTTTTCCTTATTTTTATAACCCTTAAATTATTTTATTTCAATTATTTGCATATAAATACTATTATTATTATTATTATTATTATTTATATTTTTAATATGTATTATTATTATTATTAATGTTTTGATTATTATTTCTGTTGAGGGCTGAAGCCCTATTGTATTTTATTTTTGATTTTATTATTATTATTCTTATTATTTCCATTATTACTATTATTAATATTAATGTGTTATTATTATTATAATTATAAATATTTTTATTTTTACTATTTCGAATTACTATTATTATTATTTAATTATTAATATTACAACTACTTTACTATTAGCTTTGCTATTATTATTATTGTTATTATTATTATTATTATTATTATTATTATTATTATTTCATTATTATCATTATTACTAAATTTGGTTATTTATTTTACTAATATTATTATTAGTATTGTTTTGGTAAAGGGGCCGAAGCATTTATTTTATTTTATTTTTGAATAATATCCTTTTTATTATTATTATTATTACTATTATTATTATTCTTATTTATATTCTCATTGATATTATTTTTAGTATCATTATAATATTTAGGGTAAAGTATTTAACCCTATATTATCAACTTTTATAATATTTCTATTATTTCTATATATTTAGCAAAGTTAGAATTTTGTTAATGTTATTTTTATTAGTATGTTATTATTTGGTCAAAGCCGTAAGGAGGCGTAGGAGCGTGCTCCAAGACCGGTGTAGTTTCAGGTAAGGGGTGCTAAGGCCTTTGTGTGCTTATATGCATTATGTGCTTCGCATGCTATGTATCATATGTTTATCATTATAAATTATGTCATGCATGGTATAACGTGGAATTGAAGTATGTTTTTGTATGGCATGCGTATCATGTATATGGGGTGATATGTGTTGTGACCTTGTAAGACATGCATATGAGGATGTTGATGTGGTTTGTGTGGGAGAAAGGATGAAAAAGGAGGATGGGAAAAGAAGTGGACTAAGGGATGTGAGTTGACCTAAGTACTTTAATAATTCCTGAGTGGAAGAATAAAATGTGAAATTTATGGTTTTGTGTGGAAGAATATAATTTATTGTTTCGTGTGGGAGAATCTATTTTATGGTTTTGCATGGTTTTGTGTGAGAGGAATTAATTTATGGTATTATGTGGGAGAATCTAGCATATGATGTATATGGGATAATCTAAATTTTGGTTTATATGGGAGATTCTAATTTATGGTTTTATGTGGAAGAATCTAACTTATGGTCTTGTATGGGAGAATCTAATTTGTGGTTATGAATGGGAGAATCTAATCAATTGTATTATATGGACGGATCTTTGGGTTTTATATGGTTTGAATCCAGGGTTTGGTATGGATAGATCTTTGGTTTGGTGTGGATTGAATTTAAGGTTTTGTATGACGGAATCTTGGGTTTTGTATGGTGGTATTAGGGTTTGCATGGTGGTATTAATGCTTGCATGGTGGTATTAATGCTTGTATGGTGGTATTAATGGTTGTATAGTGGTATTAGGGTTTGCATGGTAGTATCAATGGTTGTATGGTGGTATTAATGGTGGTATGGTGGTATTAGGGTTTGCATGGTGGAGTTAGGGTTTTGCATGGGAGTTAATGATTGCATGGGATTTAGGGTTTGTATGAAAAGTTCGAAAGGTTGCATGAGATGTGTAAAGTTTGCATGGGAGCGAAATTTATGTATGAAAGGTTGATTTGGGATGTAAGGAAGGTAATGCAAGTGTTATTTGGGTGTTTGAACTATTTTGGACGGAAAATAGTACGTGGAGTATTATAAGGGTAAAGATGAGATTGAATTAGGGTTTGGAGTGATTAACTCTGGGTTGTTGTGATTAAATAGGGTTGGAGTAGCTAATTGTGATTTGTTGTGGTTAATTAAAGTTTGGAATGGCTATTTATGGTTGTTATGGTAAAATAGGGTTTGGAGTGGTTAACTACGGTTTGGTGTGGAGAATTAGGGTTGGTTGTGGCTGCTTAGAGTTTTTGTGTTATCATGTGTTTTTATTGATTAAAGTGTAATTATGATGTTGGAATTTATGATTTGTGATGTGTGATGATTCATGCATGTCCAGGGCGAAATCTTTTAAATAAGATACTTAAGACATTAATCACTTAAAGTGGAAGATATTGAGACGGGATCAATCGATCCACCGGTTAGTAATAGTGGTTAGGGTTTTACCCTATATGTGACCAATCCACCAGTTATAATAGTGGTTAGGACATGATGTCCTATATATGACCGGCCCACCGATTATAATAGTGGGGGATCCCGATCTCAATGAAAATAAACCAAAGTTTTGCTAAGGTAAATAAAAGACATTAATTACTTATAGTGGAACACTATGCGACCAGGAACCGAACCGATCCACCGGTTAGGAATAGTGGTTAGGGTTTTTACCCTATATGTGACCGATCCACCGGTTATAATAGTGGTTAGGGTTTGACCCTATTTGTGACCGATCCACCAATAATAATAATGGTTGGGGCACGATGCTCCATGTGTGACCGACCCACTAGTTATAATAGTGGGGTGTTCCTGTGCTCGCATGGATTTGATAAAAAGCATGGTGTGAAATGAGCTATGATAAGATATTAATTAAGTAATTAATCCGGACTATAAATGGGCCTTTGTACTTTTACCTAAATTGTTCATATGCCTTTATGTTGTTATGTTGGATTATGCCCTTTTTTTTATTCTGCATGGATTATGTGCTTATGTGTAGGCCTTAGTGCTCGGTTACCTTACTTAGTACGTAGTGTACTGATCACCCGTTTCATGGGTGCTGCTCATTCCCACGAGTAGTGTGCCCTTCTGACTTTGTGCAGGTGGGCGAGACATCCGGCGGGGCTGAGTGTTGAGCATATTTTGGCTAAAAATTCGAGAGAGTGACGTGGCCATATTATCTCTTTATGCGATTTATTTCTTTGTGTATTTCTTTTGTATCACATTTATCCTTTTTGATTTATTTCTGTGCATTAAGTATTTCAATTAAACCTTTTATTGGTTGTAAGTTTAATTCTCTTTTGGAAATGAATTACAGTTCTTGATGCGTACTCTGATTTTGTTTTACAACCGTTTAATGATTATTTGAAGTTTAGTTTGTCTTAATTTTATAATTGATTGTTAATCTTTTCTTAGCCTTAGCACTTGGTATTGAAACGGTCGGAGAGAACCGGTTTGGTACTAAGTGTGGCGGTAGCATCCCCAGAATTCACGGGTTTTAATTTAAAATTCTTCCGCAAAAAAAAAAGTAGTGAATTTTGAGGTGTTACATTTCTAACCTCTCCGATCTAGACTCAGATTTTATCCTTTTAGCTAGCTCCTCCTCAAAAGCATAGCATTTTTTGTGGGATCGTAGAACTTTTACACCAAGACTAGAGGCTTTTGCATATCTATTCCTATCTTCTCCCACCATCTTTTTGAATATTTCACATTGAGCATTAGTATCAGATCCTTATGGAAGTGCAGTCATCTCATCAAAAATTACTCTCTGTAAAGTATAATTCAATGTTATTAATGGGCAGTAGATGAGGTAGATTTGCGTATCTTACTAAATATATAAGAAGAAAACATGTATTGCAAGCTAACACGTGTCAACATATTATTCGTTCTCCAAAAATTACCGGATTAGTTACAAATCCAATGGTCTGATCAAATATATTTTCCTTCCAATGAACCTGTATTGAGATCTATCATGTGTGTTATTTTTATTTGTTATCAAAAAATTATTTGAATAAGTGACTAATCTGATGATGGTTAGAATTGATATTTTTTTTCCTAATGCACCTATTATTACTTTAACACATGTCATATTATTATTAGTTGTTAAACAATTAATTGGATTAGGTTTAAATCCGATGGTTAGATCTTATTTTCCAATCCAATTCATCATTCGTAGTTTCCATATATACATCATCATTTATAACATCACTTAAAAGACAAAGTTTGCCATGTTCAAATTTGCATAGTGTTGAGGAATTTATTTAACTTGAGTACCAGAAAAGTTTGTCTTTCGGTTTAATATGTTTCCCACTTACTGATTTTATCATTTTTACACATTAATAACATAATTAAAAAAAATTCATTCTTTGTATATTTGAATAACACAATCTCAGTTTGTAATAAAAGGAGGACACAAGTATAAAAATAATTAAAATTATAATCCATAATCACACCTATTATATTTGAGTAATAATATTATATCATATTTGTATATAAAAAATATATACTTCTTTGATATCATATTTGAATAACGAAAATTCTATGGATGCTCAGGATGCAGCAAATTAGTCACCAACCAATGATCATAGGCAAACGCCTAATATTCAAATAGTTTATAAATGGTGATTTGTAACTAATTATCTCCTTCAAAAAATCAGTCTCAACCTATACTTACCATGTAAAGGGATCAAAAATAAATATTCCATCATTTTTGGTTAATTATCAATTGTAAGTCATACATTATAAATTGTCATAATTATCATCGCCTCATTATTATGTCTAAGTTAATAAACAATATAAGTTAATTAATTTAGCAAAACTTATTTGTTTATATATTCATTTTTTAGTTTTTTCATTGATTAATAAATAATATAAGTTAATTAATTAAAAAAAAAAGAGAGTTGATTTGATGAGTACTTTGTTTCTTTCAATTGATTTGGATCCAACAAAAAACATAACTAATTAAAAGACACATTGGAAATATATTATTACCAATTTTGAATATATATGTGTTTTGGTTAAATGTTATCATAGTACTTTGTTCATTTTCAGTTGCCAATATTTTCCTCTTCTTTTCAATTCAAATATTCAAAGAATGTTATAATCATGTGCCACTCTATTAGAATTACATACAGACTTAACCGTGCCAATAAGAAATCATGAGATAACATTACCTAGCCTCTTTTTTCATATCACATAGGCAAGAAAACTAAAATTGTAAGCATACATATATAAATATATAACATACCATAGAACAAGTAAGATCAAATAATGATTATGAAAAATTTAATGCTAGTCTAGTTTTTACTGTTGTCATGCAATGTAGGTATTGCAACACCTACATTAAAATAAAATGAATTTATTTATTTTGATAATCAATGGTAAATATATATATATATATATATATATAAACAAAAATATCTATATTGATTAACTACTACCAAATTAATAAGATAATTACTCTCTTAATATTGTTGAAATCAAAAAGTAAAATATGTACTCACTTACCTATATAAACAAGAAAGATGTCAAAATAAGAACAAAGATAGTTATTGAAAACAACATATCAAATAGCAGATTTACAAATCATCAAATTTGAGTACTTATTCATTATTAAAAATCATATAATTAATAATTGACCACACATAAATTTAATAAATCATTATATGATAATACGTCATAATAGCACAATAATAAAGATTAATAATGACAAGGTAAATTAAATGTTATAATACTTGAAAATTATTTAAATAAGCTCGAATACCCGAATATCTCTTTAATGTTTGAAATAACTTTCAAACAAGTTTTGAAAGAAACAGATCAAATGCAAAAGATTAATAGATAAAATTTAACTAAAATAGAAGAGATTGTTAGGATACCTAAATTTTTTAGATTTGTTTGTTCACTTTATAAAGCAACAAGTTTGAAATTGAGAACTAGATGAGATCCTAACTATAAAAAGTAAAAAACTAAATGATATTGCAAGAAATGTAGGTTGGAAAAAAATACAGCCATAATGTATGTTACATAATATAAAATAAGTATGAAACAAAAAAGAAAGAAAAAATTAGCTTTGTGGAGACCTTTTTTTTACTTTGAAATAGGTTTTGAAATGAACAAATCAAATAGGTTAAAAAACACATAAGTTGTTTCACAAAAAAAGGAAAACAAATATGTGAATGAAGTCTTAGAAATTTAAACACATAAGTTCTTTACTTCATGAAGAATGAAGAGGCATATCAGAGTACCAATTACATTTAACATAAAATGTTTAAAAAATGATAAAGATAAGCCCTTAATGTCTTCGTATACTTTCAACATCAGTTGAAAGTAACATACCAAATATAAGGGTCAAACAAATGAAGCTACGTTACTCAATGAATGAAAAATATATCTAAATTGAGAATAGAATGCTTCATAAATTGAAAAAAATAGAAATGAAGCTACATTACCTAATATTCTCCAAGATTTGAGTGTTTGCATCCCAAAGCACTAGGTATAATTAAGAGAATAAGATGGGATTTAACATAAAAGAAAAAATGGATAAAAATTAGTGTGAATACCTAGATTACTCTCCTATGTTTGTGTTGACTTTCAATAACTTTTGAAAGCAACATATCAAATATAAGAGAATAATATATGGTGTTTTACTTAATAAATTATGAAAAACAATCGACAAGAAAAACCATTTACAAATTCACAAACATAGATATCATTGTGGCATTACCCAAATTTATCTAGGATCTGTCTCTATGCTTCCCAAAGCAATAGATCTAATATAGATAATGAGATGGTAGTGAACATAGAAGGTTTACAAAATTAGAGATCAATCTTAGTTGCTTCTTCGAATCAATAAGAAACTATAAAAGAAATAGATGACAAAAATACGAAAGTAAACTCCAATACTAATATTTCTTTCCATCTTTTGAGTTGACTTTCAATATCTTTTGAAAGCAACAGATCTAAGAGTAGTGAGTAATGTATGGTATCTTACCTAAGATGTTGTAAAAAAAAACTTTCTTGAGAAGGAAACTACTTAAGAAATTAATAAAAATAGAAATTTTATCCACAAAATAAAACCGTTTATTTGATGAAGTAACCGTATCAAAAAATAAGAAAGCTTTAAAATCAGTATGTAGAAATCCAAAAAAAAAAATTAAAACTACAAAATTATATCTTACATCAAAGCAACATCGTTCTGAGTATATAAAACAGCTGATAGTAAAATTAAAAGTAGTAGACTTTTTATTCAGCTTTGCTATACTATAGAGAACTTACACTTCTATTATTTGCAAAATATGAGGCAAATCAAATGAAAATACAAATTGGGATTGAAAGTTTTTAAATTATCTTATGTGTATGGAAGGGTGTAATCTTCAATTATGTGGATCTAATGGTTCGAATAGAGTTTGGATAAGATGATAAAGGCTTAGTGATGGTGAGTTCAAAGAGTAAAGTGTCAAAGTTGATGCAAATAAGATGATGATGGTTCAAATTAGGTAGAAAAATGATGATGGTGATTCGTTGATGGTGATAATGATTCGATATGAATTAATGATAATGTGATTCGAATATGACGAGATGATGATGATAGGGTTTTAAAAATTAGGGTTTAGATGATGGTTAAAGTTTTGGTTTAGGGTAGGGTTAGGTTTGGTTCAAAGAAGAGGAAATAAGGTGGTGTTTGGTTGGTATTGATGGTTAGGGTTTTGAATGAAGGTTTTAGGGCTTCAGTTTTATATACCGATTTTGGGTTTGGTTTAACCACGAAATAGAGTAGGATTTTGATGGTAATTAAGGCAGGAAACTATGAATTAATATTTGAAGAAAAGATATGAGTTAATCTCTAATTCACACAGACAAAGAGATTAAAACTTTCAAGCCAAACCGTTCACATAGATTCGGTTTGCTTAAGGTTGAACTCACACAAAATTCAATCAATGTTGATCTTTAACTTCAATTCTTCATTCAATTATCATAAATACATGCCATATGCTTGACATTTATGAATAATTTAACATTTCTACCACTGGATAAAGTATATTCTAAAAGATTCCAAGCTAATAGATATTATGCTACATTTATGCTACTTTATGCTAACTTTATTTGCCTACTTAATTAATTAATTAATTATCTAAATAACTTAATAGCACTTGAAAATACTACCAACATCTTCCTCATGCACGTAGTTACTCTCTCCTTGTATGACATGCATGCCATGCACATGCACGTACACATTTAATTGCTTGTTTGTTACTTTTAGAGCAACGTAACCATCCGTTGGTCTTCAAATTTATGAGAAACACTTTCTAAATAATTGGTTCCATAATTATGAACTCCAATTATTGGGTGTTTGCTCCTGCATCATTATCTTTCTTAGTCAAAGTTTAAGAGTTATCAAAGAAATTTAAGAGAGTAGAGAGGAGAGAGCAGAGAGGAGAGAGTACAGAGGAGAGGAGAGAGCATTGTAGGGTGGTCTGAAGAAATCTAGAGCCCTACCTTTAACTGTTTGAATAACACAGGTAATGAAATTAATGATGCAGATTGGAGGCATAAAATCAAAGTATGGTTACAGCTACAAAGTGAAACAACCTTTTCATTTCGAGATCATCGTCTTTAGGTAAAGGAAATAGACAGTTCTAATTGCAAAAGATGAAGTAAGAAAATCAAATGGTAATAAGTCGAAGTTTTAATTTTGAGAAAATAAATGGATGGTGAATATAATAAAATATCAGTCCAAATGTATTAATATAAAAAATAAGGTCGAGTATATAAAACAAATGGGTATCAGTCCAAGTTTTGATTTTGAGATCTAATTTTTTTTTTACCAAAACATATTTTATATATATATATAATTTCCTACTTAAGATTGGAAAAATATTTATTTATATGAAACAATTTTTATACAATTATTGATAACGATATGTGTAATATTACTAAGCTATATTTAATGTATTATGTAATTTTTTTAGATATATAAATTCTTGAAGATACATACACTATTAAGAGAATTTATTATTGAAAAATAAAATATAAAACTTACTTACGTTGGTGCTAATTCATTATTGTTAATTATGAGTTATGTTATAAAATTTATTACTAAAAAAATATATAAGGAAAGTTTACAATTTATACTATTCATAACCCTTAGCATATTACAAAATTATTTTTAACATATCTAATATTATTAAGATCCATGTTATTATGAAAGACTATAATTAATTCCATATTTTATAATAATATTTTAGAAAGTTAATTTTATTTAAATCCACTTTAGATAATAAAAAAATTTATTATTTTAATTGTTCCTGTTGTATATTAACTTTATTTATTATGTGGTCAATATTTTGTTTTCTATATGCAAGTAATTTAAATAAGATTACTACAAAAGAAGATACACATTTAGATTATATGTTCTACCCTTTCTAGTCTCAAAGATTTTTATCTTCTTTTAGTGATATTATAAATAGTAATAAGTTGTTTACATTTATATACGCCAATGTTATAATAATGTCTAACATCTTGAGTTATATTAATGCTTCTTTTGATTCCTTTTTTACAGCTTCCATTCATTTGAGCTCTATTTATAAAATCAATTATAATGTTGATGAAATGAAATTTTTTTCAAGTATTGGGTCTTCAAATACTAATATAAGTATCTTATCAACATATCTCATTTATCAAATCAAAATGGTACAGTCAATTTATCATAATCATCAAAATTCAATGGTTTTTCTATCAATTGTAAGAAGAATGATGGCATTTATAGCATAGGGAAATGATTGGAATTTGATGAAGGTTAGTATTTTCAATTTTGAATATGGTTAACATTTATTATTAATATTACTTTATAATTATTTTCCTTAGGTTGTAAATGTTATTTATGTATCTATCGTAATATATGTGTCAACATATAATGAAATAGAAGAAAATATTGGAACCCTATCATCTAGTATGCACCCATTACTATATTTTATATATTCATATCGAATATTACCTTACTCCAATAGTCTCATATCAATTTTCAGATCTGTGCACATGGTTTTTAGATATATTGTAATTACATATGTATTTTAAATGTACTAATGCAAATTAAATTTAATTATACTATAACAAAAATAATAGGATAATGCCATAATTTTTTTTGAATGTATGATATGTTACGCGATCACAAATGCTGAAATAGAACACAACAATGGAACACCATCCTATATGCACCTATAAATTTCTTGGTACATACATATTTTAAATTAAATTATTTCAAATTTATAATAATAATTTTATGATATGTGTAGATTATTTTGATATTGAAGGTGCAATATACACATGTGGATTTCACAATTTATTTTGATGGTGTGAGTAAAGAATGTGTAAAAGTTAATCATCTCAAAATCTGAAATATTCTTTATGTTGTATGTAAGGAAAAATTCAACTCCTCCCTCCAATGAGAAATCCTCCAAAAGTATTGTATGACTTGTTATATTTACATAATGATAGAAGAAAACATTTTCTCTACAATATTCGGTCATATAACATGTTTCACTTCCATGGAAGGAAAAGTTGATAGGAGTTAGAATAATAAAATATCTCCTCCAATATTTATACTACACGGTCATAATTATCATCTTATTGGAAGTTTATTGCCACTGGAAGGTTCGGTGCCTAAATTTTCACAACTCTATGTTGGTGGCACTAATAATTAAGTTGAAAATAGAGTTCATTCCATTAGGTGAGTTATTTAACAAGCTTTTCTAATTATCGATTCATTTTAGTATTTTTGAAGTAAATGGTTTTAATTCCTTATTGCAACATCATTAATTATAGGGAAAATGAAACGTTGAACAAACTTCATACATCTATTGTTAATTATTTGAAGACAATGCTTGATAAGAATAATGTGTTAGTCAAATCGTTTAAAATGGTCACAAAAAAATTTGAGAAAGATGGTTGTTCGGATGTAAGGTTGAAGTTGACTAGTAAAAGGAATGGGGATGGAAAAAGGTATAATCTTCCAATAGCTTTAGAAATTGCTAGATTAATTGTTCGCAACTTTGATGCATCATTAGGCGATAGGGATATATTGGTCGAAATGAAAATGAGAATGCTCAAATGCATTAAACAACTCCATTCTTCACATCTTGGATTACAGTATCCTATAATGTTTCCCTATAGTGAACATGGCTATAAAGAAGGCATTCAGTTGACATTGAATTTGGGAATTAAGTAAGGTGAACGGAAGTATGCAACCTTAACATAGTTTCTTTCATATCGTTTGCATGAAAGGAATTCAGAATTATGAGTTATATTATCTTCCATGATACTATTTTAACAATTTATTGTTGATGCATATACTATGGTTGTGTGGTCAAGATTAACTTACATAAAAAAGTATGTGGTGTGAATTATATAGTAGACTAACATATGTAATTCTAAGGGGTGCAACTATCCATCAATGGAAGGAAAATGAGTTATATTACATCATCATTCACTAATGGTGCTCAATATATGATTCAGAACTATCAAAATGCCATGGCAATTTATAGTTGGGTTGGTTATCTTGACCTTTTAATTACATTTACTTGCGATCCAAAATGGCTAAAAATAGTTCATTTTGTCTAAAATAAAGGCCTCAAAACTGATGATCATTTGGATATTGTTTGTTATGTTTTTAAAATGAAGTTGGATTGTATCATTAAATATCTTTGTAGCAACAAGATATTTAGAATTATTAAATCATTTAATATTTTGTATTCAATATATAAATTATATTGATCATATATTCAAACTATAGTAAGTTATAAAGTGTTATGTTATTTCAATTATAGTTATATCTACTATTAAGTTCAAGAGGCATGGATTACCACATGCACACATATTGTTATTTCTTGTAAAAATGACAAGAATCTAAGGGGAAGCGATATAGACATAATTATTTCAGCTGAAATTCTAGATAAAAGCATTGATCTTACCTATTATACAAGAATTCAGGATTAGTACATGGACCATGTGGTGTTGCTGCGAGGAGCTCCCTTGCATGTCGAATATTCATTGTACGAAACATTTTCCTAAAAAGTTTGTTGAATCAACAACTATTAATTATGGATATCCTATGTATAGAAGAAGAGATAATAAAAGAATCGTGGAGAAGAACAGAGTTTCTCTTAATAATAACTTTATTGTTTGTCACAATCATTATTTGTTGATGAAGTATGGTGCACATTTGAATGCTAAGTGGTGTAACTAATCTTGTTTAATCACACATTTATTTATATATGTCAACAAAGGATACAACCGTGTTACTGCTTCTTTTTATGAAATTAAAATAGATGATGAAGTAGTAATAAAGGCAAATGAAGTTTAGATGTACTATGATTGTAGATATATATTATCGAGTGAAGCATCATGGAGGTTATTCAAATATTATATTTAATTCAATGATCCTCTAGTCAAAATTTTCATCTTCCAAAACAACAAAGTGTTATTTGTTCTAATTATGATCCGATCGATGATGTTGTTGATTGATTTTATGTTAAGCAAAGTATGTTTTTAGCTTGGATGAAGGCAAATAAAGACTATCCCTGAGCAAGGGAATTAACTTGTTTTAAATTCTCTACAAAATTCATTTGAGATAAGTATAATAAAGTGTGGCAACCAAGATAGAAGAGGTTCATTATTGGACGGATTTTCTATGTCCCTCCAGGTTGTGGTGAACTCTACAATTTAAGATGTCTTCTTAATGTTGTGTGTGGACCTACAAGTTATGAAGACATAAGATGCATTAATGGTGAGCAACATTCATCATATCATGATAATTGCTATACCTTAGGTTTGTTAGATGATGATAAAGAATATATTGATGGTATTATTGAGGCAAGTCATTAGGCTTCTACATCTTCTTTAAGAAAACTATTTGCCACATTATTGACATTTAAATAGCTCATCTAGCCTAAAGTTGTTTGGAATAATTTTTGGATTTACATGGCTAATGAAATTTTATACAGACAAACTTTATTGTTATAACCTAAAGGTAATATACCTTACTTATCCTATTTATTTATTTTTACATTGTTAAACTACTTATATATATTTTTTCAAAATTATTGAATTTATTTTCAAAACATCATTTGGAAGATGATGAGATACAAAATGGCTTGGTAGAGGTCAAAAAGTTGTTATAAAACTATGGAAAAAGCTTAAGAGAGTTTGAGCCAATACCATTCCCACCATCTGAGTTTTTTTCAACCATTGGAAATGCATTGATACATGAGGAAATGTGTTATGATTGATCAAATTTGTCTCAAAAACTTAATAAAAATCTATACTCTATGACCACAGAGCGACATGTATACAAAACCATAATGGAGGCAATAAGGATACATACAGGTGGATTGTTCTTTGTATATAGGTATGGAGGTATAGGAAAAATGTTTACATGGAGGATATTATCAGTCACTATTAGACGTGAAGGAGATATCATGTTCAATGTGGAATCAAGTGGAATTGCTTCTCTTTTATTACCAGGCGGAAGAATAGCTCATTCTCAATTCAAGATTCATATAAATCCAATTGAAGATTCAACATGCAACATCAAATAAGGTATTCTATTAGCAGATTTGATTATAAGATGTAAACTCATAATATGGGTCAAAACTCTAATGATGCACATATATTGCTTTGAAGTTTTGGATAAAACCATGAGAGATATTTTATGCTTTAATAATCATTTTTGTATTAACAAGACATTTGGAGGTAAGATATTTGTGTTTGGTGGTGATATTTAACAAATATTACATGTGATTCTTAAGGGTACTCGACAAGAAATTGTTCATGCAACTATCAACTCTTCATACTTATAGCGAGATTGTAGGGTGTTATTATTGATAAAGAATATGAGGTTACAAAATCTTAGCTTAGTCAATAAATGTGCTAAGTTGAAGCACTTTTATGACTGGATTGTGAGCACTGGAGATGGAAAATTGGAGGTCCGAATGATGGTCATACAACAATTGAAATTCCAAGTGATCTATTAATAAAAAATTCATATGATCCAATTGCAGCTATTGTGGAAATCACTTATGCTAAGTTTACTAGCAATATCATTGATGATACTTATTTTGAGGGAAGATCTATCCTAGCACCAACTCTTGATATTGTAGAGTCTATCAATAAATACATGTTTTTAATTAACTCGGCTAAAGAAAAAACATGTTTGAGTTCAAATATAACATGCATATTTGATTTAAATAACGATTTATTGCAAGACCTACATACTCCAAAATTTCTAAATGGTCTTAAGTGTTCTGGTGTACTAAATCATGTCTTAAATTTGAAGAGTGGTACACCTTTTATGTTATTGAGAAATATTGATCATTTAATTGGGTTATGCAATGGTAATAGGATGGTAATGACAAGAATTAGAGCTCATGTCTTGGAAGCAAATATTTTAGGTGGAAATATTTCTATGAATGAGTATTGTTACCAAGAATATCATTAACACCATATGATAAAAGGCTACCTTTCAAGTTCAATTGAAGACGATTTCCATTAATTGTATCATATGCAATGACAATCAACAAAATTCAAGGATAATCACTTCATAATGTTGGTATTTTCTTGAAAAAACCTATATTTAGTCATAGTAAATTTTATGTTACTATCTCTTTAGTCACAAACTGTAATGGTTTGAAAATTTTTATATGTGACAATGATGTTGTTGAAAGTAATTCAACCATGAATGTTTTATTTAAAGAAGTCTTTGACAATATATAATCATGAAATATCTTTGAATAGTTATTCCTCAATAGCCATATTTTATTGCAGTTTGTTCACAATTAATGTCTCCTATTTAACTAATTATGTAATATTTATTTATCCTAAATGGTGCTTCATCATATGTTAATTATAACTATGAATATTCATACACTTGAGCACACTGTGAATTGAGTATATATATAACCCTAAAATAAAAATAAATTGAAAACATACTCTTATTACAGTAGAAGCATCATTAAGCTTAGAATCCTTTTTCGATTCATAAGTTTTCAACCACATTTCTAATTCATCAAGTCCTTTCCCCATTTTTTCATAATCAAAACACATATATGAAATTATATATCAAGTACACAAGGTAAAATAAATTTGGTATTGCCTAGATGAATTAATCATATAACTACCTTTTCTTCCACTCTGATATGTGCAAAGCTCTTTGAACTAGTATATGAACACATTATTATCTTTGCACAATTGTGAATCCCTCTTTGAATTCTTTCCTAAGAAATATGAGAAAAAAAATATTAGTATAAAAAATAAACTAATAGAACTATTATAAGAATAGCCTATTTTTTTTTTTACATAATCAAATGAGGAATCACTATCTTACCTTTTTGAGATTCCCAAAACTTTACCATCTCTAACCACATGATCTTAGGTATTTCCTTTTTCTTAGAATGTATTACTTGATCTTGTGTTTTTCCATCAAAATAAACCACCTTCAACTCAGACTTATGAGCTCTCCAAGTTTCATAGATTTTATGTAATTCCCACTTATATGGTTCTTGATTTTCAGGAAAGTAATAAGAGATCTGTAAAGGGAGAAAATGAAATAGAAAACATAAGCTATATAATAGATATAACAAAAATAAGAAAGGAGATAAAGTAAATATTGTGATAATATACCTTTGCTTCCTCCCAAATCAAATCTAGATATGTCCTATTCATCTTTCTCTAATCCCAACAATCAAGTGGAAACCACTTAGGATCCCATGCCAATCAGCCTAGAAGTTTTGATAGTAAGGTATCCTTATTTCTCCCTTCAATGCCTACAAGTGTGCCAAGTAAATTCTTAGAAACATTATTCTCCACATGCATCATATCTAAGATGTAGCATAGTATAAGATGATCCCATTATGGAAGTTGGAAGAATATGCTTCTCTTCTTCCAAGACCTTTTTTATCCTACTTTCTCCTTTTATTATGAGTATGGAGGGATTTTCCAAATATGACATCAATTCCATCCTTTTAGTATAACTATTCTCCCCAATAATATGATGTAGGAGGAGTTCTATGTCCTTCTGCTATGACAAAATCTATAATTAGAATCCAAGAAGAGGTGGTGACCCATATAACATATTTTTTTGCTTTCCCTCAAATATTCGAATCAAGTATCTATATTATAATATGGGCATGCAAATTTTCCTTTAGTTTTCCATCATGACAAATTACCATATGCCGGAAATTCATTGATGGTATTAAGCAAGGCACTATGAAGAGAGAACGTTTCATTTTCTAAGGCACCATAAGTCTCTAATTCTATCTCCCACAACTCCTTTAACACATCAACTAATGGTTCAAGAAAATCATCAATGTCATTCCTAGGTGCCTTTGGGCCAGGTATAAGTAGTGAAAGAATAAGTATGATTGTTTCATACATAAATATAGAGGTAAGTTATGAATCATTAATACAACTTTCCATATGCTATATTAAGTACGCATCATGCCAAAGGGGTTGAACCTAACACTTGTCAAGCCAAGCCTGCCTTTTCTTAGATCACTAGCAAACTCCGGGTACTCAACATCAAAATCTTTCCAAAGATAAGAGTCTGCTAGATGTCTAAGCTTACCATCTTTTTTCACTCATCTTCATGCCATCTTATTAAAGGGGCTATTTTTTATGGCATAAACAACCTTCTAAGCCTTGGTATCAAAGGAAAGTGTCGTAATACCATTAAAGGAACCTTTTTGCCACCAGCTAATTTGACCATAGTTTAATCATCGACAACTTTCCATCTTAAAGTATTACAAATAGGAAAATTATCTAAATTAGTCTTTTCCTTCATAAAAAGTACACAATCATTAGGACACACATCAATTTTCTCATAACTAAGTCCACGTTTTTTTTTATAATCCCCTACACTTGCCTATAAAAGTTTAGCAAAAATGATTCTGTAGGAAGAGCTCTTTTAAAAAATTTCACTAAGGCATCAAAGGTAACATCAGTCACTCCATATAAACATTTCAGATGATTCATTTCAAAAATGAAGGAGAGTTTACTAAAATCTTCACAATCGGGATATAAAGGTTGCCCTACATCTTCAATCAACTTAAAAATGCATCAGCTTCATCATTAGAACCTGGACAGTTGCTAGTTACCCTGTGAAATTCAAAAATATCTGCAACCATCTCAATAACATCATCGCATGAACCATCATGCACATCATGAAACCTTATATCATCATCAAGCCCCAAATTTAAACTTTCATTATCTTCATTGCCCATTTGTTCCCCATGAAAAATCCAAACACTCCTTTGATAGTCTATATTCATTTCTCTCATTATAAGATGACCTCTATCCACATTTCTTTCATGATAAAATAGATTTTCACAAGCTGATCATGGGCAAGCAATCTTATTTCCATTGGTGACCAAGGTTACAAATGCATAATCAAGGTGAAATGCACCAAAAATATTTATTTTAAGAATTATAATTAAATAAGTATTTATTAGGTAATTAATTTAATTACTTATTTTAATTTGAATGGGAAGGATTTATTTAGGGAAATTTATTAAAGAATTTATAATTATTTTTATAAGGGAAAAAATTGGTATATTTGCTAATTAAAAAAGGAATTTAGGAAAACTCTTTTAAAAACCCTAACTTAGCCTAAAAAGGAAATTTAATATTATTTTATTTAAATATTTTTATTCTAAATACCCAAAATATTCTAATTAATTTATTTAACCCCAAAAAACTTAAATTTTCCTTTTTCTTTTCTCCTTTCCTTTTTTCTTTCTTTTCTTTCTTTTTCTTTCTTTTCGTCTTTTCCTTTTTCTTCTCTCGCCAATTGGGCCTGCGACACGGCCCAATCCTTCTTCTTTTTCTTCCTTCTCCGGTGGCCCAGTGCCGTTCCTTCCTTCTTTCTACGGTAGCCAAGACACCATGTATCGTGGCCTTTCTCTCTGGAACACTACGTTCCATTAAAACATTATAACCGCAGCCGACCGGCCAGGTTTCTTCCCCTTTTCTTTTCTCTCTTTTTCCCCTCGACCGCCCAATTCACCTTCTTCTTCTTCCTCCTTCCTCCAGCATCATCAACCTGCACCTTCAAAGGCTAAAAATGGCGTCGCCAGCCACACGTAAGTTGACCGGCCATTTTCCCTATCTTTCTCTCCCCCTCGACGCATATTCTAGAATGAACAGCCCCATTTCCCTTTTCCCCCGCACGATCTCCCCATTTTCCCTCGCGAAAGTTGGGCACGATTTGAAATCGTGCTGACTGATACACGCCACGTTTACCCCAATATTTCACCGGCATTGACCTCCTGCCAACCTCCAGAACTCAACCCTACCCTCTAACACTATAAATACCCCTCGTGTAGTATGATTTCGAGATTTTTTTCCCCGAAACCCTAAGTGCAAACTTGTGTGCCATGGTGACTTTAGATGAGCCGTCTACTACCATTAGCCAACTTGCCGCCACCTCTGCCCACCAAAATCTTTCCTGCACCACCCTCTAGTTAACTAAACCACAAATTTCCCTCGATTCTTCTCGCACGAGCCACCACATCCGTGCGAAATCCCCTGCCCATCAAACTAAAATTTTAACCCTCGCAACCCTCGAGCCACCGTCCGCCACCATATCCGCTGCTTCTACTACCTTCTACACCACCCAAAAAATTCTACTAATTCCCCTCCACCTAGCCATAATCTTCTTTTTACTGTTCTCCTTCTCCTCCCCTCTTTTTCTTCACTTTTCCCATTCGGCCGCCACCTCTGCTGTCGTGCTCTGCCGCCCCTCACCTCGCCACCACCCTCACTTTACACCTCTCAGCCTAGGCTATAACCACCACCTCAACCTCCACCGTTTCTTCTCAAACCTTAACTTTTTCGCTTTTTACCCTCTTTTTTGGCCACCGTCGCTACTATCGTGCACCACCGCCGGTGACACCCATCTCCGCCGACTCAAGGTGAAGCCCTAGACCCTCTCAGCCCTTCTTTTGTATTTATTTAAATTTATTCTTTTTTTATTTCAATTTCCAATATTTATTTATTTTATTATTATTATTATTATTATTGTTGTTGTTGTTGTTGTTGTTGTTGTTATTAGATGTAATATTATTGATAAATTTTATTGGCATGGTCGAGATAATTCTTAAGTTAATTAGGTGGTTAGTTTCAAATTATAAGTATTTATTTGTATTATTATAAATTTATTATCATTATCAATATTATTATTAATATTAATATTATTAGTATAATTATTTTATTATTAATGTTTATTATTTCAGGAGGGCTGAGGCCTTAATTTTTATTTAAGGTTCGCGCCCTTGTATTTTTATTACTATTATTACTATATTTACTATTATTAATATTATTATGATTTTTATCTTTATTATTTTTAATATTATTATAAGTAATAAATATTATTCATATTATTATTACTATTATTGAATAGTACTTTCATTTTTGGAGGTAGGGTCAAAAACCCTAGCTTATAATTTTAGGCTTATATTATTACTATTATTATTATTTCTATTAATATTATTATTATTACTAATATTTTTTTATTATTCAAACCATTATTATTACTATTATCATTAGTAGCATTATTTTGGTGAAGGATAGAAACCCTTATATTGCCATTCGTTTTAAAGTATATTAATATTATTATTAGAAATTTTAGGAGTAGTTTACTTTGTTAATTTTAGTATAGTATTATTTTAATTAAAAACCAAGTCTTAGGAAGTTAGTAAATAATAGTAGTTTTAGGAGGAAACTTAATTCTGGGATTTTTTTCCCCATAATAGGTGAGCCCAGTCAAATCCATCAAGAGGTATAGGAGCGTGTTCCAAGACCGGTGACATCACAAGTAAGGGGTGTTAAGGCCATTTGTGTAATATGTGATTTATATGCCATGCATGCCATGTGATATGATTTATTGTGTATTTTATGTGTATATTGTATAACTATTATGAATGCAGCATGATATGGAAGTTGAGGTATGTTTTGTGTAAATAATTGTGGCATGAGAATTATGTGTATGAGTGTGTTATTATTATGGTATTATGTGGCCCTAAGACATGCATGATAGGGTTGTAAAATAATGAAGAGGAGTGTAACAATATGGTGTTAGGGTTTTGCATGGTGGTATTAATGTTGCATGGTGGTATTAAGGTTGCATGGTGGTATTAGGGTTTTCATGGTGGTATTAGGGTTTTTGTGGTGGTATTAATGGTTTCATGGTGGTATTAGGGTTTGCATGGTGGTGTTAATGGTTGCATGGTTGTTTTAGGGTTTGTATGGGGGAGCTAGGGTTTTGCATGGGAGTAGGGTTCACGTGGAGCTAAGGTTTGCATGGGTGTTAGGGTATGTAATGGTTAACAATGTTGGGAGTGGTTAAATAAGGTTGGAGTGGTTAACCTGAGTTGAAAGTAAGCATGGTAGGAGGCAGACTTACATGCCTTGGTATGGATTTCCGAATAAGATACTTAAAATATTAATTATGTAAAGTGGAAGATGTTGAGTTGAACCCAAACCGATCCACTGACATAATAGTGGCAGGATATGTTACCCTCTGACCGATCCACCGGCTAAAATAGTGGCAGGGTATGTTACCCTCTCGACCGCTCCACCGGCTATAATAGTGGGGGATCTCGAGCTCAACAAACCAAACTCTACAGTTGTTAAGCCATAAAAGACACCATAACTTACAGTGGAATACCGTACAAGAAGGGGACAGACCAATCCATCGGCTAAAATAGTGGCAGGGTATGTTACCCTCGCTACCAATCCACCAGCTAAAATAGTGGTAGGGTATGTTACCCTCGCTACCAATCCACCAGCTAAAATAGTGGGGTTCTCGTACTCGTATGGACTTGATAAAGAAAATGGCGTGAATCGATTTCCAATAAAAGAGTTATTTAATATTTAATCTGTAATAAGTGGGCCTTTACGTATGGGCTTGATCATTTATAGGTTGTATAATTTTCTTCATGACCTTATGTACTTTATGTGTGGGTTTGTAAGTGTAAGTTGAGCATTTTCTTGCATGATTCTATATGCTTATGTGTTGGCCTTAGTGCCCAATTACCTTACTCAGTACGTAGTGTATTGATCATCCTTTTCATAGGTGTTGCTCATTCCTACGAGTAGAAGGCCCATCTGACCTGTTATAGGTAGGAGATGCTTATTTTGATGCTATTAATGTCTATGGAACATCAGGTGGGGCCAAGTGATTGTGGGCTGGATCGAGTCCTGGAGTAGCGTGGCCACTTTCCATTTGAGATTATTATTTGTATTTCTTTAATTATGTTTAACACTTCAAAAACAATTTTATTATAGTAGTTATCTCTTTTCCTTAAAAAACTAACTCTCGTATTTTGGATTGTGTAAAGATTTATGCGCACTTGATTTCCATATTTATGAATTTAGATTATTTAATAATGTTATAGGATGTTTTTATTAGCCTTAGCACTTAATACTAGAATGGTAGAAGTGAAACAGTCTGGTACTAAGTGTGGCAATAGTATCCCCAGAATTTACGGGTTTTATTTATAAGTATTGTTTTAAAAAAAAATGTATAAATTTTGGGGGTGTTACACAAGGAATGTACCTAAAGCTCTTTTATAAGTATTTTCTAATATCCTTAGTTTCACCCAACTCTTAACCTTAAATATATCCATGACATCAAGTTCCTATATAATTTTCAACAAGCAGAGACGTTAAAATAAGAGGAAAATAAAGACAACAGTTAATAATAGAGATTAGTTTTTTGTAGCACAAGATATGTGTAGCTTTATATACTATAATTCTAGTAATAATACATCTATAATTTAATTATAGATGATGCTATCTAATCCTTAAACCAATATAAGAGGAATATAAAGTGTCCCATGCATGTTTGGTGAAGTGATTTTTTTTTACATCGATTGAACCATAACTAAACAAGGTAACAAATAGAGATAGAATCATAAAAGTAACAAGAAGATCAAAAAATGATCACAACCAATCAATATAATAGGAAAAAGATAGATTGATAAATATCTAGAATTGCGTCTTAAAAGAACAATTGATATTCAGCAAAGAACTTCAATCAAAAAAATCAAATAATACTCAAATGCCAATAAGACAAGTATAGGAAAATATATCAAAAAAAAAGAGTACCATTATGCACATATGACATTCGATGGTAGAAAAAGAATCATTTATAAAAAAATAATTATGCTGCATATTGTAAACTAATAAAAAAAGATAATATGGCTACATTAACACAAAATATTAGAGGTAGGTATTGCTTTGGATTCAAATATCATCAACACAAAAGCGAATGAAATCTTTTACTCAAATAATTATTCTAGTAAGAAATCTTCCATGGATTCACTAATATTTAGCAACGATTATGCACAACCATGTTCACTAACAAGCAAAAAACAACAATTTCCTACCACATTACCACAAAGCAACAACAATTTCTAATAAGAAAATGATTTACAACCACTAATACTCAATAAGTAAAGTGTTAACCTCCTTGACTCCATCAATAAGCAAGAATAGCTTAAAAGGAAGATAACTCCTAGTGAAAGAGGATTCAACAATTTACTACCATGTTAAAGCTTTTACACAAATTATATCACTTTCAAAATTGAATCCAATCCCATTTTATAAAGTATTGGTAACCATAATGGAAACGTAGGGAGACACAAACGCCGACCAAATATTATCAAAAAATAAAAAAATTAAAGTAGGAATCCTCCCTATAGGTTGTTAAGACCTAATGCCCCATATACTACCCTATTATGAGTATAAGATATAATGTCATCAACAATGACTAAGACAAAATAAGAAAATTCAAAACACTCGCCTAATACCATTTTATTCCTCCTTGCTAGCTCCACCAAAAACCAAAATAATCTTAGGCCATTATAGACACAAAAGGGAAAAACCAAGTACCTTAGGCTATGAACCATTAACATTGAGAACTTGTAGTTCAAAAGCCCTAAAAAGACCCATAAACCCACAAATCATACAAGCAACCTATCACCAGATCAACACCTTAAGAAAAATGATCAAAGAGGAAAAAAACTATACACTGGTATATGCATTGAGCTTTCGAGATCCACTAGAGTGACTTCCTAGATCGTTGATAGAAAACGTAAAGACTAGATTAGAAAAACTATTTAAAACATAAAATAATAGAAAATAAGTAAATTTGATCAAAAATCACTTAAAAAATTATGGTTTACAACTCCAAAGCACCAAATCCAATTTCATAGAATTGATCCAAAAATAAGTTAAAAACTCAATTTAACTGATTTTAAATCAAAGCTAGTCGATTTTAACTCAATTTATTATTTCAAAAACTATTCCCAAAAATTAGGGTTTTAAAGCCCAAAATATAAATTTGGACCATTCAAACCAATTAATCCAAATTAAAGGTTTTAAAATATAATTAAGGTAATTTCAAATACTTACGTAAAATTAATTTCCAAAGAAAAGACTACAAATGATAATTTCCATAACTGTTCTTGTTTTAGGCCTAAAAATGCAATTTAGTCAAATTTTATTAATTTATTTAAATTAAATATTTAGAAATTCATTTAAACCTATTTTATAACATATTGCATTCTAAATTGATTAAAAACCATAAAGAAAATACCTAATTTAACATAATTAGGTTTTTTAATTCCAGACTAAAAATTTTGTCAAATCTTACCAAAATATTTAAATTGATGGTTTGGAAATGAAATTAATCATATTATATTCCAAATTGTATAATAAATTTAATAAAACAACTCAATTAGACAATCCAATTTAAATCCACAAGAATTTTCACCTAAAAATCAAATTTTGATTACTTTTGCACAAATTTCTCAAATTGACAATTCCAATATGAAACTAAGTACATTTCAAAGTATAATGTATAATCATTTTATCCAAAATAGCTTAATCGAATGAATCAAAGATATCCAGACATAACCGGGTCAAAAATTCTAAATTCCAGAAATCAATATGTACCACACAATTAGCCCATTTAGTACAATCATACAATACATATATACTCAATTAAACAACTAATTTATCCTAATTAAAGCTAATTATTTCAAAATAATCAAAATAAAAAGTTAGGGTTTGGGTAAAATATACCTAATGAATTCAGCCAAAATAGTGCGGGTAAAGGGTCGTGGAGCTGTATCAGTGGGAGAGGACCACTCGCTGGTGCCATAGCAATGCTGGAGGTTTCCAAATGGTGGAGTACCACTACAATCTTTGTGTGATGTTGGTTGTGCCATTGATGCTGGCATGCTTCCATAAATGATGATGGTTAGATGAGCTCTAGGTTGTGGTGGCAGGGTCAAGCGGTTCCTAGGTGGTGTGGTGGTGGTGTTGTGGTCGATGAAACAGAGGAGGAATGGAGTAGGGGAATTCGAGCGTAGTTAGGGTTTCATAGAAAAAAAAAGAATGGGAAGAAAAGAGATAGAAAGGAAAGAAAATAAGGAAGGGGGTAGTGTGGGGGCGATCACTACATATGTGACAAACATATTTTTAATACTAAAATATCTAGAAGGGGCACAACAAGAAATATTACTTTGGGCAACAAATTATTTCGTTGCCCAACAAAACAAATTTGTCGCCCAAAGTTTGGGCGACAAAAAAATTTCGTCACAATTTCGTCGCCATAAGCCCGTTGCCCTTGCTTAGGGCGACGAAAAGAAAATTTTGTTGCCCTAAATCTCCTTTTGTGCAACAAATATTTTTTGTCGCCCTAAACCTCTTTTGTGCGACGGATATGTTTTGTCGCCCTAAGCCTCTTTTGTGCGACGTAGATATTTCGTTGCCCTAAACCTCTTTTGTGCGACACATATGTTTTGTCGCCCTAAACCTCTTTTGTGCAACAAATATTTTTTGTTGCCTAAAGCCACTTTTGTGCGACGAAGTTGTTTCATTTGTGGCCCTATTACTTGTTTTGCAACAAAATCAATTCCTAGTCTTTCTTCCAAGCTACAAAAATATTTTGTAGCCCAAAGACCTGTATTATGTATTCATAATAATAAATCATCCTGTAATGCAGTATCATTCATATAGATACTCCACCATATTTCATTACCCTGTAAAATCATATATCATTCAAACCATGCATAGATTACGATATCATTGTCCAAAAACAAATGTCATTCCAATTTCAAAGTATATGATACTGCAATATACAAATTGGCAAAAGTCATGCCTAATGGGTATCATAAAAATCAATTATGCTATCTAGCTTGAAGGACCACCAAAAAATGGATGATGTTATCTATAGTTCTGCATACTTAGCTTCATCAAGTATATTGCAACGTCACAAAATATGCTTCGAGTTAATCTGCAATTCATGAAATAAAAAAATATAGATTAAGATTATAAAGAGATATGCAATGGTATCTATTTATAATTTTCCAATTCCCTTTAATTAAAAAAAGTTGTAAGCCATATTACAAAAATGAATACAAGAACTAACTTACATTCATAAGTCCAAAAAAGCTCCTTGCCTCTGAAAGTCTTTGTCATTTTCTAAGTCCAATTAGAACTCTCAGCTGTAAAAGAGAACAAATAGTATGGTTAGAATACCTGATGCAAAAAGTCATCCATCTCAATTTCAAGACAATGAATATCACATGTCTAACATTGGCACAAACTACAAATTTAAGTTCCATAATTTGTCCACACTTATAGTGCAGAGTTCTAACGTTCAAACCATTAATAATGGAAAATTTTGAATGGATTAAATATACCTCATACTAATTTAGTGAGTTGTGAAGATTGTTGTGTTCCTAGAAAGCTTGCAATTTGATCTCTCACAACTTGCATCATTTCGGCCTTCAACTTCTGCGTGGCCTTTCTTTCGCGGTAGGATCCATATATTTCCAATTTCTACACATATAATTAAATATTCCAAAAAAAATACAATTTATAAGAAAGTTTTGTCAAAAATAGACATGTGCAAATAGAATTAGAATCATTTCAACTAAGGTTTACCGTGAATCAAGAGGACAATAATTTTTTACCCACACTCCCAACTCTGTGATGAACTGGTTTGCATCAGTGCCTACAATTCTATTCATTTCTTCGGTGATTTTAGCATATGGCTTTGTAGTGTGGTCATTTAACCATGAATTAAAATATTTTTTCCCACGAGTGGACCCCCGCTTTGGCCCTACATCACACAAGTATATTGGTCCAACCAATAATGATAAATATGTACAAGAAATATATAATTAAAAAATATATTATAGAAAAATAGGCATTCTTAACACAAACCTGTCCTTTGTGATTGTTGCAACCGATGGCGTTGCCTATATGTCATAGGATTGGCCAAGTTGTCAGATCGCTCATCATGAGTATCCGGTGAAGTCTCCTGATTTAAATGCACCATGGCTTGAGATGATGAAAGATTAGATGCCATTAACCTGTAAAATCCAACAACAATAAAATAAATTGATTGATATGCTAATTAAATAAATTAAGATACAATAGTTATATCATTTGGAAATTTATCACCATCACCTTCGACTTTGAAGGAAAACTAAAATAATATCATACAATATCTTCATCTGATTCTAAATCTGAATAGTAATTAACTTCACCATTTTCATCTTCGAGTCCCTCCTCCTCCTCCTCCTCCTCCTCTTCCTCCTCCTCCTCCTCGTCCTCCTCCTCCTCCTCCTCATTATTCATAGCCCTTTCAATGTCACAAATATCAACTAAATCAGGTTCAGTATCATCACGTACCAAAGGAATTTCATCCGAATTTAAATCTTGCATATCAGAAATCGTAGTAGTCATCTCATTCTCCCAATTTGCATTTGCAGGTTCACTATCATCATCAATGCCCTCAATAATAGGAAAATCAAAATGATTTCGAGGACTTGTTTTGACAACTATCCTCCACTGAGGTTCTTTATGGGCCTTTACATAAAAAACTTGCCCTACTTGAGAGGCTAGCGCAAAAGGCTCATTATATCTTAACCTACTGTTAACATTAACAAGGGTAATTCCATATTTATCATCTCTCTTTACACCCATCCTCTTATCCCATACATTGAACCATTCACATCTAAAAATAATGGTAGTAGGACTACCATAATTTTTGATAGGGTCGTATTCCAACACAATCACCTCCTCTAGTAAATCGTAAAAATCCACACCTCCACTATCATCATCTCCTTTTACCATTACTCCACTGTTTTGTGTCTTCCTTCTTCTTTGGCACTTTCTTGTATGAAATCTAAAACCATTCACAATATATCCCTCATATGTAAGCACATTCCTCATTGGACCTCGAGCTAGACATAATATTTCATCTGTAATCCTTTCATCCCCAGCATCTCTCAACTCTGTTATCTATATTACATTAAAATTAAAAGAAATAACGTAAGACATACATTATTACTATAATATATCTATTATTTACTTCATATAGATTATAAGTTCACTTACTCTTTTTTCAAACCATTTAACAAAAGCAACAAGTTGTCCTTCATTGTCATTCATATACTCCCTATCATAAAAAGCAATTATTAATCTTTGTAGCCCTTGCTACATATTGTGTATTCTATATAAATTAAAATAATCTCACTTACTCATAAAATGGTTGAACTTCTGAACAATTTCTTAGAATGTACAGTTGCGCTTGCTCCCAGTCTTTAAAGCTTAACTCTTTAAGTGTAGCCTTCCCTAATGGCTTACCATACTTACAGAAAATAGATAAGCTATAGGGAAGTGGATGATTCTCATCATCATTCCTCTCTTCACGATTAAATTGTGTCTCTATTTTACTCAAATACCGTGAGCAAAATGTAAGGCATTCATCTGCAATCTCACTTTCTGCAATCGACCCCTCTGGACATGCCTTGTTGCCTACAAACGATTTATAAGTACGCATTTCCCTACAATAAGAAAAAAGTCACAATTTTACGTTTACATTACAAAATAATCAACTAAAACATATATCCTGTTAAAATATTATAACTTTACATTACCTTTCAAAGCGCCACATTGAACGATAAGCCACAGGTCCTGCTAGCTTTGCTTCACTAGCTAAGTGCACAGTTAGATGCACCATCACATCAAAAAAAGAAGGAACAAATAGCCGTTCCAATTTGCAAAGGGTGATGGCTATATCTCTTTCCATTTGCTCCAACACATCAATCTTTAATGTTTTTGAACATAGTTGCTCCAAATGAATCCACATAGTACGTTGATTTTGGGCTAAAATAAAATTACAATTCAAGCAAGGGCATTTTAGCAAAATTCCCTCTTCCTTTCCACCAAAACAGAATTCTAAAAATTCATTAACACCTTCAATATACTCTGGCTTTCTCCTATCATTTATTCCCTTATGGTTCATCCAACTTCTATCCCCAGGCATTTTTGAAACAATGACTACACATGCAAAAGCAAATAGGAAAACATATATTAGGAAATGTTCATCGGTCAAATATAATCAATGACTATCTTCAAATATAATCAATCGACCAAATCACTTCAAATACAATTAGGATCATTTCAACTACTTCTATAAATTTAATTTTAGAAAAACAACTACACAATTAACCAATTTCATAATCTCACTTGAAATCTAGGGTTTTATGCCCGAAAATACAATTCGGTTGAATTCTATTAATTCAATCAAATTGAATGTTTAGAAATGCAATTAAACACATTTTATAACATATCAAATAATTAATTACTCAAAACCAATTAAAGAAATACACAATTTAGCACAATTAGGGTTTTTGATCCCGGAACGCAAATCCGATCAATTCTTGCCAAAACATATCAATTGACAGTTCGGAAATGTAATTAAACATATTCTAATGTAATTTATATAGCCAATTGAATAAAATAACCCGATTACACAATCTAATTTAAACCTGCGGGATTTTTGACCTAAAAATCCAATTCCGATCAATTACGCACAATTTCCCAAATCAACACTTCCAATATAAAATTAAATACATTTTAAACGATATTATACAATCAATTGAGTGGAAGGACTCAATTATATGACCTAATTTGATCACACATGAATTTTGACCTAGAAATCAAATTCCAATAAATTCTGCATAAATTTTTCAAATTGACGGTTCCAACATGAAATTAGATACATTTTAAAACATATTGTATAATCAATTTCCCCAAAATAGCTAAATTGGAGGAATCCGAAAAATTCGGACATAACCCCGCCAAAAATTAAAATTTTCCAAAATTTCAACATAACCATACAATTAACCTATCCAAATCATTCTCGCAGCACATATATACATTATCAAACAATTAATTTAGCTTATCACAAGCTAAATCATACTCAATTAAACGAATTAATATTAGGGTTTTTCAGAGAATTATACCAACGAAACCGACAAATCGGGACAAAGGAAGGCCGGGGAAGCTTCGTCGGGGAATGGGGAAAGCTCGCCGGTGGTCAGCAGGGCCTGCCGTGGCCGGAAGGCGGCGCAACCAGCGCGGCTCGTCGCTGCCGCGGCCTGCTGCTGTTGCTGCTGCCGCCCGCCGCTGCTGCCCTGTGTTGCTTCTGCACGCTGCTGCTGGTTGCGGTGGCTGGCAGTGGGGCTCGGAGTTGTGGCCGGCAGCGACGCTGGAGCTGGGGAGAGAGGTGGCTGGGCTGAGGAGCTGCGACCAGGCGGAAGGCAGGCGCAGGGGAGACTGGAGGTCCGAGGTCGGGGCTGCGATAGGAGAGAAGAGAGAAAAGGAAGGGAGGCCGGCGTGCGTCGTGCGTGGCCTTTTTTTTTTTTTTTTTTTTTTAAACAAAAACAGATAAAAAAAAATATATGGCGGTAGAGGTAAAAATTTTGGGCGCCAAAAAAATGAGTACCATGGGCGACAAAATATATACTCGTTGCCCAAACTTAATTTTGTGCAACGAAATTAATTTCGTCGCCCAAACTTAATTTTGTGCAACGAGATTAATTTCGTCGCCCAAACTTATTTTTTGTGCAACGAGATTAATTTCGTCGCCCAAACTTATTTTTTGCAACGAAATTAATTTCGTTGCCCTTATTATCATCAATATATTTTACTTATCATATCAAACTTAATTTTGTGCAACGAGATTAATTTCGTTGCCCTTATTATTATATCAAACAATATATTTTACTTATTAGAAATTAATTTTACGTTGCCCCTAGACCCCTACGGGAGCGTCCCCTTATTTAATAAAGAAAATTAATTTTACAATTTAAACAAGAGTTCCCATATTAAATATACCTTAAAGTGTTGATTTTAAAATTTTTAGCAATTATTTGCTAAGGTATGGGCAACGAAAACATAAATCGTAGCCCAAAAGTACAAAGGGCAACGATTATAAGATTTGTTGCCCTAAAGTGTTTATTTTAAAATTTTTAGCAATTATTTGCTAAGGTATGGGCAACGAAAACATAATATTGTTGCCCAACACTATATTATGGGCAACAAAATAATTAAATCGTAGCCTAAAAGTACAAAGGGCAACGATTATAAGAGTTTGTTGCCCTAGAAAAAACAAGGGCAACGACTATAAATATTTGTTGCCTTAAAGAAACAAAGGGCAACAATATATTTTCGTCGCCCAAAATAGAACAAAGGGCAACAAAATCCGTTCTGTCGCCCTATTGTCATAGAAATCGTCGCCCAAACTCACTTTTCTTGTTGTGGGGTTATATGAAAAATATGATTTCAACTAGATTAAATTTAACCAAAAATATTTGTAAACAACTTTTAAGAAACAAACATAAGTCTTATTTTATAAAAGCTTTTATTTAAAATAAATCAGAATAATTATTAAAATAGAAATACGATTTAAATTAAATAACCCCAAAAAAATAAATTAAATGTTAAAACTCAAAAATCAATACTAATATTTATAAAAATTTGATTTTTAAGAAGTGGAGTGTTACACTACGTATGTTACCTCTTGGACCCCCAGTTCGCCAACCTGTGGGCGAGACCTCCGTCTTAGGTTATTCGAAACATAACTTAACTAATTATTATTTTTATTATGATATTTATTGATATGAATCTTAAGAACTTATATTTAATTAATTTTGAAAATTGCTGTGAATTATTTACTTATAATTGTTTGTCTTATTTGGTGAATAAATAGGAGTGTAATGCAGCATATGGACTCTGTGGATCTTTGGATACAGTTGTTGGAATGTGCAGGTGTGTAGATTATGTAATTTTTTTTTTAATTAAGTGTAACCCCATATGATACATTCGCCGATCAAAATTTGCTAATGGAAATTAGGTCGGTTGTATAATCTGCCACCCGGTCCTTAATTTTGGACTAGATGGATTGTGGATTAATCAATCCTTAATAGCCATGATTAGCTAAAGTGTTATTTTTAGCTGATGGGAATTAAGTCTTAAACTTCATTTTTATTTGGGGCATTTTTATTTTGTGGATTAATTGGGCTGGTCGACTATTTATGTGGACCAAAGTAATAAGTCGTTCGGCCTTTCCGTTGTAAATCTGGTCGTGTATTCGTTGGTATGTATTGTGTATTTGTACATCGTTATACGGTCTGTAATACGCATATAAATAGCCTGGTAAATGTGTAATAGTGGATGATTCTTTTTGACAGAATATTTTAGGCTGAGTTCTCGATTCTTCTCGCGACTTGTCTCTCTCTCTCGGCGATTCTCTCAGTCGCTCTTCTTCTCTGAATCTAGTCTCTTACTTTGATCGATCTTGATCATTCTTTCTTCAAATTTCAGTTGTCGTTGTACAAACTGTGCATCTGAATCTTTGGGTCTTCCTTTGGAGTTGTTCCTTAGGCTGAACCAGCGAATCGAACGTCGCGCTCGAGTAATCTTTCGATCCTTTAGAGAAACCCTAACAGGTTTCCATCATTTATTAAAATAATTCTTATAGTAATAATAATTATTTATTTAGTTTAAGGAAAATGAATTTAAAAAATATGAGATTTTACAATAATTATATAAATAACTATAATAATATTAGTCTGAAAAGGATCTAACAACCAAGGGTATAACGCCCCCTAGACCCCCATTACACCAATCAAGCAGTGAGACCCCATCATATAGGTCATTCAAAGCATACCTTAATTGATTATTAATTTTATTATTTTAATAATCATAGTTATGTTATACTAAGATTAACAATGACTATAATATTATTTATAAATCTGGTTACATATTATATTACGACTATTTCATATAAAATTGGCAATTATGATAATGAGAGAAGTATCTCATGTATAAGAGGAATAAATGTGTTGTGCCAAAGGATATAACAATAGTTGAAATATTTATATTCCTTATATACCCACAGATATTAGTTGTGCCAAGGAATAAA
Organism: Tamarix chinensis; assembly: GCA_030549775.1. Taxonomy (NCBI): domain Eukaryota; kingdom Viridiplantae; phylum Streptophyta; class Magnoliopsida; order Caryophyllales; family Tamaricaceae; genus Tamarix; species Tamarix chinensis. The sequence goes on along the minus strand of CM060177.1, from coordinate 61,654,212 downwards.
TGTGTTGTGCCAACAAATATATGAGTTGGTATTAGTTTTGTTAGTATAATACTACCAATACCCACATATATTAAAGTAGGTAAAAGATATGTTGGCATAGCATACTATTACCAATAGATGAATAATTTTTTTTAAGGAAAACTTTATCATTTCCCACAAAAATATATCTATTGGTATTAATATCTTTTTCCAACAAAAAAAATTGTGACTAAATTACTATTGGTGTAAGTCATATATTTTTTAGTGCCTGTTATTTGTATTTTAACCACTACATTAGGAGTTATTTTTTATTTCCATTTACTTAAACTCTTGGCTCAGATTCTTGTATTTGATTTTGTAAAACTATCAAGTTTATTCTATCTATAATATTATTCTAGTCTTATTTACCATGGATTGTCACATTATTATTATGATCATGCATTCTTTGTTCCTTGTTATATTTTTCCTTACATCAGGCATGAGTTAGGTGATAATTACACCTCTCTCATGGTAAATATGGTGGTAACATTTCTCAAATTTTCTTTTCAAATTTTTCATCATTTTTAGTTCAAAAATTGGGGGTATTACACATGATACCAGGTCAAAATGATGTAAGGTAAAGAAGTGATTTGATCATACCTCGATATCTATTTTGATCATTTTATTTACCTTTGTCATTCATGTCAAACTTTATGGTAGTGGCCATGGTAATACTATAAGGTTTGCTCTCATTAAAATTGAACTACTTGAGTAGTTCTTTTGTGTACTTTTCTTGGTTGAAAAAAAGTCCTTCCTTTTATTGCTTGATTTGAAATCCGAAGAAGTAGGTTAACTCACTACATATCAAGGCAGAACATTCCTTGCACATGGACTCATCAGTATCACCAAATATTATGTCATCAAAATATATTTGTAAAATTAATAAGTCCTTTTTGGTTTTCATTAGAAAAAGGGCTCTATCAATTTTACCTCTTTTAAAACCATTTTCTAATAGATATTTACTCAACCTTTTGTGCCCAAATCTAGGAGCTTGGTTCAAATTGTAAAATGCCTTTTTGAGTTTGTAAACATGGTTAGGTTTTGAGTTATTTTCAAAATATGATGGTTGCTTAACATACACTTCTTTTTCAATAAAACCATTAAGAAATCACTTTGACCATCCATTTGATATAAAGTAAAGCACATAGATGATGAAAATGTAAGAATCATATGTATAACCTCGCATCTAGCTATGGGAACAAAGATTTTCCTCAAAATCAATGCTTTCCTATTGGTTGTATCCTTTGAAAACCAATTGCGTTTCATTTCTAAGCACAATACCATCCTTATCTAGCTTGTTTTTAAACAGTCATTTAGTCCCATTGATGGGTCTATTTGGAGGAAATGGGACTACTTCGAAAACTTGATTTCTCTCAAATTGGTTAAGTTTATCTTATGTTGCAATGATCCAATTTTCATCATTTATGGATGATAAGTGAGATTTAGATTCCATTTGTGACAAAAATTCTAAATGATTAGAAAAGTTACCTAATGAGGATCTTGTTGCAATTCCTCTAGCTGCATCACCAAAGATGAGCTCTTGAGGATGTCTATAGGCATATCTCTATGTTCTAGGAAGATCTCTTCTCACTTCATCCTCTTGTTGATCTATTAGAGGATCTTCATCCTTTTATTCTTCTATGTTTTTCTTGCCATCATTTTCCAATAAACTCTCAACTTGAATTGAATTGCCTACTTCTTCCTCTTGATTACTCTACACATTAGAGCAAGATTCATCAAAAGCAACATATACCGGTTCTTCAACTAATGTTGATCATTTTTTGAAGATCTAATAAGCTTTACTATATAAATAGTAGCAAATGAAAACACCTTCATCATCTTTAGAGTCAGACTTACTTACTCATTTTTCCATTTTTAAGGATAAAGCATTTTGCAACTAAGGGTGCGAAATAACCCACATTTGGTTTCTTACCTTTGTAGAGCTCATTGTGAGTCTCCTGCAAGATGGATCATATGAGTACTCTATTTATTATGTATTTTGTAGTGGTAACAACTTTAGTTCAAAAATATTTTGGAAGCTTGAAGTCACAAAGCATGGTTCTCACAGCCTCTAATATTTTATTCTTCCTTTTCGCCACTACATTTTCTTATGGTGTCATTTGTGTTAAGAAGTAAGTAATGCAATTTTAATCACATAAATCTATGAAGGTGGAATTATCAAACTCCTTTCCATGACCACTCCCTATACCATAGATCATATTTCTCTTTTCTACTTGAATTTTATTAGCAACCATATAGTGGAGAGAAATATTATCCATGTATAATGCTAGTAATCATCTACAATTAATATTGCATATTGGAAACCGCCCATGCTATAGTTCCAAGTAGGCCCTAATAGATACATATGCAATAATTCAAGTGGTTGAGATGTGGTCACAATATGATTAGGTTTAAAGAAAACCATTTTTTGTTTTACTTGTTGGCATGCATCACGTACTCAATATTTTTAAATGTTTAACTTTGGAAGACCACATACTTCGTCTTTTCTAACAAGTTTGTTCAATAAATCCATGCTACTATATGCAATGCCCTTATGCCACAACCATGCATCATTGTCAATTGCACCTAGATATGCATTATTCAAATTTATTAATTTAACACAAGAATATATAGATTGTTAAGGCATGGGCATACAAAGACAATAGATTTAAATATACCATTTGGAATCATGTAATGGAAATTTGAAAAGTTCACTAAAAACATTGTGTCACATACTTCACTAATGTTAATCAAATTATTTTTAAGGTCATCAATCAAATACACATTGTTTATAAAGGGTTTAGAGTTATGAATATTGATGCTACCAACATCAATGATCTTCTTTTTAAAGTTGTATCTAAAGGTCAAGCTTCCACATTCGTATGAAGTTAAATTGGAGAACATAATCTAATCACCTATCATGTGTATTGAGTATCCAATATCTATGAACTATTTTCAGCTTGTTGGTTTAAATTTGAAGCATATCTACAAGAACAAATTTCCTAGTTTAGGTACCCTTTTACTGGCTCCTTATTAGGTTAGTATTCAATTCATACTGGATGGTCCTTTGGGTACCCAAACTACTTAAATTTAGAATTTTTTTTTTGCATATTTAGTAAAAACGCATGATGAAGTAACATGAACATATTTTCCACTTATATTCTATACAATCTTTTTCTTATGAATGGAGGTGAATTTTGCATTTTTGGAATGCTTACATGTTGTAGATGAATGCCTACTTTTTCCACACACATTACAATAATTTAATGTATGAAAAGCATGCACTTGATGAGCTTTTAAAGCTTTTACAAATAAATTCTTTAGTGTTTAGCATTTTAATACTTTATTATTTCCATAGCCTAATCCTTCACTATCCTTATAAACACATTTAATCCCTCTTCATCCTTGGTGAAGGTATAGATAATCTCTATAAATTTTTCATATTTTTCTTGTAGATTAACTATTCTGGATTGAAATTGATCTATTTTAACATCGTTATCATCTAAGGCATCATAAAATGAAAGACATATAGAAAATCATCATAAAAGTATAGTGAATTAGATTATACCTCATTGATTTCATCATCATCATCAAAGCTTATGAAGGAGGTAAGGGTTGATGATTTCTCTCCTAGAGCCATGATAAAAATGTTGGAAACTTCTTCTTCATCTAATGATTCATCTTCACTTTTCCTGAAGGCTGCCATGAGTTTTCTTAGTCCTTGCCTTCCTTTTGTTGTTGTTTTATTCCCTTTTTTTTCCTTACATTTGTTTAGAAATTTTATTTCTAAATTCATAGTAGTCACAGATAGCATGCCCTATGTTTTCCATAGTTGTGGCATTTGATCTTTCATTTTACCTCCTCTTGACTAAATGAACCTTTGAATTGAATGGTTATAAAGGCCACCTCTTCATCATCCATGGGAGGTTCCTCTTTGCCTTCATTGTCTTCCTTTTCTTCCATGTCTTCAACCACTTCTTGTTTTATAATGGATGTTCATGCTTTTAGAGCTAGAAAATTATTCTTTCTATTATTTGATCTATCTTCTAGCTTTGATTAATAAACCATGAGGTTTCCAAAGAGCTCTTCCATGTTATCTTGATTAAGTCTCCTACTTCTTCAATGGCAGTTACCTTAAGATTCCATTCTTTTGCAATACCTTGCAAGATCTTTCTTACTTGATCTTCTTTAGTGATTTTGTTAAGGTCTTAAGGTTTTTAATAATGGAATTTAAAAGGTTTCTTAGCTTGTTGATGCTTTCTCATTGCTTCATGCTAAAGAGTTAATACTCTCTAGTGTGACAAGTGATTAATTGAACTTTGTCCCCTCATAGGTGAGGATGAGCTTATACCATATTTTATTTGTAATGGATTATAATTAGATGTGGTGGTGCTCCCTTTGACCAAGCCCATATAGCTTTATCATTAAGACTGAGATTTCTCTTCTCTGCATCCATGTGCTCATCCATTGTCTTTTCCAAAGTTCATTGTTAACCTCTTTAGTGATTTTGATTATCCCTTCAATGATGATTGACCACTTATCAAAGTCTTGTAAATTAATGAAAAAAATTATTATGTTCTTCTAGTAGAAAATTTTCTCACCATTGAATAATGATTTTTTGATGGTGAAAATGCCTTCATTTAAACTAATGTAATCCATTCTACATGTATATATTTTATAGAATGGAGATGACTAAGCTCTGATATCAATTGAAAGACCGCAAGAGGGGAGTGAGTATTTTTTTTTTTTGAATAGAGATGATAGGGAAAAAATTTGAACATAATGTAGAGTTGTTCAAGAGCAAATTACTCTCTATATCCACTACCAAAAGATTTTCCTTTTTGAATTAAAAAAAGTGACTTATTTTTATTGATTATAACTCATCTCTAGGTTTATGAGCCTTAAAATCTTAATGAACCTCTAAGATACAATTTACAACTTAACAACCTATCTATCTTCTCTAGACTCTGCACAAGAATATATTAATAATGATAGGAAAACACTCACTAACCCCTTTAAATAAAAGTTGTAAAGTGATTATGATTAGAAATGATTTTGACAAAGAATATTATGAATGTGTATACCTTTGGATGATATGTAATCTAGCTAGATGTAATGAAAGATATGACAACTTAAGAGCAATTACTGCTAAGAGAAGTGAGCAATTAATATTTTTCAATAAAAACTTATAATATGAAAGTTTAGAGGGTTTCAATAAGCAATTAAATGATTTAAAAATAGATGATTAATTACACAACTAATGTAGTTGAAAAGTTTTTGCCATAAATGTACATGGTCCTTATTTATAAGGGCCTCCCTCGTCGTACAACCATTAGACACAAATTCCTAAAACATTGCATCACCTAATGTAACACCCAAAATTCACTACTTTTTTTTTAAAGCGGAAGTAATTAAAATAGAAATGATTAAATTAAAACTCGTGAATTCTGGGGATGCTACCGCCACACTTAGTACCAAACCGGTTCTCTTCGACTGTTTCAGTACCAAGTGCTAAGGCTAAAAAAAATTATTAACATTAAACTCAAACCAATAGTTTATAAAAGAACTAGAAAGATCTTACATAAAAATCAGAGTGCGCGTAAAGAATCACAAATCAAATAGAAATCAGAGTGCGAAATTAAAATTCTTTGGAAGGAATATTCTTACAATCGATAAAAGGTTTAATTGAAATACTTAATGCATAGAAATAAATTAAAAAGGATAAATGTGATACAAAAGAAATAAAAAAAGAAATAAATCGCATCAAGGGATAATATGGCCACGTCACTCTCTCGAACTTTGAGCCAAAACATGCTCAACACTCAGCCCCAACTGATGTTTTGCCCACCTGCACAAAGTCAGAAGGGCATGCTACTCGTGGGAATGAGCAGCACCCATGAAAAGGGTGATCAGTACGCTACGTACTAAGTAAGGTAACCGAGCACTAAGGCCTACACATAAGCACATAATCCATGCAGAATAAAAAAAAGGGCATAATCCAACATAACAACATAAAGGTATATGAACAATTTAGGTAAAAGTACAAAGGCTCATTTATAGTCCGGATTAATTACTTAATTAATCTCTGATCATAACTCAATTCACACCATGCTTTTTTATCAAATCCATGCGAGCACAGGAACACCCCACTATTATTGCCGGTGGACCAGTCACTTGCGGGACAAAGTCCACACCAATATTATTTGCCGGTAGATCGGTCGCTTGCGGGACAAAGTCCACACCACTATTCCTGACCGGTGGATTGGTCTGGTTCCTGCTCACATGGTGTTCCACTATAAGTAATTAGTATCTTTTAAGCGTTTTGGCAAATTATGTTTTATATTTATTGAGCTCGAGTTACCCCACTATTATTGCCAGTGGGCTAGTCACTTACGGGACAAAGTCCACACCACTATTATTCGCCGATGGACCGGTTACACATAGGACATCATGTCCTAACCACTATTTCTGACCGGTGGATTGGTCTGGACTTGGCTCAACATCTTCCACTTTACGTGATTAATTTTTAAGTATCTTATTCAAAAGCTTTCATCCTGGACATGCATAAATCATCACACATCACAAATCATAAATTCTACCATCATAATTACATTGTAATCACCAATTACAAGTGATACAACAAAAACCCTAAGCAGCCACACCAACCCTAATTAACCACGACAAACCATAGTTAACTACTCCAAACCCTCTTTAACCATAACAACCATAATTAGCCATTCCAAACCTTAGTTAGCCACAACAAACCACAATTAGCCACTCCAAACCCTAGCTTCGTCTCCTATGTACCCAGATAATGCTCCATGTACTATTTTCCATCCAAAGTGTTTAAACACTCAAATAACACTTGCACTACCTTCTTTATATCCCAAATCAACCTTTCATACGTAAATTTCACTCCCATGCAAACTTTACACATCCCATGCAACCTCTCGAGCTTTTCATACAAACCCTAAATCCCATGCAATCATTAACTCCCATGCAAAACCCTAACTCAACCATGCAACCCTAATACCACTATACAACCATTAATACCAAATTACAAAACCCAAGATTCCGTCATACAAAACCCTAGATTCAATCCACTCAAAACCAAAGTTTCATCCATACCAAACCCTAAAAGAGATCCTCTCATACAAAACCATCAATTAGATTCTTCCATACAAAACCATAAATTAGATTTTCCCATATAAAACCATAAATTATATTCTCCCACACAAAACCATAAATTAGATTCTCCTAAATAGAACCATAAATTATTTTCTCCCACACGAAACCATAAATTATATTCTCCCACACGAAACCATAATTTAGATTCTCCCAAATAGAACCATAAATTATATTCTCCCACACAAAACCATACATTAGATTCTCCCCTACAAAACCATAATTAAACTCTCCCACGTAAAATCATAAAAATCATAAATCAGATTCTCCCACATGAAACCTTAAAATTCTCCATTTTATTCTTCCACTTATGAATCATTAAGATAATTAGGTCAACTCACCTTCCTTGGTCAACCTCTTTCCCCATCCTCCTTTTTCATCCTTTCTCCCACACAAACCACATCAACACCCTCACATGCATGCCTTACAGGATCACAACATATATCATCACATATACGTAATACACATGACATATAAACACACAAAAACATACTTCAACTCCATATCATACCATATATGAAATAATTAATAAAGATAAACATGTGATATATAGTATGCGAAGCACATAATGCATGTAAGCACACAAAGGGCCTTAGTAACACCCTTACATGAAATGACACCGATCTTGGAGCACGCTCCTACGCCTCCTTGGGGCTTTGACCAAATAATAACATACTAATAACAATAACATTAATAAAATTCTAACTTTGCTAAAGATATAGAAATAATATAAATATTATAAAAGTTGATAATTAATGCAGGGTTAAACACTTTATTCTAATAATAATAATGATACTAAAAATAATATCAACGAGAATATAAATAAGAATAATAATAATAGTAACAATACTAATAATAAAAAGGACATTATTCAAAAACAAAAGTAAAATAAAGGCTTCGGCCCCTTTTCCAAAATAATACTAATAATAATATTAGTAAAATAAATAACCAAATTTAACAATAACAATAATGATGAAATAATAATAATAATAATAGTAATAGTAATAGTAATAATAATAATAACAATAATAATAATAATAATAATAATAATAATAGAAAAACTAATAGTAAAGTAGTTGTAATATTAATAATGAAATAATAATAGTAATTCGAAACAGTAATAATAAAAATAATAATTATAATAATAACATATTAATATTAAGAATAGTAATAATAGAAATAATAAGAAGAATAATAATAAAATCGAATTAAAAATACAATAGGGCTTCATCCCTCAACAGAAATAATAATCAAAACATTAATACTAATAACATTAATAGTACATATTAAAAATATAAATAATAGTAGTTATATCCAAATAAATGAAATAAATTCAATTAAGCCTTATAAAAATAGGGAGAAGGGTCTATAGGGTCTAGGGTTCAAACTTAAGCTGGTGGGGATAGGCGGCACCGGCGGTGGTGCACGGAGGCGGCGGCGGTGGCCGGAAAAAGGGAAGAAAAGGGTAAGAGTTGAATGTAGGGAAAAATATAGGGAGAATTAAGAGGGGAGCTGGGGTGTTTTGAGTTGCCTAGAAGGAGAGGGACAGAATGATGGCCGTGGCGCAGCTAACAGTGGCGGCTCACGGCGGCGGTGGGTGGTGGCCGAATGGAGGAGAAGAAGAAAGAGAGAGGAGGAGAGGGAGAAAGAGGAAAAGAGAGGTAGGGGAAAGGTAGAAGGTGATCTGTAGAACATTTTAGAAGGTGAAAGAAGCGAAGGAAGCGGCGGAATAGGTGGCTAATGGTGGTTCGAAGGGCGGCGGGGAGGCAGAAAAATAGGTTGGTCGAGAAGGCTATTTCGCACAGCCGGGGTGGCTTGTGCAGGAAAAATTGAGAGATAAGGGAAGTTTAGGTAGTTAGAGGGAGATGCAAGGATGAGTTTGGTGGGTGGGGTTGGCTATGGAGTTGGCCGGAGCCGGCGAACGAGGTGTCTAAAGGAGCAGCGGTAGAGAGGTCGGGAAGAGTTGTGCAGAAATTAAAAGCTCGACACAATGTTGCTATAGGGGTATTTATAGCCTTTCGAAGAGTGTTTAGGGTCATGTGGATTGGTGAGGGGATAAGGAAGGTTGGTTCGGGTCACCGGCGGCGATGGTTGACCTATGGCAGCAAATTTCGAGGTAAAGATCGTGCGCAAGAAAGAGAGGGAAATTGCGCGAGAAATGGGAGGTGGATTGGTTCAAAATGGCCGGTGATTCAGGGGGAATAGAGAGGAAATAAAATGGCCGGTCAAAACGGGCGTAACTGGTGGCGAAAATCCAAGGACGGCGGCGGAAATGGTGCTCGACGTCGACAAGGGAAGGGAGGAAGGAGGAAGAAGAAGAAAGGTGGGGGATCGGGCGGTTCGGGAAGGAAGAAAAAAAAAGAAAGGCGGTGAACCTGGTCGGGCATGAGGTGAGGGCGTGAATTAAATGAAGTGACGTGCTTAGAGGGGACAAACACTAAAACGCAGCGCGGCGGAGGAGGGAAGGAAGGACGCAGTCGCGCGGCTGTGCTGGGCCGAAAAAAAAAGGAAGGAGAGGAAAGGGGGACTGGGCCGCGGGCTGGCCCAGACGGGGAGGAAAAGAAAAAGAAAAAGAAAGAAGAAGAAAGAAAAAGAAAGAAGAAGGAAGAAAAAAAGGAAAAAGGGAAAAAAAGAAGAGAAAAATAATTAAGTTAGGGCCAATTAAATTAATCTGAATATTTAAGATATTTAAAAATATTAAAATTTGAATAAAATAATATTTAAATCCCTTTTTAGTCTAAATTAGAATTTTTTAAAGATTTCCCATAAATTCCTTTTTAATTAGCAAAATACCCTAATTTTCTCCAATTAAATTATTTATAAAATTAATATTAATTTGAAACTATTTTCTCCGTCATATTTTAAATAAAATAATTTATTTAATAAATTTATAAAATAAAATCTTTAATTAGCTAAAATGCCAAAACTTTTCTAAAAAAAACATTTATTATTTTCTTCTTAAATACTCCTAATTAATTATCTTTTATTTTAACAAAAATATTTTATTAAAATAATTTTTTTAATAAAACCTCATTTAAATATAATTTTTAAAATTAGAAATTTTCTGGGCATTTCACATAATGGGTAGAAAATTAGCATTTAATGCTCACCAACTGATTGGTTTAGCCAAACCAATAGATGCATTTAACGTATTGCTTAGTCGGTGTCCTTAATATATTTGAACAATAACATGGTATGCTAATAATGTCACCAATCAATTGATTTGTTCAAACTAATCGATTAGTTACAAAAAAATCAATCTTTTTAAACAAACTAGATGATGAGTTTAAACAAAAACCAATGAGTTTTTGCAGGATGAAGCCCATGGAGTGGTTGGTTAAACTAGTAGATTGGTTTCCTTAAACTAATTTATTAGTTTGACAAAAATAGTTGATGAGTTCAAACATAGATGAATGGATTTTTATATGAGTGAAATCCATGGATTGGTTAGTCTAACCAGTTGATTGGTTTGCCATTTTATTCATTTCCATACCAAAAATTATCATTATAAGAGATATGTCATGATCAAACAAAAAGGTAATATCCACATTATTTTATCATATAAGTAATCTTTGCATTTTGGCAATTAACATTATATTTCCACTTTTCAATAATTTTATGATATATTAGCTTGCACACAACTTAACTTTCAATAATTTTATGCACCATCCATTCAACATGTTATCATTTTACCTTGCATTCCATGATACTTAAAAAGCATAAAACTCTAGCATGGTTCTAAGCCTTCACAATCCTAGCATGCTCTTATATAAATTCTACCATCTTATGAGTGATAGGATTTATCAAATCCAATCTCACACAAAAGAAGGCTTTTCCAAGGTCGTTAAGAATGACCTAGGAATTCAACACCGACACACATATATATTAATATTTAATATTATATATTAATAACCCAAAATTACTAAAACAAGTCAAGGATTACTAATCGGTTGACATAGGGTAAAGAAAACAAAACAAAACTCTAGAAACAATAGAGAAAGGCTTTGATGTGTTGGTGCCAAGAGGTAGAGGAAGAGAAATGTTAGCTATGGTCGTTGCTAGGGGGCCATGACTTGTAGGCATATGAGGGGAGAACAACCAACAAAGGTGCAGCAAGGCTGAAAGAGAAGGTGGAACAAAAGAACCAAAGATGAAAGGAGGATTTTTAGTGGATAATGTTGCAACAACAAGGGGAATCTTTGGAAAAGTTGGCCGAGGGTGAAGAGGTGGAGCTTCGATGAGTTTAGATGAAGGGAGAAAGGGTGGAATGGTGATCTCATGTTATACACCAAAATTTTAAAGTCCTAAAATTTATTTATCAAAATTTTAATTTAACATACTTTAAAAAATTTTATTTAATTATCTTAAATTAATTATAATTAATTTATATTTATATTTATTTTATTTTTGATAAAAAAATTTACTATAAGAAACTAACCAAAATCCCACACCCAAAATTTTATTTTCTCCCTTTTTATTTTATTTTTTTTCCTTCTTTCATTTTTTTCTTACTTCCTTTTTTTCTTCTTTATTTTTTTTCCTTCTCCTTCTCTCTAGGTTATGATATCCTAGATAGACCCTCTTTTGTTTTTCCTTCTTCTCTCCCCCATGTGAGCTAGACCCATTTCCGCTTTTTTCTTTTCTTTATCCTTTTCTTTTCTTTCTTTTCTTTGTTTTCCTTTTTTATCCCTTTCTTCCCCTCCCATCTTCTTCCTCTTATTACCCTCCCCCTTCCATTTATGCACCAACTACCTATACCCTACACATTACTTGTGTCCCTCTCCTTTTCTCTCTAAGCCAAATAGGGCTATGCACATTATCTTATGCCCTACACCCTTGCCCTGTACAACGTGCAACCACCGTCCCCCTAAAACTATTTACATCAAAGTTTCCTACCTCCATTATTATCTTCCTATATTTGTCAACTTCTCCCCCTTCTATAAATACCCCTCTCAAGCTTGTCCTTCCCCTCTTCTCCTATTTGCATACCCTACTGCCCTTATTTTTCTTCTTTCCTCCACCCTCCCAAATCTATTGCCACCGCTTTCGTTAATCCTTAGTGAACCCCCTACCACTTCTTTTCTCTACCTACACACTACCCTCGCTTACAAAACTACCTCCTTCCCCTTTCCTCCTCCTTTCCCTTCTCATGTTCATGTAGTAGTAGCTAGCTGCATTTCCATCACCACCATCATTATCCCTTTCTCCTCCCTCCTTAAACCCACCACGTTGAGCAGCATTGCACAAGTTTCCTAGCCCACACTCATTTCTCCTCCCTTCTTCTTTCTCCCTCTCAATTATGCGCCACCTACACCACCTCAAACTGCCAGCTCCACCACTACTAACCACCAAAAATAGTAGAAAGGGTAAGAAAACTATATAGCCATGAATGTATTGATTTCAAGCATTTATGTATATCCATATCCATGTTTTATGGTATTGCATGTGTGGAAAGTTAGAGAGTCCTTGTGTTAGGTGTCTTATGACTTAGGTAATGTTTTGGAGACTTAGGTGTATTTTTGTCAATACTATGAAAAAATGGCATATAGGGTACTTTAGGGTGTTAATTAGTATAAAATATGTTGGGTATACTACATGAAATAACTACGGAAAAAATAAAGAGGTTTATGATAAATACAGTATGGGGAGAAAGACCATGAGTAAAACTAAAGGGAAGTTATGATCATATGTGAGTAGAGTGGGGTTGGTATCAAGGAGTGTATATGAGGTTAATTATGGAATTTTTGGTATTCATGAAAATTTGGAAAGTCCTTTGAGCATTAGGGAAAGAATTATGACCAATAGGTGAAACTAGGGTTTGGGAGGCTAAAGCACATAACCCTAGTTGTAGGCTGTTATTGCATGTATAGGATGAGGAAGTTAGGATTCAAACATGGAACATTTTTTTTAACATAAAATTTGGAAATGTGTACCAAATTTAGTAATCATGTAGGGTAGAGGGAAGTAATTACTACAAAACTATAGAATTAGAGTTTTAGGGGGGCTCGAATAGAAAGGGTATTATCAGATATGCAAAATGGGGGATTTAGGTCACAATATTTGAGATAATGGTTAAACATATCATTCTATGCATGGGTATGAAATTTGAGGACTAGATCGGTAACATAGAAGGGACTATGCCAAATTGGAAAAATTAGGGTTTGAGCGGGGTAACCCTAGAGGCTAGTTATTATCACCTATGTTAAATGTGGATAACAAGCCATAACTCTTTACTATGTACTTTCTAATGACATGTTAAGATTTTTTGGGTATATTAACGCTACAAGGGGGAACTAGAGATGAGGATATACTAAGCTTGTGAAACTAGGGTTTATAAGGGAAACATAATTATTTTGGGTTAGTAGTTGGGATAGTGCCTTATATGAGTGGGTGTTCATGACTCTGTGATGGCATGAAGTAAATAAAACACGAATAATTTAAAGTGGAAGATCACTTGAGTTAGGATCAATTTTACCTATCGATATACTAGTGAAAATCGTGGCCTAGAGCGTCTTACCCTGAAAGTTGTACACTATTACCATTCAACCATTGAGAACAATGGGGTCCCGAACTCAAGTAAACCAAATCATTATATGATAATAACCTATGGTAGGAAAATAATTACTTACAATGGAATACTACATGGGCCAAAACAAGTTGTACCTTGATTACTAGTCCACTAGTGAGAATAGTATTCAGGAGTATTCTACCCTAGGGGTTATACTTTGATCACAAATCCACTAATGAGAATAGTGGCTAGGAGTGTCCTACCTTGGAAGTTGGACTGCTGGTTGAGAATAGTGAGATCCTTGAACCTAACATAAATATAATATTAAGATAATTATCATTGCACTACTACCATATGGTTGGAATATATTAAATAATTTGGTATGATCAGCTTATGGATGTATTATCTCTTATTGTGGTGTTATGAATTTCTATGACCTTCTTGGCTGTATTGTTACCTTTCTTAGTATGTAGCGTATTGAACACCTTTATTATAGGTGTTGCTCATTCCCACAAGCATAGACCCCTTATGAGTTTATGTATGTAAATGAGGACTCACTAGATGACTTCGCTTCATATGATACTTTGATCGGGGCAGAGTGATGTTGTTATAACCTGTGTTGGGGATTAGAGAGTTCTGTTATCTAGTTGTTGTTTTGAAACAATTCTCTCCTTGTTTTTTTTTTCTGAACATTTATTTATGCATTTTGAGTTTTACATTTGAAATGGACACCTCACTCTCATTTATGATATGGATTGTACTTATTTTATATTTATCAATATGTGAGTTCTGTTTTACCTTTGCCTTGTAGTTGGTATAAGAATTTTTGTGCTTAGACTTATACCGATTATAGTGGTAATAACCCTCTTATGTTTGAATGTTTTTCTGTGTAAAAAAAATATTTAATAGTAAATTTTTGGGGTGTTATAATTTGGTATCAGAGCTTAGATTCTATCTACCATGCTATGTTTTCAGAAACTTTGGTTTCAAATAATTTCCCATTTGAATTCTAACGGCTTTTTCATATTTTAAAAATCTAGATTTTGTAAAAAACTTGATTAACTTGTGAGGAAAAGAAAATGGGTAGCCTAGGTGGCCACTAATGTGATATATGTGATAGATGTTAGTAAATTATAAGAGTTTGACCTAAAATACCTTTTGTTTTACAGCTAGTTGATTATAAGATGAACATACGACACCATGAGGAGGCCTTTGACACCTTCATCAAATTTGTGCAACACTGGCCTCAGCCTCAGCCACCACCGCCACCTCCACATCTTCTTTAGGAGGGAATTAAGGAGGATTGGCTTCGGAGGGTCTGTGGAACCTCTAAAAGCTTACAGTTGAAAATTTTCATTTAATTAAAACAAACACAAGAATCGGGGTGCTACCATAGTGATTAGTACAAGAATGGTCCCCGTCTAGTCGCACACCAACCACAAGGTTAAAGAAAATTATTCACAATCATTAAACACACATAAGGTAGAGAAACATAGAAATTCAAAATACTCATTAGGATGGAATCGGAGTGCGAAATCAAAGCGTTAATACAGAATTAAAATAGATACAAAGTCAACCCCCAAGGGGAAATAGTTATACAATAATAAAGTGAAATAAGAGAAAAGTAGAGAGTTTGGTTGGCATTCACTCTCAGCCCCCAAGTAAGTCCAGTTGTCATTACACATCCCTACTTGATACATGTAGTACATCATAGGCATCAAACATGACACCTCCTACCTGCACAAATCTAGAAGGGCCCTCTGCTTATGGGAATGAGCAGCACCCATGAAATGGGTGGTCAGTACACTACGTATTGAGCAAGGTAACTATATGGGCAAGACCATGTAAGAAAGTAGACACGTTAGGCATACAAAGCATAATTTAGGTTCATATCATTAGGCCAAACTTATATTAATATTTTGTCTTACACATTTTTCATATTAATTCTGCATGAGTATGGAAACCCCACTATTATAGCCATTGGATCAGAAACACTCCACAAGACAGAACACACCTCACCACTATTATAGCCGGTGGACCAGAATCACTCCATTGGACAAAACGCACTTGACCACTATTATAGCCGGTGGACTGGAAAATTAACCTCTCTGTCCTCGACTCACGTAGTGTTCCATTGTAATTAATTAGTATCTTTCTTGGTCTTATATTTCTATCTTACACATTTCTTATATTAATTTCACATGAGTACGGGAGCCCCATTATTATATCCGATGGACCAAAAACACTCCATAGGGAAAAGCACACCTAACTACTATTATTGTCGGTGGACCAAAAAAGCAACCTCACCGGCTCTGACTCACGTGGTATTCCACTATAAGTAATTAGAAACATTCCATGTCTTATTACCATGTAACGTTTGGTTTATTGAGCCCGGAATCCCCCACTATTTTAGATGGTGGACTGGAAACACTCCACGGGGCATAACATACCTGACCACTATTATAGCCAGTGGACCAAAAAAATATATCCTCATTGGGCCCTAGCTCGATAATCTTCCACTTTAAGTGTTTAGTTTTTTATTCGTATCTTATTCCACACACAATCTAGACTAGACATACATGACCCATTAGACTTCCTATGCTTACCCTTTTATTCTCAACTTCCTAAAAACCCTATCCCATATCTTAGGACTTCTATACCCTCTAGTACATCCAAACATTACTTTCCACTCTTTGCACATTACTATGAATACCCATCTCCGAGGCCCACTTTCCATATCTCTAAGTCAACTCAATATCACTCTCTAGGGATTTTCTCTAGGAAACGCTACTTTTCTTTTATAGCCCAACCTTCCTCTATCTTATACAACTCATGCTCCTTTGCCCCTAATTCATTACCTCAATCAATTCATCCATAATCACCCCACTTTACTTCCATTTTACACATGTGGCCACAACAACCCTAGTAGGCCATCTAAAAACCCTAGCATCTCTTTTTCCTCATATGATGTTATCCCTTCATCAATCTTACTTACCATCCCCTCTTCCACATGACACATATCCAACACAACCTATGACCCCGAGACTTCCTTCCCATCTTTTTCCACTCACCATGAGAACCTAAAACTCTTCTATATGTGGTTCAAGGCATCACTCCCTATAACCCAGTTTCGACTCCTCTTTGCTCCCTAGGGTTTTCCTCCAAAACCCAAATATGACCTATGTGGCCTCACTTCCCTTTTTCCTACATAACCCATACAAATTATTGTTGCTAAGGAAGAACCACACCTGACATCACAACCTCACTATCCATCTCCCACATATGATCACAAAAACCCTAGTACTTGTCTTTTCTTTTATGCCACCCCTCTAAACATCTTTTTCTCACCTGGCTCACCTTTCCTCCATGCAACACCCCTTCCATCTTTCATTCCCTATTCTGACCATTTCCATTATTTTTTCCTTCCTTACACACTTCTCTCACGTAGGGTTTCCTCCCAAAACCCTAGTCAAGTCCCCTATGCATCAGCACATAAATCCACATACTATTTTTTACATATGGACTCCAATTATCCCAATAATTCTTCCCCTACCTTACTTAACCCTTAAGTCAATTTTTTACATATAAAGGTCATCCCCATGAAAATTTTAACTACCCCATGCAAACCCTAGACACCCCATAGATGTTTTGGTCCATTCCTTTAATTTATTCCTCGTATTCCTCCTTTTGTCCACCCATAGGTCATAAGATATTTAGGCCATCTTTACCATCCTCTAGTCAAATCACTTTCCTCATTCTTTTTTATTTTTCTCACAATCACATCTCACTATTTAGGGCTTCCTATCATGCATATCATAAGGGAAAATATTACATAAGCACATTCCATGAAAAAGAACAATACCACATTACACATGTCATAAAACACATGAAACTTACCTTAGCTCTATGCTTCGCAAGCTACACTATAAGAACATAATATATAAAGCACATACACCAAATCAACACACATAACACATTTTTCACACACATTAGGCCTTAACCATATCCTTACCTAAAGTAACACTGGGCTTGGAGCACGCTACTATGCCTCCTTAGGGTTTTGACTTGGTTCACCTATAAAAGGGAAATACTAGGTTTAACTTCCCTCTTAACAACATTTTCATTATTTTTTACTTTAAATTTATCATAACCTAGTATTAGGGTTAATAATAATAGTAGTAGTATCTTTAAAAGAAAAACTAAGGGTATTATTCTTAAAATGATTAATCCTGTTATTATTTGTCAAAATAGGTTTAGGTAGTTATATTGGTCCATGTTATGGTAGTATTAACAATATTAACAATAATAAAGGTAATAAAGTTAATATTAACAACAATAATAATGATGATGATAATGATAATAGTGATAATAGTAATTCAAATCATGATAATAATAATAGTAGTAGTAGAAGTAATAATAATAATAATAATAATAATAATAATAATAATAGTAATAATAAGAGTTTGAATAATCATAATAATAATAATATCAATAATAATCGTGCCAATTTTGATAATAATAATCATAGTAATGTTAATAAGAACAATAATAATAATAATAATAGTACTAGGAGTAATAAGAATAGTAAGATAATTATGATAATAACAATAATGATGATGATGATGATGCTGATAATAATTATAATATTGGTAATAATAATAATGGTAATAATGGTTTGAGTAATAATAATAATAATAATAATAATAGTAATAATAATAATAATAATAATAAGATAATAGTGATAACAACAACAACAATAATAGTAATAGTAATAATGATAATAATAATAGTAACAATGATAATATTAATAATAAAAATGATAATGATAATAATAATAATAATAATAATAATAATAATAATAAAATAAAATAACAATTACATTAATTACGTTTAAAGGTTAGGGAGGTTAGGGCACAACCTAGTGGTGGTGGTAGCTAGGCGGCATCGATAGGTGGAGGAGGAAGTGGGGCTTAGAGAGGTGGATTTTTAGGCTAAAAGAGGGAGAGTGAGATGGTGGTTGTGGTGGTGGTGGATTATCTAGGTTCAGACAGTTATAATGGTGGTGGTGGTGCAGCAAAGGTGGCGGCGCAGGTGGTGGTTGTTGTGGTGTTCAAAGGTGGTGGAGAAGGAGGAAGGGTGAAGAAGAGGGAGGCAGAGAGAAAGGAAGGTAGAGGAGGTAGGGGAGGCTTTGTTGAGTGGTTTGGGTGGTAAGAGAGGAGATGGTTACGATGAAGATGGTGGCGCATAGCGACGAGAGGGGCTGTGATGGGTGCAAGTGGCTGATCGAGCAGCAAACTTTACATAGTTGGGGTGGCTCATGCAGGGGGCACTACGGGTGGTGAGTGGTATGGTTTGGTGGAGGGTAGTGTAGGGAAGAGTTTGGGAGGTGTTTCAAGTGACGACGTTGGGGACGCTGTCTAAAGTGGCGGTTGTGTAAGGAGGCTGATTTTTTGGGTAAGGACAAAGAGGCCTAATGGAATTTGTTAGGGGGTATTTATAGGCCAATACGAGTATGAAAAGTTGCAGGGTGCAGATCTGGTTAGGGGAAAGAAAAGGGAAGGAAGGGGGCACATAAGGTAGGAGAAGAAATTAATGACAAAGGCTACACTACTCAGGGAGAGAAGAGAGGAGGGGGAAGAGTTGGGCCAGGTCAGGGGAGGCTCAATCTAGGGAAGGAAGGGGAGAAAAATAAAAAAAAGGAGAAAGGAGTAAAAGAGGAAAGAAAAAGGAAAAAGGAAAAATAGGTTTGTTGGGGTGTTTACGATATTTTGGTATTTTTCAAATATTTAAAAATAATAAAAATTAGGAAAATAATAATTAAATTCTTTTATATATTAATTTAGGATATTTAAGGCTAAATTTTACCATAAGTATTCCCCCTTATTTTAATAAAATTATTTATTTAATTAATTTCTCTAATAATTTCCTATTTTAACAAAATTTCCTAAATCAAGGTTTAGGGGTATTTCGGGGTCATCGGACACAAACCTCCACTCTATCCTAGTGAAGAGGACTGTGTTATCCTAGAATGGTGGATCAAAGTTATGGACCACACCTTTGAGGTGGTTGATTGCCCACCGAGTCAAAAGTCAAACATTGTGGAATTCTTTCAACATGCACTACAAAAAAAAATTTAGGAATGATAATTTTTGTCGCTAAAGATAGAAAGTTGTTACAAAAAATATACATCGCAATGACAGTTTTTGTTGTAGGGTCATTTCATGTCATAGAGTTGCAAACAATGAGGTAACAATAGTGGTTGTCGCAAAAGAGTAATTAAATGTAACAAAAATTATTGTTGCTAAATATGTCATTGCAATACATCACTTCACCTTACTACCTATGTTTATGTATTGAAACAACTTTTGTCATTGTGAAATATTAATCCTACTTTAGCAACAATTTATGTTGCAAAAACCTATAATTAACAATGAATTTTGTTGTTGAATATTTTTTTGTTTATTGGTAAAAAATTATGTTATTGCAAACACTTATACTTGGCAACAAAAAAAATCGTTGCAAAAAAAAAAGATTACATAAACAATATTTGTCGTTGCAAAAATACAATAATTTTAATGTCTTATGTTGTTGTAAAAAATTGAATATACTTTTGGAAAAATCATTATGTAATGTCAGGAGTTGATACTTATTTTTTGTAATCGAGACCCATAAATTTCTAACAACCTGAGTTAAAATGACCATGCAGGGCCACTTAGTAGCCACCCATAAATCAACACAAGTCCTTTCTATATCCTTTTTCTCCACTCACATGCTTCCCGGTAAGTTTTTAGGAAAATTTTAAAACTTCTTAGGAGGGTCATCAATACTAAAAATTGCTCTTGGGCAAGCACGTTTAACTATGGAGTTCTTAAGATGGAATCACCAAAAGGATAGTATACCTTGTTTATATAAATAGTCATATCAATCATTATAAACCTTCACTCAATTTGATGGTATTACACTTTATTGTTGCAAAAAATAAATAATTGCAACAATACAGTCATTGCCAAATTTTAAGTTAAAAATTCAAAGGCCATCTTTGTCATTACGAAAACATAGAATTGCAATGACACAATAACCTATTTAAGTGCCATTGCAACAAATGACTTGTGGAACCTGTAATCATTGTCCATAAATCATACCATATACACATTCCCTACTTAAATCAAAACAAATAAAATATATAAATATGATTCTTAACATATATATCAAGAAAAAAAATTATCAAATTGAATGAGAACTTACCCAAATTCTACTTGGCAATTAGGGCTTCGATTGTGTTGATGGACGCTAAGATAAATAAGTGTATCCAATCAATATAATTACATGAGGCTAATATAATTAAGGAAATATTAGGAGATGGAGAAGGCAATGACAACAAGGATGAAGGAGCCAAGAATAGAGGGCAAATAAGAGATAGTAGACGATGAATAAGATCATGCGCAAAATGATGCTGAAGATAGGACGAAACAAATGAGAAAGAAATAGGATTAGGGGAAAGCTTATCTAAATTTATTTACAATTTTTTTATTTATTATTTTTTTCGTTATCATTTTTTGTATTTTTTACAACAAGCGGATGTTGTTGTGGAAAATGATAGGTATACTACAACCAATATAGTCGTTGCACTAATTTGATAAAATATTTAACCATAAAAAATATCATTTCTAATAGTTATATTTATAACTTACAGTAATAATTATTATTACGAAAATATTTTTCTTAGCTTTTATCTTTCCACGCATATTGGATCTAATGAAGGAAAATAAATTAATATTTATAGCAATAATTTTTAGCAACCACACTTAATAATTATTGTCATAAGTCATTTTTTACAATAATAAAGTATATACATTGCAATAAATTATCGATAATTTTGTTTGGCAACAACTTATCAAAGCATTAAAATAGTATGAATATTTGCTACAAGTATATTTATCATAATAAATTCAATCAAAATTTTGCAATAAAAAAAATTTGTTACAAAAATGTGTTTTATATTGCAATATATAAATGTCATTGTAAATAAACCATCTCATATATTGCAACCATAAATGCCATTGTAAAATATGTTTTAATAGTCACCATATAAATGAATTATTTTTGGTAGCAACTTTTTGCAACATCATAAAATAATTGTTACCGAAAATTTTTTTTCACACCAATAAAGTTTTGTCATTGCAAAAGTGTTGTTGCTATAAAAGAGTTTTCTTTTAGTGTAGGGATTGCAAATGCCTGGTAGGTAGGTTGTCGTACCAAGGATTGGCCGCAGATGTCCTGAGAGGATTTTAAAATTGTGATCCACACCAAGTTCTACCTAAAGAGCCTTAAGAGGGAATAATTTAAGGACTTCTTGCAGCTAACCTAGGGAGGCTTGGTGGTGGGGCAACACTATGCCCGATTCACAAAGCTTTGAGCGTTGCACTGAGCATAGAGGCCAACAAGCCAACAATGGTATATTAGTTTGAGCAAGGGCTCTATTTCGGCATCCACCAAATTATGGGTGTGGTATCATTCTTTGATTTAGACACTCTATATGAGAAGACATGCATCACTGCCACTATGTTTCAGGAGTAGGCATTCGTTATGTTGATGAGAAAATTGGAGACTTAGGGTTCTAGCGGTAGGACTCAAACCAAAAGGGGAAAAACTTTAAGATTCTAGTAAAGTAGTCCCATTAGGAACTAGGAGCTACCAAGGGGTTTTTCCTATCGACAGTGTGGTAGGAACCATTCAAGAATGACTATAGGGTAGACCTATACATTGCCAACTCTATATCTGACCAGGCCACCGACCTCTTAAGTGTTAGTATTAGAAGAACTTCTACCAGCCTTAGGGAGGTTAGTTGCAGTATAGGGGCTTTAATATCTCAACAATAGGCCTACCAGTAGCAAGCCTATCAGAAACTGTCTCAGTAGTTTTAGTAGAGGGCGTTTATACCAGCTGGTACATAGGATAGGGACACTAAGGAGAGACTATAAGGGTCTTTCCAATTTTGTTAAATAGGAAGACATGCCTAAGGTACCAAAGGATGCCAAAGAGGTTATTAGGGAGGTCAAGCAAGCAGGTATTTGAACATGACCAGTAAGTTATAGGCTAATCGATAGTTGGATGTAGTCATGAGTATGTTAACCATCATATCTCTATCAGTTCATGTACTATTTAATTCAGGTGATTATTTGTCATTTGGGTCTACTAATTTGTTGCTAGAATGCCCTATCACCATCTACTAGTGTAGCTATATCCATGATGTTGCCTTTAGAGGATAGACTAGATTATGCTAGGCTTTACTTGGAGGTGGCCTTAGTTATATATAGGGTAGACTTCCTAATGGACTTAGTTGAGATGGAAATTTGAGATTTTGATGTCATACTTGGGATAGATATGTTATGGAGGCATCGGGAAGTGATAAATGCTGCGCAAGAATATGTGGTGTCATGAGGACCACAGGGCACTAGGGTTTCCTTTAGGAAATTTAAACCCAAGCCCACAACCAATGTTGTATATGCTCACACATTGCTCGCATTAATGCAAAAAGGGGTATCCTAAGTACTTGTGTAGTGTTTAGTAGTTTAATAGGGATTTGGCAGCCCTAAAAGACATTCCTATTATCTAGAACTATCCCAATGTCTTTCCAAAAGAGATACCAGGCATGTTGCTAGTGCGTGATATAGACATCGCAATTGACCTAGTGGTAGGGGCTGAACTTGTGACCATGGCCCCTTACCAAATGGTGCTAGTAGAATTAAGGGGTTCAAGGCTTAATTAGAGGAGCTACTAGCTCACAGGTATATTCACCCAAGTGTGTCTCCATGAGGAGTATCAATTATGTTTGTAAAGAAAAACGATGGGAGCCTCCATTTGTGTATTCATTGTCGGGACCTGATTCAGTTAATAGTAAATAACTTGTATCCACTCCAAAGGATTGACAAACTTTTTTATGAGCTTTGGGATGATGTTGTTTTCTCAAAGAATTACCTAAGATCATGCTACTACTAGTTGCGCATTATTTATAAAGACATCATGAAGATGACATTTAGGATACAACATGGGCATTAAGAACTTAGGGTGATACCTTTTGAGCTCACTAATGCACCTACTATGTTCATGGATCTGATGATGAGGATTTTTAAGCCATTCCTTGACTAGTTTTTAGTTATGTTCGTCACCGACATTGTGGTGTACTCTCAGGTAAAGAGGAGCATGACTAACACCTATACACCATCTTGTCCCTCCTTAGGGAGCATCATCTGTACACTAAACTCTCCAAGTGTGGATTTTGGCTTTATGAGGTTGCCTTTCTAGGACATGTAGTGTCAATAGGAGGAGTCACCATGGATATGGAACAAATTATGGCAATTATAAAGTGGAAAAGGCCCACATATGTATTTGAGGTTCGTAGCTTCTTGGTTTTGGCCATGTACTACCATTAATTTTTTTTTCTCAAGGATTGCATGCCCCTTGACAAACCTATTGAAGAAGATCACCAGGTTCTAGTGGGATGACACTTGTGAGGGAGCATTCCAAGAATTAAAGAAGCACCTAACTACGACAATGAATTTGACTCTACCAGCAGTATCATATGGTTTTAAGGTCTAGAGTGATGTCTCTAAGCACATGTTTGGGTGTGTGTTGATGAAGAATGGTAGAGTGGTCACCTATACTTCCCACCACTTGAAGCGGCATGAGTAGAGATACCCAATTCATGATCTTGAAATGGTTATAGTTGTCTTTGAGTTGAAAATTTGGAGATGCTACTTGTCCAGAATGTGATGCAAATATTTCACCAACCACAAGAGTGTCAAATATATATTCACTTAATAGGAGTTGAATATGAGGTGTAGAAGATATGACTAAATTGGGTAAAGAAATATAATAACAAGTTGACCTAACACGAGGGTAAGGCTAATGTTCTTAGTGATACTTTGAGTAGGAAGACATCACACTCTATTATTTCTTGCATGGTGAGGAATTCAATGAAATGGGAGTAGAGCTAATCTAACAAGGTGACCTAGAGTTTCACATAAGGGCCTTATCAATTGTGATGATAGTGTTTGATGAGATTCAAGCTGAGAAGCTTGGAGACCATAAACTTGAGGGAATCTGATGAAAGCTATAAGTTGGTTGGGCTAAAGGATTTCAGATATATGAGGATGGTAATATTTTCTACAAGGGATGTTGGTGCGTACCGTAGAGTTGCGCTAACCTGAAGCGCAGGATTTTGGAAGATGGATATTATACTCCTCACTCTATCCACCCTAGAGGTAAAAAGTGGTACAAGGACTTTAAGTGGATATATTGGCGGCCTCACTTGAAGTGAGAGATAGAAACTTTTGTCATAAGATGCCTGAATTATTAGAATGTTAAGTTTGATCCCATAGATCTACAAGGTTTGTCTAGTCTTTGGAAGTGCCAAGATGGAAATGGGAACCCGTCTCTATTGATTTTGTGAGTGGATTACTAAGGACTCATAGTAGGTTTGACACCATCTAGGTTATTATGGATAGACTAAATAAATCATTTGTTTCCATACTAATAAATTGGTTATAACATGGATCAATTAGCCAACGCCTACATGAAGTTCTTTGTTAGTAGGTATGGTACACCTACAAACATCATCTCTAACTGGGACTCGAGGTTTCTTTTACACTTTTGGGAGAAGTGTAGGAGGTTCTAGGCTAGAAGTTGGAAATGAATACTGCTTTCACCTAGCTACAAATTAATAGACTAAGAGGATGATCTAGACACTTGATGACATGTTGCAAATATGCGCTATGTATTTTCAAGTTTGATGGGAAGACTGTCTACATTTGCTGAAGCTTTCGTACAGCAAAAAATACCATGTTAGCCTAGGGATGGCACCCTTTAAGGTACTATATTGATGTAAGTGCCATGCACCCTTATGTCTAAGTGACATTAGCAAGTTTTTGTGATGAGACCTTAGATGATTGAGGAGATATCTCAACATGTCCGATTGATCCAAGATAGGATGAGAGTGGATCAAAGTCATCAGAGGAGTTACACTTATCAGAGATGTTGTAGCGACTATTTTAAGCTAGGGGAAAAAGTTCTATTTAAGATTTCACCCAGCAAGGGAGTGTAGAGGTTTGGTAGAAAGGGCAAGTTGAGCATGAGGTATATCAATAATTTAATTTAACTTAATTGCTAAATTTTTCATTATTAAAATTTATTAAGTTAACTATAGGAAAATTATATTTTTATTTTATTACCACTAATCAAAAAAATTACTAAAAAAATCTAACCTAAATCCCACACCAAAAGTTTTATTTCCTCTGTCTTTCTTTATAAGGAATTTAGGCCATATATTTAGAGTATTTTTTTTCTAGCTTCTAATTTTAGGGTTTTTTTGGTTGATTTTGATGATTTCATATCAATCCATGATGTGTTTAAAATGTTTTTAATATATATAATGCGTTTTTATTTGAGCTTGTTTATCATGTCTAAATTATGAATGAATTTTGGTTAGTTTTTTGTGTTTTGGTATTGTTTTAGTGCTTTTGGTTTTAATGATGAACTTCTAATATTTTCATGCTAATCATGACTTAACCTTGGTATGTTTGGATTCATGTCACTTTTGTGAAGTTTAAAAAGGTTCTATGGCTTTGGAATAAATAATATATGATTGCTAATAATTTTTAAACACGAAAAGTTTCTATTGAGTTCTTGTTTCATTGATAACAACCAAGGATAAGGTTTTTTTTATGTTCCTAGTGTTGATTATTTTGCAAGCCTAAAGTTGTTCAAGAAATATTTCGAAGGCATTGTCAAAGGAGTTAAAGAGTAACTAATAGATTGCATGAAGATCCCAAAACTTACAGAAGTATCTAGTCTAATGTGTCATTATGTAAAGATAATATGATTCTCATTAAGTCACTTAACTGCCTAAGGTAAAAGTTTTCTTCAAAACCTAGTTTCTTTTATAGGAATTGATTTTTGAATACTAACTAATTTTTATAGTAGACTCAGTTTAGTTCCCTGTAGAGTTCCTCCCCTATTTGCCATTTATTACTCACAAAAATTGATGATCAAAATACCATGCATTTAAAATCACTTTATGAAATTTGTTTTTGGAATACCTTAGGAGAATACCCTATAATGTTTTTTGTATTAGTTTATTGAATAATAATCTAAGGTTTCTTTATTTAAAAAGCTAAAATATTATATAGGCCCACAATATTTTCTAGAAATATTTTCATTCTCAAAATGTTTCCTAACAAATTTTATTAATTTTTATATGTAAAATTTAATATCTATTAAACTCATATTTTGCATCCAGATTCACAAGAATATTTCATATAGTGAAAAATTTAATTAACTTGGTAACTTTTGGTTAAAACAAATTATTTGATCTTGAACATACAAGGAATGGAAAAGAGTTTTGGTTGGTAAGATTTTCTTCTTGAAAATTCTAGCTACTTTTCCTATTTAATCAGAAGTTTTTCATAACTATAGATAATTGAACAAAAGATTAAGAACATAAGAGATTGAAAGGTAGAGTTGTAAGACCTCATGCAAAAATCATTAAAATTTTATTTAAAATTATGTTGATATAAAATAAATGAGTTTTAGTGTTGGAAAGGACTTGAAATTTTCATAATGTTTTGAATTTAAGGTGCATCTATTCATTGGTTCCTTTAACAAATCAACCTATATGCTTAGGAACTAGTAATTTTATTTCTCGATAAACTAGTCGACTAGTTTGCTTAAATCAATTGACTAGTTGTCTTACAATTTTATATTATTTTTTAATTTTAATACTAATAATTTTCCAATGGTTATGGAAACATCTAATTAGACTCTATTTGTGCTAATAAGTAAATTTTGATGATTGAGATTATTTTTATAATATTTAGATCATTCTATAAGTCTTATTTAGCTAAAATTTCTCCAAAATCACTCTTTGAAGCATTTCTCACATTCTCTCTGTAATACCCCGTATTTTTAAAATCCAGATTTATTAAGTTTAATTATTTTATTAGCGTAATTTGATGTAAACAATTAATTATTTTAATTTTGATTCGTTTTATGGATTTATCGACGATTTTGAATTCATAATTGAATGTAATTAATTATTTTCGGGAAGTAATATTTTATCGATGTTTTAATTAATTGAATGTAATATTTTTGGGAAGATTAAATTAAAAATATTTTTGGAACTTATTTAAGAATTTCTTTTTGAAATTAATTTTCTTCCGTTCTACGCTTTTTAGTTTGCTGAAAACCGATTTCGGAAATTATTAAAATTAGTCTCGGTTTATTGGAATTTGACTTAAATATTTTATTATATGTTTTTAAATATTATTTCAGGGTCTTATAATGTATTTCTGTAAATAATATAAATTTTTACGTTCATTGATAAATTCTTCCGAAAATACTTTCGAAATTCTTTATACAGCTTTTTATTTATTTATTTTAAGCGTTCGGATCATTTCAAAATAATTTTTTTTAATAAATTTTAAATAAAATCTTCCGGTAATAATTTTAAAACTTTAGTATTTTATTTTACAAGTATTTGTAAAAAAAAAACACGAACAGCCCTACCGGTGCCCCCCTTCTCTTCCTTTTCTCTCTTCTCTCCCTTCTCTTCTATTTCCCTATTCCCGACTTACCCCCTGTTCGCAGCCCTAAGCCCTGCCGCCCCCTCTCTCCAGTTCCTCCCTTCTCCTTCGTCGGCCGCCGGCTACCGCCACCGCCAGCCACGACTGCCACCGACTACCGCAGCAGGCAACAGCCACAACAGCTGCAACCGACGCAGCACAACAGCCGCACAGGAGCAGCGGTGGTAACAGTCCGCAGCAGCGACGAGCCACGCAGCTCGTGCCACCGCCCGGTCACCGACGAGCCCTACTGACCACCGGCGAGCCACCCCCGACCCCCGACGAAGCTTTCCCGGCCCTCCTTTGCCCCAATTTATCGATTTTTGTTTGGTATAATTTTCGAAAAACTCTAACCCTTATTTTGATTAATTGGGTATGAATTAGCTTATAAAAAGCTAAATTGATTGTTTGATTATGTATATATGTGCTGTAAGAATGATTTGGATGGGTTAATTGTATTGTTATGTTGAGATTTTGGAAAAATTGGATTTTTGGTCGGATTATGCCCGAATTTTTCGGATCCGTCCGTTTTTGCGATTTCGGACAAATTGATTATACAATATGTTTTAAAATGTATCCAATTTCATTTTGGA
Source organism: Tamarix chinensis (assembly GCA_030549775.1). Lineage (NCBI taxonomy): Eukaryota > Viridiplantae > Streptophyta > Magnoliopsida > Caryophyllales > Tamaricaceae > Tamarix > Tamarix chinensis. The sequence goes on along the minus strand of CM060177.1, from coordinate 61,625,290 downwards.
ACCGTCAATTTGAGAAATTTATGCAGGTTTTATCGGAATTTGATTCCTAGGTCAAATTTTGGGTGTAATGAAATTGGGTCGTATAATTGAGCCGTTCCGCTCAATTGATTTTATAGTATCGTTTAAAATGTATTTAATTTTATATTGGAAGTGTTGATTTGGGAAAATTGTGCGTAATTGACCGGAATTGGATTTTTAGGTCAAAACTCCCGCGGGTTTAAATTGGTTTGGGTAATCGGGTTATTTTATTCAATTGACTATATAAATTACATTAGAATATGTTTAATTACATTTTCGAATAGTCAATTGATATGTTTTGGTAAGGATTGATCGGATTTGCGTTTCGGGCTCAAAAACCCTAATTGTGCTAAATTGCGTATTTCTTTTATTGGTTGAGCAATTGATTATTTGATATGTTATAAAATGTGTTTAATTGCATTTCCAAACATTCAATTTGATTAAATTTATAGATTTTTAACGAATTTTATTTTCGGGCCTAAAACCCTAAATTTCAAGTGAAATTATGAAATCAATTACTTGTATTGTTGTGTTCTAAAATTGAATGTATAGAAATAGTTGAAATGGTATTCATTGCTTTCTAATACCTTGAAATTGAATTAATTAAATTGAATTAGTTGAGTTTGTGTCGTGGGCTTTAAAACCCTAATTTTCGGGGATGATTTTATAAAATTGATTTTGCTATGTGTATTTTATCTAATCGAATTCTGTCTTTGGATTTTAAATCATTTAAATTCTGTTTTAACCTAATCGGTTTGGATTTGGTTCTATGTAAATGGTTAGGTTACCTATTTAGTTGTAAAACCTAATAAATAAGTTATTTTCGATAAATTAACTTATGATCGATTATTCTTTCTCGGGCTTTCCAAATTAAGTTGAAATGTCCCAAGTGATATTTTTATTAATCCGTTTTGATTTAGTTTTAACCTTAAATCTTAATAAAGCTATGCTTTTAAGTTCTAAGTTTTGTTCACATTTTCTAAGAAAGATCATTTGGGTTGATTGTGTTTATTTAATTAGAGTATGTGAATTATTGATTGATAGGATAGTTTCTAATTTAGTTTTTCGATTTCTATCAGATCTAGGAAAGCTTTTTCGTGGATCCACGAGCTAGGGATCTCTCTCCCTCTTATCTCGCTTAGCTAGCTTCGGATCCAGGTAAGTCTCGACTTACCTCTACTTATGGGTATTTCGCAAGGATGTGGCTAAGGTCCCTACGTGTTATGTGACTTGTATGCCTTGGATGCCCCGTATGATTATATGTCGTGTTTTACATGTTGTTACCTTACCTGTTTTATGTGTAGCACAGTTTGGATTCAAGGTATGCCTTTGTAATTGCTCTTGTTACGTGTTAATGTGGATGTGCTACAAGTTGTGACATGATATGACCCTCTAGGACATGCATGCTAGGGTTTTGGTAGCATGAAATGATAATAAAAGAACACGGGAAAATGGACGTTTGGGAAGTTTGTATGGAGGGAACTAGATCTTGCATGAGCGTGATCCTTACGGGAGAAAAGTTGATTTGGGTTGTAAGTAAGAGTTTTGGAGAGTCTTAGAGTGATTAGAGACTTGGTATGAAAATAGTACGTGTGTTGGTGCATAAGAGACCTGATTAGGGTTTTGCGAGTAAGTGTGTGTTGGGGAGTCTGCATGGAGTATTTAAAGTCTGCATGGGGATGAATCTTACGTGAGGAAATTTGATTTAGGAAGTAAATAAGATAATGTCAAAGTTATGGGTCCATTGGAGACTCGGGTGCAAAATTCTACATGGGTTGATGTAAGGGTGTCTAAGGGACCCAATTAGGGTTTTGAGAGAAAATGAGGAATTTGAAGGGTACAAGGGTAAAAATGATCAATGAAGGATGCAGTATGGGGTGGAGAGCGAGGACTCACTTATATAAAGGATGAGTATGGGGTTCTAAATGATAAAAGAGATTTTGGGGTGAAAGAGGAAGGTTACTTGTTGAGGAAGTAAAGCGCTAGGGTTTGGCGCGGCCAACTAGGGTCTTGTCAGTCACACGCGGACTTGGGAGATAAAGTAATACATTTGGGGATTTTTCTAATAAAAATGAGGTGCGAGATAGAGAACAAAGTAACGTTTGGGTAAGTAAGAAAGAGTTGGGCCACATAGGCCTAATTAGGGTCTCCGAGGAGGAACCCTAGAGGGATGAGGACATGTGGAGTTGATATCATATGTGTTGGGATGTCCTATATTCTTGGAGATTGTGCCTTACTATGTGCCACTATGCCTAAGTCTACGGAGGATGGATGTCGGGCATGAGAAGAGATACGAGTCTCAAAATATGGGACGGTCCTGTAACACCCCCAAAATTCACTACTGAAAAATTTTGTTTAATTAAAAGAAAATTAGCGGAAGCAAATTAATAAACTGTGAACTTTGGGAGTATTACCGCCACACTTAGTACCAGACCGGCTCACTCATACCGTTTCGGTACCAAGTGCTAAGGCTAAAGGAGTGAAATCAAAATTTCCAAGAAACTTAAGCATAAATTAACCAGAGTAGCGCGGTAAATGATTTATCAGAGTAAAATCCACCAGTGGTGGTTACAAATGACAATATATCGAGTTTATAAATTTTAAAGAGGCAAATTAAAAACTTTACAAGTCCGGATAGTTCCTTACGCTCATTCCCGAGACCCACTTGAAAGCATCGAACATGACCTGCAAGGGGCACTGCCCATTGAATAGGCAGGGGCCCCACGAAGGGAACCCTTCCGTACTGCGGTACTGAGTAACCTTTTAAAAACGCGCTTAAAGATAGGCACGCAATGACACACATGATATACTAGGATAACCGTACATAACGACATATGTAACTATAACAATCAGATCCATACATTCACGTATTCAACATGTCAATCATATATTAATGGTGTATACATGACATTCATCTTTGTCCAATCACATACTTAACAAGTTAACCGAATATCACTAGGCCATAATGAATAATCGATACTTTAGGGCCTTAAGGCCATTAATCCATCATTAATCAATCATCTCAAATTTTATATGTCCATGTGAGTGCGGGAACCCCACTATTATAGCAGGTGGACCGGAAATATATACAGGGCAAAACGCTCCTGGCCACTATTATTCGCCGGTGGACCGGTCTGGCCCCGACTCACAAGGTCTTCCACTATAAGTGATTAGTATTTTTCCCATATCTCATCGATTTTACGTTTGGTTTGCTGAGCACGGTAACCCCCACTATTATAGCCGGTGGACCGGAGATATACAGGGCAAAACGCTCCCGACCACAATTGTTCGCCGGTGGCACGATCTCCAGGGCACCCCGGCTCCTGGCCACTATTATTCGCCGGTGGACCGGTCTGGGCCCGGCTCAGCATCTTCCTCTTTAAGTGATTAGTGTCTTAAACGTATCTTATTCGGAAGTATTTCACCCTTGACATGCATGGATAACTATATCCACCCTTATCCTCCCAGAAGGGCCCGTCCCATATCTTGAGACTTCTGCACCTCCTAACTCGATTTTCTCCAAAAACCCTAACTCGGGCCTATGTGGCCCATCCTTCTCCGTAGTACACATCCCGACTAATTCAGCACCCCACACGTCATGACCCTTAGATCCAATCCTCACTTTCTACCCCACTCATTCTCTTTTACTTATATTATTTTCTTTTTCTTTTTCTACCTTCTCACATTAGGGTTTCTTCCTAAACCCTAGTTTGGTCCCCTACGCACCCTTATACCGTCCCACGTACTATTTTTCGCCCGAAGCCCCTAGACACCCAAACGACACTTCTGTTATCTTCCTCACATCCCGAGGTAACTTTCCATACGTAAGGTCTGCCCCCATGCGGACTCTAACCATCCCTTGCAAACCCTAGTTTCTCTCGTACCTACATTAGCCAACTTACTTCCCTTTGGTCATCTTTCTCTCTCATTACTCTTTTTCATGCCTCCATACCCGACTACCATATTAATCATCCTAGCATGCATGTCCCTAAGGGCCACAGCACATCATATCATAACATATAGCATATCCATATCAGCACATACAAAAAAGAGCACATGAACACACCTTGGTTCCAAGCCATACCACACATGAGACAATTAAAATAGCAACATATAGGTCTCGACATAAAAATTATACAAGGCATTCAAGGCACGTAGGACATATAGCACACATTTGACTTTAGCTACACCCTTACTCGGTTTAAGTTACCGAGCTATCTTTCACATAAATTAGGCCCCTAGACGTCCTTTATAACCGTTACATTTAATATATTCCCCATTTAGTTTGTTAGATTATCAATTTACCCATTTCCTTTATTATAATTAACAAATCACCCATTAGTTGGTCAAATTACCAATTTACCCCCGTTCATTATCCTAATTACCAAATTACCCCTCTAGTTGGTTAAATTACTAAATTACCCCTCACATTTGTCATATTTATGATTTTACCCTTCTCCATTATTAAGTCATCAAATTACCCTTTAATTATTTAAATTATTATTTTTACCCTTCTCAATTATTATAGTTACCAATTTACTCCTTTCCAATTTCCACTTTTACCCCTTTGATTTACAAATTACCATTTTACCCCTTCACCTTCAACTTACCATTTTACCCGCTTAACTTCCAAAAATTACCATATCGCCCTTTTACTTATTAAACTTCCATTTATTCGTAATTATGAAATTACTATCTTACCTCTTTTAATTCTCAAATTACCATTCTACCCATTATCCCAAAATTACTATTTTACCCTCTAATTATAAAATTACAATCTTACCCTTTTATTACAAAATTACTAATTATCCTTGTTATTACAATTTACCAAATTACCCCTTTCATTACAATTTTACCAAATTGCCCTTTTATGATAAAATGTCCATTTTACCCTTTTATTACAAAATTACAACTTTAACCTTTTATTATAAATTACCATTTTGCCCTCTTCTTACAAAATTACAATTTAATCAAAAATTACTATTTTACCCTTTATTTACAAAATTACTATTTTGCCCCTTTAATTGTGAAATTACCAAATTACCCTTCTATTTCAAAATTACCAATTTATCCTTTTCACTTACAAGATTACCGACTTGTCCCTTTTTATTATAAAGTTTCAAAATTGTCCTTTTATTATAAATTACCAAATTTCCCCTTTTGTTACAAGATTACCAATTTATCCTCCCACTTACAAATTTACCATCTTACCCCTTATCACTCCCCTTGTATTAAATTATTATTATTCCTACATAAAATATTAACTTAAATCTCTCATCTTCAAATCTTATAATTAATATAGCATTATTAACACCCATATATATTCTAGGCCATAATAGTGTACAAGATACATTAAAAAAATTCACAAAGGCTCACAAAATACTAATTATGCAATAAAGATCACAATACCATAATAAAACGTGGATAATACTTAACATTTTCATTAATAACTAACTTTTACCTTAAACAATATCTCCGAACATGGCACATAATATATCATACTTCCTTTTCATCAACCAACTCAAGAAAACATATATAATATACTAGACAACATATATTAAACATAATACACATCAAAAATGCCTAATGTGCTAATATACGTTAATCCATATATTTAAGCGGAATTTAACGGTTACCTCGATTCCACGAAAAATAAACCATACCGGTATCCCGGTTAAAGGTCCAAGCCTTGATTATAAAAACCAATACCTAAGAATAATATAAAGATTTATTACATTAAAAATAATAAAATCAAGGCATACAACTTTATAATGCTTAATTAATTAAATAATTAAATTTAAAAATATAAATATACCTCAAAATTTTGCCCAAATAAATTAATAAGAGTAGCAGCTCATACTGCTCATGCAGCATGAGCTGCATGTAGAGAAAGAACAAGGAGGGCTCGAAGGTGGCAAGGAAGGAAGGAGGGAGAAGTGTTTTCGGGTTGGTGGTTTGGGGCTAAGAATGGAGGGGTTTCGGGGAGGATTTAGGGCAAGGCAATGGACCATAGGTGGAGAGGGGGTGTAGGTGGTCGTTGGGGAAGGGTTGACGGCGGCTAAGGGCGGCGGAGGCGGCGGCAGCGAAGCTGCGAAGGTGGCGGCCGAGGAGGGAGGTCGAGATGGGGCTGGCGAGGAAGGAAAATGAGGAGGAAAAATGGAGGCTTTCGGGTGATGGTTTCGACCAAAGGAGGACTGGGGATGGTAGAGGGGGTTGCAGAGAGCAATAGGGTGGCTCAATTGGTGGCAGAAGCGGCGGGAAGGTGGCGGGACGAGGCATTGTAGGGCGGTTGCCGAGAAGGGGGTGAACGGGAGAGAAAAGAAGAGAGGAGGAAGGATGGGGCTGCGGGGTGGCTCAACGGGGACTGTGATGGTTCGAGGGTGAGGCAAAGGGTGGCAGGAGGTGGTGCAGGTGGTGGTTGAGGCGGCGGAAGTGGCGGAGCGGCGGCGGCGAAACAAAACAGGGGGAAGAAGGGAGGAGAAGAAAGGAAGAAAAGGAGAGGCTCGGGAGCATGGGGGAGGCTCGAAAAAAATGCAGAAAGAGTAGGGAAGGAGGATTAAATAGAAGAGGAAGAGAAGGGAATGGATAGGGGCTCGAGGGGCGGCTATAGGTGGTAGGGAAATGGAGGTTGCAGGGAGGGGGAAGGGTTATGGCAATGGCAGGGAGAGGGAGAGGAAGACAGGAATGGGCAGAGAAAACGACACGAGGGAGAGAGAGAGAGAGAGAGGGAGGGAGATAGGCGAGTCAACGGGGGAGAGGGAGCTGCAGATCCGGCGGCGAAAATCTCGCCGGAGATGAGGGAGGAAGAAGACGAAGGAAGAAGAAGGGAGTGTCGGGGGCTGGGGGATGTGTGCGACGGGCGGACCGGCCGAAGAAAGGAGCCGGCCCGGTCGAAGAAGAAAGAATAGAAGGGAGGAGGGCGGCCGACTCGTGCAAAGGAAGGAGGCACGGGAACTGGGCCAGCCTAGTCGCGCAGGAGGGAAAGAGGGAGAGGGCAGGCCGGCTGGCCGGCGGCCCAAGGAAGGAAAAAAAAAGAAAAGAAAGAAAAGGGAGAAGAAGGAAAAAGGGAAAAAGGGAAAGGAAAATTATTTTAATTAAAATAATTTAATTTATAAATGGTAAGGTAAAATATTTTTGGATAATAAGTTTATTTAACAATTTAATTGAAATATAAGGATTTAAAGGGATAATTTTCATAAAATAATAATTTGGAAAATTATTTAAATAATGAGAGTATGATAAAATAACAAAATATTTATTTTAATTTATTAAAATATTTATACCAACTTTCAAACACTCAAAAATCCATAAAACAATTAAATAAAAAAAATATTTAAAAGCTAATTTATCCAAAATAAAATTTATTTATTAAAATATAGGGTTTTAAAAATCCGGGGGATTACAGGTCCCTCTGGAGGGGAAGAAGTAGAGTATCAACCGCATGCATGTCAAGGGTGTGATGTGATTCAATAAGACACTGATAAGACATTAATTACGTAAAGCGAAAGACTAATGAGCCCGACCCTGTCCGGTCCACCAGTTAGAATAGTGGCCGGAGGCGTTCTGCCCTGGGTGTTTATTTCCGGTCCACCGGCTATAATAGTGGTCAGAGGCGTTCTGCCCTGAGTGTTTATTCCGGTCCACCGGCTATAATAGTGGGGGATTCGGGCTCGACAGACCCAAACGAATAAGTTAATCCACTGGGAAAATACTAAGTACTTATGGTGAAACACCATGTGAGTCGGGGCCAGTCAGGTCCACCGGTTAGAATAGTGGCCAGAGGCGTTCCGCCTTGGGTGTTGATTCCGGTCCACCGGCTATAATAGTGGTCAGAGGCGTTCTGCCCTGTGTGTTTATTTTCGGTCCACCGGCTATAATAGTGGTCAGAGGCGTTCTGCCCTGAGTGTTGATTTTCGGTCCACCGGCTATAATAGTGGGGCTCCCGCACTTACATGGATTATTAAAGAATATGTGTGGAATGAACATATTATTAATGAGAATAAAGAATAAGTCTAATTGGACCATGTCCGGCTTTATTTATCTGTATTGCTACATGTTGCTTACGTGAGTATGTCACGTATTGAGTTTTAATAATATGGATTATTCCTACCTGAGGCGTATGAGCCACTTTACATCTCGGTTATACCACGCTTATATGTTAAATAGGATGTTACGTATGTTTTATATGTTACTCTAGGTGTATGGTAAGATTTATGATGTGGGTTGTGAATATGCATGATATTGTATCAACGTGTTGTACCCGGATTTAATATGCACTTGATGATATCTCTCATATAAGATAGGGTAGCGGGACTTACTCAGTATTGGACCCGTACTGATACTACCTTGGTTGAATGGGTCCTGTGATGATCCACCAATGGTGGGGAGCAGACCTCTTATGCAGGTTTAAGATCAGATATTGTTTTGGGGTGGAAAGTCTAACTTGAGTGAGTAGGCAATCCGGATATTGATCCTTCGGGATTTGTTTTTGTTTAGCTGTATTTTGTATTACATTCCTGTTTTGAGAAACATATTATGGGGTTGTAATCCTAAATCGTATTCTAACTTCTGTTTGACTTACCTCTTGTTAAGGATTTATTTTAAATGTTGTCTTGCATTTTTGATACTTTGTACTAAAGGTTGATCGGATATAGCCTTAGCACTTAGTGCTGGAACGGTAAGAGTGAACCGGTCTGGTACTAAGTGTGGCGGTAATACCCCCGAGTTTACGGTTTTATCCTTTGCTTCCACTAAAACTTTTGATTTTAAACGAAATTTTTCAGTAGTAAATTTGGGGGTGTTACACTCTCGTCCCCCTCACTTTCCTCTCTCTTCAATCATCTATGGCTACATGTTTGAATTTTGATTCCTCTTCTCTAACTTACGAACCCTTTACCATGCCTCTCCCTAGTTATGCTCTACCTCCCTTACCTCAACATGTGTTCCCTTACACCTTTGTTGGCCATACTCAACCTAAGTCAGACTCCCCTCTCTTCCACTTGATACTATCAACCATCACTCTTTCCTATACACTCCATTCCTGATTCAATTCACTCCTCGCCTCCATTATTTGCTCATTTTCTCCCTTTTTTCTTTATGAAAATCCCTAACTATTGGAAATTCTCCACTTTTCTTCTTTGTTGGGAAAATAGAGGCTTACCTCTTGTTCCTCATCCTTTGGTTGAATCCTTACCTCTTATCTTTTCTCCTAATCTTAGCTCTAACTCTCCCTTATTTCTTTTGAGTGAGGAAAGATTATGGTTTTGATAAATGTTGAAGGTCTTAACTTCATATACGTTAGAACTCTATTTTGAGAAAATGTTGACTTATAGAATTTATTCTTCTTTTTATTTTGTTTTATTATGTTTGAGAGAAAGATTTTTTATTATTTTAATCCTTTATTCTCTTAGGAATTGAGGTATCAGCTTTCAAATTATAAGTATTTTGTGCTAGATTATTTACTTTTAGGAAAGATAATCTTATCTATAATATGAATAAGGTCCTTTTGTTGCCTATTGAATTTTCATATTCTCAATTTCTTTTTTTTCATGAGTTAATTAAGTTATTGGATTTGATTATGTGGTAAAGTTTCCTTCTATAAAGTTAACCATGTTTTGAGTTATTTATTAATCTACATGATTTTGAGCATGATTTCATTTAGCTAGGATTAATATGGTAAATTGTTGTAAAATTATGTTAAGTAGATCATAGGTTTGAGTGCTTTTTCACCTAGATTGGTTGATCAATTTGTCACATGGATCAAAAGGTTGTGAAAGTATTCACTTTGTTCAGAAATTTTGATTGGCTGGTTGAGAAATTAGTTGGTTGGTTTGATAAACTATTTGACTAGTTTCTATGAATAGTTAATTGCTTTGCCAATCCTTTCAATCGATGTCATGGTAACCATAGTGGTCTAGTCCCTAATTAAACCAATAGATTGGTTTCCCATGAATAGTAGATTGATAGGATCAACCAATTGAGCACACACTAATTTTATTAGCTTCTTAGGTCTAGTAAGACAAGACTAGTAGACCGATCTTAGGGACTAGTTGACCTATTTTTGGCAGGTCTAATATTCCTTAATATTTTTTGTTGGGCCTTTTATATTAATTTTCCTATGTGATTATAACATTCTAATCATGTTTTTATCCATGTTTAACCCGAATTTAATATGGATCAAAATGATGGTATTTTTGGTCTTGATTTGGTTAAGATTGGTGTCACCTTTAAACACCCAATTGGTGGCTCATATGCCTTGTGATGTATTTGGTGTTACCACTTGGAAACTCCCAGTTCATTGTTAGTGGAACTAAATTTTGATTTGTGATGTCACCTAGCAATTAATAATAAATGGATTAAGATTTCATTCTAGCCTTTTTCTCTAAATCTTAGGGTAGCTATTTGAGAGTTAGTGAATTGGTTTCCCTATATTTTTATATTTTCACTGAGTACCTATTTCCTTCTCTACTAGTTTATTTTTGGCAGGGGATATGCACATATCTTTAAGTTATAGAATTATATTATTTTCTAGTATGGGTGGATTATGTATCTTAGTACAAGCCCCATGGAGCTTCATATTGTTCATTGCTTAGGTGGGTGTGGTATTCAAGTTTTTTATTTTTTGCAGTGAAGGAATTCAAGGTGTGGTGGGTGAGGTATCCCAATACAAGCCCTCTTGATGTAATTTTACCAAATGTAATAGGTGCGGTGTCCCCATCTATGTTAACCCTTATGGTAGGTGCACTTGATGTGTGGTAGGTGTGGTATCCTCTAAGAAAAGCCTATTTGATGTATCCTGAACCTATGTGGGGTGTGGTATCCCATGGAGTGTGTGATAGCATGACTTTCATTCATGGTAGAGAACTAAGTGTGGTTGAATACAATATCTTAATAATTAAAAGCTAAGTGGTCACTAAAAAAAATATAATATGGTTTCATGATGTGATTCTAATGCACAATCTATATTATTATTCACCCATGATTTCTATACAAGTATGCCTTGTTGTATTGCTATCATGAGCCTGAATGTTATACTATGTTAGTATGTTCATCACTATGTTATTATGTGACTTCAATGTGCATCATGAGCTTTTACTATGTTTTAAGTAGTTTGTTTTACCAGTACTTTACCATATTGAAACTGCATGTGTGGTCACTATGATGATCTAACTTCTAGTCCAATGAGTAGAGGATAAATTTTAGGCTTAGGAATTTTAGCTAGAGTATGTTGAGGATGATATCATACGCTTGTAGCTGGTCATTCTTTGGGGTTTGAGAGTTATATTCCCGTCTAGTTAAGTGTTAACCTAACCTATGTATTTTCTCCTACCCAGTTTGGATGGTTTTGGTTCTTTCTAGATATTTAAACTCTTTTCTTTGATCCATGTATTTGTAATTGTAAACTCTTGCCTTCATTTATATTACTATAGTCATCATTGTTTTCATAAAACTATTGTATTATTAATGGAACATGAATTCCTTCGAGGTTTTTCCATTTTTCCTTGCATTAGGTATGGGTTAGGTAATGCTCACACATCTCTCATGGCTAATATAGTAATAACATTCCCTAATTTTTTTTAACAATGCTTTTGCATTGGCTTTAAAACATCATGATTCAAAATTTAAGGGTGTTACAAGAGTGCGTGATATTCTTATGTGCAAAATTGTTAGTGTAATATTCTATAATTTTGAACATAAATTTTATTCTTTTGATGATAATTATTTTAAATTTTTTATATGATATAATAACCAAAATATTTTCATTAATTAAATAAAAATAATAATAAAATAACCATAATTAATAGTTCAGATCATAATTATCATTTTAAGTCAATCATAATGGTTAAAAGATAGTTTGCCAATTCAAATAAGTTAGATGGATATATTAGTATTTGAATTTAATTAAGTGGTTAATTCTTATTTTAAATTTGAGTAACTATCTTCTCTCTTGTTGTCAGTAAACCTAGCACCAACTGATCTTATAAATAACAAGTTAATCTAACAAATTGAGAAATTAAACCTAGAATAATAGTATCTACTAAACAAAAAAGGCATATGATTTTTATTTTTCTTTTTTTTATTATAGAAGTAAGAGAAAGAAAGAGAAGAAAAATTGAGGCATACTTATAGTATCTCAGTAGTCTTACTTCAATAAAAAAAAGTCATGGAAATAAAACACGAATAAGGCTGTTCAGCATACTAGTAATCGTAGAACAATGTACCACTTTTCCATCTAATTATGACCCTTGTAACCATCTATATGTATATTGATATAGGTAGCCTATATGTACCTGTCAATATCTATCTCACAAGTCCTAATAAATTATTGCCTTCGTATACATGCATGCCCTATTTCCTTTTTCTTGGATAGCATAACAAAGATAGAACAATAAAATGTCTTGACATCATATTCTTAACTACATTGATAGTACTTATGATTGGGTTTAACTGTATTTCCATTTTTTGGCTTGCATATAAAATCGAAACAATAATAGTAATAGATAAGAGAGATACGACTGATGTGGTATAATGTCCTAGCATCAAGTTCTTAATTGCAGTGATAGTACTTATGCTTAAGTTTAGGTATTAATAAATGGTCTTAGATTTCTTAACTCTTCTTGCAAACACCCTTGGATAAATACCTTTTAATAAACCTATAGGTGATTGTATAGGAATTTTGGAATGGAAATGGCAAATAAAAAATTTTACACATAATGTAGAGTGGTTAAAGAGCAAAATACTCACTACATCCACTACCAAAAGGTTCTCCCCTTTTGGATTTTAAATAGTGTTGTGTTTTTATTGATGATCACTTTTCTTTCCGTTTATGATTCTTACAATCTCAATCACCCTCTATGAGATGAATTATAGCTTGACCTATTTATCTTTAGAGACTCTTAATAAAAATCTCTTAAGAATGATAGGTAAACACTTACTAACCTTATATAAAAAAATTGTAAGGTGAGTATGATTACAATTGATTCTCATGAAAATTAATCTAAATAGATGTAATAAAATATATTGCAATTTTAGAGTAAATCTAGCTAAGAGAAGTAAGAAATGAATACTTTTCAATTAAAAACCCTCATTAATTAGCCCTTAGCCATAAAATGGCCAAAATTTTGTATCACCCAATGTGTAGAAAATTAGCATTCAATGCTTACCATTTGATTGGTTTGGCCAAACCAATCGACTTATTATATAGTCAATTGATTTGTGGTTCAAAATAGTCAAATAATTATGTTAAGACCTAAAAATGAAAAGTTATTGTTATAAAAAACTAGTTCATGAATTTATGAAAACCAATCTATCACTTATGCATAGTGGTTAGTTAGTGCTATAAACATATATAAACAATATCATGGTTTAGTAAACTTGCCAATATGTTCATGCAACTAGTTAATCTATTCATTCAAACCAATTTATTGGTTATGAACCACTCAATTGGTTTGAGAAAAATAGTCAATGAGTTTAAATAGAGACAAGGTTGTTTTATTAAGGAGTGAAATCTATAGATTCAATTGACCAATTTCCTCCAACGTGTTGATTGGTTTGGTAAAAATTGTCAAAGAGTTTAAACGTAAACAATTGGGTTTTTGTAAGAATGAAACCCATAGACTGGTTGGTCAAACCACTAGATCGATTTCCAAGCTAGTCAATAAGTTTGGCAAAACCCATTGATCAATTTGCTAGGATAATTGATCCATAATAATTTAATTCATTTCATGCTTTTGACTAAACTAAGCTAGTTTATTAGTCTTAATACCAATTTACTAGTTATGATTGGAACCAAACAACAAGTTTAAAAAACTTAAAAATATTTAGAAATCAAGATTGATCATGAAATTGCATGAAGTGAATTCAAGTTAAGGGTTAAAAAGACATTTTAAAGAGTTTTCATCAAAATGTAATTTTTCTCAACTTAATGTTTTATAAGGAACCTAAGACTTTAGAAATATGATTCTTAAACCTTAAGTCTTGATTATCTTCATACATTCTTCTCTTGTACTTTATAACTTGATTACTCTTTTAATTAGTGCATTAGATAAATGATTTGAGTCTGTGTATTTAGATTTCTTTGTTTATCAATCATATTACATGAACAATTAAGAAAACATATTAGTTCTGAAGACCCACTTGTTGTCATCAAAACAAAGATTATTTGACTATTTAGGTCAACATAGCTCACCTTATGCATCAAAATTTTCTTGTTACACCTCAATAACCTATTCCTCAAGAACTATACTCTATAACACCATCTTCAAAGAAGAAGAGGTAGAGTTTATGGAACATGTCCAAGGCAAAATTACTAGAAGTGATAAATTGTAGGAGTCCCTTATCCCTTTGAGGTAGAGTAGGTGGGAAAGGCATAAAAGCCTGAGTAATGAGACCCACATGCATTTGGATAAAGTCTGTTGGCAATGAATAGAAGATACGATTTCTGATCGATTAACACACATGAAGAACCGATCTAAAGATAAGATGTTTGTCAAACTACTAGAGGTGAAGATGATTTTATTAGTAGAATGATAGATCAAAGGGTGTAGGAAAACCTAGAAGTAATGAAAGAGAAAAATGATTTGTAATACCCCAATTTCAATCTAACTCTAATCCTCGATGATTAATATTTTTAACCTTGCCATGATTTGTTATCTTAAACTTGAACCTAACATTAACTTTAATTTTAAACTTATTTTCCTTTTCCCTTTTTTCTTTTATCCTTTCTTTATTCTTTCTTCTTTTATTTTCCTCCTTTCTTCTGCTATTTTTCCATTTTCTTCATCACCTTCCCTAAACTTCTTCTTCCCCAAATGAGTTCTTCCTCCCTAACCCATTTCCTTAGGTTTTACCTCCAACCACAGACCTACATAAGCCCTACTTCATAATCACCACCCTCAAATCCTCGGATAAGTCACATAAAAATTTCTCCCAAATCTCCCATCCTCAGCTTTACACCATACCTAATATTTTTCACCCTCACCTCTTATCCTTTTCACGTGTAAGTCATACACACACGGCCCCTAACTAAGGAAGCATGAACACTACCAAACTACCTAACATAAGCATCCATTCAGATTGAGGAACTCTTTAACACCTCTAATACCTCCACATCTAGAGATTGTACTCTGTCCTCGGTGGAGAGTAGGAATCAATCACAATCTCTAAGTTCCACTACTCCTACTCATGTAACACCCCCAAAATGTATAGTTGAAAATTTTTGTTTGTACAAAAAACCATACACTAAAAAAAGGGGATGTTACTGTAGTGATCGACAAAAAATTGACCCTAGCTAATCTCGTATTAACCACAAAGCTAAGAACTAAAATTATTAATGCCATTAAGACTTAAAAACCATATTAATTTCAATATTTCATAAATAAAACAGAGTGCACAATTGTCAGAGTTAATATAAAAATGGAAAGTAAATATAATAATGCCTACTATATGGAAAATAAAATGATAATTAGAAAATATGGAAATCGGATTAAGATAAATCTAGATAACACCCTATCGAATCCCACATGAAATAAAATTAGCCATCACTTGGTCCCGCCCACAACATCATAGGCATCAAAGTAATCAAAGGTGTCATCTCCTACTTGCACAAACTCAGGAGGGGTTTTTGTTGGTGGAAATGTGTTGTGCCCATGAAAGGGGTGATTAGTATACTACGTACAGAGTAAGGTAACGATGTGACTAAGACCATGCATAATATGAAAAGGAAAATATTACATGTAGTATGCCATTCAGATTAATCATTGTTATTAAGACATAGGCCATTAATTTTATCTTTACACATCTCTCAAATTATATTTGCGTGAATATGAGAACCCCACTATTATAGCCGGTGGATGAAAAATGATATTCCAAGGTAAAATGCACATGGCCACTATTATAGCTGGTGGACCAAAAATACTACTCTAGGGCAGAACGTACTTAGCCACTATTATAGCTAATGGACCAAAAATTATCCCAACTTGGCCCCAACCCATGTGGTGCTCCACTGTAAATAGTTAGTGTCTTTTCCATGATTTATTACCATACAATGTTTGGCTTATCAAGCTTGAAACCCCCACTATTATAGTCGGTGGACTGGAATACACTCTAGGACAAGAAAGCTCCTAGCCACTATTATAGCTAAAGGATTGGAAAACACTCTAACCTAAGCCTAGCTCGATAATATTTCACTTTAAGTAATTAATTTTTTTACTCATATCTTATTCCACATGTAACCCCAACTAGACATGCATGCCCTCAATAAACTCCCGACTTATACCCCAAACTTCCTAAATGACCTGGTCCCATATCTTAGGACCTCTACACTCCTTAAGACTCTAAGTTCTCTAGTGCTCCTTTCCCCTAATCCTTGTGAAATCCAAATCCCCCCATGCATGTGGGTCCAGGTCCATTTCCCATATCTCTACCTTGGCTCACCATCGGCCCTAATGTTTCCCCTTAGAAACCCTAATCTAGCCTATGTGCCACTAACCTCTCTTTATCATACATGGTCCAGTTGCCTGTGATTCCAACACCATCACTCCAGTCTACCTACATCTAACATCACAAACTTACTCCCCATCTTCCATATGTGATAAGAAAAACCCTAATTAGCCACCCAAAAACCCTAACACTTCTCCTTTCTTTACACCAGCCCTTCACACATACACTCCACCCTCTTTACCACTTGACTCAATCACTTCATATAACACCCTCCTAAACTCAATCCTAACTCCAACCAATTACCATCAAACCTTTCATACACTCCCCTACTTAGGGTTTTTTTTCCTAAAAACCCTAGTTAAGCCCCAATACACACTTTTATCAACCCATTTAGTATTTTTCACCCATGTACTCCAATCACCCAAAATATTCTTCTCCCACCATGATTAAACCTTAAACTACCTATTTCCATGTAAACTTTAACCTCATGCAAAGGCCAACCACCCCATGAAAGCCTCACATTTCACATGCAATATTTACTCTAACCCTTCATTTTATTATTATTATCTCTTTATTTTATCAGCCATGGATCATAAGATACTTAGGATTTTCCTCACTTCTCCCTAATCACTCCTCTCTCTTTATTTCTTTTAGCTCGCCACAACCTCATCACACCACTTAATGCTTCCTAGCATACATGTCAAATTATAGAAACTATACATATAAGCATATTATAAATTACAAGTCATATCATTCATGTAATATATCATAACACATACACAAATTACCTTAGCTCTATGCATAGCAAGATGCACTGCACGTATTTTAGTCTATACTCACGTATAATACAAGCACATATCAAAACTCCCATAAACACATAAAACATGTAATTTTGCCTTCACCACATCCTTACCTTGTAGGACATCGGACTTGGAGCATGAGTCCTATGCCTCCTCATGGGAAGGGTTTGGTTCACCTATAAAAATAGAACATTAATACTAAATTTCCTCTTACTTCTTTTTCTTTTATTATTCTCTAGCTAAATATTAGTAAAGAGACTAATAATAATAATAAGTTTAATAATAGAAAATATTTTAAAAATTATAATTAAATAAAAAAAGGTTAGGACATAACTATAGAGGATGTGATAGCTAGAGTGGTAATGGCAGCGACGTACGGCTGCATTGGAGGTTTCACAAGGGTGATGGAGGTGGTGGTGATAGAAAAGATAAGATTTTGGGGTTAGAAAATGGAGGGGGAGTGGTGTTTTGTTGGGTTGTAGGGTTCTTAGGTCAGAGGGGGTTATAGTAATGATGGTGGCGTGCCATGGCGAGGATGTAGGTGATGGTGAAGGTGGTGGCTGAAAGTGAAGGAGAGGAAAGAAGGAGGAAGGAGGGATATAAAAAGGAAATGGAGGGTGTGGAAAGGTGGAGGTAGGGTTTCTAGGTGGAGAGGGAGGTAATGCAAGTGGCTGTTGTGGTGATGGTGGCAGAAGTGGCGGTAATGGCTAAAAGTGGAGGAAGGGAAAGGAGGAGAAAGGAGGGGAAGAAAAAGGAAAGGGAGGGTATGGGGATGTAGAGGGAGGATGTGGAGGTGGTGGTTACAATGGTGGAGGCGGTACAAGATGGCACAAAGGGTAAAAAAGGGCATCTTGAGCTACACACTTTGCGCAAGTGGGGAGAGCAAAGGAGGGAGAGTTAGAAGTAAGAAAGGGCCACGTTTGGTATAGGGTGGTGTAAGAAAGAGAGTGGTGGCAGTTTGGATGGCAACGAGGTGTTGCGGTGGCGGCGACTACATCTAAAGATGCGAGGGGAGAGGAATTTGGGGGATTTCTAGGCAAAGGAAAAGAGAGAAGAAATAGGGTGGAGGAGGGATTTTATAAGCATAGGGGAGGAGAAGAAGATAACAGAGATTAGGATGAGGGTGTGGGTGTGGGAGGGGTAGGTGGCTGTAGGCTAGTAGTAGTAGTCTAGTGTAGGTTCGTAGGGGGCAGGGGTAGGACTTTTGTAGGGTTGTGGGGGGCTAGGTGGGGATGTTGGGGCTGCATAGGGGCTAGGACCAATGAAGGGTAGTGCTAACTACACACCCTATAGGTTAGGTCAAGGGGCAGGTGAGGAGAGAATGAGAGAGCCATAGTTACAAAGCAGGTATGCACGTTAGCTGATCAGGGGGAGAGGTTGAAGATAAGGGCAAAAAGGGAAGAAAAGGAAAAAGGAAGGGGAGAGTTGGGCTGCATGTTGGGAAAAAAAGAAGGGTTAGGCTACTTGAAAAGTAAGGAGATGAGGGGGAGGGGGAGTGGGAGAAGATTGGGCTGCGCTAGGCAGGCCCAGACCATCAAGGAAGAGATAAAAGGAAAGGAGAAGTAGAAAAAGGAAAAAGGAAAAAGAAAAATAAAGAAAACTTAGGTGGTTGGGGTGTTTGGAATTTTTTTTGACTTTTTTTGTGCAATTATAAAATTAGTAAAAATAATTAAATATTTTTTCTTGGTAATTTATAAATTATGGTTAATTTTTTCTTAAAATCTATTTTAGTTTGGCAAACTATTCTAACCTCCACTAATTTGATTCATACATTATTTTCCTCCATTTTGGTCTTAATTATTTTTATTATAATGACATTATTTTATAAAAAATGGTGTATTTAATTAATCTCACTATTAAACACTATTTTATTATTAATTCCTAAATTAAGGTTTTAGGGTATTACAACTCGGTCCCGTGATCCATCCATTATTGAATATTCATGATGATTATGAAATATCACTAAGAAATCTCCTCATTCTCTTTTATTTTTCCATACTATGGATGACTAGCAATGCTTGATCAAATCTGTCCATGGTAAGAAAGTCATTCCATGGAAGTGAATTGACACCTAGGCTTACACTGAGCATTGTAGACACTCCTTCATATAGTCTTTCTTATATACCTATCTCATTCCTCTTTTCAATCTTAGTGATCCTATATGCATATACCGGGTTCAGCTATTTTACATCAAACTTATTATTTACATTCTTAGCTCTCCCCTTATCGCACATGTTCTCTAAGTCCCTATTATCCTAGATTGTTTTAGGTAGGTAAGGATACTCAAGATCTAGATTTATATTAAACTAAGATGACCTTCGGTTAATTAATGAGGACTCAAACTCATAACACTATCTCCACTGATATGAAGCACTATTACTATGTACATGGTGAAACTACCAACATTTATTATTTTTCACCCTTAAAGTGGGTGTGTCACTATCTCTTCTACTCTGTCATCTTCCCTTAAGTAAGTTCAGGTGGTTATATGATAGTCAAGGATTGGCATGGGGTCAACCATATCCTCATCGTCGCTTTGATATAATTTAAAGTTAACATCTTCCACCACATATCTCATATGTCAAGCTATATTATGGTTTCTCTTGGTTATGGATCTCTCATTATAAGGATCCTATAGGATTTTGGTGTCCCATTTGGTGAAATCATAGTAGCTCCATTTCACCTTCATAATGGAATTTATATATTGGATGTTGTGACACTCAAAAGATTGGGTTAAAAGATGAGTAAATTTTGGTAGACCATGGCACATACAACTAAGGCTCATACTTCATTAATGTGTAGTGACGATATTCTTGTCGTACCTTGGTTCCATATTCCAAATATAGTGGGATATGCCTCCCACCCCCTTCTAATGATCCACTAACACCAACTGATCTTCCATTCACTACTTTTGGAGCTTCCACCTCCATTAATGCACTTTCCATATCTACTTCACCCCCCTCAACAAGTAATTAGGGTCGTGTGACCTTAGCTAATGTCCATGATCTCCTCCTAAGGATATATACTTTGATGACCATAATTGAGAGGCATTAGAGGCTCTTGGAGACTAAGATGTGTGCCATCTGCCTATAGATTCAGCGTTATATTACACAACACAATCATGATGACATAGGGATGGGTCAAGTTTTCTTGGGTTACTAATGATGCACATTGAAAATTATATAGATGTTGTTTCTACTACTCCAAGTACCAAGGCTATCTCAATCCAACCTGATGAACCTCCTCCATCTACTCATATCATCGATGAGTCACACCTCATTTCCACTTGAATTTATCTAGCTCTAGTTGAGACTATTAGCTATGAAGATGTAGAGAGTGAGGACCTTTACAATATGTCTCTACCATCATTCATCACTACTTTACCCACTAGTCCACCTCCCTCTACTCTAGGCACTTCTTGCATTGATAAGGACTTTTTATAGTACTTGATTACCCTTTGAGTGGGCTATGTTTTTCTCTTTTTATCTTTGAGTCATACTTATACTCATGTAATTTGTGATTATATGAACTTAGTTGAATTAACCATATTTAGATTTTAGTGTATGCAGTTTTCTCATCTCATGTACTATATTATACATTTTGATTGTATATATAAAATGAGATAATTCAAATTTATGCATCCCTTTCTTATATATGATTTTACTCATATAATATGATCCATGCTAATAAATTCCTATGAGCATGCACTAGTTCATGATAATACATCCTTTTCATTTGGATTATTTCCTCCTTTATATTTAAGATTCATACCTGCGTTGCCCCTCTCACTTTTTATTGATGCCAAAAGGAGGAATAAAATCTAGATTGGAATTTGAGATGTAAATGGTAAGGAATTAGGTCTATATGGGTATCCAAACTTCAATATTATCCTTAATTTATCTATATTTGCACTCTTTATTTGTCATCATCAATATAGGGATATTGTTTACCTTCTAGTTTAATCAATGTCTTAAACCTTGATTTGATGTTAACAAAGGAGTTTAAACAAGCTAACATGGTTGTTTAAATGTCCATAATCTATGATTGATAATAAAGAAGTCAAAATAATTTACTCAAATCAGTTCTCAAGTGTAAAAATTGAAAGAGTGATTAAGCCGCAAAGCATAAGAGAAGACTATATCAAGATAACCAAGACTCTAGACCTCAAGGTGTATGCTTTTTCTTTTAGGTTATCTTATGAAGTGGGTTGAGCAAAAAAATTTTGATTTTTATCTCTTGGGAAATTTTACAAATCTATTTAAAATTAATTTAATAAAAATTCCTTGTTGATTTTAATCCAAAACTCTTTCAAAACATTTTTTAGCCATACTAGTTCTAGTTGGAACCAACCTACTACTCTCAAGATCAATCGACTTGTTTACCTAAAACCTAAGGCATTAAATGTTTAAAAACTCAAACTAATCAATTGGTTTAGAAACTAATTGATTAATTTGAATAACTAATACATGGAATTTAGTCCTAAAAAAACCTATTTGGTATTTATTTGAACAATTTGGCTAGTTGACACAACAGATCGACTAGTTTAGAAACTAATCGACAAGTTTAACTAATAAGTCAATGGGTTTTGATTATGCATAGACCTGTTTGGTCTCTTTTTGAACACGTTGATTGGTTTATAAAATCAATTAACTTGTTTGATTAATCAATCCATGAATTTTACTCTTATAGAAACCCATTTTATCTATGTTTGATCATTTTAACTAACATTATCAAATTGATTAACGAGTTTACAAACTTATCGACTTGTTAGACCAACTAGGTTAAAGGTTGAGATGAAGCGACTAAACTGATTAGCTATTTTGAGTAAATTAAATGTTTA
This sequence comes from Tamarix chinensis, assembly GCA_030549775.1. Taxonomy (NCBI): domain Eukaryota; kingdom Viridiplantae; phylum Streptophyta; class Magnoliopsida; order Caryophyllales; family Tamaricaceae; genus Tamarix; species Tamarix chinensis. Next base: position 61,603,192 of record CM060177.1, on the reverse strand, counting down.
AAATTGACCCATTACTCCTACAACATATATATGTATGTATGTATGTTTATGTTGATATATGTTATTTTACTCCAATGACTATAGAGTTGAGAATAAGTATAAATAACATTTATGATGCAACATAAAAACAACTTATAACTTTCATTAGTTGCATAAATCAATTCTTTGTGCCCATTTTCAATTAATTCTCAACTAGTTACCTTCATATTCATCTCAACTTGAGAAAATTTTTAAAGGTTTTGTGCTCATTCTACTCGGCTAAATATTACACTCACAAATTGATCTTTTATTTTCATATATGTATCATTTATGAGATACATTGTAATCAACCACATTTCTCCTCAAAATAAATTATATTGAGGTTTTGTTTTGCATATCATTTCTAAGAAATGTCATTGAATTAGGAGATCAATAAACCCAGAGAGAATTACTTGGTTAACTTATAAATTAGATCCTAGAATTTCATTGAGATAGTTGTCTTATTGAAATTCAAAATCCAAAAGGCAAACTCATTGGTAGTGATGATGGAGAATATCTATTTTTGAACCACTATACATTTTGTGTTAAATTTTTTTCCCTCATTTCCATTCATAAAAGCCCTATTCATCTCCTTTAGGGTTTATTCACACTTCCATTGTACACATCATTCACCTCTATTTTCATTTATCAAGGTCTACATAATTTTTTAAACCACACACTACGCGACCTTTGCTAGGTTAGAACCTCACATTGCTCCTCCTTGGAATTGTGAGAAAATAAAGCAACTAGCACCATTCATACCATATTAAATCTCTTTCACATAAGTCCCCCTAGGTGTGTCACAACCTTATGCAACATACCGTTAACTACATCCACACCTCACACAACAAACACCACTACCTCATATTACCTACCTCCACTTGTGCCCACACTTGACACCATCCTACCCCTTTCTACATGGGTGCCTCATGCATAAAAGCCCTCTTTGCATGAGTACCTCATTCAACTTCACCCCTATTTGCTTCCCTACCTCATCCCACATGCCTTTTTTAGTGCAACACTTTCATATAAGTTTAAGCCTCTTTGTTTGCTTTAGTCTTTGCTTCTTTTCCATCATTCTTTACCTTACCTTTACCTTGGTTATTTTCTCACATTGTAACCATGTGTTATTCAGGGTTTTTACGTGATTTTCTAATGGTGTTGGAGGAGGAGTCTTAGGGTTTATTATTTTTAGTGACTAGTGTTGGTTAGGTATGGATACATGTCCAAGTTAGGGTGTTTGAATGCTATATGCATATTTGTATGTAAACTCATGTTTTGTGTTATTATATCTAATAATTTTCATGTTATTATCATGTTAGGATTATTTTGTATTGTATTATGCAAAAGTAAATGCCATGTGAAAACATGAGCTTATGTGATATTTTTTGCGATAAGTCTTTTCTTGCAACTCTAAGTATGATATTATAGTTTTTTTTATAAAGTATGGGAAGTGGGTAAAAATTTTGGTAAAGTTGTATAATGTTGTAGTAAATTAAAGGTTGAGAATTAATGATGTTGGACTCATAGGGTTTTGTGAAAATTTGGGTGTTGTGGCTACCTTACAAGTACCCTGGTAATTTTTTTGCTACCATAGAAAAACAAAGTGAGGTATGTTAGGTATTAAGGTTTTATACTTTATTTTATAGGTAATATGTTCAAATTATTGTTGAGTAGGAAAAAATTTATCTAAAATGATATTTAAGGAATTTAGGTAAAATGAGGGTATTTTTGTTAATATGGGTTGAATATGAAAATTTTAATATTTCTAATGTGATATTGATTTTAAATATGCAAAGTATATTATATGAATTAATATACTCAAGGTAATTATCAACAATATCTATCTAATGAAATGCATAAAAGGCTTAAATTGAGAATAGTAACCCTGGAGACCTGGTCATTATTATATGTGTAAAATTTTAGAGTTAGGCCTTGGTTTTTAGATATGTTGTTAATAATGATATATTAGGAAGGTGTAATATATTTTGTGGTTAGATAAGCATCATGGAAGAAGTTACACTTATCTTGTAAAATAAAGGATTCATAGGGGAGTTGTGGCTATTCTTCTTAGGGAGGTATCCAAATTATAAATGGTTGTGTGTTATGTGCCTTTAATATTTATGTTGAGTCTATATGATAACATCTAATAAGACATTAATACATAAATTATGAAACACCATGTGATTTAGGACAATGGTGTTTCGACCTATTCCACCAGATAAGATTAGTGCCTAGAAGCATTTTACTATGGAAAGTGTTTCAAACTATTCCACTAGATTAATGATAGTGGGCAGGCATATTTTTTCTTGGGAGGTGTTTCATCTTGTTCCACCAAATTAGGAATAGCGGGGTTCCTAAACTTAACAAAACTATATGGATTGAAAGTATACCTAATAATGGAAATATGGACTGATACTTCTCTTACATCATATCATGTTTAATGAATACCAATGTTGATTTTTTCCATGTTATCTTTTATACTTTTATACTCTTGATGTGAATATATTGTTACCTCACTTAGTATGTAGCATATTGATATTCCTTTTTATGGGTGCTACTCATTTTCATAAGCAAATGACCTAGATTTTATTATACAAGAATTGTTTGGATGAGTTCCATATATATGATTCCTTACCTGTAGAGGAGTGATTATGTTATCCTTTGGGGGTTTACATAGAGCTAATGTTACATGGTTGTTAGTTTTTATCTAGGTACCTTTTTGGAATCTTAGATCTAATGGATCCCTTTCTGTTGTATTTTTATTTATTACATACTTGAAGTTGAACTCGAGCTATCTTTTAATTTTATGGTAACATCTCTCATCCTCTTTTTATAATAATTTAAATTCTAATTGTTTTTCATTATATCCAATGTAAAGATGGTATAGTAAGTCAGACTTATGTCTAGTACGGCGGTAACACCCAATTATCTTATTATTACAGTCTCAACAAAACAAAAAGTTTGAGTATTAAATTTCTAGATGTTATAAGTTAGCCTCAAACCTTTAGATCTAATAGTCATGCTCTATTTATTTTATTCTCAAAAAATCTTTATTATTATTTTATCAGTCTTTTTAACTTTTTAAAAAATAATTCTTCGAAAACCTAGATTAACTTGTGAAGAAAAAGGAAAGGATAGCCTAAGTGGCCTTTGAATATCCTTATGTGTATTATGTGATAGTAAGATAGGAATATTTTATCCTAACAACTTTTTTTTCTTGTATCTAACTTGCTATGGAATTGATTGATCATGATGGTTATTTGGAGGAGGTGTTTGAGGTCTTCATTAAGTTTATCAAGTCTCCACAAGCAACACCTCAACCTTAACCATCACCACCACCTTCGCATTACCCACAAAAGGATATTAGAGAGGACTAGCTTTAGAGGGTTACTAGTCACCACCCGTCGACCTACACTAGGAAGGAGGATCTAGTCATGCTCTAGGGATGGATTTAGGACTCGAGATTTGGATCCAACTTTCAAAATAGATTTTCTTTTTGAAGCAAGGATGGAGAGTATAACAACCTTTTTCCTTTGGAGGTCTACGAACACCTGGTGGATAGGTCACCATTCATAGGTAAGACCATTGATATCTTAGGAGGACTTAACGATGATACTTCACATGAATATCCTAAGGGCTTTAAGAGAGATAAGCTTAAAATGTTCACATAGTTTACTTATGAAATGCCCCAAAAATTCCTAATTTTATAAATTATATATAAATGAGGTTTTATTAGAAAAATTATTTAAATAAATTATTTTTATTAAAATAAAAGGATACTTAATTAGGTAAAATCAAGAAGAGATTTATAAGTATTTTAATTAGGAGGAATTTGGGTATTTCAACTAATTAAGGATTTTATTTGGAAATTAATTAAATAACTTATTTTATTTAAAATAAGAAGGAGAAAATAGTTTCAAATTAATATTAATTTTATAAATAATTTAATTGAAGAAATTTAGGGTGTTTTGGTAATTAAAATGGAATTTATGAAAAACCTTTTACAAATCCTAATTTATCCTAAAAAGGAATTTAAATATTATTTTATTTAAATATTATTATTTTTAAATATCCCAAATATTTTAATTAATTTAAATACCCAATCTACTTATTTTCCTTTTTCCTTTTTTTTCCTTTTTCCTTTTCTTTCTTCCTTTTTCATTTCTTTTTCTTCCTTTTTCTTTCTTTCTCTTTTCTTTTTCATTCTTCTTCCCGATTGGGCCAATCTGCGGCCCAATTCTTCCTTCCTTCTTTCTTTTTCTTCTTGGGCGTTTGGGCCTGCCTCCTTCGTGTGGCCCGTCTCCGTCTTTTCTTTCTTTTCTTCAATTGTTTTTCCACAAAATGCCTCACTTCATTTAAAATACACCCTCTTCGCCCAGCCGACCGCCCGGTCTCCTTATTTTTCATTCTTTTCTTTCCTCCCGAACCGCCCGGTTCCCTACCTCCTTCTTCTTCCTCCAGCTTCGATCCTGCCTTCGCCGTCGACTGCAACTCGCCGCCGCCATTACCCTGGTTTTTCACTGGCGATCTCGCCCGATTCAACCGGTCATTTTTCTTCCCTTATCTTCCCCCTGATTCGGTGATCACACAGACCCATCCACCTCCCTTTTCTCGCGCATTCTTCCCTTTTTTCCCTTTGCATATCCATTTCCCCGCTTTGACTCCCACCGGCCAACCTCGCCCCCGTTGACCCTAACCCTACTTTCCTTATTCCCTATCCGACCCACAGAATCCTAGCTTCCCTTCTAACCCTATAAATACCTCCCATAATGGCCCTGTATCGAGCCTTTGATTTCTTACCCAGAAATCATCCCTTGTCGTCGCCGCCACTTTAGACGCATCGTCCTCCGCCTCCAGCAAATATCGACGCCCTCTCTGGCCATAAAACTCTTCCCTGCATCCTCCTCTAGCTAACCAACTGTCCCATATATCTCGATTCTTCCTGCACAAGTCTCCCCGACTATGCGAACTTCCCTTCCCGATCAACCCTGATTTCTACCTCCGCCACCCTTTGCGCCGCCCTTAGCCACCTCTTTCGCCGCTCACGCCGTCTCTTTCACTTCCCATTCTCTTCTACAGACCCTCCCCTACCTTCCCCTACCTCTCTTTTCATCTTTCTCCCTCTTCTCCTCTCTTTTTCTTCTTCTCTCCCATTCGGCCACCGCCGCCGCCACCTTTAGCTGCGCCACCATCATTCTGTCCCTCTCCTCCTGGGCAACCCTAAACACCCCATACCTCACCTTAATTCTCCCTATCTTTTTCCCTACATGCAACTTTTACCCTTTTCTTCCCTTTTTCCAGCCACCTCCGCCACCTCCGTGCACCACCGTCGGTGCCGCTTATCCTCGCCAACCTAAGGTTGAACCCTAGACCCTCTCAGCCATTTTCCCTATTTTTATAACCCTTAAATTATTTTATTTCAATTAATTGCATATAAATACTATTATTATTATTATTATTTATATTTATATTTTTGATATGTATTATTATTAGTATTAGTATTAATGTTTTGATTATTATTTCTGTTGAGGGTTGAAGCCCTATTGTATTTTTAATTCGATTTTATTATTATTCTTCTTATTATTTCTATTATTACTATTATTAATATTAATATGTTATTATTATTATAATTATTATTTTATTTTTACTATTTCGAATTACTATTATTATTATTTAATTATTAATATTACAACTACTTTACTATTAGCTTTGCTATTATTATGATTATTGTTATTGTTGTTGTTGTTTTTATTATTATTATTTATTATTATTATTTCATTATTATCATTATTACTAAATTTGGTTATTTATTTTACTAATGTTATTATTAGTATTGTTTTGGTAAAGGGGCCGAAGCATTAATTTTACTTTGTTTTTGAATAATGTCCTTTTTATTATTATTATTATTGTTACTATTATTATTATTATTCTTATTTATATTCTCATTGATATTACTTTTAGTATCATTATTATTATTAGGGTAAAGTATTTAACCATATATTATCAACTTTTATAAAATTTCTATTATTTCTATATCTTTAGCAAAGTTAGAATTTTATTAGTGTTATTTTCATTAATATGTTATTATTTGGTCAAAGCCCTAAGGAGGCATAGGAGCGTGTTCCAAGACCGGTGTCTTTTCAAGTAAGGGGTGCTAAGGCCTTTTGTGTGTTGATATGCATTATGTGCTTCGCATGCTATGTATCATATGTTCATTAATGTAATTATTTTGTATATGGTATGATGTGAAGTTCAAGCATGTTCCTGTGTTGTTATATGGCATGTGTATTATGTATATGTGATGATATGTGTTGTGATCCTGTAAGGCATGCATGTGAGGGTGTTGATGTGGTTTGTGTGGGAGAAAGGATGAAAAAGGAGGATAGGGAAAGAGGTTGACCAAGGGAGGTGAGTTGACCTAATTATTTTCATGATTCATAAGTGGAAGAATAAAATGGAGAATTTTAAGGTTTCATGTGGGAGAATCTGATTTATGATTTTTATGATTTTGTATGGGAGAGTTTAATTATGGTTTTGTGTGGGAGAATATAATTTATGGTTTTATATGGGAGAATCTAATTTATGGTTTTGTGGGGGAGAATATAATTTATGGTTTTATATGGGAGAATCTTATTTATGGTTTTGTATGGAAGGATCTAATTTATGGTTTTGTATGAGATGATCTATTCTAGGGTTTGGTATGGATGAATCTTTGGTTTTGTGTGGATTGAATTTAGGGTTTCGTATGACGGAATCTTGGGTTTTATATGGTGGTATTAATGGTTTGTATGTTGGTATTGGGGTCTGTATGGCGTATTAGGGTTGTATGGTGGTATTAATGGTTGTATGGTGGTATTAGGGTTGCATGGTAGTATTAATAGTTGCATGGTGGTATTAATGGTTGCATGGTGGTATCAATGGTTGTATGGTGGTATTAGGGTTTGCATGGTGGAGTTAGGGTTTTACATGGGAGTTAATGATTGCATAGGATTTAGGATTTGTATGAAAAGTTTGAGAGGTTGCATGGGATGTGTAAAGTTTGCATGGGAGTAAAATTTACGTATGAAAGGTTGATTTGGGATGTAAGGACGGTAATGGAAGTGTTATTTGGGTGTTTGAACATTTTAGATGAAAAATAATATGTGGAGATTATATAAAGGTCCGTAGGAGACCAAACTAGGGTTTGTGTGGATAATTAGGGTTTGTTGGGGTTGCTTCGAATTTTTGTATTATTATGTGTGTTGGTGATTAAAGTGTAATTATGATTGTCGAATTTTATGATCTATGATGTGTGAAGTGTAAAGATAATGATTCGTGCATGTCCATGATGAAAGCTTTTGAATAAGATACTTAAGACATTAATCACGTAAAGTGGAAGATGTTGAGCCGGGCCCAGACCAATCCACCGGCATAATAGTGGCAGGGAATATTTCCCTCGCGACCGATCCACCGGCTAAAATAGTGGCAGGGCATGTACCCTCGTGACCGATCCACCGGCTATAATAGTGGGGGATCCCGAGCTCAACAAAATAAAACCCTACAATTGCTAAGACATGGGAAAGATCATAATTACTTAAAGTGGAACACCGTACGGGAAGGGGCCAGACCGATCAATCGGCATAAAATAGTGGTAGGGTATGTTTCCCTCGCGACCGATCCACCGGTTAAAATAATGGAAGGGAATGTTTCCCTCACGACCGATCCACCGATAGAAATAGCGGGGGTTCCCGTACTCGTATGGACTTGATAAAGAGCATGGTGTGAAAATATTTTGATAAAGGATTTATTAAATAATTAATCTGAACTATATTGGACCTTGGCATTTTCACCTGATCGTTCATTTGCCTTTAAGTTGTTGTGTTGGTGATTATGCCTTATTATTATTCTGCATGGATTATGTGTTTACGTGTTGGCCTTAGTGCTCGGTTACCTTACTCAGTACGTAGCATACTGATCACCCTTTTTATGGGTGGTGCTCATTCCCACGAGTAGTATACCCTTCTGACTTTGTGCAGGTGGGCGAGACATCAATCGGGGCTGAGTGTTGAGCATGTTTGGCTCGAAGTTCGAGAGAGTTGTGGCCATATTTTAGTCTTTAAGTGATTTTATTTCCTTTTGCTAATCTTTTATAGGTTGTAAGTTTAATTCTCTTTGGAAATGAATTATAATTCTTGATGTGTACTCTGATTTTGTTTTACAACTGTTTAATGCTTAGAATGGTAATAAAGATTCAACGAATTCTTGGAATTTGGATTGTATTGATTTATAATTGATTATTTTTTTTAGCCTTATCACTTGGTACTGAAACGGTCGGAGAGAACCGATTTGGTATTAAGTGTGGCAGTAACATCCCCAGAATTCATGGGTTTTAATTCGATTACTTCCGCTTTTAAAAAAATTAGTGAATTTTGGGGTGTTACAACTTAGGGAAGCATATCAATAACGGAGCACCATGCTTGGTTCTCAGATTTGTTAATGTTTTCCCAAGGTATAATAGCTAGCGAGATGACAATGGTCTTTCAGTTCAAGGAGGGGATCTAATTATGTATTATTAGGATGATGGGTGTCGTGGTTTTCCATAACTTAGCTACATTTTACAAGGGAGAATGTGTTGCCACTAATATAGTTCATGACCATATTTTCATGGAATGCAAGAGGAAGATAAGCTATTGGGTTTTAGAGAACAAAATAAGTTTAGGGGAGATGGACCTATGAATTGTTTTCATATGGGTTAAAAGGGTGGTCAAAGCAAGCATTAAGGACCACTGAGATGTTTGTCTATTATTTTTGCAGTCACAATCATTTACGATGAGATTACTAAGGTGCATCTATATAGTTCCAAGTTTATGGTTTGTGGGGTCTCTGATCCATGGAATGTTAGTAGTAGAGGAGTCAATTTAAGTAGTAGGGACTTCTTGTATCCTAGTAGAAGGCATATTAGCAACAAAATTTCCACCCACACTAGTAGCACTAAAGGGCACCTCTCCTAGTTAGTGTATAGGATAAAGAGGCTAAATGGAGGCTAAAGGGTTGTCGTCTATTTTTCTAGGGTGGAGTAAGATAGCCCTAGTGTTTTGGAGGGTATCATGGATAATATAAGGTGTTCACATTGGCTAGTACCTAAATGTCATCAACAAGGCAGCTGCTGATCAACAACTAGATGTAGTTACAAATACATTTTCAATCCTTTTGTTACTAGTGCATGTATTGTTTAATTCCGGTGCTTCATTCTTTTTTATGCCTACCACATTTTTATGAGAGTTATCCGGTCACTATCTGCTAGTGTGTTGATATCTATTATTTTAACTTTTGGGGATAGATTAGACTAAAGTAGACTATAGTCAAATGTAGCCTTAGAAATAGGTGGGGTAGAATTCCTTATGCATTTGGTTAAGATATACGTATGCGACTTTGATGTGATCCTTAGGATTGATATTCTGGAGAGAGATTAAGTTGTCATAGATTGTGCTTAGGAGCGAGTAGTGTTATAGTGGCTTTGGGATGCTAGGGTATCCTTTAGAAGATATAAGCAAAGTTAATCTAAACATATTTTAATGAAGTTTAATACCTTAAATTTAATGTAACCTAATTTCTTGGTATTTAATATTTTAACCTAAACCTAACCCATGTGATTCATATTTTAATCTTACCCTAATTCCTTAATCTTATATTTAAACCTAATTTTTATCCTAACCCTAGACTCCTTATTCCATTTCCCCTTTTTCCTTTTTCCTTTTTCTTTCTTTCCGTTTCGGTCTTTTTCTTCTTCCACTCTTCCTCCATGTATTTTTCTATTACCCAACTAAACCCTTCTGCTAAACCTCCACCCTATAACTTACCTATCTAATTCATCATCACCACCATACCCTTCCCCATCACATGGAATATGTAGTTGGAAATTTCTTGCCTTAAATTCATCTCAATCGTGTATTTTCATACCTGTGCCTTACTCCTCTTTTTTTCCTCACAATTGACACCGCCTCAACTTATTTAATGCCCCACCAAACCCTCCCCAGACATCATCTTCCTTCCCTCAACTTCTCTATACATCATTCTATTATTATATATAATTTTCATCCAAAAAAACCTTGTATTAGTTACCTCACCTAATGTTGTGCCACCTTACCTACATGAGAAACACATGCTACTTAACATTATATGTGTGAGACACTCACGCAATTCACCCCCTTTATTATTGATGCCTTATAGAAGACCAATTATTCTATGCCACAACCTTATGCCACCAACCCCCTAACAAACTTTAACCCTTCACATCACCACCCTCCACCAACATGAAAACCTCACTTACCATCCCTATAGTTATGGGAATCCCTCATGCAACCCCTTTGTTGTGCCCCTTCCTCATGTAAGCAACTCCATTAATACCACACTTTTCTATCCTCATTTGCATTAATTCAACCTCCTTAGTTTTCTCAATTTCTAACCATATGTTATTATTGATTTTTAAGTGATTTTATAGTGGTCACGGATGAGGCATATTAAGGCTTTATTTTTTTTCTAGATGCCAATGTCAATTTGGTAAGGATACATGTTGTAGTAAGGGATTTTTTGAAAGATATGTGTATTTTGCTTCTATTATCATGTTAATATGATTATATTTATAATATCATGTTGTTATTTTAGTATATGATAGAGTGGTATCGTATAATGGAAATTGATTAGTGTGAGAAAACATGTGCTTATGTGGTATATAATACTATAAGTATTATTTTGAAACCACAGGTAGTATGATCTATGGTATCTTAATGTAGATTTTATCAAGTGCGGTAAGTGGGGAATGAATATGGCTAAGTGGTATGGTGATGTAATAAGTTGAGGATCGAAAAATAATGATATTAGACTTATAGAATTTTTGTAAAATTTTAGATATTGTGGCTATCATAAGGGTATTTTGGTCATTTTATAATAATGTGGAAAATACTCATGGCATGATTAAATGATGTATGGATAATGTATAAGTTATCTAAAATGATATTTTAAGGCATTCAATAAGATAAGGCCATTTTGGTAATGAGGCTTAAATATGGAACTTGGTGATTCAAAAATAGGAATGGACTTAAAATATGATAAGTATGATATGTGAAATATTTGGGGCCATTACAAATAGTGTAAGCATAATAAAATAAGAAAATAACTTAAATGGTGACTAATAACCTAAAGGCAAGATTGTTATCATATATGTAAAACTTTGAAGTTAGAGTCTAATTTTTAGATATATTGTTAAGATATTATTTTAGGATGTCATACTAAATTTACTAATGAAATAAGTCTTACAAGAGATTTTATGCTTGACTTGTGAAATTAGGGTTTCTTAGGGGAATAATGATATTTTTTCTTAGGTGATGTCTAGGTCACCATATGGTTATGTCTTATATGTTTTCAATAACTATGTTAAATTTTGGTTATCTGCCTTACATAGTTATATTTATGTATACATTTTGATATTGAGATAAATAAAATTTTAAAAAGGTACTAATCACTTAAAGTAAAATATCACATGAGCCCAAAATGAGGTGTTTAGTTCATCCCACTAGATAATAATAGTGGTCAAGAGCCTTTTCCCTAAGAGATGCATCAAACGTTTCCATGGATTAAGAATATTGTCTAGGAGTGTGTTACCTTGGAAATTTTTTTAATCCATTTGACCAGTCAATAATAGTAGCCAAACATGTTTCTCTTAGGAGGTGCTTCAACCAATTCCCCCGGGTTAGCAATAGTGGATTCCTACTCTAGGTAAATAAATAAATGGATTGTTGATGTGCCTAGAATAGAATTATGATTTAGTTATCCTCTTGTACCATATCATGTTTTATTAATATTCATGCATATTCTTTCATGTAACTTTATATTCTTATATGTCCTTTCTTTGATTGTAGTATTTGCGTACTTAGTACGTAGTATATTAGTCTTCTGCCTCATAGATGCTTCTCACTCCTATGAGTAGGTGATGTAAGAGCATCCAATGAACCTAATGATTGTCATGTTCATATTAATCCTCAAGATAAGAAAGATTTAGCTTTCTTAATGTTGGAGCCTATCATGTTTAATATTCTTGATAATTCTTATATGCTTGATATTGAAAAACATTCAAGTTATTCTTGTAGGTATGTCACATATTTGCAAGAAGAAGATGTTCATACACTTTAAATGTGTACAAGTATTCAAATCATGCAAGGCTATGGCATACATGGGATGATACATTACAACAAGAAGATATAGTGATGATATTCATTATTTGTATTAACTTATTGTAAACCCTAAACCTAATTATATTTTATGCAAGTTAGGGTATTGATATAATTTCATGTATGTATCTTAGTCAATTGTATAGATTTGTAATATTAATCCTTAGTATCATTTAACCAATGATATTATGCTTTGGATTAAGTTTAATATGGGCTTAATTCAACCATGATTAATGGGATGGATTAAGAGGGAATAATCGGCTGGTTTAGTCTAGCTAACCACCGACTACTTCCTTCCCTATATATATTCCTCTTTGTGCACATGAAATGTACGCAGAATGAACCATAATTTTTTTATCAAAATTTGAGAAAAGTTAGCTAAATTCTATTCCTACCTTTTGAGTATTTTTGGAGTAAGGAAGCCCGGGGCAATCTCCTTCAACATCAACACTCAACTCGACAGAATTGAACACATTCCAAATCTGCCGCGAACCTTCATCTTTATCCTTCGATTTCTTCAACAGTAATCATCCTTAACACCTCGTTTCTTTTGCATTAATTCATGGTTGATAGTTTCTCATACAATATTGGATCCAACCTTCCGTTTACTTTGATAAAACCACATCATTTTTGGTATCAGAGCTTCGATTGTTCGAAGCTAACGCAGGAAACCACCTGCAGACCTAAAGAAGTTGCATGTGTGTTGTTGCACCAAGAACTCCACGACTACTCACCCATTTCTTTGAATTCTTGATTCGTGATGAACTTATTTGATTGTTCTTGAAGTTCTTGCTCGAAGTTCTTGTAATCTTGCAACGATCTTGTTGCATTTTCCCCAACATTCTCACATAAAATATCGACGAGGACTTCATCCCCAGTAGTGCACCAGTTTGAGTCGTCTATTTGCCATGAGTTTTTGTGCCTCTCCAGCTCTTCATTCTTACGGAATTCTACTCTCCATTTGTGAGTGATCAAGTGTGTAGAAATCCTTTTCAATTTTCCTTCGTACAACAAGCAAGGAAAGCAGCAAAGAGTCTCAAAATTCCTGATAACTCCTCAGTCACTTGAACAGACCTGGAACTTGTAGGCCCTTTATTCCACTCATTTCTCATCATAATCTACCTCTAGATCTCCTCTACATCTTCTATGAATACATCAACACGAATCTCCCACTGGAAAACAAGCATTTGTTGAAGACACAGAATAATGTTTTATGATTTTATGTGAAGGAATTTCACATCCTTTATAGAATAACCTCTCTTTTTTGTGTGTACCTGCGTGCAATGGCTATTCTTGGGGCTAAAAGATCTCCTTTGTGCCTAAAAAAGGACTGCAGGTATTTTTTAACATTTGTTTAAGAATTAGCAATTGGTTTGTGCTTTGTTTGGTTGTAGGAACATATTGTGTACAACAAGTAGGGTTGTGGGTCAACCTTCACCATGGGTAGTGAAGAGGTTCATGCCCTAGTAGAGTCCGTCAAAAGTCTCACCACATGCATGGATGCCCAATTACAAACTCAAAAGACACTACAACATCAACTCCAAAGTGTGGAAGCTAAGTTGGCCGACAAAGAGAAGTGTAAACCATGGCAAGTTCGAATGGAAACCACACATGATAGTGTGGAAGGGAGAATGAAGCCTATGTACCATGTCAAGAGTGGACGTGGAAATTTCAATTTGTCTCATCATGAAGATGGAGAAGAAGAAAGAAATTCTTTTAGCTCAAGCAACCAAAGAAGAGCACCTACATTCCATGTAAGAAATGCACACCATGAAGATCAAGGTATTAAACTTGACCTTCCTGAATTTTATGGTGGTTTGAATGTGGAATCATTTTTTGAATGGTTGCATGATATTGAGGCTATTTTTTAATTTAGACAATATGATGATGATAGAAAGTGCAAATTAGCTACACTAAAGTTCAAAAAGTTTTCTCGAATTTGGTATGATAATTTAAAGCGAACAAGAGAAAGTCAAGAGAAGTCTAAAATAAAATCTTGGGAAAAAATTAAAAAGCACTTAAGAAAGAAATTTGTGCCTAGGGAGTATGAATAATATATGTATGTTAAAATGACTACTCTAAGGGAAGGCTTATTTAGTGTAGAAGAATACACTAGAGAATTTGAAAGACTAGCCGTTATTTGTGATGTTCATGAAAGAAAGGAACAAAAATGTGCTAGATACTTAGGTGGCTTGAATAATTTAATAAGATACAAAGTGGATATGTACTCTTATGACTCTCTTGATGACTTGATAAAATTGGCTATGAAAATTGAAAGAAAAACCAAATCAATAAAAGCCTATGTTAATTATAATGCTTCTACTTCAACTAAACCCTAGTTTAACACCTTTACACCTAAATCAACATTTTCATATAATAAAAAGAATAACAAAGATGATAAAGGTAAAAATAAGGTGGTTGAAATGGAAAATAAACAATGTTTCAAATGTGAAGGATATGGACATTTTTCTAGAGATTGTCCTAACCAAAGAGCCTTAACCTTACATGAAATATAAAACATGGAACCATATAGTGATGATGATGAATTATAAGTTGAATCTCCTAATGAAATATTAACTATGGAAGAAGAAGAAGGAGACCCATGCTTTGTAATTCAAAGAGTTTTACAAATACAACATAGTATTACACCTACTCAAAGAGAAAAGATGTTTAAAAATAAGTGTAAAATAGGTGACATGGTTTGTAAACTCATAATTGATATTGGTTCATGTACTAATGTTGCTAGTGAGGAAATGGTTAAGAAGCTTGGTTTGAAAACTACTAATCATCCTAGACCCTATTCTTTACAATGGTTAAATAAGGATAAATGAGCTAAAGTAAACAAAAGAGCTTTAGTCACATTTTCTATTAGAGACTATCATGATGAAGTTCTATGTGATGTCTTATCTATGGATGCTTGCGGATTAATTTTGGGTAGACCATGGCAATTTGATAGAAAAGAAAATCATGATGGGGTAACTAATGAATATGTGGTAAAAAAAACAATTATATAGGCTCACACCTTCTTTATATGATCATATGCCCTTGAGTGATGATAAAAAGAGATTATTTTTACATGAAAAGGCTATGGAAAAATGTATAAAAGAAGAAAGAATTTGTTGTGCTTTAGTTTCTAAAGATTCTAAACCTGAAAAACAAAAACTTGAAAATCCTAATCTAATTAAGTTTCTTGATGAGTATAATGATGTATTTCCTGATGACTTACCTCCTGGATTACCACCTAAAAGAGGTATAGAACATCCTATTGATCTTGTTCCTAGTATGCCTATTCCTAATAAACCGGCTTATAGATGTAACCTAGAAGAACCTAAGGAATTACTAAAACAAATACAAGAACTTATGGATAAAGGATTTGTAAGAGAAAGTATGAGTCCTTATAGTGTTCCTGCTTTACTAATGCCTAAAAAGGATGGTACTTGGCGTATGTGCATAGATTCTAGGGCTATGAATAATATTACTATCAAATATAGATTTCCTATGCCTAGATTAGATGATACTCTTGAAGAACTTTGTGGAGCACATGTATTTTCCAAAACTGATTTGAGAAGTGGATATCATCAATTAAGGATTAGAGATGGAGATGAATGGAAAACTTCTTTTAAAACAAAATATGGTCTCTATGAGTGGATGGTTATGCCATTTGGGTTATATAATGCACCTAGCTCGTTTATGAGACTTATGAATGAAGTTCTCCGACCTTTCCTTGGTCATTTCATTGTTGCATATTTGGATGATATTATTGTGTATAGCAAAAATAGTTATGATCATCTAGTGCATTTGAATAAATTATTTGGTGAGCTAAGGAAAGATCAACTATATGGAAAACTTGAGAAATGTGATTTTATGCTTCCAAGTGTAGTTTTCCTAGGCTATATTATTAGTGGAGAAGGTATTAAAGTATATCCTAATAAGATTAGGGCTATAAAAGAATGGCCTATCCCTAAGAATGTTCATGATGTGAGAAGGTTTCATGGATTAGCTAGTTTTTATAGAAGATTCATTAAGGATTTTTCTACTATAGCTACACCTATTACTCAAATCATGAAAAATGGTGAATTTTATTGGGGACAAGAAGCTACTCAAGCCTTTGAAACCCTAAAAGATAAACTTTGTCATGCCCCTATTCTATCCTTACCCAACTTTAACCTTCTTTTTTAAGTGACTTGTGATGCTAGTGGAGTTAGAATAAGAGGAGTACTTTCCCAAGAAAAGAAACCTATAGCATTTTTCTCTGAAAAGTTGAATGGAGCCAAGCTTAACTATTCGACTTATGAGAAGGATTGTTTGCCATTATACGGAGTCTAGAGACATGGAGTCATTATCTAAGACCAAAACCCTTTCTGTTACATTCAGATCATGAAAAATTAAAATACTTACATAGTCAAAAGAAAGTTAATCCAAGACATGCAAAATGGGTAAATTTCTTACAATCCTTCGTGTTCTCTGTCAAACATACACGGTAAAGAAAATATAGTTGGTGATGCTCTTTCTTGTAGGTCTACATTACTTGTTTAGATGGATGCGAAAATCTTAGGTTTGGAAATGATTAGAGACTTATATCCTAATGATGAAGATTTTAAGGACATGTTTAGTGCATGTAAAGAAATTGGATACCATGGAAATTATGTCATACAAGATGGATTTTTGTTTAGACTAATTAAACTTTGAATTCCTAGATCTAGTATTAGAGACTTGCTTATCAAGGAAATACATGAAGGTAGCATGGTGGGACATTTTGGTATACACAAAACTATGGAATTATTACAAGAAAATGTCTATTGGCCAAGAATGGTTAAACATGTACAAGCCATGATAAGTAGATGTTTTACGTGTCAAAAAAGTAAAAGTTACTTTCATAAAGGCTTATACACACCTTTACCCGTTCCTGATAAACCATGGGAAGGAGTTAGTATGGACTTTATCCTAGGGTACTAAGAACACAACATGGTAAAGATTCTATTCTTATAGTAGTAGATTGTTTTCTAAAATTGCTCATTTTATTCCATGTAATAAAACCGATGATGCCACGCATGTTGTTGATTTGTATTTTAGAGAGATTTTTAAACTTCATGGAATACCTAAAAGCATAGTTTCTGATCGGGATGTCAAGTTTATGATTTATTTATGGAAAACTTTATGGCATATGCTTGGTACTAAATTGTTATTTAGTACTTCACATCATCCCCAAACTGATGATCAAACTGAGGTAACTAATAGAACTCTTGGTACATTATTAAGAGGTTTAGTTAATAAAAGTATAAAAGATTGGGATGTTAAGTTAGCTCATGCAGACTTTGCTTATAATTGTAGTCCTTCTAATACAACTCAAACTAGTCCATTTGAGGTGGTGTATGGAGTGAATCCCCACATGCCTATTAACATGATTATATTGAAAAAAGGTGAAACGTAAAATTATAAAGCTAAAGATATAATACAATTTTTTTCAATAACTTCATGAGAAAATCAAATATAATATTGAAAAGGCCAACGCCAAGTATAAAGCTCAAGCAAATAAGCATAGAAAATCTTATGTGTTTTCTCCTGGCGACTTATGTATTAACAAATCCAACAGGCAAATCATATAACTACTCCTTAGTAGCATCAGTTAAAACAAAAGGGGAGGCTTTTAATTTAAGTTGATTTACACTCACCCCTCCTAGTTTCACAT
Organism: Tamarix chinensis; assembly: GCA_030549775.1. Classification (NCBI taxonomy): domain Eukaryota; kingdom Viridiplantae; phylum Streptophyta; class Magnoliopsida; order Caryophyllales; family Tamaricaceae; genus Tamarix; species Tamarix chinensis. The sequence goes on along the minus strand of CM060177.1, from coordinate 61,585,276 downwards.
AAAGATAGGCTATATGAAGTTCTTTAAGAAATTTGTTAAAATTAGTAATGGAGCTTAATCTAGGAGAGTTAGTATCTCAAAAACTATGCAAATAGGAAGCACATGTATTGGCCTATATCTAATCTCACACTCATCGTGTTCATCAGGATAATTAATGCAAAGGAGATTAGGGCTAAAATGAGGAGCTGCAGGCTTCTTCAAAGTTTATTTCACCATCAATTATTCAATAATTTCCCTAAATTATCTTAAATTTTATCTTTAGATGATGATGCATTATCACTTAGAGACAAAGGAATAATATGAAGGTATTCTAGTACTCTTCGAGTTCTGATCGTCACCAGAGAGGAATAATTAGGATCCTTTGATTGAATGAGTCAATGTCTGTTTTATCTAGAAAATGCTTTCAAAAGAAGATTCCTATTGGACATGCATAAGAAGACAAAAATATGTTGTAATTAAAAGAAGAGATAAATAAATAAATACATAAAACTGCTTATAGAAATAAGAATTAAAGTTGCTAGTCTTGGGCAATGGCATCAATTTTGGTTTGTTGTTGTAGACACACCAAATTGAACCCAAAACACAAACACAAATAGTAAGCACTGAGTGGGGGTGAATCCCACAAAGACTATAATTTAATTCCTAGATTTTTACTATCAAATAAAATCACCTAATTAACAATTTAGGAAAATTAACCACTAATAATGAAAAAGAATAAAAACTAACACTACAGCCTCCTAGCATCTCCTTATGAAAATAAATCATGGTTAGCTTATGATTTATTACCTAACTAATTACTAACCTAGGATATGATATCTAGATATAATTAATGGCAGCATTAACAATTAAGGAGCAGATAACAAGAATACTAATGACAGTTAGCTTGAATTATGTAGTTCTAAAGATCAATAAACATAAATTAAATCAATAACCTATTTGATACTTGAGGATGTATATGTAAATGATTACTGATTAACTATACTATTCTAGCAAATAACTAGCACTTAAATGAACTAGGTTTCCAATGTAGATAATAAATCCCTAATCTTGGATCGATGATTATTAAAATTAGTTTATTAATATAACCAAAAATATAGAAAATAAGTATGTCTAATACACATTAATTATCTAATAACATTCAATTATTCTCCTACCTCATACTAATATAGCCTAGCATATTGACAAAATCAAAAAATACATAACCTAAACACGTAAAAATCATAAATTTAATCAACATGTTGAAATAAAACAACAAAGATTAAATTAACAACACAAAATCACAAGCTCAGTCAATAAAACTAATAACAAGATTTGCATTAAACACAATAAAAAGTGTGAAATAAATGAGATAAAGGGGAAGAAAGACTTTAGGAGATTGTAAAATTGTAAAATCGTATAATCTCTAATCTTTCAATTACAATAATGAACTAACTAAATTTAATAAAAGAACCCTAATGATTTAGAAATATTGAAAATAAAGTCCAAGATCTAGTGATGGTACTCTTGATTTTCTATTTGAGCTAACATATGTTATATATATATACAAAAAGGTCATATGAATTAGATCTAAAATATGGAAAAAATACGGTATGTATTAGTAAATACGGGGTACCCATTTTTTCCTTATAGATTTGCACATGAGATGAGACAATGAAGCCTAAATGAGGAAAACAATGAAATATGGTGTAACACCCCCAATATTTTTAAAACAAAAAATTTTATTTTTCAGACAATGAGGAAGCATTTGAAAAACAAAATCAGGGAATATTACTATTACATCAACCATGAGAGAGGTGTGATCATCACCTAACCCATGATTGATGCAAGGCAAAATGGAACAATAAATAAAAGATAAATGCTTGTGACATTATTGTGACTATACCAGATAATAATGGTGAGAGCAATATTAGATGTGGAATGAGAGTGATAGTTTTACAAAACCAAGTACAAGAAATTGATTGAAGAGTTTAAATAACTGAAAATACAAAAACTTATCGAACATAGTGGGTAAAATACTTATAACTAGTTAGCCTAATTCTTAGGCATATATATAACCACCAAACCCAAGCAATGGTAAGCTAATGGCCCATGTCATCACTTTCACCATACTCTGACTAAGATTTGTAAACTTACAAATCTTCCTTTGTTCCTCGGACTAGATCACTATTGTAACTACACATGCTCAATATCAGTACAATGAAATACTAGTAAAAAATAATACCTAAAATATAATAAGGCTCATGTAGTACAATGAAGTCACATAATAGCATGGTAATATCATAACGGTATAGCTCAACACTTAATTCTCAAGTAGTAGTACAATAATACATGCTTGCATGGAAATCATGGAAGTATAGAATACGGTAAATATGCACAATCCATATAATATATACCAAATTAGAATTCTTCCTTCAATGACCACATAAATTCTAATTAAAAAGATAGTTCATTTGACCACACCTAGTTTGCCAACATGAATGAAAGTTATGGCACCACAAATAATCACTGTGGGATATCACACCCGGCACACAAGGTTAGGATACATCGAAGGTGCTTTCTTCGGCAATACCACACCGACCATACATCGAGTGCACCTGCCACAAATTGAGATACTACATCCACCATATGTGGTTGAAGTACACCAAAGGGGCTTGTATTGGCATACCTCACTCATCACACCTTGAATGTCTTCATTGTGGGGCCTAAAAAGTTGGGATACCATACCCGCCTAAGCAATGGATAATATGAAGTGCTAGGGGACTTGCAAAGGGATACCTCACCTATCTGAACTTGACATAGATACCATGCGAGCTTATAATAGTATAATCCTATACCTTGAAGATATGCACATAACCCATATCGAACACAACCTAGTAGAGAAGAAAATAGGTACCGAGTGAAAAAAATATAACCAAGGGTGACCCGCCCACTGACTCTCGCTAGCTACCCCTAGAGCTAGAGGAAAAGGCTCAAACGAAATCTTAAACTATTAATTTATATTTTAAAGTGATATCACAAATTACAATAAAACCCATACATAACGAAATTGGGTGTTTTCAAGTGATAAGACCAAACACAATTAAATTTAATTATTTAAAAAAATTGAGTGTTTTCAAGTGATAGAACCAGACATAATTAAATTTCATTATTTAACAAAATTAGGTGATTCCAAATGATAACACCAAACGTAACACAGGGTATTAAAGCCACCATTTGGGTGTTTCCAAGTACTAACATCAAACATATCACAAATCATCAAGGCCACTAATCTAATGTTTAGAGATGACACCAAACTTAACCAAATCTAAGTCTCAAATACCATCATGATGAATTTTGTTAAATAACATCAATCATAGTTGAAGACATAATTAAAATGGTGTAAATACATAGAGGTATCAACACAAAAGGCCCAAGAGAAACATAACAAATTATAATAAACCAATCAACTTCTAGCCGGGCTAGTCGTTTGGTTTTTTAGACCAGTCGATTGGTCTGGTCATACCAGACCTAACCAAAAATAATACTAGAGAACCAATCGACTAGTTGGCCTCACTAATAAAGTGTTCATGGGAAACAGTCGACTAGTTTAGTCCAAATGGACAATTCGTCTAAGTAAAGACCAATCCATTATGGCTTGTAGAGAAACTAGTTGATGGTGTTGACAAACCAATCTACTAGTCATAGAAACTATTCGATTGGTTTGGCCCAACTGGTTGATGGGTTTAAGCAAAGACCAAACCATTTTAGTTTATAGGGACACTAGTCCATGGTTTTGACAAACCAATCGACTGCTTTGGTCCAACTAGTGGATGGGTTTAGGCAAAGACTAAACCATTTTGGTATGTAGGGACACAAGTCAATCGTTTTGACAAAATAATTAATTTTTCATCAAAACTAGTCAACTACTTTATCAAACCAATCCACTAATCTCATGACTAATCGAGCTAAAGCTTTAACCATTAGGTTGCTTGCTTAACCAGTTGATACGTCCGAGGAACCAATTGACCACACTTTAAAGATTAAAGATCAAAATGCCTTACCTTAAAGAAATTATTCTAGCCAAAAAATCCTACTTGGCTTCTCTAGTAGAAATTTTATTCCTAAGAGAATCAAAGTTAAAACAATTAAATTTACCTTTGAAATATTCATTAAAAATCAAAGAGAAATTAGAATAAGAAGAAGCACAAAAAACACCACATTTTCTCAAAAAATAGTGTGTCATGAAAAGAGCTAATATATTTGACCTTTCTCACCTTAATTATTCTTGCTTAAGGGGAGAGATAGAGAACTAAAACCAAGATTAGAAGAAAATAAAGGAGCATAATGCTTATATAAATAAGGGAGAAAATCAAGAAAGTCTCTAATTTTCTCATCAGGGAGGATAAGAGGGAAAATGAAATGATGCTAAGAAATTTTCCACAAACAGAAGGGAGAAGTGAGCAAGAGCACTAAGTGAGGAATAAAATGGATTAGAAATGAAATATATAGAGGCAAGGCAGCATCAACATTCTCAGGGGAAAGGGGGATGAGAGTTGTAAGGTTGAGTATGGACAACCAAGAAGTGACGGCTATCTTGATGGGATGGTAAGGGTTGAGTGTGGTCATGGTAGTGGATTGGCAAGTCAAAAGATGGTATACAAAGTCAATCTCATAGCCCTAGCTGCCAGAAGAGAGAGGGAGAGTTCAAGGAGAAGAGAAAATATGAAGCTTGATTCAAAAGTGTCTTTTGGAAAATTTTAAATAATTATAATTGTGTAATGATCTAATTATAGTAAAATTAATTCTAGAGCACTAAAACATTCTTATTAGCATAACTGGACTCCAATCACAATTTTTCATAAAAATTAGAAATAAATTAAAATCAAAATTAGAAATGTATCTAAAATCATAGGATAATAAGTCAATCGATTTGGGAAAACCAGTCGACTGGGTTGTTGAGAACAATAATGTCAACTCCCTAGTGCACTAGTCGATCAACTAGGCAAAACAATCAATTGGTACACCTAAAATTCACATTTTTATTAGAATTTCATGCCCATTTGAAAACCAAAACTAATTTGTTTCAATATAAACATAACTTTACACATATTTTGAAGGATTTTAGGATGGATTATTACATATGGTTTTTATTTTATGAATACGGGCACCCTTTATATCTTACTTATAAATATTAGGCATTATTATTCATTTCTCCTTTATTACCCTGTCTTAATTTTTTTACACATGACTTATCTTTTTGGATATTACATGATGGTACATCTAAATGTTCAAGACTTTATAGTTTGCTTCTCCTATTGCACTTCTTTTCCTTAGTTATTTGCCTAAATTGTCTTCATGTCATCTTTTCCTAAAAAAACTAAAGCAATTGCAAAAACTTGAGGAAAGGGGTATATTTTTATAAAAATATATAAATTTGGGTTAAGATATGTCAATTGATTCCATAAAATATGTACTTATCACAAACCCATAATTTAATACCTAACCATAGTCGTACCTTTCTTCGAAGAATATTCTAAGTTAATCCTAAGGCTAAAGGTATCGGTTCAATTGAAGGTCCACTAAAGTTCAAACCTAACTAATTTTATTCATCCATTTATTAAAATAGACAACTGTAGGTCGTTGTATATAGATATGTTTAAATTGAGGTTAATATAAGGTCAACTTAAGGCCATCACATATGTCCATCTTATTTTTTCATATATGGGCTAAGATATAAGTCATAAGAAATCTATTAGTCATCATTATGATTTATTACAAAGATACCAACAATAAAAAAAAATCCATTTTTAGCCATCTAATCATTTTGTGGTCAAAAGAAGGCTAAAATACTAGGTTAAGGTCAACCTAGGATTAAATTTTTTCCTAACTTTAATCCATCATTAAAAAATAATTAATATTGTAAAATTATTGATATTAGTATCTTAATTCATCATCCATGCATAAGGAAATTCAAAGTATCACATTCAAAAATAAAATATGCAAGAAACACAATGTGGTGGAGACAAATTGATGGGTTTCCAACAGCTAGTTGATTGATCATGTTAACTAGTTGATTAGTCTCATAAATAATTTGATTGGTGAACCAACCAACTAGTCAACCTAACCTATTAACTATTCTAAGAACCCATCAATTAGTTTTGTCCAACCAATCAATGGGTCTCAATAGGGGCTAAGTTTACTAGAGTCTCAAATCAACCAATCTATTAGTTAACTTAGCCATTTGATTATTCTAGAAACCATATTATTAGTTTAGTCAAACTAGTCTATGGGTTTAAGGAAAGGCAAGGATTGCTAAGTTCAAAGACTAAATAACTAATCGGTTGACCTAATTTATCAATTGTTTTATGAACCCTTTGATTGGTTTGGTTAAATTTGTCAATGAGTTTAGCATAATACCAAGACCACTGATGTCACAAGCCAATTGGTAAACTGGTTCACCCAATTGATCAAGTGTTCCAATAATCAATCGATTGGTTTGGTCAAACCAATCGATTGGTTGAAGTAAAACTAGCCCCTTGTCAATCCCATTACACACAATCATATTCTACAAACTTTTCTCAATCAAACCGAACATCAATCATGGCCCACTTGTGGATCTTAAAGAGTAATAATCATGGATTAACATGTGAAATACCAAAATCATGATGAGAATCTCAATGGTAAAATAAAATCATACTTGCATCTTATGAATTTAATAAGATCTAAGAAATCATATATCATATTCTCTTCATGATAGGCCATCATAAAACAATCACTAAATCATAGTACACATACTAATGTCCTTTGAGATTCTCAAAATAACAAAGGCAACTATAAAATCCAAATCATAACCATGAGGCTTATGTACATACGACTTCAAGTCAGACTTTCTATTAATTATTTTATTTATGCAACATTTATGTGATTAAAATAATTCTATGTTTAAGATTCATTATTTTATAGAAGAAAAAAACATTTTTTCCACTTACTCATACCATTTTCCATAAAATAAGGAAGGAAATGGTTAACCTTAGGAAAATTTTGGAAAGCCACCAAAAGCAAAAGTCATTATTAATAAAGCTTTCCAACACTTGAGCACCTTATAGTAAATGATATTAAAACTTATTAAAAATTTAAAACCATAAAAAAATAAAATAAAAATACATTCTAAAGAGAAAAATTAGAAAACAACCACCTACTAAAGAAGAAAATAAAGAACCTAGTTGATACAAGTTAATCCCTCACTTTTTTCCCAAATCTAACCCCTTCTTTCTTAAGATCAAATTAGGGAGAGAGAGGAAGCATTATAAAAGGAAAGGAAGATTAGAAATGTAGGCTAATGAAAGAAAATGTGGGTAAATCAAGTATAAAGAAAAAGTAGGATTTATAGTGGAAATGGGAGAAAATGAAGGCTTTTGGCTTGAAATCCCTAAGGATTAATAGTGTAAAATTAAGGTAAAGGGTGGATGAATTTATACCTAATGCCCTAACCTAAATTTTAGTCTCCAAATGTAATACCCCATATTTGTAATATTATAAAATGATACATTCTTATGTTTCATGAAACTTGGATAATGTTTGATCTTGATTTGGAATTATATTTTGGGTTTGATTTAAAAAGAAATTTGAAAAGCATGGAAACAAATTGAGTAAAATGAGTTTCCTTGATATGCCCATCAACTGGTTCTATGAACTAATTGACTAGTTTTTTGTTTCATCTAGGGTTTTAATTTAACAAAACCAATTGAGTGGTTTGGTCAAACTAATTGAATAGTCTATATAATAATTAATCTGGTTTGTCATAATCAATAGGTTTGATAAACCCAATCGAATAGTCTATTCGGCTGAGTACTTTTTTAGCTTGATTTTCCTAGAAATATTCTATTCATCAAAATGGAACCTTGTTTATCAAAATTAAAGCTATTCATGAGTAAACCTTAACTCTTTTAATCATTCATCCTATTTTAATTTTTACCATAAATATATTCAAAGGTCTGATCATGATAGAAAAGGAGTAGTAAAAGACTATATGGACACTCTAGAGGGGCTGAAAAGAGTATTTTGTAACAATAATTCCAAATTAAAATTTTGTGATAAATAATTAAAAGAATAGAAAACAATAAATAAGTGATTTATAGTGGTTCAAGAAACTCTACAAAATTTCTCTACATCTACTACCAAAAGGTTTTGCTTTTAGATTTGAATCTCTCTTTATTTATAGTGTGTGTTTGATGACGATCACTCCTCTCTTGGTTTATAAGCCTACAATCTCAATAACCCTCTTGGAGATGATTTACACTTTGCCTAGTTATCCTCTCTATGTTTATGACACTAAAATTTTAATAACCTCTATTAGGAATGCTAAACAACACACCACTCTTCGCTTGTGTTTGAAATGATGAGTTTGAATGAATAAAATAAAAATCTTCACTAGATAGCATATGAAAGTAAATAATCACTAGTGAAGATATTTATCTAGCTAGAGAAATAATAATTACAAGGGTATGAGCACTCTAGCTAAATATGAAGAACAAATAGAGCACTAGAAACTTGATTTTGATTTAAAAGTGTAAAATCATAACTCTCTTTGATTCTTTGTAAGATGTGAAAATGATGATTTTAGAAGAGTTTTGCTAGCTTAATTGATGTTTACTAAAGTCTAACAACTCTTATTTATAGTGCTAAAAAATGAAAAAAAAAAAAATGGGCACTAGTAGTTAGGTTTAAAAATCACTACAATTGTTGAATTACAGCTAGATAAAAACTATCACAAATGCCCAGATTATTCAACTAGTTTGCAAATAAGTCAATGGGTTTAAAACTAGTCGATAGGTCAACTAGTTTTTAATATTACAAAATTTTATAGAAAAGACCATAACTTAAGCTACAAAGCTCTAAATTGAGTGCTATCATTTTTGTTGGAAAGTAGACATCCTAAGATTTCCAAGAAAATATTATTCACCCATAAATTATATCTATGTAATTTATGGTGAATTTTACAATTTCTTCCATTTGAAAAATTGCTTAAAATAAATTCAATTTAAAAAATTTTACAAAAATACTTGGAAATATTTTGAATTATGAAATCAATTTAAAAAATTTCAAAATTCATTTTAAATATGATTATAGATATAAAATCATTGAAAAATCTAAGTGCTCAATATGTGAATCATATGTACATAAAACCTAAGATTGTAACATACTCTTTGAAGCTTGAGTCTTGATGTCTTGAGAACACTTGTTATCCCTTCATAGTTTGTATATTACTCAAATGAAACTGAAGTACTTGAAGATAGAGTCTTATTTTGTTCTTCTTTGTTGATCTTTGGCTTGTACTTGGGATACAATATGTAAACCTAATCTCCATAGTACTCCTTGACTTAGTTAAGTGTTGAATACTTCACTTTTTGCTATGATACACATGCACACTTAACTAGATAAGTTACATTCATAATTGAGCTTTTTATCATCAAATCAATGGTTGACTGACCTATGAGGTCAACAAGGATGATGAGATTACTCCTTGTCTTCATCTTCCTCTTTCCTCTACATGACTCTAGAACCAATCTTTTGATTCTACACTATCACTGCTTGGTTGGGAGATATGCTTCCCTTGCTAATATACTATTTCCCTTCTTGTGTTTCATCTTTCTTAGATTAACTCGACCTACATTCTCTAGAACATCAAATTTTGAGCTCTAAAATGGAAATAAACCTATTCTTGATAAATTTTCTTATTAATCTCATATTCAAATGGTAAAGTTAAAGTTTAAAAATGCTGTATATCCTTACTCCTTCCTTAACCAATTTGTTGGCTATAAATAACCCTAATAATCTATTTTCCATACTTTTCTTTCAACCACTAAAGCACCCCTAAGCTTTTCAACACTAGTGCTAACTCTTCTCCACTACAAGATTTCATTCTAATTTTATTCACTCTTCTTATCCTTTCTTTGTTCCCCTATTATTTTATTCTTAAGCAATAAAGAGTTACATTTAGGGAAAAAGTTAACTTTGAATTGACTTGATTATTTCCTTATTTTCTCTTGGAGGTGCTAAGTTCATTTACTTCCCTAATTTGAGTCCTTGATTTATAAGAACTATTTAAGGGTTTCAGAGTTTTACCATCTTATTTTTAAGGTTTTGAGAGTTGAGATCTTTCAACCTAAGGTTTTTCCCTCTTGGTGGGAAATTTTTTTTAAGCTTCAATTAAGTTATTCTTACCTTTTCAATGTGTCATGACTGAGCATGTGGGTAGTGTACTCTGTGAATTTATAATCTCTATATGTATGTATGAGATTGTTGGTATTTTGGTGATGCATGTTGGAGTATTAAAGAAATATTGAGAAAATGGCTTGATTCATGAGAAATAAGGTTGATTTAGTGTAAGTCAAGGATGATTTATTATATGAGTATGTTAAATATTGTCTTTATGCAATGAAAACATTATGGCTTTGGTGTGATAGGAATTTAGAGCTTTAACTGCATTTAAAATGTTTGTTATGTGGTGTTTAGGCAAAAACAAATCGATTGGTATTAGAATACCTTACTAGTATAACCAAATTGATTAACCTATTTTAGGGAGCTTTGGAGCTAAAACAATCAATCGATTAGCATAAACTAATCAACTGGTTTGGCTAGAGAGTGATGTTTTGTTCATTTGAACTCAATATTGCTTGAGACTTGATATTATGCTATAATAAGATTATATAATGATGAGAATAAATTTATTATCATGAATTAACTAATATATTGGATGGATTTAATGGTTCATAATTCATCGTATTCCCAATAAGTTCTTTTAGATGGTTTTATTAGGAAAAACTAGAATGTTTATGTTATGATGCTACAAATGGATGATGTTATGTGGATTCTTGACCTAAATGGAATATCTAAACGGATTTATTTAAACTTAGCTAATTACTAATGGGAATCCCACCACATAGATAGGAGGCTAATAATGGTTAAGATAGAATGATTATGTGGATGTGTTATTTAGTTGATTTATGAGACTTATGTGATAATATAACCTCAGAGAATAACATAATAATTACTTTACGTGAAAGATAGTTGAGTTGTGCTTGGTTCTAGATTACCTAAACCACAATTAGCCATCAAGGCTTAGTCCACATTTAAACTTTTGTTAGTGCCTTCGAACTTTGCCTTTGAGCAGGATCCTAGTAAATCTCGGTGCCTTACCTATGCTAGATACTGATAGTGTACTAGGAAGTATCAATAGTAAAGGGTTTGGTCACCTAAGTCGATTATTGACTTCGTCTATACTTTATGCCCTCTAGTTTGGATATCCTTCCTTGATATGTGAGATCATGGGGTAGTAATGAGTCCATTTCTTAAGAAAAAAGGAGAAAGGAATATTTTTTTGTCAATAGTTAATCTAATGGATCATGTAAACTTATAAATGGACCCACGGGATTACTCCTATAATTGGATAGTAGAAAAGCCTAGTAAGATGTGGTATAACTTGTTATTAATTATACATTGCTATCCCTGATATCTAAGATTTTTTGCTATGCATGATGAGTTATGAATTGTCTAATTCTTTATATGGCATGAAATCATAATGCATTATATTATCATGATAATACATGCACATCTAAGTGTAATATGTAAGTATGATATAGTGTTTTAGTATGACCTCAATTGTTACCTTTAGCCATGTAAGTTTGTGATTCAAGTTGAGAAGGTAACTTAGCTTCCTTAGTACATAGTGCACTAATGCGTCCATTTTATTAGCCACTTATTCAACCCCATGAGTAGAAGATCATATGCAAGTTTTTAAGGATGGCAATCGGGGTTTTGGGCATTGCCTTATTGATGTTTTACGTTTATTTTATCTATGTAATTACAATTTAGTCTCTTCCATATATTTAAATATTTTGGGGACCCATTGATGTCTTGTTTTTTAAACTTTATCTTATAGCATCTAGATATCATATTTCTCATGCATTTTATTCTTGTTTTTGGTTTGTTAGTTTCTTATCCTTGTATCTACATAGGATTATTGACATATGTATATCTTATGTTAAGTGCGGTGGTAACACCCCATTTTTTCTAGGAATGTTTGGTATTTTATTGCTTCCATAATGTTTTAAAATAGAAAAAAAAATCAATAGTAAGAAAAGGAGGTGTTACACCAAGTGCACAAGCTTAGAGGTTTGAGTTAGTCTTTTTATCTTTAAACTTAAATTGTCATAACTAAAATGTTTCAAGGAATGTGCCTCAGAATTTCAAAAACAAGAAAGGAATAAGGATAAGAAGGGGAGGGGATTGAAGTCAAAAATATTTAGAGGTTATAGGTTCAGGAGTCTTGCATAAGAGAGAAGAGGAATAAAGGAGTTGAAGATGAGAAAGTGAATTATGAAAAATTATCCTCTATTAATCCATTTAAAATTGATAAAAACAAGCTCAATTTTTTTGCATAAATCATAAACAAACCACTCAGAAAATAATCACGATGCTATAAATTTTTTGGGGAAATATTCATAGTGAAAATTAAGCCCTAAGAAGAGCAAGCTCAATCGAACTTGTTGACCGGTACACCAGATAAGTCTATCAATTCATCTGGTCTAAAAAATCTAGTTGAAGAAGTAAAATACTTGATTAGAAACTCCAAACAAGTTGATTGATTTTTTGATAAAATCAATTATCTTTCAAAATCTAAACCTAGCCCAACTAAAACAATACCGACGGTAAACATACCTATAAACAAATATCAAACACACTTAGATATTAATTAACTACATACTTTAAAGTACATTAAATACTCTAAAAAAGAGGGGTATTATAAGAATGGAAAGTAAAAGGATTTGTTAGGAAAATCAAACAAGCATAAATCAATGTTTAAGAAGATATTTGATGAGCTTGGTCTAAAGTCTCCCTTAACCACCCAAGTCTGTTTATCAAATAAAGTGATATAGGAAGTATCTAAAGAAACAACCTCTAATACTTTATGGTTGAAGATTGAGTTTTTGTGTATGAAAAAACTAGCCACGAACCGTCTATTATTCAAAAGATGGCTAGATGGGGTAAAATTAGGTGAGGGTTTATCTTTAAAATCTCATTTGATGAGTTTTCTTTTATTATTATGGATTTACAAATCACAGATGTTAAACATGATGACGAGGACTAGATTATAATATTGTTGTGTTATTTTCCTTTATATTAGAAGCATATTTGTGATGCTACATTATATTGGTGATAGGTGTATATTTTATAGTATTATTTAACCCATCTTTCTTTCTTTGTTATGATAATTTTACCAATTCCCTTAAGTTTTCTCTGGTGGCTTAGTTTTGTAGAAAAATATGAAATTGAGGCGATTTAAGTAAATAACTAAGGGAAAGGACCATAAAATAAGGAGAAAAGCTTTAAATCATATAAATTAGATGCATGATAATGAAGGACACTAAAAGAAAAGTCATGTGTAGAAAATGAAGACAAGGTAATGGAGGAGCAAAAAAAAAAAAAGCTAGAGCCCATATTTTATGGAATTATGGTATGTATTACATTGCTTTTCCGCCCACGTGCTTAATTAACTCATCTCACATGCATAAATTTAAGGTAAAATTATAGGATCCCCCTTTCTTATAGTACATACCATATATTTTACAATTTTTGGATCTACTTCACATGGCTTATGGCTAATATATATGACAATATAGGTTAAATGGGAATGATGAAATTGTCATAAGCCTTTTGACTTTATTTTATTTATTTTCAAGCCATGAGGGATCTTGTGTTAGATTAAATTCATTAGTTTTTTGTTTCATTGTAATTGAATAATCGAATACCATATGGTGTTTTGCATTCTTGCAATCTTCTATTGTCTTTCACTCCTTTTATTTCATTTAATTATTTCCCATTTTTCTTGTTTAATTTAATTCTCATTATTTTTTAATTCAATTGAGTTTTTTGATTTTTCATTGTTTAGTTCTATCGTGTTTACATCATTCATCTATTCTAGTAGAAATTAAGATTTGTATGTGATCAGATCGTATGTTTTCTTTCTTTATTTATTTATTAATATTCTAGGCTAGGGTGGTATAAGGTAAGAAGCTTTGTAAAAGAAATGGAATAATTAATCATGAGATGTGAATTAGAGTTAATTGTAATGTATATTTTTTGTTACATTAATATGTAGATCTTAATGATCAATATTCCAAGATTGTAACTTTATTATTCAAATTGGACACCTTATTCATTTGAGTGCTAATTGTACACTATGATAGCATCATTAATCCACAAATTTTGACATATACATCAAAAGTAGTAAATAGGTTGGTTAATTTTTAATGAAAGATATTGATTTAATATAGTATATTAATCTTTGTAACTACATAATTTGAGTTGGTAGTAATTATGGTTCTAGTTAGTTGGTCCCTAATCATAATGCTACTATTAATTATATCTAGATATCTTAACCTAGGTCATTAATTCATTAGATAATAAATTATAAGATGATCCTGGTCTATTAGTATTAAGGGATGCTAGAAAGTAGATGCCTGCAAGCTTTTATAACTAAACAATAAAAATAATACATGGATATATTATTCAATGATTGGTTGATATCCTTATGTTTTTATGTATTCTAAGTATAGGTGGAAATTGAGTTAGGTGTATCAGGTTTTGGTCGGGTTATAGAGGGTCGGATACTTATCGGGTCAGGTAATTTAAGGGTCATTTTCTTTGCGGATCGGTTCGGGTTAAGTAATTCCAAGTTAGGATCATTTTGGGTCTCCTAATTGTTTGTTTCAAGGTAGGTTCGGGTTTAGATCTACAGATCTAGATTGCATCGGGTTAATTTACAGAGTCGGGTAGGGTTTGGGTTGAGATAGTTCGAGTTCGAGTCAAGTCCATTTTAGATTATCTTGGGTTAGCTTGTCGAGTCAGGTCAAGTTTATGGATGTAAATAGGGCTAATTTTATCCAAAACACATTGGGTTTTATTCGTTGGATACTTATAAAGATATGGAAGATGGAAAAAAAATAGTCATTGTATATACGTATGGCATATCATATCCATACCCATACCTGTATCCATATCCACACCTAATTACCCAATATATAATCACACTTGTAACCTTAATTTTAAAATAAATATAGTATAAATTAAGGTTAAAATTATCATTTGGTTTAACTTTAAATGGGTTTATCCATTGGGTAATTGATTTATCCTCTAATTAATATCCATTTATGGGTAAACGGACTATTCATCGGGTAAGAAATATCCAATGGATAAGGATATGGATGTATAAGTGGATACGTGTTCGGGTATATGTATGAATTTGGGCAAAGGTATAGATATAGGTATAAGCATACCCACCCTGAATCTGCCACGTTTACATCTCTATCCGATCAAGATTGGGCCAAGCAAGCTCATATTTAGATGATCTTGTGTTTTTATTAACTTGATGAATCAAATCTTTTTAGGTTTTGATGGGTCAGATTAGATTCGGACCAAGCTAATTGTAACACCCCCAAAATTCACTACTGAAAAATTTCGTTTTATTAAAAGATAATTGCAGAAGCAGATAAACAAAACGTGAACTTTGGGAGTATTACCGCCACACTTAGTACCAGACCGGTTCACTCATACCGTTCCAGTACCAAGTGCTAAGGCTAAGAAAATGAAATACAATTCGAAAGACATTCATCATGCATAAATCAGAGTAAATTGCAAGAACTTCAACATATTTAAATCAGAGTAGCGCATCAAATTGTTCACAAGAATAAAATCCACCGACGGTGGTTACCTTAACAACGTTAATATTTAAAACCAAGAATTTAAATGAGAAAGAGAAAAAAAAAACTAACGATACCGGAAAATTCCTTACTCTCCTTCCCGTAACCCACTTGAGTAGCACCTGAAAATACCTGCAAGGGCACTGCCTATTGAATAGGCAGGGGCCCCATAAAGGGAATCCCTTCAGTACTACGGTACTGAGTAACCCTTTAATACCACACTTAAAGACAGGCCCGCATACGGCACACAATGCAAGCCACACACATATAAATAATGAGAGATGCATACATAACAATGACAAACATAATACTTTATAAGTCACGATCGATACTTTGGGCCTTAAGCCATTATTCTGTCATTAATCCATCAATATCATATTTTATATCCATGTGATTACGAGAACCCCACTATTATAGCCAGTGGACCGGAAGTCAACACAAAGGGCAGAACGCCTCTGACCACTATTATTGCCGGTGGACCGGAAGATAAACACACAGGGCAGAACGCACCTGACCACTATTATTTGCCGGTGGACCGGTCTGGCCCCGACTCACATGGTGTTCCACTATAAGTGATTAGTATTTTTCCATAATCTTATTCACATACATAACTGATTTTATTGAGCTCGGGACCCCCACTATTTTAGCCGGTGGACCGGAATATATATAAAATCGTCATCCAGGGCACAACGCTCCTGGCCACTATTATAACCGGTGGACCGGTACACATAATCACATACCAAGGCAACACGCTCCTGGACCACTATTATATCCGGTGGACCGGTACTCATAATCACATACCAGGGCAACACGCTCCTGGACCACTATTATAACCGGTGGACCGGTACTCAATATCATAATCACCTGGGCCCGGCTCATTAATATTCCACTTTCAATAATAGTATCTTTCCTTTTCTTTAATCAGCACACCAATCATATTTATTTGCCTCGATTGGGAGATCGATAACCCGGGACACAAAGGTACACCGGTCGTACCGGTGCATATCAGCTACTCAGTACCCTTTAACCATGAACCCAAGGACGCAAAGGTACCCTGGTCGTACTGGTGCATAAAGCTAACTCAGTACCCTACCTACAAGGACACCTAATCCATAAGTATGCATACCCCCTAACTAGGTCCGTAGAGCTAGGAAGAGTAAGATATAGGGCCTAGCTGGGGCACAAAGGCACACCAGCAAATACCAGAATAATCGTGGACTAAACCACGTCCTTAGGGTAGCGACCCCTAAGGAGTCACCATTCCCGATCTCGAGGTCTTTCACTTTAAGTAATAGTGTCTTAATTAAGGTGATTACATAAAGCACGATAATCCGATACTTATTCACTTTCAATCGTTTCGATATCATTAATCGTTTCTTATTCAGAGGATTATCCAGGAGGTCACAGAAAAACCATCAAGGCCATACTAATCATTAGATACTCTTACTTGGCTAATCAACATTATTTAATCATATTAATGTTCCACAATCTCAAGGACGTGTTAGGTATAAACTACTCATTTGCCCTTTACTTATATAATTGTTAAGTATCCATTCCTTACTTGATAAATTACCACATTACCCTTAAGGTTGCATAATTACCAAATTACCCTTTGTCCAATTTAGATTACCAAATTATCTCATACACTTTTTAGATCATCATTCACCCCTCATAATTGCTATACTTATCATATTTCCCTTTTGGTTGGTTATATTACCAAATCGCCCTTCTCCTTTGTTATAATTACTAAATTGCCCTTGAGTTGGATAAATTACTAAATTACCCTCCTTCATTATCATGATTACTATTTTGCCCCCTTTAGTTGGTTAAATAATTATCACTTTACCCTTTTATCGGCTAAATTACCAAATTGCCCCTTTAGTTGAACAAATTACCAAATTGCCCTCCTCTTTTATCATAATTACCATTTTACCTCTCTCAATTATTTTTAATTGCCATTTACCCTTTTCAATTATCATAAATTCCAAATTAACTTTCCTCATAATTAATTTACCCCTCTTCATCATTACAATTACCAATTTTACCCTTCTCCATATTTAAAATTACCATAATGCCCTTTAATTGGTTAATTTACCGAATTACCCTTCTATAGCATCATACTTATCCAATTGCCCTTCTACAATCATAATTTAATTGCTAAATTATCTTTTGTCATTATCATAATTACCAAATTACCCCTTACTCCCAAGTTTACCATAATATCCTCTCATTTACAAAATTACCATTTTACCCCTTACATCCATTTTTACCGTAATATCCTTTTATTTATGAAAATTACCACCATACATCTTTTACTTTACAAATTACTATTTTACCCTTTTACATCCAAGATTACCATCTTTATCTTTCCTTACATAATTACCATTTTGCCCTTCTTTTCCAATTTACCATATTACCCCTTTACTTATAATTCCCACTTCACCATTCACTTATAAAATTTACCATATTACCCTTTACTTATGAAATTACGATTTTGCCCCTTTACCTCCATAATTACCATATTAACCATTTTACTTATAAAATTACCATAATGCCCTCATTCATCCAAAATTACCATTTTACCCTTCTTTCTCACAACTTACAATTTTATCCTTTACTTGTAAATTATCATTTGGCCATTTAATTATAAAATTACCATATTATTCTTTTATCTCAAAAATTACCGAAATACCCTTTTCGACTTATAAAATTTCCACTCAACCCCTTTATTCACCATTTTTATGAATTTTCTAACACTACATAAAATAATGATATTAATACTTCATTTTTATTATCTAAGTCCACCAACTTGTCATTTTTCAACATAATACTCATTAGCAACTACACACATTGATTTATATACCTTATAAGCATAATTACTAAAATACCCTTAAACAATAACATCATTCAAGCATTAACAACATGGTACATCATAAACAAGTATTTAACATTTCTATCCATATTCCAACTCCTTCTTTATTTAACATACCTACATATGGCACAAAAGTTATCATGCTTTTTCTTTTTAACAAACAATATAAGAAACCATAAACATATCATGCTAAGCATACAAAATATGCATAAAATCATACTAAACCCTAAATGTGCTAGCATGCGTTTTTCCACATATTTAAGGGAGGATTAACGGTTACCTTAATCCCGCAAAATATCAATCTTACCAAGCATAATTAGCAACTCAACACCTAAAAATAATATCCATCATATTTATGTTAGAAATAAGAATCCAAGTATAAAACTTTATAATTTTAATTAATAAAACACTTAACATAAAATACCATTATACCTTAAAAATTAGCCAAATAATTTTTAAAATGGAGGGGAGCTCACGCTGCATGAACAGCGTGAGTTTCATGCAGAAAAGAGAAGGGAAAAAGGCTCAAAGAGAGGTGAAGGAAGCAAGATTCATCATTTTCGGGTTAGGGTCTTTAGGCTAGAAAAGAGGGTGGTTAGGGGAGGTTCTAAGGCAGGGGAATGGTGCAGGAGTGTAGAGGGGGTGTAGGTGGAGGCAAAGGGTGGTTTCACGACGGCTCAAGGTGGCGGAGACGGCGGCGGCAAGGCGGCGAAGTTGGCTGCCGAGAAGGGTCGAGGGGGAAGGGTTGAGAAGGAAGGAAAAGTGGAGGGAAAAATGGAGGGAAAAATGGAGGGGTGCAAGGGTTGGTTTCTGCCAACTAATGGATGGCGGTTGTAGAGGGGGTTGCAGGGTGTCGAAAGGTGGGTTGGGTGGCGGCAGAGGTGGCCGGACGGCGGCGGTAGAGGTGGTTGCAGGTGGCTCGGCGGTAAGGGGAAAAACTGGGAAGAAAAAGGAAGGGGAGGAGAAGGGAGGAAGTGCAGGGCTCGAAGGGGTTGTGTGGGAGTGCAAGGTGGTAGTAGGCGGTGGCAGAAGGCGGCGTAGGGCTGGGCTTGGTGGTTCGAGCGGTGGCGGGCGGCGGTGAGAAGAAAAAA
This sequence comes from Tamarix chinensis, assembly GCA_030549775.1. Lineage (NCBI taxonomy): Eukaryota > Viridiplantae > Streptophyta > Magnoliopsida > Caryophyllales > Tamaricaceae > Tamarix > Tamarix chinensis. Next base: position 61,565,573 of record CM060177.1, on the reverse strand, counting down.
AAATAGAAAAGGATGGGGAAGAAGGAAGGAGAGAAGGGAGAGCTCGGGGGAGGGATATTAGGCTCGAAAAATGTGGGAATGAAGGGCTTGGGAGCTGAAGAAAAGAAGAGGGAGAAGAGAGGGGGCAGGGCTGGCCGGCGGTGCTGCAGTGGTGGCAGGGCTGGCTGGCGGTGCTGTAGTGGTGGCAGGGCTGTCGGTTGGCAGGGAGAAAGGAGGGGAAGAAGAAGGAAAGGGGAGAGGCATGCGGGGCTGTGGTCCAGGGCCGGTTTGGCTCAAAAAAGAAAGAAAACGACGGGGGAAGAGAGAGAGGGAGAGGGAGCAGGTGGTGGCAGCTGCAGGGCGGTGGTTGGCGTATGCAGGTTGTCGGGCATGGTGGCAACGAAAAGGAAGAAGAAGAAGAAGAAGAAGCCGGCCGATCAAAGGGAAAGGAAATGAGGCTGAACCAGCCGGTCAGGGAAATTTAAAACAAAGGAAGGCTGCTGGGCTGTGCTGGGCGGGCGTGCGAGGAAGAGAAGGGGGACGGCCCACGTGAGGGAGGGAGGAAAGGAGGGGATACGGGCCAATGGCCCAGTGCGCAAGGAGGGGGGAAGAGGAAAGCAGACCAGGTGGCCCAAAAGGGAGAAGAAGGTAAAAGAAGAGGAGGAAAGGAAAAAAAAAAGGAAAAGGGTAAAAGGGGAAATGGGGAAAAATAGGAAAATAATTTAAATTAATTTATAAAATCATAAAACATAATATTCTTGGTAAATTATTTAATTTAATAATTTAATTTATTATAATCTAATATTTTAGTTTAAAAAGGATAAAGTTGGTAAAATATTAGTTTTGGAAAATTATTTAAATAAAACAATATGATAAATAGCAAAATATTTATTTTTAATTTATTAAATACTCTTATCCAAATTTACATACTCTAAAATCTATAAAATAATTAAAATAAATAATTTTACAGGCAAATTTCATTTCAAATAAAGTTATTTATTAAAATATAGATTTTCGAAAATTTTAGGGTATTACACTAATCTTGGAACGAATCACTTTAAATTTAATTTAAATCAAACATTAACCACCAAAATTAATCTAAATTATTAACCTCTTAATCAAGCATTAAGTTTAAGTTCATTTAAGAATGTGATTAATAATGTATTATTAATTGTTATTTGTTTATTACTATCACTTTATAATGTTGTGTTTTTACTCAAAAAGATGGGTAAAATTAGAATATGAATGGTGAATAAGTTCACAATAAATGTAAGAAAAATAAATTAAATTTAAATAATAATATATTCTTGAAAGCTTTCAATAAAGAATAAGACATGCATATTTTTTATTATTATCATAACTGATTAATATTGATTTAGTTTTGTCGAGTCAGGTCGGGTTGGAATTGGGTCGGGTCAAGTCACTTATATATCGATTATTTTAGGTAGGGTTTGGGTCGGGTCAAGTTGATGAATTTAGCAGTTTATGTCGGGATGAGTTTTGTGCGGGTAGAGTCAACTTTTGCCAGCTCTAATTCTCATCCCTATTACCTCATTAGTTTTATTTGGTTATCTTGTTAATTGTTAGATTATTCTATTCATTATTGGTAATCACTTGTTCATAACTCAAACACTAGGGACCTAGTTTGAGAATGCAAATCTATAGATTATTTCACAATCTTTGTGTGATCGACCCATACTTAATGCTTACTACTTTTAATTAATTCTTTGTATGTTTAGTGTCTGGTTAAGAGTGTCTACGACAACTCCACAACATTTTGTGCATTACCAAGGCCTAGACACTTTAATTATTATTTTTAATTATCATTATTTTCCCCTTTTCTTAACTCTTTTTCTTATTAGAAGTCATTTTTCTCTTCTTGTGTATGTCCAAGAGGAACCCACACTAAAAGCATTTTCTAGCAAAAGAATTCATCAAATCATTTAACTAGTGGTTCTTTCTTTTTCCTCTCCACTAGGAAATGGAACTCGAAGGTGACTCGAATACATTTGTATAATTTCATTTCCTCTACAAGATAGCTCATCATAATCTAAAGAGAGAATCAAAGAAAATTTATAGGAAATTATTAAAAAAAATTGACAGCAAATCAAACTCTAAAGGGGCTCACAACTCCTGTTAACCTTAATATCTTTTACATTAATTATCTGGATGAACAAGAAGAGTGTGAGATTAGACTTAGACTGATACATGCACTGCCTCTTTTTATAGGGTTTTTGAACATTATCTCTTTGGGATCCGGCAATATTAGTGATTTCAATAATTTTCTCAAGGAATTTCATATAACATGATCTGGTTTGAAACAAGTAGGGGTATGCATAGATCAACTTAAATTAAAGAATTTTCATTTTTCTTTAACTTATGTTGGTGAGGAGTGGCTATATGATTTGATTGTTGAATATTTTAATACTTGGGTTGATATGAAAATTTATTTCTAGAAAATTATTTTCCATCATTTAGGGCCACGAATATTGCGAGAGAAATAAGTGGTATTTGGAACTATGTTGGAGCGTATTCATATGCCTATTGAGAAGATTTAAGAAATTCTGTAGTAGTTTCCCTAAAAAAACTTAGTGAGAAATTATTAATATAATATTTCTATTAAGGACTAGTGCCCATGGATCATAATATGATAGATGCTACGAGTGGGAAAGTGTTAGTAGATAAGACCCCAATCGAGGCTAAAAGGCTAATTTCTAATATCGATTCTAATACCTAATATTGTGGTACTAGGATATTATCTCATTGTCTCACAATGTGAAGGCAAAAAGTATATTGTAACGTAAAGAACAAATGAATAACTTGGCTTTTGTATTTGATAAATTAGTTAAAGAGGGAGTCCCATCGTACATAAGTGGAGTTCATTCATATACTAGTTGTGATCCAGATGCATATACCACTTTACATGAGGAGAAAAAAATGTGATATGTGGACCTCAAGGGAATGCAAAGTATAATCCCTATGTTCCAACTTATAATTGAATATAGAGTGATAGTCCTAAGCTAAGGTCTTCTAACAACAACAAAAATCACAATCATACCAAAATCAATAAGGCTATAACTAACCGCCTTGATTCTATCATATTTCTTAGAATCAACCATGACCTACATTTGCACAACCTCATGTTTCCCAACAACTTGGAGGTATGTTATTCTAGGATTTAGTGAAATTTGAATCCACCAACACTCTTAAATTTCAACAAGAAACAAAAGATATGCCGGAAAAAAAAAACTTAGAAATTTAGGTGAGTTAATTGGCAAATTCTATAACTAAATTGAAGGCACAAAGTTCCTCAAAATTTCCTTGCAATAAGGAAAGGAATCTAAGAGAGAATGTTAGTGGCACCATGATAAGAAGTGGTAAGAAATTTAACGATCCCAAGAAATTACATGATAACAAAAGGAAAAATTAAAAAAGAAGAAAAATCAATGAATATGAAAGAAAAGATCTAAGAAAAACCTCCTAAGGTAGTTGAAGGTAATTCTCCTAATTCATATAAACTTGTTCTCCATTTACTAGCTAGTTAGATAAGGGTAAAGAGCAATATCATGAAAAGGATATACTTGAAATTTTCAATAAGGTGGACGTAAACATTCCCTTGATATATGGAATAAAGTATGGATGTTGCTTACATCATTTTACGTAAACAAAATATGAATTTGTAACATATTAACATACTCATATACTTGTACTCTACTTTAAAATTAGTCAGTAATAGCTAAAATGTACGATAAACTTTCTTGATAGAATGAACTCAATTTTCAACTTCATTTTTAGTGTTGTAAATGCATTGTTGTGCGAATTTAAGCATCGGCCCTTTTAGAGGTTATAAGCTTCCCTTGAGATGATCATTTTGATCATGCAGTCTAAACATTAGAAGAGAGCGCTCATTGTTCAAACTTCTATCAATTTTTCCTCCCATTAACGTAAAATAAAACATATTGTTGTATGATTGAATGTTTTATAGGAAATATTTTCCTCCCAGTTTTGGTATGATGCTATAATATATTTTGGTTTGCATATGGTAGGATGTTTTAGGGTGATTTCCATGAAAAATGTCTATTATGTGCTTTTTGAGGGCAAACCAAATAATTATTTAGACTAAACTAATCTAATGGTCCTTGAAATAGTAAATTGGTTGGCTCAAACCAATCATCTAATAGGTATACGGTAACCTTGGTTTACTTTCTATTTAAACCCATTGACTAGTTTAGTTAAACCAATTAACTAGTCTCTAAACAATGAATGGTTTAGCCAAATCAATTGATTAATTCAAGGGAATCCTGATTTTAACTGAGCAAATCGATCGACTGGTTGGCCCAAAATGATTGATAGGTTGATAAAATCAATCAACTAGTTAGGCCAAACAGATTGACTAGTTCGTCTAGGTTGTGTGATTTTGAGCTTTTAGCTTGGATATGCTTTGAGATTGTGCTTAAAACTGCTGCATGACTATTAAATGAGTAAAATACATCTATTGGCATGGATTAAAGACCTAAATGATGGATTAAATTGGTTATGACTCATGACATACTCAATGGGTTTTTAAAGGCCTTAATAGGTAAACATGAATAAGTATTTGACAACTTTAAAGGGGTAATGTGATGTGGACTTTAGCCAAATATGGATTAATCTAATGTATTTGGTTAATATTGAGTAAGTATTAATGGAAATCCCATACGTGGTTTGGGAATGGTAATGGTTAAGATGAAATAAGTATATGAATATCTTGTTTATATATTGTATGGGCATTGTATAATCATGTAACCTTAAGAATAACATACTAATAACTTAACGAGAAAGATGATTGAGCTTTATATGGGTGTCGATTACCCAAACTATGATTAGCTATTAGGGGTTAGTATGCCTTGGGGCATTTATTAGTGCTTTGGAGCTTTACCTTCAAGCGAGATCTTAGTAGATTTCGGTCCTTTACCTACCCTAGACATTAATGATGTAATAAAATGTATCGATACTAAAGGGTCTAGTTACCTAGGTGGTTTTTGGCTTTAGATTGGACTTATGTCCATTGGTGGTTACTTAGCCTCGGCCTGGACTTGTGTTCATTGGTGGTTACTTGGCTTCATCTTAAAATTTATTTTCTTTGGGTAGGATAAACTTCTATAGTATGTAAGACCATGGGGTGGTGCACAATCCATTACTTGATAAGAATTTCAATAGTATTTGGATAATAAAAATTAGAAATAAGAATGTGGTTAAAGAGAAAAAAAAAAGGCAAGAGTAAAAGAAAAGGAATGATAATAGAGATAATTACTTATATATATAAATGACATGATGGATTAGAAAAGTAGAAAAATGGCCTATGATGGAATTATGTGCATGGATGAATGAAGCCTTAATGATAGCTAAAAAGTCTACTTAGTGGGTTACATATAATAATCAACAAAATCATTTTATTTTGCTATGCACGATGAGCCATGTATGGCATGAGTTTCCTATGTATAATATCACCATGATAAAGCATGTATTTTAAGTTTTGACTAGGTATTTGAGCACATTATAACATTTTTTTGGTTCATACAAGTTTTAGAAAAGTTTACTATAGTATGGAGGTTGGTGTGAGAAAAAAAGGGGTCTCGTATTAAAAAATATGAATCATGTTTCTCAATGAAATCTTTGATGTGTTTTGGGAAAAAATTCTAATGTAAAGAAATAAACATGGGGGTCTCGTTTTTCCCAAACAAGGACCATGTGTTTCCTTATTTATAAAACACACTACTTTTCCCCAACAGAGTTCTTTTTCTTCTATACAAGGATACATGTTGAAACCCTAGCCATTGATAGTTGTGCATCCCAACTTGTTCTTCTTCTTCTCCATAGAATTCTACATTCAAAGAGAATTGGAGATTTGTGTAATTGATTGATTAATTAGTTTAATCATCCTGTAATTACATAAGAGCATAAACAAAGATCTCCAATTTTTTCAAAATTGTCCTATTTTGTGTTCAAATCCTCAATTATGCATAATCTTGTTAATTCTGATTTGGTTTGGATCTCTCTTTATCCATGCTAATTTTGTAATAATTTGGTATTATAGTTGCATTATTGAAGAGATCCAGTAATTAGGATGAGTATAAGATTTGAGATTGAGAATTTTAATTAATCAATCAATTTTGGATTATGGAAATTGAAGATGTGAGTGATTCTACTTTAGAACTTATAGGAAAAGGCTTTATCCGGCCATTCAAATAATCTAGAATAAATGATGAATGAGAGATCCAAAGAATTAGATATGAAGGACCTCTCTACCAAACAATTGTGTTTGAGAAACAAGGTATTATACGAAGTGGTAAAGGAATCAATAGTGGTCACCTTATGGTTTAAGTTGGAGTTATTATATATGATAAATTAAAAGCTAATAGGCTACTATTGAAGAGTACACTTCATGACCTAAAATTAGGTAAGGGTTAATCTCTAAAAAGTTAATTTGATGAATTTGACTCATTAATTATGGATTTGCATAATATAGATGTTAAGTTAGATGATAAAGATTTGGCTATTATGTTGTTATGCCCTTTGCCACAAATTTTAAACATTTTTGTGAGACAATTTTGTAAGGGAAGGATGAGTTAGTCCTTGAGGATGTGAAATCCATCCCGCTATAATAGGAGTTGATTGATAGTTAGTTGACTGGTAGCGGTACTTATGGAGACTCACATGGTGAGAGATTAGTATCTGAGGAAGGCCACAGGAGTGGGTTTCTAGTTACCATAAGAGTTCAAGATTTAATTCAAAGAGTTGGAAGAAGAATGTGGTATGTTATGGGTATTAAAAGAAGGGATATGTTAAGAAGTTTTATCCTAATAGGAAGCTTGGTGCTACATCTAGTGAGTCTTCCAATATAAAGGATGATGTTGTAGTTGCCCATGGTAATAGTGATGGAGATATGTTATAGGCCATTGATAAAAAAAAATAAGATTAGTGATTGATGAATCTTGGATTCTAAGTTCTCTTATCATATATGTCCTAACTGGTATTGGTTTTAGACATTCAAGATGATAAGGATGGATTTATCTTGATTGGTAATGATTTTCCTTGCAAAGTTTCTAGGATTGGGATGGTGATGGTGACAATGCATGACAGTGTGTTTAGGGCACTATCCAATGTGAGACATATCTCAGAGATGACCAAGAACCTTAACCCTTTGGGTTTCTTACATTTTAATGGGTATTTTTATGCTATTGAGGATGGTACCTTGAGAGTTATAAAAGGGGATTTAATAGTGATGAAGGGGAAGCCGATCAGAACACTATATAAGTTGGTAGGTTCCAATATTGTGGGACCAACTACTGTAGAATAGTTGAGGCTATCAAACTCATATGTTACTAGACTTCAGCATATGAGACATGGACAATGAGTGTCAAGGGTCTAACTTAGCTTTCTAAGAGAGGGTTATTAGATACACAATGTATAGGTACTATAGGCTTCAATGAGCATTGTGTATTTGGAAAGGTGAAGAGGGATAATTTTTTAATAACTAGGAATAGTACGAGAGTGCCTCTTGAGTATATCCATTCAGATTTGTGGGGTCCAGGGAAAGTGGTTTCCAAAGGTAGTTAGAATTAATTCCTCGCATTAATTGACGACTTCTCTAGAAAGGTATGGGTTTATTTCTTAAAGAATAAAAATGATGTGACTACTAGAGATATTACCTTTAATGAGTCCATGTTCCTTCAGAAGACTGAGTTTTGTGATGGTGTCACTAAGGAGGTAGAGTAGGATAGTGTTTCTAGCCTGATGGAGGTTGAGGTTGATTTAGATGATAGAGACCCTTCCGATAGACCCACTATTCTTGAAGTGAGTTGATGCATGCAGCAGGTGGAGTAAAGGGGCATTACTCTAGGTAGAGGAGGGAGGATTGTTAAGCTTCCAGTTAGGAATAGTTATGAAGAATTGGCTAGCTATGCTTTATCTGGTGTAGAGACTATTATTGATGTGTATGAGCTATAATCATTCTCAAAGGTTATTGAGAGTACTGATTTCACTGTGTGATCTACTACTATGGAAGAAGAGATGGAGTCCTTATTGAAGAATCAGACTTGAGAACTTATGAAGGCACCGAGGACAAAAAAAATATTATTGATTATAAGTGAGTGTACAAGTTCAAATAGAGAGCTCCAAGGGTCAAGAGATCGAGGTATAAGGCTTGTTTAATGGTTTGTGGATTTAGTTAGATTCCAAAGGTGGAATATAATGATGTATTGTATCCTTCTATTGTTAGACGTACTTTAATTCGTACCTTACTTGCACTTATGGCTATACATGATTTTGAGTTAGAGTAGTTGGATGTTAAAATGACATTTGTGCATGATAAGATTGAGGAGGAGATTTTCCTATGATAGCCTATAGATTTGTGGTTGAGGGGTTGCATAATCATGTGTGCCTGTTGAAGAGGTTAGTGTATGGTCTAAAGTAGTCTCCTAGATAGTGGTATAAATAATTTAATTAGTTTAATCTTGAGCACGGTTTCTTAAGGAATGAGTATGATGGATTTGTGTACTTTAAGGAGATGGAGGGTGGATTTTTTGTGTATCTTTTTATATATATTAATGGCATTCTTGTGGTAAAAAAAGATATGTTTATTTTGATAAGGTGAATGCAATATTGAATAGTAAGTTTGTGATGAATGATCTTAGAGCTATGAAGATGATCCTTGGCATGGAGATCATTTGAAATCGTGAGTAAAAGCTTTTTTACTTTTCACAAGAGTCTTATGTGAACAAGGTACTGGAGAGATTTTATATGATGGATGCCAAGATGGTGAGCACTACATTGGTTACTCACTTCAGATTGTCTACTTTGGATTATCCCAAATCTAGAGAGGAAGAGGAATTAATGGTAATAATTCCATAATCAAATGTTGTTAATTTCATCATGTATGCTATAGTGTGTACCTAACCTAATATTGCTTAAGCTTTTAATGTTGTAAGTCTATATGTGGAAAATCAAGAAAAGGCTCACCGATAAGTAGTAAAGTGGATCATTAGGAACTTAAAGGAAATGACATCAACTTATATTGAGTATGGGAGATCAACTAATGTGCTTGTTGGATCTGTGGACTCTAATTATAGTGAAAACATTCATAAAAGGAGATCTACTAATGGATATGTTTTCTATCTTGATGGTTTGGCTATTAGCTTGAGGTCTTCCTTGTAAGATGTGACAGTCTTACCTACTGCTAGAGTAGAGTATATATGTAACACCCAAATTTTTACAACTAACAAATTTCATTTGCAGCGGAAGTAACTAAGTAAAAATAGCGGAGGTTACTGCCATGATCGACATAATTCTGGTTTATACAACCATCCTTACATCAGTCACAAGGATAAAACGTTAAAGGTAATACATGGAAATTAGAAAATAAAAGTACATTTATCGTACAAATACTGAGTTTAGAGTTTAACTCCGATTTTTGCAATACCAAAATACAAAAGGAGGATACCATGGATCAAGAGTTCCAAAAGGGTATCAAGTTTAATTCATAACCCAAATAATAGATACTCTTCACCCAACCCTGACATAGAAGGAGTCACTCATCCCCACATAAGGCATCATAGGCCACAAAGTCTTCTACCTAATCCTCTAAACCCTGCATATAAGATCTAAGGCCTTCTACTAGTGGAATGTGTAGCACCCATAAAATAGGTGGTCAGTATGCTACTTACTGACTAAGGGAACAATACTGTTGAAATAGGAATACAAATAGCGCATGCTTCCCCATTAGATAATAAATGAATATAACCAAGTAAAAGAACATCTCATAAGGCATTTTACGATCTAGATCATTTTATTAAGTATAGTCCATATCTATTCTTTTATATACGTTGAGTGCAGGAACCTCACTATTCTTAAACCAATGGAATGGTTTGAAACTTCTCGGGGATAATACACCCAATCCACTATTCATTCGGTGGAACAGTGTTTGAAACATCTCCTCGAGGAAGAACGCTCCTGATCTACTATTCCTTTTGGTGGAGTGGAGGCTAAAACATCTCCTCGGGATAGAACATACCCGAGCCACTATTCTACCTGGTGGAATAGGAATATATCACTCTGGTTCTGACTTACGCATTCTTCCACTATAAATCATTAGTACCTTTCCCATTAGTTATGAAGATATGTTTTATTCCATGTCGAGTAGGGACCCCACCATTCTCAACCGGTGGAATAGTTTGAAACTTCTTGGGGACAACACACCCAAGCTACTATTCTTTCAGTCAAACGGAGAATAAAACATCATCTCGGGAAAAAATGCTCCTGAGCCACTATCCTACCCAGTGGAATGGGAATACATATATATAGATTTAGGAAAATAATCACCATGGCCCTACTCATGTGCTCTTTCACTTTAAGTAATTAGTATCTTATTTAAGATTGATTCTCAGGCATAGAACATAGTTAAACAGATATGCATATAATATAGGTCCAAATCCATAAGTCCTATCAAACACTAATTATACTTCATTTATTGTTCATTATCCCATGTTGGTTGTTCCACTCACATGACATCTCCTAAATCCTTTCATTAGTATCATACCCAAAAAGCACAACCAAGTTCCCATGAGTTTAATTTAATAATCTCATCTCAATATATATATTAATCTCCAAAGTATCCAAGCCCAAATCTCATAGAATTATCATAACACTTCACAAGAAATTTTCATTATTTCTTATTCCAATAGATAATCTCTAAACCCTGAAGATGGAATAATATTATTAATATTTCAAGATAGCTTACCACAAATTTACTATTGACATTTATGAACCCCAAATAACGATAGTACTTCCATGAATTACTCATGTTATTATCAACATAATTTAAACTTACTAACACATAAATTTCAAAGCTTCCTTAATATACATAATGATCAAGTTACCCTTTAAGCACACTTAACACCTTTATTTTATAAAATCTTATACCTGCCATACATATTATTTTTTAAGTCCTCATTAATCATCATACCTCATAAGGGACCTTAAGCTCATTTACCACAACCCATTCAACCGACATTTCATACCTTAAGTTATAATTTCATAGATATTACATTATCATAATTCAACCCACAATTCATACCTTAAGTTATATTTTCACTAATATAACATAATCATCGTTCATCCCATTTTTCATACCTTAAAATATAATTTCACAAATATGACATTATCATCACTTAACCCATATTCCATACCATGGATGTATTTCCACAAGTGAGATATTATCATCATTCAACCATAGATATATTTCCACAAGTGTGATATTATAATCATTCAACCCATATTTCATACTATAAGATGCATTCTCACAAATATGATATTATCATCATAAATCATAACATAATGGTATCTCTTACAAATTATTATTCACTTTCAACAAAAGATTTATAACATCACAAATTATCAATATCAACATATGTTACATATTATAGAAGTAATATCATGAAAAACACATTTAGTCATACAAGCAATTATCATCAAAAGTCCTGAGCATCAAATAATATCCTTACCAACTAGGAAATTAGGCTCTAAGCACCCAAAATCCTAGAATTCCTCCTTAAAAGCTACTGAAAAACCACCTAAAAATAATAAAATTATGGTTAGACTCAAAGAGAAAAACAATAGTGGAAACTCAAGGTAAAGAGGATAAAAGTAGCTATAACCGTAGTCAAACGGGAGTTTGAGATGTTTAGATGTGTACAGGAATTTGTGGTGGAGCTATGGTTAAATATTTATGGTGTTTGGTTGAGATTTGGGGGTGAAAATACAGATTTATGGCCGAAGGAATGTGGTTGCACCACTGTGTAGTAGGCGGTGTAGCTTCTGGTCAAGAGAAATTATGCAAGGTCAGACGGTGTGAGGGTCACATGATTGTGTAGTAGGGTATTTAAGCATTGCACGGTCATGCAGAAGGTGGTGCACAGACTGTGCACTCTACGACGCTACAACACATGAGAGAGAAAAGGAGGAAAAAGAGGCGGTGGTCGGCGGCAATGGTCTGTGACAGTGAGGGCGAAGGTTGGGACTGCCTTCGTGGTCAGTCCACCGGCCAAAGGGCTGAGAGTGGTGGTTGAGGGGGTGCACGGTGGGGGATTCGGTGGTGAAAAAGCTAAAACAAGGAAAGGAAAGAAGAAGAATAAAGGGAGAAGAAGGGAGAGGGAGATTGGTAATGGCTCTTTGGCATAAATATTAGCCAAGTGAGGTAAAACCAAAGAGAAATAGGGATAATGTGAGGTATGTATATATATATGTGTGTGTATGTGTGTGTGTGTGTTCATGTGTGCGTGCTTGGTATGATTCAGGGAAGAAGAAAAATAACAGGGAGTGGCATGCGATGGGGATGATGGTGATGGTGCAGCTGCAAGTTGCTGATGATGGTGATGGTTACAGAGGATGGCTAAGGCAGGGTAGTAGCTGCAAGGTGAAGGTGGTGTTGGTTGATGGAGATGTTGTGTGTGAAGAAGAAAAATGGTAGGGGAGATGGGTGATGCGTATGGGAGTGTGTAGGTCTGCAATTAAAGGAGAAGGGGAAGAAGAAGGAGAAAGGTGATAGGTGATAGGTGATGGATGAGTGTGTAGAAAGGTGATGGGTGGTGGTGCAAGTGGGCAAATTTAAGAGTTATAGTTTGAGGTTGGTGGGAGAAGGAGAAAAGGGAAATAAAAGAAAAGGAAAAGAGAAAGGGTTAGGGGGATTAGTTTAGGGTGATTATAGATTAGCTAAAGGTGATTATGATTTGCAGAAATTTTAGCGGGTTCGGTTTTGCTTTACGAATTACAGTTTATCAAACTTAAGGTTCCAGAATTGGTTAAAATTTTAGGACTAATGATAGGTTAAGGCTAATATAGGATTTATTAGGATTGGAATTAGATTAGGGTACCAATGATGTGGAATTAGATTAAGCAAATTTTTGGGGTGTTACGTTACTACCCCCTTAAAAGAGACTTCGTCCCCGAAGTCAACAAGTTTGGGATAGGGAAGAAGAGGAAAGAATGTAAGGGAACAATTTCAGCTGTTAAATCCCTCGAAGTTACTACTATACTACCAAGTAATAGCCCCTTAAAAGAAAGAAAAACCCAAATTCTAACCCACCTAAGCTGAAAAGCTCGGGGCATACCTCGCGCATATCCTTTTCTATTTCCCAAGTCTCTTCCTCTGCCCCATGATAGCTCCAAAGAATCTTCACAAGTGGAACTGAGCTTGTTCATGCATCAAATCTTAGTATCGAGAATCCTCAAAGGTCTCTCCTCATAGGATAGTGAATCATCGAGCTCGATATCATCTAATCTAATCACGTGCAACAGGTCTACAACATACTTCCTAAGCTAAGAAATATAAAAGACATTGTGAACTCAAGCTAACTCTAGTTGAAGCACTAGGCAATATGCAACTTCGCCAACCCTATCATGAATCTCATAAAGATTGATATACCTTGGGCTTAGCTTACCCTTCCGACCAAATCTCTACACTCCCTTAGTAGGTGAAACCCTCAACAGAAATCTATCCCCAGGCTCAAAACCATCACTATGAAGTCTCTGATCTATGTAGCTCTTCTGGCGACTCTGATTTGTTCTCATCCTATCTCGGATCAATCAACCTGCTGAACCATCTCCTCAATCATCCCTAGTCCAAGTACAACGGTTGCACTAATGTCACTCTAACATAAGGGCGTTCTATACTTACATTCATTTAATGTCTCAAAGGGTGTCATCCCTATACTGGCATGATAATTGTTGTTGTAAGAGAACTCAACCAAATGCAGATGATCTTCCCAACTACCTTGGAAATCCAAAACACAAGCACAAAGCATATCCTCTAGAGTCTAAATTGTCCTCTTAATCTGTCTGTCCATAGCTGGATGAAAGGCAGTACTCATCTTCAATCTCATGCCCATAGCCTCCTACAACTTCCCCTAGAAGTGTGAAAGAAATCTCGAATCCTGATTGGAGACTATGTCGGTAAGGGTACCATGCCTACTCACCACAAACCTTAGATATGCATCTGCTAACTGACCCATACTCCAAGTCAATTTTATTGGCACAAATACTACAGGCGTAGTTAGCCGATTAACGATAACCTAAATCATATCACATGTAAAGGTTGAACCAACCCTACAGGTCTCCGATGGAGTCCCACTTTCACCTCAGAACATCTAAAGGTTGATCCAACCCTACAGGTCTCTGATGCTCAATCTTGACCTTTTGGCAAGTCAAACACCTCGATACAAACTCTGCTACCTCTCGCTTCATGCGAGGCCACCAGTAGATCTTCTTGAGGTCCTTATACAACTTATCTCCTCTTGCATGGACAGAATATAGAGTACAACGACCTTTCTCCAAGATTTGGCCCTTCAGATCAGCACAACTCTATCGTACACACTAACAGCCTCTATAGGAAATGTTTCCATCCTCATGAATTTGGAAGCCCTCAACTCTACCATCCTAAATCTTCTACCGAATCCTATCAAGCTTAACATCCCTAGGCTATCCCGCTTAAATCTCATCAAAAATCGTAGGCGTAATCGTTAATGCACTCATCAAAACCTTTAGGTCACCATGCTGGATCATCTCAATCCCCATCTCACCAAACTCCTCTAAACGACTAGTAACCATAGTAGAACCCAAAGAATTTGAAGTTTTCCTACTCAAGTCATCCGCGATAACATGGCCTTACCCCTGTAATAAGTTAATTCAATATCATAATCCTTTACCAACTCAAGCCATCTCCTCTGCCTCGTATTTAGCTCCTTCTAAGTGAATATATACTTGAGGCTCTTATGGTCAGTGTAAAATTTATACTTCATCTCGTACAGATAATGCCTCCAAATCTTCAACGCAAAGACAACTATAACCAACTCTAGATCATGCATCGGATAATTCTACTCATGTTGATTCAACTGGCGAGAAGCATAAGTCACAACCTTACCATGCTACATCAGAACACAACCAAGTCCATGCTTTGATGCATCGCTATAGACCTCGAATCCATCTGAACCTAAAGGCAAGGCCAAAACTGATGTTATAGTCAACCGCTACTTCAACTCCTAAAATGCTCTCTCACAAGCACCAACCAACTAAAATTTAGACTTATTCTTAAGAAGATTTGTCAAAGGACAAGCTATCTTTGAGAAATCCTTGATAAAGCATCTATAGTACCCGGCCAAACACAGAAAACTATGTACCTTAGAGACACTAGTGGGTGCCTTCCACTCAGTCACCACTAGAATCTTCATCAGGTCCACAACGACACCTCCTACTAGCACCACATATCCCAAAAGTGCCACATCCTAAAGCCAAAGCTCACACTTAGAGAGTTTGGCATACAACTTATGCTCTCTTAGAAGTGATAAAATTGTCTGTAGATGTTGCTCATGCTCCTCTTTACTCCGAGAGTAAACAAAAATAACATCAATGAAAACCACAACAAATTAATTGAGGAATGGACAAAAAATCCTTATCATCAGGTCCATTAAAATGATAGGGACATTGGTGAGCCCAAAAGGCATCACCATAAACACATAGTACCCATAGGCCATCCTCATAATGTCTCCCTCGGAAATATGCAACATATGATAACTAGACCTCAAATTAACCTTTGAGAAAGTTGAAGCACCCCTAAGCTGATCAAATATGTCGTCGATCCTAGGAAGCAGGTAGTGGTTCTTCACTGTCAAATGATTCAACCCTCGGTAATCTATACACAAGCAAAGGCTCTCGTCCTTGTTCTTCACAAACAACATAGGTGTTCCCCATGGAGACACACTCAGTCGGATATACCCATGAGCCAACAAGTCCTCCAACTGAGTCTTCAACTCTCAAAACTCTATATGGCACCTTAGAAACAGGTCCGGCCCCCAGTACAAATTCAATGGTGAAATCCATCTCCCAAATAGGTGGCATACATGGAGTCTCCTTAGGAAACATGTATGGAAACTCATAAACAACTAGCATGCCCTCCAATGCTGACACATCCTTATTCAACTCCTAAACCCTGCATAAGAACATAGGGCAACCTCTATGCACCAAGGAACACAACATATGGGTAGATACAACCTTCGTCATAGGCCTAGGCTTGCATCTTCTATAAGAGACCCTACCACCCTGAGGCCCCTGAAGCACGACTCGCTCCTATGAGCAATCAATCACTACCTTATACCTCCCTAACATATCCATCCCAAGGATAACGTCGAAATCCTAAAGGTCCATCTCAACCAAGTCTACTAGGAAGTCTAACCTACCTATCTTTAAGGCCACAATTGAGTAGAGCCTAGTATAGTCTAATTTATCCACAAAAGGCAACATCACATATATAAATACAAAAGAAGATGAAGTCAATGCATCTTTAGTAATAATTAATGAAGACACAAACGACAGAGATGCTCTCGAATCAAACAACACATAAACTGGTAACAATAGGGTTGAATTTTCTCCAGCCGCTGATGACACTCCCATTGCTTTTTCTTCTTTCAATTTTCTTTTTTTTTCTCTCGTGCATCCCACATCAGCCTTTAGTTTACTTATCACTGGTTGGCGTCATTTTGTTTCGTTTCCTGGCCTTTGGGCCATTAGTGCAAATGTCCAATTTCTTTTTATATTTTCTTTTATTTAAAAAAAAACCTGCAAAATAAAATTAAATAAACATTAATAAATAATATTTTATTCTAAATTTACTTAATTTATATCATTTTAGCTTAAATAATAACATTTATGCAATTTTTACCACTTAAGCATTAAACCATAATTATTCACCTATATTAGTTAAATAAAATACTAAAACTAAGATTATAAGGGTATAAAATGCGTCAAAATATAAACTTATCACACCCCCACACTTAGCTTCTTGCTTTTCCTCAAGAAAGTTATTACTCTAAACAAATAAAATTAAATTAACTAGCCACTTTCGTAGCTCTCGCGATTGCACTTAGCATGTGCAACAAGCCCTTTAAACCCCTAGGTCAACCATCGAAGACGAGTAAGGTCTTATGAGGGTTTCGCAGATGATATACCGACAAAATCACACACACACACACACAAAATCTATAAAAATAAAAACACACTTAACCATTTTTTTTTCAGAATCTTTTACTTTCAAACGTCAAGATTAGCAATCAACCAAGATTCAGCATTAGGAGAATTAAAGAATCAATTTAAACATATGGTTCACACATAAACACGACATGTATGAACAAATCAATATTATAGATGAAGATCTACCACGCCTTAGTCACATCAAGATTCATCCTCACTATGGATACCTTCTATTTTTTTTCTCTTAGATTCATGGCTAAAAATATGTAGAAACACTCATGTATGTGAGATAAGATGATAAAGATAACAAATGACTCACATATATAAACAAAGAAGGCTCATGTTCCTGTGGATAAAACCTCATGAAAGATATCAAATATTTGCCAAATGTTCCGAACAATATGCTTAACTCTTGTGACTAATCTCCAACAGATCAAAGGTTGCTCATCTTGAGAATCAAATAAGACTTACTTATTAGTTGTAGCGGGGTTTAAGGCAAAGAAGGGTATGGATTATTTTAGGAGTGTGGTGCTAAAAAGATCAAGAGCTAGTGGAGTCTAATAATTAGATGAAATATAATCTTAACTCCATATCAATGATACATCTCTCCACCTTCACACCAAAATAGAACATGAATAGAACTTTTTCAACATCGTGTCCATAACTCCCTCTATTCCTTATATCCTAACATTTATTTCTTTTCTTCTTTTTTTTATTTATTTCTTTTCAATTTTTTTTCTCCACCAAACATAACCAATCTCCTTTCTTAGCATAAACACATATATTTCTTTCACATACACACATACACAACCACTCTTTATATGGATAACGATTTGATTTTCTTCCACTAGCTTTAAGCAAAAGTAAGGACATTAAGGCCCGAAGGTTATTTAATGTGGGTAATGAAGAAAATATATGTTCCTTGTATAGGCTCAAAGGGTTTATATGGGGTGTACATCATGCAAACACAAATTAGATTTGAGCTATTTGGTCATGTGATGGAAAATTTTCTAAGGTGCCTTTATCATTTTCTCAATCAGAACATGTTTTGACTATAAGCTTTGACTAGCATAAGAGTAAGTTCTAGTAATCTCTATAGTCCATTACATGATCTATAGCAAATAATTTGATCAAAGAAATTAAACATATATGAGGTTTACAAAGAAATTTTGAAGCCAAGAAAAATAGATGATTTTGTGTAAATTCGCTTAGAAAAAGAAGGTACAAATAGTTCAACAACTCACTAAGGAATGTGATGAATCTCAACATGCCATGTCAGTGGTTAGAAATCATACATGTTCTTTCTCCATTCACATTTAGACATGTAGATATGTGTTCCCTATACCAAAATTAATAAAAAAAAATATCCACTTGCTTTATCTCGATTTTATGATCATCTTTTTGTTAGATTTTAAAGATATACTCCTCATTAACTAGTTAAGGGTTCCTACGACTCTAAAAACACTAAACACTCTAAAAACTCTAAAAAAAAAATTTACTGGACAAACACATAAAACACACACATTGTCTTTAATGTGTAAACAACTAAAGAAACATGTAATTTTAAGTATGGAGAAAACAAACTAAATAAAGAAATAATTAACTAGAGGGTAGAAAACTCCCTTATGACATTAGGTTGCCTCCCAAATAGCGCTTATTTTTATTTCTTCAACCTGACATGATCTCGGTTTTTCTCGTTCAAGGTGGATATGTCCACTTGAGAGCTGCTTCACCAAATCCTTCCTCGTGATGATCATCTTTATCCTACAAGGAAGAAAAAGATAAAATGTTAGATTTAATGAAAGATTTGACCCAACAAGAACGTAACTTACCTATCATGGGATTTAAGCGCGTGTGTAAAGAGATAATGTTTTGTCCCATGTCCATGTATCGTGATCTCTCTATCGAAGAAACATATTTTCCCATCTCAAAATCTTTAAACACGTCCTTCCAACATAACCTCTCCTTTGGAGCATTACACTTCTTATTAGATGTATTCAAGATGATTTGATTACTCTCTTCAATCTTAGATCTATGTAACCTACTAAAAGAGGGAAAAAAAGGAGTATGGTTAGCATAAATAAAATCAAAGTGGTTCAAAGGCTTACCTTGTGTCCCATGGTCATCTCCAAGAAAATTTGAGGAATAAATGTTCAAAGATGGTCTATGGTAGATGAAAGTAATAGTCTTGCCATCCATATACTTCTCTTTGTTCACTTGATCCTCATTTTGATGAGATTATTCTTCTAATTTTATAAGCTCTTCTTCCACATGATCTTGTTTTTCAATGTTCTCCATGGGAACCTCCTCAACTAGCTCATCCTTACATTCAGATATGGCATCATCACCCTCATAACTCTCACTTGAATTTGGAATTGAAGTACTAGAGAGCTCTTTTTGTGCTTGTAATCCATTTGATCCTCCAGCACTGACATCCTTTCATTTTGTCTAATTTGACTTTGTATCAGTTGATTTTGCTCGTCTACCAACCAGTTTTGACCATTTGTCAGTGCTTCAAAAAGCTTCTCCATTTTTTCTAAACTTGAGGGTTCTGAAAGTGGAGATGATTCTTGTTGAGGATATTGATAATATATTAAAACTTCCTACTCGCATGTGTAAGGGTCTTGATATGGCACTGAATAATGATCATTCATCTCCGATCCAAAGTTGGGTTGATGCCTCATTTCAGAATAGTATATGCTTGTATAGGGATTTTGTCCTTGAAAACCATTGAAAGATTGAGCATTGGGTTGTGTCCATCCTCCTCCTCTTAAAGCTCGTGAATGGTAAGCATATGGATTTCCTTGTATATGACACACTCCGCTTGTATTAATAACTCTAGTAGTTGTAGCTACCTGCGAAATAAGAGTAGTGAGTTGGTTAAGTCTATCATCAAAATTACTTGAACTTACCTCATTTACTCTTGCATTAAGATTCATGCAAAGTTGTCCTTAACCAAAGGATCCTCTCATAGCCACCTAAAAACACTAACACTTTAAAGGAAAAGGTTAAGAGCAAAACAAAAACACACCAAAAATCCTAAATAAACCTAAAAGAAAAACACTAAAAAAACATTGAGACATACTAACTACTAAATCTCCTATTAATTTAGAGACTTAAGTACCCACAAGCACTCTAACCTCTAAATAAAAGGATGATATGATAAACACAACACACTAAAAATAAAAACACACTAAAAATACTAGCAAAATAAAGGTGAAGTTACCAATCATCGGCAACGGCACCAAATATTGGTGTGGCCGTAGCCGGCATGCAATTTAAACCCTATTGTTGTCAATTGTAGCACTGGTAAATAAGGGTATCGTTCTAGGCTGGGGATTGAGAGGGCTCACCTCTATTTAACTAGCTAAAACTATAAATAAAAATAAAAATCCTAAATAACACAAAATAAATAAATAAGAAAAATACTAATGGGGGTTTGTAAAAATAAAAATAATAAAAGGATAAAAGGAATAAATAAAATAAAATAAAATAAACTAATAATAAAAATAATGGAAAACCGCAGATATGATAAATATGCTAGGGAAATAAAAATCCACCACTAGATTAGGTCAAAATATAATATTTATTTCTAAGTCATCTTTTAATCATGAGAAAGAGATCGACCAAGTTGTACATCAAAAGCAGGTCCATACACCTTATATTACTTCCCTTAATTAATCAATATGACAAAGAGCTAATATTAACTCTATTAAATACTAGCAGTATAGTAGAAACAAGCAGCTCCTATATTTAACTAGATTTAATGCATGAAGTATAATTGGAAGGTTGTCAATCTAAGTACCCAAACTAGTACACAAAGCATGTCTAGCTGTATTTCCTTTCCTTGACCCACGCGTATCTAAACATTTTACTACTTCAGTTAGAATCAAAAAACTATTAGGTAAATTGTTATCTAACATAGCTGCAATTTATACATATAAATTCTAGTATATTTATATAGCCACCTAGTAGGTAAATAATCCTACATATTGTCACTTATGAGGAAACCAAAACAAGGCATGCACCATATAAATTATACTTGAAAAAATTATATATATAAACGATAGCAATTAAAATAGAGTCAAGAAATAATCTCACGAAACAAAGAAAATAAATTATAATTCAAACCCTAATCTAGGGTTTCAATTTATTCCCTAACAACAAATAATCAGCTAGCCATAATTATTGAATCAATTACACATAACTATATATCAAAAATATAAATTAAAAATAGATAAAGAAATAACCGGAATTAATTAAGAATAAAAGATCAAGAATTTATTCAGATAAAAATTAATTTTATCTAAAATAAATTCTACCAGTATAAATTCTTTCCTATTCTTTCTTCTCTCGGTACCCTTGATTTTTGTGCAATAATTCCTTTGTTTTTGAGTGTGCTGATGTGTGCCTTACCTTCCGTTGTGTCTTTGTTGCCATTGGTTTTCGTGCCTCATTGCTGCTCTTCTACGTATCTGTGCGCTGATGTGTCTAGCGCTTAAGGCTGCTCTTCGCGTCTGAGCCTCTGAAGGCCTGTGATGCATGGAAACGTTGTTGTGCCCATGTTTCGCGTCTCGAAAATGTTCGAGGACGGAAACGGGCAATGGAAACGCTAGATCGGGCCTGATAGTTACTGGCTGCCTTGATTGAGAGGAGAGGACTCCAGGGCGGGCCATGACACGCGGTAAGGCTCAGTCCAAGTCCTTGTTTTTTACGGTCTAATCACCTATCAGTTTAGATTAATTAAAATCAGTGCCAGTAAAATTATTATTGATGAATATTATGATAAATATTAGTATTATAATTACTCATATAATCATGATTATTATTATTACCTATATAATTATTATAAAAATATTTATATTATAATAATAATAATATAATTCAAACCAGGCCAATAGTAATATATTCAAATTAAATGAATTCTGATCAAATCGGATAAATAAAAATAATTTGAGTGTGATGTATGGGGATGGCAGTTAGGTGCGGTCTCCCATTCCAAAAACGTTCCCCGTGCCAAAAATTTTTTGAAAACTTTTTCTGATTAAAATTTATATTAAAATTATTTAATTAATATTTTTATTATAAATATATTATTTAATTATTTTTTTATTAAAAAATAATTATTAATAATTAAAATTAATTAATATAAGAATTAATTTTAAAATTTTTATATTTTTCTCTCTAAATTTTAATAAATTTAATCTATTTTTTAAAAATATATATATATAATATGTATATATATATATATATATATATATATATAATTTTTTTAACGTTTCTTGTCATCCCCGTTTCCTAAATTTTTTAAAAATGGCGTTTCCGCGTTTCGTCCCGCACCATCCCCGTCTTCGTGCATCACTCCTGAAGGCTTGTTCCTCTCAGCATGCCCTACCACCCTACTGCTGCTTTTGTGTCCTTTAATTCATGCGGCCCTGCCACACTCTACCCTCTGGTTATGTCACTCTATGTCCCTTCTTATTCTTTTTTTTTCTTCTTTGCCACGTCAGCCCTTCACTCAGCTGGTCCCTCTTCTTTTTCTCCAGCCGCTGACGGCTCTCCCATTTCTTTTTGTTCTTTGACTTTTCTTTTTTTTTCTCTCGTGCGTCCCACATTAGCCCTTAGTTTGCTAATCATTGTTTGGCGTTGTTTTGTTTCGTTTCCTAGCCTTTGGGCCATTGGTCCAAAGGTCTGATTTCTTCTTTTAATTTTCTTTTATTTAAAAATAAAACCTGCAAAATAAAATTAAATAAATATTAATAAATAATATTTTATTCTAAATTTACTTAATTTATATCATTTTAGCCTAATAATAACATTTATGCAATTTTTACCACTTAAGCATAAAACCATAATTATTCACCTATATTAGTTAAATAAAATACTAAAAACTAAGATTATAAGGATATAAAATGTGTCAAAATATGAACTTATCACTAGGCAAAAGGCTGCCGAGCCATTATTCTACCCGGTGGAACAGGAATATATCACTCTGGTCCTTACTCACATATTCTTCTACTATAAATCATTAGTATCTTTCCTATAAGTTATGAAGATATGTTTTATTTCACGTTGAGCAGGGACCCCACTATTCTCAACCAGTGGAACGGTTTGAAACTTCTCAGGGACAACACATATGAGCCACTATTTTTTCTGGTCAAACAGAGAATAAAAACATCATGTTGGGGCCAAACAATCCCAAGCCACTATTCTACCCAGTGGTACAAGAATACATATATTTAGATTTAGGAAAATAATCATCATGGCCCTCTTTACATGCACATTGACTTTAAGTGATTAGTATCTTATTTAAGATTAATTCTTAGGCATAGAATATAGTCAAACATATATGAATATAATATAGGTCCAAATCCTTAAGTTTTTTCAAACACTAATTACACTTCCTTTAGTGTTCATTCTCCCTTGTTGGTTATTCCACTCACATTATATTATGACATCTTCCAAATCCCTTCATTACTATCATACCCAAAAATTACAACCAAGTTCCCATGAGTTTATTTTTGCAATCTCATCCCGATATATATATTAATATCTAAGGTATCCAAGCTTAGATCCCATAGAATTTTCATAATTCTTCACATGAAATTTTCATTATTTCTAATTCCAATATATAACCTCTAAGCCCTGAAGATGGAATAATAATATTAACATCTCAAGATAGCTTGCCACAAATTTACAATCAACATTTATGAACCCCAAATAATAATAATACTTCCATGAATTACTCATGTTATTATTATCATAATTTAAACTTCCTATCACATAAATTACCAAAGCATCCTTATAATCCATAATGACCAAGTTACCCTTTAAGCACACTTAACACCTTTATTTTATAAAATCTTATACCTTCCATACATATTATTTTTCCAAGTCCTCATTTATCATCATACCTCATAAGAGACCTTAAGCCCATTTACCACAACCCATTCAACCCAAATTTCATACCTTAAGTTATAATTTCACAGATATGACATTATCATTATTCAACCCATAATTCATACCTTAAGTTATATTTTCACTAATATAATATTCTCATCATTCATCCCATTTGTCATACCTTAAAATATGATTTCACAAATATGACATTCTCATCACTTAAACCATATTCCATACCATGGATATATTTCCACAAGTGTCATATTATCATCATTCAACCATAGATATATTTCCACAAGTGTGCTATTATCATCATTCAACCCATATTTCATGCTATAAGATGCATTCTCACAAATATGATATTATCATCACAAATCATAACATAATAGTATCTCTTACAAGTTATTATTTAATTTCAACAAAAGATTCATAACATCACAAATTATCAATATCAACATATGTTACATATTATAACAGTAATATCATGAAAAATATATTTAGTCATACAAGCAATTATCATCAAAAGTCCTAAGCATCGAATAATATCCTTACAAACTTGGACACTGGGCTCTAAGCACACAGAATCCTAAAATTCCTCCTCCAAAGCTACTAGAAAACCACCTACAAAAATAATAAAATTATGGTTAGGCTGGAAGAGCTAAACTAAAGGGGAAAATTAAGGTAAAGAGGATAAAAGTAGATATAACCTTAGTCAAATCGGAGCTTGAGATGTGTGGATGTATGGAGGAGCTATGGTTAAATTTTAGTGGTTTTGGTCGAGGTTTGGGGGTGAAAATAGGGATGCATAGCTGAAGGAATGAGGTTACATGAATTGTGCACATCAGACCGCGAGGAAAAATTTTGCACTATCAGACGGTGCAGGGGTTGCACGGTTGTGCAGCAGCAGATTTAAGCATTGCAAGATCATGCAGAAGGTGGTGCACCAGCCATACACTTTGTGACGCTACAATACACTATAGGAATAATGAGGGAAAAGAGACGGCAATGGTGATGGTCGGCGACGTCAAGGGGGAAGGTTGGGGTGACCTTAGTAGTCAGTCCACCAGCCAAAAGGCAGTGAGTGGTGGATGAGGTGGTGCACAATGGGGGAGTCGATGGTGTGAAGGCCAAAAAAAGGAAAGAAAGAAGAAGAAAGGGAGAAGGAGGAAAGAAAAAGGGAGAGGGAGCTTGGCAATGGCTCTTTGGCATAAATATTAGCTGAGTGAGGCAAAACCAAAGAGAAATAGGGAGAATGTGAGGTATGATTTAGGGAAGAATAAAAAGAACAGGGGGTGGCGTGCGATGGGGATGATGGTGATGGTGCAGCTGCAAGTTGATGATGATGGTGATGGTTACAAAGGATGGCTAGGGTAAGGTAGTAGCTGCAAGGTGAAGGTGTTGTTGGTTGATGGAGGTGTTGAGTGTGAAGAAGAAGAATGGTAGGGGAGATGGGTGGTGTGCATGGGAGTGTGTAGGTCTGCAAAGATGGGAGAAGGGGAAGAAAAAGGAGAAAGGTAATGAGTGATGGATGAGAGTGCAGAAAGGTGATGAGTGGTGGAGCAAGCGTGTGGTGCAAGTGGGAAAATTCAAGAGTTGTAGTTTGAGGTTGGCGAGAGAAGGAGAAGAAGGAAAGGAAAAAAAAGGAAAAAGGAAAAGAAAAAGGGTTAGGGGATTAGTTTAGGGTGATTATAGATTAGCTTAAGGTATTTAGGATTAGCAAAAATTGTATTGGGTTTGGTTTTGGATTACGAATTATTGCTTATCAAAGTTAAGGTTCCAAAATTGGTTAAAATTTTGAGATTAAAGATAGGTTAAGGTTAATATAGGATTTATTAGGATTGACATCAGATTAGGGTGCTAATGACCTGAGATTAGATTAAGCAGATTTTTGGAGTGTTACAATATGGCTATAACAAAGGCTTTTCAAGAAGCCTTGTAGGTTGGTAGTTTAGTACGAGAGTTTGGGTTTGGTCATGGTGTTTTAAATTTTCATGGTGATAGTGAGAGTGTTATCTATTTAGCGAAGGGTCAGAATTCTTTCCATCATTTAACGAAGAACATTGACATTAAGTATCACTTTATTTGGGGTTTTGTTACTACACATAAAGTTATGTTGGAGAAAGGGGTGCTTTGAATAATCCAGCCAGTTTAGCAAAGCCACTAACTGTGGGTAAGTATGAGTGTTTTTTGGACTTGATTGGTTTTCATAGGCCACAAGGTCATTTGTTGGGGAAAATTTATTTGTAGAGGTCTTCACATGTCATGTGTCACAAATATTGTGCTAAGGTGTAGAATTGTAAGTTTTGACTAGGTATTTGAGTACAACATAACATTATGTTTAGTGTAATATGGAGGTTTATGTAAGAAACATAGGGGTCTTGTGTTAATAAACATGGATCATGTTTCTCTATAAAATCTTTCATTGAAAAAAAAGTCAAAACTAAGGAAATAAACATAGGGGCCTTATGTTTCCTAAATAAGGAATCCTAGCCATGTTTTACCCAATAGTTTTTTTTCTTCTATAAAAGGAGACATGTTGGAATCCTAGCCATTGAGAGTTGTGCTCCCCAACTTCTTCTTCTTCTCTATAGAATTCTCCATTCAAAAAGAATAATAGATTTGTGTGATTTATTGATTGATTAGTTTAATTATCCTATAATTATACAAGAGCATGAATACATATCTCTTATTTTCTTCAATTGATCTATTTTGTAATTAAATTCTCAATTGTTCATATTCTTGTTAATTTCAATTTGGTTTGGATTTCTCTAATTCTATGCAAATTCCGCAATAGTATTCTATTTATATGGAATAGGTGTGAACTATATGTGGTATGATTATGATTATATGCAGGAATCGTGTGTGCTTATGACTTCCATTGATGAAGTAACTTAGCTTATTCAGTATAAAGAGTACCAATGTGCATATTTGCTCGGTCACCTATTTATTCCCATAAGTAGATGGTCATGTGTAGGTTTTTTCGGATAGTCAAGAGTAGGCCAGCTTATGTTAGGCAAGGGTTCAGAGAGTGTGGATATCCAAAGTAATTTGTGCAGTCCTAAATGAACCAAAGTTTAGGACTACGCCCTAGCCTTGTATCTAATATGGGATGAGCTGCTGATAACTATTCTAAGTTAGGTATGGTGGTAACACCTCATTTTTTCCTTAAGTGTTTGGTAGTTTTCCACTTCTGTAAGGTTTTCAAAACAAAATTTTTCAGCAATGAAAAATGTTTGTAACTTATCATATGATTAATTAGCTAACAAATCAATCTATAAAGAAAATATGGATGTAACATAAATATGATGTGACTTTTGATGTGGATAAATAGTGAAAATTTACATTCTCAACTAGTATTTTCTATAAATTCTTTACCATCTTATCATTTAATGAATTAAATTAGCATTCCCTTACAAAATTAAATATGGATAAAACATATGTATGAAGTGATGTACTAAGTAAGATTATAGTGCACCTATGGATGAGTAGTCCCCTTGTTCTTTTTTTGAGATTGTTATAGTCTTAGTTAATTTCCTCATGACTTGAACATGTGTGAACAAATTCAACCCTGAAAGATAAATTAATGTGTGACATATCAATATTTAGAAAATGTTGCTGGCAATAAACATGAATAATGAATAGTTCTCTCACCCTTTAGTGATTTTGTTGGTTGATTGTATTAATAGATGATGTTAGTGGTTGGTGTTAAAATTTAACTATCATGTCATTTGAAATTAAAAGATGGAGGGAAATATTTTAGATGTTTGAAAATTAGAAAGGCTAATAACCTAATAATCTAATAGCTAAAGCATTATGTTGGGCAGGCATAATAATATTATTTTGATCCCACTATACTTTTGAGTAACATATTTTGAATGATAATGCATTCCACTTATATTAATATCATTATTTTTTGTTGTGGCTTCTAGATTGTTTTAGGTAAAATATATAATACAAAAATTTATATGGCGTAAATATTAGTTCCTTATCATAAGTCATGAGCATCCCTATAGCTCTATGAGTTGGTTACAAAAACTAAACCATTTGTTATTACCTGAATAAATTTAGGAATAATTAACATGTTTATGACGCCCATAAATTTTGCCCACTTTTTTTATTCTTTAAAATTACAATATGCCAATGCCTATATATTGTTCATCTATGCCATTTTTATTGTTTCTTAACTTTATACAATTTTGATGTGCATTGTTCTTATGCCTTTGTATAGTCCTAATGTTGTTGGTTGTGATAAAATATTATACGTATGGGGTTTTTGTTTGATATCCAAAGCTTATGTATTTAATAAAGGTTGCTTAAATAATAAATCCATTGTAGTTTATATTTATGTTGCTAGAACTTAGCACATCATAATACTTCAACTCTACACTAAATTAAGCTCTTTCCTAATCCTAAATTCAAGCATTTGAAATTCAAAAGTGTGCACTATTAGATAAAAGCATGAAGACCATTGATTGAAAACGTAGAAAATTAAACTCAAATTTAATGATAGTAAATAGATGTGGTTATTTTACTTCCATTATCCTTATTTCTTGACCTTTATGTATGCTTACAACTTATTTTTCTTCACCCTGATTCTTAATTTTTTTTGGCTTCGAGTGGACGTAGATAAATCTCCAGCCAAACAACTTTTCATCTTATCCTTAATATCAATTATAGGACAACCTTTTTTTTGTCCTTCAACTAGTGTTGGTACTTCATCTGTTTGTAATACCACTTATATTAAAAACATTAAATATGTAAAAAAATGTAATATTAAAGGATGAAATTAGGTAGTTTGCATAATTTGTTTGATAAATTAACATATTCACAAAAATTAATCTAGTGACAATTTTTATTGTAGTATGTTCCTGTCCTTAAGCTTTAGTGTTATGGACTTTTGATAATATATTAGAGTCCTGACTGTATAAATTGCTTGGTACACCATATCAACCCACTAAACTTTGGTCATTTATCATTTTCGCTACTGATTATGGTCTAGCATGATTTTCCCTTACCTAGAATTGAAATTTGCCTTTAGCTATATTATTCCATTAAGTTCACTTACAATGCAACTCTTTTCTTGTTTATAAAAATGCAGCAATTATTGTTACAACTTATCCATCCTAACTTTATAATCGAATTGCCTCATTTACTTTACCTACTCATTTGAATCCTGAACTTCCAAAGCTATCTTCCCTATTAGTTGTTTACATTCTCGATCCTATAGAAAAATTGGAACGTTACTTGTTCCATCCACCACTCACACTTGGAGCTTGTATCTTAGGCCACCATTCATCTCTTTCTTGTTGAACTTTTCACATACAAATTTGTCACCACTTACCTTCAAATTATTCAAACATGTTGTGCAAGTGACATAGTACTAGTATCCAACAATCTCAATTCCAACCACTATTGCATTGATATAGAACTTTATAATCTTAAATCAATATTGAGCACATAAATTATTAAAAAACATTAGGTGCTTCAAATATCTGACAAAGTACACTTTAGGAATGGCATGTTTTAGTGTCTTACACAACCCACTTTCTTGTAACTACTCAATATTTTTGAAAATTACATTGCTAATGAATAACTCTTCAAAAACTGAAGATATAGAATGTTAAGGTTGGTGAATTATTATATTGCTTTATCTTTCTAATGAAAACATGTGACAGAATTTTCTTAAAAAATCACATAAAGCAGTAATCATAATTGAATCGGTTAACTACATAATAAATCTAATAATAAATACTCTATTAAGAACTCCTTTATCTCTTTCACTTCTTTATTTATCTTTCTAAATCTTAGATAGAAATTTTGGATAACATTGGAACCCATTAGATTTTGACAACTAGCATATTTGTGGTCATTGATTGATTTAAAAGATTTACATCTAAAGTGTTGATCTTGGACATAAGCAATTAGCCAATGACAAATATTTGTGTAGGACATAAATAATGCAAACATTTTATATTTTAATTTATTATATATTTTCATTATCACATTAATCTATAAAGGATAGTGGAATAGTTTAAGTAAGAAAAATGGTGTACTCTACTTTTACATATAATTAAATTAGATATAGATTATGTGAAACTCTAAGTTCATCAATTTATGTTAGAGCCAAATTCAACGCTAAGGTCAACCTACCAAAGTATAACGAGATCCTATGTCTAATTATCCACATTAGGTGCATTAGGTCAAAAATGACAAAAATGTCCTCAAAAACCTACTTTCGTCCTTTTTTCCAGTTTCATATCAAAAATCATTCTCATGAGAAATTTATCATTAAAAGGCCAAAAAATAATAATTCACAATATTTTAGCACAAAAGTAACCTTTTATGATTTAGTGATTTAGTGATTAATTATATTTTCAACTTATGCATTTAGTAAATTATGTGTACAAACCCTAATCATGTGTTTATATCGAACCATATATTTCATGCAACATGAACGTAGCTATTTACAACATAATACCAAATTTATTAGGATAATTTACATCATGGTGCATGTAAGGAAATAATTTCTAACCCTAAAAAGTATGGATAAAAATTATTGTATTCTAACCCTAATTTTGCGTGCATGTTTCTATGCTATTTATAACAAAATTAGATACCATGCAGTAATAACCATGGGATATTCATCATGGTATTTACATCATAATGTTAAAGGGTTACAAACCCTAAAAAAAATCTAGACATATGTACATAAATCATTTAACATGTTACTCATATATATAACTTAACAACTCATGTATATATAGCAAAGTTGTCAACCCGATCAGCCCAATCAAGCCTCTCGCCACCCCTCACGCCGCCTTCCGCTGCCAATCTTGCCACAACCAGTACCTCCTCCACCCTCCAAAACATCCAAGGAACCTTCCCCTACCTTCCCATACCTTCATATTCCCCTGCCTCCCTCTCCTTCTACCTTCTCTATCTTCCACCACCTTTGGCCACCACACCAACCGTCGTGCGCCGCCACTCCCAGCTGCAACACCACCTCCATTCCACCCCTCTCCATCTGCTGCACCTTCCACCACCTCAAACGCCCCTCCACTTCCTCTCATTTAGCCTACATATCCATCTTCCACCTCTCTTCCTCCTCCACCGCCGCCGCCGCTGCCGGTTCCTCCACCAACCTTAAGTGGTGCTCCAACTTCCCCAACCCCTAGACTATTTTCTATAAGTGTTAATAATATTATACTTAATATTACTATTATTATTATTCTTATTATATTTATTAGTGTTGTATTATTATTACTATTACCATTATTGATATTATATGTATGTCTCACCCTTATTACCTAACTTAATTTCAGAAATATTTATAACTATGGCATGTTATTTAAAAGGTTTACAACTCTAGTACTAATAAATTGATCTTCATTATTATTAATATTACTACTACTACTATTAGCACTATTATTACTATTATTATTATTAGTATTAGTATTAGTAGTAGTAGTAGTAGTAGTAGTAGTAGTAGTAGTAGTATTTTCTTACTAAATCTAACTTGGCCATTATCACTTTTATTATTAGTGTAAATGTTGGGATTCTTATATTACTATTATCCTTTTCAATTGTTATCCTCTATTATTATTACTACTACTACTACTACTACTACTACTACTACTACTACTACTACTACTTAACCTAACTTTATGATCTTCCTAACCAATAATAATATAATCATTAATAATGGCCTACAAATTTAGTGTTATTATGATTAGGACTTTTCCTCATTTACTATTATTATTATTACTAACCTCACTATTATTCCTACTATTATTACTAATGCTAGGTATGGCTTATTATCATTATCTTTACTATTATGTTAAACATTTGAACCCTTATATTAATATTACCATTTTTACTATCATTGCTATCAGTATTATTCTTTATTATTATTATTATTATTATTATTATTATTATTATTATTATTATTATTATTATTAATGCCATTACTATTATTATTATTACTACTTAACCTAACTTTATTATTATTATTGTTATTATTACTATTATTAGTAACATTATCATTATCATTATTTCCTTGCTAATATTGTTAATACTAACTTTATCCATTATTACTTTTATTTATTAATATAAATATCTGGACCCTTATATTATTATTATCATTTCGGTTACTATTATCATTGTTATTGTTATTATTATTATACTTAACATTTTTATCATCATCATCATCATCGTCATCATCATCATCATCATCATCATCATCATCATCATCATCATCATCATCATCATCATCATCATCATCATCATCATCATCATCATTATTATTATTATTATTATTATTATTATTATTATTATTATTATTATTATTATTATTACTACTACTACTACTACTACTACTACTACTACTACTACTACTACTACTACTACTACTACTACTACTACTACTACTTTTATTATTATTAAGGTTATTTAAACCGAAGTTGGCGTATTATCATTTTGCCGTTAAAGAAGAAGAACACTTAAGCCTTAGTATTTTACTATTTAATATTAGAATATCGTTAATATTATTCTTAATGCCTTAATCACTAACATTATTACTATGGTATCATTATTAGTTATTACTATTATTATTGTTATTATTTTGTTACTATTATTGTGACAAAAACATTCGAACCCTTATATTATTATTATTCAAAATATAATTGTTATCATTATTATTTTTAGGAATATTAGTACTTTGTTGGTATTGCAATTATTGTATTATTATTTTAACCCTAATACTATTATTAGCCTTAGCCTTAAAAATGCTAGGATTTCTATCACTATAAGCATTATTATTATTATTATTATTATTATTATTATTATTATTATTATTATTATTATTATTATTATTATTATTATCACTATTTCGCTATAATTAGTATTAGTACTATTATTAGAAGAATAAAGCTATTAGGTTTAATAATATAAATATAGCAATAAATATTAAAATAAATATATTTTGACTAGTAATATCTAGTAGGCTAACTTGAAGATAAAAAACCCTAGTTTTCACGTGTAATGCTCCCTTTAATAATAATAACCCTAATCTTAGACTAAAATAAGGAGTAATGGTACTTTTGGTAGGAGGGAAACTAATCCTTAGTATTTTCCCTCTTATAGGTGAATCGAATCAAAACCCTAAGGAGGCGTAGGAGCGTGCTCCAAGCCCGGCATCGTTTTAGGTAAGGATGTAGCTAAGGCCCACGTGTGTTATGTGACTTGTATGCCTTGGATGCTATATATCATGCTATGTCATGTATCGTATGATTGTCATTAACTTGCCTTATGAGTAGCGCAACTTGGAGTTGAGGTATGTTTGTATATGTTTCTTATAACATGAGTATGATATGTATATATGGTGATCATGATGTGATATGATTTGGCCCTCTAGGACATGCATGCTAGGAAATTTGAAAATATGATATGGGAATGAAAGGAAAGAAAGGAGAGACAATGGGAAATGAGTTCACTAAGGGGGATATAAGGTTGACCAAAATGAATGAGAGATGGAAACCATGCATGGGAATCCTAAAATTTGCATGGGGACTTTGGGTGTTTGTATAGGATGGATAAAACTTGCATGGGGATGATCTTTACGTGAGAAAAGTTGTTTAGGGTGTAAATAAGCTAAGGGGAGATTTGTGGAGTAATTGGAGACTTGGGAAGAAAAATAGTACATATGTTGGTGTAAGGGTGTATAAGGGACCCTATTAGGGTTTTGGGATAAAGCACTAATTTGAAAAAAAAAAGGAGAAATGTGGAAGTTAAAACAATTGAGGGAGAGTGGAGTATGGGTTAAGAGTGGGAATTTATTTGTGTAATGGGTGAGTCTGGGTGTCATGGGAGAGAAGAAATACTGGGTGAAAAAGAGAAAGGTTACTTGTGGGAGAAGAAAGGTACTAGGGTTTGAGGTGGCCAACTAGGGTCTTTCCGGTCACATACGAAGTCGAGAGGTAAAGTAATATGTTTTGGGATGTGATCTAAATGAGACAAGGTGCGGGGCAAGGAATAAAGTAATGGTGGTGTAAGTGAGAGAAATTTGGGCCCCATAGGTCCAATTAGGGTTTTCAAGGAAAACCCCTAGAGGGTGATAGTAGGTGGAGTTTGATGTCATGAGGTGTTGGGCCTTAACCCACACCCTTAGGAGTTGGGTTTTCATTGTGTAAGTGTAAGGGGGAATGGATGTCGGGACGTGATAAGGGGGTGCAGGAGTCTCAAGATATGGGGCATGCCCCCTTGAGAGGATAGAAGTAGAGCGTTGATGACATGCATGTCAAGGGTGTATTGTTTATCAAATAAGACACGAATAAGATACTATCCATTTAAAGAGAAAGATTATTAAGCCAGGCCCAGACCGGTCCACCGGCGAATAATAGTGGCCAAGAGCTGGGGTACCTTAGAGAGCGGTCCACCGGCAAATAATAGTGGGCAGGAGCATTTTGCCCTGCATGATTTTCGGTCCACCGGCTATAATAGTGGGGGATTCCATGCTCAACAAACCAAATTAATAAAGCTAATCCATGGAAAATACACTAAGTTCTTACAGTGAAACACCATGTGAGTCGGGGCAGACCGGTCCACCGGCGAATAATAGTGGCCAGGAGCGTTCTGCCCTAGAGACCGGTCCACTTGTGAATAATAGTGGTCAGGAGCGTTCTGTCCTGTATGTATTCCGGTCCACCGGCTATAATAGTGGGGTTCCAACACTCACATGAACTATTAAAGAGTATGTGTGGAATTAACATATTGTTAAGAGGACTAAAATAATAAGTTACCTGAAAAGTAACCCAGCCTTATTATATGTATTATTGTATTCTGCCTATATGATCATTCTTATGTTATATGCTCTATATGTCGGCCTTAGCGCATCTGTTACCTTACTCAGTACGTAACGTACTGATCACCCATTTCATGGGTGCTACTCATTCCCACGAGTAGAAGACCCATTTGAGCTTGTGGAGGTAGGGGATGACGTCTTCAATGCCTACAACATTTACGAGGCATTGGGTGGGGCTAAGCGTTGAGCCTAGACCTGACTTGGGGATCGAGAGTGACTCAGCCGGGCTCTATTTCTTTATTGGACCATGTATTATTTTATTTTAGTTATGTGGTGTCGTATAATCCTTTATGTTTAGAAAAACTCTGGTCACATACTCTTTGGATTGTAATCCTAAATCGCACTCTGATTTCTGTATGACTTCTGTTTTACTAATGACTTGTGTTTTATTAATGACTTGTATTGGATGTTAACCTTGTTTAGCCTTAGCACTTAGTATTGGAACGGTAGGAGTGAACCGATCTGGTACTAAGTGGGGCGGTAATGCCCCCGAGTTTACGGTTTTATCTGTTTGCTTCCATTAAACCCTTTTTATTAAACGAAATTTTTCAGTAATAAATTTGGGGGTGTTACAAAGACCTAACTCTTATTTATGATATAGATTATTATTTTATTATCGTTATCATGGTTTGGGTACTGTTTTATCCTACCTTATATTCTTTATAAGGATGGTTGAGGGTCAGACTTATACCAATTATGACAGTAATAACCCTCTCATGTTTGGATGTTCTTACACTTAAAATAAATAAAAATAATTAGTAGTAAATTTGGGGGTGTTACAAGTTGCTACTAGATCTTAGGTTCTAACAACCACGCTTTGTTTTTAGAAAAATTTGTTTCAAATGATTTTCGCTGTGAGTTTTAAATGATTCTTCATACTTTGAAAACCTTGATTTTGAAGAAAAAATATCCACTGGTGAGGAAACAAAAAAGGGTAGCCTAGGTGGCCTCTAATTGTGAAATGTGTGATAAGTGTTAGTAAATGATAATCTTTGACCTAACATGCCTTATGTTTTGCAGCCCGCTGATCACAAAATGATAGACGAGTAGGGCATATGGAAGTGTCTTATAAGGCCTTCATGGAGTTTGTGCAATGCTAGCCCTAGATTCTGTCACCACCCCACCTCCACATCATAATCAAGAGGGCATTGGGGAGGGTTGGCTCTAGAGAGTCACTGAACATCACCCAACATTCTATGTTGGCGAGAAGGACCCCATTATTCTATAGGAGTGGATCCGAGATATGGATCGTACATTTGAGGTGGTCGATTGCCTATTTGCAAGAAAGTCGAGCATCATGATGTTCTCTCTCCAAGTAGTCACATACGCCTAGTTCATAGGTTATCATACCCAGGATGGGAAGCAAATGTCCTGGGAGAATTATAAAACAGTGTTTCATAGCAAGTTCAATCCAGAGAGACTTAAGAGGGATAAGATAAAGTAATTCATGTAGCTCACCTAGGGAGGCATGATGGTGAGGTAGTACTATGCCTGATTCACTAAGCTTTTAAGGTTAGTATTCGATATAGTGGCTAGCAACAGTGGTTTTCAATTAGAGCAAGGGCTCCATTATAGTATCTGCCAAATGATGTGATGGTTTTCCCTAATTTAGCCACCCTATACGAGTAGGCATATATCACAGCCACCATGGTTCTAAAACAAGTGTCTATTCAACTGAAGAGAAGGTCAGAGACACAAGATTTTGGAGATAGGACCCATCCCCAAGGGGGTAGATCTTCAAGATTTTAGGAAAGGGGTCCTGTCAAAAACCAGAAGCTGCTAAGGGGTTTTGCCTGCCAACGGTGTGGAAGGAACCATCTAGGAAATGATTGTGGGGGCAAACCCATGAGCTATAGACTCTATGGTAGGCCAAGTCACCTAAGTTTTGAGTGTCGGTACTAGAGA
This sequence comes from Tamarix chinensis, assembly GCA_030549775.1. NCBI lineage: Eukaryota > Viridiplantae > Streptophyta > Magnoliopsida > Caryophyllales > Tamaricaceae > Tamarix > Tamarix chinensis. The sequence continues at coordinate 61,528,876 of CM060177.1, read as the reverse complement.
AGCTTTCATCAGCCCTACGGAGGTCGATTCCAGCAAAAAGAGCCTTTAGTGTCACAAAAGTAGGCCTACCAGCAACAAGCCTACAAGACATTGCCTTAGTAGTTTTAGTAGGGCACCTACCCCATTTAGTGCATAGAATAGAAAAACTAAGGGGAGATCGTAGAGATCCCAGCCTTTTCCTCATAGGGGAGGACAAGCCTAGGGTATAAGAGGGTACCAAGGAGGTTATCAAGGAGGTTAGTCAGGCAGACGTCTAAACGTCATCAACGAGGCAGAGGATGATTCACATTTGGATGTAGTCATTAGTATGTTCACCTTCCTTTCTCTATTAGTACATTTATTGTTCGATTATGGTGCTTCTTTGTCATTTGTGTCTACTAATTTCATTGCTAGAGTTGCCCTATCACCATCTGCTATAGTAGCCATATCTGTGATGTTGCCTTCGAGGGATAAATTGGATTGCACCAAGCTATACTTAGAGGTGGCCTTAGTGATAGATAGGGTAGACTTCCTAATGGACTTAGCTGAGATGGACCTACCAGATTTCAATGTCATATAGGGGATGGATATGTTAGAGAGATACCATACAATGATAGACTAGGCACAAGAACACATGGTGTTATGAGGCTCACAAGGTATTAGGTTTTTTATAGGAAATGCAAACCCAAGCCCACAACCAAAGTTGTATCAACACTCACGCTGCATGCATTGATGTGGAAGAGGTATATAATGTACCCTGTACTGTCCAAGAGCTGAATAAGGATTTGGTGGCCCTAAGGGATATGTAATACTCCAAAATTTAGAAACCTATAATTTAATAAATAACCCCTATTTGGGATAAATTAACATTTAAATTTATTTAATTTAATTATTTTGTGGATTTTGAGTATAAAAAATGGATATTAATATTTAATAAAGTAAAATAAATATTTCATTATTTTATCATACTCATTTTATTTAAATAATTTTTCAAACAAATATTATACTAAAATTAATCTTTTTAAACTAATATATTAAATTATAATAAATTAAATTATTAACTTAATTTATCTATCAAAAATATTAATTTCTATTATTCCAAAAGTTCCTTTATTTTATTTCTCCCCATTTTCCTTTTTCCTTTTTCCCTTTTTCTTGTTTCTTTCTCCTTTTTCTTCCTTTTCCTTTCTTTTTCCTTTTTTTCTTTCTCCTTCGGGCCACCAAGCCTATGGCCTTTCTCCCCCCTCACGCTGGGCCGCTGGCCCATCTCCTCTCCCCTCATTCTCCCTCTCTTGTGCATCATCCTAGCCCATCACCTTCTTTCTTTGCTTTCCTTCCTTCCCCCCTTGGCGGCTAGGCCAACCCAGTTCCCTTTTTTTCTCCCTCGTCCGGCCAGCTTACCTTCTTCTTCTTCTTCTTCTTCTTCTTCTTCTTCTTCTTCTTCTTCTTCTTCTTCTTCTTCTTCCTCCTCCTCCTCCTCCTCCTCCTCCTCCTCCTCCTCCTCCTCCTTCCCCTACCATCGACCTACACGCCATGGCTAGCCTACTACAACTGCCTGCCACCATATGCCGCTACCCCTGCCACCTTGCTCCCTTTCCCTCTCTTCCCTATCCTTTTCTTCCCATTTTTGCACCAAACCCAATCCTACACCCCTAGCCCTATGTGCCTTATTTTTCCTTTCTTTCCCTTCCTTCTCCCTAAAATGAGACACCACCTTCCACCTGGAACCTACCACCTAGCCGACCGCACTTACCTCCCCTTCTCCCCCTCTCCTTTTCTTCTTCTCTTATGCCTCATTTCTTCCCTACTCGAGCCACATGTGTCCCTATAAACCTTCCCATTTTCTCTCTTCTTCTCCTCCTCTCCTCCTCTCCGCGTCCCCTATTGTCACTTCGCCACCACTAACCACAGCTATCACCTCCCAACCAACCACCTGAACCAACTTTTACCACCCCCTACTACCTCCCTACCCCACTATGCCACCCCCACAAGTCCCTTGTAGCCACCCTTATTCTTATTCCTTTTCTTTCCCCCTTATTGCCCTCCACCCTACACCACCACCGTCCATGCCATCAATCCAATCCTTATAACCTCCTTTACCATCCCTTGCCTCACTTGACCGAAACCTAACCCTACAACACCTTATTTTCCTTCTTTTTTTCCCTTCCTTCTTCTCCTCTGCCACCCCTACAACCAACTTTGTAGCCCTGTAGCAGCTAACTCTGCCACCTTTTGGTGTGACCATAGCCGGCACGCAATTTAAACCCTATTGTTATCAATTGTAGCACTGGCAAATAAGGGTAACTTTCTAAACTAGGGATTGAGAGGGCTCGCCTCTATCTAACTAGCTTGAAAATAAAAATAAAAATAAAATTCCTAACTAACACAACATAAATAAAGAAGATGAAACCCACCTGTAATTTATACACATAAATTCTAGTATATTTATATGTCCACCTAGTAGGTAAATAATCCTACATACTGTCACTTATGAAGAAACTAGAACAAGGCATGCACCAAATAAATTATACTTGAAAGAATTATATATATAAACGATAACAATTAAAATAGAGTCAAGGAACAATCTCAAGAAATAAAGAAAATAAAATTATACTTCAAACCCTAATCTAGGGTTTTAATTTATTCCCTCGCAACAAATATTCAGCTAGCCATAATTGTCGAATTAATTACATAGAAATTTATATCTAAAATATAAATTAAAAATAGAGAAAAAAATTAACAAAAATTAATTATAGATAAAAGATTAAGAATTTATTCAGATAAAAATTAATTTTATCTGAAATAAATTCTACCGGGTAAATTTCTTCCCAATTCCTTCTTCTCTTCGTTGGCCTTGAATTCTGTGCAACTAATTTCTTTTTCTTTTTCTTTCTTTTTGGCGCTGATTTCTTCCTTCCGTGCGTCGGCTGCTCTTCTCACCTCAGTCTCCGTGCGGCCTGTTTCTTCTCCCGTTTTTCTTTGTTGTCGCCTACCCTCTGATGGCTCTTTCTTTTGTTATGTGCGGTCCCCTCAGCGTGTAGCGTCAAAGCCTACTTTTTTCTGTGCCCTACTACTCGTGCCTCCCTTTTATTCTTGTGCGGCTGACTCTCCTTTTCTCTCGTCCTTCTGTTTCCATGTCAACCCTTGCTTCTTCTTTTTTTTCTTTCCTACGGCTCGTTTGCTTTCTGTGCCGCGTCTTTTTCTTCTTCGTCCGCTCCTCACCGTTTAGTGTCGTTTTGTCTCTTGTTCCAAGCCTTTGGGCCTTCGGCCTTTGGGTTGTTGGGCCAAAGGTTTAATTCTTTTTTTCTTTTTTTTTAAAAAAACAAAACTTGCAAAATAAAATTAATAAAAATTAATAAATAATGTTATGCTCTAAATTTATTTAATTATTATCATTTTAGCTTAAATAATAATATTTATACAATTATTACCATTTATGCATAAAATCATAATTATTCTCCTATATTACTTAAATAAAATACTAAAAACTAGGATTATAAGGGTATAAAATATGTCAAAATATGAACTTATCACCTTTGGCTACCGATCATCCACCCTCGACCACCACCTACACTCCAACTTCATCTCTTCACCCAGCCTTCGCCCTAACTCCCCTCCACCTGCTCTCTACCACAATGTTAAAACTGCAACCTAAACCAACTCCCTCTATTTTCCCAACTCCCTCCTTTGACCCCCCTTCCTCCTTCATATCTGCATGCAACTCACGCTACATGAGTAGTATGAGTCTTGCCTTCATTTTGAGCCTAAATTTAATTAATTTCAAGGTATATTAGTATTGATATATATTAATTAAGCTTTTGATATAAAATTATTCCTTTGATTTTCTACTTTTATTATGCTAATTTTTTATATTATTTTTAAGGATTGATTTTTACTAATCAAAGTTTGAATCTTAAATCGGGGTACCAGTAAGGTTTGATTTTTAATTTTTTACAAGAAATAAGGTAACCGTTATACCCTACTAAAACGTATGGATATATATATGCTAGCACATTAGGGTATTTTTTTAATACGTTTATATGCATGATATATGTTGTTAAGTATAATATATTTAGTTATGTATTGATTGATAAAAAGGAGAGCATATTAATTTATGTGTCATGTGTAGAAATAATGTGTAAGGAAGGAGCATTGTTGTTAATAATAATGTTAAGTGCATATGTGTGATATAATATGCTAATATGGCCATTTGGTGCTCAAGTAATATCAATATGAGCCCTAGGGATATTTTAGTAATATTTATTGTGTAACGTTGTGGCCTAAATAAGTGTATGTGCTAATGAGTATTATGATAAATAATAATAGTTGGTGGAGTTGGATGATGGGTATGAAGTACGAATATTAATATTTTATGTAGTGATGCTATTTTAGCAAAAGAATAAGGACAAAATGATAAATTATAAGAGTAAAGGGGATAAAATGGTAAATAGATAAGTAATAAGGGTATTTTAGTAATTTTATATGGAAAAGGGGTATTTTAGTAATCTTATAAAGTAAGGAGGTAAGATGATAATTTGGTATAAATAAAGGACATTTTGGTAATTATGTGATGTAAAAGGATGAAATGGTAATTTGGTATAAAGGAAGGGTATTTTGTTAATTATGTAAAGTAAAAGGGTAAAATGATAATTTGGTATAAAGGAAAGGTATTTTGGGGTATTTTTGTAAATATGTAATGTAAAATGGTAAAATGATAATTTGGTGTAAAGGAAGGGTATTTTGGTAGTTATGTAAAGTAAAGGGGTAAATGATAATTTGGTATAAAGGAGAGGATATTTTGGTAATTTGTAGAAAGACTGCAGGGTCCTCTTTCGTGTCGTAGGTCAGGGGTTGATAATGCGAAACTCTATCGAGCCAATCTCCAATACTTGTCGGAGGCAAAACAATTTCAGGTTGAGGTACCGGGAAACATTGAGCTAATCCCATGAGCCCTTCAAATGCCCTCTCTAGATTTTTGACCCGCTCATCTCGGTCCATTTCGACTTAGCTGTAAAACATAAACATGATAGGGAAGGTGATATTCTCTCCTGACCTAAGTCGAGGTCACTTCATCTACCCATATCCAACTCTCAGGACTAATCCGGATTTTCCAAAACGAGAGAGGAATATGGGGAAACCTCACAAGAATCATTTTAACTTGAAAAACTTACATGAAATGGTTTGATACTAAATTGTAGTATCAGCTCAAAATATTTAAAAACTGAGAAAGATTTTCTAAAAATACCTGATACCAACTGTGGTACCAGTATAAATTGATTGAAATTACAAGAACGGTTGAAATCAGCTCAGATACCAGCTGTGGTATCTGCATAAAATCATTAAAAATTGAACGGGTTGTCGAAACAAACCCTGATACCATCTCGTGGTATCGGCTTAGAAAGTTCGAAATTGAAAGAGCGGTCGAAACCAACTTTGATACCAACATGTAGTATCGGATTAAAAGGTCTAAAATTGGAAGAGCGGTTCAAACCACGCTATGATACCAACTTGTAACACCCCCAAAATTCACTACTGAAAAAAAAATTAATTAAAATAATTAGCGAAAGCAAAATAACAAAACTATAAATTCTGGGGATATTACCGCCACACTTAGTACCAGACTGGTTCACTCCTACCGTTCCAATACCAAGTGCTAAGGCTAAAGGAGAAAAATACAACTTACGAGAAACTTAAACCAATAATTAAATAAGAGTAGCGCACATAACATCTCACAAAAATAAAATCCACCAGTGGTGGTTACAAATCAACAAATACATTGAAACCATAAATTTCAAAGGAGAAAGAGTACAACCATAGGATATTCCGGATAATACATTACGCTCTTCCCCGAGAGCCCACTTGAATAGAACCTAAAAATGACCTGCAAGGGACACTGCCCATTGAATAGGCAAGGGCCCCATGAATGGAACCCTTCAGTACTACGGTACTCAGTAACCCTTTAAAACACATTTAACTACAAGCCCGCAATGTAACACACGATACACTACTATATTCATACATAACGACAGGTGTAAACATGATATTCACATCTATACATTTACATATTTGACAAGTCAATCAAATATTAATGGGGCATACATGATGTTCACTTTCGTACATTCGCATACTTAATAAGTCAATCGAATATTAATAGGTCGTAACAAACAAACTATAATTTTAGGGCCTTAATGTAATACCCCCAAAATTTACAACTGAAAATTTTCATTTTATTAAAATAACTAGCGGAAGTGAATTAACAAAAAGTAACTTATGTGGATATTACCTCCACACTTAGTACCAGGCCGGTTCTTTTCTACCGATCCAGTACCAAGTGCTAAGGCTGATTGGGATAGATATCAAGCATGAGTTGATAATTAAAACGAGCATTCACAAAAGAAATGAATTGTTAACCATACAGAAAATTAGAGTGAGATAACTAAAAGAGGTACAACCACAAAGTACGGTTTTAAAGTTCCAAACGACATAAAACATCATACAACAGAATAAAACTAAGTATAACAATACATGAGAGACAAAATGGAAGATAGACTCTAGCCATGCCACTCTCGACCCCCTAGGCTAGGTCCAAGCTCAACTCTTAGCCCCGCCCGATGCCTCGTAAGCATCATAGGCATCGAAGACATTGTCCCCTAGCTGCACAAACTCGGACGGGTCTTCTGCTGGTAGGAATGAGCAACACCCATGAAACGGGTGATCAATACGCTACGTACTGAGTAAGGTAACATATGCACTAAGGCCAACATACAAAAACATACAACATGGCATAATCATGCAGACAACATGCAGTAACACAGATAAAGAAGACCGGCTATGGTCCGGATAACTTATTCTTTAGATCTTTGATAAATATAGTCGATTCACATCATAGTCTTTATCAACCCATGCGAGTGAGGGAACCCCACTATTATTCGTCGGTGGATAGGTCATAATGGGCAAAATGCTCATGGCCACTATTATTCGTCGGTGGACCGTTCATGCAGGGTAAAATGCTCCTGGCCGCTATTATTCATCGGTGGACCGGTCTAGCCCCGACTCTCATGGTGTTCCATTGTAATTACTTCGTGTCTTTCCCATGTCTTATCATCATTATATTTGGTTTGTTGAGCACAAAAACCCCCCAATATTATAGCCGGTGGAATGGTCATGCAAGGCAAAATACACCTGGCCACTATTATTCGCTAGTGGACTTGTCATGCAGGGCACCCGACTCCTGGCCACTATTATTCGTCGGTGGACAGGTCTGGGCCCAGCTCAATAATCATCCTCTTTAAATGATTAGTGTCTTAGTTGTTCCTTATTCGATAATTTTTCACCCTTGACATGCATGCCACCAATCTTCTACTTCTATCCTCCCAAGAGGGGCTCGTCCCATATCTTAAGACTCTAGCACCTCCTAACTACCCCGATATCCCTTCCTTATTCCATTACCCACACTAGATGTCCAATTCCGATGCAAGTGGGTTAAGGCCCACTACCTTATACCACTAAGTCCATTCATCGTCCTCCTTAGGGTTTTCTCCAGAAAAACCCTAATTTAGGCCTATGTGGCACATCCTTCTCTACCTCACATGACCCAAACTATTTTAACACCCCACATGTCACGACCCTTAGATTCAACTCTCCCCTCATACCTCACTCATCCTCATTTATTTTTATTATTTTCTTTTTCTTTTCCACCTTCTCAAATTAGGATTTCCTCCCAAACCCTAGCCTGGTCTCCTACGCACCCTTATACTGTCCCACGTACTATTTTTCACCCGAAGCCCCCAATCACCCAAACGACACTTGTATTACCTTCCTCACGCCACAAGGAAACTTTCCATATGTAAAGTTTGCCCCCATGCAAACTCTAACCACCCCATTCAAAACCCTTGATATTCATTATGCCAAACCCTAAAATTTCTATGCAAACCCTAGTTCCTCTCATGTGAACCCTAATTTCTCCAACTCTTTCATTTTATTTAAATCCCCCCCCCCTTATTCACCACTTATGGATCATGGGTTATTTAGGTCGTTCTTACCTACGTTAGCCAACTTACTTCCCTTGGTTATCTTATTTTTCCCATTTTTCTTTTTCATGCCTCCATCCCACATCACCACATCAAATACCCTAGCATACATGTCCTAAGGGCCACATCATATCTCGTCACAACTTGCAGCATATCTATATTAGCACATATAAGAAGAGAGCACATGAGCACACCTCTGTTCCAAGCCATGCTACACATAAACAGTTAAGATAATAGCATACAGAACACGACATATAATTATATAGGACATCCAAGGCATGTAAGACAAATAGCACACATGCAGCCTTAGCTAAACCCTTACCTAAAACTTCGCTAGGCTTGGAGCACGCTCCTACGCCTCCTTAGGGTTTTGACTCGATCCACCTATAAGGGGGAAATATTATGGGTTAATCTCCCTCTTACCAAAATTACCATAATTTCCTATCTTACCCCTATTATGGCCTACTACTAAGGCTAATAATGATAATAGTAGTTTTATAATTAAAAGTAGGGTTATTATTCTCAAAATAATTAATCATGCCACTACTAACCAAAGTAAGTCTTAGTAATATTCATAGTATTAAAAGTAATAGTTTCAATATTACTAATAATAATATTATTGTTAGTTTTTGTAATGATACTAATATCAACCCCAACTTCTAGTAATAATAATAATAATGATGAAAATATTATAATGTAATGACAATAATGATACTTATATTAATAATGCGAGTAGTAGTAGTAGTAGTAGTAGTAGTAGTAGTAGTAGTAGTAGTAGTAGTAGTAGTAGTAGTAGTAGTAGTAATAATAATAATAATAATAATAATAATAATAATAATAATAGTAATAGTAATAGTAATAGTGATAATAGTTTCAATCTTGATAATAATGCTAATAAGGTTCTAGAAATCATAATAATAGTAGCCTTATGATAATATGGTCAAATGTAATATCATAATAATAATGATAATAATAATAATGATGATGATGATGATGATGATGCTAGAAATGATAATAATAATAATAATAATAATAATAATAATAGTGGTAATGATAATGTTAATAATGACAATAATAATAATAATTTTAAGCATGAAAAGGGGTAATAGTACTATAATGGCCACAGTTAGTATTAATATTATTAATAACAAAACAATGATAATAATAATGATAGTAGTAGTAGTAGTAGTAGTAGTAGTAGTAGTAGTAGTAATAATAATAATAATAATAATAATAATAATAATAATAAGGATAATAATAATAATACTAATAATAATAATAATAATAATAATAATAATAAAGTTGTAGTCTTTTAAATAATAATACCATTAATTAAAAATCCTTCTAGAATAAGAGTTATAACATAATAGTAATAATAATATTATTATTATTATTAAAAATAATTATTACTTTTATAAAAACGATTTAAGGGTTAAGAAATTTGAATACCACCTAAGCTTGGTGGTGGAGCCGGCGGCGACGCGGCGGCAGTGGAGGAGGAAGAGAGGTGAAGAGATGGGTGTAGAGGCTAGGGGAGAGGGAATTGGGGGAGATGGAGGTGTGGGGAGGTAGAGTAAGGTCCCTTGGTTGTTTTGGGGGGTAGAGGTGGCGTTATAGGTGGCAGATAATGGCACAAGGGGTGGCATAGGGTCGAAGTGGGTTGTTCTAGAGGGTGACTTTACATGGCTGGGGTGGCTCGTGCAGGGCAAGGCAAGGAAGGAGGGTGGCTCGGTTGTGTAGAGGGCGGTGGAGGGAAGGTTTTCATGGCTGGAGTGGGTGGTGGGGACGGCCGAAGGTGGAGAAACAATGGTCTGTTTGGGCGGTGGCGCGCAGTCGGATTTCTGGGCTGCCAAAATCAAAACCCGATTATGGCAGCCTTTGGGGCTATATATAGATCGATTGGAAGGGAAAACGACAAAGCGGAGCGGTAAAGTAGGGGGAAAGGGTTTTGGGGCTCTGGAAAATGAGGGTAGGTCAGCGCAGGTCTACCTTTATAAGCCATGTTTGACAGGAAAAAAGGGGATGGCACACATAGGATAGGGGATGGCCGACCATGATGAAATGATAGGGAAGATGACGGGGAAGAGAGGAGGAGAACGATAGGTCAACCGGCGTGATCGGTGGCAGAAATCTCTACGCCAATCGAGGGAGTTGCAGGTGGCGCAAGGAAGAAGACGACATAGGGGAAAGGGGAAGGGGCTGGACTGGCGGTCTAGGAGAAAAGAAAGAAAGAAGGAAAAAGTCGGACCGGCCGGGAGAAGAAGAAAAAGAACCGACGATGCGGGCCTGGGCCTCGTAGGGGGGAGGGGAGAAATTACGCGAGAAGGCGGGCCGACCCAAGTTGGGGAAAGGAGAAAAGATGGAAGAAGGAAGAGAAGAAAAGAAAAGAAAAGGAAGAAGAGAAGAAAAAAAAGAAAAAAAAAAGAAATAGGAAAAAGAAAGGAAAAAAGGAGGGTTGGGCTTAATTAACATATTTTAGGTATTTTGGGATATTTCAAAATATTAATATTAAAATAATAATTAAATTCTCTTTTTAGATTAATTTAGGGATTTTGAAAGATTTTTCCTAAATTCCATTTTAATTAGCAAAATACTCAAATTTTTCTATTTAAATTATTTATTAATTTCTCCTAGATTTGCCTTAATTAATTCCTAATTAATTTTAATAAAAATATTTTATTTAATTAATTTTCCTAATAAATTCTTATTTTGCCATAATTTACTAAATTAGGATTTGGGGGTATTTCACTTAAAACCATTAGGCCATCATCAATCAATTATCTCGGATTATAATTATCCATGTGAGTGCAGGAACTGTAATCCCCCAAAATTTTAGAAAACCTATAATCTAAAAAATAACTTTTATTTGAAATAAATTATCTTTTAAAATTATTTAGTTTAATTATTTAATGGATTTTTTAGTATATAAATTTGGATAGGACTATTTAATAAATTTAAAATAAATATTTTGTTATTTTATCATGTTATTTTTATTTAAATAACTTTTCAAACTAATATTTTACTCAAATTATCCTTTTCGAACCAATATATTAAATTTTATTGAATTAAATTATTTTCCCATTTCCCTTTTTTTTTCTTTTTCTTTCTCCCCTTTTCTCCCTTTTCTTCTTCTTTTTTTTTCCTTTTCTTTTCCTCGGGTCGTCTGCCAGACCAAGCCTTCCTTCCCCTCCTTGCGCGCCTAGGCCATTGATCCATTCTCCCTTGCCCCAACCGCATCGACGCCGACACAACCCCCCTTCCTTCTTTTCTTCCTCCTTCCCCGGCAACTAGGCCAGCCCAAATTCTTTTTTTCCCTACGCCGGCCTATTACACCTCCCCCCCCTCCTTTCTTTATTCTTCCTTCTTCTACGCCTCGACCCAGCAGTTCCCCGACTTGTCCCCGTCACCATCCTGACACCTCGGGCACACCGACCACCGCCCCACTGCCACCTTCTACCACCACTACAACCCTCCCTCTCACCTTCTCTCTCCCCCCATCTTTTCTTACACAATTTTAGACCCAACAAGCCATGTGCCCGCATCATGCATGGCATCCCCTTTCCCCATCTTTCCTTCCCTCTCCCTACCACCCTACCACCTCCCCTACCACCCTACAAGCTGCCACCGGCCGGCCACCTGCACCCCTAGCCTCCCTCTTCTTTTTCTTACCCTCACCAGCCCTTCATGCCCCATATTTTTTAGCCTTCTTCTCCTTCCCCGACCTCCTTCTCTCATTTTCTTCTCCTCCCATTTCCACCCCTTTTTTTGCAACACCACCTCCTCCACCGCTTCCTCCGCCTAACCAACCGTCGACAACACTTTATGTCACCACCTGCTACCGCCCTAAACCACCACACCACCCCTCAAGCCACCCTACAACCCCTTCTTCCTCCCCTCCTCTTTTTTTCTCTTCTTTTCCCTCCCTTCTCAGCAGCCACCCTGCGCTGCCCCCTTCTGTCGTCGTCCAACCGCCTCTACCACCACCCAAACCACCAATCCACTCCCTACAGCCTCCTCTACCACCCCCATACCTTTTTTGGCCAAAACAAGCCCCCTTAACCCTCCATTTTCCCCCTTTATTTTCCTTCCTTCTCAGCCCGATCCCCAACTACAACCCACTACGCCACCTCACCGCCCCCGCTGCCACTACCCTTGGCCGCCAGTAACCCATCACCAACCGCCACCTACACCCCCTCTTCACTACTGCACCCTTCCTTTGAACCCAATCATCACCCATCTACCTTCTTTCCTAGCCTAAAGACTCCAACCCGAAAATAGCCATTTTACCTTTCCTTCACCCCCCCTTCGAGCCTTCCTCTTTTTATTTTTGCATGCAACTCATGCTGCATGAGCAGGATGAGTTGCTGCATTTATTAGCCCATTTTTGTTAATAATTTTAATGTATGATAATATTTAAGTTAATTATTTCATTAATTAATTTTTATAAAGTCTTATGCTTTGATTTTCTTATTTCTAATATAATAATTATTGATATTATTTTTAGGTGTTGATTTTGCTATTTAAAGCTTGAATCTTTAACCAGGATACCGGTAAGATTCGATTTTTGCAGAAATTAAGGTAATCGTTAAACCCCACTTAAACGCGTGGATAAACATATGTTATCACATTAGTATTTTTAATATGTTATTATGCTTTGTATTTGTGGTTTAATATAATATATATATATATATTTGATTGTATTAATTGATAAAAAGGGAAAGTATGCTAGTTTATATGCCATGTGTGGAAATGTTGCTTAAGGGAAGAGTTTGATTATTAATAAGTGTTAAGTGCTTACCCATCTTATTTTATGGTATTGTGACCATTTATGCATGAATAATATTATTGTGAGCCCTAGGGGCATCTTAGTAAAATTTCTTGTGCAAGAATGTGGCCTAATATGTGTGGGTGCTAATAAGTATTATATGAAAATATAATATTTGGTGGAGTTAGATATTGTTAATGGAGTATTAATATTATTATTCCATGTGGTAATGTTAATTTAATAAAAGTGGTGTAATAAAGGGGGTAAGGTAGTAATTTTGGAGGCAAAAGGGTAATATGGTAATTTTATAAGTAAATGGAAAAATGTTAATTTTATAAGTAAAGGAGTATTATGGTAATTTTGGGAGTAAAGGGTAATATGGTAATTTTGGAAAAGAAGGGCAAAATGGTAATTTTGTAAGAAAATACAAAAATGGAAATTTTGGATGTAAAAGGGTAAAATAGTAAATTGTAAAGCAAAAGGGGTATTATGGTAATTTTTTAAGTAAAAGGGGTATTATGGTAATTTTGTAAATAAAAGGATATTATGGTAATTTGGAAGTAAGGGGTAGAAGGGTAATTTTGTAAATTAAAAGAATATTTATGGCAAACTTGGGAGTAAAGGGTAACATAGTAATTATGATAACAACGAAAGACAAATTGGTAATTAAATTATGATTATAGAAGGGCAATTGGATAATTATGATAATAAAGAAGGGTAATTTGGTAAATTAACCAATAAAAGGGCATTATGGTAATTTTAATAATGGAGAAGGGCAATATAGTAACTATAAAAATGGAGAAGGGTAAATTGGTAATTATAATTATGGAGAAGGGTAAATTAATAATTATAATTATGGAAAAGGGTAAGTTGGTATTTATAATAATAGAGAAGGGTAAATTGGCAATTGTAATTATAGAGAAGGGTAATTTGGTAATTATAATAATGGATAAGGGTAAAATGGTAATTATAACAATTGAGAAGGGTAAAACGGTAATTATAATAATTGAGAAGGGTAAAATGGTAATTATGATAATGGAGAAGAATAATTTGGTAATTTAACCAACAAAAGGGTAATTTGGTAATTTTGATAATGGATAAGAGTAATTTGGTAATTATAATAGTGGATAAGGGCAATCTGGCAATTATGAGATTATAGAAGGGTAATTTGGGAATTTATCCAACTAAAGGGGCAATTTAGTAATTATGATAGTGGAGAAGGGCAATTTGGTAATTATTTAACCAACTAAAGGGGTAAATTGGTAATCATGATAACGAAGAAGGGTAATTTGGTAATTTATCCAACTTAAGGGCAATTTAGTAATTATAACAAAGGAGAAGGGCAATTCAGTAATCGAACCAACCAAAATGGGAAATATGTTAAGGGTAACAATTATGAAGGGTGAATGGTGATCTAAAAAGTGTAGGAGATAACTTGGTAACCTAAATCAAGTAAGAGGTAATTTGGTAATTATGCAACAAGGAGGGTAATAAGGTAATTTGTCAAGTAAGGAAGGGATGACTTAGCAATCATATAAGAAAGGGGTAAATGAGTAATTTGTACCTAACATGTCGTTGTGATTGTGGAATTTCATAATATGACTCAAATAACGCTAATTAGTAAGGTAAGAGTATTTGATAAATAGTAAGTATCACGAGTCCGAATCCCAATTCAGAATTAGAGGAGATTATGATGGCCTTAATAATTCCTCTATGTTATCTTGGATAACCGTCTGAATAAGAAATGACTAATGATATCAGAATGACTGAAAGTGAATAAGTATCTAATTATTGTGCTTTTCGTGATCACTTTAATTAAGACACTGATACTTAAAGTGGAAGACCTCGAGATCGGGAATGGTGGCTCTCTAGGGGTCGTTATCCTAAAGACGTGGTTTAGCCCACGATTATTCTGGTATTTGATGGTGTGCCTTTGTGCCCCAACCAAGCCCTATATCTTACTCTATCTAGCTCTACGGACCTATTTAGGGGGTATTCATACTTATGGATTAGGTGTCCTTGTCGGTAGAGTACTGAGTAGCTTTATGCACCAGTACGACCAGGGTACCTTTACGTCCTTGGGTTCATGGTTGAAGGGTACTGAGTAGCTTGTATGCACTGGTACGACCGGTGTACCTTTGTGTCCCGGGTTCTTGATATCCCATATGAGGCAAATAAATGGAATTATTGTGCTGATTAAAAAAGAAAAGAAAAATACTAATAATGAAAGTGAAAGATTAATGAGCCGGACCCAATTGAATTATGATATTGAGTACCGATCCACAGGTTATAATAGTGGCCCAGGAGCGTGATGTCCTGGCAAGTGATTATGAGTACTGATCCACCGGATATAATAGTGGCTCAGGAGCATGATGCCCTGGCAAGTGATTATGAGTACCGATCCACCGGATATAATAGTGGCCTAGGAGCGTGTTGCCCTGAATGATGTTGATATATATTCCGATCCACCAGCAATAATAGTGGGGGTCCCGAGCTCAATAAAACCAGTCATGGATGTGAATAAGTTATGAAAAAAATACTAATCACTTATAGTGGAACACCATGTGAGTCAAGGCTAGACCGGTCCACCGACGAATAATAGTGGCCAGGACCTTTTAACCTTTGAGACCGATCCACCGGCATATAATAGTAGTTAGGTGCGTTCTGCCCTATAAGTGACCTATCCACCGGCTATAATAGTGGGGTTCCTGCACTCACATGGATATAAAATCTAAGAGATGATTGATTAATGATGGACTAATGGCTTAAGGCCCGAACGTACTAATTTTGCACTATGACATGGCTTAAGGCTCGAAAGTATCAATTGTACATTACGACCTATTGATATCTGATGTGAATGTTAATTATGTGAATGTTATATATACACATCTTGTTATATATGTTTATAGCTTCGTTTCATGTGTTACATTGCGATCATGCTCTTAAGTGTGATTTTAAAGGGTTACTCAGTAGTCAGTACCATAGTACTGAAGGGTTCCATTTGTGGGGCCCCTTGAAATCCCTCGAAATTTTAAAAGCTTATAATTTAATAAATAACTTTTATTTGGGATAAATTAGCCTTTAAATCTATTTAATTCAATTATTTTATGGATTTTTGAATATATAAAATTGGGTATAAATATTTGATAAATTAAAATAAATATTTTGTTATTTTATCATACCCTTTTTATTTAAATAATTTTTCAAATAATTATTTTACTAAAATTATCCTTTTTAAACACTTATATTTTAATTATATTAAATTAAATTATTAAATAAATTTATTACCCAAAAATATTGTATTGGATTATTTTATAAACTAAATTATTTTATTTAATTCTATTTTCCCTTTTCTTTTTCCCTTTTCCCTTTTCTTCTCCTTTTTCTCTTTTCTTTCTTCTCCTTTTTTCTTTCCTTGGGTCGCTGGCTGGCCCGGCCTGCCCTTCCCCTCCTGCACACTGGGCCGCAGGCCCACTCTTCTTCCCCCCTCCTTCTCCCGCGTCGTCAGCCCAAGTCGCCCTCCCTCCTTCCTTTTTTTTTCCTTTCTCCCCTGACCGTGTCGGCCCACACCCTTTCCCCTGCACCGGCCTACACGCACGCACCCAGCCTCCTCGACTCTTCTTCTTTCTTTCTTCCTTCTTTCCCCAGCGAGAATCCTGGCCACCCTCCGCCATCTCTGCCGCCCAACCTACAACCCCCTCTCCCCTATTGACCTCCCTAACTCTCTCTCTCTCTCCTACCATTTCTCTGCCCCATCCCGGTCCCACCAGCTCTCCCTTCCCCATTCCCTCCCATCGCCATTCCCCTCTCCCCTTTTACCTCTCCCTGCCACCGCCATTCCTATATCACCCTACTGCTGCCCTCGAGCCTACCTATCCCCTCCTCTCTCTTCCTCTCCTTTTTTTTCCTCCTTACCCGCCTCGTTCTGCATTTTTTCTCGAACTCCCCATGCTCCCCAACCCTCTATTTCTTCCTTTCTTCTCCTCCCCTCTCTCACCCTGTTTTTGCTTCGCCACCCAGCTCCGCCACTACTGCCACCTCAACAGCCACCTACACCACCCCCTGCCACCCTCTACCTCACCCCCGATCGATCACAACACCCCTCGAGCAACGCCACAACCTCCTTCTTCCTCCTCTCTTCTTTTTCTCTTCTTTCCCTCCCTTCTTGGAAACCACCCTGTGCCGCCCCGATCCGCCGTTGTCCTGCCTCTTCTGCCGCCACCTGAGCCACCACATTAATCCCTACAACCCCCTCTACCACCCCCAATCCTCCTTCGCTCGAAACCACCACCCGAAAGCCTTCATTTTCCCTCTCCCTTTTCCTTCCTTCTCAACCCCCCATCTCGACTCCCTCCTCGACCGCACCCTTCGTAGCCTCGCTGTCGCCGTCTCCGCCACCCTTAGCCACCTTCAACCCATCCCTGACCACCACTTACACCCCCTCTCTACCTCTGCATCCTTCCCTTGCCTTAAATCCCCCCTACATGCCTTTTTTCTTAGCCTAAAAACCCTAACCCAAAAATGTCCATTTTTCCTCCTATTACCCACCTTCGAGCCCTTCATCCCCATTTCTCTGCATACAGATCATGTTGCATGAGTAGCATCAGTTTCTACATTTCTTGATTTAGTTTTTTAATAATTTTAAGGTATAATAATATTTTAAGTTAATTATTTTATTAATTAAGTGTTATAAAGTCTTGCACTTGGTTTTCCCTTATTTCTAATATAATCAATCTGGATATTATTGTTAGGTATTGGGCTTGATAATCAAAGCTTGAACCTTAAACCGGAATACCAGTAAGGTTTATTTTTGCGGGAATCAAGGTAACCGTTAAATCCCACTTAAACGCATGGATAACGTATGTTAGCACATTAGGCATTTTTAATGTGTATTATGCTTGATATATGTTGTTTAATATATTATATGTGGTTTCTTATGTTGGTTGATAAAAGGAAGCATGATAGGTTATATGATATGTATGGGAATATTGTTTAAGGTAAGAGTTCGGTTGTTAATGAAAATGTTAAGTATTATCCATATTGTATTATGTTATTGTGATCTTTAATGCATGGTTAATATTTTGTGAGCCTTAGGGGTATTTTAGTAATGTATCTTGTACAAGAATATGGCCTAGTATATATATGGGTGCTAATGAGTATTATATGAAATATGAGAGTTGTGGATGAGGTATTAATACTAATATTTTATGTAGTAATGATAATTTAATGTGAGTGGTGTACTAAGGGGCAAAATGGTGATTTTAATTAAAAAGCGTATTATGGTAATTTTGGAGGTAAGGGCAAAGTGGTAATTTTGTAATTAAAGGGTAAAATGGTAATTTTGGGAATTAAAGGATAAAATGACAATTTTGGAAGTAGAAAGGGTAAAATGGTACTTTGTAATTAAAAGGGGTATTATGGAATTTTAGAGGCAAGGGTAAAATGGTAAATTTGTAAGTAAAAGGATAAAATGGTAATTTTGGGAGTAAAGGGGGAAAATGGTAATTTGTGAATAAAGGGTAAATTAGTGATTTTGTAATTAAAGGGGAAAATGATAATTTCATAATTAAAGGTCAAAATGGTAATTTTGTAATTAAAGGAGCAAAATGGTAATTTTGTGAACAAAGAGTAAAATAGTAATTAAAGGGTAAATTAATAATTTTGTAATTAAAGGGCAAAATGGTAATTTCATAATTAAATGGGTAAAATGGTAATTTTTTGAATAAAGGATGTTATGGTAAATTTTGAAAGTTAAGGGAGTAAAATGGTGAAGTTAAAAGTAAAAGGGTAAATTGGTAATTTTGTAAATAAAAGGGGTAAAGTGGAAATTGAAAAGGAGTAACTTAGTAATTATAATAATTGAGAAGGGTAAAATGATAAGTTAATAAAAGAGAAGGGTAAAATGATAATTTAATAATGGAGAAGGGTAAAATGGTAAATATGATAAATGTGAAGGGCAATTTGGTAATTTAACCAACTAAAGGGGTAATTTGGTAATTAGGATAATGAACAGGGGTAATTTGGTAATTTGACCAACTAAAGGGCAATTGTTAATTATAATAAAGGAAAGGGCAAATTGGTAATCTAACCAACCAAATGGGAAATATATTAAATATAATAATTATGAAGGGTGTTTAGTGGCCTAATAAATGTGAAAGATAACTTGATAACCCAAACTGAGTAAGGGTGTAGTTAAGGCCGAATGTGTGTTATGTGTCCTACATGCCTTGGATGCCCTATATAATTACATGTCGTGTTCTATATGCTATTATCTTAACTATTTCATGTGTAGCGTGGCTTAGAACCGAGATGTGTTCATGTGCCCTCTTTTGGTATATGATAATACGGATATGCTGTAAGTTATGATGTGATGTGATGTGGCCCTTTAGGACATGCATGCTAGGATAATTAATGTGGTGATGTGGGATGGAGGCATGAAAAAGAGAAATGGGAGAGAAAGATAACAAAGGGGAAGTAAGTTGGCTAACGAAGGTAAGGATGACCTAAATAATCTATGATCCGTGAGTGGATGAGTAAAGGGGACTTAAATAAAATGAAAGAATGGGAGAATCAAGGGTTTGCATGGGATGGTTAGAGTCCGCATGGGGGAAAACTTTACGTATGGAAAGTTGCCTCGGGGCGTGAGGAAGCTAATAGAAGTGTCGTTTGGGTGTCTAGGGGCTTCGGGCGAAAAATAGTACGTGAGACAGTATAAGGGTGCGTAGGAGACCAAGATAGGGTTTAGGAGGGAAACCTAATGTGAGAAGGTGGAAAAAGAAAAAAGAAAATAATAAAAATAAATGAGAATGAGTGGGGTAGAAAGTGAGGGTTGGATCTAAGGGTCGTGATGTGTAGGGTGTTGAAATAGTTTAAGATGTGTAAGGCGGAGAAGGGTGGGCCGCCTAGGTCCAGATTAGGGTTTTTGGAGAAAACCGAGTTAGGAGGTGCAGAAGTCTCAAGATATGGGACAGGCCCTCCTGGGAGGATAAGTGCGGATATAGTTAGCCTTGCATGTCAAGGGTGAAATACGTTTGATTAAGATACATTCAAAACACTAATCACTTAAAGAAGAAGATGTTGAGCCGGACCCAAACCGGTCCACCTGCGAATAATAGTGGCCAGGGCCGGGGTGCCCTGCATGACCGGTCCACTGGCGAATAATAGTGGCCAGGAGCATTTTTCCCTGCATGACCGTTCCACCGGCCATAATAGTGGGGGATTTTGTGCTCAACAAACCAAACGCAAGAACGATAAGACACGGGGAAGACATTAATTACTTACAGTGGAACACCTTATGAGTCAGAGCCAGACCAACCCACTGGCGAATAATAGTGGCCAAGAGCGTTTTGCCCTACATGACCGATCCACCAGCGAATAATAGTGGCTAGGAGCATTTTGCCCTACATGACCGTTCCACCGGCTATAATAGTGGGATTCCCACACTCATATGGATATTTATAATCTGAGATGATGGATTAATGATGGACTAATGGCCTTAAAGCCCTAAAAGTATCGATTATTCATTATGGCCTATTAATGTTTGGTTGACTTATTAAGTATGCGAATGGACGAAAGTGAATGTTACATATACACTATTGATATCAGATTGACTTGTTGAATATGTGAATGTATGGATCTGAATATCATGTTTACACCTATCGTGATGTATGAATATAGTAGTGTATCATGTGTTACATTGCAAACCTATTTTTAAGTGTGTTTTTAAAGGATTACTCAATACCGTAGTACTGAAAGGTTCCATTCGTGGGGCTCCTGCCTATTCAATGGGAAGTGTCCCTTACAGGTTGTTTTAGGTGCTACTCAAGTGGGCATCGGGAAATAGCGTGAGGAACTATCCGGAATTGTTAGGGTTTTACTCTATCTCTTTTAAATTCACAATTTCAACGTATTTGTTGTTTTGTAACCACCACTTGATGGATTATATTTACTTGCACTACTCTGATTTAATTATTAATTGAGTTTCTCGTAATTTGTATTTTCTTCTTTTAGCCTTAGCACTTGGTACTGGAACGGTACGAGTGAACCGCTCTAGTAGTAAGTGTGGCGGTAATATCCTCAGAATTCACGATTTATTATTTTGCTTCCACTAATTTTCTTTTAATTAAACAAAAATTTTTAGTAGTGAATTTTGAGGGTGTTATACCCCTGCCTATTCAATGGGCAGTGTCCCTTGTAGGTCCATTTTCAGGTGCTACTCAAGTGGGAAATGGAAAAGAGAGTAAGGATTGTCCAGAATTTGACAGGGTTTTTACTACTTCCCTTTATAACTCTTGGTTTGAATGTAATCTTCATTCTTGTAACCGCCATTGGTGGACTTTAATCTTGCAAGATGTTTATTTGCACTTGTAATACCCCAAAAATCCTAATTATGGAATTATGGCAAAATAATGATTTATTAGAGAAAATTAAGAAAATATATTACTTCATTAAATAAAGAGGAAGTTAATTGAGGAAAATAAGGAGAAAATAATAAATAAATTATTTAGAAAATTTTGGACATTTTATTAATTAAAATGGAAGTTAAGGACAATTTATCCAAAATAGCCTAACTAATTTAAAAATGGATTTAATTATTATTAAAATTAAATATCTATATTAATTATATAAATAAATAAAGAACAAATATCCCCAACCATTTTATCTTTTTCCTTTTTCCTTTTTCCTTTTTCTCCTTTCTTTTCTTTTTCTTTCTTCCTCCTTTATTTTTTTTTCTTCTTCTTCTTCCCCCAGTTTGGGCCAGCCCGTCGGCCCAAATCTCCCTTCCTCCCTGGCCTGTCTCGCGCGTCAGCCTGCTCCCTTGCCCAGGCCGGCCGATCCTTCTCCTTTCTTTTTCTTTTTTTCCCCTAGACCGACCGGTCCAGTCGCCCCCTTCTTCCCCGACCTGCACGCCAACCTGCAACTCAACTTGCAGCCCCGAATCTCGCCGGCAGCCACCAGCTCAGCGCCGACCGTCCTCCCCTGCCCTTCCCTGTCATTTTCCTTCCTCTTTTCGACCCCGACCAAGTCCCTCTCTCCCCTTCCCGCGTGCCCATCTCTTTCCCTTTTCTTCTCCCCCTCCCCGACCCAACCTGCCATGGCAGGACCTGCCGCCTGTCGGCCAGCCTGGCGCCTGCACCCCCTTGTCTTCTTCCCCTGGCCTTGCCCGACCACCCTACCTATAAATACCCCCATTGATCACCTGGGTTCGGGATTTGGAACCCTGAAACCCTGGGTTGCTTCCTCTCGCCGTCGCCCATCAGACGCGTCGACCGCCGCCGTCAGCCAACGCCGCTGGTCTAGAGCCGCCCAGAACCCCACCTTGCACCACCCTCCACCTAACCAAGCCCTCCTCAGCCCTCGATTTGCCCTGCACGTGCCACCCTGGCCATGCAAAATAGCCACCCCGAGCGGCCCCTTCCAACCCCTCGTCGCCCTTGCGCCGCCTTCCACCGCCAACCCAACCGCCACCAGAGCCTCCTCCACCCTCCAAAATGCCCGCAGACCTCCCTCTACCTTCCCATACCTCCATCTTCCCCTGCCTCCCCCTCCTCCTTCCTCCCTCATCTTCCACCTCTCTCCACTACCCTCGGCCGCCGCCGTCGCCGCCGTGCGCCGCCACCCTTTGCCACGCCACCACCCTCACTCCACTCCCCTTCACCTACTGTTTCTTTCCCCACCTCAAACTCCTTCTTTTTCTCCCCCCCATCTAACCACCACCTCCATATTTCCCCCTCTTCTACTCCTCCACCGTCGCTGCCGCCGCCAGACCACCACCGACCCTAGGTGGTTCTCCACTCATCCAAACCCTAATACCCCTTTTATATAACTACTACTATTTTCTACCAATATTAATATTATTATTATTATTATTATTTCTTTCATTACTATTACTATTATTATTATTATCATTATTATCATTATTATGGTCTCTATTATTAATGTCTTATTTTCTTACTAATACTAACATCCCTTTTGAACCCTAACTTTTATTATACTTAACTTTAATCTTAATTTTTATAATTGTTAGTATTAACATTATTAATAATATTACTATTATTACTTCTATTATCCTTACTACGGTTATTATTGTGGTTGCTAAACCTTACTTGGTTGTATTATTGTTATTATCATTACTACTAGGAGTATTACTATTATTATCATCATTATTAGTATTATTACTATTATCATTATCACCCTTAGGAATAGTTTACTTGTAATATTGTGACCTTATAATATTATTATTTCAAACCTAACACCATTGTTAGACTTAATCTTAAAAACGCTAGAGTTCTATTACTTGAAACATAAATGTCACTATTAGTAGTCTTATTATTATTATTATTATTATTATTATTATTATTATTATTATCACTATTTTACTATGACTAGTGAACACTGGTATTATAAGAATGGAACTAATGGGCTTAATAAAATAAGTGTAACAATAAGTATCATAAATAACTATATTTTGACTACTAATATTTAGTATACTAATTCTAAGGTAAAAACCCTAGTTTTTGTATAATACCCTCTTTAGTAATAAAAACCCTAATCCTAAACTAGAATAAGGGTTGATGGTACTTGTAAGGGAAACTAATACTTAGCATTCCCCCCCCCCCTTTATAGGTAATCCCGACCAAAGCCCTAAGGAGTTAGAGGAGCGTGCTCCAAGCCCGGCGTCGCCTTAGGTAAGGACGAAGCTAATGGCCTTGTGCTATGTGTGACATGGATGTGTTGAATATTGTGTATGCCATGCTATGCCATGTATTATATGAATTGTGGATAACTTGTCTTATGTGTAGCGCAGCTTGGAGATTGAGGTATGATATATGTGATTTCGTGACATGAGCATGACATTTATATGTATGATGTCTATGATGTATTATGTTATGGCCCTCTAGGATATGCATATTAGGATAAATGGTAATATGAGTTGGGAACCATCATGGGAGTCTTGAAGTTTGTATGAAAATATTAATGTTCTATGGCAGTATTAATGGTTCACATGGTGGCATTAGGGTTTGTATGGTGATATTTGTGATTTTATGGAGGTATTGGTGCGACCGTAGCCGGCACGCAATTTAAACCCTCTTGTTGTCAATTGTAGCACTGGTAAATAAGGGTATCGTTCTAGGCCGGGGATTGAGATGGCTCACCTCTATTTAACTAGCTTGAAAATAAAACTAAAACTAAAAATAAAAATCCTAAATAACACAGAATAAATGAATAAGAAAAATACTAATGGAGGTTTATCAAAATAATAAAATAATAAAAGGAATAAATAAAATCAAATAAACTAATAACGAAAATAATGAAAATGATAGGAAACCGTAGATATGAGAAATATGTTAGCGAAATAAAAATCCACCACTGGATTAGGTCGTACTATAATATTTATTTCTAAGTCATCTTTTAATCGTGAGAAAAAGATCGACCAAGTTGCACACCAAAAGCAGGTCTATACACCTTATATTACTTCCCTTAATTAATTAATACGACAAAGCGCCAATATTAACCCTATTAAATACTAGCAGTATAACAGCAACAAGCGGCTCCTATATTTAACTAGATTTAATGCATTAAGTGTAAGTGGAAGGCTGTCAATCTAAGTATCCATACTAGTACAAAAAGCATGTCTAGCTGTATTTCCTTTCCTTGACCCACACGTATCGAAACGTTTTACCACTTCGGTTAGAATCACAAAACGATTAGGTGAATTGTTATCTAACCTAGCTGCAATTTATACATATAAATTCTAGTATATTTAGATGGCCACCTAGCAAGCAATTAATCCTACATACTGTCACTTATGAGTTACCAAAACAAGGCATGCACCAAATAAACTATACTTGACAGAATTATACATATAAACGATAGCAATTAATATAGAGTCAAGAAACATTCTCACGAAACAAAAAAATAAAATTATAATTCAAATTCTAATCCAAGGTATCAATTCATTCCCTAACAATAAATAATCAGCCAGCCATAATTAAAGAATTAATTACATAGAAATATATATCTAAAATATAAATTAAAAATAAGAGAAAGAAATAACCGGAATTAATTTTGGATAAAAGATTAAGAATTTATTCAGATAAAAATTAATTTTATCTGAAATAAATTCTACCAGTATAAATTTTCCTCTAATTTTCTTCCTTCTTTGGGTGCCTTGATTTCTGTGCAATAATTTTCTTTTTCTTTTTCTTTTCGTCGCTGGTGGCTGATGGCGCACTGTTGCCGCGGCGCGTCTCTGCCTTCCGTGCCCTGTGACGTTGCTCCTCCTTTGGCCTCGGTTTCCGTGCGGCTGCTCCCTTTTTTCTCCTCAGCGTCGAGCCTTGAAGGCTCTCGCTTCTCGCCTCTTTATTATGCCTGTGCCTGCTCCTCTCTTTTTATTAACGCTGCTTGCCCTTTCCACGTCAGCCCTGCTGACTTTTCTTCATCGTTTCGTGCGACTGTCTTTCTTTGCCCATGCCACGTGAGCCCTGATGCGTCGTTCAGGCCCCTCCTCGCCCGGCTTCGTTTCTTTTCCGTGTGCCGAGACCTGTTTGGTTTCGTTGGCTTACTCGTCGTTCCAGGCCTTTGGGCCTTCGGCCTTCGGCCGTTGGTCCAAAGGTCTTATCTTTTTTTTTAATTTTCTTTTACTTAAAAATAAAACCTGCAAAATAAAATTTAATAAATATTAATAAATAATATTTTATTCTGAATTTACTTAAATTATATCATTTTAGCTCAAATAATAATATTTATGCAATTTTTACCATTTAAGCATAAAACAATAATTATTCCTCTATATTAGTTAAATAAACTACCAAAAACTAAGATTATAAGGGTATAAAATGTGTCAAAATATGAACTCATCAGGTATTAATGTTGTATGGTGGCATTAGGGTTTGTATGGTGGTATTATGGTCGGTATGGTGGTATTAGGGTTTGCATGGTGGTATTAGGGTTCGTATGGTGGTATCAATGATTGCATAGTGGTATTAATGGCTTATGGTGGTATTAGGGTTTGTATGGTGGTATTAGTGATTTTATGGAGGTATTAATGTTGTATGGTGGTATTAGGGTTTGTATGGTGGTATTAATGTTCGTATGGTGGTATTAATGATTGCATAGTGGTATTAACGGCTTATGGTGGTATTAGGGTTTGCATGGTGGTGTTATGGTTTGTATGATGGTATGAATGTTCTATGGCGGTACTAATGGTTCACATGGTGGTATTAAGGTTTGTATGGTGGCATTTGTGATTTTATGGAGGTATTAATGTTCTATGGCGGTATTAGTGATCTCATGGTGGTATTAATGGTGTATGGTGGTATTAGGGTTTGCATGGTGGAGTTAGGGTTTTGCATGGAAGTTAATAATTGTATGGGATTTAGGGTTTCGTGTGAAAAGTTCGAGAGGTTGCATGGGATGTGTAACATTTGCATGGGAGCAAAATTTACGTATGAAAGGTTGAATTGGGATGTAAGGAAGGTAAAGCGAATATTATTTGGGAGTTTAACTGTTTTAGACGGAGAATAGTACGTGGAATAGTATAAGGGTATGGAGGAGACAGAATTAAGGTTTTGGAGTGATTAACTCTGGGTCGTTGTGATTAAGTAGGGTTGGAGTAGCTAATTGTGATTTGTTGAGGATGATTAAGGTTTGGGATGGCTAAGTATGGTTGTTATGTTAAAATAGGGTTAAGAGTGGTAAACCACGGGTTGGTGTGGACAATTAGGATTGGTTATGGCTGCTTAGAGTTGGTTGGTGTTATCATGTGTATTATTGATTACAGTGTAGTTATGGATGTGGAACTTTATTGTGTGCGATGTGTAAAGCATAAAGAGAACGAATTATGCATGGTGAAAACCTTTTGAATAAGATATGTTAAGACACTAACCACTTATAGAGAAAGATGTTGAGCCGGACCCAGACCGGTCCACCAGCAAATAATAGTGGCAGGGTATGTTACCTTCGTGACCGGTCCACCGGCTATAGTAGTGGCAGGGCATGGCCCTCGTGACCGTTCCACCAGCTATAATAGTGGGGGGATTCCGCGCTCAACAAACTAATCAGAATGATGATAAGACCTGGGAAAGATACAAACATTTACAGTGGAACACCTTGTGAGTCGGGGCCAGACCGGTCCACCGGCAAATAATAGTGGCAGGGTATGTTACCCTCGTGACTGGTCCACCAGCTATAATAGTGGCAGGGCATGGCCCTCGTGACCGTTCCACCGGCTATAATAGTAGGGTTCCCGCACTCACACGGACTATTAAAGAATATGTGTGGAATGAACGTATTATTAATGAGAAATGAGGAATAGGTCACAGAAAAGTATTCAGGCCTTATCTTGCTGGTTATCGCATGTTGTCTATATGATTGTGCTATGTATGTTATGTTTTATGATTGTATGATTGGCCTTAGCGCACCAGCGCCCTTACTCAGTATTGGACCCGTACTAATACTACCTTGATTGAATGGGTCCTGTGATGATCCACCAATGGTGGGGAGCAGACCTCCTATGCAGGTTTGATCGGTTACTAATTGTGGGGTGGAAGGCTTGGCTTGAGTGAGTAGGCGATCCGGATATTGGTCCCTTGGGACCCATCTTATTAACCATATTTTGTACTACGCTTCTTGCTTTGAAACCATACTTTTAAGTTGCAATCTTAATGATATTTTAACTGTTGTTGACACGTGGTTTTCGTGAATGGACCTATGTTTTGGTGACTCTTACTTAATTATTGTTTAGTTAGCCTTAGCACTTAGTATCGGAACGGTAGGAGTGAACCGGTCTGGTACTAAGTATGGCGGTAATACCCCCAAGTTTATGGTTTTAATTCTTTCGCTTCCGCTAAAACCTTTGTCTTAAACGAAATTTTTTAGTAGTAAATTTGGGGGTGTTACAGCACTACTCTGATTTTAAATATGATTTGAATTTCTAGCAATTGATAGTTCATTCTTTAACCTTAGCACTTGGTACTGGAATGGTATGAGTAAACTAGTCTGGTACTAATTGTGGCGGTAGCATCCCCGAAATTCACAGTTTGTTATTTTGCTTCCGCTAATCTTTTAATAAAATGAAATTTTTTAATAGTGAATTTTGGGGGTGTTACAGGAACCTCACTATTATGGCCAGTGGATTGGTCACTTATAGGGCAGAACGCACCTAACCACTATTATATACCAGTGGATCGGTCTTTAGGGCAAAATGCTCGTGGCCACTATTATGTCGGTGGATCTGTCTTGCCCCGACTCTCATGGTGTTCCACTATAAGTACTTAGTGTCTTTTATGTGTCATATCAAACTTAGGGTTTGGTATATTGAGCTCAGGATCCCCCACTATTATACCCGGTAGATCGGTTACTTATAGGGCAGAACACACCTAACCACTATTATATGCTGGTGGATCGGTCTCCAAGGCACCCCGGCACCTGGCCACTATTATGCCGGTGGATCGGTCTGGTCCTGGCTCAATAATCTTCCACTTTACTTGATTATTATTTTATCGTATCTTATTCAACAGATTTCACCCTAAATATGCATTGCTAACTATATCTACACTTATCCTCCCAAGAGGGCCTGTCCCATATCTTGAGACTTCTGCACCTCCTAACTCGCCCCGACATCCTTCCCTTATTCCACTTACTCACACCGGGAGCCCAACTCCTAAGTGTGTGGGTCAAGGCCCACTACCTTATACCCCAAAAGCCACTCACCGCCTTACCCTAGGGTTTTCTCCAGAAACCCTAATTTGGGCCTATGTGGCCCATATTTCTTTGCCTCACACAACCCAAACTATTTTAACACCCTACACGTCACGACCCTTAGATTCAACCCTCACTTCATACCTCACTCATCCTCATTTATTTTTATTATTTTCTTTTTCTTATTCTACCTTCTCAAATCAGGGTTTCCTCCCAAACCCTAGTTCGGTCTCCTATGCACCCTTATACTATCTCAAGTACTATTTTTCGCCCAAAGCCTCCAGTCACCCAAACAATACTTCTATTACCTTCCTCACGCCTCAAGGCAACTTTCCATACGTAAAGTTCGCCCCCATGCGGACTCTAACCATCTTATGCAAACCCTAGATTCTCCCACTCTTTCAATTTATGTAAAGTCCCGTTTTATTCATCCACTCATGAATCATAGATTATTTAGGTCATTCCTACCTACATTAGCCAACTTACTTCCCTTTGGTTATCTTACTTTCCCATTTTCCTTTTTCATCCTTCCATCCCACATTACCACATTAAATATCCTAGCATGCATGTCCTAGAGGGTCACATCACATAACATCGTATGCATAACAAATATAATCATCATCCACATGCCATAAGGAAATCACATAAGCATATATTCACTCAAATTTGTGCTACGAATGATCAATCATTAAGCATAAAGTACACAATATGGCATAACACATGGCACACAAGGCACATAACCCACACATAATTGTTCCTAGCTACGCCCTTACTCGGTTTGGGCTACTAAGTTATCTCCCACACTTATTAGGTCACTAATCACCATTCATAATTGTTACATTTATCATAATTCCCATTTGATTGGTTAGATTACCAAATTTCCCTTCTCCTATATTATAATTACCAA
Source organism: Tamarix chinensis (assembly GCA_030549775.1). Lineage (NCBI taxonomy): Eukaryota > Viridiplantae > Streptophyta > Magnoliopsida > Caryophyllales > Tamaricaceae > Tamarix > Tamarix chinensis. The sequence goes on along the minus strand of CM060177.1, from coordinate 61,499,493 downwards.
ATTTCCCCTTTAGTTGCATAAATTACCAAATTACCCTTCTACATTATCAAAATTACCAAATTACCCTTTAGTTGGTTAAATTACCATCATATTTACCATTTTAACCTATAATTGGTTAAATTACCAAATTGCATTCTCCATTATCAAAATTACCAAACTACCCTTCTCCATTATCAAAATTACCAAATTACCCTTTTCACTTATAAATCACCATTTTGCCTTTTAATTACAAAATTACTATTTTACCATTTTACCCTTTAATTAAAAATTTTTTCATTTCGTCCTTTAATTATGAAATTACCATTTTGACCTTTAATTACAAAATTACCATTTTACCCTTTAATTATGAAATTACCATTTTACCCTTTAATTACAAAATTACCATTTTACCCTTTAATTATGAAATTACCATTTTACCCTTTAAATATAAAATTATCTTTTATCCCTTCACCTCCAAAATTACCATTTTACCCCTTTCACTTACAAATTACCATTTTACCCATTATTACTCCACTTATATTAAATTATCATCACCACATGAAATATTAATATTAAAACCCCATTCTCATTATCCAACTCTACAACTATTATATTTAAGTTAATACTCATTAACACCCATATATATTAGGCCACATTCTTGCACAAGACATATTACTAAAATACCCCTAGGGCTCACAATAACATTAACCATGCACTGAAGATCACAATAGCATAATACAACATGGATAAATACTTAACATTTTCATTAATAACAAAACTCTTACCTTAAACAATATTTCCATATATAGCATATAATCTAACATGCTCCCTTTTTATCAATCAATACAAGAAACTACATATATTATATTAAATAACATATATCAAGCATAATAACATATTAAAAAGCCTAATGTGCTAACATACGTTATCCATGCGTTTAAGTGAGATTTAACGATTACCTTAATTCCCGCAAAACAAACCTTACTGGTATTCCGGTTAAAGGTTCAAGCTTTGATTAGCAAAACCAATACCTAAAAATAATATCAATATTTATTATATTAGAAATAATAAAAATCAAAGCATAAGACTTTATAACACTTAATTAATAAAATACTTAACTTAATATTATTATGCCTTAATGCTTATTAAACAAAACAAACAAGGCATGCATCAACCCATACTACTCATGCAGCATGAGCTGCATGCAAAGGAATGAGGGGAGAGGCTCGAAATTGTAAGAAAGGGAGAAGGGAGTGGTGTTTTCGGGTTGGGAATTTGGGGCTAGGAAAGAAGGCGTGTGGGGGAGGATTTAAGGTAAAGGAAGGGTGCAAAGGTGGAGAGGGGGTGTAGGTGGTGGTCGGGGATCGGTTGACGGTGGCCAAGGGTGGCAGAGGAGGGGGCAGCGAGGCCGTGAAGGTGGCTACCGAGATGAGTCGAGATGGAGGGGGTTGAGAAGGAAGGAAAAGGGAGGGCGAAAAGAAGGCCTACAGGTGGTGGTTTCGGCCAAAGGAGGTTTGGAGGTGGTAGAGGGGGTTGTAGGGATTAGTTTGGTGGCTCAGGTGGCAGCAGAGGTGGCGAAACGGTAACAGAAAGGGGTTGTGCAGGGTGGCTACTGAGAAGAGAGAAAAAGGAGAGAAAAAGAAGAGGGGAGGAAGAACGAGGCTGCAGGGTGGCCAGAGGGGTGCTGGGATGGTTCAAGGGTGAGGTAGAGGGTGGCAGGGGTAGTGCAGGTGGCTGGTGCGGCGGCGGTAGCAGCAGAATGAGGGCGGCAAAGCAAAATAGGGAGGATGATGGGAGGAGAAGAAAGGAAGAGAAAGAAGGTCAGGGAAGGCAAGGGAGGCTCAAAAAATGGCAGAATGAGGTAGGAAGGGAAGAAGAAAAAGAAGAAGAATAGAAAAAGGGGATAGGGTGGCTCGATAGGGCGGTGGCCTGGTGGTAGGGGCATGGGAGTTGTAGGGATAGGGAAGGGAAAGTAGGGGCATGGGCAAGGAAAAGGAGAGGTGGTGGGGCTGAGGTGTTGGTAGGAAAAATGGAGAGAGAGATAGAGGGGGGAAGCAGTAGGGGGAGGTGGGTTTTGTAACACCCACAAAATTCACTACTGAAAAATTTTGTTTTATTAAAAGGAATTAGTGGAAGCAAAATAATAAAACTGTGAATTCTGGAATATTACTGCCACACTTAGTACCAGACCGGTTCACTCCTACCGTTCTAGTACCAAGTGCTAAGGCTAAAAGAGTAAAATACAATTTATGAGAAGTTCAAACATATTTAAATTAGAGTAACGCAAGTAAACATTTTATAAGAATATAATCCACCAATGGTGTTTAGAAGAAAATGAAGGCCATATCAAAACTAAGGTTCAAAAAGGGAAGGAATACAACCCTAGGACTTTCAATTTATAAGGAGGAGAAAGAAAATAAAAAGGAGAAAGAAAAGGGGAAAAGGAGAAAAAGGAGAAGAAAAGGGAAAATGGGATTAAATAAAATAATTTAATTTATAAAATAATAAAATACAATATTTTTGGGTAATACATTTATTTAATAATTTAATTTAATATAATTAAAATATAAGGGCTTAAAAAGGATAATTTTAGTAAAATAATGGTTTGAAAAATTATTTAAATAATAAGAGTGTGATAAAATAACAAAATATTTATTTCAATTTATTAAATATTTATACCCAATTTTATATACTCAAAAATCCATAAAATTGTAACACCCCCAAAATTTACTACTAAAAAATTTCGTTAATTAAAAGGAAGATAGCGGAAGCAGATAAACAAAACGTGAACTTTGGGAGTATTACCGCTACACTTAGTACCAGACCAGTTCACTCATACCGTTCCAGTACCAAGTGCTAAGGCTAAGAAAATGAAATACAATTCGAAAGACATTCAACATGCATAAATCAGAGTAAATTGCAAGCTTCAACATATTTAAATCAGAGTAGCGCATCAAATCGTTTTCAGGAATAAAATCCACCAATGGTGGTTACTTTAACAACGTTAACATTTAAAACCGAGAATTTAAATGAGAAAGAGAAAAATCCATGATACCGGAAAATTCCTTACTCTCCTTCCCGTAACCCACTTGAGTAGCACCTGGAAATACCTGCAAGGGCACTGCCCATTGAATAGGCAGGGGGCCCATAAAGGGAATCCCTTCAGTACTACGGTACTGAGTAACCCTTTAATACCACACTTAAAGACAGGACCGCATACGGCACATAATGCAAGTCACGCACATAAATAATGAGAGGTGCATACGTAACAATAACACGTAACACAAGTTATAATTCACGATCGATATCTTTGGGCCTTAAGCCATCGATATACATTCTGGGCCTTAAGCCATGCCATAGTGTAAGATCAGTACATTCTGGCCTTAAGCCATTATTCCATCATTATTCAATCAATATCATATTTTATATCCATGTGAGTGCGAGAACCCCACTATTATAGCCGGTGGACCGGAAAGTATACACTCAGGGCAGAACGCCTCTGACCACTATTATTGCCGGTGGACCGGTTTGGCCCCGACTCACATGGTGTTCCACTATAAGTGATTAGTATTTTTCCATAATCTTATTCACATACATAACCGATTTTATTGAGCTCGGGACCCCCACTATTATTGCCGGTGGACCGGAATACAGATAACTCATCATCCAGGGCACAACGCTCCTAGCCACTATTATAACCGGTGGACCGGGATATATAAAGAATCATCATCCAGGGCACAACGCTCCTGGCCACTATTATAACCGGTGGACCGGGATACATATAACTCATCATCCAGGGCACAACACTCTTGGCCACTATTATAGCCGGTGGACCGGTACTCAATATCATAATCATCTAGGCCCGGCTCATTAATATTTCACTTTCAATAATAGTATCTTTCCTTTCTTTAATCAGCACATCAATCATATTTATTTGCCTCGAATGGGAGATCGATAACCCGGGACACAAAGGTACACCGGTCGTACCGGTGCATACCAGCTACTCAGTACCCTTCAACCATGAACCCAAGGACGCAAAGGTACCCTGGTCGTACTGGTGCATAAAGCTAACTCAGTACCCTACCGACAAGGACACCTAATCCATAAGTATGCATGCCCCCTAACTAGGTCCGTAGAGCTAGAAAGAGTAAGATATAGGGCCTGGCTGGGGCACAAAGGCACACCAGCAAATACCAGAATAATCGTGGACTAAACCACGTCCTTAGGGTAGCGACCCCTAAGAAGTCACCATTCCCGATCTCGAGGTCTTTCACTTTAAGTAATAGTGTCTTAATTAAGGTGATCACGAAAAGCACGATAATCCGATACTTATTCACTTTCAATCGTTCTGATATCATTAATCGTTTCTTATTCAGATGATTATCCAGAATATCACAGAGAAACCATTAAGGCCATCCTAATTATCAAATACTCTTACTTGGCTAATCAGCATTATTTAATCATATAATAAAGGTCCACAATTCCAAAGACATTTTAGGTACAAACTACTCATTTGCCCTTTACTTATATAATTGTTAAGTATCCATTCCTTACTTGATAAATTACCACATTACCCTTAAGGTTGCATAATTACCAAATTACCCCTTGTCCACTTTAGATTACCAAATTGTCTCCTACACTTTTTAGACCACCATTCACCCCTCATAATTACTACACTTATCATATTTCCCTTTTGGTTGGTTATATTACCAAATCGCCCTTCTCCTTTGTTATAATTACTAAATTGCCCTTGAGTTGGATAAATTACCAAATTGCCCTTCTCCTTATCGTAATTACCATTTTACCTCTCTCAATTATTTTTAATTGCCATTTACCCTTTTCAATTATCATAAATTCCAAATTAACCTTCCTCATAATTAATTTACCCCTCTTCATAATTACAATTACCAATTTTACCCTTCTCCATATTTAAAATTACCATAATGCCCTTTAATTGGTTAATTTACCAAATTACCCTTCTATAGTATCATACTTATCCAATTGCCCTTCTACAATCATAATTTAATTGCTAAATTATCTTTTGTCAATTACCAAGTTACCCCTTACTCCCAAGTTTACCATAATATCCTTTCATTTACAAAATTACCATTTTACCCCTTACATCCAATTTTACCATACTATCCTTTTATTTATGAAAATTACCACCATACATCTTTTACTTTACAAATTACTATTTTACCCTTTTACATCCAAGATTACCATCTTTATCTTTCCTTACATAATTACCATTTTGCCCTTCTTTTCCAATTTACCATATTACCCCTTTACTTATAAATTTCCGCTTCGCCATTCACTTATAAAATTTACCATATTACCCCTTTACTTATAAATTTCCGCTTCGCCATTCACTTATAAAATTTACCATATTACCCTTTACTTATGAAATTACGATTTTGCCCCTCTACCTCCAAAATTACCATAGTGCCTTCCTTAATCCAAAATTACTATTTTACCCTAACTTCCAAAATTACCATTTTACCCTTCTTTCTCACAACTTACAATTTTATCCTTTACTTGTAAATTATCATTTAACCATTTAATCATAAAATTTCCATATTAATCTTTTATCTCAAAAATTACCGAAATACCCTTTTCACTTATAAAATTTCCACTCAACCCCTTTATTCACCATTTTTATGAATTTACTAACACTACATAAAATAATGATATTAATACTTCATTTTTATCATCTAAGTCCACCAACTTGTCATTTTTCAACATAATACTCATTAGCAACTACACACATTGATTTATATACCTCATAAGCATAATTACTAAAATACCCTTAAACAACAACATCATTCATGCATTAACAACATGGTACATCATAAACAAGTATTTAACATTTCTATCCATATTCCAACTCCTTCTTTATTTAACATACCTACATATGGCACAAAAGTTATCATGCTTTTTCTTTTTAACAAACAATATAAGAAACCATAAACATATCATGCTAAGCATACAAAACATGCATAAAATCATACTAAACCCTAAATGTGTTAGCATGTGTTTTTCCATATATTTAAGGGAGGATTAACGGTTACCTTAATCCCGCAAAATATCAAATCTTACCAAGCATAATTAGCAACTCAACACCAAAAAATAATATCCATCATTATTGTTAGAAATAAGAAGTTAAAAAGGATAAAACTTTATAAAATTTAATTAGTAAAACACTTAACATAAAATACTATTATACCTTAAAAATTAGCTAAATGATTTCCAAAATCAAGGGGGAGCTCACGCTGCATGAGTAGCGTGAGTTTCATGCAAAAACCATGGGGGAAAAAGGCTCAAAGAGGGTGAAGGGAGCAAAATACATTATTTTCGGGTTAGGGTATTTAGGCTAGAAAAGAAGGTGGTTGGGGGAGGTTCTAAGGTAGGGGAATGGTGCAGAAGTGAAGAGGGGTTGTAGGTGGAGGCTAAGGGTGGTTTCGAGGCGGCTCAAGGCGGCGGAGACGGCGGCGGAGAGGCGGCGAAGGTGGCTGCCAAGATGGGTCGAGGGAAAGGGGCTGTGAAGGAAGGAAAAGGAGAGGGAAAATGGAGGGGTTCAAGGGCTGTTTTCGGCCAACTAATGGATGGCGGTTGTAGAGGGGGTTGCAGGGTGTCGAACGGTGGGTTGGGTGGCGGCAGAGGTGGCCAGACGGCGGCGGAAGCGGCGGTTGCAGGTGGCTCGGCGGTAAGGGGGAAAGCTGGGAAGAAAAAGGAAAAGGAGGAGAAGGGAGGAAGTGTAGGGCTCGAGGGGCGGCGTGGTGGTGCGGGGTGGTAGTAGACGGTGGCAGGAGGTGGCACAGGGGTTGGGCTTGGTGGTTCAAGCGGTGGAGGGCGGCGGTGAGAAGAAAACGTGGAGGAGAATGGAGGGAGAAGGAAGGGGAGAAAAGGGAGCTCGGGGAAGGGTGATAGGCTTGAAAAAATGTGCGAATGAGGGGCTTGGGAGATGAAGAAAAAGAAGAGGGAGAAGAGAGGGGTAGGGATGGCCGGCGATCGGTGCTGCAGGTGGCAGGTGGTGGTCGGGTGGCAGGTGAGAAAGAGGGAAGAAGAAGGAAAGGGAGAGAGCATGCGAGGCGGTGGTCCAGGGCTGGTTTGGCTCGAAAAGGGAAGGAAAACGACGGGGGAAGAGAGAGAGGGAGAGGGAGCAGGTGGTGGTGGCAGGCGGCCGCAGTTGCAGGCAGGCATGGCGACGGGAGCAGGTCGGGCGTGGGAGAAGGAAGAAGAAAGGGATGGTGGGCGGCTGGACAGGCGTAGGAAAGGAGGGAGCCGACCGGTCCAGGGGGAAAAAAATAAAGGAAGGAGGAGGGCTGGGGAGACGGGCGTGCGCAAGGGAGGAGCAGGGCTGGGGGAGCGGGCCTGGCCCAATCGTGCGGGGGAGAGGGCTGGCCTGGCAAGGCAGCCCGAGGGAGGAAGGAAAAAGAAAAAAAGAAAAGAAGAAAGGGGAAAAAGCGTAAAAAGGGGAATGGAAAATAGGAAAAATAATTTAATTTAATTTGTAAAATCATAAAATATAATATTATTGGTAAATTATTTAATTTAATAATTTAATTCATTATAATCTAAAATATTAATTTAAAGAGGATAAAGTGGGTAAAATATTAGTTTAGAAAATTATTTAAATAAAACAATATGATAAATAGAAAAATATTTATTTTTTAATTTATTAAATACTCTTATCCAAATTTACATACTCCAAAATCCATAAAATAATTAAAATAAATAATCTTAACGCACTTTTATTCCAAATAAAAGTAATTTATTAAAATATAGGTTTTCGAAAATTTTTGGGGGATTACAAAAATAATTAAACTAAATAGATTTAAAGGATAATTTATCTCAAATAAAATTTATTTATTAAATTATAGGCTTTTAAATTTTCAAGGGATTACATCACTACCCCCTTAAAGAAAAACCTCGTCCCTGAGGTTTACGCCTAGCACTAGGGATTACAAAGAGGGATTCTAAGTTACTAGGGGTAACTACCCCCTTAAAGAAAAGCATACTTAACTAAAGAAAACAACTACGCACATAACTCAACACTACAACAATTACACGGGACCCAAAGGATATCTTGAAGAGGTTACACCATGAACAATTGCTCATCTGCTTCGATTAACGAGGTTGAACGGGTTGCTCCAAGAGTTTTATTCTGCCGAACCGATGGTTGTTGTGGTCTTTGGATCCCTTCACGAGGTGCGCGGTAGCATTCGAAGCTCCTATGCCCAAGTCGTCCACAATCGTGGCATTGAACCGGTTTTCCAATGCAATCCTTGCCTGGATAATCTCTTCTACAACAACGATAATGGTAGTGTCGGACTGGTCTCTTTCTAGCCTTGCCACCAGGAGCTCTCTAAGTCTTCTTATGCCGAACTTTAGATTGAGGTTGAGGTTGGGCTCGCAGAATGTTGCTTCTAGGACGATGACTCTGTTCTCCGGACTCAGTCTCTTCATTCTTCCTCTTGCCTAGGATGGAGGTATATTCCTGGATCAAGGCATCAGCGACACATGCCCGCTCGAACACCATATTCAGATCGTCGACAATATCGATTCCCATCATGCTTCGAATGTTGAGGTAAAGTCCTTGATCAAATAGGAAGACCAATGTAGCCTTGCTAGCAGCTATTCCAGGGGCGAACCTTAATGGATCCGCAAATTATGTGTGATATTCTTGGATTAACAAGCTTCCCTGCGTCATCTTTATGAATTCCTTGAGTCTGGCCCTCTTGAGACTTTCTGTGTAGAAACGCGTACGGATGGGAGTCTTGAAGTCTTCCCAAGATGCTGGTTGTCCTCCTTGGGTTCGAAGGTCCTCCCACCAAGTGCCGGCTAGTCCATGAAGGAAGTACGCCGTAATGTTCGTCCTTCGCTCCTGAGGGCAGTTGAGTGCCTCGAATGTCCTATCAAGAACTCGTATCCATCTTTCTAAGACCATGGGGTCTTCTTTCCCGTCGTAGGTCGGGGTTGATGACGCGAAACTCTATCTAGCCAATCCTCTCCAATATTCGTCGGAGGCAAAGCGATTTGAGGTTGAGGTACCGGGGAACGTTGAGCTAATTCCATGAGCACTTTGAATGCCCTCTCTAGGTTGTTAATCCGCTCATTTGGATCCATTTTGAGTTAGCTATAAAATAGAAACATGTTAGGGAAGGTGATATTTTCTCAAGCTAGGTGACCTAAGCTTAGGTCACTTAATCTACCAATACCCAACTCTCAGGACTAATCCAGATTTTCCAAAACGAGAGAGAAATATGGGGAAAGCCTTACAAGAATCATTTAAACTTGAAAACTTACACAAAATACTTTGATACTAACTTGTAGTATCAGCTCAAAATATTTAAAAACCAAGAAAGCCTTTCTGGAAATACCTGATACCAACTCATGGTACCAGCTTAAATTGATTGAGATTACAAGAGTGGTTGAAATCGGCTCGGATACCAGCTGTGGTATCAGATTATAATGTCTAAATTTGGAAGAGCGGTTCAAACCATGCTTTGATACCAACCTATGGTATCAAATTAAAAAGTATAAAATTGAAGAGCTGATCAAACCAGCTCAGATACCAACTTGTGGTATCAGCTTAAAATGTATAAAATCAAAAGAGCGTGGTTGAAACCAACTCTGATACCAACTTGTAACACCCCCAAAATTCACTACTGAAAAATTTTGTTTTATTAAAAAGAATTAGCAGAAGCAAAATAATAAAACTGTGAATTCTGGGGATATTACCGGCACACTTAGTACCAGTCCGATTCACTCCTACCATTCCAGTATCAAGTGCTAAGGCTAAAAGAGTAAAATATAATTTACGAGAAGTTCAAACATATTTAAATCAGAGTAGATCAGTAAACATTTTATAAGAATACAATCCACCAATGGTGGTTACAAGAAAATGAAGACCACATCAAAACTAAGGTTCAAAAGGGAAGGAATATAACCCTAGGACTTTCCGGATAGTTCCTTACGCTCTTTCCCGAGGGTCCACTTGAATAGTGCCTAAAAATGACCTACAAGGGACACTGCCCATTGAATAGGCAGGGGCCTACGAATGGAACCCTTCAGTACTACGATACTAAGTAACCCTTTAAAAACACACTTAAAAGTAGGCACGCAATGTAACACATGCAACTTACTTCCCCTTGGTTATTTTATTCTCCCATTTTTCTTTTTCATGCCTTTCACCTCATATCCTATTATTTAAACATCCTATCATGCATGTCCTAGAGGGTCACATCATATAATATCGTACACACAACACATGTATTCATCATCCACAGGCCATAAAGAAGTTATATGAGTATACATTCACTCCATGTTGCGCTATCAACGATTAATCATTAAACGTAAAGTACACAATATGGCATAACACATGGCACATAACCCACACATAGTTGATCTTAGCTACATCCATGCTCGGTTTAGGTTATCAAGTTATTAGGCCACTAAACACCCTTCATAATTGTTATATTTAATATATTTCACATTTGGTTGGTTAGATTACCAATTTGCCCTTTTTACCCCTTTAGTTGGTTAAATTACCAAATTACCCTTCACATTTATCACATGTACCATTTTACCCTTCTCTATTATTAAATTATCATTTTACCCTTCTCTTTTATTAAATTATCATTTTACCCATCTCAATTATTATAATTACCAAGTTACTCCTTTCCAATTTCCACTTTACCCCTTTTATTTACAAAATTACCATTTTACCCCTTTATTTTCAAATTTACCATTTTTACCCCTTAACTTTTGAAAATTACCATTTCACCTCTTTTAATTTTAAAATTTTTATTTTTCCCTTTAATCACAAGATTACCATTTTGCCTTTTAATTACAAGATTACCATTTTATCCTTTTATTACAAAATTATCATTTTGCCCTTTTATTAAAAAAATTACCATTTTGCCCTTTAATCACAAAATTACCATTTTACTCTTTTATTACAAAATTACCATTTTGCCCTTCAATCACAAAATTATCGTTTTGCCCTTCAATCACAAAATTACCATCTTGCCTTTTAATTACAAAATTACAATTTTGCCATTGAATTACAAGGTTACCATTTTTCCCTTTAATTACAAAATTACCATTTTACCCTTTTATTACAAAATGACCACTTTGCCCTTACCTCCAAAATTACCATAATACCCCTTAATTACATATTTACTAATTTACCCTTTTTTACTTACATTTTCCACTTTGCCCTTACCTCCAAAATTACCATAATATCCCTTTTAATTGAAAATTACCATTTTGCCCCTTATTACACCACTTATATTAAATTATCATCACTACATAAAATATTAATATTAATACATCATTCACAACCATTATATTTAATATAATACTTTTAGCACTCACACATATTAGGCCATATTCTTACACAAGATATGTTACTAAAATACCCCTAGGACTCACAAACATATTAACCATGCATTAAAGATCACAATAGTATAATACAACGTGGATAACACTTAACATTTTCATTAATAACCAGCTCTTACCATAATCAATAACTCCATACATAGCATGGAACCTAACATGCTTCCTTTTTATCAATCAATATAAGAAACTACATATATAATATTAAACAACATATACTAAGCATAATAACATATTAAAATCCTAATGTACTAACATACGTTAATCCATGCGTTTAAGTAGGACTTAACGGTTACCTTCATTCCCGCAAAAACGAACCTTACCGGTATTCTAATTAAAGGTTCAAGCTTTGATTAGCAAAACAAATACCTAAAAATAATATCAAGATTGATTATATTAGAAATAAGAGAAAACTAAGTACAAGACTTTATAACACTTAATTAATCAAATAATTAACTTAAAATATTATTATACCTTAAAATCATTAACATATTAAATCAAGAAATGCAGCAGCTCATGCTGCTCATGCAGCATGAGCAGCATGCAAAGAAATGAGGAGGAGGGGCTAGAAGGTGGGTGATAGGAGGGAAAATAGTTATTTTTGAGTTAGTGGTTTAGGGCTAGGAAAGAAGATAGATGGGGGAGGATTTAGGGCAAAAGAAGGGTACAGAGGTGAACAAGAGGTGTAGGTGGCGGTCGTGGATGGGTTGACAGCGATTAAGGGCGGCGGCGGAGGCGGCGAAGTGGGGTTGCCAAGGTGAGTTGAGATGGAGGGCTGAGAAGGAAGGAAGAGGGAGGGAGAAAATGGAGGCCTGCGGGTGGTGGTTTCGGCCAAAGGAGATTTGGGGGTGGTAGAGGGGGTTGCAGGGGTTGGTTTGGTGGCTTAGATGGCGGTAGAGGCAGTGGAACGGTGGCAGATTGACGCAGTGCAGGGTGGCTGCCGAAAAGGGAGGGAAAGAAGAGAATAAGAAGAAAGGAGAAAGAAGGAGGTTGCGGGGTGCTCGAGGGGTACTATAATGGTTCGGGGGTGAGGTAGAGGGTGGCAGGGGTGGTGCAAGTGGCTGTTGAGGCGGCGACAGTGGCGGAATGGTGATGGCGAAGAAAAACAGGGAGGATGAGGGAAGGAGAATAAAGGGAGAGAAAAGAAGGTCGGGGCAGCATGTGAGGCTCAAAAAATGGCCGAATGGAACAGGAAGGGAAGAAGAAAAAGAGTAAGGAGAGGAAGGAGGGGATAGGGTGGCTTGGTAGGGCGGCGGTAGGGTGGTAGGGGAATGGTGATGGTAGGGAGAGGGAGGAGAAGAGAGGGGTATGGGCAAGGAGAGGGAGAGGTGGTGGGGCCAGGATAACACAGGAAAACGACGAGAGAGAGAGGGGGGGGAAACAGTAGGGGGAGAAGGTTGCAGGTTGGGTGGCGGAGATGGTAGGGTGGTCGCGTTTTTCGCCGGGGAAAAAGGAAGAAGAAGAAAGAAAGAAAGAAGAAGGGGAGGGGGCTGGTGCGAGCGGGCGGCCGAAGGGAAAGAAGAAAGCAGGCCGGCTCAGCCGGGGAAGAAAGGAAAGAAAAGAAAGAGGGAGGTGGGCAGGGCTGATGATGCGGGAGAAAGAGGGGAAGGAGAAGAGTGGGCCTGTGGCCCAGGCGCAAGGGGGGAAAGGCAGCTCAGCCGGTGGCCCAAGGAAAGAATTATTTTTATTAGATGTAGAAGTTGAAGCACTTATATTTTGATAAGCTTTGGCAGAATTAGTTTGCTTTTCACATTTTAAGACTGAATTAATCAAATTCTCAAGAGAGCCATAGGCAAAATTTTCAACTTTTTCCCTAATTAAGTTGTTAAGGCCACCTAAGTATATAACACACTTTAGTTCTTTTCTTTTTTACATATCACATAAGAGTGTTGGTCTTTTAAATTCCCTTGTGTATTCTTCTACACTAAGAAGCCCTTACCTAAGATCAATCAATTTGATATACATCTCTTGCTCATACTCTTTAGGTACAATTGTTTTTCTTTGATGTTTCTTATACTTTTCCCACGACTTTATTTTACTTTTATCTTACTTATCACAAGTCCTCATAAGATTGTCATACCAAACCCTAGCAAACTTGTTGAATTTAAGAGTTGATAATTTACATTTATGATCATCATCATACTCCCTAAATTCTAATATTGCTTTAATTTCATGTAACCATTCCAAAAAAAATCAACATCCAATTCACCATAAAAATTAGGAAGGACAAGTTTTATAACTTTGTCTTTAAATTGATTATACCTTTATTGATGGTTTGCATAGCCTCTTCTGCTGTGGTTTAAATCATTGGATCCATTCTCTTGTTCTCTCTCCCCATACTACATCCTAGCATTTAGATGAGCACCTCTAGCTTGGACTATCCTCCTAACCATGCCCTCTACTCGATCATTTATAGCCTTTATGGTATTTATGCATATGTTGTGGAGTCTCTTAGTTAGCTACTCTTGATTCCAATCTTTGAAGTTATCTTTGAATGGGAGGAAGTTGCTACAATTGTGCATTTGTTACATGGAAACTTGTTTCTAGTTGTTGAATAGGATCATACATTGTCTTCATAGAAACTTCCTCACCTATTTTTGAATACTCCACCAAGATACACTTAATATACTCCAAAGTTTTTGCTAAAATTTGTTTCCTAAAGTTATGCCTATGTTCTTGAAATAATCTTACACTAAAAAATGTGAGACAAATATAATAGAAATTTTGGAATGTGTTAACAAGAAATCTTGATGCACTTTAAGACAATCCTAATAATCTTTATGACAATCTTGATGAATGACATGAAAAGTCTTGCTCGAAGAAAGAAATCAAAGATAGCACAAATGTTAGATGATAATTGAACACAAGTGAAGATATTTTATTCTCTATTTGTGACCAAGGATAAAGAAAGAATGGAAGATGAAGAAATTGAAGTTAAATTTGACACAAAGCTATTGAAATAAAACTCACAAATCATGAAAGAATAAAGGAGAAAACACATGGTTCTTACACTTGAAAACCAATTAGCACTTTTGGAAAAATGACTTGTAAGATTCCAAGGTAAATAAAAGAAATTAAGAATTATTTTGTAAAAATCTAAAGAAGAAGAAGAGAAGTTCTAACACTTACCTTTAAGTGTCAAAGGTATACACATAAGATAGGGAATCTTCAACCTCACATTGAAGAATAAGGAGAATAGATTGAAGATGTGAAAACTTGGTTGAAGATATACTACTCTTTGGATGAAGATGTACTAGATCCCTTTGAGTATCTTCAAACTTTGAAGTTGAAGATTTGAAGAACTAGTTGAAGATACACTATCCTACTCGTTTGTCTTCAAATTTATAATTAAATATATACTAACCTATGTGAATACCCATTAAAACAATCATGCTAGACTTGCATGGGAGGAAAAAAACCATGAGAAAGGAGAAGAGAAAAAAGACGATTTAAATGGAAGAAAATGGGAGAAGGAAATTAATGTCAAAGGATCAAAGCCAAAAACGTGGCTCTGATACCAAATTTAACACAAATATTCAAAGAAGATGAAGATTGGGGTGAAACGTATTGAATGGTAAGATCATTTGGCTTGTCTACAAAAGATGAATTAAGAAATTCAACCAAAAAACTCAACAAGAAATCAAAGAATTTAAAAAGAATGAAAGAAAACAATTTGAATATCACTAATTTAAGATCATTCTAAATAGTCTTAGAATAGGTATTCAATCACAAAGAGAGAATTAACCAAGTATTTACTTGTGTTATATTTCAATATCAAAAATTATCCAACATGCTACAAGGAGTGTCAACACCCATGCCTTGTATAGGCTTATAACATTACTAACTAGAACACTAGTTTAACCACATGACAAATAAATGACTAACTAGCACATTGTAATATTTATTTCCTATGTAATACATGGATCAACAAGTCTATTACAAAAAGGTAAGCTAAGATTACATGATTTTTTTTTCAAGAATCCTAATTAAGATAATGGTGTTGACTATGATAGATTGACTAGGTATTCTTGACTTTGACCTTCATGTACAACATAGCTTCCTTTGCAATAGCTTTTAACAGGTGGAAATCTTAATTATCTTGAATTTGTATATGATTTGATCATCTTCCTACAAATATGCTACATAACTGAAAAAATAACTTAAGGCAATATCATTAAAGTTAGTTAAAGAATTATCATCAAAGACAAGCAATATAATTGGCTCCAAAAATAAGTATACCAAGTCAATACCTTGATGATCATCTTTGAATGCTCCTACATCAGGGGGTTGCATAGAAATAGGGGAGGGGCTCATCAAGGGGGATAAGAAGTGAGGGGGGAATCGAAGGGGTATTTATAGGTAGGGAAGGGAGTTGAGGATGTGGGGGAGATTGGCTTGCCAGGATTTAAGGGGAAGGATGGGTGCAGGCGGCAAGGTAGGGGCAGGTGCAGGGGTGAGAGTAGCTAGGTGTAGGGGGTGTGTAAGGACGCATGCTAGCATGCATGACCTTGCATGGTTAAGAAGGGAAGGTTTAGCTGGATGCAGGGGTCAGTTGTAGGGGACAAAAATGAAAGGGGAAGGATGGTGACCCGAGGGAGACATGTGCGAGGAAGAAGATAAGGAGAAAAACAAAAAGAAGAAATGAGGGGAGGGAGACAAAAGGAAATAAGGGAAAAGAAAGAACATGGGCCGATCACCCCAGGAAGAAGAAAAGAACAGAGAAAGAAAGAGAGATGAACTAGGCTGGGAATGACATAGCCTAAAAGGAGAAAAAGGAAGGAAAAAAGGAATAAAGAAAAAGAAAAGGAAAAAAAAGAAAAATTATGGAATTTAAGTTAGATTTTGGGATAAATTTGACTTAGTGCTAAAAATAAAATGATAATTATATAAATAAATAAAATTGTTATAAAATGCCTATAAATTGTTCTAGACTAAAGAATTAAAATAAAATTTCAAAATTAGGCTAAATAATAAATAAATCTTAATTTTAATTTATTTTTATTATTTTAAAATTTTTAGGGTATTATAGCTATGATATTCGAGATGATAGTTTACTATAGTATTACATGCATGAGCATGGAAATTTGGGGCTAGAAAAGTAGTAGAGAAGGGGCTAGGCTAACTAGGAAAAATTAGGATTTGGAGGAGTAACCTTAGAAGCTAGCTACTATCATATGTGAGAAATTGGAGTAACATTCCATGACCCTTGACCAGGAGCTTCCAATGACATATTAGGGTTTGTTGGATAGGTTAGGGACTCAAAAGGTACACTAGAGGTGACAATGTACCAGAATTGTGAAATTAGGGTTTCTAAGGGAATAGGGTGGTCCCAAGTTGGTATTAGGGAAGGAGCCATATATGGGGTAGGTGTGTATATTTGTATGTTGAATTTGGAATAAATAAAACATAAATAATACACTAATCACTTAAAGTGGAAGATCACTTAAGTTGGGACCAGTTGTACCTACCAATCCACCCGTGAGAATAGTGGCTAGGAGCATCTTGCCTTATAAGTTGTACCTTATCTCGTTCCACCTATGATAATAGTGGGGTTCCGAACTTAAGTAAATTAAACTATTATATGACAATAATCCTCGATAAGACACTAATTACTTATAGTGGAATACCACAAGGGTTAGGACCAGTTGTACCTTGATTACCGATCCATTGGTAAGAATAGTGGCCAAAAGTGTCTTACCCTAAAAGTTATACTTATTTACCATTACATCAATTGAATATAGTGGGGTCCTTGAACCCAACATATATAACATCATAAGTTGATTATTTATTGCATTAATAACTTAAGTTTAGATAATAATAAATGAGTTGGTATGATCTACTTATACATATATGATGTAAGAGCAAACACTCAATAATTGGCATTCATAATTATGGAACCAATTGTTCTTCATTTAGAACTGATCTCCCATAAAATTGAAGATAAACAAATGGTTACATTACTAGTAATAGATAAAACGTACCATACAAGTTACTAGGTGTACGTTCATATGCATGGCATATATGAAGTGCATGACGACATGCATGGGGGAAATAATATATAGCTTAGATGTGCATATTAGTTTATTTAATTAATTAGTAGAGTTAGAGATTATCTAGAGAATAAAGTAGCATAAATCTACTTTTTTTAAGAATATTCTATATTTTAGTATCTTTTAGCTAGGTATCTTTTGAATAATTATACCATTTAGCTAGTGTCTTGTAATCGGTAGCTTGGCTATATGAGCCATGGAACCTGATAGATAAGATTTATTGATTATTTTCATGTCTAAAAATATCATTTATCCCTCATAACTTCTACTAGATTTAATCTTTTCGTCGAGTTTTCCTCCTTTGAATAAGTTTTACAGGAAAGAAAAGAATTGAAGAAATTCAAGGAGAAATCAATGAGAAGAAGAAATCAAGTAGAGAACACATCAAGAAATGCCGAATCAAGGAGAGAAAAGTTGGAAAGAGAACAAATATATCAAGAGAAGTGAAGCTCAAACTTTCAAAGGAATTGAGTGGAAGAGTCAAAAACACGGGGGTCCCGTGTTTCCATAACACGGACCGTGTTATTAATCCCGAATGGCGGTCGGTAAAGCTTTGTCAGCAGAACGGTTGGAAGAAAACACGGGGGTCCCGTGTTTCATAAACACGGACCGTGTTTTCGATTAAAAATGTGTAACTGCCACGCGACTTGTTTCTGATAAAATTGGATATGAAAACAGAGTTCGGGATATCGAAAAAAAGAGGATCGAATGTATTTTTCTCCCTTTATTCCTTTAGAACATACATGTAATGCACAATTCCAATCTTTGATCTTCTTGAATTCTATTGATGATTTGACATTCTACACTTCAATTGATAAGTTTCCTCTATTCCTTTGTAAATTTCTGTATTTCCATTTTGCAGAATCTAAGTAACTTTTATGTAATTTTACTTGTGATCATTTCATTGTTATCTAATTGTTGAAATAATAGAATTTGTGAATGTGTTATTGTCATTAACTTTTAGTATTTCTGTATAATTGTATGAATTGTGAGTATGCAGAAATTTGAATAAGTAGAATAGGGTAGGATGAATTGAAGATGGAATCATAACGTAATTATCATCTCATAATTTAAATGTTTGATTCTACATGAGGTTTAATTGAATTAATGGTCTGAATTGAATGATTCCATATCATAGATTAAGATTCTTGAACTGATTAGATTGATCACCTATTTGGTTTAGGACTTAGTCTTTGCTAAGACAATGAAATTAATCCGAAATTGTTAATTAATTTGTCTATAGTAGCAAAAAGACCATTAATTCGTGCAATTGCATAATCCGAGCTTGTGTGATTATGATTGTAGTTGGCCACTTCCCATTCATAATGATACCATTAATTGAATCTAGTGTTCGTAACCTAGGTTATTAATTAGGTACAAAAATAAATTGAGAGCATATTCAATTTATTAAGGTTGAGAGGAAGTATAGAAATTATTATTCTGAATTTCTTAAGTCAACATTAAACTATTTAGAATCATTCTTTTATGTGAATGTATGGCATTTTAATTCCATCACCAATTCAATCCTTCCCTAATTGTAAAGTCGTGGTTAAAGCTTTAGTATAATTGAATTTAGTTAGGAATCAATGAAATTATACAAACGGGTTCATAACATCAATCGCAAAATTAGAGATTAAAACGTCATTCCTTGTGGGTTCGACTCCTTCTTGCCATATACTACGTATTTGGGGATTAGGATTTATTTGTTAAATTTGTTGTGCATACGACAGTGCACCAGAACCCATGATTGATAGAGAGACCATTGATTAAAATTGAAGTTGAATGCAAATTGCAAGCATTGAATTCTATGTGAGTTCATCTCAAGTTTAATTGAATATGTGTGAACGATTAATCTTGAAACCCTTAATATCTTCATTTGCATAAATTAGATACTAAGTAATATCTTTTCTAAACCTCATAAACCATGCCTTTTAAGCCATATTCATCATCCAAACACATGCCAAAATTGCAAAACCCTAACCCTAATTTACCATTTGAAAAACCTAACCTCAATTTCAAAATTAAACCCTAACCCTAACCTACGAACCCATCCATCATCAAATCATCCTCATGATTATCAAATCATATTAATCATTCATCCATCAAATATGAATCATCTTCATCGAATCATCAACACCATGGAATCATCATCACCATCATTATTCTACCCTTTTCGAATGTCAACATTCTTAATTCAACACTTTCAAACCTTCTTCTTCTTAATTCTAACCTAATCGAGCATTATTTTTTTACCAATTTAATAATTCCACATTCCCACACACATACTAATTTTTGTATCAAAGCTATAAGTTTGATATATTGTGATTAAGATCTAATCTTTCTTCAAGATTCTTGCAAGAACGTGTCTTTACTTCAAGATTATTGCAAGAACGTGTCCTTACTTCAAGATTCTTCAAAGAACATGTCTCTTCTTCAATATTCTCCTAATAATTCATCAAGAAGACACAAAAATCCAAGCATTTGGAGGCATTTTTAGAGAAGCACCACTTAGTTGGTGAAGGAAGGAGATGATGAACTAAGAAGAGGACTTGAGAGATGTTCTCAAGGTCTTGGTGGACAAAATCAAGGAGGTAAAGCTACATGTGGGGAGAATAGAAGCTTCACAAGCTCAAGGTTCACATATGCAACTACAAAACCGAAGGGAACAAACAAAAGAAGACCACATAAGAAGGGCACAAAATCAAATGGAGGAAGGAGAAGAGAGTGTGGGAAGTTATGGAATACCACATAACACCTCAAGAATAATATACTATGATGTGGAGAAGGGAATTTGATTTGATCTACCCAACTTTGAAGGTAATCTTGACCCAGAATCTTTTCTTGATTATTGAATCTATTTTTTAGTATAAAGAGATTGATGATGAGAAGAGGTGTTGAATAACAATATTCAAGTTTAAGAAATTTACTAAAGTATGGTACAATAATTTGAAAAGGAGAGGGAAAGAGAAGGAAAATTGAGAATTAGGTCATGAGAAAAATTAAAAAACACTTTAAGAAGAAATTTGTGCCTCAAGAATATGAGCAAGAGAATTTCATACAGATGACTACTTTGAAGCAAGGGTTGCTTAGAGTTGAAGAATACATTGGAGAGTTCGAAATGTTAGCTCTTATTTGTGAAGTCTAAGAAAGAGAAGAACAAAGGTGTGCATGATTCATTCGAGGGCTAAATATGAATCTTAGAGAGAATGTGGAGGTGTATTTGTACAAAGTTTTTGAAGAACTAGCTAAGTTAGCAATCAAGTTTGAGAAATAGTTGAAGAGAACAAAGCTACCAAACAAGTCAACCAATGCTCTATATGGTTCGACTTTCAAAGGGGTGTCAAAGACACCAATTTCTTAAGCCACAAATCAATTCACTTTTAGGAGGTTCACTCATGAAGAAAAGGGAAAGGATCAAGTGGTTGATAAGGTGAGCAAGCAATGCTTCAAGTGTAGAGGTTATAGTCACTTTGCTTATGATTATCTAAAACAAAGGGCATTGACTTTGAAGGAGATAGCAAGTATGGAGGCTTGTGATAAGAATGAAGATCTTGATGGAGACCTTAAAGAAGAAAGTGATAGCCTGGAGGATGCTTTAAAAGAGGAACAAGTGGATTGTTATAGGTGATCCAAGTAAAACAACCACCTCTACTTACTTAAGGGGAGAAAATTTTCAAGGCCAAGTTTAGAGTTAGTGCTAAAGCTTGTGAATTCATCATTGATAGTGGCTTATGCACTAATGTTGCTAGTGAGAATATGGTGAAAAATCTTGGTTTAAAGACCATGGGTCATCTAAGACCATATTCACTCCAAGGTCTTAGCAAAGACAAATGTGTAAGGGTAACCAAACAAGCCCTTATCTCTTTCAAGATTGGAAATTATCATGATAATATTTTATGCGATATTCTACTTATGGATGCTTGTCACATTTTGCTAGGGAGGCTGTGGCAATTTGATAGCTAAGTTATGTTTGATGGAGTCTTTAATGAGTATGTGGTGTGCAAGGGTCAAAAAGAAGTTTAGGCTAAAACCTAATCTAGATGGGGAGGATTCAGTTTTGAGGAATGAAAAAGGGGAAGGAACCAAGAGCTTGCAACAAAAAAAAAGAAAGAAAAAAAGAAGGAACATGAAATACCCCAAAATCCTAATTTATGAATTATAGCAAAATAAGGATTTATTAGGTAAATTAAGGAAATAAATTATCTTTTTAAAATAAAGGGAAATTAATTAAGGAAAAACAAGGAGAAAATAATAAATAAATTATTTAGAAAATTTGGACATTTTACTAATTAACATGGAAGTTAAGGAAAATTTGTCCAAAATAGCCAAATTAATCTAAAAAGGAATTTAATTATTATTATTATTATTATTATTATTATTAATTTTAAATAATCAATAATAATAATAATAATAATAAATAATAATAAAATACCAAATACCCCAACCCATCCATTTTCTCCTTTTTCCTTTTTTCCTTTTTCCTTTTTCTTTCTTTCTCTCCTTCCTCCTTTCTTCCTCTTTTTTCCCTAAAATGGGCCAGCCCACCGGCCTAATTCCCTTCTCCCCTTCCCCGTCTCACGCAGCCCAAGCCTGCATTGTCTTTTTTTTTTTCCTATGCCCAACACCTCAACCGGTCTGCCTCCCTCTTTTTTTCTTTTACTTTTCCCTTGGACCGACTGGTCCAGCCTGTCACCCTTCTTCTTCCCCTTGATCCCGACCTGTAGCCTTCTTTCCACCAGCCACCACTATGCGTCGTCTGGCCTCCCTTCTCTCTCTCTCTCCCTGTCATTTTCCTTTCCTTTTTCTACCCCAACCGACCCCACAGCTCCCCTTCACTCGTGCCCCTTCATTTCCCTTCTCTCCCTGACCTCACCTACCCTGCCATAGCAAGACTGCACCGCTTGCCGCCACCAGCCAGTGGTCCTGTCTCACCTGCCCCAATTTTCTTCTTCTTCCTTCACCGTTTTCCCCCTCAATTAGCCTATAAATACCCCATTGGCAGCCTACAACCCAGAAAATCCCGACCTTGTACCACCACCCAAACAACTCCCAATTATGTCGTCGTTGACGATCACTGCCACAAACTCTACCCACCAAAACCTTCCCCGCACCACCCTCTATAGAAATGATCCACCCTACTCCCTTATCATGCCATGCACGAGCCACCCCGCCAGTGCAAAATCGACTTCCCGACCAGCCCACTTCGACCACTCGCCGCCGTCCGCCACCAATTCTACCGCAACTAGCACCTCCTCCACCCTCTAAAACAAATAAGGGAATTCACCCTACCTTCCCATACCTCCATCTTTCCCCGCCTCCCTCTCCTTCTCCCTTCTCCACCTTCCACCACCTTCGACCACTGCACCGACCGCCGTGCGCCACCATTTCCGGCTGCACCACCACCTCCATTCCACCCCTCTCCACCTGAAACACCTTCCACCACCTCAAATAACCCCTCATTCCCTCTCCTTTAGCCTATACCCCCATCTCTCCACCTCTCTTCCTCCACCGTCGTCGTCGCCGTCGGTTCCGCCACCAACCCTAGGTGGTATTCTAGTTTCCCTAGCCCTTAAACTCTTTTTCTATAAGTGTTAATAATTTTTGGTAATATTAATAGTATTACCCTTAATAATAATAATAATAATAATAATAATGTTGTGTTATTATTATTATTATTATTATTATTATTATTATTATTATTATGTTACACTCTTACGATCTAACCTAACTTTGGAAATAATTATAACTATGGTATTATCATTTAAAAGGCTACAACTTTAGTATTAATATAGTATCTTCATTATTATTATTATTAATATTATTACTACTACTATTATCATTATTATTATTATTATTATTTTCTTACTAATACCATTAGTACTAACTTGGCCATTATCACTTTTATTATTAGTGTAAATGTTGGGACTCTTATATTACTATTACTCTTTTTAATTATTATCCTTATTATGTTTAAAATTATTATTATTATTACTACTATCATTACTACTAATATTATTATTATCATTCTATTATTATTATTATTATTATTATTATTATTATTATTATTATTATTATTATTATCCTATTATGGTCACTACTTCTATATTATACTAATAATACTATTACTATTATTATTATTATTATTATTATTATTATTATTATTATTATTACTATTACTAGGGTTTGGGTCGATATTAGCATTATCACTAAAACTAATAATAATATTATTAGTAGTAATATTAAAGCTATTACCTTTAATGCTATGAATATCACTATGACTACTTTAACATAAACCATGATGGCTACTAAGACTTATTTTGGTTAGGAGTGGCACAATTAATTATTTTGAGAATAATACCCCCACTTTTAATTATAAAACCACTATTATCATTATTAGCCCTAATAGTAGAATATGATTAGAGTATGGTAGAAATAATGGTAATCTTTGGTAAGAGGGAGATTAACCCATAGTATTTTTCCCTTATAGGTGAATCAAGCCAAAACCCTAAGGAGACGTAGGAGCGTGCTCCAAGCCTGGCGTCATTTTAGGTAAGAATGTAGCTAAGGCTATGTGTGTTGTCTGACTTGTATGTTTTGGATGCTATATATCATGCTATGTTGTGTATCGTATGATTGTCATTAATTTGTCTTATGTGTAGCGCAACTTGGAGTTGAGGTATGTTTGTATGTTTCCTTATGGCATGAGCATGATACGTATATATGGTGATATTGATGTGATATAATATGGCCCTCTAGGACATGCATGCTAGGACAATTGATAATATGATATGGTAATAAAAGGATAAAAAGAAAGAAAATTGAAAGTGAGTTCACTAAAGGGGATATGAGGTTGACCAAACTACCTCATGATCCATGAGAGGAAAATAAAGAGGAAGAAATAACCAAAATGAATTAGAGGTGGGAACTATGAATGGGAATTCTAGGGTTGCATGGGGTGGATAAAACTTGCATGGGGATGATCTTTACATGAGAAAAGTTGTTTTAGGGTGTAAATAAGCTAAGGGGAGAGTTGTGGAGTGATTGGAGACTTGGGACGAAAAATAGTACGTAGGTTGGTGTAAGGGTGTATAAGGGACCCGATTAGGGTTTTGGGAGGAAGCACTAGTTTGGAAAAAAAATGTGGAAGTAAAAAATAATTAAGGGAGAGTGGAGTACGGGTTAAGAGTGGAAATTTATTATTTAAGGGGTGAGTATGGGTTCCATGGGAGAGAAGAGATATTGGGTGAAAAAGAGAGAGATTACTTATGGGAGAAAAAAGGTACTAGGGTTGAAGTGGCCAACTAGGGTTTTTTGGTCACATGTGGAATCGAGGGGTAAAGCGATACAATTTGGGATTGGATCTAAATGAGATAAGGTGTGGGGCGATAAATGAAGTAACGGTAGTGTAAGTGAGAGAAAGTTGGGCCACATAGGTCCAATTAGGGTTTTCAAGGGAAAACCCTAGAGGGTGATAGTAGGTGGAGTTTGATGTCATAAGGTGTAGGGCCTTAACCCACACCCTTAGGAGTTGGTTTTCATTATGTGTAAGTGTAAGGGGGAATGGATGTCGGGGCGTGATAAGGGGCGTAGGAGTCTCAAGATATGGGATGGGCCCCCTTGAGAGGATAGAATTAGAATGTTGGTGACATGCATGTCAAGGGTGAAATACTTATCGGATAAGACTCGAATAAGATACTAACCATTTAAAGAGAAAGATTGTTCAGCTGGGCCTAGACCAATCTACCCGGTGAATAATAGTGGCCAGGTGCCGGGGTGCCCTACATGACCGATCCACCGGCGAATAATAGTGGCTAGGAGCGTTCTGCCCTGCATGACCCATCCACCGGCTATAATAGTGGGGGTTTCCACGCTCAACAAATCAAACGTAATGATGATGAGACATGTGAAAGACATGAAGTAATTATAGTGAAACACCATGTGAGTCGGGGCCAGACTGGTCCACCGACTAATTATAGTGGCCAGGAGCATTTTGCACTACATAACCGGTCCACCGGCAAATAATAGTGGCCAGGAGCATTTTTCCCTACATGATTCGTCCACCGGCGAATAATAGTGGGGTTCCCGCACTCGCATGGATTGATAAATACTATGATGTGAACCGACTATATTTACCAGAGATCTAAAGAATAAGCCTATCTGGTCCATAGCTGGCCTTCATCATCTGTATTACTGTGAGCTGCCTATATGATCATGTCATGTATGCTATGTTGTATGTTTTTATATGTTTGGCCTTAGCACATGGTTACCTTACTCGGTACGTAGCGTACTGATCACCCGTTTCATGGGTGCTGCTCATTCCCACAAGTAGAAGACTCGTTTGAGTTTGTGCAGGTAGGGATTGACATCTTCGATGTATACGACACCTACGAGGCATCAAGCGAGCTGAGCGTTGAGCCTAGAGCTGACTTAGGGATCAAGAGTGACTAGGTCGGACTCTGTTTTTCTTTTGACTTAACCATGTATCAGTTTATTTTAGTTATGTGACATCTTACGGTATTTTATATTTTTGAAAAGCTCTAGTCACTTACTCTTTGGGTTGTAATTCTAAGTCGCACTCTAATTTCTGTATGACTATAAGGGAGTCATAGCATGGACTCTCATTGTTTTAGTAATGACTTATGTTTGATGCTAACCCTGTTTAGCCTTAGCACTTAGTATTGAAATGGTAGGAGTGAACCAGTCTAGTACTAAGTGTGGCGATAATGCCCCCTAAATTTACGGTTTTATTATTTCACTTCCATTAAACCTTTTTATTTAAATAAAATTTTTCAGTAGTAAATTTTGGGAGTGTTACAGAGCATGTTGAGTGTAAGAGGGGAAGAAGGAAGAATATCATGGAGTTGTTGATCCTTAAGGAGTGTGAGGTGATTGAAGTTATCAAAAAATGAGAAGATATGCTATGCATTGGTGGTAAACAAAGCCTAATGAGGGGAGAATGCTAATATGGATCCAAAATTGTAGTAAGTGCTGAGAGAGTATGAAGATGTTTTTCAAGATGAGTCAACAAATAGGCTACCTCCTTTAAGAGTTATTGAGCACCCTATTGATCTTATGCCAAGAGTCCTATTACCAAATAAGCCAACTTATAGGTATAGTCCAGAGGAGGCTAAGGAGCTATAGAATCAAGTGCAACAGTTGTTGGACCGAGGCTATATTTGGGAGAGTATGAGTCCATGTGGTGTTTTAGCTTTGTTGGTTCCTAAGAAGGACGGTATATGGAGGATGTGTATTGATTTGAGAGTAATAAACAACATCAAAATCAAGTACAGATTTTCGATGCCAATATTAGATGATATGTTAGATGAGTTGCATAGTGTAAAGGTGTTCTCATAGATTGATCTTAGGAGCAACTATCATCAAATGAGAATAAGGGAAGGGGACGAGTGGAAGATAGCCTTCAAGACTAAGTATAGGTTGTAAGAGTGGTTGATAATGCCATTTGGGTTATGTAATGCACCAAGTTCCTTTATTAAATTAATGACCAAGGTACTTAGACCCTTCCTTGGAGTTTTTGTTTTTGTTTACCATGATGATATCTTGGTATATTTGATAAGCTTAGAGAGGTGAAGCTCTATGGTAGTTAGAGAAATGTGATGTTATGACGGAGAGGGTGGTTTTCCTTGGTTATATTGTGAGTGGAGATGGTATTAGAATTGATCCGTTAAAGATGAAAGCTATCCAAACTTGGCCTATTCCTACTAATGTCCACAAAGTTCAAAGTTCCCATGGGTTGGTATCATTCTATAGGCATCTCATCAAAGATTTCTCTACTATTACAGCACCAATAATAATTGATGAAGATAGGAGAGTTCCATTGGAATGATCAAGTGATAAAGGCTTTTAAAGACTTGAAGACAAAGCTCTCAAACACATAGGTATTATCTTTACCTTGTTTTGATAAACTATTTGAACCAACATGTGATGCTAGTAGTATAGGTGTTGGGGGTGTGCTTTCATAAAAAAGGAAACTGATTGCTTTCTTTAGTAAAAAGTTGAATGGTGCAAGACTTAACTATTCAACCTATGATAAAAAGTTCTATGCTATTATGCGATGTTTGGAGACATGGAGTCATTAATTGAGGGTTAAGCCTTTTGTATTTCACTTGGATCATGAGATTTTGAAGTATTTACATGGTTAAAAGAAGGTGAGTCGAAGATATGCTAAGTGGATGAGCTTATTGCAAACATTTGTATTCTCTACAAGACATGTGGATGGAAAAGAGAATGTTGTGGTGGATGCATTATCTAGGAGGACCATGGTACTTACCATGATAGATGCAAAGCTTTTGGGATTCGAGATAGTATATGGTATTAACCCATATATGTCAATTGATATAGTACCATTGAAGAAGGGTGAAGTGAAGAGATGTGATGCACAAAAGAGAGTGGATTTCTTTCAAAAACTTCATTAACAAATCAACCACAATATTGAGAAGGCGAATGAAGTATACAAGACAAGAGCAAACAAGCATAGGAGTCAACATGTTTTTCAACTGAGAGATTTGGTATGGTTGCACTTGAGGAAGGAGAGATTTTCTAATATAAGAAAAACAAGCTTATGCCAAGGACTGATGGTCCTTTCAAAGTACTTCAAAAGTTTAAGGAAAGTGCTTATGAGCTAGATTTTCCAGATTCATATGGAGGGATATCAAGGACATTCAATGTTGGAGACATTAGCCCTTACTATGGCGATGTAAATTTGAGGGCAAATTCAAGCCAACAAGGGGAGCATGATGTAGGAGCAAACATTCAAGAATTGTCATTCATAATTATAGAACCAATTTTTCTTCATTTAGAAAGGATCCCCCACAAAATTGAAGATAAATGAGTGATCATGTTGCTAGTAATAGATGAAATATACCATGTAGGCTACTAGGCATACATGTATGTGCATAACATGCATGGAGTGCATGGCGATGTGCATGGGAGAAATAATATGCAGCTTGAACATGCATATTAGTTGATTTAATTAATTAATTAATTAAGTGGTAGAGTTAGAGATTAGCTAGAGAATAAAGTAGAACAAATCTACCTTTTTGAAGAATATTCTATATTCTAGTATCTTTTAAAGAATTATACCTTTTAGCTAGTATCTTGTAATCAGTAGCTTGCTTATATAATTCACAGAACCCACGATTAATATAGAGATCATTGATTAAAATTGAAGTTGAATGCAAATTGTAAGTATTGAATTCTGTGTGAGTTCATCTCAAGTTTAATCGAATCTGTGTGAACGATTAATCTTGAAACCTTTAATTTTTTCATTTGTGTGAATTAGAGATTAAGTAATATCTTTTCTAAACCCTATAACCCATTCCCTTCTAGCCATATTCATCATCTAAATACATCCCAAAATTGAAGCCTTAATTTGAAAAACTCTAACCCTAATTTACCATTTGAAACCCTAAACCCTATTTCAAAACTAATCCTTAACCCTAACCCACGAAGCCTCCATCATCAAATCATCGAATCATCCTCATCCTCATCATCATCTCATAATTATCGAATCATATTTATCACTAATCCATCAAATTCGAATCACCATCATTGAATCATAATCATCATTATTCTACCCTATTCAAATATCAACATTCTTAATTCAACACTTTCGAACCTTCTTCTTCTTAATTCCAACCTAATTGAGCATTATTTTTACCAATTTAATAATTCCACATTCTCACACACATCAACATGTCATTCCTTATTATAGTGTTATTGATATATATGACCTACTTAACTGTATTATTACCTTACTTAATATGTAGCGTACTAATCACCTATATTCTAGGTGCTTCTCATTTCCATAAGTAGCTTCTAAGCCTGTGCAAGTGAATGAGGACTCGCTAGATGAATTTATTGCATATGATGCTATGATCAGGGTAGAGAGATGTTATTCTGTCTGGGGCTAGGGACTAGAGAGCGTGACATCTGGTTATTGTTTTTACTTATTTTCTTCTCATTAATTTTTTCAATTGAATGTTTATTTACATATTTCGGTACTTCTTTTGAGAGATAACACCTAACTCTTATTTATAATATGGATTGTTATTCTACTACCCTTATCATGGTTTTCATACTATTTTATCCTACCTTGTAGTTGCTATAAGGAATGTCTAGGGTAAGACTTATGCTAATTACGGCAGTAAAACCCCTCTCATGTTAGGATGTTCTTACACTTAAAACAAAATTTTTAAGTGGTAAATTTTGGGGGAGTTATAGGTTAAGTGTAACACCCCAAAATTCACTAATTTTTTTTAAAAAATAAAAGCACTTAAATTAAAAACCCGTGAATTTCGGGGATGTTACCGCCACACTTAGTGCTAGACCGGTTCACTCAGACCGTTCCAGTACCAAGTGATAAGGCTAAGAAAAGATTATCATCAAACTCATATTAATACTTAAACCAAAAGTTTATAACCTAGAAATCAGAGTACGCATAAAAGTTTATATAATCTAAAGTATAAAATCAAAGTTCATGGAAAGGAAATAATGTCTACAAACTTTAAATTTTGAATCTAGAAAATTCAATACATAGGAGAAATGATAGAAAGGAATAGTAATATTATAAGAAGAGAAACCGACCACGCCACTCCGATAACCAATCCAGCCTATGATCATCACTCTTTAATAACCAAGTACATATGTGGCTACGAAACCCTAAGTAGCCATACCAATCCTTAGCTGGCCACACAAAACCCTAGATTGGTCTCCTATGTACCCTTTTACTGTCCCATGTACTATTTTTCATTTAAAGCATTCAAACACCCAAACAACAATTCCATCACCTTCTTCACACCTCAAATCAACTTTCCATATGTAAAATTCATCCTCGTGAAGACTTTACACACCCCATGCAACCCTTCGAACTTTTTCATGCAAACCCTAACACTCCTACATAAACCCTAAATTCCCCATGCAAACCCTAGATTCCTCCATGCAAACCTATATTCCTCCATGCAACCCTAGATTCCTCCACTCATGATCATGCAATACTTAGGTCAACTCTACCTCATTTCACTCCATATCAACATGTTACATAACCTAGCATGCATGTCTTACGGGCCACATTAGACATGATATTAATAATACTACTACTAAAATTCGAAATAGACATAATAAGGTCTCAGCCCTATATAGAATAATAATATTAACAATGAAGATAATAATAATAATAATAACGATACTAAAAATAATACTACTACTATTAATAATAATAGTAATAATAATAACAATAAGAATAGCAACAATATTAATAATACTATAACCGGGAAAAAAATAGAATAGGGCTTCGGCCCTTAATAGCAATAATAATAAAAATATTAGTAGTAGTAGTAATAATATATTCAAATAATTGGAAAAATAATAAAATTAAATATTTCAGGCTTGTATAAATAGTGAAAAAGGGTTGAGAGGGTTTAGGGTTCCACATTGGGTTGGTGGTGACAGGCGGCACCGGCGGTGGTGCACGGCGGTGGTAGCGGTGGCCGGCAAAAGAGAAGAAAAGAGGAAATTTTGGATGTTGGGAAAAGGAGAGGTAGAATGAAGGTGGGAGTTGGGGTGTTTAGGGTTGCCTAGATGGAGAGGAGTAGAATGAAGGTGGTAGCATAGCCAAAGGTGGCGGCGCATGGCCGCGGTGGTGGTGGCTGAAAAGGGAAGAAGAAGAGAAAGAGAGGAGGAGAGGGATGAAGAGGAAAAGAAAGGGAGGGGAAGGTAGAGGGTGGTATACAGAACAGATTGGGAGGTGTAGGGGGCAGTGGTTACTGTAGGAGAGGTGGCTAATGGTGGTACGAAGGGTGGCGGAGGTAGAAGAAAGGGTTGATTGGGAAGCAAACTTTGCATGCTCGGGGTGCCTCGTGTAGGGAAAATCGAGGGAGGAGGGAGGTTTAGTCGGGTAGAGGGTGGTGCAGGGAGTGCTTAGGTGGGTAGAGTGGATGGCGGTGTTGGCCGATGGCGGTATAAATTGTGTCTGAAATGGCGGCGGCGCACGAGGGGGGTTTGTTGGGTGGGAAATCAAAATCTCGATACAAGGCTGAGTGTGGTGGTATTTATAGAGTAAAAGGGAGGGATAAGATCAGAGGGGAGTGACGGGAAATTAGGGCTGGTCGGTTAGGGTTTACCGGTGGCAATGGAGGCTGGCAAAATTCAAATCAGCCAGGGGTGGTTATGCAGGAACATGGGGATCGTGTGCTAGAAAAGGGGAGGCGTGGCTGATTCAAATTGGCTGGCGAGTCAGTAGGGAAGAGGAAGAAGAGGAATGGCTGGTACATATGGCACAATTGATGGCGAAAAACTAGGGAGCTGGGGGCGTTGTAGGCTACGACGGGGGAGAAGAAGAGGGAGGAAGAATAAGATGGGGGTGTGGACCATGCGGTCTGGGGAAGATAAGAAAGAAAAGAGAAGAAGGGGAAAACCCACCGGGTGACGAAGGTTAAAAACGGAGGCAAAACGCGGCGTTTTGGGCCGTTGAAGGAGAAAAGAAAGAAAAAAAAAGGAAACGGGTGTGAAAGAGGAGAAGGTTCTGCTGTATAGGCTGGGTCTCGCTGAAGAAGAAAAGAGGAAAGGAAGACGGGCCGTTGGGCTGGCCCAGGTCGCCGAAGAAGAAAAAGAAAAGAAGCAAAAGAAGAATTGGGTCGCGGACAAGCCCAAATCGGGAAGGAGAAAAAGAAAAGAAGAAAAAGAAAAAGAAAAAGAAAGAAAAAGAAAAGAAAAAGGAAGAAAGAAAAGGAAAAAGGAAAAAAAGAGAAAAATAAAAATAGTGGGTTGGGTTAATTAAATTAATTAGGATATTTGGGATATTTAAAAATAATAATATTTAAATAAAATAATATTTAATTCCTTTTTTAGGCTAATTTAGCGTTTTTAAAAGGTTTTTCATAAATTCCATTTTAATTAGCAAATCACTCTAATTTTCTCCAATTAGATTATTTATAGCATTCCTATTAATTTGGCCCTATTTATTCCCTCTTATTTAAATAAAATAGTTTATTTGATTAATTTCCAAAGTAAAATCCTTAATTAGCTAAAATACCCAAAATTTTCCTAATTAAAATATTTATTACTTTTTTTCTTAAATTTCCCTTATTAATTCCCTTTTTATTTTAATAAAATAGTTTATTTAATTAATTTTTCTAATAAAACCTTATTTAACTATAATTCTTAAAATTAGAATTTTTGGGGTATTTCATTAAGGTAATGGAAGGGTGAAGGAAAGAAGAAAAACCAAACCAAGGCTCAAAGGAACTCTCAGCCAAACTCAATGCAACAAAGAGAGGTTTCAATTGTCTTGGTTGAAAGGGGGTGATGGTTTTAGTGGTTTTTGCCAAAAAGGGGGAGGTAGTTTTGGTGGAAATGGCTGAAAGGTAGAGGGTAGGTGAAACGCCCCAAAACTATTTATGTT
This sequence comes from Tamarix chinensis, assembly GCA_030549775.1. Lineage (NCBI taxonomy): Eukaryota > Viridiplantae > Streptophyta > Magnoliopsida > Caryophyllales > Tamaricaceae > Tamarix > Tamarix chinensis. The sequence continues at coordinate 61,466,646 of CM060177.1, read as the reverse complement.
AAGAAGTGTAATTAAATAATAATTTATTAGGGAATTAATTTAATTAATTATTTTTCTTGAAATAGGAAGAAATTATTTAGGGTAAATTAAGAGGAAATTTACAAATTTTTTATAAGGGAAAATTTGGGTATTTTGCTAATTAAAAGGAATTTATGAAAAATCTTTTAAAAATCCTAAATTAGCCTTAAAAGGAAATTTAATATTATTTCATTTAAAATTTTTTTATTTTAAATACCCAAAATATTCTAATTAATTTAATTAACCCCAACCTACCTATTTTTTTCTTTTTCCCTTTTTCCTCTTTCTTTTTCTTTCTTCCTTTTTCTTTTCTTCCTTTTTTCTCTCCTTTCTTCTTCTAGTTGGGCTTGTCGCGGCCCGTTTCCATCACCCTGTCCCTTCGACGCGGCCCAGGAGCAAAATGACGCTCCTTCTTCCCTCTTTCCCTGGAACACCATGTTCCATTTTAAAAAATTTATAACCGACGTCGGCCCGGTTCGCTCTCCTCTTTTTTTTTCTTTCTTTTCCCCCCAGCCGGCCGGTCCACCTCTTTCTTCTTCCTTCCTCCTCCATCGTCGACCTGCAACTCCGTCGCCTCCAAAAATGGCACCATCGGCTACGCTCATTTTGACTGGCCGTTTCTTCTCTCTTTCTCTTCCCCCTAAATCGCCGTTCAACATGATCTAACCCACCTTCCTTTTCTTCCGCACAAAATTCTCCTTTTCTTGCACAAATGGGCTACCATGATTTAAATTTGTACCGGCCAATTGGTGTTGCCAGCTACCCTAAACCTATCTGCATTACCCTCCTGTCGACCTTTAGAACCCTACCCTCTCCTCTAAATTCTATAAATACCCCTTTTTTGATTGATCTCAAAACTTTTTCCCGAAACACTAAGAATTTACCCCTGCACACCACCACAACTTCAGACACCCTTTCCTCCGACGTTAGCTAACTACGTTGCCTGCTCTACCTACCTAAGTCTTCCCTGCACCGCCCTCTAACTAACTGAACCACCCGTCTCCCTCAATTCTTCCTGCACGAGCCACCACAGCTGTGGAAAGTTCCCTGCCCAACTAGCCAAATTTTTACACTTTTAGCCCTTTGCACCACCATCCACCACCATATCCGCCTCTATCACTGCCTCCTACACCACCCAAAAACTGCTACCAATCTTCCTCCACCTTGCACTACCCTTCTTTTCCCCTTTCTCCCTCTCCTTCTCTCTTTTTCTCCTTTTTTAAATTTTATCCACCACCACTGTTGCCGTGCGCCACCACCCTCACTTTACTCCACTCACTTTAGACTACCACCAACACCTCAACCTCCACCCTTATTCTCCATCTCTTCTTCCCAAGTCTCAACTCTTTCCATTTCCTTCCTCTTTTTCGGCCACTGTCACCACTGCTGATGCCACCTATCTCCGCAAACCCAAGGTGAAACCCTAAACCCTCTCAGCCCTTTTATTTAAGCTTGTTTTATTTTATTTCAATTTTTAACTAACATTTGATTATTATTATTAGGTTCAATATTAATGTTATCATTTCTTATCAGGGTCGAGAGTATATATAAAGTATTTAGGTTATTAGTTTCATATTATTATTATTATTATTATTATTATTATTATTATTATTATTATTATTATTATTATTGTTGTTGTTGTTGTTGTTGTTATTATTATTGTTATTATTATTGTTATTGTTGTTGTTACTACTACTACTACTACTACTACTACTACTACTACTACTACTACTACTACTTCTTTTACTATTATTTATTTAAAAGGCCGAAGTCCTACTTTATTATCTAATGCGAATATTACTACCTTATTAATAATAATAATAATAATATTATTATTATTATTATTGTCATTATCATTATTATTATTATTATTATTATTATTATTATTATTATTATTATAAGCAATATGTATTATTATTATTATTATGATTATTACTAATGGTACTTTTACTATTTTAGGGTAGGGTCGAAAACCCTGCCTTATATTACTTCCGGTTTAAGTCATTTCATTATTATTATTATTATTATTATTATTATTATTATTATTATTATTATTATTATTATTATTATTATTATTATAAGCAATATGTATTATTATTATTATTATGATTATTACTAATGGTACTTTTACTATTTTAGGGTAGGGTCGAAAACCCTACCTTATATTACTTCTGGTTTAAGTCATTTCATTATTATTATTATTATTATTATTACTATTACTATTATTATTTTATAATTCTGATTATTATTTCATTACTATTATTATTACTATTTTTATTAATAATGTCCTAATGATATTATTAGCATTATTTTGGTGAAAGGTTGAAGCCCTTATCTCACAATCCATTTTGAATTATATTAATATTTTCATTAGTATTTTTAGTATTATTTCTTATCGTTATTATTAGTATAGTATTATTTTATTAAAAACCTAGTCTTAGAATAAGTTAGTAAATAATAGTATTTTTGGTAGGAGGGAATCTAATTCAAGTGTTCCCTCATATAGGTGAGACAGTCAAAGCCCTAAAGAGGCATAGGAGCGTGCTTTAAAACCATTGACATTTCAGGTAAGGGGTAATTAAGGTCGTTTGTGTATTATGTGCCATGCATGCCATGTGAGATGAAATATAATGTATTTTATGTGCATTTGTGTGATTGTCCTATATACAACATAACGTGGAGTTGAGGTGAGTTTCATGTAATAAATTATGGCATGTGTATTATGTGTATGAGTTGTGTTGTTATTGTGGTATGGTGTGGCCCATAAGACATGCATAATTTGTATTATGATGATAGGGAGTGTATTGATGTGGGGTTGGTTTGTGTGTCATATGACCATGCATGGTGGCATCTAAAGATGAATGGTGGAATTTAGGATTTGCATGGTGGAATTTAGGGTTTGCTTGGGAATTTAGGGTTTCATGTGTGAACGTAAGATTTTGTATGAAAAAGTTCGCACGTTTGCATGGGGGATATAAAGTTTGCATGAGAGAAAGATTTACGTATGGAAAGTTGATAAGGGGTGTAAGGAAGGTATTAGAAGTGTCGTTTGGGGGGTTTTGAACACTTTAGGTGGAAAATAGTACGTATGGTATTATTAGGGTATGGAGGAGACTGAGTTAGGGTTTGTTATGGTTAACTATAGGTTACGGTGGTTAACTAGGGTTTTGGAATGATTAACTATGGTTGGTTATGGATAACTAGGGTTGGTGTGAATAACTAGGGTTTGGTGTGGTTAACTAGGGTTTGATATAGCCAACTAGGGTTGGTGGTAACATGTGTGTACTTGGTGAATAAAGTATGATAATGAATATAGAATCCATGGTCGTGGAAAATGGGGTATTAGAGTCTCATAATATGGGATAAGACTTTTAGAGGATAAGAATAGTAGAATTCAGTCATGCATGTCTGGGTGAAAGCTTCTAAATAAGATACTTAAGACATCAATCATTTAAAGTGAAAGATTATTGAGTTGGGTCCAGCCGATCCACCGGTTAGGAATAGTGGTTAGGGTTCTTACCCTATAAGTGACCGATCCACCAACGAATAATAGTGGTTAGGCCATGATGTCCTATAAGTGACCGACCCACCGACTATAATAGTAGGGGATCCCGAGCTCAATAAACACAAACTAGAGTTTTGCTAAGGCACTTAAAAGATACTAATTACTTATAGTGGAACACTATGTGAGTAGGAATTAAACCGATCCACCGGTAAGGAATAGTAGTTAGGGTTTTACCCTATAAGTGACTGATCTACCGACTATAATAGTGGTTAGGGTATGATGCCCTATAAGTGACCGAGCCACTGACTAAAATAGTGGGAGGTTCCTGTACTTGCATGGTTTAATAAAGAGCATGGTGTGAAATGAATTAATCCGGATTATAAATGGGCCTTTATGTATCTACCCGAATGATTGTAAGATGTTATGTTATCATGATGGTCTATATGCTCTTTTTATTCTTCTGCATGATTTTATGTACTTGTGTGTTGGCCTTAGTGCTTGGTTACCTTACTTAGTACGTAGTGTACTGATCACCCTTTTTATGGGTGCTGCTTATTCCCACAAGCAGAAGGCCCGTCTAACGTATTGCGGGTAGGAGACATGTTCTTTGATTCTATTGATGTCCATGGGATGTCAAGTAGGGGCGAGTGTTGAATTGGGCTGGATCAAGTCTTTGGAGTGGCGTGGTCGGTTTTTCCTTGATGAGATTGTTATCCCTTTTTCTCTTTTAGCTATGTTTGAATTCTAGAAACAATTTTAATGATTGTAGTCATTTTTTCATTCTAAAGAACTTTCTCACGTATTTCAGATTATGTAATAACTCGTGCGTACTCTAATTTTCGTATTTATGAACTTTGGGTTTTATATTGATATGAGTGGATGAAAATCTTTTCTTAGCCTTAGCACTTGGTATTGGAACGGTAGTAGTGAATCAGTTTGGTACTAAGTGTAGCGGTAGCATCCCCCGAATTTACGAGTTTTAAATTTAGAGGTTTTATTTTAAAAAAATAGTAAATTTTGGGGTGTTAGAGTAGGCTTCGGTGAAATTGGGCAAAGGTAGGGGTGTTGTGGTGATAATGGCCAAAGGTGGTGGAGGTGGTTTTGGTATTTTTGCCAAATGAAAGTGGGTGGTTTTGGTTCAAATGGTGGAAGGTGGTGGGGGTGGTTTTGGTTATTTTTTCCAATTGAAAGGGGTAGGATATGGTGACGTTGGTTGGTGGTAGTGGGAAAGGAATGGCAAAGGCCGCCGGTGATGATGTTGGTGCCTTGGTTGAGCTTGCTGGTGGTGGGTTTTTAGGGCTATTTTCCCGACAACAAGGAGGGGAAAGAAGGAGGGAAGACTACTATATTGGTGGTGCAAATTTTTTTCAACAAAATACAAAGGGAGAAGAAGGTAGATTCATACATTATTGTTCCTTATATACACATACACACATGTAGGAGAAGAAGAGGAGGTAGGTGGTGCGATGGACCAAAATTCAACCCCAGACCCTGAAGCTGAGGAAGGGGGAGTTGATGGGGGGGAGGTAGGGGTAGGCTTGGAGGGGGAGTTATACATGCAAGGGGAAGGGAAGAGAATCGGTCGGGGGAAAAATATAAGGGGACGGAGAAGAAAAAGAAAAAAAGGAGAAAAGGAAAATGGTGTGGGCCTAGATTTAGGTTTAGGTTAATAATAAATTAGGTTAGGGTATTAGGATAAATTAATTAAATGATTATTCGGATTTGATTTAGGTTAGAAAATATATTAATAACATGAAATAAAAATTAGGATAGAATAAGATTTGGGATTAGGGAGTTAGGGTAAAATAGAAAAAAATTTTCGATGTTGGAATTATGTTATAGTATTAATTATTCGAGATTAGGGTTAGCTAAAATTCAAGGTATTACATAATCACTTGCAAAAAGACGACATTATAACTAATAATGTGTGGATGAGATAATCACCTTTTTTGCTCGTATAATCACATGTGTTTTAAAGGGTTTATGAATGCATCACAAAACTTGTTTTAATGAAAATAATGTTTATAATATGGAACCCGAAGAACCAAAACATATAACACATATTCACTTTTTTTCCCCTAAAATAATAATTATTTTTGAATAAGATAATCACTTATAAATATAGCATAATCATTGGCGTTACTTAGACTATATATATATATATATATATGTTTCAATAACTACCTATATTCTAAATGACTTATAAAAACAACACAGACATGATTTACTAAAAAAAAATTATGTAATATAAGAAACTTGAAACATCCGAACATGAAATTATAATTACTTTTTAAAGTTAAGATGACATAATTCCAATACGAACAAGATAATTTATTTTACTACCTAAATTACCACCCATTTATTAGGTAGATCTTTATTATAGGGTTATTCATATAATCTAATATTTGATGAATTAATATAATATCCAAAAAAAATTAAATAACCGATCTAGCCAACATAAAAATTAAATAAATCTGATATTCGACTCGACAAATATAAATAATATTTATTTTGATAGATTATATACATATGTACATATATATTCTAAAAATTAGTTACTGTTAGTAAATTATATTCTTGAAAATTATTATTTTTATTAAATATTTAAATATTATTAAAAATATGTAATCATTAATTGAATATAATATAATTAAAGACTAAAATTAAATAATTATATTGTATCGATTAAAGTTATATTACTTTATTATTTTTTGATCAGATAATTTCTTATATGATATTTTTTATTTATTTATGAGATGATAAGTTTCAAATATTTAACAACTTATTTATATTCTAATTTAAATTTAAATTATCTAATTTTTTGAGTAATTAATTTTTTTAATTAAATATTCCATCATTAATTATCTAAAATATCAAATATTCGATCTACCAACTCGCTTGACCTATTTAAACGTGCGTTAATGCAATAAGCTTATGCTCACCTTTATAGGGCGATCCGCATCCATGCGCTAACAGAAAGACCCCTACCGCTTCAGAAACCCAAGCCTATCCATAAGTTCACCTACTTGAAGACTTAAAGTCTTCTTCACAATGGCCGGAACGGTCAGGCCAGGTGCCTTGAGTCTTCTTCATTCATCCTCAAAAGATTTATTTCTTGTTGATTCGAGTCCAATTCGTACCAACTTTAGAGACCTTGGATCCACTCAACTCAATGTGAGTTTGAAACGCTCGAATTATGCCCCTTTCAAACCTGTAATTACAGCTCAAATCTCTTCAGGTAAAACTTTCCGGTACTAGAGAACCCCGTTTTTTGCTTTCTTCCTCGTTCGTGATCTGAATATTTATGTCTTTTTGCTGTTTTAAGTAGATTATGTCCCAGATGCGAAGTTCTACAAAGTGGAGGCCATACTTAGGTAGGTGAATTGATTTTCTTAGCTGCATTTTATTGCCGTTACTGTTTTTACTTGTTTTGATGGTCCACTGGATAGGAGCTTGGTGTCCATGGTGGAAATTTTGACTGGGCAGTGTTAAGTTAACTATTGAAAATTGCAATTTCTTATGCTTCTATATTTCTCTTTCTTTGGATGCTGTTGCTGCCTTTCTGGTGACTTTTGGTGATAGATCCTGGAGGATTCAGAAGGTATCCGCGGTAAGAGCTGTTTATATTTCCGTCTGTAAGAGCATATTTAGAATTGCTTCATCGTATAATGGGAGAAACCATGTTTTAATTTACGAGTTAAGATTGATGCAACTTTCAGTATTATTCAAGAAATGGAAATAAGTGTGCTGTATGTTGTCTTGTCGGAAAAAAAGAATGGTCCAAGGAAATGGATTAGTTAAATACTGAATCAAAATTATTTGGGACCGCCAAAGAAAGATGAATGCAAACGAAATGGAAATGGCTTACTTTTGAACTTTTAGCATCCTAACATTTCTTGACGCGATATTGTGTTAGCCATTCACACTTTGGTGTCACCCAGTGTTGCACCTAGGTGACACAGGTCCTTTAGACTAGGCACTGAATTGTGTCAAAAAATCTATAAAATAATTTTATTTTTCAACAAACAATACCATTATATGACGGATACTTAAAAATTTAGTAATCTATTAGTCTATTACTAGTTTACTACTAATATTAGCAAGATAATTAAAATTTTCACCCCCCAAAATGCATATTGGCCTTCCTTTCCATGAGATTTAGTTACTGTATTGATTGCAGAATTATTTTAACATTTTGCTTTTCCATTCAAAATCATGCATATTGGTCCTCATAGCACCTTTTTCACCTGCTCTGTTTCCTTCTTAACTTAAGATTTAGTTATCTTGTTGATTGAATAATTTTTTGATTGAAAATAAAGTCTAAAATTAGCAGTTAATCATAAAAGAGGGTGCATTTTGAAACCTGGTGTGCCTATGGGCCTTGGTGCCTCTCATCAAAGTTGCCTCACTCGGGATGAAAAAAAACCACTTATTGGAGGCATTCCTTTTCAAACACCAGTGTCACCACAAATTCTAGATATCCATTCATGAGAATAAGGTGGCCTCTATTGGAGGGATCTTAGTTGCAATCATTGGACTTTGCATGTTCTGTGATTGTGGGGGTTGGAGGAGTGCTATGTCCAAACCCTCCGCAAGCAATGTAGTTATCAGTCTTTATCTTCAGCGTCCTTTGACTTGCCTCAAGCATTGGTGCTTTGTTGTTGGCCTAGAATTATTCCTTGATTATGAATGGATGACATATATCAAATGATCCTGTTAATTGTATTATTTTCATTGTGTAATGGTAGGTTTGTTATCTGAGACTTGAATAAATTTCCTTTTGAATTTTAAAGGATATCAGGGTTAGAAATTTAAGGTTCTTGAAGTGCCTGGAAAACAAATTTCTTCAGGGACCTCTGATGTTCTCAAAAAGGAAGAAAGATACAAGCAACTTTGTTTTGATCTGGGACATTATAAACCATAACAGTCTATTTTTCTAGTTCTGAAGTAAATGTGCATGCTTCGTAGGTTCTTAGATGCAAGCAGGATGTGTTCCATAGATTTTCCAGGAGAAAGGCTTCAATAAAAGTGTGCCTAATATATATATATATATTTTTTCCCCTTCTGTGTGAAAACATAGGCTCTATTGAATATGGGTATCCGAGGTGTCACAGTTTCTGATGTTCGTGGCTTTGGAGCACAAGGGGGTTCCACAGAAAGACATGCAGGTTATTAATTTCATTATATTTATTACTTTTACTTGAAGTTTTGACTGAATTTCCCCCTAAATATCTGTTTTTTGGCACCTTGTGTCATGCCCCCAACGATCAAGAGGGCCTGTAGGGCTTTCACTTATAAGTTTATTTGCAGTATTTTTGTTACTAGCAGGGATTTTTTTCCTGATATTATTATATCTAGAGTAGATATTATTGTATGTAGCAGTGATTGGTCTATTTTGCATTATTATTATTATTATCAGTGATGTAGATAACTACTTATGGAATTTTAGGAAGATTTGACTAGCATAATATTAGATATATTATGTCATGTTTTTGGGAATTAGATATTGATATTATTCCTCAAGGAATGTGTGGAATAATTACCATATTATAAAGGGCTGTGCTCATTAGTTTGTAATTAGTATAAATAAGGCTTTAAGCCAAACATAAGTTGGGAGAATTAGCTCATTCCAAATTCCTTAGCTTTTATCCCTTAGTCGTCTTTCTCTCTTTACACTCAATAAATTAAGTCTAATTTCTCTAAACCCATTTAAACTCAACCTTAACTTCTAATTCTCTATTATCCTAATGTGTTACAAGAGAAACCAATGTAAGAAGACCAAGTCAAGCTGGAGGTCTAAAGCCTCTATTCAACCTTGGGTTTAAGACACTAAATCATACTAAATTGGCATCAACGCCTTGATACTGCAACTAAGCTCAGGTGCAAGACAACTCTTAAATAGATGCTCTTGTTTATTGGGGAAGACCAAGGACAAAATGGATTTTTTTTGAATATATGTGTGCAATTATGGAAAAATTCCGTTATGAATTGGAGATTACAATCGATTCTGTCCTACCAGTGGTGACCGCTCCTACTACCACCTCCTTGCGAAATGATTTGGATGGTACTACCGCAACCCCCAACAGAGCCCTTAGCAACCTTGCTAGCCTTCACTTGACCTTCCCCACCTTTGTGGCAATGCTCACTACCTTGCTGCAATTCTCACCACCTTTCTAACCCTACTAATCCATCCACACCATGATGAAGATTTTGGATCTTCATCACCCTTTGTCAAACCCCTCGGCCATGTTGTATTCCCCTTTATCTCAAATCACCTCCTCACTACAGCACCAAATTCCACCACCAATCACACCACCTAAATTTACCTAGCCCAACCTTAACCACCCTTGGCGCCCCTTTGTTGGCCTTTGTTGGCCTTTGTTGGCCACCTAGTCACCTTCTTCACTCCTCCATAACACCCCACTACTCCTCTGTTGCCCTTGCCCACATTTTAGATCACCTTACCACCCAACGATAAAATGTGCCACCTGGTATAACACCCATATTTTTGAAAATTAAAAAAAGTCAATTAAAAGTGGAAGCAAACTAAGAAAATAGGGGGCATCACTGCCATAACTACTACAAAAGACCTATTATTCAGTTTACAGTTGTTGCTGAGACCAAGCAATAAAATCGTGGTCGCGATTGCGGTTGCGGTGTTGCGGTATCGGAGCGTCGCGAATAATATTTTATATGCCGCGGTTGTCGCGGCGTGATTTTTTATTTTTTTCACAATAAATATTAGCAAATACCAGTAAATATTGGCAAATATTGGTAAATATCGGTAGAACATCGGCAAATATCGGTTAATAACTGATATATCGCCGATAAATATGTGAAATTCTAAATCCGTCGCGTATTGCCAATTTCACGTATCGGTTGACCCATAATCCAATAAATATCGGCTGATATTGCGTATCAGGACCGATATTTAATTGTATGGCCGAGACTATTTAAAATAATAAAACACGTCAAAATTATTTATTAACTCAAACCCAAAGGGAAAATCAATGTTTTGTACCAACTCAAAGCAAATGAAACCATGGAATAGAAATATTAATTATAACCAAAATTATGAAAATTGTCCATGGAAGCTAATAACAACAAATGAAATTCTAAAAATTGCCAGCACTTTCACTCTTGCCAACCATGCAAGTCATCCTCGCCTAGATTCTTACTCAATCTATGCTAGCTCATCTGCTCACCATGTATATCTTATATCATTACTATCCTATTTAAAAAATGTAATAAGCTATCTAGGGGAACAACTACGTAGCATGAAAATACAAAGGAGTACTCATATACATATACATATATTACATGAGGATAATATGGAAACCAACCATATTTCCCAATAAATTGAAATGTACCAATAGTCCCCTTTATTAATCCTTAAGCGACCACATGACATTGAATATCATTTATTTATTTTTAATAATTGAGTATGGGAAACTAACTTACCAAGAGGGTCACTCAGAAGCAAGTAATAAAACCACTGTCGTGGTGTTACGAATAATATTTTATATGTTGCAGCGTGATTTAAATTTTTTTTAACAATAAATATGAGCAAATATCGATAAATATTGGTCGATAACCGATATATTGTTGAAACATGAAATTCTAAAATGGTCGTATATCGCCAATTTCACCTATCGGTAGACCCAAAATAAAAATATCAATCGATATTGTGTATCAGGACCGATATTTAATTATATACTTGGAAGTTAAAAAACAATAAAAGCTTAGAGGATTGCAACCCAATGAGGGCCGGACTATAGGAAGAGTAAAAGGCCGCACCTGTGTCTTCCCATTGAGCCAAGCCAAAGAAGGTTACTAATGGTCCTAGTTCTTAAATGTAGACACCCCCTACTAAGATTGTAACCTAGATAAAGTAGATCTGGAATAACCAAAGCATAATATATACAACTGCAGCTAACACAATATAAATAACTACCACAACCAAATCAAGAGTGAAATATATATGACTTTAGCTGAACCAATAGATAGTCAACACAACCAAATCGAAAGCGAAACATATATAACCAAAACTGACCCAATGTACTATGTAGATCGCTAGCATAACTAAATTTTGGGAGGCCACTCCAAATGACCCTAGAGCATTTTCATCTTGTACTTTAAGTTTTAATGCCTTATTTAAAGTGATCATAATGTATTTAAAGTACCCAAACATGTATGCACAATCTTATCCATTATTTATTTATCTAATATTATGTACCTTCCAATTCAAGCACTTCCTCAAATAAAAATAAAAAATAGACCACGAGGGTCATAATCCAACCAACATCCTAATCCATACTAATTAGGCCATTAACACACCAAGTTACAAATTCTTGAAACTCAAATTTTGGAATAAAACTTTAGAAGTAGGTTAACAAGATATATGGATTATATAAAATAAGTGTAACTTGGAGTGCAATCTAATTAGTGCTCACTGTATAAAAATTTGTAATAAATAACTATCAATACTAATTGATATAATAATTAAATAAATTTAGGTATACTTTATACCAAGTAGACTGATCCCAAATATATCAACCTATCTCAACTCATCATCTTTGTGTTATCGATTAAATACCCTCTTAATCTCAAGATACCCCAAATTTTGGGACTAAATCAATAAATAGATAAATTATCAATGAGTGACCGATCAATATTTTATCAACTTAATTATCATAAAGCTTAATGTGATAACATTAGCTTATTACTTGAATGACTTTACAAATATTAATTAATTAATTCTTATCAATACTAAAAAATTGATTGTCTAGAGATGTTATATATCTTATGTCCAACTAACACATTGAAGATAATTATTAACATTAGATTTGGTATCTAAATTTATAATCATCCTAATTTCAAAATGATTTAACCTACTAACACAAAGCAACAAAACTAAATAATATAACAATTTACTTAGATTATAGCATAATCTTACGTATCATAGTCAAAATTTTCAAGGACTACATCAAAACAAAAGTATTAGTTAATAGTTTCTAATGGGGAAAGATGTTTCCCCACCACAAGTTATAATAAGAAAATTTCCTTAAAACATATTCTTAGAGATAATAGTGGGACAAAGGCATGATTGTATGGGGGTCATATGATTTAAGCATTATTGAAATCGGGTACCTTATGTCAACGAGATAGATGTCAACAATAATTTGTTTTCTTTAATTGCCCTTGTCAACGAAGCAAGAACCCAATGCTGGCCATACCTTATTTCTAGAGTCTCCTTTAGGGTTTCTAGAATTATCCATACATCTCTACACAAATAGAGAAGGATCTAGAGACATTCCCCTCTAGAACCTTCTAGAACCATCTAGGAGAGTGTAGAACTCTATACGTCTCTCCATACTTATCTAGATGATACAAGGATATTCTAGACTATTCCGGGACCGGTAGAACCTCAAGGCCAACCTTTCGATGTGGCCCGTAACATTCTCCCCCACCGAAGTCATCATCATCCTTGGCGATGATGGAAGACAGATATTTCTGGATAGCCTCCTGAAACTGCCATAAATATTCTACTTTATCCCAGTTGTTCTGGCTTTCAGGTAACCCCTTCCATTGGATGAGATACTCTTTATAATTGGGCATCCCTCTCTTCTTGATGACTCGGTCGTCTAGAATCTCCTCAACCTCATGATTGAAGGAAGTCACATTTGTTGGAGGAGCGTGCCCGGACTCCTTTCTTGATGGGTCTTCCATGTCTTCATGATAGGGCTTCAACAGGCTCACATGGAAAACTGGGTGCAACTTCAGCTTGGATGGCAACTCCAATTGATAGGACACTTTCCCCACCTTCTTTAGGATAGAATAAGGCCCCTCGTATCTCCTCACCAAGACTTTGTGCACTTGGTGGTAGGCCTTGAACACCTGTGGGGACAACTTCACCATCACCAAGTCTCCTTCCTTGAACTCCAAAGGTCTGCGATCTTTGTTGGCCCACTTCATCTTCTTCAAGGCCTTCTCCAAATGAGCTTTGGCTAGGTCAAGCTGTTCTTGCCATCCTTGAGCAAAAGTGTGTGCTGCAGGACTACTCCCCTTGTAGCCCTTAGCCACGGTGTGTGGAGTGACGGGTTGGTGCTCCATGACCAATTCAAATGCGCTGTGCCCCGTAGACTCACTCCTTTGTAGATTATAGGAGAATTGAGCCACATCCAACAACTTGGCCCAATCCTTTTGATTAGCACTTACAAAGTGCCTCAGGTACATCTCCACCAAAGCATTCACCCTTTCCATCTGGCCATCTGTTTGTGGGTGAAAACTTGTAGAGAAATGAAGCTCGAACCCCATCAACTTGAACAACTCTCTCCAAAACTTGGCAGGAAAGCGAGGATCCCTATCACTGATGATGGACTTAGGTAATCCCCAATACTTTACCACATGCTTGAAGAACATCTGGGCACACTGATCTGCCGTACAATCCCTCGGGGCAGGGATGGACGTCCCATACTTGCTCAACCTATCGACCACGACCATGATGGATCCATATCCTTCGGACGTTGGGAGTGCGGAGATGAAATCCATCGAGACACTCTCCTAAGGTCTTTCGGGAATGGGTAAGGGCTCCAACAATCTTGCAGGACATTTCTGCTCATTCTTGTCTTATTGGCACACAAGACAAGTCCTCACATAGCCTTCCACATCGTCCCGCATCTGTGGCCAATAGTAAGCATCTTCAATAAGTGCTAGAGTGCGCCTCATACCTGGGTGTCCAGCCCATTTGGATTGGCATTCCTTCATCAAATCCCTTCTCAAGTTTCCCCATCTCGGAATGTAGAGTCGGTTCCTCATGGTGTAGAGCGCACCATATTGCTCCCAAAATCTTCGAGTCTTTCCTTCCTTTGCCATCTCCATCAAGCTCTTGGCAAATGCATCATGATGGATCCCTTCCTTGACTCGATCTAGGATGTCACCGGTAGGACCGCTCATACTAGCAAGCATCGCCTTGCGACTCAGTACATCTGCTACCACATAGGCACTTTCGGGCTTGTACTCCATCTTATAATCGAACTCTGCCAAGAAGTCCTGCCAACAAGCTTGCTTGGGACTCAGTTTCTTCTGGTTCTGGAAGTAGCTTGTTGCAACATTATTTGTTTTGATCACGAACCTACTTCCAAGAAGGTAATGCCTCCATACTCGCAAGCAATGGATGATAGCGGTCATCTCTTTATCATGGACCGGATACCGCCTCTCCGTGTCATTGAGCTTGCGACTCTCAAAAGCAATAGGATGCCTCTCTTGCGTGAGAATTCCTTCGATAGCAGAGTCGGAGGCATCCGTATGCTCCTTGAACTCTTTGGAATAATCGGACAAGCATAGGACCAGCTCCTCCATCACAGCCTTTTTCAGATCTTCAAAGGCCTTCACACACTCTTCATCCCAACTCCATGGAACCTTCTTCTTTAATCGGTTGGTGAGAGGTGTGGCTCTGCCCGAATATCCTGGGATGAATCTTCGATAATAGTTCACCAGACCAAGGAAACTCCGTAGCTCCGAAACATTCTTCGGGGCTTCCCACTCTTGAATAGTATGTACCTTGGCCGCATCCATCCCAATCCTCCCGTTCTTGATATAATGGCCCAAGAACTGTACCTTCGTGAGAGAAAACGAGCATTTCTCCTTCTTCACATAGAACTTGTTCTCTTTAGGTACCTGGAAGACCTTTCTCAAGTGCACCACATGATATTCCAATGTCTCGCTATAGACCACAATGTCATCAAGATATACCACCACAAACTTATCCAAGTAGGGGTGAAATATCTTATTCATGAGAGTACAAAAGGTTGCAGGAGTATTTGTAAGACCAAAAGGCATTACAAGGAATTCATAAGCTCTATACCTCGTCACACATGTGGTCTTTGGCTCATGTCCTCCAGCGATCCGCACCTGCCAGTATCCCGATCTCAAGTCTAACTTGGAGAACCATCTAGCTTTCCCAAGTCTATCGAATAGATCCGTCACCAACGGGATCGGGTACTTGTTCTTGACGGTCATCTTGTTGAGTACCCTATAATCGATGCACATTCGGAAACTTCCATCGTGCTTCTTTTGGAATAAGACTAGGGCACCAAACGGGGCCTTGGATGGTCTGATGAATCTAGCATCCAGTAACTGCTTGAGTTGTCTTCTCAACTCTTCTAATTCTGGCGGGGCCATCCGATAGGGACTTCTTGCAGGTGGCTTTGCGCCAGGCTCTAGTTCAATGGCGTGGTCCACCTCCCTCCTAGGTGGAAGCCTTTGGGGCAACTCTTCTGGCATCATGTCCTTGAACTCATGAAGGACCTGTTGGATCTCCTCTGGGACTTCCATGGGTTCTAGGGGCTCCTCCTCTATCATAGTGGCCAAGTAGCATGACTCCCCCTTCTTGAATCCCCTGGAGAATTGTATGGCAGAAAGAACTCGGGACTCTACCTTGGCTCGGGATAGGGGAACAACATGGCTTTGCTTCTCCTTGGTGAGGTGCATGGTGCTATCTCCCGGAAATGTGAGTGGAGCTGCCACATCTACGAACTCCATGCCTAGCACTATGTTGTAGTTGTCCATTTCCGTCATTGTGAAGTTCACCCTTCCTTCCCATGATCCAAGGGTGATGGGGACTCCATATGCTACCCTATGTGTAGGTCTAGCATTAGAGCTTATAGCCTTCATCCATCCTGCCTCCTTGGTCACCTTGAGGCCCATCCTTAGTGCTTCCTTAGGACTAAGGAAGTTATGAGAAGCTCCGGTGTCCACTAGGGCCTTGCTAGTGACACCCTTCACTTGCGCTTCCACGTACATCAACCCCTTGGCTTGCTCCTTTGGCTCGGAGTTGATGGAATTAAGTAGGGTTAGTGACCCCATGTGAGTCTCACCCTGATCCGCCTTATCTCCTTGAGTATTAATCATAGCACTCAAGGCTTTCTTTTGAAGACAATCACAAAGGAAATGATTACCACCACACATGAAGCATTCACGTTTGTACTTAGAATCCTTACCTCCATGATCAGCCTTGTCCTTCCCCTTTGAATCAGAGTGCTTGTAACCCGGCTTGTGGGGCTTGGCTCCCCCACCTTTGTGAGAGCCATCCTTTCGACCCTTGTCCTTCCTCTCGGACTTGAACTCGATCAGGGACTCGGCCTCCTGATAGGCTTCTGAGAGATCTTGGACCTTCCTTCTCCGAAGTTCTTGTTCGGCCCAACCTTGGAGTCCATCAATGAAATAAAGCAACCTTTCTTTCTTGGGCATGTCAGGGATCTCCAACATTAGGGAACTGTAGGCCTTGACATACTCCTTGATGGTCCCGGTATGCTTGAGACTCCCGAGCCTCCTCATAGCATCCAGCTCAGCATTAGCAGGATAGAACTGCTTCTTGAGCTTCACCTTGAACTGCTTCCAGGTGTTGATCACACAGGTACCCCTCTCCATTTTTCAATGGCGGGCACGCCACCATAGCATAGCATCTTCCTCCAGATAAATAGTAGCCTGTGTAATCCGCATACTATCATCAAGTAAATGAGTAGCGGTGAAATACCTCTCAAGACCATAGAAGAAGTTGTCGATCTCCTTCGCGTTTCTTGCCCCTTTATACTTTGATGGTCGAGGAGTATCCAAGATAGCCGTGGATCCCCTTGAAGTTCTAGCACCCATCGAGATGACTTCCTTGCAATGAGCACATTCTGCCTCAACGGTTGCAAGCCTCTCCTTCAACTCGATATTTTCGGCCATGAGTTGGCCATATGATCCATCCATACGATCCAACACCTCTTGCATGAGCTTCTCGTTAGACTCGAGCATGTCCTCATGAAGCTTGGTGGCTAGGGCATTCACCAAGCCCTGCACCTTCTCCTTGTTGGGTAAGGACTCCATGTCCTTCTCCAACACTTCCACCCTTCCCTCCAAGGTGGAAAGATCCACCTGGCAAACCGTCATGGAACGGTTCATCCTTTCCATAACTTCATCGAAGTTCGCCCCATGAGACCTGGAAGTGGACTTGGCCTTCTTCCTCTTCTTAGCATCAGGAACATGAGTGACTTGCGATGATTCGGGGTTGTGGGCCATCGGAACCGGGCTCTGATACCACTTGTCACACACCGACTCTTCACCAAGTCTAGCTACGTGCGGCCTTAGTCTTTTCTCACTCCTTGAGAGACTAAGTCAGCCTTTCTCCTTCAAGTGTATTCAACACTTAGGCTAGAGACGCCTCTTAGACCACCACACCGAACCTTCACACAAGAAGTTAAGAGAGAACTTTTAGAGAGAGAAAAGGAGATTGTATTATAGAGAGAGAAGCTCTGAAGATACAACTCTTGTTGGATGATCTCAAATGCTTCTACCCCCCCTCTATTTATAGCAGAGGATCCACCCCTTCACCTCCCCAGGAAGATTCTAGATACGGGCCTAATGGATTTCTCTAGAATGGCCCAATAAGCCTATTAGGGGTTCTAGAATAGTCCATTAGGGTTTCTAGAGTCTTCTTTAGGGTTTCTAGAATATTCATACATCTCTACACAAATAGAGAAGGATCTAGAGACATTCCCCTCTAGAACCTTCTAGAACTATCTAGGAGAGTGTAGAGCCCTATATATCTCTCCATACTTATCTAGATGATACAAGGATATTCTAGACTATTCTGGGACCGGTAGAACCTCAAGGCCAACCTATCGATGCGACCCGTAACAGAAGGCTCAATTAAACAGGAAAAAGTGACTCAACAAATTATAATATACTCTAATAACAACTTGACCTTCTAAAAGACATGAAACCCCCCCTTCCATGAAATATCCAAAGGATAGGCTAGCCAAGAATCAACTCATTTAGCTCTTGCCCTTTTCCCCCTCCTAAGATAAGTGTAATTGATGACGGGGCTATTATTGCTCCCCCATTGAAACTTCACCTTGTCCTCAATGTGAAATGCAAGAAAGTGTTGGTTGATGAGGTTAAATTCCTCCCATGATGCCTCAAACTCACCTAATTAGAATTTCTAGGATGCCCTCTGAATTGTAGCACAAAGTCAAAAACAACTTTAGGATCAACCTTCCATTCCATATTAGAGGTTAATATATAAGGGTAAAAGGTTGGGATTGACTTCCTTCTCCTATTGTTACCCTGGGCAATGACACATGAAAGATGGAGTGAAT
This sequence comes from Tamarix chinensis, assembly GCA_030549775.1. Classification (NCBI taxonomy): domain Eukaryota; kingdom Viridiplantae; phylum Streptophyta; class Magnoliopsida; order Caryophyllales; family Tamaricaceae; genus Tamarix; species Tamarix chinensis. The sequence continues at coordinate 61,447,980 of CM060177.1, read as the reverse complement.
GGAGGCATTGTCCAGGAACTTGAGGCGACATGCGAGCTCTCCAATTTTGGCCTCCACTTGGTATGAACCAAAGTACCTTGGGACTAAGTTTTTCATTTAGGTGCCTAGCTAAGGATAGGTGACAGTATGGCTTAAGCTTGAGAAACACCCAATTTCCACCAAAAACACTTGCTATCTCTTCTTGTCCGTTGCTTCATTCTCAACTATGCTTGCAAGAGGTGGTGCTTGAATTTAGCCAAAACTGCATCCCTCTCTAGTAGCTCCTAATCCACTACTACATAAGGAGTATTCCCAGGCGCATAATGTAATGGTGAATATAAAGCAGTGAAGGGGCTGGTCTGAATGGCAGAGTGATAAGACGTATTATACCAAAATTCTGCCCACAGAACTCATTTTGCCCACTGCATGGGTTGGTCACCAGCAAAACAACGTAAGTAGGTCTCCAAATTGCGATCGACCACCTTTGTTTGGCTATCCCTTTGTTGGTGATATGCTGAACTAAATTGCAACTTTGTGCCATGCAACGTAAACATTTCCTTCCAAATATTGCTCACAAACATCTTATCCTGATCCGACACTATATATTTGGGAACACCATGTAAACGGACTACTTTCTTCAAGAAAACACCTGCAACTCTTCGTGCATTAATTGGATGCCTTGAGGGAATAAGGTTGGCGTACTTGGTTAAATGATTCACCACTACCATCACACAGTCATAGCCTTATGAATTGGGTTGCCGCTTGATAAAGTCTACTGATTTATCCTCCCAGACTTATCGGAGAATTGGCAAAGGTTGTAGCAATCCTGTTGTACCCAAGGCCTGGTACTTATTTTGTAGGCACACCACACACCCAACAACATAGTCTTGGACCTCCTTCCTCATACCTTGCTAATACACAAAGTGAACCCTCATGTTTTGGCCGGAAACAAGTAAGGACAGCTTCAAAAATTTCCAAGCTGTGAACCTTTTCCCCTCTTTAACCTACTGAAACCAGATAAGAGCCTTCCCTTCCATAGACTACCACTGATTCTAATCGCTCTGCTTGGGTAAGCTAGTTTTGATTAAAATAGCGTTCCGCACGGAACAACCATCTATCTGGAACTAAGCCATTGAAGGTTTGAAACTCCAACTAGCTAGTAGGGCGGTAATCAATTCATGGAGCCTTTTGATCTACTGTGTGTGCTGCAGTTGGTCTAGTAACAAGGACATCTCGCTCATCCTCCTTCTCTAAGTTAGCCGAGGATAGGGCTTGACCTCTTTGCCCAAGCAACCGAACCCACTTCTCTAGTCTGTCATAGTTCTTTCTGGCTGTGGAGTCTTCTGAGTGTCTCCTTTGATGCCATCAATCTCCTTCTTCCACTCTTGAACCGCAACCAATGCATCCAATTTCTTTTTCAGAGCGCCCATTTGTTCTTCAACTATCACCATTTTCTTTTGAGCCATTCTTTCCAATCACCAGCGACTTTGATACCAAATTGGTGGGAGAGCTACTATCAATATTCACTAACTCTAATAAAGGTTAGTCGGGGTAGCGATAGATGAGAAAAGAAAAACATAGAAAAAGAAATGAATGGTGATAATATTAGAGATCTAATATAACTGTGCTACCAAGCATTCGAGCTCCTGGTCTCCTCCTACATCCAACCACCTCCGCAATCCGATTCCCTTCCCTCCCATAAATAGAAAAAACATACTCCATTAGCTAAGGCTCAATTAAATAGAAAAAACAGACTCCATTAGCTAAGGCTCAATTAAATAGAAAAAAGTGACTCAACAAATCATAATAGACTCCGATAACAACCTGACCTACTAAAAGACAGGAAAAAAAATCCCTTCCACGAAAGACCCAAAGGATAGACTAACAATTACCCAACCCTTTTCCCCCTCCTAACATAAGTGTATCTGATGATGGGTCTATTAGCCATTCGATTGTTTTGCCTAGCCCCACACCTCCACCAGTGAGTTCATCACCATTAGTTTGAGGTATTTAGTATCCATCATTTTCAGAGAGTTCTCTCATGATTAGAAGTTTGTGACCCGCCATGGTTGCATCTGGTGTAGTTAGTTGAACCTTATTTAGCCTGAGATAGGGATTTAGACTTGCAAGTAGTTTTGATGTCGATAGTTCATTTGGAACTTTAATAACCTGATTAATATTGAAGATTTGTCCAGCTTAAACTTATCACCACAATGTTACTGTTTGATTGAGTTGAGGCTAGGACATTCAGGCAGGTCCATGGGAGGAAGATCCATTCAAACCACTCCTAGGTTCTTTCAAGCATGGGACACCAATGCCATACCCCTATTACCTGCCATCTAGGTTGACGACCCTTTTCATTTCCCAATATTGATACTCCTTGCTTTAGTGGTGGGTCAAACACTTCAGATTTAGGTGAAGGCTGCAAATGCCCACTTCTACAGTGGTAGCCGCCTTACAGCCACCTTGTTGATGGCCTTTGGATTTCTAGTAATGATGAAATTAAGTTTGATAGCCTGGGTGTTTGTTTGGATGTCCCTATAAAATTTTTGCATGCATTGCAGATCTCTATGTGATCCCTTATGACAAGCTAGCTCTGGTCTTGGGGTAGTATATTTAGAGAATCCCAAATCTTTGTTTTTGTATGAATCGGGTACTAACATGGATCTATCATAACTAATTTTAACTTATTTTTATGTACTTTTCTGTTTGAACCTTAACCTTCTTAACTCTTCTTTACCCTGCCACCTACATTAATCTACCTGCTTCAGCTAATTCTAAATTAACCTACCTAAATCTTGTATAGTCCATCTTGAGCCTTAACTTTCTTTAACCTGATTCTAGTCTACCTTGCTTACATAGATCCATACAATATCTTTTATCCTACTTTATCCAACCCTATTCTTGCATTTTTTGAGTGCTTTGCTTTGATATGCTTCAACTTAAATTTCTTTTAGTCTTTACCCTCCAAATCTACCTTACGCCACCCTTTTGCACCCAAAATTTACTTATTTAGATATTATATTTATTTATTTAATTTTACTCAATATATTTGTCATTGTGAGTTGTAAAGTAGGGTGTGATCTCCTCAACATATTTTTAGATCAGATCAGCAAAATTCACGAAAATAAGATATCTCAAATAATAATAATATTAATGATAATAATCATAAAAGCGTCTTTTTCCAATTAGACCAAGAGAACGAGGCCCTTATTATATAATTATTCGTAGTAGCAGAAGGATATACATGTAGAAATATGGGTGCTAGCTAGGAATCTAGGAAATAATTGTGACTACAAGTAGTTAGCTAAAGTTTAGGGATTACTTTATTGATTGGTTAATTTATTCCTTTATTTACCGGTTAATTTATTACCTTATTAACCGAGTAATTTATACCTTTTGAATAGGTTGTAGATTATTATTAAAAATATCCCTATCTTATAGGAGGATTGTTAGCTGTGAATATTATATATATTTCTGTAATCTTTATGTTGAATATATGAAAAATAAAGTATCACGTTCTCGTTTAACTACATGGTAGCAAAGCCATGAATGATTTTGCGGAAGTCACCTCTCAACAAGAAGATATGTCTATTGGCAGTGTTGACCCAGTTTCAGTTCACTCCTTTTAAATTACTGTTCATCCTCTTAATAGTAAAAATTATTTGGAGTGGGCTCAATCAGTCAAACTAGCCATAGATGGAAGGGGAAAGCTTGGCTATTTGAATGGAGAAGAACATAAACCAGTAGAGAGTGACCCTAGATTTAAAGCATGGAGATCTGAGAACTCTTTGGTGACTGTGTGGCTTTTAAATTCAATGGCACCTTCCATTGCAAAGCCACATAGTTCATGACTACTGTAAAGGAGATTTAGGACTCTATCCACACCACTTATTCTAATTTGGAGAACTCTTCTAAGATTTTTGAATTAAAATCCAAGTTGTGGAATTCTAAACAAGGTGAGGGTGACCTTGCTTATTATAATGAGATGGTAGCATGGTAGTAGGAACTTGATCAATGCTACGATGATAAATAGGAAAATCCTGATGACTATATACATTTTTTAAAGAGGGAAGAGGATGACAGAGTGTATATGTTTTTGGCCGTGTTAATTATAGTTTTGATGAAGTAAATGGCATATCTTAAGTCGTAGTCCACTACCTTCAATACAAGAGGTCTTCTCAGAGTTGAGACAGGAAGAGGCAAGAAAGAGAGTAATGCTTAATATTATACCAGGTTCTGCAAAGTCTGAATTAGAAAGCTCAACATTAGTTGCTCACAGTCATGATTTTGAAGGAGAAAAGAAGAAAAAACCTTGGTGTGATTACTGGAAAAAACCATGGCATACATGTGATACTTGTTGGAAGCTCCATGGCAAACCCTTGAATATGTAGAAGAAAGGACAAAATAAGGGCGTTAACAAGAGGATATTTCAAACCAAATATGGGGAATATCAACAACAATTAGTCAACTCTGGAGTATCACCTTTTACAAATGAGTAGTTTGAGCATCTTGTTGAACTCTTTGAATCACCACAATTCACATCGCTTAACTCCTTAGCAGTTAGCCCACCAATTCATCTTGTTCCTTAGCCCACTAAGGTAACATAAGCTGTCTGTCTAGTGTCTCCTCTAACCTTTGGATAATCGATTAAGGAGCAATCGATCATATGACCAATTGCTCAACATTATTTTCATCCTATACCCCTAGTGCAGGCCATAAAAAGGTTAAAGTTGCTGATGGATCACTCTCAGCAATTTGTGGAAGTGAGTCCATAAAAATTTCACCTCACTTAATCCTAGAAAATGTTCTTCATGTCCCTCAATTATCGTGCAGTTTACTTTTTGTTAGTAAGCTCACACAAGATGCTAATTGTTGTGTTATTTTTTCCTCTTCTTGTGATTTTCAGGATATACCCTCGGGGAAGATGATTGACAGTGCTAGGGAAGTTGGAGGTCTATATTAATTGGTGGATGATTCACAACTTGTACTCTCGATCCATAGTTCCCGCTTAGAGTCAATTTCTATTGCTTTTACAAATGATGCTATGTTATGGCACTATAGGCTTGGCCATCCTAGTTTTTATTATCTACAACAACTATTCCCAAAATTATTTATCAATAAGAATGTGTCTTTATTTAAATGCGAGATTTGTGCTATGGAAAAATATCACAGGACCTCTTACCCCCCTCGACCTTATCAACCAACTACCCCTTTCTCCCTCATTCACTGTGATGTTTTGGGTCCCTCATGTATCCCCCACACACTTTAGAAAAAAATGGTTTGTCACCTTTATTGATGATCACGCGATAATTAGTTGGGTTTTTTCTGTTAAAAGAAAAATCGGAGGTAGGGGGAGTTTGTAAGAATTTTTACTATATGGTTCAAACACAATTTATGCTCTCATCAAAATTTTTTGGAGTGATCATGGAACCGAATATGTCAATGGACACTATTTTTTGAAGAGACCATTCTTTAATCCTCATCAGTGGGAGACGTCTAAAGAAGGTTCAATTGAAAGAAATGTGTTACAAAGAGAAATAGCAGTGGACAACAATAATTCCCACTATTCAAAACATTCAAATTCATCAATCCTATCTTTCTCCAAGAAAAAATTTCTGAACATAACTCACCCTTATTTAAAAATCAAGAAAGATTTGCTGAACCAAGATTTGAGGAAATAGAAATAGGTAACACTAAAGGGGAACTGTTTGGATGAGTTTACACAAGGAGGAATCCATACAAAGAACAAAGACCTCAACATTCTCTGCACAATCATGAGATAGACCTGAGGGAAGCTCCAGTAAGTCACTATCTTTCATCTCAGAATGATGATAATTCTAATAATTGTTCCTCCCATTTGAATCTCCTAGTTGCTACCCGCAACGGTGTAAGATCTTGTACTAAACAATCCTTATACCCTTTATCTAAATTTGTTTCCTATGAGAATTTTTCACTCATTCTCATGTTTTACTAGCCATGTGTCATATGTGGAGATTCCTGAGAGTGTGCAGGATACTCTGAAGGGTCCTGAGTGGAAAGAAGCTATTCTTGAGGAGATGAAGGCTGTCGACAAAAACCAGACTTGGAAAGAAGTGGACATACCAAGAGGAAAAACTCTAGTAGGTTGTAAATGGGCGTTCATAGTGAAATACAGGACTAATGGAACACTAGGAAGATACAAGGCTAGGTTGGTAGCTAAAGGTTTCACATAGAAGTATGGTATTGATTATATAGAGACGTTTGCACCTGTGGCAAAATTTAACACCGTTTATGTACTACTATCAATTGCTGTGAATTTAGATTGGCCATTGTATCAACTAGATGTCGATAATGCTTTTTTGAATGGTGACTTAAAAGATGAAGTTTATATGACTCCACCTCCTGGATTTGAAGAGAAGTTTAGGAGTAAAGTTTGCAAATTAAAGAATGGTCTAAAGCAGTCACCAAGGGTCTGGTTTGAAAAATTCACAAAATCAGTAAAGGAGCAAGGTTACAAACAGTCCCAAGGTGATCATATAATGTTTACAAGAAGATCAAAGGAAGGATGGATTGTTGTTCTCATTGTGTATGTGGATAACATTATTCTCACAGGTGATGATTTAGCTGAAATGGAGAGGATAAAAACAGGTCTAGTGAAGGAATTTGAAATCTAAGAAGGGAGTTGTTATTAATCAAACAAAATATGTACTTCATTTGCTAAATGAAACTGGTATGAGTGGTTGCAAACCTGTTAACACACCCTTGGATGCAAATGTAAAACTTAGGAGCTTTGATAAAGGAACATAGGTAGATATCTCAATGTATCACTAGACTTGATATAACATTTGCTGTCAGTTTGGTAAGTCAGTTTATGCTCTCACCAAAAAAGGAACATCTAGAGGCTGTATACCGTATTCTAAAATACTTGAAAGGTTCACCAGTAAAGGGACTGTTGTTTGCCAAAACAGATGTAAGGAGTATTGAAACCTTTACTGATGCTAATGGGTTGGATCCATAGATGATAGGAAATCAAGTTTAGGATATTGCACCTATGTCTAGGGAATCTAGTTACATCGAGAATTAAGAAACAAGCTGTGGTTGCTAGAAGTAGTGCTGAAGGTGAATTTCGAGCAATGGCAAATGAGATTTGTGAGTTACTATGGTTGAGTCGTATAGTAAGTGAGCTACAGGTTCAGGTGTTTCTTCCAATGAAACTCTACTGTGATAAAGAGGCTGCAATAAGCATTGCCCATAATTCAGTACAACATGATCGGACCAATCACGTAGACTTTATCAAAGAGAAGATAGGTCAAGGCATAATCTGTCTACCATTTGTTCCAACTTCCTAGCAGACAACAGATATTCTTACTAAGGGATTTTTTCAAACTTACGTTTGATGTAATGGTGAGCAAGATGGGCATGATTGATATCTATGCTCCAAAGGGAGAGTGTAGACATACTGATGTTAGCCAGGATTCTAGGAAATAATTATGACTACAAGTGGTTAACTAAAGTTTAGGGATTACTTTATTGACTGATTAATTTATTACCTTATTGACAGGGTAATTTATTCCTTTTGAATAGGCTGTGGGTTAATATTAAATGTATTCCTATTTTATAGGAGGATTGTTATCAGTGAATATTATATATATCCCCGTAATCTTTATGCTGAATATATGAAAAATGAAGTATTATGTTCTCGTCTAACTACAATACGTATTTATTTCTGGATTAATAATTGTGAAAACAACTCTCCCAGATAAAATCCTTTCACACTGAAAAATCTTAGAGAACAGATTCATATAATTACAATCATTAGTAGTAGCAGAAGCATATACATATTGTCCTTTTTTATTTATTTCTTGATTCAAGTTTATTTTCAATATAAACTATTACTACTCATCGTAGTATGACTACCCTGACTGATGCACCTAGGTTCATATAAACTAAAGCTTTCGTTCAACTACAGCTTTCCTTTGACAAACTTGACATGGATCCTGCACTATTTCAGAAGGTGAAATTGCACACATTTGGTTCTCCCAAGACCCTGCTGTTGGTGGTTTTGTTACTTAATTGCTTATTTTGTTGTTTATCATAGTCAAATGTACCCAAGATATAAGGTTGTGGAGTCAAATGTACCCAAGATATAAGGTTGTGCGAGGGTAAGCAACTCAGGCCAATGTGTTGGACTAGTGGTGGTTTGAGTAGCCAATGACATCTATATCTTTATTTAACTACCCCTTTAGGCAATAAAGAGAGGCATAATGGTGTCTTGTGTGTAACTCTTCTTCCTCCCTTATTTTCTTCATTTTGTTCCCAAAATTTTTGGGGCCTTCTCATGCATAGGATGTGCTTCTCTCCAACTAGAACTGAAGTTATTGCTTGTAGAGCACTTGTAGATAGATGAGCAGAGGAAACGATGTGACCAATGAGTCATTGTATCTATTTACTTACCTAAGAAATAAAAAAATCTTTGTTTCATGGTGACTGTCCATTCAAATTATACGATTTCTTGGTGATCATTGGACAATGCATATTCTAACAGCATGATGAAAGCTCATTCTTCTTGATACTTTCTGATATGATGTTTCATCTCTTTTGTTCCACTGCCTTAGTTGAGAAGGATCCTCCATGACAGAAGTACTCAACTGCTGAGTCTTTTATTTTACCCGAGTTTCATCATTACGATTTTCTTTTCCTTGACACAGGAAATGTGATGGGGCATCCTTGATTTTTTATGTTTGTCTGCTCCGCTGTGTTACATGTTAATACACCTGACAGGCCCTTTTAATATGACTTCTAATGCTTTGTAGGGTCAGAATATTTCGAGGACAAATTTGTGGCCAAAACTAAGATGGAAATAGTGGTCAGCAAAGAACAGGTATTCCGTAAAAATGCTCTAGCCTTCAAACCCATCCCAAAGCTGAAAGTTTATTTGCATCTGTATTATATTTACACCCACCTGTCGGCCCCCTCGCCCAAAAATAAAATAAAAATAGAAAAGGAAGAAAACAGAATCCTGATTCTAGCCTATCCCACCGAAAAGGATCACCATTTATTCAGGAGTGTTATTTTCATGTAATATCATTTTTTCTGCAAAATGAAACCTTAATACATTGCAACTTCAGGTTGAAGCAGTGATAGACAAAATCATAATGGAGGCAAGGACAGGTGAAATAGGCGATGGCAAGATTTTTGGTAATACCCACTTTCCTTTTCAGATTTCTCCTCCCCCTCTTTTCTGCATTTTTTTTTGTCGGTGTTATTGCTTAATACATTCTATAGAAACGAATTCATTCAACTTATGAAAATTCTCCTATGTGATTCTGCTCTTTGCGAAGTGATGCCTGTTGCCGATATCATAAGAATTCGAACAGGTAAGTTCTGGTACTCTACGAATTAGTATCTTCTTTGTACCTCCTACTATGAAGAGGGTCGTCTTCGTTGATAATGTCTGAAATGACTAGTGTGTAATAATTCAGGTGAGCGTGGAGAACATGCTGAGAGGATGTTTGGAGGAAGGTCTGACATGGTGAACTCTGCCCCTTAAATTTGCCATATTCGTGGATGATATCAAATGAGTAGATTTAGACTTCCTAGCCGATGCAACATTATGATAGGGTGGTAGGGAAATAAGTTATTTATATAGAAGGGGTTAGCGAATGTAATCTAATAAAAAATGTTGCGAAGGTTTATCGGAGAAGTCACTATCTGTATTGATGTGTATCAGGCGTTGCCCTGTCTTAGTGTGTGTTGGAGCATAATGTATCATGTTGCCAGATATCTGAATCAAATAAGGTTAATAATCATCATCTTATTAGATTCTGTTTCCCTCTCTAATCTTGTTCTGTATGGTCCACCGTGGTTAATGTTTGCTTATATGACTCGCATGGGGCCTCATAGTCTAAGCACATGATAAGTGAACTAGAATCCTGGAACTATAGAGACTTTACCATGACAAAGAATGAGGTAGCTTGCGATCGTTGTCTCAAGGGGCTAGTACTTAGATGATGCCGGATTCCAACAACTCCTCGATGAGGGTTTTTGTAATATCTGCGGAAGGCCGAATCCAAATGTCTACAGGGCCTCAGATTTTTGATTGAGGTGCCCTTTGTAGTGGTATTTTTGTGTGCAATTACATACATGAGGATACATGACCTGGCATGGAAATTTGGAAGAAAAGAAAGTTAGTTGGCTTGAAAAGAAAACTAAGAAGCCCGCTAATGGTGAACTTGTAATATAAATATAATATAATAGTCTCCTTCGACTCATTGCTCATGTTAGGAGCAACGAGAGTTTACCAAACAAGAACTCAAAATACAAAGTGGAGGGTGCTTTGGTGTATTGATGATCTAAGCATATGAAGATTTGAAAGGTAATTTTTTTTAATAGTTGGTACAGATAACCGACAAAAGTCAACAGAAGGTGCGCAAATACCACATAGAAACTAACTCAGGCCGACTCCCAAAATAGCTTTCACATTATAAACTACCTCATCGCTTCTGTATGAGAACTTCATTTTACTCTACTTAATCTAGAATCTAATTCTCATCTTAATTGTCATCAGCATCCACCTAGTGCAAATTTTCTGATTATCGAATACAGCTTTATTCTTGAACTCCCAGATGGTCCTCATAATTGCAAAGAAAGTTCTACGCCAAATTTCCTGTCTCATCCCTTTTCTCCTATCACTTAGCCAAGCCAGAGCGTTCTCATGAACAGACTGAGATACCACCTAGTCGTGACCGATCCACTCACACACCTCATACTATATCCTTCCTGTTACAGTACAGTGCAGAAAAATATGATTGATCGTTTCATCCTCTAGCTCACAAAAGGCACCTAACTTCACTTGCTTCAATGATGCGCAATCTAACCAGTCTGTCTCTAGTGTTGAGCCTATGCTGTACCGCAAATCATGGCATAAGCGTCATCTTCGAAGGTACTACACTATTCCACAATAAACTTGATACACTATGGTTCTGCTTTGCCCAACCGTTCTCTGATAATGCACTTGACAAAATGATTTCATAGAGAAAACTCCCATAACATTATCAACCCATCCGACGGAATTCTGTCTATCCTTGCTCAGGTGAAACTGCTGAATGAGATTATACAAATGCTCCGTTTGAGTCTCCTCCCAAATAAAAAGACGTCTCCACCATCTGAGGTCCCAAATCCACTGTGCCCCTTCCCATATACCCACATTTGCCAACTTTTAGTCCTTCTGTTCTGACACCATAAACAACTGCGGAAAAAGATCTCTTAATGCTCCTTGCCCTGACCAGTTATTGACCCAGAATCTGATACTTTGCCCATTACCAAGCTCAACTTTCAGACCTGACATGAAACTAGGATTCCCTCGACCAGCTTGAACAATATCCCCCCAAGGTGTCCACCCTCTGCGAGTATCCGGGGTATCAAGAGAGCCCTAGTGCTTTTGGGAGTAGATAGAGGAAATAATCATTTTCCACAATGCTCCATCCACACTATAGAACCTCCACCACCATTTGAAAAGTAAAGCATTATTTCTCAAAAGCAGATCCCCCACACCCAAACCCTCCAAGGCTTTAAGCTTTTGAATCACGTCTCATTTAACCAAAGGTAAGCTATGCCTATCTCCCCTACTACTCTAGAAAAAATTCTTCTAAATACTAATGATCTCCTTCAACACTCCCTTGGGGATTTTAAATAGGCTTATGTAATACAATGGTAAGCTATTCAGGACACTTTTGATCAAGACAAGTCTGCCAGCTCTGGATAGAACCTCTGACTTCCAACCCGCCAATCTTTGCTTTAACTTCTCAATCACAGGCTTCCACACTTCTTTTTTTCTAACATTTTTAACACCCCCAAAATTCACTACTAAAAAATTTCGTTAATTAAAAGGAAATTAGCGGAAGCAAATCAATAAATCGTGAACTTTGGGAGTATTATCACCACACTTAGTACCAGACCGGTTCACTCATACCGTTCCAGTACCAAGTGCTAAGGCTAAGAAAAATAAGATACAATTTGAAAGTAATTCAACATACATAAATCAAAGTAACGCATCAAATCGTTCGTAAGAAATAAATCCACCAATGGTGGTTACAGTAATAACATATACATACTTAAACAACATTAGCATTAAAACCAGAAGTCTAAAAGAGAAAGAGAAAACCCTAACGATACCGGATAACTCCTTACTCTCTTTCCCGTAGCCTACTTGAGTTGTACCTGAAAAGACCTGTAAGGGCACTGCCCATTGAATAAGCAGGGCCCCCACAAAGGGAATTCCTTCAGTACTACGGTACTGAGTAACCCTTTAATACCACACTTAAAGACATGCCCGCAATGCAACACCTAATGCATGCTATATAAATATGAAAGCAGAGTGCATGCGTAACAATCACACATAAGACAAGTTATAATTTAAGATTGATACTTTTGGGCCTTAAGCTATGTCATAGTGTAAAATAATACATTCGGGCCTCTAGCCATTATTCCAACACCATTCAATCAAGATCATATTTTATATCCATGTGAGTGCGAGAACCCCACTATTATAGCCGGTGGACCGAAACGTATACACTCAGGGCATAATGCTCCTGACCACTATTATTTGCCGGTGGACCGGTCTGGCCCCGACTCACATGGTGTTCCATTATAAGTGATTAGTATCTTTCCATAACTTTAGTCACATACCAAATGGGTTTTATTGAGCTCGGGACCCCCACTATTATTGCCGGTGGACCGGAATATATATGTATATCATCATCCAGGGCACAACGCTCCTGGCCACTATTATAACCGGTGGACCGGGATATATAAAGAATCATCATCCAGGGCATAATGCTCCTGGCCACTATCATAACCGGTGGACCGGGATATATAAAGAATCATCATCCAGGGCACAATGCTCCTGTCCACTATTATAACCGGTGGACCGGTACTCAATATCATAATCATCTGGGCCCGGCTCATTAATATTCCACTTTCAATAATAGTATCTTCCCTTTCTTTAATCAGCACATCAATCATATTTATTTGCCTCGAACGGGGGATCAATAACCCGGGACACAAAGGTACACCGGTCGTACCGGTGCATATCAGCTACTCAGTACCCTTCAACCACGAACCCAAGGACGCAAAGGTACCCTGGTCGTACTGGTGCATAGAGCTAACTCAGTACCCTACCGACAAGGACACCTAATCCATAAGTATGCATACCCCCTAACTAGGTCCGTAGAGCTAGAAAGAGTAAGATATAGGGCCTGGCTGGGGCACAAAGGCACACCAGCAAATACCAGAATAATCGTGGACTAAACCACGTCCTTAGGGTAGCGACCCCTAAGGAGTCACCATTCCCGATCTCGAGGTCTTTCACTTTAAATATTAGTGTCTTAATTAAAGGTGATCACAAAGGCACGACAATCAGATACTTATTTACTTTCAACCGTTCTGATATCATTAGTCGTTTCTTATTCAGATGGTTATCCACGCTATCACAGATAAACCATTAAGGCCATACCAATTATCAAATACTCTTACTTGGCTAATCAACCTTATTTCAATCACATTATAACATTACACAATCACAACAAGTTAGGTACAAATTACTTATTTACCCCCTTACTCATGTAATTGCTAGGTACAAATACTCTTACCATATTGCCCTTTAGGTTGCATAATTACCAAATTCTCCTTTATCGCTATCATGATTACCAACTTGCCCCTTTAGTGAGTTAAATAATCATCACTTTACCCTCTAATCGGCTAAATTACCAAATTGCCCCTTTAGTTGGATAAATTACCAAATTACCCTTCCCCTTTATCATAATTACCATTTTACCTCTTCCAATTATTATAAATACCATTTTAACCTTGTACATAATTACAATTATCAATTTACCCTTCTTTATAATTATAATTACTAATTTACCCTTCTCAATTATTAACATTACCATTATGCCCTTTAGTTAGTTAATTTACCTAATTACCCTTCTCTAGTATCATACATTCACACTTATCCAATTACCCATCTATAATCATAATTTAATTACTTAATTATCTTTAGTCGTTATCATAATTATCAAGTTACCCCTTACTCCCAAATTACCATATTATCCTTTTATTTAAAAAATTACCACAATACCCTCCTTACTTATAAAATTTCCATAACACTCTTTTTACTTTATAAATTACTATTTTACCCTTTTTCATCCAAAAATTACCCTCTTTACCCTTCCTTACACAATTACCATTTTGCCCTTCTTTTCCAAATTACCATATTCCCCTTTTACCCCCAAAATTACCATAATACCCCTTATTTATAAAATTACCATTTCGCCATTCACTTATAAAATTACCATATTACCATTTGCTTATGAAATTACGATTTTGCCCATCTTCCTCCAAAGTTACCATAATGCCCCTTTACTTGAAAGTTACCATCTTTCCTTTTCTCATAAAATTACAATAATACCCTTAACTTATATAATTACCACAATACCCCTTTTTACTTGTAAAATGACCATGTTGCCCTTTTCCTCCAAGATTACCCTAAAACCCTTCTTTCTTACAACTTACAAATTTTATCCTTTTACTTATAAAATTATCATTTCACCCATTTCCTTTGAAATTACCAAAATACCCTTTTGCTCACAAAATTACCAAAATGCCCCTTTCACTTATAAAATCTTCACTTAACCCTTTGTTGCACCACTTTTACGAATTTACCACCACTACATAAAATACCACTATTTGCACTCCATTCTTATCATTTAACTCCCCCAACTTGTCATTATTCAACACGATACTCAACTACATATATTAGATCACATACTTCATATCACTAAAATATCCTTAGACAAGAATATTACACATGCATTAGCAACATAATACATTATAAGCAAGCATTTAGTATTTCCATCAATAATCAACTCCTTCCTTAATTATCATACCTACACATGGCACAAAGACTATCATGGTTTTCCCTTTTTCTCATCAACAATATAACAACCATCTATATATCATGCTAGGCATCACATAAGATGCATAAAATCATAATAAAATTCCTAATGTGCTAGCATACGTTTCCATGCATTTAAGAGAGGTTTAACGATTACCTTAATCCCGCAAAACTCAACCTTACCGATATCCCGATTAAGGATTCAAGCTTAAATAGCAACTCAACACCTAAAATAATAGCAATCATTATTATGTTAGAAATAATAATTTAAAAAGGATAAGACTTTATCAAAATTTATTTAATAATAGAACACTTTAATTAATTATTAATATACCTCAAAAATTTTCCAAATAATATACAACACAAGGGGGGAGCTCACGCTGCATGAGCAGCGTGAGTGTCATGCATAAATAAGAGGGGAAAAGGCTCGAAGAGGGGTGAAGGAAGAAAAATAAGCCATTTTCGGGTTATGGTCTTTGGGCTAGAAAATAGGGTAGTTGGGGGAGGTTCTAAGGCAAGGGAACGGTGCAGGAGTGAAGAGGGGGTGCAGGTGGTGGTTGGGGATAGTTTCACGGCGGCGAGGCAGCGAAGTTGGCTGCCGAGGTGGAGGGGCTGAGAAGGAAGGAAAATATGAGGAGAAAATGAAGGGTTAAGGGGGCTGTTTCCGGCCAACTAATGCATGGCGGTGGTAGAGGGGGTTGCAGAGTGTCGAAAGGTGGGTTGGGTGGCGGCAGAGGTGGTCGGATGGTGGCGAACGGCGGCGTTACAGGTGGGCTGTCGAGAAGGGTGAAAAACAGGGAGAAAAAGAAGAAGGGAGGAAGAGGGCTGCGGGATGGATATTGGGGTGGTGCAAGGTGGTAGTAGAAGGGTACAGGAGGCGGTTTAGGGGCTGGGTGCGGCGGTCGGAGCGACGGAGGGCGGCGGCACACGAAATGAAGGGGAGAAGATGGAGGGGAGAAAATGGAGGGAAGAGGGTCGGGGAAGAAGGGCTTTGAAAATAATGGGGCAGGGAAAGGTGAGAAAAAGAAGAGGGAGAAGAGAGAGAGGGAGAGGCAGAGTGGCAGGGCGGCGGCTGTAGGCAGTAGGGCAGCAGCGGACATGTCGGTGGCTGTCGACGCCTGTGGAGAAGAAGAAGGAAGAAGGGAGGCTGCGGGCGGCCGGTCGGGGAAAGGAAGGAAAAGGCTGGCCGGTCGGTCCAGGGGGAAAAGGAAGAAGAAAGAAAAGGGGAGGGTCGGCCGGGTCAGGCACGCGGGAGAGAGGGGGGAAGAGAGGGAGAGGTGGGCCGAAGCCCACTGCGTGGAGAAGGACTGGGTGTGGCGGCCCGAGGGAAGAAAAAAAGGAAAAAGAAAAGAAGAGAGAGGAAAAAGGCAAAAAGGGAATGGAAAATAGGGGAAAAATAAAATAAAATAATTTATAAACTCATAAAATGTAATATTCTTGATAAATTATTTAATTTAATAATTTAATTAATTATAATCTAATATATTAATTTACAAAGATTCCCATCCAAATTTATATAATCAAAAATTATTTAATTATTTAATTTAATAATTTAATTCATTATATTCTTGAAAAATTACTTAAATAAAAATATCATGATAAAATAACAAAATATGTGTTTTAATTTACTAAATATTCCCATCCAAATTTATATAATCAAAAATCCATAAATTAATTAAATTAGATAATTTTAAAAGCTAATTTATTTCAAATAAAAGCTATTTATTAAATTATTAGTTTTCTAAAATTTTGGGGGATTACACATTTGCCCCCAACGGAAGACCAAGGTAGCTAATAGGTAACACTCTAATCTTGCAATCCATAACATCTGCTGCCTCGACTTGAAAATTCATATCCACACCTAGACCAATGACTTTAGATTTATCAAAATTAACCCGGAGCCCTGATAATAAGAAGAAACAATCCAAAAGTCTTCTCCAGTTCCTGATATTGTCCAAAGATGCCCCATAAAAAATCGTGTCATCCACAAATTGAAGGTGTGTGACTTCACAATTGTCTCTTTCCACTATAATACCTTGCAATAAACCTTTTTCCATACCTCTTCTAATAAGCTGATTAAAGGCCTCCATAGCTAAGAAAAATAGGAAGGGGGATATGGGATCCCCTTGCCTTAGTCCCCTCTCCATCTTGAGAGGCTCTGAAGGGGTACCATTAATAAGAACCAAAATACTTGTAGTCATGATGCTTTTCTTGATCCATCCTCTAAATACATTACCAAAACCCATAATTTGTGAGATGTTATCCACAAAATCCCATCTGATGCTATCATAGGATTTATGAAAGTATAATTTAAACATTACAACTTTCAACCCGCGCCTATTTTTAGACCAATGAATAATCTCATTCGCTACCAAAGCCCCATCCAGAATACTCCTTCCTAAAATAAAGGTCGACTGAGAGTCACTCACCAGCTTACTAGTTACCTATTTCAACTTACTAGCCATAATCTTTGAAATTACCTTATAGATGCACCCCACTAAACTAATTGGTCTAAACTATTAATTTCCTCCGCTCCTTCCACTTTGGGAATCAACGTAATCCAAGTGGTATTGAGAGCGCGTGGTAACCTGCTTGTCTTGAAAAATTATAGAATAGTCTTAGTGAACTCTTCCCCAATTACACTCCACATCTTTTGAATGAACCCCATATGATATCCATTGTACCCAGGTGCTTTCAATGACTCACACGCCCAAACCGCCTTCTGGACATCCTCTCTACAAGGGATGCTATCCAGCCTCAACGTCTGCTCTCCCGAATTCCTGTGGAACCCATCAGCATTCATGCTAATACTTGGAAGATCTGGTTGCCGATACAAATCCCTAAAAAAATACGTGATTATATCCTTGATCCCTGCTGGTTCAACGACCTCCTGTCCCTCTACTACGAGTCTACTGATAGTGGCTTTCTTCTTCCTTAGAGTGGCTACGGTGTGAAAAAACCTTGTATTTCTATCTCTATCCCTAAAATCTCTAATTTTGGAGACCTGTATCCAGTAGTCTTCCTTTCTTTTGTGCCATTTCCAAAGTTGCATCTGCAGGGCTGACCTTCTAGCAAGCTCGACTTCATTGTACACTCCATCATGCCAACCACTATCCACCTTTGCCAGCTCCATCTCCAGTGCACTAATCCTCGAATCCAATTCCCCAAACACCTCTTTATTCCACTTCCCCAGCAAACCCTTCATTTCCTTTAACCTACTCTGACAAGAGCCCCCTTTGAGGTTGGTCCAACACTTTGCAACAAAATCACAAAACTGAGGATGAGAACACCATAAATCCCAAGCTCGGAAGGGCTTCTTCTCATTCCTTGTAGATTCCACTCTGAGACATATAAGGTTGTGGTTCGATAAGGATCTTCCTAACCCTTTGCAAGAGAGCCCTGGAAACTTTGTCAACCAAGGAGGACTAACGAGATATCTGTCTAAAAGGCTAGCAGAGTCCACTTTGCGCCACGAGAACTTTAAGTTTGCTAGTTTGAAGTCAAGAAGGCCCATCTTATCAATCCACTCGTTGAAAGCTTTTACATTTTGAGAGTCCATCCAACCCCCTTTCCTTTCCTCTTGGCATCTAATGTCGTTAAAATCCCCCATATCTAAAAGCAGTCTATTGCAATGACTGCCAACATCCCATAATTCCTCCCAAATGGCCTTCCTTTCTCTTCTATCAGAGAACCCATAAACAAGAAGCATACCACATTCAAAAGACTTTAGCCCTAAAATTCCCTCGATCATGATCCGTCTATTGCCACTTCTGAAGTTTTGTAAAGAAAAGAATTGCGAGTCCCAGCCGATTACCAAGCCTCCACTCCTACCTTGAGCAACAGATTCTCTCCATTAAATTGAGCCACCTCTCCATACCTTATTCTTCCAAGCATCCTTCAACAGGTGATGTTTTGTTTCAACTACACCACAGATCCAAGGTCGTTCCTTTGCTAACAAGCCATGAATACTAGATATTTTACCCCACACACTAATTCCCATTATGTTCCAACTAATGATGATCATAAAAATTGTAACCACCTCTCCCCTACTCCACCATACATCATCCACTTATATTCTCCTTTTCCTAATCTTCCTTTGACTTCTTCTTAATTTAAACAAACTCTCTTCACATTTGGTTTCCTCCCTAGAGGTAAGCCTAACTGCCATGTATCCTTTGCTTCTACCAAGACTTCTTCCTCCATACTTCTCTCCTTTTCTAGTGCAACCTTTTCCCTAGCTTTCTCCTTGTATTGTCTCTGTAAATTCACCTCTACACTCTCAAACCCCGGAGGAGGCTTCTTTATGGATTCTTTAGACTCCTCTACTTTGAATTCTCCACCAATTTGTTTTCCTAAGCACAAAAGCCCCCGCATGATCTAACTCCTTCTAGAGTTCACCTTTCCTCCTCCAATCTCCAATCAACTGATTTTCTCCTTCGAAATCATGGGCCACACCTACAAACTTCGTGTATTTCGATCCAGACTCCTCCCCCTTCCCGCTCCACAAACATGTCCTACTATCAAAACAACCACCTGTCGAAACAATCTGCTCGGCCACCAAAGCATCCCCTGACCCTTGCTCTCCCACCCTCTTCTCCTGCTCATAATTAACCCTTTTGGAAAGTGGTCCAACATGTAGACCCGTCAAGTCCCCTCTTGTCATCCTATCATACCCATCCCTGCTACTACACCTTGACCATGGAGTCATTGCTATGCAATCGTCACCCATCCCTCACAAGCATGACTCTTCCTCTTCCCCACACCAACGACTCTTGGCTCCCGTGTCTTACTTCCCCACGTACAGCGATCCCTGTACACTTACACTGCTTGAGAAACTCAGCTTCTTCCCCGCATCACTTCCCAGAGGTGACTTCCGTCGACTCTCTTCCCTGGCTGTTGAGCATTCCGGGCATTCTCTTGGTGCAGTTTTATGTGAATTTTGCCATGGAAGATAATGCTGTCCTACTTCTTCGATCACCACCAGCACTATGGACTCTCTAACCCTCACCTCTACTCTCTTATGAACATTCTCCAAGTGATGCGTATCCAGCAACACCCTTGTTGCTTCCAATGATATCCCATAATCCCCTTCCTTCCAAGAATTTGGTGTTATCTATAAACACCCAATTTGGTGGCTTTAATGCCTTGTGTGAGTTTGGTGTCATCTCTAAACACCCACTTGGTGTCTTGTATGCCTTGTTTAGTGTTTAGTGCCAATACTTAAAATATCCAATTGGTTGATTGGTGGAATCTTGATCATAGAATCTTAGAGTCCTTCCCAATATGCATACTTAGGGTTTAGTTATCTTTTGTGTCCCTCGCCTAGGTGTCCAAATGTGGTGAATGTTGAAGATCCCTAAGAAAATCCCCTTGGCACTAATTCTAGTATGATGGGTGAGGCAGACCCAAAATTGAGCATATATCCCTTCACCTAGGAGACCAAGTGTGGTGGGTTGAAGATCCTTGATAAACGTCCCTTAGCACTAGTGTGATGGGGTGGTGGGAGTTGTAGTCCTACATTCGTCCCGTTATGGTATGTTGGTAATATTTTGATTCTATGGTTATGTACTTCGGGTGTGGAAGATCTAAAATTTAGTGAATGCCCCCTCACCTAGGAGACCAAGTGTGGTAGATGTGGAAGATACATGGGAAAAATCCCTTGGCACTAGTGTGGTGTGGTGGTGGGAGTTGTAATCCTACGCTAGTCTCGTCATGGTATATTACCATTATGTGCTTTACTTTTATATGGATTGTTG
Source organism: Tamarix chinensis (assembly GCA_030549775.1). Lineage (NCBI taxonomy): Eukaryota > Viridiplantae > Streptophyta > Magnoliopsida > Caryophyllales > Tamaricaceae > Tamarix > Tamarix chinensis. Next base: position 61,427,310 of record CM060177.1, on the reverse strand, counting down.
TGGAAAACTATGCTTGTATGCAAATGTATATCCTTGAGTCTCATTAAGGTATTTATTTGTTCTCACTATTCTCATATATTACCTTTCTAGTAGGTTGAATACCATGCTACTGTATGACCTTAATGTGCTGCATGAGCCTTCCATGTTTTAGGTAGTATTCTTTGCCATTACTTCACCGTACTGATACTACACTAGTGTGGCACTGTGATGATCTGGCTTTTGGTCTGGGGATTAGATGACGACTTATAGGGTTATGACTCTTAGTTAAAGTATGGTAAGGGTGATGATGTGGGCCACTAGAGTGCCATTGCTTAGGGTTGGAAGGTTATGATTTTGCTTAAGAGTTAGGCTAACTGATTATTAGTATTTTTCCCACTACGTTGTGAGTTTTAGTTATTTATTTTTAGTTATTTAAACTATTAGCTCAAATTCCTATGTTTGAATTATAAACTATCAAGTTCATTGCATCTATAATATTATTTTTAGTCTTATTTACCTTGTATTATCACATTAATATTATGATCATGCATTCTTCGTTTCCTTGTTTCATTTAGCCTCGTATTAGGTATGGTTTAGGTGATGATCACACCTCTATCATGGTTGATGTAGCGGTAACATTTCCGATTTTACTTTTCAAATTGCTTCTGTCTTGTCTTAAAAATGAGTTTTTTTTGTTAAAAAACTAAGGGTATTACATTCTCGATTTAGAATCACATATAACAACAAAAGTTCATTTGTGGGGAACGCTTATATAAAGCTCTATTTTCCACTCAAACTTATCATAGATTTAATCCGAATACTAGTGATTTTCCTAGGGAAGAACATCTAGACACTATTACTCAATGCCAAGCTACTAATGCGGAGCTTCATGCATCTATTCAAAAAATGGTGTCAGACATGCTGACTCCTCTTACACACACATTTGGATAGTTACCTCATCTTATGGACTTGTACCATCACGTTCTACCTCAACAACCATATCTCGCGTAATGAATACGCACATCTAAAGAATTCCTTATCTTCTGAATCAAAATCTAGGTATTTTCATCTATCTTTCATCATTATCATAATACAACCTACTCCTTAAGAAACTTTGGTGGAGGCTTGAGATGTTCCAGAAAGAGAACCAATAAATAGGCCGTACAACACCATCTTGGAAGAAAAAGATGTAGAGTCAATGGAATATATTCAAGGAAAAAAGAGTATATATAACACCCCAAAGTTTAATAATGAAAAGTTTTGATTTATAGTAGAGCATATACACAAAATATTGAGTGTTACCACCATAATAGACATAAGTTTGGTTTACTAACCCATCCTTAGCTCAATCATAAGGCTAAAACCATCCTTAATAAAACAAGTTAGCTATAAATGAAAGAAACTTTTATAAGTAAAAATATGAGTTTGTAGATAACTTCAAATTACAATAATAAGATGCTGACTAAGGGATACCATAGAAAAAAGAGTCTAAAAGGTATTCACGTAAAAACACCATTCGGATAACATAACTCTTCATCTAAACACCTAGTAGATAAAAGATCACTCCTCCCTATACATTTCATCAAAAGCACCAAAATCATCTAGCTGGTCCTTAGAGACCTGCATAAAAGTATTAGGGTCCTCTACTCGTAGGATTGAGCAACACTCGTAATAAAGATGGTTAGTAAGCTACGTATTGAGGAAGACAACAATACTATTGAAATTAGGGATATATATAACAACATGCATTCATAGCAAATGATAAGTACACATATAATTCATGAAAAATCTCATACTATAAATAGTGATCTAGACCTCTTATTAGATATAACCATTTTTATTCTTTTACATATGTAGAGTTCAGGGACCCCACTCTTCTTAAACCGGTGGAACGGTTTGAAGCACATTCTAATGGATAACATACCCAAACCACTATTATCATCCAGTAGAACAGACATGAAAACATCACCTTCTTGAGGCAGAACACTCTCAAGCTACTTTTATCATTCGATAGAACGGATAAAACATCACCTTATTCTTGACTTAATTACTCTTTTGCTTTAAATCATTAGTGTCTTATCCGTTATGTTACTCAAGTCATATTTTCATTCAATACGAGTATAGGCCCCACTATTCTTAATATGGTGGAATGAATATGAAAACATCACATACTTAGGGAAAAACACTCTTGAACCACTATTATCATCCAATATAATTGATACAAAACATCACCCCTGGCCCTACCCACACGATTTTTCACTTTAAATGATTAATGTCTTAATCATGATTGAAACACATTAAAACAAGCTAACACATCTTGCAGATCATGAAGTCATTCTCCAGAGTTAAGGTCCTTATTTCTCAAACCCTAATTTCATACATTTGGCATAACTTCTCCCATATTGATTGTTTACCCATCGACTTTAGTTTTTGTTCCTAGAATATTATTAATAATAACATACTCAAAATTTAAGGTCTAACTCATACGTCTTACACATGCGATAATAGCCCTATCCTAAAAGTTCCTATTTATAAGGCTCTCCAAATCCTAATTTCATAGGTAAATCATAACTTTTTTCATAAGGCTCATAAATGTACAAAATTAATTATACATCTCTAAAAGGCCAATATGAACAACATACCAAAATTTCATGGACTAAATCTGATGTTTCACACATATCATAATAACCTTTTTGGTTTAAGGTTACTGTTCCCAAATCACCCCATTTTCATACTTTACTTATCTTAAGTCTTCCACAGATATCCCAAGCAATTCATTGAGATTAATTATCATTGTTTGGGTTATATCACACCTCCGAACACCATGACTCCCATTTTTAACTTATGTTGACAAAACACCCATACCAGTAAAGTAACCTTTAATTTTATATGAATCTCTTGAGTTTAGTGACATTATTTCCATAATCCATATTTTTCTCCAAAGATCTTAGCATAGTCATTTCACATTCATCATACCATAAATAAAGCCCATGATATAATACTTCACACTAAAGGTTTCTCCACATAAAATAATTATCACAAGAGCTCTTCTTACTTTTTCCTATCATAATACCAACGATATATCATAGTGTTACTAATCACATATTATATCACATAATCACAATAACATGGTAGAACATGAATTCATACATAATAATTATCAATTAAAATCCTAGATTATGATAAGTATCCTTACTATATGGCTCTGGTCTCTAAGTTTTTAAAACCTATTCCACTTCTTTCGGGACCATAGAAAAATCACTTAAGAAAAACATAATAAATCATCATTAGGATTAATCCACCTAAATAAGGGGACGCTTAAGGAAATAGGGGATAAATGGAGGAAGAAAAAATTTAACCAAATAAGGGTGTTGTTCGGGAAGAAAGCTGCAAAACATGGAAAGGAGAATAGGTGAGAAGGATTTAGCCAAAGTTGCTGAAGTGAGGGAGGGGGTTTTGGCCAATACTACTGAGGGAAAGGTGGTGGATTTTTGGCTAAAGCTGCTGAAGGATTGGCTTAGGGTGTGGGAGAAACTGGTGTAACAAGGAAGGGAAAAAGAAAAGTGGTTGAGATATTAGAGTGAGTAGCTTTGGTTGGAGCTATTGAAGAAGTGGTGTTGGTTGCGAGTGAGGATGCCAAAAATGGAGGGGATGCACCTGTGATGCCTGCCACTATCAAGGATGAAAAGAGAGGGTGTGTTGTAGTGAAGGATGCTGAAGGGAAAGGGGGAGCACCGGTGGTTTTGGCCGGTGGCTAGGGGAAGTTTGTAGGGGCTTTGATTGATGGTGGTGTGGGAGAAACGACAAGGGTTAGCGGTAGGGCTGTGGTGGCTTCGGGTTGGATTTTTAGTGGGGCTTTCTATTGTGGTTTCTGTAATGATAAAGAGGTAGTGAAAGAGGGCATTGGTGGTGTGTTATCTATAGAACAGAAGAGAGAGAATAGGGGGTGGTATGAGCATTTAATGTTGCAGATGTATGCACCTATAGAGATGATGAGGGGTGAGGAAAAAATTTCAACCCCAACACTCATGCATAGGGAGTGGGAGTTGATGGGAGTAGGGTACGGTGTTATAGGTGGTAAGGGGTGATGGGTGTTGGATTTGTCTGTGGTAATATTCCACGTAGGGGAAGGAGTAAAAGTAAAGAAGAGGGAATTGATAGAGAGGGATCAGAGAGAAAAAGGAAAAGAGAAAAGAAATAATAGTTGTATGAATAAATAGCTTTTTTATTAGAACAAGATCAATATAATTTAGGTTAGGATGATAGGGTAGATTAATCATTGATAAATTTAGGATTAGGTTAAATTCTAGGGGTTAGAGAATTAGGATAAGGTGAAAATATATATTTCTTTAGATTACGATTAGGTTAAAATATTAATTACTTAAGATTAGGGTTAGCTAAACATTCGGGATATTATAGTAGCAGTGAAAGACTAAACATGTCCCTCAACCCTTTGAGATGAAGTAGATGTGAGAGGCATTAGAGCCAGAGTCATGGGGCTAATGGACATGAAGATGAAGTGGACCAACATAGAAATGAAAGATAAGAGGCCCGATAAAATAGTAAAGATGAAGAATAATTTATTAATAAGATGATAGAAAAAATGGTGCAAGAGGCATTACAAGACATGTAAAAACAAACCATAATTTTGGTTTCAGTAGACCTTTCACTAGTGTTATTTCTGACACGCCATCACAAAGAATAAGAATCCTTATTTTTAAATTATTTGCTGGCTTCACTGATCCAGAAGATAATTTTAATATATTTAGGAACTCCATGTTCATTATATAAATTGTTTTAGAGCACTATAAAGGGTGCAACATTGAGATGCTTTGGAAACTTCAGAGCTAAATTAGTACACTCTTTCTCAGAATCAGTATGTAAAGTGTTTTAAGGTACTATAAAGGGTGCAACATTGAGATGGTTTGGAAACTTATGAGCTAAATTAGTACACTCTTTCTCACAACTCATGAGGGTATTAATGAAGTGTTATTATGCATTCAAGCACCCTAAAAAGGATTCTTATTCATTAATTGGGTTTTCCAAGTATCATCAAAATTGTTTTACTTATTTTTCAAGATATTTGATAAAGAGGTTCAACAAATTGATAAATTAGACAATGGTATTTCTTGATCTTTCCTTCTTATAGGAATAAGTGAGAAAGAGCTAGTGGATAATTTATACTTGGAAAAACATAAATCTCACACCTCTCTTAGAAAAGATGTACAAGATAGGATAGATACTAAAGATATAAGTAAGGTTATGTGGCCAATAGGTAGAATAGTAGAGATATTATAATAATCCATCCTATAATCCTTCAAAATATGTTTAAGATTATGTTGATATAAAATAAATTAGTTTTGGTTTTGGAATGGTCTTGATATTCTAACACAAATGTAAATTTCAAGCCTACCAATTGACTGGTTTACCTAATGGATTGACTAGTATGCTCATAAATTGACAGTTTTGTTCTTGATAAACTAGTTGACTGATTTACCCAAATTGATCGATTGATTATTCTGCGACTTTAGATCCATTCTTGATTTTGATTTAAATTCCTTTCCAATATTTATGAAAACTTTCAATTAGAATCTATTTATGCTAATAAGCATCTTTTCGTACTTTGGGATTATTTTCATATTATTTAGATCATTCAATGATTTTGTTTAGTTAAATTTTCCTAGAAATAACTTTTGAGGCATGCCACACCTTCTCTCTTCTCCTTCACCTATTGTAATACCTAAAAAATTTCCCCTAAGATCAAATAATAAAATAATGAAATATTAAATAAATTAAAACATAGGTGCACATAATAATAATAATAATAATAATAATAATAATAATAATAATAATAATAATAATAATAATAATAATAACAGTAAAATGAAATTTAAAAATTTTATTATTCATTAAAAGCCTTATTTTAATTACTTAGTCGAAAATAAAATTATAGGTAAAATTAATAATTTTGAATTGTTGATCCCACCATTTCTTTTTCTTTTCTCTTTCCTGTTTTGTTCCTTTTTCCTTTTTCTTTTTGCTTCCTCCTTTTATTTTCTTTCTCCTTTTCTTTCCTTCCTCTCCTTAGTTCTTTTCCTCTTTTCTCCCTATTTGGTTTGTGCCATAGCACCCAACTCCACCCTTCACTCTTCTTTCCTTTTATTTCTTCTTCTCTTCCTGTGGGCAATGAACTAGCTACCTCATTCTCTTCTTCTTTTCCTTTTCTCTCCCTCCCCTTTTTATTCTTTTCCTTTTTTCCCCATCCTCTACCTTAGCTTGCTACTTCTACAGCTCCCTCTCCCTTGCTACCATTTTCACCCCTCCATTTAGCCCTCTCCCTTCTCCCCTTTCGTTTTCTGACCATGCAGGGTATGCAAGCTGACATGTCCCTGCATGCCCCGTTACACACCTGACCCTACCACCCTTTTCCCCCTACACGTAAGTCAGTCGACCTACCCTGTGCTACCATCTGCCAACCAATGGTAGACCACCTCTGTCTACTTCCCCTCTTGTCCTTTTCCTCCCCCACTGGCTATAACCCCCCCAACTCTCCTTCTCCCTCGATCCACCATGCTGCAATCCTCCTCATCCCCTGCCTTTAGTCGCCATCATCACCGTAGCCAAGCTACGCTGCCGCCCCAGCTCCACTCCCTTCCCTTCCTTGCAACCCCTTGTTCCTACTGAGCCCCTCACTTTCCCCTTTCTCCCCTTCCTTTCCTCTCCCTGAGTCTGTGAAATGGCCGCCACCACCAACACATTTCCCTCTCCTTGCACCTCCCTTCCTATATAAGTGCTTCCCTTAGTGCAACCAGCCTTCTCCATTACCTTTTCCCCTCCATTTTCTCCTTTCTCATTCCTCCCTCTCGATTACACCACTATGGCCACCGCCACCGCCACTAACCATCGCCCCTCCTACTGGTCCACCTAGTGCTAGCACCACCTACAACCCCAAAAAACCCAACACATTTCCTTTTCCAACCCAAAAGCCCACTCCTCCTTGCACCGCCACCACCACACCATCCTCCCCTCATCTTTCTTACTTTGCTCACATTCCTCCCCTCTTTATCCATATTAAAATCCTTTGATCTAATTTATTATTATTATTATTATTATTTTGATTAATGAAAATAGAAAAAGGAATAAGGTAGAAAAAGGATAAATCAACCTAAATTGGGTGTTTATACTTTCAGGTACTAAACCAGTGATCACAAGGGAGGAGGTGTAAAGTTTTATTGCTTCAAGACTAGAGCCATTTCCGTAGAGATTTAGTTATAGCTAGGTTTTGTGCTTATGTGATTTTGTTGTGGGATAAGTATATACCTGCATGAAATATATTCTAAGGTTGTTATGCATCTTGGCATGCAAAGATCTAAGGTAAGAGTATGTGTGGTATTGACTACCTGGTTTATATGTTGTTGTAAGATTCTATTATATGATGATGCATGTATTGAGAATTGTTGAGAAATTTATGTATTTATGTCTATGAGTCATAGGTAGGTTCTGGTAGCCTATGGTATTTTAGGGAAAGATGGTGGGAGATAACATAAGGGGAAATTCTAAGGGAAAAATTTATCTAAATATTCCTTGAAAAAATGTTGAGTAATAAGAATGATAAGGATAAAATGGGGGATTAGGGAAAATATGGCATAGGGAGAGTTGACCCTACATGGGGGTAAGTCAACCCTAATGTGGCTATGTCTAGGGGTGACTAATGGGAAGAAAGGTGTGAAGGAAGGTTATAGGTGATGATGAGGGTGTTTTTTGGGTAGTTTGGCAAACATAGGGGAGTTTTAGATGCTGGAAAATGGGGAAGCACCAAGGGGGTGAAATTAGGGTTTGGGGGGGGGGGTTCAAAACTTTAAGGATAGGTCATTATCACATGTTGGAGATGAGAGAATTGGGTTGTGCCTCTGAACTATGATGTGGGATACACCTTATGAAGAATGTGGTTTCATTCTAATGGTTTGTTGGGATGGGTAGGAGTGGATACAAGTGAAAAAGGGAGATTATGGTTTTGGGAGGAATCCTTGGAAATGGTGTTATTGCATGTGTGAAATGATGGAGTTAGACCATACAATTTTTGGAGATGAATAATCATGGGAATTTATGTATGGATGCAGGAGTTTAAGGCTAAATAAGTAGTGGATAATGGGTTAGGCCCATTTGGACTAAACTAGGGTTTGAGGAGTAACCCTAGGGGCCCAATGGTTATTATATGTGAGGAAAAGGGGAAATGGGCTATGAATCATGATTAACAGGGTCCTAATGGCATGTTTGGGTTGGTGGATAATTTGAGGACTCAAAGGATCATTAGGGAGTGAGGGTACCTTGGATTTAGGGAATTAAGGGTTCTAGGGGCCTAGGGTTGGCTGGGGTTGTAGTAGGCCATGAGTCTTACTTGGTTGGTGTGTGGATGTGTGGGTGATATTTGAACAAATAAAATATGAATAAAACACTAATAACTTAAAGTGGAAGATCATTTGAGCTGTGCCCATATGTATCATATGTACCGATCCACCGATGATAATAGTGGTCATGAGCATTCTATCCTTGATTGTGTTATATGTACCGGTCCACCGGTGATAATAATGGTCAGGAGCATATTGCTCTAGATTACATTATATGTATAGGTCCACCAGTGAGAATAGTGGGGGTCACAAGCTCAAGTAATAAAACCTTTGGATGGTGATAATCTATGGAAAATATGTTAATTACTTACAGTGGAATACCATATGGGTTGAGACCATATGCAGTATAGTTATTGGTCTATTAGTGAGAATATTGGTTATGAGCATTCTGCCCTAGATTGTATTATATTTATCAATCCATCGGTAAGAATAGTGGTTAGGAGTGTTTTGTCCTAGATTATATTATATTTACCAGTCCACTAGTGATAATAGCGGTTAAGAGTGTGATGCCTTAGATTGTATAATTACCAGTCCGCCGGTGAGAATAATGGGGTACTCGAACCCACGTGCATATAATTCAAGAGATGTCCAAATATTACACTAATGGCTTAAGTTTTGATGGGGGAAAATAATTTATTATAACCTACTTATGTGCATTATATCTTTATCATGTATTATTATGTTCTTACTTGACTGTATTGTTACCTTACTCAGTACGTAGTGTACCGATCACCCCTTTCATAGGTCCTTCTCATTCCCATGAGCATTGACCCCTTTTGAGTCTGCACAAGTGACTAATGATTCCATAGATGACTTTGCTGCATATGTTGACCTCGTTGGGGGTAGAGTGATATTGTGGTATTCCGATGTTAGGGATTGAAGAGAGTATCTTTCGGATTTTTTTTCTTTTTAGTTCCAGTTAACATTTCTGTTAATTGAACAATTTTTTATTTTATGTATTTCCTTATATCAACACTTAACTCTCTTTATATTTTGAAATTCTTTCTTGCCGAATTATTTTTGTTCTGTCTTATCCTACTAGCCTTGTAATTGGTATGAGGATGGTCGGGGGCCAAACTAATTTAGGAAATTATGATAAAATAGGGATTTTTTAGTGAAATTAATTAAATATATAATATTTTAATAAACTAATGGGAGTAATTAAGAAAAAAAGAGAAAAATACTAAAGAATTCAATTAGGGAAGATTAGGGTAATTTGCTAGTTAAAATAGAATTTAGGAAAAATTACCCTAAAATTTCTAAATTAATTTAAAAAGAAATTTAATTATTGTTTTACCAATTTTATTATTTTTAAATATTAAAAAATACCAAAATATCCTAAAAACCCCAACTAACATATTTTCCTTTACCCCTTTTCCCCCTTTTTATGTTTTCCTTCCTTTTTCCTTTTCCTTCATTCTTTTTTTTCCCTTTCTTCTTTCTCTTTTTCTCCTCTTCCTCCTGGATTAGTCCACGCATGTTAGCCCAACTCCCCCTCCTTCTCTTGTCTCCCCTGCATGGCCCAACCTAATTTTTTTCCCTTTCTCCTTCACCTGCCCGATTCTTTCCTTCTTTTTTCTTCCTTTTCTTTTCCTCGACTGGCCGACCCAACCCCCCTTCTCCTCGTCCTTACGGTACGACCTGCCACCATCCTCCCCTCTTCCACTGTACCGCTAGCCTACTCCTCCCATCTCTCTCCCCTGTCCTTTTCCTTCCCATTTTGAGCTAGTCCATCCCTAAGTTCCTCCCATGTGTGCCCTTCTTGCTTTCCTTTTTCCTCCCCTACCATGTCTGCCCCTAACCTTTCACAGACTCTTACCAGCTTGACACTGTTTCCTGGCTAGTCCCTTCTATGCCTGCCCCCTTATCCTCTTTGCCCTTTGTCTTCTTCCTCCTCCCTTAGCCTATAAATACCCAAAATGACCCCTATTTAGCCTCCTTTACTCTACCCAAAAATTCTAGTGCATTTTCATCACCACCACTTCAGATGCTGCCTTAGCCATTGCCGTGCAACGTTGCCACCTGAAACACCACCCAAATCCTTCACTGCATTACCCTCCACAAAACCGAGCCACTCACCACCCCTAAATTCCCCTACATAAACTACCCCGATTGTGCAAAGTTGGTTACTTGACCTGCCCCTCTCTCGCCGCTGTGTGCCCCCTCCTCCACCGCAATCACTACCTCCCCTGCCACCCAATCAAACTAGCAGAATCTCTTGTACCTTCCCCTACCCTTCCTTCTCTCTTTCTCTCCCTCCTTCCTTCTCCCTCCTTCTCTACCACCCTCGGCCACCACAACCACCACCACCTGAGCTACCACCCTTACTGCATCACCACCACCACTTCAACCCTCTCAGCCTAGAGAGCCCACCACCACCACAATCACCATCTAACTCTCTCTCTTCCAGTCATAAAAGACCCACCTTCTTCGAACCACCACTTCCACCACCGCCGGCGCTCCCGCCCTCACTAGGTTGTGCCCTAACCCTTCCTAGCCCTAAAGTATAATTTATTTAGTGTAATTATTATTCTAACCTTATTATTATTATTATTATTATCATCATCATCATCATCATCATCATCATCATTATCATTATCATCGTCATCATCATCACCATTATTATTATTATTATTATTAAAGTTATTATCATTATTATTGCTAATATTGTTAATAATATCTTGTCATTAAATAATATAACTACCTAAACCTATTTTGGCTAATAATAGCATGATTAACCATTTAAGGGTAATATCCTTATTTTTAATACTAAAGCTACTATTGGAAATGGTTAGAATGGGGATTACAGAATAAAAGGGGTGTCACATGGAGGAAAGGTGAGCCAAGTTAGAAAAGGTGTTTGGAAGTTCAGGGGGTGACATAAAAAAAGAGAAGTATTAGGGTTTTGTAGAGAAAACTAGGGTTTTTATGATCATGAATGGGAGTTGGGTAATGAGGTAGTGATGTCAGGTGTGGTTCAAGGGAAGTGATGGTTTTAGTAGCAAAGAAGAGTATGGGTTGTGTAGGATTAGGGGAAGTGAGGCGATATAGACTGGATTAGGGTTTTAGAGGGAAATCCTAGAGAGTAAAGAGGAGTCGAGTTAGAGTTATAGGGAGTGAGCCATGAACCATGTGTAGAAGAGTTTTGGGTTCTTATGGTGAGTGAAAAAAAGATGGGGAGGAAGTCTCGAGGTCATAGGTTGTGTAAAGGTCCCAAGATTTGGGATAGGGTTTTCGGAAGAACCAAGAATAAAAGGGTGAGCATGGGAAGTCTAAGGGGTCATGCATGTCTAGTTTAGGTTGTGTGTGGAATAACATACAAATAAAAAACTAAACACTTAAAGTGAAAGATTATCGAGCCAAGCTCAATGAGAATATTTTTTCGGTCCACTAGATATAATAGTAGGCAGGTGCATTTTACCCTATGGAGTGATATTTGATCCACCGACTATAATAGTGGTCAGGTGTGTTTTGCCCTGTGGAGTGTTTCCGGTCCACCAGCTATAATAGTGGGGGATTTTGGGCTCAATAAACCAAAATTTACATGATAATAAGTCATGAAAAGATACTAATTACTTACAGTGGAACACCACGTGAGTCGGGGCTAGTGAGTATAATTTTCTTATCCACTAGCTATAATAGTGGTCAGGTGCATTTTAAACTATGGAGTGTTTTCGGTCCACCGACTATAATAGTGATTAGGTGCATTTTGCCGTATGGTATGTTTTCGGTCCACCGATTATCATAGTGGTGTCCTCCTACTCACATGGAATTAATATGAGAAATGTGTAAGACAAACATATTAGTCTAAGTTTGGATTGATGATATGAACTTGAATTATGCATTATATGCCTTACTTGTCTATTATCTTACATGACCTTACCCATATAGTTACCTTACTTAGTACGTAGTGTACTGATCACCTGTTTCATGGGTGTTGCTCATTCCTACTATCATATGCCTCTTCTGAGTTTGTGTGGGTAAGAGGTACCATCTTTGATACCTATAACGCACTGGATGCGTCGGGAGGGGCTGTGTGATGATCATTGGACTTGGGGCCGAGAGTGAGTGCCAATTGGACTCTCTACATTCTATAGTTTTAAAGTAGCATTGTATCACTTTTTCCCCTCGGGGGCTTAACTTTGTATCCATTTTTAATTCTGTATTAACGCTTTACTTTCACACTCTGACTTCTCTTTATTATGAATATTTTAGATTTTTACAGTTCCATGTCTTAATTAGTTTAATGATTTTTGAAAATTATTTCTTAGCCTTATGGTTGGTACGACACTGGCCGAGGGTTAGGCTTGTGCTGATGATGGCATTAGCAACCCCGTGCTCATGTTTGTTTTAATTAAATAAAAATTTTCAACTGTAATTTTTGGGGGTGCTACTTTTGGCTTGAACTTATATCCATTCTAGTGATTGACTTCGGCCTGGTCTTATGTTCTCTTTGGTGATTGGCTTTGTCCTAGACACTATATCTCTTATTTGGATAGGGTTCCATGGTATGTGCTACTATGGGGTAGTGCACAGTCCATCACTTGATAATAATAAAATATGGATGATCAGTAATTGGATAATAAAGACCTGAATAATAAATATGCAAATATGAATAATTGGATAAGGATAGAAAATGGTTGGATGAGAGTGAATAAAATATGGTTTTTACACTTGGTTAAAGGTTTAAATGACTAATTAGTTATTGACTGAAAAGTTGGCTGGATGTTAACTTGTGTCAATATATGATTAAGGACATGATATAATCTAAAGGATTAAGTAATTAGAAATAAGCCCTAGTGGTTAGATTAATCTATTTCATGCATATGTGAATATCTATGTGATAATAAGCATGATATATCCTATCTTAGTTGAGTTATGCATGATAGTATACAATAATGCACTTTTATCTTCACGTATCTGACATTAGCAAGGTGGATGTTAAATATTATATCCATATACGATATAATTTGCATAATTATATATCCATTTAGGGAGAAACTTAGATTACTCAATACATAGTATATTGATACATTTTTAATGGATTTTTGAAAGGGAATTTTAATGGTTTTCACTTTGATTCTCTTAAGAATTGATGCTCTGCTAGATAGCTATAGTGTAAGACCTTTTTGCTAGAAGAATTTCTTAGAGGCAAGATGTTATTATCTTTAACATAAATAGGGTTCTATTTCTTATTGCGGTTCCATGTGTTTGGTGTGTTTTATGTGAGTATGGTTTAATTATATTTTAGAATTTGAGCATGCGGTAGATTTTCTTTCTAAAGTTAGCATTTTGGGTTTCTTTGATATTTATGCATAAGTTGGCCATTTGAGTATGATTGGTTCAAATAATTACATTATCATTTATCCATGTGATTTTATGTGTGCAATATGTATTTTTATGTTTTTTATGACATAGAAGCATGATATGATTAATATAGTAAAGTTTGGTAAATTTTGGTCATGTTATTGCAAGTATGGGTAATGTTTTGCTCAGACTAGTTGATCAATTTATTGAACCTATTGACTGGTTGTGTGAGCAGATGCATGGTTTGGAAATTTGAATCAGTTGGTCATGGGATCAGTCATTTGGTTTAATAAACCAATCGATTAGTTTCAATGAATAGTTGATCAGTTTACCAAACCCATCGATTGGTAACCTTGCAACCAAAAGTGGTTTGGTTTCTACTTAGAACCATCGGCCAGTTAGACCAAACCCATGTATTGATTTCTATGACTAGTAAACTGGTTTGTCAATCCCATCAACTGGTGACCTTGCGTAATAAAGTGGTCTAGTCTCTACTTAGACCCATGGACTGGTTGGACCAAACCCATTGACTAGTTTTATGAACGGTCGATCGCTAAGACCAATTAGTCAACTTGTACTCTGGTGTTGTTTTGTCTTAGGTCTAATACGACTAGACAAATTGACCAGTCCTAAGGACTGATAGACTATTCCTGTTGTATTTTTCCTAGTTCTATGGTTAATTATTGTTATTCTTTTGGGCCTTTTGTGTTAATATTTCCATGTAATTACAACATTTAAATTGTGATTTCAACTATGATTGCCCTAGATTTAATAAGAATCATAGTGGTGATATTTGGGACTTGGTTTGGTTAAGTTTGGTATCATCTCTAAACAACCAATTTGGTTAATACTTGAATTTAATTGTTTTTAGTATTATTACTTGGAAACACCCAATTGGTGGCTTTTATGCCTTCTGATGTATTTGGTATTATCACTTGAAAATACCCATTTGGTTTTTTGTGGATATTATCTGTTATTTGTGATATCACTTGATACTATATAATAATGAAATAATATTTCATTCAAGCCTTTTTCTCCAAATCTCAATGCAATTGATCGGGAGTTAGTGGGTTGGTCGCCTTGTGGTTATATTTTTTCACTTAGTACCTATTTCCTTCTCTACCGGGTTATGGTCAGTAGAGGGTATGCACTTATCATTAAGGTATAGGATTATACTATGGCTGGCCGGCATAACATTGGCGTCCAATACGAGTGGATGAGGTAACTCAGTATAAGCCCCCTAGCACTTCGTATTATTCGTTGCTTTGGTAGGTGTGGTATCCCAACTTTTTAGTCCTTATGGTATATGCATTCAAGGTGTAATGGGTGAGGTATCGTCATATAAGCCCCCTTGGTGTACTTTGACCACTTGTGGTGGGTGTGGTATTCCCAAAGAAAATCCCATTCTATATATCTTGAACCTGTGTGGTGGGTGTGGTATCCCAACCTTTTAGCCCTTGTAGTAAGCGCACTTGATATGTGGTGGGTGTGGTATCCCTAGAGAAAATCCCCTTTGATGTATCCTTACTCTCTATGGTAGGTGAGGTATCCTATTGTGATGATTTGTCCTACCATGATTTTTGTTAATGGTGGAGAATTGAATGTGGTTGAACAAACTATCTTATTAATTAGAAACTATGTGAAAGGATAATTCTAATATGGTTTATATTGTATGGATCATGGCACATTTACCTTATTGTTATCCTTTTGTGATTTCTATACAAGCATGTCTTGCTGTATTACCTCCATAAGACTAAGTGTTAATTTGTATTGGTATGCTTATCATCATGTTGCTATATGAATTTAATGTGCTGCACAAGCCTTACCATTTTTTAGGTAGTATGTTTTACCAATACTTCATTATATTGATACTGCACTTGTGTGGTCACTATGATGATCTAGCATCTAGTATGAGGATCAGAGGATAATTTGAAGGTATATGACTCTCAATTAAAGTATGCTAAGGATGATGATGTGGGCCATTGCTTGGGGTTGGAGATTTATATTCACACTTAATAGTTAGGATAACCGGTTAGAGGTGTTTTTCTCACTACGTTAGGATGCTTTTATTCTTCTAATGTTTAAACTCTTGGCTTGATTTCCTATGTTTGGATTTGCAAACTATCATACTCTTCCATATGTATTATTGTTCTCACCTTTATTATCTTGTACTATTATATTAATAATATGTGCATGCATCTTTTCGCCATTGTTCCATTTTACCTTACATCAGACATAGACTAAGTGATGATCACACCTCTCTCATGGTTGATGTGGTGGTAACTTTTTTGATTTTATTTTTTCAAAAACTTATGCATTATTTGAAAAATAATTTTTTTGGGTTCAAAAATTAAGGGTGTTACAGATACCTTCAGTGCCGAGAACAAATATGGATAAAGAGTTGAATAATCAAGAAAGAGATTGAGAGGGTCATAAGTTGGTGGCACACCTAATTGTCCAATAAGGTTCGTTTGGTAGATTTGATGAACACATTCCATTTGTGGCCAGTATCTCCCACATATTCAACATTAAAAATGTATAACAAACACTTCCAAAGCCCTTTCCTTAAAGAACCAACATAAAATACAAAAATCCTAATAGATGGTGCACATCATGAAGGTATTGGATATAGTATAGAAGAGTGCCAATAATTAAGGGATATAGTAGAAGAGCAAGTACCCAAAAGGAATTTCAACAGATACACACACCTCCTCTGTAGGTAAGGAACACGTGTTGCTTGGTAGTTTCCTCTACCCCTGTAGGGTAAGAAAATGTAAAATGAGGGAAGGAACAAGTGTTACTTGGCAGTTCCCTCTACACACGTAGGGTAAGAAAATCTAAAATGTTATTCATACAATTGTAGGGATAGCTTCCTAGGTAGATAGTAATTTAGCCTTAAAGGCATACATAAGAAGAGCTTCCTTCCATGGAGCAAATAAGATGACAAGAATGGGTGAATGAGAGGTTAATTTCACGTTAAAAGATAAAGAGAAAAGTATCATGGAGCATTATGATGACCCTATCTTTCAGCAATCTTATAGGCAATTAGAATTGTCAAAAGAATTCTCAATAAATAAGACCAATCCGCTTTCACACACTAAGACTAAGATATAAAAGTAAGTAATTGAATTCCAAAGACACTAAGCCTTGAAGAATGAAGAATGAAGAGTGAAAGATAAACCTAGGGAGAAGAAAGACCTATGCCCTATCACTCACTGAACTTAGGCTCCTATGGTACATTCTTGAAACCCTAACCCATACCCTACCCCTTCACCTAATCCTAATCCTAACCCTAACCCTAATAATTATAATAAAACAAACCCTAAACCTCATAAGATAACTATAATTAAACCCTAATAATATATATATATATATATATATATATATATATATATATATAAATTCATGCATGTTGATACAGGGTTTCATTGTTTGTGATTGAAAAATTGCAGTTTATTTTTCAAAAATTTGTTGCTGAATGTGTTGGTATAAAATGTTGCTGTTCATTGTTGAATTTGTTGCGGTACTTTTATATTTTAACAAATGCATGTGCTGGCCGAGACCTTTACATATATATATATAACATGCATGAGGGTAGAATCATATACAAAGATAGAGAAATAAAATAATTTAAATTATTAATAATGTCACCCATAAAAACTATATATATATTTTCATCAATAAATATAAGACACTATAAGATATACGAAATGTCCTATAATGAAATGAAAATATATTTTACATATGCACATCATTAAATGAAAATTTCAATTAGAGATGCATATGTTAATGATTTTTATTTGATGAGGATTAAATAGATATAGAAAGTAAATAATATATAAAAGTGAATAATTAAATAGAGAATAATAATTATGTATAATAATAATCATAATAGTAATAATATAGGATTTATATCTTAGGGTTTAATTACAATTAGCTAGGTTTAGGATTAGGGTTTTATAAGGTTTAGGGTTAGGTTTTATTATAATTTATTAAGGTTAATTAGGGTTAGGGTTAGGGTTTATCATTTATTATACTAAAAACAAAAGTAAAAAATTAAATAGAGAGGAATAATTGTGTATAATAATAATAATATAGGATTTATTAGGGTTTAATTATAGTTAGCTAGGTTTAGGATCATTATCTTCTGAGGTTTAGGGTTAGTTTTTATTATAATTTGTTAGGGTTAGGGTAAGGTTTAGGGTTAGGGTATGGGTTAGGGCTAGGGTTAAAGCTAGGGTTAGGGTTAGGGTTTAGTATTTATTATACTAAATATAAAATTCAAAAATTAAATAGATAGGAACAATTGTGTATAATAATAATAATAATAATAATAATAATAATAATATATGACTTATTACGATTTAATTATAGGTAGCTAGGTTTTACGATATATATATATATATATATATATATATATATATATATATATATATATATATATAATCTTATTAATATCTACTTGATTTTACTATGCGTAGCTTGAACGATTTGATAATAGTTTGATATTTAGCCGGTTTGTTAAATATATAACTAAAGATTATATCCTTATTTTAAATAGTTTGATGTTGTTAACTTTACATAGTTTGTTAATATCTGGTGGAATATATTTATGATTTATCAAGCTAGTTGAAGATCTATTTACATATTCTGTAATTTAGATCCTTTCGAGAATAACCTTGATGATAAGATTTAGTGGTTCTCATTTGTAGGTAGTTAGATGACATACCCTTCACCATACTTTCATATGGTACCACATACAAATCTAAGGATTCATGTGATATGGTTATATGATGAGCTAGGTTGGTTATACACGAGTGGCTCATCATATCACCCCTTCCATTTTATATCGTATCACCTTCTGTTGACCCTATCTTAGATAGAGCCATGGGCATTGGCTATGTCTACTTTTTTGCATTGGTTTTTCTACAACACTTATGCACCACACCCAAGATTTATTAAGGGTGAGGCATTTGCTAGAGAGTATGATAGGATATCGAGAGAGCTAATAGTCAATGATGATGAGTGGAGGTTTTGTTATAGCTTGCATCTGAGTATCCACCTCAGTTACCTTAGAGTATCCATGAGTAGACTCTTTTGTGATGATGTCAGGGATCAAATGATATATCGTGATGAGTGGAATTTCAGAGTTATAGTTATTAGTTGGGCTCGACTAGGCTACCAGGGGATTTAGTTTTAAGGTTATGAGTTTTTGTTTTTTAGGTGTTTGGGCTGTAGCAACCTTTTGATGTATATAGTGCTTCTATTGCTTAAATCCCGTAGTATGTATATATTTTGTAATTCAAACCATTTTACAATGTTTTTCTATGTATGTATGTATGTATATATATATATATATATATATGAACTCTTTCTAAATATGACCAATTTCATTGAGTATTAATATCTTTTTGGAAACGTGTTAGCATAATTCGTATATATATATATATATATATATATTTAGAATAACATGATATATTTGAGATTAATTCTTTCTAAGCATAAGTTATTTGTGAATTATTAAACTTATAATTCAATTGCTTTTTAATAATTACTTTCGCGTGGGATATATCTATATTGAAAAACTATGGATTGGAAATGGTTGTCTGCAAATTGTGTGTTTAGAGGATATAATTAAGGAGTGGAGCTTTTCATCAAGTTTGTAGTTGAATATGCTTCGGACTCTAGTAGAATAATCTGTTCTTCATGGAATTGTATTTATATTCAGTGTGTCAATGCTAATGATTTGAGAGATCATTTGTTTGTGTATGCAATTGATACAAGTTACACTTGTTGGATATAGCATGGGAAAACAGAGTCTAAATATGATAATGACAATAATAGGAGGGATAGTAGTGGATCATTATTTGATAACTATGAGGAAAATTCATTAGAAGAGATGAGTCAAAAGGTTGAGGAAAGTGTTCGGGATTGTCTAAAAATGTTCAAGAAGTTATTGAATGTCTTAGAGAAACCTTTGTATAGTGATTGTAAGACATTTACTCAATTATCCGCTACTTTAAGGTTGTACATCTTAAAAGCATGTAACAGATGGAGTGATAAGAGTTTCATGGAATTATTGTCACTCGTAAAGGATATACTTCCTAATGACAACGTTCTACCTAATCATACCTATGAAGCGAAGAAGATTTTTATCCTCTATGGGCATGAGTTATGAGATGATACATGCATGCCCTAATGATTGTATTTTATATCGTAATGACAATGCGTCTTTGGATAGTTTTCCTATCGTGAATGCAAAGCACCACAATACAAGAAGAACAAGGTGCCCGCTAAGATGTTATGGTATTTTCCTATAATACCAAGATTAAGACAGATGTTTAATAAAGTTGAAGATGTTAAGAACCTAAGATGGCATGCTGATGAGAAGATAGATGACGGGCTTCTTAGACATCCATCTAACTCTCCATAATGGATGATGATTGATGGCTTGCTCCCTGAATTCGGTAAAGAAGCAAGAAATGTGCACCTTTCTCTTTCTATGGATGGAATGAATCCGCACAATCAGGGGACCTACAGTTTATGGCTAGTGATTTTTGTTATATACAATCTACCTCCGTGGGTCTATATGAAATGCAAGTATATGATGCTATCTTTACTCATTTTGGGGACAAACCAACCCGGGAATGATATTGATGTTTATGTGGCACCTTTGATTGATGATTTGAATTTTTTGTAGGACATGAGAATTGAAGTATTTGATGCATATAGTGAAGAAAATTTCACTTTAAGAGTAATGATATTTTGTAATATAAATGTTTTTTCGGTGTATGGCAACTTGTCAGGTTATAGTGTGAAAGGATAGTATGCATGTCCAATATCTGAGGAGAATACTTCATTTTTTCAGCTAACACATGGTCAGAAGACTATCTTCCTTGGGTATTGTAGGTTTTTATCGAAGAATCATCATTATTATAGGCAATCAAATGCATTTAATAGCTTCCGAGAAGAACGGCAGGCACCAATTCAGTTGACGAGTTGATAAGTGTGGATGGAGATGAAACATTTGAGTGTCAAGTTTGGGAAGAAGAATCAAGGTAAGCCGCCACCAGTTGTGTGGAAGAAGATGTCAATATTCTTCGACCTTCCTTCCTAGGAATCTATGTACATGAGACATGCCCTTGATGTGATGCATATTGACAAAAATATATGTGATAGTCTTATTGGTACATTACTTAATGCTCCACTCAAGAGTAAAGATGGCATCAATGCTCGAATGGATATGGAAGAAATGGGTATTAGATGGGAACTAGCATTGAGAGACGATGAAAGACGAATATATTTACCACCAGCGTGTCATACTCTTTCCAGAAAAGTGAAAATTTTATTTTGTGAATTCTTTCACAGTGTCAAGGTTCTGAAAGGATATTCTTCAAATGTCTGAAGGCTCATGTCGATGAAAGAGTTGAAATTAAATAACATGAATTCTCATGATTGTCATATTTTGATGCCGCACTTGTTGCCGATAGCTATATGTGGAATTTTTCCAAAGCATGTTTGAATTAATATCACGAGGCTTTGTTGGTTCTTTAACGGCGTCTGTTCTGAAGTCATACATTCTAATAGTTTGGATGCCTTGTAAAGAAGGATTGTGATTACTTTATGCCATCTTGAAATGTATTTTCCACCCTCATTCTTTGACATTATGGTAGATCTAATTGTTTATTTATTTTATGAGATAAAGATGCTAGGACCTATTCATGGGCATTGGATGTACCCCTTTGAACGGTTTATGAAGTTGATAGAAGGTTATGTGAAGAATCGATATCGGCCAGAAGGATGTATTGTTGAGAGTTACCTTGTGGAAGAGACAATTGAGCCTTGCACGAAGTACTTGTCAAATGTTGAAGCTCTTGTTATTCCTAAGTCTTGATATGTAAGCAAAATCAAAGGACACGGTAATAGGGGTAAATAGTTTGGGCGTGTAGACCTTGACATGTTCCGTAAAGCACATCTATATGTATTACACAATAGTGATGATGTTCAGCCGTACATTAAAGAACATATGATTTCTTTACGGATTGAAAATCCATCAAAGAATATGAAATGGATTATCAATAAACATAATATTTCCTTTATCGGTTGGATAAGAGATTGCATCATTCCGCTCATCGGACATTCCCCAACTTCAATTTTCGAAACCCTGCATCGGTTGTCTAAGAAACCTCATTATGAAGTTTTTTCATATGCCCTTTATATGATTAATGGTTACACTTTTTATACAAAAGAAAAATATGAGAAGAGTACAATGTAGAATAGTGGGGTGAATTTAGTGGTAAGACAATGCATGTTGCTAGTGCGAAAGACAAGAATCCAACTTATATAGATATGAATTATTATGGTGTGATTGAATGCATTGTATTTAAAGTCCCTGTATTCGGCTGCAAATGGGTTGATAATAGCTATAGGGTTAGATACTAAGATGGATTCACATGAGTAGATCTTAATAGGGTAGGGCATAAACAAGACCCATTCATCTTAGCATCACAAGTGACACCATTATTCTATGTCACTGATCCTGTTGATAACATATGGTCTATGGTACTATCTGCAAAGAAAAGAAATGCCAATAAATGTGATGATGAAAATGATGCCAATTGGAATATAGAGTGTGTCTGAGCTGTCCAAGCAACTCAATTATTGAACAATGATAACAATAAAATTAATGAGGAGGAAATATATGTCAGGGATGATCATCATGAAGTAATATATATACTAGATCATGAAACTAATCCAAAAAGAAGGGGGAAAAAGAAGGAAAAGAAGGTAATGCGGGTAATAATATTGTAACATATGATATGTGTGCTAGTTTTTTTAAATGCATTTTTTGACCTTGATGATAGGGTATTTATTGTATCAATAACATAGTTGTACCTTATGGTCAAAACATAACATTCTAACATAATTTATTTATTGATTTTCTATAGAGATATGGCTAACAAAAGCAATGATAGGGACATGAGTAATGAAGAAGGGAAAAGAGGACCTACCATTATGGGAATCATTATGGACATGAGGAATAAAGAAGAACTAGTTGAGTTGGGATGGAATACTTACAATCTTTCTTTAGCCCTTATGCTGACATGTTCTTGATGTACATTTCACTTGTGACTCTTAATAGTGTTCCTATCTCCTATAATAATTGGAAGCAGGTTCCAAAGGGTCATAAGGAGCATATTTGGCAAGAAATCATGGTAAATATGCTATTTTATGTAATCATTTTTGTATGTCAAATTTTATTAATTTTAATACATTAACATCAGTATACATCTATATGTCTTATTTTATAGAGAGTGTTTAATGTCATGGAGAGTAGGAATAAATGGCTTATTAGACATTGTGGGGAGCGTCTAAGAACATTTAGGTCATATTTAGCTCGTAGGAAAATGTACAAAAAGAGGGATGGTTCTCTATGGCATAACCCACCCAAACAATATGGTTTCATTAATCAAGAAAGTTAGAACCAATTTATTGCATATCGTCTTACGTGGGATTTTAAGGTATTTGTTAGATAACAATTAAACTTTTTGTATCCTAATATTATTCTTAATATTGAAATAACCATGTGACTATGTTTTGGCTTGTAACATAGGAAAATAGTGCCAAAAATAAAGAGATTGCAAAGAAAAATAAATACTAGCATAATATGGCTGGCAAAGGTTATGTAGGCCTTGAAGAGGAGTTGGTATGTGATTATGATTTATCTATTTATATTTAAATGTCAAATTTTATAATAATATTCTTAATTAAGAATATTTTTTGATTTATAGCTCCCAGCCCAAGACTTGGATCCATGTACCTCGTTCATAAATATTGGTACATTATGGAAGAAGGCTAGAGTAACAAGAGATGGATATATTAATGAAGATGTAGATGTTGGAGCCAAAAAAATTATAAGTTTGTAGATATCTAGAACCCTACTTAGTTTTCTTTTAGAAAACTATTTTATTATGCTTATTCCTATAAGCTAAATTTACATATATTGTATACATTACAGGACGAACTTTAACCGTCAGATGGCGAGGAGGGGGTAGACCAATATAACATTGTGTCCTAGGATACAAGAATTGTAGAAGGCCCAAGAAGACATAGGGATCTTGGATTAGGTGTTACGAGAATGAGCGTATGTGGTCGATCTTGTGGTTCTTATAGCACTAATGAGCAAGTGGCCATCCTCACTTAGAAATTAAACATGGCATTTGAACGGATGGCAAAAATGGAGCAAGAGTTTTCATTTATTAAATCTCAAGTGTATAAGCCATCCAATTCAGTAGACCATGATCAGCTTCACGTACTCAATGTAAATAGCGTCAAAGATAGTTGTGAAGCTGATGCACGTCTTTCTTCTCTTCCCAAGTAAGCATTACAAACTATGAATTGTTTTTAAATGTATTCGGTGTAATAAATAATTACTAATGTGTAATATTTTAGTTTAGGGTTTGCATAAATGTGACTTGTTAGCGAATGACCTTTCAACTCTTTTAGCAAAAGGAAGGATACACATCAGTCCCAATACCCAAATGTAAACAGTCCACGGGTATAAATTAGCCCTAAATACAAGGCCGGTGAGAATTGACACTCTAATCATTGGTAGTGCGTCCTTTCCTTGTTATAAAGAGGGCGATGATATAGTCACAGTGCTAGAAGCTCATGAAAGCTTCGTGCCTAGGCTTGCGGATCAAATACATCTCACTACTGAAGAGGTAATGACATTCGACATCTTCATTAGACCTTGTTTAGTAGTTACACTGTTTATACCTTTTTTCATATATATATGCTCAATATATATTTTATTTATTATTATCAATTAAGGAATCAAAAGAGGAATAAAAAAAGAAGACTGCTCCTACTAGTAAAACCAAGAGAGGCAGTAGTAGAATGAGCAACACAAAAGAGGGCACTGCTAAATGAAAGTGAGCTAAATCTTAAAAATCAGTTTTCCCACAAAAGATTCCTTCTTCGGAGAAGAGCCAACCTCCACCAACAATAGCTTTATTTTATTTGTATGCCCAAAACTATCTCAAGGACAACTATATTTTCATTGATTGTCATCCTGAGTATGTTGGGAGGGACGATGCTACTTACATGGTATCGATGGTTGACATAAGTGACATTTATAATCAAGAATAGATGTCAACCACGAGTGTTGTCGTCTGTGTCACGTAAGTATTATTTCATATTCGAGGTTTTAGTACTCTTGTACAATTACAATTTTTATAACCTCTTATATGAGTTATTAGTTATTAACAAATATGCATTGTTATTGTTGTCCATAGGTTGGTAGCTAGTCGCGCTACGATGGAGGAAATGTTGTCCTCTATTGTGTTTATATGCCCATATTGCATAGTTGACAATAGTACAATAAGAGTGGGTAGGTACATAAACTATTTAGCGGATCATATTTTGATTGAGGGACACAACAAGCTCTATCTCATTCCTCACCTCAAAACTGAACATTGGGTTTTGTACGCCATCTGACTTGATCTTAATAAAGTCTATATGTTTGATTCCCTTTGAACCTATGACGTGCCTCTTGAAGTTTCTTGTTGTGGTGGGAAGGAATTTATCAACATGTTAGTATACTTTTCACTTCTTACTTCATTAGCTTATTGATACATATATTCTACTTTCATTATTTGAGGTATATATACTTATAATATTGTGTATCTAACTCTATTTATTAGGGCACTATGGGTGGCATATCAAAGGAGAGGTAGGAATGGTTTCCTATACCTAAAAAATATTCAATATGAGCCTATTATGGTAAGTAGGAAGATAAATATTTTGTGTTTAATTTTAATTTAAATTAATATCTAATTGTTAGAGAGCTAACTGAATTCATTTGATAGTGTCCACAACAGTAAAATGGTGATTATTGTAGATACTATTTATGTAGAGTAATGGATATGATAGTCCATAATAGATCGATCAACATAGATCCAAGCCATGTATGTTTGCTTTTCCTTATTTTTCCATTAATGAATCATGACATATATATATTTTGTACATGACCTAAGTGCTAACTATATATTAATCAAAACTTGGGGATTGTAGTTTTTCACGGATGACTATGTATAAGGCCAGCAGTACAATGTTGATGAAATTGATGAAGTTAGAGACCAATGGGCCAAGCACGTGAACTCATTCATTTGGTATTAGGTAGGGATCTATATTCTACATACATGTTCAGGTTTATATTTCGTCTACATCTTTCAATCTTCTAGGCTATGATGTATGAACTTTTTACTTTGGGGTGTAGAGCTACCAAGTTGTGGTATGCCTACTAATTTTGATTCTTGAGTATGCCTGGTGTATTGAGACATACAAATTAGAGAATGATTGAAATTATGGTGTGATTGTAGATTTGGTATGAGTTGATGCATTTTTACATTGCAAATTTGGTAAATATTTGAACGTACAACTATGTATGTGGGAAAGAACAAAATAGCAAAAACATTAAAAAAATATAATTTTAATAATGGTTCTTATTAAGAACTGATATTAAAATATTTAATCTCAAATTTATGTTCATTTTATTTTTATTAGGGTTTAATAAATACATAATCAATCACCAAAACCCTAATTGTATCATATAGGTTTAATAATGGTTCTTATGAAAACTGTTATTAAAAATTATGTTTTAATAACGGTTTTGAGTAAGAACTGTTATTAAAACTGTGCATTTAATCTCAAATTTATGCTCATTTAATGTGTATTAGGGTTTAATAAATGCATAATTATTGACCAAAACCCTAATTAGATCATATTTTAACAATGTTTTTTGTAATAACTATTATTAAAACCTCATTTTCTACAACGGTTTTGACTTTATAACCGTTATTAAAACCATGTCTTTAACAGCGGTTTTACTTGAAAACCATTATTAAAACCTTGTTTTTAACAACGGTTTTTACTTGAAAATTGTTATTAAATATGAAGTTTACGTACATATTCACGGATTTTTGTATATTTTTTATGAAGGTTATGGACCGTTATTAAAGATTTAATTATGGTCAATTTAATAACAATTCAAAACCATTATTAAAACCATAAAATAACCGTTATTAAAACCCCTTCTTGGGATAGTGCACCTAGTATTCAACAGTTAATGGATTAAGATTTTCTTTGAACTATTTTCTCTAACTCTTGGGGTAGGTTCCCAAGAGTCAGTAGGTGCCTTACCCTATGTTTTATATTTTCACTCAATAAATATTTTTCTTCGCTACCAAGTTGAGGTCAGTAGTGATATGTACATATCTTCGAGGGATATAATTATACTATGGTAGGCCAAAATCTCATTGGTCTAGTATGAGTGCGTAAGATATCCTCGTACATGCTGCCTAGCACTTTATATTACCCATTGCTTAACAGGTGCTGCATTCCAACTTTTTAACCTTTAGAAAGAGAGCATTCAAGGTGCAGTGGGTGAGGTATCCCAATATAGGATCCCTTGATATAATGTTACCAGATGGGGTGCATGTGGTATCCTAATATGGCTAGGCTCTTATAGTAGCTACACTCGATATGTGCTGTGTGTGTTATCCCGATGAAAAACCCTTTTATATATCCCATCCCCATGTTGTGTTTTTGTTATCCAATTATGTGTATTCTACAACAAATTTTGTTTATGGTGAAGACCTTGGCATGGCCAAACAAATTATATTAATAACTAGAGAGTATATGATCACTAAAATATGATTAATAATATAGTCATAGCTATATAACCTAATACGTGGCTAATCATACATTTCCTGAATGATTTCCATACAAGCATGTCTTGTTATATTTCTATAACGATCTTGAATGTCATATTTTGTTAGTAAGCTTATCAACATGCTACCATATGACTTCAGTGTGCAATATAAGTGTAATTCCCCATCCCAAATTACTTCAAATTATATTTAGAATTATGTGGATATCAAATAAATGAGGTTTGGTTTTGAAATGGGCTTGAAATTATACTAAAAATGTTATTTTTAGGCACAAATTGATTGGTTAACATGACTGATCAACTTTTGTGCTAGAGAAATTTATGTTCTTGTTCTCGACAAAACAAGCCAGCTGGTTTGCCCAAACCGATCAACTAGTTTACCTATAATTTTAAATCTGATCCTTATTTTGATTTGAATTTCTCTACAATGATTATGAAAACTTCTAAATTGACTTCAATTATGGTAATAAGCGTGTTTTAATGTTC
Organism: Tamarix chinensis; assembly: GCA_030549775.1. Lineage (NCBI taxonomy): Eukaryota > Viridiplantae > Streptophyta > Magnoliopsida > Caryophyllales > Tamaricaceae > Tamarix > Tamarix chinensis. The sequence continues at coordinate 61,399,398 of CM060177.1, read as the reverse complement.
TGGTATTATTTTTATATTAACTGAACTATCACATGTTTTGATTAGTAAATTTTCCCAAAAGCCCCTTTTTGAGGTAGGCCTCATTTATCCTTTCTCCCTAACCTATCAATCTCTCTTCTGGAAGCTGAGCCATCAATTATTGACTTTGGGGACTCTCCCCTGAGTTGCCAACCCACTAGCATACCTATCTCTGAATGCCCTCAACCCGTTATAACCTCATCAAGTCATCCTTCACTTTTTATCTTCCCACACCCAATCTCACTTGTTTTATCCTCCTTTTGCTTAGGGATGTCGACTAGCTTGCTCCTATATCACTTATTCTACAGATCTATCATCATTCAACACTTTTGTTCTTTCTCTCTTCTTCCTTCTTCTTATAGAAATCTCACTAAGTGCTGAACACCTTTACAAATTTCCACTCTTCTTCATTCTCTTGAGAAAAATAGAGATCCTCTTTGGTTTTCTTCTTTGAATTTTTAGGCATTGTGTTCCTTTATCTTCAACCAATCTTTGTTTTAGTTCTCTCTAGTTTTCCCTAAGAAAGTAAGAATTATGGTTGAGAAAAGTTGGAGATTTCAACTTCCCTTTAACACCCTATTTTGAGTCAATAGGTAGCATTTTCTATTTCTCTCCTTCTTTTGATTTTCGTAGTTCTAATGAAGTTTTGGAATATTATTTTTGAAGGTTTTAATTTTATTCTCTCAAGATTCAAAGTTCTATTAGATAGGCTATTCAGTTGGAATTTTGTACTAGAAGAATTGCTTCAAGGTAAAGCATTCGTATTATTAACATAATTAGTTTTATGCAGTATATTAGGGTTCCTTATATTAAGATTTATATGAGTATGATCTAATTTTGTTCTATTTCATGAGCTGATGGTATATTTCTTTCTAAGTAAGTGTTGTTGAGTTTCTTTATTTATAAGTGTGAAATTGATTGTTGAGCATTATGTGGTTAAGTGTGTATATCACTGTTTTTCCATCTGATTCTATGTGTAAAGCATGCTATTTTTATGTGTGTTTTAACAAAGAAGCATGGTAGGATTAATATGGTAAAGTGTTGTAAAATTTTATATGTCTTTCGTAAGGCTGGGTTGTGTGTTACACAGACCAGTTAATTTGTTCTTCAAACCTGTCGACTTGTTTTGCAAGTGGTCGAATGGTTTAGAGTTTTAGATATGTTGGTCGCAAGAACAATCAATTGTTTTGGTAAACTAGTCAATTGGTTTCAATGAACATTCAATCGATTGGTCCAACCCATCGACTTGTGTCCTTGTAGACTAGGTGGTTTGGTCTCTACTTCAATTCATTTATTAATTGGATAAAACCATTCAACTGGTTACTATGACCAGTCAATTGATTGGTGAAGCCCATTGATTGATTTTTTTTTTCCAGATAAGGACAATTTGGTCTCTACTTAGACCTATCGACCGATTACATCTAAGAAGTCGACTGGTTCTCATGATTAGTCAACTTATGAGGCCAACTAGTCGATTGGTTCTCTTCCTCTTATTTTAGTCTAGGTTTGGTACAACCAAACTAGTTAAATAGTCTTATGGCCAATTGACTAGTCCATCTTGAAACCTCCTATTTTGTGATGATTTGTTGTGTTTCTCTAGGGCCTTTTGTATTAATTCTTCCATGCATTAATAAAATTTTAATTATGAATTCCACCAGGATTGAACTAAGTTAATATGAACCAATATGATGGTATTTAAGGTTTACATTTAGTTGAGTTTTCATTATCCTAAACACTGAATCAATATGATGAATTTAGTGTTATCTTAAAAACCTATTTGTTAGTTGGTATGCTTTGGTTAGTGTTTGATGCCAACACTTAAAACACCCAATTGGTTTGATATATAGATTTTGTTCATAGAATCATAGAGGCCTTCCAGGTATTCATATAGAGGGTTTGGTTATCTTTTGTGTCCCTAGCCTATATGTCCAAATAAGGTGGATGTTGAAGATCCCTGAGAAAAGCCCCTTAGCACTTGTGCTAGTGTGGTGGGTGAGACAGACCCAAAATTGAGTGTATGCCCCCTTACCTAGGTATCAAAGTAAGGTGGATGTTGATGATCCCTGAGAAAATCTACTTAGCACTAGTGTGATGATGTGGTGAGAGTTATAGTCCTACGTTCATCTTGTCATGGTATATTAAAATTGTTCTGATTCCATAATTATGTACTTTCAGTGTGGCAGACCCAAAATTAAGGGTATACCCCCTAACCTAGGCATCTAAGTAAGGTGGATGTTGAAGATCCTTGAGAAAATCTATAACACCCCCAAATTTTGGAACTTAAAAGTTTCGTTTTAAAGAGTTAATAATAGAAGCCAAAATACAAAATGTGGGTTGTCACATCACATCCAACATAGAAGAAGCACTCCCTATGTCCAGTCTATGTCGAGTGCAAGGAAAAAGTAACCTTATACTTAGAAATCAAGTGTAAGAAGTACTTGATTCCACTATGATATAGGATATGAAATAGAGAGAAGGGAATAAATAGTGAAAACATAGGACTAAGAGTCTAGAGAGAGATAGAGATATCCGGATAAACATACCTTTTACCAATTTGTTTAACGCTCACCTAAGGTGAGAAAATTAAGATGATAATCATTATTCACCTACAAAAAAAAGGGTAGATCTACTTGTGTGAATGAGTAGCACCAATGAAAAAGATGATCGGTATGCTATGCAATGAGTAAGGTAACAATAGAGACAAAATCCGAAAAAATATATAATTACATACGCTTAGAGTGGAAAGTAGAATGCAACCATATAAAAATCATCATCAATGGCATATCTACTCTTTAACATGTCAAAACCCAATATCTTTAAATCCATCATCGTAAGTATCATTGTCCTCCTAGACAATGCATCCATAAAAAAACATTCTCCTTACCTTCCACATGTCTTATAGAGAATGCAAATGTTTGTAAAAATCTAATCCACTTGGCATGTCTTGGACTCACTTCCTTTGACCATGTAGATACTTCAATCTCTCATGATTCTAATGAAGCACAAAGTCTTGGGTCTCAACTAATGACTCCATGTATTCAAACAACAAATAATGGCACATAACTACTTATCATAAGTAGAATAATTGAGTCTTGCACCATTAAACATCTCACTAAAAAATGTAGTTGGCCTCTTCTCCTATGAAAGCACACCTCTAATACCTATACCATTACCATCACAAGTGATTGCAAATATTTTTATCAAAACTAGGTAAAGATAATACTGGTGTATTTGTAAGCCTTATCTTCATGTCTTAGAAAGCCTTTCTTACATGTTCTTTCCAATTAAACTCCCCCTTCTTCATTAGTTGTGTGCTTAAAGCTGCAGTAGTATAAAAATCTCTGATGAAACTCCAATAAAATGAAGAAAATCAATGGAAACTCCAATCCTCATAGACTCTAGTAGGTATAGATCATGTTTGAATAACTTCCACTTTTGAAGGATTAACACTAATACCATCTCCACTCATAATATAGCCAATGAAAACTCCAAGCATAATGACATAAAATATTAATGACAACAGTTTTGTGTATAATCTACAGTGGATAACATCTGTTTTAAATGCCTATTATGTCTTTAAAAGACTTAAAAGACAATGGTTCCGATCACCACTATGGAAACTCTTTTACAACAGTGGTTTCCCCTTTGTTAATATTCAGCATACCCATTGTTGAAAGTCAAAGACAATGGGTATTTAACTATTGTCAATGTAAGATTTTCCCACTTTCTTTTATTTTCCACAATGGGTATTTCACTATTGTTAATGTCAGGTTTACCCATTGTCTTTTATTTTTTTGACAACAGGTATTTAACCATTTTCAATGTAAGATTTACCCATTGTCTTTTATTTTCAACAACAATTATTTAACCATTGTCAATGTAAGATTTACCCACCATCTTTTTCTTTTCACAATGGATGTTTAACTGTTGTTGATACTCTAGTTACCCGATGTCTTTTAGCTTTGACGACGGATGCTTAACCGTTGTCCATGTTATTTTACCTATTGTCTTTAATATATGAAAACCATTTTAAATGTCTTATTTACCCGCTGTCTATGACTTTTAACAAGTTTTAAATTTTTGTAAATGTACATTTATCTTATGTGTACTTTTTTTAACAATGGGTATTTAACCTTTGTGATTGTTCCACTCACTCGTTGCTTATTTCATTTTTACATCCAATGGTCAGCTATTGTCAAATATTTGAAATTACTCACCATAAATTCATCTTACATCCTAATATATATAATCCATACTATCTTCAAAACTTGCTATATACATAGTTATATTTTCAACTACAACCCGCTTTATACGTAATCGCTTACAGTCAACCCGAACCTGCTTTATGTGCAATCGGTTACATACAACATGAACTTGCTTTATATACTCCATACTATATCTAAGACCTATATATATATATATATATATATATATATATATATATAGATACACACACACACACACACACACACACACAGAGAACATGAACCTCTTATATACATAGTTATATTCAACCTGAACCTGCTTTATATGCAATCGGTTATATGCCACATGAATCTACTTTATATACTCTATACTATATCCAAAACCATCTATATATAACCTATATTGTATCCAAAATATGTTATATTGAAAATCGGTTATATACAACCTAAAATTTATATATATATATATATATAACAAGATAAATAAAAAAACATCCTATTATATTTATACAAAAATTACTATAGCAAACGTTCATAAAAAAATCACTAAATGAAATCTAAAAAGTTTTCACATAGGTTTACGATAAGAACAACCACTATTAACCTCTTCTTACAAGCAAAAAAAATGCTTGAATAATAGTTCCCTATAGTTTCTCCTCCTAGCAATGTGTGGGGATAACTACACATAAATCATAAGAAATTAACATGAGCAAGACAATTATTTCATCAAAGATAAGGTAAACACAACCAAACAACTAATATAATCAAATATGAGAATAACAACAAGAAAACTAAACATGAATTAAAAATCTAACCTTCCTCTATGGGTTCGAAACCATAAAATGAAATGTAGGAATTATATACATGGTGTCACTTGTAGGAATGAAATGTAAGAATCTTCCATAGCCACAAGAGAAGATCGGGACAGCTATCCCAACCATAGTTAGAGAGACAACACTCAGAATAGAAAGCATTGTCAAGCTGTAATTCATTTGATAGAGTAGTTAGATTGGTTAACACTTTTCTCTATTTTTATTAGTTGATTATAAATCTTAGAAATTTGTACTCATTCACTAAGATAAGTAAATAATGCCAACATTTAGAAAAAAAAAATGAAATTTTATTTTTGTACTTTAAACATCTTGGCTAAAAGTTAAAAAAAAGGGAAAATTCCCATGCTTAAGTTTGAGGGTGATATAAGCCTTTCTTTAGAGGTTTGAAGTGTTCCACATTCTGCCTCAAGGTTGGTGTAATTCACCACTTTATATTGGTTTGAAAAAAATGGATGGATTGCTAATGATAGCACTTGTATCATATTAATTATACTTGCTGTATCATCTAGTGTTGAAATGGTAATCATGAGTAAAATTGAAGTACAAGTATTTAATTTGATTATATTTTACTATATGCTCTTGTAATAAAAATAAAAATATATGGTATATTCCTCCCTTTTTTGTATCATATAGCTTTGAAATAACTTCAACACACCCTTTTATTATTTCTAATATATTGTCTTTTTTGCTAACATTACTACTAAGTTAAATGATATTTCTAACATCAATGGAATGAAATACGCTTAGAAATATTCTATTTAACCTAAAACAATCAAACCTTGGAAACTCTTAGGAAAGAGGTTATGATTGCACTCTAATTTTCCCAACCAGAAAAAAAAGAAGAAAAACTAGAAAGAAGGAAAAAGCAGAAAGACTATGATTACACTCTTTTAGTAGTTTATTGAAGGGAGGCCTCCCTGTTCCTCCTACACAAATGGAGGAAAAAGAAAAAAAGCTACACACTTTGAGTAGTTTCATAAACTTACTTCAATTGTTTTCTTACATATTTGATAAACTAAAATTAGTAACTTCCTTACACAGTTCAAGTAGTTTAATATTATTAACCATTCATAATATGCTTACCTAGAAAGTAGATTTGTTGAGACACACTAAATGAGAAAAAAATATCTAAATACCCACCCATAAAGTAGCCACAAACATGAAGGAGAGGTTTAAAAGGTAAAGAAAGGAAGAACCATCAGGAGAAAAGGTGAAGATGCAAAACTGATGCCAAGAACTAAGTTTGATAGCAAAGAAATTCCAAATCACAAAGTTGCAATCACTCTTACCTTTTCGATTATTCATGATGTTTAAGAGATTTATCTCCTTATGTTTTGACCCTAGAGTTAGGTGGATGGTTGAATTTAGGGAATAATGGTGAAATAGTAGAAAATTAAAATCAATGAGAGTAATGGCAAATAAGGGAGTAAGATCGGTGAGTGCAATCCATTCCCAGATGTTGTGAATAACCATAATTTTTCCTTGGTATGATAGATTCTAGAGCCGATTTGAGGGACAAAAATTTTTGAGGTAAACTACCAAAAGCCCACAATTAACTCTATATTTTCATGCTGCATAATGTGTCATAGAAAAAAATACCAGGCTACCAGCTGCTACTCTAAGAAATCTCAAACCGAGCCTCTTTGTGTGCAACCTCTAGACCATGACCATAATCAAAGTAAATTTCCAAAACAAGATTATTGAAGTAATCCACATGACAATAGTTCCACATAAGAAAAAATATACCAAGAGAAAACAAAATGTTAAGAATCATACCTCCATGGAAACTATTTCACTCAACTTATTGCAATTATTAGATATGACCAAGCCGATTTGATAACAAGTTATATAGGATGCGTTGGATTAGCGCCTAACATATATAAGATGAGAAGGTTCATAATTAGCATTGCTAAATGAACCATGCAAATTTCATTAACTAATGCTACTTCAGGAGAACAAAATCAAACTAGCATATCAAAGTCTTTAATAACTATAAAAGAAAATCTACCTAAAACTTTTCACAAGTCAAAGCTTCCAATGGAGTATGAATAGTTCTATGCACTGAGATAGAAAATCTATTATAAAGAGGTAAGTACAATCAAGTCAACATGAGGGATTCAAGTGCATTGTTAAATGCTATGGAACTCAAGACCTATTGCACACCCCAATATTATTATTTATTTGAATGTCGTTTCCTGTATTTTAGTACTCCTAGAATCTTAGAGATGTATCATCAAGGCCTCTATTGGGTAATGTATCAACTTGTGCTTCTATCTCCTCCTCACTCTTGAAAACGAAACATTTTGTCATCATATAATATGTTTAGCTAAATCAAATTATATGAGGGGAAAATAATATATGGCAGCGTTATACTTAAACAAATAAACGTTAGTACTTAGAATTATGAGATTTTTTCATTTGTGATTTTTCAATTATATCTTCTTCTACGATCCATGGTCCTTTAGAGTGATCATAATGCATATATGTATCCTATTTATTGGGATAAATGTCATCACCTTGAGAAGATGATGTTCTTATAATAGAGAAGGTTGCATCTTCTTGAAAAATTGAATCACTGAAATCATCACCTTCATGTACATTCCTACTCTTTGTGGTTAAAACCACATACCTACTTTTATCAAGAGAATCGATGGTATAAAATACTTATCTTACTTTTAATACCAATATAAAAGGATCATGTTTATGGCCCACCTTATTAAGATACATAAGAGTGAACCCTAACTCATCAACTTCAATCCCATTAATGTTGTCAACCCAAATGGAACTAAAAACACGAACCATGAAGAAAGTATAACTCAACTCCCATATTTGTTGGATTACACCATAATATGACATATTCACATGCATAGGATTTTTATCTTTCTTGCTAGCAACATGTAATGCTTCAGCAACCAAAGTCACCCCACTATTCTGCATGGTACTATTATCATCTTGGGACTTAGTGTAGAAAGTATACCCATTGATCAAGTATCTCGTGAAAGATGATACTTCCATACGAGGCCCTTAGGATAACTATTTTAATGTATCAAAAATAGTATTTGATTAGTGTGTCATTTGACAGGGAATATGATCACGAAACCATTCTATGAAAGATATATTATGTTTCTCTAGTATCCAATTCTCACTTCTAGATGGGTTTTTAGTACGTAACATTCTCATATATTCTTCTACATATGGTTGAAATTCTTCGGTATAATGAAGAATATACAAGTGTACTTTTTGCCACATATCACGCTCATTGTGTATCAACTTTCTGCCCATCATACCCACACCGTCACTTTTTCCATCATGCAAAGATTTAGGAATACCTATTGCATAAGCATTGAATAAATAATTGGAGAAAATTTCAATAGCTCCTCAATTATGTAGCTCTCTACAGTATACCCCTCTAGTCGATATGGATTACTTACATAACCTTTTAATATATTTTTAAATCGCTTAAATGGGTACATCCAATGTATATAGATGGGACCACATAATTTCACCTTCCTAACAAAGTGCACCATCAAATGAACCATGCAATTAAAGAAAGAAGGTGGAAATTACATCTCTAGTTGACACATGATGATGACAATATCTCTTTGAACTACATCTAACATTTTAGATTCAATTTCCTTAGAGCACAATGCCTTGAAGAAAAAATAAAGCTTAGTAATTGCATTTCTAACACATTTTGAAAGTACAAAACGGATAGCAATCGTCAATAGTTAATGCATCAAAACATGACAACCATGCAATTTTATACCCCAAAATTTAAAATCTATCATTGAAACAAGGTTACTAATATTTTAGGAAAATCCCTTGGAACTTTAACTCCTTTTAAGCCCTCACAAAAATCAATTTTATCCTTTCTTGAAAGGTTATAACATGCTGGTGCAAAAAAGTATGATTCCCATTCCTTTGTGGTGCTAATTCCCTTCGAATACCCATCTGAACCATGTCTCATCTTACATTGATGACATCTTTTGTCTTACATGGAACATTGAGTAACATACCGATCATATTATCACTTATATTCCTTTTAATATGCATCACATCATGACAATGTATTATATATAAATATTTCCAATATGGAAGATTAAAGAATATTGGTCGTTTCTTCCATTCACCAGTAGGAATTGAGGCTTTATTCTTCTTCCCAAACTTAACATTCAAATCATTTATTGTATCAAGTATCTGTCAGTCCCTCAATGATTCTAGAGCTCCTATGAATTCAATTTTTTGATTAAAATCTTTTCTTTTCCTATGATATGGATAGTTCATTGGCAAAAATCTTCTATGTTCGAGATAAGCGGTCTTCTTCCCATGCTTCAATTGATAGAAATATGTATATTCTCCACGTATAGGACATGCATAATGTCCTTTCACACCATATCCAAAAAAGTTTCCATATGCCAAAAAATCATTAATAGTATAGAATAACATTACCCTTAAGTTGAAACTCTCTTAACAGTGTGAATAATATAATTCAACATTCTCATCCTACAACAACCTCAAAACCTCAACAAGAGGTGCCAAATATACATCAATGTCATTTCCCAGTTGTTTTGGTCCTATTATTAATAGGGATAATAAAATATATTTTTGTTTCATGTATAGCTATGGTGGCAGATTTTAGATTACTAATATCACAAGCCATGTACTATGGGTTCCGGAATTATGTGCATTCATTCCATCAGTAAAAAGAGCTAATCATAGGTTTCTTTATTCTTCTCTATAGTTGGGGAATCTATAATTAATCATTCTCCATTGTGCAAAGTCTGCAAGATGTCTTAGTAAGCCATCAAATAATCTCTCATTATTGGAAAATGCCATATAACCTTTGCTAGAGCCCCTGTCTTTTTATATTGTGATGTGTGGCATTTGGGGCAGCATTCAAGAGCTGTATATTCATTTCGATATATGAAACAATCACGAGGGCAAGCATTTATCTTCTCATAATCCATAATCATAATGGAAAAGACCTTTTTAGCTTCGTAAGCACGACTAGGGAGCACATTATCATTTGAAAGCATATATTTTATAAGTTCTAATAAGGTTGTGAAAATCTTATTTGTCCAACCATTATATGCTTTCGAATTATACAAATTTAAAATAGCAGATAATCTGGTGAACTTTGTACATCCACTATATAGGGGTATATGAGAGTTGCCCGCTAACTTATCGAACATTTGAGGACATACTTGAACTCTTTGCTCAACAACATGAATCATTTCTTCTAAACGATCACCTTCATTGATCCTAAAAATATTTTCTTGACTTTCCACATTAGGTCCTACAACTTCCATTTCACCATGCCATATCCATCTAGTGTAATTTTTATTAATCCCATACAAGAATAAATGATCTCTAGCTTCAGATTCATTAACACGCTTTACAAAAAGACACCTTAGGCATGGACAAAGAAATCTACTATAGTTTCCAACATGGGCAACTACACACTTAATAAATTCCTCAACTCCATTTTCATATTCTTGAGACAAACAATTAGTATACATCCAAGAACAATCCATATTGGCAATAAAATCTATGTTAGATGATACACTTAAAAATTAATAAAAATATATAATAAGCTAAACATCAATACTAGTATATTAATTTTTCAAAGACCTGATAATACTCACACGGTGTATTTGTTACTGACTGATATTCACCAACCTACCTACCTACTTACTTACTTTCATAATTACTTACTAGGAGTAGGCATACATAGTAGAATAAACGGTAACATTCCTGGCAGCAATTAGATGATGATCAGCAGGGAAGAAAACAAGGAGGCACACATTCTTTCGTATAGCTAAAAAAAACTCCATTTTCCACCCTTTTTTATTTCTATTTTTTATTATATAGTACTCATTCTATTGTGAATATATATAATGCATCTTTTGTATAGTAATAGCTGGATTCCCTATTTTATTTATCTCTTAAATTCACACATCGCTTGTCAGGTCGATGTTTATATATATATTTTTCTTCAACCTAAGAAAACATTTGACTATTGCGATGTTTCAAATGCCTCACAACATGGATACAATCAACTTCTTATTCTCAGCAACAATTCCAAGTAAAAATGAAACTAGACCAAACAATGTAGTGAGCAGAGCCACTTGCTTCATACTAGACTCCATTATCTGTTGTGGGTAAACTCTAGTATTAACCTACTAAAACATCATGTCGCATATGCAACAAAAATTAGATCAATAGAAGAGAATACGCTACTATAGAAGTTAATTTCCACCAAATAGGGACAGCCCGAATGCTCCAACCAGGAATAACCTATAACCACAGTTGGCATATCCCACTTGATGGTGGATGAAGTGTTGCCATAAACTCTAATAAGGACATCAGGGAAATCATATGTATCATGGTCATTTATGGTGAACTCAAGCCCATATTCAAGAGTAACCTAAAAATGAAAGACAAATACAATCGTGGTGACTAAAGTAGTAGGAAGCATTAGAAGGCTTGATCAAAATCTGAAATATGCTTCAGTTATGAACTTATACCAACAACAACAATTTTTGTTATTCCAGTAGCACAAACATGAACTTAGAATTATTTATACAACAAACAACATATTGCAGGTAAACGAATCCAATTTGGGAAATCAAAACACCACTATCCAATTAAATTAATTAAACCCTAACTAATTAAGCTTGAAAAATAAATTAAGAATAAAATGCATAAAGAGATAATTACCTCGATGTGCACAAAGAATCTCAACCATCTAGAATAAACCAAGAAACGAAATACCTTGAGGAAGACAATGTACACTTTAGGATGATAAAGAAAGGGAAAGTGTGATGAAAATGATTCTAAATCAGGTATATGAAGATGATGGTCTCGGTTTGTAGTAGTCAGGGTGGTAAGGACCATTACAAACGTTCTAGAACTGACTTCTTGATCAGTTGAAGGTTGCCTATGATGGAGGAAACTGGGCGATTTTCACTACGCGCATAAGGAAGAGAAGAAAGCCTTCAATCGGTATTGTGTTGGAACTAGGAAAGGGACGTCTAAGAATTATATGTTTTACATATACACAAATAAGAATGAATAAACCACAATTATTGTTGGTGACTCTACCCGTTGTAATTTTACTCTTCTACAATAAGTTCAATAGTGTTATGGTAATAACATTTACCCATTGGTATTTTGTATCTTTAAGAATGGATTTAAAACTAATTTTGTTATACTAAATACCAATTGCCATTTTTCATATTTTACAATGGGTTAAAAATCTTTGTTGTTATACTAAATATCTATTGTCGTTTTACTCTATTTATTATGGCACATGGATCCATTGTTATTTCTCTATTTTACTTTTATAATAATAAAACCCATTAATTGGCGCTTCTAATTTTAAATATTTAAAAATGATAATTTAGTATTAACTATTGTTAAATATACTTTACAATAACATTAGTTAGGACCAGTTGTCTTTTATGCGTTGTCTAAAACAACTTTTGTAGTTGTGAAGGAAAGGTCTAAGCAACTTGGTTATCAATATCTTGAATGAAATTGATGCTTTACATAACCCAAATGGCATCAATAACCACTCACAAAACACATACTTTGTCATGAAATTTATCTTCCTTTCATCCCCATTTCTTATTCTCATTATATGGTAGCCACTCTTAAGATCAAGATTAGAAAACACCTTTTCTCCATGCAACTCATCTAGCATATTGTCCAATCTTAGAATAGGAAATATGTATTTGATTGTGATATTTTTTACGCTCAAGAATCAATGCACATCCTCCTTGTACTATTCTTTTTAGGCACTAATAAAGTAGGAACACTGTGCGGACTCACACTCTCACAAACATACTCTCTATCCAACAACTCTTGCACTTGTGTCTACAACTCCATATACTCTTCTAGATTGCATTTATTATCTAGATTATTTGGCAATGGAAATCTTGGCACAAGATCAATAACATGCTCAATACATCTCAAAGGAAGTAATCCCAATCAAAACTCATCCTGAAAGACATCTACATACTCTCTCACACTTGTTGTAATTTTATATCCATACTAGAACTCTTCCCTCATTGGACTTTCTTCACCAGCAATAAATAGTATAATTCCTCATCCTTAACTGCGTCAATCATCTCACAATCCTTATTAATAAACAAGTCCACATTGGACTCTAACTTCAAACTCTCTTTGATCTTAGCCTTTCGTATCTCCATGTTATTTTTCTTTTTATCCTCCAAAGCTTCAGCATCCTCCTTCTTTCTTTCTTCCTCTGATTTGACTTAAACTCCTTTTTTCCTCCTTTTTTTTTCTTCAATTTTCTTTTTTATTTTCTTCCCTAATCTTCAACCCCTTCATTTATCCTTCATTTTGTAACTCTAATCAATCTTTTTGCACTATTTTAGAACCACCTTGCTACTCATTATTTTACTTCACACATTTAGCTCCTCTCACCTTTCTCTCCTCAAAATCAAGCTCCCTAGATATGAATTAGGCTTAAGTCTACACTTCTTTTTTACCTTTGCACACCATATAATCATTATGTACTCCATCATGTGAAACCTTCCTATGAAATTTCCAAGGATTTCCTAACAAAATATCACAAGCATTAGTAGGTAAAATATTGCATAAAACATCGTCAAATTATTATCCAATTTTAAAAGAGATAGGAGATTATTTTTTCACCCCTACACCTTTGTCCTTCGTGAGCCACTATCAATGATGACTTCACACACTCTATCTCCAACTATACACTTGGATTTAAAGTCTACTCCCTTTGAATAAGTTGTGGTCTTTATTGTACTTTAAGCATCCTTTGTAACACATAGCAATTTAATTGTCCATATTCCAAAGCATCTTTCGTATTATCGCTTCCTTCTTCAAGGTGTTCATTAAATTCTTCATTTTCCTCATCACAAGCCTCGGTACTTCCTATCTCCCTCAAAGTCAATTCCTTTTGATTTAGACAGTCCCTAGTATAGTGACCATAGCCACTAAACTTGAAACATTACTTGTTCACCTTATCAACTACCTTATGTTTTCCCTTCTCTTAATGATTGAACCTTATATTATTATATTGATTTTTGGCTTTTAAAATTGATGACTAAGTTGTATTATATGGTTCATTGGTGGAATTGCTTGGTGGCTTTGTTCTCTTCAATTTCTTTTCAAGTTTGATTGCTAATTTCGCCAAATCTTCAAAAAACTCATAAGAATACACCTCCACCTTCTTTCTAATATTCATATTTAGAATTTTAATAAACCTAGAACATATTTTCTCTTCACTTTTTTGGACATCACAAATAAGAGATAATCTTTCAAACTCCCTACAATATTCCCTAACTCTAAGCAACCCTTGCCTCAAAGTAGTCATTTTTATGAATTTATTTGTCATATTCTATTAGCAAAAATTTTCATTATAAATATTTTTAATATCTCCCATGATCTTATTTCTGTTTTTATTTCTCTTTCCTTCCTCCTCTTAAAATTATTTCCTTCCTCCTCTTCAAATTATTATACCAGACTATTGCATATTACTTAAACTTTAATATGGTAATTTTGCATATTTTCTCATCATCAAGCTCTTTATACTAAAAAATAGATTCAGCAATTTGTAACCATTCAAGAAAAGGTTTCTGATAAAGATTACACTCAAAATCATGCAAATCAAATCTAATCACCTTTTCTGCATCATCATATGTTCTCCTTGATTTATCATGGGATCGTCTATAATTCCCTACACTCTCCCTTTTTCTTTATTTCATTCGATCACGTTCCCTAGTCTGGTATTTATCATGGCCTCCTTACATTATTTTCTTCTACTTGATCTCTTCTCTTTGATTTTGGATATTTAGTACTTGTTCTTGTCAAGATTTTATCCTTCCGTTACATAAATTTACTTAATTGATATCTTTTGCCAACACCTTAACAACATCTCTTTAATCGTCCTCTTGGCTCACCATGTTTTTCTTACACTAAACAAATGGTATTCTTCAAAAACACATCCAAAAATCAATCAAAAGCTTTGGAAATAATGATGAGTTACGAATGTACACTTGATCAAATCTTGAGAAAAAAATTGGATCTTGATCTAGAGTATCAAACTTGACCAAAACCTATGCTCTAATATAAAAACTAATGTGTATAAGGTTATGGATTTAAGAATTGAGTGGCAATATGTGTTGGATAGGGTTTGAGTGTGATCATAAATATTTAGGGATGATAAATTAAGAAAGATGATGGTCGGATATTTAGGGTTTTTGTGTGATATGGTTCATAGGTTAAGGTTAGGGTTTTCAATGTGGGATGGAGATGATGATGATGAATGACTGTGATAATGATGATTTAATGAAGAGATTTTGAGTATGATATAGAGATGATGAACATAAAATAATAATAGAATTATTATCTAGGATTTGGATATAGAATAGGTAGAATTAAGTAAGAAGAATACGTAGAAGATGAAGTTGAAGTGCCAAATAGGGTTGAATATATGCTTCGGTTATGGATAGGTTTAGGAATAGTTTTTAACCTTTAATTCACACAGACAAAAATATTAAATGTTTCAATAATAATCACTCATACTAAATTGATTAAAATTGAGAAGTATTCACACAAAACTCAAATAAGGAACAACTTGTATTTTCATTCAAATTGGCTATGCCTATGAACGTGTATGCCTAAGTCTTTTACACCCTATTTGCACCTCCTCAATATTTTAAGGTAACTCTAATTTATTAGGAATAAATTTTTTAACTAATTAGCCCTCATGCAACATCTTGTTCCCCTCTCCATGAAGATCTTATAATATAAACCCAATAAGCTAGAAGAAGAGAGAATCCCCTTAAATAGCTACTTTATGCTCTAGCCAATCATAATGAAAATAATTAACAAAATAATGATGCACTAAGTAAAGATAAACATAATGTATTAAGCCAAAAAAATCCTTCTTATACATCCCATGCATGTCATGCATATGCATCTCTCACTAGTGACTCATTTTGCAAGTGTCCTCCCTAACAAGCAATGTAGTCGTCCATTTGTCTTCAAATTCATAGGGTATCCTATCTAGTTAAATGAAAATAAGATCCATAAAAATAAATGATAAGTCTTGATCATTTTTTCATAATTAAATATCTGATCAAATAACAGTGAGAGCACTCTTCTGCACCTCAAAGAGTCAAGTTACAATAAACGCAATGCCTATTTTATTAAGCACTTCATGTAGAGGATAAAAAAACATGACGATCTTTATGGATTTTCTTGTCTTCCACCTCAGAGCATATGTCACCAAGTTGGATTTATCTTCGTGGTTAGTCAACTCTAAGCTGTGATCCTTCACTAACTGACTCTAACCACCTACTCTGTATCATGTTTAATTCTTACTAGGTGAAATTATATATAATGCTCTTGTGGCAGGTGTTAAACTTGTACTGAAATCCATATTGGTAATGCCTCTATATCTTTAATTCAAGTACCATAACATTCAGATGTAAATCAAGATTTGAGTAGTTTTGTAATACCTTAAAAAATTACTTAGCCTAATCGTGTATCATTAGCGCCGTAATTTGATTTTAATCTCCAAAAATATTATTATTAGCCTTAAAAAAATTTCTTAATACTGAAACTTTTACCAAAACCAAAACCTTGATTTGGATAAACCAAAATTTGTAAATGGAAACAAAAAAACCACCAAAATATCCACTAATCCAAATTATTTGGTTAATCCGAAATTACATAATCTAATCCTAATTCCCTAACCCTTCTCTCTTTTCCTTTTCTTTTCTTCCTTTCTTCCATTTTATTTTCATTTCTTTTCCTTCTTCTCTTGCATCGATTTTGTGACGTGAGGAGTTTGGCTTCCTCTACACAAGAGTCCGCTTGCCCCCCACATGCACCATGACACCATCCCTGCCAACCCTACCATCCCTCATGCTACCTCCTCCTTCTTCTTATCCATCACTTCCCCTTCCACCCTTCTTCATCCTTATTCTTTCTTCTTCTCCTTGTTGTTACTCTTTCTTCTTCACCATCACCATCACTCCCCACCTTCTCCTCATTTGCACTTCATCATCATCATCATCACCCCCTTCTACCTCTGCCTGACTCCCATCCATCTCAACCATCACCATCCCACTATTGTTTTTCTTTCTTCTTTCTTCTCGATAGATCATCATCATTGTCGGCATCACCCCTGCCATTTTGTTTCCTCCAAGGCACACCACCTTACTAGTATATATACCACTCCATCTCTCCATTTTATTGTCGTCCATCAACTCTTTGACCTTCTTCTCTTCTTCTCTTCTTCCTTCTCCTTTCTCCTTCTTCTTCCTCCCTGTTCCCTATTTTTGGATTTTGAGAGACCAATCCACCACAAAGCACCACCAAAGCCACCACTAGCACCCTTTGGCAGGTGGGCTAAATACCAAGGTTGCCCCAACTTTCCCCCTCGCCATTGCCCACTATCACCGCCAACCTAGTGTTACACAGTTCACGGCATGTGCATCATTTGGTGTATGGCTGTTCACTACTCATATTGCCTACTGCACAGTCGTGCAACTATTGCACCATCTGGCCACGCATTTTATTTTCTCTCAACCTAGTGCTGCATAACTGTACAATTCTTGCACCTCTTAGCCTACGTCTTTTCATCCCTCGACTTATTTTGCACTGTTGCTGTATAGCCGTGCAACTCTTGCACTGCCTGGTTGTGCAACTTTTTTTTATCCGTATAACCCTATTTTGATCCCAAATCTTGTTCAAACACTACAAAAAATTAACCATAGCTTCACCATACATTCTTATACACTTCCATACAATTTAAGCTTCCATTTGACTCTAATAAATTCCATTTTTATCCTTCTTGACCTTAACTTCCTTCTTAACTTTTTAATCTTCTATCCTAATCGTATTTTATAATGTTTTCATAGGTGATCTTCCGGTGATCTCGAAGGAGGTAGGATTTACAT
Organism: Tamarix chinensis; assembly: GCA_030549775.1. NCBI lineage: Eukaryota > Viridiplantae > Streptophyta > Magnoliopsida > Caryophyllales > Tamaricaceae > Tamarix > Tamarix chinensis. The sequence continues at coordinate 61,381,377 of CM060177.1, read as the reverse complement.
GCATAGAGCCCAGTTTCCTTTTTGGTAAGACTACATGTTGTACCTAGAGATTTAAGTGTTGCTTGTATTTTTGTATATGCTTTTGTGTTGATTATGTTGTATTGAATAATTTATTTATGGAAAATCCATGAAAAAATATTCTTGAGAATAATGAAATTATGTGGTTATATTATTGGGTATAATGTTGAATTCAAGATATCAGTGGGAAATTGAGGATATGTAATTTGGATAATTATATGGGATTAATATGTATTAGTATTTGGCTTCATAAAGCATTTAGGAGAATACGATTGTCTTGCCTATTTTAAGGGTATTATGGTCATTTGAGGCTAATTACATGGTCGTACTTATGTGGTTTAGTTGTATGTCTTGTGCTTTTATATGAGTTTCAATATGGTAATATACAATCAAGTTTGAATAACATACTAAAATGAAAGATCACTTGAGTCAGGCCGAGGTATTTATATGGCTATGTTCTACTAGATAATAATAGTAGCTTCGATGTGTTGTATCTGAGAGGTGCTTCAGTCCATTCCACTGGATTAAGAATAGTGGAGCACAATACTCATCGTGAATGAAAATAAAATTAAAGAGTTTTACTATAAATGGAAAGATACTAATCATTTAAAGTTGAAGACTACGTGAGTCGGGACCGACGTGTTGAGTTTATTCCATCGGATAATAATAGTGGCTCGAGTGTGTTGTCCTCGAGTGGTGCTTGAGACCATTCCACCAATTTAATAATAGTGGCTCAAAATTATTTTACTCCGAGAGGTATTGGCTCTGTTCGACCGGATAATAACAGTGGCTCAAGTATATTGTCATTCACAGGTATTTCAGGCCGTTCCACCAGTTTAAAAATAGTAGCGTCCCTGAACTCAATGTAATAAAATATTGGAATATGGCATATCAATTGAAAGACATAGAATTGGTAGTTATCTGGCGTTCTTTAAATTGTGCATGTATGATTTTCATATGATAATCTTTGTAACCCTACTTGACTATACCATCACCTTAATTAGTACGTAGCGTATTGATTATCCGTTTCATGTGTGCTACTTAATAAAATGAGTAGTCAACCCAAATATATATATATATATATATATATAGGTTAATGAGGACCAAGTGGATGATTTCGTAGCCTTTAATTTGATATATGTGGAGGAGTAATTTATTCGTATTAGGGTTTAGGCATAAAGTCATGTTATCCTAATGATAGTTTTACCCAGATACCTTTTTGGACTCTTAGTTTCATAGGATCCCTTTTTGTTACCTCCAAATACATATTTGATGATATTGAAAGTTATCTCATCTCTTTCTATCGTGTTTTAAATTTATTAATCGTTTTGCCTTGTGATTGATGTAAGGATGGCAGAGTAAGACAAAATTATGTCAATTATAGTGGTAACACCCAATTATTTGATTATACTGTTCCACTTAAAACAAAAATTTTTAGTAGCAAATTTTAGGGTGTCACAAGTTGGTATCAAATGTTTTGGTTTTTAAAATTTAGTTTTCAATGATCCCTCATCAAATTTTTACGGTCTATTTCACATTCAAGAAAAACCTGTTCTATTTTCAAAACCCAGATTAGCTTGTGAGGAACCAAGTGTAGGTAGCTTAGGTGGCCTTGAAAATGTGATTTATGTGCATTATATATTAGTTAGCAAGGAAGGCATAGGCCGTAACACAATTTTTATCTTGCAGCTAGTTAGTGAACATGGTGCTTAATAGTCTCGTTGGTCATCTTGAGGAAACTTTTGAGGCATTCATTGAGTTCGTCAGGCATCCACTGCCTCAGCCTCCGCCTCCACCTCCGCATTACCCATAGGAGGATATTGGGAAAGAAAAGCTTTTGAGGGTTATAGGACATAAACCACTACTTTACACTAATGATGAGGACCTAGTTATCCTAAAGGGATAGATCAGAGATATGGACAGGACGTACAAGGCAATAGATTGCCTGCATGCTTAGAAGGCAAGCATTACAACCTTCTTTCTCTGAGAAGTAGCCGACACTTAGTGGGTAGGTGGTTGTGTAGAGGGAGGATTGCTTATGTCTTAGGAGGACTTCAAGAAAGCTATCCGCAACAAGTTGTATCCCAAAAGTCTCAAGAAAAATAAGGTGAAGGAGTTTATGCAGTTGACTTAGGCAGGCATGATTGTAAGGTAGTACATCACTCGATTCTTAGAGCTTTTGATGTTTGTACTAGGGATAGCAGCGAGCAAGTCTATGGTTGTGTATCATTTTGAGTTGGAGCTTCACATCAGCATCTGGAGGATGATGGGAGCTGTGGCTTTTCAAGACTTAGGCACCTTATATGAGCGGGCTTATGTCCCTACTACTATGGTATAGGAGCAAGCTTCTATTCTTGGTAAGAGAAACCTAGACACACATGGTTCTAGAGGAAGGATTCATTTGCAAGGGAGTGGACCTTTGGGTTATTAGCCAAGGGATCATACAGGTGGACAGAGCAGATATATTGGACTGGTGAGGCTCTTCATGTGTCATTTCTACGGTCGGGATCATCCATGATAAAATAGTTATGACACTCCTAATCAATATAGGATGTGTGGTCAGCTTGGCTATTGACCTTTTGAGTGTCAGCATCAGAAGAGATCGCTTCTACTTCAACAACAGGCATATCAGCGACAGACCTACCAACTGCCATAACAGCAGTTTCAATATAGGGCACCAGCCTCAGCTAGTGGACAACCAAGGGAGATTAAGGGGAGACCGCAAGTGCCTCTCTCTTTCCCTTAGAGGGGAGGAGGACAAACTCAAGGTTCTGGAGGGTATCATGGAGAATACCAAGGAGGATAGTTAGGCAGGCACCTAAATGTCATCAGCTAGGCAGAGGCTTATCGATAACTGGATGTAGTCACTGGTATGTTTTCCATCCATTCATTACCAGCATATGTGTTGTTTGATTCGGGAGCATCTTTGTCATTCGTATCTTCTATTTTCATTGCTAAAGCTACATTATCTCCATCTGCTAGTGTGTCTATTTCTATGATGTTGCCTTCTAGGGATAGAATGGATTGCACTAGGCTCTACTCAGATGTAACCATAGAGATAGGCAGGGTAGACTTCCTAGTAGACTTGGTTGAGTTAAACTTACAAGATTTTGACACTATCCATGGGATAGATACGTTGGGAAAATATAAGGCCGTAATAGATTGTGCACAAGAGGGTGTTTTGTTGTTGGGGCCTCAGGGTGCTAGGGTCTCTTATAGAAGATGCATGACTTGACCTATGACGAAAGTCATATCTGCCCACGCGTTGTATTTGTTAGTCCATAAGGGTTACCCTATATATTTATTCGAAGTTCAGGAGCTGAATAGGGATGTATGAGTGTTGGAGGATATCTCAATTGCTCAAGAGTTTCTTGAAATTTTTCCAAAAAGATACTAGGTATGCTGTCGGTTTAGTAGATAGACTTCACTTTTGAGTTAGTACAGGGGTAGAGCATGTTTCGAAGGCAACTTATCGGATGGCACCGGTATAGTTGTGGGAGTTAAAGACTTAGATAGAGGATTTAGTGGCTCATGGGTATGTTCGCTTGAGTGTATCTCCATGGGGGACACTAGTGTTATTTGTAAAAAAGAAGGATGGGAACCTTCATTTGTGTATAGATTATCGGGGTCTGAATTAGTTAACAATGAAGAACTGCTATTTGCTTCCAAGAATCAATGACTTGTTTGATCAGCTTCGAGCTGCTTCAATTCTCTCAAAGTTTGACTTGAGGTTGGGCTATCATCAGCTATGCATTGTTGAGGCTGACATCATGAAGACAACCTTTAGGACATGGTATGGGCAGTACGAGTTTACAGTGATGCATTTTGGGCTCACTAAAGTGATTTTCATTTTTATGGATTTGATGGCGAGGATCTTTTAGCTGTTCTTGGATTAATTTGTTATGGTATTCATTGATGATAATTTGATTTACTCTCAGAGTAGAGAGGAGCATGACCAACATCTATAGACAATTTTATCACTCCTTCAATAGCACAAGCTATATGATAAACTCTCCAAGTGTGAGTTTTGGCTTTCGGGGGTTGCATTATTAGGTCATATGGTTTCAGTAGGAGGAGCCACTGTAGACCTGACAAAGATTTTAGTAGTGATTAAGTGGAAGGCACCCACTAGTGTCCCTGAGGTACGTAGTTTTCTAGGTTTAGCTGGGTGCTATAGATGCTTTGTTCAAAATTTCTCTCAAACAACTCATCCTTTGATGAACCTTTTCAAAAATAAGACTAAGTTTCAGTGGGATGATGCTTATGAGGGAGCATTTTAGGAGTTGAAGTAGCGGTTGACTACAGCATCGGTTTTGACTCTACCATTGGGATCTGACGGGTTTGAGGTCTATAGAAATGTGTCGAAGCATGGATTGGGTTGTGTATTGATGTAGGATGGTAAGGTAGTGGCTTACACATCTTATTAGTTGAAGTAACATGAGAAGAATTACCCGACGCATGATTTGGAGCTAGCCATAGTTTTTTTTGCATTGAAGATTTGGAGGCACTATCTATATAGGACATAATGTAGATTTTTCACCGACCATAAGAGCCTTAAGTATATATTCACTCAGAAGGAGTTAAATATGAGGTAGAGGAGATAGCTATAATTGGTGAAGGACTATGATATCAAGTTGACCTACCATGAGGGTAAGGCTAACGTCATTACATATGCCTTGAGTTGGAAGACATCACACTTTTTGAGTTTAGTTCTAGAGACTAGTCGGTTGCTGGAAGAGCTTGGAGAGATGAGAATATAAATGATCTAGCATGGTGACCTAGAGGTTTCAATGAGTACAGTGATGATCCTATTGATGGGTTTTTAGGAGATCCATGTGGGACACCTTGAGGATGTTAAGATTACAAGGATTCAGTAAAAGATTCAGGATGGTCGAGCATATGGTTTTCAAATTCGCCAAGATGGTAGCATTCGCTATCGAGGTCGTTGGTGTGTAACTTAGAGTTATGTTGATCTAAAACATCAAATTTTAGAGGAAAGTCACTATAATCCATCTTCCGTCCATCTAGGAGGGGATAAGTTGTATAAAGACCTCAAGAGGATCTACCGGTGGCCTTGCATGAAGTGAGAAGTAGCAGAGTTTGTGTCAAGATGTTTGACTTGATAGAAGGTCAAGATCAAGCATCAAAGACTTGTAGGGTTAGTTCAACCTTTAGATGTTCCAGGGTGCAAGTAGGATTCAATATCGATGGATTTTGCTAGCAAACTATCAAGGACTCGTAGTGGGTGCGACATGATTTGGGTCATCATCGATAAGTTTTTAAAATAAGAGTATTTGTGCTGATGAAGTCAACTTGGAGTATGGATCAGCTAGCTAATGCATATATGAAGTTTGTGGTGAGTAGGAATCATACACCTAATGACATAGTCTCCGATCAGGATTCGAGATTTCTTTTGCACTTCAAGGGGAAATTGTCGGAGGCTATGTGCAAGAGGTTGAGGATGAGTACTACCTTCCATCTACCTAGAGTCGGACAGACTAATAAGACGATTCAGACTCTAGAGGATATGCTATGAGGTTGTGTTTTGGACTTCGAGGAAGCTGGGAAGACCATCTACACTTGGTTGAGTTTTCGTACAATAATAGTAATCATGCTATCATTGGGATGGTACCATTTGAGGCATTGTATGGACGCAAGTGTCGGACACCTTTATGTTAGAGCGACATCATTGAGACTATTGTGATGGGACCAGATATGATTGAAGAGATGACTCCACAGGTTCGATTGATTCAAGACAAAATGAGGGCAACTCAGAGTCTCCAAAAGAGCTACATGGATAAGAGATGTCATAGTGGTGGATTTGAACCAGGGGACAAAGTTTTGTTGAGGGTTTTACCCACTAAGGGGGTGTAGAGATTTGGTCAGAAGGGCAAGCTAAGATCGAGATACATTGGTCATTATGAGATTATTATTAGGGTTGTTGAGCTTGCATACATCCTAGCACTACCACTACAGTTAGCTCGAGTTCATAACGTCTTCCACATTTCTCGGCTAATCAAGTATGTCGTAGATCTATTGCATGTGATTAGATCAGATGAGATTGAGCTCGATGATTCATTATCCTACAAGTAGAGGCCTCTAAAGATTCTCGATATCAAGGTCCGACGAACTTGTACGAGTTTAATATTGCACATGAATTCTTTGGAGCCACCATGGGGTAGAAGAAATGACCTGGGAAACCGAGAAGGATATACGTGAATTAAATCTCAAGCTTTTTAGTTTAGGTGTGTTAGGTTTTGGGTTCCTTTCCCTTTCAAGGGGGTAGTACATAGTACTATAAAATCAACTCTTAGAACTTGAACACCGAGATCTCTTTTTCCTTACATCCTTTTTCCTCTCCTCCCCTAACCTTGACTTGTTTATTTCAGGGATGAAGTCTCTTTCAAGAGGGTAGTGATGTAATACATTAAAAAACTACTTAGCCTAATCCCACATCATTAGCACCCTAATTTGATTCTAATCTCAAAAAATCCTATTCTTAGCCATAACTAAATTTCTAAATATCAAAACTTTAAGTGAAACCAAAACCTTAATTCGAATATACCGTAATTCATAAACCAAAACCAAATATGCTAAAATTTCCACTAATATAAATTATTTGGCCGATCTAAAATTAACTAATCTAATCCTAATTACCTAACCCTCCTCTCTTTTCATTTTCTTTTCCTCCTTTCTACCCTTTTCTTCCCTTTTCTTTTCTTTTCTTTTCTTTTCTTTTCCCTTCTTCTCCTTCTCCGATTTTGTGGCATGAGGAGTTTGGATTCCCTTACACCACTACCCACTTGCCTCCCACATGCACAATGAAACCATCCCTGCCAGCCTTGCTATCCCTCATGCTACCTTTTTCTTCTTCTTCTCCATCACTTCCCCTGCCACCCTTCTTCTTCCTTCTTCATTCTTCTTCTCCCTATTGTTGCTCTGTTTCGTAGCCACCATTACCATCACCATCACTCCCTACCTTCTCCTCCCATGCATGACTTCTTCTTCATCAACCCCTCCTACCTCTATCGTACTCACATCCTTCTTAACCATCACCATCCCCCTATCATTTTTCTTTTTTCCTTCTTCTTGGCAAATCATCATTGTCATCGTCGTCACCCATGCCATTTTTCTCCTCCAAGGAACGCCACCTTACTAGTATATATGCCCCTCCATTTTATTTTCACTTAGCCCTGTGTTGCATAGCCATGTGTCTTTTCTTCTCTCGAATTGTTGTGCACTATTGCCGGACAGCTATGAAACTCTAGGACCACTTGGCCATGGAACTTCCTTTTTAGCTGTTCAACCCTATTTTCACCCCAAATCTTTTCCATACATGACCAAAATTTAACCATCGCTCCAACACACATTCTTTCACACTTCTATACAATTTCATCTTCCATTTGACACCAAAAAATCCCATTTTTACCCTTCTCTACTTTAAATTCCCTCTTAATTTTTTAATCTTTAATCCTAATTGTATTTTACATTGTTTTCATAAGTTATCTTCCAATGATAATAGAAGAGGTAAAGGATTTATGTGCATAGTGCCTGTTGTCCTTGTTAGTCATGATACATGTTGTATCTAGGGATTCATATGTTACTTATATTTTTGTATATGCTTTTGTATTGAGTACGTTGTATTGAATAAATTATTTATGGAAAAGCCATGAAATAATATTCTTGAGGGTAATGAAATTATGTAGGTATATTTTTGGGTATAATGTTTAATTCAAGATATCTATGGGAAATAGAGGATATGTACTTCTAATAATTATATGGAATTTAAATGTATTAATATTGGTATTCATAAAAAAATTAGGAGAATACGATTTTTTTCCCCTAAGGGTATTATGGTCATTTGATGATAATTACGCGGTCATACTTATTTGGTTTAATTGTATGTTTTGTGTTGTTATATGAGTTCAGTATGATAATATACAATCAAGTCTGAATAAGATACTAATCATTTAAAGTGAAACGTCACTTGAGTCAGGCTGAGGTGTTTATATGGCTCTATTCCATTGGATAATAATAGTGGCTCAGGTGTATTGTCCCTGAAAAGTACTTCAGTTCATTCCACTAGATTAAGAATAGTGGGTCCCCATACTCAACATGAATAAAAATACAATTAAAAAGTTAAAGTATAAATGGACAGATACTAATTGTTTAAAGTGAAAGACTATGTGGGTTGGGATCGAGGTGTTAAGTATGTTCCACCAAATAATAATAGTGGCTCGGGTGTGTTGTCCCCGAGAGGTGCTTTAGACCATTCCACCACTTTAATAATAGTGGCTTAAAATTATTTTACTCTGAGAGGTATTGGCTCCAATCTACCAGAAAATAATAGTGGCTAGGATGTGTTGGCTCCGAGAGGTGTTTCAAACTGTTCCACTAGTTTAAGAATAGTAGGGTCCCTGAACTCAGTATAAATAAAAGATTAGAATAAAGCATATCTAATGAAATACTTGGAATCGATAGTTATCAGACATTCTTTAAATTGTGCATATATGATTTTCTTATAATAATCCTTGTAACTCTACTTGATTGTACCGTTATCTTACTCAGTACGTAGCATACTGATTATCCATTTCATAGGTGTTGCTCAATATAACGAGTAATTGACCCAAATATTTATGTGCAAGCCGATGAGGACTAAATGGATGATTTCATATCCTTTGATGTGATATATGTGGAGGAGTGATTTATTCGTATCAAGGTCGGGGTAGAGACTCATGTTATTCAAATGATAGATTTACCTAGATACCTTTCTAGACTCTTAGTTCCATTGAATTCCTTTCGATTATATTTTGATATTGTAAATCGAAGTTTATGTCCAAAAGATTATTTAATGGCATTAAAAGTTTCCTCATCTCTTTCTATCGTGTTTAAAATTTACCAATCATTTTACATTGTTATTGATGTGAGGATGGTGGAGTAAGCCAGACTTATGTTCATTACGGCGGAGTATACGTTTCTACTTAAAATAAATTTTTCATTAGTAAATTTTAGGGAATTACAGTTTTGTCCATGTGCCTTCAACTATCGAGAAGCATGAGTCACCACTTGACCATAGCACACAACCAAACCTATACTTAAATGCACCATTAAAAACTCAAAATAGTCTAGCCCACTTGGTAACTTAACCACAATTGTTGAAGTTATCATCCTAAATTAATTTTAATCCCCTTAAATATGTGTATTCTTCTTTAAAAAGTTTACCAATGGATAATAAATATTGAATTAGCTTACAATAATAGCTAGGTTAACTCAAAAAACTATGCACCTCCTAAGTTGACATCATTTTTGGCCATTACAATATAACCTAGTTCCATGAAGGATCTACTAAAACACCTTCCTTTAAGATCATATGTAATACCCTATGTTTTTATAAAGTGATGAATAAGAGATTGTGCCAATTTTAGTGTTTGATTTTGATTTTTTTATTATTAGGATTGGGGTAATTCAGATTTGAAATGATATTAGAATATTTAATTGAATGGGTTTTTAGACAAAACAGTTGAATGATTTAATGAAATTGATCGGCTCATTGGTCATTTTGGCAAAATGATATTTGCCTAACTAAACTAATCAAATATTTGGGAAATCAATCGATTGAGCTGTAGAATAGTCCACTTTTAACCTAAATTGATTGACTGGTTTTTCACTCGAAGAATATTTTTGAAACTTAATTTTTTAGAAATTGTTATACTAAAATGTAACTTTTTTAACCTATGATGAAATTTTCCTAAGACATTATTAGCCATTTTCATGATTCACAATGCACAAAAAAAACTACCTCAAAGCAATCTGAGTAGTTGATTGGGATAATGGGGGGGGGGATGACCTCAGCCTTGTTTTCTTCCACGTCTCTTATGGTAAAATTTCTTATGTCATTAACTTGATCTCAAATTTGATTTTACTAAGTTAGTAGATTCCTTCTACACTGATCTTCCATTACCTCTCCTATGAATTCTATTTCTTGAACAATTGACGTACAATCCTCAAGAATAACTATTTGACCTCTATAGGATAGGCTAGCACATCTTTGACAAATTCTACCTTTTCACTCAAATTCAAATAGTAAGAATTAGGGTTTTTGCTTTGTTCCTTACCACACTTTGATTCATATTGATTTATTGGATATAAATTACCCTAATCATGCCTTGTCTTCATTTCTTTCATCCACCAAAAATGAGTAACCTTTCTAGCATTCACCATCTCCCTCTACATTTTGAACCTTACAATCAGATTTCTTAAACATTTCTGATAATTTCTCTATCTCCCTCTTGTTTTAATTATTAAGCAATAAAGAGTTATATTTAGGAAAAATGTTGAGTGGTTTAACTGAGTATCCTCTATTTTTCCTTTGGGGTTGGTATGATCATTATTTTCCTTGTATTTTAAGTTTGAATTTAAAAACTTTATGCACAAATGTTTGACATAAAACTGGTTTAAGCATGATCTAAATGAAAATGATTATATTGTGTCGATGTAGGGTAAACCGATTCCCTAGTTAAGTAAAATAGATCAACTAGTTCCTAGAACACTAGACTGGTTGACCAACCCATCAACTGTTAAGCCCATATTAGGATAAACCGATCGAATGGTCTATGAACAATCAAATGGTCTACCTAAGCCAATTCCCATTTGAGGGAATGGATGTTTTGGTCAAGCCAAACCAATAAACTGGTTGGTGTAACCAATTGGCTAGCTGGATAAGATAGATAGACTATTTTGGTTGACTTGCGTGATTTAGTTCTTTTCAATTTGGTTATGCTTTGAGGCTATATATAGGAACTTTATATAATTATTAAGGGATAAAATATAGATATTATAATGGATTAATTGGGTCATGATTTATGGAATACAAAATTAGTATTAAAAATGGTTATTGGGTGTACCACTTATGAAATGCAATCGTTTTTGAACAAAAAAACAAAAATGAATCACATTATTTGCTTGAATGAAATGATATAATGGGAATGAATATTATTGGCCAAGAATTCATTGAAATCCTAAACATGGTTGAGGGATGGACATGGATTAATATTGATGAAATATGTGAATACCTTGCTTGTTCTTTGTATGGGCCTTGTAGAATCACTTAATCTCATGGATAATGTACAAATCACATCAAGAAAAGACAACTGAGTTGTGTATGGGTCTAGGTTTGGTGATCCTCAATTATCTACAAGGGGTTAGTCTACCTTTGTGCCTTTTTTTTTGTGCCTTCGGGCAGGATTATAGTAGATCTTGGTACCTTACAAACTCTTGACACTGATGATGTGCTGGGGCTATTGATTATAAATGGTCTTATTACCTAGATTGTTGGCTTTCGTGTGGAGTTATGTCCATTATGTTTTTCTTTGACCTTAACTTATTTCTATTATGGTGATTGACTTGGATGTTATCTCCCTTGGTTTAGATAGGTTTCCATGGTTTGTGAGATAATAGATTAGTGCACAATCTTTCGCCCAATGATGAAAAATTAGATAATGATTATAACCGATGGTTAAGATAATAACAAGGGTAAAAGGTGGAATGAATACTTAGATAATGGGTTGAATGAAAAAATATATAATAATTGGAATGACTAACTAAATGTTGACCTATATAAATATATAGATAAGGATCTTCATGCTCACTTCAACTTGACTCACCTTTGCATGAAGAAGTACGAATAGTTTATAGCCCTTTGGGAAGCATGTCCATTGAGGATTATTACACATAATTAATTAACTTCATCTAGTTTTTTCCCAAAGTTAAGGATAAGGAGGTGATGTAAGTCCATTGTTTCATTATTGTTGTAGTATATGAGGATGTCGTCAATAAAAACCACGATGAATTGGTTCTAGTATTTAGTGAAGATCTAATTGACGAGCATATTTAATGTTACAAGCTCATTAGTAAATCTTAAGGGTATAATTGTGATATTAAAATGGTTTTTCTAGTTTTAAATGTTCTATTTTTATATCTTTCTCCATGATATTCAACTGATGACAACTTAACCAAAGGTCTATGTTTTAAAACATAGTGGCCTCCATGATTTAATTGAAAAGGTTATCAATACAAGGAAGAGGATAATGATTTTTTAGTGTCACTTGATTAAAATCTTGATACATGAAAAACAAACTCACACCCCAAACCATCTTTCTAACAAAAAGGACTAGTGCTCACAAGATTGATACACTAGGCTGGATGTTTCCCTTTTCCAACAGATCTTCTAATTGAGCCTTTAGCTCCTTCATCTTGATGTGTACCTTGCTGTATAGTGACTTAGACATAGGCTCAGTTTTTAGAAACAAATTGATGTCGTAGTCAACCTTCCAAATAGGTGGTATACTTGGAATTTTATTAGGAAGCATATCATGATACACCCAGAGTGGTGGAATCTACTCTAATAGCTCCACATTGATCTCAATATCTTGAGTGATGCAAAAAAAAATTAGATACCCTATAACACCCCAAATTTATTAATGAAAATTTTTTATTTTTAATTTAATGTAGAATTGTTGAAAAATAAAACAAAGGAATGTTACAAGGCAAAATAGAACAAACAGAAAAAAGATGCATGCACATAATATAAATGTGACAGTAGAAGAGTATGATATATTACAAATCCAAATGCATGAAATTGGCCAAGAGTTTAAATAATCAGAAAATATAAAAACTTCCCAACGTAATGAGTAAAATTCCTCTAACTAGTTAGCCTAACTCATAGGCATAAACATAAACTCTAACCCAAAGAAATGATCCTCTAATGGACCAGGTTATCAATCTCAAAATACTCTAATTGAGGGTTGTAACCCTACAAATCAACCTCTTCACCCTTAACTAGAAGGTGGATCATTATAGTGAGACACAAGTACACTATCACTAAGCTAAAGTATTGTTAAAATATACTTCTTTAAACATGATAAGGCTCATGTAGCACATTAAAGTCATATAACAATAAGGTGATAAGCATAACATTACAATTTAACACTTAGTTTAATAGTAGTAGTACAATATGACATGCTTGCATATAAATCAGTGAAGGATAACAATATGGTAAATTCATCACAACCTATATAATATAAATCATATTAGAATTCTCCCTTTAGTGACCAAACATATTTTGGCTTATAATATTGTTTGTTCAACTACACCAAGTTCGCCATCATGAACAAAAGTCATGCCAACACAAATAATAGCAATGGGATACCACACTCACTACATAGGGTTCAGATACATCGAAGGGGCTTTCTTCGGGGATACCACACCCACCGCACATTGAGTGCACCTATTGTGAGGGCTATCACAAATCGAGATACAACATCCACCACACATGGTCAAAGTACAGCAAGGGGGCTTATAGTGGGATACCTCACCCACCTCTCTTTGAATATATATGCCACAAACACTAAAAAGTTAGGATATCATAGCCGCTTAAAAAATAGATAATATAAAGTGCCAAGGGATTTTACTAGGATACCTCATCCACCTATACTAGACATCAATGCCATGCCGAGCTAGCATGTTATAATGCTATACCTTGAAAAATACCCAAACATGCCATACACAAACTAAAAATTACAAAACTTTACCATATTAATCCTAGCATGCTTCTACTTTATATCACTCAAAAAAATGCATGCTACACACATAATCACAAGGATACATGGTATTGTAAATACTTGAACGAATCATGCTTAAATGGCTAACTTATTCACAAAATCAGAGAGACCAAAACATTCTTACTTTAGTAAAAAACTCTAATACATGTTCAGATTCTAAGATATATATTAGATCATGCACACATACACTCACCAAAAACAAAGAACCCAAATAAGCCACATAATCACATTTTTGCTAATGATAAGAATGCCTTACCGTGAATAAATTCTTCTAGCACAAAAGCTCCTAATTGATTTTTATCTAGTAGAACAGTAATTCCTAAGAGAATCAAAGTTGAATCAGTTCAAAATAACCTTTCCAAACTTCATTAAAATAAATGAAAAATAAGAAGAAGAAGAAGAAGAAGAAGAAGAAGAAGAAGAAGAACATAAAACACAACCTTTTTTGAAAAAGAGGATGTCAAAGGAAATAACTAAAATCATCAACTTTTCTCAAACCTTAATAGTTTAATGGTTAAGGGAAATAGGGGAGAAATAAAACAATATTAAAATAATAAATAGGAATATAATACTTGCACAAGGAAAGGAGAAAACTAGAGTATGTCTTTATTTTTCTTAGTAGACAAGAGAAAAGGGAAGAATGAAGTGATGCTCAACACTTGGAAAAATTTTCCACTAAGAAAAGGGAGAAGTGAGCAAGAAAAATAGGTGAGGAATGAAAGTGGATTATATATGAAAGGTATAGAGGTGAGGGTAAGTTAATATTCATAAGAGAGAGGGAGATGAGATTAACAAGGTTGAATGTGGTAAACAAAGTGAGAGTTGACTTGATAGAGTGTTGGGGGTTAAGTGTAGTCAAGAAGGGAAATGGAAGTGGGTTGGTGAGTCAGGAGATGTGAGGGATAGGTGAGATAGATGAGAGAAGGTGAGGCTTAACTTAAAAGTGATTTTGGGAAAAAATATGGCTAATTAAAATCATGTAATGATCCAAATAATGTGAAAATAATCCGAAAGCACCAAAATATGCTTAGTAGCACAAATGGATTATAATTAGATTATTTCATAAACATTATGAAGAGATTAAAATAAAAATTAGAAGTGGATCTAAAATTGTAGGATAACAAGTTGATCGGTTTGGGAAAACAAGCCAACTAGTTTGTCATGAACATAACTATCAATTTTTGTGCACACTAGGCAATCGAACAGGAAAACCAGTCGATTAGTACATGGTACAAGCTTGTGTGTGCTAGTGTGGATTTATTCAAAAGTTTTTAGTAACTATAATAAAGTAAATGCAGCACAACTCATGAAAGTGTACACGGTTGCCCTACATAGTAAAGAGATAATAGGATGTCCATCCCACAAGGACAATGAGGAGTGAATTATGCGAGATAAAGTCGAGTATCCTATGAATCTATTGATGTAACTAAATGTTGATAAGATGATGTTGAGAGTATAAAAAATAATTGAGTGGTTAAAGAGTTAACAAATTCAATGGATGATAGATTTGAAGGAAATAATGAAGTAGAGTCATGAGAGAAGAGTTGTTAACTCCAAATGTATGTACTTCATGACACTTCATGCATGTTGAGCTCGATGGATATTAATCCTCCTAGTCTCACTGTTTTTCACTCAGTGGTAAAACATGCTCTCAAGCCATCTCCAACACAAAGCATGGGACCTAGGAATGTCACTTAGCGAGGGTTAAAGGATTAATGACAAGGTTTCTTCACCTATTGGTGCCAACCCTATCATTATTTGTCATTGTAAGTGCCGCACACTATCCCGTTGATGTAGAACTCGGACAGGTGCCTAATGTGACAAACATTCAACACCCAGATAATTTTAGCTTAATAAAATGAAATATCGTTAAGCTTAATAGGACTAGAAATTTCAAGATTACAACAATAAAGGCTATCAAGTTTTCCTTTCACTAGAAGTTATCCGATGCTAAACTCCTTCTAGTCAACATAAAATAAAAAAGAGAAAGATGGAGAGGGATTTGGGACATTACATTACTCTAACCTCTATATGACCTAATCACTCCTTCTTCTTTTACCTATCTTAATGGAGCTCTATTGGGACTCTTCTTCTTTCTTCCTTTACTATACTACTCTTCCATTGTTATTTTTCTCTCTATATGGACGTTTTGATTATTTTCCTTTTCAATATCCTCTAATTCTTCACTCTTTTTGTTTTTATCCTAGGATATTTTTAAAGTGAATCCATGTAGATAGAATAAGGATCCTTTGGCACTATAATGGTCGACTGCACCAAGGAGTCAGACAACTATTCCTTATTATCAGGTGGTAATGTCCTATAGTGGTCTTACTATTAATGCTGCCATCTTTAGAAAATTTATGTGTGCTACTTTTATCGCCATGCAAACTCGTGATGATGACCTAGCAATAGCTTTTGTGTTTTTGGGAGCGTAAAGAGATGTTATAAGACATTAGGGAGTCACCATTCCTACACATCTTGAAAGTAGCTGAGTAAATATATTAAGCCTATAAGCAGTCATAAGAATTAGTAATGCTTTTAGTTTATATGATAAGAGATTTGTTTTTAGGTTAAACTTATGAAATTCATGTGGGATATTAATTGGTGGAAAAAATCATTATGAATCACATCCTATGACTCTCTCATGTGTAAAATAATCATGAAATAATGATACTCACAAGGTCCTTTAATTAGCTCAAATCCACTCATATCACTTTCCCAAACTTGAGTTGTTGCTCATAGCAAGAAACATTATGACATTATAAGAGGAGACACCTAAGTAAAATAAGGTTGCAACTCGTAGCCTTTATCCATGTCGATATTTTATTTTTAGTTGAAACCTACTTGCAAGTGTGTGAGATATTAAATAAGGTAGTCGTATGTGGTGTGTAGGAAAGGAATTTTTATGGATTTTTCTTTTAGAATTTCCATTGGACCAATAAGGGTCATCAAGGAACTTATAAACTATAAAAACCTTTTCCATTAATAAACTTGCTCATAACCCCTAATTTTTTTTAGCTTAAGAAAATCAAACAAGGTTTCACTATATGGGCAATGTCTTTTTACATGAATGTACATCCTAGTCTCAGAGAGGTACCTTAGGTTACTCCACCTTGACACCTATTTTGAAAATATTCAAGCAAGTTTTTCACCCTAATAAAAGGTTTGATAGAAGTGCACACATGGTTCTTATACAAGTGCCGCTAGGTAGTAGACATTTCTGGCATTGAAGCTTCCTTTTCATTTGTTAATATGCTAGTATAGGCTCTTAACTAATTGTAAGGGTGAATTCCTCCAACTTATTCAATTATTTTCTTAATAGGGTGGTTATGGAAGGCCTTCTATCACATTGTCTTGAGGAAGTTGAAGTGACTGTGTCTTAGTGTCAAAGTCATATGGGGGCTGAAGATATTCATTAATTCCTAGTGCTCAAAGTGTTTCCATGTTGAAGCTTTTAATAATATCCATTTTCGTAAGGAAAAAAAAGTAGATGTGACCACACAATCAACATGTACTATAAGACCTTAAATTATCCTACTTATTTAACCGATAGGGCATTTAAGTTAATAGTTCTTTCAATACTTTTGTGTTCATAGATTTCATAGTAGACATAATTACATAGTTCATAAGAGAATTGATAGGACACGTATTAAGGCTACCTACGCTCTAAGATTATGCATATCAATTAAGCTAAAAACAAAGAACTATGCAAACATAAGGCATGAAAAATCCACTTCTTGAAGTAATATTAAGATCAAATATAGCATTGAAACATACTAATGAAACAACAAAGCAAATCCCTCCCGTGGACAAAAGATGACAGTGTCCTAAATGTTAGGGTAGGATAGTAGGATGGTAGGATAACTAAAAGATAAAAAAAAGATAGTATGGCCATGCAGCCAAGATTCAGCACAAAATAAATTAAAAATCAAAATAGTCGTTACACAACTGGTTATTAGGGAAACATGACACAAGGTAAATTTATTTGGATGGTGATGGCTTCACTATTAGTGTTACAGATGGTGTGATTGTGGTGGTCATGCTGTTAGAGTCTTCTTTCTTGGAGTTATTTGGGTCATCCTACACTGAAGGTCAGCCTTGGTATAACTCACACCCTTTCCTTCATCCACCGGTTCTTGTGAATGTCTGAATCTTTCCTCCTTCAAAGACGTGAGTGATAATTTTATCCCTAGCCAAACCCTCCCAATTTTTGAATCAGTCAAACCAACGAATTCTAGTACTATTAATAGATTAGTAATGATTGTGATGATCTCCTCCTACCCTCTCGATAGTATGTTCATATTATACCTTAACGCCTACACCTTTACCTCTAACCCTACTTGATGTTCCGAAGAATTTGTCATTAGTGATATTGCTTTTGGAGTTGGCAAGGAAGTGTCAAAGAAATGATTTATGACAATTTGGCTGATAGAGTGTGGGATGTTGACCATATCATCCTTGGGTTCTAAATATACTACTGCCTTAGCACAAAGGCCAACAACCAAGACTAGGTAGAAGATTAGACCCTATGGCTTTATGGCCACTAGTTCCAACTGATCTTGTATGATTCTTCCAACATCATTGCTATGTTTATTTTTTTTGATAATTAAAGAAATTTCATTAATAACCAAAAT
Source organism: Tamarix chinensis (assembly GCA_030549775.1). NCBI lineage: Eukaryota > Viridiplantae > Streptophyta > Magnoliopsida > Caryophyllales > Tamaricaceae > Tamarix > Tamarix chinensis. The sequence goes on along the minus strand of CM060177.1, from coordinate 61,363,106 downwards.
GGGCATGCATGGTACAACCAGGCAGGAAACAGAGGAATAGGATGGAGATTATCTATCAAGCTCCTCTAAGCTATTCCTATACTTACTGAAATTACTGCTTTGATAGACTCTTATATACACATGAGTCATAATTTTTCTAACTATTTCATGGGTCTGCAGTCTCCTATCTTGAAAAATAACTTGGTTTCTGTAAACCCAGAGTTCATAAATCACTGCAGTAGCTATCATTCTCAATAACCCATCTCTCCCCTATCTTCTCTTGGCGTGCTTGATGAGCCATGTTAACAGCTGCAACCAATTTGTGCTCCAATGGCACCATCCTAACCAATTCATAATTTTTCTCCAGCACTCATTTGCAATATGGCATTGTACCATTACATGGTCCATAGTTTTAGTAGTTCTGCCACAGGTCTCACAGCATACATTATTAATAACCTTCCATCCATGAAGCTTTTCCTTTGTAAGCAAAGCATTTCTGTAGGTGAGCCAGTTGATAAACTTGTGTCTTGGTGACCCCTCCTGTTTCCACACTAGGTAGAACCATTCCACATCCTGTCCTCGAGGTTTGATTTTGTCATATATATCCCTGGTGGAAAAGGCTCCATGCGGGGAATATACTTCTGATTTGAAGAGAGGACCTATATCTGATCTCAGACTCATCACTTTCTTAAAAATCCAGGATTGATGGGCCTTATATTCATATGACCATATGTCTAGAGCTTTGATATAATATTCATGCACCCATTTGATCCAGAGGTTTTCTTTTTTATGGATCAGTTGCCACAAGAATTTTGCAATTGCTGCCTTCTTCCATCTGTGAACATCCTTAATTCCCAGGCCTCCTTCCTTCTTTGGTAGACAAACATGCTTCCAAGCTACCAAAGCCTTTTTTCCTTAGCCATATGACCCTGTCCAAAGGTAAGTTCTGCAAATAGATTCCATCCTGTGAATAACAGGGCCCAAAAGCTCTAAATGCCAAATAGGACAGAATTTATGAGTTGAACTCTTCCTACATAGCTGAGAAATCTAGTAGACCAGTGCTTGACTTTAGCTAAAAGTTTCTCAACTAGTGGAGAATAATGTTGAGCCCTTAGACTGGAAGATTCCAAAGGAATTCCCAAATATTTGAAAGGAAAAACACCTTCCACACAACCTAGCTCCTGGAGGATTAAAAGCCTTTTATTAGCAAGGGCCCCCCAAATACACAGAACTCTTTGAAGGGTTAATATTTAAACCAGATCTTTGACTAAAATCATCCAAATAAGATTTGATGAGGTGTGCAGATTCTGATGTAGCCTTAGAAAATAGCAGGAGATCATCTGCAAAGCATAGATCAATCAAATGCAGTTTCTAACATCCAGGATGACTCTGAAAACCCTCCTCCAGCCATAAACCTTTTAAGCTTCTGTGTAAGTATTCCATGCCTAGGACAAAGAGATAAGGAGATAAGGGGTCTCCTTGTCTTAAACCCCTCTTACATTGTAAAGGTTTTGTTAGAGAACCATTTATGTTAAACGAAACTCTAACAGAAGAGATACATTGTGAAATAAGGTTGATAATCTTAGAGGGAAAGCCAAACTGGGTTAGAACCTGGATGATAAAGGTCCACTCAATGGAATCATAGGCCTTCTGTATATCTACCTTTAACACCATACGGGGAGAAAGGTTTTTTCTATTGTAGTGTTTAAGCAGCTCTACAGTAAGTAAAACATTATTTGCTAAATTTCTTCCCTTAACAAAAGCTGCATGGGAGCTGTCAATGACTTCATGCATGATATTCTGTAATCTGTTGGAAATAACCTTGGATAGGATCTTGTAAATCACATTACAACAGGGTATGGGGCGAAATTCTTTAACTCTGCATGCACCTTCTGTCTTGGGTATCAGTGTCACAGCAGTATTGTTTATTTGATTAAGAATTTTCTCTGATCTCCAAAACTATTTCACAGCTTCAACCATATCTGTTTCAATGATAGACCAGGCTCTCTTGAAAAAATGGGGGTTATAACCATCCGGGCCAGGGGTTGTTGTATCACCCATTGAGAAAACATCATTCTTTACCTCTTGGGTTGTAGGTTCAGAGATAAGCTGTAATCTAGTGTTATGTGATAGGGTTCCTCCTTTCTTCCTCACATCAGGGTCAATATGCTGAGTCGGTACAGATTGTCCCAAAAGATTGGCATAGAATTGTTGTACCTCAGCTGCTATATTGTCATCTCCCAGTATACACTGGTTATGGTCATCATAAATCCTGTTTAATCTATTATGAATTCTTCTGCCTTGGGCAATAGCATGAAAATACCTGTTATTTCCATCTCCGAATTTCACTAACTGGATGTGTGCCTTTTGTTGAAAGAAGTGTTCTTCTTCAGTTGCATGGGTTTGCCATTTGATAGAGGCCTCTCTTTCAATTTTTATCAGGTCCTGGTTAAGAGGGTCATGCATGAGGTTTCTGTGATCTTCAAGCCAATCAGAATGGACTTTCCTTGCTTTTACTGACACATGCCCCTAGTGAAGCTTATTCAGCTCCTTTAATTTACCTTTAAGCTCTTTTAGCTTGGTAACAATCTTGTACATAGCAGATCCAGTGTAAGTATTTTTCCATACCTCTTGGACTAAGGGCAGAAACTCCTCTTTATTAGCCCAGTAGTTATGAAATTTGAAAGGTTTGGGTCCACTGGTTGCTTGCTTGTCCACTTGTAACACCATGGAACAGTGATCGGAGTTGACTTGGGCTTCAATCTGCAAGGTAGTAGCAGGAAATTGAGCTAGCCATTGAAAAATTCCAAAAGCCCTGTCTAGTCTGCTGTATATCCTTGTTCCACTCTCCTGCATGTTTTTCCAAGTATACTTTGGACCAAGAGTTGGTAACTCATAGACCACAGTGGTGATTACAATGTGTGAAAGCATCCACATCATTTTGGTTTATACTGCCCCCAACTTTTTCAGATGCAGATGCCACAATGTTGAAATCTCCTAAAATTGCCGAAGGCTGTTGAATACCACCTTCTATGGATTCCAGCCATGTCCAAAGGTCCTGTCTAAGTTTGCCTATATTGAAACCATAAATAACAGCCAATTCAAACAGTATATTATTTCTAAGATCCACAACCCTGGTGTGAATCCCTTGAGCCATACTGCTGATGACTTTGACATAAAAAATATCAGCCTTCCAAAGCAGCCATATTCTCCCAATAGAATTATTCAAATAGCTGTGGGTCCACTCCCATCCCAGTTTCAGACTGTCTAGGATAGTTCTTACCTTATTTTCCTTCACACGGGTTTCCACTAATCCCAAAATTACAATTTTGTGTTGTTAGACAAATTTTCTCACAACACCATGCTTGAGGGCTTTATTTAGCCCTCTAATGTTCCATACAACAAGGTTCATAATAAATGTAAGGGCATTGAACCCCCACCTCTATCAATATCCCCAGCTCTTTTCCCTTTATCTTTGGTCATTCTAGAAGAGGGCAATCTTATAGTATGGTTAGATGATACAGGGATGTTCTTTTTCATTTCATAGTTTTCCCCAGGGCTTGAGACTATAATCTTGTCATAGGAAGGTAGCATATTTTTCTCGGCATCAATTTTCTCAGTTACTAGAGGGGTAGATTGTTGATTTAGACCATTTGGAACAACCTTAGGGACATCCTGGGCAGGTAATTTGACCTGTTGTGGCTTAGGTACCCAAACTCTATGGTCAGCCTTATTCTGCCCCCCAGAAAGTTTCCTGTATTATCTAATGTCATGGCCAACAAGATCACAATGTGTGTAGAATTTTGGTCTCCATTCGTATTCCACTCTTTGGTTCACTATATCCCCATTTGGTAACATAATTTGCACATGGTCTACAAATGGAGAACTCACATCAACTTCGATCAGCAGACGGGGAAAAGAGATTCTCCCACACATAGCTGTTATTTGATTAGCACAAATTGGTTTACCCAGGATACTACCAATTCTACTGAGGCTATCATCCGACCAAAATTGTAGGGGTAAGCTAGGAAAGATAACCCAGAGAGGCATAACTCTCCACTCAGTTTTTGATAAGTTCATGTCAGAAGACCATCTGCGAACAAGTAGGGGCCGTATGCCAAAATTCTAGAAGGGCCATTCGAGGATTCTGTTCATGTCATCAGATGATTCGAAATGAAAGATGAAGAATCCATGGTCATGGGACAATACCTCTGGGATATTGGGGAGGAACATCCATTGTTCAGCAACAAATTTTTTCATTTGGGAGTGGAGGGGCCAAGGACCAGGAACAAATCCTACCATTGCATTACTCCACCTTCTAGCCTCCCTCTCTAATTCCGATTCCTGTATCTCTGCTTTCAAAATTCCATCAACCACAGTCGGAGGCATGTATTTCAAATTCATACCTTTTTCTAGGCGACGATTTGCAAGGAGAATCTCCTTCCAATTTAGAGTCAAATTTTCCTTTGGGGGTTCCTCAAATTCCAATCTATTGTCCAATTTTGTCGAGGTACAATTAGTTAAATTTTTGTTTGTGAATTTCGGCGAATGGATACCCTTTCCCGAAGCCTGTCTAATAGTCTCTGTAATCCAGTCAAAACCCGTCTTCGGGCTTCCCATGGGATTCTCTGTCGTCTCCGGTTGGTGACTCTCCGATGTGGCTAGAGACACTAGAATAGGAGAAGCTTTACGTTGAGACTTTCTCTTATCCATGGATACTGGTGGTCGAGCCGCAAGTTCCATGATGATCGCACGGCCGAGGAAAAACCTAGCGCGTGAGGCACGTTCTTTTCATTCTTTTAATTTTAGTGAAAGATCATCATTGCTATGTTTCGTAAGGAAGTAATATACTAAAACTATGGGGTTAAAGGAAATTTATCAATCATGGGTGGTGGGTAGTAAATGGCTTCTAAGGAGTTAGTACTAGACTAAAGCTTGAGGGAGGAGTTATGGGTGGTCGTAGTGGTAAGCACCATTGGTGTGACTCTCTATTGTGTAATAGGCTTTGTTGGAGTTATGGGTGGTCGTAGTGGTTGTAGCTTGATGAAAACGGGTAGGCAAGATGTGAATTATGAAGATAATTGAGGATAATGGGTGGGATTTGAAAAAGATAAACGATTCATAACTGGACAAGCAGGATGTACCTAGGGGATAGTGATGCAATTTTACACGTGTGCTGTGTAGCCGCCTGACATCTGATATGTTAAATCATCCTCTAAGATTGGGAACATCAGCAACCTCTATCCTCTTGATGCATGGAGCACCCCACTCTGCTCATCCTTTCACCTGCTCGATAGCCTAGAAGTTACTAAATTGAGTGGATATGCACATTATAGTGTCCATTTTCAAGAAACTACCAAAATGTGACAAGAATAAAATGAAGCATACAAAATTCGAGTGAAGGAAAAAATAACATAGGCTCCCTCCTACAAGTGCTTAGTTTTATTTCCTTTGCCTAACAACCTACTGTGACCCTATGAGGTTCATAGGAGAATGTTTAAACATCCTTGCTAAGATTTTCAGGTTTGTAGGGATTTATCCAATAGCTATTAACCTTGAATGTTCCTATTATTTTTGGATCTTTGAGTTCCACTACCCTCGAGGGATACACCTAAACAATTTCATAGGGTCCAAACCATCTTAACTTCAACTTACCTGGGAACAACTTCAACCTTGAGTTATAGAGCTACACCAACTATTGAGGATACTGGTCTTTTGGCTTTAAGTGCTTGTCATAAAATTTATTTTTCTTTTCCAAATACAATCATGCACAGTTGTATGAAGCATTTCTAAATACTTCAAGCTTGTTCAACTGTAATTTTTGAGTTCTCCTACGCTTGTTAGATCTAGGTTAATAGTTTTAAAAGCCTAATAAGATTTATGCTCTAACTTAATGGGTAAATTACAAGTATTTCCAAACATAATATAGTTGGGTGACATTCTCAGAGGCATTTTCCTATATACCCACATTGCGTCATTTAGTATTGTTGACCAATCCTTCCTGTTAGGGTTGACTACTCATTCCAATATTATTTTAATTTCCCTATTAGAGAATGCACCTTGATCATTCGACAATGGGTGATAGGTTGTGGGTACCCTATCATGAAGACCATATTTTTGCATGAGTTGTTGGAATGGATTATTAGACAAATAAGTAACACCATCATAGAAAATTGCCTTAGGGTTCCCAAATCGCAAGATAATATTATGTTACATGAAGAGAATTACCAACCTAGCATCATTATTTGGTAGTGTAGTGGTGTCTATCTACTTTGATACAAAGCCCATTGCTACCAATATGTACTCATTACCAAAGGAAGATAGAAATAGGCCCATGAAATCAATGCCCCATACATCAAATAATTTAACTTCAAGATTCTTTTATGAGGAATCTCATTCAATGAAGAGATGTTCATAGTGCATTGGCATTGTTCACATTTTTGGATCTCTTCCCTAGCATCTCTAAATATATATAGTGGACTGATATAATCCACTTTGAAGGAATTTATTTGTAGTCCTTATCCCTCTGAAATGACCACTAAAGGTTGTGTGGTGGTAAACAGCCATGATTTCCTTAGCCCCCTCTTCACTTATGCTCCTCTGCCTTAATCAATCTGCACATTGTTGGAATAGAAGTGGTTCGTTCTCATAGTAGTACTTGACGTAATGGAAGAATATTTTTAATTGTTTATGAGATTTGTTAGGGTGTCATATTTTGCATGCTAGGTAATTGGTTGTACCAATGTACCAAGGTAGATAACCATGCCTTACATTCAAAAGTTCTTTATCAGGGAAGTCCTCTTTAATGTAGACTTGTTTCTAATCCTCCATGTAACCTTCCATTTTGATAAGATGATATGCAATCTTATTGTCCTTCCTTTGATAGTCCATGATCTCAATGTCATATTTTTGCAATAGTAAGATCTCTTTTAACACTCTCAATTTGGTATCTTTTTTGGCAAGTAAACAATGAATAGTAGCATGGTTAGTGAATACAACCACTTTAGTTCCTAAGAGATAAGAGCAAAACATATCAAATGAAAAAAACTACTACTAGTAACTCTTTTCCTCTAATAGTGTAATTAAATTATGCTTCATTGAGTTTTTTTACCAACGTAGTAGATGCTATGGAAGAACTTGTTTTTCCATTGTCCTAGGACTACTCGTATGACATCATCACAAATTAAGTCAAAGGGGTAGTTCAGTATTGTCCCACAATAATGGCTACCTTATAGAATTTATGAAATTTTAATTTTTGGTTTTGTTCCAACTGCTGATAAAGGTGTTTAGTAGTTTTAGAGAAGTCATTGTTGAATCCTTCGTAAAAACTAGCATGTCTTAGGATACTTCTCATACCCCTAACAGTATGGGAGGAGGTAATGCTTTGATAATCTCAACCTTTACCCTATGAACCTCTAGTCATTGCCTTGAGACCCTATCACCTAACACAAAACCCTTCTTGAACCATGAAGTGACATTTTTTCCAATTAAGAACCAAGTTTGTCTCTTCACATCTCACTAACACTCTTTCCAACTTTGTCAAGCACTCCTCAAAATTATCTCCAAAAATAGAGAACTCATCCATAAAAATTTCTACTATGTCATCAACATATCATTCAAAATAACTATCATGCATAACTAAAAAGAAGTAGGTGCATTACACAAGCCATAAAGCATTCGCCAAAAAGTAAATAGTCCATAATGGTATGTGAATGTGGTCTTATGTTGGTCATCATGTGGATTGGCTATTTTATTGTAACCTGAGTATCTATTCCGAAAATAATAAAAGGCCCTTCATGCCAATTTGCCCAACATTTGGTTAATAAAAGGAAGGGAAAATTGATCATTTTGGGATGCCTTGTTGATTTTTCTATAATCAATGCAAATGCGCCATCATATGATTGTGTGGGTTGCAATCAAGTTATTTTCATAATTCTGAACAACCGACACACCTCTTTTTTTTATGCATTAAATAGTACCTACCTAAAAGTGGTTGGAAATTAGATAGATGATATGTGCATCAAGCCATTTAATGATTTCCTTCTTCACCACCTCTATAGCTGGATTAAGTCATCTCTGCTGCTCTATCAATGAGCAAGATGGATCCCCTAGAAAAATCTTGTCCATGCATATTGTTGGATTAATTCCATGAATCTCTGATATGGTCCATCCCACTACCCTTTTATGCTTTTGTAACATTAGAACGCTATGCTCCTGTTAAGATTCAGATAAGGCAACTGATATAATAACTTGTAAGGTGTCCCTCTTACTAAATAAGCATACTTCAAGTGGGTTGGTAATGGCTTTAGTTCTAGCCTGGGAGGCTCCATAATTGATGGTTTGGCCAACCATATCCCTCCAAAATTCATTCCAAGATGCTCTCAAGGTGTTGAGTGATCTATCTAGCTGCACCTTGCCATATTCCTTATATAGTGCTCTATAGCACAACAATTAGGGTAGTTGCACTCTAGAAGTCTACATCAAACAACCTGGGTTCTTCATGAAATGTTCCCACACCAAATGTATCATAGATAGTCAAACTATAAAATCAACTCACGAACATTCATTCAGGTCCTCCTCTAACGGTTTCATAGAATTAAAGTCATTGAGCGTGATTTGCTCCTCATTGACCCACATCATCCATTCTCCTTTATAATTGTCAATCATGGTCGTACTAGTAGCCAAGAATGATCTACCTAGAATAATAGGAACCTCTTAGCTTACCTCATGTTCAAGGGTGATGAAGTCCTAAAAGATGAACCTATCTAACTTTACTTGCACATATTTGATCTTTCCCCCAATGTGAACATATGATCAATCAGTAAGTTATAGCATGACTATGGTAGTCCATGCTTCTCCAATACCTAGTTTCTTGATAACAAAAATAGGCATTAAGTTGATATTAGCACCGAGATCACCATAATACATGTCACCAGTAGATGAGGGAATGGTGAAACTGCTAATATCTTATAACTTTTTAGGTAGTTTTTGCTAGAAAATCAAACTACATCCCTAAGTTATAGCACCAATTTATATTCACAAAGTCTTTTTTTGTTCTTTAAGAATTTTTCATAGTTTTGCATTTGTTAGAGGGCATCCACAAATGGGATGTTTATATGTAACTAGCGAAGAATTTCAAGGAACTTATCAAATTGCTTATCCTACCGCTACTATTTGAGTCTTTGAGGGAATGGTGATGATAGAATAAAGGGTTTAATACTAACATTTGGCACTGTTTTGTTGTTCTTAGATGACTCAAGTATTAGAGTGGTGTTTTCTTTTGAGTCGTGGATAAGGTTAATCTATAGTCGGGAAGGTGTGTAGTTTTACTCTTTCTCAATTGGTTCTACATTGATTTCATCAGTGTTAGGGTGGGGTATATCCTTAGCTTTGTCCTTTTAGTAAAAAGGCATAATTGTGTACCTGATCTAAGGGTAATGGCCTTACACTACTCATTTCCTTCTCTCCTAAGGTTCTTAGTATCACTAAGAAGAGTGCCATGAGGTCTGCTACTCAGGGCTATAGCTATCTAGTGCAAGTTTGTGTGCATGCTAATGTGTGCTAATGTATGTTTAGTTAAAAGTTTTTAGTAGGGTATGTGTAATAAAGCATAGCACAACTCATGCAAGTATACATAGTCGCCCCAAGTAATAAAGAGATAAGAGGATGTCGATCCCATAAGGATTAAAAAGAGTGAAATACACTACTAAGTTGAGCATCCTATGAATATATTGATGTAACTAAATGCTTATAAGGTGATGTTGAGAGGAGAAGAAATAATCAAGTGCTAAGAAATTTAGCAAATTTAATGTAGGACAGATGTGAAGGAAACAAGGAGGTAGAGTCATGAGAGGAGAGTTGTTATCTCTAAATATGTGTACCGTATGACACTTCATAGCATGTTGAGCTCAATGGATATTAATCCTCCTAGTCTTACTTGGTTTCACTCAATGATGAAACATGATCTTAGGTCATCTCCATTACGGTGCATGGGCCTTGGCAATGTCATGCAATGAGGATTAAAGGATTAATTATAAGGTTTTTTCTACTCTCAGTGACAATCTTATCACCATTTGTCATCATAAGTTTCTCAAAATATCCAATTGATGTAGAGTTCGGATAGGTGCCTAATATGGCTAACATTCAACACCTAGAAAATTTTAGCTAAAAAAAATGAAATATCATTAAATAATCAGGACTAGAAATGTCAAGATTATAGCAATAAAGGCTATCAACTTTTCCTTTCCCTATAAGCTAGTCGATGCTAAACTTCTTCCACCTAGCATAAAATAAAGAGGAGAAAGAAGGGAAGGGACTTGGCAGATTACGATATTCTAAACTCTATATAACCTTATCACTCCTAATTATTTTTCCCATGTCAATGGAGCTCTGTTGGGACTCTTCTCATTTCTTCCTATACTCCACTACTCTTCCGTTGTCATTTTTCTCTCTATGTGGATTTTCTAATTTTTTTCCCTCTTCATTCTCCTCCAATACTTCTATCCTTTTTGCTTTAATCCTAGGGAATTTATAAATTGCATCAATTCAAATAGGATAAAGATCCCATGGCACTGCAATGTTGACTACACCTAGGAGTTAGGCGACTAGTCCCTATTGTCAGGTGGCAGTTTCCTACAGTGGTCCCAATGTTAATGCTGCCAACTTCATAAAATTCTTAACTGTTGCTTTTATCACAATGTAATATCATGATGGTGATCTTGGTGACAGCTTTTGTGGTCCTTGCATGGTAAAGAGATGCTCTAAGATGTTGGGGATTCATCATTGCTGCACATGCCTTGAAAGTAGATGAGTAAACACATTAAGCCTATAAATAGTCATAAGAGTGGGGAATGATGTATGTTGATAGGATAAGAGAGTTGTTTGTAGGTTAAAGTCATGTGTTTCATGCAAGATCTAAAAAGGTGGAAAAAACTTATTAAGAATCACACTCTATGACTCTCTTATGTTTGAGAAATCAAAAAATAAAGTTAACTCGAAGCGTCCTTTAATCAGCTCAATTCCAGTCATATCAGTTACCTAAAATTCACATTTTTATTAGAATTTCAAGAATATTCCAAAAATAAAACTAATTTATTTTATGTCATCATGGTTTTAAATACATTTCGAAGGATTTTAGGATGGGTTATTATTTACCATTTTTGAACCAAGGTATCACAAACAACATCGAACACAATCATCATTAATGCCCTAGCCTTGTATTAGTAATAAGAGACCCTAACACCCTTTGATACTCAAGGAACCAAACACTACTTATGCTTCTCCAATGTATTCATGATAGTAATCAAGTAAATATTAAACTTTTATAGCTTCAAAATATTTAATGAGAACTCAAAACCACAAATGACTATGGTCACACCACTACAGAGCCTTGAGCATGTAATCTTATCCTTTAAAGGGAAAAAAATACAAAATTGAAGATGTAAAAACATGGAAGAAATGTATCTCTTGCAATGAATACAAATGACACAAAAGAGAAAGATGCACTTGAATCAAAAAGCACACGAGCTTAAAAGATGAAATAGTAAGTGTACCATTGACCACTAATGTATGACACTCTACCTTAGACTATCTGATAACATTTAGGCAACCACCTACAACACTACTCTATCCCTAGACAAGTTGAAAAGTATAGCACTTTTGAGCCCATGGTCGACTAGCATGGCTGGCTATTCTAGCTAGAGATGAAGGAATCCAAGGTGCCTCTCTTTACTATTGAACAAAACTAATATTTTAAGTTGGAGCTAGACTCCCTTGAACACTGCTACCAGAAGTAAAACACTCATAAGACCTATGCCCCTCTCACAACACCCAAAGAAAGTCACCTTTTTTCACCAAGCAATCAACTCCCTATTAATATGCCTTGTCATTCTTGCTATAGGCATGCCTCTTAGGTCCAACATCCCTTATTGAACCTCCTAAATATCCCCTTAGCTAAAGTGCAAACCCTATAGTTCTTCTATGTCCCCCTAATGCACTACCCCTTAAATGGACCTTCTTCCATCCTTCAAGGTGTTGATTGCCGTACAAACTTCCTCATCAACCCAATTTGGGCATTTTAGGCATGAATCACAACTTAAGCTTGCAATAATGACTCATACATTCAAACCAAGCTTGGTAAAGTGACTATGAATAGAAACTATTATCATATAGTTTTTTAGAAGAGCTTGAAAAAATGTTTCTACATTGTCTCAGTTTCCTCTACTTCTCAATCGAACTTGGCCAAATATGACAACTCTATGTAGTTCTCCTCCATGGTCATGCCTCCATGAGGATGAGTTAGAAACTATTTTTACTTTACCAGAAGAAGAAGGGTAGGATAAAAGAGAGCTCTTATAATCTCAGCAAATTGTGCACATAGCTTAGGCATAGCACCCCTCCATTCAACACACTTAAACCAGGCATCTACTCTACCCCACGGATAATAGTCTACGACATCAACCATTTTCTTGGTACATAAACAAGGGTAGTGAAAGTAATCTCCATACATCAGGTCCACCTCTCCATAATGTCAAGGTTCTCCAAGCCCTCAAATATTAATGGATGATGATGTTCAATAATCCTAAGCTAGTTCTTTAGAGTTAATGCTAGTGTTAGCACCAACGATGGTGGTGGCGGTTGTGGAGCCAAGATTTTTTCTTCTATATAAGTATTGATAGTCTCAATAAAATCCTTAAGGTGCTTGAAAGAGCGGTTGGCAACAATCAATCTCCTAAGCGACAAAGGTCAATTAGAAACAACATAAATGATTATGCTCAAAAGCTCACAAATTAAACAAAGATTAGTAATAGATTCACACCCTACACTCACTCAGAGACTATTTTGAGTTTGACAATACTTAATCTTTTCATTTTCATGACTTAAGGGTCAGCATAAAATTTATTAGAATTTTAACTATAAAACTAAATATGATATTTAAAAACCAAAATCTCATATTTTTCACTAAAAATATATTTTAAAGCATTGAAGAAGCAAAAATGTGAAAACACTGCTATGAAAATTTAGGTGTTACCACCGTTTCTATCATAAGATAGGCATACCATCTTCTATTACACGCCACACACAAGGATGAGTATCCAAAAAAACTCAAAATTGAGAGGAATAGAGTATGAAAATAATATAATAGCTAGATAGTGTGAGTGCACAACCAAGGCCATGGAATCCCAAAACACTATGGAATACAAGAGAGAGAAGAAATGTAAATTAAGGCATCTGAAAGAAATTGTCAATAACAAGGGAACCATAAAAGATAATAGCATGCTCAAATCTCTTAGCTCCCTCTGTTTCATCCCCAAACAAGCATATGGTCTCCTATTGATCTTTCATTATAACCTGCATAAAGTTCTCTACACATGGGATTGGTCAAGTGATAGATTAAATTTCCTCATCAATGTTATTGCAGTAGGTAAGCTAAGATACCTAATATACAATTCATGAAGCACATAAGGCCATAGAGAGTATACCAATTATATTGGTCATGCATAAACGTATGTTCGTGTGTTAACATGCTATAAAGACTATCATGTGTACTCCTAGGTAATGCATTATGATAAATCACATGCATCACATGGTTTAGGGATCCCATAAATCATCATGAACCTTCATAGGTCAACGATGCATATTAGATAACATATATAAACACTAGAGGTTGTTAATTATTATATGAGATTATTCCAATTATTACCTTGATATCATAGTCAACACATAATTCACATCCATGAAGAATTATAAGAACTGCTAAGAACTAATAAGAAATTATAAGCATTTTAAAGCATAACTATTGAACACTTAAGTTCTTAATCTTGGAATTCACCCTGACAGCACATCGATAATCGGGGATAACAGATAACCATATGAAAGTAGCCATCATCGTCTATTACTCTTGGGCATACGCTAAGGTAGTGCGCAATCTTATTCATCCAAGTTATCATAAATATTAAGCGTCCGCATCCCTTTAGTACATTGGTGGTATCAAGAGAATAGGAAAGGTATTGGAACCAATGTGGATTCCCTTGCCCATAGCAAAACCATAATCTAATAGCTACCACTCAATTAGCTACGTTGAAAATCAAAGAAAAAAATAGGCTAAGTTAAATTCTCTTTCCCTTTAAATGCTTAGTATATTATTATACTTATAGTTGAAGCCATACCAAAGGTGTTTTTGCCATATATTCCAAACATAACCATAAAAGGTTAAAAAATATTCATACTTCCCCATTTAGGATCGTTAAGGTGTTGACCATCATTAAGTGACTAAATTTTCCTTAAATGGTAAATCCATACACCCCGAGTCAACACGATCATGAGAAATTTTTAGAAAATTTCCGAAACTTCCCAGGAGGTCACCCATCCTAAAATTGCTCCACGGCCAGCACGCTTAACTGTGGAGTTCTTAGGATGGAATCACCAAAAGGATGGTATACCATGTTGATATAAGTAGCCAAATCAATCCTTATAACACTCCGCTCAATTTGGGGTATTACACCATAGCCATACCATCCATATAAATATACACACATAATCCCCCCATATAGTTTCCATATATACTGATCATAAATTCATTAACCAAAGTTCAAATGAAACTAAACACTTTGGTCAAACTTATAGTAACTACATCAACTAACAAGCATAATCTTCAAGCTTTTTTAAATAAACATGAAATAAGTGTAATTGATCCTCAAAAACCATTGAAAAGAATTGGATTATGAAGATCATAGTGTAGGGAAAAATTTACTAGAAAAAAAAGCCTAGCACCTAATATAACGAGAAATAAATAAATAAATAAATATCCAATCAATAGAATAATCATACATAAGAATAATTAGGGAAATAACAATGATCTTTACCACATACAACCCTAGTGATTACAAGGAACATCAAATATTTCTCACTGTATCACTCAATACATAATTCTCTTTGAAACAAAAGAGAAAACAAGAGGGAGGGTTTGGGTAAGTTCTAGAGTTTCAATCATATTCTATTTATAAAACTACATAATCAACATAATAAAATAGTAGAAAGTAGGAAAAAACATGGAACGTGTTAACGAGGCCCCATCTTTCTTCCAGAACTCTCAACTTTTTCCAAAATAATGTAAGACCAAGTATATAAAGAAAACATTGGTCGTATTAACTAACAAGTCCCCTCTACTTTTTCCTTTGATCTTATATTGGCTCTAAACTTCTCCAATCATATGTACGCAATCATTCATGATAGACTTAACACACAAATATAAGTCATTATCTCATCAACTCCACCATAAGATAGTATTTGTGACAATAATCAAGAGGATCACAAAACATCATCATAAACCCTATGGTATGAGGAAACCATCATGGTGAATAACTACAAGCAGGCAATGGATTTTTTAGCACACACACTAGATGAAATTTAGATGCAACTCTTTGTATCATCCCAACCTCACAAGCTAACACTCGAAGCCAAATAACACTATCAGCTCTAATCATAATGAGGACACTTCTGATGATCAGGACCTCAACTTTGATCAGTATCCTATTACTAGAATAGTACACAAAACATACATAGTATAAGCTAATATTGCACACACAAAGTACCTAAGAATCAACACTACAACTAACCAAGGTGTCTTTTAGGGACTCACCACATGCATGCTCACAACACAAGTAATAGAAGGGTTGGTACTAATCACATCATGCATGATGCATCACAGAGCCAATAGGTATGTAATAGTGGCTAAGTAAACCACCTCAACATCTTTTGATATGGGACATCCAAAGCCTTTAGCTAATTCACTTGTGACATTTGTTTTTCTACAACAACAATAACAAAGACACCCAAAATTAGAACAATAAGTAGAAGCATCATATACTAATGTCTGAATCATCTGAAGAGACCACATCTCTCTCAACAATAATAGAATATTACAAGGTTGAATCACCACAAGCAATAACCTTTCAGTCTGACACTAGATCTGGCACACCAACACAATTACTCGTAATATGCAAGCCATAGCCAACTCTACCTATAAAAAAGACCATATTCTCACACTTCTCATAATAGCCCAATTTCTCAACTACATAAAAATTTAGGTAACATAATTAATTATGGAAGCTACAAAAATAAAAATTTAGGTTGTTACCGCTACACTCGGTACTAATATGGTTTCTTCAATCACTCTTATATTGTGCGGTAAGGCTAAAATCATTACTCCTCTTAAATTAATAATGTAGTTATAAGAATTGGAAAAAATAGAATAAGAAGATGATTATAATTTTGAATAAAAATAAACATTAATGGTTACAAAAGTCTAATGAGAGAAAATATACGAGGATGTATGAGTCCAAAAACATCCGAATCAAAGATACAAAAAGGTACACTAGAGAGTTATAACTCTCAACCCAACTACTAGCCTTTGAATATTCTCATAAGATAACCTACAAAGACCACTATCCATTAAATATGTAGGGGTCCATGAAATAGAACCCTTTAGTATAATGGTACAAAGTAGCTTATTATGCAAGACTAAAATAAAATACATACATGGAATATATATGAGGCATCATAGAAATACATGATATAAAGGATTGAAATATACATGAGGCAATCAAAAAACGATAATTAAATAAGATAGCCAAGTATCACTAAGTGACATACAGCTCACACCCATTCATTTACAAAATACAAAAACTTACCAAATAAACATCCAAGGGATTCTCTCTTAAGTAACGATTAGAACTTAACTCAACATAATAACCTTTTTCTACACCATATATCTCATATCTTAATGCCAAGCTAATAATATCCATACATCAGAAGTAGGGCTCAAAGGCACAATACCAAACATGAGTAGGCATAAATGCTATTACAAAACTATAAGTAGGACTGAAGGCTGCTACCAAACCACATATATACATAAGCACTACTATTGAATCACAAGTAGGATCGAAGGAAACTACTGATCAATAAATAGACACGAAGCCTATTGCCAAACCAATCAAATAATCATTCTGATTCAATAATAACTATTTCAACTTTTATTTATTCTAGGGATGATTATATCAACCCATATAAACAAAGGTTCTCCAATCGTACCGATGTACTAAGGCAATATAGTATCCTATCGACTATCAATCCAAGGATACTATGGTACCTTAACTGTAATAGCACATGAAGGTAATATAGTACCCTCTAATAAGGAATCCTAATCTATGAATATGTATTGTCTTTATAGGTCTGTAAAGCTAAATAAAGTAAGATATAGAGTTAAGCTAGGTCATTAACGAACAATAGATAAACACTATGATCAACTTTTTGTTAAACCGCGTCTTTAGTGTAGTGACCACTAAAGAGCCAACATTCCTGATCTCAAGACCTTTCACTTTAAATATTAGTATTTTAATCATAATGGTCATAGATATCACATAATACAAGTAAACTCAAATTCCATACTCAACCACTTTACTCATTTTCTAATTGTCATGATAACCATAATCAAGGGTAATATGAGAAATATACTAAGGTCATCCTAAGATCAATTAATCACATTATGAGCTTTAAGTTCAAAATGACGAAAATGCTCTTGAGACCACAACTACTACATTAAAATCTATTTCAAATAAAAATTCTATATCATTTATTAATCTAGCGTAAAAAGGATAAAACATAATAATTGAATCATTTAACATGCAAATAAATTGCCAAACATTTCAAATGAATAATTTATCCTCATACCTAGTATAGCACATAAAGCCTTAACATGTGTATTAAACAATGCAAATTAGGCATGTTTATTGGAATAAATCAAAAGATACACTTAAAAGGACCAAATTATTTTTAAGGCACTTACTGATAATAATTATATCAAAATATGCTTAACCATGATCAGCCTACTATTTTAGGCATACGTAATTTGGTTCTAGTATTCAACACATTTTAACGTGCTTTCTTAACCATAAAACTATATATATTTTATACACTCCATTTTATCTAATAACATGTTAATATTATTAGGTAAATAATTATAAAGTCAAAAGCATGCTTCATACAATTCATACATCAAAATTCTTATACTTTGTCATGTGATGTCATACATTTTAGTAAAGTATATGAATTATAATATAGAAAATATGCTTAACATGGGTCATACATCAAAGCCACAATGTGATATCATGTAATTTTTACCATTTAGTAACGAATAAAACTACCTTGTAAAAGTAAAAAATTATACGTAACCTACTAAAATATTAAACTCAACGAGTTAACCTTTTATACCTAAACATAATACCACTTCAAACATATTAATATTTAACCAATAAAATTATAATTTTCATTAAAATATTTAGTAAAAAATTAATAAAATACCCTTATCTTTTAAAAGGTGTTAAATTTCCAAACTCAAGCTACATGGCAAATCTGAACCTATACATGAGGGAGGAGGGTGTAGAAGGCCTTAGTGGGGAGGTGCATAATGGCGGCTAGAGTGGTGCTAAAGGCTACAATTTTAATGGTTGGTGTTAAGGCAGTGGTGGTGGTTGGTAAAGCCAAACAAAATTGGGGAAAGAAGAAGGAGAAATGAGAAGAGAAGAAAGGAAAGGCAAGGGATGGCTCTATTATACAACAAAGGTAAAAGTGGTGGAGCTAGAAACTATTAGCTGTGACAGTGGCGTAATGATTGGATCCTGCTAAGAGGGGTGTATAAGTCTAGTGGATTATATTCCTATTTCAGGATGAAACCTCACTTCCACATATATATGGAAATGGTTATGGTTATTTCTAATCAGGCTTATCCAAGACATATTTTTAGTCCCAAAATATAAAAATCTAGAAAATATGATAATAGGTCAATCAAGTAGGTGTATGTATTGACTAATAGAAGAGAAAAATCCTTCAATTAATAAGGCTTAGGAGATAACCAATAAGACATAGAATATATCCTAGAGCAAGCATAATGAATCAACTAATTTGTATAAACCCGTAAAGCACCATTGGTCCACTAATGTTTCTTTTTAGTCCATGGGTCATAGGTTCACATTGATTAGTGTGACACTCTAGTCGAGAGATAGTCCTGATGTTGTAGCATTAAATTATAAAATTTAGCAACATTTTAGCTTTTTATTTCATTAACTATTATGAAATTTAATCATTATAGAGCATATTTCTAACATCTAATCATGCTCTAAATCCATTAACCAAGATAAATTATAATCATAAATCAAAATCACCATTTAGGCATAAAATTTCAAAAGAATACTTTATACACCTAATGGACCCTTATATTTCATCAAGCTATAGACTCATTTCTAAAATCACTAGCTTACACATTTTCACATACCATAGCAAATCTAATTCATCAACAACCATATGACCACTCATTTCTCTTTAGAGGTAAGATTGGCATACCTCACAAATGTAAGTACAAATACGCAAGATTAATTGATTTAACACATGCCACCATCACCTTCACTCTTCTAAAACACCTTGAGCATTCACATAGAGAGGCTAAAAATACATTTAAAATAGGTAGGAAGATATGAATTTCATAAATAATAAAGCACACGGATGAAAAAAAACTTAACCTTTCTTCTAAAATAGAGAGTAAGAGAAGAGGACAATGTAATTCCTTCAACCATTCCCATATATAATTCCTTTTTTCTTAAGAAAATGAGGAATGACTAGGTAGAAGATTACTAGAAGGGATAACAAGAGATAAAGTAATTCCATTTTTCTTGAGACAAAAAGTTAAGAAGACAAGGTGAGGAAGTGCCATATTTTTGGTACTTTTAGGTGGAAAGTAGGGATAGAGTGAAATTATAATATAAGCAGTGGTTTTCAAGTGTAAATGAGAGTTAAGGTTATAATGAATTCATAGCCTTATTACCACATGGCAAAGTCATGTCATATAAGGCTCATTATTGAGGAAATTAACCACATTCAGTTCAAAGAGTTTAAATGTGGTGATAGAACTAGATAGGTAAGGCAAGGTTGAAAGGCTTGAGTATGAAAAGGAAAGGAGAAAAGAGACAAATGTCTAAGACCAAATCAAAGCATAAAAATCAGATAACAAAACTAGTGGAAAACATCTTAGATTAAAATTAGAATCAAAGAACCAAGTCACATAAACGATCAGTAAACAAGTAGGTCCTAATAGCTGATTGATTTTTCATAGCTAGGAATAATGTTATATGGGTGAGAACAATGATTAATGGGGATATCCCATTAATTTATCACCCATATTTATCCTTCTACCTCAAACATTCATCAAATCAAATACCAAACTTACATCTAATTAAGATTAAATACATCTCAAGTGAAGATCTAATAAAAGAGTCGATACATATTAAGAACTAAAATTTATGGGGTTTTAAACCCTTAGTGATTAACGTTGCTCTCTATGTATAAATATTTGAGTACAAGAGTGGTGAAAGGGAGGAGGAATCTCAAAACTCGATCAGAGACTATATCAGTAGGTGTACCATACCTACTCACCATAAACCTCATATATGCATCAGCTAGCTAATCTATACTCTAAGTTAACTTCATCGGAACAAAAACTGTTATGGAACTTGATGGGGGTAATGTTCGGATAGTCTCTCTCTCTATGCCCGAGCTCCCCCCATGGAACTTGCGCATGATTGAAGGCTCCATTGATCTTTTGAACATAATCCTTAAGCTCCAATCCATTTCCTTGATCCTTTACCCTCGGCCTCGACTGTCCAGCTCAATTTCCCTTTGTGCGTAGCTGATTATGGTGCAATGGGGAACAAAAAGAGAAACCCCCGAAGTCGAATGATGGGGAAAACCCCAATCTGTACTCTCCCAAGCCCAAAAAAAGTTGTAAGCTCTAGTGAATCATCTCCGGATGTCTTGAGCTCATCAAACTCATCAAATTCCATTATGTCTTTGAAGGATTTTCCCAACGATTTGATTTCAAAGAGGAAAAATTGTGCCCCAATCGACAGGGATGTGGGCTCGCCGAGTGGGGACCTTAATTCAGCTTTAGATCTGATTCAAGTGTCTAATGCGGAAAAGCAATCCTCCCTGATTCATGAAAATGTTGAAAATTGCCCAATTTCGAACCCCCAATCAAAATATGTAAGAGAGAAGGCCCAATTGTTGCAGAGGAACTCGAGCTTGAAAGAGCCCCTGAACACTTTGAAAGAACAGAATCTTGCGTCCTCAATTCCATCCCTTCTGTCTGATTCTGACGATGCAATGGAAGGGGAGGATCAAAGTCCAAAAGAAATGCAGGCGAATCCCCAATTTACTGAATTCAAGCCAACACATAATGTTAATGGCGAATCTCAGGTACCTACCTCCAAGCTAAAAACTTTTGCTGGATTATTCCCTGATATTGCATCTAAAAGATGTGAATTTGTACCCCCAAAGGGAGATGTTGTATGCATTTCCAGGAAAAAACATTCAATCGGTTGATGAGTCTTGGGGTGCTTGTTTGGTTGGATGTTTTGTTGGTTTGAAAGCTGACAGATACCACATGGGGGTGGCTAAGCATATTATTAGACAACCTTTTGAATATATCATGCACAGCTCTGGGTGGGTTATTCTAAAATTTGAAGATGAATTTGATAGAAATAGAGCTTTGGGTGGAGGTCCTTACATTATTAGGGGTAAAGAATTTGTGCTTAAAGATATCCCAAAATTGTTTTCATTCGGCAAAGAAGAAATTACTAAAATTATTGTATGGGTTAGATTAGTTAATCTACCCATGGAAATGTGGAACTGTGGTTCAATTAGTGAGATTGCCTCGTTTATTGGTAAACCAAATCTGATTGATGACTTCACTCTAGAAAAATCAAAGATTGAATATGGTAGAGTGCTAGTTGAAATCGATATTAAAGGGAAACAACCAGCTGCTATAACTATCAGAAGTGAGGAGGATGAATATATTCAACTAATTGAATATGAGGATCTCCCTTTGGTATGTGATAGCTGTGGATCTCTTGATCATTTGGTTTCCAACTTCTTGCTTAACCCGACCTAGAAAAGAGAAAACATTGTTAATCATGTCTCAAAAAGTAGACAGGCACCTCCCCAAACTACCGCTCCACCAACCTCAGTTCCTATTGAGGATGCAAATGAGCAAACTGAACAGATCAGAAGGCTTAGAGAGGACATGAAGGCTGCAGACCCTGAAAAGATAGTTCCTGTAGAGAAAAACACCAGGGACAGCCTAGAGATGGGACAGTTGAGCCTAGACACACCTGAGGGGATTATCCCAGATTCACAAGGTGATATTTCAAGAAAGAGAGGGAAGGAATCCCTGTCTGACATGGATCCATCCTTAACTCCCAGTGCACTCCCCTATCTGTCAAAGAAATCGACCAAGACTGTTATCCCTGGTTCTGCTGACCCTCTAAATCAAGTGGCTATTGATGGCTGGCAGCAGGTTGTTTCCAAAGCTAGAAAAAGGAAAAAGAAAGCTACGAAAATCAAGCAACTCAGAAAAAGCTCCCAGCCGAGAAGGGTATCAACGCAAAATAAAGTCCCATGAATTTAATCCTTTGGAACATAAGGGGAATGGGCTCTCCCCTGAAATAAAAAGCCCTAAGTCAGTTATGTAATAATAATTCTTGTTCGTTACTGGGAATATTGGAATAAAAAATAGAAGCTTCAACAATGCAACATTTGAAGGATAATTATTTTAAGGGCAGGCATCATCATGCACTACAAAATTTATGACTTGTGCCAACAGAAATTTAGTCACAGATTTTTTCTGTTGGCAAAAGTTACTAATACCAACAGATATTTTTTTGTGGGCAATGAAGAAAGTTTTCCCCACAAAAAATTTTTATCTGTTGGTAATAGTATGTTATGCCAACAGATCTTTTGCCTACTTTTATATCTGTGGGTATTAGTAACATTGTACCAACAAAATTAATACCCACTCATATATCTGTTGGTATTAGTATATAATAAGACGATTTTTTTTCAATTTTTTTAATTATTATTTTGATATTTTATTTCTTTTTCCACAAGCTATATGATTTTTATTAAAAATATATTTCCATTTTCATTGTGTGTTTTTGTTTTAATATTTTAAATTTGTTTCCAATTATAACTTCATTGTGTGATTACGACTTTATTATGGAGTTATATTTCATTAGAAAAAAAATTTATTTTTTATTATAAAATCTCTTTAAAGTAGTAAAATCATTTTAACGATTTATTTGTAACAAATATTTCCTTATTTGAATTTATTTATTTTACACTACAATAAACTAGTGCATTAACGACCAATTTAGTGACCAATTTTGTTTTATCATTATTGATATATTATTAACGATCACTATTAAAAGTCATCATTATTAGTATATCTATTGCAACTAATATAATTTTTGATCATTAATTATTAATTTATTAGTCGCTAAAAATGTTTAAGTTCCATACACACACACACACACACACACATATATTTTTTATAATAATTTTTTTTCAAATCTCTAAAATCCAAAAAAAAATAAAATACAATAAAAAAAATACTTAAACCCCTCAATTCCTTAAACTTAAAAAAAACCCAAATTTAGCTCCCACGCGCCTGCTACGGTGCTACCCTGCCCTTATACCATTCTAATTTTTTTAAGCCTTGTCCCCCGTGCCCCGACCCTCGACCCTGGCCTCCTCCTGCTCTGCACCTTCAACCCAGGTCGCACCACCACACCAGCCACCCCCACTCGATCACACCACGACACTTGCTCTAACTTGTCGTCGTTGTCTTCCATTGCAGCAGTAGCGAGCAGCAGCCGAGTAGTAGCAGCAGCCGTCATCAACGCAAGAGGACAACCGTGTGGTGCCACCGCCCGTCCACCTCTAGCACCGCTCGTCACTGGCGAGTGTTCCTTGACCACCGGCGACACTCCAGCACCCCTCACTCCCTCCAATTTCACAGCAATTCGCTTGGTATAAATACTTAAACCCTAACTTCTGTTTTGATTAATTTTAAATGATTTAGCTTATGATAAGATAACTTAGTTGTTTAATTATATATATATATATATATGTTGTATGAGTGATTTAGGATAGTTAATTGTATTGGTTATGGTTGGTTTCTGAAAATTGGATTTGTGACCCAGCTATATCCGGATTTGTCGGTTTTATCCGATTAAGCTATTTTAGATAAATTGAATTTACATTATGCTTTAAAATGTATCTAATTTCATGTTAGAAGTATCAATTTAAAAATTTTGTGTGAAATTAATCGGAATTGGATTCTTAGATCAAAATTCTTGCGGGTTTTATCTGGATTTATGAATTAGCTTATGATAAGCTAAATTGGTTGTTAGATTATGTATATATGAGTTAGATGATTGATTTGGATGGGTTGATTGCGCTGTATATGGTTGATTTCTGAAATTTGGATTTATAACCAGGATTTATCGGTATAGCTCTGTTTCATCCGATTTTAAGCAATTTTTACCAATTGATTCTGTAAGATGCTTTGAAATGTATTTAATTGCAGGTTGAAAGTGTCAATTTGAAAAAGTTGTCAAGAATCGATAGAAATCAAAATTCTTGGTCAAAACTCTTGCGCTTTTGAAATTTGATTGATCATTGGCTTATTTTCTTAAATTGATTATACAATATGTTATACAATATGTCTAATTGCATTTCTAAACTTTGAATTTGAAGAAATTAATAAGATTTGATCAAATTATGTTTTGGACCTAAAACCCTAGTTTCGAAAGTAATTTTCTAGAATTGGTCAACATTGTGATTCTTTTTGCTAAAATTGATTGTTCGGATTTGTTTAGAAGAGGTTGTGGCCTTGATCTTTAAAACCCATTTCTGAGCAACCTTGATCTAGTCACTATGAAGAGGTTGTAGCCTTTCATGAATTGCCAATAATAAGAGGGACTCACATGTGAGTGGGAGTGTTAAGAAGTTGAAACCTACATGTAATTTATCCTATATGAAAAAAAAGAAAAAATAATAAGATGACTTTGTCATAAGTGTGTGGTTTTAGGATGAAAGTCCAGTGGAGCTTATAAGCTGTTAGACTCTCTTTTCACTTGGACCTACATAAAAGCCATTAATTGTCAGTATGCTCATGCATTATCAGAAAATTAGAGACCTATGTGGAAACTAGTTAATGCTCGTAATCAAAGAAGCTACTTCATAGGCAATACTTTTGCATGCTTTGTCTACGCATCAATGCTTCCTATGGTTATGTCCTCTTCGTCTCATTTTTGTTGAATTGATTTGATTTGAAAACAATTCAATGCGCTATTATTATTCTTATACTAATGTTAGTGTCATAATTGATAGTTTTTTTATTACTACCATTACTATTGTTATCATTACTATCATTATTGTAATTATTATTAATTAACTTTGAGTGTCTTGATCACATGGATGATCATATTCATTTAATTGATTAAATGGCCATAGAGGTTCCATTCTTAAAGTAATTTCAACATTGTTGTCATAATGATCTGTATACTATGATTAATTATTATTGTGATATCATTTGACCTACTTCTATATTTTTGTTCATTGAATGATATAATGTCTAATAGGTGGCTATGTTAAGAAATTAAAAATAGAAAGAACATTGACATTTAATAATGCCAACTAGTGCATGTATGTACAATTAGTTTTCTAATTACATCATTTAGGAAAGAAATTAAAGTCTTGACAAGTGCCTAAGGGCAATTGTTAGACAAACTATTATATCAATTATATTTAACTTTAACTAGAGTACACCTAAAGGGAGGATTCATTCGGGATGTTTCTCTTTTTAAGTGATAAGTAGTCACATGCTGCCTTTCTTAGACTATGTATTTGAACTAATGAACCTAAAAGTTTAAGTTGTTGGGTTTGGCTTAATTGATGATTTTATACTTTCAATATTCTTTTGTACGTGAATACTTTGTTTGGGCGTAAGACATGGGCTTGCTTATACCAGTTCTAGAAATCACACATCTTGGAATAGTATAAATGGGAGATCTGAAGATTTGAACTTATTGAATAGATCAACTTGTTGAATAGATCAACTCTACCATGTCCAAACCAAAAAGCTTAAATTGTAAGACTTTAAGCTATTCATTGCTGCTCACCCTAAAAGATATTATTTTATAATTAATATTTTCAAGAATAAAGTAACACTCGAATATGAATCTTGTAGATGTACACACCATCACAACCCTCATATACAATTGCAGCAGATTACTTCCAAAAGACCTATAGAATATTGGGGTTTCGAACTTCTAATGTATGTTTCCAAGAGTATAATTTACAAACATCGAAATTGGTTGATGATTGAAATATGCATGCCATGTGAAATCTGATTACCTAATCAGGGTTACAAGCTGCACGAGCTTCTATATTATTACATGTAAATAAAAACACAAATTCCATTTAATTTTTAGTTTTCCTTTTTATTTTACCATTTTACGATAAAGTTCTAAAACTATTGAGAATTCTTTTCTAGAATAATACTGATTAAAGAGCCATTTTAAGTTTTCTTCCAAATACTTGATTTTTCTCGCACCTACTCTCCCTCTTAATTATGGAATCTTATTATTTTTGAGAAAATTTTAAAACTTCTTTTATTTAGCTTTTGGGTATGAATTTATATTAATCTAATTAATTTACTTGCATATTTTCTTAGGGAATACGTCTTGATGATTATCAAAGAGAATGTTGAAGGCGTTGAAGTCGTTGGAGATGCTGAACAGGATGAGAATGAAGATGATGGTGTTTGATGTGTTAATAAAGATGTCTTGTATGTCAGCGTATGTTACAAGTTGTATTTATAGTATTGTACCTATAAGACTATATTATCACTTTGAAAAATAAACTAAATATTGATGATTATGTGTGGTGTACTTAATTGTATATAAGGATAAGTTATTATTACAGGTAAATATTACAACAACAGGTATTATGGACATCATTATTGTTTTACAAATATATATATATATACATATATATATATATATATTTGTTGGTAATAGTTTTAGCAGTATATATTGTTTTGTGGATAATAATTTTAGTCACAGATATCGTTTTGTGGGTAATACTTTTAGTCACAGATATCATTTTGTGGACAATAGTTTTAGTCACAAATATCGTTTTGTTGTTAATACTTTTACCTACAGATATAATTGTGGGTATAAGTTTTACCAACAGATAAATATCTGTGGGCATTATTAATTATTCCTAACAGATCATATTTATCTGTGGGGAAAACTTTTAAGCACAGAGTTTTTACCCACAGTTTTGTCACATATAAATATCTGTTGGTAAAACTTTTGTCAACAGAAAAATGACTTTTTCCAACAGATAATGCCCTGTTGGTATAAGTGAATTATTTTGTAGTGATGAAAACTTCCTCAACCATCCCAATGGCAGAATTCTGCTTATGTGGGATCCTGACAGTATTCACTACCAGCTCCTTGAGATAACTCCTCAAACTATTACAGGTAAGATAAAAGACAAGAAAACTGGTATATATATTGCTCTAACTGTGGTATATGGCCTCTATAGTATTAGAGACAGGAAAGACAAGAAAACTGGTATATATATTGCTCTAACTGTGGTATATGGCCTCTATAGTATTAGAGACAGGAAATCTTTATGGGAAACCCTCATGGACATGGCTAGAACCATGAAGGGCCCTTGGATTGTGGGAGGAGACTTCAGCTGCCCCCTAAACTCTGCTGATAGATGCAGCTCAAGACCTATTACAGACTATGAGACTGCTGATTTAAAATCTTGCTGCTTAGTCTCCCAACTCTCTTATGTTCCTGCAATAGGGTGCTTCTATACCTTTGTAAGACATACAACTAAAAGTAAACTTGATCGGGTCCTACTAAATGGTGAGGGATTTGCTCCCAACATTAAAGTCTCTACAACCTTCTTGCCTCCTGGTAGTGTCTCTGATCATTCACCCTGTTTGATTGTGATTGGTAAATATCTTCCAAGGAAGAAACATTTTCAATATTATAATATGTTGAGCCAACACCCGAAATTTCTTAGCCTAGTCCACAAAGCTTGGAGAAATTCGACTAGTGGTACTTCTCAGTTCCGACTCTGCAGTAAGCTTTCCTCTCTGAAAAAAGATCTTAAGCTCTTGAATTTGGATGATTTTTCTCATATTGTGGCCAGAGCTCACCTTGCAGAGGCCCAGCTTAAAGAAGCTTAGGAAGAGGTCTTGTCCATGAATTCGACAAAAGGGATGGAGGCTCTAGTTGATATTCAGAAAAAAGCATCCTTTCTTTGAAAAAGCTGCAACCAGCTTTATTTCACTTATTAATAAAAATAAGTTCCTATTTGGTATGGATCAAAATACCAAATTCTTTTTTGATATGCTGAAGGCCAAACAAGCCAAATCCAGAATCGTGAGGTGAATTAGAACTGATGGCATGACTACCCAGTCTGACCAAGATATGGAAACAGAGTTCCTGCATTATTATCAGGACCTGCTGGGTTCAGACTCTACTCCTAAACCCTTAGATGAGAATATTATTCTATGAGCCCTATTATCTCTGAATATTAGTAGAGATCTTTGATGAAACCTGTGACTAATGCTGAAATTAAAGCACATCTTTTTTCTTTGGAAAATCACAAAGCCCCAGGCCCGGACGGCTACTCGGCTAAATTCTTCAAAGATTCATGGGAGATTACTGCTGAAGATTTTTGTGAGGCCATTTAGGAATTTTTCAAGAACAGGAGGTTGCTTAAATGTATCACTCATGCATCACTGGTGCTAATCCCCAAGACTAGTCAAGCAACCTCAGTCACTGAATTTTTCCCGATAGCATGCTGCACAACAATGTACAAGGTAATTGCAAAAATTATAGCCAATCACATTGCTGATATTTTGGAAAGTATTATAAGCCTCGAACAGGGGGCTTTTGTTAAAAATCGCTTAATGACTGAAAATATCTTCATGATTCAAGAGCTACTGCAAGATTACTCCTGCAAACGAACATCACCAAAATGTATGATAAAAGTTGATCTTTGCAAGGCCTATGATATGCAATCATGGAAATTTCTCAAAGATGTCCTACAGGCTTACAATTTCCCTCTGCCATTCATCGACCTTATGATGGAATGTGTTACCATTACTAGCTTCTCTCTAAAGCTAATTGGGAACATGTTTTGGTTCTTCAAAGGTGCAAGGGGGCTCAGGCAGGGGGACCCATTATCCCCCTATCTTTTTGTGCTCAGCATGGAATACTTCAGCAAACTTATCAAGCAGCTCTCCTTGAAGAGGGAGTTCTCCTTCCATTCAAAATGCAAGCCTATGAGTCTTATCCATCTTGCTTTTGCATATGACCTTATCCTCTTCTACAGAGGGGATACTCCTTCTGTTAATATCTTGATGCAAGGGCTGGACAGGTTCAGAAATTATTCAGGACTGTAGGCTAATCCAGCAAAATCTCAGTTGTTTCTTGTAGGGATCAAGGATCATGTCCAGCAGGAACTCCTCAAACTCACAAATATGCCACTGGGATCTTTCCCTTTTCGGTACCTGGGGGTGCCTCTCAACCTGTGCAAACTTAGAGCTATTGATTATGAGTCTCTCATCAAAAAACTCTGTGATCAGCTTAAAGTGTGGGGGGGAAAACTCCTTATCTTTTGCGAGAAGGCTGGAAATTATCAAGTCCATGATCCAAGACACCCTAGGATTCTGGTTTTCAATTTTTTCTATCCCTAGAGTGGTTATTAACCGGATTATTGGGCTCTGCTGAAGCTTTCTCTAGCAAGGCAAACCTCTATCGGTCGCTTGGAATGCCCTCTGCCTCCCTAGAAAAGAAGGTGGACTGGGCCTAAAAAATTTGATGGCAGGGAATGTAGCCTTTCTCTTCAAATACGTGTGGTTCCTCTAGGATGAAAAAGTAACACTTTGGACAAAATGGATCCATACTCATTACCTGCAATCACGGGAGCTGATTTAGTTTACGGCAAAGCAAGATACTTCACATTTTATGAGGAAGTTGAGCCATTTAAATCTGTACCTGATCTAGAAAATGGGTTCAACAAATCAAGCCAAGAATCTCTTGAAATCTTGGGTCCTCCCCTCGGGCTTCTCCACATTGGCAGCCTACAACTACTTGCGAGACAAAGGATTGAAGTGGAAACCTCATAGAGTTGTATGGCAGCATGTCAAAACAAAAAGATACTCATTCTTGCTCTGGCTCGCACTCCACCTCAGATTATTTACTAGAGATCGCCTCACATTCCTCGATGGACCAAAGGAATGTAGTTTTTGTCAAGTATGTAATGAGACACATGATCACCTCTTTTTTGCTTGTCTAGCTATCCAACAAATTTGGCATCCTCTTAAGACTTGGTTGGGAATCAACAGGGGAGCTACTAACCTATTCAGTGCTATAAGAATCATCTATAGGAACCACAATAGAAGAAATCAAGTTTGGAAGGCTCGAGCTCTTGTGATGGCATCACTAGTATACCTTATATGGAAAAGCAGAAATGCCATAGTTTTTTACTCTAAAACTTTTGATCCTAAGAGTATCATTGTACAAGTTCAGAAATACGTTTATAGAGCTCTATGTATGTAGGCTCAAATGTTGTAGTAGAACTCCCCCCTTTTTTTGTTTAACTTGATCCCCCCTTATTTTTGTATGATAGTGAGGCGGGGTTCCCAGATCGAAAAGAACCCCTTCACACTACCTTGTAACTCTAGGGGATGCCCTGTGTTTTTACCATTCTTCTCATATATATATTTACCAAAATTACCAGGAACAAAAACTGTTGAATTATTCAACCTGTCAATAAAAACCTAGATAGTGTTGCAACCACTCCAAGTCCTTGGTAGCCCACTCACAAAATCCATCTCGATGGAGTCCCATGGAGATGTCTAACTTGCAAGAAGGTCAAAATTGAGCATCAGAGACATTCTGTTATAATAACTATGCTATCTCTTTCTTCATGTGGTGCCACCATTAGATCCTCTTAATGCCCTTGTATAACTTATCCCTTCATAGTTGGACAGAATACAGAGTATAATAACCCTCCTCTAAAATCTGGCACTTTAGATTAGCATAACTCTGAGTACACACCAACGACCTCTATAGAAAATCCTACCATCCTTATAGATCTAAAAGTCCTCTACTCAACCATCCCGTAACATCTACCAAATCCTTTCAAGCAGAACATTGCTAGGTTATCTTACTTGGATCTCACAAACAAGTGTTGGTCTAATCACCAAAGCACACATTCAAACCTCTATATTGCCATGTTGGACCATCTCTATCCTTATCTCTACAATCTCCTCCAAAAACTTATTAGACACCACACCAGAAATCAAAGAGTATGACATTCTTTTACTCAAGGCATCCGTGATGATGTGGACCTTACCCTTGTTGAAGGTTAACTCTATATCATAGACCTTCACCAACTCTAGCTATTTCCTCTACCTCATATTCAACTTCGTCTGAGTGAATATATACTTGATTCTCTCATGGTCAATGTAGAATCTGCATAGAGTCCCATATAGATAATGCTTCTAAATCTTCAATGTAAAACCGATAGCTGTTAACTCTAAATCATCTATCAAGTAGTTCTCCTTGTGTTACTCTGCTATGGAGAAATGTAAGCCACTACCTTACCATGGTGCATAAAAAAATAACCCAATCCCTACTTTAACGCGTTGTTATAGACCTAAAATCCATCTATGCAAGAAGGAAGTGTGAAAACTAATGCCATAATCAACCACTGCTTCAACACCTGAAATGATCCCTCAGCTCCATCATCAAATCTTGTTGTCTTCTTTGGATGGTTCGTCAAGGAATGAGATACCTTTTAAAATTCCTATATAAAACACTTGTAGTACCTAACCAAGCCTAGGAAACTATGAACCTTAGGAACGTTAGTGGGTACTTCCACTTAGTGAATACAAAAATCTTTACCAGATCCACGGTGACTCCTCCTGCTGACACCACATGACCCAAAAATGCAACCTCCTAAAGCAACAACTAGCGCATAGAGAGTTTAGTGTATAACATATGCTCTCTATTGAGTGATAAAGTCAAACAAAGATGTTGTTCATGCTCTTATCTACTCCAAGAGTATATGAAAATGCCTTTAATGAAGACCACAATAAATTGATCAAGGAAGAAGTAAAAAATCCTTGTCATTAAATCCATGAATTTGGAAGGCACATTACTTAGGCCAAAATGCATCACTATGAACTCGTGGTGCTCGTATCATATACTAAAGGTCTTCTTTATGATGTCTGCTTTATCTATTTGTAACTAATGATAAATCATCCTCAAGTCAATCTTTGAGAAGATTGAAGCACCTCTAAATCTAGTAAAATAAGTCATCAATTCTTAGAAGCATATAGCATTTCTTCGCCATTGAATTGTTCAAACCTTGGTAATATATGCACATATAAAGGCTCTCATCATTCTTCTTTACAAACAAAACTAATGCTCCCTACGGATATACCATTGGCTACATGTACCCATGCTCCACTAAGTCCTCTAGCTGATACTTCAACTCTTGTAACTCTACTAGTGCCATCCAATAATGTTCCTTCAAAAGTGGCTTAGCCCCTGGTACCAACTCAATGGTGAAATTTATCTCCCATAATGGTGGCATATCTAGTATATCCTTTAGAAACATGCTAGGAAACTCTTGAGCCATCATGATATTCTCCAATGCCAATACATCCTTATTTAGTCCTTAAACTCCACACAAAAACATAAGGTAACCCCTCTCTACCAACGAACACAATGTGTGGGCAGATACGACCTTCATTATAGTCCTAGGGTTACATTTATTATAAGATACCTTAGCAGCTAGAGATACTCGCATCACAACTCACTCCTACGTGCAGTCTATTATAGCCAGATATCTGCCACACATATCCACTCCCATAATACCATCAAGTCTTGTAGGTCTTACTCAACCAAATTCATAAGAAAGTTTGCCCCACCTATCTTTAAGGCCACGTCCAAAAATAGCCTAGCGCAACCCAATCTATCCCTAGAAGGAAATATCATAGAAATTGATATAATAGAAGATGGAGATAAGGTAGCTCTAGTGACAAAAGTAGTAGATAAAAAAGATAGAGATGCCCTTGAATCAAATAATGCATATGCTAGTAGAAAATGGCTGAAAAATGTACTAGTGACCACATCTATCAATCTATCAACCTCTGCCTCACTTATGGCATTTAGTCACCCTATGAACTATCCTCCCTAGTATGCTCCATGATACCCTCCTGAATGTTGAGTCTAGCCTCATCCCTTTTGAGGGAATGGACAAGGCCTCAATGGTCTCCCCTAAATCTCTCTATATTATCCACTAGATTGAGTAGGTGCTATCAACCAAAAATGCTATTATGGCTGCTAGAAGGTCCGCTACTAATATGCCTTTTGTTGAGGTGCAAGTGGTCCCCACTACTAGAATTGACTCTACTAAAGCTGATGCTCAAAAGATCAATGGCCTAACTGACCACACATATTATACTGAAAAGAAGTGCCCCACTAGTCTCGCATCAGATGATGCAGGCCATAGAAATGACACATGAAGTATCTTATCGATCCAATATGTCTGCTCTACCCACTAGTTTGACCCCTAGGATGATGACTTGGAGGTTCACCTCACTAGAACTGAATCTAACCCCTAGATCCCTATGTATTAGGCTTCCTATTACCTAGAGAGAAGTATGTTCATGTATCATAATAGCGGTGACATATGCCCACTCATGCAACATGGCTAAGTCCTAGAATGCCACAAAACCTATCATCCTATGGATGCTAAAGTGGAGCAACTATTCAAACTGATAGACAATCGTAGACTCACAAGATATAATCCCTAGTGCAAAAATCAAAAGATCAATGAATTGAGCATGATAGTACCACATTATCATACCTCCCTAAATCAGCTACATGAATTCCTTCAGCGTGTCCTTTATAAGCCACTTTGGATAAAATTTAGTTAAAATTACCATCTTGAATTCCTCCTAGGAAATCAATACTCCTCCCTGTGTACAATGACCTAGCCAACAAATATCCAAATGCCCTCGAAAAAAGAAAGTATTAATACTGCCTACCAATTAAGTGGCTAATCAACTACCTCGTACATCCTATCCATATCCTTAATCCATCCCTTGAGGATAAATAGGTCCTTGTCACCAGTGTAGAGTGATGGGTGTTGCCCTATAACCCTCTTAAGCTACTCTTCTGTAATACTCTCCTATAGGTAGTGTGGAAGTGAAGGTGGTAGCTTAGGCTAAGGCGGACATTTAACAAGCTAGATAAATACCTCAAATATCTCCTCCAGAAAACCACTCGACTGTTAAGTGTTGTAGCTAGCTAATTATAAGATAGAAAATGTGTTAAGATAAAAACTTCCTGGGTTAGTAACACATAACATACATAATTACATTTCAAAGGTAACATAGGCTACCCATCCTCGATTCCTCTCAAGTTTATCCAATTTTTTCAAAGAATTGATTTTCTTCTAAAATATGAAATAGATCATTAAAATCAGGCAAATGATCATTTAAAAACCAAACTTTGAAAACAAAATATGGCAATGAAATAAAAATCTCTGATACCAACTTGTAACACAAGTAAGGAAATGGGGAAAAAGGTTTGAGATTAGTATTAGATAAATTTTTAATTAGCTAAATAGGTAGGATTAAAGATTTGGATTAGGTTAAGATTTTGGGATTAAAAATTTTAGGAATTGCCGGTGATTTTTTTTTAATATTAAACTTGAGTTAAGGTTTTAATTATATAATATTAGGTTTAGCAAATTTTTAGGGGTATTACACAAGCATACTCCCCCTTCTCAAGCTACCTTCTTCCCCTACACCCCTCCATAGTTATTATAATCTCCTACCAGACCAGACACCCTGCACCATCACCCTCTATAATCCCCTTCTTTTCCTTTTTTCCCTTATTTCCCTTAATCGTCACTTCCCCATGTTACCTTTCCCTTCCATTTTCTCCTTTTCCACACTTGCCCCGACCTACCACATCACCTATACCACTACCTACATCGCATGCCAACCATTCCCCCTCTCCTCCTCTTCCGGTCCTTTCTTCTCCCTCGTAGTCTGCTTTCTCCTTTGACTTTCTCTTATCCTTTGTTCCTTCTCCCTACCCCTTATTTTTCCCCATTTCTTCATTTATAGCCACCTCTAATACTTCCACAACTAGCTCAGCCTCTATTATCGGCTACCACCCGTTATCCTTCCTTTCTTCCTTTCTCCCCCACTTCTACCTCTTTCTCTTTCTACCCTATAGTAGTTCTCGCCAATCCCCCTTGCCTCCATCCATTCTCCCCACAATATCCCCCTCCTCCACCATAGTCGCCTATACAACCTCCACCCTATAAGCTCCATACACGACCTGCAGCCAACATCTCAGCTTCCTGTACAACCATGCCTTCTCTCCTCTCTTCCCTATGACACCCCTACCCTACAATCACCATCTTTCCTTCAGCTACATCTTTCCCCTTCTATGTCCACTACCATTACAACTCCTCCCAACTTCCTACCACCACGTTAACCTCCACTCCTACACCACTAGTAGTAGCTACACTAGCACCACTCACCTTTACCCCTTATCTTCCTCTTCTTCTGCTTTTCTTCCTCCTCTTTTGCTTATCTACACCTTTCTCCCTACAACATACATCATTCCTTCCATAACCTTTGATCCATCTACACCGCACCCTTAACGACCACCCATCTCCTCCCCCACATCCTACAACTAACAACTAAAACCAACACCTTCCATCATCACCCACAACCTCCAAATGAGCCACCTTTCTCTCCCTTCCTTTTCACCCATTTCTGCATGGCTCACACAACACATGCAGCATGAGTTATGCATTATATTTTTATGTGTTTTGGGATAATATTTAAGATATAATGGTAGTATGGTAATTTTATATTTAATAATTATTTTTAATAAAATTTATTATTTCACTTATCTAATGTTACTATGGTATTTTTGATTTTATGTTTGGGTACAAAATTTTATTAAATAGAGTAAGTATTTTTATCCAAATACCAGTAAATGTTTTTATAGAAATCATGTTACCATTATATCCCACTAAAATGTATGGATTATTTTATGTTAGAACATTAATTTTTTTGATATATAATTAGTGTTGATATGATTTGTTACAAATAATCTTGTGATTATTAATTTTATCTTGAAAAATGGAAAAATAATGCATGTTATCTTGTGTAAGATGTTATGTGTTTGAAAGGGTGATTGAGAAAGGGGTATAATGTTAGAAAGTGATGATTTATGTTATGTGCATATAAAATGTTAGGTTAAGTATGCATGGACACTTGTAGTAAAAAATATTACTACTCAAAGTCCTAGGGGCAATTTGGTCATTTAGACACATCATGATATCTAACCCTAACAAGGATGCCTAGTGTGTTATAAATATTGCTAAGAATGGAGATAAGAGTTTGGTGTATTATAAATACATGTGTTAGCATGTATATCAACATTTTAAGGTATAGGGGTATTCAGGTATTTTTTAATGTACGGTATTGATCATTCTAATAAATAGGTATAATAAGTGTTATTTGATGTTGAGAATGATAAAAGGGGTTTGTGGCATTAAAAATACATGTTCCAGCTTGATTATCATTATTTAATAAAATAGGGGCATTTTGGTAATTTCAATGTGCAATAATAGTTATCATAATAAATATGCCTGATAAGTAATAATTGGTACTAAGTATGATAATAGGGGTTTGTGGTGGTATTAACACATATTTGGGCATGAATATTACTATTATGTGACCTAGGGGCATTTTGGTAATTTTTAATGCATAACAGTAGTTCACCAAATAAATATACATGATAAGTAATAATTTATGCTAAGTACGAAAATAGTGGTTTGTGCATTAGTAACTCATTTTTAAGAATGATAATCAATATTATATTATCTAAGGGTATTTTGGTAATGTTACATATACTAAGGGGATCGATCCAATGAAAATGCATGATAAATGTTAATTGATGTTAAATATGAGAATAGGGGTTTATTGTCTTAGTGTCACTTATTTCACAATGATAATCAATATTACATGGTCTATGGGTATTTTGGTAATTTTACATGTACTAAGGTGATTAGTCTAACAATCATACATAATAAGTATTAATCGATGTTAAATATGAGAATAAGGGTTTATTGCCTTAGTACCACCTATTTCATCTTGATAATTAATATTACATAGTCTAGGGGTATTTTTGTAATTTTACATGTACTATGGTGATTAGTCTAGTAAACATGCATGATGAGTATTAATTGATGTTAAATATAAGAAAGGGGTTTATTTTCTTAGTATCACTTATCTCAGCATGATAATTAATATTACATGATCTATGGGTATTTTAGTAATTTTTCATGTACTATGGTGATTAGTCTAGTAGACATGCATGATGAGTATTAATTTATGTTAAATATGATAATAGGGGTTTATTGTCTTAGTATCACTTATTTAAGCATGAGAATAATTATTACTTAGCCTAGGGGTAATTTGGTAATTTTACAAGTACTATGGTGATTAGTCTAATAAACATACATGATAAGTATTTTTTGATGCTGAATATGAGAATAAAAGTTTATTGTCTTAGTATCACGTAATTCAGCATGATCATCAATACTTTATAGTATAGGTGCATTTTGGTGATTTTGCTTATAATATAGTGATTAGTCTAATAAACTTGCATGATCAGTATTAATTGATGTTAAGTAAAAGAATAGGAATTTATTGTCATAGTACCACCTATTTCAGCATTATTATGAATATTATAGGGACTAGAGGTATTTTGGTAATTTGGAGTGTATAATGATGAATATGCTTACGAATATGCATGATATGTGATGTTTGTTATCAAACATGAGCATAAGGATCAAGCTATATTAGATATGCATATTTTAGTATGATTATTACTATTGTGTGGTTAAGGGGTACTTTAGTAAATTTGGGGCATGCTATAATATTCATTCTCATAAACATTCAGGAAGTGCATTAATTGTTGATTAAGCATGAGAATATGTATTTGGTTGTTATAGAAGTGCATGTTAGGGTTTCACATGCAGAATGATGTATAGGGAAAATGGTTATTTGGTGTGTCGAGTAACATGACTTTATGATCAATAATTCAACTATAGTGTATTGTTAGCATGATGTAGATTTCTAATTATACTACAAAGAACATCACTTTGATATTCCATTTCTAAGTTTCAGTTCTTTCCAAGTGAATGAGTATTGTTAGCATATGATCTTGAAGCATGTGATTATATGAATAATTATCACAGTTCGATTACTTCAAGCATAATTCATTATTCATATGATTAATGTGATGCATCCGGTGTGTTGCACATGGGCCTTACATATTAGTCCTCTATAATTGGTTACTCAATACCACTGTATAGAATGGTTCATTTCTTAGGCCCCTACTTATTCTAAGGGCACTGGCCTTCACAAGTTAGCTTGCAAGCTCTATTCAAAATTATTCAACTAGTTGAGAGTACAGGGTTGTCTCGGATTCTATCCGGAAACTTGGACCAAAAGTTTCTATAATTTCCTTATAATCTTTATAATTCCTTTCCATTAACTTTATTTTGTAAATATAGTCATTGGGTTTTGTTTGGAAGCTAAATGAACCTCCCTAACCATTACGCTACTCTGATTTATCAATGTATTTTTGAATTAAATTTTAGCACATGGTCTTAGAATGGTGGAGGTAACCGGTCTAGTACTAAGTGTGGTGGTAGCACCCTAAAATTTACTGTTGTAGCTTTTAAAAATGAAACTTTTAAAAAAAAATATTTTGAAGGAACTATAGCTATCAAGATTGCATTTTTGGATAAAATTATTTTTAGAAAATTTTAATTTTGAAAATATACTTATTGCAAAAAATTAGTTGATCGGTTTGCTCTAACAGTTGATTCTTCTAAAGACTAGTTAATCAGGTCCTCAACTAGTTAATTAGTTTGGTTGATTAAAAGCCATTTTCCTAAAATGACAAACTATTTGATCAGTTCATGAAACTAATTGATCGGTCTACCCAAAAAATAACATAACTTATTTTTCTAGCCTCATTTCAAATCTAACTTTACCTTAAACTAGTTATAGCTCCAAATAAAAAATCAAACATCTAGAAATGGCATGATTTCTCATTCTACACATTTACAGAAAGATGGGGTATTACATGGAGTCTTTGGGTAGAGGTTCCATATGTTCAATGCACCTTTGGGTCTAAGAGATACAACAAATCGGATTTGTACCTTCAGGTACTAGCTTTGTTACAATCGATTTTCCTTTGGACTTATATGTCCCTTGCTAAATTTTAGTTATATTATTGTACTAAAATATTTATTCATAACGCTAATATATATTATTTCTATTTCTACTTATTTACTCTAGTTATCTCTTGTTTTATCCTTAGAACTTGGTGTAAGAAAGGTGAGGGAGCCTGACTTATACCATATTTGACACTAACATCTTGTAATTTATTAATTAATGCTTCCCAAAAAAAACAAAATTCATCTAGCACAATAGGGGTGTTATAGATGATGTGTGGAGAGCTAAGATGGAACTATCGCTAAATTCTGCCCCTAATTAATCAAGTGAGAAAGATGAATTGGATGGGCCTCCTTGTGATTTGGAGAGAGAACAGATGATATTGCATGAGGAGTGGTTTTATAGTGCCATCCATGATAGTGAGACATTTGATGCTGCTATAGATTTGAGCCTTTATGGTTTTTACGACGATGATTAATTTAAGATATGTTTCAAGGTTTTTGATTGGCATTTTTTGCTTAAGGGTTATGTTAGGTGGATGCTTAGTCTAGTAGTGATCTATCCCTGTTGTAGTGTATCCCTAAAAAATTAAAGTTTCCTTTGCTTGTTGTTGTTCTAACTGCTATTGTTGTAATGGTTGTAATCATGAATGTCGTGTGACCATACAATATGAGTTTTAGTAATTCCTTTAATGTTTATGCATAATGTTATGCAACCTTTTTCAAAAATGTTAAAGTTATTTTTTACCATGGACGATATGGAGTGCTTAGACTTCCTATAGGGGGCCTTTGATTATGTTTGTTAGGTTTCTAACCCTATTTTATTTCCTTTAGAATTATGGCTCAAAACTTGAACCTCACGTATAAGGAAGAGTTGTAGTTGTACAGCCACAGCTATAGCCGCAACCTTAGAAACCGCATCTCACACCTACTTAGGCTAAGAACTAGGTAGAAATATTTTGTTTCATCATCTTCTTATGCTTGATGGATTTGAGGACCTGATAATTTTAGGAAGGTGGATTAGGGAGATAGATAAGATCTTTAGCAATTATGATTGCTTCGATGGAAAGAAGGTGGAGGTCGGTACATTCTACTTGTAAGGAAAGGTAGATGAATTGTAGATAGGATACTAGCTTCAAGTTGTTGAGCTAATAGAAACTTGGGTATGATTTTTGAGATATTTGAGAGCACTTTACTACCCTTTACATGTGCATCATGCAAAGCGTGTCACGTTTTTGACCTATAATAAGGCAGCATTTCTCTTGAGGATAACTTTTGTAAGTTCTCCGAGCTTCTTGTTTTTGTGCTAGAGAATGGTGGCAGTGAGAAAATGGTTGCTCATCACTTTTACAAAGGTTTGTATCAGCGCATTTAGGAGTTTTTAGAGGAGATATTATGATAGATTTACTTATGGTGTACGAGAGGGCTTATGCCCTAAGAAGGATTTAGGAGACAAAGAGGGCCCTTAGTGGACTAGGAGGCTAGTAGATAGTTTTTAGTGTCACGAAGGTGACAAGAGCGTTCAATCAAGTGTTCGGTAGAGCCAACCTTGTGGTGATCAGTGCTTACAATTTTCTAGAGCACGATTAAAGATTAATAGAAATCTAAGGCACAATAACTACAAGGTGTGCAGAGGGAACAACCAAGGCAATGGCCACTAGGGTAGAATGATAGAGTTTCATAAGTGTAACACGATGGGCCACATAAGCTTTGAGTGTCACACTTCTTGAGTTGGATTTTAGTGTTAAAAGGTACAGTCAAGTGGTGGAACACCCGATTAGCAGCAATCTTCCCCGGTGACTTAGATGCAAGCTAGTAGCATCTCATGTGAGAGTGCCAAAGGCAAGGGACCTGCTTCTCATCCCTACCTGCAAAGTAATGCACATCAAAATTTGGGTATTAGAGGTGTTTGAGGAGGTCCACTAGTCAATAGTCTAAATGTGATCAGTGAAGTGCAGGCTCATGGATTTGTAAACACCGCCACAGGTATACCCTGATGCTTTTGAGTGTTTATACTTAATCAATATTTGTGCATACATCAATGCGGTTGAATGATGATTTTTTCCCATGATTATGTCCTAGCAATGTGCCTTGGTTAAGGTTTAGTTCTTTTAAGGGCATAGTAACTACCATCTCATAAAATCATTGTTTGTAGACCACTTGTGGTTGTAACTAGCTAGTTTTTTTATAAACTTTAGGGATGGATTTTCTTTTAAGCTGTAAAAATGTAATACCCCATTTTCATAAATCCTAACCATAATATATAATTATGTGTATTATCTGTCATAATAATCTTAGGATTTTTGGTAATAAAGATATTGCTAAATCTGTAATATTATTACAACTTAATTAGCTTAAAATTTAATTTGGTTAAAATTTACTAAAGAGTGTGTAATAAATGTTAAACCCAGGATGGATTGTAATCACTATCCATTTAGTCGAGTAAACATAACTTGG
The DNA here is from genome assembly GCA_030549775.1 of Tamarix chinensis. Lineage (NCBI taxonomy): Eukaryota > Viridiplantae > Streptophyta > Magnoliopsida > Caryophyllales > Tamaricaceae > Tamarix > Tamarix chinensis. The sequence goes on along the minus strand of CM060177.1, from coordinate 61,321,391 downwards.
TAACCTAATAAATTTGACCCAGATATTTTACCCTCATTTATTACTTAAATATTTACTCTAACCTATCCCCTAATCAATAATAGATTTTTTTTACCTCACCCTACTCTATGTACCCCTACTCCTTATTCCTACAAGAAATCACCCAACACCATCTGCACCACGCCTCCCCTCTTCCCCAATTTTTTTCTCTCCCTTTTTTGCTCCAATTTTCCATACACTCTACCCTCTTCTAAATATCTTCTTCTCTCCCTCTTGTGTCATTCCAAAACTCAAAAGAAAACCTATAACCTTCTTCTCTTAAGCTCCCTAAGGAAGAATATTTCATCATCGATATCCACAGTCCTTTTCTCCTTCCACCATAGTTTTTATTATCTACAACGCAACCCTACCACCGGCCACCACAACCAATCACTCACCCCTACACACGTAACCCCTACCAAAGCCCCTTTATAAACTATAAACAAACCCTTGGAGTGAACCCACTCCCTCGTGCAAACATCTCTCCCCTTCCTTATCTTTAACTATTCCCCAAAACAAAAACAATGCATTCAACACCCTAGTTTTTACTACTGAAAACGTTTATTTTATAATAGAAGTATATAAGTAAAATATTAGGGGTTACCACCATAATTAACATAAGTCTTATTTATACAACCGTCCTTACATCAATCATAAGGATAAAATCATTTATAATAACACAAGGAAATTATAAACAAAAAAAAACATTTATAATAAAATATGAGTTTGGAGATTAACCTAGAGTTATAATAAACAAAATACAAAGTATGGATACCATGGATCAAAAGTCCAAAAAGTTATTTGCATAAATACATCTACTAGATAACATTACTCTTCACCCAAACACCTAGTACAAATAAGATCACTCATCCCTACATAGTGCATCATAGGTAGCTTAGTCATTTAGAGGATCTTTTGAGACCTACACATAAGAATTGGTCTCCTACACGTGGGAATGTGCACCAACCATAAAATGGGTAATCAATATGCTATGTACTGAGCAAGAGAATAATACTAATGAATTAAGGTTACAAATAACACATGTGTTCATACAAATTAATAAGTACACATTCAAATACATGCAAAAACTTATAAGATAAATATTAATCCAAGCATCTTTATTATATATAACCATAATCATTCTCTTATATACGTTAAGTTTAGGAACACCACTATTCTTAAACCAATGAAATGGTCTAAAGTACCTTCTCAGGACAACACACCTGAGTCACTATTATCATTCTATGGAATGGATATGAAAACATCACCTTCTCGGGGCAAAATACTCCCAAGCCACTATTATCTCTAGTGGAATGGATATAAAAATAACAAATTAGTCCTAACTCCCATACTTTTCCACTTTAAATCATGAATGTATTATCTTTAGGTTATAATGTTATATTTTCATTCACAATGAGTAGGGGTCCTATGATTCTTAATATGATAGAACAGACTAAAAAACCTTTTTGGGGTAAAACACTCTCGAGCCACTATTATGTCTAGTGGAACAGATATTCAAAAACATTGTCTCCTTAGGAAAAAACACTCCCAAGCTATTATTATTTCTGGTCGAATAGAATATGTAAAAGCATCACCTTATCCCTACTCACGTGATCTTTCACTTTAAATGATTAATACCTTATTCATGATTGATTTATAGGCATTGATAACATTGAAGCAAATAAACACATCATGCAAGTTAAGGTCCATAATCTCATCAAACCTTTATTCCACACTCTTAGAATCATTCTTTCATGTTGATTATTCAACCACAAATTATAACATGTCATAACCAAATATCATCATTATTATCGTACACGAAATTCACGAACTAACTCTCACTTCATATACATAAAGTAAAAATATTATCCTTAGGTACTACTCACTGAATTTCTAAAGCCCTAATTTCACAGGTAGTCATAATTATTTCATAACACTCATATGATTATAAAGTTCAATAAACATCCTCATAAGGCTAATTATTAGTAAGATATCCAAAATCTAGATAACCTTTATGTTTTACACATGAAATAATAACATTATCATTTTAGGTTATTATACCTTAATTATACCATTATTTCATTTTGAAGGGACCAATATAAAAAATAATACCTCCAAATACTTCTCAAGATATCAATACCATTTTCTAATCCACCTAACACATTATAATACCAAAATTGTTGTACTAACCAAAAATTCCCTTTGAGGATAACCAATATTCTTTATTTTATAAAATCTTATATCATTATTTTTCCTAAATTCACCATTTATCATCATACTTCGTAAATATACATATTCCACTTATCATGTATTATTTAGCTTAATTTCATGCCATACAATATACTTCCCATAAATGTGACATTATCATAACAAAGTCATATCCATACCACTTACCCATTCTCACTTTCTTTCAAACATATAATCCATATTATCATACCATATCACCAACAATATATATCAAATGATATAGCAACAATATCATGAAAAATACACATATCCATACAAGTAATTAACATAAAAACCCTAAAACATCAATTAGTATCCTTACCAACTAGGACACCGGACTCTAAGCACATAACTTCTAGACATTTTCCTCTAAGATCACCAAAATACCACCTATGAAAAACAAAAAAAAAATACACGGTTAAGCTCAAAGAGTATAACCGAAGGAGAAATTTAGGTAAATAGGGTAAAATGGAAATAACTATAGTGAACTGGAATGTTGAGATGTGTGGATGTATCGTGGAACGTATGATGGAGATATGGTGAAAAGTTTTTAGTGTTTGGAGAAGGTTTGGTGGTAAAAATAAGGGTACATAACTAAAATAGGTAGCTGCAAGGGCATACCACAAGTAGTACACACCTAGGTTGAGAGTTAGAAATATGCATGGCAAGGCGGTGCAAAGTAGCACGACCACGCTCAATTTTTGGGTAGCATGGCTCAAGTCGAACACAAGCACAAGGGCATGCGATAAGGATCTGTGAGGGTACAAAGGCAGACGATGCTGGGTGCACAGATGTGCAATAAGAAATTTTGATGTTGTATGAATGCGCTTGAGACCATGCATAGGTCGTGCGTTTCTTAAAAATGCAACAAATGTAAGGAAGAAGAGGGAAAAAGGGATGGTGATTAGTTCGGATGGCTGGCAATAGTGATGGTGAAGGATGGATCAACCTTGGGTGGTAGGTCCACTGGGGTTAGGTGGTGCATGGTGGAATATGCTTGTGATGGAGGTGATGCACATGTAGGAATAGAGCAAGAAAGGAGAAGAGAAAAAGAATGAAGAAAGAAGAGAGGGGCTCGTGTGGTTGATTTTTCAATAAAGTGTGAGTAAGAAATGGTCAAATAAAAAGAGAAAGGAAGAATAGTGTGTAGTTTCTATATATATGTGAATATTGGGCATGTGAATGGGGAAGAAAATGGTAGAGGAGGTGTGCGAACGGGGGATGTAGGAGAAGGGTGCGAGTCACAAAGGATGGTAAGGAGGTGATAGTTGTGTGTTATGGTGAAATTACCGAAGGTGTAGTAAGGGATGGTGATGATTGTGTGTGTATTTTGCATGAGAAGAAATGACAGAGGAGGTGTGAGTGTGTGTGCAAGTCGGACAACATGAGGGTGAGAAAGTGGCGAGGGATGTTGAATGATGGTGATTATGATAGTTGTAGTTGTAAGAGTGATTTTTGAGGCAAGTGCAAATTGTTAGATGCAAGTTGAATGAAGGCTAGTCAAAAGTTACAACAAGGATGATGAGAGAAAGGAGAAAGTAAGAAAAAGAAAAGGAGAAAGAAAAGGAAAAAAGCTAGAAGGTTGCAGATTAGCTTATTTAATTTTATATTATATAAAATAGGTAGGATTAGTTGTATATTTCAATGAATTTGAGATTAGGTTACAAAATATGGTTTATCTAGGTCAAAGATTTTGAATTCAACTAAGGTTTTAAAATTAAGAAATTTGGTTAGGGATAAAATAAGGTTTTCTTAAGATTATAATTGAATTAGGGTTTTAATAACATGGGATTAGGCTAAGGAAACTTTTTGGGTACTACAGCACACCATCGGCCAAACCAAATTTTCCTCCTCCTTCTCATTAGACCTAAATTTTCTTTCCTCCCATATTCCCTTCGGCAAAAACCACCAAAGCCCACCCCTTTTACCATAGTCCATTTTGGTTGAAGCTCCCCCATTGTTGCTGCACATATTCCGACCGAGACCTCTCCTCACTTTCAACTATTTTTCTACCACCTTTTTTTCTCCGTTTGCTACATCTTTGCTACCATTATCCCCTTCCTATTACCAACTATTATTTCTATTTGTGGTCCCCTAGTACTGGTCAACACCACCATTGTGTATCCTTACGTCATCGTCTGAAAATTTTCCTCCCTTGGTGTTAAGTTTTCTTTAGCTCCCTCTTGTTTTTTTCTGAGCAATTAGTGAGCCTTAAATTATTTTAGTGATTTTGGGATTAATATTGTCTAATATTATATTCTAATACATATTTGTTTGGATGCTAAATTCCTAGGTAATTCTTGAGGACTTTAGAGAAAACTTCTTTTTGTATAAGCTTGGATTTAGTAAATCTAATCACTTGAAAGATGGTAGAATTTATGTGCAAGCATGATAAGAATTTTTAAACCTAGAATATTACTAGGGTTTTATGCTTTTTAAGTATTATAGCGTACATGATAAGATAATAACATGATGAAGGGATTATATGAATTATTCTAAAAGGTAAGTTGTACGCATGATAATATGTAAAATGTTTAACAACTACATGTCTAGGATTTTTTCCATACTTTCATTCCTATAAAATTATGATTCAAATCCCATGGTAAGTGCATCATGATTGCACATATGTAGTATTTAGGCTTATGATGAATTGCATGGAAGCATATGTACATAATTAGGGTGGCTTATGATAAATTCTATTCGCTTAGCCTAGGGTTAGAGAGAATTTCCTACAAGTACTCTGATGATAATATTCCTATTTAATTTAAGTTTTATGCTTTAAATTTGTATGTACATGTTGCATGGAATATCTGATACAAAAGAGTTATATGTTTAAGATTTTTTAGGCACAACCTACTACATGCATGTAAAGTTGAAAATACAATTAATTACCAAAATTTAATGATTACGTACATACTAAAATAATAAAGAATATTTCCTTTTGTACTACTCATGAAAAATCAACCGTACTAATAATATTTGGTATGAAAATGAATAAAAAGGTAAAACTAGAGTTTTGGAGGAAATTTTGGTAATTTTAAACTAATGTATCTTTTATAAATAATTAGATGCTAGGATGGCCTTAGACTTTTGATAGGTTAACCTTAGCTTTGACTTAAATTGAAATAAACATATTACCTTAGGGTTACCTTAGTAATTAGAAATAAAAGGGAAATGATTACATATGGAAACATGGAAATTGTTGTGACATATGTGACTTATGTGATCACTTAAAAAATTATTAATACTTAAAGTAAAAGATCTCAATTTGGGAAAAATTATTTTTTGGGATTGGCTACCCTAGACATGGGGTGTTATCCACCATTATTTTAGTTTACTAGTGTGTGTTTCTACCTAAGTTAATGACCTACTCTACTTTATAGGTGAACTGTAGGCTCTATAGAAGGTATCGATACATAAAGATTAGGTGAGTGAAGTTGGAGGATACTATGTTGCTTTTATATGCTAGTATGACTAGGCACACCATTGTGTCCCTAGATTAAAGGTAAAGGTATTTGTTGCCTTCGACTACCAATATGACTAGGCGTACTATTGTTTCCCTAGATTAATTGTATACCCCTTGAGTAAGTAAGTAAAAAATCAAAATATTTGTTGTTTAATAAAATGAAAAGAAATAACTTATTAGTTTAGTAGATGCCTCATTGCCCTACCTAAGTTTTTTTTATTTGATTGGTTGGAAGTCACTTTAGTGCCCTACCTTGGTATTGTGTTGGATTTTTTAGTTCAGTAGACACCTTAGCTCCCTACCATGGTATTGTTTTAGATTACTTTTTTAGTATTTGCCTTAGTGCCCTACCACTATGCTTGGAATATATTTAACTTATCAAATATGACTTTGTAGCTTGACATTATAAGAAGTTCAATCGTACTTTAGTTTGAGATTGGGTGTTTATATACGTTATTCAATGAATATTTTTTGTGGTTATGGTACATGTTTTTTTCTCAAGTATGATTTTTAGATTTTGTGTGACTATACCAAATGTGGATATGTTACTACTTGTGATGTATTGTGATTTACTCAGTATGAGAAAGTTATAGTGATAATACTTTTACATATGACTGTATGAGGGCCATGGAGTGCCATAAAGCATATAAGAATAGGACGTATAAGTGGAGTCCTTAGGAATAGGTTCCATTTTTATAGTGGACATTTGAGTCTAAGAGTTAGGGCAAATCGGTTCCTACCTTGTGGTGTTGGTTTTTTAATCATGATTGGTTTTTGTTACCTTGTTATTCGTAAATATGTATGATAATCTATTTTTATTGATCTACTCTAGTTTTGGATTGTTTTATCCTTAGAATATGGCAAAAGAAAGGTAAGGGAGATAGACTTATGTTATGTGTGGTAGTACCACCTAGTAATTTGGTAATTAAAGCTTCCACAAAATGAATTTTTTACGTTGGTAAATCAGGGTTGTTACACTTACATATTCAAATATGCAAGCAAAACCATTATACTCACACCCCTTAGCATTCATTCCTCACTTGTTAAAGAGGAATAAAATTGTAATAAGGCTTTTTTCATTGATGGGAAAGGGTTGAAATGGACCATAGGATAGGGGGAAACCATATATTTCTTGTTAATGCATGAACATAATGAGAACGGTATTCTACTTGACCCCAAGTCAAAATCTTATTGGGGGAGATTGGTGATGTCTTCCTAAATGAAATACCTAATGAGTTGCCTCCTATATGAGGCATAGTGCACCAAATTGATGTTGTTCCTAGTGCTACCCTCCTATATAAACTAGCTTATAGGAGTAATTCTAAGGAATCTATGGAGTTATAAAGGTATATTGAGGAGTTGATACAAAGGGTTTAATCAATTAATCCCTTATTCCATGTGTGGCACTAGCCCTCATGATAGTAGAGCTATCAACAATATTCCTATCAAGTATAGGTATCCCATACCTAGGCTTGATGACTTGTTGGATTATTTGAATGGGGTGAGTGTGTTCTCCAAGTTTGACTTAAGCAAAGGGTACTACCAAATTATTATGGAGGGAGTTTAATGGAATACAACTTTCAAGACCAAAATAGGATTATACAAATGGATAACCATGCCTTTTGGATTATCTAATGCACCAACAACCTTCACGAGGCTCATGGATGAAGTACTACAATCATTCATCTCAAAGTTTGTAGTTCTGTATTTTGATGACACTCATGTATACTCCTTTAATCATGATAATCATGTAAGGCACTTGATACCTATATTTTTATCTCTTAGGAACAACAAGTTGTATGGTAAAATAGAAAAATATTATTTCTTTATACCAAGAGTCACGTTTTGGGGTTCGTTATATCTGAACATAGATTTTCGTGGATGAGTCAAAGGTGGACACAATAAGAAAATAGCCTACACCCACATCCATTATCGATCTTAGATCCTTTCATGGACCTATCTTTTTTTATAGGAGATTCATAAAAGGTTTTAGCACACTTCTAGCACTCACCACAGAATACCTCAAAAAAGGAGAGTTCCAATGGAGCAAGTACGACAAAAACTTTTGAGGTGATCATAAACAAGTTGAGTAAGGCTTCAGTGTGGCATTTGCCCAAATTTAACAAGGAGTTCAAAATCAAGTGTCTCACAAGTGGAGTGGGCATTGGAGTAGTCTTACTACAAGAATAAAAATTAGTAACCTTTTTTAGAGAGAAGCTTAATGATCCAAGGTCCAACTACAGCACTTATGACAAAGGATTTTATGCTATTATTAGGCCTTTAGGTCATTGGTCACATTATCATAGACCATCACAATTTATATTGCATACCAATCATGAGTCCCTAGAGTATATAAATGGGTAGCATAAACATAATCCTGCATATACTAGATGGGTATAGTTTTTACAATTTTCTCATTTATAGCTAAGTATAAGAGTGGAAAAATGAATGTTGTAGTAGATGTATTTTCTAGGAGTTTTTGCATGTTGTCATTATTAGAATTAAGGATCCTAGGATTTGGATGTTTGAATGGATTATACACGAAGGATGATGACTTTACAAGCTACTTGGAAGATCAAGACAAGGCTTGGGGTCTATTCCTAGTTCAAGAAGGGTTCCTTTTCAAAGGTAATAAGTTGTGCATTCTGGATTGCTTCATTAGAGAACTACTAATTTGTGAAGTGCATGGAGGAGGTTTAGCTAAAATTTTGGTATTAAAAAAACTTGTGATGTACTCTAGTAACATTTTTATTACCCTAGGATGGTGGGATATGTACAATCTCTAGTGGCAAAGTGCTCTACTTGCCAAAGGTACAAGAATCACTTCCATGAAGGACTCTATACCCCCTTACCTATCCCATACCATCCTTAGAACCATGTAAGTATGGATTTAATAGTGGAATTACCTAAAACACAATGGAAAAATGATGCCATTATGGTGATCATAGATTGGTTTTATAAGATGGCTCATTTCGTCCCCTGTCATAAGATAGATGATGCCGCTTACAATGTTGATTTTTACTTTAAAGAGATTTTTGGGTTATATGGAATCTTAAGGAAAATTATCTCTAATAAGGAAACCAATATTCTTAGATATTGGTGGGAAACCTTGTGGAGGTTAATAGGTACTTAACTTCTCTTTAGTATCACCTATCACCGACAAACCGAAAGATAAATTAAAGTTACCAATCGCACCATCACAATGCTCTTAAGGAATTAGGTGAATATGCAGAATTAGGAAGATAGTTATAGGAATATCATGGCTTTAAATAACACTTGAATTATGGAAGAAGCAAACCCCTTTTTCTGCCCTCAAATCCAGCCTACCATAGGGCCATCCATCTATCCCTTAACATACATTCAACTTACTTCTCTTTTTTACCTATCTTATTTAAGCATGGTTAAAGAGTATTGTTAGAATTTCCTAATGTATAATATGTTTTTTCTAAGTGCTAATAATAGGTTGTAAGTAGAAGCCATCTTGTGATGGGGGAAAAGGTGGTCGACATTTAGCCATAACTAAATGTAGTAGCTTATCAATTTTAGTTAGCATGTCTTACTGTAACTTGTGGTTGGGATATAAACAAATCTACTTACTCTGAGTTAGATGTGTATTTTTTCATTTTCTAAAGCCTAATACACTATTTATAGAGGAAAAGGGATGAAGGAATGGGCACATCTCTTTGGCTAAAAAAATACTAGGTTTTTTTGACAACAACATCCTCTTAAGGCTTAGAATTTTCCTTATATTATCCAAAAAAAAAATCTTACACCATTTATGCTAAGAGTTGAAACATTAGTTAGTTAGTATAAATGATTAACCTTGATGGTACTTCAAGATTAAGTTCTACTCATTCTCTTCTTAACCTCTTCCAAATTTACTATAATTTAGGAATCTTACCCAATTCCATCACTAAAACTTAGCTTAATACAATATGTTTAGCATTATGCATCATTTTTGTAAGATTTAATAAATGGAAAGTTATGGTGCTTAATAAAATTTGATAATTTTTTATTTTGATTAGGAACTATATTTTAGTTTGAGGTAAATATGGATTTGAAAATATTTTAAATTGAATAAAATGAGTTTTGGGGTGGACTGATCTACTGGTTCTATGAACCAATTGATTGGTTTATCGTTTTAGCTAAGGGGTTTTGTTCAACAAAACCAATCAATTGGTTTGGAGCATCAATATAATGGTTGATACAAGAGTCAACTATTAAGACAAACTGATGGATCGGTTCTTCAGGGTGATTATATTTGGTAAGCTTGATGCTTTTGGAAATTTTCCTATATCAAAATGGAACCTTGATGATCCAACTCTGAACTATTATTTAGAGTTTTAGATATTATGATAATAAATTTTAAAATAGTAAGAACAAAAAATAATATAAGAAGTAATAGGATTATAATAAGAAAACAAGGTTAATATAAAGAATAAAATATTGGGCGAAAGATGAAATAATAAAGTAATACATTATATATAGAAATGATAAACACAAAGAATACGGAGGAAATGACTGAAGAAGGAAATATATAATGTAGCTAGATATTGTGGAACACCTCGTTGAAGATAACATTTTTTGTGGATTTTCTCTCTTTTCCGTCATTTCACATATCAATATTTTTAATCCATTACGATGTGTAACTCTTGAGACTACAATGTACAACTGACCGTGGCTAAAGATTGGTTTTTTTAATAGTAATCCAACATGGTACATTGCCCTAAATTTTATTTATTGTCATTAAATATGAAATAAATGAGAGGAAATTGTCTACAATTGAATCTAAATAGTATTCTTAAGTTAGATGATATAAGAGATAGCCTTGGAATCAAAACATTATCACCGAATCTTCTCCCATCAAACATTTTTGCTTCAAGAACATGATTTCCATGTCAAGTGATAACCAAATGCATACCATTACATAATATGAATTTCTGATCAATTTTTTAAATCGACATTACCAGAGTACCAACCTTAAAATGCAATGCATGATTTGGCAGACCTAAGCAATGAAGGCTATTTAAAAATTTTGGGGTTTGTAGGTCATGAAGGAAGTTTATGTTTGAATCAGATTTGCATGATCTATCTGAGCTTAAGTATATTTTTGCTTCAGCATCGCTAATAGATAACATGTAGTCATTGACCAATTTAACAATATCATTGGTTGGTGCCAAGATGCATCTACCCTTGAAATAATCTGGATAAATTAGGGAGCCTTTGAAAGATGAATATGTGTTATGGAAAATATCATGTAATGGATCTCCGGTAGACTTGATCAATAAATCATTAGGAATATCAAGTATAGAAAACCCATCATTTCCACTTATAGTAGTTATGTCACCAATACTTGCAATCCAGTTAACAAAATTATTCAACTCATCATGTTCTTTAGATAAGGACGCATATTCAAGCCACATGTTCTTTGTTAACATGAACACCTTGTAGGGCTGTAAAGGAGCCAAGCCTAATACCCCTAGGCTTGGGTTTGGCTCGTTTAACTAAACGAACGAGCTGAACTGAGCTTTTAACGAGCCGAGCCGAGCTGAGCCGAAATCACGAGCCAAAGCCAAAAAATGAACCGAGCTTCACTTTTAGGCTCGTTTAACTAGACGAACAAGCCGAGCTGAGCTTTTAATGAGCAGAGCCAAGCTGAATACCGAACTGGCTCAGCTCATTTACAGTCCTATGTAGGATGAGTTAATCGTTGCAAGAACAATATCTTGGCGACTACCTTTAGGAATTATAGGAAAAAATTGTCTAAAATCAGCACCGAAGACAATAGTTTTTCCACCAAAAGGTTAATCTTGATTAAAGTTGTTGCTAAATCAGAAAATATCTCTCATTGTCTTATCAAGATTTTCAAAAAAATAACGATGAAGCAAGGGCGCTTCATCCTATATGATAAGACTGCACGTGTTTATTAATTCAGCCAATAGAATTCATTGCTTGATATTTTATGTGGAATCCTCATGTATTTGGACTGGAGTTGCAAACCTTAAATGGGCAATTGTTCCACCAGGGAGGAAAAAGATGCCTTCCCACTCAATGCTACATTAATGACAATCTCACCTTTTGATCATAAAGTTGCAGATAATGTCCTCGGTACGTATGTTTTACTAGTTCCCCCATATCCATATGTGAAAAACACACCACCAAGATTGAATTTCACTGTAATCTCCAAAAATATTAAAAACCTATAATTTAATAAATAACTTTTATTTGGGATAAATTAGCTTTAAATCTATTTAATTTAATTATTTTATGGATTTTTAGGTATATAAAATTGAATATGAATATTTAATAAATTAAAATAATTTTTTTAATATTTTATCATACCCATTTTATTTAAATAATTTTCCCAAGACAATATTCTTCTAAAACTAACCTTTCTAAACCCATATATTAAGTTATATTAATTAAATTTATCTCCCAAAAATATTACATTCTATTATTTTTTAAATTAAATATTTTATTTTCCCTTTTCCTTTTTCCCCTTTCTTTCTCCTTTTTCTCCTTTCTGTCTTTTTCCTTTTTTTTTTCCTTTGGGCTGCCAGGCCACGGTTTGCGCCCCTCCCTCGTGCCTGGGTCGTTAGCCCCCTTCCACTGCTCTCCTTCTCCCATGCGACGCAGCCCAGAATTTCCTTTTCTTTCCTTCTTCTCTAGCGCGACCAAATCAAGTCAGCCCCTTCTTTCTTTTCTTTCCTTCCTTCTCCACCGACTAGGCCAGCCCACTCCCTTCTTTCTTTTGTTCCATTCGTCCGACCTGCTCTCCCCCTTCCTTTCTTTCTTCTTATTCTTCCTTTCCTCAATGCCATACCCGACCACCTCCACCATGTCTGGCCACCCAACCTGCAACCCTCCTCCTCCCTACTACTCTCCCTACCTCCCTCTCTCTTCCCCGCCATTTTCCTATCCAATCTCAACCCAATAAACCCACTTTCTCCTCTCATATACGCCTGATGAGTTCATATTTTGACACATTTTATACCTTTATAATCTAAGTTTTTGGTAGTTTATTTAACTAATATAGGGGAATAATTATTTTTTTAACTGGTAAAAATTACATAAATATTATTATTTGAGCTAAAATGATATAAATTAAGTAAATTTAGAATAAAATATTATTTATTAATATTTATTGAGTTTTATTTTTTAGGTTTTGTTTTTAAATAAAAGAAAATTAAAAAAAAAAGAAATTAGACCTTTGGACCAACGGCCAAAAGCCGAAGGGCTGGAACAAAAGGCAAACCAAACGGAGCGTAGCGGCGAGAAAAACCAACGAGCTGCACAAAACGAAACAAAAAAATAAAAGGGTAAGACTTGGCGCACAACGGAATCAAAGAAAAGTCAGCAGGGCTGACGTGGCTTGGGGCAGGAACGAAAATAAAAGGAGCAGGAGAAGCTCGATGCAGAAGCGTGACGCAGAGAGAGGGCGGCAGGGCCGCATGCCAAAGAGAAGAGAGCCTTTATAAGCTCGGGAGAAAGGAAACAGAGGAGAGCCTTCACAAGCTTGGGAGACAGAGTAGAGAGAGGGGCGCAGAACGACAGGCTGCATGAGGCTTAGTCGTTCTGCAGACGCAGGGCCTGACACACAAAAAGAAGAAAAGCCGACGCGTGGTAGCACAAGTCGAAGCCTTCGTCTCCGTCAGCCGAGTAAAAAGAAAAAGGAAAAGCAATTATTGCACAGAAATCAAGGCACTAAAAGAAGAGAGAATAAGAAGAAATTTATACCGATATAATTTAGTTCAGATAAAATTAATTTTTATCTAAATAAATTCTTAATCTTTTATCCAAAATTAATTCCGGTTATTTCTTTCTCTTATTTTAATTTTAATTTTAGATATATATTTCTGTATAACTAATTCTATAATTATGGCTGGCTGATTATTTATTTTTAGGGAATAGATTGAAATCCTGGATTAGGATTTGAATTATAATTTTATTTTCTTAGTTTCGTGAGATTGTTTCTTGACTCTATATTAATTGCTATCGTTTATATGTATAATTCTGTCAAGTATAGTTTATTTGGTGCATGCCTTGTTCTGGTTCCTCATAAGTGACAATATGTAGGATTATTTGCCTGCGAGGTGGCCATCTAAATATACTAGAATCTATATGTATAAATTGCAGCTAGGTTAGATAACAATTCACCTAATAGTTTTGTGATTCTAACCGAAGTGGTTAAACGTTTCGATACGTGTGGGTCAAGGAAAGGAAATACAGCTAGACATGCGTTGTATACTAGTCTGGGTACTTAGATTGACAACCTTCCACTTACACTTAATGCATTAAATCTAGTTAAATATAGGAGCTGCTTGTTGCTGCTATACTGCTAGTATTTAATAGGGTTAATATAGGTACGTGGTTGTATTAATTAATTAAGGGAAGTAATATAAGGTGTATGGACCTGCGTTGGTGTACAACTTGGTCGATCTCTTTCTCACGATTAAATATTGACTTAGAAATTAATATTATATTTCGACCTAATCTAGTGGTGGATTTTTATTTCCCTAACATACTTCTCATATCTACAGGTTTCCTATTACTATCATTATTTTATTTTATTTTATTTATTCCTTTTATTATTTTATTATTTTTATAACCCCCATTAGTATTTTTTTCTTATTTATTTATTCTGTGTTATTTAGGATTTTTATTTTTAGTTTTTATTTTCAAGCTAGTTAAATAGAGGTGAGCCCTCTCAATCCCCGGCCTAGAACGATACCCTTATTTACCAGTGCTACAATTGACAACAAGAGGGTTTAAATTGCATGCCGGCTACGGCCACACCAATTTTTCACGCTGTTGCCGGGGATTGGTAACTTCACCTTTATTTTGCTAATATTTTTAGTGTGTTTTTATTTTTAGTGTTTTTGTGTTTTTTCTTTTAGTTTTGTTTTAGGTTTATTTAGGATTTTTTGTGTGTTTTCGTTTTGCTCTTAACCTTTTCCTTTGAAGTGTTAGTGTTTTTAGGTGGCTATGAGAGGATCCTTTGGTTATGAACAACTTTGCATGAATCCTAATGTAGCTGAAGCTACTGGAGTTATTAATACAAGTAGAGTGTGTCATATGCAAGGAAATTCATATGCTTACCATGAACAAGCTATGAGAGGAGGAGGATGGACGCAACCTAATGCTCAATCTTTCAATGGTTTCCAAGGACAAGATCCCTATACAAGCACATATTACTTGGGAATGAGGCATCAACCCAACTTTGGATCATAGATGAATGATCATTATCAAGTTCCATATCAAGACCCTTACACACGCGAATATCAAAATATTATCAATATCCTCAACTGGAATCTTCTCCAGTTTCAGAACCCTCAAGTTAAAAAAAAATGGATAAACTTTTTGAAGCACTGATAAATGGTCAACACTAGTTGGTAGAAGGGTAAAATCAACTGATGTCAAGTCAGATTATGCAAACTAAAAGGGTGTCAGTGCTAGAGGAGAAAATGGGTTATATTGTCAACATGATCAATCAATTACAAGTACAAAAAGAGCTCTCTAGTACTTTAGTTCCAAATTCAAGTGAGAGTTATGAGGGTGATGATGCCATATTTGAATGTAAGGATGAGCTAGTTGAGGAGGTTTCCATGGAGAACATTGAAAAGAAAAATCATGTGGAAGAAGAGCTTATAAAAGTAGAAGAAGAATATCATCAAAACAAGGATCAAGTGAACAAAGAGAAGTATATGGATGACAATACTATCACTTTCATCTACCATATACCATCTTTGAACATTTATTCCCCAATTTTGCTTGGAGATAACCATGAGACACAAGGTAAGCCTTTGAACCACGTTGATTTTATTTATGCTAACCACACTCCTTGTTTTCCCTCTTTTAGCAGGTTGTATAGATCCAAGAGTGAAGAGAGTAATCAAATCATCTTGGATACATCTGATAAGAAGCGTGATGCTCCAAAGGAGAGGTTATGTTGGAAGGATGTGTTTAAAGATTTTAAGATGGGAAAATATGTTCCTTCGATAGAGAGATTACCGTACATGGACATTGGGAAAAACATTCTATCTTTATACACGAGCTTAAATTCCATGCTAGGTAAGTTACATTCCTGCTGGATCAAATCTTTCATTAAATCTAACATTTTATCATTTTCTTCCTTGCAAGATAAATATGATCATCACGAGGAAGGATTTGGTGAAGCATCTCACAAGTGGATGTATCCACCTTGAACGAGAAAAACCGAGATCATATCAGGCTGAAGACATAAAAACAAGCGCTACTTGAGAGGCAACCCAATGTGATAAGGGAGTTTTCCTATCCTTTAGTTATTTATTTATTTAGTTTGTTTTCTCCATACTTTAAATTACATGTTTCTATAGTTGTTTACACATTGAGGACAATGTGTGATTTAAGTATGGGGGGGTGTGTGTGTTTTATGTTTTCGTAAAAAAAAAGAAAAAAAGAGATAATTTTTTTAGAGTGTTTAGTATTAAAGAGTGGTAGGAACCCTTAATTAGTCAATGAGGAGTATATCTTTGAAATCTAACGAAAAGAGGATCATTAAATTGAGATAAAGCAAGTGGAGATTTTTTGTGTTAATTTTGATTTAGGGAACACATATCTATGTGTCTAAATGTGAATGGAGAAAGAACATGTATGATTTTCTAACCACCGATATGGCATGTTGAGATTCATCACATTCTTTAGTGAGCTTTTGAACCATATGTACCTTCTTTTTCTGAGCGAATTTACACAAAATTATCTACTATTTCTTGTCTTCAAATTCTTTTTTTGTAAACCTCATATACGTTGCTTTGATCAAATTATTTTCCATAGATCTTGTAATGGACTATAGAGATTACTAGAACTTACTCTTGTGCTAGTCGAAGCTTATAGTCAAAATATGCATTAATTGAGAAAATGATAAAGGCAGCTTAGGAATTTTCAATCACATGACCAAATAGCTTAACCTGATTTGTGTATACATGATGTACACCCTATAGAAACCCTTTTGAGCCTATACATGGAGCATAAAATTTTTTTTATTACCCACATTAACCATCGGGCCTTAATATCTTTACCCTTGCTTAAAGATAGTGGGAGGAAATCAAATCGTTATGGATATGAAGAGTGGTTGTGTATGTGTGTATGTGAAAGAAATATATGTATTTATCCTAAGAAAGGGGATTGGTTATGTTTTGTGGAGGAAAAAAAATAAAATAAAAATTGAAAGAAAAAAAAAGAAAATAGAAAAGAAAAGAAAAGAATGTTAGGATATAAGGAAGAGGAGGAGTCTTGGATATGATGTTGAGAAAGTTCTATTCATGTTACATTTTATTGTGAAGGTGGAGAAGTGTATCTTTAATCATTGATGTGGAATTAAGCTTATATTTCATCTAATTATTAGATTCCACTAGCTCTTGATCTTTTTAACACCACACTTCTAAAATATTCCATACCCTTCTTTACCTTAAACCCCCGTTACAACCAATAAGTAAGTCCTATTTGATTCTCAAGATGAGTAGCCTTTGATCTGATGGAGATTAGTCACAAGATTTAAGCATATGGTTTGGTCCATTTGGCAAGTATTTGATATCTTTCATGAGGTTTTATCCACAAGAACATGAGCCTTCTTTGTTTATATATGTGAGTCATTTGTTATTTTTATCATCTTAGCTCACATACATGAGTGTTTCTATACATATATAGCCATGAATCTAAGAGAAAAAAAAATAGAGGGTATCCATAGTGAGGATGAATCTTTATGTGACTAAGGCGTGGTAGATATTCATCCATAATATTGATCTGTTCATACCTGTCATGTTTATGTGTGAACCATATGTTGAAATTGATCCTTTAAATCTCCCAATGCTGAATCTTGATTGATTGCTGATCTTGACGTTTGAAAGTAAAAGATTCTGGAAAAAAAATTGTTAAGGGTGGTAGGTATGTTTTTATTTTATTTTATTTGTGTGTGATTTTTTGGGTATATCATCTGCGAAACCCTCACGAGACCTTACTCGTCCTCGATGGGTGACCTAGGGGTTTAAAGGGCTTGTTCCATATGCTAAGTGTAATCGTGAGACCTACGAAAGTGGCTAGTTAATTTAATTTTAATTGTTTAAAGTAATAACTTGCTTGAGGACAAGCAAGAAGCTAAGTGTGGGGGTGTGATGAGTTCATATTTTGACACATTTTATACCCTTATAATCTTAGTTTTTGGTAGTTTATTTAACTAATATAGAGGAATAATTATTGTTTTATGCTTAAGTGGTAAAAATTACATAAATATTATTATTTGAGCTAAAATGATATAAATTAAGTAAATTTAGAATAAAATATTATTTATTAATATTTATTGAATTTTATTTTGCAAGTTTTGTTATTAAATAAAAGAAAATTAAAAAAAAAATTAGACCTTTGGACCAACAGCCAAAAGCCGAAGGCCCAAAGGCCTGGAACAAAAGGCAAACCAAACGGAGTGCAGCGGCGAGAAAAACCAACGAGCCACACAAAACAAAACAAAAAAAATAAAAGATGAGGCTGGCCTGCGAACTGAAGGCTGACATGGCATAGACGTGGAAAGGGTAAGACTCGGCGCACGACGGAATCAAAGAAAAGTCAGCAGGGCTGACGTGGCTTGGGGCAAAAATGAAAATAAAAGGAGCAGGAGAGGCTCGACGTAAAAGGGAGACGCAAAGAGAGGGCGGTAGGGCCGCAGGCCAAAGAGAAGAGAGCCTTTATAGGCTCAGGAGAAAGGAAACAGAGGAGAGCCTTCATAGGCTCGGGAGATAGAGTAGAGAGAGGGGCGCAGAACGACAGGCCGCGTGAGGCTTAGTCGTTCTACAGACACAAGGCCTAACGCACAAAAAGAAGAAAAGGCGACGCGCGGCACCACAGGTCGAAGCCTTCGTCTCCGTCAGCCGAGAAAAAAGAAAAAGGAAAAGCAATTATTGCATAGAAATCAAGGCACCGAAAGAAGAGAGAATAAGAAGAGATTTATACCGGTAGAATTTATTTCAGATAAAATTATTTTTTACCTGAATAAATTCTTGATCTTTTATCCAAAATTAATTCTGGTTATTTCTTTCTCTTATTTTAATTTATATTTTAGATATATATTTCTGTTTAATTAATTTTATAATTATGGCTGGCTGATTATTTATTGTTAGGGAATAGATTGAAACCCTGGATTAGGATTTGCATTATAATTTTATTTTCTTAGTTTCGTGAGATTGTTTCTTGACTCTATATTAATTGCTATCGTTTATATGTATAATTCTGTCAAGTATAGTTTATTTGGTGCAGGCCTTGTTCTGGTTCCTTATAAGTGACAGTATGTAGGATTATTTTCCTGCGAGGTGGCCATCTAAATATACTAGAATCTATATGTATAAATTGCAGCTAGGTTAGATAACAATTCACCTAATAGTTTTGTGATTCTAACCGAAGTGGTTAAACGTTTCGATACGTGTGGGTCAAGGAAAGGAAATATAGCTAGACATGCGTTGTATACTAGTCTGGGTACTTAGATTGACAACCTTCCACTTACACTTAATGCATTAAATCTAGTTAAATATAGGAGCCGCTTGTTGCTGCTATACTGCTAGTATTTAATAGGGTTAATATAGGCATGTGGTCGTATTAATTAATTAAGGGAAGTAATATAAGGTGTATGGACCTGCGTTGGTGTACAACTTGGCCGATCTCTTCCTCACGATTAAATATTGACTTAGAAATTAATATTATATTTCGACCTAATCTAGTGGTGGATTTTTATTTCCCTAACATACTTCTCATATCTACGGGTTTCCCATTACTATCATTATTTTATTTTATTTTATTTATTCCTTTTATTATTTTATTAATTTTATAACCCCCATTAGTATTTTTCCTTATTTTTTTATTCTGTGTTATTTTGGATTTTTAGTTTTAGTTTTATTTTCAAGCTAGTTAAATAGAGGTGATCCCTCTCAATCCTCAGCCTAGAACGATACCCTTATTTACCAATTCTACAATTGACAACAAGAGGGTTTAAATTGCGTGTCGGCTACGACCACACCAACGCCCGTCTTTCCCTCATTTCCCTTCCCTCTCCCTATCACTCCCACCCTCTACCACCCTGTCGCCACCCTATCGAGCCACCTACCCCCTCCCTTCCTCTCCCTCTTTGTTTTCTTCTCTTCAACTGCCCTTCCTACCCCATTTTCTTCAAGCCTTCATCCTTCCCCGACCTCCTTATTCTCCCTTCCTTCTTCTTCCTTCTTCCTCCCTATTTTTGCTCCGTCGCCCCATTTTGCCACTACCACCGCCTCACCAACCACCTGCACCACCTTCTGCAGCCCCCAACTACCACCCTACAACACCAAGCAACAACCTCGAGCCCCCTACAACCCCTTCTTCCACCCCTCTTCTTTTTCCTCTTTTCCTCCGTTCTCGGCAACCACCCTGCACCTCCTCCTTCCGCCACGGTCCCGTAGTCTCTGCCGCCACCCGAGCCACCAAACACCTCCCTATAAAATCCCCTACCACCTCCTCATCTCCTTTGGCCAAAACAAACCCCCTCACCCTTTCATTTTCCTCCTCCATTTTCCTTCCTTCTCAGCCCCCACCACCTCGGTAGCCACCATCGCAGCCAACCTATCCCTAACCACCTCCTACACCTTCTTTCCACTCCTACACCCTTCCCTTCCCCAAAATCCTCCCCCACCTGCTCCCTTTCCTAGCCCCAAAAACCTAACCCGAACTTAGCCCCCATTATTCTTTTCATGCGACCTTCAATGCCTTTTTCTTCCTTGCCCTGTATGTAGCTCATACTACATGAGCAGTATGAGTTGTTGTATTTCTTGGCCTAATTTGGTTAATGGAATTTTAAGGTATAATATTTAAGTTAAGTATTTCATTAATTAAGTTTTGATAAAGTTTTATGCTTTGGTTTTTCTTATTTCTAATATGATAAATATTGATATTATTTTTAGGTATTGGTTTTGATAATCAAAGCTTGAATCTTTAACCGGGATACCGGTAAGGTTTAATTTTTGTGGGAATTAAGGTAATCGTTAAACCCCACTTAAATGCATAGATAAACGTATGCTAGCTTATTAGGGTTTTAATATGTTATTTTGCATGATGTATGTTGTTTCATATAATATATGTAGTTACTTACATTGACTGATAAAAAGGAAAGCATGCTAGTTTTTGTGTTATGTATGGAAATCTTGCTCAAGGAAAGAGTTTGGTTATTAATAACAGTGTTAAGTACTTATCCATATTATATTATGTTATTGTGACCATTGATCTATGAATAATATCATTGGGAGCCCTAGAAGAATTTTAATAAAATGTCTTGTGCAAGAATGTGGCCTAATATGCGTGGGTGCTAATGAGGATTATGTTGCAATATAATAGTTGGTGGAGTTGGATAATGAGAATGGAGTATTAATATTACTATTTCATGTAATATGATAAGTTAATAAAAATGGTGCAATAAGGGGGTAAGATGGTAATTTTGGAAGCAAAAAGTAAAATGGTAATTTTGGAAGCAAAGTGTAAAATGGTAATTTTGCAAGCAGAGTATAAAATGGTAATTTTGGAAGTAAAAGGGTAAAATGGTAATTTTAGAAGCAAATGGTAGAATGGTAATTTTGGAAGTAAAGGGTAAAATGGTAATTTCGAAGTAAAGAAAAGAGTAAATGGTAATTTTTGAAGTAAGGGTAAAATGGTAATTTTAGAAGCAAAGGGAGAAATGGTAATCTTGCAAGTGGGTAAAATGGTGATTTTAGAAGTAAAGGGTGAAATGGTTATTTTGGAAGGGTAAAATGGTAGTTTTGGAAGTAAATGGTGAAATGGTAATTTTGGAAGTAAAGGGTGAAATGGTAATTTTGGAAGCAAAGGGTGAAATGGTAATTTGGGAAGTAAAGGGTAAATGGTAATCTTGGAAGAAAAGGGTAAAATAGTAATTTTGATAACGGAGAGGGTAGTTTGGTAATTATGATAATGGAGAAGGGAAATTCGGTAATTTAATCAACTAAAGGGTAATTTGGTAATTATGATAACAGAGAAGGGTAATTTGGTAATTATGATCACGGAGAAGGAAAATTTGTTTTATTTTCGTGATCACCTTAATTAAGACACTAATAATTAAAGTGAAACACCTCGAGATCAGGAATGGTGGCTCTTTAGAGGTCGCTACTCTAAAGACATGGTTTAGTCCATGGTTATTCTAGTATTTGCTAGTATGCCTTTGTGCCCCTACCAGGCTCTACATCTTACTCTATCTAGCTCTACAAACCTATTTAGGGGGTATGTATACATATGGATTAGGTATCCTTGTCGGTCGAGTGCTAGTTAGTTTTGTGCACCAGTACGACCAGGGTACCTTTGCGTCCCTAGGTTGATAGTTGAAGGGTATTGAGTAGCTTATATGCACTAGTGCGACCGGTGTACCTTTATGTCCCAGGATCTTGATCTCCCTATCGAGGCAAACAAATGGAATTATTTTGATGATTAAAAAGGGAAAACACTAATTGTGAAAGTGAAAGACAAATGAGTAAGGCCTAGTGGATTATATTATGAGTACCGGTCCATCGGTTATAATAGTGGCCTAGGAGTGTTATGCCTTGGATGGTGTTTATGAGTACCGGTCTACCGAATATAATAGTGGCCCAGGAGCATGTTGCCCTAGATGATGTTTATATATATTCCAGTCCACCTTAATAGTGGGGGTCCCGAACTCAATAAATTTGAGTTGGTTGTGAATAAATTATCAGAAAATACTAATCACTTATAGTGGAACACCATATGAGTTGGGGCCAGACTAGTCCACTGGCGAATAATAGTGGCCAGGGGTATTCTACTCTGGAAACTGATCCACCAGCAATAATAGTGGTTAGGAGTGTTCTGCCCTGTATGTATTGAGGTCTACCAGCTATAATAGTGGGGTCTCCGTACTCCCATTTATATTTATAATCTAAGATGATTGCTTAATGATGGACTAATGGCTTAAGGCCTAGAAGTATTGATTGTACATTATGACCTATTAATATCTGATTGACTTGTTAAGTATGTGAATGTATGAATGTGAATATTATGTATGTATATAGTATTGTATCATATGTTGCATTGTGGGTTTGTTGTTAAGTGTGTTTTAAAGGGTTACTCAGCACTATAGTACTGAAGGGTTCCATTAAAGGGCCCCCTACCTATTCAATGGTAGTGTCCCATACAAGTCTTTTTCAGGTGCTATTCAAGTGGGTAACGAGAAAGAGCGTAAGGAATTATCTAGAGTTGTTAGGGTTTCCTTCTCTTTTTTAAATTCCTAGTTTAAATGTAATCATTTTTCTTCTAACCACCACTGGTGGATTTTATTCTTGTAAAGTTTTATTTACGCTACTCTAATTTAAATATGGTTTGCGTTCCTCGTACATTGTATTTTACTCTTTTAGCCTTAGCACTTGGTACTAGAACGGTAGGAGTGAACCAATCTTGTACTAAGTGTGGCGATAACATCCCTAGAATTCACTGCTTTGTTATTCCGCTTCCGCTAATTATTTTAATTAAATAAATTTTTTAGTGGTAAATTTTTGTGGTATTATATTCACAGCCTCCATAATACTATTATACATATGGTTTTTTTCAATATTCATCTTACACAAAATATTCACATGTTCTTCTACGAGAATTTTCTTGTCATAACAAAGTTCTTCATGAATTAAAGCATTATAAGTATAATGGAGCAAACCTAGATCTAGCACTAGAAATGGTGGCAAGTCACTCAATCACTTTGCAAAACCTTGAAGTAACATTTCAATTTCAGCTAATGTGTATGTGTAAATTTGGGTAACATTTAACTCTTTGTCTATATTGAAATAAATAAAAATGAAGTCAAACAATGAATAAAATACAAAAGGATAATAGGAGGGAGTATCTAGATAAATATAGATAAAAAAATATATTAATAAATGCCTTGATCTCTAACTAATCGTCATGATTGATATAAGATGTCATCTGACATAAGTTGGCAACATTTATCTCAAACAACTTTAGGTTTGATTAAGGCACCAGATGATAGTAGAGTTATGAATAGATGTCTTAATGACTTTATAGAAGCCCAATAACTTACCTCGAAGATTCCATCAATATATTCCTTGTCATCATCTAACAGTCCTAAGGGATAACATGCATCGTGATATGTACTGTATTAGGCTCCATTAATACATCTGATTTCTTTAAATATTTTAGGTCACCTGACATTGTTAAGAACATGTCTCATATAACACATCTCACTGCTATAAGGAGGAACAAAAAACATTCGACTAATGGAGAATCGCTGTTTTCTTTCTTTCCATTCTCAAATAGATGAATCCCATACAAATTTAGTGGGAAATTTAGCATATGTTATATTTTTTTCCTCATTATATTTTTTTTGTTTTCAGCCATCCATACTAATAACATACTTTGTTTCTAGTTTGGTGTGAAATAACTATACATAAAGAGATTCATCAAATATAACATTTTGCTAATTCTATAAGTGAAAGCCAAGATGCTCAACTGGTGGTTCTTTGTATTATATTTCAAATGTGAATATCATCCACATTGCTTCACATGGTGATAAATGTATATAGTCATAGGACATATTCACTTCATCTATTTGCTTAGTTGAGCCATTGTCATTAGAGTTCTGATAGAAAGATGTAGTAACACGATCATGGCCTTTGTTTACATATTTAAACAAATACTTGATAGACCTTGATTGATTACACCATTCAACTTTTATATGAGCTCCATGCCTCAACAACAAATGATGATTATGTGGAATAACAAATCTATTGTCAACATTTTCACCACTCTTCATAACTATTCTACCATTATCCTGATGTCTATAAATAGGATATCCTTCATCATCAATAACAATTATATCTATAAATCACTTTAGGAAATGATTAGTGCAATAACCGTTTGCTATGCGGGGTAAGTTTCTTTGGATTATACCACATGGGCCACGAATCATCAAATCATGCACAACTGCAAAGTAATATGGATCAGTAGCAGAATTAAGAATCTTAGATGATATTATGTTATCAATGTCATCCGATGATGGGTACTTATTAGCACCAGACAAAAATAGTAAGATATGTGCATGGGGGAGACCTCATTTCTAAAACTCAATGGTATATACAACTAAAAAAATTATAGGAAGAATAGATTTGTGCTAAATGGATAATGTAGATTTATGTGGTGTGAATTTTTATAAGTTGAATAAATTACCAACCACAACTTTTCCAAAAACTTCATTGTTACATAGGTCCTCTAGCAAGGCATCAAGTTTAAATTTGAATATCCAACTAATAATATCTAGACAACCACAAGCCTTCAAGCCTACCAGATTAAGAAATCGTATAATTTCTGGCCATTTAGGATTACATGTGAATATGATGAAAATATCTATATAACTAGCCCATTTGCAAATGCCATAGCATTTTGATAATTTTGTATCATATATCTAGCTCCACCTGTAAATGATGATGGTAGAATAATACGCTTGCCACATCTAGTTGCATCACTTTGACCTTGAAGGACCACATTTGCTAAGCCACTAAATAAATCAACTCGCAACTATTTTGATTATTTTTAATGTATTTCAACCTCAAGGATTCTACCATAGGATACGCATCCCCAACAAATTGTTGGAAAAGCCTTCTTGAAGAAATTATTGATGATGGTTCACATGTTCTTCCTTGGATGCGAAATACAAAGAACTCTCAAACTCTTACATGCTGACGAACCCGTGATCTAGTTTTGTTTTCAACAAGTTAGACACTGTCTTTATAACCATCCTCACCATAGGGAAAGAGTAAAGGATATTGGATTGGAAGGTACAATGCATTCAACTCTTTGATACATTGTAATAAGCCCAATCGGGTTTCTATCAAAATATCTCTATCACCCATATCCATATCAAAATCCCCAACTCATTGATACATTGTATCTTTGCTCAATTTTTCCTCTAAATGAAGTGAAAGAAAAAATGTTGTTAAAAGATCAAATACTTTGCAAAAAAATAAATGATTTCTTCTTTCATCATTGTTAGATAATAGATCAAGAAAAATTTGTGGTGGTGGCTTCATCAATGGTAGCTCTATTTTTCCATGTGTACAACACAAAGAAAATTGTAGACATCGTGCATGATAAATTTTTTGTGCCCTCTCATCATACCAGAATTGTGCATTGCAAAATTGACATGAAAACGTTGAGTCACCAATATCCAAATATTCTATAAATAAATATTGTTAAGAAAATAAATTAACATGAAGTCAATGTGCAACAAATGAGGTAGATGAATAAATTTTTTGGTATTTAATGACAAACCATAAAAAGTTCAATTGATATAATAAATTAGTTATGACTAACCTTCATTCAGATGTAATATGTTTTCACCAACTATGTTATGTGAACTATTGTTGATGAATACTTGGATGTTTGAATAATAGTTAAGTCATCTTCAACTGCCAATTCGTTCAAATCAAAATGACTTGTCCCTACATGATATAATATCTATATATATATAATTCTTATAGGAGCATAGATGGACCATAATAAGTGACCAGTAAAATTAACCATTATTACACAAAATATTCTTTCTATGGGACGTAAAGTAACAAACCATTACTTTGAAAATGATGTGAGGTAGATGAGAGCAATTATATTGATGGGCAGTTGAAATTAACGATCGTAGCATCTTATTTTAGGACCCAAATACAAAATAAGAGACATCATTAGATGTTATAAGGAAAAAATAACTTTTATTTAACTTTCAATTGAACTAGTTTTATTATTGATATTAAAATAATATAATTATTATGGAACATAGTTTAAAATTGATATCAAAATTCATTATCACAATACTTACTATGATGATTTTATTATTATCATAATATTATAATTAACATAAAGTCAATGTACAATAAATGCAAGATGAATAAATGTTTGGCTATTTAAGAACAAACTATTCAAATTATAGTTAATATTACAAATTTGTTATCACTAACCCTCATTTAGATGTAAGATGTTTTCACCAACTAGGTTATGTGAACCATCAAATGTTACATTTGATAAATTCTTAGATGTTTGAAGAGTAGTCAAGTCATCTTCAATTGGCAATTCATTCAAATCAAATTACCATGTCTCTACATGACATAATCAATATATATATATATATATATATATATATATATATATATATATATAATTGTTATACTAGCATATGTCGACAATAATAAGTGACCAATAAAATAAAGCGTTATTGCACATCTTATTTTTTTTCTATGTGACATAATGTAACAAGTCATTAGTTTGTAATCATTGTGGTGTAGATTAGGGCACTTCTATTGGTGGAGAGTTCAAATCAGTGAGAGTATCATCTAATTGTAGGACCAAAACAAAAAAAATAGATGGTACAAAGCAAAAATAAATTATAATCAACATTCAATTGGAGAAATTTTATTATTCATATTGAAATATTAAAGTTATTCGAAAATATAGTTTAAAATTGATATCAAAATAAATGTTAGGGTATTATTGAAAAAATAAAGGATGTGTTTTAAAACTTTTAGTTGAATTATATATTTCCTTATTAGATTATTTATTATTTTTATATGTAGTTTGTTATTTTATTATTTCATCTTTTAATACTATTTTAAAATTTATAATAATTATAATTTTTTATACAATTAATGTACTTTCTATACTATTTTTGTATTTAATATTTTCAAAATTATTATTATAATATGTCAAATTCTATCCATATATCACTTATGATGCTGTGTATAATAGAGAGATGATATAGTTAAGATCATATTAAAGGCCTACGAAGGTCAAACAATGATAAAATTTGTGTGATAAAAACATACAACAGTATCTCATAATAAGCTGAAATTGACCAAAGTTCTGATCCCGATTCAACTAAGATGAAACAAGTCGAAGTCCTGATCCTTGTTTCATTTATAAGTGCTTGTATGAATCACGAAACTTCATTCTGGACACTCAAAAATATCTCATACTTAAAAACCCTAACTTCTCAATTGAAAGAAGGTTCGTGGCCATCAGTGACTATCGCAATCTAGTAGAGAGAAATCTAATTTTTCATATTTCTTAACTATAAGAGGAAGTGTATCAATGTTTGTGGAGTTTCTCAACACGCTAGATTTTTGATAAGAAATGGTTGCTTTCGTTCCTTACAGCCCTAGTTTCGATCCTTACTGTCCAATTGCTATTCTCAAATGGATTATAACATAGTATTGTCACCAAGTATCTCTATCCCCCTCTCTTCTTGTTTATTTAATGGATGTGCTTATGATGTGAAAATTAATCTAATTAAAAATTGCAATTAATATGCTAGTTAATGAACATTTCTATCATCATCAGTGACAATCGCTATGAATCCCGTAAACTGAAGCACCCTTTTCATATTTCTTAACTATAATAGGAAGTGTATTACTATTTGTTGAGTTCCTCAATGTGCCAGATTTTCCCTACAAGATGCTTCCTTTCCTTCTTTACAACTCCAATCGGCAACTACCCAATTGTCATGCGCCTCAGCAAGTATCTCTCTCTGCCTCTCTTTTTATTTATTTATTGGATGTCTTTATAAAGTGAAAATTAATCTAATTAAAAATAATGATTAATATGTTGTTTAATTAAAGTTTCTAGTGTCGTTTATTGATTTAGACATACTTTATGTTTTTGTGGATTTCTAAAGGATACATGGACTTAATCAATTAGTGACATAGTTATATTATAGAGTATGATTATCTTCATTTTCCTAATTATTTTGCTCAAGATAAAAATGGAAATGAACAACTAATTTTAATAACATGTGAAGAGTTCTACCAGATCTATTTAATTAGGCATAATTCATTACTTTTTAATCTAATAGTTGAGTTTCTTGCTACATCAATTTATCATTGCTTTTATTAACATATGACTCATCTAATTTCCTTATCATAGAGGGAGATTTCACAGTACACATGCAAAGAAATAAAGATAAGTAGTTTTACTTGTTGTTGAATATATTATATTACTTTTTACATAAATAAAAATTACATGTTAACATGATAGATAATAGAGAAATATGTACACGTTTAAGCAAGTAGAAAAACCTAAAATAAACATAAGTTCTTTTTATACATGAATATTGTAAATAGTAAATTATTACTAAAGTACTTACCATTTCCTGAATTGTCTTCTCTAATGCGCTTTCGATTTATCCTAGT
Source organism: Tamarix chinensis (assembly GCA_030549775.1). Classification (NCBI taxonomy): domain Eukaryota; kingdom Viridiplantae; phylum Streptophyta; class Magnoliopsida; order Caryophyllales; family Tamaricaceae; genus Tamarix; species Tamarix chinensis. The sequence goes on along the minus strand of CM060177.1, from coordinate 61,292,435 downwards.
GGATTTTGTAAGCCTTCTCATGGTTAATTTGTTGCTTGGAAACTGTCCAATATTTGGAGTGTTTTTTAATTATCTAAACAAAATCCAAATTAATGAAGGGAGAAAGTGGGAAGTAGAAGTGTCATATATGATTCATATATAATGAAGGAAGAACATTAGGAGTAGAAATGTTGTGTGTAATTATTTCATTGAGTCATTAAGTCATATATAATGAAGGGAGAATATGGGAAATAGAACCTAACAAGGTAATTAAATCATGCTCACTTGATTTGGTGTTTTAATGATATTCAATTAATATGCACCTACCATATTAATAGAGGAAGATGAACAGTAATGAACTAAGGAATGGGAAGATGATATTCAATGAACTAACACTGATTTTCTATCAAATTCAAAAGCTTGGGATATATAATTAATATTTTTTTCCTATGTTTAAAATAATTAATGATAATGTTTTATTTATTATAGCCAACCGTTGATTAAATACAAATAATCATATATTTTAAAATAACAGCTAGGATAGATAAAAAATAAGTTTATTATTAAAATGAATGAAAGTAGTACACTTGATTCTGTGAGGAATAATTCTATGAATAAAGTAAATTAGTTATATCCAAATATTAACGCAATCTTATTGGATTAAAAGTACTTGTATTGTAGCATCATAAACCATTCTAAAATGAAAACGTAATAAGTGAAATATATGCTATACTTGCGTCCGAAAACAAAAAGACATGGTGGGGTGGATGGCCAAGGAATTCAAAACATGTTTAGGCAATCCTAACTAGAAGGTTGTGGTTCTTTATATCATAATATCAGGTTTACTATTTGATATATTTAATGGACAGATTGTAATTTAAATAATTATGCACTTCATTTCTCTTGGTCATTGCCTCCTCATTATCTCTACCGATGGACATCTATAAAGTTGAAGAATTGGAAACGGAAATGATATATGGTAGATATTTGGTTTAAATACTTATATTTAAGATACTTATAAATTAAGTATAAAGGTTAATTAATCATGAATATAGAAAATGAAATTCAAAAAGGAGATAAATGTAGCAAATTAAAATTCAAACCTCCGCAAATTACTTATTTTTATAATTTTTTATAACCTACTGATGTATTATCAATTGCTTCTGTTTTAGTATAGGGAAAATTTGACCTATCTATTGACTGTTATATTATATGTAAGTAAATATATGTAACTAAATAAACTAAAATACCAGTACTAAAAATAGTTAATGCATAAAAACTAATGACAACATGTGTAATAGAAGAAACTTGCATAAATTCAAATTCAACAGATCATTACATAATATTAAACATTAAAACAAGGGGACATCTAATGCAAAAATTAAGTTTTTATAATTTTTTTAAACGAAAATGATATGTATAACACACTGAAAGTTGAAGAGCTGGAAACGGAAATGATATGTAAATATTTAGTATAAATACTTATTTTTAAGATACTTATAAATTAAGCATAAAGGTTAATGAATCATAAATTTGAAAAACAACATTCAGAAAGGAGATAAATGTAGCAAACTAAAATTCTAACCTCAGTAAATTAATTATTTTTATACTTTTGTTATAACACATTGATGTATTGTCACTTACTTCTATTTTAGTATAGGAAATAATTTACCTACCTATTAACTGTTTTATTATATGTAACTAAATAAACTAAAATACTAGTACCGAAAATAATAAATGCATAAAAACTAATGGTAGCATATGTAACAGAAGAAACTTGCACAAAATTCAAATTTAGTAGTCATTACATAATGTTAAACATCAAAATAAGGGAACATCTAATGCAACAATTTGATATAACTAAAAAAAATTACAACTTCAAATACAATATTATCCTGACTTTAAGGCAACTAATTAAATTACTAACTTCAAACAGAAAACACATGAAGATGAACAACGGAACATCAATCTTCCTTCATAACAGACTTATATTTCTTAGATGGCGTAGTAGCAGAGAAATCATCCAGAAGAACCATTTTGCTGTATCACCTTTAACATAACTGGGTGACCATTCACTGTTAGGATTTTTCTCCTTTAATGGTGTATTCACTTTATCAGAATCTAAATCCTCCTAAATATAAAAACAAACAAATGTCATAATGATTGAATAGTTATTATAATTTCTTAAGAGAGAAATAGTGGAAATAAAATTAACATAATATTAAAAATTACAAAAAATTTACATGCTTCACATTAGCATCACTTTTGTCTTACTATAAAAACCCAAATCATATAGAAGTAAATCATATCAAGTTACATAAGTAGTAAAAATAAATTCATGAATAAATAATTATAACCTGTTCATAAAAAAAAAGAAAAATACATATTCATACTTGACTATCTACACCTCCATCCTTCAACCACATAGCCATTTCAAGAGGGTCATTCGTCAACTTTGACACAAAAAAAGGTAGAGCATTTGCAACTTTGACAGTGATGAGAAATACAACTTCTATATTTACTAAATTGGAAAGCTTCTTAGGAAACTCCTCCTTTTCATCCTATTAAAAATGATCAATTATCATATTCATCCAATGAACAATAAATGCCAAATAAAATAATAAATTTGTAAACATCAAAGGATCAAAAATACCATCAAAGACTTCTCCTTTAAATCAGTAGCAGAAATATTCAACAAATTGCTTCCTTCTCAATCCCACAAAATGACATCGACATTATTAGTATCATCAATGATTCTAACCTCCACCATAAACCTCAAAGTAAATTCAACTGTAGTAAGGTTATAGTTACAATAATCTTGTTTCTTATCACTTGTCGTAGTCTTCTTCCTGCAATGTGGATAGGCTAGGTAACACCAGTTGGCATATGAATCAAACACACGTATTCTTGCCTTCACATAGTATTTACCGGCCTTCAAATGAAATCTAGGTTACTCATAGGACTTGAATGAAGATTTATTTTAATTGGCCAAGAATAAAAAAAAATATAATGATATAAGAGATATTACAGTTACTCACAAGGGCTTACTGAAGTTGATAAATTTTCATCACTTGATAATCTTCCTTATACTTTGAGTAAACTTCAGATACTTCAATGCTTATCAAGCTGCTAGAACCACCATCATGCAATAATAACCTTCCGAGAAAATTTAAATAATACCAATAAACTACTTTATAAAACACTAATAGTAACATGAAGTCAAAAGGATAACTGACCTTGACCTAAAGTCTGTTATCCATCAAATTCCTCATTAATTAGTAGTTTACTAATATGAAAAGTATTGGATACATTCACAGTGCCTGTAACATTAGGAAAAAAGTTAATTTCGTAGACTAATGATGCTGTAGTTTTTTTTATGACATTTAGGTATGAATAATTGTTAGTAAAAATATTTCTAAAATCATTTTATTTGAACATATTAAGAAAAACAACCAATAGCACAACATATAAACAAATAAAATGTTCAAATGAAACTGTCCTTGGAACAAATCTAATTTTGTTTATATGTTGTGCTACCTTTAAATGATAGTCATTTGGTTCAACAAAGAAGTTACTAATTGAATAAATGCAACCTCCTTGATATTTTTTGTTGTAAGTGCCAATGAGTGGTTGCCTAACATATGCATGAATCTAATTATATAATCAGAGACAAAATCAAAATTAATAAAGGGAGAAACGAGAAGTAGAAGTGTTGTATGTAATTAATTTATATAACCACTTAATTTGATGTTTTAATTATAGATAATTACTCAATTAATACATAAGAGATGACTAGTTGCATTATAATAATGATATTAGATGAATAGTTATATGGCAGTAGATGAATAGTCATATGAACTTATGCATATGTGTTGTTCGACTTGTTTATGCACTTCATATGTTGTATTAATCATTTATATTATTTATTTATTAATATGAAGGAGATGAAGAGTTTGACAACTCAATTAATATGCTAGAGATAAATAATTGGCTACATACGTTCAGGTAATTAATTAATAAAACACTTGATTAATACTTATTTAAAATTAGTCATTTGACTTATGTGCAACAAATGAATAGTTATATGCATTTGATGCACATAGGAGAGGAAAAGTTGCATTGTATTATGATAGCAAATGAATAATTATATGAATTTATGCATATGTACTGTTTGACAGGTTTATGTACTTTTTTTGGTATATTAATTATTTTTAATTACTTATATATTAATATGCAAGAGATGAATAATTTGACAATTCAATTAATACGTAGGAGATGAATAGTTTGTTGCATATGTTTAGGTAATTAATTAAGAAAATACTTGATTAATAATTAATTAAAATTAGTTGTTCAACATATGTGCAGCAAATGAATAGTTATATGCATTTGCTGAACATAGGAGATGAATAGTCACATTGTATTAATGGATAAGTATGTGCAACAAATGAATATGCACTTCATTTGGTGTATTAATTATTTATATATTACCATACAGGTGTTGTTTGACATATGTGCAGCAGATGAATATCTCAATTAATATGTAGAAGATGAATAACATTTTGTTGTTATGCATCACAAGAAATGAATAGGTAGGAGATGAATAGTCATTAATACACAAGAGTATTTGATTAGTCATTCCATCTTATTAATTAGCAATAATAATATTTAGTAATAATATATGGCAATTATAATCTATGATTAGTAATAATGGATATAGCTTAGGTGGAAACATTTATCTGTAAATTGTCTGCTAAACAACTCTATTTCTATATAATTATAGATTCAACTCTAGATGCTACCTCAAACTGATTCGAGGGTTGAATTTGGGTAATTGAGGGAGATGATGACCTCACCCGTGCATTCTTTGACCTCTCACATCTGCACACCTCTAGAAGCATCACATCAATTCCATACTATCTCTCCTCGACTAGGATATTCCTCCTTCGGCTAATCTTCCATTAACCTTCTTATTTTTGAAATTTTTTAGATGAAATTTGCCTACATTCCATAGAAAATCACCATTTTACCTCTAGAATGGAAGTCAACCCTATCTTGATGAACATGCCCATTTAGCTCAAATTTGAATGGTAAAATTAGAATTTTTGATCTATTGCATAACTCCACTTGTTAATGAATTGAAGCATTAACTATAAATAACCGTAATCACCCATTTTCTCTTTTCTCCTTTTAGGCTACAAAATATCTCAACTCTGTAGCATTTTTGTTCCTTCCCCCCCCCCACACTAAGCTTTCTTTCAAGTTATTTCCTCTCTTTGATCCTTTATCTAGCTCCTTCTTGTGTTATCTTTAAGCAAGAACAAGATAGATTTAGGAGAAAGTTAAGTTTTACTCAATAGAATCCTCCTCTACTTTTCTCTTAGGGTTGATAAACCTATTTTCCTTTCTAAATTTGAATTCTGATTATGAAAATTATGCATTGTTTTTGAATATTTGATTTTTTTTAGTTTTTAAAAGTTGAGAATATTCCATATTGAGTTTTTCTATTAGTGAAAAATTTTGCTAAGCACCATGTAAGTCATTTTTACCTGTGAAATATGATGGAATGTAACCTATAAAGTGTCAATTTTATATGTATTAATGATAGTTTGGCATCTAATTAATGCATGCTGAATTGTTTGTGAATCCTAAGAAAAATGCATGATTTTTAGAGAAAATAGGGTCAAATTGCTTGAATGTGAAGCATGATTCAGTTTATGAATAGGTGAAATGTTGTCATGATCTTATGATATGTTTTAGTTTGGGTGTATTAGGATTTTAGAGTGTGATCTACATGAAAAACTTTTTTTTAGTACCATTTCAGAGAAGATCAATCAAATTATTAGATCAAGTAATAGATCGATCCTTAGAATAGTTGATTAGTTTCCCCAAATCGATAGATTGTTTGGTCTATAGTGACCTTAGTTTCTCTCTACTTAAACCCATTGACTAGTTTGGCCAAAATGATCAAATAGTTCAAAGGAATCCTAGGTTTGTGTTGAGACAAACCGATTAATTGGTTCGTACAAACCAATCGACTAATTAGTAAAACCGATAATTTGCTTAGGCCAAACCAATCTACTAGTTTGGTTAGATTGTTTGATTTTAATCTTTTTGCCTTGCTAAGCTTTGACACTATATCTAATGTTGCTATGACTATTTAATGATTGAAATACACTTTTTTGGTGTTGATTTACTACCTAGTGAATGGATTAAATAGATCATAATTCATGGCATACTCAATAGGTGATTGGGAGGGCCTTACTAGAAAAACCCAAAGAGTATTTTATGACTTTCAAGGGTAATGTTATGTGGTTATCTACCTAAAATAGATTATTCCTATGAACTAAATAAATTTTGTGAAGCCCTAATGTAAATCCCACTACATAGTCAGGGGAATAAAAATGGTTAAGATGAATAAGTATGCAGATGCCTTACTTGCATGTTGTATGGATCTTGTATGTTCACATAACCTTCTAAATAATACACTAGTCACTTAATATGGAAGATGATCAAGTTGTGGATGGGCTTGTGTTACCCAATCCTCGATTACCTAGAAGGGGATAGTCTACCTTCGAGCATTTATATAACACCCCAAAATTCACTACTTTTTTTTAAAGCGGAAGAATTTACAATAGAAATATTTAAATGAAAACTCGTGTATTCAGGGGATGTTACCGTCACACTTAGTACCAAACCGGTTCTCTCCTACGTTTCGGTACCAAGTGCTAAGGCTAAATAAAATTATTAACATTAAACTCAAACCAAGAGTTCATAAAGTGAATGAAAAGATCATAACACAGAAATCAGAGTACTCATAAAAGTTTATAATCAATAATAAGATAGAAATCAGAGTGAAAAATCCAAATTCCTCGAAGGCAATATTCTTACCATCAATAATAGGTTTATTTTAAAAACTCAATACGAGGTAATAAATGAAAAAGAATAAATGCGGATCAAAAGAAATAACATAACGAAATGAAATCACATGAAGAGAAAATACGACCACAACACTCTCGAACTTTGAGCCAAAACATGCTCAATACTCAGCCCAGACTGATGTCTCGCTCACCTACACAAAGTCAGAAGGGCATACTACTCGTGGGAATGAGCAGCACCCATGAAAGGGATGATCAGTACGCTACGTACTGAGTATGGTAACCGAGCACTAAGGCCAACATATAAGCACGTAAAATCATGCATAAGAATAAAAGGACATAAAGACCATCATCATATCATAATATCGACCAATCATTCAGGTACATACATAAAGGCCCAATTATAATCTGGATTAATCATTTAATTAATCTCTAATCTGAATTCGATTCACACTATGCCTTTTATCAAATCCATGCAAATACAGGAACACCCCACTATTATAACCGTTGGGCCAGTCACATATAGAGCATCATGCCCTAACCACTATTATTATCGGTGGATCGATCACATATAGGGTAAAACCCTAACCACTATTCCTAACCGGTGGATCGGCTAGTTCCTACTCACATGGTGCTCCACTATAAATAATTAGTATCTTTTAGGTGCCTTAACAATGTCTGGTTTGTTTTTATTGAGCTCGGGATCCCCCATTATTATAACCGGTGGGCTAGTCACATATAGGACATCATGTCCTAACCACTATTATAACCGGTGGATCGGTCACATATAGGGTAAAACCCAAAGCACTATTCTTGACCGGTGGATTGGCTGGTCCCGTCTCAATATCTTTGACTTTAAGTAATTAATATCTTAAGTATCTTATTCACAAGCTTTGACCCAGAACATGCATGAATCATTATCTTTACACTTCACACATCATAGATCACAAATCATAAATTCCACAATCATAATTATACTTGAATCACTAAATACACATGATAACACAAAAACTCTAAGCAGCCACAACAACCCTAATCAACCACAACAAACCATAGTTAACCACTCCAAACCCTATTTAACCATAACAACCATAATTAGTCATTCCAAACCTTAATTAACCACAACAAATCACAATTAGCCACTCCAAACCTATTTAATCACAACAACCCAGAGTTAATCACTCCAAACCCTAATTCAGTCTCCTCCATACCCTTATAATGCTCCACGTACTATTTTCCGTTCAAAATAGTTCAAACACCCAAATAACACTTGCATTACCTTCCTTATATCCCAAATCAACCTTTCATATGTAAACTTCACTCCCATACAAACTTTACCCATCCCATGCAATCATTAACTCCCATGTAAAACCTTAACTCCACCATGCAAACCCTAATACCACCATACAACCATTAATACCACCATGCAACCATTAATACCACCATGCAACCATAATACCACCATGCAAACCCTAATACTACCATACAAATCCTAATGTCACTATACGACCATTAATACCACCATGAAAACCCTAATACCACCATGCAAACCCTAATACCACTGTACGACCATTAATACCACCATGAAAACCCTAATACCACCTTGTAAACCCTAATACCTCCATGCAACATTACCTCCATGCAGACCCTAATACCACTATAGAACCATTAATACCACCATGCAACAATTAATACCACCATACAAAACCCTAAATTCAATCCATACAAAACCAAGGGTTTATCCATACCAAACCCTAGAATAGATCCTCTCATACAAAACCATCAATTAAATTCTTCCATACAAAACCATAAATTAGATTCTCCCATATAAAATCATAAATTATATTCTCCCACACAAAACCATAATTAGATTCTCCCATATAAAACTATAAATTATATTCTCTCATTTAACACCATAAATTGGATTCTCCCATACAAAACCATAAATTAGATTCCCACATATAAAACCATAAATTATATTCTCCCATGCAAAACCATAAAAATCATAAATCAGATTCCCCCACACGAAACCCTAAAATTCTCCATTTTATTCTTCCACTCATGAATCATTAAAATAATTAGGTCAACTCACATCCCTTGATCAACCTCTTTCCCCATCCTCCTTTTTCATCCTTTCTCCCACACCAACCACATCAACATCCTCTCATGCATGTCTTACAGGGTCACAACACATATCATCACATACACATAGTACACATGCCATACAAAAGCATACTTCAACTCCACGTCTTACCATACACGAAATAATTAATAATGATAAACATAGAATACATAGCATATGAAGCACATAATGCATATAAGCACACAAAAGGCCTTAGTAATACCCTTACCTAAAACGACACCGATCTTGGAGCATGCTCCTACGCCTCCTTAGGGCTTTGACTGGTTTTACCTATTACGAGGGAAAAGCTAAAATTAGACTCCCTCCTATCAAAAATACAATTAATCACTAACTTAATATAAGACTAGGATTTTGATAAAATATTAAAATAATAATAGAAAAAATACCAAAAATAATATCAATATTAATAATAACAAAATAATAAAAATAGTAACAATAATAATAAAAAGGACATTACTCAAAAATATAGTGAAATAAGGGCTTCAATCCCTTTACTAAAATAATACTAATAATAATAATAATATTAGTAAAATAAATAACCAAATTTATTAATAATGAAAGTGATGAAATAATAATAATAATAATGATAATGATAATGATAATGATAAAACCATAAAAATATTGTAATAATAACAATCATAATGGTAATAATAGTAAGGATAATATTTGAAGATAAAAAGAAGTAGGGTTTCCACCCTACATTAAGTAATAATAACTTAATAAATAATAATAATAACATTAATAAGAATAAATACTAATAATAATAAAAACACTAATAACCCTAATAATAATAAGACATGATATTTATAATACTACTACTAAAATTTAAAATAAGCACAATAGAGTTTCAACCCTATATAAAATAATAATTCTAACACTTGAATATAATAATAATAATAGTAATAATAATAATAATAATAATAATAATAATAATAATAATAATAATAACAATATTAAAAACACTAATGGTAAAATAGTTGTATTAATAACAATGGAATAAGAATAATAGAATTTCAAAATAGGAAAAAATAATAATAATTATAATTATAACATATTAATATTAATAATAGTAATAATAGGAATAATAAGGGTAATAGTGCTAAAATCGAATTAAAAATTACAATAGGGATTCAGCCCTCAACAAAATAATAATAAAAATATTAATATTAATTACAATAATAATACATATTAAAAATGGAAATAATAATAATAATAATAGGATTTATATTAGAATAAATGAAATAAAATAATTCCAGGCTTGTAAAAATAGGGAAAAGGGTTGAGAGGGTCTAGGGTTCAACCTTAGGCTAGTGGGGATAGGCGGCACTGGCAGTGGTGCACGGCGGTGGCGGCTGGAAAAAGAGAAGAAAAAGGGAAAAGTTGCATGCTAGGAAAAATGTAGGGAGAATGGAGGTGGAAGTTGGGCTGTTTAAGAATGTCGAGAGGGAGAGGAGCAGAATGGAGGTGGCGGCGCAAGGCGGCAGTGGTGGTGGCCGAATGGAGAAGAAGGAGAGAAAGAGAGAAGGAGAGGGAGGAGGAGGAAAAGAAAGGTAGGGGAGATAGAGGAGGGTCTGTAGCACAATTTGGGAGGTGAAAGGAGCGGCGGAAGCAGCAAAGGAGGTGGCTAATGGTGGTTCGAAGGGCGGCGGTGGAAGAAAATTGTTTGGTTGAGGAGAGAACTTTGCACAGCCGGGGTGGCTCATGCAATAAGAATCGAGGGAGGAGGAAAGTATAATTAGTTAGGGGGTGGTGCAAGGAGTGCACGGGTGGCTAGAAAGGGTGGCGGTGTTGGCCGGAGGTAGTGGAATAGGTGTCTGAAGGAGCGGCGGTGGAAAGGTCGGGAAGAGTTGGGCTTCGGGGAAAAGCTCTATTGTAGACTAGGTAGGGGTATTTATAGGAGGAAAAGGGTGGGTTAGGTAAGGTCGAAGAGAATCCGGGGAAGTCGAGGCAGGTCAGTTGGGCTCGCTAGTGGCGACGGTTGCAGGCAAAATTCTAGGCCGAACATGACAGGCAATTGGCTGGGAAAAGGGAAACGTGCGAGGAGAGGGGAGTGGGAAGACAGGTATGTTCGATGAGTTGACGTGGAAGAGAGGGGGACATGGGCAGCGATCATGCGTAGTCGCCGCCGAAATTTTTGGCCAATCAGAAGAAGTTGCAGGTATGACGTCGGAGCTGGAAGAGGGAGAAGAAGATGGGGGGAGTTGGACCGGGCGGTTCGACGCAGAGAAGAAAGAAGGAAAAGAGGAGGAGATCGGGCGGTCCAAGCGCGAGGGCTGAGGTCCATTAATTGAAACACAACTTTTAGAGGGGATAAATGCTAAAACGCAGCGCAACGGAGAAGGGAAGGAGACACTATGCGGGCTAGGCTGGCCGAGCGAAAGGAAAAGAGGAACAAGGGACTAGGCCGCTGGGCTAGCCCAATTCGGGGAGGAGAAAGGAAAAAGAAAAGAAAAAGAAAGAAAGAAAAAGGAAGAAAGAAAAGGAAAAAGGAAAAAGGAAAAGAGAAAAATAGTTAGGTTGGGTATTTAAATTAATTAAAATATTTGGGATATTTGAAAATAATAATATTTAAATCCCTTTTTAGGCTAAATTTGGATTTTTGAAAGATTTTTCATAAATTCCATTTTAATTAGCTAAAACACCCTAAATTTCTCCAATTAAATTATTCATAAAGTTAATATTAATTTGAAACTATTTTCTCCTTCTTATTTTAAATAAAATAATATATTTAATTAATTTCTAAAATAAAGTCCTTAATTAGCTAAATACCAAAATTTTCCTCTAATTAAATTATTTACAAAATTTCTTATTAATTTGCCCTAATTAATTTCCTTTTATTTCAATAAAAATAGATCATTTAATTAATTTTCATAATAAAATCTTATTTAATAATAAATAATAAAATTATAATTTTCAGGGCATTTCAATTTATTTATGCCTTTCGGCTTTACCTTCAGGAAAATCCTTGTAGATCTTGATGCCTTTCCAACTCTATACATTAATGATGTACTCAAAGCATCGATATTAAAGTATTTTTTTACCTAGGTGATTTTGAACTTCAGCTAAAGTTTATGACCTTCGGTTTGGATAGAATTCCATTGTATGTGAGACTATTGGGTAGTTTACATTCCATTACTAGATAAGAATCGGAATAAGAAAGTGGATAAGGAGAAAAATAAAAAGTAAAAGAATAGGAAGAGAGATAATAGCTAATAAATAAATGAAAAAACTTATTATGTAAGTAAAAAAATTGGACTCAATGGAAAACTATGTAAATGGATGATAGAAATCGTAATAATAGTTTGAATAATCCGCTTAGTACATTACATGTTGCTATCTATCTATGATGTTGTGTATGTTGATAAGCATATGGTGAGTCACATATGATATGAATTTCTGATGCATCATATGATCATGATAAGGCATGTATATCTATTTATGTGGCATAAGCATGAAATATGTTAGTTTGATCTCCATATTATGTTGGGACTTTGTGTGCTTGTGACTCCCATTAAGGGGACAAATGTGCCCATTCTCTTGCTCACCAACTCATTCCCATAAGAAGAGGATTAGGTTCAAGTTTTTGAGGATAGTCTGTAATAGGTCTACCTTATGTTGGGCATAGGTTTTGAGAGTATGGACATCTAGTGACTTATGTGAAGTCCTAGATAGACCAAGGTCTAGACCTGCTCCCTAACTTTTATTTTTACTTTTGTAATTGAAATTCTATACTTCAGCTTAATTTCCTTCATGTATTTGAAAATTTAAAGATTATCAAGTTCTTGTTCTTGTGAACGTTTTCTTTAATAACTATGTATTATTTCTTGGGCACTCTATTCTACTTTTAATTGGTTTGCTTTCTTAGCCTTATATCTAACAAGGGAAAGGGTCTTGATGCTTGTCCTATGTTAAGTACGATGGTAACACCCCAGTTTTTCTAATCACAATGTAGTTTTTTGATTTGGCTATAATTGTGAAACAAAGTTTTTTAGTAGTGAAACAATGGGGTGTCACTATGTGATTTTCCACAAATGAATGAAATAAGTGACACAAAGCTCAAATTTAATATAAATAGATATGAAAACCATGGTATAAATTTTGAAGTGGATTACAAGCATAGTTAAAATGGTAATTAGGTTTATAAGAATTTGGGGCATTACACATACCCTAAAAGCTAGTGGAATAAATAATATATAATAAATCTACAGTCCCTCTGGTTATCGCAATAGCTAGGAAATGTATTAGATGAAACATCTTAGTCCTAACTCATGTGGTCTTCCACATTGATTATTAATGTCTTTATTACTTCATTATTCAATACTCAACATATAACAATTCCTAACTAGGGTTTCTTCCTACAAGCCATCATTTATTATAATCATCTTAACATAAGGGTGGATGCTTATTACTAACTACATGCAATACTGTTTACTTATGAATTCATTCCACAAATTGTCATAGATTACAACTTTAAAAAGTATGCCATGGTTAGTTAATTCACATGTTATAATCACTAGATATCATAATAATTCCTATAGAAGAACAATATGCACACCGAATGAGGTTTCGTCTAGTAGTACAGACAAGCTTTTAGGTACCAGAGGTCTGAGATTCAAATTTTCCTTCCCCCTATCTTAGTATTGTAATACATTTATTGATGGAAACCTGTTAGGGTTTCTCGAAAGGATCGAAAGATTAATCTAGCGCAATGTTTGATTCGCCAGTTCAGCCTAAGGAACAACTCCAAAGGAAGACCAAAAGATTCAGAGGCACAGTTTGTACAACGGCAACTGAAATTTGAAGAGTGAATGATCTAGATCGATCAAAGGTGAGAGAGCAGATTCAGAAGAACGAGCGAACAAGAGAATCACCGAGAGAGAGAGAGAGAGAAGTCGCGAGAGAAGAATCGAGATTCAGCTAGAAAATTCAATCAATAATAATCGTCGTGACTGTACATATTTGACCCAGCTATATATAGGCGTATTACAGACCGTATGTCGACGTACAAAATACACAATACAGACCTTCTAATACACGCTATACTTACAACGGGAAGGCCGAATGGCTTGCTTGTTTTGGGCCACAAAATAGTCGATCAGCCCAATCGAACCCTACAAAAAAAATGTCCCAAATACAATTAAGTTTAGGACTTAATTCCCATCAGCTAAAATAACACTTTAGCTAATCATGGCTATTAAGGATTGATTAATCCACAATCCATCTAGTCCAAATTAAGGACCGGGTGGCGGATTATACAACCGACCTAATTTCCAATAGCCAATTTCGACCGGCGAATGCATCATATAGGATTACAATTTATTAACAAAAATTTACATAATCTGTACATCCCAACAACTGCATCCAAAGTTCCACAAAATCCATATGCTGCATTACACTCCTATTTATTCACCAAATAAGACAAACAATTATAAGTAAATAATTCAGAGCAATTTTCGAAATTAACTAAATATAAATTCTTAAGATTCACATCATTTATGGGGTGGGAACCTATACGGTGATTTCTACTTACCCTTATAGGCTCCTTATGAATGAAAAGAAGTAGAAGAAGAAGAAGAAGAATGATATGCAAAATAATAAATAAAACAAAGGTAAAAAGACCATAGTGTTCTTTATGCCTCTGATTCATTAAGGGGTCATAACTTCACCTTTACGCCTCACCAATTTACCAAATATAGAAAAAATTTATAAAATAATATTGAGATCTACATATTCAGTAATTAAGGCTAAAATCCCACATTTTATACATATAACATTGATGTTACCTAATGGTTACTTTTCTCAAAGTTAAGTCATTTTTGTTACTGTTATTCTTATGTTAGCCACAATTGATGCGAAATCCTCATAAATCATAATTATAATATTTATAACTTAGAAATATCCTTATAACCCAAATCTTCCAGATTTAACCTATTCTGATTAAAATCTCCCTAATCCACAGAAATATCCCAAAGCATCCTTATAATGGTATATTTATTTATACAAAATCTCATAATCACCAAATTATTTATAGAGTTGAAATTCACCAGTTACCCAAAAAAATCTACAAGTCTTAATAAATCACCAAAATTATAAAAAATAAAAAAACTACGACACATTAATAGCAACTCAAATATATAATTAGCCTTAATTAAAAACAACAAGATCACTACCAAGGTTCCTAGGTTTGAACATCCCTAAGCCTTCAAATCTTCTAATTTTCAACTCAATTTTCCCATCATAATACTTAAAATATTTATCTCTTCTAATCAATGCACTTATAAAATAAAATAAAATTACCATTCTTCTTGTGATTTTCTAGCAAAACCTAAGACAACATAAAAATGTAGAATTAACATAGAAAACATAATGACAACCAGAAGCATGATATCAAGGTAGAATGTAAGAATACAAAATAAAATAACCTTAATCATGATTAATAGGAATTAAAATATGCTAACATGGAGTATAAAAATTTAATACATAACAATCAAAATCCTTAACCTACAAAAGTGCATCCTTACAAAAATTCCCTTTGGTGTTTGAGCACCAAATACTCCTAATATTTCTCTTTTACCACTTGATCACCTAAAATAAAATAATATAAGAATCAGAAAAATAGGAAAATAGGAAGGACTAGAAGAGAAGAGAAAAATTAAAGGAGGTGATAATAACCCTTAGGCTTAGGATATGCTTTCTCAATCATTCACCAATCAATAAAATTAACTCTATTGTGTTTTTTAGAATAAGCACTAAAGAGTTAATGTTCAAGACTTTAGAAGTTGAATATGGAAGAAAAAATGGAGAAAAGAATATGATAGGGGCTTGGTTACAAGGAAAAATATAAAAAGAAACAAGATAGATGATATATGATAGATGAGGGAGCAAAGTTGAAATTAAAAAATTTGGTGAGGTGTAGAATGACCCATGAAAGGGCATAATTCCTTATGGATATCAAAAATAGGCATGAGATAGGGAGAGAATAAGATGTGACGTTGCTTGTAAGCAATAGGGGAGATGGGAGTAATTAACATGTCTGAGAGAGTGTAAGAAAGTTGGTGGAAAGTGGTTGAGGTGATTATGGTTAGATTTTTTGTTGAATGAGGAAGTACTAAGATCCAATCAAGGAGTGTAAGTAGATTAAAATTCAAAGTCGTGATGTCTAAGAAAGTCAATAATGATAGAGGAAAATGGTTTAAGTAAGGCATAAAGTCCAATAAATTGTTAACAATAGAAAAAATAATCAAATAATTTTCAAAAATCATGAAAAATTAGAAAAATGTGAGAAACTAATTTAGGTACCAAAATATATTAAAATGTACACATATGAGTTGTTTTGATATCACAAGAAATTTAACTAAAATAAAAAATGAAGAAAATTGCCCTATACATGTAGATTAGAAGATGTTAGTGTAAGATTGCTTGAGGCCATTGTAATAAGCTGTAAACTATTATTTGGTCTATCAACCATCGGTCGAGTGAAATGAAAACTATGATTTTGAAGGATATAAATATAGAATGAGAGTTTGAGAGGTATAAATAAAGTATCAACACAAGTTTTAAGAACTAGATAAGAGATTATTATACTAATTTTCCAGATATTTGAGGTAGAAAAATTAGAAGTATTACAAATTACATTTTTATAATAATATTTTAAAAAATAGTTTTTATATAAAACCATTATAAAAACACTTGAAAAATGAAAATTTGATAATGTTTTTTTAAAGAAGATATTCATTAAATATTCATTGTTGGGTGATTTTTCTTGATATTTGAGAACATTTGAAAATGATTATTTTATCTTGGTACCGGAGGCACATAATCTTCATCAAAACCATAAATTAACCATCATTTAATTTAAATCAGTGTTCCCTAGTATTCTAAGCATTATGTAATTAACATATATTTTATAGATCTCTAACTCCACATCAAGAATTCTCTAAAATCTAGGGAACTTAATATGCAAAATAGGTTCCGAGAACAATTGGATTCAAGCTACGCATTTAGAAGAATAACAGAGAGGTAGATTTGGAGAAGGAAGTTTTGATGTCATAGATGCTTCCCTCCTCCACTACACGTACATAGAATCTATAATAGATTCTAAATAATAGGAAAATTGGTTAGGGGGAAGGATTGACTACTGAGTTTCCACTGTACCACTAACATACCGATAAAAAAACTAGAGATTAAGACATATATCAATAGCTATAATACCTATAATGACCTAGGGCTCAACAATTATAATATATATCTATCAATACTCCCCCGTTAAGTAGGGCCTTATCCTCAAGGGTCAAATTGTCGAAACTTGGCCTTCAAATCTTCATAAAATTCCCATATGGCATCCTTTAGAGTTCCATTCGACCACTTGACCAACACTTGTGTTGCGGAGACATTTCCCCATTTCAAAAACTGCCTCCCCAAAATGGCCACCGGAACATATAGTAATTTTCTAGTGGTCTTGTATACATGAATGGTGGAATGGACTTGACCTCTTCTATGCTTTTTCTTCAACGATATCACATGAAACACTAGATGGATAGTTATAGAAGAGGGTAGATGAAGATTATATGCCATGGTACCAATTTTCTCCATTATCTAATAAGGTCCATAGTATCTTGGTGAGAGCTTATGGATTTTTTATTAGCTAGAGAATGTTGGCAATATGGTTGGAGTTTAACAGAAACCTGATCCCCAATCGTAAATTCTTGGTTGACCCTATGCTTATTTGCTTGTTGCCTCATCCTATCCTAACCTTTAAATAAATGATGCTTGAGGTGCTAGAGAGATGTCTCCCTATTCATTAGAGATGGATCCACTACTTCTCTCATTAAATATTCATATAAAGAAGGAAGATGTATTAGAGGTGGCTAACCATATAATATCTCGCAGGGTGTAGCATTAGTTATCGAGTGAAAGGTTAAATTATACAAAAAATAAGCCATGAGTAACCATTTACTCCATTCTCCTCAACAGCTACTTTTCATGTAGCAATTATACCCCAAAGACACCTATTGAACACCTCCAATTAGCCATTTATTTGATAATGGTACCTGAAGGAGAGTTACAGCTTAACACCGTATTATTTGAACAATTCTTGCCAAAAGGTGCTCATGAACACTGGATGTCTATTACTTCTAATACTCTATCGTAACCCATGAAGCTGATAAATTATATTCATGAAGAGGTCTACAACCACAATGAAGGTGTAAGGACAACTCAATGCAATAAAATGGGTGTACTTGCTTAACCTGTCAATGAAAGCTATGATGAAATCTTTGCCATATGATCTAGGCAACCCTTCAATAAAATCTGTGTTTATACTTACCCATATTATATTGGGGATCAAAAATGGATGAATGATGCCACATAGGGCTTGAGTCACGTATTTATTTCTTGGGCAAATGACACACTCATATACGTATTCTCTAATCATCTTCTTCGTACCTTTCCAGTATAACAAAGAAGCAAGCCTTTTATATGTAGCTTGGAAACTTGAGTGCCCCCCTCCAAGTGTATCATGATATAGAGAGATTAATCTTGTCTACAATTTTGTGTCATTTCCCGCCATAAGTTTTCCTTTTTTGTTCAACAGCCCTTGTTAATACTATTATTTCGAAAATCTCAATGGGTCTTGATTTAGTGACTCCATAACTTCACTTATGTTGTTGTCTACTTCCCATCTAATCTTTATGTCTTCTAATAATCCACTATGAATTGAAGAGAGTACCATTGCAAAAATCTTTGACCTATGCATCCAAGATAATGCATCATCCATTGTGTTTTCTTTACCCTTCTTATACACTATATCATAATCAAATAGCATTAGTTTATCGAGCCATCTCTACTAGAAAGCATTGTAATTTTCTAGGTTAATAGGTATTTCAATGGTTGATGACTGTGTTTTGATAATGTAATGGCGCTCACACAAGTTATGTGCCCAATATTGATGGAAAACATAACCGTCAATGTGTCCTATTCATACATAGGTAGTACCTTGTGCTTTGGTGAAAAATCCTTGCTCATATATGCCAGAGGATGACCAACCTGTAAAATTACCACTCCTATACCCAAGGATGATATAGTTGTTTCTATATAAAATGTCTTAGTGAAGTAAGGAAATGCTAACACTAGCGTGGTGGTCATTACCTTCTTTAGTTAACTAAAGGTGTGCTCTACTTCTTCTATCCACACAAAGTTATTTTCCTTGAGCATCTCTATCAACAGCTTGTTTATCAATCCATATCTTCACACAAATTATCTATAATACCCTATTAGGTTGAAGAACCTTCTTAATTACATTAAATTCGTTGGAAAGGGCCAGTTTTACATGACTGTAATTTTTTTTGGACCAATGGATACTACCTTTCTTGACACTATATGTCCCAAATACTCTAACTATTCTACATTGAAGGCACATTTGTCTTCCTTAGCGTAGAACTCTTGTTGAAGCAAATGTTTCAAAGTGAGTTGTAAATGATCTAGATGCTCTGCCCACATTATGATATATACTAGTATATCATTGAAGAATACCAAGATAAACTAACACAAGTAAGGTCTAAAGATTTGGTTCATCAAAGCATGAAATGTCAAAGGACCATAAGTTAATCCAAAAGGCATGAATAGATATTCATAATTCCCTTCCTAAGCCTTAAAGGCCAATTTTGGAACATCCAAAGGGTACATTTTGAATTGGTGATACTAAGACTGAAGTTATTGTTTGGAAAAGTATCGAGCCCAATGTAATTCCTCTAACAAGTCTTCAATGATCAAAATGGGAAACTTATCTTTGATGGTGTTCTTAATCAACTCCCTGTAATCCACACACAGTTTCTAACTATTGTATTTCTTCCTTACCAAAACAGAGGGAGAAGAATAAGGGCTCAAGCTAGGTTCATTGATACCCATCTACAACATTTCATGGACTAGCCTCTTACTTTCATATTTTTGTAGGTCAAAGTATCTATAAGGTCTAAGATTAACAAGGTTTGTTCCTACCTTAAGGGAAATCTTATGATTAATTGATCGGTCTTATGGCAAGCCTTATTGCACAGAGACAACCTTAGCATATTATTGTAGCAGCCTATGCAGATCTTGTGTTTGTGCTATAGATATCCCAACTAGAGGGAGGGTTAATGCTATGAGTGTTCCTTCTATTTGACCATTAATCTATAACGAACATAGTTGAACAACTATATGGTTGGGGTTCTTTACCAGTACCTTATGCACCTATTTTCCCTTGAGAGGCCTTATCTTCATAGCCCAAGAGCCACCCAATGTCATTCTTCTACCTTGCATTGTGAACTCCATGGTTAACTTTCAAAAATCCCATGTGATAGGGCCTAATGTTACAAGCTATTAGACTCCTAATGCCATCTCACAACCTCCTAAAAAAATCATCACATCTCCCATAAACTCATGGTCTGACAATTTCTAGCTTAACCCTTTGCAAATGAAAGTGTTATTGAGTGCACTACTATAACACCCTAAATTTTACTATTGAAAAAGTTATTTTTACTATGGAAACATAATAAAAAAAATAGGGTGTTACAATCATAATCGACATAAGTGTGGCTTACCATCCCATCCTCGTGCCAATCACAAGGAAAAACAATTTAAAATGATCAACAATATAAATAGAATGATAGAGATTTCATAAACATAAATATGAGTTTTGAAAATTCACTCCAAATACCATAATCTAAAATATAGACAAAAGGGATACCATGGATATAAGAGTCCAAAAAGGTATCAAGATAAAATGAGCATCCAGATAATATAACTATAATACCAAAATTCCTAATACAAAAATTCACATTGCCCCATACAAAGCATCAAAAGATGCAAATTCATCAACTAGGTCCTCATCGACATATACATAAACATCTAGGTCATCTGCTCGTGGAAATAAGCAACACTCATGAAAATAGTAATTAGTATGCTATGCACTTAGTAAGGTAACAATATAGTAAAAATAGGAAAAATATATAATTACATGTATTTAAAGCATAAAGAAAACATATGTGAGATACAATAATCAATATAAGGTAATCACTTATTTTGAATTCGTACCTTTAGAATATGACATGATCTATTCTCTTATTTATGCTGAGTTCAGAAATCCCACGATTCTTAACCTTTGGAATGGTTCTTAATATATACAAACCAAGGAAAAAATGCTCCTAGAAACTATTCTCTACTGGTGGAATGGTTATCAATATATACAACCCCGAGGTAGAACACTCCTGACCACCATTCTCATCTTGTGGAATGATAGTCTTCCACTTTAAGTGTTTAGTATCTTATCAATGACTATGATCATTGTCAGGATTTACTTTAGATTGAGTTCAGGGACCCCACTATCCTCAACTAGTGGAATAGTCAAAATTAATGCAGTAAGGGTGTGGGTTGCAGTGAAAATTGCTACAACAAGGAAGGAAACAAAAAGAAGAAAATGTTGTGGTGTGTGTTACAGTAGGTAGTGAGTGTGGGATCAAAAACTTTAGCCTATGGTTGAGGGCAGGATCAGCAAGGTTTATTTCAACTAGGGGCTACTTGCAGTGAGTTTGAATGGTGTTTGGGGTAAGGTAATGACAAAAGTTGTTCGTGATGGTAGTGAAGAAACAACAAGGGCTATCGATGGTGGTGTGGGTACCTTGGTTGGGATTATTGGTGGTAGTTTTTTGGGTCTATTTTGGTAAAGATAAGGAGAGGGTAAGAAGAAGTAAGGAATGATAAAATTTGTAAAAATTTTTGATGGAAAATAGAGGTAGAAGGAGGGAAAATTTGATGCATTAAATGTGCCTTATACACACATATACCCACTCAAAAAGAGGGATTTATTGGGTGATGGTGAAGTTAGTGTGTGTAGGTCATGGAATATGGAGCACGATAGGGGATTTTGGTCAAGGAAAAAGAACGGCTTCATGAAAGAAGAAGAAAAAAAGTTGGGGAAGTGGGGCAAGGAATTTACTTTTGGGTTTAGAATTAAGGTTAGGTTAAAATAATATAGGTTAGGATAAGTATTGATAATCTAAATATAAAATTTGAGTAAGGATAAAATTTAAGATTAGAGAATTAGGGTAAGAATGAAAAATATATTTCTAAGGTTAGAATTAGGTTATAGTATTAAATACTTAGGATTAGATTTAGCTAAAAATTAAGGATAGTACGTCACTATCCCATTAAAAGAGACTTCATCCCCGAATTCAAGATATTACCAAATGGTGTCTGGCACTTATATTCATATAGTGTATCAAAGGGTGCCATCCCTATACTATTGGGATAACTATTGTTATACGAAAACTCATCCAAATTTAGACAATCTTCCCAACTATCTCAAAATTTTAACAAGGAAGCTTGTAGTATATCCTCAAGTGTTTAAATAATCCACTTAGTCTACCCAGCTATAGCTTGGTGGAAGGCAGTACTCATCCTTAATCTCGTACATATAGCCTCCTACAACACTATTGGTTCCATTTGGTAAGGTGCCTTAGAAACTAGATCGGCCCCTAGTACTAACTCAATAGTGAAGTTTATCTCACATACCAGTGACATGCTTGTGATCTCCTTTGGAAATACATCAGGAAACTCTCAAGCAATAAAAATATCCTCCAATGCTGATATGTCCTTGTTTAGCTCCTAAACTCCGCACAAATACTTAGGATAACCCCTAAGCACCAAAGAATACAGTGTATGGGCAGATACAACCTTCATTATAGGCCTAGACTTTCATATCCTATAGGAGACCCTAGTACCTTAAGGTCCCTACAACACAACTCGCTCTTATGCATAGTCTATCCCTGCCTTATACCTCTCCAACATATCTATCCCAAGAATAACATCGAAGTCCTGAAGATCTATCTCAACCAAGTCTGCTAGAAAGTCTACCCCCACCTCTCTCTAAGGCCACGTTTGAGTATACCCTAGTATAATCCAATATATCCCTATAAGGCAACATCACAGACATAGATACAATAGAATATAAAGATAAGGTGATAAATGAAGTAGACACAAAAGACAAAGATACCTCTAAATCAAACACTACATAAATTAGTTGCAAGAGGATGGAGAACATACCAGTGACCACATCCAATTATCGATCAGACTCTGATTGACTAATGATATTTAGGTGTTAGCATGACTTTCCTCCTTAATATCCTCCATGAGACCATCTAGAAACCTATTTCTATCCTCCTCCCTTCTAGTTCTAAGGGAAAGGGTAAGGCCCATGTTGAAATGCCCCGAAAATTTCTAATTTTAAAAATTATGTTTAAATAATGTATTATTGGAAAATTTAATTTAATAAATTATTTTTATTATAATAAAATGGAATTAATTAGGTCTACTCTAGAATAAAATAATAAATAATTTTTATTAGAAAAGTTTTGGGTATTTTAGCTAATAAAAGATTTTAGTTTGGAAATTAATTAAATATATTATTTTATTTAAAATAAGGAAGAGAAAATAGTTCCAAATTAATATTAATTGTATAAATAATTTAATTGGAGAAAATTTGGGTGATTTGCTAATTCAAATGGAAATTATGGAAAATCTTTTAAAAATACTAATTTAGCCTAAAAAGGGATTTAAATAATATTATTTTAAATAACCTAATTAATTTAATTAACCAAACATATTATTTTTCTCTTCTCCTTTTTCCTTTTTCCTTTTCTTTCTTCCTTTTTCTTTCTTTTTCTTTCATCTTCTTTTCTTTTTCTTTTTCTTCTCCTCCCTGACCTAGGCCAGCTCGCGACCGAGTTCCCCTCTCCTCTTCTTCCCTTCCTTTGGCGCGGCCTAGCCCGCGCAACCGTCTCCATCCTTCCGCTCTCGCCGCACTGCATTTTCTCTCTTTTCCCCCCTGAAACGCGTCGCTTTGTTTAAAAACATTTTAACCAACGCCGTAGGCCGTCCATCTTTCTTTTCCTTCTTTTCTTTTCCCCGAACCACCAATCTAGCCCACCTTTCTTTCTTCTTATTCTTCCTTCGCACCTACCCAGCCCCGTCGAGCACCTGCAACCTCTTCCAATCGGCCAAAAATTTCAGCAGCGACTACGCACAATCGCTGCCCACCTTCCGCTCTCTTCTACATCGACTCATCAACCACACCTGCCTCCCAAATTTTTTTTTTAATTTCATCAGCAACCATCATAGCCGACGAGCACAACTGACTTGCCGATCCTTCTATTCTTCCCTTTGACCTAAGCCACCCTTTTTTTTTCTATAAATACCCCTTACCCAATCTACAATCGATCTTTCCCCCAAAACCCAACTTTTCCCAACCTTGCCACCACTGCCCCTTCGGACACCATTTCTGCCGCCATCGGCCAGCGCCGCCACCCACTCTTCCTACCAAACTCTTCCTTGCACCACCCTCTAGTTAACCAAACCACCCGTTCCCCTCGATTCTTCCTGCACAAGCCACCCTGGCTGTGCGAAGTAGCCTTCCCAAACAACCCTTTCTCCTACCACCGCTGCCCTTCGAACCACCATTAGCCACCTCCTCCGCCGCTTCCGTCGCTTCTTTTACCTCTCAAATTATTCTGCAGACCACCCTCTACCTTCCCTACCCTTCTTTTCCTCTTCCTCCCTCTCCTCCTCTCCTTCTCTCCTTCTTCTCCATTCGGCCACCACCACTGCCGCCACCTTTGGTTGCGCCGCCACCCCTATTATGTTCCCCTCCTTTTGTACAACCATAATCACCCTTGATTCCACCCTTTTTCTCTTTCTCTTTTTCCCAGCCCTCAACTTTTCCCTTTTTCTTCCCTTTTTCCTGCCACCGCCACCGTGGACCACCGCCGGTACCGCCTATCTCCACCAACCTAAGGTTGAACCCTAGACCCTCTTAACCCTTCTTCCTATTTTTATAAGCCTTAATTTATTTTATTTCATTTATTTGAATATAAATACTATTATTATTATTATTTCCATTATTAATATGTATTATTATTATTATTATTATTATTATTATTATTAATGTTTTTATTTTTATTTCTATTGAGGGCTGAAACTCTATTGTAATTTTTAAATCGATTTTAACACTATTACCCTTATTATTTCTATTATTACTATTATTAATATTAATATGTTATAAGTATAATTATTATTATTATTTCCTATTTCGAATTTCTATTATTCTTATTCCATTATTATTAATACAACTATTTTACAATTAGTGTTGTTAATAATGTTATTATTGTTATTATCATTATTATTATTATTATTATTATTATTATTATTATTATCATCATCATTATTATTATTATTATCCTCATCATTATTATTATTTTCAAGTGTTAGTATTATTATTTTATATAGGGTTGGAACCCTATTATGCCTATTTTGAATTATAGTAGTAGTATTATAAATATCAAGTCCTATTATTATTAATATTATCATTATTTTTTTATCATTAGCTTTTATTATTATTATTAGTGTTGTTATTATTATCATTATTATTATTATTTATTAAGTTATTATTTTCAATGTAGGGTG
Organism: Tamarix chinensis; assembly: GCA_030549775.1. Lineage (NCBI taxonomy): Eukaryota > Viridiplantae > Streptophyta > Magnoliopsida > Caryophyllales > Tamaricaceae > Tamarix > Tamarix chinensis. The sequence goes on along the minus strand of CM060177.1, from coordinate 61,266,947 downwards.
GAAACCCTACTTCTTTTTATTTTCGATCATTATCTTTACTATTATTACCATTATGGTTATTATTATTTTGTAATATTATTATGGCTTTTATCATTATTATTATTATTATTATTATTATTATTATTATTATCATTATTTCATCAATATTATTATTACTAAAGTTGGTTATTTATTTTAGTATTATTATTATTATTATTATTATTATTATTATTATTATTTTAGTAAAGGGGTCGAAGCCCTTATTTCACTTTGTTTTGAATAATATCCTTGTTATTAATATTGTTACTATTATTATTATTCTTATTTATATTATCATTGATATTATTTTTAGTATCTTTACTATTATTATTTTAGTATCATTATTATTATTAGGGTAAAGTTTTCAACATTATATTATCAACTTTTATAATATTTCTATTATTTCAATATCTTTAGCAAAGTTAGTAATTAGTTAATTTTATTTTATTAATATATTATTATTTACTTAAAAACCTAGTCATATATTAAGTTAGTGATTAATAGTATTTTTGATAGGAGAGAGTCTAGTTTTAGCTTTTCCCTCATAATAGGTGAAACCAGTCAAAGCCCTAAGGAGGCGTAGGAGCGCGCTCCAAGACTAGTGTTGTTTTAGGTAAGGGGTGCTAAGGCCATATGTGTAATATGTGATTTTATGCTATGCATGCCATGTGATATGAATTATAGTGTATTTCATGTGTATATTGTATAATTGTTATGAATGCAGCATGATATGGAATTGAAGTATGTTGGTGTGAATAAATTGTGGTATGAGAATTATGTGTATAAGTGTGTTATTATTATGGTATGATGTGGCCTTAAGACATGTATGACAGGATTGTAAAATAATGATGGGGAGTGTAATAATGTGGTGTTAGGGTTTTGCATGGAGTTGTGGGATGCATGATATTAGGGTTTGCATAGCGTTGGGCTTTGCATGGAGTTAATGTTGCATGGTGGTATTAGGGTTTCCATGGTGGTATCAATGGTTGCATGGTGGTATTAATGGTTGTATAGTGGTATTAGGGTTTGCATGGAGATATTAGGATTTGCATGGTGGTATTAGGGTTTACATGGCGGTATTAATGGTCGCATGGTGGTATTAATGGTAGTATGGTGGTATTAGGGTTTTCATGGGAGTTAATGATTGCATGGGATTTAGGGTTTGTATGAAAAGTTCGGGAGGTTGCATGGGAGGTGTAAAGTTTACATGGGAGTGAAATTTACATATGAAAGGTTGATCTGGGATATAAGGAAGATAATGTAAGTGTTATTTGGGTGTTTCAACATTTTGGATGAAAAATAGTACGTGGAGATCATATAAGGGTCCGTAGGAGACCAAACTAGGGTTTTTTTTGGTTGCTTAGAATGTTTGTATTATCATGTGTATTTGGTGATTAAAGTGTAATTATGATGGTGGAATTTTATGATTTGTGATGTGTGAAGTGTAAAGGGAATGATTCATGCATGTATAGGGTGAAAGCTTATGAATAACATACTTAAGACATTAATCACTTAAAGTGAAAGATTTTTGAGATGGGACCAATCGATCCACCGGTTCAAAATAGTTGTTAGGGTTTTTACCCTATGTGTGACCGATCCACCGGTTATAATAGTGGTTAGGGCTGGATGCCCTATGCGTAACCGATCCACCAGTTATAATAGTGGGGGTTCCCGAGCTCAATAAATACAAACCAGAGTTTTGCTAAAGCACCTAAAAGATACTAATTACTTACAGTGGAACACCATGTGAGTCGGGGCCAATCGATCCACCGGTTAGGAATAGTGGTTAGGACACGTAGTCCTATGTGCCTCCAATCCACTGGCTATAATAGTGGTCAGAGTATGATACCCTATGTGCCTCCGATCTACCGGCTATAATAATGGGGGCTTCCGTACTCGCATGGATTTGATAAAAAGCATGGTGTGAAACAATTCCTAATCAGAGATAAATTAAGTAATGAATCCGAATTATAAATGGGCCTTTATGTATGTACCCTAATGATTGATCAATATTATGATATCATGATGGTCTTTATGATATTTTATTCTTATGCATGGTTTATGTGATTTTATGTGTTGGCCTTAGTGCTCGGTTACCTTACTCAGCACGTAGCATACTAATCACCCTTTTCATGGGTGTTGCTCATTCCCACGAGTAGTATGCCCTTCTGACTTGGTGCAGGTGGGTAAGAAATCCAGCGGGGCTGAGTGTTGAGCATGTTTTGGCTCAAAGTTCGAGAGAGTTGTGGCCATATTTTAGTATTTATGTGATTCTATTTCCTTTTGTTATTTCTTCCGTATCGGATTTATCCTTTTTATTTTAGTAATTGTATTGAGTATTTCAAATAAAGCTTTTATCGATGGTAAGATTATTCCCTCCGAGGAATTTTGATTTCGCACTCTGATTTCTATCTTATTATTGCTTATAACTTTTATGCATACTCTGATTTTTAACGTATGATCTTTCTAGTTCCTTTATGAATTGTTGGTTCGAATTTAATGATAACCTTTTCTTAGCCTTAGCACTTGGTACTGGAACAGTCGGAGAGAACCTGTCTAGTACTAAGTGTGGCAGTAACATCCCCAGAATTCACATGTTTTAATTTAAATTCTTCTGCTTTTAAAAAAAAGTAGTGAATTTGAGGGTGTTACATATGTGGTCTCCCCTTAATCACCCTAGGCTGTCCACTGGCTAGGGCATGTGCTTTCTACTGAAATTGTTTTGGCTAGTAAGTTTACTACTAATAAGTCTATCGATGTGCTACAAGCAATTCCCTTTGATAAAAATGACCAGTTGGATGAAACTAACCTCCTTATGGTAGGATTTGATCCCTATGTTGCTAACACTCTCGATGGCTTGTCCTGCCACAAATACGACAATGGAAAGGTCTACCCTCATAGTCTCGGCCAAGATGATCTTAGCCACATCATCGATAGATAGAGCATTTTAATGGATCCTAACACTTAACAGGACCATTTGGCGAACTCCTTTACCGGAATTTCAGAGGTTTACCTCACTAGAATTGCATCCTACCTCCTAAACCTTGCGTCTCTAACTTTCTCTTACCTAGAATGGAAGCTTGCTCCTGTACCATAGTGGCGGTGACACATGCCCACTCGTACAAAGTGGCTAAGACCTTGAAAGCTACAAGAGCCATCATCCTAAAAATGTTGAAATAGATCCCCTACTCGAACTAGTAAATAATAGTTGACTCACTAGCTACTATGCTCAACAGAAACATTAGAATCTCTATGAATTAGGTGTGGCACTATCTCACTGTCATAAATCCCTATGAAAGTTGCATGAAATCTTTCGACTTGTGTTTCTTAAGACTCTTAGGATAAAAATTAGTATGGATCACTGTCTTGGAGTCCTCACAAGACATCAGCAGTCCTCCATGCACATGACAACCTACCCATCAAGTGTTGGCGGCTCCTTTGAGAAAGAAAGCTACGAATGCAAAAGAAAATAATTAAGATTTAGCATTTATTATTATGGAACCTATTTTCCTCTATTTATAGAGGGTCCCTACAAATTAGAAGACAAGAGAATGAATACATTGCTAGTTATGGACAAAACATGAAAAATAAATCTCTAGTAATAGAGACATGTGCATGGTATGCATGGAGGGTATGAATATGTTGCATGGAAGGAATGAATGTGGCAATTTCATGAGAAGAATACATTCAACACTTTGGCCATTTAATTTTGATTTTTATCATGATATTATTAGCTAAAGGGATAAGGAAGTTGGATTAGTCAAAAAGTGGCTTAATTATATCTTTTAGGGTTTATATTATTCTATCTTATGAGTTATGTTTAAAGTATGATGCAGGATATAGCATTAGGAGTTTATTTCTATCATATTTTTAGAAGAATTATCTTATATCATTAGGGATTTGTAATGGTTATTAAAACCAAAGAAACATAGGACATAAGGGGAGATAAAAATTGAATGAAAGTTGGAAGTTTTGCTTAATGGACTTCTATGTGAGTTCTTCTTAATTTTAATCAATTATGTGTGATTGATTATTATTCAAATCCTTAACATTGTTTTATATGTGAATTAGATATTAATATCTATCATTCAAACCCTCCACAAAATCCATGCCATTCTAAACTTTAATCGCCACCTTCAACGTCATCATCATCATATTCAACACTCATATTCAACCTATTTTTCTTACTTGGTTTTATCTATTTGTAAACATTAGATAATAATATTGTTGTTATCATATGATCATCCTCAACATCTTAAATTCAAATTATAATCATGAAGTCATCATATTTTCAATCATTCACATCATAATATTCATATCACCACTAAATTCTAATCGTAAACCCTACCCCACAAACCAAGCCTTTCCAAAACCCTCATCATTTGAGAATCATCATCATTAGTTCTTCTTTGTCAAATCATCATCTCTTCATCACCTTTAAACCATATAACCCTTAAATAACCCTAACCAAACTATAATACAACCTAAACTATAAGTCCATATTCCTACACATATCAATCTTGGTATCAAAGCATTGCTTTTTTATCTAGTTTGATATATAAGTTCAAGATCCAATCTTTCCTCCAATATTCTTTCAAAAAAGAGTTCCTAATTCAAGATTATTGTAGGAAATCATCAAGTAGGTGCCAAGATTCAAACATTAGTTGATTTTAGGAGGATATTTTGAGGAACAACATTTGATAGGTGTAAGAAAGATATGTAAACAAAGAAGAAGATTTGAGTGATATTCTCAAGGTGTTAGTGGAGGAGATAGGGCTATTTAAGCTATGTATGGGCAGGATTTAAGTATCCCAACCCAAGGATCACATGTCCAACATCAAATCTAAAGAGATCAAGAAAAAAAATCATAAAAGGGAAGCACATGACCGAATGATGGAAGGAGGAGAAGAAAGTGTTGGGAACTATGTATGAGCTCATGACACTTCAAGGAAATCATATGATGATGTGAAGAAGGGGATTCAATTTGATCTACCTGATTTTGAAGATAATCTCAATCCGGAATCTTTCCTTAAATGGTTGTAAATTTTTTAGTCTATTTCTTAATATAAGGAGCTTTATGATGAAAAAAGATGTTGAACTACCTAATTTAAAAATTTTGCTAGAGTATGGTATGATATTTTGAAGAGGATAAGGGAAAGAGAGGGAAAAAAAATAAGATCATAGGAGAAATTGAAAAGGAATATAAAAAGAAAATTCATGACTAGAGAATATAAGAAAGAGAATTTTATAAAAATGACTACCTTGTGGCAAGAGTTGCTTGGAGTGGAGGAGTCCATTCGAGAGTTTGAAAGATTAGCTCTCATTTGTGATGTGAAAGAAGAGGAAGAGAAAAGATATGATAGATTTATTAGAGGTCTAAATATGAATAATAGAGAGAAGGAGAAGGTGTATCCTTATGAGTTATTTGAAGACTTCGTAAAATTTTTAATAAAATTTGAGAAGAAATTGAAGAGAACCAAGCCACCAAAAAATGCAACCAATGTATCTTATGGTTCAAACTTCAAGGCGGTGTTGAAGCCATCTACATCTCATGCCACAATTCAAGACAACACTAGAAGGTACAATCATGAGGAAAAAGGTAAGGACAAGATGGTTGATAAGGTGAACAAGTAATGCTTCAAGTGTAGAAGCTATGGTTATTTCGGTCAAGATTACTCAAATCAAAGGGCATTAACTTTGAAGGAGATAGTGAGAATGGAAGCTTGTGATGAGGATGATGAAGATATTCATGAAGACCTTAAAGAAGGTAGTGAAGATCTAGAAGATACTTTCGAGGATGACCAAGTAGATTTCTATGTGTTGTAATGAGTGCATCAAGTGTAATAACAAACTCAACCTATTCAAGGGGAGATCTTTAAAGCCATGTGCATAGTTGATGACAAAGTGTGTGAAGTCATCATCGATAGCGGCTCTTGTATTAATGTTGCTAGTGAAAGAATGGTTAGCAAACTCAGATTGGAGACCATGGATCATCCAAGGCCATATTCACTTAAATGGCTCAACAAGGACAAAGGAGTTAGGGTAACAAAACTAACTCTTATATTTTTAAAAATTGGAAATGATTTTTATGATGTTTTATATAATATTCTACCTATAAAATGATATATGTCCCCATAATTTGTACTTAAATAATTCTATTAATTGTTATAAATTATATTTCACATATAATTACTTTTTTTATTGTGTGGTTAATTAGGAAAATAAATCAGAATATGGGAGATGGATCAAGATGAGTTGTTATGTATAGCTACTGCTGGTTGCTGTTGATGACAGGAAGTTGCTGTATTAAATTGTTGATTATCCCATGTGATGCATTCGCTGGCATAATTTGGCTAATGGAAATTAAGTTGGTCGTGTAATCCGCCACCCGACCCATATTTACTAGGTTAGAAGGATTGTGGATTACGCAACCCTTGACAACCATGATTAGCTAACAAATTTAGCTGATGGGGATTAATTTGTAAATCCATTATTTGGATTAGTGTATATTTATATTTTTTTTTTCTTTGAAGTTAGGCTGCTTTACTATCCCAACTCCACAACCTGTTTGTTGTATTAATCGGATGGATTATGGGATGATATATTGTATTTATACTTGAGCCCTTCATCCGTATAAGGGTCGTATTGTGTGTATTGTATACGCCCATATATAAGGCGTATATTGGATTGTATGTATGTAACTTTTTGGCTGAACTACATTTGGACGATTTTTCTGGAATCTCTCTCGACTTCTCTCTCTCACACACAACTGACTCATTCGCTCAATCTTCTTCTTTCTTGATCTTCTTCTCGATCTTCTTTCTGTTAATCCAACTCTAGTAGCCATTAATTACAACTGCGCTATGAGTTTTTCTAATCATCCTTTGGATTAAAATCCTTAGGCTCATTTTTTTGTGCGAAATTGAACCCTGCGCTCTATTCACGATTCGGCGAAAATTCTTGAAACCTATCCAAGCTTCATCATTTGGTATCAGAGCCTCGAATCTTTGAGTTCTCATGGTTTATTTCGTTTATTGTTGAAATTTATTGCTCTTTTCTTAATCCTTGAGTTCACTAACCCTCTATTCTGAAGTGTTATTTCTAGGGTTTGCGACTGACAAGAATCGAACGATTCTTATTGCGATTAAGCTGGCGGCGAAGAAATTACCCTGACGAAGACGACAGTGCTTGGAAACCCTAAGTAACTATTGGTACAAACTTCTCAGTTAGGGTTTGGTCAGGATTCTTGAATCCTGACAGTAATCGATAAGTACTTCCCGATCGGAAAACTCGATCCTTTCTTTTCCTAATTCTTGTAATTATTGGACATCAAGTTTGATATTCTTGTTACGAGTTAATGCTCCACTAATTCTTTAAAGAGTGCGCAGGTATTAACTCAGTACCGGCGAACCTTTGGTTCTAGAAAGGGGTAGGGACTCCAAGAAGAGGGGTCCTAACTCGTATTTGTTGGCGCGATACTTTTTTTCCTTTCTTGAAATTGTACTACTTTGTGTGGGTCAACGACTGTTTGATATTATTGTTCTATTTTAGTAAATTCTCCTAATTTTGTAGTTGCACTGTGATCCCTTTATTATAAGTGTGTTCAATTTTCTATTTTCGATTGAATTGATAGTAAAGTGTGTTGTTCTCTGTAAATTGATTGTCTATCTGTGTTTTTCTGTCTCTTTATAAAGTAAATAAAGACAAGATTCATGATTTCTAACAACAGCCAATCTGTGAACCAATCTGTATCTGTATCTAGTAATGATCTGTTAGAGACACTTAGGACATTTCAAGAACAAATGATTACCCAATTGGCTATTTTATCTGATATCCTAGAGCAGAGAATAGGAGAGCAAGAAATTATAATCAATGATTTGTAGAATAATAGGATAAATGACCAACATGCTGGGGTATTAGGAAGGGCTCCCATGGACCCTAGAAATAGGATTCCACCTTTAACTAACTTAGAGGAACTAGAAGATCAAATATCTAATAATAGTGATACGAGACCAAGACAAGTTAATAGGTAGGAAAGAGAGTTAGATAAAGTTGATAGGAACATAGGTAACCTTAAATATAATATACTTGGATTCAATGGGAGGAATGATGATGATTATTACTTTGAGTGGGAAAGAAAGATAGAATTAGTGTTTGAGTGCCACAACTATTTTGATGAAAATAAAATTAAAGTAGCAGTAGTAGAATTCACAGACTATGCATCTTCTTGGTATCATAACATTGTTTTAACTAGGCGTAGGAGTGGAGAACCACCTATACAGACATGGGATGAATTTAAGATTTTGATGAGAAAAAGGTTTGTTCCAAGTTATTATTATAGGGAATTACATAAAAAGCTACAAACATTAAATGAGGGTAATAGGTCTATAGATGAGTACTTTAAGGAATTAGAGATGTTAGTGATCAAAACAGAAATTGTTGAGGATGAGGATGCCACAATGGCTAGATTATTGAGTGGTTTAAACTCTAAGATAGGTGATAAGGTAGATTTATATCCCTATGGAACCTTGAGTGAGATGGTTAATATAGCCATAAAGATAGAAAGTCAAATAAGGAGAACTAGGCAGTATAAACCCCCTGGAATTGGGATTAGGAATACTCTAAAGAGGAATTTTGGAGGACCTAGTTCTGGAAACTAGAAGAATAATGGGAAGTTTGAGTCTAGAGGTAAAGGTAATGAGGCCAAGGTAGGAAACAGATTTGATAAAGGAAAAACTGTAGCAGCTAATCCTATTAATGGACCTAATAGAACTAGAGACATAAAGTGTTTTAAGTGTGGGGGATTAGGTCACATAGCTTCTGAATGTCCAAACAAGAGGAATATCTTGATTAGAGAATCTGGAGATATAGAATCTGAATCTGAAGAAGAAGAATTAGAGGTTAACTTGATTAGGGATGACAATAGTGATTCAGAAGAAGAGATAGAACTTCCAATTAGTAGAGACCTTTTTGTTGTGCGTAGGGCATTAAATACTAATAAGTTACCTGATCCAAATGCAATACAGAGAGAAAACATATTTCATACTAGGTGCTTAATTGATGATAAGTGTTTTAATATGGCAATAGATAGTGGTAGTTGTATAAATGCTGCTAGTACTTTATTAGTATCTAAATTAGGTTTACCAACTACTAGACATCCAAAACCCTATAGGTTACAATGGTTAAACGAATTAGGAGATGTTAAGGTTAGTCAACAGGTTCTAATAAACTTAAAATTAGGTAAGTTTGAAGATTTTGTTTTGTGTGACATTGTTCCAATGCATGCTGCTCATTTATTGTTGGGAAGGCCATGGCAATATGATAGAACAGTAACACATGATGGGTACAAGAATAGATATACCGTACATAAGGATGATAAGAAAATTATTTTAGCACCTATGACTCAAAAAGAAATCTTTGATGATCAAATTAAAATATAGTTTGATTATAAGGAATTAACTAAACAGAGTGTAGAGGCTGGAACTAGTTCAAAGGAGGTTAAGAAATCATCTAGGTTTTATGCTAAAAGGGAAGATGTTGAAAAGGCTATTTGTCAGCAATCAAATATATATCTGATGGTATATAAAGAGTGTTATGAGTGTCATCTCGAGTTAAGTGAGGATGTGCCTGATAATGTTAGAAAACTGTTAGAGGAATATAGTGAGTTATTCCCTGAAGAGATTCCCCATGGATTGCCTCCACTAAGGGGCATAGAACATCAAATAGATTTTATACCAGAAGTTGTTATTCCAAATAGGCATGCTTATAGGGCTAACCCTAAGGAAGTTAAGGAGTTAAAGAGGCGGGTTTCTAAATTATTGAGTAAGGGTTATATTAAGGAGTCAATGAGTCCCTGTGTTGTCCCAGTAATCTTAGTTCCAAAGAAAGATGGAAGTTAGAGGATGTGCATATATAGTAGAGTAGTAAACAAAATAACCATTAAGTATAGGTATCCTATACCTAGGTTAGATGAAATGTTAGATCTTCTCCATAGTGTTTTAATTTTTTTTCAAAAATAGATTTAAAGAGTGGATATCATCAAATTAGGATGACACCAGGAGATGAGTGGAAAATAGCTTTCAAAACAAATTTTAGTTTATATGAGTGGTTAGTTATGCCATTTGGGTTATCCAATGCTCCAAGTACCTTCATGAGGCTTATGAACCATGTTCTTAGAAACTTTATTGGAAATTTTGTAGTCTTTTACTTTGATGATATACTTACTTACAGTAAATCTCTAGAAGAGCATTTGAAACATTTGAGAGTCATTTTGGATGTGTTTAAAGCAGAACAGTTGTATGCTAATTTAGCTAAGTCTAGGTTTTGTTTAGAGAGTGTGGTATTCCTAGGATTTTTTGTTGGTAAGGATGGCATATCTATTGATAAGGAAAAGATTAAAGCCATACAAGAGTGGCTTGTACCTAAAACAGTGAATGAAGTTAGAAGTTTCCATGGTTTGTGTTCTTTTTATCGTAGATTTGTTAGGAACTTTAGTACTATAGCTACTCCCTTAACAACAATAACAAAAAAGGAAAATGGTTTTAAATAGGGCTTAGAGAAACTGAAATCTTTTGAAACTCTTAAAACCAAGCTAACACAAGCGCCTGTATTAATCCTTCCTAATTTTGAGAAAATGTTTGAATTAGATTGTGATGCTTTAGGGTTGGGAATAGGGGCTGTACTTTCTCAAGAGGGTAGACTTATAGCTTATTTTAGTGAAAAACTAAATGGTAGTACTTTAAATTACTCTACTTATGAAAAGAAATTGTTTGCTTTAGTAAGAGCCTTAGAGGTTTGGCAACATTATTTATGGCCTAGAGAGTTTGTTATAAATACTAATCAAGAAGCTATCAGCTATCTAAAAATCCAATCAAAATTAAATAGAAGACAGGGTAGATGGATTGAAATTATTGAAAGTTTTCCCTATAAAACTAAATATAAAAAAGGAGGTGACAATATAGTGGCAGATGCCTTATCTAGAAGACATGCTTTGCTAAATACTGTAGATGCTACTTTGTTGGGATTTTCTTGTGTTAAACTTTTATATTTGGAGGATCATGATTTTAAAGAAATATATAAAAATTGTGAAACTGCTACACAAGGGAAATATTATATCTATGAGGGTTACTTATTTAGAGAAAATAGACTGTGCATACCTTATTGTTCATATAGAGGATTATTAATTCAAGAAGAACATAATGGTGGATTAATGGCACATTTAGGATTTCAAAAGACTTTGGACATATTAGTTGATCATTTTTACTGGCCTCATATGAAGAAAGATGTGTTAAAATACTGTGTTAATTGTGTACCTTGTAGACAGGCTAAGTCCACATCAAAACCTTTTGGGTTGTATACTCCATTACCTGTTCCTAATCATCCCTAGACTGATATTTCTTTGGATTTTGTTTTGGGATTGCCTAGAACTAATAGGGCTAAAGATTTAATAATGGTTGTAGTTGATAAGTTTAGTAAGATGGCCCATTTTGTACCTTGCAATAAAACTAATGATGTAGTGACTATAGTTGATTTATTCTTTTCTTATATAGTCAAATTGCATGGAATATCTAAAACAATAGTATCTGATAGGGATGTTAAATTTCTGAGTCATTTTTGGAAGGTTTTATGGGGTAAACTGGGAACTAAGCTTTTATTTTCAACTACATGTCACCCTCAAATAGATGGACAAACAGAGGTAGTGAATAGAACCTTAGGTAATATATTGAGAGCTGTCCTTGGAAAAAATCTTAAGCAATGGGAAACTAGAATTTGCTTATAACAGAACATTACACTCTACAACTAAGAAGACACCTTTTGAGATTGTGTATGGATTTAATCCCTTGACTCCCCTTGATTTGAGTCCTTTGCCTAATTCTAATTTGCATAATTTTGATGCTAAATCTTGTGCTGCAAATATGAAGAAACTACATGAATCTATAAGTCAACAAATTAATAAGAGGGTTCAGCAAATGGCTGAGAATGCTAATAAAAAGCGAAAGAAAATGGTCTTTCAAACAGGAGACTTAGTTTGGGTACACCTTAGGAAAGATCGTTTTCCAACACTAAGAAAGTCAAAATTGGATCCTAGGGGAGATGGACCTTTTACTGTATTAGAAAGAAATAATGATAATGCTTATAAAATTGATTTTCCTGCTAAATTTGGTAATTTTAGTGATTCTTTTAATGTTTCTGATCTAAGTCCTTTTGCGGGTATTATTCAGGTTTCAGAGACAAAACCTCACCAAGAAGAGGGGAATGATATATGTCTCCATTATTTGTACTTAAATAATTCTATTAACTATTATAAATTATATTGCACATATAATTACTTTTCTTATTGTGTGGTTAATTAGGAAATTAAATCAGAATATGGGAGATGGATCAAGATGAGTTTTTGTGTATAGCTGCTGCTGGTTGCTGTTGATGACAGGAATTTGCTCTATTAAATTGTTGATTATCCCATATGATGCATTCACCTACATAATTTGGCTAATGGAAATTAAGTTGGTCGTGTAATCCGCCACCCGACCCATATTAACTAGGTTAGAAGGATTGTGGATTACACAACCCTTGATAACCATGATTAGCTAACAAATTTAGCTGATGGGGATTAATTTGTAAATCCATTATTTGGATTAGTGTATATTTGTATTTTTTTTTCTTTGAAGTTGGGCTGCTTTACTATCCCAGCTCCAGGACCTGTTTGTTGTATTAATCAGATGGATTGTGGGCTGATATTTTGTATTTATACTTGAGCCCATCATCCGTATAAGGTTCGTATTGTGTGTATTGTATATGCCCATATATAAGGCGTAAATTGGACTATATGTATGTAACTTTTTGGCTGAAATACATTTGGACGATTTTTCTAGAATCTCTCTCGACTTCTCTCTCTCTCTCACGACTGACTCATTCGCTCGATCTTCTTCTTCCTTGATCTTCTTCTCGATCTTCTTTATGTTAATCCAACTCTAGTAGCCGTTAATTACAACTGTGCTCTGAGTTTTTCTAATCTTTCTTTGGATTAAACTCCTTAGGCTAATTTTTTTGTGCGAAATCTAACCCCGTGCTCGATTCACGATCTGGTGAAAATTCTTGAAACCTATCCAGGCTTCATCATATACGCTTGTCAACTTTGTTGGGGAAACCTTGGTAATATGATAGGAAGGTTGTAAATGATGGAGTCCTTAATGAATATTTGGTGTGAAAAGGTAAAAAGAAGTTTAGACTTAAGCCTAAAATAGATGGGGAGAATTTATCTCTAAGGAGTGAAAGGTAGGAAGAGTCTAAAGGTAAGGAAGAAAAAAAGAAGGAAGATATCAAAGGTAAGGGAGGAAGAAAGAAGAGTAGCATAGAGTTGTTGATCCTTAAGGAGTTAGAGATGATTAATGCTATCAACAGTGAGAACATATACTATACCTTAGTGGTGAAAGAAGTTCAACAAGGGGGCGTGTTAACACGGATCCAAACTTGCAATAAGTGTTGAAAGAGTATGCAGATATTTTCCTAGACGAGTTGCCACCTAGATTACCTCCTTTAAGAGGTATTGAGCATGCTATTGATTTTATACCAGGTGTTCTATTACAAAACAAGACAACTTATATATGCAATCAAGAAGAATCTAAAGAGTTGTAAAGACAAGTGTAAGAATTATTGGATAGAGGCTATATTCAAGAGACCATGAGTCTGTGTGATGTGCAAGCATGTCCAAAAAGGATGGTATGTGGAGTATGTACATTGATTCTAGAGAATTCAACAATATCACAATCAAATAAAAAATTTTGATGGAAAGATTAGATGATATGTTAGATGATATAAGGCTAATATGTTTTTAAAGCTCAACCTTAGGAGTGTATACCATCAAATGACGATAAGGGAAGGGGAAAAATGAAGATGGCTTTCCATACTAAGTATGGGCTGTATAAGTGGTTGGTGATGCCATTTAGCCTACGTACTATACTAAGTTTATTCACATGATTGATGGCCGAAGTACTTAGACATTTCCTTGGAGTGTTTGTTGTTGTTTACCTTAATGATATTTTGATATATCGCAACAGTGAGTTCAAACACCTGTATCATTTGAAGAGATTATTTGATAAAATTAGGGAGGTGAAGCTCTAATCGAGAAGTGTGATTTATGATAAAGAGTATAGTTTTCCTTGGCTACATTATGAGTAGAGACAGTATTAGAGTTGATCCTTCAAAGGTGGAAGTTATTTAAACATGGCTTATTCCTACTAATGTCCATGAGGTTCACAGTTTCCATGGATTGGCTTCATTTTATAAGCACTTTGTCAAATATATTTCCACAATTACAACACCTATTACAGAATTGATGAAGAAGGGAGAGTTCTAGTGGAATGAATATGCACCAAAAGCTTTTGAAAACATGAAGATAAAGCTCTTAACCGCATTGGTGTTATCTTTACCTTGCTTTGATAAATTATTTAAAGTAACCTGTGATGCCAGTGGTATAGGTATTGGAGGAGTAATTTCAAAAGAGAAGAGACCAAATTCATTTTTCAGTGAAAAGTTAGATGGTGCAAGACTCAATTATTCAATTTATAATAAGGCGTTATATGTTATTGTTTGTTGTTTGGAAACATAGAGTCATTATTTAAGGCCTAAGACTTTTGTACTTAACTCGGATCATAAGAGTTTGAAGTATCTACATGGACAAAGGAAATTGAGTCTAAGATATACCAAGTGGATCATTTTTTTTTTTTGCAAACATTTATGTTCTCTACAAGACATGTAGATGGTAAGAAGAATGTTGTTGCAAATGCATTGTTGAGTAGGAAAATGATACATACAATGATAGATGTAAATCTTTTGGGAGATGTTGAAAATTTAACATGACATTGATGATGAGTTTTCTTTGATGTTAAAATATTATAAGAAACAAGGAAGTCATAGAGCTTATGCTCTTTAAGATGGAACCTTATTCAAGCAAAACAAATTATGTGTTCCAAAGACCTTAATTTTAGATTTGATAATCAAAGAGGTGCATAAAGGAAGTATTGTAGGATACTTTGGAGTTCACAAAACTTTGGAATTATTACAAGAACATTTTTATTGGCCAAGAATGCAAAGAGGAGTGCACGCCATGTTTGCTAGATATGGTACATGTCAAAAAAGCAAGATTTTCTTCCACAAAGGGTTATATGTGCCTTTACCCATGCCTACTCAAACATGGGAAGGTGTAAGTATAGATTTTATATTGGAATTGCCTAGGACATTAAGAGCCAAAGATTCTATCATGGTAGTGATGGATCAATTTTTCAAGATGGCTTATTCTATGTCACAAAACCGATGATGCTACTCATATTACATATTTGTATTTCAAGGAGATCATAACATTATATGGGATTACAAGGAGTATAGTTTTGGATAGAGATATGAAGTTCCTAAATTATTTCTAAAAGACATTATGCCATATGCTAGGAATAAAGCCTTTATTTAGTACGTCACATCATCCTCAAATATATGGTCAAATAGAGGTAACTAATCAAACATTGGGTCTTTTTATAAGGTTATTGGTGAGTAAGAGTGCTAAGGATTGGGATGTGAAGTTAGCACATGCAAAGTTTTCTTACAATCAGAGTCCTTCAACTACAACAAGCTCTAATCTATTCAAGATAGTATATGGTATTAATCCATATATACCGATTGATATGGTACCATTAAAGAAGGGGGAAATGAAGAATTGTGATGGATGAAATAGAGTGGATTTCTTTGATAAAGTTCATCAACAAATAAAGAACAATATTGAGAAGGCAAATGAAGTATACAAGATATGAGTAAACAAGCACAGGAGTCAACATGTATTTCAACTAGGGGATTTAGTATGGTTGCACTAAAGGAAAGAGAGATTTCCTAATCTAAGGAAAATCAAGCTTATGCCAAGGGCGGATGGTCCTTTTAAAGTACATAGAAAATTTGGCAAAATTTCTTATGAACTAGATTTTCCCAACACATATGGTGGGTTATCTAGGACATTCAATATTGAAGATATTAGTCGTTATTATAGAAATGCAAATTTGAGAGTAAATTCACGTTAACAAGGGAAGAATGATGTAGGAGAAAATGATCAAGATGTAACATTTATTATTATGGTATCTAATATCTTCTATTTAGAGAGGATCCCCTATAAGTTAGAAGACAAATGAGTGACTACATTGCTATTTATGGATGAAACTTGCATAATAAGTCATTAGAAATAGAGACATGTGCATAGCATGCATGGAGGGCATGATTATGTTGCATGGAAGGAATGAACATGGCATTTGCATCAAAATAATATATTCGACACTTTGAAAATTTAATATTGATTATTTTCACTTTAATATTAGCTAAAGGGATACGGAAGTTGAATTAGTCAAAAAATAGCTTAATTATATCATTTAGGGCTTATTTTATTCTATATTTTGAGTTGTGTTTGGAGTAGAGAGAAACCATTTCTTTAAGAGTCATTTTCTATCAAATTTTTAGCAAAATTATCTTGTAATATTAGGGAGGTGAAATGGTTATAAAAACCATAGAGATACATGACATAAGGGGAGATGAAAATTGAATGAAAGTTGTAAGTTTTGCTTAATTAAATTATGTGTGAGTTCTTCTCAATTTTAATTAATTATATGTGACTAGTTATTATTGAAATTCTTAATCACTTTATCTGTGTGGATTAAATATTAAGATCTATCCTTCAAACCCTCTACAAATTTCTTGCTATTCTAAATCCTAATTGCCACCTTCAACATCGTCATCATCATCATCTTCAACACTCATCTTCAACCTATATTCTTACATTTTTATCTATTTCTAAACTTTAGATAATAATATTATTATTATCACACAATTATCCTTAAAATCTTAAATTTGAAGTCCAATTATCAAATCATCATATTTCCAATTTTTCATCATCATAATATTCATATCACCACTAAACCCTAATCATAAAGCCTAACCCACGAACTAAGCCGTTCAAAAACCTTCATCATTCAAGCATCATCATCATTATTTCTTCTATATTGAATCATCATCATCATCATCATCTCTTCATCATCTTCAGACCATCATAACCCTTAAATAACCCTGTCTGAACCATAATACCAGCCAAACCATAAGTTCATATTCCTACACACATCAACTGCTATACCTACCTTTTGAGTAGGTGGAAAATCCATGGCCTTATATGTTCTATCCATATCCTAAATCTATCCCTCCATGATGATTGGGTTACGTCACCAATGTAGATTGATGGGTGATGTCCCATAACCCTCCAAAGCCAATCTTCTCTGATACCCTCTTATGGATTATGAGGAGGTGGCAACGGCGGTTGAGGCTATAGTTGATGCCTAACAAACTCAGTGAATTCCTCAAAGGTCTCCCTTAGATGACTCACGTGACTATTAAGAGCCATGGAAACTAGCTGTAAGATAGAAAATAGCTTAGGGAAAATATTCCTAGTTTATTAGCACGTAGTACACATAGTCACATTCAAAGGCCAGCTAGACTACCCGTTCTTGATTCCTCAAAGTTAATCTGGGATTTGGAAGAAATGGGTTTTGCTCAAATATGAAATAGAATGATAAAATTAGATAATGGATCATTTGAAAAATAAATTTTAAAAATAAAATACGATAATCAAAACCAAGGCTCTAATATATCTTGTAACACCCAAAATTTTAATACTAAAATTTTTTATTTTACAATAGAAGCATAATCAAAATAATTGGTATTATTGTCGTAATTTACATAAGTATGGCTCACCGTCCCATCCTTATGCAACAACAAGAAAAAATAATATAAAATGCTCAACAGGATAAAAGAAACGAGAGAGATTTTATTAACATAAATACGAGTTTTGGAGATTAACTCTAAATACTATAATCCAAAATATAGACAAAAGGGATACCATGGATCCAAGAATCCAAAAACGTATATGACTAAAAATATTATCTAGATAACATGGCTATACACCCAAAAGTGATAATATATAAAGTCACTCTACCCCATACAAAGCATCAGAAGCTGCAATTTCATCAAGTAGGTCCTTATCGACCTACACATAAACATCTAGGTCATTTGCTTGTGGAAATGAGCAGCACCCATGAAAAGGATGATTTGTATGTTGCACACTGAGTAAGGTAATAATACCATTAAAATAAGGAAAACATGTAATTACATGCATTCACATCGGAAAGTAGCATATATACGAGATACGATAATCATTACAAATTAACTATTGATTTTGGATTTGTACCTTTAGAATATGATATGATCCATTCTTTTATTTATATTGAGTTAAAGGACCATAGTATTCTCAACTGGTAGAAGATTTCTCAATATATACAATCCCAAGGAAAAATGCTTCTAGCCACTAATCTTTATTAGTAGAACAATTATCAATATATACATCCCTAGGGCAGAATACTTCCGACCACTAGTCTAGTCTAATGGAATGGACAAGTACAACTAGTCATAATTCATATAGTCTTCCACTTTAATTGTTTACTATCTTATCAATTATTATTATGGCTTTTAGGATTTAATCTAGATTAAATTCAAGGATCCCACTATTCTCAACCAGTGGAACAGTTATTCCACTCTAGGTCAAAATGCTCCTGGCCACTATTCTTACTAGTGTAACGATAATAATATATGACCCTAGGAAAAATTCATCAAGCCACTATTCTCAACCAGTGGAATGGTTATCAATATTTAACCCTTGGGTAGAACTCGCCAAACTAATATTCTCGTCCGCTCGAACAAACATATATAATCGGCCTTGACTCATGGGTTCTTTCATTTTAAATGATCAATATCTATTGCTCTAATAAATATAAAACATTAATAAGGCATGAAATACATCAAGATATGGATAACAAGACCATTCTTAAAGGTTAAGCTACTCATGTTTCCCCTAAAACCCTAAATTCACAAGTTAGATATAACTTCCCCCATATTGGTCATTTACCCACCAAATTTAGTATATCTTCCTCAAATATTATTTTTATTAATATACCCAAAATTCAAGGCATAACTTCCACATCTTACACATGCAATAAAAGCCCTATCTCAAAAGTTAATACTTATAAGGCTCCTAAAACCCTAATTTCACAGGTAATTTGTAACATTTTCCATAAGGTTCATACAATTACCAAATTAAACACGCATCCCAAAAATACCTATACTTACAACATATTCAAAATTCTTGGCCTAAATCTAACATTTTACACATGTGATAATAACATTATCTTTTTAAGGTTATTATTTCTAAATTAGGCTATTTTATCATTTTGAGGAATTTATGACATTCATAATCACTCCAATAATTGTAAATCAAATTATTAGAATATTTTTAATCCACCTAATATGTTAAAATACCAAAATTACCATATTAATCTATATTGACCAAAATACCCCTAATGATAGTCGATACCCCTCATTTTAAAAAAAAAATCTTATACCTTCAATATCATTATTTCCAAATCCTCCATTTACCAACATGCATCTTAAATATACTTATTTTCCACTTATCATACTTTATTAAGCCCATATTATTCTTCCACAAGTTATACTCAACCACAAAATACAACTCAGTGTAACCACATCATATCAATACATCTTTTATCATTCTTACTCTCTTTCTATCATATAATCCATATTATCATAACATATCATTAACGCCATGCATTTAATAATAATAATAATAATAATAATAATAATAATAATAATAATAATAATAATAATAATAATAATAATAATAATAAATATGATAATACACATTGTCATTCAAAAAATTAACACAATTCTTAAACATTGACTAGTATCCTTACGAAAAATCCTTTGGTCTCTAAGCACACTTATCATAATTATTAAAATTTAAATTACATAATTAATAAATATTTTAAGGAAATAAAGAGTGAAAGGATTGAAGAAAAATTGAAATAATGTTCAAAGTTATGGTTAGTAAAATTTTATGCAACAAAGTAGGGGATTAGTTGGGGTTGTCGAGCAAGGGAAGCTAGTAAAGGCTGGGTTTGCTGCAGCAAGGGGGTGGGATGTGGTCAAAATTGCTACAACAAGGGTGTGAAATGTGGTAAAAATTTCTGCAACAAGGAAGGGAAAGAAAAGAAGAAAATGTTGTAGTGTGTGTTATTGTAGATAGTAGGTGTGGGAATAGAAACTTTGGTCTGTGGTAGGGGTAGGATTGGCAATGTTTGCCATAGCTAGTGGGCTGGTTGCATGAGTTTGGCTGGTTTTTGGGGGTGAGGTAATGGAAAAGGTTGTTGGTGATGGTGGTGAAGGAAGGATAAGGGTTGCCAGTGGTGGTGTGAGTGTTTTGGTTGGGCTAGCCAATGGTGGTTTTTGGGTGATGTGTTTGGTGATGGTAAAGAGAGGGAAAGAAGGAGGAAAGAAGGCCAAATGGTGGTGTAATATTTTGATAGAAAATAGAGGGAGAAGGATGGGTGGTTCGATGCATTAAATGTGTCTTATATACACATATACGCAAGCAGGAAGAGAAAAGGAAGGGTGGCGATCAAGCAAGAATTTCAACACAGAAAAAGAGAGATGATGGGTGATGGTGAGGTTAGTGTGTAGGACATGGAGTATGGAACATGATAAGGGATTTTGGTTAGGGAAAAAGAATGAATTCACAAAAGAAGAAAAAAGCAAAAGAAGTTGGGAAAATGGGGAAAGGAAAAGAATTTAGGTTTAGGTTTAGAATTAGGATTAGGTTAAAAGAATTTAAGTTAGGGATGTATTAATTATCTGAAATACAAATTTTGAGTTAAGATAAAATTTAGGATTAGGGAGTTGGGGTAAGATAGAAAAATAAAGTTTTGATGTTAGAATTAATTTACGATATTAATTACTCAGGATTAGGTTTAGCTAAATATTCGGGGTATTGCAACTACCATCTACAACCACCACAACTAAGGGTTGTGTTGGGAATAATTGAAAACGCAGCTACTTGGCCACCTAGAGATCCAAGAAATTATGGGTTGAGCCACTATCAATTAGGCTAAATGGGTCTCTTCTTAATTTGCCTTGTTACCTGCATGGTGTGATATGTTGGAATTCCACTGAGTACGTGCATCGATATTTGGGATTGTCCCCTTGACTTGGTTCAATCTCCCTAGCCATAGGCATTTCTATCTCACTCTCATCTCCTTCATTTGTGACATCCATGACAAGGAGCTACCTCTTTATAGACCTATATCCTGGGTGGAATTTTTTTAGGACACCAAAAACTTTCATTACATGCCCTTTTGACCTCCATTTCAGCTTAGGATAGAGTTTTCATATTTTTCTCCACTTCTCCCTTGTAACCTCCAGCGTTATAAGTTGATGGTTTTGGGTTAGCCAGAAGGGGAGGTTTAGCCATAGTTTTTCTCTCTTTCACCTGCAAGAGTATTATAGCTTGTTGTTATTCAGAAAGATTATATGCAGTCTTTATTGATATGCGATTTAACATCCATACATAAGTTTGCATTGAAGGGAAAAATTTCCCCATATAGCAACTAACATCATATTCTTTGGGTAAGTTCACCCTATTGAGTAGGGAATCAAATTGATTCTGCTAGTCTATTAGAGTTCCCATTTGTCTCAAATTCTTCATGTTAGCCATAGGATCGTCATAAGGAGCTAAATCCAATCAGGAAATAATGGCATCAATAAACTCACTCAGGGTTAAATACATGGGATGGGGGCACATCTTTATAAATGTTGATAGCCACTTTAGAGCTAGTCTTACCTCCTACTCACTAAGGTGTCGTCCATCTCAAAAAACTAATCCACCTTATAGATCCATCCTAGGACGTCTTTTCCGTTAAATTGTGGGAATTCCACTATTACTAGTCATGTAGTAATTTGATAGATGAGTAGTGTATTGGGAAATTGTGGTGGATCGCCCGTCAATTGAAGATTAGTGTGGGATTTTCCCAATTGGGTGGGTGGGGTGCTGGTATCAGAAGATCGTTGTTCAGCATAAATGGTTCCATAGCTAGAATGGATCAGTTGTGTGGTGAGTTTGACAATGATGGGTTAAAATTGGCCCCCAAATGAGTATGGGACACAAGTGATTGAAAGTGTGACATGCTCTCTTGCTGCGCCTCCGATAAAAGTTGCTTGAGCTCATCTTTCATGCCTACCTTCCATTGCTCCATCGATTTCCTTAATTGATCCAAATCCCGTTGAATTTCATTCAATCGAGTTCCATCTGCCATAGTTATAGTTTCGACAGCTTTGATACCACTGATTGATCTCTAACTCCAACAAGAATTTTTCAAAATCCAGGGAAGCTAATATGTAGAATAGGTTCCGAGACCAATTGAATTCAAGCTACACATTTAGAAGAATAACATAGAGGTAGATTTGGGGAAAGAAATTATGACGTCATAGATGCCGCCTTCCTCCGATCTACATTCACGGAATATATAACACATTCTAACCAACGGAAAAATTAGTTAAGGGGGAAGGGATAGCTACTAAGTGTCCAATGTACCACTTACATATGGATAAAAAAATAGAGACAGAAACATATCAATGGCTATACTACTTACAACGACTCAGGACTCAGCAGTTATAATATATATATCTATCAATTTTTGTAAAGATTGATGACCTTCTAGTTACATGAGGGGATTTCAATGAGGTGAGAGATCAAAGTGAACGAAAGGGAGGGTGGGTGGACCAGAGCAGTGTCAATGTGTTCAATGAGTGGATTGATAAGGTGGGTCTAGTGGATCTGAAGCCCTCGAATATGAAGTTCTCTTGGCAACGGGTAAATTCAGCTAGTCTGTTGGATCGTTTTTTTGATCAGTCCTTTTTGGGTTATAGAGATCCGGATATGCATTGCATTGGGTTGGGTCGTTCTCTATCAGATCATAACCCGATTAGACTGAGTGTCAATATTATACAAGCTGGGCCGAGACCATTTAGGATGCGGGATATGTGGCTAACACATCCAAAATTCCGAGGCTTTGTTGGAGAGTGCTGGTTGAAACTTGAAGGGAGGTCTTGTCAGAGAAGATTTAAGGATATGAAGGGTTTACTTAGGAAGTGGAATAAAAAGGTCTTTGGAGACTTTGAAACGAGAATCAGTCAGATAGAAGAAGAGGTAAAAAAGATCGATGAGCACGAATCGGATGCAGAGAACATTGAAGTGAGAATAGTAAGAAAAGCGGCCTTGCAATCCCAACTGTAGAAGTGGCATAGAAGAAAAGAAGCGTATTGGATGCAGGTGGCTAGGGTTAGGGGCTTCAAAGAGGGAGACAGAAATACAAAATATTTCCATACAGTTGCAGCAATCAGAAAGAAGAAAGTGACCATAAGGAGGCTAGTGGAGAAAGGAAAGATCATTGTAGAGCAGTGAGAGCTGACGAAGGTCATTACAGACTACTTCGAAGAAATGTATAGACAAGCCAATCTACCAGAAGTATGCCTCTCAGGGGATGGGTTTCAGACACTGACAAGAGAGGAAGGCATGGAGCTTGAAGCGATGTTGAGCAGGGAGGATGTTAGAAAAGCAGTATGGTCATGTGAACCGTCAAAAGCACCTGGGTATGATGGGTACCATCTGGGGTTCATCAGAAAGATGTGGAGTATTGTTGGGGAGGAATTCACCAAGACAGTACTGGGATTTTTTCAGTCAGGTAGTCTACCGGTGGAGCTGAATACGACATTGATAACTTTGATCCCTAAAGTGGATGATGCAGAGGAAGTTAGCCAGTTTCGACCGATTAGTTTGGTAGGCTGCATATACAAAGTGATAGCAAAGATCCTTGCCCTTAGGTTGAAACAGGTGGTAGATAAATTGGTGAGTGATTCACAGTCAGCTTTCATAGGAGGGAGGAATATAGTTGACGGGGCTCTAATTGCAAATGAGGTGGTCTAGTGGGTTAAGGGTCAGAATAGGTCGAAGGGACAGATGGTCAAGCTGGATTTTCAGAAGGCTTATGATAGCATCAAATGGGAGTTCGTGGAAAGGATAATGGGTATTATGATATTTGGTCCTAAATTCAGAAGGTGGGTGAAGGAGTGTATATCTATGGCAAGAGCCTCGATTCTTGTAAACGGGGTGCCTTATGCCCCATTTAAAATGGGTAGGGGACTATGACAGGGTGATCCCACTTCACCTTTCCTATTCGTCCTAGCTGTAGAAGCGTTCAACCAACTCACTAAAAGAGGAGTGCAAGCGGGGCTATTACATGGGATCAAGGTGGGAAGGGATAGTGTGGAAATCACCCATCTCCAGTTTGCAGATGATACAATGATTTTTTGTGGTGATTGGGCTGAAAACATCAGAAATTGGAAGCGTCTGGTTGATTGCTTTTACTTATTATCAGGCCTTCAAGTTAACTTTAGTAAGTCAGTCCTTATTGGCTTGGGAGTCGACAAGGAAGCAGAAAAGGAAGCGGCAGATATCATGGGGTGCAAAGTTGGGTCTCTCCCTATTAGCTACCTTGGTTTTCCACTAGGCGCTAACACAGGAAAGTAAGAAGCGTGGAAACCGGTGATCGAAAGGATAAGACAGAAGTTAGCAGGGTGGAAGGCAAGATTTCTTTCAAGAGCTGGAAGACTAGTGTTCATAAAAAGTGTGTTGAACAGCCTACCAATGTATTATATGAGTATTTTCAGAGTACCACAACGGGTTGTGAATAAGATCATAAGCATGCAAAGAAGATTCTTCTGGAGTGGGCAAAGGGAAAGAAAAAGGATACCGTTAGTCAAGTGGAGTGTGATCCAGAAGCCTAAAGATAAAGGGGGCTTAGGGGTGGGAGATATAGTGTTAAGAAACAACGCTCTTCTGTTTAAATGGTGGTGGAAATTTTGTACAGTGGAAGGGGCGTCTTGGAAGAGAGTTATCTCCTCTATACATAACGGGGTCAATGCAGGGTTTTTCGAGATTAATTCCTCTAAAAGAAGGTGGTCCCCTTGGGTTGATATAGTGGGAGCAGGGAAAAAAAGTCCGATGTTGAGATCCGGTTTGAAGATCATCATTGGGAATGGCAATAAAGTAAGATTCTGGCAGGATGATTGGACGAGGAAAGGCCCTTTGCGAAATATCTTCCCTAGATTGTTCACGATGTCAGAGCAACAAGAGAGCAAGGTGGCAGAGATGGGAGTGTGGGTGGGATCGAGGTGGGTATGGAACTTGAGATGGCGAAGGCAGTTCTTCGGATGGGAAGAGATTCGGGCAAGACAGCTGAAGGAGATGATTGACCAGCATGATCTAAGGAAGGAAGAGAATAACTCTATGGCATGGGAACATGAGGATTCTGGAATGTATTTAGTGAGATCAGTCTGTCAGAGGCAATTTCAGAGCTCTACGGGCAACGAGAGGATCACGGGAGTGGAGCACCTCATATGGAGAAATCTAGCACCTCAAAGATTTAAACTAATAGCTTGGTTCGCGGTACAGCAGAAGCTCAACACAAAGGAAAGATTAGTCAGGTTGAACATACTCAATTTAGGAGATGCCATATGCCCTATGTGTAATACTGAGCAGGAGACGCTCAATCACCTTTTTCTTGCACTGTGCTGTGACAGGCAAAGCATGGTATGAGATCTGTGAATGGATAGGGTATTATTGGGTAACATCCGAGACTGTGGAAGACAACGCTAGGGCTTGGTTTGGAGTGTCCAACAAAGGTTTGAGAGGGGAGATTTGGCAAGCGGCCTTCTTTGCTATCCTAGGTACAATATGGGATTCCAGAAATATGAAAGTATTTGAAAAAGTCGACGTTTGCAGAAAATGGATGATCATGCTCATAAAGATGCGTATTGAGTTTTAGATCAGAAATGGTAGGAAAGAATTTTCCTATCGAGCAGAAGAGATGGTCAAATAATATCCAAGCGCTGATTTCTTAAGAATTTTTATATATTAAGCCTTTATGTTTATCTGAGATATGTAACATCAATTAATCAAAAAAAAAAAACATGATGTCCCCTCTCCTTTTCTTTAAGGAAAGGTGTTGGGGACTTATTAACGAACGTGAATATTTGCGTGTCACTTGTCCGCTGATACCCTCACACTTACTTCGTCGGCGACTATAGTCCGAAATACAAGGGAGTATTTCAAATCGATCGATTGTGACCTTTTCCGTCAAAATTTATAGATATGAGAATGGGTGTGCCAAGACGGAGTCAAAGCAGCATTCCGTCTTTCCGATGATACGTTTTAGATCGACTGTATTTCGCTATTTATGAATAGCGTGTTTATGAAACTTGATTAATTAAGTATATTGCTGAGTCTTTTATTAATTAAAAAAGAAAATATATTCCTTCATTGTTCGACCGACATACAATAAAATTTAGTTGGAATCGCGCATCCCATAAAGGAAAATTTTGCTCCTCCACTATTAACATACCGCTTAATGGATTTTTTTTTAATTTTATTTCCTTTTACCTTTTTCCGCGATCTATTTTGTTTCGGTTCGGCCTATAAATTGACGAATTTGAATGGTTACCCTCGGGGTGTCCAGCGAGCAATGATTACGTCTTAAAGAAATCAAGGCGACTGTCGCTCAATCTCGTGGAGTACGCAGCTTTCTTGTACTCGCTCCATGTAAAAGGCTTGTAGAGGCATGGACTTTGAGGTGACACCATCTCTTGAAGTGGGGAGATTCTTGCATTTAGAGGGGGAGCCCCAAAATAGACCATTGACATTCTTCTCTTCGTTGAGTTTGCTAACACCCTATGTTTTACACTAGCGAACCTTCCATTTGTCAGTACCTTCATCGACCATACATGCATGCACATGGTATGTATTAGTCATAGCTAAAGAAAAATATGCCGACACAAATAATAATACAGTAAAACTTACTACAGGGAGAGACATCCATAAAAGTTCAAATAAACTAATCGTAACCAACATCGTCTATGTGCGGAAAAGCATTTTAGTTAGTGATTGTTATATACAGTGATAATAGAAATAAAAAAAATTATTCTTATATTTTATATATGTTATATAATCTATTTAAAATTAAATATTTTTATTCTAATAAATATCTATTTTAGATTTTAATTTAATCTAAAATAAGTAGTTTATTAAAAAAATTATAATTATTAAATATTTAATATAAAAGATATAAAATAAGAAGAAACTTTTTCCACCCCTATTACTCACATACCAAACAAATCCGGCCTGAACCATAGCTTTTTTATCACACAATAACTTTTTAAAATATAATGATTTTATTAACAAAATAAGTAAAATAATAAGTCGCAACAACAAACAACAAATAAGAATAAAATTTTCAAATAATGTTTTACATTGAAAGTAAAAAAAAAATTTCAAAAGCAATCATTAAACTTTACTTTTACTTACTAAATTACTTCACTTCTGAGGGGAACCGGGGGGGGGGATACCTAGAACAGTACTAACCTAAACAAAAAGTTATGAAAAATAAGTGTCCTTTAAGATTTTTATACATCAATGAACAAATATATAAATTATTAAATATGTCCTAATTAAACATGTCTAACTAAGTAATGTTTGCAGTAAAAAAGAAAAAAAAACACTCTCGTATTGAAACTTAAGAGTGACATCTATCTTGAACTATGTTTATGAAATTATAAAATATTATAAAAAGAAATTAATTGATATATTCGTAATAAAATATCTTTTTATAATTTTTTACTACTATATATGAAGATATATTAATAAGAAAAATCTATATATCCTTAATATAGATTTTAGTAATTAAAATAAGACTTATTATAAATGGGAGGTAGTAAAAGGGTACACGTGACAAAAATATTGGGCTGCATTGCTAACCTGCAACGTGTCACCAACCATGACATAAAACGCATGGGGGTCAGCAGGTACTCCGACCCACAAGCCATCGGGGGTACATATTTGGAGGCCATCCGCGTCGTTAGATCTCAGGATGGTAAGAACCTGAGGGTCAGAATGTTCTCCAAACCCAATACGTTTACTCCTAGAACCGTAGGAGTCGGCATCATGGACAGAGATGGAGGATGGTGGGTAGTGATTAAACCTGAGAAGCGAATCACTTTCAACGTCTCTGATGATCCTACTGAAGATGTTCTTATCTTGGACCCACAATCCTTCGGCCATCATATCCAGAAGCTCACATGCTAAGTCTCTTACAGAATGTATGTAACTATTTACGGCGTTACTGACATAAATAAGAAGAAAGCGTGGATTAGTAATATTCCCACTTCGGCTCCGCCCCGAATTAAGAAATTAATTTTTTTTTTGTTTTCATAAAATTCCATCTATTACGCGCAAAGTTACCCAAAAGCAGTGACTGAGTCTTATGATATTTCTATTATATTTGTCCGATAAATAATATATTAAAATAAAATAATAATTTTAGGTATTTAAATGAATATTTATTTATTTTAAAAGTATTTTATTTTAAATGGTCATACAAAAGTAATAATTATAAACCTTTAAAAATAACTATAAAATAATTGTGAAACTTATTAGAAAAATTATAAAACAAATATCTAATTAAAAATACTAAATTTAATGATCTCGGATTAATATAGCAAACATAAATTTATTCGAACCAAACTAAAAATGGTACAAAAAAATACTATCAATAAAAGAAAATAAAGATAAAAAAAAAAGATAACGTAAATAAATAAAAGAGAAAGACATCTACGAAGGGTATATCAATGGAGTTTGGAATCCCAATCTTTTATTATATATTAACGGGTGTACTAATAATACTACGAGAATATATTTGTATACCGATAATAACCTTATTTTAAATTTTAGTTATTTATTTAGATTTGGCCATCCATCAATCTGATTACTTCACATAAAGCAAAAACAATAGCAGATAAAGAATCTTAGTAGTTTATTGTTTAAGATCAATTAAAAATAATTAGGAAAACTCAAAACGAAAACTTGGGAGGACGGAACCCACCCAAAATTAGCACACATGACATGACATTGGACGGGGCCACTTATGACTTGTACTGCAACGCGAGTTTGCTTTTGACGGTATATGATTTGACGGTCAAGTAATTAAATTCTGTTCCGCCGTAAATTAATTAGACCAACGTTGACTCGGTACAGCTTTCTTATCCAACAGCTATCGCACTAACCTACAGTAACAATGTGTTTCGGTTTAGGATAAGGTGTTTCAAGTTTGAGGCGGCATTGTACGATTCTCTTATCCACGTACAAAGCCATCTGCACCAATCGCTCCTGAACTTTTTAAACTTGTACTACAACAATAAACTTTTTAGTTAACGATGATGCCTAGCACACACAATAATTTTTTTCTATTAAGGATCGTTTTAATTTTCAAAATATAACCGATTAAACTGAAAAACAATTAATTGGTCCATATTGAAATTTATCAGTATATATACTTATCTTTTTACTTTATAAAAAAAAAAGGCTGTACGACAGCTTTTATGGACAAATAATACGTGAACAAGCTAGTCTATCCATGGATGTTTGGGATAGCTTTTCTCAGGTCAACTTCAGTCTTGTGGATTCCAAAAAACTTGTTTGGCAAAAATTGTGTTTTGCCCGAATTGGAGGTCACCCATGCATTTTCGCGAAATTCAAGAAGCTATTTTTTTGGAACCTTTTTTTAGAACCTTTTCATACTATGTCATAAATAATTGTTCTCATGTAATTACCATTCATCTTGTTGAATTCACATTTCCGAACCTCAATCAGACGCACAAAACTCAACTATATTACTAAAACATAGCAGCAAACAAAAATGCCTGACGGCAACAATCAACCCAACCCTGGCTGCTAATGGTATTTGGCATCACACCATCGGCTTTTGCCAACTAAGGCCGTACTTGAGCCAACCTAAATGAAACAACCTGTCAAGCCCCTGTACGGGGTGAATCGCATGCATCCGGGCTAGCCTACAGCCAGCTAGGTAAGTAGTAAAGTTGTACTTGGATGCCTGCTTTCAGAGACAGGGATGGGCGTACGGTTCCCAGTCTGAATAATTAGAACAAATGTTGTGTCTCTTTCATGGAAGGTACCAGAGATTTGTGCACAGTTAGCTGGCTTGCTAGCTATCTCGCGAGCGAAAGAGGATAGATATGTATGAATATATATAGTACTAACAAATAAAGCCACTGTAATGCGCACAATGTTTGAAAGCTACATCTGATGACAATGGCGCCACACCCATCGTTGGCCTATAATATACACATCGTTCTTATACGTGAGCTGTAAAAACACTGACAATATACTAACATAATTATTTTTATTTTTATTTTTCATATTTTTTAACATCCTGATATCCCGTCCATATTTTATAAAGGTCATATCTTGTTCTTATTGTTGACGTACTCTGTGGATGTTTAATATTGGATCCTGATCAAAAATTTACATTATACTGATCGGTTATGTTAGATTCTGATCTTACATTATACCAGTAGTTTAACCTCGAATCTAAGTTTTAGCTTCAATTACGATCCTAACGGATCCTGGATCATGTATTCTGCTCCAATCATTGGCCCCACTTTAAATAATTATGATCCTTAATCACATTTTAATCCAATTCAATCAAGAGATACACACACACTCGTGTTTAAGTTGGAGACTTAATTTGTCTGAGGAAATAAAATAAAAAGAAATTCTAATGAAATGAAGATATATGTACTACAGTTTTAAACAAACATATGAGCCACTGGAGTCTTAATTTATATGTATATAGCCCTAAAGCTATCGTCTAATACTTATATTCTTAATTCTACAATTAAGCATAATGAATTATATAGGTAGCGGTATCTACAAGTGTTAGAACACCATAAGTGACATATAAACCTACAACTTCTGATTAAATTAGAATGTGTATATAAATCCGCTTGTATCTTGTTATACGGACTTACTTATTTTAACAGTTTCACGCTTTCACTCAGGTAGGAAGGTGACCTTCTTTAAAAAAAAAAAAAAAAAAAAAAAACTATATGTGCATTTAGCATTAACATATATGCATGCTAGTAATTAATTAGCACCATATGGATGATAAATATGTCAATGCAATTCGCTAGTTGCAACACATAGTAAGAGAATAAGAGAATCACATGTGTTGAGCCAATAATTAATAATAATTAACTGGTGCTGAACTATGCTTCTTCCGTTCAATTCTGAAAATATAAAAATGAAATAGAACATAAAATAAATATATAAAAAAAAAATGCGCGGCGAGTGAAGCGAAGAACGAATGAATTTATAAGGAATTACGTACCTGAAAGAGGCAGGATCATTGGGATTGATAGTTTGGGACTGGAGAGCGACATCATGAGGATCAGTTTGAAGTAATAGATATTCAAGGTCGCCGGCATCACCATTCCGACCAATATTCCTACTTCCGTAACCAGAAGGAGCAGCAGGAGGAGGTGGCGGAGTAGCTAGTTGTTTCATCCATGTCGGTTTATTGAAGAATTCAAGGCCTTGTTTCTCTAATCCTAAACTTATGTCATCCGGGATACCATGATTCACTACCTTGAATATCCCGTACGTCTCGCACGCACCAACAATACGTTCTGAAACCACCGACCTCATCATCATCGTCTCTGAGCAGGAGCTGAGATCAATAGTTGGTACTCCTACCGCTCTCCTTTTCTTGCATCTCATCCTTATGGGAACGGATGAAGCTACTACCATTCTTCTTCTTCCTTATCCAGCCTTTAATTTCTCCTCTATCGCCTTTATATGAATTCAGAAGATGGACTTGGAGATTTTTAGGGGCCAGGATCGAGATTTTGTCCCTCTTTTGTGCGTAGACGGTGGACGTCGTGTATATTGTGTGTTTTTTGAGTGTGCGGTTATCAGATTGTACAACGAAGAGGACTCAAGCTACGTAGCTATCTTTTTTATACTAAGGTGGTGGTGGTGATGAGGAATATGAAATGTCATTAAGGGTATTCATAGCATGAGGTCGATGTGTTCGATATGTGACAAGTTGCGTAGGATGGCTTTTAATTCTGTTTAACCCATCAGTATATATGTTTCTTTTCTACATTTTTAATCTCGTCTGTTGCATGTAGACTTTTAAATAAGGTCGATGTCGACGCCAGCTAGGAAGAGAAGAATGATCAAATGATTGAAATTTACGAAAGTTGAAAGTTCAAATAAATATTTTACAATATTTTGTTCTTAATTTTCTCATCCTTCAACATAGTTCTAGTCCTTTTTGGATACATATATATGATAAATTTATATGTTCAAAGTCTTCTATGTCAGCTGCACTGACCAAACTAGTCAAGCAATGAGTATAAACCGCTAACGGTTCAGACTTAAGAACAAAGAAACAAATCCTGAAGACTAAAGACCGAGGCAGTTAGCAAGAAGCAACGGTACTACTACATTTTTACTTTCCAATTTGAATATGTCTTTATACATAGTCAGTGTTTGATGATGATTACTCTACTAGATTTATAAGACTACTATCTCAAGGACCTCTTTATAATATAATATATATTTAACTGAACTGAATTTCTATATTGCATAATCATGGTACAGCAGTAGATATTTATAACCTTAAGCTAACTACTTAAGCCTAAATATATGTAGTTTGTTAGTCCTATTTTCATGGAGATAATGCAGCTAATTTTGAATTGGATATTAACTTAGTTGACTAAGTACTCCTATACGCCCCCTCAACATTGATGTATTAGATATGACACCGACCTTGTCTTTAAGAAAGTGATGCCTTTTAGAGGATAATGGTTTGCTAAGAGAACAGCCAGTTGATTACTCGTAAGTAAATGAGAAATATGAAGTTGTTTCATAGTGACTAAATCAAAAACAAAGTGATATTCAATTGCAATGTGCTTCATACAAGAATGAAAAATCAGATTAGCACATAGGTAGGTAGCACCACTATTATCAAAAAATAATGTAGGTGTGGCAACGGTTATTCCAAGCTTAGAAAGAAGATGTTACAACCGTAATATTTATTGTGTTGTAGTGACAATGGCACGATACTCAAATTCAGCTGAAGAATGAGCAATTGTCAGCTGCTTCTTGCATAACTAAGATATGACATTTGGACCAAAGTAAATCAAATAAGTAGTAGTAGACTTTAACTCATCACTGGCTCAATCGACAACATAAAACCGAAGAAGGGACTTGTTGGAGGACTTTGTAAGATCCAACCTATGAGAAGTAGTAAGCTTAAGGTATCGCAAGATCCTCTTTAAAGCCTAAATCACAAAGACTATGGGAAGCTGTATGAACTAGGCTAACTTGTTTACAACAAATGCAACATCTAGGCGAGTAAGAGTAAGATAATGAAGAGAACCAATGATGCTACAAAAATTAGAACCATCAGAAGAAGTTGCAAAGGTAGAGTTAGTAGAAAAGTAATTGATATAGGATTGTTCACTGGCTTCGAATCAACCATACCAACTTTATGCAGGATGCCCTAAATGTAGTGATGTTGCGTGAGAAATAAACCAAAGGCTGTGGGGATTATTTCTACAGCAAGAAAATGATCAAGAGGGCCTATATCCTTGAGAGAAAACTTTTTAGCAAGAGTGTGTTTGAAAGTAGTGAGAAACGAATGAGAGTTACTAGTGAGTAAGAGATCATGCACATAAATGAGAAAATAGGTAGTAGTAGAAGTAGATTTATATACGAACAAGGGCATATCACTTTTATCATTAGTAAAGCCATAATCAA
This sequence comes from Tamarix chinensis, assembly GCA_030549775.1. Taxonomy (NCBI): domain Eukaryota; kingdom Viridiplantae; phylum Streptophyta; class Magnoliopsida; order Caryophyllales; family Tamaricaceae; genus Tamarix; species Tamarix chinensis. The sequence continues at coordinate 61,233,274 of CM060177.1, read as the reverse complement.
GGAGAAACACACGAAAGGTACAAAACCAAGAACGAGGTGCTTGTTTAAGATAATAGAGAGCTTTGTGCATTTTACAAACATAAGATGGAAAAGAAGGGTGAAGAAAACCATTTGGTTGAGTCATATAAACATCCTCAATAATCGTTCCATGAAGAAGGGAATTATTAACATCCATTTGTGAGATTGGCCAACAATTAGAGAGAGCAATGTAGAGAACAAGCGTAATGGTTTGAGATTTAATAACAAGGATGAATGTGCCTTTGTAGTTAAGGCCATGCTATTGGTGAAAACCTTTGGCAATGATTTTGGGTTTGTATAGATTAATAGAGCCGTCAAAATTCCTTTTAAGAAAAAGACCCACTTATTATCTATAACATTGTAATGAGAGGAAGGAAGAACCAAAGACCAAGTGCCATTACACATAAGGGCCATGAATTCATCAATCATTGCTTGCTGTCATTTTGAAGATTTCATAGCCTAAGAGAGATATGCTGATTCAACAAGGAGAGGAAAAGGGTATTTTCTAACAATATTTAATTTTTTAGGTTTTTGAACGCCATTTTTCAATTGAGTTTAGATGGGATGAGTGGAGAAAATAGGTAGAGGACCTAAATCAATAAGAGTAGCAAAAATGGTTGGAGAAGGAGAAGCGCTGAATGATTTGAAGGAGGACTAAGAGATAAGTTATGAGGAGAAGAAGGAGCTGGAGAAGTTTGTAAAGAAGAATTGGATAGAAAATTATGACAAGTAGTTAAAGAAGAGGAAGATAAAATAGTAGAGCTAGAGGATGAGGAAGATTTAGAGGAGATGTTAGTGAATGGAAAGGTAAACCCAATGAATCTAACATGTCTTGAAAAATAGAATTTCTGCTGATGAATGCTATAGCAGACTTAAAAAGTTTGACTATCACTATATCCAAGAAAGATACAGGATGATGATCAAGGCTTAAGCTTTTATCAAGTATAGGGTTTGAGCTAAGGGAAGCAAAGATCGCCAAAGGATCTTAATTAAAGTTGGGAGTACTATGAAATAGAGTGTAAAAGGGGAAATGCATTTTCAAGACAGAAGTGGGGAGATGGTTAATAAGGTGTGCTATTGTTTGTGAAGCAAAGGACCAAAAAATGGGTGGGAGAGAGGCTTGATGAAGAAGACATTGTGTGGTTTCAAGTAAATGCTTGTGTTCACAATCACATAATCCATTATGATGTGGTGTATGTGGGGGATTGGTAAGATGTTGAATACCATTTTCAACAAATAATGATTTAAGTTTCAAAAGCTCTCCACCATCATCCAAGTAGAATGATTTTATTTTGTAGTCAAAATGAGTTTCAACTATAGCTTTGAAATTAGGAAAGAGGAGAGAAACATCAAATTTCATTTTAAGAGGAAACAAACACACATATTTAGAAAAATTATCAATGAAGATAACATAATACTTAAAACAATCAATTGAAGAAATTGGGGAAGGACCCCAGAGGTCTAGGTACACAACATCTAAAGGTCTAGCACTAGTTATAGTTAAACTATAAAATAGGAGTTTATGAATTTTATTGGCCAAGCATTGAGTGCAAGAGGAGAATGAATCTATGATAGGAATATTGTTTCACTTGAAAATGTGATACAATATGCAAGATGAGGGATTATTCAATTTGTGATGCCAACATTATGAGGATAGTGCAACATCACATGAGTGAATATAAGGGGAGAATGATGAGGAAAGAAGATATATATGACCATCATTTGGACCTTGAAGAAGACTATTTCCTATCATCAAATCTTTAACCTTGAAGTAGGAAGGAAAAAATTTAATGGAAACATTATTAGTGTTACAAAATTGAGAGATAGAAATGAGATTTTGAGTAACACTAGTAGCATAGAGGATATTATTTAAATAGAGGGAGCAAGAAGAGATAGAAAAGGGAATTGAAGAGTGACCAATATGTATAATTAGGATACTTATACCATTAGCAACATGCAGTTGATCCTTGCCATAATAGTTTGATTTGATGTTTAAATTGTTAACATCATTGGTGATATGGTGAGATGCACTGGAATCAAATAACCACTTAGTAGGTGGAATAGAAGACTGCTTAGCATACGTAGTGGGTTGAGGAGCTAATTTAATAAACTTCATGTATTTGTAGCACGTTTGAGCAAAGTGTCCTTCTTTGGAGCATAGTTGGTAGATAATTGGAGAGGATGAGTGACGATTGGAGTATCCCTTACCTCTAGAATAGCTAGAATGACCAAAATGCATAAAGTTGGTTGTGACAGAGGGAGAAGAATGGAGCATTCCATCCCTTTTAAGATGCAACTCATAATCTAACAGTTTGAAAAAGAGTTCATCAAAATTTAATGGTTGATCGTGAGTGCAGATAGATGCTGAGAAATCATGGATGGAGGAATCTACTCCATTAAGAGTGTGAATGACTAAAGTGAGATCATTTGTTTGATGACCAATAAGGGATAATTCTTCAGATATAGAAAAAAATTTCTGAAGATAAGTAGCAATAGATGTCGAGCCCTTAGTGATAATAGGAATTACAACGAGTGGCGAAGGCTGATTCAAGGGATAAATAGGCATGATGAGAAGTAGGAGTCGTAAACAAAATAACACAGGCTTCAACAACACATGACCCTAAGAATGCAATGTAGATGTATTTATCCTAACAAATCCAGAAGTTATAATCTGGATTGGAAACATGTAATAATACCCCAAAATTTTAATTTAAAAATATATAATAAAATAGGGGTTAATATGTGAGATTAATTAAATATAACATTTCTAATAAAATGATGAGAGAAATTTTGACAAAAAAAAAGAGGGAAATAATATAGGATTAAATTAAGGAAGATTAGGGTAAGTTATTAACTAAAATAGAATTTAGGAAGATTTTTCCAAAATTTCTAAATTAATATAATAAGGAATCTAATTATTTATTTTTATTTTTTACTTATTTTATTATTTTCAAGAAAATTAAAAAAAATACAAAAAGACCTTAAATACCCTAAGCACCTTATTTTCCTTTTTCGATTTTCCTTTTTTTCCCTCTTTTCCTTCTTTTCATTTTTTCTTTTTTCTTTCTTCCTTTCTTTTCATTCTTCTCTTCTTTATCTCTAGTTGGGCCTCGCCCATGTGGCCCAACCCCTCTCTCTTTCTCCTCCCCCACATAATCCTAGCCCATCTATTCCTTTTTCCCTCTCACTTGATTCCTTTGCCCCTTTTTTCTTTTCTTTCTTTTCACCCAACCAGCTAGCCTACCCCCTTCTTCTTCCTCCTCCCCTCTCCTTCCTTTTCATTATAGGCCGCGCCCGCGGCTTACCATCGGCCATCCTCCCCTACCACCGTACCGCCCTAACTTGCTCCCATCTCTCTCCCACATCATTTTCCTTTTCATTTTGAGCCTAACCTACCCTTGTACTGCCTCCTTCGCGTGCGTAGTCTCCTTTCCTTTCTCCCTATCTACAGCTTTGCACCCTGCTATCTGTAGGGTCATACTGGCTTGCCACTATTGGCCAGCGAGCCCTTACCCGTTCTGCTCCCTTATCTTCTTCCTCCTTTTTCCTCTTCCCCTTTCCACGACTATAAATACCCCATAAATGTCCCCATTCCCCCCTTTGATTTGCCCAAAAAACCCAATTCTCCCCACCACCATGCCTTTAAACATCGTCGTGCAATGCCACCATTCAAAACACCACCCAACCCCTTCCCTACATTACCCTCCACCAAACCAAACCACTCCCCACCCTTAACTCCCCCTACACAACTCACCGCAACAATGTAGAGTGGGTAGTTAGAGGTACCCTTTGCACCCCATCGTTGGTCTTCTAACCGCCAATCACCAATCCCACTACCTCTCCCTCAACTTAGAAGATCCTCGTCTACCTTCCCCTATCCCTCATTTTCTCTTTTTCCCTCTCCTTCTCCCTCCCTCCCTCTCAACCATCCTCATCCACCACAGCCACCACCACCTATGCCGCCACCCTACTGCACCATCACCATCACTACAACCCTCCTAGTCTAGGGAGTTCACTACTACACAACTGCCACCTCCCTCTCCCTCTTCCAGCCCTAAAATTCCAACCTTTCCTACCACCACCATAGTTGTCGCCACCTCTTTAAACCCCCAAAATTTTAGAAAACCTATAATTTAATAAATAAATTTTATTTGAAATAAATTAACTTTTAAAATTATTTAGTTTAATTATGTCAGGGATTTTTGAAAATATTAATGTGGATAGGAGTATTTGATGAATTAAAAATAAATATTTTGTTATTTTATCATATTATTTTTATTTAAATAATTTTCCAAACTAATATTTTGCTAAAATTATCCTTTTTGAACCAATATATTAAATTATATTGAATTAAATTATTAAATTAAATAATTTATCAAAAATATTACATATTATTATTTTCTAAATTAAATTAAATTATTTTCCCATTTTCCCATTTTTTTCCTTTTCCTTTCCTTCTCCTTTTTTTTCCTTTTCCTCCTTCCTCTCTTTTTCCTTTTTTCTTTTCCTGGCTTCGAGTTGCCAGGCCTCCCCTCCTTGTGTGCTTGGATTGTTGGCCCATTCTTCCCCCCACATGCACAGGCACAGCCCAGCCCCTACCCTCCTCTTTCTTTTCCTTTCTCCCTTGGACCGGGCCGACCCAACTTCCTTTTTCCCCCCTACGTCGGCCTGCTTCCCCCTCTCGCTTTCTTTCTTCTTCTTCTCCACCTACCTTGACCCAGCAGCCCCGACCAGTCTTCATCACTAGGTCTACTACCCTGAATGCCGCTCGCTGCCACCTCCTGTAACCACTACCACAACCTGCAACTCTCCCTCTCTCTCTCTCTCTCATGTCTTTTTTTCACCGTTTTGGAATCGGGCAGCCATGCACCCCATCCCGCATGGCTCCCCTTTCCCCCTCTTTATCACTTACCCCTGCCACCGACCGACCACCTATCCCCTAAACTCCCTCTTCTTTTTCGTCTCCTCTCTAGCCCTTTTTCTGCCCCAATTCTCAAGCTCAAAACCTTGACCGACCTCCCTCTTCTCTCCTTTCTTCTCCTTCCATTTTCCCCCTGTTTTTGCATCGCCACCGCCCTCCGCCGCTCTAACAGCCTCACCAACCCCTTTCACCGCTCCCTGCCACCCTCCACCTCAGCCTTGCACCACCACAATATCCCTCACAACCCATCCCGCGGCCCTTCTTCCTTCCCACCTATTTTTCTCTCCATTTTCCCCCTTCTCAGTAGCCCACCTACAACCCCACCGTTTGTCGCCATCCGGCCGCCACTCAACCACTATTCAACTCCCTACAACCTCCTCTATGGCCCCTATACATTTTTTTGGCCAAAACAAGTACCCAAACCCCTTCATTTTTCCTTTCTCTTTTCCTTCCTTCTTAGCCCCTCCACCTCAACCCACCTCGGCAGCCACCTTTGTGGCCTCGCTGCTACCGCCACCGCCGCCCTTAGCCGCTGTGAACCCATCCCCGACGACCACCTACACCCCCTCTTCACTCTTACACCATTCCCTTTCCCTAAATCCTCCCCCACCAGCCCTCTTTTCTAGCCTAAAGACCCCAACCCGAAAACACCCCTTCCACCCTCTTTTCCATGCAACTGTCAACCCTTCCACCCTTATTTTTACATGCAGCTCATGCTGCATATGCAGTATGAGTTTCTACATTTATTGGCCATTTTTTAAAAAAATTTTAAGGTATGATAATATTTAAATTAATTATTTCCTTAAGTAAAATTTATAAAGTCTTATGTTATGATTTTCTTATTTCTAATATAATAAATATTGATATTATTTTTAGGTATTGGTTTTGCTAACCAAAGCTTGATTCTTTAATGGGGATACCGGTAAGGTTTGATTTTTGCGGGATCTAAGGTAATGTTAAACCCCACTTAAACGCTTGGATAAACGTATGTTAGCACATTAGGATTTTTAATACGTTATTATGCATTGTTCTATGTTGGTTAATATAATATATATAATTGCTTGCATTGATTAAAATAAAAGGAAAGTATGCTAGTTTATGTCTTATGTGTGGAAATGTTGTTTAAGGGAAGAGTTTGATTATTAATTAAATTGTTAAGTGCTTATCCATGTTATTTTATGTTATTGTGACAACTTATGCATGAATATTATTATTGTGAGCCCTAGAGACATTTTAGTAATATTTATTGTGTAAGAATGTGGCCTATTATGTATGGGTGCTAATAAGTATTATATTAAAATATAATAGTTAGTGGAGTTGGATAATGTTAAGAGAGTATTAATATTATTATTCCATGTAGTAATGTTAATCTAATAAAAGTTGTATAATAAGGGGAAAAGAAGGTAATTTTGGAAGAAAAGGGTAAAATAATAAATTATCTAAGTAATAGGGTAAAATGGTAATTTTATGAAAAAATGGTAATTTTATAAGTAAAGGGGCAATATGGTAATTTTGGAGGTAAATGGAAATATGGTAATTTTATAAGTAAATGGAAAAATGTTAAGTTTATAAGTAACGAGGTATTATGGTATTATGGTAATTTTGAAAGTAAAGGGGAAAATGGTAATTTTATAAGTAAAGGGGTATTATGGTAATTTTGGGAGTAAAGGGTAATATGGTAAATTTGGAAAAGAAGGGAAAAATGGTAATTTTGTATGAAAGGGGGTAAGATGGTAATTTTGGATGTAAAAGGGTAGTATGGTAAATTTGGATGTAAGAGGTAAAATGGTAATTTTATAAATAAAAGGATATTATGGCAATTTTTCTAAATAAGAGGATATTATGGTAATTTTTGTAGTAAAGGGGTAAAATGGTGATTATAATAATTGAGAAGGGAAAAATTAATAATTATAATTATGGAGAAGGGTAAAATGGTATTTATAATAATTAAAAAGGGGTAAAATGGTAATTATAATAATTGAGAAAGGTAAATTAATGATTATAAGTATGGAGAAGGGTAAATTGGTAATTATAATATTGAAAAGGGTAAATTAATAACTATAATAATGGGGAAGGATAAAATGGTAATTATAATAATTGAGAAGGGTAATTCGGTAATTATGATAATGGATAAGGGTAATTTGATATTTTATTCGACTTAAGGGCAATTTAGTAATTATAACAGAGGAGAAAGGCAATACGATAATCTAACTAACAAAATGGGAACTATGTTAAGGGTAAAAATTATGAAGGGTGAATGGTGATCTGAAAAGCGTAGGAGATAACTTGGTAACTTAAACCGAGCAAGGTAATTTAGTAATTATACAACAAGGAGAGTAATAGAGTAATTTATCAAGTAAGGAAGGGATGACCTAGAAATTATATAAGTAAGGGGTAAATGAGTAATTTGTACCCAATATGTCGTTATGATTGTAGAATTTCATAATATGACTTAAATAATGCTGATTAGTAAGGTAAAAGTATTTGATAATTAATAAGTGTCACGAGAATGAATCCTAATTCAGAATTAGATGAGATTATGATGTCCTTAATGATTTCTCTGTGTTATCTTGGATAAGCGCCTAAGTAATAAATGACTAATGATATCATAACGATTGAAAGTGAAAAAGTATCTGATTATTGTGTTTTTCATGATCACTTTAATTAAAACACTAATACTTAAAGTGAAGGACCTCGAGATCGAGAATAGTGGCTCTTTAGGGGTCGCTACCCTAAAGACGTGGTTTAGTCCATGATTATTATGGTATTTTATGGTGTGCCTTTGTGCCCCAGCGAGGCCCTATATCTTACTCTATCTAGCTCTACGGACCTAGTTAGGGGGTATGCATAGTTATGGATTAGGTGTCCTTGTCGGTAGGGTACTGAGTAGCTTTATGCACCAGTACGACTAGGGTACCTTTGCATCCCTTGGTTCATGGTTGAAGGGTACTGAGTGGCTTGTATGCACTGGTACGACTAGTGTACCTTTGTGTCCCGGGTTCTTAATCTCCCATCTGAGGCAAATAAATGAAATTGTTGTGCTAATTAAAGAAAGGAAAAATACTAATCATGAAAGTGGAAGATTAATGAGTCGTGCCCAGTTAAATTATGATTTTGAGTACCGATCCACCAGTTATAATAGTTTCCCAGGAGTGTGTTGCCTTAGCAAGTGATTATGAGTACCGATCCACCGTATATAATAGTGGCCCAGGAACGTGTTGCCCTAGATGATATTGTATATACATTCCAATCCAACAGCAATAATAGGAGGGGTTCTGAGCTCAATAAAACCAGTCATGGATGTGAATAAGTTATGGAAAAATACTAATCACTTATAGTGGAACACCATGTGAGTCGGGGTCAGACCGGTCCACTGGCGAATAATAGTGGCCAGGAGCATTTTGCTCTAGAGACCGATCCACCGGCATATAATAGTGGTTAAGTGCGTTCTTCCCTATAAGTGACCGATCCACCGGCTATATCCCCGCACTCACATGGATATAAAATCCAATAGATGATTGAATAATGGCTTAAGGCCCGAAATTACCGATTGTTCATTACGACCTATTGATATCTGATGTGAATGTTAGATATACACATCTTGTTATATATATATGTATCTTTGTATCATGTGTTACATTGCGGGTTGCTTTTAAGTGTGTTTTAAAGGGTTACTCAGTACCGTAGTACTGAAGGGTTTCATTCGTGGGGCCCCTTCCTATTCAATGGGCAGTGTCCCTTGCATGTCTTTTCAGGTGCTATTCAAGTGGGAAACGAGAAAGAGCGTAAGAATTATCCGGATTCTTAGGGTTCTCCCTTTGTCTTTATTTTCTGGTTTAAATGTATTCCTTATTCTTGTAACCACCATTGGTGGAATCTATTCTTATAAAATATCTACTTGCGCTACTCTGATTTAAAAATGGATTGATATTTTGTTCTTTAGCCTTAGCACTTGGTACTAGAGCGGTATGAGTGAACCGGTCTGGTACTAAGTGTGGCGTTAATATCCCCGAAATTCACCATTTCATATTTTTCTTATGCTATTTCTTTTAATAGAACGAAATTTCTCAGTAGTGAATTTTGGGGGTGTTACAGCCTCCACTTAGGTTTTTATGTAACCCTTACTATCACTTAAGTATAGATTATCTTAGTATAATTATTATTTTAGCCTTACTACTACTACTACTACTACTACTACTAATACTATCATTTTCTTCCATGACCATTATGACTATCATCATTACTACTACTAACCCTATTATAGTTAATATTACCATTAATAGTAATATTAACCTCTTTAATAGTAATACCCTTATTAATACTACTAAGACTAATATTTTTATCATCACTACTACTAGTTTCTTACTAAAGGTAAATTAGGGAATAATGAAAGGAGTAAGAGAAAAGTTAACCCTAGTGTTTCCCTCTTATAGGTGAACGAAGTCTATTCCCTAAGGAGGTGTAGGAAGCGTGGTCCATATAATACCCAAAAAAATTACTTAATCTAATCCCACATCATTAGTGCCCTAATCTAATGATAATCTTAACAAATCCTATATTAGCCTTAACGTATCCTTAATCCCAAAACTTTAACCGATTTTGAAAACCTTAACTTTGATAAACCATAATTCGTAAGCCAAAATTAAATCCGCAAAAATTTATGCTAATCCTAATTACCTTTAGCTAATCTAAAGTCACCTTAAACTAATCCCCCCAACCCTTTCTCTTTTCCTTTTCTTTTCCCTTTTCCTTTTCTTTTCTGTCCTTCTTCTCCTTCTCCTGCCAACCTCATGTTGTAACTCTTACACCATCCACTTGCACCACCCACTTGTACCACCACCCATCAACTTTCTGCACCCTCATCCATTACCTATCACCTTTCTCTTTCTTCTTCTCTTTCTCCCATCTTTGCAAACCTGCACACTCCCATGCGCACCACCCATCTCTCCTGCCATTATGCTTCTTCATAAGCAACACTTCCATCAACCATCACCACCCTCACCTTACAGCTATTACCCTACCCTAACCATCCCCTGCAAATATCACCCTCACCCTGTAGCTATACAATCACCATCATCCCCGTCGTACACCTGCACCCTCCTCCCTATTCTTTTTCTTCTTCCTAAATCATACCACATAAGCACATATGATATATATATATATATATATATATACACACCTCACACTCTCCCTATTTCTCTTTGGTTTTACCTCACTCTGCTAATATTTGTGCTAAAGAGCCATTACTGAGCTCTCTCACCCTTCTCCTTCCCTTATTCTCCCTTTCTTCTTCTTCCTCCTCTTCCTTTCCCTATTTTGGCATTCACACCAACATCTTCCCTCGTTGTGCACCACCTCAGCCACCACTAGCCACCCTTTATTCAGTGGATCAATCACCAAGGTTGCCCCATCCTTCTCCCTCACCATTGCCAGTCATAGTCGCCGACCACCGCCTATTTTCCATCCTTCTTCCTCTCATGTGTTGTAGGATTGTAGAGTGCATGGCCAGTGCACCACCTGCTGCATGACCATGCAATGGTTAAATCTCTTACTGCATAGTTGTGCAATCCCTACATCGTCTGACCATGTAAAAATTTTCCTTTCGGCCTGATTCTGTACGACCATGCAAATTTTGCACCACCTAGCCGTGCATCTTGTTTTCTCTCGGCTAGAAGCTGCATTGCGTGCTGCACAGCTATGCAACCTCATTTTGTTGGCCATGCATCCCTATTTTTACCCTCAAACCTCAACCAAGCACTACCAAAATTTAACCATAGTTTCAGCACACATTCCTCTACATATCCACATATGTCAAGCTCTCATTTGATTACAATTATACCTACTTTTTCCCTCTTTACCTTGATTTTTCATTTGATTTAACTCTTTGAGCCTAACCGTAATTTTTTTTATTTCATAGGTGGTTTTCTAGTAGCTTTAAAGGAGGAAGTCTAGGATTTTGCATGCTTAGAGCCACTGTCCAAGTTGGCAAGGATACTAGTCGATGCTTAGGACTTTTAATGATAACTGCTTATATGACTAAATGTGTTTTTCATGATATTGCTGCTATAATATGTATCATATGTTGATATTGATAATTTATGATGTTATGAATGTTATGTTGAAAGAAAATAAGAGTTGTAAGAGATACCATTATGTTATGATTGTGACTATAATATCACATTTATAAGAATGCATCTTATAGCATGAAATATGGGTTAAGTGATTTTGATATTATATTTGTGGAAATATATGTATGGTTGAATAATAATAATATCAAACTCGTGGAAATATATTCATGGTATGAAATCTGGGTTGAATGATGAGAATGTCATATTTGTGAAAATTATAACTTAAGGTATGAAATATGGGTTAAGTGATGATAATGTCAAAATTATGAAATTATGTCTTATGGTATGACATTAATGATGGGATTTGGTAGATGTCATAATATTATGTGAGTGGAAAGACCAACATGGGAGAATCTAAAGGAAGTGTAATTAGGGTTTGATTGGACTCAAGGTTTTGGATCTATATTACATGCATATCTATTTGACTGTGTTCTATGCATGAAAATCAATCTTAAATAAGATACTAATCACTTAAAGTTAAAGAGCACATGAGTAGGGCCATGGTGATTATTTATACATATATATATTTGTATTCCCATTCTATTGGTAGAATAGTGGCTTAGGAGCGTTCTACCCCAAGATAATGTTTTTAATCTCCATTCCACAGGAAAGAATAGTGGCTCTGGTGTATTATCCCCAAGAAGTTTTAAACCATTCCACCGGTTGAAAATAGTGGGGTCCTTACTTATTAAGAAATAAAACATATATTCATAATAAATGGGAAAGATACTAATGATTTATAGTGGAAGAATATATGAGTCAGGACTAAAGCGATTTACTCTCGTTCCACCGGATAGAATAGTGGATCGGGAGCATTCTGCCCCTATGAAGATGTTTTAACCTCTATTCCACCGGAAAGAATAGTGGCTCAGGTTTTTTGTCCCTTAGAAGTTTCAGACTGTTCCATTAGTTTTATAATAGTGGGGTTCATGTACTCAACATATATAAAAGAATGAAAATGGACTATACTTAATAAAAGGATCAAGATTGTAATATGCCTTATGAGATATTCATTTACTTTGTTATTTTTATTTTATCATTTAATGTGAAAGAATATGTTATTTGTATTTTTATTTTGATAGTAATGTTCCTTTGCTTAGTACATAGTGTACAGACCACACGTTTTATAGGTGTTGCTCATTCCTATGAGCAGAAGGCCTTGGATCTTACGTGCAGGTTTCAGAGGATCAAGTAGATTACTTTGCGGGCTATGATGTCTTATGTGGGGATGAGTGACTCCATATATGTTGGGGTCAGGTGAAGAGCATCTGTTATCCAGGTTATGTATTAAACTGGATACCTTTTTGGACTCTTGATCCACGACATCCCTTTTTGTATTTTGGTATTGTAAAACTCAAAGTAATAATCCAAACTGGATACCTAATATGTGTATTGTGTGTTTATTTTTTTGGCTATGTATATGTATCTTATGTGGTTATGAACTATGCCCTTGTAGTGCAGCTTGCTAAGCATGGAGCTAAGATAAGTTGTGTATGTTTTATGGCATATGTAATAAGGTATTGTAACTTGTACTTGTGTTGTGCTTATGTATTGTTTCCCTATTTGACATGCATGATTGGAGTCCTCAGGTAGTAAGATGAGGTTGTGGAAAAATGATAAAGGTAAAGTGAGTGTAATGGTAAGAGGGAATTGTGAAAGGCTTAAGCATCTTATGACTTATGTGTGGACAAATAAAAGAATAATATGAACAAAATAAGAGGATGGAATAAATTATACATGGGGTGGTTAATCTCTGCATGGGAATGAATTTTACTTGAGAAAAGTTGACTCGAGGGTTAAGTAAGGTCAGGGAAGAGTAGTTGTGCTTATTGGAGTCCATATGTAAAAAATAATATGTAGGTTGGTATAAGGGTGTATGGGGGACTTGGCTAGAGTTTGTGAGAAAAACCCTAAGTGGGAAAGTGTGTGGAAGGGCGAGTTAATTAAAAAGGTTGGAGTGTGAGATGAGAATGGAAGGGTACCACATGGAGAGGTAAATATGTGTCATACAAAAAGGGAAATGGTGAGTAAGGGTGATAAAGGGACAACATATGAGAAATGAGAGGTTTTAGGGTTTAGGGTAGCTAACTAAGGTTTTGTGACCATACTTGCAGAATGGGATTTAAAGTTGGGATGTTGGGTGTGGACCGAGTGGAGTGATGAGTTGGGAGCAAAGGGAGCATGGGCTGTGTACAATAAGGAGAGGTTAGGTCATATAGATTAGGTTTTCTGAGGGGAAAACCCTATATGGCGATGGTATGTTAAACTAGAGATATGGGATAGTGGACCTTGACCCACATACATAAGAGTTTAGGCTTTCCTGATAAGTAGGGAAAAGGTGGAGGATCTCGGGATGTGCTAGGAGGCATAGAAGTCCCAACATATGGGACGAGGCTTTTTAGGAGAGTAGCTGTGAATGGGGTGTGTGAGCGAGAAATCCAATGGGCATGCATGTTGAGTATGAAATTATCTGCTGAATAAGGTATTAATAAGACACTAACCATTTAAAGAAAAAGATTATTAAGATGGTCCCTAATCGGTCCACTGGTAGGGGTGTGCAAAACCGGATATCCGTATCCATTCGGATATTTTTTTCGGATATCCGCTCCGTATTTTTTTAGACCTGATATCCGGGATGCGGATATCCGAAAAATATAAACCAGATTCGGATATATCCAATATCCGTATGAAAATACTATTTTATCAATTTTAATAACTTTTGCTATAATACTTTTAAAAATAAAGATCCTATATCAATTAATATTCATATAATTATCTTATTTTATCAAAAAGAAGTATTTAAATATTATTATAAATATTTAAAATATAAAAATTTTAAAACTTAAAACTATAAAAACACAATAATATGGTGTATTATTGAAATAATCAACAAAATATCGGATATTTTTTCGAATCGGATAATCCAAAAAAAAATCGAATATCCGAATGTCAGATATCCTTTTAGAATAAAATCGGTTCGGATATCCAAAATGTCGAGTCGTATTTTTAAATATCGGATCGAATTTTTGGATCCCGAATTTTTTGCACAGCCCTATCCACCGGAGATAATAGTGGCTAGGTAACTTGTACCTTGAAGACTATTCCACCGACGAATAATAGTGGCCAGGTGCATTTTACCATGCATCTTTCCTATCCATCAGCTATAATAATGGGGGATCTCGAGTTCAGTAAACTTATCCTAATGATAATAATAACTAGAGATTTAATGATCATGTTTAACCAAACTGATTCTCTATTTATATTATCTATCTTTCTTGTATGTCCTTAGATGCATACTTACATTACTCAATACGTAGCTTACGGATCACCAATTTCATGGATATTACTCATTCCCATAAGTAGTGGCCCCTTTTAAGTTAGTGTAGGTAGGAGATCCTATATTTGACGCTTATGATGCATTCGATGCATTGGTTGGGGCTAAGGGATGGCATGTTAGGCCTAGCATGGGACCAAAGAGCGAGTGATGTCCAAACTCATCTTTTCCTATTTTACTCTACTTATTATTCATATTGTTTTCCCCTCAGGGAATTTGACACTATACTAATTTTCTATCTTGTAGTGATTCTTTAATCACGCACTATAATTTTCTTTTAAATATGAATTCTTCAGATCATTATGGTTTTATACTCTAACTGGTTTAATGTCTTACGAATTTTCTAGACTTGTGGTGGGTACAAGATTGGCCAGGGGTCAAACTTATGCCAACTACAACAGTAGCACCCCCTATCTTTGTATATGGTTTTTGATTAAGCGAAAATTTTCAACTATGAAATTTGGGGGTGTTACAAATTGGTATTAGAGCATTGGTTTTGGTAACCATGCCTTATTTTCAAAGAAAATTTTAATTAAGAAGTTTTTTAGATTTTGATGTATTTTTATGCCCTAAAAAGGTCTTCTATTCGAAGAATAGTAACTTTGGAACTATAGTGAAGAATAAAAGGGTAGATTAGGAATTTCTCCAAAGGGAAATAATATGTGATAACTGCATCGAACTAGTAGGTTCAGTTCTAACACTCCTTTTCTCTTGCAACTGTGTTTCATGATGAAGGAACGAATACGATGCCCAGTGGAGGCCTTTAAGGCCTTTATGGAGTTCATCTAGTGACAACCCCTAGTGCTGACCCCACACCCCACCACTCCAAGGGAGCTGGAGAGGCTTGGATCTTGAGGGTCACTTAGCATCACCCTTCTTTGTCCTCGGGTGAGGAGGACCCAGTGATCCTCAAAGGGTAGATTCGAGATATGGATTACACTTTTGAAGCGATGGGCTACCATCCAGCCTGGCAACCTAGAATATTAGTGTAATTCATGAGAGGCATAGTAGATGCCTAGTGGGTAAAGCACCATGCATGAGATGGTCCTCTAATGATCTGAGAGACATTCAAGACTGCCCAACACTCCAAGTTCTATCGTGAGACCTTGAAGAGGGACAACCTCCGGGAGTTCATGCAACTCACTTAGGGCAACATAACGTTCTGGTAGTACTACACTCACTTCATTGAGCTACTCTGATTTTCCCCATAGATCAACGCCAATGAGTCTACGGTGGTGTTTTAGTTCGAGCAGGGGTTGAAGTTCAGTATGCACCGCATGATGGGAGCGGTAGCCTTTAGAAATATGGCTACCCATTATGAGTGTTCCCGTATTATCGCCACTCTGGTCTAGGAGCAAGCCACTATCCTTGAGAAGAAGAAACCAGAGGGCCAAAGTTCTAGCAGCAAGACCCAACTACAAGTGGGAGGACCCTCGAGACATCAACAAAGGGGTCATAGTAGAGGTCTAGGACCACCAACAGGATCTTTTTGTAGACAATGTGGCCGGAGCCACCTGAGCCGAGATTGCGGAGGCAAACTTGTGTCCTGCCTAAATTATGCAAAAGTCGAGCCACCTAGCATTCGATTATTGGGTACCTCAGCATCCTTATTAGTTTTGGAGCCAATAGTACCAGCAGATGGGACCCCTAATTCCCTAGTAGTAGGCTTAGCAACAGCACATCCCAACCGCAACCCCATAGTTCCAATAGTGAGCAACTATTATAGTGGGTGCCCTAATTCGAGATGCCAAGGGAAGGCCCTAGGGATCTCAGCCCTTCCCTTAGAGAGGAGGCTAGTTAGGCAGGCACCAGAACGTGATCAGTTAGGTGGAGGCTGACTGCCAGTTAGATGTCATCACAGGATATTCACGATACTATCCTTAACAGTATATGTTTTCTTTGGTTTGGGTGCATCTTTATCTTTCATGTCCACAACATTCATTGCTAAGGTTGAGCTATCACCATCTACTAACATAGCATTGTCTATGATGCTTCCTTCAGGTGATAGGATGGATTGCACTAAGTTATTTCCAGATGTGGCCTTAGTCATAGGTAGGGTAGAATTCTTAGTGGACCTGATAAGACTAAATTTATGGGACTTTGACATGATTCTGGGGATTGTTTTGCTGGAAAGGTATCAAACAGTGATCGATTGCACTTAGAAGCGCATGATATTGCGAGGCCTGAAAGGTACCAAGGTTTCATACATGAAGACCCAGCCTAATCCCACTACCAAGGTTGTATCTGTAGTTGCCTTATACTCCTTGGTCTAGAAAGGGTATCCTTTATATTTGTGCAACGTGCAAGAGCTGAGCAAGGACCTAACAGCTTTGGAAACCATCCCTATGGTTAGAGAATTTCTAGATTTGTTCCTAGAGGAAATATCGGGTATGCCCCAAGTTTAATAAATTGACTTCATGATCAAGCTAGTGCCTGAGATGAGCCCATGACAAAAGCACCCTACTGGATGGTACCTATTGATCTTAAGGAATTAAAGGCCTAGTTAGAGGAATTGTTGGAGCATGGGTACATTCGATTGAGTGTGTTACCCTTGGGAGCACTAGTCTTTTTCATGAATAAAGAGGATGAAAGCCTCCATCTCTATATAGACTATCGGGGACTGAACCAGCTGACCATGAAGAATTGGTACCCGCTCCCAAGGATTAATGATCTTTTTGAAAAGCTAAGGGGTTCCATAGTTTTTTCCAAGGTCTAATTAAGGTTAAGGTACCATTAGTTACAGATACTAGATGTTGTCATTATAAAGGCCATCTTCAGGTGCCGATATGGACACCATGATTTTACAGCGATGCCATATGGGCTCACCAGTGCTCCTGTAGTATTTATGGACCAAATGATGAGGATTTTTAGAGCCTTCGTCAACCAATTTGTAGTGGTTTTCATCAACGACATCTTAGTGTACTCCCAAGGGAATAGTGGCCTTCCTTTGGCATATAGTGATAGCTAAGGGATTTTCTATTGACCCTGCAAAGATCAAGGCAGTTATGGAATAGAAGCCTCCCACAAGCATAGTAGAGGTTCAAAGTTTCCTAGGACTGGCCCAGTATTATAGATGATTTGTGTAGAATTTCTCAAAGATTTCTTGTCCTTTAAATAACCTCTTGAAGAAGACCACAAGGCTACAATGGGAATATTCTTATAATGGAGCATTCCAAGAATTGAAGAGGCGTTTGACCACAACTCCTATCCTAACTCTACCAAAGGGTTCAGAAGGGTTTGAGATTTATAGCGATGCATCCAAAAACATACTTGGGTGTGTGCTAATACAAATGATATAGTAGTCGCTTATGTCTCTAGATAGTTGAAGCGACATGAGTAAAACTATCCAACTAACAACCTAGATCTAACCGTAGTGGTTTTTATCCTGATGATTTGGAGGCACTACTTCTATGGGGTGAAGTTTAAGCTCTTCATCAACCATAAGAGCCTCAAATAAATCACTACAAAATAAATGATTTGTACCAACAAGGCCTTATCTATTGGTAAAAAGCTATTTTTCTATTGGCAAAAGCTTTTACCAACAGAATTTTTTTTATGACAAAAATGTGGTTTAAAATGCGGTGCTTAAAAGTTTTACCCACATAAATGTATGATCTATTGGGAATAATTGATAATTTTCAAAGATATTTATCTATTAGTAAAATTTATGCCCACACTTTTATTTGTAAGTAAAAGTATTAACCACAAAATAATATCTGTGACTAAACATATTAGCCACAAAATAATATCTGTAACTAAAACTATTATCCACAAAATAATATTTGTCACTAAAGGTATTAGCCACAAAATTATATCTGTGATAAAAATAATTAACTGCACAATTATATCTGTGACTAAAAGTACTAAACATAATATTATATCCGTTGCTAAAAACTATTGCCAACAGATATATTATTGGTTATATATATATATATATATATATATATATGTTAAAACTAGTACCGAAACGTATAAAATTAATTGATATTACGAGTTGCAACTGTATCCACTTGTAGTAACAATATTCACCTATAGTAACAATTTATGCTTATGTAAAATTAACTATAGCATATATAATTATCATTGAGTAGTACAAAATAGTTAGTCGTTTAGCTCCCAAAGCCATAACAATCCAATAAGTAAAATACTATATATAAGACTTGTAGCATAAGCACTTATACAAAAACATATTCATACACTGACATATAAAAGTATCGAGCATCTTTGTAAGCTTACAACCAAAAGCACCGAGCATCTTCATCAACTAACATACATAAAAAAATTACCGAGCATATTCATAATTTGATATACAAAAACATCAATCATATTTATAAGCTAACAAACAAAAGCATCGACTATCTTCATAAACTGACTCACAAAAGTATTTTATAAATTCATCAAACATCATCTTCTTCATTCTCTTCTTCAATGTCATCATTTTCATTCTTTTCATCCTCCATTGGATAATAATCTTCAACATGTTTTCCCTTAAAATATATAAGTAATTAACTTAATCATATTAATCTAAATTCATATCAAAATCCTAGACAATGAGAGTATTTTAAATCTTTCTAAAAATAATATATTACCTTAAAAATATATTTTATATAGTTGGAGATAGAGAAGTTGAAACCAGTAATTTAGAGAGCTACACAGTATATTCATAAGTGAAATCATCTACAATATGTATGAATGTTTGCTACAAATGCAATATATTATAGCTAGTCAAGTCTTTAGTACCTAGACCAGTAGTTCGAAAAGTTTTATTATATCACTCACTCTATTCTTAGTTATTATGTTAATAATATATATATATATATATATATATATATATCTTCTCAACTATAATTATAACATATTCATAAATAATAGATGAGAAATTTAAGGCTAAGCTTTCGACTCAATCGGTAGTGTAGTAGTAGTATACTATTTCCTAATCATAGAATATAAGGCATGGGTAAGACATGTTTATGTTACTATTTTATTTCTAGGGTAACATTAAACATATGAATAGTAGTTGGTTGTCAAACTTTTTGTAGCAATGGCCAATGGTTAGCAATTATGGTAGTTATGGTTGGTGATGCAAATTCATTTAACTTGTTTGTGACAAAAGGGGATTTTTTCTATTCACTTTTGTAAATTTAATATAATTAATATTTTTACTTTACTCTAGGTATGCATGGTTTCTTTTATAATTACTAGTATCTATATATAATACCTTTACTCAGACTAGGAAAAAACAATTAATAACAGCATACAGTTTTTGTCTTTTAGGCATTATGGTGTAGTGAAAGCATACCATAGTTACCCTACCTAATCACTATATGACTCATAATGTTCTTCTTTATTCATCTATGCACTATTGTAGAGGTAAAAAAAAAAGATATGCCCAAAATTAATGTGTTGCATAAGAAATGTAAAAAAAAATTATCAACATTTAGTGAGGAACTTACTTTATTCTCTAATAATATATGCATTATACTAGTTAGATAGCCAACTTGGTCTTTAGTCTCAAGCAGATCTTTTTCTTACCTGTTAACTCTAGACTTAGATTTAATCCTTTTTGCTCGCTCTCCCTCAAAATCACATCTTTTTTTGTGGGATCGTGGAACTTTTACACCAAGACCAAAGGTTTTTTCATATCCATTCCTATCTTCTCCCACCAACTTTTTAAATATTTCACGTCTAGTATTAGCATCAAATCCTTCTAGAAGTGCAGTCATCTCATCCAAAATAGCTTTTTGTAAAGTATAAATCAATGTTATTAATGGGATGTAGATGAGGTAGATTTGCATGTATATATATGTATAACCTTAAAATCAATATAGATTGAAAACATACTCTTGTTGCAGTAGAAGCATCATTAAGTTTAGAACACTTTTTTAGTTCATGAGTTTTCAACCACATTTCCAATTCATTAGGTTATTTCCCCATTTTTTTCCTAGTCAAAACACATATGAAATTGTATATCAAGTATACAAAGTAAAATAAATTTTGTATTGCATAGATGAATTAATCATCTACCTACCTTTTCTTCTGCTCGGATGTGTGCAAAGTTGTTTGAACTAGCATATGAACACATTTTTGACTTTACACGATTGTGAATCCCTCTTTGACCTCTTTCCTAGGAAATATGAGAAAAAAATATTAGTATAAAAAATAAACTAATAGAACTATCATAGTAATAGCCAATTTTTTTAAATAATTAAATGAAAAATCACTACCTTGCCTTTTGGAGATTCCTAAAATTTTATCATCTCTAACCACATGGTCTCAGGTATTTCCTTTGGCTTAGAATGTATTACTTGATTGTGTGTTTTTCAATCAAAATGAACCACCTTGAACTCATACTTATGAGCTCTCCAAGTTTTATGGATTTTACCCAATGCCCACTTATATGGTTCTTGATTTTAAGGAAATTAGTAAAAGATCTATAAAGGAAGAAAATTAAATAGAAAAAAAAGCTATATAATACATATAACAAAAAGAATAATGTTGATTAAGTAAATGTTGTGGTAATGTACCTTTTCTTCCTCCCAAATCAAATCTAGATATTTCCTATCCATCTTTCTCCAATCCCAATAATCAAGTTGGCAGTTGCCTAGGATCCCATACCAAGTAGCCTAGAAGTGTTGACAATTGCCTAGCTGAATCACTAATTAGTTGAACATGTTCATTGACATCCATATACTCAGCCTTCTTTAACACTTTAGTCTTGTTACATCCACGACCCTTTTCATTCCTGGGCATTGAACCTCAAAATCTTCTTCTATTTTTGGCGGTATAGCCGTTTGGAATTGCATGCTCGATTTGTGAACCATAATTGGCTTCTATTATAGATGACACATTATTGGATTAGATACAGCCAGGACTATGCCGTTCGCCTAACGATAGCAATAAAAGGGTGACTAAGTTAATCATTTTCAACATGCAGAAGGTGGTAATAAACCCCAAAGTAAAGTTACAACATACATATTTACATGAATTACACATGTGAGTATTGGGAATTCTCAAAGGATCTTGCACTATCATTTCATTTAGACTATTAATCTTTGAGCAAGAAGATTCTTGTCTGTGACATTCCCCTTAAAAAATGAGAAACAAATAACAATAAATGCTAGCAATAATCTTAAAAGGCATAAACCTAATAAATTTCTACCGTTGAATGTTTTTTCCTCATTAATTTTCATATATTAAAAGATCATTTATTATCATACAAATAAGGATTTAAACTTATGCATACGACTAAGTAACATGGACCACCTATTAATGGCTTTTTCCTTAGTAGTTTTTATATATTGTATCCTATCTCGCCCTCTTAATTTAAATATATTGAATGTAATAAAAACTTATAATAAACTCATGTCTTATATTACTGAATGTAGTTATTAAACATAATATAAGTAAATATATACCAAATTTAGCTCTTGGAGATCATTCCTCTAGTGACATAGGTGTGAATAGTTTGTGCTTAATTGTTGAATATGTGAATAGATAGATTGGGATCGCTTTCTTTAGCCTAGGAGTATGTTCTATTGCTTCAATTGATTGTCCTTCATTTGGACATTTTGAAATTCTATATGTTTTAGCAATAACTTCTTGCATAAACAATACAACAATAATTATAAATTAATAGTGGCTAAGAGCTTAGATACAATTTCTCAACTCAAAAGTAATGAATTCACTTACTTATGAAAAAATGACAAAAAAAATTATGAAGCAATATGGATTGACAACACTATTTAGTACTACTAAAACAAAAACAAACAAAAGAAGATAAGAAAGTAATAATAGTAAAACATTTACCTCCAATTTTCCTTGACTTCTTGTAGTTACTTTCTTCTCTCTCGATGCCTTTTGTAAAGGCAACATGGAAACCTAGTAACATAAAAATTAGAATTAGTATTTAATTAGTTAAGTTTCCATATCCAACTTAGAAATCAAAAACTAACATATTAAAAATAAATTTTGACCAACAATTACCATTTACATTGCTAAGAAAATGAAAGTACATAAAATAGGAAGAAGAAAAAAAGAATGAAAGATTTACTTCTAATTGTTCCCTACTTATTGTAGTTATTTTCTTCTTGCTTGATGTTTTTACCAAATATGACATGACAACCTAGTAACATATAAAGTATAATTAGTATATATTTTCATTCAACATACCATATTGAAAATGATAATTAAAAATATTAAAAGACATATAATATAAAATATATTTAATTATAAGAAAAATAAATACTATTAAAAACCTTAAAGTACACAATCTTCATAACCAAAAAACACAAACATAAAATTATATTTGTGACATTATAACCAAAATCAAACAAAGAGACATATTTCTAACACTAATCATTATCATAATCATAAAAAGTTTCATCTTCTTCATCACTTTCGGTACTATATTCTTCAATTTCTTCATCATCATTATTGCCTTTTGTCATAGCAAAGAAAGGTTCTTCTTGTTCCTCTCTAGTTATAGTAAAATTATCTACACCTAAATCTGTAGGCATGCTAGTTTTTCCGCGATCCACTTCAGGTATGAGATCGTCCTCCATTTCAAACAAGTCTCTTAGCTAAGTGACATTGACAATATGCCAATTTCTTTCTTTAAAATCTGAGGGTATAGAACACCTGCAATGCTTGAGATACTGGGATAAATGGTTTTTTTATTTTTTATTTTCAGAATAGCCTTTAAGTTAACAAGAGTAAATCCAATTTCATCCTCTTTAACTCTTCTACTAAGATCAACCCAATGGCATCAAAATAAAATAACACTCCTTCCACGAGGATAAGTCAACTCAATAATTTCTATCTAAACACCATAGTATGACATGCTCCCAATATATGTGTTTACATTTACTAGAATACCATAGTTTTGAGTTATACTCCTCATATCAATGGCTTTCATGCGCCACCTATATCCATTGCATGTTATTTTAGTCATTGTCTTTATCCACATGCTTGGAGCAAGACTAAGAATTATGATATCTTCTACAACACATGCTTCATTTGGTAGATTCTTAGATACCTAATAAATAATAACACTCCTTGAATGAAAAGATGTATAACTCATGATATAAACATAATAAGTATAAGTATCAGCATATATTCATTACAAACCATTCAGGGAACTTTCTTCTATGAATGTCATCAATCATATTTGACATTTGTTGGTATTTAGTTCTTATGATATCATAATGCTCTCTAGGAACAAATGATAAAGTTAGAAATACATATTAAATTATTAAAAAATTATTTAAAGATCATTAGGACTTATAGTACAAGTACTTCAAATTCATTGCAATTTGCAATAAAATAATTACGTGCTTCCTCAGTCAACATATATTCTGGTTGTACATCTTTTTTCTTAGACATTGCATGAAACTTTAAGGAAAATATAGGCAACCCATTATGAAATTCATTACCATCATCATCATTATTTTGTGTGGACCTATTTACCCTTGTTTCAACATCAAGCAAATATCTAGAACAAAATGTCAAATATTCTTCTACAATATATCCTCCTACAATTGATCATTTAGGATGACTTTTATTGTGAACATACATATTTAAACCTCCTTAAATACCTATAAAATTAGTAATATATTACTAACATAATATAATCATAAGCTTGATCTTCCATTAAAAATAATAAATAAAATACTAGAATGTACATACATTTCCACAAGATACATCCAATGGTAAAATGTTGGATCTACAATGATTCCCTCATTAGCCAAATGAACAACTAGGGGCACCATGATGTCAAAGAA
Organism: Tamarix chinensis; assembly: GCA_030549775.1. Taxonomy (NCBI): domain Eukaryota; kingdom Viridiplantae; phylum Streptophyta; class Magnoliopsida; order Caryophyllales; family Tamaricaceae; genus Tamarix; species Tamarix chinensis. The sequence goes on along the minus strand of CM060177.1, from coordinate 61,209,094 downwards.
AGAAGGAGAAAAAATGTGTTACATATGAAAAAGTGTGAAAGCAATGTGATCCTATAATATCTCCAAGTCTTAGGTTATTGCCTCTTTCGAGCAAAGTTCCTTCAAACAATTACTTATCTAAATCAACACCTTGCTCACATCCTTATTTTGCATTTTTCTTAAAGCTAATGGTAATAGTTTTTGAATTATGATGTGATGATCATGACTTTTAAGCCATAGATTTTTCCATCAACAATTCGCCTTCCGATGTTTGTAGCATACCCATCCAGTACATTCACAAAACCTAATATGCTTAGTATTTCCTCTTTTTCTTTGTTGGTTAATGTAAAGCATACTGCAGGTAGATATATTTTATCTTCTATTTCAATGGGATGTAGCTTATCTCCTTTATCTACTAGTCAAGTCTTGACTGTAAGGTATCCTTAGTTATCCCTTCAATGGCTAAAAGCGTGCCAAGTAAATTCTCAAAAACATTATTCTCAACATGGATCATATCTAAGCTGTAGCACAATAGAAGTTGCTCCCAATATGGAAAATGGAAGAATATTCTTCTCTTGTTCCAAGGCCTTTTTTTATCCTCCCTTCTCCTTTTATTATGAGTATGAGGGGCTTTTCCAAACATGAAATCAGTTCCATCCATTTGATATAACAATTATGTCCCAGAAAATGATGTAGGAGGAGGCATGAGTTATGTTTTCTCATTAAAGAACCTTATACAATGACAAAATCTGTTATTAGAATCCAAGAAGCTGCGATGGCCCATATAACACTTTTTTTCTTCCCCTTAAACATTCAGAGCAAGAATTTATATTAAAATGCGGGTATGCAACTTTTTCTTTAGTTTTCCATCCCGAAAATTTATCATTTGTTGGAAATTCATTGATGGTATTTATCAAGGAATCATGAAGAGAGAACGTTTTATTTTTTGAGGCATCATAAATCTCTAATCCTGCCTCCCATAACTCATTTAACTCATTAACTAATGGTTCAAGAAAAAAATCAATGTCATTTTTAGGTGTCTTCTGGCCAAGTATAAGTAATGAAATAGGAAAGTATGATTGTTTCATACATAGCCACATAGCCATGGAGGTAAGTTATAAATCATTAATACAACTAGCTAGATGCTATATTGAGTACCCATCATGCTAAATGGGTTAAATCCATTACTGGTCAAGCCAAGCCTAACATTTCTTGAATCACTAGCAAACTCTGGGTACTTAGCATCAAAATCTTTCCAAAGATAAGAGTTTGCTAGATGTCTGAGCTTAGCATCTTTTTTTCACTCCTCTACATGCCATATCATTAAAGGGGCTGTTTTTTATGACATAAACAACCTTTTAAGCCTCTAGATCAAAGGAAAGTGTTGTAATACCTTTAAAGGAACCTTTTTTCCACTAGCTAATTTCACCACAGTTCCATCATCAGCAACTTTCCATCTTAAAGCATTACAAATAGGGAAATTATCTAAATCAACATTTTCCTTCCTAAAAAGTACACAATCATTTGGATACACATCAATTTTCTCATAACCAAGTCCAAGTTTTTTTTATAATCCCCTACATTTGCCTTGAGAGTTTGGCAATGTTGATTCTTTTGAAGAGCTCTTTTAAATAATTTCACTAAGGCAGCAAAGGCAACATTGGTCACTCCATATAAAAATTTCAGATGATGCATTTCAACAATGAAGGAGAGTTTACTAAAATCTTCACAATTAGGATATAAGGGTTGCCCTGCATCTTCAATCAACTTAACAATTGCATCAGATTCTTTATTAGAACCTAGATAACTACTAATTTCCCTATAAAATTCAAAAAGATATCCTACCATCTTAATAACACCATCACATGAACCATCATGCACATCATCAAACCCCATATCATCATCAAGCTAGAAATTTGAAATGTCATTATTTTCATTGCACCTTTGTTCCCCATGAAAAATTCAAACACACCTTTGATAGTCTATATCCATTTCTCTCATTATAAGATGACCTCTAACCACATTTCTTTCATGATAAAATCAATTTGCACAAGTCGACTATGGACAAGCAATATTATTTCCATCAATGTATAAGGCTACAAATGCATAGTCAAGGAATATATCTAAGGCTCTTTTGTACTATTTTCTACTCTCCTTAGTTTCACCCAACTCCAGTTCTTAAATACATCCATGACATCAAGTTCCTACATAATTTTCAACAAGTAACTACATCAAAATAAAGAGAAAAATAAGGATAAAGGTTAATAATGAAAACTAGTTTTTTAATATAATTATAATATATCTACAATTCAATTGCAGGTGATGCTACCTAATCCACCAATGTAAGATGACTATATAGTGCCCCTTGCATGTTTGGTGAAGTGATTTTTTTAAATTTTTTCATCAATTAAACCATTATTAAGCAAGGTAACTAATAGAGACAACATCATAAAAGTAACAAGAAGGTCAAAAAATGATAACAACCAACCAATTCAATAAGAAAAAGATAGATTGATAAATATCTAGTATTGTGGCTTAAAACCTCAATTGACTTTTAGTAAAGAACTTGAATCAACAAATTCGGATAATACTCAAACTCCAATTAGACAAGTTTACAACCACTATATATCAAAAAAATATAGAGAGAGTTTCATTATGCACATATGACATTTGATCATAAAAGGAAAATCGTTTATAAAAAAAATAATTATGTTACATTTTCTTAACAAAGAAAATAATATAATATAGCTACATTAACACAAAATCTTAGAGATAGATATTGTTTTATATTCAAATATCATCAACATAAAAGCAAACAAAATATTTTATTCAAATAATTATTTTAGTAAGAAATGTTCCATGGTTTCACTAATGTTTAACATCCATTATGAACAACTAGGTTCACTAAGAAACAACAAGCAATATTTTCCTACCACATTACCACAAAGCAACAACAATTTCTCATAAGAAAAAGTTATACAACCACAAATATTCAACAACCACTTGAGTGTTGACCTCCCTAACTTCATCGATAAGCAAGAATAGCTTAAAAAGGAAGATAACTTCTAGTGAAAGAGGAATAAACAATTTACAAACATGTTAAAGCTATTATACAAATTATATCACTTTCATAATTGAATCCAACCCCCTTTTCGAAATTATTGGTAACCATAATAGAGTCTTAGAGAGACATAAACATCAACCAAATATGATAAGAAAAGAATAAAATTAAAGTAGGAACCCGCCCTATGGGTTGTTAAGACCTAATGCTCCATACACCACCCTATTATAAGTAAAAGATAAAATACCATCAACATTAACTAAGACAAAATAAGAAAATTCAAAACATTCTCCTAATACCAATTTAGTCCTATTTGCCAGCTCCACCAAGATCTAGAATGTTAAGCTTTTACAGATGAAAAAAGGAAAAACCAAGTACCTTAGGCTATAAAGCATTAGCTTTCAGCACTTGTAGTTCAAAATCCCTCGAAAGGACCCATAAACCCTCAAATCATACAAGCAACCTATCACTAGATCAAAACCTTAAGCAAAATGACCAAAGAGAAACCAAAAAACTATAAACTAGTATACACATTGGGCTTTCCAGAACCATTAGAGCATCTTCCTAGATCATCAATATAAAATGTAAAGATTAGATTAGAAAAAACTATTTGAAACATAAAATAATATAAAGTAAGTAAATTTTATTAAAATCACTCACATAATTAGGGCTTACAACCCTAAAATGTCAAATCAAATAATTTCATAGAACTAATCCAAACAATAAGTAAAAAAACTCAATTTAATTTATTTTAAATCAAAGCTAGCTAATTTTAACTCAATTTAATTGATTTTAGAAATTGTTCCTAAAATTAGGGTTTTAAAGCCCAAAATACAAATCCAAAAAATTTAAAAAAATTAATCCAAAATGAACTTGTTAAAATACAATTAAGGTCATTTTAAATAATTACATAAAATCAATTTTAGAATAAACAACTATACAAACGACAATTTTCATAATTTCATTGGAAAAATAGGGTTTTAGGACCAAAAATGAAATTTGATCAAATTTTATTAATTTATTTAAATTCAATTTTTAGAAATGTATTAAGACCTATTTTATAACATATTGTATACTCAACTGATTAAAAACAATAAAGAACATACCTGATTTAACATAATAAGGGCTTTTGAGCCCAACTGGTGAATTCTATCAAATCTTGCAAAAATATTTAAATTGATGGTTTGGAAATGAAATATACATATTCTATTACAAAATATATAATCAATTTAATAAAATATTTCATTTACGCAACTCAAATCTATAGAAGTTTGACCTAAGAATGAAATTTTGATTAATTTTGCACAATTTTCTTAAATTAAAAATTCAAATATGAAACTAAGTATATTTTAAAGCATAATGATTGATCAAATTATCCAAAATAGCTTAATTGAATGAATCTGAGATATCTAGACATAACCGGGTCAATAATCACAAATTTTAGAAATCAACATATATCACACAATTAGCATATCCAATTCAATCATATAATACAAATACACTTAATTAAACAACTAATTTAGCTTAATTAAAGCCCATTCTTTCAAAATTAATCAAAACAAAAAATTTAGGTTTTGGAAAAATATGCCAAACGAATTGAGCCAAAACATTGCAGGTAAAGGGAAGTGGAGCTTTGTCGATGGGAGAGGAGCACTCGCCAGCGGTAGATTGATGCTAGAGGTGGCTAGCCGGTAGTGCGCCGCTGCTGTCTTCTTGCGTTACTGTTGAGCTGTTGTTGTCATTACATTGTTGTTGCTTTGTTGATGTTGTTGTGCTAACGTAGATGATGACGACCGGGAGCTGTGGTGTCACGGTCGAGATGCGGTGAGGCGGTGTTCGATGAAATAGAGGGAGGAGCAAGGATAACCACTCGTTACCTGCAAGTCAGCAACAACAAAATAACTAGGAGGTCGAGATATAAAAGGCTGAAACTCGAAAGGGAATAAGCGGTAGGGCAGTGTTAGTTGATATTATGAGATTTAATTGTTATTATTCTATTTAAAAAATATCATTTTTTCCTCATTATTTTTATAAGATTTATTATTTTATCGAGTTTTTTTCTTTTGGATATATTTTGTAGGTACAGATAAAAATAAAGAAATGTAATGGAGAAATCGATGGAAAGAGGAAATGAAGCAAAGAGCACATCAAGAGATATGGAATCCATGGAAGAAAATACGAGAAATGAATAATATACATAAAAGGGAAGCTTGTGCCAAAATCTCATAAAGAGATAATGAAGGAACAAAAAACACGGTACCCCCGTGTTTTCTAAACACGGGGACAAAATCTCGATTTTTAAATTTATTAGTAGGCAGAGAAGTCGGTGAAAAATATGGAGGCCCCGTATTTCCCAAAACACATACCATGTTTTTCTTAAATTCTGTAACCGTTCGTGCAAACTTTTCCCTGATATATTTATGAAGTCCTGAACATTTGAGAATTTGGTTTTTGTAATTCGAGAATTAAATTTTATCTTTTTCTTAATATTCTCTAGAAAACACATGTACTTGAAAATTCCAATTCTCTTTCTCTCCATTGTACTCAATTGATGAATTAACAATCTACAATTGAAGTTAATAAGTTCTTCTCTATTCCTCTCTTAATTGCGAGTTATGATTTTTTATTGAATGCAAGTAAATTATTTTCATTGCATTATTATTTTTCTTATTTTTAGTGTTTTATTATTTTTTTATTAATAATCATTGATTTTAATTATAGATTAATGTAGTTAATTATGTGTTGTTGCAATTATGAAGATAGTAGTGTAGATAGTATAGGGTAAGGGTATTTGATGATGGAATTAGGGTTTTAGATATGACAATGTAATTTGAATTTATGATTCTAAATGGAATTTAATTAAATTAATGGATAGAATTGAATGATCTCGCATCATAGGTTAAGAATGTAAACTAATTAGATTGATCGCCTATTTAGTTTAGATCTTAATATATGATAGGATAACAAAATTAATACGTAATTGTTAATTAACATTTCGACAGTAACAAAATATTAATTATTAATCCTATATATTAATTCATACAATTGCATGATTCGAGCTTATGTGATTATGGTCGTAGTTGACTTCTTGTCATTCGTAATGCTACCATTAATTGAATCTAGCACTCTTAACCTAGGTTATTAATTGGTAAGATAATAAATTGAGAGCTTATTCATTTTATCATAATTAAGAGAAAGTAAATAGATGAATTATTATGAGTTTCAAAAGGTCAACATTAAATCATTTATAATCATTCTGTTTTCCATGATTGTTTGATATCCTAGTTTCATAATCAATATCTTCCTATCCTTATTCATTAATTAGTGAGTAAAGTGTTTTATTATTCATCCATAGTATAGAACTTAGTGATAGAAATAAATGTTATTGTATAATTGGGGTTTTAACATTGATTGCTGAATTATTGATTATACACCATTCCTTGTAGGTTTGACTCCTTCTTACCATCTACTACATATTTAGAACTTAGGATTTATTTATTAAATTTATTATGCATATGACAACACCTCAATTTTTTGGTGGCATGGCTGGGGAATGGCAATTATAATATTTACTTCTATTTTTTATGTTGTTTATTATTTTCTTTTAATAATTTCTCCAATTATACTTATCTATTCTGTAATTGTGTATAATCCTCAGGCACTAGCATTTGAAGTTGTTTGCAATTGAGCATCAAGGACAAATCATCGTGCGAATAGACCTTAATTCTTCTTCTCCTATTACAAACCAAACAAGAAGGATATTGAAATATGCTCATCATATTCCATTACCTTCTAAAGGAAATTTTATAGAGTTGGAATAAGATCACATAGAGGATTTGTTTAATTTACCTTGTCACATCAATCTACCTATGGCAGATCTAACTCTCAAGGAGCTAGTTGATCCTATTTTCAACCCTAACCTTTTATGCATTAATTATCCTACAGAAAATGATACTTGTGAGATCAAACCTTATTTAATACATAATTTACCCATTTTTACATGATTCAGGGACAACAACTCAATGGGTTTGGGACGTTTCACTGATCCCAACAAGTTTCTTAAGGAATTCCATATCGCATGTTCCGGTATGAAACCAAATGGAATAAATTTAGAATAACCTAAAGCATTCCCTTTTTCTTTGGATGATGCTACAAAATAATGGTTATATGACTTACTAGTGGGTTCTATGAATACTTGGGTTAATATGCCAAAGGTTTTCCTTGAAAAATATTTTCCTTCATCTAGAGCAACTAACATAAGAAAAGAAATTTGTAGTATTAGGCAAGGAGGAAAATCGCTACATGAATATTGGGAAAATTTCAAGAATTTATGCGGTAGTTACCACAATCACCGAATTAGTGAGCAATTGTTAATACAATTCTTTTGTGAAGGATTATCTCCTATGGATCAAAACATGATAGACGTTGTTAGTGGTGGTGCATTGGTTGATAAAACCCCTACTGGAGCTGAAAGATTGATGGCTAATATGGAATCTAACTCTCAATATTGTAGTAGGAATAGTACTTCTATGTCTCCACAGGTGAAATAGGCTAGAATTGCTGAGGTAAAAATACAAGTGTCAAATCTGACATAGAGAAAGTTGTGGGTAACAAAATTCCTACAAAGGTATGTGGAATTTGATCTTTTACTATTCATTCTACTGATATGTGTCCTACTTTGCAAAAAGAATAACAAGTGAATACCATTGGAGGACAACAAATACCAAAGAGGAATGATATTTATGCTCCAATGTACAATACAAGATGAAAGGATCATCCTAACCTAAGGTATGGAAACAATCAACATGGTGGTAATTCATATTTCCAACCACTATCTCATCAAAATCAACAAGAATCAAATCTACCTCCCTTAGAAGTAACCTTAACCCAATGCATAGAAAAAATAATTTTTGGAAGAATTGAATGAGAAGTTTAATGTTGATGAGGAGATTAAAGAGTCAATGGCTGCTTTAGGAGTATGTCCTTATAGAATCATAAGATTTGTGAATTTACTATTAACATTGGATAGACCTTTACCTTCCATAGAGAAAGCACTAGAATTGGAGTTGAAACCTTTATGGCTTTACCTAACCATCTTAATAATACATATTTGGGAGAAAAAGATACCCTTCCTATTATCTTCTCCAGTGACCTAACACCCAAACAGGAAGAAAAACTTGTTAATGTTTTGAAGAAATATAAATCTGCTTTAGGATGGATAGTTGCTGATATTAAAGGTATTAGTCCCTTAGTGTGTATGCATCAGATTTTAATGGAAGATGATGTTAAGACCAGTAGACAAGTACAACATAGGCTAAGTCCAATTATGATGGAGGTAGTAAAGAAAGAGGTGTTGAAACTGTTGTATGTGAAAGTCATTTATCTAATTTCTTATAGCAGTTGAGTTAGTCCTATCCAAGTAGTATCCAAGAAAATAGGAATTACTATAGTGGAGAATGACAAGGGAGAAATGCTTCCTACTACAGTTTGAAATGGTTGGATGATATGTGTAGATTATAGGAATATGAACTCTATAACTAGGAAAGATCACTTTCCTCTACCATTTATGGATCAAAAGTTAGAGAGTTTAGCTTATCAAGATTATTATTATTTTCCTGATGCATATTCTAGATATGTACAATTTCCTATAGCTCTAGAAGATGAAGAGAAAACCACGTTCACATGTCCTTATGGTACGTTTGCATATTGTCACATGCCATTTGGGTTATGCAACGCCCCTGCCACATTTAAAAGATGTATGGTAAGAAACTTGGAGATGGTAGATCTTACCATTCCAAGTTATGAATGATGAAATATTGGGACATTACTACTTGGGAAACACATAGGTGATGTAAATAAGTTTTTCTTATCTCATACTTATGATTTTTCATTATTTCATATGCTCTATGTTTGTGAATATTTTCCATTTTATGTGTTCATACCGTTCCCTTATTATGTGTGTCATTTGAGTGTATTTTTCTCTTTTTGTATTGTAAATAATCCTAGGGCTAGGGATCTGCTGCCACCTCCATTATAAATCCTTTCTCATTCCTCTCTTCTTTTGTGTGGGTTAGTTCATTAGGGACAATGAACAAGCTAAGTAGAGGGGATGTACTTTTAATGGTATATATATATATATATATATATTAATGTAATCTTTGTTGGTGTTGTTTGCATATTTATTTATTTTTATTTTTATTTCTTTTTTTATTAAGAATATGAACACCACACGAAAATGAAAAAAAATATCAGACCAAAAAAATCGAATACCCAACACAATCTTCAAGTTGCAAACAACAGAGGAAAAACATCAAAGCAGATCCAACAGAATTTGACTTACTCAAACAGGAATCAAATGGAAAAAAAAGGAATTCGAAACACTAAAATAAGAATCTGATAGATTTGAACGGGGTTCGATTAATCAAGAAGAGACATTTAAACTAGAGATTGGACACGAGCAAAGCAGATCGATGCTCTGATAACAATTGATCAACTCCCAATCAGGATTCAAAAACAAACTCAACAATACTCAACACAATCAAATGGGAAATAGGGATAGGGTTGATCGAGACTACCCAATCTAAATCCTCCAACCATATAATAACTGGGGTTGCTGGAATCTTGATAATAAACGATGCAAGCTATGACAATAATCAAGCTAAATGCTTTATTTTCATAACATGAAAAATCAAGTTAAAAGTACTATCATTTTACATCAATTTGAGGGATTTATATAGGACATCAACTAGCCAAAAAATTAGATTTGAACATTGGAACAATGATCGAAAAGGAGTAGACATGATGGATTAATGGTGAAAATTCACCATTAATGGTGAGAAAAGAAGAAGGCGTGATTTGGGGCATAAGTTTTAATGGATGTCAAGGAGGAGACGGTCAGGACAAGGTGCTTTGTTCGAAGACGTTCCTCCATTGACAGGCTTGGGTTTGGGGTATTAAGGGTTGAAAATTATTTGGGTTTTAAGGGTTGCTGTTTGTTTTGGCATTAAGGTTGGTGGGTGTTTGGGATTTTAAGGATTTTGGGTTTTATTGAGGTAAAGGATGCTAAGTTTTGGGAGTCGGAAAGATGGGCCAGTGAAGGATTAGGTAGAGTAGAGATTGTGTTTGGATCTGCATTTTGACTAGCTACTTAATACCCATTTTACAAGATAAATAATAATAATATTATTATTATTAATATTAATAATTTCTAATTCAAAAATAATGCCATTATTATTGGTAATAATCTTAAACTAGAATATATCTTCTTAGCAACAAGATCTCAGTTCTTCATAGCAACATATTGGACTATGATTATTTCTACTTTTACCCTATTTACCTTAAATTCTCCTTTAGTTAAACTCTTCGAGCCTAATTATGGATTTTTGTTAGTTTTATAGGTGGTATTCTATTAATCTAGAAGGAGGAAGGTTAGGATTTACATGTATAGAGCTTGATTTTATAGTTGGTAAAGATACTATTTGATGTTTAGGATTGTTTTGCTTGTATTGTTATGTGTGTTTCATGATATGCTTATTATATGATTTAATATGTGTTAATCATGATAATTTGTGATGATATTGTGATGGTATGGATATTATCTTTGAAAGAAAGTAATAATGGGTGAGAGGTATGGATATGATATTGTTATGTTAATGAGATAATTGCAAAAATATATCTTATGGCATGAAAAGTGTGCTAGACCATGATAAATGGACATAGACATATTTGATGAGGTGTGATGATTATTGGCGGACTTGAAAAAATATGTGTGTAGAAGATACGAGACTTTATAAAATAAAGGCTATTTTATGTCCTTAAAGTTATTCTAGCCATTTTGGGATAATGAAGAAATTGTGGTATTTCATGTGTCAAGTGGATTAAAATATGATGATTGTATCATCAAAAATGCTTCGAAGTATTATTGTTTCTTTTGGAGTCCTTTAATTAATTAATTTTTAATTATGGCATAATATCTTATAATGATAATATCAATATTTCATGTGTAAATTCTAGAATTTAATTACATTCTGAATACATTACTAAGGTTATTTATTGGAAGTGGTAACCATATGAATTTCATGGAAGGTATTATAGCTAGTCTATGGAATTATAGTTTTTGGAGAAGTCTATGAGTATTACCTTGGGGTAAGATTATTAATATATGTCTATGACATGGGGACTAGATTGTGCATTTTGGGTATAATAATGATGATGATATTTGTGAATGATATATTATAAGTTCTGTAAAATAATCAATATGGAAGAGTGAATGTTAAAGGGTGTGTAATTAGGTTTGAAAGGATGTGAGAACTTTAACATGTTCTACGTGTCTATCTACTTTAATGTGTTCAATGCCTAAGAATTAATCTTGAATAAGATACTAATCATTTAAAGTGAAAGAGCATGTGAGTAGGGCCAAGGTGATCTATTCATATATATATATTTCCATTCCACCAAGGAAAATAGTGGCTCAATGGCATTCTATCCTAAGAATGTGATGTTTTTAATTTCTATTCCACTGAAAAGAATAGTGGATCAGGATAGTTTTCTCCTGAGAAGGTGTTTTTGTCCATTCCACTAGATTAAGAATAGTATGGACCCTACTCATCATGAAATAAAAATATAATAGAATAACCTATGAAAAAGACACTAATAATTTAAAGTGTAAGAGTATGTGAGTCAGGACTAAGATGTTGTTTTTATATATGTCCCATTCCACTGGGGAGAATAGTGGCTCAAGGGTGTTCTACCCTGAGAAGGTGATGTTTTTAGGTCTATTTCACCGAATGATAATAGTGGCTCAGGTGTATTATCTTTGAGAAGGTGTTTCAAACCATTCCACTGGTTTAAGAATAATGGGGTTCTTGCACTCAATGTATATAAAAGAATGAAAATTGATCATATCTAATAAGAGACATGGACCATTATCTATCTTATGAGTTATTTTCAATCATCTGCTTGTATACATACTATCTATTGTGAAATCATGTGCTAATTATATCTCTCTTTCGATAGTATTGTTCCCTTAATTAGTGCATAGTGTACTAACAACCCGTTATATGGGTATTGCTCATTCTCAATAGCAAGAGACCTTGATTCTTATGTGCAAGTCTTTGAAGATCAGCTAGATGATTATGCTACCTATGATGCCTTATATGGGGATGAGTGAATTCATATGTATTAGGGATAAGGTAAAGAGTAATGTTATCTGGTAGATATATTTAACTAGATACCTTTTTGGACTCTTAATCCTTGGTATCTGTTCTTTTGTATTTTGTATTATAACTTGGAGTCAAACTCCAAACTTATTATTCTATTTAAATGTTTTTTTTCTAATTTCCTTACATTACTTTAAATATTTTAGCCTTGTAAGTGATGTAAGGATGGTTGAATAAGCCAGATTTATGTCAATTATGGTGGTAATCCCTAATATTTTACTTATTTACTTTTGTTGTAAAATAAAAAAATTTAATACTAAAAATCGGGGTGTTACAAAGAAAACTTCTATTTCTTAATAGAATACTCTCTACTAATCTCCAAAGCTCTCAATTGAAAAAGGAGAAGATAAGAAAGAGTTACACACATATGACTTGTGTTGCTCTCTTTTGAATAAGCAAATGCCTTTCATTATGATTGAATGATACCGAGATCAAGTGTACAAGTCCTTATATATACATGCACTTATGCAATCCCATTTCATTAATAAGCCCATGATTTGACCCTTTTTAATGAAATCACCTCCTAACGCATGGTACAAGTATAACATAAATATTTACAATGACATTTTACAAGCATTACAAAGTATAAAACAAAATAACAAAGCTACAAAAACTCTAGTTATGTGACACATATATTTAACATATATAATTCAACTTTGTGTCTTGTAGCCTTGTTCTTCTATGCACTTTATAATTCTTTTAATGTTATTGTCTTATACATCAAATATCTTCAATAACTTAAACTTTGTGTAAATATATATGATACTTGTAAGAATTACCTGGTAAAATATTAGAAGTATAAAAATTTTCAAGCACAATGAGTTCCATCTCCAAGTATGTTAATTCTTCTTATTCTTCTTCCTATGAAGAATAAGATTGAGAGTGATTTAGAGATGCTTCTACATCATATATAAGGGTATTAATGCATGGGGATATACAATCATGCATAGCTAAGGAAACTTAGATTGTATCATGCTTATCTTCATATTATAATAACATAGATAATCACACATGTACTAGAAAATAGATTCGGACAACCACTAGGGTCTATTTTTCCAATTTGTTCAATTGATTAAGTTACACCATTTCCTTATTCATATATTTGTATATGTCAAACTTATGTCAATCATTCTAATTATTAACTAGTTAGTCATTTATGCCATTATCCAACTGTTCATTCCATCTTGTACCCTTTCTGTCATCCAATCCATTGTTTTCATCATTATCCAATTAATTATTATTCACTTATTCATCATCCAATTTTTTATCATCAAGCAATAGATTATGCACCACCTATGATCTCATATACCATGAAAACGTATCCAAACTAAGACACATAAAGTTAAGGTTGAATCCAATCACCAAAAAGGATATAAGTTCAAGCAGAAGCCAATCACCAAAATGGACATAAGTCTAAGGTGAAGACAACAAATATAAAAATAAGTCTAGGCTAAAGCCAATCACCTAGGTAATTAGACCCTTTAGTATCAGTACCTCCTAGTTCATCATTACTGTCAAGAGTAGGTATGGCACTAGGATCTCTAGGATCCCAGTTGAAGACACCAATAAATGCCTAAAGGCACACAAACACCTTGGTAGCTAAATGAGGATTGAGCAACCTAAACCCATACATAACTTGAATATATTTTGCTTTATGGAATGATTACATTATTATGAGGCTAAGTGATCACACAGGGCTCATACAAAGAGCAATCAAGGTATTCACATATTTCTTCCATATTACTCCTTTCCATTTCCTAACAACTTGTAGGGTTTTCATTTATCCTTGTCCAATATTATTCATGTCCATCATATTATTTTATTTAAGTACATGTTGTGCTTCATTACTTGTAACACCCCAAAATTCACTAATTTTTTTTTAAGCGGAAGAAAATAAAATAGAAATACTTCAAACCTATGAATTCTGGGAATGTTACCGCCACACTTAGTACCAAACCGGTTCTCTCCGACCGTTTCAGTACCAAGTGCTAAGGCTAAAGAGAATACTAATCCATCAATTATAAATCAAAACAACTAAACTCTGAAAAGCATTAAACGGTTGTAAAACAAAATCAGAGTACGCATAAAGAATTATTATTCAAATTAAAAAGAGAAATAGCTTGCAACCGATAAAAGATTAACAAAAATAATTAGAATTACATAGAGACTGAAATATGGCCACAACTCTCTCGAACTTGAGCCAACCACAAACTCAACACACAGCCCCGATTGATGTCTTCCCACCTACACAAATTCAGAAGGGCATACTACTCGTGGGAATGAGCAGCACCCATGAAAAGGGTCATCAGTACGCTACGTACTGAGTAAGGTAACCGAGCACTAAGGCCAACACATAAGCACATAAAATCATGCATAATAATAAAAGGACATAAAGACCATCATCATGTCATCATATCGACCAATCATTCAGATACATACATAAAGGCCCAATCATAGTCCAGATTAATTACTTAATTAATCTTTTATCGGAATTCGATACACATCATGCATTTTTTATCAAATCCATGCGAGTACAGAAGCCCACTATTATAGCCGGTGGATCGGAGGCACATAGGGTATCATACCCCAACCACTATTATAGCCGGCGGATCGGATACACATAGGACTACGCGTCCTAACCACTATTCCTAACCTGTGGATTGGTTGGCTCCGGCCCGCATGGTATTCCACTGTAAGTAATTAGTATCTTTTAGGCATTTTAGCTAAACTTTGGCTTGCGGTTGTTGAGCTCGGGAACCCCCACTATTATAACCGGTGGATCGGTTTACGCATAGAGCATCCTTCTCTAACCACTATTATAACCGGTAGATTGGTCACACATAGGGTAAAAACCCTAACCACTATTCCGAACCGGTGGATCGGTTGGTCCCGTCTCAACGATCTTCCACTTTAAATAATTGGTGTCTTAAGTATCTTATTCAAAGCTTCCCCTGGACATGCATGAATCAACACACATCACAAATCACAATTACACTTTAATCACCAAATATACTTGATATGACAAAAACCCTAAGTAGCCACCACAGACCACAATTAACCTCAACAAATTATAATTCAGTCTCCTCCGTACCCTTAATTTGCTCCACGTACTATTTTTCATCCCAAGTGCTCAAACACCCAAACAACACTTACATGACCTTCCTTACATCTCAAATTAACTTTCCACACGTAAATTTCATACCCATGTAGACATTAATCTCCTCATGCAAAACCCTAACCCAAAACCCTAATACCGCCATTCAACCACCAATGCCACCATGTAAACCCTAATACCACAATGAAAACCCTAATGCCACCATGCAACCATTAATACTACTATGCAAAACCCAAGATTTTATCATACAAAACCCTAAATTCAATCCACATAACCCAAAGATTCATTCATACCAAACCCTAGATTCAAACCATATAAAACCCAAAGATTCATCCATACCAAACCAAATATTCATCCTTACCAAACCCTAAATTCAAACCATATACAACCCAAAAATTCATCCATACCAAACCCTAGATTTGAACCATATCAAACAAGAGATTCATCCATATAAAACCTTACATTAGATCCTTCCACATAAAACCATAAAATAGATTCTCCAAATCAAAACCATAAATTAAATTCTTCCATACAAAACCATAGATTAAATTCTCTCACACAAAATCATACAAAACCATAAATTAATATTCCCCATATAAAACCATAAATTATATTCTCCATACAAAACCTCAAAAATCATAAATCAGATTCTCATGTATCAATGGAATACTTAGGTCAACTCACATCCCTTAATCAACTTCTTTCTCCATCCTCATTTTTCATCCTTTTCCCCCGCACAAATCATATCAACATCCTCACATGCATGTCTTATAGGGTCACAACACATATTATCATACATAAATAATATACATGCCATACAAAACATACTTCAAGTCCATGTCATATCATCCACGTTATATCACATACAGAATGATTATAATAATACATAGGATACATAGCATGCGAGGCACATAATGCATATAAGCACACAAAAGGCCTTAGCACCCCTTACCTGAATCGACACCGGTCTTGGAGCACGTTCCTACGCCTCCTTAGGGCTTTGACCAAATAATAACATATTAATAAAATAACCTTAACAAAATTCTAACTTTGCTAAAGACATAAAAATAATAGAGAAATTATAAACCTTGATAATATAGGGTTAAAGACTTTACCCTAATAATAATAATGATACTTATATAATAATATCAAAGATAATAAAACTAATATCAATGAGAATATAATAATAATAATAATAATAATAATAATAACAATAGTAACAACAATAATAACATTATTAATAATACTAATGGTAAAATATTTGCATTAATAACAATGGAATAAGAATAATAGAAATTCGAAATATAAAATAATAATAATTATTATACTTATAAAATATTAATATTAATAATAGTAATAAAAGAAATAATAAGGGGGAATAATAATAAAATCGAATTAAAATACAATAAGGCTTAAGCCCTCAACACAAATAATAATAAAACAATAATACTACTAATAATAATAATAAAACATATTAAGAATATAAATATTAAGAATAGTAATAATGGTATTTATATGCAAATAATTGAAATTAATTAAATCAAGGCTTATAATAATATGGAAAATGGTTGAGAGGGTCTAGGGTTCAACCTTAGGCTGGTGGGGACAGGCGGCACCGGCGGTGGTGCACAGCGGTGGCGGCGGTGGTCGGAAAAAGAGAAGAAAAGAGGGAAAGATGGATGTTGGGAAAAATATAGGGAGAATTGAAATGATATAAGAGATGTTTATGGTTTCCCAGGAGGATAGGGACAAAATGATGGTGGTGGTGCAGCCAAAGGTGGCGGATTACGGCGGCGCACGGTGGTTTAAGGTTTCGGGGTAAAATTCTAGCCAAACGAGCAGCCAACTTTGCACGGTTATGGAGGCCCGTGCAAGAAGAATTGAAAGTTCTGGGGATCTTAGTTAGCTAGAAGAGATTTTAGGTAAGAATTTGAGATGCTGCTCCGGCGATGAAGTTGGCTATCGGCGGCGGAAGGTGCGTTTGAAGTCAGGGTGGCGGCAACTCGGGCTTAGGGTCTCGGGAAAAAGAAACTCTAAAAACTCCTATAACAAGGCTATTTATAGATGGTATAAGGGATAATAGGGTGTTGAAGCTCGAAGGGGAGGTATTAAGTGCAAGAATTTGGGTGGCCGGTGGCAGTAATTGATCGGCCATCGTTTGGGTTGCTTCGAAATTTCGCGAGGCTGGGGAGAAGAAACGGGCGAGAGATAATGTCGAATAATTATGCCAATTTATTCCTGGAGTTAATAGGAAGACAATGAGACAAGAAACGGCCGGTCAAAGGTCTCGTGGCCGGAGATGCCATTGACGGGGTCGAAAGGTGCAACAGCATCGACGGAAGAGGACGGAGGAAGAAGGAAGAAGGAAAGGAGGCAGACCGGTCGGCCGGGAAAAAGAAAAGAAAAAGGGATAACTGGGCGGTTCGGCGACGTAGGAGGAGTCATTAAATCGAACGACGAGTTTCGGTGGAAACGGAGGCAAAATAAGACGCTGGAAGGAGTCAGAGGAAGGAGTCGCGCGGGCTGAGCCGAAGAAGAAGAAGAAAAGGAAGACTAGGCCGCAGTTGGCCCAGTTTGGTGAAAAAGAAGAGGAAAAAGAAAAAGAAGAAAAATAAAGAAAAAGGAAAGGAAAAAGGAAGAAACAAAAAGAAAAAGGGAAAAAGGAAAGGAGAAAAATAATTATGTTAGGGCCAATTAAATTAATCTGAATATTTAGGATATTTAAATAATAGTATTTGAATAAAATAATATTTAAATCTCTTTTTAGGCTAAATTAGGATTTTTGAAAGATTTTTCATAAATTCCATTTTAATTAGCAAAACACCCTAAATTCCTCCAATTAAATTATTTATAAAATTATTATTAAATTAAAACTATTTTCTCATTCTTATTTTAAATAAAATAATTTATTTAATTAATTTCCAAAATAACATATTTAATTATATAAAATGCCAAAATTTCTCTAATAAAAATACTTACAAAATTCTTCTTAATTTTTCCTAATGAATTCCTTTTTATTTTAATAAAAGTAATTTATTTAAATAATTTTTCTAATAAAATATCATTTAAATATAATTTATAAAATTAGAAATTTTTGGGACATTTCATTACTCTTTTCTCAAAGACCATCACATTTTATAAGTGATAACACATTTAGCCTTTACAATACTCATTGAGTATGTCATAAATTATGATCCATTTTATCCATTCATTAGGCCATTAATTCATTATAAAATCTGTATTTTATCCCCTTAATAATCATAAGACTATCACATGCATAGTCTTAAAGCATAACCTAGCCAAAAGAAATAAAATCACACAAACCAATTAAGCAGTCTAGCCCAACTAATTGATTGATTGCACCAGCAAGTCAATTGATTTGGGTTGACTAGTTAATTTGTTTAACTCCACCAAACCTTACCGTTTCCTCAAACTTGTCAACCATTTTAGGTAAATTAGTTGATTTCTCATAGACTAGTTGGGATCTTGTGACTCGTATTTAGTGTGTCTAATATCTTGGATTGGTGTGTGAAGTGTTTCGAAGGAATTTAGAGTAGAATTGTGAGCTATGCTAGAAAAATGTGAAGATTTGACCTTGATGAAACCAGAATTTGGAAAAGTGTTGAACATGAAAGTTGTAGATCTTTCTATTAGCTTTCCCACACATTAAGAATCAGCTAAATTATATTTCAAACAAATAGGTTGTGTCCAAAATATTGAATAATGTCAAAGATGAAAAGAAACACATGGGGCCATGCTTGTGATGATCTCGTATAGTATAAATATCATGCAATTAAAAACCTAATTAGTATAGTGTCATCCTCTTCTCTCCTCTGAAATTATATTGTGATTCCTTGATAAATTTAGTGATTTAAGTGACGATTTCTTTGATTCTTCTTGTAATTACAATTACTTCCCATCAATAAGAACATCTATTTTCCCAATCTGTGTTCTTAAGTGTTCTTCTCTTCTCAATTCTTGTATTTTCTAAGTGATTCCAATCAGATATTATTTTTTAGAATTAGTATCAATCCCCAAAAAATTGGTATCAGAGCACAAGGTTCGTGTTTGGGATGCCCACAAGATTTGATAAAGAGAATTTTGATCGGTCTATAAACTTTTGCTTATGGAAGTTGAAGATGAAGGAAATCCTAATTTAGAATGGATTGGAGAAGGAGTTACTTGGGAAATGAAATAAGGTTGATTCAATGACAAATAAGAAATTCAAGGAGATAGATTAAAAGCACTTTCAACCATACAGTTGTTCTTGTCTAACAAGTTATTGCGCAAGGTGGCTAAAGAAACAACAATGTCATCCCTATGGCTCAAGCTGGAGTATCTATACCTGAAACAGTCGATGATGAATCCTTTGTTGTTAAAGAGCAAGTTTCATGAGTTGAAATTAGGTCAGGGATAATCCCTAAAATCTCATCTTGACAATTTAACTCTATAATTATGGATCTGAGGAATATAGATGTCAAATTAGAGGATGAAGATCATGTTTTTATATTGTTGTGTTCCCTGCCAACTGATTACAAAAATTTTTGTAAGACCATACTATATGGGAAGGATGATGAGGTTATCCTTGATGATGTCAAGACTCCCCTGGTATAATGGGAGTTGCTTGACTAAAGGTGGTTCTAGTGACTCATATTGTAAGGGAAAGTCAAGAAATAATAGATCGAAGAATATCATGTGTTATGGATGTCATAAGAAGGGTCATATCAAGAAGTTTTTCCTAATACAAAATCTAGAGATAAATCTGATGAATCATCTAGCACCAATGATGATTCTACTATAGCCCAATATGATAGTGATGGTCATGTGTTGACTTTCACTGATAGTCATACCAAGATTATGGACAGGTGGATCTTAGTATTTGGATGATCTTACCATACTTTTCCAACAAGAACTAGTTCTAGAATTACAAGACAGCTTAAGGTGGAGTAGTTTTGATGGGTAATGATGTTGCATGCAAAGTTGTTGGGATTAGGACAACGAAGGTGAAGATGCATAATGGCATGGTTAGAACATTGTTTAATATTCGATATGTCTGCGAGATGACGAAGAACTTGATTTCATTGAGTTCCTTAGAATGTAATGGATATTATTGTGTGGCCAAGGATGGCATGATGAGGATTACTATAGGGGATTTTGTTGCAATGAAAGGCAATAGGATTGGGACATTGTATGAGCTTTTTGGTTCCACTGTTGAGGGAGTAGCTGCGGTAACATCATCGAGTATGTCTAACTCGGATGTTACTAGACTTTAGCATAAGCTACTTAAACTTATGATTGTTAAAGGCTTGACTGAACTCTCCAAGAGAGAGTTGCTGGATGGACAGAGTAAAGGTACTATAGATTTTTGTGAGCACTATGTGTTTGGCGAGTTGAAGCAAGTTAGCTTTTCAAAGTCTACACATAGTATAAAGGGGCCTCTGGACTATATTCACTCTAATATGTGGGGTCGTACAAGGGTGGTTTCTAAGGGTGGTTTGCGATACCTACTGATATTTATTGATGGCTTCTCTATAAATTTGAGGTCTTATTTTATTAATATTTTCAAGTGTTGGAAGACCTTACTAGAGAAAAAAACTAGAAGATGGGTGAGGTGTCTCAAAATAGATAATGATCTTGAGTTTGTGGAGCATCCTTTCAGTAATTGCTATGAGGACTATAGTATTGCTAGGCACCACACTTCTGTTGGAAGACTACAATATAATGGGGTTGCTAAGAGGATAAATAGAATCCTATTAGAGAAGGCTCGGTGTATATTGTCACAGGTTGGATTAAGCAACGAATTTTGAATTGAGGTAGTTCACATGGCAGCATTCCTGGTGAATAGGTCACCCAATCGTTTGGTTGATTTGAAGACACTTGAGGTGGTATGGTCTAGCAAACCGGTTGATTATTCTAATTTGCATGTTTTTGGATGTCCCGCCTATTCTTAGGTGATAGAAATCTCGATCCTAGAGCCAAAAGTGTATTTTTCTTAGTTATACATCCAATGTGAAGAGGAGATTTAGTTGCCTCCGAGTTTTTGACTAGTAGGAATGTTACCTTCAATGAGTCTATATTCCTCCAAAAGACTGAGTCTTATTCTGATAGTGTATGAATAGGTAGAGTAGGAGAAACTTTGTGATGTTACAAATAAGGTGAAGGTAGAGGTTGATTTGGGTCAGTCTGACTCTTCTAGTATAAGACCCACTATTCCTTAAGTGGGTGGATCCAGGCAGGAGGTAGAGCAAAAGGGCATTGCTCTAAGAAGACCACGGAGGGTTGTGAAGCCTCATTTGAGATTTAGCTTTGAGGATTTAGCATGTTATTCTTTGGCTAGTGTTGAGACTATGGTTGATGTACAAGATCTAGTATTATACACATATGCCATTGATAGTGCTAATTCTGCTTAGTGGTGTGCTACTATGGAGTAGGAGATGCAATCTCTATAAAAGAATCAAACATGGGAACTTTTGAGTTCACCTAGGAAGAAGAACATAGTTTATTGTAAGTGGGTGTACAAGTTTAAATAAGGAACTCCAAGTTTTGAGGGACCAAAGTACAAGACTTGTTTAGTTCCATGTAGGTACAGTCAGATACCTGGTGTAGACTATAACAAAATATTTTTCCCTATTGATAGGTATACTTCTATTTTTATTTTCCTTGATCTTGTGGCTATGTAGGATATGAAATTAGAGCAATTGGATGTTAAAACATCTTTTCTACATGGTGAGCTTGAGGAGGAGATTTATATGGGCCAATCAAATGGTTTTGTTATTGAAGGTAAGCAGGATCAAGGTTGTTTATTGAAGAAGACATTATATGGTTTGAAGTAGTCACCTAGATAATGGGACAAGAAGTTTGATTAGTTTATGATTGAGTGTGGGTTCTTCAAGAGTGATTACGATGGATGTGTATACCTGAAGTAGGTTGGTGATGGTTCTTTGGTATCTCTTTTCTTGTATGTTTATGACATGCTTGTTACAACAAAAGATTTGTCTAAAGTTAATAAGGTGAAAATAATGTTGAAGACTGAGTTTGAGATGAAGGATCTAGGAGCTACGAAGAAGATTCTTGGCATGGATATCATTCGAGACTGCAGAGAGAAACATATTTACTTATCACAAGAGCAATATGTGAACAAGATGTTGGAGAGGTTTCAAATGATTTATGCTAAGTCATTTAATACACTATTGGCAACTCACTTTAGATTATCTACTTTGGATTGCCCCAAATTTAACTATGAGGAGGAGTTTATGGCCACAATTACCTAGCCTAATAATGTGGGATGCATAATGTGTGCTATGGTTTGTACTTGGCATGATATTACTCAAGCTATGATAGTTATGAGTAGAAATATGGAGAATTCTGGGAAGGCTCACTGGCAAGTGGTGAAGTGGGTTCTAAAGTACTTGAAGGGTACTACATCAGCTTATTTGGAGTATAGGAGGTCAACTAATGCGTGAACTAGATTTGTTGACTCTGATTATGGTGGAGATCTTAATAATAGGAGGTCCACTAGAGACTGTGTGTTTTGTCTTTACAAGATGTGACTGTGTTATCCACTACTGATTCTGAGTATATAGCTATAACAGAGGCTTTTTAGGAATCTTCGTGGCTTTGTGGTTGTGTTCATGAGCTTGGGTTTGGTTGTGGTTTTCCCTTTTTTGTAGTGATAGAGTGTTATATATTTGCCAAAGAATTAAAATTCTTTCCATCATCGGATGAAGCACATTGATATCAGGTACCACTTCATCTAAGATACTATTGTCGTAGGCAAGGTTGTGTCAGAGAAGGTAGCTACTACTTAGAACCCATTGGATATGCTAACAAAGCCATTAATGGTGAGCAAGTTCAAGCCTTACTCAAACTTGGTTGGTGTTTGTCTACCAAAAGGGCCTTTTAGGGCTCAAGGGTTTTTACAAGTGGTATTTTATATTTCTATTGCTAGATACTTCAAATATGTTTTCAAGTTGGAG
This sequence comes from Tamarix chinensis, assembly GCA_030549775.1. Lineage (NCBI taxonomy): Eukaryota > Viridiplantae > Streptophyta > Magnoliopsida > Caryophyllales > Tamaricaceae > Tamarix > Tamarix chinensis. Next base: position 61,185,745 of record CM060177.1, on the reverse strand, counting down.
AATTATGAGCTTGTATTTGATGTGTCTAATAGTTTGGATTGGTGTGTGAAGTGTTTCAAAGGAATTTGAAGTAGAACTGTGAGCTTTGCTAGAGGGATGTTAAATTTTACCTTGATTCAATCAGAATTTTGAAAAGTGTTGAACATAAACGTTGTAGATTTTTCTATTATCTTTCTAATGCATCAAGAATCAACTCTATTGAATGTCAAAAAAAGAAGTTGTGGCCAAAATAATGAAGAATATGTTCTTGAGTGTTCTTCCATGGTATAGTATAAATACCATGTGAGTATAACCCTAATTAGTATAGCACCATCCTCTTCTATCCTCTGGAGTTCTCTTGTAATTCCTTAGTGAATTGAGTGATTTTAGTGAGGATTTATTTTATTCTTTTTATAATCATAATTACTTCACATAAATATGATCATCTGTTTTCCCAATATGTGCTCTTGAGTGTTCTTATCTTCTCAATTCTTGTGTGTTCTAACTTATTCTAATTAGATCATTTTTTTTCAAATTGGTATTGATCCCCAACACCAGTCAATAGGTTCTTTCCAACTATTCAATAGGTTGGGTCAATCAGCTGACTATTTTATGAACTAGTTGATCAATTTGACTTAACCAATTGATCGGTTGCCCTATAATAGCACCAAAAAATCATTTTCATACATATTCTTTATTATACCAAATTGGAACATATTCTAACATCAAATAACACATTTATAGTCCATTTAAATTGAAAATCTCAACATTAATCATCACCATCCATCTTTCCTCAAGATACATGTTTTTCACCCACCATGCCCCATCTAATCATCAAAATAAATTCTATAAACTATATATATTCATGACGACATATAATATCAACATAAAGAGTTTCATGTCATGCAAGATTACTCATAATAAATTTAGAAGCAAGAATAACTTACTTGATGTAGGCAAAACTTATCTTAAACCAGAAATCTCATCCTATGAAAATCTCAACTTTTAAAACGTTAAAACAACAAGTTTTAACTCATAAATTCTTCCATAACACTTATGATTTCAAAATTGAAATAAAAAAGAATGAATGAATATGCCACACCTAAATGAAAAATGAAGGACACTCAGTTGAACCACTCAACCTTTTTTCCAAATCTAACTCTTTCTTGTTAATGATTAAAACAAGAGGGAGGTAGAGGATGGATTAGAAGAGCGAAAGGAATTTGACTATAGGATTCAAAGTGCATAGAGAGAAGGTGAGCACTAGAAGATTATGTAATTTTGGTGGCTAAAATAAAGGTGAACAAAAGGGGTGATAAAGGTTATTTATAGCCAATTAACCAATAAGAATCACAATATGGTTAGGAACAAATCAAAAACCTCAATTCTTAGTGTTTGAATTGTTAAACAAATAGATTTCATCCAATACATGTGAAACCACCCTCCAAAGCTCAAATGGTGATTATGGGGAATTGTAGGTCAATTAGTCTAAAAATCTAATTCACAGGAGGGGTAATGGAAGGTTAGCATGAAAGGAATTTTCCAACTAATAAGAATGAAGCCTGAGATGGAAGCAATGACGTCAGAAATTTGCAGAGGATAGAGATGGAAGAATACAAGACTAAGGTCATCTCCCATCTCCCCTCAATTGTCCCAATCGACCCTCTAGGTTGATCTACGGTAGTATTTTTTGGCTAAATGTATCATGAAAAAGGCTAAAAATCTCTTCGGGATAATTTAGCATAAGTTAATAATTTTCCATTTTAATATAAGAAAGCTTCCTGAAAAATTGAGTTTTGAAAATATTCCATGCTTGACAAAGCAGTTAATTGGTTTCTTAACCAATCGATCGGATTTGAGTACAAGCATTTCACTAAACTGACGAACCCATTGATTGGTTCATTATACTAGCTGATCGATTTCCCTAAAAAACTCAATAAATTTAATTTTCCAACCTTATTTCAAATTCAACCATGCATCAAAGAAAATTATAATACCAAATCAAAATCAAGCACCAAAATTTATATAACTTATCATTAAACATTTCCAAAAAGAATGGGTATTACAAGAATATTTTTAACATCCAAATCTTAAAAACAAAAGTTAAAGCTTTATAAATTCAATGAATAAATTTATAAATTAGAATTCAAATTAGTAGAGAACAACTTACCAAAATTAAGAGGAAAACATAGAGAATTTGTGCTTAAAGAGAGACTCAACTTTCTCCTAAATCTAACCCTCCCTTTCTTAAAGATAAATAAGAAGGAGCTAGAGAAAGAATCAAAAGAGTGTAAATAAACCAAACTAATCTCAAATTGAAGAGATGAGAAAATGAGGTTACAGAGAATTGGGATATTTCGGTGGATGCTAAATGGAATGGGAGATTAGGGTTATTTATATCCAAAAAAATTGATACAAGAATGAGTGTGGTTAGGCATAGATAAAAAAAATCCTAATTTCTACCATTCAAATTTCAGCTGAATGGGTGAATTTCTATAAAGATAGGATGACCTCCCTTCCAAAGGTGAAATGGTTATTTCTAGAAAATACAAGTTGAATTTGCCTAGAATTTCAAAAGCAAGAGAGGAAATGAGCAATTCGTGTGGAAGGAATATGCTAGATAAATAGAGATAGATCTAGGAATCAAAGCAATGATTCTAGAAATATATAGAAGAGAGAGGTAGAAGAAGATAAAGATAAGGTCACCCTCCCCCTCAATTATCCTAATTGAACTCTCCAATTAGTCTGAGGTATAAGCTCGGCCTAAATGCATGATAAGAAAGATTAATAATCTATAAAAACAACTTGGAATAGGATTATCAAGGTTCCATTTTGATATAAGAAGTTTTCTTACAAAAAATTAAGTTTTGAAAATGTACTCAATTTGACAAATAAATCGATTGGTTTGGACGACCAATCGAATGTTATACAAACCATTCTATCAAATCCCCAAACTAATTGAGCGATTCAGTTAAAAAAACCCTTTAGCTGATACAATAAACTAATCGATCGATCTACCTGAAAACTCATTTTGTTTCATTTCTAAATCTTATTTAAATCTAACTTTTCATCCAACTCAATTATAGTTCCAAATCAAAATAAAAAAATAATTCTTAATAAATACCATAAATTCTCATTCATCAAACTTCACAAAAAAATATTAGGTATTACATTTTTTTTATTGAGGATGATCCTAAAACTTATAAAAAACATTGTAACATCTATTGATGCTAGTTTCTAGAAAGAGGAAATTAATAATGAATTGTATTCTATTAAGGTAAAATCACACATGAGACTTAATGGAGATACCAAAAGAATGTAAAACGATCAAAAGCAAATGGATTTTTAGGGAAAAAAATGAGAACTGATGGAACCATTGATAACTATTCTCATGTAACATAGATTGCCACTATTCATTCTTTGGTTGCCTTAATTGCTATCCATAGACTTATATTCGACTAAAGATGTTAAAACTGCATTTTTAAATGTTGACCTTAAGGAAGAAATTTATGTGGAGTAGCCCAAGGGTTGTGTGATGGAGGATTAGGAGAACAAAGTGTGTAGATTTAGAAATTCATTGTATGACTTTAAGCAATCTCTAAATAACGGTATGAAATTTTTTAACCAAACCTTAGTTAGTGATGGTTATGTGGTGAATGCATCTGAATTTTGTACTTACTCCAAGATGATTGAACAAGAGTGTGTGATTATTTTTCTATACGTTGATGACATATTGATTCTTGGCACAAATTTAACTGTGGGCAATCAGACCAATTTATTTTTATCTTGTCATTTTGATATGGAAGATTTAGGAGAAGCTTATATGATTCTTGATATTAAAATGAGAAAAACTAAGAATGGTTTTCCCTTAAGTCAATCACATTATTTGTTAAAGATTTTTAAAAGTGTGGGTGCTTTGAGTGTATGCTTGCAAAAACTCCCTATGACCCTAGCATGAATTTGAAAAAAGAACCAAAGTTCTAGTATTTTACAAATTGAATATGCTAAAATCATAGGAATTGTGATGTTCCTCATAAACTATGCTAGAACTAATATAGCTTATGCAGTGAGTGGACTATGTACACTCACAACCTAGGAAGGGACCATTATACTGCACTTTGACATTTACTCAGATACCTTATGGGTACTAAGGCCTTGTGCTTTCATTTTAGTAAGTTCCCTATGGTGTCATAATGGATTTTGATGCAAAATGTATTTATGTTAATGATGAGGTTAGTTCCACCAGTGGTTACATGTTTATCTTGAGTAGAGGAGTTGTCTTCTTGGAATTCTACTATGCAGACATGTATAGCTCGCTCCACTATGGAGTCAGAGTTTGTTGCCCTTGAGTTTACTAATCAAGAAGTAGAATGGTCAAGGAACCTATTAACTAATGTATGTTTTGGGAGGAAACCCTATGTACTAGTTTCTTTACACTGTGATTCTTAGGAAGCTATTTGTGCGGCCAAGAATATTATTTATAATGGTAAGAGGTCACAATATATGTGTGAGACATAGTTCTGTAAGAAAACTATTGTGGAACGATGTGATATTCTTAGAGTTTGTTAAATTAGATAAAAATCTAGCAACTCTTCTTACAAAGGATATAACGAGGAGAGTTATCCTCATATCATCAAGAGGGGTGGGTCTTAAGCCTTTGAATTGAGAAAAGTATGGTGGATACCAGTCGTGGTCAAATGAAGCCATATGATTACTCTATTACACTACATTCCCATCCCTATGACGTGTGGTATTGCTATGTGGACAAGTTGAGTTTAGACTCTTAATGAGTTCATAACCTTATTCTTAAGTGATCCTAATAAGAGGGAGTTGATGAAATCACCACTTGATATAATTGAGGTTGAACATTCTTATGCTCTTAATGAATCCATAGCCTCATATGATGGTGTGTAATCCCCCAAAATTTTATAAAACCTATAATTTAATAAATAAGTTTTATTTAAAATAAATTAGCTTTTAAAGTTATTTAGTTTAATTATTTTATGGATTTTTTAGTATATAAATTTGGATAGGAGTATTTAATAAATTAAAAATAAATATTTTATTATTTTACCATATAATTTTTTTACTTAAATAAATTTTCAAACTAATATTTTACTAAAATTATCCTTTTTGAACCAATATATTGAATTATATTGAATCAAATTATTAAATTAAATAATTTTTCAAAATATTATATTTTATTATTTTCTAAATTAAATTACATTATTTTTCTCTATGTTCCATTTCCCTTCTTTTCCTTTTTTCTCTTCCTTCTCCTTTTCTCCTTTTCCTCCTACCTTTATTTTTCTTTTTTTTTTCCTTCTTTTCCTGGCTCGGGCTGCCAGGCCGCCCCCTCTCCCCCGCTTGGGCCATGGGCCCATTCGCCATACATGCACCAGCCCTCCCTTCTCCCCCGAACCGGCCAGCCGCTTGTTTTTTCTTATGCGCCGGTCGGGTCTCCTTCCCTCTCCCTATTTACTTTCTTCTTCGATCACCCTGAGACCCCAACCAGTCCTCATTGCCAGACCTACCACCATGCCCGACCACCAATACGCTAGCCACCACCCCTACAACCACTGCCACCACCTGCAACACACTCTCCCCCCCTCTCTCTCTCTCCCTTGTATTTCTTTCGCCAAATTAGAACTGGGTAGCCATGCACCCTGTCCCGCATGGCTCCCCTTACCCTCTTCATCAACCTCCCCTACCACCCTGCGCTACCCTGCCATCCGATCAGCCCCTATTCCCCTACCCTTCCTCTTCTTTTTCTTCTCCCCTTTCAACCATTTCCCTGCCCATTATTGTCGAGCCCCTCTCCCCCGATCCCCTTCCCTCCAATTTCTCCCCTCCATCTTCTCCCCTTCGTTTCGCGCACCGCCGCCCTCTGCCGCTCATACCGCTGCAACCAGCCCCTACTCCACCTCTTGCACCCTTTTACTACCACCTTGCACCACCCCAATATCCCTCCCGAGCCATCCCGCAACCCTCTTCCTCCCCTCTTCTTTTCTCCTGGTTTTTCACCCCTCTTGACACCCACCTACAACCCCTCCTTACGCCGCCTTCCAGCCGCCTCTTCTGCCACCCAAGCCACCATTCAAGACCCTACAACCCCCTCTACCACCGCCATGCCTTAGTTGGTCGAAAACAGCCCTTGCACGCCTCCATTGTTCCCTCCACTTTTCCTTCCTTCTCAGCCCTTCCACTCGACCCACTTCAGCAGCCACTTTCGCCACCTCACCGCCGTTGCCTCAGCCTCCCTTGGCAGCCAACAATCCATCCCCAGCATCCATCTACACCCCCTTTTCACTCCTACACCATCCCCTTGCCTCCAAACCTCCCCCATCTATCTTCTTTCCTAACCCAAATACCCTAACCCAAAAATAACCATCTTTTCTTCCATCACCCCCTCTTCGAGCCTTTTCTCCTCTAATTTTTGCATGCAACTCATGCTGCATATGCAGCATGAGTTCTTGCATTATTTGGCCATTTTTATTAAAATATTTAAGGTATGATAATATTTAAATTAATTATTTCCTTAAGCAAATTTTATAAAGTCTTATATCTTAATTTCCTTATTTCTAATGAATATTGATATTATTTTTAGGTATTGGTTTTTCTAATCAAAGCTTGAATCTTTAATCGGGATACCGGTAAGATTCAAATTTTGTGGGGAATTAAGGTAATCGTTAAACCCCACTTAAACGCATGATAAACGTATGATTACACATTAGGAATTTTAATATGTTATTATGGTTGATATATGGTTTTTGATATAAATTATATGTTTTCTTGTATTCTTTAATAAAAAGGAAAGTATGCTCCTTTATGTGATATGTGTGGAAATGTTGCCTAAGGGAAGAATTTGATTATTAATGTAAATGTTAATCAATTATCCATGTTATTTTATGTTATTGTGACCATTTATGCATGAATAATATTATTGTGAGCCTTTGGGGCATTTTTGTAATATTCCTTGCGTTAGATTATGGCCTAGTATGTGTGGGTGCTAATATGTATTATGTTAAAATATAATAGTTGGTGGAGTTGGATATTGTTAATGGAGTGTTAATATTATTATTTCATGTGGAAATGTTAATTTAATAAAAGTTGGGTAATAGAGGGGGTAAAGTGTTAATTTTGAAGGAAAGGGCAATATGGTAATTTTACAAGTGAGAAGGGGTATTGTGGTAATTATGGAAGTTAGGGATATTATGGTAATTTTATGAGTAAAGGAAAAGATGATAATTTTTCAAGTAAAGGGGCATTATGGTAATTTTTGGAGGTAGAAGGGCAAGATAGTAATTTTATAAGTAAATGGTAATATGGTAATTTTATAGGTGGATGGTGAAACGGTAATTTTATAAGTAATGGGTAATATGTTAATTTTGGAAAAGGAGGGAAAAATGGTAATTTTGTAAGAAAGATAAAAATGGTAAATTGAATGTAAAAGGGTAAAATAGTAAATTGTAAAGTAAAAGGGGTAATGTGGTAATTTTATAAGTAAAAGGGTATTGTGGTAATTTTGTAAATAAAAGGATATTGTGGCAATTTGGAAGTAAGGGGTAGAAGGGTAATTTCGTAAATAAAAGGATATTTATGGCAAACTTGGGAGTAAGGGGCAACTTAGTAATTATGATAATAACGAAGGATAATTTGGTAATTAGATTACAATCATAAGGGGGCAATTGGATAGTTATAATAGAGAAGGGTAATTTGGTAAATTAACCAACAAAAAGGGTATTATGGTAATTTTAATAATAGAGAAGGGCAATATAGTAATTATAATAATAGAGAGGTGTAAATGGGTAAATATAATTATGGAAAGAGTAAATTAATAATTGTAAATATGAAGAAAGGTAATTTGAGATTTATAATAATTAAAAAAGGGTAAAATGGCAATTATAATAATTGAGAGGGGTAAATGGTAATTATGATAAAGGAGAAGGGTAATTTGGTAATTTATCCAACTAAAGGGATAATTTGGTAATTTAACCGACAAAAGGGTAAATTGGTAATTATTTAACCAACCAAAGGGGGAAAATAGTAATCATGATGATGAAGGAGGATAATTTGGTAATTTATCTGACTCAAGGGCAATTTAGTAATTATAATAAAGGAGAAGGGCAATGCGGTAATTTAACCAACCAAAGGGGAAATAAGTTAAGGATAACAATTATGAAGGGTGAAGGGTGATCTAAAAAGCGTAGGAGATAACTTGGTAACCTAAACCGAGTAAAGGGTAATTTGGTAAATAAGAAACCTAAAGGGTAATATGATAATTTGTCAAGTAAAGAAGGGATGACCTAGCTATTATATAAGTAAGGGGTAAATGATTAATTTGTACCTGACATGTCGTTGGGATTGCTAAATGTTATAATATGATTCAAATAACGTTGATTAGTATGGTAAGATTTTTTGATAATTAGTAAGTAACATGAGAATGAATCCTAATCCAGAATTATATGAGATTATGACGGCCTTAATGGTTTCTCTGTGATATCTTGGATAACCATCTGAATAAGAGATGATTAATGATATCAGAACGATTGAAAGTGAATAAGTATCTGATTATTGTGCTTTTGGTGATCACCTTAATTAAGACACTAATACTTAAAGTGAAAGACCTCGAGATCGAGAATGGTGACTCTTTAGGGGTCACTACCCTAAAGACGTGGTTTAGTCCACGATTATTCTAGTATTTGCTGGTGTGCCTTTGTGCCCCAGCCAGGCCCAATATCTTACTCTTTCTAGCTCTACGGACCTAGTTAGGGGGTATGCATACTTATGGATTAGGTATCCTTGTCGGTAGGGTACTGAGTAGCTTTATGCACCAATACGACCAGGGTACCTTTGTGTCCATTGGGTCATTGGGTGAAGGGTACTGAGTAGCTTGTATGCACCGATACAACCGTTGTACCTTTGTGTCCCGGGTTTTTGATCTCCCATCCGAGGTAAATAAATGGATTTGTTGTGTTGATTAAGAAAGGAAAAATACTAATCATGAAAGTGAAAGATTATGAGCCGGGCCCAGTTGGATTATGATATTGATTACCGATCCACCGGTTATAATAGTGGCCCAGGAGCGTGTTGCCCTAGCAAGTGATTATAAGTACCGATCCACCGGATATAATAGTGGCCCAGAAGCGTATTGCCCTGGATGATGTTGATATATATACCGATCCACAGGTAAAAATAGTGGGGGTCCCGATCTCAATAAAACCAGTTATATATATATGTGAATAAAGTTATGGATATAAAATATGAGATTGAATGAATGATGATGGACTAATGGCTTAAGGTTGAAGGTATTGATTTTGCACTATGAAATGGTTTAAGGCCCGAAAGTATCGATTGTTCATAAATACCTATTGATATCTGATGTGATTGTTAATCATGTGAATGTTTTATATACACATCTTGTTATATATGCACGTAGTTTTGTATCATGTGTGACATTACGGGCCTACTTTTAAGTGTGACTTTAAAGGGTTACTCAGTACCATAGTACTGAAGGGTTCCACTCGTGGGGCCTCTGCCTATTCAATGGGCAGTGCCCCTTACAGGTCTTTGCAGGTGCTATTCAAGTGGGCAACGAGAAAGAGCGTTAGAATTATCCGGCCTTAAGGGTTTCATTCCTCATCTTCTAATGTATGGTTTAAATGTAATTTTATTCTTGTAATCACCATTGGTGGAATCTATTCTTATAAAATATTTACTTGCGTTACTCTGATTTAAGAATGGTTTGAATATCTAGCAATTGATATTTTGTTCTTTAGTCTTAGCACTTAGTACTGGAACGGTATGAGTGAACCGGTCTGGTACTAAATGTGGCGGTAATATCCCCGAAATTCACCATTTTATATCTTGCTTCCACTATTTGTTTTAAATAAAAAGAAATTTTTCAGTAATAAATTTTGGGGGTGTTACATGGTGCTTGTGAGACGCAATTAACGGATTCACCTAGGTGAGTGTGAAGGTAAAACTAAGGTTGTCTTTATAGAGCACTCATGAGTACCAAAGGTATGCACATGGTTGTTAATAGTGCTCATTTTGTTATTGCAGAATTTGTAAATTTTAAGGTAAGATGTGTTGTGGGGGTCTCAATCAAAGTTAAGGAAGTTCAAGATGCGCTGACTTCCTAGACGTAATTGTTGTCTCACGTCACTATGTATCAATTCAGTCTTTGTGACATTGACACTTAAGTATTGAGCCTTCTTGTTCCAGATCTTCTTGTGATATGTGCATTGTTTGTGCCATTGGTGAGAGATTGTTGGGAACAATAGCAAAAGCCAGAGTTTGCGCATTTCCTCCATCCCACATTAATGGGAGATATATTTTTTGGAACTAGTTTTATATTCCCTCTCTTAGTGGTATGTTTGAGTTGAGTAGTATGAGTTTTTTTTAGGTTGGACTTCATGTTGGGCTAGCCCACACACGCGTACAACGCTGTCATCTATCCGGTCGGTCTGGGATGGGTTGGGCTAGGCATATTAGCATGGATCTGATGTTATTTTTAAGAAAAAAAATCATATATTTAATTTCTTTTTGAATGAAACCATTTATTGGTCTTAATCGGTTACAGTCTTCCTCCTTTTTCAATCATTTTAATACTTTTCCAACCTACCATGCGTGGATATGTGCCGATCTTCAAGGAAGTGGCTCTCTCTATTGCATTTTTTTTCATTTTGTCTACTATCTTCAATTTTGAATAGAGTTATCTTTGATCTTTCCTCTTCAGTTCAATAATACAAAGTTAGGACATTGATTTACAAATTCTATATCTCTTGTTCTCAAGTGCACAAGAAAGGAAGACTGTTGTGTAAACCTTGGGGCAAGCTAACTTTGATTGCACCTCGGTCTGGATAAATCTTTGCTTCAAGGCATCAATCTTTCTTGCAATACAATGAATTAAGATGATAAGTTACTTTCTCTCCATTATTTTTGTCCAACGTACTTTTCAAATTTAGTTAACATTAATATGATATCTTATTGATCGGACATGGTCTAGTTATACCTTTATTTCCCCTGTTGGCCTTACTAGCCATTTGACGAAGAAAATTTATCAGATTTTACTAATAATTCTTCTTTATGCTGCTTCTGGTTTTTTTTTTCTTATTTCAATCTTTGATACTATCCCCAATCAAAGAAATTTTCGAGCAGGTGAATTGATTCATTAGGTCGCCTTATATGATGACAAAACAATCTCATTGGTTGCTATGCTTGACTACTTATTCCCAATGGTTTCTCTTCCTATTTCTTGGACCCTCACATGCTACTTCGTCTACATTCTTGAACAGCTTATCGCGGTGGCTTAAATTGATGATTACAACCATTGACTTCAAAGGCACCCATAGACCTCTAATCTTCTATGGGACACAGGCAGCAAGAAGTTAGGCTCAAGTAGATTCAGATCGAAAAAATAAATGCATTAGCTAACAGCTAAGTAGAAGCGAGCATGCAACCTCATGACTTCAGTAACTTAGCTACACACCACATCTGGTGCACATACCGTTTGTGAACATCTAAGACGGATCACAAAAGTTCTCTTCCTAACAGGCTAGTAGCTCCATTTACCGACAAGTTTTTATGGATTGCTGCAATTTACGAGAATTTCCTATTCATATAATACTTAGCTACCCATTGAGTACAAACCTGATACCGTAAAACAAGATAATTCACGTAACATATTAATGAGTCATAGAAAATCCTAGTAAATTTTGATAATAATTTTTTAATTATTAATATTTTTTAATATGCATTTATAAAAATATTTTTAATATAAATATAATAATTATATTTTGATGAGACAGTGTATTGTATAATAAAAAAATTGTCAAAATTTATTCAATGATTTAATATTTTTTGAAACGAATAGAATAACATTTATTCGTTTTACAGCAATGACCAAGAAAAAACATACTCCACCCACTTCTAAATTAAATCTTTTTTCAATAATTTATACTATCGTACGAAGTAATATATTTACAGTCAATCGTACTATTTATAAAATGATAAAGAAAAAGTAGGGATAATAACCAAAAATAGACATTAAGTTCCGTCAAAAAACAAAAAATAAAATAAAATAAAATAAATCTGACAGAGTAGTTGGTATGAGATAACAATTTTTACAGCCTATGCAACGGTATGGCTAACTATATAATCATCCTGCATACAAATATGATCATCTGATGCTCGCATGAGCGAGCACAAAAAGAAGGTAAACTGTCAAAATTTATCTTACTTTGCCATTTACATGATGGGCTTTCAGTATGATCTGAATGAAACCTAGCTACTTAAGATGACATTCACAATGCCCGGAAACTTCTCCTTAATTGCCGCTTTGATACCTGATCCAATGGACTCCGGTCCTTCATACTTCACCGTGCAATCCCCACTTCCAACAGCGATGACTTCTACACTGCCACCAAAGTTCTTAATAGCTGGCCTCAATATGTCCAGATGACGATTAACCGCCTGTAGCCACAAAAGATACACCACTTTCAGATGTGTAGAGACAATGCTTACATATTGTTTCACATAAAAAAGGAATAGCTGACCTGAACACTGATTTCAGTAACTTGCTCATCGTAGACCTGACGGACACCCTTGACTGCCTCGCCAAACTTTTCCTTGAGCGCCCGTTCTATTCCCATTTTCATGGTGGTAGTCGAGCTGGGACAGCTCCCACAAGCTCCTGTTACATCACAAAGAGCTCACTCAAGGTTTTTGACTTAGCTTGGATGGCCTATGAGCAAAAGAAAAGTTGACCGTAAAAATGCAAAAGAAAAGTTGACTGTAAAATGTTTCCTTTGATTCATTAGTTATCATGTTACGAATTATTGTAAATCTAAAGAGTGAAATGGAGATTTTCATTTAAGTGATTGTAGCTATCGTCAGCCTGTCTATTACCATTTTCAGAAAAATATTTAATGCCGTCCTTGAGGGCCTCCGGCACACACTGACGCTGTCTAATGGTACTGCAACACTAAAAAGGACAGTTCGGATATATTGGGATATATATGTACTAGCGAACTGTTTGGAGACATCCAGACAACAAAACATGTGATGCATTGACAATCTCTCAGTTTACACTGATAAAATTCACAAGTGCTCCAAAGAAGTGGTCGATGGACATGATCCAATGCAGGATCTGGGCATTGAAACGAGTTGATGGTATATGACAAATTGTTAAGACTATCATGGATGCGCAAGCAAAAGTGCTCCGAAGAGGGACCAACATGGTTGTGCTCCTCAACACAGGCAGGTCGTGTTCTTCTCCGCCTTGGCCTATGATCTTTTTTATTCACACCACTTCAACATCGCTGTGTTCCCGCAAATCGTGTTACCCTCAAAGACCTCTTTTATCGTCCACCATTTGAGTGGAAGCATGTCACGATTTGAGTAATTCTCAAGCAACTTGAGGATGAGTCATGTAAATGCAGATGCTTCCTTATTGCCTAACGTCTACTAATGTTGATATTAAGTAACAGGTAATAGATGACATCCATTTCATACATCTGTTACGTGCTATCCCCCCCCCCAAAAAAAAAAAGGTAAGAAGTTTTATTACTATTGAAATGGAAATTTTACAAACAAAATCAATCAATCAAAACTGATAAACCAATATGGCATCTAAAAGACATAAATTTGTGGAAAATCTATGAGAACAAGTACTATGTGTACATCTCATTGCAATGTGCCTCACCATACTACTGAGCAACTCAATAGATGTGAAGTGTGAATATCCACTCATTCTTCTGAAAACAGGCATGTGGTATATAGCTAGCAAAAAGTTCACAAAACGGGTCCTTCTCTTTGTTTTGAATGCTACTTCTAGTGAAATATTTGATTTCATCACGCTATGGTTTAATCTCATCTCTCATTTCCATAGCCTCCCTAAGTCTTCTCAAAATCTGAACTGAGTAGGGGCATTCTAGAGCAAGGTGAATATTTGTTTCATAAAATGCACCACAAAGAACACAACTTCGGTGATTAAACCAAATTACATCAGCACTGCTCTTGAAAACGATATCTGCGAAATTTCCAACCAAGCTATCAACTGGAGTTCTAGGATACTCATGGTACATCGCCCAAACCATCACACTGATTCATGTCTTGGTCTCAAAGATTTCATACACCTTTCCAGTGTTGTATCTCCCATCCCTACGATTCACATAATCACTATCATTCATAAATAGGAGCTAAAACACTAGCCTAGGTGCTCAATAAGGCTAAGTATCTTCTGCAAATTCAAACAAAATCCCTCGCTTTAAGGTACATGGGACACAGCACAAACCAATTAAGTATCCTTCTTCATGTGTAAATTCCAAAATAATTCCCAATAGCACGCAAGTTCCAAAGGGATAGGTCCATTAAGTCCAAATCAACTTCCATCTTGGGCCTACATCTCTTCCCATGAAATCAAGGCCCTCTTCTTCACATCAACCTGTTTGGGTAGCCAAAGGCACTTCTAAGCGATAGTGATTCTATAGGCAAAGTGAGAAGCCAAAATTGTCAATTCTAAAACTAATTTTGATCCTCGTAAAATAATGTGATTTTTACTTTCCTCATAATAAATAACTTTCTGTCCTTCCTCGCTCAATCATATATATTAGTCTTCTCATGACCTTGTTTCCCTCCTTTCTTTCTCAATGTGAAATTTACTTACTGTATTTATAAAAATAGTCTAAAAATAACTAAAGTTATATTTGTTGTAGCAAGTATCTTTCTTTCTTTTTCCATTCAAAATTGTTCGTTGGCCAACCTTTTCTTCCCTCCTTTTCCTTCCCAATATGACAAATCATTACAATATTGATTGCAGAAATTTTTGAATGAAATTAAAATCTAAAATTAACTGTGCCTTGACAATGTCGCCTCACCAAAGACCACAAAAAAAGGCCCAGCACCATGCACTTTAGAAGTGGATTTTCAAACACTGAGGTAGGAGGAAAAAGTGGGCGGCATAGATTTGGATGGAGAAGATTGCCAACAGTTGTAGCTTAGTTCTGGATGAAAGCATTTTCTAGTCCATCATCTGAGTCAAGCAGTAATCTTATCAACTAATTTCTATAAATCAGCTTTGAGTCTTGCAGAGGACAGTGGCACACCAAGATAGGAGATAGGTAGATGACCCTCCTAAAAGCCCAATGTGCTCAAGTTGATGCCGGAACTAACTCCCAAATAGGATTTTCCTCAAGCCCTAGCAAAGCTGAGAAAGAGTGAAACTAATGCATAATAGTTCCGCAGAATGAAGGTCACCCTACAAAAGAGCAGCAGGCATGGTGATAATAGATTACCTTGCTGAAGCACACTCTTAGCATGGAAAGTAGTAATGAGGGAACCATTAATCATCAAAGATAAGGAGACAGAGTTTACAAGAGCAATAACTAATCCAACGCATAGAAGACCTGGGGAAGTCATAAGCATTTTGAACGACCATCTTAACCATGCACCTTAGGGATACATTCTCTAAGCCATATCTTCTCACCAATTAATGTGCTAACAATATATTTCACCTATGCTTCTTCCCTTCACAAAAGCATATTGGCACAAATCTATCAAATATGACCTAATAAGTTGAAGCCTCGTATGAAATTCAGACATGATCGTGTACAAAACAAAACAGCATGCTTTTGGTTAAAATCAGTGACCCAAGAAGCATTAGGGCAATTACACACCAAAATGAGGTCACGTTCACCTTTTCGGAGGGAAAACAAGTAGCAAACGCCTCTGCAGTGACCTTGAAGACATCATCCCTTATCACTCGCCAAGATTATTGGTAAAATCTAGCTGAAAAAGCATCAATCCCAGGGGCTTTGTTAGCCAAGCCTGATTGACATCATCTCTTAAGATTGGTAGCAGCATGCTCCATAATCAGCAGTGGTTCCTGAGCAACAGCTTGAAGATCCAAATTACCACCGAGGTCAGCTTTAGTGCCAAGCAACCCCTTTATTAAATGCTAGCAATGCCTCTCTAATCTCATCAGGGTTTCTTAAACAAGCAATTGTCTTTCCGTTCACCTTTTCCTTGACTTCGCATTGAAGTGCTTATCATTAGTATCATTAATATTCCACTAGTCCTTGGATTTTTGCATGAGAAATTGCACTTCAAAGATGATCTGCTGGTCAGGTGGCTTGTAACCTCCTCTCCTCCTAGGGGTTTGTCGTGCGCTGCTTGTGCTATACCCCACAAGATCCTTCTAGCCTCAACAACTCTACAAAAAATTCCACCATATTTATCCTTATTGAGTTGTTTCAAGTCCACCTTCATAGCATTCAGCCTCTTAATGCTACTAAAGATTAAGTTACCTAAAGACTAGAATCCATACAATGAAATATCAGTACCAAAATTTTATATCGGCCGCAATTTTGCAGAATTTAGGTCAACCGCGAAGTGAAATCCCTGAAATGTGGCCGTTTTAGAAAATTACATATTTATCGCTGTAACATCGATGAAATTTTGGATATCGGCCAAAAATTAACTGATATTTGTTGTGGAAAAAAAATATTTAAATCACTCCGAGACAACGTAACATGTAAAATACCATTCGTGACACCTCGATTGCAAATACAATAGAGACTGCAACTGCAATTTTATTGCTGGCCAGCATCTCTAATGCTTAACCACAATGGACAAGAAAGCATCATCCTTAATCCAATACTTAGAGTTCGAAACTTTTTCTTTTATTATTGCAAAAGCATGTGCGCCGATGATTACCAACATGGAGCTAAGGTCAGAAATTAACAAAAGAGTGTGGGAAAGAAAAAATCCAATACACATTCACCATCCCTTGTCTAACTAGCAACACATCCTGAGTTTCATCCCTTTACTAGTTCAAGTATAATAATAGCAGCACACATATCGTGCACTGCAATATCACTCATCAAACCCTCAACATCAAGGGCATCGAGGAGAATGCCTTGAAATCTCTCCCCCAACACCCATACCAATATGGGAATCTCATAATAAATTAAAAGCCTCAAATAGGTAGCAAACTCAACCAATCACACAATCTCTTTTCATCTCTTCCCCCTTGTGGGCATAAATAAAGCACACCATAAAAGAATTTATGTTTAGACATCTTACAAGGTTGCATGGTTACTGGGATGAGGACAGAAACAAGAACATGAGGAAATGAAAAAACAACAATCTCCAAGCATATGCAGTAGAATTCGTGCATTTTACGGAAACGGGATGCAATAACAGAAAAATATTTCCAAGATAGGTTTTCATACAACATTGACAACACAATAGATGACTCTTGATCAAACAATGAGGCAAATGAGATAGACACATAAGAGGAATCCACCTATACTAAATCCCCACCATTTGGGTGGTTTTCATAGTTGTGTTGCAAGTCCCACAATGAAGCAGTTTATTATATACACCTTCAGCATTATGAGTCTTAGCTCTTGTCTCAAATATGCCAAACTAACTCATCTTATTCCATCTCAAATAACACTTTACCTCCCTTATGCTTAGACATCTTATAGGGACGGATGATTTCGAGGGATGGTTAATTGTTATCACCCCTAACTTTACTCACACTACCAACAAACATCCTCATGTGACAACTATCACTATGCTTATGGTCGGCCTTCTTTGAAGGATGATCCCATGAAAGACCAATTGAAGGGCCTAGGGTGAGACCGATCTCACTATTGTTTGGCATTACTAGCGGATTGAGGATCAGACCCTTCCACTCACCTCAAGCATCATTATATGTCATTGATTAGCCAACAAATAAGCATAATCAAAGAAAATACATTATTGCACAAAATCAAAGACTCTAATTAAGGTGTGTGCCTCCTTAGTCCTAGCCCCTACTTTGTCCATCCTGCTACCAAAACAACAAACCTTTCTCCCTTGCTCAGAGGTTGAGGGGTCCTTCCTAGCACCTTGATCAGTTTGCTTCTTCATGTAACACCCAACTTTGTTACTTTATGTATTTGATTGTGACTTAAGTGTGTCCAAGCATGATTTGGAGGTATGTTTAAAGTTTGATATTGTTATGGTTGGGCTTGGTTGAAATTTTGAAGTGATTTTTAGGGCAACTGGTCAACTAGTTTGGGGCACCGATCAACTAGTTTGCGCCTTAAAATGGAGTTTTGAAACCAAGCGAACCATTTGACTAGTTCAACTCAATTGTTTGTTTTTTGGGCACAATTTTTATTGTGAATCTTTTCTGACAATTTGGCAGCTTCATAATTTTTTTTTAGGTGGTTTGTGTAGAAATACGGGTGTCAGCCAGAACTCTAGGAAATAATTATACAACAAGTGGTTAGCTAAAATTTAGGGGTTACATTATTGACAGGTTACTTTATTCCTTTATTGACCGGTTAATTTATTTCTGTTGAGTAGGTTGCAGGTTACTATTAAATGTATCCCTATTTTATAGGAGGATTGTTAGTAGTGAATATTATATATATATTCCTGTAATCTTTATGCTGAATAAGATGAAATAAGTATCTTGTTCTCATTTACCTACATGGTATCAAAGCCATGAATGATTCTGCAAAAGTCACCACTCAACAAGAAGATATGTCTTCCGGTAGTGTTGACCCAATTTCAGTTTACTACTCCTTTCAAATTACCATTCGTCCTCTTAATGGTAAAAATTATGTACAGTGGGCTCAATTAGTCAAACTAGCCATAGATGGAAGGGAAAAGCTTGGCTATTTGAATGGAGAAGAACATAAACCAATAGAGAGTGACCCCAGATTTAAAGCATGGAGGTCCAAGAACTTACTAGTGACTATGTGGCTTTTAAATTCAATGGCACCTTCCATTGCAAAGCCACATAAGTTCATGACTACTACAAAGTAGATTTGGGACTCTACCCACGCCGCTTATTCCGATCTGGAGAATTCTTCTCAAATTTTTGAATTAAAATCCAAGTTGTGGAATTCTAAACTAGGTAAGCGTGATTTTACTTCTTATTGCCATGAGATGGTAGCATGGTGGCAGGAACTTGATCAATGCTACGATGATAAAGGAAAATCCTGATGATTGTATGCATTTTTTAAAGAAGGAAGAGGATGACAAAGTGTACATGTTTTTTTGCCAGTGTTAATTATAGTTTTTATGAAGTAAAGGGGCGTATCTTAAGCCATAGGCCACTACCTTCAATAAGAGAGGTCTTCTAGGAGTTGAGACAAGAAGAAGCAAGAAAGAGAGTAATACTCAATACAATCTGGGTTCTGTAAAGTCTGAATTAGAAAGCTCAGCATTAGTTGCTCACAATCATGGTTTCGAAGGAGAAAAGAATAAAAAACCTTGGTGTGATTACTACCAAAAACCATGGCCTACACATGATACTTGCTGGAAGCTCCATGGCAAACCCTTGAATATGCAGAAGAATGGACAAAATAAAGGCAGTAACAACAGGATATTTCAGTCCATATCTAGGGAATATCAAGAGCAATCAATCAACTCTAGAGTATAACCTTTTACAAAGGAGCAGGTGGAGCATCTTGTCAAACTCTTCCAATCATCAAAGTTCACTTCACTCAACTCCACTCCTCTCAATTCATCTTGTTCCTTAGCCGAACAAGGTAACATAAGTTGCTTGTCTAGTGTCTCCTCTAACCTTTGGATAATCAATTCAGGAGCAACTGATCATATGACTAATTGTTCGGCATTGTTTTCATCCTATACCCATAGTACAGGCCATAAAAAGGTTAAGGTCGCTGATGGATCACTCTCAGCAATAGTTGGAAGTGGGTCCATCAGAATTTCACCTCACTAAATCCTCGAGAATGTTCTTTATGTCCCTCAATTATCATGAAGTTTACTTTCTATTAGTAAGCTCACACAAGATGCTAATTGTTGTATTATTTTTTCCTCTTCTTCCTATGATTTTCAAGATATACCCTCAAGGAAGATGATTGGCAGTGCTAGGGAAGTTAGAGGTCTACATCAATTGATGGATGATTCATAACTTGTACCCTAAGTTTATAGTTCCTACTTAGAGTCAGTTTCTATTGCTTTTACGACAGATGCTATGTTATGGCACTATAGGCTTGGTCATCCTAGTTTGTATTATCTACAACAATTATTACCCAAATTATATATCAACAAGAATGTGTCTTTACTTAAAAACGAGATATGTGCTATGGAAAAATATCACAAAACCTCTTACCCCTCAATCTTATCAACCATCTACCCCTGTCTCCCTCATTCATGGTGATGCTTACGACCCCTCATGTATCGCTAAAAACTGGAAGAAAAAAATGATTTGTTACATTTATTAATGATCACATGAGAGTCAATTGGATTTTTCTATTAAAAGAAAAAATCATAGGTAGGGGTTTTTTAAGAATTTTTACTATCTGGTTCAAATGCAATTTAACGCCTTCATCAAAAATTCTCAGAGTGATAATGGAACAGAATATGTAGCATGTTAGGAACCTTCATTAAGGATAAAGGGTAGGCAATTAAATCGCCGTTGTGGTCACAGTCACATTTGAGGTCACAGTGTCACGGTACAAAGCATCGCGAACGATAAATTATGTATCGCGATCGTCGCGGAGTGAATTTTTATTTTTATTTCACTATTTACCCTAATTATTATTTATTGATCATTTGAATATAAATACTCAATAAACTAGTATCTTAGATCATATAAGAATTATTAAAGTGAGTCATTATATGCTAATTTTTTTCTAATAACCCTAAATTTACCTTAGAATGAAAAAATGCATGTTATTTAATAGTAAATGTGAAGATAATAAATAGTAATACTTTATTATAATATAATAGTAACTTGATCTAAGATATATATAGTAAATATATAAATAAAAATTATTTATCATGCATGCTTTTTTCAATAGATCGGTGATTTATCTCCATTTATGGGTGATATTTTCTAATTTATCGGCGATACTGATTTATCGGCCGATTTACCAGTGAATTATCGGCCAATAAATGTGAAATTTTAAAATCATAGCGTATCAGCAACTTTGCATCGCGGCTAACCCAAAAACCGTTAAATAGCGGCCGCTACGCTACAACGGGACCGCTATTTAATTGTATGATAAAGGGATCATTCACCAAAGCTGTTGTTTAGATAACCCAAAATAAAATGGGATAGCAAAACGTAAAAATAGACATCTCCTAGAAATTTTACATGCTCTTAGGTTCGCCTACAATGTTCCTAATTCTTATTGGGAAGATTTTGTGTTAAATAAAATGCCCTCTAAAGTTCTCAAATTTAAGACACCGGTGAATGCTCTTCATGATTGTTTTCCTACGAATAGAATTGCTTCCAATCTACCCATTTACATATTTAGTTGCATCATCTTTGTTCATGAAAAACACAATAGTAAATTGGAACCTTGGGGCATGAGAATGTATTTTCTTAGGTTATTCCCCAACTCAAAAAGGATATAAATGTTTTGATCCTACCACTCGTAAAAAATTTGTTAACATGGACAATATATTTTTTGAAGAGAAACCATTCTTTACTCCTCTTCAGGGGAGACATCTAAAGAAGAATCAGTTAAAATAAATGTGTTACAGAGAGAAATAGCAGTGGAATAATAATTCCCATAATTCAAAACATCCCAAACTAATCAATCCCATCATTCTCTAAGAAAAATTTTCTAAACATAACATTCGAAGAAGGTTATGTTCAACCAAATTTTGAGCAAATAGAAACAGGCAACACTAAAAGGGAATTGTTTGGACAAGTGTACACAAGGAGGAATCCATACAAAGAACAAAGACCTCAACATTCTCTACACAATCATGAGACAAACCTAAGGGAAGCTCTAGTTAGTCATTATCTTCCATCTCAGAATGATGATACTTCTAATAATTGTTCCTAGCATTTGAGTCTCCCAATTGCTACCCGCAAAGGTGTCCGATCCTGTACTAAACAACCCTTATACGCCTAATCTAAATTTTTTTTCCTACGAGAATTTGTCGCACTCATTCTCATGTTTTATTAGCCACATGTCATATGTGGAGATTCCTAAGAGTGTGTAGGATGCTCTGAAGGTTCCTGAGTGGAAAGAAGCTATTCTTGAGGAGATGAAGAATCTTAACAAAAACAAGACTTGGAAAGACGTGGACTTACCAAGAGAAAAAATTCTAGTGGGTTGTAAATGGATGTTCACAGTGAAATACAAGGTCGGTGGAACACTAGAAAGATAAAAGGCTAGGTTGGTAGCTAAAAGTTTCACAGAAGTATGGTATTGATTATACAGAGACATTTACACCTATGGCAAAACTTAGCACCGTGCGTGTACTATTATAAATTGTTGTGAATTTAGATTGGCCACTATATCAACTAGATGTCAAGAATGCTTTCTTGAATGGTGACTTAAAAGAGGAAGTTTATATGACTCCACCACCTAGATTTGAGAGAAGTTTAGTAGTAAAGTTTGCAGATTAAAAAAAAACCTTGTATGATCAAAAGCAGTCACTAAGGGCCTAGTTCGAAAAATTCACAAAATCAGTGAAGGAGCAAGGTTACAAACAATTCCAAGGTGATCATACAATTTTTACAAGAAGATCAAAAGAAGGGAGGATTGTTGTTCTCATGGTATAAGTGGATGACATTATTCTCACAGGTGGTGATTTAGCTAAAATGGAGAGGGTAAAAATAGGTTTAGCCAAGGAATTTGAAATCAAGGACATAGGAACCTTGAAATATTTCTTAAGGATGGAAGTTGCAAGATCAAAGAAGGGAGTTTTTATTAATCAACAAAAATATGTACTTGATCTGCTAAATGAAACTGGTATGAGTAGTTACAAACAATTGGCACACCCTTGGAAGTAAATGTGAAACTCGAGAGCTTCGATAAAGGAATACAGGTAGACATCTCAAGGTATCAATGGTTAGTGGGAAAACTATTTTATTTGTCCCACACAAGACCTGATATAGCATTTGTCGTCAATTTGGTAAGTCAGTTTATGAACTCACCAAAGCTATAGTTATTAGAAGTAATACTGAAGCTGAATTTTGAGCAATGGCAAATGGGATTTGTGAGTTACTATGGTTGAATCGTTTAGTAAGTAAGCTACAAGTTCTGGTGTTTCTTCCAACAAAACTCTATTGTGATAACAAGGCTGCAATAACTATTGCCCATAAAATCTGGTATAACATAATCGGACCAAACATGTTGAGATTGATAGGCACTTTATCAAAGAGAAGATAGATAAAGGCATAACCTGTCTACCATTTGTTGCAACTTCCCAACAGATAGCAAATATTATTACTAAGAGATAGTTCAAACTTGCGTTTGATATAATGGTGAAAAAGTTGGGCATGATTGATATCTATGCTTCAACTTGAGGGGGAGTGTACAAATACAAGTGTTAGCTAGGATTCTAGGAAATAATTATGACTACAAATGATTAGCTAAAATTTAGGGGTTACATTATTGACAGGTTAATTTATTCCTTTATTGACGGGTTAATTTATTCCTTTATTAACCAGTTAATTTATTCCTTTTGAATATGCTGTAAGTTATTATTAAATGTATCCCTATTTTATAGGAGGATTGTCAGCAATGAATATTATATATATATATATATATATATATATATATAATCTTTATATTGAAAAAGATGAAATAAGAAGTATCGTATTCTCGTTTACCGACAATTTGTTTATGAATTTTACAAATCATTTGAGCCTTCCTAACCTATTTTACTGATTTGCAGCGGATTGATGACTCCATCTTTTTGTCTCCTTCTTCCTTTTCTCTCCCTTATTTTGCTTTTAGATCTACAAGATTCCTCTCATGCTCCAAAATTCTAATTCACTGCCTGATTCCCTGACCTCTACCTTCCTCCTTGTCTCCATCTACTTTTCTCTCTCAACATCAAAAACTTACATGTTTTTGTCCCAACACTTCACACCACCTTATAGTCAACCCTAAACCTCTGAATAGGGGTGTGCATAAAAACCGGGATCCGAGAAACCGATTCGGTATCCGAAAAAACTAAATTGAAATTTTGGATATCCGATCTGATTTTTTAGTGAATTATCCGAACCGCCAAAAATATCCAGTTCTAAGAATAAGCCCATTATATTTAGGCCTAATCCAATTCATAATCTAATTTTTTTTCTTTCAATATTCAAGTTTGAATTATAAAACAATTTATAATCTAATTATTTAAACATTTTTTTTCTTTCAATACTCAAGTTTCAATATGTTTCTTTAATAGACCGATGTGATCCCATTACAAACATTAACTTCTATACACAGTTATATCCCGTTACAAACATTCAAGTTTCAATATGTTTCTTCTATACACCTATGGCCAAGACCCACACACGCGGGCACCCAGACCAAGGGGGGAAGAAAAAAACCACAGCCCACACAAACACACTACACACTACATAGTGCACACTTACACAAACTCGCAAATGCAGGTAACAGGAGGCTTCCTTGTCAATTTCCTTTCTCTTCAAGTATGAAACCCTAACTCTACTTTCATAGTTCAGTTCTTTAGCCTTCCTCGTCGATTTCCTTTCTCTTCAATCTCCTCTTCCATTTCCTTCCTCTTAGATCTCCTCTTCTTTAGTCCCATAATTTCCTGAACTCTACTTCTGAGCTCCATCACTGACTCACTATCGATTCCGTCATCTTTCATCATCCAAAGTGAGTCTGTTGTGCTATTCTTCTTTCCTTCCTTTCATTTTTTTTTGTTTGCCATTTATCATCTATCATTGGCATTATTTTACAACCGTTAATTTTTTCTATGCTATTGACTTGATCCTTGTTCTTAAGGTTCATATTTCGAACAAAGGTAGGCTGAGACAGCGAGTATACAAGAGGTAAAGTTCTTTAATTTTTCTTTTATTTAGTTCTTTGGCCAATTTAAGCATTTCTATGTTGATTTGTTTGTTGAGTTTGTTGTTGGGTGGTCGATTTTGTTGCATCATGGATTTAGTTGAAGGCTGGTATTTATGTGTTTTGGCCGATTTACAGTTAGGAATCTTGGGATGGTTAGGGATACTCTGTTTGTTTGAGTGTATTCTACTAATTTCCAGGCTTATACGTTGCTTTTTTTTTCTTTTCTATTTTTTTTGTTATCTCTGTTGATTGTTTCTTGTTTATTCTTCAGTCTCCTTTTTTGTTATCTTCAAAATTTTATTTATATTCATAACCAAACTAGATATGAAAATGGTACAATAACCAAACTCATAATGAGTAATTGAGTATGGTATCAAGTGTTAACACCGAATTATTTTACATTTATCTTTTGCAAGAATAGAAAAAAAAAATTAATTAAACTTTGAGGTGCTATAAAAATGATTTGTCCAGAAATTGCATAATCTAAAGGGCTTGGCTTCTTGTCGAGATTCTCCCCAAAATTAAACTTCTAGGGCACAATGAACAAATAGTATATGGGGCACAACCTCTACTTTGTTGATATTAACTCTGTTAATCCATGTTTCATTCCCCACTCCTCTGTACTAAATAAATTTAGGTCCACTAGCAAGAAATCCATACAAATATAGGTAATATTTGAAATACTATGTATCTTTTTAGTGTAGGAATCCCCTAGCCTTTTCATCGATTGCTAAGATGGCATTGAATTCTCCTATAACCAACCAAGGGCCATTAATTTTCTAACTAAGATGATGCAGATTATTTCTACAAGTCCTTTCAAACACTACTAGAGTTGAAACCATAAACAAAAATAAGTTCTACTTTAGTGTGGCTAGGTAAATTCCACTGCACAATGCACGATCTTGGTTACTTCCTTCACTACTACTCCAAGAGCTTCCTTCAAGTCCTTTTGGGCTTATTGATCTCTCTAACTTGAAGGAGGTTGGGTTTTGTTTTGCCATGTATCTGCAATTGCCCATGCTAAGTCCTACTATAGAGAGTCTAGAGACCCGAAGCTTGGATGATATTTTTTTTTTTTGGCTGCTCTTGTGATTATTTATCCAAAAAATAATAATAATGTCTCTTTCCAGCAACCTTATTGTTGTTGGTGGCTTTACTATTTTAATTTAGTTGCTAAAATAACTTACTAAAATCTAATTATTAACTTATGTTTCATTTTTATGCTTGTGTAGTGTGAAGTTTATTATATAATGGACGAGAGTATAAGTCGTGCTAAATAGCCATGAGGTAGGAGTTTTGTACTAGAAGATTTGCTTTAAGGTAAGGCATTCTTATCCCTAAGATGAATAATGTCTTATGTCATTTGTTGTGGTTTTGAGTACTTGGTATGTTATGTGATGTTTATGTAATATGTTGAGTTTTTAATTTCAAGCATGTTACCATATTTCGATTTATGAAGTTTTGGAGCATGTTCAATATTTTTAATATTATGCATGAGTTGGTGAACTTCAAGTATGATCTTGTTGAGTATTGATCCCTACCATGTTTTATGTGAATTCATATAAGGATTATGTCTTTTATGTATTTCATAATATAAAAGCATGCTAGGATTAATATGATAAAGTTTGATGAAATTCTACTAAGTGGATCACAGGTCTGGGTGTTGTTTAACCCAAACCAATCGATTGGTTTGCTGAACCGACCGACTAGTTGCGAGAACAGTTGCTCGATTTGGAAATTTTTAATCGGTCGGTCACAAGAACAGTCGATTGGTTTGATAAACGAATCGAATGGTTCCTATGAGCAGTCGATCGGTTTGTCAACCCATTGATTGGTTGTCTTACACCCACAGTGGTATGGTTAAATCGATCGACTGGTCTCCTATGAACAGCCGACCGGTAGAACCAACCAATCAATTGGTTCGTTGATTTTATCTTCTGTTCAAGTCTGGTACGACCAAACAAGTCAATTGGTACCAAGGATCGATCGACTGGTCCATCTGATTTTCACCATGTTTGCTTGTTATCTAACAGTCTTCCTTTGGACCTTCTATATTAATGGTTCTATATACTTACAACATTTTATTCATGATTTCATCCATGTTTAATATGAATTTAATATGAATCAAATTGATAATATTGTAGTGCCTTGTTTGGTTGAGTTTGGCGTTCCCTTGGAACACCCAATTTGGTGGCTTATATACCTTGGTTAATGTTTGGTATCAATACTTAAAACACCCAATTGGTTTAATATTTAGAAGTTGATAATAGAATCTTAGAGACCTTTCCGGTATGCATACATAAGATTTGGTTATCTTTTGTGCCCCTAGTGTAGGAGATTTTGAAAAAAGCCCCTTGGCACTAACACTAGTTTGGTGCATGAGACAAATCCAAAATAGAATGTATACCCCTTACCTTAGAGAACAAGTGTAGTGGATGTTGAAGATCCTAATAAAAGCCCCTTAGCACTAGAGCGATGTGGTGGTGGAAGTTGCAATCCTACATTCATCCTAATCTTGGAGTATAGACAGCTGTTTGATTTCATGGTAATGTACTTCAGGTGAGGTAGACCTAAAATTTAGCTTCTACCCCCTCGCTTAGGAGATCAAGTATATTGGATGACGAAACTCCTTGAGAAAAACTCCTTGGCACTAGCGCGATGTGGTGGTAGGAGAGGTAGTCTTATGCTAGTCCTATCACAGAATATTGATATTATGTGTACAACTTTTACATGGCTCGTTACAAAGACTCATGCATGTACGGAAATGTATATCCTAAGGCCTTGCCATAATATACATATGTTATCCATGCACTTATGTATTATATTTCTATGTATGTTGCATAACATGTTATTATATGACCTCAATATGCAACATAAGCCCTTACCATATTTTAGGTAGTTTGTTTTACTAGTACTTCACCGTACTGATACTACATTTGTGTAGTCGTTGTGATGTTCCGACTTGTAGTCTAATGAGCAGAGGACAATTTGCAAAGATATGATTCTCAACTAGAGTATATTGAGGATGATGTTGTGGGCCAACCGCTGACCATTGCTTAGGGTTTGAGATCTACCTTGTAATGTCCCATATTTTTTGTAAATGGTTGAATGAGAATCATACCAAATTTTGGATCTTTGATTTTGATTTAATGTTACGACTTTGTTTGAGAAAAAGTTGATTTGAAATTAGGGTTGGGAAATGAAGTTAAAAGAGTTTTTCAGGCAAATGGATCTACTGGTTCCATAAACTAATCAACTGGTTTGTCGATTCAGCAAATTGGGTTTTTTCAACTAAACCGATGATTGCTTAGGGGAAACCGATCGACTTATTGTAGAACATTCGATTGGTAGGCCCAAATCCATCAACTGGTTTATCGAGCTGGTCATATTTTTCAAGCTTGATTTTTCTTAAAAATTCCTTACATTGAAATGGAATCTTACCAACCCATGCCAATTTGTCCATGAGAGATTCCACACCATTTTCATGATGCATTTAACCCAAAATATTGCCTCAAATAGATCTAGAGGTTAATTTGGACAATTGAGGGGGAGAGATGACACCAACATTATCTTCTTCCACCTCTCTCCTCTGCATGTTTCTGATATCAATGCGTCGATCTCAGGCACGATTCTGAGCAGCTAGAAGATTCCTTGTACACTTAACTTCCATTACTCTACTCTGTATCCTAATTCTGGCTTAAATGACCTACATTCTCCAGAGACACCATTTGAGCTCCGGAGAATAAGTTCGCAAATCTTGGACAAAATTCATCTGTTTAGCTCAAATTCAAACAGTTAACTGTAGGGTTTCAAGTTGATTTTTCAACCCTCTGTGTTTACCTTTGATTGGTTGGCTATAAATAGCTCCAATCATCCCTTTTATGCACATTTTCTTTCAGCCACCGAATACTATAAGTTTGATATTCACCCTCTTCTTTCTACACTTCAAGCCTTGCCAATCAATTTTCTTATACTCTTTTGATATGTCTCTACATTTCTCTCGTTTCAATTTTCAAGCAAAGAGGAGTTAGATTCTGGGAAAAAGGTTGAGTGGTCCAGCTGAGCTTTTCCTTGTTTTTGCCTCAAGAGGGTGTGCTCTTATTTCTTTCTATTTTTAAGTCCGAGAATTTAGTAAGGTTCTAGTGCAATTTCTAAGTTGAGATTTTAGTTTTTAAGGTTTTAAAAGCTGAGAATTTCCATAGTTGGAATCTTTAGGTTTAAAGGCGATTTTACCTACATTAAGTGATTATTAGTTCTAAAATGTTTAGTAAGTAGTCGTCCATGTTATCTGTTACTTTAAGTTGATTTCTACATGTTAACATGAATGAATATAGCCTGTAAAAGTGATTTGGATGGTCAGATGGCATCATTTAAGTAAAAAGCATGAAAGTTGGTAAAAATAGGACATCAAGATTTTATGTTGTGAAATGCAAGTTAATTCGGTTGAAAATATATTAAACTATGTTGATACATGTTTTAATGTGATTAAGGATGATTTATATGTAAGAATCTGCATGAAATTTAATAGTTTGGTACTTTATTAGGGCCAATCGATCAACTGGTTAGGTCAAACCAATCAACTGGTTCCTAGAACAGTCGACTGGTTGACCCAACCCATTGATTGATAAGCCTACAAAGACCTTTGCTTTGCTCTCTGCTTAAACCCATTGACTAATTCACCCAAACCGATTGACCAGTTTGAAGAAAAACATGGTCTAATTGAGTTAAACCAATCAATTGGTTCAACTAGTTTACATGATTTGTTTCCTTTCAGTTTGGTTATGCTTTGAGGCTATGCTTGTGACTATACCATGGTTATTAATGGGGTAAAATATAGATTTTATCATAGATTACTGGCCTAATGAAAGAATTTAAAATGGATCATAAATTATGATATACTCTATGAGTAATAAAAAGGTTAAATGGGTATTCCAATTATGATGAGTGATGATATTGAGAAAAGAATAATGAAACTCAACATGGGCTTAAATTAAACCATATGGTGGATATGAATAATATTGGCCAAGGATAAATGAAAAATATGCATGGTTGGGAAAATGGAAAGAAAAAGGATTGATATGGAATGAACATGGAAAATTAACTGCTTACTTTTGTATGGGTCTTGTATGATCACCCATCCTTATGAATAAAATACTAATCACGTAAAGCGAAAGACAATCGAGTTAAGTATGGATCTTGGTTAACCAATCCTTGATTAGCTACTCGGGGTTAGTCTACCTTCGAACTTTGCCTTCTAGCAGAATCTTGAGAAGTCACAATGCCTTACCTATTCTAGACACTGATGATATATTAGGGGATATCAATACTAAAAGGTCTGGTTACCTACGAGGTTGGCATCAACCTAGACTTAATATCCATTATGGTGATTGGCTTACGCTTGGACTTATGTCCACTTAGTGATTGACTTTGGCCTGGATTTTATGTCCCTTATTTGGATAAGCTTCCATAATATGTGAGACCATGGGGTAGTATACAATCCATAGCTCAATGATAATAAAATATGGTTGATAAGTAATTGGTTGGCAAAATATGAATGGTGACCGTGTGAAAGGTTAATAATTGGACAAGGATGAAAGAAATGGCCTGAATGATTAAAAAGGAATAAAAGCTGGTTTATACGCTTGGATAAGGATCAAAATGACTAATTGATCATGTAATGGAATATTGATTGGATCATTGACTTGTCTTATATATGAATAAGTACATGGTATAACCTAAAAGATTGAGTAATTGGAAATAAACCCTAGAAGTTGCTCAGATTCTCTTGCTATTACATGTGTAAGTGCTTATGTGATGAGGATGTGAAACCAAGCATGAAATATTCTGCTTTGTTGGGATTATAAATGATAGCATATCCTTATGTAATCCTACCATTATATATATGGCTTTATCAAGATGCATGTTTTATTTCATATCCACGTACAATAGATTGGCATACTTGTGTTTACATTGAGGAAGCAACTTGGCTTACTAAGTACGTAGCATACTGATGTACCCGTTTGCTCAGCCACCAGCCCATTCCCACGAGTAGAGGGTCATGTGCAAGTGTTTGGGGATGGCCAGAAAAGGGCCTATCTCGTTTGGGTTAGGGCTTGAGAGCAAGGACATCTGGAGATTTTTGGTGGGATGCGTGGCGGACTGAGATTTTTATTTGGGTGTCACACCCTAACTCATTCTATTATAGCCTCATACTTTATCCACATGTGGTTTGCAATGTTTTGGTCAGGAACCGCTAAGGTCCTTCAATGTAAACACTCTTTTAAATTATTTATGTAATCTTTATTTTCACACTGTATTGTTTTAACTGTTTGGTTGGTTTAGCCTTATATTTGATGTGGGGTAGGCAATGGACGTCTATCCTGTGTCAGGTACGTCGGTAATACCCCATTTTTCCTATGCATGTTTTTAGCTTCCACAAGTGTTTTAAATGAATTTTTTTTTTTTGGATAGTGAAATATAAGGGGTGTTACATACCTTCCTGTTAAATTAAGAGTTAGGCTAACCGGTTAGATGTTTTTTCTCACTACATGGGGATGTTTTTGGTTCTTTCCTATCATTTAAACTTTTAGCTTTGGTTCTTGTATTTGGATCTTGTACACTTTCCTCTCTATATTATTATTCTCATTGTTATTATTAGTATTGTTGTATTAATAGTAGAGCATGCATTCGTTCTTTGTTCTGATTTGTCTTGCATTAGGCATAGGTTAGGTGATGATCACACATCTCTCATGGTTAACGTGACGGTAACATCCCCTAATTTTACTTTTATAACGCTTCTGCATTATCTTCAAAACGAAATTTTCTAGTTCCAAAAATTGGAGGTGTTACAACGATTGCAGACACTCAAGGATAGCCAAAATCCTAGCTTAATTAAGCACTAGTTTCTATTGGCCTCATATGGCAACAGATGTTAAGCAACATATTAGCCATTATAGTATTTATCACCAAGTAAAACCTAAGATCAGTACTCCAGAAAGGACCTTGCAGCCTTATCCCATTTGACACACACATGGGAATACATCTCATAGATTTTATCACTAAGGTAACTTGGATAACTATGGATTGATTATCAAACTATGCTCATTTGTTAGCTTTACCTAAGTTAGAAACCTATTTTGTCTACATGGGATCCTCACAATCCACCGTCACTTAGCAACCCTATAAATTTCCAATCCAATTATGTAATTAAAGAAGAGCAATTTGCACCATCCACATACCAATGTTCAAACCAAGGCTATTAACCACTATAGCTAGACCTATCCCAGGGCTTTTGCAAATTAATCGACCACATCAATGGATGCACCTGCTACCTTAGGCAAAGTATTGTTATATTTCTTACCGACATATAGCAAATGGGAAGACCCCTTTTAGAGTCATTTATCACACCCTCCATTGGTCCTTAAAGTTCATTAGACCAACTTAACTACTATTGAAGTGTTGGTGTGAAGGAAAGGAAAGATTTTCTCATAGGCTTGAAGTAGCACCATTGAGAAAGAATTTGCAATTGCCAAGTTGGTCTTCGTTAAACTTCAACCCTAAGGAAAGCATAGCATAACTAAACAGAATTCCAATAAATTTGTGAAGAACGTACAATGGACCATTTCATGTTATTAAGTGAAGGTTATTGCCTACCAACTGCAACTACCAGAGCATTCCAAAATTCATTCGGTTTTCAATTATCGGTCCTTAAACTATGTTAACAGCTAGGCTTAATGGCCAAGGTGGGCATAGCCCTCCCTGAAATATTCTGTTTTCTATTTGAGTACCCTAAAATGCAGAACACCATTCTTTGGATGCTCTGATCCGTAAGCAATTACCTATTCTCCAATCTTGCTTTGGGAATCTTTCCTATTGACGACTCAACTCAGTTTGTTAGGGAGGTGATTATATCATTTGCATAGTCAACAATAATGGTTGTCATCACATGCCTATAATCCATTATATTAAGAGGGTAAATGGTAGCCACACGGCATGAATGAACCATTTTAACCTCTTCTTTGAATCTTCTACTCTTTTCTCCCTTGTATTTAAAATCTTTTGGAGTAGACACATCTCAAAAGTGGATAATCCTGAAGCCCCTATCAGTGCCATAAAAGCTTAATGCCTAAGTTTGCTCTTCTTACGTGAAAAACATTCACTGCTATATTACAATACTTCCAACTCCAGAACACGTCTCATCCGCTTCTAATTCATCTACCAACATAATATAAAAAATATCTACTAACAATGGTTGAAATTGAGGTTACATCCCTGAATCTCCGATCATCTTCGATATAGGGCTTATGTAAACAACCCATCCATCCGTTTGTTACTGCCTTTTATTAGGCCCCATAGTATTAAGGTTTAGGCCCAGCCAATGGGCCCTACAGAGCAGTCCAATCCTTTCTCTCCAACCGCTAAAACCTAACCCTATGTATTTATCCACTAGGACGTACCCCTTCTAAAAAAGGAAATGTTTATTTACTGCCCTCAACTAATACTACATTCTTTTTACATAGCCTCTCTCTTTCTCGATTTCGCGGGTTTACACCCTTTCACCTGATACCAGGTACCTGCTTAGCATCAAAGCAACCAGCTTGATTCCAGACGGCAACAATCCTGAATTATTAACCATACGGCAGACGCCACAGAAAAGGGTACCAGACAGGCAGACAATAAATTCTGAGTCACAGAAACAAATTAACCCCCTTCCCCCACCAGACAAAAAGAAAAGTCAAGGAAGTACTGAAAGTCGCTTATAATTTGGACAAAGGGACTAGATACAGAAGACCGAAGAGGGATTTGATCATACCTTGGAGGTGGAGAGAGACAACACCGCCTTCAACAGAAACAACATCGACATTTCCGCCATCAGCGATTAGATAAGGCCTTACATCCTCCAGAACCAAGTCCACGTTCTTAACCGAAAGCTCGAAATGCTGAGCTGAGTAAAGCCTCGGCGAAGAAGACTCACTTGTGCTTGATGCTTCAATCACCATTTTGAGCTTGGCCCGTTTCTGAGAACTCGGTATTTGACGTGCGAATTGGAACGAAAGAGATGGCTTTCGAGATTTGGATGGTATCATGGGAGGAGAGGAACATGGCGCAGTGTTGAATGCTGATGTTACCAAAGAAGACATTGCTAATAATCTGGGTCTGAAATAACGGACGGCTCCAATGGGAATCGACGTCTTCTTAAGCCTAATGGGCGCAAATCGGAGCTGAATTACTAAAAGGATAGCCAAAAATAAAAAGTGAGGGGAGTCTTACAATACATGAAACGAAGCCACAAAAAAATTGTAGGTCCGCTTTGCCTTAGGCAGTTGTTAATCTTTAATTAACTGGTACTAGTGAATAGCTCGGCAACGGACAGATATTTATGAATTTAACATATATATATATATATATATATATATATATTACCCAAAATTATCTATAATAATATAAAAATACAGTTTTATGGCTGATAATATACAAATAAATTTTTTCATCTAAATTATACATAAATGCATATTGATTGAGTAATATCTATTTAATTGTGTAAACAGTATATGCATAACAACACATTTACATAATAGCACATTTGCTTCCATTCAATTTGGTTAAAACTAAATACTGAAAGACTTTTTCAATATCATCAATAACATAATAGTAAGACTAAAAATGTAGAAAACTTAAATACATATTAATTGAGTAATATATGACTTAATTTAAATCTCATACATCTTCTCTTCCCACTTTCTTCGATTCAATTTAGGTAAAATTAAATATTGGAAGACTTTTACAATATCATCAACAACATATGTATGATAGCAAAATTAAAAATTAATCAACCAAGAATGCTTTTAAAAAAAATTGACTAGCAATACTACTTTGATATAATATTCCTCATATAATCAAGTATACTACTTTTATTTATTTAAATGTATATGTTACATAAAAAATAAATTAAAAAAACTTATTCTTTACAATAATTGAAAATCTTAAGCAATCTTACATCACTCAAATAAACATATGTTTATCTATACTAACTGTTATTTGAAAATAGATTATTATTATCTTTTTAAGACTTTTATTTACGTTGATTGTTTTAACTAATATTTGTAATTAAGTACTAATTATTTTAAATGTGACCAAATGAATCATTAATTATATATCCCAACCTTGGAACTTGACAGAAAACCTAAGTAGTCACTGGAAAGAAAAAGTTGTTATTCATCTCCCCCTTTGACAAATGCATATTAATTGAATTACATAGAAACGTGTGTCGAATTGAATATCAATTAATTAGCTATGAGCTTTTTAATTCCCATGCTTCAGTCCATTGCTCTTCATCTTCCCCTCTTACTATGATAGGTGCATATTAATTGAAGAGCATTAAAACACCAAATGAAGTGGTTATATGAATTCATTACATAAGAACACTTCTACTTCTCACTTCCTCTCTTCATTAATTTTGATTTTGTCTCTGGTTATATAATTAGAAACCAATTGAAAGAACTAAAAACACGGCACAACATAAAACTAATTTTTACTCTAGTAATAATACACGTTCAAGAGGGGGGAAAGAGAAGGGTTCAAGTTTGAACAATAGCCCCTACATATACTCTACTAAACCAAATTCACCCAGCAGAATATTGTGAAAATATTGATATGCGACGGCGATAGAAAAGATAGCACATCTACAATAAATGTTGCCTTCAAGGAAGTGTTTCAAAATATCTAGCTTCATTATATATTTCCTTCTTAAGTCATTTTGTCCATATATTTTGTATTTGTCATTTTTATATATGATGTATTACTTTGTTATTTCATTTTTCTCCCAATATTGTATCATTTATATTAGCCATGTTTTCTTCTTATAATTCCATTACTTATTATATTATTTTTCATACTTATTATTTTAAAATTTATTATCAAACTATGTAAAACTTTATCCATGCATCGCATAGGAAAATGTAACTAGTTAAATATAAAAATATAAAATAAGAATGCATATTATAATAATATAACATAAAGAGTATATTTAAAAAATTGTGGAAGAATCATATATCCAATAAAAAATGAGTATAATAAATATAATTATTCTAAATATGACAATTATTATCAAAAAAAATTAATAAAGATTGATATCTTATTTATGCCTTAGAATTGT
Source organism: Tamarix chinensis (assembly GCA_030549775.1). Lineage (NCBI taxonomy): Eukaryota > Viridiplantae > Streptophyta > Magnoliopsida > Caryophyllales > Tamaricaceae > Tamarix > Tamarix chinensis. Next base: position 61,149,799 of record CM060177.1, on the reverse strand, counting down.
TAACCTAAAAACTTAGGAAACGTAACATTTTATATGAAGTCTCCTTAGATTGAATTATTTCTAATTTATTTGTAGTTCATTAATGACCGATTCTTCCCTCAAGAATAATTTATAGATTTTGATATTGATTATAATTATAGAATGTATATCTAACTACTTAAAATTATTATTTTTATCAAAGAGTAAAATTGTGGAAATTTGGGTAAAAAAAGGTGACTCAACTATATATAGTCCAAGAAAGTATGCACTACAATTAGGACTAATTCTTAGCCATTGGATCACTTAATTAAAAAGATTGCAATGTCATTGGATACATGCATTCATTCGATGCTATCATTCTTTCCCTTGTCGCTCCTTCGCTTTCATTTGCTTCCTCCCCCAACCAACTCTCTTTACTCGACAGCGTGTGTTTCTCTTCTTCACTGCCCCATCCATATCTCGTTCATTGTCTTCAACTAATCAAAGCTCCCATCATCCATTCCATTCTTGACCACCTCATAAATCTTTTAGCTATTTTACTAATCTCCATTTTTTTCCATTTCACAGCCATCCTTCATCCTTCATTCCTCGACCTCACATCCATATTCAGGTTATGCTCGTCTTCGTCACCATCTTCTTATCCTTACTCATCTCTTCACCCAACCAAATCTCACATCCTTCGTCACATTCTTTATTTCTCTACCTCTACCAATCATCACCTCTCCACCTTCTCCATCATTTGTTGCCATTTATTCCCAAACATTTATGCTCAAGCTACTCTAAAAATTAGTCTACAACATTAAACTAGTAAGTATGTTCATTGTTGTTACATTATTATCCAATCTAGTAGTCATTGACCTAATTTTTTGTGTGTATTTAGTCAATTTTATTTCTATGTAGTTTAGGTCAGATTGGTTGAGCAAGCATTCAACTCATGTAATGTGGTTGAACTTGAGTCGATCTTCAACTTATAGTGTTGATTTAGTAAGTATCTTCCAGTATATTATTAGCTACCCTATGTCTGTGTGTGTAAAATTACCTATTTTAGTTTTGGTTTTGTGGTGTTCAAATTAGTTTGAATGGTTCAAACATAGATACATCTACTTAACCTTATCCTTTGATCAAATTTTAGTCAATTTAGAGTTTTATTTGTTGTGTTCATTTACATGTTTTATTATTGCAGAGTTGAGATGTGGGGAATTATGGTGTAGAGAGCTGTAGGATTTTTTAGGCTTGTTTCTCCTATTCATCTTGTTTACTTTAGATGGTGATTTTCTGCAATAGATTATATACTAAAGTTCGGTGATTTTGTATGTTACAAGTGTATGTACATATGATGGTGTAACACCCCCAAATTTACACAAATTTTTTTAAAAACAAAACACTACTTATAAATTAAAACCGTAAATTCTAGGGATGTTACCGCCACACTTAGTACCAGACCGGTTCCCTTCTACCGTTCCAGTACCAAGTGCTAAGGCTAAGGAAACAGCTCATAACATTAATAATAATTCAAATTCATAAATACGGGAATTCGGTACGCATAAGTTTTTATTCAATCCAAAATACGAGGGTAGTTTTCAGGGAAAAGAAATAACTACAATCATAAAATTGTTTACGAAGCGTTCAACATAATTAAAAGAAACTAGGAATAAAATCTCGATGGAAAACCGGCCACGCCACTCCGAAACTGATTCGGCCCAATCATCACTCAGCCCCATTCGATGTCCCATATACATCAATCGCGTCAAAGTAAACATCTCCTACCTGCACAAAGTCAGATGAGCCTTCTACTCGTGGGAATGAGCACCACCCATGAAAGGGGTGATTAGTACGCTACATACTGAATAAGGTAACCGAGTACTAAGGCCAACATATAGTTGTACATAAATAATGCAGAATAATAATAAAGCATAAGACCAACATGATAACATAAATACATACGACCATCCAAGTAAGAGTACAAAGGCCCAAATATAATCTAATTCAGTTACTTAATTATTCTTTGATTAGAAATCACTTCACACCATACTTTTATCAAATCCATGCGAGTACGAGAGCCCCCACTATTATAGTCGGTGGATCGGTGACAAGTAGGGCACAATGCTCCTACCCACTATTATTAGTCGGTGGATCGGTCACACTTAGGGTACCATACCCTAACCACTATTTCTTACCGGTGGATCGGTTGGCCTCGGGTCACATGGTGTTCCACTGTAAGTACTTAGTGTCTTTTAAAAGTTTTGGCAACTGAGGTGTTTGGTTTATTGAGCTCGGAATCCGCCACTATTATAGCCGGTGGATTGGAAGCACATAGGGTATCACACCCTAACCACTATTATAGCCGGTGGATCGGAGACAGATAGGACTACGCGTCCTAACCACTATTTCTAACCGGTGGATTAGTGGGATCCGGCTCAATACTCTTCCACTTTACATAAGTAGTGTCTTAAGTATCTTATTCATATGTTCATTTCAGGGCATGCAAATCAATTCATACCAGGCTTACTCCTCAACTCAAGTTAACCACTTCAACTAGAGCCGGCAAAAGTTGACCCGACCCGCCCAACCCGACCCGAGCCGAGCAAAACCCGACCCGTTACGACCCGCAAAATTTAGCAACCCGACCCGACCCAGACCCGACCCGACAATGACCCGACCCGGCACTGACCCGATAATAATCAACCCGACCCGAACCCGACCCGACCCGATCCCAACCCACGACCCGTTATTGACCCGACCCGATAGCGACCCGACCCGTCATTGACCCGACCCGTAATTGACCCGACCCGATAGTGACCCGACCCGACAATCACCCGATCTGACTCAATATTAACCTGATCAGACATCAAAATATATAATAATAATAATAATAATAATAATAATAATAATAATAATAAATTACATATATTTTATTATTCATTTAAAGCTTTTAAAAAATATAGTATTTTATAAATTGTACTTATTTTTCATAATTTTACCCTAGACATTCTTATTTACTAATGATATCCTAATAAGATATATTATTAATAATAAAAAAACCAAAATAAAAAAGACAAACATCCAGTTATAATCCTATAAAATGATTTTCAAAACATGTTCATTACATCTACTAATCCATCTATTTGAAGAAACTCTTAATAGAAGAGTATAATAGTATCATTTATTAGTTATCAATTTATCACTTATCACCTACAAAATCCAACAAATAATAACTATACCTCGTATCAAGAGTATCTCACGTTACAACCCTAAATTTAAAGTTTTAGTTATATTTTTTCTTTTAATATTATTAATTTACTTTAAATATAATTTAGTATTCTACGTTCATCAATTTTAAATTTATAATATCTAATTATTTTTGTTAATTATAATATTAATATTAATATTTTATATTATTTAATTTTTAATTTATATGAATATATATATAATAATTAATAATTAATGAAAATATATAAAATTATTATTTAATTTAAATTATGTTTAAAATAACTTATTATATTTTTTTTACTATAATAATAATAATTAATAAAAATATTACAATAAAAATATAAATATAATAATGTTAATAAAATAAATACAACTAGAGAAATTAATAAGATAAATTATATAGAGAAATGAATATGAAAAAAAAAGATAGAATAAATGATATAAAAATTATTGGATAAAAAAATAATACTTTTGCAAGTAATCAATTAAATATAATATACAATAAACATCTAATATTTTTACATGTAAAATTTATAAATGCTTAATGCAATCAAATATAATACTATCAAAACTTATAAATATCTTAAATATTTACCTTTGTAAAAATAAAACACATATAATATTCTTATTTCATTTATCTTTACTAGTGATCTTATGATTGTATTGTATCTAGTATATACAATGTAATAAATGATAATTATACATTGTATATTCTTGTTATGCTCACCTGTATTTTATAAAATTATCTTTTTTTAAGTAATCAATTAAATATAATATACGATAAACATCTAATATTTTTACTTTTAAAGTTTATAAATGTTTAAAGAAATCAAATATAATATAATTAAAACTTATACATATCTTTATTATTTACCTTTGTAAAAATAAAACACATATAATACTCTTATTTCATTTATCTTTACTAGTGATCTTATGATTGTATTGTATCTACTATATATAATGTAATAAATGATAATTATACATTGTATATTCTTGTTATGCTCACCTTTATTTTATAAAATTATCTTTTTTTAAGTAATCAATTAAATATAATATACAATAAACATCTAATATTTTTACATGTAAAATTTATAAATGTTTAAAGCAATCAAGTATAATACTATCAAAACTTATAAATATCTTTATTATTTACCTTTGTAAAAATAAAACACATATAATATTCTTATTTCATTTATCTTTACTAGTGATCTTATGATTGTATATTGTATTGTATCTAGTATATACAATGTAATAAATGATAATTATACATTGTATATTCTTGTTATGATCACCTTTATTTTATAAAATTATCTTTTTTTAAGTAATCAAATATTTTAAGTAATCAATTAAATATAATATATGATAAACATCTAATATTTTTACTTTTAAAGTTTCTAAATGTTTAAAGAAATCAAATATAATATAATTAAAACTTATACATATCTTTATTATTTACCTTTGTAAAAATAAAACATATATAATACTCTTATTTCATTTATCTTTACTAGTGATCTTATGATTGTATTGTATCTACTATATATAATGTAATAAATGATAATTATACATTGTATATTCTTGTTATGCTCACCTTTATTTTATAAAATTATCTTTTTTTAAGTAATCAAATATTTTAAGTAATCAATTAAATATAATATACGATAAACATCTAATATTTTTACTTTTAAAGTTTATAAATGTTTAAAGAAATCAAATATAATATAATTAAAACTTATACATATATTTATTATTTACCTTTGTAAAAATAAAACACATATAATACTCTTATTTCATTTATCTTTACTAGTGATCTTATGATTGTATTGTATCTACTATATATAATGTAATAAATGATAATTATACATTTTATATTCTTGTTATGCTCACCTTTATTTTATAGAATTATCTTTTTTTAAGTAATCAATTAAATATAATATACAATAAACATCTAATATTTTTACATGTAAAATTTATAAATGTTTAAAGCAATCAAGTATAATACTATCAAAACTTATAAATATCTTTATTATTTACCTTTGTAAAAATAAAACACATATAATATTCTTATTTTAGCTATCTTTACTAGTGATCTTATGATTGTATATTTGTATTGTATCTAGTATATACAATGTAATAAATGATAATTATACATTGTATATTCTTGTTATGCTCACCTTTATTTTATAAAATTATCTTTTTTTAAGTAATCAAATATTTTATGTAATCAATTAAATATAATATACAATAAACATCTAATATTTTTACATGTAAAATTTATAAATGTTTAAAGCAATCAAATATAATACTATCAAAAATTATAAATATCTTTATTATTTACCTTTGTAAAAATAAAACACATATAATACTCTTATATCATTTATCTTTACTAGTGATCTTATGATTGTATTGTATCTACTATATATAATGTAATAAATGATAATTATACATTGTATATTCTTGTTATGCTCACCTTTATTTTATAAAATTATCTTTTTTTAAGTAATCAAATATTTTAAGTAATCAATTAAATATAATATACAATAAACATCTAATATTTTTACATGTAAAATTTATAAATGTTTAAAGCAATCAAGTATAATACTATCAAAACTTATAAATATCTTTATTATTTACCTTTCTAAAAATAAAACACATATAATATTCTTATTTTATCTATCTTTACTAGTGATCTTATGATTGTATTGTATCTAGTATATACAATGTAATAAATGATAATTATACATTGTTTATTTTTGTTATGCTCACCTTTATTTTATAAAATTATCTTTTTTTAAGTAATCAATTAAATATAATATACAATAAACATCTAATATTTTTACATGTAAAATTTATAAATGTTTAAAGCAATCAAATATAATACTATTAAAACTTATAAATATCTTTATTATTTACCTTTGTATAAATAAAACACATATAATACTCTTATTTCATTTATATTTAGTCTTTACTAATAATCTTATGATTTTATTGTATCTAATATATACAATGTAATAAATGATAATTATACATTGTTTATTCTTGTTATGCTCACCTTTATTTTAGAAAATTATCTTTTTTTAAGTAATCAAATATTTTAACTAATTAATTAAATATAATATAATATAAACATCTAATATTTTTACTTTTAAAATTTATAAATGTTTAAAGAAATCAAATATAATACTATTAAACTTATGAATATCTTTATTATTTACCTTTGTAAAAATAAAACACATATAATATTCTTATTTCATTTATCTTTACTAGTAATCTTATAATTGTATTGTATCTAATATTTACAATGTTATAAATGATAATTATACATTATATATTCTTGTTATACTCACCTTTATTTTATAAAATTATCTTTTTTTAAGTAATCAATTAAATATAATATATGATAAACATCGAATACTTTTACATGTAAAATTTATAAATGTTTAAAGCAATCAAATATAATACTATTAAAACTTATAAATATCTTTATTATTTACCTTTGTAAAAATAAAACACATATAATACTCTTTTTTCATTTATCTTTACTAATAATCTTATGATTGTATCTAATATTTACAATGTAGTAAATGATAATTATACATTGTATATTCTTGTTATGATCACCTTTATTTTATAAAATTATCTTTTTTTAAGTAATCAAATATTTTAAGTAATCAATTAAATATAATATATGATAAACATCTAATATTTTTACTTTTAAAGTTTCTAAATGTTTAAAGAAATCAAATATAATATAATTAAAACTTATACATATCTTTATTATTTACCTTTGTAAAAATAAAACACATATAATATTCTTATTTCATTTATCTTTACTAGTAATCTTATTATTGTATCTAATATATACAATGTAATAAATGATAATTAATTATACATTGTATAATCTTGTTTTGATCATCTTTATTTTATAAAATTATCTTTTTTTAAGTAATTAAATATTTTAAGTTATCAAATAAATTATAATCAATGATAAATATCTTTGTTTGATTCAAAGCGCAATATTTTTTATTATTAAAATTTATAAATATCTTTACTATTTATTTGTGAAAATAAAGCGCATTTAATATTTTTAATTCTTTTATCTGCAATATTAATCTTATGATTGTCTGTCTCTAATATTTATGATTTATGAAATGATAATTACTTAGGCTCGAATATGAGTAAACCCGTCAAAACTCGACCCATTAAGTTAACCCGTAACTAATTGAATTCAACCCGTCAAATTGTATGAAATGAGTCAAATGACCCCACCCATCAATTTAACTCGAAACAACTCGAACATAACTAACCTATCATATTATATTATTACATGAAAATATGAAATGACCTGAACCGGCCGAAGCCACCTACTCACGTGAACTAGAAAATGACCCGAAACCAACCCGACCCTAGTCACCCTACCACCAATCAAGTTAACCCAAAATTATCCGAATCCGATTTTTCTTAACTCGAATAGTCGGACCTAATCCGACTTGACAAATTAACCCGAAATGACCTGGAGGCCGGAACCGAAATGACCCGACCCGAAACCGACCCGGCCCGACAATTGACCCGAAATGACCCGCAACCGAAATGACCCGACCCGCAACCGACCCGACCCGACAAATTGACCCGAAATGACCCGACCCGTTAATGACCCGACCCGACCCGCACCCGACCCGCCAAATTGACCCGAAATGACCCGACCCGTTAATGACCCGACCCGACCCGCACCCGACCCGCAATAGTCAAATGACCCGCTATGACCCGACCCGTTAATGACCCGACCCGCTATGACCCGACCCGAACCCGACCCGCCCGACCCGTTTGCCACCTCTAACTTCAACCCTAATCAACTATCCCATCATAATTTACCATGACATACCCTAACACCCATGCAACCCTAAATCTACGTAAACCACACTTCCATGCAACCCTAGCTTTACATAAACCACACTTCCATGCACCCTAATATTACCATGCAACATACCACACTCCCACGCAACCCTAATACTACCATGCAACGTACCACACTCCCACGCAACCCTAATGTTGCCATGCAACATTAATATCGTCACGTGAAACCCTAACACCATGCAATATTAATAACATCGTGTGAACCCTAACATGCATGTCTTAAGGCCAAATCACATATTATCACATATAAATAAAGCACATGCCATATAACAACCCAAGATCGTACGTGGACTCCACATCATATCATATATAACATAAATAATAATGATAGACATATGATACATAGAATGCAAATCATATAATGCATATAAGCACAAAAAAGGCCTTAGCACCCCTTACCTAGCACGACATCGGTCTTGGTGCACGCTCCTATTCCACTTGAGGGGTTTGAATAGGTTCACCTATTATATAAAATTATACTAGAATTAGGCTCCCTTATAAAATTATATTATTCTCTAAATTATTCTAAGATTTAGTTTTTAATTAAAATAATATTACATAATAATTAACTATACAAAATATTACTTGAGAATACAACTAATTTACTATTCGAAAAGGGATGGTGATATAAGGGTTTCCACCCTTCAAAATAGTAATGATAATAATAATAATAATAATAATAATAATAATAATAATAATAATAATAATAATAATAATAAAGTATAATATTATTAATGATACTTTTATTAGTAGAAATTTAATATTAATAATACCAAAGTTCTTAAAAATTACAAGGCGGTTTTTGAACCACCCCAATTTAATAATAATACCATTCAAAATTGTAATAATGATATTAAAGCTATATATATACTTATAATATAAAGTTAACAAAGATGATAATAATAATAATATAATTATAAAAAATGTTAAAAATGTTAATAATATTAATAAAAAGTAAAAGTGTGAGGCTTAATTAGAATTTTTGGTCTCTGCCCCTCCTAAAATAATTACAACATTAATTAAATAGTTACACTAATGATAATAATATTAATAATATTATTAATAATAATATTAAACATGTAATAATTCCATTAAACAAGAAAAATTTGAGAGTAATAATTTATCTTACTCAATAATACTCCCAGGCCTATCAACAAAATTTAGAAATTAAGATACAGTTGATAACAATAATAATAATAATTATTATAATAATAATAATTAAAATTGAATTAATATTAAAAATTAGGATAAAAGCATAATAATTATCAATAAACCGAAAGTAACTATTTAAAAGGTCTAGGGTTTCACCTTGAGTTGGAGGGTATGGGTGGCACCGGCGGTGGTTCCCGGAGGTGGCGGAAAAATGGATCTAAGAGAGGTAAAATGAATAAAAAGAGGGAAGGAGAAAGGAGAAAAATAAAATAAGCTTATGGTTCGGTGGAGGAGACTTAGAATGAGATTTTGGGTGGTTTATAGGGTGGTAGAAGTGGCGTATGTGGCGGCGGATGGTGGTTTAAAGTTTCGGGGTAAAAATTTTAGCGAGATGAGCAGCAAACTTTGCAAGGTTATGGAGGCCCGTGCAAGAAGAATCGAAGGTTTAAAATGGTTTAATTAGCTAGAGGGAATTGCAACGAAGAATTTGGAGTGTGGTGGTGGTGCTGAGGTTGGCTATCGGCGTCAGAAGATGCGTCTAAAGTCACGGTGGCGGGCAGTTCTGACTTAGGGTTTCGAGAAGGAAGAAGCTTCAAAAACATCCACAACCAGGCTATTTATAGAGTTTAGATGGGTTATTAGGGTTTTTGGGGTCGCCTGGATGGTATTTAATGCTAGGGTTTTGGTGGCCGGTGGCATAAATTGGCCGGCGATTGTTTCGGTCGGGGTCGAAGTTTCGCAAAGTAAAAGAGAGGGAATGAGCGAGAGTTGAGGATAATTGATCATTCCACGTCAATGAGAGGGGAGGAAGAAGGAAGGAGGAGGAGGAGTGGACCGGTCGGCCGGGAAAGAAAAGAAAAGGGGGAGAACCGGGTTGGTCGCGCGCAGTTAAATTGGTCCTTAAATGAGACGCAGCGTCTCCTCCTGAAACGATTCAAAACGCGGCGTTGAAATGCCATATGAAGGAGGCACGGCGCTGGGCCGCGGAGAAAGGAGAAGAAGAGGTGGGTTGGGCCGCGCCAGGCCCAACCGGCGGGAGAGAAAAAAAAGTGAAAGAAAGAAAAGAAAGATAGAAAAAGGGAAAAAGGAAAAGGGAAAAGGGAAAAGGAAAATTTAAGGTTTTGGTTTTAATAAATTAATTTGAATAATTTAGGTATCTAAAATAAAAAAATTATTTAAAATAATATTAAATTTTATTTTTGGGCTAATTTAGGGTTTTAAATTATTTTTCCTAAATTCCTTTTTAATTAACAAAAAGCCTAGTTTTTCCTTTATAAAAAAATATTCATAAGTTCCTATTAATTTGCCCTAAATAAATTCGTCTTATTCTAAATAAAATAATAAATTAAATTATTTTTTTAATAAATTCTTATTTAATAATATATCTAAGTAAATAATTCTAGGCCATTTCAGATGGACATAATCAATTAAAATGTTGACTTATGTAAGATTTTTATGAAATTTAACAAAAAGGTCCAACTATAATAGTGTGCCCCTATATTCTACAAAATTGAGCAGTGTGTTATAATATTTGCTTGTTGGCTTCATAATATAAGTGGATTAGATATAAGAAATTGGTGAAAATTCACATTTGGAATTTTGTTATTAGTTTGATCTTCATATACTTTCTTTCATCTTAATTTTCTTGTGTTATGATAGGTTGATTTGTTTTATTGTATAGACATTATGAGTGGCAAACATTATTCTTCTCCTCCCTTAAAATTGAATGATGTTGATAGCAAGTTGATCAATCCCAAATCAATGCCCCACACATCTCTTAGTGGAAAAATAAAGGAATGGATACCTTATTATTTACTAGAAATAGGCCATATTGTCTGGTGAAAAGAGAATCATGAGTGATATTGTCACAATGAAATATTTTCTTTGTACTAGGGAAGGATTTAAGCCATCAAGAAATATATGACTTGACCAAGGTAGTGGTCAATGTGTTTCTAGAAGAAGAGTGGTTAATAGAGTGAGATGTAGAGCTAGAATGTGTCTTAAGCGCAACAATGAAGGGATTTACATGGTTTTAAATTATTATGAAGGATATAATCACCTTCTAGCTACCCCTAGTTTTAGACAATTTCTAAAAGAGGGGAGAAATTTAACTATCATGCATAAGTACTTCAATATAGATAATGATAGGATGAACATTGAGGCATCCAAATCATTTTGGTTATTCAAGGAACATGTGAGAGGGTACTAGAATGTAGGTGCTTCATTATAGGATTTTAAGAATCATTATAGGGATGTGAAATGCTACATTGAAGATTGGAAATTTTTTTTAAGAAGAAGGAGAATTAGAGTGGATATTATTTTGATTATATGGTCAATGATAGTAGAGTCATTGTTTGTACTTTTTTAGGCCAATCCTATATCTAGGAATAATTACTCTCTATTTTGTGATATGATTTCATTTTATTATACTTCTTATACAAATAAGTACAATTTGATTTTTACGTCATTTACTAGGGTTGATCACCACAAAAGTGTGTCACATTTGGAGCAAGATTAATAACTCATGAAATTATTGGATTATTTTAGTGGTTATTTAAGACATTATTTAAGGCTATGGAAAATATTACACCTTATTGTATTATAACTAACCAAGATCCAATAATAAAATCACCATAGAGAGGGTTTTCAAGAAGACTCAACATAAATTTTTGTTGTGGCACATTATGAATAAATTATCCAAAAAATTGGTCATTTAATTTGGGACTCTAATATCATAAACAATTTATCCGCACATGTGTGGAGTCTACAACTTAAAATTGAGAAGTTCAAATGTAAGTGGATGGTGATAATTATTGAGTTTGGTTTGGAGGAATAAGAGATGGCTTGCTCATATTTTTGATATAAGAAACTTATTGACACATGCATATTTGAGAGACTTGTTTATGGGAAGACTTCTAAGAATAACTTTAAGATTAGAGAGTGAGAATAGCTTTTTTGGGAATTTCACTAATAATTATTGTACTTTAGAGTTAATTTTTGTATGCATTATGAGAGTGCATTGGATGGACAAAGGTATAAACAATTAGAGCTAAACATGGTATCAAACTTGTTATACCCGAACTCAAGACTCCTCTCAAATTGGAGAAGCACGCATCTAAGATCTATATCCGTACCATTTATTTTGAGTTCCAAATTGAGATTTGACTACTTTATTTTCATGCTGACTTGATGATTTTATGAGGGAAGGTGATTTAGAGATTTCTATGGTTGGTAAACTTGGTATATCAAATTATAAGAGCACTTTTTGGGCATTATATAATATAATAAACTAAGATATTAAGTGCTCTTGTAAGTTGTTTCAGAGATGTAGGATTCCATGTAGGTATATACTTTGGGTTTTGAAAGGAAAAGGAGTATAACATATTCTTACTCGGTAGTGAATCGATGGACTATGAATGCCCTAAAAATGTCAATCTATGACTTCAAAGGGAACCCATTGGAACAATATTCCAAAGTTGATGGTATGAAAACTACTTTGAGAAGGTATGGTCTCAAATGTTTTAATGTGTGAGCCTAGTTGAAGGGAAACAATAAGGTATCCATGAATTTATAAGAGCTCTTGAGGATTTTACAAAGAAATGGAGTGAGAAGAATAGTAGCGATAAGCCTTTAAGCAAATTAGATATCAGTGAATCCTTAGTACTCCGAGTGAAGTTACTATTCAAGTCCCACGTCAATCTAAAAACAAAGGAAGTGGAAAGAGAATCAAAGGGGAGAACAAAAAGTCCATTGAGAAACAAAAGAAGATGACAATAAAGTACAAGGCATATGGAGAGTATGCAGTTTATGATAGTCGAAACTATCTTACAAAATAAAATTTAAAATCAAATGTAAAACAAATCATTTTACCTCTCAATCAGAACTTACAATATTTTTTTAATTCATAAATTTAAATTCCAACTAATGTTGATTATTTATATGCCAATGATAGATTTTAGAATGAAAGACGGGAGTTGGATATCAATTTATTTTTTCAATCTTATGAAGGGTATTGGTTCATGACGCTTTTAGTTGTAGTTTATATGATAACGGGAAGTTACTTTTCAAAGTTCTTTAAGGGGCAACTCAAGGAGTCATGACACTTTCGAATCATGGAGGATTTTTTTCCTATTATATTGTATAATTAAATGAATGTAGTTTTCATAAGTCTATTTTATTTTTATTGGAATATGCATGCCTTTGGATGGAAATTAAAAGGTTTAGAGGTTAGGGTTAATAGGGTTTAAGGATTAGGGCTTAAGGTTTATAGGGTTTACAATTTAGGGTTTAGTGGGTAGAGGGTGTATGATGCAGGGTTTATGGGGTCGAGGGGTAGGGTGTAGAGGATTTAGGGTTTAGATGGTGTAGGGTTTAGGGTTGATGGGGTAGGGTTTAGATGGTTTAGGGTATATGGTTAGTGTTTAGCGGGTTTAGGGTTTAAGGGTTAGGGGTTAGAGTGTTTAGGGTATATGGTATAGGGTTTAGAGGGTTTATGGTAAGGCTTAGGGTTTAGTATTTATGGTTTAGAGGTTTAGATATTGAGTTTGGATTGGTTTTTTGGTTAGGTATATATATATATATATATATATATATATATATATAGAGAGAGAGAGAGAGAGAGAGAGAGAGAGAGAGAGAGAGAGAGAGAGAGAGAGAGAGAGAGAGGGAGAGAGGTGTTCTAAGTATAGACCCCAATTATGAACATAGTAAATGGAAAAGATAGGTACAAAAAGGAGAAAAGATATTATGTGTTTGGCAAATAATACAAAATGAAGTATTCTTGAGGAGGGGATGAGAGATAAGCACAAGTGAAGACCAAGGGAAACTTAGGGAGGAGAGAGAAGATGACAAAAATGAAAAGTATGTTTATGTCCCCAAATGACTACAAGACTTATTATTTATATAGGTAATAACTAAGGCAAAAGGAAGGGGGCACTACAATGAGATAAAAAGTGTAGGAAAGGTCCTCCCTATTTCCCTATTCACCATGTAACCATGTGGGTCAACTGGTATAATAGCAACATTACTGGGGTTATTAGCTGGAATATGGCCCAAGGCAAAATAGAACATGTTTGATGAGTTCATATTTTGATATATTTTATACCCTTATAATCTTAGTTTTTGGTTGTTTATTTAATTAATATAGGGAAATTATTATTATTTTATGCTTAAGTGGTAAAAATTGCATAAATATTATTATTTGAGCTAAAATGATAATAATTAAGTAAATTTAGAGTAAAATATTATTTATTAATATTTATTGAATTTTATTTAGCAGGTTTTGTTTTTAAATAATAAAAAAATAAGACCTTTGGACCAACGGCCAAAGGCCGAAGGCCCAAAGGCCTGGAACAAATGTTAAGACGAACAAAGCCAAACAAGTCTGGTCGTAAGAAACAAGAAAAACAAATAGGAACAGACACGGACACAGGGAATGGAATCGAAAAAGAGGGCCAGTAGAGTCAACCGTCAGGGCTGACGTGGAATGAACGCGAGAAAGAGAGAGCCAAACGGGTCTCGGGCACAGAAATTTATAAAAGGACGGCAGAGAGACGCGGGAGAAAAAAAAAGAGCAGCATGCGGCAGAGCTGCATTAATTAAACGGTAGAAGGCAGAGCCTACGGAGGCTCTGTGGAGAGCGATGTAGAGGAGAAGGGCGAGAGCCTGCACAGGCTCGGACGTTGAAGAGAGCCTTCACACAGGGTCGGACGATGCTCAGGCCTCACGGAAGGAGAGGAGAGCAGCCGTCAGCCGACAACCGATGCAAGAAAAAAAAAAGAGAGAAATAGTTGCACGGAAATTCAAGGCAAAGAAAAAGAGAAAATTAGAGGAAATTGATACCAGTAGAATTTATTTCAGATAAAATTATTTTTTATCTGAATAAATTCTTGATCTTTTATTCAAAATTAATTCCGGTTATTTCTTTATCTTATTTTTAGTTTATATTTTAGATATATATTTCTGTGTAATTAATTCTTTAATTATGGTTGGCTGATTATTTATTGTTAGGGAATGAATTGAAACCCTAGACTATGGTTTGAATTATAATTTTATTTTCTTTGTTTTGTGAGATTGTTTCTTGACTCTATATTAACTACTATCGTTTATGTGTATGATTCTGTCAAGTATAGTTTATTTGGTGCATGCCTTGTTCTGGTACCTCATAAGTGACAGTATGTAGGATTATTTTCCTGCTAGGTAGCCATCTAAATATACTAGAATTTATATGTATAAATTGCAGCTAGGTTAGATAGCAATTCACCTAATCGTTTTGTGATTCTAACCGAAGTGGTAAAATGTTTCGATACGTGTGGGTCTTGGAAAGGAAATACAACTAGACATGCTTTTTGTACTAGTATGGGTACTTAGATTGACAACCTTTCACTTACACTTAATGCATTAAATCTAGTTAAATATAGGAGCCGCTTGTTACTGTTATACTGCTAGTATTTAATAGGGTTAATATTGGCGGTTTGTCGTATTAATTAATTGAGGGAAGTAATATAAGGTGTATAGACCTGCTTTTGGTGTGCAACTTGGTCGATCTCTTTCTCACGATTAAAAGATGACTTAGAAGTAAATATTATATTACAATCTAATCTAGTGGTGGATTTTTATTTCCCTAACATATTTCTCATATCTACGGTTTCCCATATTTCCATTATTTTATTATTAGTTTACTTTATTTTATTTACTTTATTATTTTTTTTATAACCCCCATTAGTATTTTTCTTATTTATTTATTCTGTGTTATTTAGGTTTTTTATTTTTAGTTTTAGTTTTATTTTCAAGCTAGTTAATTAGAGGTGAACCCTCTCAATCCCCAGCATAGAACGATACCCTTATTTACCAGTGCTACAATTGACAACAAGAGGGTTTAAATTGCGTGCCAGCTACGGTCACACTAATGTCGAAGCGTATTTAGGGAAATCTTGGGCACCCTTTAGCTACTCTTATTGATATATGCCAAATATACCTATCGGAAATGTTTTCCCTCATAGGTGAAACAACATCATTGTCCTTATTTTGATAATAACAAATAGATGTTGAGAACTAATGTGTTTGCTTCAGTGTGTGTGTACTACGATTGACCTACAAAGAGATCTATGTAATACCCTCATTTTTTTACTACCAATTTTTTTTAAAAATAATACTAAAGAGGAAAATACTCGTAAGAAAAATAGGGTGTTTTAGTCATACCTAATATAGGATAGACATTTGTCGGCTCCTCCATATCAGAAATAAGGATAAAACTATCAAACCAATTTAAAAACAACAGAGTGCATGCATTTAAGTTACATAATATTTAAAAGATTGTTTACATCTAGGATCTCATCGGTTCCTGACCAAATCAATATAGAAATACAAATTAATAAAGTTACAGGACTACATTAAAACAAGATTTGAGTGTGACCCCCAAAACTAAACTACGATCCACCACAGACCCCGCAAAAAAATCTTTGGATGTCTACGCTCTCAAGCTCCAAACCCAAACTAAGATAGGCCTACTACCGGCCATCCCTAAAATTCTACACATGGCCCTTTTTTCGTGGGAATGAGTAGGTGACCAAGTAAACTCATGTCAACATACAGTATCATATCATACAGAAATAATCATAAACCATTTTAGAAGCAATAATTACTTACTTGATGTAGAAAAAACTCCCCTAAACCAAAAGTTCTAATATGTGAAAACCTCAACTTTTAAAACCTTAAGACAACACATCTTAAACTCAAAATTTTGTACAAAACCTTATTAATTTTTGAACTTGAAACAAAAAGGAAATAAAAACATACCACACTTAAAGTAAAATAGGTAATGCTTAGTTGAATCACTTAATCCTTTTTTCCAAATCTAACTCTACCTTAATTAATAATTAAAATATGATATAGTTATAGAAAGAATCATAAGTGTAAGAAATCGATTACAAGGTTCATAGTGTAGAAAAGAAGGGGTACATATAGAAACTTAAGGATTTCGATGGCTGAAAGAAAAGTGCACAAAAGGGGTGATTGGGGATATTTTTAACCAACCAATCGACACAAATCAAAAAGTATTTAGGAAAAATGTGAAACCCTAACATTACTACATGAATTTTAGCTAAACTAACAGATTTTTTCCAAGACATACTCACTTATTCTCTAGAGCTCAAATGGTATTTTTGAAAAATGCAGGTTAATTAGGCCAGAATTGGAATTCATAAGAAGAGGTAATGGAAGGTCAGCATGGAAGGAATCTTCCAACTACTCAGAATCATGCTTGAGATTGAAGCATTGATTTCAAAATTGTGTGGAGGAGAGAGGTGAAAGTAGACAAGGCTATGATTATTCTTCCCCTCAATTGTCCTAATCAATCTCTAGAAAAATCTAAGGTAATATTTTGGGCTAAATACATAATAAAAAAGTTAATAATCTCTTAGGAATAATTTAACATAGGTTGATAAGATTCTATTTCAATATAAGAAATTTTACAAAAAAAAAATGAGTGTGAAAATATGCCCAACTTGACAAACCAATTGATTCGTTTGGGACTACCAGTCAACTATTCTACAAACCAGTTGATCGGTTCCCCAACCAATTGATTGGTTTAGTCAAGAAACCCCATTTTGCTGAAACGACAAACCAAATTTTGTGGAAATGACAAACTAGTAGATTGGTTAATAGAACCAGTCAATCTGTTTACCTAAAAAACTCATTACACTTCATTTTCTAACCCTCATTTCAAATCAAACTTTCCTCAAACAAAACTGTAACATTAAATCAAAATCAAATGCCTAAAAATTGGCATAATTCTCATTCAAAAATTCCAAAAATATGGGGTATTACAATTTAAAACACACATACTCAAAGCTTTTCTCTGACACGTGCAAATTTAAAAGAGCATTGCATAAAATATTACCAAGACTTGAAGGTTAAGGATCATATTTCTGAAGTCTTTAGTTCCATGTCAAAAATTAACTTGAACAAGTTTACATTTTGATCAAAACTCTATAAAATGTTTCTAAATACTTGATTTGAATTCACTTTATAAGAATTGATGGTTGATCATGATTTATAAATCCTTTAAAAGTGTTTTAAAACTCATTAGTTGGTTTTGGTTGGAACTACTTGATTAGTCATAAAACCAATTGATTGGTTTAATTTAATTAAAGGTGTGAAATGAGTTAAACTCAAATGGATCAATTGGTGTAGTAAATAGATCGATTGGTTCCACCAAACCTATCAATTGGTTTACCAAATCAGTACATGAGTTTCACTCTTGTAGAAACCCATTTGTCTTTATCTAAATTCATTTGACTAGTTTCACCAAACTAATTGACTTATTTGAGGAATAGTTTGACTAACTAGTGTATGTGTTTTACTCCTATAGAAATTCATTCGTCTCTATTAAAAGTCATCCACTAATTTTGTCAAATAAGTTGACTAGTTTAATCAACTAGTTAATGGGTTTCACTCCTACTAAAACTCATTTGGTTATTATAGCAACCCATATTTTACTAATAAAAATTTTAATTTTTATAGGGGAAGCTTATAGCCAAAATACTATATGTTACCACTGTAACTAATATAAGTTAAGCTTACCATACCATTTTCACATCAATTACAAAGCTGAAACCATTAAAATTAAAACATAGTAAATAGAAACAAGAGTAGCTATATGAACATAAATATGAGTTCAAAGCTCAACTTTAAGAGTTTAAAAAGATATCTGAATAAAACTATTGAAATGCCCCAAAGCCCTAATTTTAAGAATTTTAGTTAAATAAGGATTTATTAGGAAATGTAATTAAATAAATTATTGTAACACCCCCAAATTTCACTCCTGAAATTTTTTTTTTGAAAGATTAAAGCGGAAGCTAGGAGTGAATTTAGGAAGAGTTACTGCCACATCTAACACAAGATAAATGTCAACAATCTATCTCATGTTAGATGCAAGGCTAAAACCTGTCAACCATTAAATCCGAATTTTAAAAGCACAATAGCGTTACGAGAAATTTAAAAGTCAATTACACAATCCTTGGAAATTTAAATACAACACTTGTAATTTCGAAAGATAAAAACAATTAAACAAACAAATCCCGGGGAATAAATATCCGGATCGCCTACTCACTCAAGTCAAGCCCTCCACCCCAACACAGTATCAACCTGCACAAGAGGTCTGCTCCCCACCATCGGTGGATCATCACAGGACCCATTCAACCAAGGTAGTATTAGTACGGGTCCAATACTGAGTAAGTCCCACTACCCTATCTTAGGAGAGATATCATCAAGTGCATATTAAATCCGGGTACAACACGTTGATACAATATCATGCATATTCACAACCCACAACATAAATCTTACCATACACCTAGGGTAACATATAAAACATATGTAACATCCTATTTAACATATAAGCGTGGCATAACCAAGATGTAAAGTGGCTCATACGCCTCAGGTAGGAATAATCCATATTATTAAAACTCAATACGTGGCATACTCACGTAAGCAGCATGTAGTAATACAGATAATAAAAGCTGGCCATGGTCCAATTAGACTTATTCTTTATTCTCATTAATAATATGTTCATTCCACACATATTCTTTAATAATCCATGTAAGTGCGGGAGCCCCACTATTATAGCCGATGGACCGGAAATCAACACTCGGGGCAAAACGCCTCTGACCACTATTATAGCCGGTGGACCGGAAATAAACACATAGGGCAGAACGCCTTTGACCACTATTATTACCGGTGGACCGGACTGGCCTCGACTTACATGGTGTTTCAATGTAATTACTTAGTATTTTCCCATAGATTACTTCATTCGTATTCATTCAACGCAATTAGTCCATGTGAGTGCGGGAGCCCCACTATTATAGCCGGTGGACCGGAAATAAACACACAAGGCAGAACACCTCTGACCACTATTATAGCCGGTGGACCGGAATCAACACCCAGGGCGGAACACCTCTGGCCACTATTCTAACCGGTGGACCAGACTTGGCCCCGACTCACATGGTGTTTCACTGTAAGTACTTAGTATTTTCCCAGTGGATTAACTTATTCGTTTGGGTTTGTCGAGCCTGAATCCTCCACTATTATAGCCGATGGACCGGAATAAACACTTAGGGCAGAACGCCTCTGACCACTATTATAGCCGGTGGACAAAAATAAACACCTAGGGTAGAACGCCTCTGGCCACTATTCTAACCGGTGGACCGGACTGGGTCGGGCTCATCAGTCTTTCGCTTTATGTAATTAATTTCTTATCCGTGTCTTATTGAATCACATCACACCCTTGACATGCATGCGGTTGATACTCTACTTCTTCCCCTCCAGAGGGACCGTCCCGTACTTTGAGACTCGTACCTCTTCTCACACCCGACATCAACCCCCGTAGACTTAGGTATAGTGGCATATAGTAAGGCACAATCTCCAAGAATATAGGCCATCCCAACACACATGATATCGACTCCACATGTCCTCATCCCTCTAGGGTTCCTCCTCGGAGACCCTAATCGGACCTATGTGGCCCAACTCTTTCTTACTTACCCAAACGTTACTTTGTTCTCTATCTCGCACCTCATTTTTATTAAGAAATTCCCTAAATGTAATACTTTATCTCCCAAGTCCGCGTGTGATCGACAAGACCCTAGTTGGCCGCGCCAAACCCTAGCGCTTCACTTCCTCAACAAGTAACCTTCCTCTTTCACCCCAAAATCTCTTCTCTCATTTAGAACCCCATACTCCATCCTTCCTTGATCATTTTTACCCTTGTACCCTTCAAATTCCTCATTTTCTCTCAAAACCCTAAATGGGGTCCCTTAGACACCCTTACATTGACTCACGTAGAACTTTGCACCCAAGTCTCCAATGGACCCATAACTTTGACATTATCTTATTTACTTCCTAAATTAACTTTCCTCACGTAAGATTCATCCCCATGCAGACTTTAAATACTCCATGCAGACTCCCCAACACACACTTACTCGCAAAACCCTAATCGGGTCTCTTATGCACCAACTCACGTACTATTTTCATACCAAGTCTCCAATCACTCTAAGACTCTCTAAAACTCTTACTTACAACCCAAATCAACTTTTCTCACATAAGGATCACGCTCATGCAAGATCTAGTTCCCCCATACAAACTTCCCAAGTGTCCATTTTCCCGTGTTCTTTTATTATCATTTCATGCTACCAAAACCCTAGCATGCATGTCCTAGAGGGTCAGTATCATGTCACAACTTGTAGCACATCCACATTAACACGTAACAAGAGCGATCACAAAGGCATACCTTGAATCCAAACTGTTCTACACATAAAACAGGTAAGGTAACAACATGTAAAACATGACATATAATCATACGAGCCATCCAAGGCATACAAGTCACATAACACGTAGGGACCTTAGCCACATCCTTGCGAAATACCCATAAGTAGAGGTAAGTCGAGACTTACTTGGATCCGTAGCTAGCTAAGCGAGATAAGAGGGAGATAGATCACTAGCTCGTGGATCCACGAGAAAGCTTTCCTAGATCCGGTAGAAATCGAAAAACTAAATTAGAAACTATCCTATCAATCAATAATTCACATACTCTAATTAAATAAACACAAACAACCCAAATGATCTTTCTTAGAAAATGTGACCAAAACTTAGAACTTAAAAGCATAGCTTTATTAAGATTTAAGGTTAAAACTAAATCAAAACGGATTGATACAAATATCACTTGGGACATTTCAACTTAATTTGGAAAGCCCGAGAAAGAATAATCTATCATAAGTTAATTTATCGAAAATAACTTATTTATTAGGTTTTACAACTAAATAGGTAACCTAACCATTTACATAGAACCAAATCCAAACCGATTAGGTTAAAATAGAATTTAAATGATTTAAAACCCAAAGATAGAATTCGATTAGATAAAATACACATAGCAAAATCAATTTTATAAAATCATCTCCAAAAATTAGGGTTTTAAAGCCCACGGCACAAACTCAAGTAATTCAATTTAATGAATTCAATTTAAAGGTATTAGAAAGCAATTAATACCATTTCAACTATTTCTATACATTCATTTTCAGAAAACAACAATATAAGTAATCGATTTCATAATTTCACTTGAAATTTAGGGTTTTAGGCCCGAAAAAAACAATTCGTTAAAATTCTATAAATATAATCAAATTGAATGTTTGGAAATGCAATGAAACACATTTTATAACATATCAAATAATCAATTGCTCAAAACCAATAAAAGAAATACGCAATTTAGCACAATTAGGGTTTTTGAGCCCGAAACTCAAATCCGATCAATCCTTGCCAAAACATATCAATTGACGGTTCGAAAATATAATTAAACATATTATAGTGTAATTTATATAGTTAATTGAATAAAATAACCCGATTACCCAAACCAATTTAAACCCGCGGGAGTTTAGACCTAAAAATCCAATTCCGATCAATTATGCACAATTTTCCCAAATCAACACTTCCAATATAAAATTATATACATTTTAAACAATATTATAAAATCAATTTTACGACCCAATTTCATTACACCCGAAATTTGACTTAGGAATCAAATTTCGATAAAACCTGCATAAATTTCTCAAATTGACGGTTCCAAAATGAAATTGGATACATTTTAAAACACTTTGTATAATCAATTTATCAAAAATAGCTAGATCGAAAGAATCCAAAAAATTCGGGCATAATCCGGCCAAAAATTCAATTTTTCTAAAATTCCAACACAACCACACAATTAACCTATCCAAATCAATTTTACAGCACATATATACATAATCAAACAATCAATTTAGCTTTTTATAAGCTAACTCATACCCAATTAATCAAAATAAGGGTTAGGGTTTTTCGGAAATTATACCAAACGAAACCTACATAAATCGGGACAAGAAAATGCCGGAAAAGCTTCGTCGGGGAACGAGAGTGGCTTACCGGTTGTCTGCGAGGCTCGCCGGTGACCGGGCGACGGTGGCGCAGCTTGCGTTGTTGCTGCTGCTGTGCGCGGTGCTGTGCGCGGCTGTTTCAGTCGCTGCTACAGCGGTTGTTGCTGCGGCTAGTGGCTACTATGGCGGTGGTCGACGGGTGTTGGCGAGTTTGGCCGGAGCGGGGAGGAGGAGCTGGGGAGATGGAGAGGGGTGAGGGAGGTCGGCTAGGGTTAGGGTTGCGGGACTGGGGGTCGGGGAAAGCGAAGAGAGAAAGAAAAAGAAGAGAGGGGGCGCCGGTCGGGGCTGGGGTACGGTTTTTTTTTCTTTTACAAATACACATAAAATAAAATACTAAAAATATAAAAATATTATTGGAAGATTTTATATAAAATTTATTTAACAAAAATTTATTTCGAACGGATCTGAAGGCTTAAAATTAATAAAAAGCTATATAAAGAATTTCGGAAACATTTTCGGAAGAATTTACTAAAAAGCGTAGAACGGAAGAAAATTAATTTCAAAAAGAAATTCTTAAATAAGTTCCGAAAATATTTTTAATTTAAACTTCCCAAAAATATAATTTAGGGCAAATCAAGAAGAAAATAATAAATATTTTAATTAGGGAATTTAGGGTGTTTTGCTAATTAAAATGGAATTTAGGAAAAATCTTTCAAAAATCCTAAATTAGCCTAAAAAGGAAATTAAATATTATTATTTTTAAATATCCAAAATATCCAAATTATTTTAATTATCCCAACCCACCTATTTTTCTTTTATCTTTTTCCTTTTTTCCTTTTCATTCTTTTTTTTCTTCCTTTTCCTTCTTCTTCTTCTTCTTCTTCTTCTTCTTCTTCTTCTTCTTCTTCTTCTTCTTCTTCTTCTTCTTCTTCTTCTTCTTCTTCTTCTTCTTCTTCTTCTTCTTCTTCTTCTTCTTCTTCTTCTTCTTCTTCTTCTTCTTCTTCTTCTTCTTCTTCTTCTTCTTCTTCTTCTTCTTCTTCTTCTTTTTCTTCCTCTGTTCCCCCGACTTAGGCGAGCCCAGCGGCCTGTTCCCGTTTCCCTTTTTTCTCCTTTGACAGCCCAAGACCCAACACACCACATTTCAATTTTTTTCCCATCTATGACGACCGATTCCTTTTCCTTTCTTTGTTTTCTCTTTTCCTCCTAGACTACCCGGTCCAACCCCCTTATTCCTCCTTCCTTCTTATTTCCTCTGTTGACCTGCAACTCTGCCACAACTCCTAGAAATTTTTGCCGTTGGCCACACCTAGTTGACCGGCCATTTCTACTCTCTCCTTCCCCCTTATTCCCCAACCACATTGACCAACTAACCCTCCCCTCTTCTCATATGATTTCCCTTTTCCCAGGCCAAACACAACCTGCCACGATTAATCGTGCGCCAGCCTAACGCCACTATGCGATGCACCTTACCCACTTACCATATTCTCCTATTTCCCCTCTAACTCCATCCACTCCATTGGCCCTATAAATACCCCCATAATCAGCATGGATTGAGCTTTTGATTTCCAACCCAAAAAACCCCCCTCATGCGCCACTGCCCTTTCAGACACCATTTCCATCGTTGTTGACCAACGCCATCGCCCACCTAAGCACTCCCTACACCACCCTCTACCCAACTAAACCTCTCTCCTCCCTTGATCTTCCCTGCACAAGCCATTAGCCACCTCTTCCCAATCAACCACACTTCCAACACTACTGCCCTTTGCACCACCATTAGCCACCTCTTTTGCCGTAACCACCGCCTCCTACACCTCCCAAACTGCTCTACAGACTTCCCTTTACCTCCCCTACTCTTCTTTTCCCTGCCTCCCTCTCCTCCTCTCTTCCTCCCTTTCCTCCACTCTCGGCCACCACAACCATCGCTGTGTGCTGACACCTTTGGTTGCACTGCCACCCTAATTCTACTCCTCTCTATCTAGGCAACCATAAACATCCCAACTTCTACCCTCTTTCTCTCTCTCCTTTTCCTAGTACTCAACTATCTCTCTTTTCCTTTCTTTTTTGGCCATCGTCGTCGCCGTTGGTGCCACGTGTCACCACCAATCCAAGGTGGTATCCTAAGCTCTCTCAACCCTTACATCCTAATTATACAAGCTTTATTTAATTAATTTTATTATATTTCTATTATTTTGAGTATTAATATTATTTTTTTTATTATTGTTATTATTATTATTGCTATTGAGGGTCGACGCCCTATTTTGTTTTTATTCGAGTATTATTATTATTATTATTATTATTATGTGTTATTATTATTATTATTATTATTATTATTATTATTATTTCAATGTAGGGTTGAAACCCTACTTTACATTATTTTCGATTAATATTATTTTTATTATTATCACTATTATTATTATTATTCATATTATTATTATTATTTTGGTAAAGGGTAGAAGCCCTTGTTTCACAATTATTTTGAATTATACCTTTATCATCATCATCATTATCATTATTATTATTTTTAGTATCATTATTATTATTAGGGTAAATCTTCAAACTTGACATTATCATCTTTTCCAATATTACTATTATTACTTTTACCCTTAGCAAAATTAGCATTTAGTTAGTGTTACTACTATTTTATTATTATTTTATCAGAAACTCTAATATTACTTTTACCCTTGTATGCCATGTATCATGATGTGTTATGTATATTATGCTTATTGGTAAAACTATTTCATATGTAGTGCGGCTTGGAGTTGAGGTATACATATGTGCTTTCATATGGCATGTGTGATTATGTATATGTGGTGAAATGTGATTAATGTGTTATGACCCTTTAAGACATGCATGTGAGGATGTTTAATGTGGTTTAGTGGGGTGGAAAGGATTGGAAAAGGAAAATGGGGAAGGAAGTTGATCAAAGGGAAATAAGTTGACCAAGGAATATGAGTTGACCTAAATATTTTAATGGTTTATGAGTGGATGAATAAAAAAAGGGAATTTTAAATAAAATAAAAGAGTGGAAGAATCTAGGGTTTTGCATGGGAGAATCTTGGGTTTGCATGGAATTTAGGGTTTAGCATGAGAAAGTTTGGAGGTTTGCATGGGAAGGTTAGAGTCTACATGGGAGTAAAATTTACATATGAAAAGTTGATTTGAGGTGTAAGGAAGGTACAGAAGAGTTGTATAGGTGTTGGAGGATTTGGGTGAAAAATAGTATGTGGGACAATATAAGGGCACATATGAGACCAAACTAGGGTTTGGGAGAAAACCCTAGTTTGAGAAGGTGGTAAAAAGGAGAAATAAATGAGGATGAGTGGAGTACGAGATGAGGTTGGAAATTGTCATATGAGGGATGACCATGATTAGTATGGAAAAATAAGAAGTGGAAGGTGAGAAATGGAGGGTGACTTGTAGAAATGAGGAAGCTAGGGTTTGGTGTGGCTAGTTAGAGTTTGATGTGACTACCTAGGGTTTTGTGACCACAAGTGTGCTTAAGGAGTAAGGCGTAATGATGAGGGTTGAATCTAAGGGTTATGGTGTATGGGGTATTAAAATAGTTTTGGTCATGTGAGGTGGAGTAGGATGGGCCATATAGGCCTAAATTAGGCTTTTAGGATAAAGCCCTAGAGTAAGGTGGTGAGTGGAATTGGAAGTGTAAGGTAGTGGGTCTTGACCCATATACTTAAGAGTTGGACTTCTAGTGTGAGTTGGGGTAATTTGGAGGTGGAGGAGTCTAATGATATGGAACAGGTCCGTTGGAGGATAGGCTTAGAGAGAGTTAGTCATATATGTCTAGGGTGAAGCTCCTGAATTAGACACTAAGACACTGTAAGACATTAATCATGTAAAGTGGAAGATTATTGAGTTGGGCCCAAACCGATCCACTGGTAAGAAATAGTGGTTAGGGTGTTTCGCCCTATGTGTGTCCGATCCACCAGCTATAATAGTGGTCAGGAGCTTTATGCCCTATATGTTTCCGGTCCATGGGCAATAATAGTGGTCAGAAGCTTTATGCTCTGTATGTTTTCAATCCACTGGCTATAATAGTAGGGTTCTCGTACTCACACAGATTGATAAAAAAGTATGGTATGAATTGAGTACTAATTAGAGATTAAATAATTAATTTATCCATATTATAATTGGACATTTATTTATTTATTATGTGAATGATTGTAAGTTGTTAAGTTGTCATGTTCGAATCATGTGCTTTATGTATTGGCCTTAATGCATGATTATCTTACTCAGTACGTAGCATACTGACCACTCGTTTCATGGGTGCTACTCATTTCCACAATTAGAAGACCCTTCTGACTTTTTCCAGGTGGGTGATACTTATTTTGATGCCTTCGATGTTCATGAGGCATTAGGCGGGGCTGAGTACTAAGTATGGACTTGACACAAGGATCAAGAGTAGCGTGGTTGGATTTCCCTTTTTGACCCTTTTTACTTTGTATTGAGTATCCTAGACATAACTTTTACTGGTTGTAAACTTTATTTTCCTTTTTGGAATTTTGACAATGGACTTTGGTTTATGACTCTTTTCACGCACTCTGATTTCTATCTTATAGTTTATTGTACTCCTTTGAATTGTAAAATTTTTACGCCTACTTTGATTTCTATGTTATGATCCTTCTAATTATTTTTATGAACTCTTGGTTTAAGTATTGATTAAAGTTTAACAATAATACTTTTTAGCCTTAGCACTTGGTACTGGAATGGTTGGAGTGAACCGGTCCGGTATTAAGTATGGCGGTAATATTCCCGAAATTCACAAGTTCTAATTTATTTTCTTCCGTTAATATATATATATATATATATATATATATATATATAGTGAATTTTGGGTTGTTACAACTATTGCCCAGATAGCATGACTCTACGCCCATGCTCTGATACAAAACATCACTCTATCCCATACAGAGCATCATAGGTAGCAAAATCATCCTATTAGTCCTCAATGACCTACACAAAAGCATTAAAATCGTTTACTCAAGGGAATAAAAAACACCTATGAAAAGGATGGTTAGTAGCTATGTACTAATTATGGTTACAAAATTACCAAGTGAGGGATATAGTTAAATATATGCATTCAGAGCAGAGAGCACATACACATGCAAAAAACATAAAATATCATAAGATAATTATTGATCCATGCCTCATTATTAGATATAACAATTTCCATTATTTTATTTACATTGCGTTCAAGGATCCCACAATTCTTAAACTAGTAGAATGGTCTGAAATACCTCTTATGGAAAACATAGGGGAGTAATATTATTATTTGGTAGAATAGGCTAATGCACCTTTTCTGAAAAAATACTCATGAACCACTATTATCGTCCGATGAAATGGACCCATAAAACACGTTAGCCCAACTTACATGGTCTTTCACTTTACATGATTAATGTCTTATTTATAATTGATTTAAAAATTATATAACATATTTCAAGTGATTAAAGCACATCAAAAGGATCATAAGGTCGTTCTCTAAGGTTTAGATCTATATATTCTCCTAAAACCCTACCTTCACATTTTAGTCATAACTCCTCTTCTATTACTCTTTTATCCACCAAATTTAGTATATCTTCCTCAAATATTATTATTATTATTATTATTATTATTATTATTATTATTATTATTATTATTATTATTATTATCAATATTTTAAAAATACAAGGCTTAAATATAAGGTCTTACACAAGCAATAATAACCCTATCTCAAGAGTCACTATTCCTAAGGCTTATAAATCCTAATTTCAAAAGTACATCATAATTTTTCCTATAGGGCCCATATAATTACCAGATTCAATATGAATTCCCAAAATACTAATATTAACAATATATTTGAATTTTATGGTCTAATTCTTCCATTTCACACATGTAATCACAGTCTTCTCATTTTAGAGTTACTATTCCCAAATGAGGTCATTTTCATATTTTATTAAACTTAGGTCATTCAAGACTACCTTAACCACTACCTATAAACTCATTAGCATAGTTTATATGATATAACACATTAGAATACCATGATTTCCTATATTAACCAAAATACCCTTATCGATAATGTAAGCCTTTATTTCATATAGATCTTACATATATTGGCATTATTATTTTCAAATCCTATATTTATCTCCATATACCTTACTATAATCATATAGACATAAAACCCTTAACTCACTTATTTTTCCATGATATAATATCAAATCTCATATCATATCATTAACAATCACTCATTTAAGCACATAATAATAATAATAATAGTAATAATAATAATAATAATAATAATAATAATAATAATAATAATAATAATAATAATAATAATAATAATATTGTATCACATTCCTTTCTATTTAAACTCATTGATTGGTTTCACCAAACTGATTGACTTATTTGAAGAAATTGATCGACTAGTTAATCAACAAGTCTATGAGTTCACTTTTACAATAACCCATTTATCTCTATTTATACTCATCAACTAATTTTGCTAAATCAATTGATTGGTCTGACACACCATTCCATAGGTTCCACTCCTATAGAAACTTAATTGTCTCACTTAAACTCATTAGTTGGTTTCACGAAACCAATCGACTTGTGACACGAACATGTAAATTGGTGTTACAAAAAACCATATCACTATTCATATATATTCATTAAACCAACTATGAACTACATATACCTAATCAACTGGTTTATGCAATGATAAATTTCCATTTTTGGTGTAAAGATATACATTCGACTAGTTGGAACCATCGATAGGCTGATTTTGCTAGACCAATCTATTGGTCAGTATTAAATGCTTAGTTTATATTAATTGGACCAACTTTTTAATAAAATTTTTATTGTGCATTCAATTATCTACTATCAAATCATTAAACAACTCATTCAAACTCTCTCCACTTTCAACCTCCGAGTTTTCATTAAAATACATTCTTTGCACACTTCTCTTAGATAGAATTACTCTTAAATTGTATTATCATTCATTAAATATAGCTAGATTACATTTCATCCAAAGTTATATATTTTCATATCTTGATTTTGTGGTGAGAAACTTTTTTAATCTCAACCACCTTGCATAATTCATTTCAAAGGGTTCGTGAGTATTTGCCTATCATTCTTGAGAGATTCTTTTAGAAAGTTTATAAAAGATAAATAGGTTAAGCTGTAAATTATATCTTAGAGGGTCATTGATATTGAAATGTTTATAAACTGAGAGAAGATTGATCATCAATAAAAACATATCACTATTTCAAAATCTAAAAGGGAGAACCTTTTAGTAGTGAATATAAAGAGTAATTTTCTCTTGAACCACTCTATATTGTTTGTAATTTTTTTTGTACCATATCCATTCTATAAAACCCTATTCACCCCCTATTTGCTTACTTCAGGTAAGTATAGTAGTCACAAATAATAGAAGGTACTATGGGTATCAAAAATTAGCATATTACATAGACTAATTAATAACTCAAAAATGTTAATAATAAATTAGGTCTAGGCTATCAAAATAAAATAAATAAATTATTGATTTAAACTAATAATTTTCATTAAAAAATATCTAAACTAAAATAAATACAATCTACTTGATATCAAATTAATTAATAAAAATTGCCAGAGAATTTGGATCCACCTCTATCAGATTATAAAATAAATATAATCTATAGTGTTAGCCTAGTGTAGAAATAGTGGTAGCACTTAAGGAAAGCATATTACCTTTAGAGAATATATAACTAACATTTTTTCTCAAACTACATAGCCCTATTATCAATTATCTGTCCTTCTCTCTAGTCATATTATTCAAATAAATGATGATGCTTTAGGTTCAATTAATTAATTACCGTTCTTTATTGTTTTAGAAATTATGTAATTATTTTCATAACCCATTCAATTTTTATTTATGATATTCAATCTAAAGTAAAAAAATTAGCTCCCACTCTCACATCGACATATCAGAATCTAGTTAAAGATGATTGGTCCATTAATTAGGGAAAATCAACCACTATAACATAAAACACATAAGGTAATCTATAAATTAAGCAATAAATTAATTAAATAATATAAGGAATGTGGCTTCCCCATATGCTCAAAAACATTGAACACAATATTAATAAAAATAAATATAATCATATAATTATATAAAATATTTAACATGAGAAAATTATAAGATAAAATTATAAAACTTCATATGCAAAATCAAATTGAAAAAATAATGATGCATGGATGACTATCGATGTTGAATATTTTCCATCGCTATAATGTCATTTATTCTTCTTGATTTTGGCTTGTTTTTTTATTTTTAATCTCTCGTAGCCTACAAATTTTTTCTTGGCCTCCTGGGCATGTATATATATAGTGTCAGAAAAAGATTAAACTTTATAATTTTTTTCTTTCTTTATCTTTATCTCTTAATTTTATTAACTTATTTTTAACGTATGGCCATGTTTTTTACTTGTCAATCTCCTTTTTTCTCTGTCTCTTTTTTGATCATGTGCTTTTAGCATATGTTGATGTATACCCCTTGGAGAGTCTACACATGAAATACAAGAAAGTCTGATCAATATAATTCACATAAAAAATGCCAAAAAATTCCACATTCAAGCCAAAACATCCAGCTAATTTAAGATCTATATATGATTAGATTATGGAAATATTAATAGAAATAGAAGTTGCAGATCTCAATTTTTCTTTGCATAGAAATTTGAATCATCTAAATTTGAGTTCTTACATAAAATTTATGATAAAAATATGGTAATTTATAAAAAATTATACAAAAAACAACTTTAAGGGTATAAAATATGTAAAAATATACGCAGTCAACACCGCCTTACTTAGATTCTTACTTGTCCTTAAGAAAGACATGACTATAAATAAATAAATAAAATTAAAGATATCCAGCCACTTTTATTGGTCTCACAATTATATTTAACATGTGTAACAAACCCTTTAAATTCCTAGGTCGCCCTTAGTGGATAAGTAAATTCTCATGATAGTTTCACAGATGATATACTCACAAAATCATGCACAAATTACATAAAATTAAAAAAAATACACTTATAACACCTTTAACTAATGTTATCTCATAATTTTCAACATTTATAACACCAATATTGACCCTTATCCAATATTTAGTAGCAAAAAATTTAAATGATTAATTGTAACATATGGTTCACACATAAACATAACTAATATGAATAGAAAATAGTAATGAGTAAAAACCTAACCACATTTTAGTCACATCAAGATTTATCTTCACAAATCTATGCTTCTCCCTCATATTTATGGGTACATATTTATAAACACACTTAGATATGTGAGATAAGATGATAAAAATAGCAAGTAACTCTCATATATCAACAAGGAAAGATCACATTTTTTTTATCATCTGACTAATCTCTAACATATCAAGATTAACTATCTTAAGAATTAAATAATACTTCATAAGGGTTGTAACCTATCTAGGTTTAATGGTTAAATGATGAAAATGGAAATAAGAATTCAAAAAAATATCCTAAAACCTAATAGAATCATGATCATATAGATGATTCTTTTAAATTCAAACTTATCAAAGTATCTTTTCATTACATAACATAGCATCACATAGGACAAGTGTCTTCCTATTAGGCCTCCACATCATTTTCATTGATTTTATTTAAATAAAAATAAAGAAGATAAGCTAATTTTTCTCCTTTTTATTTTTTATTATTTTTTCATATATCTATATTTTTATAAATATTTTCCTATCTCCCTGATACTTATTCATTTGGATTCTCTTTAAACATTTCTTCATATGGAACCTTGAATTACATTTATGAATCTCATAGAATTTTTTTCCTAGTTTTTAGAATAAGGGTAGGGGTGTGTTTTATGTTTGGTTAGGAAAATATCGGCAAGGAAGAAGTAAATGTCAATGTAAATGGCTGAAAGGGATTAACTAAGGGGTCTAAAACTCATGTACATAAAATATGGGGTAGAATGTTATCTAGCTATATAGTGGTAAATCTTAAGATTCCTTTATTACTTTCTCAATCAAGTTGGTCATGACTTAAAGGCTTCAATTAGTACATGAACAAGTTATAGTAATCTTTTTAGTCCATTACAAGAGTTATGTTAAGTAATTTGATAAAACAAATGAGTGAATATGAGGCTTACAAATAAAAAAATGGAGCAAATAAAATATAGATCATTTTATTTAAATCGTTAATAAAAGAAGGCTTATACGGCTCAAAATCTCTCTACAAGTTATCATGAATCTCAACATGCTGTGTTGATGGTTAAAATATTATACATGTTCTCATTCCATTCAAATCTAATAATGTGTGTGTGTGTGTGTGTGTGTGTGTGTTTGTGTGTTCCAAACATTAAATTTTACATATAAAATCTCCACTTGACTTTATATCAATTTTATAATCCACTTTTAGTATGATTTCAAATATATGTTCATTATTGACTAGTTAAGAGATCCTCAAGCTTAGCAAAAAAAAAAAAAACTTAACATAGAGCATAAAAAACACTAAAAAAATGATAATGACCATAAACACGTACCAAAACAATTAAGCACAAAATGAACCAAATCTCCCCCACACTTATCATGGATAATCAATCCACATAACATAGGAAAATTCAATTCAATATAAGTGAGAGCATAAGGTACCTAAAAGGTGATGCAAGTACTATAAAAAATACTAGGGAAGAAGTTTGTGTTTCTATGCAAACATGACCCCACTCTATGTTACCTCATAAGTGCTCCATTTGTTTTATACCCTGCCATCAAAATCTCTATGTCCTTATGCCTTAAAACTCCTTCCTAAACATGCTAAGTTGCTTTGTATTTGTAAAAAAAAAATCAAAATACTTGGTAAATCAAAACAAAATCTAAAGAAAAATATAAATACAAATTAATTAAACACACACTTAAGTTACCTCATAAAAAGCACTTTTTTTATAGTCATTAGTTTGACTCTAATCCCATTCATTTAAGATTCTTTAAGCATATGAGAGTTTTGAGGCTCTCTATCTCTCCTCCCTCATAGAGTTTCAACTGGCATCCATTTACCTTAAATGTTACTTTTTCCAGACCACTAATCTCTATTATTCTAGTGGAAAAAATTTGTGTCATTGCGAATAATCTAGATCAACGTGAACATATGTTACTAATAAACAATCATTAGAGGGAATTAAAAAGGAGTAATTTTTACCCCTTTTCAAACTCTCTTTTTATGATCGTTTGATCATGCATCCTCTGTGTGCACTCCTTGTTGATTAGAGCATTTTCATATGCTCCTAGTCACAATTCATTAGTCTCATTTAATTCGAAGAGTGTCATTTCAATTGCAGCTTGTATATCTATATTAAGAATATGATTGGCCCTGAAAACAAGTTTACGTTGAGACATTCCTATGGGGATTTTAAAAGTAGTGCTATACAGGGAAAGTGTGTCATCTAACTTTAAAAACTAATATTTCCTAGAAGTATTAATCATTTTTTCCCTAATATCCTTTTAATTTCTCAATTTGGAACTTCTACTATTGCGCTAGTTTGGGGATGATACGTAGTTTAAACCTTATGCATAATACCATGCTTACCCAAGAGAGATTCAAATACTCTATTATAGAAATGAGGACCCCCATCACTTATGATAGTCCTTGACATTTCAAATCTTATATATATATATATTAGGAGTTACAATATCCTCCACCTACTCGGATCAATAATTAATTACAACAAGGATATATTCATTATACATAGATTTAGGAAATTGTCTCATAAATTCAATACCCCCACACGTCAAATAATTCAACAATTAAAATACTTTTAAGGGACATTTCTTGTTTTTTAGAAATATCACAAGCCTTAGTGGAAACATAAGTATCACTAAATAATGTAGGTCAATAAAAACCACTTTGTAGAATTTTAGTTGTAGTTCTAGTAGATAAAGTAGAAGGTAAATCATGTTCAGGGATGCAACTCATTATGATTTGGTCATAATATATTTTACACATATAAAAATCATCCCAAAAATAATAGCTCAAGTCATCTAGGAATATTTTTATTGAGTGATTAGTATCATAAACTAATTCTAATATTGAGAAATTAATATTTTTCCTTATCCTAATATCTATTATTTCTTAATACTTTAACTAATCCTAACCCCAAAAATTTGTTAAATAAATTATACCAATGCCCTAACCTGAATATAATTCTAAACCCTCACTCTTTTTGTCCCCTTTTACCTTTTCTTCCTCTCATGTCGATCCCCTTTTCCCCTTCTTCCTTTATTCATCTTGCATGAAACTTTTCCCTATAAAGATGGCTCTACCATGCCATCACGTATACCCTACCCTACAGACATACCTCCCTAAGTTGGTGGGTTGCATTGAAAACATTGCCCATCACTTATCTCCTTCACCCTCTGTGTCCTTTAGGTACATGTGTGTATATATACAACACATTTGATTCCCTAAACCACATTCTTCCTTCCTCTACTTTCCTTAAAAAAAAAAAAATTCTCTAAGAAACGTGGCCTTACTCTCCTATTTTCCCTCCTCTCCACTATCTCCAAAATAGCCTAAAAACTCCTCTTTGCCCCCTATCGAACACTACCCCCATAAACCAATAGCCTTCACCAAAGCCTCAATATAACCATGAATAAACTCACAATTTCCTCACCTTTCCACAATTAATACTCACCACAACACACCCTCTACCACTAGCCATCTTCACCGCAACCCTAATTTTTTTTCTCCTCCTCCTTAGATATAGCAAACTAATTCTACCCCTATCATCGACTATAATCACCATTCCTTCTCCACAACTCCCCACCTAGCCTCAACACTACTGGCCCATCCTCACCCCACCATTTTACCACTTCCATTGAACACATACATTCCCCCTCTATCAACACCGACCTCCTCTAACATTTCCCACACTTTAGAATTGGTACAAGTTGTCATTAGTCCACTCATCTCCTCAACACATTCCACTATTCCCCTTCCTTTTGTTGTGTAAACTTTTCTCAAATTGTTTTAATTTTCCTCCATTCTTTTGTCCTCCATTTCTTTATCATTTACCTCAATTACATCATTGAATCCTAATAGTTTTTTGTCAATTATTCTTAGGTTATTTACTATAAGTTTCAGAGGAGGCGGGATAAGATATGTGCATAGATATTGAAGGCTTTCTCTATAAGGATACTAGTCCTAGTCTATGCTTTTCATAATAAGTGATATGCTTGACTCTTTATATTATCATGTTAATTTTTATGTAGATAAAATCCTGTTTTTATTGCTATAATATGATAATATGATGGCACTGGATGAGATATGTGTGGGTTAATAAATATATGATATCATCATGATAATTGTTTATAAAGGAAAAACCTAAGCGGATCAATATGATATATGGTTTTAATATGGGATTAGTAGAGTATGTTAAGTGAGAAAAGATTAATTAAGATATACGGTGATAAATGGAGGATTTGGAAATGATGATACCAAAACATATAAGGTTTTCCTAAAATGAGGGTTAATGGTTACCTGTAAGGGCATATTGGTTAATATGAGTTTAATACGATAATTCTGGTACTTTGAAGTGTTGTATGATTTAAAATATGCTATGAGGGGAATAATATGAAATTATTAGAGTAGTAATGAATGACCAAATTTCAATAAAATGACAAAATTGCTTAATTTTATAATAGTAACCGTAAAATGGGGATGTTATTATCACATGTAAAAAATTAGAGTTAGACTATGAATTTCAGATATGTTGTTAATATTGGTCTAATAGGAATTTATAGTAAATTTGGTATTTATGTAAGCTTTATAGGAAAATTTATGACATACTTATGAAGTTAGGGTTTTATAAATCTTGTAAATAGTAACTTTTGAGAGAGAGCTATTATTACATGTATAACACATTATAGTTAGGCCTTTAATTTAGGTATGTTAATAATAATAATAATAATAATTTTAATAATAATAATAATAATAATAACAATAATAATAATAATAATAATAATAATAATAGTAGTAGTAGTACTACTACTACTACTACTACTACTACTAATAATAACTGAAGAAGAGATACTCAATTTGGTGGATAAAAGAGTAGTAAAGAAGGAGTTATTCCTAAAATGGGATATTAGTTCTTTTTTTTTGGGGAAATATAAGGATCTTAAACCTTAAGATCAACCTTGTTATCTATATAATTGTTATTTAACTGATTTACTTGTGTTTTTACCTATTATATAAATAATGAATAATACATTCATAATTTAACATGAAAGATCACGTGATTCGGGTTGACGTGTTTTATGGGTCCATTCCACTGGATGATAATAATGGCTTAGGAGCACTTTGTCCTAAGATGTTCATCGGTCTATTCAACTAAATTAAGAATAGTGGGGCTCTAAACTCAACATTAATGATAATATGATTTGAGACAAATTAATAATGGACAATAAATTAATAATTTAGGTGGAAGAGTAAGTGATTTAGGAATGAGGTGTTGGGTTCGTTCCACTAGATGATAATAGTAGCTTAAGTGTGTTATCCTTGAAAGGTGCTTTAGACCATTCCACTGACTTAAGAATAATGGCTCAAGTGCTTTCTACCCTGATAAGTATTGGGTCCATTCGACTAGATGATAATGGTGGCTTAGGTGTGTTGTCCCTAAGAGGTGTTTCAGACCATTCCACCAGTTTAAGAATCATGGAAGTCTTGAGCTCATTGTAAATGAAAGAATGAAATATGTTATATCTAATAATGAGGCTTGAAGTAGCCAATATCTTATACTATTTTATGTATTTCTCATGTGTTCTTAATTCCCTTTATGAATGTGTGTAGTTATATTTATCCCTTAATTGTATTGTCACCTTATTTAGTATATGCATATAAACCATCTTTTTCATAGGTGCTACTCATTCTTATGAGTAGATGACCCTAATGTTTATGTGTTAGCTGATGAGGACCTGCTAGATAATTTTATAGCATATGATGATTTGTATGGGGTGGAGTGATTTGTTATACTAGGGATTTTAGGTGTAGAGTCATGTTCTTCGGATGCCACTTTACCTGAATACCTTTTTGGACTATTAAATCCATGGTATCCCTTAATCTCTATTTTTTGAATATTGTACTCAGAGTTAACCTCCAACTCATAT
Organism: Tamarix chinensis; assembly: GCA_030549775.1. NCBI lineage: Eukaryota > Viridiplantae > Streptophyta > Magnoliopsida > Caryophyllales > Tamaricaceae > Tamarix > Tamarix chinensis. Next base: position 61,111,498 of record CM060177.1, on the reverse strand, counting down.
TTATGTTTACAAAAATTCTCACATATTTATATTTAGCATGCTTTACATTTTAATCATTTTGCCTTTTGATTGGCATAAGAATAATGAGCTAAACAAGAGTTACGTCAACCACTATGATAACACCAAGTTATTTTGATATTATTCTTCTATTAAAAAAGTTAGAAGTAAAATTTAGGTTTTTAAATTAGAATCTTTCTTAATAAAAAGATATCTCAAAGTACCATGATCAATATACACAATGATTTTATTAAGTAAAAAATAAGGACAAAGCTGATCAAAAGGTAATACCACAACTAAAAATTCTTTTTTGGTAGTAGCATAATTATTTTGTGTAGGATTTAAGGTTTTGCTAGTATAATAAATAATATGAAAAATTTTATCCCTATGCTATCAAAAAATTTCTTCTACAACCATATCACTAGCATCATACATGATTTCAATAGGAAGATTCAATTTGGAGCAATAATAATAGGAGTATTCACAAGTTTTTATTTAAGAGCGTTAAAAGCCTTTAAGAGCATATCAACAAAATTCATAATAGTTAACATACACGTTTTGAAAATTTTGAGAAGTCCTTCATGAACCTTCTATAGAAACTAGCATGACTAAGAAATTTTCTAATTGCTAATGTCCTTAGCACATTTTGGGGGAGGATTTTTTTTTTAATAATTTTAAATTTTGCTTTATCCCCTATATATCCTTATGAGAAATTTTGTGCACTAAAACTATCTCTTCTTGTACCATAAGATGACTCTTATCCCAATTTAAAATAAAATTGTCATCCTTAAAATATTTTAGCACAAGCTCAAGGTTATTCAAACATGCATAAAAAAATGAGCCAAACATTAAAAAATAATCCATAAATATCTCAACCATGTCATGAAATATAGCCACCATTTGCAATACCCTAAAGTTCACTATTTTTAAAAGCAGAAGAATTTAAAATTGAAAATTCATGAATTTTGGGGATGTTACCGCCACACTTAGTACCACACCGATTCATTCCAACCATTCCAGTACCAAGTACTAAGGCTAAAAAGATTATCTTCAAATTTAAACCGAGAGTTCATAAAAAGAATTAAAAGATCATAGCATATGAATCAGAGTATGCGTAAAATTTTACAATCAATAATAAGATAGAAACTAGAGTGCGAAATCAAAATTCCTCGGAGGAAATAATCTTACAATCGATAAAAGGTTTATTTGAAATACTCAATACAAGGTAATAAATCATAAAAAGTTAAACACGATATGAAAGAAATACAGAAGGAAATAAATCACATAAAGGTTAATACAACCACGACACTCTTGAACTTTTAGCCAACCACAAGCTCAACACTCAGCCCCGCCTGATGTCTTGCTCACTTGCACAAAGTTAGAAGGGCCTACTACATGTGGGAATGAGCAACACCCACAAAAAGGGTGATCGGTACGCTACATACTGAGCAAGGTAACCGTGCACTAAGGCCCACACAAAAATCACATAAACCATGTAGAAGAAATAACAAAAGTATAGAGACCACCATGATAACATAACATCTTACAATCATTTGGGTAGATACATAAAGGCCCATTTATAGTCCGGATTAATTACTTAATTAATCTCTGATTGGAAATTGATTCACACCATGCTTTTTATCAAATTCATGTGAGTACGGGAAGCCCACTATTATAGTCGGTGGACTGGATATATAAAGGGCACATAGCTCCTGACAACTATTATTGCCGGTGTAACACCCCCAAAATTCACTACTGAAAAATTTCGTTTTATTAAAAGATAATAGTGGAAGCAGATAAATAAAATGTGAACTTTGGGAGTATTACCGCCACACTTAGTACCAGACCGGTTCACTCATACCGTTCCAGTACCAAGTGCTAAGGCTAAGAAAATGAAATACAATTCGAAAGACATTCAACATGCATAAATCAGAGTAGCGCATCAAATCGTTTTCAGGAATAAAATCCACCAATGGTGGTTACTTTAACAACGTTAACATTTAAAACCAAGAATTTAAATGAGAAAGAGAAAAAGCCATGATACCGGAAAATTCCTTACTCTCCTTCTCGTAACCCACTTGAGTAGCACCTGAAAAATACTTGCAAGGGCACTACCCATTGAATAGGCAGGGGCCCCATAAAGGGAATCCCTTCAGTACTACGGTACTGAGTAACCCTTTAATACCACACTTAAAGGTAGGCCCGCATACGACACATAATGCAAAATACACACATAAATAATATGAGGTGCATACATAACAATAACACGTAACACAAGTTATAATTCACGATCGATATCTTTGGGCCTTAAGCCATGTCATAGTGTAAGATCAGTACATTCTAGCCTTAAGCCATTATTCCCTCATTATTCAATCAATATCATATTTTATATCCATGTGAGTGCGAGAACCCCACTATTATAGCCGGTGGACCGGAAAGTATACACTCAGGGCAGAACGCCTCTGACCACTATTATTGCCGGTGGACCGGAAGATAAACACATAGGGCAGAACGCACCTAACCACTATTATTTTCTGGTGGACCGGTCTGGCCCTGACTCACATGGTGTTCCACTATAAGTGATTAGTATTTTTCCATAATATTATTCACATACATAACCGATTTTATTGAGCTCGGGACCCCCACTATTCTTGCCGATGGACCGGAATATAGATAACTCATCATCCAGAGCACAACGCTCCTGGCCACTATTATAACCGGTGGACCGGGATATATAAAGAATCATCATCCAGGGCACAACGCTCCTAGCCACTTTTATAACCGGTGGACCGGGATACATATAACTCATCATCCAGGGCACAACGCTCCTGGCCACTATTATAACTGGTGGACCGGTACTCAATGTCATAATCATCTGGGCCCAGCTCATTAATATTCCACTTTCAATAATAGTATCTTTCCTTTCTTTAATTAGCACATCAATCATATTTATTTGCCTCGAATGGGAGATCGATAACCCGGGACACAAAGGTACACCGGTCGTACCATTGCATATCAGCTACTCAGTACCCTTTAACCATGAACCCAAGGACGCAAAGGTACCCTGGTCGTACTGGTGCATAAAGCTAACTCAGTACCCTACCGACAAGGACACCTAATCCATAAGTATGCATACCCCCTAACTAGGTCTGTAGAGCTAGGAAGAGTAAGATATAGGGCCTGGCTGGGGCACAAAGGCACACCAGCAAATACCTGAATAATTGTGGACTAAACCACGTCCTTAGGGTAGCGACCCCTAAGGAGTCACCATTCCCGATCTCGAGGTCTTTCACTTTAAGTAATAGTGTCTTAATTAAGGTGATCACGAAAAGCATGATAATCCGATACTTATTCACTTTCAATCGTTCTGATATCATTAATCGTTTCTTATTCAGATGATTATCCAGGATATCACAGAGAAACCATTAAGGCCATACTAATTATCAAATACTCTTACTTGACTAATCAGCATCATTTAATCATATTAATGTTCCACAATATCGAAGACATGTTAGGTACAAATTACTCATTTGCCCTCTACTTATATAATTGTTAAGTATCCATTCCTTCCTCGCTAAATTACCATATAACCCTTTGGGTTACATAATTACCAGATTTCCCCTTGTCCACTTTAGATGACCAAATTATCTCTTACACTTTTTAGATCACCACTCACCCCTCGTAATTACTACGCTTAACATATTTCCCTTTTGGTTGGTTATATTACCAAATCGCCCTTCTCCTTTTTTATAATTACTAAATTGCCCTTGAGTTGGATAAATTACCAAATTACCCTTCTCCTTATCATAATTACCATTTTACCTCTCTTAATTATTTTAATTGCCATTTACCTTTTCAATTATCATAAATTCCAAATTAACCTTCCTCATAATTAATTTACCCCTCTTCATAATTACAATTACCAAATTTACCCTTCTCCATATTTAAAATTACCATAATGCCCTTTAATTGGTTAATTTTCCAAATTACCCTTCTATAGCATCATACTTATCCAATTGCCCTTCTACAATCATAATTCTAAATTATCTTTTGTCGTTATCATAATTACCACGTTACCCCTTACTCCCAAGTTTACCATAATATCCTTTTATTTACAAAATTACCATTTTACCCCCTTACGTCAAATTTTACCATAATATCATTTTATTTATGAAGATTACCACCATACATCTTTTACTTTACAAATTACTATTTTACCCCTTCACATCCAAGATTACCATCTTTATCTTTCCTTACATAATTACCATTTTTCCCTTCTTTTCCAAATTACCATATTACCTCTTTACTTATAAATTACCACTTCACCATTCACTTATAAAATTTACCATATTACCCTTCACTTATGAAATTACGATTTTGCCCCTCTACCTCAAAATTACCATAATGCCCTTTTTACTTGAATAATTACCATAATGCCCTCCTTCATCCAAAATTACTATTTTACCCCTACTTCCAAAATTACTATTTTACCCTTCTTTCTCACAACTTACAATTTTATCCTTGACTTGTAAATTATCATTTGACCATTAAATCATAAAATTTCCATATTATTCTTTTATCTCAAAAATTACCGAAATACCCTTTCCACTTATAAAATTTCCACTCAACCCCTTTATTCACCATTTTTATGAATTTACTAAGACTACATAAAATAATGATATTAATACTTCATTTTTTTATCATCTAAGTCCACCAACTTGTCAAATTTCAACATAATATTCATTAGCAACTACACACATTGATTTATATACCTCATAAGCATAATTACTAAAATACCCTTAAACAATAACATCATTCATGCATTAACAACATGGTACATCATAAACAAGTATTTAACATTTCTATCCATATTCCAACTCCTTCTTTATTTAACATACCTACATACGGCACAAAAGTTATCATGCTTTTTCTTTTTAACAAACAATATAAGAAACCATAAACATATCATGCTAAGCATACAAAACATGCATAAAATCATACTAAACCCTAAATGTGCTAGTATGCGTTTTTTCATATATTTAAGGGAGGATTAACGGTTACCTTAATCCCGCAAAATATCAAATCTTACCAAGCATAATTAGCAACTCAACACCTAAAAATAATATCCATCATTATTGTTAGAAATAAGAATCCAAGTATAAAACTTTATAATTTTTAATTAATAAAACACTTAACATAAAATACCATTATACCTTAAAAATTAGCCAAATAATTTTTAAAATGAAGGGGAGCTCACGCTGCATGAGCAGCGTGAGTTTCATGCAGAAAAGAGAGGGGAAAAGGCTCGAAGAGGGGTGAAGGAAGCCAGATTTATCATTTTCGGGTTAGGGTCTTTAGGCTAGAAAAGAAGGTGGTTAGGGGAGGTTCTAAGGCAGGGGAATGGTGCAGAAGTGAAGAGGGGGTGTAGGTGGAGGCTAAGGGTGGTTTCACGGTGGCATAGGGCGGATGAGACGGCGGCGGCAAGGCGGCGAAGTTGGCTGCCGGGAAGGGTCGAGGGGAGGAGTTGTGAAGGAAGGAAAAGGAGAGGGAAAAATGGAGGGGTTCAAGGGCTGTTTTCAGCCAACTAATGGATGGAGGTTGTAGAGGGGGTTGCAGGGTGTCGAACGGTGGGTTGGGTGGCGGCAGAGGTGGCCGGACGGCGGCGGAAGCGGCGGTTGCAGGTGGCTCGGCGGTAAGGGGGAAAGCTGGGAAGAAAAAGGAAAAGGAGGAGAAGGGAGGAAGTGTAGGGCTCGAGGGGCTGTGTGGTGGTGCAGGGTGGTAGTAGGCGGTGGCAGAAGGCAGCGCAGGGCTGGGCTTGGTGGTTCGAGCGGCGGCGGGCGGCGGTGTAGAGAGAAAACAGAAAAAAATGGGGAAGAAGGAAGGAGAGAAGGGAGAGCTCGGGGGAAAGAGTAGGACTCGAAAAATATGGGGAATGAAGGGCTGGGGAGATGAAGAAAAATAAGGAGAAGAGAGGGGGTAGGGCTGGCCGGCGGTGCTGCAGTGGTGGCAAGGCTGTTGCTTGGCAGGGAGAAAGGAGGGGAAGGAGAAGGAAAGGGGGAGAGGCATGCGGGGCTAGTCCAGGGCCGGTTTGGCTAAAAAAAGAAAGAAAATGACGGGGGAAGAGAGAGAGGGAGAGGGAGGTAGGTGGTGGCCAAGTTGCAGGTTGCAGTCGACGCTCGACAATGGCAGAAGAGTCGGGCGTGGGAGGAGGAAGAAAGGAGAAGAAGAAAGGGACGGGCGGCTGGACCGGCGCTGGAAAAGAAAATAGGCAGCCGGCCGGTCTAGGGGGAAAAAGGAGAGGCGGGCTGGAGGGACGGGCTGGACGGTGCGCGAGGGAGAGAAGGGGTGAGGCGGGCCGAAGGCCCAACGCGCGGGGGAGAGGGGAGAGCAGGCCGGGCAAAAGGAAAAGAGAAGAAAGAAGAAAAGGAAAAAAGGAGAAGGAAAAGAAAAAGGAAAAATGGGAAAATAGGGGAAATAAATTAAATTAATTTATAAAATCATAAAATGTAATATTCTTGATAAATTATTTAATTTAATAATTTAATTTATTATAATCTAATATATAAGTTTAAAAAGGATAAAGTTGGTAAAATATTAGTTTGGAAAATTATTCAAATAAAATATTATGATAAATAGAAAAATATTTATTTTTAATTTATTAAATACTTTTATCCAAATTTACATACTCTAAGATCCATAAAATAATTAAAATAAATAATTTTACAAGCTAATTTTATTTCAAATAAAGTTATTTATTAAAATATAGGTTTTTGAAATTTTTGGGGTATTACAGCCGGTGGACCGGAAACATAGGATATAAAGCTCTAGACCACTATTATAGCTGGTGGACCGAAAACACACAGGGCATAAATCACCTCACCACTACTCTTTATTGGTGGGCCGGTCTAGCCCCTTCTCACATGGTGTTCCATTGTAAGTACTTAGTGTCTTTACCATGTCTTAGCACAAATATGTTTGATTTTTTTTAGCACGGAATCCCCCACTATTATAGCCGGTGGATAAAAAATACACAGGTATAAAGCCCGACCACTATTATTACTGGTGGACTGGTCACATATAGGACATCATGCCCTAACTACTATTATTCGCCGGTAGATCGATCTAGGCTAGGCTCAACAATCTTCCGCTTTAAATGATTAATGTATTACAGTATCTTATTCCAAAAGTTTAACCCTAGACATGCATGACTCACTCTTCCCACACCTATCCTCCAACAGACTCGTTCCATATCATCAGACTCATGTGCATCCCAACATGCCCTACAACCTTTCCTCTATACTCAAACTCACACTAGAATTCCAACACTGAAATATGTGGGTCAAAGCCCACTACAACACACCTCCAAGTCAACTTATTTCCTTACTCTAGGGGTTTTCCCCAGAAACCCTAATTTAGGCCTTAGTGGCTCATCTTACTCCACTTCACACTACCCAAATCATTTTAACACTCCACACACCACAACTCATAAATTCCATCCTTATAATTACACTTTAATAACCAAATACACATAATACCGCAACAAACCTAAGCAGCCACACCAAACCCTAATTGTCCACACAAACCCTAACTCGGTCTCCTACGTACCCTTATATTGCTCCACGTACTATTTTTCATCCAAGGTGTTCTAACATCCAACCAACACTTACATTACCTTCCTCACACCCTAAATTAACTTTTTATACGTACACTTTACTCCCATGCAGATGCTAACCTCCCCATGCAAACCTTCAAACTTTTTCATGCAAACCTTAAAACTCCCACATGAAACCCTAGATTCACCCATGCAAAACTCTAAGTCCATCCATATAAACCATAGTTTAGATTCTCCCATGCAACACCATAAAATCTGCCATGCAAAACCCTAAGTTCATCCATACAAAACCCTAGTTTAAATTCTCCCATGATACAACATAGATTAGATTATACCATGATACACCATAGATTAGATTCTCCCATACAAAACATAAATTAGATTCTCCCACACGAAACCCTAAACTTCCCATTTTGTTCTTCCACTCATGGATCATTAAAATACTTAGGTCAACTCATATCCCATGGTCAACTCATTTCCCCTTTAGTTAGCTTACTTCCCTTTGGTCAACATATTTTCTATTTTCCATTTTCAACCTTTTCCCCACACAATACCACTTTATACATCCTCACATGCATGTCTTATAGGGTCGCAACACATAACATCATATACCACAATTTTTCATCACATACACGTAATAAAAATTCCATATAATAACATAGAAACATACTTCAACTCTACGTCATACCATACATGAAATAATTATAAAGATAAACATAGAATACATAGCATACGAAGTATATAATGCACATAAACACACATAAGGCCTTAGTAACACCCTTACCTAAAACGACACCAGTCTTGGAGCACGCTCCTATGCCTCATTAAGGCTTTGATTGGTATCACCTATATGAGGGAAAAACTAAAATTAGATTCCCTCCTTCCAAAAATACTATTTATTACTACCTTATTCTAGGACTAGGCTTTTGATAAAATAATAAAATATTAATAATAATAACCATTAACTAATTACTAAATTTGGATAAAAAAAATATAAAAATTAATATTAATATTATAAAAGTTGATAATAATAATGAAAATAATAATAATAATAATCGCATAACAATAATAGTAATAATAGAAACACTAATAGTAAAATAGTTGTAATAATAATAATAATAATAATAATAATAATAATAATTAATAAAATAATAATAATAATAATAATAATAATAATAATAATAATAATAATAATAAAACTCATAATAATACTAATAATACAAAACTAATAATTTAAATAAATCAAATAGGGTCTCAGCCCTAGTAAGAAATAATAATAAAAACATGAATAATAATAATAATAATAATGATAACAATAATAATAATAATAATAATAATAATAATATTATTATTATTATTATTATTATTATTATTATTATTATAGTATATATATTCGAATAAATGAAATAAAATAATTTAAAGCTTGTATAAATATTAAAAAAGGGTTGAGATGGTTTAGGGTTCAACCTTAGATTGGTAGTAACAGGCGACACCGGTGGTGGTGCACGGCGGTGGTAGCGGTGGCTGGCAAAAGAGAAGAAAAAGAGAAAAGTTAATTGCTAGGAAAAGGAGAGGCAAAATGGAGGTGGGAATTAGGGTATTTAGAGTTTCTTTGGTGGAGAGGAGTAGAATGAAGGTGGTAGCGCACGACAACCCTAGTGGTAGCCTAATTGGGAAGAAGGAGAGAAAGAAAGGAGGAGTGGGAGGGAGAGGAAAAAAAGGTAGGGGAAGGTAGAGGAGGGTCTGAAAAATAGAATGGGAGGTGAATGAAGAAGTGGAAGCAGCGATAGTGGTGGCAGACAACGACGCGAAAGGTGGTAGGGATGGAAGAAAGGCCTGATCGGGAAGCAAATTTGCATGACCGGAGGGGCTTGTGCAGGAAGAATCGAGGGGGATGGGTGGTTTGGTTAGTTAGAGGGTGGTGCAGGGAGTAGTCGGGTGGCCAGAACGAGCGGCGTTGTTGGTCGGAGGTGGCAGAAATGGCGTCTGAAAGGGCAACGTCTGAAGGGGATTTAATTTTCTAAAATCAATGCAAAAATTCTGTAACACCTAATCCTTTTGCAAAGTGTTGAATAAGAGATTATGCAAATTTTGATGTTTGATTTTGATTTGGTATTATGATTTAGTTTGAGGTAAATTTTGATTTGAATTAAGATTGAAAAATTAAATTTAATAATTTTTTTAGGGAAACTGGCCAACTGTTTCCATGAACCGATCAATCGGTTAATCATTTAAGGAAAATGGTTTTTACTCACTGAAACCAATTGACTGGTAGGCCAAACTGATTATCTTGTTTATTGAGCTAGGCATATTTTTAAAACTTATTTTTTGGGAAAATTTATTATAATGAAATGAAACTTTGTTAACCCTTATTGAATTGTTCCTAAGAGATTCTTAGCCTTTTTCATGATGCATATGGATTAATCAAAAATACTACCTTAGATTGATTTGAGGAGTTGATTGGGATAATTAAGGGGGAAAGATAACCTCAGCTTTGTCTTCTTTCACCTCTCTCCTCTACTCATGCTGAGATCATTAGTTCAATATTTGACTCAACTCTGCTGAGCTAGGAAATTCCTTCCATGCTAACCTTCCATTACCCCTCTTGTGATTTATATTTCTAAATCAATTAACTTACACTCCTCTAAATTCATCATTTGAGATCTAGAGAATTGGTCAGTATATCTTGGACTAAATCCATCCATTAAACTCTAATTCAAATGGTGAAAATTAAGCCTTTTGATGTGTTCCTGACCGCATTATGATTTGTATCAAATTGTTGGCTATAAATATCCTTAATCGTGCCTTTTGTTCACCTTTATTTCAGCCACCAAAAAAACCCAGTGTCTCTAATATTCACCTTCTCCATCTACACTTCTATCCTTACAATTAAATTTCCTTCACTCCTCTAATCCTTTCTTTAGCTCCTTCTTAATTTAATTATTAAGTAAGAAAGAGTTAGATTTAGGAAAAAAGTTGAGTGATTCATCTAAGTACCCTCTATTTTTCCTTTGGGTGTGGTATGTTCATTATTTTTATTTCTTTTTCAAGTTTTAATTTATAAAAGTTATGTGTGAATTTTTGAGTTAAAAACTTGTTTTTTAGGTTTTAAAAGTTTATGAATTCACAAGTTAAGATTTTTTGTTTAATGAAAGTTTTGCCTGCATCTAGTGAGTTATTTTTTTTTTATAGAAAGTGATTTGTATATCATCAAGAAGAATTACAAATGAAGTTATATAATTGATCTACCATCCCCACCATACCTTTGTACTTATCACTCCTACTAGGATGAGTACATAGAGAAGACATGATCAAAGTAATATGATGAGCTACCCTTTTCAAGTCCCAAGCAATATTTGAAAAAATAACATCATTCCTAGCCTTCCATACTTCATAGAAAGCTACAACATAAAAACAAGAATAAAATTGAGATTTTGTTGCACCTCTACCCCTTTCTATGGAAAAGTATCTTAGCAAGTCCTACCAAGATCTATGTCTCTTCCTTTCCCTGCAAGCCTTACTTATAGCAAACCATATCTTATTCACCATAGGATAATGATAGAATAAATGAGAAATGTTTTCCTCCTAAGAACAAAAACTGCATTGCAGATTGATGGATGGTACAAAGTTGATTAAGAAATCCTTTGCAGGAAGCCTTGAGTGAGCTGCCAACTAGAAAATAAGCTTATACTTTAGAGGTGCTGGGTTAGACCAAGCAGCTTTCCACCACCCTACTTTAGGAGCTGAATACCTTATTGTATCATACACATCTGCAATTTGGTAAAGATGATTCCTCTACTAAAGATGGAAAATTGGGAGCAAACAAGGTCTTAATCCAAAAATCTTCTTCAGTAGCTCAGAAGCTGTGCAAGGTAGGTGACAAGATGCAAATTCCAACCTTTTTATGAAATAGGAATGAACCCATTTAATCCATAAAGCATCCTTCTTCTGACATAGCTTCCATAACAACTTCCCCACTGCTGCCACATTCCAGATATATAAATCCAGAATACCTAATCCCCCTCCTTCTTAGGTAAGCATACCACCTTCTAAGCTTCTAAAGCTCTCTTAGTCTGAGACACTTTCCCCGACCAAAGAAAAGCCCTGCATAACCCCACAACTTTATGCAAAATCTTCTTAGGAAGAAGAAACAAATGGCTCCAATAATTAGTAATGCCAAAAATGACTGATTTTAATAATTGCAATATGCCTACATAAGATAACAACATATTAGCCCAATGATGCAGCCTTCCTGAGATTTTATGAACTAAAACCATCATATATGCTGCTTTTAACTTAGAAGCATCCAAAGGGACCCCCAAATATTTGAAAGGAAATTTTCCCTCCTGAAACTTCAGATGGGAAAGAATAGAGCTCTTTAGAACCTGGTCCACACCACCCACAAACACTCTACTCATATTTGGACTAACATGAAGCCCCGAAGCAGTAGATAAATCCATTAAAATACCTCTAATAGCCATCATAGATGATAAATCAGCTTTGCAAAAAACCAATAGGTCATCTGTAAAAGCTAAGTTGATAATCCTCAATTTCTGACATTTAGGATGTCCCTAGAACTCCTCCTTCCTCCATAAAGTTTGAAACAATCTACTGAGATACTCCATTACCATGACAAATAAATATGGAGATAATGGATCCCCCTGCCTTAGCCCATTTTCCCCTCTAAAAAGAGTTTGCATGACATTGTTGACACACAAAGAATAAGAAATAGAAGACACACAGGCCATTAGCACCTTGACAATATGCATAGGAAAGTGCAGACCAAGCATCACCTTCTCTAAAAATTTCCAATTTACAAAATCATATGCCTTCCTCATATCCACCTTGATAATGCATCTTGGAGAAATATGCTTCCTATTATACATATGCAGTAACTCATGGGCTAATAAAACATTATCACCTATTCTTCTCCCTTTAACAAATCTATACTAGGATGCATTAATGATTGCAGGTAAAACTTTTTGCAATCTTCCTGCTAAAACTTTCGCCAAAACCATATACACCACATTACAGTATGCTATTGGTCGAAAATTAGCTACCTCTTGTGCATTCTTTGATATTGGAATAAGTACCAGCTTTATATAACCCAAAAAAGAAGGAACTACAACAGTCTGGAATACCCTCCTTACCAACAACCATAGGCCATCTCCCAACACATTCCATGAAGCCTTATAAAACCTTGTTGTAAAACCATCAAGCCCGGAGCTTTATAGTATCCAATAGATCACAAAGCCTCTTTAACTTCCAACAAAGAAATAGGTCTGAGTAACTCATGTTGATACTCCACAGGCAAACCAAGACCCTGCTGAATAACCTCCTCTAAGGCACTTTCTGATGCCTGGCTCCCATTTCCCAAAAGGTCAGAGTAGAAAGACATAAAAGCCTTAGAGATTCTAGCAATCTTTGAATACCATTGGCCATCACTGAGCTTTATTTTCCTTATAACATTCTGCTTCTGTCTAGATTTCATAATAGAGAAAAAGAAATGGGAGTTGGAGTCCCCCAAATTCAACCATTTAATGCCTAATTTCTATTTTAAGAAACTCTCTTCACATCTTGCAAAAAACTCATATTGCTTAAGGCTTAATTTCTCCTCTTCTTCCAATGATAAATTATGAGGTTGCTGAGCCAGTAATTCTTATCTACTTTTCAACCGAACCCTTGCCTCCCGCACCCTGTAAGAAATGTCTCCAAACTTGTCCCCTGTTAAAAGACTTCAGCTTAGATTTAATCTCCCTTAGCTTGGATTGAAAATTCCTATGGTCAGATCCAACTAGATATTGTCTCCAAATATCAGTCACCAAGGGAAGAAAACCAGGATCTAGAGTCCACATATCATAGAATTTAAACTGACCCCTTAGTTGAGGCCTCCTCTCAGCCAAATTGATCACAATAGGGCTATGATCAGAAAATAGGGTTTCCATAAACTAAGCGTAAGACAAAGGAAATTTAGAAGACCATGCTAAGTTAACCATTGCCTTATCCAACTTGGCTATAATTAAATTATCTCCCAAACTTCTATTAGATCAGGTAAAATTCAATCCAAAGAAAGTTAAATCATGAATTAATATTGAATTACAAAAATCTCTAACTTTTGTTACGTCACTGACATTAATAATATTACCTTGGAATTTCTCTGTAGGCTACAACACAACATTAAAGTCGCCCATCACAATCTAAGGCTCATCATCTACCTTATTCTCCTCTAGCTAGTTCTAGAGAGACTTTCTACTGACTCCAGAATTAAAACCATAGACTAAAGTTACATAAAATGACACATTTGAATGAACTACAGCCACAAAGGCATGCAAAGATTGCTCACTATATGCAAGGTATCCACTTCATATACAACCTTTTGGGACACAAATGCACCCTTTGGATCCACCAGCTCCATTGACTCCATTAGTTTTTTCGAGACATCCACCTCGACCAACATACGAGCATAGGATATTCTTTCTCCCTTAGAGGTGATGCCATCCAAAAACAAAGGTCTACCCATAGCACTGCCTATCTAGCTCAAAGAGTCTACATCCTAATAGTCTAAAGGCAGATTCATTAGCTTCACCCATAAAGGCATGACTTGAAACTTCTCCTTGGTAAACTAAAACCTCCTATGCCACTATTTCATGATAAATGGTCGATTAAAGAATGACCAATAAGGATTAGTCAATACCCAATCCCTATCCTCCTCACAATCAAACTTGAACACTATAAAACCTTAGTCATGCATCAAAACCTTTGGTTCTTTCACACATGACCAGTTTCATTTGACATAGCCAACCATTTGGGACAAATAAGGTCTGAAACCAATGATATAACCCACGATCGCCCATTGCCAATATTTGCAATTGTGATCAACCTTATCCTTCTGCAACGTAAGTTGGATTTTATCCCCTACAAGCATCGGCAGAATGTAACTCAGGTTTTCTCCTTTGGATGGAATCTTGTTACCTAAAACCATATCCTTCTAGGATACCTTGTTTTCCACTGAATCATCAACCGAGTGATCTCTTTCTTCCTCATGACCCCAATGATTTCAATCCAAAACTAGGACATTTATATTCCCTCTGTCCATCCCTGAACCCTCGATAACCTCCCTACGAATCAAACCTTCAACCCTATTTGAGGGACATCGATCAACGTCCGCGTCTGCATGTTTCATGCATGCACTCACATCCTGCAATGACACCTGATCCAAACCCTCGACAACCCCTTCAACCCTACCTATATCAGATAACGACCCTTCATTACCAACATCCTTCTTTGAACTCCCTAACGCCATCTTCTTCTTCTTGGCTATAACCATAGCACTCCTCGTGCGAGCCATGGAGGAGGACAGAGGAGAGAGAATTTAGGGTTCTATATCTTCATAAAGTTATAATTTTTAATTTAGCACCTCTTGCTTCTAAAATAGGTTATAAGTAGTCTTACATGATATATAACTCTTTAAGTTGATATTACATGTTGACATGAATATATGGCTTAAAAAACTAGATTAGGGATGGTTAGATTTTGCATTTTAAGTGAAAAGCATGAATTTTAAGATAAGATGAGTTGTGATGATTAATGTTGAGAATTGAAATGAAAGTAGGCTAAAAATGTGTTATATGATGTTCAAACAGGTTCTAATGTTGTATGATAAAGATTTATAAGCATGATCTACATGAAAATTATTGTTTAGTGTTGTGGTAAGGCAAATTGATTGACTAGGAAGGTTACACTGATCAACTGTTTCCTAGAACAATCAACTAGTTGACCCAACTCGTGGATTTGTAAGCCTATAGTGATCTTAATCCTACTATATGCTTAAACCATCGATTGGTTGGGAAAAATAGATCTATTGGTTTTCCCAATCCGATTTATTGGTTTGAAGAAAAGTATGGTTTGGTCAAGCTAAACAGATCAAATAGTTGACCCAAACCAATCGATTAGTTAGTGTAATAGATTAATTGGTTGGAATAGGCTAATTGATTGATTCGATTGGTTTGTGTGATCTTATTCATTTCAATTTGGTTATGCTTTGAGGCTATGCATGGGATTATCTTATGATTATTTAAGGGATAAAATATAGACATTATCATATATTAACAAGCTAATGAATGGATTAATGGACCTTGATTTATGACATACTCAATGAGTTTGGTAAAGGATAATAGGTGTAACTTATATGAAATGTGATGGTATTTGAGAAGAAGAGTAATGAAGCACAACATGTGCTTGAATGAAATGATATAATGGAAATGATTGATGTTGGACAACTTAAATGGAAACCCCACACATTGTTAGGAAATGGAAATGATTAATATGGAAGAAACATATGAATGTCTTACTTATTCTTCATATAGGCCTTGTCTGATCACTTAACCTCATCAATAATTTACTAATCACATAAAGAGAAATAAAATAGAGCTATATATAGGTCTGGGTTTCCCAATCCTTGATTAGCTATAGGGGGTTAGTTTGCCTTTAGGCTTTTATTAGTTCCTTTAGACTTTGACTTCATGCAGGATTTGAGTAGATCCCGATGTCTTACGTACTCTAGACAATGATAATTTACTTGGGGGTATCGATACTAAAGGGTCTGGTTGCCTAGGTGGTTGGCTTTGGCCTAGACTTATTTCCATATTGGTTGGCTTCGGCTTGGACATATGTCCATTGTGGTTGGCTTTAACCTAAACTTATGTCTATTTTGGTTATTGACTTCAGCTTAGACTTTATGTACCTTGGTTTAGATAGGCTTCCATGGTATGTAAGACCATATAATGGTGCACACTCCATCACTCAATGATAAATAATTGGATAATGATGGGAATAATGGGTTTGGATGATAATAATGGTAAAAGTTAGCATGAATATTTGGATAATGGCTTGAATGAATAATTGGGTAATAATTGGAATGATTGATTAGATGTTGACCCATATCAATATATGAATAAGGAAATGGTATAACCCAATTAATTGAGCAAGTTGGAAAAGAAATGATAGTGGTTATGTGGATTACTCTCTTTAGGACATGTGTGATTATGTAAGTTATTATACTATGAAGATAAGCATGATACATTTTGAATTGCTTGAGTTATGCATCATAGTATATCCTGATTCATTACTACACTTACTAATATGTAATTGGTATAACACATGTTACGTACTATATCCATGTTCTGATAGAATATTATATGGTTGTAACTTCCATTAGGGAGGTAACTTAGCTTACTTAGTATGTAGAATACTATCATGCTCGTTTACATGGTCATCTACTCATTCCCATGAGTAGAGGAGCATGTGTAGGTTTTTGGGTATGGCCAATAGTGGACCTACCTCATCTTGGATTTAAGGCTTGAGAGCATGGACATCCAGAGGATTTTGTAATGTCCATGATAGACCATGGTTTTCGGATCATGCCTTAATCTCATTGTAATATACCCATGTATTCTTAACTTATTAGTCATCTTGTATTTGACTTGGTTGGGGACTGTTGAGGTCCTTTGATGTAAATTATCTTTTAAATGTTCATGTAACTTAAGTTTTTTCACTCTATTTTAAATTATATGGTTTGTTTTTATCCTTATATCTAAGATGGGATAGGCAGCAGACGTCTGTCCTGTGTTAGGTATGGCGGCATTACCTCATTTTTCCTAAGTGTATTTAGTATATTTTGCTTTGAATTATTTTAAACTAAATTGGTTGGTAGTGAAAAATGGGAGTGTTACACCTTCTATCCAATAAAGTTCTAGTAGGTATCAACTCATTATTATCATTCCTAACTGTGGTAATTCCACCTTTCTTAGCAACCACTTGTACAGGACTAATCCAAGATCTGTAATAAGTGTGATGGATCACACCTATTTCCAATACCTTGATTACCTCTTTCTTTGCCAGCTCTTTCATTATTGGATTTTGTCTCCTTTTAAGTTGGAAAACTTTCTCATAATTATCTTCCATGAGGGTTTTGTGCATGCATATGGAAGGACTCATCCCTTTGATATCGACGATGGTTCATCCAAAGCCCTTATTTTTCTCTCTAAGAACTCTCATCAAATTTTCATCCTATAACTCACTCAACTATGAAGAAATAATAATAATAATAGGAATAGGATCATTATGACCAAGATAAACAAAATTTAAGTATTTGGGAAGTTGTTTGAGTTCTTAAAATGGTGGATCCTCCACAGATGGTTTTAACTTTTGGACTTGATCTTTCTCTAGTCCTTGTAAAGGGCCTAATTTATTTCTCTTATAAGGTGGATGAGGCCTTCGGTATTGAATGACCTCTTTGACTCCTTCTCCATTTTATTCCCTTGGTACTAAACCAAGTATATCTCTAAAAGATCCTATATCGCACTTGTTTGAAAAAAATCATTAATCACTTCATCTAGTACATCAATGCTCTAGTAAGTGTTACTCTCAGTAGGGTATTTTATGATTTTAAAGGCATTGAATATAATTTCCTTACATTGAAATCAAAGATTCAACTTTCACTCATATACATCAATTAAATTCTTTCCTGTAGCTAGAAATGGTCTATAAAGATAATTTATAAATCAAGCAATCAATTAATAATTAATATAAAAATATAACTTCTTCATATTCTTGGTAAAATAAAATTAGAACATAATATTAATTAAAATAAACACAATGAAATTAAATAAAGAATATAAATTAGACATAAAATATTTAACCTAAAAAATTAGAATATAAATTTACAAAATTTTAGATCTAAAATAAAACCAAAAAAATAATGAAGCATGGATGACTAAGGATGTTAAATATTTTCTATCAGTGTGCTACTGTATATTCTTCTTGACTTTAGCATGCCTCTCAATTTTTTTTTCCGCTTCCTGGGTGTATATATATAAATAGTGTTAGTTTATGATTAAACTTCATAGTTTTTTATTTATTTATTTTTTATATTCTTATATCTCTTGTTTCTTACGAATGGCATCCAATTTTGACTTGTTAGCCTCTCTTTTTTTCTATCTCTCTTTGTTGACCATGCATTTTCAGCATATGTTGATATTTGCACCTAGGAGAGTCTATGCATAAGATAAAAGAAAGTTTAATCTATATAATTCCCATACAAATATTCCAAACAAATCCACATTCCCACAAAAACTTCTAGCGAATTTATGATATATATATGTGATAGGATTTGGGAAACATTATTAGAAATAGAAGCTGTAAATATTATTTTTATCTTTATATTTTGAATCACCTAACTCTGAGTTTTTACGTGAAACCTATTGTCAAAATGAGGTAAGTTGAAAAAAAAAACTTTAATCTCAACATTTATTAAATATATGAGATCATTATAAATTAAGTAATTAATAAAAAAAAACTAAATAACCTCACATACAACTCAAATAAATAACCAAAAGCTTAAAGTAATAGTGTATCAATTTATAAAAATATGTATTCATAACTTATATAATTAGGTAAGATTTTGGAGGCACAACACTCTTGGTAGGGGGTATCCCTCACCTACTCCTAA
Organism: Tamarix chinensis; assembly: GCA_030549775.1. Lineage (NCBI taxonomy): Eukaryota > Viridiplantae > Streptophyta > Magnoliopsida > Caryophyllales > Tamaricaceae > Tamarix > Tamarix chinensis. The sequence continues at coordinate 61,092,380 of CM060177.1, read as the reverse complement.
CCTTAATCTGTTGGTATTTCCATTCAGCTCCCTCACCTTACCCCATGTGCATGTGCTTGCATAAATGCACAGAGACAGACAGACAGTCAAACATACATACAGACAGACAGACACACACACATCTCTTCTCCTCTCCTTCCATTCTATTTTTGTCAAAAATATCGTTCTTTACCATTCCATTTTTCTCCATTCACTTTGTAATATTCATATTTGTTATTCACTAGCAACACCACTCGCCACCACTGAACACCAAGTACTGCCATTTCCCTCTAACAACCACTACCTCCTTCACAATCCCCTCACCATCCCCTAATTATAACCAATAAAACCATCATTTACACCTGGTGTGACAGTAGCCGTTACGCAATTTAAACCCTCTTGTTGTCAATTGTAGCACTAGTAAATAAGGGTATCGTTCTAGTCAGGGATTGAGAGGGCTCACCTCTATTTAACTATTTTGAAAATAAAACTAAAACTAAAAATAAAAATCCTAAATAACACTAAATAAATAAATAAGAAAAATACTAATGGGGGTTTATAAAAATAAAAATAATAAAGGAGTAAATAAAATAAAGTAAACTAATAATGAAAATAATGAAAATGATAGGAAACCGCAGATATGAGAAGTATGTTAGGAAAATAAAAATCCACCACTAGATTAGGTTGAAATATAATATTTATCTCTAAGTCATCCTTTAATCGTGAGAATGAGATCGACCAAGTTGCACACCAAACGCAGGTCCATACACCTTATATTACTTCGCTTAATTAACTAATACGACCACGTGCCTACATTAACCCTATTAAATACTAGCAGTATAGCAGCAACAAGCGGCTCCTATATTTAACTAGATTTAATGCATTAAGTGTAAGTGGAAGGCTGTCAATCTAAGTACCCAGACTAGTACAAAACGTATGTCTAGCTGTATTTCCTATCCTTGACCCAAACATATCGAAACGTTTTACCACTTCGGTTAGAATCACAAAACTATTAGGTGAATTGTTATCTAACCTAGTTGCAATTTATACACATAAATTCTAGTATATTTAGATGGCCACCTCGCAGGCAAATAATCCTACATACTGTCACTTATGAGGAACCAGAATAAGGGATGCACCAAATTAACTATACTGGACAGAATTATACATATAAACGATAGCAATTAATATAGAGTCAAGAAACAATCTCACGAAACAAAGAAAATAAAATTATAATTCAAATCCTAATCTAGGGTTTCAAATTATTCCCTAACAATAAACAATCAACCAACCATAATTAAAGAATTAATTACACATAAATATTTATCTAAAATATAAATTAAAAATAAGAGAAAGAAATAACCGGAATTAATTTTGGATAAAAGATTTAGAATTTATTTAGATAAAAATTAATTTTATCTAAAATAAATTCTACCGGTATAAATTTTCTCTTATTTTTCTTCTCTCTCGGCTTTGATTTTCGTGCACAAATTCTTTTCTTTTTTTCTTTATCTGGCCAGCGGTTGATGGCGCTATGCTACCGCGCATCCGTTGGCCTCGGTTTCCGTGTGCCTCGTACTGTGAGGCTGCTTTTGTTTCCTTCCGTGCGGCGTCCTTAGCTGCGCCGAGCCTGACCTCCTCTCTCTTCTCTGCGCTCTGTCTCTCCCGAGCCTGTAAAGGCTCGCGTACCTCGCATCCTGCGGCTCTGCCACCCACTCTCTGGCTCTTTCTTTTTGTGCGGGCCCTCTTGGGTGCCTAATGACAGAGGCAACCCTCCTTCTCTTTTTTTCACGCTTCAGACGCCAGCCCTTTTATAATTTCTTTCCGTGCGTCGTTTTTTACTTTTCTTTGCCACGTCAGCCCTCGTTTTTTCTCGTGGCCCCTACTCGCCCGGCTTTATTTGTTTTGCTTTTCTCGCGCTGAGTCTTGTTCGGCTTCATTTGGTTTGCTTGTTCCGGGCCTTTGGGCCATTGGTCCAAAGGTCGAAATACTTTTTTTTTAATTTTTCTTTTACTTAAAAACAAAACCTGCAAAATAAAATTAATAAAAAGTAATAAATATTATTTTGCTCTAAATTTAATTAGTTTATATCATTTTAGCTCAAATAATAAAATTTATGCAATTTTTACCACTTAAGCATAAAACAATAATTATTTCCCTATATTAGTTAAATAAACTACCAAAAACTAAGATTATAAGGGTATAAAATGTGTCAAAATATGAACTCATCACACCCCCACACTTAGCTTCTTGCTTGTCCTCAAGCAAGTTATTACTCTAAATAAATAAAATTAAATTAACTAGCCACTTTCGTAGGTCTCACGATTACACTTAACATGTGTAACAAGCCCTTTAAACCCCTTGGTCACCCATCGAGGACGAGTAAGGTCTCGTGAGGGTTTCGCAGATGATATACCCACAAAATCACACACAGATAAAATGAAAAATAAATAAAAATAAAACATACCTAACACTTAACACCCTTAACTATTTTTTTCTCAGAATCTTTTACTTTCAAACGTTAAGATTAGCAATCAACTAAGATTCAGAGTTGAGAGATTTAAAGAATCAATTTCAACATATGGTTCACACATAAACATGACAGGTATGAACAGATCAATATTATGGATGGAAATCTACCACGCTTTAGTCACATCAAGATCCATCCTCGCTATGGATACCCTCTATTTTTTTTTCTCTTAGATTCATGGCTACAAATGTATAAAAACACTCATGTATATGAGCTAAGATGATAAAAATAACAAACGACTCACATATATAAACAAAGAAGGCTCATGTTCTTGTGGTTAAAACCTCATGAAAGATATCAAATACTTGCCAAATGGACCGAACCATATGCTTAACTCTTGTGACTAATCTCCATCAGATCAAAGGCTACTCATCTTGAGAATCAAATAGGACTTACTTATTGGTTGTAACAGGGTTTAAGGTAAAGTAGGGTATGGAGTATTTTAGGAGTGTGGTGCTAAAAAGATCAAGAGCTAGTGAAATCTAATAGATAGATGAAATATACGCTTAATTCCACATAAATAATTAATGATACACCTCTCCACGTTCACAATAGAATGTAACATGAATAGAACTTTCTAACATACTCTCCATAACTCCCTCTCTTCCTTATTTGTATTTTTTTTCTTTTTTTTTTTTAATTTTTTTTTGAAAATTTTTTTCAACTTTTTTTTTCACCAAACATAACCAATCCCCTTTCTTAGCATAAATATATATGTTTCTTTCACATACACACATACACAACCACTCTTTATATCCATAACGATATGATTTCCTTCCACTAGCTTTAAGCGAAGGTAAGGACATTAAGGCCCGAAGGTTATTGAATGTGGGTAAAAAAAAATGTATAATCCATGTATAGGCTCAAAAGGGTTTCTATAGGGTGTACACCATGTATACACAAATCAGGTTAAGCTATTTGGTCATGTGATGGAAAATTCCTAAGCTGCCTTTATCATTTTCTCAATCAGAGCATGTTTTAACTATAAGCTTTGACTAGTACAAGAGTAAGTTTTGGTAATCTCTATAGTCCATTTCAAGATCTATGGCAAAAAAAATTTGATCAAAGCAATTACACATATATGAGGTTTACAAAGAAAATTTTGAAGCCAAGAAATAGTAGATGATTTTTGAGTAAATTTGCTCAGAAAAGAAGGTATGTATGGTTCAAAAGCTCACTGAGGAATGTGATGAATCTCAACATGCCATGTCGGTGATTATACAATCATACATATTCTTTCTCCATTCAAACTCAGGCACGTAGATATGTGTTCCCTATATCGAAATTAATACAAAAAATCTTCACTTGTTTTATCTCGATTTCATGATTATCTTTTGTTAAATTTCAAAGATATATTCCTCATTAACTAGTTAAGGTTCCTACGACTCTAAACACTCTAAAACTCTAAAAAAAAACTAAACACTCAATTTTTTTTATACATAAAACACAAGCACCCCCACACTTAAATCACACATTGTCCTCAATGTGTAAACAACTAAGGAAACGTGAAATTAAATGTATGTAGAAAACAAAATAAATAAATAAATAACAAAAGGATAGAAAACTCCCTTATGACATTGGGTTGCCTCCCAAGTAGCGCTTGTTTTTATGTCTTCAGCCTGACGTTGTAGTGGTCTACTCATTTGGTGTGGGTCCATCTTGTAGATGCACCTCTTCAACGTTATGCTCCACAAATGACTCATAATAGGGCTTAAGCCTATGACCGTTGACCTTGAACTCATTCCCCGTCTTCTCACTTTTAATCTGTATTGCACCATAAGGGAAAACATGAGTAACAATAAAAGGACCAACCCATCTAGAACGCAACTTACTTGGAAATAAGCAAAGACGCGAGTGGTAGAGTAGCACTTTTTGTCCCACAACAAATGACTTTCCACGAGTCATCTTATTATGAAAAACTTTTGTCCTTTCCTTATATACCATAGCACTTTCAAAAGCGTCATCCCTTATTTATTCTAATTCATGAATTTGTAGCTTCCTATGCGTTCCACCAGAGTCAATACTCATGTTTAAGTTCTTAACAACCCACCATGCCTTGTATTCAAGCTCCACCGGTAGATGGCATGCCTTTCCATAAACGAGTCGGAAGGGAGACATTCCTATGGGCGTTTTATAGGCTATCTTATAAGCCCATAAAGCATCATTCAGCCTTTGGCTCCAGTCCTTTCGATTTGGGTTCACAGTTCTCTCTAATATCTTCTTGATTTCTCGGTTGGAAACTTCAACTTGCCCGCTAGTTTGAGGATGGTAGGGGGTAGAGAATTTATGTGTCACCCCATACTTGCGTAGTAAGGCATCAATTGTCCTATTACAAAAATGTGATCCTCCATCACTAATGATCACTCTAGGCATACCAAACCTAGAGAAATGTGAGATTGAAGAAACCCTGTAACTACACGAGAATCATTAGTCTGCGTGGAAATCGCTTCCACCCATTTTGATACATAGTCTAATGCAAGAAGAACATAGAGAAAACCTTTAGAAGATGGAAAAGGTCCCATAAAGTCAATGCCCTATACGTCAAAAATTTCTACGACTATAATAGAAGTTAAGGGCATCTGGTCTCTAGGACCAATATTACCTGATCTCTAACATCTATCACATCTCATACAGTAATCATTTGCATCGCTGAATAGTGATGGCCAATAAAAACCTGCTTCCAGGACCTTAAAGGCGGTCTTTTTAGCACCAAAATGTCCTCCACAATGCAATGTATGACAATGTGCAAGAATATGTTTGAATTCTGAATCAGGAACACATCTCCTAATTATACCATCAATACCAAATTTCCACAAATAAGGGTCATCCCAAACATATTGGGATGCTTCTTTTCTAATTTTTCGTTCTTATAGAATGTGGCATGTTGGTGGGCAACTTATGTGTTACCAAATAATTTACTATATCGGAAAACCATGGTGTACTTACCTGTATCCCAAAGAGCTACTCATCCGGGAAGTTCTCGATTAATGGTATGGGTTCACCGTCTTGAATCATTCGACTCAGATGATCTAACACTATGTTCTCACTACCTCTCTTGTCCTTAATTTCCACATCAAATTCTTGTAACAAGAGTACCCATCATATCAATCTTGGCTTTGCGTCTTTTTTAGACAATAGATACTTTAAAGCTGCGTGGTCAGTAAATATGGTAACTTTAGTTTGAAGCAAATATGACCTAAATTTCTCAAGAGCAAATACCACGGCCAATAGTTCTTTCTCAGTAGTTGAGTAATTCAACTGAGCATCATTCAGAGTCCTTGAAGCGTAGTAGATGGCATATGTATTTTTATCTTTTCATTGTCCTAAGACTCCCCCAATTGCATAGTCAGAGGCATCACACATAATTTCAAATGGTAGGGACCAATCTGGCAGTAATATCACTAGAGCAGTAGTCAAAAGCCCTTTTAGCTCGTCAAATGATTGTTGGCATTCTTTGCTCCATTCAAATATCACCTCCTTTTGTAAGAGGCGTGTCAATGGTCGTGCAATGCTGGAGAAGTCTTTTATAAACCTATGGTAGAAACCTGCATGTCCAAGAAAAGAACGCACCTCTCTCACGCAAGTGGGAGAGGGTAAGTAACGCATAATATCTATTTTAGCCTTATCAACCTCTAACCCCCTGGATGATACAACATGACCAAGTACAATTCCTTGTGTTACCATGAAATGACACTTTTCCCAATTAAGCAAAAGGTTATTTTCTTCGCATCGTTTCAAAATTAAAGTCAAATTTTTGAGACAAGATTCAAAAGTATCACCAAAGACACTAAAATCATCCATGAAAACCTCAATAATTTTCTCAACGTAGTAAGAGAAAATACTAACCATACATCTTTGGAATGTACCAGGGGCATTGCATAGCCCGAAGGGCATGCGTGGATAGGCAAATGTGCCAAATGGACATGTGAAAGTCGTCTTCTCTTGATCCTCCTTTGCTATGTGAATTTGGTTTTAACCAGAGTACCCATCTAGAAAGCAATAGTAGGAATGACCAGCCAATCTCTCGAGCATTTGATCATTGAATGGTTGTGGGAAGTGGTCTTTCCTTGTTGTGGCATTCAGTTTCCTGTAGTCAATGCATACTCGGTATCCTGTCATTGTCCTTTGAGGGACAAATTCATTCTCCTCATTCTTCACCACTGTAACCCCTAATTTTTTAGGCACCACGTGTATAGGTGCCACCCATTTAGAATCTGAGATAGGGTAGATAACTTCACAATCTAATAACTTGATGACCTCTTTCTTCACTACTTCCATCATAGGAGGATTAAGCCTACGTTGAGCTTCCCTAGTTGGCTTTGCTCCCTCCTCAAGAAGTATGTGATGAACACACATAGTAGGGCTTATTCCCTTGATGCCTGCTAGCGTCCATCCAATAGCAGTCTTGTGAATCTTGAGAACTCCTAAAAGCTTCCTCTCTTCTTCCTCTGTTAACTTTAAAGATATGATCACAGGAAGGGTATCATTATCTCCTAGGTAAGCATACTTCAAGTGATCTGGTAATGGCTTGAGTTCTAAAATGGGGGCCCGAATCACCGAAGGTATGGGCTTGTTAGTTGATAAGGGAATTGAAAAAGGAGGGAATCCATACCGATATGGAGGGTTTGCCTCCATGTGAGCTACAACATTCACAAGATGTGGTGAAAGTATTGCTTCTATTTCCTCCAATGGAATCATTTCCCCCTTTTTATCCAATCCTAAACTTTTCACAAGAGTGATATCTAATGGGTCCTCCTTGACCTCCTCAAAATAATCCTGTACAAAAAAATCAATAGTGTCAATAGTAAAACAAGAATGATCATCTATCGGGTATCTCATAGTATTGAAAATGTTGAAACTTATGACTTCCCCATCAAATTCCATGGTAAGAGAACCAATATGAACATCTTTTTTTGTACGAGCAATTCTCATGAAAGGTCTTCCCAATAACAATGGCATTGGACTTGAGATGCTATCATCCATATCCAACACATAAAAGTCTGCTGGGAAAATAAGTGTATCAACCTACACAAGGACGTCTTCTACAAGCCCCTTAGGGAATGCGTTAGAACGATCAGCAAGTTGAATGATCACATTATCTTTCTTAAGCTCTCCTAAACCTAAAGATGCATAAATAGAATATGATATAACATTAATAGAGGCACCTAGGTCTAGCATGGCATTTTCAAACTTATTGTTACCAATTACACATGGAACTGTAAAACTTCCAGGATCCTTGCATTTTGGAGGTAGCTTCCTTTGTATCACCGCAGACAATTGCTCACTCATCCTCACTACTTCCTTCTCCCATAATATTTTCCTCGTGGTGCACAACTTCTTTAAGAATTTTGCATATTTAGGCACTTGTTTGATAGCCTCTAGGAGTGGAATGTTTATTTGCACCTTCTTAAATGTATCCAAAATTGCTTCATCACTCTCATATTTCTTTGATTTAGATAACCTACTAGGAAAAGGAGCTGCAGAAATAGGATTAGTTATAACATTATTAGGAATGGTAGAGGATTTACTATTCCTAGAACTTTCAAATTTCAGTTCATTAGCTGTTCCATCACTCGTTTGTCGGTTTTTTCTTTTATTTTCTTGTTTCTTCACGCTCTCCACCTCTTTTGTAGTGGGATCTTCTTCCAATTGCTCTAAGACCTCTTTAGACTTATTTGGAGCATTCTCACATATTTTACCACTTCTGGTTACTACCGCATTAGCCGATTCAAGGCTGCCCATTGGATTTGGTATGGTACTGCTTGGTAGTTTCCCAGGATCATGTATTTGGTTGAGCTTGGTTACTACTTCTCCCATCTAACGCTCTATATCTGACACTCTCTTATTCATGGACAATTGGCTTTGTATAAGTTGATTTTGTCCGTCTGCCAGCTGTTTTTGACTATTTGTTAGTGCTTCAAGCATCTTATCATATTTGTCATTAGTTTGAGAGGATCCTCCTTGCTGTTTTTGATAAAAACCTGGTGCTACTTGGTTGAAACCTAGAGGATTAAGAACATTATTATTATCTTTCCAACGAAAATTTGGATGGTTACGCATACCTAGATGGTAAGTATTTGAAAACCCGATGGCATTAGCTTGTTCATTGTCCTCTCCTCCTCTTATCTGTGGACATTTCTCACGTGGATGTCCTATTGCTGAACACACTCCGCATGTGGTAACAATTCCAGTAGCTGATGCAATCTGTGAAACAAGATTAGTGAGTTGGTGTAGTCTATCATCAAATTGATTTACTCTCACCTCATTTACTCTTTCACGAATAGAAAGACCATCATATTGTTGTGCAGTGGAGGCTCAATTTTTCAATAGCGCTTGTGCTGAAATAGGATCTTTATCCATAAACGAACCACCACTTGCTGCATCCAACATATTCCTTTCAAGTGGAGTGAGACCCTAATAGAAATATTGCAATAGATTCTCTTCCCTCATCCCGTGTTGTGGGCATTGTGAAAGCAAAGCCTTATACCTATTGTAGTATGCATGAAATGATTCATCAGGCTCTTGCTGGATCCCGGTGATCCTCTTTCTGAGTACCGTGACACGTGATACTGGAAAATATTTATCTAAGAAAGCACTTGCTAAGTTATCCCATGAGTATATCTGTCCTATTGATAACTCATAAAGCCAGTCTTTCGCGCCATCCATCAAGGAAAATGGAAATGCCTTGAGCTTCAAGATTTGAAGATCTGCCTCTTTGGGGCACATGGAGACACACACAAATTGAAAATCCTTTAAGAATTTATTTGGATCTTCACTTGGGAGACCATGGAATGTTGGAAGACGATGAAGTAGGCTGGACTTTAACTCGAAATCCCTTTCTTTCCCTTCAGCTGGCTCAGGATAGCCTATGCATGTAGGTACAGCTTCAGCTATGTTATGGGCTGCTAGCTCCCGTAAACTTATATTATCTTCCATTCGAGTGAAATAGATAGAACCGGTTGATGATAATGGAGAACCAGAAACTCTTGACTTTCTAATCTCTCGAATGAACTTTTCTATCTCAAGATTCACTGGTATCAACTCTCCTTGTGCTTTTCTTCTCGTGTGCATTCACCAGTGGATACTTGAAATAAGAAAAACACTTTAACCAAGTAAACCGTACTAAAAAGAAATAAATAAAAAATAAATAAAAAACAAACTAAGAAACCTTGCTAGTATAATATAGGCAAAGTTACCAATCCCCGGCAATGGTGCCAAAAATTGGTGCCACCGTAGCCGGCACAGAATTTAAACCCTCTTGTTGTCAATTGTAGCACTGGTAAATAAGGGTATCGTTCTAGCCAAGGATTGAGAGGGTTCACCTCTTTTTAACTAGTTTGAAAATAAAACTAAAACTAAAACTAAAAATCCTAAATAACACTAAATAAATAAATAAGAAAAATACTAATGGGGGTTTATAAAAATAAAAATAATAAAGGAGTAAATAAAATAAAGTAAACTAATAACGAAAATAATGAAAATGATAGGAAACTGTAGATATGAGAAATATGTAAGGGAAATAAAAATCCACCACTAGATTAGGTCGAAATATAATATTTATCTCTAAGTCATCCGTTAATCGTGAGAATGAGATCGACCAAGTTGCACACCAAACGCAGGTCCATACACCTTATATTACTTCCCTTAATTAATTAATATGACCACGTGCCTATATTAACCCTATTAAATACTAGCAGTATAGCAGCAACAAGTGGCTCCTATATTTAACTAGATTTAATGCATTAAGTGTAAGTGGAAGGCTGCCAATCTAAGTACCCAGACTAGTACAAAACGTATGTCTAGCTGTATTTCCTATCCTTGACCCACACATATCGAAACGTTTTACCACTTCGGTTAGAATCACAAAACTATTAGGTGAATTGTTATCTAACCTAGTTGCAATTTATACACATAAATTCTAGTATATTTAGATGGCCACCTCACAGGCAAATAATCCTACATACTGTCACTTATGAGGAACCAAAACAAGGCATGCACCAAATAAACTATACTGGACAGAATTATACATATAAACGATAGCAATTAATATAGAGTCAAGAAACAATCTCACGAAATAAAGAAAATAAAATTATAATTCAAATCCTAATCTAGGGTTTCAAATTATTCCCTAACAATAAACAATTAGCCAACCATAACTAAAGAATTAATTACACAGAAATATTTATCTAAAATATAAATTAAAAATAAGAGAAAGAAATAACCGGAATTAATTTTGGATAAAAGATTTAGAATTTATTCAAATAAAAATTAATTTTATCTGAAATAAATTCTACCGGTATAAAGTTTCTCTTATTTTTCTTCTCTCTCGGCTTTTATTTCTGTGCACAAATTCTTTTCTTTTTTTCTTTTTCTGGTCAGCGGCTGATGGTGCTGTGCTACCGTGCGTCCGTTGGCCTCGGTTTCCGTGCGCCTCGTACTGTGTGGCTACTTTTGTTTTCTTCAGTGCGGCGTCCTTAGCTGCGCCAAGCCTGACCTCCTCTCTCTTCTCTGCGCTCTGTCTCTCCCGAGCCTGTAAAGGCTCGCGTACCTCGCGTCCTGCAGCTCTGCCACCCACTCTCTGGCTCTTTCTTTTTGTGCGGGCCCTCTTGGGTGCCTAACGGCAGAGGTAACCCTCCTTCTCTTTTTTTCACGCTCCAGACGCCAGCCCTTTTATAATTTATTTCCGTGCGTTATTTTTTACTTTTCTTTGCCACGTCAGCCCTCATTTTTTCTCGTGGCCCCTGCTCGCCCGGCTTTGTTTGTTTTGCTTTTCTTGCGCTGAGTCTTGTTCGGCTTCATTTGGTTTGCTTGTTCCAGGCCTTTGGGCCATTGGTCCAAAGGTCGAAATACTTTTTTTATTATTTTTCTTTTACTTAAAAACAAAACCTACAGGATAAAATTAATAAAAATTAATAAATATTATTTTACTCTAAATATAGTTAATTTATATCATTTTAGCTCAAATAATAATATTTATGTAATTTTTACCACTTAAGTATAAAACAATACTTATTCCCCTATATTAGTTAAATAAGCTACCAAAAACTAAGATAAAAGGGTATAAAATGTGTCAAAATATGAACTCATCAACACCCTTCTTTGAAGGGCCTATTTTGAATTTTTCCCCTTTTACAACCTATGAACCTCCCTTATATGGTTATTCCTTCCCACAACTCCTCAATTATGCCCCCTCGTAGCACCATCTCAATCTAGCCTCCGTTTCAATCTCCATTTATGCCACACCTCCCTAATTTGAACCACCACATTCACAACCTCCTCCATCATTGGCCATCACTAGGCTTACCGCCAACCACTAACCTCTCTAGCTTCTTTCCACTATTGACCATTGTACCATGTAGCTCCCTCACCACTAATGAGTTTCCTCCACTTTAGCCCAATCCTCCATTAACTTTTCAATCTTCCATGCATCATTTTTGAATGCCCTCTCCATTTCCCATGCACCACTCTTGCACAAATGTTACTCCTATTCAGCATCCTCCTTATCCTTAGCACAAATGTGGATCCTTCATACAACCACCACAATATCTTTATTGCTACACTCTTCACCCTCCTTACCTTGGCTTTTACTTTAATAATTTCATAAGTTATAATATTATTATATCTTTATCATTTAGGTGTTTTTAGGGGGTATCAAAGGTTAAGTCTTAGCTTATACATGCTTAGAGACTGATGGAATTTTTGGTAAAGATACATGGCATAGGCAGGTCATTTGTGTGTAATAAGTATATTTGTATAAAATATCATGATGGGTATTGTTATATGGATAATGTAATTATGATAAGTTTATTATATGATCTGTTTTATTGTGTAATGAAAAAGGGTGAGGAAAAGTGTGAAAGCATGCGATTGTATATGCGTTGTTGGTTAAGCCTAGTTTTGCAACTCAAGAAGGTGAACTTGTATAATTATATTATTTTTTAGTATTTCTATGAGAATATGGGTTGATAATTAGAAAACCATTCATATCAAGACTCGTATAATGTTTGTGAAAATATGGTATCTTGGCTATCTTAAGGTCAATATGGCTAATATAGGTTAAATATGGAATCATTGACATTTAATGTGTTATTAGGTGAAAATATGCCAAATATATTATGTGGAATATTTGGAGTAATTATGAATGACCTAAGTCTGTGAGAATGAGAAAATGGCTTAAATAAAAAATAATAACCCTAAAGTTGGGGTCATTATCGCATGTGTAAGACATTCAAGTTAGAACTTAATTTTTAAATATTTTGTTAATATTGGCATTTTAGGAGTTGGTATTAAAATTTTGTGGTCATATGAGTCTTATGGAAAAATTTATGCCTAACTTGTAAAGTTAGGGTTTTATAGGGATTTATAAATAGTAACCCTAGAGACAATCTATTATTGTATGTGTAAGGTGTTAGAGTTAGAGTTCAATTTTTAGGTATGTTTATAATAATTGTATTTTATGAATAAGTATTTAATTTTATGGTCGAGAGAATAATGCTTATCTTGTAAAATTAGGGCTTATTAAGGGAGATATGGCCTTTTTCCTTAGGAAATGTCAAGATATTCATGGTGTTGCATTTCTTGTGTTTGAATAGCTATTTTAAGTTGGATTATGTATCTTGCATATCTACATGTGTATTTGTATGACAATCTTAAGATAAAAAACAATGAATAAGATATTATTCATTTGAAGTGAAAAATCACATGATTTAGGACTAATTATACTTGTCCATTCCATTAGATAAGAATAGTGGTAAGGAGCTTTTATACTATGGTTGTCCATTCCACCAAAGAAGAATAGTGGCTAAGAGTGTTTCATCCTAGGGTTGTATATTATTGATATCATTCCTCTAGTTGAGAATAGTGGGTTCCCGAAACTCAACATAAAATAGATAATTAGAATGATTGTAATCATTATTAAGATATTAATATTTGAAATAAAAGGCCATGTTAGTTAGGATCAGTTGTACCTATCATTTCCACCGTACGAGAATATAGTAGGGTTCTTGAAATCAATGTATGGTTATGTATGTTCTACCGAATAACTAGGAGGCTTTTGCCTTAGAGACAATATGTCTATTCTATTGGATAAAAATGGTGGCTAAAAGAATTTTTCTCTGGTGTTGTATATTATTAATACTATTTTATCGATTAATAATAGTAGGGTTCTTGAACTCAATATAAATAAGAAAATATATTATGAATATATTTATATTGAGATATTATGTAACACCTTAAGTTTTTACTACCAAAAAATTTATTTTAAAATATTATAGAAGCAGAAATGCAAGAAAACCTTATGAAAAATGAGGTGCTACCACTACATCTAACACAAAATAGGTGGCTCATTGCATACCTGGTGCGACTGTAGCTGGCACGCAATTTAAACCCTCTTGTTGTCAATTGTAGTACTGGTAAATAAGGGTATCGTTCTAGCCGGGGATTGAGAGGGCTCACCTCTGTTTAACTAGCTTGAAAATAAAACTAAAACTAAAAATAAAAATCCTAAATAACATAGAATAAATGAATAAGAAAAGTACTAATGGGGGTTTATCAAAATAATAAAATAATAAAAGGAATAAAATAAAACTAATAAACTAATAATAAAAATAATGAGAAACCGCAAATATGAGAAATATGTTAGAGAAATAAAAATCCACCACTAGATTAGGTCGAAATATAATATTTATTTCTAAGTCATCTTTTAATCGTGAGAAGGAGATCGACCAAGTTGCACACCAAACGCAAGTCCATACACCTTATATTATTTCCCTTAATTAATAAATACGACCACGTGCCTATATTAACCCTATTAAATACTAGCAATATAGCACCAGCAAGTGGCTCCTATATTTAACTAGATTTAATGCATTAAGTGTAAGTGGAAGGCTGTCAATCTATGTACCCATACTAGTACAAAACGTATGTCTAGCTGTATTTCCTATCCTTGACCCACACGTATCGAAACGTTTTAGCACTTCGGTTAGAATCACAAAACGATTAGGTGAATTGTTATCTAACCTAGCTGCAACTTATACACATAAATTCTAGTATATTTATATGGCCACCTTGCAGGCAAATAATCCTACATACTATCACTTATGAGGAACCAGAACAAGGCATGCACCAAATAAACTATACTTGACAGAATTATACATATAAACGATAGCAATTAATATAGAGTCAATAAACAATCTCACGAAACAAAGAAAATAAAATTATAATTTAAATCCTAATCCAGGGTTTCAATTTATTCCCTAACAATAAATAATCAACCAACCATAATTAAAGAATTAATTACACAAAAATATATATCTAAAATATAAATTTAAAATAAGAGAAAGAAATAACCGAAATTAATTTTGGATAAAAGATCAAGAATTTATTAAGATAAAAATTAATTTTATCTGAAATAAATTCTACCGGTATTAAACTCTTTCTTTAATTTTTCTTCCCTCTCGGCCTTTATTTCCGTGCGGTAATTCTTTTCTCTTTTTTTTTTCTTTTTCGCTGACAGGGCTGACGGAGGTTGTGCTGCGGTTGCCTCGAAATTCGTGCGTCGCCGCCTCTCCTTTATTTATAACGTGCGGCCCTTTCCGTGCCACGTCAGCCTTGACGGTTGACTTTTCTTCTCTTCCGAGCCGCTGCCGGCTCTCTTTTTTATTTTGTTGCTCCACGTCAGCCCTGCGGCTGACTCTTCCATGCTTCCAAGTCTCCGTTTGGCGTCGTTTTGTGTTCCAGGCCTTTGGGCCTTCGGCCTTCGGCCTTCGGTCCAAAGGTCTTATCTTTTTTTTCTTTTACTTAAAAACAAAACCTGCAAAATAAAATTAATAAAAATTAATAAATATTATTTTGCTCTAAATTTAATTAATTTATATCATTTTAGCTCAAATAATAAAATTTATGCAATTTTTACCACTTAAGCATAAAACAATAATTATTTCCCTATATTAGTTAAATAAACTACCAAAAACTAAGATTATAAGGGTATAAAATGTGTCAAAATATGAACTCATCACACCCCCACACGTAGCTTCTTGCTTGTCCTCAAGCAAGTTATTACTCTAAATAAATAAAATTAAATTAACTAGCCACTTTCTTAGGTCTCACAATTACACTTAACATGTGTAACAAGCCCTTTACACCCCTAGGTCACCCATCGAGGACGAGTAAGGTCTCATGAGGGTTTCGCAGATGATATACCCACAAAATCACACACAGATAAAATGAAAAATAAATAAAAATAAAACATACCTAACACTTAACACCCTTAACTATTTTTTTCTCAGAATCTTTTACTTTCAAACCTTAAGATTAGCAATCAATCAAGATTCAGCGTTGAGAGATTTAAAGAATCAATTTCAACATATGGTTCACACATAAACATGACAGGTATGAACAGATCAATATTATGGATGAAAATCTACCACACCTTAGTCACATCAAGATCCATCCTCGCTATGGATACCCTCTATTTTTTTCTCTTAGATTCATGGCTACAAATGTATAAAAACCCTCATGTATGTGAGCTAAGATGATGAAAATAACAAACGACTCATATATATAAACAAAGAAGGCTCATGTTCTTGTGGATAAAACCTGACGAAAGATATCAAATACTTGCCAAATGGACCGAACCATATGCTTAACTCTTGTGACTAATCTCCATCAGATCAAAGGCTGCTCATCTTGAGAATCAAATAGGACATACTTATTGGTTGTAGCGGGGTTTAAGGTAAAGAAGGGTATGGAGTATTTTAGGAGTGTGGTGTTAAAAAGATCAAGAGCTAGTGGAATCTAATAATTAGATGAAATATAAGCATAACTCAACATCAATGATTAAATATACACTTCTCCACCTTCACCATAAAATGTAACATGAATAGAACTTTTTCAACATAATCTCCATAACTCCCTCTCTTCCTTATACCCTAACAGTTTTTCTATTCTTTTTTTTCAATTTTTTTTCATATATTATTTTTTTTCTTTTTTTTTCTTCATTTTTTTTCTTCACCAAACATAACCAATCCCCTTTCTTAGCATAAATACACATATTTCTTTCACATACACAAATACACAACCACTCTTTATATCCATAACGATATGATTTCCTTCCACTAGCTTTAAGCGAAGGTAAGGAAATTAAGGTCCGAAGGTTATTTAATGTGGGTAATAAAAAAAATATGTATGTTCCATGTATAGGCTCAAAAGGGTTTCTATAGGATGTATATCATGGATAAACAAATTAGGTTAAGCTATTTTGTCATGTGATGGAAAATTCCTAAGCTGCCTTTATCATTTTCTTAATTAGAGCATGTTTTGACTATAAGCTTCGACTAGCACAAGAGTAAGTTCTAGTAATCTCTATAGTCCATTACATGATCTATGGCTAATAATTTGATTAAAGCAATTAAACATATATGAGGTTTACAAAAAAAAATTTGAAGCCAAGAAATAGTAGATGATTTTGTGTAAATTTGCTCAGAAAAAGAAGGTACATATGGTTCAAACGCTCACTGAGGAATGTGATGAATCTAAACATGCCATGTCAGTGGTTAGAAAATCATACATGTTCTTTCTCTATTCACATTTAGGCACATAGATATGTGTTCCCTATATCAAAATTAACACAAAAAATCTACACTTGCTTTATCTCGATTTCATGATCATCTTTTGTTAAATTTCAAAGATATATTCCTCATTAACTAGTTAAGGCTCCTACGACTCTAAAAACACTAAACACTCTAAAAATAATCGAAATAATTTTTTTTTCAATTTTTTTTTCATACATAAAACACACACACCCCCACACTTAAATCACACATTGTCCTCAATGTGTAAACAACTAAGGAAACATGAAATTTAATTTATGGAGAAAACAAAATAAATAAATAAATAACTAAAGGATAGAAAACTCCCTTATGACATTGGGTTGCCTCCCAAGTAGCGCTTGTTTTTATGTCTTCAGCCTAACATGATCTCGGTTTTTCTCGTTCAAGGTGGATACGTCCACTTCAGAGCTGCTTCACCAAATCCTTCCTCGTGATGATCATCTTTATCCTGCAAGGAAGAAAAAGACAAGATGTTAGATTTAATGAAATATTTGATCCAGCAAGAACGTAACTTACCTAGTATGGAGTTTAAAATCGTGTGTAAAGAGAGAATGTTTTGCCCAATGTCCATGTATAGTAATCTCTCTATCGAAGGAACATATTTTCCTATATTCAAATCTTTAAAAACATCCTTCCAACATAACCTCTCCTTTGGAGCATCACGCTTCTTATTAAATGTATCCAAGGTGATTTGATTACTCGCTTCACTCTTGGATCCATATAACCTGCTAAAAGAGGGAAAACAAGGAGTGTGGTTAGCATAAATAAAATCAATGTAGTTCGAAGGCTTAACTTGTGCCTCATGGTTATCTCCAAGCAAAAGTGGGGAATAAATGTTCAAAGATGGTATATGGTAGGTGAAAGTGATAGTCTTGTCATCCATATACTTCTCTTTGTTCACTTGATCCTCATTTTGATGAGATTCTTCTTCTACTTTTACAAGCTCTTCTTCCACTTGATCTTGATTTTCAATGTTCTCCATAGGAACCTCCTCAACTAGCTCATCCTTACATTCGGATATGGCATCATCACCCTCATAACTCTCACTTGAATTTGAAATTGAAGTACTAGAGAGTTCTTCTTGTGCTTGTAATTGATTCATCAGGTTGACCATATAACCCATTTTCTCCTCTAGCACTGACACCCTTTCATTTTGCATAATCTGACTTTGCACCAGTTGATTTTGGATGTCTACCAACTGGTTTTGACCATTTGTCAATGCTTCAAGAAGCTTATCCATTTTTTCTGAACTTGAGGGTTCTGAAACTGGAGAAGATTCTTGTTGAGGATATTGATAATATTTTGAAGCTTCATATTCGCGTGTGTAAGGGTCTTGATATGGCACTTGATACTGATCATTCATCTCCCATCCAAAGTTGGGTTGATGCCTCATTCCTGAATAGTATGTGCTTGTATAGGGATCATGTCCTTGAAAACCATTGAAAGACTGAGCATTAGGTTGTGTCCATCCTCCTCCTCTCATAGCTTTTTCATGGTAGGCATATGAATTTCCTTGCATATGACACACTTCACTTGTATTAATAACTCTAGCTTCAGCTACCTGCAAAACAAGAGCAGTGAGTTTGTTAAGTTAATCTTCAAGACTACTCATACTTACCTCATTTACTCTTGCATTAGGATTCGAGCAAAGTTGTCCATAACCAAAGGATCCTCTCATAGCCACCTGAAAATACTAACACTTCAAAGGAAAATGTTAATTACAAAACACACCAAAAATCCTAAAAAATATAAAACAAAACTAAAAGAAAGAAATACAAAAATACTAAAAATGAAAACACACTAAAAATACTAGCAAAATAAAGGTGAAGTTACCAATCCCCGGCAACGGCGCCAAAAATTAGTGCGACCGTAGCCGGCATGCAATTTAAACCCTCTTGTTGTCAATTGTAGCACTGGTAAATAAGGGTATCGTTCTAGCCGGGGATTGAGAGGGCTCACATCCGTTTAACTAGCTTGAAAATAAAACTAAAACTAAAAATAAAAATCCTAAATAACATAGAATAAATGAATAAGAAAAGTACTAATGGGGGTTTATCAAAATAATAAAATAATAAAAGGAATAAAATAAAACAAATAAACTAATAATAAAAATAATTAAAATAATGAGAAACCGCAGATATGAGAAATATGTTAGGGAAATAAAAATCCACCACTAGGTTAGGTTGAAATATAATATTTATTTCTAAGTCATCTTTTAATCGTGAGAAGGAAATCGACCAAGTTGCACACCAAACGCAGGTCCATACACCTTATATTACTTCCCTTAATTAATTAATACGACCACGTACCTATATTAACCCTATTCAATACTAGTAGTATAGCACCAACAAGCGGCTCCTATATTTAACTAGATTTAATGCATTAAGTGTAAGTGGAAGGCTGTCAATCTAAGTACCCAGACTAGTACAAAATGTATGTCTAGCTGTATTTCCTATCCTTGACCCACACGTATCGAAACGTTTTAGCACTTCGGTTAGAATCACAAAATGATTAGGTGAATTGTTATCTAACCTAGCTGCAACTTATACACATAAATTCTAGTATATTTATATGGCCACCTCGCAGGCAAATAATCCTACATACTGTCACTTATGAGGAACCAGAACAAGGCATGCACCAAATAAACAAAATTTGACAGAATTATACATATAAACGATAGCAATTAATATAGAGTCAATAAACAATCTCACGAAACAAAGAAAATAAAATTATAATTTAAATCCTAATCCAGGGTTCCAATTTATTCCCTAACAATAAATAATCAGCCAACCATAATTAAAGAATTAATTACACAGAAATATATATCTAAAATATAAATTAAAAATAAGAGAAAGAAATAACCGGAATTAATTTTGGATAAAAGATCAAGAATTTATTCAGATAAAAATTAATTTTATCTGAAATAAATTCTACTGGTATTAAACTCTTCCTCTAATTTTTCTTCCCTCTTGGCCTTTATTTCCGTGCGGTAATTCTTTTCTCTTTTTTTTCTTTTCACTGACAGGGCTGACGGAGGCTGTGCTGCGATTGTCTCAAAATCCGTGCGTCGCTGCCTCTCCTTTATTTATAACGTGCGGCCCTTTCCGTGCCACGTCAGCCCTGACGGTTGACTTTTCTTCTCTTTCGATCCGCTGCCGGTTCTCTTTTTTATTTTGTCGCTCCACGTCATAACTGCGGCTGACTCTTCCATGCTTCTAGGTCTCCGTTCGGCGTCGTTTTGTGTTCCAGGCCTTTGGGCCTTCGGCCGTTGGTCCAAAGGTTTTATCTTTTTTTTTTACTTAAAAAAAACCTGCAAAATAAAATTAATAAAAATTAATAAATATTATTTTGCTCTAAATTTACTTAATTTATATCATTTTAGCTCAAATAATAAAATTTATGCAATTTTACCACTTAAGCATAAAATAATAATTATTTCCCTATATTAGTTAAATAAAATACCAAAAACTAAGATTATAAGGGTATAAAATGTGTCAAAATATGAACTCATCAATACCTCACATTAGGTACAAGGCTAAGTATCTTACTAATGAAACACGAAGTAAAACTAGATTGTGTAATAAAACACTTAAAGGTATGAAAGTCAATGTGAATAAATCAAGGCTATGTATGCCTAAAAATCAATAGAAAAGGTACATCAGAAGAAAATGTTTACCTAAGGAAATCCATTACAAAGGATGATGCCTTGGACACCCAAGGAAATCAAAGGAATGCCTCCGGGAATGCCTGATATCAAATAACACAATTATGCTGAATAAGAGGATGGATCATTCACTACTTGTCCTTGGAAGCCTATACAAGATTTCTCGTTCATGGGATTAAATAAGGGATTGCAAAAACAATGCTATTATCATTAATACATATTAATCAAACTAACCTACTACTAATTTAGACTAAGTTATATGCAAGAACTACACAACATGCTCATAATATGGCATGCTCAAAATGTTCACGCAATACTCCTAGTGTGTCATTTACATACTACCACTTGTTATCATACAAGAAATATGTGAATCTATAAGAATTCTAGATCATAATCATGCTGGCATACATGGATATATAAATTATATCACACATCATATTCTTACATTAGGTGGATCATGCTTAAAATAAATCATGCAAAAATTCATGGAAACATGTTTGCATAATAGAATTATACTTATGATAACACATGTTACACACACACCCACAATAATAGGTATGCCACAGTATATATTCATAAGAATAGATGATTGATAGAACATTTAAGGAAGGTAAAAATGGGTTACATGTTATACTTATCAACCATTAATTACTATATTTTATTCAGAAATGAACAGGATTATACAATAATTCATAAAAGTTAGGTGTGAGCTCTTAAATACTTATGAGGTAAAACTAAGTATCATGTAAGAAAAATAACCATATCAAGATCGAGCATAAAATAGGGTAAGGCTAATTAATATATCTTTCAAATTCATCATGTTTATTACTTTGCATTAAGTGAACATAGAACTCCTTTAAAAAATTATTCTATATGGTCTCTCAATACCCACATAAGCCAAACCAAAATATCTAGTGGACACAAGTCCTAGCTCATGCCTAACTAAATCTCTTGTGGTAACCAAAGCCTTTATGTAACACCTTAAAAAATTTCAAAGAAAAAAATAATAAAATAATAAAATAAAATATTATATATGTATATATAATAATAATAATAATAATATAAAATATAAAATTTATTATTTAGCCTAGTTTTAAGATATTATTTTAATTATCTAGTCTAAAATAAATTATAGTCAAATTATAATAAATTTTAATTATTTATATAATTACCATTAAATTACCCAAAATCCCAACCCAAAAATTCCATAGCTTTTTTTTTTCCTTTTCTTTTTTCTTTATCTTTTCACTCTTCTCTTTTTCTCCTTTTCCATTTTATTTCTTTCTTTCTCATCTGGGCTACACTAAAGCTGGCCTAAGCCTTCCCCCTTCATTTCCTTTCCCCCTGACCGGCCTAACTCTCCCCTCCCTCTCTCTTTTCTTTACCCTGAGCTACTAGCCCAAGCCCTTCTTTCTTTTTCTTTATTTCCCTTCTTCTACCTCCCTTCTTTCCTCTTTTACCCTTTTCTCTCTATCTCCTTCCTCTCACTTGCATCCCTCACTCCCGTCCATCCCCTTCCATTTCTATCCCCTATAGCCCTTACAGCCAAGCTAACCTCCCCATCCCTTTCCCTTCTTATCTATGCAGGACATGTACACTGGTATGTGCCTATATGGTCCCCCTTGAATGACCCCCTACATGCTCCCCTAAACCCCCTGCATCTGCGACACTCCTTGTACCTATCTCTTCCCTACCAACATTGCACCATCCTTCCCCTATAACTAGCTATCCCTTATCACCTTCCCCATGTCCTAACCCCTTCCTGACCTATAAATACCCGCTTTAATGCCGACCTCTTCTCCTTCTCCCTTATTGAGCATCTATTTTGCAAGCCCCTTCTCCAACAACTCCAACTACCATCGTTGTTGCTACTAGTCCATGCCACCCTAAGCTCCTCCCCTCTTTCCACTATGCACCCTCCTAAGCTTGTTGAGCCCCTTTCCCCCTCCTTCTCCCCTTCCTTTCTTCTCCCTAAACCTACGACCATGTATGCCACACATCCTCTATACCACCTTGCACCACCATCACCACTGACCAACTACTCACCTTCGTGCCATTGATGCTTAGCCACCCTACACAAGTGCCCTAACCTATGCAACTGACCTAAACCCCCCTTTCTCTCCTCCTTTATCCTTCCTCCTTTCCATTGTGCCACCATTAGCCACTAGTCCTTTTACCATGATCCTCCTCCCCTACTAGCCTACTTGGTGCTAACACCACCCTCAACCCCCAAGTTGTAACCCCCATGATTTTTCACAATAAAGTTGGCCACCACCTTTGAGCCTTTATCGCATCGCCAATCTTCTTTTCTTAACCATTCTTGTAACCACCACTCACTTGATTTTCTCCCTTCAAGTTTCATTTGACTAGATTTATTTTCATCATCATCATCATCATCATCATTATTATCTTATTCAAAGAAAAAAAGAGAAAAGGATGAAAAAGGATAAGATAACCTAATTTTGGATATTTCCATTTTTCTAGGTATTTTTCCTGTGATAGAAGGAGAGGAGGCATAGGTTATTCTTTCTTAGAGGCCAGAGCCATTTTGGTAAGGATACGGTCATATTTAGGGCATTGTTTTGTTAAAATGTGACTTTATTATGTGCTAAGAGATTACCTGCATGAAATATTAGATGGTCTAGGATTTTATAAGAAACCTGACTTGCTAGGACTAAAGGTAAGTATATTTGTGGACATAATTGTCTTGGTTTATGTGTTGATGTGTATTTTTATTATATGGTACTACATGTTTTGAGATGTTGGAAATTTCTAGTAATTGACGCTATGAGACTTAGGTAGGGCTCTAAGATCCAATGGTATTTTGGTTAATAATGTGAAAATAAGCATATTACGAAACTCCAAGGTAAAAGTTAGTCACATATCATTTGGAAGGAGCTAAACAAATAGCTATGGTAAATATAAATGTGGATTAGGGTAAATATTACATGGAGAGGGTTTACCATGCATCGAGTGAGTCAAACCCAATATGAGGTATGTCTAGGGGTGGTTTAGTGAGGGATGGTTGCTAATAATGGATATGGAGGGGTATGAGGACATTGTTAGGTTTCTTGGCACAATTTAGGTAGTCTTTAGATGCTAATGGATGGGAGATTACTAAGAAGGTGGAAGTAGGGTTTGGTAGTACAAAATCCCAAGGGTAGGTTATTATGACATATAGGAGTTGGGTGAGTTGCATTGTACCTCTAAACTATGATGTTTATCATGCTATCAATGGATTGTGTACTAAATTTGATGGTTAGGAGAGGTAAGTGGGAGCAGATATAACTACCATGAAAATTAGGGTTTCGAGAGGGATCCATTGTGGGAGGTTATGAAGAAATGCGCTTAATGGAAGAGTTATTCTATAAAAAATTAGGCGGATGAATAATCATAGTAAAATATGATTGATTTTGGAAAAATTGTTCTAACCAAGTAATAGAGGATAGGCAAGATCAACTAGGAAGAAATTAGGTTTTGAGGAGTAACCCTAGAGGCCCATGGTCCTCATATATGAGAAATAGGAATAACCATGACTTATAATGAAAGGGGATTCTAATGATCAGTTTGGATTTGGTGGGTGAATTGGAAACTCAATGGGGAAATAGGGGATGTGGAGGTACTAGGGCATATGAACTAGGGTTTCTAAGGTGACAAGGTAGGCCTGGGTTGGTAGTAGGGTAGGAGTCATACTTGAGTTGTTCATGGATATGTGTGGTATCTTAAAAAAAAATAAGACACGAATAACACACTAATCAATTAAAGTGGAAGATCACTTTAGTTGGGCCTTGTTGTACCTTGTTAACCGGTCCACCAGTGGGAATACTAGCCATAAGCATGCTGCCCTAAGGTTATACCCTATTTACAAAATATTGGTGAGGATAGTGGAATCTCAGACTCAAGTTATTAAAACCATCAAATGACAATAACTTTGAGAAGATACTAAGCACTTAAAGTGGAATATCACTTGAGTTAGGCCCGGTTGTACCTTATTTACCAAAATAGTAGCTAGGAGAGTATTACCCTGGGGTTGTACCTTATTAATCGATCCACTAGTGAGAATTGAGGGGTCCCAAACTCAAGTAATAAAATCCTTGGACAATAATAACTTATGGGAAGGTACTAATTACTTATAGCCAAACACAATGTGGGTTGGGACCGATTGTACCTTATTATTGGTCAATAAATGAAGGCCAAGAGCATTTTGTCCTGGGGTTGTATCTTGTTACCTATCCATCAGTGAGAATAGTGGCCAGAAGCATTGAGGTTTTACCATGTTGATTAGTCCACTAGTGAGAATATTGCAGTCCCTAACCAAACATGGATATAATTTATGAGTTGGCTATTCATTACACTATTATCTTGAGTCCAGATAATAATGAACAAACCGTCATAACCTACTTATGAGAATTTTATTTCTTATTGCGGTGTCATTAATTACTCTAACCTGCTTAACTGTATTGTTACCTTACTCAATACGTGGTGTACTGGTAACCCCTCGTATGGGTGTTGTTCATCCACACGAGTAGTGTCCTCTTTTGAACCTATGTAGGTGAATGATGATTTTTTGAATGACTTTGTTGCTTATGATGATATGATTGGGGTATAGTGATGCAATCGTGTTTAGGGCTGGGGATAGTAGAGAGTGACATCCGGCTGTTTTCCTTTCTAGATTTATAGTTTTAATGTTTTATTTCTACTAAATGATGATTATGCATTTTCGTATTTCTTTGGAAACAAACACTTAACCTTTATTATGTTATGAAATGCTATCTTGCTATGTTTATCATAGGTTGTACCTATTTCTATTTTGCCTTGTAGTTAGTACAGGGATGGCTTGGGCCCAGACATCGACCAATTACGGCGGTAACATCCCCTCTTATGGTTGGATTATTTTGCTTTAAAAATTAATTTTTTTAGTGGTAATTTTTGGTTATGTTACACTTTAGTATTGATACACCCTTGTAAATCATCAATGTAAAGAGTAGGAATGACACCAGGATCAATTAGGATCCCAACATCAACTAGGATCCCATCTGAAGGTACCTAAAGGTAAAAAAATGAAGGTAGACTAACATCCAGTAGCTAATAAAGGATCACATAATACAGACCCATAATAATGCTCGTTCCACTTTAAGTGATTAACATATTATTGGATCAAGATCTCATAACACACCAAATTCCATAATAATATCATAGTAAGTAAAATTATTTAAATCTAAAAGCAACTATATAAGTTTCTCACATCATTCAATTTCCCATTAAGGTAACTTAAGTGACCATCCCATTACTTTATTAATTATGATGAAAGAAGGAATTATATAATGTCAATATCAACCATAAATTTCCAAGAAACCATTTTATTTCCATTTATTTCTCTTTGTTCAAAATTATCATCTTGGTTAAAGCCTAGGGCTAAGGTTAAAGTTGTATTTTCATTACTCAACCACAATCTTACCATACATTAAAGAGTATTCCAAGTTAATCCATAAGGCCAAAGATTAAGGTCCAATTAGAGGCTAAATAGAGTATAATCCTAACTCCTTTTAATTCATCCATTTATTTAAATATCCAAGCAAAGGTTATTATTTATGAATATGTTCAATGTAAGGTCAATATGAGGTCTACTAAAGGACATAATATAGATGCATGATATTTTTTCCTTTCATGTTAAGTCATTTAAACTTACATGGTTCCAAATTTTAAGGTCATGAAATAAGCCATTATAAATATATTAGCTATTTTAATGATTCATTATGTACATACTAGATAAAGGAAAATCCATTTTTAGCCATCTAATCATATACTAATGTCATGGTCAAGAGAAATACCCAATCTATAGGTTAAGGTCATATGGGTTAACTAAGCTCAATTTTCTCTTTACTAATTTTAATATATCAATTAAACTCAATTCATCCCATTATACTTATAAATATTAGCACCTTATATGATCTTCCATGTATAAGGAAACTCAAAGTATCACATTCAAAAATAAATGGGTAAGAAACTCAAATCTGGTTGAGACCAATTCATTAGTTTCCAAGAGCTAGTTTATTTATCATGCTAACTAGTTGATCAGCCTCATGGATAAGAAACTCAAATCTGGCTAAAACCAATTCATGGGTTTCTAAGAGCTAGTTGATTTATCATGCTAACTAGTTGATCAACCTCATGGATCATTCAATTGGTCTGGGCACTTCTAAACCTTCAAAATGGTGGTGAATTGGACAACTAGTTAATCTTACTATTTTCTTATTCTAAAAACTAGCCAATTGGTTTGATAAAACTAGTTGATGGGTCTATGTATAAGCTTATAATATTGGGGTCACAGACCTACCAATTTATTGGTAGACTCAATCGGTTGACTATTCTAAGAACTACTCAATTGGATTAGTCAAATGAGTTGATGAGTTTAAACTAAGGCAATGATTGCTAAAATTACAAGATAACTATTCGATGGGCTTACAAGACTAGTCGATCGATCATAGAGACTAAAATATGAGTTGGGGAAAAATAGCCCCCAAAAATATCTACAATTAAATTCCATAAATTTTACTCAATCAATTCACATATCAATTACAGGTCGTTTAAGGTTCTTACCAATCAATATTCTAGGTTTAACGTTTTAAATACTAAAACTATTTTGGGAATCTCAATAAAATCACGCTCATACTTTATGAACTTAATAAGATCTGGGATATCATACACCATATTATCGTCATGCTACGACAACATGAAAATAACTTATACATCATATTACACATGCTAATGTTGCTAAGATGCTTAGAATACCAAGGTCACCTACTAATTCCAAATCACACCCATGATGCTTATGTACACAAAATCTCAACTTAGACTTTCTACCAATTACTTCATTTATTTAATATTAAGAAATAAAGCACAATTTCATCTATAATACTCATGATTTCACGTAAATATAGAACATACATTACACTTACTTATACCATTTTCCACAAAAAATAGGAAAGAGAATGGTTTACCTCAATAGAGCTTAGAAAGGACACCAAAACCAAAATTATTTGAATATCAAACCTTTGAAACACTTGAAAACATTTTAGGAAAGAAAAATTAAAACTTAGTAAAATTTTAAAACCATACAAAAATCAAATAAAATAAGAGACTTGGGAGAGAAATTAGAGAGAAACCATCTCCTCAAAAAGAAAGTAGAGAACCTAGAAGATACAAGCTAATCCCTCAATATTTTCCCAAATCTAATCCTATCATGTTTAATAACAAGACAAGTAAGAGTTAGAGGAAAGGAAGATCATAAATAAAGGACCAAGAAAGCATGAAGGGAAAATAGGGAATTAAGAGTTTGTGGAGGAAGAGAGAAAAATGAAGACTCTGTCTAAAAATCACTAAGAGTTCTTGTGGGAAAATAAGGCTTAGGGGATGTATAAATTGAAAACCCAAACCCTATCTCAAAACAAGGCCTTAGAGTGTAGGTTTAAAAGGTTTAAAGCTGGCATTTTTGACTTTAAGTTCAATGGTGAAAGCTGGACTGTTCTAGGGTAATGTAACTCAAAATATCAAATATAAGAAGGGAATAAGGACACTAAGGAGAGGTAATTGAAGTAAAAAATATTTAGAGATTGTAGGGACAAATCACATACTAAAAAATATAGTAGAAGTGAGATAAAAGGAAGAAGAAGATGAAAAAGAAGATAAAAGAGTTGAAGTCATGAAAGTGGCTCATAAGAAATTACCCCTCCCAAAATTTGTTGAGAATTGATAAATATAGTTAGGCATGCTCAAGTAATTCTTAAAAATCATAAAAAAAACAACTTAGAACATAATAAAGATGTTAAAATATTTTTGGGGAAAGATTTATAGTGAAAATCAATCCCAATGAACAACTACTTTAGTTAACCTAGTTGATTGGTACCCCACACCAATTAAATGGTTATTAGATTTTAAATATCAAATTTAAGGAATAAACTTATCAATCAATGCCTCTAAACCAGTTGGTTTATTTTCTAATAAAACTAATTATCTTCCAAAATCCAAAAAAAATCTCAACCAAAACCATACCAACCTTAAATACCTTTAACCTAAGATCAAATACACTCATATCATATTAAAATATATAGATTAGCACATAATTAAAAGCCTAAAAAGTGGGGTGTTAAATATGGAATAAAATATTATCTTACATCACACTATGTTAATCTTAATATATTTTTATAATTCAAGTGACACTATGGTAATGTGTAACTTTGTTATAGTTATATTATTACCTTACTAGATACGTATCATACTATTTTTTTCATTGGTATTGCCCATTCCTATGAATAGATACCACCTTATTTTGTATGTAATTATGGATTTGTACTTTCAATGTGCTTGCATTCGATGAATGCTAATCAAATTTTTATAGGGTATAATTATCCAAATATCTTTATTTATTTATGGACTTTTAGTCCTCTTTTTTCATTATATTTGTTCCTTTATCTCTATTTCGAATTATGTATTTTTGTGGAATCAAGTTGTAATACCCCGTATTTTTGAAATCCAAATTTATTAAGTTTAATGATTTAATTAGCATAATTTGATGTAAACATTTAATTATTTTAATTTTGATTTGTTTTATTGATTTATCGACGATCTTAACTTCATATTTGAATTTAATTAATCATTGTCATTGCAGACCATTCTAGATAAATTCGTTCACGACCATGATTTTATTATATTCATATGATTT
This sequence comes from Tamarix chinensis, assembly GCA_030549775.1. Lineage (NCBI taxonomy): Eukaryota > Viridiplantae > Streptophyta > Magnoliopsida > Caryophyllales > Tamaricaceae > Tamarix > Tamarix chinensis. The sequence goes on along the minus strand of CM060177.1, from coordinate 61,062,876 downwards.
CGATTTTTGGTTAAAAAGATGTATTCCTGTTCTTTCTCGTATTTTGAATTTTTATATTTTAGATTCTTTCTTGATTATAACTTCGTCGTATGATTACGTTTTTATTTTGGAGTTATATTTTGTTAGCAAAATATATTATTTAAATTATGAAATTTGGTTTAAAATAGTTAAAGTTATTTTAATGATTTTATCCGTAGAAAATATTTCCGACTTTGAATTTCTTCGTTTATAGAAATCGCTAATATTTTTGGGAAGTTTTAAATTCAAAGGATTTTTGAAGCTTATTTATGAATTTATTTCCGAAAATTAATTTTCTTCTGTTTTATGCCTTTTGATTTACGGAAACCAATTTTGGAAATTATTTAAATTAGTCTCGGTTTATTAGAATTTGATTTAAATATTTTATTATATGCTTTTAAATAATTTTTTGAGGTCTTATAATATATTTCTGTAAATAATATAAATTTTTCCGTTCATTAGTAAATTATTCCGAAAATATTTCCGAAATTCTTTATATAGCTTTTCTATTAATTTAAGCGTTCGGATAATTTTGAAATAAATTTTATGTAAAATCATCCAATAGTAATTTTACATATTTAGTATTTATTTTCTACTTGTATTTGTAAAAAAAAAAGAACCCCAACCGGTTCCGCTCGATCCCCTCTCTTCTTTTCCTTTTCTCTCTTCTCTCCCTTCTCTTCTCTTTCCCTTTCCCGACTCCTCTGCACTCTGCTCCCTGTTCGCAGCCCCAAACCTCAGCCTCCTCCTTCTCCTCTGCTATCTCCTCCCTACTCCGACCAACCTCGCCAGCCACCGCCACCAGAGACGGCGCAGCAGCAGCCACCAGTGACGCAGTAACAACAGTTGAAGCTACGCAGCAGCGACTGACGCCCCAGCAGCAACAGCACAGCAGCAGCAATGCGCAGGTTGCGCCGCCACCACTCAGTCACCGTCGACGTCTCTCGACCACCGGCGAGCTGTCTCCAACCTCCAACGAAGCTTCTTCGGCCTTCCCTTGCTCCGATTTGTTGATTTTCGTTTGGTATAAATTTTTGAAAAACTCTAATATTGATTTGATTAATTGAGTATGATTTAGCTTGTGATAAGCTAAATTAATTATTTCATAATGTATATATGTGCTTTAGATTGTTTTGGATAAGTTAATTGTATGGTTTAGGTTGGAATTCTGGAAAATTGAATTTTTGGCTGGGTTATGACCGAATTTTTTGGATCTGCCCGATTTGGCGATTTTGGATAGATTGATTATACAATATGTTTTTAAATATATCTAATTTCATGTTGGAATTGTCAATTTGATAAATTTACACAGAATTAACTGGAATTTGATTCCTAGGTCAAAATTCGTGTGTAATGAAATTGGATTGCATAATGGAGTTTTTTTGCTCAATTGATTTTACAATATATTTGAAAATGTATTTAATTTCATATCAGAAGTGTTGATTTGGGATAATTATGCGTAATTGATCGGAATTGAATTTTAGGTCAAAACTCTTATGGGACTAAATTGGATTGTGTAATCGGGTCGTTTTATTAAATTGACTATAAAATTTATATTAGAATATATTTAATTACATTTTCGAACCGCCAATTTATATATTTTTGCAAGAATTTATCAAATTTGGTTCGGGGCTCAAAAATCCTAATTGTGCTAAATTAGGTATTTCTATTATTAGTTTTGATCAATTGATTAATTGATATGTTATAAAATGTGTTTAATTGCATTTCTAAACATTCAATTTGATTAAATTTATAGAATTTTACTGAATTGTATCTTCGGGCCTAAAACCCTAAATTTCAAGTGAAATTATGAAATCAGTCATTTGTATGGTTGTTTTTTCTAAAATGGAATTTATAGAAATAGTTGAAATGATAGTAAATGCATTCTAATACCTTTAATTAGAATTAATTAATTTGAATTACCCGAGTTTGTGCTATGGGATTTAAAACCCTAACTTTGGAAATGGATAGTCTTAAATTGGCTACTAGGAAGATTGTTTTGATGAAATTAATTATCTAGATTTATCTAAAATTAGTTTAATTGTGTTTTAAAACTATCAATTGGAGATAATCAAAGTGATTTGGTCAATTCGTCGTTTAGGTATTTAAAAACCCTAATGTTCAGGGATGGTTTTATAAAGTTGATTTTTGCTGTGCGTCTTTTATCTAATTGATTTCTGCCTTTGGGTTTTAAATCATTTGAATTATGTTTTAATCTAATCGGTTTGGATTTGGTTCTATACAAATGGTTGGTTTGCCTTCTGGGTTGTAAAACCTAACTAGTAAATCATTTTTGAATAAAATAACTTATCTTCTATCGTCATTTCCCTAGCTTCCAAATCAATTTAAAATACTTTAGGTGATATGTATTTAAGCCGATTTGAGTAATATTTAACCTTAAATCTTAATAGAGCTATGCTCTTGAGTCCTAGGTTTTGGATACATTTTCCAAGAAAAATTATTTGTGTCTCTTTGTGTCGATTTAATTATAATAATTGAATTATTGATTGATAGAATAGTTTCTAACTTAGTTTTTGATTTCTATCGGCGATCTAGGAAAGCTTTATTGTGGATCCTCGAGCTAGTGATCTCTCTCTCCATTTTATCTCGCTTAGCTAGCTTTAGATTTAGGTAAGTCTCTACACCCTTAGGAGTTGGTTTTCATTATGTGTAAGTGTAAAGGGGGAATGGATATCGAGGTGTGATAAGGGCTGCAAGAGTCCCAAGATATGGGACGGGCCCTTCTGGGAGGATAAGTGTGGATATATTTAGCCATGCAAGTCAAGGATAAAATACTTTCAAATAAGATATGTTAAGACACTAATCACTTAAAGAGGAAGATGTTGAGCCGGATCCAGACCGGTCCACTGGCAAATAATAGTGGCTAGGGACGGGGTGCCCTACATGACCAGTTCACCAGTTATAATAGTGGCTAGGCGCATTTTGCCCTGCATGACCATTCCATCGGCTATAATAGTGGGGGATTCCGTGCTCAACAAACCGAACGTAATAACGATAAGACATGGGAAAGATACAAAGTAATTACAGTGAAACATCATGTGAGTCGGGGCCAGACCGGTCCACCAGCGAATAATAGTGGCTAAGAGCATTTTGCCCTGCATGGCTGGTCCACCGACTATAATAGTGGGGTTCCCACACTCACATGAATTGATAAAGACTATGATGTAAATTGACTATATTTACCAGAGATCTAAAGAATGAGTCTACCCGGACCATAGCCAGCCTTCATTATCTATATTACTACCTGCTGCTCATTCCCACAAGCAGAGGACCGGGGCTGGACATGTCCCTAAGTAATGTCCTTGGGGCTAAATGCTCGATTGGTTTGGTTTGGCATTGCCCATAAATGCCTTCTTGGTTAATTCCTGATTTGGCTTGGTTTAGTTTGCCGTTGACAAAAAATGCCCGGTTGGTTGGTTTAACATTATCCATAAATGCTTGGTTGGTTTATCTAAATCTCTTATCGGTTTAAGATGTTGCATTCGAAATTGTGTGGCCATGTAATGAGTTTTCAATAATATGGATTATTTCTACCTGAGGTGCATGAGCTACTTTATATTTAGGTCATACCACACTTACATGTTTAAATAGGATATTACATATATTTCACATGTTATTGTGTGTATGGTAAGAATTATGATGTGGGTATTGAGTATGCATAATATTATATCAACGTAATGCACCATGATTCAATATGAACTTGATGTTATAGTTTACATCTCTCCCATAAGATACGGTAGTGGGATTTACTCAGTATTGGACCCGTACTGATACTACCTTGGTTGAATGATCCTGTGATGATCCATTGATGGTGGGGAGCAGACCTCTTGTGCAGATTTGAGATCAGATATTGTATTTGGGTGGAAGGCTTGGTTTGAGAGAGTAGGCAATCCGGAATTTGATCCATCAGAAATTTTCTTGTTTGATTGTATTTATTTTCGGAAGTTTCAACTGTTGTATTTAAAATTTGATGGGTGTTGTAATTGACTTTTAATTCCTCATACTCTGATAAGCTTTTAAAATTTGTATTTATTTCACAGGTTCCGCTGATTCATTCAGCGATGATTTTATTCATTGAAAATATTCACTTGCCATCTGCCTGTGGATATCTCCTTGTGGGAGTTTATCCTCACGGCATAGATGTTTGAAATTCTGTTTGACAGGTTTAGCCTTGCATCTAGCATGAGATAGATGGTAGACATTTATCTTGTGTTAGATGTGGCGGTAACATTCTCCAAATTCCATTTTAGCTTCTGCTTTATTCTTTCAATTTTTTTTTCAGAGTGAATTTTGGGGGTGTTATACAAGTTCTTCCTACACCTTATTCCAAACAATTTGTTTACTTTTTCATAGAATCCCACATAGATTTGGTATAGGGAGTGTCTCTTCTATGTTGGATGTGGCGTGACACCCCTAAGTTTTATGTTTTGGATTCCATAATTAAGTCCTTAAAACAAAATTTTAAGTCCTTAGAATAGGGGACTTGTACTTAGAATGTTAACTAAAACTTTACTTACGGAGTAACAGGTAAATCCTTACATGTTGTGGGGTGACAACGAAAGCCTTACTTTTTAGGGGTGTTGACCATAGCCTTACAAAGTAAGACTCTAGATGGGGATGCATGTTGGGGTGAGGCGGGAGACCGTTCATTTCACTAATGGAGGTAAAACTAGGTTGATATGAAGCATGTGAGGACATATAGCACAAAGTGCCTATTACTTGGTCAAAAGAGAGGCTAATAAAAGGGTCTACAACAAATTTTGAAATCCAAAAAAAGTTAAGGTAGATGAAGAAGTGGCTTATAGAATAAGCTTAATTTACCACATGTTTGTATAGTGTCATTTTATAGGTAATGAAAACCACATATTATCAGTCATTGTTGGCATATAGGAGTGATATGATTTGATATTATGCTTGCCCCAAAAAGTATGCCGTAGTGATTAATTATTGTGAAACCTAAATAACACACCCTAGAAATTAATATACCCATCCTTAGAAACTCCCCATATTTTGAATCAAGATATAGGTTCTTTTCACCACTTTACCACTATTTATACCCCTATGTTTTTCCTCCATTCACATTCCTAAGTTTCTTCCCAACTATGAGTTTTTTCCTATTTATGAGTTTTTGGTTTATAAGAGAGTTCAATTGCTTACTATAAATATAAATCTTCTACTCTCACATATGAAACCTCCTCCTTTTGTCATTTTCCCTTATTAAGGTACCTTCTACACTATCGTTCACCAATTTTAGCAAACTCTTTCTAGTGTTATTGTGAGTGGTGGAGTGTAAAAGATCTAACTTCCTATTAGCAAGTGGACCTTTAGAGTTCATATCACCGCCATGTCATACACCATTTCTCTTGGAAGACCTTCTCAATCCCTTATTTGCTTAAGGGTTATTTATCTCAAACACCTTGTCCATTCCCTCAATTCTGACTCCTCAAACACCTTGTCCACGAATTCATCCTTGAATTTCTTGGAATCACATTCTATGAAATAATCAACCACGTGATGTTCCTTAAGTTTTCCATTTCAACCTAACATGGTTGACTCTTTATCTAAAGGATCAAACAATTTTTTTGTTAGAAACAATAGCAAAACCCAACTTGACCAATTCCGCACTCGGTGTCATTTTCCCAACAACATAAAGCTATTTGAGCCTTCTCTATTAGGTAAGGTTAATATCCATATGAAGAGGTTTATAGTTCTATATGCCAAGGCCTTATACATAACACCCCAAAATTTTAGGAATGAATTTTTTTGTTTAAGATAGTTGATTGTAGAAGCTAAGACACAAAACTTAGGGGTGTCAAGCACATACATCATAGAAAACGCATTCCCTATATGTTATTTATGTTGGGTGAAAGGTAAAAATAATATTGTATCAACCAATTAGATTTGCGAAGCATTTGATTCCACCATTGTACAAGGGAGAAAAATACATGTAAAATGAAAACAAACGATTAAGAGTTTATAGAGTGATGGAGATATTTGGATAATCATACCCTTTACCAATTTGATTAGCACTCACCAAATTTAAGAATATTAAGAATAAAAATCATAAATCCTACAAAATCAGTTGGATCCACTCATGTGAATGAGAAATACCCATTAAAAACATGATCACCATGCTACATGCCAAGTAAGGTAACAATATAATTAAAGAATGGTTACACAAAAAAACAAAGGATAAGCATGCATATAGAATAACATAATGGTACCAAATCATTTCTAGGACTTAAAATATTAATAGGATGATTAATATCCATAATCTTATTCACATTGAGTTTAGGGATCCGACTATTCTTAATTAGTGGAAAAATATCATAAATATACAATCTTAAGGTATAAAGCTCTTAACCATTATTTTCAATAAGTGAAATGGTATCAATAATACACAACCCCAAGGAAAATTTCTTCTAGCCACTATTCTCAAATGGTGGAATGGTATCAATAAATATAATCCTAAGGTATAAAGCTATAGACCACTATTCTTGTATAGTGGAATAGACAGGTACAACTAGTCTTGACTCATGTGATATTTCACTTCAATTTATTAATATCTTATCAATGATTACAATCATTTAATTGAGCTATTTAATTTGAGTTCAAGGAATTCACTATTCTCAACAGGTGGAATAATATTAGTAAATACAACCCCAAGGCATAAAGCTTTTGGCCATTATTCTCATACGATGGATCAAATCGGTATAATGAGTCCTGATATGATCTTTTAATATAAATGACTAATATGTTATTCATGGTTATTTATTTCAAGGTCAACATAAAAACACACACATAAACATATAAGACACATGTCTTAATATATCCTCCTAAGGAAAAGCCATATTCCCCTAAAAAACCCTCATTTTATAATTAGTTTAGGATAATTTCTCTCTTAGTACTAATTTTATCACTAATTTTAATACCCATACTTAAAATATTATTATTGACAACATTCGTAAATATTAAGGTTTAAGTTTAGCATCTTACACATGTAATAATAACCTACCTTTAGGATTACTATTCACCTTTCCTACAATACTCTAATTTTATCTATTAATCATAACTTTTCTTATGAGACTCACATAACCGCCAAATTTAATCATACCATTCAAACTTGATTTGGAGTTAGATAATTTAGGTTGGGTGTAAGAAAGAAAAGTAACCTTGTACGTAGGAATTAGGTGTGGGAAGCACTTGATGTTGCAATGATACATCATACGAAACTTAGAAAAGATAATAGGTATAATGAAAATAGAGAGCATAAAACTATCGAGAGAGAGAGAGAGAGAGAGAGAGAGAGAATGAGAGAGAGAGAGATTCTATATAGAAATACTTTAGGTAAAATCCAATCAACTCTCACTGCAAGTAACACAACAAAACCATTGAATCAATTAGTACTATTAAATATTCTAACACAATCACAATTTCCTATTGAATAAGAAAGGGACCATAGAATGGAACCCATGAGTACAATGATACTGAGCAAACCACTATACATTATTAAACATGTAAATTTCATAGGGAGCATATATGAGGTATCACAAGAGGAAAAACTAAGCATATACACAAGTACCATATGTGACAACAAGAGCGACAACCATGTTAGATCATAACCATCACCAATATCACATTCTCATCATCCCATTATTCTTAATTGTATACAAAATCAATAAGTGATCAATACCATTCCAATTTTGTAGCTACATTTAGTTCAAGGGCCCTATTATTCTCTTCTGGTGGAATGAATATGTATAACTAAGAGGATAGAACTCTCATGGCCACTATTATAGCCTTATGAAATGAAAAAGTAATATCATAGGCTCTTGGAAACTACTCTATCTAGGGGAATGCTAAAACTATATACCTAGGGCATTATGCTCCTTACCACTATTCTATTCAATGGAATAATAAAAAGTACAACTTTTCTATTTGGTGGAATGGTAATAAGTACAACTTTAGGGCATAATATTCCTGACCATGGTAAAAATTACAATTGGCTTTAAATATTAATGTTTTATTACACATCATAGATAACACAATCCACATCAATAAAACCAAGCGTAGTGTATAAAGGAAAATACTAAACTAGCAAACCAAATATAATCCTAATAACTAAAAATATTTATTTTCAATTTAATTACTTAAGGGGATATAAGATGTAACTAAAAATTCATAAAATACACCAGTTATATTGGTGCACTAAGGCAACACAATACCCTCTAGCTATACAACTTGTAGGCATATAATGTACACTGTTTGTAATAGTGTATTTAGGTAATATAGTATCCTCCAATTTAGGTTACTTGATCTTTAAACATTGATATCCTCCATGGGACTTGTAAGTCATCTGTATAGTATATTAATGTCTTACTGAGGAACCAAGGTACACCAATTAAACCAATCTAAAATGTGGACTCCTACGTTGTCTCTAGGGTGGCTAACTATAGAGAGTAAACTATTCCTAAATCTATAGGTCTTCCATTTTCATTATTAATGTTTTATTTAGTGATAATACATATTATATAATACATAAAAAATTCCATTTTACATACTTAGCCACTTCTCCTTTAATTCCAATTATTCAAGTTGGCCCTAAGTTTAATAGTTAAAGTAAAGTCATACTTAATACTAAGGTTAACCTGATATTCTTCTAAGGCTATCACATGTCAAATTATTTACATTTCAGTGCATTAGATCAAATTAAACACAATTCCTTTGAAACTATAACAATCATGATTTATCCATTTTGAAAGATAATTTAATTTTAGTTAATAATTTGACATAAAAAGAATAAAATATGATAATTTAAAATAATTTAGCATAACAGTAGATTATAAGACATTGAAAATGACTATTTTTCCCCGACACATGATTTAGTATATAAAATTCTTATATGAGTATCTAACTTGTCATAAATAACATGCTTTCATACTTAACATCATATAATATATCCTAGGTATACATATTATAAAAATAAAGCATGGTACACTTAAAACAAATTTCTATCCCCAGGCCATATAAATAATAGCAATCGTGTAAAACTAAACCTAACATGCTCAACTTATCTTGGTATACATCAACCTCCTCACTCATCATGCATAATAAATTTAGGACATAAACATATTTAGCACTTTTTTGTACTCTTAATGGTATAAACACTTTATATACTCAAGACACATAATTTCACGCTAAAATATTTAGGTAAATTTGACATAATAAGACATACTTAGGAAAATAACTATAACATAATATAACAAAACCCTCATATGCTATCATGTGATTTTAATATTTTAGTAGATCACATGATTATTTTATTCTATAAAAATAGTAAAAAGCATAAAATAAAGCATCACACTAGCCTATACTAATAACCTCCTTCTTTACCAAAACAAACTAATAAAATACACATATATTAGAAACTAAATATTATTGTAACAATTATTAACCAAGACTAAAAGAAAATAGAAGAGCCAAACTAAAAGGAGTTGTGCATAGGTGGATGCTACACAGAGATTTCATATGTTCCACTCACGCTGCAAAGGGAAAAAAACATGAGCAAATCATGTAAGGTAGGGCAATTGGATAAAAGGGTATTGTGGTAATTCTGTAAATAAAAAGATATTATGGTAGTTTGAAAGTAAGGGGTAAAAGGGTAATTTTGAAGTTAAGAGGATATTTACGGTAAACTTGGGAATAGGGGTAACTTGGTAATTATGATAACGACGAAAGATAATTAAGTAATTAAATTATGATTGTAGAAGGGCAATTGGATAAGTATGATGCTATAGAAGGGTAATTTGGTAAATTAACCAATTAAAGTGCATTATGGTAATTTTAATAATGGAGAAGGGTAATATAGTAATTATGATTATGAAGAAGGGTAAATTAATATTTGTAATTATGAAGAAGGGTAATTTGGGATTTATGATAATTAACAAGGGTAAAATGGCAATTAAAATAATTGAGAGGGGTAAAATGGTAATTATGATAAACGAGAAGGGCAGTTTGGTAATTTATCCAACTAAAGGGGCAATTTGGTAATTTAGCCGATTAAAGGGTAAAGTGATAATTATTTAACCAACTAAAGGGGGCAAAATAGTAATCATGATAATGAAGGAAGGTAATTTAGTAATTTATCCAACTCAAGGGCAATTTAGTGATTATAACAAAGGAGAAGGGCGATTTGGTAATCTAACCACCCAGATGGGGAAATATGATAAGTGTAGCAATTACGAGGAGTGAATGGTGATTTAAAAAGTGTCGGCATAATTTGGTAACCTAAACCATATAAGGGGTAATTTGGTAATTATGTAACCTAAAGGGTAGTACGGTAATTTGGCGAGTAAGGAATGGATACTTAACTATTATATAAGTAAAGGGAAAATGAGTAATTTGTACCTAACAGGTCTTCAAGATTGTGGAACATTATGGTATGATTCAAATAACGCTGATTAGCCAAGTAAGAGTATTTGATAATTAGTATGACCTTAATGGTTTCTCTTTGATATCCTGGATAATCATCTGAATAAGAAACGATTAATGATATCAGAACGATTGAAAGTGAATAAGTATCAGATTATCGTGCTTTTCGTGATCACCTTAATTAAGGTACTATTACTTAAAGTGAAAGACCTCGAGATCGGGAATGGTGACTCCTTAGCGGTTGCTACCCTAAGGACGTGGTTTAGTCCACGATTATTCTAGTATTTCTAGTGTGCCTTTGTGCCCTAGCCAAGCCCTATATCTTACTCTTTATAGCTCTACGGACCTAGTTAGGGGGTATGCATACTTATGGATAAGGTGTCATTGTCGGTAGGGTACTGAGTTAGCTTTATGCACCAGTACGACCAGGGTACCTTTGTGTCCTTGGGTTCGTGGTTGAAGGGTACTGAGTAGCTGATATGCACTGGTACGACCGGTGTACCTTTGTGTCCCGGGTTATTGATCTCCCATTCGAGGCAAATAAATATGGTTGATGTGCTGATTAAAGAAAGGAAAGATACTATTATTGAAAGTGGAATATTAATGAGCCGGGCCCAGATGATTATGATATTGAGTACCGGTCCACCGGTTATAATAGTGGCCAGGAGCATTGTGCCCTAAATGATGATTCTTATATATCCCGGTCCACTGGTTATAATAGTGGCCAAGAGCGTTGTGCCCTGGATGATTATTCTTTATATATCTCGGTCCACCGGTTATAATAGTGGCCAGGAGCGTTGTGCCCTGGATGATGAGTTACATGTATTCCGATCCACCGACAATAATAGTGGGGGTCCCGAGCTCAATAAAATCAGTTATGTATGTGAATAAGATTATGGAAAAATACTAATAACTTATAGTGGAACACCATGTGAGTCGGGGCCAGACCGGTCCACCGACAAATATTAGTGGTCAGGTGTGTTCTTCCCTGTGTGTTTACATTCCGGTCCACCGGCAATAATAGTGGTCAGGTGCGTTCTGCTCTGTGTGTTTACTTCCGGTCCACCAGCTATAATAGTGGGGTTCTCGCACTCACATGGATATAAAATATGATACTGATTGAAAGATGACGGAATAATGGCTTAAGGCCCGAATGTATTGATCTTACAATATGACATGGCTTAAGGCCCAAAGTATCGATCGTGACCTATAATTTATTATGCATGTTATTGTTATGTATGCACCTCTTATTATTTATGTATGTAGCTTACATTATGTGTCGTATGCGGGCCTGTCTTTAAGTGTGGTATTAAAGGGTTACTCAGTACCGTAGTAATGAAGGGATTCCCTTTATGGGGCCCCTGCCTATTCAATGGGCAGTGCCCTTACAGGTTTTTTTTAGGTGCTACTCAAGTGGGCTACGAGAAAGAGAGTAAGGAGTTATCTGGTATTGTTAGGGTTTTCCTCCTTCTTCATTTAACTTCCTAGTTTTTGATGTTATGTTGTTACTTTAACCACCGTTGGTGGATTTTATTCTTGTAAATGATTGGATGCGCTACTCTGATTTAAATATGTTGAATTTCTTGTAATTTACTCTGATTTATGCATGTTGAATGTCTTTCAAATTGTATTTCATTTTTCTTAGCCTTAGCACTTGGTACTGGAACGGTATGAGTGAACCGGTCTGGTACTAAGTGTGGCGGTAATACTCCCAAAGTTCACGTTTTACTTAATTTCTTCCGTTAATTTCTTTTAATTAACAAAATTTTTCAATAGTAAATTTGGGGGTGTTACAAGTTGGTATCATAGCTGGTTTCGACCATGCTCTTGGTTTTAATTCTTTCAAGCTGATACCACAAGTTGGTATCAGAGCTGGTTTCGACCACGCTCTCGATTTTAATCTTTTAAGCTGATACCACAAGTTTGTAGCAGGGCGTTGGTTTCGATAACCACACTTTAGTTTTGAAAATTTTTGGTTTGACAAAGTTTTCTTCGTTTCAAAAACATTTACATTCGGAATTGATTCCAAAATTCCTTCCAATTTCAAATATTGAGTTGATACGACGAGTTACACCGCTTCCAATTTTAAATGTTTTACATAGATACATCAATTGGTGTTAGGGTTGTTTTTCAAGCACTCTGATAAATTTTGAGTATTTTAAGCTGGTACCACAAGTTGGTATCATGTATTCTCATAAAACCTGTCTCGATTTTTAAATGTTTTGAGCTGATACTACAAGTTAGTATCAAGGTATTTCACATAAGATTTTCAAATTAAATTATTCCTAAAAGGAGTTTTCAACCTATCTCTCCTTTGTTTCGTGAAAACCGGATTAGTCCTGAGAGATGGGTATGGGTAGATTGAGTGACCTAAGTTTAGATCACCTAGCTTGAGAGATAGAACCTTCCCTAACATGTTTCTATTTTATAGCTTACTCAAGATGGACCGAGAAGAACGAATCAACAACTTAGAGAGGGCGTTCGAGGTGCTTATGAGATTAGCCCAGCGTTCCCCGCTAACACAATCTCAAATGGCTTTGCCTCCAACGGGTATTGGAGAGGATTGGCTTGATAGGGTTTCACGTCATCGACCCTCGACCTACGATGGAAAGGAAGATCCCGTGGTCTTCGAGAACTAGCTACGATATTTTGATAGGACATTTGGGGCACTCAACTGCCCTGAGGAGCGAAGGACGAACATTGCAGCATACTATCTTTGAGGGTCAGCCGACACTTGGTGGGAAGACCTTCAAACTCAAGGAGGAAGACCAACGGCTTGGGAAGACTTCAAGACCACCATCTGTGCGCGTTTTCACACAGAAAGTCTCAAGAGGGACAAGGTCAAGGAATTTATGAAGCTGACACAAGGAAACCTATCGATTCGAGAGTACTACGCACGATTCATGGAGTTGCTGAGATTTGCCCTCGGAAAAGCAACTAGCAAGGCAACAACAATATTTCAATTCGAGCAAGGACTTCGATTCAACATCCGAAGCATGATGGGCGCTGAAATTTTCCACGACCTGAGTATGGTGTATGAGCGGGCATGTAACGCCGAGCCTTGATCCAAGAACAAGCCTCCATCCTAGGCAAGAGAAAGAACGAAGAGACCGAGACTGAAAAAAAGAGTCATCGCCCCAGAAGCAAAGTCTTGGGGGACCAGCTTCAACTTCAAACTAAAGCTCAACGCAAGAAGAATCAAAGTACTTGCAAAGCAAAGTATAGCAAGAGACCGAACCGACACTACCACTACCGACGTTGTAGAAGAGATCATCCAGGCAAGGATTGCACGGGAAAGTTGATTTAGTGCCATGATTGTGGACAACTCGGACATAGAAGCTTCGAATGCTATAGTACGCCTCGTGAAAGTATCCAGAGGCTAGGGAAAACATCTGATCGACAGAATCAAGTGCTTGGAGTAATCCGTTCAGCCTCGTTAGCTGAAGAAGATGAGCAAGCGATCGGTCATGATGTAACCTCTTCAAGCTGTCGGTTGAGTCCCGCATGATTAATTGTATTATTAACTTTGTGTGTAGCTATTTTTCCTTAGTTAAGTAAGTTTCTCTTTAAGGGGGTAGTTACCCCAAGTAACTTAGGACCTCTTTTTGTAATCCTAGTGCTAAGATCTAAACTTCAGGGACGAAGTTTTTCTTTAAGGGGGTAGTGATGTAATACCCCAAAAATTTCGAAAACCTATATCTTAATACATAACCTTTATTTGAAATAATATTTGCTTTTAAAATTACTTATTTTAATTATTTATGGATTTTATAGTATGTAAGTTTGGATAAGAGTATTGAATAAATTAAAAATAAATATTTTGCTATTTTCATACTATTGTATTTTCAAAACTAATATTTTACCAACTTTATCGTTTTTAAACTAATATATAGATTATAATGAATTAAATTATTAAATTGAATAATTTATCAAGAATATTACATTTTATTATTTTATAAATAATTTACCTTATTTTCCCTATTTTTCCATTTTCCTTTTTATCCTTTTCTCCTTTTTCCTTTTCTCCTCTCCTTTTTCCCATTTCCCCTCTTAGGCTGCCCGACCTGCCTTCCTCTTCCCCCCCTCCTTGCGTGCTGGGCCACTAGCCCATCTCCCCTCCTTTCCTCCCACCCTCACGTAGGCCGTCCCCCTTCTCCTCCTCGCACGCCCATCCCTCTAGCCCAACTGCCCTCCTTTATTTTTTTCCTAAACCGGTCGACTCTCTTCTTTCCTACGCCGGTCCAGCCGCCCAAAATCCCTTTCTTCTTCTCCCTCGCCCAACCATTTCTTCTACCATGGTCGAGCATGTTGCCACCTGCAACCTGGCCACCACCTACCTCCCTCTCCCTCTCTCTCCTCCCCCGTCATTTTCTTTCGTTTTTTGAACCAAACCAGCCCTGGACCACAGCCCCACATGCCCCTTTCCCTTTCCTTCTTCTTCCCTCTTTTCCCCTGCCACCCAACCACCACCTGCCACCTGCACCCTCTCGCCGTCCAGCCGCTGCCCCCTCTCTTCTCCCTCTCCTTTTTCTTCATCTCCCAAGCCTCCATTTCCCCATTTTATTTTGAGCCCTACTCCCTTTCCCGAGCTCCCTCCTCTCTCCTTCCTCCTTCCCTATTTTCTCCCCCGGTTTTTGATCCACGTCGCCCGCCGCCGCTCGAACAACCAATTCCAACCCCTACGCCACCTCCCGCCACCACCTACTACCACCCTGCACCACCATGCCGCCCCTTGAGCCCTACACTTCCTCCCTTCTCCACCCCTTTTCTTTTTCTCCCTAGTTATTCCCCTTACCACCGAGCCATGTGTAACCGCCACTTCCGCCGCCGTTCGACCACCTCTGCCGCCACCCAACCCACCGTTCGACACCTTGCAACCCCCTCTACAACCGCCATGTATCAGTTGGCCGAAAACAGCCCTTGAACCCCTCCATTTTTCCCTCTCCTTTTCCTTCCTTCACAACTCCTCCACCTCGACCCTTCTCGGCAGCCAACTTCGCCGCCTTGCCGCCGCCGTCTCCGCCACCCTATGCCGCCTTGAAACCACCCTTAGCCTCCACCTACACCCCCTCTTCACTTCTACACCATTCCCTTGCCTTAGAACCTCCCCTAACCACCTTCTTTTCTAGCCCACAGACCCCAACCCGAAAATGACTTATTTTTCTCCCTTCACCCTCTTTAAGCCTTTTTCTCCCCATGACTTTGGATGAGACTCACGTTGCTCAAGCAGCGTGAGCTCCCCCTTGTTTTGGATTTAATTTGGAAATTTTTTGAGGTATATCCATATTTAATTAAAGTGTATTATTATTAAATAAATTTGTTTTATAAAGTTTTATCCTTTTAACTTCTTATTTCTAACATAATAATGATGGATGTTATTTTTAGGTGTTGAGTTGCTAATTATGCTTGGTAAGATTTGATATTTTGCGGGATTAAGGTAACCATTAATCCTCCCTTAAATATATGGAAAAACGTATGCTAGCACATTAAGGGTGTAGTATGATTTCATGCATGTTTTGTGTGCTTAGCATGATATGTATATGGTTTCTTATATTGTTTGATAAAAAGAAAAAGCATGATAACTTTTGTGCCATATGTAGGTATGTTAATCAAGGAAGGAGTTTGATTATTGATGGAAATGTTAAATGCTTGTTTATGATGTATCATGTTGCTAATGCATGAATAATGTTATTGTCTAAGGGTATTTTAGTAATTATGCTTATGAGGTATGTGAATCAATGTATGTAGTTGCTAATGAGTATTATGTTGGTGGACTTAGATGATAAAAATGAAGTATTAATATCATTATTTTATGTAGTGTTAGTAAATTTATAAAAATGGTGAATAAAGGGGTTGAGTGGAAATTTTATAAGTGAAAAGGGTATTTTGGTAATTTTTGAGATAAAAGAATAATATGGTAATTTTATGATTAAATGGCCAAATGATAATTTTATAAGTAAGTGGTAAGAATGGTAATTTTGGAAGAAGGGGTAAAATAGTAATTTTGGATGAAGGAGGGCATTATGGTAATTTTGTAAGTAAAAGGGTTAATATGGTAATTTTGGAGGTAGAGGGGCAAAATAGTCATTTTATAAATAAATGGTAATATGGTAATTGTATAAGTGAATGACGAAAAGGTAATTTATAAGTAACGGGTAATATGGTAATTTGGAAAAGAAGGGCAAAGTGGCAATTATGTAAGGAAAGATAAAGATGGTAATTTTGGATGTGAAAGGGTAAAATAGTAATTTGTAAAGTAAAAGGAGTGTTATGGTAATTTTATAAATAAAAGGGTATTGTGGTAATTCTGTAAATAAAAGGATATTATGGTAATTTGAAAGTAAGGGGTAAAAGGGTAATTTTGAAGTTAAGAGGATATTTACCAAATACTTGGGAATAGGGGTAACTTGGTAATTATGATAACGACGAAAGATAATTAAGTAATTAAATTATGATTGTAGAAGGGCAATTGGATAAGTATGATGCTATAGAAGGGTAATTTGGTAAATTAACCAATTAAAGTGCATTATGGTAATTTTAATAATGGAGAAGGGTAATATAGTAATTATGATTATGAAGAAGGGTAAATTAATATTTGTAATTATGAAGAAGGGTAATTTGGGATTTATGATAATTAACAAGGGTAAAATGGCAATTAAAATAATTGAGAGGGGTAAAATGGTAATTATGATAAACGAGAAGGGCAGTTTGGTAATTTATCCAACTGAAGGGGCAATTTGGTAATTTAGCCGATTAAAGGGTAAAGTGATAATTATTTAACCAACTAAAGGGGGCAAAATAGTAATCATGATAATGAAGGTAGGTAATTTAGTAATTTATCCAACTCAAGGGCAATTTAGTGATTATAACAAAGGAGAAGGGCGATTTGGTAATCTAACCACCCAAATGGGGAAATATGATAAGTGTAGCAATTACGAGGAGTGAATGGTGATTTAAAAAGTGTCGGGGATAATTTGGTAACCTAAACCATATAAGGGGTAATTTGGTAATTATGTAACCTAAAGGGTAGTACGGTAATTTGGCGAGTAAGGAATGGATACTTAACAATTATATAAGTAAAGGGAAAATGAGTAATTTGTACCTAATATGTCTTCAAGATTGTGGAACATTATGATATGATTCAAATAACGCTGATTAGCCAAGTAAGAGTATTTGATAATTAGTATGACCTTACTGGTTTCTCTTTGATATCCTGGATAATCATCTGAATAAGAAACGATTAATGATATCATAACGATTGAAAGTGAATAAGTATCAGATTATCGTGCTTTTCATGATCACCTTAATTAAGACACTATTACTTAAAGTGAAAGACCTCGAGATCGGGAATGGTGACTCCTTAGCGGTTGCTACCCTAAGGACGTGGTTTAGTCCACGATTATTCTAGTATTTCTAGTGTACCTTTGTGCCCCAGCCAGGCCCTATATCTTACTCTTTCTAGCTCTACGGACCTAGTTAGGGGGTATGCATACTTATGGATAAGGTGTCCTTGTCGGTAGGGTACTGAGTTAGCTTTATGCACCAGTACGACCAGGGTACCTTTGTGTCCTTGGGTTCGTGGTTGAAGGGTACTGAGTAGCTGATATGCACTGGTACGACCAGTGTACCTTTGTGTCCCGGGTTATTGATCTCCCATTCGAGGCAAATAAATATGGTTGATGTACTGATTAAAGAAAGGAAATATACTATTATTAAAAGTGGAATATTAATGAGCCGGGCCCAGATGATTATGATATTGAGTACCGGTCCACCGGTTATAATAGTGGCCAGGAGCGTTGTGCCCTAAATGATGATTCTTATATATCCCGGTCTACCGGTTATAATAGTGGCCAAGAGCGTTGTGCCCTGGATGATTATTCTTTATATATCCCGGTCCACCGGTTATAATAGTGGCCAGGAGCGTTGTGCCCTGGATGATGAGTTACATGTATTCCGGTCCACCGGCAATAATAGTGGGGGTCCCAAGCTCAATGAAATCAGTTATGTATGTGAATAAGATTATGGAAAAATACTAATCACTTATAGTGGAACACCATGTGAGTCGGGGCCTTACTGGTCCACCGGCAAATTATAGTGGTCAGGTGCGTTCTGCCTTGTGTGTTTACCTTCCGGTCCACCGACAATAATAGTGGTTAAGTGCTTTCTGCCCTGTGTGTTTACTTCCGATCCACCGGCTATAATATGTGGGTTCTCGGACTCACATGGATATAAATTATGATACTGATTGAATGATGACGGAATAATGGCTTAAGGCCCGAATGTATTGATCTTACAATATGACATGGCTTAAGGCCCAAAGTATCGATCGTGACCTATAAGTTATTATGCATGTTATTGTTATGTATGCACCTCTCATTATTTATGTGCGTAGCTTGCATTATGTGTCGTATGCGGGCCTGTTTTTAAATGTGGTATTAAAGGGTTACTCAGTACCGTAGTACTAAAGGGATTCCCTTTATGGGGCCCCTGCCTATTCAATGGGCAGTGCCCTTGCAGGTTTTTTTCAGGTGCTACTCAAGTGGGCAACGAGAAAGAGAGTAAGGAGTTATCTGGTATTGTTAGGGTTTTCCTCCTTCTTCATTTAACTTCCTAGTTTTTGATGTTATGTTGTTACTTTAACCACCGTTGGTGGATTTTATTCTTGTAAACGATTGGATGCGCTACTCTGATTTAAATATGTTGAATTTCTTGTAATTTACTCTGATTTATGCATGTTGAATGTCTTTCAAATTGTATTTCATTTTTCTTAGCCTTAGCACTTGGTACTGGAACGGTATGAGTGAACCGGTCTGGTACTAAGTGTGGCGGTAATACTCCCAAAGTTCACGTTTTACTTAATTTCTTCCGCTAATTTCTTTTAATTAACGAAATTTTTCAGTAGTAAATTTGGGGGTGTTACACTATCTGTGTTTACTATTTTAGGATTTTTTTTATAGGTCGTGGCAAAAAATTGTTTAGAAAAGGAGCTAAACATGTCAAGTGGAAGGTTAAAACAATCTTAAAATGGAAGAAAAACCAAGAAGACATGGTTAACCCATAGTCAACCCATAGTCATATAAAATTTGGAAATGGGGGGTAGTGTCCATAACTATTGCTTATGTTATCTAACAATTTAAAAAGTTTCAAGTCTAAGGAATGAGATGGGGAGCTAATATCATTTCGTTCTTTTATGAATTCTATCATTTTAGCTTGGGGTAAACTAGGGATTTTGAGGAACAATTTTGGATTGTTAGTTATCCCATTTCTTAGATTTATAATTATAACAGCAAAAAATTTAGCATAATCATCCCATTTCAAATAAAGGGTCTTATTGCCACACTTAACATAAGTCCAATTCCCTCATATTCCTCATGTCAAGTGATAAGACTCAAACATGTTAGAACAAAAAAAAAAACATTTGAAAGAATAAAAAAAAATATAGATAAAATTTATGCATAAACATCCTTTGTACAATAACAATAGTTGAAATATGTAAGGAACATAAGTGGTCAAAGAAAATTGACTTCAAAAAAAGCTAGCACCCAAAGATATGACCCTTAACTATTGGAATCGAAAGCCCATTACAAGGATAGAATATCGTCCCAAGCAATCCATTGATCCTTAACCTACTAATGCATATTGAACCACTCTACACCTCACACATAATCATATGCAAATGTAGTGTCAACATGACCTGCTTGTACTAAGCAAATCATAATACCTATGAAGAGATAACATGCTCACATTGCACATAACATACAATAACACACGTGTGTACCAAAATCATGCAATGACATGTTATTAAAAAAATATAAAATAATGAAATCCGACAAATCAATTAACAATATTAATCCAATCAAAATCCTAGTAAGGGAACAACAAAGACATGCTCCAACTTGTACAACATTTACAAGATACCAACAAATATGTGACTTTTAACTGATTATTTGAAGCACAATATAAAATTATGTTGGTGTGTGTAGGTGTTGGACAAGTTTATTGTATAACGGTGAATTATGTGAGAAACACAAGGGTCCCCTATTTTTTAACATATACCATGTTTTCTCACTTAATATTTGGATGTGTTTTGGGAAATTGTCGAGAATAAGAAAATTAACACAAGGGCCTCAAGTTTTCCTAAATGTAGACCGTATTTTCTCTACACTTCTAAAATATGTTATTTTTCCCTGTAGGGATTTATCTTCTATAAAATGAGGAATGATGAGACTCTAACCATACCTAAATTCTTCTTCTTCTTCTCCATCAAATTATTGATTAGAAGAAAATTATAGATTTTTGTAATTAATTGATTGATTTGTTTTAAAATATTTTAATTACATAAGAAAATTAATAACGATATCTAATTTTCTCAATTTTTCATAATCTTGTTAATTTCAAAATTTTATTTAGATCATTTTCAAAATATATAAATTTGCAACAATTTAGTATTAGAGATACATTGTTGAAGATATCTAGTAATAGGTATGGGTACAAGATTTGATATTGAAAACTTTAATCAATCCATAAATTTTAGATTATGAAAATTGAAGATGCAAGAAATTTTAATTTATAATGAATTAGAGAAAACATTATTTGGTCATTCGAGTAAGCCAGAATTGATGATAGAAGAAGGATTTGAAGAAGCAAATATAAAGGCCCTCTCTACCATAAAACTATGCTTGTCTAATGAGGTATTATGGGAAGTGGTAAAGATATCAATGATGGCTCCCATATGGTTGAAGCTTGAGTCACTATATATGACAGAATTAGTAGCAAATTGACTATTGTTGAAGAGTCAGCTTTATGACATAAAATTAGGTGTGGCTTAATATTTTAAAAGACACTTGGATGAATTTGAATTTATAGTTATGCATTTGTATAATATAGATGTTAAATTAGATGATGAAGATTTTTTTTATTATGTTATTATGTTCTCTTCCTACATGCTTTAAGAATTTTTGTAAGACTATTTTGTATGAGGAGGACGAGTTAGTCCTTGATGATGTGAAATCTATCCTACTACAATGACGAGGGTCACAACATCACCAATTAATCATGGCATAGTTTTAGGGATTACATCATATCCTAAACTAATTATCCAAGTCCATTCAATTCAATCCTTTTATCTAATTATTTCCAAGATTATTCTAATTCCAACTCTTAAGTCAACTATTCCAATTATTCATATTGTGGCACAATTTATTCATAATGACCACAATTCCCTTCAAATCCTATTTACCACATTTTTTCCACTATATTACCATATTTCTTTTTACATGATATTTATCATGAAAAAGAAAAAATATAATAATTAAAAATAATTTATCATATAGGAAAATTTCACGACATAATAAAAGATAATATTATTCTTAAGCATGAAAATTATTTGATACACATGAAATCCTATCATGAATTTCTAAAAGATTATAATTTTCACCTCTAAGCACACATAATAATTTTAGATACAAATCATAGTTCATCAAATTTTATATTTCTAGCCCTATAGAATGAAATACAAAATGATCAAAAATTAATCTTGATTACGCTCTAAAATCAATATGCTATACATCTAAATCTATAAAATATGTATAAGAAATATATTAAACTCGTAGTATGTCAAGAATATGGTAAGATACACATTCCAAGTAAGCCCTTAAGCTAGACATGTGTATTGATTCTAAACATAAATTATATATTATACAAGCATACACATTTGTATTTAAATACTACTAAGACACACATGATAATTAATTTCTAAAATGGAAATATATATTATTTTATAAGGCACAAAATTTTACGAGAGGTAAAAAATGGACGAGAAGAGAAAGATGAGGGAGAATACAGGAAGAAGGGAGTCATAGAGGTCAAATAACTAAGAGTTGAAGGCTGAGGGTGTGTTGGTATTGCTCAATACTAGAAAAATAGGTGGAGGTCATTGGCAAGGTACAAAATAGAGGACAATAATGATGGCGGTTGGTGTTAGTAGCATGAAATGGTGCACAACAAAATGAAAAAATTATAAAACTTGGCATTAAGACATGATGGTGGATGAGACAAGTAGAGGTTGAGGGTAAAAAATAGAAGAGGAGGAGTAAGGACGAAGGGTCAATGATGGCCAAAAGAGATAGATAAAATAAGAAAGATGAATGAGAAGGCTAGGTTTGATGATCAAATGCAGAAAGAAGACAAAGGAAAATAAGATATTCGAAAGGCAGTGCTCTTAGAATAAAGGAAAATAAAGAAAAGGCTGAATAAGAAAAATAATGGTTAAGCAAATGGGATGAGGCAGAGAAGCAGAAATCAAGTAGGGTTGAGGTGATGGAACTAGGATGGCTAGTAAGGTGGTGAGGGTGAGTTTAGGGAAGTCAGGCTAGCATGTGGGTGTAGGGTAAATATAAATTTTCTAGTTGGAAGGGATATTTGAGGGTAAGGTTGGCGAATGGGGAGGGGCACAGACAAAGAAGTGTCATTGAGGAGGATGTGCTTGGTTTGGGAGGTTGGGTTTGAAAAAACCTAATAAAAGAGACACTGTTAGTTTTAATAATTAATTAATTAATATAATTAATTAAGAGGTTATTAAATACTAAAAATTCTATCCAATTAATTTATTATTATCTTTCCTTTAAAATTTAATTTATTAATCCATATTATTAACACCAATTTAATAATAATGATGATGATATTGATGATACTCAAAATCATAGGTTATCCAATCCTAAACTAACTCTATAATTAGTTACACCTAATAATAAAATTTTAAATTAGGATTTCTATATATGGAGTATTACAATCATCCCTTTCATCCCTCTCCACTCTACTACTCTATCATCTTGTGTAATTATCAAATTGAAGTCTTCATCATACATTATAATAAACTCAAACATTAGAGGTTTATCTTTCTCTATTTGAGTTATAAAATTCAATGCTTTCTATCTAACTGAGTTATATTACATGGATATGAGTGGCTAATTGTTCTTACGCTAAGGTGATGGGTGATACCCCAATCCAATTGTAATTAATTACCTTAACTTCCCGTGTTCATTTTAATTGAATCAACCATTTTATGTTATTGCTTGTTTTGTTATGATGAGAATTCCTATTGGATTCTAGTGCTGACATTTTTCAATGAGATTTAAGAGATGACTTGAGAATAGGTCTAATAATATAATTATAAATTGAATCACAAGATCAATAGATGTTGAATGAAATCCTACAACATAGAGAATGTCATAAGTAGTAAGATATAGTGACTCGATAAAATGCTATGTAATTTATCCCTATTATTACTATTGATCAATTGATTGTGATTCAGGAAATGATAGGGTATCAACTACATTGGAAGATTGAGGTTATTAAACTAAACCTAAACTACATGTTTTATTTAGAGCAAGTTTTATGCTTTTGTTTATGTTGTTGTTTTTTCCCTTAAATTAATGACATAATTTTGTATTTACATGGACCTATATGTAATCGGTTTCAATCACATTTTGATGTTGACTCTATAGTCTCTATGAGAATGACCTTGATTGCAACTCTAACAATATAATTGTTAGGATGCATCAACGTTTTTTTACGACATTGTTAGGGACTAGTAATGAGTGACATTGGAGCATGGGGAAATCTTTTATGATCTTGGAAATATTTTATATTGTTTAATTTTTATTTTATATGTTATATTTTCACAATGGGTCATAGAGATTTCATATTTTGTAGGTACCTTAGAGCATAACCTAAGCTCATCATGAAGAGCTACTGTATCTTTATCTAGAAAATGAGGAAACTATTTCCTAAATAATTAGTCATCGTATAAGAGAAGACAAGATGAAGACCGACAAAAACTTTCAAAACTGACTGCAATTCCAAGATCCACTCCAACTCCAAGAACAAATTCTTAGTAGGGAAAAATACCTATTTAGAGATCTCTATGAGACTATGATACCCCAAATATTGATGGCTCGGGTTCAAGTATAAGAAGACTATACTTCAAATGAAGATGACATTGAGATCAAGCCTACCATACTTCAAATCATCCAAATACTTGGCACTATTTGGAGGTTTGTTAAATGATGATCTTATTGCTTATCTTTATATTTTTATAGAAACACATGATACTTTTAAATAGAATGGTGTAAGTGATGATTCTTTTATACTCAAGTTGTTTCGATTTTCTCTAAGGGAAAAAGCTAAGAGTTGGTTCAAATATCCCCTTTATAAGATAGCTAAAATGTATATTGATATAACTACTTTTGCTTAAAATGACCTTAAAACTTTTTATAAAGCATGAGAGATGTCTAAAGAGTTACTTATGATGTGTCACCACCATGATTTTCTTATTTTGTTTCAAGCCCGAAATTTTGGTAATGGCTTATATTTTATTAATTTTCCTATGATAGATACAACAAGTGGGCCTTGTATGAACAAGGCACCAAAGGATGCTTAGATATTTATTGAATAGCTTGACTCCATCAATGACAATATGATATATTACCTACTCGGCCAATAATCATTCACTCTATATATTCTCTTATTGCTCTGTTAGCTTAACTGGATGCTTTTTCCAAGAAAGTGGATAATCAAAATATTTATGTGCAATTTTTAGTGATTAGATGTGGTTTATATGGAGGACCATGTAATAATAATGAATTCCAAGAAAGTAATCAATATGTGTAATCATCTAAACAATCTAACTATGTTATTATTTTGTCAAGTAAAATACTCCCTACTCTAACACTTATAACCTAGTATGGCAAAGTCACTACATCTTTTCCTAGATAACTCTAGCTTAAAATTCATGTTAAGGGAGACCACCACCTCTAGGATACCAAACTTAATCACCAACTAAAAAGAATAAACCCAACTTGGAGGAAGTGTTAAATAAGTTCATAAGTACTTCCAAAATAAGGTTTCAAAATCAATAGACATGAATAAAGAATTTAGAGGTGTATATGGGTCAAATTGCTAACATGTTTGCTAGGAGGGAGAAAGAGGCCTTGCTAAACAACACAAAAAGAATCCTAGAGAAAAAAAAAGATAATAACCTTGAGAAATAGTAAGGAGATCCTTAATATGCTATCAAAAATCTTAGAAGAGAATGTAAATAAGAAAGATGATGATGAAACACCCAAAGGCTTAAGCATGTTGGAATATGAGGTAATTGAGGAAATTAAAATTTCCAAAGTTGAGGTAAATCCTTACTCCCCGCCTATTCCATCTCCTCAATGCTTGAAACAACGCAAGATGGATAATAAATTCTCAAAAGTTCTTGATGTCTTAAAGAAATTACATACATATATCCCTTTTGAAAATGCTCTAATCCAAATGCCAAGTTATGCTACGTTTTTGAGGAAAGTGTTACCCAATAAATTGAAGATAAAGGATTGAAAGATGGTTCAATTTAATGGGGAATGTTTCAATGTGGTCTCAAACAAAGTACCACCTATGCTAAAGAATTCTAGGAATTTTACTATTCATTAAAAAATTGGTAGTTTATAGTTTTATAACGTTTTTTTTGATTTGGGTACTATTGTTAATCTCATGCTTTTCTATAATTTTAAAAATATATAACTTGGTGAACTAAAGGGAACTAATGTATATCTTCAATTAGTGTATCAATCGATAAAGTTTCCATGAGGGATAATAGAAGATGTGTTAGTGATGGTTGATAAATTCATCTTCCTAGTGGAATTTATTGTTCTAAATATATAGGAAGACCATGAGGTACTTATTATCTTTTGCATCCCTTTCATTGTTATCGCTAGTGATATCATTGATGCGGAAAAGGGGAAGTTCTCTCTTAGTACTGAGGATGAGAATTTGTAATTTGATTTATCTATTGATAGGTAAGTTCTTCCAAATGATGATATATGTTATAGGATTGATTATGTTGTTAAGGTGGTGAAGGAAAATGTTAAAGAGAAAATTTTAATAAGCCTTTAAAAAAGAATTATGTGAAGGAAAATCCACCTATAATAGTGGCTTTGCATCCGTTCATGCCAAATGTAAAGAAAGAAGGAATAAAAAAATGTGTTTACATTTGTTACTACCACTTTTAAAAAATAAACTGATATGGATAGTATGGAAATGAAAGCTTTAGAAACCTAGTGTTCATCAACAAAATGGTGTTGGTTGAGTGATGAAGGAGTCAAGCTAATTAATTTACACAAAAACTTCTTGGGAGGCAAACCAGATTTTCATTTTCATTTTCATTTTTATTTGAGTTATTATTATTATTATTTATTATTATTATTTATATTTTATTTTTTTCATTTATACTAACTCATAGACTTATGTGTGTTTTTGTGTGAAGAAATAATAGTAACTTTGAGCTTCATCTAGATTTGAGCAAGAGAAATCATATTTAAAAAAATTCTAAGTGTTGCAGTAAAACACAATCACCTAGACAGATTTACTGAAATGACACACTTGGGTGACGGTATACACTATGCCCATGTCATTTCACCTAGCATAATTTTTTTTTACTCTAGTAGGGATGAAATGAAGAGCCCATGCCATTTTCTATTTGTCAATTCTTTGTATTTTTAATACCTCATTCACCTGCCTTCTTTTTATCTTTTTTCTATCCGTAGCCATCTCTAGTACCCTTTAACTAATCCCATGGTCTCTGAGTTCACATTTCCCATGTGTTCTTTTTCACACTAAGGAAATTGTGGTTATTAAGCATATGGGTTTTATGGGTTTGGATTTATATGCATTTTCTAGTGTCTCATAAGTTAGTTTCTTTTCATTTTTTTAATTGTTTCCCTATTATTTGTGGTGTATTTTTTTTACTTTTAGCACCTTGATCATGTTGTGTGTTTATTTCTATTTGTTTGTTATCTAAAATAAAAATAAAAATAGGGTAATTGACCCTTCATTGATGACATGTGAAGAGTGTCTTCCTCATGATAGCATATGTGTTATGTTTGTCATGTTGAGATTTATGAAACTCCTTTTAAATAGGATTTTTATGTGCTTAAATGTTTTTTTTGCAACCTTGGATAAATTAAATGTCAATCTTAATTATGGGTTGTTGTGGTTAACTAAAATGATAACTTATTATTTTTTTTATGTTAAGGTTTAGAAATGATATATCTTTTTGGACCTTGTGAGATTTTGTGCCTTATGACTAGATCATTAAAAATAATATCATTATCCTTTTTTGTGTGTGAGTGTTGTCTCCACCACAACTTGTAAGTTAGAACTTTATTTGGTTCTCTTTGAAACTACATGCAACTTAGAAATTTTTTAAAGATATGAAGGAAAATCTTCCATTCATCTCACATACATTAACTAGATAATGTGATCTATATCTCCTTTGCTACACTCCTTGAGTATGTGGCTCACTTTGTCAATTAAACTATTATTGTAGCTTTTTCCTTATATACTTACCCTAATATAGAGTTAATAAAGTATCGAGTTTGTTGAAAACAATGGTAAAAGTGTGGTTTATGTCAAGAATGGTAGAAGTGTGAAAATATTAGAGTTTTTCTAAATAAAATACCCATAAAATATAAGAATTTCCCAAGTCTAATTCTAATTTTAAGAAAGCTTAAAGTTAAAAAAATAGAAAAGAAGTGAAAAACATAATTAAATATGTTGGAATGGTTTAAAAAGAAGGAGAAAAAAAGACTTAGATAATATAGCGGTGTCTTATGCTATGTTAATGCTCACACCTCATTACAACTAGAATTTTTAATTCTGTTTTCGATAAATTAATGTCTTCATCTTCTACCTTTGGCCTTGATACAATCTTGAATAAGACCTTTTAATCATTGTGTGTTCTAAGCCTTCTCAGTGGTGGAGAGTAAAGAAACATTGAAATAATATAAGTGAACATGTTCACGTGTGAGGAGACTTGAGTGAAACATTGAAATCATTTAAACTACATAAACACATGAGAAGAGTATCTTTGTAACTAATGTTGGATACCTAGTTTAGAACTTGGGGTTATGAATGAGTTTGGTCGATGGTTTTCTACAACTTGCTTCACATGTTCTTTACATGATTTCTTCTGTATGGCATTGACCGAACAATTTAATGTTGATGCCATATTTCTTGTATAAGTGTGACATAAAATTGTTCAAAAGACTAGTTTTATTCTTTCTTGATGTTTGGGTCTCAATGTGTTGAATTTTACATATGTACTTTTGATGAGATATAAACTCCCTCATGAGAATGGGATCTCGATTTATATTCATCTCTCCTATTGGGTGTGTTTTATATATCTTTGCCTTGGGACAAACAAATGTATAAGAATGGGGAAGTTGATGAGTGTATTTGGTTTCACTATTTTGGTTCTATTTTGATACATATTTTATGGAATTTATTATATTTTGTCCATAGTTTAGGCTATATGTTTGTACTTACTATTGTTTAGATTCCTTTTGTATGTTTTGGGAGAAAAATGTTGAGAAAATATCAAAACATGGCAAGTTAAAGGCTGAAATAGGCATGCAATGGAAGAATAAGCAAAAGTAAGTACATAAATTGCTATAGTCAATAGAATGGTCATACACAGTGTAAGAACTTAATATAGCGGTTTTAACTTTGGAATATTCAAGAAAGGTATTCCAAGAAGGGGGGTTGAAATGGATATTTACACTTTTAAATTTTCAAAGTGAATAGATATTTAAATAAAAAATCCTTGTATAGAAAGAGTAAACACAATCTATAGATTTGTTAGAATGGGTCAAGTCATCATTTGTTCAAGGAAATATCTTATTTTGATTTTGTTTAAGATTATATTCTATGTACCATTCCCTATTTTTTTCCTTGGTGGAGATAATGTTATGAAGAAATGAACATAGATATTACGAGACTTATCTACTTAAGATATACTTCTCTCTTAATTAGTCTAGGTCCACAATTCTAGGTTTATCCCTCTTATTTCTCACAATAGTTTTAATATAACTATTATAATTTTTTTTTATAGTTATATAACTCGCACAACCCTATTTCATATTTCCAACACACACCTAAATCTTGGCTCCAAATCCACATAACTTTAAGGTGCATTGCAAAAATTTAAACCCTTATATTTTGAGGATGATCTCTATTATGTGATTAGTAAGATTACAACTTGATATTAAATTCAATAATAATCAACTATTGAAGAAACATAGTAGCAAAATCTTAACATGGTTAAAATAAATTATTTGCTTATGTATTTCTCCTTTTTTATCACTTCAACAAAATGATTTTTGTTTTCTTTCTTTCTTTCTTTGAAAAAAAAAACTCACATATTAACTGAAATGGGCTTTCTTAATAAATAGACAAGGTGTTAATCAAATTTACTCTAGCAAAAATTGAGAATGAAAGTAGATTTTTTTCATTAAAATTGCATGATAGATTAGATAATTATGTCTTAATTGGATAAATTAATCACTAATTTTATAGTCTCTGAGAATTAAACATCAACTTTCGTAATTGCCTAAATTCCCGTTCGTATGCTACTTTTTGATAATAATTTCAACTTTTCAATTGTAGATATTATCTAAGGAGGTTGAATTTCATCAAATCCACTTTATAACAACTTATCCTAGCACATGAAATAGTAAATATGAACTAAACATAAGATGTAATACCTAAATTCATCATATTAATACCAAATAGACCTAGTTCAATCTTAGCAAAAAGGATTACTTATATTCTCAAGGAAAATAAACAAAATAAATTACATAATAAACATAACAACAATGTAAAATTACAAAGAAGAGAAATTAGATTAACATAGGAGAACAAAGTTAATTCTGAGTTGATCATACATGAATATACACTTGAGTCTCTGATAAAGCACACTAATGAAAATAACCAAAATTACATAAAGCTTTTGCTTGGGAATAATAGGGGTAAAGTGCTCTAAAATCTACTTTAAAAACTACCCAAGAAGTCCCCGAAATGTGACTTAAATACTCCCCCATCATGCAAGGCATGTCACACAAGATGAATGTGGAGTAACTATAGCTACACGGTAGTGAAAGGTCTACACTACCTGGTTGTGTAGCATTTTTACTCTCAAACAGGGGATATTTGAACTTTGCAAGGCCATGCAGTTTGTGCACTACTTGACTGTGCAAAGTGTACGGCTTCGAATTCTTTAATAAAATTATGTACCGCCGTGCATGATCTGCATAACCTAGCCTTGTAGGTTCTTTTTCTTTTAATATGCACACATAAGTGCTACATGGCTATGTAGTTAGGTGTGCAAATGGCTATGCAGCACCATCTTCTTGTTTCTTTCAGACTTATTGGCATATCTTTGTCTCTTTTAACTTCTAAACTCATCTACAAACATGTTGGGTTGATTTATCATCCTTTAATGCCTTCAATGCTGGGTCATTTCCTCTTAAAACATCACCACCTTCTTAGATTTGAGCGTTTCTTGTGGGTATTCCTAAAAACAAAAAAAGAGAGAGAAATTGTGTGAATAATAACTAAAACCACAATAAAATACAAAGTAGAGACTAAATGAAGTATTAAAGTGAAGGTAAAGCAAGACAAAAATAGAGAAAATATTCACTTTATCACTAGATACTCCTCCAAGCTTTAGTATCTTTATGAATAAATAGTTCCTTCTTTTGTTCCTTCCATCATTTCATCTGAATATTTCCTTTAAAATTATTTAGACCTACACAACATCATAACATAGAATATATGTTTATTATCATCAATATTAGGAACTTAAAAAAAACCTTTTTTTTATAATGACAAATAATGATGCCAAAGCTTTTATTCCAAGTGAAAAAAATATAATTATTTCTTTCAACTAAATATTAATATCTACAATAAGAAAAATCATAAGATATACTTTAGGAAAATCATAAAACAATATATATTGGAAACCCATCAAGAGATTATAACTTAGAATTTGTGGGAATTATTTTTAGAGTCACTATTACAACAACCAATACTCATTTTCAATCAAACATAGGTACCGACTATTATTGTATTTTATTAAGTCACTATAAATCATACTAACACATTTAAACATCTTAATCTTTATCAAAATTTAAGATACTAAGGTTACCCACTATTGAGGTTCTCTCAAAGTTCCCTGTAGATGTAACTAGTACATAATCTACCTCTCAAGAGTTAACATCAATCCTTATCTTCCTACTTTTGTCATCATTAAAAATAGATGATTTTATGTGTTTGTGAATAAGAATGAGAAATCATAATAGTTAAACATACCTTAAATCAACAAAAATGATCATAATTAGATAGAATTTAATTTGCATAATTTTGGCTGCTATATTAGCCTCTCTTACTACCATCAATTACTAAGACAAAATATTCTGACATAGATGTAGAACTCAAATTGAGTTCATTGCAATTAGATTCAAAGAGATAAGTACAATGATATAATAGGTCAATAAAATAATACCAGTTCTAAGATCACAAAAGAAAAGAAAAAAAAGGGAAAATAGAAGTTTAAAGTTGATCAAGGACATGCATGATGGGATCCTAGGATGGTTTAGGAGATGTGAGGATAAGATTCAACAATAGCTCAACAATACAAAATTTTCATGACATTTAAGTGTTGCTTATTTTTCATTTTGGTAGTCTTATTAATGATGCCATCAAGCTGTGATACCTTAACTAGAATATCATTTTGATTATCTAGAGATATGAACAACAAAGCCTTATTTTTTTTTACATTCTATAGGACATATTAATGCCACCTCACGTCTATATCCCTTCTATAGTTCCTCTTCTCATTATTGCTCTAAAGACTCACTTTCATCTTTATTCCTCTTCTCTACCTTTGTAGCATATGCCTTATTCACTAATTAACCTCTCAGTGTCCCCAAACTCATCTTCTTAAGAATAATATTGTTAGAGTATTCACCCTTGGTGAGTGGTTTAGGATTTTTTAATGGGTTCCTTAAAGTGATTAAAGACCTTTGTTAACCATCAAGCATAAGGAAGATAATGAATTGACTGCTCTATAGTTGCAAGTATAAGCTTAATCATTAGGGAAGGTAGGTGAATTGGCTTCTCTTCATCTAGAAATGGTATAAGTGTAAAATCTATAAGGATTGATTCATTATAGTGTTGAATTTGAGGAGGAATTTTCTGATAGACCATAACATGTACCACATTCATAAGTGGACTCAGTTCCTCTGACATATCCTTCTTAGGTGTGTTCATTCTTCGGTTAGGAGAGAACCTCTTGGTAAACTCTAATGGAGTTGTACCACCCATCATGTTTTAATAATTTTTCAAGATTATAAAAAAATATCCCCTTCCAACCTTAAGAAGTCATTGAGCACCTTTCCATTAAACCTCAACCATAAACCATTCACTTCTGATATAGTTGGGCCTTGTGCCATCACCAACATAAATATAAGTCCTTTAATTTTGACACATTATAATCAGTAGAGTAATTAAATAACATGTTCCAGGATAAATTGGTAAGTACATCATTACTATATAGCACTTCAGTTGGAGACCCATTCATCTCTAAACACTTTTTTTGCCCATATTGATCCCTTAGAGAGCTTTCTTTTAGCCAATTTCAATACTAAGGACAAGTAAACTTTCCCCGCTTTTGTCTAAGCCTTTGTTTTTCCCTTAACTGATGAAGCACTTACCGCAAAATTTTCTTCATTATATCTAACTTTATTAAGTTCCACTAGTAATTCCTTATTTACATCCAACTCTCTCAATTATCTCCTTTCTTCCTCATATTTAGATTCCTCCTCTTCCTTTTCATTATTTTTTACAGCATATTCTGATTCTTCTTCCATTTCTAGCTCTTCTTCTACTGCTTATTTATCTTTTCCTTTTTGAATCCAATTCTTCATTCATTTACTCAACCTTCTTGGAATTATAATATACATTGTCTAACTCTTCATTTGAATTAGTTCCATATTTAGTTTAATCCTTGCTTGATTCCTCCACTTTTTCTTCAACATCTTAGGAATACTTTGCCAATGTGGCATCATCCATTTATTCAACAACACTTTCTACCTCAACCTTTTCTGATCCTTTAGAATCATCATTTTGGCCCCCCTTAGTCGGTGTATGATTTACTTCAAATAACACCTTTTTTATTATAGTTTCCCCATATGGGATTTTTTCTTTAGCCCCTTTCAGCCCCTTTGTCTCAACAATGCTTATTTCATTTTCTTCATTTGTAGAATTTTCTATTTTTTTACCTATTAATAACTTCTTGTGTTTTGGTTTGGGATTCTTCATTTTCTGTCCCCCTTATTTTGATTTAGCTTTTTTGATAGTGGTAGGTTTGGGAATGTAGCAACTATAGAAATTTTTTTAGATTCAATGCTTGAATAATCCTTTTATGTGAGTGTGGTTTAGAGATTTTCTTAGAGTATAAATATTAGATAGTAAGAAGTTATGAAGTGAACATAATAAAAACAAAAGTGATAAAATAATTGAAGATCTAGTGTCAAATAAAAAATGAAGATGAACATTGATTTATGATGTACATATAGGAATATTTTGGCATTTAGAAACTTTTATGTTACATAAGGAATGTAAAATAATCATTGAGTCACCATGGAACTTACAGGCTTGGTTTATAGGATAAAAGGTAACTAAGACAAGTGGCATGTAAGTTTAAATACAAAAAGGAATTTAATGGCTCAAGTTTAAAACACACCACTGTCCAATTTCTTGCTGAATTCCTTCTGATATTGTTACCCAATGTTTCATAAGGACAATGTTATGTAATTAATTGAGTCATAATTGCATATCTCAAATTTTCATATCTTATGTTGTTGAGAAGGCTAATCATGACTTAAATCACTAAAATACATACAAACTAACTCACACCACTTCTATAAATTCATCGTGGATTGAATGGAACTCAATATCATCCAATAATTTTGATCATAACCTATTTCATCTTGAATTTATGAAACTTTTATCTTCTTAAGGATATAATTAGCATATTTGCAGTTTGACTCTCACTTTCAAAAAAACACATTTCAATGAAACCTTTCTCAACATTATCTCTGAGAAAATGATGTGTAATATCAATGTGTTTAGTTCTAGAGTGTTGTACTAGATTATTTTCTATGTTTATTAAACTAGTGTTATCACACATTATTGGCATACAATTTACCTATACACTATAGTTGTGTAGTTTTTGCTTGATCCATATCAAGGTGCACAATATGAAGTTGCAGACATATACTTAGCTTTAGTGGTAAATAAGGTAACCAAATTCTATTTTTGGATACTAGAGAAACTAAGCATTATCAAAGTAATGTTGCCATACCTATCGTGCTCTTTTTTCTCTAAAAGATATCCTATAAAACCTACATCACTATAGCTACACTTTTCAATATTAGATCCCTTTGTGTACCATAAGCAAAGTTCATCAGTTCCTATTAGGTATCACATACTCTTAAACAATTATACCATTTAACACAATGGATTGTGTAATGGAATAATATCTTGAAGAGACCCTAAATAGGAACATTGGTTTATGTGAGAACCCTGTATTGGTGTGTTAAATGAAAAAGGCTGGTATGCTTGGTATGATATTGTTGTAAGCCTTTATATGAAATGACATTTGTGAGTTAATAAGACACTAATCACTTAAATTAAAATGAGTACTATGAAAGGTCTATATTATTCAATCCTCAAGTAGTTACTGAGTGTTATTATACCTTTAGGTGCTATTTTCCTTTGGGCTTTGCCTTCAAGCATGATTCTAGTTCATACCGGGATCCTCCTAGATCTTGGTGCCTTTCCTACTTTAGACATTGATGATTTAATAGAGGGTATCAACATTAAACATTCCGGTCACCATAGGAAAGTTGTTTGGCCTTAGACAAAACTTTTATCCATATTACTTTAGTAGGAACCTGAACTTATGTCCAACATGTTTCCTTGCCATGAGCCAGAAATTTTATCCATGTTACTTTAGCAAGACCTCGAACCTATGTCCATCAAGTTTCCATGGCATGAGCCAAGACTTTATGTCGAATTTTTGGATGATTTCATGGTATTGAGAGGCCATGGAGAATAATCCCATCTATTGTTTAAGAACTTGGGATTAAATAATTATATAATCACTTATTACTCAAGGATTAGGTAAAGAAATTCCATTTTATCTAAATTAAGATGATATCTAGAATGAGATTTAAGAAGGAAGTAATGAGTCAGTACTTATCACATGACTGTGGTTATTTAATATGGCATCCGATTTCTTTATGAATACCTAAGAGCTCACACCTTGTTCAAGGTATGAATATGTGGTATACTTTATGATCACCTACTTGGATATTGATTTTAATCATATGCTCCTCTAGAATGTCCATTGTGGTACATGCTGTATTTTGGAATGGTTCTATGAGTTATTCCATGATTGATTATTATTATGCTCATTAGTCTTCCATGGATAGAAGTTGTACATAAATTCTTGATTTCTCATCACCATAAAATTTATACTCTATCTACTATCCAATGGATAACCCAAGTAATGCATGATCCATGAGTATACAGTATGCATGTTAAAAAGTTTATATACTATGGTATGCTAACATGATTATAACTATGCATAATTAAATAGATCCACTCATATCTCGTATAACCTACGTGACTGTACATGAATGACATAATAGGAAAGTTGCATGCACGTTTTAGTAATTTAAACCATGAGTATGTTTTGTAAGACTTGCTTGTACAATGATCTACATGATGGTGGTAGATTGGTTTACTCAGCATATACGCATATTAATAGGGCTATTATTGCAATCCCCTAATCAATCCCATATATAGGAGGTTGGTTTTGGGTTTCCTAAGGAAGGCCATTGATTGGTGCATCCTCCTCTAAGAAATCTTGGATCTTTGAGCATAGGCTTTTCTTTGAGACTTTTTCTATGGTCCTTGAGTAGCCATGTCGTATTCTCGTTGAAATCAACTTGCTTCAATTAAGCAAATTGTATTCTTTATATATATCTTGTATGGATTTAGGCCTATCTAGCCCTGGGTTATAAACAATGAATTTTCATTTATTGCTCACTTTATTTTTCCTTGTGTTTCTGACTAGTTAGATACTTAGCCTTGCATCTTGTGTGAGGTAGGTGGTTAGGTTTCCCTCTTGTGTTGAATATAGCGGTAGCACCTCATTTTTCATGGGTTGGATTTGTATTTCCACTTTCATAATATTTTCAAATATTTTTTTATTTTGCAAAATTTAGGGTGTTACAAATTTGGTCTCCATACGGGGTAGAGAAAAGTAGTTACGACCAAAATAAGAAATTAAGGTTTTGGAGGGTCCTCGAATAGATAAGATATTATCATATGTGTAAAATGTGGGAGTTATGCCACAAAGGTTTAGTTAATGGTTAACAATATCATTTTATACATGGGCATGGAATTTGAGGACTACATAAGCACTAGAGAAGGGATTATGCTAAATAGGAAAAAAATGGGGTTTAGAGGAGTAACCCTAAAGGCTAGTTATTATTATGTGTAAAATATTGGTAATAGTCCATGACTCTTGAATATGGGGTTTTTAATAGGATATGAGACTTTTTGGGTAAACTAAGAACTAAATGGGAAATAGGAGGAGAGGATATGCTAGGGTTATGAAATTAGGATTTCTAAGGGAACAAGGTTGTTTTAGGATAGTAGTTGGGATAGTATCTTGTATGAGTAGGTGTAGATGGTTGTGTGATGAAATTGAAACAAATAAAACATTAATAATACAATGGTCACTTAAAGTGGAAGATAATTTGAGTTGGGCTCAATTGTACTTGACAATCCACTAGGGAGAATAGTAGCTAGGATTGTCTTGTAGTGGAAGTTCTACCATGTATTATTCCATCGATGGGAGTAGTGGGTTCCCAAAATCAATTAAGGTAAAAATTGAATGATAATAAATTTTGGTAGGACACTAATTACTTATAGTGGAACATCACTTGAGTCAGGCTTAGTTATACCTATCGATCCATTGGTGAGAATAGTGGTCATGAGAGTCATACCCTAGAAGTTGTACCTTATACCATTTCACTAGTGAGAATAGTGGGGTTCCAAACTTAAGTAAAGTAAACCATTGAATGATAATAACTTTTGGTAAGACACTAATTACTTATAGCGGAATACCACGTGGGTTAGGACTGGTTGTACTTTGATTACCAATCTACTAGTGAGAATAGTGGTTAAGATTTTCCTATCTTGAAAGTTTTACTTGATTACTATTCCACTAGTTGAGAATAGTGGGTTCCCTAAACCTAACATGAATAAAATCATGAAATAATTATCATTGCACTAATACCATATGTGCAGAGAATATTAAATGAGTCCGTAAGATTAACCTATATGTATGTCATCTCTTATTGTGGTCTTATCAGCTTTTTTTACCGCGGTTATAAGAATTATTATCATTTTTCAAAGGATGTAGGCTTAGTTATATTTTTCATATCATGTATTGTGGTTATGCCAATTATGTTTACCATGCAAGTTTTCTATATTAATTTTTTATAATGAGTTACTTAGTAACATTGTATAGTAGGGTTCCTTTTCATGCGCCCTTACCTATCCAATGGGTAGTGACCTTTGTAGGTTAGTTGAAGGTTATTGTTTGGGTAGAGAGTTTAGGGCTATCTGGTGTTTTTTTTCTTAGTATCTTTTGATATGAGAGATTCTGTACACTTAATATCCTTATACATTTCCTTTTACAAACATTTTGTAACCATTGACATTTGATTTCATTTGAATTAATTGCCTTAACTCTCTCACTACTCTAATTTATAATTGTAATAATCATTTAAGTGGAGTAATTATTTTAGCCTTAGCACTTGGAAAAGGAACGGTGGAGGAAACTAAACTCGTGTCAAGTGTGGAGGTAACACTCCATAATTTACTATTTTAGATTCCGCAACCAACTCTTTAAACAAAATTTTTTAGTAGTAAATTTTGGGAGTTTCAGTAGAGGAGGTCTGATGGGCAATAGTCTAAATGTGATTAGCGATGTGCATGCTTGTGGATTCATGGACACCACCATTAGTATACCTTTATGATTTTGAGTGTTTGGACTTCTTTGTTATTTATGCATACATGAGTGTGATTGATTAATGATTGTTCTTCACATCATTATGTGTTGTGTATGTGCCTTGATTAGGGTTTATTTATTTTAAGGAGGTTCTGACCCCAACTCATAAAACTATTATTTACAGATCATCCAAGGTTGTAACAAGTTAGTTTTTTTTTTCATTTACTTCGGGGACAATGTCTCTTTCAAGGGGGTAATTGTGTAATACTCCATTCCTAGAGACCCTAATTATAAATCGATAATTGTGTATATTAGTTGTAATAATTATTTTTGGATATTTAGCAATAAATATATTATTAATATGTGCATTATTATTATGATTTATTAAAAATAAAATTTAACTAGGTTAAAATTCAATAGAGAATGCATATTAAAATTTTAAATCTATGATGGATTGTTACCGATATTCACTTCATCGAATAAACACTAAAGCTAATAACTTGATAATTTTACCTAGATATTCCTACCTGATTATCCACCAAGATAGATTACCCTAGCCTACTAGACATCCTTGACGTTTCCTCCTTTCCCTTCCCATAGGTTTTTCCTACTCATACTCCTACATGCCATCGCCTTACACCACTCTGGCACCATACCTCCCTCTCCTCCATGTTTTCCTCTCCTTATTTTACTCCACATCTCCCCACACGCCATCCTCATCTTAATCCTTCTCCTCTCCCTTTTTGGGTCATTCCTTAACCCTGAGCAACCCTACTCTTTCTCTCAAGCTCCTTCACACAAAATTCCCTTTGCATTCTCCATCATTGCGCCTCCATTCTCACCATTTTTTATTTGCAATGCACCCATCTACTAGCATCCTTTCCTTGCCACCAGCCACAACCACTAGTTCATCACCACCTCCATCGATAAAAACACAAGAAAAAACACATTAAAAAAGGTTTTTAAAAGAAGGGTGGCTAAAAATGTGTGATCAAAGGCGGTGCAAGGATCCCAATATAAGCATGTTGACCAGCACAAGTTGCTCATTTGACATTGGCACAACTATACTAGCCAACATGGGACACCCCCGTCGACTCTCAACATTTTCCCCCATTTTCCGTAACATTTATCAATGTAGTCATGTTATCTAACAAAACTATTTTATGTTTTTTATTCCAAAATTCACTTCACTCCAACCTCCTCTACACATCCACACACGACCAATCTATGCTACACAACACCTCATATATAAGTCATAAGATCATACTTCTCAACCTTGATACAATATTTAATAAACTAGGAACATGAATAAAATTTCATATTATAAATAATAACACTCTACAGAGCCTCTAGTATATCAACACAAACTAAGTCTGAGTAATGCTCAAACTTGCTTACAATCAATGGCTTTATTTGTATTGCTAATAACACATTTCTACAAAATATAAAATTAAAGAACAAAATAACATTTTATTAATGTTCAAAATCAATTGTGGATAAAATATTTATATATAAACCAATTAAAATATTTATGTAATCCCCTATTTCAATCTCTTATTCTAAGAAATTGAGTTGACTTTAATCAATAACTCAACTCTTTATTGAACTTGAATTTCATATGATCTTTTAAATTTTTTGAGGGTCATCTTCAATTTTGTTAACTTCGTAAAACTATTTTGACGATGATTTGATATCATCATTGAAAACTTTAAATTTTATAATGAAGAGGGCACAACTTGGTGGTACTTGATCCCTTCAATCATATTTAATGTCTATTAAATTTGTTGGTAAAGATAGATCAAATTATATATGCTTCTTTTTCTATATGCTTCTTCTCTTCAACTAATTATCTAATCTTTACTTGTTAGATATTTGAACCCTAAAAGCCATTTACTATGTTCATCAATTGAATTCATTGCTTAAATGGAGTGTTATAGTATTTAAATCTACTTCCTTTATTCTTCAATTGAAGGATTTTATGCTCAATTAAAGGCTTTATATCTATAAATTTTATTTATTTTCTCTTCAATTGAAGACTTGAATGTCCAAATATTCAAATATTTTCTCTTCAACACTTGAATCTTCAAAAATATGATAATTTAATATCTAACTTTAAATATTTAATCTTAAATTTTAGAGTACACAACAGCGTTCTCTTTGAGAATTTATGAGTTATGAACTCTTCAATCTTTGGTTATTCGATCATAAAATCTTTGATCTTTGATTCTTCAATTCTTTAATCTTGAAATCTTTGATCTTTATTTCTTTGATTTCTAATATTTGGTTTCAAAATTCCTAGAAGCATTCCGTTAGAGATCTCTTGACCTTCAAACATAAGCATGTAAAAAATGACAACCTTCTATTCAGAGAGGAATAGGAATCCTGGCCATGAGGTTACAACCTATTAGATTTCTTGGTAAACTTGGGAGATTAGGTCCATTAAGCTTAATTTTTATCTCATTATCCATTGTAAAATTTAGTTTAAAATTATTTAATTAATCCTAAATAGTTATTTATGCCCGGTATAATAAAAATATAAACATGCCTTAACAAATTAAAATATTTTACTTTATTTTAGAAATCCTAAAATTTTAAGAGCATCAATCATTTTAAATTAAATTGAAATTGACCATCTATGTGGTAGTCCAATTTTTATTTCAACAAATTTCCCCACTACGATTCATTAGCTTAGTATACATGTCATACCATAAGGCTATGACTTTTAGTTCTTTAATGTTCACTTTTTTGATATTTGAATCTTCAAGGTTGTTTAATTTGCTCCTTAATTGAATTCATTATTCTTTAATTAAGGCTTAGATTTTTCAAATTTTATATCTTTGCTATTTATTTGAAGGATTTGATATTTAATTGAAGGATTTAGATTTTCAAAGTTTGGTGCTTTGATCTTTAACTTAAGGCTTTTATCTTCAATTGAAGACTTCAATGTCCAAATATTTTGTTCCTCAATATTTGAATCTTCAGCCATTAAATCTTAAAAGATTTTATCTTTTAATATTTAACTTCAAATGTTTATTATTTAGCTTTATAGTGTTTAGAAGCTTTTTCCTTTAGAATTTTAGAGCTCTAATCTTTTAAATCTTTCTTTCTTCAATATTGAACCCTTCAATCATTAGTTCTTCAATTTCTAATCTTTTCCTTCAAAGTTCTTGACAGTGCTCTCCTTAGGAGCCCTTAACTTCCAGACATCAACATATGTAAAATAAGGAGAGCCCTTGTTTTTTAGAGGATCAAGGATGATGGTTATCAGGCTTACACCTATCGGATTACCTTGTAAACTTAGGACTTAAGGTCCATTTAGCTTAATTTTAGACCATTTTTTGTTATAAAAATTAGTTTTAATATTATATTTAATTATATTAAACCTAATTAAAATACAAACATGACTTGACAAATTAAAATATTTTATTTAAATTTATAAATACTTAATTTTTAAGAACATCACTTTAGTTAACCTAAATTAAAATTAAGCAACTATATGGTGGTCTAATTTTTATGGTAGCAAGTATATCTACTAGGTTCTCCATGATATCCATCTTCTCCAACATAAATTTACTTGAAATAATAGCACTTTAGATGAAGTAGTGCCTAATACTAATATGTTTCATGTGATGATGGAAAGAATTCTAATTAATTGTCAAACATATAACACTCTAACTATTTCTTTAAAC
This sequence comes from Tamarix chinensis, assembly GCA_030549775.1. Classification (NCBI taxonomy): domain Eukaryota; kingdom Viridiplantae; phylum Streptophyta; class Magnoliopsida; order Caryophyllales; family Tamaricaceae; genus Tamarix; species Tamarix chinensis. The sequence continues at coordinate 61,020,747 of CM060177.1, read as the reverse complement.
TATAAGAGCACCATGAGCAATCTCAAGCTCATGAACTAATTCTACAAGCCATACAACTATAGGTGGCAATCAGGTTAGGTTTAGATCGGGTTATATTGGGTTGGATTGTTATCAGGTCGGGTTGCTTGTGGGTCATTCTCCTTTGCGGGTTAGTTGTGGATCAGATCGGGTCATTTCAGGTTACGGTCATTTTGGTTTGCCTTATTATTTAAGTTGGGTTATTTTTGGGCCGAGTTGCATCAGTTTAATTTATTGGGTCAGGTATAGGCTTGGGTCATTTCGGGTTCGGGTTAGCTTGTTGGGCCAGGTTAGATCTACAAGTGTAAATAGGGTGGATTTTATCTAACATACCATGGGTTTTATCCATGAGATATTTAAACAGATATGGATAAGTGGATATGGATGATGGAAAAATACCCATTAGATGAGAATATGGGTTATCCATATTCGTACCCGTACCCATACCCATATCCATATCAATATCCATTTATCTAATATATAATTACTGTTTTATCTTTAATTTTAAAATAAATATAGTATAAATTATGGTTAAAAGTGTCATTTAGCTTAAATCTAAATTCTTCTAGGAATCCATTAATGGGTAAATGGATCATTCGTCAAGTAATAGATATTTAGAAGATATGGATATGGATGCGTAAGTAGATACATATACCAATATGGGTATAATTTGAGTATGGGTATGGATATGGATGCGGGTATGGATTTACCCGACTCATTTATATCCTTATCGGGTTAAGATTGGGCTGAAAAATCTCCTATTCAGGTAATTTCATGTTCGAGTTAACTTGAATAAGACCTTTTAGGTTTTGATTGGTTGGATTGGGTTCGGCCAAGCTAGTCCTAGATCAAATTACTTTAGATTTGGGTTAAATCATTAAAAAAAAACTCAATCATAACCATGTAGTCAACCTTGGTAGCAGATGATTATGTTACTTATTACAAAGATGACCTTTAGCTGATGGTAGAACCACAAAGATAAAACATGTAACCATTGATGGACCTTTGTTTTTTGTCAAAATCTTGACCATAATAAAAGTTAAAAAACCTAGTTAATGGATCAATCAACCTTTTATACTCTAGGGAATCTAATGTAGTATTTTTCAATTACCTTAGAATCTACTTCATTGCTTGCAATGGTCCTTCCCATGATTTGCCATATACCTACTCACAATAATCACAACTTGAGCAATATCTAATGTGGCACAAATTAGACCAAACATCAAATATCCCTCAAAATTAGAGTAGGGTGTTGTGGCCGTAAACTCCTCCTCATCTTTAAACTTTGGTAAATCTAAAGTTGATAATATGAATTGGGTAGCCAAAGTAGAGCTAACAAGCTCAACATCCCCCATATGAAACCTATCTAAATCCTTTTCCACATACTTGCCTTATGATAAGTAAGATGCTTCTATTTCTGGTCTCAATTTCCATCACAAGTATCTTATTTGAAGCTCCTTCATCTCAAACTCAATCCGTAACATTGTTTTTATCTTGTTGACTTCAAACAAATATAATGTTTCCACATTCATTTAATCATCAAAACCTACTTCAAATAAATATATTCATTGTAGTCAATTTTGAAGAACCCTTTCTCAAACATAAATAATCAAACCTCTTATATCATTATTGAGGCAAATACTTTAGATCATATGATGACTTCTTCAACTAGCACACATGATCTTTCTTACCTTCAAAAATGGATTTTTTTTATTGGAACACATTGATATCCTCCTCAAGCTTTCCAAGCATAAAAGCTATGTCAACATCCGATTGCTCTAATTTCAAATCCTACGTAAGCATAATTGTAAGTAAAGTACCGATGGAAGAATGCCTAACAATAGAAGAAAATACATCATTTTTAGTTCACACTATGAATTTGGTTAAACCTTCGTGCAACCTATTGCCTTGTATCTCAATTTCTCAACTCTTGGAGGTCCCTTGTATGAACCTATACACCTACTTGCAATCAATGATTTTCTTCTTATCAAGTGCTTCACAAGTTCCCATATATGATTCTTCCATAGATCTCCTCCATAGAAACACACCAATTAAAAGAATATGCACTAGTTATGGCATCTAAGTAAGCCATTATCTCTTACACATCAATAGCAATCTCTACATTAAACAAGGCACATCTTGCTAGCTCCTCAAAGCTATATATGGATGGATGCTTAACAACCCTCCATGGTCTTTCTCAGGTAACCCCCTTTGCTTCACCTATTACTTGTATACACTCATATAAAGGATAGTACATTTGTAAAAGGGTTTACCTTATCTAAATCCAAATAAATTTCTATATCCACCGGGGACGTAGCAACATAAAAATTCTCTTTCTCCACATCATTCTAGAGGAATTTGTAACACCACCAATTTTTGTACTAGAAACTTTCTTTTTGAAGATAATGTAGAAGAATTTAAAAGAAAAATCAAGGGATGTTACCCCCACATAAACCATAGGAGAGGTGTGATCATCAGTTAACCCATGTATGACGTAAGGAAAAATGGAATGAAGAATGCATGCTCAAGTTTATTATAACAATACTAATGACAACAATTTGAATAATACTATAGAGAGAAGAAAGTAAACAAGATTCAAATATAGGAACCAAATCCAAGAGTTTAAATTACCAATAAAAGATCCCAATGTAGTGGGAAAAAACATCTAACTTGTTAGGCCACCTTTTAGCTAAAAAAATAAGGTAACTCTCGAATCCCCAAGAAACGGCCAACTACCCACCTATGAAAACATCCTCAACATAGCCTAGCTGAGAATCATATCCCTAAAAATCATCCTATACTCCCTAGACTAGAAGCTAGATCATCGCAATAACCAAATAGATATAGTATTAGTATAGTAAAGTACTAGTAAAACAAAGTACATAAAACATGGTAAGGGCTCATCCAGCACATTGATGTCATACATTAACATGGTTTGCAACCTACTTAGAAGGATAGTCCATAAGAGCATGGTTAACATATAAATATCATAGTAAGGCCATATAATACAAATTTACACACATACACGAGCCTCCACAACACACCATATAAAAGCATAGCACATAATGCCAATATTCCATGATAGGACAAGCATGGGACTACCTCTCCCATCACCACATTGTGCTTGTGCCAATGGGCTTTTCCAAGAGATCATCCACTTACACCACACTTATTCTTCTAGCTGAGGGGGCATACACTAAATATTGGGTCTGCAATACCTGAAGTAAATTTCCATGGAATCAGAATCATTGCTAATATTCCATGATGAGATGAACATAGGACTACAACTCCCATCACCACATTACTCTAGTGCCAAGGAAATTTTCTCATGGATCTTCATCATCTACCACAGTTGGTCTCTCGAGTGAGGGGGTATACATTTAGTTTTTGGTCTACCTCACCTACCACACTAGTACTAGTGCTAAGGGGCTTTTTTGAGGGATCTTCAACATCAACCATGCTTGGTCTCCTAAGCTAAGGGCACAGAAGGTAACCAAACCCTAATAATGCATACTGGGATGGCCTCTGTGATTCCATGATCACATTCCAAATATAAAACCAATTAGGTTTTTTAAGTGTCAAAACAAAACACTAACTAAGGCATACAAGCCACCAAATTAAATGTTTTAGGGGAACACCAAACTCAACAAAACAAGACACCACAATATCATCATTTCAATTAATATTAAATTTGAGTTAGAAATGGTTGAAATCATGGTCAAAATATTATAATTATATAGAAACATTAATATATAAGACCCTAAGGAAGAATCATTAGATAACAAGTAAACATTACAAAATCAAGTAGACTAGTTGATTGGTCCTTTGGACCAATCAACTTGTCTAGGTGTGCCAGACCTAAATAAAAAATAAGACTAATGAATCAATATGTTGGTTGGTCCTATTAACCGATTATTTATGGGAGACCAATCGACTAATTTGGCCAAACCAATCAATAGGTCAAAACATAGATAAAACCATTTTGATTTAAGGATATAAATTAAACATATTACATAAATGTCACAGATATACCAAGTGCACAAAACCATAACAAATAACACAAGGCCTTATTTATATTAGAGATAAGAATGTCGTACCTTTAAGCAAAACATGTAGCACAAATTACTCCTAACTTTATGGACGTCTACAAAGGCCTTGAATACTAAGAGAATTAAGAATTAAAACCATTAAAAACTCCCTGTCAAAAATAAAAAAAAAATTTAAGGAAGAATTAGAAGAAGAAAAAACGAACCTTTTCACAAAAATAGTATGATAATAAAAAGAGCTAAAATCCTCAACATTTCTCAAACCTTAATCCTTCCTTGATTATGAGAAACAAGGGAGAACTAAAGCTAAGATTAGAAGAGGAAAAAGGAAACAAGACTCAACCAAGGAAGGAAGGAAGCGAGAGAAACACTCTATTTTTCTTCCATAAAGAGGAGAAAAGAAAGAATGAAGGAATGCTCACACTTAGGAAACATTCATCTAATAAAAGGGAGAAAAGGGTAAGAAAAATAGGCAAGCAATGAAAAAAGATCAGGAATGGAGGGTATAGATGTGAAGGTTGGTCAACATTCACAGGAGAGAGGGAAAATTGACAAATATGGTTGAGTGTAGGTAACCAAGAACAGACATGATGAAGGCAATGAAGGTTGATTGTAGTTAAGAAGGGGCATGGTAGAAGATTGGTGAGTTAGAGACTAGGTGTATGAAGTTAAAGATGTATCCTAGCTACAAGAAAATAGAGGGATATGTGAAGGAGAAAAGAGAAGGTAAGGCATGACTGAAAAGTGATTTTTAGGAAAATACACTTAACTAAAATCATAAAATGATCTAAATAATGTGAAAATAATTCCAAAGTAATAAGATATACTTTTAAGCATAAATGGATTCTAAAGAGAAGTTTTTATTAACATTTGAAAGAGATTCAAATCAAAATTAGAAAAGTATATAAAATCATAGGATAATTAGCCTATTAGTTTGAGCAAACTAGTTAACTGGTTTACAAGAATAAAATTTTAAATCTTAGGCTATATGAGTTGATTAGTTAAGTAAACCAATCGATCGATATACTTGAAATTTAAAATTTATTATAATTTTAAGCCTTTTCCAAAAATAAAACAATTTTTTTTTATAATATTAGCATAATTTTAAACATATTTTGAAGGATTTTAGGATGGGGTATTATAGAATCTAGATTCATTAATGGTGACAATGAAATCCCTTTTGGTTAGAATTTTGGATGTAATCGATTCCTACAATATATACCCATAAACTCCAAATGTGTAGCTAACAAATATACATTTATTAGTTCCAAAACCAATACTTGCATCATTTACATAAACAAAGGTAGGTTATCAAAAAATATGCAAATCAAAATAAGAAACTTAATGGATCAAATGGTGATAACATTCGAGAAGTGATCATTTATATCTCCCTTTATGCTAAATTTCAAATTTTTATTTATAGTTAGTATATTCTAAGGTTCGATAAGCTACCAACATTTCTATCCCTACAAGGTTACAATATGCCAGTATGGAAAAGGTGAGAACTTGCATCCTAAGAAACCAAAACCTAGTGTTTCATAGCCTCACAATAATTATATTTGTAGTTTGGAGAAAAACCTAAGTTTTTGTCTTTAAAGTAGTGAAATATTCATTGTAAAATCTTTTAAAATGTGTTTAAAAATATTTTCATATAAAATAAAATAATTTTTTTAAATACTTGAAAAATTGGTGAAATTATGAGTTTCTAGTCTACCTATTAGTTGGACATGGCCTAAACAAGTTTACTAGTTCATTCAAAGACCAGAGTTATTACCCCAAAAGCACCATCCAACTGGTATATGAAAACTAGTCAACTATTTATACTAGTTAATTGATATTCTAGAAATAATCAACTAAGTTTGGTAAAACTTTTAAGCTCTTTCTATTTATGATTTAATAATTTTCTTAGGGCTTATGAAACCATATTATTATAATCTATTTGTTCTAATAAGAATATTTGAGTACCTTGGGACTATTTTTACCTTATTTGAATCATTTTTCAATTTTATTTAGACAAAATATCTCAACAGTACTTTTTTTTATAGTATTTTACTCACTTTCCCTCTTTTCTTTCACCTCTATCTCAAGAATGTATGTGGAGATCTGATTATGATGTTACTACTTGCCTGTAATTTATTATGGAAAAATTTTCTTCCCTATCTCCCTTACTCCTATAATACTAACCACTTACACTCATGTATCTTACTCAACCTCTAGTCCATACTCTAACTCTATATTTCCCATATCTGATCCTAATCCTTCATTCCTTCTTCCAAATCCTAATTTTCAATCATCTTTGTTTTCCTTAAACAAAGAAAGCTTCAATGTAGTACCCTATCTATATAACCATGATTTATATAGGATTTATAACTTCAAAAGATAAATATATCTTAGTTAAATGTTTTATTAAAGCATTTAAGGTATTAGAAATCCTTGTTATATTGTTGAAACATTTCATGCAGGGCTTATTAGCCTTTCTTATAGTTTTAAATTATGTTATACTTTCAACCCACTTTTGGCCTTGAAACTATTCTAAGACTCAAATTTAAAGTGGACATTTGAAATTTTCATTTTTTAACATCTTATGCATTTTTTTAAAATGCAAAACTAAGTTGTTGATAATATATATATATATATATATATATAGCTTCAATATGTCTTATATCACATTTTTAGCTTCGAAAATACCTTTTTAATTATCTAAAATTTATGAAACTTTAGGACTTATCTAATTTCGATGATTTGGGAAAAGGATAAATTTAAAAAATTCATTTAATCAAATTTATAAATTTTAGATCTATTTCACCTTTTCCTTGTGTGATAAGCGAGAAAAACTAATGTGTACAAATCTAATCTTGTCTAATTTTTCTTCTAATCTCTTTCATCCACGCATTTAATCTATAATAGGTGGTAAATATCTTATTGTGAGTACAAATATCTATGCAACATGCCCACCCAATTCCTTAATTATTTTTTTAATTATTTTATTATCTCAGTGCTTAAGTTTACTAAAGTATCTTACCCAATTTTCTCCTATATTTTCGAACTTTTATGCTAACATTTGAAATCCCTTCATTCTCTACTAAATGCACCACCACCATCCATACACATCCACCTTGAATCTATTTTCCAATTTTGTTCCTAATCTCCTTATACCTTGGTTTTGAGTAAAAGAAGATTAGACTAATATTATGGTTGATGATTTAGGTTTCCATCATCATTTGGGGTTTAAAATTTAGGTAGGAAGGTTCTATTAGTTTCTCTCTTTTGTTGTTGTCTTTTCGTTTCATTTATCTTTAATATTTTGCCATCTTTCTTATGTTTGAAGGTTTTTCAAAGAAGATTTGATTCTAGCCGCTAGATTGAGAAGTTAGTTAAAGTCTTCATACTTTTTTAATGGTAGAATATTTAGTAGTTGGATATTGGTTTATGCTATTTTTAGCCTTTATGCCGCTCTTGAAATTTCTATTGGTTGGCATGGCTGTTACTGCATGATCATTTGTAGTTTTTTACAGCATGTTTATGATGTTATTTAACCAAATTTGATTCCTACATGTTTAGGTTTGAGTAATTTAGGGTTTTATTTATTCTTATTAAATTTTGAACTAATTAGGGATAAAATAATCAATTTATATGTTTAGAGTGTTTTTTTTTCTTATTTTTGTGGGTTCTAATGCATTTATCATGGGTAATATATTGGGCATGTAAGTCTTGGTGCTTAAATTCCCAGTACATTAGGTTTTATGGAAAAATAATGATTAGGCCTCTCTAGGGGTAGAGTTTTTATTCTTCATGTTATAAGTTTTATTTTGCTTCTTTATAGGTTATTATGTTTTATAATCACGTTAAGAATTTTTATATTTAAATTTCATAATTTTTGGTAATTATTTGGTATTTATTAGAAAATTTTATATATATTATAAAAAGTAGATTAATAGTAATAAAAAATATTAAGGAATAATGTGAATAGTTAAATTTCCTAATTGAATTAAGATTAGAGTTAATATTTTAATTATAACTAAAGAATTGATTAGAGATATCTTAAGGGTTATTAGTGATTGTTGGCTTTGAAATTTTGAATAGTAATTGAGTGTGGGTAATTAAAATGAAGAGTCTTCTCAATGAATACCAATTTTTCTAAAATTGGGGTGTGTTCCTATTTTGAAATAATATGACTTATTTTATTTTTTATTTAGTACTAGTAACCCATACAAGGTTTTTCAAATGATAATGATAACTTGAAGTATATGATCTCTTGTGGTATGTTGTGGTTATAGCTTGTTGCCTAGTTGATTATGACCTTGAGTAGTAAAATTGTATTGAGGGTCAATTGATTATTTAATGTAGATCTTAGTATTATTTTTTGAATAATAAGGTGTTTTGAAATAAAAAACCATTAGTCATTGAAAATAAAAGATAAATAGAGTTGGAGGGAGAACTATGCCTCAAACTTAGGCCTTTAAAGACTTAAGTGTTGAGGTTTTATGTATACATGACTTTATGTCACTTAAATTTCTTAATTAGCTATCTTAGTAATTAGAGATTTGTTTCATCCTTGACAGTCACTACCTTAGATTATTAAATTGTGTTCCTCTTAAAGTTAAGTCAAATTTGTTGGTTGGTCACTTTAATAAATGATACTAATTGGATTAAGAATGATATTTTATTGGGTGTGGGCTTCCTATTTATCTTAGATGGGCATTTCCTTCCATTACATAATTTATGGTTTTAACTCATGATTTATGGAAGAGTTGAGTAGTGGTGTTCCCTGGCAACGACGCCAAAAATTGGTGTGGCCGTATCCAGTATGTAATTTAAACCCTCTTGTTGTCAATTATAGCACTGGTAAATAAGGTCTAGGCTGAGGATTGAGAGGGATCACCTCTATTTAACTAGCTTAAAAATAAAAATAAAAATAAAAACCTTAAATAACACTAAATAAATAAATAAGAAAAATACTAATAGCGGATAATAAAAGTAAAAAAATAATAAAAGGAATAAATAAAATAAAATAAACTAATAATAATAAATAATAAAAATAATGGGAAACCGCAGATATGAGAAATATGTTAGGGAAATAAAAATCCACCGCTAGATTAGGTCGAACTATAATATTAATTTCTCAGTCATCTTTTAATCATGAGAATGAGATTGACCAAGTTGTGCACCAAAAGCAGGTTCATACACCTTATATTACTTCCCTTAAATAATTAATACGACAAAGCACCAATATTAATCATATTAAAAACTAGCAGTATAGCAGTAACAAGCGGCTCCTATATTTAACTAGATTTAATGCATTAAGTATAATCGGAAGGCTATCAATATAATTACCCAAACTAGTACATAACCTATGTCTAGCTGTATTTCCTTTCCATGACCCATACGTATCGAAACGTTTTACTACTTCGATTAGAATCACAAAACTATTAGGTGAATTGTTATCTAACCTAGCTGCAATTTATAAATATAAATTCTAGTATATTATACTTATGAGGAAACCAGAACAAGGCATGCACCAAATAAATTATACTTAACAAAATTATATATATAAACTATAGCAATTAAAATAGAGTCAAGAAACAATCTCATAAAACAAAGAAAATAAAATCATAATTCAAACTCTAATCTAGGGTTTCAATTTATTCCCTAACAGCAAACAATTAGCCAGTCATAATTATAGAATTAATTACATAGAAAAATATATCTAAAATTTTAATTAAAATAAGAGAAAGAAATAACCAGAATTAATTTTGGATAAAAGATCAAGAATTTATTAAGAGAAAATTTAATTTTTTCTGAAATAAATTCTATCGGTATCAAATTTCCTCTTATTCTCTCTTCTCAACTCCTTAGATTCCGGGTAAATAATTCTCTTTTTCTTTTTCTTTTTCTCGGTGCTGATGGCTGACGGAGGTTGCTACTGTGCTGCCGCGCATTCCGTACTCTTTGCCCAACCTTCCTTCTCTGTTCCTCGCGTCAGAGCCTACCGGCCGCTCTCTACGTTTTCTTGCCCGAGCATGTGAAGGCTCTCACCTTTCTCCTCTACCGAGCCTTCTTTTCTTTTCTGCAACGTCCTTTTATTGTTTTGTGGCTCTGAGTTCTTTTCCTTGTCGAGCCTTTATTTCCACGTCAGCCCTCGTCTAACTTCCGTGTCATGCCTCATTACGTCACTCGTTCTCTCCTTCCGTGCTAAGCCTCGTTTGGCTTCATTTGTTTTTCATTTTGTTCCAGGCCCTTGGGCCTTCGGCCTTTGGCCATTGGTCCAACGGTCCAATCCATTATATATATATATATATATATATATATATATATATATATATATATATATTTCTTTTATTTAAAAAAACATACAAAATAAAATTCAATAAATATTAATAAATAATATTTTATTCTAAATTTACTTAATTATTATCATTTTAGCTTAAATAATAATATTTATGCAATTTTTACTACTTAAGCATAAAACAATAATTATTCACCTATATTAGTTAAATAAAATACTAAAAACTAAGATTATAAGGGTATAAAATGTGTCAAAATATGAACTTATCAAGTAGGTATTAGTTCATGTCTTAACCTTGTGATATACCTTACTTGATGTTGTCATGGTGATCTATGTGATTATATATGATTTATGCCTTTATGTATAGTTATGATGTATGCTACCTCTTTAGAGGAGTTACAATTTAAGTAGTATGAGGAAGACATACTAATATTACATTATTTTAGGAGATTGTGGACATGGTATGCATAAGTCAAAAAACTCTAGTACCTAATAAGGTACCAAGGGTCTTAAATTTTTTGTTTTGTATGTGATTTACAAATATGTATAGTTGAGTGAATGTAAGGGTTATTCAACATTCTACTTTTTCTATTTTAGTTGTACATATCTTGTGGACTTAATACATCTGTTTTCCCTTATACTAAAACTGCATCCTTTTGGGAAAATTTTTATGTACATTATCGTTTCTAAAGTTGATATTAATATTTTAGCTCTGTATTTGGCATAATTTAGATTATCTACACACCTCTAGCTATGTTGGGTATTGTGGCTTCATCCCCATTATTTGTTTTCCTTTCACATTATGTCTTTTGAATAATTATTTTTATATTTGAGAAAACTGATTGTGTTGCATTAAGGTAGGGGAAGGGTTTAAGAATCTTAAGCTCTTCTTCTTAAAATTCTTTAATTTTGGGTTAACATTAAGGATTTTAGCCACCCTTATCTTCTTATAAGTTTTGGAGTATTTTACTTAAATTTTAAAAGTTCATTACTTATTTTGGCTTCCTTGATTTTACCAAGGAAATCGAGAAAACTTCATAGGTTTTCCATCAAGTTAATTCTTTTTTTTATAGAATATTTAGTTTAGTAAAGGTAAATCAAACTTACCTTGATATGAGGTCAGCTAGTTTGTGTGATAATGTGTTATCCATTTATATGCGAACATTCTTAGTAAATTCGAGCATGAAGCATGATTTATGTGTTTCTAAGTAATATATGCTCTAGCTTAAGATTATAAAAGGATGGTTAGATGATATGTATGATATATTAGAAGTATGGTAACATGTTTAGGCCATTTAGCTATTTTGGTTTGCTTTAGTGATTTTAGACCATGATGGTTAATTATATTTTCTACATATATTCTCTATGTAATCAACATGATTTTATATAAGTGTTATATTTATAGTCATAGTAGGAAAGCAAGATCAATTTTGGATTTATTTGCAACAAATCATATATATGTTTTGCCACATAAACCGATCAATTGGTATATGGTAAAACAAGTCAATTAATTTTGTCATACTAGTAACCTAAATAAGGTAAAATATTATATTGGTTTTTATCCTACACTAATCAACTAGTTAAAATTTTAACTGATCCACTAGTTCACTGATTGATTAGTTTCATTCAAACTATTCCATTGGTTGTTTTTCTAGTTCCCTAGAATAATTATTAAGATTCTTATTGAGTTGGATATTATATTGACCTTGGTCTTTAAATTTGGCTTGTGTCACTCACCTTAGTTATCTACATTTACATTTATGTTTAGTCTTAAATAATTGGACATAAGAAATAGATATTTGATTGAGGACTATTATAATACCCTAATCTCAAGACCCTAATTCTTTTTAAGATATTTATGTTTTTAAAATAAAGTTATTATTACCATAAATTTTGTTGCAACCTTTCAAGATTTGAAAACCTCTTTAATGTTTGAGGAACATTTCATTTTCATTTCCTTGACATTTCTTATCATTTTATATCTTTTGTAATAGCCCATCTTATTGTAAATTCGTGGAATCAGAAATTATGCCATTTGTTGATGTCTAATTTTGAATTGAAACTACGATTGGGTATGAGGTAAATTTCTTATGCAAATCGATTGATTCCACAAACTAATTGATGGGTTTGTCATTTTAGCTAAATAGTTTTACTTAATCAAACCAATTGACTGGTTGAGGAATCAATCAACTACACTGTAGAACAGTCTACTAGTAGGCCAAACCGATTAACTAGTTTGTCGAGCTTAGTAAATTTTTAAAACTTAATTTTATTAGGGGGGGAATTTCTTATACCAAAATGGAAGCTTAGTAACCCCACTCAAAATTGTTCCTAAAAGAGTCTTAGTTTTTCTTATGATTTATTTGGCCCAAATTATGCCCTCAAATTGATATGAGAAGTTAATAATTAAGTGGGAGACATAACCTCATTCATGTCTTCATCCACCTCTCTCCTCTACACATTTCAGGAATAATTAATTTGATGCTTGAATCGATTTTTCTTCACAAGGAGGTTATGTCTATGCTAAATTCCCATTTTCCTTCTTGTTTTTGTCATTTATGAACTTATTGACCTACATCCTTCTAAAATCAGAGCTCTAGAAGGTAGGTAGGCCTATTTTGGACAAAATCTTCCTGTTCAACTCAAATTTGAATGGTAATAATTTGGGTTTTCATTCTATTCTTGATCACACTTGTGACTTGTATCAATTTATTAGCTACAAATAGCCTTAATTACCCTTTCTATTCATCTTTCTTTAGCCTTTGAAAATACTTTAGCCCTCTAACATTCACCTTATCCATCTCCACTTAAAGCCTTGCATTCAAAAATTTTTTTCTCTTTTGATCCTTTCTCTAACTCCCTCTTGTTTTAAGCGTTAAGCAAGGATTTAGATTTAGGATAAAGTTAAGTTTTTCTAGTAGAATCTTTTTCTATTTTTTTCTTGGGTGTGGCATGTAAATTTTTTCCTTCTATTTCAAGTTCAGATTTGGGAAAGTTATTAAGTGATTTCTAAGTTACACTTGTTATTTTTTAAGGTTTTGAAAATTAAAGATTTTCATAATTTGAGTTTTCTTATTTGAAGAAAGCTTTTCTTGCATCAAGGAAGTCATTCTTACTTCTGAAATGTGAATTTGCTAAGCTTGTGTTATGAAACCTTTAAATTTTTTATGCTATATGTTAGCATGTGTATATGGCTTTCTAGATTTGTAAGGAAAACTAGGTTATGTTGATTAATGTTGAAATATGCAACTGTTGTAAGCTAAAAATGTTTTTATGTGATGTTATTTCATGTTGCAATTTGGTATAGTAAGAAGTTATAAGTATGATATGCATAGAAAAGAGCCTATTTTTTTAACTACTTGAGGGAAAAATAATAGATTGGTTAGGTCCAACCAATCAACTATTTCTTAAGAATCGTCGAATGGTTAACCCAATCCATCAATTAGTAAGTCTATAAGGACCATGGCCTTACTCTCTACTTAAACCCATTAATTGGTTGGGTATAACCAATGGACTGGTATATGAATAGTTGAATAGTTTTTCTAAAGTGATCAACCAGTTTGAGGGAAAACATGGTTTAGCCTTGCTAAACTGATCGACTGGTTAGCTTGAATCGATCGACTATTTGGTACAATAGATTGACTGGTTGAGCTAGATCGATTAAATGGTTTATGTGATTTTGATTTCTTAGCCTTATATTCTTTGAGATTTTGTATAGTACTATTATATGGCTATTTAATGGGTTAAATACATTTGTTCCCATGGATCAATAACCTAATTAATGGATGTAATGAACTATGATTCATGACATGATCAATAGGTGTTATAAAGGTCTTGATGGGTAAACACCAAATAAAATGTGATGGCTTTGAAAAGGCTAATGAAGTATAGAATTTATCATTGAGGGATTAATATAAGTGATTTGATTAATATTTAGTATGCATAAATAAAAACCCACACATGGTTGGGGATAGAAAAGGTTAACATGAAAGAAGTATGTGAATTTCTTGCTTACATATTCTATGGGCCTTGTGTGGCCACATAATCTCGAGAATAATGCACTAATCAAGTAAATCAAAGACAATTGAGTAGTGTATGGGTTTGGGTTACCTAATCCTCGATTAGTGGGTATTAGTTTGCCTTTGGAAGTTTATTGATGTCTTCTAGATTTTCCTTCTGGTGGGATCTTAGTAGATCCTGCCATCTTGGTACCCTACCTACTCTAGACACTGATGACATACTATGGGATATCGATAGTAAAAGGTTTGGTTACCTCGGTGGTTTCAGCTTAGACGTATGTCCATTGTGGTTACTTAGCATTGGCTTGGACTTATGTCAATTGTGGTTACTTGGCTTTGGCTTGGACTTATGTCTATTGTGGTTATTTCTCTTCAGTTTAAACATTATGTTCTTTGGTTTGGATAGGTTTCAATGCTATGTGAGACCATAGGGTGGTGTATGATCCATCACTTGATGATAATGATAAAAAGTTGGATTGAAAACTTGGAAAATAATTGCAATGTGTAAATGGGATAATGATTGGAATGAGTAACTACATGATAATTTGGATAAGTTTGTGGATAACAACTTGATTAATTACTTGGATAAGACTAAAATGAGGTTATGGTTTTGGAGGAAAATAGCGTATGTAACCAAATGACCTAATTGATTAAGTTGGAAAATAAATTTGAAAAACCATGTGAATTGATGGTAGAACCCTTAGTTCTCATTGAATAACATACTTAGAATTAGCATGTGACTATCTATGATGTCGTATTATGAAGATAAGAATGATGCATCTTGAATAACCTAAGTTGTGCATGATATTAAGTTATGATGCATTACCTCACCATGATTGAGTAAGTGCATGTAATTATATCGCATTGGCATGACTCATGCAAAGTATGATTTCCATGACATAATAGAATCTTATGTGCTAGTGAATTCTATTGAGGAGGTAACTTGGCTTAATTAGTATGTAACATACTGATATACCCGTTTTCTCTGCCACTTGCTCATTCTCACAAGTAGAGGACCATGTGTAGGTTTTTGGGGATGGCTAGTAGTAGGCCTACCTCATCTTGGGTTCAAGGCTTGAGTGCATAAACATCAAGAGGTTTTTTTGTGGTCTGTGATGGACCAAGTTTTAGGGTCAGGCCCTAACTTGTTTTCTACCATAATAGCCCTATATTTCTAATTAATCTATCTCCCTATATTTAACTATTTCATAGACCGTCAAGGTACTATGGTGTAAACTCTTTCTTTAAATATTTATGTATTTTGTTCTTGTGCACTTTACTTTAGTTTTAGTTGGTTTGGTTTTTCAACCATGTATCTAATATAGGATGGGCAGTAGATATCTATCCTATATTAGGTACGACAGTAGCACCCTATTTTTCCTAGTGTGTTTAGTATTTTCTATTTCAACAATATTTTGAAACAACATTTTTGGACAGTGAGAAACTAGGGCACCATAGGTTGGTATCAAATCTTTTTGCAAATGTTTTCTCACTTTCAAGAATAATTAAGCTAATACAATGGGATGATATGAGAACTTGTTTTGAAACCCTATTTGCTCTTGATATTTCCAACCGATGACGTAAGATGCTTTAAATAACCTCCCCTACTAATTGAGTATTTAACTGGAAGTTTAATTATTTCCGAACCCAAAATGTCTGTGAGTGAGAGTGGGTCGGTAATGTGCTATAGATAACCTTTAAGTTAAATTATTATGCAAGTCTTAGTACTCTATAAATTGGTTTTTCTAACTACACCTAGTCTTTAGGAATCAATGGCCACTAACTTCCATTACGAGCGCATTGAGGCATTCCGATGTGTAATCAATGTGGAGGGAAGTGTAGAATCGATTGTCACTTTGGTTGCTTCAATCCAGAGATGATGTAGCAGAAAGGCTAGGTTTAATGTTGATTAAACTTGTCACAAATGATGCAACTCTGTTGAGATGATTCAAAGGTTGAAGTTGAATTCAAGCTTCGAATGAAGAAGAAAAATGGAGGAAGGAATGCCCTAGGCTTTCCTTGATCAAAGGAGACTCCAAAGAGAGGA
The DNA here is from genome assembly GCA_030549775.1 of Tamarix chinensis. Classification (NCBI taxonomy): domain Eukaryota; kingdom Viridiplantae; phylum Streptophyta; class Magnoliopsida; order Caryophyllales; family Tamaricaceae; genus Tamarix; species Tamarix chinensis. Next base: position 61,004,331 of record CM060177.1, on the reverse strand, counting down.
TAAAACACAGCTTGGCCGGTTAACTTTTGTGTTCAGAAATTTCTTCTATTTTCTGAACACAAAAGTTCTATTAACTAAACCTCGAGATAATGTACCAGGAGTTCTATTAGTCACCTTATTTTTACTATCGGTTTGTGGATGATGTGAAGTGCTAAATAACAATTTAGTGCCAAGCATATGCCATAAATTTTTCCAAAATAACTCATAAACTTGACAACCCGATCTAAAACTACGCTTTTAGGCACACCATGAAGTTTAACAACCTCTCTAAAATACAAGTCAGCAACATGCGTGGCATCATCGATTTTATTACTTGGAATAAAATGAGCCATTTTAGAAAATCTATCTACTACAACAAGAATAGAATCTTTTACCACCTTGTGTTCCTAGTAATCCTAGGATAAAGTTCATACTAACTCCTTTCCATGGTTTATCAGGAATGGGTAAAGGTGTGTATAAGCCTTTATGAACGTGACTCTTACTTTTTTGACATGTAGAACATATACTTATCATGGCTTGTACATGTTTAACCATTCATGGCCAATAGAAATTTTCTTACAATAGTTCCATAGTCTTATGTATACCAAAATTTCCTGCAATGCTACCTTCATGTATTTCTTTGATTAGCAAGTCTCGAATGCTAGATCTAGGATTATAAATTTTATTTATTCTAAACAAAAATCCATATTGTATGACATAATTTCCATGGTATTCAGATTCTCTGCATGCACTAAACATGTCCTTAAAATCTTCATCTCTACGATATAAGTCTTTTATCATATCAAAACCTAAGATTTTTGCATCCATCATAACATGTAATTTATACCTACGAGAAAGAGCATCGGTGACTACATTTTCTTTTCCATCTAAATGTTTGACATAGAATACAAAGGATTGTAAGAAACTTACCCACTTTTCATGTCTCAGATTAACTTTCTTTTGACTACGTAAGTATTTTAAACTTTCATGATCCAAATGTTATACAAAGGCTTTTGTTCTCAGATAATGACTCCATGTCTCTCGACCCCATATGATGGCGAAGAATTCCTTGTCATAAGTTGAATAGTTAAGTTTGGCTCCATTCAACTTTTCAGAGAAGAATGATATAGGTTTCTTTTCCTGGAAAAGTACTCCTCCTATTCCAACTCCACTAGCATCACAAGTTACTTCAAAAAGAAGATTAAAGTTGGGTAAGGATAGAATAGGGGCACTAAAATGTTTGGTTTTGAGGGTTTCAAAGGCTTGAGTAGCTTCTTGTCCCCAATAAAATTCACCCTTTTTCATGAGTTGAGTAATGGGTGTAGCTATAGTAGAGAAATACTTGATGAATCTTCTATAAAAACTAGCTAATCCATGAAAACTTCCCACAGCATGAACATTTTTAGGATTAGGCCATTCTTTAATAGCTTTAATCTTATTTGGATCTACTTTAATACCTTCCCCACTTATAATATAGCCTAGAAAAACTAAATTAGGAATCATAAAATAACATTTCTCAAGTTTTTATATAGTTTAGCTTTCCTTAGCTTATCAAACAATTTCCTCAAATGCACTAGGTGATCATAACCATTTTTCCTATACACAAGAATATCATTCAAATATATAACAATGAAATTATCAAGTAAAGGTTAGAGAACTTCATTCATAAGTCTCATAATGAGCTAGGTGCATTACATAACCAAAAAGGCATAACCATTCACTCATAGAGACCATACTTAGTTTTAAAAGCAGTTTTCCATTTGTCTGCATCTCTAATCCTTAATTGATTATATCCACTTCTCAAATCAATTTTGGAAAATACTTGTGCGCCAAAATTTTCATCAAGCATATCATCTAACCTAGGCATAGGAAAATAATATTTGATAGTAATGTTATTCACTGCCCTAGAATCTATACACATACACCAAGTACCATCTTTTTTAAGCACTAGTAAAGTAGGAACACTACAATGACTTATACTTTCTCTCACAAATTCTTTATCTATAAGCTATTGGATTTTTTTATGTAACTCCTTAGTTTCCTCTAGGTTACATCTATAAGCTGATTTATTTGGAATAGGCATACCAGGAACAAGATCAATGGCATGTTCTACACCTCTTTTAGGTGGTAATCCAGGAGGTAAATCATTAGGAAATACATCATTATATTCATCAAGCAACTTAATTAGATTAGGATTTTCAATTTTTTTCTTTTTAGAGTTAGAATCTTTAGAAACTAAAGCATAACAAATTCCTTGTTCGTCTACGTATTTTTCCATAGCATTTTCATGTAAAAATAATCTCTTTTTTTCATCACTTAAAGGTATATGATCAAACAAAGAAGGTGTCAATCTATGCAATTGCTTTGTTTTTTTCACCATGAGTTGTTTTCCTATCATATTTCCATGGTCTTCCTAAAAGTAATCTACAAGCACCCATAGGCAAAATATTACATAGAACTTCATCATGATAGTCTCTAATAGAAAATGTGATTAAGGTTCTTTTGTTTAATTTAGCTCCTTTATCTTAATTTAGCCATTTTAAAGAATAGGGTTTAGGATGATTAGTATTCTCTAAACCATGTTTCTTAACCATTGTTTTACTAGCAACATTCTTACATGAACCACTGATATATGAGATTTATATGTTATTTTGCTAAGTAAAAATTTCATTTATTCCTCATTATTTTTATAACATTTAATCTTTTCTCGAGTTTTTCTCTTTTGGATAGATTTTGCAGGAAAAGATAAAAATGAAAAAATGCAAAGGAGAAATCGATGGAAAGAGAAAAGACAACAAAGAACACATCAAGAGATATGGAATCAATGGAAGAAAAGACTAGAAATGAAGAATATATATCAAAGGGAAGATTGTGTTGATATTTCATGAAGTAATAATGAAGGAACAAGAAACACGACCCCCCCGTGTTTCCTAAACACAGCCCGTGTTTTTCTATCAGCACACAAAATGTCAGCATTTAAAATTCAGCATTTGGCCGAGAGTTCAAGGAAAAACACGGGGGTCCCGTGTTTTTGAATACGGACCATGTTTGTAACACCCCCAAATTTCACTCCTGAAAAAAAAAATTTGAAAGATTAAAGCGGAAGCTAGGAGCGAATTTGGGAAATGTTACCGCCACATCTAACACAAGATAAATGTCAACCATCTATCTCATGTTAGATGCAAGGCTAAAACCTGTCAAACAATTAAATCTGAATAGTAAACACTTATCAGAATACGAGAAATTTAAAGTCAATTACAAAACCCTTAGAAATCTGAAACCAATACTTGCAACTTCCAAAGGTGAATACAATTAAACCAAATAAATCCCGAAGGATAAATATCCGGATCGCCTACTCACTCAGGTCAAGCCTTCCACCCCAAAACAGTATCCGATCATAACCTGCACAAGAGGTCTGCTCCCCACCATTGGTGGATCATCACAGGACCCATTCAACCAGTGTAGTATCAGTACGGGTCCAATACTGAGTAAGTCTCGCTACCCTACCTTATAGGAGAGATATCATCAAGTGCATATTGAATCATGTTGCATTACGTTGATACAATGGTATGCCTACTCAAACCCACATCACAAGTCCTACCATACACATATAATAACATGCGAAATATATGTAATATCTTAAACCGATAAAAGATTCAGATAAACCAACCAAGCATTTATGGATAATGTTAAACCAACCAACCAGACATTTTTGGACAACGCCAAACCAAACCAAGCCGAATCAGGCATTTATCAAACGGGCATTTATGGGAAATGCCGAACCAAACCAATTAGGCATTTAGCCTCGCGGACATTACTTAGGGACATGTCCAGCCCCGAGCATTACTTAGGGACATGCTCAGCCCCGGACATTACTTAGGGACATGTCCAGCCCCGAGCATTACTTAGGGACATGATCAGCCCCGATCGAGTAGACTCGTTCTTTAGATCTCTGGTAAATATAGTCGATTCACATCATAGTCTTTATCAATTCATGTGAGTGCGGGAACCCCACTATTATAGCCGGTGGAACGGTCGCGAGGGTAATATACCCTGCCACTATTATTTGCCGGTGGACCGGTCTGGCCCCGACTCACAAGGTATTCCACTGTAAATATTAGTATATTTCCATGTCTTATCACTTTTACGTTTGGTTTGTTGAGCACGAAATCCCCCACTATTATAGCCGGTGGAACGGTCGCGAGGGCGTATGCCCTGCCACTATTATAGCCGGTGGAACGGTCGCGAGGGTAAGATACCCTGCCACTATTATAGCCGGTGGACCGGTCTGGGTTCGGCTCAACATCTTTCGCTGTAATTCGTTAGTGTCTTAATGTATCTTATTCGAAGACATATCTTTGGCATGCATGGCCAGAGTTCTCAACACGTCACATCAAAACTGACGACATACTCGTACTATCACATGTGAATAAAAACATAAGTACACGTCTTGTTTCCAAGCCACATTACCCACGAAACAAGTAAGATAACGACATTTAGAATACAACACAGCATTCATATAAGGCATCCACAACACATAGGACACAGGTCACACATCCAATCTTATCTATATCCTCACTCGGTTTAGGTCACCGAGCTGTCTCCTACGCTTATATTAAGCCACTAACACCCTTTGTATTTAATATACTTCTCGCATCGGAAACCCAAATCATGACCCTCAACTCAACTCCCCCACATACTTCACTCTTCCTCATAAATTCTTATTATTTTCCTCAAATTAGGGTTTCCATCCCAAACCCTAGTCGGTCCCTATGTACCCTTATTTTATCCCACGTACTATTTTTCACCTCGAGCCTCCAAACTCCCAAACAACTTTCAATTACCTTCCCTACGCCCCAAAGTAACTTTCCATACGTAAGGTTCGCCCCCATGCGGACCTTAACCACTTCATGCAAACCTTAACACTTCCACCCTACCAACTCTATCATTCCCATGCAAACCCTAGTTTCCCCAAGCAACTTTACTTTCTTCCACTCTCCTATTTATTTAATTCCCCCTTTTCCCATCCATTCATTAATCATAAATTGCCTAGGTCATTCTTACCTGCGTTAGCCGACGTACTTTCCTTTGGTTATTCTATTCGCTTATTTTTTTTCCTTTCCAATCCCCCACTCCACAACTCCTCATCAAAACATTCTAGCATTCATGTTACATCACACCACACCATCCTTGCACCATACCATACTAGTACATATAAACAAGAGTACGGGAACGTACCTCGGTTCCAAGCTGCGCTACATGAATACACAGATAATATACAGACTAAAGCACACCACCGCATAAGGCATACAAGGCAGGTAAAACATACGATACACACAGATGGCCTTAGCCTCGTCCTTACTAAACATCCACAGGTAGAGGTAAGTAAAGACTTACCTGGGTCCGAAGCTAGCTAAGCGAAATGAGAGGGAGAGGGATCCCTAGTTCGTGGGTCCACGAGAAAGCTTTCCTAGACCCGATAGAAATCGAAAACTAAATTAGGAACTATCCTATCAATCAATAATCCATATATTCTAGTTAAATAAACACAAACGACACAAATGATCTTTCTTAGAAAACGTGTCCAAAACTTAGAACTTAAAAGCATAGCTTTATTAAGATTTAAGGTTAAAACTAAATCAAAACGGATTAATACAATAGCACTTGGGACATTTCCACTACTTTTATAAATTTAATTTTAGCGAAACAACTATACAAATAACCAATTTCATAATCTCACTTAAAATCTAGGGTTTTGGGCCCGAAAATACGATTCGGTAAAATTCTATAAGTTTGATCAAATTGAATGTTTAGAAATGCAATTAAACACATTTTATAACATATCAAATAATCAATTGATCAAAACCGATAATAGAAATATTCAATTTAGCACAATTAGGGTTTTTGAGCCCGGAACGCAAATCCGATCAATTCTTGCCAAACATATCAATTGACGGTTCGAAAATGTAATTAAACATATCATAATGTAATTTATATAGTCAATTGAATAAAATAACCCGATTACATAATTCAATTTAAACCCGCGGGAGTTTTGACCTAAAAATCCAATTCCGATCAATTACGTACAATTTTCCCAAATCAACACTTCCAATATAAAATTAAATACATTTTAAACAATATTGTAAAATCAATTGAGCGAAACGGCTCAATTATACGACCCAATTTCATTACACCCAAAATTTGACCTAGAATTCAAATTCCGATAAATTCTGCATAAATTTCTCAAATTGACGGTTCCGACATGAAATTAGATACATTTAAAAACATATTATATAATCAATTTGTCCGAAATCACAAAAACGGGCGGATCCGAAAAAAATTTGGGCATAACCCGGCTAAAAATCCAATTTTTCCAAAATTCCAACACAACCACAAAATTAATGTATCTAAATCAATCTTACAGCACATATATACACAATCAAACAACCAATTTAGCTTTTCATAAGCTAATCCATACTCAATTAATCAAATATATATATTAGGGTTTTCGGAAATTATACCAAACGAAAAACCGACGGATCGGGGCAAAGGAAGGCCGAGGAAGCTTCGTCGGAGGCCAAACAGTGCTCGCCGGTGGTCAGCGTGGCCTGCCGTGGCCGGACGGTGGCGGCGTAGCTTGCGTCACTGCTGCTGCTGTGCGTGGCTGCTCCTGCGCGGCTGCTGTGGCCCGCTGCTGCTGCGGCTGCTGCTGCTGCTAGTAGCTGTTGTGGCGGTGGTCGACGGTTGCCGGCGAAGTTGGCCGGAGCGGGGAGGAGCTGGGTAGAGGTGGCGGCTGGTTGGGGTTTGGGGCTGCGCAGAGGGCAGGGGTCGGGGAGAAAGGGAGCCGGGAAAGGGTAGAGAGAAAGAAAAAGAAGAGGGGGCTCGGGGTGTGGTCGACCGGGTTTTTTTTTTTTCCTTTTTTCTTTTTTTTTTTTTTTTTTTTTTTACAAAAGCAAGTATCATTAATATTAAAAGCTTAAAAATTAATATTGGAAGATTTTATCTAAAATTTATTAAATCAAAAATTTATTTCGAACGGATCCAAAGGCTTAAAATTAGTAAAAAGGCTATATAAAGAATTTCGAAAATATTTTCGGAAAGATTTAACAACGGACGTAAAAATTTATATTATTTACGAAATACATTAGAAGACCCCAAAATAATATTTAAAACATATAATTAAATATTTAAGTCAAATTCTAATAAATCGAGATTAATTTAAATAATTTCCGAAATCGGTTTTCTACAAACCAAAAAGCATAAAACAAACGAAAATTAATTCCATAAGGAAATTCATAAATAAACTCCAAAATCTTTTTAATTTAAAACTTCCCAAAAATTATTAACGATTACCGAAAACGAATAAATTTAAAGTCGGAAATATTTTCTACGGATAAAATTATTAAAATAAATTTAACTATTTAAATAGAAATTCTATAATTTAAATAATATATTTCGTTAACGAAATATAACTTCAAAACAAAGCGGTAATCACATGACGAAGATATAATCGAAAACGAATTAAAAATATTAAAAACCAAAATACGGGAAAGAACGGGAAAGTATATTTTAACCGAAGATCGAAATCATAAGAATATAATAAAATCACTGTCGTGAACGAATTTGTCTAGAATGATTCGCAACGACAATGATTAATTACACTCAATTATGAATTCGAAATCATCGATAAATCCGTAAAACAAATCGAAATTAAAATAATTAATTATTTACATCCAATTACGCTAATAAAATCATTAAACTTAATAAATCTGGATTTTAAAAAAATACGGGGTATTACAATGTTTTTCTCAAATTCTGTAACCGTTCGCGCAATGTTTCCCCGATATATTTCTAAAGTTTGAACATTCGAAAGGGTGGTTCGGGGGAGTTCGAGAATGGGATTATCTCTTTCTCTCTATACTCTCTAGATACCACATGTAATTTCTAATTCCAATTCTCTTTGTCTCCATTGTATTCAATTGAACAATCAACGCTCCGCAATTCAATTCGATAAGTTCTTCTCCATTCCTCTTTTAATTGCAAGTTTTGATTTTTGATTGAATGCAAATCAATTCTCTTTGTTGCATTATTATTTTTCTCACGTTTGATGTTTCATTGTTAATTTATTTGTAAGCATTGATGTTAATTATAGATTATTGCATTTGATTGTGTGTTATTAAAATTATGTAGGTAGTATAAGGTAGGAGGATTTGATGACAGAATTAGAGTATTGGATTTTGAATTCATGATTCTAGATGGAGTTTAATTGAATTGATGGACGGAATTGAATGATCTCACATCATTGATTAAGAATTTAAACTAATTAGACTGATCACCTATCTAGTTTAGATCTTAATATACGCTAGGATAACAGAATTAATACGTAATTGTTAATTAACGTTTCCATAGTAGCAAAAGATTAATTATTAATCTTGTCCATTAATTCGTATGATTGCATGATCCGAGCTTATGTGATTATGGTCATAATTGACTGCTTTCCATTCGTAATGCGGCCATTAATTGAATCTAGTGTTCTTAACCTAGGTTATTAATTGGTTAGGTGATAAATTGAGAGCTTATTCAATTTATTAAAATTGAGAGAAAGCAAAGAAATGAATTAATATGAGTTTCTACAAGTCAACATTAAATCATTTGGAATCATTCTTTTCTCCATGATTATTTGATATCCTAATTCCATAATCAATACCTTCCTATCCTTATTCATTAATTAGTGAGTACAATGTTTTATTTTTTATCCATAGTTTAGATATTGATGATAGAATTGTATGTTATTGCATAACCGGGGTTTTAACATCGATTATGGAATTATTGATTATATACCATTCCTTGTGGGTTCGACTCCTTCTTGCCATATACTACGTATTTGGGAATTAGGATTTATTTATTAAATTTTTTGTGCATATGACAGTGCATCAACCACTATCAATTATGAGTCTACAAACCATGTCACCAATTTTACACTTATCTTAAATTTTCTCTCTTTGAGTAGGTGTAACATTAGGTTGGATTTGTAAAACTCTTTGAATTACTAAGCATGGATCTCCTTCTTCTTCATCCATGGTTAAGATTTCATTAGGAGACTCAATTTCTAAATTCTCATCATCACTACATGGTTCCATGTTTTATATTTCATGCAAGGTTAAGGCTAAATTATTCTTTTTACCATATGAAGATGTTGGTTTAGGTGTAAAGGTGTTAGAATAGGGTTTAGTTGAAGTTGAAACATTAGACTTAACATAGGCTTTAGTTGATTTCGTTTGTCTTTCAAATTTTAAAGCCAATTTAATCAAGTCATCAAGAGAATCATAAGAATACATATCCACTTTATCTCTTATCAAATTATTCAAGCCACCTAAGTATCCAGCACACTTTTGTTCTTTTTCTTTCTAGAACATCACAAATAAGGGCTAGTTTTTCAAATTCTCTAGTGTATTCCTCTACACTAAATAAATCTTGCCTTAGAGTGGTCATTTTCACATACATATCTTTCTCATACTCTATAGGCACAAATTTTTTCTTAGGTACTTTTTAAGTTTTTTCCAAGATTTTATCCTTGATTTATCTTGTCTTTCTCTTGTTCTTTTTTAATTATCATACTAAATTCGAGAAAACTGTTTGAACTTAAGAGTAGCTAGATTGCATTTTCTCTCATCATCGTACTATATAAATTCAAAAATAGCTTCAATTTCATGTAACCACTCAAAGAATAATTCCACATTCAAATCACCATAAAATTCAGGTAGGTCAAGTTTAATACCTTGATCTTCATGGTAAGCATGTCTTCCTTGGAATGTATGTGGTCTTCTTTGGTTGCTTGAGCCAAAGGAGCTCATATCATCTTCGCTTTCTTCATTGTGATGCATGTTTGAATATCCATGCCCACCTTTTGCATTAATGATTGGCTTCATCTTTACTTCCACACTATCATGTGGTGTTTCCATGGGATTTTTCCATGGTTTATGCACCTCTTGTTCAGCTAACTTTGCTTCCACACTTTATAGTTGATGTTGAAGTGTGGTTTGATTTTGTAACTAAGAATCCATTTATGTGTTTAGGCTCTTGATAGACTCTACCAAGGAATGAACTTATTCATTAGCTATGGTGAAGGGTTACACACACCTCTTTTTGTTGCACAAAAGAGTCCCACAATATATGTTCACACTTTATAGTCTTGTATTATGCACAAATGAGGAAAATTTATCCACATGAAGTCACAGCTTGCACGCAAGAACCAAAGGGGTTGGATGTATTCTTCTTATGTGGTTTAGATTTTTACCATATAAAATAACAATCTATTAAGGGTTTCTTTAACACACACAGGTCTTCATGTTGAAGATGCGAACATTGTGCATCATAAGAGATGTAGAGGAGACAAAGAATAAGAGTATAGAGTGGACTATGGAGAGGAAATGAATCGGACCAAGCCGAGAAACACGCAACACTTTCTCAGCCCGTGAAATGGTTATGTTACCAAGTTTTAATTTTCTTTCTTCTTACCATGATTGGTATGATAAAAGGAAATGGAAATGGATGGATAATTGTGGAATAGATGTGTAGATAGAGATAGGAAATAAAAAGGAAATGATCAGTGGAAACAAAACAAAACTCAAAGTATAACAAAGCAACACACACAGGTGAAGATTTCCGTAGAATAAAGGACTGCTGGTCGAAGGTGATACCAACTTGGCTATGAGAAAATGCCACAAGATTGTTGCAAGATTTCAAGATCTTCAACCAAGATCTCAAGGAAGATTCAAGAAGAGTATGAAGGTTCAAGAATTCAATTAAGGAAATAACTATCGATGAGTTCTTGATGCAAAGAACTCACATATACAATAACATGTTTGCAGAATGGTAGTTTGATTGATAGAACTCAAAATAGCTGAAGCTTTGATACCAAAAATGATGTGTAACCAATGTGGAGGGAAGTTTAGGATTGATTGTTACTTTGGTTGTGTCAATCACAAGAGGATGTAGCAGAAAAGCTTGGTTTAATGCTGATTAAACTTGTCACAAATGATGCACTCTACTGAGATGCTTCAAAGGTTAAAGGTGAATTCAAGCTTCAAAGGAAGGAGAACAATGGAGGAAGGAATGCCTTGGGCTTTCCTTGATCAAAGGAGACTCCAAATAGAGGATAAAACACAGCTTGGCTAGTTAAATTTTGTGTTCAAAAATTTCATCTATTATCATTCTTTATTTAGGCGTGTAAAAGGGTATATATAGGGAGGAAGTAGCCGACACCTTTAAGCTCAAACCACCCGGTTCCTTACCTTAATTCAAGCTAAATTATCTTACTTGAATTAATCATATATAAGACCTAAACTTAATCAAAATATCATTGTCTAAATGATATTAATGACTAACATTACAAAGCCACACAAATAACTATGGTATATACATAAAATTACATCAAACCCTAGCTTACAAAAAATACACTTAGGGTTTACAAAAAGTTAATATAAATAATGATAACCATCACCATATCTTCTTGTTGTAAAGTATCATATCATGTATGCCATAGTCTTACATGCTTTGAATGCTTGTACACTTTATGGTGTATTAATATCTTCTCCTTGCAAATATGTAACATACCTGCAAGAACAACTTGAATTGTTTTCAACACCAAGCATGGACATATTATCAAGAATATTTAATATGATAGGCTCCAATATTAATAAAGCTAATTCTTTATTACCATGAGAACCAATAGGAATATGAGAATCATTAGATGCTCCTACATCACATTCATGGAGACAGTTGGTGCCTACATGGAAGGCTAAATTTGAGCATCACGACCATCATCGATGCTTATACCTGTATGAGTTATAGAGGATTATCTTAGGAGGGCCAGACATCATAACCCATCAATCTTCGAAGGCCAGGAGGACCCTAACATCATCGAGTGATGGATTATCTTGGAGGAGACCTTTACCATATGTGGTTGCCTTGAGATAATAGGGTCGATGTGATAATATATTGCCTAAGGGGAAGGACAAACACTTGGTGGAGAAGTGTCTAATGTATAGGTGGAAAGCCTATGGGTTAGGGGTCGTTCCTTTAGGATCTTTATGCCCCTTTCTATCCCACACACCTCTGTATGAAGAAGTGTGAGGAGTTCATAGCCCTTCATTAAGGAGGCATGATAATCGAGGAGTATTATATGAGATTTATGGACTTGGTCTAATTTACCCTAGAGGTTAAGGCTAATGAGGTGAGGCACGTCCAACATTTAAGCATCGGCCTAAGAATCTGATATCAAGAGGTGTTAGTGGGAGTTACTCCATCAAACATGGTGGGAATGTACAAGGAAGAATTGGAGGCTTCTTGAGTCATCTAAGCCTAGAGCATCTAGTTAGGGGAAAAAGGAAGTGTGAACATTATCAGCATTCCAATGAAAGGAAGAAGGATTATTCGGGAGGAAGTATGCTCCCAAAGTATAGTAAGAGCATAGGGTTAGTACCCCATATTGGAGGTTCATCTAGGGGTTGTGATGAGGAGAGGCACTACCATTGCAAGCATTGCAAAGTAGATCACCTTGGGGAAGATTATATAGGAAATAAGGTGACATGCCATGGGTGTGACATGGGGGCATGGAGTCTATAGGTGTCAAGTTTGAAGTGGCAGTGTTTAGACGACTCATTCTAAAGCTCAAAGTACCAAATCAATTTAGCAACCATAGCCTTAAATTTAGAGAGTTCCTCCATCACCAACTCGAGTCACCAATTGAGCTAGTCAACCTAGTGGTCAAAGGTCTCGTATCTTACTACAAGGGTAAGGATCAGCTAGTGCCATAAGAGTTCCTTTTAAGAGGATGCATGAATGTGATTAGCTAGTTAAAGCTATAGCATCAGGCTAGTGTAATAATTGATATGTTTACTATCTCTATCTTTCCAATATGTGTATTATTTGACTCCGGTGAATCACACTCCTTTATGTCATTCACATTTTTAGCTAGAGACACTTTATCTCCTTCTGATAGTATTTCCACTTATGTTTTGTTCCCTTCTAGGGATAGAATTGCATGTCTAGGTTCTATAAAACTGGCATTGATAGTTGGGAGTAGAATTTCCTTTATATCTCATGGAACTTGAATTATGTGACTTCAATGTAATCATCAGAATGGATATGCTAGGAAATTATAGAGTGGTAATTGACTTATCACAAGAATGTGTGGTTCTATGAAGGCCAAAAGGTGTTAGAATCTCATATCAAAAGTGTGAACCTAACCCCTCTGTAAGGATCCAATTGGTAATTATGATACTCAAACTTGTTAGTAAAGGGTATCTGCTCTTCTTGTGTACTATTAAAGATACTAGAGTGGTTGAGATACCTTTATAGTTGAGAGTAGTGGTTTTCTAGTATCGTGACGTATTCTTTGAGTAGATTCTAGAATGATATCCATTTTGAAGGCTGAGTTTACTGTGGATGTGTAGCTAGGGAAAAAACTAGTATACAAAGCTTTTTACTATATGGAAAATACAAAGATGAAAGAGCTCAATGTCCAATTGGAGGAGTTATTATGGAATGGTTTCTTCCAACCTAGTATATCACTATATAGGGCACCAATCATGTTTTTGAAGTAGAAAGATGGGAGCTTGAGGTTGTGCATCAATTATTGAGTTTTGAACTAGATTATGGTAAAGAACCATTATCAATTACCAAAGATAGGCGACCTATTTGACAAATTCAAGTGAGCAAAGGTATTCTCCAAGATTGATCATTCGTGAGGATACCATCACTTAAGGATAGCAAAGTAAGACATCCCTAAGAGTGCTTTTCAAACACATTAAGGCCCTTATGAGTTCACAGTAATGCCTTTTAGATTCATTAATTCACTAAAAACATTCGTGTCCCTCATAAAAAAGATATTAGACATTCATAGATTAGTTCATCATAGTGTTCATCGAAAACATCCTCATATACTCCATTTATTGAGAGATGTATGAGAAACATTTAAGGTAGAATCTTGATTGTTAAGGTCACACCAATTATATGTCAAATTTTCAAAGTACATGTTTTGGTTAGATCAATTGGATTTTCTTGGACATGTAATCTCTAAAGATGGAGTGGCAGTGGATCCTTCCAAGGTTTAAATAGTTTATGAGTGGCCAACACTAACTTTCGTTAAGGAGGTGCACACCTTTTTGGGGATTGGTCGGTTACCACCATAGGTCTGTGACAAAATTTTCTAAGATAGCACACCTATTGAATAACTTACTAAAGATGCCTATATATTTTTAGTGGAATGAGAAGAGTAGTCAAACTTTTGAAAAATTAGAAAGGACTTGACTTCATCCCTTGTGCTCATGTTACCAAGTAGGTCTGACAGTTTTTAAGTATAAACTGATGCTTCCAAGCATGGTTTGGGTTGCATACTGATGCAACAAAGGAGAGTAGTGGCTTAGTCTTCTTGATAACTAAAGCAGCATGAACATAACTATCCGACACGTGACTTAGAGATTTCCATGATAGTGTTTGCCCGTAAGATATGGAGGCATAATCTATATGGTATTTAGTGCAAGTTCTACACTAACCACAAAAGCCTTAAGTATATCTTCACATAATGGGATTTGAATCTGAGATAGCGCCAATGGTTGGAATTAGTCAAGGAATAAGACAAGGAATTAAACTACCATAAGGGTAAGACCAATGTGGTGGCCGATTCTCTTAGCTGAAAGATGTTGCATTCCTTTAGCATGATTGTGTTCTTAAATCATTTGTATTGAGGGTTTACAAAGATGGATTGATCATCGTTGATAGTTTAGAGGCAAGAATGAGTGTTCTCACCATCACCCCTTCAATATTTGAGGAGATTCGAGCTAATCAACTTGGTGATGTTATGCTTGAGAGGATCAAGAGTAGTATTGCATAAGGTAGAGCTCAAGGATTTTAGATCTATAAGGACGGTAGTGTTAGATACCAAGGCAAGTTGTGTTTAGCATGTGAATTTATTGAGCTTAAGAGAAGAATGCTTAAATAAGGAGGATTTAGAGAAGGTATATTGATCACCTCATAGGAATATGGAATTGGCTAAGTTTTTTGCTCGATCCTTAACTTGCCAAAAGGCTAAGGTTGAGCCTAAGAGACCAGCAGGGTTGGTACACCCACTAGAAATTTTAGAGTAGAAGTGGGATAGCATATCTATAGATTTTGTGGTTGGTCTTCTAAGGAATCATATTAGATTAGATTCTATCTAGGTTATTATGAATCATTTAAATAAGTAAACAATATTTATACCAATGAAAATAACATAGAATATCAAGTAGTTAGCTAATACTTATAGGAAGTACATTATGAGATTGTATGGATTCCCTAAATATATTATGTCAGATCGAGACTCTAGGTTCTTCTTGCAATTTTTACAAAAGCTTCAAGCCACTTTTAGGACTCACCTAAAGATGAGTGTTACTTTTTACCCAACTGTGAATGCTTAGACATATATGACCATTCTTAAGTTAGAAGAGATGATTTAGGGATGTGTGTTGGATTTTAAGGGTATTTGAGAAGATTTATTGAACTAAATTGAGTTTTCCTATAACAATAGTTATCACACTAATAGTAAGATGGCACCTTTTGAGGCCTTGTACGAGAGGGAATGCCATAGTCCTTCTTATTGGAATGATATCAATGAGACATTTGTGTTGGGACCCATGATGATTTGGAGACAATAAGGCATGTCCAATTGATTTTGGACTAGATCTGAGCAACCTAAGATCAGTAGAAGAGCTACAAAGATTTGAGAAGATGAGCCGATGTTGTTAAGGTGGGAGATAGAGTCCTTTTATGGGTATCACCCACTAAGGGAACCATGTGATTTGGCAAAAAGAGTAAGCTTGGTCTAAGGTACATTACACCATATGAGATTATAGATCGTGTTAGTGAGGTCGCCTATCGTTTAGCCCTATAGATAGAAATGTCACGTGTGTATAGTGTCTTTCACATATCCCAATTAAGGAAGTATGTAGTGGATCTTTGGCATGTTCTTCAACCAGAGTCACTAAGGCCTGATGAATACTTAACTTATGAAGAGTGAATAGTGAGGATTCTAGATATAAAGCCTAGAGAGACACATATAAAAATCATTCCACTAGTAAAGGTCCTTTGTTTATGGCATGATGCTATGGAGGCTACTAGGGAGGCTAAAGAGGAAATTTTAGCCAATTACCTAGTGTTATTTTCTTAGCGTGGCACCTTAATGTAATCATTTTTCTTTGAGGGGGTAGTAAGTTCTTTGCTTGGATGTATTGTTCATAATGTGTGACTTACTATGTATTATATGATGTGATTGGAATGTGAATAGGTTTGGGGACGCAATTTCTTTAAGGGGGTAGTGTTCTAATGCCCTCATCTTTTTATTAATTTATGGAATGAGAAATGCTAACATTTGTTAAAGTTTGATGATGCTTTGGAAATATGATTGGATTTGGGAAAAATAAATTAAATAAGTTTTTAGATAGACCATTCAATTGGTTCATTATTTTGGCTAAATTTTTTTTACTCGACCAAATTATTGGCTGGTCGAGGAATTGATTGTCTAGTTTGTAGAATAATTGACTTGTAGGTAAAACTAAATAACTGGTTTTTTGAGCATAGTACATTTTTAAAAATCAATTTTTTGGAAAATTTTCTTAATCCAAAATAGAACCTTAATAACCTCATTCCAAGTTGTTCATAAAATATTCTTAGCCCTTCTTGTGATTCATTTGGCCAGAAAATATTGCCTCACATTGATATGAGAAGTCAATTTGGATAATTAAGGTGGAAAATGACCACAATCATATCCTCCTCCACCTCTTTCCACTGCATACTTCTGGAATCATTGCATCAATTCCAAACTCAATTCTTCTTAGCTAGAATGTTCCTCCCATGTTGACTTCCCATTTCCCTTCTTGTGTTTATCATTTCTTGACTTATTGACCTGTAACTCTCCAAAATCAACATTTTAGCTCTGGAAGGTAGGTTGGCCTATCTTGGAGGAAATCTATCCATTCAACTCAAATTTGAATGGTAAGAATTTACGTTTTCAATCTATTCTTAACTACACTTATGAATTTTATCAATTTATTAGCGATAAATAGTATTATTTATCCCTTCTATTTACCTTTCTTTTAGCCATAAAAAATACTTTATCCCTCAAACATTCACCATATCCCTCTCTACTTCAAGCCTTGCATTTGAATTATTTTTCTCTTCTAATTTGTTCTCTATCTCCCTCTTGTTTTTAAATGTTAATAAAGGAGTTAGATTTAGGAGAAAGTTAAGTTGTTCCAGAAGAACCTTTCTCTATTTTTCACTTAGGTATAGTATATCTGTTTTTTCCCTTCTATTTGGAAAATTTATTCAATGATTTCTGAGTTAAACATTTTATTTTTTATGGTTTTGAAAATTAAGGATTTTCACAGGCTGAGTTTTCTTATTTGAGGAAAGGTTTCCCTACATCAAGTAAGTAATTCTTACTTATAAAATGTGAATTTGTTAAGTTTATGGGTATGAAACCTTTAATGTTTTTATATTATATTTTGGCATGAGTATATGGATTTCCATATTTAATATCGGATGTTAGAATGTATAATTTAAGAAAAATGCATGATTTATAAGAGAAACTAGGTTATGCTTATTAATGATGAAATATGGAACTATTGTAAGCTAGAAATGTGTCTACATGATGTTAGTCCATGTTTTAACTTTGTGTGGTAGTAAATTATAAGTATGATGTTCATGGAAATGCCCGTTTTGTGTTGCTAGAGGTTTTCAATTAATGGGTTCCTTTGAAAGTCAATTAGTTGACCCAACCCATCAACCAGTTGGTTTGTAGGGACCATATCCTTACTTTCTCCTTAAACCCATTAACTAGTTAGGTAGAACAAACTAACTAGTATATGAAAATTTAACTGGTTTGTCCAAACAAATTGACCAGTTTGTGGGAAACCTGGGTTTACCAAAGCTAAACCAATTAACTAATTTAGCTGGTTCATGTGATTTTGATTTCTTAGCTTATATATGATTTGAGATTGTGCATAACACTATTATATGACTATTTAATGGGTAAATTTCTTATATAACGATGGAAAAATAACCTAATAAATGGATATCATGAACTATGATTCATGTAATACTCAATTTGTGTTGTAAAGGTCTTGATGGGTAAAACCTAAATAAAATATGATGGTTTTGGAAAGGGTGGTGAAATACAGACTTTATCTTAGAGGGATTAATATAACAGATTTGGTTAATATTTAGTAGGCATAAATGTACATCGCACACATGGTTGGGGATGGAAAAGGTTAACATGAAAGAAATATGTGAATGTCTTACTAAAATATTATATGGGTCTTGTATGGTCACGTAACTTCAAGAATGATGCACTAATCACATAAAGAAAAATTAATCAAGCAGTGACAAGTTTGGGTTACCCAGTCCTCGATTAGCTATCGAGGGTCAGTCTTCTTTCAAATGTTTATTGATACCTAGACACTGATGATGCACTAGGAGGTATTGATATTAAAGGGTCATGTTACCTACGTGGTTGGTTTCAGCTTAAACTTATGTCTATTGTCATTACTTGGATTCAACCAAGAGTTATGTCCATTGGTTTGGATTAGCTTCTATAGTATTCACACTATGGGATAGTGCATAGTTCATCATTAGGTGATAATGATAAACAGTTTGAATGAATACTTGCATAATAATTGGAATGAGGAATTGGATGATAATTTGGATAACTATGTGAATAAGAACTTGATTAAGTACTTGGATAAAAATAAAATGAGGATATTTTTGTGGAGGAAAATAAAAGAGAAGGAACAGAAAGAGAAATAACATATGTAATTGAATAACCTAATTGATTGAGTAAGTTAGAAAATAAATTTGAAAAATCATGTGAATGGATAGTAGAAACCCTCGTTGTCAACAAATAGCCTTCTTAGTATTTGGATGTGATTATCTATGATGCTATATTATGAAGACAAGTATGATGCATCCTAAATTTCCTTATTTGTGCATGGTATTATGTTTTGATGCATTACCTAACCATGATAGAGTAAGTTCATGTAATTATATGGCATTAGCATCACTCATGTTAAGTATGATTTCCATGATATGATAGAGTCACAATTTTTTTAGCATAAATGTTTATCAAAACTCCTCTTTATTAACTTTGGACATACTTAACCTTTGCAAAAACTAACCTAATACTTTATATTATATCAATACCTAATCCTAGTCCTTGATATAGCCTATGTTTTTTACTAGGATGACATGTTCTATAGCTTAAAATATCATATGGAATATTCCTTAGCATATTTTTAGATAACATATCTTCCTTCCTTGTTAACATATATTATAACCTAACATATGGCCTCCCTTTCTCTCATAACCTAATCACACCATATCTCCCTCTTCTTTAATTCTTCGTATGCTCATGGAAGCTCCCTATTCCATTCCACCTCACAAGATGATATGCTCCTAAATATCTCAAACCTTATTACCATAAAATCTACCTCCACAAACCATCCTCTTATGTATGTTATTACTATCTGCTTATCCTCATTTTTTATGGGCCCATATGAATCAATTATTAAGGTTCCATAACAATGTTAAAATCCTATATATTCTTCTAAATCATTCCTCTCTATGGTTCACCACAACAATCATCATCTAAGTGCATAAATTTCACAAGGTAAACTTAACCATTTTGTGTGGCATGAGTCCTTAAGCTTCAAATGAACCTCCCTATTCATGTTATTCAAATATTCAAACAATTTACACCTTTTTTGTACCATCACCCAAATTTTAAAATTGAATTACAACCTTAGTTTAGTTCTTTTGTGCCTTTTTATTAAACAAAGAAGAGTTAAGACTTGATTTTTGGTGAGATTAATCATACAATAATCCCTATTTATTCAATATAATTAGAGATTGTTGAATAATCTTTAATATTATGATTAACCTTCCTATTTATTTTATTTTAATCTATTTAAATTTGAGTGTTATGCCAGCACGTTTCCTTACTAGATTTCTTATGTCTTGATATTTTTAAGGTGGTTTTGTGGCCTGAATCCTTGCGAGGTTTTACCATGCTTTTAGGTTTTCCCATAATTATGTAAAATTTTCAAATTATAATATTAGGTTGATTAGACTCGGTTTAAGCTTGTTTTTAATGTTATAGTTGTAGTTTGGTTAATATAATGATTCCATAATATTTATTAGAATTTTTAGTAAAATTTTACCGCATAATATGTTATCATTTAGATTAATACGACTAAATTTATAACTAGTTAAAGTTTGGGAAAGTTTCTTAAAAATGATTATGGATGTTCTTTATTCATATTAAAAGCGTTCTTCATTAATTACCCATGTAACAAGCCTCTAAATTTAGTACTCAAACATTTCATTTTGTGTAAGCATAAGCTAAAAACAATGGGTGGTACCACCACACTTCTCACCTTTTTTATTCCAAATGTTAAGAGTCTAAAGGAAAATCAACTAAAATGACAATATAACAACCAAATGTACAATACTGGTTAGAGAAGAAAACTTATTATGAGAATGTAATCTCATCCCACAGACGCCATTGATCCTTACCATATTTATACGCCCCGTTCCACTCTATGATCTAAATGTAGTATCAGTATGAATTCCTCATACAAAATAAATCACAATACCTCATAAGAGGTAGCATGCTCATATTACACAAATCCATACAATAATATGAAAACATACTTAAAGAACAAAACATTATGAAAGAATAATAATACAATTACCATATGATGCCATATACAACATCAAAACATCATGTTAAAAAAATAACAAACTTATCATTTCACATCACCCTCAAATCATAAAAATATCATATTATGACATATAATAATAAAGGTAATGCACTGAGGCGCTACCGACCAACTGACCAACCAACTTAAACAATTCCAATTACTAAAGGTAGGGCATAGAGGAAACTATCGAACCAACAAAACCATTATGTACCAAGGCCATCAAACAAAAAATTCATTATTATTTATTTTACTTGGGCCAAGATAATCAAACTAGGTACACTAATGTATATCTAATCATACTTCCACTCAAAGGAACCAAAATACCTTTAGATATTAACCTAGGGACATTGACATACATGTATTCATACAAAGGCAACATGGTAACACTATACCTTTAGTCCTCCTTGGTCACCTAATCCTTGTGTATTGATATTACCTAAGAAGTCAAGATAAATAATTAGGATAGATATAGGGCCTTAATAATGAACTAAAGCATACCACTAAAATAAATTCAACCAAGGGAAAAACCTCATCTCTAGGTTACCTACCCCTAAGGATCTACTAATCCTAAAATCAAAATCTTTCTCTTTAAAAATTAATGTTTTTATCAGATGATCACAAATGTCACATATTAAATGATAATTCCATTCCTAAACTTAACCAATATTTCCTTTATTTCCAACTATTCAAGTTAACCTAAGGCCAACAGTCTAAGATAAAGTCAAAGTCAACACTAAGGTCGACCTATCAATATACTAAGGTCATTCTACATCTAGTTATTTGTATTAAGGTGAATTACTGTAATACCCCCTATTTTTAAAATCCAAATTATTAAGTTTAATGATTTGATTAACGTAATTTGATGCAAATATTTAATTATTTTAATTTTGATTTATTTTATGGATTTATCAACAATTTCGAATTCATATTTGAATTTAATTAATCGTTGTCGTTGCGAACCATTCTAGATAAATTCGTTAACGACAATGATTTTATTATATTCTTATGAGTTCGAGTCTCGGTTAAAAACATATATTCCCCTTCTTTCCTGTATTTTGATTTTTAATATTTTAAATTCGTTTTCAATTATAACTTTGTCGTGTGATTACGGCTTTGTTTTGAAGTTATATTTCGTTAACGAAATATATTATTTAATTTATAGAATTTCTGTTTAAATAGTTAAATTTATTTTAATGATTTTACCTGTAGAAAATATTTCCGACTTTAAGTTTATTCATTTTCGGAAATCGTTAATATTTTTAGGAAGTTTTAAATTTAAAAGATTTATTTAAGAATTTCTTTTTGAAATTAATTTTCTTCTGTTTTATGCTTTTCAGTTTACGGAAAATCGATTTCGGAAATTATTTAAATTAGTCTCGGTTTATTAGAATTTGACTTAAATATTTCCTTATATATTTTTAAACATTATTTTGAGGTCTTATAATATATTTCCGTAATCGAAATAAATTTTTACGTTTGTTGTTTAATTTTCCGAAAACATTCCCGAAATTCTTTATATAGCTTGTATATCAATAAATATTAGGAAAAATTCTTCTAATAACAATTTTAAATATTTAGTATTTATTCTATACTTGTATTTGTGAAGAAAAAAAAAACTCTAACCTGCGGCCGACCCCCCCTCTTCCTTTTCCCTTTTCTCTTCTCTCCCCGACTCTCCTGTTCGTGACTCCTGTTCCCTGTGCCTCAAAACTCTAGCCTCCCTCATCTCCTCCTCCTCGCTAGCTGACATCCAGCTGCCGCCGACCGACCACCGCCGGCGGCGCCACGCAGCAGCCACTGCAAGTAGCAACTGTAGCAGTTGTAACCGACGCAGCAGCAGCATCGAACTACAGCGGAGACAGCAACGAGCCACGCCAGTTCTGTTGTCGTCCAGCCACGGCAAGCGTCGCCGACCACCGGCGAGCCATCCCTATTCCCCGACAAAGCTTATCCGGCATTTTCTTGTCCCGATTGTGTTGATTTCATTCAGTATAAATTTTCAAAAAATCCTAACCCTTGTTTTGATTAATTGGGTATGAATTAGCTTATAAAAAGCTAAATTGATTGTTTGTTTATGTATATGCTTGCTATAAGATTGATTTGGATAGGTTAATTGTGTGGTTGTGTTGGAATTTTGGAAAATTTGGATTTTTGGCCGGGTTATGCCCGAATTTTTCGGATTTGTCCGATTTAGCTATTTTTGATAAATTGATTATACAAAATATTTTAAAATGTACCCAATTTCATTTTGGAATCGTCAATTTGAGAAATTTATACAGGTTTTATCGAAATTTGATTCCTAGGTCAAAATTCGGGTGTAATGAAATTGGGTCGTATAATTGAGCCGTTCCGTTCAATTGATTTTATAATATCGTTTAAAATATATTTAATTTTATATTGGAAGTGTTGATTTGGGAAAATTGTGCGTAATTTATCGAAATTGGATTTTTAGGTCAAAACTCCCGCGGGTTTAAATTGGATTTTGTAATCGGGTTATTTTATTCAATTGACTATATAAATTACATTAGAATATATTTAATTAAATTTTCGAACTGTCAATTTATATGGTTTGGCAAGAATTTATCGGGTTTGCGTTCCAGACTCAAAAACCCTAATTGTACTAAATTGTGTATTTCTTTTATTGGTTTTGAGCAATTGACTATTTGATATGTTATAAAATGTGTTTAATTGCATTTCTAAACATTCAATTTGATTTAATTTATGGAATTTTACCGAATCGTATTTTCGGGCCTAAAACCCTAGGTTTTAAGTGAGATTATGAAATTGGTTATTTGTATAGTTGTTTCGCTAAAAATTGAATTTATAGAAATAGTTGAAATGCTATTAATTTCTTTCTGATACCTTTAATTTTAATTAATTAAATTGAATTACCTGAGTTTGTGTCGTTGGCTTTAAAACCCTAATTTTGAAAATGGATCGTCTTGAATTGGTTAATCAGAAGATGGTTTGGTTGAAATTGATTGTCTAGAGTTATCTAAAATTTGTTTAATTGTGTTTTAAAACTATCAATTTGAGGTAATCAAAGTGATTTGGCCAATTTGTGGTTTAGGTATTAAACTTAGGGGATGATTTTATAAAATTGTTTTTGCTATGTGTATTTTATCTAATCAATTTCTATCTTTGGGTTTTAAATCATTTAAATTATGTTTTAACCTAATCGGTTTGGATGTGGTTCTATGTAAATGGTTGGGTTGCCTATTTAGTTGTAAAACCTAATAAATAAGTAATTTTCGATAAATTAACTTATGATCGATTATTCTTTCTCAGGCTTTCCAAATTAAGTTTAAATATCCCAAGTGATATTTGTATTAACCTATTTTGATTTAGCTTTAACCTTACATTTTAATAGAGCTATGCTTTTAAGTTCTAAGCTTTGGTCACGTTTTCTAAAAAAGATCATTTGTGTCGTTTGTGTTTATTTAATTAGAATATGTGAATTATTGATTGATAGGATAGTTTCTAATTTAGTTTTCAATTTCTATCGTATCTAGAAAGCTTTCTCGTGGACCCACGAGCTAGTGATCTCTCTCCCTCTTATCTCGCTTAGCTAGCTTTGGATCTAGGTAACTTCTCTACTTACCTCTACTTATGGGTATTTCGTAAGGATGTGGCTAAGGTCCCTATGTGTTATGTGACTTGCATGCCTTAGATGTTTTGTATCTATACCATATCCGGTTATGTATCGCATGGTTGTCCTTAATGTGTTTTATGCATAGCGCAGCTTCGGGTTAGGGTATGTGGTATGCGTTTTCTTACGACATGAATATGATATCCATATGTGGTGATTATGATGTGATGTGATATGATGTAACCCTCTAGGACATGCATGCTAGGGTGGTTATTATTATTATTATTATGACATGGAGATAAAAGGGAAAAAAGAAATAAATGGGAAGTGAGTTGCTAAAAGGGAGTATAAGGGACCCAATTAGGGTTTGGGAAGAAATGATTAACGGTGAGTGAGGTGCTGGTTGAGAGTGAGAGTTTATGTTATGAGGAACGATTATGGGTGTTATGGGAGAGAAGAAATATTGGGTAAAAAGGAGAGGTTACTTGTGGGAGAAGAAAGGTAATAGGGTTGAAGTAGCCAACTAGGGTTTTAGGATCATAGGTGGAATCGATGGGTAAAGAGATATGATTTGGGATTTGATCTAAATGAGATGAGGTGTGGGGTGATAAATGGAGTAATGTTAGTGTATGTGAGAGAAAGTTGGGCCACATAGGTCCAATTAGGGTTTCCAAGGGAAAACCCTAGAGGGAGATAGCGGGTGGAGTCTGATGCCATGAGGTGTTGGGTCTTAACCCATACCCTTAGGAGTTGGTTTTTATCATGTATTATTATAGAGGGAAATGGATATCGAGGTGTAATAAGGGGTGCACGAGTTCGAAGATATGGGACGGGCCCTCATGGGAGGATAAGTTTGGATATAGTTAGCCATGCATGTCAAGGGTAAAACACTTTCAAATAAGATACGTTAAGATACTAATCACTTAAAGAGGAAGATGCTTAGCCGGGCCCAGACCAGTCCACCGGTGAATAATAGTGGCCAGGAGCCGGGGTGCCCTGGAGACCGTGCCACCGGCGAACAATAGTGGTCAGGAGCGTTTTGCCCTGTATGATTTCCTGTCCACCGGCTATAATAGTGGGGGTTTCCGTGCTCAGCTACCCAAATGTAAAATTTATAAGACATGGGAAAGATATTAAATACTTACAGTGGAACACCGTGTGAGTCGGGGCCAGACCAGTCCACCGGCAAATAATAGTGGCCAAGAGCATTCTGCCCTGGAGACTGGTCCACCGGCAAATAATAGTGGTCAGGAGCGATCTTCCCTGAGTGTATACTTTCCGATCCACCGGCTATAATAGTGGGGTTCCCGCACTCACATGGACTATTAAAGAATATGTGTGGAATGAATATATTATTGATGAGAATAAAGAATGAGTCACAAGCACTTACAGTGAAACACCATGCGAGTCGAGGCCGGACCGGTCCACCAGCAAATAATAGTGGCCAGGAGCGTTCTGCCCTAGAGACTGGTCCACCGGAAAATAATAGTGGTCAGGAGCGTTCTGCCCTGAGTTTATATATTCCGGTCCACCGGCTATAATAGTGGGGTTCCCGCACTCACGTGGATTAATAAAGACTGTGATGTGAAATGAATACATTTAATAAAGACTCAAAGGGAATAAGTCTAATTGGACTATGGTCAGCTTTTATTATTTGTATTACTACATGCTGATTTCGTGAGTATGTCACGCGTTGAGTTTCCAATAATAGGGATTATTCCTGCCTGAGGCGCATGAGCCACTTTATATTTCGGTTATACCACGCTTATATGTTTAATGGGATGTTACATATATTTTATATGTTACTATGGGTGTATGGCAAGATTCCTGCTGTTGTTTGTGAGTATGTATGATATTGTATCAATGTATTGTATCATAATTTAATATGTATTTGATGTTATCGTTTACGTCTCTCCCATAAGATAGGGTAGTGAGAATTACTCAGTGTTGGACCCGTACTGATACTACACTGGTTGAATGGGTCCTGTGATGATCCACCGATGGTGGGGAGGAGACCTTTGATGTAGGTTTTGATCGGTTACTAAATTGGGGTGGAAGGCTTGACTTGAGTGAGTAGGCAGTCCGGATATTTCTCCTTCGGGATTTGTTTTGTTTAATTGTATTCATCTTTGGAAGTTACAAGTGTTGTATTTAAATTTCCAAGGGTTTTGTAATTGACTTTTAATTTCTCATAATGTTGTCATGCTTTTAAAATTTGGATTTAATTGTTTGACAGGTTTTAGCCTTGCATCTAACATGAGATAGATGGTTGACATGTATCTTGTGTTAGATGTGGCGGTAACATTTTCCAAATTCGCTCCTAGCTTCCGCTTTATTCTTTCAAATTTTTTTTTCAGGAGTGAATTTTGGGGGTGTTACAATTACACCTTATTATCCATGTTATTTTAATAATAATTTTTCATGGAAAAGATAAAAATAATCATTTAGAACACTTTAGCACATTGGCACTTTCTAAAACGTAACAATTGATTATATTTTTGTTTATGAATATATTTTGCAACTTACGTATACAGACCCTAAGCATGCATTTATAATATATCATATATTCCATGTGACATATGCATATAGATTTATATCATAAAATGATATTTAAGATATCAGTGAATTCCATGGTACATGGAAGAACGCATTTATATCTCTCAAGCATGTGAATAGTAATTAGCACAAATATAACCCTAATCATGCTTGATTACTATCAAGATATATATGTATCAACACTAGATAAACTTGAAAAATAATCATTGAACACTTAATATAGCAAAAATATGATAACTTAATAAGTTCACACAGCTTAACAATACCCTATCTATACATATGTTAACCTTTCAAAGATTCCACATACATAATTTTCATAATTATTAACAAATCAAAAATATGCTAACTATTTAATATCATGTTGTCAACATCTGAACACTATCTTAACACTTGCATCAAATAAAATCCAAGCATGATTCTAGATGTAAACAATCTATCATGCTCATACACAAACTCTACCATCCCACATGTGATTGGATTTACATAAATCTAAGCTACACAAAAGCACAAATTTTTTTATTCTTCATGACACCTCAAGGATTACCTAAGCAAGTAACACCTAAAAATATATATTATCGTCTAATATAATAAAATAATCAATAAAATTGACTAAAAACCAAATAGATTAAGGTAAAGGAAAGCTATGTGAGGCATCAACATAGCAAGGGAGAAACAATGGGTGAAGGTCATGTTGCAAGCCCATAGCAATGTGAAGTCTTCGGGATAGAATGAGATGTGTAATGTTAAATGCTCAAGAAATACAGGTGAGGTAATATGAGTTACTCATGCAATAAGGAGGAGGGAAGTGTCCATAGGTTACACAACAAAAGAGAAGGTGATGTTGTAAGGAACAACGTAAGGTATTCACACAACAAAGAGGTGAAAAGCATGAGTATTAGATGCAAAGAGATGGCACCAATGAGAGTTGATCACTTACCAAGGGGTGATATATGAGTTGTTCATGTAAGAGAAGAGAAGTAGTGAGAGGTTATAGAATTTTAACATAGGAGGCTTTAACAAAAAAATGTGAAATAATGAAGGAGAAGTTATAGGAATGATATGAATAGGAGATACCATCAAACATTAAAAAATGAGGGAGGGATAAGGTGTTAAATTTTTCTAGTAGTGTATGAGTGGCTAACATAAGGATGGGTAGGTGAAGGAGGTAAACACTTATAAGAAAAGATAAGGGCATGGACTGTGAAGAGGATTGGCATGAAAAAAGCAATGGTAGGTAGAGGTTGAGTGTGGAGAAGGGAAAAGTTACAACTTAGTTAGGGATTCTAGTTAGAGTAACCAAATTGATTCGAAATATGTTATTAGTAGAGATAGGGTTCCACGATTAAATAAATGTAGGCTAATGTTCAAATGAGGGCTTAAACTAATCGCTCAAATTCTATCAAGTTTTAGTCTAACTAAATTTATATGTAATTAATAATAATAATAATAATAATAATAATACATTTCATATAGAAAATCCTATAATAATAATTATTGTAATTATTCACAACTACTATTTTTAAAGATAGGGTTTTTGTATTATGGTTTTTACAAATGAAGTATTACAACACAATAATCACTCTAAGTAATATTAGTGAGAAATTAATTATATTTATGAGAATTAATCAAAAATTAATCTTATTAAATAGGGTTAAGTATGAATTGATCATGATTAGATGTAAAAAGATAAATTTAGGCTCAAAAAGGTAAAATGAGGAATATATAAATAGTAAAAGTCAAAACTTGACCATTGATTACAACCATGAATATGACCATGACCTAGATTTTGACTTCTTTGTTGACGTTGATCCAAAATAGTGTTTTTTGGAATTTTTTTTTCTATGAATCATGATTTTTATTGAAAAGGACATATGAGCTTTTGGACTCAAATATACCTTATATTTCATCTCATTGAGCCCTTAAATGGTCTTTTGAGTTATAAAAGTGGATTTTTTGGGATGTTTCAATTAGTTCAATTATAAGCTTATTTTTGTGTGACTTATGAACACTTATGTATCTTTTTAGCATAACATATAAACACTTATATTAATGTGTAATGTAATCAATGGATACATGTTATTTTATATCTAATGTAAGTTAGGTGTTATTTATAAACATTATACATGTTTAGTATGAAACACAAGTTTCGTGTGAGCGAGTAGATACTTATGAATTTTTGGGATAAGAATGGTAAAACCTCAAGTTACACACTTTAATAATGTTATATGTGAATATTAAACACAAGAGTCTTAAGATGGCCATATAAGGTAACTTTAGACATGAACTATGGGTTTTGGTATCTTGGCTATCGCTTTAGACATGAACATCAAGTTTCATTCTCCTATATTTTTATGAATTAGCTTTGGATACAATCTATAGGTTTTGGTCTCTTAATGACCATACATGCATTCATATACATTAATATTCCTAGTCATGATGGCACATGCATTGGATTTTCTATCCATTATGGCTAATGCATTAATATACAATTGAGTTTACTAGCCATGATGCTTGGGGTTTAAAATTCCCCTCAAAGTTTGATCAAGTGATGAACAACACTATAACCATGTTCAAGAGAGGAACAACACCATATCCTTCTTTAAGGGGTGAACAACCCCTAACACTTTTTATATGGTTAAATAATGTTATAAATTCCATGTGTACTTTCTTAGGAGATTGAGTGTTGTTAGCACTAGGTTTCTTGAACGTGTCATTATACTAGATTTTCATTTTTAGAATCGTTTGATTACTTGATCTATGTATTATGTGCTAATAGGAGATATATTTTACCAATACTTAACCATATAATGTCCTTTATGGAGTTGTAATGGTATAGAATCATTCCAAGGAGCAAGTGAATTCTAATTTATGGGAGACATGTTAGTCATTTTATAGGCTACTATAATTATTTTACTTTATTTTTCCTTATAGTTTTTATAGTTTTAGTGTAAAGTTAATTATTTAATAATATCCTATTTATATTTATGTCTATTTCATTAAAAAGAGTTTCGTCATGCTCTAAATTATTTGTTCAGTAAGGCCCGGATTGGTCTTGATTTAGGTTCTAGTCACACTTAATTCCTTAAGTTATTATGGCACTTATAGCCTTACACCCAACATGAGTTAGGTATTGACCATGTTTTATCCATATTAAATGTGGAAATTTCATCCTCATTTTGTTTTAGGAGATGCAAAATATTTTCTAAAACAACTTTTTTTGTAAAAATGGGGGTATTACTAGTGGGTGTTTGATATGTTTTTAAAGTTCTTAGGTTTTCTTATGTTTTTTGTTGATCCTATAAGTTAGCATGTAAGAAATCTTACAAAGTTTTGATTTAGCCTAGTTATTACTTCAAATTTCATTATCTTTCTTAATTTTTTCCTTTGATACTACAAGTTGGTATCAAAAATATTTTGTTTTGAACCTAGAAAAAAATAAAAAAGTGAATTTGTTTAGCTTTGTAGAGCCATTATGCTAGTATAGCCTATGAGTGAACATTAGTTTCAAGTTTATTTAAGGATTTAGCCTTTACTTTCATGATATATGCATATGAATTTACCTTAATGCACTTAGTAGTGTAGCCTTTCTCTAACATAACCTTAGTAACATAGGATTTTGATGGTAGCCAATTGGCATCTCAATCATTTTATGGTGATAGTAGAAGCCTAAACCAAGTTAAAGATTCAATGGAATGAGGTAATACAATAGATGCCACTACTACCCTTGTTTTCCATACCTAAACCTAAGTAATGGTTACCATAAATCACCAATATTTTCGGGCCAAGTAGAGCTATATATTATTGAGTGATTGATTCACATAATAGAGAAGATCTTCGCTGCTTATTATAGTCCTAAATACAAAAGGGCTAATATTTTAGTGTTTTACCTATGCAGATGAGCTAATATTTAATGGAGAAATGGACAATTAAGAGGAGGGGAGCCTACTACTTGGGAGCCATTTTTGGAGTTCTCTATACTTGCTTCTATCCCATAATGATTCATCTAAAAAATTACAATGAAATTTAATCACCTTAATAGTTTTCATTATCCTCAATGTATTATACAAGGTTGATGGTTTTCATTCAATTTGCACCTAAGGTAGAGAAAAAAAAAATTGATGAAGGCTCACCAATTCTAGGTAGGCCTTAAGATATGCTACCAATAGTCACTTGTGGAAATTATTGTCCCTAACTTGCAAGCTATATATGGGCGGGTATTGGAAGCATCAAAGGTTATTTGTACTCGATGCAGATAAAAAATAAATGAGAAGAGGTTTAATGGTGAACTATATAGTGGGAATAAAAAGATAAATTGGTTTGGATTTAGCCATTAGATAATGTTTCTACCCCTAAATAAGAGGATTTATTGTTCAAATCCATCCTTCGGAGCCATTAAACATGGATCAAACCCCTAAGGGTAAAAATATTTAGTGATATGGTTGTGGAAGGTTTGGACATAGTAAGTTCAATTTTTATTTTTTTTGGGAGTGGTAATATTCATCAAAGCCAAGGTACAATAATAACATAGTAAGTATCTCCAAGAGTCTTAAAACTACTTATTAGTGGGTTTACCATGCTTAATCATCTACTAACCCCTTAGCCTATCATTGTACAATAGAGACAAGGGTCAGTCGCTTGAGGGTGATAATCTAATTCAAGTCAAATTACCATGTTGGGAATATTCCATGTAGTTCCCAATCTCTTGTTAAATTATTAACTAATGTTTAGGTGTTTTTCTTTTTAGCTTACTTATAATTATCCTTTTAAAGGGGGTAGATATCGTTAGTTTGAAATATGATGATCTTGAGATAGCAACAATAGAGAATGCATGTAAGTTTTATGGAGATTATGGAATTTGGGATACAACAAAGTTATATATATATTTTTTTACTTTATGACCTTGTGGATCTTAAAAGTTCATTTTTTAGGGAAACTAGTGTGTACCCATTGAATTTTTGAAGATGCTTGGAAAGAACATCATGTGTTTGAGGAGAACATATACGTATTAACCTCTTAGGTCAATCAATTCCTTAAGCCCTATTTTGGTAATTACAAGTGGACTTGAAAGAACATAACTTGGTGGTTTAAGTGTGCATGATCTATGTTGATCACAAGGGCATCAAGTCACACTTATTCAAACATTTTCTCAAGTGCAATATTTAAAAGATCAATCAAGCTTTAAAGCACAAGGAAAGATGATTTCAATACCTAGAATCAAGACCTCAAGATATATACTTCAAGTCTTAGGTTATATGTAGTTTGAGCATAATACATTGGGTTTTAATTTCTTGTAATTTTTTATAAAAACTCCTTAAATTTTATTTGATATACATTCCTTGTTGGCATCAAATACCAAAACCATTTAAAAGTGTTTTTGAAAGTGTTGGTTTCACTTAGAACTAGTAAATTGGTCTAAAAACAAAATAATATATTTTATTCTAAGCTAGGACTTTAAACATACAAAAAATTATATAAATTAACTTATTTATAAATTAATCGACTGGTTAATATAACCAAGATTTAGATTTTTCTTCCATAGAAACTCATTTGGTCTTTATTTGAATACTTCAACTGGTTCATCAAACTAATCAATTAGTTCACAAACCAATTGACTTGTTTAACTAACAAAGCTATGGGTTTTGTTCCTTTAGAAACCTCGTGCTTATATGTGTGAATATTTTTGATAGTTCATCAAACCAATATGCTAGTTCAAAAACCAATCCACTTTTTATGACTAACCAAGCTATGGGTTTTACTCCATTAGAAACTCATTTTTTCATTATTTGATCACTCTGACTTGTTTCATCAAATCAATTAACTAGTTAACAAAACAATCAAATGGTTTGACAATATAGCATAAGGGTTGAGGAAAAGTGTAAATGGCTTTAGCCTAGGGACTAGAATAATCAATTAGTTTGAGTAAACTAATTAAGCTCTTAGCAGAAGACATTTACTTGTTTACTAAACCATTTGACTTTTTATATAGAGTTATGTAGCCAAAGCTATATGGCATAAAACAGATGATCTAGTTCCAATAAATAATAGAGTAGTTTATTTAATGATGAAATTTTCACTTCAGATATGAATATGTTCCATTGACTGGTTTGACTAGTCAATTGACTAGGCATCATCAAATGCCAAAATATTGCATGGTACTCGCGTAATGGATATATACTTTTTTAATCCATTGACTATATTATTGGAAATAATTATAAATATAATTTATTTGGTATTATATAAATAAATTTTGATCTCTCATTAATTTCAAAAATCAATTATCTACTCCTACAAGCAATTAATTCTCAACTACTTACTTTTGTATTCATTTGAAGTTAAGATATTTTCAGAAGTGTTTGTGCTCACTCTAGTATGGTAGATACTACTCTTTAAATTTCATATCTAATTCCTTATGCCTAGATTACACTCACAAATTGTTCTTTCATTTCCATATTTGTATCATTTGTGAGATAAATTTTAATAAACCAAAACTCCCCATAAAACTCATCACATTGAGGTTATGCATTGTCGAACATTCATGAGAAAGGTCATTAGATTAGGGTATCCATAAATGTAGAGATCATAACTAATGAAAGCCCAAATACCCTTAGTACCCTTACTAAGAAAAGCACCAATTATCCTTTAAAAATAATTAATTATATTTGTATTATTGTCTTGCAGGATAATCAAGGAAATTGACAATCTAAGCCAAGAAAGCGGGGAAAAGGATTCAAGACGGTGCTATCAAAAAATGGGATTCTGTGCTGAGAAGACATATTCAAGTTTTAAAATTATTAGCAAGAATAATGGCATTATCTCCCAATTAGCAAAATTCTACTATTATTATTATCGTTGTTTTGTTTATTTAGTTTTATCTTGTAATAAGGGTATTAAACAACTAGTTAAGTGGGATTTGCCTCATCCATCATTAAACCACCTTCAAATCCCCCACATCAACCTTAATCCTACCACACCCCAAAGCCCACTATTTCTCAACCAAAAAAAAAAACAAAGGCCCAAAACCAAAAATGCACACACGCGTCCCACCCCATCTCCCCTGTCCACAACCTTAAACCCAGCCTTCTTTATCAATTCCCGTTCGGCCAAAACAAACCTTCACTTTCGTTCAGTCAAAAGCCTTCACTTCTCGACCAAACGCAGCCTTCCCTGGTCGTCTCCTTCCTCTAATCCGCCTTCTTCGTCGACCATCATCAATGGGGATTATCCACCATTAATCCACTCTACCCGCTCCACCTTCTCGACCGTTGCCCAACGTTCGACTTCCATCCACCCTAGCTAGTTGTTGCCCTATATAAAGCTTCTACCTTTATGTAAGGGAACAACTTGGTTCGAATCGATTTCAGCATATGAAATAAAGTTACTTTCTTACGATCTTGCATCGTTTCTTGTCGGTTTCCGGCATTCTTGTTATTCTCGGTTTCGAGGATTTAGATCGGGCAGACCCGATCACCCTATCCCTATTCCTGTTCGTTTGATTTTGCGATTCTTGTGTAATTTTTACTAAACTCCGTTTGGAGTTCGTTTCAGCTGGTATCAGAGCGTTGATCTACTTCGCTCATCTCTGGATTACTGCTTTTTTTTCTCGAAACCAATTCGGATCTAGGGTTGTATTAGTGTCGATTTTGTGTTAATTTCCTATCTTTAATCCCCCGGTGTCGATTTCCTTTTTTTTTAATTTATGTCCTAAGTTCCAGTATCAATTTGCTATCCTTGATTTCTATTATTCCTATGTTTGAGTCAGTCATATCAATTTCATAAACTTTCTTTCATTGATTTTTTTTTCCAGTGTGTCCTCGGTGAGTTAGTCGTGCCAATCTCTTGTTTGAGTCGATTGAATTAAGCATGCATTTCTATGCCGTGTCGAGTCCATAGTTCTGAAAGTTTGGTGTTTCTTGTCTTTCCAAACAAAGCCTTCTTTTGATAGCACCCTGTTTGGTTTGTCTGGGCGCTGATCGTTGAAAAAAAAAACCCTTTCCCCTAGTGTTTCGAACTTGATACCAAAATTAATTTGGTATCCAGAAATGGGACAAGATATCGGGTATTAGGCGGCGATTCGATATTCCATATCGTCTAAGCCACCAGCTCGAAAACGCGCCCTATCGAACAGTCACGGGCTAAAAGCCCAACATTCTAATCATTTACTACGTAAGTAATGCCAACCGATCGTGTGAAAATTTAATATAAACGGATTAAAATGAATTCACGAACCGGACATGCATTATCAGGACACATGTCGGATGGAACCGATAGTAACTCAAACCCTATTTCCGCACAACTACGTATCCTAATAGAAAGACTGGATCGGATTGAACAAACAATTAATAATACAACTGAACCTATCCAGTCACCCCAACTAAACAGACATCCAAGGAACTTCCACCCCGAGCTAGATATTTTCTCATCCGAAGGATCATCAGCCCAAGAACATGCTAGAATGGGACATCGACCTCGTCGACATCCAAGACGGTACGATCGGGAGGACCGGAACCTAAATAATATCAAATTAACGATCCCCGCATTTAGTGGAAAAAATGATCCTGACGCATATTTGGACTGGGAAAGAAAAATAGAGTTGGTCTTTGATTGCTACAATTACTCACATGAAAAAAAGATTAAACTCGCCATTGTTGAGTTCACCGATTATGCCATCAATTGGTGGGATCAGCTTATTACTAACCGGCGCCGAAACCACGAAAGACCGATAAGAGATTGGAACGAGTTCAAAGGACTGTTACGACGCAGGTTTGTACCTAGCTATTACTATCAAGAACTCTACCAAAAACTAAAAAACCTCGTCCAAGGCCCTAGAAGTGTTGATGAATATTATGAGGAAATGGAAATCGCAATGACTCGGGCCAACATAATCGAATATAGAGAGGCGACCATTGCTAGATTCCTTAGTGGACTTAACAAGGAAATAGCTGATAAACTTGAACTCCAACACTATGTGGATATCGAGGAAATGGTTAACTTAGCCATCAAAATTGAAAAACAGATAAAAAAGGTCAGGACCTTCAAATCCCAACCCAACTTCCAACCCGGCCATTCAAAGAATCATAACTGGCAGTAGCCTCCTAAAAGTGAAGAAAGACCGAGAGTTCAATTCGACAATAAGGCAACCCCTCTTAAGGAAAAGGGTAAGGAACATACAAGTGGTAATTCTAGCAATGGACGTTCAAGAAACATCAAATGCTTCAAATGCTTGGGGCATGGTCATATCGCGTCCGAATATCCCAATAGGAAGGTGATGGTGGTTCGGTCAACAGGAGGGGTTGAATCCGAGGATGATGAGCTTGTTGACCACTCCCATACTCATATTGACCCCTATGATAGTGACCCTGGCCATGATG
Organism: Tamarix chinensis; assembly: GCA_030549775.1. Taxonomy (NCBI): domain Eukaryota; kingdom Viridiplantae; phylum Streptophyta; class Magnoliopsida; order Caryophyllales; family Tamaricaceae; genus Tamarix; species Tamarix chinensis. Next base: position 60,968,044 of record CM060177.1, on the reverse strand, counting down.
AGGTATATGCTTCCGAGGGAGAACTACTCGTCGTACTACGTGCCCTGAACGTACATGCAAAAATTGATGACGAGAAAATACAACGTGAAAATATCTTCCATACCAGATGTCGAATCAGTGACAAATTATGTAGTTTGATCATTGATAGTGGTAGTTGTGTTAACGCCGCAAGTGCTAGCCTAATTACCAAATTAGGGTTGACAGCCACGAAACACCCTCGACCCTACAAACTACAATGGCTCAATGACACGGGTGAGGTAAAGGTCTACAAAAAAGTATTACTTTCGATCCAAATTGGGAAATATACGAATGAGGTATTATGTGATGTCATTCCCATGCACGCTAGTCACGTTCTACTTGGGAGACCATGGCAGTTTGATAGGGAAGTAACACATGACGGGTACAAAAATAGCTACTCCCTTATCAAGGATGACAAGAAGATCACTCTAATGCCGCTATCACCCAAGCAAGTCCATGATGATCAAATCAAGCTTCAAGCTGAATTCAAAAGCATGAGGGAGGAAATAAATAAGGCCTCGAAACCCAACATAGAAGGCCAGAATAAACCACTATGTAACTTTTTCGCCCGGAAAAGGGACATCTCTTATGCCTTCTCTACTAAGTTACCCATCTATATGCTCATGCGTAAAGAATGTTATCATAGTGATTTCACTCTACTTGATTCTATTCCTGATGACATACGCACCTTACTCAATGAATACTCTGAGCTCTTTCCTGAAGAAATTCCACAAGGGTTACCTCCAACTAGAGGAATCGAACATCAGATTGATTTCGTACCAGGAGCCTCCATTCCCAATAGACCTGCATATCGAGCTAACCTTGAGGAAGTAAAAGAACTAAAGAAGCAGATAATTGAACTACTTGAAAAAGGGCACATTCGAGAGTCCATGAGTCCTTGTGTTGTTCCTGTGTTACTAGTTCCAAAAAAGGATGGAAGTTGGCGCATGTGTATTGACAGTAGGGCTATTAATAAAATTACTGTCAAATACCGATACCCCATCCCTCGGTTAGATGAAATGCTTGACCAACTGCATGGGTCTATTATATTTTCAAAAATTGATTTAAAAAGCGGGTACCATCAGATTCGCATGAAGGCTGGCGATGAATGGAAAACGGCCTTTAAAACCAACTTTGGACTCTATGAGTGGCTGGTGATGCCCTTCGGCTTGTCTAATGCACCTAGTACTTTCATGCGACTAATGAATTATGTGCTCAAATACTTTATTGGTAAATTTGTCTTCGTATACTTTGACGACATCCTTATATATAGAAAGTCTTATGAGGAACACTTTGATCATCTAAGATCTGTCCTTGAGGCGTTTAGAATTGAGAAATTATATGCCAACCTCTCCAAGAGCAAATTCTGTTTAGAAAGTGTTATGTTTCTTGGATTTGTGATAGGAAAGGATGGAATATCCGTTGACGATGAAAAGGTGAAGGCCATACGAGACTGGCCCGTGCCCCAGTCTATTACGGAAGTAAGAAGCTTCCATGGCTTATGTAGCTTCTACCGGAGATTTGTGCGTAATTTCAGCACTATAGCCGCTCCCCTCACCTCTGTTATAAAAAATGAAGTCGGGTTTAAATGGGAGAAAGAACAACAGAATGACTTTGACTTATTAAAAGACAAGCTGACTAATTCCCCCATATTATCGTTACCTGATTTCGATAAGGCTTTTGAAATTGACTGTGACGCATCAGGAAAAGGTATTGGAGCTGTCTTATCTCAAAAAGGAAAACCTATTGCCTACTTCAGTGATAAATTGAGCGGTGCTACCCTTAATTACTCCACCTACAAAAAAGAATTATTTGCCCTAATTAGGGCTTTGGAAACTAGGCAACACTACCTATGGTCCAAAGAATTCATCATCCATTCCGACCACCAAGCACTCAAATACCTAAAATCTCAGCATAAGCTAAATCGGAGACAAGCCAAGTGGATTGAATTCCTCGAATCCTTCCCATATATGGTTAAGTACAAAAAAGGTGGTGATAATATTGTTGCCGATGCCCTAAGAAGGAGATATACATTGGTTGCTACCTTGGATGCTCATTTATTAGGGTTTACCTATATTAAAAATCTATATGCAACTGATGATGACTTTTCCGAATTGTTCAAAGCATGCGAAAATACCACCGTCGGAAAATAGTATCGTCATGAGGGCTTACTTTTTCGTGACAATAGATTATGCATACCTAGATGCTTTATGCGTGAATTGCTTTTACAAGAATCCCATAGTGGAGGTCTGATGGGACACTTCGGCCATCTCAAAACTTTAAGTATCATCAAAGAGCATTTCTATTGGCCCCACCTCAAACGAGATGTGCAAAGATTTTGTGATCAATGCGTGACCTGTAAACATGCTAAATCCACTTCTAAGCCGCATGGATTATACACACCTCTTCCCGTTCCCAAACAACCATGGGTTGACATTTCCATAAATTTTGTACTTAGACTACCCAGGTCTAACAGAGGGAAAGATAGCATCATGGTAGTTGTCAACCGATTCTCTAAAATGGCACATTTTGTTGCTTGTCACCGTACCAATGATGACAATAGCTGATTATTTCTTCCAAAATATTATGCGCTTACATGGTGTGCCACGTACCATTATATCCGACAGGGATGTCAAATTTCTCAGTCACTTCTGGCGGGTCTTATGGGGAAAATTGGGGACAAAGTTACTATTTTCTACTACATGCCATCCCCAGACTGACGGCCAAACCAAAGTAGTAAATCGCACTCTTGGTAACATGCTTCGATCTATCCTAGATAATAACATTAAGCATTAGGAATCCCACCTACCACATGTGGAGTTCGCATACAATGGGACCATCCACTCCACCACCAAAAAGACTCCCTTTGAAATTGTCTACGGGTTTAATCCTCTTTCCCCACTTGATCTTAATCCTTTACCCATAACCGATTATACTAACTTTGATGTAGAAAGAAGGGGGCAATCCATAAAATCATTATATGAGTCAGTGGAGAAACAAATAAACCTACGCAATCATCAGATAGCAAGAACAGTAAACAAACACTGCAAGAAAATTATATTCGCTCCAGTAGATCTTGTGTGGGACCATTTACGAAAAGAAAGGTTTCCTACCCAAAGGAAATCCAAACTCGCACAAAGAGGCGATGGTCCCTTCACCATCTTGGAACGCATTAATGATAATGCATACAAGATCAATCTTCCAGGAAAATATGGAAATATCAGTGACACTTTTAATGTTTCTGACCTATTCCCCTTTTATGATGCAGGTTCGGTTTCGGTGACGAAACCTTTTCAAGAAGGGGAGGATGATGAAAGCCCAAATACCCTTAGTACCCTTACTAAGAAAAGCACCAATTATCCTTTAAAAATAATTAATTATATTTGTATTATTGTCTTGCAGGATAATCAAGAAAATTGACAATCTAAGCCAAGCAAGCGGGGAAAAGGATTCAAGACGGTGCTATCAAAAAATGGGATTCTGTGCTGAGAAGACATATTCAAGTTTTAAAATTATTAGCAAGAATAATGGCATTATCGCCCAATTAGCAAAATTCTACTATTATTATTATCGTTGTTTTGTTTATTTAGTTTTATCTTGTAATAAGGGTATTAAGTAGCTAGTTAAGTGGGATTTGCCTAATCCATCATTAAACCACCTTCAAATCCCCCACATCAACCTTAATCCTACCACACCCCAAAGCCCACTATTTCTCAACCAAAAAAAACAAAAGCCCAAAACCAAAAACGCACACATGCATCCCACCCCGTCTCCCTGATCCACAACCTTAAACCCAGCCTTCTTTATCAATTCCCGTTCGGCCAAAACAAACCTTCACTTCCGTTCAGTCAAATGCCTTCACTTCTCGACCAAACGCAGCCTTCCCTAGTCGTCCCCTTCCTCTAATCCCACCTTCTTCGTCAACCATCATCAATGGGGATTATCCACCATTAATCCACTCTACCCGCTCCACCTTCTCAACCGTTGCCCAACGTTCGACTTCCATCCACCCTAGCTAGTTGCTGCCCTATATAAAGCTTCTACCTTTATGTAAGAGAACAACTTGGTTCGAATCGATTTCAGCATATGAAATAAAGCTATTTTCTTACGATCTTGTGTCGTTTCTTGTCGGTTTCCGGCATTCTTGTTATTCTCGGTTTCGAGGATTTAGATCGGGCAGTCCCGATCACCCTATCCCTATTCCTGTTCGTTTGATTTTGCGATTCTTGTGTAATTTTTACTAAACTTCGTTTGGAGTTCGTTTCAGTAACTAGATAAACTGGTAAATTAGCTTATATAAGATCATTGATATAGTAATTTCATAAATCAAGAGAGAAGTGATCATGAAAAAAACACATAGGAGTTTTAAAATCCAAAAGGCAAACCATTTTGTAGTTAATGTAGATAAATTTTATTCTCAAACCAATATATATTGCGTGTGAAAATTTTAATTTCTCAATTCCATTGGTTAAAACCTTATTCACCCTCGTCCATAGTTTTTTATTTTGGTATTAGAGCTTGTAAACTAACAAAGTATCTCATAATTCTAGTTGAAAAGATCATACTCAGAGGAATGTATTAGATGTGATTAAGAAAAGGAATTTGCACCAAAAAGGCTCCAATTTTCAACGAAGCAAAATTTTCATATTAGAAGAACAAGATGATGATCTTTATCAAATATCAATAATATGATTTGTGGTCCATCATAACTGAAGTGACAATAAAAATTAAGAAATAGATCAATGGCACACTAACTAACAAAACACTATTTGAACTCGTAGATGACAGAAAGAAGCTCACTCTCAACAATAAAGCCATCATGATTCTATAATGTTGGCTTGGAGAGAGAATATAAATACATACAATCATTTACAACTACAAAAAAATTTGGGAAAAATTGTTTTAACTCATAAGGAAAAAAAAAAATAAATAATCAAAAAATAGTTCTTCATCTTAGGAAATATGAGCTCTTTTACATAAAGTGAGGGTTAATAAATGAATTTAGCAACTGATTCACCTCCATCATGAAAAACCTTAAGGCATTGGGAAAATTCATTACCAAGGACAAGCAAGTCAAAAAAATTTCTAAAGATCTCAAATAATAGTGGATTGCAAAAGCTAAGATAATTAAAGAAGTAAGATACCTTAAAAGAATGGCGACCAATAAACTATTTAGAAACCTTATGGTCCATTATTCCAAGACGGAAGTTATTTTTAAGGTAAATAAAATGAAGAATCTAGATTCAAAAGCATCTTCTTTTTCAAGGATAAACGAGATATTAATCAAAGATGAGGTTGTAGATGAGGCTCCAATTGGTGAAGAAGAAATGGCTCTTATCACCACTCAATTTAAGAGATTTCTTTGATCAAAACATGGAATAGGTTTAATAGGAGGTTTCAAAAGACTAAAGGACTCACCTAAGGATGATAAGATTAATTGTCACAACTATGGAAATTTTGGACAAGTCATTTGGGGATATTTTTATTTCATAAATGAGATTGACTAGAAAATGTCAAAAAGAAAAGGGAACACAAGGCATTCTAAACAAGCTCCTAGGAAGGCCATGGAAAATGAGATATCAAACCTCTATTTTATGGCACTCAAATGAGTCCTTGTCTACCTCCTATTCTAGTCTCTATGATGATTATGATAACAATGATGAGGTAAAACATGATGATTTTATTGATTAACTATGTGTTTTAAATTATTCTCTACATAAAAATGAAAAAGTTACTAAATAAAGAGATAGCATGAAAGTACTATGTAGTCACTTAAATGAATTACACATAACCTTTCTAAATGACCACACCATCTTAGAATCTCATATATTACACATCCCAACTGACCTAAGTGAAAAAGTGATTGAATTTTATGCGTATAAAAAATTCATTAATGCTGATCACTAGGTGAAGATAGATCAACTTAAACTAAGTTGAATTATCTACAAGACAAGTATGATGTATTTGTAAAATTGGCCTATACTTTCACCAAGGGTAAAGATAACTTAAACATATTGTTACGTGCTCAATGATATTGCAAGGATCATGAGGGATTAGGATTTGGCCACAAAAGGGTCATGGAATAATAACCCTAAAAAAATTGTGAAAGCCTTTGAGGATTATCAAGTATATGCCTCTTCTATATATAGTCCTTGTAATTTTTATGGGAAAAATGGTCATTCCTCATCCATGTGTAAACATTATAAGAATGTAAAACTCACCTCAATGCATAAAAATATAACCGATTGCAATATGTATGGTAAAAATGGACATGTTTCTTTAGCTTGTGCTTTCACTAGAAATGTTAAAGTTGTTTTAAAATATAAAAAGGTGTGGGTGCCTAAGGGAATCATCCCTTAAGGAATGATCAATAAGCTATAATTGACCCATTGAAATGGTACCTAATCTAAGATATTTTTTATTGCAAGTTTGCTTCAAAGTAAAAATAAGAATCCATAAATAGTTCTTAAGCATCAAGTGTGCAAGGCATATGATGGGTTATTAGATGATGTTCTCAAAATTAGCATCCTAAAATGGAGGAAGTTTCACTTTTGGCATAGCTCCAAATGAAATATCAATAGAGTGGGTAGCATAAGCATTAGTAACTCTAAGCCCTTCATTAATGATGTATATCCTTAGTTAGTAGTTTTAAGCATAATATAATTAGTCTTAACTAAATTTTTGATTAAGGATTTATAGTTAAATTTTTTCATTCTCATTCCATGATTTTAAATATAGTAGATAAATATATAACATTTCTATGTCCCCACATTAATAATGTTTATATGTTTGATGTGAAATCAATAAAAATACATAATACATGCTTAAGGGTTATAACTGCATGATTATGGCATACGATAATGATATATGGTAGCATGGTTTATTAAAAAAAATATAGGAAAGACTTAGTACATGTTGTTCCTAGGATAAACTTTGAAAAAGTTAGATTTTATTATGTATGTCAAAATAGAAAAGAACATAGAGTCGCATTCAAACCTAAAAATGTTGTGACCACATCCAAATCACTTGAGCTATAGTATATGGATTTGTTTAGACCCAGTAGGTCACATAGCATAGTTGATTGTAGATATGCATTAGTTACAGTGGATGTTTACTTTTAGTACATGTAGACATTATTTTTTTCCACTAAAGATGGTGCTTTTATTGCTTTATTTTACATGCTAGAGAATCTACGTAAAAAAATGGAACAATGATCCACACAATAAGAAGTGATCATAGGAAAGAATTAAAAAAACCAACTTCACCTAATTATATGGGTTAATAAAATCTTCTGCAAATTTTTAGCCTAAAGAAATCCATAATAAAATGGTGTCGTAGAGCAAAAGAATAGGAATTTAGAAGAAGTAGAAGGAACTATATTATGATATTCCTATCATCCTAAGTAATCCTATATTGAAGCTATATCAACCACTAGCTATGTGATAAATCACATTATAATTAAACCCATCTTCAAGCAAACAATATATGAGCTCTCCAATGTTAAGAAACCAAATGTGTGATAATTTCACTAATGGGAAAAGCAATGTGGGTAAGTTTAACTAAAAAGTTGATTAATGTACCTTTATTAATTATTTTTTACATAGTAAAGTCTACCAAGTCTTCAATAGAAGAACTTTAGTAGTTGAATTATCGGTTTATGTTGCATTTGATGATTCTACATCTCATATGAAAGGTATAAATGATGATGAAGTATTTCCATAAATTCAAGTAGATAGATTACTTGAGAAAGAAGAGCCAAAAGCCAAGAATAATCAAGTGGAATAAGAGGAAGATGATCCTCCCATTGCTCAACAAGTGGATGAAGTTAGAAAATGTCTCCAAAGAGCTTGGAAATTTGTGTAGGTTCTCTTCTCTCTCCTTCCATAGCTGATATAAGGAGATTAGATTATGCTAAGAAGGAGTCTTCACTTCCGAAGAGATCAAGTATCACAATTGATGTAAATAATAGGGTCATTGTTTATACTCAATATCAGAATAATTCTTCTCTAGAGAAATCTCAAAATATCGATTGGAGTTTCATGGTCCTATTAACCCTAGTCTTGCTACTAGAGAAAGTATTTTAATTAACAACTCTTCATCAAATTCTATAAAAGGACAAAAATTTCTACTTCTCAAACCTCTTCTATGGAAATCTCAAATGCAAAGCCTCATCCCATTCCTTTAGTGGTTAAGAAAATTTTTAATGTGATTCTACTAGATATGATCAACTACTAAAAGACTCCTCATTTACCTTTAATTATATTCCCTAGATGCTTAATGATGATCGATGGCAATTTTAATTTAAAAAGAAAAGGTAGAGGTAAACTATAAACTCTAGTAGGGAGTAATGATTAGATATATTATTGGCTATAAACCTAGTTTGGAGCAAATCACTTCCTTCGTCCAACATTAATGGTATAAAATACAACCTCCCAAAGTCTGAATACATGATAAGGGATTTGTTATTTTTAAATTTTCATCCAAAGAGGAAAGGGATTTGCTATTACAATGCTCTTACTAGACTTTTATGAACAGACCCTTTATCTTTAAGCTATGGCATAGGAATTTCTAATTAATTTTAGTTTTTTCCCCTTTGGATTAAACTCCCTAACCTTCCCTTGGATTACTAGGATGTAGATTTAATTATTCAAATTACTAGTGTTGTCGGAAGGCTCCTATACTTAGACAGATTCACTAACTCTAGAGATGGAATTTCTTATGTAAGGGCTTTAGTTGAGGTGAATGTCTCAAAAACAAATTGTCGAAGTTATGGATATAGAAGGCTCTAGAGGTAATTTATTGACACAACCAATTGTATTTTAATGGAGGCATTCTTACTACAGCCTTTTTTATGTTGCACACAATTTTAATACTTATTCCAACAATGGTCCTAAATCCAGTGTCATAAAAAAATACTTACTAGACAACTACTGGAATATAAATACCACAAAGAGGTATAGATAATGCTTGGGATAGCCAAAAAAAATTCCATTAGCCATACTAGCCTCGAATAAAATAAAAAATTTATTTAGAAACTAATACATACAAAGGTAGATCTAAAGGAACCTTCACACCATGTACACCTGTCTAAAACTCTAAATGATCATTTACTAGAGAATATTTATCCTATTGATATTATTACTAATAAAAAATTCTCTCCATTGTTTATTAATTTGGGAAATGTGAAGGAAAGAGGGAAACCTAGTGTTGCTGACCACTTCCCTATTTATATTGATATATGATAGGTCTTTGGGATGCAATAGGCCTTAATAACCCTTAAAAATAGTAGGAGTTGAGGCAATGGATGTAGTTAAATAAGATCTCAACAATGGGTTTCTTAGAAAAAAAATGAAGGCTAACAAAGCTTAAGCAATTTATAAAAATTTGGGTACCTATCTAGCCATGATAAATATTACTCTCACCATCTTAATGGAAGGATTTGTTGTATATAGGATCCCATATAGTGGAATATTGAGATAATTAGTGTGCATTCATAGTGTATTTAGGTTCTCATCACATGTATTACTCATAACACAGTTATTTATTACATTTAGTTATGCTTATAATTAGGGTAGTGATAGAAGATGTCTTAGTAGTGGTTAGAATTTACAACTATTCAAGATGACTCGTGTCTTATTCTAGGTGACTTTAATGTAGTCCTACATAGCAAATAAAAATTCTAAGGTGCAACCATAAATGTGGGGGATGTTGAATACTTTATGCTCTTCTTACATAACCTAATGGTTGATGATTTTCAATACACTGGACACACATATACATAGAGTAACAGAACATGTATGGTAAATAAACACTATACAAGTTGGATTGAGTATTAGGAAATGTCAAAAGGATGGACATATTTTTAGGTTCATTAGTTGAAGTCATGTCAACCTAATTCTCTAATCATAACCCAACATTGATTAGTTTAAATCAATAGAAACCTAAAACAAAGAGTAGGTTCAAGTTTTTTTAAAAGTGTACTTATGATGAAATTTTTCAAACGATAGTCAAAGAAGTATGACAATAACAACACTCTACCTCTAGTCTTTAAAATGTTTTAAATGCTTTGAATCACCTCTAGTATCAACTAAATTTTCCTATGATGAAGTCAAGTAAACGTTTCATATCTAGAGGAGACATCTACTAAAGTTCAAGATCATAGGAGACGTCTAGAGGATATTCAAAAATAGATTAATGAGAATCCTAATAACTCTATAGAAAAAATTTATACTAGGCTATATGAATACTATTCCCATTATGAGGAAAGCTTTCTAAAGCAAAAATAGAGAATAAAGTGGCTCTAGGTAGGGAACTTAAATAATTATTTCTTCTATGCAAACATGAAAGCTCGGGAAGTAAAATATAATATAACAAAAATCTGAAGACTTCATGGTACTTGGCCTTCAAATCAACACTCAATACGAGAAGCAATTATGGAGTTTCATTAAAATATGCTAGGCAGAAATATCCTACTATAAAACTAGTGGAATTATATATTTTACATAGGGGCCCAGTGGTGGATCTCATATAACAAAAAGAACTCTTGAATCCTATTTACTATGATGAAGTCAAGTAAAAAAAATTTCTATTGGAAACATAAAAGCTCTCAGCCTAGATGGCTATACTACTAGATTCTTCAAGGAATCATAGGAAACTATTAGGTTTCATATTTAGAATAATGTAAAGGAACTATTTTACATAGGTACTATCCATAGGTTTTTCACCCCTACATTACTCACTTTGATTCCCAAGTATGATAACCCAAGTAAAGTAGCTGAGTTCAAGCTAATAGGTTGATGTTCTATGTTGTCTAAAGTAATCTCCAAATTTCTTTAGTTAGGTAAATTACACTATATGTATCAATGGTGAGCATCTTCTATATTTTAAATCAAATAAGGGATTGAGGTTGGATAACCAATTTCTCCCTACCCATTTCTGATTTCTATTGAATATTTATCAAGAATGCTACTACATCTATGTGTTATAGATGGCTTTAGAGGGAATCCTAAATGTAAAATGCTAAAAATCATCTACCTTTATTTTTCTAATGATATACTCCTATTTTGTATAGGGATCTTCCTTCTATCACCCTATTAGAGTCCACTTTTGATAATTTTGGTGCTACTGTAGGTTTGATCATTAGCCCTTCAAAAAAATTAGTATTTCTTAGAGGTGTCCCCAAGTAATCAGAATGCAAATACTAGATTACTTATCTTTCTTTGAAGAATATATGTTGTCTAAATATTTTGGTGTCCCTCTTTTTTCTTTCATGAAATGATTGGACCAAACATTACAATTACTTAAGAATATTAGCAACTATATCCAACATAAATCCACTCATATACTATCCTATGCAAGCAGGGTGCAGTTACTCAAATCCTTCATATAAGTAATACATGCATATTAGAGTTAGATTTTCCTACTTCTAAGAAAATTTTAACTTAAAAATTAATAGTATATGTGGGAATTTTATTTGGACAGGCAAAGAAAATCCCAATAGAATATCATTGATTGCTTAATCTATTATATGCTTGCCTAAAAGAGAAAGAGGCATTGGTTTCCTAGATATACAAGTTTGGATCATAGTAGTAATTGGTAAGAATATTTAGCACCCCTTATCAGGATAAAAATAGCCTATGGATTATGTAGATTCATAATTATTACTTAAAAGTTACCTCACTCTAGGAAGTAAGATTATATAGCATATATTCATAGATCTAAGCCAATATTTTCTAACTTAGAGATGAACTCAAACCTATCATCATTTCCCTTGCATCCAAAGTTTACAAAATTAGTGTTATATATGAGATATTAAGGAAGAAAGCCCCCTCTTTCTTGGTGGAAAATAGTGGATTAACAATTCAAGTCCAAAACTATATGGATAGGTGCACATAATAGATTAATAACTAAAGATAATATTAGTAGATAAAATCAATTAGAAAACATGAACTATTGTTTCTATTCAAAAGTGGAATCATTGTCACATATTGTGTTTGAATGCCAAGTTATGAAGAACTTATGGAGATGTGCCTATGTAAATGTAGGTATTAGAGGTTTAGCAGAATGTGGCCATGAGCTTCGGAGAATATGGCCTACACTACTTGAGGGAATACGAAGAGTATTCATATCTTAAGAACTTTATACATTTTTTACCTTATAAATGTTGGGTGGTTTATAATGCTATGATCTTTTCCCAACATAGATGTGAATGGAAATCCTTAGTTAAGAAAATAAATTTCATAGTAGCTACCATGTATTTATCCTCCTATGAGAGGAGGAAGAAAGAGGATATATTGTCAATTCTTGAGAAATTTAATGTATTAGAATGTAATTATTTCAAACTTTTCCGAAGATATATATATATATATATATATAGCGAGAGAGAGAGAGAGAGAGAGAGAGAGAGAGAGAGCTCACCATTGGTGGTTCATCTAAGGAAATGGCCATGAGATCCTCAATATGTAATATCTATAACCATTATAACATAATTCTTACTTAGAATCCATAAATGATGGATATTAGATCATGGTAATACAATATAAGCTTAAATAATTTGAGAAAAACTAAGTATGGTAATTAGTCCTTATACCTCCAAATAACCCATCATTTGGAAAAGATGGGTCTCTATAAATAAGCTAGATGAAAGGGGTTTTGTGGTTTGAAACAAATCTTGATTGGTTACCAAGGCCTATAACCAAGAATAAGGCATTGATTTTGAAGAAACATGTTCTCCTATAGCTAGAAACACGTATACACGTGTTTTTTATATTTACATCTTCCATGTGTTTTACCCTATATAAAATGGATGCTAAAGGTACATTTTTAAATGGCTTTATTGAGGAGGATTTTATGTTAATAAACCACCATGTTTTGAATATACCTCAATCCCTAATCATGTTTATAAACTCAAAAAGGTGTTATATAGTCTAAAATAAGCCCCTAGGCTTTAGTATGATAATCTAAATAAAGTTCCAATTGAAAAAAAACTTGAGGGATGAAAAATAGAACTTTGTTCAATAGAAAAATTAATAAATACCTTTTTCAATCACAAAATTTATGTAAATAACATAATTTTTTGTGCTACTAATGAAATCTTATACAAGGATTGTTTTTTAATATGATTTGAGGTGAGTTTAAGATAAGCATGATGGGAGAGTTAACATACTTCATAGGGTTATAAGAAAAACAAACCAAGGAAGCAATTTTTGTCAACCAAGAGAAGTAAACAAAGGAATTTTTAAATAAATTTGAGATGAATGAGATAAAAAGTTGTAGTGCTCCCATGCTAAACACCAATAAACTTAACATGGATGAAGGAGGTATGGAATTTGATCAAAGAAGTTATCAAAGTATGATTGGATTGTTTCTCTATCTTACAACATCTAGGTTATAAATCATGTTCAATGTTTTCTTATGTGTTCTATTTTAATGTAATCCTAATTAATCTCACTTAATAGCAATTAAACTAATTCTTTGGAATTTAATTAGCACATATAATCTTAGATTGCTTTACCCTGGTGATATCCTCTTTGTCAATTAATCAAAGGCATATTTTATGGGATATAAGGTTGATAATAAAATCACATAGGGTACTTGTCATTTTCTAAGAGAATCCCTCATTAATTGGCATAGTATAAAACAACCTCCTATTTCATTATCAATAATATAAGAATAATATATAGATGTTATAGCATGTTGTGCTCAACCTATCTGAATGAAATGCCAATTCAATGATTTTGGGTTCAAGATTGATAAAATTATCATTAGATGTAACAATACTAGTGTCATTTTCCTTACTAAGAATACCATTCAACACTCCAAGACAAATAATATTGAAATAAGGTATAACTTTATTAGAGATCATGTTGAAAGGGGAGATGTGAGTGTAGAATTCATTGACAAATTACACCAATGAGGAGATATTTTCAATATAATTAATGAATAAAGATTAAAAACTATTAGGAGAGAACTTGAAATGGGAATTATATGATTTATTCTATTTCTCTCATATTTAGGCTTTAATGATGTGGTTAAAACATTGAATTTAATCGTAATCATGTTCATATGGACTTATATTCAATGGAATTTATTCTAAAATGGCCTACATGATCGATAAATAAAGTTACTAAAATAAGTATTATAGAATGTCTATATCCCATAGCTTACATTTGGTTTAATGTGCTAAATGTATGTTGAAGAATTGGTGAGACTAGTCGACTGGTTGATAAACTTGTTAATGGGTCAAGGGTACTTAGTTGACGGGTCTCCTTGAAACCAAGAGATGGATCTCAATTTTTTACTTTTTAAAACTAGACAACAATAGTCAAATAGTTTAATAAACCATTGTACTAGTTTGAAGAATAGTTGAAAAAAATGTCAATCAATTGACTAGTTTGTCAAGAATATATATAGGTCTTTCCTCCCATGGATAAACCCATCAACTTCTCTCACATGCCCTCAGTTCTCTAACCCATCAAATTCTCTCCCGTGTTCTCTCACACTCTCTCACTCAAATAGATCATTTATTTACTAAATTATATGATATAGGCCTTTTTAGGATTATTTGAATGAATTACACCTATTTAGCACAAGAATCTTAGATGTGTTACTCAATTTTCTCCAAAATCAAAAGCAAGCCTACAAAGAGCCCTAACTATCATTTCAAGCTAAATTTTGTTAGACTAGGGTTTATTGAGGAAATTTTTTAGTCTAATATGAGTTATTTTAGCCTACTATTATCTAAGGGTAAACTATATAATCTATTTTCATCCTAATTTGTGTGTCGAGCCCCCAACTCCTATTTTTGACCTTAATTTTTTTTCCTCCTCATTTTAATTTTTATTTGTGTCATTAATCCATTATATTTATCTCTTATATCTATACATACCCATTAAACATGACTAACAAAATCCACAATTGCTAATACACATCACAAAGAGAAAGGTATATCTTAGGGTCCTCCTAAAAAGTCCCAAAAATTACTAAACTATGTGGCAAGGACATCCATATAGATTGAAGAGTCATCTGAAAGCATTAAGATCATGGAGTCTACTTTACCCTTTATGGACTATAGAAATATATCTCAACCTTCTAAACCTACTAGCCCTATTAAATCTTGTGGTCTACCCACCATTTGATCCTTATTGAAATTATCACAAATTACTAAGACTTCTTCTTATTCCTAATTTCCCTTTGACATTATAGATGTCCAACAACATCAAATAAAATCCTTCCATACTAATAAAGTTATCCTATGGAATTGCATTGATATTGATGTATGGGTTGAGCTTGTAAGGCTCCCTTTCATGCAAACACTCTCTAATATTTACCTTCTTCCTTACTTTACTCTCTATGATCTTGTCTATGTCAAATCGGTTTACCTCTTTCACATTGACCACTATGTCCACATTCTTGGTTGTTCCCTTACCATACACATTCTAGGTATCCACATGATTCTCGATGAGGCCAAATTGACCAAGAAACTCAAGATTCAGAATGACATCTATAAGGGGATGGCATTCTCTAAGTGGATGCACACTAAGTTACATGATACAATCTTCGCTAATATGGATCATTGTCATTACATGTGTGAAGGCATTACCAATTCCTACTACTTGTCGCCCAATAGGAAGATATGTCACTTCCTTATCTATTATATTTTCTTTCCCCAAGATCATTTAGAGACTAATAAAAATATGAAGGATTAGGATAGGGTAGACCACATCCTGACTGCTACTCTGATGAGGTTTGGAGTAAACATATTTTGGCACATGGCTTATATGTTAAGTCATAGTTAAGGTGCCTTAATATATGAATCCCTCATTAAAAGTATCCTTTGGGATTTTGGGGTCCCCTTTAGGAACTTCCTAACCACACAACTTCACCATCATAATGGTCTAGAGATATTGGATGGTGTGACACTCTATAGAATGGGGTACGAGATAAGTGATGGTGGGTATACCTTAGTGCTCCTATGATAGGCTCATGCTATCCTCCTACACAATGGTCACATATCAAATAAACCCTAATCACAATCTTCGCCAACATATGGATATGTCATTCTCCCACCATTTAATGACCCGCCAACACATTCTAATCTCCTATTTACTAGACGAGCTCCTACAACAACTAATATTCCTTCCTCATCCACTATACCTTACCCAACTAGCACTTAGGGTTGAGTGATAGTAGTCATCATCCACAACTTCCTCTTCTATATGTTTACAATTCTGGCTTGGAGACTAACCATCCATGAGAGGCATTAGTGGCTCTTACAGATGGATGTGTGTGCTACTCACTTACAATTTCAAACTCATTTTGAGTTGTGTTATCAAGATGATATAGGAGCTAGGCCAATTGTAAGTGTTATTGATGTTGCACATAGACCAGATGCTATATAGGTTGTTGCTACTCTAGGTGTTGAGGCTTTCTTGATATAGACTAATGATCCTTCTCCATTTTCCCCTAGTACCAATAAGTAATTTACTAAATATACTCAAATAAGTCCATTTTGTGTTGTGACTTTAGACTCCAAGGATTCAAATAATGAAATTTTAAATAGCCTATCACAAATATTATTTTTCAAAAACCTACCCTTTTCTCCGCTATCATTTGATCCAGGAACCTTTAGCATTGATCGGGACTATGTATAGTTTTTGGTTACACTAGTGTGTGGGCCATATATTTTTGTTTTTGAAATAAAGTCATACTTATATTACAGATTTATGTGTTGTATGAACTCAGTTGTCTAGGTCATATACATTCCATAGTATTCTAATCTCATGTACGTTGTTTTACATTTGTTATTATATACAAAAGATTTGATAATTCAATATTATGACTTCATTATCTACATATCATTATAGTCATACACACTAATTAGTACTAACCATCTTTTATGAGCATGCACTAGTTTAAGGGGGTGATTCCTCTATATTTAACTTTTCATATCCTTTGTATGTAGTTTTCATGCATGAGTTACCCCTCTCACCTTTTTATTGATGCCAAAAGAGGGAGAAAATTAGGTAATCAAATTACTAGATTTAGAGTTACAAATGGTAACTGATAGGGGTATATCCAAGGGTGTGAGTAAGAAATTTGGAACTCTGATTATCAAATTTAGAGTTGCAAATGGTAAATATTAGGTGGTTTAATTAGTTTGTTACTAGGCATCAAAGGTTTTCTGAACTCAAGAAACCTTATCTATGGAAAACAGAAGGTTTTACGGTGAACTGCATGGTGGGAATATGAATATGCATCCATCTAGAGTTAGCTAGTTATAAAACACCATTTTTTGTAAGTTTTGTCGAATGGAATGTTATAGTGTTTATTAAAATTCAATAATGCTTGATTTTGATTTGGTACTATAATTGAGTTTGAGGAATAATTGGAATAGAATAAGTTTTGTAGATTTAATGAAAATTATTTTCAAGTGAACAAATTGACTACTTTATCATTCCAACTAAAGGGTGTTGCTCAACTGAAGTGATTGATTGGTTTGGGTAACTGATTGACTAGTCAGTAGAATAGTTGACCAGTAGGCCAAACCGATCAAATGGTTTGTCGAGTTGAGTATGTTTTTGAAACTCTAATCAATTTTTATAGGTAAGTTTCTTATGCCAAAATGGAACCTTGATAATTTTACTCCAAGTTGTTCTTCAAAGATTATTGACCCTTCTTATCATATAATCAGCTCTTGTTGCCACCTTGAATTTATTTTTGAGGGTTCCATTCGGATAATTGAGGGGGAGGATTTCCTTAGCCTTGTCTTCTTTCACCTTTCTCCTTTCCAAATTTATAGAATCATTACTTTAATTTCTAGACTATCTATATTCAGCTAGGAATTTCATTCTCTTATTGATCTTCTATGACCCTTCTTGTGTTTGGTATTTTCTAGGCAAATTTGAGCTACATTCTCTATAAAATCACCATTTCATCTTTATAAGAGAATTTAACCTATCCTTTGTGTTTGGTATTTTCTAGGAAAATTTGAGCTACATTCTCCATAAAATCACCATTTCATCTTTAGAAGAGAATTTAACCTATCCTTAACAAATTTTTTCCATATATCACAAATTCTAATAGTAAAAATTTAGTTTTTTGATCAATTGCATAACCCCACTCATTCTTAAACCGATTTATGGCTATTTACTCACTTTTCTTTCAACCTCCGAGATATCCCAGCTCTCTACCATCTGTTTTATTCCTTCCCATTTCAATATTAATTTTGATTTATTTCCACTATTTTAATCCTTTCTCTAGCTCTTTCTTATATATCTTTACCTAAGGGAGGGTTCGAGTTATGAGGAAGTTGAGTCTCGCTCAGAATAATTTTCCTATGTTTCCTCTTAAGCCTGGTAAAAAAATTTCCTTCTAACTTGAATTATAATTTGTGAAAATTGTTCAATGAGTTCTAAAGATTTAACTTTCTTCTTTAAAGATTTAGATGTTGAAAATTATCCAAATTGAGTTTTTCCATTTATGGAAAATTTTGTTTGCATCAAGTATGTCATTCTCACCTTTAAAATATGGCTAGAATTAGCATGTGATGTGGTATATCCTATGAAGTGCTAATTTTATCGATTTACATGAGAGTGTGGCTTTAGATTGATGCATGATGAAATGTTTGTAAATTCTTAGAAAATGCATGATTTGTGACGAAATAGGGTTATGTAACTTTAATGTGTAGTATATTTCCGTTTATGAGCTAGTAAGATGTTGAAAATATGTTATGATATATTTTAAGATGAATTTGGTTGCTTTTTAGAGTGTAATTTAAAGAAAAATGTCTATTTTATGCTTCTTAGGGGTAAAGTAATCAAATGGTTAGGTTAAAACAATCAATTATCTCTAAGAGAAATTGGTTGGTTGGTCAAACCGATTGACTAGTGTGTCTGTGGTGACCTTATTTTCTCTCTAATTAAACCCATAAATTGGATTGCCGAATTAGATCGACCAATTTGAAGGAAAATTAGGTTTGGATGAGTCAAATCGATCGACTAGTTTAGCTAGATTGTGTAAATTTGATCTTTTAGGTTGGATATGCTTTGAGACTACCTAATGCTACCTAAGAAAATAAATAAGTATTTTATGACTTTAAAGGTAATATCATCTTAATTATCAACCTAAAATGTATTAATTTGATGGATTAATTAATATTAGATAGTCAATAAAGGAAATCTCACCACATGGTTGGGGGAATGAAAATGGTTAATATGAAATAAGCTTATGGATGCCTTACTTGCGTGCTAGATGGGCCTTATATAATCACTTAAACTTGATAAATAATGTACTAAAATTAAAGTGAAAGATGATTGAGTTGTGTATGGGGTTGGGTTACTCAATCCTCAATTAGCAAGGATTAGTTTGCCTTTGAGCTTTTATTGGTTCCTTTGGACAGGATCCTAGGAGATCCCAATGTCTTACCTACTCTAGAAACTGATGATGTAACAGAGGTTATAAATACTAAAGGATATAGTTACTGAGGTAGTTTTTTTCTTTGGCACAGACTTATGTCCATTGGTAGTTACTTGGCTTCGGCTTGGACTTATATCCATTGGTGGCTACTAAGGTACAATTAAAATTTATGTCCTTTAGTTAGATAGACTTCCATGGAATGTGATTTTATGGCGAGGTGCACATTCCATTTTTGAAAAAGAATTTGGAATGAGAATGTGGATAAAGTTATTATTATTATTATTATTATTATTATTATTATAAGTAAAATAATGGTAAAAGAGATAGTAGCTAATAAATAAATGACCTAATGGATTATATAAGTCAAGAAATGGACTTATTAGGAAAATATGTGCATGGATGATAAAAGCTTTTATAATAGCTAAATAATCTACTTAGTAGATTCCATGTCATCATCTATGATAATGTATTATGTTCATTAGCATGATGAGTCATGTATGGTGTGAGATTCTAAAGCTTTACGACCATGATAGAGAATGCATAGCTGATTGTATGGTAAGCATTCAATATGTTAGTATAATTTCCATATTATGATAGAACTTTGTGTGCTACTAAATTTCATTGAGAAGGTAACTTTGCTCACTCAATATAAAGTGTACTCATGTGTCTCTTCACTCGGTCACCTACTCATTCCTACTAGTAGAGGATCATATGTAGGCTTTTTAGGATAATCAATAGTAGTCCTGCCTCATGTTAGGTTGGAGTTTTGATAGCATGGGTATCCAAAGACTTTTGTGCGGTCTTTGATGGAGCTACTTTCACGGCTGCACCTTACTTTTTTTATATAATTTTAAATGATGTAATTTGGCTTAATTTTTCCTCATACATTTGAATATTCATGAACCATCATGATCCTATGCTTGAAAACCTTTTGTTTGATATTTATATAATATATTTTTGGCACATTCTATTTATTATACCAGAATAGTGTGGATTGAAAGGATCCAAAACAAAAATTAGAATTAACTAGACTATAATAAAGTTAAGGATTTAATCACAAAAAAAAACAATTGAGCAAAAAGTTGAGATATTTATTCATGCTCATATGTAATTATAGAATGATTAAACTAATCAATCAATCAATTATACAAATCTATAATTCTCTTTTTATGAAGAATATTATGGAGAAGAAGAAGTTGGGTCACATGACTTAACAGCTAGAGGTTTCATCATGTTTCCCTCTATAGAAGATAAAATCATATAGGATAAAATAGCATATTTCATAAATAAAGAAAAAAGACACATTCCATATTTAGGAAACACGATACCCCCTTGTTTATTTCCTTACTCTCAAATTTTTCAGAAAATACACATCAAAGTTTGTGGTGAGAAACATGGTTCATGTTAATAAACACAAACACCTCGTGTGTCAGATTCTACACTTAAAATTTTCTAATACATGCTTAAACCAACAAAATGTTATGTTACTCATAGTTTTGTTTGGTTTGATTCATAGCCTTATATCTAATATGGGATGGGTAGCTGACGTCTATCCTATGTTAGGTGTGGTGATAACAACCTATTTTTTCAAAATGTTTAGAAGCCTTTTTCTTATGCAATGTTTTTAAACTAGAATTTTTGGGTGAAGAAAAATGGGGGTGTTACACTAGTAGATAGTATATATACCCTAACTCATAGTATTTATTGTTCATATCAACCTTGTGAGCTATTCAAACTATAAGTGTTGTGGATCAAATAACCTAAGGAAATACTATAAGGGTAAAAATATTATGTGATATGGTCATGGAAGGTTTGGACATAGAACCTTCGAGTGTTTTACTAGGAGTGGTAATACCAGGGCATAATGGTGATTAAAAAACTAGCTCCAAGAGTCTCATCACTACTTGGTAGGGTTAGTTGGGTTAATCATCTAGTTACTCATTGGCCTATCATAGTGTAATAGAGATAAGGGTTGGTCACTGATGAGTTCATATTTTGACACATTTATACCCTTATAATCTTAGTTTTTGGTAGTTTATTTAACTAATATAGGGGAATAATTATTATTTTATGCTTAAGTGGTAAAAATTGCATAAATATTATTATTTGAGCTAAAATGATATAAATTAAATAAATTTAGAATAAAATATTATTTATTAATTATATTGAATTTTATTTTGGAGATTTTGCTTTTAAATAATAAAATTTAAAAAAAAAATTGGACCTTTGGACCAACTTCCAAAGGCCAAAGGCCCAAAGGCCAAGAAACGAAACAAAACAACGCCCAGTGATGATTAGCAGACCAAGGACTGACGTGGAAAGGAGGCTATCTCCATCGGCTGCACAGAATGAAACCAAACGAGCTGCACAAGCTCTGAGACGAAAAATAAAGGAAGAGTCAGTATGGCTAAAGTGGAAAGAAAAAAATAAAAGGACGGCCGCACATTATAAATATAGGACGGCATTAAAGGAGGAGTAGGGCGTGCGACAAAGCCGCAAAGGTCGAAGCCACAGATGTACGAGTGAGAGCCTTTATAGGCTCAGCCGAGTAGAAAAAACAGAGCCTTCTCAGGCATGGGTAACGTGGAGGATTAAGAATTTACGAGACACTGCGGTAGTACGAGCAGGCATGCCCAGACTTTGAGGCGAGCCAAACCGTATGAACAACGAACCAAAAGTCAACGCCATTAGTCGAGAAAGGAAAAGAAAAAGAAAATTATTGGACAGAAATCAAGGCACCGAAAGAAGAGAGAATAAGAAGAAATTTATACTGGTAGATTTTATTTTAGATAAAATTAATTTTTATCTAAATAAATTCTTGATCGTTTATCCAAAATTAATTCTGGTTATTTCTATCTCTTATTTTTAATTTATATTTTAGATATATATTTCTATGTAATTAATTCTATAATTATGGCTGGCTGATTATTTATTGTTAAGGAATGAATTGAAACCCTAGATTATGATTTGAGATATAATTTTATTTTCTTTGTTTCATGAGATTGTTTCTTGACTCTATTTTAATTGTTATCGTTTATATATATAATTCTGTCAAGTATAGTTTATTTGGTGCATGCCTTGTTCTAGTTTCCTCATAAGTGACAGTATGTAGGATTATTTGCCTATGAGGTGGCCATCTAAATATATTAGAATCTATATGTATAAATTACAGCTAGGTTAGATAACAATTTATCAAATAGTTTTGTGATTCTAACCGAAGTGGTAAAACATTTCGATACGTGTGGGTCAAGGAAAGGAAATACAGCTAGACATGTTTTTTGTACTGGTATGGATACTTAGATTGGCAGCCTTCCAATTACACTTAATGCATTAAATCTAGTTGAACATAGGAGCCGCTTGTTGCTGCTATACTGCTAGTATTTAATAGGGTTAATATTGGCGTTTTGTCGTATTAATTAATTAAGAGAAGTAATATAAGGTGTATGGACCTGATTTTGGTGTACAACTTGGTCGATCTCATTCTCACGATTAAATATTGACTTAGAAATAAATATTATATTACGACCTAATCTAGTGGTTGATTTTTATTTCCCTAACATATTTCTCATATCTGCGGTTTCCAAACTCTAGTGGTTGATGTTTTGAATCCTACCAATAGTTCCCAAACTCTTTTTTTTAGATTATTATCTATTATCTAGGTGTTATTCTTTTTACCATAACAATATAATTTTTAAGGGGTTAGTTATCATTAGTTTATAATATGATGGTATTGAGGAATATGATAGTGGTAGTAGGGAATGCATTTAAATTTTATGGTGACTATGGAATTCGGGATAATACAAATTTATATTAAGTTACCTTATAACCTTGTGGATGTTAAAATTTCATGTATTGAGAAAAAATGGTATTACCCCAATGTTAAGATTGGGTATTGTGTTTACATATATCCTTCAAAGGTTGCAATATTTATATTTTACCCTATTTAAGTTTTGACAATACCTAGAAATCACATGATTTAGTTGGTTTGAATGTTTGTATTGACATTATAAGTCAATTAATGCTATCCCTATTTTGATGATAATAATTGGAATTAAAAGAAGTAAACATAGTTATTTAAGTGTGAACACCCTATATTGATCACAAGGATGTCAAATCACACTTATCCAAATATTTTCTCAAGTGCAACATTTGAAAGAGTAATATAGTTTCAAAGAACATGAGAAGATGATATCAAGACTACCAAGACTCAAGACCTCAAGGTATATACTCTAAGTCTTAGGTCACCTTGTATATTAGTTTGAGCATAATACTTTTGGTTTTATTCTCTTATAACATTTTAAAATACTCTATAAAATTTACATGATACACATCCTTATTGATTTTAAATCCTATAACCTTTTAAAGTGTTTTTGAACATGCTGGTTCTTCTCAAAAATAGTTAACTAATTAATTGATTTGGTATAAACCTAGGACTTTAAATGTGTAAAAACCAAAAGAGATAGACTAGTTGTAAGCCCAATTAACTTGTTTAGAAACTGATCAATTGGTTTACATAACTAGACTATAGGTTTATTCCTATAAAAACCCATTTTGTCTCTATATGAATACTTTGATCAGTTCATCATACAATTATCTGGTTCACAAAATAATCAACTAGTTTGAAAAACTAAGCTATGGGTTTTTCTCCTATGAATAATACTTTCATCTCTCTTTGAACACTTTGACTAGTTCATCAAACTAATTAACTAGTTCACAAACTAATCAGCATTTTGACTAATGAGATTATAGGTTTTTCTTTTGTAGAAATGCATTTCATATCAGTTTGAACACTTTGATTGGTTCATCAAATTGATTGACTGGTTCACAAACCATTTGACTTATTTAACTAACCAAGCTATGGGTTTTTGTCCTACATAAACCCATTTTGTCTCTATTTGATCACTTCAACTAGTTTCATCAAATCAATCAACAAGTTTTTCAAATCATGCTAAAGGTTGAGATAAAGTGCAAAATGGCTTTATCTTAAGGACTAAACCATTCCAAAAGTTTGATTAATATGTATGTGTGTGTGTGTGTGTGTGTGTGTGTGTGTGTGTGTGTGTGTGTGTTTTACTCCAGCAACTATATAGTTAGGGATAAATAAAAATAAAATTTATGTGATAGTATACAACCAACTTTTGATCTCTCCATAATTGCATAAATCGATTCTCTACTCTTATAAGTAAGTAATTCTCACCTACTCACTTTCATATTCATCTAAAGTTGAGATATTTTCAAAAGTGTATGTTCTCACTCTCTTTTTCTAGGCACTACTAAAATGCCCCAAAAACATTTATGCTAAGAAGTGTAATTAAATAAGTATTTATTAGGGAATTAATTTAATTAATTATTTCTATTGGAATATGAAGAATTTATTTAGGGAAAATGAAGCGGAAATGTACAAATATGTTTAGAAGGAAAAATTTAGGCATTTTCCTAATTAAAAAGGAATTTAGGAAAAATCTTTTAAAAATCATAAAATTAGCCTAAAAAGGAAATTTAATATTATTTTATTTAAAATATTTTATTTTAAATACCCAAAATAATCTAATCCATTTAGTTAACCCCAACCTACTTAAATTTTTCTTTTTCCCTTTTTCCTTTTTCTTTTCCTTCTTCCTTTTTCTCTTTTTTCTTTCTTTTTCTTTTATTTTCTTTCTTTTTCCTTTCTTTCTTCCAATTAGACATGTTCGCAGCCCAATCTCTTCTTTTTCCTTCTTCTCTTCTGCGGCTCATCCTCCCGTTTCTTTTCTTTTCTTCCTTCAGCAATGAGAGCACTGCGTATTGCATCTTTTCCTCCTGGAACGCCGCGTTCCATTTAAAATTTTTATAACCAGCGCCCACCAGCCTAGTTCTCTCTTCTTTTTCCTTTATTTCTTTTTCTCTCAGCTGGCCTTTTCACCTTATTCTTCATCCTTCTTCCTCCACCGTCGACCTGCAACTCTATCGCCTTCGAAAATGGCATTGCCGGCTATGCTTGACTTGACCAGTCATTTCTCCTCTCTTTCTCTTCCCCTTGAATCACAATTCGACCTAACTAAACCCACTTTCCTTTTCTTCCACACAAAACCCTTCTTTTCCTGTGCAAAAAGTTGACCACGAGTTGAATTTTGCACTAGCCAATTGACGTCGTTGGCTACCCCAAACCCTACCTACATTACCTTCCAGCTAACCCACAAGACCCTACTTTCCCCTCCAAACTCTATTAATACCCCCTTATTGAGTGATCTTGAAACTTTTTCCCCAAAACCCTAAGAACCTACCCTACGCACCACCGCAAATTAAGACGCCCTTTCCTCCCCCGTCAGCCAACTACAATACCATCTCTACCTACCTAAGTCTTCCCTGCACTGCCCTCTAACTAAATGAACCACCCTTTCTTCTCGATTCTTCTTGCACACCCGTACACATTTCCTTGCTTAACCAACCAAAATTTTACACTTGCAACCCTTTGTGTCGCAGTCCACCACCACATCAGCCGCTATCACTACCTCCTGCACCACCCAAAAACTACTACCAATCTTCCTCCACCTCGCCTACCCTTCTTTTCTCATTTCTCCTTCTCCTCCTCTTTTTTTCTTCTTCTTTTTCATTTTGGCCACCACCTTTACTACTGTACGCCACCGCCACTTGCTGCGCCACCATCCTCACTTTACTCCTCTCAGTCTTGGTTACCACTAACACCTCATCCACCACCCTCATTCTCCACCTCTTCTTCTCAAACCTCAACTTTTTCTTTTTCTATCATCTTTTCTGGCCACAATCGTCGCCACCGTGCACCACCTCCAGTGCCACCCACCTCCGTCGACCCAAGGTAAAACCCTAGACCCTCTTAGCCCTTCTCCCCAATTTATTTAAGCTTATTCTACTTTATTTCAATTTTTAACCTTTATTCAATTATTATTATTATTATTATTATTATTTGGTTCAATATTAATGTTATTATTTCTTAGCAGGGTCGAGAGTGCATATGAATTATTTTGGTTATTAGTTTCGAATTATTAACATTATTAGTATTATTATAAGTTTTATTATTATTATTATTATTATTATTATTATTATTATTATTATTATTATTATTATTATTATTATTATTTTTTAGAGGGCTTAAGCCCTATTTTAATTTAATAGTATGATTACTATTATTTTTATTATTAATATTACTACTACGACTACTACTACTACTATTTTATTATTATTATTATTATTATTTATTATTATTATTATTATTATTAGTAATATGTGTTAATAATAATATTATTATTATTACTAATAGTTCTTTTAATATTTTAGAGTAGAGTTGAAAACCCTACCTTATATTACTTTTGGTTTAAGTCATTTCATTATTATTATTATTATTATTATTATTATTATTATTATTATTATTATTATTATTATTATTATTATTTTAAAATTCAATTATTATTTCATAACTATATTTATTACTATTTTTATTAATAATGCTTAAAGATATTATTAGTATTATTTTAGGTGGAGGGTAGAAGCCCTTATACCATCATCCATTTTGAATCATATTAATATTAGTATTATCATTTTTTGTATTATTTCGTGTAGTTATTATTAGCATAGTATTATTTTATTTAAAAAACTAGTCTTAGGATAAGTTAGTAAATAATAGTATTTTTAGTATTAGGGAATCTAATTCTAGTTTTTCCCTCATAATAGGTAAGACCAGTCAAAGCCCTAAAGAGCCATAGGAGCGTGCTCCAAGACCTGTGACGTTTTAGGTAAGGAGTAACTAAGGTCGTTTGTGTATCATCTGTTTTATATGCCATGCATGCCATGTGATATAAAATTATAATGTATTTTATATGTAATTGTATAACTGTCATATATGCAGCATGATATAGACTTAAGTTAAGATCATGCATTAAATTCTGGCATGTGTATTATGTGTATGGGTTATGTTGTTATTGTGGTATGGTGTGGCCCATAAGACATGCATGATAGGTTTTGTAGTATAATGATGGAGTAGGATTTGCATGGAGTAGGGTTTGTATGAAGTTAGGGTTTACATGGAGTAGGGTTTGCATGGAGTTAGGGTTTGCATGGGTGCTAGGGTTTGCACGGAGGATATAAAGTGTGCATGAGATAAAGGTTTACGTATGAAAGTTAATATGGGGTGTAAGAGGGTATTAGAAGTGTCATATGGGGTTTTGAAAACGTGGAGTGGAAAATAGTACGTGGTATATTATAAGGATATGGAGGAGATTGATTTAGGGTTGGTTATGGTTAACTATGGATTGCGGTGGTTAACTAAGGTTTGGAGGATGAGAATAGTAGAGGTCAGTCATGCATGTATGGGTGAAAGCTCCTAAATAAAATATTTAAGACACTAATAATTTAAAGTGAAAGATTATTCAGACGGGTCCAACCGATCCACCGGTTAAGAATAGTGGTTAGGGTTTTTACTCTATGCGTGACCGATCCATCGGTTATAATATTGGTTAGGAAAGGATGTCCTATGCGTGACCAACCCATCGGTTATAATAGTGGGGGATCCCAACCTCAATAAAAACAAACTATAGTTTTGCTAAGGCACCTAAAAGATACTAGTCACTTATAGTTTAACACCATGCGAGTAGGGACTAAACCGATCTACCGGGAAGGAATAGTGGTTAGGGTTTTACCCTATGCGTGACTGATCCATCGGTTATAATAGTGGTTAGGGCATGATGCCCTATATGTGACCAAGCCACCGATTATAATAGTGGGAGGTTATTGCACTCGCATGGATTTGATAAAGAGTATGGTGTGAAATGAATATTGAAAAGATATTATAAGTTACTAATCCAGACTATTTGGACCTGTATGTGTGGGCTCGAACGTTTATAAGCTATATATTATCCTGCATGACTTTACATATTATATGTGTGGGTTTGAATGTGTGTAAGTTGAATATTATCTTGCATGATTTTATGTACTTGTGTGTTGGCCATAGTGCTCAGTTACCTTACACAGTACGTAGTATGCTGATCACACTTTTTATGGGTGCTGCTCATTGGCCCGTCTGACGTGTTGTAGGTAGGAGACATATTCTTGGACGCTATTGATGTCCATAAGACATCAGACAGGGGAGAATGTTGAGTTGGGTTGGATCAAGTCTTTGGAGTGGCATGGCCAGTTTTTCCTTAATGGAATTAATATTCATTTTTCTCTTTTATCTATGTTGTGAACTCTAGAAACAATTTTAACGTCATGGACATCTTTCTACTTGAGGAAACTATCTCTCGTATTTTGGTTATGTAATAACTCATGCATACTCTAAGTATCATTTTTGTGAAACTTGATTTATGTATTAATATGGTTTGATGGAAATATTGTCTTAGCCTTAGCACTTAGTACTGGAATGGTAGGAATGAACTAGTATGGTACCAAGTGTGGTGGTAGCATCCCTAGAATTTACGGGTTTTAAATTTAAAGGTTTTGTGTAAAAAAAATATAGTAAATTTTGGGGTGTTACAATTTCTCTCTAATTGTTATATTTAATTGCTTGTATATAGATTATGCTCACAAATTGTTCTTTCATTTTTCATATTTGTATTATTTGTGAGATACATTGTAATTAACCACAACTATCCTTAAAACTAATTACATTGAGGTTGTATATGGTATAGCATTATTGAGAGAGTTTAAAATATTAGTAGATCCATAAACTTTGAGATGATAAATAGGTCAAACTTTAAATCATCAATGAAATAGTAGGCTCATAAACCAATAAAAGAGTTATAATCAATAAAATACACATGAGATTCAAAATTCAAAAGGCAAACCCTTTCGGTAGAGGATGTAGAGAAATTGTATTCTTAAACCACTATATATTATGTGTCAAAATTTTAATTTCTCATTTCCATTCCTAAAACCCTATCCACCCCTTCTAAGATTATTTTAATTTAGGCTCCCCATCCTACTAGGGGATGAGGCAAATGATGATGAGTTAGCTATAAATTATTATGAAGTTGATGAGGTGAGCTTTAGAGTACTAGGTCATGAGGAAGAGGTGTAGTAAGTATAAAGTGGATATTTAATGTCATAGTGGATGGATAGGAAGGATATAGTTATAGAATTCAAACTAGATAAGTTGATAGGCTAGGTGAGTATCAACTATACAAGGCATAAAAAAAGGTGACAACATTTTTAACCTTATGTATATCCTTGGTATTATAAGCTTATAATGTAATAGTCAACTATTTATTACCCAAATTGATGTACATGTAAGATGATAATATTTATTTTCTATTTTTCAATACTTGTATTCTCCCTTATATGGTATTACAAATTTTAAACATTTTTTTGTGGCAAAACCTTGTTCTTTGGCTTAAATACACAAGTTCCCTTTCATCATGCAAACTTTAGGGACAAATTTCATTTTCAAAGTGGTAGTAATATAATGCCCCAAGTTTTAAAAAACCATAATTGTCTTAAAAACATTATGATTTCAAAATAAATTTATTATTTTTATAATTTTTTTCACATCCTTTAACAATTTTAAAACCCTAGTTGTGTTTTGAAAATTTTTTTGTGATACTTCCAAATTTTATAGCTGAAAATTTTCATTTGTATAGAAAATCATACAGAAAAATAGGGGCTGCTACCACCGTGATCTGTACAAGACTAACCCCCGACCAATCTCATACCAACCATAAGGCTAGAAAATTTTAAAAGACATTAAGTCGATTAGAAAATAAAACCATAATGTTTCTAACATTTCATAACCAAAATAGAGTGAGTAATATAAGAGTCAATACAAGAATAGAGAATGAGTACAATAACAATGCTCCTATAGGGAAATAAAATGATCAATACAATGATGAGGAATTAATATAAAGTGAGTCCGAAGAACACTCTCTCAAACCCCAAGACAAGTCCAATAGGCCATCACTTAGTCCCACCCTATGCATTAAAGGCATCAAATTCATCATATACAACATCTCCTACCTATACAAACTCAGGAAGGGCTACTGCTCGTGGGAATGAGTAACACCCATGAAATGGGTGATCAGTATGCTGCATACCAAGTAAGGTAACCATATGGCTAAGACCATATAAGTGCAAACAAGCAAATGATGTATATGGTACTTCATTCGGGTTCACATCATTAATAAGACATAGGCCATTATTTTTGTCTTTACACATTTCCCATATTATATCCCCTTGAGTAAGGGACCCCACTATTATAGTTGGTGGATCAAAAATGTTAATCAAGGGTAAAATGTGTCTGACCACTATTATTGCCGATGGACCAAAAATTATCCCAACATGACCCCGACTCATATGGTGTTTCACTATAAGTAGTTAGTGTCTTTTCCATGATTTATTACTATATAAGGTTTGGTTTATCAAGCTCGAAGCCCCCACTATTATAGCTCGTGGGCCCTAATACACTATAGGACAAAATGCGCCAAACCACTATTATAGTCATCCGACCGAAAAACACTTTGACTTGGGCTCGGATCAATAATCTTTCACTTTAAGTAATTAGTGATTTACTCATTTCTTATTCCACATGCAACCCCAACTAGACATGCATGACCCACTAGACTTTCCATTCTCACCTCTTTACCCTAGTTCTTTTGAAACGCCTCATCCCATATCTTGGGACCTTTACACACTATAGGACTCTAAAATTCCTTCCCCACTTTTCCCTTACTCACCATAAAAATCCCAAACTCCTACGTACATGGGTTAAGGGCCAATTTCCCATATCTCCATTTTAACTCACCATCATCCTCTTGGGTTTCCCTCAGAAACCCTAATCTAGCCTATGTGGCCTAACCTCTCTTTATCATACATGGCTCATGGCCTCTTTTGCTTCCAACATCATCACCCTACTCAATCCACACCCAACATTATAACCTTACTTCCTATCCTTCACATGTGATCATGGAAACTCGAGCTAGCCACCCCAAACCCTAGTACTTCTCCTTTCTTTTAAGTCATCCCCTCGTCATACACACTCCAACCAACTTTCCACTTAACTCATTCCCCTCTTGATAAGACACCTCCTAGTCTCAGCCCTTACTTTAGCCACTTACAATCAAATCTCCCTTCCACACACTTCCCCTACTTAGGGTTTTTTTCCACAAACCCTGTTAAGTCCCCCATACACACTTCTACCAACCTACATACTATTTTTCACTCATGTACTCCAATCACCCAAAATACTCTTCTCTTACCTTGCTTAACCCTTTAATCACCTTTCCCACATAAATTTTCCCCCATGCATGATTTACTCTAACCTTTCATTTTATTCCCATTATCCTTTTATTTGTCAACCCATAAATCTTAAGGTACTTAGGCCTTTCTCACTTCCCTCTAATCACTCCACTTTCTTTATTTTTTTAGCTCCCTGCAACCTCATTAGACTACCTAAGGACTCCTAGCATGCATTTCATATTAGGACAATAATACATAAGGGCATAACACAAAATATAAGTCATATCACCATATTAAATTGGTCATAACACATACACAACTTATCTTAGCTCCTTGGTTAGCAACGTATGCTATAAGCATTTAATCTAAAACCACATAAGATACAAGTAGATAACCAAACATACATAAACACACAACACACAATTTAGACTTAACCACACCCTTAATTAGATCAACACCAGCTTGGAGCATGACTCTTATGCCTCCTTAGTAGAAGGGTTTGGTTCACCGATAAGAGTGGAACACTAACGTTAACTTTCCTCTTATTTATTTTATTATCCCCAAACTAATTATTAGTAAAATACTAATAGTATTAATGATAATAAAAATAGTCTCAATAAAAATAAGATTAGTATTATTAATGATACTAATAATAATAGTAGTAGTAATAATGATAATAAGACAAATAGTAATAATGATGATGATGATGATGACAACGATGATGATGATGAGAATAATAATAAGAATTATACAAGATAAATTATACTTAAGCAGGAACAAGGGTTAGGATATGCCCAGGGATGGAGGTGGTAGCTGCAATAGCACCGCACCGCAACGGTGGAGGTGGTGGTGATCTAAAAGGTATAAATTTTGTAGTGGAAAAGGGAAAGTGAGGTGGTAGGTTTTTTCAACCAAGAGGGTTGTAATGGTGGTGGCATGTTAAGGAGGGAGTGTAGGTGAACCAACTGTGATGGTCGAAGATGGAAGAAAAGAAAGGAGGGGGAGAAAGAGGGAAGGAAGGGTATGGGGAGGTAGGGGAGGTTTTTTGGGTAGAGAGAGGGGTAGTGGGGGCGGTGGTTGTGGTGGAGGAGGTGGCACAAGGCAAAGAATGGGGTAGTGACAGGGTGCAAAGTACAGCTCAAACTACCCACTTTGCATGTATGGTGGGTAATGCAAGGGAAGTTAGAGGTGGAGAATGGTCTTTTTTGGTAGAGGGTAGTACAAGGAAGAGGTTGGGTGGAATTTTGGAGGATAGAAATGCATGATGATGGTTGGGGCTACATCTAATGGGCCGCTAGAGGAGAGCTTTGGGATTTTTTAGGTAAAGCAAAAAGAAGAGGAAGAAGGGCGAAGGCTAGGGGTTTTATAGACATGGGGAGAGAATAATACAAGGGAGGAAATGATAGGGGAGTGGGAGGGGCAAGAGGCTATCAACTGGAGGTGGCAGGCTGGTGCAGACTTGTAGATGTGTAGGTTCGTGGGGGGATAGAGGATTTTGGTAGCATTGTAGGGAGGTTAGGTGGGGTGTTGGGGTTACAGAGGGGAGGGGACTCGTGAAGTGCAATGCCACCTACATGTCCTATAGGTTAGGTCAAGGAGAGGGTAATGGGAAAGGGAGGGTCATAGCTATGATGCAGCCATGAACACCAGCAATCGAGGAGGGGTGAGGTAGGAGAAAAGGGTAGAAGGGGAAAAATAGGAAAAAACAGGGAGAAAATGGTAAAACTAGGCGGTGGTGGGCCGCTCAATGGGGAAGGAAAGAAAAGAGAGGTTGGTTGGGTTACACAAGGAACGAAGGAGAGGAGGGAGGGGAGAGAGTTAGGTCATGCTAGGCAATGCCCAGACCAGCAGAAAGGAGAAAAAAAAAGGAAGAAAAACGAAGAATAAAAGGAAAAGGAAGAATAAAAATGAAAAGAGAAAAAAGGGGAAAAAAGAAAAAGAAAAATGGTGTGATTGGGGTATTTGGAATTTTTGAATTTTTCAAAAATAATAAAGTTAGTAAAAATAAGTAACTTAAATTTTCTTCTTATTCTAATTTAGAATTTATGGTTAATTTTCTTAAAATCAATTTTAGTTAGCAAATTAAACTAACCTCCACTAATTTAATTCCTATATTATTTTCCTCCCTTTTTTTATCTTAATAACATCCATTATAATAACATTATTTTATATAAAAAGTTATATTTAATTGATCACACCTATTAATCCCTATTTTGTTATTAATTCCTAAATTAAGGTATTGGGGTATTACATTTTTACTCTCATTTCCTTGACATTTTTTTTAGTTTTACATGTTGTGAGATCCTTAAGCTAATTTTGAATATTAAAATCCTTCTTAATCATCATAATCTCTTCTAAGTCTCCTAGTTGTATTCAAAATGATAAACGAAAGTTATGACAAAAAAATATTATTTATGTTCTAAGCCCTGAATTAGCCTTCTACTTATCAAGAAATTACGAAACTTCAAGGGTCAACATATTTTTGTGTTTATAACATAAGCCTAAATTAAATATATGTTATCTTTTTATTATTAACCTTTTTCTAGTATAATGTTTATCAAAACTTACATTTCTTAACTTTGGTAATACATAACCTTTATGAAACCTAATCTAAGCCTTTGAATTTTATCAATATATAATCCTAACCCTAGATCTAGCCTAAGTCTTACCCTATGATGATAAGTTTCATGGCTTAAAATATACTATAGATTATTATTAGGTTATAGATTATTGTA
The DNA here is from genome assembly GCA_030549775.1 of Tamarix chinensis. Classification (NCBI taxonomy): domain Eukaryota; kingdom Viridiplantae; phylum Streptophyta; class Magnoliopsida; order Caryophyllales; family Tamaricaceae; genus Tamarix; species Tamarix chinensis. The sequence goes on along the minus strand of CM060177.1, from coordinate 60,933,698 downwards.
CCTTTGAAGCATGTGTTATAGCCTAAATCTATCTCCCCTTTCTCTCCTACCCTAATCACACACCATGTATCCCTCTTCATGTCCTTTCCTTGTGCTCATGGAATCTCTTTAAGCCACACCGCCTTGAAAGAGGATTTGCTCCCAAATATCCCTAACTTTATCACCACAAAACCCACTTCAAGTAACGACCCTATTCTTTTTGTTATTCTTTTCCTCTTATCATCCTCTTTTGTGACACCACATGAAGTCATTCTTGAGGTTCCTTAAGAAGGTAAGTAATTTCATGAATTCTCCTCAATCATTCCTCTCCATGAGTCACAAGTCAAAATAAGCCATCATTAAAAGAAATAAGGAATTTAGTGTAACACCACCAAATTTAAGAACCAAAAAATTTTGTTTGAAAAGTTTATTGCATAAGCTAAAATAGTAAATTATAGGTTGTTACCGCCACACTTGGTCTAGTTCTCTCTACCGTTGTATTACCAAGTCATAAGGTTAAAATTGTTACTTCACTTAAATTAATAAAACAATTATAAAATCATGGCAGAGAGAGTTAAAGTATTTTAACATCATTCAAAATAAAAACCAACTATCAGTTATTACAAAATTTTAGTGAAAGAAAATACATAAAGGCCAGCATCGGGGAGACGGAAGGTCGGGGAAAAGAAAGAAAGAAGAAGGGGGTAGCCAGCTGGTTCAAGGCGAAAAGATAGAAAAAGAAAAGAGGCCAGACCGAGCTAGTCAGTTGGCAAAGGAGAAAGGAAAGGGGTGGCAGGTCTAGGCCTTACGGGAGAAAAGAGAAGTCTGGATTGTGAGGGTGGGTTGGCCTAGATCGGGGAAGGAAAGGAAGAAAGAAAATGAGAAAGAAGATGAAGGAAAGAAAAGAAAAGAAAAGAGAGGGGGAAAAGGAAAAGGAAAAAAAATAGGTGGGTTGAGGTATTTAAAATATTTTGGTATTTTGGGATATTTAAAAATAATAATATTTTAATAAAATAATAATTAAATCCCCCTATCTAGGTTAATTTAAGATTTTAAAAGATTTTTTCTAAATTCCATTTTAATTAGCAAAATACTCTAATTTTTCCGATTAAATTATTTATTAATTTCCTCTTGATTTTTTCTTAATTACTTCCTCTTATTTTAATAAAATAATTTATTTAATTAATTTTTCTAATAAATTCTTAATTTGCCATAATTCTTTAAATTAGAATTTTTGGGTATTTAATTAATTTTCTAATAAATTCTTAATTTGCCATGTGTTTCCCAAATCACCTAAGGAAGAGGCCAAATGTAAGAGGAACGCACAACCATATTAAAGGTGAGGAAAACTAGGCTTTGCTTTGTTAGACTTAAACTAAAAAAGGTAACTAATTAGTAACTATTTAGTTTGATCTCTAACCAGTGCTAGTTTAGATGAATTGTAACTAAATATTTTTAACACTATATAAGAATAAGAGGGGGCTCATTATAAGGTCTTTGGCCAGCCTACTTTTCTCTTGATGAGTAAAAATTATCTCCTTGGTTAGTGCATACCTTCGTTGATTTATCTCTACAAATCTTTTGTATTTTATCTTAAGTTTTGCATAGCTTAAGTGGTAGATTCAATCATATGAATTAAGGGTTACTTAATTCATATATTTAACACTTTTTTTCTCCTCTAAATTCCTCTTTTTTGTGGCTTATAGCCCGGCTATATTATTTTGCACCAATTTTAACTCAATTTGTTTCCACCATACATCAAATTGGTATCAAAGCTTAGGTTGTTATAAATTGGGTATCATTTTCATTCTACCATAATCCCTAAATCATTTTCCAAGCCAAACAATCACAAATTTTTTTTTTGTTATCATAACAATCAGAAAAAAAATTTTACTTCACATTGCAGGCTATTTGAAACCTTAAGCTCCAAAGAAAAAATAGTCTTCCTTACCATCAAGCCCTTTCAACCCCACACATTGCAACAAAAAGAAAATTTCTTCACCTTCCAGCCCATTCAAGCCTTTAAACTGCAAGAAAAAAATATCCTTCCCTAATCTAAGGTTCAAACCCCCAACGTATTTAAAAAAGCATTCTCCTTCACCTTTACCCCCTTTTTAGAACCTATTTCATCAATACAAAAAAAAATAACCCTATGGATTATCATCCCATACCTAGGGGTTTAAATCTTAATAAGGAACACAATGAAAGAAGGGATAATTCCATTGATGCCCTATAATGTGGCACTCAAAGAATAGATCACACATTTGTAGCCTTATAAGAGGAAATGGGTCACATCTGAGCTCTTTTTCAACAACTTATCCCCAATAACAACCCCCCCCCAAAAAACATCCAAAGCGAATCCCTTAAGAAGTAGAAAATTCTGGTGGTATTAACAACCTTTCAAGTGAAGATGACTCTTCAACAAGTGAGTCATCCCATAAACCAAAAAGAAGGGGAAAGGAAAAGGAAGAGAGATTGAGGATATCAAAATTGAAATCCCAGAGTCTGAAGGCTAACATAATCCAAAAGAATTCCTAGAATGGGACTTAAGATGCTCTTGGCCTTTTGAGGCCAAAGGATAAAAGGATGATAAAGTATTCAAAGTGTCCACCTTGACGCTTAAGGGAAATGCCTCTCTTTAGTGGGAGAACATTACCAACTAAGGAAGGAGGAAAGGAAAATCAAAAGTCAAATCATTGCAAAAGATTTAGAAGCTTATATGGGAACAATTTGTGCCATCATCTTATACTCAAGACTTTTTCAACAAATTATCCTCACAAATGCAAGGGCCTATGAGTGTGGAACAATATGTACGAGAGTTCAAAAATTGATGCTAAGACTTAGCATTGAGGAAAGTGATGAACACAACATGTGATGGTTTGTGGGAGGTCTTAGACAAGACCTTGCTAGAAAAGTGGAGATGTAAAGGTATTACACCTTAGATGAAATCTTCCACTTGGCTAGTAGAGCTGAAAATCACAAGAAGGATAAGTGGACTTCTCAATTTAGCATCAACAAACCAAGCGTTCTTCCTCCCAAAAATATGCCAACACCATCCAAGCCACCCTATACTCCCCTTAAATTCAAATTTAAGGGAAAATGAAGAGAAGGAGTAGGTGAACCGAGTAGAGCAAGGAATATGAGATCCTTAAAGTGCTAAGGAGTAGGGAATTAGAAAAATGAATATCCTAACCGAAGGTTCATGAATCTTGTGGAGCTTAATGAAGCCATACCTGAGGAAGAAGTGGAATAATGTGCCTCATTCTATGAAGAAGAAGAAGAGGAAGAAGCACCACCCAATATAGGATAAGCTCTTATGGTGAGGTAGATTTTACATACCAAAGAAAGCCATGTTGAAGAAAACCAAAGGGAGTGCATCTTTAAAACAAAATACACCATTAGTGGCAAGGTTTTCTCCCTCATAGTGTATGGTGGGAGTAATTCAAATGTGGCCTCATTCATATTGGTGGAAAATTTTGGGTTGGCCACCAATTTTCAATGGTTGAATAGTGGTAGTGTTGTGAAGGTGACCAAGCAAGTATCAGAGGTTTTTTTTTTAGTATTAGAAAAACCTACCTTGACCAAGTGTTGTGTGATGTAGTTCCAACAGATGTATTCTAGTTGCTCTTAGGGCACCCTTAGCAACATGATAGGCACGTGACCCATGATGTATAGAAGAACACCGGCACTTTGAAGTATGTTAAAGAAAATCATCCTCACACCTTTGAAGTTTCCATTAGCTACGGATGGAAGTGCCACCAAGTGTCAAAAGTTCTTATTTATAGATGAGAAATGTGTATCTAGGGATTTAGACAAAGAAAAAATGTTGTATTCATTATTATTGATAGGCGATAATGAGTGAGGAGCACCCATGGAGATGTGTTCCCAAATGATTTAGGGTTTTGTTAGAAAATTTTGGAGATGTGTTCCCAAATGATTTACCTCATGTACTACCCCCCATACGAGGCATAGAGTACTAAATAGATTTTTTACCCGGTGCTACCTTGCCTAATAAGGGGGCTTATCATTATAATCCCAAAGAAGCCATGGAGCTTCACAAATAAGTGGAATAATTACTCACTAAAGGATATTCAAGAAACTTTTAGTCCTTGTGTTGTACCAGCCTTACTATTACCAAAGAAGGATGGAACCATGAGGATGTGTGTTGATAGTAAAGATATTAAAAACATCACCATAAAGTATAGGTATCTAATACCTAAAATTGATAAGTTGCTTGATTATTTGTATGGCGTTTCTCTTTTTTCTAACCTTTGTAGTAGCTACTACCATTTTTGAATGAAAGAAGGTGACGAGTGGAAAACAGCATTTAAAAAAAAACTGATTGTATGAATGGATGGTGATGCCTTTTGGACTAAGAAATGCTCCTACTACCTTCATGAGGCTTATAAATGAGGTACTTAGACCATTCATTACCAAATTTGTTGTAGTTCATTTTAACTACATACTTGTGTATAGTATAAATGAAAGAGAACATATAAAACATATTGAGCTTGCATTACTTGCCCTTAGAAACAAAAAGTCTTATGCTAAGCAAGAAAAATGTGAGTTCTTAATAACTAGGTTTACTTTTATAGACTTTTGGGTTTTTAAGGATGGGATACCTATGGATGAGACCAAGATTGAAGACATCAAGACCTAACCAACTGCAAATAGTTTGACTCAAGTAAGATCCGTCCATGTACTTTCCTCCTTTTACTAACGATTCATCAAAGGATTCAGTACTCTCCTTACCCCTATCACAAAATGCATGAAAATGGAGAGTTCAAGTGGAAAAGAGCTGCCTATGAAACTTTTTAATTTATTAAGACTAAGTTAGGAGAAGCACCCCTTTTGGCCTTACTCGATTTCCAAAAACCATTCAAAGTAGTGTGTGATGCTAGTGGGCTCAGAATTAGACCAACCCTCATCTAAGAAGGGAAGCCTGTGGCCTGTTTGAGTGAAAATCTCAATGGGTCTTGTATGAACTATAGCACTTACGATAAGGAGCTTTATGCACTTGTAAGGGCCTTAGATCATTGGTCACACTATTTAAGACCCAATGGTGTGTATTACACACCGATCACAAGTCTCTCAAGTACATCAATGGTTAGCATAAACTCAACCCTAGGCCTGCTAGATGGGTGGAGTTCCTATAATACTTTTTATTTATAGATACCAATATTGTAGTCAATGCTCTCTCTATGAGATGTTATATGCTTTCTTTATTAGAATCAAGAGCCCCAAGATTTAGCTACATCAAGGAGCTCTACCACAAAGATGAAGATTTCGGCACCAAATACAAGGAATAAGATAAGATCAAGGGTTTATTCACTCTTTAATACATGTTCCTCTTTAAGAATAACAAGGTTTGCATGCCCAAGACTCCTATGTGATAACTGCTCATCCAAGTGGTACATGGAGGAGGACTTGCATGATATTTTGGAATTAACAAAACCATGGATGTATTGTAGGAACATTTCTTTTGGCCTAGAATGGTAGGATATAGACAAGGTACAGTGGCGAGATGTGCTACATGCCAAAATTCAAAGAGTCATTTCCATCAAGGATTTTATACTCCCCTCCCAATACCCCACAAACCATGGGATCATGTTAGCATGGACTTTAGTTTAGCATTGTCTCAAACATAAGGCATCATGATGTTATAATGGTGATGGTAGATCGCTTCTCTAAGATGGTTCATTTTGTTACTTATTAAAATAAAAATGATGCCTCTTATATAACCGATTTCTTCTTCAAATAAATAATTAGGCTACATTGTATACCCGAATCCATTATTTTGGATAGGGATACCAAATTCCTCATCTACTTATGGAAGACTTTACGGAGGTTAGTTGGTACAAAACTTCTCTCTTTAGTACTGCTTACCATCCATAAATCAATGGCCAAAATAAAGTAACAAACTAAACCCTCACCATGCTCCTCCAAATTTTGGTCTATAAATCCTTAAGGGATTGGGATACCAAACTTAGTTTTGCTAAATTTGATTATAATCGGTCTCCCACCTATGCCATAGGGAATTAAACTTTTGAGGTAGTCTATGGTCTAAACCCTAATACTCCTATAAACTTCCTACCTCTCCCCATAGGTGAAGTAATTACTTTTGAAGTTGAGAACCAAGATAAAATCATGAAGAGACTCCATAAGCAAGTAAGGAAACAAATTGAAAGGGTAAATGAGCTAAAAAAGCAAGAGCCAACAAATATCATAAACATCACCTATATGATGCCAAAGATTTGGTTTAGCTTCACCTATGAAAAGAATGATTTCCCACAAGAAGAAAGAACAAGTGGATGCTAATAAGTGATGGTCCATATAGAATCTTGGAGTACATAGGAGATAATTCTTATAAACTTGAGCTACAAGAAGATATGGGTAATATTTCCAACACCTTCAATGTCAATGATTTACTCCCTTGTGTATATGACGAACCTTTTTACCTTAACAAGGAGCCTTTCCGAGAAAAGGCAAGTAATGCAGGAGCATCCCTTTCATCTAATCCCAATTTAAACACCCTTATTCCTAAATTAGATGACCCTAAAATTCTCCTAATTTGGGAAGACGTCCACTAAACTTTATTCCATCAACTTTTCCTTCCCAACCCCCCTTTTTTAAAATATAATGGGAAAATAAACACTTTCCAAATATGCCACATTTTTACGTAAGAAAATTATTCATGCATGAGCCATGCATTTTTTTTCCAAATCACCCTAAAATTGCAGCAACTTTTACCACCATTTTGAGCCATTACCCAACAACTTATTGAACCATAATCCCTTCCATTTTGGAGCTAACATGAATAGCCACCTTCATAGCTATGCCTCACCCCTTCTAGTTGAAGCCCCACGTCCCCAACCTTGCTAAAACCAGCATTTAAAACCACTCCAATAACCTTTTCACAATCTACCAAAAAAATAAAACCTATTGCAACCCTTTTTTCTAGCTTGCAAATTCCACTTTTCTATATATTTCAATAGCACCCACCACCAAATGGATGAAAGGGTTAGTAGTCTGCAATTATAGAGGTCATGGCCACCTTTTGAAGTATTGGAATCAACACCTTGTACTTATGAATGCTTTAAGAGATAACTTGTACTTAACCCAAATCAACCAAGGAAGAGGTTGAATATAAGAGGGATGCACAACCATATTGAAGGTGGGGAAAACTAGGCTTTGTTTTCTTAGAGTTAAACTAGAAAATATAACTAATTAGTAACTATCTACTTTGATCTCTAACCAGCTCTAGTTTAGTTTGATTGTAACTAAATATTTTTAACACTATATAAGAACAAGAGGGGGCTCATTATAGGTGTCTTTGGTCAGCCTACTTCCCTCTTAATGAGTGAAAATTACCTTCTTTATTATTTCATACCTTGGTTGGTTTATCTCTACAAATATTGTGTCTTCTATCTTAAGTGTTGCATGGTTTAAGTGGTTGATTCAAGTATATGTATTAAGGGTTATTTAATTCATATCTTCAATACTTCTTTTCTCCTCTAAATTCCTCTTTTTCATGGCTTAATAGCCAACCATTTTCTTTTACACCAAGTTTACCCAATTTGTATCCACCATGTACCAGTTCTATACTAAGAATTCCACGGCAATCTATCTTCTATAATGTAGCACTTTTAAAACTTGATCCCCAACAATGATGCCAAAAACTTGGCGTGTGCTTGGGTCAGTAATGCTTGATAAGATAATGAAATGAATGCAGCACAATACAATTGTGTAAGTATACACAACCAATCCAAGAAATAAAGTGTTGAGTGAGTATCATTCCCTCGAGGATCTAGTGAAGTGCACATTAATAGAATCCTGTCAATTAAAGAATTAAAATATACTATGAAATATTGGTAGGGTCTTGAAAATAATAATTAAAATGCACTAAAAGGTAAACATCAGTATCAACACAAGATAAATAAGAAGAGAATTTAAGAGATAGAGTTGTATGAGAGAAATCACTTACCGCCAATTACAAGTACCCTATAACAATTCATAGCCAATCAAGCTCAGATGATATTAATCCTTCTAAACTCACTGGACTTTACTCAAAGGTGAAGTATACTCTTAAGTTATCTCCATCACGGTGCATGGGCCATTGTAATGCCACGCACCAAGCATCAAGGGATTAATGGCAAGGTCACATCACTTTTTAATGCTAACATTGTCCCAATTCTTCATCATTAGTTTTGCCTACTCATACAGATAATGTAGAACACAAGTGAGTGCCAAATGCAGCCAACATTCAACACTACAACATATGAATACTCAATGAAATGAAATATCAAATAGATTAGATGTAACTACAATATTAAAGATTATAGCAAAGGAACAATTAATTTACCCTTAGTAGAGAGATTTAGCTCACTCTAATTTCTCAGGGAAAATAAATAGTGAATAGCAAAAAGGAAGAGAGGAAGAGCATGGATATATAACAGAAACCCAACCTTTATCCAACCTAAACTCTCTTCTTCTTATTTCTCACTCAATATCACTCAATAGCACTCTAATCTCTTAAGATGTCTTCTCTTTTACTCTTAGTTTCTAATACTCAATTTTCTTCTCCTTGCCCTCCATGCCTCCCCTTCTTGTTTCTTTAAACCATCAAGTCTTTATAGGCTACTTCATATGCAAGTTAAGATAGGTTTCACATGACATAGGCTTGGTGGTTGCACCTCCATTGATCCTTTAATGAATACAACCAAATCTACAGATTTGGGTATTCCCTTTGGTGGCTAAGTGGTGTGGCTGACTGTGACATGGTTAGCAAACTATTTTAGGAGTATTTCAATAGTCTTGTTAGGGTGTAATTGTTACTTGACATTGCTAAGCCTTGGCTTCTTTGTATTCAACACCTACACATGCTTGTATCTGAGTTGAGTTGGCATAAGAATGAGTAAAAACCTTCATTTTATAAGGTATTCAAGCCTTTCTCAAATTAAATTCATATGAGTCATATAAAATTTCAAAGAGTGAAAAAGTTTTCAGGAACACACCCTATAACTTCCAAATGCAAAAAGAATCATGCTTAAAAGTGCACTAAGAGGATCCTTTAATCCTCCTAAGTCAACTCATATTAGTATTGGTGTGGTAAGGGTAAGTTGTAGGGGATTGTGTATGGTTGTGACTAGTGGAGCTAGTGTTTTCTCATGGTGGTTGTTGTGGGGAGGCCTATCCAATGGTTGTAGAGAGTTAGTGGGGAGTAAAGGAGGAGAAGGAAGAAGCAAAATGAGTAGTAAGGAAGAAGGAACTTGGGGGTTGAATAAGGATAAGGGGAGGTATGTGTGTGTATACATACACACATGGTTGGGGTGAGGGGAAAGGAAAATCGATGGGTATGGGGTCAGTTTAAGCATGTGATAGGGGTAGATAAGAATTGCAGTGTAACACACCCAAAATTCACTACTGAAAAATTTCGTTAATTAAAAGGAAATTAGTGGGAGCAGATTAATAAACTGTGAACTTTGGGAGTATTACCGCCACACTTAGTACACGACCGGTTCACTCATACCGTTCCAGTACTAAGTGCTAAGGCTAGAGGAAAATGAAATACAATTTGCAAGAAATTCCACATACACAAATCAGAGTAGCGTATCAAATAGTTTACAAGAATAACATCTACCAATGATGGTTACTTAAACAGCATTAGCATTAAAACCAGGAGTTTAAAAGAGAGAAAGAAAACCCTAACGATATCAGATAACTCCTTACTCTCTTTCTCGGAGCCCACTTGAGTAGCACCTAAAAAGACCCGCAAGGGCACTGCCCATTGAATAGGCAGGGCCCCCACAAAGGGAATCCCTTCAGTACTACGATACTGAGTAACCCTTTCATACCACACTTAAAGACAGGCCCGCAATGTAACACATAATGCAAGCTATATACATATGTAAACTGAGGTGCATACATAACAATCACACGTAACACAAGTTATAATTCACGATCGATATCTTTTGGGCCTTAAGCCATATAATAGGGTAAAATCAATACATTCGGGCCTTAAGCCATTATTCCATCAATATTTAATCAATAACATATTTTATATCCATGTGAGTGCGAGAACCCCACTATTATAGTCGGTGGACCGGAAGGTATACACACAGGGCAGAACGCCTCTGACCACTATTATTACCGGTGGACCGGAAGATAAACATACAGGGCAGAACGCCTCTAACCACTATTATTTTCTGATGGACTGGTCTGGCCCCGACTCACATGGTGTTCCACTATAAGTGATTAGTATTTTTTCATAACTTTATTCACATACAATACTGGTTTTATTGAGCTCGGGACCCCCACTATTATTGCCGATGGACCGGAATATATATAAAATCATCATCCAGGGCACAACGCTCCTAGCCACTATTATAACCAGTGGACCGGGATATATAAAGAATCATCATCTAGGGCACAACGCTCCTGGCCACTATTATAACTGGTGGATCGGGATATATAAAGAATCATCATCCAGGGCACAACGCTCCTGGCCACTATTATAACCGGTGGACTGGTACTCAATATCATAATCATTTGGGCCCGACTCATTAATATTCCACTTTCAATAATAGTTTCTTTCCTTTCTTTAATTAACACATCAATCATATTTATTTGCCTCGAACGGGAGATCAATAACCCAGGACACAAAGGTATACCGTTCGTACTGGCGCATATCAGCTACTCAGTACCCTTCAACCACGAACCCAATGACGCAAAGGTACCCTAGTCGTACTGGTGCATAAAGCTAACTCAGTACCCTACCGACAAGGACACCTAATCCATAAGTATGCATACCTCCTAAATAGGTGTGTAGAGCTAGAAAGAGTAAGATATAGGGCCTGCTGGGGCACAAAGGCACACCAGCAAATACCAGAATAATCGTGGACTAAACCACGTCCTTAGGGTAGCGACCCCTAAGGATTCACCATTCCCGATCTCGAGGTCTTTCACTTTAAGTAATAGTGTCTTAATTAAGGTGATCACGAAAAGCACGATAATCCAATACTTATTCACTTTCAATCGTTCTGATATCATTAATCGTTTCTTATTCAGATGATTATCCAGGATATCATAGAGAAACCATTAAGGCCATACTAAATATCAAATACTCTTACTTGGCTAATCAGCATTATTTAATCATATTATAAAGGTCCATGATCCCAAAGACATGTTAGGTACAAATTATTCAATTGCCCTTTACTTATATAATTGCTAAGTATTCCTTCCTTACTTGACAATTTACTATATTACCCCTTAGGTTACCTTGTCCTATTTAGGTTACCAAATTATCTCCTACACTTTTTAGATCACCATTCACCCCTCATAATTGCTACACTTATCATATTTCCCATTTGGTTGGTTAGATTACCAAATCGCCCTTCTCCTTTGTTATAATTACTAAATTGCCCTTGAGTTGGATAAATTACTAAATTACCCTCCTTCATTATCAGGATTACTATCCTGCCCCTATAGTTGGTTAAATAATTATCACTTTACCCTTTAATCAGCTAAATTACCAAATTGCCCCTTTAGTTGGATAAATTACCAAATTGTCCTTCTCCTTTATCATAATTACCATTTTACCCCTCTCAATTATTTTAATTGCCATTTAGCCTTTTAATTATCATAAATCCCAAATTACCCTTCTTCATAATCACAATTACTAATTTACCCTTCTTCATAATTATTATTACAAATTTTACCCTTCTCCATATTAATAATTACTATATTACCCTTCTCCATTATTAAAATTACCAGAATGCCCTTTCATTAGTTAATTTACCAAATTACCCTTCTCTAGTATCATACTTATCCAGTTGCCCTTCTACAATCATAGTTTAATTACTAAATTATCTTTCGTCCTTATCATAATTACCAAGTTACCCCTTACTCCCAAGTTTACCCTAATACCCTTTTATTTACAAAATTACCCTTTTACCCCTTACTTTCAAATTGCCATAATATCCTTTTATTTATGAAAATTACCACCATACCCCTTTTCTTGTAAAATTACCATAACATCCCTTTTACTTCACAAATTCCTATCTTACCCTTTTACATCCAAAATCACCATTTTTATCTTTTCTTACAAAATTACCATTTTGCCCTTCTTTTCCAAAGTTACCATATTACCCCATACTTATAAATTATCATTTCGCCATTCACTTATACCATTACCATATTACCATTTACTTATGAAATTACTATTTTGGCCCTCTACTTCCAAAATTTGCCATAATGCCCATTTACTTGAAAAATTACCATAATGCCCTCCTTCATCCAAAATTATTATTTTACCCCTACTTCCACAATTACTATTCTTACCACTTACTTATAAAATTACTATATTGCCCTTTGAGTCAAAAACTACCGCTTTACCCTTTTCTCCAAAAATTACTATAATACCCCTTTACTTTTAAAATTATCATTTGGCCATTTAATCATAAAATTACCATATTATTCTTTTACCTCAAAATTACCATAATACCCTTCTTTCTCACAACTTAAAATTTTATCCATTTACTTATAAAATTATCATTCCACCCCTTTCTTTTGAAATTACCAAAATACCCTTTTTGCTTACAAAATTACCAAAATACCCTTTTCACTTATAAAATTTCCACTCAACCCCTTTATTCACCATTTTTATGAATTTACTAACACTACATATAATAATGATATTAGTACTTCATTCTTATCATCTAAGTCCACCAACATGTCATTATTCAACATAACACTCATTAGCAACTACATACATTAGATCACATACTTCATAAGCATAATTACTAAAATACCCTTAGACAATAATATCATTCATGCATTAGCAACATAATACATCATAAACAAGCATTTAACATTTCCATCAATAATCAACCTCTTCCTTAATTATCATACCTACACATGGCACAAAAGCTATCATGCATTTCCCTTTTTCTTTCAATCAATGTAAACAACCATTTATATATCATGCTTGGCTCACAAAACATACATAAAATCATACCCAAATCCCTAATGTGCTAGCATACGTTTTTCCATGTATTTAAGGGAGGATGAACGGTTACCTTAATCCCGCAAAATATCAAATCTTACTGGTACCTCGGTTAAAGATTCAAGCTTTACTAAGTAACTCAACACCTAAAATTATTAATATACTTTAATTACTAATTAATAATAATATACCTCAAAATTTATAAAAATTTATTTAATAATAAAGCACCGTGAGTCTCATGTAGAAATGAGAGGTGAAAGGGTTCGAAGGGGGCTGAAGGGAGAAAAATAAGCCATTTTCGGGTTGGGGTCTTTGGGATAGAAAAGAATATAGTTAGGGGAGGTTATAAGGCAAGGGAATGGTGCAGGAGTAAAGAGGGGGTGTAGGTGGAGGCTAAGGGTGGTTTCACGGCAGCGGCAAGGCGGCAAAGTTGGCTGCCGAGAAGGGTCGAGGTGGAGGGGTTGTGAAGGAAGGAAAAAGAGAGGGAAAAATGGAGGGGTTCAAGGGTTGTTTTCGGCTAACTAATGCATGGCAGTGGTAGAGGGGATTGTAGGGTGTCAAACGGTGGGTTGGGTGGCGGTAGAGGTGGTCGGACGGCGGCAGAAGTGGAGGTTGCAGGTCGCTCAGCGGTAAGGGAAAAACTGGGGAGAAAAAGAAAAGGGGTGGAGAAGGGAGAAAGTGTAGGGCTCGAGAGGCGGCGTGGTGGTGCAGGGAAGTAGGGGGTGGTGGAAGGAGGCGGCGCAGGGGCTAGTTGATGTGGTTATAACGACGGTTGGCGGCGGTGAAAAAAAAAATGGGGAAAAAATGGAGGGAGAAGGAAGGAGAGAATAGGGAGCTTGGGGAGGGAGAAGAGGCTCATAAAATGTGGGAATGAAGGGTTGGTGAGGGTAAGAAAAAGAATAGGGTGAGGCAGGGGGAGCAGGCGGCCGATCGGTGTTGTAGTGTGGTGGCAGGATGTCGGTTAGCAGGGGAAAGAGAGGGAAGAAGAGGGAAAGGGGAGAGCATGCGGGGTGTGGTCCAAGAGCCAGTTTGGCTTGAAAAAGGAAAGAAAATGACGGGGGAAGAGAAAGAGGGAGAGGGAGGTAGGTGGCGGTAGTTGCAGGGCAGCTCAGTGGTGGCAAACATGGGGTCGAAGCTTGCAGGTGGTCGGGCGTGGAAGAAGAAGAAGGGAGGGGAGGTGCGAGCGGCTGGACCGGCGCTGGAAAGATGAGCAAGTCGGCAGGTCCAGAAAAAAAAAAGGCTGTGTTTGGGCGGCTGGGCATGTGTATGAGAAGGAGGGGCTAGGGAAAGGGAACGGGCCTGGCCCAACTCGTAAGGAGGGGGAAGCTGGCCGGCAACCTGGCGGCCCAAAGCCAAGAAGAAAGGAAAAAAAGGAATAGGGGAAAGGAGAAAGAAAAGAAAAGGTAGGAAAAGGAAATTGGGGAAAAATGGAAAAATTGAAAATTATTAAATTTATAAAATAATAGGATGTAATATTTTTGATAATAAGTTTATTTAATAATTTAATTTAATATAATTAAATATATGGGCTTAAAAAGGGTAATTATAGTAAAATACTAGTTTGAAAATTTATTTAAATAAAATAATATGATAGATAGAAAAATATTTAGTTTTATTTTATTAAATACTCTTATCCAAATTTACATACTCTAAAATCCACAAAATATTTAAAATGAATAATTATAAAAAACTAGTTTTATTTCAAATAAAAGTTATTTATTAAAATATAGGTTTTCGAAATTTTTGGGGTATTACATGTAGGGGTAACAAATGGTTACAGGTAGAGGCATAGGGTAGATGTAGAAAGTGTAGGGAGGAAGGTTGTAGGGTCAGGAAAAGGAAGGGAGGCAGCTGACAAGGTGTTGGGGAAGACTATATTTGGCTAGAAGAGGAAATGAGGGGCTGGCATGCATAGCGTGATGGGGGTTGTTTAGTCTTCTAGGAACATAGAGGAGGGAGTATGAAGGGCATGTTTGGGTGTGTTAGGGTGTATATGAGGAAGGAGAAGAAAAGAATGAAGGAGGGTAGGGCTTTTCATGTCATCTAATATCTATTTATTTGATCTGATATCTGATCCGATCCAAAAAAGCAAATAACCTATCCAATTTTTTTTAAATCTAATATCCGATCCAGTCCACCAAAAGTCAAATAAACTAAATATTTGATCCAACAAATACAAATAATATCTTATTCGAAGAAAAAAATTATACATTTTTTATATTTTTTATTTTATATATAATTATATATAAATAAATTTAGATGTGTGTGTATAATTTTTACTTACTTTATTTATTATTTGAGGCAAAATTTAATTTAGTTGAAATTATATTTTAATGTAATCCCCTTTTAGATATTTATAAAAAACAAATTATACTCTACATGTCGATAGACTCCATCCACCCCTTTCTTATTTGAGTTTTAACATCGGATATTTATTGATCAAGTCATATATTTGCTAAGCAATTGGATATTTTCTCAGAAAATTGGAAGATATTAAATATATTTGTGATTTGGTGGTTTTTTATATTTAAAATTTTATTTAGATAATATCAATTATATTTGATATCCGATCCAAAATTTTGGATATATGAAGTTTCAAATCTAATATCAAATGTTATTTTTAGATATCCAAAATTTTGGATATCTGACAATCAAATATCTGAAATATCAAATATTTGAACCGTGAACAGCCCTAAAGGAGTGTGGGTTAGGCTGTTGGGAAGTGAGGGAAAGAAAAAAGCAAAGAATAGAAGAAAAAAAGTAGATGGGCTAGGATACTAGGTCATGAAAGAGCAAGCCAAAGAAGAAGAAAAAAGAAAGGGAGATTAGTCCAAGGTACGAGGAAGGCAAAAATGGAAAGGAGGACAAAAAGGAAAAGAAAAGAATGAAAAGGGGGAAAGGGGAAAAGAAGATAAAGGAAAAATAAGAAATTAAATTTAAGGTTAGAATTATAAATAGGTTAACTTTAGGTTTAGGATAACATTAATTTATCCAAATTTAGGGTATTTGATTAGAAAAATAAACCGGGTAAAACTATCAGCTTAGGGTTAATTTAAACAAAAAAGGGTAACATAAAATAATTAGAATAATTTATTTGGATTTGCAAGTAAAAGGTTAACAAAACTAATCAAAATAATATTTGAGTGTTAGATTTTTGGATAAAATCCTAAACATTCAAAATTAATGTTATAAATTTCGGGGTGTTACATTAGGTGATCAATGTTTTTAGTCACTAATGCGAATAGAGACCAAAAATATTAGTCATTATAGTTCATAATTATTGTTTCATTGCTAAAGGCTTTTTGTATAACCTTTTTTATTTGGCCATTAATACAATAATAATGATTTATAATATTGGTTGCTAATTAAAATATCAACAATGTAAAATAATAGTTATTAAAAGTATTGGTGAGAACATACATGCTGGTCACTAAAAGTAACTAATGATGACATATAATACTGGTTGCTCCAAGTAATAATTATGACTTAAAAATAATGGTTGTGAAAGTACTACCAATGACACAAATTAATGGCTACTAAAATTTGTAGCAGTAACTTCAAATAATGTTCGCTAAAAGTAACCGTATTGCCCTATTTATAGAAACCCTAATTATAAAATAGGTAATTATATGCATTAAATGTGATTTATTATGTTTATTATTATGAATAATTAGATACAAATTTCATTAGGTTAAAATTTGATAGAATTTGGGTTATTAGTTTTAACTCTAGTTTGGACCACAACCTATATCTATTTAGCCATAGAACCTAAGCTTTACTAACCAAATGTTTTTCCCTTGGTTTGGTTACTCTAACTAGAACCCCTAACCCTATTGTGATTTAGTCTTCTTCCTTACCCCTTTCCTAGCATATTTCTCTCATTCACGCCACTTCCCTATATTCACCCTATGATTTGAATCTTAGCCCTGACTCTTGTATTCTCCTCATCCCTACCTACTCCTCTTAGCCATTCGCATACCATTACCCATATAATCTATCATTCCTCCCTCTCTTTTTTTTTATTCATCAAAAATTAAAGCCTTTGGTCTGGCATTTCTCCCATGTCCGCCTGAGCTTCCTTTTACAACACCCCAACCTTTTTCCTATGTTGTTTTGCCATTTTTTATGAAGTTATCTGTGTCAAATATTTGTAACCTTACCGTAATCATTCTCCCTTGTATAAGCAACACACTCTACACCCCCTTAGCAACATGACTCACATTATTTGCCTTTTGTTTCACCCATACCTTATGTTGTGCCTTCAGACTTTATGACTATTTACATATGAAGTGTAAGCCTCTACCATTACCATCCCACTTGTTGTGTAACAACCTCATGTTGCCAATCCTATTCTACAAGAGTCATACACACTATCCCCTTTCTAGATGAGTTATGCACATTGCTTATCCCTTGTGGAGTGAAGAACTGAAGCTGCTAAGGCCTTACAACATGAGCTTCAATAGTTATTGCACCCTTACCGCATTATTGCCTCACATAGCTTTTCTTTCCCTCAAATATTCTCTGTCCCTTTTCCTTATTAGTTTTTATTAGCTTTTGTTGATTTTTCTATTGTGTTATATATAAATATATGTTTTTAGGTGTGGCTTGCTAAGTTAATCCTTGACATATGATACTGGTTGCTTAGAGAAATAAATATGACACTAAATAATGATTGCTAAAAGTATAATGATGACACAAATTATTTGTAATACCCCAAAAATTTAAAACCTATAATTTAATAAATAATCCTCATTTGGGATAATTTAAATTTAAAATTTACTTAATTTAATTATTTTATGAATTTTTGAGTGTATAAAAATGGATATAAATATTTAATAAATTAAAATAAATATTTTGTTACTTTGTCATACTCATTTTTATTTAAATATTTTTTTAAACCAATATTTTACTAAAATTACCCTTTTTAAACCAATTTATTAAATTATAATAAATTAAAACATTAAATTAATTTATTTATCAAAAATATTAAATGCCATTATTCCAAAAATTATTTTATTTTATTTTTCCCCTTTTTCTTTTTTCTTTCTCCTTTTCTTCCTTTTTCCTTCCTTTTTCCTTTTCTTCCTTCCCCTTCAGGTCATCGGCCTGTGGCACTCCTTCATCACTCATACTAGGTCACTGACCTACTCTCATTCTCCTCCCTCTCTCACGCATTTAGCCCTAGCTTGTCTCCCCCTTTCCTTTTCTTTTCCTTTTCTACCCTTGGTTGGGCCAACCCAACTACCTTTCTTTTCTTTCCCTCCTTCTCACGTATGGCTTGGCCCGCTTCCACTTTTTTCATTCCACGCCAGGCTAGCTTGCCTCTTCTTCCATTTCTTCTTCTTCGTCTTTCCTCATTCCTTCTCCTTTAATGCCACATGCCATACCACTTGCACAACATGCAACCACCACCTCTACACCTACCATGGCTTCCTTTTCCTTCTCCTTCTCTCTACAACCTGCCACTCTACCACCTACAACCACAACCACCCAACTGGCACCCTACCTCCTCTCCTCTCCCAATTCATTTTCTTCTTCTCCCCTGCCCATTTCCTTCCCTCGAGCTCCATCCTTCCCTGCTTGTCGAGCCTTCTTTCTCTCCCTTCTCCCCTCTTCTCCTCCTCCCATATTTTTTCTCCACTGTCTATCTAACCACCAAATCCACCTCCTTGACACCCCTTCAACCTCCCTACACTACCCCATCACCCTCACTCGCCCCCATAGCCTCCTTCCCTTCCTTCTCAACCTCCACCCTGTACTACCATCATCTATCGGCTTCCTTCCTCTTCCGCTAACTCCAAAGCCACTAATCCACTCCCTAACACCTACTCTACCACCCACATCCTCCCTTTAGTTGAAAATCATCCAATGGCCCTGAGTAGCCGATCATCCACCCCTGACCACCACCTACACCTCTACTCCGTCCCTGCACCCAGCCACTCCCATAACTCCCCTCCACAAGCCCTCTACCCTACTCCCAAAACCCTTACTTGAACTAATCCTTCCCTTCTCCCCACTTCTCCCTCTTCGACCCTTAATCACTTCCATCCTTGCATGCAACTCGCGCTCCTCATGCAGCATGAGCTTTAATTTTATTTTGAGCTAATTTTAGTTAATTTTAAGGTATAGAAATAGTTAGTATTAGTATATATTAATTAATTTTTAGATAAAGGTTTATTCTTTTGATTCGTCTACTTCTAATATGATAAATATTGATATTATTTTTAGATATTATATTTACTAATTAAAGATCAAACCTTTAACTTGGGTACGAGTAATATATTATTATTGCTAGAAATAAGTAGGGTATAATGGTTACCTTTACTAAAAGGTGTGTTTATACGTATGCTAAAATATTAGGGTTTTTAATATGTTTATATATATGATGTATATTGTTAAGTATAATGTATTTAGTGGCATATGTTGGTTGATGAAAATAAAAGCATGTTAATTTATGGGTCATGTGTAGAAATAATGCTTAAGGAAAGACCCTTGCTATCAATTATAAGGTTAAATACATATGTTTGGTATGATAAGCTAATATGGCAACTTATTACATAGATAATGTTAATATAAGCCCTAGGGGAATTTTGGTAAATTTGCTTATGCAAAAGGTGTGGCCTAAATAAGTGTGTGTGGCAGGTGCTAATGAGTATTATTGATAAATAATAATAGTTGGTAGTGTTGGAGGATGTATATGGACCATGTATATTAATATTTTATGTAATGAGGGTATTTTAGTAAAATTTGTATAATAAGGGGAAATTGGTAATTTATAAGAGTAAATGGGGTAAAATGGTAAATGGATAAGTAAGGAGGGAATTTTAGTAATTTTACATGGAAAAAAGGAATAACTTGGTAATTTTTGTGAGTAAGAAGGTATTTTGGTGATTTCATAAAGAAGGGTATTTTAGTAATTTGGCATAAAGGAAAGGTATTTTGGTAATTTTGTAAATGTAGAGGGGTAAAATGGTGATTTAATAAAGAGGAAAGGTATTTTAGTAATTTGACATAAAGGAAAGGTATTTTTGTAATTTTGTAAAGTAAATGCGTAAAATGGTGGTTTAATAAAGGAGAAGGGTATATTGGTAATTTAACATAAAGGAAGGGTATTTTGGTAATTTGGCTTAAATGAAGGATAATTTGGTAATTCTAATAAGTAAAAAGGGTAATTTGGTAAATTAACCAACCAAAAGGGCAATTTGAAAATTTTAATAAGTGAGAAGGGCATTTTGGTATTTTAACCAACCAAAAGGCAATTGGATAATTTTAATAAGAGGGGCAATATGCTAGTTTGATAAATACAAAATGGTAGTTTGTCATTTAACCAACTATAAGGGTAAAATTGGTAACTTAAAAAGTATAAGGGGTAAAGTTATGGAGGATAATTTGATAATCTAACAAATGCAAGGGGCATTTTGGTAATTATGCAAACATGAAGGGTAACTTGGTAGTTTGGCAAATAAAAAGGGGTAACTTGGTAATTTTACAAGAAAAGGGTATCTTAGTGATTTGTAGGGATTATGGGAGTAAATTGGTAACTTGCATATAATATGTCGATAGATTAAATGAGTGTCCTTAATAAGACATAAGTAATATTGAATAATAAGATAAGGGTATTTGATAGGTCAGTGGGTATCACAAGAACATGGCATAACCTAGGGTTGGATGGATAATTAAGGGTGTGATATGGTATTTTATATCATAATCATGCAAGAGGTGTCTGGTTGGTAAGTATGTATGAAAATGGGTGTTAGATATGTTTAAAGCACGTGTTAGGATTTTATATATGTCATGATCCTTGACATAGAATGCTTGATTATATGGCCAGTATATCTTTGTATCTCTGGATTTATGACTTTTTTTCCTTCCATCGAATTAATTAATGGACCTATTGAACAAGACATGTATAAAGTACTAATTACGTAAAGTGAAATATTATTGAGCCAGGCCCAGATTGGTCAACGGAAAAATAATAGTGGCCAAGTGCAAACTGTCCTGGAGACCAGTCCATCAATAAATAATAATGGTCAAGTGTGTTCTACCCTAAATTGTTTTTTGGTCCACTGGCTATAATAGTAGAGGATCTCAAGCTCAATAAACCAAACCTTGGATGATAATAAATTATAGGAAGATAATAATCATATATAGTAAAACACTATATGAGCCTGGGCTAGGTGTAGGGTGCCCTAGAGACTGGTCCACCAGCAAATAATAGTGGTCAGGTGCATTTTACCCTAAAGTGTATTCTGATCCACCTACTATAATAGTGGAGTTCCTACACTCACATGGATATAATTCTAGAGATGATGTTAAATAATGTATAACTAATGGCTTATGACCAAAAGTATTGATTTCACCCTTATGGTCCATTATTATAAAATAAGTTTGGCTTCGGTGCCTATCCTTGCTTGGTTATATGGTGGAATTGCTAAGTTCATGGATTATATGTTATACATCTCTTATTATATATGGTGTGGCCTTATATATTAGTTCTAGTGTCGATCATGATTTTCCTAAACCTACGTATGTTATCGTCTTATGTTGTTATGTATTATGTGTTGCATGCATGCCTTACTTTTTGATTTGGTATAAAGGGTTACTCAATATCATAGCAATGAAGGTTTCCATTTGTGGGCCCCTACCTATTCAACGGACAATGTCCCTTGTAGGTCTATTACAAGTGATATTCAAGCTAATATCGGATAAAAGTGCAATGATTGTCCGAGAATGATTTTAGGGTTTCTCTTTCACCTTTTTATTTCCTTGCTTAAAATAATCTTTATTACTGTAACCACTAATAGTGGGGTTCCATTCTTGTAAAGAGTTTAATGCGCTACTCAGATTTAAATAAAGTCTGAATTTCAGTAAATTGTATTTTGGCTCCTTTTAGCCTTAGCGCTTGGTACTAGAATAGTAGAAGGAAACTGGTCTAGTATTAAGTGTGATGATAACATCCCCGAAATTTATATTTTTTGCTTCCACTAATTTTTAAATAAAATAACTTATTGTGGCTAAAAGTAAATGTAATAACTTATTTTTAGAAACCCTAATTATAAAATTAGTAATTATATCTAGTTGATTATGATAATTACTGTAGTTTGTTTTACACTAAATGTGTTATTATTATGTGTATTATTATGAAAAATGTATAAAAATATAGTTAGGTTAAAAATTGATAGAATTTAGGTTATTAGTCTTAAATCTGGTTTAAATCATAACCTATATCTATTTAGCCGTGGAACTTGAGCCTTGCTAACCGAATGCTCCCCCACTTTAGTTACTCTAACTATAACCCCTAAGCTTCTTGTGATTTAGTCTTCTCACCCTTTTCCCGACATATATCTCTCTTTCATACCACTTCCCCCTATTCGTCTTATGCTTTAACTCATAACCCTAACTCTTGTGTTCTCTTCATCCTTGCCTACTCATCCCAACCATTCTCATGTCATTTCCCATATATTCCATCCTTTGTTCCTCATTTTTGTGTTTTGATCCATCAAAAATCAAAGCTTTTGGTTTGTGCACTTCTCCCTTGTCCTCCTAAGCTTCCTTTTGCATCAGCCCAACCTTTTACTTATGTTATTTTTCCATTTTTTATGAATTCATCTATGTCAAGTCTTTATGACCTCACATTGATCCTTCTCCCTGCATGATAAACACACATTGCATGCCCTTGTCAACATGAGCAAATCACGTTGTTTGCCTTTTGTCACACCCATACCTCATGTTATGACTTGAGACTTCACTACCTTCATTTGTTGTGTGAACCTCTACCATTGTCATCCACCTTGTTGTGTGACAACCATATGTTTCCAAACCTCTTCTACATGGTTCATACACACTAACTCCTTTTTTGTGAGTTATGCACTTTGCTCACCCCTTGTGAAGTAAAGAACTCACACTACTAAGGCCTTACATCATGAGCTTCACCTATTATTACACCATTACCACACTATTACCTCATGTAGCTTTCCTTTATCTAAGCTATTATCTATTCCTTTCTCTGATTTGGTTTTGGTTAAGATTTTTTTTTATAATGTATTATATACAAATATATGTTTTTAGGTGTTGCTTGCTTAGATAATCCTTAAGGTATCGTGAAGAAGGCAAAGTTTTGTGCTTTTGTGTAGCTTAGATTTAGGTAAACTCACATACTCATGATATGGTAGAATTTGTGTGTAAGCATGATACGTTGTTTAGATCTGGAGTCATACTAAGGTTTTATTTTATTTAAGTGTAACAAAATTGTAAAATAAGATGAGAGCACGATCTTCAATAATTAGCATATGCTTGACTTATTATTAAATATGAGATATATGTATGTAAAATATGTAAAATGGTTAAAAATATGTATGTTTAGGGTTTTGTTAAGGTATACAACCTTGTCAAGTTATAATGTATAGTCTATGTCAAGGGTTCCATTATTATCATTATATGTTGTGACCAGGGTTGATATAAATTTAGCATGATAGCACACAAGCATGATTAGGGTTAATGTGTACTAATTGATATTCCCATGCTCTAGGGTTAACAATTCATTCTTGTATGCACCATGATACAAATTACTATATTAAAATTTGAATCCTTATATAAATATGTATGTATGTTTTGTGTGGGATATATGACATATTAGAAGTGCATGCTTAGTATTTGTACACATAAGATGTAAAATGCATACATAATAGAAAATATAGCCAATCGCTAAGCCTTAAAAATTACTTATGAGCTAAAATATTATAAATTATTATCTTTTATACTTTTATGCCAAATTATCATTATAATAATGCTTAGTAAAAAAATAGATAATAATGGTGTAATTAGGATTTTAAGGACATTTTGGTCATTTCTAACTTAATATACATAAGGTGACTAATTGAATATTGGGTGATCTTAGTGTACTAATAGATTGACCTTAGTGTTGATGTAGATTTCAACTTGGACTGTTGACCTTGGGGGTTGACTTAAATTATAAGAAATAAAAGAAGAAATGGTTAAGGTTAGAATTAAGATTGTTGCATATTATGTGACATTTGTGATCACCTCATAAAATATTAATTCTTAAAGCAGAGATCTAGAGTTTGGAATTGGTAGTCCTTAGGGGTATATATGCTAAGGACGGCTTAGCCCGCAATGTGATTTTTATCACTAGTGTTTACTTTTGCCCCACTAAGGCCCTATATCTACTCTAATTAATTCTTTGGACATGTTAGGGTGTATCGATACTTAAGGATTAGGTGACCTATGAGGATTAAGGACATTATGTTTTCTTGTTATGCCAGTATAACTTGGTGTATGTCATTGTCCCTAGTAGGGATGTAAATAGGGAAAGTTTAGGGGGTACACCCATAATTATGTATGCAGCCAATAAGAAAAATCATACCTAAATCCATACTTATACCTAAATTGGTATCTACAAACACATCCATATCTAAATCCATTAGATATACATTACCAGATAGATAACCCATGTACCCATTAATTATTATTATACAACAAGAAAATCTATTATCTATCTAATAAACCCATTTAAAATTAAGCCAACTAGAAATTTAACCTTAATATTATACTATATTTATTTTTAAATAAAGGATAAACTAGTAATTGCATATTGGGTAAATAGGTATGGATATTGATACCTAGTACCATATATGTATCCATACCCACACTCAATGAGTATTTTCTTTCATCCTCCATATCCAATTAAATATGTATCAGATAAAATCAGTTGAGTTTTAAGTAAAATCTACCCCATTTACATCCTTAGTCCCTAGGATATGGTTTAAGGTTATTGTGTTAAATTTAGGCACTAATATGATCGAGTGTATGTCGCTATCCCTAAGTCAATTATCATCTCTTGTGTAAAATAAATAAGGTAGTATGTGTGATGGTCTTGGAACATTTTGTATTATTGGTTATATAGTTTCCTTAGTACTCTATCTTTGATATTTGGAATTGATTTGGATTTGTGGGTTTGTAGTTGCCTGGGAAATGGTAAATATATTAACAAGAATTTACAAAAGTGAGAGGAAGCCAAAAAATTTGGGTTAAACCCAGGCCAAACATGGCCAAAGACACAGTCCCTGCAATACAAACATGAGAGGGAACAAAAAATACATAAGTTAAAAGCTTATAGTATAATAAGCACACCAGCTCACTTCCTATATGGAGATTTTGTTATCCTCTTCAAAATACAATGCACTAAATACATACTTCTGGACTTGGACAATGATGCTATTAGGTTCAATAATGTTGTCTTCATATAAAACAACATTTATGTTCTTCCAAATGAGGTACACAAAAGCTGCCAATGCCACAGCTCTAGCTTTCCAAAGTTTGTGTTGTATGTGTCCATTTCTGTGTATGATTCTCATGGCACTGTAAAGGGTGTTACATCCCCTGGAAAGCCCAAGCCATTTTCTGATATGCTGCCATATTTGCTTGGTTTTGACACAATCAAAAAACAAGTGCTCATGGGTCTCAATCTTGTCCTGGCATAACACACATTGTCTAGGTCCTGTCAATTAGTGCAGTCTATCTTTAGTGTAGAGTCTGTGCTTGAGAGCTAACCAAAGGATGAATGAGTATCTTTTGGTCTTGTTTTGTTGCCACATTGCCCTGTGATGTTTCCATTTGACTGCCTTATCTCGAAAGTAGTTGTAAGCCAGATTAGTGGAAAATCCCCTTTCCATCTTCCAAGAATTTAGCAGGACTTTGGCTTGATGAGGAAAACCTGCCTGTTGCACCAGGTCTGAAACAAGCTAGCTTAGTGATCTCATGAAATGGGATGTATTTTGTTTGGGGGTGAATACTTCCAGACCTGAAACAAGAGGGTTTGGTAGTTGCCTCTATTCCCTACCTTGTTCTATATAGATTATGATGCCAAAGCATCTCTGTCTCATTCTTTTCATGTTAACAAACAAGAGTTAGCATATTTTGAGGTAGTACCAATTGTTCTTGAAAAACTTAAATTCCTTTATAATAACCCCTAATACTTTTTCATTAAGTGATTCTTGCGGGTATTACAAATGTTTGTAAGAAGAGGAATTCACCAATGATATCTAATGTGTAAGACAATGACAATCCAAGGATTACAAAGTTGCATCAAAGACAAAGCTATAAGATATGAAGCTTTATTATTGATTATTTCATGTATTATCATGATTAGGTTTGATTTAGCTTTAATATTTTATATAAACTTTGTAATATCTTGTATTGAATTGCAACCAATACCATATGAGCATATGTTTGTTGAAATCTTATATTATTAGGCTGGTTGATTTTAGATTAATTAAGGAGATTTAGTCTCAGCCTCATTGTTGTGTGTGTGTATGTGTCTTGTACATTTAGTGATGGAGGAATAAGCCATTCAACAAAATACTTTACAAATAAGAGAAAATAAGAGTCAAAACTCTTAGTCCATATTTATTCCTATTTTTTTATTCAAGTGAGGAATGAAATTTAAGATCTATTCTCTAGAGAAATTAGAGGTTTCTCATTAGAAATTACTTTGATCTTGGAGTAGATCAAAATTTACAATTGAAGACAAAATTTGAATCGGGTAACTTCAAGTTTTTTTTCTTCTTTAGTAAACTTTGTTGTTAATTAAACCAAACTCAAAGGTCTTGCATTAGTGAAAGATATTCATTTATTATATTACACATCAAATTTTTATATCAAGGCACAATTTTGATTCTACATTAAAGGAGAAGGAGATGACTTGGAGAAGAATCAAGCAACACATTCCTTCGACATGAAAACAAAAGAGGTCCTTGATATTTTTTGTTTTGATTCTTTGAATCTTGATTGCTTTTCTTGAATTCTCGCATGCATGATATTAATCTTTTATGGTTGAATGATCATAATAATAGGATTTATAAAAATTTTGAAATGAATATCGGAAATTGACATTTAAATAATCGAGTTAAAGATGATTGTTGGTAATGTGTGTGTCAAATAGTTTGAAGGAAAAAATGTGTATATGTGCCACTTATGTAGGATTTATTTGTTTCTACATGCTATATACGTGCCCTTGCATGTGTAATTCAACCTTTATATGAGTGTTTAAATGCATGGAAAAGGGAATGGATGATTAAACCTAGCCGGCATTTATAAGGTTTCAAGTTGATTTTATGTAGTTGCGTATGATAATATAAGTGGATTATAGTCCATTATTTGGACTGGTTATGAAATACCCCGAAAAATTCTAATCTTAAATATTATAGTTAAATGAGGTTTTATCATAAAGATTAATTAAATAAATTATTTTAATTAAAATAAAAAAAATTAATTAGGGCAAATCAAGAATAAATTTATAAGCATTTTAATTAGGAGGAATTTAGGTATTTTGACTAATTAAATATTTTAAATTTGGGAATTTATTTAAATAAATTATTTTATTTAAAATAAGAAGGAGAAAATAGTTCCAAATTAATATTATTTTATAAATAATTTAATAGAAGAAAATTAGGGTGTTTTGCTAATTAAAATGGAATATATGGAAAATCTTTTAAAAGTCCTAATTTAGCTTAAAAAGGGACTTGAATATTATTTTATTCAAATATTATTATTTAAATATCCTAAATATTCAGATTAATTTAATTGACCTAATCTAATTATTTTTCTCCTTTCCTTTTTCCCTTTTTCTTTTTCTTTCTTCCTTTTTCCTTTTCTTTTTCGTTCTTCTTCTTCTTTTTCTTTTTCCTCTTCTTTTTCCCCGTTTAGGCTGCCCTCTCCTGCGGCCCAATATTTTTCCCCTTCTTCCTTTCCCTTGGCCCAGCCCGCGCCCGCACGACGTCCTTCGTCCGCCCCGTGCCGCGCCGCGTTTTTCCTTCTTTTCCATTGAAACTCGTGGTTTCATTTAATGACACCCTCGACCGCGCCCAAACTGCCCGATTCTCCCTTTTTCTTTTCTTTCCCCGGCCGACCGGTTCGCCTCCCTTCCTTCTTCCTTCTTCCTCCCTTCTCCTCCGTCGACGAAGGTGCAGTCCCGGCATCGTCAATGGCATCTCTGGTTATGGTGAATAATACCGGTCGTTTCTTGTCTCATTGTCTTCCTCTTAACTCCACGAATAAATTGGAATAATTATTGGACGTTAAATCTCACCCGTTTCCTCTCCCCAACCCCACGAACCTTCGACCAAAACCAAGGAATCGTCGGTCATTTTCTGGCGCCGGCCACCCAAATCTTCGCAGTTAATAACTTCCTGCAGACCCCCAAAACCCTATTATACCATCTACCATCTATAAAAAGCTTGATTGTGGGAGTTTTGGAATTTTTTCTTCCCCGAAAACCCTAAGCCCGAGCTACCGCCACCGCAACTTAAGACGCCTCTTTCGCCGCCGTTAGCCAACTTCAACGCCACCGCCGCATGCTAAATTCTTCCCTGAAACACCCTCTAGTTAACCAAACTATTTTCAACCTTCGATTCTTCTTGTACGAGCCTCAATAACCATGCAAAGTTGGATGCTCGTTTCGCCGGAATTTTGACCCCGAAGCCTTAAACCGCCTTCTGCCGCCGTGCTCCGCCACCTTTGGCTACACCACCACCACCATTTTGTCCCTCTCCTCCTGGGCAACAATAAACACCTCTTATCTCACCTCAATTCTCCCTATCTTTTTCCCAACATCCATCTTTTCCACTTTTCTTCTATTTTTCCGGCCACCGCCGTCGCTGCCGTGCACCACCACCAGTGCCACCTATCCCCACTAGCCTAAGGTTAAACCCTAGACCTTCCTAATCATTATTTACTATTTATTGTAAATTATTCTATTTTTATTTTATTTATTAGTAATTATTCGAATATAATAATTATTTCCTTGTTATTAATATTATTATTATTTGATGTAAAATTTATGTTGAATTGTACTTGCAGGGTGGAGAGTGGTAATAAAATAATTTTGTTGTTAGTTTCAAATTTTAAGTTATTAATTGAATTATTATAGGATTATTATCATTCTTATTATTATTATTATTATTATTATTATTATTATTAGAATAATTATTATTAACGTTTTATTATTTATTCTGGAAAATCTTAGGCCTTAATTTTGTATTAACATTTGCGCTTATTTATTTGAGTATTATTATTTATATTGTTCTTATAACCATTAATAATATTATTATCATTATCTTTATTATTTTAATATTATTATATATATTATTAATTTTATTATTAATATTAAATAAATGGTAAGTCATTAGTTATTTAAAAACTTATATGTTATTGTTATTGTTATTGTTATTATTATTATTATTATTATTATTATTATTATTATTATTATTATTATTATTATTATTATTATTGTTATTATTATTATTTATATTCTCATTGATATTAGTTTTATTATCCTTGATATTATTATATTAGTATCATTATTATCATTAGGGTAAAATCTTTAACCCTATATTATCAAGGTTTATAATATCTCTATTATTTTTATGTCTTTAGCAAAGTTAGAATTTTGTTAAGGTTATTATTTGGTCAAAGCTCTAAGGAGGCATAGGAGCGTGCTCCAAGACTGGTGTCGTTTTAGGTAAGGGGTGCTAAGGCCTTTTGTGTGCTAATATGCATTGTGTTCCTTATATGTTATGCATCCTATGTTATTATTGTAATTATTGCATATTTGGCATGGCATGGAGCCCAAGCATGCTTTTTGTGTTGCTATATGGCATGTGTACTATGTGTATGGAATAATATGTGTTTGCATGTGACCCTAAAATACATGCATGTGAGGATGTTATATGGGAAATGTAGGGTTTCGTGGAAGACAATATAATTTATAATGTTATATGGGAGATTTGAATTTGTGGTTTGTTAAGGAGCATCTAATTTATAATGTTATATGGGAGAATTGAATTTGTGGTTTGTTAGGGAGCATCTAATTTATGATGTTAAATGGGAGAATCTAATTTATGATATTAAATGGGAGAATCTAATTTATGATTTGTTTGGGGGAATCCAATTTATGGTTTTGCTTGGGAGATTCTAAATTATGAACTTATGTGGGAGAATCTAACTTATGGTCTTGTATGGGGGAATCTAAATTGTGGTTATGAAAGGGGAGAATCTAATCAATTGTATTATGTGGACAAATCTTGGGTTTTGCTATGGATTGAATTTAGGGTTTTATATGGAAGAATCGTGGGTTGAATGGTGGTACTAATGGTTGCATGGTGGTATTAGGATTGGTATAATGTTTCTAACGTTTGTATGGTGGTATTTATGGTTATATTGTGGTATTAGGGTTTGTATGATGTTACTGAGGTTTGTATGGTGGTAATTATAGTTCTTTGGTGGTATTAGGTTTACATGTTGGCATTGATGGTTGGATGACGATATTAGGGTTCGCATGGTTGAATTTAGGGTTTCACGTGGAATTTTTAGGATTTGCATGAAAAAGTTTTCAAGTTTTGCATGGGGAGATTAATGTCTGCATGGGTATGAAATTTACGTGTGGAAAGTTAATTTGGGATGTAAGGAAGGTAATGTAAGTGTTGTTTGGGTGTTTGAGCACTAGGGATGAAAAATAGTACGTGGAGGATTATATGAGTACGTAGGAAACCAAGCTAGGGTTTGTGTGGATAATTAGGGTTTGTTGTGGGTGCTTAGAGTTTTTGGTAGCATCATGTGTATTTGGTGATTAAAGGGTAATTATGAGAATGGAATCGATGATTTGTGATGTGTGGAGGGTTAAAATAATTTGGGTGATGTGAGGTGGAGTAAGAGGAGATGTTAAGGCCTAAATTAGGGTTTCAGGATAAAACCCTAGAGTGAGATGTGAAGTAGAATTGGAGGATAAGTGTAAAGGGAGCAATTCATGCATGTCTGGGGTTTGGTGGTAGCACGTGTGTAATTGGTAAATAAAGTATGATGATGAATATGGAAATTATGATTTATGATTCGTGCATGTGCATGATGAAAGCCTTTGAATAAGATACTTAATACATTAATCACGTAAAGTGGAAGATGTTGAGACGGGCCCAGACCGATCCACTGGCATAATAGTGGCAGGGAATGTTTTCCCTCGCGACCGATCCATCGGCTAAAATAGTGGCAAGGCATGTACCCTCGCAACCGATCCACCAGCTATAATAGTGGGGGATTCCGAGCTCAACAAAACAAAACGTTATATGTTGAAAGATATGGGAAGACACTAATCACTTACAGTGGAACACCGTACGAGAAGGGGCCAGACCGATCCACCGGTATATAATAGTGGCAGGGTATGTTACCCTCGCGACCGATCCACCGGAAAAAATAGTGGGGTTCCCGTAATCATATGGACTTGAATAAAAGTATGGTGTGAAATGATTCCTGATAAGAGATAAACTAAGTAATTGAATCGGATTATATATATGGGCCTTTATACTTTTACTTGGATGATCATCATGAATTATGTTATCATGATTATGATCTTTTATTCTTATGCATGGTTTATTAGCTTACGTGTTGGCCTTAGTACTCGGTTACCTTACTCAGTACGTAGCGTACTGATCACCCTTTTCATGGGTGCTGCTCATTCCCACGAGTAGTATGCCCTTATGACTTTGTGCAGGTGGGCGAGATATCAGTCGGGGCTGAGTATTGAGCATGTTTGGTTAAAGTTCGAGAGTGTCGTGGCCGTAATTTCTTTATGTGATTTTATTTCATTATGATACTTCTTCTGATTCGTGTTTACTCTTTTTACTTTATTACCTTGTGTTAAGTGTTTCAGCTTAACCATTTATAAATTGTAAGATTATTCCCTTCGAGGAATTTTGATTTCGCACTCTGATTCTTATTCTATTATGGTTCATAAACATTTATGCGTACTCTGATTTTAATGTATGATCTTTTGAGTTCTTTTATGAACCACTGGTTTGAGTTAATGTAAATCTTTTCTTAGCCTTAGCACTTGGTACTGGAACGATCGGAGAGAACTGGTCTGGTACTAAGTGTGGCGGTAATATTTTCAGAATTCACGGGTTTTAAGTATTTCTATTTTAACTGCTTCCGCTTTAAAAAAATAGTCAATTTTGGGGTGTCACAGGTTATGTGTGAAATACATAGATCTAATGCAGATAGTATAGTTCTTCGAATTTTCAATAAACATATTGCATGTTAGAACATAGAATATATTTATAAACTTAATTAGAAAGTACTGAATGTTTGGTGTTCAATTTTATTGAATTCTGTATCAAGAATTTAGCAAGAAACATGTAAAGTGTTTTGATTTATTTGTGTGTGTAATAATATTGATTATTGGTTGTGTTTGATTCAATGGAATAAAAAAATTCCGTAAGGACCAACTTTAAGAACATAAGGAAACTTTATGTGATTTAAGTTCCATCTGAACCGCAATGATTACTAACCTTTGTTGAGTGTGTTAGTAAAGTTGATTACTATCAAAGGAGAACCAAATGCTCAAGCTATTTTTGAGGCAATACAAAATCTCTCAATTAATTTGGCAGAAACCAATACTCAACTTGAACAATTTCTTACAATGTAAACTCAATTGCAAAGGATGGATTCTCACTTTGTTGAGTAAGATTCGGTGCAAAATTTGCAGGAGAAAAATAATTTTTTAGAAATCAATCAAGGAGTACTACAAAGTCCATTAATCCAACAAGCAAAAGGTATTTGAACTCACGAGTATAGTATGAAGAAGATTCATAAGGTAGTGGAAGTAGTAGAAGGAACAATGATCATCAATCAAGGCATCATCATAAAGAAGATAAAGGTGTTAAACTTGATCTGCCTAATTTTGATGGTAAACTTGATGTAGAATTATTTCTTGAATGGTTACATGAGGTAGAGACTATTTTTGAATTCAAGGATTATCTTGATGAGTAAAATTGTAAATTAGCTACTCCTAATTTTAAGAAGTTTGCTAGGATACTTGAAAAGAACTAGAGAATGAGAAGATAAATCAAAAATCAAATCCTAGGATAAGCTTAAGAAATATTTGAGAAGAAAAATCATACCTAAAGAGTATGAGCAGGATAATTACATTAAACTAACTAATCTTAGAAAAGGGCTTTTAAGTGTCGATGAATATGTTAGGGAATTCCAAAGGTTATCACTTATATGTGACATCTATAAGAGGAAGGAACAAATATGTGCTAGATTTCTCGGTGACCTTAACATGATGATTCAAAATAAAGTTAAAAGTTGTCTATATGATTTTCTTGATGATATGAATAAGCTCTCTTTGAGATTTAAAAATTAAATCAAATCTACTAAGCCTCATGCCATACAAAGTAATTCTAAGTATTACCACGTATGGGATGCATACCTTAAGCTCTACAAATGATGAGAAGAAACCAAGGATTATCTAACAGGAGAAATCAAGGATAAGGTTAATGAATTCTATACAAATTAATGTTTTAAGTTATCGGAATTTGGGCACTTTGATAGAGAATTTCACAACCAAAGAGTGTTATATATATAAGAAATTGAAGCTATAAAGACTCATGATAAAGATCTTGAGTTCGAGTTGAAGGAAGAGATTTTAAGTGAATTAGAGAATGAAGGAAATAATATTTATGTGCTACAAAGAGTATTTCAAGTGCAATATAAGGAGGAACCTAATCAATGATAGAAGATATTCAAAACTAAAGGAAGAGTGAGTGATACAATTGTTCATATTATCAATGATAGTGGATCGTATACAAAAGTAGCTAATAAGAGGATGGTGAAGGAATTTGGTGTAGAGAGAAAACTGCATCTAGAGCCTTATTCTCTTTAATGTCTTAAAAAGGACAAAGGATGTAGAGTAACAAAACAAACCTTGATCTTATTTAGAATTGGTAATTATCATGATAATGTGCTATATGATGTTTTGCTTATGGACGCATGTAGAATCTTTTTAGGTAGACCATGGAAATATGATCGATGTACTATTTATAATAGTATTGCTAATGAATATCTTGTGGAAAAGGATAAGAAAAAGTACAAACTTAAACCTTCCAAGTGTGATAATAATAACATAGTTGAAAATAATAATTAAAAGATTTATTTTTAATGAAAAGGTTATGATAGAATGTATTAAGAAATAAGGTAGTTGTTTTGTTATGATTATCAAATAATCCCTACAAGGGAGAAAGATAAAATAATCCTCAATTTTATTGAGCTTATTGATGAGTATAAAGATGTGTTTCCTAATGAATTACCACTAGGATTACCGCTTAAAGGAGAGATAGAACATGCTATAGACATAATTCTTGGAATGCCTTTACTTAATATACCTGCTCATAGATGTAATCTAGAAGAGGCTAAGAATTTACAGAGATAAATATAAGAGCTCATAGGAAAAGATTATGTGAGAGAAAGCAAGAGCCCATGTCGTGTACTTATATTATCCTTTCCTAACTTTGATAAATTGTCCGAAGTTACATGTGATACTAGTAGGGTAGGGATAGGAGGCATACTCTCACAAGAAAAAAGAGTTATTACATTTTTTAATGATAAATTAAATGGTGCCATATGATAAGAAATTATATGTCATCATACGAAGCTTAGAAACATGGAGTCAGTATTTGAGACCTAAACCATTTTTTTTTTGCATTCCAGTCATAAGAGTCTAAAATTTTTAAATGGGAAAAAGAAGATTAGTTCTAGGCATGCAAAATAGATTTGTTTCTTATAATCCTTTTTGTTTTATGTAAAACATTTTAATGGTAGAGAAAATGTAGTAGCAAATTCATTATCTAGAAAACATATGATACTTGTTAAATTGGATGCTAAATTATTAGGTTTTGAAATGTTAAAAAATTACATGCAAAAGAGGAACATTACCTTGAAGTTTTTAGTGAATGTAAAAAAAAATCATAGTTGTGGTAATTATGTTTGTCAAGATGAATCTTTTTTCAAACTTAATAAGCTGTGTATACCTCATTCTAGTTTATATAATTTACTTGTTAAAGAAGTATATGAGGGAGCTATAGCTGGTCATTTTAGTGTTCATAAAACTATGAAAATATTATAATAAAATTTCTATTGGCCATGAATGACGGAATTAGTATAGGCTATTATTGGAGGATGTGTGATTTGTTAAAAGAGTAAGAGTTTCTTCTATAAAAGTTTGTATACTCCTTTACCAATTCCTATTCAACCATAGGAGAGTGTTAGTATGGACTTTATTTTAGGTTTGCTAAGGACACAAAGGGGAAAGGATTCTACTATGGTGGTAGATAGATTTTCTAAAATGTCACATTTTAATCCTTATAATAAAAAAATGATGCAACTCATGTGGTAGATGTATATTTTAAGTAAATAGTAAGGTTACATGGTATTACTAAAAGTATAGTATCAAATATAGATATGAAAATTTTAAGTTACTTTTGAAAGATACTTTGGCATATGTTAGGTACTAAGTTATTGTTCAGTATATCTCATCATCCACAAACGGATGGTTAAACCAAAGTGACTAATAGAACCTTAAGAATTTTACTACAAGGACTAGTTAACAAAAGTACAAATGATTGGGATATAAAACTCTCCCATGCTAAATTTTATATAATAAGAGTCCTTCTATAACAACTTATTCAAGTCAATTTGAGGTTGTCTATAGAGTTAACCTTATTTAACTATCGATATGGTGACAATAAAAAAGATGATATGAAAATTTATGATGCTAAAGAAAGATCTGAATTTTTAAAAACATTCATGAGAAAATAAAAAATAATATTTAGAAATCTAATGCTAAATACCAAAACTAAGCTAAAACAATAGAACAATATAATTTCACCGGGAGACTTGATATGATTAAGTTTAAGAAAATAAATATTTAAAAAATTAAGAAAGAAGAAGCTAATGCAATGAGAAGATAGAACTTTAAAAATCTTAAGAAAATTTGGAAATAATTCTAATGAATTAGAATTACATAATCCTATAGAGGAGTTTCTAGGACTTTTTATGTTAGTTATTTATCTCCTTATTATAGTGACACTAATTAGAGGAAACAGTTCTTCCTTATAAGGGGAGAATGATGTAAAAGCATCTCCATCTCATTCTTCTCATGTTGAAGGGAAAGATTTAGCATATTTGGAAGTAGTACCAATTTTTCTTGAAAATCTTGAACACCTTCATAATAACCCTAATAATGTTTCATTAAATGGTTCTTGCGGGTATTACATATGTTTGCAAGAAGATAAATTCACTAATGATATGTAATGTACATAATCATGACAATTCAAGGATTAAAAAGTCACATGGAGCTACAAGATATAAAGCTTGATTATTGATTATGTATTGTCATGATTAGGCTTTATGTAGCTTTAATATTTTAAATGAACTTTATAATATATTTTCATTGTAATTAACTTATACCATATGGGTATGTGTTTTTTTAACTCTTATATTATTAGGTAGGTTAATTTGGGCTAAATTAAGAAGATTTAGGCTCGGCCTCATTGTTATGTGTGTGTGTGTCTGCGCGCGCGCACGCGTGCGCACCTTATATATTTAGTGGTGGAGGAATAAGCCATTCAACCAAAAACTTAATGAATAAGAGAGAAAAAGAGTCGAAACTCTTAGTCTATCTTTCTTCCTATTTTTCCCTTCAAGTGAAGAATGAACTTTAGGAGCCATTCTCTAGAGGTATTAGAGGTTTCTCTTTAGAAACTATATTAATCTTGGAGTAGATCAAAATTTACAATTGAAGACAACATTTTAATCATCCAACTTCAAGTTTTCTTTCTTCTTTAGTTGACTTTGTTGTTCATAAAACCAAAATCAAAGGTTCTACTTTTGTGAAAGATATTCATCTATTATCTTCCACATCAAATTATGATATGGTTACGTGTATTGTAAGATTTACGTGAATAAGTATATTTGATTCTTCAAAATAAGGCTTTGATATCATATATGTCAAGCATGATTTATTTGTATATTGTTATTGCATGTGATTTGTTATTTGAGCTTGTTTTAGGAGTATTGTATAATTTTGTACAATATGAGCATGCTACCTCTTATGAGTCATTACAATATACTCAATATAATGATTTCTAGCTAATACTCCATTTGTAAATGGTTATGTGGAGGTCATTGAATGGCAGAAGTTGCATAAGCATGGAAAGGATCAATGGGGTCCATAGGAAGATATTTCATTTTCATAATAGGCTTTTGGGTTTAAGAGTTAGGAAAAACTAGTTTTGTACCTTCGGATGCTAGCTTTTGTTATAATCAATTTTCCCTTGGACTCTTATTTCCCTTATTATATTTTGATTATTGTTATTATATAAAGGATGTTTATCCATAACCTTTATATGTGATATTATCTCTTATTTCCATTTCATTCTCTTAGATCTAAATTATTTTTAGCCTTAGCACTTGAGATAAGGAAGGTGAAAAAACAAGACTTATGCTAAGTGTGACGGTAAGACCCATTATTTTAAAAGTACACTTCTACATAGCTAACAGAGTTGGTCATGTTTCTTGGCCTATTTGGTGATTGCTAGAAAATATAAGGGATAAGGTGTTAGAGGGGCCCTCTACTCATAGATACTATGTAGGAGTGCTCAAACAATTAGCAACAATGAGGGAGTTCAATAAGGAATCTTGGTCAAGTTGACAAGCTCACAAGCACGTAGAGTGGTGGCTTAAAGGCTATGGTATGATGATGGTATTATTTTGGGTTCCTTTGATGCAAAAGGGATAATGTAGCCACTGGTATGATGGTTTGGCTCAAGCTACAAAGCATGAGTCACATTAATGATGGTGGGGTAATGGT
This sequence comes from Tamarix chinensis, assembly GCA_030549775.1. Classification (NCBI taxonomy): domain Eukaryota; kingdom Viridiplantae; phylum Streptophyta; class Magnoliopsida; order Caryophyllales; family Tamaricaceae; genus Tamarix; species Tamarix chinensis. The sequence continues at coordinate 60,896,001 of CM060177.1, read as the reverse complement.
GGTGGCTTAAACGTGGTGGTGTTATGTTGTTGCTTAATAGAGGGATACTACAATTAGAGGTAAGATGGGGAATTTGTGGCATGAAAAAAAATCAAAAGAGGGGTTGCATGCTTAGACATGTTGAGATAGAGAAAACCATATGGCAGGGCTTGTGTGAAGAAAAGAAAAGGAAAAGTTGGTTGAGTAGGGTTAGACAGGGTAGAGAAGAACTAGGTGAGTAGGCTAAGGGAGTGGGTGATGAGATGAAGCACATTAGGCATAGGGGTGTGCAAACATTTGAGGCTAGTGTAGGGTGGTACAAAGGTGGCAGTGTTAGGTGTTTTTTTTTTGTAGGTCTCAATCGAGAGGGAGAGGGATAAGTTTGGTTTGGGATTGTGTTAAGAGAAAAAATAATAATAAAATGATTAAGGCTATAATTAATTAATATATAACAACAATTAAATTTAAGAGCTTATTAAATATAAACAATTCTACCTTATTCATATTATTATTATTATTATTATTATTATTATTATTATTATTATTATTGTTGTTGTTGTTGTTGTTGTTGTTGTTGTTGTTGTTGTTGTTGTTGTTGTTGTTATTTTATTTAAATTTTAGCCCACTAGTTGATAGATGAGATTTATTGATTATTTTCATGTCTAAAAATATCATTTATCCCTCATTTATTCTACTAGATTTAATCTTTTCGTCGAGTTTTCCTCCTTTGAATAAATTTTACAGGAAAGAAAAGAATTGAAGAAATTCAAGGAGAAATCAATGAAAAGAAGAAATCAAGTAGAGAACACATCAAGAAATGCCGAATCAAGTAGAGAAAAGTTGGAAAGGGAACAAATACATCAAGAGAAGCTAAGCTGAAACTTTTAAAGGAATTGAGTGGAAGAATCAAAAACACGAGGGTCCCGTGTTTCCATAACACGGACCGTGTTATTTATCCCGAGTATCGGTCTGTAAATCCTTGTCAGCAAAGCAGTTGGAAGAAAACACGAGGGTCCCGTGTTTCATAAACACGGACCGTGTTTTCAATTAAAAACGTGTAACTGCCACGCGACTTGTTCCTGATAAATTTGATATGAAAACAGAGTTCGGGACACGGAGAAAAAGATCGAAAAACATTTGGAATGTATTGATCTTCTTGAATTCTATTGATGATTTGACATTCTGCACTTCAATTGATAAGTTTCCTCTATTCCTCTGTAAATTTCAGTATCTTTGTTTTTTGTTGAATCTAAGTTGTTTTTCTGTAGTTTTAATTGTATTCACTATAGTATTATCTAATTGTTGCAAGAATAGAATTTGTGAATGCATTGTTATTATCAATTTCTAAGACTTTTGTGTAATTGTATGAATTATGAATATGCAGAAATTTGAGTAAATAGAACAGGGTAGGATGAATTGAGGATGGAATTATAACCTAATTATCATTTTATACTTTAAATGTTTGATTCTAGATGATTTTTAATTGAATTAATGGATCGAATTGAATGATTCCGTATCATAGATTAAGATTCTTGAACTAATTAGATTGATCACCTATTTGGTTTAGGACTTAGTCTTTGCTAAGACAATGAAATTAACCCGTAATTGTTAATTAATTTGTCTATAGTAGCAAGAAGATTAATTATTAATCTTATCCATTAATTCGTGCAATTGCATGATCCGAGCTTTTGTGATTATGATTGTAGTTGGCTGCTTCCCGTTCATAATGCTACCATTAATTGAATCTAGTGTTCGTAACCTAGGTTATTAAATGGGTGCAAAAAAAATAAATTGAGAGCATATTCAATTTATTAAGGTTGAGAGGAAGTATAGGAATTCATTATTCTGAGCTTCCTAAGTCAACATTAAAGTGTTTAGAATCATTCTTCTTATGTGAATGTATGGCATTTTAATTCCATCACCAATTCAGTCCTCCCCTAATTGTCAATTCGTGATTAAAGACTTAGTATAATCGAATTTAGTATAAGAATCAATGAAGTTGTATAAACGGGGTTATAACATCAATAGCAAAATTAGTGATTAAAACGTCATTCCTTGTGGGTTCGACTCCTTCTTGCCATATACTATGTATTTGGGAATTAGGATTTATTTATTAAATTTGTTGTGCATACGACAGTGCATCACTAGTCCAAATTATTAACACATAACAACAACGATAATGACGACAACAATAACAATGATAACAATAACGACAACAATAAAAACAATAGTGACAACAACAATAGCAACGACGACAACAACAATAATGACAAAACAACCACAACAACAATGAAAAAAATAATACACATAATCATGGACATCTAACCCTAAAATAATTATATAATCAAGTTCATATAATAATGAATTTTATTTTTAGGATATCTAAATTAGGGTTTCTACAAATGGGATATTATAATAATTTAGTAATTTATGTCTAGTTATGATTAATTTCCCATCAACCCTACATATTTTATTATTGAGTTGACTAATTCATGATTAGCTTATGATTAAGATTAGTCATAAAGATCATGAAGAAATCTTAATACATCTTTAATGAATAGTGCACTTTGTTATTTTATAACTTAGGTTAAATTAAGCTAAATGACGTCATATTTTATAATAATTTGCACTTGAAAATTCCAATGAACAACATGGAATCTATAAATTGCTTAAAAATCACTTCCATCATCAAGATTAAACTTAAAACTAAGTTGAAGCTCTTATTTTTGGAAAAGACATATCCACACTTGTGGAAAAATGACCATAACTTCTTCAATACTTAATAGTTTTAATATTTGTGTTGAAAATTTGACATTTTAAGCTTTAATTTAACACCGAATAGGAATTCTAAGTCTTATCTAGGAAGAATTTATCACAAATTTGAAAAAACTTTGTGGTAAGGAGAATAAAAAATTTCATGCTTCTCTTATATAAAATAATAACCAAATTGCCAATAAACATGTGATTATAATGCCCTTTAACATAATAATATCATGCTCCATGAATTCAATATATTTACATACTCATATTAATCCATTTAATTAATGAAATTACACAAACTATCTATAATATGCTACAAAAAATCATACTTCTAGCTGAGTAAGAGTAATCTTCCTTGGACCTAATAATAAAAATTAAAGAATAAAAAGGGACACTTTATTAGTTCTTCAATACCTCAATTTCACCTAAAAAAATCAAAAATTAAATCATGAGATATAATATATAAAACGATAATAATAAGAAAGGAAATGAAAGCAAAGAACTTGATTTCACCAAGCTTTAGTGTTGTGAGTTGAATGAGAAATTCAAATGAACTTCAATGGAGAAGAAGGAGAAGGGATATTATGATTGGAAAGGTTAGTTGAAGAATGGAGGAATAAACTCACACTAGATAAGGCTTCATCAATCAAAGAGTTCAGGGATTAACTTAGACATATAATCATTGTTGCTAATAATTACTTAGGATGCCTAAGGGGAAATGCAACACCTCGCTTCTGCAAAACCCTAATTTTATAAATATCAATATTGATTTATGAGTTTTAACCTTTAATTTTATTTTATATGAGTTACTTTATTTAAATCATAATTCTCATAAAGGTTTGTTAAGGATTTAATTCATTTTATGGTTTTATTAAATGCTTTAAATTTATGTAATCATTCGTAGTTGTAGACTACTCTAGATAAATTCATTCATTACTAAGATTTTATTAATTTTACATGATTCAATTTCCATTTAAAATATATTTTCATTTGTTTTGTGTGTTTTGATTTTTAATATTTTAAATTTATTTTTTAGTATAGACTAGTCGTATGATTCCAAATTTATTTTATGGTTATATTTTATTAAAAACATAAATTATTTTAAATTATAATTTTTATTTCAAGTAGTAAAATCATTTTAATAATTTTTATTCATAGAAAATATTTTCATCTTTGAAACTGCTTGGGCAGCAACGAAACAGCCCAATGCACCACCAACTAGCCACATCCATTGCACTCAACCATCAATGAAGCTTTAACAACCCTTATATTCTCCAATTTCACAATAATTTATTTCGTATAACAACCCCAAACCCTAACATTTATTTTGATTAATCTAAATTGATTGTTGATTTGAGTACATATGTGTTGTGTGATTAATTTGGATGGGTTAATTGTATGGTATATGTTTAATTTGTGAAAAATGGATTTTTAACCCAGTTATACCCAAATTTTATGGATTCGTCCAATTAAGTTATTCTCTATAAATAGATTATTCAGTACAGTTTAATGATATATGGAATTTATATGTTATTTTCCTAAGTAAAATTTTCATTTATTCCTTATTGTTTTTATAAGATTTAATCTTTTCTTGAGTTTTTTCTCTTTTGGATAGATTTTGTAGGAAAAGATAAAAATGATGAAATTCAAAGGAGAAATTTATGGAAACAGAAAATTAAGCAAAGAACACATCAAGAGATATGGAATCAATTGAAGAGAAGATTATAAATTAAGAATATATATCAAAGGGAAGCTTGTGTTAAAATTTCATAAAGAAATAATGAAGGAACAAGAAACACGACCCCCCTCCTGTGTTTCATAAACATGGCCCGTGTTTTTCTATCAGCACACAAAATTTCAGCTTTTAAAATTCATCATTGGCATAGAATTTAAGGAAAATATGGGGGTCCCGTGTTTTCTAACACTGACCGTGTTTTTCTTAAATTCTGTAACTGTTCGCACAACTTTTCCCCTATATATTTCTAAAGTCTAAAAATTCAAAATGGAGGTTCTAGGGAGTTCGAGAATGGGATTCTCTCTTTTTTTCTATATTCTCTAGATACCACATGTAATTTGTAATTCCAATTCTCTTTCTCTGCATTGTATTCAATTGAATGATCAACACTCTACAATTCAAGTCGATAAGTTCTTCTCCATTCCTCTCTTAATTGTAAGTTTAATTTTTGATTGAATGTAAATAATTATCTTTATTGCATTATTATTTCTCTTATGTTTGGTGCATCATTGTTAATTTATTTGTAATTATTGATGTTAATTATATATTATTTCATTTAACTGTATGTTATTGCAATTATGTAGATAGTATAAGGTAGGAGGATTTGATGACGGAATTATGGTTTTAGATATGATAACATAAATTGAATTCATGATTCTAGATGAAATTTAATTAATTAATGGACGAAATCGAATGATCTCGCATCATAGATTAAGAATTTAAACTAATTAGACTTATCACCTATCTAATTTAGATCTTAATCTATGCTAGGATAACGGAATTAATATGTAATTGTTCATTAACGTTTCCAAAGTAGTAAAAGATTAATTATTAATCTTATCCATTAATTTGTACGATTGCATGATCTGAGCTTGTGTGATTATGGTCATAGTTGACTGCTTTCCATTAATAATGCTGCCATTAATTTAATCTAGTGTTCTTAACCTAAGTTATTAATTGGTTAGGTGATAAATTGAGAGCTTATTCAATTTATTAGAATTGAGAGAAAGTAAAGAGATGAATTATTATGAGTTTCTACAAGTCAACATTAAATCATTTAGAATCTTTCTTTTCTCCATGATTATTTGATATCCTAATTCCATAATCAATACATTCCTATCCTTATTCATTAATTAGTGAGTACAGTGTTTTATTATTTATCCATGGTTTAGATCTTGGTGATAGAAGCATATGTTATTGCATAACTGGGGTTTTAACATCAATTACAGAATTATTGATTATATACCTTTCCTTGTGGGTTTAACTCCTTCTTACCATATACTACGTATTTGGAAATTAGGATTTATTTATTAGATTTTTTATGCATACGACAGCGCATCAATTAATTGTATGGTATATGCTAATGCTGATTGTGTTAAGCTTCTATTAGCCATCTATCATTATATGGCTATCAATACAACCTATGAAAATGCTTAGGAAATGAAAATTACATATTAGGAAAGTTAAATAACACAATTTAAATAAGTTTAGCAAATAAAGGAAATAAGAATAGGTTGCGGCCTACTCAATTGATGGTTGCTTGTTTCTACCTATTTGGATGGTTTCTTCTCTAGAATTTAAGTCAGCGTTGGAGGACCTTGAACTTCCCATAATAACCTTTCATATGTCCCTAATTCTTGAACAAAATATGGATGGCAAATCAAGCCTTGATTTGGTCAAAATGAGTAGAGTATGGAGGTGGATAAGGTGTTGGCTTGTTTGAATAAAAGTGAAGCCATATTGTAGCTAGTTGAGGGTGGGATTTTTTGGAGCCATATAGCTGCTAGATGGAACCATAATTACGTGGGGTGGTAAAGTTTGCATGGATTGCATAGCTGCCATATAATCTAGTTATATTGACCCAAATGAGAAGAGTCTTAAAGTCTTCAACTTTGGAAAAATTAATAAGTAGATTATCATTAGTTTGGATTACTTGTGATGCTTCTACATCCATTATTATGCTATGTAAGTTTATTATAGTGTTGTTGATGAGAAAGCAAGTGGCTGAATTCTTTATCGTTAATCATGCTTAAATTTTCTAAGAACATTAGTGATGGGTTATATATGGTGGAATATTTAGTCATGGACATAAAGTATGAATAATTTCATTAAAAAGTGAAAAGAACGAATTATGGAAATTATGCTATAGGTCACATTAGTGGTCATAGCTAGTGGCTTCAATCCACCTATAAGAATTGTGCTATAATTCACGTTAATAGTCATAGCTAGTGGTTTCAGTTCACCTATAGAATTTGTGTTATAGGTCACATTAGTGGTCATAGATAGTGGTTGTACATAGTCCACCTTAAGTAGCATCGAGATGGCCTCCGAGGTAGGGTTGTGCGATGGATGCATTCCCTACTATTACGCCTATACTAAATGTGGTAGTACAATAGTGAAGCTCCTCTCTCTACTCTATATGTGACATATGGGATCTATAAGAAATATTAATACTTAAAGGTTAGGGTGTCCTAAGTTTTTGTGTAGGACATAGTCATAGAGCTATAGGTCATCGTGTTATTGTGGGTTCCTTGGTCATCATACTCTAAATGTTAACAATATTATATTTTGGATTGAATAATATTATGCTTTGGGTGTGATAAATACTATGTATTAGAAATGGATAATTAAAATAAGTGAACTATGATATCATATACAATGAAATGGGTGATAATATGAATTGACATATATGATGTAATATATTTTGGTGGAATTGATCAATAAGTAGTTATATGAACTAAAGTGGAATGATTATATGGAAATCCATGAAAGAGGTCAATGGAATGAAATAGAGTGAATAGTGGTGTGTAAGTGAATATGCCATAATACTTTATGTGAGCGTGTAATGCAAATCCAATTATAATTAATGAATTTCATTATCTTCGATTACATTCTTCTATAGTGGCACAATTCTATTGTGAGAAAATGTTCTTTTGTCAATTCATGCTTAATAAACATTGTATGTTTTTATATAGGATATACATGGTTCTTGGGTTATGTTCTTCTACGACTCTTGTTAGTTTGTATATGTCGTTCTCATGTTTTCCATGATCTTATAAAAGAGCATGTCTTTTGTGTTTTATCAATTATAGCAAGTGTATGTATCTACATGTGTATGTTATTTATATAAGTTGGGTGATTTACTTAGTACGTCATCATACTAATACTACACTTGTTTAGATGTTTGCATATAGGTACTCTAGTTTAATTTAGATATGATTTGGACTTGGACTGAGAGTTAGAGTTATTCAAAGTTTTATCCAAATATTTTAGAAGTTATGTTGTATCGAAAATTTTAAATTGGTGTTGTAAAAGACCATTTTTATTTCTATTATTTGATTTAGATTTTAGAACACAAGTTTTCCATTGATTTATCAGTGATAATTTTATTGGGTTTTTCGTTGAATTTATGAATGATAATTTTTATTTAGTTTCTATTTTAGAACTTGTTAAATAGGTTTTAGGTGTTGCACCTATCAGGATATATATAGTGGACATATTTCTTATGGCAGGTGCAAAAGTAGCACTCCAAATTTCTTATGTTTACTTCCCTAATATATCATTTTTTAAGTCTGGAGTGAAAATAGAGGTGATATAGGGGAGGGGTATGTGGTGTTGGGATATAATGAGAGGTGGAAAACTATTGTAGAATGTATGGGCTTGAATGGGGGATATGAATTATGTAGAGAGAGGAACAATAGAGATGGATAAGATGATAAATTAGGTGAATCTAATGATTAAAATAATCTTAATCATGGAAATTAATGTGGCATGGGTGACGTTGGGTATGAGTGAGTGGTGGTGGTGAAGTAGGATTGGTTTTAGGGACTAGGATTAGTTCTTGAGGGATATAGAGGGACGATATCAAATCATAGAAGATGATGCTAGTATTCAAGTATAGAAGTTCAATTTTAGTGGCCTATTGATGCATAAAGCTAACCAATTTGTTCATTAAATAAGGAAGTGAGAGGAAATGTGAACCATCCATCTCAAAAGGAAAATAGAGAAATAAGGATGAAGAGAATGAAAGGGAAGTTATTTGATCTTCAAGTAACCCTTGAGATCAAATACTCACATTCAAAACCTTAAGTAATGACACTAAGGATAAAGAGTGTGAGATTTTTAAGAGAAGTAAGACAAAGTATTCACTTAAACTTTGAATGCAATTGAGAGCAAAATAGATTCAAGTTTCGGTTAAGGGTTAAATGACCCTGATTCCATAGGGAGCTAACACACATAAGGAAGTGTGTTAGTATCCTTGATGTACAAAATGAATCTCCTAACCCTTTGCCTAACTTGATTACATATCCAATTCCTTTAATAACTTAGTATTCCACTAACTATCTAAGCTATATGATGGATGCATTCAACATTCTACCTTCTTAGTTTGGTTCAAAATTAAGAAATAGAAAACACATCCCCTCTAGGCCCTTTAATTTGTATTGAGTGAGTTACTAATACATCAACTTTTAGTGAAAACTAACCATAACTAGTAAAAGTAGTCTAACTGAAAATGGATAAAAAATGTATAATAGACAATTGGTACAATAGCCTTTGTATTACCCATAAGCAAATGGGGTTGGTGCTACCATTACCTATTCATCTTATCAATCAACTAACCCTAGGAAAGTGCTAATTGATCTTTTTTTCTTTGCTCAGGAGTGCAAAAAAATGATTAGGGTATGGGTGTGATGTGTGTATGAATATATACTTATAGCTTGGGTGGTATTATGGTTTAGTTAGGGTTGTAAAAGGAATATGTTGATTTGAAAGTGATGAGGATATGACGATGATGATGACTCAACAAAGTAGAATTAATGATGATGATGCTTGAATGATTAGGGTTTAGTTAGGCTTTAGAAAGGTTTGGTTCGTGGATTAGGGTTAGGGTTTACGATTAGGGTTTAGTAGTGATGGGAATATTATGATGAACGAATGGAATAATAGTGATTTGATGATTATATTATGAAGTTAAGATGTTGAGGATGATGTTATGATGATGATGATGATGATGATGATGATGATGATAATAATAATAATAATAATAATAATAATAATATTATTATTATTATTATTATTATTATTATTATTATTATTATTCTTATTCTTGTTATTATTTGGAGAAAGTTAGTTGATACTTGTTATTCATCCACATTGGGGAAGGAATAAAAATGTACATATCATGATAAGGCATGAGGATACACCCCAAAACAAGATAAGGAAGGAAAGTTTAAGCTAGAGTTTACAAGGTAGTAAATCCAAGCTAATTCAATAATGCTTGATACAGGTTGTTTTGATCCTTTGGACAATAGGTGAGAACTCTATAGGAGGTGTTGAATTGGATTGAGTGGACAATTTGAGAGACGGACTGGGATTTGTTGGAGAAGATCCTGAGGTTTCTTTCAGACGATATATCATAAACAGTAGCACAAATAGAGGCTCTAAGCCATTTCTTTCTCCAATGATTCCCCTGTTACGTTTATGCATCCATCTGAGTTATTTGTTTAAACATCTACCTTTTCTAGTAATCTCATCCATTTTAGAATGCATTGCCATATTTCAGTAGAAAAAAGGCATTCAAAAAAAGATGTGTGTGGGATTCAGCATTGCATTTGCAAAGCTCACGTCTATTAGTGATGGATATGCCTCTGGATGACAAATTGTCAATGGTTGGGAGGCTCCTTTGATAGGCTAACAAGGAAATGATTTGGTGCTTGGGGATGACACTCTTATCCCAGAGAGATTTTGCATAATAAGTACCCTGATGGTTACCCTTGATCCAGTTATAAACTGAAGTAGCTTTTAGTTTACCATCAATTGTACACTTTTGGAGTAATAGCTTTGCAGCAGCAATACCCCTAGCCTTATTGATGAGCTATATTCTTACATTTAGAATCTGTTTCCAGCCCCAGGAATTAACATGTTTTTTTGGAGTATTCCATATATCCTTCTCTTTTAGATAGTAGTGGTGAACCTAGTAAGTCCAAAGGGAAGAGTGTCTGTTTTCCAGCCTCCAAATCCATTTAAGGGTGAGGGATTTGTTCCAGTTGAGAGCTTCCCTAATGTCCAATCCTCCACATTTTTTGCTTCTACAAATGGTATCCCAGCTAACAAAGACCATCTTGTTTCTTCCTTCAGTGTGCCCCCAAAAGAAATTTCTACATAGCTTATTAATCTCAGTCAGGATAGTTTTGGGAAGAAGAAAGGTAGAGAGCCAGAATGTTGAGATCCCTTGCAGCACAGAGTTTATGAGTTCTTTTCTCCCAGCATAGGAGAGGAAGCAGGTGGCCCAATGCTGAAGCTTTTTCTTGAATTTTTCAATAAGGATAGTACACATAGCAGTGTTTAGCTTGCTTCCATGGAGAGGGAGACCAAGATACCTAAAGGGAAGCTTGTCTTCTTTGAATTTTGTAGCCTGTAGGATATCTGATGCAGGAGCATCCATTGAACATAATGATTGTCATATTCATTCTAATCCTCAAGGTAAGGAAGATGATTTAGCTTTCATAATATTGGAGTCTATCATGTTAAATATTCTTGATAATTCTAATATGCTTGACATTGAAAAACATTCAAGTTATTCTTGTAGGTATGTTACATATTTGCAAGAAGATGATGTTCATACACATTGATGTATACAAGTATTCCAAGGCATGAAATACTATGACATACATGGGATGATACATTACAACAAGAGATAGAGTGATGATTTTCATTATTTTTATAAACTTTTTGTAAACCCTAACCCTAAGTATACTTTATATAAGTTAGGGTATGGCTATAATTTCATGTATGTATCTTAGTCTATTGTATAGCTTTGTAATATTAATCCCTTGTATCATTTAACCAATGATATTATGCTTTGGATTAAGGTTAATATGGGCTTAATTCAACCATGATTAATGGGCTGAATTAAGGGACTAAACTAGGATGGTTTAAGCTAGTCACCACCAAGCTTATTCCTTCTCCTATATAAACCATGTTGTGCACAACTTTGTGGGGGAGAATTGAATAGAATGAATAATAAGAATTTTGATAAAACTTTGAGCAAGAGAGCTAAAGTCTAATCCTCCCTTTTGGGTCTGTATTGAGCAAGGAAAATCCGGGATTAATCCTTCCTCAAATCTATCTTCACACGACACATTTGAACACCTTCAAATCTGTTGAATACCTTCATCTTGTAACATCAATTTCTTCATCTATAATCCACCAAATCACTTCATTATTTTTGCATTAGATCGTGGGTGACAGCTTCTAATACAAATTTCGATCCAACCTTTCAATACTTTGATAAAAAACACATCAATATCTTTTTTGGCAAGGGAAACAATACCACCAAAAAAGATAGTTGTTTTTATAGGGTTTGCTTCAAGACTAGAGAGGAGGGAAAAGTTCTAGAGGTAATCTTTGAGGGCCAATACAGATTTTAGACTACCCCTAGAGAAAAGGAGGAGGTCATCAGCAAATAGTAGATGAGTGATGCCTTGCCCAACACATTTAGGGTGCTTTTAATATTTAGTGTTAGGGCCAAGATTTTTCAGCATTCTTGATAAGTATTCCATAGCAAGGATGAAGAGGTATGGAGAGATAGGATCTCCTTGCCTTAAACATCTTTTACCCTCAAAGAAACCATGGGAATTTCCATTAAAATAGATGGAATATTTAGGGGAAGAAACACGTCCCATGATCCATTTTATGAAGAGAGTAAGGAAGCCAAAATGGCTGAGAATATTTTCAAGAAAGTACCAATTTCGCTTGCAATCTTACTAAGGGCCTTCACACACCAAAAGCAAGGTTCAATCTCAGGGAAAAGAACCCAAACGAGGACAATGCCAGAGTCTTGAGTATCCAGATTTAGGCTAGGTTGCCATTTTTCATAATCAAAGCGTTGTTCCCAATAGTCTAGGGACCTACCTGCAAGATTGAATCTCTATCTTCACTATGTTGAAACCTGAATTAAAACCAGCCTCTTTTATGATGAAGAATTTGAGGCTTAGAGACATAGTTCCACACCTTATCAACAAATGATTGAAGAGATTGAGTATTTGTATTTCCCCCAATTACACAACCAACTAAAGTATTCTACCAATAGTCAATTTCATTAGCAATATCTTCAAGGTTAATTTCAACATGTTCATTTGCAGCCAGCTGAGGGAAAAATTGTAGAGGAATTGGTTTAGTATTAGCAGTCACAACCTTTATCCAATTAGATGAGGTAGAGATTGGTTCCTGTTGAGCCTGGGGAGATGAAGGCTCCATCAAGAGAGCATCCATATAACCCCCCATATCAGAGTTTACCAATGGTATAGGATCAATCAGAATTCGGGCACACTAGTGATTAGAACCACAAGGAGATTCAGAATTAGAGTCAATATTATCATTATTTTTTTTTGAAAACTTAAAATTTTATATCATAATCATAAAGTACAAATAAGATTGCAGAAATAATCTACCCTTCCTATCAACCTAATAAACTTTTCCTTACGACTAGCCTGAAAACAAAGAGAAGACATAATCAAGGAAATCCTAAAAGCTACCCCTTTCAAATCTCAATTTCTATTAGAAAAAATACAGCCATTTCTAGCTTTCCAAACTTCATAAATTGCAACAGCATAAAAACTTGAATAGAATTGGGCAACTCCATCCTTTCTATGTCTACTTCTATCCATGGAATTAAACATTCTCTCCAAGGAGCCAACTCTGAGTTTGAAACCACCCGTTTTGCTTATAGCAGTCCAAATCTTCTTTAATTCAGCACATTGACAAAAAAATATGCAGCACTGATTCATTTTGGTCACAAAAATAGCATTTCTGAGTGATAGAAGGCAAGAAAGAGCTGATATAGTCCTTAGTAGGAAGCCTGGACTATGCTGCCAACCATAAGATAAACTTATGTTTGGGGGCTGCAAAGTTATACCAAACAAACCTTCGCCAAGGCACCTTGGGTGTAGAGACTCTTATAGAATTATATACTTCTGTTATAGAATACACATGATTGCTATACCAACTCTAAACAGTAGGAAAAATAACTGATCTGATAGAAAATATTCTCTGCATAAGGCTTGAAGCAGTGGATGGTAAAGTGCAGGAAAAGAATCCCTACCTTTTGATATAATATGCATGCATCCATTTAATCCATTGAGCATCCTTATCCTGATACAAGTACCAAAGCAATTTACCAACAGCAGCTATGATCCATGTAGATAAATCCAAAAGGCCTAATCCCCCTTCTTTTTTAGGCAAACAAACCACCCTCCATGCCACCAAAGGTTTTTTAGAAGCAGCACTCTTACCAGATCAGAGAAAAGCTCTACACATGGACACCACTCTCTGAATAATTTTCTTAGGAAGGACAAAAATCTGGCTCTAAAAATTAGTAATACCAGAAATAACAGATTGCAACAGCTGAAGTCTGCTAGCATAAGAAAGAAGTCGATTGGCCCAATGTTGCATATGACCAGAAATTTTATGAACTAAACTCATCATATCAGCTACCTTTAGCCTGGAAGAATCAATAGGAACTCCCAAATATTTGAAAGGGAAAGAACCATCCTGAAAGGGAAAAACAGATTTGATCTCCTGTTTCAAATGCAGAGAAATTCCCCCTAAGAAAACCATACTTTTTGCAAGACTGATGTGCAGGCCAGAACTAGAGGAAAAATTATCTAGAACCTCTTTAATAGCCATGACAGAACTAACCTTAGCTTTACAGAAAACAAGCGGGTCATCAGCAAAACTCAAATTAAGTATTTTCAACTTCCTGCATTTAGGATGACCATGAAAGCCTCTTCAACCCCATAAAGATTGGAGAGCTCGAGTCAAATATTCCATAGTAATAACAAACAGAAAAGAGGATAAAGGATCCCTTGCCTCAGCCCTTTCATACCCTTAAAAGGAGCTTGCAATCTATTATTAATAGATAAAGAATAAGAAGCTAAGGAAACACAGGCCATGATTAATTTAACAAAATGCAGGGGGAAATGAAGGCCCAACAAGACTTTTTCCAAGAAAATCCAATCTACAGAATCATATGCTTTCCTCACATCAATCTTCAGCATACATCTAGGAGAAATGTTATTTCTATTATACATATGCAATAGTTTATGAGCCAATAACACATTATCTTCTATCCTTCTATCCTTAACAAACTCTGACTGTGAAGGATGAATGATAAAAGGTAATACACTTTGTAATCTACCTGCCAGGATCTTAGCCAAAATCTTGTTGACCACATTACAACATGCAATCGGTCTAAAATCAACTAATTTAACAGCATTTACCAGCTTGGGAATAAGAATCAATTTAGACATACCCATAAAGGAAGGAATAAAAGCTATCTGAAAACATCTCCTTATAACCTGATATAAGTCCTCACATACCACATTCCATGCAACTTTAAAAAAATCTAAAGTAAATCCATCTGGCCCTGGAGCTTTAAGATTTCTTATTGACCATAGAGTTGTTTTGACCTCCTGCATTGTTACAGGACTAAGCAGATCATGCTGCTGTTGGACAGAAACTAAAGGGCCAATCTTCAGCACCTGCTCTGACATTAAACCTGTAGCATCACCCTTCTACCCCAGTAGCTTCTTATAAAACTCCACAAATGCTAGATCAATACCATCTCTGTCTGAACAGATCTGTCCTGAATCAAGCTGAATTTGTTTAATAAAATTATGTTGCTGTCTAGCCTTCATAACAGAGAAAAAGTAGTGAGAGTTTGAATCACCCAGCTGTAGCCATTTGCCCCCTGACTTCTGCCTAAGAAAACTTTCCTCACAAGAGGCTAAGAATTCATATTTTTTTAGGGAGCATTTATCTTCATGTTGCAAGTCAAGATTAGCAGGATTCAAACAAATTCTTTCTGACACTGTTTTAACCTTTCCCTAGCCTTCTGAACTTTAGAAGACAGATCACCAAAATTCTGTCTATTGAAAACTTTCAACCTTGTCTTAACATGCTGCATATTAATCTGAAATATCTGAAAAATGTCTACATGAGGAAGTCTCTTCCAACACTCAGCAACCAAAGAGAGAAAATGAGGATGCACGGTCCACATATCAAAAAACTTAAAAGAACTATGAAACTGAGGAGGGGGTAAATCCAGTTTGACCAAAGAAGAACTATGGTCAGAAAAAAAAAAGTTTCATTAAACTGAGTAGAAGACATAGGGAACTTGATTAACCATGGAGTATTAACCATAACTCGATCCAATTTAGCCATAATTAAATTTTCTCCCATAATCCTATTGGACGAGATGAAACTCAGACCTGAAAAGACAAGATCAAACAATAAAATAGAATTGCAATAGTCCACAGCATCAGTGACATCTACAGAGTTAATGGAATTGCCTTGAAATTTCTCAGCAGCTTGGAAAATCACATTAAAATCTCCCATGACAATCCAAGGGTCATCACCCACCTAACAAACCACTAAGGCCTGCCGGAGAGATTTCCTTTCACAACCTACATTAAATCCATAAACAAAAGAAGCAAAGACCGTGTAGCTAGAATGAGTAGCAGAAACTAAAACATGAAGAAATTGTTCACTGCTAAAAAGAAGATGAACATCCCACACCCTACTATCCCAGATGCACCAAATTATCCCATTAGGATGGGAATTAAAATTATCTAACCTGCTCCAATGAGAGCCCAATTTATGCAGCACCCCATTAGCTTTATTACTCTTTACTCTAGTTTCAAGAAGACCAAATAAGGACACTTTATGCACTAAAAGCCAGTGCTTAAGCTCCTTCTTCTTATAGGACTTATTAAGTCCTCTAACATTCCAAGTTCCTATCATTAGACTCTGATGGGGGAGCCAAATTAGAATTACGGAAACCAGCCTGTAGGTCTACTGGATCTGCATGATCTTGCAAACTAACATCTGAGATAGAAAGACAAGCATATCTATTCTCTGAACAAACATTATTAGAGAATATGAGATTCTGGTCCCAGGAAGAACTCCCTTTACGAACCAGTTGATCCTTTCTAGGACAGCCAGTCCTAACAGAAAGGCTAGGAGAGCAACATTAAACAGAAACCTGTTGAGATTTAGAAGGCCTGCTAGAAACCTTACGCCAAACAGAAGATCCTTTCTCCCTTTGTGATGGACCTGCAGCTCTAGGAACAGGCACTGCAACCTGATCAACTCCCTGCACTTTAGAATGCCTCTTACACTTATCAATAGAATGACCTACTTCTTGACAATGATTGCAAAAACTAGGCCGCCTTTCATAAATAATCTTCTGAGACAAAACAGCACCATCAAGATCCACTAAATCTACATAATCAAGTAGTTTCTTCGACACATCCACTTCAACCAACATGCGAAAAAAAGAGATTTGATCCCCCGAAGTAGTAATACCATCCAACTGAAGAGGCCTGCCAATAGCACTTCCTATTCTACTCAAAGAATCCACATCCCAGTAATCCAATGGAAGATTAACAAGTTTAACCCATAAAGGCAGAAACTGGAACTTCTTTTTAGTAAATTGAAACCAACGATGCCAAGCCTTAAGAATAAAAGGTATGTTGAAACAAGTCCAATAAGGATTTGATAACACCCAGTCCCTATCCTCCTGTGATTCAAATTTAAAAATCAAAAAACCCTAATCATGCAGAAAAATCTTTGGTTCACGAAGAACATACCAATTCCTTTTAACATAACCAACAAGCCGAGACATTGTTGGTCGAAACCCAAGAACATAACCAACCACTGCCCATTGCCATTCATGACAATTCAAATCCACTTTGTCCTTCTGAAAAGTAACCTGGATCCTATCTCCAACTCTCTTAGGAGGGACATAGGAAGAACAGCCACTAAGTCTTTCCAAGAAGAAACCATAGGACGTGAAAGCTTCTATTCAGGGTGCACCAACTGAGGAACAGACTCAGTCTTATCCATGGGTTCACAACTTAAAACCCTAATGTTCGCATCCTGAAGGACATGAGAATCTGCATGAACCAGATCAGAAGAAGTAGGTCCAAATACATGAGAAGGCAAAGCAGCGTCAGAAACAACTATCGGTTCAGTCGATAAAACCCTAACGCCCTCAACTTGATCGATGTGAAGGTCTGCATGCACCCTGCATGACAAATCTGCGGGCAACACAACAGAACCCTAACCATCCAGAGCAAGATCCAATCCACCATTCCCTGCTGAAGGACTCCTTGAAGCCATCTTCTTCTTCTTGGTAGCCATAGAACTCCTCGTTCGAACCATTATCATTATCATTATTATTATTATTATTATTCTCTTAAGATTGGAAATAGATAAAATCAAGTAAGAAAAATAAGTTTAAGATGATGGTGATGGTGTTGAATATGGCAATTAGGATTTAGAATGGAATGGGTTTGTGGAGTGTTTGAAGGATGGATCTTAATCTCTATTTCACATAGACAAAGAGATTAAGGATTAAAATTGAAAAGAATTCACATAGAACTTAATTACACAAAACCTTACAAATTTCATTCAATTTCATCTCCCTATGTATCGTGTACTCCTATGGTATTTATAGCCATTGGAACTCCCTAATATTATAAGATAATCCTCCTAAAAATTTGACACAAAGATAATTACTTTGCTCCTTAATCTACACATAACTTAAAAGATAGGATAAGATAACCCTAAAAGATAGAATTAAGCTATATTTTTACTAATATAACTTTCCTATCTTTTTAACTAATATCAACATGATAATACTCAATATTACATGTTAAAATTATTGACTAAAGTGTCCTCATGCATATACCACATTCATTTCTTCCATGCAACACATTTTTCCCTCCATGCATACCATGCACACACCTATATCGTAAATGACGTATTTTACAAGTTTCATCCATAACTATCAATGTAGTCATCCACATGTCTTCAAATTTTGTAAGGAATACTCTCTAAAAATAGGATAATAAGTTCCATAATAATAAATTCAAATTTTTTACCATTTTCTCCTACATCATTCTCCCCATGTTGAGTTAAATTTTCCCTCAATTTTACATCTCCATGGTAAGGAGTGATACCTCCAATATTGAATGTTCTAGACATCCCACCATATGAATCCATGAATCCGACAAATCTAGTTCATAAGCACTTTTGCTAAATTTTCTAAGTACTTTAAAAGGACCATCTACCCTTGCAATAAGCTTATTTTTCCTTAGATTAGGAAATCTCTCCTTTCTTAAGTGCAACCATACCAAATCCCCTAGTTGAAATACATGTCGACTCCTATGCTTGATTGCTCTAATCTTATATACTTTATTTTCCTTCTCAATGTTGTGCTTGATTTGTTGATGAAGTTTATAAAAGAACACTCTCTCTTGTGCATCATAATTCTTCACTTCCCCGTTCTTCAATAGTACCATATTGATCAGTATATATGGATTAACACCATATACTATCTCAAATGGATTAGAGCTTGTTATAGTTAAAGGACTCCGATTGTCAGCAAACTCCACATGTGCCAAATTAACATCCCAATCCTTAGTACTCTTACTCACCAATCCCCTTATCAAAGTACTCAAAGTTTTATTGGTAACCTTGATTTGACCATTCATTTGAGGATGATATAATGTACTAAATTGAAGCTCTATTCCTAGCACAAGTCATAATGCCTTCCAGAATAACTTAGGACTTCACATCTCTATCTAAAACTATACTTCTTGGAATCTCGTGCAATCTCACAATCTCCTTAAAATACCAATCCGCAATATGAGTACCATCATTGGTCTTGTTAAATGGAATAAAATAAGTCATCTTAGAAAATTGATCCACCACAACCATAACAAAATCTTTACCTCTTTGTGTCCTTGGCAATCCCAAAATAAAATCCATACTTACACCTCCCTATGGTTGAGTAGACCTGTATAAAGGCCATATAAACCTTTTTAGAAGAAACTTTTGCTTCTTTAATATGGAGCACACCTAAAAACTATGGCTTACACTTCCCTTTTCATTATTGGCTAATAAAAATGTTCTTGCAATAATTCTAAATTTTTTAAAACTCCAAAGTGTCCTCCAATACCTCCTTCATACACCTCTTTGATTAGAAAATCTTGAATTGAGGTCTTTGGTACACATAATTTTTTTTGCTTGAATAAGAATCAATCTTGAATAATACAAACTCCATGGCTTCCTTTTTTCTTGAACTCTTCAAAAATCAAAGAAAAATCATCATCAATGGCATATTGACCTTTCAACATCTTGAACCCCCAAAATCTTTGCATTCATTATTGTAAGTATCATATTCTTCCTTAACAATGCATCTAACAACATTCTTTTTACCATCTACATATCTTGTAGAGAAAAAAAAATATTTGCAAAAAAAACTAATCCAATTGGCATATCTTGGGCTCACTATCCTTTAACCATATCGATAATTTAAACTCTCATGATCCGAGTGAAGTACAAATGGATTTGGTCTCAAATAATAACTCCATTTTTCCAAACAATGAACAATAGTATAGTATCATAAGTTGAATAATTGAGTCTTAAATCATTGAATTTTCCATTGAAAAATGTAGTCGGTATCTTTTCTTATGAATGTACCTCTCTAATACCTACACCATTAGCATCATAGGTTACTTCAAATAATTTATCAAAGCAAGGTAAAGATAATTCTGGTGCATTTAAAAGCTTTGTCTTCAAGTCTTAAAAATCTTTTAATGCATGTTCATTCCATTGGAGCTCTCCCTTCTTCATCAATTGTGTAATAGGCGCTGCAATTGTCGAGAAATCTTTGATAAACCTCATGGACATTAGTAGGAATATACCATGTTTGAATAAATTCCACCTTTGAAGGATCAACTCTAATACTATCTCCACTCACAATGTAGCCAAGGAAAACTGCACCCTTCATCATAAAATCATACTTCTCCATTTTACCATATAGCTCCATAAGTTTATCACATAATCTCTTCAAGTACTGCATGTGTTTGAAATCACTATTGCTATATATAAAAATATCATCAAGGTAAACAACAACAAAGACTCTAAGGAAAGGTCTAAGTACTTTGGCCATCAACCTCATGAATGAACTTGGTACAATACATAACCCAAATAGCATCACCAACCACTAATACAATCCATACTTATTCTTCAAAGCCATCTTCTATTTGTCCCCTTCCCTTATCCTCATTTGGTTGTATCTACTTCAAAGGTTAAGCTTCAAAAACACCTTTACTCCATGCAGCTCATCTAACTTATCATTTAATCTTTACATCAGAAATATGTATTTGATTATGATATTGTTGACTACTCTAGAATCAATGCACATCCTCCACTTACCATCCTTCTTAAGTACCAATATAGCTAGTACACTACACGGACTCATGCTCTCTCAAATATAGCCTCAACCTAACAATTCTTACACTTGTATTTGCTACTCCTTGGACTCATCCGGATTGCATCTATAAGATGGCCTATTTGGTAACGGAACTCCTAGCATAAAATCAATAGCGTGCTCGATACCTCTTAAAGGAGGCAATCCAGGTGGCAACTACTACCACGGAAAGGGTTTTAATAACGGTTATTTTATAGTTTTAATAACGGTTTTCAACCGTTATTGAATCGCCCGTTATTAAATCTTTAATAACGGTTCATAACCATCATGAAAAATACACAAAAACCCACGAATATGTGCGTAAACTTCATATTTAATAACGATTCTAATGAAAACCGTTATTGAAACGTAGGTTTTAATACGGTTCTTATTAAAACCGTTATTAAAAACTGGAGTTTTAATAATGATTTTAGAAGAACTATTATTAAAACCTACGTTTCAATAACAGTTTTCATCAGAACCGTTATTAAAACAAGGTTTTAATAACAGTTTTCATAAGAACAATTATTAAAACTCCAGTTTTTTTTTAGTTTTTGCAGTTTTGTTCTTGCCCACATACACAGTTGTATGTTCAAATAATTACCAAATATGCATTCTAAAACAACATCAATTGATAACAAATATGCAATCACCATAATTTCAATCAATCTCTTGTTAATATGCATGTCTTAATACACCGGACATATATACTCAAGAATCAAAATTAGTAAGCATACCACAACTTGGTAGCTCTACACCCCAAAGTAAAATATTCATAAATCTAGCTTAGAAGACTTAAAGAAATAGACAAAATACAAACATGAACATGCATGTAGAATATATAGATCTCTACCTAATACCGAATGAATGAGTGCACATGCTTGGCCCATTGCTCTCTCACTTCATCAATGCTTGGCCCTTGTAGCTCGTCTTCTTCACTTGAACCCTTAAAAACTTCAATTTCATCATCATCATCTAAGTTCCTTTGTCTCGAACATTTGGTTCCAGTAGCTCTTTAGAGGTACCTAAAGCTCTTATCTCATCCATAATTACACAGAATTGGCATAATTACAGTAAATTTGAATATGTTACACTATCCTGCCTCAATATCTTAGTAACCATGAAAACAAAAGAAAGTAAAAACTAAAATAACTGAAAACAAAACCAAGAGTTTCCTTCTCCTTTCCCCTACATACACAATAATACAAGGGGGTAGATATATAATGGTTGTTTCTAGAATAAATTCTATATAAAAAATTCTATATAAATTCTATATAATCAAGAGGTTATATAACACTCTCATACCCTAGAATGTGAAAAAGGTTTTCAGGATAGTCTAAATTAACCCTAAAAATACACCCTCAAGGTTGTATCACTTGTATGTTAGTTAGGAATGTTAGCTATGTAACAAAATATGAAAAATAACAAAAAAAAACCTCCATTTAGAGGCCAAAATGGCCTTTTTTGGGCTCCGAGATTTCCCTAACCGGCTCCGCCATAGATCTCAAAAAAATACCCAAAATAGCCTCCTGGATCACCTGAATCCGAGGTCCCATGAAAAAGTTATGGCCCTCCAAAGTTTACAGTAATAATGTCTTCTCTTTTGTTTATTACTTACTAATATGTTGAATGGTGTTAATGTTAGTGATTTTATTGCTCTAAATATATTGTATTTCTGATCTATAGTACCCAAATTTATTTCCCAAGATCCATTATTCAACAATAATGTTGAATCTATATTCTCCATACAAACAAATACAACAACAATATGTAAAGGTCTCGGCCAACACATCCATTTGTTAATATATAACAATAACGCAACAAACAGCAAAATTTTCAGCCAACACATTTTCAAACGACAAACCACAATCTTTCAATAACAAACAAACGAAACCCTGTAGCAACATGCATGCATTTATATATATATATATATATATATATACATATATATATATATACATATATAAGTAGATAAAAAGTTACGAGAGGAAGAACAAACACATACATAAAGTGAGCTAGGTACAAACACGACGATGAGAATGTTGAGAGAGGCAAGGGCTTCAAACACGATGGAGGATGAAGGTGCAATTTCTAGCTAGCTTTGGAACAATGACAGCACGCACATGTAGAGCCAACAATGGCAGAGGTATGGTGGAGAGTTGGCGGTGCAAGGGTTTCCTTTACTTGAGAGGAGCCGGTGTGGTGGTGCGAGGGTTTGTAAGGAGAAGGAGAGCAAGAGAACGAAGATGTAGAGAGAGTCTGAAAACTTTGGCACGAAACAAAACTGAGCAAAATAAAAGTTTGATTTTGGGGTTTTAATAACGGTTCTTCTAGGAACCGTCATTAAGAGCTTCTGACTTTTGACAATGGTTCTAATATGAACCGTTATTAAATCCTCTTTTAATAACGGTTCTCTCAGGAACCGTTATTAAAACATCCGTCCAAATTTTGACGTTGCCCTTTTAATAACGGTTTTTAACTAGAATCGTTATCAAATCTCTCCCGCCCATTAATTTTCACGCGTTTGACAACGGTTTTTGAACTACCGTTATTAATGTCCTGTTATTATTTCCCGTTTTCCAGATAATTATCTGGAAAAACATCTGCATACTCTTTCAACACTTGTAGCAATTTTAGATTCTTGCTAGCACACCCCCTTGTTGAGCTTCTTTTACTACCAAAGCATAGAATACTTTCTCACACTTGATAGCTTGAATCATCTCTAACTCCTTAAAAATTAACAACTCTATGCTACTCTTCTTTCTTCCTCCCTTACCTTCAACATCTTCCTTATTTTGTTCTTTCTTACATTCACCTTCAACTCTCTTTTTTTATCCTTTTTTTTTTGCTTCCTACCCTTAGTCTCTTCCTACCTTTCACTCCTTAGAGTTGAACTCTCCTTATCTATCTTAGGCTTTAGTCTAAACTTCTTTTTGCCTTTTCTCATCACATATTCATTAAAGATCTCTTCATGTGTAACCTACCTATCAAATTGCTAACATTTCTCCATCAAAATATGATAAGTATCCATAGGGAGAATATCACATACAACTTCATTAAAATAATTTCTAATTTTCATATAGATAAGAGCTTGTTTGGTTACCCTTACACCTTTATCCTTGTTGAGCCATTGAAGTGAAGATGGCCTTAGATGATCCATGGTCTTCAATGCAAGCTTACTAACCATTCTTTCACTAGCAATATTGGTGTAAGAGCCCCTATCAATAATGACTTTGCGCACATTGTATCCCACTATACACTTTGCTTTAAAGATCTTCTCACTTTGAGTAGGTTGTGGTTGTTGTTTCACTTTAAGCACTCGTTACAACACATAGCGATCTACTTGACCATCTTTTGAAGCATATTTTGGATGTTCACAACCTTCCTCAAGGTCTTCATTAAGATCTTCATCTTCCTCATCACAAGATTCCAAGAACACACCGTTTTACAAATATAATGAACCGGTCTATCAGTTTATGGAAATAGTTGATTGGTTCCCTTAAAAATCATTAAATTTAATTTCTAGCCTCATTTAAAATCAAATAATGCCTTAAACCAAATTATGATATCAAATCAAAATTAAATGCAAAAAAATTGTTAAATCTAGTATTTAACACTTCAATAAATATGGGGTATTACATTTGGGGGCTAGGAGGACCATAATGCTTTAGAGGAACGGATCTACACCCTTTGGCATGAATTTGTCAATTATATGTGCCTGATAACTAAGATGGTGGACATTTAAACCATTTACTTATGAAGTAATGAAGATACTTGGTTTATAGGGTTGTAGTTGAGTAGAAAATCACCTACTTCATCATATTGAACAATCCTAAGCAAAATGACTATAGCCTCTACACTTGAAGCATTGCTTGTTCACCTTATCAACCATCTTGTCCTTTCCCATTTCTTCATGATTGAAACTTCTATTGTTATCTTGAATTGTGTCTTGAGAGTATGATGGCTTTAATACCCCTTTGAAGCTCAAACCAAATGGTGAACTGGTTTATTTGTTTGGTGGATTGGTTATCTTCAATTGCTTCTCAAATTTGATTGCTAGTTTTGCCAAGTCTCTGAATAACTCATAAGGATACACCTCCTCCTTCTCTCTAAAATTCATATTTAGACCTCCAATAAATCTATCACATCTTTGTTCTTCCCTTTCTTGAACATCACAAACAAGCACTAATCTTTCAAACTCCCTGATGTACTCCTTGTCTCAAAGTAGTCATTTTTATGAAATTCTCTTGTTCATATTTTCTAGGTACAAATTTTATTTTTAATTACTTTTTCAATTTCTCTCATGATCTTATTTTTTCTTTTTCCATTTATTTACCTTATCCTCTTCAAATTTTCATACCATACTCTAGTAAACTTCTTAAATTTTAATATGGTAATTCAACATCTTTTCTCATCATCAAGCTGTCTATATTTATAAATAGATTCAATAATTTACAACCATTTAAGGAAAGATTCTGGATCAATATTACCTTCAAAATTAGTTAGGCCAAATTGAATACTCTTCTCCACATCATCATATGATTTCCTTAAAGTCTCATGAGCTCGTGCATAGTTCCCTACACTTTCTTCTCCTCCTTCCTACATTTGGTTATGTGCTTACCTTCTACGATTTTTGTCTACTTGATCTCTTCATACTTGATGTTGGATATGTGATCCTTGGGCTTGTGAGACTTCCATCCTACCCATATGCAGCTTAAATTCCTTGATCTCCTCTACCAATCTTCTCCTTAGCTCGTCATGCCTTCTTTACACCCTCGAATGGGGTGCTTCCAAAACGCTCCTCTCAAGTCAACCAAAATTCAAATCTTGGCATCTTCTTGATGAGTTATAACAATAATATTGAAGTAGGAACTATATTTTGAAATAAACTTGGAGGAAAAATTAGACCTTGATTGTGTATATTAAACTAGATTGAAAACCTATGCTCTAATACCAAAATTGATGTGTATAGGAATATGCACTAATAGATTAGGTGGTATTATGGTTTGATTAGGGTTTTAAAAGGAATATGATAATTTTAAAGTGATGATTATATGATTATGATGACTTGAAAAAGTATAATTAATTATAATGATGCTTGAATGATGAAGGTTTTAGAATGGTTTGGTTCATAGGCTAAGGTTGGGGTTTACGATTAGGGTTTAGTAGTGATGGGAATATTATGATGTTGAAAATTGGAATAATGATGATTTGATTATTATATTATGAATTTAATATGTTGAGAATTATATTATGATTATAATAATATTATTATATTAAGTTTGGAAATAAATAAAATCAAGAAAGAAAAATAGGTTTAAGATGAATGTTGAAGATGATGGTGATGGCATTGAATATGATGATTAGGGTTTAGAATGGCATGGGTTTGTGGAGGGTTTGAATGATAGATCTTAATATCTAATTCACATAGACAATGATGTTAAGGATTTCAATAATAATCACTAACACAAAATTGATTAAAATTGATAAGAATTCATACAGAACTCAGTAAAGCAAAAACTTGCAAATTTCTTTCAACTTCGTCTCACTTTGTGTCATGTACTCCTATGGTTTTTATAGCCATTGGCTCTCCCTAATATTACATCATAATCCTCCTAAAAATTTGATAAGAATTGACATAAAAAGAATTAGCTTTCTCCCTACTCTAAATACAATTCAAAAAATAGAATAAGATAACCCTAAAAGATAGAATTAAGCTACTTTTTTACTAATTCAACTTTCTTATCTATTTAACTATTATTAACATGATAATAATCAATATTACACGTCCAAATTGTTTAATAATTCTCCACATGAAGATACCATATTCATTCCTTCCATGCAACACATTTTTTCCGTCCATGTATGGCATGCACATGTCTATATTACTAGTAACTTATTTTGCAAATTTTGTCGATAACTAGTAATGTAGTCATCCATTTGTCTTCAAATTTATAAGGTATCCTATCTAAATAGAGGATAATATGTTCCATAATAATAAATGTTTTTAAGAATATAGTGGTAGGTTGTGATGGCTACTTTGAGTGGGAGTAAGTCATGATTTTATTTATTAGGATTTGAGTCATGTGGAGTTGAAACAAGCCATGAAAAAAGGTGGTGGCTAGGGTGGCTTCATGAATGGCTTGTACATTTAGATAATAATTTGTTATTCAATTTAGGATTATTGTGGCACTTTCTAGCTTGGAAAAATTAATTATCAAATGTATATTAGTTGAAGACGATGCTCTTGAAACGCCTATTTCACTTGAAAATAATAGAAATTGACCTAAAAAATAAAAATAAAGGTGCAAAATTTTTAATTCAATTTTAACTTTAGAAACTAAAATACAATAATCCTAGAAGTTTCATGAATTTTAGATCATTAAAAGTATCATTTAGAGACACAAAACTTGATAAAAACTAAATAAAATGGAAATGATGTTTTATTTCAACACCTTTGTTTGCCATCTTTGAGACATATTAGATACTTAAAAAAATAAGAAATATAAATATGTTTAATGTATGATGATTAAAGAGAAGTTAGATGAACAAAAGCAGCTTAGAAGATTTCACAAAATAAAATTATGAGCAATGATACGAATGATAAAATGTAAAAATTCCAAATTGTACCTAGGGTTTAAGTTTCATTCAAAAGATATAATAAATACTTGGATAATATAATTTCCTTATTTGTATATTATAAAATATATTTTTGAAAAGTGGTTTATTGTAGTGGGATTTTAAAAATACAAAATACCAAAAGTGATTCACTTTTTTCATTATATAGTTAAAAAAGGTTATTTCGATAGAGAATTTGATTAACTTCATCGTTAAGATATATGGAATCTAGAAAACAAATATTTATAATGCATTTCTTATTTTTTAACTATGAGACTATGTAAATATGCTATAATATTAGTCTATGGAATATAACATGGATCTATGTGTAACAACTCCCATCTTTTACTACCAAAAAATTTTATTAAAATATATTGCTAAAGCTGTAACACCCCCAAAATTCACTATTAAAAATTTTTGTTTTAATTAAAAATTAAGTAGAAGAA
Organism: Tamarix chinensis; assembly: GCA_030549775.1. Classification (NCBI taxonomy): domain Eukaryota; kingdom Viridiplantae; phylum Streptophyta; class Magnoliopsida; order Caryophyllales; family Tamaricaceae; genus Tamarix; species Tamarix chinensis. The sequence goes on along the minus strand of CM060177.1, from coordinate 60,868,142 downwards.
AAATAGTAAATTTCGGAAATAATACCGCCACAATTTACACTAGGTCGGCTTCCTTGTACTGTTCTAGTACTAATTATTAAGGCTAAAAAAGAACATAACATAATTTACACAATTTCAAACTTTCATTTAAATTAGAGTAGCGCGTTAAAGATGTTACAGAAGATAAAACTCACTATTAGTGGTTAGTTTCCTTGTTGCCTTATTTTAGCTAGTTAGTTGTTATTGAGTTAGTTTAATTAATTTTGAGTTGATGTTATGTTATCTTAAATACTAATATGTATTATTGGATATTAATTTATTAGGTAATATTTAATGATCTCAAATAAGTCAGTTTTTTGTACTTTTTGTGTAAGCTTGGATTTAGGTATGATGAAAACTGCCCTATTAAATGTCATATTATACATAAAAATATATATGTACACACTACATGGAATATGTGACACATGAAGAATGCATGATTAGGATTTTGAGGGTGCAACTCAATAGATGCATGAAATGTGCAAAATATAGTCAATCGCTAAATCGTAAAAATTATCTACATGCTAAAATATTGTAAATAATTATCTTTTAGCCTTTTCATGGAAAATTGCTCATAATAATAATGTTTGATATAGAATTGGATAAAAATGATTAAATTAGGATTTCAAGGGCATTTTGGTTATTTTTGACCTAATGTAGCTAATGTGAATTATTGGATATAGGATGTCCTTAGACTTTTTATTGGTTGACCTTAGTATTGACCTTGACTTTGACCTAGACCGATGACCTTAGGGTTTATCTGAATAATTATAAATAATGGAAAATGGTTAAGTATGGAAATAGAAATGATTGTATGATATGAAGTTTTTGTGATCACCTCATAAAATAATAATACTTAAAATAGAAGATCTTGAGTTTGGAAATGGTTGCTCTCTAGGGTTAGCTACCCTAGAGACGAGGTGTTAGCCCTTGTTTTAGTTGGTTCATTAGTGTGCCTTTGTGCCCCAACAAGGCCCTTATCTACTCTATAAGTGACCTACGAGCCCTATAGGAGGTATCAATACTTAAGGATTAGGTGACCGAGGTTAGAGGATACTGTGTTGCCTATGTGCGCCAGTATGACCAAGCATACTGCTATGTCCCTAGGTTCTAGAGTATGGGTATTGTGTTGCCTTTGTACACCAATATGATCAGGTGTCCCTAGGGTGATTGTATCCCCTCGAGTAATATAAATAATAAAGAACTACTTGTTAATGACCTTGGTATGTGTTATTGAGTTTGGTAGTAGCCTCAATGTCCTACCTCGTTTTTGGTATATTTTGGATTGATGGTTTGGAAGTTGCCTTCACTTTTTGGTATATATTGGATTGATGGTTTGGTAGTTGCCTCAATACCCTACTATGTTAATTGGAATTGATTTTATTAGTCAACGTCATCCATGAATTTTGATGTGGTTATTGTGTACCTTAAAATGACGTGACTTGGTTGAGTATGGTTGATTGTTGAGCATGAGACTCTAATGGCATATATTTATATGTATGTATTGATCCATGATTTATTATATATTATTATGGTTTTTGCTTGTGTTTGATCATGTTTTGGATCATTGCATGATTATGTGCAACATGGGTATGCTACCTCTTGTGAGGTATTATGATTTACTAGATACGAGGAAGTTATACTGATACTATATTTACAGATAACTATATGAAGGCCATGGAGTGGAATGAAGCTTATAAGAGTGGTCAAGATAAGTGGAGCCCTTGGGAAGAGATTCCATTCTCAGAATGGGCATACAGGTCTAAGAGTTAGGGTAAACCGGTATTATACCTACGAGTATTAGTTTTTGTTGTATTAGTTTTCCTTTGGACTCTTATGTCCCCAATTGTATTTTGATTTTCGTTGTTGTATGGAAAATATTTATCTATAACCTTTATTTATGTAATCTCTCTTATTTCCGCTTATTTGTTTTTGGTTAGTTAATTTTAGCCTTAGCACTTACCATAAAAAAAGGTAAGGGAGTTGGACTTATGCTATGTGTGGTAGTAACACTAATTATTTTTGGTAATCAACCTGTCCGCAAAATGAAATTTTTAAGCACTAAAAGTGGGGGTGTTACACATAACATTACCAAGTGACCCCCCATTTACCATGCAAAATTCACCACAATAACCTTCTTACTCATTAATTTACCATATTACCCCTTATATTCAAAAAAATTACCAATTTACCCTTCTTATGCCAAATTTACTAAAATACCCTTACTACATAAAACATTAACTCCCATGGTCCATATGCATCATCTAATACCACCAACTATTATTATTTATTATTAATACCCATTATCACCTACCATACATAGTTATTTAGGCCACACTCTTTGTACAAGTAAAATTACCAAAATACCCCTAGGGCTTATATTAATATTATCTCTACTGCAAATGGCCATATTAGCCTATCATGACATATACATGCATATAACATTATTATTAACCATAAGGATCTTTCCTTAACCATCATTTGTACACATCGTACAATATAGCATGCTTTTCATTTCAACTACCATCATATGCTACAAATCATAATATACTTAACATCATATAGCATGCACATAAACATATTAAAAAACCATAATATGTTAGCATATGTATATACACACATTTTAGTAGGGTATAATGGTTAATTTATTTCCCACAATAATTAAACTTTATCAATACCCCCGTAAAAATTATAAGCTTTGATTGGTAAAATTTGTACCTAGAAATAATATCAAAACTAGTATATTAGTAGTAGAAAATTAAAAGACTGAACTTTTTTTATCACAATGTTTAGTAAATACATATAAATATAACTATGTTTATACCTTAAAAATAGGTAAATTTTTGCAGCAAAACTCATGCTTTCATGCACAAGGGGGAGGGAAATAAGGGTCGAAGAGAAGATATGGGAGAAAGGGGGACGGGTTGGTTTGGGTAATGGTTTGGGGATTTGGTTGAGGGCTTATGAAGGGGAGTGATGTGGTTTTTATTAAAGTAACGGAAGGTTGGGTCGAAATTTGTATTAGAAGCTTTTACCCACGATCTAATGCAAAAGAAACAAAGTAAATTGATGGATTATATGTGGAGAACTTGATGGTACAAGTTGAAGTATTTTGACAAATTTGTATGGGCTTCAAATGTGTCGAGGTTGAAGATATCTTGAGGAAGGCTTAATCCCAGATTTTCCTTACTCAATGTCAACCAAAAGGGAGGATTAGACTTTAGCTAAATTTGCTCAAAGTTTGATCAAAAAAATCTCATTCAAATCTATTCAATTATGCATACAATCATGCGTACAAAAGGTATGTATATATATAGGAGAATGAAGAGTCGGTGGTGAGCTAACTAAACTAGCCAATTATTCCTACTTAATCCAGCCCATTAATCATGGTTGAATTAAGCCTATATTAAACTTATTTCAAATCATAATATCATTGGTTAAATGATACTAAGGATTAATATTACAAAGCTATACAATTGACTAAGATAGAGACATGAAATTATAGTCATACCCTAACTTACATAAAATATACTTAGAGTTAGGGTTTACAACAAGTTAATACAAATAATGAATATCATCACTTTATCTTCTTGTTGCAATGTATCATCCCATGTATGTCATATTCTTGCATGCTTTGGAATACTTGTACACATCAATGTGTATGAACATCATTTTCTTACAAATATGTAACATACCTACAAGAATAACTTGAATGGTTTTCAATGTCAAGCATATAAGAATTATCAAGAATATTTAACATGATAGTCTCTAACATTAAGAAAGCTAAATCATCTTCCTTACCTTGAGGATTAGCATGAACATGACAATCATTATTTTCATTGGATGCTCCTGCATCAGGGAGTGAGGGTGGTGGTTGGGTGTAGGGAGGGTGGAAAAAAGTAGGTGGTAGTCAGGGGTTAAAGATCTGTGGCTTAGGGTGGCAGAGACAGCGGAAAATGGGTGCTAGGAAGGGAAAAGAAGAAGGAACAGAAAAGAAGAGAATAAAGGAGGGTGGTGGTAAAGGAGGTTCCAAGTGGTCAAGGGATAGCTTCAGCGGCGGCAAAAGAAGAGGAATGGATGGCTCAAGGTGGCGTGCAAGGAAGAGGTCGAGAAGAGGAAGAAAAGAGAAAGAAACGGAAGGGCACTTGCAGGGGTGAGTGGCAACTTTTGGGTGTTGTAGGAAAGAATTAGGGGAGGCCAAGGGGTTGCTAAGTGGTTGGTTGAGTGACAAAGGCGACTGTTGAGGGTGGAAAAGCAAAAATAGGGGAGGAGAAAAAGAAGGGAATAAAGGAGAAAAGAGGGAGGTTCTACAGGGGAAATGAGGGAGCTCAAGAAAGAAGACAAGGTAGAAAAGAAGAAAAAGAAGAGGGGGAGGAGGGGAGAGGTGTTGGGCAAGGTGAGGGCAGGGAAGAAAAGGAAGAAAAGGGAAAGGAAAGGGGCACGCTAGGGGAGGCTATGTAGGTTCAAAAATGGAAGGGAAAGGGACTGAGGAGAGTGGGGGAGAGCAGGGCTATAGAGGATTGGTTACAGGTGGTTGCAGGCATGGGAGGCATTTAGTTAGATTGTTGAAGAAGGAAGGAGAAGGGAATAATAATAAGAAGAAGAAAGGAAACAAGGCAGGTCGGTTAGGTGGGGGAAAGGAAGAGTGAGCAGCCGTCTCGTGCGTGCAAGGGAGAAGGAGGAAAGAAGAGAGGGCTGGGCTAGCCCAACTGAGGAAGGAAGAAATGAGAGAAAGAAGGGAAGGGGGAGAATGGCTGGATGGGTGAGTCTGGGCCACGAGGAGAAGGAGGCTAGTGGCCTAGTGGGGGAGGAAGAAAGGAGAGGTAAGGCAGGTGTCCTAAAGGAGGAAGGAAAGAAGAAAAAGGAGAAAGGAGGAAAAAGGAGAAAAAAAGGGAAAGGGGAAAATAAATATAATATAATTTTTAGAATAAGGGTATTTAATTATTTAGATGGATCAATTAATTTACTTAAAATTTAAGATATTAATATAAGAGGAAAATTTTATTAAAATATGGGTTTGGAAAATTATTTAAATAAAATGAGTATGATAAAATAACAAGATATTTATTTTAATTTATTAAATAATCATATCCATGTTTATAAACCTAAAAGAGCACAAAATAATTAAATTAATAATTTAAAAATTAAATTATTCCAAATGAGAATTAATTATTAAATTCTAGGTTTTAAAATTCTAGAGTATTATAAAAGTAGAAAACACTTAGAAAAAAAAAAGGTGTTATCACCATATCTAACATAGGTTAGATGTCTGCTGCCTATCCCATATCAGATATAAGGCTAAACCAACAAAATGGTAAAAAAAAACATAGTAAGAAAATAAAATTTAATTAAAACTATTTCAAAATGTTTACAACAAGTGACCCTAATGGATTTTGATCAAATCATACAGAAAACATGCTAAAGGTGTGGAATTATAAAATATGGGTTGGGGCGCGAGGCTCAAAAAAAGTACCACGATCGTCCACGAACCCCAACAAAACCTTTCAAATGTCCTTCACTCATAAGCCTCGACCCAAATGAGGTAGGCCATTTACTGGTCATCCCCAAAAACCTACACATGATCCTCTGGTCGTGGGAATGAGCAGGTGACCGAGCAACAACCACATCAATATGTTATGTATCGAGTAAGCTAAGTTTCTCCCTCAATGTACACAAGCATGCTAATTTATCATAATATATGACATACATTATAGTAGGAATCAATGCGTTAAAGTAAGAGAGCATAACACATGCCATCATATTCAACATCATCAAACATCATGTTTAGGACACCATACACTTTCACACAACCACTTGCATGAGCAATAACATAGAGTAGCCTAATAACCCCAAGGGTTATTTCCATTTGTCCAGTTTCATTAAGATATTCCACCCATTTATCCATGTAAGATATAGGCTAATCACTGCAATTAATGTTCTACACCATAACCGGTAATCAAGTACATACCCTAACTCAAACCATTTAATTACTTCCATTGCATAGTCAATTGTCAACCATTCATTTGATTACCATTCATAATTATTAACCAGTAATTACCATCCATATTTTATTATTGTTGAGTGATGAACTATGCACCATCCTATGGTCTCACATACCATGGAAGCCTATCCAAGAAGGGACATAAAGTCCAGGCCAAAGCCAATCACCAAGTGGACATAGGTCCGGGCCAAAGCCAATCACCACAATGGACATAAGTCTAAGCCGAAGCCAACCAATATGGACATAAGTCCATGCTGATGCCAACCACCTAGGTAACCAAAACTTTTAGTATTGATACCCCCTAGTATATTATTAATGTCTGGAGTAGGTAAAACACTTGGACTTCTCAGGATCTTGCCCGAAGGCACCAAAAACTCTCAAAGGTAGACTAACCCCCAATAATTAATCAAGGATCGAGTAACCCAAAATCATACACAACTCAACTTTATTTCACTTTAAGTGATTAGTAATTTATTCATAAGGATGGGTGATCATACAAGACCTATATAAGCAACGAAGGCAAATTCCCATATCAAACCATATTAATCCTTTTATTTTCATTTTTTCTAACCATGTGGGTCTACCACTTATCCTTGGCCGATGAAATTAATATCTATCATTGTATTCAATTCCAACTCAAATTGAGTTCCATTACTCTTTTCTCAATTACTCTCATTCATCATGAGTGAAATGTCTATTTTATCCTTCCATTTCCCATAAGGTATATCATACCCCATGATCCTTTTGATCTTTTAATTATGTCAATAATCATGATGGAATCTATAATTTTTAATTAAATAACCTTAGACTAATGCTAATCATAGTCTCAAAACATAACTGAATCAAAAAGAGGCAATTGAAGCAAACTAGTTAAATTAGTTAATCGGTTTAACCTAAACCATAAATTAGTTGCACCAGCCAGTTGGTCGGTTAAAGTTAACTAGTTGATCAGTTTGACTCAACCAGGCTATACTTTCTTAAACCGATCGATCAATTTGGCTAAACCAGTCAATAGGTTTAAGTAGAGAGCAAGACCAAGGTCTCTACAGGCGTACTAATCGATGGGTTAGGTCAACTAGTCAACTATTGTAAGAACATGTAGATTCTTGCATCAAAATCATTTCTAGGCACATCAGAATATGTATCAACATCAATTAACATATTTCTAACCAAATTATCATGCATTTCTCATCATAACATCATCATAGCCTATTTTATCTTTTCATGCTCTTTCTCAATTTATATCATTTTAAACATGCAAATCATGCATACAACTATTGTAACGCCCCCAAAATTCACTATTGAAAAATTTCATTTTATTTAAAGATTAGCGGAAGCAAAATGATAATTGTGAATTTCGGGGATATTACCGCCACACTTAGTACCAGATTGGTTCACTCATACCGTTCCAATACAGAGTGCTAAGGCTAAAGAATAAAATATCCATTGCTAGAAATTCAAACCATTTTTTTTTAATCAGAGCAGCGCAAGTAAACACTTTATAAGATTAGATTCCGCCAATGGTGGTTATAAGAATAAGAAATACATTTAAACCAGAAAGCAAAAGAAAAGGGAGAACCCTAAAAGTTCGGATAATCCTTACACTCTTTCCCATTTCCCACTTGAGTAGCACGTGAAAAGATCTGCAAGGGACACTGCCCATTGAATAGGCAGGGGCCCACAAAGGGAACCCTTTAGTACTATGGTACTAAGTAACCCTTTAAAATCACACTTAAAAGTAAGCCCGCAATGTAACACATGAAACAAAGCTACATACATATATAACAAGATGTGTATATATAACATTTACATAATTAACATTCACATCGGATATCAATAGGTCATTATGAACAATCGATACTTTCGGGCTTTAAGCCATTAGTCCATCATTATTCAATCAATCTCATATTTCATATCCATGTGAGTGCGAGAACCCCACTATTATAGCCGGTGGATCGGTCAATTATAGGGAATAATGCACCTAACCACTATTATATGCCGGTGGATCGGTCTCCAGGGCAAAACGCTCCTAGCCACTATTATTCGCCGGTGGACCGGTCTAGCCCCGACTCACATGGTGTTCCATTATAAGTGATTAGTATTTTTCCATAACTTTATTCACATCCATGATTGATTTTATTGAGCTCGGGACCCCCACTATTATTGCCGGTGGATGGGAATATATATCAACATCATCCAGGGCAACACGCTCATGGGCCATTATTATATCTGGTGGATCGGTACTCATAATCACTTGCCAGGGCATCACGCTCCTAGGCCACTATTGTATCCGGTGGATCGGTACTCATAACCACTTGCCAGGGCAATACGCTCTTGGGCCACTATTATGACCGATGGATCGGTACTCAATATCATAATTAATCTGGGTCCGGCTCATTAATCTTTCACTTTCATGATTGGTATTTTTCCTTTTTAAACAGCACAACAATTCCATTTATTTGCCTCGGACGGGAGATCAAGAACCTGTGATACAAAGGTACACCAGTCATACCGGTGCATACAAGCTACTTAGTACCCTTCAACCACGAACCCAAGGACACAAAGGTACCTTGGTCGTACTAGTGCATAAAGCTACTCAGTACCCTACCGACAAGGACACCTAATCCATAAGTATGCATACCCCCTAACTAGGTCCGTAGAGCTAGATAGAGTAAGATATAGGGTCTGGCTGGGGCACAAAGGCATACCTGCAAATACCAAAATAATCGTGGGCTAAACCACGTCTTTAAGGTAGCGACCTCTAAAGAGCCACCATTCCCGATCTTGAGGTCTTTCACTTTAATTATTAGTGTCTTAATTAAAGTGATCATGAAAAGTATAATAATCATATACTTATTCACTTTCAATCGTTCTGATATCATTAATCGTTTCTTATTCAGGCCGTTATCCAAGATAACCCAGAGAAATCATTAAGACCATCATAATCTCATATAATTCTGAATTAGGATTCGTTCTCATAATACTTACTAATTATCAAATAGTCTTACCTTGCTAATCAGCATTATTTGAATCATATTATAAAATTCCACAATTACAACGATATGTTAAGTACAAATTACTCATTTACCCCTTATATAATTGCTAAGTCATCCCTTCCTTACTTGACAAATTACCATATTACCTTAAGGTTGCATAATTATCAAATTACCCCTTACTCGGTTTATGTTACTAAGTTATCTCCTACGCTTTTTATATCACCTTTTACCCTTCATAATTGTTAACCTTAACATATTTCTCTTTTTGGTTGGTTAGATTACCAAATTGCCCTTCCTTTGTTATAATTACTAAATTGCCCTTGAGTTTGATAAATTACCAAATTACCCTATTTCATTATCATGATTACTATTTTTCCCCTTTAGTTGGTTAAATAATTACCAATTTACCCTTTAGTTGGTTAAATTACCAAATTGCTCCTTTAGTTGGATAAATTACCAAATTGTCCTTCTCCTTTATCATAATTACCATTTTACCCCTCTCAATTATTATAATTGCCATTTTACCCTTTTTAATTATTATAAATCCCAAATTACCCTTCTTCATAATTAAAATTATTAATTTACCCTTCTTCATAATTATAATTACCAATTTACCCTTCTCTATATTTATAATTATTAATTCACCCTTCTCCATTCTTATAATTACTATATTGCCCTTCTCCATTATTAAAATTAGCATAATGCCCTTTTATTGGTTAATTTACCAAATTACCCTTCTCTATTATCATAATTATGGCAATTACCATTTTTATCTTTCCTTACAAAATTACCATTTTCCCCTTCTTTACCAAAATTACCATAATACCCCTTTACTCCCAAAATTACCATAATACCCCTTTACTCATAAAATTTTATTTTTCCCTTTACTTCCAAACTTACCATAATACCCCTAACTTCCAAAATTACCACAATACCCCTTTTTACTTGTAAAATTACCATATTACCCTCTTGCCTTCAAAATTACTACTTTACCCCCTTTATTACACCACTTTTATTAAATCAACATTACCACATAGAATAATAATATTAATAATCCATTAAAAATATCCAACTCCACCAACCATTATATTTTAATATAATACTTATTATCCCCCACACATATTAGGCCATAATCTAGCACAAGGAATATTACTAAAATTCCCCTAGGGCTCCTGATAACAATATTCATGCATAAATGGTCACAATAACATAATATGACATGGATAAGTACTTTAGCACATAAAAGAGCATACTTTCCTTTTTATTAAACAATACAAGCAAACATATAAATTATACTAACAACCATATATCAAACATAATAACATATTTAAAATCCTAATGTGCAAACATACGTTTATCCATGCGTTTAAGTGGGGTTTAACGATTACCTTAATTCTCGAAAAATTGAATCTTATCGGTATTCTGGCTAAAGATTCAAGCTTTGGTTAGCAAAACCAATACCTAAAAATAGTATCAATATTTATTATATTAGAAATAAGACAATCAAAACATAAGGCTTTATAAATTTTACTTAAGGAAATAATTAATTTAAATATTATCATACCTTAAAATTTTTAATAAAAATGGCCAATAAATGTAGAAACTCATGCTGCATATGCATGTAAAAATAAGGTTGGAAGGGTCGAAGGTTGCATGAAAAAGAGGGTGGAAGGGGTGTTTTCGGGTTGGGGTCTTTAGGCTAGAAAAGAGGGCAGGTGGGGGAGGATTTAAGGCAAAGGAATGGTGTAGGAGTGAAGAGGGGTGTAGGTGGTTGTTGGGGATGGGTTCACGATGGCCAAGGGCGGTGGTAGCGGCGGCAGCAAGGCCACGAAGGTGGCTGCTGAAGTGGGTCGAGGTGGAGGGGCTGAGAAGGAAGGAAAAGAGGAGGGAGAAATGAAGGGGTTCGGGGACTTGTTTCTGCCAAACAATGTATGGAGATCGTAGAGGAGGTTGCAGGGAGTCTAATGGTGGGTTGGGTGGCAGTAGAGGCGGCCGCACGGTGGAGGAAGAAGGGGTTGCAGGTGGACTTCCAAGAAGGGGTAAAATGGAGAGAAAATAGGTGGGGAGGAAGAAGGGTTGTGGGATGGCTTGAGAGGGTGTATTGTGGTGGTGTAGGGCGATAGTAGAAGGTGGAAAGAGGCACTACAAGCTGTGGGTGTGGCGGTTGGAGCAGCGGAGGGTGGCGGCGTGCAAAAATAGGGGTGGAATGGGAGGAGAAGAAATGGGAGAGAGAGGAGATCGGGGGTAAGGGGCTCGAAAGAATGGGGCAGAAAATGGCTGAAGGGGAGAAGAAAAAGAAGAGGAAGGGTAGGGGATAGTTGGCTGATCAGGCAGTAGTGTTTAGGGTGGCAAGGTGTCGTAAGGTGGCAGGGAGAGCGTGACGAAGAAGGGGAAAGGGGAGCCATGCGGGATGGGTGCATGGCTGCTCGGTTCCAAATTGGTGAAAAAAGACAGGGGGGAGAGAGAGAGAGGGAGAGATAAATGGTGGTAGTGGTTGCAGGCTACGGTGGTTGGTGTGGTGCTCGGGGTGGCAGTCATGGCTGACGAAGATAGGTCGGGCTAGCGGTTGTGTCGAGGCATAGAAGGAGAAGAGAAAAAAAGATAGGGAAGGGTGCATCAGGCCGGTCGAGGAAGGAAAAAAAAGACTAGGCTAGCCAGTCCAGGGTGAAGGGAAGAAAGAAAAAAAGAAGAGGGGGTCTGGGCTGGGATGAGGTGCGCGAGAGAGAGGAGGGGAAAGAGAGGGAGAGGGCAGATGGGCTAGCGGCCCAGGTGTGTGGGGGAGAGAGCTGGCATGGCGCGGCGGCCCGTTGGAAAAAAGGGAAAGAAAAGAAAGAAGAAAAAGGGGAAAAAGGAGAAGGAAAAGAAAAAGGAAAAAAAGAAAATGGGTAAATAGGAAAAATAATTTTATTTAATTTAGAAAATAATAAAATGTAATATTTTTGATACATTATTTAATTTAATAATTTAATTCAATATAATTCAATATATTGGTTCAAAAAGGATAATTTCGTAAAATATTAGTATGGAAAATTATTTAAATGAAGATAATATGATAAAATAACAAAATATTTATTTTAATTTATTAAATACTCCTATCCAAATTTATATACTCAAAAATCCATAAAATAATCAAACTAAATAATTTTAAAAGCTAATTTATTTTAAATAAACACTATTTATTAAATTATAGGTTTTCTAAAATTTTGGGGGATTACAACTATATTTCTGTATGCCAACATGTATCAACCAACAAAATATATCACCTTTTATGTAGGAACACATGCTAACATTTTAAGAGCAAGAATTACTTACTTGATGTAGGCTCAATCCCCTTAAAAATATAATTTCCAAATATGTGAAAACTTCTACTCTTAAAAACTTAAAAGCCAAAATCTTAACTCAAATATTATGCCAAAACTTCATTAAATTTTGAAAAAGAAAATAAAAGGTAATAAGGGAATACCATTGAGACAAAATAGAAAAAAGATTAACTGGACCACTTAATCTTTTCCTAAAATCTAACTCTACCTTACTTAGAAATTAAAACATAGGAGAGATAGATATATGATTAGAAGAGTATGTAAAACAAATTGATAAGTGCTCAAAGGGTGGAAGAAGAGAGATATAATAAGACTTAAGGAATATCGATGGCTGAAAGAAATTGAATTATAGGGATGATTAGGGCTATCTATATGCAACACCCCCAAATTTACTACTCAAAAATTTCATTTAATTAAAAGGGTTTAGCAGAAGCGAAAAGATAAAATCGTAAACTCGAGGGCATTACCACCACACTTAGTACCAGATCGGTTCACTCCTACCGTTCCAGTACTAAGTGCTAAGGATAAATAAAGTTAACATTAAATATAAATCATTAATAAAACACAAGTCATACAGAAATCAGAGAGTAATTTAGGATTACAAACCAAAGATTATGTGACTAGAGTTTTGCAAAACATGAAGCATAGTACAAAAACACAACTAAAATATGATAATACATGATCCAATAAAAGAAACAGAGTCTGGCCAAGTTGCTCTTGATCCCCAAGTTAGGTTTAGACTCAACGCTTAGCCCCACCCAATGCCTCGTAGGTGTCATAGGCATTGAATACATCATCACCTACCTACACAAGCTCAGATGGGTCTTCTACTCGTGGGAATGAGCAACACCCATAAAACGGGTGATTAGTACGCTACGTACTGAGTAAGGTAACAGATGCGCTAAGGCCAAACATACAAACATACCACATAGCATACATGACACATTCACATAAGCCGCATGTAGTAATCCAGATAATGAAGGTCGACTATGGTCCAATTAGATTTATTTTCTTTTGAATCTCTGTTAAATGTAGTCATTTCACATCATAATCTTTATTAATCCATGAGAGTACGGAAACCCCACTATTATAGCCGGTGGATCAATCACTTATAGGGCAGAACGCACCTATCCACTATTATATGTCGATGGATCGGTCTCTAGGGCAGAACGCTCCTGGCCACTATTATGCCGGTGGATCGGTCTAGCCCCGACTCTCATGGTGTTTCACTGTAAGTATATAGTAGATTTCCCATGATTCATTGGCAACATAATGTTTGGTTTGTTGAGCTCGGAATCCCCCACTATTATAGCCGGTGGATCAGTCACTTATAAGGCAGAACACATCTAACCACTATTATATGTTGGTGGATCGGTCTCTAGGGCACCCCGACACCTGACCACTATTATGCCAGTGGATCGGTCTGGGCCCGGCTCAAAAATATTACTCTTTAAGTGATTAGTATCTTATTCATGTCTTATTAGATAAAGATTTTCACCCTTGACATGCATGTCAACTACCTTCTACTTCTATCCTTCCAAGGAGGCCCGTCCCATATCTTGAGACTCCTGTGCCCCTAATCATGCCCTGACATCCAATTTTCTTTGCACTTACCCTTTAATGACAAACCCAACTCCTACGGGTGTGGGTTAGGCCCAACACCTTATGACATCAACTCTACCTACTATCACCCCCTAGGGTTTTCCCTTGAAAACCCTAATTGGGTCGATGTGGCCCAATCCCCTCTCTCACTTACACTACCATTACCTCGTTTATCGCCCCATACCTTAACTCATTAGATCCAATCCCAAATCATATCGCTTTACCACTTGATTCCACATGTGACCAGAAAAACCCTAGTTGGCCGCTTCAAACCCTAGTATATTTCTTCTCCCACAAGTAACCTCTCTAGTTCTCACTCAATATTCCTTCTCTCCTATGGCACACATACTCACCCCCTTACATAATAAATTCTCAATCTTAACCCGTAGTCCACTCTCCCTTAATCATTTTTACTTCCACAATTTCCAGATTATTACTTCCTCCCAAAACCCTAATCGGGTCCCTTATACACCCTTACACCGACCTACGTACTATTTTTCATCCCAAGTGCCCAATCACTCCACAACTCTCCCCTTAGCTTATTTACACCCTAAATCAACTTTTCTCACGTGAAGATCACCCCCATGCAAGTTTTATCCATCCCATGTGAACACCCAAAGTCCCCATGCAAATTCTAAGATTCCCATGCGTGGTTCCCATCTCTCATTCATTTTGGTCATTCCTTCCTCTTTAATTTCCTCTCATGAATCATGAGGTAATTTGTTCAGCCTCATATCCCTCTTAATGAACTCACTTCCCATTTCTTTATTTTTGTCCTTTCATCCCCATATCATATTATCAATTGTCCTAGTATGCATGTCCTAGAGGGCCATATCATATCACACCATAAACACCATATATACATATCATACTCATGTCATAAGAAGCACATACAAACATACCTCAACTCCAAGCTGCGCTACACATAAGACAAGTTAAGGACAATCATACGATACTCAATATAACATGATTTATATAGCATCCAAGGCATACAAGTCACATAACACATATGGGCATTAGCTACATCCTTACCTAAAGCGACGCCGGGCTTGGAGCATGCTCCTAAAACTCCTTAGGGTTTTGACTCGATTCACCTATAAGAGGGAAAATACTAAGGATTAGTTTCCCTCCTACCAAAAGTACCATTACTCCTTATTTTAGTCTAAGATTAGGATTATTATTATTAAAGGAAGCATTATACGTGAAAACTAGAGTTTTTATCTTCAAGTTAGCCTACTAGTTATTACTAGTCAAAATATGTTTATTTTCATATTTATTTCTATACTTATATTATTAACCTAATAGCTTTATTCTTCTAATAATAGTACTAATACTAATTATAGCAAAATAGTGATAATACTAATAATAATAATAGTAATGCTAATGCTTATAGTGATAGAAACCCTAGCGTTTTTAAGGCTAAGTCTAATAATAGTGTTAGGGTTAAACTAATACTATAATAATTACAATACCAACAAGGTTAAAATATTCCTAAAGATAATAATGATAAAAGTTATATTTTGAATAATAATAATATAAGGGTTCAAATGTTTTTGTCACAATAATAGGAATAAAGTAGTAGTAGTAGTAGTAGTAGTAGTAGTAGTAGTAGTAGTAGTAATAATAATAATAATTATTATTATTATAGTAATAACTAATAATTTTAGTGACAAAGACATTAGGAATAATATTAGTCATATTCAAATATTAAATAGTAAAAATACTAAGGTTAAGCATTCTTCTTCTTTAAAAAATAAAATGATAATATGCCAACTTCAGTTTAAATAACACTAATAATAATAATAGTCATAGTAATAATAATAATAATAATAGTAATAGTAATAATAATAATAATAGTAATAGTAATAATAATAATAATAATAATAATAATAATATTATTATTATTATTAATGATAACCATTTTAATGTTAAAGTTGTAGCCTTTTAAATAGTTTAACCTAGTTATAAGTATTCTTTGAAATTAGGTTAGGAAATAAGGGGGATACATAATAATATTATTAGTAATGGTAATAATGATAATAATAACCATGATAATAAAACACTAATAATAATAATAATAATAATAATAATAATAATAATAATAATAGTAATATTAATGATAATACTAGTAATATTAAATAAAATTATTAACACATATAGAAAACAGTTTAGTGGCTGGGGAAGTTGGAGCACCACCTAAGGTTAGTGGTGGAACCGGCGGCGGTGGCGATGGTGGAGGAGGAAGAGAGGGGAAAAATGGATATGTAGGCTAAGAGAGAGGGAGTGGAGGGGTGTTTGAGGTGGAGGAAGGTGCAGCAGGTGAAGAGGGGTGGAATGGAGGTGGTGATGTAGCTGGGAGTGGCGGTGCACGGGGTTCGTGTAGCGGCTGAAAGTGGTGGAAGGTGGTGGGAGATGGGGGAGGTAAAAGGAGAGGGAGGCAGGGGGAGATGATGGTATGGGAAGGTAGGGGAAGGTTCCCTGAGTGTTTTAGAGGGTGGAGGAGGTGCTGGTTGCAGAGAGGGTGGCGGCAGAAGGCGGCGAGGGGTTGGAGTGGCTGCTCGGGTTGGCAACTTTGCACGGCTGGGGCGGCACGTGTAGGGCGAGATAGGGGGTGATGGTGGCTTGATTTTGTATAGGGAAGTGCGGGGATGGTTTTGGTGGGTGGCGTTTGTTGCGGCGGTCGTTGGCGGCGGCGAAAAGAAAAATTTTTGGGCTTGCGAAAGAGGAGCTCAACTATGGCTGCCCCGGGGGTGTATTTATAGGCTAATTGAGGGAAAAAACGATAAAGGGAGAAGAAGACAACCGAGGGCAGGTGAGGCAGGTCGCCAACCGGCGGTGGCAGGTGGCGTATGCCCTGCAAATTACAGGGTACGTTTGGCTCGGTGTGGGGAAAAGGAAAGGGTGGCAGCACGCGTGAGGAGGGAGGACGAGTATGTTGGGTCGAAAATGGAAAGGAAAGCGATGGGGGTGGCAGGGGAGGACAGTTGGACAGAGCAAGTGGCCGTCGGTAGGCGTAGGACTGCAGGTCAAGGGTTGCAGTTCGCGTGAGGAAGAAGAATATAGGGTGGGGTGGACCAGGCAGTCCAGGAAAAGAAAGAAAAAGAGGAAAAGGCTGTTCGGCCGGGTAGAACGGGCGAGGGGGTGGATGACACACCTGGGCTATGCGAGACGGGCTAGGGGAAGTTTGGGCCGCGGCTGGTCCAATCGGGGAGGAGAGGGGAAAATAAGGAGAGGTGAAAAAGGAAAAGAAAAAGAAAGGAGGAAAGGAAAACAAAAAGGAAAAAGGAAAAAGGAAAAATAAAAAGATAAAATGGTTGGGTAGGGGGTATTTGGTCTTTATTTATTTATATAAATAAGTTATATATTTAAATTTAATAATAATTATTTTAAGAAAAATAATTAAATCCATTTTTAGATTAATTAGGATATTTTGGGTAAGTTTTCATTAACTTCCATGTTAGTTAGTAAAAAGCCCAAATTTTCCCTAAATAATTCCTTTATTATTTTCTCCTTGTTTTTCCTTTATTAATTCCACTTAGTTTTTAATAAAATAATTTATTTACTTAATTCCCCTAATAAATCCCTATTTTGCCAAATTCCTAAATTAAGGTTTGGGGGTATTTCACTATAGTCAACCAATCAAAAGGAACACACAGAGGGTTCGGAAGGCCACTCGAAACCATACTATTAACTATTTAAATTCAATGAGAATAGATGGATTTGTTTGGGATTTGTTAACCTAGTATCTTGAGCTTAATTGACGACTCTAAAGAACTCAAGTAAAATAGGCTAGAATTATCATACATGAATGAAGAAATGGGAGAGCAGTGTGGAAGGAATCTTCTAACTATTCATAAGCATACCTGAGATTGAAGCAATTGATCTCAGAATTGAGCAGAGGAGAGAGGAGGAAGAAGATAATGGTTGAGCTCATCTCTCTCCCTTATGTGTCTCAATCAACCTCTAGAACAAATTGAGGCAATATTTTCGAGTAAACGCATCATGAAAATAGTTAGGAATCTCTTAAGGATGATCGGTATGAGTTGGTAAAGTTTTGTTTTAGTGAAAGGAATTTTTCCAAAAAAAAAATTCAAAAACATGAACAACTCGACAAACCAATCGATCAATTTGGGTCTACTGGTCATCTATTCATCCACCAGTCGATCAATTTTCCCTAATCAATTGATCAATTTGGTTAAGGAACCTAATTTGGCTAAAATGACAAACTATTCGATCAATTTAGGGAACTAATCGATGGGTTTGTTTGTAAAATTCAATAAACTTCATTTTCCAACATGATTTCAAAATCAAATAATATTCCAAATCAAATCATAACATGGAATCAAAATCAAAGGTCTAAAATCTGACAAAAATTCTCATCCATCTATTACATAAAAGTGTGGGGTATTACACTATGAACTTTTTAGAATTACATAAGTTCTATTTTAGGATAACCAAACAAGGCATTTAAGTTAGAAGTTTATAAATCCTTTTTTGAAATCAAATTCCTCTTTCATCTAAATGAAGCCTAATACTTTTCTTTCCCCCTTTATTTTCTTTTCTATTTCTTTACAATTATTAGAAAACAAGAATCAAAATAATAAAGTATATCTCACCAATTATTTACATAAAATTTGTATGCATAGCTAATCAAGAGCTATTGATACATATGCAAAACACTATGGAAGCCATTGATGACCTACTCCATTAAATTTGTATTTTTTTACATAAAAAGGGATTAAGGTGTGTATCACAATTTTGTCTTCCCCTTCTTTTTGTCCTAAGCATTAGCATATTATATGTCTTATTTAATTCTTCCTCTATGTGCCATTTTATTTATTTGTTATTCCTTTTTATGCTTTTTTAAAAACATGGATAGATTCTATTTATGTATCTTACTATTGGTGCTAATATTTTTAGATACTGTATGTTTTTAATAATTTCATTTAGGTATATTTACTTTTCAACTTAGTATCACTTAAATATCTAAAAGAGTATATAAATAAAACCAAAAAGTGGTTTATTTTCAGCATTTAGATATTGATATTATTAAACAAATTAAATAAAAAATATTAGACTAACCGCTAAGTTACCCAAGTGAAATTTATTCTTAGATTTATTTTATTTATATTATTTAACCAATAAATGATTTACTCACATCTAAAATGAGGAAACTCATTACTAAAAATAAAAATAAGGAACACAACTATAATCTTAATGAAGAAACTCACATGATTTTATTTTATTTTATTCATATGCATTAACTAATTAAGGAGGTACTCACATGGCATATGAAAAAACTTATTTATAAAAGTAAAATATAAGGAAATTTTTGGTGAACTTAATAATGCAACGTTATCTTAAAGGCTATTTCAATTATTATGAACAATTAGGATAGAATAAATATCTTAAATCATGCATGTAGAGTCTAATCTTGTTTTTTATATCTATTTTATTATATTGTGGGGCATATAATATTAATGTATTATATCTTAAATCATGCATGTAGAGTCTAATCTTATTTTGGATGTACGTGAATCAATATTTCCATACATATTTGATATCTAACTCAATTTTTATCAAATATTTCATCTAGGAGATATATTAGTTGATAAATATGATAGTATTATATAAAACTAACAACAAACTCATAACAAACACGATAAGTAGACTTAATAAACTTGTTCTCCTAAAATAGTGCGGGCATATAATAGACCACATAAGCAAATTTTTTTTGGCAATTCTTTATCCAAAAATTAATCTCTATTTTGACTAATATTATTATCTAGCTAACATTCGAATACTATCTTATTTATGAATATAGTTATATTCGAAACATTATGATTGTTCACGGAAAGGATAATTGTGTTTTAAGTAGTTAAAATAAATATAGATAATTATGTTTTAAGTAGTTATCTGAACACCCAAACGTTATATTATCTGCTAATCAAACCCTCGCTGATCCCGCCCAAAGTCCACGGAAAGGATGTTAATCAAATCAACCACGCCACCATGACCACCTCCACCTCACGTGGCTGAGATGGCACCTTTATTATAATTTCCCTCCCTCTATGAATCAGGCCGCGAGTGTCTGAGTGATGCAACCCAAGTGAATCAAAATGGTCTCGCTTCAAAGACAGAGACAGAAACAGCAGCTGCTGTCACAGCAAGAAGCCCGAAACCACGACCCCCATTTCCCCATTGGATCGGAAGTCGAGGTTAGCTCCGACAAAGAAGGTTTGAAGGGCGTCTGGTATCCCGCTAAAGTGCTCAAATCCTCTCCGTCAAAGTCTCTAAAAACAAAGCTTTGCGTTGAGTACAGGACTTTATTGTCCGATAAAGGGTCTGAACCAAGGAAAACATTGGTCGACTGTAAATACGTTAGGCCTTTGCCGCCAACGGAGGAAGAGGAGGGGTCGTTCGTTTTCCGGGTAAACGACGCTGTTGATGCGTACTACAATGATGGGTGGTGGGAAGACGGGGTCGTCACCAGGGTCGCTGGGGATAGGAGGTATATCGTTTTCTTTCAGAATCCACCGCGTGAACTGGAATTCAGCCGGTCTGATTTGAGGGTGCATAAGGATTGGATTGATGGCAAATGGCTTTGGCCTGAAAAGCAGGTATGGGTTGGCTGGAATTAGTGTTTAAAAGTTTTTTTAGGGTTTATAAAACTGTGGCTAATTCTTGGATTAGTTATCTGGAAACCTAATAGGGTTGATTATTTGTTCAGTTTGGTGTTTGAATTTTGGTTTTGGAGGATGTTTGCGCTTTGGGTTATTTTGCCCGAAATTGATAGGTTCTTCTCAATGCGAACTGGTTTGCTTGTCTAGTTTGATTTGTACGATGCTTGATTTGGCCCATTTTTTGTGTACTGCTTATTGATTCCTTGATGAGCTTCATGGTTAATCAGCGTCATGATTTGCAGAAGCTCTGTGGAAAAGATCACTGAGCCTTTGCGCTCATTAATCCCTTATGTATTTTGAGAATATTTGCCACCTTTCCTAAAATACTGCTGCTTCCGAAGTAGAATTGAATTGGTTTTGGAAATGAATTTACTGTGATTTAGATTGGTGACTTCCAATTTTGCCTGATCCTCATTTTGTTCAGTTCTCTTATTTAAGGATGAAATGTGCTTCCATTTTGTGAGGTAGATGTGACTTCAGTTATATACGTGTCAATTGTGTTCTTTCATTCCTGAGATGGACTAAATTTGGTATTTTAGCCAGGCGGCGAATTATGGGTATGTGGGGTGAAACCCTAGCAATTATTTATTTGCAACTTGATTACTATGCCTTAGGTTTAGGTTTTATCTTGACTGATAACATGTTTGCTGTTTCACATACCATTATGATTTCTGGTGTCCCTTTTTGGGTGGACTGGTTTAGATGATGATTATGATACTTTAGTTGTTATGAGCTGCCTTCTGAATGTTGGTTATCAATTCTGCTTTCTTTGATGAGAATGAAGATGCTGATTTCCTGTTGATCATGAGCTGAAAAACATGAAAGTCCTGGCGCATTGAGGGAAGGGCTTGAGAACCTCAAATTTGGCTGGCTGCCGTATAAAATTTGTTTTATAGACTGGTGGTGAAAATGCATGACCCGTACCTTAATTATTTGGTTTTTGGTTGCTCTTTCTATGGTGAAGGAGATGATGCTGATTTGTTGTTGATCTTAAGTTGAAACTCAACTGCTATATAAAATATATTCGGTAGGCTGGTTGTAAATGCTTGACTTGCACCCTATTTATTCATTTTATTTGTGGGTTCCATGTTAGAACAACCTCATTCTTTGCATTTTCACACCATTGCAGGTTTGCTTTATGTCATCAGTACTGACATTTGTATCATTTGTGGCCCTATTTTTCCATTTTGACAAGTTTTGGTGGTTATTTATGTTCTCAATATCCGTCTATGCAGAAAATGAAGGAATTCAGCTTTAGTCCCAGAACGAAAGTAGAGGTGAACCTTGACCGTTCACATGATAGATGGCTCCCTGCGACTGTCATCTCACCTACAATCGCAGAATCTGGCGAAGAGTCATATTTGGTGCAATTAAAAAGCCAAGTCGATTCTATGCCTTTAAAATTAGTTGTAGGCCTTCGTCAAATTCGACCTTCACCCCCAAGTTTTCCCACTAATGTCTTTCACTTGTTAGAAAAAGTAGATGCATTCTATGATGGTGGATGGTCAAGTGGGGTTGTGACTAAAGTACTTGGACAAGGGAGGCATATTGTCTTCTTCAAACACACCAAAAAGGAGAAGGAAATAACTCATAAAGAACTCAGAGTCCATATGGAATGGATCAATGGAAAATGGTTCCATTCTTCGCAGGTTAGATTTGCTCCTTATTACATTGTTTAGAGTTTAGACATCCAAGTTAAATAATTTTGTAAGTCTTATGATTCTCAGAAAAACTCAGAGTTCATATGGAACGGTTTAATGGAAAATGACTCTATTCTACTCAATTTTGATTTGGTCCTTTTATTACAATGTTTTGACATCCAGTATGTATACTTTTATATCTTCTGATTTCTTGAGAGTTGTTGAAGTTACTTTATCTCCTCAATATTGATCAGTGTATCAGATGACAGTTTTACTATTACTATCTATTGAGTGATATGGCATTGACTTGAGCCACAAAGTTATTTCATGAATATTTAATGCTGATACTTGATGCTTATGTTGTGGGCAGTTGTTTGATGGTAGCTATAATTTTTTTTTCTGCTGAGTGTGAATGAGTCGAACCCATGTCATGACAACTTGTTTATGACTGGAACTTGAAATTTTGTTATTTTATTTTTCTGCTGATGTATGAATGATTTGAATCCATTTCATGACTACTTGTTTATTGCCGGAGCTTAAAATTTTGTTATCTCTTTAGGATGTCTTTATCTCCAGCTCTACCCAGGAACAGCTTGATTCTACCTTTGTTGACAGAGAAAATGGGGCTGTGGCACTACTTGAGTGTTCTGAATCTACAAAGGAAATTATTGGGGAGGAAAGTGCTGCTGTGATTTTGAAGAAAAATCAGGAGCATGAGATGCCTTATAGTGGTACTGATGCTGTGACTCTGAGCTACAAGAAAACACGAGGCAGCAAAAATTTTGAGAATCAGAAGCCCTTCAAAATGTCAGGTGAAGAGACATCAGTAGGTGCAGATGTGTCCTCTATCACTTGTCAACAAAAGACTCCACAAATGGTTGCGGAAAATGATCAAGCTGGATTAAATTTAGTAAAATCAAATGTGAAACAAGGTGACACAGCTTCTCCGAAAACATCTAAAGATGGAAGTCAGCACTTTACTAAAGTTGCTGCTGTTCTCAGGGGATTGGTATGTCAAGGCATACTTTATCTTTCTCCATTTTTCTGCTGATGAAATAGCAGCGGTTGTGTTCTTACCTTGATGGATGGCTGGTTGATGTTGGGTCAGGGGAGAGAGAACAAACTAGGCAGAAACACAAGAGACTCATGGGAATTACTAATTAGGGAGAAAGAGGATACAGACCCAACTCAGTATTCAACTCAAACTCATTTTGACTATTCAAGCCCCAAAGAATAACATAGTAATATGTAGGCCTGCAAAGCCTGATTTAGGAAACAATCAGGAAAAGGGAATATAATGTCTCCTATCAATATGTTATCTTCTGATAACCTATTGTAATGGTATAATGTATTGTAATATTTGCGGATATTTGCAAATGATTTAAAGGGAACAATCAGGAAAAGGGAATATAATGTCTCCTAGTAATATGTTATCTTCTGCTAGCCTATTGTAATGGTATAATGTATTGTAATATTTACAAGTGTTTGCAAATGATTAAAAAATGTATACATAACTATAATAATATGATGAGTAAATTATAGAAACGAATAACAGTATTCATATACAGTATGTAGTTGTATTGTTTGCATGATACATATTAAACGAATAACTTTGATTTAGTTTCATTTCACCTATGAATGTAAAATTATATAAATATTCCAATAATTACATAATATAAAAAATTGTATGGTAATGCAAATAAAAATAATTTTAAACTTGATCAAAATGTTGTTTGCCTGAATTCAATCCTGATCAATATGTAGATCAGTAGACGTTGCATGTCCATCTAGTTAATACATATATAAATAATCAACAATGCCATTATTATTAATATGTGCCAATTTCCATCTTGATAATAACAGTTTCAAAAAATGTAGACTAACAGTTAAACTAAACTTAATAAAAAACTGAGCATAAAGAATTACATAATCAAATGTAAAGATTCCTAAAATATTATTTACAAACATATGAGTCTTTATTGTACATATCAATAGAAATTGGTTAAAGAACAAACCTACAATGTTTTAAGTGACAACCCCATCAATTTCTTTAAATTTGTTAATTATAGTATAAGTGTTAATGACAGAAATTTGTATGATTTTATAGATGCAACTTTACATAATCATAAATAGAATTTTTTTTTTCTGACAACTTTGTACCCATAATTGGATTCTTGTATTAATTGTCTAGAAGCATAAAGACCAAAGACTGATAATCAATGGAATTCGGTATAATACAAATGTAATTGGTGAAGAATCTTTTCAGAAGCATGATAGTATTATTCTATGTAGATTCTATAATGTACACATAATAATAAAACAAATATACATCATACAGTTTTTATTATATTTGTATTTATAACATTCCTAACCTTTTTTTTCCACTTTATATCTCAGATTATCACAGTTAGTTTAATTGGAAATTTTGCGCACTAATTGTCTAAATTATCATTGTAGTTCAATTAATACATAATAAGCGTTAGATAGACTTCACATGATCAACATGGAAAGAAAACTTCAGATTGTAGTACTATCATATGTATCTGAAATTGAGAGAGTACACGCAGTTTGTAATCTGAGTGAAAGTAGACAATCCTTCAAATCTGTATGTATGAGTTTATTTCATGACTGCAAGATAGAAAATTGAATTTTATAATGTTCACTGCAATCTGAATGGGTATGAAGTTGAAATTATTCCATTCAGTAGAAGTTATTTCTAGGGGTGGCTTGAGTTGCTGGTTTGGGAAGAATTGAAACTAAACGATGGATGGGGGTTAGAGGAACATCCAGTTATGGACTTGCAGTTTCATTTTGAATGGGAAATCTTCTAAAGTGACAGTATGTGCATTGACTTGTTTCTATATTAAAATTTGAATGTGTAATTAAGGGATGAGGTTATGCTCTTAATTAACTGAGCCAAATTTTCTCTGTTTTATGTTTGAATTAAAATTTTATATCTAATAAGAATAATTATAAAATCACGGAAATAAAAATTAGGGTAGTTACATCTTACACATATGATGGAGTTATTATTATACTTAAAATTTAAATAGCATTTTGATGGCTAAATTGTTAGTGAGAAAAAAAAGGCCTCAATTATGGGAGCATTATCTGTTAACTAGAGTGGAATCTGATTAGGTTTTCTGATAATTTTTTTTTCCTTTTCTAATTTAGCTTGATATTAGAATTAACCTCCTGGAACAGGGGAATCTGATAAGATGAGAAATTAAATGACATAATGGAAGAGTTTAGGGAAGATAACGTTTATTGATGGGCAGCTGAAATGGCAACATTACACTTCTCCAGAACTTTGAGGGCCTGGTTCCTCCACTGACTGAACTTGCCTCATACCCACTTAATGCCTTCTAACCTTCTACACATACACACACAAAAACAAAACAGATACTTGTAACTGACATAATTCCCCCTCGCACAGATCCAGAGACTACATAACTAACTCTGGAAAGGGCCCCAACAGACCTGATAGACAGTCTCCCTCCCCGTACCAGCCTAATTACTTTCTCCTAACACAATTGAATTTAATTACGGGCCTGTCAGAATGATCAGGGATGTTTCTGGAGAGTTTTTTATTTTTTATTTTTGCAGGAACATTGTTATTATATACATGTAGATATATATTATCTAAGTTAAATATAAATTTATACAAATATGAAGAAATGTCTTAGCCCTATATTCATGGACAAAAGTATTGACTGATACACTGAGATATCTGTGGCACTTACCCAATTTTTTTTTAGCCTGCTGTCTGAAGTGTGATGGGAAGGTGGCTGATATTAACTGATATACATTGATACAATTCAAGGATATTTGCAAATAAATGAGCTCTGACATATTATTTATCATCTACTAAATCACCAGTGATTGTGACCATGGTTGTATTGTCGACCTGTATTGATGATTAAATTTCTAAACTTGGGCAAGAGGCCTCTTCGCCCATATTGCATCCTTGGTCCTGAATTATTTGGCTCTTGGATAATTTAGGGAAAGTCTATGTATATTTTTATAACTCATGCTTTATTCTTTTCTGCACAACTCATTATTCATGTAGGGTAATGACAAGACAGAAGTTGATTCACCAGAGGATCAAAGAACTGCAGTCATTCGAAAGAGAGGACGGCCACCTAAATCAGGAGCTAAAAGCCTACAAGTATTGGTGACAGGTATCTTATGTAGGTGGACTTTTTCCCATAAACCATCTTTCCTCTTGTCAGCCTGCTAATGCAATGTTTTGCTTGATGCAGATGCTGCCAGCGTGTCACTTGATAACAGAAGCATGATGAGATCAGAAGAATCTGTTTTTGTGATAGGGTTGGCATGCAATGTTGATGAGAGGATTCCATCCGTAACAAGGCCTGTTGAACTTCCAAAAGATATCCCTGTCAAGGTAGTGCAATATGATAAGGCTCAGGGTGAAATAGTAAGCTATACAATATAGATGTTTAGTTGGTGATCTGTCTATTGTGCTGCACTTGTTGCCCCTACATTTATATGCTTGCCATTCTTTTTCTTTCTTTTTTCTACATCCTTAAATATGTAGGAACACAAAGAGCAGAAAGATGGTGGAGGGAATGTTGTGAAAAGAAAGCGTGGCAGACCCCCTAAGTTACTTGCTGATTGTCCAAAGACTCCAGGGGCAGGTATCTGATGTAAAACCTGTAGTTCTTGGCTATTCACAAATGAAACGTTTCATGTCTTCTCCTTGTTTGTAATAATCTTAATTCATGCTACTGTGATCTTTAGGCAAGGAACTGGCTGGTCAAAATAATAAAAAGCGTGCTAGACTGCATGATGTTGATTCACCATCTGTTGTAGTTGAGCCTGCTGGGACCAGAGATGTAATGCCTCATGCTACTCATAAATTTCCGGTTAGGGACCAGGCCGGAAAGGAAGGACAAAGATGGAAAATAGCTAGAGGGGTTGGATCCTTTACACAAGGTATGCAATGGCATTCTACAGTTGACCTAGCAGTTTGTAGCTTCCGCTGGCTGATATGTTGTGCATTTTATGGTTTTAAATGTGGAATAATTTCCAAGATTTTGCATTTTGCTGCACAAGGTTTTTCTAGTTGATATACATCCTGTGGACAAACTTCCAAGTTCCCATCCCTCTGGAAAATGGAATGGATATGCTGTTAGTTTTTCCCTGAGGAAAACATTTGATACGGGTGCTCATTACCATATTCAGCAGCACATTAAACTTATAAAGGCAGTAGAAGCTCACAATTTATGGCCCAATTACCTGCCAAAAGAACTCAAGCCAATTCTTGTTAGTATTATTCCTACTAAGGAAATGTGATTATTGAATCATTGATCAATCTGGTGCAATTATTTTATTAGAAAGTTAAATGTTAGGTCAGTTTTTTATTTCTATTTTTCAAATAAGGTTTCTAACTTTATTTTTATTTTTATGTAGTCTCTAAATAAAGTTTTTCAATTACACTCTTAAGTTTACTTTCAATTATTTTTTTCCATATATTATGCCTTAATTATGTAATATTACTTTTCATTGAAGATCATTCTTGTCACTTGATAGTTGATACTATATTCATTTTATTTTTCCTTGGTGATTCTTTTCATAATGTTGTTGAGGTAATATATTCATAACTTGGAAAATTAGGAAAGATGATATATACAATCAATTTATAATTTATACTATTATGCAACTAATAATACATAATTAGAATAATGAATATTTTTATTGGTATTAAATAGTGATATTATTATAGTTTATTAGAGACAAACCTTACATGTGTACACAAATTTATAATAATACTATTATAGCTTATCAACTAAATCAACCTTGTATTATTATAATATTTTCATTAACTATTGATAATATACAATTAAATGTAAAAATACGATAAATAATATATTATCATTGTCAAATAATAATATATTTTTTTTTTATCATATCAGAGACACCAAATTTATGAATTTATACTATTGATGTTAAATAATGACACCATATAATTAGATATACAAAATTTGGAAGACTAATATACTATTGATGCTAAATAATTATAATAAATAGTTATTATTATTATTATTATCATTATTGTTATTATTATTATTGCAATTTTATATTGAGAATAATATAGTGTCCATGTGTTGTCTTAATAAATTATGGAATATAGTTTCCTAATTTTTTAACACCAATCAGTTTTCTAATTATATATATTATTTATTTAGTTCATTGCAAATGTTATAAGTAATGGAATATTTTTCATGTCTATTATATGTCTATAATGACCTAACTTATACTAAAAAAATATTGCGAACCTTAATAAATACAAAACTTGTTAAATTGGCCTTAATCTATTTTTTTTTCTTTATTTTGTCAATGATGTGTGACACTTTTTAAGTTGATTTTTGTTTTCTGTAATATGTTTTAGAGTCCATGGTGGTTGTAGAATCTATAATGACTTCTTATGACTTGCAGATCATGACGTTGTTTTGGAAGAGGAGAATATTGAAGTTCCAACTGACGGATCACTGAAAGGAGCCCATGCACCGACTGCTCCTACTCCCAATTCTTTCCATGCATCTGATGATGATCGACCTCTATCAACATGGCTTGAGGGAGCGCATTCTCCACAGGGAGCACTGGATGACACAAGTAAGATAATGGG
This sequence comes from Tamarix chinensis, assembly GCA_030549775.1. NCBI lineage: Eukaryota > Viridiplantae > Streptophyta > Magnoliopsida > Caryophyllales > Tamaricaceae > Tamarix > Tamarix chinensis. Next base: position 60,839,233 of record CM060177.1, on the reverse strand, counting down.
CAATAGTAGTCTGCCATTGTTTTTTCTCTGAATTTTGTGCCCACAGCATGTTTTATCTGCCCTTTTGACTTTAGGACTCGCTCTAGATGAAGCTGGCCACCAACTAGAAAAGAACACAGACATCCCAGATTCCTTGAAGGTGCAGAGCCCTGTTCAATCCAATCAAGTTGAGAAAACAAAGCAGGGTGGGGTTTCTGTTGAAGATATCAGCCACGAAGATGCCAGAGAAAGAGATGATGAGATAGCAGTTGCCCCTGTGGTTGACTTGCCTTTTGTGAAGAGCTCCCTAATCTGGAAAACGCTTGAGTCCATGGAAGTATTCCAGCTAATCCCTCAGAAACCACATTTCACTCCGCTATATAAACACAAGGAGGAATGCCGTGAAGGCTTAGCCATTGGAAATATGGTGACATTTGCTAGTTTAGTGGAAAAAGTATCGAAGTATAGATTCGAGGATCCCAAACCTGTACTCGCTAGCAGCCTGGATGCACTCGTTGATTTGGAAAACTTTGGATTTGATGTTAATCCAGTGAGACAGCGGCTAAGGACACTGATAAACCTGAAAGAGAGGCATGAGCAGGCTCAGAGTACGTCTAAAGAGATCGGTACTCAGATCATGGATCGGAGTAAGGAAAAATCAAAAATCAACGAGGAGATTGAGGTATTAGATGGACAGATAAAGCAGCTGCGAGAGAAGCGTGCATTCGCTGTCTTATTGCAGGAAAGGAAGGATTCGGAGATTTCCATCTTACGGTCTAGTGTGGATGCTGCCAAGGAGTCCATTGAAGGCGCTCGAGCTGAATTTGAGAGAGTGGCTACCGCACCCTGGTAACATGGCATTCCCGCCCCGTGGTACTTATACATAGTTCTTGAAATGAGATTCTTTCCATGCTACTGGATGCGCCAACTATATCGTAGTATGCTCCTCACAATGAATGATGCCCATGTAGTTTAACTATTGGATCGGTAGTTGTTTACCAGTGCAGAGATTAACAAGGAGTAAAACTCATTAGAGAAATAAATATGTTCTCACTTTTCTACAAAGGAACAATTGTTATTTGCAGATACTCATTGGATATATATTAAAATTAAAATATTATCTAGCTAGTTTGTAGTGTTGTATGAATACAGAGATGGGGTGAAGGGAAAAAAACTGTATTCTTTTTAAAATATGAAATATATCTATGTAGGAAAATAAGGATTTGGACATGGAAATAGAAAAATATTCAGTATGGGAATGGCGCCTTAAGGAATATGTGCTTGTTTGTGAGCTGAGGCAAGATATCTTTGAATCACATTCGCAAAATATATTATGTTTTATGACTATATTGTGATTATTTATATATAAATTTTCATATGTAAGAGGAATAATGAATAATATAAATTGATTCAATATATAAGAAAACACTCTCAATGATATTAAATAAATAATATAGCAAAAGATGAATAATAAAGATTTTTTCTTAGACATTGATGAATAAATTAAAATCTCTTTTTTTTTTAACAAATTAATTTGTGGATTCATTTTTATTATAAAACAACATATACATCATAGTTCTTTGTTTACAACACACTAATTAGCATAGGATTAATATTTTTAGAGTGAGAATTTATTTTAGTTAATATCTTTTATTTCAAAATATATTCTAATATCTTTTTGCGATTTTATTTTTTAGCTATCAATATTTTGTTTGAGACTTTCAAATTAAGTACATTTGAGTTTTGAATGTTATTTTATGGATCACTATGACTTTTATAGTGGTCTAAATGGTGACTTGTTTGGTTATTATTTTGACGGTCCTTTATACTACTACTATAAAAAAATTATAAGCTAACCAAAATTTTAAAATTTTCCTATTGACACTTTAGATCTTATCATTTTAAATAATGATTTGAAAGTCATAGTAAATATGTATGTATTTTCTAGATTTTATCATAAGCTTTTAATTTTGTGCATTTTGGCTCAAGAATGTAATATATGCTTATGAAAATTAATATTTTTATAATCTTTGGAATTTATTTAGTAATTTTCCCTAATTATTACCTATTAAATTGATTTTTTTCCAAATCTAAAATTAGATAATAATAATAATAATAATAATAATAATAATAATAATAATATATTTGTTAATCTAAGGGGATGTTGGGCATTATTTGTGATTGCTACAAATGTAATCTTATAATCTTCCACCCCTAACAACTTTTTTGCACTACCTTATCATCTTTTCACACATTCATACAAATCTTGATTTTATTTTTCTACCAATGCTTCTTGTCTTCTACCTACACTCTCTTTACTTTAGTACACATGAGCATAAGATGCCTGCATTCCCTTCTTTATATGTAATATTTTAAATTTTAATTAACTCTAATTTTAAGTGATCAATATCTTAACCTAATTTTAATACTCAGAAAATTAATATTTTTACCTAACCTAAATCTTTATTATGAGTTATTAGTAATTTTTTAATCTAAATCTAATCCCGGATGATCGATAATTAAATTATCCTTTATTCTAATTATAAATCTAATTTCACCTACCCCCTTCTCCATTTTTCCCTTTATCAGTTGACTTTCTTTTCTTTCTCCTCCCCTTCTTCTTACATGAAATCTTCCTTGGCCATACCCTCTACCATGCCTTCTACTATGCCATCATCTACGGTCTACCCCATCAACACATCATCATCCATACCTTATGTTGATGGGTTGCTTTGAAAAATCTTACATTGATCATTTGTCTTCTCCCTTCTCTGTGTGCATGTGTATATATAACACATTAAATACCTCAAACCACCACCTTCCCTCCCTCCATTTTATTGTCGAAACATAACTCCCAAGTGAAGCCTTCTTCCTTTCTTCCTCCTATTCCTTTCTTCTTACCTTGTTGTTACTAAAGCTTCACGCAAGTCTAGCAACACCCCTCAACACTATAGCTCACCCTATCAATGACCCTTAACATCACAGCTCACCCCATACCACTGTCCAACCTCACTGTTGCCTTTCTCTTTTGCTTCGGCAAGTTCCATCATAGCCTCCTCATCTATTGACCACTCACCACCTTTGGAAGCCCTAGCCATCTTAATGCAAGAGCATTCCCCTCATGTGACAATAATTGTAATACCCCAAACTTTTAAAAACCTATAATTTAATAAATAGCCTTTATTTGGGATAAATTAACTTTTTAATATATTTAATTTAATTATTTTGTGGATTTTTGAGTATATAAAATTAGATATGAATATTTAATAAATTAAAATATATATTTTATTATTTTAACATACTCATTTTATTTAAATAAATTTTCAAACTAATATTATACTAAAATTACCCTTTTTAAACCAATATATTAAATTATAATAAATTAAATTATTAAATTAATTTATCTATCAAAAATATTAAATTCTATTATTTTAAAAATTATTTTATTTTATTTTCTCCCCATTTTTTCCCTTTTTCTTTCTCTTTTTTTCTTCTTTTTCTTCTTTTCCTTTCTTTTTCCTTTTCTTCCTTTTCTCTTCTCCACCCTCGCACTCTGGGTCGTTGGCCTATCTCCTTCCCTTCTCCTCCCTCTCTTACGCCAACCACCCAGCCCATCCCTTTCCTTCCTTCCCACTGGCTAGGCCAGCCTAGTTTCTCTTCTTTCTCCCTCGCGCGTGGGCCGGTCTGCTCCTCTTTTTTCTCCCTTACCCGTCCGACCTACTCTCTTTCCTTCCATCTTCTTCTTCTCTTCTCTTCGACGTTGACCACCTCGCTATGTCTGCCCCTCCTACACTCCCGCTTGCCACCACCTACCTCCCTTTTGTAGCCTACTCTCTCCCTGATCCTTTTTTCCCATTTTCGGACCAAACCCTACCTGCTTCCCCTAGCTGCGTGCCTTCCTTTCCCTTCTTTCCCTTCCCTCTCCCTACACCCCCTACCACCTGCAACCTACCCTCAACCGGCCACACCTACCTCCCCTCTTCTCCCTCTCCTTTTTCTTCTTCCCTCTTGCTTTATTCTACCCTATTCGAGCCCACTTCTATCCCTCTCCCAACCTCTTTTTCTCCCTTTCTTCTCCTCTCCTTCCCTTACCCTATTTTTGCTTCGCCACCCTTGACTGTCTCTTCCACCGCCCTATCAACCGCCTGCACCACCTCCTTCCACCCCTATTACCACCCTACACCACCAAGACACCCCCTCGAGCCCCTACATCCCCCGTTCCTCCTCTTCTTTTCTTTCCCCCCTTCTTAGCCTCCATCATACACCTCCATCGTGTGCTGCCGTCCTGCCGCTTCTACTATCTCCAAAGCCACCAACCTATTTCCTGCAACCTCCCCTACCACCCCATAATCTCCTTTAGCCGAAACCAAGCCCTACAACCCCTCCTTTTTCCTTCCTTCTTCTCCTCTCCTAACCCTCGACCTACTTTCCCAGCCTACAACCACTGCCTCCGCCTCCCTTGGCTGTCGATAACCTATCCCCGACTACCACCTACACGCCCACTCCACCCGTACACCTAACATTTGTCCTAACTCTCCTCCACTTTTCCTCCTAGCCCCAAAACTCCAACTCGAACAACACCCCCTCCCTTCTTCCACCTCTATTTCGACCCCTTCCCCCTTCATTTTTGCATGCAGTTCATGCTGCATGAGCAGCGTGAGTCTTGCCTTAATTTTAGCTTAATCATTAAATAATTTTAAGGTATAAAAATAGTTGATGCATTATATATTAATTATGCTTTTGATATGGAAAAAATATTCCTTTGATTTTTCTACTTTTATTATGCTAAAATTTGATATTATTTTAAGGATTGATTTGTACTAATCAAAGCTTAAGCCTTTAATTGGGGTATCGATAAGGTTTGATTTTTATGGAAAATAAGGTAATCGTTAAACCTTACTTAAACGTATGGATATACGTATGCTAGTACATTAGGATTTTTAACATATTTATATGCGTAATATATGTTGCTAAGAATAATGTTTTTAGCTGTATGTGAATGATTGATAAAAGGAAAGTATATTAATTTATGTGCCATGTGTGGAAATAATTCTTAAGGAAGGAGTTTGTTGTGAATAATGATGTTAAGAGTATATGTATGATATGATATATTAATATGGCCACTTGGTGCATAAGTAATGTTAATATGTGCCCTAGGGGCATTTTGGTAATTTTTGTATGTATAAAAGTTGTGGCCTAAATATATGTGTGGTAGGTTGATAGGTTCTAATGTGTGTTAATGCTAATTAATAATTGGGACTTGATGATGAGTATGGAGCATTAATATTAATATTTTACGTAGTGAGGGTATTTTGGTAAAAGTGGTATAATAAGGGCAATTGGTAAATTAAAAGAGTAAAGGGGGTAAAATAGTAAATGGATAAGTAAGAAGGGCATTCTAGTAATTTTACATGGAAAAGGGTATTTTGGTGAACTTTGTAAAGTAAGGAGGTAAGGTGGTAATTTAATAAAGGAGAAGGGCATTTTTGGTAAACTAACATAAAAGAAAGGGCATATTGGTAATTTGGTGAAGGAAAGGAATAAATTAGTAATTTAATAAAGGAGAAGGGTATTTTAGTAATTTGGTGTAAAGAAATGGGGTAATATGGTAATTTTTAAAGTAAAGGGAGGGGGGTGAAAGGAGTAATTTAATGAAGTCGAGGGGTAAAATGGTAATTTAGTACAAAGGAAGGATGAAATGGTAATTTAATGAAGTAGAGAGGTAAAATGGTAAATTCGTATAAAGTAAGGGTAAAATGGTAATTTAATAAAGTATAAGAGTAAAATGGTAAATGGGTGTAAAGGAAGGGTATTTTAGTAATTTGTAGAAAGAGGGGCAAAATGGTAAATCTAATAATGAAGAGGAGGCAAAATGGTAATTATAATAGTGGAGAAGGGCAATTTGGTAATTTAACCAATTAAAAGGGCAAAATAGTAATTATAGTAATGAAGAAGGGCAAGTTGGTAATTTAATCAATTAAAAGGGAAAAATGGTAATTATAATAATAAAGAAGGATAATTTGGTAATTTAACCAACTAAAAGGACAATTTTGTAATTATAATAATGAAAAAGGACAATTTGGTAATCTAACTAACCAAATGGAAAAGATTCAAAGAAACCAATTTGAATATCACCAATCTAAGATTATTCCAAATAGTCTTAGAATGAGTATTAAATTACAAGGAGAGAATTAACTAAGTATTTACTGGTGTTATAATTCAATATAAAAAATTATCCAATATCATGCTACAAGTGTGTTAACATCCATGCCTTATATAGGGGTTTTAGACATTGCTAACTAGCACACAAGTTGTAATACCCCAAAATTTTTAAAACAGATAATTTAATAAATAATCTTTATTTGGGATACATTAACTTTTAAATTATTTAAGTTAATTATTTTGTGAAATTTTTAGCATATAAAAATGGATATAAATATTTAATAAATTAAAGTAAATATTTTATTATTTTTTCATACTCATTTTATTTAAATAAATTTTCAAACCAATAATTTGCTAAAATTAACCTTTTTAAAACAATATATTAAATTATAATAAATTAAATTATTAAATTAATTTATCTATTAAAAATATTAAATTCTATTATTCTAAAAATTATTTTATTTTATTTCTCCCTATTTTTCTTTTTCCTTTTCTTGGATTTCTTCTTTTCCTTTTCTTCCTTTTTCTTCTTTGGGCCACTAGGCTTGCGTTTCCTTCCTCCTTGCATTGGGCTTCTACTCAGCCCCTTTCCTCCCTTTCCTTCCCTCTCCATCTCTCGTGCGACATCGCCCCAGTCCACCTCCCTCCTTTCTTTTCTTTTTTTCCTTCTCCCCAGACTGGGCCAGCCTACTCCTTTTTTTCTCCCCCTCTCCCTCCTACACAGGCTGACTTGCTCTCACTTTCCTTTCTCCTTGACCCGATCGGCCTGCCCCTCCTTTTTCTTCTTCTTCTTCTTCTTCTTCTTCTTCTTCTTCTTCTTCTTCTTCTTCTTCTTCTTCTTCTTCTTCTTCTTCTTCTTCTTCTTCTTCTTCTTCTTCTTCTTCTTCTTCTTCTTCTTCTTCTTCTTCTTCTTCTTCTTCTTCTTCTTCTTCTTCTTCTTCTTCTCCCCTCCTGCCCCGACCATCGAGCATGCCACCTATGCCATAGCAGCTTGCACTGCCACCTCTGCCACCTTCCCTTTGTAGCTTGCCACCCTGCTCTCTCCCTTGTCCTTTTCTTCCCATTTTCAGACCAAACCCGACCTACGCCCCCAGCCCTGCATGCTTTCCTTTACCTTCTTTTCCTTCCCTTTACCTGCATCCCAACACCACCTACAACCTGCAACTTACCCCTGACCGGTTGAACCTACCTTCCCTCTTCTCCCTCTCCTTTTTCTTTTTCCCTCCAGCTTCATTCTGCCCTATTCGAGCCCACCCCTTCCTCTCCCGACCTATTATTCTTCCTTTCTTCACCTTTCCTTTCCTTCCCTTATGTTTGCTCTGCCACCCTCGACTGGTGCTTCTACCACCTTACCAACCACCTACATCACCTCCTGCCACCCCCTACTACTACCTTGTACCACCAAGCCACCCCCTTGATCCCCTACAACCCCCTTCTACCTCTTCTTTTCTTTCCCCCCTTCTCTACCTCCACTCTACTCCTTCACTGTCTGCCGCCTCCTAAGCCACCAACTTACTCCCTACAACCTCCTCTACCACCCCACATCCTCCTTTGCCCGAAACCCAGCCCTGCAACCTCTCCTTTTCCTCCTTCCTTTCCCTTCCTTATTCTCCTCCGCCACCACTACAACCCACTTTGCAGCCCTACAACTGCCTCCTCCACCACCCTTGGCTACCAATAACCTATCCTCGACCACCACCTATACCCCACTCCACCCCTGCACCAAGCCTCTGCCTTAACTCTCCTCAACCTGCCCTTCTCCTAGCCCCCAAGACCCTAACAGCACCAACCCCCCATTTTCTCTCCACCTCCTTTCCTTTGACCCTTCTTCCCCTTCTAATTTGCATGTGGCTTATGCTGCTCATGCAACATGAGTTCCACATTGTTTTGGAACTTATATATCTTACTTGTTGAGGTATATTGATGGTTAAATAAAGTATGTCATTAATTAAGTTTTGATAAAGTTTTATCCTTTTTGGTTTTTCCTACTTCTAATATGATAATTATGGGTATTATTTTTAGGTATTGATTTTGCTAATCAAAGCTTGAATTTTTAACCAGGGTATCGATAAGGTTTTCTTTTTGTAGGAAATAAGGTAACTGTTAAACCCTACTTAAACTTATGGATATACGTATGCTAGCACATTAATGTTTTTAATATGTTTTATATGTATGGAATATGTTGTTAATAATAATGTGTTTAGTTGATTGATAAAAAGGAAAACATGTTAATTTATGTGTCATTTGTAGAAACAATGCTTAAGGAAGGAGTTTTGTTGTTAATAATGATGTTAAGAGTATATGTATGATATGATATATAAATATGGCCATTTGGTGCATAAGTAATGTTAATACGAGCCCTAGGGGCGTTTTGGTAATTTTACATGTGCAAAAGGTGTGGCCAAAAAATATTTGTGGTAGGTGCTAATATGTGTTAATGTTAATTAATAATAGTTGGTGGAGTTTGAATGATGGGTATGGAGCATTAATATTGATATTTTATGTAGTGAGGATATTTTGGTAAAAGTGGTATAATAAGGACAAATGGTAAATTAGAAGAGTGAAGGAAGTAAAATGGTAAATGGAGAGGAAGAAGGGCATTTTAGTAATTTTACATAAAAGGGGTAACTTGGTAATTTTTGGGGGTAAGAAAGTATTTTGGTGAATTAAATATAATGTAAAGGGGTATTTTGGTAAATCTTGTAAAGTAAGGAGGTATGATGGTAATTTTGTAAAGTAAAGGGTTGAAATAGTAATTTAATGAAGTAGAAAGGTAAAATGGTAATTTGGTATAAAGGAAGGGTAAAATGGTAATTTAATAAAGTAGAAGGGTAAAATGGTAAATTGGTGTAAAGGAAGGGCATTTTTGTAATTTGTAGAAAGAGAGGAAAAATAGTAAATATAATAATGAAGAGGGGCAAAATGGTAATTATAATAATGGAGAAGGGTGATTTGATAATTTAACCAATTAAAAGGGCAATTTGGTATTATAACAATGAAGAAGGGTAATATGGTAATTTAACCAATTAAAGGGCAATTGGGTAATTATAAGAATGAAGAAGGTGATTTGGTAATTTAACCAACTAAAATGACAATTTGGTAATTATAATAATGAAGAAGGGTAATTTGGTAATCTAACCAACCAAATGAAAAATCTGACAAGTGTAACAAATATGAAGGGTGATTAGTGACTTGACGAGCCTAAGGGTAATTTGGTAAATTAGATAAGTACAAAGGGTAATATGGTAATTTAACCCACTAGAAGGGTAAATTGATAATTTAACAAGTATAAAGGGGTAAAGTTGGTAATTTAATAAGTATGGAGGATAATTTGGTAATCTAATACAAGTAAGAGGCAAATTGGTAATTATGTAACATGGAGGGTAATGATATATGGGACTTATATGTTGTTTTCCTAAGTAAAAATGTCATTTATTCATTATGATTTTTATAAGATTTAATCTTATCTCCAGTTTTTTTTCTTTTGGATAGATTTTGCAAGAAATTCAAAGGAGAAATTGATGGAAAGAGTAAATGAAGCAAATAACACATCAAGAGATATGGAATCAATGGAAGAAAAGACCAGAAATGAAGAATATATATCAAAGGGAAGCTTGTGTTGAAATTTCATAAAGAAATAATGAAGGAACAAGAAACACGACCCCCCGTGTTTCATAAACACGACCCTTGTTTTTCTATCTGCACATAAAATTTCAGCTTTTAAAATTCAGCATTTGGCAGATAAATCAAGGAAAAACATGGAGGTCTCATATTTTCTAACACAAACTGTATTTTTCTTAAATTTTGTAACCGTTCGCGCGAACTTCTCTTTGATATATTTCTAAAGTTCTAAACATTTGAGGGGTCGGTTCTGGGGAGTCCGAGAATTGGATTCTCTCTTTTTCTATTCTCTAGATACCGCATGTAATTCGTAATTCCAATTCTCTTTATCTTCATTATATTCAATTGAACAATCAACATTCCACAATTCAAGTAGATAAGTTCTTTTCCATTCCTCTCTTAATTGTAAGTTTTGATTTTTGGTTGAATGCAAATAAATTCTCTTCATTGCATTATTATTTCTCTCATGTTTAGTGTTTCATTGTTAATTTATTTGTAACCATTGATGTTAATTATAGATTGTTGCATTTAATTGTGTGTCATTGCAATTATGTAGATAGTATAAGGTAGGAGGATTTGATGATAGAATTAGGGTTTCAGATATAACAACGTAATTTGAATTCATGATTCTAGATGAAATTTAATTGAATTGATGGATGGAATTGAATGATCTCACATCATAGATTAAGAACTTAAACTAATTAGACTGATCACCTATCTAGTTTAGATCTTAATCTACGCTAGGATAACGAAATTAATACGTAATTGTTAATTAACATTTCCAAAGTAGCAAAAGATTAATTATTAATCTTGTCCATTAATTCGTACGATTGCATGATTCGAGCTTATGTAATTACGGTGGTAGTTGACTGCTTTCCATTCGTAATGCTGCCATTAATTGAATCTAGCATTCTTAACCTAGGTTATTAATTGGTTAGGTTACAAATTGAGAGCTTATTCAATTTATTAGAATTGAGAGAAAGCAAAGAGATGAATTATTATGAGTTTCTATAGGTCAACGTTAAATCATTTAGAATCATTCTTTTCTCCATAAATATTTGATATCCTAATTCCATAATCAATATCTTCCTATCCTTATTCATTAATTAGCGAGTACAGTGTTTTATTTTTTATCCATTGTATAAGAATTAGTAATACAAGTAATGAGAATACATAACCGGGGTTTTAACATCAATTACAGAATTATTAATTATATATCATTCCTTGTGGGTTCGACTCATTCTTTCCATTTACTATGTATTTGAAAATTAGGATTTATTTATTAAATTTTTTGTGCATACAACATCGCATCAAATGTTTGGTGTGTTCTTTCTTTGTTAGCTACTAGACCAAATAGCTTACCTTGAAAATTGTTATCCACTACATAAATACTTTGAGCTTAAAGCCTTATTCTATTGATCTAACCTTTGTTAAGAACTAATCTCCATATGCGTTTTCCTTCCTTACTCTATGACTAGTGGGGCAAGAAGAAGAAGAAGAAGAAGAAGAAGAAGAGGAGGAGGAGGAGGAGGAAGAGGAATTGTGATTTAATTGAAATAAATAAATTGCTTCTCTAGTTGGTAGAGTCTAGCTACAATCCCAAAAATCTATCCCACCTTGGAGCCCTAGCCCCATTACAAAAAAATTTAAGACCTTTTGATTCTTATATACTTTAGTTCTCTTAAGTGGTGGCGAATTGAGAGTAATGAAAAATATATGGGCAATCATAATCATTTGGAAAAAATTTGAGAGTAAACTCATTTTACCCTAAACACATAAGAGTGAGAGTTTACACATACCAAAAGTAAGAATCTACCAATTTAAATTTTATTAATCTTAATCTAGCTTTGCATGGTGAGATACTAATTATGCTAATTATCGTTCCTTAACCACTTGAGCATTTGATAAAACTATTTATTAGGTATGTTAGATGTGGGATCCAAAACATTTTCAATGTTTCTATCTTGTGATTTATAAATGTTTTAAGTCCTACTACATTGTTAAACTTTGTGAATGACTAAGTCCAGTCTTACAATTCTTTTAGTTCAAAACTTATCTCAGTTGAATTTCTTGATGTACTCATGTACATGATATGAAATTTCTTGAGGACAAGCAATGATTCAAGCATGATGGTATTTGATAGATGGAATTTATAAACTATTTATCTGTGTAAAAATGTCATTTATTCCTCATTAATTTTATAAGATTGAATATTTTCTCGAGTTTTTCTCTTTTGAATAGATTTTGTAGGAAAAAATAAAATTGAATAAATTCAAAGGAGAAATCAAGAAAAAGAAGAAATCAAGCAAATAACACATCAAGAAACATCGAAGTAAGGGAAGAAAAGTTGGAAATGAAGCAAAGAAACCAAGATAAGTTGTGCTAAAATTTTAATTGAGTAAGAATGAAAGAGAAAAGAACATGGTACCCCCGTATTTTTCTATCAGCACACAAAATTTTAGCTTTTAAAATTCAGCATTTGGCAGGGAATTCAGCACAACTTCTATTGGTGTTATTGAATCACAAAATTTGATGTGCTTTCGTATGCACAAAAATTTAATAAATAAATCCTAATTTTCAAATATGTAGTAAATGACAAGAAGGAGTCGAACCCACAAGGAATGAAATATAATCAATAACACTGTAATTGATGTTAAAACCCTGGTTATGTAATCTCATTACTTGTATCACTAATTCTTATACTATAGATAAATAATAAAACACTGTACTCACTAATTAATGAATAAGGATAGGAAGATATTGATTATGGAATTATGATATCAAATAATCATGGAGAAAAGAATAATTCTAAATGATTTAACGTTGACATGTAGAAACTCATAATAATTCATCTCTTTGCTTTCTCTCAATTCTAATAAATTGAATAATCTCTCAATTTATCACCTAACCAATTAATAACGTAGGTTAAGAACGCTAGATTCAATTAATGGAAGCATTACGAATAGAAATCAATCAACTACGATCATAATCACATAAGCTCGGATCATGCAATCGTATGAATTAATGGAAAAGATTAATAATTAATCTTTTGCTACTCTAGAAACGTTAATTAAAAATTACGTAATAATTTCATTATCTTAGCGTAGATTAAGATCTAAACTAGATAGGTGATCAGTCTAATTAGTTTAAATTCTTAATCTATGATGTGAGATCATTCAATTTTTTCCATCAACTCAATTAAATTTCATCTAGAATCATGAATTCAAATTACATTGTTATATCCAAAACCCTAATTCTATCATCAAATCCTCCTACCTTATATTGTCTACATAATTGCAATGACACACAATTACATGCAATAATCTATAATTAACATCAATGGTTAAAAATAAATTAACAATGAAACACTAAACATGAGAGAAATAATAATGCAATAAAGAGAATTTATTTACATTCAATCAAAAATCAAAACTTGCAATTAAGAGAGGAATGGAGAAGAACTTATCTACTTGAATTGTAGAATGTTGATTGTTCAATTGAATACAATGGAGAGAAAGAGAATTGGAATTACAAATTACATGCGGTATCTAGAGAATATAGAGAAAAAGAGAGAATCTAATTCTCGGACTCCCTAGAACCGACCCCTCGAATGTTTAGAACTTTAGAAATATATCAAGGAGAAGTTCGCGCAAATGGTTACAAAATTTAAGAATAATATAGTCCGTGTTAGAAAATACGGGACCTCCATGTTTTTCCTTAAATTCTCTACCAAATGCTGAATTTTAAAAGCTGAAATTTTATATGCTGATAGAAAAACACGGGCCGTATTTATGAAACACGAGGGGGGGGCGTGTTTCTTGGTCCTTTATTATTTCTTTATGAAATTTCAACACAAGGTTCCCTTTGATATATATTCTTCATTTCTGGTCTTTTCTTCCATTGATTCCATATCTCTTGATGTGTTATATGCTTCATTTGCTCTTTCCATCGATTTCTCCTTTGAATTTCTTCATTTTTATATTTTTCTAAAAAATCAATCCAAGAGAGAAAAACTCGAGAAAAGATTAAATATTATAATAATCATAAGGAATAAATGACATTTTTGCTTAGGAAAATAAGATATAATTCCCATATATCAGGTAGTATGGTAATTTGGCAAATAAAGAGGGATGGATTAATAATTTTACTAGCAAGGGGTATTTTAGTAATTTTGTAGAGATGATAGGGGTAAATTAGTAAATTGTGTTTAAAAAGTCAATGGATTAAATGAGTTTATAATAAGACTCAGGTAACATTAAATAGTAAGATAAGGGGGTTTGATAAATCTTAAGTGTCGCAAGAACATGGCCTAACTTGGGGTTAGATGGATAATTAAGGTTGTGGTACGGTGTTATTCTCATATTCATGAAGAAGCTGTCTTAATAATTAATCATGCATGGTATTAGGTGTTGGATATGAATTAAGAGAAAATTAGGGTTATGTGTGCCATGATCCTTTGATGTGAACTAACCAGACTCTAAGGCCGTAATGTGATTATGATATGATAACCCATATCGAATGTGAACAAATGGAAATGAATCTTGAATTAGAATTGGATGAGATAATGATGGCCTTAGTGATTCCTCTAGGTTATCATGGATAATTGTATGAATAAGGATTACCTAATAATATCAAAAATAATTGGAAGTGAATAAGTATGTGGTTGTTGTGCTTCTCGTGATCACTTTAATTCAGACACTAATAATTAAAGTGGAAGACCTTGAGATAAATAATGGTGGCTCTTTAGGGGTTTCTACCCTAAAGATGTGGTTTAGCCCATGATTATTCTGGTATTTTCTAGTGTGCCTTAGTTCCCCAATCAGGCCCTACATCTTACTCTATCTAGCTCTATAGACTTATTTAGGGGGTATGCATATTTATGGATTAGGTGTCCTTGTTGGTAGGGTACTATATAGCATGTATCTTGACTTCTTATATGATTAGATCATCTTCCCAAAAATATGTTACATACCTTCAAGAATGACTTAAGGCAATATTATTAAAGTTAGTTAAAGAATTATCATCAAAGACAAGCAATGTAATTGGCTCCAAAAATAAATATGAAAAATCAATACCTTGAGGATCATCTTTAGATACACCCACAACATTCTCCTTAAACTAAGAAGTTTTCCTGAAATTGACATCATTAAAATAAGGAAACAAATTATCCACATTAATTACCCTTGAAGCATTAAGTTTAAGTAACAAACCATTTGGTATAGTATAATTTCTATGACTTCCATTTGCTTTACACAATTAGTACTCTTTATGAAAGTCTTCATCATTAAGATATATCTCTTTTAACATTTCAGATCCTAATAATTTTGCATCTAGCATGACAAGTAAGATAGATATCCTAGAAAGAGCATCAACCACTATATTTTCCTTATCATCAAAGTTTTTGACACTGAACACGAAGGATTGTAGAAAGTTTACCCACTTATCATATCTAGGACTCACCTTTTTTTGACCTTGAAAATATTTTAAACTCTCATAATCAGAATGTAGGTTTAGGCCTCAGATAATGACTCCATATCTCTAGACTTTGTATAATGGCAAATAATTCCATATCATAGGTAGAATACTTTAATCTAGCACCATTTAGTTTTTCGCAAGAATATGCTATATGCTTCTTTTCTTGAGAAAGAACTCCCCCAATACCTACCCCACTTGCATCATAAGTTACCTCAAAAAGTGGGTCAAAATTAGGAATGGATAATATAGGAGCATTGCACAGTTTATCCTTGAGAGTATTAAAAGATTTAGTGACTTCCTTTTCCCAAACAAAATCTCCTTTTTATATGAGTTGAGTAATAGGTGTAGGTATAAAAGAAAATATTTAATAAATCTCCTATAAAATCTAGTTAACCCATGAAAACTTCTTACTTGATGTATGTCCTTAGGAATAGGATACTATTGAATATCTTGTATTGTTAGAATATCCACTTTAATACCTTTAACACTAATGATATAATTAAGGATAACTATAATTGAAAGCATAAAATCACATTGTTCCAAATTTCCATACAAATTGTTTTTTCGTGAGTTTATCAAATAATTTCTTCAAATTTAGAAGATGATCATGTTCACTATTGCTATATACAAGTTTATAATCCAAATAAACTATAATGATGTCACCTAGTAAAGGACGAATGATTTCATTCATAAGTTTCATAGGAGATCTAGGTGCATTACATAACCCAAAAGGCATAATGACCCATTCATAGAGATCGTATATAATTTTAAAAGTTGTTTTCCATTCATCTCCTTCCTTAATCCACATTTGATAGTAACCACTTTGTAAGTCTATCTTAGAAAATATTCTTACATTGCATAACTCATTTGGCATATCAAAATGATATTTGATAGTTATATTATTCATTGCTTTTGAATATATGCATATACGCCAAGTACCATCCTTTTTATGAACTAATAAGGTAGTTACACAACAAGGGCTCATGCTCTATCGCATGAAAACCTTATTTACTAGCTCTTGAATTGACCTTTGTAGTTCCTTAGCCTTCTTTGGATTACATCTATAGGTCGGTCTATTAGGTAAAGGTATCCTTGGAATCAAATCGATGGCATGCTCAATAACCCTAATGGGTGGTAGTTTAGGAGGTTAATCTTTTGGAAATACATCAATATATTCATTAAGTAAACTAAGTAAGATTTGAATCATTATAAAATTTCTCCCCAAACTGATATGAATTAGCTACCGAGGCATAAGAAACACCCTCTTCCTCAATGTAATTAATAATTTTCCTTTCATATAAAAATAAACTCTTTTTAACCTCAGTTAATGGTACATAATCACATTAGTAATGTTTCAACTTATATTTCTTTTTATCCTGAAGGAACACATATTCATTAGTTACACCATCATGAGTTGCATTAAGATCATATTGCCATGGTTTATTGAGTAAAATACCCCAAGCATCCATAGACAAGATATCACACAACACCTTATAATGATAATCACTAATGAGAAAAGAAATGAGTGTTTGTTTAGTCACCTTAGATCCTTTGTCCTTATCAATCCATTATAAGGAAAATGGTTTATGATGGGTAGTAGTCACTAGTACTAATTGTTTGAACATTTTCTTACTAGAAACATTTGTATAATAATCACTATCTATGATGAATCTACAAACCTTATCACTAATTCTACACTTAGTTTTAAAAATTTTATCCCTTTGTGTAGATTGATTATTAGGTTATATTTGTAATGCCCTTTGTATTACAAAATAATGATTTCCATCTTCCCCATACATATTTAAGACATCATCATTTGGTTCAGTTTCTAAGTCACCACCAACACATGGTTCTATACTTTTAATTTCACTCAAGGTTAAAACTCTTGGATTAGGACATTCCCTAGTAAAATGATCATACCCTTTACATTTGAATCATTTTTTAGTGTACATTTCATTAAATTTTGTTTTACCTTTATCATCTTGGTTAGGGTTACTTTTATTATCCTTTGTTGTAAAGTCATGTAACCCAAATTTTGATGTTGATGCATTAGCATTGTTTTTGTTGGATGTAAAAGTTGAAACACTTGTCTTTTGATAAGATTTGGCAGACATAGTTTAATTTCCACATTTTAAATCTAAGTTAATCAAATCCTCAAGAGAATCACAGGCAAACATTTTAACTTTTCCCTTAGTTAAGTTGTTAGGGCCATCTAAGAATCTATCACACTTTTGTTCTTTTCTTTTTTGTATATAACATAAGTGTGCTAGTCTTTCAAATTTACTATTGTATTCTTCTACATTAAGAATCCCTTGCCTAAGAGTAGTTAATTTGATATACATCTCTTGCTCATACTCTTTAAGTATAAAATTGTTTCTTAGCGGTTTTTTTAACTTCTCCCAAGACTTGATTTTACTTTTGTCCTGCCTATGATGAGTCCTATTAATATTTTCATACCAAACCCTAGCAAAATTTTTAAATTTAGGAGTTGCTAATTTACATTTATGCTCATCATCATACTCCGTAAATTTAAAATTTGCTTCAATTTCATGCAACCATTAAAAAAACAAATCAGCATCTAATTCACCATAAAAATAAGGAAGGTCAAGTTTTATTCCTTTATCTTTGAATTGATTGTACCTTTGTTGATGGTTTAATAGCCTCTTCAATTTTGGCTTAAATCATTTGGCTCATACTTATGAGATATCTCTTTAGACTCCATCCTAGCATTTAGGTGACCGCCTCTTGCTTGGACCACCCTCCTAACCATGCATTCTACCCGATCATTTATAGCCTCTATGGTATTGTGTGTATGTTGTAAAGTCTCTTGATCGATTGCTATTGATTCCAATCTTTGTAGCTGAATTTTAATAGAAATAAGTTGATGAAATTATGCATTAGTTACATGGACACTTGCTGCTAGTTGTTGAGGAGTGTCATACATTATCTTCATCGAAACTTCCTCACCTATTTTTAACAAAACTTTAAGATACACTTGACACATTTTAAGTTTTTGACGAAATTTTACTTCATGAAATATTCTTGAAGTTTTACCCTTGTTCTTGAAACAATATTTCACTCAAAAAGGTGAGATAAAAAATATAAAAAATTCTAGAATGTGTTACCAAGAAATCTTGATTCACTTTAAGACAATCTTGATGAAGGACAAAAATGTCTTGATTGAGGAAAGAACTCAAAGGAAGAAAATTTGAACACAAGTGAAGATAGTTTATTCTCTATTTGTGATCAAGGAAAGAGAAAGAATGGAGAAAAAAGAAATGTTAGTTGAATTTGACACATGGCTGTTGAAATAAAACTCAAAAGTCACGAAGAAGAAGAAGACACTCACAATCCATATACTTGAAAAAATAGTTAGCATTTTTGAAAAAAAAACTTGTAAGTTTATAATGCAACCAAAAGAAATTAAAATCATCTTATAAAGATATAATAAGAATAAGAAAGGTCAAACACTTACCCTTAAGCGTCGAAGGATGCACATAAGCTAGACAATCTTCAACCTTATGTTAAAGATTAAGGAGAGTAGGTTGAAGATATAAATGATAGATTGAAGATCTAATACACTTCATTGAAGATGTAATAGACCTATATCATGTATCTTCAATCCTAGAAGTTGATGATTTTAATATCAATTTGAAGATATACTAGTCTCTCTTGGTGATATTCTAATCCTAGTCGAATATGCACGTTAAAACTATCATGCATGGACGTCCATGGGAGGAAAACATGTTGAAGGAAAACAAAAATCGTGTGAAATGAGAAGAAGAAGATGAGGATTCGAATGGAAGAAAATAGGAGAAGGAAAAAATATGTTGAAGAAACCAAAGCCAAAACATGGCTTTGATACCAGCTTTGACATAAATCTTCACAGATGATGAAGATAAGTGTGAAAGAGTTGAGATTTAGGATCGTTTGGCCTGTAATTCAAAGAATAATTTAAATGTTAAATCAAGAACTCAATCAAGAAATCAAATAACTCAAAAAGATTCAAAGAAACTAATTTACATATCACCAATCTAAGATTATTCTAAATAGTCTTAGAATTGGTATTCAATCATAAGGAAAGAATTAACAAAGAATTTAATTATGTTAGATTTCAATATAAAAAATTATCCAACAGCATGTTACAAGTGTGTTAACATCTATGCCTTACATAGGGGTTTAGGACATTGCTAACTAGCACACTAGTTTACCCACATGACACATAAATGACTAACTAGCACATAACTAGTATTATAATGTAGGGAAAAATAGTGTGGAGTCCTACTGACCGAAACTAATTAGGCATACAAAAATCTACGGTCATTAGTTGATGTTTTAGGACTTTGTAAGTTATACAGTATTATACGGTTACCAAACCTAAGGTTCGTAACCAAACCTAACTGTGTACGTAATTAATGAAAACGTACCTGATCTTCTCACTCCTACTTCTCTCATCCATCTTCTTCCTTCTTCATTCTGACTTGGACGTTTGACCGGCGGTTTCTTTTTCTTTTAGAACTATTGACAACAACGGAATTCATCCTCCTGTTCTACTTCCCCGGACAAGAAGAACAGACGCAATCCACTTGTGACGTAATTTGGTGTTTCAGATAGGACAATTTTTGTTGCAGATCGATAAATTTGGTTGAGAAAGATTGTGTGCTTGGTAAGCCATATATTTGAAGTGTGTACATCTGTTTGTTTTTGATGGTGTTTTGACTATTGACTGACACTCGCTCCGTTGGCGAGTTTGATTGGTTTCATAACAAATGCTGAAGTCTGATTTTGATAATTTGATGAATGAATATGTTTCAAGAAGTGGATTGAAATATGGATTCTACTGAATTAGAACCTTATATTGAGTATCCTCTAAAATGGTTAAGTTGACTAAGATTATTTGGTTGTCTTGTTCCCTGATTTCTTAATTTCCTACGGTTGTCAAATTGTTTGGTGGATATAATTATTCGATGTTTCTGACTGTCATGTTTCTAATTTGCTTATTGGCCTGCCCTATTTTTTATGCATTTATGTCAATGGCTGTTGGGGTACATTTTGCTATACGTGGGATATGTTGTTTGATATATTTAGATGTTAATCACATGTTGGAACTCTTATGGTTACTTTAATTAATGTTATGTTTTTATGATAATATTTGAAATGCTGACAATGTATTGTAGTTAATTGTTGTAGGTAAGTTATAATGTTGATTTTAAGTCCCTTTGATAAATTATTTTGTGGTGTTGTGAAGTGATGATATGGTTTTTTATTAGAGTTTCTATACAATTTAAATTAGATATATAGTGTGGTTAGTTGTGATTTAGTACATTTTGCTAAGCTTTAGACACTAGTAATTGTATTTGGTTTGTGAAATGAAGATAATATGGAACCAATCGATCGTAAGAAGTGAAGGATTGTACGTCGTCCCGCAAGAGATCATATGGGCGTCAGGTCCATTGATGAGAAGGTACATATTAGTTTGTTTAATAACCCACTCTATCATTTGTTTGTTATAATGAAGTTATTAAATCATATGATAAAGGATTCAAAATCAGAATATTTCTGGACAGTTGTATTAGTTTGAAAACATTTTTATTGACTATTATTTTTAAGTAGTAATGCAGCTGTTAGGAAATTTGTGTTTGAAGTCAGCTAGTATGAATATTACATACAAATCAATATCCACAAACAGTATTTGGTTCCAAGTAGAAAAATATTATGTACAAATAAAAATATTATATGTACATGTAATTATGCAGTAATGTACACATGATATTATGAAAAAGTACATGTAAATTGGATACTATTAAAGGTGGCCTGAAAAATGAATAGACTGTACACCCTTAAATAGTTTGACTAAGTTGGAGTTTATACTAAATTTTCCCCTCATAAATCATTGGTAAATTTAGTTTGAGATGAATTTAAGAGAAATGAATAGGTTAAAAGTCAATATTCTCGTATAGTATTTGGTTGAGTACAAATTATTATGTACATATAACTATACAAATTATGCAAAAATGTACACATCATATTATCTATATGTACATGTAAATTGGCAATCCAACTGAAGGTGACCTGAAAACTGAATAGATTGTACAACCTTAAATGGTACGATATTGTTGGAGTTTATGATATTTTTTCCCCTGATATATGGGAAAATTAGTTTTAGGTCAATGGCAGATAAATGAATAGGATACAAATCAATATCCACAAACAGTATATTGGTTCCGAGTAGAAAATATTATGTACACATAATTATGCTAATATATACACCTAATTATGTAGTAATGTACACATGATAATATTAAAAAGTACGTGTAAATTGGATACCATTAAAGGTGGCTTGAAAACCGAATAGGCTGTACACCCTTAAATGGTTTGACTTTTTTGGAGTTTATACTAAAATTTCCCCTCATAAATCCTTGGTAAGTTTAGTTTGAGGTCAATTTAAGAGAAAAGAATAGGATACAAATCATGTACATTGGTAATCCAACTGAAGGTGACATATCCTGAAAAACAAATTACATAATGAACATTAAATAATTTTACTTTGTTGGAGTTTAAAATAATTTTCCGATGATAAATTATGTGTCTGTAATTAAAGAAGATTTTGTATTGGCATCACACCGGAAAGAGTTAAATTATTATACAATATATATGTGGCCGTACAGTATTTGACAGTTGGGGATCATGTATTTCAGGTAAAAAGTTAAACAATTTATACAGGTCTAACAACAATTGCATGACAATTGTAAGTAGTTGTTTGTATCATGCATTTCTTTTGTATAAATGTATTTCTCCTTTGTGGTTTCAGGCCCCCTTTAGTACTCGTTGCTCTCCTGCCCATTTTCTAAAGGTGGTTAGCAAACATGTGTTAACCAATGAAGAAAAGGTTGATGCATTGAATAATATTGGTTTTGGGGATCTCCTCAAATTATGTACACCAATTTTAAAAATACAACTTTGTAAATGGATTTGTGTACATTTTGACTTTTCTTATAGTCGTCTAGAGGTTGGTGTTGGGAAAAATTTGATCAAATTTGAGGAATCCGATGTCTATGAAATTCTGGGTATCCCATGGGGTGATACAACTGTAAAGGTTGAAGGCCCATGGGTTGATATTGAAGACATGGCTGCAGATTTTGGTCTACAGAATGTGAAAGGAATGACAACCTCATGGAATCACATATTGGGATTTATTAAGGAAGACCGATCTGACAGGGTGTTTGTTCATGCGTTCATTATATATGCTATGACTGTGTTATTAGCTCCAACTTCTAGACGGGAGATCCGTTTACAGTTCTTGCATTCGTTACGAGATTGTTCCAAAATAAAGAGCCTCAACTAGTGCCAATATGTACATAGATCAACTGTGAATGGCATTAAAAAATGGCGGCAGGCTTGAGGGAGAGAGGGGAATAGGAGAACCTATGCCGCTGGTTGTATGTGTGTCCTCATGATATGGGAAATTTTGCCTCTACTTAGTAATATAATTATATTGGAAAAACGATGGCAAAGTGTATCCACATCTACTACAATTGTTGTTATTTTTTGATTTAGATATGGTACATGGAGAAGACATACATTGAGGGGTTCACTGTGCCGACCAAATTTACCTTGTCATCTGCATGGACGGAGGATCTTGTATGTGAGAGATTAACACTGGAGCTGAATTATTTAAAAAATTTTGGCCTTGTTGAGGTGAGTCCAATTATAAAATTTAATTATTTAAATTTTTATTTAGGATTTTATACTAATTTTTGAGGGTTTTGTTAGTTGGTTTAAAAATTTTACATTTATTATGCAGGCGAAACCAAGCAATGTCTGTAATCCAACATATTCTACTGATCACAGCTGTTTCCGTAAAGACCATAATGACTCATACCTAAGGGAAATCCCACATGAAGATGTGCCTAGTTCTTCATTAGTAATATTAACCTTTGCATGCTAATTTCAGTTTAATTGTTCCCCTTTTTACGTATCTGTTTGTACTAATTGGTATCTATAATTGTATGATATTTTTGGTTTTCCTATTTCGCAGGACCCGTACGCAAAGATTTATTCAAATATTCAATCATTGAAACAATGCATCCAATCACATGATGTAGCCATTTGTATTTTTTCACAACAGATAGAGGAACAATTAACGCTGTTGAAATCTCAACAGAAACCTCAATCCACTGAGCATCATCCTAATATGGGGTTTGATATAGCAGAATCACCGTCTGCCTTTACTTCAAATCCACCTTAGCAACCAACTGAATCACCGTTTTTTGAGTCACCTAGAGCATCCCCTACCCACCATTCTTATGACGGTGAAAAATCAATTCCACCTGATCACAATCAATCCACATCTGATAATCGATCAGCTGGGCATGATTGTAGTGCATCCTGTGATGAGGATGGTGATCCTATACATGATGTGGAACATGTACATGTTGCTGGTGAAGAAGTTGTTTCAAAGGATGTACGAAGATCAATCGTGGCTGTTGGCAAGCGTTGAGTGACTAGATCCGCTACCAGTAAATCACCTTTTGTTTGCTCCGTCTAGGCTAAGACGATGATTCAAACCCTTCATTGAAGAAGTATGTTCAGATGCTTAATGATGCATCAATTTAGTCAGAGTGAGAACATAATCTTTTAGTCTTGGTTTATAAAATTTTCTGATATATCCTATATTGATGACGTTATCATCTATATAAATGGCTGTGTGAAGTTAATCAGTTTTCATGTTGCTGTTGTTCATTGAAATTGTGTGCGCAATGGCGAATTTTCATCTTACGAAGGCTGAGTTGTTGTCATTGATGCCTAAACATTGGGTTAACAACATGGTAATGTTATGCCTCATATTCTTGGATATCTATGTACATTATGCTGTGATATTACTAAATTGGATACTATTTTGTAATAAGTATACTTTTACATCATAATTATACATATGTCTCTGTCTGTGTAGGTTATTCAGATGTTCTGTGCAGTTTTCAATCAGAGAGTTGATTCAATGGGAAATAAATCTCGAAAGATATACATTAGCCCTACACAGTCTGTAAGTAATTGCTGACCCTATAACATGATGATGGAATATTTTCAGTTGTGATGATACAAACCTCTCATGACACTACTAGAAATGAGGTTTTTAACGACCAACAAATTTCGTCGTTAATGGCCAAATTTTGGTCGCTAAAGCTAATAACGACCAAAAATTTTGTTGGTCGTCAGTGGTCGTTATTGCTCCCTCGTTAAAGGCTTTAACGACCAACTGAAATTTTTTGGTCGCTAAAGCAATAACGACTACATATTATGTTGGTCGCTAATGCAATAGCAACGACATATAATTTTCGTCGCTAAAAGTAATAACGACGAAACAAAATGTTGGTCGCTGAAAGTAATAACGACAACTTATGACGTTGGTCGCTAAAAGTAATAGCGACAACGTATGATATTGGTCGTTAAAAATAATAACGACAAATAAAATACACTGTCGTAAATAATATTAACGACCAATTTTTTTTATCGTAATTAAAAAAATATTACACCAATAACGACTAATTTTTCCGTCAATACTAAAATTCATTCATTATTTGCGACATAATTTATTGGTCGCAAATGGCATAATTATATATTCAATAATATATATAATCAACATTTCAATATTCATCTATAACCCTGCACCTATATGGATATACATATATCCATTTCAATCTTTTGAAGACCTGTACATGTATGCGTACATATATCCATTTCAATCTTCTCAAGACTTATACCTGTATGTATGTATATATATCCATTTTGATCTTTTCAAATCCTGTACCTACATACATATATATTCATTCTAACAAATAGATATAATTTTCTAAATATCTGTTTATAATTAAACATTCAACTAAATATTCATACAAATAATTTGTATCAAATGTCCGGTACAATTTTCGGCTATGATCAAATATAAATATATTACAAAAGAGCTACAATATGTCGTTGCATTACAAAAATATCATGATTAGCAGCCGCTTAAGAATTAATCATTCTATCCATCGGATACAATAAACTTGGTAAATTTATCAAAATAAACTGGATCTGCAACAATAGAAATATAAAAATAATAATTAATATAAGTATCAAATAAACAATGACATATGATATCAAAATAAAAGAAAAACATTACGCCGAATAATAAACAATCACAGCAATTCATGAAATCAGATATATAAAATGAAATCTCCAAATACAAGGAAAATAATGAAAATGGAAATAAATATGATTCCATAACATCCGAACTTATTAAATGTGCTCTACCACGACAACCTAAATCATGCATCATCATTACCTTTATTCATTTTTCCTTTACTTCTCATTTTCTCTTTCTTTGTACCCTGGTCAAACTTTTATTGGACCAAATCCCACTGTATTTCAATTTTCATGCACATGGTGCCCTATTGCCTATTTTTTGGCTAATTTTGATTATATATAGAACAAAACTAAAGACCCTTAAATACCAACAACCCATTCTGTTCTGTGAGTTGGTTGGGGCACGAGCAACAAAACTAAAGATCCTTAAATACCAACAACTCATTCTGTTCTGTGAATTGGTTGGGGCACAAGCAACAAAACTAAAGACCTTTAAATAGCATCACATTTAGTTATTATTGTTATTAGAAATTAGAAATTCTGCATATTAACTTAGAAAAATATTACTATAATGTCCAGCTTTCCAATTTTTTAGTTTTATTAATTTGGAAAGATACTTTCCAATTTTTAGAAAAATCAGATTTGGGGAATTGATTGATTAAGCTAATTCTTCCACTCCTACTGCAATCGGCTCTCTCTCTGTATCTCTGCATCTCCTAGCCCCTCCCCTTTCCCTATTCTTCTACTGTTTTGTTCTACCTTAGTCTCTTTCCTCAACCATGGGGTGCGAGGGAACCCACAACAAGAAAAGAACTTCCAGCAGCCCAAGAACCCAACTTTACAGGATATAGGAGCAGCCACGAAACCAGAAATCCTTGGTAATCAAGAAACAAAATGGGATACTAATCTGAATTATCAATTGGAAACTTAATTGAGAAATTAAAATAAGGGAAAAAAGACCCCACTGTTTGATCATTGGAGAACTTCTCCTGCAACACAAAAGTATTGATTTATTGAGGAACTAAAAATTAACAAGTGAAAGGAAATTGTTATACGGAAAAAGAGAAAAGGTTTGCAGTAGCACAAGTAAATGAAATATCAAAATGAATAAGCAAAATTCAAGATCTCTCACTTCAAGATTTCAGTCTTTTCTAGTATCTCTCACTTCAAGATTTCAGTCTAAACAATAAGCAAAATTCCAAAATTATTCCATTAGTTGTCCATTTTCCCATAAACAAGCTGTATAATTCTGATTTATTATATCCTGATGCTTGTGAAATTTAATCAGGACCATTTCAGTCAAGTTTAAGCATTATAATAACTATCTCAATCTGAGTGTGCATCTCTGAAATTTGGGGATTTCATCAAGAAGCTTTAAGATGATGAATAACAATATCAGAATTAACAGAGGGTTGAAACAAAGATCACAGGATTAAGATACGCAAGCTTCTTTTATCCCCTAATATTTCATCCTTTCTTCTTGCACGTGCACATTATGATTGTTTACATCGTTGTCCTTTTTCCTCTGCTTGTAACCATAAGTGCTTACTATATTATATTCCAGTTCATCCACTATAAATTCGTATGAATACATTTAGTAGATTACTACGAGCCAATAGATAGTTAACAATATTGCCTAATCCATAGAACTAGAATAATTTTGTGTCATTCTTAAATGATTCACTTACATTTAACTTCCAGTTTTTTTAAAAAAAATTTCAAAAACATGACAAAGGCCTAACAATAACAAATTATACACCACCAGCAAGTACAAACATCCATAAATCTAACATGACTAAATTCTTATGACATCTCTTCTCCAACTTCCCAAATTCCTTACTAGCCAAGATACTACAAAGTAGAATAAAAGAACAATTATCTATGTGAGAAGTTCGGTAAGCAAGATCGCTGACTAAGTTCACAACGACCGGCCAGTTAACTTCTAATGATTTATATAGCTACAGCCACTTTGGCTAGACAAGGTATGCAGAGTATCAAAAGAACACTCTTCTCCTGGTACATGCAGCTCAGACTTCCAAGATAAAAACATGTAAGACAGGATAATCTACAATTGCAGAAAGAACAACAAAACAAGTAGATATATTTCAAACACCCCATGCACTTATTCTCAACATATCTCAAGTACAACAAAGATGCAGAATCAAACCTGATTGCTGTGTCCACATTTCTTCTTCCGGCAGTTAACAGCCCTAGGGTGGAGGCGGGCGTAACATCTAATAATTCCAGGTTTACCAAATCAGCATAGTAAATGGAAATAGAGTAATCATACACCAAGACTATTGCTATATAATTTATGAAGACAGCATAAAACCTAAAGGGAATGGATCATGCCAGGGAGAAAGTAGTACCAAATGAGATACAACCTTCGTATCTTTTGCATTAATTCGTGGGTGATAGTTTCTCATACAATCTTCGATCCAACCTTCTGTTTACTTTCATAAAACCACATCAAGACCTTTTTCCCATAATTGAAAATTTTGTTCTAATGATACATGAGGAAGAAAAATAAGGGAATGGAGGTGAAATTACTGCATAAAACATGAAGAGAGGTGTGATCATTCACCTAATTCAATGCCCCATGCAAGGCTAAGTGTAGTAGATCCAAAATTTTACAATAATAAAACCTTTAATAAATAAGATAATGATAGGGTAGTGATGAATATAATTGTATATAATGAAGAGAAAGAACATAGATAAATAAGCAAGTAGCTAAGGAAATTAAAATTCAACAAGCCTAGGCTATCATCACTATCCCAATCAAAAGCTTCAACAAAAAATTTACAACTTGAAAAACATCACTAACTACTCCTCCAAATAAGCCAAAGTCAATACAACTCCACAAATGCATCTGTATAGTAAGGTACTTAGTAGATATAACCTCTATATACACTTAAAAACATTTCATATTTGAAGAAGACATATCTATCTCATGACCTTAATAATTGTATTTATCATGCTTTCATATATACGTACTATAAGACACATAAGCAAAAAATATCCATAGATCACAATAAAAGATTTAAGGATTCCCTTTATAGTAGTAAAATCCCTAATACACCCCTAAGAATTTAGTTAATTTGTACTGATTCCTCCATATATCATCTTCATCATACGTATACCCAAATACTTAGACCTTAAATAATTGTTACCAACACTATTTTAAGATGACATTAAAGTCATTATCAAAAGTAGGTTCTAGCTTACACTAACTTATCAAATTATAACTTTGTTTCTACTGACACAAAATATATATTATCCATATAATGACAATTTTTTAAGCTTACACCAAACTTAGTCACATATTATCTATACTAAACATTACATCCATGTCACTATAGTGTTTTAAGTTGATGTAAAACATATTATGTGGACCAACCAAAACAATACCACCACATTAAGTTGTACACACCCACAACTCATATTCTTATGCCATGGCAATCAAGATAACATACATTGTATACTCAATTGATTAAAACAATAAAGAAAAGATCCAATTTAACATAATTAGGGTTTTTTAGCTCGGACTACAAATCCGCTCAAATCTTGCTAAATATTTAAATTGACGGATCGACAATGAAATTAAACATAATCTAATGCAAATTATATAAACAATTGAATAAAATAACTCGATTACACAATCTAATTTAAATCCGCAAGAATTTTGACCTAAGAATCCAATTTCGATTAATTTTGCACAAAATTTTCAAATTGATAGTTCTAAAATGAAATTAGATATATTTTAAAGCATATTGTAAATTCAATTTATCTAAAATAGCTTAATCGGATAAAACCGACAAATCCGGATATAACCGGGTCACAAATTCAATTTTTACAAATCAACTACAACTAATACAATTAACCATTCCAAATCACTTATACAGCACATCTATATATAATTAAACAACTAATTTATCTTATTATAAGTTAATTCATTCAAAATTAATCAAAACTGAAGTTAGGGTTTGAGTATTTATACCAAACGAATTGCTGCGAAATTGGAGAGGATGAGGGGTGCTGGAGCTTCGCCGGTGGCCAAGGACCACTCGACGGTGCCGAGCGGCGCTGGAGGTTGACGGGTGGTGGCGCACCGCTGCTGCCTTCGTGCGTTGCTGGCGGCTGCTACTGATGCTGATGCTCGCTGCTGCTGCGCTGGAGGATGACGGCGACGAGAGGAGGGCTGGTGGTGTGCTCGAGCAGCGGTGGCTGGTGTGGTGGTGCGGCCTGGGTTGAAGATGCAGAGCAGGAAGTGTTTGGCTGCTGTGGTGGTGCGGCAGGGGCAAGGGGTCGGGGGGTAAGGCACGAGCTGTTTGGTCGAAGCCCGAAAGGAGAATTGAAAATAAGGTAGTGGCTGGGGCGCTGGGGCGGGATTTTGGGTTTTTTTTTTTTTTTTTTTTTTTTTTTGAAATTTTAAGGATTTGAGGGGGTTTAAGTGTTTTTTTTTTCATCATATTTTTTTTTTGGATTTTAAAAATTTTTATTATAAAACATATATATATATATATATATATGAGACTTAAATAATTTTAGCGACCAATAAATTAATAATTAACGACCAAAAATTATATTAGTCGTAATAGATATACCAATAACAATGACTTTTAATGGTGGTCGTTAATAATATATCAATAACGACCAAAAAAAAAATTGGACGCTAAATTGGTCGTTAATGTACCAGTTTGTTGTAGTGTGAACAAGCAGGGAGGAATCATAACTCAAAGTTTGTGTCCTGACTCGAGAAAGCAAATAAGGAGTATTTGTAATCCCATATTGAGGGATTTTCCACTAACTGATTTATCCGTAGTTGAAATGGTATATTCCTAATCACTGATTGTAAATGTTACTCTCATCTACATTCCTATGTTACTATTTTTAGGTATGTGAAGCTAATATTTATACATCACCTTGTAGCTATTCTTCCCCATCAATCAAGGAAACCACTGGTTTGTCATTGTTTTAAACATTCGAGATGGAAGATGTGACATCCTTGACTGCCGAAGTGGGAACTGTAATTTCCCATGAGAGACTCAGATTATGAAGAACTTGGTTTGTCATACTTTTGGTTTTATAGCATAATACTACTTATTACAAATCCTAAGACTATGCAAACCACACATGAAATAAGACAAAATGGGCAAACCCCACCAATGCACATGATTTGCATGCATACACTTGTTAGTCATATATGTTACATGATAATCATTACTAAAGTCAATGCAATCATGTTTTCATGTCACATATACATTTGTGGTGGGTCCCAACAATCTTATTTTGCCTAATAGTTGGCACATTTGTTTTTGTTGCCATTCCTAACGTCGTTTCTTACGTTGCACATAAGACTATTGCGATGGGGTATGTTCTCCAGAAAGAAAAACACAATAGAGCAGATGTAGTATCACACTTGGCAAGACATCATGGTGAAGTACCAAAGTGTACAACAACATAATACTTTCTTTAGTACACTCATTTTATATGTGCTTATCTAGTATGACCATGTGTGTAGTTGGAAACTACTAATATTGTGCATGATAAATATCATGTATTTATAGGGACGATTGCGGACTATGGTCAATAACATATATGGATTTATGGGATGGGAGGATGACATCTCCACTTGATATAGTAAGTTACTTTTATGTATTATAATTTCCTATTTGTAGGTTTGAATCGTTTGGGGTGTTTTATGATTTGATTGGTATCCTTGTCCATATTTATATATGATACATAATCCTTGAGTTTGACTTCTGCAATGGCATGGTATCCACTATAGATTGTACTATATGGGCTCCTTATTATCTGCAGAAGCAAACATGGTCCTTGATAAAATATTTGCCCCATGTGTAACTCCTTAAATGGTAAGATTCTGACTATGTAACATGATGATGGACCTTTTAATAACAGATTTCATGAATAAATGTCAACATCTTACTTCCTTTTTTAGTCGAGAAATGAGTCTTAATTTTTTACCAAGTTGTTACTTGTCTGGTGTTGGTGTAGGTAGTGGAGGGTGGTGCATCATTGGAACTTTTGATATGGACCTGCCTACATATCTGAAAAGGATATGTAGAAGTTGTAATCCATCGTAACTTCATGTAGGTTGTTATTTTCATATGTAAAGTCCTGATGGCAGGGTCCAAGTAAACAAACTTATGCTGCATACAACCTGATTTTGGACTGTAAGGAAACCATAGTGTATGCAATGGTCAAACATTGTTCTACATTATTGATTTAGGTGATAGCAAATGTGAAGCTGGACCACTCTTTAAATGGTTGTGTTTCACTTGACGTTTGTAAAAAGTACATAGGATTTGTTCAGCATGATAGGACGATCAGTGCATGGAATTTGCGGACTACGTACATGTATATAAATGTAAATGTAGAGCTATTACATTATATAAGTACGTGTAATAATTGATAAACGAATAGTAGTAATTTGACCAATATGTACACGTACACTAACGATTATGTACAATTATATTGTATTAATTGTACGTATACTTCTAATGAAATGTATACATAGAAGTACATGCTTCCTGTGTATGTAATTGTTAGCAATTTCATTATGATTATTATGACATAACATGAAATTCTTTTTTGTTTCCTAAGACTGCATTTTTATTTAATTGTCACATTATTAAGTCCTTGCTCAATGGTCACATTTTAATACTCACAGAACGAACATTACATACTAATGACATCCTTCACTCGGGTTACTTCAAATTTAAAGCATTTTCTTCAAGTGACGGGCAAAAAAAAATTTATGTTAATTGCATAATATCGGTCATAGTAAGAAATGGTATACCATTGTTAAAGTCGAAAGACAACCAACATGATTTTACGTAATAGGGTGCGTAAAATGGTCTAACTCCATTTACAGTACTTGTAATATGATGTATTAATACATAACGTTCATATACGTCGTACATTACTATGGTTGTCTGTATAACAAAAATGACAATGTACCCCATAACGGTAGCTTAGTCATCGTTCAATCGGCAACTGCAGAGTGTTAATATCACCAAATTTATCATAGAAATAAGTGATAGAAACGCGTCACAATCCCAACAAAATCATTTTAAACAATATATTACTTACTTCAGGACATGTCCGAATGTCATGATCTGTTTTACCACATCGACTATAGGTTCGAACTTTTTTCTACAATGAAAATGTAAGTATATTATACACACAAATATTTTGTATGAAAAAACCGTTGGGGAAAAAATGAATCTATATATATATGTGTAACCTTTGATGACGTCGTCGCGTGGTTGTGTACAAGAGGACAATGTTAGGTCATAGTAAGAAATGGTTTAGCACCATCACATCCATGTGCGTCACACCATATTGATTTCCAACATTTGTGATTGTTATGGCCCAATTCACCACATAGTGAACAACGACCCAGCCTAATCCTAAGACTGTCTTTCACACCACCAATGGGGTTGGTGGCTTTCGAATAACAAGCCAGTGTTGAAAAACTACCTTTCAGTTGGGGATTAAAATGAACAAATACCACCCACGGACATCATAGTCAGTGAGAAATATACATGTAACTACTGTAATAAAACTAACATCGCTGCATATAATTACCTAGCGACAGCTTATTACCAGTAGGTAGATAAAAATCCACACCAATTGTGAAGTTGCCAACGGAGTGCATATCTTTGAACATTGTAATAACAGACTCCCCATTGACAATCGGAATTTTATCACCGGAAAATTTTTCATAATGTAATTTCATAACCAACCCACATATGGACACGTGACACCTCATGCACATATCTTCCAAACCATGTCATAGATCATTAAAAGACCAAACTTTGGAAGTCACTCGGCCAATTTCGACAATAATACCATCCTTTTGTAATTCTAGTGAATATTGTAATGATAGAGGGTTCACTAACATGACTAAAAGAGAAAACAAATTACACCAAAGAAAAGGACTTAATTCAACCTAAATAATAATAACAAAGAACTTAAAATATAACAAGACTACAATTATGTATTTCAATTCAAGCATGATAAAGCCATACCTAGAAGATTAGTTATCCACTTCAATGGGAGGACAAACGGTGCATAGAGGGTATAATTTTATAGCATGATCTCTCACATAATATAAATGTCAAATGTAAAAAGTCAAAAAATACTTTTAAAGGGTAGCTCAATATAATAAGGATAACTATAACTAATTAAATGTTATCACCTAAATACCACGGCAAACGGTACTTTCCTAATAACATCCATACGAAGACATTAAATGTTGCAACACAGTAAATGAGAATCTAATGTCCGTAGATATTACAATTCAGAGTTTACATGCATGATCTCTACTGCATTTAATTAACAAAATTTACACCCAAGTGGTGTAGTCATTTAATAATCGTATTGGAAAACACGTAATAGAAAGTGCCGGCACGTAATAGTATTTCAAATAATAACTTGTTGTACGTTCAAACAATTCATATATGACATCCTGAAGTCATGGATATAAATGTATTTCTACGTTCATAAATGCAATTCCTTTGGTGGTTGTAATAAATGCCAGTTGACGTAACTATGCATTCTTACGTCCAATTTTTTCCTGGAAAAAGTAATATTAATTTTTGGGAATTATATCCTATGTATTTACATTCTGCAGATTTTCCGTAGCTGTAATTTTACAAAAGGAGCAAATAGTTTTAAAGGCAATTTCATACACCCTAAAAAATATCACACTTCATTTTCAATTTAATTTAGGGATGGTAAAGGACGTAGTGGGACAAGGATACTATACAATATCCCCAAGCCTGTGAAATATTTTGGAGCTCTATTATTACAGGCTGCTGAACATTTCTTCGGCCATATGCACAAACCCCAAATCGAGGGTTAATTTTCCCAACTGGCCAACATCAATATGGGGGATGATGGTATCTGTATTTCCAAACACATGGAATGATTCAAATTAAAGCCGAAAGGAAGATTAAACACAAAAATAGGCTACTTCTGTCCAGCAGGGGTGGTGATGAAAGCCCAAATACTCTTAGTACCCTTACTAAGAAAAGCAATCCTTTAAAAATAATAAATTATATTTGTATCATTGTCTTGCAGGACAATCAAGAAAATTGACAAATCTAGCCAAGCAAGCGGGAAAAAGACTCAAGACGGTGCTATCAAGAAACAAGAGTTTGTTGCTGAGAAGAAATATTCAAGTTCTAAATTATTAACAAAATAAGGGCATTATCACCCAATTAGCAAAATTGTACTATTATTTTTGTTGTTTTGCTTATTTAGTTTTATCTTGTAATAAGGGTATTAAGCAGCTAGTTAAGTGGGATTTGCCTAATCCATCATTAAACCACCTTCAAATCCCCCACATCTTCCTTAATCCTACCACACCCAAGCCCATCATTTCTCCACCTAAAAAAAGCCCAAACCAAAACTCACACACACGTTTCTCCCCCATCACCTGGTCCACAGCCTTAAAACCCATCCTTCAGCACGGTCGAACCAAACGCGGCATCAAGGCCGCTCCCTCAGCTCGACCGAACTCTTCCATCTGCGATTATCTTCCTCTAACTCCGCCTTCTTCAACGCGCACCATCAATGGTGATTACCCACCATTAATCCACTCTGGCCACTCCTCCTTCTCTACCGTTGCC
The DNA here is from genome assembly GCA_030549775.1 of Tamarix chinensis. Classification (NCBI taxonomy): domain Eukaryota; kingdom Viridiplantae; phylum Streptophyta; class Magnoliopsida; order Caryophyllales; family Tamaricaceae; genus Tamarix; species Tamarix chinensis. Next base: position 60,804,212 of record CM060177.1, on the reverse strand, counting down.
CAACGTTCGGCTTCCATCAACCCTAGCTAGTTGCTGCCCTATATAAAGCTTCTATCTTTATGTAAGAAGGAAAAATTGGTTTGAATCGATTTCAGCATATGAAATAAAGCTATTTAGCTTAATTCTTATGACTTTGCGTCATTTCTTGTCGGTTTCCGGCAGCCTTGTTATTCTCAGCTTCAAAGATTTAGATCGGGCAGTCTCGATCACCATATCCCTATTCTTGTTCGGCTGTTTTTGCGATTATTGTGTAATTTTTATTAAACTCCATTTGGAGTTCGTTTCAGATGGTATCAGAGCGTCAATGTGCTTCGCTCATCTCTGAATTAATGTTTTTCTTTTGTTTTTATGTTCGAAACCCATTCGGATCTGGGGTTGTGTCAGTGTCGATCTCGTGCTAAACTCATGTCTTTAATTCCCAGTGTCGATGTCGTATTTTTTTGATTTCTGTCTTGATTTCCAGTAGCAATTTTCTGTGTTTGAATTCTATTCCTGTTTTGAGTCGATCGAATTAATCGTGCATTTCCAGTATCAATTGTATGTGTTTGATTTTCCTGTAGTGTTAATTTCGAAAGATTGGTGTTTTTATTTTAATTTTTTTCTTTTTCTTCTGTCCAAACAGTACCCTATTTGGATTGTATGGTGTCGACCTTTGATTTGTATTTTCATAATTTTGTCGTGTTAATTTTTTTTATTATTATTTTGGTTCGTCAGACTTTTTAAAAAAAAATCTATTTTTTTCTTTTTCTTTCTTCCGGAATACCATTCCCCTAGTGATCCGAACTTGATACCAAAATCAATTTGGTATCCAGAATTGGGGTAGGATATCGGGTATTGGGCGGCAATTCGATATTCCATATCGTCTAAGCCACCAGCTCGAAAAACTGCCCAATCGAACAGTCACGGGCTAAAAGCCCAACATTCTAATCATTTGCTACGTAAGTAATGCCAACCAATTATGTGAATATTTAATATATATAAGCGGGTTGAAATGAATTCACGAACCGGAAATGCAATATCAGGACATGTGTCAGAAGGATCCGATAGTAACTCAAACCCTATTTCCGCACAACTACGTATCCTAATCGAAAGACTGGATCGGATTGAACAAACAATTACTAATACAACTGAACCTATCCAGTCACCCCAGCCAAACAGACATCCAAGGAACTTCCATCCCGAGCCAGATATTTTCTCATTCGACGGCTCATCAGCCCAAGAACATGCTAGGATGGGACATCGACCTCGCCGACATCCAAGACGGTACGATTGGGAAGACAGGAACCTAAATAATATCAAATTAACGATCCCAGCATTTAGTGGGAAAAATGATCATGACGCATACTTCAACTAGGAAAGAAAAATAGAGTTGGTCTTTGACTGCTACAATTACTCAGATGAAAAAAAGATTAAACTCGCCATTGTTGAGTTCACCGATTATGCCATCAATTGGTGGGATCAGCTTATTACTAACCGGCACCGAAACCACAAGAGACCGGTAAGAGATTGGAACAAGTTCAAAGGACTATTACGACGCAGGTTTGTACCTAGCTATTACTATCGAGAACTCTACCAGAAACTACAAAACCTCATCCAAGGCCCTAGAAGCGTTGATGAATATTATAAGGAAATGGAAATCGCAATGATTCGGGCCAACATAATCGAAGATAGGGAGGCGACCATGGCTAGATTCCTTAGTGGGCTTAACAAGGAAATAGCTGATAAACTTGAACTCCAACACTATGTGGATATCGAGGAAATGGTTAACTTAGCCATCAAAATTGAAAAACAGATCAAAAAGGTCAGGACCTTTAAACCCCAACCCAACTTCCAATCCGGCCATTCAAAAAATCATAACTGGAAGTAGCTTCCTAGAAATGAAGAAAGACCGAGAGTTCAATTCGACAATAAGGCAATCCCTCTTAAGGAAAAGGGTAAGGAACATACAAGTGGTAATTCTAGCAATGGACGTTCAAGAAACATCAAATGCTTCAAATGCCTGGGGCATGGTCATATTGCGTCCGAATGTCCCAATAGGAAGGTGATGGTGGTTCAGCCCACAAGAGAGGTTGAGTCTGAGGATGATGAGTTTGTTGACCACTCCCCTACTCATGTTGACCCCTATGATAGTGACCCTGGCCATGATGAGGTATATGCTTTCGAGGGAGAACTACTCGTCGTACGACGTGCCCTGAACGTGCATGCGAAAATTGATGATGAGCGAATACAACGTGAAAATATCTTCCATACCAGATGTCGAATCAGCGACAAGTTATGTAGTTTGATCATTGATAGCGGTAGCTGTGTTAATGCCGCAAGTGCTAGCCTAATTACCAAATTAGGGTTGACAGTCGCGAAGCACCCTCAACCCTACAAACTACAATGGCTCAATGACACGGGTGAGGTCAATGTCTACAAACAAGTATTACTTTCAATCCAAATTGGGAAATATACGGATGAGGTATTATGTAATGTCATTCCCATGCACGCTAGTCATGTTCTACTTGGGAGGCCATGGCAGTTTGATAGGAAAGTAACGCATGACGGGTATAAAAATAGCTACTCCCTTATCAAGGATGACAAGAAGATCACTCTAATGCCGCTATCACCCAAGCAAGTCCATGATGATCAACTCAAGCTTCAAGCTGAATTCAAAAGCATGAGGGAGGAAATAAATAAGACCTCGAAACCCAACATGGAAGGCTAGAATAAACCACTACGTAACTTTTTCGCCTGGAAAAGGGACATCTCTTATGCCTTCTTTGCTAAGTTACCCATCTATATGCTCATGCGTAAAGAATGTTATCATAGTGATTTCACTCTACTTGATTCTGTTCCTGATAACATACACACCTTACTCAATGAATACTCTGAGCTCTTTCCTGAAGAAATTCCTCAAGGGTTACCTCCAACTAGAGGAATCGAACATCAGATTGGCTTTGTACTGGGAGCCTCCATTCCCAATAGACCTGCATATCGAGCTAACCCTGAGGAAGTGAAAGAACTAAAGAAGTAGATAACTGAACTACTTGAAAAAGGGCACATTCGAGAGTCCATGAGTCCTTGTGCTATTCCTGTGTTACTAGTTCCAAAAAAAGACGGAAGTTGGCGCATGTGAATTGACAATAGGGCTGTTAATAAAATTACCGTCAAATACCGATACCCCATCCCTCGGTTAGATGAAATGCTTGACCAACTGCATGGGTCTATTATATTTTCAAAAATTTATTTAAAAAGGGGGTACCATCAGATTCGCATGAAGGCTGGAGATGAATGGAAAACGGCCTTTAAAACCAACTTTGGACTCTATGAGTGGCTGGTGATGCCCTTCGGCCTGTCTAATGCACCTAGTACTTTCATGCGACTAATGAATTATGTGCTCAGACACTTTATTGGTAAATTCGTCGTCGCATACTTTGACGACATCCTTATATATAGCAAGTCTTGTGAGGAACACTTTGATCATCTACGATATGTCCTTGAGGTGTTTAAGATAGAGAAATTATATGCCAACCTCTCCAAGAGCAGATTCTGTTTAGAAAGTGTTGTGTTTCTTGGATTTGTGATAGGCAAGGATGGAATATCCGTTGAAAATGAAAAGGTGAAGGCCATACGAGACTGGCCCGTGCCCTAGTCTATTACGGAAGTAAGAAGCTTCCATGGCTTATGTAGCTTCTACCGGAGATTTGTGAGTAATTTCAGCACTATAACCACTCCCCTCACCTCTGTTATAAAAAAGGAAGTCGGGTTTAAATGGGAGAAAGAACAGCAGAATGCCTTTGAATTATTAAAAGAAAAGCTGACTAATGCCCCCATATTATCGCTACTTGATTTCGATAAGGCTTTTGAAATTGATTGTGACGCATCAGGAATAGGTATTGGAGCTGTCTTATCTCAAGAAGGAAAACCTATTGCCTACTTCAGTGAAAATTAAGCGGTGCTACCCTTAATTACTCCACCTACGAAAAAGAATTATTTGCCCTAATTAGGGCTTTGGAAACTTGGCAACACTACCTATGGTCCAAAGAATTCATCATCCATTCCAACCACCAAGCACTCAAATACCTAAAATCTCAGCATAAGCTAAATCGGAGACAAGCCAAGTGGATTGAATTCCTTGAATCCTTCCCATATATGGTTCAGTACAAGAAAGGTGGTGATAATATTGTTGTTGATGCCCTAAGAAGGAGATATACATTGGTTGCTACCTTGGATGCTCATTTATTAGGGTTTACCTATATTAAGAATCTATATGCAACTGATGATGACTTTTCTGAATTGTTCAAAGCATGCAAAAATACCACCGTCGGAAAATACTATCGTCATGAAGGCTTACTTTTTCTTGACAATAGATTATGCATACCTAGATGCTCTATGCGTGAATTGATTGTAGAAGAAGCCCATAGTGGAGGTATGATGGGCCACTTCGACCATCTCACAACTTTAAGTATCATCAAAGAGCATTTCTATTAGCCCCACCTCAAACGAGATGTGCAAAAATTTTGTGATCAGTGCGTGACCTGTAAACATGCTAAATCCACTTCTAAGCCACATGGATTATACACACCTCTTCCCGTTCCCAAGAAACCTTGGGTTGACATTTCCATGGATTTTGTACTTGGACTACCCAGGTCTAACAGAGGGAAAGATAGCATCATGGTAGTTGTCGACCGATTCTCCAAAATGGCACATTTTATTGTTTGCCACCGTACCAATGATGCTACCGCAATAGCTGATTATTTCTTCCAAAATATTGTGCACTTACATAGTGTCCCATGTACCATTGTATCTGACAGGGATGTCAAATTTCTCAGCCACTTCTGGCGGGTTTTATGGGGAAAATTGGGGAAAAAATTACTATTCTCTACGACATGCCATCCCCAGACTGATGGTCAAACCGAAGTAGTAAATCGCACTCTTGGTAACATGCTTTGAGCTATCCTGGATAATAACATTAAGCATTGGGAATATCACCTACCACATGTGGAGTTCGCATACAATCGGACCATCCACTTCACCACCAAGAGGACTCCCTTTGAAATTGTCTACAGGTTTAACCCTCTTTCACCACTTGATCTTATTCCTTTACCCATAACCGATTATACTAACTTTTATGCAGAAAGAAGGGCGCAATCCATAAAATCATTACATGAATCACTGGAGAAACAAATAAACAAACGCAATCATCAGATAGCAAACGCAGCAAACAAACACCGCAAGAAGATTATATTCGCTCCAGGAGATCTTGCGTGGGTCCATTTACGAAAAGAAAGGTTTCCTACCCAAAGGAAATCCAAAATCGCACAAAGAGGTGACAATCCCTTTACCATCTTGGAATGCATTAATGATAATGCTTACAATATCGATCTTCCAGGAAAAATATTGCAATATCAGTGATACTTTTAATGTTTCTGACCTATCCCCCTTTTATTATGCAGGTTCGGTTTCGGTGACGAAACCTTTTCAAGAAGGGGGAGGATGATGAAAGCCTAAATACTCTTAGTACCCTTACTAAGAAAAGCACCAATTATCCTTTAAAAATAATTAATTATATTTGTATCATTGTCTTGCAGGACAATCAAGAAAATTGACAAATCTAGCCAAGCAAGCGGGAAAAAGACTCAAGACAGTGCTATCAAGAAACAGGAGTTTGTTGTTGAGAAGAAATATTCAAGTTCTAAATTATTAACAAAAATAAGGGCATTATAACCCAATTAGCAAAATTCTACTATTATTTTTGTTGTTTTGCTTATTTAGTTTTATCTTGTAATAAGGGCATTAAGCAGCTAGTTAAGTGGGATTTGCCTAATCTATCATTAAACCACCTTCAAATCCCCTACATCTTCCTTAATCCTACCACACCTAAGCCCACCATTTCTCCACCTAAAAAAAGCCCAAACCAAAACTCACACACACGTTTCTCCGCCATCACCCGGTCCACAGCCTTAAAACCCATCCTTCCGCATGGTCGAACCAAACGCGGCATCAAGGCCGCTCCCTTAGCTCGACCGAACTCTTCCATCTGCGATTATCTTCCTTTAACTCCGCCTTCTTCAACGCGAACCATCAATGGTGATTACCCACCATTAATCCACTCTGGCCGCTCCTCCTTCTCGACCGTTGCCCAACGTTCGGCTTCCATCAACCCTAGCTAGTTGGTGCCCTATATAAAGCTTCTATCTTTATGTAAGAAGGAAAACTTGGTTCGAATCGATTTCAACATATGAAATAAAGCTATTTAGCTTAATTCTTACGACTTTGCGTCGTTTCTTGTTGGTTTCCGGCAACCTTGTTATTCTCGGCTTCGAGGATTTAGATCGGGCAGTCCCGATCACCCTATCCCTATTCCTGTTCGGCTGTTTTTGCGATTATTGTGTAATTTTTATTAAACTCCATTTGGAGTTCGTTTCAGGTGGGGAAGCAAAAATTTAATACAATTTTTAGAATATTCAAAACAGTTTGAATTTTTTCATTCCACGAGGCTGGAATCATATGGCATTCATATATACATTAAATTTCAAACTACATACACAAAAGTAACCATATACAACAGATGAACACTGCCAAAAACATTCTAAATGTACATAACCATACTGTTATACAGATGGAACTAATAATGGAACACCAGGGGAAGCATCAACAACAAGCTTCGTCAAATCCTTGAGCGTTTGGTCCCTAACAAAGTCGGCTTCAAAAACAACAGTCGCCTAAGAAATAACACACTTCATTTCCATATGGAGTGGACCTCAAAGCCTCTAAAGACGTAGACAATGTAAAATAAATGTAAATGGAATTGGAATCCAAAAACTCAATAACTTCACAGCTTGAAAAATAGCCTGTACAACATCGAATAATTAAAATATGGCAGGTACAATGACACAGTTATCATCATAGATGTTGCAAGGATAAGAATAAGGCATCTTTGGGCAGAGACTTAAACTGGTATGGATAGACTAAAAATTGTTTCCCAATTTGGTGCCATCACCTAATAATTCTGATGCTGCCTTTGTTAAAAATGTACCCCATTTCCATACCTTCATTCCAATAAAAATGAAGGAACAAGGAATAAAATGAAAAGTTCATGAAAACACTTACCTACAAAATGCGAACAAATTGTTGTACAACACATACATATGCAATTTCAAACCGTAAAATACATGAAAGAAAAGGACCTTATAACTATTTTACCTTCTCCAACAACCTTTGAATACCTTCATGAAAATTGTTCCCCTTTCAGATTAGAAGTCATTTACATTTGCCTTGAACTTCTCATCCATCTCTATTACTTTTATCAAAAAGACCTGAAGTGAAAAACAAGAACTTCATTTTTCAATAAAGAAGGATATGTATAATAGTATGGGATATGTCATCAGATTTATCATCATCATTACTACTGGCATTTAAGTCTTGTATTTTAAGTAACCTCTCAAGTTATTATATTCTATTTTTGAAAGTTTAAGGTGCAAGATAAACTATACCTAAACATGACATGATATTTTCATCACTATACACCTTAGTGGAAAACAAAAAATTTACAACAAGTCTCAGACAGTGGTATACGAAATAGTATGGACGTAACCATAATATTTGTAACACCAAAAATTATATTTGCTACCAAATGTAAAAAATTTAACAATAAATGCTCGAGATCTGAATTCGTACCAACAGAAGTGTCTCATTGACACTACTAGCTAACAGATATCGATACGTCATCCTTATTCTCTTCTGCCTTCATTTAATTAGGAAGCCTGGTAACACAAAAAACATATGTCCAATATTATGGGTTCCCCTTCACCTGATAGAAAAGAAGAACATATAATGATGTCAGTAGGTTTGTTATTTACATATAACTATACTTAATGCACTTAATATTATTCTCAACTAATATTACCATATGTTATTCACAGTCCTCATTCTCCAACATATCAAAAACTGGGAACCACCACATTACAATTTCATACACCCTATACATCAAGGAGTTCATCCCTGTTGCAAATTACTTGACTTCTGCATGTCCGACGGTTATGTTTAGCTTCTCCATATCGACTGTAGTGCACAGTAGACATATCCTGAAACTGAGATTCAATCCTTCTGGTTTTTGGCCTACCAGGAGTTTTCTTCACAATGGGGGGAAGAATACACAAGTTGCTACCTTCATAATCATCACCGTCCTTAATTATTAGCATACCGGTTGTTGGCTCTAAGGAAGGAAGTTCATGAGCCTCTACAGGGTTTATGGAGTTTTGGTATATCAATTCTTGTGCTTCCTTCTTATAGAAAGAATCAGTATAGTCATACAAACTATATTTTAGCTAATCAAGCACATAACAAACATGTGCACATGGGATTCCAGTGACTTGCCACTCTCTACAACTACAAGTCCTCTTATTCAAGTCCACAGTCAGCTGTGCAGCCATAACTTCAACCTTGAACATTAAATGGGAATACCTAATAGACCTCATAACACATGAGAGCTTCATGTAGTTACACTACAATATTTTCTCAATAGAAGGACCTATAGGGGTCTGCCATCTTCATATTTCATTCTTCACGTTCAGCATCTTCATCGCAAGTTTATCAAAATAGGCTAACAGTAGTGAAGGTATGGTAAAACCTCTCTCATTCCTCATCCACGAATTGAAAGACTCAACAAAGTTGGAGTTCATCCAAGTCCATCGTGGTTTGGGAAATTTACTTCGGGCCCAATGTTCGGGCTTATTATTCTTCACCCATTCTGCTAGCTTCATACTAAATGCCTGAAGATTTGCCATACACATGTTGAAATCAACATCTGTATTGGCATATGTAATGGCATCAAATAAATCTGATGCATTTTCCTTCATTACTCTCCTAGTAATCCCTAACTTCATCAGTTCACTGTTAAATTTCTCCTTCAAATGCCTCAAACAAAAACAATGGTTTTCTTCACCAAAAATTTCAACAACACTACTTATTATCCCTGGATGCCTGTTCGATAAGACAACTACTTCTAAAGACCGAATAATCAACTTCAGCTGTTTCAAAAACCAATGCTAATTATTGTAGTTTTCACAACTAACAATGCCAATAGCTAAAGGGAGTATTTTGTTATCTACATCAACAGTACAAGTAGACAACATTGTCCCACCAAATGGACCACTAAGATGCCCCACATCCACAAAAATACATGGTCTACAACCGAAAAAGAATCCTTGGATACACGAAGCAAAATATATAAATAGCTGTGAAAATTTACAATCTTCAACAACAACAAAGGCAACAGATCCGGGATTGCTCTTCTTCACACGATCACATATCCAATCCAACATCTTATAGTGATCTTTTGGATCACCATAGATAAAAGATTTAGCACATTCAACTGCAGACCAAGCTTGAGAGTAATTAATCTGAATGCCAGTATCCCTCTCAATATCCTTGCGGACTTCGTTAGGTCTATAGTTAGACGTACTCCTAATCTTACCAAGAATAAGGCCACAGACTGATTTAGAAGAGATAGGTCTCTTATGTAATGCACAAATGTCACCGACCTTATGTTGGTGAGAGTCATTAAATTCCCTAATTTTAACCATTGATGTATTCCGAATAGCATATGCCTTAATGATGAAAGGGCAGTCATCTAGTGAACATTTCACAATCAAACGGGTATTAGTATTCTTAACCCATTTATAACGGAACTCACATGCTATAGAATATTTGTAAAGGCAGCTTCGGAATGCATTTACACTTTCAAATATTTGACCTTCACCACTTATAACATTGGACATCACACTACCGACCCAAGTACGAGTACCACAAGCAGCACTTCGAACCCCCATCTCAATACCCCTTGAGTTATCAACATGCTCATTTTCATAACTATTGTCATTTCCTTTCAATCCATTAGACCCCATATCAGATTTCGAGCAGCCTGGGTTATCTCTGATTATGTGGGATGACCTTCAGATGAAATCGAAATAATCATCATTATAAATTACATTAAACTAAAGAACACAATTCACAAAATATTAATAATATAAAATAAGCATTGTAAAGAACTTACAACAAGTTATCATCTGTGATCACTTCTACATTTCCTGCTGCGATATAGGCAAAGCCATATTCTTCATTGAATTCAAAAATCTCCACAAGGGAAGCATCATCAACTAGTGGCATAAGGATTGACCTATCAAATTTTAAGTTATACCAAACATTTTTCTGTTCGGAAGATATATTAAACCTCTTGCAACAAACAGAAATAACCTCCTCAACACTCATACCATCATCTTTTATGGCTCCACTTTTACTACCACCATCATAATCAACGGATTTGTTACCCTTAACAATGAACGACCCTCCATAGTGCAAAAACATATACATACGTCTACATCCACACAACTCCATAAACCTATTCATTATTAGCCAACGTATAAGTTACAAAGGTTTAAAACAGCAATAGCAAACTTAATTATCCAATCACAATCATGTGTATCTATATCAATACTACAATTGAATGACAAACTATCCTTATTAACTTCCGCCTCTAATACACCAACATTTTATATAAAAGAAATCATTAGAAAAGACGAAGAATTTTAAATTATGAGCACAACTACTAACCAAATCTTCAAAAAAATATCCAATGCAACAACCACCATTCAAGGAGGTTATAACACCATACTCGCACAACCATAATTCTATACCTTCCCCCCACAATCAGTAATGAATATATAATGGGTGACAATATTCAAACCCCAAACCGTCACAACCATACTTCAAATCCACAGAAACAATAATTTGTTGCAATCACATATCTTTAAATTGTAATGTCAGCTACAAATTAGCATCAACAAGAACACAACAAAATCAAATTTCACAAAATATCACAAAAACTATAAATAATTAAGCCATTGTAGACAGAAACCAAAGTAGTTGGACAATCATTTACCAGACAAAAAACATCTAAATTGAACATGTATTATGTCAAATTGCAAGGTCAAAGGGTTAAAGCCTACTTCTAGCACAAAGAAAAAGAGGAAAGGGACGGATTCAGAACAAACAAGATAAGGGATGAAGAAGGAGAAGAACGGTTGAGGACTAGACTGACGTTCATTATAAACGGGAGAACATTGGAGGGTTTTTCACTCAAGATAAGGGATGAAGAAGATTGCCAACAAATTTACCCTTACAAAGAATCACTGAAAAAACAAATATTTATACACGGTTAATTCCCAGCCACACACCCAAGTGGTTTGGAGTAGAATACATTGAAGTATTTGGACGTATATGTGCTTGGTTTGGGACAAAAATAAATTCCACTCAATACTAAAACAAATGGACCCTCAAAAATTAATTTTATGAGGATGGGCTGCAGCCTTTTTTTCCATTCAGATTTATTAGAAGAAATATTTTCAAATTTCATTATCAGTAAATAAAAATAATAAGAAAAAACCTAACAAATACCGTTTTGAAATGCACTTGTACATATAGGTATCATTCATTGTACACTTATAAACTTTCGATGTACATTCAGTGATAATTGTATGTACTGTGTGTTGTTCCATTTCATAATTAAAACTAGTGGGGAAAAATTCGGTCATATGATGCACAAAATTTAATGCAATTCCCTACTTAGTGAAATCAAAAAAATTTAATCTAAATCTATTACAACATAACTGTGGGAGAAACTCCAAATGTCCGCCTTACGTTTACAACATAGAACAATTACGACTTAACTCATGGAGATTCCGAAACTGTATATATATATATATATCATTTTTAGTATAAAAGATCGAAGAAAATTCAACATATCTAAATTCATACAAGTTGTTTGACATATACAATACAATCTAGGTTCCCTTATCAATATGTTCAGTTGAAATAGATTTTCTTGTTTTAGTATAGTCAATTTTTTTTTTCAATAACTTATAACTAACATCATGTAAATCATAATAACATTTAATTCGCACAATTTTATCTAAGTTTCAATAGGCTAAACCTATCAAAGCTACCCAGTTCAGGTTAGATCTTAAAGATAGGTATTTTGTATTCATTCCAACTATTGTTGTACAGTAGGACATGCAAGGATGGTGAATGCGATGAAAAAAAGGTATGGTCCTTCTCCAATTTTTTTTGGTTTATACTGAACCAAATAAACTCCAAACTTTATAATAAATTTTGGCCTTCAAAATTACATTTGTTGCTTACTTCATATCAATAGAAATTTAACCGCACCTGCTCAAAGCGAGTTACTACAGTCGCAAATCAAGTATGTCGTCATAAACCAAAAATTACGGTTACAGATACACATGATATTTATCAACCTTACCAATTAATGATAACATGTGCAAAAGCAATCAGCCGCATGACTTACAGTTACATATTCTTTGTCCACGAAAATGGGCTTGATAATTCTTCTTCAAACTACATTACAGAAGAACACATAAACTCAGCTTCCTAACTTGATTCTAGTTTCAACCAGAATGAAAATTAGGAAATAAGTAAAAAAGTTTAGTACCTAGATACTCTACCTTACAACCCCGAAACTGCAACAAAATTTCTGAATTAGATTCAGGCGTAAGATTAATTTCAATAACAACTCAAAACTTAGAGCAGACAAGAGAAGCGAAGTAGAGTACCATTTTTACAGCAGGAAAGGTTGAGCAACAAAAACGACGGGCAGGAACAAGCCTACAAAGACAGCTGTCAGCGAGCTTCAGTTCACGACGCAAGCATGGAAAACTTCGATGCTAAGAATAGAAACACAAATGAGGTAAAATGCTATCAAATGGTAGCAAAAACATGCCCGATGGAGGATCTAGAGCCACAAACGCAGATGAGTTGCAGAACTTCTTCTACATCTACTTTCCAATTAGTCAGACCAGAGACGAGAAGCTTCAAAATATCTTCCACGCCATATTACGAACCAACAGCCTGAGCGTGGCTTAGAAAATACTAACCTATGGTATTCTATGTATAAAATGATGCTTCCGAAGAAATAATAAATGGACTCAATACTAGATGTGGTGGACTGAAAATAATTACTTTCAGTTGGGTGGACCACAGGTTTTTTTTCCCTATAATGTATTTATTTTCAATACAATAAATGGCTCAACAAGACTATTACAAACAAATTAAGCTAATACTACATGAAAATAATTTACAATAATCCTAATCAAGACAATGGTGTTGAATTTGGAAGGTTTACTAGGTCTTCTTGACTTTGACTTTCATGCACAACATACCTTCCTTTTCAGTGGCTTATAACATGTGGAAATCTTAAGTAACTTGGCTTCTTATATGATTTGATCATCTTCCTACAAATATATTATGTACCTATAAGAATGACTTAAGGTAATTTTAGTATACTTATTATGTAGGAACTATTTAATGCATGGATTAATAAACCGAGAAAAGGAAAATAAAAAATAAAAAAGGAAGAAAGAAAAGAAAAATAAGGAAAAAAAAGAGAGAGAACACAAGTGAGCCATAAATTGTCAAAGAAAATAAAAAAAAGAAGAATCTTAGATAGGTGGGCCAAAGAAGAAAAAAAGAATAAGAGGAATGACACATGCATATAAATGGAAGATTGAAGAATTGTAGAAGGGAGAGGAGGACGAGAAGGTAACAAAGGAGGTTGTAGAAAAAAAAGGGATTTGGAAGAATATGAGGGAATCAATGGCAAGAGGGTAAGGGCGAACAAAAAACATGGAACTGAAAGAAATGAGAGTAGAGAGGTGATAGAGGACAACAACATTGTATAAAACTCAAGAGAGGAAAACAGAGATGACAACAGTGAACTAGGATTTGAGAAGAAAATTTAATACCGCTGGTTGCTAGCGTAGAACAATATTAATTTTTCTTGGTTTTTATTTTTAATTTGAAATTCTATAGTTTTATATTTAAATATTTTTAGTTTCAATATTTTATGTATAAGTTAGATTCTACTTTTCACTTTATTATTTTTATTTTAATTAATAGCATATTTTAATTTTATTTTACCAAGGATATGGTAAAACTCTATTACTTATACTAATAGAAAAGATGCAATAGGCGATTCTCCTCTTTCTGTTAAATAAAATCAATGAAAATTCAATAGGTTATGAGAGTAGTTACATTATTTCTGCAATAATAGTGAAGGATAAATAATTAATTGAACCTAAAGCATCATCTTTTATTTAATTCTTTAACTAGCAATAGCGGGACTGATAATTGGCCGTATAACTATATATCTAGAGAGTGCATTAGTTAAATATTCTTGTTGGCATATAGCTAGTAATTGAAAATATCACGTATTATAATTAGTTAATGGTAGATTCAAATTTCTTGGTAGATTTTATTATTTTATTTTACCTCTGTTAGTTTTTATTTGATTTCATTTTATTTTAATTTAGTTGATTTAAACTTTTTATTTTAGAATTAGTTACTTTTTTTGTTTTGTTTCGAATGCCTAGGTTGGATTAGAGTCATTATGTTATTAGTCTATGTGATGACTCTTAGTACCCTGTATTACTTATGACTGGTATCTTGGTTGATAGGTATATTTTGCCGCTATCAAACACATTTTTCACTTATGCTTATGAGAATTAGGTAAATTAAAAATAGAAAACACTATATCTTATGTCTCATGGACACTGTGTAACCATCTCTTGAGCTACAAGGCATCAAGTAACTATCTCCTAAGCTAAAAGGTATTAGGTATCTGTTCTAAAGCCTAGATGGCGTATTCATCCTCTTAATATTTCGGTTACCCTATACTTATGTATCAATATCTCATATAGGACTCATAGGTCACTTATATAGTGTATAGGGACCTAGATAACATTTACAACATTATCTCTATCTAAATGAACACTCAATGGCCAAACCAAGGCTAATAGTATGGCTTATCTCACATAGCCTATGGGTGTAATCCTCACTACAAGGGTAAATGATCCTACTAATTTTAAATATATTATTTCACTTTAAAATTTAACAACTTATAATATATTTTATTAATCACTACCTAAATAAATTATATATCCCAACTTCAGGAAAAATTACTATTCACCATATACTATGCGTGTAAAAATAAAAATGTAAATTTATATTAAGAATATTGTATTTAAAAACAATTTTTTTTGTATTACTAGAATTTACTATTTGCATCAATTTACTATTAGCATTAATTTTCTATTAACATTAATTTACTATTTTAATGGTCAATTCAAAGATTAAGTGATGTATATAGGGTTATGGACTTAAGAATTGAGTGGTCATATAGGTCGGTTAGGATTTGAATGGGATAATAAAGATTTGGTGATGATAGATTAAGAATGATTCTGGTTGAATGATTAGGGTTTTAGGATGATATGTCGTAGGTTAGGGTTAGATTTTAAGATTAGGGTTTTGGATATGGGATGATGATGATGATGATGATGAACAATTGTGATGATGATGATTTTATGAAGAGATTTATATTATGATATGGAGATAATAAACATATGATAATACTAGAATTATTGTGTAGTTTGGACATAGAATAGATAGAAGTACGAATAATAAGTCAAAGATGATGAATGTTATGTTGAAAATGACGGCTAGGGTTGAAGATTGGAGTGGGTTATGGATGGGTTTAGAGATATTAATTAACATCTAATTTAAATAGAAAAATAGAATAAGGATTTCAATAACAATCACTCACACAAAATTGATTGTAAATGAGAAAAGCTTATATAGAATTTAAATAAGGAATAACTTATGTTTTCATTCAATTAGGTATGCGTATGAATGTATAACCCTAAGGCTTTTATATCCTATTTCACCTTCCAATATTAAAAGATAATTCTAGTTAATTAGTAATAAAAATATAATCTAATTGGCTCCCATGCAATGTCTTATTTCCTAATCCAAGCACAACTTATAAAATAAACCCTATAAGATATAATGCCCTTAAAAAGCTAATTTTTGCTCTAGCCAATCATATAGAAAATAATTAAAAAAATATTAACACGCTAAATAAAGCTAAAAGCATGCCATTAATTCTTTAAAAAAAAACCTTCTCATGCATTTTCTGCATAGCATGCACATGTGTCTCTTGCTAGTTACTTATTTTGTAAGTTTCATCCATAACTAGCAATATAGTCTTCTGTTTGTCTTCAAATTCGTAAGATATTCTCTCCAAGTAAAGGAAAATAGGCTCCATTATAATAAATTCTAAATATTAATCATTTTATCCTAAATCATTCTCCATTACATTTTCCCTCAAATTTGTATGTTTATAGTAATGACTAATATCTTCAACATTACATGTCCTAGATACCCCACCATATGAATTAGGTAAATCTAGCTCATAACCACTTTCTCCATAGTTTCTATGTATTTTTAAAGGATCATACACCCTTGGAATAAGCTAATTTTTCCTTATATTACAAACCTCTCCTTCCTTAAGTACAATCATACCAAATATTGCTGTTGAATGATATGTTGACTCCTATGCTTGTTTTCTCTTGCCTTATATACTTCATTTTCCTTTTCAATGTTGTGCTTGAATTATTGATGAAGTTTATAATAGAACTCCACTCTCTCTTCTGCAACATAATCTTCATTTCAACTTTCTTCAGTGGTAACATATCAATCACCATGTATGGATTAATTCCATAAACTATCTCAAATGGATTAGAGCTCGTTGCAGTTGAAGGACTCTAAATGTAAGCAAACTCCGCATGTGCTGAATTAATATCCCAATCCTTAGCACTCTTACTCACCAATCCCCTTTGGTACCCAATTTTCTATTAGTAAATTTAATTTTGCCATCCGTTTGAGGATTTTGTGATGTACAAAATAAAAGCTTCATTCCTAGAATATGTCATAACGTCTTCCAAAAATAACTTAGGAACTTCACATCTCTATCTGAAACTATACTCCTTGAAATCCCATGCAATCTCACAATCTTATTAAAATACAAGTCTATAATATGATTACCATCATCAATCTTTTGTTATGGAATAAAATGAGCCATATTGAAAAATCAATTCACCACAAGCATAATAGAATCTTTTCCTCTTTGTGTTATAGGAAATCAAAAAATAAAATGTATATTAACACCGTTCTATGGTTGAGTAGGCATGGGTAAAGGTATATATAATCCTTTATGATAGAAACTCTTATTCCTTTAACATGTAGCACAACTAGTAATCGTAGCTTGCACTCCTTTTTACATTATTAGCCAATAAAAATGCTCTTACAATAGTTCCAAAGTCTTGTGAATTCCAATGTGTCCTATAATACCTCTTTTATGCACCTCTTTGATTAAAAAAATCTTGAATTGATGTCTTATGCACACAAAATGCATTTTGCTTGAATAATAATCCATCTTGAAGAACATAAGCTCCACGACTTCCTTGTTTCTTACACTCTTCGAAAATCATGGTAAAATCATCATCAATGGCATATTGATTCTTCACCATTTTGAAACCAAAAGCTTTGCATACATCATCGTAAGTATCATGGTCCTCCTAGACAATGCATCCTTCAAAACATTATCCTTTCCATCCACATGTCTTGTAGAAAATAGAAAATTTTGTAAAATACTAATCCACTTGGCATGTCTTGGACTCATTTTCCTTTAATCATAAAGATAGTTCAAACTCTCATGATTCAAGTGAAGCATAAAATTTTTGGGTCTCAAATAATGACTCCCTGTCTCAAAACAACAAACAATAGCATATAACTCCTTCTCATAAGTTGAATGATTGAGAGATTGTTTGGTTTTACTTAGGAAAAGTAGTTTTTTAGATAATTAATTATAAAAAGTAATTATAGATTTTTATAAGTGTTTGGTTTTCCTTTTTAAAAGTAATTATAAAAAAGTGATTTGTAAAAATTAATTTCTAAAAGTAATAATCTATAAGTAATTTTTACCTACTTTTTTACATCACTTCTGCACCTTGCGACACGGTTGCTTAAAAAAAATTCATTCATGATGGTAAATGAATATCTCATCCCCATCCCCGTCCATTGTTTGGCTTATGCTGGCTCGAGTTCTTCATCTCTACTGCTCACCTTCTCCATTTTTGGTGCTCGTGTTTGCCATCACCATTTTTGCTGCTTCCATTTGATGCCGCTCTTTGATCGATCTTCACAAGATACAGATCTCTAATTGTTGGGCTTCGATTTCCCGTCCTCTTGAAATTCCAGGTTTGTTGTTCTTTCCTTCTCCGTCTCCTGCTCATTGTCTTCAATTTTGTTGGTTCTGTTTTTCTTCTTTTTTGTTGGTCCACTTCTGCCATTACGAGTCATGGTTCCCTTGATGTCTTTCTTTAAGATTATGCTTATAGGGCTTTTATTTGCGGAGATATCAGGACCGGTGTCATCTACGATAGGATAGTGCCTTCGAACTTGACATGGGGCTAAGGTGTTTGGGATTAGGTTGAGGAGCAGAAGCCTATTTACTAGGGGTGTGGAGAGCAATAAAGAGTTTGAGATCCCAATTGGCGTCCTGGAAACGAATACATGATATTTATAATATTATAACTAGGGGCAAAGTAGTGTTTTATAAAGAATTCCCCCAAAAATCAATGAGAAACATCTTTGAATCCTCTTAGGAAGTAGGATATCCTTAATCGATGTCAACACTGTCTGAATTCCCTTAGATGCCGAGGCTATCTTGTGGTAGGTACCAAATCCCAAAGAGGCAGAACAAATGGTGTCGGTTGATATATATATGGTAAATATATTTGTGGTTGGAGATAATATGCATCATATGAATCAAATTCTAATAAAAAATTGAAGGAAACATAATAACTATTCAATTGAAAATTATCATAAACTGCATAAGAATCATGCATAGCATAATCATTTGAGTTGGACCCTCTAGTCGGGGTATGAAAATGGGTTGTGTTGATTCATAACATATTCCATGTTCCCCTAGTTTCATATGGAACAGGTAACGATCCCATATTCCCTTTGTGTTTCACAAGAACGGGGTAAATAGAAGAGAATATTTGGTGCATAAACTCACATGATTCTGAGTCGATAATGATTTCTCAATTAGGAACCAGGGGTGTTGATATTTGATACTTTTCCATAAGGAAAGATGAAAAAATAGGGATGAAAGAGACAAAAAGTGGATTTGTTTATATCCTCCTGTGTTTCGTTCTTATATTTTAATGACGTTTTAATTTTTACATATGAATTCAATGAGCTATTCTGAAATAATTTTGATCGTTAAATTATATCTTGTTATTCATATGCTTTGTTTTTTCTCAGATGTGTTAGCTAGGGAGCATTGCTGACAAAGTTATCTTTTGTCACCTAATAGTTACAATATTATATTCAGATTTCCATATTGAATTGTTATACTTGTTATTTCCTATGAGATATTGTCTTATTCTTTTTCTATTTACTAATAAAAGATATTTTTGGTAGATTTACCGAAGGGCGGAAACTGCATATGCAGCACTTTCTGCTGGTTTAAGGGATGAGTCATTTTTTCTTGAAGATAGGTGACCATTTACTTGTGTTGATGTTTGCTTTTGAATTTTGAGATTTTTTTTGTACTTTATTATTGGTGATGTGGATGGTTATCTATGTTGTAACTTATATTGTTTGTTGTGCATGCCTTCTAGTTTGGATGCCCTATTTTTAGGACACACTCTTTTCACTCTCCAGGCTTTACCTGTGAGTTCTTGTTATCTATAAGTTTTAAGTGTGATGGATGTTGTTGGGCATAAGAGCTTTCTTCTTATGCTATTATTAAGTTTTTTAACCTGCATATTTTATAGGAAAGACCATGATCATCATTTCTGCTTAGGTTGAGGTTGCATTTGTCTGAGCTCTATCAATTGACAGTATTATTCCATGGGGCGATAGTTATTGATAGCTTATGTTTATCTATACCTGCAAGCTGACTACTCTATGAGTCTCATTAAGTGATGGCATGATAGGAACTGGCTCTTTTACTCATGCTTATGGGACATTTCAATTGGTCTGAGATGTGACCTGATTCAGATTCATGAAATCAAGGGCTCTCCTTGAGCTCGAGCTAAATTGAATGTGGATTGTGGGAGAATCTGTCTAAATTATCATTAAAAATATGTGTTGTTTTAGTTCCGCATGACAAATGCCTATCCCTATTTGAATCAATTTTCTTATTATATCTCATATTATGCAAATGGCATATACTGTGCATCTCATATTGAGAGTTGGATTTCATCTATTCATCTTCTGAGTAAGTATTCAGCATCTGCCAAGTACTAATTAACTAAAGTAGACTTGAAGAAATGAAGATGTTCTTAGTTCTAGTTATAGTGAATTTTTTATTATGAACTATTTGGAATTTCTAAATACATCAATCAAATTACTTTACCTAAATACAATGTTCTGATAATTTTGAACCTTATCCCTACACATGGAACAATTTGTAGAAAATAGAAGTTGAATCATATAGCAATGTGGTTATAAAGTTAAGTTCTGAATCTTTTGAAACATCTAATTTTTCATTGGATCGGCTTATTGTGTTTTATGCTTATGAGTTATGAGCTAAAGTCATCTAAATATACCTTTTTGGCATTCACTTCAAACTAAGCTAAATTTATTTTTCATAATGCATGTATTAGGAAATAGCCCAAGTTCTATTAACTTGGAAGCATCTTAACCATCATATAATTAGTCTGCTACAAAATTAGACTTCTGTGCACATGTAGTGCATGTGTATTACAACCACTATTATGTTTTTTTCACACAATACTAAGACTACAGTAAGAACAAGGTGATAGTTGTGTTTTATGTGTAAATAAGTAGAAAGTAAAACTAATGAGAATGGAAGAAAAAATAGATCAGTTTCATTCTTGATAAGTATTCAATGATTGAAAACTTTATGCAGGTGAATTTCTTTGACCTTGGTTCTATCTCATACTCCTATTATTAAGTCAAAGTGTATATAATATTATTACATCAATATATATATATATACCGCAAACCAACATACTTTTATTACTATATAATTTGAGTCAATGACTTAGAATCTACCGGATTCTCAAGATCGATCCTATGAGAAACTGAGTAAAATCTGAAACTGGGAGACGGAATGCATAAATATTACTTTTATCATAAATTTATAAATATAATGTATGTTTATAATTGCAAGTATAATACAATTATATAATACAATTAATTATAAGTATACTGTAATTATGTTAATAATATATTTAAATTGATATCTCTATTGATAGTATGTAAGTGTATTTGTAATATATATGGCATCTTCATTAGATACTACACATTGGATCGAATCAAGGCATCAAACCTTTGTTCAATTATGTGTTGAGGAGGTTAAGAAAGGCAATAGGCATACTTCGAGTTTCAATAAGATTGGATGGTCCAATAGTGTTGATGGTCTTAATAGGCTTGAGAATGTGCGATACCAAAAAATTCAAGTGAAAAATCATTTTACCTCAACAAAAAAAGATTACTTGGCATGGGTAAAACTTGAAAGTGAAACCGGACTTAGGAGAGACCCAATAACAGGTACAATCACTTGTGGGGAGGATGGGTGGAAGATATTTATTCAGGTAAATTACAATTATATATTTTTTAACTTATTATTATTATTATTATTATTATATATAGCATGAAATAATTTATTTTTTTTGTAACAAAATCCAAGATGTAAACACTTTCACAATAAGCCAATTGCCCATTTAGATGAGCTTCGATTAATCTTTGGTGGTACTCATGTGACTGGAGAACATTCATGGGCTCCATCTCAAGGGACTCATACACGTTTCGATAAGGATGATGAAGAGTTAAGAAAAAGTAATGCGGGTCCTTATAAATGCCAAAAAGTCATTGACATCGAGGGTTGTGATTCTAGTGATTCAGATGGTGGGACATGCCAAAAGGAAAAGTCAATCAACAAGCATTCTAAGAGTCAACAAACTAGTTCTCGTAAGAGAAAGGAGTCAGCTAGTGAGAAGCTTGATTATAAGTAGCTACAATTATGTGAATCTACATTTAAGAGTAACGATAATCTTCCTTTGCCTACACCTCAAGCTTCAACAGCCCCCACAATAA
Organism: Tamarix chinensis; assembly: GCA_030549775.1. Lineage (NCBI taxonomy): Eukaryota > Viridiplantae > Streptophyta > Magnoliopsida > Caryophyllales > Tamaricaceae > Tamarix > Tamarix chinensis. Next base: position 60,782,183 of record CM060177.1, on the reverse strand, counting down.
AAGAATGTTTAGCTATTCTAAATAACATGGCCGATGAAATTACTGATGAGTTATTTATCCTCGGTACTAATGCTTTCAAGGATCCTGATAACAGAGACATATGGATGTATATGGCTCCCCAAAAGCGTAATTTTTGGTTGGAATCTTTAAGAGATCCATCTAAGAGTTAATCAAGGATGTTAGGTTGTTATGGTATTTTGTAAAAGAATAATTTCTTTGAGATTTTTTTTTTATTTTCTATTTGTAAAACTATGATGTATGAATTATGTTGTTTATGTTGAACTTATGTAATTTTTTGGACTTGTGACTTTTGGTATTTTAGAATAGTCTACCTTTGATAGAATTTAGCCTATCAATCATATGCATATCATATTTTTTTGAGTTAGCTTTGAAATATTCATGTTCTTTGATAGAAAACATAAGTGTTGTTTGTTGTATATAATTTTATGCATATATATTGGATATACATATAATATAAGTGATGCTTTGATTTTAAATAGATGGATGATAAAAAAAAAGACTAATACTACTTTTACTTGTAGTGCAACATTTGCGAAAGACAAGGAAGGCGTCTATCGAGAAGCAAGCTTGTTTGGAATCTTCTGAAACAGGTCACCAGTTTATCCAATGTATATTAAATAGTCATGAAAGGCTATGCCACGGTTTATTTAGAAGGAAGAAGGACGATTTTCTAAGGTTAGCAAGTCTTTTAAGATTAAGGAGGTTGCTAAGTGATACTTATAATGTGACCATTGAAGAACAACTAGCGATTTTTTTATATAGAGTTGGTCACAATGAAAGGAATAGAGTTGTGCAAGATCGATTTCAGCACTCTGGAGAAACCATTAGTAGATATTTCAACAAGGTTTTAATTGCTATATCAAAGATTGCTAGTGAGATTGTAAGGCCTCATCGAAGCCTTGATGAGGTCCCTCCTGAGATCATGAATGATTCGAGACTTTGGCCTTATTTTAAAGATTGTGTAGGAGCGATAGATGGAACACATATCGATTCTTGTGTTCCAAAGAATGAACAAATTCCCTATCTAATCTTAAAGGTGTGTGTTCCCAAAATATTATGGCAGTTTGTTCTTTTGATATGTTGTTCACATTTGTGGAAGTTGGATGGGAGGGGTTGGCTCATGATTCTCGAATATTCCAACACTGTATTCGAAATCTCAACAAAAACTTTCCTAATCATCCTCGAGGTAAATAGAATATTATTTTATATGTTAAGCATGAAATATTATAGTTGCATAATATGAACGTACATCTTATGCAGGTAAATATTATGTGGTTGATTCAGTTTATCCCAATACATCCGGCTATCTTGCGCCACTCAAGGATACAAGGTATCATCTATCCGATTTTCAAAGAGTTGGCGGTCCACAAGGAAAAGAAGAGTTATTCAACCATTTACACTCGTTAGTGTGAAATGTCATTGAGTGTTCCTTTGGTGTTTTAAAGGCTAGTTTTCCCATCTTAATGCAGATGCTGAATTATAGTTTGGAATAACAAATGTTTATTGTCATTGCAACAATGACAATCCACAATTTTATTAGGTTGAATGGAATGGATGATATATTATTTGATGAGTTTTTTAGTAGAGAAATATATGAAGAAAACAATAGGAATAGAGATATTGGACAACATGTAGAGGGTAGAGTTGCTAGAGAAATGGAAATGGTACGATGTAGGATTGCAGATGATATTTACCATGCACGTCATTAAAATATTTGATTTTATGATGCTTATTATAAATTTAAGAATGTTTATTGCATAATATAAACTTTGATCATTGTCACTATTTGAGTTTCAGATGTTTGTGAATTTTATAAAGTTTGTTTAGTGGTTGTTCATAATTTTTTTTAATAAGTTTAAAATTTTTAATTTATAATTTTTAGTACTTTGTAATATCTTTATATTTTTTTATACATATTAATGTTTCATGTGCTTTTTAATATTTAATATTACATAATTTATATAGTAATTATTACTGAAATATATATATAGGAAGATAAAAACTAAAGTCGGAAAAGAAAAAGTTGTTTTGTAGAAAAATGAAAACCAAACACTAATAAGGTACAATAAGTATCTTTTTGGCATTAATCACTTATATAGTAAAATTAAAAACAAACATACATATTACTTATAAAAGTAATTTTTTAAAAGTAGATTTATAAAAGTAGTTTTTATGTAAAATTAGTTGTTAAAAATAAGTAATACCAAACGACACCTGAGTCTTGAACTATTCTAATTTTTAGTGAAAAACACAATTGACTTCTTCTCTTATGAAATCACCCTCCAATACCTACACCACTTGCATCACGTGTTACATAAAATAATTTCTTAAAACTAGGTAAAGATAATATTGGTGCATTTCAATGCTTTATCTTTAACTCTTCGAATACCTTTGTTGCATGTTCATTCCTATAAAACTCTCCCTTCTTCATCAATTGTGGGATTAGAGCCACAATAGTAGAAAAGTCTCTGATACTACAATAAAATGAAGCCAAAACTCTCCCTTCTTCATTAATTGTGGGATTAGAGCCGCAATGGTAGAAAAATCTCTAATAAACCTACTATAAAATGAAGCCAATCCATGAAAACTCTGAACCTTATGGACATTAGTAGGAATAAGCCACGTTTGAATAGCTTCCACTTTTGAATGATAAACTCTAATACCATCTCCCATCATATTATAGCCAATGAAAACCACACTCTTCATCATCAAATTACACTTCTCCATTTTACCATAAAGTTTCACCTCCTTAAGCTTATCAAACAACATCTTCAAATGCTGCATGCGTTCAAAATTACTCTTTCTATATACCAAAATGTCATGAAGGTAAACAACAACAAAAACTCTAAGGAAAGGTCTAAGTAAATTAGTCATCAATCTCATGAATGAACTTAGTGCATTACATGGCCCAAATGGTGCCACTAAGCACTCATATAACCCATACGTAGTCTTAAAAGTTGTATTCCATTCATGCCCTCCATTATTCTCATTTGATGGTAGCCACTCCTAAGGTCAAGCTTAGAAAACACCTTTGTTCCATGCAACTCATGTAGCATAGCATCTAGTCCTGGCCTAGGAAATCTATATTTGATTGTGATATTGTTGACCGCTCTAGAATCAATGCGCCCATCCTTCTTAGGAACCAATAAAGTTGGATCACTACACAAACTCATACTCTCACAAAAATAACCTCTATCCAACAACTCATGCACTTATCTTTGTAGCTCAGACTCTTTTGGATTGCATCTATAAGCTAGCTTATTGGCAGTGGAACTCCTATCATGAGATCAATGGCATGCTCAACACCTCTCGAAGGTGGTAATCCAAGTGCCAACTTATCTGAAAAAACATCTGCATGCTCCCTCAACAGCTGTTATAATTTTAGATCTATAACAGAATTATTCCCTCATTGGACTTCCTTCACCAATATATAGCATACTTCCTCATCCTTAATAGATTCAATCATCTCACATTCCTTAAGGATCAACTACTCCTTCTTCTTTTCTCCCTTTTTTTTCTTCATTCATTTATCTCCCTCTAGCCATTCACTCCTCAAAAACAAACTTCCCACATCTATATTAGGCTTGAGTCTTAATTTCTTTTTACTTTTCACACCACATACTCATTAAGGAATCCATCATATACAACCTTCCTATCAAATTACCAAGGTCTTCCCAATAAAATATGAAAAGCATCCATAGGTATAATACCATATAAAACATCATCAGAATAATTTTTAATTTTAAAAGAGATGAGAGCTTATTTGGTTACCCTTACACCTTTTTCCTCCCTAAGCCATTGAATTAAATATGGTCTTGGATGATCCATAGTCTCCAATCCAAGCTTTCTCACAATTCTTTCACGAGAAACATTGGTACAAGAGCCACTATCAATGATGAGTTCACATAATTTATCTCCAACTCTACAATTGGCTTTAAAAATCTTCTCTCTTTGAGTATGTTGAGGTTGTTATTGTACTTGAAGCACCCTTTGCAATACTTAGCAATATACTTGTCTATCTTTCATAGCATTTTCTGGACTATCACTTCTTTCTTCAAGGTTTTCATCAAAGTATCCATTTTCCTCATCACAAACCTACATGCTTGATATCTCCATTAAAGTCAATGCCTTTTGATTTGGACAATTCCTAGCATAGTGATCATAGCCTCTACACTTGAAACACTGCTTGTTCATGTAACACCCCAAAATTCACTACTTTTTTTGAAAGAGGAAGTAATTAAAATAATTATAAAAACTACCCCCTTAAGAATAAACTTAATTAAAACTCTACCATTCGCTTCTCACTGTGGCCGGAATAAAAATTTTTCAAAATAATTAAATCCTTTTTGGTTCAAAAACGATTTCAAATCAAGAAATTTTTTTAATCCAAATTCATTTTGAAAATGATACTACTTGTAGTATCAGCTTAAAAAGGTTAAAAATGAAAGAACGATCGAAACACACTTTAAAATCCGATAAAAATTTCATAAACCAAATTAAATTTCAAAACAGGCGTGGTCAAAATTTTAAAAATGAAAGAGTGCGGTCGAAACCATTTACGATACCAACTTGTGGTATCAACTTAAAAATTTTAACATCGAAAGAGCGTGATCAAAAGGATCAATTGCTTCGATACCAAATTGTGGTATCAACTTAAAAAATTTTAAAAACAAAAGAGCGTGTCCGAAAGGATCAACCGCTCTAATACCAACTTGTGGTATCAGCTTAAAGAAAAATTTAAAAACAAAGGAGCTTGGTTGAAATCAACTTCGATACCATCTTGTGGTATCAACGTAAAAGTTTAAAAACTGAAGAGCATGGTCGAAACCTGCTCTGATACCAAATTATAACACCCCAAAATTTACTACTTTTTTTTTGAAAGCAAAAGTAATTAAAATACTTAATTTAAAACCCGTGAATTCTGTAGATGTTACCGCCACACTTAGTACCAGACCGGTTCTCTCCGACCATTCCAGTACCAAGTGCTAAGGCTAAGAAAAGATTTACATTAAACTCAAACTAACAATTCATAAAAGAAGTGAAAAGATCATTCATTAAAAATCAAAGTACGCATAAAGAATCATGAATCAATAATAAGATAGAAATCAGAGTGTGAAATCAAAATTCCTCGAAAGGAGTAATAGCTACAAACATTAATATTTAATTTCAAAAAATACAAAACAAAAGGAATAACAAGGAGCAATAGAGGTTACATAAAGACTGAAATATGGCCACAACCCTCTCAAACTTTGAGCCAAACATGCTCAACATTCAGCCCCACCGGATATCGCACCCACTTGCATAAAGTCAGAAGGGCATACTACTCGTGGGAATGAGCAGCACCCATGAAAAGGGTGATCAGTACGCTACGTACTGAGTAAGGTAACCGAGCACTAAGGCTAACACATAAACACATAAATCATGTAGAACATAAAAGAGCATAATCATAAATGCATATGATCAACTAGGTAAAAGTATGTGCAAAGGCTCATGAATAATCTGGATTAATCACTTAATTAATCTCTTATCAGAATCCGACTTACACCATGCCTTTTATCAATCCATGCGAGCATAGGAACACCCCACTATTATAACCGGTTGGCCGGTCACAATAGAGCATCATGCTCTAACCACTATTATTACAGGTGGATCGGTCACAATAGGATCAAACCCTTACCACTATTTTTACCGGTGGATCGGTCACATATAGGGTAAAAACCCTAACCACTATTCCTAACCGGTGGATCAGTTCGGTTCCTCCTCGCATGGTGTTCCACTGTAAGTAATTAGTGTCTTTTATTTACCTTAGCAAAACTCTGGTTTATTTTCATTGAGATCGGGATCCCCCACTATTATAATCGGTGGGTCGGTCACATATAGGACATCATGTCCTAACCACTATTATTACCGGTGGATCGATCACAATAGGGTAAAACCCTAACCACTATTATTACCGGTGGATCGGCCGCACATAGGGTAAAACCCTAACCACTATTACTGACCGGTGGATCAGCTGGTCCCGTCTTAATATCTTCCACTTTGAGTAATTAGTGTCTTAAATATTTTATTCAAAGGCTTTCACTATGGACATGTACAAATCATAAATCATAAATTCCATATTCATCATCATACTTTATTCACCAATTACACATGTGCTACCACCAAACCTTGGACATGCATGAATCGCTCCCTTTACACTTATCCTCCAATTCCACTTCACATTTCACTCTAGGGTTTTATCCCGAAATCCTAATTTAGGCCTTAACATCCCCTCTTACTCCACCTCACATCACCCAAATCATTTTAACACTCCACACATCACAAATCATCGATTCCATTCTCATAATTACACCTTAATCACCAAAAACACATGATATAACAAAACCTTAAGTAGCCACACCAAACCCTAACCAACCACCACAAACCATAATTAACCACTCCAAACCTTATTTAACCATAACAACCAAATTAGCCATTCCAAACCTTAATTAACCACGACCATTCACAATTAGTCACTCCAAACCCTAGCTTCATCTCCTACGTACCCAGATAATGTTACACGTATTATTTTTCATCCAAAGTGTTTAACTACTCAAACAACACTTACATTACCTTCCTTACATCCTAAATTAACTTTTCATACGTAAATTTTACTCCCATGCAGACTTTACACATCCCATGCGACCATTCGAACTTTTCATGCAAACCCTAAATTCCATGCAATCATTAACTCCCATGCAAAACCCTAACTCCACCACATAACCCTAATACCACCACACAACCATTAATACCACCATGCAAAACCCAAGATTCTGTCATACAATACCCTAAATTCAATCCATACCAACCAAATATTCATCCTTACCAAACCCTAGATTCAAATCATAGAAAACCCAAAGATTTGTCCATATAATACAATTGATTAGATTCTCCCATTCATAACCACAAATTAGATTCCCCCATATAAGACCATAAGTTAGATTCTTCCACATAAAATCATAACTAGAATCTCCCATATAAACCATAAATTAGACTCTCCTATATAACATCATAAATTAGATTCTCCCAATTAGTATCATAAATTAGATTCTCCCAATTAACATCATAAATTAGATTCTCCCAAACACACCATAAATTCGATTCTCCCAAACACACCATAAATTCGATTCTCCCATCTAACATCATAAATTAAATTCTCCCAAATAAAACCATATATATTATATTCTCCGCATAAAACCATAAATAATATTCTTCCATATAAAACCATACATTAGATTATTCCTTATGAAACCATAAAATTAGATCAACTCACTACATTTAAAGGATATTTATTATAAGAATTATTTAAAAAATTATTTTTAAATTGAATTAATTAGGGCAAATAAAGAAGAAATTTATAAGTATTTTTATTAGAAAATAATTTGGGTATTTTAGCTAATTAAGCATTTTATTTTGAAAATAAGTTAAATAAATTATTTAAAATAAGGAGAAAATAGTTTTAAATTAATATTAATTTTATAAATAATTTAATTAGAGAAAATTAGGATGTTTTGCTAATTAAAAAGAAATTTATGGAACATCTTTTAAAAATCCTAATTTAGCCTAAAAAAAGGATTTAAATATTATTTTATTTAAATATTATCATTTTTAAATATCCCAATTATTTTAATTAATTTAATTAAGCCAACCCACTATTTTTATTTTTCCCCTTTTCCTTTTTCCTTTTCTTTTTCTTCTTCTTCCTCTATTCTTTTTCTTTTTCTTCTTCTCCCAAAGTGGGCTAGTCGCGGCCCATTTCCCTTCTTCTTTCCTTCGGCCCGACCCACGCCGCACACCTTTCTTCTGCCATCCCCCTCTACGTCGCGTTTTGACTCTTTTAACACTGAAACCCGTCGTTTGCTTAAACCTCCTCCTCCGTCACGCCCAGACCAGCCCGGTCTTCCCTCTTTTCTTTTCTCTTCTTTCCTCCGTGAACCGCTCGATCAGGCCCTTTCTTCTTCTTCCTCCTTCGCGTCTGCCAGCCCGTCAACCAACACCTACACCGCCACTCACCCCCTAGTTTTTCGCCGCCAGTTACGGTCGTTTTGACCGGCGATTTTTATTCCTATCTCTTCCCCCTGAATCGCCGAACCTCTTGACCCAACCAAATCTCCCTCTTCTCGCGCCATTCTCTCTCTCTCTCTCTCCTGCGCACACCCATTCCTGTTTTGCTGCCGCCGGCCAACCCTCGCCTCTGGTAAGCCCAACCCTACTTCCTTATCCCCTCACCAACCTAAATAACCCTAACCTCTCCTCTAACTCTATAAAGACCCTCACAATATACCTTGGTTCGAGTTTGGATTTCCTAACCCAGAAATCCTTCCTTGTCGCCACCACTTCTTTAGACGCCTCGTCCTCCGCCTACGGCCAACTTCACCGCCCGTTCTGGCCACCCGTGTCATCCTTACACTTCCCTCTAGCTAACCAAATCTTCCTCACCCTTTGATTCTTCCTGAAAAACCCATCCCAGCTGTGCGAAGTTCCCTTCCTGATCAACCCTGTTTTCTGCCCCGCCACCCTTCGTGTCGCCCTTAGCCACCTCCTCCTCCGCTAAGGCCGCTTCTTTCACCTCCCAAACTGTGCTTCAGACCCTGCCCTACCTTCCCATACCTTTAGTTTCCTTTTTCTCCCTCTCCTCCTCTCTCTTTCTTCTTCTCCTCCATTCGACCACCACCACCGCCACCGTGCGCCGCCACCTTTGGATCCGCCAGCACCCTCATTCCGCCCCTCTCCTTCCGGGGAACTCAAAACACCCCAGCTCCCATTTTAATTCTTCCTATCTTATTCCCAGCATGCATTTTTCCCCTCTTTCTTTCCCCTTTCCAGCCACCGCCGCCACCGCCGTGCGCCACCGCCGGTGCCGCCTATCCCCACCATCATTTGGTTGAACCCTAGACCCTCTCAGCTATTTTCCCTATTTTTATAACCCTTAAATTATTTTATTTCAATTATTTACATATAAATACTATGATTATTATTCTTAATATTTATATTTTAATATGCATTATTATTATTATTATTATTAGTATTAATATTTTTGTTATTATTTATGTAGAGGGCTGAAGCCTAATATATTTTAATTCGATTTTATTATTATTCTTCTTACTAATTCTATATTTACTATTATTAATATTAAAATGTTATAAGCATAATAATAATTATTATTTTCTATTTCGAATTTCCCTTATTCTTATTCCATCATTATTAATACAAATATTTTAACATTAGTGTTGCTATTAATTTTACTATTATTATTATTATTATTATTATTATTATTATTATTATTATTATTATTATTATTATTATTATTATTATTATTATTACTCTTATTATTTCTGAATTTGGTTATGTAAGTTACAAATAATATTTTTAGTAATGACAAAAACATACTTTAACTTCATGTCATACCACATACGAAATAATTAATAATGACAAACATAGAATACATAGCATACAAAGCACATAATGCACACAAAATGCCTTAGCACCCCTTACCTAAAATGACACCGGTCTTGGAGCATGCTCCTATGCCTCCTTAGGGCTTTAACTGGTCTCACCTATTATGAGGGAAAAGCCAAAATTAGACTCCCTCCTATCAAAAATACTATTAAAAACTAACTTAATATAAGACTAGGCTTTGATAAAATATTAAAATAATAATAGCAAAAATACCAAAAATAATATCGATAGTAATAATAATAATAAGAAGGACATTACTCAAAACATAGTAAAATAAGGGCTTCATCCCTTTTACTAAAATACTACTACTAATAATAATATTAGTAAATTAAATATCCAAATTTATTAATAATATAGTGTTGAAATAATAAATAATAATATAATAATAATAATAATAATAATAATAATACATTATTAGAAAAACTAATGTTAAAATATTTGTATTAATAATAATGGAATAGGAATAATGGAAATTCGATATAGGAATAATAATAATAATTATACTTTTAACATTTTAATTTTAATAATAGTAAATATAGAAATAATAAGAAGAATAATAATAAAATTGATTTAAAATATAATAGGCTTCAGCCCTCAACATAAAAAAAAATAATACTAATAATAATATTAATACATATTAAAAATATAAATATTAAGAATAATAATAATAGTATTTATACGCAAATAATTGAAATAAAATAATTTAAGGGTTATAAAAATAGGAAAATAGCTGAGAGGCTCTAGGGTTCAACCATAGGCTGGTGGGGATTGGCGGCACTAGCGGTGGTTCACGGCGGTAGCGGTGGTGGCCGGAAAAAGAAAAGAAAGAGGGGAAAGTTACATGCTGGGAATAAGATATGGAGAATGAAGATGGGAGCTAGGGTATTTTGAGTTGCCCAGAAGGAGAGGGACGGAATGAGGGTGGCGGCGCACGGCGGCGGTGGGTGGTGGCCGAATGGAGGAGAAGAAGAAAGAGAGAGGAGGAGATGGAGAAAGAGGAAAAGAAAGGTAGGGAAAGGTCGAGCAGGGTTTGTAGAAGAGTTTGGAGGTGAAATAAGAGGCATAAACGGTGGAAGAGGTGGCTTAGGGCGGCGCAAAGGGTGGCAGAGGCAGAAAACAGGGTTGATCGGGAAGGATAATTGGCACAGCCGGGGTGGCTTGTGCAGAAATAATCAAGGGTGATGAATGGTTTGGTTAGCTAGAGGGAGCTTCCGGAAGAGTTTGGTGGCTAGATATGGCGATGAAGTGGGCCGGAGGCGGAGGAAGAGGCATCTAAAGGAGTGGCGGTGGCAAGGAAGGATTTCTGGGTTAGGAAATCAAAACTCAAAACAGGTTAGATTGTGAGGATATTTATAGAGTTAGAGGAAAGGTTAGGGTTATTTGGGTCGGTGAGGGGATAATGTAGTAGGGTTCAGGCTTACTGGAGGCAAGGGTTGGCCGGTGGCAGCAAAACGGGGCAAGGGTTGCGTATGAGAGAGAGAAAGAGTATCGCGCGATAAAAGGGAGAGTTGATAGGGTTTATGTGGTCGCTGAATCAGGGGGAGAGATTGGAAGGAAAACCGCCAGTCAAAACGACCGTAACTAGCATAAAAAACTAGGGGGTGAGGCGGCGGAGTTGCAGGCTGGTGGCGTCGGGGAAGAAGAAGGAAGGAGATTGGGGGGGGCTGGACCAGTCAGTCCAGGGGAAAAGAAAAGAAAGAAAGAAAGGGAGACGGGTGAACCGGGATGGACGAGGGGGGAAGGTTTAAATGAAACGATGGGTTTCTATGTCAAACGATTCAAAATGCGGCATAGAGGGGGACGAGCGAAGGGCGACGGGCGCGAGCTGGGCCGAAGGAAAGGAATAAGGGGAAAAGGATTGGGTCGCGGGAGAGGGCAGCCCAAACAGGGAAGAAGGGAGGAAAAGTAAAAGAAAGAAAAAGAAAGAAAAAGAAGAAAAAGGAAGAAAGAAAAGGAAAAAGGAAAAGAGAAAAATAATTATTTTGGGTATTTAAATTTATTAAAATATTTGGGATATTTAAAAATTATAATATTTAAATAAAATAATATTTAAATCCCTTTTAAAGATAAATTAGGATTTTTAAAAGATTTCCCATAAATTCCATTTTAATTAGCAAAACACCCTAATTTTATCCAATTAAATTATTTATAAAATTATTATTAATTTGAAACTATTTTCTCCTTCTTATTTTTAAATAAAATTGTTTATTTAATTAATTTCCAAATAAAATCCTTAATTAGTTAAAATACCCAAATTCCTCCTAATTAAAATACTTATAAATCTCTTCTTGATTTTCCCTAATTAAATAATTTTTTCTATTAAACCTCATTTAAATATAATTTATAAAATTAGAAATTTTCAGGGCATTTCAGTTCACCATGTCAACCACCTTGTCTTTGACCTTCTCTTCATGAATGAAACTATTATTATTGTCTTGATTTGTGTCTTGTGAAGCTTATGAATTTAACATCTCCTTGAAAGTCGAACCATATGGTGCATTGGTGGACTTGATTGTTGGCTTTGTTCTCTTTAATTGTTTCTCAACTTTGATTACTAATTTTACCATGTCTTTAAATAACTCATAAAGATAAACCTCCACCTTCTCTCTAATATTCATATTTAGACCTCCAATAAACCTAGTACATCTTTTCTCTTCTCTTTCTTGGTCATCACAAATAAGAGATAATATTTCATACTCTCTAACCTACTCAACTCTAATAAACCCTTGCCTCAAAGTAGTTATCTTTACGAAATTTTCTTGCTTATATTCTCTAGGAAAAAAATTTATTTTTAGGTGTTTTTTTATTTTCTCCCATTATCTTAATTTTTTTCCTTCTCTTTCCCTCCTCTTCAAATTATCATACCATACTCTAGCAAATTTCTTAAACTTCAATATGGCAATTTTGCACCTTTCTTCTTCATCTTTATACTCAAAAATAGATTCAAAAATTCATAACCATTCAAGAAAAGACTTAAGATACCATCAAAATTAGGTAGATTAAATCTAATCCCTTTTTTTTACATCATCATATAATCTCTTTGATGTATCATGGAGTCATCCATAATTCCCTATACTCTCTTCTTCTCCTTCTTCCATTTGGTTATGTGCTCTCCTTACATGATCTTCTTCTTCTTGATATCTTTGATTTTTATTTTGGATATGTGATACTTGTGCTTGTGAGGCTTTCATCCTTCCCATACGCAACTTAATTTCCCTCATATCCTCCACCAACACCTTGAGAAAATCTCTTAAATCTTCCTCTTAGCTCCCCATGTTTTCCTTACACTAATCGAATGACGTTCTTCAAAAAATACTCCCAAAATCAATCAAAATCTTGAATCTTGGCACCTTCTTGATGAGTTCCTAAAAAAATCTTGAGTTAGAAATGTGTACCTGAAAGAATTTTGAATAAAAATTTGGATCTTGATCTTGTATATCAAATTCAACCAAAACGTATGCTTTAATACTATAATTGATGTTTATAGGGCTATAAAATTATGAATTGGGTGGTAATAAGGGTCAGTTAGGGTTTGAATGTGATGATAGATTGAGAAAGATGACGGTAAAATATTTAGAGTTTTGGGGTGATATGGTTTGTAGGTTAGGGTTGGGGTTTTGAATGTTGGATGAAGATGATGATGATGAAAAATTGTGTTGATGATGATTTTATGAAGAGATTTTGAGTATGATATGGATATTATGAACACATCATAATAGTAGAATTATTATCAAGGGTTTAAATATAGAATAGGTATAATTAAGTAAGAAGAATAGGTTGAAGATGATGAACGTAATGTTGAAAGTAGTGGCTAGGGCTAAATATTGTCATGGGTTATGGATAGATTTAGGGATAGTAAATAATCTCTATTTCACATAGATAAAGAGATTACATCTTTCAATAATAATCACTCAATCAGAATTGTTTATAATTAAAAAGAACTCACACAGAATTTAAATAAGAAATAACTTGTATTTTCATTCAATTGGATATCATATGAATGTGTAGACCTAAGGCTTTTATAGTCTATTTGAATCTCCTTAATATTATAAGATAATTCTAATTAATTAGGAATAAAAATATAATATAATTGGATCCCATGCAATATCTTGTTTCCCTATTCCAGACACATTTTATAAGATAAACCCTATAAGATAGAATCCCCTTAAAAAGCTGCTTTATGCTCTAGCCAATCGTAATGTAAATAATTAAGAAAATAATAACACATCAAACAAAGATAAAAATCTACCCTATAAGATAGAATCCCCTTAAATAATAACACATCAAACAAAGATAAAAATCTACCCTATAAGATAGAATCCCCTTAAAAAGCTACTTTATGCTCTAGCCAATCATAATGTAAATAATTAAGAAAATAATAACACATCAAACAAAGATAAAAATACACCATTAATTCTAACAAAGAACAATTCTCATGCATCGTATGCATGCCATGCACATTCCTCTCTCATGAGTGAATGATTTTGCAAGTTTTATCCATAACTAGCAATATAATCATTCGTTTGTCTTCAAACTAGTAAGGTATCGTATCTAAGTAGAGGAAAATAGGATTCATAATAATAAATGCTAAGTCTTGATCATTTGATCCTACATCACGTGCATCACCCCAATCCCTTGTGGAAAAAATCACCGAATAACCCCCAACACCATTAGTCAAACCCATCATTTTCCCCTCTTCTTACTTTGGCCAACAATAACTAAAACCCTCACTTCCTTCCAGCCTCCTCCATCATTTCACCTCCTCACCTTTGGCCTCCATTTATGTTTCCCTACCATAAGCAACCTATGTTGTTGCATCCCCTTCTCTTTGGCTTATTCCACCATACACCTCCCTTTGTTGTGTAACTATCAACCAAGGTCCTTACCTTAGCCTTTCCTTAATTATATAATTATGTTCTAATGGTGTTTATTATTATTTCTTAGGTGATTTTTTGGAGGTTCCAGATGAGATGGGATAGGATATGAGCTTAGAGACTAGTGCCTTTTTCTATAAGGATACCAGTTATAGTTAGGTTTTGTGCTAAATGTCTAATATGAGTTCGTGTATTGCTATGTTGTAATTTTATGTTAATAATTGCATAATAATCTATATTATGATGTGGTGATATGATATTATTTGATGAAATGTGAGTAAGTTAAGAAGCATACGATATCTTTATGATAAGTTCTATATTACAAATCCTTAGAGAATCAATATAATATAAGGTGATGTATTGTTGGTTGAATAAGCATGATAAATGGGAAATTGGTATTTAAGATGTATGGTGATAAATGGCGGATGTGGAAATAATGTTACCAAACATATAATATTTTGTGAAATAAGGATAATTGATTATCATTAAGGGCATTTTGGTTAATATGGGAATAACAGAAAAATTATGGTATTTGAATATGATACATGGGTTAAAAGATGCTAATAATATCATGTGAATTGTTTGGAGTAAATAAAAATGGCATAGGTTATATAAAATGAAACAAATTGCTTAATTTGGGACTAATAACCCTAAAATGACAATGTTATTATTACATTTGAAAAAATTAAGATTTATACCACAAATTTTGGATATATTGTTAATAATGTTATTTTAGGATGATATATTGAATTTATTAATCATAGGATTCTTATGGGAAAAGTTATGATGTACTTATAAAATTAGAGTTTCGTAAGCATCATAAATCATAACTCTTGAGATAGGGCTTTTATTGCATGTGTAAGATGTTAGATTTAGACCTATATTTTAGGTTATGTTTATCATAATAGTATTTGAGGAAGATATACTAAATTTGGTGGATAAATGAGCAATAGGGAAGAAGTTAAGCCTATAATGTGAAATTAGGGTTTCTTAGAAATCACGTGGACCTAATCCTTGAGAAAGACGTTGATATCTATGTGGTTGCGCTTAAATTGCTTCAATTATATTTTTTTACCTACTAAACCAATCACAAATAAGACATTAATAACTTAAAGTGAAAGGTCACGTGAGCCAGGCTGAGGTTTTTTATGGGTATGTTCCATCAGATGATAATAGTGGCTCAAGTGTATTTTTTTAGAGGTAAATTAGTTCATTCCACTGAATTTCAAATAGTGGGGACCTAGAATCAAAGTGAAAGAGAATATGACATGATATATTGTAACTAATGGAACTCAACATTTAAAGTGAAAGATTGTGTGAATTAGGATTAAAGAGTTGTGTGTATTCCATTGGACGATAATATTGGCTCATGTGTGTTCTTTCCTAAGAGGTTTTTCAAACTACTCCATTGGTTTAAGAATAGTGTTTAGGAGTGTGTTGAGTTGGTATATGTTATGTCTATTCCATTAGATGATAATAATGGTCCAGGTGTGCTCTCCCTCGAGAGGTGCTTAAGTTTGTTTCACCGGATTAATAATAGTAGAGTCCTTTAAATCAACATAAATAAAAGAATGGAATATGTTTTATCCAATAATAAGATCTAAAATTAGTAATTACCTTGTATTATTTTACGTATCATTCATGTATGCTTATTCTCCTCTATGGACTCATGTAATAGTCTATATCCCTTACCCGAGTGTATTGTTACCTTACTCAGTGCGTAGTATATTAACAATTCTTTTCATCAGTGCTACTCTTTCCCACAAGTAGATAACCCGAATGTGTATATGTAGGTTAATGATATCTCATTGGATGACTTTACTACGTAAGATGCTTTATATGAGGTGGAGTGATTTTATGAAATAGATCTTTTGGATGTAGAGTCATGTTATCGAAATGATACTTTTAACCAAATTTCTTTTTAGACTCTTAGTGCCATAGTATCCCTTTATCTGTATTTTTATCAGAGTTAATCTCCAACTTATATTCATAGTTATGATGTCTCTCTTTTTTTTCTATTTAAAATATTTTAAATTCTAATTGTTTTTCCTTGTATTTAATGTGATGATGGTTTGGTTAGTCAGACTTGTGTGAATTATGGCAATAACAACCCAACTATCTTGGTATTATACTTCCACTACAATTTTTTTAATAGTAAATTTAGTGTATTATACTATGACTCTCCTTTCACGTCATAAGGGATCTTGGATATTTTGAATTTAGCTTACACTACTATTTTTTCCCTTTTCTTTTACACTCCATGAAAAAATATCTAAGTTACACTCCATGAAAAACACTCTAAGTTCTAGCTCTATGCTTCTTCACTTTTTCTTATTGTGACTAACTATCCTCCTCCATATTCCTCCAATTTTCTTCTTCTCTTACCTTTTAAATTTAATTTTATAAGCTCTTCTCTATTTTTTCTAAGCAGAGGAGGGATGGAATTTTGTGATTAAGGAAGGATTTAACTATCATATTATCTACATTCATCAATATAAAAAGTTCTTGATATTATTTTCCTTACCTTTTGCTTTTGTTTTTATGCTTCTACTTCACTATTAATTTAATATATTAGATAACTTATTTTTATACCAACCTACTTTTATTTTTTAAGGTAATATAAAATGCAAAGGATTATACTAGCAAATTTAGAATCTTTCTTCTAATTGGTTTGAGCTTAGATTTTATTTAATCTAACATGACCATTAGAAAATAGGATTTTTTTTTCATGAGTTTTTTCTTACTTGGCTCTAAGATGAAAGAATGTGATATAATACAATGAAAATTTGTGATATTATGAAAAATATATGCTCCACTATGTAAGATGCTTATTATAAATATACATGACTATATGAGCTCTTTAATTTTAGTATAATTGTAATAACCCATTATAAAATAATTTAAAACATGTTTAACGTATGTTAATATAAAATGAAATAATTTTGATTTTTTGAAAGGGCTTAAAAGTGGGTGGAAACATGAGTTACAAGTAGATGCGTTAACTATTCATAGCCTAAAGCAGTTGATAAATTCATCTTGGAACCTAAGTAATCATGTAATAGGTGAATTTTTACGCTCTTTACTGTTTGTTAATCTATGCATTTTAATATGATTCAAATGTGTTTGATCTTAGTTCATAGATGTGTTTAAAGGTAGTATGGTTTTGGTTGAGCTTGGTAAAGATTTTGGAAGATAATTGGTTTTATAAAAAAAAATCAATTGACTAATTTGGAAGTACAGATCATCTGGTTTATTCCTTAAAATTGAGTTTTGATACCCACCAAACTGATTGACCGGTTTGGTGTGTCATTCAACTGGTTCAACTGAGCTTATTATTTTTGAACTCCAATTTCACTAAGAATATTTCACTATTTTTTTTTCAGTATAGTGATTATGTTTAAGCTGTTTGTTTATGATTTTCATGTAGATTTTGGGCATGCCTAACCTATTTTATTGATTTTCAATTGATTATTGGAAGGATAATTTCTAATAAGTCACTTTCATAATTTCAATCAATTTTTTTCCTTTTCTTTTTCTTCTTCTTCTTCTTGTTCTTCTTCTTTTGTGAGATTCATGAGTTGACAATTTACCCCTTTAACTTTTAAATATTATTGAATTCAATTCCATCTCTTTTTTGTCTTTATTCCATTCTTATGTTCAAACTTTTGAGGCACATTGCCCTACAAAATTTTAATTTTCACCATTTGATCTCAAATATAGAAAGGAAAACCTTGAACCTTCAAAGCGTGCACCTAGAAGCTTATATTTGATCTAGGGTTTGGGTTTCAATTTATAAACCCTCTGAATTTCCTTGCTATTCTTCACACTTTCTCTACCCACATTTTATTCCTTTATCCCTCTATTCTGATCTTTCTTTCCTCTTCTATTTCTTCTCTCTAACTCTTTCTTGATTTGTTCTTAAACAAGATAGAGTTAGATTTGGAAAAAGAGTGAGGGATTAGCTTATTTCTTTTGGGATTTTTGTTTTCTTCTTGAAGATGTGATTTCTCTCCTTATACTCTAATTTTATTCAATTTTTGAATGATTTTAAAATTTTACTAAGTTTTAATCCTACTTTCATGAAATGTTTTCAAATGTTGAAAATTTGTTTGAAATTTCAAAGAATTTTTCTCTCTTTGGTGGATTTGCTAAGTTCTTTTTAGGTAAAACCATTATCTTCCCAACTTTTGTGAAAAGTGGTATGGGTATGTGTAGTGTATGTTCAATGTTTATGTGAAAGCATGTGTATTAGAGATGAAATTGTGCTTGAACTTGTTCATATTGATTAATTTGAAGAAGTGATTAGAAGTCTAACTTGAGACTTTGTGTACATAAGCTTCTTGGGTATGATTTAGATTTAGTAGCCGACCTTGGTATCTTGAGAACCTCAGCAACATTGGTATGCATAATATGAGGTATAAGTTGTTACATGATGGATTAAGATGAAGAGAATATGATGTATGGTTTCCTATCTCTTATTAAGTTTGGAAAGTGCATGCATGATTTTATTGAGATTTTTAGCTTGATTTTAGTACTTTACATAACGATCCATAAATATTTCTTGTTAAGAACTTTGAATGACTTGTGATTGATGTTTAGATTGACTGAATAATGTTTTTGGAATTTAATTGTGTGTAAGTGTGTTTTGTAAGGTTTTTTTACCCTAAGCACTCAATTGGTTGTAAAACCCCCAAATTCACTAATATATTTTTTTTAAAGCGGAAGAAATTAAAATACTTAATTTAAAACCTGTGACTTCTGGAGATGTTACCGCCACACTTAGTACCAGACTGGTTCACTCCTACCGTTCCAGTACCAAGTGTTAAGGCTAAGAAAACACTATTAGTAATACCATACAAATCCAGATTTTATAAAAATGAGAATCAGAGTACGCGCAAGTCATACCTAATTCAAAATACCATCTATTGTTTTTCTAGATAATAACTAAACAATATAAATAAAATTTTTTCGGCAATTCAACATAATACAAGTAACATGAGTCATAATTTTAAATAAAGGAAAATGACCACACCGCTCTAGAGATTGATCCAGCCCAGCTATCACTCTTCCCCTCCTGATGTCCCATAGACATTGATAGCATCAAAATAAGTATCTCCTACATGCAACAGATTAGACGGGCCTTCTGCTCGTGGGAATGAGCATCACCCATGAAACGGGTAATCAGCACGCTACGTACTGAGTAAGGTAACTGAGTACTAAGGCTGGCATATAACACATTCATTCATGTAGGATAATGATCAACATACATTTACAAACGCACACATATGATACATAGAAGCGTATAATGAAATCCATAACTTATAATCAACAAGTCCACACATAAGGCCCAAAAAGGTCCAGATTAATCATTAAATCTTTCTTTTATCAAAAGTCAATACACACCATGCCTTTTATTAGATCCATGTGAAAACAGGAACATCCGACTATTATAACCAATGGGCTGGTCACACATAGGACCTCATGTCCAAACCAATCTTATTACCGGTGGATCGGTCACATATAAGGTAAAACCCTAACCACTATTCCTGACCGATGGATCGGTCTGGTTCCTGCTCGCATGGTGTTTCACTATAAGTAATTAATGTCTTTTAAGAGCTTTAAAAATTCTGATTTGTGTTTACTGAGCTCGAGTCACCCCACTATTATTTCCGGTGGGCTAATCAAATATAGGACCTCATGTCCTAACCACTATTATAACCGGTGGATCAGTCGCACATAGGGTAAAACCCTAACCACTATTCCTGACCTGTGGATCGGTCTGGACCCGGCTCAATAATCTTCCACTTTAAAATATTAATGTCTTAAGTATTTTAATCACAACATTTTCCATTCACAAGCATTTGCCCAAACATGCATAACTACATGCAACCCTAGTTCCCATGCAAACCTTAACTCATCGTAAACTACACTTCCATGCAACCCTAGCTCCCACGCAAACCCTAACTCCACGTACCACACTTCCATGCAAACCCTAGATCCCATGCAAATCCTAACTCCACGTAGACATATTTCCATGCAAACCCCAATCTACATGCAAACCCTAACTTCACATAGACCACACTTCTATGCAACCCCAATTCATATGCAAACCCTAGCTCCACTTATACCACACTTCCATGCAAACCCTAATTAATATGCAAACCCTAGATCCACGTATACCACACTTCCATGCAACCCCAATTCATATGCAAACCCTAGCTCCACGTATACAACACTTCCATGCAAACCCTAGCTCCATGTATATCACACTTCCATGCAAACCCTAATTCATAAGCAACCCTAACTCCACGTAGACATGCTTTCATGAAAACCTTAACATCATGCCATTTCATGCAAAACCCTAGCATCATGTCATCTCATGCAAACCCTAACACCATGCCATTTCATGCAAAACCCTAACGTCATGCCATTCCATGAAAACCCTAACACCATGCCATTTCATGCAAAACCCTAACACCACATTGTTACACTTCCCATCATTATTTTACAACCCTAATATGCATGTCTTAAGGCCACCTCATACAATAATAATAACATAAACATACACATAATATTCATTCCATGATTTATTTATACCAACATATTTCAACTCTATAATCATGCCACATACGAAATAATTAATAATAATAAACATAGAATACATGGCATATGAAGCACATAATGCATATAAACACACAAATGGCCTTAGTAACCCTTACCTATATTGTCACCGGTCTTGGTACATGTTCCTATTCCACTTGATGGATTTGACTGGGTTCACCTTGAGTTGGAGGGGATGGGTGGCACCGGTGGTGGTGCCCGGAGGTGGCCGGAAAAGTGATCTAAGAGGGGTGAAAATGAAGAAAAAGAGGGAAGGGGGAAGGAGAAAAATAAAATAAGTTTATGGGTTGATGGAGGAGAATTAGCAAGGGATATTGGGTGGTTTAGAGGGTGGCAGAAGTGGCGGATGTGGTGGTGGATAGTGGTTTAAGGTTTCAGGGCGAAAATTCTGGCAAGATGAGGAGCAAACTTTGCACGCTTGTGGAGGCCCGTGCAAGGAGAATCGAAGGGCGTAGATGTTTTAGTTAATTAGAGGGTGTTGCAATGAAGAGTTTGGGAGGAAGAAGAGGCGGCAAGGTTGGCTAATGGTGGAGAACAGGGCATCTAAAGTGGCGGTGGTGCACCGGTTGCACTTAGGGTTTTTGGGAAAAGAAAGCTCGATTTCGAGCCATACGAGGGTTATTTATAGTAGTAGAGGGTAGGCTCGAGTTGTGGAGGTTACCAGGAGGTCAAAGTCGGTGAGAAAAATAAAATGGGCTGGAGGTTACTAGAAGGAGAAAAATAAAATAAGTTTATGTCATTGGGTAAGATGAAGGAAGGAGGAGGAAGAAAGGTGGTTGGGCCGGCAGTTCGGGAAAAAAAGAAAAGAAAGGAAAGAAAACCGGACGAGTGTGAGGTGAGGGGGGGACTAAGTGAAACACAGAGTTTAGGTGGAAAATGGGATGAAGAGCGGCATTCTGATACGGTCGAACGCAATGGTAAAAGAATGAAAATCAAACGCAGTGTTCGAGAGGATGAAGGAGTCCAAACGAGGCATGGAGAGGGGGAGGACGGATGACGACGCACGGTTCGGGCTGTGCCAAAGGAAAAGAAAGGAGAAAAAGGAACTAGGTTGCTGGGCTGGCCCAGTTTGAGGAAATAAAAGAAAAAGAAAAGAAAAAGGAGGAAAAGAAAGAAAAAGAAAGAAAAAGGAAGAAAGAGAGGGAAAAAGGAAGAATGAGAGAAGAGAAAAATAGGAAGGTTGGGTTATATTAATTAATTAAAATCTTTAGGATATTTAAAAATAATAATATTTAAGTAAAATAATATTTAAATTTCTTTTTAGGCTAAATTAGGATTTAAAAAAAAAGATTTTCCAAAAATTTCATTTTAAATTAATAAATCACTCTAATTTTATTCAATTAAGTTATTTATAAAATTAACATTAATTTGAAATTATTTTCTCTTTCTTAATTTAAATAAAATAATTTATTTAAATAAATTCCCAAATTAAAATCTTTAATTAGTTAAAATACCCAAATTTCCTCTAATTAACATATTTATAAAATTCTTATTAATTTGCCCTAATAAATTCCCTTTTATTTTAGTAAAAATAATTTACTTAATTAATTTTCAAAATAAAATCCTATTTAATAATAAATAAGAATATTAGAATTTTTGGGGCATTTCATTGGTTTTCATGACCAATCGATAGGTCCCCAAGACCAATCGACAGGTTTGGTAGACCTATTGACCAATGAGCCTATAATTTTATTGATTTTGGTCTTAGGTTAAATCCATCGACTTGTTTGAGTAAAGCAATCAACTAGTTCCTATTACAATTGATTGGTTGAGCCAACCAATCAATTGGTTAGTTTTTGACCCCATTAGTATTAGCATGTACTTAGACATATTAATTTTGAACACTCCTATTTTACCAGCTAAAAATATTTTTTTTTGTACAAGCCTCAATTAATAAATTATTGGGGTGTTGCCACCATACTTAGCATAAGTTCATCTCCTCACCTTTCTTACATTGAGTGATAATGCTAAAACAAAACTCAACCAAAGTAATTCAATGGAAATAGAAATAATACATAATAGAGTTACAAATAAATGTCATAATACAATAGTATAACCAAAGTACAATAAGTGAAATAGGAGTCTAAGGGAAAGTCATTTGTAATAAAAAGAGGCACCTAAAGGTACAACTCTAGTTTGTCCTATATCTTAGATCCAAATTCCCATTCTAAAAATGGGACCTTTTCCCAAAGACTCTACTTGTCTTGCCTTCACTTATAACCTTTATTCTATTCCATAGCCCTCACATAGCCATCTCTAAAAGTAGTATTAGTACAACTTCCTTGTACTAAGTAAATAACAATACCTCATATGAGCCAGCATACCTACATTTCAGATAGCCACACACAAAAACTCAATAGCATACATAAGTACAAGGCATAAATCGTACAAATATTACTCATGGAGAAACATATATCATGGTCCAAGTTTCAACTCAATAGAAAAACATACCAATCCACTTCTCATCATTTCAAAGTATAAAGTCATATTTAATTAGTTAAATACATTCTAATCATAGTGGTAAGGCACTAAGGAAAATATAAAAACAAAAGTTCAAAACACTACCAAAGTAGGGCACAAAGGTGACTACTAAACAAAAAATATAATATGAACTAAGGTAGGGCACTAAGGCAACTACTGAACCAATAATCCATCACAATACAAAGGCAGGGTACTAAGAAAACTACCAAACTAACAATTTATCACAATACCAAGGTAGGGCAGTAAGGCAACTATCGAACTATGCATTAATCCATTTCTTTTATTTTAAAACAAACCTTTCCATTTTACTTCTTTACTTGAGAGGGATAAAAATCAACCTAGGGATACATCGATACACCTAGTGATATTAGTGCCCCAAAGCAACACGATACCTTAAACCCAGGGACATAATGGTACTCCTAGTTATACTAGTGCCTAAAAGCAACACAATATCCCCCCAACCTTAGTCTTCTTGTCCTTAAGTACCGATACTCCCTATATTACTTGTAGCAACCCTAGAGAGAAACCATTCCCAACTTGAGGTCTTTTACTTTAAGTATTAATATCTTATGAGGCAATCACATCAATTACATACAAAATATAAAATTTCATTTTCCATACTTAACTATTTTCCCCTTTATTTCATATGATTTGGATAAGCCCTAAGGTCATAGATCTATGTCAAGCTATGTCAGAGATAAGGTCAACCTATCCAGAGGCTAAGGCCATCCTAGCATTCATTTATTTGTAAATGATATATTAGGTTAAAATTACTAAAATACTCTTTGAAACCCTAGTTTCATTATTATTTTTAGTTCCATACCACACATCATCATTATGGGTAATTTTTCATGAAATGGGTAAAAGAAAATAATTCATAAAAATTTAGCATGTAGGAAAACTTTATTATTTAGCAATTGATTATATTTTCCATTTTTCATGCACTTAGTGGATTTCATCCACCAAAACCCTAATCATGTAACTATCACATCCCACATCTTTTTTACAGTATACATGTGCACATTTAAATCATGAAATATAATTTAAATAGGAATATTATGATCATAGTACATGTAGGAGCTTATCTCTAATCCTATGCCATGTTAAATAGAATTTATCATAAGCTAAACTTAATCATGCGCATACATGTCCATGTGAACTCTCGTAACCCTACTTCCATGAATGAGCATTGATGAGGCATATACCATGAGATTTGATTCATAACATGATAATAGTGGGATCCTTAATAAAATATTAGACATACTAGCATAAAATATGTGACATATTGCCATGCATACAGCTTAATTATCGTTAATAATGCATAACATCCTTTCAGCATATTATCATTTTATCATGCATGGAAAAATACTTGAAAAGCATAAGCCATAGCATGATTCTAGGTTTAAAAGTTTCTAACATGCTTGCACATAATTTTCTACCATCGTATAAGTGATTAGATTTACCTAGATCCAAACTTACACAAAAATTCAAAATATTGCCTTCTCTGAGATGCTCAAAGATTACCTAAGAAATTAACACCCAATAAAACATGTCCTAGAATTCAACGTATCAAAATAATAACCTAAAATTAATTAAACTAACTCAAAACAAGTAACCAACCAAACACGCAACAATAACACCACAATGGAACTCACAGACTAAAGGGAGGAGGAATGGTGGAAGTTATCTAATGAGGGAAGGCAGAAATGGTAGAAATGGCTGATACATGTTGTGTATTTTTAGTGCTTTTGGCTAAAGCCAAGGAGGTAGCTATAGAGAATAAGGGTGTAGCAAGGTGGGCCACTTCAGCAGTTTTTTCCGAAGTAAGGGTGTTTATGATGGTTTTTACCAAAAGGGGGTTGGGGGTTATGGTGATTTTGTGTGCATTTTGGGGAGTATTTTCTCAAGATTTTGCTTTAGATTAGAGTGGGGATTTGGTAGCTTTTTTTACAGCTAGGGTACAAGCTTTAGTGGCAGAGGGTGCAACAAGGAGTTGGTGTTCAGATGATGTTGCCGATGGGGTAAAAATAGTGAAAAAGAATGGTGAACGACATATCATCTTCTTACTTGAGGGAGCTTAGGAAAAGTGAAGAAGTGTGGGATACATAGGGGCTTAACATATGACACAAAAAATGAGAAGGAGGAGGGAGCTAAATGGATAGTGGCGTGATGGAGAAGGTAGAGAAAAACATGGGGAGGAAATCAAGCATGGACGAGGGAGGCATATGGTTCGTTGTTGGCTTGAAGGATGGTTGTGTAGGGGTCAAGGGAGTAGGTTGTGGTAATAAATTATATAAAATAGGGTAGGAGTAAGCTATTTAGGTAAGGAATCAGGGTAAAATAACTGGGTAAAAATATCTAGTTACCAAAACAGGTTTATTTGATGAAATGGATACTAGTTACGGCCCAACCTAGGTTTAAAAATTACAACACACTCTCTAACATATTTTACATAATTAAATTTTATAACTAAATAGTCATAATAATAATACTCATATTACCAAATATATTTATTATCAAGTATCCTGAAATAATTATTATAACTAATGAACATAATTACTATTACAACTAGGATTTTTTTAGAAATGAGGCAGTACATGACTAGTTTGGCCAAACCGATCAAATGGTTTCATTAGAATAGTTGAACAATAGGGTTGACTATTCAGCTATTTCACCATTACTATGAAGGCTTGATAGTGCCCAGTCTGATTGATTTGTCCGTGTAGCTGATCAAATGTTTCTTAGAAACCTATTGACTAGTCTTGGCCATATTTTCATTGCTTTACTAATTCTTTCTAAATGTTATACTTGATATTCCTTATGCATAAGAGGTAATTTAAGATTCTAGTATCTATAATTTTATCTAGATTAATTGGTTTTAATTGATGGACTAAAGTTAGTATGAAGAAAATTGATCCTAGTTGACCAATATTGACCTTAACCTAACAATTGGGCCTTTCTCTTGAGTATGACATGAGTAGGCGATTAGATGGCTAAAAATGGGTTCTTTCTATGGTTAGTATCTATGTAATGAATCATAATGGTGGCTAACATAATTATACAAACTTATTTCATGGCCTTGAAATGTGGAACCTTATAAGTTTGAATGATTTAGCATGAATGGAAGAAGGTAACATAGCCCTATATGATGGCCTTAATTTGACCTTCACTGGGCCACTAAGATTAATGGATACATAATAGTAGTTTGAACTTGAATCTAGTTGACCACAAATTGGACCTTCATCCTTGTCCTTAATGAATATCTAGGATTAATCTTTCATGTATGGTATGACAACTATAGTTAAGTAATGAAACTATGGCTTTGACCTTAGCCTTAGAATTTGATGTGGAAGATCGTTAACCATAAAATTCTATAAAACTGAGATCTTGACATATCCTCAAGTAATGAAAAAATATTCAAAGTTTTGAGTAACTTGAATGGTTGAAGGTATTGATATTGAAAATGCTCTTTGATGGTGGCAAAGATCTAACCTAACATTTTTAATTTTCTAAAGAGAAATCTTCTATTTATCTACAAAATTCACTCTACTACTGTCAAGAGATATCAATTGAAGAATAAGAAGAAGAACACATAGCTTTGTGTGAATTCTCTCTGCTCTAGTTATGCATACAATTGTCTCTCTATCAAGATCAAATGTGTACATATACAAGCCTTTTCATAAATAAGCCTATACATTTAACCCTATTAATGAAATAAACCCTTAAGGCATGCCACAAGTATATATAAATAAGTTACAAAGATATTTTACAAGCATTAAAAATTATATAACAAAGTAACAAAGATACACAAACTCCAATTATGTAATAAATAGATTTAACATATGTAATCCAACTTTATGTCTTGTAGCCTTATTCTTCTATGCACTTTGTAATTATTATAATGCCAGTGTCTTATACATAAAATATCTTCAATAGTTTAAAATTCTTACAAAAATATACAATATATTCAAGAATTACTTAGCAAAACATAAAAATCATAAGAACATATACAATACATGTAATAATTACTTAGCAAAGCATTAGAACCATTAGAATTTTCAAGCACAATGGGTTCTATCTCCACGTATGATAATTGTTCTTATTATTCACCCTTTAAATAATAAGATCGAGAGTGAGTTAGAGATGCTCATACATCATCCTTAACTTAGATTTGAATTATGAATAAGAGAATTAAATGGAAATCTAATGTTGGCTTGAACATTATGGCTCATATTAACAATGTATAATCTTAGGGATAGTTTAATCATTTCATCAAAATAATCATATAGGAAAGTTTCAACTTTATCTCAAATCATCATATTAAGGCCGTCTAAAAATCTAACACACACTTGTTCCTTCTTTTCTTGGTTATCACATACAAGTGCCAACCTTTCAAACTCCCTAATATATTATTTGACACATAGCAGTCCCTGCCTAAGAGAAATCAATTTAATATAGTTATCTTGTTTATACTCTTTATGGACCAATTTCTTATTAGATTCCTTACAAGTTTCTCCCAAGATTTTATCTTTATTTTACCTTCTCATTCCCTAGTCCTTTATAGATTGTCATACCATATCATAACAAATGATAAATTGAATATTTTCTATATTTTCACCTTGATTTACCTTCATTTTAATAATTTATTTGATATGAAACTTGAATTGTGGTTCAATTCCATATTTCATGCTAATTCTCTCTTGGTATTTGTTTTTCGTGGATTTGCACAAGAATGCACAAATTCAAGGAAGTACTGCATGTATTCGTAGTAGAAAACCAAGTATGAGATGCATTAAAGGAAGATAAATTAATGTCGTATGTTTATAGAGGATTCAAGGAAGTTAAAGAGCTGAAATGAGGTACAAAATATTTAAAAGAGATAAGAAAATGGTGTTTCACAACCTTGGTACAGCTAGCGGCACAACTATGCAACCTTTATGTAGCCCAGTTTGAAGATAAGAAATGCAACACATCCATGCAGGAGTTAAGTCTTAACGTGTGTGATAAGTCGAGGCTAACAATGCTGCATGACCAACCTATGCAGACCTTGCACAACCATGGTGCAGCAGTTACCCACGATTGTTGACGCATGATGTTGCATTGGTTGTGGGTAGTTTTTAGGGGAGATTTTTGGTAGACTTTGGGGAACAATTTTAGCAAATTTTAGAGAACTTTCTTCCTCTCTTTTACCAAGCAAAATTTTCATGTAGCATATCTTGAATTCCTTGGTTTAATTTTCAAATATAAGTGCAAGTTTTGTGTATAATCAACTCTGTAATCAACTATGATCTTCTTTAATTTACCGTTAATTCAATCCATTATCTTCTTTATAACTTTTTATGCTATCATTATATTTGTTATGTAATTTAAATTTCTTATGATTCCTTGTGATCATGAGTGAGTAATTTTTTCTAAGATTTAACTAGGTCCATTTTGGTATTAATATAATGAATGAAAATATATGGTAGTTGCATGATGACTGATTTTTGTTGAAATTATTTCACAATTTCATATACGGGATGCATTTTGTTTGAAAAAAATTAAAAATATCACTAAAAATTCTAATTTACAAATGATTTCTCATCATATTTATTTTTTATTTTCATAGGTTAAATGCAAACATGGCACTAAAGAAGTACACAAAGATGTTTTAAACAGAGCACAAAGGAGAATCGTCAAGACCACAACCTTATTAGTGATATCATTGAAGGAGGCATCATCACGTACATTAGCATCTAGCTTGGATACAATGTAGAGAATATCCCATTGACCTTCAAATGATATATTTAGGGTTGGAAACTTGCTCTAACTTGAAACTAATTATTTAAAAAAGGTCGTAATTTGACTTGTCCTATAATTAGGAGGTGTGGTATTCGTTGCCCAATAAATCTTTCACCACTTTCATCGGTAATGGAAGCACCAACTTGTTACATTTTCCTACCATGCCTTGGCCTGTTTAACCTAGTCCCCCCTCCACAGGAGCATTTGAATATTATTGATGAGGCACCTGATCTATCATTGTTTCCTCTTCCAGTGCCTCCATCCTTTGGCATAGGTACAAGCCCTTCTTCTTTTGCACCTATTGGGATGTCCATTCCCAGTATATCAATGTCCATTTCATTATGCTGGATGCCTAAATTGCAAGTCTCCAACCGTATCTCCCATCGACCAAATGAACACCGTGATACACCAAATGTTTCAATAGCATCTTGAGCATAGTAACCCACCACCGCCCCAACCCAAGTGAGTGCACTTCCTCACTTCGCCCACTCGTTCACTAAGATAATGTGTTCTTTAAGCATGGGGGAATTCAAGGTATGTTTTCCATTTGCCATTTTCCATTTCATTTGCTTTCCTTTGTTTCCTTTTTCGTTTTGTGTGCTTTTTCTCTATTTCTTTCTTTCTTTCTTTCTATCATATTATCATCATAGGAATATTAGTATGTTGTTAGTGTGTTTTTTTTGTTAGCATGTTTGGTGTGCTATTTTTTTTATCTTATCAAAAAGAAAATAAAAATAGAATTTTGGAAATGATAGTCCTATGATGACATTATGATAGAATTCTCTACATCGCTTGATCAAACACTAGTGAAACCTATAGGTTGCGAGCAAGTATAATGAGAAGGCTTTGAAATTGGTTTATGCGTGAACTCTCCAATTGATAGATTTTCAAACCACTTATTATTTTAACACTCTAGTGGTTCATCTTCATGGATTTACCCATCTAGACCCAAACATAGGAAATAAGGTTAGTAGCAAAGGAACTAGTGAGATCTTGAACCTGATAGACTATCCATATTTTATACATCCTTAAAATTTTTAACTACGTGTTTTCTCCCCTAATATGTGAAACTTTAATTTGCATAATTTCTCTTCGAGACCACATATGACTTATGCACACATTAACATGATTAAGGCACATGCTTTCTTTTTACAGCTACATTATAAAAATGGCCTACCAAATGACATTCATTTCCCTTTGTTTCAACTCCTTTGAGCCTGAGACTTGTTCATTTGATCAAAAAGCTACTTGGTAGTTATAATTCCAAGTTATTGCCTTACTATTTTTTGAAAATAGGGAGCGGTAACTCTTTAACTTATTTGGTGTAGGAATGTCAAGAAATAAGCATGAGGATGTGATAAAAAAAAAAGTGTTTGGCAGAGCTTGTGTTGAGAAAATCATTTAAATGTAGCTTTATTCTCTTCTTTATATCAAAAAAGGAAAAGAATAATGAAACTATTGAAGTTATTATGTGGGTAATTAAGCATCTAATCTTTAATAGGTAGAAAATAGTTGTTGGAAAAGAGATTTGTTTGTTATTTTGGAAGTGAGTAGTGAGTTAATAATCTCAAATTTTGAGATATATACTTGTAGTTACCGCTCTGCTAGATTTTGGAACATTAGCTACAATCGCAGAATTATCCTACCGTTAACCCCAACCCCATTACAACCTTAATAAGACCTCATGATATTTGTATTGTATAATGTCTCTAATTTGTGGAGAATGAGAATGTGTGCAAGTATACGGTTGACTATTATCGGCTTGGAGAATTTTTAGCAAAATAGTTATACCTATAAAACACATGAGTGTAGAGAGTTCACATTTTTCTAAAGAGAGCAAGTCTGCAACCTTATTTAACCTTTGTCTCGCAAGGATGAGCATCTGCATGATCCTGACTAGAGGGTATTCACAACTTTATTTTCTATTTCCTACCATTAACACTCATAATATAGGTTTATCTTGTTATTGTATGTCTTGTTCGTGTAGTTGTCCTATCATTTGAGGCTTTTCTCCCCTTCTATTTTCTCCATTTTCTATCCATTATGTGCATGTTTTCTTGAGGACAAGCAAAGGATAAGCATGGAAGAGTTGATAAATTGAATATTTTCTATATTTTCACCCTACTTTGCCTTTATTTGAAGACTTTATTTAGTCTAAAATATAAATTTTGTCACGATTCAAGTCCATAGTTCATGCTATTTCTCTCTTGGTATTTGTTTTTGAAAAATTTGCACAAGAACACACAAATCCAAAGATGTAGTGCATGTATTCGAAGTAGAAAACCAAGTATGAGATGCATGGAAGGAAGATAAATCAACATTGAATGTTTATAAAGGTGTTAAGGAAGTTAGAGAGGTAAAAAAAGTCAAAAGAGACAAAAAAATCATGTTGCATAGCCTTACCACAGTCAGCTACACAGTTGTGCAACCCTTATATACCTTAGTTTAAAGACTAGACATGCTACAAGGCCTTGGCATAGCTATATAGGTGTTAAGTCTCACCATGTGTGGCAATTTGAGGCAAAAATGCTGCATAGCTACCTTGTGTAGACCTTGCACAACCATGCAATAACTGTTACCCACGATTGTTGACGCAAGATGTAGAATTGGTTGTGGGTAGTTTTTAAGGGATTTTTTTTTAGCAAACTTTAGGGGACGTTTTTAGAAAATTTTAGAGGACATTCCTCCTCTATTTTCCCAAGAAAAAAGCTCATGTAACATATATTAAAATCCTTGGTTTAATTTCTAAATTTAAGTGCAAGTTTTGTGTACGATGAACTCTACAGTCAACTATGTTCTTCTTCAATTTATGGTTAATTTATTCTATTCTATTATTTATAAATTTGTACCCCATCATGATATTTATTATGCAATTTATATTTCTCATGTTTCCCACCCAAACCAATTATCACCTTATTATTTCCATTCAAATTAAACCCTAACCCTAACCCTAACCTGCTAAACCATCTTCCAACAAACCCTAACATTCAAATCATCATCTTTAATAACACATCATGTCAAATCCACATCATAATTAACTCATCACATTCAAATCATCTTCATCACTCATTCACCATCATTGAATAATCACCATAACTTTTCCTACCATATTCAAACCATCCTCATCATTATTCCATCATATTATAATCTTCAATTTCTTAATTCACCATTAACAAGCCTTTATCTTAATATCTAAACCCAATTCAAGCCTTAATTCCACATATTTGAGAATCCCATCCTCCCACACACATCAAGTATGTTTTTATTTTTTAGGAATGTTTCTATGAATTTTTGCATGATCTATTTTAAGTATAATCATAATCCACCTACTATAAGAATACATGATTATGGAGTTATATATGTATGTCTTTATGCCTATTACTACATAAGTACACTTTGTATAGTACAGTGTAGATAAGCTAAGTTATTCATGTTTCCTTTAGAATATTTAATGTATATTATAGCCTGCATATCCCTACATGCTTGTATGATTATGACCAAGCAAGTTCTGATGGATCCAAATATGTCATGCATGACCTATTATGATAGTACGTGAATGACATAGTAGGAGTATTGCATGTACTTTTGGTA
The DNA here is from genome assembly GCA_030549775.1 of Tamarix chinensis. Lineage (NCBI taxonomy): Eukaryota > Viridiplantae > Streptophyta > Magnoliopsida > Caryophyllales > Tamaricaceae > Tamarix > Tamarix chinensis. Next base: position 60,749,316 of record CM060177.1, on the reverse strand, counting down.
TTCCATACAATGTGTGGGTCTTGCCTATACCATGATCTACATTAGTAGTAGATTGGTTTGTTCAGTATATATGCATACTGATGGGGTTATTGTTGCAATCCCCTCATCAATTCAATAAATATGAGGTCTTGTGTAAGTTTCTTGGGATGACCTGTGAGTGATCTTTCAACTTCTTCAACATAGTTGGGCTGTTTCAACATTGTTGGTGTACATTTTACATAGATTTTTAAGCTCACATCACCTTCTGTTGCACACCTTAACTTTCATACCTTTAAGTTTTTTATTATACAATCTAGTTTTATATGTTTTGTCAAATGAGGAGCACAAGTTAAAAGTGATTATTTATTTAAGTGCATGATATGGAGAAGGCCATCAAGAAAGAAGGAATTTTTTATGCTTTGGCAGTGTAAGAAGAAGTAAAATAAGGGGATTTGATCAAAACCACATTGTGCCACATCAAGTTATTAAAAGAATTGTGTTGTGTTTCCCAAGTTTTTACCACATATATTTCCACCATTAATAGGGTTAGATCATGTCATTTGTCTCATGTTGAAGGTTCCCTTAGCAAATAAGGTAGGTTATTGCTGCAATCCTAAAGAAGTAAATGAGCTTCAAAGGAAAATTAAAGAGTTTATGGATAAGGGCTATGTGAGAGAAAGCATGAGATGAAGATACTTATTTTCTCCTCTTTCTAACCTTGTTATTTAAGGGGATTTATATTGTACTTACATACCTCTCCTTCTATTTCTTATTATCTTAATTTGGTTTTAAAATGAGTTTTTGTTGATTTGAAATCTTGATTCTCTCAGATTAATCAAGAATCTTGGTAGAAGCTATCAAGGTAGGAGTAGTTGAGTTTCGCTAGAAGATTCTTCTAAAAGATAAGGAATTCTTTTTTCATATTACTAAGAGTTAAAGTTGTTGATCGTGGTTCTTTTGTATTGGCATGTACTAGGATAATTATGTAATATTTTGATCCTTTATTATTGAACATGCTTTATGCCTTATATATATGGAATTTAGAGCATGTTTTATCAATTTTGGTCTTGAGCATGAATTTGGTTAGTTAAGTATAAGTATGATGTATATTTGGTTATCTTTCAAGAATCCGTATTTTTATAGTTTTTGATCAAGTATTTATATATTTTTTCAAAACATAGGATAATGCTAGGCTTATTAGGGAGAAATTGTAGGAATTTAGCCAAGCGAAACACAATGCAGCGGAATAAAATCAAAGGCTAAATTTACCAGGAACATATGCTAGATTAAAGACGAACCTGCTTGATCCAATTGAGTTTGTTTCAATTGATTGATTTCAATCTCCTTTGAGCAAGCGAGTGTGAATTGTGTCACACCTCTACCGATATCCACACACTTTGAATGTGGATCACTAAGGAAGCGTGCTAGCGCCAATGGAACACTCTCTCAATTTCGTGAATAACTAGCGTTTGTGGCTAGGTTATTTTCTCCCACTTAGAGAGATAGCAAAAAGGTGTATATATAATAAAATCCCATATTGGGTATTTATATTAACACTCTAGCCCACCTAGAGGCATTGGACTTGGGCCTTAATCACATTAAAACCACTTTGACTTGATGAGATATTAATCATATTAGGATCTCATCTTATTCTTTTGATCCAGTTCAGTTCGGTGTGTGACCCTGTAGGTTCACGTAATATTGGAAATGGACCAAAAATCCTTTTGGGCCCACAAATCATAAGAGGTCTCTAGCAAGACGTTATGACTACCCAAATTACGCAAATGTCCTATGCTCGACATAACCTATTAATAACCCGTATATTTGTCCTTTTGTCACACGATATTTAGATTGAACACAAGGCATTTGTTGTGTCATCCTTGCTATGTTCAATCACATTCTTTCTCGATCAACAAGTAAGACCAACCTTAAACAAACAATACCTCGTTTGCACATGGCCATGCTAACATTAGTCATACTTGTCGAGGGGCCCAAAGATATCTCTCTCATGTCATGACAGGGACAAATCCCATCTTGATCAACTATGTGCCTCTATAAGATTCACAACATAGCTAATCAATACCTTTATGATCAACCCTAATAAGGATAACGTTTGGTAAAGTTAAAACAGAATGATCATCATACCGGCAAATACGAAGATCTCAGATCAAAGGACGATATACAATTTAGAGAACACTGATGACACTTTGCACAATATTTAATGCAGTGTCCTCCTACTAGGTCCGTCCAATATCATGTTCCCTAACATGTATCTATGTTATTAGTTTGATATCTCATATCAATGATCAGCGGAACATGATTATCAACTAATCAACATACTAGTCTTATAATCACTAATATCCCTTAATTAGATGATATTAGACTAGGGACAGTTCTTGAATAATAATCTTTCTATCTATTAGTAGAGTTCCACAATCCAGTCACATACTTGATTATCTACATAAAGAGTAATTATTCAAAGGGATAACAGTATTTGAATGAATAACATAATTTGATACTTCTATTAATAAGCACAATCTCTAAATATGCAAATATAAATTATAATATATGATTGGTTCTAGGGAATATTTCCATTAGCAATATGTGAATTTGGTTAAGCGTTAAAAATGTTCTTTGGCACTATTTTTCCTAGACCAGTCAATCAGTTGGTCAAATTATAACACCCCCATTTTTACTCTAGTAAAATCTTGTTTAAAACATCTTATGTGTAGGTGAAAAGAATATTATCTTTGTGCAAAAATGAAGCTTAGAAAAAAGTTAAAAATAGTGATATTAGCTTAAAGATGGTAGAGAGAGGGTGATGATATTGAACATTGGTTGTGTGTTGACAAGGATTAGGTGGTGGTGTTTGGAGGTTAGCAAGATTGGTAAGTTTTTCTCATGTTAAGGAAGAAGGTATGGTTTATCATCGAAATCAAGTCTCAATGATAATTTTTAACCACCTTAAATGGATAATCAACTCTTTCCATAAGATTATTTTTCCATAGATGAGGAAAACTCTCCTTCCTTAAGTGCAACTATTCCAAATCACCTGGTTAGAATAAATTTTGGATACATTGTTTGTTTTCTATGGCCTTGTAAAATTCATCATCCTACTCAATGTTGCACTACAAATGTTAATGAAGTTTCTAAATGAACTCTAATATCTCTTGTGCTTCATAGTTATGAGACATCTCTCTTTAATGGTACCATATCAATAGGAATATATGGATTAGTACCATAAACTATCTCAAAATGATTTGAGATTATTCTAGAAGGAATCTTTTTGTAAGAAAACTCTGCATGATCTAAATTGATGTACTAATCCTTAGCACTCTTATTCACCAACCATCTTAGTAAATTAAGTAGTGTCCTATTAATTAGCCACCTATATTTGTTTGTCAGTTTCAGGATGATGAGATGTTCTAAATAATAGCTTTATCCCTACCATATGTCACAGTGTTTTCAAAAAAGAGCTCAAGAACTTCACATATCCCTAAAAACTAATGCTCTTGGGAACTGTATACAATCACACAATCCCTAAGAAATATAAATCAACAATGTGAGTTGTATCATTAGTTTCATGGCATAGGATAAAATGTGCCATCTTAGAAAATCGATCCATTACAACCGTAATTGAATCCTTTCCTTTTTGTGTTCTAGTAAACCCAAACAAATCTTATGATAACACTTTTTCATGGTTAACTAGGCACAGATAAAGGCATATAAAGTCTCTTATGAAAGAAACTCTTGCTGTTTTGGCACATATCATGTATAATAACCATGGCTTGTACCCTCTTTTGCGTCCTTGACCAATAAAAGTGCTCTTTCAATAACTTAAGGGTCTTCTGAACTCTTAAAGAATCCCACAATATCACATTCATTTACCAATTCACCTAAAGAAATATTGAATAGATGTCTTAAGCACACATACTATGTTTTCTTTAAATAGGAACCCATCTTGAATAACATATGCACTGTGGCTTGATTAATTTTGCATGTTTCAGATATTACACCAAAATATTCATCACTAGTGTATTGTTCCATCAACATGTCTAATGTTAGATGATTTGAATCTATCGTATTAAGCACCATAGACCTCCTAGATAGTGCATCCATGTTTAAATTTTTCTTACTATCCACACTTCTTGTGGAGAACACAAAAAATTATAGGAAACTAAATCCTTTTACATGTCTTGAACTCACTTTCCTTTGGTTATGCAAATACTTTAATCTCTCATGATCTGAGTGAAGTAACAATGACTTGGGACTCAAATAGTAACTCCATGTGTATCACTTCAAAATTTTATAAACTATATTTTTGAGCATTTAACCTTTTATTCAAAATATAATCCTTAAATATTATCTTAATTATTTATGCTAACCCTTGATTCAAAACCCTATACAAATTATTAAATAAATTTATTCTAATTATTATATTTTATAATTTTATTTAAACCCATCCTAAACAAATAAATTTTATCTTAGTTTATTTTTTCTAATCGGGTACTGTAAGCCTGGATCAACTAATTTTACACTAATCCTAAATCTAAACCTAATTGTAACTCCAACCCTAACTTTATTTCCTTTTTCTTTTCTATTTCTTTCCCCCTTTACCCTTTTCTTTCTTTTTCTCTCTCCCCTTTTACCATTTCTTTTTTACTTATCCTTTTATTTTTTCCTTTTTTCCCATGTACCTATTATTCTTATTCTTTCCCCTTCAAGCCAAACACAACTATAACACGCCTATTTTTCACTACTAAAAAATTTCATTTAAAATAATGTGGAGGTAGAAAATACACTTAGAAAAAACGGTTGTTACTACAATACCTAACATACGATAGACATATGTTACTTATCCCATATTAGATATAAGGCTAAACTAAACCAAGTAAGTTAAAATAGAGTATGCAAACTTAAATCACATGAATATTTAAGAGAATGTTTACAACCAAGGGCCTCGACAAGCCTCGACCAAATCAAATATAGGGATATGATAAATTAATACTATGGGGCTAGAGTAGATAGAAAATAAGACTAGGGCATGACCCCAAAAAAATGGTCTGTCACGGACCCAAAGAAATTCTCCAAATGTCCACTCTCTCAAGCCTTGAATGTATGTTGAGGTAGGCCCACTACTGGCCAACCTCAAAAACCTATACATGCCCCCCTGCTTGTGGGAATGAGTAGGTAATTAAGAAAATGAGCACATTGGTATGCTAGTACTAAGTAATACAAGTTGTCTTATCAATAGAAACACAAGTATGATAATTCTACTACAACATGGATATCATATTTAACATGCATCATGCTAGTGCCATATATATAAAGGTTGTAATGCACCATAATATACTATCATGTGTAAGTTAGGCAACATAGAATATAGAATGCTTATCTCCATATTACGATCATATAGGTAATCACACATGTACTAGATATATTAGTTTAGGTAACCCCTAGGGCTTCCTTTCCAACTTTCTCAATCAATTAGGTTATACCCTTTCCATATTCACATATTGATATAGGTCAGCATCCGGTCAAACATTTCAATTATTAACCAATTAGTCATTAAAGATATTAACTAAGCGTACATACTATATTTTACCCTTTTTAGTCTTTTAAACCATTGTTTCTATAATTATCAAATTATTTATTATGTCTTTATTTATCATCTAGATTTTATCATCCAATTACTTACCATCATGATTTTATCATTGAGTAATGGACTATGCACCACCTTATAGTTTAACATACCATGGAAGCCTATCGAAACCAAGGGACATAAAGTCTAAGCTAATGATAATCACCAAAGTGGACATAAATCCAAGCCAAAGTTGATCCCCAGAATGGACATAAGTCTAGGATAAAGGCAATGAATATGGACATAAGTCTAAGTCAAAGCCAAACACCTAGGTAAATAGACCCTTTAGTATCAATACCCCATAGTACATCATTAGTGTATAGAGTAGGTAAGGTATGGGGACCTCTAGGATCTCTCCCAAAGTAAAAGCCCAAAGGTAATAATAAATGCCTAAAAGTAGACTAACTCGCATTAGTTAATTGAGGATAGGGTAACCCATATCCATATCCATACACAACTCAACACTATTTCGCTTTATGTAATTAGCACATTATTCATGATGATAAGTGGTCACAAAAGACCCATACAAAGAGAAAGAAAAGTAATGTAAACCTGTTAGGGTTTCACAAAAGGATCAAAGAAAATAATCGAGCGCGGGGTTCGATTCGCCGGAATCAACCTAAGGAAACTTCCAAAGGAAGATTCAAGAATTTAGAGGCACAGTTTAACAGCGGCAACTGAATTTGAGAGACAAAAGCTATCAAGAATTGATCGAAGATAGAGAGCAAAAGCAGAAGAAGGTGCGAGTGAGAGATTCGCTGAAAAAGAGAGAGAACGCGAGAGAGAAGCTCCAGAAGAATCAAGAATCAAATTCGTATATCACCAAAAAAAACTATCGTCTACAGTTCGTATATGCCTTATTTATATGAGGCATACAGGCCGTATAAAAATACACAATGCAACCATACAATCAGCCCAACTAACCTCACCGATACAGCCTAAATACATGAAAGAAGAATGGGTCGGTGCTGGACAACTCGACCAGCCCAAAACAATACCAAACTCTCCCCCAAAATTACAAAGAAATATTTATACATCAATTCCCATCAGCTTATATTAATCCTAGATAATCATAGTTATTAAGGGTCGATTAAACCACAATCCAACTAATCCATTATCCATGGATCGGGTGGCGGATTATACAACCAACCTAATTTCCATTAGCCAATTTCTACCGGCGAATGCATCACATGGGATTAAAAAAAAACAAATAATAAAATACATCTCTACAACACTTCAGCAGCTGCAGCCATTCAAATCCATACTCCATGTGCTACATCAATATCTCCTAATCATTCACAAAATAAGACAAACAATTATAAGTATAAAATGATTTACAACAATTATCAAAACTAATTAAATACAAATTTTGAAGATTCATATCACAAAGCATTCATATGTTTCATCCATATTAATCCCTTTCTATTTCCTAACCACGTGTAGGGTTTCCATTTATCCTTGTCCAAAATTTACTCATGACCATCATGTTATTTTATTCAAGCACACGATGTGCTTCATTACTCTTTTCTTAAGGCCGTCACATTTCATAAGTGTTACACCCATTTAGCCTTTATAATACTCATTGAGTATATCATAAATTATGATCTAATTAATCTATTCATTAGGTCACAATCCATAATTAAGTCTTTATTTTATCCCTTTAATAGTCATAAAATAGTTCCATGTATAGCCTCAAAGCATAACCAAAATGAAACGAATCAAATGACACAAACCAGTAGAACTAGTCAATCAGTTGCACCAATGAATTGATTGGTTTAAGTCTATAAGTCAATCAGTTTGACTGAACCAAACCTTGCTATTTCTCAAACTAGTCAATCAGTTTGAGAAAACCATTTTTCTATTCATAGATAAACTTAAAAAATTGATCCATTTAGCGCAACCATTCAATTTGTTACACCAAATAGTAGATTGGTTTGGCTCGACCAAACTCTACTTTTTCTCAAACCAGTCAATTGGTTTGGGAAAACTAGTCTAGTCGATGGGTTTCAGTAGAGAGTCAGACTAAGGTCTGTGTAGGCTTACTAGTTGATGGGTTGGGTTACCTAGCCGACTATTTTAGGAACCCATTGATTGGTTTAACCTAATTTATCAATTGATTTGCCTTAAAACAATACCCAAAAATCATTTCCATGTAGATCATGCTTATAAATCTTCATTAAACCACATTTGAACATGCTTAAACATTGTATAACAAATTTTTAGCCTATTTATCTTGCATATCTCAACATTTAATCATCACATCCCATTTTTCTCAAGGTTCATAATTTCTACTCAAAATGCACAATTTAAGTATCCAAATAAGTTCTATAAGTCAAATTCATGCCAACATATAATATCAACTTAAAGAGTTCCATATCATGAAAGATTACTCATAAACCATTTTAGAAGCAAGTAATACTTACTTGATGCAGGAAAAACTCCCTTAAACTTGGAACCTTAGCCAATGAAAATCTCAACTTCGAAAACCTTTAAAACAATAATCTCTAACTCTAAAATTGGTACATAACCTCAACAAATTTGAATTTGAAATAGAAATAAAGGACAAACATACCACACTCCAAAGGTAAAATAGAAGGTACTCGGCTATACCACTCAATCATTTTCCTCTATATAACTCTTCTTTGCTTAATAATTAAAATAAGAAGGAGCTAAAGAAAGGACTAGAAGAGTGAAAGGAATTTAATTGAAAGGTTTATAGTGTAGAGGGAGAAGGTGAATATAAAGAGTTGTGTATTTTGGTGGCTAAAAGAAAGGTGAACAAAAGGGGTTATTGGGGTTATTCATAGCTAAACAATCAAGATATGTTGATTTAAATTGATTGATTTTGTCTAAGATATGTTATTTATAGCTAACTAATCAAGATATGTTGCTATAAAGAGTGGTCAGGAAAAAATCAAAAACCCTTATTCTTATAGTTTTAATTTGATTTAAATGGATGGATTTTGTGTAAGATATGTTGACCTATGTTATAGAGCTCAAATGGTATTTCTAGAGAAATTTAGGTCAATTGTTCTAGAAATAAAATTCACATGAGGGGTAATGGAAGGTCATCATGGATGGAATCTTCTAGCTGATCAAAATTGTGTTTGAGATTAAATCAAGTATCTCAGACATGTGTGAAGGAGGGAGGTGGAAGAAGATAAGGCTGAGGTCATCACCCACTCCATTATCCTAATCGACCCTCCATATCGATCTAAGGTAATATTTTAGGTAAAATGTATCATGGAAAATGCCAATAATATCTTAGGAACAATTTAGTAGGGGTTAACAAAGTTAAATTTTAGTATAAGAAATTTTCTCAAAAAAATAAGTTTAAAAAATATGCCTTGCTCAAAAACTTAGTTACTTAGTTTTTTCTACAAGTCGACAGGTCTACAAATTACTAAATTGGTTTGATAACAAGTTGATCGGGTCAGTCGAGTAACACCATTTTTTTAAAGTAAAAAACCAGTCAATTGGTTCATAGAACCAATTGATCGATTTGCTTAAAAAACTCAATAAACTAAATTTTCCAACTTTATTTAATATCTAATTTATCTTAAACCAAATCATAATACCAAATTAAAATCTAACACCCAAAATTAGCATAATTTCTCATTCAAAATTTTCTAAAAAGGTGGGGTATTACAAAACCCCTCCCTCATGTGACGTTTACCATTTTCCTTTCTTGCACTCTGCCACCATGAACTCCCGAACACGCCTTTTTCCTCCTATAACTTTCCAACCTACACCGTGTGTTGTCCCTTCCTACAACCCTAACTATTCCACAACATTCTTCTATCTCCCTCACCATCACTATCTAACCATCAAGATCCTCAAATCTATTCCTTCATTCCTTTACGTCCTTTAGCTATCATCTTCTTCTCCTTCCACTTCATTTGCTGTTTGAATTTCCTTATCAAAAACCCCTTTGTCTCAACTCTAGCCACCATCAATCCTGCCTTTATTAGCGATGACCTAAATAATTGGCATCATCTTCTCTAGCAATACCTCACCTATTATTTACACCCCACATCACAATCCATTGGTCAATTATCACCACCATGAAAGTTCTGCCTAATCATCAATGACCTATCACCTTCTATAGTTTCCTATTTTAGTCTCATTGTAGTCCTAATGCCACCCCTTACAACAAAAATCTTTTCTATACGTGCCTCATCCTAGCAACACACTGCCAACCTAGCTCTACCTCATGCACCCTATATAACCAGCAACCTAACACCACCTCCTTGACTCCTCACTCTAACCCATTTCCTTCTTAGACATGCACTTTGACACCAACACACCATCACTGAACTTGATCCCAATTACACACCGCCGCAATTTGGAACCCTTCACCACTACCTCCCATGAATTCTTTCAAATCCTCCACCTCTAGTAGCTAGCACCACCATCCTCCCTTCTTCAGCCCTTCCTACATTACCCAAACTCATGTTGTCCATGTAACATGAGGTTTGCAAGTTTTACCCACTTTTAATTTTAGAGTGTTTTGTTAATTTTTATTTAATAAATATTAAAATAAAAATTATTATTTTATTGGTTCAATATTGATATGGTTAATGTGGTATTAGTTTATGTACAAATGAATGATTAGTGAAGCCTAATAAACTAGTTGCTAAAATTTGTAATTTTGTTAGAAATCAGGAAATTCTTATACTCTACTAAAATGATAGATATCACATGACTGCACATTAGGCTTTTTGGTGTATAAATTTTATTAAGCATTTTTGTCACACTAAAATTATTTTTCTAATAATGCTAATAAAGAGTTTGGTAAAATGGATCATGTTAACTTGTGTAAATCATTATATGCACAAAAGCATGTTAAAATAGGTTTAATGCTAGAAATAAATAATGTAGGCAATGTATGTCCAATATGATAGTCAAGCATTCCTAGGTATATTTTTAACTTAATTATTACTATTGTATGCCATAAGGGTAATTTGATCATTTTAAGCATATCATGATATTTATCCCCATAAATATGCCCAGTATGCATTATTTATTATTAAGCATGAGAATTTGTGATTTGATATTTTTAGAATGCATGCTAAGGTTTTATATGCAAAATCATGAATATGGGCATAATGGTCATTTCACATATCTCGTAACTTAAATATATGATAAATAATTTAATTATTATATTTTATTCTTTTCATGAGATATTAATAAATAAAATAGAACTAGTGCTTACGATAGATGGTAATGTAGTAATTCTGGTCCTAGTGGTATTTTGGTCACTTTTGGCATAATGTGCTCAAATGTGAATAATTGAACCTAGGATAGCCTTGGTAGATTATCATGTTAACCTTAGCATTACTTTGATTATTGTTATCTTAGATGTGTGAAAATGAGTACAAATAGTTAAGTATGAAAATTTGATCTATGTGATTCTTGTGTGGTTTCGTGGCTACGTTAATAACATACTAATATTTAAAGTAAAAGATCTTGAGATTAGGAATGGTGTCACTTTAGGGGAAGATACCCTAAATATGTGGTTTAACCAACGATTGGTTATGTATTTTTGCTGGCATGCCTTAATTCCCCAACTAGGCCCTATATTTTTTTTTCTATTTATCTTTATAAACTTATAGAGGGTATGCATACTTATGGATTGGGTGTCCTTGTCGGTAGGGTAGTGTGTCACCACTGTGTGTAGTTACAACTAGGGTACCTTAGTTTCCTTGGGTTGATAGCTGCTCCGATACTGTGTTGCCTTGGAGTGCAAGTATAGATGACGTACCTTAGTGTCTTTGGGTTCATATGATCTTCCCTAGAGTAAATAAGGGAAAATTTTTGAAAAAAATGTCATTAGATTGGTTTGTTAATAGCCTTTGTGCCAAGATGTGTTTTAGTAGTAGTATTTGTGCCTACTTGTGGTTTGATAGTAGCCTTTGTGCCTACCTATGGTTCTGTAGTAGTCTTTGTGCTTACCAATGCTCGATATTGTGCCCTTGAGTCCTACTTGTGGTATTATGGATTTTATTGGTATTTCCTTTGAGCTCAACCTATGATGTATGAATATTATTGGTTATGATTTTGAGATATGAGATATATTGTGGAGGTTATGGTTATTGTGTAAAAGTTGGTTCTAATTAATATTCAAGAGAGCATCTCCTAGATGCATGCTTGGTAAGTTTTAGTATGTTTTAGATAAATGGCTTCAATCAGCACGTGTCTTGGTAAGCTTCTTCAATTAGCTCTTTAAATAGATATTTTTAGCTCTAAAAATAGGGATGTTACAATTTGGTATCAAAACATTTGGTTTTTGAGAATACTGTTTTAGGTAAATATTTGGTTCTCTGAATCGTAAATGTTTTAGGTTAAAAAATGTATTTTCTTTCCCTTAGTTTTTTAAACCCATATTAGTCTTGTGAGCACTCGAGTGTGGGTAGAATAAGTGGAGTTTGATTTTACTTACATGTTTATATGCTAATAAGTAACATGTTTTCTATTTTGTAGCTAGTTCAAAAAGGCCCTCAATGAATGTGGTGACAACTTGGAAAGAGAATTTAATGATTTCACGGAGTTTGTTTAGCATCTTCCACTATATTAGCCTCATCCTCAACCATATCCATATAACTTATAGGAGGGTATTAGAGACGATTGGCTCCAGAGTGTGTGGGGTCATCAGCCATTAACCTACAAGGGGAAGGGAGACCCTATTATCCTAGAAGGTTGGATGTGTACTTCAATAGGACGTTTGATGTAGTTGGCTACCTAGAAGCATGAAAGGGAAGCCTAGCCACACAAATTCTTTAAGGATTAGTAGACACTTGGTGGGAAGGTTTTTGTACTAAAGGAGGACAACCAATGTGCTAGGAGGACTTTAATATAACAGTGCATATGTATTTCTACACCAAGAGTCTAAAGAAGACAATGCTTAATGAATTCAAGCAGTTGACTAAAAAACGTTAGACAGTGTGATAGCATCATGTGGGGTTTATAGAATTGTTTATGCTTACTCTAGGTGTAGCAGTTAGTGATGTAATATCTCAAATTTTAACTAAATTTAATCCTGAGTAATTAATACTTTAACCTAATTATAATCTTAAGTAATTAATATTTTTATCTTACCCTAATCATGTAATAAAAAATGTCAACCCAATCCAAATATTTGTTATGAATAAATTATATTTTTAACTTAACCTTACTCCTAGAGGATTAATATCTTAATATTACTTGATTTAGCTAATCATAGGTTTTAACCTAATCATAACCATAAGCTCACACTTATCCATTTCCCATTTTCTTTTCCCCTCTTCCTTTTCTTTTCCACTTCATGTCTGACCTTCTTTTTCTTCTTCTTCTTCCTTATTTCCCTACATAAAACCCTTCCAACCACACTCCCTCTACCATGATGCCATGCCTTCCTTCCCCACCCTCATCATCATGAATTATCATCTCCTATGTCTCATGGGATATGTCGCCTTGAACTTCTACCCTAAACTCATCCCTTGATCATGCACTACCTGCTGCCATTTTCCTTCTTACACCCCATCCTCTTCTCTACCATCCTTCAACATTTGTGCACTATACATACATATATATATGTAGACATGCATATATACATGCATGCATGTATACATACATCCATCCATACTTACATAAAAATATACACCTTTATACTCAGGCTCATTTAATGCCACACCAACTCCACTCTTTCTATTTATGTCAAGCAAACCAACCCTAAGAACCCTTCTATTCTCCTTATTCCTTCTACCTTATTCGATCATCCACAACCATCTCCACACCACACACCATCACAAATCACTAAGAACCACTATTTCTATTGAAAACCAATCATCGATACCACCCCACCATCCCCTCATCATCACTGACCATCGCTACCTAGTCCCTTTATTTTTCCTTCTTCCACATTATTCCATAGAGTTTTCATGCATAAGCTGTGTATCTTTGCACTCCCCAACAATGTGGGTTCACATAACCCACTCACGGTTTTGCATATAGCCATGCACACTCCATTTCTTCTTATCCATGCATTTTGCACATGACCGTATAAACCTTAAACAACCTGCTCGTGCATGTTCCCTAATCTCGGCCTATACATGTGTTGCATGCCACACCCATGCTGCTCCTTTGGCACAGCTATGCTACCCCTCTAGCACACATATGCTCCACTCTAACACCACCATAACACCAACATTAATTCTTCCTTACTTCCAAATAGCTCATGCTTTCCTTTACTTTCAGTTATTTCCATTTCCACCATCCTTCACCAAAACATTTCCCTTAATTTGCATTCTTAAGTTCTAATTAGTAATATTTCTTATTTTTGTAGGTAATATTTCCGTGATCTTGGAAGAGGTGGTTTAGGAGTTTTGGCTTAGAGCTCGGTGTCCTTATTAGTAAGGATATATATTGCAATTCGGCTTATATGTATAACATGTATTTGGATGTGATTTTTTTTAGTAATGTTAAATGGATTTTGATTATGATGTGATGTCTTGAAAGTAAGGAAAATATGAGAGTACATATCTGGGTATAATGTTGAATATGAGGTATTGATGTATATATTTGAGTTATGTAAATCATATAAATATCGAGGATTAAAATATATTAATATTGGGATTCATAAGGCCTTTGGGAATATATGAGTATAATAAGGGCATTATGGCCATTTAATAGTAATATGGGAAATAATCTTAGCCTAATAATTTTTGAGGGTGTTATCTAATATTCCATAAGTTATGTGATTAAATGTTAGATTGAGTAAAATATAAGTTACCTCATATGATATTTTAAGGTTTTGGTAATCAAAGGGTATTTAGTTTAACAAATATTAAAAATTTATTTTTTGTGATTTTGGGAGGGTAATGGAACAAAATTGTACTAAGAATTGTTTTTAGAATAATTTGGGAATTATGGATCTATTCCTTCAGGATGGCCTTGATAATGATGTGGTTATACTTTCCTATTTTCAATTATATGTGATACATATCTATATGTGTCATCATGATGATATTGAATATTATCAAAACTTAATAAGATAGTAATTATTTAACGTGAAACATCGCATGAGTTGGGCCAAGGTGTTTTTAACAGGGACATTCCTTCTGTCAATAATAATGGCTCAGGTATGTTTTTTCTTGAAAGGTGCATAGCCTGATCCAACAAATTAAGAATATTGGGGGTCCTTTACTCAATATGAATGAGTATTTGATTTAGAGATAAGTACTAATAGATAAGATATGAATAATTTAATGTGAAATATTAAGTGAGTCAAGATTAAAGTCTGTGTCCATTCCATCGAACGATAATAGTATCTTAGGTATGATATCGCTAATAGGTGCTTCAAACCATTCCCCCATTTTAAGAATAGTGGTCAAGTGTGTTTTTCTTTGAGAGATTTTTGTACATTCCATTGTATGATACTATTGGCATAGGTGTGCTATCTCCGAGAGATGGTTCAAATTGTTTCATCAATTTAAAAATAGCGGGGTCCCTAAACTCAATGCAAATAAAAGAATGAAATATAATATATCTATTAATGAGATTTGGAGTCAGTATTTACCTTACATAGTTTTACGTTAACACACATGCATTATTATTTTCATTATACCTCATTTCTCAAATGTATTGTTACCTTACTCAGTATATAACACATTTATCATCCTTTTTATGGGTGCTGCATTCCCATGAGCAAATGAACCAAATGTATATTCATAGGTCAATGAAGACTCGTTAGATGATTTTATAGCTTATGATGCCTTATGTGTCAAAGAGTGACTTATGTATTAGGGTTGGGATGTAGATTCATGTTATTTGATTGTTAGTTAGTTTTTGGACTTTTAGCTCCATGGTATCCCTTTTTTTGTATGTTTTGGGTATAGTAATGGGAGTTAATATCCGACTCATATTTATGTTTAAGAACATCCTCTAATTTTCTATTTATCATTTGTTATATTCTAATTATTTTACCTTGTGATTGACATAAGGATGGTATGGTAAGTAAGACTTATGTCAGTTACGATAGTAACACCTATCTAATTTGTTATTATGATTCCACTAAAAATAAAAATTTTAGTAATAAATTTTGGGCGTTACAAGTGATGCTACTATTATCTTCTAGTTCAATCAAGGACTTCAGTTCAGAATTTAGAAGATGATGGGAGAATTTGTCTTCGATAACTTGGCTACATTGTATGAGGGGGCATGTGTCATTACCATTTTGTTTATGGATTAGACTCTGGGTAACAGGAAAAATAAGGTTCCTAATTTTATAAAATTTTTTAGTGTCATGATAATAAATATTTGAGTATCCAACACTAAGTTTTTGGTTATTTCCCTAATAGTAATAGTGGTTTCTATATCTAAGGTAGTTATAGATCAACCCAAAACTACCATTGTCATCAATGTATATGAGACCATTGCATGGAAATTTTTTTTCACTGCCATAACTATTGTTATCTTAGGTACAGGTGCATTGAGTGCTACTATGCACCTCATAATAAAGTTTATAGGCCTCAGATGCATCCTTTGACACCAATTCTCTACTAGCAGCTAGTTAATCAAAATTTGATATTTGGACTGATCTGATTGGATAGTCAACTAGAAGCATAGGATTAGGTGCTGGACCTAGATGTTTCTTCTTTCGATATTCTACTGCCTCTTCGTTTGTTGTTTTAAGCCAATGATTCCCGTGTGTTGTGTATCTCTTTAGCCTTTTCCCTGTTAGTAATGCTTCCAATTTTAAGGGGGCTCTTGTTCTCTCGGGTGCCTTGTGGGTTTGTGTGAGTGTTTCAAGTAGTGCGGCATGGACTTTGGGGGCAAAGTCCACTTTTAAGGGGGTAGTGATGTAAAACCTCAAAATTTCATAAACCTTATTTTCAAGCTTTTATCCTTTTATTCAAAACCTAACCCTTAAATCATAGCTTATTTATATTTTTTAACCATTATTTTTCAAACCTAGATAGATCCTTAAATAAAATTGACCTATTTTTTATATTATATTTTTACCTATTTATTTAAAATCATCCTTAATTAATACTTTTTACCATAGTTTATATTAATTGTATCCTAATACTAAATCTAAACATAGCTGTAACTCCAACCCTAAATTTATTTTCTTTTTCAATTTTATTTCTTTTCCCTTCTCCTATTTCTTTATTTTTCTCACTTCCTATTTCTTTTTTCTTTATACTTCTATTCTTCTTTTCTCCTTCCATCCTTGATACCCATTATTGTGTTTTTTCCCCTACAAGCTAAATACTACCCTCCCTCATGTGCCCTTTCCTATTTTCTGTTTTAACATTTTGACCCCACAAACTCCCTAGCACACCTCTATCTACCTACAACCCTACTATCCTACACCGTGTGTCATCCCTTCTTACAACCCCATCTAGACCACACCATTTTACCATCTCCCTCACTATCACCTACTAAACACTTTTATATGCCTTTTTCCTATTAAACCACCCTTGTATTAGCTCTAAGTGCCATCATCCTTAACCCTATTTGCCATAATCCATCCTATTGCCATCGCCTCCCAAACCATACCTAGTCTCTTCATCTTACCACACAAGGTAACCCATCGCTCAATCATCACTACCATTGAAGCTCTACTCAACCACCATCAACCTTTCCCCATCATTACCCTTTTGACCATTTGGAGCCCCACCACCACCCCTTAGCACAACCAACCTTCCCTAGCTATACTTTATTCCATCAAAACACCGTTGTCCCATTTTTGCCTCAGACTCTTCATAGAACTAACAACCCAACACCACATCCTTGCCCCCTTATCGTAGCCCATTTCCTCATTATAAATGCCCTTTGACACCTATGCACCACCACACAACCTACTTCCAACTAAACTTTGTTGTTAGTTTCACCCCGTCACCATTACCTACTATTTTTCTTTTTAGATTTTAAATATGATATATTTTTATTATAATAAGGTTTCTTTGGGCTGATGACCCTTACAATCTTAATTACTCTTTAAGAGTATTTACAACTCGACCTATTTATCTTCTCTTGACTCTCCACCTTAATATATCAAAAATCTCACTGACCCATTTGCAATGAATTTTATTAGGTTTTTATGATTATAATTGATTTTTACAAAGTATACAAGATATAAAAGTGTAGAACTTTAGATGGGATTTAATCTAGCTAGATTTAATAAGATATTAAAGATCCATTCTATCTTAGAGAAGTGATAAATGAAAACTTCTCAATAAAAACTCTAACTTTGAATGTTAAGTGAGTTTTAATGAGCAAATAGATTTAAGAGTAGATGATTAGTTATAAAGTGAATGGTAATGAAAATTTGTTGTAATAAATAGTGAGGGACCTTATTTACAAGGTTCACCCTCATCAATTAATTATTAGACACCAAACCCCCAAACATTGTATACCCCAAAGGGCATAAAATTAGAATTTAATTCTCACCATTCAATCGATCTTGTCTAACTAGTCGATCGGTTACATGGCCAGCTGATCAATGAATCAAACTAGTCTTCTATTTAATTTTTGAGCATAAATGGAAATTTATCATTACATAAACCATTCAATCATTGATTGAAATTAGTCAATGGTTATTCCTAGTACATAATTAGTTATATGAGCATATATGAACAATATCATAGTTTTGTAAATTAGTCAATATCTTCATGAAACTAGTTGATTGATTTATTAAAACTACTCAAATCATTTGATAAAACTAGTCGATGGGTTTAAATAGAGATAAATAGGTTTCTATAGGAATTAAACCCATGATTTGGTTAGTCAAATAAGTTGATCATTATGGTGAAACTATTCAATGAGTTTAAACAGAGATAAATGGGGTTTTGTAGGAATAAAACCCATATATTAGTTAGTCAAACCAATTAATTAGTTTCATCAAACTAGTTGATTGGTTTGACAAAATTATTTGATGAGTCTAGATAGAGAAAATGGGTTTCCATACACAAAAAACCTATGGACTAGTTGGTCAAACCAATTGACCATTTCTCAAACTAGTTAATTGGTTTGGTGAAACTGGCCAATGAGTTTAAATAGAGAAAAATAGTTTTCTAAAGAAGTAAAATTCATGAGCTGGCTGGTTAAACTAGTCAATTGATTTGGCATAACTAGTTGATTAGTTTGTGATGTTAGTCAATCATTTTTATTTTGAATCATTTCACACACTTGATTGAACTAAACTTTTGAATCAAACTTATAACCAATCGATTGGTTCTAACCTAGACCAACCAACAATTATAAAACAGTTTTGAAGATTTAGAAATTAGGATCAACCATTTATTCTTATAAAGAGAATTCAGCTTGAGGATTTTAAAACTCTAATACCCCAATTTGAGCGGAGTGTTATAAAGATTGATTTGGCTACTTATATCAACATGGTATACCATCCTTTTGGTGATTCCATCCTAAGAACTCCACAGTTAAGCGTGCTGGCCGTGGAGCAATTTTAGGATGGGTGACCTTCTGGGAAGTTTCAGAAATGTTCTGAAAATTTCTCGAAAAGTGCGTGAGTGAGGACGAAGCGTACTGAAAGGACTCGTGTTGATCTGTTGGGCCATCCGATCAATCCGAAAGCACTTCAAGGTAGCCCCCGTGTGGTCGTGTTGACTCTCGGTGTTACAAATGGTATCAAAGCGAAACCGCGACTGTGAGCTGAACTTGGATGTGTCAGTTGGTCACCTAGTGGGACAATTCTTGGGATGAACTGTATTGAGACAGTCATTGGTTGAGGCGCAACGAGGACGTTGCATTCTTTGAGTGGGGGTGAATGTAATACCCCAATTTGAGCGGAGTGTTATAAAGATTGATTTGGCTACTTATATCAACATGGTATACCATCCTGTTGGTGATTCCATCCTAAGAACGTCACAGTTAAGCGTGCTGGCTGTGGTGCAATTTTAAGATGGGTGACCTTCTGGGAAGTTTCAGAAATTTTTTGAAAATTTCTCAGAAAGTGCGTGAGTGAGGACAAAGCGTACTGAAAGGACTCGTGTTGATCTATGGGGCCAGCCGATCAATCCGAAAGCACTTCAAGGTAGCCCCCGTGTGGTCGTGTCAACTCTCGGTGTTACAAATGGTATCAGAGCGAAACCGCGACCGTGAGCTGAACTTGGATGTGTCAGTCAGTCACCTAGCGGGACGATTCTTGGGATGAACTGTATTGAGACAGTCATTGGTTGAGGCGCAACGAGGACGTTGCATTCTTTGAGTGGGGGTGAATGTAATACCCCAATTTGAGCGGAGTGTTATAAAGATTGATTTGGCTACTTATATCAACATGGTATACCATCCTGTTGGTGATTCCATCCTAAGAACGTCACAGTTAAGCGTGCTGGCTGTGGTGCAATTTTAAGATGGGTGACCTTCTGGGAAGTTTCAGAAATTTTCTGAAATTTTCTCGGAAAGTGCGTGAGTGAGGACAAAGCGTACTGAAAGGACTCGTGTTGATCTATGGGGCCAGCCGATCAATCCGAAAGCACTTCAAGGTAGCCCCTGTGTGGTCGTGTCAACTCTCGGTGTTACAAATGGTATCAGAGCGAAACCGCGACCGTGAGCTGAACTTGGATGTGTCAGTCAGTCACCTAGCGGGACGATTCTTGGGATGAACTGTATTGAGACAGTCATTGGTTGAGGCGCAACGAGGACGTTGCATTCTTTGAGTGGGGGTGAATGTAATACCCCAATTTGAGCGGAGTGTTATAAAGATTGATTTGGCTACTTATATCAACATGGTATACCATCCTTTTGGTGATTCCATCCTAAGAACTCCACAGTTAAGCGTGCTAGCCGTGGAGCAATTTTAGGATGGGTGACCTTTTTGGAAGTTTCAGAAATTTTCTGAAATTTTCTCGGAAAGTGCGTGAGTGAGGATAAAGCGTACTGAAAGGACTCGTGTTGATCTGTGGGGCCAGCCGATCAATCCGATAGCACTTCAAGGTAGCCCCCGTGTGGTCGTATTAACTCGGGGTGTTACAAAACCTTTTTAATGAATTTTGATAAAAATGTGAAATTGTTAACTTAACTCTTTATAATAAAACTAAGACTTTATAAATATGATACTTGAACAATAATCTTGCTTGTATTTACATGATCTTCTCTTTTGGTTCAAAACTTGATTACTCTTTTAAATTTCACATTAGAGAGATGATTTGACTAAGTGTATTTTGATCTCTTTATTCATCACTCATAGTACATGTAAACTTAAGAAAAGATATTAGGTATTAATATCCATTTGTTATCATCAAGATAAGGAAAATGACGTTATTTTACCTATGAGGTTAAATTTTTTATTAAATGCATTATTATTATAATTATTTTTTGTTTTTTTATGGTGAACTAGTTATAAATTTAATTAGATTAAATTTTTTAATATTTTGGGTTATTAATTTTAACCATATATTAGATGTTAAATTATATATTTTTTAATTGCAGAATATAAGCTTTGATAACCAAATATGTTTCCTCATTTTCGTTATTATGGCTAGAAACCCTAAATCTTTGTTGATTTTGTCCCTCTGCACATCCCACTTTCCCTAAAATATTTCTATCTTTCATGCCACTTCCCCCTATTCACCCTATGCTTTGACTATTGCCTCTACCTTCTATATTCTCTTCATCTTTGTCTTATCCATTCCCACACCATCCTCTTCCACACAATCCCTCCTTCCTCCCTTATTTTTTGTATCAAACTAAAATTAGAGCCTTTAGTCAATGTACTCATCCCTTCCTCCTAATATTCCATTCCTAACCTTCCATGGCCTTTCCATTTGTTATTTCACCATTTTCATCAAGGCCATCTAATTCAAAGCTCTTTAACCTTACACTGATTCTTGTTCCATGCATAAGCAACTCATATTACATGCCCCATGGTAATGTGAGAAACTCAAGTTTCTCCCCTCCTTGTTGTGCTCAAACCTCACATTCTACCTTGATCCTTCACCACATCTCTTTTCCATGTGCATATCCAATGTTTACCTCCTATTTTTTCGTAACTCCAAAAAATTTTACCCACCTCCATTCCATGAGAGATTCATGTGGCAAAACATTATCAACAAGAGTAGCTGACATTGTTATCCTTGAGTTACATCGACTCTTCACTTTGCCAAAATTTACTAACATATGCCTTTCATAACCTTTAGATTCTTCCTATCCCTCTTCTACATTAGATATTCACATTGTTCACTCCTTATATCATGAATAACTCATGCTACAAAGCCTTTGTAGTATGAGCTTTACCCATTATTGTATCATTGCTGCATTATTGCCTTATGTAGGTATTTGATGCCTTGATTATATTATATCCCTTTTTGTGATTTTTTAGTTAAGTTTTTATATTTATATTATATTATATGCTAATATATGTGTTGTTTCATGTTTCTTTCTTAGGTAATCCTTGAGGTTCCACAAAGAAGGAAAACTTTTATTCTTTAGTGCAGTTTAGATTTAGCTAAATCCAATCACTCATAAGATAGTAGAATTTATGTGTAACCATGCTAAATTTTTTAGAGCTATAATCATGCTAGGGTTTTATTTTATAAAAAGGATAAGGAAGTTTATAATGAAGTGAAAGCATGAACTAAATAATTAGTATATGTCTATGTGATTATTAAATATGAGATATGCACATATGAAATGTGTAGCAAGTTTCATGTATGCTATATTAGGGTTTTGATATTGTATGTGGCCTTGTTAAGTCATTATATCTTTGACATGCTAATTATTCCATGACTATCATTGCGAGTTGTAACTAGGGTTGATATATATATATATGGCATGATAGTAAGCAAATATGATGAGGTTTAAATTGTGATATTTTCTATTTACATGCTCTAGAATTAAAAATTCTTTCTTGTAGGAACCATGATCTTAATTTTTATCTTAAATATTGAATCATGATATAAATATGTATGCATGTGTTTTGTGGACTATATGTTACGTTAGAAATATATGCCTAGGATTTTTGACACGTAAGTTGTGAAGTACATGCATAATGAAAAATATAGTCAATCACTAAACCTTATAAGTTACCTATGTGTTTAAGTGATTTAAATTATTATCTCTTATAATTTTCATGATAAGTTATCATTATGATAAATTTTGGTACAAAATTAGATAATAATGGTGTACTTAGGTAATTGATGGTATTTTGGTCACTTTTGACCTAATATGTCTAATGCAAATAATTAGATAAAAGATCTCCTTAGTATATTGATAGGTTGACCTTAGTGTTGACTTTGATTTTGTATTAAAACATTAACTTAGGGCTGACATGAATAATTAGAAATAGAGGAAAAATGTTTTAGTAGGAACATTTAGAATTATTGTGTATTATGTGATATATTTGTGGCCACGAAGTAATGTACTAATATTTGAAGTGGAAAACTTTTAGATTGGGAATGGATTACTTTCTAGGGTTAGCTATCTAAGAGACAAAGTATGAGTTCTCATTTTTTATTGGTGTCACTAATGTGCCTAAGTGTCTTTTTAAGGCCCTACTCTTCTCTTTATGAGATATATGAGCCTTATAGGAGGTATCAATACTTAAGGATTACATAACCTAGGTTGGAGGGTACTATGCTTCTTAAGTGCACCAGTGATATCAGTGTTCTTTATGCATCCTCAAGTTGTATGGTTTGGAGGGTAATGGTTGTTTTTTCTTCAATATGACTAGTATACTTTATACGTATCTAAGCTTTTTCTTGTATCCCCTCAAGTAATAAAAATGGATATAAATTTTATATATGGTTATCAATAAAGTATTTTATTGTTGACTAGATGCCTTTGTGCCTACTTGTAGTTTATATGGACCAATATAATGGAATGGTTAGGAGTTACTATACATTTCTAAGCCATATGCTACTTTATGCTTTAATATGATTGGATTACTTTTTACATCTCTAGGCTATCATTTTTCTTTTAGTCTTAAATATAATCATTTTTGTTAGTTAGTCGGTAGGGTCTTAATGTGCTACCTTATTGGTCTTAGATTATGATAATGTTATTATTTTTTCAAATGGATGAGTAAATGATAAGTGGTATGGTTGTGGAGCGTAATACTTGATGTTATATACGTTATCTTATGGTAATTATGGTATTATTATTGCATGTGATTTATGCTTTCAACATATTTTTTGATTTTGTTTGATTAAGTGTAATGTGAGCATGCTACTTCTTGTGAAATGTTGTGATTTACTCAATATAAGGAAATTCTACTAATACTATATTTCTAGATGTTTATGTGTGGGCTATGGAGTGGCATGACGTGTTTACACTCAACAAGGATCAATGGGGTTCTTGGAAGGAGAATTTGTTTTTGGAATTTTCTTTTGGATCTATGATTTAGGGAAAACTATTATCATACCTTGAGGAACTAAATTCTATTATTATCGATTTTTCTCTAGACTCATATGTCCCTTGTTGCATAATTATTATCATTTTTTATATAAGGGATGTTTATCCATAACCTTTGTCTATGTTATTACCTCTTTTTTCTGTTGACTTTTTTTAATCTAATATATTTTTAGCATTAGCACTTGATATGAGGAAGGTGTGGAAACCAGACTTATGATAAGTATGGTGGTAACATAGATTATATTATAATAATTGTTTTATTAAAATAAAATTTTTAAGTACTAAACTTGGTGGTCTTATAACACCCTTCTCAATCGATTCATAATCCTAAGGAAAATGCTAAGGGTATAACACTTAGAAGTGGAAGATAGTTAGAGGGACTAAAGAGTAAAGAAATTCAAATTAAGAAAAAATTTATGTTGAGACCTAAGGATGATGAGAACAAAGAAACTAGGAGTGATGAAGAGGAGTATGGATTGAAGCATAAGAAATATGAACTAACCTCAAAGGGTATCTCGACTTTTAAATAACCTCTAAAATTTCCCTCTAAGTTTGCTAAATTAAATAAAGAGGCTATTGACTAATAAATCATATAGACTTTTTGGAAAGTGCAAGTATGTATACTTATCTTGGATGGTAATACGCGCGTACCTAGATATGTAAAATATCTCAATGAGCTCTACACCAACAAGTGATAGTTTAAGGGTACTCATAAAGTGAGGATGGGAGAGAATATTTCTCTAATGATTCAAAATAAAATATCCTCAAAGTGCAAAGAGCTATGTATGTTTACGGTTCTTTGTAATATTGGTAATTTTTGTTTAGGAAGATGCATGCTCGACTTGGGTGCTTAAAATTATATTATGCTTAAATCCATCTATGGAGCTTCAAATTTAGGACCTTTAAGCAAGCGAGATGATATTATTTAGTTATCATATAGATCAAATTCATACCCTTTATAAGTACTTTAGTACAAGTTCATTAATTTAATTTTCTCACCAATTTTTACATTCTTGACATGGGTGAATTTTTTTTGTGGTAATGTGCCATTACTCTTAGGATTTCCTTTCCTTAAAAATTATAAAATTTCTATTGATGTGTATGAAGGTAATTAGATTATGGAATTTAATGGTGAGATCATTAAGTTTAACATTTTTGATGTCGTGAGATACCCTAGTGATGTCATCTCCATGTGCTCAATTGATATCATTAATGTTGTTTATCCAATTATGAAATAAGATTTTGATGAAACTCATATGGATAAATTGGCACATCAATTTGAGTCTAATGAATATTTTATGACGGATGGAAAATCCTCATAAACTTGACCTATATGTTTAGGGTCTAAAGTTCCTTAACCTTTATTGGATTTGTCCCTTGTTTCTTCAAAAATGCTACCATCTATTGAGTCGACACTTGAAGTTGATCTAGGCCCCTATCTTCTAATATTATATGTTTTTTATTAGGATTCAGATACTTTACCTGTGATTATTTCTAGTTCTCCAACTTTATTTCAAAAGGAAAAACTATTTAAGTATGTTAAGGGAACACGAATAGGCTATAAGATGGATAATTGATGACATTTGAGGATTAAGCCCCACTTTATGCTTGCATAGGATTCTCCTAGGAGATAATGCTAAAGGTTTTAAGAGATATAATGTAGGTTAACCCTTCCATGATGGATGTTGTTAAGAAGAAGTGTCTAAAGTGGTTAGATGCTGGAATAATTTATTCTATCTCATAATCCAAATGGGTAAATCTTATTCATGTAGAACTAAAGAAATTTAGGATTACATTGGTATAAAGTGCTAAAGGAGAGTCCATCCTAGTTAGAGTATATAATGTTTGGAGAGTGTGTATACGCTATAGGAAATTTAATTAAGCCAATAGAAAAGATCAAATTCCATTGCCTTTCATATATCAAATGTTACAAAGACTAGTAGGAAAATGTTTCTTTTGCTACTTATATGGGTACTTTGGATACACCTAAGTTGCCGTTACACTTGAGGACCAAGAAAATACCACTCTCACATGCCCCTTTGACATATTTGCATTATGGAGAATGCATTTTAGACTATATAATGCCTTTGCTACTTTTTAGAGATGCATGATGAGCATAATTTTATATCCTATTAAACATATTATGGAAAATTTTATGGATGAGATTGCTGTCTTTAATCGTTCTTTTGATATATGTCACCGTAATTAATATCTTGTGTTGAAAAAAATGTATCAAAATCAACCTTGTCTTGAGCTTTGAGAAATGCCATTTCATGGTATAACAAGGTGTAGTAGTAGAACATTTGATGAGTTCAAGAAAGTTGGAAATTGATAAGAAAAAATAAATAAATGTGATTAGCTCATTACCTTATCCTATATATGTGTGTGCCATTAGATTATTTTTAGGGCATATTTGATTTTAGAGGCACTTTATTAAAGATTTTTATAAAATTTCTTCTTCTTTATTTGATATGCTTTCAAAAGATGATCCATTTCAACTTGATGATAGGTGTGAAAATTCTTTTGATTACTTAAAAGAAAAATTAACTGCTAGCCTAGTTATTTACCTTCTAATTAGAATTTTTTAATTGTAATAATGTGCAATGAAAGAGGCAAAGCAATTATATTTGTATTAGGGAAACGAAAATAAAAATAAATTTATGTGATTTATTATGCTTCTAGATCACTTGGTCCTGCGCAATGTAATTACACAATGATTAAGAAATAAATGTATGAAATTGTCTTTGTTTATGAAAAAATTCATTATTCCTTACTTTGAACTAAATTGATTACCTTTTTTACTATGCTACCCTTAAACATTTGTTCAGAAAGAGAAATCAAAGCCAACACTTATAAGATGGGAATTTTTGTTACGAGTGTTTATACATGTGAAGTCAATTTGGTGTATGAGTAGATGGCTAGTGTTTATAAGAATTATGTGGTGTAGTATAAGATCAAGATTCTAGATTTTTATTAGACTTTTGGTGGAAGTTGCTTGAAAATTTTGAGACACAAATAAAGATAAGAACTTTTAATAGCTAAAATATAATATAGCCCTAATTTTAGGCAATTAATATTTCGACCTAACACATGATGATTACTACTTTAATATTACCAAAATTCCTTAATCCTAAATTTACATCTAGTTCTAATTTTAGCACTAAATTCCTTTTCCATTTTTCTTTCTCTTTGTTCTTCACCTTTTGAGTGTTCTTCTGCATGTATTTCTTTTCTCTCAACCAAATATCCCATCTAAGCCTACCTATCTTATATTCATCATCACCACTATCTCCTACAATATCTCAAGTAATATATTTTGTTTAAAAATTTTCCCCAAACCTTTACCTTTATTATACCACACCCATAACCTTTTCCCTCACTTTTTTCATTCCTTACCATTTACACCAATCACACACACACACATACACCCCGCAACACACTCCCACACCCAAATCCACCCACACCCTCTCATCTCTCTCATTACCTCATTTATTGCTTCACTAAACTTCTCCATTGAGTACATTTTTCCATATTATCTACAATTTTCATCTCTCAAAGCTTTGTATATTGTAGCACTCCTCACACAACTCTACCCTCACCTATGTTTAGCACCCCTACAACAACCACTTATTTGTGTCATTCACTCACCTATTGATACCAACCCCAAACTAGCTACATCACTCCTTGATTCAACAACCACCCTAGATGTGCCACCCTTTGATGCAACATAACCTTGGATGTGCCATGGTTTGCCATTGATTTGATTTCTTTAGTCGTTCCTCCTTTCCATCCTCCTTTGCCTTTGCATTTTCTTTCTTGTTCTCCTAAGATCTAACTTTATTTTATTCTTAGTTTTTAGGTGATTTTCTATTAACTTTAGAGGAGGCATATTATAATGTAGGAGAATCTATAGATTCTCAAAACAATGAGAATTTGGTATACTTAGTAATGGAACCTATTACAATATTTATCTTTGATGATAATATTAATAATGTGGTTACCCTTACAAGTGCACTTTGAGTAATTCTTTAAGGTATGTAACATATTTGCAAGGAGAAGTTTCATGCACTTTAAGATTTCAACATATCTAATGTTTCATGTGTTACAAGTTATTAGAAGTTAAAGAAAGCTATTATACATGAAAGTTAAAATATCAAGTCAATGAGACCTAGTTATCATATATTATATAAATTAGGACTCTTGTTAGTTATTTCAATGTATTAATTAGTTATGTTTGTTTGTGATAATTTTTAGCTTGATTCATAAATTGTATAGGTTAGTAGTTTGTTGCTTTACTAGTTCGTGGGCTAGTTATCTATGTGTGTATTTCCTTGATTACCTTAGTGTGCAATGTAGCAAAGTGTGGCTACCTATATAATCACATGTTTAACACATTATAGTTCATGTATGTTGATAATCAATTGAAATCTAAGCAAGTAATTAACTTGTCTATTCTCTCTCTTTTACTAGTGAATTTTCTAACTCAGATTTCTTGGAGTAACCTTAGATAATATACTTTAAATGTCTTCCTTGAGAAACATTTAAAGTTAAATTTTTGAGTTCTTCTTTGAAACTTGATTGAATATTCAAATCAATCTTTAAACCTTCCTTGAATCATGCTTGAAAATTCACATCATCTCCCACCTTTCTTTAGTCAACACATTCTTCTCTTCTACATTAAAATAATCTCACCATTTGAGGAGGAATTCACACCATCTTAAGGCTTATATGTACTTAGAGACAAGTGTCTTTTGGTAAAGATACAATTCATAACTAGGTTTTGAGTGAAATACAATGTGAATATTTCACTAAAATATGATATTTGGTATTGTTATATGGATAATATCATTATGATAATATTATTTTATGAAATGTTAAGTTATATGATGAAAAAGTGAGAAAAATGTGAAAATATGTGATTGTGTATATCATCGGTTAAGTTTTGTCTTGCAAGTCAATAAGGTTGGCATGAATCAATATCTTAATTAGGCTATGATGTTTGACTATTATATGTGTGTTTTTTAGGAGGAGGGGAGGGTTAAGTATTTTCATGTTGATATGTGTCAGAGGCTAAAAACTATTCACATAGGGACTTATAGGGTTTTTGGTAAAAATGTAGGCCTTTTGGCTATATTAAGGGTAATATGGTAAATAAAGGGTTAATTATATAACCCTTAGTATTCTAATGTGTTAGTTTATTAAAAACATGATAAATATATTATGTTTAATAATTGGAGTAGTCATGAATGCCTTAATCCCAATAAAATGAGAAAATGGCTTAAATTAAGCAGAGTAACTCTAAAAGTAGGGTCATTATTGTATTTGTAAGATGTTGGATTTGGACTTTAATTTTTGAATATGTTGTTAATGTGGGAATTTTGAAGAATCGTTATTAAATTTGATGATTATATGAGTCTTATGGGAAATGTTATACCTAAAGTATGAAATTAGGTTTCGTAGGGGATTATGAATGGTACCTATAAAGATAGGGAAGTTATTACATGTGTAAGACGTTGGATTTAAAGATTAGTTTTCAGATAAGTTGATAATTAATATACTTTATGAAGTCATGATAAAATGGGAGGATAAATGAGTATTATGGGATAGGTTATTCTTAGAATGTGATATTAAGATTTCTTAGATGAAATATGTTTTTTTTTTCCTTCGGAGATCTTCTAGTCTTCTACAGGTTGTGATTTGTGTAATTTCAATATTTAGTTTAGGTTTGGATTTTGTGCCCTACATCTCTATATGTGTATCTATATGATAACCTTGAGATAAATAATAATGAATAAGTCATTAATCACATAAAATGAACGATCATGTGAGTTAGAATTGAGCTATTAAGTCAATTCCACCTACTGAATAATAGTGGTCAATAATGTTCTACCTTAGGTGTTTCACATTAGTCGACCAGTTTAAGAATAATGGATGTTGCCTTAGGCTGAATTGATCTATTCCATTTGCAGAATAATATTTGCTAGACATATTTTTTTTGGTAGGTGTTTAAAATCATTCCATTAGATTAATAATAATGGGTTTCATGATACACGAGCATCTCGGTCTCACTCATCTAATATTAAGGGACAAGATTTAACATACGTAGAGACAACACCAATTGTTCTTGAAGATCCTAATATTCTTAATATTTTATTAAATAACTCTTGCAGGTATAATATATGTTTGCAAGATCAATCCATCAAACATATCTAGTGTACAAGAAAATGATATTATAAGGATTAAAAAGTTGCATAGAAAAGGATATAAGAAAAAAAGCTTGATTACATATGATTGTTCAATGTATTACATATTTATGGTTTTGTGTAGCTTTTTTATTTTTATGTATACTTTATAATTTTTATAATATGGAATTATAGCCATTATATATGTAATACGGGCATGCATTCTAGTTAATCTTTTTTAATTAAGCTAGTTAGATGGGCTTTGTTAATAAAAAGTAAGCTAGGCCTGCGTGTGTTATATATATATCTATATATATATATATAGTGCCTTATATATTCATAACAACAAAAAGTGAATAACAATCAACCTTTGAGAACTAATTTTTGAGTTTCTTTTCTCTTCTTCACCAAGTGATAGTTTTATCGAGAAGTTCAAGGTTATTCTCTAGAGAAAAATAAGTGATTTATCTGTTGAATTAAGTTCATGTTGGAGTAGATTAATATCAACCTATCATGGCTGCATCAAAACCATCATATGAAGTTGACATTTATAACATCTTGCAACCATAATTTTCTTCTCAAATTGCAAGATAAAAGGTCATGTATTGTAGAAGAATAATCATTCATTATCTTCCACATCAAATTCCATATCAAAGAAAGTCTTGCTTCGACATCATTTTGGGAGAAAACTTCATCATCAAGATTAACGTCAAAAAAACATCACTAGTGGTTCTTTATTAAGATTATTGATCTTTCTTATTTGATTTCTGTGAATCTTGGTTGATTTTAGTTGAATCTTGAACACATTTTAGTGCTCTAAAGTAAGATTTGCATTGCGTAGAAAATGTAACACAGGAAACTTAAAAATAATCTTCAATAATTTCATGCAAAAGAATTGAAAAAGAAAACTAGCTTCATGATATTTTTTTCAAAGATATAAGGAAGAAAATTGTGTAAGTATGTTTTGTGTGTTCTATTTGGTTTGATAGCATTCATTTTGCATGAATTATTACATGAGTGGGATAGTATTTTTTTCTAAATAATAAAGTGTTGTGATAAATATCCATATTGCAAATGACTATGTATTAATTTCTTTTGTAGCCCCAGTTAGTTTATTTTAGGAGTGTGTCAAGTTTTGTGCTTAATTTCTTATTTTTAGATTCATGTGTAGTTCCTAGTTTGGTTGAGTTTATTGGTGAACTATCTTCTTAGGATGAGTGTATATTAGTGCAATGTTTTTACTTCGATCATATTACACAAAGAAACATAAAAATGTGCATGATAGTTGATAGTGCATTTAGTGGAATGAACATAACCTTGTCAAATTCTACATCAAGAACTTCTTAAGAAGGTATAAAGTGTGATAATTCTGATGTGTATGGAAATATGGAACTAGGAAATTGTAAAAACTAATGCTTAATTTGGTTGGAATTAAAAAGAAGAATAGTCAAAAGTGATGTATTGATGATGAAGATATACGAATAAGGTAGGATAATGATGATGATGGTTTGAATATGGTGATGATGAGTCAATGGTGATGAGATGATGATTAAGGTGAGATGATGATGCTTCGATAATGATGAGTTAATGAAGATGAAGATTCAACAATTAGGTTTTCATGATGGATGATTTCGTGGGTTAGGGTTAGGGTTAATTTTCAAAAATTAGGGTTAGGGTTTCGAATATTAAATTAGGGTAAGGTTTTTCCAAACTCGTGCTTTTATTTTAGGATGTGTTTGGATGATGAACTAAAGATTTATATCAGAGGCCATAAGAGACTAATATATGTAAAATAACTTTAAAGGTAAAAATTCCTATAAAACCAAAAATCTTGAAACAGGCTAACGGATGAAAATATCACATATTTTACCTTTATCTGCCATAGAATAAGGTTATACACCAAAACGGAAAAAATATTATTCACATATAATTACTTTTCATTGGCTAATGAAAATTTCATTTTATATCAAGAATCTTAAAAAAGCATATTTTAGTACTAGACTTTATTATTCACCAATATTTATTATTCACGCTTGGTTACTATTCATAAAGGTTTGAGGTGAATAGTAAAATTTCAAGGTAAACATTTGACCCTAAATAATGCCAAAAGTCTTTTAAGGGTAAATATGTCATTTTTATGATTATTGATCTCCAAAATATGGTTAATCTCAAATAAAATCCTACTAAGATTAATTAGAGCATCATTAGCCAAGAAGACTTTGAATGTTAACAAGAACATGAATAATATACTAAGGAATACGTAGAAATTCATGATCTTCAATAATGATTAAAAAAATCTGAACATGATTATTAAAAAAATCTATCTAGACATTACATGGGAAATCATTATTTCATCCTATTAAGCATAACTCACAAATTCATTAATCATCCTTGATTATGCTCAAGAGAACCATGAACACTCAACAACACCTTGAACAACTTACACTTGCTAATACTTTAATCTTAAATTAGGCTATCAAAGAAATCTCTAATCTATATTTACAAATTGAAACCTATAACATAGTAACTATATGCAATACCCCAAATTTGTTTTACCCTAATCCTGAGTAATTAATATTTTAACATAACCCTAATTCTAGGTAACTAATATTTTCTTATATCCCCCTAATTTCTTAATCTTAAAACCAAAACTAATCCTAATCCTAATCCTTTTCTAAGTCATTAATATTTTAACCTAACCATAACCTCGAATGATAGATAACTAAATTTTAACTTAACCCCTTGATCTATAATTCAAACCGAATTCTAATCCTCACCCTAAAATGTTTTTCCTTTCCCTTTATTTTTTCTTTTTTGCTTCTCCCTACCCCAATCTTCTTTCTCCTTTTGGACATGTTACCCCCCTCACATGGCTTCCTCTTTCCTTTCCAATCCACCAACCCTAGCTACAATATCGCTAGCCATGCTCAGTCCCTTTCCCTCCACACCTTACATGAAATACTAAAGGTCAACTCCCCCAACCCTACAACATTTGACTCTTCATTACTTCCATCCTTATCTCATTTACTCTAAAAACCACTCCCATACCTTATTAATGTTTTTTAGGACACACAAAACCCCATAATACTCCCCCTTCATCCACTAAACTTATATGCAGTTCATTTAAAAATAGCACCATTTTACCTTACAAAACATTGTGTAACTTACCTCACCTCAGGCTGTAACACCTTTCCCATGTGAGAAGATCATTTTGCTCAACCTCACCAATGTAAGAATCTCACATGAATCAATCTTTAAAATTTGATTTTATGACTTGCATATGTCTAATAAAATAAGAAAAAGGATTAAATTAGGAATAATAACCTTAGAGATGGGGTCATTGTTGCTTGTGGAAACAACTAGAGTTAGACTTTGATTTTAAAATACATTGGTGATATTTTCATTTTAGGAATTTGCATTAAAATTTCTCTTCATATGAGTCTTTTAGAAAATTTATACCTAGCTTGTGAAATTAGAGGTTCATTGGGATTTGTGAATAATAAATCTAGATATAGGTTTTTATTGCATGTGTATGACGTTTGAGTTATTCCTTCATTTTTGGATATGAAGGTAATAGTATTACTTTAGTTTTTTTTTACTAAATTTGGTTTTAAAATGTGTATTATGTGAGAAGTTATACTTATTTTATGAAATTAGGGTTCTTATGAGAAATATGGCTTTTTCCATTGGAGATGTCCCAATTACCATGTAGTTAGGTTTTATGTTCTTTGAATAAATATGATAAGTTTGGATGGTGGGCCTTATATATCTATATGTGTGTCTTTATGATGATCTTCAGATAAATAATCAATAGTCTAATAAGATATCACTAATTAAAGTGAAATATTACATGAGATAAAATTAGTTGCATTAGTGTGTTCTATTGGATGAGAAGAGCAGACTAGAGCATTATGTCTTAGGGTTGTACATTATTGATATCGTTCCATTGGGTATGAATAGTGGGGTCCCTAAACTTAACATAAATATGAAAATGGAGTATGATAAACAATAGTGGGGTCCCTAAACTTAACATAAATATGAAAATGGAGTATGATAAAAATGGATCTTAAATGATATCCATTATATTGAGTAAACCTTAATTTTGGTAACCAAATAATTTTATCTAGATATTTTACCTCATTTCTTTGCCTAAATAATTACCCCTACCCTATGCTAGATTTTTCTTACCTGACCCTACTCCCTCTACCCAATACACTTTACTCCTACACATTATGCCCTACACCTTACCACTCTCTCCCCCATGTTTTCCTCCCCTATTTTGATCCACATTTTTCCTCATCCCATCCTCTTCTAAATCCATTATCCTCTTCATTTTATAATTTTCTTTAACTTTGAGTAAGATTGTGTCATCCCCTCTTTCTCCCAAGCTCCTTCATGTAAAACCCTATTCATTTCTCTATTATTATGCCTTCATCGTAAACCTTTTATCTATAACACACTCTATCATCAGCCTCATTTCCTTGCCACCATCCACTAACACTAATCCCTGACCCCTTACACCATCAAATTTCAATAAAACCACCCTAACACCACTCACCAAAATCAATCCTTCTCCCTCATCTAACCATAACCAAACTTCTTCTTCCCATTAGCTGCAACCATTTCAACTGAAACTACCACTACACCACCGCCCATCCCTTATATTTTACCCTCTTCTCATTTAATCCAAACCACCATACCTCACTCTTCACTGTAGGCCTAAATCACTTAATTCCCCTATCCTCCTTTGGCCAAATTTATCAAAGGTCACCACCTCTTTGTACCATTATCTACCAAAGTTTCTCCCTCCACCTTCAGCATTTTATGCCACTTTTTCTCCTCCCCATTATAAGCCCTTGATTCCCATTCTTTGCTTCCCTACACCAGCCATTCCTACCAAACAAACCCTCTATCAACAACCTATGTTATCGTTTATCCTCCTCCTCCTCCTTTCTCTCTTTCTCAACAACTTCCACCAAGTCCTCCTCTTTTGTTTCTCAAGTGGTTTTTAGCTTCCTTTCCATTGCTTAAAATGATTAGTAATCATTGATTTATTTTATTAATTTTCGTTTGTTAATGTGTAAGATTAAATACTAATATATATGTTCTTGGGTGTTAAATTTATAGGCAATTCTTGATGAATTTGGAGAAGAACTTTTGAGTGAGCTTGGATTAAGCAAATCTAATAAATTATAAGATATTTGAATTAATATACAATCTTGCAAGATTGTTTATTCCCACGATATTGATAGGGTAATATACTTCACAAGTATTATAGCTTGAATGATACAATGATAATAAGTTGAATGGATGATATATACAACTATTGAAATTTAAGCTATATGCATGGTAATATATTGTATGATTTAATCTGCATGAGGGATTTGCTATGATTTCATTATCTTTAAATTACTATTTAAATTCCATGGTAAATGCCTCATGATTGCTAATTCATGATAATAAGGGTTACGATGATTTACATGGAAGCATATATACATGATTAGGGTTACCTTATGATGATTTCTATTCGTATGGCCAAGGGTTATAGATATTTTCCTACATGTATGGTGATGGTGATTTCCTTATTTAAATGATGTATTATGCTTAAAATATGTACCTATATACTGCAAGGGATATGTGACATGTGAGATTTGCATGATTAGGGGTTTTGTTCGTATAACTCACTAAATGCATGAGAAGTGGAAAATATAATTAATCAACAAAATACAAAGATTGCCTATGTGATAAAATAAAATAAAATATTTTCTTTTATTCTTTTCATGACAAATTCCTTGTAATAATAGTATTTGATATCAAAATAAATAAAATAATGAAACTAGGGTTTTGAAGGAAATTTTGGTAATTTTAACCTAATGTATCTTTAATGAATAATTAAATTTTAGGAAGACCCTAGAATTTTGATATGTTAACCTTAGTTTTGACTTTGTTTTTGACATATACCATGGACCTTAGGGTTTACCTTAATAATTGGAAATAGAAGGGAAAATGGTTAAGTATGGAAATGGAAATTGTTGTGCACTATGTGACATCTACGATCACCTCATAAAATATTAATACTTAAAGTGAAAGACCTCGAGTTTGGAATGGTTTATCTATAGGATTAGATACCCTAGAGATGATGTGTTATCCTTATTTATTTTGGTTCACTAGTGAGCCACCATGCCCAATAAGGCCCTATTTTACTCTATAGGTGACCTATAGGCCCTATTGGAGGAGTTGATACTTAATGGCTAAGTGATAAAAGTTAGAGGATACTATATTGCTTTTATGCACCATTATGACCAAGTTTAACAATGTGTCCTTAAGTTCAAGAGTAAAGGTATTGTGTAATTTTAGGTGCCAATATCATTGAGTATACCTTAATGTCCTTAGATTCATTACATCCCCCTCATAATGCATAAACATTCCAAGATTTTGTAGATTGGCTTATGAATCATGATGGAAAAAATGAAGGATTAAATTTGAGGATAATTATATACCCTATATTATGGATACATTTGTAAATCTTATTAAATTAGGAGTCTAACACATCTTTTGGATCACGAATACAAGTTTTCTACACAAATTTATGATTGTTTTATTATATGTATGTCAATCTAAAATTTTACGTGGAAATGGATAAATTGTCATAATTTATATAATGGATGCCATTAAATTTTCATATTTATTAGTTAGGTTTTTATTTACTTATTTGATAATTATATTAGGATATTATTTTGTTAAGTTTTTCTCCTTAATTATTAAGAAATTAGATAAGGTATCTCTTAAGGATTTTTAAAATTATATAAGTATTTAACTATTATTATCATAGGATTATGTGGGTTAATATTCACTTAAATAGTGTTATGAATAGTCATTTCATTAATGGTGCTTATCTTATTTAGATTTAGTTTATCATATTATTCATAAGGTTACATGAGGAGGTGAATATTATTCTGTAAGGATCCTATGTAAAATTATCATTTGAGGATAGTTGAATTATTTTATTAAATTGAGTTATCTCTTGTTGAAACCTTGTGTGAGTTTCTTTGTTCTATGTTTACATTATCTGTGTGAGTTATAAACTAGACATCGCTTTAAATTATTTTATTTATATGAGTGATAATTTAGAAACTCATATACCTTTTGCTACGTAGGTTTATATAGAGTTATCTAATGAAGTATATCGTGTATTTAATCATTAGAGCTCCTTTGAGAATTATATATGTGAGGCTTTGAAATTTAGTTTGAAGAATTACTTTGTGTGATAATCATCCATATGCATAGTTTAGAATTCATCCTTCATTTATCATTATAAAATTACGTAAAATAGCTTAGTTTTAAGCCACTCATTCCCTTATGCATCACCTTAGTAATGTAAAATGGAACTACCTTTCGTGAAATAAAATAAAAGAGAATTGTTTGGATTTGTTAATTTTGTACTTGCCTTAGTGTTGTACCATCATGTTGTTTTGGATTTGTTAGTTCAGTAGACACTTTAGTTCCCTACATTGGTATTCGGTATTGTTTTGGACATGTTAATTTTGTAGTTGCCTTAGTGCCCTACCTTTATTTTGTTTTGCATTTGTTGGTTTGATAGATGCAACCTTAGTGTAACACTCCAAAATAATAAAACCTAACATTTAAATATTTAACCATTTATCTGAAAAAATTTAATCTTCTAATTATTGATTTAATTATTTTTATGAACCTTTAACTTACAAAAATATATAATATTATTTAATAAATTAATATATTTCTTTTTATCATTTTATCTTACTCTTTTTATTTAAATAAAACCTAAACCATAAATTTACCAAAATTATTTTCTTAAGTTAATACCCTATTTTTTGGATAATTAATTTAATATCTTTTCCAATAGCCCAATTTTAATCTAACTTCTAATCATAACTCTAAATATATTTTCCTTTTATTTTTCTTATTTTCCTTTGTTTCTCTTTCTTTCTTTTTGCTTTTCTTTATTTTCTTTCCAAATTGCCCTTATTTCTCCCTTTTCTTTTTCCCTTGGGCAAGCTCAAGCTCCCATTTCCTTGCTTCTTCTCTTTTCCCTTAAGCTGACCCAACCACTCCTCTTCCTTATTTTCTCCTCTTCTACGCATGGTCCACTTCCTCCTTCATTTTCTCCTATGCAACCAACCCCTCCTTCTTTTTACCCTCACATAGCCCAACACCTTTCCTTCCCTTCTTCCCACCTTAACCCCTTGCCAAACATGCTCTAGACTCCTTACACATGCCCTCTCCTCTTACACCCCTGCACACCTACTACACCTCCCCTTCTACTCGACTAGACAACCTACATAACTACCATATGTCTGTCTCTTTCTTTTCCATTTTTTAGCCTTGAAACCCCTAGTCCTCTTCCCTCACATGCCCCTTCTCTACCTTTTACATCCTATTCCTGCCATACCTGTGCTAGCCTAAAATCTCCCTTGCATTACCCACCTTCCACTCTAGCTAAACCCCCTCTCTTCTTCCTCTTCGTACTCCTCCTCCTTTTCTTTCCCTTATGCCCCTACTCTTGCCCCACAACCCTCTCTTATCCTGGTCCCTTCTTTCCTTGCCTCTGTCCCAAGCCGAACCCTCTAAGTTTTTGAATTAATCAATCCAACAAGCTCCAATGCCGTCAAAAATTTTGTAACAATTTTAATGATCTCCTTATGCCCTCTTAGTTGTACATCCATATCATCCCTTAATGCTTCACCTTTGCGTCTAACCTTACCCAGTGCTATTTTGGATGTGGTGATGGTGATTTGGCTTTGGGAGTTGGCAGGGGGCGTCGAAGAAGTGATTAATAACAATTTTGTGACAAAGTGTGGGCTGGTAACCATTTCCTTGGTGGGTTCTGGAGTTATTGCTGCCCTCGTGCAAAGGCCGGCAACCAAGGCCGAGTAAAAGATAGGACCCTATGTCTTGGTGGGAACTAGCTCCAACTAATCTTGTATGATTCTTCCCACATTGATGGTGTGCTTGGTATGTACACAATAGAGTAAGACCATGCAATCAAAGGAAATTGATCTATCGTTCATGGTGGGAAGTAAATGGCTTCTAATGAAATGATCCCAAACTTTAGCTTGAAGCATGAGTTGTGGTCAGTCACAGTAGTGAGTGCCATTAGTGGTAACTGGCCATTGGGTGATGAGCTTAGTTAATGTTGTGAGAATGTCAACTAAACATTCAATAGTGTTTCAAAATCTTGGTTAGTGGAGTAGAAGAAAAGTTTTCCTTATCATCCTTTATAGTGGAGAAGTCATCTGATATGGTTGATGGGGTTGGGCATTTTTTTGATGTAGTGGGTCTCTCATATGTTTTAGGAGTCTTGGCTGCTACTTAGCTACTACGAAACTTATTCTTAAAGGAATTTTAAGGTTTGACATAGATGGTGAGGATGATATAGGCACAGTGATGCACTGTGGTGTCTTTTCCGGTGAAGTGGTAGCAACAGAGGGTTAAGCCTTTTTGGTTAAGGTGGGTGAGAGGGAAAGGTACTCATCTAGAAAATGCTCTTCTAGCAGTGAGAGGCTTAGTAGGAATTTCTTCGACAGTTGGGAAAGGGAAGGCTA
Source organism: Tamarix chinensis (assembly GCA_030549775.1). Classification (NCBI taxonomy): domain Eukaryota; kingdom Viridiplantae; phylum Streptophyta; class Magnoliopsida; order Caryophyllales; family Tamaricaceae; genus Tamarix; species Tamarix chinensis. The sequence continues at coordinate 60,709,576 of CM060177.1, read as the reverse complement.
AGTTGGCTTCATGAAAATTGGTAGATAAAGGTGTCTTATAAAGACAATTTAGGAGATTGGGAAAGATTTGAAAAAGACACACATACCTAGAAAGGCAGGACATACCTAGTGGTTATTGACACAATCGTACATGCCTTCCATAGAGCTTCCTGACATTTGACACACTAAATCTGTAACACTACAAAATTCACTAAATATATTTTTTTTAAAATGAAAGCAATTAAGATAGAAACACTTAAAACTTGTGAATTCTGGGAATGTTACCGCCACACTTAGTACCAGACCGGTTCTCTCCAACCGTTCCAGTACCAAGTGCTAAGGCTAAAGAAAATATTTACGTTAAATTCAAATTAATAATTCATAAAAGGATTCGAAAGATCATACACAAATTCAGAGTACGAGAAATTAAAAGTTAATTACAATACCCTTGAAGTTCCAAATAACACTTGTAACTTCCAAATAGAAATACATTTAAACAAGATAAAACCCGATGGGTCAAATTCCAGATTGCCTACTCACTCAAGTCAGGCCTGCCATCCCAAAACAATCTCTGATCTTAAACCTGCAAAAGAGGTCTGCTCCCCACCATTAGTGGATCATCATAGGACCCATCAACCAAGGTAGTATCAGTACGGGTCCAGTACTGAGTAAGGTGACTTGATCACTAAGGCCAACACACAAACACATAAATCATGCAGAACATAGAAGGGCATAATTACCAACACAATGACATAAGGTGCTTACGACCATCCAAGTAAGAGTACAAGGCCCGATTGTAGACTGGATTAATTTTTAAATTAATCTCTGATCAGAATTCATTTCACACCATACTTTTTATCAAGTCCATACGAGTACGGGAACCCCACTATTTTTGCTGGTGGATCGGTCGCGAGGGTACATGCCCTGCCACTATTATAGCAGGTGGATCGGTCGTGAGGGAAATATTCCCTGCAACTATTATGCCGGTGGATTGGTCTGGGCCCGGCTCAACATCTTTCACTTTACGCGATTAATGTCTTTAAGTATCTTATTCAAAGGCTTTCACCCTGGACATGCACGAATCATTAACTCATAAATTCGATATTCATCATCATACTTTATTCACCAATTACACATGTGCTACCACCAAACCCTAGACATGCACCACATACCTTAATTGACCCCCACAACCATAGTCAATCACTCCAAACCCTAATTCAGTCACCTCCATACCCTTATAATGTCTTACGTATTATTTTTCACCCAAAACAATTAAACATCCAAATAACTCTTCTATTTCCTCCCTTACATCCCAAATCAACTTTTCACACGTAAATTTCACTTCCATGCAAACACTAATCTTTCCATGCAAACCTTCGGACCTTTTTCATGTAAACCCTAAAATTCCACGTGAAGCCTTAAATTCAACAATGCAAACCCTAATACCGCCATACAACCATCAATATCACCATGTAAATCCTAATACCACCATACAACTATAATTACCACCATACAAACCTTAATATCATCATACAAACCCTAATACCAACATACATCCATTAATACCACGAGGTAAACCCTAGATTCCGTCATACAAAACCCTAAATTCAAACCATATAAGACCCAAAGATTTGTCCATACCAACCGTAAATTCAAACCATAAAGATTCTTCCATGCCAAACCCTAAATTCAAACCATAAAGATTCATCCATACCAGCCTTACATTCAATCCTCACCAAACCAAAGACTCATCCTTAACAAACCCTAAATTCAAACCATAAAGATTCTTCCACATAAAATCATAAATTAGAATCTCCCAAGGAAAACTATAAATTGAATTCCCCCAAGCAATTCATAAATTAGATTCCCCCATATAATATCATAAATTACATTTTCCCAAATAACATAAAAAAATTAGATTCTCCCAAACAACCATAAATTTGATTATTCCATATAACCTCATAAATTACCTTCTCCCAATTAACATCCTAATTTAAATTCTCCCAAACAAACCATAAATTCGAATCTTCCATATAACATCATAAATTACCGTCTCCCAAATAACATCCTAAATTAGATTCTCCCAAACAAACCATAAATTCTGCTCTTCCACACATAAAATCATACATTAGATTATTCCTTATAAAACCATAATATTAGGTCAACTCACTTCCCTTCGTCAACTTCTTTCCCCATCCTCCTTTTTCATCCTTTCTCCCACACAAACCACATCGACATCCTCTCATGCATGTCTTATAGGGTCACAACACATATCGTCGCATACATATAGTACACATGCCATACAATAACATACTTCAATTCTAAGTCATACCACATATAAAATATTTAATTATAATAAACACTAGATACATAACATGCGAAACACATAATATACATAAGCACATAAAAGGCCTTAGCACTCCTTACCTAAAATGTCACCGGTCTTGGTGCACGCTCCTATTCCACTTGAGGGATTTGATTGGGTTCCTATTATATCAAAGCATACTAGAATTAGACTCTCTTATATAATTCTAACTTATTTCGAGGTTTGGTTTTAGGATGACATTTTACTATTCAATAATTAACTATAGGAACTAATATAATTAATTCACTTATTTTCTTTTGAAAAGGTGATAAGCTAAGGGTTTTAACCCTTCTCCCAAAATAGATTTAATAATATCATAACTATGATGATGATAATAATAACAATAATAAGAATAATAGTAATAAAAATAATTAGTAATATAAATAAAGTACAATAATATTAATGATACTTTTTATAAATAGAATATTAGATATTAATGATATCAAAATTCTTAAAATTAAAAGTTGGATTTCTAACCTTCCCACAATGATAAACATAATATTATTCAGAATTTTGATAATAAAATTAATAATGTATATATATACTTATATTATATTTTAATAAAGGTAATAATGGTAATATAATTAAAATAATGTTGAAAAATGTTAATAATATTAATAAATTTTATAAATGTGAGGAATAATTAAAATTTAAGGCCTCTGTTCTTCTAGTAATAATCAAAGTATCAACCAAGTAATTATACTAATAATAATATTATTATAAATATTATTAATAATAACACCAATTATGTAAAAATCTAAGCAAATAGGTAAAGGCCGAGATAATTACTGTATCTTACTAAATAATACTTCCAGACCTGTAAAAAAAACTTAGAAATTAGAATACAGTCAATATTACCGATAATAATAATTATAATAATAATAATTAAAGTTCAATTAATACTAAAATTTTGGCTAAAATTAGAATAATTATAAATAATTCAAAATAAAGTATTTAAAATGTCTATGGCATCGCCTTGAGTTGGAGGATGAAGGTGGCACCGGCAATGATTCCCGGAGGTGGCCGAAAAATGGGTCTAAGGGGGCCAAAAATTAGGAAAATGGGTGATGGAGAGGAAGAAAATTAAAATAATTATATGGGGCTGTAGAGGATAATTAGTAGGAGTTAATAGTTAGTTTAATAGGTGTTAGAAGTGGCGGATGTGGCAGTGAATGGTGGTTTAATGTTTCAGGGTGGAATTTTCTGGCGAGAGGACTAGCCAACTTTGCACGATTATGGAGGCTTGTACAAGGTGAATTGAAGGTAGTAGATGGTTTAGTTCATTAGAGGGTGTTGCATGGAAGATATTAAGATGGAGAAGAGGCGTCTAGGTTAGCTAAACGCGGAGAACGAGGTGTGTAAAGGGGCGGTGGAGGGCGGCTTTCACTTAGGGTTTCGAGAAAGAAGAAGCTTCAAAAACGTCCACAACTAAGCTATTTTTAGAGTTGAGATGGTTTAATAGGGTTTTGGAGATCATCAGGATATTATTGGATTCTAGGGTTTGCGTGGCCGGTGGCAGAAATCGGCCGGCGACTGCTTGGGTTGGGTCGAAGGTTCGAGAAGTAATAAAGAGGGAACGAGTGAGAGTTGAGGATAATTGATCATGCCAAGCTCATGTGTGGGTCGAGAGGAAGAAAAATAAGGGTGAATACGTCGGTCAAGTTCTACATAGCCGTCGCCGCCATTATCGGGCGCAGGAGTTGTAGCAGCGGCGACGGAGGAGAGAGGAGGAAGAAGAAAGGAGGAAGGGGGTGGGCCGGTTGGCCGGGAAGGAAAAGAAAGAGGTGAACCAGGCCGGTCGCGCCGATTACGTCGTTCATTAAATGAGATGACGCGTTGAGAGACGAGAAGGGATGAAACGCAGCGCGTAGAGGGGCAGAAGAAGGGCGACGCCGCGCGGACTGGGCCGCGGGAAAAGAAGAAGGGAAACTAGGCCGTGAGCTGGCCCAGTTCGGCGAGAAGAAGTGGAAAAAGAAAAAAGAAGAAAAAGAAAGAAAAAGGAAAGGAAAAAGGAAGAAAGAAAAAGAAAAAGGAAAAAGGAAAGGAGAAAAATAATTTGGTTAGGGTAAATTAAATTAATCTAATATTTAGGATATTTAAAAATAATAATATTTAAATAAAATAATCTTTAAATCCCTTTTTAAGCTAAATTAGGATTTTTAAAAGATTTTTCATAAATTCCATTTTAATTAGCAAAATACCCTAAATTTCTCCAATTAAATTATTTATAAATTTATTATTAATTTCAAACTATTTTCTCCTTCTTATTTTAATTCAAATAATTTATTTAGTTAATTCCCAAATTAAAATATTTAACTAGTTAAAATACCCAAATTCCTCCTAATTAAAATACTTATAAATTTATTCTTGATTTGTCCTCATTAATTTCCTTTTATTTTAAATAAATTAATATACTTAATTAAATTTTATAATAAAACCTCATTTAAATATACTATTTAAAATTAGAAATTTTCGGAGCATTTCAAAATCATCCTACGAGAATGGAATTATTAGCCGCCCTTATCCTCGTGACACATGGAGCATGCCTTTGTGCTCCTCCCGTCATCTACTCGATAGCCTTTTCATTACTGCACTGCGTGGGTATGCATATAGTCTTATCCATTTTTGAGAAAGAGACAAAATAAAATGAAGTGTATACAATATGAGTGAAGGAAAAAAAAAACATAGGCAACCTCTTAAGAGCACTTGGTTTTATGTCCTTTGCTTGACAGCTTACTATGACCCGTTGAGGTTCATAGGGCAAATTTTTGAACAGTGCTGGTAAGATTTTTAGCTTTATAAGGTTTACCTAGAATATTTCTATTGGTTTTGGATATTTAAGTTCCACTACCCAATAGGGATATGCCTGAATAATTTTGTAGACGATCTTGAATTCAACATACCTAGGAGAAACTTTAACCTTGAGTTATAGAGAAACAATAATTACCCAAGGTACAGCTCTTTTTGGCTTCAAGTGCTGGTCATGAAATTTCTTTGTGTTTTCCCTATCCAACCACAAATTGTTATATGAAGCCTTTCTAAGTTCTTTAAGGTTATTTAGCTATAATTTTCAAGCTTCTTCTACAATCGTTAGAACCAGGTTAACGATTTAAGATCCTAATATGATTTATGCTCTAACTCAATGCGTAGGTGGCAAGTCTTTCCAATCACAATGCGGTAGAGTGACATTCCTAGGGGCATTTTGAATGCTATTCTATAAGCCCACAATGCATCATTTAGTCTTGTTGACCAGTCTTTCCTATTAGGGTTGGCCACTTTCTCCAAGATTCTTCTAATTTCCCTATTAAAGAACTTAGCTTGACCATTTGATAAGGGTGATAAATCGTGGCTACCCTATGATGAATTCCATATTTCTACATGAGCTGTTGAAATAACATTTTTACAAAAATGAGTACCACTATCACTAATTATTACCTTGGTGGTCCTAAATCATGTGATAATATTCTGCTCTAGAAAGTGAAAGACCACCCTATCATCATTACTTGGTAACATAGTGGCCTCTATCCATTTGGAGACATAGTCCATTGCTACTAAAATATACTCGTTGCCAAAGGAAGATGGAAATGGGCCAATGAAATTAATGCCTTATACATCAAATAATTCAACTTCTAATATTCTTGTTTGAGGAATCCTATTCTTTACCAATATATTTCTAGTGCATTGACATTGTTCACATTTCTAGAATCCCTAACATCTCTAAATATTATGGTACAATAGAATCCACTTCATAGGGCCTTATTTGTAGTCATTATTCCTAAAAAATGACTTCCATACACTATGTGGTGGCAGGTGGCCAAGGTTTCCTTAGCCTCCTCCTCACTTACGAACCATCGCATAAGTCCATCAACACACTATTAGAGTAGAAATGTTTCATCCCAATAGTAGAACTTGAGGTCATGGAATAATTTTTTTTTAATTGTTGGTGAGATTTATCAAGGGTTGGTATTTTACTTGCAAAGTACTTGGCTATATCCACGTACCAAGTTGGCTAACCTTGCCTAGCTTTTAGAAGTTATTTATTGTAGAAGTCCTCTTTTATCCATAAATATGTCTGATCCTTCATATACTCTTCTAGTCTAGAAAGTTGATATGTAATTTGATTGTCCTTCCTTTAACATCCCTTGATCTCACCATCAAATTCCTACAAGATTAATATCTATCTTATCAACCTAGGTTTGGCATATTTTTAGGCAAGTAAATAATGAATAACAACATGGTCGATGAATATAACCACTCTACTTCCAAGAAGATAAGATTGATACTTATCAAATGCAAAAAATACTACTAGTAACTCTTCTTTGGTGGATGCATAATTTAATTGGGCTTCATGAAGTGTTTTACTAGTATAGTAGATGCTATAGATGGACTTGTTCTTTTATTCTTCTAGGACTACTCCTATAGTGAAATTACTCATGTCACACATTAATTCAAAGGGGAGACTCAAGTCTGATCCTACAATAATAGGGGCTTTGGTGAGTACTAATTTTATTCTCTCAAAGGCTGCCTTACAACACTCGTTGAACTCTAATTTTTTATCCTCTTCCAGTAATTGACAAAGGGGTTAAGTAGTTTTCTAGATGTTGTTGACGAATCTTCGGTCAAATCCAGCATGTCCAAGGAGACATCTCACACCCCTAAAAGTGGTAGGAGGAGGTAATGCTTTGATAATATCCACCTTTACCCTATTAACCTCTAATCCTTATTGTGAGATTCCATGACCTCACACAATACCTTCTTAAACCATGAAGTGACACTTTTCCCAGTTACGAACCACATTAATCTCTTCACATCTTATGAAAACTTTTTCCAATTTTTTTTGGCACTCCTCAAAATATTTTCCAAAAATAGAAAAGTCATCCATAAAAATTTCTACTATGTCCTCTACCACGTTCGTGAAAATAGCCATCATGCACCGCTAAAAAGTTACAAGTGTATTGCATAAGCCAAAAGGCGTCTGTCGAAAAGTGAATGGACCTTAGAGGCATGCGAATGTGGTCATATGCTGGTCATCAGGTTCAATGGCTATTTAGTTGTGACTTGAGTGTTCATCCATAAAGCAATATAAGGCTCTTTTTTTCCAGTCTCTCCAACATTTGGTTAATAAAAGGGAGGGAAAAATGGTATTTTCAGGTGGCTTTGTTGAGTTTTTTATAATCCATACAAATGCGCCACCCTGTAACTGTGTGGGTTGTGATTAAATTATTTTCTTAGTTGTAAACAACCATCATACCTCCTTTTTTTGGGACACATTGAACATGACTTACCCATATGTTATCAGAAATTAGATATATGATACTTGCATCAAGCCAATTAACGATTTCCTTCTTCACCACCTCCTTCATTGCTGGATTGAGGCACCTCTACTACTCTACTGATGAGCCAGATGGATCCTCTAACCAAATCTTATGCATATATATTATCAGACTAATTCCATGAATGTCTACGATGTGTACTCCTATTAAGATTTAGGTAAGATAGATGAAATAATAATTGGTAGGGTGTCCCTCTTACCTATGTAAGCATACTTTAAGTGGGTAGGTAATGGCTTTGGATCTAGTATGGGATGCTCCATAATTGAAGGTTTGGCTGACAATATCTCTCTTCTTTTTAATCCAAGATGTTCTCAAGGTGTTTAGTGATCTATCTAGCTGCACCCTACCATATCTATTTCATAGTGCTCTCTAGGTTAACAGTTAGGGTAGCTGCACTCAATTTGGTCCCCATTAGACAACATGGATTCTTCAAGAAAATTTCCTCCAAAAAAATCATCATAGAAAGTCAAATCAATAATATCAACTCATGAATATTTGTCCAGGTTTTCTTTCACTAGTTTCATAGAGTTGAAGACATTAAATGTGATTTATTTCTCATTAGCCCTCATCATTAATTCTCCTTTCTATACATCAATCAGAGTCTTACCAATGGAAAAGAAAGGTGTACATAGAATAATGGCAACCTCCTTATTGGCCTCATAGTTATGGATGATGAAGTCTACTAGGAAGATAAAACTGTTCACCTTGACAAGCACATCTTTGATCTTTCTCTCAGGGTGAACATATGATCATTCAGTGAGTTGTAACATGACTATGGTAGGCCTTTCTTCTCTAGTACCTAGTTTCTTAAAAATAGACATAGGCATTAAGTTAATACTATCATTAAGGTCACAAAGGGCCATACTGTAATAATTGTCACCAATGGAGCAAGGAATGGTGAAACTACCAGGGTGTTATAACTTTCTAGGTAGCTTTTAATGGATAATCAAGCTATAGCTTTGGGTCATAGATACCCTTTCATATGCAAAAAATCTTCTTTTTCTTTTTAAAATATCCTTTAAAAATTTTACATAGTTAGGCATCTATTAGAGGGCTTCCACCAACATGATGTTTATATGCAACCAACTAAGAATTTCAAGGAACTTATCAAATTGCTTATCTTGTTGCTCTTGTTCGAGTCTCTAAGAGAATGGTGTTGATGGAGTAAAAGGTTTAATGCTGATGTTTGATAATGGTTTATTGCTCTTTGGTGGCTCATATAATGGAGTAGTGATTTCTTCTGAGTCGTAGATGGGGTTAATCTATAGTTAGGAAGGTGTGTAGTTCAAATTTTTACTAATGGGTTCTGCATTGCTTTCATGATTATTAGGGTGGGGTTTTTCCTTAGATTCTTCCTTTTTGCCTTACAATCCTCCTTTCCTTCTCTACCATGGGGTCTACTACTTAGGGTTGTAGCTAGCTGCCCTATTTATGTTTCTAAGGTTCTTCGAGAGGTTGTGTTGCTTTAAATTATTGCATCTATATTTAGAATTTATTCTCTTAGAAGAGTTTCCAAGGAGTTGGGGTTATTATGTTGGGTAGGAGGTTAGTGAGTTTGTGATTGTTGAAGATGTTAGGCTTGAGGTAGTGCTATTGGTTGTAATGGTTGGCTAGATTTTGTGCGTTGTTTTTGTTAGACCATGAGAAGATAGGATGTTATCTCTAGGTGGGGTTATACTTATTTCCATAAGATTATTGAGAGTTCCTACCCTGGTTTCCTATATAATTCGCGGACATTGAATTCACAAGACAGTGTTCAAACATATGACCCTCTCCGTAATATACACATGATACTGTAGTTGTGAAAGTAGTGGATTCTTCTTCTCTTCCCAGCAACTGTGAGTTAGTTGGAGTAATTATTTTCAATAGATTAGCCATAGACGATAACTTAACTAGTAGGGATTTGATGGCGTCGACATCAAATGCTCTTGCTACTCGCACCTTATGAAAACTTCTAGCACTACCCCACTACTATTTGTTGCATGCTCTGGTCTTAATAATCTCGTAGGCTTGGTCATAAGTTTTACAGTGTGGGATGCCATTACCTGAGGCATCCACCAAGTTTCTTGCCTATTGGCTAAGTCCATGATAAAATGTTTCTATTTGTAACTACTGAGGGATTTTGTTGTTTAAATATTTTCTCAACAATTCCTTCAATCTCTCCCAAGCATCATGGAGTGTCTCATCTTCCTCTTGTAATAATGTAGTGATGTTATGCGTATGCTTGGCATTTTTATTAGGAGGAAAGTATTGCATGAGAAACTTTTGAACTAAGCCATCCTAGGTAGTGATTCAACAAGTTGGTAGGGAAGTCAGCCACTTCTTAGGAAAATATCTCAAGGAATAGGGAAGTAACTTAAGTTGTAGGGATTTTTCAAGAACTCCCTAAACCTTAAAGGTATCATTAACTTCCATGAATGCTCTCAAGTGCAAGAGTAGATCTTTAATAGGCTGGCTACTAAATTTCCCTATTTTTTGTAACATGTGGAACATGACATGTTTAAGCTTGAAATGAGGGGCTTGGATTTAGGAAGAGCAATGGTAGGGTTTAGATGATCTTAAACTAGCAAAGCATAATCCCAAATAGCTCAATTGCAGTCATCTCGTAGAGGTGGAATTTGCATTCCTATGCGATTTATATTGATGTGAGGGGGTCATATCATGGGCAATCCTTCCCTCTAGTTGGGATATGGAATAGGTAATCCATTGTTACAGTTGTTAGGCTATTACCATATGACATATGTTGCTAGAACCTTCTAATGTTGATCTTTCTTCGTGTTGTTCTTGATTGTGTAGGGATGCCCTAGTTCTATGCAAATTGCGCTCTATTTCTAGGTCAATTGGTACTATGGAACCTGATTTTTTTTAGTTATATAAGGATTAGTCCATTAAAAAAATAAATCAAGAATTTATAGAAAATTCTAGTGTTAGCTATGTACAAGAAAAATCAATAGGATGTTTTCCTTTAACATATAACAAAACAAAATCGAAACTTTAAGCCCCTAATAACGACATTAAAAGAATTTAGTAGGTGGTAGGTTGAGGTTAATAAATTAAACACAACAAAACTCATGCAAGTGTTCACGGTTGCCCTAAGTAGTAAAGAGGTAAGAGGATGCTGATCCTACAAGGACTAAGAGGAGTGAATTTTGCTAGCTAAAGATGAGTATCCTATGAATTTCTTGATGTAACTAAATGCTAATAAGGAGATGTTTAAAGTATAAGAAATAATCAAGTATGTAGAGAGGTAACAATTTCAATGTAGGATATACGTGAGGGAAATAGGGGGTAAAGTCATGAGTTTAGAGTTATTAGCTCTAAATGTGTGTACCCTATGCTAATTTATAGCATTTCATGCTCGATAGATATTAATATTCTATCCTTACTAGGTTTTACTTAATAGTGAAACATTCTCTTAGCCCATCTCTATGATTATGCATAGGCCCAAGCAATGTCGCGCAATAAGGGTTCTTCATATCTCAATGCCAACCCTATCAACATTTGTCATTGTAAGTTCTGTGCACTGTCTAGTTGATGCAAAATTTTGTTAGTTATCTAATGTATCTATTATTCAATACTTAAATAATATAAACTTAACAAAATGAAATATCATTAATCTTAGTAGGACTAAAATGTGAAGATTACAGTGAAAAAGGCTATAAAATTTTCCATTTACTAAAATCTAGCTAAAGCTAAACTTCTTTTAGCCAACATAAAATAAAGAAGAGAAAAAGGGAAGGACTATGGATATCATGGTATTCCAACCTCTATCTAACCTAATCATTCTTTTTTCTTTTTCCTCCCCTAATGAAGCTATACTGGGACTCTTCTCCTTTCTTCCCTTACTCCACTACTCTTACGTCATTATTGTTATTTTCCTTTATTTTTTCAGAATCCTTGAGTTTCATCTCTTTGGATCTTGGTTGATCAATCGATTTCTTCCTCCCCTTCTTTCTTTTCTACTTTTGGTATTTATAGAGTGCATCCATGTAGATAATACAAAAATTCCCTAGCACTGTAATGGTTGGCCACACTCAGATGTCTGGTGGTTATTCCCTATTTTTAGGTGGTAGTGTCTTATAGTATTCCATGGGTGAATGTTGCCTGATTTAGAAAATTTGTGTTTGCTACTTTTATCAGTATGAATACTTGTGATTACTATTTAGGCCACACTTATTGTGGTCTTGGTAGGGTAAAGTGATGTTCTGAGATATTTGGAAGTTGTCATTCTTCCATATGTCTTAAAATTAAATGACCTAACACATTAAGCATATGAGTAGTCATAAAAGTGGGGAATACTGTTAGTTCAAAGGGTAAGGGAGTTGCTTTAAAGTTAAACTCATGTGATTCATGAAAGATCTAAAAAGGTGGAAAACTTATATAGAGTTACACCCTATGACTTCCTCTTGTGAAAAAATCATGAAATAATTATATTCGTAGGATCCCTTAATCATCTCAAATCCACTCATATCAAATACCCCATAAATTTGAAGTTTATGAAACAGGAAACTTGTATATTTATTAGATTTTAGATGATTTTTTATCTTGATTTGGTAAGTAGTGCGTAGGTTTGATTTAAAAAAGAATTTGGAAACTACGTGGAAAATTGAATAAAATGAGTTTTCTTGGCATACAAGTCTACTCATTTTATGAAGTAATTGATTGGTCTATAGTTTTTAGCATTGGTTTTGGTTCAACAAATCTGATTAACATGATTTGGATCCCAATTGACTAGTCTTTCATTTTTTTTAGGGTTTTATTTTGATGGAAGCAATCTTCTAGTTTGTAAACCCAATCAACTCTTCTCCAGAACTATCAACTAATCGATAAAATAGATTGAGTAGTTTTTCTAGCTAAGTGATTTTTTAGCATGGATTTTTTCAAAACAATTCTTCTACTATTTTAGAACCTTAGTAATCTAACTCTGATATGCTCCTAAGTAATATTTAACCATTTTGAGCAATTACCTAGCTTTAATCTGTTCCTTGAGTGGATTCGAAGGTCTTATCTTCACATAAAAGGAACATGAAGGGTTCATCATTTATCTTCTTTGTCCTCTCTCCTCTATACTAAAATAGAAAATATAATTTTTTCTAGAGTTTCTCTACATGATTGTGAGATTTTTTCCTCCACCAATCTTTCCATTTCCTTTCATATATCTGATAATTTCCCCAAAGAATCTAGACCGACTTCTTCCAAAAACAAGCATTTGAACTCTGGGAAGGAAATCGGCCTATTCTTGATAACATTTTCTATTCTTACCAAATTTTAATGATGAAATAAAGGTTTAAAATTTAGTTACACTCTTTCACATATCTCTTTACCAATTCATTATGTATATATAGCCTTAATTATCTCTCACCTTCACTAATTTTCATTTACCTAAAATATTTTAATTTTTCCCATCAATTATACTCCGCTCTTCTCCATTTTGATCTTCCACCTAATTTGTGCATCTCTTCTAATCTTTTTTCTATTTACCGCTTATTTTATTTTTAAAAAGGAAAGAGTTAGATTTGTGAAAAATTTTGACCTTTTTGCTTTCAGTTGACTCTTCTAGGGGATTATCTTGGAGGTAGTAATTATGTTATTTCCTTTGATCAATATTGATTTATAATAAATATTTGAAGGTTTAAAAGTTTTAATGTCTTATTTTCTAAGGCTTTTAGAGTTGAAATATTTTGGCTAAAGATTTAATCTTCTTGGTGTGATACTTTGTTAAACATTCACGTAAATCATTATTACCTTTGAAATGTGGCATGACTGAGAATATGTGCTAGTTTTGTTGGTAGATTTATAATATTTATATGCGTAAATGATATTGTGATTTCATTACGTGTTTCTTGTTAGAATATTTAACATTTTTTAGATAAGTATGGTTTTATGAGAAATTGCGATTGATTCTATAGCACCTAAGTATGTGTGATTCTCTATTCTCTATACTAGTAATTCTATGTTATAATATAGTTAGATTTTTGGAGCCTAACTCACATAAGAAATTTAAGGGGTTCTTAATAATTTTCTTTAGTAAGTTAAATGAGAAAATTTTACTATTTATGCTATGATGCTACAAATAGATGATGTAATGAAGAATCTTAGCCAAAATAGATTATCATAATGGATTGGTTTAAACTTGGTTAAGAGTTAATGGAAGTTCCACAACATAGCATTGATGGTAACAATGGTTAAGGTGGAGTGATTATGATGATGTGTTGTTTGATTTTCTATGGGTCTTAAGTGATGTCATAACCATAGATAATAACACATTAATCACTTAAAGAAACATTTGAATGAGCATTGCATAGGTTTTTTATGATACCTTTAGGTTGCTCTTTGGTTAAACTAATTGACTAGTTTGTTGGGACTAATTGGATAGTCTTCAAATAATTGACTAGTGTAATTAAATTAATCAACTTGTTTTGAGACAAAGTCTAGGTTTTAGGTAAGTCAAATTGATAGACTAGTTAGCTCAAATTAAGCCCAGGTACAGAGGTCTATTTTTATTTCTTTCGAATTATATACAGTTTGAGACCCAATATTATGTTGTAACCTGACGATTTAATGATGAGAACACGTAGCATGGAATGAACTAACTAAATTAATGGGGGATTAATTAATTCATATTTTATGGGTTTCTTATTATGTTTTTTTGCATGTCTAAATGCAAAAGTTTTAGTGCATGCAATGGTGCATGAATGGATGATGCAATCCTAATTCTTAGCCTAAATGGAGTATCATAATATGTTGATTTAAACTTGATTAAGAATTAATTAAACTCTAACAATATAGCTTAGAGTTTAATAATGGTTAAGATGGAGTGATTATGTGGATGTGTTGTTTGGTTTTTATTTAGCCCTTATGTGAAGACAGAACCTTTGAGAATAGCATAATAATCACTTAATGAGAAAGATGATCGAGCAATTCATAGGTGTAGATTACTAAATCCTCAAATTGCTAATGGGGGTGTGTCTACTTTTGGGCTCTTATTAGTAACTTTTGCCTTTGTCTTTTTTCATGAACCTAATTGATCCTTGTGCCTTACCTACTCTAGGCACCAATGATTTACTAGGGAGTAGCCAAACTTCATGTCCATTTATATTTCTTTGATTTAGTTGAACTTTATGTCCTCTAGTTGGATAGGCTTTCTTGGTATAAGAGACTATAGGGTGGTAATCAACTTATTAAACAAAAAATGAATTAAAGCTCGCAAATGGTAATTTTAATGGCAACACATCACATAGAAAAAGAGTTAAATGAGTAATTTATGTAAGTGGATTATAGAAGAGATTAGTGAATTATTGAATAACTAACTTATGTGTTGCGATTATTGATATAATGAAATCCTAAATCATTAATTGATAGTGATTGTGTGTGTATATCTACTTGTAGGATGTAAACATGATATATGTTTAGCATGATTTCTATATTATGTTGTGGTCCTTCACGCTTGTGACTCTTATTAAGGAAGTAACTTGGTTTACTTAGCATGTAGTATACTGATGTGTCTGTTTGTTTAGTATCCTACCAAATCCCAAAACCAAAGGACCATCTAAGGGCTTTTGAGGATTTTTGGTATTCCAACTACTTTTATTGGGCTAGAAAGCTTGAGAACATGGGCAATCAAAGCTCCTTTTTAGGCCCTTACTAATTTTTTTTATCTCTATTATAATTTTAGTACCTTTAACTTTCTTATTCTTATTAATCAAAATATTTTTGAGGATCTATTATGGTCTCATTTTGTAAAAGTTTCCCCTTGTTCTCATATATGTATTTGGTTGGGTTGGGTTTGTTACCCATGTATCTAACATTGGATAGGTAGAGGATGTTTATCCTATGCTAGGTGATGTGATAACATCTAATTTTTCTAAATTTGTGTTTTATATTTTTGATTTTGCAATGTTTTAAAATAAAATTTCACTATAGTAAAAAATGGGGCTGTTATAATGTTATTGTAGGACCTCAACTAGAAGTATAAGCCCTTACCATATTTTCTGTAGTTTATTTTACTATTAATTCACTATACTAATAGTACATTTATGTGGCCACTTTGATGATTTGGATTCTTCTCCGATGAGTAAGGGATGATTTGCAGTATTATGACTCTCAGCTTGAGTATGTTGTTGTTGATGTCTTAGTCTAGTAGCCAACCTTTGCTAGGGGATTGAGATTTGCATTTATTTTATTTAAGAGTGGGGCTAAGCAGCTCAAATGTATTTTTATCCATTGAGTTGGGATTTGTTTTGTTCTTTTCAGTTTTTCAAGGTCTTGGCTTTAATTTTTGTATTTAGATTTTATAACCTCATATTTATCTATATCATTATCATCTTGTTGTTATCATTGTATACTATTGGTTCAATAATGGTTTGTTTCATTATTTCATTTTACTTTGCATCAAGCATGTGTTAGGTAATAATCTCACTCTTCTATAATTGATAAAGTAGTGAAACACCCCTATTTTGTTTAAAATAACGCTTCTTGATTGTTTGAAATTAAATTTTTATATTTCAAAATTAGTGAGTGTTACAGGTTAGTATTTGAGTATATGGTTTTAATTCCTAGTATTTTATTTCAAAAATGAATATCTTTTACCTTGTCCAAGCTTACAGAATCTAGCATAGTTAGTGAGTGAGCATTGGTTTAGGTTCAAATTTAGTTATAAATTTCTTAGTTGAACTTACTTTTGGCATTATGTGTTGTGTGCTACCTCAATTTGTACTAAACACATATCTAGTAGTTGGCCTTTTCAAATGTGGTTTAGTGTTTTAAGATTTCGATTGTCACAAACTAGCAGCTCAAGCACTTTATAGGGACTATTAGGGTGTATATGCAGAAGTAGATTTTATATTAGGAGGCTCTAAAACCACCGCCACCTTCTTCTTTTTTTTGTGTTTCAATTGGAGGACTAACTTCTTAGGGTTAATCATCATCAGCTACCTATAATTGAGGGTTAGGTGGACCTGAACAATGGGTGAAGAACTTTGAGAAGATCTTTCTTTGTGGATAATGGTTGTTCAAAGGGTAAGCTTGTTGAAAATTGACTATTGCACTTGCAAGGTCATGTTGACGGATGGTGGAGAGCTTAATAGTTGTGAGGTGTTGCTAAATATCAATAAGAGTACTTAATTAAGGTGTTGAGGGTGCATTTCTACCCTACTCACCTAATTATGGGAAAGTATAATGATATCATGACTTTTTGCCAGGTTATGTCCACCGTGGAGGAGTACTATCACTATTGCCTCAATTTTGTGCATTTTTCTTTGAATATCGATGCTAATGAGTGGATGAAGTGTAATACCCCAAATTTTTCGAAAACTATTAATTTAATAAATAGCATTTATTTGAAATAAATTAGCTTTTAAAATTATTTAATTTAAATAATTTATGGATTTTTGAGTAAATAAATTTGGACGGGAATATTTAGTAAATTAAAATAGATATTTTTTTATTTTATCACACTAATTTTTATTTAAATAATTTTCCAAACTAATATTTTACTAAATTTATCCTTTTTAAACGAATATATTAGATTATAATGAATTAAATTATTAAATTAAATAATTTATCAAGAATATTACATTTTATGATTTTATAAATTAATTTACTTTATTTTCCCTATTTTTCCCATTTCCCTTTTTACCCTTTTCCCCCTTTTTCCTTTCTTCTCTTCTTTTTCCCTTTTCCCCTCCCTTGGGCCGCCCGGCCTGACCAGCCTCTCCCCTGCGCGCTTGGGCCAGGCCCGTCCCCCCTTCTCCTCCTCGCACGCCCGTCCAGCACACCGGTCATCCCTCCTTTATTTTTCCCCTGGACCGGCCGGCTCCCTTCTTTCCTGCGTCGGTCCAGCCGCTCGCACCTCCCCTCCCTTTCTTTATTCTCCCACGCTTGACCAGCAACTCCACCTGCCATGCCGAAGCACGACGGCCGCCTGCAACTGCCGCCGCCTGCCACCACCAACCTCCCTGCTACTCCCCCTCTCTCTCCCCAGTCATTTTCTTTCCTCATTTAGACCCAACCAGCCCCTATATCCCCAACCTGCATGCCCTGTTTCTTTCCTTCTTCTTCCCTTCCTTTCCCCTTCCAACCAACTCGCCCTGCCACCTGCATCCTCTCGCCGGATAGCCACCTGCTCCCTCTCTTCTCCCTCTTCTTTTTCTTCATCTTCCCAGCCCTTCATTCCCCACAATTTTGAGCCTCTTCTCCTTTCCCCGATCCTCTTCTCTCACTTTCTCCTCCTCCCATTCTTTTCCCCGGTTTTTTATCACCGCCACCTTCCGTCGCTTGCACCACCACACCCAGCCCCTGCGCCGCCTTCTGCCACCACCTACTACCACCCTGCGCCACCACGAGACCACCCAGCCACCTTCGAGCCCCTACACTTCCTCCCTTCTCCACCTCTTCCTTTTTCTCCCCATTTCCCCCTTTATAGCCGAGCCACCTGCAACCCCCCCGTTCACCGCCGTCCAGCCATCTGCCGCCACTCAACCCACCGTTCGACACCCTGCAACCTCCTCTACCACCACCATGCATTAGTTGGTCAAAAACAGCCCCCTAACCCTTCATTTTCCTCCCCCTCTTTTCTTTCCTTCTCAGCCCCTCCACCTTGGCAGCCAACTTCGCCGCCTCACCGCCGTCGTCTCCGCCACCCTATGCCGCCGTGAAACCACCCTTAGCCTCCACCTACACTCCCTCTCCACTCCTGCACCATTCCCTTGCCTTGAAACCTCCCCCATCTACCCTCTTTTCTATCCCAAAGACCCCAACCCAAAAATAACTAATTTTGCCTATCTCACCCCCCTTTCAAACCCTTCTCCTCTCATTTCTGCATGAGACTCACGCTGTTCATGCAGCGTGTGCTCCCCCCTTCATTTTGAAATTTATTTGGATAAATTTTGAGGTATACTAATAATTAATTAAAGTGTTTTATTATTAAATAAATATTTATCCTTTTAATTTCTTACTTCTAACCTAATAATTATTGATATTATTTTAAGGTATTAAGTTGCTTATTAAGCCTTGAATCCTTAACTAGGATACCGGTAAGGTTTGAGTTTTTGTGGGATTAAGGTAACCATTAATCCTCCCTTAAATACATGGAAAAACGTATGGTAGCACATTAGGGATTTTAGTATGATTTTATGCATGTCTTGTGTGCCTAGTGGTGTGACCATAGCCGGCACGCAATTTAAACCCTCTTGTTGTCAATTGTAGCACTGGTAAATAAGGGTATCGTTCTAGCCGGGGATTGAGAGGGCTCACCTCTAATTAACTAGCTTAAACTAAAACTAAAAATAAAAATCCTAAATAACACAAAATAAATAAATAAGAAAAATACTAATGGGGGTTTATCAAAATAATAAAATGAATTAATAAAATAAAATAAACTAATAATAATAAAAATAATAGAAGACGATGGGAAATAATGGGAAACTAGCAGATAGGAGAAATATGTTAGGGAAATAAAAATCCACCACTAGATTAGATCGAGATATAATATTTATTTCTAAGTCATATTTTAATCGTGAGAAAGAGATCGACCAAGTTGCACACCAAAAGCAGGTCTATACACCTTATATTACTTCCCTTAATTAAATTAATACGACAAAGCGCCAATATTAACCCTATTAAATACTAGCAGTATAGCAGCAACAAGCGGCTCCTATATTTAACTAGATTTAATGCATTAAGTGTAAGTGCAAGGCTGTTAATCTAAGTACCCAAACTAGTACAAAAAGCATGTCTAGCTGTATTTCCTTTTCTTGACCCACACGTATCGAAACGTTTTACCACTTCGGTTAGAATCACAAAACGATTAGGTGAATTGTTATCTAACCTAGCTGCAATTTATACATATAAATTCTAGTATATTTAGATGGCCACCAAGCAGGCAATTAATCCTACATACTGTCACTTATGAGGTACCAGAACAAGGCATGCACCAAATAAACTATACTGGACAGAATTATACATATAAATGATAGCAATTAATATAGAGTCAAGAAACAATCTCACGAAACAAAGAAAATAAAATTATAATTTAAATCCTAATCCAGGGTTTCAAATTATTCCCTAACAATAAGTAATCAGCCAACCATAATTAAAGAATTAATTACACAGAAATATATATCTAAAATATAAATTAAAAATAAGAGAAAGAAATAACCGGAATTAATTTTGAATTAAAGATCGAGAATTTATTCAGATAAAAATTAATTTTATCTGAAATAAATTCTACCGGTATTAAACTCTTCCTCTAATTTTTCTTCCTTCTCGCCTTTATTTCCGTGCACAATTCTTTTTCTTTTTTTTCTTTTTCGGCCGGCGGCTGACAGCGAAAGGAGCTGACGGAGGCTGCTGCGTGGTTGCCTCGGACTCCGTGCACTGCCGCACCGTCCTCTGCGTCCTTTTGCGGCTGAAGTCTCCCTCTGCGCAGCGTTTGTCTCTCTTCAACGTCCGATCCTGGGAGGGCTCTCGCCCTTCTCCTCGCTCTGGCTTTTTCCCGAGCCTATAAAGGCTCTGCCACTGCCGCACGCCTCGAGCCTGTTGAGGCTCTCGACTGCCCACCTGCTCCTTCTTGCCTCCTGACGCCAGCCCTTTTATAATTTCTTTCCGTGCGTCGATTTTTGACTTTTCTCCGCCACGTCAGCGCTGCTCTTCTTTTGGTTCTTTGTTACGAGCGCTGATACTGGCCATTTCCACGTAAGCCCTTATTTTCTTCGTCTGCCACTTTTTTTTTCTTCCCAGGTTAGCTGAGCCGTAAGGCTTCGTTTGGTCTTGTTTTGTTTCCAGGCCTTTGGGCCTTCGGCCTTCGGCCATTGGTCCAAAGGTCCAATTCCTTTTTTTTTCTTTTATTCAAAAATAAAACCTGCAAAATAAAATTCAATAAATATTAATAAATAATATTTTATTCTAAATTTACTTAATTTATATCATTTTAGCTCAAATAATAAAATTTATGCAATTTTTACCACTTAAGCATAAGACAATAATTATTCCCCTATATTAGATAAATAAACTACCAAAAACTAAGATTATAAGGGTATAAAATGTGTCAAAATATGAACTCATCACCTAGCATGATATATGGATGGTTGTTTATATTGATTGATAAAAAGAGAAGTATGATAACCTTTATGCCATGTGTAGGTATGATAATTAAGGAAGGAGTTTGATTATTGATGGAAATGTTAAATGCTTGTCTATGATGTATTATGTTGCTAATGCATGAATAATAATATTGTCTAAGGGTCTTTTTGTAACACCCCAAAATTCACTACCTTTTCTTTTTAAAGTGGAAGAATTTAAATTAAAACCTGTGAATTATGGGGGTGTTACCGCCACACTTAGTACCAAATCGATTTTCTCCGACCGTTTCAGTACCAAGTGCTAATGCTAAGGAAAATATTGTCATTTACACTCAAACCAATAGTTCATAAATAATTAGAAAGAGTCATACATCAAAAATCAGAGTATGCGTATAAGAATCATGAATCAGAGTACATGGTCAAAATTCCAAAAAAAGAAGAAATAACACTTTCATAAGATAAAAACTTCATCTATAAAACTCAATACAAGGTAATAAATTAAAAAGAATAAATTTGATACAAGAAGAAATAATAGAAATAAATAAGATAACAAGAAGAGTGGATCTAGCCACACTACTCTCGAATTTTGAGCCAAACATGCTCAACACTCAGCCCTGACTGATGTCTCGCCCACCTGCACAAATCAGAAGGGCATACTACTCGTGGGAATGAGCAGCACCCATGAAAAGGGTGATTAGTACGCTACGTACTGAGTAAGGTAACCGAGCACTAAGGCCAACACATAAGCATATAATCCTTGCAGAATAATAAAAGGGAATACTCCTGCATAACAACATAAAGGCATATGAATAATTTAGGTAAAAGTACAAAGGCCCAATTATAGTCTGGATTAATTACTTAATTAATCTTTTATCGGAAGTCGATACACACCATACCTTTTATCTATTCCATGTAAGTACAGGAACACCCCACTATTATTGCTGGTGGGCCGGTCACTTGCGGGACAAAGTCCACACCACTATTATTCGTCGGTGGATCGGTCACTTATGGGACAAAGTCCACACCACTATTCCTGACCGATGGATCGGTCTGGTTCCTGCTCACATGGTGTTCCACTTTAAGTAATTAGTATCTTTTAAATGTCTTAGCAAACTCTATTTTGTATTTATTGAGCTCGAGTCACCCCACTATTATTGCCGGTGGGCCGGAAATGCACCGGTACAAAGCCTATCCACTGTTATTATCGGTAGACTGGTTACACATAGGACATCATGTCCTAACCACTATTTCTGACTAGTGGATTAGTCTGGACCCGGCTCAATAATCTTCCACTTTAAATGATTAATGTCTTAAGTATCTTATTCAAAGGCTTTCGCCATGGACATGTACGAATCATAAATCATAAATTTCACCATCATAATTACACTTTAATCACCACATACACATGATAACACAAAAACCCTAATCAGTCACCACAAACCCCCATTAATCACAACAAACCATAGTTAACCACTCCAAACTCTATTTAGCCATAACAACCATAATTAGCCACTCCACGCCTTAGTTAATCATAACAAACCACAATTATCCACTCCAACCCTAGTTAATCACAACAACCTAGAGTTCATTACTCCAAATCCTAATTCAGTCTCTTTTGTACCCTCATAATACTCCACGTACTATTTTCCGTCCACAATAGTTCAACACCCAAATAACACTTACATTACCTTCCTTACATCCCAAATTAACTTTCCACATGTAAATTTCATACCCATGCAGACATTAATCTCCCCATGCAAACCTTCGAACCTTTTTCATGCAAACCCTAAAATTCCATGGGAAACCCTAAATTCAACTATGCAAACCCTAATACCACCATTCAACCATCAATGCCACCATGTAAACCCTAATACCACCATACAACTATAAATACCACCATATAAACCATAAATACCACCATGCAAACCCTAATACTACCATACAAACCATGATTCCGTCATACAAAACCCTAAATTTAATCCACACAAAACCAAAGATTCACCCATACCGAACCTAAATTCAAACCATATAAAACCCAAAGATTTGTCCATACCAAACCCTAAATTTAATCCATACCAACCAAATATTCATCCTTACCAAACCCTAGATTCAAATCACATAAAACCGAAGATTCATCCTTACCTTAAAATTGATTAGATTCTCCCACATAAAATCATAAATTAGAATCTCCCAAGCAAAACCATAAATTGGATTCCCCCAAACAAATCATAAATTAGATTCTCCCAATCAAATCATAAAGTAAATTTTCCCATATAATATCATAAATTACATTCTCCCAAATAACATCATAAATTAGATTCTCCCAAACAAACCATAAATTCGATTCTCCCATATAACATCATAAATTAGATTCTCCCAATTAACATCATAAATTAGATTCTCCTAAACACACCATAAATTCGATTTTCCCATATAGCATCATAAGTTACATTCTCTCAAATAAAACCATATATTATATTCTCTGCATAAAACCATAAATTATACTCTTCCACATAAAACCATACATTAGATTATTCCTTATAAAACCATAAAATTAGGTCAACTCACTTCCCTTAGTCAACTTCTTTCCCCATCCTCCTTTTTCGTCCTTTCTCCCACACAAACCACATCGACACCCTCTCCTGCATGTCTTACAGGGTCACAACACATATCATCATATACACATAGTACACATGCCATACAAAAAACAAACTTCAACTCCATGTCATACCACATATAAAATAATTAATAATAATAAATATAGGATACATAGCATGCGAAGCACATAATGCAAATAAGCACATAAAAGGCCGTAGTACCCCTTACTTGATAAGACATCGGTCTTGGAGCACGCTCCTATGCCTCCTTGGGGCTTTGACTGGTCTCACCTATTATTAGACTCTCTCCTATTAAAAATACTATTAAAAACTAACTTAATATAAGACTAGGCTTTGATAAAATATTAAGATAATAATAGCAAAAATACCAAAAATATAAGAAGGACATCGCTCAAAAACATAGTAAAATAAGGGCTTCATCCCTTTTACGAAAATACTACTACTAATAATAATATTAGTAAAATAAATAACCAAATTTAGTAATAATAATAGTGATGAAATAATAATAATAAAAATAACATTCTTAACAACACTAATGTTAAAATATTTGTATTAATAATAATGGAATAAGAATAATGGAAATTTGAAATAGGAAATAATAATAATAATTATACTTATAACTTTTTAATACTAATAATAGTAAATATAGAAATAATAGGAAGAATAATAATAAAATCGAATTAAAATACAATAGGCTTCAGCCCTCGACATAAATAATAATAAAGATAATAATAATAATAATAATAATAATAATAATAATAATAATAATGCATATTAAAAATATAAATATTAAGAATAATAATAATAGTATTTATATGCAAAAAATTGAAATAAAATATTTTAAGGGTTATAAAAATAGGGAAAATAGCTTAGAGGGTCTAGGGTTCAACCATAGGCTGGTGGGGATAGGAGGCACCGGCGGTGGTTCACGGCGGCGGCGGTGGCCGGAAAAAGAGAGGAAAAAGGGAAAAGTTGCATGCTGGGAAAAAGCTAAGGAGAATTGAGGTGGGAGTTGGGGTGTTTTGAGTTTCCCAAAAGGAGAGGGATAGAATGAGGTGGTGGCGCACGGCAGCGGCGGTGGTGGCCGAATGGAGGAGAAGGAGAAATAGAGAGGAGGAGAGAGAGAAAAAGGAAAATAAAGGTATGGGGAAATAGAGGAGGTTCTGCAGAAGAGAATGGGAGGAGAAAGAAGCGGCAGAAGCGGTGGAAGAGGTGGCTAATGGTGGTTCAAAGGGCGGTGGTGGTAGAAAATGGTTTGGTTGATGAGAGGACTTTGCACAGCCTAACTGGCTCGTGCAGGAAGAATCGAGGGAGGAGGAAGGCATAGTTAGCTAGAGGGTAGTGCAAGGAGTGTACGGGTGGCTAGAAAAGGCGGCGGTATTGGCCGAAGGTGGAGGACGAGGCGTCTAAAGGGGAGGCGGCGAAAAGGGAAATATTATGGGTTGGAGACCGAAGGCTCGACACAGAGCTCAAACCGGGGGTTATTATAGGATTTAGAAGGGAGATTAGGGTTCTATGGGTCAGCTATAGGGTTAGGTGAGTAGGGTTCCGGTCGCCGGTGGCGTTGTTTGGCCAGCGGCAACAAATTAGGGGTAGGGGGTTGCATAGGAGAGAGAGAGAGAATTGCGCGATAATAGGGAGATTTGGGTTGGTCCCTGCAGTTGTTGAAACAGGGGGAAGAGAAAGGGGAAAAAGGTCGGTCAAATCAGGCGAGATGGCAGGTGCGAAGGCTGGGGTAGAAGAAAGGGGAAAGCCGGGCGGTTCGGGAAATAGAGAAGAAAAGAAAGGCAGGCAGACCGGGCGGTCGGGTGCGGGTCGAAGGTGTTTCAATGAAACGCCGAGTTTTAGTGAGAAAAGAAGACAAACGCGTCGTAGAGAGGGACGGTAAAGGATGCCGTAGGTAGCGTTTAAATGAAACGCCGCGTTTTGGTTGGAAAGTAGTCAAAATGCATCGCTGGAAGAGGGCAGGAGGCGCCAGCTGCACGGGCTAGGCCGAAGGAAAGGAAGAAGAGAAACTGGGCTGCGAGCTAGCCCAGTTCGGGGTGAAGAAGAAAAAGAAAAAGGAGGGAAGAAGAAAAAGAAAGAAAAAGGAAACAAAAGGAAAAAGGAAAAGAGAGAAATAATTATGTTGGGTATTTAAATTAATTAAAATATTTTGATATTAAAAAATATTATTATTTGAATAAAATAATATTTAAATCCTATTTTAGTCTAAATTAGGATTTTTTAAAAAAGATTTTCCATAAATTCCTTTTTAATTAGCAAAACACCCTAATTTTCTCCAATCAAATTATTTATAAAATTATTATTAATTTGAAAATATTTTATCCTTCTTATTTTAAATAAAATAATTTATTTAATTAATTTTCAAAATAAAATGCTTAATTAGCTAAAATACCCAAATTCTCTTGTAATAAAAATACTTATAAATATATTCTTGATTTACCGTAATTAATTCAATTTCAAAATAATTTATTTAATTAATTTTTTTAATAAATATCATTTAAATGTAGTTTATTAAATAATTTTTTTAGTGATAGGCTTATGAAGTATGTGATCTAATATATGTAGTTGCTAATGAGTATTATGTTGAATACTAACAAGTTGGTGGATTTAGGTGATAAGAATGAAGTACAAATATCATTATTTTGTGTAGTGATGGTAATTTCGTAAAAATGGTGAATAAAGGGGTTGAGTGGAAATTTTATGAGTGAAAAGGGTATTTTAGAAATCTTGTAGTAAAGGGGTATTTTGGTCATTTTGAAAGAAAGGGGTAAAACGGTAATTTTGTTAACAAAAGGGTATTTTGGTAATTTCAAAAGAAATGGGTGAAATGATAATTTTATAAGTAAAAGGATAAAAATTTTAAGTTGTGAGAAGGAAGGGTATTATGGTAATTTTGAAAGAAAAGGGCAATATAGTAATTTTATAAGTAAGTGGTAGGAATGGTAATTTTGGAAGTGGGGGTAAAATGGTAATTTTTGATGAAGGAGGGCATTATGGTAATTTTTCAAGTAAAGGGGCATTATGGTAACTTTTGGAAGTAGAGGGGCAAAATAGTAATTTCATAACTAAATGGTAATATGGTAATTTTATAAGTGAATGGCGAAATTGTAATTTTATAAGTAAGGGGTATTGTGGTAATTTTTGGAGTAAAGGAGGTAATATGGTAATTTTGTTAACAAAAGGGTATTTTGGTAATTTCAAAAGAAATGGGTGAAATGATAATTTTATAAGTAAAAGGATAAAAATTTTAAGTCGTGAGAAGGAAGGGTATTATGGTAATTTTGAAAGAAAAGGGCAATATAGTAATTTTATAAGTAAGTGGTAGGAATGGTAATTTTGGAAGTGGGGGTAAAATGGTAATTTTTGATGAAGGAGGGCATTATGGTAATTTTCAAGTAAAGGGGCATTATGGTAACTTTTGGAAGTAGAGGGGCAAAATAGTAATTTCATAACTAAATGGTAATATGGTAATTTTATAAGTGAATGGCGAAATTGTAATTTTATAAGTAAGGGGTATTGTGGTAATTTTTGGAGTAAAGGAGGTAATATGGTAATTTTGGAGAAGAAGGGCAAAATGGTAATTTTCAAAGAAAGATAAAAATGGAAATTTCGGATGTAAAAGGGTAAAATAGTAATTTGTAAAGTAAAAGGAGTGTTATGGTAATTTATAAGTGAAAGGGTATTGTGGTAATTTTGTAATAAAAGGATATTATGGCAATTTGGGAGTAAGAAGTAGAAGAGTAACACTAAAAAAAAATCCATTTTTAGCAACGACAGTTTTTGTTGCAAAAGATAGAAAGTCGTTGTAAAAAATATATATCGCAACGACATTTTTTGTTGCAGGGTCGTTGCGCGTCATGGCGTTGCAAAAAAATAAAGCAACGACAATGGTCGTTGTTAAAAAGTAATTAACTGCAACATAAATTATCGTTGCCAAATAAATGTCGTTGCAATACATAACTTTATCTAACTACATGTGTTTATATATTGCAACGACTTTTGTCGTTGCAAAATATGGATCCTACTTCGGCAATAATTTATGTCGTTGCAAAAACCTATAATTAGCAACGACCTTTGTTGTTGACAAAAAATGGTTTTATTTTGGCAACAAATTATGTCATTGTGAAAGCTTGTTATTTGCTACAACAAAAGTTGTTGAAAAAAAAATAGCATATTATAGCAACAATATTTGTCGTTGCAAAAACACATTAATTGCAACGACTTATGTTGTTGCCAAAAATTGAATAAACTTTATAAACAAAAAATTACAAAATATCACGAGTCAATACGAGCACATAGGCGCCATCTCATAGCACCCGAGACCCACAAATTTCTGACATCCCGAGTCGACGTTTTTGATTGATCGACTAGCCCCACAAATCAACACAAGTCTTTTATGAAACTTCCTAGGAGGGTCACCCATCCTGAATATTCCTCCAGGGAAAGCACGCTTAACTGTTGAGTTCTTCGGACAGAATCACCGTAAGGATTGTATCCTATATTGATATGAGTAAGCATATCAATCCTTATAACATTCCACTCAATTTGAGGGCATTACACTTTATCATTGCAAAAAATACATAATTGGAATAATAAATTTATTTCAAAAAATTATCGATAATTTTTTTTGCAATAACTTGTTATTGCATTAAAATAATATAAATATCTGCAACAAGTATAGTTGTTGCAGTAAATTTAATCAATATTTTACAACAAAAAAGTTGTTGTAAAAATATTTTGTATATTGCAACATATAAATGTCGTTGCGAATATACTATCACATATATTGTAACGACATTTGTTGTTTGAAAAAAAAAAAAATATATATATATATATATATCATTACGTTAAAATAATCTAAACATTCGCGACAAGTATAGTCGTTGCGATAAATTTAATCAACATTTTGCAACAACAAAAAGTCGTTGCAAAAACATTTTATATATTGCAACATAGAAATGTCGTTGCGAATAAACTATCACATCATATATTGCAACGAAAAATGTTGTTGCATATATATATATATATATATATATATATATATATATATATATATATATATATATATATCATTACGTTAAAATAATCTAAACATTCGCAATAAGTATAGTCGTTGTGATAAATTCAATCAACATTTTGCAACAACAAAAAGTCGTTGCAAAAACATTTTATATATTGCAACATAGAAATGTTGTTGCGAATAAACTATCACATATATTGCAACAAAAGATGTCGTTGCAAAATATATATATATATATATATATATATTTCATTACGTTAAAATAATCTAAACATTCGCAACAAGTATAGTCGTTGCAATAAATTCAATCAATATTTTGCAACAAAAAGAGTCATTGCAAAATCATTTTATATATTGCAACATATAAATGTCGTTGCAAATAATCTATCACTTATATTGCAACGACATTTGTCGTTGCAAAAAACATATATATCATTATGTTAAAATAATCTAAACATTCGCAACAAGTATAGTCGTTGCAATAAATTCAATCAACATTTTGTGACAACAAAAAGTCGTTGCAAAAATATTTTGTATATTGTAACATATAAATGTCGTTGTAAAAAATTTCCTAATAATTATTATATAAATGAATTATTTTTGGCAACAACTTTTTGTAACGTCATAAAATTGTCGTTGCCAAAGGACATTTTTTGCAACAACAAAGTGTTGTCGTTGCAAAAGTTTTGTTGCTATAAAAGAGTTTTCTTGTAGTGTAATTTTGTAAATAAAAGGATGTTATGGTAAACTTGGTAGTAAGGGGTAACTTGGTAATAATGATAACAACAAAGGATAAATTAGTAATTAAATTATGATTAAAAAGGGGTAATTGGATAATTATGATAATAGAGGGGGGTAGCTTGGTAAATTAACCAATAAAAGGGCATTATGGTAATTTTAATAATGGAGGAGGGCAATATAGTAATTATAAGAATAGAGAAGGGTAAATTAGTAAATATAAATATGGAGAAGGGTAAATTAATAATTATAAATATGGAGAACGGTAAATTGGTAATTATAATTATAGAGAAGGGTAAATTAATGATTATAAATATGAAGAAGTATAAATCGGTATTTATAATTATGGAGAAGGGTAAATTAATAATTATAATAACGGAGAAGGGTAAAATGGCAATTATAATAATTAAGAAGGGTAAAATGGCAATGATAATAATTGAGAAGGACAATTTGGTAATTTTGATAAAGATAAGGGCGATTTAGTAATTTATCCAATTAAAGGGGTAATTCGGTAATTTAACCGACTAAAGGGTAAGTTAGTAATTATTTACCCTACTACAGGGGCAAATTGGTAATTATGATAGCAAAGATGGGTAATTTGAGGCAAGTTCTGGATTGTAATAAAAGAAAAGGGCAAAATAGTAATCATGATAATGATGGAGGGTAATTTGGTAATTTATCCAACTCAAGGGCAATTTAGTAATGATAACAAAGTAGAAGGGCAATTCGGTAATCTAACCAACCAAAGGGGAAATATGTTAAGTGTAGCAATTGTGAGGGGTGAATGGTGATCTAAAAAGTGTAGGAGATAACTTGGTGACCTAAACCGAGTAAAGGGTAATTTGGTAAATAAGCAACCTAAAAGGGTAATATGGTAATTTGTCAAGAGGAGGAAGGGATGACTTAGCAATTCTATAAGTAAGAGGTAAATAAGTTATTTGTACCTAACATGTCGTTGTGACTGTGGAATTTCATAAGATGATTTAAATAATATTGATTAGCTAAGTAAGAGCATTTGATAATTAGTATGGCCTTAATGATTTCTCTGTATTATCTTGGATAATCATCTGAATAAGAAATGACTAATGATATCGGAACGATTGAAAGTGAATAAGTATATGATTTTTATGCTTTTCGTGATCACTTCAATTAAGATACTATTACTTAAAGTGAAAGACCTCGAGATCGGGAATGGTGACTGCTTAGGGGTCGCTACCCTAAGGACGTGGTTTAGTCCACAATTATTCTGGTATTTGTTGGTGTGCCTTTGTGCCCCAGCCAGACCCTATATCTTACTCTTTCTAGCTCTACGGACTTAGTTAGGGGGTATGCATACTTACGGATTAGGTGTCCTTATCGGTAGGGTACTAGGTAGCTTTATGCACCAGTACGACCAGGGTACCTTTGTGTCCTTGGGTTCGTGGATGAAGGGTACTGAGTAGCTTATATACACCGGTACGACCGGTGTACCTTTGTGTCTCGGGTTATTGATCTCCCGTCCGAGGCAAATAAATAGACTTGTTGTGCTGCTTAAAGAAAGTAAAGATACTAAAATTGAAAGTGGAATATTAATGAGTTGGGCCTATTTGACTTATGATATTGAGTACCGATCCACCGGTTATAATAGTGGCCCAGGAGCATGTTGCCCTAGCAAGTGATATTGAGTACCAGTCCACCGGATTTAATAGTGGTCCAGGAGCATTGTGCCCTTGATGATGATATATATATATTCCGGTCCATCGACAATAATATTTGGGGTCCCGAGCTCATTAAAACCAGTTATGTATGTGAATAAAGTTATGGAAAAATACTAATCACTTATAGTGGAACACCATATGAGTCAGGGCCAGACCGGTCCACCGGCAAATAATAGTGGCCAGGAGTGTCTTGCCCTAGAGATCGATCCACTAGCAAATAATAGTGGTTAGGAGCGTCCTCCCCTGAGTGTATACTTTTCGGTCCACCGGCTATAATAGTGGGGTTCTCATATGGATATAAAATATGAGATTGATTGAATGATGGCGGAATAATGGCTTAAGGCCCAAATGTATTGATCTTACACTATGACATGGCTTAAGGCTCAAAAGTATCGACCGTGACTTATAATTTTTTATATATGTGATCGTTATGTATCCACCTCTTATTACATATGTATATAGCTTGCATTATGTATTGCATTGTAGGCATGTCTTTAAGTGTGGTATTAAAGGGTTACTGAGTACCGTAGTACTGAAGGGATTCCCTTTGTGGGGCTCCTGCCTATTCAATGGGTAGTGCCCTCGCAGGACTTTTCAGGTGCTACTCAAGTGGGCTACGGGAAGGAGAGTAAGGAACTATCCGATACCATTAGGGTTTTCTCTTTCTCTTTAAATTCTTGGTTTTAAATGTTAATGTTGTTAAAGTAACCACCATTGGTGGATTTTATTCTTGTAAACGATTTGATGTGCTACTCTGATTTATGTGTGTTGAATTTCTTTCAAAGTGTATTTCATTTCTCTTAGCCTTAGCACTTGGTACTAGAACGGTATGAGTGAACCGGTCTGGTACTAAGTGTGGCGGTAATACTCCCAAAGTTCACGTTTTATTAATTTGCTTCTGCTAATTTCCTTTTAATTAACGAAATTTTTCAGTAGTGAATTTTGGGGGTGGTACATGAAGGTTCATAAATTTGAGTATAGGTTGAGTCTAATATTCTAGTAGATCTAAGTGGGGACTCATATGGAAGACTTGCAAGCTATGTATGACTATACATTAAAAGCATCATCATTAAGCTAGCTAGTAGTGTCTAATAGGGGGTTTGAGAGCGGTCACTGCTATGGTGGAGAGAAGTGGTTCCATACCATAGGAAGTGCCATTAGTCAAGGTCTGTATCTTACTATAGAGGATAGTTTAGTGAACGGATAGGGAAGTGCTTCATTTGTTAGCAATGTGGCAGGAATCATCTACGCATGGATTGTTGTTCATAATTGGTTTAGTGTCATGGCAATGTTTTGATGGGGGTATCATCAATTCAATTGTTCTTTCATCAAGGGAAGTTTATTGTAAGGGTAGGCATGTTCGGAGGGTATAGTGGTTCAAACATTGCCAACTCGAAAGGTACCATTGAAAGAAAGTGGTGATAATAGGATTGCTCCACGAGAGAGGATTTAGAAGCCCAGTGCTTTTCATCCTAGGCCAAGTTTAGGTAATGTTATAGTATCACATCAAGGCAATTGGCAAAATTTGATAAGTTGTTGACAAGCCCACAAGTTAGAAGATGTCATCACAAGTAAATTTGTTGTTCCTCCCTCCCAGCATGTGTACTATTTCAATTAGGTGCTTGACATTCTTTTGTGTCTGCAACTTTTGTAGCTACAGTAGCTATGATTCCTTGTAGTATGATAGAGATTTATACTACGCTCTCATTTAGGGATAGACTTCCATGTAATGGACTATATAGGGATATGGTCTGAATAATAAGCTAATTGGAATCTTGGTATACATTTTAGAGATAGATCTTCATGATTTCAACATAATTCAAAGGATGGATATGTGATACCCTAAAAATTTTAATTAGAAAATTTTATTTTAAAGATAATGCAGTTGTATTTGTAAAAGCAAAACAAAATAATATAACCACCACATCAAATATGAGAGAGGTGTGATAAACCAAAGAATATCAACATCACATCAAATATTTAGAGAGGTGATCAACAACTAGCCCATGCCCATACCCGATGCAACGTGATAAATGGGATTTATAGATTATTTTCAAGCATAAAAATGTCATTTATCCCTCAATAATTTTATAAGATTTAATCTGTTCTTCGAGTTTTTCTCTTTTGAATAGATTTTGCAGGAAAAGAAAAAAATTGAAGAAATTCAAAGAAGAAATCAAGTAAAGAGCACATCAAGAATCATTGAATCAAGGGGAGAAAAGTTGGAAATAAAGCAAATTCAACAAGAGAAGTTGTGTTTAAATTTTAAGGGAAGAATAGTGAAAGAGCCAAAAACACGGCACCTCCATGTTTCCAAAACATGGGCCATGTCAAAATCTCAGGCTTGTATTTAGAATCCAACATTCGGTAGAGAAGTTGGAGAAAAACATGGAGGTCCCGTGTTTCCTAAACATGGAACGTGTTTTCCTTAAAATTTGTAACCGCCCACGCGACCTATTTTCTAATATATTCTCTATCAATTCAAGGTTTGAAAAGTTAGTTTTTAGATGTCAAAACATTTTTAATGTACTCTCTTTCTCTATTCCCTCTAGAATATATATGTATTTCACAATTCCAACTTCCTTTATCTTCTTGTAACCTAGTGAACAATTGACAATCTGCACTTCAAGTGATAAGTCCTTCTCTATTCCTTTATCAATTGCAATTTCTACATTTTGATTGAATGCAAGTAAATTATCTGCAATTGCATTTTTATTTGTTTTATTATTAGTGTGTTGTTATTACTATTGGATGTTGTTTGTATTAATTTCAAGTCATTGTATACAATAGTGTGATTTGTAAGTATGTAGATATTAGAGTAAATAAAACACGGTAGGATGATTTGAGGATAGAATTATGTTTCAAATACAACAATGTAATTTGAATGTTTGATTCTAGATGAAATTTAATTGAATCAACGGATGGAATTGAATGATTTCATATCATGGATTAAGAATTTAAACTAATTTGATTATCACCTATTTATTTTAGAACTTAATCTTCGGTAAGACAACACAAATAACCCATAATTGTTAATTAATGTGTCTATAGTGGCAAGAAGATTAATTGTTAATCTTATCCGTTAATTCATAATCCGAGCATATGTGGTTATGATTGTAGTTGACTACTTTCCATTCATAATGCTTCTATTAATTGAATCTAGTGTTTGTAAACTAGGTTATTAAATGGTTAGCTAATAAATTGAGAGCTTATTCAATTTATTAAGATTGAGGAAAGCAAAGAAATGAATTATTATGAGTTTCTAGAGGTCAACATTAAATCACATAGAATCATTCTTCTTTGAGTATTTTATACCTTGATTCCATCATCAATTTATTCCTATCCCCATTTATCAAGTAGTAAGCAAAGTTTAATATAATTTAGATTTAGTATTAGAGTTAATGAAATTATATAACTGGGATTATAACATCAATTACAAAATTAGTGATTAAAATACCATTTCTTCCGGGTTCGACTCCTTCTTACAATTTACTACGTAATTGGGAATTAGGATTTATGTATTAAATTTGTTCTGTCTGCAACAATGCACCAAATTTTTGGTGCCGTTGCCGGGGAAAGGCGATTATAATCTTTAGTTTTGTTTTTGGTCTTGTTTCTTATTTTTTTTTCAATAAATTCTCCAAGTGTACTCATCTATTCTTTAATTATGTGTAATCCTCAAGCACTCGCAATTGAGATCGTTCGCAATTGAGCATCAAGGACAAATTATCCCATCCATAGATCCAAATTCTTCCTCTCCAATTGCAACCCAAACAAGAAGAAAATTGGAGCATGCTTGTCATATTCCATTACCTTCTTAAGGAAGTTCCACAGATTTGGAAGAAGACCACATAGAGGCTGTGTTTAATACACCTTGTCACATTGATCCACCAATGGCAGATTGAACCCTCAAGGAGCTAGTTGCTCCTATCTTCAACCCTAATCTTTTATGCATTAATTATCCTACTGATAATGATACTTGTGAGATCAAACATGGACTAATACGTGCTTTACCTATTTTTTTAGGATTCAAAGACAACAACTCCATGAGCTCAGGTTGTGTCACTAATCCTAACAAATTTCTTAAGGAATTTAGTGTGTTCTGGTATGAAACTGAATGGAGTAAGTGTAGAACAACTTAAACTCATAGCTTTTCCTTTTTCCTTAGCTGATGCTACTAAGGAATGGTTATATGACTTACCAGCAGGGTCGGTGAATACTTGGATTGATATGCAAAAGGATTTCCTTGAAAAATATTTTCCTTCATCTAGAGCAACTAACATAAGAAAATAAATTTGCGGTATTAGGTAAGATGGAGGAGAATCATTACATGAATATTGGGAACATTTTAAGAAATTGTGTGGTAGTTATCTTAATCATCAGATTAGTGAGCAATTATTAATACAATAATTTTATGAAGGTTTATGTCCTATGGATCTAATATGATGGATGCTACTAGTGGTGGTACTTTGGTTGATAAAACACCTACCGAGGCTAAAAGATTAATTGCTAATATGGCATCTAACTCTAAATATTGCAATAGGGAAGTGTCAAATTTGACAGCTCTTGTAGAGAGAGTTGTGAGGTAAAAGATTCCTACCAAGGTATGTGGAATTTGCTCTTTCACTAGGCATTCTACTGATATGTGTCCTACTTTGCAGGAAGAACAACAAGCGAATGTTGTTGGAGGATAACCATTACCAAAAAGAAATGATCCATTTGCTCCAACATATAATCCTTGATGAAAGGATCATCCAAATCTAAGGTATGGAAATACTCAACAAGGTGGTAATTCATATTTCCGACCACAAGTTTATCATAATCAACAAGGATCAAATCTACCTCCTGGATGGTTTCAAGTTCCACCAAATTTTTTGGCGCCAAGAAGGAGTCAAAGCCTCAAGGAAAGGTATTTTAATCCCTAATTTTGTAATTAATGTTATAATCCCGGTTATATAATTTCATTAATTCTAATACTAAATCTAAATTATATTAAACTTTTCTCACTACTTGATAAATGGGGTAGGAATAAATTGATGATGAAATCAAGGTATCAAATACTCAAAGAAGAAGAATAATTCTATGTGATTTAATGTTGACCTCTAGAAACTCATAATAATTCATTTCTTTGCTTTCTATCAATCTTAATAAATTGAGTAAGCTCTCAATTTATTACCTAACCATTCTAACTTTCTTTCCTTCACTGTTATCACATTCTTAATTTCTGTTTTTAAGGTTTTGGAAGATGTTGATCAAATCAGTCAATATGATTTAAAAATATTCTTTGTGAAAATAATTCAGTCCCATTACTTTGTTTTAGTCCATAAATGGATAACTCAAATCTAATACTTCTTGTTTCAAGACAAACAAAACAACCAAAACAAGGTTATCTACTTAAATCACAACTTACCTAAACAAAACAGGTACAATAAAAGAGAAAGAAAACAATACAATTAAATAACTAAAACTACATATGAAATGCCCCGAAAATTTCCAATTCTAAATATTATATTTAAATGAGGTTTTGTCATAAAGATTAATTAAATAAATTATTTTAATTAAAATAAAAGAAAATTTATTAGGGAAAATCAAGAATAAATTTATAAGTATGTTAATTAAGAGAAATTGAGTATTTTAGCTAATTAAGGATTTGTATTTTAGAAATTAACTAAATAAATTATTTTATTTAAAATAATGAGGAGAAAATAGTTTCAAATTAATGTTAATTTTATAAATAAATTAATGGAAGAAAATTAGGGTGTTTTGCTAATTAAAATGGAATTTATGGAAAATATTTTAAATATCCTAATTTAGCCTAAAAAGGGATTTAAATATTATTATTTTTAAATATCCTAAATATTTAGATTAATTTGATTGGCCCCAACCTAATTATTTTCTCCTTTCCTTTTTCCCTTTTTCTTTTTCTTTCCTCCTTTTTCCATTTCTTTTTCTTTCTTTTTCTTCTTTTTCTTCTTTTTCCCTGGTTGGGCTGCCCTCTCCCGCGGCCCAATCTTTTTCCCCTTCTTTCTTTCCCTCGGCCCAGCCCGCGCCCGCGCGTCCTCCT
This sequence comes from Tamarix chinensis, assembly GCA_030549775.1. Taxonomy (NCBI): domain Eukaryota; kingdom Viridiplantae; phylum Streptophyta; class Magnoliopsida; order Caryophyllales; family Tamaricaceae; genus Tamarix; species Tamarix chinensis. Next base: position 60,672,677 of record CM060177.1, on the reverse strand, counting down.
TCCGCCCTCCGCCGCGCCGCGTTTTGGCTCCGTTTACATCGAAACGCGTCGTTCATTTTAATGACGCCCTCGACCGCGCGTGAACCGGCCCTGTTCTTCCCCTTTTATTTTCTTTTCCCGGCCGACCCGACCGCCTCCCTTCCTTCTTCCTTCTTCCTCCTTCCTCCTCCGTCGACGCTGCTGCACCTTCGACCTCGTCAATGGCTTCTCCTGCTACGGTGATTAATACCGTTCGTTTCTTGCCTCATTGTCTTCCTCTTAACTCTAGGAATAAATTAGCATAATTTTCGTGCCTTAAATCTTGCCCGTTTCTTCTCCCCAACGTCGCGAACCTTCGAACCAACCCAAACGTCGACCGACCGTTTACTGCCACCGGCCACCCAAATTATTGCAATTAAAACTTCCATATCGACCTCCAGCTCCTCATTATCCATTCCAACATCTATAAATAGCGTTGTTGTAGGAGTTTTTAGAGTTTTCTTCCCCGAAACCCTCGGCCCGAGCTGCCGCCACCCCAACTTCAGACGCCTCTTCCGCCTCCATTAGCCAACTTCAGAGCCACCGCTGCATGCCAAATGCTTCCCTGCAACGCCCTCTAGTAAACCAAACTATTTTAATCTCTTGATTCTTCTTGTACGAGTCTAAATAATCATTCAAAGTTGGATGCTCGTTTCACCGGAATTTTGACCCCGAAGTCTTAAACCACCGTCCTCCGCCGTTCTCCGCCACCTTTGGCTGCACCACCACCATCATTTTGTCCCTCTCCTCTTGGGCAACAATAAACACCTCTTATATCACCTCAATTCTCCCTATCTTTTTCCCAACATCCATCTTTCTCTTTGTTCTTCTATTTTTTTCCGGCCACCGCCGTCGCCGCCGTGAACCACCGCCGGTGCCACCTATCCCCACCAGCTTAAGGTTGAACCCTAGACCCTCTCAACCATTTTCCATATTATTATAAGCCTTGATTTAATTTATTTCAATTATTTGTATATAGTTACCATTATTATTATTCTTAATATTTATATTCTTAATATGTTTTATTATTATTTGATGTAAAATTTTATGCTGAATTGTACTTGTAGGATGGAGAGTGGTGATAAAATAATTTTATTGTTAGTTTCCAATTTTAAGTTATTAATTGAATTATTATAGGATTGCTATCATTCTTCTTCTTATTATTATTATTAATATTATAATTATTATTATCGTTTTATTATTTATTCTGGAAAATCTTAGGCCCTAATTTTGTACTAACATTTGCACTTATTTATTTTAGTATTATTATTTCTACTGTTATTATAACCATTAATAATAATATTATTATTATCTTTATTATTTTAATATTATTATTATTATTATTATTATTATTACTATTGTTATTATTATTTATATTCTCATTGATAGTAATTTTATTAATTTTGATATTATTATATTAGCATCATTATTATCATTAGGGTAAAATCTTTAACCCTATATTATCAAGGTTTATAATATCTCTATTATTTTTATGTCTTTAGCAAAGTTAGAATTTTGTTAAGGTTATTATTTGGTCAAAGCTCTAAGGAGGCGTAGGAGCGTGCTCCAAGACCAGTGTCGTTTCAGGTAAGGGGTGCTAAGGCCTTTTACGTGCTAATGTGCATTGTGTGATTCATATGCTATGCATTCTATGTTTATGATTATTAATTATGCTATATATGATATGACATGGAGTTGAAGTATGTTTTCGTATGGCATGTGTATTATTTGTGTATGACCCTGTAAGACATGCATGTGAGGATGTTGATATGATTTTATGTGGGAGAAAGGATGAAAAAGGAGGATGGAGAAAGAAGTTGATTAAGGGATGTGAGTTGACCTAAGTATTCCATTGATTCATGAGTAAAGGAATAAAATGGAGAATTTTAGGGTTTCGTGTGTGAGAATCTGATTTATGATTTTTGAGGTTTTGTATAGAGAATATAATTTATGGTTTTATATGGGGAAGTTTAATTTATGGTTTTGTATGGTTTTGTGGGAGACAATATAATTTATGATATTATGGGGGAATTGAATTTATGGTTTGTTAGGGAGAATCTAATGTAAGACGTTATTTGGGGAGAATGTAATTTATGACATTATATAGGAGAACCTAATTTATGATTTGATTGGGAGAATCTAATTTATGATTTGTCTGGTAAAATCCAATTTATGGTTTTATATGGGGAAGTTTAATTTATGGTTTGGTATGATTTTATGTGAGAGAAATTAATATATGGTTTGTATGGAAGAATTTAATTTATGATTTGATTGGGAGAATATAATTTATGATTTGTTTGGGAGAATCCAATTTATGGTTTTGCTTGGGAGACTCTAAATTATGATTTTATGTGGGAGAATCTAACTTATGGTCTTGTATGGTAGAATCTAATTTGTGGTTATGAAAGGGGAGAATCTAATCAATTATATTATGTGGAAAAATCTTTGGGTTTTATATGATTTGAATCTTTGTGTTGGTATGGATTGAATTTAGGGTTTTGTATGAATGAATCTTTGGGTTGTATATGGTTTGAACTTAGGGTTTGGTAAGGATGGATACTTAGTTTGGTATGGATGAATCTTTAGGTTTTATATGGTTTGAATCTGGGGTTTGGTATGAATGAATCTTTGAGTTATGTGGATTGAATTTAGGGTTTTGTATGATGAGACTCTGGGTTTGTATAATGGTTAATGGTTGTATGGTGGTATTAGGGTTTGCATGGAAGTTAATAATTGCATGGGATGTGTAAAGTTTTTATGAGAGTGAAGTTTATGTATGGAACGCTGCTTTGGGATTTAAGGAAGATAATGTAAGTGTTGTTTGGGTGTTTAAGCACTTGGGATGAAAAATAGCATGTGGAGCAAATTAAGGGTACGAAGGAGACTAAATTAGGGTTTTGGGATAAAACCCTAGAGTGAGATGTGAAGTAGAATTGGAGGATAATTGTGAAGGGAGCGATCTATGCATGTCTAGGGTTTGGTGGTAGCACGTGTGTAATTGGTGAATAAAGTATGATGATGAATATGGAATTTATGATTTATGATTCGTGCTTGTGTATGGTGAGAGCCTTTGAATAAGATACTTAATACATTAATCAATTAAAGTGAAAGATGTTGAGACGGGCCCAGACCGATCCACCGGCATAATAGTGGCAGGGAATATTTCCCTCGTGACCGATCCACCGGCTAAAATAGTGGCAGGGCATGTACCCTCGCTACCGATCCACCGGCTAAAATAGTGGCAGGGCATGTACCCTCGCGACCGATCCACCGGCTATAATAGTGGGGGATCCCGAGCTCAACAAAACAAAACATATGTGTTGAAAGATATGGGAAGACACTAATTACTTAAAGTGGAACACCGTACGAGAAGGGGCCAGACCGATCCACCGGCTATAATAGTGGTAGGGTATGTTACCCTCGCGACCGATCCACCGGCTAAAATAGTGGCAGGGAACGTTTCCCTCGTGACCGATCCACCGGCAAAAATAGTGGGGTTCCCATAATCGTATGGACTTGAATAAAAGTATGGTGTGACATGATTCCTGATAAGAGATAAACTAAGTAATTGAATCGGATTATATACATATGGGCCTTTATACTTTTACTTGGATGATCACATGAATTATGTTATCATGTTTATGATCTTTTATCTGCATGGATTGTGTGCTTATGTGTCGGCCTTAGTGCTCGGTTACCTTACTCAGTACGTAGCGTACTGATCACCCTTTTCATGGGTGCTGCTCATTCCCACGAGTAGTATGCCCTTCTGGTTTGTGCAGGTGGGCGAGATATCAGTTGGGGCTGAGTGTTGAGCATGTTTGGCTTGAGATTCAAGAGAGTTGTGGCCATATTAGTCTTTATATGACTCTAATTCTTTGGTTTTTTAGTCTTTTATCAGTTGTAAGTTTAATTCTCTTTTGGAAATGAAATACATTTCTTGATGCGTACTCTGATTTCATTTTACAACCGTTTAATGATTATTTGAAGTTTAGTTTGTATAAATTTTGCAATTGATTGTGAATCTTTTCCTTAGCCTTAGCACTTGGTACTCGAACGGTCGGAGAGAACTGGTCTAGTACTAAGTGTGGCGGTAACATTTCCAGAATTCACGGGTTTTAAGTATTTCTAATTTAATTGCTTCCGCTTTAAGAAAAAAAATTTAGTTAATTTTGGGGTGTTACAACGTATATATGCACATAACACCCACAAAGACTATTTTTACTTAACAAACCATCATAAGCATGCAAGCCCATACCCCTACTTATCTTGTTCATTGTCCCCAATGAACTAACCCAAGAAAAATATGAGGAATTTAATTCATGAAGGAGGTGGTGGGGGTCTCGATGTCCAAGATGAAACTCGTAAAGAGATTTCATCATCTCCATCATTTGGTCTTGATTTTGGCATATGGAATCCAATTGGGAATAGACTTGGGTTTGAAACTAGAGATGCCATTTCAGAATATAAGTTGGAGAGGAAGAAGAATTGGCTTGTGATTGAGGTGGGGGAGGCGGTGGTGCATGGTCACCATGAGTAGGGATGGGATGTTTAATGGCAAGAGGAGCAGGAGCATCCTCGTCATCAAATGGTTGCTAATTCTATGGGTTTAAACGGTTGGTTTTGCCAAGGTTTGGTAGAGGGAAATGAGCACAGCCTTGGTATGAAAGATATCATGCATTGCCCTTAAACTCGATAAGGTGCATAAAACGGCAATGTTCAATATCAATACAAGTGCTAATAGCTTCTACGGGCATATCCTCTGGAAGAGGTATGTCCAAACTTAAAAAAATAGTGGTAATTAAACCACGATGACTATATTGCCCTGTTTAGAAATGCCTACCCTTTGAAATTGCTTAGCTTGAAAATAAGCAGCGTCAAGTGGAGTATGGTCTTGCATATCATTGATGAAATAAAGTTCAATGGAGCGAACCACCCCTGTACTATCTCCCCTCCCAAAAAAGGTTGTAGCTAAGAGTCTTTGTAAATATCTAAAGACGAGACTGAAAATTCTGGAAGCCTTAGCTTTAGATATTCGAAAAGTATCAAGGGTGGGCATATTGGAGACATCACCAATTTTAGCGAAGAAATTGTTCATATTGAACCAGGGAAGTATGATACGATGGCCTCCTAGAGGCAACATAAAAATATGTGCTAGTTCATGCAGGGATAATTATCTATCCTCATTATAAAGGCAAAAAAAAATATCCTTGGTCATTTTGGGAATCACTAACATCAGCACATAGTTTGAAGGTACTGAGAAATTCTATTGTGAAATACCTATATGTGTGATTAGTACAATAGACATAATTGTGCAAGCTTACATTCTGTAGCAATTAGATTACTTGCGCATGTATTCCTAAAGTATTTAAAAAAACCATCATCTCAATACCTAGTGCCAATAATACGCCTTTGAGATAAGTATTCGTACCTTTCTTGTTTTTCTGGAGTGTTAAATATGATACCTAGTTCATTTGGCTGGTTTCTTCGGTTCAGTTGTTGATTTGGTGACGATTGAGGCCTAGAAGATTCCCCCCACTCCATTGTTTCTTTTTGGGTGACATATACAAAACACACAAACATTAATAAGGTAATACAATTTTTTTTGGTTTTCATGTCCAATGTTTCACAGGAACTGAATTGTCAAATATAAATTTGATGTAACAAATTTGATGAAACAAATATGTTCAGACTTGGCCTGCAATTCGTAAATTTTTGTGCCATGAAGTGATTGCCTTTGAGATGTATCATTCATAAGCATATCCACATCCAAAATATGTAGGGATAAAGAATTTCATCTTTCAAGAATGAATTTAGCATATACCCCCAATTTAACCAGAATGTATTGCAACTTGCAACAAAATTTCAATTTGGAAATTTTACAACACATGTTCCCTAAACTTGTAATAAATCAATAATGATGTATATTGTAAGATTGGAAACAAATTCAACACACAAATGCAAATTTTATGGTACAATTTATTTCCACACATACAACTATTCTGCATAATTATAATAGCAAGTGCGGAAGCAAACAAGTTTTGCAAAGAATGTGAAATAGGGAACATACCTTAGGATTGGGAATATTGATGAATGCAATTGCATAAAGAAGATTGACAATGCTTAGGAAATTTGAATTAAACAAAATCCCTAAGGTAATTCACTAAAATCTAGATGATTGTAGCAAGAATTGAAATTAGGGTTTGAAATTAGTGTTTGTCGACATTGCATATGTATGAGCAATAGAGAGGTTTTGAGAGAGCAAACTATGGATAGAGGAGTGGTAGGAATGATGAATGAGAGTGAGAATGAGTGGAGTTAATAGAATTTGCAAGAGAATGGAGGATTCGAGAGGAGAAAACTGGTAGTTTATCGCAGATCTGAGATAGTGTCGAAGGAGGATGGAAGTCGTGTATTGTGGATCTAAAAACAAGGGCAGAAATAGGAAGTTTTTCAAGAAACACTTATCGTATTTTAGAAATACGGTACCCCTGTGTTTATTTTTGAACTCTCTAATACACGGGAAAATTTCTGATAGAAAAATATGGGTTGTGTTTGGAAAATAAAGACCCCTCGTTTTATTTTGAAAAGTTTCTAGAATTTGGAAAAAATGACTGACATAAAAACATGGTCCGTATTTGGGAAATAGAGACCCCCTGTGTTCTTCTGAAATGTTCTTGGAATTTCGAAAAAAAATTCCTGATATAAAACATGGGCCCCCTATGTTATTGTGGAATGTTTCTGCCCTTTCTTTTTTCATTCTGACGAAAAAACACAGGGCGTGTTTTGGTAATACGGTGCCCCCATGTTTTTTTTATAAAAGAATAGAAATATAAATATACATAAGATATACTTTTACACACATATAAACATGGAAAACATACAATACCACACCAAATATAAAAAAAAGTATGAGATAAGGAAAACTTATGTACAACACTTGGGTGTTTCCCAAGTGATAAAATTCCATTCTTTCAGCCTTCATAACTTGGAATGGTAAGATCTACCACTTCCAGATTTTGCAAATAGTGTCCTTCATAAAAAGATTTGAGACGGTGTCTATTCACTTTCCACATCTTTCCTATTTTCTCACTCTTAATCTCCACTGCACCATGAGAAAACACATTAGTTACAATAAATGTGCCGATCCATCTCGACCTTAATTTCCCTAGAAACAACTTCAAGCCAGAATGGTATAACAAAAAATTTTGGCCGATTTCAAAACTCTTTCTAAGAACAAACTTATCATGAACTACCTTAGTTCGATCTTTATATCTCAATGCAGTTTCAAAAGTATCGTTTTTTATTTCTTCTAGTTCTTGTAATTGGAGTTTCCTATGCCTTCTAATTTCATTTGACTCCATGTTACATTTATTTATGGCCCAAAAAGATTTATGTTCCAATTCAACTAGAAGATGACAAGGTTTATCGTAAACCAAACGATATGGTGACATACCAATTGGAGTTTTGAAAGCTATGCGATAAGCCTAGAGAGCATCATTGAGGCGTAAGCTCCAATCCTTTCTTGTTGGTTTCACTATATTTTCCATGATTGATTTGATTTCTTGATTGGATATTTCAGCTTGACCATTGGTTTGTGGATGATACGCTGTAGAGATTTGATGTGTTACATGATATTTCTTTAACAATGCTTCTACCATTCTGTTGCAGAAGTGTGAACCTTTTCATTAATTATAGCTTTTGGTAAGCCAAACCTTGAAAAAATGTTAGTCCGAAGAAATTTTGCAACAACTTTAGCTTCTTCAGTATGATTGACCTTTGCCTCCACCCATTTTGACACGTAATCAATAGAGACGAGAATATATTTGAAACCAAAAGATGATTGAAAAGGACCCATGAAATCCATACCCCAAGCATAAAAAATGTCACATGCTATGATAGGATTTTGTGGCATTTCATTCATAAGCATCCTTAAACAATGTAGGCCAGAAAAATCCACTTTCTAAAATTTTATAGGATGTTATTTTGGGAACAAAATGACCCCCACAAGCATTACTATGACAAAATGTTAAGATAGAAAGAATTTCACTATCAAGAATACACCTTTTAATGATTTGGTCAGCACATTGTTTCCACAAATATGGATCATCCCATACAAAATATTTTGCCTGACTCCTCATCCTGTCTTTCTGTGCTTTAGTAAAGTGTGAAGGAAATATCTTTCTCAATAAAAAATTTACCATATGAGCATACCATGGTATCTCATTACCAATGACATGAAGTTGTTCGTCTGGAAATGTTTCGTTGATAGGTACCTCAACTTCAACCTCCTTGATTAATTGACTTAGATGATTTGCTACTCCATTTTTAGATCCTTTCATATCTTTGATATGTATATTGAATTCTTGGAGTAGATGTATCCATCTAATTAATCTAGCTTTCACTTCCTTCTTTGTTAACTAATTTTTTAAAGATGCATGGTTAGAATGAACAATTATCTCAATTCCTAACAGATAAGAATGAAATTTATCCAAAGCAAAGACAATGGTGAAAAGCTCCTTTTCAGTAGTTCTGTAATTAAACTGAGCTTCATTCTAAGTTTTTGAGGCATAGTATATCACATGTGTGTCTTTTCCAATCCTTTGACCTAACACTGCACCAACAACAAAGTTAGATGCATCACACATTAATTCAAAGGGAAAATTCCAATCGGATGGTTGAAGTATGGGTGCACTGATCAATTTTTCCTTCAGGTGTTCAAATGATTTCTTGCATGCATCATCAAATTGAAACTTTGTTTCTTTTTGAAGAAGCTTGCACAATAGTTAGGCTATTTTAGAAAAATCCTTAATAAATCGGTGATAAAATCCTGCACAGCCAAAAAATGAACGCACATCTTTAATAGTTAATGGGTAAGGTAATGAAGCTATAAGATCGATTTTTGCCTTATCCACTTCAATTCCTTTAACTGAAATGACATGTCCCAATACTAATCCTTGTTGAACTATAAAATGGCATTTTTCAAAGTTTAGTAAAACATTCGTTTCAAGATACCCTTTCAAGATAAGAGTTAAATTACCTAGGCATTCTTCAAAAGTATCCCCATGAATACTAAAGTCATCCATAAATACCTCGATAATTTTCTTCAGATATTCAGAAAATATGCTTATTATACACCTTTGGAATGTAGCTAGGGCATTACATAGTCCGAATGGCATGCGTTGATATACAAACATACCATAAGGACAAGTAAATGTGGTTTTCTCTTGATGTGCTGGAGCTATGGGAACCTGCATATATCCTGAACTACCATCAAGAAAACAATAACAAGCATGGCTTGCTAGCCGTTCTAACATTTGGTCCATAAATGGTAAAGGAAAATGATCTTTCCTATTCATGGAGTTCAACTTCCTATAGTCGACACATACCCTCCAACCATTTTGAACTCTAGTAGGAACCATAGATAACAATTTTAACACCTATTTCTTCACAACCTCCACCATGATTGGATTCAACCTATGTTGTACTTGTCTACTTGGCTTCACATCATCTTTCATTAAAATCTGATGCATACATACTAAAGGACTAATACCCTTAATATTAGCAAGTGTCCATCCCAAAGTAGATTTATACTTTTTCAAAACATTGACAAGTTTTTCTTCTTGTTGGCATGTTAGTTCACTAGAGATGATAACAAGAAGGGTATTTTTGTCTCCTAAGAATGCATATTTGAGATGGTTAGGTAGAGGTTTCAACTCCACTGTCTTTGCTCTATAGAAGGTAAAGGTATATCTAATGTCAATGGTAGATTCAAAAATCTTCCAATTCTACTAGGACATGCCCCCAAAGCAGCTACTACCTCTTTGATTTCTTCTTCAACATTATACATCTTGTTCACCTCTTCAAATCCTTCATTTTCTATGCATTAAGTCAAGTTTACTTCTAAAGGATCTACAGATGATAATTTGTACACCATTTTAGTTAAATCCTCAATGACATCAATCATAGATACCGCTCCACCATCTATAGGGTATCGCATGGAGTCATATATGTTAAACCTAAAGACTTCACCATCAAAGTCCATAGTCAAAACTCCATCATGTACATCAATTTTTGTTTTTGAAGTTTTCAGGAATGGTCTACCTAACAATATAGGAGAGGGATTAGATAAACCATTATCTTGCATATCTAACACATAAAAATCAGTAGGGAAAACCAATTCATTCACTTGAACTAAGACATCTTCAATTACCCCTTCAAGATATGTGTTAGATCTATCAGCCAATTGAATAACAACACGAGTTTCCTTTGAAGGACCTAGACTTAGGTTATTAAAAATAGATAAAGGCATGACGTTGATTGAAGCACCTAAGTCAAGCATGCATTTTTCATACCTCGTGTTTCCAACCTTGCAAGGTATAGTAAAAATACTTGGATCCGTACATTTTGGTGGAAGCTTTCTTTCCAAAATTGCTGACACATTTTCTCCCACACTTACCTTTTCATTCCCCTTCAGTTTCCTTTTGTTAGTACATAAATCTGTAAGGAATTTTGCATACCTTGGTACTTGTTTAATTGCATCAATGAGAGGAAGATTAACTTCTACCTTTTTAAATATGTCAAATATCTCCTTGTCATAATTCATCTTCTTATTTCTTGCCAACCTATTAGGAAAAGGAGCAGGAATTTTAATAGGAGAGGATGACTTACCTTTAGTTACCTATTATGAATCTTAATTCTTTTATTCTTCAAAAATTGGTTCATTTGAGTCTTTACTTATGTCTTCTTCCTCACTCGCTTTTCTTGGATCTATCAACTATTTACCACCACGAGTTGTGATAGCACTAGCATTTTCCCTAGGATTTCTTTCCGTTTGACTAGGGAATTTTGAGGATAGTTGTGCTTGTAATTTCCCAAGGGAATCTGTCAATTGAATTACTTGATTCTCCCAATTCTTGATACCATTTCTGGTTTCTTGTTGAAATTGTGATGTATTGGTAGCCAAATATTTCACCAAGTCTTCCAAAGGCACTCCTCCTGATTGTTGTGGATCTTGTGAATATGAATGAGATGAAATGAAACTAAAAATTGGTAGATAGACCATTGTGAGCGCTTGAGCTTAGTCATTGGATACATTGTTTATCCATAAAATATTTTACTTTTGTGTGTACTCTACAATAGTATGTGAAACTAGAATTTTCCATTAACTCTCTTCAAGACTGCATAGAAATTTAGGATATTTGAAAATGATGAAGGAAATATTTTTTTATTTCATTATTAGCTATAAAAGAAAAGCTTACCTTGAAAATTATTATCCATTTGCATAAACCCCTTTGAGCCTAAGCCTTATTCTATTGATTTAACCTTCATTAATAACTCATACCCGTATGAATTTTCTTCCCCCACTCTATAACTAGTGAAGCAATAAATTTTCATGGAAAACATTTGTTGATAAGTTTAAATGCAAGCATGGGGGTGCAAAAATTTTGGAGAAGGGGTTGAAAAAAAAACAAATAATCTTTTATTCTTTTTATGGTTAAAGAGAAAGGGTAAGATACTAAAAAACTTTTTTGGGAAGGATTGTATCTTCTATATATATATACATGTAAAACAAAAGTATGTATATATATATAGATATATATTTTTCTTCTCTAGTTAGAGGAGTCTAGCCACAATCCCAAAATTCTATCTTACCTTAAAACCCTAGCCCCATTACAACCAAATTTAAGACTTTTTTATTCTTAAATACTTCAGTTCTTTTGAGTAGTGGTGAATTGAGAATAATGGCAAACATGTGGGCTATCATTATCACTTGGAGAATTTTTGAGAGTAACCAAATCCCACCATACACACATAAGAGTGAGTGTTTTCACATACCGAAAGTAAGAATCTACCAATTTAAATTTCATTAATCTTAATCTAACTTTGTATGGTAAGATACTAACTATATGAACTCTCATTCCTTACCCATTTGAGCATTTGATAAGAATTTTTGTAAGGTGAGTTAGATATATGATCCAAAATATTATCATCATATTGATTTTATGATTTACAAGTGTTTTAAGTCCTAATGTATTGTTATGCTTTGTAAATGAATAATTCCAGTTTAATAATTCTTTTAATCCGTGACTTATCTCTCTTGCATTTCTTGATGTACTCATGTGCATTTTATGATGTTGCTTGAGGAAAAGCAATGATTCAAGCAAGGGGGTACTTGATAAATGGGATTTATAGATTATTTTCATGCATAAAAATGTCATTTATCCCTCATTATTTTTATAAGATTTAATCTTTTCCTCAAGTTTTTCTCTTTTGGTTAGATTTTGCAGGAAAAGAAAAAAATTGAAGAAATTCAAAGGAGAGATCAACGAAAAGAAGAATTCAAGTAAAGAACACGTCAAGAAACATTGAATCAAGGGGAGAAAAGTTGGAAATAAAGCAAATACACCAAGAGAAGTTGTGTTGAAATTTTAAGGGAAGAATAGTGAAAGAGCCAAAAACATGGCACCTCCGTGTTTCCTAAACACCGGTCGTGTTAAAGTCTCAGGCTTGTATTTAGAATCTAGCATTTGGTAGAGAAGTTGGAGAAAAACAAGGAGGTCCCATGTTTTCCTTAAAATTTGTAATCGTCCTTACAACCTGTTTTCTGATATATTCTCTATCAATTTACGGTTTGAAAAATCAATTTTTAGATGTTGAAACATTTTGAATGTACTCTCTTTCTCTAATCCCTCTAGAATATACATTTATTTTACAATTCGAAATTCCTTTATCTTCTCTATTTTAGTGAACAATTGACAATCTGCACTTCAGGTGATAAGTTCTTCTCTATTCCTTTATCAATTGCAATTTCTACATTTTGATTGAATGCAAGTAAATTGTCTGCAATTGCATTTTTATTTGTTTAATTACTAGTGTGTTGTCATTACTGTTGGATGTTGTTTGTATTAATTTCAAGTCATTATATGCAATAGTGTGATTTCTAAGTATGTAGATGTTATAGTAAATCAAATAGGGTAGGATGATTTGAGGATGGAATTATGTTTCAAATACAACAACATATTTTGAATATTTGATTCTAGATAAAATTTAATTGAATCAATGGATGGAATTGAATGATTTCATATCATGGATTAAGAATTTAAACTAATTAGATTGATCACCTATTTAGTTTAGAACTTAATCTTCGCTAAGACAACAAAATTAACCTGGAATTGTTCATTAATGTTTCTAGAGTAGTAAGAAGATTAATTGTTAATTCGTATAATTGCATAATTTGAGCTTATGTGGTTATGATTGTAGTTGACTACTTTCCATTCATAATGCTTCCATTAATTAAATCTAGTGTTTGTAACCTAGGCTATTAAATGGTTAGGTAATAAATTGAGAGCTTATTCAATTTACGAAGATTGAAAGAACGCAAAGAAATGAATTATTATGAGTTTCTAGAGGTCAAAATTAAATCACATAGGATCATTCTTCTTCTTTTTGAGTATTTGATACCTTGATTCCATCATGAATTTATTCCTACCCCTATTTATCAAGTAGTGAGAAAAAATTAATATAATTTAGAATTAGTATTCGAATTAATGAAATTGTATAACAAAGATTATAACTTCAATTACAAAATTAGTGATTAAAATACCATTCCTTTTGGGTTTCACTCCTTCTTACAATTTATTACGTAATTGGAAATTAGGATTTATGTATTAATTTTTTTGTGTATACGACAGCGCACCACAAGGTAAAATGAAACAACCATTAAATAATGCATGTTCAATTGACAATACTATAAATATATAATAGTAATGGTAGGAATGGTAATATAGAAAAAATAGAGAGTTTTCAAATCCGAATATAGGAATTAAAGCCAAAAGTTTAAATAACCGAAAAAACCTGAAAGCATCCCAACATAGTGGGAAAACATATGGCTAACGAGTTATCCTAACTCTTAACTTCACTAGAAAGTAACTCTCCCATCTCCTAGCAATGGCCAGCTATTGACCTATGCTATCATTATTTATATATTCTAACTGAGAATTATATCCTTGTAAGTTGTCAAATCTTTAGAAGACAACAAGTTGAATCATCATAGTGATCATAAAACAAACACTCAAGATAGTAATACAACAAGGCATGCTTGCGTAGAGAACATGGGAGAATAATACAGTAAATGTATCATAACAACATAATGTAAACCATATTATAATTCCTTTTCTTATTGATCACATAATTTTTTATTATTAAGATAATTCATTCAACCACACATAATTCTTCACCATGTATAAAATTCATGGAAGCATACACACATAATATAATACCACACCTACAAAAAAGAATCAAGACACATTGAAGCAGTCTTATCTAGGGATACCAAAACCAAAACCCATGGACTACACTTACTGCGAGTGCTAACACACCATGGGATTCCACACCCACCACTTGTGGTCAATGTATATCAAAGGGACTTGTATTGGGGGACCTCACCCACCACAACTTGAAATCCTATACCGCAAGGTCAAAAATTTAGGGGGCCTAATCAATGTAGAATAAGAAGTGTTAGAGGGCTTGTATTGTGATACCTCTCCCACCTTATCTAGACATTGATTTCACGACAGTATGCCATATTAAAATCCTATACTTAAAGATGTGTGCATACCACCCTATTGAAAACAACTGTATAGAGAAGGAAATAGGTACTCGATAGAAATATAAAACATAGGGCGACCCACCCACTAACTCCCAGTTACCAACTGTTTGAGTTGGATGAAAAGTCTTGAACAAAATCTTAATCCAATAATTATTAATTACCAAGTGATATCACAAATCAAAAATATGTTCCTTTATTATCCTAATTGGGTATTTCCATATACTAACACCAAATACATCCCCAGGTATATAAGCCACAAATTGGATGTTTAGTGATTACACCAAAATTAACCTATTCAAGGCCCAAATATCATCATTTTGATCTATATTAGTTTCATTGTAAGCATGGTTGGTGTAACACCCCAAAATTTACTACTAAAAAATTTTGTTTGTAGAGTTAAATATGGAAGCTACAACAATAAAATAAAGGGTGTTATCGCCACACTTGGTACAAGTCTGGTTTCCTCAACTATTCTCATATCAAGTGCTAAGGGTAAAATCATTACTCTACTTAGATAAATAACATGATTACAAAAATTAGAATAGAGAGAATGTTAGATAAGTACCATGCTAATTAAAAATACCATCAGAAATTTAGAAAACTCTAGAGAGAAACTATAGGAGGACATAAGGGTCCAAATACAATCGAAAATTAGGTAGCAATGGAGACACTAGATAGGTCTACGCTCTCAAATCTGAACTACCAACATTGGACTGAACTCAAAGGGTGACCTACAAAGTCTACTGCCCATTGAATAGGCAGGAGCCCACGAGAATGAACCCTTCAGTAATACAGTACTAAGCAACCTTTTATACCAAACTAATATGATAAAAAAACATGGAACACATGTACGGCATACACCTAATATGGTATAAGACATATAAATAGATATATGATGATTGAGATACACTAATCATTTAGATAATCAAATTCCATCAATGTCACATACTACTCATGTTCATTCATTTGAAACAACTGAACTTACCAATGAACACCCCAAAGATACGATCTAAAGTAATAATTAAAACCCAAATCAACACTACAATTTTAACCTTCAAAACATAATTCATGTCTTAGCATAAATTCCAACTAATTACATACATCACAGGTATAGTATACTAATATCCATATCATCCTAGGTATACTTACAGGTATAGCATAATAAAATCCATAATATCATAGGTACAACATAAAAAAATTCTATGACATCATAGGTAAGCTCACAGACATATTAGTGACACAGGTAGGCGCAAATGCCGCTACTGAAACAATAGGTAGGCATAAAGGCTGCTACCAAAACCATAGAAAATTGTAGGTAGGCACAAAAGCTACTACCAAAACCATAGAAAATCGTAGGTAGGCACAAATGTTACTACCGAAACCATAGAAAATCGCAGGCAGTCTGAAAGATTGCTACCAAAACTACAAGTAAGCACAAAGGCTACTACCAAAACCACAAGTAGGCATAAAGACTACTACTAAAACCATAAGTAGGCACAAATACTGCTATGAAAAAATCTAATAATCCGATAATCATTACTTCCATCAAATCATATCATTTCCATTTTCATTTACTTGCTTGATGAGAGATCAATCAACCTATAGATACAAAGGTACTCCAGTCATACCGGTTCAACAAGGTAACATAGTATCCCACCAACCATCAACCTAAGGATGCAAAGGTACCCTGGTCGCATTGGTACAGGAAGGTAGCACAGTATCCTACAAACAAGGACTCCTAATCCATTAGTATGCATACCCCCTATTATTCGCAGAACATAATAGAGTAAGATTTAGGGCCTAACAATGGCACTAAGGCATACCAAAAAAAATCCATAATATCAACCATGGGCTAAACCACGTCCTTAGGGTAGCAACCTTTGAGGAGCCACCATTCCCAATCTCAAGGTCCTTCACTTTAAGTAGTTTATTATGGTGACCATGAAATCACATACAATACAAATAAATCCAATTTCCATACTTAACAGTTTTCAATTATTTCCAATCATCCGAGAAAACCATTATCAAGGTTAACATCAAAGCTGACATTAAAATATACTAAGGTCTTCCTAAGCTCAATTATTCACATTCGGACCATTTAGATTGAAAAGGACAAAATACCCCTAAGACTAAAATTTCTAGATTATCATCTATTTAAATACTAATTCCATTTTATTTATTAATTTTCCAAAAAAGGCTTAAACACCATAAATAAATTATTCATTGCTAGATTTAAATTATCAGATATGCCAAAAGAACATTTTGTCTTTATATATAATTTTGCACATAAAATCCCTTTTTTGCACCTTTAATCCATCCAAAACACATACTCACGTACTTAACAACAACTAATACATATTAAGCATAATTTTTAGAATAATTATCATAACACATAAAAATGACTAAATTCCCCTTGGGTACACAACTATAATAATTATCCCATAATTATGTCTAAGCATGCTCAACCTGTTCTTTTATGCATAATTATCATACAAATTATTTTTCTGTCATTAGAATCATTTTAATTATACTTTTGTACCCAACATAATGTACATCAGATAACATGCTCGTTTTACCCATTGTCGCGATAATAATAATTAACACATAATTATAGCATAACAAATCATATTTAACATACTTCATACACCGAAATCCTAATGTGTTATGATGTAATATTTATCATTTTAGTAGAATATAATCGTTACTTGAATTCTAGAAAAAATGAAAAATAGTGGTATCCTACAGAAGTTATCAGATCTTGCTAATCGACCTTTCGTACCTAAAAATAATATCGACATTACCAATTTAACATCTATCAGGTAAAATAATAATTATAATATAAAATATTTATTTCTGAAAAATTACCAAAATACCCTTACATTGAAAATGTATACCAAGACATTATAAGGTAATAGTACGCTCACGCTGCATGTGTAGCGTGAGGACTACATGCACCAAGGGGGCTGCTGCTGGCTGACGTGGTGGAGGGCTGCAAGGGTGAGGTAGGGGATGGAGAGGGGTACAGTTGGTGGTGATTGGTTGCTGGAAAGGTGTGGTATTGCTGGCCGGAGGTGATGGTTGGTGGTGCTTGCTGCGGGTGGTGGATTTGGCTACACAAGGATGGCTCGGTGGGCTGCTTTGGTTGTGGTCGAGTTGGTTTGGTGATGGTGGACAGTTGTTGGGAGGCTGTGTTGAAGGGTGGTGGTTGTGGTCTGTGGGTGGAAAGCTGAGAGGCTGGGATTCTACTGGACACTAGAGCTGTGGTGGATTGGTTGATGGTGCTGCAAGAGGAGATTGGTGGGATGGTGCTACTGTCGGGGGCTACACTAGGGATCAAAGGGGTTTAGTTTGGGCAGTGCAAGGCTAGGGTTACAGGAAATTGTGGTGGATGGGCTAGAAACATTCGAATAAAATAGAGAGAGAGGGAAGGGGTTAGGAGGTTGGTGATGTTGAAGGCTGGTGGTCGGCCTGGCCGTGCAGGTTGGGGAAGTGGTGGTTGAAAGGCATAGGAGGAGAGGGAAGGGTTGCATGTGTGAGAATGCAAAGAGGGGGTGAGGTGAGTTAGTGGAGGGTTGTTGCTAGGAGTCGGGTAGTGTAGGGGTTGTGTGCATGTGGATTGATTAGAATAGCAGAGAGGAGGAGAATGAGAAGGGTGGATGGTCAGGGTTTGGGTTGTGTAGCTAGGGTTGTAAGCGGCTGGTGGTGGTGGGTTCTGCGCTAGATGGGAAAGGTAAGGAATGGCATGATGCAAGGAGGAGGAGAATAGGAGCTGCAAGAGTTGGGGGCTATTTGAATTATGAGTGTATGAGTGTATATGTATTAGGCGGGGCTTGTTTGGTTGGCGAGGAAAGGTATGCCAAAACTATATGGGTATGTGAGAGTGTTGAGTGTAGCGTGCATGTTCGCGTATACATGCAGAGATGAGGCGATGGTTGAGTAAAGTAAGAAAATGAGGGAGACAGGGGGAGTGTTTAGGGGGAAGGGATAGCAAATGGCATAGGGAGAGAGAGAAGAAAAATATTATATATATATATATATTAAATTGAGTTCGGGTAAATCATGATATTAGGTAGAAAAATAATTTAGGGAAAATAATTCAATCTAAATAGTGGGCTTAATATTATTGTATGTGGCTAGATGGATATTAGTTAGCATCTTTCGGTGTGTCCCAACATCTTCCTACATCTTTTACCATAAGCACAACAAGAATTTGGGTTCTCGGTTCAACATAATGTCCTTTGAAACCCTATGATAGCATACCACATGTTTTTATAAGCACAAGTCATCTTCTCCATGCTTCAAACTGACTTCATTGGTATGAATACAACTATGTTGGTCAACTGATCAACTACAAAACAATTAGAATTTGAAACATTGCGGCTCCTTGGTAAACCAACCATGAATTCTATCGACATGCTTACCCACTTCCAATTAGGAACCTCTACTAGTTGAAACAACCCATTCGAATTCTTGTGGTCGACCTTGACCTTTTAACAATTCATGCACCTAGCTACAAAGTATGAAACCTCCCATTTCATATAGGACCATAAAGAAATCAACGATAGGTAGAATATGGTGCATAATGACCCGCCTCTAGAAGATTCCTCTGAATCTCCACACAACATTTTGGAATGCACCATTCCCTCAAAAATTAGTACTTTGAACCTCAAGAATCAGAGACCCCACTACTCTAACCTTTACTATAGTTCAATTTATGTACTCGAGCATGGTGTCTCTTGGTTGGTTAGATCAAATCTTATAAGGAATGATTGATGTGATTATGAGAGCACTCATCCTCATCTTAAGGTCCCCAAAACAAGTGATCTCAATGCCTATCTCCTAAAGCTCTATCTAAATATAGTTTGAAAAAACTAATGAACAAAAGGAGACTGAGATATTTCTACTAACAACATCTACTAAGATATTAGTTTTACTCTTATGGTACATCAACTATAAATTCTAATACTTATCCAACTCTAGCCACCATTGCTACCTCATGTTCAAGTCATATTGAGTGAAGATGTACTTGAGCCTCTTATGGTCCATGTAGAACCTACAATACACTCTATTCATGCAACATCTCTATATCTGTAAGGAAAAAACCACTACATCTAGCTCAAGGCAAGTAGTAAGATAGTTATGATCCTACTCCTTTAATTAGTGAGAAACATATACTACTACCCTACCTTGTTACATCAACACACACTCTAACCATTCTTTGATGCATCACTATACACCTTAAAACCCTATGTACCAAACGATAAGGTAAGTAAATGATCTTACATCAACCCCCTCTTGAGCTTCTCAAGACCCTCAACGCACTTCACATCCTAATGAAAGTGCGATATCTTCTTCAATTCGACAATCAAAGAATAAGCAATCCTAGAGAAAATGTATGTTCTAATATGCCAATCCTTAAAAATTATATATCTCCTTGACATTCATTGATGCTAACTACTCTTATACGACTTGGATCATAGAAGGATCCACTAACACTCCCTTATTTGATATAACATGACCAAGTGAAGCTGCCTTGTCTAGCCAAAACTCACATTTTAAGAGCTTAGCTTACAATTGATGGGTCCTCAACAATGCCAATGTCTACCTAAAATTTTATTTTTATTCCTTATAAGTCCTAAAGTAAATTGAGATATCGTAGAAGAGGAAAACAACAAACTAATCATGGTGCTATAAAAAGATGAAATTCTTGAGATCCATGAACACCGTTGAAGCATTTGTGAACCTAAAGGACATTATGGTGAACTCGTAATGGCCATATCTCATCATGAAATTTGTCTTTAGTATGTCTCTCTTGGAAATCTTTGACTAATGATACTTTAATCTGAGGTCAATCTTCAAAAACATTGTAACCCCACACAACTAATCAAAAATGTGATGGACTTGAGGTATGGACTAATGATTAATCTCCGTGACTAAGTTCAGTCCTCAAAAATTAATGCAAAGCCTCAACACACCATCGGCCATCCAAATGAAAAGCAATGGTAATCTCCAAGGTGATACACTTGGTGAAATATGTCCCATTCCCAATAACGCCTCCACTTGAGTGTGCAACTCTTCCACCTCAATTAGCACCAAGCAATAGGAAGCCATTACCACAGGCTTTGTCACTAGTAGTATATTTATCATGAATTATTTCTCACATGCTAGGAGTATATTAGGAAACTCATTAAAAAACATGTTTAGAAACTCTTGTATTACTAGTGTACCCTTAATCATTGGCTCTTCAACACTAAAATCTATATAACTAAAGTAAGTAGTGTCTATGTACCAACATAAAAAAGAAAAATTGTAGTCATTATCCTCACTAACGGCCTAGGCCTGCACCTTTGATAAGATACCCTAGCACCCTTTTGTCCCATAAGAACTACACACTCTTATGTAAATTTATTTATACCTTGATATTGTGAGAGCATATCCACCCCAAAGGCTACATCAATGTCTATAATTTCAAGCTATATGAGGTTTTCTTGAGGTTTATTTTTGCTAATACATCTATATATAGCTTAATACATAGATGTTTATCCCCATCTAAGACCACAATATAAGTCTCTATCTTATCAAAAGGAATAATAGTAATCATAGGAATGAAAGCAATAGACAAACAGGAGTGTGAAGCACCTAAGTCAAATGATAGTTAAGCAAGAAAGAAGAAACTATGAATGTACCAATGATCACATCTGACTACTAGTAAGCCTCTGACTGACACACCACATTTTGGCAAATACAGAGAGGTGGTTTAACAACACTACCTAAACTCTACCTTAGTTGAAAAGTATGAGGTGTTTTAAACTTTTAGTGTGGAGTGGTCATACAAGCTCCATTATTTGTGTAGTGGAGTTTTACCCACTATAACCTACAAATTTGCATACCTTTGAAGGACACTGTGCCCATTGGCATAACATTAAAACTGATAGTTCTCCATCTTACAAGAGCCATGATATGGAACTAGTTATCTGGCACAACATGTGCCTTGGTAGCTCTTACCAAATTATAAACATTTGTAGCATCTCATAATTGGTAGACTCAACTGCCATCTATAGTTAGGTATCATCTCCAACTGATGACATCTTGTAGCTTGGAACTGCTTCTTTCCCCTTTTTAATGACCATAATTGAACCTCCACTTGGTCCATGACTAGGGACTACAAGCCTATGCAATTGTTGATTCCTATAATGCATAGCGGGACATGGCTTGCAAGTTCTACACATGAGTCGTCACTAGCATCTCCTAATCTCTTAGACTCATTCCCAAATTAAATAGGTGAACATTTATCCACTCATCAGCGTCAGCCTCTTGAGAAAAATGGAGCAAATCCAAAAAGCAACTGTAGTACTCAACCATAGATGAACCCTAACGCAACACAATGAACTCATTATACTTTTCCATAATTTGGAAAGTAGGGTAGAAATGCATCTAAAGCATATCAATGAAAGTCACCCACCAATCTATGATAACTCCTCTCAAAATATTACCACTCCACCACTCGTTAGCATGACCCTATATGTGGAACACAATAACGCCACCCTTTTAGCCTCTAGGAAGTCACTAGGTGTAAAAATCTTCTTAAAATCCTTCATCCAATGTTGCTACATAGCTAGGTCCTCTTGAGTCTCAAAGATAGATGGGTATTGAAGATCAACCATGCAGAGCCAATCCTCTTGCGACAACACAGCAAGAGGAGGTGGGAATGGTAGCTATGAATAATTTTCACATTGAATCTACCTCTACAAGTAGGCCTCAACTGCCTCCGTGAAATGCTTGAGACACCCGTTCATAACAATCGAAGTCCTAAAGCACTAAGTCATAATAGAAAAGGCTAACTAATAACTCTGTAATTAGTACTCATAGAGATACCACATTATATAAAAGGCCAAAAGTAGAACTATCTAATATATTTAAGGCCAAGTACTAACCCAAACCATTGTAATCTTGTAAACTAAATCATGTTTTAGAAGTTTAAATAAAGTAGAATAAATCACTTTTACAATGCAATGCTAGAATTTAAAATGATAAGCATTGATACCAACTTGTAACAGTGACAAATTTTGAATTAGAAAATTTCATTTTATAAACAATGTTGAAGTATTTGTAAAAGTAAAATCATGGAATGTTTCTTCCACATCAACTACAAGAGAGGTGTGAAAATCACCTAGATCATGCCTAATGCTGGGTAAAATAGAATGATTGTGAATGACGGTACGCTCAACTAACAAACCTACAATTCTAAAATAGTAATGGTGAGAATAGTAATATGGATAAAAGAGAGAGTTTAAAAATATTACTATATGAATCAAAGTTAAGAATTTAAATAATAATAAAAACAAAAACATCCCAACACATTAGGTAAAAGTACACCTAATTGGTCCACCTAACTCTTAACCAAATGGGAAATTAACTCTCGAATCTCCAAGCAATAGTTGGCTATAGGCCCACTATATCAACCTCAGCATACTCTAGCTGAGAAACATATCCATGGAGATCATCCTCTGCTCATCATGAAAACAAGCTAGATCATTAGAACACTGACAAAAATGTAGTAGCAATATTATCAAATACTAGTAAAATAGACTACCTAAGACATGATAAGGGATCATGTTAAACATTGAAGTTTTATAATAGCATATGACAAGCATACTAATATAAAACATCACTCTAGCTCATGACAGTAATATATTACGGCATGGTTGCATGGAAATTATGGAACAATAATATTTCATATGCAACATAACCACACAATATGAACCATAATATAAATCTAACTTTGGTGATCTCATAGTTTCTAGTTATTAAAAAAATTTGTTCCACTACCCTTGTTCTTCATCATGAACAAAAGTCATGGTAATATACATACATAATGGGGTGCGACACACACCAGATAGGGTAAGGATACATCAAAGGGCCTTCTTTTAGGGGATACCACAAGCACCACACATTGAGTGCACCTATCGTGAGAGCTAACACACCATAGGATTTCACATAATGGGTTTCCACACCGACCACACATCGTTGATGTAAATCAAGGGGGTTATACTAGGATACCTCACTGACCAACATTAAATGCCTCTACCATAAGGGCTAAAATTTGATGTACCACACCATTCAAGGTTATGCATATTACAAAGTGTGAGTGGGCTTATTCTATGACATCTCACCCACCTGAACTATCTCTGATGCCACACCCATCTACTATAGTATAATCTTATACTTAAAGATATGCCCATACCCACTACTGGCCACAACTTAGTAGAGAAGAAAATATATACTGAGTGTAAATATAAAACATAGGGTTTTATGCCCACTAATTCCTGAATAGCTACATGAGAGTTAGAAAAAAAGGCTTAAATGAAATCTTAATCCATTATTGATTAATTACCATGTGATATCATAAATCAAAAAAATAATTCCATTATTATCAAAATTTAGTGTTTCCATGTTGTAAAACCAAACACATCACAAAGCATATAAGCCACCACTTGTGTGTTTAGAGATGAGAAAAACTTAACCAATTCATGGCCAAAAAAATCACCATTTTTTTCCATATGAAATTTAGCTTAAAGATATTCTTAATTATGATTTAAATATTCTAATTACACCAAAACATTAATAAATAAGGCCTTAAAGAAGAACAATAGTTGATAAATAAAGATGGTGAAATTAAGGTGGGCTAGTTGAATGGTATGGTGTTACCAAAAGTAAATAAAAAATGAATCTAAAAGACCAAATGACTTGTTTGTCCCATTGATTGACTATTCATGGGATAGATGTCCACCACCTATCCCATGTTAGATATAAGGCTAAGAAACGAAACCAACCAAAAATAAGAGTACTCAAGAAACAAGAAATGTAGATACTAAAAGGAAAGATCTACAAAACATGAGCTAAATAGTTAATTAAATATCCAATTGCATGAGAGCAAGTAAACTAGAAGTGAAATGTCATAATAGGCATAAAATGACCATAGGGAAAAGCCCCAACCTTGGTCCATTAAAGATAAAAGAATGATCTCTAGATAACCACTCTCTCAAGCTTCCAAGAATAAAATGATGTACGCCCACCATGGGCAATCCTCAAAAACCTACAAATGGTCTCATTGTCGTGGGATTGGTTATCCTCCTCAATGGGTGTTTTAAGTATACAAGGCCAAGAAAAAATGGTAAATTCATGCTAAACACATTTGATACTCAGCATATAATTAAATTTACGTACTGTAGCATCATCATGTAATGCAGTAATATTTCATCTAATGCAAAGATTTAGGTAACGCATAACTCATCATAATCACCATAACAACATAGGTACCATGGGTAGCAACAAATGGATATTAATATGTTATTCCATCAGGTCCATATTAATATTTACGTAACCCATCAAATAATTATTTGTAAATTTTTTTTTTCCAGTTCCTTTATTGATATTCTTATTCTTATTTTTATCCTTATTCTTATCCTTACTATACATTGGTTATTATATCCTTAGCCTTATTCTTGATCATATCTTTATCGAGTAATGAACTGTTTACCACCCCATGGTTTCATATACCATGTAAGTCTATCTAAACTAAAGGATATAAAGTTTGATCAAGGCCAGTTAACCACCAATGTACATAAAGTCAACCAAATCCAAATAATTATCAATGGATACAAATTTTAACCAATGCCATAATCTACATAAGTGATCAGATCCTTTAGTATAAATTCCCTATAGTATGTTATTAGTGTCTAGAGTAGGGAAGGGACTGAGATCTACTAGGATCCCATCTAAAGGCACTAATAAGCAACCAAAGGAAAGCTAACCCCGATAGCTAATCAAGGATCACGTAACCTATACCTATAGACAACTTGGACATCTTTCATATTAAGTGATTAGTGTGTTATTTTCCAAATCACACAAGGCCTATGTAAAACCCAAGTAGCACATCCACATGATCATTCTATCTTAACTATTATTATTCTCCAATCATGTGATGGAATTTCCAATATTGATTATTGAAGATTAAGTTAACTCACAAAGATAATCCATTTAGGATAAGAATTTTGATTATATTATCTTTTTCAAGTCATAGCATAGTCATTCCTTTTTTTATTCATTAAGACCTTCCCTAACACGTAGTGAGAATACCATGATATGTAAACATTTTAATCTATCTAATAGGTTATTTAATTCTTGCAGATACGTGTTTTCTCATCATTAAATAATCCTATTATAGCGTTGTGCATAGTCTCAAAGCATATCATATCCAAATGAAAAATAATATCACATGTTGACCAAACAAATTGATCATTGGGCTCAACCAAACCCTATAGCTCCTTCTAACTAGTTGATCAACATTGTTAGACCATTTTACTATTCTATAACTAGACAGACAAACCAGCCACCAAATATAAGTAGAAAACAACAAAATTCACCATAAGCAATCTGGTTGATTAATTTAGGCTAGCTAATCAACTATTTTAAGGATCAGTCTATTAGTTTGATCCCAAATAGCATATGAGGGATATATTACATTCATTTCACAATCTAAAATCTTACATTATTCAAACCATAACAAGTTTTAGCATGCTACTAATTGAATCATACTTTATTTTGAAATAATAAACCGTATTTCTCATGATTCAAGCAATTTTCATAAATCTTAGATAATTGAACATACATCACGAAAATTCTAAATTATCATTCATGTACATGAACATTAATATTTTATAGAGTACACAAACTCGCATATTTATTCATGCCACATTTTAAAGGTAGGAATAACTTACTTGAAGCTTAGAAAAATTTCTTACCAAAAGGGAAATCTCAAGATGAAATATTTCATCTTCCAACACCTTAAAAATAATATATTAGAACTCAAAAATCATTAATTAACATTTTAAAATCAAGAAACTCAAAATAGGTAAGAAACAAACTTAACATCTCCAAGAAAAAATAGGGGAAAACCTACTGAAAAAACTTAATTTCTTCCCACATCTAACTCCTTGCTTGAGAATAAAACAAGAGGGTGCTAGAGAAAAGACTAAAAGAGTGAATGAGATTAAATAAAATTTTGAAGTGGAGAAGAATTATCATAAGTTATTGAAAACTTAGTTATTTATTTCCAACAAATTAGTTATGCAACAAGTGTGGATGTGTTATAGATAAAAAAAACTAATTTTACCATTTAAATTTGAGCTAAATCGGTAAATTTTTATAGAGTAGGTTAGATTCTATCTAAGACCTCAAAAAAATATATTTTTTTTGGGGAATATAGGTCAAGGTCATCTAAAAAATATTGAACATAAGAAGGGAAATGGAAGAGCTATGTTGGATGTAAATCTCATAGCCATACAATGAAAATCTTTAAATTGAAGCATAAATCCAAAGGTGTGTAGAAGATTGATGAAAAAGAGAACATGAGTGAGGTCATCCTCACCCTCATCTATCAAAATCAAGCCCTCAAATCGATTTAAGTTAGAAATTAAAGTAGGATAAATGATCAAAGGGTTAAGGATCACTTATTAAAATCTTCAAGTTGGATTATCAAAGTTTTATTTTCTTGTAAGAAATTTCTCAAAAAATTATGCTACAAAAAGAACTCAACTACACACACTACTCAATCACTTTGGCCAAACCAGTTAACAATTCTACATACTAGTTTTTTGGTTTTACCAAATTATTTGATTGGTTTTGTCTAAAAATGAACTTTAGTTGAAAGGATGAACTAGTTGATCAGTTCTCTGGGAAAACTCATGTTATTCAATTTTTTTCAAGCTATTCCAAATTCCTTATGAAAAAATCTAAATTATAGTTGTAAATCAAGATAAGGATCATCTATTTTTTTTAATATAATAATTTTTTATTTTATATATCCTACAAAATTTTAGGGTATTACACAACCTGTGCATGAGATAAAACTTATAGTAGATGTTTTACCAGGATAGAGTATATGTCAAAGATGCACTATTTCGCTCTGCTAATTAAGATGGATAATTTACATGCTTAGTATGAGGAGTTATTAGAGAAAGGATACATCTGACTAAATGTATTACCTTGAAAAGCACTATTTCTTTTCCTTAATAAGTAGGGTGTTGAGTTGATTCCCTACATTGATTATTGAAGATTAAACTAGGTTACAGTGAAGAAATATTATCCTTTACCTTAGATTAATGAATTTCTTAATCAGCTACATGAGGCTATAGGTTTCCCAAAGATAAACTTAGGATCAGAGATTCAGTAGTTGCTTATTATCAAGATAAGCACAAAAAATATAACTTTCAGAACATCGTATGGCCATTAAAAATTCAATGTGATTTATTTACTCTATGACTAGTGAGGATCATGTGAGTATTTGAGGTAGACGTTGGCAATACATCAGTTCTACATCATTTCTATGCCAAGAAGTCAAAGCAAGAGTTTTTCCTAGATGAAGTGGCCTTCTTTTGACATGTCATATTGAACGATAGAGTATCAATAGATGCTTTGATGATCTGAATAGTATAAGAATGGTCATTGCTAATGAATGTTAGGGAGACACATAGTTTTATGGGATTAGTAGGCTAATAAAAATATTTCATCTTTGACTTTTATAGGATTGATCAACCTTTCATAATATAATTGAAGGAGTGGATGTGCTTTTAGTGTAATAATAACTATACCAAGGCTTTTAAGGAGCTAAATAGGATATTGACTTCATCTCTAGTACTTACCTCATTGTCGATTATAAAGGGATTTGAGGTGTGTAGTGATGCATCCATGTATGATCTCAGGTGTATGTTGGTGAAACATTAGAGGGTAGTGGCTTATGCTTCACATTAGTTGAAGAAGCATGAGAAGAACTATATAGAGTGAGGTGTACTTTCTTAACTGACTATAAGAGCCTTAAGTACATAATCACTCAACAAGAGCTTAATATGAGACAACGAATATGGCTAGATTTTGTGAAAGATTATGATTTTAAGATGACCTACCATGAGGGTTAAGGTTAATGTTGAAGTAGATGCTTTTATGGGAAGAATTTACGTTCTCTTGATTATTGGTTATATGAGATTATATATGGTGGGAGCTTTAAGACACGGGCATAGAGATAATAGAATTTGAGGACTTTGAGATGAGGATGAGTGATCTCATGATCACGTCAACCATCTTTGACAAAATCCGAGCTACTCAGCCAAAAGATGTCAACATTGAGATGATTAAACAAGATACACCAAATGGAAGAGCTATGGTATTTTAGATTTGTTACGATGCCAACATCTACTTCTAAGGTATATGCTATGTTTTCAAAGTTATGGAGAAATTAAGAAGAAATTTATGGAGGAGGGTCATCATATGCCTTATTCTAGCCATCCTAGAGGGGATAAGTCATACAAGTACTTGCAGTATATTTATTAGTGACCCTATATTATGTAAGAGGTTGCAAACATCTGGGCTAGGTAATTGAATTGCCAAAAGATTAAGGTCAAGCACAAGCATCTAATAGTGTTAGTTCAATATTTTGAGGTACCTAAATACTAATAGGATAGTGTATTGATGGATTTTTTTTAGTTAGATTACTAAGGACCCATATTTTCTCATATTCCATAAGACTTTTAGCTATCTAGCTGATTAATTTGGGAAAATTTATACCGCTGATGTTGACCTATAGTATGGAGCATATGGCTTGTGGTTATAATAATCATTTGGTAGGGTACCATAGGCTAACCAAGGAAATTATGTTTGAAAAATATTTTATTACATTTTTTTTAAAGTTTCAAGCATCTTTTAGGACATAGCTTAATATGAGCCCTAATGTATTACATTTTTTTAAAGTTTTCATACAAAAAGAGTCATCATTTGAGGATGGTGATGATACCTTTATAGTACTGTATTGAGAAAAGTGTTGTAATATATTGTGTTAGAGTGATTGGAATGAGATAGTGGTGTCTGGACTAGATATAATAAAGAACAGTACCAAGCAGATTATGTTGATTTAAGCTCGGTTGAAGGATGTATAGGATAGGTAGAATAGTTATGCAAACCCAGATATGATGATAAAAGGGTATGAGGTGGGTGATCGGTCCTTTTGAAGGCCTTGATCACGAAGGGAATGATGTGTTTTGGTGAAAAGGGAATGCTTAGCTCATGGTACATTAACGTGTATAAAATTCTAGATTAGGCTAGAGAGGTTGCTTACCAAATTGCCTTACCTATTAAAATTTCACATATGTATATTGCCTTTAACATCTTTCAGTTCAAATTTTTTGTGATAAATCCATTGCATATCATCCAACAAGAGATAATTAAGCTCGATGATGTGTTGACATATGAGGAGAGGCAATTGAGGACACTTGATACCAAGACTTAGGATATATGTTTTAAAGTCATCCAAGTTGTGAAGATCTTATGGTCATGCCATTAAGCTAAATATGTTACTTGAGATTCTAAGGTGGAGATCAAGGCAAATTATCAATAGTTCTTAACTTAGGAGTGTTGCAAAGGTAAGCCACTTCTTTTAGGGGGTACTACCTTTCCCTCTTATACTAACTCTCATGTATTCCTCAATTTTTTCTTAATGGGTTAAGATTTATGTCATGTTTCAAGCTCACTATATATTTTCTTTTGAGGACTTCAAGGATGAATTCTCATTTAAGAGGGCATTTGTAATACCTTGTTTTAAAAAATTCTTAATTTAAATAAGCAAGACTTAAAATTTGATTAACAGGCCTAATAAATCATAGGATTTTTTTAGAATGAACATCTTGTCATTTTGAGTAAGTATGTAGTTGTTAAATTATGAAAATAACCCAGACTAGTGTATATATGAGTAGTGGAAGATAAATATTGATGCTGGTAATAATAACAATAATAAGAAGACAGTAGATAGTAATAAAAATAGAAGATATAGTAATAACAATAACCTTATTATGAATAACACTCTTAATAATAATTCCAATAAAAATGATTATAAGAATAATAATGTTATAAATAATTATGATAATAAAAGAGAGATAGTGATAACACAAATAATAATTATATTGACCATGTTAATAGTAGTAAGAATATTACTGAAAATAAAAGCTTCAATAGGTAGGATTATTTTTCCTTAATTACCATACTCTTAAAAGCCTAATACATGGGGATAATTTTGCTAACTAATTCCTAACAAAATCCCCATCTTTTCCCCACTTTAACCCCAGTCAAAACCCCCCAACTTGTCATGCAAAATCCCTTCCCCTTGCATCCTATCTCCTCCTTCTCTTCTCTCCATGCATGCACACCTTCCTTATCTAGCAACCACCCAACAATGCAGTCTTCCCTCTTCCCTAAACACATCCCATAACCTCCCTGCAACACCCCTCCTCCACGCCACCCTTGCCTTGCAAGTAGCAGCCACCAACCTAAGCAACCTCCCTCACGTCACCCAGCCATATGTAGCCCAAAACCCTACGAAATCCCAGCCCTTCTGCCAAGTTTCAACCTTCACCTCCCCCTCCTCTCAACCTCCACCCCTACTCTACATTTTTATCCATCTACCCACCCCTTTTCTTTTCATCCCTATGCAACAACCTACCCCTGCAGTCCCCTTTCCCATCTCACCTGCTTCAACACCCTCAACCCAAAAAACCAACCTGCTCCACCCTTCCCAACTCACCCTTGCAGCAGCCCAATCCTTCCTCTTATTTTCCCTTCCTTTCATAAGTCCCAACCTGCACAAAGAACCTCCTTCCCTCTCCCTTAGGCCTCTATTTTTCTCCTTGAAAATCCTCTCCTTCTCCCCCTTAATTTTAGCATTAAAAACTCTTGCTTGAAGCCCTAAACTTCTCCCTTTTCACCACCAAAACTTTGATCAAATATCCCTCAACTTACAGCCTTGATAATAACCCCTCTTGCCTTGTGTTTCACCTCTCCAAGAAGCATCTAATTCCGGCATAAGTATTCTATCTTTCGGTGTGTGTAGTACGTAGAAATTCCATGCACCAACCGCTTTGGTTAACTCCCTAATCATATTTTAGGTATTAGTTAACATAGGTTGTCATTTTATTATTTTAATTACCATAGATACTGATTCTTGTAGTTGTGGATGGTGTTATTTATTTTTAGGTAATCTCAACCCCACTTATGTTATTTTTGAAAGAAGCTTTTTGTGGTGTTAGTATTTTCTTAGCTTAAAGGTAAATCCAACTAATCCGTAGATGGTAGAATTTTATGTGAAAATGATAGGTTAGTTTTCTAGGATAAAAATCATGTTAGGTTGAGGATATCAAATGATTTGTATTCTTTGGGAAATGGAAGCAAGTTGTCGTTCATTTCTATGTGAATAATATGATGTGTAAATTAATATATGTTACCATGCAAATTTTTAAATGCCTAGGTAGTCTTCTAAAATTTGAAGAGTGTATGCTTATGACAACGTATATGGATTTATGCTAAGAAAAGGAAATGTTTATGTTTAGGGTACTAATATATGTTACCATGCTAATATTTGTATACTTAAGTCGTATTCTAAAAATTGAAAGTGTATGCTTATGACAACATATATGGATTTATGCTAAAAAGAAATGTGCATGTTTAGGATTAGAGTCCAACCAAAAATTTATCATTTTTCTCTCTCTTTCTCTTCATTTTTCTTTTCCTCCTTTTTCCTTTTCTTATTTTCCTCCTCTTTAAGCCACTCGGCCTACTTCCATGTGCCTGGCTATTGGCTTGAGTCCCTCCTTCTTTCCCTCTCCCTCACACACGTGGGCCAGCCAACTCTCCCTTCTTCTCTTCCCCCACGTAGCGAAGCCTGCTTGCAACTCCTCCCCGCCACCTGTTGCCCCTAGAGCCATGTCATCTCTCCCTCTCTCTCCTCTGGTCCCTTTCTTTCCATTTATGGGCCATACACACCCTTTCACCATATCCCCTCGTGTGCCACTTCCTTCCCCTTTCTTCCTTCCTTCTTCCTGCAATCTGCCACCCTACCACCTACAAACTATAGCCACCTTACCCGATCATCCTTCCTGTCCTCCATGCCAATCCTTTTGCCCATTTTTAACCTACCACAAGCTCCCTCACCTCCATGCCAATCCTTCTCTCTTTTCTTTCTTTCCTTATCTTCTCCTCCCCTGTTTCTACTCTTCCACCCTCAACCACCGTATTTACCACCTAGCTGACCACCACAACCACATCCTAGATACCCTTTCAACCTCCCTACACCACCCCATCATCCTCACTCGCCCTAGGAACCACCTTCCTTATCCTGTCTTTTTCTTTCCTCCCTCTCAGCTTCCACCTTACACCACCACTGTACGCCACCATCTCTATCTTCTGTTGCCTCCATAGCCACCAATCCTTGGCTGAAACCTGCTACAAATCGTCCCTTCCCCTCTTCTTTTCCCTTCCTTCTTCTTCTTTGAACATCCTCCACCCCAATTTCCAACCCTATAGCCACCATTTCTACCACCTTGAGCCACCAATCTTCAACCCCCAACCACCACCTATTCCCCTACTCCCTTCCGAAACCTAACCTTCACCATAATTACCCTCCTCAAGCCCTCAACCCTGCCCCTAAAACCCTTACCCAAACCAACCCCTCCCTTCTCTCCACTCATCCTCTTCGACCCCCTTCTTCCTTAATTCCCATGCATGCAGCTCATACTGCTCATGCAACATGAGTTATGCATCCCTTTAAACCACCTTTGTGTTAAGTTTGAGGTATAACCATAGTTAATACTAGTATGTATTTATTTAAGCTTTTGATAAAACTTATTATTTTGATTTTCTACTTTTGATATGTTAAATTTTGATATTAATTTTAGGTATTGATTTTTACTAATGAAAGCTCAAACCTTTAACCAAGGTACCGATAAGGTTTAATTACTTCTGGAAATATGGTAACCATTGTACCCTATTAAAATATGTAGATATATGTATGCTAGCACATTAGGGTTTTTAATATGTTTATATGCGTGATGTATGTTGTTATGTATAATGTCATTAGTGGCATATGTTGGTTGATGAAAAGAAAAGTATTTAAATTTATGGGTTAGGTGTAGAGATAATGTTTAGGGAAGGAGCCTTGTTGCTAATGATAATGTTAAATACAAATCTATGATCTGAAACGCTAATGTGGACATTTGTTGCATAGATATTGTTAATATAAGCCCTAGGGGCATTTTAGTAATTTTTTTGGTGTAAATGTATGGCTTAAATAAGTATATGAAGTACGTGATAATGAATATTCTTAATAAATGAGAATAGTTGGTGGTGTTGGATGATGTATATGGACCATGTATACTGATATTTATATAGTGAGGGTATTTTAGTAAAAGTGGTATAATAAGGGCGAAATGGTAATTTATAAGAGTAAAAGGGGTAAAATGGTAAATGGATAAGTAAGGAGGTTATTTTATTAATTTTATATGGAAAAGGGAAAACTAGGTAAATTTTGTGAGAAAAAGGGGTAAGGTGATAAATTAGTAAAGAAGAAGGGTATTTTAGTTATTTGGCATAGAGGAAAGTATTTTTGTAATTTTGTGAGAAAAAGGGGTAGAGTGATAATTTGATAAAGAAAAAGGGTATTTTGCCAATTTAACCAACCAAAATGGCAATTTGGAAATTTTAATCAGTAAGAAGGACAATTTGAATTTAACCAACCAAAAGGGACAACTCGGTAAATTAATAAGTGTGAAAGGCAAATTGGTAATTTAACATAACAAAAGGGCAAATTGGTAATCTTAATAAGTAAATAGGGTAATTTGATAATTGATCAAAAAAAGAAAAATTCAAAAATTTTAATAAGTGAAAAGGGAAATTTGGTAAATTATATGTTAAAAGGGGAATTTGGTAATTTAGTAAACTAGAGGGACAATTTGGTAATTTTAATATGTGTAGGGGGAAGATTAGTAATTTAACCAACCGAGAGGATAAAATTGTTAAATTAACAAGTATAAGGGGGTAAAGTTGGTGATTTAATAAGTATGGAGGGTAATTTGATAATCTAGCAAATACAAGAGATATTTTAGTAATTATGCAAACATGAAGGGTAATATGTTAACTAGGCCAATAAAAAGGGGTGAGTAGATAATTTTACAAACAAGGGTTATTTCAAAATTTTGATAGGGATGATGGGGGTATACTGGTAACTTGCATATAACATGTTAATGAATTAAATGAGTTTCCATAATAAGACATAAATAATGTTGGATAGTAAGATGAGGGTACTTGATAAGTTAGTGAGTATCACAAGAATATGGCATAACTTAGGGTTGGATAGATAATTAATGGAGTGATATGGTTTTTATATCAAAATCATGTAAGAGGTGCCTGGCCAGTAAGTATGTGTGGAAATGGGTGTTAGATATGCTCGAATTACGTGTTAGGGTTTTACGTATGCCATGATCCTTGATATAGAATGCTTGATTCTATGGCTAATATATCTTTGTTGTCTGGACTCATGACCTTTTCCCCCCTCAAATTAAATGGATGGACCTATTGAATAAGAGATGAATAAAGTACTAATTACATAAAGTGAAAGATTATTCAGCCAAGCTAAGACCATTCCGCCGATAAATAATAGTGGTAAGGTGCAAGATGCCTTGGAGACCAGTCCACAAGCAAATAATAGTGGTCAGGTGTGTTCTGCACTAAAATATTTTTGGATCCACCAGCTATAATAATGGGGGATCCCAAGCTCAATAAACCAAAAATTGGATGGCAATAATAATGAAGGACATCATTAAACATAAGTGAATATTAAACTAGTGTAACACAATCCATATTTAGTTGGAAAAAATGAACTAGAAAATGGATATAAATTAGTATAGATTCTAGAAATGACCTACTCACTATACCATTGGCTTTGTGCACGCCTATCTTGATCATGAATTTAAGAGAGACATGGTGCTCATTATAGCCATAAACTAATTTTTTTTCCATGAGTATACTATTTACTATCCCTTTACCATTTACAAAAGTATAATAAGAGTGACCAATTAAAGAAAGGGATTATGTCTTGCAATATATATAGTGAGAATCTTGGAAATGATCTTGTATAGAATGTTATAACATGCAATAGGAAACATTATCTAGGTTTAGAAGAATTGGGAACCTTGGGGACTAGATGGAGAGCTACAACACTTAACTCCTTAGGAAGTTTTCTAGATTCAAAAAAGGATTCCATTTCTCTATAAATGTTATTCCTAATAATATCTACCCTAGTAAAAAGGTAGTTTTATAAGCATCTAGGCTATGGTATTTTTATTCATTTACAGTGGAACACCATGTAAGTTGGGGCCAAACCAATCAATCCACTGGCGAGAATATTGGCCAGATGTGGGGTGCCCTAGAGATCGATCCACTAGTGAATAATAGTGGTTGGGCATGTTCTACCCTTGGTCCTGCCAATGTAGTGGGGTTCCCACACTCATATGGATATAATTTGAGAGATGATGATTGAGTAATGAATAATTAATGGCTTAAGACCAAAAGTATTGATCTCACCTTTATGATTCATCGATATATTATGAGTTTGGCTTCAGTGCCTATCTCTAATTTATTATTTGATGGAATTGCTAATTACATGGATTTTGTGTTATACATTTCTTATTGTATGTGGTATTTCCTTTTGTGTTAGTTTTGATATTGATCATAATAGTCCTAAGTCCATGCATGTTATCGTTCTATATCATTTATGTATGATGTGTTGTATGTGGGCCTTGCCTACTCCGTACCATAGTACTGAAGGGTTCTATTTATAGACCCTTGCCTATTCAATGGGTAGTGTCCCTTTAGGTCTATTGCAGGTGATATACAAGTGGGCGTGGGGAAGAGCATAAGAATTATCAAGGAATGATTTTAGGGTTTCCCTTTTTCCTTTTTATTTCCTTATTAAAATGCTTTCTATTCTTATAAACACTAATAGTGGGTTTTATTCTTGTAATGAGTTTAATGTGCTACTCTAATTTAAACAAAAGTCTTAATTTCTATAAATTGTGTTATATTCCTTTTTAGCCTTAGAACTTGGTACTAGATCAGTAGGAGGAAACCAGTCTGGTACTACGTGTGGCGGTAACATCCCTAAAATTTACTATTTTTACTTCCACTAATTTTTAAATAAAATAAAATTATTTAGTAGTAAATTTTAGGGGTGATACATTTATCCCCAATTTCTTCTTCCTCATCAGGCACCTTAAACTCAAATAAATTATTTTCATCATAATCTTAAATCTAAACCTTGTTCTAATTTCAATTCAAAATTTTCTTTTTTTCTTCTTTCCTTCTTTTTCTTTCTCCCATTTCCCCCTTCTTTTTCCTTCCTCTTCACTTTCTCCTTCTTGTGTGTATCGACCTAGCTTGTCTTTGCTCCACCTAATCAAACACAAAATTCCCTTACACCCCTTGCATATGCTAGCCCTTTTCCTCCTTCGAAAAAGCACACACCTCCCCTATATTACACATTATCTGTCCTTTCCCATCACTTCCTTATAGCTATACATCCTTCTTTAAGACCAGACCATCCTAACCCCCTCGTGCATGCATTCCATTTCCATACTCACATCTCCCATTGCCATGTAGAGCCTCTACACACCTCTAAATCCATCCTAGTCTACACTCTTCGTGATCCTTCTTCTATAACCTAACTCCATACCTCACCTCTCCAAGATGATTAAACCATTTCCCCCTATCACATGCCTATTTTTTGCTCGCTATTTTTTTCAAAACACTATAGAATTCAGAAAGACACAAAATATCTAGGAATAAATGGGAATTTATCTTTTTCTAAACATAGGAATAATATCTTCCTTCCTTCCTATTATATATACTAATCTAAGATAACTAATCAATCTCAAATATAATAATTCAATGCACTAAGGTAAGATATATAGATACTATGTTAAAAAAAAAATAAGACCTCAATGGATCCCCTATATATGTTAATACATAGAAAATGGCAGAAAGAATGTACAGAAATACATAAAAAAGGCAAGGCCCCTTAATCCTAGTCCATAAAGGACCTATTAAGATCTCATTGTCTCCATGCTCCCAAGCTCTAGGACTGACACAAAACAAGCCACTGCTGACCATCCTTTACTTCTGGGATTGAGTAGGTGACATAAAAAATAGGTGTAATAGTACACTATGTACTGAGTATAACAAGTTACCTCCTCAAGTGGGTCAAAAGCATGTAAGGCCAAAGACAAAAAAATGGGATCAAAATAAAACAACATATCATGCTTACATGTTACACTCGGATATACATGTACCATTATGCTTATCAATGCAATATATATGTCATGGATAGAAATGTATGAATAATAACAAGTCATTTCAAATATCTCTAGAATTTCTACTATCCACTGAAATGAGTATTCCATTAGGGCCATTTTCAAAGTTTACATGATCTACTAGATTCACTAATCACTATTAATTATTCTTTCTCCCATTTACATTTTTTTAGCAATGAATTGATTACCATCTCATGGTCTCATACGCTATGAAAGCCTATCAAAACAAGAGGATAAAAAGCCTTAGCAAATCCAAGTAACCACAAATGAGTATAAAGTTAGGCTAAATCCTATTAACCACCAAAAGACATAAAGTCCTACCGACACCAATAAAATGCCTAGGTGACTAGAATTTTTAGTATCGAACCCCCTAGTACATCATTCGTACCTACAATCGGTAAGCCAACAAGATTTACTAGGATCCCACTTAAAGGCACCAATAAATACCCAAAGGCACTCTAACCCCTGTTAGCTCATCAAGGATCAAGTAATCTAGACCCATGTACAACTCAATCATCATTCAATTTAAGTGGTTAGGGTGATATTATCAAAGTTTTTTTTTATCATATAAGACCCATATAACAACACAACAACACATTTACCTAATAATTCTATCTTAACCATTTTTACCCTCTAACCACGTGGTGTAATATTTATTAATTCTTAGCTTATTTTAAACCTAAAAATCAAGATAATCCCTTTAGGCCAAGAATCCACGTTACATCATCTCCATGTAGCAAATAAGCATAGACATTTTAATTTTTCTAAAACATTCCAATCGCACTTATTGAGAATACCAAACATGATGAACCAGTTAATCCACCAAATAGGTTAGTTAGTTCATGTAAAGATATGTGTTCTCATCATAAAAGAATCATATTATAGAAAATATAAAGTCTCGAATCATATCATGTTAAAAGGAAACAAAAATTGCATACCGTGGCTAAACATGTCGATTAGTTTGGACTAATCGGTTGATAGGTTTAGCTTAACAAAACCTTAGAGTTCCCTATAACAAATTGATGAGTATGGAAAGACCAATAAATAATTCTAAGGTTAATCGATTGTTTTAACCAATCGGTTGGTGGGTTTAAAAAGATAATAACCAAGGCCAGTATAGAAAACTCAATGATCAGTTTAGGCCAACAAGTCCATAGATTTGAAGATTAGTAGGTAGGTTTGGCCTAACTAGATGATTGGTTTTCTATTATACAATACATAATACACATTTAGAATATGATTAAAGATATAAAATTTCAAAGTTACTGAATGGTTCATATAGCTACATACTCCACACTCCATGTCATCTTCGTTGGTATGAACACCTCTGATTTAGTCAGACGATCAACAATAACCAAGAAGGAATATACAACTTTGTAGGTCTTATGAAGACCAAACACAAAGTTCATAGAAATACTATGCTTCTTCCACTCTAGAACTTCTAGTGGTTGTACTAACCCTACTAGTCTCTTATGCTTCCTCTTAACCTTTTGATAGGTCATATATTGGGAAAAATCTATACACCTCCTACTACATACAGGGCCACCACAATACCATATTTAGATACTTATAAAACTTATCTCCTCTAGGATTCATGAAATGGGGAGTACAATGACTTTCTTATGAGATTTTCCTCTTCAAGTCTGTACATACTCATATTACACACTACCTACCATGGTACCTGACACTATTATCCTTATATATCAACAATATATTAGCCAGCCTTCTACAATAGAATGCTTGATTCGTTTGAGCTTCACATCACTAGGTTGACTAATGCAAATATCATCAAAGATTAGAAGTGTGATGGTGAGTGTACTCATCCATGCTTCCAAACTATCAATGGTGATCAACTCAATCTCCATCTCTCTAAGCTCATAAAATAAATGAATATAAAACACCATCATACTCAAGGAATGTGAAATTTTAACACTAAGAGCATTTTCCATTATATTAGCCATACATGTTAAATCAATTCCAAGTTCTCATCCTTGATAAACTCCAACCATTGATGTTGTCGTAGTTTCAACTCCTTCTCATTGAAAATGTATTTAAGGCTCTTATTATTTGTGTACAACTTGTGTTAAACACTAGAGTGATAATGCCTCCAAATATTCAAAGAAAAACCCACTATGGTAAAGCTCTAAATCATGCATTGGATAGTTCTGCTGATGCAGCTTCAGTTATGGAGAAGCATAAGCCACTACTACCTTGTGTTGCATTATTATGCAACATAATCCATGATTGAAAGAATTTTTATTCACATCAAAACCATCTAATACACTTAGTAACATGAGAACTAGTGCTAAATTCAAATGCCTCTTCAATTCCTTAAATACTTTTTTTATACTTCTTGTCTTATTGGAAATGCATAGCCTTCTTTATCAAATTACTCAATAAACATCTTTTTGTAGAGAAATCAAATCAATTATAGTAACAAACTAATCCTACAAAAATATGTATCTCCTTGGTAGATGATTGTGGTGGCCACTAAAAGACTACTCTAACTTGTGAAGGATCCATTGGCGCACCCTCCTCAGATGTCACATGTTCGAGGAAAGCCATATAATCTAGTTAAAAATCACACTTCAAAATATTAACATATAACTAGTGTTCTCTCATTAGTACAATATTTGTCATAGATATTGTTCTTACTTCACCCGACCACTAGAGAATATAAGGATGTTATCTTTGAACAACATGATAAACTAATAAAAAATTGTAAGAAATATGGTTCATGAGAGACATAAATCATAATGGTGCATTAGTGAGTTCGAAACCATTACAGTGAACTTATAAAGTTCACTGTCTGGATTATTATCTTCGGAATATCTTACTCTTTTAACCATATATGATTTCCACCTCACAAAAGATCAATCATTGAGAACACTATTGCTTCTATGACCCTTTTAAACATATTGTTAATCTAAGGTAACGATTAATATTTCTTCATGGTAACCTGATTTAACCCTCCGTAGTCATAGTAGAGTCTTAGGTTTCAATCCTTCTTCTTAATGAATTAGACCTTTTCTCCCTAGTGTGATATAGTATTCCAATTTTCACTCTTCTTCAACAATTCTTCAAGTTAACCCTTAATCTCCTTCATTTCTTCAGGTGACATACGGTATAGTGCTTTTATACTGGCTCCATCCCTCTATAATATGAGTGGATACCCCTTTTAAATGAGGGTAATGAACATAATTGCCTATGAAATTTTCACAAAGGGGTTTAGTTCACACTCCCAAAAGGATTACTTGACACCCTTTGGACCTTGATGAACCACAAGCTCCTATGTGTAGATTATTAACATTAAATACTTCCCCAAAATATTTATGCAAGTGATCACATCAAAATCATGCAAGTATGGTTCTATAAGATCTATGAGAAACTCTACTCATTTAATTAAAATTATACCCCTCTATACCAACCAAATTTTGGACAAAAAAAAAGAAATACTTATGAGATATTGTGGCTTTACCTATAAATGCGGATGACACAAAAGAATGTAATGTACTAGACTCAAATATCACATATGTTTAAGATGTAGAAAAAACAAGCATATCAATCACTACACAGGCCTAGCATTATAGCATAGTGTTATTAATCACATACGACTGCCTAGTTCCTACAAAAATACCTAAGCCCTAACGTTATTGAATTATGTAAAGCATTTGACCTCTAAGCTAGTGGGTATAGCTGGCAACACTATCTAGCAATAGATAAACTCTTGTAATGTATGGCTATGATTTTTATATAGATTTAGAGCTCTAATATTGAGTGTAACTCCTTTAAACACTACTACATATGATAGGAAACTCATAAGCCATGTGTTCCATCATACCATAACCACGGAAAGTAATCTTGTTTTCCTCACAATCTACCTTTGGATGATCTGCTCCACAACGCTTGCAATGGTACTGCCTCTCCTTAAATCTCCCTCAGGACTAACATCCGAACTAAGGTGTTGATCCTATACTCTTACCATAATTAGGAGCATGATGTCTTTAGGGTATACGTTGGTCCTATCGTTGGGATGCTGGTAACCTTCAATCCTCTTCTTTCCCTCTAAATAGTCACTCCTATCATTAATGGTCTGAGAAGATTCTAGAGTGTGTTTGTACACCCAAACCATGTCTAGAAAGGAAAATACCACATATCTCTCTTGAGGAATGATCCTTAAATCAATCTTCATGTGGGGAACATACATCACCTCACTGGTGTCCACTATAAGAGCAAACTATAGCAAATACATTAATCTCATATACTACTCCTCCATTAGCATGCCTCCCTGTCAAAGGGCCATAAGCTCATCATAAATCCCCATACTAATTTGAGTGGGGTAGAATCTTGCTTCATGCATCTCAAGGAAGGGTGATCAAATGGTAGAATCTCTACCTCTACGTTAGGCGATCTTCCACTTTGTGTCTACTCGTCCCCTTAGGTAATATACAACCACATCAGCCATCTTATCTATTAGGCATCCACAAGTTTTGAAAGTATTTTCCATGTCCCAAACCATCTCTCCATGATATCAAGGTCCTATTCATCTATGAAGAATGGTAGATTATTATGTCAGGCCTTCTCGTACTAATCTTCCAAAATTGGTGCAAGTACAAGCACTAGTGGAAACTCTTGTACTCGAAGCTAGCCTTCCTTCTAGGTACCACCATATGTAACTTGATGCACTCATAAAAGTGGTAGGAAGAAATGAATTAATAAATTCTAGGACTCGATATAAACAATAAATTATTAATTTGTAAGACTGCAATAACAAATTCAACACAAATATTTATGGCACATTCCGAACCCATTTCTAGAAACCCTAATTATAACGGCAATTATGTGTATTTCTTGCAATAATTATTCTATGATAGTCGGTAAAAATATATTGCTAATATGTTCATTATTAACATAACTTATTATATATAAAATTTTATTATGTTAACATTTAATGGAGGATGTGTATTAAATTTCTACACCTTAGATGGATAATAACAAGTATCCGCCATCTTGAGTAACCCCATATTTCATAACCTTATAATTTTTTCCTGGATATTCTTACCTAATTATTCACCTAGATAATT
Organism: Tamarix chinensis; assembly: GCA_030549775.1. Lineage (NCBI taxonomy): Eukaryota > Viridiplantae > Streptophyta > Magnoliopsida > Caryophyllales > Tamaricaceae > Tamarix > Tamarix chinensis. The sequence goes on along the minus strand of CM060177.1, from coordinate 60,629,724 downwards.
TAAACTAGTGAAATATACTTAGATAACTTTTGACTCATTTCGTTCATGCACATTTTCTGCAACTTCTACAAGACATAACCCCTCACCACACCTACACCATACCTTCCTCTCCCCAATGTTTTCCTCCTTGTTTTTCTCTATATATCCCTACATGCTACCTTCTTGTTAACCCTTGAAACAAACCCTTTTTATTTTCATGCCTTAACCCTTGCATTCCTACTATTTCACATGAGCTCCCTTATGCAAGTTAATCCTCCCCATTTCCCCATCGGCATTTGCTCAATTCCACCACCATTTCATTTTTATCTACAACTATAATACTGCAAAAATTTTATTAGTCTAATCTCACATCATTAGTGTCCTAATATAATTCTAATCTCAATAAATCCTATACTATCCTTAACCTATCCTTAATCTTGACACTTTAACTGATACTAAAAACCTTAACTTTGATAAACTGAAATTCGTAAACTAAAATCAAAACCTACTAAAATTTTTGCTAATCCTAATTAACTTTGGCTATTCTAAATCACCCTAAACTAATCCCCCAACCCTTCTCTTCTCTTTTCTTTTTATTTATCTTTTTATTTTCCTTCTCCTTTTCTTTTCCTTCTTCTCTTCCTCTCACCAATCATGAGCTGCAACTCTTGAATCTGTGCAACATACACTATATTAGGACGATGAGTAGGCATGAGTTGTGATACGATTTGGGTTATCATCAATAGGCTGACTAAGTTCACAATGTTTGTGGTGAGTAGGCATGGTACCCCTGTAGATATAGTCTCCAATAGGGATTTGAGATTCCTTTTTCATTTCTAGGGGAAGTTGTTGGAGGCTATGGGCATAAGATTGACGATGAGTACCGCCTTCCCTGTAACTACGAATAGATAGATTAAGAGGATAATTTAGACTCTAGAGGATATGCTTCATGCATGCATTATAGATTTGGAAGGCAGTTGGGAAGATAATTTACATTTGGTTGAGTTCTTATACAATAATAGTTATCATCCTAGTATAGGGATGGCCCCATTTGAGGCATTATATGGATGTAAGAGTAAAATGCCCCTGTGCTAGAGTGACATCAATGAGACCATTGTACTTGGACATGAGATGATTGAGGAGACAATTTAGTAGGTTTAATTGATAGAGGATAGGATGAGAGTAGCTCAGAGTCGCCAGAAGGGCTACGTAGATTAGAGACTTCATAGCTATAGTTTTGTGATGGGGGATAGAGTTCTATTGAGGGTTTCACCTACTAAAAGTGTATAAAGATTCAGTTAGAAGGGTAAGATGAGCCTAAGGTATATCAGTCCTTATGAGATTCTTGATAGGGTTGGAAAAGTTGCAAACTACCTATCACTTCCACTAATGTTATCCCAAGTTCACAACATCTTTCACATTTCTAAGCTTACGAAGTACGTCACAGATCCATCGCACGTGATCAAACTAGATGAGATCAAGCTCGATGATTACTTATCTTACAAGGAGAAGCCTTTGAGGATCCTTAATACCAAGATTTGATGCACCCAAACAAGATCAATTTTGCTTATGAAGATCTTGTGGAGCCCTCATAGGGAAGAGGAAGTGAATTGGGAGACAGAGAAGGATATATCCTAGGTGTACCCCAAGCTCTTTAGCTCAGGTGTGTTAGAATCAGAGTTTTCTTTCTTTTAAGGGGGTAGTACTTAAGTATATTAGTAATTTTGATGGATTTATCCACCAAATTATTCTCTTACATTCCTTCCTCTTCTTCCCTATCCCTAACTTTTTGACTTCAAGGACGAAGTCTCTTTTAAGGGGGTAGTGATGTAATACCCTAAAAAAATTCTTAGTTTAATCCCTCATCATTAGCACCCTAATCTAATACTAATCTTAGTAAATCCTTAGTAACCTTAACCTACCCTTAATGTTGAAACTTTAACCGATTTCGAAAACCTTAACTTCGATAAACAAATATTCTTAAACTAAAATCAAAACGTGCTAAAAATTTTGCTAATCCTAATTAACTTTTTCTAACCTAAAATCAACCTAAACTAATACCTCAACACTTCTCTTTTCTTTTTCTTTTTCTTTTCTTTTCTTTCTCCTTTTTTTTTCCTTCTTTTCTACCTCACTCTACTAATATTTGTGCTAAAGAGCCATTATTGAGATCCCTATTCCTTCTCCCTTCTTTTTCTTCTTCATCTTCTCCCTCCTTTCCCTATTTTGGCTTCTACACCACTATCTCTACCTATACTGCGCCACATCGGCCACCACTTTCTTCCTTTTAATCAATGGACTGACCACCAAGTTTTCCCTAACCTTCTCCCTCGTCGTCCTTAGCCATCGCAACGAACTATTACCTATTTTTCCTCCTTCTTCATTTTGTGTGTTGCAGTGTTGCAGAGTGCATGGTCAACCATGTATCGCTTAAATCCCCTGCTACCCAAACGTGCAACCCTTGCACCATTTGATCATGCATAATTTTTCCTCTCGGCCTATTACTGCACGACTTTGCATATTTTGCACCTCCTGGCAATGCATCTTGTTTTCTCTTGACTAGAAGCTACACCGCCTCATACATAGTCGTGAAACAACATTCCTTTGGCTGTGTATCCCTATTTTCCCCCCAAACCTCAACCAAGCACCACCATAATTTAACAATGGCTCTACCACATATTCCACTCCACATCCACACATCTCAAGCTCCTATTTGTCTATAATTGTTCCTACTTTTAGCCTTTTTACCTAGATTTTTCTCTTCAATTTAACTCTTTGAACCTAATGGTAATTTTCTTATTTTCGTAGGTGGTATTCCAGATGCTTCAAAGGAGGAATCCTAGGATTTGGGTGCTTAGAGTATGGTTTCCTAGTTGATAATGATACTATTTGATGCTTAGGACTTTTGATGATGTTTGCTTATATGGATAAATGTGTCTTTCAAGATATTGTTACTATATTATCTATCATATGTTGATATTGATAATTGTGATTATATGTGTAATACCCCATTTTTCAAAACCATAATTATAGATTTATAATCATATAATTAATTACAATTATTATTTTAGAGGGCTTAATCTTAAAATTGTTATTATTTTTCGTATTATTTCAACGGTTTAAGTATAAATTTAATTAGGTTAAAATTTTGATAGAGATTAGATTATTTAAATTAATCCTATATTTTACCCATAAATCTTATTTTAAAATATTTTATTAATAATTTTTTGATCTATAACCTAAAAATATTTTTTTTAAGAATTATTTTCTATTATTTTACTCTTTTCGATTATTTTTAAAATCTATCCTAATTCGAATAAATTTTCCCAAATTATATTTATATTCGATATTTTATTCTATCTAAATTAAATTTAAAACTAAATAAATAAACTGTTATTCGATGCTATTAATTTATCCCCTACTCTACCCTATATCGTACCTTAAATATCTTTCCCGAATATTTATATCTCTCCCTTATTTTCGGGCAAATCCATAGTATGCGCCTTATATACATATGCACGCCTCGTCGGCTTTTATACACATATATACATGCTACTTACTTACACGCTCTACACATTATACACATATACACACGCACACGACATCCTTCCCTGAGCCCCAACCAAACAAAGCCTTGTATACATATTTCGGCGCAGCCTTCCCAAGCAACACTCCCTCTCTGCAGCCCTCAATGTGCTTCCCTTCCAGCCTTTTATAGGAAACCCCAGACACAAACCAAACGAGCCCTTCTTCCTTTCTTCGTGCCTTCCTCGTCCATCCCCCATCGTAGCCCCTATTTTTCTCCCAAGTAGCACCAACACCATGCCTCCGCCACCAACCATCACCCAACAACCCATCGTAGCCCCCTCTCGGCATGCACACATTGCCGCACAGCACCTTGCACATCACAGCAGCCTTCCCATCAAACACACCCAAAAAGCCCCTCTCTACATGCGCATCGCAAGCAGCCCCTGCACCTCCCTCTCATCCCATGTAGCTCCCCCGACCCAGCACCCTGAACACCACCCAGCAGCGCACCAACAACCACTGACCAGCCCCTTCTCCCTTTCTTCCTCTTCTCCCTGCCACTTCCACTGCATCGCAACCCATCAGCCAGCTCCCTAGCCCGTCGAGCCAGCCTTCGACCACCACTTCGCATCCAACAGCCCTGGTAACACTCCCCATCCAACATAGCCTTGACCAAACAGCCCCGAACCAGCAACCACTCATGCACACCTTACCCTCTCCTTCCACCATCGTTCGCAACACCAAACAACATCAACCCCCGTTGCCCTTCGTTTTATTTCTTTCACGCATGCATGGCTCACACTGTGCATACAGCGTGAGTTCTGTGTATTTTAAATATATATATATATATGTACCTATTTTAAATGTAAGGGTATTTTGGTAATTTTTGAATAATAAATATTTTTATATTATAATTATTATTTTATCTGATAGATGTTAATTCAATAACTTTGGTATTATTTTTAGGTATAAAAGGTTGACTAGCGGAATCCGATAAATTTAGTAGGATACCGCTATTTTTACGTTTTTTTCCGGAATTCAGGTTAGCGTTATATCTTACTAAAATTATAAATATTGTGTGATAGCACATTAGGGTTTTTGGTTGATGAAATATGTTAAGCATGATTAACATTGATATAATGATGTGTTAATTATCATCATTATGAAAACAGATAAAATCAGTATGCTATATGATATAAGTTATGCCGGGTATGAAAGTATCTTTTAAAATGATTATATTGATGGAAAAATAATTTGTATGATAATTATGTATAAAATAATAGGTTGAGCATGCTTAGAAATAATTATGGAATAATTAATTATGGATGTGTGCCCTAGGGGTAATCTAGTCATTTTTATGTATTATGATATTTATCTTGAAAATCATGTCTAATATGTATTAGTTGTTGTTGAGTATGTGAGTATGTATTTTGGATGGATTAAAGGTGTGGAAAAGGATTTTATATGTAATATTACATATAAGGGAAAAATGGTCATTTGACATATCTGATAATTTAAATTATGTAATGAATAATTTAATTATCGTGTTTTAGCCTTTTCATGGCAAATGAATAAATAAAATGGAATAAATATTTAAATAGATGATAATCTGGGAATTTTTAGTCTTAGGGGTATTTTAGTGTTTTTGACCTAAAGTATCCAAATCTGAATAATTGAGCATAGGATGGCCTTAGTATATTTTAATGTTGGCTTCGAACTTGACCTTGATTATTGTTGTCTCGGATGATTGGAAATAAGTAAGAACGGTTAAGTATGAGAATTGAATTTATATGTATTATATGCGATTTCGTGGTCCTTTAATAAAATACTAATATTTAAAATGAAAGACCTCAAGATCAGGAATGGGGGCTCCTAGGGTTGCTACCCTAAGGACATGGTTTAGCCCACGGTTGATATGGGTTTTTGCTTGTGTGCCTTAGTAACCTAGTTAGGCCCTACATCTTACTCTATTCTATTTTGCGGACTAATAAGGGCATGCATACTTATGTGAAATGCCCCGAAAATTTCTAATTTTATAAACTATATTTAAATGATATTTTATTAGAAAATTTATTTAAATAAATTAATTTTATTAAAATAAAAAGGAATTCATTTGAAAAAATTAAGAAGAATTTTGTAAGTATTTTTATTAGAGAAATTTTGGTATTTTGGATAATTAAATATGTTATTTTGGAAATTAATTAAATAAATTATTTTATTTAAAATAAGAATGAGAAAATAGTTTTAATTTAATAATAATTTTATAAATAATTTAATTGGAGGAATTTAGGTTGTTTTGATAATTAAAATGGAATTTATGGAAACTATTTTAAATATCCTAATTTAGCCTAAAAAGGGATTTAAATATTATTTTATTTAAATATTATTATTTTTAAATATTCTAAATATTCAGATTAATTTAATTGGCCCTAATCTAAATTTATCTCTTTTCCTTTTTCCTTTTTCCTTTTCCTTCTTCCTTTTTCCTTTCTTTTTCTTTCTTTTTCTTCTTTTTCTTTTTCCTCTCCTTTTCCCCGTTTGGGCTGCCATCTCTTGCGGCCCAAACTTCTCCTTTTTCCTTCCCTGCGGCCCAGCCCGCGCGACCGACGTCCTTTACCGCCCTCGTTGTGCCGCGTTTTTCGTGTTTCCTCACTAACACTCCGCGTTTCATTTAATTAACCTTCGACCCGCGCCGACCGACCAGTTCTCCCCTTTTTCTTTTCTTTCCCAGCCGACCGGACCGCCTCCTTTCCTTCTTCCTTCTTCCTCCTTCCTCCTCCGTCGACGCTGCTGCAACTCTCGACCCATCAATGACGTCTCCGGCTACGGTGATTAATACCAACCGTTTCTTGCCTCTTTTCTTCCTCTTAACTCCAGGAATAAATTGGAATAATTATTCGACGTTATCTCTCGCCCGTTTCTTCTCCCCAGCCTCGCGAAAATTCGAAGCAAACCAAACGTTGGCTGACCGTTTTCCGCCACCGGCTGCCCAAATTCTCGCACCCCATAACTTCCTTCCGACCCCCAAAACCCTATTCTACCATCTAAAACCTATAAATAGCCTAGTTGTAGGAGTTTTGGAAACTTTCTTCCCCAAAAACCCTCGGTGAGAGCTGTTCATCACCGAGACTTTAAACGCAGATTTCACCGCCGTTAGCCAACCTCAGTGCCACCGAAGCATTCCATTTTCTTCCCTGAAAGTTCATCTAATTAACTAAACCATTTTCACCTCTCGATTCTTCTTGCACGAGCCTCCATAAACGTGGAAAGTTGGCTGCTCGTTTCGTCGGAATTTTCACCCCGAAACTCTTAAGCCGCCGTCCTCCGCCGTTTCCGCCACTTCTACTGCCCTCTGAACCGCCCAAAAACTCCCTCTAATCCTTCTCCATTGAACCATAACCTTATTTTAAGTTCTCCCCTGCTCCTTCTCTTCGTTTCTTCATCTTTTGCCCTCTTAGACCCATTTTCCGGCCACCGCCGTGCACCACCGCCGGCGTCGCCCATTCCCGTCGAATCAAGGTGAAATCTTAGACCTTTTAAATACTTATTTTCGAATTATTGAGGATTATTATGCCTTTATCCTAATTTTTAATGTAAATTCGATTTTAATTATTATTATTATAATTATTATTATTATTATGATCAACTGTAATCTAATGGTTAAATCCTATTTATAGGTTTGGGAGTATTCTAGAGTTAGAAAAACTATCATCCTTGAATTTTAGTTATTTATTAGAATTAGTACATGTTTACTATTATTATTAATAATATAATTAATATTATTATTATTAATGTATTTAATTATATAATATGGTAATTATTTCAGGAGGGGTAGAAACAAAAAGTTCTAATTAAGACTTGCACTTTTACTTATATAAATGTTATTAACATTTTTAACATTTTTTTTCTACTTATATTATTATTATTATATTATTATTATTATTATTATCTTTACTGATTTGGTGAAGGGTGGAAAAGCTTAGATCACCACCCCCTTCGAATGAAAATAAGAATTTAATTATATTTTCAATGATAGTTTCTATAGTGATTATTAAGTTGTAGTATTTAAATAAACAAATAAATAAATAAAACAAATCTTGGAATAATTTGGAAATAATAACATTCTTAAGAGAAAACCTAATCTTAGTATTTTCCCATAGTAGGTGAGTCCAACCAAAGCTCTCAAGTAATATAGGAGCGTGCTACAAGACCGGTGACATTTTAGGTAAGGGGTGCTAAGGCCATAATTGAATTATGTGATTTGATGTTATGCATGTCATATGATGTTAATTATAGTGTCTCTTATGTGAATATTGTATAGTTTTTATTTATACAGCATGAGTATGAAATTGAAGTATGTTGGTGTGGATAAAGGGTGACATGAGAATCATGTGTACATTTATGTTATTATTGTTGTATAATGTGGCCTCAATATATGCATGATGGAGTTATAAAATATTGATAGGGAGTTGCATGGGTTAGGGTTTCGCATGAGGTTGCCTGGTGATTAGGGTTTTGCATGAGGATTAGGTTTTTTCATAAAAGTGGGGATTACATGGAAAATGGGTTGCATGGGAGTTAGGATTTGCATGGAAATATGTTGTACGTGGAGTTAGGGTTTTGCATAGGAGTTAGGATTTGCATGGAAATATGTTGTACGTGGAGTTAGGGTTTTGTATAGGAGTTAGGGTTTGCATGGAAACATGTTTTACGTGGAATTAGGGTTTGCATGGAACTATGTTTTACGTGGAGTTAGGGTTCGCATGTGAGTATGGTTTGTGTGGGGATTAAGGTTTGATTGGAAGTGTATTTTATGTGGAGCTAGGGTTGTATAGTGTTGATCATGCATATCTAGGATATTATCTAAGATGAAATTGTTGAATGAGATACTTAAGATACTAATCATTTAAAGTGAAAGATCATTGAGACGGGACCAACCGATCCACCGGTTCGGAATAGTGGTTATGGTGTTACCCTATGTGTGACCGATCCACCAGCTATAATAGTGGTTAGGACAAGATTTCCTATGCGAAACCGATCCACCAGTTATAATAGTGGGGGTTCCCGAGCTCAATAAAAATAAACCATAGTTTGCAAGGTACCTAAAAGATACTAATTACTTACAGTGGAACACCATGCAAACCGGGGCCAACCTATCCACCGGTCAGGAATAGGGGTTAGGACGCGTAGTCCTATGTGTATCCAATCCACCGGCTATAATAGTGGTTAGGGTATGATACCCTATGTGCCTCCGATCCACCGGCAATAATAGTGGGGGCTCCCGTATTTGCATGGATTTGATAAAAGGCATGATGTGTATCGATTTCCGATAAAAGATCAATTAAGTAATTAATCTGGATTTTATTTGGGACTTTAAGTATAATCTTGATTGTTCGTATGATATTATGTTACCGTGATTATGCCTATGTTATGTTCTATATATGAGTCTCTATGCTTATGTGTTGGCATTAGTGCTCGGTTACCTTACTTAGTACGTAGCGTACTAATCACCCGTTTCATGGGTGCTGCTCATTCCAATGAGTAGAAGGCCCATCTGATTTACTGCAGGTAGGAGATGTCTTTTATGATGATATCGATGTATATGGGACATCAGGATGAGTCGAGTGATGATGGGGCGGGACCTGTTTCTATAGTGACGTGGCTGGCTCTCCTTGAGATTTTTATTTCCATTTCCTTTAATTTTTAAGAGAATAATCCGGAAACAGTTTTATTATTACAGTTATCTCCTTTCTCGATGAACTAATTCTCGTACTTTGGATTGTGTAAGGAACATTACGTAATTGATTTTCGTAATCATGAATTTATATTATTTATTAATGTTTTAAGTCATTTTTCTTAGCCTTAGCACTTAACGCTGGAACGGTAGGAGTGAACCGGTCTAGTATTAAGTGTGGCGGTAACATTTCCAAAATTCACAAGTTTTCAGTGTTTCTAATTTAATTGCTTCCGTATTTTTTTTGAAAAAAATAATAATATAGTGAATTTTGGGGTGTTACATTATGGATTAGGTACCCTTGTTTGTAGGGTATTGTGTTACCTTCGTGTACTAGTACGACTAGGGTACCTTTGTGTCCTTGGGTTGATAGCCGATAGGATACTATGTTGCCTTATTCCACTGGTATGACTAGAGTACCTTTGTGTCTCCAGGTTGATTGATCTCCCCTCGAGAAAGTAAATAAAAATGAAAATGATGTGATTTGATGGAAATAATGATTATCAGATTATCAAGTTATTTGGTAGTAGCCATTGTGCCTACCTGTGGATTTGGTAGTAGCCTTCGTGCCTACCTTAGGTTTTGGTAGCAGCCTTTGTGCCTACCTATGGTTTCGGTAGCAACCTTCATGCCTAACTTGGGTTTTCTGTGGTTTTGGTAGTAACTTTCGTGCCTACCTGTGGTTTGGTAGTAGCCTTCATGCCTACCTGTGATTTTATGTTGTTTTGGTAGCATCCTTTGTGCCTACCTATATTGGTTTTATGTCTGTGAGCATACCTGTGATATTATGGATCTTATTATGCTGTATATGTAAGTTTACCTTTGACATTATGAACTTATTATGCTGTACTTGTAAGTATGCTTGGGATGATATGAATCTTAGTAAATTATATCTATGAACTTGCCTATGATGTATGTGATTGTTTGGGATTTATGGTGAGACATGAATTATGCTGAAGTTGGGTTTTAATTATTACTTAGACAGTAATTTTGGGATGTTCAATGGGCAGTTGACTTTGTAAGTCAACCTCTAAGCTCAGTCAAATGCTGATAGTTTAGATTTGGGAGCGTAGGACTATTCGGTGTTTCTTTTATTGTCTTATTTTCAGTTGTATTTGGACCCTTGTGTCCTCCTATAGTTTCTCTCTTGAGTTTCATAAACTGCTAATGTCATCTTTAATTAGCAGTATTTATCTAACATTCTCTCTATCCTAATTTTTGTAATCATAATATTAATTAACGTTCCCTCGAGTTAATTGCCTTTGTGCCTACCTTTATTTGTTTTATGTTTGTGAGCATACCTGTGATATTATGGATCTTTTTATGCTGTATTTGTAAGTTTACCTTTGACATTCTGGACTTAATATTTTGTACTTGTAAGTATGCCTGGGATGATATGAATCTTAGTAAATTATATCTATGAACATGCCTGGGATGTATGTGATTGTTTGGGATTTATGCTGAGATATGAATTATGCTGAAGTTGGGTTTTAATTATTACTTAGACAGTAATTCTGGGATGTTCAATTGGCAGTGGACTTTGTAGGTCAGCCTTTGAGCTCAGTCCAATGCTGATAGTTTAGATTTGGGAGCGTAGGCCTATCCGATGTTTCTTTTTTTGTCAAATTTTCAGTTGTATTCGGACCCTCGTGTCCTCCTATAATTTCTCTCTCGACTTTCATAAACTGCTAATGTCATCTTTATTTAGCAGTATTTATCTAACGTTCTCTCTATCCTGATTTCTGTAATCATAATATTAATTTAAGTGGATTAATGAATTTAGCCTTAGAACTTGGTACAATAATGATAGAGGAAACTAGACTTGTGCCAAGTGTGGCGGTAACACCCTTCGTCTTTAATCTTTAAGCTTCCGCACTTAACTTTGTAAACGAAATTTTTCAGTTGCAAATTTTGGGGTCTTCCAATATGAATGCTATGCTCAAAGAGAATAACAATTTGGTAAAAGATATCATTATGTTACGATTTGTGACGATAATATCATATTTGTGAAAATACATCTTATGCTATAAAATATGGGTTGAATAATGATAACATCACACTTGTGGAAATATATCCTTGGTATGAACTATGGGTTGAATGAGGATAATGTCATATTTGTGAAAATATATCTTAAGGTATGAAATATGGGTTGAATGATGAGAATGTCATATTTATGAAAATACAACTTTAAGGTATGAAATATGGGTTGAATAATGATAATGTCATATTTGTAAAATTATATCTTAAGGTATGAAATGTGGGTTGAATGAGTTATGGTAAATGGGCTTAAGGTCTCTCATGAGATATGATGATAAATGGGGACTTGAAGAAATAATATGTATTGAAGGTATAAGATTTTATAAAATAAAGGTGTTAATTGTACTTCAAGGGTAATTTGGTCATTATAAGATATTAAAGAAGTTTTGGTAATTTATGTGTTAGGAGGTTTAAATTATGAGAATAATAACTTGATTAATTCATGGAAGTATCATTGTAATTTAGGGTTCGTAAATGTTTAATAGTAAATTTTGGCAAGCTATCTTAAAATGTTAATGTTATTATTCCATGTTCACGATTGAGAGGCTATCTATTGGAATTAGAAGTCATGAAAATTTCATGGGAAATATTATGACAATTCTATGGAATATGGGCTTGGATAATTCAGTGACCAATATACCAAAATGAAATTATTGAAGCAAACTGATGGAAATTAAGTTTTACATTTAGGGAATGATACTAATGATGGGATTTGGGAGATGTCATAATATAATGTGAGTAGAATAACTCCATAGGAGAATGAACACTAAAGGAAGTGTAATTAGGGTTTAACAAGACTTAAGGATTTGGACATACATTATATGCATATTTGTTTGATTATGTCCTATGCCTGAGAATTAATCTCGAATAAGATACTAATTATTTAAAGTGAAAGAACACATGACTAGGTCCATGGTGATTATTTTCCTAAACCTATATATATTTATTCCTGTTCCACCGAGTAAAATAGTGGCTCGAGAGCGTTATGCTCTGAGATGATGTTTTAAATCTCTGTTCCACTAGAAAGAATAGTAGATCAAGTGTGTTGTCCCCGAGAATTTTAGATCATTCCACTTGTTAAGATTAGTGAGGTCCCTACTCATCATGAAATAAAGCATATCTTCATAACCTATAGGAAAGATACTAGTGAATTATAGTGGAAGAATACATGATTTAGGACCAGAGTGATATATTCATGTCTCACCGAGTAGAATAGTGGCTTGGGAGCATTCTTCCCTGAGGAGATATTTTTAACCTCTGTTCCATTGGAAAGAATAGTGGCTCAAGTGTGTTATCCTTGAGAGTTTCAAATTGTTCCACCGTTTTACAACTAGTGGAGTTCTTGCACTCAACGTTTATAAAAGAATGAAAATGAACTATGCATAATAAAAGGATCTAGATTGTAATATGCCTTATGAGACTTTCATTCACTTGGTTATATTACTTTATTATTTAATGTGGAAGCGTATGCTATTTGTATTCCTATTTCGATAGTATTGTTCCCTCATTCAATACGTAACATACTGACTACCTATTTTATGGGTGCTACTCATTCCTACAAGCAGAAGGCCCTAGATCTTATGTGCAAGTTTTGGAAGATCAGGTAGATGATTTGCAGCCTATGACACCTTATTTGGGGATGAGTGACTCCATCTATGTTGGCGTCGGGTAAAGAGTAAATGTTATCTAAGTTATGTATTACACTAGATACCCTTTTTGGATCTCTTGATCCATGGTATCCTCTTCTTGTATTTTGGTATTGTAAAATTCGAAGTTGAACCCTAAACTTAGTATTTATACTATAAATGTTATTTGGTTTTCTAATTTTATTGTATTACCTTGAACGTTTTAGCCTTGTGATTGATGTAAGGATTTTTGCATAAAGTAGAATTATGTCGATCATGGTGGTAACCCCCACTATTTTTACTTAGTTACTTCCGGTGTAAATAAAATTTTTCAATAGTAAAAATTAGAGTGCTACAAGTTGGTGTCAGAGCATTTTCTTTTGATTATCGTGTTTTGGTTTTAAAAATTCAATTTTCAATGGCCCCTCATTTGATTTCTAATGGTCTTTTTTACATTTTGAAAACAAGTAATTTTCCTTTTGAAAACCTAGGTTAAATTGTGAGGAATCGGGGACGGGTAGCCGAAGTGCCCTTGAAATGTGAATTACCTTTATTATGTGTTAGTTATCTAAGAAGGCGTAGGCCTAACACATTTTTTTTATCTTGCAGCTAGTTAGTCAATGGTTCTGAATGATTGTATTGATCATAAGGAAGAGACTTTTGAGGCATTTATCGAGTTCGTTCGATGTTTGCCTCAACTATCGCCACTACTTCCGCAACATCCGTAGGAAGGTACCGGAGAAGACTAGCTTCGAAGGGTTTTAGAACATCACCCACCAATCTATGCTGAGGATAAGGACCCTCTCATCCTGGAGGGATAGATTCAAGACTTGGATAGGACATTTAAGGTAGTTGATTGGCCCAAGCCTAAAAGGTGAGTATTACAGCCTTCTTTATGTGAGAAGTTATCGACCCCTGGTGGGTAGGTCATCATGCATTGAACGGTCCACAGATGTCTTGGGAGGACTTCAAGGCAGCAATTCACACTAAGTTCTACTTTGAGGATCTTAGGAGCGATAAGTTGAAGGAGTTCATGCAGTTGACTCAGGGGAACATGACGGTGAGGCAGTACCACTGATGGTTCATAGAGCTATTGAGGTTTGCGTTGGGGATTGTAGCTAGTGAGTCGACGGTGGTTTTACAAGTTTGAGTAGGGAATCCACATTAACATCCGGAGGATGATGAATTCTATGACGTTTTAGGACTTGGCCACATTATATGAAAGGGTGTGCATAACAGCTACATTAGTTCAAGTGCAGGCTTCCATTCTAGGTAAGAGGAAGCCGAAGTTACAGGGTTTTAAGGGCAAGATCTAGTACCGAGGAAGAAGATCTCTAAAGTTTTAGCAGATAGGTCAGAATCAACACCAAGGTAAGTTAGGAGGTCAAAAATTGGGGTCAGTCGAGGAGCTTCATATGTTAGTTCTATGGTTGGGGATCATCCAAGGCGTACTTGCCAGGATTACCCAATTCAGGGTAGGACGTGTAGTCAGTTGGGCCACCGACCTTTTGAGTGTTAGCGACAGCAGGTCAGTATTAGCAGTGGGCACCACCAATTTTTTAGTAGTAGGCTTTTTTGCAGGAAACCTACTAATAGCCTTAGTAGCAATATTAGCGGAGAGCACTTGCCCCACCTAATGGATAGACTAATAGGAGTCAAAGGAGACTGTAGGGCCCTCGCTCTTTCCCTAAAAAAGGACGAGGTTAGTTCAAAAGTTCTAGAGGGTATCATAGGGGATACCAGGGAGGACAATTAGGTAGGCGCCTAAATGTCATTAGCCAGGTAGAGGCTGAGAGCTAGTTGGATGTGGTCATTGGAATATTCTCAATCCTATCGTTACCAAATTATGTGTTATTAGATTTGGGAGCTTCTCTATTGTTTCTATCTTCTTCATTTGTTGCTAAAGCAGTATTGACTTCATCTTCTTTTGTATTTAAATCTATGACGTTTCCTTCTGGTGAAAAATAGGACTATACGAGGCTCTACTCAAATATGGCTTTAGAGATAGGTGGGGTAGACTTCCTAGTAGACTCGGTTGGGATAGACCTTTAGGATTTTTACCTTATCCTTGGGATGGATATGTTAGAGAGGTATAAGGCAGTGATAGATTGTTCGTAGGAGCGAGTCATGCTTTATGGGCCTCAAGGTGCTAGGATCTACTATTAGGCATGAAAGCTTAGGCCTACGACGAGCGTCGTTTTTGCCCATATGTTGTATTCCTTGGCATAGATAGTTGTCGTATATTCTTTTGTGGGGTTCAGGAGTTGAACAAGGACGTGTCAGTATTGGAGGGCATTCTAATTGTTCATGTGTTTCTAGACATGCTTCTTGAGAATATTCTAGGTATGACACCTATTTGGGAGATAGATTTTACCATAGCTATGCTTCCTATTCCAAGTATACCCTAATGACATGGTTTAGCCCACGATTATTCTGGTATTTGCTGGTGTGCCTTTGTGCCCCAGCCAGGCCCTATATCTACTCTATCTAGCTCTACAAACCTAGTTAGGGGGTATGCATACTTATGGAATAGGTGTCCTTGTCGGTAGGGTACTGAGTTAGCTTTATGCTCCAGTACGACCAGGGTACCTTTGCGTCCCTAGGTTGATAGTTGAAGGGTACTGAGAAGCTTTTAAGCACCAGTGCCACCTGTGTACCTTTGTGTCCCGGGATCTTGATCTCCCAATTGAGGTAAATAAATGGAATTGATGTGCTGATTAAAAAAAAAGGAAAACACTAATCGTTAAAGTGAAAGATCAATAAGTCGGGCCCAATTGAATTATATTATGACTACCAACCCACCTGATATAATAGTGGCCCAGGAAGTTTTCCCCTGGATGATGTTTATGAGTACCGATCCACCGGATATAATGGTGGCCCAGGATGTGTTGCCCTGGATGATGTATATTTGTATTCCAATCCATGAGCCAGAATGGTGGGGGTCCCGAGCTTAGTAAATTTGATTTGGCTGTGAATAAATTATGGAAAAATACTAATCACTTGTAGTGGAATACCATGTGAGTTGGGGCCAGATCGTTCCATCGGCAAATAATAGTGGAGCTCCCTCACTCACACGAATAGTTATAACCCGATATGATTGATAATGATGGACTAAAGGATTAAGTCCTAGAAGTGTCAATTATTCTCTATGGCCTATTAATATTTGATTGATTTGTTAAGTATGTGGTTGTATAAATGTAGAAATTTAGTATTTACCTTTCATTAAGTATGTATGTAGTATTTTTTGTTGCATTGCGAGCCTTTCTCTGAAGTGTGATTGAAAGGGTTACTCAGTACTGTAGTACTGAAGGGTTCCATTCATGGGCCCCTTCCTATTCAATGGGCAGTGTCCCCCACTGGTCATTCTTAGGTACTATTTAAGTGGGCTCTCTGGAAAGAGTGTAAGGTACTATTTGGTAAACCCTAGGGTTGTACTCTTTCACCTTTAAAATTTATGGTTTCAACGTATTTGTTGATTTGTAACTACCAATGGTGTGTTATACTCTCATAAAATATTTTATTGCGCTACTCTGATTTAACCATTAGTTTGAGTTTCTTGTAAGTTGTATTTTTCTCTTTTAGCCTTAGCACTTGGTACTAGAACGGTAGGAGTGAACCGGTTTGGAACTAAGTGTGGTAGTAATATCCCTAGAATTCACGGTTTATTATTTTGCTTCCGCTAATTTTCTTTTAATTAAATGAATTTTTTTAATAGTGAATTTTGGGGGTGTTACAAGTTGGTGTCATATCGTTGCTTCTGATAACCACGCTTTAGTTCGAAAATTTTTAGTTTAACGAAGTTTTTCTTATTTTAAAAAAATTTACGTTCAGAGGTGGTTTCAAAAACCTTTTTCCATTTCGAATGTTTTAGCTGATACCACAAGTTGGTTTTAGAGCGGTTGGTCCTTTTGACCGTGCTCATTTTTGAAAATGTATTTGATTTACGAATTTTTATTGGATTTTGAAGTGTATTTTGACCACGCTCTTCTAATTTTAACCTTTTAATCTGATACTATAGGTTGGTATCAAAGTTGTTTTCGACAACTCTTTCAATGCTCTATTAATTTTTAAGAATTTTAAGCAGATACCATAGTTGGTATTCAAGCTGTTTTTCAATCTCTCTGGTAATTTCAATCAATTTAAGCTGGTACCTTGAGGTGTTATAAGATATTTTTATAAAATATTTCTTGGTTTTTAAATATTTTGAGCTGATAATACAAGTTAGTATCAAAGTATTTTATATGAGCTCCAAGTTTAAATGATTCTTGTAAGGTTTTTCCTTCTATTTCTCTCATTTTGGAAAACCCATATTAGTCGTGAGAGTTGGGTATGGGTACATTAAGTGACCTCGGCTTAGGTCACCTAGCATGAGAAAATAGCACCTTTCCTAACTCGTTTCTCTTTTACAGCTAACTCGAAATGGAGCGAGACGAGCGAGTCAACAATCTAGACAGGGCCTTCAAAGTGCTCATGGGATTAGCTCAACGTTCCCCAGTTCCTCAACCTCAAACTACTTTACCTACGACAAGTATTGGAGAGGATTGGCTCTATAGAGTTTCGCGTCACCGGCCCCCGAGCTACAATGGGTAAGAAGATCCTATGGTCTTAGACAACTGAATGCGAGATTTTGATAGGACATTTGTGGTGCTCTACAGTCCAGAGGAGCGAAGGATGAACATCGCGGCGTACTTCCTTCGAGGATCCGCCGTCACTTTGTGGGAAGACCTTCAAACTCAAGGAGGACGAAACATATCTTGGGAATACTTCAAGACTCGCCATCTGCACGCGCTTCTACACAGAGAGTCTCAAGAGGGAGAAACTCTAAGAATTCATGGAGCTAACGCAAGGAATCTTGTCGGTCCGAGAGTACTACACACAATTCACGGAGTTGCTGAGGTTCACCCTCGGAATAGCAGCTGGCCAGGCTATAGTCGTTTTTCAATTCGAGTAAGGACTTCACTTCAACATCTAAAGTATGATGGGTGCCAACATTTTCCCTAATTGGAGTACGGTGTACGAGCGGGAATGTAATGCCAATGCCTTGGTCCAAGAACAAGCCTCCATCCTAGGCAAGAGGAAGAGTGAAGAGGCTCAGTCTGGAGAAAAGAGTCATCGCCCCAGCAGCAAGATTTTGTAAGTACAACCTCAACCTTAGTCTAAAGTCTGACATAAGAAGACTTGGAGTAGTCCTGGTGGCAAGGCTAGCAAGAGACCAGCCCGGCATTACAACTGTCATCCTTGCATAAGAGATCATCTAGGCAAGGACTGCATGGGAAAGCTAGTCCAATGCCACGACTGTGGACAGCTTGGGCACAAGAGTTACAAATGCTACAACGCACCCCGTGAAGGAATCTGGAGGCCACAACAACCATTGGTTTGGCAGAATCAAGCACTTGGAGCAACCCGTTCAGCCTCATTAATCGAAGAAGATGAGCAAGCGATCGATCATGATGTAACCTCTTCAAGCTGTATGTTGGGTCCCGCGTAATTGTTTGTATTTTTAATTTTGTGTGTAGTTGTTTTTCCTTAGTTAAGTAAGTCTCTGTTTAAGGGGGTAGTTACCTCAAGTAACCTAAAATCCCTCCTTGTAATCCCTAGTACTAAGGTATAAACCTCAGGGACGAGGTTTTTCTTTAAAGGGGTAGTGATGTACTCCCCCAAAATTTTAAAAAGCTTATAGCTTAATAAATAAATTTTATTTGGGATAAATCAGCCATTAAATATATTTAGTTTAATTATTTATAGATTTTTTAATATATAAAATTGGATATAAATATTTAATAAATTAAAATGAATATTTTGTTATTTTATCATAATTTTATTATTTAAATAAATTTTCAAACCCTTATTTTACTAAAATTATCTTTTTTAATTCTTTGAGTTTAATTATATTAAATAAAATTGTTAAAATTGTTGTATTATGGTATTGTGATCTTTATTGCATGGTTAATATTTTGTGAGCCTTAGGGATAATTTAGTAATGTATCATGTATAAGAATATGGCCTAATATATATATGGGTGCTAATAATGTTATCTTAATTTTAAGAGTTGTAGATGAGGTGTTAATATTAATATTTTATATAGTAATAATAATGTTTTAATACAAGTGGTGTACTAAGGGGTAAAACGGTAATTCTTAATTAAAAAGGGTATTATGGTAATTTGAAGGCAATGGTAAAATGGTAAAATTGTTAGTAAAAGGGATAAATTGGTAATGTTGGATGTAAGGGGGCAAAATGGTAATTTCATAATTAAAGGCGCTAAATGGTAATTTTGTGAATGAAGGGTAAAATAATAATTAAAGGGTAAATTGGTAATTTTGTCATAAAAAGGACAAAATGGTCATTTGGTAATAAAAAGTGGCAATATTGTGATGGAAGGGTAAAGTGGTAATTTCGTAATAAAAGGGGGTAATCTCGTAATTTTGTAATAAAAGGCCAAAATGATAAATTTGTGATTAAAGGGCAACATAGTAATTTCATAATTAATGGTCATAATGGTAATTCTGTAGTAAAAGGGCAAAATGGTAATTTTTTAAATAAAAGGGGTACAAGTAGAAATTGAAAAGGAGTAACTTGGTAATTATAATAATTGAGAAGGGTAAAATAATAATTTAAATAACTAAAGGGTAATTTGATAATTTAATAATGGAGAAGGGTAAAATGGTAAATATGATAAATGTGAAGGGCAATTTGGTAATTTATATAACTAAAGGGTAATTTGGTAAATTTGATAATGGAGAAGGATAGTTGGTAATTATGATCATATAAAAGGATAATTTGGTAATTTAACCAAGTAGAGGGTAATTTGGTAATTTTGATAATGGAGTAGGGTAGCTGGGTAATTATGATAATAGAGAATGGTAATTTAGTAATTAACCAAATAAAGGGATCTTTGTTAATTAGGATAATGATGAGGGGTAATTTGGTAATTTTACCAACTCAAGAGCAATTTATTAATTATAATAAAGGAAAAAGGGCAAAGTGGTAATCTAACCAACCAAATAGAAAATATATTAAGTGTAATAATTATGAAGGGGGATTAGTGACCTAATAAGTATGGGAGATAGCTTGGTAACCTAAATCGAGTAAGGGGTAACTTGGTAATTATGTAATAAGGAGGGTAATATGCTAATTTGTCAAGTAAGGGATGACTTAGCAATTATATAAGTAAGGGGTAAATCAGTAACTTGTATCTAACATATCATTGTGATTATGGAATTTCGTAATATGACTCAAATAATATTGATTAGCGAGGTAAGAGTATTTGATAATTAGTAAGTATCACAAGAACAAATTATAATTCGAAATTAGATGAGATTAGGATGGCCTTAATGATTATTTTGTGTTACCTTAGAAAACCATTTAAATAAGAAATATCTGATGATATTCAAATGATTAAAAGTGAATAATTATATGATTATTGTGCTTTTGTGATTACCTTAATTAAGACACTAATACTTAAAGTGAAAGACCTCAAGATCAGGAATTGTGGCTCTTCAAGGGTCGCTACCCTAAAGACGTGGTTTAGCCCACGATTATTCTGGTATTTGCTGGTGTGCCTTTGTGCCCCAGCCAGGCCCTATATCTACTCTATCTAGCTTTATAGACCTAGTTAGGGGGTATGCATACTTATGGAATAGGTGTCCTTGTGAGTATGGTACTGAGTTAGCTTTATGCACCAGTACTACCAGGTACCTTTGCATCCCTGGGTTGATAGTTGAAGGGTATTGAGTAGCTTTTAAGCACCAGTGCGACCGGTGTACCTTTGTGTCCCGGGATCTTGATCTCCCTATCGAGGCAAATAAATGGAATTGATGTGCTAATAAAAAAAAGGAAAACACTAATTGTTAAAGTGAAAGATTAATGAGTCGGGCCCAGTTGAATTATATTATGAATACTGACCCACCGAATATAATAGTGGCCTAGGAAGTTTTTCCCTAGATGATGTTTATGAGTACCGATCCACCGGATATAATGGTGGCCTCGGATGTGTTGCCCCGGATGATGTATATGTGTATTCCAATCCACCTGCCAGAATGGTGGGGGTCCCAAGCTTAATAAATTTGATTTGGCTATGAATAAATTATGGAAAAATACTAATCACTTATAGTGGAATACCATGTGAGTCAGGGCTAGACTGGTCCATCGGCGAATAATAGTGGGGTTCCCGCACTCAGACGAATAATTATAATCGATATGATTGATAATGATGGACTAAGGGCTTAAGGCCCAAAAGTATCAATTGTTCTCTATGGTCTATTAATATCTGATTGATTTGTTAAGTATGTGGTTGCATAAATGTTTAAACTCATTATACACCTTTCATTAAGTATGTAGTAAAGGGTTACTCAGTACCATAGTACTGTAGGGTTCCATTCGTGGGCCCCTACCTATTCATTGGGCAGTGTACCCTACAGGTCATTCTCAGGTGTTTTTCAAGTGGGCTCTCAAGAAAGAGTGTAAGGTACTATCCGGTAAACCCTAGGGTTGTACTCTTTCACCTTTAAAATTTATGGTTTCAACATATTTGTGGATTTGTAACCACTAGTGGTGTATTATACTCTCATAGAATGTTTTAATGTGCTACTCTGATTTAACCATTCATTTGAGTTTCTTGTAAGTTGTATTTTTCTTTTTTAGCCGTGGCACTTGGTACTAGAACGGTAGGAGTGAACCGGTCTGGTACTAAATGTGGCAGTAATATCCCCAGAATTCACATTTTATAATTTTCCTTCCACTAATTTTCTTTTAATTAAATAAAATTTGAAAATAGTAAACTTTAGGGGTGTTGCAAGTTGCCTCTCTTAAAGCAAGAGGTAGTAGAGTTTTTATCAAGGCATTTGACTTGCTAGAAGCTCAAGATTGAGCATTAGAGACCTATAGGTTTGGTTCAAACTTTATATGTTTCGAGGTTGAAGTGGGACTCCATCTTAATAAATTTTGTGAGTGGGCTACAAAGGACTCGTAATAGTTGTGATACGAATTTGGTTATCATCTATAGGCTGACTAAGTCCGTAGTATTTATGCCAAGAAAATTAACTTGGGGTTTGGATCATTTAGTAGAAGCATATTTGAGGTTTGTTGTGAATAGGCATGGTACCCTTACTGACATAGTGTCCAATTAGGATTTGGAATTTCTTTCTCACTTCTAGAGGAAGTTGTAGGCTATGGGAACTATATTGATGATGAGCACAACCTTCCATCTAGCTACAGGCGAACAGACTAAGAGGAAGATTTATACTCTAAAGGATATGCTTCATGGTTGTGTTCTAGATTTCAAAGGTAGTTGGGAAGATCGTCTTCATTTGGTTAAGTTCTCATACAGCAATGGTTATCATGCAAGTATAGGGATGGCCCCCTTTGAGGAACTGTAAAGATGTAAGTGTGGGATGCCTTTGTGCTAGCGTAACATCAGTGAGACTGTTGTACTTGGACCGGAGATGATTGAGGAGATGGTTTAGTAGGTTCCATTGATCTAGGTTAGGATAAAAGTAGCTTAGAGTCGCTAGAAGGGCTATGCAGATAATAGAAGTCATAGTGATGGTTTTGAGTTGAGGGATAGAGTTCTGTTGAGGGTTTCACCTACTAAAGGAGTATAGAGATTTGGTAGGAAGAGTAAGCTAAGCCTAAGGTATATCAATCCATATGAGATTCTTGATAGGGTTGGTAAAGTTGCATACCGCCTAGCGCTTCCACCAAAGTTAGCCCGAGTTCACAATGTCTTTCATATTTCTTAGTTAAGGAAGTAAAATGCAGACGAATGGCATGTGATTAGACAAGATGAGCTCTAGCTTGATGATTCATTGTCCTATGATTAGAGGCCTTTGAGGATTCTTGATACAAAGATTCGATGCACCTGAACAAGCTCAAATCTACTTGTGAAGATTCTTTGGAGCCATCAAAGGGTAGAGGAAGCAACTTGGGAGACCAAAAAGGATATATGCAAGGTGTACTCCAAGCTCTTTAGCTTAGGTGTGTTAAAATTGGGGTTTTCTTTCTTTTGAGGTGGCAGTACTTTATCGTATATTAGTAACTCTAATGGATTTAAACAAATAAATTGATCCCTAACATTCCTTCCTATTCTTCCCTATCCTAGACTTGTTAACTTCGGGGATAAAGTTTTTTTTACAGGGGTTAGTGATGTAATACCCAAAAAAATTTGCTTAGTTTAATCTCTCATCATTATCACCCTTATCTAATACTAATATCTAAAAATCCTATATTAGCCTTAACCTATCCTTAATTTCGAAACTTTAACGGATTCTGAAAACCTTAACTTTGATAAAACAAAATTCGTAAACTAAAATCAAAACTTGTTAAAATTTCCGCTAATCCTAATCACCTTTGGCTAATCTAAAATCACCCCAAAACTAATCCCCTAACCCTTCTCTTTTCTTTTTCTTTCTCTTTTTCTTTACTTTCTCCTTTTCTTTTCCTTCTTCTCTTTCTCCTACCACACTTGAGCTGCAACTATTGAATCTATGCAACTTTCACCCTCCACTTGCAACATCCATTTCATTTTCCACTTGCACCATCACCTCACCTCTTTCCTTCTTTTCTTCTTCTCCTTTTACATCCTTATCTCTGCAAACCTACACCCCATCACACACCCATCTCCCCTACCATTCTTCTTCTTCTCACATAACACTTCCATCAACCACACCACCCTCACCTTGCAACTATTACCTTTCCCTAACCCACTTACCCTCATTCTATAGCTCCACAATCGCCATCATCATCGTCGCACGCTTACACCACCCCCCTTGTTCTTTTTCTTCTTCAAAACTCACACCACGCAAGCACACATGAACGTATATATATATACACCTTATACTCTCCCTATTTCTCTTTGGCTTTACCTCAACCTACTAATATTTGTTCCAAAGAACCATTAATGAACTCCCTCTTCCTTCTTCTTTCCTCTTTCTCCCTTTATTCTTCTTCTTTTCCTTCTTTTCCCTATTTTGGCTTCCACACCACCGTCTCCCCTAACCATGCACCACCTCAGCCACCACTCGCTGCCCTTTGGCCAGTGGACCAAACACCATATTCACCCCAACCTTCCCCCTTGCCGTCGCCGGCCATCGCCGTTGACCGAGGCCTCTTTTCCCTCCTTCCTCCTCTTTTCCCTCCTTCCATCGCCGTTGACCGAGGCCATCACAACCTACTGCACAGCTATACAACCTCATTCCTTTGGTCGTACATCCCTATTTTCACCCACAAACCTCAACCAAGCATTACCAAAATTTAACCATAGATCCACCACACATTCCTTTACACATCATCACATCTCAAGCTCCCATTTGAGTACAGTTAAACCTACTTTTACTCTATTTACCTTTATTTTTCCCTTCAGTTTAACTTTTTTAGCCTAATTGTAATTTTATTATTTTTGTAGGTATTTGAGATGCTTTAGAGGTGGAAGTCAAGGGTTTATGTTCTAAGAGCCCCGTATCCTAGTTAGTATGGATACTATTAGATGCTTAGGGATTTTTAATGATGTTTGCTTGTATAGCTAAATGTGTCTTTCATGATATTGTTACTATATTATGAATCATATGTTGATATTGGTAATTGTGATGATATTAATGTTATGTGAAAGAAAATTAGAATTTGGTAAGAGATATCATTATGTTATGATTTGTGATGATAATATCATATTTTTGAAAATATATCTTATACTATGAAATATGGGTTGAACGATGATAACATCACACTTGTAGAAATATATCTGTGGTATGAAATATGGGTTGAATGAAGATAATGTTATATTTGTGAAAATATATCTTAAGGTATGAAATATAGTTTGAATTATGTGAATGTCATATTTGTGAAAATAAAACTTAAGATATGAAATATGGGATGAATAACAATAATGTCATATTTATGAAATTTTATTTTAAGGTATGAAATGTGGGTTTAATGAGTTGTTGTAAATGGGCTTAAGGTCTCTCATGAGGTATGATGATAAATGGGGACTTGGAGAAATAATATGTATGGAAGATCTAAGATTTTATAAAATAAAGTTGTTAATTATGCTTAAAGGGTAACTTGGTCATTATGGGATATTAAGGAAGTTTTAGTAATGTATGTGTTAGGAGGTTTAAATTATGACATTAATAACTTGAGTAATTATTGGAAGTATTATTGTTATTTAGGGTTTGTAAATTTTTAATAGCAAATTTGGGACAAGCTATCTTGAAATGTTAATGTTATTTTTGCAAGTATAGGGTTTAGAGGTTATCTATTGGAATTTGAAGCAATGAAAATTTCATGGGAAGCATTATGACAAATCAATGGAATATGGACTTGGATACTTCAGTGACCAATATACTGGAATGAAAATTTTAAAGCAAACTTATGGGAATTAAGATATGAATTTTGGGAATTATACTATGTTATATGGATATTTGTTTGACTGTATCCTTTACCTAAGAATCAATATTGAATAAGATACTAATTACTTAAAGTGAAAGTGAAAGTGAAAATGAGTGGCACCATGGTGATTATTTTCCCAAACCTATATATATGTATTCCTTTTCCATTACGTAGAATAGTGGCTCTAGAGCATTCTCTTCCGAGATGATGTTTTTAATCTCTGCTTCATCAGAAAGAATAGTGGCTCGGGTGTGTTGTCTCTATGAGTTTTAGACCCTTCCATCTATTAAGAAGAGTGGGGAACCTACTCATTATGAAATAAAGCATATCTTCATAACCTATGGAAAAGATATTAATGATTTACTATGGAAGAATATGTGAGCCAGGACCAAAGTGAAATATTCCCGTTCCACCAGGTAGAATAGTGGCTTGTGTCTATTGTACCAGAGAGTTTCATACAATTCCATCAGTTTATGAATAGTGGGGTTCTTGCACTCAATGTATATAAAAGAATGAAATGGACTATACTTAATAAAAGGATATGGATCATAATATGCCTTATGAGATGTTTATTCACTTAGTTATGTTCCTTTATTATCTAATCTGGAATCACGTGCTATTTGTATTTCTATTTCACTAGTATTTTTCCTTTACTCAATACGTAGCATACTGACCACCCATTTTATGGGTTCTGCTCATTCCCACAAGTAGAAGGCCCTGGATCTTATGTGAAGGTTTCAGAGGATCAAGTAGATGACTTTGCGACCTATAACACCTTTTATGGGGATGAGTGACTCCATCTATGTTGGGGTCGGGTGTAGAGTAAATGTTATCCAAGTTATGTATTAAATTTGATACCCAGTTTGGAATCTTGATCCATGGTATCCTCCTTTTGTATTTTGGTATTGTAAAACTCGAGTTAAACTTTAAACTCAAATTTTATACTGTAAATGTGCTTTTGTTTTCTAATTTCCTTGTATTACCTTGAACTTTTTAGCCTTGTGATTGATGTAAGGATGTTTACATAAACAATAATTATTTCAATCATGGCGCTAACCCCCACTATTTTTACTTAGTTATTTCTGTTGTAGAAGAAATTTTTTAGTAGTAAAAATTGGGGTGTTATAACAACACACCCACCACTAACCTTTTGTTACCAATGATAACCACCACTAGTCCCTCACTTCATACCCTGGTAGCTCCCACAAAAATTATGCCAATACCCACACACAACATCACCAAAGTGAATCTCTCTCCCTTGTGCCACTTCTCCCTTCTCTTTACTTTTGGCCCTTCCAACTAAAACCACAACACACCACTAGCCAATTCCACCATTCTTCCTCCTTCTCCTTTAGCTAAAATAATCGTTCCACCCTTCCTCCCTTAAGCTAAATCCATTGATGCCCTACCATTTCACCTTCGGCCAACTTTACTAAAGCTTCCCTCCTTCGTTACACCATCTCCCACTAAGCCTCTCCATCCATCTTCAATCATTTTTTTCCACCTGATCCTCCACCTTTTGTTGCACTTTTCCCTGAATTGTCTCCCCTCCCTACATCAGTTGTTTATTCTCTGGAAACATCTTGAGCAAACAAACACAACATACTTACCCTTCTCTCCTTCTCGACAATATTTAGTAATCCTTCTCCCTTTCATTGTTAGAGTTTTGTTTCTCTTCTTTTGCTTTGATTTAACCAGTAAGTATCCTTGATTTGTTTATGTAATTTTGGATTATTTTGTAGTATTACTTGTAATACATATGTGTTTAGATGTTAAATTACTAGGTAGATCATCAAGACTTTCAAGAAGCTTTCTTTTTATGAGAGCTTGGATTAGATAAATCTAATCACTTGTAAGATGACATAATTTATGTGTGAGCATGATATGATTTTTTTTAGGCTTAGAATAATTCTAGTGCTTTATGCTTTTCAAGTAGTATGACATGCATAATAAAATGATAACAAATTAAGGGGACAATATGTATAATTGTTGAAAGCTAAGCTATATGCATGGTAATTTGCCAAAATATTTACATCTGCATGTGTAGTTTTTTGTTAGGACATTCATTCATGGCTAATTATTATTTAGATTGTATGGTAATGTAACACCCCAAAAATTCACTAGTGAAAAATTTTATTTTATTAAAAATTCTATGGAATAAAAAGCCGTAAATTTTAGGGGTATTACCACCACACTTAGTACTAGACCAACTTCCTCCTATCGTTCCATTACTAAGTGTTAAGACTAAAAGAGGGAAAAAAATACAATTTACTTGAATTTAGACATTGTTTAAATAAGATTAGAGCAATTAATTTGTTACAAGAGTAAAACCCCATTGTTTGTGGTTATAGAAGTAAAATAATGCAAATAAGGAAATAAAAGTTGAAAAGATAAACCTCAAAATCTTTCTATATAATCCTTATTCTCTTACCCAATACTAGTTGAATAGAACCTGCAAGGGACACTACTCATTGAATACGTAAGGGTCCACAAATGGAACCCTTTAGTACTATAGTACTAAGTAACCCTTTATACAAAACGTAAAGGTAAGGCCTGCATGCTACACATAATATATAACGATATACAATGATAAGATGCATGGGCATAGAGATAACCCAACATAAGAGATAATAAATAGTGTGATGCCTTATACAATGAGATGTGCATAGTACAAGGCCCAGTCACTTAGCAATACCATAACATACCCAATGTGAGATAGGTATCAAGGCTGAACTTATATTATAACTATATATCATGAGCATGAAAGTAACTCTTTTGGTATAAACCCATTAATTAGTCATTATTTGATCAACATCTTTGAATTGTATCCATATGAGTGCTAGAACCTTACTATTATAGCCAGTGGATAAGAAATACACTTTAGGAAAGAACATATCTGATCACTATTATTCGTCGGTGGATCGATTTCAAGAGCAGAAGGCTCTTAGCCACTATTATTACGGGTGGATTTGTTTTCCCCGACTCACATAGTTGGAAAAATGAGTGCAAGGGTGGCAGAGGAGAAAAAGGAATGGAAAAGAATAAGAGAAATGAAGTGTTATTGGAGGATTTTTGGCCAAAGGAAGGATGTGGGGTGGTAGAGGAGGTGTTAGGGAGTGGATTGGTGGTTGCAGAGGCTACAAAAGAGGTGGAATGGCAGCGCACAATGGTGGTGTAGGGTGGAGGCCGAGAAACAGAGGAAAGAAAAAAGAGGGAGGGAAGGAGGCTACAGGGGCTTCGTGATGGCAGCCTCGTTGTGGAGGGAGGTAGTAGGAGGTGTCAGGAGGTAGATGTGGTGGTTGATTGGGTGACAAAAATAGTGGTTGGAGGCAGCAAAGCAAAAATTAGAGAACAGGAAAAGAAGGGAAAAAAGGGAGAATGGGAGATTAGTAGTGGGAAAGGAGGGCTAGAGCAGGGCAAAAATAAAGCAGCAGAGAAGAAGAAAAGGAGAGGGAGAGGAGAGGAGGCAGACACACCGACTAGGTGGTGGCAAGGATGTTTGAAGGTCAATGGATGTAAGGTGGTGGGGAGAGGGAAGGGAAGAAAGGGAAAGAGAAGGCCACGTGAAGGAGGCTATATTTGGCTCAAAAATGGAAGGGAAAGGGATGAGGGAGAGAGAGCAAGCTACTGGGGGAGGTAGGCGGCTATAGTAGGTTGGCCATGGAGGATGGTTGAACATGGAAGGAGAAAGGAAGAAGAAGGGAGGAGGGTTCTAGGCCGGTCAGGTAAGGAAAGGAAATAAGAGGCAGGCTGACCCTATGTGTGCGAGCAAGAGGGAAAGGAAGAATGTTTGGGCTAGCCCAACCGAGGGGGAAACAAAAAAGAAAGAGGAGCGGGAACCTAGCTGTGGCTGTCACGTGGGAGAAGGGAGAATAGATGGGTCAGCAGCCTAACGCGAGAGGTAGGAGCGAAGGAGAGCATGTCGGGTAGCCTTGAGAGAAAGAAAAGAAGAAAAGGAAAAAAGGAGGAAATAAAAAGGAAGAAAAAGGATAAGGAAATGAAAAAATGGAAAAATAAAAAAGAAATAGGGGAGAAAATAAAATTAAAATATTTTTTAAAATAAAAGTATTTAATTTTTTTATATATAAATAAATTTCATAATTTAATTTATTATAATTTTATATATATATATCTGGTTAAAAACGATAATTTTAGTAAAATATTGGTTTGAAAATTTATTTAAATAAAATGAGTAGGATAAAATAAAAAATATTTATTTTAATTTATGAAATATTCATATCAGTTTTTATAGACTCAAAACCCACAAAATATATCAAGGCTTGTGATAATGGTTATTTATTAAATTATTGGTATTAAAATTTTGGGGTATTACAGGTAAATTCCTCATGATTTCTAATACATGGTATTAAGGGTTACGATGATTTACATGGAAGCATATGCACATGATTACAGTTAGCTTGTGATAAACTCTATCCTCATGATTTAAGGTTATAAAGATGTCCTTATATTTACTATGATGATAATATTTCAATATGCACATCAATGCGGAGTGAAATATATGATACATGAGAGTTGTATGTTTAGGGTTTTGTGGATGCAACCCACTAAATGTATGAAAAGTGGAAAATATAGTCAATCACCAAATGGAAAGATTACCCGCGTAGTAAAATAATTTGAAATATTTCCTTTTTTCCCATTTATGAAAAATTTCCCATAATGATAATTTTTGGTAAGGAAATTAAAAAAATGGTGAAATTAGGGTTTTAAAGGGAATTTTGGTAATTTTAAGCTAATTCTCTCTTATAGATAATTATATTCTAGGATGGCCATAGAATTTTTAAAATAACTTAACATGGCTTTTTATAGATCTTTGACCTCGTGCTTTACCTTAATAATTGGAAATAAAAAAGAAAATTCTGAGTATGGAAAATGGAAATGGTTGTGTCTTACGTGGCATATGTCATCACCTCATAAAATGTTAATACTTAAGTGGAAGACATTGAGTTAGGAATGGTTTGGACTTTGGGATTAGCTACCATATAGCTAAGGTGTTAGCCCTCATTTACTGTTTATGTCAGTATGCCGCTATATACCAATAAAGGCCCAACTTTACTCTATAGGTGACCTACGAGCCCTATAGGGGGTATTGATACTTAATGAATAGGTATAAAAGGATGGGAGGATATTATGTAGTCTTTATTCTTTGGTATGACAAGTCATACTGTTATGTCTTAGGGTTTGAGATGAGGGTATTGTGTAGGCTTCAAGTACCAATATGACCATCTCTAACTTAATATCCCTCTATTGATTGTATCCCCTTCAAGTGAGTAAAAATGAAAATATCTATTGTATAAGAAAATGAAAAGAAATAATTTATTAATCTGGTATTAATTAGATATATTGGTTTGGTATTGTTTTGTATATTTAGTTCAATAGTTGCCTCACTACCTTACTACTATGTATGGAATGTATTTTAACCATATTTAACTAGCATGTTTTACTATTAAGCTTGAGATTGGATTTTTATATACATTAATCTATGAATATTGTTTGTTGTTATGGTATATGCTTTGTGCACATGTATACTTTCTAAATTCTTCGTGACTCTATGGAATGTGGGTATGCTAATTCTTGTAAGGTATAATGATGTAGGAGCAAAAACTAAAAATTTAGAATTTATAACTATGGAACTAATTATTGTTTATTTAGAAAATATCTCCCACAAAATTGAAGACAAAAGGATGATTATATTGTAAGAGATGAAACATACAATACAAGCTACTAGGCGTATACATGCATGTGCATGGCATGCATGGAGTGCATTACTACGTGTATGGGGGAAGTAATATATAGCTTGGACATGCATTTATTGATTTAATTAATTAATTAATTAGTATAGTTGGAAATTAGCTAGAGAATAAAGTAGCGTAAATCTACCTTTTTGAAGAATATTTTATATTCTAGTATCTTTTAGCATAATTCTAGTATCTTTTAGCTAGGTGTCTTTTGAAGAGTTATACATTTTAGCTAGCATCTTGTAATTATTATCCTTGTATATATAAATCCATAGAGCCAATGATTAGAGATAGATGAAGATTGAATTAAAGTTCAATACAAATTGCAAGCATTAAATTCTGTGTGAGTTCATCTCAAGATTAATCAAATTTATGTGAATGATTAATCTTGAAACACTTAATTCCTTTATTTGTGTGAATTAGAGATTAAGTACTATCTGATCTAAAATCCATAGCCCATGCCATTATTAACCATACTCATCGTCCAAATATTTCCCAAAATAAAAAAACTTAAGTTTCATACCGAATCCTAACCCTAAGTTTCAAACTAAACCCTAACCCTAAGTTTCAAAACTAAACCTCACCCTAAGCCTAACCCACAAAACCATATATCATCAAACCCTAATCATCAACTCATCCTTATCATCAACCCATCAATATCAAATCATATTCATCATTCATCAATCAAATTCAAATCATAATCATTGAATCATGAACACCATCGTATCATCATCACCATCATTAAATCTTCATCATCATCATCTTACCATATTTGAATATCTACAATATTCAATTCACAACTTTTGAACCTTCTTCTTCTTTATTCCAGCATAATCAAGTATTGGTTTTACATAATTGATAATTCCACATTGCCATACACATCAACTTTGGTATCAAAGCCTTAGGCTTGATCTATTACGATCAAGATCCCATCTTTCCTCATGATTCTTACAAGAATGAGTCTTTACTTCAAGATTCTTCAAATGATTTGCCTCTTCTTCAATAATCTCCTAAGAATTCATCTAGAAGACCCCAAAATCCAAGCATTTAGAGGAATGATCGGAGAAACACCACTTGGTTGGTGAAGAGAGGAGATGACAAAACAAGAGGATGACTTGATAGATGTTCTCAAGATCTTTGTGGATGAAATTGAAGAATTGAAGCTACTTGTAGGGATCCAAAGCTTAAAGGTCACATGTGTAGCTACAAAACCAATGGGAATAAATAAAAGTATACCACATGAGAAGGGCACAAAATCAAAGGGACAAAGGAGAAGAGAGTGTGGGAAATTATGTAAGACCATATGACACCTCAAGAAGAGCCAATGATGTTGTAAAAAAGGGAATCCAATTTGATATACCAAAGTTTGAAGGTAATATTGATTGGGAATCTTTTCTCAAATGGTTGCAAATTGTGGAATCTATTTTTTATTATAAAAGTATTGATGATGAGAAGAGGTGTCAAATAACAATATTAATGTTTAAGAAATTTTCTAGAGTATGGTATGATAATTTGAATAAGAGAAAAGAGGGTGAAGGAATGCCAAGAATTAGGTTGTGGAAAAAATTAGAAAATGTGGAACCAAGCATGATATATTGTACATTATATCAGTTATGTGAGTACCTACATGACGATAATGTGGAACCAAGCATGATATATTGTACATTATATCAGTTATGAATGATAGCATGTATTGATGTATTCTTACCTTTACATATATAGCTTTATCATGGAACATATTAAATAGAATAACTATGTACGATAGAAATTTTAAACTTGCGTTTCCATTAAGGGAACAACTTGGGTTTCTCACTAATTGATTTACCAAAATGAGTAAAACCTAGTTTGTACACTAGGATAATGGTTAGAATAACTAATTGGTTATGAAATGGAATATTGGTTTAATGATTAACCTATCTCATATATGGATACATAAATGGTATAAATTAAGGAATTGGATAATTAGAAATAAACCTTAGAAGTTTCTTGGATGCTCTTTCCTATTACATATGCAGTTGCTTATCTGAGAAGGTTGTGAATCTAAGCATGATGCTTTGTTGGAATTGTGCATGATAGCATGTTCTTATTCACTTCAACCTTTATATATGGCCTTATCATGATGCATGATGTAATTTATATTCATGTATGGTAAATAGGTATACTTGTATACATTAAGGGATTAATTTCACTTACCCAATACTGATGTGTCTGTTTACTCAATCGGCTACTCATTCCCATTAGTAGAGGGCCATATGAAGGTTTTTAGAGATGGTAAGTAAGGGGCCTACCTCAGTTAGATTAGCGCATGAAATCAAGGATATTCGTAAGGTTTTGTAGGCATCTATGGTGGAAAAAGATTTTAAATTAGGTGTCATACCCTAATTCATTTTATTATAGCCCAATACTTTATCCACTTATATTTTTAATGATTTGGTTAGAACCCATTAAGGTCCTCTGATGTAAACACTCTTGAAGTAATTTAATTAAATTGTTAGTTTTTGTACTCTATTTTTTTAAGTGTTTTGATTAGTTAGGCCTTGTATTTGATATAGGGTAGGTGGTAGACATCTAACATGCATTAGGTACAAAAGTAACACCCCATTTTTCCTAGGTGTTGTTTACTTTTGCAAGTGTTTTAATAAATTTTTTGGTTTTAAAAATAGGGGTGTTATACTAATTTACCTCCGAAAGGGATGTCATAAGCCTATAATATCTAAGATAACAAATGAGATCATAGTAATACATCATACCTTGCTTACACAATACATATTAACATACACGTACCATCAGGCTTTCTAATACAACGTCAATATCATGGATAGAAATGTATGAATAATAAGAATTCATTCCACATCTATCCATAATTTTCTATTATCTAGTTAAAAGAATATTCCATTAGGTTAATTTTCTAAGTTTTATGATCTATTAGATAATATAATTACTGATTATTATTCTTCCTCTCTTTTTCATTATTTTGTTCTTCTTTTTTGAGTAATGGACTATTTATCATCCCATGGAAGCCTATCCAAACAATAGGAAATAAATTTTAGTCCCATTTAAGTAGCTTCCAATAGATATAATTATAGGTTGAACCAAAGTAACTACAAATGGACATATATAAAGTCTGCACAAAGCCAATTAACCACAAATAAGCATAAAGTTTGGCAAAAGCCAATAAACCTTCTAGGTGACCAAACCCTTTAGTATCTATATCCCCTAGTGTATCATCAGTGTCTAGAATAAGTAAGGCACTCAGATCTACAAGGATCACAACCAAATGTGAAGCTCTAAGGCACCAATAAATGCTAGAAGGCTAACTAACTCCTACTATCTAATCAAGCATGGGAGAATCTAGACCCATGTAAAACTTAATTACCATTCTTTTTAAGTGATTCGTGTATTATTCACCCAAGTTATGTTATCAAATAAGGCACATATAAAAACCAAATCACGACTTACTCATACCCATAAAACTATCTTTACCCTCCAAACATGTTGTGGGATCTTTATTAATTATTATTCAAGATTAAATCAACCCATTAAGACTATATTTAGGAAAATAATCCAGATTATGCCATCCATTTGTAGCATTGAAGCATGAAACTTCTCGTTTTTCCATTAAACATATCTAAAGTCATGTATTAAGAATACTACAAATTATGAACCATTTAATCCATCGAATATGTTTGTTAGTTTATATCAAGATGTATCTTTTGATCATTATATTGTTATATTATATTATAGCATAATATAAAGTCTCAAATAATATAAATTTCAAAATAAATAAAAATAGCACACTCTAGATGAACCGATCAATGTGTTTTGGCTAACTAGTTTATCGGTTTGGCCTAGCCAAACCCCAAATTTTCACCAAGAGAATCGATTGGTATTAAGTGTTCTAAGACTTTTAGATCATTTTTCACCAACCTATAGATGGATTTTAGTAGAAAACAACTATGATTACTATAGACAACGCGATTGATTAGTTTAGTGGCACTCGTTAAGTTTTCTAAGTGCCAATAGATTCGTTTAGCTTAACTAGGAGATCGATTTTCTCCTAGATAGTACACAACAAACATATTAAAAGTAATGAAATCTTCAAAGTCATTTAATATCAAAACCATTCATTACACCAAGATTTGTCATTCTTATAAACTAAATCATGCTTTGGTTACAAGAAATCAGCTCTATTTCACATGAATCAAGCCTTTTCTCAGACATCTTTAGCATCCCAACATGCTAAATTAAAATAAAAAAATTTTAAACATGTAAATAAAGATTAGAACTTTATAGAGTATACTAACTCAGATACTTATTCATGCTACAATTCAAAGGTAAGAATTACATACATGATGCTTAGGAAAAATTTATATTTAACATAAGAAACCTTCAGTTAAAAGATTTCAACATTTAAAGCCTTTAAAAAGAAGATGTTTATACTAAAAAATATTCAAATAATCCTTATATATCAAAAAATTTGAATAAGGGTAGAGAACGAAATTAAAAAATCCTAGAGAAAATAGAGGAAAGAATCACCTAAATACAAAACTTAATATTTTCCTAAATCAAAATCTCTCTTGGTTAAGAAAAAAAATAGGAGGGAGCTAGAGAAAGGTTCAAAAGAGTGAACTAAGATAGGGTGAAAGCTGAAAGTGGTGAACAATTAGCATAAATATTGAGAAACTAAGGGTATCCTAGTGGCTTAGAAAATTAATGAAAAGAGATAATTATGCTCATTTATAGCAAATGAATTAGTAAGGAATGAGTGAGTATCTGTAATAGATCAAAAACCATTATTTTATAGTTAAAATATTAGTTGAATAGGAAAATTTATTAAGAGTAGGTTGACTTTCATTCTAGAGCTCAAATAGTTATTTTCTTGAGAATTTTGGTTAAGTTCATTTAGAAAAGATCAAACACAAGAAAGAAAATGGCAGATCATTATGTGAAGAAAAATCTCTAAGCCATTTAGTGATAGTTTGGAATGAATCATATGTTCTAGATTCATTAAAAGGAGAAATGAAGAAGAATAAAAATGATGAGGTCATCCTCCCCCCTCTTTTTTTAAAATCAGACACGTAAATTATCTCTAGGAAAAAGTAAAGCTAACCAAAGGTTTAAGGATTACTCATGAACAACTTGAAGTTGGATTACCAAGGTTCTATTTTTATGTTGTAAATTTCTCAAAAGAAACCTAGCTTTTAAAATAGCTCAACTCAATAGACAAGTCATTCAATTTTATCAAACTAATCAACTCCACAATAAGTTAGTCATTAAGTTTTCCCATATAAGGCCATTGGTGCTACCAAACAAAAATTCCTAGCCAAAATGATGAAGCGACCAATCAATTTATATAACAATCATCTCCAAATTTTAGGTTATCTTCATTCGTTTGAATAATTCCAACCTAGTCAGACAAACCATAATTACCTAGATGGAATAGAAAACTCTACAAGTCTTTGAAAGACCAACTACAAAGTCCATATATATACTATCTTACTTCTACTTTATAACTTGTAGTTTACTAAACCTACTAGTCTCTTATGCTTTACCTTAGCCTTCTAATAGGTTATACATAGAGTAAAAACTCTACACCTCCTACTTCTTATAGGGCCACCAATATACCCTATTTAGATCCTTATAAATCATATCTCCTCCAAGATAAACTGAATAGGTAGTATCATGACCATCTTCAAGGATTTTCCTCTTCAACTCAACACATACTCGTGCTACACACCACTTATAATTGTACTTGACACTATCATCCTCATATATATGACTTCTCTTGGCCCTACCATCTACAATACCACACTTGATCTTTTTGATTGACTAGCTCAAATGTGATAAAGCATCGAAGATGTAATGGTGCGTGCACTCATCCATATTTTGAAACAAGCAGTGGTAATTAACTCAATCTCCATCCATCTGAGCTTTTGACAAAAATGATTAAATAACACCATCATACTCGCAAAATGCAATGTCTTCTAGATAAGAGAATTTGAAACTTCATTAGCCTTACATGGTAGATCAATTCCAAGTCATAATCCTTTATAAACTCAAACCATAGGTGATGTCATAGATTTAACCTACTGTTTAAATGTACTTGAGGCTTTTGTGATTGGTGTAGAACTTGTATTAAATACTATAGAGATAACTCCGCAAAATATTTAAAGAAAACAACAATACAACAAGCTTTAAGTCATGCATTGGGTAGTTATACTTATGTAGCTTCCGTTATCTAGAAGCCGAAGCCACTACTCTCATGTGTTGCATTATTATGAAACCTAGTCCATACGTAGAAGCATTTCCAAACACTTCAAAATAATTTATCCATTCAGTAACGTGAGAACTAGAGATGAAGTCAAACACCTCTACATTTCCTTGATTATTTCACTCCATTTCTCATCCCACTAGAAATGCATAGCCTCATTCATCAAATTAGTTAATGAAAAACTTAACGTGGAGAAGACTATAATAAATCTACTATAATAATTAACAAACCCAAAAAGACTATGCCCTCTGTGATAAGTGTTGGTAAAGGCCACTCAAAAAATTCTCAAACCTTGGAAGGATCCACTAGCACACCCTCCTTTGATGTCACATGTCCAAGTAAATCCACTTAAGTTAAAACTCACACTTTAAAATATTGACATATAATTGGTGTACTCTCAAAAATACTAATATTTATCTTAGGTTTTATTCTAACTCTACCTAACTGTTGGAGAAGATAATAGTGTCATCTTTGAACATCATGATAAACTCATCAAAAATTGTAGAAAAATCTTATTTGTGATCAACGTGAATATTAATGGCGTATTTGTGATTCCAAAAGGTATTACTATGAACTTAAAATTGCCATTGCCTATAATTTCATCTTTCAAATATATTGCTCTTTTATCTATAGCTAATGGTCACTTAAAAAATGATCAATCTTCAATAAAAATTTGGCTTAATTGAGCTTGTAAAATAGATGATCAAACTTAGGTAAGAGATAATGATTCTTTAGAGTAACCTAATTTAACCCTTAGTATTCGATATAGAGCTTCAGGTTTGGGTATTGGCACGATCCTCAAGAACAAGTCTAAAATTATATTCGTACTCCCTTAGGTGATGTAGTTGGTCAACCATAATGCTTCACAAAACATTTATTCTAGTTAAGCCTTAATATCCTTCATTTATGTGGGTGATATATGGTACAATTGTTTGGGTATTGGCACCATCCTCAAGAACAAGTCTAAAATAAACTTAGCATCTCGAATTGATGGCATGCTAGGAATTTTTTTAGAAAACACATTAGAGTACTTTAGCATCATCTGGATTTTATTTAGTGGTGTCTCATTAACCTCGGTATCTCTAACACTTCACAAGAAAATTTGATACCCTTTTTGAATTAAGGGACCCAACTCAATTGCAATTAAAACCTTCATAAAGGGGGTTAGTTCTAATAATTACAATAAGATACCCTAACACCCTTTGATCCTCGAAGAACCAAATTCTCCTATGTGCAATCTATAAAAAATCAATATTTCCCAAACATATTCATGCCAACGATCACATCAAAACCTTACAACTATAGCACCATGAGATCTATTAGAAACTTTACTCAATTAATTGTTATGTCCACCCATCTATACCCACCCAAGGTAGGACAAGAGAAGTAGAAATGCTAAATATCAGAGATATATTGCTCTAGCAACAAATGTGGATAAAGAAAAAAATTTTAATACACTAGATGTAAATAACACACTTGTAGAAGATGTAAAAAAATGAGCATATAGATCACGCCAAAGGCCTAGAGTTCTGCCTTAGACTTGCTAATCACATTCTAGTGCTCATGCGTAGTAACTACTTCAACACTACCTAATCACAATATGGTGAAATATGTTGGGGTTCTAACCTTTGGGATTGTTGGTGTGGCTAGTAGCACTAGCTAGAATGGACAAACTCTGTAAGTTTGTGGTTGTGGCACTACATAGCTCTGGTGCTCTAATATATAGTGTGACTGCTTTCAACCCTACTACCTCTGACATGGCATTTATAAGCTAAGTGTTCTATTATACCACAAAAATGGAAATTAACGTTGTGACCCTCACAATCCACCCCTTAATGATCTGCTCCACAAAAAATTGTAATGTTAGTGCCTCTCCTTAAATCATCCCCGAGATCGACATCCCAATTAGGCCTTATTCCTATCATTAGGATGCTAGTGACCCTCTAACTTGTCACTCCGTGTCTGGATGACCTAAGAAGCTTCTAGAGTGTGATCATACATACTAACCATATCTCGCAAGCAAAATCCCACTAATAAATTTTGATACATTATCTTTAAGCGAATTTTAAAGTAGGGAACATGCATTACCATGCTGGCCTTGACCATAAGAGCAAACAAGAATAAGTCCATTAATCTCTTATACTCCTCTAATAACATGCCTCCCTATTGAAGGGCCATGTACTCATCATAATTCCTCCTACAAAGATGAGTAGGGTAGAATATAGCTTGAAGAGTCTCAAAGAAGGGTCCCCCAATGGTAAGCTCTCTGCCTCTACTTTAGCCGCTTCTCCACCATGAAGGGTAATATGGTAAATTGGCAAGTAAGGAAGGGATAACTTAATAATTATATAAGCAAGGGATAAATCAATAATTTTTTTCTAATATGTTGAGGGGATAATGGAGTTTTGTAATAAGACTCTAGTAACACTAACTAGTAAGGTAATGATGTTTGATAATTAGTAAGTATCACGAGAACAAATCTTGAATCGACATTGGATAAGATTATGATGGCCTTAATGATTCCTCTATGTTATCTTGGATAACTGTATAAATAAGAAATACCTAATAATATCATAATGATTGAAAGTGAATAAGTATCTGACTATTGTGCTTTTTGTGATCACCTTAATCAAGACGCTAATACTTAAAGTGAAAGACCTCGAGATCAGGAATGGTGACTCTTTAGGGTTGCTTCCCTAAAGATGTGGTTTAGCCCACGATTATTCTGGTATTTACTAGTGTGCCTTTATGCCCCAGTCAAGCCCTACATCTTACTCTATCTAGCTCTACAGATCTATTTAGGGGAGTATGCATACTTATTGATTAAGTGTCCTTGTTGGTAGGATACTACGTATCTTTATGCACCAGTATGACCAAGGTAGCTTTACGTCCCAAGGTTGATGGTTGAAGGGTATTAAGTAGCTTGTATGCTCCAGTGCGACTAGCATACCTTTATGTTTTGGGATCTTAATCTCCCGTTTGAGGTAAATAAATGGAATTGTTGTGATGATTAAAAGGAAAAACACTAATCGTAAAAGTGAAAGATTAATGATTTAGGCCCATTTGAATTATGATTATGAGTGTTGATCCATATGATATAATAGTGTCCCAGGAGCATGTGTCCTTGGAAGATGATTATGAGTACCGGTTCACCGTATATAATAGTGGCCCAAGAGTGTTTTACCTTAGATGATGTTCATATGTATTCCGGTCCACTAGCGTTAATAGTAGGGGATCCTGAGCTTAATAAATCTAATTTTGTTGTGAATAAATTATGGAAAAATACTAATCACTTAAAGTGGAACATCATATGAGTCGGAGCCAGACTTGTCCACCGGCAAATAAAAGTGGCAAGGAGAGTTTTGCACTAGAGACTGATCCACTAGCAATAATAGTAGTCAGGAGTGTTCTCTCGTGTATGTATTTTGGTCCACCAACTATAATATTGGGGTTCCCGCACTCACACAGATATTTATAATCCGAGATGTTTAATTAATGATGGACTAATGGCTTAAGGCTTAGAAGTATTGATTGTACATTATGATTTATTAATATTTGATGGAATTGTTAAGAATGTGTTTTTGGTGTATGCAATTCTTATTATATATGCATATAGTTTTGTTTTATGTATTGCATTGTGGGTTTACCTTTAAGTATGTTTTAAAGGGTTACTCATTACTATCGTACTGACAGTACCATAGTACTAAAGGGTTCCATTCATGGGGCCCCTACCTATTTAATAGGCAGTGTATCTTGCGGGTCCATTTTTAGGTGCTACTCAAGTGGGCAATGGGAAAGAGCATAAGGAAATTATCTAGACTTTTAGGGTTTCCCTCTTTCTCTCTTACTTCTTGATTTAAATGTATTCTTTGATCTTATAACCACCATTGGTGGATTCTACTCTTGTAAATGTTTATTTGTGCTACTATGATTTTAAATATGGTTTGAAATTCTTATAAATTGTATCTCATTCTTTAGCCTTAGTACTTGGTACTGGAAAGGTATAAGTGCACCGATCTGGTACTAAGTGCGGTAGTAATATCCCCCAAATTCACACTTTGTTATTTTACTTCTGCTAATTTTTTTAAATAAAACTAAAATTTTCAGGAGTGAATTTTGGGGGTGGTATTCATGTCCATGTTTAACACTTTGTAATGTTACATTAAACATCCATGCAATAGAGATGAAAAAAAATGATGATGGACATAACCTAAATCATGGGTTGACACTTACACCTTCAATGAGAGACCCTATTCTCTAAAGGTCCACTCAGTACCATGTGCTATTGTGCTCGATTAATCACCACTCATTGTCTCACAAACATGTACATACATATGATGACATCAAAGTTATGCAAGTCCAACTTTATCAAATCTAAGGAGAACTCTACCTAACCTATGGCTATGACCAAATCACAATGTAGACTAAACACATGAAATCCTATATCTAAAATGTAAAATAACAAATTTAAAGATAATAATGGAAGGAAGTAAGTCACCTCAATCAATCAACATAAAAAATGAAGGAATTAGACACATGAAACTTAAATAAAATATATATTGATGTACGAAATATGAGGAAAGTAACTTATATAATGACAATCTCGTAATTTACCTTCACCTAGCTAATCATATTGAGGATCTTACCCAACGGGTCTACATGATATCCCCTAAATCCTTTAACCTAATAAGTTCCACAACATATACATGCATACATGTATCTACGTTTGTATGTATGTGTTTGTATGTGAGTGCGTGAGTGTGTGTGTGTGTGTGTGTGTGTGTGTTAGTGGTATCAGCACTAACAGTCAACGACAATATAAGGGAAGTCATTAGTGACTTGTGGTGGGTAGAGGCAATGGAAATGGCTACAGGTCCAAGTTACAAAAAAATTAAATAAATTGAAAAATATAACAAACAAATTAACTATAAGAAAACATAAAAATGGATTGAAACTCAATCAAACCAAGGTCCACTAATGGCGATGGATCAAGCGGAGGTGGTAGCGGACACCTTCTAAGGTGGAAATGGCTAAACGAGTTGAATGAAAAAAAATATTAATAAAATATAACAATAGTAGAAGTTAAACAATCAATAATCTAATAAAAAAATGCTAGAAAATACAAATTATAATACCCCATCTTTTTATACAGTGATGAATAAGAAATTATATTGATTTTGGTGTTTGATTTTGATTTTGTGTTATGATTTAGTTTGAGGCAAAGTTAGATTTGAAATGAGGTTATAAAATTAAATTTAATGAGTTTTCCAAGCAAATTGATCAATTGGTTCAAACTTATCAACTGGTTTGTCACTTCATCAAACAGGTTTTTACTTGACTAAGTCGATCGACTGATTGGAGAAATGATTGACTCATTTATAGAACAATC
Source organism: Tamarix chinensis (assembly GCA_030549775.1). Lineage (NCBI taxonomy): Eukaryota > Viridiplantae > Streptophyta > Magnoliopsida > Caryophyllales > Tamaricaceae > Tamarix > Tamarix chinensis. The sequence goes on along the minus strand of CM060177.1, from coordinate 60,587,024 downwards.
GAGTAGTAGGCCAAATCAATTGACTAGTGTTTTTAGATAGGTGTGTTTTTAAAACTATTATTTGGAAAGTTTTCTTATATTGAAATGGAAACTTGTTAACCCATGTTGAATTATTCCTAAGGGATTCTTGTCCTTTTTAATGATCCATTTGACACAAAAATACTACTTCAGATCAATTTTGATGGTGGATTGGGATAGATGAAAGGGTAAGATGACCTAAGCCTTATCTTCTTCCACCTCTCTTCTTTACACGTTATGATATCATCACTTTGATCTTATACTCGATTATGCTTAGTTAGGAGTTTCCTTCAACGTAGACCTTCCATTACCCCTCTTGTAAATTGTATTTCTAAATCAATTGATCTGCACTCCTCTAGAATCACCACTTGAACTCTATAGGATAGGTTAGCATATCTTGGATGAAATCTATCTATTTCACTCAAATTCAAACGGTGAGAATTAAGGTTTATACTATGATTTGTATTGATTGTTTGGCTATAAATAGCTGTGATCACCCCTTTTATTCACTTTTTATTTCAACCACCAAAAATACATAATCTCTCTAGTATTCACCTTCTCCCTCTACACCTTGAGCCTTATAATCAAATTCCTTTCGCTTATCTGATCCATTCTCTAGCTCCTACTTATCTTAATTATTAAGCAAGAAAGATTTTGGTTTAGGAAAAATGTTGAGTGTTTCAGCTGAGTATTTGTGCGACCATAGCCGGCACGCAATTTAATCCCTCTTGTTGTCACTTGTAGTACTGGTAAATAAGGGTATCGTTCTAGGCTGGGGATTGAGAGGGCTCACCTCTATCTAACTAGCCTGAAAATAAAAACTAAAACTAAAAATTAAAATCCTAAATAACCTAAAATAAATAAACAAGAAAAATACTAATGGGGGTTTATAAAATAAAAATAAAAGGAGTAAATAAAATAAAGTGAAATAAAATAATGAAAATAATGAAGATATGGGAAACCCGTAGATATGAGAAATATGTTAGGGAAATAAAATTCCACCACTAGATTAGGTTGAAATATAATATTTATTTCTAAGTCATCTTTTAATCGTGAGAAAGAGATCGACCAAGTTGCACACCAAAAGCAGGTCTATACACCTTATAGTACTTCCCTTAATTATTTAATACGACAAAGCGCCAATATTAACCCTATTAAACACTAGCAGTATAGCAGCAACAAGCGGCTCCTATATTTAACTAGATTTAATGCATTAAGTGTAAGTGGAAGGCTGTCAATCTAAGTACCGAAAATAGTACAAAAAGCATTTCTAGTTGTATTTCCTTTCCTTGAACCACACGTATTGAAACGTTTTACCACTTAGGTTAGAATCACAAAACGATTAGGTGAATTGTTATCTAACCTAGCTGCAATTTATACATATAAATTCTAGTATATTTAGATGGCCACCTAGCAGGCAAATAATCTTACATACTATCACTTATGAGGAACCAGAACAAGGCATGCACCAAATAAACTATACTTGACAGAATTATAGATATAAACGATAGCAATTAATATAGAGTCAAGAAACAATCTCACGAAATAAAGAAAATAAAATTATAATTCAAATCATAATCTAGGGTTTCAATTCATTCCCTAACAATAAATAATCAGCCATCCATAATTAAAGAATTAATTACACAGAAATATATATCTAAAATATAAATTAAAAATAAGAGAAAGAAATAACTGGAATTAATTTTGGATAAAAGATTTAGAATTTATTCAGATAAAAATTAATTTTATCTGGAATAAATTCTATCGGTATTAATTTCTTTTTATTTTTCTTCCTTCTTTGCCTTTATTTCCATGCCAAATTCTTTTTCTTTTTCTTCTTTCTCGGCCGGCGGCTGACAGGGATGACGGAGGTTGCAGTGCTGCCGCACATTACTTCTCCTTTGGCCTCGGTTTCCCTACCGCTGTTTCCTCTCTCTGACGTGCTTTTCCGTGCGACTCCCTACGGCTATTTCTTTTCTCCCGAGCCTGTGAAGGCTGTTCTGCGGCTGTCCCCCACCTGGAAGCTTGCGCTGAAGGCTCTGTCTGCGTTCCGTTTGACCGAGCCTTTTCAAGGCTCTGTTGCCTCGCGTTGCCCCCATGTTCTCTGCCTTCTTCCACGTCAGCCGTGCGCTGACTCTTTGCTGTGTGGCCCTCTCTGGCTCTCAGTTATCTTTTTTCTTCTCTTCTGCGTCCCACGCCACGTTTGGCGTCGTTTTGTTCTTCTTTTTGTTCCAGGCCTTTGGGCCGTTGGTCCAAAGGTCTTATTTTTTTTATTTTTTTTATTTTCTTTTATTTAAAAATAAAACCTGCAAAATAAAATTCAATACATATTAATAAATAATATTTTATTCTAAATTTACTTAATTTATATCATTTTAGCTCAAATAATATTTTTTATGCAATTTTTACCACTTAAGCATAAAACAATAATTATTCCCCTATATTAGTTAAATAAACTCCAAAAACTAAGATTATAAGGATATAAAATGTGTCAAAATATGAACTCATCACACCCCTACACTTAGCTTCTTGCTTGTCCTCAAGCAAGTTATTACTCTAAACAATTAAAATTAAATTAACTAGCCACTTTTGTAGGTCTCACGATTACACTTAGCATGTGAAATAAGCCCTTTAAACCCCTAGGTCACCCATCGAGGACGAGTAAGATATCCTGAGGGTTTCGTAGATGATATACCCACAAAATCACACACAAATAAAATAAATAAATTACACCTAATACCCTTAACAATTTTTTTTTCTCAGAATCTTTTACTTTCAAACGTCAAGATTAGCAATCAATCAAGATTCAGTATTGGGAGATTTAAAGAATCAATTTCAACATATGGTTCACACATAAACATGATAGGTATGATCAGATCAATATTATGAATGAAAATCTACCACGCCTTAGTCACATCAAGATCCATCCTCACTATGGATACCCTCTATTTTTTTTTCTTAGATTCATGGCTACAAATGTTTTGAAACACTCATGTATTTGAGCTAAGATGATAAAAATAACAAACAACTCACATATATAAATAAAGAAGGCTCATGTTATTGTGGATAAAACCTCATGAAAGATATCAAATACTTGCCAAATGGACCGAACCATATGCTTAACTCTTATGACTAATCTCCATCAGATCAAAGGCTGCTCATCTCAAGAATCAAATAGGACTTACTTAATGGTTGTAACGGGGTTTAATGTAAGGAAGGGAATGTATTTTAGGAGTGTGGTGTTAAAAAGATCAAGGGCTAGTGGAATCTAATAATTAGATGAAATATAAGCATAACTCCACATCAATCATTAATGCTACACCTCTCCATCGTCACACCAAAATAGAACATGAATAGAACTTTCTCAACATAATCTCCTTAACTCCCTATCTTCCTTATATCCTAACATTTTTTTTCTTTTTTTTTTCAAAATTTTTTTTTCTCCACCAAACATAACCAATCCCCTTTCTTAGCATAAATACATATATTTCTTTCACACACACAAATACACAATAACTCTTTATATCCATAACGATATGATTTCCTTCCACTAGCTTTAAGCAAAGGTAAGGAGATTAAGGCTCGAAGGTTATTCAATGTGGGTAATGAAAAAAAAAATGTATGCTCCATGTATAGGCTCAAAAGGGTTTCTATAGGGTGTAAATCATGTATACACAAATCAGGTTAAGCTATTTGGTCATGTGATGGAAAATTCCTAAGCTGCCTTTATCATTTTCTCAATCAAGGCATATTTTGACTATAAGCTTCGACTAGCACAAGAGTAAGTTCTAGTAATCTCTATAGTCTATTACAAGATCTATGGCAAATAATTTGATCAAAGCAATTAAACATATATAAGGTTTACAAAGAAAATTTTGAAGCCAAGAAAAATAGATGATTTTGTGTAAATTCGCTCAAAAAAGAGAAGGTATATATGGTTCAAAAGCTCACTAAGAAATGTGAAGAATCTCAACATGCCATGCCGGTGGTTAGACAATCATACATATTCTTTCTCCATTCAAACTTAGGCACTTAGATATGTGTTCCCTATATCGAAATTAACGAAAAAAATCTCCACTTGCTTTATCTCAATTTCATGGTCCTCTGTTCGTTAGATTTCAAAGATATACTCCTCATTGACTAATTAAGGGTTCCTAAGACTCTAAAAACACTAAACACTCTAATCAAAATCTAAAAAAAAAATTTTTAACATACATAAAACACATGCACCCCCACACTTAAATCACACATTGTCCTCAATGTTTAAACAACTAAGGAAATATGAAATTTAATGTATGGAGAAAACAAAATAAATAAATAATCAAATAACTAAAGGATAGAAAACTCCCTTATGACATTGGGTTGCCTCCCAAGCAGCGCTTGTTTTTATGTCTTCAGCCTGAAGTTGTAGTGGTCTACTCGTTCGGTGTGGGTCCATCTTGTAGGTGCACTTCTTCAACGTTATGCTCCATGAATGATTCATAATAAGGCTTAAGCCTATGACCGTTTACCTTAAACTCATTCCCCGTCTTCTCGCTTTTGATATGTATTGCTCCATAAGGGAAAACATTAGTAACAATAAAAGGACCAACCCATCTAGAATGCAACTCACCTGGAAATAAGCGAAGACGCGAATGGTAGAGTAGCACTTTTTGTCCCACAACAAATGACTTTCCACGAATCATCTTATTATGAAAAGATTTTGTATTCTCTTTGTATACCATAGCACTTTCAAAAGCGTCATCCCTTATTTCTTCTAATCCGTGAAGTTGTAGCTTTCTATGCCTTCCAACTAAGTCGATACTCATGTTCAAATTCTTAATAGCCCACCATGCCTTGTATTCAAGCTCCACCGGTAGATGGCATGCCTTTCCATAAACGATTCGAAAGGGAGACATGCCTATGGGTGTTTTATAGGCTGTCCTATAAGCCCATAAAGCATCATTTAGCCTTTGGCTCCAGTCCTTTCGATTTGGACTCATAGTTCTCTCTAGTATCTTCTTTATTTCTCGGTTGGAAACTTTGGCTTGCCCGCTAGTTTGAGGATGGTAGTGTGTAGAGACTTTATGTGTCACCCCATACTTACATTGCAAGGCTTCAATTGTCCTATTGTAGAAATTTGATCCTCCATCACTAATGATTACTCTAGGTATACCAAACCTAGAGAAAATGTGAGATTGAAGGAACCCTGCAACTACACGAGAATCGTTAGTCCGGGTGGCAATTGCTTCCACCCATTTTGATTCATAGTCTACTGCAAGAAGAATATAGAGGAAACCTTTAGAAGATTGAAAGGGTCCCATAAAGTCAATGCCCCATACGTCAAAAATTTCTACAGCTATAATAGAAGTTAAGGGCATTTGGTCTTTAGGACCAATATTACCTGATCTCTGACATCTATCACATTGCCTACAGTAATCATTAGCATCGCTAAATAGTGTTGGCCAATAAAAACCTACTTCAAGGACCTTGAAGGCAGTCTTTTTAGCACCAAAATGTCCCCCACAATGCAATGTATGACAATGTGCTAGAATATGCTCGAATTCTGAATCAGGGACACATCTCCTAATTATACCATCAATACCGAATTTCCATAAATAGGGGTCATCCCAAACATATTGGGATGCTTCTTTTCTAATTTTCGTTCTTATAGAACGTGGCATGTCGGTGGGCAACTTATGTGTTACCAAATAATTTACTATATCAGAAAACCATGGTGTACTTACCTGTATCCTGAAGAGTTGCTCGTCTGGGAAGTTCTCGATCAATGGTACAGGTTCACCTTCTTGAATCATTCGGCTCAGATGATCTGCCACTACGTTCGCACTACTTCTCTTGTCCTTAATTTCCACATCAAATTCTTGTAACAAGAGTATCCATCTTATCAATCGTGGCTTTGCGTCTTTCTTAGATAAGATATACTTCAAAGCTGCATGGTAAGTAAATATGGTAACTTTAGTTTGAAGCAAATATGACCTAAATTTTTTAAGGGAAAATACCACATCCAATAGTTATTTCTCGGTAGTTGAGTAATTCAACTTAGCATCATTTAGAGTCCTTGAGTCATAGTAGATGGCGTATGGCTTTTTATCCTTTCGTTGTCCCAAAACTGCCCCAATCGCATAGTCAGAGGCATCACACATGATCTCAAATGGTAGGGACCAATCTGGCGGTAATATCACTAGAGCAGTAGTCAAAAGCCTTTTTAGCTCGTCAAATGCTTGTTGGCATTCTTTGCTCCATTCAAATATCACCTCCTTTTGTAAGAGGCGTGTCAAAGGTCGTGCAATGCTGGAGAAGTCTTTTATAAACCTACGGTAGAAACCTGCATGTCCAAGAAAAGAACGCACCTCTCTCACGCAAGTGGGAGAGGGTAAGTAACGCACAGTATCTATTTTAGCCTTATCAACCTCTAACCCCCTGGATGATACAACATGACCGAGTAAAATTCTTTGTGTTACCATGAAATGAAACCTTTCCCAATTAAGCACAAGGTTAGTTTCTTCACATCGTTTCAAAATTAAAGTCAAATTTTCGAGACAAGATTCAAAACTATCACCAAAGACACTAAAATCATCCATGAAGACCTCAATAATTTTCTCAACGTAGTAAGAGAAAATACTAACCATACATCTTTGGAATGTACCAGGGGCATTGCATAGCCCGAAGGGCATGCGTCGATAGGCAAATGTGCCAAATGGACATGTGAAAGTCGTCTTCTCTTGATCCTCCTCTACTATGTGAATTTGGTTGTAATCGGAGTACCCATCTAGAAAGCAATAGTAGGAATGACCACCCAATATCTCGACCATTTGATCAATGAATGGTAGTGGGAAGTGGTCTTTCCTTGTTGTGGCATTCAGTTTCCTGTAGTGAATGCATACTTGGTATCCCGTCACTATCCTTTGAGGGACAAATTCATTCTCCTCGTTCTTCACCACTGTAACCCCTGATTTTTTTAGGCACCATGTGTATAGGTGCCACCCATTTAGAATCTAATATAGGGTAGATAACTTCACAATCCAATAACTTGATGATCTCTTTCTTCACTACTTCCATCATAGGAGGATTAAGCCTATGTTGAGCTTCCCTAGTTGGCTTTGCTCCCTCCTCAAGAAGTATGTGATGAACACACATAGTAGGGCTTATTCCCTTAATGTCTGCTAGCGTCCATCCAATAGCGGTCTTGTGAATCTTGAGAAATCCTAAAAGCTTCCTCTCTTCTTCCTTTGTTAACTTTGAAGATATGATCACAGGAAGGGTATCATTATCTCCTAGGTAAGCATACTTCAAGTGATTCGGTAATCGCTTGAGTTCTAAAATGGGGGCCTGAATCACCGAAGGTATGGGCTTGTTAGTTGATAAGGGAATTGAAAAAGGAGGGAATCCATACCGATATGGATGGTTTGCCTCCATGTGAGCTACAACATTCACAAGATGTGGTGAAAGTATTGCTTCTATTTCCTCCAATGGAATCATTTCCCCCTTTTTATCCAATCCTAAACTTTTCAAAAGAGTGATATCTAATGGGTCCTCCTTGACCTCCTCAAAATGATCCTGTACAAAAAAATCTATAGTGTCAAGAGTAAAACAAGAATGATCATCCATCGGGTATCTCATAGTATTGGAAATGTTGAAACTTATGACTTCCCCATCAAATTCCATGGTAAGAGAACCAGTATGAACATCTATTTTTGTGCGAGCATTTCTCATGAAAGTTCTTCCCAATAGCAATGGCATTGGACTTGAGATGCTATCATCCATATCCAACACATAAAAGTCTGCTGGGAAAATAAGTGTATCAACCTGCACAAGGACATCTTCTACAAGCCCCTTAGGGAATGCGTTAGAACGATCAGCAAGTTGAATGATCACATTATCTTTCTTAAGCTCTCCTAAACCTAAAGATGCATAAATAGAATATGACATAACATTAATAGATGCACCTAGGTCTAGCATGGCATTTTCAAACTTATTGTTACCAATTACACATGGAACTGTAAAAATTCCAGGATCCTTGCATTTTGGAGGTAGCTTCCTTTGTATCACCGCAGACAATTGCTCACTCATCCGCACTACTTCCTTCTCCCGTAATCTTTTCCTCGTGGTGCACAACTCCTTTAATAATTTTGCATTTTTAGGCACTTATTTGATAGCCTCTAGGAGTGGAATGTTTATTTGCACCTTCTTAAATGTATCCAAAATTGCTTGATCACTCTCATCTTTCTTTGATTTGATTAACCTGCTAGGAAAAGGAGCTGCAGAAATAGGATTAGTTATAACATTATTAGGAATGGTAGAGGATTTACTATTCCTAGAACTTTCAAATTTCAGTTCATTAGCTGTTCCATCACTCGTTTGTCGGTTTTCGCTTTTATTTTCTTATTTCTTCACGCTCTCCGCCTCTTTTGTAGTGGGATATTCTTCCAATTGCTCTAAGACCTCTTTAGACTTATTTGGAGCATTCTCATATATTTTACCACTTCTGGTTACTACCACATTAGCTGATTCAAGGCTGCCCTTTGGATTTGGTATGGTACTGCTTGGTAGTTTCCAAGGATCATGTATTTGGTTGAGCTTGGTTACTACTTCTCCCATCTGACGCTCTATATCCGACACTCTCTTATTCATGGACAATTGGCTTTGTATAAGTTGATTTTGTCCGTCTACCAGCTTTTTTTTATTATTTGTCGGTGCTTCAAGCATCTTATCATATTTGTCATTAGTTTGAGAGGATCCTCCTTGCTGTTTTTGATAAAAACCTGGTGCTACTTGGTTGAAACCTGGAGGATTAAGAACATTGTTATTATCTTTCCAACGAAAATTTGGATGGTTACGCATACCTAGATGGTAAGTATTTGAAAACCCGATGGAATTAGCTTGTTCATTGTCCTCTCCTCCTCTTATCTGTGGACATTTCTCACTTGGATGTCCTATTGCTGAACACACTTCACATGTGGTAACAATTCCCGTAGCTGATGCAATCTGTGAAACAAGATTAGTGAGTTGGTGAAGTATATCATCAAATTGATTTGCTCTCACCTCATTTACTTTTTCATGAATAGAAAGACCATCATATTGTTGTGCAGTGGAGGCTCGATTTTTCAATAGCGCTTGTGCTGAAATAGGATCTTTGTCGATAAACGAACCACCACTTGCTGCATCCAACATATTCCTTTCAAGTGGAGTGAGACCCTCATAGAAATATTGCAATAGATTCTCTTCTCTCATCCCGTGTTGTGGGCATTGTGAAAGCAAAGCCTTATATCTATTGTATTATGCATGAAATGATTCGTCAGGCTCTTGCTGGATCCCACTGATCCTCTTTTAGAGTACCGTGACACGTGATGCTGGAAAATATTTATCTAAGAAAGCACTTGCTAAGTTATCCCATGAGTATATATGTCCTATTGATAACTCAAAAAGCCAGTCTTTTGCACCATCCATCAAGGCAAATGGAAATGCCTTGAGTTTCAAGATTTGAAGATCTGCCTCTTTAGGGCACATGGAGACACACAAAAATTGAAATTCCTTTAGGAATTTATTTGGATCTTCACTTGGGAGACCATGGAATGTTGGAAGACGATGAAGTATGTTGGACTTTAACTCGAAATCCCTTTCTTTCCCTTCAGCTGGTTCAGGATAGCCTATGCATGTAGGTACAGCTTCAGCTATGTTATGGGCTGCTAGTTCCCGTAAACTTCTATTACCTTCCATTTGAGTGAAATAGACAAAATCGGTTGATGATGGAGAACCAGAAACTCTTGACTTTCTAATTGCTCGAATGAACCTTTCTATCTAGAGATTCACTGGTATCAACTCTCCTTGTGTTTTTCTTCTTGTGTGCATTCACCAGTGGATACCTGAAATAAGAGAAACACTTTAACCGAGTAAACCGTACTAAAAAGAAATAAAAATAAATAAATAAATAAAAATTAGAAAACCTTGCTACTATAATATAGGGAAAGTTACCAATCCCCGGCAACGGCGCCAAAATTTGGTGCGACCGTAGCCAACACACAATTTAAACCCTCTTGTTGTCACTTGTAGTACTGGTAAATAAGGGTATCATTCTAGGCCGAGGATTGAGAGGGCTCACCTCTATCTAACTAGCTTGAAAATAAAAACTAAAACTAAAAATAAAAATCCTAAATAACCTAAAATAAATAAACAAGAAAAATACTAATGGGTGTTTATAAAAATAATAATAATAGGAGTAAATAAAATAAAGTGAAATAAAATAATGAAAATAATGAAGATATGTGAAACCCGCAGATATGAGAAATATGTTAGAGAAATAAAAATCCACCACTAGATAGGTCGAAATATAATATTTATTTTTAAGTCATATTTTAATCGTGAGAAAGAGATTGACCAAGTTGCACAACAAAAGCAGGTCTATACACCTTATATTACTTCCCTTAATTAATTAATACGAAAAAGCCCCAATATTAACCCTATTAAACACTAGCAGTATAGCAGCAACAAGCGGCTCCTATATTTAACTAGATTTATTGCACTAAGTGTAAGTGGAAGGCTATCAATCTAAGTACCCAAAATAGTACAAAAAGCATGTCTAGTGGTATTTCCTTTCCTTGAACCACACGTATCGAAACCTTTTACCACTTAGGTTAGAATAACAAAACGATTAGGTGAATTGTTATCTAACCTAGCTGCAATTTATACATATAAATTCTAGTATATTTAGATAACCACCTAGCAGGCAAATAATCTTACATACTGTCACTTATGAGGAACCAGAACAAGGCATGCACCAAATAAACTATACTTGACAGAATTATACATTTAAACGATAGCAATTAATATAGAGTCAAGAAACAATCTCATGAAACAAAGAAAATAAAATTATAATTCAAATCATAATCTAGGGTTTCAATTCATTCCCTAACAATAAATCATCAGCCAGCCATAATTAAAGAATTAATTACACAAAAATATATATCTAAAATATAAATTAAAAATAAGAGAAAGAAATAACTGGAATTAATTTTAGATAAAAGATTTAGAATTTATTCAGATAAAAATTAATTTTATCTGAAATAAATTCTACTAGTATTAATTTCCTATTATTTTTCTTCCTTGTTTGCCTTTATTTCCGTGCCAAATTCTTTTTCTTTTTCTTTTTCTTCTTTCTCGGTTGGCGGCTGACAGGGCTGACGGAGGTTGCAGTGCTACCGCGCGTTACTTCTCCTTTGGCCTCGGTTTTCGTGCCGCTACTTCCTCTCTCTGCCGTGCTTTTTCGTGCGACTCCCTATGGCTGTGTCTTTTCTCTCGAGCCTATGAAGGCTGTTCTGCGGCTGTCCCCCATCTGGAAGCCTGTGTTGAAGGCTCTGTCTGCGTCCCATTTGACCGAGCCTTTTTAAGGCTCTGTCGCCGCGCGTTGCTCCCCTATTCTCTGCCTTCTTCCACGTCAGCCTACGCTAACTCTTCGTCGTGTGGCCCTCTCTGGCTCTCAATTATCTTTTTTCTTCTCTTCTGCGTCCCACGCCACGTTTGGCGTCGTTTTGTTCTTCTTTTTGTTCCAGGCCTTCGACCTTTGGCCGTTGGTCCAAAGGTCTTATTTCTTTTCTTTTTTTTTAATTTTCTTTTATTTAAAAAAAAACCTACAAAATAATATTTTATTCTAAATTTACTTAATTTATATCATTTGAGCTCAAATAATAATTTTTATGCAGTTTTTACCACTTAAGCATAAAACAATAATTATTCCCCTATATTAGTTAAATAAACTACCAAAAACTAAGATTACAAGGGTGTAAATGTGTCAAAATATGAACTCATCATGTATTATATGATTTTCCTTTGGGTTTGGTATGTTCATTCATTCCTTTCTATTTCAAGTTAAAATTTATAAAATTTATGAACAAATTTACAAGCCAAAACTTGTTGTTTTTAAGGTTTTAAAAGTTAAGGATTTCATAGGTTGAGATTTCTTGTTTACGGAAAGTTTTAAGTCCATCAAGTAAGTTATTCCTAATTTTAAAATGGGTTATGAGTAATCTTCCATTATATGAAATTCTTCAAGTTGATATTACATGTTGGAAAAAATATATAGTTTATAGAAATTAATTTTGATGGTTAGCTATTAAATTTTAAGTGAAAAGCATAAAACTTAAGAAAAGATGGGTTGTAAGGTTTAATGTTGAGAAGTGCAATGAAAGTAGGCTAAAAATATGTTATGTGATGTAAATCATGTTCCAATATGGTATGATAAAGATTGATAAGCATGATCTACATGGACATGATTGTTTGTTGTTGTTGTAAGGTAAATTGATTGACTGGTTAGGTTAAACTAATTAACTAGCTCCTAGAACAGTCAACTAGTTGACCTAACACATCAACTAGTAACCATGTATAGATCTTGGTCTTAATTTTTTTTAAACCCATCAATTGGTGGGAAAAATCGATCGGCCAGGTCTATGAGCAGTTAACTAATTTTCCTAAACTAATTGTGTAATACCCCAAAACCCTAATTTAGGGAATCATGGCCAAATAGGGAATTATTAGGAAATTAATTAAATAAACTAATTTTATTAAATTGAGAGGGAATTAATTAAGGTAAATCTAGGATGAATTTATAAATAAATTTAAATAATAAAATTTCAGTATTTTTCTAATTAAAATGGAATTTAAGAAAATTTTTTCAAAAAACTTCCTAAATTAACCTAAAAAGAGAATTTAATTATTATTTTAATATTTATATATTATTAAGCACCCCAAATCACCCAAATTATACTAATTAAGCCAACCATCTTTTTCCCTCTTTTTCCTTTTTCTTTTTCTCCCTTTTCCCCCTCTTTTTCCTTGTCTTTCCTTTCCTTCTCATCTTTTTTTCTCTCCTTCCTTCCTTGACTTGGGCCAGTCGATGGCCCAATTTCCCCCTTCGCCTACACGGCCCAGCACCCCGCACCCCTCCTTTCCTCTCTTGGTCGGTTCGGCCTATCATTTTTCTTTCTTCCTTCTTTATCCCTAGACCGCCGGTCCAGCCTCCTTCCCCCTCTACGTCGTCTTCTTCCCCCCGACACACCTGCAACTCCCAGATCGGAGCCGGATTTTCCGCATCCAATCCCGCCGTTTGACCGTCATTCTCCTCCTCTCTTTCTCGTCGTCTTCCCTATCAATTTGTCTCATTTGGCCATTCCTTCCCTGCCCGCACCATCCCCCTCTCCCGATAAACATGGCCTACCCTGTAGACTTGCGTCGGCCCATCCTCGCCGGCCGGAGCACCATACCCCTTGCCCCCCTACTCTCCCACCTTCCTTTGTCGTTTTAACCCCCCGATTGGCCTATAAATAACCCCAAGAGCTGCCATAATTGGGTTCGAAATTTAGAACCCAGAAAACCCCGTCGTGCGCCACCTCCATTTCAGTCAGCCCTTCCTCTGCCGTCGGCCGCCCTTACCGCCCGACCCAGCCATTAAAATCCTCCCTACATTTCCCTCTACGTAACCCAACCGCCATCTTTCCCTACCTTGCTCCGCACGAGCCGCCTCGGCCATGTGAAACCGCCTCCCTGAATAGCCTATTCGACCCCCTCAAGCCACCTTCGCGCCACCAGCGCCGCCCATACCGCCGCCCGCAACACCCCCTCTACCCCCGAAAACAACCAGGGGATCCTACCCTACCATCCTACACCTCCATTTTCCCCTACTTCTCTCTCCCCTAGCCTCCACATCCACCTCTCCCATTTCTTCCTTCCTTCCACCGCCGCTGCCGCCGCCGGCACCACCACCCCACCAGGTTGCCTTCCACCTCCTTAGACCCTAAACCCTGAATAATAAAAGTTTAATCATTTTAATATTACTGATTGTTATTATTATTATTATTATTATTATTATTATTATTATTATTATTATTATTATTATTATTATTATTATTATTGTTATTATTATTATTATTATTATTATTATTATTATTATGTTATGTTTATTATTCTAACCGTTATTATCATTGACTTTACCTCTACTATTATTATTAATTTTAGTATCCTTATTGCTAAGGGTGTTATTACTATCGTTATTATCATTATCATTATTATTAGTATTACTATCATGGGCATGGTTCTTATTATTATTATTGTTACGGTCTTACTCTTACTCTTATTATTATTATTATTATTATTGTTATTATTGTTATTATCCTCATCGATATTATTATTACATTATTATTATTTCCACTACTATTGTCATCATCACTATTATCCTTGTTATTATTATTATTAATATAACTATTATCATTATTATTATTATTTCTATTATTATTGTTATTGTCATCGTTACTATTATTACTATGACTATTGTCTCTATTGTTATTAATATTATTATTATTATTATTATTATTATCATTAACACTATTATTATTACTATCATTATCATTTTCATTATCCTTACCATTATTATTATTACTATTGTTATTATTATAATTTTAGTATTATCATTACTGTGTTTACTACTCTAACTATTATTATCATTGTTATTATCTCTATTATTAGTAGTAGTAGTAGTAGTAGTAGTAGTAGTCTTATAATTATTAGTATTATTACCATTATTATTATTATTATTAGTATTCTTATTATTATTATTATTATTATTATTATTATTATTATTATTATTATTATTATTATTATTATTATTATTATTATTATTACTATTGCTATTAGTAAAACTGACACCCTTACTTTAATACTATGAGTATTATTAAAACTTACTTTGATTAGTGGGGGGTCGATTAACTATCTTAAGAATAATAATAACCCTATCTTTTTGTTTATAAACTACTAGTTATTAATATTAGCCTTAGTATTAGGCCATGATAGGGGTAAGATAGGGATTTGGATAATTTCGATAGGGGGAGATTAACCTATAGTATTTCCCTCTTATAGGTGAATCGAGTGAGAACTTCCGGGAGGCATAGGAGCGTGCTCCAAGCCCGGCGCCGATTTAGGTAAGGGTCTAACTAAGGCCGCTTGTGTGATATATGAACTACTTACCTTGGATGCCTCGCATGATTATGTGTCGTGTTTTAAATGTCATTATCTTACCTATTTTACGTGTAGCGCAGCTTGGATTAAAGGTACGTCTATGTGATCGCTCTTGTTATGTATTAATGTGGATGTGCTACATGTGGCGATATGATGTGGCCTTAGGACATGCATGCTAGGGTATTTGATGTGGTGATGCGGTTTGGGGGCATGAAAAAGAAACTTTGGAACGAAAGATAACCAAAGGGAAGTAAGTTGGCTATTGAGGGGAATAGGAGAAACTAGTGTTTGCATGGGGTGGTTAAGGTCCGCATGGGGGCGAACCTTACGTACAAGAAGATGCCTCGGGGGGTGTGGAAGGTAAGAGAAGTTTCGTTTGGGTGTTCGGGGGCTTCGAGTGAAAAATAGTACTTAGACCAAAATAAGGGTGCGTATGAGACTAGGCTAGAGTTTAGAGGGAACCCTGATTTAGTATGGGGGAAGGAAGAAAAAGAGAAGAATTAAAATAATAAGTGAGGGTGAGGGTGACATGATGTGAGGGTTGAACCAAAGATTCATGACGTGTAGGGGTGCTAGAATGGTTCTGGATGTACAAGGCAGAAAAGGGTGGGCCACATAGGCCCAAGTTAGGGTTTTTGGAGAAAATCCTAAGGGAAGGTGGTGTGTGGACCTTGGGGTATAAGGTGGTGGGCCTAGACCCACACACTTAGGAGACGGGTTCTCGGAGTGAGTAAGCTGATTAAGGGAAGGATGTCAGGCGAGTTAGGAGGCGCAGCAGTCTCAAGATATGAGATAGGCCCTCTTGGGAGGATAAGTGTAGCTGAAGTTAGCCATGCATGTCTAGGGCGAAGTTTGTTGGAAAAGATACAATAAAATACAAATCACTTAAAGAGGAAGATGCTGAGTCGAGCCCAGAGCGGTCTACCGGCGAATAAAAGTGGCCAGGAGCCGGGGTGCTTTGGAGACCGATCCACCGGTGAATAATAGTGGCCATGAACGTTTTTCCCTGTATACATTTCCCGTCCACTGGCTAAAATAGTGGGGGACTCGGTGCTCAGCAAACTAATTGTAAAATCGATAAGACATGGGAAAGATACTAAACACTTACAACGGAATACCATGTGAGTCGGGGCCAGACCGGTCCATGGGAAAATAATAGTGGCCAGAAGCATTTTGCCCTGGAGACCGAACCACCGACAAATAATAGTGGTCAGGAGCGTTTTGCCCTGTACGTATCTCCGGTCCACCAGCTATAATAGTGGGGCTCCCACATTCACATGGATTAATAAAAAGTATATGAAATTGAGTATGATATTAAGAGATTAAAAGGATAAGTCTAATTGGAACATAATCGGACTCACTATCTGTATTGTTTTATGTGCCTATATGATCATGCATGTATTGCATACCTTGTCTATTTGGCCTTAGTTATTCGGTTACCTTGCTCAGTACGAAGCGTACTAACCACCAGTTTCATGGGTGCTGCTCATTCCCACAAGCAGAAGGCCCCTCTGATTTAGTACAGGTAGGTGACTCTATCTTCGATGCCTATGACGCTTATGAGGCATCGGGCGGGACCGAGAGTTGAGTCCAGACCTAGCTTGGGGGTCGAGAGGGACGTGGCTAGAGTCTATCGTTCACTTTATCTTTCTTATGCCCTTCAAATTTGTCTGTTTTTTACGTAGGATGTTTCAAAGTTTTGGAACCTTAAAACTGTACCTTTGGATTTACTTTGACTTACAGCACTTTGATTCTGTATGACACGTGTTTTTCTTATGACTGTGTTTTGTTATCAATTTGTATCTGATGGTTGATCTGATTTAGCCTTAGCACTTAGTACCGGGACAGTAGGAGTGAACCGTTCTGGTATTAAGTGTGGCAGTAACACCCCCGAATTTACAACTGTTATCTTTGGTTTCCGTTAAACTTTTTGGAATTTAACAAAAATTTTCAGTAGTAAATTTGGAGGTGTTACAAATTGACTGGTTAAAGGAAAAGTAAGGTTTGATTAAGCAAAACAAATTGACACGTTAGCCCAAACCAATCGACATGTTGGTGAAATTGATTGACTTATTGGACCAGACTAATCAACTAGTTTGGCTAATGTGTGTGATTTGGTTCCTTTTGGTTTGGTTATGCTTTGATGCTATGCATGGACTTGTCTTATTGTTATTAAAGGTATAAAATACATATTTAATCATGGATTAATGACCTAGTAAATAGATTAAATGGACCATGATTTATGACACACTCTATAAGTATTGTAAAGGCTAAATGAGTGTACCACATATAAACTATGATGGTTTTGAGAAAAAGAGTAATGAAGAACAACATATGCTTGAATGAAATGATATAATGGGCATTAATAATATTTAACAAGAATAAATGAAAAACCCATACATTGTTGGGAAATGGAAAGGACTAATATGGAATAAACATGTCAATGTTTTCTTTATTGTTTTGTATGGGCCTTATGTGATCACTTAACCTCATGAATAATCTATTAACCACGTAAAGAGAAAGACAATTGATTGGTGTATCTATTTGAGTTACTCGATCCTTCATTAGCTATAGGGGGTTAGTTTACCTTCGGGTCTTTATTAGTGCCTTTAGATAGGATCTTAGAGATCTTGGTACCTTACCTACTCTAGATATTGATGATGTACTAGGGAGTATCGATACTAAAGGGTCTAGTTAGGTGATTGGCTTCTACCTGGACTTATGTCCATTTTGGTGGTTGGCTTCAGCCTGGACTTTATATTCCTTAGTTTGTATAGGCTTTTATGGTATGTGAGGCCATCGGTTGTGCATAGTTTATTACTCGATGATAAATAATTGGATAATTATGAGAAAAATAGTTTGGATGATAAAAAAATTGGGTCCATGATACACCACATTTTTGGAGTCATGCGCCTATCTCATTTTAATAAGGCCCTATATTCTTAACCTATCTATCCTTTGGTATTTGACTTGGTCAAGGACCATCAAGGTCGTTTATGTAAATAATTTTTTAAATATTACTCTAATCTAAGTTAGTGAACTATTTTTTAAATTAGTTGGTTTGGTTTAGCATTGTATCTAATATGGGATAGGCTACAGAAGTTTATATCCTATGTTAGATATAGTGATAATACCCCATTTTTCCTAAATATCTTTAATATTTTTTGCTTTCACATTGTTTTAAATGAGATTTTTTTTGTGGTGAAAAATAGGGTTGTTACATAAACACATTACCTCTTCAAGATCAAGTTCATTTTTAAACTAAGAAGGAAAGAAGAGAGAAAGATGAAAGGGAATGGTAGAGGAAGGGAAAGGGTGCTAAGGGAAACCCTAATTGTGTGTATTAGTTGTAATAATTTCTTTGGGATATGTGGTACAAATATATTGTTAATAGGTAAGATATTATTGTGATTTATTAACTACAAATTTTAATTAGGTTAAAATATTCTAGAGAATATGTAATAAAAATTTAAACCTAGGATGGATTATAATTACTATTCGCTCTGTCGAGTAAATCTTAATTCTAGTAATCTGATAATTTTACCTGAATATTCCTACCTAATTATTCATCTAGATAGATTATCCTAGCCTACTATACTCCTTTAATGTTTCCTCCTTTCCCTTCCTACAGGTTTTCCCTACTCCTACTCCTACAAGCCCTCATCACCCTACACCACACTTACACCAGACCTCCCTCTCCTCAATATTTTCCACTCCTTGTTTTGCTCTAAATATCCCTACACACCATCCTCTTCATAATCCTTCTCCTTTCCCTTTTTGTGTCATGAATTAATCCTAAGTAACACTGCTTCCTTCCACTCCTTATCTAGAGCTCATTCACATAAAATTTCCTCTGCATTTTGAAATGCCCCAAAATTTTCTAATTTTAAATATTATACTTAAATGAGTTTTTATTATAAAAATTAATTAAATATATTATTTTATTAAAATAAAAGGAAATTAATTAGGATAAATCAAGAAGAAATTTATAAATATTTTTATTAGGAGAGAATTTGGGTATTTTAACTAATTAAGAATCTTATTTTGGAAATTAATTAAATAAATTATTCTATTTAAAATAAAGAGGATAAAATATTTCCAAATTAATAATAATTTTATAAATAATTTAATTGAAGAAAATTAGGGTGTTTTACTAATGAAAATAGATTTTATGGAAAATATTTTAAAAACCCTAAATTAACCTAAAAAGGGAATTTAATATTTTTATTAAATAAATATTTTATGTTAAATACCCAAAATATTCTAATTTATTTATTTAAAACCAAAACCTTAAATTTTTCCTTTTTCCTTTTTCTTTTCTTCTTTTTCTTTCTTTCTATCTTTTTCTTCTTTCTTCCACGGTTGGGCCTGGACGCGGCCCAACCCACCTTCTCTTCCTCTCCCCGCGGCCCAGCGTTGCTGGTTGTCCGTGCATATGTCCAAACACGGTGTTTTGACCTTCTTAATACCGAGACATCGCATCTCGTTTAATGAAGGAGTAACCGGCGCCGACCGGCCCGGTTCTCCCCCTTTTCTTTTCTTTTTCTTGGCCAACCGGTCCACCTCCCTTTCTCCTTCCTTCTTCCTCCTTTCTCCTCCGTTGACGCGGCTCCAGCTCCCGACCCCAATAGTGGCGTTGCGGGCTACAGGGAATTTGACTGGCCGTTTCTTGCCTCATTGTATTCCCCTTGACCCAAGGAATAAATTGGCATAACTCTCGTCCGTTATCTCTCGCTCGTTTCCTCTCCCCAACCTCGCGAAACTTCGATCCAACCCAAATGATTGCAGATCGATTAATGCCGTCGGCCACCCAAATCCTCACACCTACTACCTTCCTGTAGACCCCCAAAACCCTATAATCCCATCTACTGATGGAAACCTGTTAGGGTTTCTCGAAAGGATCGAAAGATTAATCGAGCGCAACGTTTGAATTCGCCGGTTCAGCTTACTGAACAACTCCAAAGGAAGACCCAAAGAATCAAAGGTACAGTTTGTACAACGGCAACTGAAATTGAAGAAAGAATGATCAAGATTGATCAAAGTAAGAGAGCAGATTCAAAGAAGAAGAGCGAGCGAGAGAATCGCCGAGAGAGAGAGAGAGACACAAGTCGCGAGAAGAATCGAGAACTCAGCCAAAATATTCTGTCAAAAAGAATCGTCAACTATTACACGTTTACCAGGCTATTTATATGCGTATTACAGGCCGTATAACGACGTACAAATACACAATCCAGACCAACGAATACACAGCCAGATTTACAACGGAAAGGCCGAACGGGCTTATTACTTTGGGCCACATAAATAGTCCACCAGCCCAATTAATCCACAAAATAAAAAATGCCCCAAATACAAATTAAGTTTAAGACTTAATTCCCATCAGCTAAAAATAACACTTTAGCTAATCATGGCTATTAAGGATTGATTAATCCACAATCCATCTAGTCCAAAATTAAGGACTGGGTGGTGGATTATACAACTGACCTAATTTCCATTAGCCAATTTCGACCGACGAATGCATCATATGGAATTACAATTAATTAACAAAAAATTACATAATCTGCACACTTCAAATACATAATCTGCACATTCCAGCAACTGCATCCAAAGATCCATAGAGTCCATATGCTGCATTACACTCCTATTTATTCACCAAATAAGACAAACAATTATAAGTAAATAATTCATAGCAATTTCAAAATTAATTAAATATAAATTCTTAAGATTCATATCATTCCCCTCTTCTTGGAAAGGTTTCGCCTCTGAAACCTGAATGAGTCCCAGAAATGGACTAAGATCAGCCACATAAAAGGTATTACTCACATTCCCAAATTTAACAGGAAAATCAATCTTATAAGGATTATCATTAATTTTCTCTAACACAGTAAACGGTCCATCTCCTCTAGAGTCCAACTTTGAATTTCTAAAATTTGGAAACCTCTCTTTCCTAAGGTGAACCCAGACTAAGTCTCTAGATTTAAAAATCATTTTTCTGCTTCTTTTATTAGCATGTTCAGCCATCTGTTGCACCTTTTTGTTAATCTGTTGGCTTACAGACGCATGTAACCTTTTCATATTATCGGATCTAGATTCAGCATCAAAATTTTGCAATTCAGCATGAGGCAAAGGACTCAAATCTAAAGGAGTTAAAGGATTAAAACCATACACAATCTCAAATGGAGTTTTATTAGTTGTAGAATGTAAAGTCCTATTATAAGCAAATTCCACTTGAGGTAAAACATATTCCCATTGTTTAAGATTCTTTCTAAGGACAGCTCTTAACATGTTTCCTAATGTTCTATTTACTACCTCAGTTTGTCCATCAGTTTGAGGGTGACAAGTTGTAGAAAACAATAATTAAGTCCCTAATTTTCCCCACAAAACCTTCCAGAAATGACTTAAAAACTTAAAATCTCTATCTGAAACTATAGTCTTAGGAATACCATGTAATTTAACCACATTAGAAAAAAATAATTCAGCCACTGCTACAGCATCATTTGTTTTATTACAAGGTATAAAATGAGCCATTTTACTGAACCTATCTACTACAACCATTATTGAATCCTTAGCTCTATTAGTCCTAGGTAATCCTAAAACAAAATCCAAAGATACATCAACCCAAGGATGGTTAGAGACAGGTAAGGGAGTATATAAACCAAAAGGTTTTGAAGTAGTTTTTGCCTGCCTACAAGCAATACAATTGACACAATATTTTAAAACATCCTTTTTCATGTGTGGCCAGTAAAAATGATCAATTAAAACATCTAAAGTTTTCTAAGATCCTAGATGTGCCATTAACCCACCACTATGAGCTTCTTGAATTAATAAACCTTTGTAAGAGCATGCAGGAATACACAACCTTTTTTTCCTAAACAAATACCCTTCATTAATAAAATACTTTCCTTGTGTGGAAAATTCACACTTTTTATAAATTTCTTTAAAATCAATATCTTCTAAGTATAATAGTTTAATACTGGAAAAACCTAACAAAGTAGTATCAGCGGTATTTAATAAAGCATATCTCCTGGATAAAGCATCTACAACTATATTATCACTACATTTCTTATACTTAATTATGTAAGGAAAACTCTCAATAAATTCTATCCATCTACCTTGTCTTCTATTTAACTTTGATTGACTTTTTAAATACTTAATAGCTTCTTGATCAGTATTAATTACAAATTCTCTATGCCACAAATAATGTTGCCACAATTCCAAAGCCCTTACTAAAGCATACAGTTGTTTTTCATAAGTAGAATAATTCAAAGTACTACCATTTAATTTCTCACTAAAATAAGCTATTGGTTTTCCCTCTTGAGAAAGTATATCCCCTATTCCTAACCCTGAAGCATCACAATCTAATTCAAACATCTTTTCAAAGTAAGGAAGACTCAACACAGGTGCTTGGGTAATTTAGTCTTAAGTGTCTCAAAAGATTTATGTTGTTCTAATCCCCAAGTAAACCCATTATCCTTCTTTGTTATGGCAGTCAAGGGAGTAGCTATAGTACTAAAGTTTCTCACAAATATCTTGTAAAAAGAACACAATCAATGAAAACTTCTTACTTCAGTCACACTCTTTGGAACAGGCCATTCCTGAATAGCTCTAACCTTTTCTTCATCTACAGATGCACCCTCTTTTCCTACCACAAATCCTAAGAAAACCACACTTTCCAAACAAAATCTAGACTTAGTTAAATTAGCATAAATTTGTTCTGTTTTAAACACATTTAAAATAATCCTTAAGTGTTTCAGGTGTTCCTTTAAAGATTTACTATATATAAGTATATCATCAAAATAAACAACCACAAATTTTCTAATAAATTCCCTCAAAACATAGTTCATAAGTCTCATAAAAGTACTAGGAGCATTTGACAACCCAAAAGGCATCACTAACCATTCATATAATCCAAAATTAGTCTTAAGAGCTGTCTTCCACTCATCTCCTGGTTTCATTCTAATTTGATGATACCCACTTTTTAAATCTATTTTTGAAAATATAATAGCACCATGCAATTGATCCAACATTTCATCAAGCCTAGGGATAGGATATCTATACTTGATAGTTATTTTATTTACTGCCCTACTATCCATACACATCCTCCAACTACCATCCTTTTTAGGCACTAATAACACTGGTACTGCACAAGGACTCATAGACTCCTTAATATATCCTTTACTTAACAGTTCAGAAGCCTGCCTTTTTAATTCCTTAACCTCTTCAGGATTAGCTCTATAAGCAGGTATGTTTGCTATAACAGCTCTTGGAATAAAATCTATTTGATGTTCTATTCCCCTTAATGGAGGTAATCCACTAGGAATGTCCTCAGGAAACAACTCACTATATTCTTCCAATAACTGTTTCACTGTACTAGGTATTTCTTCACTTATTCCTCTCTGACACTCATAACAGTCCTTATAAATCATCAAGTACACATTAGCATTTCTTTTCATTGCCTTTCCTACATCCTTACCTTTAGCATAAAATCCAGAAGTTCCTTTCATGTCCTTTGAACTAATATCATTCTCCAAACTAGGTTTAGATAACTCCTTATAATCAGATTTAATTTTAGTTTGATCCTCAAATATTTCTTTTGGAGTCATAGGTGCTAAGACAATCTTCATATCATCCTTCTGTACTGTATACCTATTTTTATAACCATCATGTATTACCTTCCTATCATATTGCCAAGGTCTACCTAACAACAGGTGAGTAGCATGCATAGGAACTATATCACATAAAACAGAATATTCATATTTTCCTAATTTTAAATTTACTAAAACTTGTTGACTAACTTTGACGTCTCCCAATTCATTAAGCCATTGCAATCTATATGGTTTTGGATGTTTATTAGTTGTTAATCCTAATTTAGACACTAAGATAAAGCCCTTATCATCAATTAAACATCTGGTATGGAATATATTTTCTTTCTGTATAGCATTAGAATTAGGTAATTTATTACTATTTAAAGCCCTACGAACCATAAAAAGATCCCTACTCACTGGCAATTCTACTTCCTCTTCTAGATCACTATCATCCTCTGCAACTATATTGACCTCTTCCTCTTCTTCTTCAGATTCAGATTCTATATCTCCAGACTCTCTAATTAAAATGTTTCTCTTGTTTGGACATTCAGAAGCTATATGTCCTAATCCTCCACATCTAAAACATTTAATATCCCTAGTCCTGTTTGATCCATTTACAGGGTTTGTCATCACATTCTTACCCTTTTCAAACTTTCTGTCCTACCTTAACTTCATTGTTTCTACCTTTAAATTCAACCTTACTATTATTCTTCCAGTTTCTAGAAGTATTTCCTCCAAAATTTCTCCTTACTGTAGTCTTAAACCCAATCCCAGGGGGTTTATATTGCCTATATTTCCTTAATTGAATCTCTATCTTAGTAGCTATATTTACCATCTCATTCAAGGTTCCACAAGGATATAATTCTACTTTATCAGCTATCTCTGAATTTAATCCACTCAGAAACCTAGCCATGGTAGCATCATCATCCTCAATAACTCCTGTCTTAATAATCAAAACTTCTAGTTCCTTATAATAATCATCCACTGTCCTCACTCCTTGACTAATAGTTTGCAACCTCTTATACAATTCCCTATAATAGTAATTTGGTACAAACCTCTTTCTCATTAAGATCTTAAATTATGCCCAAGTCTGTATAGGTGCTTCCCCACACCTTCGTCTAGTTAACACCAAATTATGATACCAGGAGGACGCATACTCAGTAAATTCTACTACAACCACCTTAATTTTCTTTTCTTTAGAGTAATTATGACACTCAAATACTAGTTCTATTTTCCTTTCCCATTCAAAATAATAATGAGGGTCATTCCTGCCATTAAACCCTGGTATACTAAGCTTAAGATTATTCAAATTCCTATCAATGAACTCTAATTCCCTATCTTGCCTATTGTTCTGTCTAGGCATCCTATCACTATTGTGAGATACTTGGTCTTCCAACTCCTCTAGATTAGCTATGGGTGGAATTCTAATCCTAGGATCCATTGGAGCCCTTCCTAAAACTCCTGCTTGATTAGTTTCAACTCTGTTATGTTGCAACTCATTGATTCTTACTTCCTGTTCTCCTAGTCTTTATTCTAGGTTAGTAGATAAAACAGCAAATTGTGCAGTCATTGTTCTTGAAAAGTTCTAAGGGTTTCTAAAAGATCATTACTAGAAACAGATTGATTGACAGACTGACCATTGTTAGACATAATGAAATTTTTAGACTTAAACAACTAACACAGCAGCAGTTAATTAACAGAATCAATTTATTTAAGAATTTCAGACAAACAAAACACAGTCCAGTCACACGAAGTATCACAGTATCAATGATTAATAGAAATAGTAATAGTATAGCTTACTCAGACTTATTCAAGTCTATAATAATTTGACAATAATGACTAAGTAAAAGGGAACGATATTACCGCATCTGCTTAAGCAGTTAATCCACTTATTTAGGGTACCCCTCTTCTTGGAGGTCTAACCCTTTTCTCGAAACCAAAGGTTCGCCAGTTATGTCACCTAAGTATTTATCAACAAACAAGTAATTTGCGAAGAAATTGGAAATTAAGTATAGCAGATAGTAGTATTAAACAAGAAAATTTACGAATCGAGGTAACCAACAACAATTTGTCGCACAGTCAATCAATATTCAAGTTCTTGACAAAACCCTAGGTCAATTAGGGTTTCTCTTTGGAACTTTCGAAATAGAGAACCAAAATACTTTAATTGCCGGTTTTAGAACGACGAAAATCAAAACAGTCCTCGTCGTTGTAAACCCTAAAATTTCACACCTCAAAATAGGGTTAGCGAAATACAAAAATCGACTCAAAAATTGAGGAAAAATTTATCAGTAACAAAGAAAACTACAAGCACTCTAATAATCGAGGCTCTGATACCAAATGGTGGAAACCTATTAGGGTTTCTCGAAAGGATCGAAAGATTAATCGAGCACAACGTTCGATTTCGCCGGTTCAGCCTAAGGAACAACTCCAAAGGAAGACCCAAAGATTCAGAGGTGCAGTTTGTACAACGGCAACTGAAATTAAAGAAAGAATGATCAAGATCGATCAAAGTAAGAGAGCAGATTCAGAGAAGATGAGCGAGCGAGAGAATCGCCGAAAGATAGAGAGAGACAAGTCCCAAGAAGAATCGAGAACTCAGCCAAAATATTCTGTCAAAAAGAATCATCCACTATTACACGTTTACCAGGCTATTTATATGCATATTACAGACTGTATAACGACTTACAAATACACAATACAAACCAACGAATACACGGCCAATTTACAATGGAAAGGCCGAACGGGCTTATTACTTTGGGCCACATAAATAGTCGACCAGCCCAATTAATCTACAAAATAAAAAATGCCCCAAATATAAATTAAGTTTAAGACTTAATTCCCATCAGCTAAAAATAACACTTTAGCTAATCATGGCTAATAAGGATTGATTAATCCACAATCCATCTAGTCCAAAATTAAGGACCGGGTGGCGGATTATACAACCGACCTAATTTCCATTAGCCAATTTCGACCGGCGAATGCATCATATGGGATTACAATTAATTAAAAAAAATTACATAATCTGCACACTTCAGATACATAATCTCTACATTCCAGCAACTGCATCCAAAGATCCACAGAGTCCATATGCTGCATTACACTCCTATTTATTCACCAAATAAGACAAACAATTATAAGTAAATAATTCACAACAATTTTCAAAATTAATTAAATATAAATTCTTAAGATTCATATCATCTACCATCTATAAATAGCCTAATTGTAGGAGTTTTGGAATTTTTTTTCTCACCCGAAACCCTAAGCGAGGGCTGCCACCACCGTGACTTCAAACGCATCTTCCGCCGCTGATAGCCAACCTCAGCGCCACCGCATCATCTCAAATTCTTCCCTGAAATTTCTTCAAGCTAACTAAGCTATGCAGATCCTTCGATTCTTCTCGCACGAGCCGCCATAGTCGTATGAAATCTCTTGCCCGCCGTGTAGAAATCTGTAACCAACAACCTTTAAGCAGCCATCCGTCGCCGCTATTGCCACTTCTATTGCCCTCTGCACCACCCAAAAATTCCCTCTAATTCTCCTCTACCTAACCACGACCTTCTTTTCTTTTTTCCCTTTCTCATTATCTCTTTTTCTTCATCTTTTTCCCTCTTAGACTCTTTTTTCAACCACCGCCGGTGCCGCCCATCCCCGCCGACTCAAGGTGAAACTCTAAACCTTCTTAAGCCTTACTTACTATTTATTGTAATATATTCTATTTTTATTTCAATTATTAGTAATTATTCGAATATAATAATTATTTCTACTCTATTATTAATAATATTATTAGACATAATATTGATGCCAATTTTTACTTGTAGGGTATAGAGTAGGAATGAACTTATTGTGTTGTTAGTTTTGAATTTTAAGTTATTATTTGAATTATTATATGTTTTATTATCATTCTTCTTACTATTATTAATATTATAATTATTAGAATAATTATTATTATCATTTTATTAATTATTCTGGAAAATCTTAGGCCCTAATTTTGTATTAACATTCGCACTTATGTATTATAGTATTTTTATTTCTATTTTTATAACCATTAATAATAATATTAGTATCATCTCTATTATTTGAATATTATTATATATGATATTAATTTTATTATTTATTTATGTAAATGAATAGTAGGTAATTAATTAGGGGCAGGGTTGAAATCCCACCTTAAAATATAAGGCTTATATATTACTATTATTATTATTATTATTATTATTCTTAATATTATCTTTATTTATAATATTTAGTGTTTATTAAAGGTATATTATTATTATTTTCATCCTTACTAAAATTATTTTGGGTGAAGGGTAGAGACCCTTATATCACCCTTTTGTTTTAAAGTTCATCGGTGTTATTATTAGTTTTTTTTTCTACTAGTATTTTGTGTAGTTAATTTTAATATAATAATATTTTAATTAAAAATAAGGTCTTGGGATAAGTTAGAAATAATATAATTCTTAAGAGGAAACCTAATCCTAGTATTTTCCTATAGTAGGTGAGCCCAATCAAAGCTCTCAAGTAATATAGGAGCGTGCTCCAAGACCGGTGACATTTTAGGTAAGGGTGGTACTAAGGCCTTTTGTGTGCCTATATGCATTATGTACTTCGCATGTTATGTATCCTATTTTTATTATTATTAGTTATTTCATATATGGTATGATGTGGAGTTGAAGTAGGTTTTTGTATGGCATGAGTACTATATATGATGAAATATTGTATATGTGATGATATGTGTGTGGAGGCATGCATGAGAGGATGTTAGTGTTGTTTGGGTGAGAGAAAGGATGAAAAGGGATAATGGGGGAAAGAAGTTGATCAAGGGATGTGAATTTACCTAAGTATTTTAATGACCCATGAGTGTAAGAGTGAAATATAATTTATGGTTATATATGGGGGAATCTAATTTATGGTTTTATATAGGAGAATTCAACTTATAGTGTTATATAGGAGAATATAATTTATGGTTTTATATGGAAGAATCTAATCTATGGCTTTGTGTGAGAGAATATAATTGATGGTTCTATTTGGGAGAATCTAATTTATGGTTTTGTGTGGGAGAATATAATTTATGGCTTTATATGGGAAAATCTAATTTATGGTTTTGTACGGAAGGATCTAATGTAAAGTTTTGTATGGATGAATCTCTGTTTTGATATGGTTCGAATCTAGAGTTTGGTATGTATGAATCTTTGGGTTTTATATGGTTTGAATTTAGGGTTTTGTAAGGATGAATCTTTGGGTTTTACATGGTTTGAATCTTGGGTTTGGTATGGATGAATCTTTGGGTTTGTGTGGATTGAATTTAGAGTTTTGTATGATGAAATCTTGGGTTTTGCATGGTGTTATTAATGGTTAAATAGTGGTATTAGGGTCTGCATGATGGTATTAATGGTTGCATGGTGGTATTAGAGTTTGCATCGTGGTTTTAATAGTTGCATGGTGGTATTAGGGTTTGTATGGTCGTATTAGAGTTGGCATGGAAGTTAATAATTGCATGGGATGTGTAAAGTTTGTATGAGAGCAAAATTTATGTATAGAACGTTGATTTGGGATGTGAGGAAAGTAATGTAAGTGTTGTTTGGGTGATTGAACACTTTGGATGGAAAATAGTTTGTGGAGCATTATATGGGTACGTAGGAAACCGAGCTAGGGTTTGTGTGGATAATTAGGGTTTGGTGTGACTGCTTAGGGTTTTTGCGGTATCAGGTGTATTTGGTGACTAAAGTATAATTATGAGGATGGAATTTATGATTTGTGATGTGTGAAGTGTAAAGGGAGTGATTCATGCATGTCCAGGGTGAAAGCTTTGAATAAGATACTTAAGACACTAATTATTTAAAGTGGAAGATCATTAAGACGGGACCAACCGATCCACCGGTTCGGAATAGTGGTTAGGGTTTTTACCCTATGTGTGACCGATCCACCGGTTATAATAGTGGTTAGAGTAGGATGCTCTATGCGTAAACCGATCCACCGGTTATAATAGTGGGGGTTCCCGAGCTCAACAACCGCAAACCGGAGTTTTGCTAAAATGCCTAAAAGATACTAATTACTTACAGTGGAACACCATGCGAGCTAGGGCCAACCAATCCACCGGTTAGGAATAGTGGTTAGGATGCGTAGTCCTATGTGCCTTTGATCCACCGACTATAATAGTGGTTAGGTATGATACCCTATGTGCCTCCAATCCATCGCCTATAATAGTGGGGGCTTCCATACTCGCATGGATTTGATAAAAATCATGGTGTGAAACGATTCTTGATCAGAGATAAATTAAATAATTAATCTGGATTATAATTGGGCCTTTACATATGTACCCGAATGATTATTGATGAGTTCATATTTTGACCTAGGGGTTTAAAGGGCTTGTTACACATGCTAAGTGTAATCGTGAGACCTACGAAAGTGGCTAGCTAATTTAATTTTATTTGTTTAGAGTAATAACTTGCTTGAGGACAAGCAAGAAGCTAAGTGTGGGGGTGTGATGAGTTCATATTTTGACATATTTTATACCCTTATAATCTTAGTTTTTGGTAGTTTATTTAGCTAATATAGGGGAATATTTATTTTTTATGCTTAAGTGGTAAAAATTGCATAAATTTTATTATTTGAGCTAAAATGATATAAATTAAGTAAATTTAGAATAAAATATTATTTATTAATATTTATTGAATTTTATTTTACAGGTATTGTTTTTAAATAAAAAAATTTTAAAAAAATAAATTGGGCCTTTGGACAAACGGCTGAAAGCTGAAGGCCCAAAGGTCCGAAACAAGAACAAAAGAAGAACGTGGCACAAGAAACAAAGCCAGCGCACGGAACGACGAAGAAAAGTCAGCCGTAAGGGCTGACGTGGAAAGAAGAGAGCTCAGCGGCAGAATAAAGGAGAGTCAGCCACAATAAGGGCTGACGTGGAAAGGTTTCTAACGGAAATAAATAGAGCCGCGGGAAAAAGAAAAAAACAGGGAGAAGCGAGAGCCTTCAAGGCTCGACGCTGAG
The DNA here is from genome assembly GCA_030549775.1 of Tamarix chinensis. Taxonomy (NCBI): domain Eukaryota; kingdom Viridiplantae; phylum Streptophyta; class Magnoliopsida; order Caryophyllales; family Tamaricaceae; genus Tamarix; species Tamarix chinensis. Next base: position 60,556,422 of record CM060177.1, on the reverse strand, counting down.
GAGTGCGGTCGAAGTCTTAGGCTCAGAAGTGAGCGGTAGAGCCTTCAGAGTCTTTGTGGAACGGACACAAGGGTACGAAAGTCATACGAAACGGAGGCTACACGAAGGACACCGCACGGAGTTTGAGGCAGCAACCAATCAGCCTTCGTCAGCCCTGTCAGCCGGAAGGAAAAGAAAAAGAAAAGGAAATTGTTGCACGGAAATAAAGGCAAGAAAGGAAGAAAAATAAGAGGAAATTTATACAAGTAGAATTTATTTCAGATAAAATTAATTTTTATCTGAATAAATTATTGAACTTTTATCCAAAATTAATTCCGGTTATTTATTTCTCTTTTTTTTAATTTATATTTTAGATATATATTTCTGTGTAATTAATTCTTTAATTATGGCTGGTTGATTGTTTATTGTTAGGGAATAATTTGAAATCCTGGATTAGGATTTGAGTTATAATTTTATTTTCTTTGTTTCGTGAGATTGTTTCTTGACTCTATGTTAATTGCTATCGTTTATATGTATAATTCTGTCAAGTATAGTTTATTTGGTGCATGCCTTGTTCTAGTTCCTCATAAGTGACAGTATGTAGGATTATTTGCCTGCGAGGTGGCCATCTAAATATACTAGAATTTATGTGTATAAATTGCAGCTAGGTTAGATAACAATTCACCTAATCGTTTTGTGTTTCTAACCGAAGTGGTAAACGTTTCGATACGTGTGGGTCAAGGATAGGAAATACAGCTAGACATGCGTTTTGTACTAGTCTAGGTACTTAGATTGACAGCCTTCCACTTACACTTAATGCATCAAATCTAGTTAAATATAGGAGCCGGTTGTTCCTGCTATACTGCTAGTATTTGATAGGGTTAATATAGGCACGTGGTCGTATTAATTAATTAAGGGAAGTAATATAAGGTGTATGGACCTGCGTTTGGTGTGCTACTTGATCGATCTCCTTCTCATGATTAAAAGATGACTTAGAAATAAATATTATATTTCGACCTAATCTAGTGGTGAATTTTTATTTCCCTAACATATTCCTCATATCTGCGGTTTCCCATCATTTCCCATCGTTTTCCATTATTTTCATTATTAGTTTGTTTTATTTATTTCTTTAATTATTTTTATAACACCCATTAGTATTTTTCTTATTTATTTATTTAGTGTTATTTAGGATTTTTATTTTTAGTTTTAATTATTTTTAAGCTAGTTAAATAGAGGTGAGCCCTCTCAATCCCCGGCTAGAACGATACCCTTATTTACCAGTGCTACAATTGACAACAAGAGGGTTTAAATTGCGTGCCATCTACGGCCACACCAATTATTCGTTGTTATGATATCATGATCGTCTTTATGATCTTTTATTCTGCATGGATTATGTGCTTATGTGTTGGCCTTAGTGCTCGGTTACCTTACTCAGTACGTAGCGTACTGATCACCCTTTTCATGGGTGCTGCTCATTCCCACGAGTAGTATGCCATTCTAACTTGTGCAGGTGGGTGAGACATCAGTCGAAGCTGAGTATTGAGTGTTTTTGGCTCGAAATTTGTGAGTAGTGTGGCCGGATCCACTCTTTTTATTATCTTATTTATTTCTATTATTTCTTCTTGTATTAGATTTATCCTATTTGATTTACTACCTTGTACTGAGTATTTCAAATGAAGCTTTTATCGATTGTAAGATTATTCCCCTTGAGGAGTTTTGATTTCGCACTCTGATTTCTATCTTATGATTGATTTTACTCTATTGGTTTGTAAACCTTTATACATACTCTGATTTTGATATTATGATCTTTCTAGTTCTTCTATGAACTATTGATTTGGTTTAATGTTTATCTCCTCTTAGCCTTAGCACTTGGTACTGGAACGGTTGGAGAGAACCGGTCTGGTACTAAGTGTGGCGGTAACATTCTCAGAATTCACTTGTTTTAATTTAAGAGTTTCTATTTTAATTACTTCCGCCTTTCTTAAAAAAAAAAGTAGTGAATTTTGGGGTGTTACAATTCTCCACCATTACTCTTCCATTCTGGCCATTTTATTCTACAACACGACTATCCACCATCCTCCTTTCCTTGCCATTAGCCACTACCACTGGTAACTCATCCTTGCATTGCCGGATTCTATTTAAACCACCATAACACCCACGTACAACATCACCTAAAGAAATCCACCTTCCTCATCCAAAAACATGAAATATATCCCTTCCATTGGCTTTGGCCATTTGTATTTAACCACCAAAACAACAATGGTCAATCCTACCATTACACCCTCTATTAATTCAACCAATATCAGTATTCCACCCCTTCTTTTGGCCACATTAATTGAAGCTCCACCCCTTCACCTCTAGCCAACTTTGCTAAGGCTTCCCCTAGTTTTTCCACCATTATCCACCAACACTCCGCCCTCCATCTTTTGGTTCTTTTGTGTCATGTTCTCCTTCCTCCTTGCTCTACATTTTATGGTCATTCTCTCATCTCCTACACTAGTAATTCCTACAATTCACCACCCATTAGGGAAAATTAAGAAGAAATTTATAAGTATTTTAATTAGGAGAAATTTAGGTGTTTTAGCTAATTAAGTATTTTATTTAAAAAATTAATTAAATAAACTATTTTATTTAAAATAAGAAGGAGAAAATAGTTTCAAATTAATATTAATTTTATAAATAATTTAATGGAAGAAAATTAGGGTGTTTTACTAATTAAAATGGAATTTATGGAAAATCTTCCAAAAATCATAAATTACCCTAAAAAGGGATTTAAATATTATTTTATTTAAATATTATTATTTTTAAATATCCCAAATATTTTATTAATTTAAATATCGAATCTAACTATTTTTCTTATTTTCTTTTTTCCTTTTTCCTTTTTCCTTTTTTTTCTTTCTTCTTCTTTTGTTTTTCTTTTTTCTTCTCCCTGAACTAGGCTAGCCCAGTGGCCTAGCCCCCCTCTTCTTCCTTTCCTTCGCACAGCCGAGCCCGCGCGGTGCCTCCTTTTTTCTCCCTCGCTACGCCGCGTTTTCCCTCTTTCCCTTCTAGAACGCAACATTTTGATTAATGGTTTTTACCATTGCGCCCGGCCGGTCTCCTCCCTTTTCTTTTCCATCTTTTCTTTCCCTTGAACCGCTGGTCCAGCCCACCTTTCTTCCTCCTCCTTCTTTCTTCTTCCCCGACATCGCATACTTGCAACTTCTTCTGATTAGCCAAAAATTTCGTCGGCAACTACGCACGATCGCTACCCACGTCCCCCTCTCTTCCACGACGATTCATCAACCACACCTACCTGCCATACCCTCTCCTCGCACGATTTCCCTCACCCCAGCCAATCACTCTCCCTGCCACGATCTAAATTTTCGTCGGCCATGACACCACCGGCGAACACTAACCCCACTTGCCCTATTCTCTCATCTTCCCACTAACCTCACTCTCTCATTTATATCCTATAAGTACCCCCATTTTGAGCCTAGTATCAAATTTTGGTCGCTTACCCAGATTTTCCGGACATTGCACCGCCGCCCCTTTAGACACCGTTTCTGCTGTATCCGGCCAACTATGCCGCCCTATCTGCCTACCAAACTCTTCCTTGCACCACCCTCTAGTTAACCAAACCACCCATTCCCCTCAATTCTTCCTGCACAAGCCACCCCGGCTGTGCGAAGTAGCCTTCCCAAACAACCCTTTCTCTTACCACCGCCACCCTTCGAACCACCATTAGCCACCTCCTCTGCCACTTCTGTTACCTCTCAAATTATTCTGCAGACCATCCTCTACCTTCCCCTACCCTTCTTTTCCTCTTCCTGCCTATCCTCCTCTCTTTCTCTCCTTCTTCTCCATTCGGCCACCAACACTACTACCGTGCCCTGCCACCTTTGGTTGCGCCACCACCCTTATTCTGTGTCCCCTCCTTTTGTACAACCATAATCATCCTTACTTCCACCCTTTTCCTCTTTCTCTTTTTCCCTTCCCTCAACTTTTCCCTTTTTCCAGCCACCGCTGCCACTGCCATACACCACCGTTGGTGCCGCATATCCGCACCAGCCTAAGATTGAACCCTAGACCCTCTCAACCCTTTTCACTATTTTTACAAGCCTTAAATTATTTTATTTCATTTATTTTAATATAAATCCTATTATTATTATTATTATTATTATTATTATTTCCTTTATTAATATGTATTATTATAATTGTTATTATTAGTATTAATTTTTTTATTTTTGTTTCTATTGAGGGCTGAAGCCCTATTATAATTTTTAATTTGATTTTATAACTATTACCCTTATTATTTCTATTATTACAATTATTAATATTAATATGTTATAAGTATAATTTTTATTATTATTTCCTATTTTGAATTTCTATTATTCTTATTCCATTATTATTAATACAACTCTTTTACCATTAGTGTTATTAATAATTCTATTATTGTTATTGTTATTGTTGTTGTTATTATTATTATTATTTTTTTTAATATTATTTTTATTATTAGCTTTTATTAGTATTATTAGTGTTGTTATTATTATTAATATTATTATTATTATTTATTAAGTTATTAAATGTAGGGTAGAAACCCTGCTTCATTTTATCTTCGATTATTGTCCTTATTATTATGACCATTATGGTCATTATTAATTTTGTAATATTACTATTGTTTCATCATTATTACTATTACTAAATTTTGTTACTTATTTTACTAATATTATTATTAGTATTATTTTGGGCTATTGTTGCTATTATTACTATTCTTGTTAATATTAACATTGATATTACTTTTAGTATATGTGCTATTATTATTTTAGTATTATTATTATTATTAGGGTAAAGTTTTCAACCTTATATTATCAAATTTTATAGCAAGTTAGTAATTAGTTAATGTTATCTTATAAATATAGTATTATTTCATTAAAAACCTAGTCTTATAATAAGTTAGTGATTAATAGTATTTTTGATAGAAGGGAGTCTAATTTTAGCTTTTCCCTCATAATAGGTGAAACTAGTCAAAGCCCTAAAGAGGTTATATGGTATGACCGGTGTGGGGTGCTAAGGCCTTTTGTGTACTTATATGCATTATGTGCTTCACATGCTATGTATCCTATGTTTATTATTGTAATTATTTCGTATATGGTATGACGTGGAGTTCAAGCATGTTCTTGTGTTGTTATATGGCATATGTATTATTTATATATAATGATATGTGTTGTGACCCCGTAAGACATGCATGTGAGGGTGTTGATATGGTTTGTGTGGGAGAAAAGATGAAAAAGGAGGATGGGGAAAGAGGTTAACCAAGGGAGGTGAGTTCACCTAATTCTTTTAATAATTCATGAGTGGAAGAATAAAATGGAGAATTTTAGGGTTTCGTGTGGAAGAATTTGATTTATGATTTTTATGGTTTTGTGTGGGAGAATATAATTTATGGTTTTATATGGAGGAATCTAATTTATGGTTTTGTATGGGACAATCCAATTTATGGTGTTATATGAGAGAATATAATTTATGGTTTTATATGGAAGAATCTAATTTATAGTTTTGTGTGGGAGAATATAATTTATGGTTCTATTTGGGAGAATCTAATTTATGGTTTTGTGTGGGAGAATATAATTTATGATTTTATATGGGAAAATATAATTTATGGTTTTGTATGGAAGAATCTAATTGGTGGTTTTGTATGAGAGGATCTATTCTAGGGTTTGGTATGGATGAGCCTTTGGTTTTGTGCGGATTGAATTTAGGGTTTTGTATGACGAAATCTTGGGTTTTGCATGGTGGTATTAATGGTTGCATGGTGGTATTAGGGTTTGCATGGTCGTATTAGTGGTTAAGTGGTGGTATTAATGGTTGTATAGTGGTATTAGGGTTTGCATGGTGATATTAATGGTTGTATGGTGGTATTAGGGTTTGCATTGTGGAGTTAGGGTTTTGCATGAGAGTTAATGATTACATGGGGTTTAAGGTTTGTATGAAAAGTTTGAGAGGTTGCATAGGATGTGTAAAGTTTGCATGGGAGTGAAATTTACGTATGAAAGGTTGATTTGGGATATAAGAAAGGTAATGTAAGTATTATTTGGGTGTTGGAACATTATGTGGAGAATATATAAGGGTCTGTTAGAGACCGAACTAGGGTTCATGTGGACAATTAGGGTTTATTGTGGTTTCTTAGAATTTTCGTATTATCATGTGTATTTGGTGACTAAAGTGTAATTATAATGGTGGAATTTTATGATTTGTGATGTGTGAAGTATAAAGAGAATGATTCGTGCATGACCATGGTAAAAGCCTTTGAATAAGATACTTAAGACACTAATCACTTAATGTGAAAGATTATTAAGCCAGGTCCAGCTGATCCACCGGTTAGGAATAGTAGTTAGGGTTTTACCCTATAAGTGACCGATCCACCGGCGAATAATAGTGGTGTGGACTTTGTCCCGCAAGTGATCAACCCATCGATAATAATAGTGGGGTGACTCGAGCTCAATAAACACAAACTAGAGTTTGCTAAAGACACTTAAAAGATACTAATTACTTGCAGTGGAACACCATGTGAGCAGGAACCAGCCGATCCACTGGTAAGGAATAGTGGGGTGGACTATTATCCCTCAAGTGACCGATCCACCGGTGAATAATAGTGGTGTGGACTTTGTCCCGCAAGTGACCGGCCCACCGGCTAAAATAGTGGGGTGTTCCTGTACTTACATGGATTTGATAAAACGCATGGTGTCCATCGACTTCTGATAAAAAGAATAATTAAATAATTAATCTAGAATAAGTATGTACTTTATGTGTGGCCTTTATCATTTATAAGTGGTATAATTTCTTCATGACCTTATGTACTATAAGTGTGGGTTTGAAAGTGTAAGTTGAGTATTTTTTTATATGATTCTATGTGCTTACATGTTAGCCTTAGTGCTCGGTTACCTTACTTAGTATGTAGCATACTGATCACCATTTTTATGGGTGCTTCTCATTCCCATGAGTAGTATACCCTTCTGACTTTGTGCAGGTGGGTGAGACATCAGTCAGGGCTAAGTGTTGAGCATGTTTTTTCTCAAAGTTCGGGAGTGTCGTGGCCGTATTTTCTCTTCATGTGACTTTATTTTGTTATGTTATTTCTTTTTATTCGCATTTATTCCTTTTGATTTATTACCTTGTGTTAAGTGTTTCGATTAAACCTTTTATAAATTGTAAGATTATTCCCTTCGAGGAATTTTAATTTCACACTCTGATTTCTATCTTATTATTGATTATAAACTTTTACGCGTACTCTGATTTTTAATGTATGATCTTTCGAGTTCTTTTATGAACTATTGGTTTGAGTTTAATGTAAATCTTTTCTGAGCCTTCGAACTTGGTACCGAAACAGTCGGAGAGGACCGGTTTGGTACTAAGTGTGGCAGTAACATTCCCAGAATTCATGGGTTTTAATTTAAATGTTTCTATTGTAATTTCTTCCGCAAAAAAAAATGTGTTTAGGTGTTAAATTCCTAGGTAATTGTTGACGACCTTGGAGAAGAATTTTTATGTTGTGAGCTTGCATTAGGTAAATGTAATCACTCATAAAATGGTAGATTTATGTGCAAGAATGATAGGATTTTTTTGGATCTATAATAATGCTAAAGTTTTATCCTTTTCAAGTATTATACCATGAATGATAAAATGATAGCATGTTGATGGGATGATGCATATAATTTTTGAAAGTTTAAGTTGTATGCACAGTAATATGTCATATGATTTACGTTTCCATGTCTAGGGTTTTGTTGGGATTTTCATTCTTGTCAAGTTATAACTTAAATTCCATAAAAAAGGCCTCGTGATTGCTAATTCATGGTAGTTAAAGTAACGATGACTCATAAGGAAGCATACACGCATGATTAGGGTTAGTTTATGATAACTCTATTTGCATGATCTAGGGTTAGAAATATTCCCGTGCATGTACCATGATGATAATTTTTCAAATTTTCAATTATTTTTTTTGCTTTAAATATTTAGGTACATACTGCATGGAATATGTAATATGTGAGAGTTGCATGATTAAGGATTTTTGGGCACAATGCACTAAATGCATGAAAAATGGATAATATAGTTAATCACCATAATGCAAGGATTACCTAAGTGCTAATAAATATGGAATATTTTCGTTTACCTACCCATGACAAATATCTCATGATGATAATGTTTGGTATGGAAATGAATAAAATGGTGAAACTAAGATTTTGAAGGGCATTTTCGTAATTTTGACCAAATGTATCTTTAACAATAATTGGATGATAGGATCGCATTCAACTTTTCATAGGTTGGCCTTATTGTTAACTTAGCTTGGTATAAACCTATAAGCTTAGGGTTTAGCTTAATAATTGGAAATAAAAGGAAAATAGGTGAAGTATGGAAAATGGAAATTTTTATGTAGTAACTTGGCATATGTGATTATGTCATAAACCTATAATGCTAAAATTGATAAACTGAATTTGGAATGGTTTGCTCTCTTAGTTTAGCTATTAAATAGGTCAAGTGTTAGCCTTCATTCGTTTTAGTTTGTTGGTGTAATGTTGTGCCCCAATAAATTCCCTAATCTACTCTATAGATAACCTATGGGCCTTATATAGGCTATTGATACTTTAGGACTAAGTGAAGGGTACTTTTTAGCCATCATGTGCTAATATGATTAAGCATACCATAGTGTCTCTAGATTTGAGTTAAGGGTATTGGGTCACCATTGGGTACCAATATGAATGGACATACCTCAATGCCCGTGTAATGATTGTATCCCCCTTGAGTACGTAAAAATGGAAGTATCTATTGTGTAAGATAATGAAAAGAATGATTTATTGGTTCCATAGTTACCCTAGTACCCTACCTTATTATAAATTAGATTTGCTGGCCATGTAGTTGCCTCGGTACCTTACCTTGGTGTGTATATGATATGATGGTTCTGTAGATGTATCGATACCCTACCTTGGTATTAATTGGATTTTTTTTGTATGGTAGTTGCCTTAGTATCTTACCTTGTTGTTGTTTTAGATTCATTAGTTTGGTAGATGCCTCAATTCCCTACCATGGTATTGTTTTGGATTTGTTCTTTCAGTAGATGACTCCTTACCCTACCTTAGTATTATTTTTGATATGTTGGCTCACTAGATACCTCAGTGCCCTACCCTAGTATTATTTTGGATTGTTGGTTTGGTAATTACCTTAGTGTCCTATCATAGTGTTTGGAATCTATTTAACTAATTACATATGCCTATCATATGTTGAAATAATGAAAAGATAATTAGCATGTTTTACTGTTGAGGTTGAGATTGGATGTTTATATATGTTGTTCTATAAAGATTATTTGTGGAAATGGTACATGCTTTGTGCTTAAGTATGTTTTTTAGATTATGTGTGACTATAAGAAACGTGGGCATCCTGTCTCTTATGAGATATTGTAATTTACTAATCACAACGAAGTTATACTAATACTACTTTTACTAGTGGCTACATGACGGCCATGGAGTAGCATGAAACATAAAATAACAGGAAGGATACGTGCAGTCCTTAGGAAGAAGTCTCACTTGTAGAGTGGACCTTTGGATTTAAGAGTTAGGACAAACTGATGTTGTACATACCAGTGCTAGTTTTATTTATGATCGATTTTTATTTGGACTATTATGTCCCTTGGTATATTTTTGTTAACTTATTGTAATGATAATATTTATTTGTATCTACTACCTATGTATGCCATTCTATTTCCACTAGTTTACCTTGGTTATATATTGTTTTAGCCTTAGCACTTGGTATAAAAAAGGTATGGAAACGAGACTTACACAAAGTGTATGGGTAGCACCTAGTAATTTGGTAATTAATGTTTCTACAAAATAAAATTTTTAAGTAGGCAAATCGAGAGGTGTTACATTTATACCAAAATTTTAGATGACATGTGTCATTCTAGATAACCCATCTTTGGATGATATTTTTAGGTAAAAAAAGAAGATTCTTGAATCACACTTCCCCATTTTCAAACAACATACAAAGAATTTTAGATGACATGTCATTGAAAAAAGTTAAGTGTTAACTGAAATTTTTTTGACAAAATTTCTTCCACCAGTTTTTCCAGCCAAAAACTTCATCCACAATACCCATTATTTCAGACAACTTTGGTGTCACTAATTCTTTTATTAATTTTTTTTCCCTTTAAGTAAGGCCTATAGTGGAAATTTAATCCACCAAATATTTTTCAATAATGATGTCATTTGTAAAAACCTCTCCTCCCATTTTATATTAAACTAATAATAATAATAATAATTTCAAACAACTTGTCATTTATATTTCCTATTATCATGGATGATTATTGGTTGTTTGCGATTATGTCGTCATAAAAAACCCTTTTTATTATATTGATATTCTTTTACAATATATTGATTTTACTTTTGTATGTTGCTAGTAGCAATAGATGTTAGGGATAAGGTGGTGAATTCTGAGGTTGTTATTAGAATTTGTGATCTTTCCTATGCATCTTGGAGTTTTTTAGTAAGTTGGCAAGCCTAGTTGTTATGCTTGTATAGTTTTGGACATGTCCAACCTATATATATTAATAGTGGCTCAAGTGATGCATATGATAAACCAAAAACACTTGAAAGTTCAATATTATCTAAGCTTAGATTCTTGGAAAGTTATTGATTAAACAAAGTCTTTGTGATCCTATAATAACACCTTAATTTCCTCTCATACCGTCATACTATTTTTGTTTTAAATAATTATCTTCAATCTTGCTTATGTTTTATAGGGTTTCTAATGCCAACTTTAGAGGATTTGTGGTCGTTGGCAAAAGTATGCCCAAGTTTAAGGTGGTACATATCGCTTTTGGGGCCTTGGGTTGGAAAATAGAAGTATATAACAACCCAATCACTGGAGCAATGCAATGAGTAAAATGCCTCAACTAACCAGATAATGCATTAGTTCTGCTATCTTACAACAAATATATATATGTAAGTTTATTTAAATACATAACCATTCTAGGTTTATTTTCATAAATGCATAAATATTTTTTAATTTTTTATAAAGGTATAAACGTTTAGACTTTGTTCATAGTAAGACATAATATTTTAAAATTATTAATTATAGGTACTTTTGATATTTTTTTATTAATTATTATTATTATTATGCATGGAGAGGGAAATGAAGATTCAGTTATATCATTTATAATTTGACCATGTGACCAAGGATAAGAAAGCCATGTCAAGATATTGCTAGAGTATCACCCTTTGGGCGATCATTGTGCTTTATATTTTAATAAAAGTAAAGTCAGCAAGTTTATATATTAATATGAACAAAATTCAAACATCTATGCTCTAAAGTTTTTATTTTTAAAATATATACATTTTTGTAAAAAATAAAATTTAAATGCTTATATATTTATGGAAAAAAATAAAAAAATGTTTATATTTTTATATATTTAAACTCATAACATTTATAACTTTAAATATATTTTTCTGTGCATATATGCAAAAGTTTTAGAAATTTTGGGGCTTAAACAAATTAGAGACCCTAAGCTCGGCATTGCAGGGGGAGGTGGTGGGGTTGTTTCATTCATTATGATTTTCAGAAAAAAAACACAAACTCTGGTACCATAGGTAGAGCTGGCAATCGGGCGGGTCGGGTCACTATCAGATCGGGTAATATAATAATCGGGTCATATCGATTTCGGATAATTTCGGATCATTTTGTCGGGTCGGGCTGGGTCGGGTTTGATTCAGATCAATTAAGCATCGGATAATTTTGGGTCATTCTAAGCTCTCGGATCGGGTCTGGTTGAGATCGGATGGACTCGGATTCGGGTAAATTTGGGTTGTTTTAATTTCGGTTCGGGTTTGGATCGGGCTCGGTTGAGTTTGAATTATTATATTTTCGAGTCAAATTTAGATTGGATTTAGGTCATTTCATATTTGAGTCATACTTGTGTCATTTTCTTTCTTTCTTTTTATTTCAAGATATTATTAAAAGCTAATCATTTTGAGATCATTTATTTTAATTTATCTTATTTAATTAAAAGTGAATTATTATATTAATTGTTTTGGGGCCTTAGAATTTTTTGTCATTATTTTATCTTTGGAGATGTATCTGACGTTTCAAATTTAAAAGTTTTTAAATCGTATCACTTTTCTTTTTATGTTAAGGTATAACTTATAATTCAACTCCATTATTAGCTTGGTCATATTGAGTTCGAGTATTATTTTAAGTTTATTTTATATTTATATCTTATACGCTCCTTACATGATATTAACTTATAATAGTCATTGATAATTGATAACAAATGAAGACTTCTAAGGTTGTACTTCTCATATTATTTTTAAAAGAGATTGATCACATCATATCATCATAATTTTAATAAATATAATAATAATAATAATAATAATAATAATAATAATAATAATAATAATAACAATAATAATAACAATCATAATAGTAATCAATGAATATCAATTATGGAAAAAATAATAATAAAAACATATTAGTTTTTTTTATTATATATTTTGATTAGATCATATCAAGCTAAATAAGATAAAAATTATATGAAGTAAGTAATAATGACTATTATTGACAAAAGACCAACTAATTTTAACTTCTTACTATTTAACACTATTGATGTAATAAAAAAATATTAATCTTCAATTTTTATAATGAATAACTAACATTATCACTCTAGATTTTTCCTACTTTCTTATGATGTTGTAGGTGCTATATTGCAAGGTATGGCCGTATAGATACTAACATATAGTGTTCAAGGCTGCACTGTTATTATCTTATGGTACTAGATGGAATAATGGAAGTGAACTAATATTTAGATGGCATAGTAGAATTTTTCTTTCTTTTTTCTACTTTTATTTCTATTGGTATCAATGGATATTATATTTGTATATACATAAGTGATATAAATTTTATGAAAGTATAATGTTTCTAGATTTTGATGTAAGTGCTAGTATGGATTAGTTGCACATCTATATTATTTCATGTTTTATGAAGTTTTAAAAATTTTGAGTTATGAATTAATGTTAATTTTTTGGTAGTACCAAGTTGAATCTTTATAGATTTATAATTTTTCGAATAATATCAGATTTTGGATAAATAATGGATCGGGTCGGGTCATTTCGGATTTATAGTTTTTCGGGTTATATCGGGTTTCGGATGAATAGCGGCCGGGTCGGGTCAGGTTTATTTTGGGCTTATGATTTATCGGGTTATATCTGATATCGGATATGTATCGGATCGGGTCGGATAGGTTTCAGACTTTTAATTACTCGGATAAAATCGGATCGAATTTCGGACGGATCGAGTCGGTATTCGTCGGATTTTTTGGGTCGGGTCAACTTTTGCCGGCTCTAACCATAGGTGCCGTGGTTTCATTTTTGAGTATCGTCGTGGCCAATCAAACTATAGGTTGCGATTGACTCGACAATAGTCAATAAAATAAAATGATGTAAATTTCATTTAACAGCTAATTAGTGTTTCAGATGGACAATTAGAAAAACACTATGTAATGAGTATATGCATATATACTATATTAAGAAAAACACTATGCAATTAGTATAATAGAGGAAATTATCTAATAAAAATTCATTTAGTGATCAAAACCAATCTATGAAAATAAAAAAAATATCATATTGAAATTCTTTATTTCCCTTTTCAATAATATAGAATAGAAAGTTTTAAGTGATTCTAGGTCACGATTGTTATGACTGCTTGTTTGGGGTAAGAGGGGCTGTTGAAAATGATACAGATCACTTTATTGGACAAAAATAATATATAAAACATAATATTAAAAAATTATACCTCACTTGTTATTTTGACCATCTTTTTGCGTGGGTGTGGGGTGAGGGGAGTTGGTAGTTAAGAAAATTATGCCTACTGCCTACTGGAAGTAAATAAAAGCTGTGAATGTCCATTTCAAGTCAAATAATCAGCCTTTTCATTAAATTTGTCATTTCACTTTCTGTCGCCTAACAGCCTTTATGTTTAGGGTCCATCTATATCACTATTGTCATATACAACTTGTATATGCTTTACCGATTACTTGATGAAAGTGGTTTACCCTGCCTGGTTAGCTTAAATTTGGCGTGCATTTCTGGTACATTTAAGAGCGGTTAACTATCGATACAATTTATTGCTCTCTTTTCCGTTAGAGGGGGAGTGGGTGTGGGAGAAGGTGAGTTATGGGCGTTAAAAAAAAAAAAAAATTATAGCTACTGAAATTGAATGGAAGTGGATGGCGAAAACGGCCATGGAATTTTGCGTTGGGACCAGCTCCTTATGGCGCAGAGTTAAATTTAGCGATTAATCCATTCCAACGAATTATCCTTTTCATTAAATTTTTTCCCCTTTCAGTCCCTTTCGGTCTTTATATTTAGCATCAATTTCTGATAGCTTTTGTGGCACCATCTCAACGCTCAATCGTTCTGTTTATGTACCTTTTCTTCACCCTCTTTCCGTTTCTTGCATACCCCCCTCCTAACCCTGCTATGTTACACAGACATGCACGGATGCTCTCTTCTTCTTCTTCTTCTTCTTCTGTATATCTTAAATTGAAAATGGGTTATTGTATGTTTCGGGAGTTCCCACGCAATTTTTGTTGTTTCTGATAAGTCGCAGGAATCCTCTACCCAATGTGCAGCGTTTTCATAGTTGATAGTTTCATCATTCACGGTCTTTTTGGTTGCTCTGATAAATAAGAACTACTAGAAACTTAGAAAGTTCAATGTTTTCTCTGGTTGTCTTTGAATATGATAAATAAGAAAAAGGACCACCGACATTTTCTCTCTTATCCAACGCTTGTACCAACATGTTGAATAAATGAAATCGGTGGGTGAAATAAATGATAGCCGTTGGTTATATGATCCCATCTTGGCGCTTAACTGATCAGTTTCCTGCTCTGTTTCTTATCGCTGTACTTTGGCATTCATTATTCAGTGAATGTGAACTTATTACTTACCCCTTTCTCACCTAGTAGTGCTTAGCAACTTTTACTACTACTACTACTATTATTATTTAATTCTTTCTGCTTTGATAGAAGGCTTGAAACTCGCCGATGTTTCATTAATTCATTTTCTTTCGTTGTCCCAGTTCGCAGATTTGACAACTAAGAAAAAGGATGAAGAGTTTTTCTGTTCAGGTTGAGAGCGGGAAAGAAGGTCAGGATGGCAGGCCAGCGGTAGGTCCGGTATGCCGGAATTTGCTTGCCAGGGACGGCTTTCCGCCGCCTGATCCGGATATCAGCACTGCCTGGGATTCTTTCAGGTTCCGTCTCTCTGCTCTTCATCATGTTTCGTTTATAAATTCGTTGGTTTTGGTCGGTGAAATTTGAGAAAAATCATTGGTTTTGCTTAAACAGATTAGCTGTTGATAGACATGGACGAAATAGGATGCTTGGATGGAGGGAGTTGATTAATGGGAAGGTGTAGTATCAGTATTATTTCTAATGAACAACCTTCTATTCATTAATTTAGTGGTTGGATGTTCAGATGTGTAGTCGATAATTTGTCACGTGTTTTCTTCATTTCACCTCTAGTGGGGGCCTTATGTGTGGAAAACATACAAGGAAGTATACGACGAAGTGCTGAATGTTGGTTCTGCTTTACGTGCCTGTGGGGCTGAACCTGTAAGATTTTACACTCTGAAATGGCCTAGGCCGTATATTCCAGTAATAGTCCATTGTCCATGGGAAGGTGAATTTAACATTTGAATTGTGTGTAGGGTGCAAGGGTTGGTATATACGGTTCCAACTGTCCTCAATGGATCGTGGCCATGGAGGTTAGTCGAGATCTCTCTCTGTAAATTCTTGACACCATTTTTTGGGACTTTTTTTATTAATGATTATAATATAATGCTTGTCTAATTAATCTGTGCCCATTCTAACTTTTCCAGGCTTGCAATGCCCACAGTTTTGTCTGTGTGCCACTCTATGATACCCTCGGTAAAATTCCTTTCCATCAGCTGTTCTTTTATATCTTCGTTGGTATCTAACCTAGAGTTAAATCTTATTTCATGTTCTTTCAGTTTGTAACTTTATCTATTTTAGTTTTGTAAGTCTATCTGTTTTAGTTCATTTAAAATAAAATCTTTTTTTTTTTAGTGCCTATCAAATAGTTTTATATTCAAAGTAGACATTGAGTCCTTTATTAACCTAGTATTATAGATTGATTTTTATACTAACTCCTAGTAAGTGACTTGTATCCTAATCACCTAATTACTTACTGATATAATTATTTATTTATTACTAATATCAAATCTAATTATATCCTAGTCAGGCTAGAAAATGAGGGGTTTAATTTTTCTAATTGCTGGTATATGATTTTTTAATTAGATTTTAAGTTAGTAATAGATTAATAATTATAATATTAAGTAAGTGATCAGACGTTATTTATTACTAGAGAATAGAGAGAGTATAAAGATAAATCTGTAATATTTAGATCCACCAACATAGATAGGGATTAAAACAAACAACTTATTTTTTAAAGTTGCTGAAATATATAAAGTTGTAAGCGCGTGAAAGGTATTTAATTAACTCGGTAGATAGCAATGCTAGAGTTCAGTCTGACGTGCAGAATCGCATGCCAGCTTAGAATGTAGCAAGCCGCTTTGAAGTATTATTGATTAGAGCTTGGATTTGGTTACGAAATATTTAAGTGGAATTAGAGCCTGAATATGCATGCGAGCTTGAACGTCTTCAGTCATACTATTAGCTAGCATACTTCCGCTTGTTTCCTTTATGGGATCATACTTGTGATATTTTATATGGAGGCTACTACTAAAGCATCTTCTTCTTCTTACTTTACGTGCAGGTCCGGGTGCTGTGAATTATATACTGGACCATGCAGAGATTGACTTTGTATTTGTACAAGACAGGAAAGTGAAAGAAGTAAGATAAAAAAAAAAAAAAAAAAAAAGTCAGTCATTTATAGGAAGGAACATAACAACTATTTGTTGTCAATGCCATATATGTATATATCTATCTCTATCATTCTCTTTGCCAGAGATGCATATCTAATAAAGTGACAAACGATCCTGTTTTTGCAGTTACTGAAACCCGATTGTTCCTGTGCTCAACGGATAAAATGTGAGGAACATGATTGACGACTTTTTGTTTGTTCCCATAATGCACATATTCATCACCAGTTGTCTTTTGCTGCAGCATTGGTTTGCTTGTCACTAATGAACGAGAAAGAAAGGCAGAAGGCAAATGAAATTGGAATCAAAGCGTACTCTTGGCCTGAGTTCGTTCAAATGGTTTGTGTTTGGCATTTTCGTCGTTTGATCTTCCAGGGCCGGGCATAAAGTCTTATGCTCGATTTGAATTTTGGAACGTTTTAAAGAAAAAATAAAATAAAAAAGAAAAATAATTTTGTATGCTTGGTTTTTTAATAAAGTGAGTTAGATAAAGAGGAATAGAATAAAATTATTAAATATTAATTATTCGATTTTTTTTTTTAGAAAAGTTAAAAAAAAAAGTATTTTAATTTTAATTTTAATTTTTTTCCTCAAAATTTTATAAGAATCAAACATAATCTTAAAGTACATCACTGCTTGCTCTTTGAGACTTTTTGGCAGGATATCTTAAATAAAATGACATGTAGCTATTATATATTTGAAAGCCTGTTTCGATCTGATATTATGTTTCGCGTTTGTTCAACAGGGGAAAGAAGATCCAACAGATCCTTCCCCGCCTCAGTCTTTTAGCACAGGCACAATAATGTATACAAGCGGGACTAGTGGAGATCCAAAAGGTGTTGTGATAACGCATGAGAATATTGCAATGTTGATCAGAGGTTTGGATCTGTTTATGGACCAATTCGATGACAAGGTAAATTCATGCTTCAGCATGGAGGTTTTCCTGTGAATTGGAACCAGCAACGTCTGGACTCGCTCTTTCACACCTTCTATGTTTTTCTCAACCATTCCTGCAGCCTCCTAACATTTGTAAATAATGGCTGCATTTCCAAACAGATGACAGTGGATGACGTATACCTATCCTTCCTACCTCTCGCTCACATCCTGGACCGTGTTATTGAGGAATACTTCTTCCGGAAGGGTGCTTCTGTTGGTTACTATCATGGGGTATTCTGCCTCTCTGACGTCTGTTACATTTACCAGCTGTCGTTGATTACCGAGAGACAGAACTATGAGACCTTTTATTCGAATTACTAATGCGATTTCCGCTGTATATATTGTCCCCCTTTGATCGTGAAGAATATAAATGAAATAAGAGATGATCTCATGGAGCTGAAGCCAACATTTTTCGCTGGTGTGCCTCGGGTTTTTGAAAGAGTGTATGAAGGTACAGATTAATCACTGCAGAACCAATTTGGCTTCTATCCTAAATTAGCACTAGCATTCTGACTCACCTACCTGTTCTTTAGGTATACAGAAGGCGATTGAAGAACTCAATCCGAGAAGGAGGAAGATTTTTAGTCTTCTTTTCAAGTAGTAAGTAATGGAATGCACATGACTACAAACAACCCATCCTTTCAATTTTTTTTTTCTTGAAGTAAACATTTACTTTAAACCGTATTTTATGCAGCAAACTTGCTTGGATGAATATGGGGTATAAACAGAAGAACGCATCGCCACTGGCAGATCTAATAGCTTTCAGAAAGGTTTTTACCGATTCATTCCCCAACCATGAGCCTCCGTGCTTTTATATGATGTGCATGGTTTCATTAACAGAGGGTGAAATAAATGGTTTGGTACATTTGTACTATCTCTTCTGACCAATGATGTGGAGCCTCTTACTTTTGTTCCTTCTGCGAGTACAGATCAAGCAAAGGTTAGGCGGTCGAGTCCGTCTGATTGTTTCCGGAGCGGCACCTTTGAGCAGGGAGATAGAAGAATTTTTGCGAGTCACTTGCTGTTGTTTCGTACTCCAGGGCTATGGTGAGCGGAAAAAAAAAAAAAAACAAGGATGAGGGAGTGTTTGGGCTAAGGATGTTTCTATAACATGGCCAATATATTCATTTCACTCTCCTCCGTGCGCAAATGATGAGTCACTTCTACACATTCTACAGGATTAACCGAGACTTGTGGATTGACCACCGTTGGCTTCCCAGACGAAATGTCGATGCTGGGGACTGTCGGTGCTGTATCTGTATACAGTGAGTTACGTCTGGAGGAAGTACCAGAGATGGGCTATCATCCGCTGGCAGACCCTCCGCGCGGTGAGGTGTGTGTGAGGGGTAAAACTGTGTTCTCAGGATACTACAAGAACCCTGAGCTGACTCGAGAAGCCTTTAAAGATGGATGGTTTCATACAGGTTGCTAAACTCCGAATTCAAATATTGGTCGCCTATATCTTCAACAGACATATTATTAGGAGTTCGCCTCTTTTCTTTTATCTTTGTTTGCTGCTGCAGGTGACATTGGGGAGATGCTCCCTAATGGAGTCGTTAAGATAATTGATAGGAAGAAGAATCTGATAAAACTTTCACAAGGGGAATACGTCGCGGTCGAGTTCCTGGAAAAAGTATACGGCGTTAACCACATGATAGAAGACGTGAGCCTCTTGTTTCCGAGAGTAGCATGCCCTTGCTATATAACTTGTTATACCAATTATTATAACATATGCTGGATTGTCTTCTTTAAGATATGGGTGTACGGAGATAGCTTCAAGTCGATGTTGGTGGCCGTCGTTGTACCAAATGAAGAGAATGCCAATAAATGGGCAGATCAAAATGGCTTCAAAGTTTCGTTTTCTGAATTGTGCTCCCTCAATGAACTGAAACAATATATCCTCATGGAACTGAAGGCCACGTCTGAGAGAAACAAGGTAAAGCTCAGTGCATCGCCTTTCAACATATTAAGCTGGACTGAATTTTCTAATCAAAATTAGTGCTCTGATATGATCAAATCTGATTATTACTAACGATAATTAATATAACTTATTATTTATTTATATATTAATAATCACTATCAAAATAATTATAACAATGATAGTTATTATTATTATTATAATTAACAATAATTCTAATTAATAAAATTATAACTACTATTTTAATTTATGGTAATATTTATATTATTATTATTATATTTATGTAAATCATAATTATTATATTTAATATAATATTAATGTAAATATGGTCATATTATTTATTATCATTATAATTATGATATTGTAATAAAAGTAATGATATTTATATCAATAAAATATAATCTTATTTATATTATTAAAAATACTATTATATATAGTTATTATAAATAATATTGAAATTAATAATATTATAAAAAATAATAGAATAATAACATAATCAATTTTTTATTAATATTATTATAAATAATATCATAGGAAAAATAATATTAACAATATAATTTTTTATGATTATAATTCTTTTATTCTTGTTATTATTATAAAAATAATAATCCTTATAATAATAATAATCATAATTTTTTTAATTTCTTAATATTATTATAAAAAGAAATATTATTATTATAAATACTATTATTAGAAATAGTTTTAGATTAAATAATAATAATTGCAATTGTAGTAATAGTTATTACTCTAATTTAATTAAAATACTTGTCATTTTTTTTATAAATACTTTATTATTATGTTTAATGAAAATTAAAGTAGTTATAATAATTACAATGAATTCTTATTATGTGACTATAAAATTTATAAATTATAATAATTACAGTAAGTATAATAGTTATAATTAATAATAATTATAGTAATTAGAAAAATTATGATTATTAATAATTATATTGATTTAATTATTAAATAATAAATAATATTATTAATTAAATAATATATATTAATATAATAATAATAATAATAATAATAATAAGTATCAATATCTGATATAATCTAACTGTTGATCTGATCTAATAATAAAGTCACGAAGACGGGCCCTAAGCTTACTACTGTTTATGTTCCTATACGTCATGGCCTGAGATAGGCAAGCATGACCAGCTAATCCTATTCAGCATTCTTGCAATTGATTGATGAAAATGTACTTCCACCACTTGTTTTAAGGTTAATTATTCGTAAGTCCATCATGCTTATAAGTTTCATAATTCATGTTTTGCTCGGTGAAAGCAGCTGAGTGGTTTTGAGTATGTAAAGGGCGTCATTTTGGAACCCCAACCCTTTGAGCTGCACAAAGAATTCCTGACCCCCACTATGAAGAAGAAGAGGAATATAATCCTGAAACATTACCAGGTGAGAAAGGCACAAAACCCATAAAGAAAGCATCACTTTTCTTCCCTGATTCTATAGAATTTTCGGTCGGACAACGAAAGATTCACTTCCTTATGCCTTTCTTTCTGCCACTGCTGCAGACGGAGATTGATGATCTTTATCGAGCCCTGACTCAAGGGAAATAATGAGCTTGCCTTATGGGGCCCTCATGATGCCATAGATAAGCAATTTACCCCAGCTCCATTATGTATATTCCATTGCAGTGAGATTGTTCAAGAAAATGCCAATTACCGAATATTATCAGTCATGTTCTGGAGGGTTTCTGGATTGTCATCGTACGTTGAAAGGTAAGCTTAATGTATAATGAGCATGGTACATGATCAAATACCGAGTCGATGTACTATAATAAATAGTATGTGGGCCTGTGAAGGCTCTCTCAAGTCTCGACCAGTGCTACTGCTGCCTACCTCCTCTACCGCTACACGAATAAGGGTTAATACAGACAATTTATATTTTCGGTATTAACAGCATATTTGTCGGTAATAAATACTACCAATAATTATTTGTCGGTATTAAATCAACAGTACAAGTGGATCGGTAATAAGCTTATTAGTAATAATACTTTTATCGTCAGTATTATGTCTTAATTACGAAGATTTGTTTGTCGGTAATTGGACATAAAACTAACAATTAAGTTATATAAAAAAAATAACCCCCTTAATAATGATGATATAATTAATACAACGATTTTATCTTAATACCAACAATTGTTCTTCCTTAATACCAACGTTATATCATTGGTATTAAGCTTTAATATCAACAGTAATAAATGATTTTCTTCCTTATTACTGATGATATATCATTGGTATTCTTAATACCGACGATAATAAATGATTTATTCAAGCTCTATTACTATTTAAAAACTCATAACTAACAAATTATCAACAATATTTTCTTTCAAAAATATTATAGAAAATGAAAAACCTAAAAATATATGACTTGTAATATATACTAAATAATTGATTTTAAACACGAATATCGTTATAAAAACATAATTTACAAAACAAACATATTATTATAACATTTAGCATGTCAATTGTAACATAAAACCTAACAATCATCTTGATATTTATCTTGATCTTAATATGATGGTGGAGGTGGATTATCTTGAGTCCATGTAGCTATAAAACCCCGCATTTGTCTTAATTCTTCTTCTTGTCACTCAAATGTTGCTTGTTAATGGGTTATAATCTCACTCATTTCTTTTTGATTTTGTTCTATTTGATATTTCTATTGTTGTTCTTAAACAAAATGACCATGCATCTAACTCGTGCGAGAATCAGTATGACTTGAGCTCTCTCTTACAAACCTTCATCCTACACCTTTTCTATGCCTTAGATGACTATGTAAGAAATCTTCTAGTATTGGTTCTTCACCAATTTTAGGAGGCGTAGGATCGTCAGAGCAATAAGAAGCCATTAGGGACAAGATCTCCTCTTATCTACATAGCATATTATTCTGCTCATATAAGTAAAATTTAGATATATTATAAGGAATGTTATTAATATATATTATAATTAATTACATATAACAAACTTATAAAATTCTCTTCAACTTGGGAAGTAACCCATTTGTTATTTTTTTTAAAATCATTTCTCTTTAGGTCTTTATGATAGGCAACAATTTGGTTATCTCTGGATTAGTCTATACATAAGAGAAAAGTTAATACATTTACAATATTACATGATAAATAAATAAAGAATTAAAAATCCAAAAATACCTTCTTGTAGCGATATTATGACAACAATTGTGTACCAAGACAATAAGGGGTGGTTTGTTTTTCCCTATTTACAACATTTTTTTTTACCGAAGCCTTCATGAACCAAATATTAAGCTTGGTCATGTTCTTTATATATATGTCATTTTATTCAACTTGTATACCAAAATTTAATATGACCTTTGCATCCTCCGAAGTCCAAAGATCGATACACCTTTGCCACACATCTGGTTAAAAAAAAAGAAGGCATGTAATTATTGTCCTCCAGCCAATCCATCTTATGATCACATTTTCTATCTTTATATTGACCAGTCATCATTCAATCAAGACCTAATTCAATTCGTGGCCATGAATGATTTTCCCTCCATGCAGTTAAATCAAAATAATTCTACATATATACACAAAAATAAGTTAAAAATTATACAAGTATTATTTTATAATTTAATTAAAAAAGACATAAAATAAACTTTAACTCAACTTCTACGATGATCTTTGCCTTATCCTTTGAAGGGAGCTGTGATTTCCTCTTGTAACACGATGGTATCTTGGTTCTAATCTTATTCTCAACACGTCTAATAAACCATTTACTATGTAGACCTATCACATTTAGCGTGTTTGCTTGAAAATCAAAGTCCGCCTCAAATTTTTTCTAACCTCCTCTCAAACTGCTCCAATATCATTATGTCCCCATTTCTTTCTCTAACCCTCCCCCCTAAGACCTAAAACTTGTATATACAATTTATACCTTTTGAGTTCTGACACCCATATTATAATATGTGAGGAGGTGATGGATCACATCCATCACCATCACCACCATGACCTCGAGCGACAACATCAGCCATATAGAAACTATAAAAACTATCAAATATTTAGTATATATAAAATATTCATTATTATGATATACATAAATAAATAAAGTACATAACATTGAACATAATCATAAATGTTAATGTAAAAACTCAACTTATTAAGCAATTACTAATTAGAATCGTAAATGTTATTACTATCAATAAATTCTCCTTCACTATCTCCATGTAAAAATTCTTATTCTACATTGTCATCTTCAATAATGAAGTCTCTCATATCATCTTTGTCACTACTGTCGACCACAAAAAAATTAGCACAAGCACATACAATTTATGATATCAAAATTGAAGTCAATGCCACTCTATTCAATATCATCTACCATATGTATGTTATCAAGAGTGTCATCATCTAAGTCATAAATGTTGCGAGGATTGACTTTCCATACAACTTTCCAATTTGGACCACTGTACAAATCATCCACGTGCCAAACTTGCTTTACGTGAGTTCCAAAAATATATTAGTTATCCTTATACCACTCAGCCATAATATACACACTTGTAAGATGGTTCGTATCCACAATCCTCTTCTTTCTCACATTAGTATCAAACCACTTACATTTAAATAAAACTACAAAATACTTGGACAAGTAAGATAATTCTATGATCTCAATTAATTGTCCATAGAACTTGTCATTGCCCTCGCCGAATACATATACCCTACTATTTTGTGTTTTTCTCTTTAGGTCTATATCATGTGCTGATATTTTAACGACATTAATTATGCAAATTGAATATGAAAACACCATATCAAATGCTCCAAATGCCAAGGAAAACAACTCATTGGTGCATAAGGTGATATCATTACATACAAATCATACATATATAATTATTATGTGTTTTAAATAATTAATGATATAATATACCAAATAAAGAATTATTGTAAGGTTTCATTTGTTATGACTAAAAATAAATACCTTTGAATAGAACCAATATGGAAATTCTTTCTTTAAATTTGGCACTGTCCCCACGTTATTGAATATCATCGATGTGTTCATTATAAAAACAATGCATTTTCACCATGTACTTCTATATAATACTATGATAAATATAGAGAATATTATAATACACTTATTAAAAATATTTATGTATTTCTGGACAATTGTTCAAAACATACCATTGAGTGTATTTCTTAACTTTATCTACTATAGTCGCATGCGTCTTCTTACCAATTAGGTGAGCCTAAGATTAGAACACCGGCATCTGATGCTTCCCCATAACTGCATCTACATTCCTATCTAGCATGTTGAACTTAGTCTCAACACCTTTAAGTACATAGAACAAAAACTCAATGTTTTATAAGCTATGAAACCTTAAGCAATAGAACCTTTTAGTCAAGCATATTTCTATATATACTCCTTCAAGTCTTTTAACTTCCTCTCAGTGGGATACATCTATCTTACATGCGTTAAAATTCATGCCATTTTGTGGCTCAACCAACTAACATCTATTTGCTAATTTGTGAATATTTTTGCATGCTTTCATTTATTTATTTTATGTGGTGTTGCTAAAAGTATGTGTTGTTAGTACTATTATTGTTAATTTTGTTGTCTTTCTAGTAACTTAAATGGTGGCATTGAGTTACTTTTCTCCAAAATGATAATAAAAATCATATAGCTTCTATTGATCATGCAAGCGAACCTGTTCACAAATTTTTTAATAGAACATCCACACTCTCACCCTCCAAACCCAACATATAAGTAGGTCGGCTATTAGCCACCCTCAAATACTAGCATAAGGTAGTCTACTCGTATAATTGATCAAGTGACCGATTAAATAAGCATGTTAGTATGCTACGTATGAAGTAAGTCATGTAATCTAATCATGGGATTTCATGATGTGTTTATAACTATAATAAGCATACAAGTCATATTGTCATGCATTTTCATACTTATAAAGGAACATACCAACTCATGTGCTTTTCTAACATTAAATTCCCATCATGGTACCTTATGCAATTCATATGAAAGTAGATAGAGTCGTGCTCAGTGCTAGATATGTAATTCATAGAAATATCATGCTTCACTCCAAGCATAGGAAGTTCATGGCTCATCATGCATGTCACAAAATTCAGGAATGATGGATAAAAGTGTATGATTATATGAAGTGACAAACCAAGGGTGTGTACTACAAGGTAAGCACTAAGGTCCATTCCTCTTAACCATTGATGATATTTTAATCACATTGTTATATCTCCATTAAGTTATTTATTTGTTTTTATTTTCTTTGGGTAATAGACTTTATCATCCCTCATGGTTTCTCAATACTTATGGAAGTCAAACAAAATAACTATAGGACATAATTTTAGCCAAAACCAAGAAAACTACCAATGGACATAAAGTCCACTTGAAGCTAAATAAATCACTTATGTTACTAGGCCTTTTAGTATCGATACCCTCCAATACATCATCTGTGTCTAGATTAAGAAAGGCACATGAATCAACTAGGATCTTTCCTAACGATAAAATTTAAAAACACTTGAAGTTGAACTAACCCCCAATACCAAATTGATAATAAAATAATCTAGTCCTATATAGTGATCCATATTCTTCCACATTAAGTGATTATGTTTTATTTAACAAGTTCTATACAAAGAAAGGGACATATAGTATACTAAGTTAACCATGACTACCTAATTATTCTAAGGTATCCAATATAACACATCATAAGTGCTTATTAGTAATATCATTAATACCTAACTAATTTGATCCATTAATTAAGTTAATTAATTCATGCTAATAAGCAGATTTGCATAATCAATGGTTCATATTATAACATCATACCAAGTCTCAAACCCTTATAAGGTAAAAAGGAATTAAATAAAACATTCTAGTTGAAACCGATCATTAGTTATATAGACAAGTCCATCAGTTTGGTAGTACTAAACCCTAGTGTTCTTATTAAAACAAGTTAATCAACTTAGCGAAATGATTGACTATTCTAGAGACAAGTCAATTGGTTGGCCAAACTATTTGATACGTTCAAGACTAGACTAAACCAAATAATACCATAGAAAATTTAGTTGATGGGTTGGACAAATAGTTTGACTGTTCTATAGACTAGATGATTAGTTTAACTAAACTAATCGATCAGTTTGTACAAATACCAACCATATCACCTCTATATAATTTGATACTTTCAAAAAAAAAGATTAATCATGCTCAACTACTTAATCATGTTCTATTCCAAATTAATCATCAAGATATATGCATAAAACATATTTTTCTCAAAATAAATAAACTTAAAGCATGATTTACCACAATACTACTACTATCATGTCAGCATGAAAAAATCATAATTTCATACCCTCTGATCAACATTTTGATTCACTCCACACCATATGGAAATAATGACTTACTTAGTAATGCTTAGAAAAAATCACATCAAAAATTGAAAACCCCAACTAAAATTTTTTAAACCTTGAAAACCATAAAATAATAGATAAAATCTCAATATAATCTCCTTAAAATTGTATAAAAAAGAGGTTGGGAGAAAAGTTAGAAAAAACCATCTCACCAAAGTAAGTAACAAGGAAAAAACCCAATCCTTATTTCTTTCCTAAATCTTACACTATATTGCTTAAGAGTAGATAGAGAAAGGGTTAGAGGATGGGTTATAAGAGGTGTAAAGGGTTAGAAGTAGAGAACATGAAGGAGGAATGGGTGATGGAAAAAGAGAGGGAAAAATATAGGCACTAGATGGTTAATAGAAAATGAGGAAAAATAGAAGCCAGAGCTGCTAATATACCATTAATCGAATGGAGAATGAAGGGAAAATGGTTTATGTAACACCCAAAATTTCACAACCTTTTATTTAAAAACAAACCCTTAAATCATGGTCTAATTATTTAAGTATTAAATTTTTACTTATTACCAAAATAATTTCTCTGAATTTTTTTTAATCATTTTTTCTTTTTTTGAAACTTATATGAAATCAATCTATTTTCTTCTAATTTTGTTTTCTTACTAGTTCCCTAGCATATCAAAATAAAATCTACATATAAACAAAATAATACCGCATTACCTTTCTATTTTACACCCTAACTTATCCCTACCATCACCCTACGTCACATAACCCTTTGTCGTGCAGCCTTTCTCTCCACTACACACTCCCAATTTTTCTTCCACTTATCATGCTGCAACCCTTCGCCATCACCTTACCTCTCCATTGTCCATACACCATCACCAAAAATCCTACATATATACATACATATATGCCCACCCTTTATTTTGTGTGTTTTTTCTAGCAAGGCAGGCAATCCCTACCTTCCTATCTCTTACTCCCTCCCATTTTATCCTGCACCAACCCCATCTATCTCCATCATCCACAAATATCACCGACCACCTTCTTCCCTCCTATTTTACATAAAGTCCAACCGGCCCATCCAATCCACACTTATTTTCTCAACCCTAATTGATTTTACAAAAACTACACCCTCACCATCGTTTGCCCTGACCTCCTCCACCCCTCTTGCATGTCACCTTCTTTGGGCTCCTCCACCACTAACCATCCTAGCCTCCACCATATGCCAACAACCTCATATGCACCAGCCCCAATAAACATCACCACCCTCACCTTGCCTTAATAACAACTCTCACTCAACTATCCCTATCACTCATGCCAACCACATCCCATTCCTTACATTTTTGCATCGTCAACCATCATCCACCACATCATTCTTTCTCTTCTCCTAGCATCCATCACCTCCCATCTCCATAGCCTCCAACCTAGCACCAATTGCTTCAACCATTACTTATCCATATACTTTAGTTACTCTCTCCATAACACCCCCTTGGCAATAGGGAAAAAATTCATTGATTTTACCCCTAATTCGGCACAGCCTACCATTACCCCCTTCGCTTTGATGCCACCCTCTATAGCACCATCCCCTCCTGCACCTCCTTTCTTTATAGCCTCCATCCCTCCCACATGCCCTCCACTACAACCAACCTAGCACCTCCACCATCTTTTTCAATCTACCCAGCCAATCAAGCTACTACCACCCCATCACTGCACCTTACCCTTCTCTATTATCATAGTTGTCCAATTACCCCTTTTTAATCATACTTTAATTATTAATTTATCCTTTGTCGTTATCATTATTACCAAGTTACCCCTTACTACCGGGTTTACCATAATATCCTTTTATTTACAAAATTACTCTTCTACCCCTTACTTTCAAATTACCATAATATCCTTTTATTTATAAAAATTACCACCATACACTTTTACTTGTAAAATTACTATAACACTCCTTTTTCTTTACAAATTACTATTTTACCCTTTTACATCCAAAGTTACCATTTTTATCTTTCCTTACAAAATTACCATTTTGCCCTTCCTTTTCAAAATTACCATATTACCCCTTACTTATAAATTACCATTTCACCATTCACTTATACCATTACCATATTTCCATTTACTTATGGAATTACTATTTTGCCCCCTTTACTTTCAAAATTACCATATTGCCCTTTTACTTAAAAAATTACCATAATGTCCTCCTTCATCTAAAATTACTATTTTACCCCTACTTCCAAGATCACCATTCTTACCACTTATAAAATTACTATATTACGCCCTTGACTCTAAAATTACCGCTTTGCCCCTTTTTACTTGTCAAATTACCATATTGCCCTTTTTCCTTCAAAATTACCATAATACCCTTCTTTCTCACAACTTCTAATTTTTATCCTTTTACTTATAAATTATCATTTAACCTCTTTCTTTTTAAATTACCAAATTACCCTTTTACTTATAAAATTACCGAAATACCCTTTTCACTTATAAAATTTCCACTCAACCCCTTTATTCACCATTTTTATGAATTTACCATCACTACATAAAATAATGATATTAGTACTTCATTCTTATCATCTAAGTCCACCAACTTGTCATTATTCAACATAATACTCATCAGCAACTACATACATTAGATCACATACTTCATAAGCATAATTACTAAAATACCCTTAGGCAATAATATTACTCATGCATTAGCAACATAATACATCATAAACAAGCATTTAATATTTCCATCAATAATCAAACTTCTTCCTTAATTATCATACCTACATATGGCACAAAAGTTATCATATTTTTCCTTTTTATCAAGCAATATAAGCAACCATATATATATATCACGCTAAGCACACAAACCATGCATAAAATCAAACTAAATCCCTAATGTGCTAGCATACGTTTTTCCATATATTTAAGGGAGGATTAATGGTTACCTTAATCCCGCAAAATATCAAATATTACCAAGCATAATTAGCAACTCAACGCCTAAAAATAATATCCATCATATTTATGTTAGAAATAAGAATCCAAGCATAAAACTTTATAAAATTTAATCAATAAAAACTTAACATGAAATACCATTATACCTTAAAAATTAGCCGATTAATTTTCAAAATAAAGGGGAGCTCACGCTGCATGAGCAGTGTGAGTTTCATACAAAAATGAGGGGTGGAAGGGTTCGAAGGGGGGGTGAAGGAAGCAAGATTTATTATTTTCGGGTTAGGGTCTTTAGGCTAGAAAAGAAGGTGGTTAGGGGAGGTTCTAAGGCAGGGAAATGGTGCAGAAGTGAAGAGGGGGTGTAGGTGGAGGCTAAGGGTGGTTTTACGGTGGCATAGGGCGGCGAAGACGACGGCGGCAAGGCGGCGAAGTTAGCTGCCGAGAAGGGTTGAGGGGAAGGGGTTGTGAAGGAAGGAAAAGGAGAGGGAAAATGGAGGGGTTCAAGGTGATACGGACCGCACTTCATAAACTACTCCTCTCCTTTTACTTTTTGATAATCGAACTTTGTTGTCTCCTCACTCATATAATTCCACGTTTTCCATCTTCAGGGTATGTTGGGATCTGAAGCCAGATTGAGGAGTGGAGGCAACGAGCGGGGGCGGAAGCACTTTTGAACTGTGTTTTTGTAATTAATTAAGCTTGAATGTGTAACATGTGTAATCATGGTTTGAACATTAATATTTTTGTAGGGTGTGTGTGTTTAGTGGCCGATGATGATTTTACCCTAATTTTTGGAAATCCCATTGATAGTCTCGGGTTAGGCGGAGTTGGTTATCAATGGCCACCCCCGAGCCTAAATGAGTATGGGTAACTTAGTCTTGTTTCCCTGTTTGCATTAGATTCAGGATCGGTATTATCCCGTTATAATCGCCTCTTGAATCTAATGAAAATAGGAGAATAGAGTTAACCTCCTTTTAAGCTAAGTTTGGGTTGAACCAAAACTTGAGCCCAGGCCCAAGTTTTGGCCCAATCGGGGGGTGACTCATCGTGCCCTAGTTACCCACCTATTTAAGTCTTCTTCCTCCTTCGGGGAGCGCTGATCGCCTTTCTTTTGTTCCTCTCTTGGTTGCTCGACCCCGTTTCTCTTTTTGCCTTATCGATGACCGTTGCAGGTCACCATCGACGCACGTCCACCTTTGGCTACCCTGGATCTTGTCCCTGACACCAAATCTGAGGCCCTAGGTTAACTGTTTTCTCACCCTTGCCCTCTCCCCCTTCCTTTTGGTGCTCGATTCCCGTCATATATATCGGGCGGGGTTTGCTTGTAAAGAGAGGAGGTTTTTGGAATGAAATTTCTCGAGTTTTCCTACTAATTTGCACACAAATCCGTTGAAGTATCAAAGTCTGATTCGGAGATTACTCCGGTTCAGCGGGAAATGAGTACGTTCCCGACCCCCGTTAAACGGATCGAGTACGATCCGGCTAGTCAGGTTCGTATTATCTGGTATCAAAGCTTAAGTTGCTCGATCGGCGTCGCAAATGGTGTACTTCAGTGTGAGTTTTTTTTGATAATTTTTATTTCTCTCTTCCGTTCTTTGATCTACACTTACCCTTGGGTTTTCTCTATGGTAGGGACACTGGCGCGCCTTAATCGAAGCCGGAACGACTCCGAGTTGGTGGCCCAACGGTGGCGCTACAGCGCTACCACCGCACGAAACCGCAGCCAGTCTCGGTTACTTCCCCCCCACCTAGATCGACTACTCGGGTAAACTTGTTTCAGAACTCGTATCTCTAAGCTGATAAGTTATGTTGACTTGGTTTAACTCTGAGGACGGAGTCGAAATCCGTCCGATGATGTATCCTCACTGCTGTGATCTATGTGTGCTTTTTGGATTCCTTCCCCCGGTTTTTTTCTTGTCGTGAATGTTATTTTCTTGCCTTGTCCCATTTTGTCTAGTTTGTGTGGGAATTGTGCTGTCGAAAACGAACCTTGTGGTTCGTTCCGTGTGGAATTACCTTGGGCCGCGTGAATCGGAGCCAACTCGGCCGGACCTGCTTTGGAATCGGTTCAACCCGCCCGGACTCACTAGGGCGTGCTAACTCGACTGGGAACTCGTTCGACCCAGCGAGTTGACTCAACGCCCGAGCCAGGGCGCGTTTGGCGGAGGCCTCGCTGTAATTTTTTTCCCTCTCTCTATCTTCAATTTCAGTATGGTTGTATTTAATTAGGGAAGCCTTGTAAATTTTAATTCCTGGTCTGTAAGCCCTAATCCCTTCCCCGTTTCAGTCATATCTTGCTTGGGTGTTTACTGCTTTCCTCCGTCCTACCTGGTTTCGTATCTGCCTTGTTGCTTCTTGTGCATTATTCCTGTTCGTTCTCGTTGAAAGCATGACTTGACATTTTTTTTTCTTTTTTTCTTTTCTTGCTGCCTGCCTGAAAAAAAAATTGTACTTAGAACCGGACAAATCTTTTGGCCTCCACCTAGACTATAGGGTATAATGGATGAGGGTGAATCTATTGCTTAAATGGTTAGGATAATGCTTGAACGAATTAATACCATGGATGCTACGGTCCGTGGACTTAGGGCTGAAATGGTTAATAATCAGAACAACGAGAGGGCCATCAACCAACCCGGAAATAATAATCAGCAAATAGAAAACGATCTTGAGTCTGTAGGTTATGCACACTCTCCCCGCCCTAATCGCACCTATAGGCAAAATTATTATGGGCATGATCGGGGCCTAGGAAGTATCAAATTAAAAATTCCACATTTCAATGGTAAGAATGACCCTGACGCCTATCTTGATTGGGAAAGAAAAATTGAGTTAGTTTTTGATTGCCATGATTATCCTGACGATAAAAAATCAAGCTAGCCATTGTTGAATTCACGGACTATGCTAGTTCATGGTGGGGTAGGCTTACTAGGGAAAGAGAACGTTACGGTGAACCCCCTATTTCCTCATGGCTTGAGTTTAAATCCCTCATGCACCGACGCTTTATTCCTTCCCACTACCATCGAGATTTGCATCAACGCCTACAATTCCTTAGATAAGGAACAAAAACGGTCGATGAATACTATAAGGAAATGGAAATGTGTCTAGCCAAATTAAACATTGATGAGGACCGAGAAGCCACAATGGCAAGGTTCCTTAGAGGTTTTAATCCCGAGATTGCCAACCTTGTAGAACTCTATCCCTATGTAGAAATGGATGAACTTCTGAACCTAGCTGAAAAACTTGAGAAACAAATAAAGAATCCTAGGGCTAAACCCCGAACTCAAGCTCAACCTAGATCCTTCTCTAGGAATCCTGAATCGTTCCATTGGAAATCTCCCCCAAATCTGAGATCTGACCATAAAGCTCCAACTTCTTCCCTCCCTTTACCAAGTGACAAAGGAAAAGCCATAGTCAACCCAAGTAGACCAAACTCCTCTAAAAGTGTCCAATGCTTCAAATGCCTGGGCCATGGGCATATTGCCTCACAACGCCCTAACCGAAGGGTCATGATGATGAGAGACGGAGAACTAGTCTCTGATTCTGAGGAAGAAAAGGAGAATACGCTTGGGGAA
Organism: Tamarix chinensis; assembly: GCA_030549775.1. Classification (NCBI taxonomy): domain Eukaryota; kingdom Viridiplantae; phylum Streptophyta; class Magnoliopsida; order Caryophyllales; family Tamaricaceae; genus Tamarix; species Tamarix chinensis. The sequence continues at coordinate 60,522,831 of CM060177.1, read as the reverse complement.
CTTGGAAATGAAAGCGATGAGGACATGGAGCTACCCCTTTCTGAGTCTCTAGTCATTCGTAGGTCCCTTGCCTCCAATGTTAGGGCCGATCCCTCGTACGATCAGCGAGAGAACTTATTCCACACCCGTTGCTATATCAATGGGACTAAAGGTAGCCTAATAATCGATAGTGGGAGTTGCGTTAATGTGGCCAGTACCGAGTTGGTCCACAAACTAGGCCTCCCAATCATTAAACATCCTTGTCCTTATAAACTACAGTGGCTAAGTGAGCTTGGGGAAGTTAAGGTTAACAAACAAGTCCTCTTAAGTATCCGAATTGGAAGATATGAGGATGAGGTCTTGTGTGATGTTGTACATATACATGCTAGCCATGCCCTCCTAGGACGTCCTTGGCAATTTGACAGAAAAGTCATACACAATGGATTCAAAAATTGATACACTGTCTATAAGGAGGATAGGAAGTACACCCTAGCACCTCTTTCACCTTCTCAGGTTAAGGAAGACCAGCTTAAGTTGAAGGATGAGTTTGACCGTAGAAAAATGCCTTCCACCACTAGTGTTGATAACTGCCTCGGGTTAGACAATGGACCGCATACTAACCTTTTTGCTCAAAAAAGGGATGTTGGGCAGGCCTTCTCGCTAAACATGCATGTCTACATCTTAATCTACAAACATTGCCTCGAGTCCTCCACTTACCCTTCATGTTCTCTCCCCCTTGAAGTCCAAAATCTCCTCTCTGAGTTCTCAGACTTATTTCCGGAAGAAGTTCCAAAAGGCCTCCCACCTCTTAGAGGCATAGAACATCAAATCGACTTCATTCTGGGAGTCAGCATCCCCAACCGCCCCGCTTATAGGGCCAACCCAGAAGAGGTTAAAGAACTCAAAAAATAGGTCACTGAATTACTTGAAAAGGGTCATGTTCGGGAAAGCATGAGCCCTTGTGCGGTACCTGTTTTGTTAGTCCCCAAAAAGGACGGGAGTTTGCGCATGTGTGTGGATTCACGTGCGGTCAACAAAATCACTGTCAAATACCGTTATCCCATCCCTCGCCTAGATGAAATGCTTGACCAATTAAATGGGAGTATCGTTTTTTCTAAAATCGATCTCAAAAGTGGATACCAACAGATTCGAATGAAACCCAGCGATGAGTGGAAAACCGCCTTCAAAACTAACTTTGGGTTATATGAGTGGCTTGTTATGCCATTTGGACTATCCAACGCCCCTAGCACCTTCATGCGATTAATGAACCATGTGTTGCGCAATTTCATCGGTAAGTTTGTTGTCGTCTACTTCGATGGCATCCTCATTTATAGCAAGAATTATCATGAGCATATATCACACTTGAGGAGTGTGTTACATGTGCTCCGGGAGGAGTATTTGTTTGCTAATCCCTCCAAGAGCAATTTTTGCCTTGAGGAGGTTATATTCTTAGGCTTTGTGGTTAGCAAGGATGGTGTTAGGGTAGATGAGGAAAAGATTAGTGCCATTCAAGGTTGGCCCACACCACAAAATGTGTCGCAAGTCCAGAGCTTTCACGGGTTGTGCGGGTTTTATCGTAGGTTTGTTCCCCACTTCAGTACCATTGCTGCCCCTCTCAACGATCTTGTCAAAAAATCCGTAGAATTTAAGTGGGGCATAGCCCAGCAAAAGGCGTTTGATCAATTAAAAGAAAAACTAGTTAAGGCACCACTTCTAGCTCTACCTGACTTTGAAAAGGTTTTCGATGTCGATTGTGACGCTTCGGGAGTAGGCATCGGTGCTTTCCTCTCCCAGGAAAAGCGACCCATTGCCTACTTTAGCGAAAAATTGAAAGACGCCTATCTCAACTACTCTACCTATGAGAAGGAGCTGTACGCCCTTGTCAGATCTTTAGAGACTTGGCAACACTATTTATGGCCAAAAGAGTTTATTATTCACACTGACCATCAAGATTTAGGATATCTCAAAACCCAAAACAAGCTGAATCGTCGCCAGGAAAATGGAGTGAGTTTATTGAGTCTTTCCCCTACATTGTCAAATATACGAAGGGGGGAGATAATAAGGTAGCCGATGCTTTAAGTCAAAGGCACACCCTTGTGGCCACTGTGGATGCTAGGCTCTTAGGATTCTCCCATTTAAAACTGCTCTACTCCGATGATGAGGATTTTGGAGATTTATTCTCTAAATGTCAAAATACTGCCCTTGATAAATTTTACGTCCATGATGGCTACCTCTTTCGAGAAATTCGCTTGTGTGTCCCTAGATGTTCCTTCCGAGAACTCCTCATAACTGAATCTCATGGTGGCGGCTTAATGGGACATTTTGGGTACGCCAAAACCCTAGACGTCCTAAAGGAACACTTTTATCGGCCACACATGAAAAGAGATGTGCAACATTTTTGCTCCAATTGTGTGACGTGCAAACGAGCCAAATCGACAACACATCCATATGGCCTTTACACACCCCTCCCCGTGCCTAGCCAACCTTGGACGGATGTGTCAATGGACTTTGTTCTTGGCCTTCCCAGATCTAACAAGAACAAAGATTCAGTTATGGTAGTTGTCGATAGGTTTTCAAAAATGGCCCACTTCGTTCCATGTAACAAAACGAATGATGCCTCCCTCATTGCTGACTACTTCTTCTCAAATATTGTCAGACTACATGGAGTTCCCAGGACCATTGTTTCAGATCGTGATGTCAAATTTGTATCCCACTTTTGGCGTGTCCTTTGGGGGAAACTAGGCACCAAAATTCTTTTCTCGACCTCATGCCATCCTCAAACCGATGGGCAAACAGAAGTTGTTAACCGCACACTTGGCAATATGCTTCGAGCCTTTCTTGACAATAACTCATGGCACTGGGAGTCAGCGTTGCCACATATTGAATTTTCTTATAACCGGACTTCCCACTCCACCACGGGTAAATCTCCTTTTGAAGTTGTTTACGGAATCAATCATTTAACTCCCCTCGACCTCTCTCCCATTCCCCCATCTCAATATGTGTCCTTGGGGGCTGACAAACGAGCCAAGATGATTAAAGAACTACATGAATCTGTGGCTAAACATATTAACATACGAAATGAGGCCGTGGCGTCCCGAGTTAATCACCATAGAAAAAGGGTTGTCTCCCAGCCTGGGGATTTAGTTTGGATACACTTACGAAAGGATCATTTCCCCACCCATCGCAAGAGTAAGCTGGATGTAAGGGGGGATGGCCCGTTTACTATCTTGGAAAAGATAAATGAAAATGCCTATAAAATAGACCTTCCTGATAAGTATGGCGCTATTAGCCCAACTTTTAATGTTTCTGACCACTCTCCTTTTGATCACTTAGCGTAGGTTTCAGGGACGAAACCCTCTAAAGAAGGGGGGATGATACGGACCGCACTTCATCAACTACTCCTCTCCTTTTACTTTTTGATAATCGAACCCTGTTGTCTCCTCACTCATATAAATCCACGTTTTCCATCTTCAGGGTATGTTGGGATCCGAAGCTAGATTGAGGAGTGGAGGCAACGAGCGGGGGCAGAAGCACTTTTGAACTGTGTTTTTGTAATTAATTAAGCTTGAATGTGTAACATGTGTAATCATGGTTGGAACATTAATATTTTTTTAGGCTGTGTGTGTTTAGTGGCCGATGATGATTTTACCCTAATTTTTGGAAATCCCATTGATAGTCTCGGGTTAGAAGGAGTTGGTTATCAATGGCCGCCTCGAGCCTAAATGAGTATGGGTAACTTAGTCTTGTTTCCCTGTTTGCATTAGATTCAGGATCGGTATTATCCCGTTATAATCGCCTCTTGAATCTAATGAAAATAGGAGAATAGAGTTAACCTCCTTTTAAGCTAAGTTTGGGTTGAACCAAAACTTGAGCCCAGGCCCAAGTTTCGGCCCAATCGGGGGTGACTCATCGTGCCCTAGTTACCCACCTATTTAAGTCTTCTTCCTCCTTCGGGGAGCGCTGATCGCCTTTCTTTTGTTCCTCTCTTGGTTGCTCGACCCCGTTTCTCTTTTTGCCTTATCGATGACCATTGCAGGTCACCATCGACGCACGTCCACCTTTGCCTGCCCCGGATCTTGTCCCTGACACCAAATCTGAGGCCCTAGGTCAACTGTTTTCTCACCCTTGTCCGCTCCCCCTTCTTTTTGGTGCTCGATTCCCGTCATATATATCGGGCGGGGTTTGCTTGTAAAGAGAGGAGGTTTTTGGAATGAAATTTCTCGGGTTTTCCTACTAATTCGCACACAAATCCGTTGAAGTATCAACTTTTGATTCGGAGATTACTCCGGTTCAGCGGGAAACGAGTACATTCCCGACCCCCGTTTAAGGGATCGAGTACGATCCGGCTAGTCGGGTTCGTATTACAAGGTCTATTTTTTGGCCAACTGATGCATGGCGGTTGTAGAGGGGGTTGTAGGGTGTCGAACGGTGGGTTGGGTGGCGGAAGAGGTGGCCGGACGGCGGTAGAAATGGCGGTTGCAGGTGGCTCGGTGGTAAGAGGAAAAACTTAGGAGAATAAGGAAGAGGAGGAGAAGGGAGGAAGTGTAGGGCTCGAGGGGCGGCGTGGTGGTGCATGGTGGTAGTAGGCAGTGGCAGAAGGTGGCGTAGGGCTGGGTGCGGTGGTTCAGGCGGTGGCGGTAATAAAAAAAAAGGGGAACGAATGGGAGGAAGAGAAAAGAGAGAAGAGTCTCGGGGAAGGGGGATGTGGGTTCGAATTTATAGTGAATGAATGGTTAGGGAGATGAGGAAAAATAAGAGGGAGAAGAAAGGGGGCAGCGGCTGGCCGACGAGAGGGTGCAAGTGGCAGGTGGTGGTCGGGTGGCAGGGGAAAAGAGGGAAGAAGAAGGAAAGGGAGAGGGGCATGCGGGGCTGTGGTCTAGGGCCGTTTTGGCTCAAAAAAAGAAAGAAAACGACAGGGGAGGAGAGAGAGGGAGAGGGAGGTAGGTGGTGGCCGGGTTGCAGGTGGCGACATGCTCGACCATGGAGGAAGAAATGGTCGGGCGTGGGAGAAGAAGAGAGGAGAAGAAGAAGGCTGACGGGCGGCTGGACCGGCGTAGGAAAAGAAGGGAGCCGGTCGGTCTAGGGGAAAAAAGAGAGGTCGGGCTGGGCGTGCTGGACGGTGCGCGAGGGAGAGAAAGGAGGGAGGAGCGGGCGTAGCCCAACGCGCAAGGAGGGGGGGAAGTAGGCCGATGCGGGCAGCCTAAGGAGGAGAAAAAGGAAAAGAGAAGAAAGAAGAAAAAGGAGAAAGAAAATAAAAAGGAAAAAGAGAAAATAGGGGAAATAAATTAAATTAATTTATAAAATCATAAAATGTAATATTCTTGATAAATTATTTAATTTAATTATTTAATTCATTATAATCTAAAATATTAATTTAAAAAAGATAAAGTGGGTAAAATATTAGTTTAGAAAATTATTTAAATAAAATAATATGATAAATAGAAAAATATTTATTTTTAATTTATTAAATACTATTATCCAAACTTATATACTCTAAAATCCATAAAATAATGAAAATAAATAATTTTAAAAGCAAATAGTATTTTAGATAGAAGTTATTTATTAAAATATAGGTTTTCGAAATTTTTGGAGTATTACACTCTTATTCACTAACCCTTATAGTAAAGTACCTAGAGTTCCATTATTCACTTCAATTTGACCATCCTTTTGAGAATGATGAGAATTACTAAATAGTAACTTTATACCTAACATGTGCTAACGTGTCTTTCAAAAGTAACTTAAGAATTTGAAATCTCTATCTGATACTATACATTTGGGAACAACATGTAACTTTACTATTTTTTAGAAATATAAGTCCGCAAAATGTGTTGCATTATCAATTTTGTTACAAGTTATAAAATTTTCCATTTTTGAAAATCCATCTACTACAATAAGAATAGAGCCTTTACCCTTCTACATCATTGTTAATCATAAAATGAAATCCATGCTAATGCTCTCCCATGGTTGATCAAGTAGTGGTAAAGGAGTACACGAACCGTTATGGAAGAAACTTTTACTTTTCTAACAAGTTACACATCTTCCTATAATTGTTTGTACTAGTTTCATTATCCATGGCTAGTAGAAATTTTCTTGTAGCTATATCCTCCTCATTTACTTCTTTAATTAGTATAGCATGTACACTTGAACAAGGTATACACGACTTATTAAGTTTAAAGAGATAACCATCTTATAGTAAATAATTACCAAAACTACCATTCTTTTTGCACTTATTATACATGTCAACAAATCTTCATCCTTATTAAAAACTCCTTCAGTATCTCAAATCCCAATAACTTAACATCCAAAATGACTAATATCATGGATCTACGCTAAAGCATCTGCCTCAAGAAAAAGTAATGTAAGTACCCAACACAAACTCATGCTTTCCCTAACATACCCTTTTCCTATGAGCTCTGATATTCGTTTTTCTAACTCCATAACCCTCTCTGGGTTACATCTATAAACAGGCCCATTAGGTAAGGACACACTAGGAAGTAAATTTATGGCATGTTCTATCCCTCTCTTAAGTAGCAATCCAAGTGGTAATTCATTAGGAAAAACATCGTGATACTCATCAATGAGTTTATCTAACCGAGGATTGTTGGTATCTCTCTCCCCTTCTAAATATTCTTTTATGACCATAGCATAACAAGTCCCTTTTCTTTAATACATTTGACCATAACCTTTTCATGTAAGAATAAACTCTTGTTATTCTTAATTATGCTCTCCTTATCATTCTTAGAAGGTTTAAAGTTATGCTTCTTTCTATCCTTCTCAACTAGATAATCATTAGTAATACCATTATGAATAGAATTTCTATCATACTACCATGGTCTACCGAATAAGATTCCACATGCATCCATAGGTAAAACATCGCATAGCACTTCATAATGGTAGTTACCAATTTTGAATGATATTAGGGTTTGTTTATTACCTTGACTCCCTTATCTTTATTCAACCATTGAAGATAATAAGGTTTTGGATGTGGTTTAGTTTTCAACCCCAAATCCTTAACCATATTCTCATTGGCTATGTTTTTACAAGAGCATTGTTTTCATATTAGCTGGTTGAAGAAAACAAGAGGATGAATGCGCCTCACACGCTCCCCATACCCTGATTTTGTCCGTCGTCTGTGTCTCCGAGAGTTGTCCAATCAGCGACACCAGACATGGGGAAGAAGAAACAAGTGAAAGTAAAGGCATCCACTATGTAACACCCCCAAATTTACTACTAAAAATTTTGTTTAAATCAAAAGGTTTAGTGGAAGCGAAAGATAAAAACGTAAACTAAGGGGCGTTACCGCCACACTTAGTACCAGACCGGTACACTTATATCGCTCTAGTACTAAGTGCTAAGGCTAAAACCAAACAACATCAAGTGCGAAATATTAAAACATGAGTCGACATTTGACATATATTATTAACAAAACATAATTCAATTAGTATTTAGAATACGGTTTAGGAGTACAACTTAAGAGTAAAATTTCAAAACATGAAGCATAGTACAAAATACAGCTAAATAAAACAAGTCCTAAAGGATCAATATTCGGATTGCCTACTCACTCAAGTCAAGCCTTCCACCCCAAAATAGTACCCGATTATAAACCTGCACAGGGGGTCTGCTCCCCACCATCGGTGGATCATCATAGGACCCATTCAATCAAGGTAGTATCAGTACGGGTCCGATACTGAGTAAGGGAGCAGATGCACTAAGGCCACACATACAATCGTACAACATAACACACATAGCAGAATCACATAGGTAACGTGCAATAACATGCATGATAAGGCCTGATTACTTTCCCGGTGACTTATTCTTTATTCTCATTAATAATATGTCCATTCCACACATATTCTTTAATAGTCCATGTGAGTGCGAGAACCCCACTATTATAGCCGGTGGACTAGAAGTAAACACACAGGACAGAACGCCTCTGACCGCTATTATTGCCGATGGACCGGAAGGTAAACACACAGGGTAGAACACCTTTGACCACTATTATTTACTGGTGGACCGGACTGGCCCCGAATCACATGGTGTTTCATTGTAAGTATTTAGTATCTTTCCCATGGATTAACTTATTTACTTTGGTTTGTCGAGCACGAAATCCCCCACTATTATAGCCGATGGACCGGAAGGTAAACACACAAGGCAGAACGCCTCTGACCACTATTATTGCCGGTGGACCGAAAGGTAAACACATAGGGTAGAACGCCTCTGACCACTATTATTTGCCGGTGGACCGGACTGGGCTCGGCTCGACAATCTTTCACTTTACATGATTAGTGTCTTATCTGTGTCTTATTAAATAACATTCCACCCTTGACATGCATGTCATCAATGTTCTACCGCTTTTCTTTCAAGAGGGCCCGTCCCATATTTTGAGACTCCTGCACCCCTTATCACACCCCGACATTCTTTCCCCCTTAAGCTCACACATAATGAAAGACCAACTCCTGAAAGTCTAGGTTAAGCCCAACACCCTATGACATCGATCTTGCCTATTCTCAACCTCTAGGGTTTTCCCCTTGGAAACCCTAGTTGGACCTATGTGGCCCAACCTCTTCTCACTTACCTTACCATTACTTATTCTTCACCCCAAATCTCACCCTTATTAGGTCAAACCCCAAGGCATATCACTTTACTCCTCGATCTCGCATGTGAGCAGCAAAACCCTAGTGGGCCACATCAAACCCTAGCACCTTACTTCTTCCACAAGTAACCTCTCTCTCTTCATCCCCAAGTATCTTCTTTCACATGGAAACCCATACTCATCTTTTATATAATAGAATTCTCACTCTTAACCCATACTCCACCCTTCCTTAATCATTCTTACTTTTACACTTCCCAAATTTTCACTTTCTCCCCAAAAACCCTAATCGGGTCCCTTATACACCCTTGCACCAACCTACGTACTATTTTTCATCCCAAGTCTCCAATCACTCCACAACTCTCCCATTCTCTTATTTCCACCCTACTTCAACTTTTCTCACGTAATAGTCACCCCCATGCAAGATTTAGCCATCCCATGCAAACACCCCAAGTCACCATGCAAATTTTACGACTCCCATGCATGGTTCCCAACTCTCATTTATTTTGGTCATTCCTCCCTTATTAAATCTTCTTTCATGGATCATGAGGTACTTAGGTCAACCTCATATCCCCCTTAGTGAACTCACTTCCCATTCCTTTCTTATTATCCTTTTATTCCCAATTCATATTACCAATAACCCTAACATGCATATCCTAGAGGGTTGTATCATAACACATCCAAAACATCATACGTATACATGTCATGCTCATGTCATAGAAAGCACATACAACATACCTCAATCTCCAAGCTGCGCTACACATAAGACAAGTTATCCACAAATCATATAATACATGGAATAGCATGGCATACACAACATTCAACACATCCATGTCACACATAGCACAAGGCCATAGCTTCGTCCTTACTTATGGCGACGCAGGGCTTGGAGCATGCTCCTCTAACTCTTTAGGGCTTTGGTTGGGATTACCTATAAAAGAGAGAAATACTAAGTATTAGTTTCCCTCAAAAGTACCATCAACCCTTATTCTAGTTTAGGATTAAGGTTCTTATTACTAGAGAGGGTATTATACAAAAGCTAGGGTTTTTATCTTAAATTTAGTATATTAAATATTACTAGTCCGAATGTATTTATTTTTGATACTTATTGCTATCCTTATATTATTAGACCCGTTAGTTCTAATCTTGTAGTAATAGGGTTCATGCTAACTATAGGAAAAATAGTGATAGTAATAATAATAGTAATAGCTACAAATGATATCATAGTAATGATGCTAGTGTTAGGGATAATTTTAAATGGTAAGGTACCAAAGTTCAAGTATTCTTCTTATTTAACCAACAACATGATAACACCCCAAATTTGAGTTAAATAACATTGATAGTAGTAAAAGCAGTGTTACTAATAACAATAATGATAAAGGTGTTAAATATAATAGATATGACAACACTAATAGTAATAATGGCAATAACGACAACTAAATAAGGTTAGGTTAAGTAATAATAATAATAATAATAATAATGATAATAGTAATAATAATAATAATAATGATGATAATACTAATAATAATAATAATAATAATAATAATAATAATAATAATAATGATGATGATAATACTAATAATAATAATAATAATAATAATAATAATAATAATAATAATAATAATAATAATAATAATGTTGAGTAAAATAGAAGATAAAATCAAAGGAATGATAGTATTGGTAAGAATAATAACATTAATGATAGAGATAATAGTAGTAATAATAATAATAATAATAATAATAATAATAATAAAAGAAATAATAATAATGATAATAATAAGTATAATAACATTAATATTAGTTAAATTTAATAGTAGTTATATAAAGGAAATATTAGGGTTTGGGTGAATGGAAAACAACCTAGGGTCGGTGGTGGTCCGGCGGCGGCGGAGGAGGAAAAGAAAGGGAAAGATTAAGGTGGAGGTTGGATGGGAGGAGGAAAAGAGAAGTTTTAGGTAGGGGAGGAAGCAGCAGGTGAAGGGGAGTGGAGTGAGGGTGGAGGCATGGCAAGAGATGGCGGCGCGCGATGGTTGGCGTGGCGGCCGAGGGTGGTGGAGAGTGGTGGAAGATGGGGGAGGTAGAACGAGAGGGAGGCAGGGGGAGATGGAGTTGTGGGAAGGTAGGGGAGGGTCTGCTGGACGTTTTGGAGGGTGGTGGAGGTGCCGGTAGAGGCGGAATTAGCGGCGGAAGGCGGTGCAAGGGGCGACGATGGGCTGAAGGTGGTGGTTTCAGGATGGGAACTTTGCATGGCTAAGGCGGCACATGCAAGGCAAGGCGGAGGGTGGTGGTGGCTTGGTTTTGTCGAGGGAGGTGCAAGGAAGATCCCGGTGGGCAGCGGTGGTGGCGGCGGTCACCAGTGGCGGCGGAAAGCTTGACTTTTTGAGGCGGCAGAGAGGTAGGGTTTCGAGGAAAAATCAAAAAGGGAGCTGATTATGGCTGCCAATGGGGGGTTATTTATAGGTATTTGGGAGGGGGAAAAGGATGAAGAAGGGAGATGACATGCGGGCAGGTGCGGCAGACGGCCAGCCGGTGGTGGCAACCGGCGCATACCCTGCAGGTTTGCAAGGTGAGCTTGGCTGGGTGTGGGAAAAAAGAAAGGAGACGGGACGCGTGAGGGGTAGGACGAGCATGCTGAGTCGAAAAGGGGAAAGAAAGGGATGGAAATGGCAGGGAAGGACGATCGGATGGCAGGCGGTTGTCAGTGGTGGCAGGCTGCGAGTTGCAGGCCTACGTGAGGAGGAAGACAACGGTGGAGGGGGATGGACTGGTGGTCCAGGGAAAAGGAGAAGAGGGAGAGCCGGCCGGTTTGGCAATGGTTATAAATTTCATAAACCAAACGTGGCGTTTCAGTGGTTAGAGGGACAAAACGCGGCGTCGCGTCTCTGGATGGGTAACAATCATAAGGCTCATTTAACGCGGTACAGCACTTCGACGGATCGATGGGTAAAATGTTGCGTTGCACCTAAGTGATGGCCAGCGAACGACGCTGGGCCGCGGGGGAAGGAGAAAAGGTGGGGGAAGAAGCTGGGCCATGGGAAAGGCCCAACCGACGGGGGAGGAGAGAAAAATTAAATAAGGAAGGAAGAAAGAAAAAGGAAAAAGGGAAAGGAAAAGGAAAAAGGACTATGGAATGATAAAATGGTTGGGTTGGAGTATTTAGTCCTAATTTATTTATATACTTAGTTTAGATATTTAATTTTAATAATAATTACTTTAAGTATAATAATTAAATTCGTTTTTAAATAAATTAGGCTATTTTGGATAATTTGTCTTTAACTTCTACTTTAATTAGCAAAAGCCCAAAATTTTATAACTAACTTATTTATTATTTTCTCCTTATTGTCCTCAATTAATTTCCTCTTTATCTACTAAAGAAATTTATTTTCTTAACCCTCCCCAACAATTCATTATTATGGAAAAATTCCTAAATTAGGGTTTTGGGATATTTCACACTACCATTCAATTGTCTCCCAAAAATGAATCTCCAACCCCACTTGAACAAGTTGCAAAATTGAAAAGTAGGGTTGATGATGTTAATGCTCAGGATCTCAACATTAGCGGAGAACTATTGAATGGACATTCAGTTACACCCCTACATGTGGAAACTCATCAAAGGACTAAATGATCTATTGCCCAAAATCCATCCTCTACCAATTCCTATAGTAATTTAGTTAAATCATAGAATCAGTAGATGGGTGTGGTTTTCCCGAGTGATAATGACTTAAAAACGTTTGAACAAAAACCTAAACGTAGCTAGAGAGATACTGTACTATTGAATCGATTGCAAGAATTTGGAACAATAGTTTAGTATATTCCTCCTGTGATTGTTGATGGGGTCTTGAAAGCTCAAGTGATTGAAAAAGACCTAGAGGATGAGAGTAAATGCTGGTAGAACACTCTCATTAGATTTGTAGCTGGTTCTACCCCTACTCATACCTAAATGCAACGTTTTATCACCAAAAAATGGTCCTATTTTGGTTCTATTCCTGAGGTTCTTAGCCATTATTTTAGATACTTTCTGTTTCATTTTCAAGATCCTAAGACCATGCATAAGGTGCTTACTCGACCATACTAGTCATTTGGGATCAAACCTATGATGCTTAGGAAATAGAGCCCTGATATCCAAATGACCAAGAGTGATTAACATGTTATGCCTCTTTGGATTACTCTGCCAAGATTACCTCTGCATTTATGAGCTGTGAACTTCCTTAGTTGAATTGGTAGCATCATTTTTTTTATAGAAAGAGATTTGTATATCACCAAGAAGAATTACAAATGAAGTTGTAGAATTAATCTACCATCCCCACCATACCTCTAAACATATCACTCCTACTAGGATGAGTACATAGAGAAGACATGGTCAAAGTAATACGATGAGCTACCCTTTTCAAGTCCCAAGCAATATTTGAAAAAATAACATCATTCCTAGCCTTCCATACTTCATAAAAAGCTACAACATACAAATAAGAATAAAATTGAGATTTTGTTGCACCTCTACCCCTTACTCTGGAGAAGTATCTCAACAAGTCCTGCCAAGATCTATGTCTCTTCCTTTCCCTGCATGCCTTATTTATAGCAAACCATATCTTATTCACACAGGATAATGGATTCAATTGATGGATGGAACAAAGTTGATTAAGACATCCTTTGTAGGAAGCCTTGAGTGAGTATCCAACTGGAAAATAAGCTTATGCTTTGGAGTTGTTGGGTTACACCAAATAGCTTTCCACTACTCTATTTTAGGAGCTAAATACCTTATTATATCATACACCTCTACAACTTGGTAAAGCTGATTCCTCTGCCAATGCTGGAAAATTGGGAGAAAACAAGGTCTTAATCCAAAAATCTTCTTCAACAGCACAGAAGTTGTGTAAGGCAGGTGACAAGATGCAACTTTTTGGTATTGATTCTATTATTGGTAGCATCATTGGTTAGCCTATATGTATTGATTCTATTATAGCTTCTAGAGAAAGGATTTCATATCCTAGGCTGCTTGTGGAGGTCAATATCAGCAAACCCATGCCTGAATCAGTAGACCTATTGTTGCTTGATGGAACTTATTTGTTGCAAAAGGTAATATTTGAATGGAAACCCCTGTTCTATAGTCACTGAAATAAATTGGGACATGAAAGCTCCATATGTAGGTTGAAACCCGCTCTGAGAACTGTAAAACAAACTTGGGTGAAAAAGGATCAGAAAGCTCCTACTTGTGACACTAAAGACCACACTCAGGATCCTAAAGTGACTACTCAATGCACAAAGAATAATACCCATATCCAAAACCCTATAGATCTTATTAAAGAGGCACTGAATGAGTAGGACACCATGTTCACTCCTACTCAGGGAGTGGTAACTAGACAATGCCCTACCACAACTGATATCAGTTGATCTGAGATGATTATTGACAATGGTAAAGGAAAAACCTGGGAACCTACCATCTTCTCATCTCCCTTGGCTCCAAATAGATCAATCCAATTTGGTAGGGAACTTCTTAACCAAATGGTATCTAGTGAGGTGGATAGGGGGAGGAAAGTGAGCCTTGCCAAGGCTCTATGAACATTGCAACATGGAACATTAGAGGGTTGAATAAAACCCTCAAACACCAGGCTATGAAGACCATTGTGTCTACCTACAATATTGGTATTTTAGGCCTTGTGGAATTCGTGTAAAGAAAAGAAATGCTAATAAAATACACTCTTAACTAAGCTTACAATGGAACTGGCTACATAATTATCCTTACCATGGAAATGGCCATGTGTGGATTCTGTGGGATCACCGATTCTATCATATCACTCGAATTCAAGCCATGGATTAGGGCATCCATTGCCATGTTCTCATCAAGGCCCTCAAACAATAATTCTTCATGACTGTGGTGTATGCCCATAATTCTAGTTGATAGAGAAAAGCTTTGTGGGATTGGTTGCAGTACCTTAAAACTCAGATCACTTCTCCTTGGCTTATGCTTGGGATTTTAATGTGATCTGTAGGGCTGAAGAAAAACTAGGAGGGAAGGTTGACATAAGAGATATTGAGGAATGTGTGCAATGTTTTCATAACTTGGATTGGATGATATCCACTAAAATAGTAGCCTATTCACTAGGTGCAACCAATAGGGTCCTGACCAAAGAATTTATTGTAAGCTAGATAGGATCCTTGGCAATGATCTATGGTTGGAATCCTTCTTTGAGGGTTATGTAGATAATATTCTCAATCCTTCCTCAAACCTTAACCCTCTTCTTCTAAATCCGAGTGTTAAGCAGCCAGCTAAGGGGAAACCCTTTAAGTTCATTGATTTTTGGGTTAATAGGGATGACTTCATACAGATAGTTAAAGAATACTGGGATATACATATTTAGGGGAGTTGCACATGCCAGGTAGTGTCTAAACTAAAATTTCTTAAGAAAATACTTAGGCACTACAACAAGATCAATGGTCATGTTTCTATCAAGGCTCACCAAGCTTAGCTGGATTGGCAGAAATGTAAGGGAAAAACAATGTTAGATCCACTGAACAATGAACTTGTTACTGAAGAAAGGGAGGCTAGTAAAGTTTGGCATAGAAGAGATGCAGAAGAGGAACACTTTTTCAAATAGAAATCTCATATCCAGCATGTCCAGCTGGGAGATCAAAACACCAAATATTTTTATGCTAATGTCCAGTTGAGAAATAACAGAAATAGAATATGTAAGTTGGTTAATGAATCAAATCAAGAGCTGACCGGTGACAGGGATATTCAAGAAGAGATTATCCTCTATTACAAAAATCTCCTAGGGACTACTACTATTACCTTACAAGGGATTGATGATGAAGTGCTAAATGAAGGTCCTCGTTTATCTCCTGAGGCTGACTCCCTCATCACTAATCCTTCAAGATAGGAAATCCAGAAGGTTGTCTTCTCAATAGGCGATTGTAAGGCCCTTGGTCCTGATGGGTTCAATGCATTTTTCTTTAAGAAAGCTTGGGACGTCATAGGAGGAGATGTGGTGGCAACTGTTCAAGAGTTTTGGAGGACTAGACATCTATTGAAAAACATAAATAACACTACTATTACCCTCATCCCTAAGAATCATAAAGCAATCAAGGTAAAAGAGTTTAGACCAATAGTTTGTTGTAATATCATATATAAAATCATCTCTAAAGTGCTGGCTAATAGGCTCTTAGTGGTGATGGGCACCCTTATAGATTCCTCCCAGGATACTTTTATAAAAGGTCGTATGCTATATGACAATGTTCTCATGGATGCTGAGATTATCAAGCATTATTCAAGGAAAAATATTATCCCTAGAACCTTCCTTCAAGTAGGCCTACAAAAAGAATCTAATTCTGTTGAATGGAGCTTCATCAAAAAGGTGCTTGAAGCTCTAAATTTTCCCTGGCCTTTTATTGATATGATTATGCAATGCATTTCTACTATCAATATTTCTATCAATGTGTATGGTACTCTAACCAAACCTTTTATGAGTAGAATAGGGCTAAGACAAGGTGACTCTATTTATCCCTACCTCTTTGTTATATGCATGGAATACCTCCATAGGGACCTAAGACGTCTATGGAAGCATCCTGAGTTTCATGGGCACCTAGGATGTAAAAGATTGAAGATTATTGATCTAAGTTTTTCATATGATCTACTTCTCTTCTGGAGGGGGTATATAGCTTTTTTGACACTGCTAAAGGGCTTCTTATCTCAATTCTCCAAATGCTCTATCCTAACAACAAATCCCAGTAAAAGTTCCATATTCTATGATAGGATCTATGATAGCATGAAAAAGGACATCATAGACATTTTTGGTTGCCCTGAACGATCTTTCCCCTTGAAATATTTAGGGCTTCCCCTAGTCACTTCTCGTATGAAGCCTCACCACTACCGAAGTGTTATAGATAACCTGCTAGCAAAAATAAGAAACTGGAATTGCAGATAACTTAGCTATGTAGGGAGATCCCAACTGATTTCTTCTTTTCTACAAGGGATCATCAATTTCTGGGATCAAATCTTACCTCTCCCTACTATTATCCTCTCCCACATAAAGAAAATATGTATGATCTTTTTGTAGTCTAGTTCTAGCAATGGACATAAATCTCCCGTTGCATGGAAGACAACATGTCTCCCTAAAGATGAGGGTGGTATAGGGTTGATTGACCTTAAAATCTAGAACCAGGCTACCTTAGGGAAATGGATTTAGCTAATTATCCATAACAAAGAGAGCCTCTGCATAAGATGGATACATGGAGTTTACATAAAAAAAGCATTAATATATCCACTGTCATCACTTGTCCCTATCATTGCTGGCTATTTAAAAACATCATGAAGATTAGACCAGTCCTGTTGGAGCATATTATAGCTAGAAATTGTGGTTTTGATGCATACAAGATTCACAAGGCCTATGAGATATTAAGATACAAGGAGAACAAGAAGTCTTGGGCATCCCTGGTCACGAAACATTTTGGTATGCTTCGATGCTCTTTTATAACGTGGCTTGCTTGCCAAAAGATTGAGAAAATGGAACTCTCAGGTACCCATTGAATGTGGTATTTGTGCAAAATTCACAGAATCAATGGATCACCTATTTGTGCATTGTGCTTTTGCTAAAAACATTTGGGGGATGATTAGTTCTTCGATGGGTATGGATATCTAGGCTACAAATTGGGATTCTTTGATTAAGCACTTATCACAGGCCACAAAGGGGAAGGATTTTAGGTCTGAGAGCACAAAGGTGATATTTAGAGAAGTTCTACATGGGATTAGGTGCTGTAGAAACTCCGCGGTGTTCAAGGGGATTTCATACTACAATGCGGTTTCATATTAGATTTTGTCTATGTAATACAAGAGAGGGGTGTTTGAATATGAAAAATAGGAGTAGATTTCCCTATCTTTTATGCTTTAGATACTCTTGATGTAATCCCTTCTCTTTGGTTTTAATAATATTCATTATTAATTACCAAAAAAAAAATTGTACAAGAGCCACTATCAATAATAATACGAGATATTGTATCTCCTACTCTTCATTTTGTTTTGAATATCTTCTTCCACTAATAAGGTTGTATACTAGTTTCTGCTTGAAATACTCTTTGTAAGACTATCAAGCACTTTCTTCTTCATCAAATTCACTAGAATATTCCTCAATTGGCTCAATTTTAGAATTTTCCTCACATGTCTCCATGGATTCAATCTCTTGGAATGATAATACCATTTGATTAGGAAAATTGCAAGAAAATTTTCCAAATCTTCAACATTTGAAACATTATTGAGTAGAGACTTCATTTAATTTACTTTTACCTTTCTCCTCCCTAGTAATTCCTTCTTTCTTTATAATATAAGTATAAGTTGAAGTAGTCACTCCAAATTTGGTTTCTTGGTTACATGAGTAGTACTTAGCAGATGGATTACATTATTTTGTATAAGGCTTAGTGTAATTAATTTATTTTTCAAAATTTAGGGAAATTTTAATCATATCATCTAATGAATCATAAATACAATTTTCTACCTTGTCTCAAATCATCATATAAAGGCCTCCCAAGAATCTAGCATAAATTTGTTCCTTCCTTTCATGGATATCATATACTAGGTCCAACCTCTCAAATTCTCTAACATACTCCTCAACACTTAGTAGCCCTACCTAAGAGTAGTTTCTCCAAGATTTAATCTTTGATTTACCCTTTTGTTCCCTAGTCCTCTTTAAATTATTGTACCAAATTCTAGCAAACGTTTTAAACTTAAGAGTTGCTAATTTCTATTTTTGTTTGTCTTGATAATCTTTAAACTCAAAAATATCATCCAATCATTTAAGTAATGAATATACATCAAGCTTACCATCAATTTTAGGGTGATCAAGATTATTTCCCTTATCCTCCTTTACTTTGGTTGATGGTCACATAACTTCCTATTAGTTCCACTCCCACTAGACTCTTCTTCATGGTCTACTCTTGAATTCAAATTCCTTACTTTAATTGGATTATTTGACCTCATTGGAATCCCAGACCTATCCCCCACATAATTCTTTATGCTCTTGGACATTTTAGACCAAATCTTTTTCGGCTGACCTAGACACTAACCTTTGGATTTACATTTTTATAGCTAGCAATTATCTAAGTTGTGAATTAGTGTAATCAAAGTCATTAGAAATTTCTTAAATGTCTTCAAACATGGATTATAAATTCCCCCCCCCTCATGATTGATTATTCTATCGCTAACACTCAAGTTCCACTAGGTTTTAATGGTTAAAAACTGAATATGATTACCTTCACTTTAGGTTTCTTAGTGAGCTCTTGTGTAGAAATTTAGATTCTAATGAATCATCCAAGAAAAACCACTAAACGAGCCATAAATCACTAAAAAAACAAAGACACAAGAAAACAAAACTTGTAATATTCTTATCATAAAACTATGCAAGTTGTTCCGAAATGTCCTACTCCATCATTTGAAATATCATCACATGTATTCAAATGATTAAAGACACATTTCATGTAGAAAAATATGATTCAATTTGCATTAATATCACTTGATAATATCACTTCATGCTCAATATTTTTCACACAAATTCAATTTATAGCTCCTACGGAGGGAAATGGAGTAGGCATTAGAAGGTCGTTGGGACGAGGGCTGCCTTCTCCCTCTACTTCACCACCTCCTTCCCAAATTAAGAGATTTTTAGTCTCTTAATTAGGTTAAAGTAGGAGTATGATTGAGATTAGTTTCTAATTATCCAAAAAAAGAGTCAAACGCATACATACTCGGTTTTATTTCACACTAAAAAACCACATACACATTATGTCATTTATGATTAGAAAAATTTACCTCAATATAGGATCACCGATTGTGACCCAATAGAAGAAACATAACCTAATCATGCACAATTCTAGACAAAAGAAATCAAAAATCATGCAAATTACATGCTGAGAAATACTGTAACACAAATTCAACCAACTAATTCCATTTAATTTTGAACTTATCATGTAATCACATTGAAGAATCAAAGCAAGCATAATGAAAGATTCTACAAGAAATATGTGCAACAAACATATTTTTACAAGACTTAAGAAGCACTCATTAGTATTCCCTTATTGCTTGTAAATGATATATTTTCTCATATTTCCCCTTTTATATATATGTTACATAACCTCAATCACTTTGGTGTCTCTGATACTGCTTAGGTACAATGGATATCCTTTACATATGATATTACTCAATGTGATTGCCAACATGTTGCTTGTAAAGGGATTAAGTTCACACTTATGGTATGAAACCCTTTGTTCCTCAAAAAACCACATGTTTTATTGCATAATCAATAAGTGCTTGGTACTTGACAATTTTGTCAAAATCATGCAACTCCAACCCTATGAGATCTAATGGAAGCTCTATTCCTTCCACTACAAAAATTACTTCTTAATATAACATAAAGAATGTAATCTTATCCCCCAAAGTTAACATAATAGAAGTAGAAATTCTACATAAATAAGATAAGGCATCTCTAGCTACAATTGTAGATGCCACAAAAGAGTGTGAAGCACTAGAGTCAAACAATACACAAGCCAAATAAGTAGAGATAGTGAGCATACCAATTACCACATCGACTTGAAGTTCTACCTCTTCTTGACTCATCATGTTTAGGAATCCTTCTAATGAAACTCTTAGGGCACTAGTTAATCCTTTCCCTTACTGAAAAGGGTAAGGCCTCAAACATCTAGGCTCATTATCATGGCTAGCAATAGAGAAACTCTCTGTATCCACAATTGTGGGTTTGGAATAGATCCCCTACTCTGAATGCTATTTTAGCCCATTTGAATGTTCCTACTACCAACTTGGCACTCATATGCCCTATGCCCCACCATGTATATCCATGACATGTCACATTATTACCACTACGATCAACCCTTAGGTGATTTGACCCACATCTTTTGCAGTTGTACAGCCTCTCCTTGTCATGACCCCTAGACAATCCTCCAAATAGGGGTGTTGACCCTATGCTCTAGCCAAATCTAGGTGGAAAACTACCTTTAGAGAAAGCCTTATTTAGGTCACAGGGATGTTATAGAACTTTAAATTTCCTCTTACCCCTTAACTGAGCACTCTGAGCTAGGATGACTCTAGACATCTCTAAGGCTTGCTTATACATCCCTACCATGTCTGGTGAAGTGACTTCCATGAATAGCTCCTGATATGAGATCCCTAGTCCAATCTTAATGTGGAAAAATTATATCACATCATTGGCCTCTACCTCTTGGGTAAATTAGACCAAATCCATGAATCAAGTATAGTAATCCTCAATGGACATACACCCTGCCGAAGCACCTTGAAATCATCATACTTATTCATGCAGAAGTGAGTCAAGAAAAATCTTGCTTGCAATTCCTCTAAGAATGGTCCCCATCCCATAAGTTCTCTAACCATACATTATATGGTCCTTCACTGTGTGTTTTCCCTTCCACTTAAGTTGTACACAACCATGTCTACCCTCCTATCATCTAGGAAACCGCAAGTCATGAAAGTTTTTCCCATGTCCTGGACCCATCATGTCCATGATGTTGGGGTCCTCCTAGCTCTTAAAGATTGACAGGTGATGATACCTAGCTCTCTTGAGCCAATCCTCCTATGCAAGTGTAGTTGCTGGCACTAGTAGAGGTTGAGAAGCTTTAATTTGGCTTCAATGTAAGCTCTGATAGTCTCCTTGAAGCTTTGACACCCTCATGGCAATGGTTAGCGGCAATCACATCCTAATTACTAGAAGTAGTTAGGGATAGAATTTAATTTACAGAGTACTAACGCTAGTACCAAAGTAATCACAATCTATCTTTGGCATATTCCCAATGCCACTCCCACTCATGGACATTCTAGATTTGGAAATGATTAAACTTGTCATGAAGATCAAGAAAAAGGATTTGAAATCAAGACCGATACCATCCTGGGCATCAGCTTAATTTTTTTTTAGTTAAGGAATTTTAAATAAAACATTTTGATAAAACCATACGGTATTAGTTTAGCAATTCCAAAACGTGGAATTTTCTTAAGAAAAAGCTCTGATACCAACCTATAACACTCCCATCCTTCTTTTATATATATGATTTTGCCAAGTAAAATTTATGTGGTGCATACCTTGTTTTTATTTCCTCATAGTGACGGTATGTAGGATTATTTTCGTGTTAGGTGGTCATATAAATATACTAAAATTTATATGCATAAATTGCAGCTAGGTTAAATAATAATTAACCTGATAGTTGTGTGATTCTAACCGAATTTGTAAAACGTTTAGATATGTGTGGGTCAAAGGAGAGAAATATAGCTAGAAATGATTATTATACTAGTTTGGGTACTTAGATTAACATACTTTCAATTATACTTAATGCATTAAATCTAGTTAAATATAGTAACTAGTTATTGCTACTATACTACTAGTATTTGATAGGATTAATAGTATTTGTTTATTATACTAATTAATTTAGAAAAGTAGTATAGCTTACAACTTTGTTAATCTCTTTCTCATGATTTAATGATAACTTAGAAATTATTATTATATTTTGACCTAAGTTAGTTGCGAATTTCGATTTCCCTAGCATATTTGTCTTATTTGCAATCTTCCATTATTTTTATTATTTTATTTTATTTATTTATTTTATTATTTTATATTTTTAAAACCCCATTAGTGTTTTCCTTTTGTTATTTATTTTGTGTGATTTAGTGTTGTTATTTTTATTATTTTTAGCTAGTTAAATAGAGGTAATCCCTCTCAATCCTCGGTATAGAATGCTATCCTTATTTCTCATTACTATAATTGTTAACAAGAGGGTTTAAATTTTGTATCAGCTACAGTCGCACTAATTTTTGGTGCCATTGCTTTTGAATGGTGACTTAACATTTGTTTTGCTATTATTTTTATTGTGTTATATGCCATTTCATCCTTTTATTTAGAGGCTAGAGTGCTTGTGGGAACTCAAGTCTCTGAGTTCATGGGGGTTTCTAGTAGTTATTATGTTTTTTTTTAGTTTTTTCTTTTTCTTTTTCTTTTATTTTTTTTAAGGATTTTTCATGTTTTTTTTCTTTCACTTTTAACCTTTTCCTTTGAAGTGTTGGTGTCCTTTAGGTTGGTATAAGGGGATACTTGGGCTATAGATAACATTGCATGAACCTTTATATAATAGTAAATAAGGTAAGTTTAAGTACCCTTAATGATAGACTTAACCAACTCACTACTCTTTTTTTGCAAGTTGTCATAGCTACTAGAGTTATTAATAGAAGTAGAGTGTATCACACATGAGGAAATCCATATGCTTACCATGCACAAGTAAGTTAAGTTGCTCCCTTTATGTAATAAAAGTATACCAACTTATCATACATCGATATAGAATACAAAATGCATCATGATAAGGTCATATATATATGTATATGAAAGTAAGAGTACATGGAGACATGATATCATGAAATCCCAAAAAAATAGAATATATCATGCTTTGTCTCACTTCATTATCACAAGAACACTCACACGTGTAATAGAAAAGAGAATCCAAGCAACATATATTGTTTATGTATAATTACCCAATCCTTTTGGATATTCCATTTACTTATCCATATATAAGATAGGTCAATTATTCAGTCAATATTCCATTCCACAACCAATTGGTCATTTTAACCATTAGATAAGTGTACAAACCAGTTTGTATTCATTTTGGTCAATAATGCTATTACTTCTATTTCTTAACCAATCATTAACCATTCACATGATAATTATTCATAAATTATTAACCAAAATTTATTATCAATATTGTATTATCGTCGAGTAATGGACTGTGCACCATCCCAAGGTATCACTTACCCAACAAGCCTATCCAAATAAAGGACATTAAGTCTAGGCCAAAGCTAGTGACAAAAATAGACATATGTCCAAATAAAGTCAACCAATATGGATATAAATCCAGGCCTAAGCCTACCGCCAAGGTAACTAAACCCTTTTGTATCAAAACCCCATAGTATAAACCCTTTTGTATCAAAACCCCATAGTATATCATTAATACCTAGAGTAGGTAAGAAATGACACCTCTAAAAATATAAGAGCAAACACTCAAGAATCGGCATTCTAATTATGGAACTAATTTTTCTTTATTTAGAAAGGATCGTCTACAAAATTAAAGATAAATAGATGGTTACATTACTATCTATAGATGAAATGTCCCATAGAAGCTACTAGGCATATACATGCATGTGCATAGCATGCATAAAGTACTTGGCTAAATGTATAAGGGAAGTAATATGTAGCTTAGACATGTATATTAGCCCATTTAGTTGATTAATTAATTACTTAGTAGAATTAGAAAGTAGCTAGAGAATAAAGTAACATATATCTACCTTTTTGAAGAATATTCCAGTATCTTTTAGCATATTCTATATTCTAGTATCTTTTAGCTAGGTATCTTTTGAAGAATTATGATTTTTAGCTAGTCTCTTGTAATTGGTAGCTTGGCTATATAAAGGCATATAACTCATAATGGGATAGATCAAGATTGAATTGAAGTTGAATATAAATTGCAAATATTGAATTATGTGTGAGTTCATCTCAAGTTTAATCGAATCTATGTGCATGATTAATCTTGAAACCCTTAATCTCTTCATTTGTGTGAATTAGAGATTAAGTACTATCTTCTTTAAACTCCATAACCCATTACATTCTAACCATATCCATCATCTAAACATCCCAAAATCAAAACCCTATCCCTCATTATCAAAACTAAACCCTAACCCTAACATTAACCCACGAAACCATCCATCGTCAAACCCTTATCATCAAATCATCCTCATCATCATCACATCATTTTTGAATCATATTCATCATCATCTCATCAAATTCAACTTGCCCTAATCATTCAATCATCATCTCCATATTCGAACCATCATCATCATCATTATTCTACAATATTCGGACATCCTCATACTTAATTCAACACTTTCGAATCATCTTATTCCTAATTACAACATAATTGAGCATTAGCTTTACATAATTGATTTTTCCACATTCCCATAGACATCATCTAAGGATCTTTCCCAAAGGCATAAAAAATGCCCAAAATCAGACTAACCTATGGTAGGTAATCAAGGATCCGGTAAAAAAGACCCATACTCAACTTGATTGTTTTTCTTTTTATGTGATTACTATATTTTCATAAGAATGGGTGATCATACAAATCCCAAATAAAGCAAGCAACGAGATTTTTCGTGTTTATTCCATATATTCTTTCCTTTTCTTAGACCATGTAGGTTTTTATTTATCCTTGTATCATATTACTTTTATCCATCTTATCATTTTGGTCAAATCCATATTGAGTTTCGTTACATGTTTCTCGGTACCATCACTTATCATATGTGAAATACCCATTTATTATTTACATTACCCATAGCGTATATCATAAGTTATGATACATTTTAATCCTTTCATTAGGCTAATGATACATGATAGAATTTGTATTTTATCCCATTAATAATCAGTCTGTAGTCCCAAGCATAAAATCAAAGTATAACCAAACTGAAAGAAAAAAAATCTTGAAAACCAGCCAATCAATCTAGCCCAACCAATCAATTAGTTTGTTTTGACCTGTCGATTGGTTTGGCTTAATCTAACCATACTTTCCTCAAACTAATATCATTTAGGAGAACAAGTCATCTATTCATACACTAGTTGATTGGTTTTGCCGAACTAGTTGATGGGTTTAATTTGAGAGCTAGATCAAGGTCTCTGTAATCTTACCACTAAATGGTTTGTGTAATCCCCCAAAAATTTTGAAAACCTATATTTTAATAAATGACTTTATTTGAAATAAAATTTTCTTGTAAAATTATTTATTTTAATTATTTTATGGATTTTAGAGTATATAAATTTGGATAAGATTATTTAATAAAGTAAATATAAATATTTTCCTAATTATCATATTATTTTTATTTAAATAAATTCCCAAACTAATATTTTACCAACTTTATCCTTTTTAAACTAAAATATTAGATTATAATAAATTAAATTATTAAATTAAATAATTTACCAAGAATATTATATTTTATGATTTTATAAATTAAATTATTTTTCCTATTTTTCCATTCCCCTTTCCCTTTTTCCTTTTTCCCTTTTTCCCTCCCTCTTCTTTCTTTTTTCTTTCCCTTTTCCTCCTCCTTGGGCCATCCGTCCGGCCTGACCAGCCCCCTCCCCTGCGCGCTTCGGCCTCGGCCCGTCTCTCTCGTCCCCCTTCTCCTCCTCGCGCCCGCCTAGCACAACCAGCCGCCTCCTTTCCTTTTTTTCTTGACCGGCCGGTTCGGCCTTATTTCCTTTCCCTTCGACCGACCGGCTTCTCCCTTCATCTCCTTCCTTTCTCACTGCCCCCATGCCCGATCTCTATGCATGCCCGACCACCGCCGTGCAGCTGCCACCACTTGCTCCCTCTCCCTTTCTCTCTTCCCCCATCATTTTCCTTCCCTTTTCGAGCCAAACCTGCCCTGGACCACAGCCCCGCTTGCCCCTCTCCCTTTCCTTCTTCTTCCCTCCTTTCCCCTGCCACCACTGCAGCACCGATCAGCCAGCCGCTGCCCCCTTTCTTCTCCCTCTTATTTTCCTCATCTCCCCAACCATTATTATGTTAAATGTTTTACTAATTAAATTTCATAAATTTTTATGCTTGGATTCTTATTTCTAACATAAAAATAATGGATATTATTTTTAGGTGTTGAGTTGCTAATTATGCTTGGTAAGATTTGATATCTTGCGGGGTTAAGGTACGCATTAATCCTCCCTTAAATATATGGAAAAATGTATGCTAGCACATTAGGGGTTTAGTATGATTTTATGCATGTTTGGTGTGCTTAGCATGATATGTATATGGTTTCTTATATTGTTTGATAAAAAGGAAAACCTTGATAACTTTTATGGCATATGTAGGTATGTTAATTAAGGAAGGAGTTTGAATATTTATGGAAATGTTAAATGCTTGTTTATGATGTATCATGTTGCTAATGCATGAATAATGTTATTATCTAAGGGTATTTTAGTAATTATGCTTATGAGGTATGTGAATCAATGTATGTAGTTGCTAATGAGTATTACGTTGAATAATGACAATTTTGGTAATTTTGTAAACAAAAGGGTATTTTGGTAATTTCAAAGGGAAGGGGGTGAGATGATAATTTTTTTTTAAGTAAAGGATAAAATTTTAAGTTGTGAGAAAGAAGGGTATTATGGTAATTTTTTTGAGATAAAAGAATAATATGGTAATTTTATGATTAAATGGCAAAATGATAATTTTATAAGTAAAGGGGTATCATGGTAATTTTTCGAGAAAAGGGTAAAGCGGTAATTTTGGAGTGAAGGGGGCAATATAGTAATTTTATAAGTAAGTGGTAAGAATAGTAATTTTGGATGTAGGGGTAAAATAGTAATTTTGGATGAAGGAGGGCATTATGGTAATTTTAATAATGGAGAAGGGTAATATAGTAATTATAAATATGGAGAAGGGTAAAATTGGTAATTATAATTATGAAGAAGGGTAAATTAAATATGAGGAAGGTTAATTTGGAATTTATGATAATTGAAAAGGGTAAATGGCAATTAAAATAATTGAGAGAGGTAAAATGGTAATTATGGTAAAGGAGAAGGGCAATTTGGTAATTTATCCAACTAAAGGGGCAATTTGGTCATTTAGCCGATTAAAGGGTAAAGTGATAATTATTTAACCAACTAAAGGGGCAAAATAGTAATCATGATAATGAAGGAGGGTAATTTAGTAATTTATCCAACTCAAGGGCAATTTAGTAATTATAACAAAAGAGAAGGGCGATTTGGTAATCTAACCACCCAAATGGGGAAATATGATAAGTGTAGCAATTATGAGGAGTGAATGGTGATTTAAAAAGTGTAAGGGATAATTTGGTAACCTAAACCGTATAAGGGGTAATTTGGTAATTATGTAACCCCAAAGGGTAGTATGGTAATTTGGCGAGTAAGGAATGGATACTTAACAATTATATAAGTAAAGGGCAAATGAGTAATTTGTACCTAACATGTCTTTGAGATTGTGGAATATTATAATATGATTCAAAAAATGCTGATTAGCCAAGTAAGAGTATTTGATAATTAGTATGGCCTTAATGGTTTCTCTTTGATAACCTGGATAATCACCTGAATAAGAAACGATTAATGATATCATAACGATTGAAAGTGAATAAGTATCGGATTATCGTGCTTTTCGTGATCACCTTAATTAAGACACTATTACTTAAAGTGAAAGACCTTGAGATCGGGAATGGTGACTCCTTAAGGGTCGCTACCCTAAGGACGTGGTTTAGTCCACGATTATTCTGGTATTTGCTGGTGTGCCTTTGTGCCCCAGCCAGGCCCTATATCTTACTCTTTCTAGCTCTACGAACCTAGTTAGGTGGTATGCATACTTATGGATTAGGTGTCCTTATCGGTAGGGTACTGAGTTAGATTTATGCACCAGTACGACCGGTGTACCTTTGTGTCCCGGGTTATTGATCTCCCGTTCGAGGGAAATAAATATGATTGATGTGCTGATTAAAGAAAAGGAAATATACTATTATTGAAAGTGGAATATTAATGAGTCGAGCCCAGATGATTATGATAGTGAGTACCGGTCCACTGGTTATAATAGTGGTCCAGGAGCGTGTTGCCCTGGTATGTGATATTGAGTACCAGTCCACTGATTATAATAGTGGTCCAGGAGCGTGTTGCCCTGGTATGTGATATCGAGTACCGGTCCACCGGATATAATAGTGGTCCAGAAGCGTGTTGCCCTGGTATGTGATTATGAGTACCGGTTCACCTATTATAATAGTGGCCACGAGCATTGTGCCCTGGATGATGATTTTATATATATTCCGGTCCACTGGCTAAAATAGTGGGGGTCTCGAGCTCAATAAAACCAGTATTGTATGTGAATAAAATTATGGAAAAATACTAATCACTTATAGTGGAACACCATATGAGTCGGGGCCAGACCGGTCCACTGGCAATAATAGTGGTCAGAGGCGTTCTGCCCTGTGTGTTAACTTCCGGTCCACCGGCTATAATAGTGGGGTTCTCGTACTCACTTGGATATAAAATATGAGATTGATGAAATGATGACGGAATAATGGCTTAAGGCCCAAATGTATTTATCTTACACTATGACATGGCTTAAGGCCCAAAGTATCGATCGTGATTTATGAATTATTATGCATGTTATTGTTATGTGTGCACCTCTCATTATTTATGTGTGTAGCTTGCATTATGTGTCGTATGCGAGCCTGTCTTTAAGTGTGGTATTAAAGGGTTACTTAGTACCGTAGTACTGAAGGGATTCCCTTTATGGGGCCCCTGCCTATTCAATGGGCAGTGCCCTTGCAGGTATTTTCAGGTGCTACTCAAGTGGGCTACGGGAAAGAGAGTAAGGAGTTATCCGGTATCGTTAGGGTTTTCTCTTTCTCTTTAAATTCCTGGTTTTAATGTTATGTGTTAGTCTAACCACCGTTGGTGGATTTTATTCTTGTAAACGATTTGATGCGCTATTGTGATTTAAGTGTGTTGAATTTATTTCAAGCTGTATTTCATTTTCTTAGCCTTAGCACTTGGTACTGGAACGGTATGAGTGAACCAGTCTGGTACTAAGTGTGGCAGTAATACTCCCAAAGTTCACCTTTTATTAATCTGCTTCCGCAATTATATTTTAATAAAACGAAATTTTTCAGTAGTGAATTTTGGGGGTATTATAGTTTTGGTCAACTAGTTAACTCTTACAGAAACTAGTTGATTGGTTTAACCTAATCGATCTATTGGTTTGACCTGACACAACACCAATCCATTAAAATTTCAAGAATATTCTTACCTTAAATCATCCTCAATGACATTAAAGCACATATCAACATAAATTAACATCTTTCCAACCAAATTATCATGAATTTCACAACATGGAATCATCTTAACCTATGTTTACCCAAGTTCATGCTTTTTGCTCAACTTATGCCATCTAACCATCCAAATCACTTGTATACAAATTTATCATTCATACCAACATACAAAAATAAACTAAAGTTAACACCTAACATGTTGGAGTACTTGCTAAATACTTTAGAAGTAAGAATCACTTATTTGATGCAAGCAAAATCCTAAAAAACTATAAATTTCCAACTATGGCAATATCAACTTTTAAAACCTTAAAACAAAAATCTTAAACTCAGACATTATACCAAAACCTTATCAAATTTTCAAACTTAGAAATCGAAAGGAATAATAGCATACCAACTTGAGGCTAAATATAGGGGAAAGCTCAACTAGACCACTCGATCATTTTTCCTACAATCTAACTCTTCCTTGCTTAACAATTGAAACAAAAGAGACCTAGATACAAGATAAAAATAGTGTAAGAAGATTGATTGGTAATACTCAAAGTGTAGAAAGAAGAGAGTGAATACAAGACTTTGAGAATTTAATGGCTAAAAGAAAGGTGCATAGAAGGGATGATTGGGGTTATTTATAGCCAACAAATCAAAGAGAAACATTGAGGTTTCAAAAATCAACTTGAAACCCTAAAATTGATCATTGGAATTCGATCAGAATTGATAAATTTTGTCTAAGGTTTGTAGATTTATTCTTGAGAGCTCAAATGGCATCTCTAGATAATGTAGGTCAATTAAGGTAGAATTAACATACATGAGTGGAGTAATGGAATGGCAGTATGGAAGAAAGCTTTAGCATACTCAAAGTCATGCTTTATATTGAAGCATTTGGAAGTTTGTAGAGGAAAGAGGAGGAAGAAGATAATGCTAAGGTCATCCCCCCCCAATTGTCCTAGTCCTCCTCTATATCAATTCAAGGCAATATATATGGTTAAATGCATCATGGAAATGGTTATAAATCTCTTAGGAAAAAATTAGCATGGTTTGGTAAGGGTCTATTTTAGTGTAAGAGATTTTTTTAAAAATCAGGCTCGAGAAAATATGTCCATCTTAATGAATCGGTCGATGGGTTTGGGTTTACCCACCGATTGTTCAACCACTAATCAATAAGTTTCCCTTTAACCAATTGATCTTTTTAGTCAATTGGTTTATGGAGCCAATAAATCGGTTTACCTGCAAAACACAATAAATTTCACTTTCCAACATGATTTGAAATCAAACTTTGTCCCAAACAAAATCATAAAATTAAATAAAAATCTAAAGGCCAAAATATGACTTAATTCTTATTCAACCATTTACAAAAAATATAGGATATTACAGTGATCCTCGAAAAAGGTGCTAATTTTTTGTACATTGTAATAGATACACCAAATTAAACCCTAAACATAGCACAAAAATTAAGCAATAACTGAAGGTAGTTACCATGAAAACTGTAATCTAATTCATAGATTTCTATTAACATATATATTTTTCTCAGTTATCAATTCAAGAAAACAAATCACTAATTATAAAAAAAAAACTAGATATTAAAATAATAACTTAATAATAATAATGGGATAATAAATTTCACCATTTATATTCAGCAAGAGGATAACAACCCATCAATGAAAAAATTTGTTATGTTATATATCTAATGGTAACCTAAAAAGCTCACAAATGTTTGCTTCCTGCCATCTCCATGTGTGATTAAACAAAGTTCCTCTTATGATTTATTATCTAATTAATTAATATCCTAAGATAAGATCTCGAAATTTAATTAATGGTTGCATTAAAAATAAGGCAACAACTAACTAGATCTATAATTACCTCAAGTCAAATTATGCAAATCTAAAGATTAATAAGCTAGATATAATAAATATATTTCTTTATAAATTAACCAACCTATTTTCTACTTGTGAATATATATGAATTAATTATATTATCTTAACATCTATTTAACACTAAAATTATCCACATGCTCAAGTTTGATAAGAATGTCATAATTAGATCTTTGATCGTTAAACTAGATTTATTAATCTAACTAATAATACACATAGAAATTAAGTCAAATTTACATCTCACAATAAATTATTGCATAAACTTCAATAATCCTCTTACCTTATACTAATATAGCCTAGCATATTGATAAAACCTAGACATGTAGGATCTAAACACATAAAAATCATAACTTTAATTAGAATAAAAAAAATAAAATAACAAATATTTAAGTAAGAAATACATAATCACAAACTACATTAAGTAAACAAATAATAAGAATCGCATTAAATATAATAATAAGAAAATAATAAATAATTAAACTAGAGGAAAGAAAGAATAAAGGAGATTCCAAAACCAAAAACACAATTTGATGTTTAATCCTTCAATTATAGTAATTAAATAACTAAATCTAATAGAATCACACTATTTATTTAGAAATAGTGAGAAAGAAGTCAAATTTCTAATGGTGCTCTCTTCAATTCTCCATTTAACCTAATATATGTTATATATGTAGGTATACTAGCATATAAATCATATCCCAAAAATGGAAAAAATATGGTCATTATTCGTAAATATGGGTCACATGTATTCTTGCTCTAACATTATCCACTTGAGATAAATTAATGGAATACATAAGAGAAGAACCAAAGAAATGTGGGTTATATTTGTTTTACATACCATACCACCATATTTCGTCTCTCTTCCTACACTTCTCTTGATTTTTATTCATGTGATTTCTCTTATAGGGTCTTGTGAGATGGTACTTTAAAATTTCCATGACTCCATGCTTTTTTGTCATCATACCTTGATTCTATCTTTTCTGAAAAAATAAACCAATAATATAATTTAAGGAAAAGGGTGATCATTAAAAATAAAATAAAATCTAACTCAAGATAAATTAGCTAACTCCATAAAATACCTATCTGTCATGAGAAAATGGAAAAACATTCAATATAAATATTAATCATATTAGATTAGGGAATTAGTCGATCGGTTACCCTAATTAGTTAATTGGTTGGTAAAACTAGTTGAAAGACTAAGTCTAGATATGATGATGAAATTTTATTCTTGTATAATACAATTGAATACTTTTTTTCCATTCATTTTTTTTACTTTTAACATATAAGAATTGTAAAATGGTTAATTAAACCTGTTAATATGTTTTCCTTGTTAGTCAAACTAGTCAATCAATCTGTTACCAATTCAATTAGTTTTATGGAACCAATCAAAGTGTTAAAATAGATGTAAAATGATTTTTTACAAGAATTAAACCATAGCTTTATTTGTTAAAGAAGTTGATTATTCCACAAATTAGTCCATCAATTTGATGACTCTAGTTAAAGTGTTCAAGTAGAGGAAAAATATTTTTTCGCAATCATAAAAGTCCACAATAACCAAATGATTGGTTTTATAACCAATCAATCAATTTCTCTACTTTTTACATGTTTAAAGTCCTTGTTCTAAAATAAACAAATCAATATTTTATAAAACTAGTTGATTAGTTCTTCCAAGTATCAAATATGATCAAAAACACTTTTCCAAGTAGTTAGGATTTAAAATAAAGAAGGAATTCATATAAAATAAAATAAAAACTCTTAGTTGTATTTTAGAGTTTCCCAAGAGATTAAAATAAAAGGTGTTATGTTCAAACAACATTACAAGATAATCTACGACTTGTAATATATAACTTGAGGTATTGAGTATTGGTAGTCTTAATATAATGAATTTTTATTACTCTATTAATTGTTTTACCTAATAATTGATAAAAATAAGTGAGTTTTGAGATTCTTTTCATTAGTATAGCTTATTTACACTTAAAAAACTATATTAGCTTCTTTAAATTATTTTTTTGTCATCAAAATAATGTTTAAGATATTGATTAATCTAAGGGGTTAATAATCTCTCCCTTTTTGATGATGATGATAAACAAAGAGTGTAGATATGGATAGGGTAAGGATGAGATTGAAGTAAAATACCCATATAAACCACCTATCCTTTACCATTTACAATTTTAAATCTATAAATCAAATTTGCCAATTTTCTTTCCCCTTTTATCACCAACGAAAGGTGAGAGCATAACTCATGAAGAGAATAAAACCGATACAAACAAATTCTCCCCTTAAACTAGTACATACTTAGAAAATGGCTAGTATATATTAGAGTATATGAGTGTAATGATAGAAAAAAAAGAGTATGCTTTAAAAGTTGAATCATCTTATATCATAAATATAATAAAAATTTGCAATAGCATAGATGAGATGGAAAACTACAAAATGATAATGTCAAGATGTTACCTAGTCAATTATGTTCATACAAATATATAGCTTATGAATACAAGTATGGCTCAATGATAAAAAAAAATGATTGAGACTCACACACTAGCATAACCTAGAACTATATAGAGTCCCAATCAACACAAAAGGGGCCAGAAATAGATGAAGCTGGGATAGATGGTAGGATTATGACAATGGCTACTAGTAACAAGTTATATAATTACTCACTCTTAGTATACTTGAGGTTATTTTAAGTAGCTTGTATAAGTAACTTAGTAAAAATGGAATTAGACAAAAGAAGGATAATTAGTGCATTGAAAACTAGATTCAACATATATAACAAAAACATATTTTGTATCATATGTTAACTACTTTAAATCACCAACACCAATGGCTAGCCATGTCCTCATATCATCCTTTGGTTGTTCTTTATGTTGTGGCACAAATTCTTAGTGAAAATTGAAATAAATAGCGTGCATATTACTCTCCAATGTCTTCTAGTGTAATATCCCAAAATCCTAATTTCCGAAATTATGGCAAAATAAGGAATTATTAGGAAAATTAATTATATAAATTTATTTATTAAAATTTAGAGAGTTAATTAAGGTATATTAAGAGGAAGATAATAAAAAAAATGTAATTGGAAGAAAATTTGGGTGTTTCTCTAATTAGCATGAAGGTTAAGGGAATTTATCTAAAATAGTCTAAAATAAGCAAAAAGGAATTTATTTAATATTTCATAAATATTAATATTATAAACAACCCAAAAATACCCCAATTTACCCATAAGTTATTTTATTTAATTTTTCCCATCCTATTTATTACCTATTTCCCCCTCTTTTTCCCTTTTTCTCCCTCCTCTTCTTTTTTTTCTTTCTTCCCCCCCCCCGGCTGGGCCAGCCCACCGGCCTAGACCCCTCGCCTCCCCTCTCCCTTCGCGCGAGCCCAGGCCCTGGCCTCTCCTTCCTCCTTCCCGCCCGCGGCCCAGCGTCGCGCGACGCCAACTGCTGCGCGCCCCATACGCCGCGTTTTACCCTCATAAATGTCGAAACGCCGCGCCTCAATTAATGGCCTTATAGCCGTTGCCAAACGGGCAACGCGACGCGGCGCTTTGTCGCCCATAACGTCGAAACGCCGCGTTCGACTTGCGGACTTAATAAACCCCGCCGAACGGCCGGTTCCCCTCCTCTTTTCTTTTCCCTGGACCACCGGTCCACCCTGCCATCTTCTTCTTCTTCGACCTGCCCCCCCCGACCTGCAATCGACCTGCAAGTCGATTTCGCCGGCAGCCACCAACCCGATCGTCCTTCCCTGCCTCTCTCCCGTCGCTTTCTTTCTTTTTTCGGCCCGACCAAGTCCTTCTCTCCCTTTTCCGCGTGCCCTTCCCCTTCCTTTCTTCTTCCCTGTCCCCGACCCAGCCTGCCATGGCAGACCTGCACCGCCTGCCATCGGCCGGCCACCTGCACCCCTGCCCCGCGTGCCACCTCCCTCCCTTTGTCGTTTTCCTTCCCCCTGGCCTATAAATACCCCCTCCCGAACGGCCAACAGCAAGTCCTCCCGTTGGACCTTGCTGAAACCCTGTTCCCGCCGCCGCCGGAACAGACACCATTTCTACCGCCTCTAGCCACCGCCGAAACCACCTCTCCCCACCGTTATCATCCTTGCAACGCCCTCTACGAAACCAGACCACCAGCACCCTTTCCCTTGCCCTGCATGTGCCGCCATAGCTGTGCAAAAATCCTAACCCGAAACCACCACCTCCAGCCTTCGCCGCCCTTGCGCCGCCTCCCACCGCCATCCCGGCCGCCATCAGGGCCTCTTCCACCCTCCAAAATTCCCAGCAGACCTCCCTCTACCCTCCCCTGCCTTCGATTTCCCTTGCCTCCCTCTCCTCCTTCCTCCCCCATCTTCCACCTCTCTCCACCACCCTCGGCCGCCGCCGTCGCGCCGCGCGCCGCCGCCCCTTGCCACGCCACCACCCTCATTCCACTCCCCTTCACCTGCTGATTCTTCCCCCACCTCAAACTTCCTCTCTTCTCTTCCCATCTAACCACCACCTTGATCTTTTCCCTTCTCTTCCTCCTCCACCGCCGCCGCCGTTGCCGCCACGCGCCGCCACCGGACCACCACCGACCCTAGGTGGTTCTCCACCCATCCAAACCCTAACCCCCTTTGTATATAGCTGCTACTATTTTCTACTAATATTAATACTAATATACTTATTATTACTATTATTATTATTACTTTTATTATTATTATTACTTTTATTATTATTATTATTATTATTAGTATTATTATTATTACCATTATTATTGTCCTCATTATTATTAATGTTCTTGTTTCTTACTAATACTAACATCTCTTTTAAACCCTAAAGTATATTATACTTAACTTTGGTCTTATTTTTATGAGTATTAGTATTAACATTTTTATTATTATTATTCTATTATCCTTACTATGGTTATTATTAGTATTGCTTAGCCTTAATTGGTTGTGCTATTGTGATTATTATTATTATTATTATTACTATTATTATTATTATTATTATTATTATTATTATTATTATTATTATTACACTTAACACATTTACCACTATTGTTAATAATAATACTACCTTGTCTTACCCATATTACTTAACTCAACCTAGTAAATATCATTTGGTTGTTAACTAAGAAGAGTACTTGAACCTTATTACCATACCATTTAACATTAACCCTAACCCTACTACTATGACACTATTATCAGCTATTATTATTATTACTACTATCACTACCTTATTGTTGTAATCAAAAGCATTTAAACCCTTTTATTATTCAAGAATATACAAATATTGTCATTATCACCCTTAGGAATAGTTACTTGTAATATTGTGACCTTATAATAATATTATTTTGAATATGACACCATTAATAGACTTAGCCTAAAAAAAAGGCTAGGGTTTCTCTTACTATAAACATTAGTGTTATGAGTATTAGTTTTATTATTATTATTATTATCATTATTTTTCTATAGTTAACATGAACATTATTATTATAAGAATAGGGCTAATGGGGCTAATAATATAAGTGTAACAATAGGTATTAAAAATAAGCATATTTTAACTACTAATATTTAGTATACTAATTCTAAAGTAAAAACCTTAGTTTTTGTATAAAACCCTTTTTAGTAATAAAAACCCTAACCTTAAACTAAAATGAGGTTTGATAGTAATTATAGGGGAAACTAATACTTAGCATGTTCCCCTTTTATAGGTAACCCCGACCAAAGCCTTAAGGAGTTAGAGGAGCGTGCTCCAAGCCCGGCGTCGCCTTAGGTAAGGACGATGCTAATGGCCTTATGCTATGTGTGACATTGATGTGTTGAATGTTGTGTATGCCATGCTATGTCATGTATTGTATGATTTGTGGATAACTTGTTTTATATGTATGTGCAGCTTGGAGATTGAGGTATGTTGTTTGTGCTTCCATGACATGAGCATGACGTTTATATGTATGATGTTTACGACGTATTATGCTATGGCCCTCTAGGACATGCATGTTAGGATAAATGGTAGTATGAGTTGGGAACCATCATGGGGGTCTTGAAGTTTGTATGGTGGGATTAAGGTTTGAATGGTGGCATCAATGCTCGCATGTTGGTACTAACGATTTCATAATGGTATTAATGGTTTATGGCGGTATTTGGGTTCGTATGGTGGTATTGTGACTTTATGGAGGTATTAATGTTGGATGGGGGTAATTGTGATTTTATGGGTATTAATGTGGTACGATGTTATTTGTGATTTTATGGTGGTATTAATGTTGTATGGTGGTATAATGGTTGTATGGTGGCATTAGGGTTCGCATGGCAGTGTTAGGGTTTGTATGATGGTGTTTGTGATTTCATGGTGGTATTAATGTTGTATGGTGGTAGTATGGTTGTAACGGTGGTATTAGGGTTCGCATGGTGGTATTAGGGTTTATATGATGGTATTTACGATTTTGTGGTGGTATTAATGTTGTATGGTGGTATTAATGGTTGCATGGTGGTAATCATGATTGCACGGTGGTATTAGGGTTTGTATAGTGGTATTATGGTTGGTATGGTGGTATTATGATTCGCATGGTGATGTTAGGGTTGTATGGTGGTATTAATGATTACACGGTGATATTAATGGCCTAAGGAGTAGGGGGTTGAGAGTGAGAATTCACTTATATAAAGGATGAGTATGGGTTTTCTAAAGGAGGGAGGTTACTTGTTGAAGAAGTAAAGTGCTAGGGTTTGGTGCAGCCAACCAGGGTTGGCGTGGTCGATTAGGGTTTGAGTGGCCAACTAGGGTTTTGTTGGTCACATATGAACTTGGGAGATAAAGAAATACACTTGGGGAATTTCCTAATAAAGAATGAGGTGCGAGATAGAGAATAACGTAGCGTTTGGGTAAGTAAGAAAGAGTTGGGCCACATAGGTCCGATTAGGGTATCTGAGGAGGAACCCTAGAGGGATGAGAACATGCAGAGGCGATATCATATGTGTTGGGATGGCCTATATCCTTGGGGTTTGTGTCTTACTATATGCTACTTTACCTAAGTCTACGGGGGATGGATGTCGGGTGTGAGAAGAGGTGCGAGTCTCAAAATATGGGACGGTCCCTCTAGAAGGAAAAGAGATAGACTATCAACCGCATGCATGTCAAGGGTGCGATGTGATTCAATAAGACACGGATAAGACACTAATCATGTAAAGTGAAAGATTGTTGAGCCGAGCCCAGACCGGTCCACCGGCAAATAATAGTGGCCAGGAGCCGGGGTGCCCTGGAGACCGGTCCACCGGCAAATAATAGTGGTCAGGAGCGTTCTGCCCTGAGTGTATACTTCCGGTCCACGGCTATAATAGTGGGGGATTTCGTGCTCGACAAACCGAAGTAAGTAAGTTAAACCATGGGAAATACACTAAGCACTTACACCGAAACATCATGTGATTCGGGGCCAGACCGGTCCACCGGCAAATAATAGTGGCCAGGAGCAATTTGCCCTGGAGACCGGTCCACCGGCAAATAATAGTGGTCAGGAGCGTTCTGCCCTGAGTATATACCTTCCGGTCCACCGGCTATAATAGTGGGGTTCCCGCAATCATATGAACTATTAAAGAATGTGTGTGGATTGAACATGCTGTTAATGAAAATAAGGAAAATACACTAAGTACTTACAGTGAAACACCATGTGAGTCGGGGCCAGACCGGTCCACGGCAAATAATAGTGGCCAGGAGCGTTCTGCCCTGGAGACGGTCCACCGGCAAATAATAGTGGCCAGGAGCGTTCTGCCCTGAGTGTATACTTTCCGGTCCACCGGCTATAATAGTGGGGTTCTCGCACTCACATGGACTATTAAAGAATATGCGTGAAATGGACATATTATTAATGAGGATAAAGAATAAATCATCGGAACATACTCAGGCCTTATCTTGTGTGTTATCGCATGTTGCCTATGTGAATGTGCTATGAATGCTATGTGGTATGATTGTATGCTTGGCCTTAGCGCACCTGCGTCCTTACTCAGTACTGGACCCGTACTGATACTACCTTGATTGACTGGGTCCTGTGATGATCCACCAATGGTGGGGAGCAGACCTCCTATGCAGGTTTCATCGATTACTAATTTGGGTGGAAGGCTTGACTTGAGTGAGTAGGTGATCCGGATACTAACCCTTTCTGGGAATTGCTTTGTTAGCTATATTTTGTATTACGTTTCATGTTTTAAAAGGAAAAAAAATATTATGGGGTTGTAATCCTAAAGCGTATTCAAACTTCTATTGGACTTATATCTTATTAATGATTTATGATAATGTCGTTTTGCGTTTTATGATACTTTGTGCTTATTGACGATCGGATTTAGCCTTAGCACTTAGTACCGGAACGGTAGAATGA
Organism: Tamarix chinensis; assembly: GCA_030549775.1. Lineage (NCBI taxonomy): Eukaryota > Viridiplantae > Streptophyta > Magnoliopsida > Caryophyllales > Tamaricaceae > Tamarix > Tamarix chinensis. The sequence continues at coordinate 60,483,198 of CM060177.1, read as the reverse complement.
ACCGGTCTGGTACTAAGTGTGGCGGTAATACCCCCAAGTTTACAGTTTTAAATTCTCTCGTTTCCGCTAAACCTTTGATTTAAACGAAATTTTTCAGTAGTAAATTTGGGGGTGTTTCAAGTTGGTATCAGAGCGGTTGGTCCTCCGGCCACGCTCGTTTTCGGAAGTAAATTTTGTTTTCGGACTTGGTATTTGATTTTGAAGTGTGTTTTGACCGCTCCTATAATTTTTTTTTTTTTTTTTTGAAACTTTTTAAGATGATACCACGAGCTGGTATCAAACCTTTTGGTTGTTAAGGATCGGGTTTCGGTTAGAGACTCGGTTCTCATGACCATAAATGTTTTAGCCGAAAACGTGTTTTAACTTCCTTCAAGTGATTCTTCTTTTATCCGGATTAGCTTGTGAGGACAGTGTGATTGGGTAGTATAAGTGGCCTTGCGTTTTGCTGTTCATTTATGTCTTCGGATTTGCTTCCTTGTTATTTGACATGCTTAACTTGTGTTAACGTTGAATTTATGTGGTAATGATTATAGTTTTATAACTAGTTTGCCCTTAAGGGGGTAGTGACCCCACTAGGTTAACCCCAGCCTTGCAGGTTTAGTGGACTAAAAACCTTAGGGTATATCTTGCCGGGTAAGGAGTGATGTGACATAGATTGTAACGTATTTTGGTGGATTAGTTTTACCTCTGGAGTTGCAAGGAGTCTAAGTTATTATTATTATTTTCACCCTTATAAGACCTTAATTCAAAGGACAAGGTTTTGTGACTTGTTTTGACCTTAAGTACTATGTGCTTCTTCCTTGATGAATTCTATTATATTTGATTTGTTGGACACCGATTCTCTTTCTTTTATTTCACCTCTTATGCCTTGTGTGATCCAACTTTACTTGGTTTAGTTTCGTAAACATCGTTTTCCCTTTCTTCGAAATTCTTTTAACCTATTTACCTTGGTAAATGTTTTATTCAATTGTTTCGTCAAGTTTCCACTACTTAGGGTTCTCGAACCTCGGGGACGAAGTTCCTTCCTAAGAGAGTAGGGATGTAATACCCCGTATATTTTAAGATTCAGAATTGTTGAGTCTAATGATTTTGTTAGTAAAATTTGATGTAAATAATTACTTATTTTAATTTCGATTCGGTTTATGGATTTATCGACGATTTTGAATTCATAATTGAACGTAATTAATCAATTTCAGGAAGCAATATTTTATTGATGTTTTAATCATTTGAATGTAATATTTTCGGGAAGTTTAAATTAAACATATTTTCCGAACTTATTTAAGAACTCATTTTGAAATTAATTTTCTTCCGTTCTGCGCTTTTTAGGTTGCGGGAAACCGATTTCGGAAAATATTAGAATTAGTCTTGATTTGTTGGAATTTGACTCAAACATTTTATTATAAGTTTCTAAATATTATTCCGGGTCTTATAATGTATTTCCATAAATAATATAAATCTTTACATTCAATGGTAAATCCTTCCCAAAAATGTTTCTGAAGTACCTTATATATATATATATATATATATCTTTTTATTAATTTTAAGCCTTCGGATCTTCTCAAAATAGATTTTCGATAAATAAATTTTGATTAGATTCTCCCAGTATAAATCTTTGATATTTAGTATTTAATTTGAACTTATACCTCAGGCACAATAATCCCTAGTTCGTCCCTAAGGGAGTAGTTAGGTTAAGTATAGCTATCGATGCATTAATATAGAAGATTAGAATGCCCCAACCCCAACCCTAGAGAGCCGCAGGAGACTTCGGGGACGAAGTCTGTTTTTAAGGGGGTAGTGATGTAATATCCCAAAATCCTAATTTCCGAAATTATGGCAAAATAAGGAATTATTAGGAAAATTAATTATATAAATTTATTTATTAAAATTTAGAGAGTTAATTAAGGTATATTAAGAGGAAGATAATAAAAAAAATGTAATTGGAAGAAAATTTGGGTGTTTCTCTAATTAGCATGAAGGTTAAGGGAATTTATCTAAAATAGTCTAAAATAAGCAAAAAGGAATTTATTTAATATTTCATAAATATTAATATTATAAACAACCCAAAAATACCCCAATTTACCCATAAGTTATTTTATTTAATTTTTCCCATCCTATTTATTACCTATTTTCCCCTCTTTTTCCCTTTTTTCTCCCTCCTCTTCTTTTTTTTCTTTCTTCCCCCCCCCGGCTGGGCCAGCCCACCGGCCCAGACCCCTCGCCTCCCCTCTCCCTTCGCGCGAGCCCAGGCCCTGGCCTCTCCTTCCTCCTTCCCGCCCGCGGCCCAGCGTCGCGCGACGCCAACTGCTGCGCGCCCCATACGCCGCGTTTTACCCTCATAAATGTCGAAACGCCGCGCCTCAATTAATGGCCTTATAGCCGTTGCCAAACGGGCAACGCGACGCGGCGCTTTGTCGCCCATAACGTCGAAACGCCGCGTTCGACTTGCGGACTTAATAAACCCCGCCGAACCGGCCGGTTCCCCTCCTCTTTTCTTTTCCCTGGACCACCGGTCCACCCTGCCATCTTCTTCTTCTTCGACCTGCCCCCCCCCCCGACCTGCAATCGACCTGCAAGTCGATTTCGCCGGCAGCCACCAACCCGATCGTCCTTCCCTGCCTCTCTCCCGTCGCTTTCTTTCTTTTTTGGCCCGACCAAGTCCTTCTCTCCCTTTTCCGCGTGCCCTTCCCCTTCCTTTCTTCTTCCCTGTCCCCGACCCAGCCTGCCATGGCAGACCTGCACCGCCTGCCATCGGCCGGCCACCTGCACCCCTGCCCCGCGTTCCACCTCCCTCCCTTCGTCGTTTTCCTTCCCCCTGGCCTATAAATACCCCCTCCCGAACGGCCAATAGCAAGTCCTCCCGTTGGACCTTGCTGAAACCCTGTTCCGCCGCCGCCGGAACAGACACCATTTCTACCGCCTCTAGCCACCGCCGAAACCACCTCTCCCCACTGTTATCATCCTTGCAACGCCCTCTACGAAACCAGACCACCAGCACCCTTTCCCTTGCCCTGCACGTGCCGCCATAGCTGTGCAAAAATCCTAACCCGAAACCACCACCTCCAGCCTTCGCCGCCCTTGCGCCGCCTCCCACCGCCATCCCGGCCGCCATCAGGGCCTCTTCCACCCTCCAAAATTCCCAGCAGACCTCCCTCTACCCTCCCCTGCCTTCGATTTCCCTTGCCTCCCTCTCCTCCTTCCTCCCCCATCTTCCACCTCTCTCCACCACCCTCGGCCGCCGCCGTCGCCGCCGCGCGCCGCCGCCCCTTGCCACGCCACCACCCTCATTCCACTCCCCTTCACCTGCTGATTCTTCCCCCACCTCAAACTTCCTCTCTTCTCTTCCCATCTAACCACCACCTTGATCTTTTCCCTTCTCTTCCTCCTCCACCGCCGCCGCCGTTGCCGCCACGCGCCGCCACCGGACCACCACCGACCCTAGGTGGTTCTCCACCCATCCAAACCCTAACCCCCTTTGTATATAGCTGCTACTATTTTCTACTAATATTAATACTAATATACTTATTATTACTATTATTATTATTACTTTTATTATTATTATTATTATTAGTATTATTATTATTACCATTATTATTGTCCTCATTATTATTAATGTTCTTGTTTCTTACTAATACTAACATCTCTTTTAAACCCTAAAGTATATTATACTTAACTTTGGTCTTATTTTTATGAGTATTAGTATTAACATTTTTATTATTATTATTCTATTATCCTTACTATGGTTATTATTAGTATTGCTTAGCCTTAATTGGTTGTGCTATTGTGATTATTATTATTATTATTATTACTATTATTATTATTATTATTATTATTATTATTATTATTATTATTATTACACTTAACACATTTACCACTATTGTTAATAATAATACTACCTTGTCTTACCCATGTTACTTAACTCAACCTAGTAAATATCATTTGGTTGTTAACTAAGAAGAGTACTTGAACCTTATTACCATACCATTTAACATTAACCCTAACCCTACTACTATGACACTATTATCAGCTATTATTATTATTACTACTATCACTACCTTATTGTTGTAATCAAAAGCATTTAAACCCTTTTATTATTCAAGAATATACAAATATTGTCATTATCACCCTTAGGAATAGTTACTTGTAATATTGTGACCTTATAATAATATTATTTTGAATATGACACCATTAATAGACTTAGCCTAAAAAAAAAGGCTAGGGTTTCTCTTACTATAAACATTAGTGTTATGAGTATTAGTTTTATTATTATTATTATTATCATTATTTTTCTATAGTTAACATGAACATTATTATTATAAGAATAGGGCTAATGGGGCTAATAATATAAGTGTAACAATAGGTATTAAAAATAAGCATATTTTAACTACTAATATTTAGTATACTAATTCTAAAGTAAAAACCCTAGTTTTTGTATAAAACCCTTTTTAGTAATAAAAACCCTAACCTTAAACTAAAATGAGGTTTGATAGTAATTATAGGGGAAACTAATACTTAGCATGTTCCCTTTTATAGGTAACCCCGACCAAAGCCTTAAGGAGTTAGAGGAGCGTGCTCCAAGCCCGGCGTCGCCTTAGGTAAGGACGATGCTAATGGCCTTATGCTATGTGTGACATTGATGTGTTGAATGTTGTGTATGCCATGCTATGTCATGTATTGTATGATTTGTGGATAACTTGTTTTATATGTAGTGCAGCTTGGAGATTGAGGTATGTTGTTTGTGCTTCCATGACATGAGCATGACGTTTATATGTATGATGTTTACGACGTATTATGCTATGGCCCTCTAGGACATGCATGTTAGGATAAATGGTAGTATGAGTTGGGAACCATCATGGGGGTCTTGAAGTTTGTATGGTGGGATTAAGGTTTGAATGGTGGCATCAATGCTCGCATGTTGGTACTAACGATTTCATAATGGTATTAATGGTTTATGGCGGTATTTGGGTTCGTATGGTGGTATTGTGACTTTATGGAGGTATTAATGTTGGATGGGGGTAATTGTGATTTTATGGGGTATTAATGTGGTACGATGTTATTTGTGATTTTATGGTGGTATTAATGTTGTATGGTGGTATAATGGTTGTATGGTGGCATTAGGGTTCGCATGGCGGTGTTAGGGTTTGTATGATGGTGTTTGTGATTTCATGGTGGTATTAATGTTGTATGGTGGTATTATGGTTGTAACGGTGGTATTAGGGTTCGCATGGTGGTATTAGGGTTTATATGATGGTATTTACGATTTTGTGGTGGTATTAATGTTGTATGGTGGTATTAATGGTTGCATGGTGGTAATCATGATTGCACGGTGGTATTAGGGTTTGTATAGTGGTATTATGGTTGGTATGGTGGTATTATGATTCGCATGGTGATGTTAGGGTTGTATGGTGGTATTAATGATTACACGGTGATATTAATGGCCTAAGGAGTAGGGGGTTGAGAGTGAGAATTCACTTATATAAAGGATGAGTATGGGTTTGTTAAAGGAGGGAGGTTACTTGTTGAAGAAGTAAAGTGCTAGGGTTTGGTGCAGCCAACCAGGGTTGGCGTGGTCGATTAGGGTTTGAGTGGCCAACTAGGGTTTTGTTGGTCACATATGAACTTGGGAGATAAAGAAATACACTTGGGGAATTTCCTAATAAAGAATGAGGTGCGAGATAGAGAATAACGTAGCGTTTGGGTAAGTAAGAAAGAGTTGGGCCACATAGGTCCGATTAGGGTATCTGAGGAGGAACCCTAGAGGGATGAGAACATGCAGAGGCGATATCATATGTGTTGGGATGGCCTATATCCTTGGGGTTTGTGTCTTACTATATGCTACTTTACCTAAGTCTACGGGGGATGGATGTCGGGTGTGAGAAGAGGTGCGAGTCTCAAAATATGGGACGGTCCCTCTAGAAGGAAAAGAGATAGACTATCAACCGCATGCATGTCAAGGGTGCGATGTGATTCAATAAGACACGGATAAGACACTAATCATGTAAAGTGAAAGATTGTTGAGCCGAGCCCAGACCGGTCCACCGGCAAATAATAGTGGCCAGGAGCCGGGGTGCCCTGGAGACCGGTCCACCGGCAAATAATAGTGGTCAGGAGCGTTCTGCCCTGAGTGTATACTTCCGGTCCACCGGCTATAATAGTGGGGGATTTCGTGCTCGACAAACCGAAGTAAGTAAGTTAAACCATGGGAAATACACTAAGCACTTACACCGAAACATCATGTGATTCGGGGCCAGACCGGTCCACCGGCAAATAATAGTGGCCAGGAGCAATTTGCCCTGGAGACCGGTCCACCGGCAAATAATAGTGGTCAGGAGCGTTCTGCCCTGAGTATATACCTTCCGGTCCACCGGCTATAATAGTGGGGTTCCCGCAATCATATGAACTATTAAAGAATGTGTGTGGATTGAACATGCTGTTAATGAAAATAAGGAAAATACACTAAGTACTTACAGTGAAACACCATGTGAGTCGGGGCCAGACCGGTCCACCGGCAAATAATAGTGGCCAGGAGCGTTCTGCCCTGGAGATCGGTCCACCGGCAAATAATAGTGGTCAGGAGCGTTCTGCCCTGAGTGTATACTTTCCGGTCCACCGGCTATAATAGTGGGGTTCTCGCACTCACATGGACTATTAAAGAATATGCGTGAAATGGACATATTATTAATGAGGATAAAGAATAAATCATCGGAACATACTCAGGCCTTATCTTGTGTGTTATCGCATGTTGCCTATGTGAATGTGCTATGAATGCTATGTGGTATGATTGTATGCTTGGCCTTAGCGCACCTGCGTCCTTACTCAGTACTGGACCCGTACTGATACTACCTTGATTGACTGGGTCCTGTGATGATCCACCAATGGTGGGGAGCAGACCTCCTATGCAGGTTTCATCGATTACTAATTTGGGTGGAAGGCTTGACTTGAGTGAGTAGGTGATCCGGATACTAACCCTTTCTGGGAATTGCTTTGTTAGCTATATTTTGTATTACGTTTCATGTTTTAAAAGGAAAAAAAATATTATGGGGTTGTAATCCTAAAGCGTATTCAAACTTCTATTGGACTTATATCTTATTAATGATTTATGATAATGTCGTTTTGCGTTTTATGATACTTTGTGCTTATTGACGATCGGATTTAGCCTTAGCACTTAGTACCGGAACGGTAGAATGAACCGGTCTGGTACTAAGTGTGGCGGTAATACCCCCAAGTTTAGAGTTTTAAATTCTCTCGTTTCCGCTAAACCTTTGATTTAAACGAAATTTTTCAGTAGTAAATTTGGGTGTGTTACATCTAGCACCTCTTAATGGCTACAAATCTAGTTCCTAGCATCTTATACATCTAGAGAAAAAAGCCTTGGATGTTATTTACTATTAATCTACACTATGTACTAGTAGGAGGTGGTGTAGTGAAGAAGGGTAGTATATCCATTAATATGGAATCTCCACCTATGAATAATAGGTTAGTAGATGCGATTAGGTCTTCAAATCGTAGAGGAGTTGTATCTCAATCTCCTAATTTAGGTTTTGGTGTAGGTGCAATTGGTATGCAACCACCATGAAGTAATTTAGCATGATAACCAAAGTTTTACCATCCTTTCTCATCTAACACCACGTGTGTCAGAGTGTCCTTTCATTTAAGATGTCTAATTTATTGCAAACAATAAGTTGTGTAGCAGGGAATTATCTAAATGGGATATTAAAGTCTTGGAGAATCCCCATGATAGGAGGTTACAATCTTATATTGGTTTGACTATAACTCAGCATATAAGCCATAAATATAAATATGTAATGTTTAAACCTCATTGGAGTACCAATAAGGATTTGGTTTGCCCCATAATAAGTCTTAACAATCATGATAGCCTTTAAAGAGCTCCTAGAAAAAGGATATAGGAGATAAAGTAGTCGTATATCCTCTAGCTAGTGGTGCCTTGGTGAATATAATGGCACTTGTTTATATTAGTTAAAATATTATCATGAGTCCTACTCTACATTTATTCACTAAATTTCATCCTCATGCTAATCTCACTTTGAATCCCTAGTATGTGGCCAATATATATTCATTGAGGATAATAGAAATATAAATATCATGGGTACTAAGGGGAGATCTAAGAATGTGAATAAATAGATTGATGCATATGACTCTAAACAAGTCCATGTAGATAGGATTGCAAAGAGTGAAGAATAGAAGGAGGTGATGATCATAAAGATGGTGCATGAATGGGAGTATGTAATGCCTAGTGCGAGTGTTAATATCAATACACTTTCCTAATAGAACTTTATTACCATGGAAGATGTTGACCTAGCATTATTGGTCATCCATAATGTGAAACAACAACAGATAATAAGGAGAGATCTCATCGACCCTAGAAAATTGAGAGAAACATTTAATTATTGGTGGATCACTAGAGGAAATAGGAATAATAGGTCTATGAGGATTTCGTTGATGTATATGTTCCACTATAATCACAATAATTAGACATATTGGAGGGCTCCTCTATCCTAACAGATTTCCTATTTGAGTGACTAATAAAGTAAGAGGGCCCTAAACTATACCCTTCCCTTTGATTTTTTTTATCATATGGAATAATCCATCTAAAATGCCCCAAAAATATTTATTTTAAGAATTGTAATTAAATAATTATTTATTAGGGAATTAATTTAATTAATTATTTTTATTGGAATAGAAAGAAACTATTTGGGGCAAATTAAGAAGGAATTTATAAATATTTTTATAAGGAAAAATTGGTTATTTTGCTAATTAAAAAGGAATTTAGGAAGAATCTTTTAAAAATTCAAAATTAGCCTAATAAGGAAACTTAATATTATTTTATTTAAAATATTTTTTAAATACCCAAAAAGATTCTAATTAATTTAATTAACCCCAACCAACCTATTTTTCTTTTTCCCTTTTTCCGCTTTCTTTTTTCTTTCTTCCTTTTTCTTTCTTTTTCTTTCCCCCCTTTATTATTCCTATTGGGCCTGTCACGGCCCAATATCTTCTTTATTTTCTCTCTCCCACGGGCCATCCTCCTACTTCCTCTTCTTTTCTTCCTTCTACAACCATAACGCTGCGTATTGTTTCTGTTCCCCCTGGAAAACTGTGTTCCATTTAAAAGTTTTATAACTGAAGCTGACAAGCCCAATTCTCCTTCTTCTTTTCTTTTCTTTCTTTTCCCTAGCCACCCGCTTCACCTTCTTCTTCCTCCTTCCTCCTCCACCATCGACCTGAAGCTCTGCCACCTCTGAAAATGGCGCCCCCGGCTACACTTGACTTTACCGACCGTTTCTCCTTTCTTTCTCTTCCCTTGAATCATAGTTTAACCTAACCTAACCCACTTTCATTTTCTTTCACAAAAAATCCTCCTTTTCCTGTGGGAAAGGTCAACCACGAGCTGAAATTATGCCGGCCAATTGACGTCGCCGGCTACCCCAAACCCTACCTGCATTATCTCCTGCCAACCCTCAGAATCCTACCTTCCCCTCCAAACTCTATAAATAATCGTTGTTTGGTTTATTTCAAAACTTTTTCCCCACAACCTAAAGAACCTACCCTGGGCACCATCCTGACTTCAGACGACTTTCCTCCACCGTCAGCCAACTACACCGCCTTCTCTACCTACTTAAGTCTTCCTTGCACCACCCTCGAATTAACTGAGACAACAATCTCCCTCAATTTAGGCTTAAGTTATTATTATTATTATCGTCGTCGTTGTTGTTGTTATTGTTGTTGGTGTTGGTGTTAACATTATTAGCATTATTTTGGTTGAGGGTAGAAGCCTTTATATCACCATTCTTTTTGAGTTACATTAATAATATTATTAGTAATTTTAGTAGTATTTTGTATAGTTATTATTAGTATAATATTTTTTTATTAAAAACCTAGTCTTAGAATAAGCTAGTAAATAATATTAATTTTTAGTAGGAGGGAACCTACTTATAGTTTTTCCCTCATGAAAGTGAGACCAGTCAAAGCCCTAAAGAGGCATAGGAGCATGCTCCAAGACCGATGACGTTTTTAGGTAAGGGGTGCTAACACCGTTTTATGTATTATGTGTTTTATATGCCACGCATGCCATATGATATGAACTATAATGTATTTTATGTGTATTTGTATAACTGTCATATATGCAGCATGATATGGAGTTGAGGTAAGTTTGTGCAAATAAATTGTGGCTTGTGTATTACGTGTAAGGGTCGTGTTGTTATTGTAGTATGGTGTGGCCCATATCACGTGTGGGCATAAGCTTTTCCATGAGAAGTTTGCAGTTTGCATGGGGGACACAAAGTGTGCATGAAAGAAAATTTTACGTGCAGAAAGTTGATATCGGGTGTAAGGAAGGTATTAGAAGAGTTGTATGGGGTTTTCAAAACATTGAGGGGAAAATAGTACGTGGGATATTATAAGGGTATGGAGGAGACTGAGTTAGGGTTTGATATGGTTACCATGGTTTAGTGTGGTTAACTAGGGTTGGAGGATAAGAATAGTAGAAGTTATTCATGCATGTTTGGGTAAAAGCTTCTGAATAAGATACTTAAGACATTAATCATTTAAAGTGGAAGATTATTGAAAGCCGATCCATCGGTTAGGAATAGTGGTTAGGGTTTTTTTTATCCTATGCATGACCGATCCATCGGTTATAATAGTAGTTAGGGCAAGATGCCCTATGTGTAATCGATCCACCACTTGTAATAGTGGGGGATCCCGAGCTCAATAAACACAAATCAGAGTTTTGCTAAGGCACTTAAAAGATACTAATTACTTACTGTGAAATACTATGCGAGCAGCAACTAAACCGATCCACCAGTAAGAAATAGTGGTTAGGGTTTTTACCCTATGTGTGATTGATCCACCGGTTATGATAGTGGTTAGGGCATGATGCCCTATATGTGACCGAGCCACCGGCTAAAATATTGGGAGGTTCCTGAACTTGCATGGTTTAATAAAGAGCATGGTGTGAAATAAATATCAAAAAGAGATTATAATTTACTAATCCAGACTAATTTGGGCCTTTGTGCATGGGCTTGAACGTTTGTAAGCAATATATTATCCTGCACGACTTTTTATAGTATATGTGTGGGTTTTATTGTTTGTAAGTTGTATATCATACCGTACGATTTTATGTCTATGTGTGTTAGCCTTAGTGCTCTGTTACCTTACTTAGTGTGTAGCGTACTGATCACTCCTTTTATGGGTGCTGCTCATTCCCACGAGTAGAAGGCCCATCTGACGTGTTGTAGGTCGGTGATGCATTCTTTGATGCCATTAATTTCTATGAGGCATCAGGTGGGGCTGAGTGATGATTTCGGCTGGATCAAGTCCTTGGAGTGTCGTGCCAGCTTTTCCCATTACAAGATTATTATTCCTTTTCTCTTTTAACTATGTTTGAAACTTTGGAAAATTTTTTTAATATTGTAGCTATTTTTCTTTGCTGAAGAACTATCTCTTGTATTTCGGATTATATAAAACTTATGCGTACTCTGATTTCCATATTTATGAAATTTGGATTATATAATGTTGTGAGTATTTTTCTTAGCCTTAACACTTAGTACTATAACGGTAGTAGTGAACCGGTATGGCATTAAGTATGGCGGTAGCATCCCTAGAATTTACGGGTTTTAAATTCAAAGGTCTTGTTAAAAAAAATATGTAAATTTTAGGGTGTTACGCGATCACATATATACAATCAATATTCAGAAATAAAGAAAAAGGAAAGGAAAAAATGTCTTAAAATAGATAGATCTAAGGGACTAAGAAATTAATATCAAATATTATGCAATAACCAAAAATGTCTTAAAATTGGTGATTTGGTGTTCCATTAGAATGGAATAGACACGGGAAGCATGAGTTTAACCTCAAATGATATGCAATAACCAAAAATTTATGCAAATTTTCTCTATATGATTTTATGGTTTCATTGAGTTCTTGCCATTTATTCTAGATGGATTCATTTATTGAAAAATCAAATATTTGTTGCAACAAGTTTAATATGTGTAGATGATCACAAAGACAGAGAGTGTGAGTGGTAGGGAAAGGTGTTAAAGAGTTTGAAAGAAAAATTTGTGGGTTACTCAAGTTAAGGAAATGCTAATATACATTATCGATATGTTAGTTGACTCATTTTACAATTTAGTTAACTATTATTTGAACTAATCATATGGTTTGTAATATCAATTGATTGTTCATTCGCATCTTCAAAAAAATAAAAATTGAGAACTATCAACTAATATTATTATAACACCCAAAAACTCACTATTTTTTTTAAAGCAGAAGTAATTAAAATACTTAATTTAGAACCCGTGCATTTTGGGAATGTTACCGCCACACTTAGTACCAAACCGGTTCTCTCTGACCATTTCAGTACCAAGTGCTAAGGCTAAGAAAAGAAATAATAAATTATAATTCAATACAATCTAATTTCCAAATAAGCATTAAACGGTTGTAAAATAAAAGTCAGAGTACGCGTAAATAATTATTATTCAAATTAAAAAGAGAAATAGCTTACAATTGATAAAAGATTAACAAAAAGAAATAGAATTACATAAAGACTGAAATATGGCCACAACTCTCTCGGACTTGAGCCAACCACAAGCTCAACACACAGCCCCGACTGATGTCTCGCCCACCTGCACAAGTGAGAAGGGTACAGTAGTCGTGGGAATGAGCAGCACCCATAAAAAGGGTGATCAGTACGATACGTATTGAGTAAGGTAACCGAGAACTAAGGCCAACACATAAGTACATAATCCATGCAGAATAATAACAGGGCATAATCATAAATGCATATGATCAATCAGGTAAAAGTACAAAGGCCCATTTATAGTCCGGATTAATTACTTAATTAATCTATGATCATAACTCATTTCACACCATACTTTTTATCAAGTCCATACGATTACGGGAACCTCATTTTTTTTGCAGATGGATCGGTCTCCAGGGCACTCTGGCTCCTGGCCACTATTATAGCCGGTGGATCGGTCACTAGGGTAACATACCCTACCACTATTATGCCGGTGGATTTGTCTGGCCCCTTCTCGCACTGTGTTCCACTGTAAGTAATTAGTATCTTCCCAGTTATTAACAACATATATAGTTTGGTTTCTTAAGCTTAGAATCCCCTACTATTTTAGCCGGTGGATCGGTCACTAGGGTAACATACCCTACCACTATTAGGCCGGTGGATCGGTCTCCAGGCTACCGTAGTACTTGGCCACTATTATGCCTGTGGATCGGTCTGGGCCTGACTCAACATCTTCCACTTTATGTGATTATGTCTTAAGTATATTATTCGGACAATTTTAACCCTAGACATGCATGAACCACTCCTTTAACACATATCCTCCACATTCACTACACATCTCACTCTAGGGTTTTATTCCAGAACCTTAATTTAGACCTTAGTGGCCCATCTTACTCCACCTCACACAACCCAAATCAATTTAACACCCCACATACCTCAACTCATAAATACCATCCTCATAATTACACTTTAATCATCAAGTACACATGATACAACAAAAACCCTAAGCAGAGACACCAAACCCTAATCAACCACAACAACCCATAGTTAACCACTCCAAACTCTATTTAACTATAATAGCCATAATTAGCAATTCCAAACCTCAGTTAATCACAACAACCCATAGTTAATCACATCAAACCCTAATTTAGTCTCCTCCATACCCATATAATATCCTACGTACTATTTTTCATCCCAAGTGTTCAAACACCCAAACAACACTTACATTACCTTCCTTACATCCCAGATCAACTTTCCACACGTAAATTTCATACCCATGCAGACATTAACCTCCCCATGCAAACCTTCGAACTTTTTCATGCAAACCCTAAAATCCCACATGAAACCCTAAATTCAACCATGCAACCCTAGATCCTTCCATATAATTAAAACCCTATATTCCTCCATACAGAACCTTAAATTCAATCCATACACAACCAAAGATTCATCCTTACCGAACCCTAAATTAGATTATCCCATACAATACCATAAATTAGATTATCCCATATAAAACCATAAATTAGTTTCTCCCAAGAAAAACATAAATTATATTCTCCCGCACAAACCATAAATTAGATTCTCCCATATAAATCATAAATTATATTCTCCCAAGTAATACCATAAATTAGATTCTCCCAAACAAACCATAAATTAGATTCTCCCATATAACATCATAATTTATATTCTCCCAAATAACACCATCAATTAGATTCTCCCAAACAAACCATAAATTAGATTCTCCCAAACGACCATAAATTTAGATTCTCCCATATAATATCATAATATATATTCTCCCAAATAACACCATCAATTAGATTCTCCCAAACAACCATAAATTTAGATTCTCCCAGATAACATCATAATTTATATTCTCCCAAATAACACCATAAATTAGATTCCCCCAAACAAACTATAAATTATATTCTACGCATAAAACCATAAATTATATTCTTCCACATAAAACCATACATTATATTATTCCTTATAAAACCATAAAATTAGGTTAACTCACTTCTCCTAGTCAACCACATCGACATCTTCTCATGCATGTCTTATAGGGTCACAACACATATCGTCGCATACACGTATTACACATGCGATACAAAAACATACTTCAACTCCATGTCATACCACATACAAAATAATTAATAATGACAAACATAGAATACATAGCATACAAAGCACATAATGCATATATGCCACAAAAGGCCTTAGCACCCCTTACCTAAAATGACACCGGTCTTCGAGCACGCTCCTATGCCTCCTTAGGACTTTGACTAGTCTCACCTATTATGAGGGATAAGCTAAAATTAGACTCCTCCTTTCAAAAATACTATTAAAAACTAACTTAATATAAGACTAGGCTTTGATAAAATATTAAAATAATAATAGCAAAAATACCAAAAATAATATCGATATTAATAATAATAAGGTTAATAAAAACAGTAACAATAATAATAAGAAGGACATTACTCAAAAACATAGTAAAATAAGGGCTTCATCCCTTTTACTAAAATACTACTACTAATAATAATATTAGTAAATTAAATAACCAAATTTAGTAATAATAATAGTGATGAAATAATGATAATAATAATAATAATAATAATAATACATTATTAGTAAAAATAATGTTAAAATATTTGTATTAATAATAATGGAATAATAATAATGGAAATTCGAAATAGGAATAATATTAATAATAATACTTATAACATTTTAATATTAATAATAGTAAATATAGAAATAATAAGAAGAAGAATAATAAAATCGAATTAAAATGTAATGGGCTTCAGCCCTCAACATAAATAAAAATGAAAACATTAATAATAATAATAATAATAATAATAATAATAATGATAATAATAATAATAATAATAATAATAATAATAATAATGCCTATTAAAAATATAAATATTAAGAATAATAATAATAGTATTTATAAGAAAATAATTGAAATAAAATAATTTAAGGTTTATAAAAATAGGGAAAATAGCTGAGAGGGTCTAGGGTTCAACCATAAACTGGTGGGGATAGGCGGCACCGGCGGTGGTTCATAGCGGCGGCTGCGGTGGCCAGAAAAAGAAAAGAAAGAGGGGAAAGTTGCATGCTGGGAATAAGATAAGGAGAATTAAGATGGGAGCTGGGGTGTTTTGAGTTCCCCAAAAGGAGAGGGACAGAACTAGGGTGGCGGCGCAGCCAAAGCTGGCGGCGCACGTCGGCGATGGTGGTGGCCGAATGGAGGAGAAGGAGAAAGAGAGAGGAGGATAGGGAGAAAGAGGGAAATAAAGGTATGGGGAGATAGAGGAGGGTCTGTAGAAGATTTTGGAGGTGAAAGAAAAGGCAGAAATGGCGGAAGAGATGGCTAAAGGCGGCGGAGGTGGAAGAAAGGGCTGTTTGGGAAGGCAACTTTGCATAGCTCGTTCAGCTTGTGAAGGAAGAATCGAAGGGTGAGAGAGGTTTGGTTAGCTAGAGAAAAGTTCAAGGAAGAGTTTGGTGCCCAGGAATGGTGGCGAAGTTGGCCGGAGGCAGCGGGCGAAGCATCTAAAGGAGTGGCGGCGACAAGATAGGTTTTCTAGGTTAGGAAGTCAAAAACTCAAAACAGGGTGGATGATGGGGGTATTTATAGAGTTAGAGGAGAGGTTAGGGATATGTGGGTCGGTGAGTAGATAATGCAATAGGGTTTGGGGTTACCGGCGGCGAGGGGGGCCGGTGGGAGTGAGTTTCGAGTATGGATTGGCGGCATAGAAAAAGAAGGAAAACGCGCGAGAATAGGAGAGATTTGGTTGGGTGAAAAGGTCAACGGTCATTAGGGGAGAGAGAGGAGCGAAACGTCCGGTCAATGGCGACGAAAAACTAGGGCACAAGGGCAGCGGTAATGGTGCTGGGCGGCGTCGGGGTTGGCAGGCGCAAAGGAAGAAGAAGATGGGAGAAAAGCCGGGAAGTTCGGGAAAAGGAGAAGAAAAGAAAGGGAGGTAGACTGGGCGGTCGGGCGCGAGGGAGGTAGGAATTAAATGGAATGGTGAGTTTTAGTGATAAATGAAGAAAAACGCGGCGCAGCGGGGGATAGCAAAGAACGCCGATCGCGCAGGCTGGGCCACGCCGAAGAAAGGAAGGAGGGAGGGAATTGCTCTGCAGAAGAGGCAGGCCCAGATGGGGATAAGAAGAAAAAGAAAAAGAAAAGAAGAAGAAAGAAAAAAGAAAGAAAAGGAAAAAAGGAAAAGGGAAAAGGGAAAAAGAAAAATAGTGGGTTGGCTTCATTAAATTAATTAGGATATTTGGGTTATTTAAAAATAATATTATTTAAATAAATTAATATTTAAAAATCCCTTTTTAAGCTAAATTAAGATTTTTAAAAGGTTTTCCATAAATTCCTATTTAATTAGCAAAACAGCCAAATTTTCTTCAATTAAATTATTTATAAAATTAATATTAATTTAAAACTATTTTATACTATTTTTTTATAAAATATTTTATTTCATTAATTTCTAAAATTAAATGCTTAATTAGCTAAAATACCTAATGATGGAAACCTGTTAGGGTTTCTCGAAAGGATCGAAAGATTAATCGAGCGATTCGCCGGTTCAGCCTAAGGAACAACTCCAAAGGAAGACCAACAGATTCAGAGGCATAGTTTGTACAACGGCAACGGAAATTTGAAGAGAGAATGATCAAGATCGATCAAAGGTAAGAGAGCAGATTCAGAGGAACGAGCGAGCGAGAGAATCGCCAAGAGAGAGAAAGACAAGTCGCGAGATAATAATTGAGAAAACTCAGCCAAATATTCTGTCAAAAAGAATTGTCCACTGTTACACATTGTTCCAGCTATTTATAGGCATACTACAAACCGTATGTTGACGTACAAATACACAATATAGACCTTCGAATACACAGCCATATTTACAACGGAAGGGCCGAACGGGCTTATTGCTTTGGGCCACAAAAATAGTCGATCACCCCAATTAAACCCCAAAAATAAAAATGTCCCAAATACAATTAAGTCTAAGACTTTTTTCCCATCAGCTAAAATAATACTTTAGCTAATCATGGATATTAAGGATTGATTAATCCACAATCAGTCTAGTCCAAAATTAAGGACCCGGTGGCGGATTATACAACTGACCTAATTTCCATTAGCTAATTTCGACCGGCGAATGTATCATATGGGATTACAATTAATTAAAAAAAAATTACATAATCTGCACACTTCAGATACATAATTTGCACATGCCAGCAACTGCATCCAAAGATCCACAGAGTCCATATGCTGCATTACACTCCTATTTATTCACCAAATAAGACAAAAAATTATAAGTAAATAATTCACAGCAATTTTCAAAATTAATTAAATAAAAGTTCTTAAGATTCATATCATTCCCCTCTTCTTGGAAAGGTTTCACCTCTGAAACCTAAATAAGTCGCAGAAATGGACTAAGATTAGCCACATTAAAAGTATTACTCATATTCCCAAATTTAACAGGTAAATCAATTTTATAAGCGTTATCATTAATTTTCTCTAACACAGTAAACGGTCCATCTCCTCTAGAGTTCAACTTTGAATTTCTAAAATTTGGAAACCTTTCTTTCCTAAGGTGAATCTAGACTAAGTCTCCACATTTAAAAATCATTTTTCTCCTTCTTTTATTAGCACGTTCAGCCATCTGTTGCACCTTTTTGTTAATTTGTCGGCTTACAGTCTCATGTAACATTTTCATATTATCAGCTCCAGATTCAACATCAAATTTTTGCAATTCAGCATGAGGCAAAGGACTCAAATCAAAAGGAGTTAATGGATTAAAACCATACACGATCTCAAATGGAGTTTTATTAGTTGTAGAATGTAAAGTCCTATTATAAGCAAATTCCACTTGAGGTAAAACATATTCCCATTGTTTAAGATTCTTTCCAAGGAAAGCTCTTAACATGTTTCCTAATGTTCTATTTACTACCTCAGTTTGTCTATCAGTTTGAGGGTGACAAGTTGTATAAAAAAATAACTTAGTTCCTAATTTTCCCCACAAAACCTTCCAGAAATGACTTAAAAAATTAACATCTCTGTCTGAAACTATAGTCTTAGGAATACCATGTAATTTAACCACATTAGAAAAAAATATTTCAGCCACTGCTGAAGCGTCATTTGTTTTATTACAAGGTATAAAATGAGCCATTTTACTAAATCTATCTACTACAACCGATATTGAATCCTTAGCTCTATTAGTCCTAGGTAATCCTAAAACAAAATCCAAAGATACATCAACCCAAGGATGGTTAGAGACAGGTAAGGGAGTATATAAACCAAAATGTTTTGAAGTAGTTTTTGCCTGACTACAAGAAACTAAAACTTTTTGACTAACTTTGGCGTCTCCCAATTCATTAAGCCATTGCAATCTATATGGTTTTTGATGTTTAGTAGTGGTTAATTCTAATTTAGACACCAATAGGGTACTAGCAGCATTAATACAACTACCACTATCTATGGCCATGTTAAAGCACTTATCATCAATTAAACATCTGGTAAGGAATATATTTTCTCTGTGTATAGCAATAGAATCAGGTAATTTATTACTATTTAAAGCCCTACGAACCATAAAAAGATCCCTACTCACTGGCAATTCTACTTTCTCTTCTAGATCACTATCATCCTCTCCAACTATATTGACCTCTTCCTCTTCTTCTTCAGATTCAGATTCTATATCTCTAGACTCTCTAATTAAAATTTTTCTCTTGTTTGGACATTCAGAAGCTATATCTCCTAATCCTCCACATCTAAAACATTTAATATCCCAAGTGCTATTTGATCCATTTACAAGGTTTGTCATCACATTCTTACCCTTTTCAACTTTCTGTCCTACCTTAACTTCATTGTTTCTACCTTTAAATTCAACCTTACTATTATTCTTCCAGTTTCCAGAAGTATTTCCTCCAAAATTTCTCCTTACTATAGTCTTAAACCCAATCCAAGGGGGATTATATTGCCTAGATTTCCTTAATTGAATCTCTATCTTAGTAGCTATATTTACCATCTCATTCAAGGTTCCACAAGGATGTAATTATACTTTATCAGCTATCTCTCAATTTAATCCACTCAGAAACCTATCCATGGTTGCATCATCATCCTCAATAACTCTTGTCTTAATAATCAAAACTTCTAGTTCCTTATAATAATCATCCACTATCGTCACTCCTTGACTAATAGTTTGCAACCTCTTATGCAAATCACTATAATAGTAACTTGGTACAAACCTTTTTCTCATTAAGGTCTTAAATTCTTCCCAAGTCTGTATAAGTGCTTCCCTACACCGTCGTGTAGTTAACACCAAATTATGATATCAAGAGGACGCATACTCAGTAAATTCTACTACAACCACCTTAATTTTCTTTTCTTTAGAGTAATTATGACACTCAAATACTAGTTATATTTTCCTTTCCCATTCAAAATAATAATCAGGGTCATTCCTGCCATTAAACCCTGGTATACTAAGCTTAAGATTATTCAAATTCCTATCAATGACCTCTAATTCCCTATCTTGCCTATTGTTCTTTCTAGGCATCCTATCACTATTGTGAGATACTTGGTCTTCCCACTCCTCTAGATTAGCTATGGGTGGAATTCTAATCCTAGGATACATTGGAGTCCTTCCTAAAACACCTTCTTGATTAGTTTCAACTCTGTTATGTTGCAACTCATTGATTCTTACTTCCTGTTCTCCTTGTCTTTGTTCTAGGTTAGCAGATAAAACAGTAAATTGTGAAGTCATTTGTTCTTGAAAAGTTCTAAGGGTTTCTAAAAGATCATTACTAGAAACAGATTGATTGACAGATTGACCATTGTTAGACATAATGAAATTTTTAGACTTAAACAACTAACACAGCAGTAGTTAATTAACAGGGCCAATTTATTCAAGAATTTCAGACAAACAGAACACACAGTATAGTCTCAATAAGTATCACAGTATCAACGTTTAATAGAAATAGCAATAGTAAAGCTTACTCAGACTTATTCAATGTCTATAATAATTCGACAATAATGACTAAGTAAAAGGGAACGATATTACCGCGTCTATTTAAGCAATTAATCCACTTAATTAGGGTACCCCTCTTCTTGGAGGTCTAACCCTTTTTCTCGAAACCAAATGGTTCGCCGATTATGTCACCTGTGTACTTATTAACAAACAAGTAATTTGCGAAGAGATTGGAAATTAAGTATAGAAGATAGTAGTATTAAACAAGAAAATTTACGAATCGAGGTTACCAACAACAATTTGTCGCACAATCAATTAAGATTCATATTCTTGACCAAACCCTAGGTCGATTAGGGTTTCTCTTCGGACTTCGGAAACAGTGGACCAAAATACTTTAATCGCCGGTTTAAGAACGACAAAAATCGAAACAGTCCTCGTCGCTGTTAACCCTAAAATTTCACACCTCAAGATATGGTTAGCGAAATACAGAAATCGATTCAAAAATTGGGGAAAACTTAATCAGTAACAAAGAAAACTACGAGCACTCTAATAATCGAGGCTCTGATACCAAATGATGGAAACCTGTTAGGGTTTCTCGAAAAGATCGAAAGACTAATCAAGCGCAACGTTCGATTCGCCGGTTCAGCCTAAGGAACAACTCCAAAGGAAGACCAACAGATTCAGAGGCATAGTTTGTACAACGACAACGGAAATTTGAAGAGAGAATGATCAAGATCGATCAAAGGTAAGAGAGCAGATTCAGAGGAACGAGCGAGTGAGAGAATCGCTGAGAGAGAGAGACAAGTCGCGAGATAATAATTGAGAAAACTCAGCCAAATATTCTGTAAAAAAGAATCGTCCACTGTTACACATTGTTCCAGCTATTTATAGGCGTACTACAAACTGTATGTCGACGTACAAATACACAATACAGACCTTCGAATACACAGCCATATTTACAACGGAAAGGCCGAATGGGCTTTTTGCTTTGGGCCACAAAAATAGTCGATCACCCCAATTAAACCCCAAAAATAAAAATGTCCCAAATACAATTAAGTCTAACACTTATTTCCCATCAGCTAAAATAATACTTTAGCTAATCATGGCTATTAAGGATTTATTAATCCACAATCCATCTACTCCAAAATTAAGGACCCGGTGGCGGATTATACAACTGACCTGATTTCCATTAGCTAATTTCGACCGGCGAATGTATCATATGGGATTACAATTAATTAACAAAAATTACATAATCTGCACACTTCAGATACATAATCTGCACATTCCAGCAACTGCATCCAAAGATCCACAGAGTCCATATGCTGCATTACACTCCTATTTATTCACCAAATAAGACAAAAAATTATAAGTAAATAATTCACAGCAATTTTCAAAATTAATTAAATACAAGTGCTTAAGATTCATATCATTCCCCTCTTCTTGGAAAGGTTTCACCTCTGAAACCTGAATAAGTCCCAGAAATGGACTAAGATTAGCCACATTAAAAGTATTACTCATATTCCCAAATTTAACAGGTAAATCAATTTTATAAGCGTTATCATTAATTTTCTCTAACACAGTAAACGGTCCATCTCCTCTAGAGTCCAACTTTGACTTTCTAAAATTTG
Source organism: Tamarix chinensis (assembly GCA_030549775.1). Classification (NCBI taxonomy): domain Eukaryota; kingdom Viridiplantae; phylum Streptophyta; class Magnoliopsida; order Caryophyllales; family Tamaricaceae; genus Tamarix; species Tamarix chinensis. Next base: position 60,461,077 of record CM060177.1, on the reverse strand, counting down.
GAAATCTTTCTTTCCTAAGGTGAACCCAGACTAAGTCTACACATTTAAAAATCATTTTTCTCCTTCTTTTATTAGCATGTTCAGCCATCTGTTGCACTTTTTTGTTAATGTGTTGGCTTACAGTCTAATGTAACATTTTCATATTATCAGCTCCAGACTCAACATCAAATTTTTGCAATTCAGTATGAGGCAAAGGACTCAAATCTAAAGGAGTTAATGGATTAAAACCATACACAATCTCAGATGGAGTTTTATTAGTTGTAGAATGTAAAGTCCTATTATAAGCAAATTCCACTTGAGGTAAAACATATTCCCATTGTTTAAGATTCTTTCCAAGGAAAGCTCTTAACATGTTTCCTAATGTTCTGATTACTACCTCAGTTGGTCCATCAGTTTGAGAGTGACAAGTTGTAGAAAACAATAACTTAGTTCCTAATTTTCCCCACAAAACCTTCCAGAAATGACTTAAAAAATTAACATCTCTGTCTGAAACTATAGTCTTAGGAATACCATGTAATTTAACCACATTAGAAAAAAATAATTCAGCCACTGCTGAAGCATCATTTGTTTTATTACAAGGTATAAAATGACCCATTTTACTGAATCTATCTACTACAACCATTATTGAATCCTTAGCTCTATTAGTCCTAGGTAAACCTAAAACAAAATCCAAAGATACATCAACCCAAGGATGGTTAGAGACAGGTAAGGGAGTATATAAACCAAAATGTTTTGAAGTAGTTTTTGCCTGCCTACAAGCAACTAAAACTTGTTGACTAACTTTGGCGTCTCCCAATTCATTAATCCATTGCAATCTATATGGTTTTGGATGTTTAGTAGTGGTTAATTCTAATTTAGACACCAATAGGGTACTAGCAGCATTAATACAACTACCACTATCTATGGCCATGTTAAAGCACTTATCATCAATTAAACATCTGGTAAGGAATATATTTTCTCTCTGTATAGCATTAGAATCAGGTAATTTATTACTATTTAAATCCCTACGAACCATAAAAAGATCCCTACTCACTGGCAATTCTACTTTCTCTTCTAGATCACTATCATCCTCTCCAACTATATTGACCTCTTCCTCTTCTTCTTCAGATTCAGATTCTATATCCTTAGACTCTCTAATTAAAACTTTTCTCTTGTTTGGACATTCAGTAGCTATATCTCCTAATCCTCCACATCTAAAACATTTAAAATCCCAAGTGCTGTTTGATCCATTTACAAGGTTTGTCATCACATTCTTACCCTTTTCAACTTTCTGTCCTACCTTAACTTCATTGTTTCTACCTTTAAATTCAACCTTGCTATTATTCTTCCAGTTTCCAGAAGTATTTCCTCCAAAATTTCTCCTTACTATACTCTTAAACCCAATCCAAGGGGTTTTATATTGCCTAGATTTCCTTAATTGAATCTCTATCTTGGTAGCTATATTTACCATCTCATTAAAGGTTCCACAAGGATGTAATTCTACTTTATCAGCTATCTCTCAATTTAATCCACTCAGAAACCTATCCATGGTAGCATCATCATCCTCAATAACTCCTGTCTTAATAATCAAAACTTCTAGTTCCTTATAATAATCATCCACTATCTTCACTACATGACTAATAGTTTGGAACCTCTTATGCAATTCCCTATAATAGTAACTTGGTACAAACCTTTTTCTCATTAAGGTCTTAAATTCTGCCCAAGTCTGTATAGGTGCTTCCCTACACCTTCGTGTAGTTAACACCAAATTATGATATCAAGAGGACGCATACTCAGTAAATTCTACTACAACCACCTTAATTTTCTTTTCTTTAGAGTAATTATGACACTCAAATACTAGTTATATTTTCCTTTCCCATTCAAAATAATAATCAGGGTCATTCCTACCATTAAACCCTGGTATACTAAGTTTAAGATTATTCAAATTCCTATCAATGACCTCTAATTCCCTATCTTGCCTATTGTTCTGTCTAGGCATCCTATCACTATTGTGAGATACTTGGTCTTCCAACTCCTCTAGATTAGCTATGGGTGGAATTCTAATCCTAGGATCCATTGGAGTCCTTCCTAAAACACCTGCTTGATTAGTTTCAACTCTGTTATGTTGCAACTCATTGATTCTTACTTCCAGTTCTCCTTGTCTTTGTTCTAGGTTAGCAGATAAAACAGTAAATTGTGCAGTCATTTGTTCTTGAAAAGTTCTAAGGGTTTCTAAAAGATCATTACTAGAAACAGATTGATTGATAGATTGACCATTGTTAGACATAATGAAATTTTTAGACTTAAACAACTAACACAGCAGCATTTAATTAACAGGGCCAATTTATTCAAGAATTTCAGACAAACAGAACACACAGTATAGTCTCAATAAGTATCACAGTATCAACGATTAATAGAAATAGCAATAGTAAAGCTTACTCAGACTTATTCAATGTCTATAATAATTCGACAATAATGACTAAGTAAAAGGGAACGATATTACCGCGTCTGCTTAAGCAATTAATCCACTTAATTAGGGTACCCCTCTTCTTGGAGGTCTAACCCATTTTCTCGAAACCAAATTGTTCGCCGATTATGTCACCTGTGTACTTATTAACAAACAAGTAATTTGCGAAGAGATTGGAAATTAAGTATAGAAGATAGTAGTATTAAACAAGAAAATTTACGAATCGAGGTTACCAACAACAAATTGTCGCACAATCAATTAAGATTCATGTTCTTGACCAAATCCTAGGTCGATTAGGGTTTCTCTTCGGACATCCGAAACAGTGGACCAAAATACTTTAATCGCCGGTTTAAGAACGACAAAAATCAAAACAGTCCTCGTCGCTGTTAACCCTAAAATTTCACACCTCAAGATATGGTTAGCGAAATACAGAAATCGATTCAAAAATTGTGGAAAACTTAATCAGTAACAAAGAAAACTACGAGCACTCTAATAATCCAGGCTTTTATACCAAATGATGGAAACCTGTTAGGGTTTCTCGAAAGGATCGAAAGACTAATCAAGAGCAACGTTCGATTCGCCGGTTCAGCCTAAGGAACAAATCCAAAGGAAGACCAACAGATTCAGAGGCATAGTTTGTACAACGACAACGGAAATTTGAAGAGAGAATGATCAAGATCGATCAAAGGTAAGAGAGCAGATTCAGAGGAACGAGCGAGCGAGAGAATCGCTGAGAGAGAGAGACAAGTCGCGAGATAATAATTGAGAAAACTCAGCCAAATATTCTGTAAAAAAGAATCGTCCACTGTTACACATTGTTCCAGCTATTTATAGGCGTACTACAAACCGTATGTCGACGTACAAATACACAATACAAACCTTCGAATACACAGCCATATTTACAACGGAAAGGCCGAACGGGCTTTTTGCTTTGGGCCACAAAAATAGTCGATCACCCCAATTAAACCCCAAAAATAAAAATGTCCCAAATACAATTAAGTCTAACACTTATTTCCCATCAGCTAAAATAATACTTTAGCTAATCATGGCTATTAAGGATTGATTAATCCACAATCCATCTAGTCCAAAATTAAGCACCCGAAGGCGGATTATACAACTGACCTAATTTCCATTAGCTAATTTCGACCGGTGAATGTATCATATGGGATTACAATTAATTAACAAAAATTACATAATTTGCGCACTTCAGATACATAATCTGCACATTCCCGCAACTGCATCCAAAGATCCACAGAGTCCATATGCTGCATTACACTCCTATTTATTCACCAAATAAGACAAAAAATTATAAGTAAATAATTCACAGCAATTTTCAAAATTAATTAAATACAAGTTCTTAAGATTCATATCATTCCCCTCTTCTTGGAAAGGTTTCACCTCTGAAACCTGAATAAGTCCCAGAAATGGACTAAGATTAGCCACATTAAAAGTATTACTCATATTCCCAAATTTAACAGGTAAATCAATTTTATAAGCGTTATCATTAATTTTCTCTAACACTGTAAACGGTCCATCTCCTCTAGAGTCCAACTTTGACTTTCTAAAATTTGGAAACCTTTCTTTCCTAAGGTGAACCCAGACAAAGTCTCCACATTTAAAAATCATTTTTCTCCTTCTTTTATTAGCATGTTCAGCCATATGTTGCACCTTTTTGTTATTGTGTTGGCTTACAGTCTCATGTAACATTTTCATATTATCAGCTCCAGATTCAACATCAAATTTTTGCAATTCACTATGAGGCAAAGGACTCAAATCTAAAGGAGTTAATGGATTAAAACCATACACAATCTCAAATGGAGTTTTATTAGTTGTAGAATGTAAAGTCCTATTATAAGCAAATTCCACTTGAGGTAAAACATATTCCCATTGTTTAAGATTCTTTCCAAGGAAAGCTCTTAACATGTTTCCTAATGTTCTATTTACTACCTCAGTTTGTCCATAAGTTTGAGGGTGACAAGTTGTAGAAAACAATAACTTAGTTCCTAATTTTCCCCACAAAACCTTCCAGAAATGACTTAAAAAATTAACATCTCTGTCTGAAACTATAGTCTTAGGAATACCATGTAATTTAACCACATTAGAAAAAAATAATTCAGCCACTGCTGAAGCATCATTTGTTTTATTACAAGGTATAAAATGAGCCATTTTACTGAATCTATCTACTACAACTATTATTGAATCCTTAGCTCTATTAGTCCTAGGTAATCCTAAAACAAAATCCCAAGATACATCAACCCAAGGATGGTTAGAGACAGGTAAGGGAGTATATAAACCAAAAGGTTTTGAAGTAGTTTTTGCTTGCCTACAAGCAACTAAAACTTGTTGACTAACTTTGGCGTCTCCCAATTCATTAAGCCATTGCAATCTATATGGTTTTTAGACACCAATAGGGTACTAGCAGCATTAATACAACTACCGCTATCTATGGCCATGTTAAAGCACTTATCATCAATTAAACATCTGGTAAGGAATATATTTTCTCTGTGTATTGCATTAGAATCAGATAATTTATTACTATTTAAAGCCCTACGAACCATAAAAAGATCCCTACTCACTGGCAATTCTACTTTCTCTTCTAGATCACTATCATCCTCTCCAACTATATTGACCTCTTCCTCTTCTTCTTCAGATTCAGATTCTATATCTCTAGACTCTCTAATTAAAATTTTTCTCTTGTTTGGACATTCAGAAGCTATATCTCCTAATCCTCCACATCTAAAACATTTAATATCCCAAGTGCTGTTTGATCCATTTACAAGGTTTGTCATCACATTCTTACCCTTTTCAACTTTCTGTCCTACCTTAACTTCATTGTTTCTACCTTTAAATTCAACCTTACTATTATTCTTCCAGTTTCCAGAAGTATTTCCTCCAAAATTTCTCCTTACTATAGTCCGAAACCCAATCCAAGGGGGATTATATTGCCTAGATTACTTTAATTGAATCTCTATCTTAGTAGCTATATTTACCATCTCATTCAAGGTTCCACAAGGATGTAATTCTACTTTATCAGCTATCTCTCAATTTAATCCACTCAGAAACCTATCCATGGTAGCATCATCATCCTCAATAACTCCTGTCTTAATAATCAAAACTTCTAGTTCCTTATAATAATCATCCACTGTCGTCACTCCTTGACTAATAGTTTGCAACCTCTTATGCAAATCACTATAATAGTAACTTGGTACAAACCTTTTTCTCATTAAGGTCTTAAATTCTTTCCAAGTCTGTATATGTGCTTCCCTACACCTTCGTGTAGTTAACACCAAATTATGATATCAAGAGGACACATACTCAGTAAATTCTACTACAACCACCTTAATTTTCTTTTCTTTAGAGTAATTATGACACTCAAATACTAGTTATATTTTCCTTTCCCATTCAAAATAATAATCAGGGTCATTCCTTCCATTACACCCTGGTATACTAAGCTTAAGATTATTCAAATTCCTATTGTTCTTTCTAGGCATCCTATCACTATTGTGAGATACTTGGTCTTCCCACTCCTCTAGATTAGCTATGGGTGGAATTCTAATCCTAGGATCCATTGGAGTCCTTCCTGAAACACCTTCTTGATTAGTTTCAACTCTGTTATGTTGCAACTCATTGATTCTTACTTCCTGTTCTCCTTGTCTTTGTTCTAGGTTAGCAGATAAAACAGTAAATTGTGCAGTCATTTGTTCTTGAAAAGTTCTAAGGGTTTCTAAAAGATCATTACTAGAAAGAGATTGATTGACAGATTGACCATTGTTAGACATAATGAAATTTTTAGACTTAAACAACTAACACAGCAGTAGTTAATTAACAGGGCCAATATATTCAAGAATTTCAGACAAACAGAACACACAGTATAGTCTCAATAAGTATCACAGTATCAACGATTAATAGAAATAGCAATAGTAAAGCTTACTCAGACTTATTCAATGTCTATAATAATTCGACAATAATGACTAAGTAAAAGGGAACGATATTACCGCGTCTATTTAAGCAATTAATCCACTTAATTAGGGTACCCCTCTTCCTGGAGGTCTAACCCTTTTTCTCGAAACCAAATGGTTCGCCGATTATGTCACCTGTGTACTTATTAACAAACAAGTAATTTGCGAAGAGATTGGAAATTAAGTATAGAAGATAGTAGTATTAAACAAGAAAATTTACGAATCGAGGTTACCAACAACAATTTGTCGCACAATCAATTAAGATTCATGTTCTTGACCAAACCCTAGGTCGATTAGGGTTTCTCTTCGGACTTCCGAAACAGTGGATCAAAATACTTTAATCGCCAGTTTAAGAACGACAAAAATCAGAACAGTCCTCGTCGCTGTTAACCCTAAAATTTCACACCTCAAGATATGGTTAGCGAAATACAGAAATCGATTCAAAAATTGGGGAAAACTTAATCAGTAACAAAGAAAACTACGAGCACTCTAATAATCGAGGCTCTGATACCAAATGATGGAAACCTGTTATGGTTTCTCGAAAGGATCGAAAGACTAATCAAGCGCAACGTTCGATTCGCCGGTTCAGCCTAAGGAACAAATCCAAAGGAAGACCAACAGATTCAGAGGCATTGTTTGTACAACGACAATGAAAATTTGAAGAGAGAATGATCAAGATCGATCAAAGGTAAGAGAGCAGATTCAGAGGAACGAGCGAGCGAGAGAATCGCTGAGAGAGAGAGACAAGTCGCGAGATAATAATTGAGAAAACTCAGCCAAATATTCTGTCAAAAAGAATCGTCCACTGTTACACATTGTTCCAGCTATTTATAGGCGTACTATAAACCGTATGTCGACGTACAAATACACAATACAGACCTTCGAATACACAGCCATATTTACAATGGAAAGGCCGAACGGGCTTTTTGCTTTGGGCCATAAAAATAGTCGATCACCCCAATTTAACCCCAAAAATAAAAATGTCCCAAATACAATTAAGTCTAACACTTATTTCCCATCAGCTAAAATAATACTTTAGCTAATCATGGATATTAAGGATTGATTAATCCACAATCCATCTAGTCCAAAATTAAGCACCGGGTGCGGATTATACAGTCGACCTAATTTCCATTAGCCAATTTTGACCGGCGAATGTATCATATGGGATTACAATTAATTAACAAAAATTACATAATCTGTACACTTCAGATACATAATTTGCACATTCCAACAACTGCATCCAAAGATCCACAGAGAACATATGCTGCATTACACTCCTATTTATTCACCAAATAAGACAAATAATTATAAGTAAATAATTCACAGCAATTTTCAAAATTAATTAAATACAAGTTCTTAAGATTCATATCACCTAAATTTTCTCCTAATAAAAGTACTTACAAATTTCTTCTTAATAAATGTAATTTATTTAAATATTTTTTTTGATAAAATATTATTTAAATATAATTTATAAAATTAGAAATGTTCAGGGCATTTCAATTAAGGAGACCCATTTTCCAATTCCCTTAACATATCAATTGTTTATTAAATTTTCAATTGGTCATACCATGTCTTCAATATGAATTTAATACATTAAAACTAATTAAATCATGGAATATATAAGTGTAGTAATACTCACTTTGATATTTTTATAAATCAATCATGAAAACTTTTTCAAAATTAAGTCTATATAATTTAGGGTCATATTAATAAGAATTTTATTATCCCTGCATTAATCACATCATTCAATTTTAAATTTTCATGATCTTATAAATATGAGAGAAAAAACATAAATCTTATAATATTTACCCCAAGTTCTATCCTCATAATTATAAATCCTTCTTCATTAAGGGGTTTAGTGAAATTATATCCCTAGTGGTGTAGTGTGATTACAAATTCTATGCTCATATCTTCTTTTTCAACATGACCCCTAATGAAGAGATGTCTTATTTCAATATGCTTGGACATAAAATGGTGAACATGATTCTTAGTTAGTATAATTACACTAGTATCGTATAATACCCTAATTTGATTTTATTTATCTACATTTATCCCATATGATTTTATTTTAACCTCACCTTATTGTATATTCCTAAATTTAAACAAAACTTTAAGCCTAATCTTATACTTATTCCTCCTTTTTCCTTTTTTCCTGTATTCTTTTTCCTTTCTTACTTTTTATTTCCTCCTCTTCGGCCCATTATCTCCCCCTCCCTCCCTCCCACATGTATTTCCTTTTTCTATCTACCTTTTCCTAATTTCTAGTTTGCAAATGCCGGTCTATCTAAGCCAAGTAATACCATCATAGGTCTCCCATCTCATCATCTAAATGTTGTTTTATGGAGAAATATTACCTAAAATCCATCAATATCTACCATACCCTACATTATCTATACCAACCCTTGGCCATCCAATCCATATGCATGCCACATTAACTTATAAATACCATTTTTTTCTCTCTCCCTACTTTAATTATTGTAACCACCAAACTCCCTCATCTCTCTTTGCTCTCCTAAAATTTCCCCACTTAAATATTGAGTAATTTTCTATCCACTACTCCAACCAAGAATTGATGTTGTCATTTTTGTTGACACCATTGCACTCTATAGCTAGCCAACCATACTCCACCCTAGTTGCTCATGTTCTTTTACTTTATCCATTTCCATTATTGTAGACTTGTCACCTTAGCTATTATGTGTTTTCTCTTTTTTAGTTAAGTTGTGCTCCTTCTTTATTCCCTTTTTTCTTATTAAACGAATTAAACTCACCGAGCGATTTAACTCATTGAGTGTTCTTCCCCCATGTATCGGTCATATTGATAAAAAATAGTTCTTAATCTATTTCCCCATAGTCTAAACTAGCCAGTTTCCTCTACGCCTCAATCTCAATCTTAGTCACTCACTACACTACCAAGCGTGTTTTTTTCCTTCATCCTTCCTCTCGACTAACACCCTTGGTATCTTCCCTAACCTCTTTTTCTTATAAGATAATAGCATTTTCTTATAAAATAATAGCATTTTCTTATAAAATAACAACATTTTCTCTTGGCCTAATACTTTTCCCTAGAGGCCTTGGAGGTCAAGGCATAGGTCTTTTTTCTTGCTTAGAGATCAATGTAAACTAGGTAAGGATACATGTCGTAGTTATGGATTTTCAATGCTATGTTTATTATATGTGTAATCTAATGTTCGATATTATTATATTTATAATATCATGTTGTTAATTTTACCATATGATAATCTGGCATATATTAATGGAAATTGATTTATATAATAAAGTATGCACTTATTTCGTATATCGTGTGATAATTTTTATCTCAAATACCTAAGTGAGGTAGTTTGATCTATGGTATTGAAATTTCAATTTAACTTAGTATGGAAAGTGGATAATGAATATGGTTGAGTTGTGTGGTGATGTAATAAGCAAAAAAAAATTATATTATATTTTTAGGATTTTATGAAAATTTGTCATTGAGGCTATTGTAAGGTTAATTTGGTCAATTTTTGAAAATGTGGGAAATCATTTTGACAAGATAATCTTTGAGGGTGTTATAAAATATTTCATAATTAATATGATTAAATGAGGGTTTAATAAGACACAAATTATGTAAATATGTTTTATGGAAGAGGTTATGCTTATCTTGTGAACTTTTGTTTCATAAGGGAATTATGGCCTTTTTTCTTTGGTGGTGTTATGACCATCATGTGATTGTACCGTGTATAATCATGTTAAGTATGCAATTTTGTGTCTAGATTACTAATATTATCTTTTCATGTTGACTTTAAGATAAAAAAAAAAAAGACATTTTGATAGGTCTTAATTACTTAGGTGTTAACTCTATTCCATCAAATATAATAGTGATCAGGTGCTTTTTGTCCAAGGATCATAAAACCATTACACTAATTTTAGAATAGTGGCCAAGAGCGTTTATCTTGAGAAGTATTAATTTTTTTACTAGCTTAATTATAGTTGTAATACCCCAAAACTTTATATAATTTTAACCCCTAGCATTTAATATTTTCACCTAATCTAAATTATATATATGTAAGTTATAATTTATTTTATTTTAACATTAACCCTAGGTTATTGATCGATAAAATTTTCATCCAAATCCATAAATTCATAAATAAGCATAAAATTTTCTTTTCCTTTTTCATTATTCCATTTTATTTTCTCCTTTCTTTTTCCCTTTCCCTACATTTTCTTTTTCCTTCTTTTTCTTGGCATGTGCATAGTCCCTACACCATCTTCTTTCCCTTTCTCTTATCCCCATTCAAACAAAACACACCCCATCTCCCTATCCTTGCATGCCCCTTTATCTTCCCCATTCCAATAATGCAACCCACCAACCCCTTTACATTGTAGTGTGTAGTCATAGCTATCACATAATTTAAACCATTTTATTGTCAATTGTATTATTTGTAAATAAAGATATTTTTTTACACCAAGGATTGAGAGGGTTTACAAAAATTTAGCTTCTAAATAACAAAATATAAAGAATAAGAAAATTATATTTATTAGTGGTTTAAAATAAAAATAATAATAATTTATTAAGATAAAATATGAAAATAAATATGGGTGAATACCAACATAATAAATGTACTAGAGAAGTCGAATCCACAGATAGACTAGGTCAAAATATAACACTAATTTCTAAATCATATTTTAGTCATAAGAAAGAGACTAACCAAGTTGTAAGCCAAAATTAGGTTTATACACTTTATGTTACTTTATTGAATTAACACATACAAAAAGCATCAATATTAAATCCTATAAAATTCTAGCAGTATAATCACAACAAGTGAATCATACATTTAACTAGATTTAAATTATTAATCTTAATTAGAAGGATGTCAGCCTAACTACCTAAAATAGTAAAACATGAACGTCTGATTTGTTACCTTCCTTTAGTCCAAATGTATCCAAATATTTTACTACTATAGGTAAAATAACAAAACTATTAGATGAATTATTCTATTATGTAATATACCCACCTAGTAATCATATAATCCTACATATTCTCAATATGTGGAAGCTTAGACAAGGCACACACTATATAAATCATACTCATAGAATCACATATATAAATTATAGCAATTAAAAAAAAGTCAATAGTGAATCTCTTGAAAAAAATAAAATTATTATAATATCTTAAACCATAGTCTAAGGATTAATATATTCCCTAGACATAATTATTTAACTAGTTATAATAAATTAATTAGATAAAAATGTATACTATATAAGAAGTAGAAAAAGAAATAACTGAAAATAAATATGTATGAAAATTTAGCAACTTATTTAGATGAAAGATTATGTATATTCATCTAAAATAAATTCTTCTTAGTCTCTTTTCTCTCTGATCTTTCTTTCTTCTCTGTATTGTTACCACTTTGTCCTCATCTCTCTATCTTCATTTTCTATCTCGCAACCCAACTTCTATGTTGTTTTATCGATCTTCTCTTTCCCTCTCTTTCTTTTTTGGGTCTTATCGAGTCTTTTTACATGTTCTTCTTCTTCTTTCCACTTACTTCCTATCATATCTATCTCTCATCCCTTTTCTCTTCTTTACGTATGCTAACACATGTCTTTCTCTCCTTTATTTTCTTCTATGCCCTGATAAACCTTTCTCTCCTCTCTTTTGGTGTGTCCATCTTGACTCACCATCCATTTTCTTTCTTTTTCTTCACCACCTTCTCTATTGTTGTTTTTTTTACTTTTTCTTTTCTTTTTCATGCCCCTCATTTTTCATATCATTTTCTTTTCTTAGCTCCCATAAGAATTTCATTTTCTTCTAGCCTCCCCTTCTTTTGACCTTTCTCTCTTTTTTCCCTTCTCTTTTGTTCAACCAGTAGGCTTACCTAACCTTCAATCTTTTAATCCTTTAGGCCTTGTCCTTTCTTTTATAGTTTTACCTAAAAGAATTTAAAAGAATTGATAAATAATCTCATAATTTAAACCCGTCACTTTTATTTCATTTTAGCTTAAATGATTAATTACATGAGACTAATATCACTTAAGGAAAAAATTATGATTGTCCAAATATGTTTCCGAAATAAAAGATCAAAAATTATGATTAAAATGGTATTAAATATTTAAAAATGTGCATTCGTCAATACCTCCACACTTATTTTTTTGCTTGTTCACAAGTAAAACATGATTTGAAATGAAAATAAATTGATTAATAAAATTAACTAGCCATTTTTTTAGGTCTCATGATTGTTCTTACCATGTGAAACAAGCCCTATAAATGTCTTAGTCACCCTTAGAGGATGATTAAGGCCTCGAGTAGGTTTCGCAGATGAAATACACATAAAATCACACACAATTAGATAGAAAAATAAAAATACACCTCTAACACCCTTAGCTAATATTGTCTCAAAATCTTTTACTTTCACAACACCAATATTAGCAATCAATAGAAATTCAACATTGAAAATATTAAAGGGTTAATTTCAATGTATGATTCACACATAAACATGTAAGATATTGACAAAGCAATAATATGAAAGAAAATCTATCATGAATTAGTTAAATCAATGCCTAACCTTACTAAGGACACACTTTTTTTCCTATAACATTCATGGCTATAAATGTCAAAAAACAATACTCTCAAATATATGAGATCTAAGATGATAAAAATAGCAAGAACTCATATATATATATAAATAAGGAAATCTCATATGTTCATAGATAAAACCTCATGATGGATTTTCAATATTCGATGAATGGACCAAACCATATACTTAAATATTTCGACAAATCTCCATTACATCAAAGGATTCTAATCTCAAGAATCAAACAAAATTTATTATAGGTTTTAATGGGGTTAAGTTACATAAGGTTATGCAGTATATAGGGTTGTGGTGTTAAAAGGATGAAAAATAGTAAAACTCTAATAATTCAATAAAATATAAGAATCAAATCCACATAACTAATAATCAATAATACACACATAGATCTCAACACTAATCTAGAATAATGAAATAATGAAAATAGTAGAACATAAATAGAACACCCCCAAATTCATCTCCATACCTCCCTCTATTCCTTATATTGTATATTTTTTCCTTTTATTTTAAAGGAAATAAGAATAATGAGTATATATATATTCCCCATACTTTCACGTAAAAAACCATTCTATGTCCAAAATATAATGAAATTATCAAATTCCATTAGCTCTAGGAAGGGTAAGGATGAGTGTAATACCCCATACTTTTGTCTAATGGATGAATGAGATTTTTAGTCAAAGTTTGGGCCTTTAATTTTAATTCAATATTATGATTTTATTTAGGGGAAATTTTTGTTTAAAGTCATGTTGGAAAATGAAGTTTATTGAGTTATATAAGGAAACCCATCGATTTGTTCCATGAATCGATGTTAGCCAAATTGGATTCTTTAACTAAATTGGTAGACTAGTTGTGGAAAATAATGGCCTGGTGGATGAACACTCAATTGGTATACCTAAATCGATTGAAGGTTTTGTTGAGATGGTAATGTTTTCAAGTTTGATTTTTCTAGAAAATCCCTTATACTAAATTAGAACTTTACCAACCCATGCAAGATTGTTCTTAAGAGATTCTTAACAATTTTTATGATGCATTTAACCTTAAATATTGCCTCAATTTAATATAAAGGTCGATTGAGATGCAAGAGGAAATAGATGACCTTAGTAATGGTCTTCTTCCTCCTCTCTCTTCTGCATAATTCTAAGATCAAATGCTTCTATCTCAAGCATGCTTCTAAGCACCTAAAACATTCCTTCCATATTTACTTACTATTTTTCCATTCGCGAATGTGAATTATAGCCTACTTAACCTAAATTATCCAGAGACACATTTTGAGATTTAGAGAAGATTTTGGTAAATCTTGGACAAATCCGCCAAATTTGATTGAATTAAAATGGTTAATAGTTGATCTTTGAGTAAATCTCATAACACTCAGTAATTCCTTTCAATTAGTTGGCTATGAATAGCCCAAATCATCCCTTCATTTCACCTTTCCTTAAGCCACCGAATTTCCCTTAGTCCTTTTTTCCTTCTCTTCTCTCCACATTTTATTAATCAACTTTTGCATACTCTTCTAATCCTATCGCTAGCTCTTTCTTGTTTCAATTCTCAAGTAAGGACGAGTTAGATTCTAGAAAAAAGTTTGAGTATTTTAGTTAGCATTTTTCTATTTTAACCTTGAGTTGGTAAGGTTTTACTCTCTTTTGATTTTAAGATTTCAAAACATGATAAGAGTTTGATATAATTTTTGAGTTTCAGACTTTGATTTTATGTTTTTCAAAGCTAAAAGTTTTCTTAGTAGAATATCTATTTTAAGAGGATTTTTCTTGCATAAAGTAAGTTATTATTACTCTTAAAATGTTTAGTATATGTTGCTATATGATAAGAGTTATCTTTAGTTGACTGATGCATGTTTACATGAATAAATGAAGTCGTATGTATGATCTACATGCTTAAATGACATAATTTTAGTGAACAGCATTAAAATGGATAAAACAAGGCTATGATGATATTATGTTAAGAAATAAATCCTAATTTGGTTGGAAATATGCTAGTTGATATTGATATATGCTTTATTATGGCTAAAGAGGAGTTACATGCAAGAATATGCATGAAATTTATGTTTTAATGTTGTAATAGGGTAGAGTGATCAACTAGTTAGGTTAAACCCATCAACTAATTCCTACAATAGTGAACTAGTTGACCCAACTCATCGATTGGTACACTTGTAGAGACTTTGGTCTTACTTTATACTTAAACCTATTAATTAGCATAGAAAAAGAAATTAACTGGTCTATGAATAGTATACTAGTTTGCCTAAAGCGATCGACCAATTTCAGGAAAGCATGGTCTGCTTGATTTAAACCAATTAACTGGTCGACCCAAACCCATTAACTTGTTGGTGCAACTGATCAATTGGTTGGGCCAAACCACTCGACTAGTTCAACTAGTTTTCTTAATTTGCTTATTCTGAGTTTATTTATGGTTAGATAGTATGATTGGTATTATATAATGGTTATTAAGTAGATAAAATATAGATTTTATCATAGACTATTGGCCTAACTAAAAGATCAAAATGCGTCATGGGTTATGGTATACCTTATGGGTAATAGAAGGATTAAATGGCCATTTCACTTATGATAAGTGAGAATAATTGATAAAAGAGTAATGAACTCAGCTTGTGATGGAATTGAATGTAATGGTGGATATGAATAATATTTTCCAAGGATAAATGGTAAGCTCACATGGTTATGAAAGTGAAAGAAAATGATTAAAATGAATTAACATGGAAAGTTGATTTTTATACTTGTATAGGCCTTGTATGATCACCCCTCCTATAAATAAAACACTAACCATGTAAAGTGAAAGAAATTTGAGTTGAGTTTGGGACTAGGGTACCTAATCCTTGATTAGCTATCAGGGGTTAATCTACCTTAGGGAATTTTTGGTGCCTTTGGGCTTTACCTTCAGGTAGGAGCATGAGAGGTCTTGATGCCTTATCTACTCTAGACACTGATGATATATAAGGAAGTATTGATACTAAAAGGTTTGATTACCTAGGTGTTTGGCTTCATCTTAGACTTATATCCATATTTTTAGGCTTCTTCCTAGACTTATGTCCATTTTAGTAATTGGATTCAAGCTGGACTTATATCCACTTGGTGATTGACTTCGGCCTATACTTTATATCCTTTATAGATAGGATTCTATGGTATATGAGACTATGGGGGTACACAGTCCATTGCTCAATAATAATAAAATATGGTTAGTTAATACTAGTTGATAATTATGAATGGTAACCAAATAAACGGTTGATAATTGGCTATGAAATAGAATTAATGATATGATTGACCAAAATGTTAAAGCTAATTCATGCACTTGACTAATTTGGTATAGAATGGAACATTGATTGAGTGGCTGACCTATATCTTACATGGATAAATGTATGGTATATCCTAAAGGTATTGGATAAATGGAAATAACCCTAGGAGTTGTTGGGTACTATCTACTACTACTCATGTGAGTGTTTCTATGAATGTGTTATGATTCTTTGGCATGATGTATCCCATTATGCTTAAATTATATATGATAGCATATTTTAAGCACGATTAGTCAATTATATGATCTTACCTTAATGTATGTAGTACATTATGTTCATGGATGATAAATTAGTATACTTGTGTCCATTAAGGGAGCAACTTAGCTTACTTAATACATAGTATACTAATATACCTATTTGCTCAGTCACCCGCTCATTCCTATGAGCATAGTTGGGTTCGGGCTTGTGAGTAAGGGCATCCAGAAGGTTTTAGTGGCTCTATGGAGGACCATAGTTTTAGCTTGGATATCATGCCCTAACGTATTTTTGTAATCCCATACTTATTAGTATGTATGTTCTAATGTTTTGATCAAAACCTATTAGGTTCATCCAATGTAAACACTTTTGGAGTGGTAACATGTGAGCAAGGACATCCAGAAGATTTTAATGGGTCTATGGAGGATCATGGTTTTAGCTTGGATATTATGCTCTAACATATTTTTGTAATCCCATACTTATTAGTATGTATGGTGTAATGTTTTGATCAAAACCTATTAGGTTCATCCAATGTAAACACTTTTGGAGTTATTTAATTAAATTGTTATTTTATACATTGTGATTTTTTTACCATTGAAGTGATTTAGCCTTGTATGTGATATGGGGTAAGAAGCAGATGTCTATCCTATGTCGGGTACACCGATAATACTCCATTTTTTCTAGGTGTTTCTTTTCTACTTTCGTAACATGTTTTAATGAAATTTTTTTATAGTGAAAAATGGAAGTGTTACAATAAAGATTAAAGGTTATTTAATTCCAATTATGGAGAAAAGTGTATGGTCAATGTATAGGCTCAAAAGGGCTTCTACGGGGTGTACATCCTATGTATATAAATTAGAGCTCAAGCTATTTGTTCATATGAAGTAAAATCTTATTTTTCCTTTATCATTTTTCTAATCAAAGCATGTTATGAAGATAAGCTTTGACTAGCATAAGAGTACGTTTTAGTAATCTCTAGAGTCCATTAAAGAGATATGGCATGTAAATAGATCAAAATAATTAAATTTATATGTGGTTTGCAAAAAAAAAATTAAAGCCAATATAAATAGATTCTTTCACGTGATTTCACTCATAAAAGAATTCATATATAGCTCAAAGATCACTATAAAATGTGATGAATCTCAACTTGCAATATCTGTGGTTAGCAAAATCATATGTGTTCTTACTTAATTCACCTCTAGGCATATAGGTATGTGTTCCCTACATCAAAATTATCTAAAAATGTCGACTCATATTATCTAAGTTTTATGACCCTTTTTTAGTTACATTTCAAAGATATAATCATTAGTAACTAGTGAAGATCTCTTAAGAATATAAAGAAATCAAAAAATACATTAAAAAAAATATTCATGATTTATTTTCCTTTTTTTTATTTTTTTTACATATATGAAAAGACATAATAATTCATATAAGCACACAAAAACAATCACAAACACCCTCACTCTTAAATCACTTATTGTCCTCAATGTGCACACAAGTAAAGAAACATGAAATTTAAGTATAGGGACATAAATAATATAATAATGAAAAATTAAATAAGAAGAAACAAGTAAAGGGTAGAAAACTACCCATGTTTTTATGTCTTTAGCATAATTCATTCACCATTTAGTTAATCAGGGTAGTTAGGTCCACATGGAAACATACCTTGCAAGAGGTTGAGGCTTGTACAAAAAGAGAGAATGTTTTGTGTATTGTTAATGTATGGCGGCACCCCTTCCAAATGTGGAGCATATTATCACATCTTAAAGTCTTTTCGCAAATCTTTCTGACACGACCTCTTCTATTGAGCATGCCACTTCTTTCTATATGTATCCAATATTATTTGATTACTCTCTTCAATCTTAAACCCATACAACCAAAAAAAAGATGAGAAATAAAGAGTAGGACTAGCATAAATGAAATCAAAGTTTTTCAAAGACATACCTCTTGGTTAATTCAAAGACATACCTCTTGGTTCATGGTCATGTCCAAGCAAATTCTAGGAACAAATGTCCAAAGATGGTCTATAGTAGATGAATGTGATAATTTAATCATCCATCTACTTCTCTTTGTTCACTTGATCCTTATGTTGATAAGATCCTTCTTATACCTTTTTGATTTCTTCTTCCACTTGATCATGATTTTCAATAATCTCCATAAGGACCTCCTCAAATATCTCATCCTCACATGTGGACATGGCTTCATCATACGCACAACTACTACTTAGATTCAGAATTAGATTACTAGGGAGTTATTTTTGTTCCTATAATTGATTGAATATGTTGACCACAAAACTAATTTTCTCCTCTAACATTTATATCCTTTCATTATGCTTTATTTGCCTTCACACAATTTGGTTTTTACAATTTGTTAATGATTCAAAAATCTTTTCCATTTTTTCTAAACTTTAGGGTTTTAAAATTAGAGAGGATTCTTATTGAGGATACTGATAAAATTCTATAGATCTATATTAATTTTTGTAAGGATCTTGATATGACACTTGATAATTATTATTCATCTCTCATCTAAGGTCGATGCCTCAATCTTCAAAAGTATGTGTTAGTGTAAGGGCCATGTCTTGGAAAACTATAGAGCTCTAGGGAACTAGGTTGTGTCCATCTGCCTCCTCTCAATATTATGATTGGCAAGCATATGGATTTTTTATGTATAACTCACTCTCCTTATCTTAATAAACCTAGTAGTTGTGGTAATCAATAAAACAAGATTAATTAGTGTGTTAATCTTACCTCATTTACTTTAGCATGAGGGTTATTCATAGCCTAAGTACCTAGCCAAATCCACCTGAAGAATGTAAATACTTCACAAAAGAAGGTAAAAAGTGAAACAAAACATGCCAAATTTTATGAACACAAAAACACAATAATAATAATAATAATAATAATAATAATAATAATAATAATAATAATAATAATAATAATAATAATACACTTAGGACTAAAAATACTATTAATCTAAATAATTGAGTGCCTAAAGGACTTTACCTTTTGATCATTGAATGATGCAACACTCAAGAACACACAACAATTAATGAGTGCCCATAACACTTTACTTTTTGATCAAAGAATGAAACAAAACTCAAGAACACACAATGGATAAAAAAAAGAAGCACACTAAAGAAAACTAGCTAAACAAAAGCAAAGTAACATATCACTGCCAACAATGTTAAAAAATTGTGTGGCTATAGCTGACACACAATGTAAACACTATTGTCATCAATTTCTATATTAATAGATAAAGGTACCATTCTAGACTAGATATTAAGAGGACTTACCCAAATTTAGCTAGCTCAAAAATAGTAAAATAAAATAGTATAAATTACATAAAATAAATATTAAGAAAAATATAATTATGGGTGTTTTTAAATATAAATTTAAAACTAATTAAAATAAAGTAATAAAATAAATATGGGTGCATACAACTATACAAAATTTACTAAGGAAGTAAAAATACACAACTAGACTAGATCAAAATATACACTAATTTCTAAGTCATCATTTAATCATAGAAAAGAGTGATCTAGTTACAAGTCAAAGCAAGCTTATATGCCTTATATTACTTTCCCAGATTAATTAATATAACAAATTATCAATATTATGATGTAGGAGAAAACACTCAATAATTGGCTTTCATAATTATGGAAGCAACTATTCTTCAGTTGGAAAGGATCTCTCACAACATTAAAGACAAACGGATGGTTATGTGCACAGCCACATGTACGGGGAGGAAATATGCTGCTTGGTTATGTAAAATTATTAATTTAACTAATTAATTAATTAATAGCATTAGACATTTGCTAGAGTATAAATTTAGCGTAAAGTAGTAAAATTTCTTTTAGGTTTGTATCTTTTTGAATTATTCCTTTTAGGTATATGGTAGGTTGGATATATAAGACATTGAAGTCATGATTTGAGTAGAAGTTGATGATAAAAATATTGAAGTTGAATGAAAGTTGTTTTCTATGTGAATTCAATTTAAGTTAATAAAATATGTGTGAATGATTGAGCTTGAAAATCTTAATCTCTTTGTCTATATGAATTAGAGATTAAGTCCTATCTTTTCTACTGTGCATACTCCATGTTTATTTAGCCATCATTATCATCCAAACATCACCCGAAATCAAAGCCAAAGTGAAACCCTAGTCTGATTTTGGCACTTAGAACCCTAACCTTTCCATTTGAGCCATAACATATCCCTAACCCTAAAATTCAAAGTTAAACCCTAACACACGAAATCATCCTCCATCAAACCCTAACCTTTGAATCATCATCATTATCAACATATCATTATCAAATCAATATCTTATTCATCACATCACATTCTAACCATCATCATCATTTATCCATTATCATCAAATTAACATCATCACATTTGATTCATTGTCATCATCCTTCCATCCTATTCAAACACCTTTAACCCTAATTCACCATCACTAAACCTTCATCTTATTAATCTCAATATCACTGAGCCTTAATCTCACATAATTTGAGAATCTCATTCTCTTACACATATCAATTTTGGTATCAAAGCCTTAAGTTGGAGTTATTACAATAAAAATTCAATCTTTCTTTCAAGATTCTTCAAACAAGTGTGTTATATTCATGGTTCTCCAAGAATTCATCAAGAAAACAAAAAAGGGTCAAGCAATTAAGGCCATGTTTAGGAGAACAATAATGGGTTGGAGAAGAGAGAAGATGGAGAAATAAGGAGAAGACATGAGAAACATTCTCAAGACCTTGATGGATGAAATAATGGAGGTAAAATTACATATGAGGAGGATAGAATCTTCTCATTCTCAATAGTCACATGTTCTACCACACAACTAATGGTAACAAGAGGAGGAAAACCACATAAGAAGAAAGTGATAGTCTGGAGGATGCTTTAGAAGAAGGCCAAGTGGATTGCTATGTGTTGCAAAGGGTGCTCCATGCACAACAACAAAATTTACTTTCCCAAAGGGAGAATGTTTTCAAGGCCAAGTGTAGAGTTGGTGGTAAAGTATGTGAAGTCATCATTGATAATCGCTCATGCACTAATGTTGCCAGTGAAAATAGGGTGAACAAGCTCGGTTTGGAGACCAAGGGTCATCTAAGACCATATTCACTCCAATAGCTCAACAAAGATAAAGGAGTAATGGTTACCAAAAAAAATCTTATCTATTTTAAGATTGGAAATTAATTTGATAATGTTTTATGTGATATTCTACCAATGGATGCTTGTCACATTTTTTTGGGGAGGTCCTGGCAATTTAATAGGAAGTTTGTGCATGATAGGGCCCTTAATGAGTATTTGGTGTGCAAATCCCAAAATAAGTGTAGGCTAAAACCTAATCTAGATGTGTAGGATTCATTTTTTAGGAATTAAAAGGGGGAATAAGCCAAGGGCATGCAACAAAAAAATGAAGAAAAAAAAGGAAGGTAGATATCAAGTGTAGGAAGGAAGGGAAAAAGGAAGAGTAGCATGGAGATGTTGATCCTTATGGAGTGTGAGATGAATAAAGCTATCAAATATAGGAAGATATGCTATGCATTGGTGGTAAATGAGGTCCAACAATGGGAAAATGCTAATATGGATCCAAAATTGCAACAAGTGTTGAAATAGTATTCCGATGTTTTCTAGAATAAGTTGTCAATTGGGCTACCTCATTTAAGAGATATTGAGCACACTATTGATCTTTTTCTAGGAGTCCCATAACCAAAAAAATCTAGCTCACATGTGCTATTTGGAGGAAGCTAAGGAGCTATAGAAACAAGTACAAGAGTTGTTGGACCAAGGGTATATTCAAGAGATTATGAGTCCATGTGTAGTTCTAGCTTTGTTGGTGCCTTAGAAGGATGGTACATGGAGGATGTGTATTGATTTGAGAGAAATCAACGAAATTATGATAAAGTATAGATTTCTAATGCCAGGATTGGATGACATGTTAGATGAGTTGCATGATGCAAAGGTGTTCTCAAAGATTGACCTTAGGAGCTGCTATTATGAAATGAGAATAAGAGAAGGGGACAAGTAGAAGACAGCTTTCAAGACTAAGTATGGGTTGTATAAGTGGTTGTTGATGTCATTAGGGCTATGTAATGCACCGAGTTCATTCATGAGATTGATGATTGAGGTACTTAGATCCTTCGTTGGATCCCTAGTTGTTATCTACCTTGATGATATATTGGTATATAGCAAGAGTGAGTTTAGAGAGGTGAAGCTCTACGGTAAGATGGATAAATGTGATTTTATGATTGAGAGGCAATTTGTCGTGGTTATATTATGAGAGATGATGGTATTAGAGTTGATCCATTAAAGGTGGAAGCCATACAAACGTGCCCTATTCCTAGTAATGTCCATGAGGTTTGAAGTTTCCATGGGTTGGCCTCATTATATAGGAGGTTCATCAAAGACTTCTCTACCATTGTAGCATCTATCACACAATTAATGAAGAAAGGAGAGTTATATTGGAATGATCAACTGACAAAGGCTTTTAAAGACTTAAAGACAAAGCTATCAAATGCATCGGTATTATCTTTACCTCATTTTGATAAATTATTTGAAGTAACCTGTGATGCTAGTGGTGTAGGAATTGGGGATGTGCTCTGATAAGAAAGGAAACATATTACTTTCTTAAGTGAGAACTTGAATGGTGTAAGACTCAATTGTTCAACTTATGATAAATAGATTTATGATATTATGCATTATTTGAAGACATAAAGTCATTACTTGAGACCCAAGCCTTTTGTACTTCATTTAGATCATGAGAGTTTGAAGTATTTAAAAGGTCAAAAGAAGGTGAGTCTAAGACATGCTAAGTGGATAATCTTCTTACAAACATTTGTGTATTCTACAAGACATGTGGATGGAAAAGAAAATGCTATGGCGGATGCATTATCTAGGAGGATGATGGTACTTATCATGATGGATGCAAAGCTTTTGGAGTTTGAGATTTTTAAGACTTAATATGCAATGGATGATGGTTTTGTTATGATCATCGAAGATTGCAAGAAACAAGGAATTTATGGATCTTATGTTGTTTAAGATGGGTTCTTATTTAAACACAATAAATTATGTATGTCGAAGACCTCAGTTTTAGACTTAATAATCAAAGAGGTACATGATGGAGGAATTGAAGAATACTTTAGAGTTCAAAAAACTTTGTATTTGCAACAAGAACATTTTTATTGGCTGAGAATGCAAATGGAAATACAAGCCATGGTTGCTAGATGTGCTACATGCTAAAGGAGCAAGAGTTTCTTCAACAAAGTTTTATACGTACCTTTACCTGTGTCTACTCAACCATGGAAGGTGTTAGTATGGAATTTATTATGGGATTGCCTTGGACACAAAGAGGTAAAGATTCTACTATGATTGTGATGGACCTATTTTCCAAGATGGCTCATTTTATTCCATCTCACAAGAACGATGATGATGCTCATGTTATGAATTTATATTTTAAGGAGATTGTGTGATTGCATGGAATTTTGAGAATTATTGTTTTGGAAAGAGATGTGAACTTCCTAAGTTATTTTTGGAATACATTATGGCACATACTAGGAAGGAAGCTTCTATTAGCACATCACATCTGTAATACCTCATTTTAATAAATTCTTAATTAAATATGCAAGACTTAAAGCTTGATTAGCAGGTGAAGTAAACCATAAGATTCTTTTTAAGCGATCACCTTATTGTTTTGAGTAAGTCCATAAATGTTAAGTTTTGATAATAACCTGGACTAGTGTTTATATGAGCAGAGGAAGATAAAAGTTGATGACGGTAATATTAACGATAATAAGAAGAGAATAGATAATAATCAAAATAGAAAGGATGGTAATAACAACAACCTTATGATAAGTAACACTTTTAAAATTAATGTTGATAACAATAATTATAAGAATAATAATGTTAGGAATAATTATGATAATAAGGAGTGGTAGTGATAACAGTAATAATAATAATATTGATTATGATAATTATTTGTGAGAATAATGGTGAAAATAAAACCTTTAATAGATAGAATTTTTCCTTAGTAACCATAATCTTAAAAGCCTAATACTTTGGGATGTTTTTGCTAATTAAATTCTAACCAATCCCCATATTTTTCCCACTCTAAATTGCAGCCTAAAATCCCCTAAAATGTCACACATTAACCCTCCCATGCAGCTAGCTACCACCTTTCTCCCATACTTGCCACCTTTTTCCCATGCTTGAACACCTTTTGCCCATACCCTACACTCCTACCTATCTTACCTACTAACTTTGCAGCCATTCCCCTCACCTAGTAGCAGCCCATCACCCTCCCCAATCTCCTCCTTTCCCACGCCATTCCACCCTACAAAAATCCCAGCCACCCTCCATCATGTCACCCCTCTACATGTAGCCATAAAACCCACGTAAAACAGCCCTCCCACCAAGTAGCAGCCCTCAAACTCTACTCCTCTCAACTTGCACACCTACCCAAATTTTCTATCCATCTACCCATCCATTTTCCCTCCTTTTCCATGCCTCTTCACCTTGAAAAACCATAGCCCATAACCCCAGCCATCCTCCCTCACATCATCCAGCAACCTGCAGCCATGGTGCACGTAACCCAACCTTCCCTCAACTCAACCTGCACACCAACCCCACCTTCCTAGCCATATACCTCTCCATTACCTTCCCTTCTCCATGCTTCAACCTACCCTTGCAGGCCCCTATCCCCATATAGCTTGTCGACACCCTCACCCCCCAAAAACAACCCACTTGCAGCCCTTAGCTTCTAACCCATGCAACACCCTTTTCCCCCCTTCTTTCCCCTCCTTTTTATTAAGTCCCAATCTATAGGAAACACCCTCCTTTCCTCTTCCTTTAATACCTCTAATTTTTCCCTCGCAGCCCTCTCTTTCCCTTCCCTAAAGTCCAGCAACAAAAATTTAGTTGCAGCCCCAAACTTCCCCTCCCCTTCACCAAAATTTAGCCTCAAAATAATCCAGCATTACCCTTGTATTTCACCTCCCCAAGCAGCCATTTTTCTTCCCCAACGTATGTAGTCTATCCTTCGGTGGGTTTGGTGCTTAAATTCATGCACCGGCTGCCTTGTTTATTTTTCCTAATCGTTTTTCAAGTATTAGCTTATATAGATTGTCTTTTGATTATTGTAATTTCATAAATATTAATGCTTGTAGTTTTGATGGTGTATTCAGTTCTAGGTAATCTCAACCCTACCTAGGGTATTTGTGGAAGAATCTTGTGGTGTTAATA
The DNA here is from genome assembly GCA_030549775.1 of Tamarix chinensis. Lineage (NCBI taxonomy): Eukaryota > Viridiplantae > Streptophyta > Magnoliopsida > Caryophyllales > Tamaricaceae > Tamarix > Tamarix chinensis. The sequence continues at coordinate 60,435,352 of CM060177.1, read as the reverse complement.
TTTCTTTGCTCAAGGTAAACCCAACTAATCCGTAGACGGTAGAATTTTTATCTAAAAATGATAGGCTAGATTTCTAGGATAAAATCATGATAGGATGAAGATACAAAATTATTGTATGTTTAGGGAAATGGGAGCATGTTGTAGTTCTTTTCACATAAATATCATAATATGTAAATTAACATGTGTTCTCATGCAATTTTTTTCATATGCCTAAGTAATATTCTAAAATTTGAAGAAGGGTATGTTAATGGTAACGAACTTAAATTATGCTAGTAAAATGAGATGAGTGTGCTTAAGGTAATATATAGTTTTATATGGGAGCATGTTGTAGCTCATTCCTACATGAAAATCATGATGTGTATATTAATATGCATTATCATGCAATCTTTTTTGTATGCCTAAGTAATATTCTAAAATGTGAAGAAGTGTATGCTAATGGTAACGAACTTGGGTTTATGCTAGTAAAATGAGACGAGTATGTTTAAGGTAAAGTGTAGTTTTATATACCATGATTGTGTTTGAGATTTATTTTTGGAAATGGTATGAATTTATGAAATAATAAAAATGCATGCTAATAGTTTTTACTTGTACTATGTATGGTGAATGGTTAGGGATAACATGGTCTTTTGTAGAACCGAAGAAATGATCATATGTAAAGTATCATTAACTATTTTATGCTAGTGTTTCATGACAAATATCCTATATAAGTAAACTTAATAATAAAAGTGAAGGAAAATGTGGTAGTTATAGGTTGAGGGGTATTTTGGTCATTAAGGAAAAAAGGTGTTCCAAAGTGGATAATTGGATTAGATAAATTAAATTTTGGCCTTAAAATAATATTGGGAATAATTGGATAATTAGTTTGAACACTGAATCGAATAACTATTCGGGCTATGGCATAATGCCTAACCCTAGGCCATGTTGGCTTGGAATGGTTGCGACCTTGTGGTCTTTGGATGTGACATTGTTTTTTGATGGTTGACTAAGTTGAACTTTGTGAATCTCGACATTCTAAAAGAAAATAATAACCTAAAATTTCATAAGACAATAATTACTTAAAGAGAAAGACTCGAGTTGGAAAGGAATCTCATGCCTCAGACTTGGCCACCGACTGCATAGTTTGGGCCTTCGGGTCAAGGGGCTCACTTCTACTCTATAGGTATTCCATACACCCTATAGGGAGTACTCATACTTAAGGTCTTGAGTTATGAGGTTTAGTATGGACGATTGTTATGTCGTGTGGCTTCCTTGGCGAGCTTTGCCCTGGAATTGAGTGATTTATTTTGGTACCACCCACCTTGATGATCATTGTCATGGATATGGGATTGTATTCCACTTGAGAATTGTTATATAAATTATATAACCGGATTAGACACCCACCATAATACGTCTATAATAATTGAATTAGGAGTGACTTGACCTTGGTTAGATTGTTTGGAATATCAATAGTTCTTCCTATTATGTTATAATGTATGGTCGTTGGCAAGTTAAAATGGTTGTGAAATTATAAGCATGCTTTAAATTCCTTGATAGGGATTTTGACCTAACTTGTAATGTTAATTGTGATCTGGATTCATGTTATGAAATCGTGGCTTTGCATGTGATCATATGTTTTATATGAATTCCATATTTGTATGATGATTGCTACATGGGTATGCTACCTCTTCGGAGGCATTGTGGTTTACTCAGTATGAGGAAGTCGTACTGATACTATCACTTTTCAGAGGAGTACGCCCATGGAATGCGTTGGTTGAAGGATTATGAAGAGCGTCACCCCTGTGAATAGTTAGATTAAGGGAGAAAGTGGACCCCACCCCTTTTTTCCCTTTTTCTTGTAACTATGATGGACTAAAAGAGTGTAAGGCAAATCATTGATGACTTTTGTGTACTCTTTTTTTATTTTCTAAATGGTTGGCTACTTAATTATCTAAACAGTCATTTGTCATGGATAATCTTTCTTTTGTAAAACTCTTGATTAGTTAAAATGGTTTAACTTATTTTAAGCCTTAGCACTTGACGTAAGGATGGTGAAGAGACCAGACTTATGTCAAGTGTGGCAGTAACATCCACTGTTCTTTAGTTTTTTCTTCCGCAAAGAAAATTTAAATGAAATTTTCAAGTCTTGATTTTGGGGTGTTACAACATCATCCTCAAATGGATGGACAGATAAAAGTTACTAATATAACTTTGGGTACTTTTCTAAGGGGAATGGTGAGTAAGAGTTCTAAGGATTTGGATGTCAAGCTAGCACATGCGGAGTTTGCTTACAATAAAATTCCTTCTACTACAACAATCCCTAGTCCGTTCGAGATAGTATATGGTATTAATCCATATATGTTGATTGATATGGTATCATCAAAGAAAGGTGAAGTGAAGAGTTATGATGTGCAAGAGAGAGTGGAGTTCTTTTAAAACTTCATCTACAAATCAAGCACAATATTGAGATGGGGAATGAAGCATATAAGATAAGAGCAAACAAGCATAAGAGTAAACATGTTTTTCAACCGGAATATTTGGTATGGTTACACTTGAGGAAGGAAAGATTTCCTAATCAAAAGAATCACAAGCTTATGCCAAGGGAATATGGTCATTTCAAAGTACTTAGAAAGTTCAAGGAAAGTTCTTATGAGCTAGATTTACAAGATTCATATGGTAGGGTATGGAGGACACTCAATGTTGGAGACATTATCCCTTACTATGGCAATGCAAATATGAGGGCAAATTCAAATCAAGCAAAGAAGAATGATGCAGGAGCAAACACTCAACAATTAGCTTCAATAATTATGGAACTAATTATTCTTCATTTGGAAAGGATCTCCCACAATATTGAAGATAAACGGATGGTTATGTTACAAAAAATATACCAAACAAGCTATTAAGTGTCTACGTACATGTGAATGGCATGCATGGCCATGTGCATGGGGATGAAATATGAAGATTGGTCATGTATAATTATTAATTTAGCTAATTAATTAAGTAGTACGGTTGGATATTAGCTAAATCATAAAGTAGTGTAATATCTTTTATCTTGGTATCTTTTTTAATTATACTTTTTAGTTAAATGTAGTTTGAGCATATAAGCCATTTAAATTAAAACTTGAGTAGAATTTGATGATAAAATATTGAAATTGAATGCAAGTTGAATTCTATGTGAGTTCAATTTAAGTTAATCGACTCTATGTGAACGATTAAGCTTGAAAATCTTAATCTCTTTATCTATGTGAATTAGAGATTAAGTCCTATCCTTTCTACTCTCCATAATTCACATTTTTCTATCCATCATTACCATCCAAAAATCACCCAAAATTGAAGTCAAAGTGAAACCCTAAACCAGTTTTGGCATTCAAAACCCTAACCCTTCCATTCGTACCATAACATAACTCTAACCCTAAAATTTAAAGTTAAACCCTAACCCTAACCCACGAAACCATCTTCTATCAAACCTTAACCTTTAAATCATCGTCATTATCAACATATCATTGTAGAATAAATATCATATTCATCCCACCACATTCAAATTGTCATCATCATTTATCCATCATCACCAAATTAGGATCATCACATTTGATTCATCAACATCATCCTTCCATCCTATTCGAACACCTTTAACCCTAATTAACCATCTGTGAACCTTCATCTTATTAATCTCAAAGTAATCGAGTCTTTATCTCACATAATTTGAGAACCCCATCCTACTACACACATCATATTAAATCTTATTAAAATCTAGTAGTATAGTTGCAACATGCGGCTCATATATTTAACTAGATTTAAAACAATAAGAACAATTGAAAGGCTGGTATTTGAAGTAGTCAAATTAGTACCTCAAGTGTATCTAGTTGTATTTTTTTTTCTTTGATATCTAAATATTTTGCTACTCTATGTAGAATTAAAAAATTATTGGGTAAATTATTGTCTAACCTAGTTGTAATTTATATATATTCTAGAATGTTCATATAGACACCTAGAAAGCATATAATCATACATATTATTACAATAAAGAAGCCAAAGTAAGGCATGCACTATATTAATTATACACAACAAAATCACACGTATAAATGATAGCAACTAAATTAGAGTCAAACAAACATCTCATCAAAAAAATAATTATTTTTATATCTCAAACAAAAATCTAGGGTTTAAGATACTCCCTATAAATAATTATTTATCCATTGAAAATAAATTAATTACACAAATATATATTAGAAATAGAGAAATAAATAACCAAAAATAATTATTTATGAAACTTTAACCATTTATTCAGATGATAAATTGCTTATTTTTATTTGAAATAAATTCTTCTAGGCCTCCTTTCTCTCTCCTATTTCTTTCTTCTTTGTGTTACTAAAACTCTATTCTCTTTTATCTCTCCTCATTATTCATGCCTTATGCTTGCTTCTTTACACACGCTAATCCATTTTCTCTCCTTCTCGTTTGTTCTATGTCTTACCTTACTTTTTGTCTTGTTATTCTTCTTTTTTCTTTTAACCTAATACCCCCAAATTCCTATTCTATTGAAATCTCTTACCTTCTCTCTCATCTTCCTAGGCATTGACTCTCTTATTTTTCTCCATTCTTTTCTTTCATGTCTTCATACACTTTTCTCTCCTCTCTTTTTTTTTAATGAGTGGGCAGTAGCTCCTCTATCATCTCCTTTCTTTTTCCTCACCAAATTGTATGTCATTTTCTTTAATTTTTTCTATTTTTTGTGCCCCTCATTTTTTTTAGTTCATTTCTTTTTTTAGCTCCACAAGGACATCATTTTCTTTGGGGGCCCCTTTCTTCAATCCTTTTTTTTTCTTTTGCTCCTCTTTCAGGCCTCATTTGCCTAACCTTCAAGCTTTTGGTCCTTTAGGCCTTTTATTAACTCTTATAATTCTACCTTAAAAATAATAAATAATCTCATAATTTAAACCCATCAATTTTTTTATTATTTTAGCATTAATTATTAAATATATGAGCCTTGTATCATTTAAGAAAATCCTAATATATTTTTCAAATAAAAGACCAAAAACTAATTTTAAATTAGCATAAAGTATGTAAAAATATTTATTCATCATTGCACAAACCCATACACCATCCCTATGTACTACACCATCTCCCTACTCACCTACACATCCTACATCCCTCTACAAAACCCTCACCTATCCTAGTCACACTAACCTCCTTACTCATCGGCACCTTTCCCCCTTCACCTTTTGTCACCTTACAAATACCCCTAATAATTTCTTTTTTCCCTTCTCCTCTTCCACTTCATTTTCCCAATCAAGAACCGGCCAATCGAGCACTTCTTCTTCTATTCTTCTCATTTTCCTTACTTTTAGTTGACAACAACACCACTCCAACCCCCACCACAAGCCACAAAGCACTACCACCTTCTCAACCCATCCATCACTAGCTCATCCATATAAACCTTCCTCGCTATTGCTCAACCATCATCACCCTATGTTATACCCTTTTTTCCATTGCTCATTACCCTGCTAATATGCACCTAGTATAATCATGCCTCCCTCACCCTTATTCTAACTATGCTTAAGCCATAGCAACATATTCTCCCTTAAACCATGCACAACTCAGTCATGCCCTCCTTCGCATAGCTCATTCTCATTTATGTGATATATTTCCTTAACTCATACACACTCTCCCTAATTGTGAAATTTGAGCACTAACATGCCCTCCACTTTGCACTACCACTTGCTAAGTCTTTCATTTTTTGATTACCTCTATTTTACCCCCTTCTCCTTTACCTTAGTTTCCTTATTAAAATTTGTTAAGCCTAATATTATTGTATTTTGACTTCTAGTGGATATTTTTATGGTATTAGGGATTCCTTATATGTTTAGAGACTAAATATGCTACATTGAGAATATATGTCATAATTAGCATTTTTCTATGTAATATATATTGCAATATCATCTGATTAATTTTTTTTTTTGGGAAATATTATTAGGATAAGGGTGTAGTATAATAGGTGGTATGGAATTTTAAAAAAAAAGTAAGAAAATTATAAAAGCATGAGTTTGAGTATATCATTGGTTTATATAATTGGGATATGCAAAATAGATATATAATCTTGGCTATGCATTTTTATGATTATAGATAGTAATGAAGGTGGAAAACTATTCATATTGGGACTCATAAGATTTTTGTGGTAAATTTTGTATTTTAGTTGTCTTAGGGCATTTTAGTCAATATATATTGAAAATAAAATATTGGGCATTTTAATGTGATAAATGATTCAAATTAAGTTAAGTATATTATATTGAATGTTTGGAGTGAATGTTAATGGTTTAAGTCCAATAAATGATAAAAAGTGGTTTTAAGTGGAAATAATAACTCTAAGGGTGTGAAATGTTGGAGTTTAACCTTAAATATTTAATATGTTGTTAATATTGACCTTTTAGGGATTTTTTATTAAATTTTGTAGTTATCTATGTCTTATGGAAAAAGTTATGATTAAGTCATAAAATTAGGGTCTTTATGGATGATTTTGAATAATAACCCTAAGTGTAGGCTATTATAACATAGGTAAGATATTGAAGTTAGACTGTGATTTTTTGTTATGGTATTCATAATAATATTATACTAAGGGGTATAAAATTTGGTGAAAAAATGAGTGTCAATGGGTAATTTATGGCAAAATTATGAAAATTAGGGTTTTTATAGGAAAGATATGGCCTTTTCCTTAAGGAAATGTATAACTATTCATGTGGTTGTTGTTTATGTGTTTCAAATGATTATATTAAGATTTATCATGTGCCCTGTATGTCTAAATATGTATATTTATGTGTATCTTGACATATACCACCATGTATATGATACTAATTACTTAAAGAGAAAGATTACATGGGTCAAGGGTCAAGGTATTGTGTGTTTATTACACCTATTAATAATACCGAATTAGGTGTGTTTTATCTTGAAAGGTCTTCCATACCATTCCATTGGATAAATAATATTAGGGTTCTAGACCTAAAAATAAATCAAAATATAATTGTTAGATAAGGAATAATGAATAAGATATTATTTACCTAAAGTAAAATATTATATTAGCCAAGACAAAGTTGTTACCATTCCACTAGAAAATAATAGTAGCTCAAAAACGCTTTTCCTTGAGATTTTCTTCAAATCATCAACAAATTTAAGAATAGTGTCTAGGATCTTTTTGTCCTGATAATTTTAGGGTCCATTCCACCAAATGATAATAGCAAATCAAGTGTAGTTTCCTTTTAGTACGGTCCCTCAACTCAACATATTAAGAATATGGATTATGAATGTCACTAATGAGGGGATTTGGGAATAAGTTTTTTCTTATATTATGTTATTTTTCTCACGTATACATCTATATTATCTATTATTTCTTCATAAGTATGTTATGAATATATTTTTTCCTTACTCAACATAGCATATTGATCATACTTTTCATAGGTATTGCACATTCCGCTAAATAGAGGCCCAAGATTAGTTTGTGCATGTCATTGTGGAAGCACTAGATGAATTTTTTTCTTATGATGCATTGATTAGGTAGAAGTGATCCTATTTTATATATGGGGTATGGTATAGAAAATTCATGTTGTCCGATTCGTTTTTTTCCTTGATACCTTAATGGGCTCTTTGTCCAGGGTATTCCATTATGTATTTTGAATGTTATGTTCTGACTTAACATCCAAACTCTTATCTAAGTTATGAATTTGTATATTTCTCTATTTTATTATGTTTAAATTTTTACTTAGTTTTCCTTGTAATCATTGTATGAAATGCATGGTAAGCTAGACATGAGAAGCAGTCACCACCTGTCGATCAAAGTGCCTCGTTGTCCGCTCATGGTTGGTGTGGCACGGACAACTGACTTTTCAGTGGCTGAAGGTTCTCTGGCCCTTTTTGGTGCCAATGTCATACTGTAACTGTAGCACCATATCATTTGACTAAAAATATTATTGATTTAGGAAGTCCAGCATGGCAAGGTGACGGCTGTAAAAGCAGCAAGGCTCATGAATGATGACGTTGGTAATTCATCAACACTAGTCTTCACTACATTCAACCAAATATTGGGCAATGCATATTTTGATGTCTTTGATGTCCATGAGGCACTAGGCGGGGTTGAGTGTTGATGATGGGCTTGGTTCGATGATCGGAGTGATGTGACCAAATTCTCTCTTTATGTCATTCTATTTATTTATGTTATTTCTTTTCTATATTAGATTTTCCATAATTACACATTATCGTTTGTAGACATTATTCCCTTCGAGGAATTATCATTTTGTACTTTGAGATATGTAATTTTTTACGCGTACTCTAATTTCTATGGAATTATAAAGTTATGTTGTTTTTACTCTTATGCTTAAACAAAAAAATTTAGTTATAAATTTTGGGGTTTTACAAGTTTGTATCAAAATTTTATTTTGGTTGCCATTTTTTTAAAATAATTGATTTTTGAGCATTGCCTAGTTCTATTTTATTTTTCTATTTCATACTTTGAAGAACTCAATTCTTTGAAAACCAAGATTAACTTGTGAAGAATTGAGAACGGATGCCCTAGGAAGCCTTTCAATATGCTTATGTGTAATATGTGTTAGTAAGCTAGGAATGAGTATTCTAAAATGTTTCTTATATTATATTTATCTTTCCATGGTTTTAAATAGTCATGACAGTCATTTGGAGGAGACATTTAATGCCTTCATTAAGTTCGTCAAGCATCTAGGCCACCACCTTAGCCATAGTTGCCACCACCACTTTCACATTACCTTAGGAGGGTATTCTAATGGAATGGCTTTAGAGGGTTATTGAATATTACCTACTAATCTCTGCTAATGAAAAGGATCCAATAATATTAGAGAGATGGATATGGGATATGGACAAGACTTATGAGGTAATTAACTATCCACCTACTCTAAAGGTGAGCATAATAACCTTATTTTTCTTAGGGAGCCATAGGTCCGTTATAGGTAAGTTGTTTTGTGAAAGGAGGATCACCAATGACCTAGGAGGGCTTCAAGATGATGATTCAAACCATGTTTTATCCTAAGGGACTCAAGAAGAATAAGGTAATGAAGTTCATGTAGTTGACTCAAGGGAGCATAATAGTGCAACAATGCCACACCTAAATCATGGATCTATAAATGTTTGGACCAAGCATAGAGACTAGTGGGTTGACTATGGTCTACTACTTTGAGTTGGAGATTCATTTCAACATTTTTAGTATGATGGGTGTAGTGGCCTTATATGACTTGATCATCTTATATGAGTCGACGTGCATTGCTGCTACCATAACACAAAAGAAAGCTTCCATCCTTGGTAAGATAAATCTACATATGTAGGTTTCTAGAGGTCAAATTCAGTTGATGGGATGTGGAACTCTAATTTTTTAGCTAAACGGCCAAAATATTGACCAAACCAAATATTCAAGACCATCAAGGAGCTTTGTTTGTCACTTTTATGGTAGAGATCATCCTAACCAAAACTATTAGGGTGTAGTTGTTCAATTTTGAGCTTGTAGTCCATCGATTTTCAAGTGTCAGCACCATAGGGGTTAACTCAAGCTATAGTGTGGTTAGTTTCAATTGAAGGGACTATTGGTATCGTAGTAGAAGATCTGCTAATCATTGCTACAATAATTTCAGAGGAGATAACCTATTATAACGCCTAAAAATTTACAACCAAAATATGTCATTTAAGGAGAAACATAATTCAAACATGAATGGGTATTACCAACATAATTGATAAATTTCTGGCTTAACAAAAAATTCTCACATTTACAAGGAAAAAATAAATAAGGATGCTAGACATAATAAATAAATAACGGCGACACTTCATAACATAAGAGTTGTAGAGTCTAGTTCAAAAGGGGAAACCAAAATATATAAAGTAAATATTTAGGGTGAAAAATGAAAAAAGATGGAAAATTTTGTTTAAAATAATAACCAGATAAGATATCTCTTTAACTCCCAACCCCATGCATGAGCTAAAATCACTCTACACTGATACGAGCATTGTAAGCAACATAATCATCTAGAGAGTGCTCATTTACCTACACAAGCACAAAAAGGGTCTCTACTCATGAGAATGAAAAACACTCATAAGAAGGATGATCAGTATCTACATAATGAGTAAGGTGATAATACAGTCAAGACGGGTGACATAAGTTTATAAGATCACAATAGCAAGTGACGTGCACATAGGATAATCTCATCGATTTATTTATTCCTTTTCAAATTGTATAGTAATAGCATTATAATCAATATCCATGATTTTATTTGCATTAAGTTTAGGAATCCCACTATTCTCACCAGAGGAGTGGTAACAAATTACAACCCTAGGACAAGATACTTCGGGCCACTATTCTCAACCAATGGAATATTTCCAATATTATATAACCTAGGGTAAAATACTCTTGGCCATTATTCTTATCCTGTAGAACGAATAGGTAAAACTAGTCCTGACATATATGGTTTTTCACTTTAAGTAATTAGTATCTTATCAAGGGTTATGATCATTCAATTGTTTATTTAAATTCTATTCTAAACTGGTGGAATGGTATCATAACTACAACCCTAGGAAAAAACTCAACTAGCCAATATTCTTATCTAGTAGAACAAATAGGTACAACTGGTCTTGACTCATATGATCTTTTACTTTAAGCAATTAGTATATTATTCATACTTTTTTTAATGCCATCACATATTCATATACAAATATTCATGCAAAGCACTATCCCAAAACATATCCCAGAACATACCTTATTTCCCTTAGAAACCCTAATTCTGCAGCTTTAGCATAATCCCTTCTCTAATACTCCTTTAGCCCCTAAATATCTTACCCACTCTTATAATTTTTTTAAGAGAAAATTACTTAAAAATCATAGTTTAACTTCCACTTCTTACGTATGCGATAATATACGTTTCCTACGATTACTATTCAGGTCTCCTATAAAAACCCTAATTTCACTAACCTAGTGTAATCCCTTCTCTAGTTCTCATATTGTACCCAATCATAGAATATTTTTATGAACTACTTACTCAAAAATCATAGTCTAACTCCCACATCTTACACATGCAATAATAACCTACCTCTAGTGTTAATATTCGGGTGTTCTACAAAAACCTTAATTTCATATTTTAGTCATTACTCCTTCCTTAGAGCTCATATGACTCCCCAATTTTGTATGCATACCTAAGATGCTAACATTAATCTCATATTCATGTCTTAGTTTCAATCTCTAAATTTTCTCCCACATTATCACAATTCCACCCCTAGGTTTTACGATTCACACTTTAAGCCTTTCCCCTCTTTTATAAACCATAAACCTATCATTTTCACTCCAATTATTTCTTATAAATCCCTTAACCTATTTTAAGTCAGCTAACACCCTAAGGTACTCATCATTCCACTTTTTAACCATGTTGACCAAAATGCCTCAAGGACACTAAAATAACTATTTTCCCTTCCTTGAATCATAGGATTCCCAACATAAAAGGACTTTTCAACCTCCCACACATACTCTTATCATGAACTGCTTGCCCAAAACTATATATTGATACTTCATTTTCAGCACAATCATATTGACACAACTTTCTGAACTTTTTATTCCAAAATGCAAAACCATAATTAACATTTCATATATATAACACCAATTCAAGTAACATTTCATACAATATCATTAACAACTCTAGACAAATAGGGACATATATTATTATACAAAAAATTCCGTCTATGATAAGTGTCCTTATTAAAGTACCTCTGGTCTCTAAGCATAGAAGGCCAACACATCCCTCTCTAGTACCACCATAATATCACCTAGAAATAAGAATATAAAAATTTTGTGCTTTTAAGGAAAAGGACACAAAAGGAATTAGAGGTAACCAAAGTGGGTAAGCTTGGGTAGAGAGATGCATGGCTGCATATATGGAGGGAGCATTGATTATGGATAATTTTGAGGATAGGTGATGGTTAGCAGTTGGGGTTGAGGTGATGGTAGTTTTGGAACTAGCTGAGTAAGTGGTAGGTAGTGGGGATGGTACTAGTGGTCAACAATGGTGTAGGAAAAAGGGTAGCTAAAAGATAGAAGGAATAAGGGAGAAGATAGGGCTCAATATGGTGGTGATGATGGGATGAGGTGCTTGTGGTGGGATGTTGACAAATTTATGGTGGTAAGGATATGGAAAAGAGATGGTTGGTGGTGGTGTGGCAAGCCATGGCTATGCATATGGGTGAGGAAGAAGGAAAGAGGCCAAGTCGAGGATGTGGTTGAAGTTGTGCTGGTGGGGGAAGGGAGGTGGGAGGGAGGTCTACTAAGAAGACATCAGGTAGCGAGGGTAGGTTAGCTTGCATAGATGGTGGTGGCGCTAAAGAACTAAAACATAAAAGTAGCAAGAGAAAAGAAATAAGGGAAGAGGGGATAGGAGGTTCAGTTGGCTCGTCAACTAGGGGAAGAAAGAAAGGAGGGGAAGGAAGGACAGTGGCTAGTGGGGTATAAATAAACAAGGGGTCATGGGAGAGGGAAGAAGATAAGGGAGGAATCATGTTGATTTTAGTATGCATGTGTAATACCCTAAATTGAGCAGAATGTTATAAGGATTGAATCGGCTACTTATATCAACATGGTATACCATCCTTTTGGTGATTCCATCCTAAGAACTCCACAATTAAGCGTGTTGGCCATGGAGCAATTTTAGGATGGGTGACCTTCTAGGAAGTTCTGAAAATTTCTCGGAAAGTGCGTGAGGATAAAGCGCACTGAAAGGACTTGTGTTGATCTGTAGGGAAGACTAAAAATGTGGGTTGTGGTCTTGGGTTTGCATTTCTATAGGAGACCCTAAGTTAACATGTTTGATAAATTAAAATTAAAATTTTATAAGATTTTAGGGTGTTACACTTACCCTAGCTAGTTTATAGCATAAGAAGGTTAAGGGAAGACTAAAAATGCCTTACATTCCCTCAAAGATGAGGAAAAAATCATGGTGTCAATGGGTATCATGGAGGATACTAGGTAAAACAGATATGATGGTGCTTGAATATCATCTACAAGGTATTGGGTAGTTAATAGTTTGACATTGGCATTGATATGTTAACCATCCTTTCATTGCCATTGCATGTGTGTTTTGACTCTAGTGTTTCCTTGTCATTTTATCTAATACTTTCATTACTAGAGTTAACCTATCTCTATCTTCTAGTGTATCTATATCCATGATGTTGCCTTATGGTGATAGATTTGATTATATAAGGCTCTATTTGGATGTGGCCTTTGAGATAGGCAAGTAGAATTCCTACTAAAATTAATTAAGATAAACCTACATAACTTCAATGTCATCCTAAGAATAGATAAGTTTGGGAGATAGCAAGTTGTGATACACTATAGATAGGAGTAAGTAATGTTATGGTGACCTTAGGGTGCTAGGGTATCCTATAAAAGATGCAATCTTAGTCCTATGATGAAGGTGATACCTACCCATATATTGTATTCTTTCTTTTAGAGAGGTTATCCCATGTATGTGTCTAGTGTTAGGGACTTGAATATAGATATGGTGGCATTAGAAAGTATTCCAATTGACCAAAACATCCCTAAAGTATTCTAGAAGAAGATACCACGTAATCCACCAATACACGAGATAGAATTCAACATCAAGCTACTATTGTGGGTGGAGCTAGTTTTGAAGGCACACTACAAGATGGTAGTGGTAAAGTTATGGGAGCTAAAGGCTTAGTTAGAAGAGTTGATCACTCATGTTTACATCTGCCTAAGCATGTCTCTATGGAGAGCATCAATTCTATTTGTTAAGAAGAAGGATAGAAACCTTCATTTGTGGATCTACTATATGGGTCCAAAATACTAAATAGGGAAGAATCGATATCCACTTCCAAGGATTGGTGATTTATTCAACTAGCTTCGAGGTGTTGTGATCTGAGGTTGGGTTATCACTTGTTATGAATTACATATACAAACATCATTAAGACGGTCATTAGGACATAATATGGGCACTATGAGTTCACAATCATTCCTTTTGGGCTCACTAATATGCCTATTGTATTTATGAGCTTGATGAAAAGAATTTTTTGGACATTCCTTGATAAGTTTGTTGTAATTTTCATCAACGATATTCTTGTGTACTCTTAGAGTAAATAGAAGTAAGAGCGGGATCTTCACACCATTTTGCTACTCATTAGAGAGAATAGGAAATATGCCAAACTCTTTAAATGTGAGTAATGGATTCATGAGTTTTCCTTTTTGGGACATGTGGTGTCAACAAGAGGAGTCACTCTGGATCTAGTAAATATTATTGTAGTTATAAAGTAAAAGGCGCCCACTAGCATTCCTCGGTTGTGTAGTTTTATAGGTTTGGTCAGGTAGTAAAGGCATTTTATTTAGAACATCTCAAATGTATCTCCTCCCTTAACAAACCTTTTGAAGAGGACTACAAAATTCTAGTGGGAAAATATATGTAAGGGTGCATTTCAAGTGTTGAAAAGACATCTGAATATAACATTAGTTTTGACCCTACAAGTAGGATAAGATAAGTTTGAGGTCTACAGCAATGCATCAAAGCACACATTGGGTTTTGTTGATGTAGCATGGTAAGGTAGCTTCTTATACTTCTTGACAGTTGAAGCATCATGATTTACTACCTAACACATAATTTAGAGACAGCCACAATCGTCTTTTCATGGAAGATTTGGAGGTACTATCCATATGAAATATATTGTAGATTTTTCACTAACCATATGACCCTTAATTATAGATTCTCTCATAAGGAGTTTAATAAGAGGCAGAGAAGATGATTAGAGTTTGTGAAGGAATGTGACACTGAGTTAACCTACAATAAGGTAAAGGCTAATGTGGTTGCAAATGTCCTAAGTAGGAAGACATCATTCATTAATTTCTTTTAAACTAGCCAATTAGTTTCTAGTGGAGCTTGGAGATCTAAGGATAAAGTTTATCCTCTAGGGTGTTTTTAAGGTTTGGATGCATGATGTGATGATTACTCTAAAGGTGTTTAATGAAACTTGAGCTAGGAAATCTAGAGATGTTGAGCTTGAGAGGATTTTCCAATGATATATGATAGTCGAGTCAAGGGTTCTCAGATTCATGAGGATGGTAGCATTTGCTAGGAAGGTCGATGGTATTTGCATCATATTTGTGTGCCATAGTTTAGAGGATGGTCACTATATTCCCCATTCTATTTACCCAGTGGTTAAGCTATACAAGGGCCTTAATCATATTTATTTTGGTCTCACATGAAGCAACAGGTATTAGAGTTCATGGAGAAATATCATACTTGTCAGAATGTAAAGAGAGAGAGAGAACTATAGATTTGGTAGGGTTAATACAGCCTTTAGATGTGCCATAATGGAAAGGAAACTTCATCTTCAAGGATTTTATGACTACACTACTGAGGACTCACATTGGTTGCAATACGATATAGGTCATTACTGACAAGTTGACTAATTTAACAGTATTTGTTTAAATGAGGTTGACTTAAAGCATAGACTAGTTATTTGATACTAACATGAGATTAATGATGAGTAGGAATCATACACCTACCAACATAGATAGGGATTTAAGGTTCCCTTTGTACATCTAGGGGATTTTGTAGGAGGATATGGGAATAAATTTGAAGATGAGTACAACCTTCTACCCAGTTATAGATGGGAAAACTGAGAGGATGATCTATATAATCAAGGACATGCTATGGGCTTATGTTAAGGATTTCCAAGGAAGTTGGAAGCATTACCTAAATTTGGTGGAGATTTCATACAATAATAGTTAGTACATGAGTATAGGGATGGCACCTATTAAGGCGCTTTATCATAGCAAGTATCGAACAAAGTTATGTTGGAGTCATACAAGCGAGACTAACGGTCTTAGATTAGAGATGATCAAGGAGACCACTAATTAGATTCAATTTATTCATGACAGGATGGTGGTATCTCAAAGTCAACAGAAGAGCTATGTGGAGCAAATGCATCATAGTGGTTTTTTCAATGTGGGAGATAAAAACAAATTGAGAGTATTACCCACCAAATAGGTGTAAAAATTTTGTATGATGGATGAGTTGAGCCTAGTGGTACCCATGAGATTCTTGACCAACTGAGTGGGGTCAATTACCATTTAGCAATTATGCAAGATTTATCTCAAGTTCATAACATCGTCCAAATCTTTTAGTTGAGGAAGTACATTTCAGATCCTTCCCATGTAATCACATCCAAGGATATTGATATTGATGAATTGTTATCCAATGAGGATAGGACCTTGTATATTGTTGATACCAAGGTATGTTGGACCCTAATGAGCTTAGTTCCAATTGTAAAGATTCTATAAAGCCACCATGGAGCCAAGACGTTAACCTAGGAGATAAAGAAGGATATTTATGAGACATAACCCATTCTCTTCAGCAATGGTGTATTAGATTTTAGGTTTCTCCCTTGTTTAAAGGGGTAGTACGTGGTAGCATAGTATCAAATCCATAAAAATACACAATTGAGACTACCATTCCTTACATCATCTTTCTCTTCTTCCCAAACCTTGACTTTTAACATTGGGAGCGAAGTCTCTTTTAAGGGGATAGTTATGTAATATTGATAATTTAATCTAATTTTAACCATGAATAATTGATATTTTAACCTAATATAAATTTAAATTATCAAGTCATTTATATTTTATTTTAGCCTAACCATGAGTTTGGGTAATTAATGGAATAAAGTTTTAACCAAATCCATAAATTTCTTCTTAAACCTAATCTTAACCCAAAAATGTTCATTACTTTTTTCCATTTTCTGTTTTCATTCTTCCTTTTTCTTTTCTCCTTCTCTTTTCCCTTTTCCCTTCTTTTTATTTTATTCCTTCTCCTTCCCAATCTACAAACCTCTTACTATTATCTCATTTCCCTTTCTCCTTTCCCTATCAGACCAAACACACCCCTCCTCCCCATAAACTCAAGTACTTTCTATTCCCTTTCCTAATACTGCACCTCCCTACACCAGCCCCTTACACTATAGTATCTCCTTATTCACGTGCATAGTCAGCACCCCCAACACTACTCTCACTTGCTCGAGTATCAGTAATCCCCTTCCCTATTGGCACCTTCATCCCCTAACCTCTTCTCATCTTATAAATACTTTTCTCTCTACCCTTTTCCGTCTCTTCTTTCCTTTCCTTTTACTTGTTAAGAAGCCAGCCAGCCAAACACCTTTTCTTCTTTTCTTCTCCATTTCCCTTCTCTATTTTCTCAACACCAACAACACACCACTCACCACCATTTGCCACAAAGAAATAATACATTCTCACCTAACCATCACCACATCATCCCCACAAATTTCTAACCAATATGTCAAGTGTATATATATATATATATATAATCATGACTAGTCATTTTTATAATGATACAATGTATTAGAGGTTGAAAATGATTCATATTGGGACTCAAGATTTTTGTGGAAAAATAGGAATTTTATGTCTTAAGGGCATTATAATCAATATTGGTTAGAAATGAAATATTCGGTATTTTAATGTGATAAATTACTCATAATAGGTAAAATATGTTGAGTATTTTGAGTGAATAATAATTTTATAAGTCCAATAAATAAAAATAATAGTTTTTAGTGGGAATAATAACCATAGAAGTGAGATTATTATTACATGAGTGAAATGTTGGGTTTAACCTTAAATTTTAAATATGTTGTTCATGTTTGAATTTCACGGATGTGATGTGGAAGATTATCTTCAAATCTTCTACACCACTTCAAGAACTTTTATTGAAGGATTACAAAGATGCAAATTAGAAACTAAACTCTCAACTTAATGTGTTTAGGCTTCGGTTATCTTTGAATGTTGATAGAATTTGAGTAGATCTAATCCAATATCTAACTCCCCTAATGAGAACCTTTTACATCTCAATAGATACCCAAAGAAGAAAGAAATTCATGCTCATGCCACTCTCTCCAAGTTTCAAATGGACTTTTCATTTAATGACATGATATGTTGAATCCTTTGAGTACAAGGGTTTATATAAGCAAGGAACCTTACAGGCCTTTTCATTAAGAATCCCATTAATAACCTCACTATTGATTTTACCTTCCTAATGCTCCGTTCATGGCTTACCAATAAAGTTACAATGATAATTTTACAAGAATTGCAAAGTAGGTAGCAAAAATAACAAGGTTACACAACTTAATAATGCTATACATAAATGTAATCATATATGATAATACTTTATAGTCATTTATCCTTGTGTTTCCTTGCACTTGGTAATATTTTAATCCCTTAAAATTTCCTTGTACCTCAAAGATCTTCATCCATCATGAACTTCATAAATTTCTTGCAAACATACAAAATACTTGGAAGAAAAATGACTTGACAAAACAATAGAAGTATATGAATTTTCAAGCATAATTAGTTCTATCTCCATGTATACTAATTCCTTGTAATATCCATCATTAGAAGAAAAATATTGAGAGTTCTCAAGAGATGCTCCATCATCATTCTCCCCTTGTAGTGAATAATTTTTCCTCAAATTAGCATCACTATAATATTGAGATAAGTTACTAATGTTGAAAGTCTTAGATACTCCTCCATAATGTTCAGGCAATTCAATTTCATACACGTTATTTACAAATTTTCTTAAGATTTTGAATTGAACATACGCTCTTAAATTATTTTATTATTTCTTAAGTTTGGGAATCCCTCCTTTCTCAAATGCATCCATGCCGAAAACTTCAGTTTAAACACATATTGACTTATGTTTTTCTTTGCTTGAGCTTGGTGTTTATAATTTATTTTTGAATGTTGTCTTTAATTTCTTAATGAATTTTTCTAAAGAATTTGATCCTTTCCTCAATATAATAATTCTTTATACCTCCTCTCATAAATGATAATTTATCAGTGGGTAGATATAGATTAACCCCATATATAATCTCAAAAGGACTTGTTTTAATTGTATCAAAAGGACTTCTATTGTATGCAAACCTAGCATGCACAAGCTTTGTATCCCAATAATTGGTACTCTTATTTATCAACCCTTATAGTGAAATACCTAGATTTCTATTAATCACTTTGGTTTAACCATCCATTTGAGGATGATGAGAAATACTAAACAGCAACTTAGTACCTAATATGAGCCAAAGTGTCTTCCAAAAGAAGCTTAAGAATTTTACATCCCTATCCAACAATACTCTTTTGGGAACCCCATGTAACCTCATTATTTCATGGAAATTTAAGTATTCTATATGTGTTGCATTATTAGCTTTGTTACAAGGTATAAAATGTGCCATTTTCAAAATCTATCCACTACCACAAGAATAGAATCCTTACCCCTCTGCGTCCTTAGTAATCCTAATATGAAATCCATTCTAACACTTGTCCAATGTTAATCAAGTACTGGTAAATGACTCTACAAACCCTTATAGAAGAAAATTTTACTTTTCTCACAAGTTACACATCTTCCTATAATTATTTGTACTAATTTTATCATTCATGGATAGTAGTAGTTTTCTTGTAGTGTTTCCATGGTCTTATGTACTCCAAAATGACCATCTATACCTCCCTCATGCACTTATTTAACAAGTAAATTACATACACTTAAATGAGGTATACACAATTTATTAAGTTTAAAGAGAGAGTCATCTTGTAGTAAGTAGTTTCCAACAATACCACTCTTTTTGGACATATTATATATGTCAAAAAAATCTTCATTCTTGTCATACAACTCCTTCAACATCTCAAATCCTAATAAATTAGCATCCAAACTTACTAATATCATGGATCTATGAGAAAAATCATTTGCCACAACATTTTATTTACTATTAAAATGTTGGTAGAAAACACAACTGATTGTAAGAAACCATCTAATATTGCATGCCTCGAACTAATTTTCATTTTCCTATGCAAATACTTGAAAATCTTATGGTCTGAACGAAAAAAAATGGTTTAGGCCTTAGGTAATGACTCCATGTTTCTAAACTTCATAAGATTGCATAGAACTCTTTATGATACATGGAATAATTCATCCTCACTCCATTCAATTTCTCACTAAAAAAATATGATAGCTTATTTCTACTGTCAGAGTACACCTCCTATCCCTACACCACTTGAATCACAAGTAACTTCAAATAATTTCTTAACGTCGGGTAAAGCTAGTATTTATGCATTGCATAGCTTATTATTAATATTTTGGAAAGCCTTAGTTGCATCCTCACTCCAATTAACCTCACCTTTTTTCATGATTTGAGTTATTGCTGAGGTTATTGTAGAAAAAATCCTTAATGAATCTTTTATAGAAACTTTTTAAACCATGAAAAATACTCACTTCATGAATATCCTTAGTTCTTAGCCAACTCTCAATAGCCTCAATTTTAAAGGGATCAACTTTAATACCTTCGCTACTCACTATATATCCAAGGAAAACTATACTTGAAAGCATAAAGTCACACTTTTTCATTTTCCTATATAGTTTAATCTCCCTTAGTTTATTAAACAATTACCTAATATAAATTAGAAGGTCATATTTGTTTTTACTGTACACGAGTATATCATCTAAGTACACTACGATCAAAAATCTAAGAAAAGGTCTAAGCACTTAATTCATTAGTCTCATGAATGAGCTTAGTGCATTATATAAGCCAAAAGGCATCAATAACCGCTCATAAAGACCATACTTAGTATTGAATGTAGTTTTCCACTCATGCCCTTCTCTAATCCTCATCTAATGATATCCACTTCTTAGATCAATATTACGGAATACCCATGCCCCAAATTACTCACCCCACATATCATCTAGCCTTGGCATTGAGAATTGATATTTTATAGTGATATTGGTAATAGCTTTTGCGTCGATGCACATGTGCCATATACCATCCTTTTTGGGGACTAGTAATATAGGAACACAATAAGGACTCATGCTTTCCCTAATATAGTCTTTTTTTTATGAGCTCTTGGATTTGTTTTTTTTTTCTAACTCCTTAGCTTCCTTTGGATTACATATATATGTGTGTGTGTGTGTGTGTGTGTGTGTGTGTGTGTGCAAGCCTATTACGTAAGGGCACACTATGAAGTAAATCGATGGCATGTTATATTCCTTCCTTAGGTGGCAATCTAGGTAGTAATTCATTAGTAAAAACATCATGATACTCTTCAAGGAATCTATATAATTGAAAATTGGCATTATCTCTCTCCCTTTGTAGAGATTATTTCATGACTATAGCATAACAACACCCTTCTTCTTGAAAGCATCTGACCATAGCCATTTCAAGTAAGAAAAAACTCTTATTATTCTCGATTATGCTCTCCTTATCATTCTTAGAAGGTTTAAGCATGTTCTTCATTTTATCCTTCTCAACTAGATACTTATTAGTAATACCATTATGAATAGCATTGCTATCATACAACCATCATCTCCCATATAATATTCCACAAGAATCCATAGGCAAAACATTACATAGAACCTCATCATAGTAATTACAAATTTTGAGTGATAACAGGGTCAGTTTTATCACCTTGAATCCCTTTTCTTTATTCAACTATTGAAGAAAATAAATTTTTGGAGGTGGTGTAGTTTTCAAACCTAAATCCTTAACAATCCTTTCATTGGCTACATTTTTACAAGAGCCACTATCAATGATAATATAACAAACTATATTTCCTACTCTCCCTTTTGTTTTAAATATATTCTCCCTCTGAGTAGGTTGTTCAGTACCTTGTGCTTGAAATACTTTCTCTAAGATGTAACAAGAACTTTCTTCTTCCTTGGATTCACTAGAAGCTTCCTCAAAAGGCTCACTTTCAATATTTTCCTCATATGTCTCCATAGCTTCAATCTCTTAGATTTAAAAAAAAACCTTTGATTAGGACATTCGCGAGAGAAGTGTCCAAACCCTTAGCATTTGAAACATTACCTAGTAGAGACTTCATTAATTTTATTTTTTCCTTTCTTCTCTCTAGTAATTCCTGGTTTCTTTTCATGATTTGTAGAAGTTGAAGTAACCACTCTAAGTTTAGTTGTTTGGTTACTTGAGTAGTACTTAGTGGATGGATTATTTTGTTTTATATGAAGCTTAGTGGACTTAATTTGTCTTTCAAATATTAAGGAAAGTTTAATTACATCATCTAAGTAATCATAAAGATAAGTTTCCGCCTTCTATCAAATTATCATGTTAAGGCCTCCTAAGAATCTAGCACAAGTTTTTTCTTTACTTTCATGCATATCACATACTAGTGCCAATGTTTCAAATTCCCTAGCATACTCCATGAAACTTAATAGTCATTGCCTAAGAGTAGTTAATTTGATGTAATTATATTTCTCATACTCTTTTGGAATTAATTTTCTTCTTTGATGTTTCTTAATTTTTTTCCCAATATTTCATTTTTGATTTACCCTCTTATTCCCTAGTCCTCTTTAGATTATCGTACAAAATTCTAGAAAAACTCATAAACATAAGAGTTGCTAATTTGCACTTTTATTTGTATTGATAATCTTTAAACTCAAAAAAAGCTTCCACCTCATGCAACCACTCAAGAAAATAATCTACATCAAGCTTACCATCAAAGTAGGAGAGATCAAGCATAATGTCGTTATCCTCCTTTTGATGATACCTAGGTTGATGGTCATGGAAATTCCTATGACTTCCACTCCTTATAGACTCTTCTTCATGGACTATTCTTGAATTCAATTCCTCCATTTAATTGGATTATATGACCTAATAGCACTTCAAAACCTATCCCTATAGAATTCTCTATGCTCTTGGGCATTTTAGAACGAATCTTGTTTGGCTAATCTAGACACTAACCTTTGGAGTTGAGTTTGTAAAACTAGTAATTGTCTATGTTGTGCATTAGTGGCATCCAAGTTATTAGAAAGTTTTTGAATGGCTAGGAAATTTTATTCCCCCTTCATGATTGATTATTTCTATCATAATCACTCAAATTCCACTTGGTTTTTAATGGTTTAAAATTGAATTCCTCACATTTATGTTTTCTTAGTCAATTCTTGTGTTCCAATTTAGAGTTGAATGATTTACAAAACATAATCATGATTCAAACCACAAATCAATACACTCAAAATAAAAGATGCACACAAAATCACACTTGTAAAACTCTTATCACAAAACATGCAAAATTTTCTCAAAAGCCCTACTCAAGCATTTGAAACATCATCATATGCATTCAAACATTTCAAGTTACATTACATGTAGAATCAAACAATGATCTAATATAGAGTAATACAACATGATAATATCAGCTCATGCTCAAGTATTCATACACAAATATACATGACTCACTTTCAAACACATGCACATAAAATTGGTTTTATTCATCACCAAAAGAATAACACATCTTTCACCATTCATGCTTTGTAAATTTTCACCACAATAAAGAACTACCAATTGTATCTTGTCAACAGCAAACATAACCTAAATATGCACGATTCTGGACAAAAAAAAATCAAAAACAGACATTCAAATCAAGCACATTACACGTTGGAATTAATATTGCACATAAATTCAAACAAAGATTACTACCTAATTTGAATCTAACATGCATTAACATCGAAGAATCATGCAATATTCTTCAAGATTAACATCAAAAATTCATATTTTTACAAGACACGACAATAAGTCATCAAGATTCATAAAGTTCTACCAAGATTATTCAATAAAATTACTTGAAATACACGGATGGTGATGAAGATAGTCGATCCTTGGTTGGATTTTTGCACCTCTTGTAGCTTCGACATCAAGGAGGCTTTGAAACAATTTTTGATGTGGAAGATTGTATTCAAATCTTCTACAACACTTCAAGACCTTGTTTGAAGGATTACAAAGATGCAAATTAGAACCAAACCCTTAACTTCAAGTGTTTAGGCTTTGGTTATCTTCTAATGTTGATAAGAAGAAGCCAAATCTAATTATACACTCCTTTTGGATTTTCTCCTTTTTTCTATTTCTTACTCTTTGATTTCTTCCTCATGTTGTTGAAACAGTTATCTTAATGTTACTTTTCCTTCTCTTTCTTATTTTCTTCTTCCTTCTTCTTAATAGGTATATTAGCAAAGTTTATTAGGTTTATTTGGTTTCTTTTTTCTTCCCATTATTCCTCCTCTAATTTTAAAATCTCAAAGATTAGTATTTGGTATCCTTCCTTAATTCTGATGATTCTTGGTTTTATTATATGGAATTCTCCCCCTTTTGTAATGAACATTGGCTTGCTTTTCATGATTATTTCTAGAACTTTTCATTTCATGACATAATGTGTCGAATCCTTTGAGTACAAGGGTCCTCACAAGCCTTTTTATTAAGAAGCCCATTAGCATCCTCATTAATGATTTCACTTTCCTGGTACATGGTTAATGGCTTATAAATAATGTTACAATGACAATTCTGCAAGAATTACAAAGTAGACAACAAAAATAATTATAAAAGAACTACATAATGCTATACATAGATGTATTCATATGTGATAAAACTTTATAGTCTTATTCTTCCTTGAACTTTGTAGTCTTGTAATACCTTATCATTGTCTTATACCTCAAAGATCTTCATCCAGCATGAACTTCATGAATTTCTAACAAACATACACAATAACTGCAAGAAGAATAACTTGAAAAAACATTAGATGTATATGAATTTTTAAGCATAATTAGTTCTATCTCCATGTATGCTAATTCCTCTTGATCTCCATCATTAGAAGAAGAAGATTGCAAGTTCTTAAAAGATGATCATCCATCATGATGTGTATCAAATTTGGTATTTATCTAATTCTTATAGGAAAAGTTATGATTGAATTATGAATTTGGGAATTTGTAGGTAATATTAAGGGTAGGCTATGATTGCATACGTTAGATATTATAGTAAGACCTTGATTTTTAGTATGTTGTCAATAATCATATTTTGAGGATAGAAATTGAATTTGGTGATGAAATGAGTGTTGGCGGAGAAGTTATTGTTAACTAATAAAAATTAGGGTTTCCTAGGAGGGATGTGGCCTTTCCCTTGGAGAAACATACCAATAGCCAGATGGTTGTGTTTAATGTGTTTCAAATGATAATCTTAAGATTTATACTTATCTTTTATGTCTACTTATTTTTATGTTTTAGGATCGTGAGATATACCACCATGAATAGGATACTAGTTAATTGTAGAGAAATATGACTTCAATTAGGTCGACGAGGAGCTGTGTGTCCATTCCGCCGGATGATAATAGTAGCTCGAGCTTTCTTTCCCTAAGAGGTGCACTATACCATTCCATTATTTTAAGAATAGTGGTGTTATCGGGCTCAATGAAAATAAAAATATAATCTTCAAATAAGCAATAATGAATAAGATATTAATCACTTAAAATGGAAGATTACATAAGTCAAAACAAAGGTATTATGCTTTTACACTAAACAATAATAGTAGCTTGGGATCAGTTTACCCTAAGAGGTACTTTAGATTACTTCACCAGTTTAAGAATAGTAATTAAAAGCATGTTGTTCTAATAGTTGTTAGGTCCATTCTACGGTATAATAATAGTGGCTCAAGTGTGTCTTTCCCTCAAGGGTGCTTCATCCATTCTATAAGTTTAAAAATAGTGGGGTCTTATAAATCAAAGTATTAAAAATATGAACTATGATTGTAACTAATGATAGGCTTCTGGAATGAGTATTATCTTACATTATTTTATTATGCTCACTTATACTTCTTTATGACTTATGTTTTATGTGTAACCTAGTTATAACTTTATTATTACCTAATTCAATACATATCGTATGTGATAGAGCCATTTATCCCTTACAATATAGATTTAGTATGTCATATATCATGGCCCATTTGATATATTCACTAGGTCATTACTAGGCGATAAAATCTATATTTAATCCCTTTAATAATCATAGGATAGTCCATGTATAGCCTCGAAGCATAACCAAACCGAAAAGAACCTAATCACATAAATCAGTCGAACCAGTCGACCAGTTTGGCCCAACTAATCGAATCATTGCACTAATCAATCAATCATTTTGGGCCAACCTGTAGCTCAATTTAACCTAACTAAACCCTGCTTTTCCTCAAACCAGTTGACCCATTTCGACAAACTAATTAACTATTCATAGGCCAGACAATCAGTTCTGTCCAACTAGTTGATGGGTTTAAGCAAAGAGCAAGACTGAGGTCTCTGCAGGCTTACGAGTCAATGGGTTGGGTTAACCAATCGATTGTTCTAGGAACCAATCAATAGGTTTAACCTAGTTTATCAATTAGTTTGCCCCAATACATTACCAAAAAGTCATTTTCATGAGAATCATGCTAATAAATATTTATTATACAACATTAGAACATGTTTTAACATCACATAACACATTTTTAGCTTACTTTAATTGCATATCTCAACATTAGTCATCATAACCCATTTCTTTTCCTCAAGGTTCATGCTTTTCACTCAAAATGCACAATCTAACAACCCAAATTAGCTTTGTAAGCTATATACATTCATGCCAGCATATATTATCAACTTAAAGAGTTTCATATCATGCAAGATTACTCATAACCTATTTTAAAACTAATAATAACTTACTTGATGCAGAAAAACTTTCCTTAAAATAGAAATCTCAACCTATGAAAACCTCCATTTCAAAACCTTAAAAGTAATAATTGTTTAACTCAAAAATTCATGCATAAATTTTATAATTTCAAACTTGAAATAGAAAAGAAATAATGAACATACCACACCCAAATGAAAATAGAGGATAATCAATTGAACCACTCAACCTTTTCCTCAATCTAACTCTTCCTTAATAATTAAATAAGAGGGAGTTAGAGAAAAGATCTGTAGAGTGAAAGAAATTTGACCATAAGGTTCGAAGTACAGAGGAAGAAGGTGAATACTAGAGAGTTAGGTATTTTTGGCAGATGAAATAAAGATGAACAAAAACAGTGATTAGGGTTATTTATAGCCAACCAATCGACACTAATCATAATGTGGTTAGGAACAAATAAAAAACCTTAATTCATATCATTTGAATTCGAGTCAAACAGATAGATTTCATCCAACATATGTTGACCTATTCTCTAGAGCACAAATGGTGATTATGGAAAAATGTAGGTCAATTGGTCCACAAAGGCAATTCACAAGAGGTGTAACGGAATGTTAGTATGGAAGAATTCTTTTAGCTTGCACCCCCAAAAATTACAGTTGAAAATTTTTATTTAATCCAAAAAAGTATGCAAGCACAAGGGGTGCTACCACTGTGATCAGCACAATCTTGGCCCCCGGCCAGTTGTGCACCAACCACAAGACTATAAAAATGATTCCGCAAGACAATAAAATTCAAAGGATTCATAAATAAAAAAATCAGAGTGCGTGATTAAAAATCAATACAAAGGGAAAACGATTACATAGTCAAAGCCCCCAAGGGGATAGAATAATACAACATAATAAAAAAAAAGTAGAAATGAGAAGAGTCTGGACTACATCTCTATTGTTCCCTATGCCAAGTCCCAAAAGGTCAACACTCACCCCCGCCCGATGCCTTAAATGTGTCATAGGCATCAAAAATGGCATCGCCTACATATACAAACTCAGTAGAGACATCTACTCGTGGGAATGAGCAATATCTATGAAACAGGTGATCAGTACCCTATATAATGAAGAAGGTAACCATGCAGCTAAGGCTATACACAAAATATAGATAACACAAGTAGGTAAATATATAGATGAATGAAACATGAAAGACAGATAGTACAATCCGTGATTCAATCCGATTAAACTTAATCATTAGATCTCTAGTCAATATTCTCATTTCACCATGCTCTTTATAAGTCTATGCGAGTATAGAAACCCCACTATTATAGTTGGTTGATCGAAAACATACAAGGTAGAACGCTCCTAACAACTATTACTCATTGATGGACCAGTCTCTAAGGTAAAGTACTCCTAGCCACTATTATGCTAGTGGATTAGTCTGGCCTTGACTCTCATGGTGTTCCACTATAAGTAATTAGGATATTTCCTATATTTTATCATAACTTAATGGTTTGTTTATTAAGCTCAGGAACCCCCACTATTATAGCCAATGAATTGAAAATATATAGGGTAGAATGCTCCTGACCACTATTATTCACTGGTGGATCGGTCTTTAGGGTACCCTACACCTAGCCACTATTATGTCGGTGGATTCGTAAGGGTCTGGCTCAATAATCTTCCACTTTAAATAGTTATTGTCTTATCCATGTCTTATTCAATAGATACTTTCACCCTAGGCATGCATATCCTTTGGACTACCTGCTGACACAATCCATCTACTCCTAGTCTCCATAAAAGGCTCGTCCCAGATCTTGGGACCTATACACCCTCCTAGTATATCTAGGCATCCTTTTCCCATTTCCTTACTTACCATGGATACCCAACTCTTATATGTGTGGGTCGAGGCCCAGTTTCCCATATTGATGAGTCAACTTGCTATCGCCCTCTAAGATTTTCCTTGGAAAACCTTAATCTAGCCTATATGGCCCAACATTCTTCTATCTCACACAGCCCATATTTTCCTTACCTCTAACTCATCACTTCACTCGATTCATCCTCAAGCATCCCACTTCACTTCCCATTTTACACACGTAGCCACGAAACCCTAGTTGGTCATCTCAAACCCTAACACCTCTCTCTTATCATATTTTGTCCCTCCATCACTCTCACTTACCACTCCTAACACATAACACACATTCACCCTCCATGTGATATTCTTCCACTCTCATCCCATACTTCAATCCTCTCTATTATTACTTCCTTCCACAATTTCCTCCACTTAGGGATTTTCTCCCAAATCCTAATCAAGTTTTCCATGCACCCTTATACCAACCTATGTACTATTCTTCACCTATAGACTCCAATCACCCCCAACAACTCTTCCCTCACCTTACTTAACCCTCAAGCCAACTTTTCCCACGTAAGGATCATCTCCATGTAGAGACCATCCATCCCATGCAAACCCTAGAATCCCCACTCAAGATTCATTTCACTCTATTATTTTATTCATATTATCATTTTAATTGTCCATCCATAATTTATGAGATACTTAGGTCATTCTTATTGCCCTCTAGTAAACTCATTTTCTTTACCCCTTTCATCTTTTCACCCCCACACCATATCTTTTAAAACCTCCTAGCATGCATATCCTAAAGGGTCATATCACATAAGCACCATAAAGCACAAGATACATTATCATTTTATACATGTCGTAAAGAGAGCATATACACTTAGCTCTGCGTTGCGCTACAAGTACATAGTCATGATCACACAAGGTACACAAATTTATCATCACACATAACATACAATGCACATAAAGCACATATTAGTCCTTAACCACATCATTACCTACAACTACACTGGGCTTGGAGCATGCTCTTACACCTCTTAGGGGTCGGTCTTGGTCCACTTATAAAAGGAAAATACTAGAGTTAACTTCCCTCTTATCAACATTTTCATTATTTCCTACTCACCTCTATTATAACCTAGTATTAGGGATGATAATGAGAATAGTAGTAGTAGTAGTAGTAGTAGTAGTAGTAGTAGTAATATAATAGTAGTAGTAGTAGTAGTAGTAGTAGTATATAGTAGTAGTAGTAGTAGTAGTAGTAGTAGTAATATAATAGTAGTAGTAGTAGTAGTAGTAGTAGTAGCTTTAGTAGTAAAAATAAGGATATTACCTTTAAAATGGTTAGTCATGATATTATTAGTCAAAATAGGTTTAGGTAGTTATATTAGTCAATGACAATATATTATTAACAATATTAGCAATGATGATGATGGTGGTGGTGGTGGTGGTGGTGGCGGCGGTGGTGGTGGTGATGGTGGTAATAAGGTTAGGATAATAATTACACTAAATAAATTATACTTAAAGGCTAGGAAGGGTTAGGGTATAACCTAGTGAGGATGGCGATTAGGTGGCAGCAACAGTAGTGCATGGTGGTAGCAACAGTAGCAATAGTGGTGGTTTGGACAAAGTAGGTCTTTTAGGGATGCAAGAGAGAGGGTGAAATGGTGGTTGTAGTGGATGTGGACTCTCTAGGCTAAGAGGGTTGGAGTGGTGGTAGTGGCGCAGCAAAGGTGGCGGCTCAAGTAGTGGTGGTTGTGGTGGCTAAGGGTGGTGGAGAAGTAGGGAGGAGGAAGGAGAGGGAGAAAGGAAGAAAGAAAGGTAGGATAAGGTAGAGAAGGTTCTGGTAGGTTGATTAGATGCTAGGGGAGGTGGTGATTGCGACGGAGGAAGTGGCGTATGGTCGCAAGAGGGGCGGCAATGGGGTGCAAAGGGCAGGTTGAGCAGCTAACTTTACATGGTCGGGGTGGCTTGTGTAGGGGGATTTAAGGGCTATGAGTGGCTTGGTTTGGTAGAGGGTAATGTAGGAAAGGGATTGGGTGGTGTTTTGAGTGGCAGTGTTGCACAACGACAGTTGGGATGGCAGTTGAAGTGGTGGCGGAAAAAATGTGCTAAAGTTTCTAAGTAGAGTAAATGAGGGGATTTGGGATCGGTAGGGGGTATTTATAGGCCAAGGAAGGGAGAAGGAGACAAAGGGGGAAGAGGACAAGGGGTGCAGGTGTGGTAGGACTCACCATTTAGCGGTGGCAGGCTGGTATGAGTATTTAATGGTAGGGGTAGACATGGTAGGGAAGGGAAAATGGAAAAGAAGGAGAGCATGTGAGGGAGGTAGTTAGGGATGGTCTGGCCGAAATGGGAAGAAAAATGACAGAAGAGAGGGGGGAGGAGTAGGCCTGCAGTAAAGTGGTAGAGGGGGGGATGGTGGTAGGTTGTAGGTGAGACTTGCAGTGCGAGGATAGGGAAGAAGGGAGGAGGAAGAAGAAGGGGGCCGAGGCGGCTAGTTGAGGAAAAAGAAAAGAAAGAAAAAGAGGGAGATCGGGTGAGCAAGGTAGAAAGGGAAAAAAAGCAGGCTGGGCCATGCGGAGGAGAGAAGAGAGGGAAGGGGAGTTGGGTTAGGCATGGCCCAATCCGGGGAGGAAAAGGAGAAGAAGAAAAATGAGAAAGGAGAAAAAGAATAAAGAAAAAGGAAAAATGAAGAAGGGAAAAGAAAGAAAGAAAAAAGGTTAGTTGGAGTTTTTAGGATATTTTAGTATTTTTGAATATTTAAAAATAATAAAAATTAGTAAAATAATAATTAAATTCCTTTTGTACTAATTTAAAATTTTTAGGGTAAATTTTTCTAAATTCTATTAGGGCAAATTACCCTAATATTCCCTAATTATATTCTTTATTACTTCTCTCCTTTTTTTGTCTTAATTACTCCTATTATTTTATTAAAATAGTATATTTTATTAATTTCACCAATAAATCTCTATTTTGTCATAATTTTCTAAGTTAGGATTTCGAGGTATTACACAGCTAGACAAAATCGAGTATGAAATCAAAACAATGATCATATAAAATTTCAAATAATAGAGTTAGAAGAAAACAAGGCTGAGATCATCTCCCTCCCCCCCCCTCAATTGCCCTAGTCGACCTTTCAAATTGATATGAGATAGTATTTTTAGCCTAAATATTTCATAAAAAAAAGGCTAAGAATTTTTTAGGAATAATTCGGCATGGGTTAACAAAGTTCCATTTTAACACAAGAATTTTTTTTGAAATTTTGACCTTTGAAAATATGCCCAACTCGACAATCTAGTCAATCAGTTTAGCCTACCAACTAACTATTCTATAAACCAGTCAATCAGTTCCCCATCTAGTTGATTGGTTTAGTTAAGTAAAAACCATTTTGCTGGAACGACAAACCAGTCAATTGGTTTGCATGAAAAACTCAATAAATTAAATTTTCTAACCTTTTTTTAAATTCAATTTTGTCTTAAATCAAATCATAATATTAAACCAAAATCAAAAATCAAAAGTTACATAACCTCTTATTCAACATTTTCCACAAAGAAGGGGTATTACACAAAGATTCATGTGATTCAATTCTCTGTTTTAGCTCAGTTATAAGAATTTTCATCCAGGGTATTCCATTATGTATTTTGAATATTATATTTGGAGTTAACTACTAAACTCTTATATACAGTATGAATTTATAACCTTTGCTATTCATTAACTATTTTGCCTTGTATTTAATGTAAGGATGGCATTGTAGGTCAAAATGTTGTTGAATACTGTAATAACACCCAATTATGGTGTTTTACACTCCTAAAAAGAAAAATTTTCATTGTAAATTTTGGGGTGTTACAATAGTGGTCATGTGTTCTTCCCTTAGAGGTGCTTTAATCTGTTACATCGAATTCAGAATAGCGGAGTCCTGAACTCAACGTAAATAGATAAATGGATTATAGTTATACCAAATTAATAGAACTCTAATTTAGTTTTTCTCTTGCATAATATAATGGTTAATTAATATGCACGGTTATTCTTTCATGTGATCTTATGTAATCTATGTAATCTTGTTATAATTGTATTGTTCTCTTATTTAGTATGTAATATACTAATCATCCTTCTCATGATTGTTGCTCATTCCTAAAAGAAGATGACCTAGATAGTTCTATGTACGTGGATGATGCCTACTTAGATGACTTTTCTGGTTATGATGCTTTGTCAGGGGATGAGTGATCATACTACCATTGGGCGTTAGACATAGAGCCTTGTTATATGGTTACTAGTATTTTTCTTGATATCTTTTGTTACTCTTATTTTACTAGATCCCTTTTTATTGTATTTTATTATTTCATACTTGAAGTGAATCTCCAAAATCTTACCTAAGGCTATGAAAGTTTCTCTCATTCTCTATTTATCATATTTTGACTTCTAACTAACCTTATATTAGAAGTAAGGATGGTATGATAGGCCAAACTAATGTTGAGTATGGTAGTGACATCCAACTATAGTATTACTATGATTTTAATAAGATAATTTTTAGTAGTAAATTTAGAGATGCTTCATGTCATGAAACCCAATGGGAATTTTGTTAATTTTAATTCACAAATCACTTAATTTGTGTATCATCCAAGCAAGTTCAGCATAACATGCTCTAGTGGCTATATATAATACTTCCATCATGGATAATGTGACACTAGATTGTTTGTTACTGCACAAACTTACTAAGGCTTCTTCTATAAATTTACAAGTAACCAATGTCCTTCTCCTATAAACCTTGTACCCTGCAAAATTTGTACCTGAGTAACTTGACAAATTCTAGAAAGGTATCACTAGGTTACAACAGTCCAAGATTATATGCTCCTATTAAATATATAGGACTCTTTTTAACTCTTATTAAGTAAGATTTGTTAAGATTACATTGAAAATGAGTACATAAACAAACACTAAACATGATGTATGACCTAGATGTCATAACGTAGAGAAGTGATCTAATCATACCTTGATAGTGTGTTTAATTAACTTCCTTACCTCCTTCATTCATGTAATACCCCATTTATAGAAACTATAATTATTAACTGATAAGTATGTGTAATTAGTAATAACAATTATTTTAATAATTTTTGTAACAAATGTATAATTTTTATATATATTACTATGCAATATTATATATATAAATTTAATTAGGTTATTATATGGATAAAATTTGGGTAACCTATATTTGTTTTATCAAGGAATCCTAATTCTACTAATGGGATGTTTTTTTTTAGGCTTAGCTATTCTTAAAAGCATCCCTATTCTAGTTTGTGTAGTTTACTTCATATCCCACATTCCAAGGCATATATTTCTCCTCCACACAATCTTGCCCTACTCACCCATGCCTCACCCTTGTACTCATCAACCTCGTTTGCTCCTCCGTCACATGCTATCACCCATATAAGCTTCCCCTTCATCTTGTTTTGATGTTTTGATTTAGCCCAACCAATCTTCTTCTTCTTCTTCTTCTCCTCCTCCTCCTCCTCCTCCTCCTCCTCCTCCTTTGCCCTTGTCACTTGTTCTCATCGCACCATCAACAGCCAATCATCACCAACAATCACCGCAACACTTTACCACCGACAACAACCAAGCACCACCATTTTTCCCTGTAAAACACGAGAACTACCTCATCATTAGTATCTCTTATCATTTCCCAACCATCAAAACCTTCAACCACTACTTTTCTTTCCCCCATCGTGTTCTACTTCAACTTTTGTTGAGGCGCACAGTCGTAGCCCTCACATGCCTCAATTGTGCCTCTCTTGCATGGCACATGCATTACCCTTGCACAATCCATGGACTTCTCTTTTTTGCTTCTTTGTACATCCCGCACACCCCACCCTTGCACATCTCATGCATGTGTTGCAAGAAATATTGTGCCTTTGATTTTCTCCTTGTGCACAATCGTGCTTGTCACCCCACCATTGTTCCTCTCCTCCTTAGTTGTGTGAACCATCACCATTCTTCCCCTCCTGGTTGTGGCAACCAATACCAAAGCCTCCCTCCTAGCAATGCTAGTAACTGTTGATCTCCCTACTTTAGCAATAGCAGCAATTGTCGTTGCTCTCCTCTTACCTTGTATGACTTTGTACCATTGTTCCCTTGTTGTGTTATTGCCCCGTGTATCGTCCTTTACCCTATTTATTTTTTAACTTTTTTCTCAAGTTGATTTTAGTTAATATAGGTTATTGTTGTATAGTACTAGATTCTAATATAAATGTTGTTTGGTGTCATTTTCTCACTTAATATTCAAGGTATCATAAAGAACACAATTTGTTATGCTTTTGTAGAGCTTGAATTTAGGTACATCTAATTACTTATAAGATGGTAGAATTTATATGCAATCATGATAGGATACTTAGATCTAAGATCATACTAGGGTTTTATAGTTTGTAAATGTTATGAAATGCATGTATACATTTATAAATGATAATGTTTGCATGTCTAGATTTTTACTAGCATTTAACCTTGCTAAGATATTATACCTAAGTTATGATTAAGCATTTTATGATTATCATTTTATGTAGCTAGAGTTCATATAGATAAGATAAAAGTATGTACGTATAATTAAAGTTAAAATCCGATAATTACTTTTTGCATGTTCTAGACTAAAAATATTCCCTTGGATACACCATAATGATAAAGGCCATCTTAAATGCTACATAGAATATTTATGTATGTGTAACATGAAACATATGATACATTAGAAATGCATCATTAATTTAACATCATGGCAACTTATTCAGAAAGGCATCATTAGGATCACTTTTTAAGCACAAAAACAAGACGTAAATAAAATAAGAATTGAAATGGACATCCAATAGAATAGTATCCTCACAATACGCAAGAATTGTGACCATGTAGTGCAGCCAGCGTAATTACTAATTATTGACATTACATTCAATTTATAATGTTGAACACACTTCTCAAAATAAAGAAATAAATAAATAAATAAAATATAACGTTGAATTCAAGCAAAAACTGTATCAAGTAGGAAAGAACTATCAACGGGCACATACAGGATAAACGAACAATTAGATCTGCTACTTGCATTGTCACATATGCTATGCAGCATTCTTCGTACATGACCAAATCCTTCAACGTTGTTCGAACCATTGCAATTAACTTAAAATGAGGAATAGATCCCTTTTATAACAATCAGCTAAATCCACAACACGTAGATTAACTAGCTCTCCAATGGAAGGCAGCCATTAGACTCATTAAGTATCTTAGAAATAAAGTTGATCAAAGAACATAAGCCACCTAAGAAGTTATGATCAATGACAGCATTCCCTTCAAACACATGAGCAAAGTCAATTAGCTTAACATGAGCACGAGCTTCCCTCCCTCTCAAAATAGACTCCAAATCATAGACAAAGAGAACCGAGCAAGAATTGAATTGATAGATCGTTTGATGTTCAAACCACGATTTAAGCTCCAGCAATTGGGCAAGAATCCCATTAGAACCTCCATAGACACGAGAGGCCAAAGCACAATTAGGAGGGTGTTTTTTCTTCTCCACACTTGTTTTTGTTGCATCTGCTTCATAATTATTAGATACAAACTTCTTTAAAACTAGCCAAACCTCATTAGTATTGAAACCTTGTATTTCCTTCTTACTAGGCTTCCAATACCCTAGTGATTCTTCTACCCCATGGCCATATAATTTAACTCCAGATAGCCTAAAACCTAAACTAAGACTCGTCGTTTTCTTATCTTTCTTAAGACATTTCTGGATATAATCATCAGATGCATGCGGATACCATGTTCTGGACCCAATCTTAATGTCCATAATAGATGGGTTCTCATAATCACTGATGATGTTCTGGAGGACGAGATGAGGATGAAGGCCAGATCCGTCTGATGCCTCAATATGTTTAGTTCCATAGTATAAAGGAAAGAACCTGCGTATAGGGGATGGAACTCGAGTGTCAGATGAGAGTGATTTGTAGAAAGATGCCTCTCGAAGTCCACGATCATCATTCTGAAGTGGTTTGTAGAAGCTGCCTGATTGATCCACTAGAGGACCAAGTTTTCCATTGACGCCCTGGTGACCTGCTACTTGGTGATCAGGAACCTTCAACATAGTCTATGAC
Source organism: Tamarix chinensis (assembly GCA_030549775.1). Classification (NCBI taxonomy): domain Eukaryota; kingdom Viridiplantae; phylum Streptophyta; class Magnoliopsida; order Caryophyllales; family Tamaricaceae; genus Tamarix; species Tamarix chinensis. The sequence continues at coordinate 60,398,904 of CM060177.1, read as the reverse complement.
AAAGTTAACCTATATCAATAGAAGGCAAGCATCATAGTAAGTTCCTAAAGAATAATGAATAGAAAGGAAAATAGTAGGTAAAAGAAACCAACTTATCCGTAGAAACAAAAAGAAAAGGGAAAAAAAATGATGACCGGCTTGTTTTTTCCATGCTTTGTTTGGGATAGATCTTTAGAAAAAAAAAATCCAAGAAAAATAGTTTTGTGTGTTCGATTATGTAGGAATAAAAATCATAGGAACATAATTAACTATTTATTCATATAAAGAAACAAATTCGGGAGTTATCAGCTACTAATGACTAATGGGGTAGCAAAATGAGCTTCTGAATTTGGAAAAGTTTCTGGTCAAAGAATATTCCCCAACAATCTGATTCACTGTAAATTCTGCTTTCCCTGATTTGACCAGAGTAGCTAATGTCAGTCAAGAGAATAAATTGCATACAGTCCATAAACTCAGCCATGTCTTGAGCGTTAGGAGGGCCTCCACGTAGTTTATCATTGTGTGTAAGAATCACATTGAAGTCCCTTAAAAGAGGCCGAGGCTCATTTCTAGTTTGAGTGTGAAGTAACCACTGCCATAGGATTCTTTTGCCACTGCCTGTGTTCAGCCCATATACCTTGGGAATAACTTAAAAGGAGGGATACCCATCAAGCTCTCCCTTCTGCAGATAATAGCTTTGCAGCACATGTATATATTAAGTGCCCAAACCAGTGTTGAGGATTCCAACCTAGCCAAACTCTGACATTGTTATCATGATCATAGTTGTAAATCTGCTGCTATAAACTGTTGAGATCCTGACAGTTTCTACTGAGCCCAAAATGTAAATATTATTGGGGTTTTGCCATACTTTCCCTTCGTTCTATTCATGAGGCTTATTCAAGCATCTAATATTCAAGTAGCCTATCTTCGTTAGAGAATGGTAATATATTGTCCGGTACGTAATGTCCACCTACACTGCATTATAATGGTACATGCCAAGAACCATCATATTCCATTGTCGTGGTACTGTCTTCCAGGATTGCAATCATGTCAGTGTGGGGAACGGATACTCTTGGATAATATGTGCCTCCTGAACCAGTACCACCGGCCTGTTGGTAAGCAATGACAGAGTTCTGTACAGAGGGCAGATTCTGAGTAGACCTAGCCTTGTGGAGGAGGTAACCCTCTCCATGCAAGAGCTATAGGTCCAAGGGCCTGACACAACCCTCCTTATTAAGAATTAAAAAAGTCACTTTCAAACCATACCCCAAAGGGGAAAATCAGCTATCTCTTACATTCACTTCAGAAAATTCTATTGATCCTGAATGCTTTCTGCTTGATTATAGTACAAATCCTAAAGCAATAACTCAGAAGTAGACTAGGATCACATGAAATCTTAAGGCAATACATTCTGCAGGATAACTACATCCCATCGCTAGAAAGCTCCCTTTACAGATTTTGATAAGGATGGGTCAAGAACAATATCACGAATAATTAATTTTCAGATTCCAGCAATTACATATTAATCTAATGCAGTAGAAGAGAAGACTTATACGCCATTTTCTACTTTGTAATACATTCACTCAGATTTTTTAAATCCCATTTTTTCATCGGTCTCATTACTGTGACATCATTTCAGTAGCATAGTTTAATCTTTCAAACTACGGGCGCAGTGATATAATGGTGATCTCGGATTCCGTCTAAACTAATAGCAAATTGTTCAGTGTCTTTCAAACAATGGCTTGGTGCTATAATGGTGATCTTTCAAACAAAGGGTTCAGTGACTTTGCCTTGTCGACGCTTAGGGCTAAATTATTTGATTAGAATACTTCGTCAAACTCATTAATTCTGCTTAGCAGGGACAGAAGTTTTCCGATACCGAAGTATGGAGGTCTAAAGATTTGATCTACTGCTATCTAAGTTGAATTGACTTATCTACATAATACATCTACTCCAAATGAACGTCTGTTAGAAGCCCGGCAGATTATAAAATTAGTAGCTAAATCCAGCAGATGAACTCAAAACCGCAGTCAGAGAAGATGAGAGCTGAAGAGAAAAAAAAAATTTGAGGTTTCCATCAGTGGATTTTTAAGAAAATTGTTTAAATCAATAACAGATTGAAACTTTTGAACGAATACCTGTTCGAATCTACTCTGTGTGGCAGACGTATCAGCAACAAAGTTTGAGTTCCAGCTTGATCAAAGACTGAATTGAAGTCCACACGGAACCTTCCGGAGACGCCGCTGTTGGAGAAAAGAGCAGTGTTTAATATCAAAGAGGGACGAATGACGAAAGAAGCGAAGGGATAGAAGATGAGGAACTGTTGAACAAAGCGTTGCGAATCCAGACCCAAGCCCGCATTCATGCATAACATGTGAATCTAGACTCATGGATGCATGCGTTGGAATATCATGATCCGATTCAATGTTAGGAGGTATGGTCTCGAATATGCTCGATGGGCCAGAGCTATGAATGGGATATGCTCATGAAAAATCATTAATTTATTAATAAAAGTATGGGAATCGATACAATCTAGAAAAATTATTAATTGAATGAATTTATAAATGGTGGTCGCGTTCTCCGTCCTATTTGGACATATCATTTAAGAAATATTATTAAACATTAAACGAAACAAATAAAAAATTAAAAACTTTAAGGCTTTGTTTGGAAGGAGAATTTTAGAAATGAAGGAATTTGAAAAATGATAGAATTTTTAAAGTGTTCCACTTTTAAAATTCTATGGTTATAAATTTATTATTTGAATAATGAATTTGAATAAAAGAATTTTAAACTTCCTTGTTTGGATATTTTTATATATGGAATTAGAATAGAGAATTTATAATACTACCTAGTTTTTTTTTTCAAATTCATTGTATATTATAAAATTATCTATAGAAGTATTATAAAATTACCTATTCGTTTACCGACAATAATTTATATATGGATATTTTCACCTAAAAATTATATAAAAATATTATAAACTCACTGTATGAATATAATCAACATGTTATTAAGGTTTGTAAAATTTGTGGTCACAAATAAAAGAAGAAGATGTTTTACATCAACTACGACTGATGATTATTATACTAGCAATGATTCTATTGTTAAACTAATAAATAAATAAATAACAATAACATAGAAAACAAATACGTTTATATAATAATATTACTTAATAACACTATATATATATATATATACAGCTTTTAGTATACGCATTCTTTCGTAAAAATGACCCTCAAACTTTCTCAAATTATTTTCATACTACAGATAACACTATACATATTGACACACATACACACACATATATATATAAGTATATTAAAAAATAAATTAAAATTTTATCAAGTTTCTAATACACACATTCTTTCGTAAAAAAGACCCTGAAACTTTCTTAGATTATTTTCATACTACGGGGTGGGTGTGTGTGTGTGTATCGACCAGGAGTTGAGAAATTCCCAAATGTTTAGCTATACATTGTAGAAAGTTTGGAGGTTTAATAATATTATTGAGTGGGATTATAAAATAAATTTTAAAACTGTATGTTATTTCCTAAAATCTATTTTAGCTTAGTCAAATATAGTATTTAAGTTAGTGGAGTTTAGAAATCCTTCTTTAAACTAAAAATCCCTCTACAAATCATGTATCCAAGCATAGCATAAGAGTAATTGGGTAATCAAGCAAGCTGAGTCTAAAATATTATAAAATTATTCATACTTTTAAGGTGAAATAATCTTTAACATTGAGTAAGTGTGTACAAAGATATTTGTTTGGTCATCTTATAATATTTTCATTTATACTTTAGCCTCATAGCAAATATCTTTACATATACAATGAGTGGAAGAGTTCATTTTCAAACTTGAAGTGTTCGTTATAGCAAGTTGAAGCAATTTGCAAATTCTTGTTATGAAATTTTATGTTAAAGGAAATTTCACTGTTTGGCAAAGAACAGTGAAGGATATGTAATTTCACATGACATTACAAAGCCATAGGCAAAGCCGGCATAAGCCTTTACAATTCGCCATTGTTGTGGTATGATCCTTTGATGCTCATTTGTGTCTTTGGCCTTTTATCTTCAAACCACAATTATATTCAAAGAACTTTTGTGGTTTGTTATTATAGATAATTGTGTATAATAGCATGTAGATTAGTATAAGAACATATTTATTGACAAATTTGAAGATTTTTGATGGAAAATATTTATAATTGTTGGATTATTACAACCAAGTAGACTAAAATGTGTATTGTTTGTTTCCATTTGAAGAACCTAGAAAGAATTACCTATTTTGTGACATATACCAAGTTGATTTGATAGATATGCTTAGTTATATACTACTTAAATTGTTTATGTTCATGAAAAAACCAAGAACATACTAATACTTGAAAATATAATAGGTGTTGGGTTGAGTTTTGTTTTAACCATAAATGCACTAATTGTCTTTATTGTTTGTGTATGGACAATAAAAAAATGGGTGATGATCCAAATTTCCAATCCATATTTGCTGCCATCCAAAAGCTTTCAATGAATTTAGATGTGACAAATGCTCATCTCAAACAATTCCCAACAATGTAAACCTAATTATAACACATATAGTATAGGTTTATCAGGCAAGAATTGGTCCAAAACATGTAAGAACAAGGAGACTTTCATAGAGATCAAATGGAGAGTGTAGTGAGGCATGCTGATCTATCCAAAGGAAAATATTTAAACTAATGCTTGGTGTATAACGAAGTGTCACTTGAGAGTCCAAGCGATCAAGGCATCTATGAGCATCAATCGTGACATTATCATAGAAAGATAAAGGTATAAAGCTTAATCTTCTAGATTTTAATGGAAAATGTGATGTTAAATTATTTCTTGAGTGTCTAAATGAAGTATAGGCTATATTTGAATTCAAGGATTATCATGATAAGAGAAAATGTAAACTAGTTTTGCTTAAGTTTAAGAAACTTTTCTAGAATATGGTATGACAACTTGAAGAGGACTAGAGAAAGTGAAGGAAAATTGAAACTAATGTCTTGGGAAGAGCTTAAGAAACATTTCAGAAAGAACTTTGTACAAAAGGAGTATTAGGATTAAAATAATATCAAATTAACTACTCTTAGGCAAGAACTTCTATCTTTTGAAGAGTATGTTAGAGAGTTTGAAAAAATAGTACTTACGTATGATATTCATGAGAAAGAGGAACAAAACTGTGTTATATTTCTTAGAGGCCATAACATAATGATTAGGGATAAATTTGAAACTTTTCTAGATAACTTTCTTGATAATATAATCAAGCTACCTTTGAGATTTTAAAAGTAAATAAATTTAACTAATCCTTAAGATAATGAAAGTACTCAATCTACTATAAAGTGCTATATGAATACGTTGGCTACAAAATATGGACTGAGTACCTCAAATAATACAAATTTGGATATAATATAAGGTCTTAATCAAGGGAAGAATGGTAAATAAAAGGTTAATGAATTTTATAAAAATTAATGTTTTAAATGCCAAGGATATGGACATATTACTAGAGAATTTTCCTACGAAAAAGTATTATACATAAACGAGATTGAATCTATGTAGACTTATGATGAAGACCTTAAGTATGAGCTAAGTGAAGTAATTTTAAGTGAATCTAAGGATGAGGGATATCCTTCTTATGTGTTATAAATTGTTCTTCAGTTTCAGGTTAGTGAGCGACACAAACAATGAGAGATGATATTCAAGTTTACTAAAAGAGTGGGAGATATAATTTGTAGAGCTATTATTGATCATGGTTCATGTAAAAATTTGGCTAATGAAAGAAAAGTGAAAGAGGTAGGATTTAATACAATACCACATTTAAAGACTTATTATCTTCAATGACTTAATAAATTTGAAGAAGTCACTATAGCTAAATAAACCATAGACTCATTTTAAAGTTATAATTATCATGATGATGTGATATATGATATTTTCCATATGGATACAAGTGAAGTCGTATTATAAACACCATGGTAATATTATATAAATGTTTTTCATAAAATTATTACTAATGAATCTCTCATTTTGGTAGATATGAAAGAAAATAAACTTAAGCCTTCTAAGTGCAATCATACTAGCATAGTAGAGAATAAAAAGAATGTATTTTTACATGAAAATGCTATAATAGAATGCATTAAAGAATAAGCTAGTTGTTTTGCTTTTATTATCAATATAAGGGGAGAATAATGATGATAATACTCAATTACATGAGCTTCTTTATGAATATAATGATTTATTTCCTAATTATTTACCACCTTGATTGCCTCCTAAAAGGAACATGCTATAGATGTAATGCCTTGTGTTTACTTACATACTTGACCTTCATATAGATGTTATCCTAATGAAGCTAAGGAATTATAAAACAAATAAAAGAGCTTATACGAAAATGATATGTCAGGGAGATCCCATGTTGTGTACCTGCATTATGTATACCAAAAAGAGATCATGCATTGCACAAGTTTATTGATTCTAAGGCTATAAAAATTATTAATATGAAATATAAATTTCTTATGCCTATATTAGATGAATTGTTTGGAGCACAAATGCTATCTAAAATTGATATAAGATTTAGGTATAATCAAACGAGGATTAGAGAAAGGTAAAAGTGGAAAACTACCTTTAAAATGAAGTTTAGTATTTATAAAAGGACTATGATGCCTTTTGGTTTGTGTAATGTACCAATTCATTTACAAGACTTATGAATGTAGTTTTGTTACTTTTCATGGAAAATTCATTATGGTTTACTCAAATGATATACTTATGAATAGTAAAATGTGCATGATCATCTACTTCATTTGAGGAGATAATTTAATAAACTAAGAGAAGTTAAACTCTATGCAAAAATGGAAAAATGTAATTTTCTGCTTTGGAATTTTTCTTTTCTTATTTATATTTTAAGTATCAAATTTATAAAAATTGATGCCATAAAGATTCGACTTATTAAATATTAGCTTATCCCTAAAGAAATTCATGAGGTGGTTCATTTCCATTGACTAGATAGGTTTTATTAGAGGGTCATCAAGGAATTTTTAGCTATTATCATTCCAATTACACATCTCATAAAGAAAGGTACATTAAAGTAACGAGTAGAAGGAACTAAATCCTTCAACTTTGACAGCCAAACTAAGTAATGCACATGTATTATAATTACATAACTTCAATACATTAGTTTATTTTACATGTGATGCTAGTTTGGTGTGAATAGGAGTTGTAATCTCAGAAGTAAAAAGGCCTGTTACATTTTTTACAGAAAAATTAAATGTAGGTAAATTGAATTACTCCATGTATGATAAAGAATTATATACCATATTGAGAATCTAGGGAACATGGAATTAATATTTGAGATCAACACCATTTTTTTGCATTCAGATCATGAAAGTTTCAAATATTTTCTTAAACAAAAGAAAAATAGTTATAGGCATGCAAAATGGGCTAGTTTTTATAATCATTCATGTATTGTGTCAAATATTTCAATAGTAAAGCAAATGGTAGCAAATGCATTACCAAGAAGGTATTTTACACATTTTGATGTAGGAGCATCTCTATAACACTATCAATCTTATCCTTCAAATGATGAAGAACAAGAATAATTAGCATATATGAAGATGGAACCAATTGTGCTTGAAAATTTATGCTTATAATATTTTGTCATATAAATCATGTAGGTATTACATATGTTTGGAAAAATTTTATTCCATAGAATATTTTGATGTAAAAGGAAGTAGTAATGGAATTATAAAGATTAAAATGTGTGAGGAAGAACAAGGCTACAAGATGCATATTTGATTTACATGTGATTACATCTATGTATGACACTATTAAAGTTGAGTAGCTTTGTTATTTTGTTGTATACTTTGTAACACTTGTGAATTGTTATTGTAACTTTTTAAATATGTGTATACAGTGCATTAGAGTATTATTTCATTAATAATGACTGATTAGTGGGCTTATTAATGAAAGGGCCACATTGGGTACATGCATATTTAAATACTTGTACATTGATCTTGATAGAGACAAAAGCCTTTATGTGAATGAAATAACCAAAGAGAGAATTTACATGATAGAATAGTGTTTTTCTTTTTTATCTTCTCCTTCTTCAATTTAATTTATTAGAGATTAGCAAGAGTTTTCTATATAGAAATAGGATATTTCTCATTAGAAGGCAGTAGATCTTGGAGTAGATCTACACCACCCTACAAAATTATTTCGATCATCATAAGAATCAAGTTGAAGAAGTTGATCATTTGAAGTGTTTTTTTGTGACTTGTAATTCGCAAAGTAAAATTTCCTGATTATAGAAGATTGGTGATAATATTCCACATCAAAAGGGGTATCAAAGTAATATTTGAAATCAACATCACAAGGGCATAATAAATTCAAGTATTTAATAACCATAATCCACCACTATTAAATTTCAAGTAAGATTCTTGATTCTTCTTGGTAGAATTCTTTGAATCCTAGTTAGTTCTTTTTGAATATTTGTTAAATATTGATGGTGCACATGAATCTTGCATGTTATAGAATGATATTCATAGTTCTTGCATAAATCTTGAATGATGATACATAACAATGGAAAATTTTTGTGTTAAATTTATATGCAAAATGTTATGTGTGCATTGTGGCTGATTTTGAGCGTGTGAGTTTAAATTTTTTTCATGATAATGTGAATGATGAGGGCTCTTTATATGGTGGTTTTTCATGTGTGGCGATCACATATTGTTGTTAAGATACCTAAGTATACACATCATGTGAAGATTTCCATGGTTTAGGTTAGTAAGCTGAGTGGTGTGCTTGTGTTTTGTTTGTTTTGGTCATGTGTTTTGGTGTTGGTGTGTTAAAAGATTATGGTTCATTATCATTTGGAATTAGTGAATTTGTGGGTATTGAATTTACCTACATTAAATTATTCTTGGTACCTTTTAATGCATGCATAATATTATTGGCATTTTTTAGTAGGGTTTTTCAAAAACTTGCATAATTCTCTAACAAGAATTTAGAAAGATTGGTTTCAGTGTACTCATTTTTGTGTTGTAATTTGTATTTTTTTGGATTATTGTGCATTTTATTCCTTGAAATCAAACTATTGTACAAGAATAAAAAATAACAATATATTATGGGGTGAAGTGATTTAGTTTTAATCAACTAAAACCTAAGTGAAACTCAAGTGTCATTTAGTGTTAGGGTAATTAAATCTTGGAGCTAGAACAAAATTTCCTAGTCATGTTTTAATATATTCATAAACTATCCAATAATTTGGATATCACTAAAGCGTAACATAGTTAAATACCTACCATCAAACTCAAATACAAAGGTTAAAGTCTAGGTTTACCAAACAAGATATGATCCAAAATGCCAAAGAACATCGAGAATTCTATAGGGATAGATTTAAGAGTGCTATGAAATCAAATAATCCAACTAAGGTAAGGAATTTGAATTCAATAATAGGCCATGATGAAGAGTCTATAGAAGTTGAAGTAATAGAAAGCTCCATGACGATCAACCTAAGCACTATCAAAATGAGAATAAGGGCATTAAGCTTGAGGTAGACTTATTTATTGAGTGGTTACATGAAGTGGAGGCTATCTTTGAATTTAAAGACTATCAAGATAAGTAAAAGTGTAAACTAACTATTATTCAGTTTAACAAGTTTCTTAGAATATGGTAAGGAATAGGAAACGAGAAGTTAAATCAAAGATAAAATCTTGAGAGATACTTAAGAAGCATATAAGGAAGAAATATACTACTAAGGGCATGTTTGGTATGGGGGTAATAGGGGTGGAAAATTTTCCCCTCTATTTTGTACCTCTTATATTAAGTATTTAATAATAATAAATATATTTTTAATGAAATACCCATTTTAGATTAAATTAAGATCTCAAATGGGTATTTATTAGAATAAAAATATTTAATTTTAAATAAATTATATAAGATATATAAAATATGGAGGTAATTTTTCCACCCCTATTACCCCCATACCAAACGAGCACTAAGGATTATGATTAAGATAACTATATTAAATTTATTTCCCTTAGGTAGGGACTACTAAGTGTCAAAGAGTATTTTTGGGAATTCGAAAGGTTGGGACTAGTATGTGATGTCCATGAAAGGAAGGAACAAATATGTGTCACATTTTTAACAGGCCTTAACATGGTGATTTGAGATAAGGTGGAAGCTTTTCTTTATGATTCTTTAGATGACTTGATTGAACTTTCTCTAATATGTTAAGAACAAATTAAATCTACTAAGCCTCACACGAAACAAATTACTCCATCCACTAAGTACCACTCAAGTAACCAAGCTACAAAATTTAGAGCGAGTACTTCAACTTCTACTAATCTTGATAAAAAAAACAAGGAATTACTAAAGAGGAGAAAGAAAAAATAAATAAATTCAATGAATTCTCTACTAGGATATGCTTTAAATACCAATGGTTATGATACTTCTCTCTCAAATGTCTTAATTAAAAGGTATTATCTTTACAATATATTGAAGCTATGGAGACGTGTGATAGAGCTTGAATTTGAGCCTTTTAAGGAAGGTTCTAGTGAATTTAAGGAATAAGAGTGTGCTTGTTATGTCTTGGAGAGAGTATTTCAAGTATAATCTATTGAGTAACCTACTCAAAGGGATAAGATATTTAAGACAAAAGGGAGAGTAAGAGATATGGTTTTTTATACTATCATTGATAGTGGATCTTGTACCAATATCTCTAATGAGAGGATGGTTAAGGATTTGGGGTTGAAAAGTACACCATATCAAAAGCCTTATTCTTTTTAATGGTCAGATAAGGACATAAGAGTCAAGGTGATAACACAGAGCTTAGTATCATTCAAAATTAGTAACTACCAAGATGAGGTGATATGCATTGTTTTACCTATAGATTCATATAGAATCTTATTAGGTAGATCATGGTAGTATGATAGAAATTATATTCATAATGGTATTACTAATGAACATCTAGTTGAGAAGGATAACAATAAGCTTAAACTTCAACCTTCTAAAAGCAATAATGAGATCATTGTTTAGAATAACAAGAGTTTAATCTTGCAATAAAAGGCTATGGTCAAATGTATTCAAGAAGAAGGAAGTTGTTATGATGTAGTTATAAAAAAATCTCGATAAGGGGAGAGAGATAATGATAATCATTAATTAGATAAACTCCTTGATGAGTATCACAATGCTTTTCTTAATGAATTACAATATGTATTGCTACCTAAGAGGGGAATAGAACATGCCATATATATAATTAATAATGTGGACTTACCTAATAGGCCCGCATATCAATGTAATCTAGAGGAGGCTAAGGCTTTAGAAAAATAAATACAAGAGCTGATACAAAAAGAGTATGTGAGGGAAATATCACAAGAAAAATGAGCTATTACATTTTTAGTGAAAAATTGAATGGAGTAAGACTGAATTATTTCAGGTATGACAAAGAGTTTTATGCCATAGTATGAAGTCTATAAACATGAATTCATTATCTAAGGCCTAAACCATTTGTTTTATATTCCAATTATGTGTTTGAAACAATTGCATGGGTAAAATAAAATTAGTTCAAGTCATGTAAAATGGGTTAGTTTCTTACATTCCTTCATGTTTTCTTTCAAACATTTTGATGTTAAAGAAAATGTCGTGGTAAAAGCTTTGTTTTGTAGATCTTTGATATTAGTTATATTAGATGTTAAATTATTAGGATTTCAGATGTTAGAGGAACTATATGATAAGGATGAAGGTTTTGTTCCCATTTATAATATGTGCAAAAATATTGGTAGTTATGGTAATTATTTACTATAAGATGACTACCTCCTCAAAATTAATAATTTATGTATACCTCATTCTAGTCTATGTGATTTAATTATTAAAGAAGTACATGAGGAGGGTATAGCTTGTCATTTTGGAGTTAATAAGACCATGGAGATACTACAAGAAAACTTCTGCTAGTCATAAATGATAAAACTAGTACAAAATATTATAGGAAGATGCGTAACATGTCAAAAAGGTAAAAGTTTCTTCCATAAAGGTTTGTATAATTATTTACCAGTGCTTGGTCAACCTTGGAAAAGTGTTAGCATAGATTTTATATTAGGTTTACCAAGGACACATAGGGGGTAAAGATTCTATTCTTGTTGTAGTAGATCAATTTTCAAAAATGGCACATTTTATACATTACAACAAGAGTGATATAGCAACATATGTAGTAGACTTGTATTTCTAATAAATAGTAGGGTTACATGGATTTTTCAAAATTATAGTATCGGATAGAGATGTAAAATTCTTGAGTTCTTTTAGGAAGACACTTTGGCATATGTTAGGTATTAACTTATTGTTTAATTCTTCTCATCATCCACAAATAGATGGCCAAACTAGAGTAACTAATAGAACTCTAGCTACTTTACTACAAGGGTTGGTGAATAAGATTACCAAAGATTGGGATATAAAGCTTGTGCATGATCAACTCACATATAATAGAAGTCCTTATAGTACAACTCAATCGAGTCCTTTTGAGGTTGTCTGTGGGGTTAATCTTTATCTACTCATTGATATGTTATTATTTAATAGAGGAGATATAAAGAATTATGTTGTTAAGGAAATATTATAATTCTTTAAAAAACTTCATCAATAAATTAAAGAAAACATTAAAAAATCGAATGCCAAATACCAAGCTTAGGATAACAAAAAATATAATTCTACGAGTGTTTGAACTATAGGATTTTCTATGGTTTCATTTGAGAAAATAGTCATAAGAAAGAATAAAATAATTCCAAGAGAGGATGGGCCAATCAAAATATTAAAAATATATGGAAATAACGCATATGAGCTTGAATTGCCTAAAAATTATGGAGGAGTATCTAGGACTTTCAACATTACTGACTTATCTCCTTATTATTATAGTGCTAATTTGTGGGAATATTCTTCTTTACAAGGGTATTATGATGCAGGAGCATCTTTACAATAATCTCAATCTTATTCTTTAAATGATGAAGATTATGGAGAAGTAGCATACTTGGAGATGGAACCCATAGTGCTTGAAAATTTATGTTTCTAATGTTCTGTCAAGTAATTCTTACAAGAACGTACATGTTTGTTAGAAGTTCATGCTATTAAACATCTTTGATGTAAAAGGCAATGACAATGGAATTACATGGATTACAAAGCACAAGGAAGAACATGGCTACAGTAAATAAAGTTTAATTACATATGATTATGTCTACATATTACATTATTAAAGTGATGTAGCTTTATTATTTTATTGTATACTTTGTAAAACTTGTAAATTATCATTGTAACTTTTAAATATGTGTGTACTATGCATTAGAGGTTGATTTCATTAATAAGTGTTTATTAGTAGGCTTATTAATGAAAGAGCCTTCATGGGTACATGCATATATAATTACTTATACATTGATCTTGGTAGAGACAAAAACCATTATGCGAATGCAATAACCAAAGAGAGAATTTGCACGATAGAAGTGTGTTCTTCTTTTTCTCTTCTCCTTCTTCAATTGACTAAATTGGAGAGTAGCAAGAGTTTTATATTAATAAATAGTATATTTCTCATTAGAAGGCATTAGATCTTGGAGTAGATATATGCCACCTTACAAAAGCATTTCGAGTATCATAAGAATCAAGTTGAAGAAGTTGATAATTTGAAGTGTTTTTGTAACAGGTTATTCTCATAGTAAAAGTTTCTAGTTGTAGAATATTGTTTAGTGATAATCTTCTACATCACTTATCATGATGGATGTGAGGTTATTTGGTTTAGAAAATTTTCAATAGTTGTATGCAAAAGATGAAGATTTATTTGAAATTGATGATGTAGGAAAAGCAAAATGGTAATCATGGTAAATATGTGCTTTAAGATGTGTTTCTTTTTAAGATTAAAAAATTTTACATACCTAAATCTAGTGTGCTAGACTTACTTCAAATGGAATTGTATAAAGGGGATATAGTTAGTCATTTTAGTGAGCATAAGACTATGTAATTTTTATAAGAACACTTCTATTAGCCAAGAATGATAAAACTAGTAGAAACTATTATTAGCTAATGTATGAACTATCAAAAGAGTAATATTTTCTTCCAAAAGGGTTTGTATACACCTCTACTTATTCCTAGTTAACCATGGGGATGGGTTTGCATTAACTTTATCCTACATTTAATGAGGATACAAAGAGGTAATAGTAGATAGATTTTTTGAATGGCACATTTTATTCCTTATATTAAAATTGACAATGGAACTCATGTGGCAGAATTATATTTAAAAAAGGTAGCAATGTTGCATGGTATTCCTAAATTCATAGTGTCTAATAGATATATATTTTTGAGCTACTTAGGAAAATTTTAAGTACCAAAATTTTGGTTACTACATCTCATCATCCATAAATAGATAGTTAAACCAATAACTAATAGAAATTTAGAGACTTTACTACATAAGATAGTTAATAAGAGACAAAGGATTGCAATATATAACTAGGGCATGCTGAGTTCACAAAAAATAGGAGTACTTTTGGAATAGCTCAATTAAGTCTACTTGATGTGATCATTTAAATTCTTATGAAAACTTAGAGATATTATGAGTAGTTAGTTGGAGTTTCCCTCTAAGATATGGCTAGTATTTATGATAAAGCCTTGGATTGTTCTTACATTATCTAGACTAAGAGTAACTATTTAAGGGAAAGAGAAAGTTTGAGGGCTATAACCATCCTAAAGGTGGAAAAAGGTTGATTCTTGAGGTAATGTGTTGAAAAGGCATGGTAGATTTATGCAGTCAATATCATGATAAGGAGGTTAGTCTTTAGGTAGTTATGAGGAGAGGAACTACCACTACAAGAGTTGTAGACTAAACCTCCGAGTGGGTGGAGTCTATGGTAATGAGGTGATCTATCCTCATGATGGTTGTTGGTATTTATGTCTTTTAATTATCATTTTGGTGACGGTAATGTTTAGAAGGGTCAATCTCAAGCTCATATTACTTGATCAATTTAAAATAAGCAACAATAGGTTATGGGATTTCATTCATCACTAGCTAGCTTTTCCAATCATACTATCTAGTTAAGGGTATAGAAACCTTGTACCTATCATCGAGACAAAGGAAAGCCAATGTTGTGGATGTTCCTTCATTTAGGTGCGTAAATATGATTAGCCACTCTATAGCTGAGTTTCAAGGTAATGTGATGAATGATATGTTAATGTTTCTTCTTTATCAGCATGTATACTTCTTAAATATAGGGTAACTCATTCTCCTATGTCATATGCTTTTCTTAATAGAGCTACTTATCTCTCTTGGCTGATGTCTCTACTTCTATTATGTTTCCTTCAAGATATGTGAATGACTATTATAGGCTCATTAGATAATTTTGCTTAATAGTTAGTAGGGTTGATTTCTTATTAGACTTATATAGTTTAAATTGAATGAATTTGATATGGCCATACGTATATACATGTTAGGAAAATACTGAGCATTTATAGAATGTGTAGATGAGAGTGTGGTACTTTCAAGACCAAAGGGTGATAGGATCTATTAACAAAGAAGAAAAGCTATGCACTCTTAGAATGTTGTGTTAGCTATCACTCAAAGTACCATAGTTTAGAAATGATTTATGCTCTTCTTGGCTTATGTTCGCAATATTGCGGCTTATCATGAGGCACCATTAGAGGAACCTATGGTGATTCAAGAGTATCCAAGTTTTCCTTAATGAGATTCTAGGTATGGTGCTAGTTTCATATGTTGATCTCACTATCAATTTATTATGATAAACTAAGCTAGTATCCAAGCTACCAATAGAGATGAAGGAGCTTAAGGCTTAGTTAGAGGAGGTGTTTGAAAAGGTCTATATTCTAATGAATATGTCACCATAAGGAGTGACATCCCTCTTTATTAGAAAGAAGGATAGAAGTTTGAGGTTTTCTATCAACTATAGAGGGTTGAATCCACTTATAATAAAGAACTATTGTCCTCTACCTTGTATCAATGGTCTATCTTAACTGATTTTAAGGGGCCGTAGTGTTTAAAAAATTGATTTTTTGTTAGACGACCATATGTTGAGGAATATTGTGTAGAATAATCAAAATAAAACTTTCAAGATGTATAAGATCCTTAGATATTTCTTAGATTGTAGTATTTATTTATGACATACTCATCTACTCTAGTATCTATGATAATGATAATGTTGTTGAGAGTCCTCAAATTGTATGCCAAGCTCTAAAATTGTGAGCTTTGGATACACCAAGTAGATTTTCTTTGGCATGCAATCTTGAATAATAGGATGTCACTAAACCCTTCCATGATTTTAATAATTACCAAGTGGTTTCCATTGATGTTAATAAAGGAGGTCCATAGTTGTTTGGGATTGGTAGGTTAATATAGAAAAAATTTCAAGGATTTCTATAATATATCTTGTCCCTTAACCACTTTACTAGAGAAAAATACATGTTTTCAATGCGATGACTATTATAGTGAGGCTATTGAGAAGTTAAAAGTTGAAGAGGGGTTTCAATTTATATCTAGTACATTACCTAGTGTTTTAGTTGGTTTTGAGGTGTATAGAAATGGTTCTATGCGTTGGTTTATTTATGTGCTAATATAGTATGACATAGTAGAGGATTATGCTTTATGTTAGGTGAAGTTACATGAATAGAACTAATTTATGTACGAGTTAGAAGTTTCTATGGTGGTTTTCACTTTGAGGATATAGAAGTATTAATGGTGTTTAGTACAAGTTTCACACTGGTAATAAAAGTCTCAATTACATTTTCACATAGTGATAATTGATTTTGAAGCAACATAGATTGTTATAGCTTGTTAAGGGTTATGACATGTAGTTTACCTACCATGTGGGTAAGGCTAATGTGGCAACATATGCTCTTATCTAGAAGATGCCACACTCCTTGAGTTTTATTGGTTTGTTAGATACTTTATGTTAAAAGCTTAGAGAGATAAAAATTATGTTGATTACAACTAGTAGCTTAGAGGTGTTAATGGGTGCTCTTATAGTCACACCTTCTATCTTTAATAAAATTTGAGCTAGTTAGCCCTGTGATGTGAAAATCAAGAAGACATGATGTGGTTTTGATGGTGGTAAAGCTAAAAGATTCTAATCCATGATTATGAGAACATAAATTGTCATGGCAAGAAGTATATACTATGAAGATGTGATGAGCTAAAGAAAAAGATCCTTAAAGAGGATCACTATGCTCCTTATTCCACCCACCTTGGTGAGCATTGGTTATATAAGGACATGAAGAAAGTATATTAATGGCCTCATATGAAGTGGAAAGCTATGGAGTTTGTTACCACATGCTTGACCTTTTAGAACATCAAGATGAAGCATAAAAACTAGCAAAGTTAGTGTAGTCATTGGATGTTCTAGAGTGGAAATGGGATAATATATGCATGGATTTTGTGGTTGGTGTTCAAGGTATTCATAGTGGGTTCAATTCCATTTGGGTTAATCTTTATCAACTAAGTTACTAGTATTTATACTGATGAAATTTATTTGGTGCGTTTTGTATATGGATAGAGCTTGTCTGAAGTATGTGGTAAGATTCCAAAGAGTATCTATTCAGATTATTTTAGATTGGGACTTGAGGTTCCTATCACACAATTGGTAGAAGTTACAGACTACTTTTGGGTCTTAGGTAAATATGACTACTGCATTTTAATCCAACTACAATTGGTCAAACATAAGATGTGATGTGGCAACATGATTATTCAAACTTTCTAAGATATGCTTCTAATATGTGTGATGGATTTTGGTGGTAGTTGAAAAGATTCTTTGGACATAGTTTTCCTATAACAAGTGTTACCATAAAAGTATCAGCATGGTGCTTTTTAAGGCCTTCTATTTTACTTGAGTGATATTTGAGATACAATTGTGTTGGCACCATACATGATTGAGGACACTATGAAGTAGATTAAGTTGAATTACTTTCACATAAGAGCTTCCTAGGATCATTAAAAGAGTTGTTATAACACCCTCAATTTTACTACTATTTTTTTTTTGTTTTTTGTGAAAGCATAATGCAAAAATAACTTCTTGTTACCACTATAATTGATAAAAGTCTATCTTCCTTCACCATTCTCACATTAATCACTAGGCAACATGATTGAAATGTAAATAAAGATAAATAGAAAATGAGAAAAGCTTCATAAACGTATATATGAGTTGAAGATTAATTATGATTAGAATATCAAAAAATAAAGACAAAAGGGATACTAAGGATCTAAGAGTACCAAAATGCATCTAGGTAAAGCTATCACTCCGATGACATAACTCTTTGCCCAAAATCCCTAATAAAGAAAATCACTACACACCACACAAAGACAAATAGTTAGAAAAATTATCCAATGGATCCTTAATGACCAACACAAAGAAATATGGGTAATCTTCTCATGGTAATATGTCGCACGCATGAAAAGGTTGGAGATTATGCTACATATTGAGCAATGTAACAATATGTTCAAGTAAGAGATAAATAAAAATACACATGTGCATAGTGGAAAGTAAGCACATATGCTAAATACATAAAATAATAAAAGATGATTACTAATTTAGGCATAATTATTAGATATAACATATTCTATTATTTTATATGTTGAATTTTAGGACCCCATAACTCTTATTCCGGTAGAACTTTCAAAAGCAACTCTCAAAACAATACACCTAAACCATTACCATTGTCTAGTAGAATGGCCCCAACACCTATTAGGAAAAACAAACTTGATCCAATATTCATAAACCCATGGAACTATCCAAAGTACCTCTTGGGGATGACATACTTGAGCCACTATATCATTAGTTAAAGTAGCCCATCACATCAGTCTTAGCTCAAATAATATTCCAATTTAAATTAGTAATGTATTATCGATTATTTACTTATCTCAAATTATATTATCATTCACTTTATGTTTAGGGACCCAATATTGTTAATCCGGTAGAACAAAATAATGCATCCCTCAAGAAAAAAACATACCTAGGCCACTCATAATGCTATGTGGAATGGACCTATAAAATACCTTAACCCAACTCCCATGATCTTGTAATTAGAAATAATAATTTCTTATTCATGATTGAATGTTAGGTGGAAAACACAATTAAAACAATTAAAGTAGAATTAAAATACTCCAAAAATCCTAATTTAGGAATTATGGAAAATAATGATTTATTAGAGAAAATCTTAGAAAATGGGTTACTTTATTAAATAAAGAGGAAATTAATTGAGGAAAATAAAGATAAATCAATAAATAAATTATTTATAAAATTTTAGACATTTTACTAATTAGAAGGAAAGTTAAGGAAATTTTATCCAAAATAGCCCAATTAATCTAAAAATAAATTTAATTATTATTCTTAAAATAGTCATTATTAAAATTAAATATCTAAATTAAATATATAAATAAATAAAGACCCAAATACACCCAACACAACCATTTTATCATTTTTTCCATTTTCCATTTTCCATTTTTCTTTTTTCTTTTTTTTTCCTTCTTTTCTTTTTCTCTCTTCCTCCTTTACATTATTTCCCCCCCGATTGGGCCAGCCCGTCGGCCCAGACCCCTACCCCTACCCCATCCCGCACAGCCCAAGCCGCGCGGCCTGCTCCCCTCGCCCGTCTCCTCTTGGCCAGCAACTAAACCAGCCCTCTTCCTTTTTTTTCTTTTTCCCCCTGGACCGACCGGTCCAGTCCTCTTCTTCCCCGACTTGCACCCCGACCTACACCCCGAACTGCAAACGCGATCTTCGCAGGCAGCCACCTGCGTCGACCGTCCTCCCCTGCCCTCCCTGCCATTTTCTTTCCTCTTTTCGACCCCAACCAAGTCCCTCTCTTCCCTTCGCGCGTGCCATCTCTTTCCTTTTCTTCCCCCTCCCCGACCTATCTACCATGGCAGGACTACACCGCCTGCCACCGCCGGCCGGTGGTCCTGCCATACCTGCCCGTTTGTCTTCTTCTTCTCTTGTCTTTTTCCTCCTCAATTAGCCTATAAATACCCGTCTTAGCACCTGTAACCGAGCTCCCTCTTTCGTAGCCCAGAAACCCCAGTCGCTCGCCGCCGCCCAAACAGCTCTCTATTCCGCCATCTCCGGCGACCACCACAACAAACTCCTCCCACTGAGACCATCCCTGCGCTTCCCTCTACGAAACCAGATCACCATCACCCCTTCCCTTGCCTTGCACGAGCCGCCCAGGGCGTGCAAAAGTGCCTCCTCGAACAACCTGTTCCAGCCCTCGCCGCCCCTCGTGCCGCCTTCCGCCGCCCATTTCCGCCTCTGCCGGCACCTCCTCCACCCTCCAAAACACCCAGGGAATCTTCCTCTACCTTCCCCTTCCTTCTACTCCCCCTGCCTCCCTCTCCTCCTTCCTCCCTCATCTTCCACCTCTCTCCACCGCCCTCGGCCGCCGCGCCAACCACCGCGCGCCGCCACCCCTTGCTACGCCACCACCCTCACTCCACTCCCCTTCACCTGCTGTTTCTTTCCCCACCTCAAACTCCTCCTTTTCCCCTCCCATCTAACCACCTTCTCCATCTTTTCCTCTCTTCTCCACCTCCACCGCCGCCGCCGTCGCCGCCACGCGCCACCGCCGAACCACCACCGACCCTAGGTGGTTCTCCACTCATCTAAACCCTAATACCCCTTTTATATAACTGCTACTATTTTCTACTAATATTAATAATACTATACTTATTATTATTATTATTATTATTATCATCATCATTATCACTTTTATTATTATTATTATTATTATTATTATTATTATTATCATTATTACCATTATTATTGTCTCTATTATTAATGTTCTTATTTTCTTACTAATACTAACATCCCTTTTAAACCCTAACTTGTATTATACTTAACTTTGGTCTTATTGTTATTAGTATTAACATTTTATCATTATTATTTCTATCATCCTCACTATGGTTATTATTATTATTGCTTACCCTTACTTGGCTATATTATTATTATTATTATTACTATTATTACTATTATTATTATTATTATTATTACTATTATTATTATTATTATTATACTTAACACATTTATCACTATTGTTAATAATAATACTACTTTTGTTCTTATCCATGTTAGTTAACTCAAGCTAGTAAATATCATGTGGTTTTTAACTAAGAAGAGTACTTGAACCTTATTACCATACCATTTAACATTAACCCTAACCTCATTACTAGGACACTATTATTAGCTATTACTATTATTACTACTATCACTACCTTATTATTGTAATCAAAAGCATTTGAACCCTTTTATTATTCAAGAATATACAACCATTATCATTATCACCCTTAGGAATAGTTTACTTGTAATATTGTGACCTTATAATATTATCATTTCAAATATAACACCATTAATAGACTTGGCCTTAAAACGCTAGGGTTTCTATCACTAGACATTAGTGTCACTATTTTATTAATACTAACACTATTTTCCTATAGCTAGCATAAACCCTATTAATACAATATTAGAACTAATGGGGTTAATAAAATAAGTGTAACAATAAGTATCAAAAAAATAAATATATTTTGACTACTAATATTTAGTATACTAATTCTAATGTAAGAGCCCTAGTTTTTGTATAACACCCTTTTAGTAATAAAAACTCTAATCCTAAACTGGAATAAGGAAATATGGTACTTATAAGGAAAACTAATACTTAGCATTTATCCCTTTTATAGGTAATCCCGACGAAAGCCCTAAGGAGTTAGAGGAGCGTGCTCCAAGCCCGGCGTCGCCTTAGGTAAGGACGAAGCTAATGGCCATGTGCTATGTGTGACATGGATGTGTTGAATGTTGTGTATGCCATGCTATGCCATGTATTATATGATTTGTGTATAACTTGTCTTATGTGTAGCGCAGCTTGGAGATTGAGGTATGTTGTATGTGCTTCCATGACATGAGCATGACATGTATATGTATGATGTTTATGATGTATTATGTTATGGCCCTCTAGGACATGCATGTTAGGATAAATGGTAAAATGAGTTGGGAATATAAGAATGACCGGAAATAAATGGGAAGTGAGACCACTAAGGGGGATATGAGGTTGACCTAAGTACCTCATGATTTATGAAAGGAGATTTAAGTGGGAGGAATGTCCGAAATAAATGAGAGTTGGGAACCATGCATGGGAGCCTTGAAATTGTATGGTGGTATTAATGTTCTATGGTGGTATTGATGGTAGCATGGTGGTGTTATGGTTTGGTGGTATTAATATTTGTATGGTGGTATTAGTGATTTCATGGTGGTATTAATGGCTTATGGTGGTATTAGGGTTTGCATGGTGGTGTTATGGTTTGGTGGTATTAATTTTTGTATGGTGGTATTAGGGTCTGTGATAAGTGTGACTTTTATATCTTATTCCTAAGGTTTATAAGAGTTTTTACCTTTAATTTCAGTCAGAATTCTCCCTTTTTGTTCGTATTATTGCCTTTGTGTTGTGAAAATTTGCAGGGTCTCAAGCAACAAAAATAATCAGGAAGGATGAAGAAAAAGAATAACCTTAAAGGGAGAAGAAAGGAGAAAAAAGGAGCAAAGAGGAGATAAAGTTAAAGTGCAAAAAGAAAGAATGCATATTTAAAGTATATGGGTATGAAAGAAGTGAAATTTAGACCACAAAAAGGTCTGAATTTGGAGAAGATTTCAACATCAAAGTTTTAGATATTTTTAATAGCTTTCCAACGCATCCAAAATCAGCTTAATCGGAGTTATGATGAAAACGTTATGGTCAAAATACGAATTATTTTCAAAGCTGACACGGGAAGCCCATCGTTACCGAAACCCTAGCGATCCACGAGGCGGTAGTGTAAAAACTCTTATTCTAATATCTCAAGGCAGCCTCCACTCCCTCTCTTTTTTCTCTTCTCTATCCTCTTCCCCAATTCATCAAGATCTCTCTTGTAAATTAGAGATGAAGGTTCAAGAAGTTAAATTCTTGCAAGAATTTGTGAACATCAAGGGTATTATCTAATGATATTTTCTTTATCTATGGAATCTCTTATTGTTTTTAATATTCTTGCTATGAATTTGATGGGCTAGATCTTGTGCTAAGGTGAAGGGTAATTTTTCCCGATCCAAATGTGTTGAATTATTGCATCCTTTTTTATTCAATTCATAATGTATGTGTTGTGTTATTGATTAATTGACGGATTCTTGAACCACGGCCGGGTTCTGATTTTCGGTGTGGGAAATACCGGTGAGATCGAGAGATAATCCAGTATTAGACCCAATAGCACAACGGGAGATTAAATTGTAGGTCGAGAGATGATCGATTTGACCTCTTCAATAATAAAGGAGGAAACTTTATAGACTTTAATGCATTACATTCTATTAGACTCTAAGCTAGAGATAGTTAGGGCCATAGATATGTAATAGGGTGGTTGTGGCTTGAGAAAGCACAACACTTTCTATCCTTGTTGGCATGATTGATTATGATTGTTGAATTATTTTGTGATGTGATCTTCGATTACATGTGAGGATCGGGGGCGATGAACCGGAACCTTAGCTCTTCTATTTATTTGAGTGACTTGAGTGCTATTTTCCTTTATTTTTAGCTTATTTAGTTATTTTAGCTTACAATTTATTATTTCATATCATCTCGTAGTTTAGACATAGTTAAGTTCTATCATTGTCCTAGTGGTCATTCACCAATCCTTATGGGATCGACCTTGACTACTACTCTGACCCCGTGCACTTGCGGGTAGGAACGTGTCAAGTTTTTGGCGCCGTTGCCGGGGATTTGCAGCGAGTGACATTAGGACTCAAAGAATTTATTGTGATCTAGACATTTTTTTCTTTTTACATTCTTTTTGTTGTGGTTGACTAATCTTGGGTGTAAGAGTTCTTGATTTAGTGCAGGTGCATTAGTGCATGACCCGCGCTAGTGGGGGTGATCTAGTGCCACTTGATCTCGAGATTGAGAAGACCATCTCACATTTACGCAGGTCACACACACAAATATTGAAATGGAAACCAATACTCCACCCCATGATGGACAAATCCCACCACAAGAGCACATCTTACTCCAAGAACAAGCTCCTATCCAAGAGCAAGCTCCCATTCCTAGGTCACTTCGGGACTATGCTACACCAAGCCTTGATGGCTCAACCTCAAGCATACGAAGACCGGCCGTACAAGTTAATAATTTTGAGATCAAGCCTGCCATTATCCAGATGCTACAAACATCAGTTCAATTCGGAGGTAACCTTATTGAAGATCCCCACTCCCATATTGCTAACTTTGTAGAAATCTGTGACACTTATAAGCTAAATGGTGTTTCTAATGATGCAATTAGGCTTATATTGTTCCCTTTTTCGTTACGTGATAAGGCTAAGAGTTGGTTACACTCATTATCCCCAGGGTCTATTACTACTTGGGACGATTTGATGAAGTCTTTCCTTTCTAGATATTTTCCACCATCAAAAACTGCAAAATTACGGAATGACATCACTACCTTTATGCAAAATGACCTTGAATCGCTTTATGATGCATGGGAAAGGTTTAAGGATTTGCTTAGGAAGTGTCCACATCATGGCCTACCTATGTGGCTTCAGATGCAAACTTTTTATAATGGTATCTCTACTACTAACCGTTCTATGATAGATGCAGCTGCAGGAGGTACCATTATGAACAAGACTCCAGAGCAGGTTTATGAGTTCATTGAGGAGCTAGCTTCGAATTCCCATCAATGGCACTCCGAACGTGCCCTGATACAAAGGACTCCAGGAATTCACTCTTTAGATTCCATCACATCATTAGAGGCTAAGATTGATTTTCTTGCAAAAAAATTTGACAAAATTGGTAGTACTTCTTGTATGCAGGTACAAGCTAATGCATCTATGTGTGAGTTATGTGCTGGATCACACTTAAGCACAAAATGTCAAGTTGGGAATCCCTTCCAACAATCTTATGATCAAGTGAACTACATGCGAAATAGTTATGGGAGACCGAACAATCCCTACTCCAATGTGTACAATCCTGGATGGAAAAACCATCCAAACTTTAGTTGGAGAAATGAAGTTCCTACAAAGCCTCCGGAATTCACACAACAACAACCAACACCTCCAGCTCCTTTACTGCCCCAACAACCTCAATCTTCTTCCCTTGAAGAGATGATGTCCAAGTTCATCACTCGCACCGAGAGGACCCTTCAAAAACATGATGCTCAAATTCAAGCTCATCTTTAGAAACAAGAAGCCCGCCTCAAAAATCAGGATGCATCCATCAAGAACCTAGAGGCACAGATTGGACAACTTGCTAATGCCATTTCAGTGAGAGCACCTAACACTTTGCCTAATAATACAATCATCAACCCCAAAGAGCAAATGAATGCAATAGCCTTGAGGAGTGGGAAACCACTACTTGAACCATACCCTCAAGAACCCAAGGAAGATAAAGAAAAAGCTCCTAAAGAGAAAGTGCCTGAATCACAACCTGATACAATCCACACTTCACCTCAAGAGGTAAATGCATATGTTCCTCCTCCTCCGTTTCCAGGTAGGATTGTACAACGCAAGTTAGATGCTCAATTTGTAAAATTTCTTGATATACTTAAGAAAGTGCACATTAACTTGCCGTTGCTTGACATTGTGAGACAGATGCCCAGTTATGGGAAGTTTCTAAAGGACATAATCACTCACAAGAGGAAACTGGATGATTTTGAAATAGTAAGTTTGAATGAGGAATGCTCTGCAATCTTGCAGAACAAACTTCCTCCTAAGGTTAAAGATCTAGGAAGTTTCACTATCCCATGTGTACTTGGGGATTTAAAATTCGAGAAGGTATTATGTGATCTTGGTGCTAGCATTAATTTGATGCCCTTCTCTGTTTTCAAGCGTCTAGGTCTAGGGGAACCAAAACCCACCAATATGTCCCTTCAGTTGGCTGATCGATCTATCAAATATCCGAGGGGCATTATTGAAGATGTTTTAGTTAAAGTGGACAAATTTATCTTCCCTGTTGACTTTGTTGTGCTAGATATGGAGGAAGATCACAAAGTCCCCCTAATTCTTGGTAGGCCTTTCTTAGCAACAAGATGTACTCTTATAGAAGTCCAAGAGGGTAAGCTCATTCTTCGTTTCCAAGGCGAAGAAGTCACTTTTAATGTATTTAAGAGCATGAAATACCCCTTAGATGATAACACTTGCTAATGTATTGATATCTTAGATAATGCAATTGATGATTGTTTTCAAGCAAGTGTTGTGCAGGATCCCCTAGAAAGGTGTTTGGTTCAACAAAGAGAGTGGGAGAATGAAGAGAAAGAAGAAGAGGTTTTCCGGTACTTGAATGCGCATCCACCATATGGTCGTCACACTATGGTCCCCTTAGAAGGGCTAGAGAGGGCCCAGATTCCAAAATTGAAGTCATCTATTGAGGAACCTCCCACACTAGAGCTTAAGCCACTATCTCAGCATTTGAAATATGCATTTATTGGTCATAATGATACACTTCCCATCATTATTTATTCATCTTTGACTAATTTGTAGGAAGAAAAATTGATGAGAGTGCTTAAGGAACGACAGAAGGCTTTCAGATGGACCATTGCTGATATTAGAGGGATTAACCCTTCCATGTGCATGCACAACATTCTCATGGAAGACATCCACAAGAAAGTGATCCAACCTCAAAGGCGATTGAACCCAACAATGCAAGAGGTGGTGAAGAAGGAGGTAATTAAGCTATTAGATGCAGGTATGATCTATCCAATCTCTGATAGCTCTTGGGTTAGTCCTGTCCAAGTGGTTCCCAAGAAAGGGGGAATCACGGTAGTCAAGAATGATAATAACGAATTGGTGCCTACTAGAACTGTTATAGGTTGGCGTGTCTGCATTAATTTTAGAAAGTTGAATGATACCACTAGAAAAGACCACTTCCCCCTTCCCTTCATTGACTTGATGCTTGAACACTTGGCGGGGCATGACTATTATTGCTTTCTTGATGGGTATTCTGGTTATATGCAAATACCTATTTCCCTTGAGGACCAAGAGAAGACAACCTTTACTTGTCCTTATGGCACCTTCGCATATAGACGAATGCCATTTGGTCTTTGTAATGCCCCTGCTACTTTTCAAAGATGTATGATGGCTTTATTTCATGATATGATTGAAAAATTTATGGAAATTTTTATGGATGATTTTTCGGTTTTTGGGTTGTCATTTGATGCATGCTTAAATAATCTTGAACTTGTTCTTAAGCGTTGTGAGGATACAAATTTGGTTTTAAATTGGGAAAAGTGTCATTTAATGGTCTAAGAAGGAATAGTTTTAGGGCATAAGATTTCATGCAAAGGGATAGAGGTAGACAAAGCTAAAATTGACTTCATTGAGAAATTGCCACCCCCCACATGTGTTAAAGATATACGTAGTTTCCTTGGTCATGCAGGTTTCTATAGACGCTTCATTAAAGATTTTTCAAAAATTTCAAAGCCTCTTTGTGATCTATTGGCTAAAGATGTGCCCTTTCACTTTTTTGATGCATGTCTGGTTGCCTTTAACACTTTAAAGGCAAAACTGGTAGATGCTCTGATTATTGTTACTCCTGACTGGAATTTACCTTTCGAGATTATGTGTGATGCTAGTGATGTTGCTATAGGAGCAGTCTCGGGGTAGCGTAAGGAAAAAAATTTCATACTATCTATTATGCTAGCAAGACTTTGAATTCTGCACAAACGAATTATGCAACAACTGAAAAAGAATTGCTAGCTGTGGTTTTCTCCTTTGACAAGTTCCATTCTTATCTATTGCTTAACAAGGTCATTGTCTATACTGACCATGCAGCCTTGAAGTATCTTTTTAGTAAGTAGGATGCAAAGCCCAGAATCATTCGGTGGATTTTATTGTTGCAAGAGTTCGACTTGGAAATCAGGGATAGGAAGGGAAGTGAGAATCAAGTAGCTGATCATCTTTCTCGTTTACCCTCTACCTACGTGATTAATCAGGAAGCTACACCTATTCAAGATGCATTTCCCGATGAAACACTCTACGCTGTTACAAATCATCCTTGGTATGCTGATATTGCAAACTATCTTGTAAGTGGAATCTTACCCAATGATCTTTCCTTTCATCAAAGGAAGAAGTTCTTACATGATCTGAGGTATTACTTTTGGGATGATCCCTACCTCTATAGGATTTGTGCTGATCATGTCATTAGAAGATGCATCCCTGAGCATGAAATGCATTCTATACTATCTCATTGTCATAGTAAAGAGTATGGTGGCCATTTTGGCCCCACCAAAACTGCTGCAAAAGTCTTGCAATGTGGATTCTATTGGCCTACCTTATTTTATGATGCATACTCCTTTGCTAAGATTTGTGATAGGTGTCAAAGAATGGGAAATATTTCTAGAAAACAAGAGATGCCCCTCACAAACATTCTTGTAGTGGAGTTATTTGATGTTTGGGGAATCGATTTTATGGGACCATTTCCTAAGTCTATAGTGAATGAATATATTCTTGTGGCAGTTGATTATGTATCTAAGTGGGTAGAGGCTATAGCCACTCCCACAAATGATGCAAAAGTCGTCACTAAATTTTTGAAAAAGAATATCTTTTCAAGGTTTGGGACACCTAAGACTATCATTAGTGATGGGGGTTCTCATTTTTGCAATAGAGCATTTAATGCTCTTTTGAGTAAGTATGGAGTTAACCATAAGGTTTCTACCCCATACCATCCTCAAACTAGCGCCCAAGTGGAGGTGTCAAACCGTGAGCTTAAGAGAATTCTTGAGAAAACGGTTAGCTCTTCTAGAACGGATTGGTCCTTGAAACTTGACGATTCTCTATGGGCTTACCGAACAGCTTTTAAAACTCCTATTGGAATGTCCCCTTATAATCTAGTTTTTGGAAAATCTTGTCATCTCCCTGTAGAACTTGAGCATAAATCATTTTGGGCTACCCGTCTCCTTAACTTTGATATGCAAGCTGCAGGTGAGAAGAGGCTCCTTCAATTGAATGAACTCGATGAATTCCGGCTTAAGGCATATGAGAGTGCTAGGCTATACAAAGAGCGCACGAAAAGGATTCATGATCAACGCATCACCAAACGAGCATTTGAAGTAGGGAAACAAGTGCTTCTATTTAATTCTCGTTTGCGATTGTTCCCTAGAAATCTTAGATCCCGATGGTCAGGACCCTTCACAATCAGACAAGTTTTTCCATCCAAAGCAGTCGAAATCTCTAGCCTTGATAAAGAGCCATTCAAAGTGAATGGGAAAAGGTTAAAGGTGTATGAAGGTGGTGAGGTTGCAGCCCTCAAAAACCACCATTCTACTGGATGATCCTAAGTGAAGTGAGAAAGTCAAGCCAATGACTATAAACAAGCGCTTCTTGGGAGGCAACCCAATTTTTTTTATTTTTCTTATTTTGGTCTGCTTGGTTTGTTTGCTCTTTGTTTCCTTATGGATTTTTTCCCCTCTTTTCTTTTGTGCTTCTTATTTCACATTGAGGACAATGTGATACATAAGCATGGGGGAGAATATGGCCTATCCTTGTCATTTGGTTAGTATTCTATTCTTCCCTATTTTTTTTATGAGTGTTGCTATCTTTTTCCTTGGTTATTTCTTTTGGATTTTTATCTAAAAAAAATCAAAACAAATAAAGAAAAGAAAAGGAAATGACCCTTCATTTATGATATTAAAGAGTGTTTTGTCTTGCAATGGCAGGAGTGTTTAGTTTGGTGTGATAAGACCCTTTAAATCATCTTTTGAAAATGGATTTCTATGTGCTTAAATGTTTTGGTTGCATTGTTATGAGACAAGTATAATTGTGTTTGAGAACTTTAGGGTTATATATGTCTTAACATTCTTGTGGTATTGTAGTTTGACTTATGCTGATTTACTCTTTGCCAAAAGGTGTTAGAATTAGAGAATTTTGGACCTAGTGAGACTTTGAGCCTTTAGACTAATACATCACTACATTCTATTATTTTTTCTTTTTTGTGTGTCTCCCACCATGACTTGAGAAACTAGAACTT
This sequence comes from Tamarix chinensis, assembly GCA_030549775.1. Classification (NCBI taxonomy): domain Eukaryota; kingdom Viridiplantae; phylum Streptophyta; class Magnoliopsida; order Caryophyllales; family Tamaricaceae; genus Tamarix; species Tamarix chinensis. Next base: position 60,368,940 of record CM060177.1, on the reverse strand, counting down.
GTAATTGTTATCTTCAAAGCCACATATGACTTAGACGTGCATTAAAATGATAGAGGCACTTGTTTTTTTGTCATAACCTACATTAGCCAAATAGCATGACCTTCACATTTTATCCTTTGCTAACCCTGTTGTGCTTATGGCCATTTTCTTGATCTAAACACACATGTAACCCAATTTCCTTTATCCCTCCCTAAGTCTAGAATCAATGGTTGTTGCGCAATTTCAAAAAAAAAAGAAAGAAAGTTGGGAGTATGATGTAATCTAAGCATGAGGGAGGTGTGAAAGAGTAAATGGTTGTGTATGATGAAGAGAAAATCGATATATCTCTCTCAAAAAAAAGGGAGAAGAAGAAGAAGAATCAATAAGAAGTTTGGGGTGCTTTTGTTTTGTGATGAAAAGTTGGGATGGTAAAATATATGTTATAAAAAAAACATATCTCATTGGTACTAGACTTTTAAATCTACTTCCAAAACAAAAAAATTCCGTCCTAACCTTTTAACCTATGGCCCCATTACAACCCTAATAAGACCTCTTGATTGTTGTGTGTTCTAAGTCTTTCTAGTGGTGGAGAATCGAAAAGCATTCCAAGCATATGGATGATCATGATCATGAGTGAAAGGACTAGAGCAGAACCTTCAAATAAAATAAAACACAAGAGAGGTGTGTCCATAAGACCTAAAGTGAGAATTCTAATTCAAAACTTTGAGGGAAGAGTGAGTTGGTATATGGCTGCCTGCTGTCCACTGTTGGATGTCCTTTGTTTCATGGCATGTCCCTAGAGCTCGATAGCACGGTTACATTTCTCACATGTTGGGGCAACCTAAATATCTTTTGAAAAAGGATTTTGAGCTTTTGATTGTTATATTTTTGGGTCTTATTGCTCCATACTTGACTCTTGTTTTATTAAAGGGCTAAACACACTTTTCTGAGAAAGGGATCCTACTACTTTTCTTTTACCTCATGGTGGGTTTCTTGTATTACTTTACTTGGGGACAAGCAAATGTTTAAGCATGGGGGAGTTGATAAGTGTGACTTTTACATCTTATTCATAAGGTTTATAAGAGTTTTTACCTTTAATTTCAGTCAGAATTCTCCCTTTTTGTTCTTGTTACTACCTTTGTGTTGTGAAAAATTGCAGGGTCTCAAGCAACAAAAATAATCATGAAGGATGAAGAAAAATAATAACCTTAAAGGGAGAAGAAAGGAGAAAAAAGGAGCAAGGAGGAGCAAAAGTTAAAGTGGAAAAAGAAAGAATGAATATTTAAAGTATATGGGCCTGAAAGAAGTGAAATTTAGACCAAGAAAAGTTCTGAATTTGGAGACGCTTTCAACATCAAAGTTTTAGATATTTTTAATAGCTTTCCAAAGCATCCAAAATCAGATTAATCGGTGTTATGATGAAAACGTTATGGTCAAAATATGAATCATTTTCAAAGTTGACACGGGAAGCCCATCGTTACCTAAACCCTAGCGATCCACGAGGCGGTAGTGTAAAACCTCTTATTCTAATATCTCAAGGCAGCCTCCACTCCCTCTCTTTTCTCTCTTCTCTATCCTCTTCCCCAATTCATCAAGATCTCTCTTGTAAATTAGAGACGGAGGTTCAAGAAGTTAAATTTTTGCAAGAATTTGTGAACATCAAGGGTATTATCTAATGATATTTTCTTTATCTATGTAACATAGGGTTAAGAGTGGTTAACCACGGTTTGGTGTGGACAATTAGGGTCGGTTATGGCTGCTTAGAGTTGTTGGTGTTGTCATGTGTATTTATTGATTAAAGTGTAGTTATGAATGTGGGATTTTATTAGTTGTGATGTGTACAGTATAAAGAGAATGATTTATGCATGTCAAGAGTGTTGCGTGATTCAATAAGACACGGATAAGACACTAATAACGTAAAGCAAAAGACTATTGAGCTGAGCCGAGTCCGATCCACCGATTAGAATAGTGGTCAGAGGTGTTCTGCTCTGTGCATTTCGTTCCGGTCCACCGGCTATAGTAGTGGTCAAAGGCATTCTGCCATGTGCGTTTCATTCCGGTCCACCGGCTACAATAGTGGTCAAAGGCAATCTGCCCTGTGCGTTTCGTTCTGGTCCACCGGCTATAATAGTGGGGGCCTCGGCTCGATAGACCCAAAGTAAATAAGTTAAACCACGGGAAAAATACTAAGTACTTACAGTGAAACACCATGTTGAGGCGGGGCCTGTCCGATCCACCGGTAAGAATAGTGGTCAGAGGCGTCCTGCCCTGTGTTTTTATTTTCGGTCCACCGGCTATAATAGTGGGGTCCCCGTGCTCACATGGATTATTGAAGAATGTGTGAAATGGACTTATTATCATTAATGAGAATAAAGAATAAGTCACCAAAAAAGTATTCAGACCTTATCTTGCGGGTTATCGCATGTTGTTTATATGATTGTGCTATGTGTGCTATGTGGTATGATTGTATGTTTGGCCTTAGCGCACCAGCACCCTTACTCAGTATTGGACCCGTACTGATACTACCTTGATTGAATGGGTCCTGTGATGATCCACCGATGATGGGGAGCAGACCTCCTATGCAGGTTTGATCGGTTACAAATTGTGGGGTGGAAGGCTTGGCTTGAGTGAGTAGGCGATTCGGATATTGGTCCCTTGGGATCTATTTTATTTAGCTATATTTTGTACTACGCTTCTTGTTTTGAAACTGTACTCTTAAGTTTTATTCCTAAACGATATTCTAACTGTTGTTGACTCGTGTTTTCATGAATGACCTATGTTAACTACGTACCTATGTTTTGATGATTCTTACTTAATGATGGTTTAGCTTAGCCTTAGCACTTAGTATCGGAACAATAGGAGTGAACCGCTCTGGTACTAAGTGTGGCGGTAATACCCCCAAGTTTACGGTTTTATTTCTTTTGCTTCCGCTAAAACCTTTATCTTAAACGAAATTTTTTCAGTAGTAAATTTGGGGGTGTTACAAGTTGGTATCAGAGCGGTTGGGCCTTCGGCCATGCTCGTTTTTGAAAAATAAATTTGGTTTCGGACTTTATGTTTGATTTTGAAGTGTGTTTTGACCGCTCCTCTCTTTGTTTTTAAACTTTTTAAGCTGATACCACAAGTTGGTATCAAATATTTTGGTTGTGAAGAATCAGGTTTCAGTTAGGGATTCAGTTCTCACTATCCTAAATGTTTTAACTGAAAATTTAATAACCTTCTTTCAAGTAAATTTTAAATCCGAATTAGCTTGTGAGGATAGTACAATGGGGTAGCGTAAGTGGCCTTGTATTTTGCTGCTATGATTATGGTCTTGTAATTAGTTCGTCCCTAAGGGGGTAGTTAATTTAAATATAGCTAACGATGCATTAAGATAGGAGATTAGATTATCCTAACCCTAACCGCAGAAGAGCCACAAGAGACATCGGGGGTGAAGTCTGTTTTTAAGGGGGTAGTGATGATATACCCCAAAAATCCTAATTTAGGAATTATGACAAATAATGATTTATTAGAGAAAATCTAAGAAAATAGGTTACTTTATTAAATACAGAGGAAATTAATTGAGGAAAAAAAGATAAATCAATAAATAAATTATTTATAAAATTTTAGACATTTTACTAATTAGAAGGAAAGTTAAGGAAAATTAATCCAAAATAGCCCATTTAATTTAAAAATAAATTTAATTATTATTCTTAAAATAATAATTATTAAAATTAAATATCTAAATTAAATATATAAATAAATAAAGACCCAAATACCCCCAACACAACCATTTTATCATTTTTTCCATTTTCCATTTTCCATTTTTCATTTTTCATTTTTTTTCCTTCTTTTCTTTTTCTCTCTTCCTCCTTTACATTATTTCCCCCGGTAGGGCCAGCCCATCGGCCCAGACCCCTACCCCTACCCCGTCCCGTGCGGCCCAAGCCGCGCGGCCTGCTTCTCCTCGCCCGTCTCCTCTTGGCCAACAACCGAACCGGCTCTCTTCCTTTTTTTTCTTTTTCCCCTGGACCGACTGGTCCAGTTCTCTTCTTCCCCGACCTGCACCCCGACCTGCAAACGCGATCTTCGCCGGCAGCCACCTGCGTCGACCATCCTCCCCTACCCTCCCTGCCATTTTCTTTCCTCTTTTCGACCCCGACCAAGTCACTATCTCCCCTTCCCGCGTGCCAATCTCCGTTCCTTATCTTTCCCCTCCCCGACCTAATCTACCATGGCAGGACTGCACCGCCTGCTACCGCCGGCCGGTGGTCCTGCCACACCTGCCCATTTGTCTTCTTCTTCTCTTGTCCTTTTCTTCCTCAATTAGCCTATAAATACCCGTCTTTGCAGCTGTAACCGAGCTCCCTCTTTCGTAGCCCAGAAACCCCAGCCGCTCGCCGCTGCCCAAACAGCTCTCCATTTCGCCATCTCCGGCGACCACCGCGACCAACTCCTCCCACCGAGACCATCGCTGCGCTTCCCTCTACGAAACCAGACCACCATCACCCCTTCCGTTGCCTTGCATGAGCCGCCCAGGGCATGCAAAAGTGCCTCCTCGAACAACCTGTTCCAGCCTTCGCCGCCCCTCGCGCCGCCTTCCGCCGCCCATTTCCGCCTTTGCCGGCACCTCCTCCACCCTCCAAAACACCCAGGGAAGCTTCCTCTACCTTCCCCTCCCTTCTACTCCCCCTGCCTCCCTCTCCTCCTTCCTCCCTCATCTTCCACCTCTCTCCACCGCCCTCGGCCGCTGCGCCAACCACCGCGCGCCGCCACCCCTTGCTACGCCACCACCCTCACTCCACTCCCCTTCACCTGCTATTTCTTTCCCCACCTCAAACTCCTCCTTTTCCCCTCCCATCTAACCACCACCTCCATCTTTTCCTCTCTTCTCCACCACCACCGCCGCCGCCGTCGCCGCCACGCATCATCGCTGAACCACCACCGACCCTAGGTTGTTCTCCACTCATCCAAACCCTAATACCCCTTTTATATAACTGCTACTATTTTCTACTAATATTAATAATACTATACTTATTATTATTATTATTATCATCATCATTATCACTTTTATTATTATTATTATTATTATTATTATCATTATTACCATTATTATTATCTCTATTATTAATGTTCTTATTTTCTTACTAATACTAACATCCCTTTTAAACCCTAACTTGTATTATACTTAACTTTGGTCTTATTGTTATTAGTATTAACATTTTATCATTATTATTTCTATCATCCTCACTATGGTTATTATTATTATTGCTTACCCTTACTTGGCTGTATTATTATTATTGTTATTATTATTACTATTATTATTATTATTATTATTATTATTATACTTAACACATTTATCACTATTGTTAATAATAATACCACTTTTGTTCTTATCCATGTTACTTAACTCAAGCTAGTAAATATCATGTGGTTGTTAACTAAGAAGAGTACTTGAACCTTATTACCATACCATTTAACATTAACCCTAACCTCATTACTAGGACACTATTATTAGCTATTACTATTATTACTACTATCACTACCTTATTATTGTAATCAAAAGCATTTGAACCCTTTTATTATTCAAGAATATACAACCATTATCATTATCACCCTTAGGAATAGTTTACTTGTAATATTGTGACCTTATAATATTATCATTTCAAATATAACACCATTAATAGACTTGGCCTTAAAACGCTAGGGTTTCTATCACTAGACATTAGTGTCACTATTTTATTAATACTAACACTATTTTCCTATAGCTAGCATAAACCCTATTAATACAATATTAGAGCTAATGGGGTTAATAAAATAAGTGTAACAATAAGTATCAAAAAAATAAATATATTTTGACTATTAATATTTAGTATACTAATTCTAATGTAAGAGCCCTAGTTTTTGTATAACACCCTTTTAGTAATAAAAACTCTAATCCTAAACTGGAATAAGGAAATATGGTACTTATAAGGGAAACTAATACTTAGCATTTATCCCTTTTATAGGTAATCCCGACGAAAGCCCTAAGGAGTTAGAGGAGCGTGCTCCAAGCCCGGCGTCGCCTTAGGTAAGGACGAAGCTAATGGCCATGTGCTATGTGTGACATGGATGTGTTGAATATTGTGTATGCCATGTATTATATGATTTGTGTATAACTTGTCTTATGTGTAGCGCAGCTTGGAGATTGAGGTATGTTGTATGTGCTTCCATGACATGAGCATGACATGTGTATGTATGATGTTTATGATGTATTATGTTATGGCCCTCTAGGACATGCATGTTAGGATAAATGGTAAAATGAGTTGGGAATATAAGAATGACCGGAAATAAATGGGAAGTGAGACCACTATGGGGGATATGAGGTTGACCTAAGTACCTCATGATCTATGAAAGGAGATTTAAGTGGGAGGAATGTCCGAAATAAATGAGAGTTGGGAACCATGCATGGGAGCCTTGAAGTTGTATGGTGGTATTAATGTTCTATGGCGGTATTGATGGTTGCACGGTGGTGTTATGGTTTTGTGGTATTAATATTTGTTTGGTGGTATTAATATTTGTATGGTGGTATTAGTGATTTCATGGTGGTATTAATGGCTTATGGTGGTATTAGGGTTTGCATGGTGGTGTTATGGTTTGGTGGTATTAATATTTGTATGGTGGTATTAGTGATTTATGGTGGTATTAATGGCTTATGGTGGTATTAGGGTTTGCATTGTGGTGTTATGGTTTGGTGGTATTAATATTTGTATGGTGGTATTAGTGATTTCATGGTGGTATTTATGGCTTATGGTGGTATTAGGGTTTGCATGGTGGTGTTATGGTTTGGTGGTATTAATATTTGTATGGTGGTATTAGTGATTTCATGGTGGTATTAATGGCTTATGGTGGTATTAGGGTTTGCATTGTGGTGTTATGGTTTGGTGGTATTAATATTTGTATGGTGGTATTAGTGATTTCATGGTGGTATTAATTGCTTATGGTAGTATTAGGGTTTGCATGGTGGTGTTATGGTTTGTATGGTGGTATCAATGTGCTATGGCGGTATTAACGGTTTCATGGTGATATTAATGGCTGCATGATGATATTAGGGTTTGCATGGTGGTATTATGGTTGGAATGGTGGTATTAGGGGTCGCATGGTGGTATTAGGGTCTGTATGTTGGTATTAGTGATTTCATGGTGGTATTATTGGCTTATGGTGGTGTTATGGTTTGGTGGTATTAATGTTTGTATGGTGGTATTAGGGTCTGCATGGTGGATTTAGGGTTTTGCATGGGAGTTAATGATTGTATGGGATTTAGGGCTTGTATGAAAAGTTCGAGAGGTTGCATGGGAGCAAAATTTACGTATGAAAGGTTGATTTGGGATGTAAGAAAGGTAATGCAAGTATGATCTGGGTGTTTAACTGTTTTGGATGGAAAATAGTACGTGGAGTATTATAAGGGTATGGAGGAGACAGAATTAGGGTTTGGAGTGATTAACTCTGGGTTGTCCTGATTAAGTAAGGTTGGAGTAGCTAATTGTTATTTGTTGAGGATAATTAAGGTTTGAAATGACTAGGCATGGTTGTTATGGTAACATAGGGTTAAGAGTGGTTAACCACGGTTTGGTGTGGACAATTAGGGTCGGTTATGGCTGCTTAGAGTTGTTGGTGTTATCATGTGTATTTATTGATTAAAGTGTAGTTATGAATGTGGGATTTTATTAGTTGTGATGTGTACAGTATAAAGAGAATGATTTATGCATGTCAAGAGTGTTGCGTGATTCAATAAGACACGGATAAGACACTAATAACGTAAAGCAAAAGACTGTTGAGCCGAGCCCAGTCCGATCCACCGGTTAGAATAGTGGTAAGAGGCGTTCTGCCCTGTGCGTTTCATTTCGGTCCACCGGCTATAATAGTGGTCAGAGGCATTCTGCCCTGTGCGTTTTGTTCTGGTCCACCGGCTATAATAGTGCTCAAAGGCGTTCTGCCCTGTGCGTTTCATTCCGGTCCACCGGCTATAATAGTGGTCAGAGGCATTTTGCCATGTGTGTTTATTTCCGGTCCACCGGCTATAATAGTGGGGGCCTCGGCTCGATAGACCCAAAGTAAATAAGTTAAACCACGGGAAAAATACTAAGTACTTACAGTGAAACACCATGTTGAGGCGGGGCTAGTCCGGTCCACCGGTAAGAATAGTGGTCAGAGGCATCCTGCCCTGTGTTTTTAATTCCGATCCACCGGCTATAATAGTGGGGTCCTTGTACTCACATGGATTATTGAAGAATGTGTGAAATGGACTTATTATCATTAATGAGAATAAAGAATAAGTCACCAGAAAAGTATTCAGACCTTATCTTGCAAGTTATCGTATGTTGTTTATATGATTGTGCTATGTGTGCTATGTGGTATGATTGTATGTTTGGCCTTAGGGCACCATCGCCCTTACTCAGTATTGGACCCATACTGATACTAACTTCATTGAATGGGTCCTGTGATGATCCACTGATGGTGGGGAGCAGACCTCCTATGCAGGTTTGATCGGTTACAAATTGTGGGGTGGAAGGCTTGGCTTGAGTGAGTAGGCAATCCGGATATTGGTCCTTGGGATTTGTTTTATTTAGCTATATTTTTTACTACGCTTCTTGTTTTGAAACCGTAATCTTAAGTGGTAATCCTAAACGATATTCTAACTGTTGTTAACTCGTGTTTTCGTGAATGACCTATGTTAACTACGTACCTATGTTTTGATGATTCTTACTTAATGATGGTTTAGCTTAGCCTTAGCACTTAGTATCAGAACGGTAGGAGTGAACCGGTCTGGTACTAAGTGTGGCGGTAATACCCCCAAGTTTACGGTTTTAATTTTTTCACTTCCACTTAAACCTTTGTCTTAAACGAAATTTTTCCGTAGTAAATTTGGGGGTGTTACAAGAATCATATTGATAACAAGGCAGTTCTTGTAGGTTAAGATCCGTATACTTTCCTAGAAACCCTATTTTTATATTTCAAGCATAAATTCTTCATTTTCGCTCTTTTATCTACCAAATTTAATATCACTTCCTCAATTATTATTATTATTATTAACATACCCTAAATTTAAGGCGTAAATATAAGTTTTTCACATACAATAATATCCCCATCTCAAGATATATTATTCACAATGCTTACCAAAATGCTAATTATATAAGTACGTCACAGCTTTTCCTATAGATATCATGTAACTACCAAATTAATATACATTTTTATGATATAAGTATTAACAAAATATTCAAAAATGATGGTCTAAAACTAATGTTTAACACATGTGACAATAACATTCCCATTTTAGGGTTACAATTATAAAATTAAGCCATTTTCTTATTATGTGGAACTTATGATATTCATGAGTACTATATTAAGTTTATATAATTTCGTTGCATATTTCAAATCATCAAACAATTTAAAATACCATTATTTCCTTTTAAACCCATATTGATGAAAATTCCCTTCCAAGTAATCGAAACCCCTCATTTCATGATAACATTATGTGTTTTGATATCATTATTTCCAAATCCTCTGTTTATCACCATACATCTTAAATACTCTTTTTCGAAATTATCATACTTTATCAAGCCCATATTGTAACAAAATATCACATTAATCCATTTAGGATCTTCCACATAAAATATTATCACAATGATATCCAATAACTCTCAAATTAGTTATTTCTCATCATAAAACATCATATTATTATATCATATCATTAAAAATAGGCTTTTATCAACATAATAATTATAACATGATCATGTACATAGTCAAACATAAAAATTAGCATATAGAACCTAGACTATGACTAGTATCCTTATAGGAAAAGGCTCTAGTCTTCATGCACATATCCTATTCTTCCTTTTGCAAAACATTTGTTAAATCATCTAAGAAACAAATATTAAATCACCCTTATAATTTAATGACATAATTTGTGAAATACTAAATAAATGGATGTTGAAAGAATGGAGGTAAACAAAAATAAATGAAGGGAGTGTTTTGGGAGGCCTTATGCAATGGATGAGGAGGAATGATGACAAATTCCAAAGTTAAAGAGGTGGCAACGACATAAGTTGTTGGTGATTCGTGGTGAGGAATGGAGAAAGGGGCCAAAAGGGGTGGTTCTTGCAACTAAAGTGGTTGAATGAAGGCGGGGTTGTTTGGTGGTTCGAGTTAAGGGAATGAAGGGATTAAAGGTAGTTTTTGTCATTACTAAGTAGTGAAGAGCAGTACAGAAGGACAAAGAGGATGGTTGGGAAATGATGGGAATTGCTAGTGATGATAGGGGCGTTTTATTGAATTTTTGCAAATGAAGGGGTAGGAATAGTGGATTTTGTTACAATAAAGGGGTTAGTTTTAGTTGGGTTTCCAGATGCACAAGTGGAGGAAAAAAAAGAAGGGTTGCCATGAGTTTAGCTGAAGAAAGCAAGGGAGTTTTGGTTAAAATGGTTGCTGGTGGAGGTTGTGTTCTTATGAGTTTGGTTTGTTGTATAGGTGAGGAAATGGTGAAGTTTATTGGTCCATGAGGTGAGGGAAAGGATAAGGCTATGTATGGAGGTGTTGGTTGCCTATATTAGCGATGTTAAAGAAGAGGGAAATGAAGGGATAAAGGTTACTTTAGTTGTGCTAACATTGATAGAAAAAAAATCTTAAGAGTTAGGGAGGAGGTAGTCTGAGCATATAGTGTCAAGTGTTGATCTATATAGATGTATGTATGTAAACATGCACAAGTGAGATGTGAGTAGTGAGGGAGGTCAACATACGCTTAGTTAAGGCATGGGTTGCAACAAACAAATCATGTATGGAGTGGGAGTTAATATACGGATAGGAACGGAAGAGGGCAAAGCCATTGTCTTAGGATTTTATTTTGTGTAGGAAAAGGGGAGAAGAATAGAAGGTTGAGTAGGTGGAAAAAGAAAATAAAAGGAGTGTGAGAATGGATAGGGAAAATAAGGTAATTAGGTTTGGTTTTAATAATAGATTTAGGTTAAAATAACTTAGCTCAGGGTATTAGTATCATTTATATAACAACATTTTAAGGTTAGGTTCATATTAAAGCATTAATTGTTTGTAGTGGGGATTATGGGTAAGTTAAGAATTAGGATTAAAGAGTTAGTGGGAGGTAGAAATATTAATTTCTAAACATAGGAAAAAGGTTACGATGTGAATCACTTTAGATTAGGTATAGCTAAAATTTGGGGTATTAAATCAATACCCTTTTAAAAGAGACATTATCCTTGAACTAAATAGGTTAGGGTTGGGGAAGTAGAAAAATATATGTAAGGAAAGATGATATTGATAGTAAACTCTATTGAAATTGATTCTTTACTATCATGGATTACCCACTTAAAAGAGAGAGAAGCCAAAAACAAAACATACTTATGCTAAAAATTTTGAGACACAATTTGTGCATGTTCTTCTTGGACTCTTAGGTCACCTCCCCTTCTCTATTACGACTTTAAATAATCTTCACAAGTGAAATTGAGCTCATTTGGGTTCGACATATCTTAATGTCTAGAATCTACAAGGGTATATCCTTATAGGAGAAAGAATCATGAAGCTCCATCTCGTAGGGTTTGGCTATATGGAATTGAATTGCGAAATATTTCCTTAACTAAGTGATTTGGATGAAATTATGAATTTGAGTAAACTATGATGGAAGTGATAGGTAGAATTGTGAGGTTTGACTGGGTATTTGAAGCACAACATAACATTGTGTTAAATTATGGAGGTGTTAGAGAAGTCAGTTATAGATTGGCGAATTATGTAAGAAACATGGAGATCCCATGTTTAAAAAAAAATCATAGACAGTTTCTCACTAAAATATCTTATATTCATTTTGAGAAAAAGTAGAGATTATGGAAATTAACATGGGGGTACCGTGTTTCCTAAACAGAGACCATATTTTTTCTTTAATTTTTCAACACGATATTTTTCTCCATGGTGTTTTATCTTTAATAAAAGTAAACATGATGAAACCCTAACTATCAAGTCATGCAACCCAACTTCATCTTCTTTTCCATAGGATTCTCCATTAATTGATACTTGTAGATTTGTATAATTCATTGATTGATTAGTTACATCATCCTTTAATTACACAAGAGCATGAATAAAGATGTCTAATTTTTCTCAGTTATTCTATTTTGTAATTGAATCCTTAATTGTTCATAATCTTGTTAATTCCAAATTTTTTTTTATACTTATTAATTTCATGATGTCCTATAATAATTTTGTATAAAAGCTACAATGCTGATGAGATGTGGTAATCGGATGGGTACAAGATTCAATATTAAAAAGTTTAATCAATCAATCAATTTTGGATTATGAAAATTAAAGATGTAGTAGATTTTAATGCTAAATAGATTGGAGAAAGCATTATCTAGTCATTGAAACAAAGTTAGGTGATTGATAGTTAGGTGATTGCCAGCGGTACTTTTGGGGACTCACATAGTGAGTTGGTAGATAGGGGGAGGAAATAAGAGTGGGGGTCTCCTAACCTTATGAAGTCAATATCTAAGTTAAATAGTTGATAGAAAAATTTGACATGATATGGTTATCACAAAAGAAACTTTTTTCCTAATAGGAAGCCCAATGCTATGTTCAGTGAGTCATCTGGTATAAAGGAAGATGATACACTTACCCATGTTGATAGTGATGGAGATGTGTTGACGACCATTGATAAATGGAACAAGATTAGTGTTAGATAGATCTTGGATTCTAGGTGTTCCTACTATATACGTCCTATTTGAAGTTGATTTAAGAAATTCGAGGTGACACAAGGTGGAGTTGTCTTGATGGGTAATGATGCTCCTTATAAAGTTGCTAGGATTTGGACATTGAAGGTGTTGATGGATGACGGTGTTGTAAGGAAATTGTCCAACATGATTCAAATCTTGGAGATGACTAAGAACCGTATCTAATTTAGTTCCTTAAATTGTAATGTGTACTAGTGTATTATTGAAGATGGTAACCTAGGAGTTAAAAAAGGGCCTCTAGTGGTGATGAAGAAGAAGAGGGTCAAAATAATGTATAAGTTGGTAGGTTCCACTACTATAGGGACAAATGTTGTGACATCACTGAGGTTGTTAGACTTGGATATTATGAGGCTTTGGGACATGAAACTAAGACACGTTAGTGACAAGGCTCTAACTAAGATTTATAAGAGGGTGCTACTGGATGGAGAGAGTAAGGATATTATAGACTTTTGTGAGCATTATTTGTTTGGCAAGTAGAAGAGGGTTAGCTTTTCAAGAGTGAAGCATTGTATAATAGGACCTCTGGAGTATATCCATTTATATATGTTGGGTTCAATGATAGTGGTCTCCAAAGGTGGTTCATGGTACTTGCTCACATGTATTGATAAATTCTATAGAAAGGTATGGGTTTATTACTTAAAGCATAAGAATGATGTGTTTGGTGATTTCAAGCATTGAAAAACCTTGGTAGAGAACCAATTTGGGAAGCAGGTTAATCGTCTCAAGATAGATAATATTATTGATTTTGTTGACCAGTGTTTCACTAATTTTTGCCAACACTAGAGGATAGTGAGTCACTCCACCTATTTTAGAAGATGATAGAAAAATGGGGTGGCTAAGTGGATGAATAGAATCCTATTAGAAAAGGCTCGATGTATATTCTCACAAGAAGGGATAAGTAGAGAGTTTTGGGTTGAAGCGGTTCATATGGTAGCAAACTAGGTGAACCGGTCACCAAATTAGTTAATTTATTTATATCATCATTGGCTTTACATTCTGAGTCAAGGGGTATATGTTATGTGACCTAGTTGTATCTAAGTTTTTAACTTGGAAGAATGCTACCTTCCATGAATCCGTGTTCTAGAAGAATGAGTCTTGTGATGATGTCTCTAAGAAGGTGGAGCAAGATGTTTCTTCGGGAAAGGTGGAGGTTGAAGTTGTGTTGGATGGTAGAGATTGTTCTGAGAGACCCAATATTCCTAAAGTGGGTAGATATAAATAGTAGGTAGAGCAATAACATTGATCCAATATGAGCATGGAGGATTTTTATGTTTGCAGTTAGATAATGTTATCAAGAATTGGCTGGCTATGCTTCATTGAGTGTGGAGACTGCTGTTGATATGCATGAACCAACTTCATTCTTGGAGGCTATTGAGAGTACTAATTCTACTAATAGGTGTACTAATATGGAGGAGTAGATGGAGTCCGTATTGAATAATCATATATGGGAACTTGCGAAGATACCTAGGAAGAAAAAGATTGTTGATTGTAAATGGGTGTACAAGTTTAAACATGGAGCTCTAATGTAACACCTCCATTTTTCACTACAAAAAATTTTCATTTAAAATAGTGTAGAAGTTGAAATAAAACTAGGAAAAATGGGGTGTTACCACTGTACCAGACATAAGACAGATGTTCGCCGCCTACCCTATATTAGGTACAAGGCTAAAAAAACCAATACATTTTGAAACAATAGAGTGCGTAAATATAGATTACATAATCACTTTGAAAGATTGTTTACATTAAATGGGATTAACAAGCCCCTGCCAAATCATTACAAAATAAAAGTAGGTAAAAGTAATGGGCTACATTAAAATGAGGTTAAGGTGTGACCCCAAAACCAAAACCCCAATCCACCATGGACAACACAAAACCTCTATATGTCCATACTCTCAAGCCCCAAACCTAAGATGAGATAGATCCTTTACTATTCATCCCCAAAAACCTACCTATGGCCCTCTACTCAAGAGATGAGTAGGTAACCAAGCAAATAGGTACATCTGTATGCTACGTATGGAAAAAGCCAAGTTGCTCCCTCAATAGAAACATAGTATGTAGATTCTATCGTACATGGATGTAATATTTAACATGCATCATGTTAATATCATGTACGTAAAGGGAAGACTAAATGAGGATATGCTATCATGCATAACTCAAATAATTTAGAATATATCATGCTTAGTTTCACATTATAATCATGTGGGCACTCACACATGTAATAGTAGATTAGATCCAAGCAACCACAAGGGTTTATTTTCAATTTCTCAATATTTTATGTTATACCATGTCCTTATTCTTATATTGAAATAGGTCAAAATCCAACCAATATTTCAATCAATAACTAGTTAGTTCATTAAGCTATTACCGAAGTGTACATACCAGCTTTATCCATTTTTCTCATTCATATCATTATTTCCACTATTATCCAATTATTAATCATACACTTGGTTATCATTTATATTTTATATCATCCCACTTTTTTATTATTGAGCAATGGACTATGGATCACCCGATGACCTTACATACCATAGATGGTTATCGAAATAAGGACCTAAAGTCCAGGCCAAAGCCAATCACCAAAGCATACAAAAGTTTAGGCCAACGATGATCACTATATTAAACATAAGTCCAGGTAGAAGCCAACTACCTATGTAACCAGACCCTATAGTATCAATACCTCCTAGTACATCATTGGTGTCTACAGTAGGTAAGGAACCAAGATCTCTTAGGATCCCGCTCGAAGGTAAATCCTAAAGGTACCAATAAATGCATGAAGACAAACTAACCCTCAGTAGCTAATTGAGGATTGGGTAACTCAAACCCATACGTAACTTAATTGCCTATCACTTTATGTTGTTAGTATATTATTCATAAGGATAAGTGATCACACAAGGCCCATACATAAGCAAGCAAAGGATTTTCTATATTTATTCCACATAAATCCTTTTATTTCCATTTTTCCAACCATGTAAGGTTTCCATTTACCCTTGTCCAATATTATTCATGCCATCTTAATATTTTAGTTAAGAATATAACATGTTTCATGCTCTTTTCTCAAGGATTGTAACAGCCTAAAAAAGCACAATTAAAAATTTTTGTTTAATTAAAAAAACAAATCATTACATGAATTAAGACATGGAACTATAAAAATTTAAAATATTTAGTCCTCGAGGGGATAAAGTGATACAATGGTAAAGTAAATCTCGAGACTATAGAGAGTCTAGTTAGCACTCGCTCTGGCTCCCAAGAAAATCCCAACGGTCATCACCAAACCTTGCTCGACACATCTAGTGCATCATAGGCATTGAATATCGTAACTCCTATCCACATGAACTCAGAAGGGGCCTCTACTAGTGGGAATGAGTAGCATCCATGAAACGGGTGATTAGTACACTACGTACTGAGTAAGGTAACCATATGGTTAAGGCTATGTAAGATAATAGGTAAGTATGACATACAATGTATGATTCAGATTCATATCATCAATCAAGACTTAGACTAATATTGTTATCTTACACATTTCTCGTATTAATTCTACGAGAATATGAGGGCCCCACTATTATACCTATTGGACTAGAAACACTCCATAGGGAAAAATCCACCTGACTACTACTATAGCCGGTGGAC
This sequence comes from Tamarix chinensis, assembly GCA_030549775.1. Classification (NCBI taxonomy): domain Eukaryota; kingdom Viridiplantae; phylum Streptophyta; class Magnoliopsida; order Caryophyllales; family Tamaricaceae; genus Tamarix; species Tamarix chinensis. The sequence continues at coordinate 60,352,588 of CM060177.1, read as the reverse complement.
AAGAATTACTCCATAGGACAAAACACACCTGACCACAATTATAAACAGTGGATCAAAAAATTATCCTTACTTGCCCCGACTCACGTGGTGTTCCACTATAAGTAATTAGTATCTTTTAATAACTAATTACCATGCAATGTGTAACACCCCCAAAATTCACTAGTGAAAAATTTCATTTTATTTAAAAGAGTTAGCGGAAGAAAATTACAAAACTATGAATTGTGGGGATATTACCGCCACACTTAGTACCAGACCGGTTCATTCCTACCATTCCAATACCAAGTGCTAAGACTAAAAGAAAAAAATATCAATTGCTATAAATTTAAACCATTTTAAAATCAGAGTAGCGCGATACACTTTACAAGATTCGAATCCACCAGTTGTGGTTACAATAACAACAATAAAATCAAAACTAGGAATTTAAAAGGGAAAGAGAAAAATCCTAACAGTTCTGTATAATTCCTTACTCTCTTTCCCGTTGCCCACTTGAATAGCACCTGAAAAAGACCTACAAGGGACACTACCTATTGAATAGGTAGGGGCTCCATGAATGGCGCCCTTCAGTACTATAGTACTAAGTAACCCTTTAAAAACACACTTAAAAACATGCCCGCAATGTAACACATAATATACCACTATACCCATACCTAATAACAGGTGTAAGAATAATAATCAGATCCATGCATCCACATACTTGAAAAGTCAATCGGATATTAATGGTGCATACATCTATATTTACTTTCGTAAATTCGCATATTTAACGAGTCAATCAAATATTGATAGGTCATAATGAACAATCGATACTTTTAGGGGCTTAAAGCCATTAGTCCATCATTAATAAATCATCTTGGAGTATAAATGTCCATGTGAGTGTAGAAACCCCACTATTATAGCCAGTGGACTGGAATACATACAGGTTAGAACGCTCCTGACCACTTTTATTCACGGTGGACCAATCTCCAGGGCAAAATGCTCCTGGCCACTATTATTTACTAGTGGACTGGTCTGGCCCTGACTGACAAGGTGTTCCACTATAAGTGATTAGTGTCTTCCCCATATTTTATCGTTATTAAGTTTGGTTTGCTGAGCATGAAATCCCCCACTATTATAGTCGGTTGACCGAAAATCATGTAGGGAAAAACACTCCTACCCATTATTACTTGCCGGTAGACCGGCTCCAGGGCACCCGGCTCTTGGCCACTATTATTCGCCACTGGACCGGTCTGGGTCCAGCTCAACAGGCTTACTCTTTAAGTGATTAGTGTCTTATCCGTATCTTATTCAAAAGATTTCACCCTAGACATGCATGACTAACTATATCCACACTTACCCTCCCAAGAGGGCCTGCCCCATATCTTGAGACTTCTGCACCTCCTAACTCACCCCAACATCCTTCCCTTATTCCACTTACTCACACCCGGAGCCCGACTCCTAAGTGTGTGGGTCAAGTCCACTCACTGCCTTACCTTAGGGTTTCTCTAAAAACCCTAATATAGGCCTATATGGCCCATCCTTCTCTACCTTACACATCCCAAACTATTTAAACACCCCACATATCATAACCCTTAGATCCAACCCTCACTTTCTACCCTTCTCATCCTTGTTTATTTTTATTATTTTATTTTTCTTTTTCCACCTTCTCAAATTAGGGTTTCTTTCCAACTCTAGCTCAGTCTCCTATGCACCCTTGTAGTATCCCACGTACTATTTTTCACCCGAAGCCTTCAGTCACCCAAACGACACTTTTATTACCTTCCTCACGTCCCAAGGCAACTTTCTATATGTAAGGTTTGACCCCATGTGGACTCTAACCATCCCATGCAAACCCTAGATTCTCTCAGCTTTCAATTTATATAAAGTCCCCTTTTATTCGTCCACTCATAGCTCATAGATTATTTGGGTCATTCCTACCTATGTTAGCCAACTTACTTCACCTTGGTTATCATGCTTTCCCATTTTTTTTCTTTTTCATCCTTCCATCCCACATTACCATATTAAATATCCTAGCATGCATGTCCTAGAGGGTCACATGACATAACATCGTACGCAGAACAAATATAATCATCGTCCACATACCACAAGAAAGTCACATAAACATATATTCACTCCTAGTTGCGCTATAAATGATTAATCATTAAACATAAAGTACACAATATAGCATAACACATGGGACACAACGCACATAACACACACATAGTTGTTCTTAGCCACATCCCTACTCGGTTTGGGTTACTAAGTTATCTCCCACACTTATTAGGTCATTAATCACCCTTCATAATTGTTACATTTATCATAATTCCCATTTGGTCGGTTAGATTACCGAATTACCCTTCTCCTTTGTTATTGTAATCCCCCAAAAATTTTAAAAGCCTATAATTTATTAAATTACTTTTATTAGGGATAATTTAACTCTTAAACTTATTTAATTTAATTACGTTAAGGATTTCGCCTTTTAAATTTATTTAACTTAATTATTTTGTGGGTTTTAAGTATACCAAATTAGATGTGATTGTTTAAAAAATTAAAGTAAATAGATTGCTATTTTATCATACTCATTCTTATTTAGATAATGTTCAAACCAATATTTTCCTAAAAGCTACCTCTTTAAAATAATATAATAAGATAAATTACTAAAATTTTAATTATCTACCAAAAATACTAGGACTCACCCCATAATTCATTTTAATTATTTTCTTCCCTAATTATTTTCCTTAATCTTTTTTTTTTCTCTCCCTTATTTTCCTTTTTCTCCTTTTTCCCTCCCCCTCTCCATTCTCTCTTCTCTCCCCCATTTCCCCCCGACTTGTCCAGCCCACCAGCCCAGGTCAATTCTCTCCTTTTCCCCCGTCTCGCACGCAGGCTTGGCCTGCTTCCCCTTCGCCCGAACCACCCGGCGGGTTCTGTTTCTTTTCCACCCCGGACCGATCGGTCCAGCCCCTTCCCCTTTTCTTCTTCCCCGCGCCCCGCTGCAAATCGCCGCCTCCCTCTTCTGCGCCGACATCTCCTCTGCGCCGCCTGCACACCTTCTCCCCCTCTTCTGCACCGCCCGTCTGTCCCTCCTCGACCGACCGACCACCCCCATGCCTCACATAGGTCTGCTACCGCCCCCCTTCCTTTTCCCGACCGAACCACAGGTCTGCCATGGTAGACCCATGTCCGCCTGCCACCGACGACCGGCGTGCTAAAATTCAGCCTACTCGCACCTCCCTCTGCCCCCTCTCTCGGTCCTCCCCCATTTTCGAGCTTATAAATACCCCCACGAGCCCAGCATCGGGTTCTTTCGAAACCCAAACCCAGAAATCACCCTTTGCGTCATCCCCGCTTCAGACAACCACTCCGTCGCCGCCGCCCAGCGCCGCCACCGATCCACCCACGAAATCCTCCTTGCATCACCCTCCACCAACCTAGGCCTCCCATACCCTCGGTTTGCTCTGCACGAGCCACCCCGGCCGTGCAAAGAGCTCTTCCCGATCAGCCTTGCTTCGAGCCCGCCGCCCTTCTCACCACCGCCCACCGTCGGTGCAGCCACTTCCAGCACCCCCTCTGCCTCCTAAAATCACCAGGGGAGCTTCCTCTACCTCCCCATATCTTCTTTTCCCCCTGCCACCCTCTCCTCTTCCTTTTCTCCTCCCTCCACCACTTCTCCACCTCTCTTCTCCCCCATCACCACCGCCGCCGCCGCCCGCCGTGCACTGTGCGTCGCCGCCTGTGCCACCAGCACCCCTAGGTGGTCCTCTAAACTCCCAACCCCTAAACCCTTGTTATACAAATGCTAACTATTTTTAGTAGTATTATTAATATTATCCTTAATGTTATAATAATTATTATTAATATTATTATTTAATCTAACCTTGAAATATTTGTAACTGTTTTTATTACTATTATTAATGACCTATAACTCTAGTATTATTATTTTAACATCCTTATTGTTATTATTACTAGTATTACTATTATCATTATTATTATGGTTATTATTATTATTATTATTATTATTATTTTAGTTCCTTGTCACCATTAGTAATATTATTATTTTAGCCCTAATGGTAAGTTGTGATAAGGGTAAGGTAGGAAGGCTAGTCAATTTGGTTAGAGGGAATTTAATCCATAGTCTTTCCCTCTTATAGGCGAATCAAGTCAAAACCCGGAGGAGGCGTAGGAACGTGCTCCAAGACTGGTGTCGTATTAGGTAAGGATGTGGCTAAGGTTTTTACGTGTTATGTGACTTGTATGCCTTGGGTGCCTTGTATATATATCATGTCCTGTTGTGTATCACATGATTATCCTTAACGTGTTTTATGCGTAGCGCAGCTTGGAGTTAAGGTACGTGGTATGTGTTTCTTATAACATGAATGTGATATCCATACGTGGTGATTATGATGTGCTGTGGCATGATTCAACCCTCTAGGACATGCATGTTAGGGTAATTATTATTATGACATGGAGATGAAAGGACAAAAGAAATAAATGAGAAGTGAGTTGCTAAAGGGGGTATGAGGTTGACCAAAATGAATAAGAGGTAAGAACTATGCATGGAAATTTTAGGGTTTGCATGGGAACTTCGAGAGTTTGCATGGGGGGGGGATAAAACTTGCATGGGGATGATCGTGACGTGAGAAAAGTTGTATTAAGGTATAAATAAGCTAAAGGGAGAGTTGTGGAGTGTTTGGAGACTTGGGATGAAAAATAATACGTAGGTCAATGTAAGGGTGTATAAGGGACCCGATTAGGGTTTTTGGGAGAAAGTAATAACCTGGAAAATGTGGAAGTAAATGATTAAGGAGAGTAGATTACGGGTTAAAGGTGGAAATTGGTGTATAATGGGTGATTTTGGGTGTCATGGGAGAGAAGAGATATTTGGTGGAAAAGAGAGGGGTTACTTGTGGGAGAAGAAAGGTACTAGGGTTGAAATGGCCAACTAGGGTTTTTTCGATCATATGTGGAATCAAGGGGTAAAGCGATACGATTTGGGATTTGATCTAAATGAGATGAGGAGTGGGACGATAAATGGAGTAATGGTAGTGTAAGTGAGAGAAAGTGGGGCCACATAGGTCCAATTAGGGTTTCTAAGGGAAAACCCTAGAGGGAGATAGCATGTGGAATGGATGTCACGAGGTGTTGCGCCTTAACCCACACCCTTAGGAATTGGTTTCCATTTTGAGTAAGCGTAAAAGAGAATGTATATCGAGGTGTGATAAGGGGCGCAAGAGTCCCAAGATATGGGACGGGCCCTCCTGGGAGGATAAGGGTGGATATAGTTAGTCGTGCATGTCAAGGGAAAATTCCTTCAAATAAGATATGTTAAGACACTAATCACTTAAAGAGAAAGATGTTGAGCCGGACCCATACCGGTCCACCGGCGAATAATAGTGGCTAGGGCCGGGGTGCCCTACATGACCGGTCCACCGGCAATAATAGTGGCAGGGTATGTTACCCTCATGACTGCTCCACCGGCTATAATAGTGGGGGATTCCGTTCTCAACAAACCGAACGTAATAACGATAAGACATTGGAAAGATACGAAGTAATTACAGTGAAACATCATGTGAGTCGGGGCCAGACCGGTCCACCGGCGAATAATAGTGGCAGGGTATGTTACCGTCATGACCGGTCCACCGGCTAAAATAGTGGCAGGGCATGACCCTCATGACCGTTCCACCGGCTATAATAGTGGGGTTCCCGCACTCATATGAATTGATAAAGACTATGCTATGAATCGACTCTATATTTACCAGAGATCCGAAAAATAAGACTATCCGGACTGTAACTAGCTTTTATCATCTTTTCTACTACATGTTGCTCACGTGATTATGCTATGTACACTGTGTTGTGTGTTTTGTATGCTGGCCTTTGCACATCTGTTACCTTACTTAGTACGTAGCGTACTGACCACCCGTTTCATGGGTGCTGCTCATTCCCACGAGTAGAGGACCCACCTGAGTTTGTGCAGGTAGGAGACGATATATTCGATGCCTACGACTCTTACGAGGCATTGGGCGGGGCTGAGAGTGGAGCCTAGACTTGGCCTGGGGACCGAGAGCAACATGGCCGGACTCTCCTTTTCATTTTATTTTACCCTGTATTGTTTTATTTTAGTTATGTTTTGTCGTACGATACTTTTGTTCCTCGAGAACCTTGTCTATGTACCCCTTTGGCTTGTAAACCTTTTTATGCGCACTCTGAACTTTATATTGTGAACTATTTTACTTCCTTATGAATCCTCGTTTTAAGTATTAGCTTTTTTCTGATGGTAATCCATTTTAGCCTTAGCACTCGGTACTGGAACGGTAGGAGTGAACCGGTCTGGTACTGAGTGTGGCGGTAAACATTTCCCATAATTCACGGTTTTCTTATTTCGCTTCCATTAATTCTTTCCTTTAAACGAAATTTTTCAGTAGTGAATTTTGGGGGTGTTACAAGTTGGTATCAAAGCATTGATCCTTGGAATCACGCCTAATTTTTTTTCAAACAAAATTGATTTACGAAGTTTTCACCAAATTTCGAAGTGTTTTCACACAATGACAAAACTCTTCTGCTTGATTTTAAATTTCTTGAGTCCGGGCCACTGTGAGGAAATGAAAGGGTAGATTAGGGAAACAGTGTGTTATGATTACTACGTACCAGTGGAGTAGCTTCTAACCTCATCTTTTCTGTTGTAGCTTCCAATGGCAGCGAACGGTCATGTAGCGCGTTTAGAGGACGCCTTCGAGGCTTTCATGGAATTCGTTCAGCGTCAAGATCCACACCCCGAGGGTGCTGGCGAGGATTGGCTTCGGAGGGTCACTGGGCACCATCCCCCGATGTTCTTAGGTGAGGAGGACCCAGTGATACGGGAAGGGTGGATCCGAGACATGGATCGCACTTTTGAAGCAGTGGACTGCCCTCTAGCTCGGTAGCCCAACATAACGGCATTTTTCTTGAGAGGCGTAGCAGACGCCTGGTGGGTAGAGCACCGTACTCGGGTCGGTCCCCCAGAAACTTGGGACGTGTTCAAGACCGTCCTCCGCTCCAGATTCTATCCCGAGAGCCTAAAGAGGGACAAGCTCCGGGAGTTTATGCAGCTCTCCCAAGGGTCGATGACAGTTCGTCAGTATCATGCCCGCTTCACCGAGCTGCTGCGTTTTGCCCCAAGGATCGCCGCCAGTGAGTCCACAGTGGTGTTCCAGTTCGAGCAGGGAATGAACTTCGGCATCCGCAGGATGATGGGTGCAGTGCCCTTTTCTGATCTTGCTACACTGTATGAGCGTGCCTGTCTCGCCGCCACCCTAGTTCAGGAGCAGACCGCCATTCTCAGGAAGTGGAAACCCGAAGGACATAGCTCCGGAATCAGGACCCAGCCACGGATAGAAGGACCAAGAAGACCCCCATCGACAGACTATAGCAGAGGCCAGGGCCCCCGGGGGGGATTTTCATGCCGATGTTGCGGTCGAAATCACTCCGGCCGAGATTGTGGAGGCAGACTTATAGTCTGCCTGAACTGTGGCAAACGGGGCCACAGATCGTTCGAGTGTTGAGGACCACCGCGTGCCCAATGGTACCAGCCCCGACAGGCACCGCAGGGGGGAACCTTGGTACCCCAGCAGCAAGCTTACCAACAGCATCTCCAAGCTGCAACCCCACAGCACTACCAGCGAGCATCTGTCCCAGCCGATGCCCTAGCTCGAGAGGTTAGGGGAAGGCCTCAGGGACCCAAATCTTTCCGTCAGAGAGGAGGTCAGTCAGGCGGACGCCTGAACGTGATTAGTCAGACAGAGGCTGACCGCCAGATCGACGTCATTACTGGTATGTTCACCATCTGCTCTCTGCCAGTACATGTCCTATTTGATTCGGGTGCTACCATGTCCTTTGTGTCGTCTACTTTTACTGCTAAGGCTGAACAGCCACCTGCTACTAGAATAGAATTGTCTTTGGTGCTTCCATCTGGTGATAAAGTGGAGTGTAGTTAGTTGTTTTCTGATGTGGCCTTAGTTATAGGCGGGGTAGATTTCCTAGTAGACCTAATCGGGATGGACTTGAAAGATTTCGACGTGATTTTGGGTATGGACATGCTGGGGAGATATAAGACTGTCATTGACTGCGCTCAGGAGCGCGTGATTTTGCGAGGCCCGAAGGGGACTAGGGTTTCATACAGAAGGACCCAGCCTAAGCCCGCGACCAAGGTGGTATCGGCAATGACACTACACTCTCTGGTGCAGAAAGGGTACTCCCTATACTTGTGTAGTTTACAAGAGTTGAACATGGACTTGACGACCCTAGATAACATCCCGATAGCCCGAGAATTCCCAGATGTGTTTCCGGAGGAGATACCGGGTATGCCTCCAGTTCGAGAGATTGATTTCAAGATTGAGCTGGTGCCAGGAGCCGAGCCTGTCACGAAGGCACCCTACCGGATGGCGCCGGTGGAGTTGAAGGAGTTAAAAGCCCAATTAGAAGAGTTGTTGGAGCACGGATACATTCGACCGAGTGTATCACCCTGGGGAGCACCGGTCTTATTCGTGAAGAAGAAGGATGGTAGTCTTCGTCTCTGCATTGACTACCGAGGATTGAACCAGCTAACCGTGAAGAATCGGTACCCACTCCCGAGAATTGATGATCTATTTGACTAGTTGAAAGGTGCCACGGTGTTCTCCAAGATTGATCTAAGGTCGGGGTACCACCAACTGAGGATCGCCGATGCCGATATTATGAAGACTGCTTTTCGGACCCGGTATGGACACTACGAGTTTACAGTGATGCCTTTTGGACTCACAAATCCACCCGCAGTTTTCATGGATCTTATGACGAGGATATTCAGGCCATTCCTCGACAAATTCGTCGTGGTGTTCATTGACGACATTCTGGTGTACTCCAGAGGGAACAAAGAGCACGAGAAGCACCTCCGCACTATTCTGAGTCTTCTGAGAGAACACTACTTATATACAAAACTATCAAAGTGCGGATTCTGGCTCCAAGAGGTGGCCTTCCTAGGACACATTGTATCAGCAAGGGGAGTGGTTGTGGACCCATCCAAGATTATGGCCGTCACAGAGTGGAAACCTCCCGCGACTATAACGGAGGTTCGGAGTTTCCTGGGTTTAGCCGGGTATTATAGGAGATTTGTGCAGAACTTCTCCAAGATCGCCCGACCGCTAACTGGCCTCCTGAAGAAGACTAAAAAGTTCCAGTGGGACAAGACTTGTGAGGGGGCCTTCCAAGAGTTAAAAAGACGGTTGACCACCGCACCTGTGTTGACCTTGCCAGAAAGTACAGAGGGGTTTGAAGTTTACAGTGATGCGTCCAAGCACGGACTTGGGTGTGTGTTGATGCAGAAGGGAAAGGTGGTCGCCTATGCCTCGCGACAATTGAAGCAACACAAACAAAATTACCCCACCCATGACCTGGAGTTAGCTGCCGTGGTGTTTTCCCTAAAGATTTGGAGGCACTACCTGTACGGGACGAAGTGTAGGTTCTTTACGGACCATAAGAGCCTCAAGTACATCTTCACCCAGAGGGAACTCAATATGAGGCAGAGGAGGTGGTTAGAGTTGGTCACAGACTACGACATTAAGTTGACCTACCATGAGGGTAAGGCCAATGTAGTCGCAGAAGCCCTGAGCAGGAAGACCTCGCATTCTGCACCTTGCCGTGTGGTTGCTGATAAGGTGATAGGTGAGTTGTCAAGCTTGGGAGTTGAACTAATTCAGGAAGGGCACCTCGAGGCCCGCATGAGTGCCCTAACGCTCACTCCCACTATATTTGAGGAGATCCGAGCCAGCCAGATGGGAGATGTCAAGCTTGAGAGGATTCGACGAAAGATGTAAGAAGGCCGAGCAGCAAGATTCAGCATTCACGAGGATGGAAGCCTTAGGTTCAAGGGTCGCTGGTGTGTACCACAGAAATGTCTGGAATTGAAGCGCCGTATTATGGAGGAAGGGCATCAGACCCCTTATTCGGTCCATCCTGGGGGAGATAAGTTGTACAAGGACCTAAACAAGGTCTACTGGTGGCCCCACATGAAGCGGGAAGTGGCCGAGTTCGTGTCCCGATGTCTGGTGTGCCAAAAGGTTAAGATCGAGCACCGGAGGCCCGCGAGACTACTTCAGCCCTTAGAGGTACCAAGATGGAAGTGGGACTCCATCTCCATGGATTTTGTCAGTTGATTACCAAGGACCCGAAATGGTTGTGACACCATTTGGGTTATCGTGGACAGATTGACTAAGTCGGCCGTGTTTATTCCGATGAGGTCCACATGGAGTATGGATCAGCTAGCGGGCGCCTATATGAAGTTTGTGGTCAGTCGTCACGGGGTTCTACCAGACATCGTGTCAGATAGGGATTCGAGGTTTATCTCCCATTTCTGGGGGAAGCTACAGGAGGTCCTAGGGACAAGGCTGAAGATGAGCACAGCTTTCTACCCTGCCACAGATGGGTAGACAGAGCGGACCATACAAACCCTAGAGGATATGTTAAGGGCTTGTGTACTGGATTTTCAGGGTTGTTGGGAGGATCGCCTGCATTTGATAGAGTTTTCGTACAACAACAACAATAGCTATCAACCAGTATTAGGATGGCCCCCTTTGAAGCTTTGTATGGGCGGAAATGTCGGACTCCTTGTGTTGGAGTGATATCAGCGAGACAGTCGTGTCGGGGCCCGAAATGATCGAGGAGATGACTAGACAGGTCCATCAGATTCAAGACCGGATGAGGACAGCCCAGAGTAGACAGAAGAGTTACGCAGATCGAAAACGTCGGGATAGTGACCTTGAGCCTGGGGAAAAGGTATTGTTGAGGGTCTCCCCCACAAAGGGCGTTCAGAGGTTTGGTAGAAAAGGGAAGCTGAGCCCGAGGTACATCGGTCCCTTCGAGATCCTGGAGCGTATAGGCGAAGTTGCCTATCGTTTGGCTCTTCCTCCAGAGTTGGCACGCGTTCACAATGTGTTCCACATCTCGCAGTTGCGAAAGTACGTTGCTGATCCTTCCCACGTGATCCGCCCAAATGAGATAGAGTTGGATGATTCCTTAACCTACGAGGAAAGACCAGTACAGATCCTCGATACCAAGTTGCGAAAGACCCGCACGAGTGCAGTCCCTCTTGTCAAGGTCCTATGGAGTCGGCACGGAGCCGAAGAAGCCACCTGGGAAGCTGAGAAGGACATGCGCGAGGTGTACCCGGAACTTTTTGGTACAGGTACGATCGTCCCTAGTTAGTTTCTCTTTAAGGGGGTAGTGTCATAGTTGCTTATGGTAAATGTGTTACCCTTACCCACCTAGATCGTAGTGGGCCTGGACCCTAGGGGAATGCTAGTGACTTCGGGGACAAAGTCATTCTTTAAGGGGGTAGTGATGTAATCCCCCAAAAATTTTAAAAGCCTATAATTTATTAAATTACTTTTATTAGGGATAATTTAACTCTTAAACTTATTTAATTTAATTACGTTAAGGATTTCGCCTTTTAAATTTATTTAATTTAATTATTTTGTGGGTTTTAAGTATACCAAATTAGATGTGATTGTTTAATAAATTAAAGTAAATAGATTGCTATTTTATCATACTCATTCTTATTTAGATAAGGTTCAAACCAATATTTTTCTAAAAGCTACCTCTTTAAAATAATATAATAAGATAAATTACTAAAATTTTAATTATCTACCAAAAATACTAGGACTCACCCATAATTCATTTTAATTATTTTCTTCCCTAATTATATTTTCCTTAATATTTTTTTCTCTCCCTTATTTTCCTTTTTTCTCCTTTTCCCTCCCCCTCTCCTTTCTCCCCTCTCCCCCATTTCCCCCGACTTGGCCAGCCCACCGGCCCAGGTCAGTTCCTTCTCCCCCCTTCCCCCCGTCCGCACGCAGGCTTGGCCTGCTTCCCCTTCGCCCGAACCGCCCGGCGGGTTCTGTTTCTTTTCCACCTCGGACCGACCGGTCCAGCCCCTTCCCCTTTTCTTCTTCCCGCGCCCCGCTGCAAATCGCCGCCTCCCTCTTCTGTGCCGACATCTCCTCTGTGCCGCCTGCACACCTTCTCCCCCTCTTCTGCACCGCCCGTCTGTCCCTCCTCGACCGACCGACCACCCCCATGCCTCACACAAGTCTGCTACCGCCCCCCTTCCTTTTCCCGACCGAACCACAGGTCTGCCATGGTAGACCCATGTCCGCCTGCCACCGACGGCCGGCGTGCTAAAATTCAGCCTACTCGCACCTCCCTCTGCCCCCTCTCTCGGTCCTCCCCCATTTTCGAGCTTATAAATACCCCCACGAGCCCAGCATCGGGTTCTTTCGAAACCCCAACCCAGAAATCACCCTTTGCATCATCCCCGCTTCAGACAACCACTCCGTCGCCGCCGCCCAGCGCCGCCACCCGATCCACCCACGAAATCCTCCCTTGCATCACCCTCCACCAACCTAGGCCTCCCATACCCCTCGGTTTGCTCTGCACGAGCCACCCCGGCCGTGCAAAGAGCTCTTCCCGATCAGCCTTGCTTCGAGCCCGCCGCCCTTCTCACCACCGCCCACCGTCGGTGCCGCCACTTCCAGCACCCCTCTGCCTCCTAAAATCACCAGGGGAGCTTCCTCTACCTCCCCATATCTTCTTTTCCCCTGCCACCCTCTCCTCTTCCTTTTCTCCTCCTCCACCACTTCTCCACCTCTCTTCTCCCCCATCACCACCGCCGCCGCCGCCGCCGTGCACTGTGCGTCGCCGCCTGTGCCACCAGCACCCTAGGTGGTCCTCTAAACTCCCCAACCCCTAAACCCTTGTTATACAAATGCTAACTATTTTTAGTAGTATTATTAATATTATCCTTAATGTTATAATTATTATTATTAATATTATTATTTAATCTAACCTTGAAATTTGTAACTGTTTTTATTACTATTATTAATGACCTATAACTCTAGTATTATTATTTTAACATCCTTATTGTTATTATTACTAGTATTACTATTATCATTATTATTATGGTTATTATTATTATTATTATTATTATTATTATTATATTATTATTATTTAGTTCCTTGTCACCATTAGTATATTATTATTTTAGCCCTAATGGTAAGTTGTGATAAGGGTAAGGTAGGAAGGCTAGTCAATTTGGTTAGAGGGAATTTAATCCATAGTCTTTCCCTCTTATAGGCGAATCAAGTCAAAACCCGGAGGAGGCGTAGGAACGTGCTCCAAGACCGGTGTCGTATTAGGTAAGGATGTGGCTAAGGTTCTTACGTGTTATGTGACTTGTATGCCTTGGGTGCCTTGTATATATATCATGTCCTGTTGTGTATCACATGATTATCCTTAACATGTTTTATGCGTAGCGCAACTTGGAGTTAAGGTACGTGGTATGTGTTTTCTTATAACATGAATGTGATATCCATACGTGGTGATTATGATGTGCTGTGGCATGATTTAACCCTCTAGGACATGCATGTTAGGGTAATTATTATTATGACATGGAGATGAAAGGACAAAAGAAATAAATGAGAAGTGAGTTGCTAAAGGGGGTATGAGGTTGACCAAAATGAATAAGAGGTAAGAACTATGCATGGAAATTTTAGGGTTTGCATGGGAACTTCGAGAGTTTGCATGGGGGGGGGATAAAACTTGCATGGGGATGATCGTGACGTGAGAAAAGTTGTATTAAGGTATAAATAAGCTAAAGGGAGAGCTGTGGAGTGTTTGGAGACTTGGGATGAAAAATAATACGTAGGTCAATGTAAGGGTGTATAAGGGACCCGATTAGGGTTTTTGGGAGAAAGTAATAACCTGGAAAATGTGGAAGTAAATGATTAAGGGAGAGTGGATTACGGGTTAAAGGTGGAAATTGGTGTATAATGGGTGATTTTGGGTGTCATGGGAGAGAAGAGATATTTGGTGGAAAAGAGAGGGGTTACTTGTGGGAGAAGAAAGGTACTAGGGTTGAAATGGCCAACTAGGGTTTTTCGATCATATGTGGAATCAAGGGGTAAAGCGATACGATTTGGGATTTGATCTAAATGAGATGAGGAGTGGGACGATAAATGGAGTAATGGTAGTGTAAGTGAGAGAAAGTGGGGCCACATAGGTCCAATTAGGGTTTCTAAGGGAAACCCTAGAGGGAGATAACATGTGGAATGGATGTCACGAGGTGTTGCGCCTTAACCCACACCCTTAGGAATTGGTTTCCATTTTGAGTAAGCGTAAAAGAGAATGTATATCGAGGTGTGATAAGGGCGCAAGAGTCCCAAGATATGGACGGGCCCTCCTAGGAGGATAAGGGTGGATATAGTTAGTCGTGCATGTCAAGGGAAAATTCCTTCAAATAAGATATGTTAAGACACTAATCACTTAAAGAGAAAGATGTTGAGCCGGACCCAGACCGGTCCACCGGCGAATAATAGTGGCTAGGGCCGGGGTGCCCTACATGATCGGTCGACCGGCAATAATAGTGGCAGGGTATGTTACCCTCATGACTGGTCCACCGGCTATAATATGGGGGGATTCCGTGCTCAACAAACCGAACGTAATAACGATAAGACATTGGAAAGATACGAAGTAATTACAGTGAAACATCATGTGAGTCGGGGCCAGACCGGTCCACCGGCGAATAATAGTGGTAGGGTATGTTACCGTCATGACCGGTCCACCGGCTAAAATAGTGGCAGGGCATGACCATCATGACCGTTCCACCGGCTATAATAGTGGGGTTCCCGCACTCATATGAATTGATAAAGACTATGCTATGAATCGACTCTATATTTACCAGAGATCCGAAGAATAAGACTATCCGGACTGTAACTAGATTTTATCATCTTTTCTACTACATGTTGCTCACGTGATTATGCTATGTGTACTGTGTTGTGTGTTTTGTATGCTGGCCTTTGCACATTTGTTACCTTACTCAGTACGTAGCGTACTGACCACCCGTTTCATGGGTGCTGCTCATTCCCACGAGTAGAGGACCCACCTGAGTTTGTGCAGGTAGGAGACGATATATTCGATGCCTACGACTCTTACGAGGCATTGGGCGGGGCTGAGAAAGGAGCCTAGACTTGGCTTGGGGACCGAGAGCAACATGGCCGGACTCTCCTTTTCGTTTTATTTTACCCTGTATTGTTTTATTTTAGTTATGTTTTGTCGTACGATACTTTTGTTCCTCGAGAACCTTGTCTATGTACCCCTTTGGCTTGTAAACCTTTTTATGCGCACTCTGAACTTTATATTGTGAACTATTTTACTTCCTTATGAATCTTCGTTTTAAGTATTAGCTTTTGTCTGATGGTAATCCATTTTAGCCTTAGCACTCGGTACTGGAACGGTAGGAGTGAACCGGTCTGGTACTGAGTGTGGCGGTAACATTTCCCATAATTCACGGTTTTCTTATTTCGCTTCCGTTAATTCTTTCCTTTAAACGAAATTTTTCAGTAGTGAATTTTGGGGGTGTTACAGTTATAATTACCAAATTGCCCCTTTAGTTGCATAAATTACCAAATTACCCTTCTATAGCATCATAATTACCAATTTTCCCTTTAGTTCATTAAATTACCAATTTTCCCTTCTATATTATCATAATTACCAATTACCCTTTAGTTGATTAAATTACCAAATTGTCCTTCTCTTCCAAATTACCATAATACCCCTTTTACTTACAAATTACCAATTTATCCATTTACTTACAAAATTACTTTATTCACAAAATTACCATTTTATCATTTTACTTAAACAATTACCATTTTTCCCTTTAATCACAAAATTACCATTTTACCCTTTAATTACAAAATTACTATTTTGCTCTTTTATTAAAAAATTTCCATTTTGCCCGTAAATATAAAATTACCATTTTACCCTTTAACTATAAAATTACCAATTTACCCTTTAATAATAAAATTACCATTTTGCTCTTTAATTATAAAATTACCATATTACCCTTTTGCCTCCAAAATTATTACTTTACCCTTTACTCTCAAAATTACCACAATACCCTTTTACTTATAAAATTACCCTTTTTCCATTTACTTATAAAATTACCATATTACCCTTTTGCCTCCAAAATTACTACTTTACCCTTTACAATTAAATTACCATAATACCCCTTTACTTATAAAATTACCATATTACCCTTTTGCCTCCAAAATTACCACTTTACACTTTACTCCCAAAATTACCATAATCTCCTTTTATTTATAAAATTACCACAATATCCTTTTACTTATAAAATTATCATTTTACCCCTTTTCACCCAAAGTTACCATCTTGCCCCTTATTACACCACTTTTATTAAACTAACATTTCAACATGGAATAATAATATTAATACTCAATTAACGATATCCAACTCCACCATCTATTATATTTTAATATAATACTTATTCGCACCCACATATATTAGGCCACATTCTTCCACAAGAAATATTACTAAAATGCCCCTAGGGCTTATAATAATATTATTCATGCATAAATGGTCACAATAACATAATATGACGTAGATAAGTACTTAACACTTTCATTAATATTCAAACTCTCTCCTTAAGAAATATTTCCACACATAGTACATAACTAGCATACTTTCCCTTTTATTAATCAATACAAGAAAAATATATATAATGTTAACAAACATTTAACAAGCATAATAATGTATCAAAAACCCTAATGTGCAAACATACGTTTATCTATGCGTTTAAGTGGGGTTTAACGATTACCTTAATTCCCGAAAAAATCAAACTATACTGGTATCTCGATTAAAGATTCAAGATTTAAATAGCAAAATCAACACCTAAAAATAATGTCAATAATTATTATATTAGAAGTAGGAAATTAAGAGGATACAACATTATATAAAAAAATTAATTAATAACGCCCTTTACTTAACTATTAATATACCTTAATAATTAAACACAAAAATCCCAAAATAATGTGGAACTCATGCTGCATGAGCAGCGTGAGCCACATGCAGATTGTAATGGGGAAAAAGGGTCGAAGGTAGGGAGGTAGAAGGGAGAGGTGGTCATTTTCGGGTTGAGGCTTTGGAGCTAGAAAAGAGGGTAGGTGAGGGAGGATTGGAGGCTAGGGAAGGGTGTAGGAGTGAATAGAGGGTGTAGGTGGAGGTTGGGGATGGGTTATCGGTGACCAATGGCGGCGGAGGCAGCGGCGGCGAGGCGGTAAAGGGGGTTTTTGGGGTGAGCATCGCTAAGAAGGAAGGAAAAGTGAGAAGCAAAATGAAGGGGTGCGGGGATTTTTTCGAACAAAGGAGGTGTGGGGGTGGTAGAGGAGGTTATAGGGAGTTGATTGGTTGTTTGGGTAGCGGCAGAGGTGGCCGGATGACAGCGAACACTGGGGTTGCAGGGGGTTGCAGAGAAGGGAGAAAAATGAGGAGAAAAAGAAGAGGTGGAGAAAGGAGGAGCTACGAGGTGGCTTGTGTGGTGTTGTAGTGGTGTAGGGCGAGAGTAGAAGGGTGTGGAAGGTGCTTCAAGGGGTTGGTGCGGCGGAGGGCGATGGTGGTGCCAAAAAGGGGAGAAAAGGATGAAGGAGGAAAAATGCAGGGATGGAGATTGGGGGGAAGTGCTTGAAAAATATGGGGCAGGAAGGCCAGTGATGAGAAGAAAAAGAAGAGGGGAGAGAGGTCAATAGGTGGCTGATCAGTGTATGGTACGTTTTGGGTGGCATGGGAGGTGGTAGGGTGGTAGGGAGAAGGAAGGAAAGATGGGGAAAATGGAGGCCATGTGTGATGGGAGTGCATGGCCTGTAGGGGTTTAAAATTGTGAAAAAAGGACCGGGGGGGAGAGAGGGAGGGTTGTAGTGGTGGTAGTGAGGCGGTGGTTGACCTGCTCGAGGTGGTAGAGCTGTCCGACAAAGATAGGCCAGGGAGGACGTTGGATGGGTATGGAGGAAGAAGAAAGAAAGGGAAGGGGGATGTGTAGCAAGCCGACGCGTAAGGGGAAGAAAAATAAGGAGTTGGGCTCGCTAAGGTAGGGGGAGAAAAGGAAAGAAAGAAAAGAGGGGGGGAGGTTGGGCTCGGTTGGTTGGCACGCGATGAGGAGAGGAAGGGAGGAGTGGACCGAGGCCCAAGTGTAGGGGGAGGAGGGAGCAAGCCTGGCAGCCCCAAGCCAGGAAAAGAAAAAAAGAAAAAGTGAGAAAGGAGGAAAAATGAGAAAAAGGAGAAGGAAAAAAAAAGAAAAAAAAAAGAAAACTGGGAAAATAGGGAAAAATAATTTAATTTAATTTCGAAAATAATAAAATATAATATTTTTGATAAATCATTTAATTTAATAATTTAATTCAATATAATTTAATATATTGGTTCAAAAAGGGTAATTTTAGTAAAATATTAGTTTGAAAAATTATTTAAATTAAAATAATATGATAAAATAACCAAATAACTTTTTTTAATTTATTAAATACTCCTATCTCAATTTATATACTCAAAAATCCATAAAATAATTAAACTAAATAATTTTAAAAGATAATTTATTTCAAATAAAAGCTATTTATTAAATTATAGGTTTTTTAAAATTTTGGGGGATTACATAATGTTTGGTTTATCAAGCTCAGAATCCCACACTATTATAGCTAGTGGACTAGAAACACTCCACAAAGTAGAACACACTTGACCGCTATTATAGCTGGTGGATTGGATATCACTCCACAAGGCAAACACACTTGACCACTATTATAGCTGACCGACTAGAAAAATATCCTCAATAATCCCGACTCAATAATCTTTTACTTTAAGTGTTTAGTGTTTTATTTGTATCTTATTCTACACACAACCCAGGATAGACATGCATGACCAACTAGACTTCCTATGATCACCTTTTTGTTCTCAGTTCCCTCGAAAACCCGGTCCTATATCTTGGGACCTTTACACAACCTATAACCCTAAGACTTCCTCCCCTTCTTTACCCACTCACCATGAGAACCCAAAACTCTTCTACACTTGGTCTAAGACTCACTCCCTATAATTCTATTTTGACTCCTCTTTGCTCTCTATGGTTTCCCTCTTAAACCCTAATCTAGGCTATATGGCCTCACTTACCCACCCCCCCTCATCTTACACAACCCATACGCTTCTTTGTTATAAATACCATCACTTCTATTGAACCACACCTAAAATTTCAAACTCACTACCCAACATCTACACATGATCATAAAAACACTAATTTGCTCCCCGAAACCCTAGTACTTTTCATTTATTTTATGTCCCCCCTCAATTTCCAAACACCTCTTCTCACTTGGCTCAACTTTCCTCTATCTAACACCCCTTTCATCCTTTATTCCATATTCTACCCTTTTTGATCATTTTTCCCTTCCTTGCATACTTCTCTCACTTTGGGTTTCATCCCAAAACCTTAAGTAAGTCCCTCATACATCCTTATACCAACCCATATACTAATTTTCACATATGGACCCTAATAACTCTAATAATTATTTCTTTACCTTACTTAACTCTCAAGTAAACATTTTCCAAGTAAAGTTCATCTCCAAGTAAAGGCTAACCATCCCATGTAACCCTACACTTCCTATGCATGTTTTGGTCCATTCTTTTAATTTGTTCCCATTATTCCTCCTTTTTGTCCACCCATAGGTTATAAGAATTTTAGTCCATCCTTACCACCCTCAATTCAATTCACTTTCCTCACTCTTTTCATTTCTATCACAACCAAATCACACTATTTAAGGCTTCCTATCATATATGCCATTAAGGGCAATATTACATAAGCACATTCCAAGTATAAGTAATAATACTATATTACACATGCCATAAAACATATGCAACTTATCTTAGCTCCATGCTTAGCAAGCTGCGCTTCAAGAGCATAATCCATAATATATAAGGTACACACATATAATCAACATACGTAACACATATTACACACACGATAGGCCTTAACCATACCCTTTCCTAAAATGACACCGGACTTGGAGCATGCTCCTACGCCTCCTTAGGGGTTGGACTTGGTTCACCTATAAGAGGGGAAATACTAGGGTTACAATCCCTCTTATTAATATTTTCATTAATTTCTACTCACCTCTATTATAATATACTATTAGGGATAATAATAAAAATAGTTGCTTTAGTAGTAAAAATAAGGATATTACATTGAAAATGGTTAATCATGCTATTATTAGCCAAAATAGGTCTAGGTGGTTGTATTAGTCAATGATAAGATATTATTAACAGTATTAGCAATAATAAATATAATAATAATAATAATAATAATAGTAATAATAGTAATAATAATAATAGTAATGATGATGATGCTGATGATGATGATGATAATAATAATAATAATAATAATAATAATAACAATAATAGTAATAATAATAATAATAATAATAATAATAATAATAATAATAATGATGATGATGATGATGATGATGATGATAATGATCATAGTAATAGTCGTTGTAGTAGTAGTAGTAGTAGTAGTAGTAGTAGTAGTATTGATGATGATGATGATGATGATGATGATGATAATGATAATAGTAATAGTCGTTGTAGTAGTAGTAGTAGTAGTAGTAGTAGTAGTAGTAGTAGTAGTAATGATGATGATGGTGATGATGATGATGATGATGATGATGATGATGATGATGATGATGATGATGATGATAATGATAATGATAATAATAATGATGATGATGATGATGATGATAATGATAATAATGATGATGATGATAATAATATGGTTAGAATAATAATTACACTAAATAAATTATACTTAAAGGCTAGAAAGGGTTGGGGCACAACTTTGTGAAGGTGGTAGCTAGGTGGCGGTGGCGGTGGTGGTGGAAGTGGTGGTTTGGAAGATGTGGTCTTTCAGGGCTATAAGAGAGAGAGTGATATGGTGGTTGTTGTGGTGGTGGAATCTCTAGGGTAAGAGGGTTGGAGTGGTGGTGGTGGTGCAGCAAGGGTTGCAGCACATGTGGTTGTGGTGGCCGAGGTGGTGGAGAAGGAGGGAGGATGAAGGAGAGGGAGAAAGGGAGAAATAAGGGAAGGGAAAGGTAGAGGAGGTCCTGCTAAATTGATTAGGTTGTAGGGGAGGTGGTGATTGCAGCGAAGGAGGCGACACTCGGTGGCGAGAGGGGTGACGATGGGTGCCAAGGGGCAGGTCGAGTAGCCAACTTTACAAGGTTGAGGTGGCATGTGTAGGGGGAACCAAGGGTGGTGAGTGGATCATTTAGGTGTAGGGTAATGTAAGGAAGGGTTTGGCTGGTGTTTTGAGTAGCAATGTTGCTTGGTATCGGTTAGGGTGGCATTTGAAGTGGCGGTGGTGCAAATATGTTGAAGTTTCTAGGTAGAGTAAAGAGGGGGTATTTATAGGTCAATGGAGGGAGGATAAGATAAAGGGGGGAGAGGAAAAGTGGGGCAAGTTAGGCAGGGCTCGCCGGTTGATAGTGGTAGGCTAGTACAAGCATTCAAAATTGAAAGGTGTAGTCGGTAAGGGGAGAGAAATGAACAATGAAGGGGCATGTGTGGAATGAGGTACAAGGCAGGTTGGGGGTGGAAAGGAAAAGGAAAAGAACGGGGGAGAGAAAATGGAGGTGTGGGTCAGTGGTATAGGGGTAGAGGAGAGGACGATGGCAGAATTGCAGGACGACCTACAACATGAGGACGGGGAGAAGAGAGGAGGAAGAAGGAAGGTTTGGGTCGATTAGTCTAGGGGAAAAGGAAAGAATGAAAAAGAGGGAGAGAATCGATGGGTGAGGGAGGAGAAGAAATAAAATATGGCAGGCTGGGTCGTACTAGGGAGAGAAGAGAGGGAGGGGAAAGTTGGGCCAGGCGTGGCCCAATCCGGGGAGGAAGGGGTGAATAAGAAAAAGGAGAAAGTAGAGAAAGAAGGAAGAAAAAGGAAAAAGGAAGGAAAAAGGGAAAAAGGAAAAAAAAGGTTGGTTGGGGTGTTTAGGATATTTTGGTATTTTTGAATATTTGAAAATATTAAATATTAGTAAAATAATAATTAAACTCCTTTTTATATTAATTTAGGATATTTTGGGTAATTTTTCGGGAATTCTATTTTTAACTAGCAAAATACTCTAATATTCCCTTAAGTAAATTCTTTATTATTTTCCTTTTTTTTGTCTTAAATACTCCCTTATTTTAATAAAATAATATATTTAATTAATTTTTCTAATAAATCCTTATTTTATCATAAATTTTTAAATTAGGATTTTGAGGTATTTCAAGGACCTTCACACTTCATAAGTGGAAATACCTATTTAGCCATTCCTATGCTCATAGAGTAGGTCATACATTTTGATCCATTTGATTAATTTAATCAATTTATTATGCCATTAATCTATTATTAAATATGTTTTTTAACCAATTAATAACTATATGATAGTCCTAAACATAGACTCAAATCATAACCAAACTAAAAGAAAACAAACCATATAAACCAGTAAAACCAATGAATCAATTTGATCCAACCAGTTGATTAGTTGAACGATTTTGGTTGACCAGTTGATTAGCTTCACTCAATAAGATCATGCTTTTCCTCAAACTTGTTGATTAGTTTGGGTAAACTAGTAGACTATTTATTGATTCATTGATCACTTCTGCCAAACCTCTCAATGGGTTTAAGTAGGGAGCAAGACTAAGGTCTCTATACGCTTACCGATCGATAGGTTGGGTCAACTAATCGACTGTTCTTGGAACTAGTCAATGATTTGACTTTACCAATTGATTGGTTTGCTCTATAACATCATTAAACATTTTTTAAGGCAAAATCATAATTATAAATCATCCTTAACCACATTATAACGTGTACCAACATAGTCTAACACATTTTCAACTGAATTAACTTCCATATCTCAACATTGAATCATCATATCCTATTATTATTACTATTTTCAAATTTCATGCTTTTTACTTAGAATGAACCATCTATCCATCTAAATTACTTTAATAGGTTTTCTACATTCATGATAACATACTGAATCAACTTAAAGGAACTCCTATCATGCAGTAATACTCATAAAGCATTTTAGAAGCAAGAATCACTTGCTTGTGTAGGAAAAAATTCCCTTAAATTAGAAATTGCAATGTTTGAAAATATAAACTTTTAAAGCCACAAAAGAATAAGTATTAAAATCGAAAATTCATAAAAAATCTTAATACTTCCAAATATGAAATAGAATGGAAAAGAAAGACATACAATAGTTAAAGTACAAGAGAGAAATGCTAAACTAAACCACTCAATCTTTTTCCAAATCTAATTCTTCTTTTTCTGACAACTAAACCAAGAAAGAGCTAGATAAATGATAAGACAAGTGTAAGTAATTTAACCACAAGATTTGAAGTGTAGGAAAGATGAATATAATGACTTAAGGATTTCAGTGGATGAAAGAAAGGTGAGTAAAACTAATGGGTAGGGATATTTATAACCACCCAATCCAAAGGAAAAATAAAAGGTTCATAAACAAACACAAAAACACTATACATTACCACTTGAATTAGAGATAAAAGGGATAATTTTCTCCAAGATATACTGACATATTCTCCAAATCTCAAATGTTGTTTCTAGATAATGTATGTCAATTAGACCAGAACTAGAATGCACAATAGAGGTAATAGAATATTAGTGTGGAAGGTATATTCCTGCTACTCTTGTGCCTAAGATCAAAGCATTGATCTCTAAAATGTGTGAATGAGAGAGGTGGAAGAAGATAGGGATATGGTTATATCTCCCTTTCAATTATCCCGATTAACCTTCAGATCAATCTAAGGAAATATTTTTGACTAAATGCATCATGAAAATGGTTAAAAATCTATTAGGGACAATTTGGCAAGCGTTAGTAAGGTTTTATGTTAGTATAAGAAGTTTTTTTTAGAAAAATGGGTTCAAAAAATATGCTCAGCTCGACTAACTAGTCTATCAATTTGAGTCTATCAATGGACTATTCTACCAACAAGTTGATTGGGTTTGTTGAGAAAACTTATTTTGTTGAAATGATGAATAGTAGATTATTTTTCTTGAAAAACTCAATAAACTCCAATTTTAAACCTTGTTTTGAATAATACTTTGTCTCAAACCAAATCATATCATTCAATCAAAATCAAAAGCCTAAAAATTGGTAAAATACTCATTCAACATTTTTCAAAAACACGGGATATTACATCTAGGGGTCAAGAGACCAAGATACAAGGCTTGTTTAGTTGCACATGGATTTAGTTAGTTAATAGGTGTGGAATCTCTTCATGGTTAGACATATTTCTATTTGTCCCTTGCTTGCGTTTGTGGCTATGCATGATTTTGTGTTATAGTAGTTCAATGTTAGAATTAATTTTTATTATAGTAAGCTCATGGTCATGTGTGCTAGTTGAAGAGGTCATTGTATTGTCTGGAGTATTCTCATAGATAGTGGTATAAACACTTTCATTTTTTTTGTGCTACTAATGGCACTAGGAAATTGTATGAGGTGTGCTAACGTTAAAGGAATGACAATGTGATAAGGTGAATGAGTTATGAGCCTCAAAAAAATTAAACAATATAAGTGAGGTAGACAAGAAAGAAGCTGGTTTAAAGTGATTATAGTTAGTGACTGTGAGGGAGTTGATAAGGGTAAAAGGAAAGATGGTGGTATTTGGTGGTCATGGTGGTAAGTAAGGTGGTCCAAGGTGACATGGAAGAACATAGGGAGAAGGAGGAGATGACAGAGTTACCTGTCCTAGTTTTATTTTGATAAAAGGAATGAAATGGAAGGGAACGATAAGAAAAAGAGGTAAATATAGAAGATGGGGTAAGGGTATGGGTTAGGTATAGAGATGATGAATGTGAAAGGGCTTAGGGTAGGTTATCTTAGCATGGTGCAAGAACGAGTATATTGATAGTATAAGGACTGGTGCAAATGCAGGGGGTTGTTGCTGGTAATGGGTGTACAGAGTTCGTGCTAGAAAATTTTTAGGGAAGGAAAGGAAAAGGAAAGGATTGGATGCGGGGAAAAGGTGTGCATGGCTAAAAAGAGGAAATGGGGAGGGCTAGTAGGGTTGAGGAGGGAGAAGGGAAATAAATATAATAAAAAAGGGAAAAGAATGAAAAAGTGAAAAATATTTTTTTATGCTAGTATTATGATTAGGTTTATATTTAAAAATTAGGAAATTTAGCTCATAATTATTCTACCAATAGTCTAGAGTAAGGGTTAAGTTGAAAAAAGTGAAAATGACCCAAAATTATGATTAGGATTACATTCAATTATTAATTCATTAAAATTAAGATTATATATAATTTTAGGGTACAATGGGTAACATTAGCATATTGATTGATGTGGCATATCACTTGATCAATAGTAATTACGCTGTCACATGACTTTAAAAATCAGGTCATCAAATTTGCCAACATTTATAGTAAATGATTACATAGACTTATATGAATTATAAATGATCTAGGTCAAATATCAAACATATCACATGTCGTAACCATTAATCAATAAAAATAAAGCTCATATGTCAAAATAACTATTTAAGCACAAAATCCCTAGAAAATGTTGCTTATAGCATATGTTTCTATGTTCTTCATCAAGCTAAATTCTTATTTGTGAATTCACTAGCATATACATTCTCATATATCTATGAAAATATAAGGCATCACCAACTATATGCCAAATAATTCCACTTAAGAGGCAAGAATGATTTACCTCACAAAAAAAGAAGAAGAAACAAGTGTACGAAAAATCCTAACATATGTGGACACTGGTTTTAATATTCTATTATTAGAAACAAGTGTTATGACACTCATTGTGCCTAGAATCCTAACAAGTGTACGAAAAATCCTAACATATGTGGACATGTGTAATTTAGAAACCTAAATTTCAATATACAAATCAAGTCTTATGACACTCATTGTGCCTAGAAATCACTCTATCATTAATCATTCAAGTTGCATGGATAATATATGCCAAAAAGATGAAACATGGATGTATTAAAGGTCAAAAAGAGAATGGGATAATATTATGCCCTACAAAAATATTTAGATATTAGAAATGATGCACTGATAACCTTCAATAGAAAATAAATAAAAGGAAAGGAATACCTAAAAGAAGATAACCAACTACTATTATTTACAAAATAGATTCTCAAATATGCTAAAAGCCTTAAAATTGAGCTTAAAACGTTGAACAGATTTGTCAAATAGTTTATTAAAAAAGTGTATTATCATCTACTCACAAAAAAGTTTGAAAACATATTAAATTAATATTAGAAAAAAGAACTAGCTATGCCTAAAAATTACTCGATCAATAGGTCCTATCAATTAAGAGATTATTTAGTGCTCAAATGTTTTTTAAATGGGTTCAAACACCAATTGATGAGGTTAACCCATTGATTCACTACCCCCAAAACCCCATCTATCTTCTTTTCTTCAAACTTATTTAAACATTCTTCAAATCGAACCACTAAAAAATGAATTCAAGTTGAAAAAACATATTAAATAATGATCAAATACAATAATTAACACATTTTAATACCTAAATTATGGGTATTATAAAATTTATGTTAATTTTTAAGTATACATACCCCTTTTAATGTTTAGTGGATCATATAAGGTAGAAAAGCAATAAGCTACTACATAATTAAACACACCTACTTTGTTATGATAATGTGAAAAGAAAGTATTAAGGATGCCTACCAAATTGAAATGATAACACATATCCTCTACCCTTTCTAAAGGATAACCATAACATCTAATACTATTAAAGGATTTTTGTATGCTCTTACATTATAGGAATAATCATTAACACATATAAGTTTCCTAAAAAAAGGTTCTCATATAGCTTAAAATAATGAACATCATTGATCTAAAAGATAATAATAGATTTTAGGTTGAGCTAAAAGATGATGATCCATTAATATTAGGAAAAATAAAATGAAAAATCAAAGGCTGGTTGTAATAAAATAACATCTACAATTAGGGGCCATAATCTTTGAGAAAAACATATTATTAAACAAATGTTGTGCTATATCTATGATTTAATACTTCCAAAACCCCAATTGAAAGAAAAAAAAGTCAGCATGGAACTAAAGTTGAACTTATCAAGTTATTCATCTATTTAGTCATGCAATGCTTAAACCACACTTTAAATGCCTAAAAGTTGATCCATAAGTTTCGACACAAACAAACAAATTTAAAAAAACCAAAAATATAAAAAATTTTACCCTTAGGAACAAAAGTCATGAAATCACACACATATAAATAGCTTAACGGAGCCAAAATAAGTTTCCCACATTAAATTTAGCAAATTATCTATTTAAAAAACATCACTACTCTTTGGTTGATAAGAAATGTGTATTTATTTTGAGAAACATAAATCTAAAAATTCAAATAATCTATTATTATTTAGAATTACTATTCGTTGGCATTATCTATTCGCACTTATTAAATATTTATAAGGGTCAAGGGTATATAATCTAAGATCATGGGCAACATTTGACCCAAAAACTTGCTAAAAGCCTTTTAGTCATGTTCTTGATTAATTGGCAAAAACAAAATTAGTTTAGCATTAAGCCAACATAGGATAATTAGGGTTTCATTAACCTAGAACACAATAAATTAAATAATGAGCATGAAGAAAATCATAAAAAACATTAAATTTTGAAACGTTCAAAAGAAAAATTAGAGAATCATATACTTAAAAAATTGAATCATGGTGTATATGAAATGTCACCTACCAAATACAAACAATAACATGGTAGAATAAAATCTAACAAAACAACATAAGAGCATGAGGCCAATACCTCTAATAATGTATAATCATAGCATAACACAAATACAATGTAATCAAACATGCTTAAACATCGAAGATGTTATCTAATCATAGTAATATTTTTCTTACCTAAGCTTACTATCCCAATTAATATGAAAAAAAATATAATCAAAGACCAAACAAAACCTATTGAAAAAGCATCCTTTAAACCTACAAAAACCAATAAGAGATTAGTAAAAATGTCACATAAAGAACAAATCAGAGGCACTAGGCTTAAAGAGGAAAGGAACACAAACTTATCACTATGTTTTAGAAGAAAAACAAGTCATAACTATAGAGGAAAATTTGGAATATTGAACATTGAAAAGGAGAGAAGAAATGGGAGAGAGAGTGATAAAAAGAGAGAGAAGAAATGATAAAAAAATTGAAGACATGACTACCATCTTCAAGTTAAAGAAAAGCAAGCTTCATCCATGGTGAAAATGGAGGAGTAAGGTTTTGAATATAAAGGGAAGAAGAAGAAGGGGCATTTATAGATGCAAAAAGGAAGGGAGAAATAAAGAAAAATATGATTAGAGTAAAAGGATGGAGGGTAGTATGGTAATTTAGGGGGAAAGTGTTAATCATTATAGTTTCATCACATTTTTGTGCCAAAAATATTAAAAGAATGAGTGAAGGCATGGTGCCACATATAGGAAGAAAAATAATGTCTTTGATTGACTTACAATATAAAATGCTAAGGTTGGGATAAAAATAAAATGGTTGGAGGATAAATCACAAGTAAAATTTAATAATAATTAGTGTAGGAAAAAATATAAAATGGATAAGAATTAGAAGGAAAAAAATTTGAAACACATATATAGAGAAAAGAAAAATATTTTGTGGCTCCATGTGTCATGGTAATGGAAACAAATTAGGAAGAAAAATTAGATAACATGATTTGTAGCAAATCAATGTTTTGGTGAATATAGTTTTATAGATGAATTGAATAAATATGATGTGATTGATGGTTATATGGTAGGAAAATGAATGAAGATATATACAAAGTAATTCTACAAATAAGCTTCAAAGGCCTAAAACTTAAAACTAAAAAAAGATATTTACTAAAGAAACACATGATAAATATCACTAGATATCTCTACACAAACCCACAAAAGTAAAGTATAATGGTTTTCTAAACTCTCATTCACAAAAAATTGATAAAATAGAGATGAAATTGCATAGATAACGTATTTTATTAAAACTAAAATTCTACCATCTGATCTGTGTGGGAGTATGGAATTATCAAATTTGTAATGCTAATGCTCGATTATATTCTAATAGGTTTTTTGTATGGCCAAACACCATCCTTCACCCACATGTAGAGTTTTGTCATGAGACAATGGAAACCAATCCAGACTCCTCTAGTTATCTTGCATTCTTTCGGATTTTTTTCTGTTTTAATTTCAGTCCTAGGAGGAGGTCTCATGGGTGTTTAGCCAGTATTGGATGTTCTTCAATATACCTTTTGTCCTTAAAAGATGGCATAGACAATTGCAATTCAATCCGGATGAACTATAGGTGCTACCTCTTTGGATTAAATTCCCAAACCTGCCATTGGAGTTTTGGTCCATGAATTCACTTAGCAAATTAGCCAGTGCAGTGGGGAATCCAGTCTGTACTAATGCTATAACTGCATCTAGGGACAAGGCATCCTATCCAAGGGTATTGGTAGAGCTGGATGTGAAAAAACCTCTACTGGAATCTTTCATAATTATTGATCTAGAGGGGATAGAGGTTGAATAAAGAGTTGAGTATGAGTGGAAGCCTTTCTATTACTCTATTTGTTGATTGTTTTGTCCATGATCAAAGGAGATGTAAGAAAGTGCACCAGGATATCAGTATAAGACCTGAAATAGAAGGGAAATGGAGAATAGTCAAAGATAATCGAAAAGGGAAAGGTCCTACTAAGACTGCTCATGTTTAGGAACAATCACAACTCAATATCCCTAGACAAATTCTAAAGGAACAGCTCAGTGGGTTTGAACATGATGTTGATACAGTTCCACATCAAAACATTGATGGTGGTTACTTGGAACAACCACACT
Source organism: Tamarix chinensis (assembly GCA_030549775.1). Taxonomy (NCBI): domain Eukaryota; kingdom Viridiplantae; phylum Streptophyta; class Magnoliopsida; order Caryophyllales; family Tamaricaceae; genus Tamarix; species Tamarix chinensis. The sequence continues at coordinate 60,322,857 of CM060177.1, read as the reverse complement.
CTGACTTTGCAAACCAATCATATCTTTTGAGGACCCTTGTACTTTTGCTATTGATGGAAGGGAGGGTTTGTCTGTGACTAAATCAAGGGTGAAGAAGATAATTCAGAAAAATTTTCAAGATTTAGAACCAAGAGTTACCAGATTCAGAGCAACTATGGCTGGAACTCAAGAAGGTAGGGGTGTTGAAAAAGGAAAAAGCCATAATAGAGCTAGCTTAGATCAAAGGGGTATGTTCTCTAGCTTAGACCCTGATGGTCATGATTAGTGCTTAGAATATAAGAGGACTTAATAAGACTTCCAAGCATAAGGAAGTTAGAAGATTTTATGCTAGAATGGTTGGCATTCTATTAATAAAATCCAGAATGGTTGGCATTCTATTAATAACTACTCTCAGCATCCAAATGGTAGAATTTGGGTATTATGGAATCCTACAGTTTGGTTGATGGGATCCTATAGAGTTCATGATCAGGCCATTTTATGTCATGTCACAAATTTACACTCAAATTTTAGTTTCTAGGTGACTTTTGTGTATGCTTTTAACTATGGTAGGGCAAGAAAATCACTATGGTAGTGGCTGCAGGCTAATTCACCTGGCCAGGATCCTTGGTTGGTTATGGGAGATTTCAATGTGGTTTTACAGCATTCTGAAAAATTTCAGGGTAAATTGCTTAATACATCTGATGTGCAGGATTTTAGAGACTGTTTCTAAGAGTTAAAGTTGTGTGATTTGCAGAGCCAGGGATATCATTATACATGGTCTAGTCATAGACAAGGAGAAGAGGAGGTGTTTTGTAAACAGGATAGAGCTCTTCTCAATCTTTCATGGCTTAATTATTATCCACAATCTATGGCTGAGTTCTTAAGTCCTCTTATTTCTGATCATTATCCAGTGCTTATTCATCATAATATTTCTTACTTGACTGGACCAAAACCTTTCAAGTTTTTTCAATTCTAGACAGAATCAGAGGCTTTCTTACCTATGGTTTAGAACATATGGAGGCTCAAGTTGGGAGTAAATTTGTTGCTAAAAGCCTCTAAGAGACTGTACTTGATTAAACAGGAGCTTAAATCTTTCAATAGAGAAAAGTATGGATCCTTTCTCATAGAGTAAAGGTAGCTAGAGCGGAAGTGGCAGCTTTGCAATCCAATTGTTTCAAAAATCCTAGTGAAGAGCAAAATCTTAGAGTGTTGCTAAAGGAAAAAGAAAATAACTTCTTCATTTGCTTCATTGTGAAGATATTTTTTACAAAGAAAAAGAAAAAAAACATTGGCTTTCATATGGTGATTCAAATCATAAATATTTTTTGCAAAGGTTAAAGAGAGGCATCAAAGGAAGACTGTGGTTGTTCTGTTAGATGTAAATAATAATGAAATCAGAGGGGCAAAGCAAATTCATGAAGCCTTTATTCTTTATTACCAAGAGCTGTTGGGAACTGATGCTACTATGGAGGGAGTTATTGATTTTTCTGAGCCCAACACTTTTATCCATCATAACTTTTTTGCTAGTCTATCTGCTCCTGTGTATGAGGCTGAAGTGAAATCAGCTGTCTTTTCCATGGGGGATACAAAAGCTCTAGGAATTGATGGGTTTTCTATAGTTCCTATATGTCTTCTTGGTCCATTGTTGCTGAGGAGGTGACTTGGGCTGTTAGAAAATTTTTCTCTACTGGCTTTCTTCCTAGGAAATTGAATATTACTGCTCTCACTCTCATTCCTAAACATTCAAATGCAAATAGGGTTACTGAATTTAGACCAATAGCATGTTGCAATGTTCTGTATAAGATTATTGCAAAGGTCATGGTTCAGAGGTTACAGCCCTTAATGCCAAAACTCATTGATCTCTCTCAAAATGCTTTCATTAAAGGAAGAAGCATTGGTAAAAATATTTTGTTAGCCCATGAATTAGTAAGGAACTATTCTCATAAGGGCATTTCTACTAGATGCATGATTAAAATTGATCTCAAGAAGGCATATGACATGGTTAATTGGAATTTTCTGTAGCAAATTCTAAATTTATATGGTTTTCCACCTCACTTTATTAAATTGATTATGGCATGTGTGACCACAGTTTCCTACTCTATCTCTTTTAATGGGGTTTTGGCTGCACCTTTCCCTGGTAAAAGAGATTTGAGGCAAAGAGATCCCCTATCTCCTTATCTCTTTGTGATGGTTATGGATTATTTCAGTAAGTTATTGAATAAATTATGGTTTGACCCTTGGTTTCAAGCTCACCCCAAGATGTAGAGGCCTCCCACTTATAAATTTGAACTTTACAGATGACCTCTTATTGTTCTATAAGGGCAATCTTCAAAGTTTTATTTATCTCAAGGAGGTTTTGAATCATTTTTCTACATTATCAGGGCTCATGGTTAATCCTACCAAATTTTCTATCTTTTTTGGAGGAGTGTCTGTAGTTACATAGGCTAGTATACTAGAGATGCTGGGGTATCCTGTAGGATTTTTTCCAATCACATACCTGGGGTTACCTTTATCCTCTGCAAGAATAACAGCTACTCAACTGCAGCCTCTCTTGGATAAAATGACTGCAAGATTAAGACATTGGCGTACCTTATTCCTTTCTTATGCAGGAAGATTGCAGCTCATTAAGTTAGTGTTGTTCAGTATTCAGCTGTATTTTAGCCAAATCATTCTTCTTCCAAGGAAAGTGCTCAATTGCTTTATTAGTCGTTGCAAAACTTTTCTTTAGTCTGGTAAGTTACAGATGAAGAAGACTGCCCTAGTGGCTTGGGAGTTTCTGTGTCATCCAACAAATGAAAGAGTCCTTAGACTGTTAAATTTACATGTGTGGAATTGTTGTGCTTTGGGAAAGCTTCTTTGGAATATAGCTGCAAAGAAGGATACTCTGTGGGTTAAATGGGTCCATTCAGTGTATATCAAACATGCCATTGTATGGGATTTTCACCCATCATCTTACACTTCATGGATTTTCCTCAAGATTCTTCATATTAGACCAATGGTGAAGGAGTTCATCTTAACCTGTGCAGCTAACCAGTAGGAGTATTCTATTAAATCATCTTATAAGGCCATCAAATCTTCACAGGAAAAGTGTCTTTGGGCAAAACTTATCTGGAGACTTTTTTCTACTCCTAGGGTGAATTTTATTACTTGGCTTGCATACAGAAATCAACTATTAACAAAAACAAGACTGAGAGAGATTAGCATGGCTGTGGATCCAAAATGCATTTTCTGTCAATAGCATGATGAGACTAGGGATCATCTCTTCTTATTCTGTCCTGCTACTGCTGTCATTTGGCAGACTATTAGAAGTTTGGCCGGAAGAAGTGACCCTATCATTGGCTGGGATCAAGAGGTTAAAACTCTGATTACAAGAACAAGACAGACACAATAGAAGAAGTACATTTTGGGAACACTTTTTGTTTCTTATATAGCTACTATTTGGTATGAAAGAAACCTTAGAATTTTTTAGAATAAATCAAGACAGCTAGGTGTTCTTTTGAGAAGTATTCTTATGCATGTATCTAGTCTTTTTAGGAATGATGTACATTCTACTAAGTATGGTCAGTGGCTAGACCAGCTGTATGTCATTGATTACAATGCAAAATTGTAATATCCTTTTCGATTAGTAATAAAATTATACTTATAAAAAAATTCTTGATTATATAGGAATAAATACGATGAAGGTTTGAAAGTGATGTATTTATGATGAAGATGTTCGAATTTGGTGGATTAATGAAGATGATGATTTGATGGTGATGAATGAATGATTAAGATGATTCAAATTTGATGAGATGATGATGATTCAACAATGATGTGATAATGAAGATGATGATTCGATAATTAGGTTTAATGATGGATAGTTTCATGGGTTAAGATTAAGGTAAGGGTTTCGAATGATAAATTAGGGTTAGGGGTTTTCAAATTAGGGCTTTGATTATGGGATGTGTTTAGATAATGACTATGGCTAAAAGAGCGTGCGTTATGAGTTTAGAAAAGATAGTACTTAATATCTAATTCACATAAACAAAGAGATTAAGGGTTTCAAGATTAATTATTCACACAGATTTGATTAAACTTGAACTCACAAAGAATTCAATATTTGCAATTTACATTCTACTTCAATTCGATCTTGATCTCTCCAATCGTGGGTTATATTGCTTTATATAGCCAACAATACCGATTATAAGATACTAGCTAAAATGTATAATTCTTCAAAACGTAACTAGCTAAAAGATACTAGAAAATAGAATATGGTAAAAGATACTAGAATATAGAATATTATTTAAAGATGTAGATTTATGCTACTTTATTCTCTATCTAATATCTAACTCAACTAATTAATTAATTATATAACTAAATCAACTAATATGTAGATACAAGTTTCATATTATTTCCCCATGCATGTAGCTATGCACTCCATGCATGCCATGCACATGCACGTATACATGTGGTAGCTTGCACAACTACAAAAAAGGAAAACAATAATGGCACATTAATAACAATAATTTTGAAACCATTTTCAAATGCCTAAAAATTAATGCATGGGATAGTTAAGGAAGTTTTGTTAATGGTTATAGTTTAAAACCATTATTAAAACCTCTATAGTAAAATTACACATGGTAGTTTTAATAATGGTTCCTGTAAGAAACATTATTAAAAGATGTTTTAATAAAGGTTCTTTAGAGTACTATTATTAAAAGGGCCATTAATTTTAATAACTTTTCCTATAAAAACCGTTATTAAAACATCTTTTCATAACAGTTCATATAAGAATAGTTATTAAAAACTCAATCTTCCACCTTTTATTTTGTTCAATTCTTATTTCATTCTAAAAATTTTAGATTCTCTTACTCTCATACTCTTGTTCTTCAAACCCTTCCACCACCACACCGTGTGCCACCACTCCTCCTCTCAACTCTGAGGAACCACCACACTTTCTCTTTCACACCACCAACTCTAAGCAACCACTCATTCTTTTACACCACCACACACACCACTGCCATTCTTGGCATTACTTTTCCAACCATTCTTGCACACGTTACCTACATTTGGTCCTCCTTACTCTACCGTGTTTGTAGATAGTTGCCACCATGCTCTTGCTCATCATTGGTTCTCTTGCTCTCTACCACTTCTGATGTTGCATTTGTTCCTCTTAGGTATGGTTTTGTTCTTCCATAGCTTATTTTCTATGCATATTATATATATATATATATATATATAAGTATACATGTTGATGAAGGTTGCAGTGTGTGTTATTGAAGTATTGTAATTTGTTGTTGAAAAATGTGTTGTTGTTTGTTGTTGAATGTATTGGTGAAAAATGTTGCAGTTGCTATTGAATTTGTTGGCGATATATATTAAAATGCTTAGGTGTGTTGGAATATATATATCTTTTAGTGCTTAACTACGAAGACAAATATGTTTTAGTCCTTAATTAAAAAGAGAAATAAAATACTTAAAAATATTCATAATATCACCCATAAAAACTATACATACATACTGATGTGGTTTTATCAAAGTAAGTGGAAGTTTGGATCAAAGATTATATTAGAAACTATCACCCACGAACTAATGCAAAATAAAGGAAGCAATTAGCTGGAGTAGAGGTGAAGAAATTGATTAACAAAGGAGGAGATACTTGATAGATTTGAGTGGTCTTCAAATATGTCAAGTTTGAAGATTGATTGAGGAAGGTTGAATCCTAGATTTCCCTTGCCCAATGTTGACCCAAAAGGGAGGATATAATTTAGCTAATGTAGCTCAAATATTGATAAAAAATTCTTATTCAAAGCTTCCTTACAATTCATGTGCATAAGAGTTTATATAGGGGAGGAGAAAGTCGGTGGTTAGCTAGCCTAAACCATCTGAGTATTTCCCTTAATCTAAGACCATTTATCATGGTTGAATTAAGCCCATATTAACCTTTATCCAAAGCATAATATCATTGGTTAAATGATAATAAGGATTAATATTACAATGATATACAATTGACTAAGATACATACATGAAATTATATCAATACCCTAACTTACATAAAATACACTTAGGGTTAGGGTTTACAACAAGTTAATACAACTAACGAATATCATCACTATATCTTCTTGTTGTAAAGTATGATCCCATGTATGACATAGTATTACATGCTTTGAATACTTGTACACATTAAAGTGTATGAACATCTTCTTCTTGCAAATATGTAACATACCTACAAGAACAACTTGAATGTTTTTCAATATCAAGCATATATGAATTATCAAGAATATTTAACATGATAGGCTCCAACATTAACAAATCTAAATCTTTCTTACCTTGAGGGTTAATATGAACATGAAAATCATTAGGTTCATTGGATGCTCCTACATCATTCTCCCCAACTTGAGAAGAATTTGCCCTCAAATTTTCATCAGAATAATAAGGAGACAAATCACCAACATTAAAATTTCTTGAAATTCAAGTCCATAAGCATTATCTCTAAACTTTCTTAGTATTTTAAATGGACCATTGGCTCTTGGTATTATTTTAGTTTTATGTATATTACGAAATCATTATTTACGCAAATGTAACCAAACTAAGTCATCAAGAGAAAACACATAAGAGTTTCTATGCTTATTTGCTTGAGCTTTATACTTGGAATTGGATTTTTCAATATAATTTTTGATTTTCTCACGAAGTTTTTGAAAAATTTGTATTCTATCTTTGTCCTCATAATTTTGCATTTCACCTTTTTTCAACAGAATCATGTTAATAGGCATCTGAGGATTCACACCCTACACCACCTCAAATGGACTAGTTTGAGTAATACAAGAAGGACTATGATTATAAGCAAACTCTGCATGAGCTAACTTAACATCCCAATCTTTAGTACTTTTATTAACTAAACCTCTGAGTAATGTACCAAGAGTTCTATTAGTTACCTCAGTTTGACCGTCAGTTTGCAGATGATGTGAAGTGCTAAATAACAATTTAGTACCAAGCATATGCCATAGAGTTTTCCATAAATAACTCATAAACTTGACATACCGATAAGAAACTATGCTTTTAGGCATTCCATGAAGTTTAAGAACCTCTCAAAAATACAAGTTAGCACCATACATGGCATCATCGGTTTTATTACATGGAATAAAATGAGCCATTTTAGAAAATTGGTCTACTACCACAAGAATAGAATCTTTACCACGTTGCGTTCTTAGTAACACTAGGATAAAGTCCATACTAACTCCTTCTCATAGTTTATCAGGAACGGGTAAAGGTGTGTTTAAGCCTTTATAAAAGTAACTTTTACTTTTTTTGACATGTAGAACATCTACTTATCATGGCTTACACATGTTTAACCATTCTTGGCCAATAGAAATTTTCTTTTAATAATTCCATAGTTTTATGTATACCAAAATGTCCTGCAATGCTACCTTCATGTATTTCCTTGATTAGCAAGTTTCTAATACTAGATCTAGGAATACAAAGTTTATTTAGTCAAAAAAAAATCCATCTTGTATGACATAATTTCCATGGTATCCAATCTCTTTACATGAACTAAACATGTCCTTAAAATCTTCATCATTAGGATGTAAGTATTTTATCATTTCAAAACCTAAGATTTTTGTATCCATCATAACAAGTAATGTAGACCTATGAGAAAGAGCATCAATGACTACATTTTCTTTACCATCTAATTGTTTAACAGAGAACACAAAGGATTGTAAGAAATTTATCCATTTTGCATGTCTCGGATTTATTTTCCTTTTACTATGTAAGTATTTTAAACTTTCACGATCTGAATGTAACATAAATGGTTTTGGTCTTAAATAATGACTCCATGTCTCTAGACTTCATATGATGGTAAATAATTCCTTGTCATAAGTCGAATAGTTAAGTTTGGCTCCATTCAAATTTTCATAGAAAAATTCTATAGGTTTCTTTTCTTGGGAAAGTACTCCTATTCCAACTCCACTAGCATCACAAGTCACTTTAAAAAGAAGGTTAAAGTTGGGTAAGGATAGAATAGGGGCATTACAAAGTTTATCTTTTAGGGTTTCAAAGGCTTGAGTAGCTTCTTGTCCCTAATAAAATTCACCCTTTTTCATGAGTTGAGTAATAGGTGTAGCTATAGTAGAAAAATCCTTAATGAGTCTTCTATAAAAACTAGCTAATCTATGAAAACTTCTCACATCATGAACATTCTTAGGGATAGGCCATTATTTTATAGCCCTAATCTTATTAGGATCTACTTTAATACCTTCTCCACTAATAATATAGCCTAGGAAAACTACACTTGGATGCATAAAATCACATTTCTCAAGTTTTCCATATAGTTTAGCTTTCCTTAGCTCATCAAATAATTTCTTCAAATGCACTATATGATCATAACTATTTTTGCTATACACAAGAATCTCATCCAAATATACAACAATGAAATCACCAAGGAAAGGTCGGATAACTTCATTCATAAGTCTCATAAATGAGCTAGGCGCATTACATAACCCAAAAGGCATAACCATCCACTCATAAAAACCATATTTTGTTTTAAAAGCAATTTTCCATTCATCTCCATCTCTAATACTTAATTGATGATATCCACTTCTCAAATCAATTTTGGAAAATACTTGTGCTCCACAAATTTCATCAAGCATATCATCTAATCTAGGTATAGGAAATCTATATTTGATAGTAATATTATTCACAACCCTAGAATCTATACACTAACGCTAAGTACCATCCTTTTTAGGCACTAGTAAAGTAGGAACACTACAAGGACTCATACTTTCTCTCACAAATCCTTTATCCATAAGTTCTTGTATTTGTTTTTGTAACTCCTTATCTTCCTCTAGGTTACATCTATAAGCCGGTTTATAAGGAATAGGCATACCAGGAACAAGATCAATCGTATGTTCTATACCTCTTTTAGGTGGTAATCCAGGAGGTAAGTCATCAAGAAATACATCATTATACTCATCAAGTAACTGAATTAGATTAGGATTTTCAAGTTGTTTTTTTTCAGTTTTATAATCTATAGAAAGTAAAGCATAACAAATTCCTTCTTCTTTTATGCATTTCTCCATAGCCTTTTCATGTAAAAATAAGCTCTTCTTATCATCACTCAAGGGAATATGATCATATAAATAAGGTGTGAGCCTATAGAATTGCTTTTCTTTTTTCACCACACATTCATTAGTTACTCCATCATGAGTTGCTTTTCTATCAAATTGCCGTAGTCTACCCAAAATTAATCCACAAGAATCCATAGGTAAAACATCACATAGAATTTCATCATGATAGTCTCTAATAGAAAATGTGATTAAAGCCCTTTTTTTTACGTTAGCTCTTTTATCTATATTTAACCATTGTAAATAATAGGGTTTAGGATGATTAGTAGTTTCCAAACCAAGTTTCTTAACCATTGCATCACTAGAAAGATTAGTACATGAACCACTATCAATTATGAGTCTACAAACCATGTCACCTATTTTACACTTAGTTTTAAAAAATTTATCTCTTTAAGTAGGTGTAGCACTAGGTTGTATTTGTAAAACTCTTTGAATTACAAATCATGGTTATTCTTATTCCTCTTACATAGTTAATATTTCATTAGGAGATTCAACTTCTAATTCATCATCATCACTACATGGTTCCATGTTTTCTATGTCATGTAAGGTTAAGGCTCTTTGGTTAGGACCGTCTCTAGCAAAATGTCCATATCCTTTACATTTGAAACATTGTTTATTTGCCATTTCAACTACCTTATTTTCACCTTTATCATCTTTGTTATTCTTTTTATCATATGAAAATGTTGATTTAGGTGTAAAGGTATTGGAATAGGGTTTAGTTGAAGTTGAAACATTATACTTAATATAGGCTTTAGCTGATTTGGTTTGTTATTCAACTTTTATAGCTAATTTTATCAATTCATCAAGAGAGTCATAAGAGTACATATCCTACTTGTCTCTTATTAGATTATTCAAGCCACCAAAGTATCTAGCACATTTTTGTTCTTTTCTTTCATGAACATCGCAAATAAGGGCTAGTCTTTCAAATTCTCTAGTGTATTTTTACACTAAATAAATCTTGCCTTAGAGTAGTCATTTTAACATACATATTTTGTTCATACTCCCTAGGTACAAAATTATTTCCTAAGTTCTTTTTAATTTTTTTCCAAGATTTTATTTTAGACTTCTCTTGTCTTTCTGGTGTTCACTTTAAATTGTCATACAAAATTCGAGCAAACTTTTTGAAGTTTAGAGTAGCTAATTTACATTTTCTATCGTCATCATATTCTCTAAACTCAAAAAGAACCTCAATCTCATGTAACCATTAAAAAGTGATTCTACATTTAAATCACTTTAAAATTTAGAAAGGTCAAGTTTAATACCTTGATTTTCATGGTGTGTGTTTCTTACATGGAATGTAGGTGCTCTTCTTTGGTTGCTTGAGTCAAAAGAATTGATCTCTTCTTATCCATATTTGTGATGAGACAAATTGAAATTTCCATTTCCACTCTTGGCATGGTACGTAGGTGTCATTTTCCCTTTCACACTATTATTTGTGGTTTCTATATGAACTTGCCATGGTTTACACTTCTCTTGGTCAGCAACCTTAGCTTCCACACTTTGGAGTTGATGTTGTAGTGTCTTTTGAGTTTGTAATTGGGCATCCATGCATGTGGTGAGGCTTTTGATAGAATCTACCAAGGCACACAACTCTTCACTATCCATGGTAAAGTTTGACACACAACCCTACTTGTTGCACACAATATGTTCCACAAAGTGTAGGTGCTGGATTTGTTTTTCCTACAACCAAACAAAGCACAAACCAATTGCTAATCCTCAAAAAAATTATAATCACTACCTAGAGTCCTTGGTTAGGAACAAAGGAGATATTTTTTCCCCAAGAATAGCCACTGTACGTAGGTACACATAAAAATGAGAGGATCTTCTACAAAGGGTGTGAAATTCATTCACAAAAAATCACAGAACATCAATTTTGTGGCTTCAACAAATGCTTGTCTTCCAGTGGGATATTTGTGTTGGTTTCTTCATATAATATTTAGAGGAGATCTAGAGGTATAGTATGGAGTGATTCCTTGAGAGAAAATGAGAAGAAATGAGTGGAATAGAAGGCTTACAAATTCTAGGTCTATTCGGCGACTAAGTAGTTGGTCCAGGACTTCCAACCTCTGGTTGCTTTCTCTACTTGATGCACGAAGGAAACTTGATATGGGTTGATTCTCACTTGATCATGCACCAATATAGAGTATAATGAAGGAGGAATGAAGTGCTAAGGAGGCACAAAAACTCGTGGCACGCAGGAGACACATACTGGTGCACTTCTGAAAAAAAAAAAACTGGTTGGCATTTTGTGTGGGAATGATGGGGAAAATGCAACACGATCGTTGTAAGATTGCAAGAAATTCAAGAAAAAAATTCAAGAAAAATCCAAGAAGTTTATACAGAATAAAAAATTCAAATAAATGGTTGAGTAGCCGTGGAGTTCTTGGTGCAAGAACAGGCACGCGATCTTCAAGTCTGCAGGTGGGTTTCCTGCGATAAGTTTGAACAATTGAATCTTTGATACCAAAAATGATTTGGTTTTATCAAAGTAGATGGAAGGTTGGATTGAAGATTGTATTAGAACTATCACCCATGAACTAATGCAAAATAAATGAAGTAATTAGTTGGAGTATAGGTGAAGAAATTGATTAACAAAGGAGGAGATACTTGACAGATTTGAGTGGTCTTCAAATATGTCGAGTTTGAAGATTGATTGAGGAAGGTTGAATCCGAAATTTCCCTTTCCTAATGTAGACCCAAAAGAGAGGATATAATTTAGCTCATGTAGCTCAAAGTTTGTTAAAAAAAAATTCTTATTCAAAGCTTCCTTACAATTCATGCGCACAAGAGCTTATATAGGGGAGGAGAAAGTCTGTGGTTAGCTAACTTACACCAGCCGAGTATTTCCCGTAATCCAAGCCCATTTATCATGGTTGAATTAAGCCCATATTAAACTTAATCCAAAGAATAATATAATTGGTTAAATGATATTAAGGATTAATATTACAAAGCTATACAATTGACTAAGATACATACATGAAATTATATCAATTCCCTAACTTACATAAAATACACTTAGGCTTAGGGTTTACAATAAGTTAATACAACTAATGAATATCATCACTATATGTTCTTGTTGTAAAGTTTCATCCCATGCATGCCATAATCTTGCATGCTTTGAATACTTATACACAGTAAAGTGTATGAACATCTTCTTCTTGCAAATATGTAACATACCTACAAGAACAACTTGAATGTTTTTCAATATCAAGCATATATGAATTTTAACATGATAGGCTCCTACATTAAGAAAGTTAAAATCTTCCTTACCTTGAGGATTAATATGAACATGACAATCATTAGGTTCATTGGATGCTCCTGCATCACATACATAAATACATATATATATACATTTTCATTAATAAGTATAAGATACTAGAGTGTTGGGAAATGCCATAAATTTAAATGAAAATATACTTTTACATATGTAAATCATTAAATGAAAAATTAAATTAATGTTGCACATTAATAATTTTCATTTGATAAGGATTAAATAGACATAGAAAATAAAGAAAATATAAAAATGAATAATTACATAGAGAAGAATAATTGTGTATAATAATAATAATAATAATAATAATAATAATAACAACAACATTAATGATGATGATATTGATAATAACACATAGGATTTATTAGGGTTTAATTATAGTTAGCTAGATTTAGGATTAGGGTTTATTAGGTTTAGGCTTAGGTTTTATTATAATTTATTAGGGTTAGGGTTAGGGTTAGGGTTAGAGTTAGGGTTAGGGTTTAGCATTTATTATACTAAATACGATAATTAACTATTATATGCATTATTTTCAACTCTACTTTAAATAATATAGTATTATTATACTTAACCTATATATATTATCTTATTAATATCTACTTGATTTTACTATACGTGGCTTGAACAATTAGATGATAGTTTGTTAAATATATATATATATATATAACACCCCCAAAATTCACTACTGAAAAATTTCATTTTATTAAAAGATTTAGCGGATGCAAAATAACACGATTAGGAATTTTGAGGATATTACCGTCACACTTAGTACTAGACCCGTTCACTCCTACCGTTCCAGTACCAAGTGCTAAGGCTGAAAGAGTAAAATATAATTTACAAAAAACTCAAACCATATTTAAATCAGAGTAGCATACATAACACTTTACAAGAATAAAATCCACTAGTGGTGGTTACAAGAAGACATATTGCATTTAAACTAGGGGTTAAAAGAGAAATAGTGAAACCCTAAAAGTCTAGATAATTTCCTTATGCTCTTTCCCGTTTCCTACTTAAATAACACTTGAAAATGGATCTGTAAGGGAAACTGTCCGTTGAATAGGTAGGGGCCCCACAAATGAAACCCTTTAGTACTATGGCACTGAGTAACCCTTTAAAACACACTTATAAGCAAGCCTGTAATGCAACACATAATACAAAAACTATCTACATATATAATAAGAAATACATACACCATAATCACATACTTAACAAGTCCATCAAATATTAATAGGTTAAAATGTACAATAAATACTTTTGGGCCTTAAGCGATTAGTCCATCATTTTTCAATCATCTCAGATTATGTATCTATATGAGTGCGAGAACCCCACTATTATAGCCAGTGGATTAGAATATATATAGGGCATAATGCTCCTAATCACTATTATTCGCTGGTAGATTGGTCTCCAGGGCAGAACGCTCCTCGCCACTATTATTTGCCAGTAGACTGATTTGGCCTCGAATCACATGGTTTTCCACTATAAGTGATTAGTATTTTCCTATAATTTATTCATATCCGAGATTTATTTTATTGAGCTCATGATCTCCCGCTATTATTGTCGGTGGACCGGAATATATTTCATCTAGGGCAATACGCTTCTGGCCACTATTATACCCGTTACACAGGTACTCATAAACATCTTTTAGAGCAATATGCTCTTGGGCCACTATTATATCTGGTGGACCGGTACTCATGAACATCATCCATAACAAAATGCTCTTGGGCCACTATTATATCCAATGGGAAAGTACTCATGAACATCATCTAGGGAAAAATGCTCCTAGGACACTATTATATCTGGTGGACTAGCACTCATAATATAATCCATGTGGGTCTGGCTCATTTGTATTTCACTTTCATGATTAGTGTTTTTCCTTTTTAATCAGTACAACAATTCCATTTAATTACTTCAGACGGGAGATCAAGATCCCAAAACACAAAGGTATACCGGTCGCACTAGTGCATATAAGCTACTCAGTATCCTTCAACCATCAAACCAGAGATGCAAAGGTACCCTGGTCGTACTGGTGCATATAGCTACTCGGTACCCTAATAACATGGACACCTAATCCCTAAGTATACATACCCCCTAAATAGGTCCATAGAGCTAGATAGTGTTAGATATAGGGACTAATTGGGGCACAAAGGCACATCAACAAACACTATAATAACCGTGGGTTAAAGCACGTCTTTAGGGTAGTGACCCCTAAAGAGCTACCATTCTCGATCTCGAGATCTTTCACTTTAAGTATTAGTGTCTTAATTAAGGTGATCATGAAAGGTACAACAATCAGTTCACTTTCAATCTAATATCATACTTAATTCCTATATAGTCATTAAGTATTCCAATTCTATATTAAATAGTTATATTCTAATATCATTACCATTATAATCAGGTAATCATTAAATTCTTATCACTATAATATCATAATTAGATTAAATTATAATATTCATTAATCATTACTACATTACAAATATCCATATATTACTCATGTACTATTACTTAATCATAATCACCATCTTCTATATACTCATACATATTATCAAACTATGTATTTATCAATACTATATTCTTATACTTGCTTGTATAATTATTAAGTCATTCCTTCCTTATGCATAATACATGTTGCATGATTACCAAATTACTATTCTTATTCAGTTTGGTTAAGTATACTCTTATACCATTAAGTCACCAATTACCCTTCATAATTATAACCCTTATCATATTTCCATTTGGTTGGTTAGATTACCAATTGCCCTTCTCCTTTGTTATAATTACCAAATTACCCTTTAGTTGATCAAATTACAAAATTATCCTTCTCCTTTATGATAATGACCTTTAGTTGGCTAAATTACCAAAATTCCCTTCTCCATGAGCATAATTACTAAATTACCCTTCTCCATTATCATAATTACCAAATTACCCTTTAGTTAATTAGATTACCAAACTACCCTTTAGTTAGTTAAATTTCCAAATTTCCCTTCTCCATTATTCTAATTACTAAATTACCCTTCTCCATTATCATAATTACCAATTTGCCCTTTAGTTGGTTAATTTACGAAAATTGCCTTCTCATTATCATAATTACCAAGTTGCCATTTTATTATATAATTACCAATTACCTTATCCATTATAATTACATTTTAACCATCTATTATTATACTATAATTTACCTTTCACATTATCATAATTACCTTATTCTCCATATTTATTAATTCAAATTACCATTTATTAAATTACAAAATTGCCCTTTTCCATTATCATAATTACTAAATTACTCTATTATATATTTCTACCTTATTATTTATAATTTCAATTTATTATTTAGTTGATTAAATTACACTTATTAATTAGTTAAAATTGTTATTTTATTATTATTAAATTATTAAAATTATTCTATTATTATATAAATTACATTATTATTTAGTTGGTTAAATTACCAAATTATATTTTATTTATTATATACTAATAATTTATTATTATTATTGAATTACATTATTATTATCTTTTAATTAATTAAATTAAAATAATTATTTAAATTTACTTACCAAATTGTCCTTCTCCATTATTATAATTACTATATTGCCCCTTTTCCATTATTAAAATTACCATAATACCCTTTTACTTCCAAATTACAATTTTACCCTTTACTTCAAAAATACTATTTTCCCTTTTACTTACCAAATTACCATTTTACCCTTTACTTCCAAAAATTACCATTTCCCCCTTATTACACCAATTTTATTAAATTATCATCACTACATGAAATATTAATATTAATACTCCATTCTCATTATCCAACTCCAACTATTATATTTCAACATAATACTGATTAGCACCCACACATACTAAGCCATATTCTTGCACAAGACATATTACTAAAATGCCCCTAGGGCTCACTATAATATTATTTATGGATGACTGGTCACAATAACAAACTATAACATGGATAAGTACTCAAAATTTTCATTAATAACCAAAATCTTTCCTTTTCCAATATTTACACACATAGCATATAAACTAACATGCTTTCCTTTTTATCAATAAATATAATAAACTACATATAATATTTTAAACAATATATATCATGCAAAATAACATATTAAAACCTTAATGTGCTAGCATATGTTTTTCCATGTGTTTAAGTGGGGCTTCATTCCTGCAAAAATTGAGCCTTACACGTATCCCAATTAAAGATTCAAGCTTTGATTAGCAAAACCAATACCTAAAAATAATATCAACACTTATCATATTAGCAATAAGAAAATCAAATCATAAGACTTTTAAAAATTAATTAATGAAATACTTAACTAAAATATTATTATACCTTAAAATTTATTAACCAAATTAAGCCAAGAAATGCAGCAACTCATACTACTCATGCAATATGAGCTACATGAAAAACAAGGGTGGAAGGGATCGAAGGTGGGTGAAAGAAAATGAGGAAGTGGTGTTTTAGGGTTAGGGTTTTGGAGCTAGGAAAGAGGGAAGGTAAGGGAGGATTTAGGGTAAGGGAAATGTTGTAGGGAGTGTTTTGGTGGCTTAGGTGGAGACAAAGGCTGTGGGACGATGGTGGAAGGAGACGGTGCAAGGCGGTTGCCAAGAAGGAATAAAAAGAAGAGAAAAATATGAGGGGAGGAAGAAGGGGCTGTAGGGTGGCTTGAGGGGGTAGTGTGGTGGTGTAGGGTGGGACTAAAAGGTGGCATGAGGCATTGCAGGCAATTGGTGTGGTGGTGGCATCAACGAAGGGGGTAGCCGTGCAAAAATAGGGAGGTTTGTGATGAAAGGAGAAGAAAGGAAGAGAAGAGAATTAGGGGAAGGGGGATAAAAAAATGGGGCAAGAAAGAGGATGGTGAGGAAAATAAAAAGGAGAGGAGGAAGAGGATAGTAGGTGGCCGGTCAGTGGCAGGTTGTAGGGTGGTAGGAAGGTGTGAAGGTGGCAGGAAGAGGAGAAGATGAAGGGAAAAATAGGGCATGTAGGGAAGGTTTGCAAAGTCTGGTTTGGTCCAAAAATGGGAAGAAATGGATAGGGGAGAGAGAGGGATAGAAGGAGGATTGTAGTGGTGGTAGGTCGCGAAAGGGAGAGGTTGGAGGGCGGTGATCGGGCATGCTCAGGGTGTTGGGCATGGATGACGAAGAAGGAAAGAAGAAGAGGAAGAAAAGAAGGTCGGTTAGGCGAAGGGAAAATAAAAGGGAAGTTGGGCCGGCTCAGTCATGGGGAGGAAGGAAAAGAAAAGAAAGGGTTAGGCTGGGCTGGTCACATGGGAGAGGAAGGAAGCAAAGAAAGGGAAGTTGGGTCAGTTGTGGTGTGGGGAAGGAGAGGTGGAAGAGAGTGGGCCGCCGACCCAAGCGTGAGGAGGAGGGCTGGCTTAGCGACCCGAAGAGAAGGAAAAAGGAAAAAGAAAGAAAGGAGAAAAAGGAAAAAGAAAAGAAAAATGGGGAAAAAGGAGAAGGAAAAATAGGGAAAATTAAAATAATTTAATTTATAA
Source organism: Tamarix chinensis (assembly GCA_030549775.1). Taxonomy (NCBI): domain Eukaryota; kingdom Viridiplantae; phylum Streptophyta; class Magnoliopsida; order Caryophyllales; family Tamaricaceae; genus Tamarix; species Tamarix chinensis. The sequence goes on along the minus strand of CM060177.1, from coordinate 60,305,017 downwards.
AAAAATAATAGGATGCAATATTTTTGGGTAATAAATTTATTTAATAATTTAATTTGATTTAATTAAATATATGGGTTTAAAAAAGGATAATTTTAGTAAAATATTGACGTGAAATTTTTTATAAATATAAAGAGTATGACAAAATAAAAAAATATTTATTTTAATTTATTCAATACTCCTATCCAAATTTATATACTCAAAAATCCATAAAATAATTAAATTAAATAATTTTAAAAGCTAATTTGTCCTAAATAAAATCTATTTATTAAATTATAGGTTTTTAAAAATTTGAGGAATTATAATATAAGTCAAGATTATGTCATTATTTTAAACATGTTGAGTTTAATAAGAGGACACTTGATTCAACTTAACTCATTGATAAATCTAGTGGGAGTAAATGAAAGGAAGTTTTTGGTTATTTATCTTTTCTTGATATTTAATGCCACATTTATATCAATAGAAAATAAATAAAAATTAATTTATTATAAGTTTTATGATGAGTATCTTATGTGGATATGTTTTTAGCTTTACATAGCATGTTGAAGAGTTTACAGATTTTGTAATTTAGATGCTTTTGAGAACAACCTTGATGACAAGATTTAAGGATTGTTCTCATTTGTAGGTAGTGAGATTTTCCTCATATACCTTCCACTATATCTCTGCATGGCACCAAATGCTGCTCTACGAACTTATATTATATGGTCATATAACAAGCTTGGTCAATTTTCTTGGAGTGGTGCATCCTATGACCCATTCCATTTCAGATCGTATCACCTAATCTTAACCCTACCTTAGACAAAGCATGATCTTTGGCTACATTTACTTTTTTACACTACTTTGTTAGTGAGTATGATCAGATATCTAGAGAACTGATGGTGATTGATGATGAGTGGCGGTTTTGTCTTAGCTTACCTCCAAGTATCCACCCTGGCTATCCTAGAGTATGCATGACTAGACTCTTTATGGATGATGTGAGGGGGCAGATGGCATATTGAGATGAGTGGGCTTTGAGAGTGATAGTTATTAGTCGAGCTTGACACGAATACTGAGGGATTTAGTTTTACAGTTAATTAGTTTTTCATAGTTAGGTTTTGGGCTTTAGAAACCTTTTGATGTATATAGTGTTTGTGTTGCTTTAGTCCCATAGTATGTACATCTTTTGTAATTTTAACCATTGCGTGATATTTTTCTGTGTGTGTGTGTGTGAACTCTGTCTAAGATTGTAACACCCCCAAAATTCACTAGTGAAAAATTTCGTTAATTAAAAGGAAATTAGCGGAAGCGAATTAATAAAGCTTGAACTTTGGGAGTATTATCGCCACACTTAGTACCAGACCCGTTCACTCATACCGTTCGAGTACCAAGTGCTAAGGCTAAGAAAATGAAATACAGTTTGAAAGAAGTTCCACATACACAAATCAGAGTAGTGCATCAAATTGTTACAAGAATAAAATCCACCAATGGTGCTTACAGTAATGACATAACATTAAAACCAAAAATTTAAAGAGAAAGAGAAAACCCTAACGATACCGGATAACTCCTTACTCTCTTTCCCGTAGCCCACTTGAGTAGCACCTGAAAAGACCTGCAAGGGCACTGCCCATTAAATAGGCAGGGTGGACTAGTCTGGCCCTAACTCACATGGTGTGCCACTATAAGTGATTAGTTGAAATGCCCCGAAAAATTCTAATCTAAAATATTATATTTAAATGAGGTTTTATCATAAAGATTAATTAAATAAATTATTTGATTAAAATAAAAGGAAATTAATTAGGGAAAATCAAGAATAAATTTATAAGTATTTTAATTAGGAGGAATTTGGGTATTTGAGCTAATTAAGGATTTTAATTTGGGAATTTATTTAAATAAATTATTTTATTTAAAATAAGGAGGAGAAAATGGTTACAAATTAATATTAGTTTTATAAATAATTTAATGGAAGAAAATTTGGGTATTTTGCTAATTAAAATGGAATTTATGGAAAATATTTTAAATATCCTAATTTAGCCTAAAAAGGGATTTAAATTTTATTTTATTTAAATATTATATTTTTAAATATTATAAATATTCATATTAATTTAATTGACCCTAACCTAATTATTTTCTCCTTTCCTTTTTCCCTTTTTCTTTTTCTTTCTTCCTTTTTCCTTTTTCCTTTTCTTTCTTTTTCTTCTTTTTCTTTTTCCTCTTCTTTTTCCCCAGTCGGACTGCCCTCTCCCGCCGCCCAATCTTTTTCCCCTTCTTTCTTTCCCTCGGCCCAGCCCACACTCGCGCGTCCTCTTTCCGCCCTCCGCCGCGCCGCGTTTTGGCTTCGTTTACACCGAAACGCGTCGTTCGTTTTAATGACGCCCTCGACCGTGCGCGAACCGGCCCGGTTCTTCCCCTTTTCTTTTCTTTTCCCGACCGACCCGACCGCCTCCCTTCCTTCTTCCTTCTTCCTCCTTCCGCCTCCGTCGCTGCGACGCAGGCTCCCGACCCATCAATGGCATCTCCGGTTACGGTGAATAATACCGGCCGTTTCTTGCCTCATTGTCCTCTTAATTCCAGGAATAAATTAGCATAATTATTCGACGTTATCTCTTGCCCGTTTCCTCTCCCCAGCCCCGCGAACCTTCGACCGAAACCAAGGAATCGTCGGCCGTTTTCCGCCGCCGGCTGCCCAAATTATTGCATTTAAAACTTCCATGTCGACCTCCAGCTCCTCATTATCCATTCCAACATCTATAAATAACCTAGTTGTAGGAGTTTTGAAGATTTTTCTTTCCCGAAACCCTCGGCCCGAGCTGCCGCCACCCCAACTTCAGATGCCTTTTCCGCCGCCGTCAGCCAACTTCAGCGCCACCTACGCATGCCAAATTCTTCCTTGAAACGTTATCTAGTTAACTAAATCATTTTCATCTCTCAATTCTTCTTGTACGAGCCTCAATAATCATTCAAAGTTGGATGCTCGTTTCGCCGGAATTTTGACCCCGAAGCCTTAAACCGCCTTCCACCGCCGTGCGCCGCCACCTTTGGCTGCACCACCACCATCATTTTGTCCCTCTCTTCCTGGGCAACAATAAACACCTCTTATAACACCTCAATTCTCCCTATCTTTTTCCCAACATCCATCTTTCTCTTTGTTCTTCTATTTTTCCGGTCGCCGCCACCGCCGCCACTGTGAACCACCGCCGGTGCCACCTATCCCCACCAGCTTAAGGTTGAACCCTAGACCCTCTCAACCATTTTCCATATTATTATAAGCCTTGATTTAATTTATTTCAATTATTTGTATATAATTACCATTATTATTATTCTTAATATGTTTTATTATTATTTGATGAGAAATTTTATGCTGAATTGTACTTGCAGGATGGAGAGTGGTGATAAAATAATTTTATTATTAGTTTCAAATTTTAGGTTATTAATTGAATTATTATAGGATTATTATCATTCTTCTTCTTATTATTATTATTAATATTATAATTATTAGAATAATTATTATTATCGTTTTTATTATTTATTCTAGAAAATCTTAGGCCCTAATTTTGTATTAACATTGCACTTATTTATTTTAGTATTATTATTTCTATTGTTATTATAACCATTAATAATAATATTATCATTATCTTTATTATTTTAATATTATTATATATGTTATTAATTTTATTATTAATATTAAATAAATGGTAAGTCATTATCTATTTGAAAACTTATATTTTATTGTTATTATTATTATTATTATTATTATTATTAATATTATTATTATTACTATTGTTCTTATTATTTATATTCTCATTGATAGTAATTTTATTAATTTTGATATTATTATATTAGTATCATTATTATTATTAGGGTAAAGTCTTTAACCCTACATTACCAAGGTTTATAATATCTCTATTATTTTTATGTCTTTAGCAAAGTTAGAAATTTGTTAAGGTTATTTTATTAGTATGTTATTATTTGGTCAAAGCCCTAAGGAGGTGTAGGAACGTGCTCCAAGACCGGTGTCGTTTCAGGTAAGGGGTGCTAAGGCCTTTTATGTGCTAATGTGCATTGTGTGATTCATATGCTATGCATTCTATGTTTATGATTATTAATTATGCCGTATATGATATGACGTGGAGTTGAAGTATGTTTTCGTATGGCATGTGTAATATTTGTGTATGACCCTGTAAGACATGCATGTGAGGATGTTGATATGATTTTATGTGGGAGAAAGGATGAAAAAGGAGGATGGAGAAAGAAGTTGATTAAGGGATGTGAGTTGACCTAAGTATTCCATTGATTCATGAGTAAAGGAATAAAATGGAGAATTTTAGGGTTTCGTGTGTGAGAATCTGATTTATGATTTTTGAGGTTTTGTATGGAGAATATAATTTATGGCTTTATATGGGGAAGTTTAATTTATGGTTTGTATGGTTTTGTGGGAGACAATATAATTTATGATATTATATGGGAGAATTGAATTTATGGTTTGTTAGGGAGAATCTAATTTAAGACGTTATTGGGGGAGAATGTTATTTATGACATTATATGGGAGAACCTAATTTATGATTTGATTGGGAGAATCTAATTTATGATTTGTTTGGGGGAATCCAATTAATCCAAATTATGGTTTTGCTTGGGAGATTCTAATTTATGATTTTGTGTGGGAGAATTTAACTTATAGTCTTGTATGGGAGAATATAATTTGTGGTTATGAAAGGGGAAAATCTAATCAATTGTATTATGTGGAAAAATCTTTGGGTTTTATATGATTTGAACCTTTGTGTTGGTATGGATTGAATTTAGGGTTTTGTGTGAATCAATCTTTGGGTTGTATATGGTTTGAACTTAGGGTTTGGTAAGGATGGATACTTAGTTTGGTATGGATGAATCTTTGGGTTTTATATGGTTTGAATCTAGGGTTTGGTATGAATGAATATTTGGGTTATGTGGAATGAATTTAGGTTTTTGTATGATGAGATTTTGGGTTTTGCATAATGGTTAATGGTTGTATGGTGGTATTAGGGTTTGCATGGAAGTTAATAATTGCATGGGATGTGTAAAGGTTGTATGAGAGTGAAGTTTACGTATGGAACGCTAATTTGGGATTTGAGGAAAGTAAGGTAAGTGTTGTTTGGGTGTTTGAGCACTTGGGATGAAAAATAGCACGTGGAGCAAATTAAGGGTACGGAGGAGATTGAATTAGGGTTTGGAATGATTAATTGTGGTTTGTTGTGGTTAATTAAGGTTTGGAATGGCTAATTATGGTTGTTATGGTTAAATAAGGTTTGGAGTGGTTAATTATGGTTTGTGGTGGTTGATTAGGGTTTGATGTGGCTGCTTAAGGTTTTTGTTGTACCATGTGTTTTTGGTGATTAAGGTGTAATTATGAGAATGAAATCGATGATTTGTGATGTGTGGAGTGTTAAAATGATTTGGGTGATGTGAGGTGGAGTAAGAGGGGATGTTAAGGAGACTAAATTAGGGTTTTGGGATAAAACCCTAGAGTGATATGTGAAGTAGAATTGGAGGATAAGTGTAAAGGGAGCGATCCATGTATGGCTAGGGTTTGGTGGTAGCATATTTGTATGTGGTGATTAAAGATGATGATGAATATGGAATTTATGATTTATGATTCGTGCATGTGCATGATGAAAGCCTTCGAATAAGATACTTAATACATTAATAACGTAAAGTGGAAGATGTTGAGACGGGCCCAGACCGATCCACCTGCTATAATAGTGGCAGGGTATGTTACCCTCGCGACCGATCCACCGGCTAAAATAGTGGCAGGGCATGTACCCTCGCGACCGATCCACCGGCTATAATAGTGGGGGATCCCGAGCTCAACAAAACAAAACGTTTATATGTTGAAAGATATGGGAAGACACTAATCACTTAAAGTGGAACACTGTACGAGAAGGGGCCAGACCGATCCACCAGCTATAATAGTGGCAGGGTATGTTACCCTCGCGACCGATCCACCGGCTAAAATAGTGGCAGGGAACGTTTCCCTCGCGACCAATCCACCGGCAAAAATAGTGGGTTCCCGTAATCGTATGGACTTGAATAAAAGTATGGTGTGACATGATTCCTGATAAGAGATAAACTAAGTAATTGAGTCGGATTATATACATATGGGCCTTTATACTTTTACTTGGATGATCACATGAATTATGTTATCATGTTTATGATCTTTTATCTGCATGGATTGTGTGCTTATGTGTCGGCCTTAGTGCTCGGTTACCTTACTCAGTACGTAGCGTACTGATCACCCTTTTTATGGGTGCTGCTCATTCCCACGAGTAGTATGCCCTTCTGGTTTGTGCAGGTGGGCGAGATATCAGTTGGGGCTGAGTGTTGAGAATGTTTGGCTCGAGATTCAAGAGAGTTGTGGCCATATTATAGTTCTATTTTATTACGTTTGAGAGAGTTATGATCGTATTTCAGTCTTTATGTAATTTTATTTCCTGCTATTATTTCTTTGTATTGGAGTATTTATTCGCTTTGATTTCGCACTCTGATTTCTATTTTATTACGTTTATACCGTTTATGCGTACTCTGATTTAAGGTATGATCTTTCGAGTTCTTTTATGAACTATTGATTTGAATTTAATGTAAATCTTTTCTTTAGCCTTAGCACTTGATACTAGAACGGTCGGAGAGAACTGGTCTAGTACTAAGTGTGGCGGTAACATTTCCAGAATTCACGGGTTTTAAGTATTTCTAATTTAATTGCTTCCACTTTTAAGAAAAAAAAATTAGTGAATTTTGGGGTGTTACATTAGTATTTTTCCATAATCTTATTCACATACATAACTCATTTTATTGAGCTCGGGACCCCCACTATTATTGCCGGTGGACCGGAATACATATAAACTCATCATCCAGGGCACAACGCTGCTGGCCACTATTATAACCGGTGGACCGGGATATATAGAGAATCATCATCCAGGGCACAACGCTCCTAGCCACTATTATGACCGGTGGACCCGAATATATAAGAATCATCATCCAGGGCACAACGCTCCTGGCCACTATTATAACCGGTGGACCGGTACTCAATATCATAAGTCATCTAGGCCCAGCTCATTAATATTTCACTTTCGTAATTAGTATCTTTTCTTTCCTTAATCAGCACATCAATCATATTTATTTTCCTCGGAAGGGAGATCAATAACCTGGGACACAAAGACACACCGGTCGTACCGGTGCATATAAGCTACTCAGTACCCTTCAACCACGAACCCAAGGACGCAAAGGTACCCTAGTCGTAATGGTGCATAAAGCTACTCAGTACCCTACCGACAATGACACCTAATCCATAAGTATGCATACCCCCCCTAACAAGGTCTATAGAGCTAGAAAGAGTAAGATATAGGGCCTGGCTGGGGCATAAAGGCACACCAGCAAATACCAGTATAATCGTGGACTAAACCACGTCGTTAGGGTAGAGACCCCTAAGGAGTCACCATTCCCGATCTCGAGGTCTTTCACTTTAAGTAATAGTGTCTTAATTAAATTGATCACGAAAAGCACAATAATCAGATACTTATTCACTTTCAATCGTTTTGATATCATTAATCGTTTCTTATTTAGATGGTTATCCAGGATATCACAGAGAAAAGCATTAATACCCCTTACTTATAAAATTACCATTTCACCATTCACTTATAAAATTACCATATTACCTTTTACTTATGAAATTACTATTTTGCCCCTTACATCCAAAATTACCATAATGCCCATTTACTTGAAAAATTACCATAATGCCCTCCTTCGTCCAAAATTACTATTTTACCCCTTACTTCCAAAATTACCATTCTTACCACTTATAAAATTACCATTTCGCCATTCACTTATAAAATTACCATTTTACCATTTACTAATGAAATTACTATTTCACCATTTATTTATGAAATTACTGTTTTGTCCCTCTACTTCCAAAATTACCATTCTTACCACTTATAAAATTACTATATTGCCCTTTTCCTTCAAAATTACCATAATACCCTTCCTTCTCACAACTTACAAATTTTATCCTTTTACTTATAAAATTATCATTTCACCCCTTTCTTTTGAAATTACCAAAATACCCTTTTGTTTACAAAATTACCAAAATACCCTTTTCACTTATAAAATTTCCACTCAACCCCTTTATTCACCATTTTTATGAATTTACCATCACTATATAAAATAATGATATTAGTACTACATTTTTATCATCTAAGTCCACCAACTTGTCATTATTCAACTTAATACTCATTAGCAACTACATATATTAGATCACATACTTCACAAGAATATCATTAAAATATCCTTAGACAATAATATTATTCATGCATTAGCAACATAATACATCATAAACAAGCATTTAACATTTCCATCAATAATCAACTTCTTCCTTAATTACATACCTACACATGGAACAAAGGCTATCATACTTTTCCTTTTTCTTTCAATCAATATAAACAACCATTTATATATCATGCTAGGTACACAAAACATGCATAAAATCATACCAAAATCCCTAATGTGCTAGCATACGTTTTTCTATGTATTTAAGTGAGGATTAACGATTACCTTAATCCCATAAAACTCAAACCTTATCAGTTCCCGGTTAAGGATTCAAGCTTAATTAGCAACTCAATACCTAAAAATAATATCCATTATATTTATGTTAGAAATAAGAATCCAAGCATAAAACTTTATAAAATTTAATAAATAAAATACTATTATACCTTAAAAATTATCCAAATAAATTCCAAAAATAAAGGGGGAGCTCACGCTGCATGAACAGTGTGAGTCTCATGCAAAATGAGAGGAGAAGGGTTCGAAGGGGAGGGTGAAGGAAGCAAAATTTTTTATTTTCGGGTTAGGGTCTTTAGGCTAGAAAAGAAAGTGGACGGGGGAGGTTTCAAGGTAAGGGAATGGTCCAGGAGTGGAGAGGGGGTGTAGTTGGAGGCTAAGAGTGGTTTCATGGCGGCATAGGGCGGTAGAGACGGTGGCAGCAAGGTGGGGAAGTTGGCTACAGAGATGGGTCGAGGTGGAGGGGCTGAGAAGGAAGGAAAAGGGGAGGGAAAATGAAGGGGTTCAAGGGTTATTTTTGGAAAAGTAAGGTATGGGGGTGTAGAGGGGGCTGTAGGGTGTCGAACGATGGGTGGGGTGGCAGCGAACAGAGCGGTTGCAGGTGGCTTGGCGGTAAGGGGAAAAATGGGGAGAAAAAGGAAGAGGTGGAGAAGGGAGGAAGTGTAGGGGCTCGAGGGGTGGCGTGATGGTGTAGGGCAGTAGGGGGTGGTGGCAGGAGGTGGCGTAGGGGCTGGTTGCAGTGGTTAGAACGGTGGTTGGTGGCGGTGATAAAAAAAAGGGGAAAAATGGAGGGAGAAGGAAGGAGAAAAGAGGGAGCTCGGGGAAGGAGAAGGGGCTCGAAAAATGTGGGAAGTGAAGGTTGGAGAGATGAAGAAAAAAGAGAGGGAGAAGAGAGGGGCAGTGGCCGGTCATCGAGAGGACGAAGGGTGGAAGGTGGTGGTTGGTTGGCAGGGGAAAGAGAAGGAAGAAGAAGGAAAGAGAGAGGCTTGTGAGTTATGGTCCAGGGGCCGGTTTGGCTCGAAAAAGGAATGAAAATGATGGGGGAAGAGAGAGAGGGAGAGGGAGCAGGTTGTGGCATCTGCAGGGTGGTGGTTGCAAGCGTGCTTGACCATGGCAGAGGGGGCGCTGGTCGGGTGTGGGAGAAGAAGAGAGGAGAAGAAGGGGCTGGGCGGCTGGATCGGCGCAGGAAAGAAGGGGAGTCGGCTGGTCCAGAAAAAAAAAAAGGAACGAGGGCAGGCTGGGTATGCCGTGCGTGGGAGAAGGAGGAGCCGGGGGAAATGGGCCTGGCCCAAGCGCACGTGGGGGAGGGGGAAAAGGGAAAAAGAAGAGAAGAAAAGGAAAAGGGGGGAAAAGGGTAAAAAGGGAAATGGAAAAATAGGGAAAATAAGGTAAATTAATTTATAAAATCATAAAATGTAATATTATTGATAAATTATTTAATTTAATAATTTAATTCATTATAATAAAATATATTAGTTTAAAAAGGATAAAGTTGGTAAAATATTACTTTGGAAAATTATTTAAATAAAATAATATGATAAATAACAAGATATTTATTTTCAATTTATTAAATACTCTTATCCAAATTTAAATACTCTAAAATCCATAAAATAATTAAAATAAATAATTTTGAAAGAAAATTTTATTTCAAATAAAGGTTATTTATTAAAATAAAGGTTTTCGAAAATTTTGGGGGATTACATCAAGTTTGGGAAGAAAAATAAAGATAGGACTCCATTGGTTGGCTACAAGAAGATGACTCTATTATTTAACCTTCCTTATTGGGAATCTCTTTATGTGAGACATGACCTTGAAGTTATGCATATCGAGAAAATATATATGACAGTCTTGTTAGTATATTACTTAGTGTTTAAATCAGTGCTTATTTAGATAAAGAAGAAATAGGTATTAGATAGGAATTGGCACCTCAAGAAAATGGAAGAAAAACATATTTAACACTACCATATCGTACTCTAGAAAAAAGGAAATTTTATTTTGCAAATTCTTTATAAGTCTCAAGGTTTAGGAAGGGTATTTATTAAATGTCAGAATGCTCGTGTCAATAAAAGAGTTGAAACTAATTTTCATGAAGTCTTGTGATTGCCATATTTTGATGCGGCACTTGTTGCCGATAGCGATACGTTGAATTTTGCCAAACCATGTTCGAATTATTATCACGAGGCTTTATTAGTTCTTTTTTACCATATACTCTAAAGTCATACATCCTGATAGTTTAGATGCCTTACAAAGAGGGATTATGATTACTTTATGCCAGCTTGAAATATATTTTCTACTGTCATTCTTTGACATTAAGGTATATCTAATTGTTCATGTAGTTTATGAGATAAAAATGCTAGGACCTGTTCATGGGCACTGGATGTATCCCTTTGAGTGCTTTATGATGTTGATAAAAGGTTTTGTGAAGAATCAATATCAACCAAAAGGATGCATTGTTGAAAGTTACCTTTTAGAAGAGGTAATTGAATTTTATACGAATTACTTTTCAAATACTAAAGCTCTTGGTATTCCTCAGTTTGCACATGTAGTAAAAATCGAAGGACAGGGTATTAGAGGTAAACATTTTAGGCATGTAGACCTTGACATTCTCTGTAAAGCTTATCTATATGTATTACACAACAGTGACAATGTTAAACAATATATTGAAGAACATTTACTTACTCTAAGGATTGAAAATCCATCAAAGATTGAGAAGTGGATAATTAATAAATATAATATTTCCTTTATCAATTGGATAAGAGATTGAATCATTCCACTTATTAGTCATTCCCCAACTTCAATTTCTAAAACTCTACATTAGTTGTCTCAAAAACCTCGTTATGAAATTTTGTCATATACTAGTTACATGATCAATGCTTAAACTTTTTATACAAAATAACAAGATGGGAAGAGTATAATGCATAAAAGTGGGGTGACTTTAGTGGCTAAGGTAATGCATGTTGCTAGTACAAAGGAAAAGAATCCAACCCATGCAGATATAAATTAATATGGTATGACTGAACATATATAGGAGTTAGATTACACTTTATTTAAAGTCCCTATATTTGGCTAGAGATGGTTTGATAATAGGTATAGGTTTAGATATGAAGATGGATTCATATTATTAGATCTCAATAGGGAAAGGCATAAACAAGACCCCTTCATCTTGGCATCACAAGTGACATAAGTATTCTTTGTCACTGATCCTACTAATAATAGATGGTGTACGGTACTATATATGAAGAAAAGAAATGCCAATGAATATGATGATGAAAAATGATGCTAATTATAATAAAGAGTGTGTCTTGGTTGTGCAACCAATTCAATGTCAGGGATGGTCATCATGAAGTAATATATGTATTAAATCCTAAAACCAATATAAAAATAAGGAAAAAGAAGAAAGAAAAGAAGGCAATGAGGGTAATAATATTATAACATATGATGGGCACTTTTTTTTTAAATGCATATTTCAACCCTTCAGCATTAGATATTTATTGTATCAAAAACTAATTTAGTGGTACATTATGGTCAATACATAACATTCTAACATAATTTATTTATTGATTTTTTGTAGAGATATGACCAACAGAAAAGTTGACAAGGATAGTAGTGATGAAGAAGGGAAGAGAGGACCTACTATTATGAGAATCATTACGGACATGCGAAATAGAGGAGAAAAAATTGTTTTGGGATAGAATATATATAATCTTCCCATTGGCCCTTATGTAAACATGTTTCAGACATACATTTCACTCGTCAAATGGAACCATGCTCCTATCTCTTATAATAATTGGAAGTTGGTTCCAAAGGGTAACAAGGAGCATATTTGATAGGAAGTCACAGTAAATATGTTATTTTACTTAATCACTTTTGTATATTAAATTTTAGTAATTTTAATACATTAATATCGGTATATATCTATATATCTTATTTTACAAAGAGTCTTCATTTTTCTATAGAATAAGAAGAAATGACTTCTTAGACATTGTGGTGAGCGTCTAAGAATTTTTAGGGCATATTTAGCTAGTAGAAAAATATACAGAAAGAGGGATGACTCTATACGGCATAACTTACCCAAAAAATATGGTTTCATTGATCAACAAAGTTGGAACCAATATATCACATATCGTCTTTTGGAGGATTTTAAGGTATTTGTTAGATAATAATTATATTTTCTTATTAAGAATATTTAATTTTTATTTAAATAACCATGTCCTTATATTTTGGCTTGTAACATAAGAAAAAAATGTCAAAAATAAAGAGATTTATAAATAAAATAAGTACTAGCATAATATGGCTCGCAAAGGCTATGTAGGCCTTCAGAAGGAGTTGGTATGAGATTTTAATTTATCTATTTATATGTAAAAGTTTAATTTTATAATAATATTCTTAATGTAAGATTAATATTTGATTTACAGCTTATAGCCTAGAACTTGGATCCATGTAACTCGTCCATCAACATTTGTTGATTATGGAAGAAGGGCAGAGCAACAAAAGATAGATATCTTAATGAAGATGTATATGTTGGTCCCAAAAAAATTGTAAATTTGTAGATATCTCAAACCCTACTTAGTTTTCTTTTAGAAAAATATTATATTATTCTTATTTCTATAAGCTAAATTTAAATATATTGCATACATTATAGGACAAACTTGAAATGTTTGATTTTGTAGAAGAAGTGGACTAATACAACATTGTGTCCTAGGCTATAGGAGATGTGGAACAACCCGAAAGACACAGGGGTCTTGGATTAGGTGTTATGAGAACGAGTGTGTGTGATCAATCTTGTGGTTCTCATAGCACTCTTGAGCAATTGGCCATCCTTACAAAGAAATTAAACATAGCATTTGAGAAGATCGCAACAATGGAGTAAGAATTGTCATCTATAAAATCTTAAGGGTATAAGCCACTAGATTTAGTTGACCATGATTAGCTTCATACCACATGTAAATAACATTAGAGACATTTGTGAAGTTGATGCACATTTGTATTTCTTCTCTTTTTGAGGTAAGAATTACAAATTATGAATTGTTATTAAATATATTCAGTGTCATAAATAATTAAGAATGTTTAATATTTTATTTTAGAGTTTGTATAAATGTGACTTGTTAGTGAATGACCTTTCAACTATTTTAGGTAAAGGAAGGGTATGCATCAGTCATAGTACCCAAACGTAAATAGTTCATGGGTATAACTTGGCCCTAAATATAAGGCTAGTGAGTATTGATACTACAATCATTAACGGTGAGCCCTTGCATTGTTAGAAGGCGATGAAGAAATGACATTGATAGAAGCTCATAGAAGCTTCTTGCCCTGACTTGTAGATCAGATACGTCTCACTATTGAATAAGTAATGATATTCAATATCATTATTAGACCGTATTTATTATTTACATTATTTATACCTGTTTCATATATATATATATACTCAATACATATTTCGTTTATTATTATAAATTAATGAATCGAAAAAAGAACAATGTTGCTAAAGGAAAGTGAAGTACTAGAAAAACGAGAAACATAAAAGAGGGCATTGCTAAAGGAAAGAGAGGTAGATAAGAAAAATCAGTTGCCCTACAAAAGATTCTATCTTTAGAGAAGAGTCAACCTCCACTAGCACTATCTTTATTGTATTTCTATGCCCAAAACTACCTCAACGACAATTACATTTTCATTTATTGTCGTCTTGAGTACGTTGGGAGGGACGATGCTATCTATATGGTATCAAAAATTTACATAAGTGACATTTATAATCTGGAATGGATGTCAGCCATGAGTGTTTCATTATATTTCATGTAAGTTTTATATTATAAATTAGATTTGTAAACTTCTTGAAGCATTAGAACTTTTTATGACCTCTGATATGACTTATCAGTTACTACCAAATATGCATTGTTATTATCATAAATAGGTTGGTAGCTAGTTGTGGTGTTGTGGAGGGAATTTTTTCCTCTATTGTGTTTGTGTGCCCATACTACATAGCTAACAGTATTATAATAAGAGAGGGTAGCGACATAAACTATTTAGTGGATCATATTTTGATTGAGGGATACAATAAGCTTTATCTCATTCCTCACCTTGAAATTGAGCATTGGTTTTGTAAACCATCCGACTTGATCTTGATGAAGTCTATGTGTTTGATTTTCTTTGAACATATGACATGGCTTTTAACATCGCTCGTTATTGTGGGATAGAATTAATTGACATGTTAGTATACTTTTTACTTCCTACTTCATTAGCTTATTTATGCATATATTCTACTTTAACTATTTTAGGTATATATACTTACAATATTGTATATTCAACTCTATTTATTAGGGAACTATTGATGGCATATAAGAGGAGAGGTGGGAATGGTGTTCCAAACGCAAAGAGTTTTTAATATGAGCTAGTAATGGTAATTAATAAGACAACTATTTTATATTTAATTTTTATTAATATCTAATAGTAAGAGAGCTAACTGAATTCATTTGACAGTGTCCACAAAAATAGAATGACGATGATTGTGGATACTATATATGTCGAGCAATGGATCAGATATTCCAAAAAAAAGGTCAATTTTGATTCAAGCCATGTATGTTTAGTTTTCCATAAACGAACCATGACATATATATTTTGTAATTGACCTAAGTACTAACTAAATAAACAAAATTTATGAATTTTTAGTTTTTAATCATTGGTTATGCACAAGTCTAGAAATACAATGATGATAAATTTGATAATGTTAGAGAGCAATGGGCCAAGCACGCGCACCTATACATTTGGTATTAGGGATCTACGTTTTGCATGTATGTTGAGGTTTGTATTTGATCTATATCTTTTGCACATCTAGGTTATGATCTATGAACTTTTAACTTTGGAGTGTAGAGCTACCAAGTTGTGGTACGCCTATTAATTTTGATTCCTAGGTATACCTAGTGTATTCATACATACCAATTAGATATTGATTAAAAATTTACAGTATCATTTTGGAGGAAGATATGTATTTTTATATGAATTGATGTTTTTTATATAGTATATTTGGTAAATATTTGAACATACAACTGTGTATGTGTGCTAGAACATGAAAAAAAAATAGACAGGTTTTAGTAATGGTTCCTTCTTAATAGTTATTATAAATGTTTTAAGAACGGTTTTAAGTAAGAACCGTTAGAAAAATCTACTTTTAATAATGGTTATACTTATAAAGCGTTATTAAAAGTAGGCATTTAATCTCATTTAGGATTTAATAAATGCATAATAAATTATTAAAACCCTAAATCAATAGTGTTTTAACAATGGTTTTAAATCAAAACTGTTATTAAAAGGTCCATTTTATGCTTATTTAAATGACACATAAGGGTTTAACAAATACATAATCAATGATTAAATCCCTAATTGGTTGACATTTTAACAAGACTTTTTGATTAACCATTATTAAAACATTATTTTAAACAATGGTTGTGACTTACAAACCATTAATAAAACCTAGTTTTAATAACGATTTTTATTAAAGCGTTATTAAGTACCAAATTTACCCCAATATTTGCGTTTTTTTGTATATTTTTAATGATAGTTATGAACCGTTATTAAATATTTAATAATGGGTGATTCAATAACAATTTAGCATGGTTATTAAAAATTAGAAAATAACCATTATTGAAACCCCTTTCTGGGATATCCTTTATAAATGAAGAAAAATTGGTTCCATAATGATAGATGCCAATTCTTGGGTGTTTTCTCTTGCATCACCATCCTTATGAGAAAATAAAGTTAGTTTATATGGAATGTTTATATGCTGATGTCTACTGCATTATGTAACATCCTCACTAATGAGATAAACTAAACCTAACTTAGATTAAAAAAGAAATTTTAATAAATAAACACCTATTTCAAAAATTATTCACCCAAATGGTAATATTAAATAGTAAACAATTAAATCCTAAAATAATAACTATTAAATACTAATAAAACCTTCATAAGATAAATCATATCATAAGATGAAACATAAACTCTACCTAACTCTTTAATGATTAAGCAAAGTTATTGGCTATCTTATATATTAATAACCATATTAACTAGCTTAATAACACCTCAATCAATAAATATCAAAAGATTTTGGTCTCTATATCATGCTCATCACAACACACTTTAAATGTTCACAAATAGTAATTAAGCTTGACGCATGTATGGTAAAATGATAAAAACTTTGTGTAGAAAATTCCAATTTGTGATCTCAAAAATAAGTTGGATTTATTTTAAAATATATATAAAGAGATCCATGTTGTCAAGTAAATATTTTTTTTTATATTTTTACCCTTGTTTTTGATGGAATTCATCAGCCAATGTTTAAACACTTAGAATGTTCCTTCATCAGTCATCTAGTGATGAAAAAATGTTTTCTAAACTTTTGATTGCTGAATGAATATAGAATTGATGTTTAATAAATATTGAATCATGAATGAATCTTAAATCAAAAAGTGTTCTTATATCATTGAAGACTTGGAAAATATTCACAACAAAAAGTATGTAATTCAAATAGCTAACATAATAATCGATTCAAAATCAAAATATGAGTTGAAGGAATTTCTAGCTTACAATTTCAATTGGGGTTAATATTTTGTGATTTTTATGAGGGTTTGATGCAAGGTTTTATAGGGATATAAATAATGGGTTAATATTTGATGATTAGGTATTAATAACAAGTTAGGGGAATGATAAGTGTTATATTAGTTATAGAGAACAAATGTTAGCAAAGAAGAAGAGTTAAGCTTAGGGTTTTGATTGAAATAATGGTTTTTTAGGGTTTGTATATATCAATTATTATTGATAATTATGAGAACGCATTAAAAGGTGGTAAATTGTGGATTGTGTTGCTTTATTTATGTTTAAAAAAGGGTATTTGAATGGATGCTATTAAAGTGGCAAGATTTATTTATGTGGAGTTGCCATCAGGGTTAGGGTTAGGGTTTTAAGAGGTAGAAAATGAAGAATGTTGAAGATGAATATGTGTGTGGTTATAGATGTTGGTGGGAACGATTTTGATAGGGCATTGTTGTATTTAATTAGAAACAAAATAATTTTAATACTGTAAAATTTACACCTAAAAATTTTCATTGAAGTGAAAACATAATATGATATAATTAGGTATTACCGCTTTAATCAATTTAAATATGACTTATGATTCCATCCTTATGTCTAATTCAAGGATAAAAAATTAAATACTAAGAACATGATGAAATATATATTATGGAAAATTAGTAAACATAGATAGGAAATATGAAGAGTCCTAGAAGATATCTAAGTTATAACTAAGATATGGTAATCATGAATCTATGTTCCAAGTTCAGATGATAGGATAGTCACTTATCCCTTAGTAGAGCATCATATATAACAAAATCATTCAAGGAGTATTAAAAGGCCTTCAAAAACTCAACTAGGCCCTCTGTCCAAATAAGTGAGTAGCACCTATAAAAAGAATGATTAGTATATCACATATTGAGTAAGGTAACAATATATTCATAATAGCATTATAGAGACTTATAGAGTCTCAAAAAAATAACAATTATACATTCTACTTAACATTAGTTAGTGTAAGATTATAATTGAATTTAGGTTTCATTGTGTGAGATTATACAATCTTGTTTATGTGGAGTTTAGAAACCCCACTATTTTCAACCAATGGAATGGTATCAACAATATATAATCCAACGGCATAAATCACCTCACCACTATTCTCAAATGATAGAATGGTATAAATAATATACAATCCTAGGGCATACAGTTTTGGTCACTAATTTATTCCAATGGAATGAAAATATGCAATGGTTCCTAAATCATGTGGTCTTCAACTATAAGTGGTTAATATCTTATTATTGATTATGATTATTCTAATGACTTCTTACAAATTGAGTTCAAGCACTGCACTATTCTCAATATTTTGAACACTATCAACAATATTCAACCCTAAGGTATAAAACTCTTAACAACTATTCTCATCATGTAGTATGGTATTAATAATATACAACTGTAAGGAAAAATGCTCTTGTTCACTCTTATAGTCTTCTAGAATGGACATGTATAATTAGCTCTAACTTTTATGATCATCAATTTTAAATGATTAGTACCTTATTCATGGTTACTTACATGAAGATGATCACGAAAACACACATATAAAAATTCAAGGCACATGATACATCCACTACTACGAAAACGGGTTATAATAACGGGACATTAATAACGGTAGTTCGAAAACCGTTGTCAAACGCGTGGAAATTAATCGCCGGGAAGTTTTGATAACGGTTCTATTTAAAAACCGTTATTAAAAGGGCAACGTAAAATTTGGACGGATGTTTTAATAACGGTTTCAGGTAAACTGTTATCAAAACATCTTTTAATAACGGTTTATATTAGAACCGTTGTCAAAAGTCAGAATCTTTTAATAACAGTTCTTCCAGAAACCGTTATTAAAAGATGTTTTGATAACGGTTCCTGAGAGAACCGTTATTAAATCATCTTTTTAATAACGGTTCTCTCAGGAACAGTTATTAAAACCCGAAAATCAAACTTATATTTCGTTCAGTTCTGTTTCGTGCCAAAATTTTCAGACTCTCTGCACCTTCGTTCTCTTACTCTCCTTCTCCTTGCAAACCCTCGCACGACCACACCGGCCGGGTCCTCTCAAGTAAGGAAACCCTCGCACCGCCAACTCTCCACCACGCCTCCGCCATTGCCGGCTCTGCATGTGCGTGCTGTCATTGTTCCGAAGCTAGCTAGCACTTGCACCATCCTCTGTCGTGTTTGAAGCCCCTTGCCTCTCTCAACATTCTCACCGTCGTGTTTGTAGCTAGCTCACTTTATGTATGTGTTTTTTCTTCTTCTCGTAACATTTTATCTACTTATATATGTATATATATATAAATGCATGCATGTTGGTACAGGGTTTCGTTTGTTTGTTATTGAAAGATTGTGGTTTGTCGTTCGAAAATGGGTTGTTTAATGTATTGGCTGAAAATTTTGCTGTTTTTGGTTGAATTTGTTGCGTTATTGTTATATATTAACAAATGCATGTGTTGGCCGAGACCTTACATATATATATAATATATATATATATATAATATGAATGTGAGTGTAGAATTATATACATTTTCACTCAAAAAACTATATATACACACACACACACACAATATTTTCATTAATAAGTATAGGAGATCACTAGCAATAAGATATAGGAAATGTCATATAATGAAATGCAAATATATTTTATATATGCATATGTTAATGATTGCTATTTGATGAGGATTAAATAGATATAGAGAATAAGGAATATATAAAAGTGAATAATTAAATAGAGAGAAATAATTGTATATGATCGATAAGAATAATAATAATAATAATAATAATTAATAATATGATTTATATATTATGCTTTAATTACATTTAGCTAGGTTTAGGGATTAGGTTTTTTTTGTGGTTTAGGGTTAGGTTTTATTATAATAAATTATGGTTAATTAATTAGCTAGGGTTAGGGTTAGGGTTAGGGTTTATCGTTTATTATGGTTAATTAGGGTTAGGGTTAGTATTAATATCTTTTTGGAAACATGTTAACATGATTCGTATATATATATATAGAATAGCATGATACATTTGAGATTAATTAAATAGAGAGAAATAATTGTGTATGATAAGAATAATAATAATAATAATAATTAATAATATGATTTATATATTATGCTTTAATTACATTTAGCTAGGTTTAGGGATTAGGTTTTTTTTTGTGGTTTAGGGTTAGGTTTTATTATAATTAATTATGGTTAATTAGCTAGGGTTAGGGTTAGGGTTAGGGTTTATCGTTTATTATGGTTAATTAGGGTTAATTAGGGTTAGGGTTAGGGTTAGTATTAATATCTTTTTGGAAACGTGTTAACATGATTCGTATATATATATATAGAATAGCATGATACATTTGAGATTAATTCTTTCTAAGCATGATTCGTATCAATAATATAATGGTACATTATTATGCTCAATACATAACATTCTAACATAATTTATTTATTTATTTTTTGTAGAGATATGGCCAACAAAAACATTGATAGGGATAGCAGTGATGAAGAAGGGAAGAGGGGACCTACGATTATGAGAATTATCGTAGACATGAGGAATAGAGGAGAAGTAGTCGATTTGGGATGGAATACTTACAATCTTCCCATCGGCCCTTACGCAGATATGTTCTTGACCTACATTTCCCTTGTGACCCGTAACCGTGTTCCTATCTCCTATAATAATTGGAAGCAGGTTCCACAGGGTCATAAGGAGCATATTTGGCAGGAAATCACGGTAAAAATGCTATTTTATGTAATCATTTTTGTATGTCAAATGTTATTAATTTTATTACATTATCATCGGTATACATCTACATGTCTTATTTTGCAGAAAGAAAGTGTTCAATGTCCCAGAGAGAGTAGGAAGAAATGGCTTCTTAGACATTGTGGGGAGCGTCTAAGAACATTTAGGTCATATTTAGCTCGTAGAAAAATGTATAGAAAGAAGGATGGTTCTGTACGACAGAACCCACCCAAACGATACGGTTTCATCGATTAAGAAAGTTGGAACCAATTAATTGCTTATCGTCTTACGGTGGATTTTAAGGTACTTGTTAGATAACAATTAAACTTTTTGTATCAATCCCAGTATTATGCTTAATATTGAAATAACCATGTCATTATGTTTTGGTTGTCACATAGGAAAAAAGTACCCAAAATAAAGAGATTGCCAAGCAAAATAAATATCGGATAATATGGCTCGCAAAGGCTATGCGGGTCTTGAAGAGGAGTTGGTATGCATTTTGTCATTATCTATTTACATGTAAATGTTGAATTTTATAATAATATTCTTAATTAATAATATTTTTTGATTTGTAGCTCCTAGCCCAAGACTTGGACCCATGTACCTCGTCCATCAATATTGGTACATTATGGAAGAAGGCTAGAGCAACAAGAGATGGATATAGTAATGAATATGTTGATGTTGCAGCCAAAAAAATTGTAAGTTTGTAGATATCTAGAACCCTACTTAGTTTTCTTATAGAAAACTATTATATTATGCTTATTCCTATAAGTTAAATTTACAGGACGAACTTGAAACGTCAGAAGGTGAGGAGGTGGACCAATATAGCATTGTGGCCCAGGTTACAGGAATTGTAGAACACCCTGGAAGACACAGGGGCATTGGATTGGGTGTTACGAGAACGAGCATATGTGGTCGATCTCGTGGTTCTCGTAGCACTAATGAGCAAGTCGCCATCCTCAACCAAAAATTGAACGTGGCATTTGAATGGATGGCAACAATGGAGCAAGAGTTGTCATTTATTAAATCTCAAGGGTATAAGCCATCCGATTCAGTACACCATGATCAGCTTCACATACCTAATGTAAATAGCGTCGGAGATAGTTGTGAAGCTGATGCATTTCTTTCTACTCTTCCCGAGGTAAGCATTACAAACTATGAATTGTTATTAAATGTATTCGGTGTAATAAATTATTAATAATGTGTAATATTTTTGTTTAGGGTTTGCATAAATGTGACTTATTAGCGAATGACCTTTCAACAATTTTGGCGAAAGGAAGGGTCCGCATTAGTCACAGTATTGAAACGTAGACAATCCACGGGTACAATTTAGCCCTAAATACAAGGCCGGTGAGTATTGACACTCCAATCATTGGCAGTGCACACTTGCCTTGTTATAATGAGGGCGATGAGGCAACCATAGTACTAGAAGCTCATGGAAGCTTTGTGGCTTGGCCTGCGGATCAAATACGTCTCACTACTGAAGAGGTATTGACATTTGACATGTTCATTAGACCTTGTTTAGTAGTTACACTATATATACCTTTTTCATATATATATATTTATATGCTCAATATATATTTTGTTTAATATTATCAATTAAGGAATAAAAAAAGAAGACTGCTTCTACTAGTAAAACCAAGAGAGGTACTAGCAGAACGAGCAACACAAAAAAGGGCGCTGCTAAAGTAAAGAGAGCTAAATCTGAAAAATCAGTTGCCCCACAAAAGATTCCTTCTTCAGATCAGCAAAGCCAACCTCCACCAGCATTAGCGTTATTATATTTTTATGCCCAAAACTACCTCAGGGACAATTATATTTTCATTGATTATCATCCTGAGTATGTTGGGAGGGACGATGCTACTTACATGGTATCGACGGCTGACATAAGCGACATTTATAATCAAGAATGGATGTCAACCATAAGTGTCGCCGTCTATGTCACGTAAGTATAATTTCATTTTGAGATTTTAGTACTCTTAACTTATACAATTGGAATTTTTTATGACCACTTATATGAGTTATTATTTATTAACAAATATGCATTGTTTTTGTTGTCCATAGGTTGGTAGCTACTCGAGCTGCGATGGAGGGAATGCTGTCCTCTATTGTGTTTGTGTGCCCATACTACATAGCTGACGGTAGTACAATAAGAGAGGGTAGGCACATAAACTATTTAGCGGATCGCATTTTGATTGAGGGACACAACAAGCTCTATCTCATTCCTCACCTCGCAACTGAACATTGGGTTTTGTACGCCGTCCGACCTGATCTTAATAAAGTCTATGTGTTTGATTCCCTTCGAACCTATGACGTGCCTTTTGAAGTCGCTCGTCGTGGTGGGAAGGAACTTATCGACATGTTAGTATACTTTTCACTTCTTACTTCATTAGCTTATTTATACATATATTTGTCTAGCTAGCTTTCATTATTTGAGGTATATATGCGTACTTACAATATTGTGTATCCAACTCTATTTATTTAGGGCACTACGGACAGCGTATCAAAGGAGAGGTGGGAATGGTGTCCCAGACCCAAAGAATGTTCAATACGAGTCTGTCATAGTAAGTAGGAAGGCAACTATTTCGTATTTTATTTTAATTAAATTAATATCTAATAGTTAGAGAGCTAACTGAATTTATATGACAGTGTCCACAACAGCAAAACGACAAAAAGATTGTGGATACTATGTATGTAGATCAATGGATCTGATAGTCCAAAATAGATCGGTCAACATAGATCCAAGCCATGTATGTTTTCTTTTCGATATTTTTCTATTAATTAATGAATCATGACATATATGTTTGATACTTGACGTAAGTGCTAACTATATATTAATCAAAACTTGGGATTTGTAGTTTTTCACGATGATTATGCACAATTTTAGCACAAGCCTGCAATACAGTGTTGAAGAAATTGATGAAGTGAGAGAGCAATGGGTCGAGCATGTGCATTCATTCATTCGGTATTAGGTAGAGATCTATATAATCTACATGCATATATGTTCTGCAGGCTTGTATTTTGTCTATGTCTTTAAGTCTTGTAATTAAGCTAGATTTATAAACATTTTGCTTTGGTGTGTAGAGCTACCAAGTTGTGGTATGCCTACTAATTTTGTTCTTGAGTATATATGTCCGGTGTATTAACAAGGGATTGAATGAAATTATGGTGTGATTGCAGATATGTTATCAATTGATGTTGTTTTACAATGCAGATTTGGTAATTATTGAACATACAACTGTGTATGTGGGCAGGAACAAAACTGCAATAACTAAAAAAAAAACTGAAGTTTTAATAACGGTTCTGAAGAAAACCGTTATTAAAAGATGTTTTAATAACGGTTCTTCTAAAACCGTTATTAAAACTCTGGTATTTTAATAACGGTTTTCATAAGAACCGTTATTAAAAATCTGGCATTTTAATAACGGTTTTCATAAGAACCGTTATTAAAACCTACCTTTTAATAACGGTTTTCTTTAGATCCGTTATTAAAACCCTCTTTTTTAACAACGGTTTTTCTCAAAAACCGTTATTAAAAATGCATTTTATGCTCATATTGGCGGGTTTTTTTATATTTTTGATAACGGTTATGAACCGTTATTAAAGATTTAATAATGGGCGTTTTAATAATGGTTGAAAACCGTTATTAAAATTGTAAAATAACCGTTATTAAAACTACTTTTTGGGGTAGTGATCATAACATAAAGATTTGAATAACATACATCACAAAAATGAAAATACTAAAGTATTTTCCATGTACAAAGGTCCTATTTCCCTTAAGACACCTCAAATTCTCTAGCTAAGAATAAAATCTACACTAGTACACATTTTATCGCAAAATTCATTGCCCATCCTTAAAAAAATTTTATTACCAACATGTGATACCCTAAAATTGTACTTAGCTTAATCCCATTTTATGAATACCCTAATTCAATTATAATCTTGAGAAAATCTTATTTGAGCCTTAAATAAATTTCCTAATCCCAAAATTATAATTGAATTTGAATCTTTGACCCAAATAAATCATATTTTGTAATCCGATCTTAAATTTACTAAAATTTATCACTAATCTTACATATTTTATGTAATTTAAAAAGTATCTAACACTAATCCCCAACCTTTTCTCCTTTTCCGTTTCCTTCTCCTTTCCTTTTCTTTTCTTCTCCTCTCTCCTGTCATCCTTCCACTGTAAATTTTTATTAACTCTTTATCCAGCCTGCAAACTACAACTTGCACCTCCCATCACACAACATGCTCACACTAAACTATCACCATCTCCTACCATTTATTTTTCATTCTCACACAACATGCTTACACTCAGCCATCACTATCTCATGCTCTACCTCTGAAATTTCCATACCAACACACACAACCATCACCTCGTTGCTACCCTTCATGACCTCAAAACCATCACCTTGCATAATTTTCACGTACCTTTCTCTAAAATTTTCACCCATCTCAGCCTCTTGCATATATATATATATAGATATTATCTATATACATATATGTAGACACTACTCTCTCCTTTAATCTTCTTTTGTTTTATCTTACTTTGTGCATATTTTGTGTCCAAAACACCCTACACAAGCCCCCTCTTTTCTTTTTCCTTCTTCTTTCTTCTTGTCTTTCTCTTCGATACTCGATTTTTCTTACCTAGCCTCCATTTCCACCACCATCACCATAGTGTGCCGCCACAAACTGCCCATTGATTGTTAGGTGAACCACCAAGGTCACCTAGTCCTTCTCCTTCGTCGTCACCATCGACCACTACCATTTCCCCCCTCTTTCTCTCTCATCTATTATATTTCTTTTAAATGCATGGCCTCAAGAACAATGGTATAACACTAAAGTTTCTTATCACACACTCGTGTAACCTAGCATAGTGTGCTTATGCACCCTCACATGGCTTGCGTAGGACCTGTCGCATGCCTGTGAGCAACTATTTGAAATTATTCTATTATGCCCAATAATCGAGAATGATCGTGCCACTTTATACAACCTAGTTGTGCATGATTCTAACTCTCAACCTAAGGTGTGCACTACCTGTAGCATGCCTATTCAGCTCCCCATTTCGGCCACACATCCCTATTTTTACCCCCAAACCTTATCCAAATACCACCAAATTTTTGCCATAGCTCCACTATACATTCCACCATATATCAACACAACTCAAGATTCTATTTAACTATGGTTATTTCCATTCATACCCTCTTTACCTTAATTTCTCACTCACTTATACTCATCAAACCTAAACATGTATTAGGTTAATTTTTTTAGTGATATTTTAGTGATCTCTGAGTTACGTGCTTAGAGAAAAGTGTCATATTTGGTAAGGATACTAATTGATGTTTTAGGATTTTGTGTTAAAAGTTGTATGGATATGTGTACTTTTCATGATAATATTGTTGTATGATTTAACGTATGTTATTGATGATATGACATGATTTTATGGATTAGATGTTTCAAAGAAATTAAGAATGGGTAAGAGGTATTGGTATGATTTCGTAATGTTAATGACATATTTGTAGGAAATATTTTGTACAACATTAAATATAGGCTAAATAAGCTATGATTAGTGGACATAGGCATATATATGAGGTATGATGATAAATTGTGGGTTATCTATATACACATTACACCTTTAACTATGACACGTACTTTTACCAAAAAACATCTCTTGTCACTAATCATGTAAGACTTATGTATCCTCCCCTAATACAACCAGAATATTACCAAGAAACAAGAGATATGATATTATTATATTTAGGAAAACTAAATAATGAAAAATAAGGCAAATGAGAGCGAGGAAAAATGACGATAAAAAAATTGGAACATCTCATTCAAGGACTAGTGCTTAGTGGAGGACATGATGGTGCATGAAGAGAAGACTAAGGAGGCATAACCAAGGAATGGGTGTGTATAAGAGTGTATAACCACATCTTGGGGCTTGGGGAATATTTATTGTTTGTAGGAAAAGTGATGGATCTATACAGATAGAATATGTCTAGCAGCAGTTAGCATGCATGGCTTAGGAGAAGTAGAAATAGATAACTTATAGATTAGGGGAAGGGTCTTATTTATTTTAAATGGAAAAGGAAAGGGGTTTGGGGTAGTGAAAACTATAGGAAGGAAGAAGGAAGAAATAAAAGAAAGTAAATAAATGAAGGAAAATAAAATGGGGGAAAGAGAAAGAAATAGGAAAATTGATGGGAGGAATTTTAAAGTTTGGTATTAGGTTTGGTTTAAGTTTGAAATTATGAATTTATCTGAAATTTAATCTATCCATTATTCTTGGTTAGCATTAAGGCATAAAAATATATAGATAACCTAGAGAATAGATATTTGATTATTTGAAATATTAATTAATCAATATTAAGATTATATAAAATATGAGGGTATTACTATTACATTGCTACCCTTATAAAATAGACTTTATCCCGAAGTCAACAAGTTAAGGTTAGCAAAGAAGAGAAAAACCAAACACACTTGTGATGAAGAGAGAAGAATGAATCTCCAACATATCCTTTTGTTTCTACTAGGTATCCTCCTATATTCCACGGAGACTCTAGAGAATGTTCATGTGTAGATTAGAGATCATATGTGTCTGACCTACCTTGGTGTAAAAAATATGCAACTGACTCTCCTCCTTAGATAATGAATCATTGAGCTTAACATCATCCAGCCTGAGAAAGTAACAAGGATCTATGCTGTACTTCAACACTTATAAGATATTGAAGATACTAAGAGCTTGATTTAAATCTATTAAAAATGCCAAGTAGTATGCAACCTCACTAAATCTATTAAGAATATCATAAATACTAATATACCTTATACCTAACTTAACCCCTTACCAAATCACTATGATTCTTCTTATTACCATAGCTCTTTTTTAGCTCTTTATCACTCACATCCTATCCTCAATAAGCTAAATATATTGAGTCTTCTCCTAGATCGCCTCCAATTAGAGTTTAATAGTCTCACTAATTTGCCTTAAAGGGTGCCATCTATAAGTCAGTATGATAACTATTATTAAACGAAACTCCACTAAATGTAGAGTATCCTCTAAAATATATTTCAAATTCATAATAGAAGCATGTAATATGTCCTTGGGTGTCTGGATCATCGTCTTGGTGTACCTACCTACAATTGGGTGAAATACCCTTTGAAGTGCAAAAGAAATATCAAATATCTATTAAATATTATGTTAGTAAGTGTACCATCTTTCTCACCACTATCCTTATGTACCTATTAGGAAACTAATCCAATTCCTAGGTTTGTGATGCTTTATCTTAACCTTTTGACAATTGAGACTTCTGGCCACAAACTCTGAAAACTCTCACTTCATGTAAGACCACCAATAATTTGCTAAAGGCTATTGTATAGAATATCCCAAGCTTAGTAAAAAAAATAAAGGGTATAGTGACCTTCCTATAAAATTCACCAGTTAAGACAAACAAAATGTTGATGTACAAACTAATGACCTATGTAAACAATGCTATCATGCTCATGAATTTAAATGCCCTCAGCTCAACTATCCTTTATCTTTTGTCGAATTATCTTAAACTTAACATCTTGAGGATAGCTATGTCAAATATAAGCAAACATTATTTAAGTAATCATCAAGGCACTCATCTAAGCCTACAAATCACCCTTATTTTTCAACACTTTCCTCAACTCATCAACTCCTCAAGAAATCGATCAGCTACCACACAACAACTCATTGAGTATGATGTCTTCCAAATCAAGGTATCTACAACCTTAAACTATGCATCCTATAGTTTTACTCATGCTTCTTCATCTAAAAGGAAACATATGCAAAAATTTATCATACTAAATCAATACGCAACCCAATATATGTTTCAATACCTCAGTATAAACCTCAAACACATCAAATCCCACTAGTAGAGGCAAAATTTATACAATAGTAAAATGATTCTTCAACTCTGAAAATGTTTCATTACTAGTTTCATCACACTAAATTTTAGTAGTCATCTTCAAAAGTTTCAGTAAGGGATGAGCTAATTTCGAATAATCATGAACAATACCCGAAGTACCTTGCTAAACCTAAGAAACTACAAACCTTGATAACTCTTGTGAGTGTCGTCCACTCTATAACGACAACAAATTTTACAAGATATATGATAACTCCTATTATTGAAACAATAAATCTTAAGAAGGAAACCACCTAAAGCGATAACTCAAACATTATATGTTTGTCATATAGCTTGTACACTCTAAAGAGTGACAAAATGGTGTAAAGGTGCTACTTATGCTCCTCTCTACTCTAAGAGTACAACAAAATATCATTAATGAATACCACTATAAAATAATTAAGGAAAGATCAAAAATTCCCCACAATCAATTTTATAAATATGGTAGGTGTATTGGTGAGCCCAAAAGGTGTTAGCAAGAACACATAGTACCTATATTGTGTGTGAAGGCCATCTTCACCATATGCACATTTGCAATATGTAATTATTGCTAGCCTAACATCAATATTATCTTAGATAAGATCGTAGAACCCTAAAGCTTGAGAAAAAAAATTATGGATCATTTGATGACAATATCGGTTCTTCAACATCAACTAGCTAAGACACTAATAATGTGATACCCCAAAATCCTAATTTCCGAAATTTTGGCCAAATAGGGAATTATTAGGAAAATTAACCTTATAAATTCATTTATTAAGATGAAGAGAGTTAATTAAGGTAGATTAAGAGGAAAATAATAAAGAATTTAATTGGAAGAAAATTTGGGTATTTTTCCTAATTAGCATGGAGGTTAAGGAAATTTATCTAAAATAGTCTAAAATAAGCAAAAAGGAAATTTATTCAATATTTTATAAATGTTAATATTATAAATAACCCAAAAATACCCCAATTTCCCCATAAGTTATTTTATTTATTTTCCCCATCCTATTTATTTCCTATTTTCTCCTTTCTTCCTTTTTCTCCCTCCTCTTCTTTTTTTTCTTTCTTCTTCCCCCCGGCTGGGCCAGCCCACTGGCCCAAACCCTTCTTCTCTCCCTCGTCTCGAGTACAGGCTGCCCAAACCCCCCTCCCTTCCTTCTTACCCTTCCCGCGGCCTAGCGCCATGCGACGCCAACCACTATGAGTCCTGTGCGCTGCGTTTTGCCCTCAGATCCGTCGAAACGCCGCGTCACGCTTAAAGGCCTTATGACTGTTGCCAGCCTACGACGCGATGCTGCGTTTTCCTCCCACAACCCTTAGTATGCCGTGTTTGAATTATAGATTAAATAAAAATGCCGCTGAACCGGCCGGTTTTCCCCCTTCTTTTTCTCTTTCCCTGGACCATCGGTCCACCCTGCCTGTCTTCTTCTTCCCCGACCTACATCGCGTCCTGCAAGTCGACGCCTGCAGCGCAATCTTCGCCGGCAGCCACCAGCGCCGACCGTCCTCCCCTGCCTCCCTATCGTTTTCTTTCCCTTTTTCGACCCCAACAAGCTCCACAGCTACCCTCCCCGCATGCCATCTCCCTTCCTTTTTTCTCCCCTCCTCCCGACCCAAACTGCCATGGCAGGACCTGCACCGCTTGCCAATGGCCAGCCACCTACATACCTGCCCCACACGCCTCCTTCTCCCCTTGTCGTTTTCCCCTTGCAATTGCCTATAAATACCCCCCATTGGCAGCCCCGATCAGCTCCCTTTTTGATTTTTGCCCCGAAACGCTGCCTCTCCGCTGCCTCAAAGAGACGGGCTTTCCGCCGTCACCGGAGACCGCCACCGCCACCGCTGCCCACCGTTATCATCCTTGCACCTCCCTCGACAAAACCAGACCACCAGCACCCCTCCCCTTGCCCTACACATGCGACCCTAGCCGTGCAAAATTCCTATCCCGAAACCACCACCTCCAGCCTTCGCCGCCCTTGCGCCGCCTTCCACCGCCAGCCCAGCCACCACCAGAGCCTCCTCCACCCTCCAAAATGCCTAGCACACCTCCCTCTACCTTCCCATACCTCCATCTTCCCCTGCCTCCCTCTCCTCCTTCCTCCCTCATCTTCCACCTCTCTCCACCACCCTCGGCCGCCGCCGCGCGCCGCCACCCCTTGCCACGCCACCACCCTCACTCCACTCCCCTTCACTTGCTGTTTCTTTCCCCACCTCAAACCCTAATACCCCTTTTATATAACTACTACTATTTTCTACCAATATTAATACTATTATTATTATTATTATTATTATTATTATTTCTTTCATTAATATTACTATTATTATTATTATCATTATTATGGTCTCCATCATTAATGTTCTTATTTTCTTACTACTACTAACATCCCTTTTAAACCCTAACTGGTATTATACTCAACTTTGGTCTTATTGTATTAGTATTAACATTTTATCATTATTATTTTTATTACCTTACTAAGGTTATTATTATTAATACTTAACCATACTGGGTTATTGTTATTGTTATTATTATTGCTAGGGTTATTTTGGTTATTATTACTATTATTATCCTCATTATTAGTATTATTATTATTAACATTATCACCCTTAAGAATAGTTTACTTGTAATATTGTGACCTTATAATATTATTATTTCAAACATAACACCATTAATAGACTTGGCCTTAAAACACTAAGGTTTCTATCACTAGACATTAGTGTCACTATTTTATTAATGCTAACACTATTTTCCTATAGCTAGCATAAATCCTATTACTGCATTAGAACTAATGGGTTTAATAAAATAAGTGTAACAATAAGTATTAAAAATAAACATATTTTTGACTAGTAATATTTGGTATTTTAATTTTAAGGTAAAAACCCTAACTTTTGTATAATAACCCCTCTAGTAATAAGAACCTTATTCCTAAACTAGAATAAAGGTTGATGGCACTTTTGAGGGAAACTAATACTTAGTATTTTCCCCTTTTATAGGTAATCCCGACCAAAGCCTTAAGGAGTTAGAGGAGCGTGCTCCAAGCCTGGCATCGCCTTAGGTAAGAACAAAGCTATGGCCTTTGTGTGATGTGTGACCTGTATGTTTTGAATGTTGTATATGCCATGCTATGTCGTGTATTATATGATTGTGGGAAACTTGTCTTATGTAGCGCAGCTTGGAGATTGAGGTATGTTTGTATGTGTTTCCTATGACATGAGTATGACATGTATGTGTATGATGTTATGAGGTGATATGATATAACCCTCTAGGACATGCATGCTAGGGTGATTGTTATGATGATATGGGAATGAAAGGATAAAAAGGAAATAAATGGGAAGTGAGTTCACTAAGGGGGATATGAGGTTGACCTAAGTACCTCATGATCCATGAGAGAAGATTTAATAAGGGAGGAATGACCAAAATAAAAGAGAGTTGGGGAACCATGCATGAGAGTCGTAAAATTGGCATGGTGACTTGGGTTGCTTGCATGAGATGGCTAAATCTTGCATGGGGGTGAATCTTATGTGAGAAAAGTTGAATTATGGTGTAAATAAGAGAATGGGAGAGTTGTGGAGCGATTGGAGACTTGGGATGAAAAATAGTACGTAGGTTGGTGCAAGGGTGTATAAGGAATCCGATTAGGGTTTTTGGGAGAAAATGGAAATTTGGGAAGTACAAAAGTAAGAATGATTAAGGAAGGGTGGAGTATGGGTTAGACTGAGATTTCATTTATATAAAAGGTGAGTATGGGTTCTCATGTGGAAGAAGAGACTTTGGGATGAAAAGAGAGAGGTTACTTGTGGGAGAAGAAAGGTACTAAGGTTGAGGTGATCAACTAGGGTTTTCATGGTTATGTGCTGAATCAAAAGTTAAAGTGATATGTTTTGGGAGAGGACCTAATTGAGGTAAGATGTGGGGCGTTGAATGAGGTAAATGTAGCGTAAGTGGGAGAAGGTTGGGCCACATCGGCCCAATTAGGGTTTTCAAGGGAAAACCCTAGGGGGTGATGGGAGGTGGAGTTGATGTCATGAGTGTAGGGCCTAACCCACACCCATAGGGGTTGACTCTTTCATCTAAGGGTAAGTGTAAAGGGAATGGATGCCGGGGTGTGATAAGGGGCGCATGTGTCTCAAGATATGGGACGGGCCCCTTGGGGAAGATAGACGTAGAGGGTAGTTGATATGCATGTCAAGGGTGGAAAGCTTTATTTGATAAGATATGAATAAGATACTAATTACTTAAAGAGTAAGATTGTTGAGCCAGGCCCAGACCGATCCACCGGCATAATAGTGGCCAGGTGCCGGGGTGCCCTAGAGACCGATCCACCGACATATAATAGTGGTTAGGTGCGTTCTGCCCTCTACGTGACCGATCCACCGGCTATAATAGTGAGGGATCCCAAGCTCAACAAACCAAACAGTATGTTGTAATTAATTCATGGGAAAGATACTATATACTTACAGTGGAACACCGTGAGAGTCGGGGCCAGACCGATCCACCGGCATAATAGTGGCCACGAGCGTTGTGCCCTGGAGACCGATCCACCGGCGTATAATAGTGGTTAGGTGTGTTCTGCCCTATAAGTGACCGATCCACCGGCTATAATAGTGAAGTTCTCGTACTCGCATGGATTAACAAAGATTATGGTGTGAAATGACTTACAAATAAATCATGGAAAGATACGTTATAATCATAGTGAAACACTATGAGAGTTGGGGCCAGATCGATCCACAGGCATAATAGTGGCCAGGAGCGTTCTGCCCTGGAGACCGATCCACCGGCATAAAATAGTGGTTAGGTGCATTTTGCCCTATAAGTGACCAATCCACCGGCTATAATAGTGGGGTTCCCGCACTCTCATGGATTCATAACGATTATGATGTGAATCGACTATAATTATCAGAGTTATGAAAAGAAGAAGTTGGATTGGACCATAACCGACCTACATCATCCATAATATTACATGTTGCTTATGTGTTTGTATTGTGCATGTTATGTTGTATGATAGTATGCTTGGCCTTAGTGCACCTGTGCCCTTACTCAATATTGGACCCATACTGATACTACCTTGATTGAATGGGTCCTGTGATGATCCACCGATGGTGGGGAGTAGACTTCCTGTGCAGGTTTATGATCAGGTACTATCTTGGGGTGGAAGGCTTGAATTGAGTGAGTAGGCGATCCGGATATTAGTCCCTTAGGATCCGTTTATTTAGCTATACTTTGTACTACGCTTCTTGTTTGAAACCGTACTCTTAAGTTGTATTCCTAAACGATATTCTAACTGTTGTTGACT
The DNA here is from genome assembly GCA_030549775.1 of Tamarix chinensis. Taxonomy (NCBI): domain Eukaryota; kingdom Viridiplantae; phylum Streptophyta; class Magnoliopsida; order Caryophyllales; family Tamaricaceae; genus Tamarix; species Tamarix chinensis. The sequence goes on along the minus strand of CM060177.1, from coordinate 60,270,936 downwards.
CGTGTTTTTGTGAATGACCTATGTTAACTATGCACCTATGTTTTGATGATTCTTACTTAGCAATTGTTTAGTTTAGCCTTAGCACTTAGTATCGGAACGGTAGGAGTGAACCGGTCTGGTACTAAGTGTGGCGGTAATACCCCCAAGTTTACGGTTTTTACTTCTTTTGCTTCCGCTAAACCTTTTGATTTAAACGAAATTTTTCAGTAGTAAATTTGGGGGTGTTACAAATAATCATTGGATAGATGAAGGATACCATCCTTCTTCTTTACCACCAAAACATGTAGTCCTCTTGGAGACACACTCAGGCTGACACTACCACGGAAAGGGGTTTTAATAACGGTTATTTTATAGTTTTAATAACGGTTTTCAACCGTTATTGAATCGCCCGTTATTAAATCTTTAATAACGGTTCATAACCGTCATGAAAAATACACAAAAACCCGCGAATATATGCGAAAACTGGAGTTTTAATAACGGTTTTTAAGTAAAAACCGTTATTAAAACTCCAGGTTTTAATAACGGTTCTAATGAAAACCGTTATTAAAACTCCAGGTTTTAATAACGGTTCTAATGAAACCGTTATTAAAACTCCAGGTTTTTAATAACGGTTCTTATAAAAACCGTTATTAAAAAGTAGGTTTTAATAACGGTTTTCATAAGAACCGTTATTAAAAAGTAGGTTTTAATAACGGTTGTTATGAAAACCGTTATTAAAACTCCATTTTTTTATTTTTTTTACAGTTTTGTTCCTGCCCACATATACAGTTGTATGTTAAAACAATTACCAAATCTGCAATGTAAAACAACATCAATTCATACCAAATCTGTAATCACACCATAATTTCAATCAATCTATAATTGGTATGCATATCTCAATACACCAACTATACTTAGCAATAAAATTAGTGGGCATACCATAACTTGGTAGCTCTACACCCCAAAGTAAATATATAGACGAAATACAAACCTAAAAATGCATGTAGAATATATAGATCGCTACCTAATACCGAATGAATGAGTGCACGTACTTGGCCCATTGATCTCTAACTTCATCAATTTCATCAACTTTATATTGCTGGGCATAGTCATCGGTATGTCATGATTCATTCATTAATAGAAAAATATGGAAAAGCAAACATATATGGCTTGAATCTATATTGACCAATCTATTCTAGACTATAAGATCCATTGCTCGTCTTCTTCACTTGAACCCTTAAAAAATTCAATTTCATCATCATCATCATCTAAGTTCCTTTGTCTCGAAGATCTTCAATTTTGGAGGTACCTAAAGCTCTTATCTCATCCATAATTACAATAGAGTATAAAGAGATAAACAATAACTGAAAAACATGTATTACCCTACATACAAAATAATACAAAGGTAGGCAACATGTAATACCACTTTAATCAAGAGGTTATGACCTAAAATATACCCTCACTTATATGTAACAAAAAAGACTCAATTTAGAGGCCAAAATGGCATTTTTTGGGCTCCGACATTGCCCAAACCGGCTCCGCTGCTTTTCCACGTCGAAGATCTCGAAAAAATACTCAAAATAGCCTCCTAGATCACCTAAATCCGAGGTCCCATGAAAAAGTTATGACCCTCCAAGGTTTTCAGCAGTTCTAAATAACCTCAATAATGTCTTCACTTTTGTTTATTATGGTTGTAGCTCTAAATAATGTTGAATCTCCATACAAAAAAATACAACAATAATATGTAAAGGCTCGGCCACACATGCATTTGTTAATATATAACAATAACGCAACAAATAATTCAACAACAAACAGCAAAATTTTCAGCCAACACATTCAACAACACATTTTCGAACGAAACCCTAGCTACAAACACATACGTAAAGTGAGCTAGCTACAAACACGACGGTGAGAATGTTGAGAGAGGCAAGGGCTTCAAACACAACGGAGGATGAAGGTGCAAGTGCCAGCTAGCTTCGGAACAATGGCAGAGGTGGAGAGTTGGCGGTGCGAGGGCTTCCTTTACTTGAGAGGAGCCTGGTGGTGCGAGTTGGTGGTGCACGGTGTGGCGATGCGAGGGTTTGTAAGGAGAAGGAAGGAGAGCAAGAGAACGAAAGTGCAGAGAGCTAGTCTGAAAATTTTGGCACGAAACAGAACCGAGCGAAATAAAAGTTTGATTTTGGGGTTTTAATAACGGTTCCTGAGATAACCGTTATTAAAACATATTTTAATAACGGTTCTTCCAGGAACCGTCATTAAAAGCTTCTGACTTTTGACAACGGTTCTAATATGAACCGTTATTAAATCCTCTTTTAATAACGGTTTATATAAAACCGTTATTAAAACATCCGTCCAAATTTTAACGCTGCCCTTTTAATAACGGTTTTTAACTAGAACCGTTATCAAAACTTCCCGCCGATTAATTTTCACGCGTTTGACAACGGTTTTCTAACTACCGTTATTAATGTCCCGTTATTAAAACCCCTTTCCGTGGTAGTGTGACATACCTATTACCATCCATTCCACCAAATAAGACTTCTTCATCAACTATATTTGATTCGTCTAATAATGTTCCTTCGAAACTGGCTATACACTAAGTATTAACTCAATGGTGAAGTCTATCTCGTATAGATGTGACATACCTAATATCTTCTTTAGAAATAAATCTTGAATGTATTGGTTAACTAAAGTATCTTCAAAAGTTACCATGCCCTTGTTTACCTCCTAAACCCTAAACATGTACATGAATTACCCTCTCTACATACAAAAATACGTGATATGGACATATACAACCTTTGTCATAGCCTTAGAATTTCATCTCATATTGGAGACCCTAAAACCCTTAGATCCCACACTACTTGCTCATGCCCCTAGCTATCATTGTTCGGTGTTTCCCCAACATATGAATTCCAATGATGATATCTAAGTATTTTAGGAAGATCTCAACATATTCCACTCAGGAAGTCTTTCTTAATTATCTTCAAGGTTATCTAAGAACAACCCACTGCAACCTAATCTATCATAAAAAGGTAAGATCATATATATAGATACAACAGTAGATGGAGATAAGGTAACTCTAGTAATTAAAGTAGCAAATAGGAATACCAAGGATTCATCCAAATCAAATAATACATGCACTCGTAATGAAAGGATTGTGAACATACTACTAACCAAGTCCAATTGTTGATCATCCTCTACTTGGTTCATGACATTTAAGAACCCCTCAACATTCCTCCCAAGAATCTTCCATGATACTTTGTGCCACCCTAAGTCTACATCACTCCTTAAGAAAATGGAAATGCCCCCTATGGTCTCCTCTTGACCACTCTATGTTGTACCTTAGTTGAGATAAGTGCCCTCTACTATCATTGCTACAGTGGTAGCTTATATGTATGTTGTTGATTAGCTTACTGCTATGGTACTAGAGGCCCCTTCTTTTAAAACTAATCGCCTTATAACTTGAGCTTACTGCTCTACTAATGGAACTTAAATGTTTAACAGCTTGTTTGACCATAAAGTAGATAATGAGAAAGTAAGCCCTTGTAATCTTGACTTGGATAATATGTACCACATTATCCAGTGACAAAACATCTCAATATATCCTAATGTTTAATAAGACCACTCAACTTACTCCTCCCCTAGATCCCTAGATGCCCGCCACCTAGACACTAAATTCAACCTCCAAAACCTTATGTCTCTAGGTTCTTATTCTCGAGTATGGAAGCCTACTTTTGTGTCATAGTAGCAGTAACACATAACCCTTATCATAAGGTGATAATGTCTTAGAAATCCACCACAACAATCACCTTACAAATGTTGAAATGGAGTTCCACATCAAACTAGTTGACTATGGTAGATTTGCTAGCCACTATATTTTGAGTGAACATTAGCAATTCTACTCACTATGCATAGACACTCGCATTCACATGCTCCCTTGAGTCATGTGTATGAATTCCTTAAGCTTAAAATTGATGTGGATAAAAGTGGAGGAAGAAGTGCATCATCTATCAATGATTGTTTCGATCGGTGGTAGGTTGAAGTTATGGAGAAATGTTTTGGTTTAATGTAGTTTAAAATCGAATTGTTTGTAGATTTGAAGGTGATGAATACCTTGAATGTAAAGAACACTCAAGGTCTTGAATGATTAAGAAAAACCCTAGGCGTTTCTTATCAAAAGGGACTCTAGAAAGGGAGACTAAAATGCAAGCTATGCTTGAGGATTTGGTGTTCAAAAATTCTATTATTCAGCTTATCATATGTGTGTACAAGGAAGTATATATATAGGAAGAGTAGTCGGCTAACATGACTTAACCCAACAAATTATCCTTCTTAATTCAAGCTAAATTTAAGTCACTTTAATTAAGCCTATATAATAATTAATCTTACTCATAATATCATCATTTAAATGATATTAATAACTAACATTACAAAGCCACACAATCAACTATGGTACATACATGAAATTACAACAAAAACCCTAGCTTACATAAAATATACTTAGGGTTTACAACAAGCTTAATATAACTAATGATAACATCACTATATCTTGTTGTAGTGTCATCCCATATATGCCATAGCATTGCATGCTTTGAATGCTTGTACACTTTAAGTCTCTTTCTGTGCATTAACTTCTTCACCTTGCAAATATGTAATATACCTGCGAGAATATCTTGAATCGTTTTCAATACCAAGCATAGAAATATTATCAAGAAAATTTAAAATGATTGGCTCCATTATTAAGAATGCTAATTCTTCCTTACCTTAAGAATCATTAGAAACATGATATACATTAGATGCACCTGTATCAATACTTATTAAGGGTCTAATGATAAACCATGGTTAAATTCCTTCCATAAAAATGATCATCCCCCCTACACATGACGACCTACCCACTTAGCATGTACATCTCTCCAACATAAGTAAGATGCAATTCTACCCTTCTTAGTATGTCCTGTCTATGTATCAAATCTATCCTTCTATAATGATTGGATCCTACTAACTATTGTAGATTGGTAGGCGATATCCAATAGCACCTTGAAGCTAGTCCTTTTTAATATGTACATGTAGGTAATGCAAAAATGGTACTGCTAGCTGAATCTGAGGTCATGGAAGTGGATACTTAATGAACTAAATGAAAACCTTAAAGTTCTTCTTTGAAGATCAACAAGTCTATTTAGGGCCATAACAAACAAGCTACATGGTAAAAATGTGTTAAGATGAAGCATCCATAGCCTAGTAAAACATGTTACACATAAACACATTAAAGGCCACCTATGCTACCTATTCTCAATTCGTCACAAGTTAATCTAGGTTTCAATGAATTGATCTTTGAAAATATAAAATAGAATAATATAATAAGATGAAGGATCATTTGAAAATTATATTTTGGAAAACAAGATAAGGTAATAAAAACCATAGCCTTGATTGAGTTCCATATCTTTCATATAAAATAATAAGACTTATAACACCCAAAAATTTATAACTAAAACGATTAGTTTAAGGTGAAATATAAAACATCATAGTTGGGCGTGACTATCATATTCAATGTAAGTCTAGCTTACCATAATATATTTACATTGAATACAAGGAAAGTAATTAAATACTAAAAATGTTATAAAATAGAAACTATGAGATATTAATAAATATAGATAAGATTTTGGAGCTTATATCAAAATATGTAAATGAATATCATGGATGAAGAATCCCAAAAGGTATCCAAGTTAAAACTAAGATTCAAGTAACAGGAAACAATGTCCCAAGCCTCAAAGATAAAATAATTATTTCTACCTGAATGGAGCATCATATGCAAGAAACTTCTACTAGGGGACCTCAAAGACCTATACAAACTCAAGTTAGGACACCATTTGTGGAATAAGTAGCAACCATAAATTGATTGATAATTATCCTATGTGCTAAGAAACAAAATATTATAGTTATTTATACAGAGTCTTATAGTCTCATAAAGAAGAAGCATACACATAACTTAATATAAGATGGTGTAATATGCTAATTTAATTAAGTTATGATAAAAAAAATATAATCGAGATCTATAATCTTATTAATGTTGAGTTCAAAGAATATACTTTTCTCAATTAATAGAGTGATATCAAAGATATATAATCTTAGGAATAAAGTTTCTTGCAACTATTTTCATCTAGTGGAACATACAGGTATAACCTCTCCCGACACACATGAACTTTCACTTTAATTGATTAATATATTATTGATGATTGCAATAATTCCAATGATTTATTTTGAAGTGAGTCTCAAGACCCCACTATTCTCAATCGAAGGAATGATATCAATTATATAAAACCCTAGGACATAAATGTCCAAGGAACTATTCTCAACTAGTTAATAATAACAATAATATACAACCCTAAGGTATAAATTTCATGGCGACTATTCTCAGCTTATAGAGTGGACAGATAAAACACCTCTTGACTCGTTTGATCTTCTATTTTAAATGATTAACATTTTATTCGTGGATACTTTTCTTATGGTCATTATGATAACACACCTATAGACATGAAGCACACATGATCCTTCTTAACATAAATACATGATCATAAAAAACATAACCATCAAAATACCAATATATTTTCGAAATGCAAAGCACACATTTCCTTTAAGAAACTATAACATCAAAATTTGAGAAACATTTCTTTGATATTAATCATATTATCACCAAAATTATCACCATCCTTGAAGTCTTATTATTGCCAACATGTTCAAAAACCATGTTCTAACTTCAATGCCTTACATATGCAATAATGACCTACCTTTTGGTTCCTATTCATAATTCCCTACAAAACCCTAATTTTAAAAATTAATCATAACTTCTCCCATAAGATGTATATACCTACTAAATCAAATTCTCATTCCTAAAATTCTAATAAAAGCAACTTATTATGATATTAAGGTTAAACTTTAATATTTGACACATATGATAATGATCCCGCCTCTAGGGTCATTATTCTGAATTTCAACCATTTTTCTCATTTTATAGGATTTAGACCATTCACAATTACTTCAAAAAATTCACACAATTTCTTAGCATATTTTTAAATAATTACCACATCAAAATACAAAAGATTTCATATTAAACCAAACTGAATAAAGTGCATCTAAGATAAAAAAATACCCATATTTTCATTAAAAAAAATCTTCCATATCCTAATAAAAATGATTTTCAATTTCCCACATATATCATCATAAAAATACATAACAAAAAATATATTCACATTTTGCTATTGATTCATGACAATTTTAATGGTTTTGAAAAACAAGCATAACCAATGATATGTATAAGTGCATGCTAGCACAAATTTCTAACATTTTCATCATTCAAAGAAATATATCATATAACATGGTTATAATAATAAAATTATCTATATAGAAACACCAAAAATGGTAATGATATAAAAATTTACACATTAATCGTAAAAGCGGTAGCTATGACTTGTATCCTTACTGAATGTGCCTTTTGCCTCTAAATATGTAAGGCCTATGACTCCACCTCTAATGTCACTAGATTATAACTAAGAATCCAAAATAATTATAATTAGACTTATGAAAATTAACTTAGGAAAAATTAGGCAAAAGAGAGTAAGAAAAACTAGAGGTAATCGAACAAAAGGATGAGCTTATGTAAGGGGTGGTTCTTAGTGGAAGGAATAGTGTCACTTGAATAGAAGGATAAGGTGGCACGATCAAGGGATGTTTTACATGGCCAAATAGTAGGCATGTGTATGATGACATGTCAATGACATAGGGATAGTGAAGATTGGTAGTATGGGAATGGTGTGTGGTGATGGAATTTGTGGCTAACGATGGGTAAGGGATAGATTATGGTAGTAAAGATCGATAGGTACTCATGGGGTGGATGATGGCTAGGGTCAATGGGTTAATAAGGGGGCGAATGGATTTTGGCTAGGATGAGGTGGAACGGTGAGGGATAAAGAAAGAGAAGAAGAGAATAAGGAGAAGAAGGGGAACCTTTGGTTGTGATGGTGGTTGGTGTAGCACTAGAAGGTGACATATAGGGTAATAAGAAATATTAAAGGAAGTGGTGGGTAACTTGGCTAGTTTCCTATCAATAAAGGAAGAGAAAATGTGGGAAATGGAGAAGGTAGAGAAGAAAGTGCTTATATATATATATGCATGGTTGGAAAAGGAAAAAGGAACAAATAGGGATCTATTTTCTTACATCTTTAACCTCCATTCTTGATCTATTTTCCTTTCTCACCTTTTTTTTACACCCACTTCTCCCTTTTCTTGGTGGAAAATTTGCTAAGTGTTGAGTGTTCACCATTTTTATTCATTTCTCTTCTTTAATGATAAAACAAAGGCTTGATCTAGCTCCTTTCCTTCTCGGTTGAGCATTAGTCTCCATTTTCTTCTTCTATTGTTAGCTTTAGGTCTCATTTTTTTTTTTTAAGCAAGGAAGTTTTAAGATTTCAAAAAGGTTGAAGATTTAAGTGTAACACCCCCAAATTTACTACTGAAAAATTTCGTTTGAATCAAAAGGTTTAGCGAAAGAGAAAGAATTAAAACCCTAAACTTGGGGGGTATTACCGCCACACTTAGTACCAGACCGGTTCACTCCTACCATTCCGATACTAAGTGCTAAGGCTAAACTAAACAATCGTTAAGTAAGAATCATCAAAACATAGGTCCATAGTTAACATAGATCATTCACGAAAACACGAGTCAACAATAGTTAGAATATCGTTTAGGATTACAACTTAAGAGTACGGTTTCAAAATGTGAAGCGTAGTACAAAATATAGCTAAATAAAAAAAATCCAAAGGGACCAATATCCGAATCACCTACTCACTCAAGTCAAGCCTTCCACCCGAAATTAGTAACCGATTAAAAACCTAGATAGGAGGTCTGCTCCCCACCATCAGTGGATCATCACATGACCCATTCAGCCAAGGTAGTATCAGTACGAGTCCAATACTGATTAAGGGCGCAGGTGCGCTAAGGCCAAGCATACAATCATACCACATAGCACACATAGCACAAACATATAAGCAACATGCGATAACACCCAAGATAAGGCTTGAATACTTTTCCGGTGGCTTATTCTTTATTCTCATTAATAATATGTTCATTCCACACATATTCTTCAATAGTCCATGTGAGTGCAGGAGCCCCACTATTATAACCCGTGGACCGGATGTAAACACACCGGACATAACACCTGTGACCACTATTATAGCCGGTGGACCAGAAGTGAACACACAGGGTAGAATGCCTCTGACCACTATTCTTACTGGTGGACCGGACTGACCCTGACTCATATGGTGTTTTGTTGTAAGTACTTAGTATTTTCCCATAGATTAACTTATTTACTTGGGTCTATCGAGCCAAAAACCCCCACTATTATAGCCGGTGGACCGGAAGTAAACACACAGGGCAGAACGCCTCTGACCACTATTCTTACCGGTGAACCGGATTGGGTTCGACTCAACAGTCTTTTGCTTTACGTGATTAATGTCTTATCCGTGTCTTATTGAATCACATTCCGCCCTTGACATGCATGTCCATAATGTTCTACTGTTTCTTTTCAAGTGGGCTCATCCAATATGTTGAGACTCTTGCCCCCTTTATCACACCCGACATTCTTTCCCATAAGCCTGGAAACCCTCGTTGGACCTATGTGGCCCAACCTCTCCTTACTCACCTCACCATTATTTGTTCCTTGCCCCCACATCTCATGCTTACCAGGTCAACACAAGGCATCTTACTTTACTCTTCAACCTCACAGGCGATGGACAAAACCCTAGTTGGCCACCTGAAACCCTAGTAGCTTACTTCTTCCACAAGTAATCTCTCCTCTTTATCCCAAGGTCTCTCCTTTCATATGGAAACCCATACCCACCTTTTATATAGTGAATTCACACTCTTAACCCATACTCCATCCCTCCTTAATCTTCCATACTTTCGTACTCCCTAAGTATTTAATTTCTTACCGAAGCCCTAGTTAGGCCCGTTATGCACCCTCGTACCAACCTACGTACTATTTTCACCCCAAGTCTCCAATCACTCCACAACTCTCCCATTCTCTTATTTACACCCAAATTCAACTTTTCTCATGTAAGACACACCCCCATGCAAGAGTTAGTCACCTCATGCGAACGCCCCAAGTCACCATGAAGATTTTAAGGCCCCCATGCATGGTTTCCAACTTTTGTTTACTTTGGACATTCTTCTCACTTAAAACTTCTCTCATGAATTATGAGGCACTTTGGTCAACCCCATATCCCCGTTAATGGTCTCACTTACCATTCCCCATCTTATTATTCTTTTAGTCCCATTTCATAGTACCGAAACCCTAGCATGCATGTTCTAGAGGGCCATATCAACACATCATAAACATCACATATAAAACATGCCATGCTCATGTCATAGAAAGTACACACGACGTACCTCAAATTCCAAGCTGCGCTACACATGAGACAAGTTATCCATAAATCATATAATACACATTAGGATGGTATACACAACAATCAACACATCACATCACACATAGCATAAGACCATAGCTTCATCCTTACCTAACACGACACTGGTCTTGGAGCACGTTCCTACGCCTCCTTCGGGTTTCAACTTGATTCGCCTATAAGAGGGAAAAACTAGAGGTTAATTTCCCTTTTAACAAAACACCATTCTTTCTACCTTACCCTTATCTTTAACTTACCATTAGGGCTATCAACACTAATAATGCCTTTATAAGTAAAAGAAAGTAGGGTTTCATTCTTAAGGTAGCTCATCATGCTACTACTAATCAAAATAGGTCTTAATAGTTACGATAATTTAAAGCAAATATAATGGTATTTATTATTAGCGGTAATAGTTTCAATGTTAATAATAATGGTAACAATATTAGTGCTAGTGAGGTTAGTATTATACTAATACTACTAATAATAATATTACTAATGATGATAGTGGGAATAATAATACTAATAATAATAATAGTAATAATAATAATAATAATAATAATAATAATAATAATAATAATAATAATAATAATAATAATAATAAAAGTAATAATGATGATGATGTTGAAATAATAATACTAAGGTTATAGGTCATTAATATTAATATTTGTAATAGTTATGATTATTTCAAATTTAGGTTAAATAATAATAAAATTAATAGTAATAATAATAATAGTAATAATAATAAATAATAATAATGATAATAACCTTAACAATAATACTAATGATACCACTAAAAATAATTAACACTTGAACAACAAGGGTTTAAGGGTTGGGGGAGTTTAGAGGGCCACTTAGGGTGCTGGTGGCACAGGTGGCGGTGCACGGCACACGGCGGCGGCAGCGGCGGTGATGGGGGAGAAAGAAGATGGAGAAGTGGTGGAGGGGGAGGAAGGAATAGGAGAGGTTGGCAGGGGAAACAGAGGGTCTAGGGAGGTTGGGGAAGCTCCCTTGGTAGTTTTAGAAGGTAGAGGGGGTGCTGGAAGTGGCGGCACGGTGGTGGGCGGCGGTGAGAAGGGCGGCGGGGTTCGAAGCTAGGTTGATCGGGAAGGTCACTTTGCACGGCCAGGGAGGAACGTGCGGAGTAAACCAAGGGGTGAGGGAGGCCTAGATCGGTGGAGGGTGATGCAAGGAAGAGTTTCGGGGGTTGATCGAGCGGCTGCAATGGATGACAGTGATGGGGTGGCTGTCTGAAATAAGGATGGCGCAGGGCGGTTTTCTAGGCTGTGGTTTCAAAAAAGCACGATGCTGGGTCCTTGGGGGGTATTTATAGGCTATAAAATGGGGGAGTATCGAGAGAGGGGACAGAGGAAGGCAAGTCAGGTGGCAATCAGGCACGCCGGCCGGCGGTAGCAGGCCAACGCGGGTCTGTCATGGCAGACCTGTTGGTTGGTCGGGAAAAGAGAAAGGGGCAGGAACGGCCCTGGGAGTGGTGTTGGGGGAGTTGGCTTGTCGGGGGAGGATGGCTGGAAAGTCAAGGAGAGAGAGAGGTGGCGGGCAGGCGGCGCATGCAGTCGGTCGGTGCAGAGGGGGTGGGCTGCGACTTGCAGGTCTTGCGGGGAAGGAGAAAAGGGAAGGAGGTCGGACCGGCGGTCCAAGGGTGAAAAGAAAAAGAAAGGGGAACCGGCCAGTTCGGCAAAGGTCAAAACGCTTAGTAAAACGCAGAGTTTTCGTAATTTTTTGGACAAAGCGGGGCGTTGGGTTATCGGTGGGCAACAGTTATCTTTAGTAATCGGAACACAACGTCTCAGCAGAAGGAGGGCCGAAACGCTGCGTTTGGCTGCACGGGAGGCGTCGAACGGCTTGGGGCCGCGAGGAGGGGAAGGAAGGGGAAGTTGGGCCGCGGGCTGGCCCAACCGGCAAGAAGGAGGAAAAAGGAAGGGAATAAAAAGAAAAAGGAAGGAAAGGAGGAAGAAGAATTATTTTATGCTACATATATATTTTTATTTTATTTTACATAAATATTTGTAGTATTTGCCTTTGGGCACCTAGAGTAAGAATATTTAAATATTTAAATAAAAATATTAAACCTCCTTTTTGGCTAATTTAGGCCCTTTTTAAAAATATGCTTCTTAAATCCCTTTTAAATTACACAAAGCCCAAATTTTCCTTCTTCATAAAAATATTTATAATTTCTTATTAATTGTCCTACATAGTCCCTCTAAATCTAAAAAGAGTAATAAATTAAATAAATTTCCCAAAAAATCCTTATTTAATGACATATTTCCAAAATAATTAATTATTGGGTATTTCATTTAGTTTCTTTCTCTATGGAATTTTTTTTTGAGAAACGGTTGGGTTGTATTTTGCTCTTATTTTTCTTCTTCTACTTTTTCCCTAATTTTTAACAGATTTTAGAAAGGGAGTTTTAATGGTTTTGGCTTTGATTCTCTTAGAAATTGATGTCTCACTATGTAGCCATCAAGTGTGAGTTTTTTGTTAGAAGGATTACTTCAAGGTAAGATATTATTTTCTTTAATATGATTTAGGTTTTATCACTTAGGTAATGCTTGGGATGAGGGAAATGTATTAGGGGTAATGATTATGGGGAGAATGATTAAGGAGGGAATAATTAAGAGAGGAGATTTATCCACCTTTCATGTTTAATATGTAAGGATAAATTATTCAAGGGAATATTTTTTTTATGTTTCATTTGAGAGGAATAACTAATTTTAGAATATTATTTTATTTTACTTCATTCACATGAAAAATTAGTAATATTTTTTTATTAGATATAAATAATTATTTATCACATAAATCAAAATTTAATATATTACATTTTTTAATTTAATATTTATAAATTAAAATGACATATTACAAAATCTAAAAAAATATATTAAAGAAACTAATCGATATATATTGCAACAATATCTGAAACATGATATTTAAAATAAATTCACATGGTAAATATTCAATAACTAAAAAGATAATAATTATCCATTAAAACATAATAAAACTCTACAAACTTCATCTAATAAGAAAAGATATTAAAATAAAATGGTTGGAGTATTTTATTGTGTATTTATTGTTCTAGATAAGTAAACAAGCAATGGTGAACATATTTAAGTCTGACTTCGGTAATTTGCATGTATTCTAATAATTTATTTAATTATTTTGGTGGCTAAGGCTTCTAATATATTTATTTATGGCGATAGTGATTATCTATATATATAATAATATTTTATGATTGTCCCGAGTCTTCTGTAAGCTATAGACAGAACATACGAGTAATAAGGTAGGGTCTCCAAAAGTATTTTGATTATGAAAACATCAACAAAAAAAATTATGATAATTAAAACTAATACACCATTATCTCATTCAAACAATCTGATCTATATAACTGAAAACTAGTAGTAAACATTTTAAATATCCAAATTCAACTTCAAATACAACCCCGAACACTAGCCTGACCACCCCACTTAAACAAAACCGACCACAACCAAACATGGCTTCTTGATTTTGCATAAAGTGGGCACAACAAAATAGAAAACCAAACTATTTAATAAGGTAGCAAACACACATTTCTAAGTGAATAACAACACTGATTGCTGGTCTGTGCGATGGCTAGTGGGTATAGACATAGACAACGATGGCGATGAGAAAGATGGTGATGAGACCAAAGTAAATGATGGTATGAAAAAGAATTGGACCACTGCTTGTGTGCATACTCCCGGACTTGATCACTCCATGGTGCCTGGTATTTGAAATATTAATCATGGTTGTAAGATTACGAATAGTAACACCACAATCAAAACTATACCTCAATAAGCCATTAATTTCAGTTATCGCCCTATCTGATTTCTCTCTTACCTACTTCCTCCAGTTGAAGAAAATCCACTCAAAATCTCAAAAACCTAATTAATATTACAACAACTATACACAGAAACCCCAAAAAATCCCACTCCTCCCAACTCCCACCGCCCTCCCACCACCGTAAGTGCCCTTCCCACTCTCAGTCTGAACCCCCATCCCCAAGTACTTAGCATTCCCATAACCACCACCATAACATCATTGCATAGATACATAAATAGAACTTACAGATTAGTGTGTTGAAGGTGGCACTGGAGAGGTAGGCTTCTACTTTCAGAGGCAGGCTTCATCTTCCAGAGGCAAAAAGTGAGTAGGGGCATATGGTAGGGGTTGGTCAAGGATTTGTGCGAGGATGAGGGAGAGGAGTCAGAAGAAACAACAAGAGAGAAGAAAATTACCCAACAATGCAATCAATAAATAATTTTCTCTGACCGAACAGTATAATTTTACCCCAAAATAAAATTTTTCCTATTCCGAACATAAAAGAGAAGGGAAATAATTTCCCTTATATTTTTTACACTTGCTTTACTCCCATAACAAACATAACCTTATTGAATTTTTATGTTCCTAGTGTGTTTTATGTGATCATTGTATAAATTTAGCCTAGAATTTGAGCATGTAGTAGAAATTCTTCCTGAAGATAAGAATTGTTAGGTTTCTCTGATTCTATACATGAATTAGAAATTTGCATATATTTTTTTCAAATGCCTATGTTATCCTATATCCATGTGAATCTATGTGTGTAGCATGCCATTTTGTGTGTTTTATGACATTGAAGAATGTGAGGAATAATATAGTAAAGTTTGTTAAATTTTAAGTGTGTCCATCATAAGTCTAGGGGATATTTTACTTAGACCAATTGATATGTTCGTTAAACCCATTGAATTGTTGTGGGAGGAGTCGCACGTTTTAGAAATTTTTATTGGTTGGTTGTGAGATTGGTAAATTGGTTCAATGAACTTGGTAACTTGTTTCTATGAACACTTAATCGGTTCACCAAACCTATGGACTAATGACCATGTAACCGAAGTGTTCTAGCATCTTCTTAGACCCATTGACCAATTAGAGAAAATCCATCAATTGGTTTCCATTAAACACTCAGTTGGTAACACCAATGTATCAACTGGTCCGCGAGTATTATTTTGGTTCAGCTCCAGTACAACAAGACAAGTTTCCAGGCCCTAGGAACGATCTATTTGTTTGGCTGTATCCCACCTAGTTTGGTTGTTAATTGTTGATACTCTTTTAGGCCTATTATGTTAATATCTCCATATGATTACAATATTTAAATTATGATTTCAACCATTATTTCCTTATAATTAATAATAATTGTAGTGATGATAATTCATATTTGATGGGTTAAGATTGGTGTCATCTTTAAACACCTAATTGGTGGATTTTATTCCTTATGATGTTTCTAGAGTTATCACTTTGAAACAACTAATTTTTTTAATAACAAAATTAAATCGTGTTTGGTGTTATCACTTGCAAACACCCAATTGGCGACTTTTATGCTTGTGATGTGTTTGGAATTATCACTTTGAAATACAAAATTGGATTTTTTTTGTGGATTTATATGGGATTTGTGATATCATTTGAAAATATATAATAATTGATTATGATGTTGTTCGACTCTTTTTCTTCGAATCTTAGGGTAGCTGACCAAAATTTATTTTGTGGGTTACCCTATTGTTTATATTTTTCTCGTAGTACCTATTTCCTTCCCTATCAAGTTATGGTTGATAGGGGGTATGGGTATATGTTTGAGGTATAGGACTATAATAGTGAAAGCACACATGGAATCGGTGTCCAATCTAGGTAGGAGACATATCCCATGTATAATACCCCTGACATATTATAGTTTCCATTTATCAAGCGAGTCTTGTATCCTTACTTTTTAGCCTTGGTGGTGGAGGTACTTAAGGTGTGGTGGGTGTAATATCCCATTACAAGCCCCCTTGATGTACTTAGTTGATGTGTGGTGTGTGTGGTATCCCAATTTATGTAAGCCCTTATAGTATGTGTACTTGATGTGTGGTAGGTATGGTATTCTCGTAGAAAATAACCGTCAATGTATCCTAACCCTATGTTGTGTGTATTCTTGTAGAAAATCCCCTTCAATGTATCTTAGCCCTGTGTTGTGGGTGTGGTATCCCATCATGTTTACTTAATTCCTTGAATTTTTTTCATCATGGAGAACTAGGTATAATAATCGAATATTATGTGATCACTAATGGAAGAAGTATAATATGTTTTACATTGTGTAGATTCTGTTGTTATTTCCATATTAGCAATTCCTCAATGATTTCCATGCAATCATGTCTTTATGTATTACTACCATAAGCCTAAGTATTAATTTATATTTGTATGCTTATCACCATCCTACTATATGACTTTGATCTGCTCCATGAGCCTTATAATGTTTTAAGTAGTATATTTTTTGTGTACTTCACAATACTGATACTATATTTGTGTAGTCATAATGATGACCTGACTTCTTGTTTAGGAAACAATGGATAATTTGTAAGTGTATGACTCTTAGAGTATGCTGATGGCGAGGATGTGGGATAGTAGTCGGTCATTACTTGAGGTTGGAGATTTTTATTTATGCTTAAGAGTTAGGCTGAAAAACTATAGGTGTTTTTCCAATTAAGTTGGGAAGTTTTTATTCTTCTAATTATTTAAATTCTTGGCTTTGATCCCTTATATTTGGATTTGTAAACATTCATACTTTTTGTATCTATATTATTTTTCTCTATTTTATCATCATGAACTATTGTATTAATATTATGAGCATGTATCTTTGTGATCTTTGTTCCATTTTTCCATGAATCAGGTATAGACAAGGTTATGATCACACATCTTTCATAATTGATGTGGTGGTAAAATTTCTTTATTTTTCTTTTCAAATGCTTCATCATGGCCTTCATAATAAAATTTTCCGATTCATAAATTAGGGTTGTTACAGTGAGAATGTTAAAGTACAAAATTATTCGCATAAAAAGATACCGAATAACCCTACTCTGAACTTAAGCACTAATTTTTAATTGATCTCTTATGCTAACTTGCAATAGCGATTGCACATTGAATAAGATTATGTCAATGAAAAGAAACACTCTAGTACAATGGTAGTGAACAACCCATTATGCAAATATAATATGAAAGTCCCATATGGAACATATAATGGGGATCACAACAATACATGGTATAAACATTGAAATATTCATACAATGATAAAAATAAAATATTTATATTAGATACAAAATAACAAAAAATATACATATTACTCATACTTATTCATGTATAACATAACAAAACTTATGAACCAAGCATGAAAGAGATTCTTTGGTAAATAATGATAAGAATCAATCTCAACACAACAACCATAACCATCAGCTTATACATCAGGCATGAATATCAAATCGATAATATTCATAATACCAGAGGTGGAGCTTAAAGTCATAATAAAAATAAAAATCCTAACATTAAAATTATGGCTCTAAGATATAGTGCAAGTAAAATTCTTGACATTATAAGTAGGGCTCAAAGGCTACTACTAAAGCATAAGTGGTCATAAAAGCAACTACCGACCAATCTAATAATAATTATTTCCATCTAATAATATTCATTCCATTTGTTTCATTTAATCGGGGGGAGATCACATCAAACCTAGAGACACTAAAGTATTTTAGTCATACCAGAGCACCAAGGCAACATAGTGTTCTTTGGGCTATCAACCCAAGGACTCTAAGGTACATTAGTCGTAGTAGAATGCGAAGGTAGCATAGTACCCTATCAATAAGGACAATTAATCCATAAGTATGCATACCCTCTATAATTCAACAAAAATAAAATAGATTAAATTACATGGAATTATTGGGGGAATGAGGTGAACTAGAAAAATCCAGAATCATCATTAGTATAAACAATCTCTTTAGGGTAGCGACCCCTAAACAACGACCATTACCAACCTAAAGGTCTATCACTTTAAGTAGTAGTATTTTATTATGTTAACCACAAAATCACAAATTAGTCACATAGATATAAGTTTCATTCCTTTCTCCACAAACCTAAAGGCCATCTTAGAATCAATTATTCACACTAAAGCACTTTTGGCCAAAAATGACTAAAATTCCCTTTAGGGAAAAAAATCCAAATATCATCTATTTTAAATATTAATTCCATTTTATTTATTAACTAGTCATGAAAATAATAAAAATAAAATCATTAAATCATTTAATATGAAAAAAAATTACTAGACATATTAAATGACTTTTTAACCTTTATATATGATTTTGCATGTAAAACACTATCATGTGTTTCACAAATTTGAAACCCCATTTCCAATTAAAATTTTTATAAGAATAATTATCATGATACATGAAAAATGACCAGAATATGACTAGGACATATAATAATAATAATAATAATAATAATAGTGAAACATGCATTTTTGAAATATCAAGTCATTCTTTCCCATACTAAACAATAATTGAGGCATATTGAGCATTCTTATAATGTTAAATATCACAATATCCTTAAATGAATTTTTTCCCCAGGACATATAATAATAATATTTATGTTAAAAGTATATTTACGCATGCACAACCTATCATTTTGGACATACATAATAATTTAGCAATATGACGATGCTAGTGGGTGGTGGTATGGGATAACCGCAATGAGGGAAGTAGGCTATGAGGCATGACTATAGGGATTTGGGAGCTATGTTTGGATGAAAGGAGGATAGAGTGGGTGTGTGCGCTTGTATGTATTTGTTGGTTTAAGAGGTGAGTGTTGGGGGAAAAATGAAAGGGGGTATGGTTATGTGTGTATATATTAAATGTTGGGAAAGAAGGGTTCGATTGGTGGATGAGTTTTTCCCAAAAAAGTAGCAGGGATGTAGAAGGGTATTGTGGGGAAAAGGATGAGTAGAGGCGTAGGGTATAGGGAGACAGTGGCATAGGAGATTGGATGGGGAAGGGAAGGGATGTCAGGAGGGAGCGGTATAGGTGTGCTTCATCTAGAAGAAAAAAGAGATTAAGGCATGCAAATGTATGGATGCAAAAGGAGCTAATGTAGGTTGTATGTTTAAGTCTGACCAAATAAAGGGATGGGGAGAATGCACATTTTTTTTAGTTAAAAAAGGAAGTGTAGAGGAGCATGTGTGTTTAAGGTTTTGTTTGGCTAGAAGAGGATAGGCAAATGGAAAGGAAGAAGGAGATATAGGTGGGTAAAGAAAAGAAAGAAAGGAGTAACGGGTTAGGCTAGATAGGTGGTGAAGAAGAAAGATACAAAAATACATGGGTTGGGCTAGCAAGTGTAAGATATGGGAGAGAAGGAGAGAAAAGAGTATAAGGGAGGTGGGGTGGGGTATGGGGAAGGAAAGAAGAAAAAGAAAAGGAGATGAGGTGGGTTAGGTTTTTGGAGAAAGGAGAAAAAGATAGGAGAAGAAAAAGAAAAAGAGGAAAGAAAGATAAAAAGGAAAGGGGAAAATAAAAAAAGGAAAAAGAAATAAATGTAGGGTTAGAAGTAGAAGGATGTTAAATTTAGGTTAAGAAAAATATTATTTTATCTAGATTTAGGATATATTATTAGGAAAAATAAACTAGATAAAAATATAGGTCTAGGGAAGATTTAAATAAAAAGGGAAAAGATAAAATAATAGGATAAACTAATCAAAGAATTTATCTAGGTCTTTTGGTCAAGAGATAATAAAAAAAATTAAGTTATTATTTAAGGGTTACATTATTCAGATAAAATGGTTAAACTTTCTATATTAATATCACAAAATTTTGGCGTGCTACACTTGCTATCATGGAAAGATTCCAAAACATATAAAGGCTCCATTCTTATAGGATGTAAAATGATACTAATTTCATTTTTTTTACTAATTTAATGGTGAGCAAATAGAACTTTTTATTTCAATTTTATTTTTTCAAGACTCTCTAGTTACCTGTACAATATAAAGTGGGATGCAACTAACTAATTATAACTTGGATCAATATTGTTCAATAGGTAACATCATGAGTCCGATGCCCTAAAATTAGAAAATAGGTTATCCATGCCTTAGTAGCTTCTTCCTTCCATCATATGTGGCAAGAGAGAAGTAGAAGAATATTCCTTAATATCCATCAAAATGATGTGTAGATTCACAGGCAAATTATTATAGATTATTTTAGAAGGTTAACTAAACTCCAAAAAACCTAAATCTTATCATAAACTAATGGGATTTGTTTATGCCTTAGTCAAAAATAGTTCTACAATAATGATAGCTTTGTTTGTTTTTTTGAGCTTGTAAGACCACTATCTATTTGAGTTTTTCCCACTTTATAAGTACTAAAATTTCATTCTTATTAACAAAAATGATAATGATTCTAATAAATATGAAATAAACCTCAATTGTGACTCATATGTGTGGTTCTCACTATTATTAGAAATATGTAGAATATTCCAAACATGTGTATTGATTACATACTATTTAAATGACCATTAATTCCATCCTTTTTCCATTAATAAATAATTTAGCACCAAATTAGGCCTAATTTTTTACTTTGGACCAAATTTTCACCAATGCTAAGCTAATGGGCTATAATATTATGTAAGATAATCCATGGCTTGTATAATTTGTACAATATACTTTTACATCATTCATTAATATATTTAAATGAAGGTAAAAAGGTAATTTTGCTAAGGTAGCAAAAACCAATTTGATGACAACCAAGAAAAAATGCCTTACGGAAAAATGAGATTTTACATCCATAAGGGTGTTAAATGAGTTGGTAAGAGGAGATGAATAGGTATTAGAGTGAAGTAGAAGAAAGGAAATTAAGTTTGATGACAAAAAAATGGCCCAAAATTAACAAAAAAAAATCTAAATATTATCTAATTAACTCTAGAGCATTTTTAAATCATTTTAAATTATATGATAAACCTGACATTTTAAATATTTTAATCATGATTTTCTTGTGATTTTAATTGACATTCTATGTGATTCATTGCTCTTTTATATGGTTTAAGTAGCTATGTTGTTTTATTTGTCCCCATTAATTCTCTTAATGGAATTAGTGTGAATATTGGAACAATGAAGGAAATCAAGCATGAATATAGAGCAAGGATAACCCAAAGAAATGAATGAAGCTAATGAACCTAAAGAATCAAAGTGAGAAGCAAAATAATATGTAAAGAAGAAGAAACCATAGTTCCAAATCAACTAGTGTAAAGTACAATCATGCAGGATGACTGTGCATTTTAAAATATCTAGCCTAGGTTACTGCATGGTTAACTAGCATAGTACATGGTCATCTAAGGAAATTTTCTAGGTGGCAATTATTTTTCTAATTGTATGCTATTAGCCCACAAGCAATTTATTTTTGTAATTCCAAGCACATTGAACTTTTCTCTCTTTTTCTAGAATTTTATTTCACTGTATACATCAAAACCCTAACACTATTTATATTTAATTTATTTTTATTACCATTATAATTGATATATTCTTGTGTTATTCATCGATTTTAAAATAAATTACAATTTTATTTTATTTGAATTACTTTTCATTTATAGTCTTCAAGCTTATCATTACCATGACTATGCTTAAATAGGTTTCTTTTCTAGGACTAGATCGAGTCTAAATTGTAAATAAATGATAAATTAGTTTATTTTTCATTCCAATTAATTAAATTCTTGAGCATAATAATTAGTTTTTCTTATATTGTTGAGTTAGTTCATCATCAATTTAATTAGAAATAGGTATATAGTTCAACATCTAACAGGTGAAAATTAATAGCTCAAAATCTAATGATTGAATGGGATAACCAAATCACGAAAGAAGTCTAGAGTCTCCTAGGGATATTCTTATTTAGCATATAATGTAATGGATTTAATTCCATGAAAGTATCTTATAAAATTTAATTAGATGCAAATATTAGACTTTGAAAGAGACCATTATTTAATTTAGGCTATCTCACTCTCTTGTATATAAGTAGTTGTTTGGAAATAAAATTGATTATTAATTAACTATTAATTTATTATAAAAATCTAATCCTAAGATTTATTAACATTGATTTAGGGATTTTATTTTTTAACCATTGCATTTATATCCATATGTTGAAATTGTATCTATGTTAACTACTCCATGTATATAGACAAAAACAGTGGAGGTTAATAGTTAGTAGCGATGTTGTTTTGGTATAAGACTTTAACGTGATAAAAAGAGCTTGTGCATTTGTAGATTTAGACCATAAAATTTTTTTCACCGTTGCTGGGGACTTCTACTAGGGGATATTGAGTATTTTTTAATTGGCTAGACTATATTTTTACATCATTTTGTTTTTGTTCTTGATAGATACTTGGAATCCAAAGTCTAAGGGATGTTGTTTTATAATGTACTTGGAAATGTAAGATACACCAATTAAGGAATGACATCACAAGGTTCACTACAAAGGATAGAGGAACTTCTTATGATGCTTATGAGAGGTATAAGAACTTATTGAGTAGATACCCACGTCATAGTTTAGAAGATTGGCTCAAATTCAACACCTTCTATAATATCACAATGACCATTGATGTTGCATCCATAGGAGCACTTATGAACAAGAGTGTGACTGACACAAGGTAGTTTATTGAAGACATAAAAGAAAATAACATTTAATGGCCTTCCGAGCCTTATTTATGAAAAAAATAGTGAGATATATGGTGTAGACGTATTAGACGACATAGCTTCTAAATTAGAAGCATTGTTTCAAAAATGTAACAAAATGAGAATAAATTACATTACATCTAGTTCTTCTAATTGTGAGATATATCTTATTGTTAGACATTTTACTATAGAGTGTGATCTCCCTTCTCCTAATGCACCTCTATATAAACATTTTAACTATGTCAAAAATTTCAATCATAATGTGGATCCTTTCTCTAAAACTCATAACAAAGGGTGGATAAATTATCTTAATTTCTCTTATAACTATCAACCATAGACTGTTACACCAAAATAATATTTTAGACCTCATGGCTTTCAACCTCCTAAGATCCCTTACTCTAGTTCTCTAACATTTAAATTGGACATCATGATGAAAATTTTGTTACCACAAAAAACAAAAAGAACAAAGAGTTTAAACTTTTTAATAGAATCATGAGTGATGGTATCAAAAGCTTAGCCTCTAAGGTTGATTCTTTAGCTGCCTAAAAAAATTTAGAGAATCAAAACACTCATGTGGTTTAATAAGTGAACTATTCTCTTACACCTTCAACAATGTTTCTTGAAAATTTTTAAACTAACTTAAAGGAATCAATCAATGGCATCACACTTAGAAGTGGAAACAGTTAAAGGAACTAAGGATGAGAATTGATCATCAGTATGTGTGAAATGAGAGTAAGAAAATTGTGACCAAAATAGAATGATCATGTTGATAAGAAAATAGCATGATATTGGTAAATATGTGCCATGAAAACCATATAAGCCCATATCCCTTATCCTCAGAGGTTAATAAATGCTAGATTATAAATTCAAAAAATGATGTTTTTTAGATATTTTGAAAAAAAAATATCACATTAATATCCAACTTATAGAATCCATCAATCAAAGACCCTCTTATGTCACATTCTTAAAAATGATCATATCTAATAAAAATAAATATGGAGGAGTATGAGATAATAAACTTAAGGTAGGAGTGTAGTGATATAATTCAAAGTAATATACCTTCTAAGCTTCAGGACCGTAGAATGTTCTCTATTCATTATATAATTGTTGACACTTTAATTAACAGTGCTCTATATGATCTTAGTGCTATGCAATTTTGATGTATCTATATGTCTATTAAAATTTGTAGATAGGATATTTGAATCCCATTACTATCTCTTTTTAGTTTGTTGATTGATTTATAAGATATGCGGTAGGTATATTTGAGGATGTAACTATTAAGTTTAGTATGATTTATATACCTGTTGACTTTGGCATTTAAGAGATGAATGAAAATGCTCAAATTACAATTATTCTTAATATACCTCTCTTAGCTACCACTACTATTGTAGGTGAATCCATAGATGAACTTAAAGATAATAGTGATTTGGTATACTTGATTATGGAACCAATTATATTATGTCTTTGATAATAATAATATGAATAACCTTGATTATGTTACTTAAATTCATTCTTGTGGTTATGTAACATATTTGTAGGAATATGATCAAGCCATTTAAGAAGTTAAGATGATAAGTTTTTTGGGTGTTACAACCTATTATAAAGGAAGGTACTATATATGAAAGTCAACTCTGCATGTCAAGAAGGCCTAAGAAATATTTCAAGTCAACATCATTACCTTGATTATGATTCTTGTTAGTTATTTTCATGTATTAATTAGCTTGTTTGTCGTGGTCCTTGTTGAGTAATGTATTATACATGTTATAATTGCTATTTAGCAATGTCATACAATTATATAAAACATAAAGTCGACACTTTGTAATATGTTGATTTATGTATGAAAGCTTCGGTTAGCTTTGCTCCAAATTAGAATTCCTTTCATTCCTTTATTCTTCTTCCATGTACATGATCCTCCATATTTTTTTCCCATTCACATTCATGCATATAGTTAATCTACATCTTCAAATTTGAAAATGATCAAGTCGAGTAGTAGATCTTCAAACCAATTCTCAATATATCATCATCTTATTTTTCACAACTTCAACATCAATGGTTGAAGATTATCTTCTTGTCACGTACACCATTGAAAATTGATCTATTATCCTCGTTTTATTTTTGATATTCCATCCTTCTTCAATTTTCATTAGTTATATTTGAAGCCTTTGATTCTGTAAATTGCTCGAACAAACTTTCTGAGTCCCTCCCTCATGATAACTCTTTTTTTTCTCCCTAATGAAGTCTCTTTTACCTCTTTCTATCTAAGGTTGAGTAATGTTCATAGATTTAACATCAATTTTGCTAAGTTATATCAAGCAAGAATGTTATCTTTTCATCTAGTCTAGTCAAGTATCATCAAGATATTCAATGTAGATTATCTTTTTTAGCATTTGATCACAATTTGGGAAGAACATTTCCTCACATGTATTTGATTATTAACAGTTCTTCCATGGTCCCTTAGAGTTCTTCTATAGATAAAGAACAATATCGTGAGCTACAAATGTTACATTAATGTTTATCAAGCATACTTTATAACATATTCCACCCTTTACCTTCCATCTCTGTTATCTTATCAAGTTAAGAAGACTTCAAGATCCATACCACACCATCAAGATGATATGAAAAAGTGATTTCCAACATTTTTTGAGTTTTGATGAGGCACTAGAGAGCAAAATAATTCAATCATAGGTGAAGAGGTATCAATGAAAACTATGTATGACACTCTTCAACAAATTTTATCAAGTGTAAATGTAAAAAAATTACAATTTCAACAACTCCCTTCCATTTAAATCCAAATTCAAAGGTTATAATCAAGGGTATCTGACCAAGAGACTTCTCAACACATGAATAATCCCATAGAGTCTATAAATAATTAAGTAGAAGGCATAGTTAGGAGGGAATTCCAATCTCAAGGTGGTCATCTAATTGCTAGGATGGATTTTAAAGAGAGGGCACAAGAGAATGTATCAAATGATATGCAAACCATCAACAAAGGTACAACCATTTTTAAGATAAAGGTATAAATTTTGACCTTCTCAATTTTTATGGTGAATTAGATGTTGAGTTAAGTTTTGAATGATTTCATGGAATTGAACCAATGTTTGATTTTAGAGAGTATGATGATTAACATAAGCTTAAATTAGCAACTCTCAAATTTAAAAGTTTTTCTAAGTTTTTGTATGATAATTTTAAGAGAACATATAAGAGGAAAGACAAAAGTAATATAAGGTCTTAGGAAAAGTTAAAGAAACACTTAAGAAACAAAAAATATGTACCTAAGGAGTATGAGCAAGAGATGTATATCAAATTAACTACTCTATGGTAAGGGATTCTTAGTGTAGAGGAATACACTATGAAATTTGAAATGTTAGCACTCGTGTGATATTCAAGAAAGAAAGAAAAAGTGTGTTCAACATATAGGTAGCCTTAATAACTTGATTAGCAATAAAGCTGAAATGTTTACCTATGATTCTCTTGATGATTTGAATAAGTTTGTGTTAAATTCTAAAAGACAAACTAATTCTACAAAACCCTATCATAAAACAAGTTCTTCCACTTTTATATCCACAAAAACTAATTCTAATGCATCTACATTAAAACATAGGATGCATATCTATTTGACTAATGATAAAATTAATAATCTTACCCGAATGAAAAGGGTAAAAATAAAGTGAAATGTACACTAAGCAATGTTTTTTATGTCATATTTCTAGGGAATGTCCTAATCTAAGACTTTTAACCTTAAATGAATTTGAGAACATGAAATAATGTATCGATGATGATGGCATAAAAATTGAATATAATGATGATGTCTTAAGTATGTATGAAGAGGATGGAAATCATTATTTTTTTACTGCAAATGACATTAAAAATATGACCTAATGAGAAATATACACAAAGGCATAATTTTTCAAAACTAAATGTAGAATTAGAAATAAGGTTTGTAAGGTCATTAGAGATAGTGTTTCATGTGATAATGTTGCTAGCAAAAAAATGGCCAAACTGCTAGGGTTAACATCCTAAACCATATTATTTACAATAGATTAATAAGGATAATGGAGCTAAGGTGACTAAAAAAACCCTAATTACTTTTCCCATTTATGATCACTTTGATGAGGAATTATGGATGTTGGTGGTATTTTACTGGGATAACTATGGCTAAATGATGGAAACGCAATTCATGATGGTGCAACTTGTGAATATGTGGTGCTTAAAGAATAAAATAAATATAAGTTAAAGCCATCTAATTGTTATTATGTACAACCACCGATGGTTAAAAATAGTTTAATCTTACATGAATGGAAAATGATTAATTACATTGAGGAGGAGGGAGTTTCTTATGCCTTAGTAGCAAATCATCTTAGTTTGGTTCAAAAAAGTCTAGCAATTAAAACCTTGCTTGGTTTCTTGATGAGTGTAGTGATTTATTTCTAGATGATTTATCTCCTAGACCAGCACCTATTGTAGGCATAGATCATGCTATAGTTTTAATTCCTAGAATTTCTTGATCTAATTAACCTGCCTATAGATGTGATTTAGAAGAAGCTATGGAGTTGAAAATTATTAGGTTTTGAAATGATAAAAGATATATACCCTAATGATGATGATTTTCATAAGGAATAACAAGGATGTAAAGAAACTGGGAATCACGGTAATTATATAATAGAAGATGAATTTGTTGTAGTTTTTATCAAAGTAACGGAAGGTTGGATCGAAATTTGTATTAGAAGCTTTCACGCATGATATAATGCAAAATAAATGAATTAAACTAATGGATTATAGGCGAAGAACTTGATGATACAAGTTGAAGTATTTCGACAGATTTCTAAGACCTTTAAATATGTCATGGTTGAAGATAGGTTGAGGAAGGATAAATCCTAGATTTTCCTTGCTCAATGTCGACCCAAAAGGGAGGATTAGACTTTAGATAACTTTGCTCAAAGTTTGATAAAAAAAAGTTATCATTCAAATCTATTCAATTCTTCATACAAAGTTGTGCACAAAACGGCTTATATAGGAGAAGGAAGAGTAGGTGGTGAGCTAACTAAACCAGCTGATTATTCCTACTTAATCCAACCCATTAATTATGGTTGAATTAATCCCATATTAACCTTATTCCAAAGTATAATATAATTAGTTAAATAATAATAAGGATTAGTATTACAAAGCTATACAATTTACTAAGATACATACATGAAATTATAGCAATACCCTAATTTACATAAAATACACTTAGCGTTAGGGTTTACAACAAGTTAATGCAAATAGTGAATATCATTACTTTATCTTTTTGTTGTAATGTATTATCCCATGTATATCATAGTCTTTTATGCTTTGGAATACTTGTACACATTAATGTGTATGAACATCATCTTATTGCAAATAGGTGATATACCTACAAGAATAACTTGAACATTTTTCAATGTCAAGCATATAAGACTTATAACAAAAAAATTAACATGATAGGCTCCAACATTAAGAAAGCTAAATCCTCTTCCTTACCTTGAGGATTAGTATGAAAATGACAATCATTATGTTCATTAGATGCTCCTACATCATTCTCCCTAAGTCGAGAAGAATTTGCCCTCAAATTTTCATCATAATAATAAGGAGACATATCAGGAACATTGAAAATTTTTGATATTCCACCATAAGAATCTGGAAGTTCAAGTTCATAAGCATTATCTCCAAACTTATTAAGTATTTTTACATAAATTAGTAAATATTTCCTTACATAAATGTAACCAACATAAGTCACCTGGAGAAAACACGTAAGAGTTTCTATGCTTATTCGCTTGAGCTTTATACTTGGCAATAGATTTTTCAATATTATTTTTGATTTTCTCATGAATGTGTTGTTAAAATTGTATTCTCTATTTAGTCTCATAGTTTTGCAATTCACCTTTTTTCAATGGAATCACGTTAATAGGCATGTTAGGATTCACACCATACACCACCTTAAACAGACTAGTTTGAGTAGTACTAGAAGGACTACGATTATAAGAAAACTTTGCATGAGCTAACTTAACATCCCAATCTTTAGTAATTTTATTAACTAAACCTATTAATAATGTACCAAGATTTATATTAGTTACCTCAGTTTGACCATCAGTTTGGGGATGATGTGAAGTGCTAAATAACAATTTAGTACCAAGCATATGCCATAAAGTTTTCCAAAACTAACTCATAAACTTGACATAAGAATTATTTGGAAGAAATATACAAAAACTCATATTTTCTTTCACAAATAATTTATCTATAAGCTCTTGTATTTGTTTTTGTAATTCCTTAGCTTCGTATGGGTTACATCTATAAGCCGGTTTATTAGGAATAGGCATACCAGGAACAAGATCAATAGCATGTTCTATACCTCTTTTAGGTGGTAATCTAGGAGGTAAATCATTAGGAAATACATGATTATACTCATCAAGCAACTTAATTATATTATGATCTTCAAGTTTTTGTTTTTCAGGTTTAGAATCTTTAGACACTAAAGCATAACAAATTCCTTCTTCCTTTATACATTTTTCCATAGCCTTTTCATGTAAAAATAATCTCTTTTTATCATCACTCAAGGGCATATGATCATATAAAGAAGGTGTGAGCCTATACATTTTTTTTCCTTTTTCACCACATATTCATTAGTTACCCCATCATGATTTGCTTTTCTATGAAATTGCCATGGTCTACCCAAAAGTAATCCACAAGCATCCATAGGTAAAACATCACATAGAACTTCATCATGATATTCTCTAATAGAAAATGTGACTAAAGCTCTTTTGTTTACTTTATCTCCTTTATCCTTATTTAACCATTGTAAAGAATAGGGTTTAGGATTATTAGTAGTTTCCTAACCAAGTTTCTTAACCATTGCCTCACTAGCAACATTAGTACATGAACCACTATCAATTATTAGTCTACAAACCATGTCACCTATTTTACACTTAGTTTTTTCTCTTTTAGTAGGTGTAATACTAGGTTATATTTGTAAAAATATTTGAATTACAAAGTAGGGGTCTCCTTATTCTTCTTCCATAGTTAATATTTCATTAGGAGATTCAACTTCTAATTCATCATCATCACTACATGGTTCCATGTTTTCTATCTCATGTAAGGTTAAGGATCTTTGGTTAGGACAATATCTAGCAAAATTTCCATATCTTTTACATTTGAAACATTTTTTATTTGCCATTTCAACTACCTTATTTTTACCTTTATCATCTTTTTTATTCTTTTTATCATATGAAAATGTTGATTTAGGTGTAAAGGTGTTCGAATAGGGTTTAGTTTAAGTAGAAGCATTAGACTTAACATAGGCTTTAGTTGATTTAGTTTGTATTTCAATTTTCATAGCCAATTTTATCAAGTCATCAAGTGACTCATAAGAGTGCATATCAACTATGTCTCTTATTAAGTTATTCAATCCACCTAAGTATCTAGCACATTTTTGTTCTTTTCTTTCATGAACATCACAAATAAGGGCTAGTCTTTCAAATTCTCTAGTGTATTCTTCTCCACTAAATAAGCCTTGCCTTAGAGTAGTCATTTTAACATACATATCTTGTTCATACTCTCTAGGAACAAATTTCTTTCTTAAGTTCTTTTTGAGTTTTTCCCAAGATTTTATTTTAGACTTCTCTTGTCTTTCTCTAGTTCGTTTTAAGTTATCATACCAAATTCAAGTAAACATTTTGAACTTTAGAGTATCTAATTTGCTCTTTCTAGCATCATCATATTCTCTAAACTCAAAAATAGCCTCAATCACATGCAACCATTCAAAAAATGATTCCACATTCAAATCACCAGAAAATTCAGGAAGGTTAAGTTTAATAGCTTGATCTTCATGGTGTGGATTTCTTACATGGAATGTAGGTGCTCGTCATTGGTTGCTTGAGCCAAAATAATTTAACTCTTCCTCTTCATATTCATGATGAGATAAATTGAAAGGTCCACGTCCTTCCACACTATCATGTGTGGTTTCCATTTGAACTTGCCATGGTTTACACTTCTCTTGGTCGGCCAACTTAGCTTCCATACTTTGGAGTTGATGTTGTAGTGTGTTTTGAGTTTTTAATTGGGAATCCATGCATGTGGTGAGGATTTTTATGGAATATAATAGGGAACACACCTCTTCACTAGCCATGGTGAAGGTTGACACACAACCCTAGTTGTTGCACACAATATATTCCACAAAGTGTAGGTGCTAGATTTGTTTTTCCTACAACCAAACAAAGTACAAACCAATTGCTAATTCTAAAATAAATGTCAAACACTACCTGTAGTCTTTATCTAGGAACAAAGGAGATCTTTTAGCCCCATAAATAGGCACTTCACGTAGGTACACACAAACAATGAAAGGTTAGTATATAAGAGATGTGAAACTCATTCACATAAAATCATAGAACATATTTCTGTGTCTTCAACAAAAGCTTCTCTTCCAGTGGGCGATTCATGTTGAAGTCTTCATAGAAGATGTAGTGGAGGTCTATAGGTAGATGATGAAATGATTTATTGAGAGAAATTGATGAAAGATGAGTCAAATACAAGGCTTGCAAGTTCCAGGTCTGTTTTGGTTGATTGAGAGTTGTCCAAGGATTTCGAACACTTTGTTGCTTTCCTTGCTTGTTGCACGAAGGGAATTGGAAAGGTCTACTATGAACTTGATGACTCACCAATGGAGTGTATAATTAAATAGAAATCAAGTGCTGGAGAGGCACAAACGTTCGTGGAAAAAAAATGAACAAAACCATGCACTACTAGAAGGTAAATGTTGTCGGTATTTTATGTGGAAAGTTGGAGGAAATTGCAACATGATCATTGCAAGATTGCAATAAATTTGAGCAAGAAATTCAATAAAAAATAAATAAGTTCATCAAGAATCAATAATTCAAAGAAATGGTGGAGTATCTGTGAAGTTCTTGGTGTGAGAACACAAACACGATTTCAGGTTCGCAGGTCACTAGTTTGTATCAACTTCAAACAAAAGAAGCTTTGATACCAAAAATGATGTGGTATTTATCTAAGTAACGGAAGTTTGGATCTAAATATGTATTAGAATCTTTCATCCACGATATAATGCAAAAGAGACGAAGTAAATTGATGGATTATAGGCGAAGAACTTGATGATACAAGTTGAAGTGTTTCGACATATTTGTAAGATCTTCAAATATGTCATGGTTGAAGATAGGTTGAGGAAGGCTAAATCCTAGATTTTCCTTTCTCAATGTCAACCCAAAAGGGAGGATTAGACTTTAGATAACTTTTCTCAAATTTTGATATAAAAATTCTCATTCAAATCTATTCAATTTTGCATATAAAGCTGCGCACAAAAGGACGTATATAGGAGAAGGAAGAGTCGGTGGTGAGCTAACTAAACTAGCCAATTATTCCTACTTAATCTAGCCCATTAATCATGGTTAAATAAGCCCATATTAAACTTAATCCGGATTATAATATCACTGGTTAAATGATCCTAAGGATTAATATTACAAAGTTATACAATTGACTAAGATACATACATGAAATTATAGTAATACCCTAACGTACATAAAATACACTTAAGGTTAGGGTTTACAACAAGTTAATACAAATAATGAATATCATCACTTTATCTTCTTGTTGTAATGTATCATCCTATGTATGTCATAGTATTACATGCTTCAGAATACTTGTACATATCAATGTGTATGAACATCATCTTCTTGCAAATATGTGACATACCTACAAGAATAACTTGAATGTTTTTCAATATCAAGCATATAAGAATTATAAAGAATATTTAACATGATAGGCTCCAACATTAAGAATGCCAAATCATCGTCCTTACCTTGAGGATTTGAATGATGATGACAATCATTATGTTCATTGGATGCTCCTGCATCAGAATTATTATAGAAACTTAATACATTTTGTGTACCACGGCCATGTATAAGGGATTTACATATAAAATAGGTACATGAAGGAGGTATTGAAATCCATTTGATAGTAAAAAAGCATTAGAGAAATTGCAAGAAAATTTCTATTAGCCGCGCATGGGAAAGGGTGTAAAATTCTAGTAAACTGATGTGTTACTTGTAAAAAAAAGAGTAAACTTTTATTTCATGATGGCTTATATACACCATTACTTGTGCCAAGTCAACCATGGGAAGGACTTAGCATCGATTTTATCTTAGGGTTTCCTAGAATACAAAGAGGTAAAGATTCTATTATGGTTGGTTGATAGATTTTCTAAAATGGTTCATTTTATTCCATGTATTCACATGTTCTTGATTTGTATTTTAAAGAAATTGTAAGACTCCATGGCATACCTAGAAGTATTGTGTCAGATAAGCATGTCAAGTTTCTTAATTACTTTCTAAAAACATTATGGCATATGTTAGGCACCAAGTTGATATTTTAGTAATTCACATCATCCACAAACAAATGGACAAACTAAAGCTACAAATAATACTCCTAGTATTTTATTAAGATGATTGATAAGTAAAAGTACTAGAGATTTGGATATTAAGTTTGCTCATGTAGAGTTTGATTATAATATAAGTTCTTCAAGTTCTACACATTCATGTCAATTTAAAATTGTGTATGGAGTGAATCCTTACATACTAATTGATATGGTACCCTTAAATAAAAGTGAACATAAAAACTATGAGGCCAAGAATGAGTAGAGTTCTTCCAAAAGGTTTATCAACAAATATAGGGGAACATAGAACAAGCCAATGGAAGATATCCAAAACAAGATAATAAACATTGCACTCAATAATTATTTTCCATTTGTGATTTAGTGGGGTTACATTTATTAGAGAGAGATTAAAAAATTTAAGGGAAAATAGACTAATGTTAAGAGCATATCGACTATTTAAAATCTTTAGAAAATTTTGAGAAAATTCTTACTTCTAAAACATATTGAATCATATGGTGGTGTTTTGAGGACACTTAATGTTGGTGATTTCTATCCTTACATTAGTGATGCCAATTGATTATAAATTCTTCTCAATTTGGAGAGAATGATGTAGGAGAATCCATTGATTATCCTTAACAAGATAGTGATTTGACATACTTGATTTTGAAACTAATCAAATTATATATCTTTGATAATAATAATAGTATGCGTTACCTTTATGATGTTACTTTAAGTCGTCGTTGTAGGTATGCAACAAAGTTTTCAAGAGGAATATCAAACCATTTAAGCATGTAGATAGATAATAGTTTCAAGTGTTTCAAGCTATTATAAAGGAAGCTATTGTGAAAGGAAGTCAACTCTATTAGTCAAGAAGACCTAGTCAACATCATTGTTTTGATTAGGATTCTTGTTACTTGTTTTCATGTACTAATGATCTTATTTTGTTTGTAATATTCTTATTGAGTGATGTATTATATAGGATATAATTACATTGTTAATACTATTTTATGTCCTAGTATTTCGTATATGGGTCATGTGGATAAATTAGTGTGCAAGTTAGCAATGCCATTCCCTTATATAACACATGAATGCGACTACACATTATAAAATTTTTATGGCTGAGTATATTGAAAGCTAATACAAGTAAATCACTTGATTAATTCTTTCTTTGTAATTGAACAATCCTTCTTAAGACTTCTTGGAGTAATCTTAGATAGGTGACATTCAAATTTGAGTTCTTTGAGTTGTTATTGAGTTCGTGTTGAAATCTTTATAAATTCTTACCTCAATATCTTCATTTATTTTGCTAATAAGGATAGCTAACAATCCTAATTCATTTTCAATCACAAGAATCTTCATCATATTTGATGACTTATGTCAACTAGTGTGCAATTGATTTTAAAAATTAAAATTTTTATTTGAACAAAAGTGATGAGAAAGTAGAGTTCAATTGATCTAATTATAGTAATTTTTTTACTTCGAATAATACTTGTAATAGGGTAAATTAAACCAATTAATTGAAAGAAAACTTTCAAGAATCCTATGCGGAATGTTATATGAAGACATGCCATCTAATAGTAAAGGTGTTTCATGTGTGAGAGATGAGTTTTTTATTTTATTTTACGATGTTGTACTTTTAGTTTGTTTTTATTTTTTATTTTAGTTTAATTATTGAAAAAAAAAACAAGTGGGAAATAATATGCCAATGAAAAAAAAGTATGATAAAATGTTTCTACCCAACTTGAAAATAAGTTTAGTGAGATGTATAAGTTGTGAGCAAATATAATGGAGAACCCTTCAAAAGTGTTTTTAAGTGTGAAATTTCTTGTTTTCAAACTCACTTATCACTTTTCATTATAGGACTCAAGTTTTTTAATTCCATTTATTTGCTAACTTTGACCGAGATAAAGAAACATACTAGATAACAATGAAACTTGTGACACTTTAAGATGCTTAAACTATATAATTTTTTATTGTCTCATTGTTTCGTTATTGTGTGTATTCTCCTCTAATGCGTGAAAATATAATTTGAATAAGTTCTCTACAATAACACATTTAACTTATGCATATATTGATTAATGCATGTTTTTTTTGTTACTATGGTAGGAAAATTACTTACCAAATGATTTTTGTTTCCTATTCACTAACCCTTTGTGATTATAGCTTGTTCTTTAGATTAAAAACCTACATCGATTACTTTTCTTTTTTATATATTTCCTTACTTTTCTCCAATAACTAATGAGTGATAACTCTTCAATATATTGGATGTAGGTGTGTTAAGAATGAGTATGGGGGGATGATGAGGAAGTATTTTGTTGAAATTATCAAAATTTAGCCTTACTGGAATAAAAAAATTGATGGAGTTGTGATGTGAATGGTAAATAACTTATTTTTGATTAGTATTAGCCTTACTGAGGGGATCTTTGGGCAGTTTATATGGGGGAGTCAGTCCTCACCTCTTGAGCTAGCTTTTGGGTGGAGTTAGGGCTCTTCCCGGGGGAGTACCCCTGGGGCCCTCTGGGGGAGTACCCCCTTTGGGTCCGTATCATCTGGTATCAGAGCTATCCTCAGTCAAACCTCCATGCAGTCTTGCGTGCCGATCGCCGACAGAGGCAGCACGAGGACGTGCAGTCTAATGGGGGTGGGTGATGTGGGATTCCCACATCGGTTACTGAGGGGATCTTTGGGCAGTTTATGTGGGGGAGTCAGTCCTCACCTCTTGAGCTAGCTTTTGAGTGGAGTTAGGGCTCTTCCCGGGGGAGTACCCTTAGGGCCCTCTGGGGAGTACCCCTTTGGGTCCGTATCATATAAGGTTACCCTATCGAATAATTATAGGTATTAATCTACTCAATTATGCCTAGGAAGCATTGTGACCGAGGTACTTTCTAAGGTAAAACACACAAAAGTTCATATACACATGATAGGGTGATTATTCATTCTCTTTCGAAACGTTGATAATTACAACTCTCAAATACCCTATCATTTTTCCAAACTTATGTAAAGGCTAAGAGTTATGCCTTATATACACAAGGAAAACATGTAAACATACTAAAATACATATTGCTACAATGTTTCATAGGATGAGAAATAATTTATGTTTGAGGGACTTGATAGCACTCAAGGGGTGCAAGCTTTGAAATTTTGGTAGGGAACATTCTGATGTATTTTTAATAATCACACAGTTTTATTGTGTGGCTTATTACCAAAAATAAACCACCTTAAAAAAAATTTCCATCCAGAGAGAAAAGCTGATCAGTGAGGAATACAGTCCCTAACCTAGTGCATTGTGAGTAACTTATGGTCATTTCTCATATTATTGAGGAAAACTAACTCGAATTTCCAATGATATTTTATAGGGTGATGCAATAAGGCATGATGACATAATGAAGGACAAAAACACACTTTATATTACAAGTATATAGAACAAAAACATTGATTGAGTAGTTGTCAATATCAAGTAGAGTAGACAACAATAATGACAACCATTGTAATAGATCTTTTGTTTTGTTTGATATTCCAAACATTGCAGAGTTATATTCCTTAAATAATGTCACAAATTCCCTGTATATTCTTTCTTGTGCTCTATTTAAAGTTAGATCAAAAAAATAATGAAAGAAAGAATTGATAGAATAGGGAAAAGTGAATGGACAATGAATGGTGATCATAAAAAAGGGCATAGGTAAAAGAAGTATTGAGCATATAATTAGTGAGAGAAGATGAATTTGACATTGAGCTAATATAGGGTAAGTGTAATACCTTAGTCTTATTAAAACATAATGAAAAAATATAATTACAAACTTGATTATAAATATGTATTTATGAATAAAAAATATTTTAGGATAAATTACTTAGAATCCAGTAGTATCATGTTATATGGATAAATATATTATAAACTAATGTAAATATTTTTTCACCATATAGCATATTTGCAATTGTGGTCCACAAGTCAAATCATTTGGTCTACCACTCATTGTTTTGATCAATGAGCTTCTCTATCGATTTCTTCAATTGACTAAGGGTGTGTGATTACTCATTCTTTCATTGTTTTTTAATTTTTTATTACTTATGTGTCGTTTATATGTGAGATAGTTTTTTAATTGTTTAGTTCACAAAATCACTTGATATATTCCCTTAAATTTTCATACTTTTGTTTTTTTTTTCTATTATTCCCAAATTTATGGATCTTTTTTAGATTAAAAATAATCTAACAATGGGAAAATACACTTAAAGAAACACGGGTTTTCCTTTTACTTCGTTTGATTTAATCATCACATTTGTCAAGATATTTGTACCCTTTTGATTATATTCTTGACATTGTTTATTTCCCGCCTATGCTAGTTTGTTCCCATTATATCCTCCGTACTCAAAAACCTATTTTATTTCTCTTCTCCACACCTTACCCATTCTAAATAGACCTCTGCCTACCATTTCCAATTTCTTTCATCTTTCACTCTCCCCCTTAGCTTGATTGCTTTATTTTTATGATCATAGTCAATCACTTTATACTCTACCATATTTAAACTCTACCCTTTTCTAGATTAGTAGCAAACCCTCTACCCCATGCCTTTTACTATTTTTAGTTGCTAGAGTTTATTTCATAATCCCTTTAATACTTAGCCTTTCTTTATTTCACTCCCACCTCTCTCATCTCTTCTCTTGTGAGTTAGGTTATTCTTTTTACACTTTGGTTCTAAAATATTCATTTGCTTCTCCCTTGATGGGTATTCTGTGAACCAATGGATTCTTAGGAATTAAAGGTAATAAGTAATGTTAAAGCACATTAAGGGTGATGAATAGGGGAGAGAGGAGATAGTAAAGGTTTAAAAGTTGTAATATGATTTTTTATCTCAATATATATACATATATATAGGGGGCATATATAATGAGAACCACCTATTATAGTGAGAATTGAGAACCAACCTAGTTTCTTCATATGCTTATAGTAGTTTTCAAGACCAACTATGGATAATTTCTATTATCTAGTATAGTTATTTTTCTAATTTAAAAAATATATATCTAATATTTATCAAAATTCCATTGTATTTTTTGTGACACTCAAAATCTTTAGTTTCTTGAGAGACTTACACTAGTTTCCTCCATCTAGTAGAGATAGTTTCCACCACATATAGTGGGTAATTTCCTTACTTCAAACCTAAATATATAATATTTATATAAATTTCAATATTATTTTTTTGAACACTAAAATATTATATCTTCATAAGAGACTTATAGTAGTTTTTTTCCATCTACTAAGTGTAGTTTTCACTACTTATAGTAGATAGTTAATAAAGCTAAAATATAAATGCACAATATTTATAAAAATCACAACACCTTTTTCTAAAACTCAAGGAATAAAGTTTATTAAAACTATTTATAGTAGTTTCCTATACCTACTAATAATAGTTTCAATCATCTACTATGGCTAGTTTTAACTATTTATTTTGGGTAGTTTCTTCGAATATTAGATCTCAGTTCTTACTATGAGAGCTAGTTCTCATCCCATATTCCCCCGTGATATATAAATCTTCAATTTATTTGTTCTCCACTCTAAAATTTATTACTCATTAAATTCATATATGTTTATGATCTTTTCTTTCATTAGGAAATTTTCTTCAAACCTCCATCTTTATGCCTCAAACCTAAGAATCTCTTTCTTTATTCTTTCATAAAGGTATCATCCACACCATTTTTATCTTCCTTCATAGATATTTGGGCAACTCCTCCCGTATTTTGTATAAGCAGAGCAATAAAACAAAGCAACTACACTAAAACCATATTATCTCAAAAAATCGAGTAAATGTCCTATATTTTTGAAAGACCTAGTTTTTTAACATCTTAATCACTCCTTATATTCGGATACTTTTAAGTCTTCAAGAAAATCAATCACAATCTAAAAATTTCCTTCTTCTTCTTTGAGTGGAACATGCCAGTGAATCCCTTCATCTTCTTACAACTTCCCTATTTATGTTAACATATCCAAGCCTGGATCTCAAAAACCTAGATATTCTTCTTTTGTGTAGCATAATTGAATCCCAACTTAAACAGTTTTTTGGTAGCTATAATTTCCTCCTATTCTTAAATTGATTCAATAATCACCCTAGGACTAAGCATGCAATCCCCAAGAAATATATATAATCCTAATGTCGGCTTACATTTTCTTTACATTCATTTAATATATAATTTCTTTTAGCTTATATAATGGTAATTGTCTTTTTGTGTTGTATTGTTTTTACGTAAGACTAAAAGAGAATTATTTTGATAGTATTTTGTGTTTTTAGCCATCCATTAGCCCCAAGCTTCTATTTTATTCAAATAATCAGGGACAAGAAGTTCATTAATGTAATACCCCAAAATCATGGCTTGAAAATTTCGTTTAAATTTTGCTTTGCGGAATCAAAAATTAAAGAACGGTGGGTGTTACCACCACACTTGACATAAGTTTGGTCTCCTCACCATCCTTACGTCAAGTGCTAAGGCTTAAAACAAATCAACCCTTCCGAAGATAAGAGAAGTATAATACGAAATCAAGGGTTTTTCGAAATATATATTATCCATGAAAAATGATTGTTTAGGAAATTAAATAACTACCCATTTAGAAAATAATAACAGAGTATGCAAAAGTCATTAATGGTATGCCTTACACTCTTACGGTCCAACAAATTACAAGGAAAAAGGGAAAAAGGGGCGGGGTCCACTCGCTCCCTAAATCTACCTATTCACTGGGGTGACGCTCCTCGTAGTCTTTTAACCAACACATTGCCTGGACGTACTCCTCTGAAAAGTGATAGCATCAGTACAACTTCCTTGTACTGAGTAAATCACAAAGCCTCCAGAGAGGTAGCATACCCACGTAGCAAACATCATACAAGTATGTAATTCAAAGAGAACATATGCTTACATACAAGGCCACGATTTTGAAACACACAATTACATCACATTTAACATTACGAGCTAGGTCAAAATCTCTATCAAAGGCATTCAAAGCATGCTTATAATTTCATAATCAATTTAACTTACCAACGACCATACATTATGGCCTAATAGGAAGAATTAGTGATATTCCAAGCAATCTCACCAAGGTCAAGTCATTCCTATTCCGATTATTACAGAAGTATTATGATGGGTGTCTAATTCAGTTATACACTTTATATAAAAATTCTCAAGTGGAATACAATCCTATATCCATGACAAAGATCATCAAGGAGGGTGGTACCAAAATAAATCACTCGATTCCAAGACAAAGCTAGCCAAGGAAGCCACACGACATAACAGTCACCCATACTAAACCTCAGAACTCAAGACCTTAAGTACGCGTATTCCCTATAGGGTGTATGGAATACCTATAGAGCAGAAGTGAGCCCCTTGACCCAAAGGCCCAAAACTATGCACTCGGCGGCCAAGTCCGAGGCACGAGATTCCTTTCCAACTCGATTCTTTCTCTTTAAGTAATTATTGTCTTATGAAATTTCGGGTTATTATTTCCTTTTAGAATGTCGAGATTCACAACATTTAACTTAATCAACCATCAACAAACAATATCACATCCAAAGACCACAAGGTCGCAACCATTCAAAGCCAACACGGCCTAGGGTTAGGCATTATACCATAGCCTGAATAATTATTCGATTCAAAGTTCAAACCAATTATCCAATTATTCCCAACATTTATTTTAAGGCCAACACTTAATTTAATAAATCCATTTATCCACTTTGGAACGCCTTTTTGCCTTAATGAACAAAATACCCCTCAACCTATAACTACCACATTTTCCTTCACTTTTATTACCGAGTTTACTTAAATAAGCTATTTGTCATGAAGCGCTAGCATAAAATAATTAATGATACTTTACATTCGACAATTTCTTTGGTACTATAAAGGACCATATTATCCCTAACCATTTATCATACATGGTACATGTAAACACTATTAGCATGCATTTTTCATATTTCATAGGTTCATACAATTTCCACACATAAACTTCAAACACAATCATAGTTTATAAAATTACATTTTACCTTAAACATACCCATCTCATTTTACTAGCATAAATCCAAGTTCATTACCATTAGCATACACTTTTTCACATTTAAGAATATCACTTCGGCATATAAAAAGATTACATGATAACACATATTAATTTGCACTTCATTATATTTATGTATGAATGAACTACAACATGCTCCCATATAGACTACATTTTACCTTAGACATATTCATCTCATTCCACTAGCATAATTCAAGTTCGTTATTGTTAAGATACACTTCGTCAAATATTTAGAATATTACTTAGGCATATGGAAAGATTGCATGATAACACACGTAAATTTACACATCATGATATTCATGTAGAAAAGAAATACATCATGCTCCCATTTCCCACAAACATACAATAATTTGATAACTTCATCCTATCATGATTTAATCCTAGAAAATTAGCCTATCATTTTGACATAAAAATTCTATAGTCTACGGATTAGTCGGAATTACCTTGAGCTAAAAAATATTAATACCACGAGCTTCCTACACAAATACTCTAAGCAAGGTCGAGGTTACCTAGAAGCGAATACACCATCCAAACTACAAGCATTAATATTTATGCAAAATAAAATAATCAAAATACAACCCACATAAGGTAATACTTGAAAATGATTAAGAAAATAAATGAGGCAGCTGGTGCATGAATTTAAGCACCGAACCCACCGAAAATAGAGTGCTTACTTGGGGAATAAAAATGGCTACTCGGAGAAGGTAGAACACAAGGTAAAAGCTGGAAAAGTTTTGAAACTAAACTCGGTGGAGGGGAGGGGAGTTTTGGGCCTGCACTTTCTTTTGTTTTTTTGCTAGAATTTAGGGAAGGGAAAGAGGGGGCTGTAAGGGGAAACTTAGAGGGCTTAAAGGGAGGGGGAAAGAGAGTGATATCTGCAAGTTCAGACTTAATAAAAAGGGGGAAAATAGAGAGAAAATGGGCTGCTGCAAGGGTGAGTGGGGAAGGA
Source organism: Tamarix chinensis (assembly GCA_030549775.1). Taxonomy (NCBI): domain Eukaryota; kingdom Viridiplantae; phylum Streptophyta; class Magnoliopsida; order Caryophyllales; family Tamaricaceae; genus Tamarix; species Tamarix chinensis. The sequence goes on along the minus strand of CM060177.1, from coordinate 60,228,612 downwards.
TGCTGCATGTTGGTTTTTGGGGAGGAGGGTGTCGAAGCTTGGGAGGAGAGAAAGGGGCTGGTTGAATGCATAGGAAAAGAGGAAAATGGAGGGATAGGTGGCTGGAAAAGTGGGATAGGGGTGCATGTTGAGAAGAGGGGAAGATAAGAGTTGTATCTTGGTGGATGGGCTGGGGTTACGTGAGGTTTGGGGCTGCATAAGGCTTGGTGACGTGATGGCTATGGCTGGGTTGTCTTGCTGGGAATTCGTAGGGTGGAAGGGCATGGGAAAGGAGGAAAATAGGTGGGTAGATGGTGGAAGGATAGAGTAGGGGTGCAGTTTGGAGGAAGGAAGGATGAGGCTGCAAGTTGGGGGTGGGAAGGTTGAGTGTCGAAGGGTAGGGGCTGCAGGTGGGTGAGTGATGTGAGGGAAGATGGCTGCAAAAGTGCAGGTTGGGGTGGCGTGAGAGAGTTTGAGGTTGTAGGGAGGAGAAGGGCTATGTGTGAGGAAGAAGGAAAGCTGCAAAAAGAGGAGGATAATGCTGGCCAAGAAGAGACTCATGCATGGAAAGAGAGGAAAGGTGATGGGATGCATGGTTGCATGGGCTGCAAGTTGCTTGACGGATTGGGGTGGTTTGGACTAGGTTAAAGTGGGGAAAAAGGTGGGGGTTTGATTAGGAAAAGATTAGCAAAAGCCTCCTAAAGTATTAAGCTAGCAAGTAAGGTTATTAGGAAAAAGAATTACCACTTAAGCAAGGTTTAATTTCCTCCAAAAAGAAATCATGGTACTATTATTATTATGATCAATATTATTATTTGATCACTTCCCTTATTTTATTTTATTTGCAATTATTTCTAACATTATTATTATTCTAACAATCCCCTTCTATTTTAATTACTCTCTTCTTATTATCGGTTTTATTAACGACATCAATTTTTAACTTCCTCTACCCTTTTTTTACATTTAATCCGGGTTATTTTTATACTCAATATATATGGGCCTACTCGAGACAACAAGACGATAGTAAAAAGAAAATAACAATAAGTAAACAAAACACAAAAAAAATAATCTTATGGCTTACTTTGCCTACTAATGAAACTTTAAGTCTTATGTGTCTAATTTAAAGATTAATTAATACGGGGTATTACAATTAAAGAGACACAAGGTGGGATCAATCTAATTGATTTCAACTTAACCTTGAAGTCTTGGACTGTTCAACTTTTCACTACAACAAGATGCTAGAAAAGATTGGATTTAACAATTGGTGCATTATTGACACATCATCTATGATAGCGACATTCTAAATGACCTTGTTATCCTAAAATAGATAATTCTAATCTCCAACTTTAATAATTAAATTATTACCCTTTTATAATTCTCATCAATTTATTGAACTAATATATCTACTAACATATGAGAAAACTATCATTTTTCCTTCATTATGTAATTAATGGAAGTATTGGAAAATGTTTGTTCCCTCCAATATAATTGGGTGTATTAAAAAGCCCACATTTTATCCCCCGGGACATGTAGCTCTTAGTGCTACAAAATAAAAGGTATTTTTATCAATTATATATTATTTCCTTCATTAATTTATTCATAATCATTCTCTAAATTTTTTTCCTCATTATATGTTTAGGAAATTGAAGAAATTGTAAAATTGGGTCTTAAAGACAAGAAAGAAAAATCAAATAAGGTTAGTGGTATTCATTATATAATCATCAACACCTCTAAAGAGCATGTCCTTGAGTTTTTTGCTTCCACAATAAACATGTTTCAATGGTTGTCAACTATTTAATGAACATGTCCATCAATAAGTGGGCGCTCTTGTAATGAACATGTCCTTAAGTCTATTAGCTCCTATCATAAAAATATTTTCTATCTTTGGTGACTCTAGCTCTATAAAGCTCCTTAAATTCAAAGTTTATGCTTTTGTCATACTGTAACACCCCCAAAATTCACTCCTGAAAAAAAATTTTGAAAGAATAAAGCGGAAGCTAGAAGAGAATTTGGGGAATGTTACTGCCACATCTAACACAAGATAAATGTCCACCATCTATCTCATGCTAGATGCAAGGCTAAAACTTATCAAATAAAATTCCAAAGAACTTCTATGCCGTGAGGATAAACTCCCATAAGGAAATATCCATAGGCAGATGACAAATGAATAAATTCACTAAATAAAATTATCGTTAAATTAATCAGCGAAACCTGTGAAATAAACCCAAATTTAGAAAGCTTATCAGAGTACAAGAAATTGAAAGTTAATTACAATACCCTTGAAATTTTAAATACAACACTTGTAACTTCCAAAGATGAATATAGTTAAACGAGATAAAACCCGACGGATCAAATTCTAGATTGCCTACTCTCTCAAGTCAAGCCTTCCACCCCAAAACAATATCCGATCTTAAACCTGCACAAGAGGTCTGCTCCCCACCATCAGTGGATCATCACAGGACCCATTCAACCAAGGTAGCATCAGTACGGGTCCGTTACTGAGTAAATCAAGACTACACAACTCATGGAAGGAAACATGAAATACATAAGATATGAAAGACTCTAGCTTACAATTCTCATGCTCAATTATACATTTATTACATACAATAAAACATATGGTCACAAATTCATACTTACTAGACATGACGGCACATAAGATAAAAGAGTACAAGAAATCATGATCGCATGCTAAGCAACACCAATCCAACGATCCAATAATAATCATTACTACATCTGATTTTATTTATTTACGATGAGTTTAGGGACCCCACTATTATTAAACCGGTGGAACGGTCTGAAGCACCTCTCGGGGACAACACACTCGAGCCACTATTATTATCCGGTGGAATGAATCCTACACCTCTCAAGGCAAAACGCTCCTAAGCCACTATTCTAAACTGGTGGAACGGCTTGAATCACCTCTCAGGGATAAGACACCTGAGCCATTATTATCGTCCGGTGGAACGGACCCTACACCTAGTCCTGACTCACATAATCTTTCACTTTAAATTATTAGTGTCTTTTTTATAACTTATCTCATATCATATTCTTATTCATGATGAGTATAGGGCCCCACTATTCTTAATCCGATGGAACGGACTGAAGCACCTCTCAAGGACACGTCACCTGAGCCACTATTATCGTCTGGTGGAACGAACTCTACACCTCTTAGGGCAAAACGCTCCTGAGCCACTATTTTGAACCGGTGGAACAGCTTGAATCACCTCTCAGGGACAGGACACCTGAGCCACTATTATCGTCTGGTGGAACAGACCCTACACCTCGCCCCAACTCACATGATCTTTCACTTTAAATGATTAGTATCTTATTTAAGGATTTTAACCGACCATAAATCAGGCCCACATGAATAATTCCATGACATAAGGATACGGCATAAGGTTTCAAATAATTTCAAATCCATATTCAACCCTTCATATACTCAATTACATACCATATTTTAATTTCACATTAACACACATTTATATTGAGGCTATAAATTTGTACATACATATGATTGCAACACAGAACACATCATACACTTTACATAATTAAGTAATTAATAACCATGCTCGTCACCTTCTAATTCATGTAGACATACATTCAAATTTCGCCATAAGTAAAGGTAAGAAATGACTTACCTAAATCCGAAGCTAGCTAAGCAAATTGAGAAAGAGGGAGAGCTATCAAAATCTCAACAATCCACGAGAAAATTTTCCTAGATCGCCGATAGAAATCGGAACTAGGTTAGAAACCATCTTATCAATTAATAATTCATATATTCTAATTAAATAAACGCAAATGGACATAAATGATCTTTCTTGGAAAATGTGTCCAAAAATTAGGATGTAAGAGTATAGCTCTATTAAGATTTAAGATTAAATATAAATCAAATCAGATTAACACACATCACTTGGGACATTTCAAATTAATTTGGAAAACCCGAGAAAGAATAATCGATTATAAGTTAATTTATCAAAAATGACTTATTCATTAGGTTTTACAACTAAATAGGTAAACCAACCATTTGCATAGGGACAAATCCAAACCAATTAGATTAAAACATAATTCAAATGATTTAAAACCGAAAGATAGAAATTGATTAGATAAAAGACACATAGCACAATTAACTTTATAGAACCATATCCGACAAATTAGGGTTTTTAATATCCGGACTACAAACTGACTTATTAACTTTTATTATCTCAAATTGAGAGCTTAAGAGTACGATTAAACTGATTTAAATAAAAGATAATCAATTTTAACAAAACAATCTTCTGATTAGTCAATTCAAGACTATCCTTTTTCGAAATTAGGGTTTTAAAGCCCATGACACAAACTCAGGTAATTCGAGTCAATTATTTCCAAATTTAATTTTAAAGGTATTAGAATGCAATTAGGATCATTTCAACAATTTCCATAAATTTAATTTTAGAAAAACAATTATACATAGGATCAATTTCATAATTTCACTTGAAATCTAGGGTTTTAGGCCCAAAAATACAACTCGATTAAATTTTCTTAATTTATTTAAATTAAATGTTAGAAATATAATTAGACATATTTTATAACATATCATATAATCAATTGCCCAAAATCCATAAAAGAAATACCTAATTCAGCATTATTAGGGTTTTTGAGCCCAGAATACAAATCTAATCTATTATTGCTAAAATATATAAACTGATGGTTCAAAAATGTAAGTAAATATATTCTAATATAAATTATATCGTCGATTGAATAAAAATGACCTGATTATACAATCCAATTTAGTCCCGCAAGAGTTTTGACCTAAAAATCCAATTCCGATCAATTATGCACAATTTTTCCAAATCAACACTTCCGATATGAAATTAAATATATTTTAAATGATCTTATAAAATCAATTGAGTGGAACGACTAATTTATGCGACCCAATTTCATTACATACGAATTTTGACCTAAGAATCAAATTCCGATTAATTCTGCATTAATTTCTCAAATTGACAGTTCCAACATGAAATTAGATACATTTTAAAATGTATTGTATAATCAATTTACCCAAAATCTTCAAATCGGGCAGATCCAAAAAATTCATTACATACGAATTTTGACCTAAGAATCAACTGAAGGCTTAAAATTAATAAAAAAGCTATATAAAGAATTTTGGAAACAACGAACGTAAAAATTTATATTATTTACAGAAATACATTATAAGACCTTGAAAAATTATTTAAAAGCATATAAGAAAATATTTAAATCAAATTCTAATAAACTGAGACTAATTTTAATAATTTCTAAAATAGGTTTTGTGCAAATCAAAAAGGGTAAAACGGAAGAAAATTAATTTCGGAAAGAAATTCATAAATAAGCTCCAAAAATCTTTTGAATTTAAAACTTCCCTAAAATATTAACGATTTCTGGAAACGACTAAATTTATAGTCGGAAATATTTTCTACGGATAAAATTATTAAAATAAATTTAACTATATAAAAAGAAATTCTATAAAGTCATAATCAAACAACGAAGTTATAATCGAAAACGAATCTAAAATATTAAAAATCAAAATACAAGAAAGAACAAGAATAGATACTTTTAAACGAAAATCAAGATCATATGAATATAATAAAATCATGGTCGTGAACGAATTTATCTAGAATGGTCCGCAACGACAACGATTAATTAAATTCAAATATAAAGTTAAAATCATCGTTAAATCCATAAAACGAATAGAAATTAAAATAATTAAATATTTACATCAAATTTCGCTAATAAAATCATTAAACTTAATAAAATTAGATTTAAAAAATATGGGGTATTACACATACTTAGTTATCCACTGCCTGATTCTTTAAAATCTTATTAACCCTTTAATTGAAAAGTTCAACCTAAGGTCATCCCTGAGGTTATAATAGGCTAAGATGATTCCAATGGTAAGATTATTGATTATGATGCTAAGAATGCTGAGATGAAAAAAGCTTTGGAAAAAAAGAACTAGCAAAGACTAAAAACCTTCATTTGAAGTTGCTAAGAAGGAAAAGGTAAGTAATGTTGAAATAAGGCATCTTCAAAATCAATTGAATAGGGTTAAGTAGGTAGTTGAGTCATCTTAAAAAGATGTAAACAAGTGCATTTAGACGGTTATTGGTGATGGAAAACATAGATGTCTTGCAAAGCCTTAAATAACAACCTAAAAAGTGAAGAGTTTGCTCATTATAAAGAAAAACTTTAATCTCGATGGTATAATTATAGTGCTTTAGTAGTGTATTCGTAGAGTGTGACCAACTGCGAAAGCCCAACAAAGAATTAGATCATTAACAATTTTAGGAAAGCATACCTATTATTAAATAGGGTGAAAGGGTTGATAGTGGTGAAGATGAGATATAGAATGATTATGAAGTAGTTGTGTATCTTACTTAATATTTATCATATTTACAATCATTTATGTTGAATTTGAAACATTTTTGTAATAGTCAAAATGTACACACTTAAAATTGTTACTATACTTAGGCTTTATGGCCTCAATAGATTAGCTAACAATCATGCCATAAGAGCATAGCGTGCTTGATTGGGATAAGTGGCATATGATTAACCATAGGTGCATCAATTTAGTGAGTGAAAGTACATTGGTCACTTTTTCCAGTAGGTGCATCCCTCATCAATTATTATTTTGTGTTAGATGGCTTCATTGTTTGAGAAATTATGTATGGCCTCAATTTTTTTAAAGGATTATGTATACACTTCTATGAGTTAAGGCCTTGTTGTTTGAGGAACTATGTATAGAGATCTATGGTTGATATCCATCTTGCAAGAGGCTTTAAGTAACGCCCCCAAAATTTACTACTAAAAAATTTTGTTTTAATAAAAAGATTTAACCTAAGTATAGTAACAAAACTATAAATTCTGAGGATATTACCGTCACACTTAGTACCAAACCGGTTCACTCCTACCATTCCAGTACTAAGTGCTAATGCTAAAAAAGATTAACACCAAACACAAGTCATTAATAAAAAAACAAGAGTCCATGAAAGGACTCACTCATAATCAAACAGAAATCAGAGTGTGGTTTAAGAATTACAACCCAAAGAATAACTAAAGTTTTCCAAAAATATAAAATACCTTACAACATGAAATAAATAGAATAAAAATGATACATAGTAAAATAAAAGGAAAGGTAGAGTCCGACCCTATCGCCCTCAATCTCTAGGTCAGGTCTATGCTCAATTCTCAGCCTCGCCAGATGCCTCATAAGTATCATAGGCATTGATGATGTCATTCCCTACCTGCATAAATCAGATGGGTCTTCTGCTTGTGGGAATGAGCAGCACCCGTTAAACGGGTGGTTAGTACACTAAGTACTGAGTAAGGTAACCATATGGGTAAGGCTAGAAAGAAGCATGCAAGTAAGGCCATGCAAGAGATTAAATACAAATGGCCTACAAAACAATAATCCAAAATTAAAAGATTAGGCCAAACTTATATTAATGATTTATCTTACATATCTTTTATGTTAATTCCATGACAGTACGGGAACCCCACTATTATAGCCTGTGGACTAGAATCACTTAGTAGGGCAACACACACCTGACCACTATTATAGGCGGTGGACCGGAAAGTATATAAATAACCTCATTAGCCCTGACTCACATGGTGATCCACTATAAATGATTAGTATCTTTCCATTCCTTATACTTATGGTTCACACCTTTCTTATATTAATTCCGCAAGAGTACGAAAACCTCACTATTGTAGCTGGTGGACCAAAAACACTCCACAGGGCAAAAAGCACGAGAACACTATTATTACTGGTGGACCAAAAAATTTACATCCTCACTGGCCCTGACTCACAAGGTGTTTTATTATAAGTAAATAGTTTGTTTTTCCATGACTTATTACCATACAAGGTTTGGTTTATCGAGCCCAGAATCCCCACTATTATAGCTAGTGGACCGGAAACACTCAGTAGGGTAAAATGCTCCTAACCACTATCAATTTTCCTCCCTTACATATTTCTCTCATTTAGGGTTTCCTCCTAAAACTCTATTCAAATCCCCCATGCATCCTTACAACAACCCTAAATGAGATTAAGGTAATGGATTTAACTCGCTTTCTCCATTATTCCTCTTTTTCTCCACCTATAGGATAATTGAGCAACCATTATCATTCTCTAGTCAACTCACTTTCCACCTCCTATCATGCATGCTATGAGGGGAATTATTACATTAGAAAAATTCAAGAACAAGTAATAACATCACATTAGACATATCATAAACACATGCAACTTACCTTAGCTCCATGCTTAGCAAGCTACCACAAGAACATGATGATATAGAATATGAAATATACAGCACACCTATCAAACCAACATACATATAACAATCTTACACATAACAGGCCTTAACCATATCCTTACCTAATATGACACCGGGCTTGGAGCATGCTCCTATGCCTCCTTAAGGTTTTGGCTTGATTCACCTACACAAGGGAAATATTATGGGTTAATCTCTCTCTTACCAATGATTACCATTATTTCTACCCTACTCTTGTCATACTCTACTATTATGCCTAATAATGATAATAGTAGTTTTATAATTAAAAGTAGGGTTATTATTCCCAAAATAATTAATCATGCCACTACTAATCAAACTAAGTCTTAGTAGTCATCATGGTTTATGTTAAAGTAGTCATAGTATTAAAGGTAATAGTTCTAATATTCTAATAATAATACTATTATTAGTTTTAGTGATAATGGTAATATTAACCCAAACCTTATTAGTAGTAGTAGTAGTAATAATAATAATAATAATAATAATAATAATAGTGATATAAGCAGTATAGAAGTAGTGTTTCATGCAAAATTATTTAGAATGACAATATGATGTGTGGAAACTATTTAAGAAATTATTAAGGAAATGCACAAATCTTGTCTCTTTTATCTAGCTACAAATTCAAACATTTTATAATAATATATTCACTACTAACTACTATATTCTAGATGTATTTGTAGGTGCAACTATTATGAATAAGAATCATAATAAAATCTATGATTTTATTAAATAATTAGCTTAAAATTCCCATCTATAGTTGATATGGTTTTTATCAAAGTAACAGAAGGTTGGATCAAAATTTGTAGTAGAAGCTATCACCCACGATATAATGCAAAAAGAATGAATTAATTTGGTGGATTATAGACGAAGAACTTGATGTTACAAGATGAAGATGTTTCAGCAGATTTGAAGGTGTTCAAATGTGTCGACTTGTAGATAGTATTGAGGAAGGATTATCCCAAATCTTCCTTGCTCAATGTAGTCCCAAAAGGGAGGATTAGACTTTAGCTCTATTACTCAAAGTTTTATCTAAATTTTCATTCAATATTCTATTCAATTATGCCCACAAACCATGCGCACAAAGGGTATGTATAGGAGAAGTTAAACTTGGTGGTGAGCTAGCTTAAACTAGCTGAGTTTTCCTTCTTAATTCATCCCATTAATCATGGTTGAATTAAGCCCATATTAACCTTAATCCACAGCATAATATCATTGTTTAAATTCCTAAGATATTACAAATCTATACAAAATACTAAGATACATACATGAAATTATAGCCATACCCTAACTTTCATAAAATATACTTAGGGTTAGGGTTTTGCGACAAGTTTATACAAATAATGAATATCATCACTTTATCTCTTGTTGTAAGGTATCATTCCACGTATGTCATAGCCTTGCATGACTTGGAATAATTGTACACATCAATGTGTATGAACATCATCTTCTTGCAAATATATAACATACCTATAAGAACAACTTGAATGTTTTTCAATGTCAAGCATATAATAATTATCAAGAATATTTAACATGATAGGCTCCAACATTAAGAAAGCTAAATCATCTTCCTTACCTTGAGGATTAGAATGAATATGATAATCATTATGTTCAATATATGCTCCTGCATCAATACTATTCTCAAAGTACTTCACTAGAAAGGAATATGGGGATACATTATATTAATGTCATAATGGAATTATAGGCTAAGAAGGATTTGATTAAAAGGAAATTATATAATTTGAGTTATGATTCATGTAGGTATGTTCAAGAAAATGTGTCCATTTGAAAATTATGTGGTGGACCACATAACAACATGGAATTTCAAGTAGGTAATAGTTTATAGCCATCTCTTGATCAAGTTAATTATTATGCTAATAATGTTAGTAGGAAAATAGTCCATACATGAACATATATAATCTGAGGTGAAGGAACCATTCAAGTTATAGGTTGAGGAATGATAAGCTAGTGATATGGTTACAAACCAAATGGAGTACGTGAATGCAATAACTTTAAAGAGTGAGAAGACACCACTTGAACCATAACCTTGAGAGGAAAATAACGAAAAGGATAGAGCTTAAGAAGAAGTGTTTGAGTCATAATAAGAGCTAATTATGAATCCCGTGCTAGAGCTAATTATGAATCATTTTGCTAAGAGTATGTTTCAAATTAATTTTTGTGTAGAATTTACAAAATTTTATGTCATTTTGAAAAGGGTGCATAGTGATTTTCCTTTCACTAATAACATATAACAAAAGCCTAGATATGTTAAGTTACTTAAAAATGATCTTACTCATAAGAGGAAATTTGATATTTATAATGACATTAGATTAGGTAAGGATTATTCAACTATTTTATAAAATAAGTTACCTCCTTAGCTGAAAAAAGTGAAATGTTATATTACATCTTTTTTTTTATTCCTAACTTAAATTTAAGAAGCTATTGTATGACTTATGTGCTATCATATCTTTGCTGTCTTTTTATTTTTAGTTTTAAGCATTTGGGTCTATATGAGCCAATAACCCACTGACATGTCTCTATAGTTAGGATATAAATCTATAAAATATCTAAGGGGAATAATTGAGAATGGTTTTGTTAAAGTGCATGAATTTATTTTTCCAATGGATTTTATTGTTCTTGGTATGGAAAAGGATTATAGGATTCCTATCATTTTTGGTATACCATTATTAGCTGAAAAAAAAGAATTTTATTGATGTCCAGAAGGGTAAGTTTATTCTTCTACTTCATGCTAAAGAAGTTACATTTAATGCCTTTAGAAGTATGAAATAACCAATCAAGAATGAAACTTTTAACATTCATATATAATCAAGGATCCTAGAGAGGGATTTTTAGTGCACTATTGTGAACTTTGAGAAAAACATGTTGAAGTGATACAACCCAAAGTATACTTAAAACCAACTATGGAAGAGGTTGTGAAGAAAAATGTTACTAAATTTTTTGAGGTAGGTATGATCTATTCCACCCATTATTTGGATAATGATGTTGTGTTTCCATCTAAAATTGTTCCATGATCACAAGTTTATATCAACTTTATACAATTTCATAGGCACTAAATAAAGAGGCATGGGCATGTAGAGGTTGATATGCTCAATTGCATCACATATATAGTAGATCCCAATAGATTATGATTGTAGTCAAGCTAATGATTTTCAACAAGATCGTCTTGGGAGGTAACTCAATTGTGTGTCTTTATGTGTGTTTAAATTAGTTTATATTTAAAAAAATTTATGGATTTTTCATTAAATATGTTTATTTTTTTTCTTTCATAAATGCATAGAAATCTTCCAACACCCTCCCCCAAAACCCCTTAAATTTAGTTAATAATTATGTTGGTATAAAATAAAAGAGTTTTTGTTTTGGAAAGAGATTGATATAGTAAATAATTGAATTTCAGGTGTACCAATCAACTTTCTTGCCTAACCAATCGACTTTTAAACTAATAATGTGATTGTTTTTTTCTCAACAAAATAGTCGACTGATTTGCCCAAGCCGATCGACCAGTTATAGTGTAAATTTAGATCAATTTTTGTTTTTTTTTCTAATTCCTCTCTAATGTTTATGAAAACTTCTAATTAGAATCCATTTGTGCTAATAAGCATATCTTTGTTATTTAGATTATTCTAAGATTTTAATTATTTATATATTTCAATAAAACACTTTGAGTCAAGCCTCGTCTTCTCTCTTCTCCCTCAACTATCCATCTCTCTTCTACAGTTGAGGTGCATGGGTGATTTTTTGCACCAATTTCCTTTCTCATAACCATATGCCTTTTTGATTGCGCTCAACCCCTATCACTCCATCAAGTCTACCCTTACCTCTTGGCTTCCCACACTCAACCATACTAGTCTCATCGTCCTCTCTCCTTTGAATTTTGACCAACCCTTACCTCTATACCCTTCATTCTTGATCTATTTTCATTTTTCACTAGTGATTTTTACTCTCTTCTCCTTTTTCTTGGTGGAAATTTTCCTAATGGTTTAGCATTCCTTCATTATTCCCTTTCTCCTCTCTATAATGGAAAAATTTATGAAAATTTTGCTTTTAATGTAGCATTCCATTCATTCCCTTCTCTTATTATAGTTTGATAATATCCACTCCATTAATCAATTTTAGAGAATAATTGCCCTCAACATAACCCATCTAACATGTAATCTAATCTTGGCAAAGGAAATCTCTATTTGATAGTTATATTCTTCACAGCTCTAGAGTTAATATACATGCACCATATACCATCTTTTATAGGAATAAGTAATGCAGGCATATAATATGGGCTCATGCTTTCTCTCACATAACTTTTTCCTAGGATTTCTTGTATTTGTGTCTCTAATTTATTATCCTCTTCTAGATTACATTGATATTTAATTCGATAGCATATTCTATTCCTCTTTTGGGTGGTAATCTAGGTGTTAACTCATTAGGAAACACATTTTGATATTCATTAATAAGTTTATTTAATTGAGGATTATTGTTGTTTTTCTCTCCTTATAAGGATTCCTTTATAAGCATAGCATAGCAACTAACTTCTTCTTCAATACATTTTCCATAGCCTTCTCATACAAGGATAAACTCTTTTTATTCCTACCTATATTCTCATTATCACACTTAGTAGGTTTAACTTTATCCTTTTCAGAAAGATATTCATTAGTAACACCATTATGAATAACATTTTTATCATATTTCCATATTCTACCTAATAATATTTCATATGAATCCATAGGTAAAAAATCATAGCACATCAACATCATAATAACTAATATGAAATGATATTAGGGTTTGCTTGATAACCTTGACTCCCTTATTCATGTTTAACCATTGGAGATAATAAAGCTTTAGATGTGGTGTAGTCTTCAATCCCAAATTATTTTCCTTATTATCATTAGCTATATTTGTAAAATATCCATTGTAGTGAAAACTTGACAAACTATATCTCCCACTCTTCCTTTAGTTTCGAATATCTTTTCTTACTGATTAGGTTTATAGCTATCTTGGACATAAAGTACTCTTTCCAATACATAATAATCATTTTCCTCTTCCTCTACCTCTATAATGTTGCACTTTTTTTAGGTCTTTCATATGTAATAATCTAGGCATTTGATGGTGATCTAACTATGTTTGATCTTCTTTTAGAGGTGGGTTTAAGATTGATATAGTCCTTAGTTGATCCTTAGTTGATCTTGGTTTGGATTTTGGAAAATACTTGGATTTATCAGGAAAACCAATTGACTTTTTGGAGGTATCAATCAATTAGCGTGTTTATTAAAAACAAGTTTTAACCTCGACTTACCCATCAAATGATTTAGGATACTAGTTGACTGGTTTAACTAAATTAGTTGTTCTTTGAATTCAATTTTCACAATAAATATTTTTCCAAACTTTTCCAGCATCATAATTATGTTTTGAATTGTTTTTTCTACAATTTTTGTGAACCTTTTGAGCCTGAACCTATTTTATTAATTTTTAATGGATTCACAATGAAATAATTCATAAAGTCACTCTCATGACTTTAGCTCATTTATTTTCTTCTTCCTTGTTTTCTCTCATTTCTATGAGATTCCTAAGTAGACTATTTACTTTTGCAACCTTTGTATAGTGCTAAACTTTGATTCCCTTCCATTTTGTTTCAAAATTCTTGAGGTAGATTACCTAAAACCCTACATTTTCCTTAATTTAGCTCAAACGTAGAAATACATGCTTCAAAACTTCAAAACCTACACATTGTATCTTAGATTCATGTTAGGGTTTGGGGTATCTATTTATAAACCCCCTTACCTTTCTCCATACATTAGAAACCTTTTGTAATTCAAAATAAAAGTCTTTATTTTCTCCCTTCTTCGCTAACTTCTGAACTGCCCTTCTTTTCTTCACACTTGCTTTTCCATATTCCCTCTCTTTGACTTTTATATTTGATCTTCATTTCCTCTTCTAATCCTTTCACTAGATACTTCTTATTTTAAATTTAAGCATTATGGGGTTAGATTTGGGAAAAGAGTGAGGGTTAGATTTCATATCTAGTGTTCTTTATTTTCTCATTAGAAAGGTGGGTTTTCTCTTATTTCCTCTCCTAGGTCTCTGATTTTATTAAATCTTATTTGCACAATGTCAAAGGTTTTATTGAGTTTTGATCAAGCTCTTCTTGAAAGGTCTTTAAAAGTAGGAAATTGGTTTGGATGTTCAAAGACTTTTACTCTTTTGGTGTGTTTTCCAGGTCATATAAGTTAAACCATTGTCATCCCTATTTTTGCAGAAAATGGTATGGGTTAGTGTATGTTCTATAAGTTTGTGATAACCTAACTACTAGATATGACTAACCTTGTGCTGGTTGGCATAAAATGAATGGATGGCTTGGAAGGAAGCTTAACTTAAAAGGCTTATATGCATAAACCACATAAATATAATTCTCTATTCAAAATTTCCTTGATATTATTTTTGATGTCTTAAGTTACAAGGATATGTGTGAAATTAGAAATAGATTATTGCATCATATCTTAATTAGAAAATAATGTGGTGCATGATTTCTTGATTAAAGTTCATAGAATGCAGACATGGATTTATTGAGATTCCTAGCATAATACTAGTATTTCGCATGTCAATTCATGAATATTACTTGTTGAGAACCTTAAATAACCTAATATTGATTTTCAGATTGATTGGACAAATGTTATGGAATTTAATTGTGTTTGGTGAGGCCGTTTTCACCCCAAACTAATCAACTGGTCTCCAAGATTGATTGACTCGTCTGGTAGAGCCATCGACTGGTTGGTCTATGACATCAGTGGTTTTCATCTCAGGTTAAATTTGTAAATGAGTTTGATTAATTCCATATACTAGTTCCTAGAGTAGTTGACTTGTTGTGTCAATCAATCAACTAGTTGGTTTACAACCCTAGTACTCTTAGCCTTAAGTTAGACTTATTGACTGAGATAACCAAACCAATTGACTAGTTCTCAGAATAGTCGACTAGTGAGTTTGGCCAACTATCTAGTTCACCACCATTGGGAAGGATGACAATGTCTTGACTAATTGTCTTTTTCGTGAAACTGATTGATTGGTCAAGAAAACCAATCGACTAGTCTTAGCCAAATTTTATTTTCTTGACTATCTCTTCTCAATTGTGATGTTTTGAGTTTTCTCCTTCTTGGATAATAACCTAAGATGCTAGTAGATATAAATTTACCTTGATTAAATAATTTTAAATAATAGAATAAAGTTAGTAAAGAGAGATTTATCCTAGTTGACCAATGTTTGACTTTAATTTTTCATTTGGGACTTTTTTTAACTATAACATGAATAGATGATGAAATGATTAAAGATGGATTCTTACTAATTATTATTGAAGTAATACAAAAAATGGTGGTTAATACACCTCTAATGACTTATATCATAGCCATATAATGAGGACCCCTTAAGTGAAATGACTTAGCAAAGATTGAAGAAGATAACATGGAAATGTAGGTTGGCCTTATGTTAACCTTATCTATAAAAAATTTATTTCACTTAGATGTTGAAATAAATGGATAAATAGTTATGAGTTAGGGTTGGACTCTAGTCGACCTCTAACTAGACCTTCACCTTTTGCATAAGGAATTAAATTAGAGCATCCTCTAATGAATGGTAAGACTATGATTAAGTAATGAACTATAACTTTAACCTTAGCATGGCCTATATTTGAAATATGAACAATGGGAATAAATGAAAAATAAATTTTTTGCATAGATATTTGTAGATGATATAAACATAATATAATTCCACCCTTTGGCATAATTGATTAAGTAGGGGATACTCACTTGAAGATACCCCTAAATGGGAACACCGGATGTTGTAAGAACCCTATATGGGTAAGGTGAATTAAAAAGGCTTGTCGCTTGATGTGATCTTGTTTCTTGTCCTTTATGTTAAATGGCATCCCAATCTAATAAGATACTAATCGCTTAGAGTGGAATGAGCATTGTGATCAGTTTGGATTATATGATCCTCGATTAGCCACTAAAGGTTAGCCTATCTTAGAGTATTTTACCTTTGGGTGCCTTCAAGCGAGATGCTAGTTGATCCTAAGATCCACATAGATCCTAGATCCTTGACTACTCTAAATATTAATGATGTACTAGGGGGTATCAATAATAAAGGGTTTTGTCACCACAAGATGGTTATTTGGCATAAGCCATTTATGACTTTATGTCCATATATTTTGTTGACTTCCATGGTATTGAGAGATAATGGGGAATAACCCCACCTATTACTTAATAACCTGAAGTAAAAAAATTATATGCTCACCAATTGCTCAATAACTTATAGTAAATGAATCATATTTTCACCTATTTCTCAATAGCATGGATTAAAAGAATTATATGATCACCTATTGCTCAATAACTTAGAGTAAAAGAATCGTATGTTACTATTTCTCAATAACTTGGACTAAAAGAATCATGTGCTTACTGATTTCTCATTAAATTTGGAGTAAAAAATCATATGCTCACCTATTGCTTAATAAATTGTGGTAAAAGAATCGTATGCCCACTTACTGCTCAATAACTTGGAGTAAAATAAATATATGCTCACCTATTGCTTGATGATTTTGTAAGGAAATTCTATTTTTACTTAAAGCCAAACAATGAACACAATGAGATCTAAGGAAACATTAATTAACCTGATCATGTTGTATGCTTATGGTTATTTTACTAACGTGATACTTGTTTTTCTCTATAAGTACTTAAAGAGCTCACATCTCATTTAAGTTATGATTATGTGGTATAACTCATGTTAATGTTCCTTAAATTCAATGTCGATCATATGTTTTTCTTGAATGCTTGATGTAATGCATTTCTATGTTTTGACATATCTCCATTAATTATCACATGATCTATTGCTCTTATAAACATGATCCACCTAGTAAAGAATCTATGGTTGGGAAGTCATATATGTAACTCTAATTTTCCATTAGCAATCAAGTTATACTCTAAACACTTCTTGGTGGGTAGTATAAGTAGTCCTTATTTCTTAGGAAGGTAGTATGCATGTTAAAATCTATATACCCTTATATGTTGGCACCATTATAACTAAGGATGTTTTAGTGGATCCAATTATATCTTAGATGACGTATAAGATTGCACATGAACAACAAAGTAGGAAAGTAGCATACATATTTTGGTAAGTTGTACCATGAGCATAATGTGTGGGTCTTAATTGTACTAAGATCTATAGATGGTGGTAGATTGGTTTGCTCGGTATGTATGCATAATAATGGATTTTTTGTTGGAATCCCCTACTTAATCCCACAAGTACAAGATTTATTATAGGTTTCCTAAGGATGATTGGTGAGTAGTCCATCCTCCTCTCAGCATGGTTGGATTGTTAAGTGTAGGCATTCCTAGCGACTTTTTCCTATGGTCCTTAAGTGACCAAGGTGTATCATATTGAAATTAATTTATTTAAGTAAAGCATTTCCTCCTATATATATTGAAATGCCTCAAAAATTCTAATTTTAAAAATTATAGTTAAATAAGATATTATTTGAAAACTTAATTAGGGCAAGAAGAAATTTATAAGTATTTTAATTAGGAGAAATTTTGGTATTTTAGCTAATTAAGGATTTTATTTTATAAATTAATTAAATAAATTATTTTATTTAAAATAAGAAGAAAAAGTAGTTCCAAATTAATATCAATTTTATAAATAATTTAATTGAAGAAAATTAGAGTGATTTACTAATTAAAATGGAATTTATGGAAAATCTTTCAAAAATCCTAATTTAGCCCAAAAGGGAATTCAATATTATTTTATTAAAATATTAGTAAAAATATCTCAAATATCTTAATTAATTTAATTAAGCCAACCCACTATTTTTCTTTTTCCCTTTTTCCTTTTCTTTCTTCCTTTTTCTTTCTTCTTCTTTTCTTTTTCGTTTTTCCCCTCCCTGACCAGGGCCTGCTCGTTGCCCAATTCCCCTTTCCTCTTCTTCCTTTCCTTCGGCACTGCCCAGTCGATCCTCATCCTTCTCCCTTAATCGTGCGGCACTTTCCTTTATTTTCCATTGAAATGTGGCGTTTCTTTAAAAAACATTCACTGAGCCGACTGGCCCTCTTCTTTCCCCCTTTTTCCTTTCTTTTTTTTTCTTTTAGGCTACCGGTCCAACCCTTTTCCCCCATCTTCTTATTCCTTCTTCCCCCGTCGACACTGACCTACACATACACCGCCGCTATCGCCCTGGTCTTTCACCGCCAATCTTGCCCAATTTGACCGGCCATTTTTCTCCCTTTCTCTTCCCCCTGATTTGGCGACCACATAGGCCAATCCACCTCCCATTTCTCGCGCAGTTTCCCTCTCTTTCCTGCGCACAATCCCTGGCCCAAAATTTACTTCCATGGGCCAACCATCTCCACCGGTTACCCTAACCCTACTTGCTTATACTCTCACCGACCCACATAACTCTAACCACTCCTTTACACTCTATAAATACCCCCATAATAGCCTGTATCGAGCCTTTGATTTCCTTACCCAGAATATTTCGCTTGTGCGCCGCCACCCCTTATGACACCATTTCTACCTCCTCTAGCCAATTGTGCCACCATTACTAGCCACCAAACTCATATTTGCATCACCCTCTAGCTAACCAAATCACCCATACCCCTCGATTCTTCCTACACAAGTCGCCTCAGCTATGTGAAGTTCCCTCCCCGATCAACACTCTCTTCAACCTCTACCACCCTTTGAACCACCATTAGCCACCTCTTATGCCGCTTATGTTACCTCCTACACCACCCAAAAACATTTGGAGACCCTCCCCTACCTTCCCCTACCTTTATTTTCCTCTCCCTCCCTCTCCTCCTCTCTTTCTCTCATTCTTCTCCATTCGGCCACCACCGCTGTTGCCGTGTGCCGCCACCCTCATTCAACTCCTCTCCCTCTAGGCATTCTTAAACACCCCAACCCTCACCTTCATGCTCCCTATCTTTTTCTTAGCATTTAACTTTTCTCTTTTTCTTCTCTTTTTCTAGCCACCGTTGCCGCTGCCGTACACCACCGTCGGTGCCGCTTGTCACCACCAGCCCAAGGTTGAACCCTAGACCCTATCAATCCTTTTACCCTATTTTTACAAGCCTTAATCTATTTTATTTCATTTATTCAAAATATATTACTATTACTATTATTATTATTATTATTATTATTACTATTTCAATATTATTATTACTATTCCATTATTATTGTTATGTGATTAGTATTAATATTATTATCATTATTATTATCATCATTATCATTATTATTATTATTATTATTAATTTCAATGTTAACATTATTATTCTATATACGGTTAAAACCCTATTGTGCCTATTTTAAATTATAGTAGTGGTATTATAAATATGAAGTCTTATTATTATTAATATTATCATTATTTTTATCATTAGAATTTATTATTATAATTAGTGTTATTATTAGTATTATTATTATTTAGTAAGTTTATTATTATTCAATGTAGGGTCGAAACCCTACTTCATTTTATCTTTGATTATTATCCTTACTATTATTACCATTATGATTATTATTATTTTTGCAACATTATTATGGATTTTATCATTATTATTATTATTATTATTATTACTAAATTTTTTTATTAATTTTAATAATGTTATTATTAGTATTATTTTGGTGAAGGGTTGAGGCTCTTATTCCACCATTTGTTTCAAATCATATTATTATTATTATTATTATTATTATTTTAGTATGATTATTGTTACTATTATTATTTTTCTTATTAATATTATCATTCTCGTTTTTTTAATATCATTATTATTATTAGGATAAAGTCTTCAACTTTATATTATCAACTTTTATAATATTACTATTATTTCTTCTATCTTTAGCAAAGTTAGTAATTAGTTAATGTTATTTTATTAATATGATATTATTTTATTAAAATCCTAGTCTTAGAATAAGTTAGTATTCAATAGTATTTTTGGTAGGAGGTAATCTAATTTTAGTTCTTCCCTCATATAGGTGAGACCAATCAAAGCCCTAAGGAGGCGTAGGAGCGTGCTCCAAGACTGGTGTCATTTTAGGTAAGGGTATTACTAAGGCCTATTATGTGTTGATGTGTATTAAATGCCTTATATGTTATGCATCTTATGTTATTATTGTAATTATTTCATATATTGTATGAAGTGGAGTTCAAGCATGTTCTTGTATTGCTATATGGCACATGTTTTATGTATATATGATGATATGTGTTGTGACCCTGTAAGACATGCATGTGAGGATGTTAATATGGTTTGTGTGGGGGAAAGAATGAAAAAGGATGATGGGGAAACAAGTTGACCAAGGGATGTGATTTGACCTAAGTATTTTAATGATTCATGAGTGGAGGAATAAAATGGGAAATTTAGGGTTTCGTGTGGGAGAATCTAATTTATAATGTTGTATACGAGAATCTAATTTGTGGTTTTATATGGGAGAATATAATTTTTAGTTTAATATGGGAGAAGCTAGTTTATGGTTTTGCATGGTTTTGTGTGAGAGAATTTAATCTATGGTTTTGTATGGGAGAAGCTAATTTATGGTTTTGTACAGGAGAATCTGATTTATGATGTTGTATGGGAGAATCTAATTTATAGTGTTATATGGGAGAATCTAATTTATGGTGTCGTATGGGAGAATCTAATTTATAGTGTTATATGGATGAATCTTTAGTTTTACATGGTTTGAATTTAGGGTTTGGTAAGAATGAATCTTTGGTTTTGTATGGACTGAATCCAGGGTTTGGTATGGATAAATTCTTAGTTTTGTGAGGATCAAATTTAAGGTTTTGTACGAATATTTGGTTTTGCATGAAAGAAGTTAGGGTTTCATATGGATGGACTTAGGGTATCGCATGGAAGATTTTATGGTGTTGCATGGGGAAATCTATACTAGGATTTTATATGGATGAACTTAAGGTTTTGCATGGAGGATTTTACAGTGTTGTATGGGAGGATCTAATCTAGGGTTTTATATGGATTGAATCTAAAGTTTTATATGGAGAATTTAGGGTTTTTTATGGATGGATCTAGGGTTTGCATGGTTGAATCTAGGGTTTCATATGGGAGCTTAGGGTTTACATAAAAAATTCGAATGGCTGCATAGGATGTGTAACGTTTGCATGGGCATGAAGTTTACGTATGAAAAGTTGACTTGGGGTGTGAGGAAGGTAATGTAAGTGTTGTTTGAGTGTTTGAACACTTTGGATGAAAAATAGTATGTGGAATAATATAAGGGTACATAGGAGACCAAGCTACGGTTTGGTGTGGACAATTAGGGTTTGGTATGGCTGCTTAGGGTTTTTGTGGTATCATGTGTATTTGGTGGTTAAAGTGTAATTATGAGGGTGAGATTTATGATTTGTGATTTGTGAAGTGTGAAGTGTAAAGGGAATGATTCATGCATATCCAGGGTGAAAGCTTCTAAATAAGATACTTAAGACACTAATCATTTAAAGCAACAGATTATTGAGCTGGGTCCAGACCGATCCACCGGTCAGAAATAGTGGTGTGGACTATTATCCTGCAAGTGACTGATCCACCGATAAAAAATAGTGGTGTGGATTATTGTCCCGCAAGTAACCGACCCACCAGTAATAATAGTGGGGTGACCTCGAGCTTTATAAACACAAACTAGAGTTTGCTAAGATACTTAAAAGATACTAATTACTTATAGTGGAACACTATGTAAGCAGGAACCAGACCGATCCACCGGTCAGAAATAGTGGTGTGGACAATTGTCCCGCAAGTGACTGATCCATCGGTGAAAAATAGTGGTGTGGATTATTGCCCCACAAGTGACCGGCTCACCGACTAAAATAGTGGGGTGTTCTTGTACTTACATAGATTTGATAAAAGGCATGGTGTATATTGAATTCCGATAAACACTACTACAAACACGAGAAATAATAACGGGACATTAATAACCGTAGTTCGAAAACCGTTGTCAAACGCGTGAAAATTAATCGGCGGAAGTTTTGATAACGGTTCTAGTTAAAAACCATTATTAAAAGGGAAATGTTAAAATTTGGATGGATGTTTTAATAACGGTTTTATATAAACCGTTATTAAAAGAGGATTTAATAACGGTTCATATTAGAACCGTTGTCAAAAGTCAGAAGCTTTTAATGACGGTTCCTGGAAGAACCGTTATTAAAAGATGTTTTAATAACGGTTCTCTCAGGAACCGTTATTAAAACCCAAAAATCAAACTTTTATTTCGCTCGGTTCTGTTTTGTGCCAAAGTTTTCAGACTCTTTGCACTTTCGTTCTCTTGCTCTCCTTCCTTCTCCTTGCAAACCCTCTCACCGCCACACCGTGCACCACCAACTCGCACCACCAGGCTCCTCTCAAGTAAAGGGTTACCCTCGCACCGCCAACTCTCCACCATGCCTCTGCCATTGTTCCGAAGCTAGCTGGCACTTGCACCTTCATCCTTCGTCGTGTTTGAAGCCCTTGCCTCTCTCAACATTCTCACCGTCGTGTTTGTATGTGTTTGTTCTTCCTTTCGTTTGTTTGTTATTGAAAGATTGTGGTTTGTCGTTCGAAAATGTGTTGGCTGAAAATTTTGCTGTTTGTTGTTGAATTTGTTGCGTTATTGTTATATATTAACAAATGCATGTGTTGGCCGAGATCTTTACATATTATTGTTGTATTTGTTTGTATGGAGAATATAGATTCAACATTATTTAGAGCTACAACCATAATCAACAAAAGAGAAGACATTATTGAGGTTATTTAGAGCTAGATTCAACTGTAAACTTTGGAGGGTCATAACTTTTTCATGGGACCTCGGATTTAGGTGATCTAGGAGGCTATTTTGGGTATTTTTTTGAGCCCAAAAAAGGCCATTTTGGCCTCTAAATTGAGGTTTTTTTGTTACATACAAGTGATACAACCTTTTTAGGGCATTTTTTACAAATTGAACCTTTAATTTAGACTATCCTGAAAACCTTTTTCACATTCTAGGGTATGAGGGTGTTATATAACCTCTTGATTAAAGTGGTATTACATGTTGCCTACCTTTGTATTATTTTGTATGCAGGGTAATACATGTTTTCAGTTATTGTTTATCTCTTTATCCTCTATTGTAATTATGGATGAGATAAGAGCTTTAGGTACCTACAAAATTGAAGATCTTCGAGACAAAGGAACTTAGATGATGATGATGAAATTGAAGTTTTTAAGGGTTCAAGTGAAGAAGACGAGTAATGGATCTTATAGTCTAGAATAGATTGGTCAACATAGATCCAAGCCATGTATGTTTGCTTTTCCATATTTTTCTATTAATGAATCATGACATACCTAATGGCTAACTGTATATTAATTGAAACATGGGTGTTGTAGTTTTTCACCAATGACTATACACAAGGCCAACAATATAATGTTTATGAAATTGATGAAGTTAGAGATCAATGGGCCAAGCACATGCACTCATTCATTCAGTATTAGGTAGCAATCTATATATTCTACTTGCATTTTTAGGTTTGTATTTCGTCTACCAGCCTAGATCTGTGAACTCTTTACTTTGGGGTGTAGAGCTACCAAGTTGTGGTATTCCCACTAATTATAGTTGTGCTAAGTATAGTTGGTGTATTGAGACATGCATACCAATTATAGATTGATTGAAATTATGGTGTGATTGCAGATTTGGTATGAATTGATGTTGTTTTACATTTCAGATTTGGTAATTGTTTTAACATACAACTGTGTATGTGGGCAGGAACAAAACTGCAAAAAAAAGAAGAAAAAAAGTGGAGTTTTAATAACGGATCTTATAAAAACCGTTATTAAAACCTTGTTTTAGTAACGGTTCTGATGAAAACCGTTATTAAAACTCCAGTTTTTAATAACAGTTTTTCATAAGAACCGTTATTAAAACCTACGTTTTAATAACGGTTTTCATCAGAATCGTTATTAAAAACTGAGTTTTAATAACGGTTTTTAAGTAAAAACCGTTATTAAATATGAAGTTTACGCATATATTCGCTGGTTTTTGTGTATTTTTCATGATGGTTATGAACCGTTATTAAAGATTTAATAACGGACGATTCAATAACAGTTGAAAACTGTTATTAAAACTATAAAATAACCGTTATTAAAACCCCTTTCCGTGGTAGTGAAAAGATTAATTAAATAATTAATCCAAACTTTTTGGGCCTTTATGTGTGGTCGTGATCATTTATAAGTTGTATAATTTTTTGCATGACCTTATGTATTAAATGTGTGGATCAGAATGTGCGTAAATTGAATACTATCCTACATGATTTTATGTGATTATGAGTTGGCCTTAGTGCTCACTTACCTTACTCAGTACGTATCATACAAATCACCCTTTTTATGGGCGTTGCTCATTCCCACAAGTAGTTGGCCCTTCTGACTTTGTGCAGGTGGGCAAGACATCAGTCGGGGTTGAGTGTTGAGCTTGTAGTTGACTCAAGTTTGAAAGTGTCGTGACCGTATTTTCTCTTCTTGTTATTTTATCTCTTCTGCTATTTCCTTTGTATCAGATTTACTCTCTTATGATTTATTACTTGTATTACGTATTTTAAAATGAACCCTTTATCAATTATAAGCTATTTCTCTTTTGAATATGAATAATAATTCTTTATGTGTACTCTAAATTTTTTTTACAATCGTTTAATACTTATTTGAAGTTTAGATTTTCTTGATTTATAATTGATTATTAATTTTCTTAGCCTTAGCACTTGGTACTGAAATGGTCGAAGAGAATCGGTTTGGTACTAAATGTGGCGGTAACATCCCCATAATTCATAAGTTTTTAAATTTTAAATTCTTTTGTTTTTAAAAAAAATTAGTGAATTTTGGGGTGTTACATATATTTTGTATGGATTTTGGGCGTATATAGCCTTAGGTTGTGAACATTTATTTTTCTTATCTTCAAATATTTTTATTGCGCGCTCTAGTTTTTCCTTGTATTTGATTGCTCGGATCTTAGCCTTGCATCTAATGTAAGGTTGGCAATGGGGTGTCTTGCTTGTGTTAGATACGATAGTAAAACCCTATTTTTCACAAGATATATTTGTATTTCTACCTCCATAATGTTTTAAAATAAATTTTTTTAGTAGTGAAAATTGGGGGTATTACAAACTCACTAGAAATTTCTTCAGTAGCTCAAATTCAGTATCTTCTTAACAAGTCTCCATAGCTTCAAATTCTTGTATGGAAAACACTATTTGATTTGGAAAATCATGAGCAAAGTTTCCTAAACTGCGACATTTAAAACATTATCTTGTAGAGACTTTATTAAAGTTAATATTGCCTTTGTCTTCTTTAGTAGATCATTGCGTCTTATCAACACTTATAGAGTTTGGAGTCCCTATTCCATAATTTATAGCTTGAGTACTTGAGTAATAATTTGTAGATGACCTACTTTGCTTGGTATGAGGCTTAGTGGACTTGATTTTCATTTCAAAGTCAAGGAAACTTTAATCATATCATCAAGAAAATCATATAGACAGGTTTTAACTTCTCTTGAATCATCATGCTAAGGCCACCTAGAAATCTAGAACATCTTTGTTCTTTTTTCTCATGAATATCTTATATAAGTGCTTATCTTTTAAATCCATAAAATATTTTTCAACACTTAAGAAGTCCTTATTTAAGAGTATTTAATCTAATGTAGTTATCTTACTCATACTCTTTAGGTATAAATTTCTTCCTTAGATGCTTCTTAAGTTTATCTCAAGATTTTATTCTTGATTTTCCATCTCTTTTTCTAGTCCTTTTCAAACTGCCATATCGTATTCTTGCAAACTTCTCAAACTTATGAGTAGCTAGTTTACATTTTTGTTCATCATAATAATCATTCAAATTAAATATAGCCTTTACCTTATGTAATCAATGTAGAAATAAATCAACATCAATTTTACCATCAAAATCAAGAAGATCAAGTTTAATACATTTACCTTCATTTTTATAATATTTTGGTTGATGATCATAGAACTTTCAGTTGCCTCGAATCCCTAGTGACTCTTCATCATGATCTACATGTAATTTTAGATAACTTCCTCTTACTAGATTCATTTATTTTACTTCATTCCCCATTTGGTCTCTTTAGAGCTAGCTTTGTTATTGCAAATTTTTTTACTGATTCTTGTTCGGCAAATCTACATTCCGATCTTTGTAATTGCATTCACATTGCAGAAATTTACATAAGTTTAGAGTTGGTTGCATCTATATTGGTTGAGATCTTTTGGATGGATTGAAAATTGGGTTCTCCTTCCATGGTTTGGACTCACTAGCACACTAAATCACAAGTTAGAATAACACTAAGGGTTTTGGTTTGGAAACCTGAATCAACACTATATCACCCTCTAGTCCTTTGTCAATTTTTGTAAAAAAATGATTATAATGAATTAAACGCATAACAAGAAATCACATATACTACATACACAACGAAGGTAACACACTTGACACCTATCTTGATAAGCTCTTAATGTAGAATTCAATAAGATCACAATCATTCAAATAGAAAACCCTTACTAAATACCATGCATGTTTCAATGCTTTTTATATGTAATGTGATTAAATTAAAGACAACAAACTAATCTAAACTTATTCTACTCAATTATTCTACACATACATTCGACCAAACCATTTAAAACACATGAATTAAAGTTAAGGAAAAATACATTAACATTTGACAATATCCTACATCAACTATGTAATATCACAACTAATTTTCTACTCAGTCAATTCTACATATATGTTTTGATCACCAAACATGGTCATCCAGCACAAAATCCACAATACACACGTAATACTTCATGTAGAATGTATATTATTAATTCTAGAAGAATATACAAAACATGCACACACACAATTTCTCTACGATCTTGATAAAGAATTTCATGTAAATCTGTGCCGATTCTTTGCATCTGTTTTCTCAAGATTTTTTTCGATATTCATGCAAAAAATTCTCTACATCATGCACACACTACTTAAGAACATTTGAATGATTTCCAAATTTAAAAAACATTCATCAAAAATTAAAGAATTCAATCACGAAGAATCAAGAAACTTACTAAGACCTTCGATGGTAATATTTGGTGATGTCAAAACTTAGTGATGAACTTTGCACCTATGATGTTGACTCCAAAAAAAATTTTGATACTAAATTTGATGTGGAAGATCATGGATGAATAATCTTCTACAATATAGGAACTTTATTTTGTTGTCATAAGTTGCAAAGCCATTCCAAAAAGAAGTAGATATTTCGACTTATGTAGGTTGATTTCGGTGACTTGAGTAATATGATATTGGACTAATCCATGATTAAATCAATTCAATTGAGGAATCACTTATTTCTATAAGTAATAATATGAAACTCCTAAAAAATTCACACTTGAAGAAGAAGATAAGAAGAAGGGGCTTGAGTTAGCTCTCAAATTGTCAATTTCATTCATACATCCATTCATTTTCTCAATATACAACAACCTATATGGACATACATGCAATACATACCTATATGGATACATACATACATATACATACCTATATATATATATATAAAGAGAAAGAGAGGGAGGGAGAGAAAGACACTCACACATAAACATATCCAAGCCTCAGTTCATTCCTCCTTAATTGATCCCATATAACTGGTCTAATTAACAAAGATTAACTATATGCACGTCTAATTAAAATGACAAGTTACAAACATTATAAAGTATATAATTAAATAACAAAGCTATTAAAAACTCTAAATATTCAATATATTGAA
The DNA here is from genome assembly GCA_030549775.1 of Tamarix chinensis. Classification (NCBI taxonomy): domain Eukaryota; kingdom Viridiplantae; phylum Streptophyta; class Magnoliopsida; order Caryophyllales; family Tamaricaceae; genus Tamarix; species Tamarix chinensis. Next base: position 60,200,566 of record CM060177.1, on the reverse strand, counting down.
TATTCACATATAATCAAGCTTTGTATCTTATAGCCTTCTCTTTCTTACAACTTTATAATCCTTGTAATGCCATTATCGTCTACATCAAATATACATAATTTGATCTTTTTGCAAACATATATAATAGTTGTAGGAGTTATTTAACAATGCATTAGAAGTATTAGGATCGCCAAAAACAATAGGCACCATCTTTAATTATGCTAATAATTATTCCTTGATATTAGAGGAGTAATATTGAAATGCTCGAGTATGAGCATGTGTGTGTGTGTGAGAGAGAGAGCGAGAGAGTTCAAGATATCTCAAAGTTCGTTTGGAACTCAAATGGATAACAATGGCTAAAATCATCTAATTGTCTAATTGAAAATTTTCATTATTTAATGATTCAACAAGGAACAGGTAAATGAATAAAATGATGAGAATGTATATTTTAGCTTAGAATAATTTTTAAAGCATAGAATGATACAGATAAGTTAAAACAAGCAAGAAATGACTTACAATAAATATAAAAAAATCTTATAAATTATATTTTTTTGCAAAAGAACAATTCTTTTTATAAAAATTAAATAATTAGCAAAAAGCTCAAAATGGAAGAATGTGTTTGGAAAATTTATTAGGAATGATTTCTAAGTTCATAACAAATTAAAAAAATGAAAATAATAAGATTGGTGAATAACATTAAAACCTGATTTTTTCTGCAAATAAATGAAAGACTCACAGAATCCTCAAATATAATACAATGATATAAAAATTCAGATTAAAATTTTTAAAAGTATATTACAAGATTAATTACATGATAAGTAGGTTAGAAAAAACGAATTGTTACATATTAAATATTAGATATATTAAAAACATTATTTTATATATTTTCTAGATCTATTTGAAACCATAATCTAACCCATTCAAATTATTGATCCAACTACTAAATAATAAGATTTCTAATTTAGTTTTTAAAACTATAATTGTAAATAAGAAAAGACATGCCAAAGTAGATACTTTGGATAATAGAAAATATATTAGATAGAATGGCTACATATACCCACCATAACAATAAATCAATAGCCTCTTTATCGTTCAATCGATTCCATACAGTATCCAAAAGTTTGAACTATTAAATTTGTTGGGATCTATAATGTAATATTATATTTCCGCACTAGAGTCGCGATATAATCAATTAGATCTCTGGAGTACATCTGATATGAAAGAGGAGGTTGGTGGTTTATTAAAAATAGAGAGTTGGAATTAATAATAGAAAATAAAATTTAAAATATTTTATATATTAGTTTAATTAAATAAAAATTAGAAGGGAAATGACAATGAGAATAAAATATTTTCAATTATGCAAGATCTATTACTAATAGAGGTTGGTAATTTATATTTAAAAATGATAAGAAATTGTACAGAAAATAGAATTAAAAGACCAACATATTCTTTAAATAACTGTGAACATAAATAAAGGGAGAAATATTATAAATTTAAAATTTAACATTTTAGTACACTAATTACTTTATTTCTAATATCATTTCCCTGTATCAAATATAAAAGACTTTTTTTTACCAAATTGTTTATATTATATATCAAATATAAAAATAAAAATTAGTTAACTGATACTCACTCTTTAATTTTTATTTTTAGTTTTTGAATTGTCAAACTCTCATCCACTCCTACCAAAAGATTAATAAAAAATTTATTTATTAAAATTTTTAAGATAATAATTTTATAATCCAGTAAATCTTGAGAGTTTTTGGGTACAACTTGGATTTTATCATCAAAAGATCTATTGAAAATTTCATCGTGTTAACAAAATTTGAGATGAAATTGTATTGTTTTAAATCGGAATCCAAAATCCGTATCGATGAGAAATAATCACAACACTTTTATTTGGATATATTTTTTTATATGAGGGTTATTTATATAAATATAAATATAAATGTAAATTACCATATGAATAGTAGGATCATGATTATATTATAAAATCAAGACAAAAAGAGGAAACTCAGAATCTAAAAATTCTTGCATTCAAGAAATGATATTTATGGTTTAATCAAACCTCATCCGTTCTAGAATTTAGATTGGGCCACGAATTCCTCCAGAGATATTTATAGGCATGAATGGCAGTTCCATGTGCCTATTTTGCTACCAAGGCCCTGTTCTCATTTGTTTATACTTTTTTTATAAATACTATTAATTTTTTATGTCATAATAAATATTTTTTTATTAGTATAATTGCTATTATGATCATTATTGTTAGTATTATAATAATAATTTTCATATTACAATGTTGTAAGTTAGTGGAGCAGCACTGCAATAGAGTAATGTACTCAAATAATATTAAAATTGATAACGTAGCCATACCAACATTTGTAGATACGGCGGCAATCTATAAATTATTTAAATATTTCTTGAACGGTGCAAATATGTGAATGTTTATTCCCTCAATTCCGTTTCTTCCTTATTCATATGTGACCATATTTTTTCATACAATTTTTAAAATTTAATTCATTAATTAAATAAAAAAATTAGAACATTTTTTTTTCTTCTCAAGGTTTGCTTTACAGACCGACACACATAATGCTATACCTTAGACCCAAAAAAATGCACATCTTGTAAGACATTGGCACACGTTATTCACTAAGCACATTCTATATAATCCATATCTAAAATACATATTATATAGTTTTATAACTGTAACACCAACAATATTTTCCTACATAATTCATACAAAATAGTGGGTGTAGCTGTTACAATTAACATAATTTTGATGTTCTTACTTCATTATGTCAAATTCCAAGTGTTAATGTATAAAACAAGTCAAATAAAAAATATAGTAGAAAGAAAATTTAATAATATAGATAAAGGTTATGGATAATACAACCTCCGTACAGCAAGCTTAACAAAATTTAAGTGGGATATAAGACTCCAAGGTAAAAACGTTAACAAAATAGCGTACAATGGTGCAACACCGGTTAGCCATTGCATTGACTATAACTACAATCCATAATACAAACTATAAGAATCACAAAAGTAGGGGCCCTCAATTTCTCGATCATCCTAAACCTCAAGATAGCTCACCTCAAAATCTTTCAACCATTTCATATTGCACAGATTATCATATAAAAAGTGGTAGTATTAGTATAACTTTCATGTAATGAGTAAATCACAATACATCTAAAGATGTAGCATGATGCTCACATTGTACATGGGCATATGTAAATGAGAAACATGATTATATAGTAACATGCGCAATTGAAATAAGGGACAATCATATATAATTTCTACATAAGAGTAATAATCAATAAAACCCTAGCAAAATCAACAACAATCGAAAATTCCAACCATAACTCAATAAACACAGGGGCAAAAATCAAATTCAATTATTATGTAGAATTATTTGGTGATACATTTAAACAATTTTGATTCCACCACTTATTAACTCTTGAGAGGAATATGATCCCATAAGTCAATGTAGTGATCACTAGAGATAATAATAAATCAACAAATTAACCACTGCTCTTTTGACATCACGTTAGAGAGATCACATGACATCAAGTCATGTATAACAACTTCCTTCACGATATCACATCACATAAGTCACACAAACTAAGTTGTGTATACACAACTTTAGGACTTTACCCCTTAAATATGTATACCCTCCATAAGGTTTCTGAATTCCTATGAGTATACATGAGCTATTTGACCTAGATTTTAACTATACAGTCAGTAGCCCTAATGTGGTAAGAGATCCTTTTTCAATCATTAAGTCTTTTACTTTAAATAATTTGTATCTTATTTCAATCAATATCATTATGATTATATCTCAAAGGACACAACAACCAAATCAACAGAAGACCACAAAGGTTACCACAATAAGTGCCATCATAGCCTTGGGTTAAGTATCATACTATAACCAAAATAATCGATTTAACTCATTCCATTCCCATCTTGTATTAACCATTTATTCTAACTTCAACTAAGGCCAACAAGTTATAAAACCATACTGAAGTTAATAACATGCCCAAACAAGGCCTAAATTATGGTGGGTCATCCCCACAAAACAATAACTAAATACATTCTAGGATTAAAAAGATTTGAGGAAATAAATGTGTTTGGTTTACCTTTATGTCACATCATTCGATTGATTGAAAGCTTATGTTGGTTGACTAATAGGTCATGGAATTTGGTCGAATATCCAAAACACACATAAAATAAGAACAATCAATCAATTGAATGGTCACTTTAGTCAACTAATGGGATCTAGGTACTAATTAACTGATCAATAATAAGCAATGGTTAATGATACACATTGACACATCAACTAATGAAACCGATCGATCAATTAAAGGCATTGATACTCTAAAATCCCTTTTTGAAAAATGTGCTTAAAATTTTCAAATATTCTAAATCATAAAATCCATGGAAAACACATTTTAACAACTTCAGATTAATTTCTAACATGCTCAACACTAACTCATACTTGGAAAATCATCAAATCACAAGAATTATACTTGCATATCAAATCAATACTAGGGCTTGAAAACTTAAATCATGCTCTCTAATATACCATTTCATATGCATACATCAACATATTCTAAACATAATATATGTATATAAGATAAGAAATTTTCAACATACCATCCTACATTAAAACTTCACATAAAAATATAGTATCACATGCTTTCACTTTCTAACACAAGAACATGAAAATTTATATGCACAATCCTAGCATGATTTTATTGTAAAATAATCTAACATTCTTATAACAAAATTATAACATCTATAGAGTATTTAGATTTACCTCCAAAATATCACAAACAAGTAAAACCAAAAACCCTCCTCCAAGGCACCTTGAGAAATATTGGAATCACCTTCAAAAATACCAAAAAAAGAGTAGCAATAAAAAACAATCATACATTTAGTGACATAAATTAAAAATCCAACAGGGAGGAATAATAATAACTCACAAATAGGGAGAGGGAAGCAAGAGATCAACCAATGTATAATCTTCACTAATAACCACACATCTAACATCCCTTACTTATTTAATAATAAGTATATGTTAGATAAAGGAAGCTATAGAAGAAGAAAAAAATAAAGGAAAAAGGAGATATGCAAGAAGAAGGTGTTAAAAAATGGTTCCCTTAAAAGGAATGAGAAACAACTTCAATTCACTAAATAAAGAGGAAAAAGGTTAGAGCAAAATAAAGAAAAGGCTAAGTGTTTACAAAACTAAGAACCTAAGTAATCAAAGTCATGAAGAGGCACAAGAAAGTGGTGAGTCAACCATCAAATAACTGAGAGGGAGAGGGAAGCTGCCTTTCCACAAACTATAATCAAAAGCAATTAAGTGGTAATTTGGAGTGTGAACTTCCTTGTTGTGGGTTGAATAAAATATGGCACATAAAATAAAAAGCAAGGGAAAGTGATCTAGGAGCATCTAATGATTCTCAAGGTAAGGAAGAATTAGCTTTCTTAATATTGGAGACAATCATTTTAAATATTCTTGATAATATGTTTATATTTGGTATTGAAAACGATTCAAGATATTCTTGCAGGTATATTACATATTTGCAAGGAGAAGATGTTAACACACCAAATAAGACTTAAAGTGTACAAGAATTCAAAGCATGCAAGGCTATGGTATACATAGGATAACACTACAACATTATATAGTTGGTGATATCATTAGTTATATTAAACTTGTTGTAAACCCTAAGTTTATTTTATGTAAGCTAGGGTTTTGTCGTAATTTCATGTATGTACCATAGTTGATTGTAGGGCTTTGTAATGTTAGTTATTAATATCATTTAAATAATGATATTATGAGTAAGATTAAGTATTATATATACTTAATTCAAATGAGTTAAATTTATCTTGAATTAAGAAGGATAATCAGCTGAATTAAGTCATTTTAGCCACTAGCTACTCTTCCTATATATACCTCCTTGTACATGACATGCATAAACTGAATGTAATAGAAATCATTTGAATAAAATTCTCAATTTAACACTTGATTTGTCTCTCCCTTTGGAGTAGTATATCTAGGAAGTGCCTGGGGCATTCCTTTCTACATTCATTCCTTCATTCGAAGTTGAATGCAGCTTCAACATTTGAAGAACATCAACCATTCCTCTAGCATTCTTCATCAAGTTTAATCTCCTTAAAACGAGCTTTCTTCTTCAAAATTCAACCTGTGGCTGATCGAAACAAAGTAGTTACTAGATCATGTGCTTCTCTTCACTTTGATCCACACCATTTTGGTATCAAAGATTCCAAACTCTTTGTTTTCCTTCGGTTGTGAAAGTTCTTGCAACTTCTTGCTGCTGTATGCAAGGAAAGGTTAGGGTTTACGATTAAGGTTTTATATTGATATGAGTATTATGATGATGAAAGGTTAGACATATGATTATTTGATGATTAGATTATGAATTTAAGATGTTGAGGATTATTTTTTCATAATAATAATATTATTATCTTTTGTTTTGAAATAGATAAAATCAAATAAGAAAAATAGGTTTAATATGAATATTGAATATGATGATGATGGCAATTGTACATGTCATTTAGGGCTTTGAATAGTGTGGTTTTATAGAGGATTTGAAGTATAGATCTTAACATCTAATTCACACATATAAAGAGATTACATATTCAATAATAATCAATCATATAGAATTGATTAATATTGAGAAGAACTCACATAGAATTTAATTAAGTAAAGCTTTTAATTTCATAAATTATTCTTCTTCTTTTGTGTCATGTAATCCTATAGTTTTTACAACCAATTAATCTCCTTAATATTAAGAAATATTCCTCTTAAAAATATAATAAAAATTGACACAAAAATCTTTATCCTTCTCCTTACTCTAAACACACTCCAATGATAGAATAAGATAGCTTTAATATATAGAATTAAGCTACTTTTTTTTACTAATACAACATTCTTATCTTTTTAACAATTATCAATGTTATAATACTCCATATTTCACATCTAAATTATTAATTAAAGTCTCCCTATGCTGGAACCAAATTCATCCCTTCTATACAACACATTTTTTCTCTCCATGTATGCCATGTACAGGGCTCTCTCCCTAGTGACTTATTTTGCAAGTTTCATTCATAACTAGCAATGTAATTATCTGTTTACCTTCAAATATTTAGGGGATCATATCTAAATAGAGGATAATATTTTACATAATAATAAATGTTAAATCTTAACCATTTACTCCTACATCAGAAGTTATAGTGTATGAAATTCAACTCTACAAGTCAAGAAGGCCTAGGTCAATATCATTATTTTGATTAGGATTCTTGGTAGTTGTTTTAATTTGCTAATTATCTTAGTTTTTTTTATAATGATCTTTTTTGATTCATGTATTATATAAGATATAAATACATTTTTTATATTGATTTATGTGCTAGTTAAGCATTTATGTGCCATATGGCTAAATTAGTGTGCTAGTTAGCAATGTAAGGCTCCCATATATATAAAATGATGTCAGAAATATTGTAACACATTAATGGTTGAATATATTGAAATCTAATATAAGTAAATTACTTGATTAATTCTCTCTTTGTGATAGAATAATCGTACCTAAGAATACTTGGATTAATCATAGATAAGTGATGTTCAAAGTTGTGTTCTTCTTGAATTCTTTATCAATTTTCACTTGAATTTCTTTATTCCTTCTTCTTTTTGGACAACCATCAATCCTAAATCTTCTACAGTCACATGATCCTTCAACATCCTTTGAAGAATTCTTTCATTTTACATAATATTCTAGAATAATAACACACATATTTGTACATGTTTATAATTGAAAATAAACACACATCTTCCCCAAATTATAAACAGATCTTCAAGGACAAGAATGTATAACTTTTAGGATAAGATTACATGAATTTTATAATATGATTAAATGGTATAAGAATAATAAAATTTATCAATGCACAATCATTCATTAACAATACACATTTTATAATAAGAATACTCATTTAATAGGATTAGAGTAATTTTTTTTTATAAGAACACATAATATTTTATTTGAATGCTATCTCTTTTCCTTTTCTTTTGAACTAGCATTTTTGAATAAGTTTGCATATTTATTATTATTATGAAAATGCTTTATCTGTATTAGGGAACCACCGGGTATCTTATCAAAGTGCCTTAGAAAAGTATAAGAGTAACACTATGCTAAATAGAAGCCCTAGAGTATTAGCCCATTAGCCTTTGGAATTGAATAGAGGAGTTCAATAGGGAGAGAGAGAGAGATAGATATATATATAGAGATTAATTAATCTTTACATCGCAATTTTAGATCAATGGATATTTGCATATCATCAAATTAAGAGGAAATAAGAAAAAGGTGTTAGGCGGAGGAGGTTCATCAGTTTAGACCCATCACCCTAGTAGGGTGCATTTATAAGATGATATCAAAGATTATGACTCATAGAGTAAAGTAGGTGGTTGATGGATTGGTTAGTGATTCTTAGTTAGCTTTCACCAATAGAAGAAGCATTCTAGATGGTGCCCTGGTAGCCAATGAGATTGTTCAGTTGTCTAAGAAGAAGAAGGGATCAAGAGGGGTGATGATCAAACTAGAATTTTGAAAGACATATGACAGCATCAGGTGGGAGTTTATGGATATTATTTTGAGTATTATGGGCTTTGGGAATGTATATAGATGGTGGATTAAGGAGTGTATCTTAACAACAAGTATTTCGGTTCTTGCTAATGGTCCCCTTCCACTCTCTTTAAGATGGGAAGGGGTCTCAAGCAAGGGGATCCCATTTCTCCCTTTCTGTTTGTTTTGGCAGTAGAGGCATTTTATCAGCTAATCATAAGAGGTGTGGATAAAAGCTTGATCCATGGTTTAAAAGTGGGGAGAGATAATTGTGAAGTTACCCATCTTCAATTCGTCGATGACACTGTAATTTTTTGTGGGGATTCTCTTGAAAATATCAGGAATGGGAGAACAAAGCTAGATTGCTTCTATTTGTTATTAAGACTGCATGTTAACTTTGCTAAATCTAAGCTCATAGGTCTTGGTATGGATGATCAATTCTAGAAGGAGGTTGCAAAAGTTATGAATTGTAAGATTAGTTCTCTTCCAATAAATTACCTTGGCCTTCCGTTGGGGCCTAATGCGAGAAACAGTTAGGTTTGGAAACCAATGGTCGACAAGATTAAGTAGAGATTGGCTAGGTGGAAGACGAAAGTCCTTTCAAGACCAGGGAGATTGGTATTGATAAAATGTGTCTTGAATAGCCTATCGATGTACTACATCAACCTATACAGAATTCTAAAAGGGGTGGTTAAGGAAATCATTAGTGTCTAGAGGAATTTTTTTTTTGGAGTAATAGTGGGGATTGGAAGAAACTACCACTGGTTAAATGGAGTGTGATATAAAGACTTAAAACACTAGGCGGCTTGGGTGTGAAGGATTTAGTCATGAAGAATAATGCACTATTATTCAAATGGTGGTGGAGGTTCTATATCATTAAAAGGGCCTCGTGGATAAGGATTATTTCCTTAATTTACTCTAGAGACCATTTTGAAAATTTAGAGATGATAGATCAAAGAAGAGGGTGGACCCCATATGTGGACATTGTTAAGATTGAATAAGTGAACCCCATTCTTAATTTAGGTCTAAAGTTTGTGCTTGGAAATGGTAGAAGTATCAGGTTTTGGCATGATAACTAGATGGGACAGGAATTTTTGAAAAGCTTATTTATGAGGCTTTTTATGGTGTCAGGTCAACAAGGAGAAAAGGTAGCAGAAATGGGCGTATGGGACGGAGCAAAGTGGATCTGGCATCTTTGGTGGAGGCACCTTTTTTCTTGGGAGGATAATCAAATAGAACGGCTGGAATGTTTGATCAAGTAGTTTTATTTGAGTAAGGATAATAAGGACACGATTAGGTGGGCCTATGATGATATGGGGGTCTTTTCTATGAAAACCTTCTATGAAACCTCTTACCAGAGATTACATGGGGATGACTCAAGTAGTATTATCTTCAGCATGATTTGGGGTGGTCTGGCACCCCCAAGGGCTGAAGTTATTTCTTAGTTTATGGTTCAACATAGACTCAACATAAGAGAAAGACTAGCTATGTTTCAAATTATTGATCTAACGGAGTCAGGATGCCCTTTTTGCAAGTCCGAGCAAAAATCGGTCAACCATGTTTTCTTGCATTATACCATGACAAGGAAGGTTTGGTATGAGGTTTAGGATTGGCTTGGATGCATGCAGGTAATGCCAAGATCTATTGAGGATAATGTTGTTGCTTGGTTAGGAGGTAAAAGAAAGAGACTGAGGGGAGAAATTTGTAACATTGCTTTCTTTGCAATTACAGAAGCTATATGGGAATTCAGAAATAAGATAGTATTTGATAGTTAGTAAGTTTGCATAAGGTGAATGCTTATACTCATCAAATTAAGAATTGGTTTTTGGACTAAAAATAGAATAAGGGAGTTTTCTTATAGTATTGAGGAGGTAGTCCATAATATGCAGGTTTTCTTGTGATTCGGGATATTAGAAGAAAGTGGTTCCTTAGTTATTTTTGTTCTTATCGATATTTGTTTTGTTATAATCCCTTTTCTCAATTGTCAATAATAATAATAAGGTATTAGATAGTTTATGAAAAAACATGATATATCTGGTTTGCTCGCCTCGTGCATAGGCTATAGATATAGTTCACTTGTAAGTAGAGAGGAGCAATTTCCAATGTAGAAGAACTTTCTTTGTTTTGGTGTGAAAAATAAGAACGTAGTGCTGATATTATTTTATCTGAAAGATGCATATGTACGTGTTCATAATTTCTGGCATACTTGCCGGAAGCCTTACAATCGTGTAAAAATTGTTGATCGTACATATATAAATTTGTGTGTGCGTCGTTCATGATTATACAAAAGAATACGGTGCACTTAAGGCTAGAAAATGAGAAACTAAAAGGTCGGCCGCCACTTAACACCATAAAACGAAAGAAAAAAGTTGAATAAAGATTACTAAGAAATTTCATTTCAATCCAATACAAAATAATTACCGTGGGTAATTAAGCAGAATGACAAATAAATTACAAGGTGTCAAGCAAACTTAATACTACCACCAGTGCTAATCGTTACCAACTATCGTTCGCTCACTCCATGGTTACCTGCGAGAATTAAATACTTATCCTTCCTGGTAAGCCTGGTGCATTGAAAACCCAACGCGCTACCAATATCGCCCTGCACACGATTCGCCACATCAAACCTGACAGAGGCACTCCCTTCTGGACACCCGGACACTCCAGGAACCACATCAAGCAGCCGGAGGGTATAGCTTGGTTGCGGGTTCATTAAGAAGAAAAGAGGGTCCAAGCATTTAAGCCCACTAGCAGTCGTCCCATAAAACATAGTCACAAAGCTGTTCATTGCCACAGGAACAATATGATCACTCATTTCGGCAAACAAAGGGCTAAACCTCAGTAGATACGGTTCCCTACACGTTGTACCTTCGGGACAAACAACTAGATCCCCTTGATCCAACAACTTCTTCATCTTCTTCCCGTCCCGATCCCGGTCTCGCGTCAACCTCACGGTCTTGATCGGCGCGATGATCTCCGACACCCGGCTCAGGGAGTAGGTGACCGCCGTTAGCGGCTTGTTGAGTGCGACGGATAGATAAAGGGGATCGAGGAGGGTTTTATGGTTGCATACGTAAAGGGTGCCTTGGTTTTGGGGTCTGACATTTTTAGGGCAGTTGGGGTTATGAGGAAGGTTTGAGGAAAATAGGAGATGCATGCCTAACAAGGAAAGTATGGGAAGGGCTAATGAGGTTGGTAGAGATAAAGCAATAACGGCTCTGAGGATGCCGAGGACAAATCCCGAGGGAGCCCAAATTAATAGAGCCAAGGTAGCTGTTGGGGTTGGGCTGGTTGCCAATCTACCATCGTGGAAAATCAACGGCTTTGTGTACCTTTCCTTCGGTAGAGTACGCCAATTGCTCCTTTCCAATTCACTCGTTATGTATATCTCCTGAGAATCGATCGATCCATGATCATTCAAAAAATCTACTCGTTAGTTTGATACTGTTAAGGGAGGGGGGGGGGACAAAAAAAAGTCGCTACTTAACTAATAAAAGGGAAAAACTACTACTACAACTAATATATTTAACGTCGACCAATAAAAAATGATTAAAAAATGGTTGATTCAGGGACCGCCTCATACTGCAGAGGTAGCATATCGGTACAATGAATTATTGATACAGGGAAAGTAACAGCTACAAATAAATGAATAAACGGATAACACTTTGAAAGAGGAAGACTTTGAAAGAAAACTAGTAGTACTATTACTATTATGGCTGGCTTCCTCCTCCCCTCCCTTTAATATATTTTTGAAACCCAAGTCATAAAAGAAGACATTACCTTGCAACCAAAGAACAGCGGATGATCAAGAGAACTTTTGGAGCCACATACACCAACAATATTACTAGTATTTCCCATTAGTTCCCCGATCCTCACCGTGTCTTCAAAATCAGCAACACTACTACAACTGCCACTTTTTCCCTTTTCCTCCAATAATAACCCAACGAAGTAACCATGGACCACCTTGAGTTCCCTCCCAACAACATAATCAATCTCCAGGAAGTCTTTCAAGAAGCTCTCGATCATCACTTGAGGCAATCCACTGATACCAATTCTCCACTTAAACTTATTCAACACCTCAAACCCTTCAATACCGACATCATCTAAGAAAAACTTTGGAAGGACAGCTCTGCCAACTATAAACTTATCTGCCTTGATCCCAAAGAAGCTTATAAAGACCATGACTTTTAACCCCACGTTTTTTCCTAGTACGGATATTAAAGGGTACAAAAATAAAAGTATAAGGGAACGTATGGGACTTCCTGCTTCGAAGCAAACGAGCATGAAATATGGGAATAATGAGGTGGATTTCAATAAGGCTTCTTCTACACTGAAGATAATTGTTTCGCAGAGGAGATGATCGGTAGTTTGTTCTTTGGATCTTTGGATGAGAGATGGGTGTCTTTGGAACCTTTGCGTTGCGGACGCACTGCTGTGGGCATTATTTTTATTGCCCTGTTTTCTTCGGAAGAAGTAACTTCTATGGTGTTTGGGAAGGATTTTTGAGAAGAAGAGGACGAGAGCTTTGAAGAGGGAAGCATACGTAGCCATCAGCTATCTTCTTCTTCTTTCTTATATGCTAAGAAAAAATTGGTTTGTCTATATATCTTCTGCTTGGATTGAGGCTCGAGAATCTAAAGGGTCGAGGTTGGGATGTATTTATACAACGGTGGCTCCGTATAAAAACTGGTCCTTGACAATATGCTAATTTATGAAAATGTTCAATGGCCGCCGCCTTTGGACGTCGGTCCGTACGCTCATTAAGTTCTCAACTGTATGTGACGCGCTCAAGACTATACTTGACTTCCTTTGTGTCAGCCCGCGTCCGCCATGTGGTGTTTTTTTTGGGACCCCTACCTTCTGTTACCGGACGAAAAAACAGTATTAGGTGAAAAATTACGGTCAATTATTACGGGGCCAGAAGGTTAAATTACTTTGAGAGATGAGCAACCGTATCAAACGAGAAGCTCGTTTGGATATTAATTAGGGATGCCAATCTGTCATCAATCGATCCAAATCTGTTAGATTTATTTTATTTTTAATGGACGGATCGAATTTGAATTTTTATATATCTAAATAGATTTAATAATTTTAGATTAATATCTGATCCAAATATATATATATATATATTATGTTTGTTATTTTTACAGTAATTGAGTTTAAGATTTATATTTTTTAATTTATTTCCACATATTTATTTTAAAAATATTAGGTACAATAATTTATTTCAATAATATTAAAATATTATTTAAAAAGTTAAAATAATTATTTTACTCAAAGAAATTTTTTTCTAACAAAAAGTACTTATTAACTTATATAAAATAAAAATATATTTATATTTATATAGATTATTTTTAAAAAAATTAAAAATAGTCAGGTTTATTTAGAATATGTTTAGGATCATATTATCCAGTAAATCTGATGTGTTTGGATCTAGATATGAACTTTTGAGTTTTAATAGATTTGGATTGGGTTTAAGTCTAGGTAATATAAATGGATTCTGGTTTGAATCTAACATAATCAAACCTAGATCCGACCTATTACTATGATCACTATTACTAAGTGAGGGTGATCAAAGGAACTTCTATTGGGGTAAATGTTACGGCAAGCAATGTCTGAGTTAAAATTTTATATTTATGGTTTCTTCGTATAGTAAAAAAATTAATAATAATTTTATATATTTTATTAACAATAATTAATATACTTAAAAAATAAATTGAATGTACGTGCTAAAACATTATATAATTTTATATAAACATCTTATTAAAATATCATTTATGTAATTTCAGTATATATATTTATAAACTAAAAATTTAAGAAGTATGTAAAACAAATTAGTTGAAAAAAAGACTACAAAATCTTATAACTCATGTGGTTTGTATATCATTTAACGAAGTATATTTGGAATCTCGAGATTAAAATATTAGAATGTCTATTTTTAAGAATATATATAGCTAAAATTTAACAAAAAATATATGACACTAGGTCTGATAACATTTTCCAAAAAGACATGGTGCAACCTATTATATAAAGAGAACCTAATAATAATTTTGCCTACAAGTATAAATTTAACTTGATTTTTATACCTTCTCAGGGAAAAATATAAAAGCAAACTAGCTTTGCCACTGAGGGCGAGGGAGAGTTATCTCTTTGCATTAGGGAGGTCGAACCATTATGTAAGAGCATAGTTATCTTTGTATTGAGGAAAAACTACTTGCGCGCTAAGCAAAAGGCTCCACATCAATCTAGTGAAAATCTACTTATTCTTTTATGTTTCAAAAGTTAACGCATTTGAGGGGGCTTCATTTGAAAAAAAAACTTCAACGGAGGCATTTATATGAAAATGATGATCAAAATGTGTGATGTTGTCGAGGATGAAATATGGATATTTTGACATCAAGGATGTTTGAATGAGTAACAATTGAATGATGTAAATGTGTCTTAATTTGAATCAAACAAAGAAGAATAAAACTTAGGCTTTTTAATAACAAATCACTAGCATTTAATCTCTTTAATCACATCAAGGGGATTTAATTTTGAATCATATTTTAATACCCATAATTTTAGAATGCTAACTTGCTAGATTATATTTCCATGATGAAGAATTAATCATATACTCTATGTGTATTTGATTGTAAGTTGAGTAGACTTTATTAGTCCATATATTGATGCAAGTGCATCTAATGCATCTAATGATTCTCATATTTCTAATGATTCTTAAGGTAAGGAAGAATTAGCTTTCTTAATAATGGATCCAATCATTTTAAATGTTCTTGATAATAATTCTATGCTTAATATTGAAAATAATTCAAGATATTCTTGCAGGTATATTAAATATTTGCAAGGAGAAGACGTTAACACACACAAAGAGACTTAAAGTGTACAAACATTCAAAGCATGCACGGTTATGGCATACATGGGATGACACTACAACAAGATATAATGATGTTAGCATTAGCTATATTCAACTTGTTGTAAACCCTAAATGTATTTTATGTAAGCTAGGGTTTTATTATAATTTCATGTATGTACCATAGTTGATTGTGTGGCTTTGTAATGTTAGTCATTAATATCATTTAGATGATGATATTATGAGTAAGTTTAGGTGTTATATGGGCTTAATTCAAGTGAGTTAAGGTAGCTTGAATTAAGAGACATAACCAGTTGGTTTAAGCCCATGTTGCTGGTTGATGCCTATATATAGCCTACCTTATACACGCTTGTAATGAATGGAATAACAGAAATTTTAATCATAGAAATCTCGATCTTTGCTTGCATTTTATCCTCCCTTTTTCGAGTCCTATCTATCTTGAAGAATTTCCCGGGGTACTCTTCATTCTAGCCCTTCAAACATGACTTCAAATTTTGAATAACCAACAACCTTCAAACTTGCAAACATTCATCGAGTTTAACCTTCTTAAACCAAATCTTTTATTATAATTTCTACTACCAACGTAAATAACAATTGATGATAGATCATGCTTAGTTCCCTTCCTTTTGATTCACATTAAATTTTGGTATCAAAGCTCCCAAATTCATTACTTATTTGTGCCAGTACAAGTTCTTGTAAATTCTTGTTGTTGCATGCAAGAAAACCAACCTATAAGAAACCACCGACCCAACCATATTCAACCATTTATTGCCTCTTGATTTCATTCTTGAATCTTCAACGAGTTCTTGATTGAAGGTTTTAAATCTTGCAAAAAATCTTGTTGAAGATACACATAGCCTCAACCAGAGAAGATCATCTATTTCTATTTGACATCATCTTCCTCCTTTCCTTCTTTCGATCTTCAACCAATTTCCTTCTTAACTTCTAAGTACTACCTCAACTTCTACCAATCCTTTTCTTCTCCATTTTTCCAGCAGGTTATATTTTCACTTCTATTTTTTGTGCCCCCGTATCATTAACCAAGGATAAAATTCCCTGGCATCCTTGGTGCGAAAGACCTGGTTCGAAGGAAAAATTTTATTAACTTCGGTTCTTTTTTTTTGTACTCTCCAACTTCAATCCATACTCTTCTCCCTTTTCTTCATCACGTCTTCTAGTATGTGTGTAATCAACATCTTCAAATTGAATATTTCACTTCATTGAAGTAGATCCGACAGCCTTCCTTGTTATTTTACGTGGCTTGTTGTATGCCACAAAAGAGAACACCATTCGGTCATTTTCCTGCCAAGAATACATATAGTGTCATTCTGCCACTTTTCTTCCCATTTGTGTGTGACTAAAATAGCCAGGAAGAGATCAATATTTTCTTGAGAATTAGAAAAATATTTTATATTTTGTTGGCTGCAGGGAACTTCCAACACTTACACAATTTGTTGCATTCTTTTGTGGAAGAAAGTAGTGAATATCAACTTCACTATGGCAAGTGAAGAGGTTCGTGCCTTGGTAGAATCTATCAAGAGTTTAACCACACATATGGATGATCAAATCCATAATCAAGAAACACTTCAACAAAAATTACAAAGTGTGGAATCCAAGATAGCCGATCAAGAGAAGTATCGTCCATGGCCAAATCGAATGGAAACCACACAAGATAGTGTGGAAGGAAAGATGAAGCATGGTTTCCAAGAAAAAGGAGGATGTGGATACACAAACTTGCATCAAACCGAAGATGGAGAAGAAGAGGTGAGTTCATTTGGCTCAAGCAATCATAGAAGACCACATCCATTCCGAGTAAGACATGCATACAATGAGGATCAAGGTATCAAACTTGACCTTCCTGAATTTTATGGTCAATTGAATATGGAATTATTTTTTGAGTGGTTGTATGAAATTGAAGCTATATTTGAATTTAAAGAATATGATGATGAGAGAAAATATAAGCTTGCTACTCTTAAGTTCAAAAGATTTTCTAGGATTTGGTATGACAACTTAAAAAAGAGAAGAGAAAGATAAGAGAAATCAAAAATTAATTCTTGGGAAAAACTTATGAAAAAACTGAGAAAAAAATTTGTGCCTAAAGAATATGAACAAGATATGTATGTGAAAACGACAACTCTAAGGAAATGATTATTTAGTATAGAAGAATATAATAGAGAATTTGAAAAACTAGCACTTATATGTGATGTCCAAGAAAGAAAAGAGCAAAAATGTGCTAGATACTTAGGTGGCTTGAATAACTTGATAAGAGATAAAGTTGATATGTATTCATATGATTCTCTTGATGATTTTATTAAGTTAGCTTTAATATTTGAAAGACAAACTAAATCAACCAAAACCTATGTTATGTCTAATGTTTCAACTTCAACTAAACCCTATTCGAATACCTTTACACCTAAACCAACATCTTCATATAATAAAAAGAATAATCGAGATGATAAAGGTAAAAATAAGGTACTTGAAATGTTTAATAAACAATGCTTCAAATGTAAAGGATATGGACACTTTGCTAGAGAATGTCTTAACCAAAGAGCCTTAACCTTAAATGAAATAGAAAACATGGAACCATGTAGTGATGATGAGAATCTAGAAATTGAATCTCCTAATGAAATCTTAACCATGGGTGAAGAAGAAGGAGACCCATTTTTTTGTGATTCAAAGAGTGTTACAAATCCAACCTAATGTGACACCTACTCAAAGAGAGAAAAATTTTTAAGACTAAGTGTAAAATAGGTGGCATGGTTTGTAGACTCATTATTGATAGTGGTTCATGTATAAATGTTTCTAGTGAAGCAATGGTTATGAAACTTGGTTAGAGACTATTAATCATCCTAAACCCTATTCTTTACGATGGCTAAGCAAAGACAAAGGAGCTAAAGTAAACAAAAGAACCCTAATAACATTTTGTATTAGAGACTACCATGATGAAGTTCTATGTGATGTTTTGCCTATGGATGATTGTGGTTTCCTTTTAGGAAGACCATGGAAATATGATAGAAAAGCAACTCATGATGGAGTAACTAATGAATATATGGTGAAAAAAAAGAAAAAAAATTGTATAAATTGACACCTTCTTTATGTAATCATATGGAATTGAGTGATAAAAAAAAGTGATTATTTTTACATGAAAAGGATATGGAAAAATGCATAGAAGAAGAAGGAAATTGCTATGCTTTAGTAGCTAAATATTCTAAACTTTGGGAGCAACATATTAAAAATCCTAATCTAACTAAGCTACTTGATGAATATCATGAAGTATTTTCTAATGATTTACCTCATGGATTACCACCTACAAGAGGTATAGAACATGCTATTGATCTTATTCCTAGAATGCCTCTTCCAAATAAACCTGCTTATAGATGTAACCCATAGGAAGATAAGGAATTACAAAAACAAATACAAGAGCTTGTGGATAAAGGATTTGTGAGAGAAAGTATGAGTCCATGTAGTGTTCCTATTTTACCAGTGCCTAAAAAAGATGGTACTTGGCATATGTGTGTAGATTCAAGGGTAGTGAATAACATTACTATCAAATATTGTTTTCTTATGCCTAGGTTAGATGATATGTTAGATAAAATTTTTGGTGCAAAAGTATTTTCCAAAATTAATTTAAGAAGTGGTTATCATCAACTAAGGATTAGAGATGGAGATGAGTGGAAAACTTCTTTTAAAACTAAATATGGTCTCTATAAGTGGATGGTTATGCCTTTTGGGTTATGTAATGCACCTATCTCATTTATGAGACTTATGAATGAAGTTCTCTGACCTTTCCTTGGTGATTTTATTGTTGTATATTTGGATGATATTCTTGTGTATAGCAAAAATGGTCATGATCACCTAGTGCATTTGAGGAAATTATTTGATAAGCTATGGGAAGCAATTAAAACTTTATGGAAAACTTGAGAAATGTGACTTTATGCTTCAATTTTTAGTTTTATTAGGCTATATTATTAGTGGTGAGGTAATTAAAGTGGATCCTAATAAGATTAGAGCTATACAAGAATGACCTATCACTAAAAATGTTCATGATGTGAGGCGTTTTCATGGGTTAGCTAGTTTATATAGAAGATTCATTAGGGATTTTTCTACTATAGCTACACCTATTATACAACTCATGAAAAAAGGTGAATTTTATTGGGGACAAGAAACTACTCAAGCCTTTGAGACCCTCCAAACTAAACTTTGTAATGCCCTTGTATTATCTCTACCCAACTTTAACCTTCTTTTTGAAGTAACTTGTGATTCTAGTGGAGTTAGAATAGGAGGTGTACTTTCACAAGAAAAGAAACCTATAATATTCTCTTTTGAAAATTTTAATGGAGCCAAACATAACAATTCAACTTATGACAAGAAATTCTTTGCCATTATATGGAGTCTAGAGACATGGAGTTATTATTTGAGACAAAAACCCTTTGTGTTACATTTGGATCATGAAAGTTAAAAATACTTACATAGTCAAAAGAAAGTTAATCCGAGACATGCAAAGTGGGTGAGTTTTTTACAATCCTTTGTCTTCTCTGTCAAACTTTTTGGTGGAAAAGAAAATTTAGTAGTCGATGCTTTTTCTCATAGATCTATATTACTTGTTATGATGGATGCAAAAATTTTTGGTTTCAAAATGTTAAAAGAATTGTATCCTAAAGATGAAAATTTTAAGGATATATTTTGAGTATGTAAATAAAGTGGATACCATGGTAATTATGTCATACAAGATGGATTTTTGTTTAGACTAAATAAACTTTGTATTCCTAGATCTAGTATTTGAGACTTACTGATTAAAGAAATCCATGAAGGTAGCATTGCGAGACAATTCGGTATACATAAGACTATGGAATTATTACAAGAAAATTTCTATAGGCCACGAATGGTTAAATATGTACAAGCTATGATAAGTAGATGTTCTACATGTCAAAAATGTAAGAGTTACTTTCATAAAGGCTTATACACACCTTTAGCAGTTCCTAATAAACCATGGAAAGGAGTTAGTATGGACTTTATCCTAGGTTCACTAAGAATACAACGTGGTAAAGATTCTATTCTTGTAGTGGTAGATAGATTTTTTAAAACGGCTCATTTTATTCCATGCAATAAAACCAATGATGCCACGCATGTTGCTGACTTGTATTTTAGAGAGATTGTTAAAATTCATGGTGTGCCTAAAAGTATAGTCTCAGATTGGGATGTCAAGTTTATGAGTTATTTTTGGAAAACTTTATGGCATATGCTTCGTACTAAAATATTATTTCGCACTTCACATCATCCACAAACTGATGGTCAAATTGAGGTAACTAATCGAACTCTTGGTACATTATTAAGATTTTTGGTTAATAAAAGTACTAAGGATTGGGATGTTAAGTTATCTCATGCTGAGTTTGTTGTAAAATCGAAGTCCATCAAGTACTACTCAAACTAGTCCATTTGATGTGGTTTATGGAGTGAACCCACACATGCCAATCAATATGATTCCTTTAAAGAAAGGTGAATTACAAATTTCTTTCAACAGCTTCATCAGAAAATAAATCTAATATTACCAATTTATCCTTCTCCATTATTATAAATACCAATTTACGCTTCTCCATAATTATAATTATTAATTTACCCTTCTCCATAATTATATTTACCATATTGCCCTTCTCCATTATTAAAATTACCATAATACCCATTTGTAGGTTAATTTACCACATTACCCTTCTCTATTATCATAATTATCCAATTGTCCTTCTATAATCACAATTTAATTACCAAATTATCTTTCACCGTTATCATAATTATCAAGTTACCCCTTGCTCCCAAATTTTACTATAATATCCTTTTATTTACAAAATTACCCTTCTACCCCTTACTTCTAAATTTACCACAATGTCCTTTTATTTATAAAGTTACCATTTTATCCCTTACTTATAACATTACCATAATACCCCTTTTACTTACAATTTACCATTTTGCCCATTATTTCTAAAATTACTATTTCACCCTTCTATTTATAAAATTACCTTAATACCCTCTAACTTGCAAATTACTATTTTACCCTTTTACATCCAAAATTACCATTTTGCTCTTTTCTTATGAAAATACCATTTTATCCTTCTCTTGTAAAATTACCATAATACCCATTTACTTATAAAATTACCATTTTGCCATTTATATATAAAATTACTATATTGCCCTTTTGCCTCCAAGATTACCACTTTACCCTCTTTATGATACCACTTTTATTATATTAACATTACCACATGAAATAATAATATTAATACTCCATTAACAATATCGAACTCCACCAACTATTATATTTTAATATAATACATATTAGCACCCATACATATTGGGCCATATTCTTGCACAAGAAATATTACAAAAATGCCTCAAGGGCTCACAATAATATTATTCATGCATAAATGGTCACAATAACATAACATGACATGTATAAGTACTTAACACTTTCATTAATAATTAAACTCTCCCCTTAAGCAGCGTTTCCACACATGGCATATAAACTAGCATAATTTCCTTTTTATCAATCAATACAAGCAAATATACATACATATATATATATATATATATATATATATATATATATATATTATATTAAACCATAAATATCAAGCATAATAACATATTAAAAATCCTAATTTGCTAACATACGTTTATCCATGCAATTAATTGGGGTTAATCATTACCTTAATTCCCATAAAATTGAATCTTACTGGTATTCCGATTAAAGATTCAACCTTTGATTAGAAAAACCAATACCTAAAAATAACATCAATATCTATTATATTAGAAATAAGAAAAACTAAAGCATACGACTTTATAAAGTTTACTAAATGAAATAATTAGCTTAAATATTATTATACCTTGAAATTATTAACAAAAATAGGCCAATAAATGCAACAACTCATACTACTTATGTAGCATGAGCTGCATGAAAAAATAAGGGTCGAAGGTTGCATGAATAAGAGGGTGGAAGGGGTGTTTTTAGTTTAGGGTTTTGGGGCTACGAAAGAAGGTAGGTGGAGGAGGATTTAGGGAAAGGGAAGGGTGTAGGTGTGAAGAAGGGGTGTAGGTGGTGGTTGGGGGTAGGTTGTTGGTGACCAAGAGCGGCGGCGGTGAGGCCGCAAAGTGGGCTACAGGATTGGACTAGGCTGGGAAGGAAGGAAAAGAGAAGAGAAAATGGAGGCGTGAGGGGCTTGTTTCAACCAAACGAGGTATGGGTGTAGTAGAGGAGGTTGTAGGGAGTTGACTGGTGGTTTGGGTACCAGCAAAGGCAGCCGGATGGCGGTGAACGATGGGTTGTAGGGGGATGGCGATAAGGGGGAGAAAGAAGGGAAAAAAGAAGAGGGAGGAAGAAGGGACTGCTGTAACACCCCCAAATTTACTACTGAAAAATTTCGTTTAAATCAAAAGTTTTAGCGGAAGCAAGAGAATTAAAAACCGTAAACTCGGGGGTATTACCGCCACACTTAGTACCAGATCGATCCATAGCTACCGACTCGATACTAAGTGCTAAGGCTAGAAAGAATAAAACCAGAACAAATCATTCATAAAACACGGGTTCTACAAAATCAGAGTGCGAAGGTAAAAAGTTACATTCCGAAATACAATTTAAAAGGTCTATATATCAGAATACTTAAAATAACGGAATGACAAGTATGATAAAACCCTTGAAGATTTAAGTACAACACTTGTGACTTTCAAGATGAATGCGATTACACAAAACAAATTCCGAAGGTAAATGTCCGGTCCACTTACTCCCTCAAGTCAACCTTCCACCCCAATAGCAACCGATCAAAACCTGCATCAAAGGTCTGCTCCCCACCATTGGTGGATCATCACAGGACCCATTCAACCAGTGTAGTATCAGTACGGGTCCAGTACTGAGTAAGGGCGTAGGTGCCAAGGCCCACACACAAAGATACATAACATAGCAGACATAGCATAGATACATAGATCGAATGCAATAACACATATAAACCACACAAGTTACAGACCAAACGTCACTTTTCTTTTATCAGGTCTCTGAATATAATCGATCATCATCTGTCCCAGACCCTGTGAGTGCGGGAACCCCACTATTATAGCCGGTCGAACGGTCGCGAGGGCCATGCCCTGCCACTATTATAGCCGGTGGAACGGTCGCAAGGGTAAGATACCCTGCCACTATTATAGCCGGTGGACCGGTCTGGCTCCGACTCACAAGGTATTCCACTGTAACCATTTATATCTTTCCCATGGCTTATCACTTTTACGTTTAGTTTGTTGAGCACGAAATCCCCCACTATTATAGCCAGTGGAACGATCGCGAGGGCTTATGCCCTGCCACTATTATAGTCGGTGGAACGGTCGCGAGGGTAAAATACCCTGCCACTATTATAGCCGGTGGACCGGTCTGGGTTCAGCTCAACATCTTTCTCTGTAAGTCGTTAGTGTCTTAAAGTATCTTATTCGAGGGCATATCTTTGTCATGCATGGCCAGAGTTCTCAACATATCACATCAAAACTGACGACATAATCATACTATCACATGTTAATAAAACATAAGTACACGTCTTGTTTCCAAGCCACATTACCCACGAAACAAGTAAGATAACGACATTTAGAATACAACACAGCATTCATATAAGGCATCCACAGCACATAGGACACAGGTCACACATCCAATCTTATCTATATCCTCACTCGGTTTAGGTCACCGAGCTGTCTCCTACGCTTATATTAAGCTACTAACACCCTGTGTACTTAGCATACTTCTCGCATCGAAAACCCAAATCATGACCCTCAACTCAACTCCCCCACATACTTCACTCTTCCCCATAAATTCTTATTATTTCCCTTTTTTTTCTCCACCTCCTCAAATTAGGGTTTCCATCCCAAACCCTAGTGTTCCCCAAGTAACTTTACTTTCTTCTACTCTCCTATTTATTAAATCCCCCCTTTTCCCATTCATTCATTAATCATAACTTGCCTAGGTCATTCTTACCTGCGTTAGCCAACATACTTCCCTTTGGTTTTCCTATTTGCTTATTTTTCTCTTTCAAAGCCCCCACTCCACAACTCCTCATCAAAACATTCTAACGTGCATGTCACATCACACCATATCATCCTTGTATCATGCCATACTAGTACATATAAGCCAGAGTACGGAAACGTACCTCGGTTCCATGTTGCGCTACACGGTAGAACAGATAACATACACGTAATGTAGCATATAAACCACACGAGGCATCCAAGGCAAATAAAACATGTAATACACACAAGCGGCCTTAGTTACGTCCTTACCTAAATCGGCGCCGGGCTTGGAGCACGCTCCTATACCTCCGGTGGTTTGACCCGGTTTACCTATAAGAGGGAATACTTAGGGTTAATCTCCCTCTACCAGAATTATCAAAATTCCCATCTTACCCCTATTATGGCCTAATACCAAGGCTAATATTAATGATGGGGTTTATAAATAAAGGGGTAGGTTATTACTACTCTTACGATAGCTTAAACGGATTATCACTAATTAAAGTAGGTATTAGCAAAATTCAGCGTATTAGGGTGAGGGTTTCGATATTATTAATAATATTTGCTAATAATACTAACAATAGTAAGAAGACTACTTATAATAATAATACTCATAATAAGAATAATAAAGGCTATAATGATAATGACGATGATAATAATAATTGAAATCACACTGGCATTAGTGATAGTAATATTATCGATAATAATAAAATACTAACATAACCATAACCATTTAGATGACAATATCGATAATGATGATGATGATATTAATAATAATAATAATAATAATAATAATAATATTAATAAATACTATAATAATATTAATAACAACAACGATAATAATAATAATAATAATAATAATAATAATAATAATAATAATAATAATAATAGTAATAACACAAAGGATGGTAAGAGTACTAGAAATAATATTAATAGGGATAATAGCGATAATAATATTAGTGAGAAAAGTAAACATAATAACACTAGTATTAATCATAGTAAAAATAGTAGTGATGATAGCAATAATGATAGTAACAATAATAACAATAATGAAAATAACAATAATAAGAATAACAATAATAATAATCACAATAATAGTAATAATACAATAGTTGTGGCAATACTAAGCATAACAAAAATACTAAGGTAGTAATATTAAACTATAACATTAAGGATAATAACGATGGTAATAATCAATAAAATAATAAATGCGTTAAGTACAACAACAACAACAAGATAATAACAAGGATAATAATAATAATATAATAATAAGGATAGTAACGATAATAATAATAATAATAGTAATAATAATAATACTAACAACTATAATAGTAATGTGGATAATAATAAAAATAGTAAGGATAATAATAATAATGACAATAATAGTACTAATGATAGTAATACTGATAATAATAACAATAATAACACTAATAGTAAAATAATAACAATAATAATAATAATAGTAAGGATAATAATAATAATGACAATAATAGTACTAATGATAGTAATACTGATAATAATAACAATAATAACACTAATAGTAAAATAATAACAATAATAATAATAATAGTAATAATAGTGATAATAATAATACTAATAGTAACAATAATAATAATAACAGTACTAATAATAATAATAATAACACTAATGATGATAATAATAATAATAATAATAATAATAATAATAATAATAATAATAATAATAACAACATAGCCATAAGAATAGTAACAGTAACGATAATGATAATAATAATAAAAACAATAATAATAGTAGTAATAATGATAGTAATGCTCATAATAATATAAATAATAATAATAACACTAATAATAATAATAATAGTAATAATAATCATAATAATAATAATAATAATAATAATAATAAGGGTGGGAGTATTAGTAATAATAATAATATTAGTAATAATAATGATAATGTTAATATTAATCATAATAATACTAATAATAGTAGTTAATAATATTAAACCACTAATCACTTTTATTTATTTATTTATTCATTATTATTATTTACTTATGTTATTTATTTATTTATTATTATTATTTTTTTTTAAGACTTAGGGTTCAGGGTGTTGGCAACCTGACAGAGGTGGTGGCGGCGGCGGCGGCGCGGCGGTGGAGGAAGGGAGAGAGGGGAAAAATGGTGGTGGAGGCTAGGGGAGGGAAAACCAGGATAAAAGGGAGGTATAGGGTGGTAGAGCAGGAGCTGCCGGTCATTTTGGGGGGGTGATGGTGGTGCTGCAAGCGGCGGCGCAGCTGGTGGCGGCGGCACGAAGGTGGCGCAGGGCTGGAAGGGGGTCGATTCGGGAAGAGGTTTTCGCACGGCCAGGGTGGCACGTGCGGCGCGAGGCAGGGTGGCTAAGGTGGTTGGTTGCGTAGAGGGCGGTACAGGGAGGATTGTGGTGGCGAGGGCAGGCGGCAACGGTGGCTGAGGGCGGAGGAAACGGCGGCTGAAAGTGGGGCGGCGCGACGGTTTGGATTTCTGGGTTCCAAAAATCGAACCCGATTCAGGCCATTTCCGGGGCTATTTATAGAGGATTTGGAACGGGAAAACGACAAGGAGGCGAGGGAGAGTTAGAGGGTAGGTGGAGGCGTGTCCGGTGAGGCTGACCGGAGTAGGTCTGCAATTTGCAGATCGTGACCCGCCGGAGAGGACGACAGGGCTTGCGTGCGGGGAAAACGCTGCCCGATTGGTCACATCTCAAGGTAAGGTCAAATCAGGGACGAAAAGACAGGAGAGAAGGACGGAGAAGGGACGGGACGCTCGCCGCTGCGTTTTCCGGCGAGGTCGAGTTGCAGGCGGGGAGAAACGGCGTCGCGAGGAAGAAGAAGAAGGGGAGGGGCTGGACCGGCGGTCCAGGGGAAGAAAGGAGAGGGAGGAAACCGGCCGGACCGCGCGGTTTCTTTTCCCTTTAAATGAAACGCTGCGTTTTGGGCGGGATTTGGCGAAAACGCAGCGCTCGCGTCGTCAGGCAACGGTCGAAATTTCCTTTGTATCGCAACGCGGCGTTTCAGCGACTTCAGTGTCGAAACGCCGCGTTTTGGGTCACGGTCGGCCGGGCTCGCTGGGCCGCGGCGAGAAGAAGGAAAAGGGGAGGGGTTTGGGCCAGCAGGCCGGCCCAGGTCGGGGGAAAATAAGGGAGAGAAGGGGAAGGAAGAAAAAGGAAAAAGGAGGGAGGAAAAAGGAAAAGGAAAAAGAGGGAAAATTTTGGGATTGGTTTAATTAGTATTATTTGGGTAATTTAGGGTATTTAATATAATTATCAAAACCATAATTAATTTCTACTTTTAGGTAAATTTTGGGATTTAAGGAAAAATCTTCCTAAATTTATTTTAATTAACAAAACCCCTAAATTTTCCTCTAATTAAATTATTCATATATTTTATATTAATTTGAAACTATTTTATCCTCCCCATTTTATATAATTTAAGGTACTTAATAAATTTCAAAAGTGAAAACCTTAATTAACTTAAATACCATAATCTCCCCTATTTACACTCTTATAATTTCCTTCTTGATTTATCCTATTAATTCCTTTTTATCTCACTAAAAGTAGTTTATTTTAATAAATTCCCTAATAATCTCCTATTTGGCCATGATTTTCTAAATTAGGGATTTTGGGGTATTTCAACTGCAGGGGCTCGAAGAGGGGTATTGTGGTGGTGTAAGGCTAAGGTAGAGGGTAGCAGGGAGTGGTGCAGGGGATTGGTATGGCGGTTGAAGCGACGGAGGGTGGTGACGCCGCCAAAGTAAGGAGAAAAAAGGAAGGAGAAGAAAGGGATAGGAGGGAGGCCAGGGAAGGTATGGGGCTTGAAAAATAAGGTAGGAAAAGGGCTGAAGAGGAGAGGAAAAGGAAGACTAAGGATAGGGGATAGGTGGTTGGTCGGTGGTAGTGTTTAGGGTGGTAGGGTGGTAGGGAGAGGGAGGGGAAGAAAGGAAAGGGTGGCCATGCAAGATGGGGGCATAGATGGGCGGTTCCAAAATGGTGAAAAAAAAGGAACAGGGGAGAGAGAGAGAGAGAGAGAGACATGTGGTGGCAATGGTTGTAGGAGGTGGAAGCGAGAGGCTACAGGCGGTGGCAATCATGATGACGAGATAGGTTAGGTGTAGAAGATGAAAAAGAAAGAAATAAAGGGAGAGGGAGGAAGCAGGCCGGCGTGGGAAAGGATGGCGAGCGGACCGGCTTGGTTTAGGGAAAAGGAAACAAAGAAGGGGTTGGGGCTGGGCTATGATGCGAGAGAAGGAGAGGAGGGAAGGAAATGGGCCGGAGGCCCAAGCGTAGGGGAATGGGGAATACAAGCCTGGCAGCCCGAAGCTAGGAAAAGAAAAATAAAAAAAAGAAAGAAAGGAGGAAAAAGGAGAAAAAGGAGAAGGAAAAGTGAAAAAAAGGAAAAAGAAAATGGGAGAATGGGAGAATTTAAAAAAATTTAATTTATAAAATAATAAGATGTAATATTTTTTATAATAAATTTATTTAATAATTAAATCTCATATAATTAAATTTAAGGGCTTAAAAAGGATAATTTTAGTAAAAATTTGGTTTGATAAAAATTATTTAATTAAAAAGAGTATGATAAAATAAAAAAAATATTTATTTTAATTTATCAAGTATTCCTATCCAAATTTATATACTTAAATCCATAAAATAATTTAATTAAATAATAAACTCATTTATCCTAAATAAAAGCTATTTATTAAATTCCAGGTTTTTAAAATTTCGGGGGATTACACCTACACTAGACGCTTTTGTTATTCCTTCCCCCTAGTAACGCAAAACTCTACCTTTTCCCCTCCTTTCCTCCTTAGAAACATCCACCCATTCTTCCCCTTTATTGGATGAATTTTGGTTAGCTTCCTTTTCTTTGCTTCAACCTGCTAGTTATCCATGAGTTGTTTTAGTAATTTTAAGTTATTCTTTTAAAATATGTAATGCTAATACATATGTTTGGATGTTAAATTGCTCTATAATTCCTAATAATCTTGGAGAATTTTTTTTAATAAGCTTGGATTAGATAAATCCAATAACTTATGAGATAGTAAAAGTTACGTTTGATCAAGCTAGGATTTTATTATTTTCAAGTATTATGGCATGCATGATAAAATGATAATATGTTGAATGATTGCTGCGTACAACTATTAAAACTTAAGCTATATGCATGATAATATGATATTTGATTTATATATGCATGATTAGGGTTTTGTTAGGATTTTTGATATTTTCAATTTAAAAGACATAGAAAATACCTTCTTATTGCCAATTTTTAATAGTTAGGGTTACGAATATTTGCATAGAAGATTAATAACATGATTAGGGTTAGCTTATGAGTATAACTATTAGCATGACCTAGGGTTAGTGATTTTTTTCTACAATTAAAATAATGATAATTTCCATTTTTAAATGTTTTTATTACACTTTAGATATGTGTATATGTGTTGTATGGAAGATATGACATGTGAGATTTTCACAATTATGATTTTGTGGTCAAAAGCCACTAAATAGACGAAAGGTGTAAAACAAAGTTAATCACTAAAATTCAAGGATTATTTATGTGTTAAGATAATGTGGAATATGGTCGTCATCATTTTCATGACAAATTATCATAATAATAATTTTTTATATGAAAGGGAATAAAATGGAAAAACTAGGGTTTTGAAGGGCATTTTAGTACAATTGACCTAATATATTTTTTATTAATAACTGGATGTTAGGATGGCCATAAAATTTTGAAAGGTTAACCTTAATGTTGTCTTGGATTGAAATAAACCAATAAAATTAGGGTTTGCCACAACAATTTGAAATAATAATGAAAATGGTTAACTATAGATATGGTAATTGTTGTGGATTTTATTACATCTATGAACACCACATAAAATACTAATGCTCAAAGTGAATGACATCAAGTTGGAAATGATTGCTCTCTAGGATTAGTTACCCTACAGAGAAGATGTTATCCCTCAATAGATTTGGTTGAATAATGTGGTGTTGTTCCTTAATAAGGCCCTATTCTAATTTATAGGTGACTTATAGACCCTATAGGGGGTATCGATAGTTAAAGACTAGGTGATCAAGTTTAGAGGATAATCTATTGTTTTTTGTGCACTAGTATGACCAAGTGTACCCTTTTAACCCAAGGTTTAAGAGTAAGGGTATTGTGTCACCTTCAGGTGCGAATATGACCGGGTGTACATTGGTGTTCCTCGTTTAATTATCCCCCCTCAAGTAAATAAAAATGGAATTACCTTTTATGAAAAGATCTATTTCAGATTTATAGATTTGGTAGTGACTTCAGAGCCCTACCATGGTATTTGGCATTTATTTAGATTTGTTTGTTTGGTAGTCACTTGAGCACCCAATATTGAAATTATTTAGATTTTTTGGTTCAATAGTTTCCTTAATGTCCTATCTTAGAATTATTTTGAAATTGTTAGCTTAGTACTTGCCTCATTACCCTACCTTGGATTTTTAGTTTGGTAGTTGTCTTAGTATCTTACCTTGGTATTCGGAATTATTTTGGATTTATTCATTCAGTAATTATATGAGTGTCATACCTTGGTATTTGGAATCTATTTAACTAATTAGATATGCCTATTGTATCTTGAAATGATGTGCTATGCACTAGTTTGTTTACTACTAGGCTTGAGACTTATCATTATTCCATGAGTTTTTTCATTTGGCTATGGTACATGCTTTATTCTCGAGTATACCCTTTGGATTTTATGTGACAATATGAAATGTGACTATGCAAGATCTTATAAGGTGTTTCAATTTACACTGTATGAGGAAGTTGTACTCATACTACTTTTACAAATGACTACATGAAGGGTATAGACTGGCTCCAAGCATATCATAGGAAAAAAAAGGAGAGACCTTAGGAAGAGATCTAATTTTTGAAGTGGGTTTTTAGATCAAAGAGTTAAGAAAAATGGTGTTTTACTTTATGGTACTCATTTTTATGTAATTCATTTTTCTTTGGACTATTATGTCCTTTAGTGTTATAGATCTCCACTGTTATACAAATTATTTTGTCTATAACTTTTAATTATGTATTACCTAGTATTTCCACTATTTTCTTTTGTTATTCTTTAGCCTTAGCACATACCATAATAAAGGTGGGGGAACAAAAATTATGATAAGTGTGGTGGTAACATCCAATAATTTGGTAATTATCACATTCAAAAAAAAATTAAGATGCAAAAATGGGGGTGATACATAGTCAAATGGATTATCTTAATAATTAGAAATTATATGATAAAAAAGATTTATAATATTTTTTACATTATATGATTTTAATGCATTAACTATAGTATTATTCTTTCATGATCTATATGCATGCATGTCTTATTATATTACTATCATGAGCCTACATGATTAATTATATTTATATGCTTATCACCATGATACTATGTGACTTTAATATGCAACAAGAGACCTTACCATGTTTTAGTTAGTTTGTTTTACTAGTACTTTACTATACTGATACTACATTTGTGTGGTCACTATGATTATCTGGCTTTTGGTCTACTAAGGAAAGGAAAATTTATAGGGTATGATTATGAGCTACAGTATGTTGAGGATGATAACTTGGACCAATAGGTTGCCACTACTCAGGGTTTGAGAGTTAATTTCATATTTAGTTAAGAGTTAGGCTTACCATTTATATGCATTTTTTTGCCATAGTGTTAGATTATTTTTGTTTCTTCTTGGTTATTTAAACCCTTGGATTTGATTCTTGTATTCCAATTTTTTAAACTCTCTCTTTTACCTAGATTACTATTAACGCCTTTCTTATCACAGAATTGTAGTATTATTAGTTTGTAATGCATTATTTCATGCTTTTTTCTATTTTGCTTCGCATCAGGTAAGGGAAAGATGGAGACCACAACTTTCTCATGTTTGGCATGGCGATAACATTCCCTAGTCTTGATTTTATAAATAATTATACATTATCTTTAAAATTAAAAATATTTAGCTCAAAATTTGAGGGGATTCCATGTAAGTGTTAAATCCTATGTTTATAAATCACAATGTTGCTCTCCTAAAGTGAATTTCTTTGGCTTCATTTGATCTTCAAGAATGATTTTTAGTCTACAATCAAAGGGTAGTCTTGGTTGATAGTTAGACTTAAATGTTTTAGATAGCACTACCTTTTAGCTTTATGTGCAATGTGTTACCTTCATGTGTACTAACTATGTAGTTATTAATTAGACTTTTCAAAAAAGATTTACTTTTTTAGGACTACGATAACTATGAAATGGTGTGTCAAGTGTTTCATGGTTGTACTTGGCACGTACTTGGGGATTTAGATTTAGCATGAGGAGGTTTCACAACCACCTCTTCCACCTCCTTTCCAAGTGCAGCCACTGAAGTATGGGCTCCACTAGGTTGATCTTCATCGCCGATTAGTCTTTGATGGTCAGGAGGACCTAGATGTGTTAAAGATTAGTTAAGAGATTTTGTGAAAAATTTTACGGCCTATGGCTAACTAGAGGGTAAGTGGGTTGACATTGGACTACCCCACTTGTGGCGTTGTGCTAATAGGTGGTGGCGACATTAGAAACTAAGAGGCCTTACATATCAATGGGAAGTTTTCATTGAGATTTTATGGACTCATTTCTACCCTACTTTCCTAAGGATGATGAAGTATGACAAGTTCACGGAATTACATCAGGGTACAATTATTATGGAAGAGTACTACAACCTCTATTTAGATCTGGCCCATTTTTCTTTAAAGGATGATGCTAATGAGAAGATAAATATTCAAAAATTCTAGTTGAATCCAAGTATAAGACTTTTAGAGATGCTAGTGGAGACTCAAGCATAGGACTCATAGGCCATATACTAGTATATATTAGAGGCATCAGCGGTTGTGTAGACCTATAGTACCTAATTTAGGGTCAATCAAAGGTTTTAGGGTGGTTAGTGCTGAGGGGAAGAGAATAGGTTCTAGGCCATAGGAAATCATGAGTCAGGTACTATGCCTTACTGTGGACGACAATTAAGTCAATGGGTAATGAGATGCTTTATATATCAGTGGGGTGGTAAAAGGATGGATTATGTTAGATAGCTAGTTCAGTGTCATGGTTGTGGTAAGATAGGACACCATCAGTTTCAATTTCATATTATTGGGATAGACTTCCTTGTACAAGACTATATAAAGATGTGGTCCCAGTCATTAGTGGAATTGAGCTTCTAGTAAACCTCATAAATATTAAACTTCATGAATTTGACTTAATCATTGGGATGGATATACTTTTGATATATCAAATTAAAATCAATAAAGCATAGGACTAAGTGGTTCTTAAAGTACTAAAACTTGTTAGGGTCCCTTACTAGAGATATAAGGCTAGTCCTTTTATCTATGAAGTGTTTAGGATCTGGGTGTTGAGAAGCCATCAATTGATGTTATCCTAGTAAAACAAGAGTTTCCATACATATTTTGTGATGAGATCATAAGTATGTTGGTTGCGCATGAGATAGACTTCACAATAAACCTTCTACCAAGAACAGAGCATATATTGAAGGTGCCCTACTCCTTAGTGCCAACTAAGATGGTAGAGTTGTCCACTCAGTTAAAAGTGCTATTAGAAAAGGTTACATTCAACCTAGTGTATTGCCTTAGGGAGAACCGATCCTTTTCTTTAGGAATAAGGATGGTGAGTGACTCTATATCAATTCTCGATTATTCAAAAGGTTTAGAGTGAACATTATTATGCCTTACATCAGATTTATGACCTTTTCAATTAGGTAGATGGTGGTTGAGTGTTTTCAAAAATTTATCTCATCTTGGGGTATCATTAGTTAAGGATTATTGAGAGGGACATATCAATGACAACCTTTTGGACAAGTTATAGCCATTATGAGTTCACTATGATGCCCTTTAGACTCAAAAATGTGTCCGGTAAACTTTGGCATTGTTGAGGAACCATAAGTTATATGCCAAGCTCTCAAAGTGTGAGTTTTGGTAGGATAAGGTAGGTTTCCTTGAACATATCATCTCAAATGGTGGTGTGTTGGTTGATCCTTTGAATATATAAGCCATATCATAATGTTCATTTCTAATGAATGTTAGCAAGACACACAATTTTCTAGGTTTAGTAGGTTACTACAAACGTTTCATTTAGGATTTTTCTTGAAATTTTTATCCTTTGGCCACCTTGTTGAATAAGACATCACATTTTAATTAGTATGAGAAGCATGTCAAAGATTTCGAGGAGCTCAAGAGGAGGTTGACATTAGTTCTAGTGCTTACCTTATTGTTAGATATGGAGATATTTGAGATATATAGTAGAATAACCAAGAAATGTTTAGGGTGTTTGGTGATGCAACATGGAAGGGTAGTGGCATATTCTTCTCGTAATTGTAGGAGCATCAGAATAACTATCACACTCATAACCTTGAGATAGGTGTAGTGGTTTTTAAATTAAAGATCTAGAGACATTACCTATGTATTGTATGTTCTACATGGACTAGAAGAGCCCCGAGTAGATATTCACTCAACTTGAGGAGAACATGAGACAATAAAGGTGTCTAGATTTGGTTAAGGACTAAAATTTACAGTTGACCTACCACGAGGTTAAGGCCAACATCTCAGTGCATGCCATTAGTTGATAGATTTCACAATCCATGGTTTCCTTAGTTTTTTATACTAGATTTAATAGGAAATTTAGGAGTTAGACATTGAGAACATTGTGTTTAGGGATATTGAGATGATAATGAGTTTTTTCTCAATCACTCAAACGATTTTTGACAAGATATGATCTACCCAACCTGGGGACGTCAAGTTTGAGTAGATTAAATGGGCTATAGTAGATGGTATAGTAGAGGGTATAGTAGAGGGGTTTCATATTTTTGAGAATGGCAATATTTGTTTCTAATGTAGATGGTGTTTTTTTTCCCATAGAGTTATAGGGATATTAAGAGAAGCATTGTACAAGAAGATCATTATGTGCTTTACACCATCTATCTTGGAGGGGAAAAGTTAATTAAGACTTCAAGAAGATCTATTCGTATTCCCATATGAAGCAAGAGGTTGCAAAATTTATAGCTAGGTGTTTTTCTTCTTAGAAGGTCAAGGTCAAGTTCACACATTCGGTAAGGTTATTTCAACCATGGGATGATATTGAGTGGAAGTGTAACTGTGCGTCAAAGGATATAGGGGTTGGTTTACCAAGGACCCAAAATGGTTGGGCTATATTTGATCCAGTAACCAAGTCAGCCATATTTGTATCACTGAAATTAACAGTATGGATCATATGGCCAATGCTTGCTAGAAGCATTTCTTACGGTACCATGGAGTGACTAAGGATATTGTTTTGGACCAAGATTCCACATTCTTGCCTCACTTCTAATTGAAATTACAAGCATCTTTCACGACAACTAAAGGTGAGCACTGATTTCCATCCAACTATAGGCTGAGAGACTACGCTTCAAGAACCCGTACTCTAGTTTTAGGGCATTTGGGAGAGTCATTTATACTTGATTGAACTCTCTAATATCAATATTAACATATTATCATAGGAATGGTACCTTTTGAAGCACTTTATGGATGAAAGTCTTGTAATCCCTTATGTTGGAGCGACTCAAGCAAGAAAGTTGTGTTGGGACTGCAGATGGTATAGAACATTACCAAGCTATTTATGTTGATATGAGAGCAAATAAGGGATACCCAAGATAGGAAAAAGAGTAATACAAATCTATAGATGGATGATAGATGGGTTTGTAGTAGGTAATCAAGTGCTTTTGAAGGTTCCTTCCACTAAAGGAGTGATGCATTTTGATTAGAAGGGAAAGCTCATGTAACACCCCCAAAATTCACTACTGAAAAATTTTGTTTTATTAAAAGATAATTGCGGAAGCAGATTAATAAAACGTGAACTTTGGGAGTATTACCGCCACACTTAGTACCAGACCGATTCACTCATACCGTTCCAGTACTAAGTGCTAAGGCTAAAGGAAAGTGAAACACAATTTGAAAGAGGTTTAACGTACATAAATCAGAGTAGCGCATCAAATCATTTACAAGAATAAAATCCACCAATGGTAGTTACAGTAACAACATAACATTAAAACCAGGAATTTAAAGAGAAAGAGAAAACCCTAACGATACCGGATAACTCGTTACTCTCTTTCCCGTAGCCCACTTGAGTAGCAACTGAAAAGACCTGAAAGGGCACTGCCCATTGAATAGGCAGGGGCCCCATAAAGGGAATCCCTTCAGTACTACGGTACTAAGTAACCCTTTGATACCACACTTAAAGATAGGCCTGCATACGGCACATAATGCAAGCTACACACATAAATAATGAAAGGTGCACACGTAACAATAACATGCATAATAATTCATAGATCACGATCGATACTTTAGGCCTTAAGCCATGTCATAGTGTAAGATCGATACAATCGAGCCTTAAGCCATTATTCCATCATCATTCAATCAATATCATATTTTATATCCATGTGAGTGCGAGAACCCCACTATTATAGCCGATGGAACGGAAGTCAACACATAGGGCAGAACGCCTCTGACCACTACTATTGCCGGTGGACCGGAAGGTAAACACACAGGGCAGAACGCACCTGACCACTATTATTTGCCGGTGGACCGGTCTGGCCCCGAATCACATGGTGTTCCACTGTAAGTGATTAGTATTTTTCCATAACCTTATTCACATACATAACTAATTTTATTGAGCTTAGGACCCCCACTATTTTAGCCGGTGGACGGGAATATATATAAAATCATCATCTAGGGCACAACGCTCCCGGCCACTATTATAACCGGTGGACCGATACTCATAATCACATACCAGGGCAACACACTCCTAGACCACTATTATAACCGGTGGACCGGTACTCAATATCACATACCAGGGCAACACGTTCCTAGACCACTATTATAACCGGTGGACCGGTACTCAATATCTCAATCATCTGGGCCCGGCTCATTAATATTCCACTTTCAATAATAGTATCTTTCCTTTCTTTAACCAGCACATCAACCATATTTACTTGCCTCGAATAGGAGATCAATAACCTGGGACACAAAGGTACACTGGTCGTACCAGTGCATATCAGCTACTCAGTACCCTTCAACCACGAACCCAAGGACGCAAAGGTACCCTGGTCGTACTGGTGCATAAAGCTAACTCTGTACCCTACCGACAAGGATACCTAATCCATAAGTATGCATACCCCCTAATTATAAGTTTACTAAAACCTATTGACTAACCTTAACATCTCCTAGTTCATTTAACCATTGAAGCCTATAGGGTTTTGGTTGTTTAGTAATTGGTAATCCTAACTTAGATACTAATAAAATACTAGCAACATTCACACAACTCTCACTATCAATTGCCATGTTAAAACACTTATCATTAATTAAACATCTAGTATAAAATATGTTTTCTCTTTGTATTGCATTTGAGTCAGGTAATTTGTTACTATTTAATTCCCTATGCACAAAAAAAAAAAGATCCCTACTAACTGGAAGTTCTACTTCTTCTACAGACTCACTAAGGTCATCCATAACTGTGTTGACCTCTACCTCTTATTCCTCAGATTTAGATTCTATGTCTCCAAATTCCCTAATAAGAATATCCCTCCTATTAAGACACTCAAAGGCTATATGACCTAGTCCTCCACACTTAAAGCATTTTATATCTCTAGTCATAGAAGGACCACTAGTAGGGTTAGCTACAATAGTTTTACCCTTATCAACTCTATTTCCTACCTTAAACTCATTACCTTTACCCTTAAAATCAAATTTTCCACTGTTTTTCCAATTCCCAGAACTATTTCCACCAAAATTTCTCTTCAGAGTATTTCTAAACCCAATTCCAGGGGGTTTATTCTGTCTAGTTCTCCTTATTTAACTTTCTATTTTTACTGCTATATCAACCATCTTATTCAAAGTTCCATATGGATATAATTCTACCTTATCGGTAATTTTAGAATTCAACCCACTCAAGAACCTAGCCATTGTAGCATCCCCATCCTCAACAATTCTAATTTTAATTACTAACATTTCTAATTCCTTAAAATATTCATCTACAGATCTATTATCCTGACTTAATATTTGCAGTCTCTTATACAACTCTCTATAGTAATAATTTGGTACAAATCTCTTCCTCATTAAAACATTAAATTCATCCCAAGTCTATATAGGTGGTTTTCCGCTTCTATGCCTAGATAGAACAAGGTCATAATACCATGAAGAAGCATAGTCTGTAAACTCTACTACAGCTACATTAATTTTCTATTCATCAGAATAATTATATCATTCAAATACTAACTCTATCTTCCTTTCCCATTAAAAGTAATAATCAGGATCATTTCTCTCATTGAATCCAGGTATATTAAACTTAAGGTTACTTACATTCCTATCAATCTGATCTAATTCCCTTTCCTGCCTATTAACTTGTCTAGGTCTCCTATCACTATTATTGGATATTTGATCTTCTAATTCTTCTAAATTAGTTGAAGGGGGAATCCTATTTCTAGGTTCCATGGGATCCCTTCCTAATATCCCAGCATGTTGTTCATTTAGTCTATTATTTTGTAAATCATTAATCCTCATTTCTTGTTCTCCTATTCTTTGCTCTAGGTTAGCAAACAACACAGCCAATTGGACAGTCATTTGTTCTTGAAATGTTCTAAGTGTTTCTAAAAAATCATTACTAGACACCGACATTGATTGGTTCACAGACTGGCCGTTATTAGACATAATGAATCCTATCTTCTATTTAATTTATAAACAAATAAACAGTCAATCAATTTATAGAAAATAGCACAATTGAAGCTAAATAATCAAATAATGGCAACAAAAATGATCACACTTGTAAAAGAGTACTCACAGTACAACTATACTATTAAAAGAATCTACTAAAACATAACAATGATACTAGACAATCGCTGACCAACACACAGCAAAAAAATTCTCAAGAAAGGGACGAATATATTGTGCCAACAAATGTTGGTGGTTAAGCTGAATAACAAATTAGGACCCCTCTTCTTAGAGCCTCTACTCCTTTCTAGAAACAAGGATTTACCAATACTGAGTTAATACCTACAAACTCCTCAAGAACTTAGTGTAGCATTAACAAAAAACAAGAATATCAATTATTAATCACAAGAATTGTAGGAATTAGAAGGAGAAAAGGATAGAGTTTACTGAATGCAAAATTTCTTATCAATTACTGTCAAGACTCAAAAATCGGACCAAACCCTAGCTAAGAAATTCATCTAAATAGTTACTTAGGGGTTCCAAAGTACTATTGTCTCATTAGGGTTAAACTTCTTCGCTAAATATAAATAAAAATTTTCCGTCGAATTATCACAACAAGAATCGTTCAATTCTTATCAAACGCAAACCCTAGAAACACCAACTTACAAAATCAAGGGTTAGAAAACTCAAGAATTGGAAATAAACAAAAAAATTCAAAAACAAACGTAATAAACCACAAGAACTCGATTACTCAAGGCTCTAATACCAAATGATGAAGCCTGGATAGGTTTCAAGAAATTTCACCGAATCGTTAGTCGAGTGAAGGGTTCGATCTAAAAGATCGATCAGCCTAAGGAATCAAACCAAAGGAAGATCAAGAAAACTCAGAGCACAGTTATATTCAACGGCAACTGAGGTTGGATTTAGAGAAAAGAGATTCGAGAAGAAGATCGAGCCAGCGAGACTTTCACAAGGGAGAGAGAAGAATCTAGAGAGAAAAAATATGATCGAGAGCTATATAATTTGCCAAAAAGACTCATACAACCATCCTTACATACGCCTTATATATGCACGTATACAATACAAACAATACAAGCCATTATACGGTCGATGGGCTCAAATACAAAACCCAATATATTAGCCCAACATATCAACTAAGCAATACAAACAAAATATAGGGCTATTGATGCTTATAATAATAATTCAGCGCAACTACAAAATACAAGATTATAACACTCCCATATAAATGAATTACAAATTAATTCCCATCAGCTAATTTATGTCGCTAATTATGGCTATTAAGGGTTGCATAATCTACAATCCTTCTAACCAAGAAAATATGGGTCGGGTGGCTGATTATGCGGCCAACTTAATTTCCTCTAGCCAAGATGTGCTGGCAAATGCATCATATAGGATTGATAAATTTCCCTATGATATAATCAACAAGAAATATCAACTTATGCGGCAATTTCTGGAGCAGCAGCAGCAGCAACCAGCAACATCTACTCACAATAGCCACAATATGGTCCATTTCCAATAATTTGATTTTTCCCTAATTATTCACAAAATAAGAAAAGATTTTATAGGTACAATGCAATTTACAATAATCAATAGAATTATTTAAATACATATATTTAGATACACATCATTATGCTAATTTGATTAAGGTTTAGTGGGCTTTAGGCCTTTTATTTAGATAATTTTGTTTTGCATGATTTTGAGAGCTACAGTCAATTTGTGGAAGTGTAACAATACTATGATAATTTAGGCCATGTTTAGGAAAAGTTTCCTGTACAAGTTGATTTTATTTCACCATGTTTAAGATACTTTAGATTTAGTTAAATGTTGGGATGATTTAGTTTTTCTTAATGTTCATAAATATATTCAAGGTGTTCTTGATTATTTTCTTCATGTTTTTTTGTTAATTTGTCTCTAATTATAATATGTTAGGTTTTATTCTTGAGATGGAAAATTTTTAATAGTTTGTAGTATTCAAGAGGAATAGTGCTTTTACTATAATAGTATTTTAACATAAATAGGGATTTAATATGTGTAGTATCTTTTATGAATAGTATTTTGACATTTCAAGGGAATATTAATTCTTACTAAAAAAAATAATTTTGGCTTTTAAATTTAACTTATTAGTATAAAATAATGTTTATTATCATCCATGAATAATGTTTTTTGGAGAAAGTTTTCATTTAAGCTATTTTAGCATTCTTAGTTGTTTAATGCCATTAGTCTAGTCTTCCATGGCCTCAAATATAATTCTTTGTTACTTAAAATATTTTCAAGATTTTAGGTAAAAGTAATTTATTTGGTTAAATGTTGCTTGACCTTGTATGCCTTTTAAGCCTTTGGTTTTGATGTTTTAGGTTATACCTTAAGTTTATGGTTTAGTTTTTGTTCAAATTTACACCTTTAGTTTTATCGACTTGTATTATACTCCATGCCTTTGTTGCATTTTGGATCTTTGGGATCTTTTTAAGTGGCATTGGTACAAGATGAGGTATGACTTATCTTATCTGGTTGTGTTGTTGTAGGTGTTGATGAATTTTGTACATAGCTAAGTATCAAGTAGTTAGCCTTAGTGTTCACCATTAACAACCTTCTAAAATATATTAAAACATAATAAGCTAAATGTACTAAAATAAAATAGAGATAAAATGACAATAGGGTAAAGCCCTAAAACTTGTTCCATTAAGAACCCATAAAACATCTCTTGGTATCCACGCTTTCAAGCCCCCTATCCCCAAAACAA
Organism: Tamarix chinensis; assembly: GCA_030549775.1. Classification (NCBI taxonomy): domain Eukaryota; kingdom Viridiplantae; phylum Streptophyta; class Magnoliopsida; order Caryophyllales; family Tamaricaceae; genus Tamarix; species Tamarix chinensis. The sequence continues at coordinate 60,158,563 of CM060177.1, read as the reverse complement.
GGTAGGCCAACTACCTGACACCCTAAAAAACCTACACATGGTCTTCTTGTTGTAGAATTGAGTAGTTGATCAAACAAATCGGTACATCAATAAGATACCTACTTATTATCCCAATTTAACTCCTTAACAGTTTCCATAAACATGCAAGGCCATGAAATAATATGGAAATTATGCTACACATATATCATGCTTACGCTATATAATTAGATATATACCATAATCATATAATGCCTCAGGATTTTATGTCATGCAAAATATTAGTTAATTCATAACCCATCATGCTTATCAAAACAACATAGACATCATAGATGGAAACATATAATTAATAACCATTTATTCCACAACTCACTAGGCTCTTCTAATATCTATTTATAAGAGTTTCCCAGTAGGTTCATTTCCTAAGTTTACATAATCCATTAGATTAATTATTTATAAGTCATTATTACTTATTGAGGAATAATTTGGGTTGCCATCCCATGGTCTCACATATAATGGAATCCTATCCAAATCGCAAGACATAAAGGCCAATCGAAGCCAAGCAACCACCAATGGCAATCAAGTCCTAACTAAAGCCAAATAAACACTAATGGACATCAAATCATGGCCAAAATCAAATAAACCATGTAGGTAACTATACCATTTGGTATCAATATCCCTTAGTACATCATTAGTGTCCAAAGTTGGTAAGGCCTTGGGATCTATTAGGATTCCGCCAGAAGAGACCAATAAAGGCCCAAAGGTAAACTAACCCTTAGTAGCTAATCAATGATTGCAAATCTATACCCATCCACTACTTAATCAGCTTTCACTTTAAATGATTCATGCGTTATTCACTAAAGTTAGGTTATCACATATGTCCCATATAAAAATTAAAACAACAAGCCATATAATCATTCCATATTAACCATTTTTACACTTCAAACCATGTGGTGGGGTTTTCAGTAGTTCTTAGCCAAGTTTATTACATCTATTAAGATCATAGTAATAAAAATAGGACTGAATTGGCCTGCCAAACTAGCAAATTAGTGAACCAGTCATATAACTAGTCTAAATATCATATTAAGCCAATTAAGTAAAAAAATGATGTTAAACTAAAAAAAAAATAGGCTAGTTTTTAAAATAAAAATAGGAACCAACAGTTTTATAGTGAACCAACCCCATTTTTTCTTCTCTTCTACTCATACTAATGTAGTACATATAGGCTACAAAACACATATGTAGAATATTGTACTACTGCTATAGGACTACACTACAACTAACTAAACAACATTGAGCAAATTTTTTCAAATCTAAACCTATCTTTACCATCGTTTGTCCATTATCTTCTCTTCTGCAGTTGATCAGGGAGGCTTTCGAGTCTTGATACTGAGGAGGTCAACACTAAGGCATAAGCACCAAATTTGTTTGTCGTCATCTTCATTTGTTCAACCTCATCGACTGTTGTAGTAGGTGCTTCATCAAACTTCTTTAGCTTTCTAACCTTGGTCACTGATACTACAATCCACTATAAACGTTGAGGAGGTCAACACTATGAAGCATCTTTGTCCACAAACAATTATCTTCAACTTTTCAGTCTCCTTACCCAATGCAATTAGTCGTTCATCCATAGTCTAGCATCTCCAACCTACATGCTTGATGCAATTGGTGGTTTGTCTAACATCTACAACCTCACTTGGTGTAGTGATTTCTATCTCCCCTGATTCCTCAATTCAGTGTCACCCATTTTCATCGCTTGGACCTCCTTGAATCTTAGGTTAGTATTTTTATCAACCATTGATTCTGAATGAAGTTATTTAATTGTCACTGTCCATTTTCATAGCTGATTATGTTGAATTATGTTATATCGACCAATCTTAAGTGTTGAATTCTATTGAATGCTAATTAAGAATGCCCAAATTTTGTCTATTTACTCTATTTTGGTATTATTGTCACCCATTATGCTAATTATGAATTTCCAATATCAGGTTTCCATTTTCATAGCTGATTTAAGTTGAATTATATTATGTCAACCAATCTCAGGCGTTGAATTCTATTGAATACTGATTATAAATGCCCAATTACTCTCCATTTAGTATTTTTTTAGTACTATTATCACCCATTATGCTGATTATGAATGCCTAATCTCAATCCATTTTCATAGTTGATTATGTTGAATGCCCAATTATTGACTGTTGTTGAATTCATTCGATTATGCCTAATTGTTGTTGAATGATGTTAGTTGAATAGTTTAACTTTAAATGGCATCCATCTTAGTTGATTATTTTTTATCATATATTCTTAATGATTTTGTTGTTAATTAGGCTCATTTCAATTGGGCATTTGATAATTCTGCCATTCAATTGCACAAAAGTATTTAATTGGGCTTGTTTCATTTCAGTCTTATATGTTGTTGATCATAAGGCATGCTACTAAATTTGAGAATTAAGCTATATTACTAAATAAATAGTGGAGTTTGATACTGAATTTGTGTTGATTCTTTGAAATTTGAATGCAAGCAGTCATCATAATGTTTAAGCTATATTAAAAGGGTACCTATTTTAGTATTTTGTATTTGTTATTGTTAATGTGTCTCTTAAGTTGCACTACAACAAACTGGCACATTAACGACCAATTTAGCGTCCAATTTTTTTTTGGTCGTTATTGATATATTATTAACGACCACCATTAAAAGTCGTTGTTATTGGTATATCTATTACGAATAATATAATTTTTGGTCGTTAATCATTAATTTATTGGTTGCTAAAATTATTTATGTCTCATATATATGTTTTATAATAAAAAAATTTTAAAATTTTAAAATCCAAAAAAAATATGATGAAAAAAAACACTTAAACCCCCTCAAATCCTCAAAATTTCAAAAAAAAACCCAAAATCCCGCCCCAACGCCCCTGCCCCTGCCTTCTTTTTAGTTCTCCTATGGAGCTTCGACCAAACAGCTCCTGGCTCCTGCCTTACCCCCGACCCCTTGCCCCTGCCGCACCACCACACCAGCCAAACACTTCTTGTTCTGCATCTTCGACCCAGGCCGCACCACCACACCAGCCACCACTGCTCGAGCACACCACCGACCCTCCTCTCTTCACCTTCATCCTGCAGCTCAGCAGCAGTGAGCATCAGCATCAGCAGTAGCCGCCAGCAACGCGCGAAGGCAGCAACGGTGCGGCACCACCCGTCAACCTCCGGTGCCGCTCGGCACCGTCGAGTGGTCCTTGTCCACCGGCAAAGCTCCAGCACCCCTCATCCTCTCCAATTTTGCAGCAATTCGTTTGGTATAAATACTTAAACCCTAACTTTAGTTTTGATTAATTTTGAATGAATTAACTTATAATAAGATAAATTAGTTGTTTAATTATATATAGATGTGCTGTATGAGTGATTTGGAATGGTTAATTGTATTAATTGTAGTTGATTTGTAAAAATTGAATTTGTGACCCGGTGATATCCGGATTTGTCGGTTTTATCCGATTAAGCTATTTTAGATAAATTGAATTTACAATATGCTTTAAAATATATCTAATTTCATTTTAGAACTATCAATTTGAAAATTTTGTGCAAAATTAATCGAAATTGGATTCTTAGGTCAAAATTCTTGTGGATTTAAATTAGATTGTGTAATCGAGTTATTTTATTCAATTGTTTATATAATTTACATTAGATTATGTTTAATTTCATTGTCGATCCGTCAATTTAAATATTTAGCAAGATTTGAGCGGATTTGTAGTCCGAGCTAAAAAACCCTAATTATGTTAAATTGGATCTTTTCTTTATTGTATTAACCAATTGAGTATACAATTTATGTTATCTTGATTGCCATGGCATAAGAATATGAGTTGTGGGTGTGTACAACTTAATGTGGTGGTATTGTTTTGGTTGGTCCACATAATATGTTTTACATCAACTTAAAACACTATAGTGACATGGATGTAATGTTTAGTATAGATAACATGTGACTAAGTTTGGTGTAAGCTTAAAAAATTGTCATTATATGGATAATATATATTGTGTCAGTAGAAACAAAGTTATAATTTGATAAGTTAGTGTAAGCTAGAACCTACTTTTGATAATGACTTTAATGTCATCTGAAAATAGTGTTGGTAACAGTTATTTAAGGTCTAAGTATTTGGGTATACGTATGATGATGATGATATATGGAGGAATCAGTACAAATTAACTAAATTCTTAGGGGTGTATTAGGGATTTTACTACTATAAAGGGAATCCTTAAATCTTTTATTGTGATCTATGGATATTTTTTGCTTATGTGTCTTATAGTACGTATATATGAAAGCATGATAAATACAATTTTTAAGGTCATGAGATAGATATGTCTTCTTCAAATATGAAATGTTTTTAAGTGTATATAGAGGTTATATCTTACTAAGTACCTTACTATACAGATGCATTTGTGGAGTTGTATTGACTTTGGCTTATTTGGAGGAGTAGTTAGTGATGTTTTTCAAGTTGTAAAATTTTTGTTGAAGCTTTTGATTGGGATAGTGATGATAGCCTAGGCTTGTTGAATTTTAATTTCCTTAACTACTTGCTCATTTATCTATGTTCTTTCTTTTCATTATATACAATTATATTCATCACTACCCTATCATTATCTTATTTATTAAAGGTTTTATTATTGTAAAATTTTGGATCTACTACACTTACCCTTGCATGGGGCATTGAATTAGATGAATGATCACACCTCTCTTCATGTTTTATGTAGTAATTTCACCTCCATTCCCTTATTTTTCTTCCTCATGTATCATTAGAAAAAAATTTCAATTATGGGAAAAAGGTCTTGATGTGGTTTTATGAAAGTAAACGGAAGGTTGGATCAAAGATTGTATGAGAAACTATCACCCACGAATTAATGCAAAAGATAAGAAGGTTGTATCTCATTTGGTACTACTTTCTCCCTGTCATGATCGATTCCCTTTAGGTTTTATGTTGTCTTCATAAATTATATAGCAATAGTCTTTGTGTATGATTACTCTATTTCCGTTTGCTATGCTGATTTGGTAAACCTGGAGTTATTAGATGTTACGCCCACCTCCACCCTAGGGCTGTTAACTGCCAGAAGAAGAAATGTGGACACAACAATCAGGTTTGATTCTGCATCTTTGTTGTACTTGAGATATGTTGAGAATAAGTGCATGGGGTGTTTGAAATATATCTACTTGTTTTGTTTTTCTTTCTGCAATTGTAGATTATCCTGTCTTACATGTTTTTATCTTGGAAGTCTAAGCTACATGTACCAGGAGAAGAGTGTTTTTTTGATACTCTGCATATCTTGTCTAGCCAAAGTGGTTGTAGCTATATAAATCATTAGAAGTTAACTGGCCGGTCGTTGTGAACTTAGTCAGCGATCTTGCTTACCGAACTTCTCACATAGATAATTGTTCTTTTATTCTACTTTGTAGTATCTTGGCTAGTAAGGAATTTGGGAAGTTGGAGAGGAGATGTCATAAGAATTTAGTCATGTTAGATTTATGGATGTTTGTACTTGCTGGTGGTGTATAATTTGTTATTGTTAGGCCTTTGTCATGTTTTTGAATTTTTTTTTAAAAATTGGAAGTTAAATGTAAGTGAATCATTTAAGAATGACACAAAATTATTCTAGTTCTATGGATTATGCAATATTGTTAACTATCTATTGGCTCGTAGTAATCTACTAAATGTATTCATACAAATTTATAGTGGATGAACTGGAATATAATATAGTAAGCACTTATGGTTACAAGCAGAGGAAAAAGGACAACGATGTAAACAATCATAATGTGCACATGCAAGAAGGAAGGATGAAATATTAGGGGATAAAAGAATCTTGCGTATCTTAATCCTGTGATCTTTGTTTCAACCCTCTGTTAATTCTGACATTGTTATTCATCATCTTCTGGGGTACTGCAGGATGGGCATTTCTTGATTACCAAGGATTTCTGGTTTCGTGGCTGCTCCTATAAAGTTGGGTTCTTGGGCTGCTGGAAGTTCTTTTCTTGTTGTGGGTTCCCTCGCACCCCATGGTTGAGGATAGAGACTAAGGTAGAACAAAACAGTAGAAGAATAGGGAAAGGGGGAGGGGCTAGGAGATGCAGAGATACAGAGAGAGAGCCGATTGCAGTAGGAGTGGAAGAATTAGCTTAATCAGTCAAATCCCCAAATCTGGTTTTTCTAAAAATTGGAAAGTATCTTTCCAAATTGCAGTAGTAATATTTTTCTAAGTTAATATGCAGAATTTCTAATTTCTAATAACAATAATAACTAAATGTGATGCTATTTAAAGGTCTTTAGTTTTGTTGCTTGTGCCCCAACCAATTCACAAAACAGAATAGGTTGTTGGTATTTAAGGGTCTTTAGTTTTGTTGCTTATGCCCCAACCAATTCACATAATAGAATGGGTTGTTGGTATTTAAGGGTCTTTAGTTTTGTTCTATATATAATCAAAATTAGCCAAAAAAATAGGCAATATGGCACCATGTGCATGAAAATTGAAATACAGTGGGATTTGGTCCAATAAAAGTTTGACCAGAGTACAAAGAAAGAGAAAATGAGAAGTAAAGGAAAAATGAATAAAGGTAATGATGATGCATGATTTAGGTTGTCCTAGTAGAGCACATTTAATAAGTTCGGATGTTATTGAATCATATTTATTTCCATTTTCATTATTTTCCTTGTATTTGGAGATTTCATTTTATATATCTCATTTCATGAATTGTTGTCATTGTTTATTATTCGGCGTAATGTTTGTCTTTTATTTTGATATCATATGTCATTGTTTATTTGATACTTATATTAATTATTATTTTTATATTTCTATTGTTGCAGATCCAGTTTATTTTAATAAATTTACCAAGTCTATTGTATCCGATGGATAGAATGATTAATTCTTAAGCGGCTGCTAATCATGATATTTTTGTAATACAACGACATATTGTAGCTCTTTTGTATGAATATTTAGTTGAATGTTTAATTATAAACAGATATTTAGAAAATTATATCTATTTGTTCGAATGAATATATATGTATGCAGGTACAGGATTTGAAAAGATCAAAATGGATATAAATACATACATACAGGTACAAGTCTTAAGAAGATTGAAATGGATATATGTACGCATACATGTACAGGTCTTCAAAAGATTGAAATGGATATATGTATATCCATATAGGTGCAGGGTTATAGATGAATATTGAAATGTTGATTATATATATTATTGAATATATAATTATGCCATTTGCGACCAATAAATTATGTCGCAAATAATGAATGAATTTTAGTATTGACGGAAAAATTAGTCGTTATTGGTGTAATATTTTTTTAATTACGATAAAACAAATTGGTCGTTAATATTATTTACGACAGTGTATTTTATTCGTCGTTATTATTTTTAACGACCAACATCATACGTTGTCGCTATTACTTTTAGCGACCAACGTCATAAGTTGTCGTTATTACTTTCAGCGAGCAACATTTTGTTTCGTCGTTATTACCTTTAGCGACGAAAATTATACGCCGTTGCTATTGCATTAGGGACCAAAATAATATGTAGTCGTTATTGCTTTAGCGACCAAAAAATTTCAGTTGGTCGTTAAAGCCTTTAACGAGGGAGTAATAACGACCACTGACGACCAACAAAATTTTTGGTCGTTATTAGCTTTAGCGACCAACATTTGGCCATTAACGACGAAATTTGTTGGTTTTTAAAAACCTCATTTCTAGTAGTGTTGGGTTTTGGATATTTAGAGTGTAACTTATGATAATATGCTTATCTAATTTTACAGTTGCTATTGTTAATGTGTCTCTTTTGATAGACTTTCCTTCACACCATGAACCACCTTTGATACCTCCTCATATGGTAACTAGTAGTTCCAAATTAGGTGAGAAGTTAAGGGTTTTAGATAGGGGGAAAAATACTATAGGGCATCATTCCAAAGAAATTTAGATGCGCAATCATGAGTTACAAAGGAAAAATTCTATTGAGAAATTTGACATTCTTATTTATAAGTGGATGCTTGATTCATGTATCCCATTCAATGCTACAAATTCTAATTATTATTAGCCTGTAATTAATTATATACCTCACATTGGTCCTGGTTATAAGGGGCTAACTATTCATGCTCTTCATGGTTAATTGTTATTGAAAAATGTTGAAGAGGTAAAGAATTATGTTAAGATTTTTCATTCCCATTAAAAAGAAACTGGTTGTACTATTATGGTAGATGAGTGGGTGGACCAACATAATCGAACATTAATTAACTTCTTCGCTTATAGTCTAAAAGGTATTATGTTTTTAAAGTCCATCGATACTTATAATGCTTTAGAAACTATTGAACTATTTCATAAATTATTTAGAGATATTGTTCTCAATGTTGATGCTAAAAATGTTGTGCATATGGTTACTGACAATGCTGTAAATTATGTTGCTGCTAAAAGATAATTAGAATATAATTTTAAGTCACTTTATTGGTCTTCATGTGTTGTGCATGGAGTTAATTTGATTCTTAAAGATATAAGTAAGTTAGATCAGGTGGAAGACACTGCCAAGCATGCCTCAAAAATAACTAAGTACATTTATAATCATTGTTATGCAGTGCATTTGATGAGGAAGTTCACTAAAGGAATAGAGATCATTTGTCTATCTCCTACTTGGATTGATACAAATTTTATTACTTTGCAAAGCATTTTGACACATCAAAATGCTCTTAGGGTGAAGGTTGTGTTTATGGAGTGGACCTCTTGTGCTTATGGTAAAGATAAGGAGGGTAAGAAGTTTATGGAGAATGTTTTGGACACCATATTTTGGAAGGAAAGTGCTATAATTGTGAAACTTATTGAAGCTCTTGCACGTGTTATGTGATTAGTGGATAGTAGAGAGAAGCCGTATATGGGTTATTTGTATCAAGCCTTTCACAAGGTTAGAGATGATACAGTTGTTAGATTTCAAAGAATAAAGTAAAAGGGTGGAGCCTTATCTTCAGATTATTTCTTCTTGTTAGGATAATCAACTCTCAAGGAACTTATATGTAGTCAGTTATTGGTTTAATCCTCATTTCTAGTACTCATATAAAATTTCTCAACATCAAAGTACATTGTCTTCTATTGTTGATGTCATTGAGAGATACACAAATGGGAATTTTATGTTGAGGTAAAAATTAACGAGGGAGATTAGCTCTTTTAGAAAAGTAGAAGGAGATTTTGGAAGACCATCTGATGTCCAAGATCGTTGTATTTTTGCTCCAAGTATGACTTTGTTTACTTATTTCAAAGTACTATCATATTTTATATGTAATTACAACTTTTTAAGTTTGTTTGGTAAACTATTATATTGATTTTGTAGATGAATGGTGGGCATTGTATGGATGTGATGCTCCAAATCTACAAACACTTGCAGTTCGTGTTTTAAACCAGACATGCAGTGCTTTGAGTTGTGAAAGAAATTGGAGCATATTTGAGTATATCCATTCAAAGAAAAGGAATGGACTTGAGCACCAAAGTTCAATGATTAGTCTTTATGCACTCTAACTTGAGATTGCAACAATGGTATACATGTAATTTGTATTTGTCTTACTATTATAAACATATCTAAAGTTATCGCTTTTATTTGATAATATTACCAAGCTTGTCTAATTTTATTTTCTTTTTTGTAGGAATCGATTTAAGATAATTTATGAACTAATTAATTTAAATAATTTGATGTAATTAGCTCTTAAATTGTTGTGGATGAGCCACCTGGCTTGAATAACAAAAAGCCGAAGTTGCTAAGAAATGATTTAGGTTCTATCATTATTCAACACAACTCTAATGAGGGTAGAAAGCTCATAGCTTTTTATTTCTTATGTAATTTTATATAATAATTTAAGTAATTATTCTTATTCTATTTTTGTAGATGTATTGGATGAACTTGATGGAAGTGGAGATGATTAAGCTTATGGGGAGAGTGGAGATGACAATGAAGATAATCTCATGCATGAAAATGTCATCCCTATATTTTATAATGTTGGAGATGACAAAAAATAATCTATAGGATTGGTTAAGTAGTTATTTGATCAAACTATTTACTTTATCTGATTGAATTGTAGCTTTAGAACTAATGTGTTTAATTTTAATTTGTTTATGAATATGTAAGAGACTTAATGTTAAATTATATTATTTTGTAATAGGATATGATATGTAGAAGATGTTTGATATGAAATTTATGTCTTTTTATTAAGTTATATGAATGTGTGATGATCTCTTTATGATGAGAAGTATTTTTTGTGATCTATATTATTTAATATTAAGTATTAAAATATATTTTTAAACAAATGAGTAGATTTGACCTCAATTGGGGGAACAATTTGAACCAATGGTTTGACTAGTTTAAACCACTTGTCCAACTAGTGAACCTGTAAACCAGTAACCTGACTGGTTCACTGATCGGTCTCATTTTAAAAACTATGATTAATATATTCCAATTAATCTAATAATTTGGATTAAATTATCTATTATTAGCATCATAAAATACACGCTTCAATTTTCCCATTAAAATCTCCCAAAGGCACTTACTAAAGATACCATGAATTACGAATCAATTAATCCATTCAATTAGTGTTACGTAATTCATGCCAAGATATGTGTTTTCATCATTAAGGAATCATATTATAGCATAATATCAAATCTCAAATCTTAGAAAGATTCATAGAAACAAAACAACACTCACTCGGTGAACCTATCAATTGGCTTGGGCTAGTTGATCAATCGATTTAGCTTAGCTAAACCTTAGAGTTCCCCATAAAAAAAATCAAATGGTTAGGTTGTACCAGCCAAGTGAACTAAGACTATTCAATTAGTTATGAAAATTTAGATAATGGATTTAAAAAAAAAAACAACCAAGGTTACCATAGATAACTTGGTTAATTGGTTTAGGCTAACCAACTGACTATTCTAATGACTAGTTGATTGATTTATCTTAACTAGTTGATCATTTTGGCTTACCTAGTCAATGGGTTTACACCTAAACAACGTATAATAGGAATTTAAATCCAATTAAGGCTCCAAAACCAACCACATGAAATCATAACATCACCATTTATAGAAAATATAGGCTACACATGCTCATATACTAATTATGTTATATCCTCATAAGATCAACCATAATGTCTAATGAAATCATACTTTTCTCTAAAATCTTATAACATGAAACACCAAATTAATTATAGTATCATTAATGCATAAAAATATTTAAAATATAAAAAGTATACTATCTCACATGCTTAATCAGACAACAATTAAAAGGTAGGAGTGACTTACTTGAAAGGTTAGCACAATTCCATAGGAAGAAGGAGAAGCAATTAGCTTAAAGATACTAACTTCCAAAACCATAAAACAAGAAGTTAATATCAAGAACCTCCAAATAATTATTATAAACCAATTATTATGAATTACAGGAAGAAAATAAAATCTACCACTTCTAACAAGATCCCAAGAAAACTAGCTAAAAGTGAAAATTAACTTTTTCTTCCCAAATCTAACTCATTATTGCTCAAGTATAAAGCAAGATAGAGCTATAGAATGCATCAAAAGAGTAAACCAAGTTAAAATGAAAGCTTAAAGTGGAGAACTAGTGTTTAGAAAACTCAAAACATTTTTGCAGCTGAAAAGAGGTAAAGGGATAAGATGATTAGTGTTATTTATAACAAATGAACCAATTAAAGAAGGAGTGAGATAGTGTGATGATTCAAAAACCCTAATCTTACCATTGAAATTTGTGTTGAAGGGGAAGATTTATCAAGCGGAGTTTGAATTCCATACTAGAGTGCAAATGGTGATTTTCTAGATAATACAAGCTAGGATTCTCTAGAGAAACGTGGAACAAAAGAAAAAGGACATGTGTAGATTGGTTTAGGAAGTGAATCTCTTATCTGTGGGTGATAGCCTAGAACAAAACATATGATCTAGAGTCATAAGGAGGAGAGAGGAAGAAGAAGGTGAAGGGTGAGGTCATCATCCCCCTTCATTGTAAAATCAGCTATTTGAATCTACTGAAGGCAAATTTAAAGCTGGATAAATGATCAATAGGTTTAAAGATTACTCAAGAATAGCTAAGAGTTGGATTATCATGGTTCTGTTTTGATGAAAGCATTTTCTCCAAAAAAAATAAACTTAAAAAAACACTTAGCTCAACAAACTAATTACATGTTTTGGGAAAACCAATTGACTATTCTACAGACAAGTGGATTGGCTCCCCAAATATATTTCTCAATTTCATCGTATCAAAATCAACCTCAAAATGATAAACCAATTAATCAATTCATGGAACCATTCAATTGGTATGCTAAGAAAAATCATTTTACTTAGTTTTTTTCTAAACTATTTTGAATTCCTTTTCAAATCAAACCCAAAATATATATCTAACATCTAACACCACCAAAACTCCATTAAATACAATAATTTCCCTTTTTTTATAAATCTCACAACTACAAGGTATTGTAGTAGGCACTAGACAATGGTTGTGGAATTAAAATGGTAGGCCATAGGCTATCATAGATGTCGATTTTAAGTCCAGACCATCATCTATAGCCTTACCATTATTTTTTACTGATATATTGATGGTAGTGTTTTACTACAACTGATGTCTATGTTCTCTAATTTTTTAATTTATAGAGAACCTAGTTTCCCATAACTTTCATAATTCCCTACACATAAAAGAATGAAAGCATTTCCAATTGATACACAAGCATCAATATTGGGTATCCCATCTCAAAATTTACTATGTGCACTATATATTTCTATTAACTTGCCATATGATTAAAAACTTATAACATATATAAACATCGACCAACCATTAATAACATGAATTAATTTACTTTAAAAAATTACATAAATACTTAAATGAATAATTAATATAGAGCAAAAAACAATTTTTTCAAACAAGATAAGAAATATAAATATATTTTAGAGCAAGGTATTAATCAGAAATAAATGTCATTGTTATCAAATTAGACTCATTACTTCTCATAAGCTTAGCAAGATATTTAACATGTGAAATGAAGAGAACAAACTAAATAACAAATTCTTTTCTTACAAAATCATAGGTGTGAAATCTTCATCATGACCATAAAATGACATACGTACAGCAAACCATAAAAGTCAAAATTATACATAAAGTTTAACCAGGAATTGATCAAAATATATGTCATTCACAAATTTAATATACAATTTCAACAATTAAGATATGCTTCCTAAATTTCACAACATGAAAATTATTTCATTTATATTTGCACACAACATTCTTCTATGTCGCTTTACATTGTTGTATATATCTACCTTATGCACAAAGTCAAATTTAAGTACATAAAATCTTTCTTAGTGATCTTCCTGAAAATAAACATCATCAATAACATTAGAAATATTGAATGAGTAAGGTAGGTTCATATTCAACACATTCTCCCCTTCTTTTTTATCATCCCATTTCTTTGATTACAAGATTGTGGATCATTGTTTATCGACTAGATTAGAAACATAGAAGACTTGTTTGGCTTGTGAGGCTAATGTAAATGGGAATTTTCTATCACTAAGTCTAGAAAAATATACCCCTATAAACCCCACCTCTTTATTAGACATGTTATTTTGATTTCCAACCCATTTGAAGCCAAATAACAAAACTGGAAAGAGGTGTAATCCAATAACCATATACATCCAATCATGTCATAGTACAACATGGATGTATAAATAGGGTTTTTGTCTCTACCACTTGCTATATGCAAAGCTTTAGATACTACACTCACACCACTATTCTCTTTGGTACTCTTGTTGTTTTTTCTTTTGTGTAGAAAGTACAACCATCAGCCATATATGAGTTGTAGCATAGTACTTCTTGATGAGGGGAGAGTGATAACCAAAATAAATTAGTTTTGAGATAAAAAAATTGTGATTCCAACCACTGCAGAAATGAATTATTATTTTTCTCTAATAACTATTTCTCTCTTTTATATACATTTGAAGCCCTTATTATATCAATGTGGTATTACAAAAATAATTAGACATCATGTATATTATGAAGCAAAATTGAGTGAGCTTATCTCAATATGTAAGAAACAACAATCTTGAGCATCAAATACCCATTACGCCTTTTCCCTTCATCTAATGTATTTAAATAGTATTTGCACCCGTTAAGAACTCATAATATAAATTAGTCACCTCCTCCACTAGAAAGTGTAACACCCCAAAATTTATGAATCAAAAAAGTTTATTTTTAAAAGTTAATTGTGGACACTAAAATAGTAAATCATGGGGTGTTATACTTGGTATATGTCAGGTTTTCTCTACCATTATGTTACCAAGTACTAAGGTGATAAATTCATATTTTGACATATTTTATACCCTTATAATCTTAGTTTTTAGTATTTTATTCTAGTATATTTACATACTAGGTGGCCATATAAATATACTAGAATATATATATATAAATTACAGCTACTTTAGATAACAATTCACCTAATATTTTTTGATTCTAACCGAAGTAGTAAAATGTCTATATAAGTGTGGGTCAATGAAAGGAAATACAGCTAGACATGCTTAGTGTACTAGCTTGGGTACTTAGATTGACATTCTTCTAATTATACTTGATGCATTAAATCTAGTTAAATATAGGAGCCGCTTGTTACTGCTATACTGCTAGTATTTAATAGCATTAATATTTATACTTTGTCGTATTAATTAATTAAGGGAAGTAATATAAGGTGTATGGACCTACTTTTGGTGTACAACTTGGTCAATCCCATTCTTATGATTAAATATTAACTTAGAAATTAATATTATACTTTTGAATTAATCTAGTGGTGGATTTCGAATTCCATAGCATATTTATCATATCTACGGTTTTCCATTATTTTTATTATTATTTTATTTTATTTTTTTTATTCCTTTTATTATTTTATTATTTTTATTTTTATTTTTATAACCCCCATTAGCATTTTTCTTATTTATTTATTTTGTGTTATTTAGGATTTTTATTTTTATTTTTATTTCAAGCTAGTTATATAGAGGTGAGCCCTCTCAATCCCCAGTTTAGAACAATACCCTTATTTATCAATACTACAATTGTCAACAAGAGGGTTTAAATTGCGTGCCTACTACGGCCACACTATAAGGCCAAAACGTTATTCTACTTACAATAATCATGCAATTATAAATTAGAGTAGTAAGAGAGTTAAAGCAAATTAATAACATTTCAAATGGAACCAACTATCAGTGGTCATAAAATGTTAGTATAAGAAAATACATAAAGATTGTAAGAATTATAGATTGTTTAGGATAAAAAGATACCAGATAAAACAATGAATAACCATACGCTCTAAACCAAAAGGATAGCCTTCAACAGATCTTGTAAGCTAACTTGCAAAAGCCACTACCCATTAAATAAGCATAAGGCCAAAATGTTATTCTACTTACAATAATCACACAATTATAAATCAGAGTAGTGAGAGAGTTAAAGCAAATTAATAACATTTCAAATGGAACTAACTATCAGTGGTCATAAAATGTCAGTATAAGAAAATACATAAAGACTGTAAGAATTACATATTGTTTGGGATCAAAAGATACCAGATAAAACACCGAATAACCATACACTCTAAACCAAAAAGATAGCCTTCAACAGATCTTGTATGCTAACTTGCAAAGGCTACTACCCATTAAATAAGCAGGGGCTTAAGAAAAGGAAACCTTTAGT
This sequence comes from Tamarix chinensis, assembly GCA_030549775.1. NCBI lineage: Eukaryota > Viridiplantae > Streptophyta > Magnoliopsida > Caryophyllales > Tamaricaceae > Tamarix > Tamarix chinensis. The sequence continues at coordinate 60,142,860 of CM060177.1, read as the reverse complement.
ATAACAATAAAGAGTAATTCATTACATAAGAAATAACTAAAACTTACAAGTGGAGCACCCAAGTTATGCTCTTTCATTATAATTAGGAAACAACATTATTCACAAGTAATAAACATGGTCACAATTCTCATCATCAAACCCACAACTTCTCATAACATAGTTTGGCTCAACAACACAAACCAATAACAACACGCATCAAAAGGTAGGCACAAAGGCTACTACCAGACCATCGGTAAGCACGAAGGTTACTACCGAACCATACGTAGTGTAACACTGCCATTTTTTCACTACCCAAAAAATTTCATTAAAATATGTTGTAGAAGCATAAAAACATAGGAAAAATAGGGTGCTACTATAGTACGAGACATAGGATAAATGCCTATTACCCACCCCATATCAAATACAAGGCTAAATCAACCAAACATTTAAAATAGAATAATGCACAAATAACAATTCAATTAAACAGCTCCAAAAGTGTTTACATTAGAGGCCCTAATGGGTTCTAATCAAATCATTACAAATATATGGGAATAAAGTACAAGGCTATAAAATAGAATTAAGGGCATGATAACCAAATCAAAACCAAGGCTCAATCATGGATCCCACCAAAACCTTCTAAATGTCCTCCCTCACAAGCCCCGACCTAACTAAGGCAAACCCTTTACTGGCCATCCACAAAGACCTACACATGGTCATCTACTTGCGGGAATGAGCAAGTGACCAAGCAAACATGCACAATAGCATACTATATACTGAGTAAGCCAAGTTGCTCCCTTAATGTAACACAAGTATACTAATATATCATACATGAACATAATATACAACATGTATCATGGTAATGCCATATGTAAAGGTAATAATGCAAAAAACATGCCATCATATACAATTCCAGCACACTAAAATACTTCATGCTTAATAATCATAACACTTTCACAAAATGCTTACAATAAACAATACTTGAAAATATCTAAACAACCCATATGCTTATTTTTGTTTATCCAATTACTTTAGGATATGCCATCCATTTATCCATATAAGAGGTGGGCCAATCACCCAATTATTATTCCATTCCATAACCAATGAGTCAAGATATACACCAACTTAATCATTTTGGGTCAATCATATCATTATTTCAATTTTATAGCCAATTATCAACCATTCATTTGGTTAACATTCATAATTATCAACCAGTATTTACCATCCATATTTTTTTTATAATTGAAATATGGACTGCACACCATCCCAAGGTCTCACACACTATGGAAGCCTATCAAGAGAGAGACATAAAGTCCAAGCCGAATCTAATAATCAAGTGTACATAAGTTTAGGGCGTAGCCAATCACTAAAATTAACAAAAGTTCAGTCCAAAGCAACCACCTAGGTAACCAAATCCTTTAGTATTGATATCCCCCAGAACATCATTAGTGCTAGAGTAGGTAAGACATTAGGACCTCTCAAGATCCTACCCGAAGGCACAAAAAATACCCCAAATGCAGACTAATCCCTGATAGCTAATCAAGGATCAGATAACCCAAACCTGTACTCAACTCAATTTTCTTTCACTTTACATGATTAGTATTTTATTCATAAAGATGGGTGATCATACAAGGACCATAAAAAGTAAGCAAGTCAACTTTCTATGTTAATCCACATAAATCTTTTCCTTTCCAATTTTTCCAACCATCTGCATTTTCCATTTATCCTTAACCAATGTTATTCATATCCATCATTACATTTAATTCTAGCACAAGTTTAGTTTGATTAGTATTTTCTCAATTATCCTTACTTATCATAATCAAATTCCCATTTAATCCTTCCATTACCCATAAGGTGTACCATAACCCATGATCCATTTTGATCTTTTCATTTGGCCAATAGTCCATGATAAAATCTACATTTTATCCATTTAATAACCATAGTATAGTATCAATTATAATCTCAACCAAAAACCAAACCAAAAAGAAATAAATTAAGTAAACCAATTAAACCATTCAATTTGTCTAGCCTAACCAGTCAATCAATTTGAGTCGACCAGTTAATTTGTTTAACCCAACCAAACTATACTTTCCTCAAACCAATCGATTTATTTGCACAAACCAGTTGACTATTCATAGATTAGTCAATCAATTTTGCTAAACTAGTAGGCGAGATTAACCAGAGAGCAAGACCAAGGTATATACAAACATACTAATCAATGGGCTGGGTCAACCAATCAACTATTCATGTTTTTTTGGGTAACGGGTATGCCACCTCCTGATTATAAGATAATGGGTACTGAAGTCGATCTTGCACAATTAATTTCATGTTTGTGTAGGTTGCAAGCCCTAGGTAAGTTGGCTGAAAGTCACGGGTATGTCATTTAAATTATGCCCCAGCTGAGTGGCAATGTACGTAATGATGCCACTGATGATGATATCACCAGTGAGGTTGGTGTTCACCGTACGGAGATGATCGGCAAGATAATACCCTCCAACGAGAGCATCATCTAAGAGCATGCAATGTAGAGTAAAAAGCACTAACTTGCATACACTTCATTGTCTTTTCCCCCGCAAAAGAGTGTGCCGGCCAAAGCCTTTATACATAGCACAACGCCGGATTATAAATTAATGTGGACTTAGTGTGATATCCTTTGTGTGGCCTAGGAGCACATCCCTTCTTAGGCATGGAAATTTTAGTCCATAACTCTTCAGGATCCCTCAGTTGTGGGTCCTCAAAAAGCCACCGATAAAAAGAGGGAAGATGAAGCAAGGAAAAAATTCTAGACAGGGACATTTTTTGAGTCTCATTGAAGAGTTGAAAAAGGATGGTATCTCTGACACAATCAAAATATAAAAAAATAGGGAACTCCAGAGTGATTCCCTTGCTCATGGGATACACATGCATAAAAAAATGGTATAAGCCACCATGAGAGAGCAAATACTCAACATCCTCCTTAAGCCCTAATACCTCAAGACATTCCCAATTAATGAATTGAGTTGGGATAATATTTTGAGACACAAGCCCCTCATAAAAATCCTTGTCATCAGGTTTGGTAAATATAATACTGTAGGGATTGGAGGGTTGAGTATTCGCAGCCCTACCTTTTTCCTTTGGATTGGCGGGGATACGATCTTGAGGAATCTACTTCCTCTTAGCTCATCTTTGATCATTTCTTTGGGGCCATAGGTGTAGTCTATCTACAAAAGAGAAAATTTATAGAATAGATCAAACAACCACACACTATATATAAGATCGAATGATATACAATAAAATTAAAAATAGCAAGAACTTATGAAGAACTAAAGAAAGGATGAAGGGAACTATATGAATGAAAAAAAAAATGAGTGAGACACTCATGTGTGTTGTGCCCAAGCCCATGCAAAATAGTGGTGGGGAGAAGTAGTGGTGTGATGCACTAGTAGGTGGTGTAGGTTGAGACTATACACGAGTGAGAAGCGGGTGTAAAGTTAGGGTTTTGTTTAGAGGGAGTGGAGGGGTAGGAAAATGGGTTGTGTGGTTGTGGAAATGGTGGTAGAATAGACATGGGGTGGTGGAAATGGTGGTGCGATGATGCACTAGCAGGTGGTGCAAGTGGATGTACACGAGTGAGATGGGGAGTGCAAGGGAAAATAGTGCATGCAAACTATGCACCTCCAAGTGGTGCAGATGTAGAATAAATGGACAAAGGTGGTAGTAGATAAAATAGTAGTGATGGCAGTGCTCTAGGATGGTTCTAGAGAGGGGAGAAGGTTGGGGATGAGGTAGGGATCAAAATAGAGGAGGAATGATGATTGGGGGAAAGAAAGGGAGTCAAGGGCATGCGAGTAATTTTGTACAGATTAGGGATGCACGATCGTGGGAGTTCTGCATAGGGAGAGGGTGCAAAAATTTTGGTCTAAGCCTAAAAATTTACAGTTTAGCACAACCATGTAAGTTTGGCATGCCATGGCCATGCAATGTCTCAGCTCTTAGCTTTTCCTCACTTCCTAGTGCTAGGGGTATGCCCAGCCATGCAACAGGTCGTGCTTTAGCAATGCAAACTTGTGTTCTTCAAATTTTTGGCTCCTCCTCTTCAAGTAATGCTTTTAAAACTCATTTCATCCATTGGATAACTTAGATTATAAATTTTCCCTACCAAAACACTTCAACACAAAGAGGAAACAAAAAGAGAAAAGAAAAAAAAAAGAAAAGGTGAGAAACACTAAACAAAAGAAATACTTAACAAAAGACACATAACAAAGGAATAATTTAAAGCATAGGTTACCTTCTATGAAGAGCTTATTTAGGGTCATTAGCTTTATTGCGACGGTCTTTAAACCGATGGCATATTAGGAAAGGTAAAGGTGACTAACTTCTCAATTGGAGACCCGGCAACATAATGTTTTAATCGTTGCCCATTTACTTTGAAAGCTCCTATAGATTCATTCTATACTTCAACTACTCTAAAGAGATATATTTTACGCACTTGGAATGGTGCCAACCATCTCGAGCGTAGCTTTCATGGAAAAAGATTTAGATGAGATTTGAATAGGAGTACCATCTCTCCCTCTATAAATTCCTTTCAGAGAATATGTTTATCCTACCACTTATTTGTCCTTTCCTTATATATTTTGGTGTTTTCATAATTATCTAACCACAACTCATTGAGTTGAAGCATCCTTTGCTCCTTAGCTTCCTTTAAACCTAGATGAATAGCCTTAATCGCCTAATGTGCCTTGTATTCAACCTCCACTGGCAAATGATATGATTTTTTGTATACCAATCGAAATGGTGTTGTGCCTATATGGGTTTTATAAGCTGTTCAGTAAGCCTAAAGAACATCATCTAGCCAGGAGGACCAATATTTCCTTAACTTTCACACTGTCTTTTTTAAGATCCCTTTTATCACTCTATTTGTGATCTTTACTTAACCACAAATTTGAGGATAATATGGTATAGCCATTTTGTAACCTACACCATATTTCCTTAAGAGCTTGCTTAGAGCCTTGTTAGTAAAGTGGGATCTCCCATCACTAATCACAACTCTCAAGACTCCAAAATATGGGGAAATAACCTTTTGAAATAGTTTGACTACTACCTTCACTTCATTTTTTGGAGACTCTAACTCCTCTACCTATTTCGAAATGTAATCTACTATGAGCAATATGTATTTGTTATTGTGAGATGATTGAAAATGCCCCACGAAATCAATCCCCCACACATTGAATAAATCCACTTCAAAGATGTTATTCAAGGGAATGTCATTTCTTCATGAGGCATTCATGGTTCTTTGGCAGCAATTACATGCTAGCGCTAAACTCCTCACATCTTTAAAGAGTGTAAGCTAGTAAAATCTTGCGAGAAGTACCCTTGTAGTTGTTTTAGAGGTGCTAGCATGACCCCCATACGGTGATGAATGACAATGTGGTATGATATCAAGAATTTTATCCTTAGGTATGAGTCAAGGAAAACTTCATCTACACAATGCTTGTAAAGGCAAGGATTGCCCAAAAATAATATTTGACATCAGAAAAGAATTTCTTACATTATTGATAAGATAGGTTTTCTAGTAACACCCCGCAAATAATGTAATTGAAAAAATCTATGAACCATGGGGCTTGTAGAATCTTAATGGTAAAGAGTTTGTTATCAGGGAATAAATCATCAATCATAATTCATCCTTCTCTTCTTCATGTATCTCTTGCCTTAGTCTAGAAAGGTGATATGCCACTACATTTTCAACACCTTTCTTGTCTTTTATCTCCAAATCGAACTCTTGTAAGAGAAGTATATATCTAATCAACCTTGGTTTCACATCTTTCTTTGCCAAGATATACCTAAGAGCTGCATGATCATTAAACAAAATAACTCTTGATCTTACAAGATAAGACCTAAATTTATCCAAAGAGGACACCATAGCTAGAAGCTCCTTCTCGGTTGTAGCATAATTCATCTGTGTATCATACAAAGTTCTGTTGGCATAGTATATAGCATACACTTTCCCATCTTTCCTCTATGCAAGAACAACCCCAATAGCATAGTTATTGGCATAAGTCATTACCTCAAAAGGAAGGCTCCAATTGGGGGGTCTCATTACTACGGTAATGGTTAATGCTTCCTTTAACCTACTAAAATCATTCCAAACATGATTAATCAAATTCAAAAGGGGTATCCTTGACAAGCAAGTAGGTCAGGGGTTTAGCAATTTTTGAGAAATTTTTAATGAACCACCTAGAATACAGCATGACCTAGAAAACTCCTAACAGCTTTAACATTGGTCGGGGGAGGCATTTTAGCAATGATATCAATTTTAGACTTATCATTCAATCCCCTGATTAGAGATTAAGTGTCCTAGAAAATTTCCCTCTTGTAACATAAAATGTCATCTTTTCCTATTAAGTACGAGGTTCACTTCTTTACTTCTTTTTAAAACCTTAGAAAGATTATTGAATCAATCATCACAAGTGGTTCCATAAATAGAGAAGTCATCTATAAAAACCTCCATAATATTTTTGATAAAATATGAGAATATGGATATTATACAGTACTGAAAATTGGTCGGCGCATTATGCAAGCCAAATGGCATCCTCCTATAAGCAAAAGTACCACACGAGCTTGTTTTCTTTTGATTGCTAGGATAGATAGGGATTTGAAAACATCCTGAGTATCCATCTACATAACATAAATAAGAGTGTCTAGCTACCCTTTCCAATATCTAATCAATAAATGGAAGGGGAAAGTGATCCTTTCGGGTGGCCTTACTTAACTTTCTATATTCAATGCACAAATGCCACTCGATGACCGTTCTTACAGGGATTAGTTCATTTTACTAATTTGGTATGACACTCATGCTTCCCTTTTTAGGTACTACATGAACTGGGCTTACCCACTCACTATCAGAGATAGGATAAATGATTCCTGCATCAGGTAACTTAAGCACATCCTTTTTTACTTCCTCCTTCATATTTGGGTTCAATCGTCTTTGTTGTTCAATGGAGGCTTTATAATCGTCTTCTAATAAAATGCATTGCATGAAAATTGAAGGATTTATGCTCTTGATATCCTTGATGGAATAACCTACAACATCTTTATGCAGCCTAAGGACTTTAAGTAATTTTTCAACCTCTTCTTGACTCAAGCTAGCATTTACAATAACAAGATATTCACCATTGGAGTCCAGAATTTCATACTTGAGATACCAAGGGAGGTTTTGTCTCTATGTTAGGTGCATCTTTTTCTATATATAATGAGCCATGAAATTCACTCTCAATCAGGGTCACTAAACTTGGTTGTTATGCATAGGCAGGGTTTTCTCCTAGCATAGCAGTATAGGTAGCTGCCTCATCCTCACCATCATGGAACACTCCATCTCTCATCAAAAAAATTTCTAGTGGATCATTTGAGATTAAATTGGCAAGGTATTCTTAAATCATATTGTCCACCATATCAATCCTGCAGTAAGTATCATTAATCGATGGAAATTTTGCTATAGAAGGTAAATCAATATCTACTTTCTCCTCCCCAATGTTGAGAGAGAGATTTCCATTTTTTTTACATCTATAACCACTCCTATAGTAGCCAAGAAAGGTCTTCCCAATATTATGGGGATTTTTGCATCCCCCTTTATCTCTAGAATAAAAAAAATCAACCAAAACATAAAACTTACTGACCTAGATAGGTGCATCTTCTAATATACCTACCAGATGTTTTACCGACCGATACGTTAATTGGAGGTAAATGGTGGTGGGATTTATATCTCCCATCTATAGTTTCTTACAAATATAAAGAGACATTAGACTAACATTAGCTCCAATATCACAAAGGGCACAGTTAATGGCATGTCACCAATAGTACAAGGAATAGAAAACAAGCAAAAATCTTTGGGCTTAGTTGGAAGCTTGTTTTGAATAATATCACTACTTTCCTACTTTCCTATGTTAAGGCTACTATTTCATACTCCTCTAACCGTCTTTTATTAGAAAGAATTTCTTTCAAAAATTTTCTATAAGTAGGCATTTGTGATATAGCTTCCAGAAATGGAATATTGGTTTGCAATCTCTTTAAAATCTCAAAAAACCTTCCAAACTATTTTTCTAATCTTTCCTTAGCCTGTCTTTGAGGGAAAGGTAGGGAAGGTTTATTTGGTGTCTAAGGGACATATTTCTCACAATATATTTCCCTAATGTGGTTTCTTTCTGAATGTTCACAGCTTCTCTATTCTTTTCCATTTCCTCTTCGACTCTTCTACCTTCCTCTTCCATTTCTTTTCTTAAAATAGGGCCATCCAACTCTCTTCCACTTCTAAGTGTTATAGCATTAATAGACCCTTTAGGATTGGTCTCTGATAGCACATAAAGCATTTTAATAGGCTGAGAGGAAGATCTCAACTATTGGGCTTGGATAATTTGGTTTTCTAGTATTTTATTGTGGATAGCTAGGGTTTAACCTTAGGACTTAGGCGTGTAACTGAATTCTTCAAATCCTTGATTTCTTTGTTTTAAGAGGCTATGAAATTCTCCATTACTAACTCAAGATTTGTCTTTAGAGGATTAGGAAATTGTAGTCCAAGGTTTTGAAAACCTAAAGGCCTAAAGTTCGAATTAGGGATGGGATTTGGTGGTGGGTTCTTGCAGGATAAATTTGGATGATTCCATCATCCTAGATTGTAGGTGGGAGAAAATGGATCTCCCTTTTGGTTTAATTTATTCACATAATTAACGTGGTCTACTAGGGTTGCTTTAAGAGGTGGAGGAGTAACTGACTGGCATTCAACAGATGAGTGCCCTATAATGAATCTCACGAATAGTAGGGGAGGTTGTTAATGCGTTAACACTTAGTTTATCAAGTTTCTAAAATAATGCATCAACTCATGAAGAAAGGTGATCCAAAGTATCAACGCCATACCTACCACCTTTCTTGGTGAAGAGCTCTCACTCGACCATTGATAATGATTCTGAGCCATGTCTTCGACCAATTGCTCGGCCTCCGGTATGCTTTTGTTCATGACAGTGCCTCCTACTACTACATCTAAAGTCAACCTGGTATTGGAATGTAGGCTATCATAGAACGTGTGAACCAACAACCATTCTTCCAACCCATGATGTGGGCACATTCACAACATGTCTTTGTAGCACTCCCATACGTTGTAGAGTGACTCGCCATCCTTTTAACTAAAGCTTGTAATCAGGTTCATCAATTGAACTATTTTGGATGGGGGAAAGTACTTGTTTAAAAAGGCTCGTGAAAGCTACTCCTAAGTGGTAATGGACCCAGGAATAAGTGATTGCAACTAGACTCTAGCTTTATCCCGCAATGAGATATAAAATAAGTGCAGCTTATTTGCATCATCCAACACTCCGTTCATCTTCAGGGTGTCGCAATACTTGATAAAAATGGAAATGTGTAAGTTCAGATCCTCCGTTAAGCTACCACTAAATTGATTTTGCTAAACCATGTTGAGCAACACAAGCATTAACTCAAAATTGTTAGCAACTACATTTGAAATCTGGATACTTGATTGTATCCTGTATGCATTTGGAGATGCAAATTCTTTAAGAGGGTGATGCTACTCTTCTTCTTTGTCAATTTCAGCCATCGTCTCTGATCTCATGCTTGCTTTTGTCTCACGTATCCAACTTTGTAATCTTGTCAATGTTCATTCGATCTTAGGGTCTAGCTCAACTGGAGTCCTAAGTCAAAAAGATAATTGCATAAAAGGTAACTAAAAATGCAAACAAAGAATAATCAACCAAAGAAGATAAAAGGTAAAGAACATAGGGAAAGTAAAGGATTTAGTCTAGCCAAGTAATAAAGAATAAAATATCAATTACCTAAAGTACCTGGCAACAGGGCTAAAAAATTATTGTGCTATTTATGTGAGCGCACGGATTCATTATAGTATTTTAAGGTCATCTCCCATAGAGACTTTGCAAGTGAGTACACTTCTTTGATATCTTAACTATCTAAATCTATCTGAATCATAGATATGCAAGTAGATAACAAGAATAATTATAAAAATCCTTCTAATTTTAAATGCTAAATAATAGGAGTGAAACCTAGGATTGAACTTTGGTCTCCAAATTAGTAATGAATGATGAAACAATGAATATGTCATAGTTTAATTCGTTAACTATGAATGATTGGTCTAATTATATCCATTAGCCATTTTCAAGGTCTAAGAATGTATTTAATCTAATTTTCTGACTACATTTATGACTCACAAATTAAACTAAATCCATTAAGCATCGCCAATTTTATAGTCTGTAACAATTAAATATCTACATTCGTGATTTCTCAAATTCCTGTACACATACTACTTTCTGATAATAATCTCAACCTTTCAGTTGCAGATATTATCTAAAGAGGTAAGATTTTGTCAAATCCAATTTACAACAATTAATCCTACCATATGCAGCAATATAGATGAATCAAACATATGACATAATACTTTAGTTTAGTATATTGGTCACTAAAATGGACCTAGTTCAATCCTACCAAAGAAGATTGCTCACTCATATCTTTAAATAAAATCAAATAAATAAATAGCATGATAAACATAACAACAATACAAATATATAAAGAAGAAGAAGAATAATTATATTGAATTAATAGTAATCTGGAGGAGAACAAGTTGATTCCGAGGGGATCATACACGAATATGCACTTGAATCTCTAAAAAATTCAAACTAATGGAAACAAAAAAAATTCATGAAGCTATAGCTTGGTAATTGGGAGTAAAAGTACTATGCAATCTCTCATCTCACTCCCTAAGAAGTCCTCGAAGTGTGCCTTAAATAATCCCCATCACGCCGATCATGTCGCACACATTGATTGTGGGGGAAACCATCACTACATGGTAGTGCGACACCTACATGGCATAGCCGTGTAACTTCTCAACTCTCGAACTAACAAGATTTTAGATCTTACATGACTGTGTGAGACATGCACTGCCTAGCCATGGAAGATTATGAGCCTCAAATTTTCAACATAAAATTCTATACGGCCATGCAATTCATGGACTACCCGGTCATGCAGCTCTCTTTTCTTCAAATATCACAGGGAGGTGCTACATAGTTGTGCAGCTGGGTGTCCAACCAGACGTAAGCTCTCTTTTCTTATTTCTTCAAGGATTTTTTGCACATCTCCCACTCCTTTAGCTTCAAGACTCTTCCATAAACATGTTGGGTTGATTTACTCTCCTCTAAAGCTTTCCATGCTAGGTCCTTTTGTTCTAAAAACATGTAATTCTTTCTCGGATTTGGTGTTCTTATGGAATTTCTTGTAATAGAAAGCTTACGAAGTAGTAGTGAAAATAATATACTAGAACCATAGTAAAATATGTGGAAGAGATTAAATGAAGACCCAAAGTGAAGGCAAAGAGAGGTAAAATCATAGAAAATATTCGCTTTATCAAAGGGTGGTTAGTGGTGGTGAGCTTGGGGTTTGGTTGTGTAGGGAGTTTCTAAGGATCAAGGAAATGGTGGCATCAAGTAGAGTGGGTGGAAATAGTAAAAATTGCCATTACTAAGAGTATGGTTGTGGAAGATGATGCTAGTGCTAATGGTAGGGATCGATAGAAGTCTTTGTAGGGAATGAGAGAAAGAAAAATATGGTGGTAGGGATGGAGGAAGAAGGATGGTAGAATAGAAGAGAAATCTAGCAAATGATGGAGGTTGGGATTGTGGTAGAGGTGATGGTTAGACTAGCAATGCATAGTAAAAGGAGGGTTGTCATGAAAAAGGAAAACAAAGTCAAGGGAGAAGGAGAAAGAAAGGAAGAAGGTTGGGGGAGAAGAGTGTAATAACCTAAATTAAGTGAAGTATTATAAGGATTTATTTAACTACGTATATCAATATGGTATACCATCCTTTTGATGATTTAATCCTAAGAACTCCATAGTTAAGTTCGCTAGCCATGAAGCCATTTTTTAGGATGGGTGACCCTGTTGGATAGTTTCGAAAAGTTTCTAAAAATTTCTCAAGAAGTGCGTGAGTGAGGATAAAGTGAGTTGAAAGGACTCATGTTGATTTGTGGGGTCATTCGATCAATCCGAATTGATCCTAAGGTATTCCTCGCATAGTCGTATAAACTCAAGGTATTACAAATGGTATTAGAGTAAAACCACGACTACGAGTTTCACTTGGATGAGCCAGTCAATCACCTAGTGTAGTGATTCTTGAGATAAACTATATTAAGATAGATAGTGTTTTAGGCACAACAAGGATGTTGTATTCTTTGAGTGGGGTGAATGTAATAACCATAAATTAATGGGAGTATTATAAGGATTGATTTGGCTACTTATATCATCATGGTATACCATCCTTTTGGTGATTCCATCCTAAGAACTCCATAATTATGCATACTAGCTTAGGAGAAATTTTTTTGGATGGGTGACCCTCTTGAAAAGTTTCAAAAATTTTCTAAAACCTTCTTTGGAAGCATTTGAGCAAAAAAAAAAGAAGAATGAATGGACTCGTGTTGATTTGATGGGCCAATCAATAAATCCAAAAGTACTCTAAAGTAGCCTCCGCATGGTCATATTGATGGGGTATTATAAAGAGGCAGGACATGAGGAAGAAGAGAAGAAGAAGAAGGGAGGTGTGGGACTCAAGCATGCCATGAGTAGGTGGAAGTTTGTAGGGAAAGAAAGGATGCAAGCAAGGCAGAGGGTGCAAGGTTAATAGGGATGAAAGGGATAGGGTGCAGGGATGTCGGTAGAGTCCTAGGAAGGTAATGCAAGGGCTAGAAATGGAAAGAAAGGGACATGAGGAGAGAGAGGACGCAAGGTTGGTTTGGATAGAAATGGTAAAAGACAATTTAAGCGTGTATAGTGGAGGCATGCTACATGTACCAAAGGTGGAGGGGGTAAGGGAGTTTTAGGTTGCAAAGGTCTAGGACAGCGAGGGAGAAGAAGAAGAGAAGGCAAGGTCAGGCTATTGGGGTTCAAGGAATGAAAAGGAAGGGATAAAAGAGTTGGAATAATGCAGAAAGAAAAACAGAAGGAGAAAAAGAGGAAGGTGGCAAGCAAGTAGGGCTAACGAGGGGAGAAAAAAAGAAGAAGGGGAGGTTGGGTTAGGCGTATGAGAAAGAAAAAAAAGGGAATGAGAGGTAGGATGGCCTAGGGAAAAGGAGGAAAAGAAAGGAGAAGGGAAAAAAAGAAAAGGAAAAAATAAGAAAAAGAAAATAGAAAATAGAATTAGGGTTAGAATTAAAATTATATTAAATTTAAGTTTTTTAGAATAATATTAATTTATCTAAATTTAGGATATCAAATTAAGAAAAATAAATTAGGTCAAATTATTTATTGATGATTGATTTAAATAAAAAGGGTAAGATAAAGTAATTATAATAATTTATAAAAAAAATTTATCTAGATTTGTAGGTCATAGAATAACAAAAATAATTACTTTAATATTTAAAGGTTAAATTTTTTTAGATAAAAGGATAAACATTTTAAATTAGGGTTACAAAAATTCGGTGTATTAAAATATGCCTCAATAATGCATACTTTTGGCCTATCTAGGTTCCTCTGATAATCTTTTAAGAACTCCAAGAACCTCTCAAATGGACACACCCAATGAAAATGAACTTACCCGCATAATTTAACCTCATTCATTGAGTATAAGGTTAAATGCATCATGATCACAAAGAAAGATGGTGGAAGGTACATCTCGAGCTAGCATAATATAACCACAATCTCTTCTTTCAATGTGTCTAACAACTGAAGTTCAATGACATTAGTACAAGTTTCCTTCAAAAATAAAAAAAGTGCACGATGACACTATTGTAACACCCCAAAATTCACTACTGAAAAATTTCGTTTAATTAAAAGAAAGTTAGCGGAAGCAACTTAATAAACCGTGAACTTTGAGAGTATTACCGCCACACTTAGTACCAGACCAGTTCACTCATACCGTTCCAGTACTAAGTGCTAAGGCTAAAGGAGTAAAATAAAACTTTACGAGAACTTAAGCATTTGAAGATCAGAGTAGCACAGTAAATACTTTACAAGAGAAACATTCAACCACGGTGATTACAAAATAACAGATACGTTGAATTTAAAGGAGACAAATTAAAACCCTAAAAATTTTCGGACAGTACCTTACGCTCTCCCCAAGGGCCCAATTGAATAGCACCTGAATACAACCTGCAAGGGGTACTGCCCATTGAATAGGCAGGGGCCCCATAAAGGGAACCCTTCAGTACTACGGTACTGAGTAACCCTTTAAAAACGCACTTAAAATACAGGCACGCCATATTACACATGACACTACTACATTCAGATATGACCATAGGTATAAACATGGTATTTAGATCCAATTATTTGTACATCCAATAACTCAATCATACATTAATAGCGTATACGTAAAATTCACTTTCATATATTCAATAATCAATCAACCAGTATCAAATAGGCCATGATCGTAATCGAGATATTTTTCGGGCCTTGAGGCCATTAATCAATCGTCTTAATGACTAGTATTTTTCCATAACTCATTCGCATCCAAAATAAACTTTATTGAGCTCGGGACCCCCACTATTCTGGTCGGTGGGTCGGAATACATATAACTCATCATCCAGGGCGCAACGCTCCTGGCCACTATTATAACCGGTGGACCGGGATTTATAATGAATCATCACCCAGGGCACAACGCTCCTGGCCACTATTATAACCGGTGGACCGGGATATATAAAGAATCATCACCCAGGGCACAACGCTCCTGGCCACTATTATAACCTGTGGACCGGGATATATAAAGAATCAACTGGTCCCGGCTCGTTAATCCTTCACTTTAACAATTAGTATTTTCCCTTTTTATTCAGCACAACAATTCCATTTTATTTGCCTCGATAGGGAGATCAAGAACCCGGGACACAAAGGTACACCGGTCGCACTGGTGCATAAAAGCAACTCGGTACCCTTCAACTAGTAACCCAGGGACGCAAAGGTACCCTGGTCGTACTGGTGCATAAAGCTAACTCAGTACCCTACCGACAAGGACACCTAATCCTTAAGTATGCATACCCCCTAACTAGGTCCGTAGAGCTAGATAGAGTAGATGTAGGGCCTGGCTGGGGCACAAAGGCACACCAGCAAATACCATAATAATCGTGGACTAAACCACGTCCTTAGGGTAGCGACCCCTAAGGAGTCACCATTCCCGATCTCGAGGTCTTTCACTTTAAGTATTAGTGTCTTAATTAAGGGTGATTAGAAAGGCACAACAATAAGATAATTATCCTCTTTTAATCATTCAGATATCATCAGAGATTTCTTATTCAGATGGTCATCCAACATAACATAGGAGAATCATTAAGGCCATCCTAAACTCATCTAATTCCGAATTAAAACTCATCTCGTGATACTTACTAATCATCAAACATTCTTACCTCATTAATCAACACTATTAGAGCCATGTTACGAATTCCACAATCATAATGATATACTGGATACAACCTACTTATTTACCCCTTTACTTATAAAATCACTACGTCACCCTTTCTTATTTGATAAATTACCATGTTACCCTCCTTGTTACAAAATCACCAAGTTATCCCTTATTCGATTTAGGTTACTAAATTATTTATCATACTTATTAGGACATCAATTCCCCCTTAATAATTATTACACTTA
Organism: Tamarix chinensis; assembly: GCA_030549775.1. Classification (NCBI taxonomy): domain Eukaryota; kingdom Viridiplantae; phylum Streptophyta; class Magnoliopsida; order Caryophyllales; family Tamaricaceae; genus Tamarix; species Tamarix chinensis. The sequence continues at coordinate 60,127,268 of CM060177.1, read as the reverse complement.
ATATACTTTCCATTTAATTGGTTAGATTACCACTTTGCCCCTTTCTCCTTTATTATAATTAATAAATTATCCTTGAGTTGGTCAAATTACCAAACTACCCTTCCTCATTGTCAAAATTACCAAATTGCCCTTTGGTTGGTTAAATTACCAAATTACCCTTGCATATGATCATAATTACAACTTTGCCCTTCTCCGTTATTAAATTTACCAAATTACCCTTTTGTTATTTAAGTTACCGAATTGCCCTTCTTAATTGTCATAATTACCAAACTACCCTACTCCATTATCCAAAATTACGAAAATACCCTCTAGTCGGTTTAATTACCAACTTACCCCTCACATTCATCATATTTACCGTTTTACCCTTCTCTACTATTAAATTATCAAATTACCCTTTTGTTATTTAACTTATTATTCTACCCTTCTCAATAATTATTATTTCCAATTTACTCCTTTCCAATGTTCACTTTTACCCCTTTGATTTACCCAATTACCGTTTTACCCATTTACCTTCCAATTTACCATTTTACCCCCCTACTTCCAAAATTACTATTTTCTCCTTTTATTAACAAATTCACCATTTTACTCTTTACACACCCTTATTATTAAATTATTATTAATGCTATATGAAGTATTGACTTTAAAGTCTCACCCGTGACTCTTATAATTAATGTAATGCTTATTAGCACATGTATATATATATTAGGCCATGCTCTTGTACAATATATATTAATAAAATCTCCTAATGCTAACAAAGTATTAAACATGTATTAAATACCACCATAGCATATAACCACATGGATAATAATTAACATTTTCCCTAACCACCAAATTATTACCTTAAATATTATCCCCATACATATCATCAATCTATCATGCTTCCTTTCAACAATAAACACAATAACCACATATGATATGCTAAGCAACATATATCAAGCATAATACACATTAATAATGCCTAATGTGATAACATGCATTAATCCATGCATTTAAGCGGGATTTAACGGTTACCTTAATCTCGCAAAATTATCAAACCTTACCAAGCACAATTAGCAATTCAACACCTAAAAATAATATCCATCATATACATGTTAGAAATAAAATCCAAGTATAAAACTTTATAAAATTTAATTAGTAAAACACTTAATATAAAACCCCATTATACCTTAAGAAGATTAGCCAAATAACTTCTTCTTTTTTTACATAAAGGGGAGCTGACGCTGCATGAGCAGCGTGAGTTTCATGCAGAAAAGAGAGGGGGAAGGCTCGAAGAGGGGTGAAATGGGAGGGAGGAAGGGTGGCTCGGTTTAGGGACTTTAGGCTAGCAAAGGAGGTAGTTAGGGGAGGTTCTAAGGCAAGTGGATGGTTTAGAAGTGAAGAGGGGTGTAAGAGGTGGTCGGGGACGTGTTGCTGGTGGCTAATGGTGGCGGAGGCGGCGGCAGCAGGGATGCGAAGGTGGCGGCTGAGAAGGGTCGAGGGGGAGGAGTTGTGAAGGAAGGAAAAGGAGAAGGAAAAATGGAAGGTTTCAAGGGCTGTTTTCGGCCAAATAATGCATGGCGGTTATAGAGGGGGTTGCAGGGAGAAGATTAGTGGTCTGGGTGGCGGAAGAGGTGGCCGGACGGTGGTGGAAGAGGCGGTTGTAGGTGGCTCGGTGAGAAGGGTGAAAACAGGGAGAAGAATAGAAGAAGGGGAGAAAGAGGGCTGCGGGATGGATATTGGGGTGGTGCAGGGTGGTAGAAGAAGGGTGCAGGAGGTGGTTTAGGGGCTGGGTGCGGCGGTCGGAGCGGTGGAGGGCGGCGGCGCACGAAACGGAGGGGAGAAGATTGAGGGAAGAGGGAGCTCGGGGGAAGGAGAAGGTCGAAAAATGAGAAGAATGGAGGGATGGGGAGATGGAGAAAAAGAAGAGGGAGAAGAGAGAGGGAAAGGTAGGGCGGCAAGGCGGCGGTTGCAGGCGGTCGGGCAAAAATGAGCAGGTCGGCGGCTGTCGCCACCTGAGAAGAAGAAGAAAGAAGGGGGCTGCGGGCGGCCGGTCGGGGGGAAAGAAGGGAAAAGGCTGACCGGTCGGGGAAAGGAAAACAGGCGGCCGACCGGTCCAGGGAGGGGGAAGAAAGAAAAAAAAAACGAGCGGGGGCCGGCTGGGTCAATGTGCGAGAGGGAGAGAGGGATGAGGGGGAGCCGAAGGCCCAAGGCCCAACGGGGAAGGCTGGCCTGGCGAGGCAGCCCAAGGGAAAAGGAAGAAGAAAAAGAAAAAGGAAAGGAAGAAAGGGGGGAAAAAGAAAAATGAGAATGGAAAAAAATAGGAAAATTAGTTTAATTAAATTTATAAAATCATAAAATATAATATCCCTGGTAATTTATTTAATTTAAAAATTTAATTTATTATAACCTAATATTTTAGTTTATAAAGGGTAAAGTTGGTAAACTATTAGTTTGGAAAAATTATTTAAATGGAACAATATGATAATTAGCAAAATATTTATTTTTAACTTATTAAATACTCTTATCCAAATATACATACTCTAAAATCAATAAAATAATTAAAATAATAATTTTACAAGCTAATTTTTATTTCAAATAAAGTTATTTATTAAAATATGGGTTTTCAAAATTTTTGGGGGATTACAACTATGGACACGATTAGGCAAAATAAAGCATATGTCCATTGGAAAAAATGTCTTGAATGATAACATGATGATCAATTAATTTCATACCAACAAACTTTAAATCTTTCATTAAAATAAGGCTATTTATGTTTGATGAATATCCTTTCAAAAACTTCACTAAAAAAAGACACTCAAAATTCTCTTTTTTTTAAGAAAGAATATAGCATGTAGAAGGCAAAAAAATCTATTAATCATTCTTTGTGAGTGTGATTATGTTCTGACACCCATCTCAACAAGATCCGACCCAACATTGATCCTATCCTTTTTTTTCTTTAGCATATTTAGAAGCATAACAATTATAATATTATATGTAACTTTTCATTGCGAACCACATTAATATAATGTTGAACATCTAAGGTTTTTTTTCAATATGGAAGGTTAAAGAATATTGACCTTTTCCTTCTAACCACCAATTAGAACTAACTTTTATTCTTTTTTTCAAAAGGCATATTTAATACCCTCAATTTTTCAAATACATTGAGTCTTATGAGTGGATTTGAAGCTCTTAATTCCTCAACTTATCCATTCAAGTATTTTATTTACCTACGATAATAATTATTTGTAGGTAAGAACTTCTTATATCTAAGATAAATGATCTTCCTACTCTTTAATAATTAGACAAAGCCTACGTTATCTTCACAAACATGACATGCATTATATCTACACACACTATAACTAGAAATAATATTATATGGTAGAAAGTTATTTATAATACAAAATAACATGGCTCTCAAGTTAAATGATTCTTGGACAAGTGCATCAAAAATTTCAAGTCTATGATCCCACAAGTACTTTAAATCCTCAATAAGGGGAGTTAAAGAAATATCAATATGATTACTATAAATTGTTGGACTTGATATGAGCAAAGATAAAATCATCCATTTTCACTTCATATGCAATGATGGAGGGAGATTATGTGTCACCAAAATAACCAACCATAAATAATAGTGTGTGTTCCTATCAAAAGAGTACATTCTATCAAAGTAAAGTGTGAGACGTAAATTTCTAGCTTCACAACCAACTTCTATAACTTTGGTATCAATCATATTCCACTAAGGAGAATCAATTAAATGTTTAAGCTTGCTATTATAAATCCTTTCTTTCACGTGCCACATAAGATTCTTGACATTTTCTCCATTACTAAACATACGCAGGAATCATGGTATGATTTGAAAGTACCACAATAACTTGTTAGAAACCTTATTCTTTTTTGTATTGTCTTATTTGACATTCAGGACATATAATCAATGATTCATACTCATTATGATACAAAATTTAATCATAAGTATAATCATGATTGTTTTCATAATCCAATCCAATAGAGTAAAGAATCTTCTTTACTTTATAAGTTGTGGAGAAAAGTAAATTGTCCTTTAGAATCATCTCTTTCAACAATTTATGAAGAGAAGTGGAGTTTTTATTACTCCATCTATTAGCCACATTGACGTTATATAGTCATCACATGGTTGATAACTTTTTAAATTTAATACAAGAGCATTTTCAAATCACTAATTAACATTTTAAACTTGTTAGGACAATCTCTTATATGTTCTTCTACATTATTTGCTAGGTTTTTCATGTTAGTAAGATCATCATACTCAAAATTATCACTGTCAACACAATTCATTAAGATAGATTATCTACTTTATATCCAATTAGTGTAACTCCTATAAAATCCACACATTATGAGGTCATAATATATTTATATGACCTATTTCTTCTTAATATTAACATAGTCAATACATGGGTAACATATAGGCTTAGGATCCATAACATGTTCAACCATTAAAATCAAATTTGAAAAAAATAGTTTAACAAAAAACTATAATAATGATTTATAGAACAAATGTATACAATAACACATGATATTGTGATCACAACTTTTAAATAATATATTTTTCATCATGTTTTAAAGCTATAACTTTCTTTTTATTATTACCAACCTAACTCAATAGCAACCTAACTTGATATTAGCCTATACTAATAAGAAAAAAATTATATACTAAATTATTATGATAATAATAAAAATATATAAAAAAATGCACACATGTTCTATTAATCATTTAAAAGCTTTTGAAAATATACCATGTTATAAATTTTACTTATGATTTATCTTATATATCTTATTTTCCAACAATAATCTAAATCCATACATCAAAAGGTTAAAGCAATATAATAATTAACAGTGACACATTTGACCTAAATTGACTCAAACCTAAAATAACCTAAATTAAAGTAATCAAAAACAAACTCATCTCACATCATCATATTAACATGATTTGGCCAAAAACTAAAATGATTCAATTAGATAGTAGCTTAACGCAAAACTAACCTAGATCATCAAGTTAACTCAAAAGTGAGCTACCTCAACCATAACTCGAAATGACACAAACCCAAGCTAGTTTGGCTCGCACCTTACCCATCAAGTTAATCGAAATGACCCAACCCCTAAACAACATAAGCCTAACCTAACCTAGAAAATTAACCCAATATAACCCCATTCTACTATAGTCCAAGCCTGACTTGACCTATAACTAACCCTATAAAGGAAAATGTCCCACAAACAACACAACTTGAGAAATATCTAACTCTCTACAACCTAACTAGAACCCACCATGCAAATATCTAACTTTAAGTGCCATAATTCAAGTAACACTAGATAAAGAAGTCAAATAAAATATGTATTTTTGATCAATTTCACAATAGGGTTTCTTACTAAATATTCCAAAAAAATAGTTGAAAAGTAATATGTAGTTAAATAATGATGTGTTAGTTATGTCCATAAATAAATAGGAGAATTACTTTATTAATGTATGAGGCTCATATTAAAAAATACATCAATAAGGATTTTTATACACTCCTAATGAGAACCCCTCATGCTAGGTCATTCCTAGCATGGATTGGATGACGAGATTGTAACACCCCCAAAATCATGACTTTTAAATTTTTTTTTGTAGAAGCGATAATTATAAAATAGTGGATGTTACCACCACACTCAAAATAAGTCCAGTCTCCTCACCTTCCTTATGTCAAGTGCTAAGGCTCAAAATGATTCAGATTACACAAAAGCGAGAGAAAGATGATATATAAATAAAGGTTTTGTAGATAAGATATTATCCGTATAATAAAATCATCTAATAAATAAGTGATATAGGAGCTTGAGAAAAATAGTAAACAAGGGCAGACGAAGGTGCGGTAGTGGTTTGCTCTTACACTCATCTAGTACACCAAAATATTACAAAAAAAGGGAATAGGGATAGGGTCCACTCACTCCCTTAGTCTAACTAGTCATCTAGATGATGCTCATCAAAATCTTTTAGCCACTACATGCCATGAACGTACTCCTCTGTAAAGTGATAGTATCGGTACGACTTCCTCGTATTGAGTAAATCACAATGCTTCCGAAGAGGTAGCATACCCACATTGCAATTAACATACAAATAAGTGGCTCTAACAAAATGCATACACTCATATGTAAAAACACAATTTCATAGCACGAATCCACATTACAGTTGACAATACTAGTTAGATCAAAAATTCCTAGCAAGGGTACTAAAAACATGCTTTGAATTTCACAACAATTTCAAGGTATTAACAATCATACTTTAAACATAACAGGGAAAGTTATTAACATTCCAAGAAATCCTACCAATTTCAAGCCATGCCTAATCCAATTATTACATATGCATTATGGTGGGTATCTAATCCAGTTATATCATTCATATATCAATTCTCGAGTGGAATACAATATCATATCCAAGACAATGATCTTCAAGGAGGTAGTACCAAATCAATTCACTCAATTGAGCTCACACAGGAAGCCAACAACATATCAATCGTCCATACTAAACCTCAACACCCAAGTCCTTAAGTACGCATACCCTTTATAGGGTGTATGGAATACCTATAGAGTAGAAGTTTCCCCCTTGACCCAAAGGCCCAACTATGCACTCTAAGGCCAAATTCGAGGCATGAGATTCCTTTCTAAACTCAAGTCTTCCTCTTTAAGTGGTTAATATCTTATGAAATTATAGGTTATTAATTCAAAAATACCAAGATCCATAACAGTACAATTTAGCCATCAATCAATCAACCAAGGGACCACGAGGTTCTCCACAATATTAAATTATCCAATGTCAAATCCAAAGGATCATGAGGGTCACAACAATTTCAGGCCAACACGACCTAGGGTTAGGTATCATGCCATAGCCCGAATAATTATCTAATCTAACTATTCAATCCTTTCATCCAATTATTTCCAAAATTATTCTGAGGCCGGTACTTAAGTCAACTAGTCCAATTATTCACTTTGAATCACATTTTTTCCCTAATGACCAAAATGCCCCTCGACCTATAACTACAACATTTTCCTTCACTTTATTGCCAGGTTTACCTCTATAGGATATTTGTCATGATAATGCAAAAATAAAATAGCTAACGATAATTTATCATATAATAAATTTCCTCAGTACGGCAAAAGACCATATTACCCCTAAGCATGGACATAACATAGTACACATATACAACCCTAGCATGAAATTCTAGCATATCACAATATTCATGCAATATCCATGAATAACCTTTAGATATGAATCATGGTATGCAAAAACTTACATTTCTATCCCTAGAACATGTACATGACACATTATAATCACCATTAAAACATATTTATACTCTAAAGCCAACATGCTATACATCTAAATTTATCTAAAATATCCAAGGGAGACATTTAACTCATTAGTAGGTCTAACATAAAACACAACAAATTTTTGGTTGAACCCTAAAACCTAAACATGCACATTTCTCTTTAGCAAAAATCCGCATATGTCGTCATAGGCATACACTCCAAATTCTAGAATACTACCTAGGCATATAGATATTAGCATGGCAACATATAATATTCTACACATCATAATACTCACATAGAGATGAACTACAACATGATTTCATTTCCTGACAAAATATAAATTATTTACTACTAAAAAATTTTATTTGCAGAGTTAAGCGTGGAAGCTAAAACAATTAAAATAAAAGGTGTTACCACCACATTTGGTACAAGTCAAGTTTCCTCTACCATTCTCATACCAAGTGCTAAGGTTGAAATTATTACACAACTTAAATTAATAACATGATTATAGAAAGTAGAATAGAGAGATCAATAGATAAGTACTATGCTAATTAAAAACAACATCAACGATTTACAAAAATCAAGAGAAAAATTACAGGAGGACATAAGGGTTCAAATACAACCAAAAATAAGATAGCAAAAGAGATACCATATAGCCCTACGCTCTTAAGTCTGAACTACCAGCATTTGGCTAAACTCGGAGGCTGACCTACAAAGTCCGCTGCCCATTGAATAGGTAGGGGCCCATGAGAATGAACCCTTCAATCCTACGGTAATCATCAACCCTTTATACCAAAACAATATGAAAAAATAGAATGGAACATTTGCAAGGTATACAACTAACATGGTATAAGACCTATACATATACATACGATGATTGAGATAGAATAATCATTTAGATAATCAAATTCCATCAAGGTCATGTACTGCTCATACTCATTAATCTGAAATAACTGAACTTATTATTGAACCTACCAAAGATACTCTCTGAAGCAATAATTAAAACCCAACTCTACACTAAAATTTTAACTTTGACAATATAATTTATGTCTCAGCATACATCCCAACCAATTACATATATCACAAGTATGTTCACAGGTATAATATACTAAGATCTATATCATATCAGGTATACTTATAGGTACAACATAATAAAAATCAATAACATCACAGGTATACTTATAAGTATAACATAATAGAATCTATAGCATCACAAGTATACTCACAGGTATAGCATAATAAAATCCATAAGATCACAGGTATGCTTGCAGACATAATACCAACACAGGTAGGCATGAAGGATACTACCAAAACCATAGGAAATCACAAGTTGGCACAAAGGCTACTACTAAACTCACAGAAAATTATAAGTAGGTATAAAGGCTGCTACTAATATCACAAGTAGGCACAAAGGCTGCTACCAAAATCCCTCTGTGCCTGTGTGTAGTTTTGGTAGCAGCCTTTGTGCCTACATGTAGTTTTCTATAGTTTTGGTTGTAGTCTTTGTGCCTACTTGCGTTTTCTGTGATTTCGGTAGCAGCCTTTGTGCCTATCTACTGTTTCCTATGGTTTTAGTAGTAGCCTTTATGCCTACCTATGTTGCTATTATGTCTATGAGTATACCTGTGATCTTATAGATTTTATTATGCTATACCTATGAGCATACCTGTGATTTTATAGATTCTATTATACTATACCTATAAGTATACCTATGATGTCATGGATTTTATTATGCTGTTCTTGTAAGTGTGCCTAAGAGGATATGGATCTTAGTATATTATACCTATGAACATACCTATGATGTGTGTAATTAGTTGGGATTTATGATAAGAAATGAATGATGTTATGAAAGTTAAAATTGTGGTATAGAGTTGGGTTTTAATGATTACTTCAGAGAGTACCTCTAGGAGGTTTAATAATAAGTTCAGTTGTTTCAGATGAATGAATATGAATAGTACGTGACCTTGTTGGAATTTGATTATCTAAATGATTATTGTATCTCAATCATTGTATGTATATGTATAGATCTTATACCATATTAGTTGTATGCCTAGCATGTGTTACATGTTTTTTTATCATATTAGTTTGGTAGAAAGGGTTGCTCAGTATTGTAGTACTGAAGGATTTATTCTCGTGGGGCCCTGCCTATTCAATGGGCAATGGACTTTGCAGGTCCGCCTTTGAGTTCAGCCAAATGTTGGTAGTTCAAACTTAAGAACATAGGGCTATCAGTGTCTCTTTTACTATGTTATTTCTGGTTGTATGTAGACCCTTATGTCCTCCTGTAATTTTTTCCTTGAGTTTTTTAAACTGCCGATGTTATTTTTAATTAGTACAGTACTTACCTATTAATCTCTTTATTTTGATTTTTGTAATCATGTTATTAATTTAAGTGAAGTAATAATTTCAGCCTTAGAACCTGGTATAAGAATGGTAGAGGAAGCCTAACTTGTACCAAGCGTGGCAGTAACACCTTTTATTTTTATTATTTTAGCTTCTGCACTTAACTCTATAAATAAATTTTTTTAGTAGTAAATTTTGGGGTGTTATAGACTGGCTCATTCAATTTCATCCCACGATTGCAGTTTTGCCTTGATACAATTTGTAACACCCCCAAGTTAATACGACCATGCAAGGGGTCCGAGGAGCACTTTTGGATCGATCAACTTATTCCATAGATCAACATGAGTCCTTTCAGTACATTTTATCCTCACTCATGCGCTTCCTGATTAATTTATAGAAAATTTTTAAAACTTCCCAAAAGGGTCACCTATTCTAAAATTTTATCCATGGCTAGTACTCTTAACTATGGAGTTCTTAGGATGGAATTACTTACAAAATGGCATACCATATTGATATAAGTAGCCAAATCAATCCTTGTAATACTCCACTTAACTTGGTGGTATATTTGAGAAAATTTAGGTATCAATTGTTAGTGTAAAATGTGAGAAAATTGTTAGTGTCCATAAGTAGTGTATTAATTAGAAGAGTACAATTAATGTGGCGGTATATTTGAGAATTTAGGTATCAAAATATTCCACATTTATTACCACACACACTAACACAAACACATAATAAAATACGACAATCCTTATATTGTGAAATAGATAGAGTATTATATTAGTGCATATATAAATAAGTAATAGATTTTAAAACTTTCATATATACTAATATATCCTTAAAATAATTGTGTGAATGTAATTAATACTCTAATTTAAGTACTAATCCCTCTATCCTATAAATTTCGTTTTATTTTCTATTTTCCCATGGATTAAAAATATATGACTTGAGTGTGATTGGAAAAGTAGATATATAGATATTTTTTGGAACTATATTTATAGTATAAGTAACTTATTAACAATGTAAACATATCAAATGATATATTAAATGAGTGTGTATTAGAAAACTAATACTACATCAATTTTATTATTTGTCATTCCCTATAGATATATATAAAAAAATGAAATTAGTTTAACAATTAACATTCTAAAAAAAAACCCTTAAAATCTCACTTACACCCATCATAAAAATTAATAAAATATTTAATGTATAGAAAAAAAAATATGTGGGGGTATAGGTGGAAAGTTTTTATATACAAATTTTTATGCCTAGAATGACTCTCTCTCTCTCTCTCTCTCATTTAATATATCATTTGATATGTTTACATTATTAATAAGTTAATTATACCATAAATATAATAAAAAAGAGGGTATGAAAGAAGACTATAACTTGAAATAAACAAAAATTGAATATATAACCATTTTTAACATATAGAGAATAATTGCTAAGAAAAATAATAAAAATATTGATATTAACACATTTAATGCATTTTTAAGTTTTATAAAATAATTTATATTATAAAATATATTTGAATAGCTTAACGAGTTATGTTTTTCCAAATACTAGCATGACCCATTATCTGTATTGTACGAGGATCAAGTATGGTCCTTTTGTGGGTACATTACTAATGAACTACATATTCACAATATTCAATTACTAAAGTTAATAGTATTTAAAATCGAAAATTAGTATCTATTTAAATATTTTTTTTTTTAGATTGGATATTTAAAAAAGAAATATGAACTACATATAGATTAAATTTGTATACATCCAATATCTATATAAAAATATTATTTTATTAATTTTAATAAATTTTATAAAAAATTAAAAATAAATATCTTATATCAATTAATATTCATATTTATATTTATATAAATGACTTATTTTATGTAAAATTAATATCAAAATATTATTATTAAAATTTAAGATATAAAAATAAATAAATTTTAACAACATAAAATTAGAAAAATATAATGTTATAATATATTATTGAAATAATTAATAAAATACTAAATAATTTTTTATATTAAATAATTCAATTAAAAGTTAAAAAATCCAAACATTAAATATTATTTTAATGAAAATCAAATTGAATACTCTAATTATTATATCATATTTTTAAATTAACGAATCAAAAATTTAAAGTTTCTAAATATACTTTTTTTTTTTTGCGGTTGAAACTTGCACCGCCACATCAATAAAATATCGTAGATAAAATAAATTACTATATAAAAAGTATACATAACGCGACTGCTAGAGACAGGACAAATTTCAAACCAACAATATGATAAGACATTTTAATATTTAGGTAGACTATATGGGTTAAATTCTAAATTCCAAATTATTTACGCAGAGCTGAGCTTCGGTCCCCACCGCTCCATCCTTGATCCCCGCATTTTGTTAGTTTTTACAAGCTCCAGTGTAATGTCAGCGTATTTGACCGTCCACGTGTTACTAAAACCCAAAAGGTCGGCCTTTTGGATAATGCTTTTAAATCTAGGAATATTCTAGGTTTTGCAGACTGGACCCCATGTAAGTAATGATTCATCCCCAGCTGTCTCACTTTATTTATTCTTTCTGCGGTGTTGGGCATATATATCACTTTATATTAGATAATACTCCACATGTACAAGAAAAAACGGTTACTCAAGACATAAATATTTATTAAAAAAATATTTTAGAAAATTAAAGTTATTTTTTATTTTACATTTAACTTTTGTTATAATCTATATATTATATTTTAATATTAATTTTATTATTATATAATCCCTAAATTTTATTAAATGTAGGGATTGTATTAATTTATATGTTATTGTCGAAAATTAGAATATTTATTATTTTAAAAACTAAACATTGTTTTAAATTTTCACTTCAACATTTAATTGAAAAATAATAAATAATTAATATATATATATAAATAGGAGGATAAAAGTAAAAAGTATAAATACATTTTCAAAATAATTTTTTTATATAAAAAATTAGTATTAGAATATATTTTTATGTGAAATGAATATAAATTATTGAAATAACTTTAGGGATTATATTAATTTATAAATTATATTCTCGGTCAGGATCATAAATAAATTAACTTGGCTTTGGTTGGTTAAAATTTTAATTTAATTTATTTATTTAGTTAAAAAAAGTTAAATTCGAGCATTAAAAAAAATTCATTTAATTTATTTAAATGTTTAGAATTATGAGTTTGAATATGTTTGATTGGAATTATTAAACTTTATTTTACATTTATTTAATTAGTTAAATAAATAAAGACAAAAATTTATTTATAAAATAAGTTATATTTAAATTTAAATGAGTTGAATGGTTTAGGATGATAGGCGAACAACTCACGCATCTCATCTCAGACATACAAATTGTTTCTGCGCGCGGAAACGCTCGTATAACGAACAAGTCTAGGTAGGATCGCATAATCGAGCATAAGTCGGACAACCATATGTCCATACCCATGGGAACTAATAGAAAAAATACGGCAAGAGAAAATTCCGGCCATACCAGTTACCGAGTGTACGTAAAGTCGTAAACGTAAACGTCAACTTAGATATACCCGCCGCTTCCGATGGGAGAGGAAAATACATACTGTATCTATTTCTATTCTATGCTCAATTTCCAAGACTACAGACTCGTTGACGTACAGAAGCTTCATTAATTTGTACTCGCTGCCTCATTTGATCGTGATAATTAACCTTTGCAGATTGCAATCTTCAATCGTTCTGAAGTTGTATATTCTCGCGCAATCTAAACGGGAAAAGTGCGATGTCTCCGACCATTCATGAGTTACGGAATAGTGCTTATTAATTAAATTGGTTCCTCTGATTTTCATGCCACATCGAAACGTAAGAAAATAATAGGAGCAGCGGATCTGCTTCGTGATTTATGCAAGAGGCTGCCGGCTTAACCAGCGTGCATGTTATTATTTATGTGTATTGAACGAGTGGCGTCCCACGTCCTTCAAATATGAAATATGAAAGGATATACATATACACATTCACGTAGACCAACTTTCGGTTTACTTGAAAACTAAAACCCTTAATACACTACGTGTTGGGCGCGTCGGCATTATCATCATTATTTTTTTTTTTTTTTCCTGAGAGCAGTTGGTATGAAATAGGCCTCACATTTGGAATTTTCCTCCTTCTTGCTATTATATACGCGTACCATCCGTTCACATGCGTATTTATGGTACGAAAATTTCAAGATGGATCTTGTTCGGACAAGACTATCAGATAGGCTAGAAACCAGTCAGCTCCATCATCCATGAGTAGGGATTCAACCTAAGGACCAACTCAGCCAGAACCTATGGTTCGACCCACATTACCGATTCAGCTATGCACGAGACGGTGCGAACTCAACTATTTACCCTAGGTTGTCCGCACATGACACTTCTCCTTTCTAACACCCTATTTTCACACCTAAATATTTTAATTTTATGGGATTGTTTAGTATATTTATAGTTACTTTTATTGAACCTCACCCCAGGAAGTAGTTTCCTCAACATATGGGTGGTTCAGAATTTCAGGGGAAATAGTTTTTCCATTTAACTTTTTTACATCCCTTGAACCAAACAATAAAGTATTTTATATTTTTTTAAGAATGTATACTTCATCCCTCTACTTTCTTGATACCAAACGACCTTTATATTTTCTTTCACGAAAGCTATATAAAAAATTTAAGGTGTTGCTGTCATATCTAACCTAAAAAAGTAAAACATATACCCAATATATACCACATATCAGGCTAAAAGTTAAACTCGTATATTGTAATCAAGTGGGGGTATCACATGATCTCAAATATTACAATGGTATAAAATCGAGTAAAGAAATACAATAGGAAGAAAGGACATAAGAGCCTAAGAAAACTGAGTCACAGGCCCCAACTACTATCGGATAACTCTAATATCATATTAGCACAAACAAAAGGCATTAGAACAATTATACCAAATATCTAAAAAGTTTAGTATCATTATGATATGTGTATTAAGTAAACATAATATATTAAAAGCGAGAGCATGCTCAAATAAAATATATAAATACATCCTAAAAGGTAATAGATCATGTTGAACTGAACTTCATAATAAGTATTGAAAATATGCATTACATGGTAATCTCAGGAAACTACACACATAATCATAAATTTAAGCCTGATAACATCGTGCCAATATCATATAATGCTTGAGGATCATTATTGATTATGGACGAACATATGGTAGCATGAATTTATAGCACATTATACATTTTATACTAATTGATGCTGAAGCATCTCAAGCTTAATCTTACTTTTCTAAGGTTGAAGAACAAGAATTAGCATACTTAGAGATGGAGTCCATTGTTCTTGAAAATCCTAATGATTCGTATGCTTTGTTAACTAACTCTTGAATGTATCATATATGTTTGCAAGAAGATCAAGTTATTAAAGATTTTTGATATACAAGACAATGGCATTACAAGGATTACAAAGTTGCATGGAAAAGAAGGCTACAAGGCATAAAGTTTGAACTCATTGTATTAAATATTTAGAGGTTGTGTAATTTGTTATTTTATTGTATATTTTATAATGCTTGTTAATTGTCATTGTAATTACTATATATATTAGTACCATGCATCGGGTTAACGTTTCTTAATAAGGTTGGATTGTGTGGGTTTATTAATAAAATACCTGCATGTGTACATGTGTATATATCCCCGACAACGACGCCAAAAACTTGACACGTTCCTACCCGCAAGTGCACTGGGTCAGAATAGTAGTCAAGGTCGATCCCACAAGGATTGGTGAATGACCACTAGGACAATGTTATAAATTAACTATGTCTAGACTACGAGATGATATGAAATAATAAATTGTAAGCTAAAAAGAAAGGAAAATAGCACTCAAGTGACTCAAATAAATAGAAGAGCTAAGGTTCCGGTTCATCACTGCCAATCCTCACATGTGATCGAAGATCATATCACAAAATAATTCAACAATCATAATCAATCATGCCAACAAGGATAGAAAGTGTTGTGCTTTCTCAAGCCACAACCACCCTATTACATATCTATGGCCCTAACTATCTCTAACTTAGAGTCTAATAGAATTTAATGCATTAAAGTCTATAAAGTTTCCTCCTTTATTGTTGTAGAGGTCAAATTGATCGTCTCTCGACCTACAATTTAATCTCCCATTGTGCTATTGGGTCTAATACTGGATTATCTCTTGATCTCACCGGTAATTCCCACACCGAAAATCAGAACCTAGCTGTCCCATTGTGCTATTGGGTCTAATACTGGATTATCTCTCGATCTCACCGGTAATTCCCACACCGAAAATCAGAACCCGGACGTGGTTCAAAAATCCGTCAATCAATCAATAACACAACACATACATTATGAATTGAATAAAAAAGGATGCAATAATTCAACACATTAGGATCAGAAAAAATTTCCCTTCACCTTAGCACAAGATCTAGCCCATCAAATTCATAGCAAGAATATTAAAAACAACAAGAGATTCCATAGATAGAGAAAAGATCATTAGATAATACCCTTGATGTTCACAAATTCTTGCAAAAATTTAACTTCTTGAACCTCGGTCTCTAATTTACAAGAGAGATCTTGATGAATTGGGGAAGAGGATAGGGAAGAGAGGAAAGAGAGGGAGTGGAGGCTTCCTCGAGATATTAGAATGAGAGTTTTTATATTACCGCCTCGTGGATCGCTAGGGGTTCGGTAAAGATGGACTTCCCGTGTTAGCTTTAACAATGATGCATATTTTGACCATAACGTTTGCATCATAACTCCGATTAATCTGATTTTTGATGCATTGGAAAGCTATTAAAAAGATATACAACTTTGATGTTTAAAGCTTCTCCAAATTCAGACCTTTTCCTTGTCTAAATTTCACTTCTTTCAAGCTCATATACTTTAAATATGCATTCTTGCTTTCATTTTATTCCAGAATTTACATTTTAGCTCTAAATCTCTTTCCACTTTAAATTTTGCTCCTCTTTGCTCCTTTTTTCTCCTTTCTTCTCCCTTTAAGATTCTATTTAATTCTCGTTTGCGATTGTTCCCTAGAAAGCTTAGATCCCGATGGTTAGGATCATTCACAATCAGACAAGTTTTTCCCTCGGAGTAGTCAAAATATCTAGCCTCGATAAAGAACCATTCAAAGTGAATGATCAAAGGTTGAAGGTGTATGAAGGTGGCGAAGTTGCAGCCCTCAAAACCACCATTCTTCTGAATGATCCTAAGTGAAGTGAGAAAGTCAAGCTAATGACTCTAAACAAGCGCTTCTTGGGAGGAAACCCAATTTTTTTATTCTATTTAATTTATTTATTTTTCTTATTTTGGTTTGCATTGTTTGTTTGCTCTTTGTTTCCTTATGGATTTTTTCTCCCTCTTTTCTTTTGTGCTTCTTATTTCACATTGAAGACAATGGAGAAGATGGCCTATCATTGTCATTTGCTTAGTATTCTTACCTTAGACATACTCATTCATTTTACTAGCATAATTCAAGTTTGTTACCGTTAACATACACTTCGTCAAATTTTAGAATATTACTTAGGCATATGGAAAGATTGCATGATAACACATTTTAATTAACACATCATTATATTCATGTAGAAAAGAACTACATCATGCTCCCATTTCCCACAAACATACAAAAATTTTATATCTTCATCCTTAGAATATTACTTAGGAGAAGGGAAAGGGGTTGGTTGAATGCATGGGAAAGGAGGAAAATGGAGGGATAGATGTCTGGAAAAGTGGGATAAGGGTGCAAGTTGAGAGGAGGGGAAGATAAGAGCTGCAACTTGGTGGATGGGCTGGGGTTACGTGAGATTTGGGGCTGCATAAAGCTGGGTGACGTGATGCTTATGGATGGGAATTTTTAGGGTGGAATGGAATGAGAAAGGAAGGAAAATAGGTGGGTAGATGATGGAAAGATAGAGTAGGGGTGCAAGTTGGGGAAAGGAAAGATGAGGCTGCAAGTTGGAGGTGGAAGGGTTGAGTGTCGAAGGGTATGAGACTGCAGGTGGGTGTGACGTGAGGGAAGATGGGCTGGTTGATGGCTGCAAAATACAGGGCTAGGGGTGGCGTGAGAGAGGGTGAGGCTGCAGAGAGGAGAAGGGCTACGTTTGGGGAAGAGGGACAGCTGCAAAAAGAGGAGGATAGTGCTGGACAAGAAGAGACATATGCATGGATAGGAGAGGTAAAGGTGACGGGATGCATGGCTGCAAGGGCTGCATGCTCTTCAACAGGTTGGGGGTAGCTTGGATGGGTTTAAGTGGGGAAAAAGGTGGGGGTTTGATAAGGAAAAGACTAGCAAAAGCCTCCTAAAGTATTAAGCTAGCAAGTAAGGTTATTAGGAAAAGAATCCCCACCTAAGCAAGGTTTAATTTCCTCCAAAAAGACATCATGATGCTATTATTATTATGATCAATATTACAATTATCATTATTTTATCACTTCCCTTATTTTATTTTATTTGCAATTATTTCTAACATTATTATTATTCTTACAATCCCCTTCTATTTTAATTACTCTTTTCTTATTATCGGTATTATTAATGACATCAATTTTTAACTTCCTCTACCCTTTCTTACATTTAATCCGGGTTATTTTTATAACTCAATATTCATGGACCTACTCGAGACAACAAGGCGATAGCTAAAAAATAATAAATAAACAAAACACAAAAAATAAACAATCTTATGGCTTACTTCACCTACTAATCAAACTTTAAGTCTTACATGTCTAATTTAAAGATTAATTAATACGGGGTATTATAGTATATATATGTGTTGTACACTCCGTGGTGGGGAATAACCATACGACTGAGCACTTAATAAAAAAAGAGAGAAAACTTAGAGTCATAATTCTTAGTTAATCTATCTTCCTATTCTCTCTTCAAGGTGAATTTTAGGAACCATTCTATAGAGAAATTAGAGGTTTCTCTTTAGAAATTCTTTTTATCTTGGAGTAGATCAAAAGCTTCTAATTGAAGGCTATATTTGAATTGTTTGAACCATCAATTTTCATCCTTCTTTGGTTGACTTTTTTCTTCAATAAACCAAAACCAAAAGTATTACATTTTTAAAATATATTCATCTATTATCTTACACATCAACTTTTGGTACTAAAGAAAAATTTTGGTTTGACATAAGTGAATAAAGAGATGACTTAGAGAAGAATCAAGCAATATACTCCTTCGACATGAAAAAAGAGGTTATTGATTATTCTTGTTTTGATTCTTTAAATCTTAATTTCTTTTTTAGAGTTCTTGCGTGCATGAAATTAATCTTGGATGGTTGAATGTATGATTATAATATGAGTTATAGTGATCTTGAAATTAATATTAAAATTTGATATTTAAAGAATAGAATCAAAGGTGGTGATTATATGCAATGTGCGTCAAATA
This sequence comes from Tamarix chinensis, assembly GCA_030549775.1. Taxonomy (NCBI): domain Eukaryota; kingdom Viridiplantae; phylum Streptophyta; class Magnoliopsida; order Caryophyllales; family Tamaricaceae; genus Tamarix; species Tamarix chinensis. The sequence goes on along the minus strand of CM060177.1, from coordinate 60,108,224 downwards.
GTTTGAAGGAGAAAAAGATGTGTATATGTCCTACTTGTGTGGAATTTATTTGCTTCTTCATGTTATGTACATGTTTATGATAGCTTTTTATGTGTAATTAAACCTTTATATGATCATTTAAATGTATGAAAATTGAATGGATGCTTAAACCCTATTATCCATTTATAGGTTTGAAAGTAAGCCAAATGTTTGTTAGTGTGTAAGCTATTATAAGTGGAGTGTAGTCCATAATTTAGATCGATTTTTTTTTGTGAAACACAAATATCCTATACATATAGTATAGTGCTTCAAATGTTCATTCAACATATTTCATTTTAGGATGTAGAATACATGCATAAACATAGTTAGAAAGTATCGAATTTTTATTGTTGAATTTTATTGAATTGTATATCAAGAATTTAGCAAGAAATGTTTAAGGTCTTTTAATTTGTTTGTGTGTGTGATAATATTAATTGTTGGTTGTGTGTTTGATTCATTGGAATCAAAATTTTCTATAAGAACCAAACTTGAAGAACCGAAGGAAACTTTAAGTGATTTGGGTTCTAATCGAGCCCTAAGGATTACTAATTATTTGTTAAAATGTGTTAGTAAGTTGATTAAAATTGAGGGAGAACCAAATTTTCAATCCATTTTGGAGGCAATCCAAAATGTCTCAATCAATTTGTCAGCAACCAATGCTCAAGTTCAACAACTTTCTTCCTTGTAAACTCAATTGCAAAGGATGAAGTCTTGCTTTGTCGAGCAGGATTTAGCACAAACTTAGCAAGAACAAAAGGAGTTCTTTAGAGATAAAATGAGGAGTGCTGAAAATTCCATCAATATAGCAAGAGGAAGGTATTTGAACTCCCAATTAGAGTATACAAAAGAGTCATAAGGTATTGAAAGTAATATAAGGAACAATGATCATCAATCAAGGCATCATCATAAAGAAGAAAAAGGTATTAAACTTGATCTTCCTGATTTGATGGTAAACTTGATGTTGAGTCACTTTTTGAATGCTTACATGAGGTCTAAGGCTATTTTTAAATTCAAGGATTATCATTATGAGTAGAAGTGTATATGTAATCGACTAAATTTATAAAACCCTATATTTTAATAAATAAATTTTATTAAGGATAAATTAGCATTTCAATATTTTTTTAATTTAATTTTTTTATGGATTTTGAGTATATAAAATTGGGTATAAATATTTAATGGATTAAAATAAATATTTTTGTTAATTTATCATACCCTTTTAAAAAAAATTTCAAACCCTTATTTTACTAAAATTATCCTTTTTAACCCTTATATTTTAATTATCTTAAATTAAATTATTAAATCAATTTATTACCCAAAATTATTCAATTTTATTATTTTATCAATTAAATTATTTATTCCTTTTTCCCCTTTTTCCTTCTCCTTTTCTTCTTTTTCTCTTTTCTTTCTTTTTCTTTCTTTGGACCGCCGCTGGCCTACTTCTCCTCCCCGCCCCTACGCGTTGGGCCCTGGCCCATCTTCCTCTCCCCCTGCCTTTTCTGCGTTGCCCGACCACCCTTCTTTCTTTCCTTTCTTCCTCGACCTAGCTGGTCCGTTTCTTTCCCCTTTGGCATGTCTGCTCGCTCGCACACACCAGCCCCTCTCCCCGACTCTTTATTCTTCTTCTTTCTTTCTTCTTCCACCATCACCGGCGAAATTCCCGACCAACTTGCCATTTCACCTGCAACTCCCTCTCCCCCGTTGACCTCCCTAACACTCCCTCTATCTCTCCCGCCATTTCTCTGCCCCATCCCAACCCCACCTTTTCTCCTTTCCCTCATGCCCAACCATACCTCCCTTCTCCCTCTCCCTGCCACCACCCTAGAGCCACCCCTCAAGCCCCTATCACTTCCCTTCTCTTCCTCTTCTATTTCTTTCTCCTTCCCTACCCGTTCTGCATTTTTTCCCGAGCCTCCCCATGCTCCCAACCCTCTCTTTTCTTTCCTTTCTTCTCCTCCCCTCTCTCCCATGTTTTTGTTTCTCCACCCATCTCTGCCACTGCCGTCACCTCAACCACCACCTGCACCACCCCTTTCCACCCTCCACCTCACCCTCAACCGATCACAGCCCCCACCGAGCCACCCCACAACCCCCTTCTTCATCCTCTCTTCTTTTTCTCTTCTTTCCCTCCCTTCTTGGCAACCACCCTGCACCACCATATTCTGCCGCCGTTCTGCCGCTTCTACCACCACATAAGCCACCAAATTACTCCCTACAACCCCCTCTACCACCCCTAATCCTATATTTCCCGACAACACAACCCAAAGGCCTTCATTTTCCCTCTCCATTTTCCTTCCTCACCAGTCTTCCATTTCGGCCCCACTTCGGTTGCCACCTTTGCAGCCTCGCTGTCGTCGTCTCTGCTACCTTTAGCCACCATCAACCCATCTCCAACCACCACTTACACCCCCTCTCCACCTCTACACCATTCCCTTTGTAACACCCCGAGTCGACACGACCATACGGGGGCTACCTTGGAGTGCTTTCAGATTGATTGGCTAGTCCCACAGATCAACACGAGTCCTTTCAGTGCGCTTTGTCCTCACTCACGCACTTTCCAAGAAATTTTCAGAACTTCCCAGAAGGTCACCCATCCTAAAATTGCTCCACGGCCAGCACGCTTAACTGTGGAGTTCTTAGGATAGAATCACGAAAAGGATGGTATACCATGTTTATATAAGTAGCCATATCAATCCTTATAACACTCCGCTCAATTTGGGGTATTATATTCACCCCCACTCAAAGAATGCAACGTCCTCGTTGCGCCTCAACCAATGACTGTCTCAATACAGTTCATCCCAAGAATCATCCCGCTAGGTGGCTGACTGGCTCATCCAAGTTCAGCTCACGGTCGCGGTTTCGCTCTGATACCATTTGTAACACCTCGAGTCGACACGACCATGCGGGGGCTACCTTGGAGTGCTTTCGGATTGATCGACTGGCCCCACAGATCAACACGAGTCCTTTTAGCACGCTTTGTCCTCACTCACGTGCTTCCCGAGAAACTTTCAAAAAATTTCTGAAACTTCCCAGGAGGTCACCCATCCTAAAATTGCTCCACAGCCAACACGCTTAACTGTGGAGTTCTTAGGACGGAATCACCAAAAGGATGGTATACCATGTTGATATAAGTAGCCATAGCAATCCTTATAGCACTCCGCTCAATTTGGGGTATTACACCCTTGCCCCAAATCCTTCCCCATCATGTCTTTTTCTTAGCCCCAAACTACCAACCCAAAAATACCCATTTTCCCCCTATTTTCACCACCTTCGAGCCCTCCTTTTTCTTTCCTTGCATGCAGCTCATATTTCATGATCAACATGAGCTGCTTCCCTCTTTAATTTAGTTGAAAATAATAATTTTTAAGGTATAATACTATTTTTGTTTAATTATTTGATTAATTAAGTGTTATAAAGCCTTAAGTTTGGTTTTTATATTTTCTAATGTAACAAGTTTTAATATTATCTTTAGGTATTGGTTTTGATAATCAAAGTTAGGACCTTTAACTAGGATATCGGTAAGTTTTGTTTTTTGCGGGAATCGAGGTAATTGTTAAATCTCACTTAAACACATGGATTAACGTATGTTAGCACATTAGGATTTTTAATATATTATTATGCTTGGTTTGTTTTGTTTAATATTATATATGTGGTTCTTGTGTTGATTGATGAAAAGGTAGCATGATAGATTATTGCTATGTATGGAAATATTGTTTAAGGTAATAATTTGGTTGTTAAGGAAAATGTTGTTTTAATGTAAGGGGTGTTTTATGCTATTGTGATATTTAATACATGTTTAATATTTTGTGAACCTCAGGGGATTTAACTAATGTATCTTGTACAAGAAAATGGCCTAAAATATATATGGGTGCTAATAATGTTATATTAATTATAAGAGTTGTGGATGAGGTATTAAAGTTAATATTTTATGTAGTAATAATAATAATAACTTAATATAAGGGGTGTACTAAGGGTAAAATGGCGATTCTTGATTAAAAAGAGTATTTTGGTAATTTTAGAGTAAAGGGTAAAATGGTAAATTTGTTAGTAAAAGGATAAAGTGGTAATTTTGGAAGTAAGGGATAAGTTGGTCAATTTGAAAGTAAGGGGGTAAAATGGTAATTTCATGAATAAAGGGTAAAATAGTAATTTTGTGATTAAATGGTAAATTGGTAATTTTGTAAGAAGAGGGCAAAATGGTAATTTTATGATAAAAGGGTAAAGTTATAATTTTGTAATAAAAGGGCAATTTGGTAATTTTGTGATAAAAGGGCAAATTGGTAATTTTATAATAAAAGGGTAATTTGGTAATTTGATAATAAAGGGGCAAATTGGTAATTTTGTAACAAAAGGGAAAATTAGTAATTTTTAATAAAAGGACAAATTGGTAATTTTATAATAAACGGGTAATTTGGTAATTTTGTAATAGAGGGGAAAATTGGTAATTTTATAACAAAAGGGCAAAATGGTAATTTTGTAAATAAAAGGGATAAAAGTGGAAATTGGAAAGGAGTAACTTGGTAATTATAATAATTGAGAAGGGTAAAATGATAATTTAATAAAAGAGAAGGGTAAAACGATAATTTAATAATGGAGAAGGGTAAAATGGTAAATATGATAAATGTGAAGGACAATTTGGTAATTTAACCAACTAAAGAGGTGATTTGGTAATTAGGATAATGAACGGGGGTAATTTGGTATTTTGACCAACTAAAGGACAATTTATTAACTATAATAAAGGAAATGGGCAAATTAGTAATCTAACCAACCAAATGGGAATTATATTAAGTGTAATAATTACGAAGGTGATTAGTGGCCTAAAAAGTGTGGGAAATAGCTCGGTAACCTAAACCGAGTAAGGGTGTAGCTAAGATCAAATGTGTGCTATATGTTCTACATGTCTTAGAGGTCCTATATAATTTTTATGTCAAGTTCTACATGCTATTATTTTAATTATTTTATGTGTGGCGTGGCTTGGAACCGATATGTGTTCATATGTCCTCTTTTGGTATGCGATAATACAAATATGCTGTAAGTTATGATGTGATGTGATGTGGCCCTTTATCCATATATGTCAAGGGTGAAATACTTTCGAATAAGATACGTTAAGACACTAATCACTTAAAGAGGAAGATGTTGAGCCGGACCTAGACTGGTCCACCGGCGAATAATAGTGGTAGGGTATGTTACCCTCGCGATCGGTCCACCGGCTATAATAGTGGCAGGGCATGTACCCTTGTGACCATTCCACTAGCTATAATAATGGGGGATTCCATGCTCAACAAACCCAACGTAAAAATGATAAGACACGGGGAAGATACTAATTACTTACAGTGGAATACCTTGTGAGTCGGGGCCAGACCGGTCTACCAGTAAATAATAGTGGCAGGGTATATTACCCTCGTGACCGTTCCATCGGCTAAAATAGTGGCAGGGCATATACCCTCACGATCGTTCCACCGGCTATAATAGTGGGGTTCTCGCACTCACACGGACATGTATAATCCGAGATGATTGATTAATGATGGACTAATGACCTTAAGGCCCGAAAAGTATCGATTGATAATTATGGCCCGTTGATATTGGTTGACTTGTGAAGTATGAGAATGTACGAAAGTGAATGTTAAGTATACACTACGAATATTTGATTGACTTGTTGGATGTGTGAATATATACGGATCTGAATATCATGTTTACACATATTGTTATGTGCGAATATAGTAGTATTTCTTGTGTGACATTGCGGACATGTTTTTAAGTGTGTATTTAAAGGGTTACTCAGTACCGTAGTACTGAAGGGTTCCATTCGTGGGGCCCCTGCCAATTCAATGGGAAAGAACCCCTAACAGGTTGTGTTTAGTGCTTTCAAGTGGGCCTCAGGAAAGAGCGTAAGGAACTATTTAGAATTGTTAGGGTTTTAATATGTCTCTTAAAAATTCATAAATTCAATGTATTTATTGTTTTGTAACCACCATTGGTGGATTTTACTTTGGTAAATTGTTTACCACGCTACTCTGATTTATATATGCTTGAGTTTCTCGTAAATTTTGTTTTACTCTTTTAGCCTTAGCACTTGGTACTAGAACGGTAGGAGTGAACCTGTATGGTACTAAATGTGGCGGTAATATCCCCAAAGTTCACGGTTTATTAATTTGCTTCCGCTAATTTCCTTTTAATTAACGAAATTTTTCAGTAGTGAATTTTGGGGTGTTACAGTATATTAACTACTCTTAAGTTTAAGAAGTTTTCTAGGATATGATATGGTAATTTGAAAAGAATTAGAGAAAGAGAAGGTAAATCAAAAATCAAATCTTGGGATAAGTTTAAGAAAGATTTAAGAAGAAATTTTGTACCCAAAGAGTATAATTAAGATAATTACATTATATATACTACTCTTAGAAAAGGAATTTTAAGTGTTAAAGAATTTTTTAGGGTACTCAAAAGGTTAGCACTTATATGTAAGATCCATGAGAGGAAGGAACAAATATGTGGTAGATTTCTAGGTGGCCTCAATATGATGATTTGACATAAAGTTGAAACTTGTTTATACGATTCTCTTGATGTTATGATTACACTATATTTGAGATTTGAATAACAAAATCTAATCTAATAAGCCCCATGCCAAGCAAAGTACTTCTTCTATAGAGTACTACTCACGTTACTAAGTACGGGGTAGGTACCTCAAAATCTATAAATTTTGAGAAGAAATAAGGAATTAACAGAGAGGAGAAGTGTAATAAAAAATTTAATGAAGTCTCTACAAAACAATAATTTAAGTACTAGAGAATTGGACACTTTTCTAGAGAATTTCCCAACTAAAGAATATTATCTATACAAGAGATTGAATCCATAGAGACTTGTGGTAAAGACCTAGAGTTTGAGTCAAATGAATAAATTTTAAGTGAGTAAGAGTATGAAGGAAATGATTTTTGTCCGCTAAAAATAGTACTTCAACTACAAGATAATGAACAACCCACACAATAAGAGAATATATTCAAGATTAAAGGAAGAATGGGAGATATAATTTTTTGGGTTATCATCGATAGTGGATTGTGCACAAATGTGGTTAATGAGAGGATGGTGAAGGAATTGGGATTATATCCAACACCAAATCCAAAGCTTTAATCTCTTAAATGACTTAATAAGGACAAAGGAGTTGAGGTAACATAATAAACCTTAATCCCATTTAGAATTGGTAACTATCATGTTGATATGCTATATGATGTATTAACTATTGATATATGTGGAATTTTATTAGGTAGACTATGGTAATATAAATGATTCTATTCATAATGGTGTTACAAATAAATATATTGTTCAAAAAGATATGACAAGGCATAAGCTCAAACTTTCTAAGTGTGATAATGATAACATAGTAAAAAATAAAAGGAGTTGATTTTTGCATGGAAATGCTATGATAGAATGTATTAAGGAAGAAGGTAGGTGCTATGTTGTGATTATCAAGGATTTCCTACAAGGGGAAATGAGAATAATCCTCCATTAGATGAGCTTATTGATGAATATAAAAATGTTTTTTCTAATAACTTACCACCAGGATTATTGCCTTAAAGAGGGATAGAATATGGTATAGACTTAATGCCTACTCTGTCTTTACCTAACCAACCTACTTATAGATGTAATCCAGAATAAGTTAAGGAATTGTAGAGACAAATAACAAGAGCTCATAGGAAAATGATATGTGAGAGAAAGTATGAGTCTATGTTGTATACCTACATTACTTGCTCCTAAAAAATATGGCATGTAGCACATGTGTATTAACTCTAGAGCTGTGAATAATATAACTATCAAATATAAATATCCTAATCCCCAACCTTTTCTATTTTTCCTTTTCTTTTCTTCCTTTCTACTTTCTCCTATTAACCTTGCCATAACATATGAATAAACTTTGTGCAACTTGTATCTTGCAACTTACACTTGCCTCAACCATCACTCTCATATCTACAACCACCATAATCCATCACCGATCATCTTCTCTTCTCTTTCTCAACCTATGAAAGCATACCATCACCTCCCTGCCTTCTTCTTTTCCTTTCTCAATCTTATACATCATACACTCACACTCTCCATCACTATCACCATCACCTGCTTGCACCGTCTGCCATCTTCCTAATACCCAATCATCATCTCTCTGCCATCCCTCATATTGCATGCCTTTCTCCCCTATTTTCCTTTTTCCTGTTCACACCACACACACACACACACATATACACTTTATTCTCTTTCCTTCCTCTTATTTTTTTTTACTTCCATTTTACTTATTTTTGTGTCAAGAAGACACTATACGAAGCTCTTTTCCTTTCTCTTCCTCCTCCTCCTCCTCTTCTTCTTCTCTTCCTTTTCTATTGCGCCATGTTTTACATGACTAGGCTACCTCCATCACCACAGTGCACCATCGTACACCTCCCAACACTGATGGACCAACCATCCAAGGTCATCCTATCCGTCCCTAGCACCATCAGTGGCCATCACTGCTGACCACCACTGCTTTTCTCCTCTTCTTCTTCGTCTATATTATGTTTTTATAAAATATACGTCCTATGCATGGCTTCGAGCATGGTCATGTAACACTAAAATTTCCTATCACATGCCTATTCAACCCAGCATAGCCTATCCATGCACCCTTGTATGGCCTACACACAATCCTATTGTAGGCCCATGCATATCTCTTTGACTTACGCTTTTTTGCCCATTAATCAAGCACAATTGTGCCACTTTACATCCCTTAGTTGTGCATGATCCTAACTCTCAACCTGGGCGTGCACTGCCAATAGAATGACCATGTAGCCACCCATTTTAGCCGTGAACCCATATTTTCATCCCTAAACCTTAACCAAGCACCACCAAATTTTCACTATAGCTCCATATATTCCATCACACATCTACTCAACTCAGGCTTCCTTTTGACTACATCTATTTCCTTTTTTACCATCTCTACCTTAATTTCTCCTTTGGTTATACTCTTCGAGCCTAATTGTGTATTATGTAATTTTTAGTAGGACGTATTTCGATTATCTTGGAGGAGGAGGTCTAGGATTTACATGCTTCAAGCTTGATATCCTAGTTGGTAAGGATACTAATCAGTGTTTTAGGATTTTTTTTAATTACTCTAATGGATATAATTACTTTTCATGATATTGTTGCTATATGATTTAATGTATGATGATGATGATGATATGTTGTCATTATATGAAATAAATGTTGGAAAGAAAGTGAGAATGAGTAAGAGGTATGGATATGATTTTGGTATGTTAATGACATATTTGTGGAAAATATATTTTATGGCATGAAATATGGGCTAAATAAGCTATAATAAGTGTACATAATCATATTTATGGGGTGTGATAATTAATGGTTGGTTTGAAAAATAATGTGTGTGGACGATGCCAGCTTTATAAAATAAAGGTTATTGGTTGTCCTTAAGGATATTTTATTCATTATGAAAAAATAAGAAAATTTTGATATTTTATGTGTTGGGTGGATTAGAATATGGTAATGATACACTAGGAAGTGTTTGGAAGTATTATTGTTTGTATTGGATTCTTCAAGATGAAATAATGGTCTAATTAGGGCTTAATAACTTAAAATGATAGTATCATTATTCCATGTGTAAAACTTAAAGGTTATTTGGATTCTAGATAAGTTGCTAATGATTGGTCTTATGAGGATGCATAATGAATTTGGTAATCATTTGAGTCTTGTGGGAAGAATTATGACTACATGTGATATTAGGAGTTTTGGTAACTCTATGAATAGTACATTAGATAAGATTATTATTGTATATGGATGACGTGGTAGTTAGATGGTGAATTACTTTTATGATAATGATGATCATATTATAATTTGTGGTTGAATAACCAATATGGGAGAATGAATGCTAAGAGCGTGTAATTAGGGTTTAAAGAGATTAAGGACTTTAACATGTGTTATGTGTTTATCTACTTCAATGTGTTTGATGCTTATGAATCAATCATGAATATGATACTAATCATTTAAAGTGAAAGAGCATATGACTAGGGCCAAAGTGATGCTTTTATATTCCATTTCACAGGATATAATAGTGGCTCGGGAGAATTTTACCTCGAGAACATAATGTTCTTAATATCCGTTCCACCAAAAAGAACAGTAGCTCAAGAGTGTCTTTTTTTTTCTAAAAAGGTGTTTCTATTTATTCCACTGAATTAAGAATAGTGGGGGTCCTACTCATCATGAAATGAAAATATAATAGTATAACCTCTAGAAAAGACACTAATGACTAAAAGTGGAAGAGTACATGAGTCAGGACCAAGGTATTATTTTTATATCCATTCTACCAGAGAGAATAGTGGCTTGGGAGCATTCTAACCCGAGATGGTGATGTTTTCATATCCATTCCACCATATGATAATATTGGCTCAAGTGTGTTATCCCTAAGAAGGTGCTTTAGACCATTCCATAGGTATAAGAATAGTGGGGTTCCTACACTTAACATATATAAAAGAATGGAAATGGTTATATCTAATAAATAGGCCTGGATCATTATCTATCTTTTTAGATGTTTCATTTATTTGAATTTCTACTTATCACCTATTGGGAACACATGTGTTCTTTCTATCCCTAATTCATTAGTATTATTCCTTTACTCAGTTTGTAGAGTACTAACCACCTATTTTATAGGTACTACTCACTCCCATGAGTAGGAGATCCTAATTCTTGTGGTTAAGTCTCAGAAGCTCCTCTAGATGACTATGTTTCTTATGATGCACTATGTGGGGGATGAGTGATCTTATCTATACTAGGTTTTGAGTGAAGATTAATGTTATCTAGTAGTTGTATTTACTTAAATACCTTTTCTGGAATCTTGATCCAAGGTATCCCTACTTTATATTTTGTTTATTGTAATTCAAAGTTAATCTCCAAACTTATATTATTTTGTATATATTTCTTTCGTTTCTAATTTTTTTAGTGTTACTATAAATATTGTAGCCTTATGATTGATCTAAGGATGGTTGAATCAATTAGAATTATATCAATTATAGCAGTAACCTCCAATATTGTACTCATATACTTCCTTTGTAAAAAGAAAATTTTTAGTAAAAATTAGGGTGTTACACAAGCTTTGTAATGCATCAAAATTATCCTTTCCTAACTTTGATAAATTATTTAAAGTTACATGTGATGCTAATGGGGTAAGGATAGGAGGTGTACTCTCACAAGAAAAAAGAGTCATTGTATTTTTTAGACAAAAATTAAATGGTATTGAAATGAATTATTCAATATATGATAAGGAATCCTATGCCATTATAAGAATCTTGGAAACGTGGAGTTATTATTTGAGACCTAAGCCATTTATTTTGCATTCAAATCAAGATATTTTAAAATATTTTCATCGGAAAAATAAAATTAGCCCTAGACATGCGAAATGGGTTAGTTTCTTACAATTCTTCCTTTTTGTTAAACTCAATTGTAGAGAAATATAATAATAGATGCATTATCTAGAAGATCTATGATACTTGTTATATTAGATGATAAATTATTAGGTTTTGAAATATAGAAAGAAATATATAAGAAAGATGAAGAGTTATTTGAAGTTTATGATTAATATATGAAAAATTATAGTTATGGTAATTATGTGCTTTGAAATGATTTTCTTTTTAAAATTAATAAGTTGTGTATAACTTGTTTTAGTATATGTGATTTACTTGTTAGGGAAATACATGATGGAGGTATAGTTAGTCATGTTGGTGTTCACAAAATCATGAAAATATTACAAGAAATTTTCTACTGGCCACAGATGATAAAATTAGTACAAGCTATTATTGGAATATGTGTTACATGTCAAGAGTAAGTGTTTCTTCCATAAAGGTTTATATACTCTTTTACCAGTTCCTCGTCAACCATGGGAGAGTGTTAGTATCGTCTTTATCTTAGGTTTAACAAGGACACAAAGGGAAAAGGATTCCATTATAGCGGTGGTAGGTAGATTTTCTAAAATGGCATATGTTATTCCTCGTAATAAAATAGATAATGCAACTCATCTAGTTGTAACACCCACAAATTTTGGAAGTTAAAATTTTCATTTTAAAGAATTAATAGCGGAAGCAAAAATACAAAACATATGGGTGTCACGCCGCATCCATATTATCACACCATCTACCCTCTTATGTATTATCATATTATCATGTGTTTTGGATGTACTGAAATAATAATTTTCACTTATGACATGAAAAACATATACATACAAAGTAAACAACTTATTCTTTATTTTATCTACTTGTGATCATACACAACAACTATATTTATTCTCTTGTAATCGCTATGTTTATCTTTTTAATCCTCCTCTTTTTACCAGTGTGTCTTAAATATGTAGTTATGATACTTCAGCGGATGATCCTATAAAATCATTAGCTTACTCTAATCGTAAGTATCGATACCCTTTCTCGTATGTCACCTATAGAATTGAGAGATGTTGTGTTACTAATGTTCTTGATCTCAGCAAAATTTGTATACCTCAAATGCCTTCCATAGGTGAAAATTGCCTGTGCGTAATGAATATAAATAAATTGAGTGTGTGTGATGACTATATGTGTGATCATTGTTTCATAGGCCAATAATTCTGTTTATATCAAATATATAATATTTCACTTGGAGTTAACCATATTTCATATAACATAAATTGCAACACTTATATTTAATCATGCTTTAAAAGATAAAATTAATAAGGGTCACATTTAATAATAAAATACTTTAGGTCTAAATTAACAAAATGGTCAGATATATTGATATTCACTACATCAAAATAATGTAATACAACAATTTTAGTAAAATTTATTATCCATCAAATTACAATTAAAATATAGTTTAGAATGCATAAATATACCATGAAGCTTATATTAAAAAAACTATGAAATACTATTTATATTTAAAATCATGACATCACTACTAATGAGAGGCACTACTAACGACAATATCATATTTGATAAAATATCTCAAAATCTTATAAAAATATCTAACCTATATAAAATGACCATTATGTATAAAATATGAGTAGACATTTTAAAGTATTATTTAAAAAAGTAAACATGCTCTAAAAATCATGAAAATTAACCAAAAGGATCTTTAGATAAAATATGACACCTTAAAACTTAATTTTGTTTTTTGAGAACTTAGAAGCCAAGTAGAAAGATGATTTTGTCCAGAAAACCCTAAAAACCCAACCATGCGATAACTCCTAACATAAACTTATCTAACACATGAAACTTCATGTATTAATCATTCAATAAATTATTAATACATTAGAACACACAAGAGTTTATACAAATTACAGGACCTATGCAAATGGACAAAAAATCCTATTTTCATGCTAAATCTTCATTAAATCATAAAAATAATTATTGAAGTCCAAATCAAGACTTTATATTTTCTTCATGCCCAAATAACCTTAAATATCTATCTGAACCATTAAAAGTTCAAAAAAACAACAATAACATGTAGTTGTGTCCTAAGGTTGAAATCACCACCGAAAATACGCCAAACTTCATTAAACTCGTAAATACCTTAAACATGATCAAAACCAAACATGATCTAAAAAACTGAATATGACAACAAAAATACTCATAAAATATTATTCAATCACATAACAATAGCCACACAAAGCATCCATAAAATTGAAAATCCTACAAAACCAAACATGGTATAACCAACATATGTTATTGATAAAGTGAATATTTTTCATAATTTTACCTCTTTTTACCTTCACTTGGGGAATTTATTTAATATTTTCTACATATTTTGCTATGGTTCTAGTCTATTATTTGCACTACTACTTTCTTGAGTTTTATGTTGTAGGAATTCCTACAAAGATACCAAATCAAAGAAAGAATTACTTATTTTTAGAGAAAAGGACCTATCATGGAAAGCTGAGTACATTGACCCAACATGTTTATGGAAGTGTATTGAAGCAAAAAGAGCAAAATATGTGTGAAGAAAGCCTTAGGAAGCATGGAAAGGGAGCTGCATCATTGGCTGCACACCCAGCTGCACAGTTGTGTAGCACTCCCCTATTAATATCAAAGAAAACAGAACCGCTCGGCCATGCAGTGCGTAGATCAAATAGTCGTGCTAAATTCTTTGCTGAAAAGTTGAGGCTTAAAATCTTTCATCGTAAGGCCGTACAAGACCCAAAATTCTAAAAAGCCAAGAGTTGCAACATTCAGCGACGGTCTTCCACACGATTTACATGCATGACATGGCCAATTTGATGGGATTTTTTATGGCATGCGTCAGGGACTTCTTAAGGAGAGAGAGAGAGAGGACATTTTAGGAAAGGATTTGATCCTTTATTACTGAGCTTGAGCTTCATGTAATTTATTTTCCATTAGTTTTGATTTTTCTGAAGATTCAAGTTTCTAATTTGTGTACGATCGACTGAAAATCAATGTTGTTCTCTTTCGAATTATGGTTAATTCAACCTAATTCTTCTTCTTTGTACCTTTGTATTGCTATTATGATTATCATGCTATTTATTTTGTTAATTTTATTTGAAGATATGATTGAGTAATCTCCTTTTCTAGGATTAAACTACGTACCATTTTAGTGATCAATATGATGAATTGAAGTATTATGTCATATGTTTAACTCGTTTATATTGTTGTATTTGCTAGATTTAATTATTGAAAAGTGGATTTGACAAAATCTGACCTCATCAGATGTAATCTGCAACTGAAAGGCTGAGATTATTATTGGAAACTAGCATGTGTACAGGAATTTAAGCAATCGCGAAAGTAGATGTTTAATTCTTAGGGACTTTAGAATTGGTGATGATTAATGGGTTTAGTTTAATTTGTGAGTCACAAAAGTTGTCGGCAAATTAGATTAAATACATTCTTAGACCTTGAAAGAGGCTAATGAATATAATAAGACCAATTGTCCATAGTTAGCGAATTAATCCATGATATATATGTTGTTTCATTATTGATTATTAATTTGGAGATTGAAGTTTGATCTTAAGTTTCACTCTTATTGTTTAGTATTCGCAATTAGAAAGATTTTTGTAATTATTCTTTTTATCCAATAGCATAACCTTGTTTTACATATATTCAGATAGTTAAAATAGTAAAGAGGTGTACTCAATTATGAAGTATCTGTGGGATACAACCTTGAAATGCTATAACAAATCTGTGTTCTTTTGGAAATAGCACAACAGTAATGATGCCACCACTCAAATTCTATCTATGTCTAGTATAGTCATATTTACAATAATTTCAAATCTCCATAATAATATATAAAACATCCTCCCTCAATCACAATACAATTTCTTGAAATCTTTGTATAAAACCACCGAAAACATGTAAAAGTCAAATAAAACCAACAAGTAATAAAGAAAAATAAAGAAATAAATGGAAGGATAAAGGAGGTTAAAGAAATATTTTCTATAGATATAAGGGGAACAAAATTATGAAGGAAATAAGAGATGAGAAGAAACTTTTGTCTAGTTTAGATATTTATGCTATTAGTTACACTTTTTTATTATAATATGGTAACAAATGACCAAAAATAAAGTAGAAGGTTGCAAGAGTTTTGATATCTTCAAGTTCATAAAATAGCTTTCCCAAATTTATTTAGATATTTTAGGAATAAAGGATGAAAATTAGGAATTTTAGGATATGTTTAGTGTAAAGAAAGTTGAGTTTAAAGGGTTAATTATACCAAAAATTAGAAATATTCATCTAAAAATGTAAAAAATATTTTAAACACTTTTTAATTCAAATTTATTTGGAATATTCCAAAAAATAATTATACTCAAGTTTTTTTAATTTTTTTTCGCTAGAATGGTTTTTTAAGGATTAAAATGTGAATATAGGAAAAAAAGATGATAAATATTATTCTTTCATCAAAGTATTCATTTAATAATTTGAAGATATATAAAAAAGCTAAGGAATCCTACTATGATCAAAATTATATCAATTTGGAAGAAGTTTCATGGATTAAAGTGATTTAAAATTTTCAAGAGGCTTAAAACTATAAGGAAAGGTAAGAAGGTGTACACAAAATATTTCAAAAGCATATCCATGGTTCCTCAAATTTAAAGGATATAATAAATATTTCAAAATAATATAATTTTATTTATAAATGATACAAATGCTAATAAAATTAGGGTTTTTAACAAGTGAGGCATGTCACCCATCCCCCAACCCCTATAAGTACATGATTATATTAGTCATTGATAGACTAAAAAAATCATTCAATATAAAATTATGTTACTTTAACTTCTCTTTGAAACACCCCTATCCTATAGAACCCGCAATTTCCATTTTGTACAAAAAAAATATGGGTACCCTTACAAAAATCTATGTCTCCCTATAACATAATAATCAACCCAACCATCATTTAGTCCCTAGACTAATGACCAACTAATAACCATTGAACAACTATACATTGTTAAATGTTGAGCTCCAAGATTCCATTCAAAGTTCTATAATACAATAGGAAGATATAGAATCAGGAGAGGAATGTCAGAACAAACATGTAAGAAGCCCCAAGCAAGAGACTTTGAGTCATTTGAGGCAAGGTAGAGCTAAGTGATAAAATAACCCAACCCCTCAAACTAATAGACACTAGCTTGAGGCAAACAAAGATTGAGATCTAGAGGATAGGTGTAATAACCCACCAAATTAAGTAAAATTTATAATGATTGATATGGCTACTTATATCAACATGGTATACTATCCTTTTAGTGATTTTGTCTTAAGATGACACTCTTAGAACAGTTTGAAATTTTCTAAAAATTTTAGTAAGCACTTGTGAAACGAACCAGACTAGCCGGATCGTACTCGATCCGTTAAACGGGGGTCGGGAACGTACTTGTTTCCCCCTTCTTTAGAGTGTTTCGTCCCTAAAACCTGCGCTAAGTGATCAAAAGGAGACAGGTCAGAAACATTAAAAGTTGGGCTAATAGCGCCATACTTATCAGGAAGGTCTATTTTATAGTCATTGTCATTGATCTTTTCCAAGACAGTAAATGGGCCATCCCCCCTTGCATCCAACTTACCCTTGCGATGGGTAGGGAAGCGATCCTTACGTAAGTGTATCCAAACTAGGTCCCCAGGCTGGAAGACGACCTTTTTTCTATGGTGATTAACTCGGGACGCCACGGCCTCATTTCATATGTTAATCTGTTTAGCCACAGATTCATGTAGTTCTTTAATCATTTTGGCTCATTTGTCAGCTCCCAAGGACACATATTGAGATGGGGGAAGGGGAGAAAGGTCGAGGGGAGTTAAAGGATTGATTCCGTAAACAACTTCAAAAGGAGATTTACTAGTGGTGGAATGGGAAGTCCGGTTGTAAGCAAATTCAATATGTGGCAGTGCTGACTCCCACTGCCGTGAGTTATTGTCAAGAAAAGCCCGAAGCATGTTGCCAAGTGTGCGGTTAACAACCTCTATTTGCCTATCGGTTTGAGGATGGCATGAGGTCAAGAAAAGAAGTTTGGTGCCTAGTTTCCCCCAAAGGACACGCCAAAAGTGGGACACGAATTTGACATCACGATCTGAAACAATGGTCTTGGGAACCCCATGTAGTCTGACAATATTTGAGAAGAAGTAGTCAGCAATTAGGGAGGCATCATTCGTTTTGTTACATGGAACGAAGTGGGCCAATTTTGAAAACCTATCGACAACTACCAATGCCATAACCAAATCTTTGTTCTTGTTAGATCTAGGAAGGCCAAGAACAAAGTCCACTGACACATCTGTCCAAGGTTGGCTAGGGACGGGGAGGGGTGTGTAAAGGCCATACGGATGTGTTGTTGATTTGGCTCGTTTGCACGTCACACAATTGGAGCAGAAACGTTGCACATCTCTTTTCATGTGTGGCCAATAAAAGTGTTCCTTTAAGACGTCTAAGGTTTTAGCATACCTAAAATGTCCCATTAAGCCGCCACCATGAGATTCAGATACGAGGAGTTCTCGGAAGGAACATCGAGGGACACATAAGCGAATTTTTGGAAAGAGGTAGCCGTCATGGATGTAAAATTTATCAAGGGCAGTATTTTGACATTTAGAGAATAAATCTCCAAAATCCTCGTCATCAGAGTAGAGTAGTTTTAAATGGGAGAATCCTAAGAGACTAGCATCCACAGTGGCCACGAGGGTGTGCCTTCGACTTAAAGCATCAACTTCCTTATTATCTCCCCCTTTTTATATTTGACAATATAGGGGAAAGACTCAATAAACTCACTCCATTTGGCTTGGTGATGATTCAGCTTGTTTTGGATTTTTAGATATCCTAAGGCTTGATGGTCAGTGTGAATAATAAACTCTTTTGGCCATAAGTAATGTTGCCAAGTCTCTAAAGATCTGACAAGGGCGTACAGCTCCTTCTCATAGGTAGAGTAGTTGAGACAGGCATCTTTCAATTTTTCGCTAAAGTAAGCAATGGGTCACTTTTCTTGGGATAGGACAGCACCGATGCCTATTCCCGAAGCATCACAATCGACCTCGAAAACCTTTTCAAAGTCAGGTAGAGCTAGAAGTGGTGCCTTAACAAGTTTTTCTTTTAATTGATCAAACGCCTTTTGCTAGGCTATGCCCCACTTAAACTCTATGGATTTTTTGACAAGATCATTGAGAGGGGCAACGATGGTACTGAAGTGGGGAACAAACCTACGATAAAACCCGCACAACCCATGAAAGCTCCGGACTTGCGACACATTTTGTGGTGTGGGCCAACCTTTAATGGCACTAATCTTTTCCTCATCCACCCTAACACCATCCTTACTGACCACAAAGCCTAAGAATATAACCTTTTCAAGGCAAAAATCACCATCCCAAACACTCCTCCCGAAGCACACATAACACACTCCTCAAGTGCGATATATGCTCATGATAATTCTTGCTATATATGAGAATGTCATCGAAGTAGACGACAATAAACTTACTGATGAAATTGTGCAACACATGGTTCATTAATCGCATGAAGGTGCTGGGGGTGTTGGATAGTCCAAACGGCATAACAAGCCACTCATACAACCCAAAGTTAGTTTTGAAGGCTATTTTCCACTCATCGCCGGGCTTCATTCGAATTTGGTGGTAACCACTTTTGAGATCGATTTTAGAAAAAATGATACTCCCGTTTAATTGGTCAAGCATTTCATCTAGGCGAGGGATGTGATAACGGTATTTGACAGTGATTTTTTTGACCGCACATGAATCCACACACATACGCCAACTCCCGTCCTTTTTGGGGACTAACAAAATAGGTACCGCACAAGGGCTCATGCTTTCCCTAACATGACCCTTTTCAATTAATTCAGTGACCTATTTTTTTTAGTTCTTTAACCTCTTCTGGGTTGGTCCTATAAGTGGGGCGGTTGGGGATGCTGACTCCCGGAATGAAATCGATTTGATGTTCAATGCCTCTAAGAGGAGGGAGGCCTTTCAGAACTTCTTCCGGAAATAAGTCTGAGAACTCAGAGAGAAGATTTTGGACTTCAAGGGGGAGAGAACATGAAGGGTCAGTGGAGGACTCGAGGCAATGTTTGTAGATTAAGATGTAGACTCGCATGTTTAGAGAGAAGGCCTGCCCAACATCCCTTTTTTGAGAAAAAAGGTTATTATGCGGTCCGTTGTCCGACCCAAGGAGGTTATCAACACTAGTGGTGGAAGGCATTTTTCTATGATCAAACTCATCCTTCAACTTGAGTTGGTCTTCCTTAACCTGATAAGGTGAAAGAGGTGCTAGTGTGTACTTCCTATCATCCTTATAGACAGTGTATCGATTTTTGAATTTTATCGTGTACGACTATTCTATCAAATTGCCAAGGACGTCCTAGGAGAGCATGGCTAGCATGCATATGTACAACATCACACAAGACCTCATCCTCATGTCTTCCAATTTGGATACTTAAGAGGACTTTTTTGTTAACCTTAACTTCCCCAAGCTCACTTAGCTACTGTAGTTTATAAGGACAAGGATGTTTAATGATGGGGAGGCCTAGTTTGTGGACCAGCTCGGTACTGGCCACATTAATGCAACTCCCACTATCGATGATTAGGCTACCTTTAGTCCCATTGATATAGCAACGGGTGTGGAATAAGTTCTCTCGCTGATCGTAGGAGGGATCGTCCCTAACATTGGAGGCAAGGGACCTACGAATTACTAGAGACTCAGAAAGGGGTAGCTCCATGTCCTCATCGCTTTCATTTCCAAGTTCCCCAAGCGTATTCTCTCTATCTTCCTCAGAATCAAAGACTAGTTCTCCGTCCCTCATCATCATGACCCTTCGGTTAGGGCATTGTGAGGCAATATGCCCATGGCCCAGGCATTTGAAGCATTGGACATTTCTGGAGGAGTTTGGTCTACTTGGGTTGGCTACGGCCTTTCCTTTCTCACTTGGTAGAGGGAGGGAAGAATTTGGAGCTTTATTGTCAGATCTCATATTTGGGGGTGACTTCCAATGGGATGGTTTAGTATTCCTAGTGAAGGATCTAGGTTGAGCTTGAGTTCGAGGTTTAACCCTAGGATTCTTTATTTGTTTCTCAAGTTTTTCAGCTAAGTTCAGAAGTTCATCCATTTCTACATAGGGATAGAGTTCTACAAGGTTGGCAATCTCGGGATTTAAACCTCTAAGGAACCTTGCCATTGTGGCTTCTCGATCCTCATCAATGTTTAATTTTGCTAGATACATCTCCATTTCCTTATAGTATTCATCTACCATTTTTGTTCCTTGTCTAAGGAAATGTAGGCGTTGATGCAAATCCCGATGGTAGTGGGAAGGAATAAAACGTCGGCGCATTAGGGAATTAAACTCAAGCCACGAGGAAGTAGGGGGCTCACCGTAACGTTCTCTTTCCCTAGTAAGCCTACCCCACCAAGAATTAGCGTAGTTTGTGAATTCAACAATGGCTAGCTTGATTTTTTTTATCGTCAGGATAATCATGGCAATCAAAAACTAACTCAATTTTTCTTTCCCAATCAAGATAGGCATCAAGGTCATTTTTACCATTGAAATGTGGGATTTTTAATTTGATACTTCCTAGGCCCCGATCCTGCCCATAATAGTTTTGCCTATAGGTGCGATTAGGGTGGGGAGAGTGTGCATAACCTTTCGACTCACGATCGTTTTCTACTTGCTGATTATTATTTCCAGGTTGGTTGATGGTCCTCTCGTTGTTCTGATTATTAGCCATTTCAGCCCTAAGCCCACGGATCGTAGCATCCATGATATTAAGTCATTCAAGAATTGTCCTAATCATTTCAGCAATAGATTCACCCTCATCCATTATACCCTATAGTCTAGGTGGAGGCCAAAAGATTGTCCAGTTTTAAGTCAAATTTCCCCCTTCTTTTTTGTAGGCATGCAACAAGAAGAAAGAAAAAAAGAACGTCAAGTCATGCTTTCAACGAGAATGAACAGGAGT
This sequence comes from Tamarix chinensis, assembly GCA_030549775.1. Classification (NCBI taxonomy): domain Eukaryota; kingdom Viridiplantae; phylum Streptophyta; class Magnoliopsida; order Caryophyllales; family Tamaricaceae; genus Tamarix; species Tamarix chinensis. The sequence continues at coordinate 60,086,790 of CM060177.1, read as the reverse complement.
AATGCACAGAAAGCAACCAGGCAGATACGAAATCAGGCAGGATGGAAGGAAAGCAGCAAACACCCAAGCAAGATATGAACGAAACGGGGAAGGGATTAGGGCTTACAGACCAGGAATAAAATTTACAAGGCTTCCCTAATTAAATACAACCATACTAAAATGAAAGACAAAGAGAGGAAAAGAAAAAAAAAACATAAAAAAAAAAAAAAAAATAAAAATAAAAATAATATGTATTACAGCGAAGCCTCCACCAAACGCACCCTAGCTCGGGCGTTGAGTCAACTCGCTAAGTCGAACGAGTTCCCAACTGAGTTAGCACGACCCAGTGAGTCCCGGGCGAGTTGAACAGATTCCGAAGCAAGTCCGGCCGAGTTGGCTCTGATTCACGCGTACCAAGGTAATTCCACACAGAACGAACCACAAGGTTCATTTTCGACAGCAACAATTCCCACACAAAACAAGACAAAACGGGACAAAACGAGAAAGTAACATTCACAACAAGGAAAACAACCGGGGAAGGCTTCCAAATAGCACACATAGATCATAGCACTGAGGACACATCATCGGATGGGTTTTGACTCCGTCCTCAAAGCTAAACCAAGCCAACATAACTTATCAGTCTTAGAGATATGAGTTCTGAAATGAGTTTACCAGAGTAGTCGACCCAGATGGGGGGAGTAACCGAGACTGGCTGCGGCTTCGCTTGGTGGTAGCGCTGTAGCGCCGCCTAAATCCGTCGTTGGGCTACCAACCCGGAGTCGTTCTGGCTTCGATCAAGGCGCACCAGTGTCCCTACCATAGAGAAACCCAAGGGTAAGTGTAGATCGAAGAACAGATGAGAGAAACAAAAATTATCGAAAAAAGTTCAGACTGAAGTACACCATTTGCAAATGCCAATCGAGCAACTTAAGCTTTGATACTAGATGAAACAAACCCGACTAGCCGGATAGTACTTGATCCGTTAAACGGGCGTTGGGAACGTACTCGTTTCCCCCTGAACCGAAGTAATCTCCGAGCCAAACGTTGATACTTCAACGGATTTGTACACGAGTTTAACAAGAAAACCCAAGAAATTTCATTCCCAAAAACCTCCACCCTTACAAGAAAACCCCACTCGTTATATATGATGGGAATCGAACACCGACAAAAAGGGAGAGGGGGAAAGGGTGAGAAAACGGTTGACCTAAGGCCTCAAATTTGGTGTCAGGAACAAGATCCGGGGTAGGCAAAGGTGGACGAGCGTCGATGGTGACCAGCAACGGTCGACGACAGGGCTGAACAGAGAAAAGGGGTCGAGCCACCAAGAGAGGAACAAAAGGAAAAAAGGTGATCGGCGCTCCCCGAGGAAGAAGAGAGCTTAAATAGGTGGGTAACTAGGGCACGAGGGGTCACCCGCCGACTGGGCCGAAACTTGGGCATGGGCTCAAGTTTTGGTTCAGTCCAACTTAGCTTAAAAGGAGGTTAACACAATTCTCCTATTTTCATTAGATTCAAGAGGAGATTATAACGGGATAATACCGATCCTGAATCCAATGCAAATAGGGAAACAAGGACTAAGTTACCCATACTCATTTAGGCTCGGGGGCAGCCATTGACAACCAACTCCGCCTAACCCGAGACTATCAATGGGATTTCCAAAAATTAGGGTAAAATCATCATCGGCCACTACACACACCCTACAAAAATATTAATGTTCATGATTACACATGTTACACATTCAAGCTTAATTAATTACAAAACACAGTTCAAAAGTGCTTCCGCCCACGCTTGTTGCCTCCACTCCTCAATCTGGCTTCGGATCCCAACTTACCCTGAAGATGGAAAACGTGGAATTATATGAAAGAGGAGACAACAGGATACGATTACCAAAAAGTAAAAGGAGAGGAATAGTTGATGAAGTGTGGTCCGTATCAACTTGAGTGAGGAAAAATGGGGTCATCTAATCAACTCAAAAGCACTCTAAGGTAGCCCCTACAACCATTGTGGGTTCCAAGTGCTATTAGATGGCTCCAATTGGCCCATGTGTGGTAATATCGACTTGAGGTGATATAATAAGAGAAATCAAAGAAACCATAACTAGGACATAAAGAGAATGATAGAAAAGAGAATGGAAAATTACTTAAATCTAATAAAGAACCAAAAATAGGAAGATAAATTCAATTAGCAGACCCCCTTAACTAGAAGAATAATTGAGGCCCCTTCATGAATGATTTAGATGTTGACCCTTGAAGTATTTGATGGCTCAATAAACCTTAAAGATCAATTAAATATTTTTTTAAAATTCTGTGTTGTTATTTGGGCCCTAAGAGGGAAAAAAAGTCTATATGGCATTCTTGGGAACCTCAAAAATAGCAGCTTTAAGATGATTTAGGAGGTTGAAGGTATACTTAATATATTTCTTTTTTCAACTAATAATAAACTTTATTAAACACTTTAATGCTTATTAATTACCTAAGGAATATTCTTCATACCTAATTGGGAATCATGCAAGGGCTAACAAGATAACTATAATATCTATAAACTAATTTGACAAGGAAGTATATCAAATCAACAAATTTGGTAGTGGCATCACTAGGTCATCCCTCCTAAGAGGGCTAATTAATATGTAGCTAGTTGAAAATCTATACCAAGCCAATTATAAATCATATAATTGTTTGAGAAATGATGCATAGGAAACAATTAACACTAAAATAATAATAATAACAATGCCATGTGGAGATCAAAGAATCCTCTATTGATTGGGAAAATGGACACTAAGCTCTTTAAAGAAAGAGAGGTGTTTTAAAAGGAGAGACATGAAAATGCTTATGGGAGTTCAAAATTTTAGAAGAGATTCCTATACTAGATACAAACAACACACATCATTGTTGGCTATCAATTCACATAAATTTTCTACAGAAAAAAAAACCAACCTCTAATTAGACATGAGTTCAAGTATAGAAACCCTAAAGGCTTATGTTCATATTAGAAATATATAGGCCACACCAAAAAGTATTGCATATTACTAAGGGATATTATGGAAGAGTTAATAAGGAACATTAGGTAGGAGAGATAAGGCTAGTAAGATAATGTTGCCTCACCACCTATTGATAAAGATCGACACAAGGTAATCCACATAAGATCTTGTGGAGAATCCTTAGTTGAGGCTAATAACTTGGCATTGAAGGCATATTTTAGGCAAGTTGACCTCTATAGAGAAGGAAAGAGATTGATAACTAATAGCGTGAAGTTAAAATTCATAGAGAGAGATCAAAAATTTATAATGGTGGAGAGTCATGATGACCTATTGGTTATTGAGGTCCAACTTGCTAATTGCATATTAAAGAGTCCTATTAGAAACTAGGAGCTCGGTTAATGTGATATTTGAAGAAGCTTACAAGAATTTGGAGTTCAGAATGTTTGGTGACTAAAGTCTCCCCTTAGTAGGATTTGTGGGTAACATGGTGAAAGCTAAAGGGTCAGCTAACTTACCATTAACTGTAGAGAGATTAGGGAATAATAAGAAATTTAAGTTAAATTTTATGGTGGTAGCTTATCCATCAGCATATAACATAATAATATATTAACCTTGCCTCTAAATCTCTAGCTAGTATATTAATTGTTGAGCTATTAATTAGTTTCCTTGTTAGCAACAACTGGGGAGAGGTTTTAGGAAATTAGAAAATTACCTAATAAAAATATGCCATCAAACTAAAAATGAATCTATAGGAAAGGGTGAAAACAAAGAAGACCTTGGTATTATATGGCCAAAACACTACCTCATAATAAAGCATTAAAGTTGTTGCCAAAATTAAAGAAAAATAGTTTGATGACTTTGGAGAATACATGATGGTAATAGGTAGGGATTAAGTGAGGTAGATGAATAAGGGTTGATGGGATCCCTAGCAAGAAATGTAGATGTCTTCTCCTAGACTTTTATTAACATAGAGGGCATATCCTCAAATATCATAGTGCATCATCTAGACATTATTAAGAGACAAAAAAAAGATTGGCAGGAATTGAAAAACGTAAGGCAATCAAGGAAGAGGTTAAAATAATATTAATTTTAAGACTTATTAGAAAATTAAAACATACTTACTAGATCATCAAGCTAAAGAAAGTTAATGGTAAATGGAGGATCTAATTTGACTTTATGTATTTGAAAAAATCCTACCCCAAGGATGGGTACCCACTATCATGGATAAATTACCTAATAAATTCAAGGACCGAACATGAAATATTGAGTTTTATGGACATAATTTTCGGTTACCACCAAATCAAATTATATAGTAAAGACCAAAACAAAACCACCATTATCATTAAAGACCACTTGTATTATTTTGACTCAAGAATGTTACGGTAACATTTTAAAGATTAGACAATAAGATATTCAAATAAAAAATTAAGGGTTAGATAGAGGCCTTTGTAGATGATATGATTATGAAGATCAAGGAGAAAGAGGCATATACCCAATACCTCCAAGTTGTCTTCAATACAATGAGTAAATATAGAATGAATCTAAATCCCACCAAATGTGTTTTTTAGAGTTGACACAGGAAAACAATTTAGTCTTTGTGGTTTCTAACTGAGTATTGAGGTGATCCTAAATAAATTATTGATCTTCTTAAACATGCAATCTCCAAAAAATAAATTTAAAAGATACATAAAGTATTAGGGTTGTTGGTAATATTACATAGGTTCTAATCTATAGGGGCTAATAAGAGGCTAATGTTTTTCCATTTATAAAAAGTCAAAGATAGTTTCCATTGGACAATTGATTTCCATAAATCATTTGATGATGTGAAGGATCACCTAGATAAATTTTGAACCTCTATATGTAGCCTTAGCCTCACTTGTGTTTTTAGTATTTAGAATATCTAAGGTTCGGAACCTAAAATCTATTATATTATATAAATAAGGTGTTAGCAGATGCATATAGTTGATACTCAAATATGTAGAGGGTGAAGTATGCCTTGTTGACTACCTTTAGAAAGTTGTAGTTATACATTAACTCTTACACCATTATAGTCTTAACAAATGTGCCATTACAGAAAATACTTCACAAACCAAAGAACTCAGGATGGGTGATAGTGTGTTCATTAAACTAATAAAAATTGGCATTTAGTACCAACCTAAGCCAGCCATTAAATTTTAAGCATTGTCTAACTCTAAAGTATAATGTTCATTTAAGTTTGAGTTTAGCCACTTGCTGACCTCTTAGGAATAGGGTGCATGTACATGATATGTGGATGGTGTTTCTAATAACCTTAGCTTAGGGGGTATGAATAGTCTTGATGGATCCAAATAGGATAATGATATAATATGCTCTTCAATTTGGACTCATTTCCACCAATACTGAAGATTGATATGAGGCAACATTAGTTGACCTTAGGATAACCCAAAATTTGAAGGATGATAGGGTAAAATTGTATAGTCACTCAAAATTAGTAGTCGTCTAGTAAAAAGAGAAATTTAAAGTGAAAGAGAAAACATGGAGATGTATCTACGAAGATTGATAGAGACCAAAAAGTACTCTAGCTCTATTGAAATATTCTAAGTGCCTATGTTGGCTAACCCAATTACCAATACATTGGAAACACTTACCTAGAATATCACATCTTTGGTTCCTCAAATGATCAAGGTAGAATTCATAAACTAAAGTTTAACTAAAGCCCAGCAGTATATAATTGCGCTAGTGGAGATACTTGAGTTCTAAAAAAAAGATGGATAGATTAGAGAATTAATGTAATATCTAGAGCATGGAACTTAGCCAATTGACAAGAATAAATAATTTTAGTTAATAAAAAGATAATAAAAACACTTTATATTTGGGGGATAGTTGAATAAATGATAAAAAAATTATGTTGGCACTCAAATGTATTCCCTATACTAAAACAATCTTAAAGGATATTCATTTTAAAACATGTAGGCTACAATATGGTACCAAATCCTCTTCAATAAAAGCATTAAGGTAGGGATATTAATAGAAAATAATGTATTAGGATACCAAGGGAATAGTGTGTCGATGTCAAGATTCTCAGAAGTTCATCCCAACCTAAAATTTGTTGACCTCTAACCTTTCACTAACCCTTGGATGTTTTCTATATGGGGAATTACATATTTGGTATTCTTAGCCCAAGTGCACAAGACAATATATAAGTGTGTTAAATTTCCTTACTTTTTTTCCCTTCTCTAGTTTCATTATAATAATATATTTTACTCATGTACATCATTAACAAATCAAGTTTAGACATAAGATAAATTTGTTTCATAATTATGGTTGTTTAATTCAAAAAATGGATGATGGTTAGGCCCTTAGAAAAGATCACTATAAAGAATACAATATTTTTTTTGAAAGAATATCCTTTACATATATAAGATAAAAAAACACATGCCTTAGTAAGGATGAGGGAAAGACATGTGTGGCTATGCTAATATGTTGATGCACTGTCGTATGCACAACAAATTTAATAAATAAATCCTAATTCCCAAATACGTAGTATATGGCAAAAAGGAGTCGAACCCATAAGGAATGGTATATAATCAATAATTCTGTAATCGATGTTAAAACCTCGGTTATGCAATAACATACAATTCTATCATCAATATCTAAACTATGGATAAATAATAAAGCATTGTACTCACTAATTAATGAATAAGGAGAGGAAGGTATTGATTATGGAATTAGGATATCAAATAATCATGGAGAAAAGAATGATTCAAAATGATTTAATGTTGACTTGTAGAAACTCATATTAATTCATTTCTTTGCTTTCTCTCAATTCTAATAAATTAAATAAGCTCTCAATTTATCACCTAACCAATTAATAACCTAGGTTAAGAACGCTAGATTTAATTAACGGCAGCATTACGAATAGAAAGCAGTAAACTACGACCATAATCACATAAGCTCGGATCATGCAATCGTAATGATTAATGGACAAGATTAATAATTAATCTTTTGCTACTCTGGAAACATTAATTAACAATTACGTATTAATTTTGTTATCCTAGCGTAGATTAAGATCTAAACTAGATAGGTGATCGGTCTAATTAGTTTAAATTCTTAATCTATGATGTGAGATCATTCAATTCCGTCCATCAATTCAATTAAATTCCATCTAGAATCATGAATTCAAAATCCAAAACCTTAATTCCGTCATCAAATCCTCCTACTTTATACTATCTACATAATTGTAATAACACACAATCAAATGCAATAATGTATAATTAACATCAATGCTTACAAATAAATTAACAATGAAACATCAAACGTGAGAAAAATATTAATGCAACAAAGAGAATTGATTTGCATTCAATCAAAAATCAAAACTTGCAATTAAAAGAGGAATGGAGAAGAACTTATCAAACTAAATTGCGGAGCGTTGATTGTTCAATTGAATACAATAGAGAGAAAGAGAATTGGAATTACAAATTACATGTGGTATCTAGAGAGTATAGAGAGAAGAGAGAATCTCATTCTCGAACTCCCCCAAACCACCACTTCGAATGTTCAAACTTTTGAAATATATCGGGGAAACGTTGCGCGAATGGTTACAAAATTTGAGAAAAACACGGTCCGTGTTAGAAAACACGGGACCCCCGTGTTTTTCCTTGAGCTCTCGGCCAAATGCTAAATTTTAAATGCTGAAATTTTGTGTGCCGATAGAAAAACACGGGCCGTGTTTAGGAAACACCGGGGGGGGCGTGTTTCGTGTTTCTTCATTATTTCTTCATGAAATTTCATGTAACACCCCCAAATTTACTACTGAAAAATTTCGTTTAAATCAAAAGGTTAAGCGGAAGGGAAAGAATTAAAACTGTAAACTTGGGGGTATTACCGCCACACTTAGTACCAGACCGGTTCACTCCTACCATTCTGATACTAAGTGCTAAGGCTAAACTAAATAATCGTTAAGTAAGAATCATCAAAACATAGGTTCATAGTTAACATAGATCAATCCTGAAAGCACGAGTCAACAACAGTTAAAATATCGTTTAGTAACACAACTTAGGAGTACGGTTTCGAAACAGGAAGCATAGTACAAAATATAGCTAAATAAGACAGATCCCACGGGATCAATATCCGGACCACCTACTCACTCAAGTCAAGCCTTCCACCCCAACTTAGTAACCGATCAAACCTGCACAAGAGGTCTGCTCCCCACCATCGGTGGATCATCACGGGACCCATTCAACCAGTGTAGTATCAGTACGGGTCCAATACTGAGTAAGTTCCACTACCTTAGTCTATGGGAGAGACGTAACTATACATCAAATGCATATTAAATTATGATACAATACGTTGATACAATATTACGCATACTCAAACCCACATCACAAGTCCTACCATACACATATAATAACATGCAAAACATATGTAATATCTTAAGCCGATAAGAGATTTAGATAAACCAACCAGGTATTTATGGATAATGTTAAACCAACCAACCAGACATTTTTGGACAACGCCAAACCAAACCAAGCCGAATCGGGAATTTATCAAACGGGAATTTATGGGCAATGCCGAACCAAACCAAGCCGAATAGAGCATTTATCAAACTGGCATTTATGGGAAATGCCGAACCAAACCAATTAGGCATTTAGCCTCACGGACATTACTTAGGGACATATCCAGCCCTGAGCATTACTTAGGGACATGCTCAGCCCCGGACATTACTTAGGGACATGTCCAGCCCCGAACATTACTTAGGGACATGTCCAGCCCCGAGCATTACTTATCAATTCACATCATAGTCTTTATCAATTCATGTGAGTGCGGGAACCCCACTATTATAGCTGGTGGAACGGTCGCGAGGGCCATGCCCTGCCACTATTATAGCCGGTGGAACGGTCGCGAGGGTAATATACCCTGCCACTATTATTTGCCGGTGGACCGGTCTGGCCCCGACTCACAAGGTATTCCACTGTAAATATTAGTATCTTTCCATGTCTTATCACTTTTACGTTTGGTTTGTTGAGCACGAAATCCCCCACTATTATAGCCGGTGGAACGGTCGTGAGGGCCCATGCCCTGCCACTATTATAGCCGGTGGAACGGTCGCGAGGGTAAGATACCCTGCCACTATTATAGCCGGTGGACCGGTCTGGGTTCGGCTCAACATCTTTCTCTGTAAGTATTTAGTGTTTTAACGTATCTTATTCGAGGGCATCTCACCTTTGTCATGCATGGCCAGAGATCTCAACACATCACATCAGAACTGAAGACGTAATCGTACTATCACATGCTAATGAAAACACAAGTACACTCCTTGTTTCCAAGCCACATTACCCACGAAACAAGTAAGATAACGGCATTTAGAATACAATACAGCATTCATATAAGGCATCCACAGCACATAGGATACAGGTCACACATCCAATATTATCTATATCCTCACTCGGTTTAGGTTACCGAGTTGTCTCCTACGCTTACATTAGGCCACTAAACACCCGTTGTAATTATCATACTTAGCACATTTCTCACATTGGAAACCCAAATCATGACCCTCAGACTCAACTCTCCCTCATACCTCACTCCTCCTCATTTATTCTTATTATTTTCTTTTTCTTTTTCCACCTTCTCAAATTAGGGTTTCTTCCCCAAACCCTAGGTACCCTTATATGACCCTACGTATTATTTTTCACCTTGAGCCTCCAGACTCCCAAACAGACCTTCCATTACTTTCCCCACATCCCAAAGTAACTTTTCATACATAAGGTTCGCCCCCATGCGGACCTTAACCTCCCCATGCAAACCCTATCATTTCCACCATACCAACTCTATCCTTCCCATGCAAACCCTAGTTTCCCCCATGCAACCTTATTTTCTTCCACTCTTCTATTTATTTAATTCCCCCTTTTTCTTATCCTTTCATAGATTATAGATTACCTAGGTCGCCTATACCTATGTTAACCAGCGTACTTCCCTTTGGTTATCTTAGTTGCTTATTTTTCTCTTTCAAACCCTCACTCCACAACTCCGCATCAAAACACCTAGCATGCGTGTCCTAGGGTCACATCACATCACATCATATTTGCATCATTTCCATATTAGCACATACAGACAAGTGCATGAGAACGTACCTCGGTTCCATGCTGCGCTACACAGTAAAACAGATAACATACACAGAATACAACATATAAACCGTACGAGGCATCCAAGGCAAGTAAAACATGTAACACACACAGGCGGCCTTAGTTACGTCCTTACTAATTACCCATAAGTAGAGGTAAGTAGAGACTTACCTGGATCCGAAGCTAGCTAAGCGAGATAAGAGGGAGAGATCACTAGCTCGTGGATCCACGAGAAAGCTTTCCTAGATCCGATAGAAATCGAAAACTAAATTAGACACTATTCTATCAATCAATAATTCACATATTAAGATTTAAGGTTAAAACTAAATCAAAACGGATTAATACAATATCACTTGGGAAATTTCCACTACTTTTATAAATTTAATTTTAGCGAAACAACTATACAAATAACCAATTTCATAATCCCACTTAAAATCTAGGGTTTTGGGCCCGAAAATACGATTCGGTAAAATTCTATAATTTTAATCCAATTGAATGTTTAGAAATGCAATTAAACACATTTTATAACATATCAAATAATCAATTGATCAAAACCGATAATAGAAATATCCAATTTAGCACAATTAGGGTTTTGAGCCCGGAACGCAAATCCGATCAACTCTTACCAAAACATATAAATTGACGGTTCGGAAATGTAATTAAACATATTCTAATGTAGTTTATATAGTCAATTAAATAAAATAACCCGATTATACAATCCAATTTAAACCCGCGGGAGTTTTGACCTAAAAATCTAATTCCGATCAATTACGCACAATTTTCTCAAATCGACACTTCCATTATAAAATTAAATACATTTTAAACAATATTATAAAATCAATTGAGGGAAACGGCTCAATTATACGACCCAATTTCATTACACCCAAAATTTGACCTAGGAATCAAATTCCGATAAAACCTGCATAAATTTCTCAAATTGACGGTTCCAAAATGAAATTGGATACATTTTAAAACATATTGTATAATCAATTTGTCCGAAATCGCAAAAACGGGCGGATCCGAAAAATTCGGGCATAACCCGACCAAAAATCCAATTTTTCTGAAATCTCAACATAACAATACAATTAACCTATCCAAATCATTATTACAGCACATATATACACAATCAAACAATCAATTTAGCTTTTTATAAGCTAATTCATACCCAATTAATCAAAACAAGGGTTAGGGTTTTTCGGAAATTATACCACACAAAAACCGACAAATCGGGGCAAGGGAAGGTCGGGGAAGCTTCGTCGTAGGTTGAGGACTGCTCGCCGGTTGTCAGCGATGCTCGCCGGTGACCGGGAGATGGCGGCACAGCATGCGCGGTTGCTGCTGTTGTGTGCGGCTGCTGGGCGTGGCTGCTTCGGCCATTGCTGCAGCGGCTGTTGCTGCGACTGCTGGTTGGAGGCCGACGACCGACGAAGGAGGAGCAGGGAGGAGGAGCTGGGGAGAAGGAGAGAGGGGAGGGAGGTCGGCTAAGGGTTAGGGTTGCGAAACAGGGACACACGGGAAAGGGAGAAAGAAGAGAAGGAGAGAAAAAGGAAAAGGAAGAGGGGCGGGGGTCCGACGGGTTTGGGTTTTTTTTTTTTTTACAAATACACATAAAATAAAATAATAAAAATATAAAAGTATTATTGGAATATTTTATATAAAATTTATTTAACGAAAAATTTATTTCGAACGGATCCGAAGGCTTAAAATTAATAAAAAGCTATATAAAGAATTTCGGAAACATTTTCGGAAAAATTTACCAACGAACGTAAAACAACTTATATTATTTACGGAAATATATTATAAGACCCCGAAAAATTATTTAAAACATATACCAAAATATTTAAGTCAAATTCGGATAAACCAAAACTAATTTAAATAATTTCCGAAATCGGTTTTCCGTAAACCAAAAAGCAGAAAACGAAAGAGAATTAATTCCAGAAAGAATTTCATAAATAAACTCCGAAAATCCTTTTTTTTTAATTTAAAACTTCCCAAATATTAAAGATTTCCGAAAACGAATAAATTTAAAGTCGGAAATATTTTCTACGGATAAAATCATTAAAATAAATTTAACTATTTAAACAGAAATTCTATAATTTAAATAATATATTTAGTTAACGAAATATAACTCCAAAAAATTAGGTCGTAATCACACGACGAAGTTATAATCGAAAATGAATCTAAAATATTAAAAATCAAAATACGAGAAAGAACGGGAATACATATTTTTAACTGAAAATCGAAATTAAAAGAATATAATAAAATCATAGTCGTGAACGAATTTGTCTAAAATGGTTCACAACGACAACGATTACTTAAATTAAAATATGAATTTAAAATCGTCGATAAATCCATAAAACAAATCAAAATTAAAATAATTATTTTTTTACATCAAATTACGCTAATAAAATCATTAAACTTAATAAATCTGGATTTTAAAAATACGGGGTATTACATTTCAACAAAATCTTCCCTTTGATATATAATCTTCATTCTAGTCTTTTCTTCCATTGATTCCATATCTCTTGATGTGTCATTTGTGGTCTTTTCTCTTTCCATCGATTTCTTCTTTGAATTTCTTCATTTTTATCTTTTCCTGCAAAATCTATCCAAAAGAGAAAAACTCGAGAAAAGATTACCTGTTATAAAAATAATGAGGAATAAATGACATTTTTACTTAGCAAAATAACATATAAATCCCTTATATCATATGTGCCATACGTTTAAGGTTCTTTGAGCCATTATAACTAATGACAATATACAACTTAAAATAACAAATAAAAATGATTTTGAAAAAAAAAATATAGAATATGTTATTGATTCACCCTAGTGGTTCACCTTTAGCGTAATCGATAAGTAAAATGAGAAAATAAAGAGATATTGGGAGCATTGAGTTGATAATTGAGTGGAATTAATCATGAAAGGATGGATGATCTTCCTGGTATACTACAATAAGCATAATAACCATCAAAATCTATAACTCTAAAACAAACTTGTTCTAATGGAAGGGTAATCATAATAAACTTGGGTGTTACCGTCATATTTGAGATGAGTCTATCTTACTATACCATCTTTACATTAAATACAAATAAAATAATTAAAACTTAAAACATGATAAAAATGATAATGAGAGAATTCCATAAACTTAGATAAGAGATTGGTTGTCAACTCTAAGCACAATATCAAAATAAATAAAAAGTGATCTATTAAGATTAAAAGTCTAAAAAGGTATCTGAACCAAAAGCTAATATCCAAATAACATGATTTTATGTTCATCCCTAAAGATAATATAATCAACCCTACCAATGCAAAACATTATAAGCAACAAAGTTATATAAGGGGTCTTTATCGACCTACATAAAATTATCTAGGCCATCTGCTCCTGAAAATAAAAAGTACCTATAATAAGGATGATCAATATGGTGCATACTGATTCAAGGAAAAAAACTAGTCATAGCATGGTTATATAGAATACATAAGGCCACAAAAAAGAATATAAATTTATATTGAATTAAACATGATATGATCCAAGCATAGAACTAAGTCAGAGTTCTATTATTAGCTATAGAAAATTCATTTTTTATTTACATTTTGTTTAAGACCACGCTATTTTTATCATAATAGAATTCATTAAAACACCTCCTAAGACAGAACATACTTGGTCGCTATTATTAAGTTGATGGAATGGAGTTGACACCTTCTAGGGTAACATGCTCATGATCACTATTCTTACATTGGTGGAATGGTTTGAAATACCTTGCAGAGCCAAATTCTCTTGCCTAATATTATTAATCTAATAGAATGAACCCAATACCTTATCTCGACTCACATGATATTTCATTTTAAATGATTGATGTCTTATTAGATTATTGTTTATCTTGATATCAACAAGAATACATAAATAAAACCATGCACAGTACATAATATACAATTAACATAAGTATTCAAGACACTTACAACATAACCACGGGATGATTGGGACATTACCCAATAAAAAAGGGCAGTATTTTCTTAAGAAACCCTAATTTCACAAGTTAAGCATCACTCCTTTCATAAATTTATTAAACCATAAATTTTAGTACACATTCCTAAAGTATTATTAATTAGAAGATATTAAAAAATAAATTTATAACTCCGACATATTACACATGCAATAATAGCCCTACCTATGGGGTTACTATTTATAATTTCCTACAAAATCTTAGTTTCACAAGTTTGGCATAATTTTTCTCATAGGATACATACATCTAAAAAACTTTATTACACTTTAATAAAATATAATTATTGACATATTATCTAAAAATGGAGGCATAACTCTAATTTTTTACACATGCAATAATGACCATGCCTCTAGAATTATTATTCCTAATTTAAGTCATTTTCTCATTTTATTGGACTAAGGCCACTTATAATTTCCCCAAGTATCCTACGTAATATGTTTATCATACTTTAAACCAATTATCACATTAAGATACAAAAAATTCCATCTTTAGCTTATATTGACCAAAATACCTTTATAATCACCAAAACACCCATATTTTCATAAATAAAAAAACCATATGAATCCCCATGATGAGTTATTTTTAGCCTCCAACACATATCCTCATGAAAATACTCAACTAAATATATAAATAAGATTCAAACATCATATCTCAACATAGATAATGATTCATGTCAACCTACATGACTTACAAAACCTACTTTAGCTAACAATGCGTGATTTAATTTTTCTCACTTTTCCATTATACAACATAGCATATACTAATATAATAATGAAATTATTCATAAACTAATACAAAATATAAGTTTTCATGCAAAGTTACATGTTGCACACCAAGCCCTATTTACGACATGTATCCTTACTTAAAACATCTCTAGTCTCTAAGCACATATAACATAAATATGCCTCCTTTGAGACCATAATAAAATTACCTAAGACATAATAATTTAGGACATAATTAAATAAATAAGGAATAATTAAGACAAAGGAGGATGGAAAATAGGTAAAATAGAAGTAAACCAAGTTATAAGAGAATTTGTTTTGTGGTAATTAATTAAGGCTTTATTACCAAAAGGAAAGAGGTATAAAGAGTTTCAACTACAAAAACCCAAGGGGAATACCCCTCAAAAGCTCATAGTATCCATCTATCAAGACTACTAAGGTACTTTTTAATATAAATATTTTTTGCATCACTAAAGTTAATAAATATCTTAGAAATAATATGCTTGATAGTAGCCATAGGATTCCTTTGGACAAGCTAGAAAACAACCTTGTTTTGATTGATCCAAATATATTAAAGAATGGCAATGAAAATGGCTCTCCAAACAATC
Organism: Tamarix chinensis; assembly: GCA_030549775.1. Lineage (NCBI taxonomy): Eukaryota > Viridiplantae > Streptophyta > Magnoliopsida > Caryophyllales > Tamaricaceae > Tamarix > Tamarix chinensis. Next base: position 60,071,403 of record CM060177.1, on the reverse strand, counting down.
TTTTTTCGCTTTCCTCTAGTTCTTCTAATCATCCAATCCTTGCAACTACTCCAATCAGTGGTATTTATCACCAAGTTTAGCCATCTTAAGGCATAATTCCATAGGACTCTAGCTCTATGATAGTATAAGAACCTGTGGTTGGTATTTTCTTTATCATCCCTGCACACCTCACATATGTTATCTGCAGTGACCCCCATTTGAATAATTTTGATTTCAGAGGGAGGGCATTGTGACACAGCATCCAAGTAAAGAACTTGTGCTTTTCAAGGCCACTGTGATTCTAAACAAAGGCCTTCCACTTAACCTTTGGCATAGAGTTTCTGATCGAATGATATATCAATTTGGTGCTGAAATTCCCAAAAATATAACACCTTGTATAGCATGCTTTAATATTTTCTCTGACTTTTAAAAGCATCTTGAAAGTCCAAGAGTGATCATCTTTTTCCTTTACCTGCCAAACATCAATCCTTTTGATATATCTTTCATGCATCCACTTAACCTATAATCTTTCTTTGAATCTAATGAGTTTCCATAGATATTTGGCCAGATAAGCTAACTTCTAGTGGATGAGTTGCTTTAAACCCATGCCTCCCTATTCTTTTGGAACACATATTTTTGACCAGGCAACAAGTGCTTCATGCCTCTAAGAATCTATATTATTCCATAGGAACTCTCTACAAAGGCTATTAAGATGATGAATAAAAACCTTAGGTAAGAAAAACATTTGCATCTAAAAATTTTCAATACCAAAAATAACAGACTTGGGCAACTTTATTTTCCCAACAAAACTTAGAAGTTTAATAGTCTAGGATTTAAGCTTGTGAGTGATTCTGTCAATCAGAGGTTAATAATGAGTGATCTTTAGAGATCTTGGATTGAGAAGAATACCCAAATATCTAATAGAGAATATTCCTTCTCTAAAAGTCAATAAATATAGGATCTGATATTTGGTATTCTCACTAACACCACTAAAAAATACACTACTTTTCTCAGGATTTGCTTGTAAACCTAAGGTGCGGTAGAATATTTTCAAAATCCCCTTGATAAGCTCAACAGACTTTAGGTGGCCTTTGATCATCACCAAAACTAAGGTTGATTATTTTTTCCATTTTATAGTCAGGTGCCCTTTAAAAGATTTCTCAGCCTATAAAGATTATAACAGGTGAGAAAGGTACTCCATAGTCATCACAAATAGGTAAGGGGACAAGGAATCACCTTGTCTCAACCCTCTACCACCCTTGAATAGTTTGCAAAGCTTTCCATTTAAAACAATGGAGAATTGGGTGGTTGAAACACACAGCATAATCATATGAGTAAAATAACAGGGAAAATTAAGGGCATAAAGAAGGTGCTTAATAAAACTCCATTCTACAGTGTCATAGGCTTTCCTTAAATCCACTTTAAGCATCATTCTCGGGCTAATATGACTCATGTTATGCTTCCTTAAAAGCTATTGAGCCAAAAGAACATTTTCACCAATCCACCATCCTTCAACAAAAGCATTTTGGGATCCATAAAAAAGGGAATATTGGTTTTCAACCTCTTAGTTAAAATAGAAGAAATAATTTTTTAGGAAACATTGCAATAAGAAATAGATCTATAATAATTCATGGTAGTGGAGGAAGATTTTTTTGGGGATAAGATGAAAAGAGGTATAATTCAGGGTTTGCACCAGGTACCCAGTATCCCTAAAATTTTTCACAGTAGCAATGACATCCTCTCCCACTATGGATCAAGTAAATATGTAAAAATGAGCATTGAAACCATCAGGCCTAGGAGCCTTATTATCTCCCATCTTATAAACAACATCTTTGATCTCCTTTTCAGTGACTTGTGTTGATAGAAAAACTCTCTGGTCATTACTTAGGATAGGTCTATGATTAATATATCAAGATGAACCATTTAGAGGATAGGTGTTGAAGATCCCAATAAATTTGAGTAGAACTTATAAATTTCATTGCTAATCTCCAGTTAGGAAGTGATATTTATTCCTGTATTATCATCCAGTGTAACAATATTGTTGAACCTTTTCCTCTCATTAATTCTTGCATGAAAAAAAAGCATTATTACCATCCCCCAGCTTGATATAATGGATCCTTGATTTCTATTTCAAGAAATGTTCTTTAAATTTAGCCTATTGCCAACATTTACTTTTCAGCCTTTTCTCTTGAAGTTGCAGGTCTTCATTTGCAGGTGAAGATTGGAGAGCATGGTTGTAGTTAAGACATTCTTCTTTTGCCTGGGTCACTCTTCTATGATGGTTACCAAAATGCTCATAGTTGAATTATTTTAAAACTTGTTCCGGATATTTGATTTTTGCAACCAGGATGTACTACTTGGAGCCATAAAAGGTTTTGTTCTAGGACCGAACTACACATTACAAGAAATGGGGAGAAGAAGTCCAGAAATTAAATAATTTAAAAGGCTTTACTCCACTATTAATAGGCTAATGATCCTTTAATTGAAACCTACAATGATTAGAAATACAATCCTCAACAACCTCAACTCAAACATTATTAAACTACTCAAAACATTTATGGTTACCAAAGGCCCTATCAAGCATGTAACATACTCGTGCATGGCCTAACTGATTATTAGACCAAGTGAAAATAAGACCAGAGGTTGGCAGTACCCATAAGCCACTAGAACGTACACAATTAGAAAACTTATCAATGTCAGTAGTATGAGTATTGCCTCCAATTTTCTCCTAGCCTGAGAGAATGATATTAAAGTCCCTAGTAACTAAGCTACTTTTTTTAACAGCATAGAAGTTTATAAGTTGAGACCACAAACAATGCCTAGCTCCTCTACTATTCTGAGCATGTACCATAGAAAGATGATAATACTTTCCATCAGTTATCTCAACATGATAATGGATAATCTACTCAAACATCAAAATACCAGCTCTCTAAAGGATCCATATTCTACCATTATAATGGGCAGAGTAGTTATGAATGACAGAAAACTAAATATCAAAAACTTTCAAAACAACAAGCATACTCTTTTCTTTGACACAAGCCTCTAATAAGCAAATAATATGGAACTTATTATACTTAATATGCCTACTCACCATCTTTTCTTTTAGGGGACTATTTAGACCCTTGACATTCCACACAACAATGTTCATGTGAAAGATAGCAAAGGTATAGTAGTATTTTGTCTACTATCCCCCTAGGCTCAAGGAGAATCTCCTTTCCTTTCCATTTTTCAGTGTTATTTAAGTAATGTTCAACATGTGTAGGGTCACATATGGTAAGAATATCATCATTAGTATATGTATAAGGTTAACCTGCATTTACTTCCATGGTTTGCTTGGTCAATTCAAAGGATTGATCCTGAGCAGGCTTGTGTTTAGTTGTTGGTATTATTTGCTACTCCTGTGGTGGATTTTTCTCTTTAACTTGCCAAACCTTTTGGAATGGTTTCCCTTTCTCCTTTTCTAATATTTTCTTAGGAAAGCGGACATTTGGGCCATGAATAACTCTATCACACTTTAGGTAAAATTTATGCCTCCATTTATAGTGAACTAACTGCCTTCTGAAATTCCCATTAGGTAAGGCAATTTGAATATTTTCAATAATGGTCAGTCTCACATTCACCTCTCTAAGCAGTCTAGGGAGAGAAACTCTTGATTTTGTGGATATAACCATATCAACACATATTAGGACTCCAATACAACTGCCTATTCTACTAAGGGAATCTGCAGACCATTGAGTTACAGGTAGTCCAAGGAGAGTAATACACGATGGCATTTTCTTCCAATCTGCATTGTTGAAAACTTCATTTGGATTCCATTTCTTTATGAGCAGGGTTCAAACACCATAGCACTAGTATGACATCTTCAAGATAGATTGATAATCAATTTCATTATCAAATCTAAAAAGGAAAAACCCTTGGTCAGGTAGGAAAATTTGACGGGGAGTAGAAATTATAGTCCAATTCTCCTTTACATATCTGACTATTTGAGGATGAGAAGGTTGATAGTCTGCTACCATCATCACCAAGGTATATTCCTATTTTCTTTCCTCAATGTCAATTTCAGATTGTTGTAACTGGGCTTATGCTTCCCCATTACCAATCATAAGGGGAGAGAAAGAAAGATTTAAGACCCCTTCTTTTCTATGATTCTTGAGTAAGATATCCTTCCAACTTTCTAAGGGTTTAATCTCAAGGGTGGTTCGATGGAATTGATTCGGTTCTCCTAAATTGGAAGTGCAAAAAATCAAAATTAAGTTAACATTTTCCTTGTTTATCTGTGTAACTACGGATTCAAGAAACGCATCATTTGAATCATCTTTTTCCTTCGATGTTGGGGCCAATGGATAGGAAAGAGTTCCGTGCAAATTAATATTGTTCTGATCAGAGAGTTCATCACCATTATAAGGATCTTGAACTCATGTGTCCATCTGTGGTGGTTGATCTTGGTCAGTCAAACCACCAGTCTGTCGAGTTTTCCTTCCAAAGTTCTTCCCCAGCACAAGGACAAGGAGGTGCATGCAAGCATGTTCTTTTCAATATAATATGCGTTAATGTGGCATTTTTATAAGATAATTTGATATGAGTGATGGCTTGATGCATGATAGGATGATGCAACCAAGGGACTTATTGTGTCAAAGGGTGACACAACTAATGTGGTTGTTACATAAATTTATAATTCAGCTAATTCAGGTGTTTCATGGATAGTTGATGTTGCTAGACAAGTGCTGGCGTGAGTGGTTGACATAAGGGAGGTAGGGTTATATTAATTGGTAGTGTAGTTGTTGTAATATATTATTGTGAGATTTATAAACTAGAAAATTCTTATTGTTTATGGAAATTTGATAATGATTGATCTTGATTTGGAATAATATTGTGGGTTTTATATAATAAGGAATTTGTAAAAGTTAGGAAAATTGAGCAAACCAATTGACTAGTTCTATGAAATGATTGACTATTCCATCATTTCAAGTAGGGTTTTCACATGATTGAATTGATTAACAAGTTTGGCAAAAATAATTATCAGGTTTTTAGAACAAGTGATTGGTCTAACTAAACTAATTAAATGATTTTTCGGGTTGAGTGCTTTTTAAAGCTTAATTTTCTGAAAAATTTCTAGCCTCAAAATGGGACTTTAATAATCCAACTCCAAGTCGTTACTATGTAATCCTTAACCATTTTGATCATTTATCCATCTTTAATTTCTTCTTCAAACATATTTGAGGGCTTGATTTTAACATATTAGGGGGATTACGACCTCACTCTCTATCTTGTTCTTCCTATCTCATCAACACAACCCTAGAATATATGATCAATTTCAAACTATCACTATGTGGCTAGGAGATTTACTCCATATTTTGATCTATCATTTCCCTTCTTATCTTTGATATTTTCTAGATAAATTGACTTACATTCTCTAGAAAATTACTATTTGAGCTTTGAAATGGAAATCAAACAATTCTTGATAAATTCATCATTCAACTCAAATTCAAATGGTAAAATTAGGTTTTTTGTTCCATTTAATATTCTCACTTATTCCTTGACTGATTTACTGGTTATAAATAACCTTAATAATGTATTTTTATTACATTTCTTATCCTTTAAAATATTTAAGTTCTCAAACACTTGCACCAATTCTTCCTTACTTAAATATTTTAATCTGATTTGATTCACTCTTCAAATCCTTTCTCTAATTTCCTCTTCTTTTATTCCTGAGAAAGAAAGAGTTAGATTTAAGAAGAAGTAAATAACAAACTCTTCCCCTATTTTTCCCTTGGAGGTTGTAAGTTTGTTTTCTTTCCTAATTTCAGTTTCAACTTAAGTTGTTTTATCTTTGGTGGAAAATTTTGTTAAGCTTTAAGTAAGTCATTCTTCCCTTTCAAATATGATGTGAGAGTTAGCTTACTCTATAAATAGTTCATATTTATATACCTATATGAGAGTTTGGCATTTTAATGGTGTATATTGGATTAATTGAGATTTTTGAGGAAAGGAGCTTGATTTATGAGAAATAGGGTAAATTTCTTATAAATGAAGCATGATTTAGTTTATAAGCATGTTAAACCTTGGCCTTATGTAATGAAAGTATTATGGTTTGGATGTGGTAAGATTTTAGAGTTTGAATCATGTTATAATGTTTATTATTTGTTTTCCTGAAATAAATTGATTGACTAGTTAAGCTAAACCAATTAACTAGTCCTTAAAACAATCAATTGGTTTGCTCAAATTGATCGATTGGATGGTCTATGGTGAATTTGGTTGCTCTCTTATTAAACCCATCAAGTGGTTTGCCAATCAACTATTATAAACTTAATAATTGATTGGTTTGAGGGAACTTTGGAGTTTGTTTGAGGAAAACCAATTGATCAATTAACCCAACTTGATAAATTTGTTCTCCCGTAGCATGTTATTTTTGTTTCTTTTGATTTGATATTTTTTGAGACCATATACAATGATATAATATGATTTTTTAATGATAATAACACACATTTTTGCATGTTTTAACTAACCCATTATATGGATTAAATGGTTCATAATTCATGGTATTCTCTCTAAGTGCTTTGGAAGGTCTTAATAGAAAAATTGAAATGAGTATGCTATGAATTCATAGAGGGAATAAAATGTAACCTAGTTTCTTAGCCTAAATGAATTATCTTGATGGGTTCATTTAGCCTTAGTTAATCATTAACAGAAATTCCACAACATGGTTGGAGGGGAATAATGGTTAAGATGGAATGATTATGTGGGTGTGTTACTTGGATGTTACAAGGGCCTTATGTGATAACTTAACCTTGGAGAATAACACACTCATCAATTAAAGTATAAGATGATTAAGTTGTACATAGGTGTAGATTACTCCAACTTATATTAGGTACCAAGGGTTAGTCTACCATTAGATGTTTATTAATGTATTTAGGCTTTGCCTTTGGGCGAGATCCTAGTAGATCCATATGTCTTACCTACTCTAAATACTAATGATGTTCTAGGGATATTGATACTAAAAGGTTGGTGACCTAGGTGGTTTTGGCTTTGACTAGACTTGGTATCCTCTAGTTTGGATAAGTATCTATAGTATGTGAGACCATAGGATGGTAATTATTCCATCACTTGATAAGAATAAAAGTAATGATATGGATAAAGAAAAAGGAATAATAGTTTGTAAATAGTTAATCTAATGGACCATGTAAACCTAAAAATGGTCTAATGGAGTAATCTTGTAGGTAGAAAATAGAAGATCCAAGTAAGATGTGGAATATCTTGTTATTAATTATATATTTCTATCCATAATATCTATGTTGAATTGATACACATGACGATCCATGAATTATCAAAGTCCTTACATAGCATGAAATCCTGGTGCATAATATGACTATGATATTATATGTGCTTTTTAAGTGTGATGTGTAAGTATGCTACTGTGTTTAGTAAGACCTATATTGTTACTTATGGCCTTTTATTCTTGTGACTCTAGTTGAGGAGTTAACTTGTATACTAATGTGCAAGTTTCTTTAGTCACTTGCTTAATCCTATAGGAAGAAGACCACATGGAGGTTTTTGAGTTTGGTCGATAGTGGGCCTACCTTGTATGGGGCTTGGATCCTTGAGAGTGTGGACACTAGGATACTTCTATTTGGTTCTTAATGAAATAGGGTTAGGGGTGTTTCCCTATTACCATTTTATACCTACTGTATCTCGGTACTTTTAATTTGCTCTCTCTCATATATTTTAAAATTTTGGGTCCCATTATGATCTTCTAAACTTCAGGTATTTATATATCTTATTCCTTGGGTAGTCTATTCTTGTTTTGATTAGTTAGTTTCTTAGCCCTGTATTTAACATGGGTCGGGTGGCAGACATCTATCCTATGTTTTGTGTGGTGATAACAACTCATTTTTCTTAGGTGTGTTTGGTAAATTACCACTTCTAAAATATTTTAGAACAAATTTTTTTTATAGCATAAAATAGGGGTGTTATGATTGTGAGGTGTCTAGTATGAGGTTGTGGTTCATTTGAGGTAGGTGTTCCATGAAAAAGTGATGTATCTTGAGGGTGGTTGTGAAGCAATTAGAGGGTGGTGGTGTTAAGATGTCAAAGAACTATAGGGGTGTATGTGTGGGTAGTTGATGTAGCTATGGTAGGTTAGGTAATGTGATAGTTGTTGCTTGAGGTAGTGCCATAGATGGGGTGGTTTGGCATAGATCATTGGTAGGTGCATATTTAATGGAATTAATTGACATATCTTTACACAACATTTGATATTTGTTATGAAAATTTAACCTTTTTTCTTGAGTTTTCTCTCTTATCTTAGTTTTGTAGAAAAAGATGAAATTGAGGAAATTTAGGTAGATATATAAGAAAAAGAAGCCCAATATAAGGAGCAAAGAATGGATTCATAGAGATTTGGATGTATCATCATGTAATACCCTAAAATAGAAGTCAAGAATAGAAAATTCAAGATAAGACAATGAAGAAGAAAGAAATATTGGTGCCTAATTTTTATGAGCAAGAAATACAAGGGCCCAAAATTTATGAATTATGAATCATATTGCTTTTCTTTCCTCCCATATGCTTCATTAACTTGTCTCACATGCACATCTATAGGGCAAAAAGATGGGTGCCCCAATATAGATTGTATATTTTTTTTCGAAATTTTAGATTTTATTTATATAACCTTATATCTTTATATATAATCTATATTAGGTCGAATAAATGTCGATGAGAACCACCAACAAAACTTCAACTTTGTTTTCCTTATTTATGAACCATTAGGGTTCTTTTGTTAAATTTAGTAAGTAAATTACTATAATTGAAAAATTAAAAATCATACAGTGTTTGAGATTCTACAATCTCATAAGGTCTTTCTTTCCTTTATCTTCTTTGTTTATTTCATACTTTTTATTGTGTTTAAAGCCATTCTTATTATAATTTTAATTAATTCAGTTTGTGATTTGGTATAATTTAATTTAATATTTGTTTTTTTGTTTCACTATGTTAATTAAAGTTAGAATTTTTATGTGTTAGGTTTTCAGTTTTTAGGTTTTATCAATATGCTAGGTGTTGCGGAATATTGTGGATTGGAAGGATCCAAACCAAAATTAGAATTAACAAAATTATGGATAATTAAGGATTTAATCACAAAATCGAAAAATTGAGGAAAAAGTAGAGATCTTTATTCATTCTCTTGTATAATTAGAGGATGATTAAACTAGTCAATCAATCAATTACACAATTCTATAGTTCTATTTTAATGGAGAATTATATAAAGAAGAAGAAGAAGTTAGGCCACACAACTTGATAGCTAGGGTTTTATCATGTCTCCTTTTATAGAAGATAAAAACCTTCGGGCCAAAACAACAAATTTTGGAAATAAAGAAAAAACATGATCCATATTTAGAAAACACGAGAACCCCATGCTAATTTATTTACTCTTGATTTTTATCCAAACATATCAGAATATTAAGTGAGGAAACACGATTCATGTTAACAAAAATGGGACCCTCATGCTTCTCACATAATTCACCATTCTACACTAAACTTCTCCAACACCTACATGAACCAATACAATAGTATGTCGTGCATCAAATTCCTATTCAAAACTTACAATTCTCTACCTTGACGTAGCATTTGTGTTGCATGACATGTAAAGACCTCAACAAGAAACCCTAGCCCAACAAAGGGCCTCATAACCTATGACCACCAATCAAGTCCAAAAAACATTTAAACTTACCTATGGTCATGGGCTTTGATAACATATCAAATGAATTATCCAAAGTACCCACTTTCATCAAAAATAACTTTGCCTATATCAACAGTACCTTAGATACAGTGATACCTAATGTCAATGTGCTTCATTTAATGATGGAAAGAATTATGATTCTTCACTAAATTGATATCACTTTGGCTATCACCACAAATAATTCAAGCACCATGACCAAACCCTAACTCTCTTATTGAACTACCAAGTTACAAGGCTTCTTAAAAAGCCTTTATTATGGCCATATACTTCACCTCAGTAGTAGACAAGACCACCACCTATTGCAAGAAAGACCTCCAACTAATAGCTGAACTATTAAGTCAAAAAATATATCCACTAATGGATATGCTTTTATCATGTTCTCCACCATAATCGGAGTACACTAACCCAACCAGAAAATCACATGATCTCAAACACTCAATACAAGCTAATGTTGTTCCCTTCACGTACCTAAGGATCCACTTCATTTCTTGGTAGTGAGCCTTTAATAGATTCACGATTAATCTACTCATAACACTAATAGCTTGAGCAATATCAGGCCACGTACACACCATAGCATATATGATATAACCAACAACATTTAAATATGGAATATTAGCCATGAACTCCTATTATTATTTAGATTTGGGATAATCTAAAATAGAAAATCTAAATTGAGTAGCCAATAGAGTGCTCACCATCTCAGCATCCATCATATGAAATATGTCCAACACCTTGTTCACATAAGAATCTTGTGACAAGTACAAAATCTGTTGCTCATAGTTTCAAAGTATCTCCATACTAAGGATCCTCTTCACAACTCCAAGGTTATTCATCTCAAACTCACAATTCAACATTATCTTCACCTTATCTACCAGACATATATTTTGTTGCAACAAGAATGTCATCAACATATAGTAAAAGATACACAAAAGAGCCACCCTCCATATCCTTTAACTACACACATCAATCATACTCACTCCTAGAAAAACCATGCTCAAGCATAAATTGATCAAATATTTTAAACCACTATCTAGGAGACTACTTTAGACCATATAGTGACCTCTTCAACAAGCATATATGATCACACATCTCCCCTCAACCACAAACCCATCAGGTTTTTACATGTAAATCTCCTTATTGAAATCTCTATGCAAAAATGTAGTTTTAGCATCCAATTGCTCCAACTTAAAATCATGTATAGCCATAAAAGAAAGCAAGGTACAAGTAGAATTATGTCTAACCATAGGATAAAATACCTCGTTAAATTCAATGCCTGGACTCTGGATGAATCCATGTGTAACTAAATTAGCCATGTACCTTGGCCTCTTGACCCCTAAAGCTCCCTATTTGAACTTGTACACCTAATTGCAATCAAAAATCTTTTTCTTCTTGGGTGTCTTCATAAGTTCCTATGCCTAATTCTTCAACAAGGACTTCATCTCCTCCTCCATAGTAGCACACCGCTCAGGATAATTGATATTCTTAATAGCTTTAGAGAATGATATTAACTCATGCACATTAACAATAGTCTTTACACAAGATAAAGCATAGCTGGCCAATTTTTCATAATTAATCTAATCGGAGACTTAACAATCCTCCTTCCTCTACTTAGAGCAAAACCCCTTTGCTCCACCTAATGCCTGGATCAACCTACTTAAGGACTAGTGGGTCTATTAGAAGGGTCTCTACCATCTAACTAAACCTTCATCTAGTCCAAAGCACTATCCTACTCCACCTCCTTAGAGACACCATCACAAAACTCAGTCTTTTGAAGGAACATAGACTCATTAAAGGTAAAATATGAATTGGTAAATAACTTGGATGTAGTTGGGTCCCACAACCTGTACTCCTTCACTTTGAATGCAAAGCTAAGAAATATACACTTCTTGTCTCTAGTCTCAAGTTTACCATCATTTATAAAAGCATAATTAGAGCAACTAAAGACATGGAAATCAGAGTAATGAGCTAGCTTACTAGACCATAAATACTTAGGTATCTTCAACCCAATAGATCGATTTGGTGATCAATTCATAAGGTATGTTTCCATGTGAACAGGTCACAACCTAGAACTCTATACTTAGCCCTACTTCTAATAACATATAGTGAGCCTTATCTAATAAATTTCTATATGTTTACTAAGTGATCACATTCTGCTATATCTTCCAACATAGTTATGGTGTCATGCTATTTTATGGTATTGGTAGAAATCAGTGAAATTCTGCTCAACAAACTCAAAAGCATTATCCATTCTGAGACACATAACCTACTTCCCTAGCAAGGTCTTCCAATAATTGAAAACATCAAACATATCATTCTTATGCTTTAATATATAAATCCATAACTTTATAGAAAATTCATTAATAAATGAGAGAAAGTAGCATGGAACACCTTTGGAAACCACTCTTGTTGCCCCTCAAATCTAAATGGATATACTCAATATGCCCACTCATACTATGCTTAGCTATTAAAAAGCTAACCCTCTTCTGCTTGTTAAACACACAGTGCTCACATAAGTTTATAGTACCCGTACTCTTCCCATTCATCAACCTTATTTTAGAGAGCTCAATCAAACCCTTGACACTCATGTGCCCCTATCTCAAGTGTTAAAGTATCGTAACATACAAGTTTAACAACTTTGGTGATATCACAACAGTCGTTCCCATAATAGTGGAACCTACCGACTCATATAGTGTCTCAACTCACTTCATTTTCATAACCATCAAAGCCCCTTTCCTAACTACAAGATACCATCCTCAATAACACATTAGTGCCCTTTACAATCCAAGGAAATCAAAGAGATGAGGTTATTGGTCATATCTAGGATATTTCTCACATTAGATGGTGTCCTAACCACATCGTCATACATTCTCTCTTTCACCATATCGATCCTAGAAATTTTGTAAGCAACATCATTGCCCATCAAGACAACTCCACCCTGAGTTACCTTATATGTCTAAAGCTAACTTTGGTTGGGAAATATATAACCAAAACACCTAAAATCCAAGATCTATTTATCATTGATCTTGTTCTGTCTATTAGTGGATGTTAACACATCTCCATCACTATCATCATGGGCAACTATAGCATCATTATTTCTACTAGATGACTTACAAGACATAGAACCGGGCTTCCTATTAAGAAAAACTTCCTAAAATTCCTCTTCTTGTGACACCTATAACATGTCACATTCTTCTATCAACTCTTCGACTTAGATCTAAACTTCTTACAGTCACTAGATCCTTGCTCCTATATCCTCACCTTAGCTACCAATCCCTTACTATATGAATCCCCAAAAGTATTATTGCCAATAAGCTGAATATCAATCAACTCCTATTATAGAAGGGTGGATTTTCCATCCTCAAGGATTATCTCATCCTTTCCATGTAATATTGGTCTCACAAAAGTTCTTAAATCTTGCAAGCAAAGAACATAACAACATAATAAATTAATCTTCATCATCTAATTTAGAATCTATAATATAAAAATCCATATAATAGAATGAGATTCATCTAAGTGACCTTTTAAAGATTGACCCTTACCTAATTTTAGATTATGAAATTGACTATTCACTATAAGCTGATTTGCTACTGATTTTGTCATAACAATGACTCAAGCTTCAATACAAAGCATCCACTATCGATTCCTTTGCCACTTCCTATAATACCTCATTAAAAAAGCATAATTATATGATAGAGAGGACCTTTAGATCTACTTCTTCAAACCTCTCATTTGTCATCGACTTTAGCTTATTTGGATGACCTGATAACACTTTCACCAATCCATTATGAATTAGAACTGTCAATATATTCAATTTTTATGATCTAAAATTAACATATCAAATGTTACCGGATCTCTTCAATAACATAAATTTGATACTGAATTGTTACAGAATAGCGTGTATTTAAAGGATCCAAAGCAAAATCAAAATTAACAAGATTATGAATAATTAAGGATTCAATCACACAATAGGATAATTAAAGAAAAATTAGATATCTTTATTCATGTTCTTATTTAATTATATTAAATTAATTAATAAATCAATGACACAAATCTACACTTCTCTTTTGATGGAAAATTCTATGGAGAAGAAGAAGTTGGGTGTAATACCCATTTCCAAAAATGCTAATAATTATAATTAGTAATTATGTGTATTAGTTATAATAATTATTATAGGGTGTTTGTACTAAAAATATTATTTACATTTGTAATATCATTAATACTTATTAGTTAAAAATTTTAATTAGGCTTAAATATGCTAGAGGGTGTGTATTAAAATTTAAACCTAGGTTAGGTCGTAACCGGTACCCCCTTCTTTAAATAAATCTATTCCATTAATTGGATAATTTTTACCTGAATACTTTACCCTCTTTTGTACCTAAATAAATTACCCTTACCCCATTCTATTTTCTTACCTTACCCTACTCTCCCTCTACCTCGGTACACTATCCTAATGTAACCCTCATACCACACACCTCCTACTATGCTTGATTTGCTCCCCTTATTTTGCTCCATATATTCCCTCATGTTACTATCCTTATAACCCCTCCATTTTCTCTATTTTATGTCATGTGTTAACCCTCCCAAAAAATCCACACACTCCATGTTTCTCCCAAGCTCCCTCACACAAGAAAGAATCCCCCATTATGACCCCTCAACTTCACCATTTTTCCCCACAATGCACTCCTCCACTAGCCATATTTTCTTGGCAACATTCACCTCCATCGATCCCTCACCCCCTGCACCAAAAAATTCTTCTATTCCTACCCCTTAGCTATATTAAGATATTCCAAAACTTCTCCTTTAGTTGGAGCAAAATTCCTTGTAACCACCCCCAAGCTACACACAAAATCACCAACCGAAAACTTCAACCAAACCTTTCCTTTTTGCTACACCAACCCTTACCAAAGCCCCTACCTTTACTATAGCAAGAGCTTCCATTTCTACCCTTCCACCTTCGTTATTCCCTGCTACAACCCCTTCCCAGCCTGCAGCAACATCCACTAAAGCCCAACAGATCCACCTTTGACTATGTTAGTCGAAGCTCCCCCTTGTGCTGCACTATTTTCCATTGAAGCTCCTTCCTCTCCTTCGACCCTTTCTGATGCACCTTTTCTGCACCATTATCTGATGTTCTCCCCTCCCAAGCACTGGAACAATTCCATCATTACCACCCTCTAATTTCTCAACCGAAAGCCTTCCTCTTTTAGTGCTAAGTTTTTGGTTTTCCTCTTACTTATCTGACATGTTAGTAGCCCTAAATTATTCTAGTAATTGTGGATTATTATTGTATAATATTATATTCTAATATATTTATGTAATTATTTTTAATCTATTAGGTTATCTTTGAGTATTTGAGAAGCCGATTTTTACGCTTTTCGTGTAATCTTAGATTTAGATAAATCTAATCACTCATAAGACTGTAGAATTTATGTGTCAGCATGCTAGGATTATTTAGACTAAGAATCATTCTAGGGTTTTATATTCTTTAATTATTATGATACACATGATAAAATAATAACATGCTATATAAATGATAATTGAGATTAGCGAAAGTGGAGTATATGTAGGAGTGAAATGTTGTATGGTTTACATATGCATACCTAGGGTTTTATTATGGTTTTATACTTGTCAAGTGATGATTTAAATGCCATGTTAAGCACTTCATGATTATCATTATATGATAGTTAGGGTTGATATAAATAGAATAAAAATATACACACATGATTAGGGATAGAATATAAGAATTTCTATTCACATATTTTAGGGTTAGAGATTTTTTCCTACATGTACTATTACGAAAATTGCCCTATTGAATGTCTTATTATGATTAAAATATATACGTACATGCTATATGGAATATGTCCTATGTGAATAATGTATGCTTAGGGTTTTTAGGGCGCAACTCACTAAATGCATGATAAGTGAAAAATATAGTGAATCGCAAAATCATAAAAATTAACTACATGCTAAAATATTGTGAATAATTAACTTTTATTCTTGTCATGAAAAATTGTTCGTAATAATGATGTTGGTAAAAAAAAAGGATATAATGGTGAAATTAGGGTTTTTAAGGTACAAACTAGTTTAAGCAAGGTTGTCATACGTAAACATTATACTCTACTAAAATGATAAATAATGCATGGTAGCATATTAGGATTTTGTGTGTGAAATATGTTAAGCATCATTTGTTATATTATAATTATGTGATTATTATTCTTATCTTGAAAATTAAAAAATGAGCATATTATCAGATGTAAAATATTTTGGTATGAAATTATGATTAAAATAATTATTATGTTGGAAAAATAATTTTTATGACATGTATTTATAAAAGAATAAGTTGTGCATGCTTAGATCTAACTGTGGAATAATTATTACAAATGAATGCCCAAGGGGCAATTTAGTCATTTTTAGTGTATTATAATATCTATCCTAAAAAGCATGTCTAATATGTATTTTCTATTTTTGAGTATGCGAGCATGTGTTTTGGATGGATTGAAAGTGCATGCTAGGATTTTATTGCAAATACACATATAAAGGTAAAATGGTCATTTGGTGTACCTGATAATTTAATTACATGATGAATGAACTATTTATGGTATTTTAAGCTTTGCATGGTTTATTAATAAATATAAATATGGTTTTGGTATTTAAATGGATGATGATCTGGTAATTACTACTCTCAGGTCCATTTCGGTCATTTTTGTCTTAATGTGCCCAATGTGAATAATTGAGCCTATAATGGCCATAGAATATTTTTTATGGTTGATCTTGGTAATGATCTTATTTATTAGCTATCTTGAATAAATGGAAAATGAGTATAAATGTCTAAGTATGGAAATCAGATATATGTAATTTGTTGTAATGTTTGTGATAACCTCATAAAATATTAATACCTAAAGTAAAAGACCTCAAGTTGGGAATGGTTTGCTCTCTGAGATTATCTAACCTAGAGGTGAGGTGTTAACCCTCATTTTTTTTGGTTTGCTAGTGTGATGATGTGCCCTAGTTGAGGACCTACTCTACTCTATAGGTGACCTATGGACCCTAAAAGGGGTATCAATACTTAAGGATTAGGTGACTGAGTTAAGAGGATATTGTGTTGCCTATGTGTGCTGGTATGACCAAATATACCGTTGGGTCCCTATTTTCTAGAGTACGGTTATTGTGTTGCCATCATGTACCAATATGAACAGATGTACCTCAGCGTCCCCAGGTTGATTATATCCCTTTAAGTAATATAAATAATGAAGGGATACTTGTTGATGGCCTTAGCATGTATTGTTGGGTTCGGTAGTTACCTCAATACCCTACCTCATTTTTGGAATATATTGGATTGATTGTTTGGTAGTTGACTTAGTGCCCCACATCAGTTTTTGGTATACATTAGATTAATGGTTCGATAGTTGCCTCAATACCCTACTATGTAAATTGGAATTGATTTGACTAGTCGGTTTTTGCCATGGATTTTGATATGGTTATTGTGTACCTTGAAATAATGTGACTTGGTTGGGTATGGTTGATTGTTGGGCATGAGACTCTGATGGAATAAATTTATGTATATGTATTCATCCATGATTTATTATATATTGTTATGGTATGTACTTGAGTTTTACCATGTTTTGGAAATTTGTGTGACTATATGTAATGTTGATATGTTACCACTTGTGAGATAGTGTGATTTACTCAATACAAGGAAGCCATATTGATACTACATTTGCATATGAATATGTGAAGGCCATGGAGTGGCATGAAGCTTATAAGAGTGGTCTAGATAAGTGGAGCCCTTGGGAAGAGGCTACATTCTCAAAATGGGCATAGAGGTCTAACAGTTAGGGCAAACCGGTGTTGTACCATGAGTACTAGTTTTGTTTTATCGGTTTTCCTTTAGACTCTTATGTCCCTAGTTGTATTATGATTATCATTGTTATATGAAAAATATTTTTCCATAACTTTTATTTATATAATCTCTCTCATTTTTGCTTATTTGTTTTTAGTTTGGTTAGTTTTAGCCGTAGCATTTGGCATAAGAAAGGTGAGGGAATTAAACTTATGCTAAGTGCAATGGTAACACCCATTATATTTGGTAATTAATCCTTCCACAAAATTAAATTTTTAAGTATAAAAAATAGGGTGTTACATTAGGTGGAATGACTTAACAGCTAGGGTTCCATCATATGTCCTTTTATAGAAGATAAAATACTACAGGAAAAAATAGTGTGTTCTAAAAAAAATGGAAAAACACAATCAGTGGTTAGGAAACATGGGACTCCTGTGTTAATTTTCTTACTCTCAACTTTAGCCCAAATACATCAATATATTCAGTGAGAAAATACACTCAGTATTAACAAAAATGGGACCACTGTGTTTCTCTCATGATTTAGTTATTATACACTAAAGTTCTCTAATACCTTTACAAACCAACACAATGTTATGTTGTGCTTCAAATACATAATTAAAACTCACACTAGGCTAGATTAGAATGGGTTAGGAGGATAATTGAACTTACAAGATAATTAATTGTGATATGTGAATTAGATATAATTTTTTTTTATATTTTTCGTTAGATTAATACAACAAGTTTAATGTTCACAAGATTATGACTTTATTATCTAGCTTGTCCACCTAGTTAATTTAAGTGCTTGTCGAATACTAGGATAGTATAGTTAATCCATAACTGTGAACATATACGTTCAAAAGTAGCAAATAGGTTATTGATTTAATTAGCAACTTTATAATAATTAATGTTACCATTAATTAAATCTATAGATATTTTCCAAGGTTATTATTTGATAATATACTAAATCATATTCAATTATTTTCTTAATTGTTTTTTAATTCTTTTAATTATTAGTGATTAGTTTTTTTCTAATATGATAATTGGGGAATTTATTTAAAAATATAAATTTATAAATTAAATTACAGTATTCATAGGATCAACTCCTACTCACTTATTACTATTTTCTTATGTGTTTAGGGTTTAATTTGGGGTGTCTATGATAACACACTAAATTTTGGCATCATTGCTAGAAACTTACAACTTTAATTTGTATTTCTATTATCATATTTATTTATTTATTTATTTATATATTCATTCTTCTAATTTCTAAAAGGAATCCACATTTGAACGCATTCTCTTGAAAAAATAACCATCAACTCATTTAAGCAATGGATCCAAATTTTTCCTCTCTGGTGTAGAACAGAAGTAAAAGGTGAGTGGAATACATTTGCACTATTCCTTTTCCTCTAAGTGATAGATCATCATCATTTGAAGAGAGCATCAAAGGCTATTTAGAGCAAACTATAGAGGCACCATGGCGAACTAAACTTTGAAGGAGCTTGTAGCTAGTATTGTTAACAATGGTCTTCTTTACATTAATTATCCAGAAGAACGTTATGAGTATGAGATTAGATGTCAATTGATACATGTTCTTTCTATTTTTACAAGTTTTTGGGGGCTTATCTCTTTGATATCAAGCTGCATTACTGATCCGAATAAGTTTCTAAAGGAATTTAATATAATATGTTTTTATATGAAAGCAGGAGTAACTGTAGATCAATTTAAATTAAATCATTTTCCTTTTTCTTTAACTAACGATGTGTTCTCAATTAAAATCAACAAGGGTATAAGAAACCCCTATATTCTATCCTATTACTTCAAACCAATCAAACTCAACATTTGTGAAGCCTCCTCAACTACCAGTACCACGATGATCTAGAGGAATATCATTAGAGGATATAATTTAATCTTGATCCACTAACACTCTTCAACTTCAAAAAGAAAAAAGAAATGATCTAAAGAAAATATAAAGTTAGATAATTCAATTGACAAATTATATAAGTAAATTTCAAGCATAGAGTTACTCAAAGTTACCTAGTCAAACAAAAATGAATCAAAGATAAAATGTGAGTGTTATCACCACTAAGATTGAAAAAAAAAAACAAGTCAAAGTAATTTAAGGATAACAAAGGAACAAAGCAAGAAGAGGAAGAAGCAATGAATTTATAAGAAAAGATCAAAGAGAAAACTCCTAAGGTAACTAAAATAAATTCTCCTAACCCTTATAAACCTATGTTCCTTTCCCTAGCGAGTTAGGTAAGGGTATGAAGCAAGATCGTAAAACAAAAAGGCATTAAAAATTTGTAAGAAGGTGGAGGTAAATAGTCTTTTGATAGATGTAATAAAATGAGTACCTAGGTATGAAAAGTTTTTAAAATATGTGTACACCAACAAGAAAAAATTGAGAGGGGTGAAAAAGTTAACATGGGAGAGAATGTGTCAATGATTTCAAAAAGAAAACTCCCACCTAAGTGTAATAATCTAAGTAATTTTACCATTCCCTATAAAATTGGATACATGAGGTATGAAAAATGTATGCTACACTTAGGACCCTCTAAAAATAGCATGCCTTTATTTGTCTTTAATGCCCTAATTCTAGGACCCCTTAAAGACACCCATGTTGTGATCAAATTAGTTGATAGATCTACCAAGTATCCTAATGAAGTGACAGAGGATGTTATATGTCAAGTAAATGCACTTTTTTTCTGTTGAATTTTATGTTTTGGACATTTAAGGGGATAGATCCCCTTATCCTTATCTTATTCTATTAGGATGACTATTTCTAAAAATCTCTCAAACTAAAATTGTTGTGTATAATGGGGTTCTAACTATGGAATTTGATGGGGAAATAGTTTGTTTTAATATTGATGACTCCATGAGATAGCCTCCTAATTGTGAATCTATTTCTAAAGTGGATGTAATTGAAACTTTGTCTGAACAAGTTTTTGAATTAACAAGTGATGATCTAATAGAATTTGTTCTTAGAAAGCCAATAAAAATAAATTCTTATGATGAGTTAAAATAAAATTTTGAATTGGATAAGAAAAGAGAGGAATATGTTTATACTTTCATAGTTTAACCTAATAGCATGAGAGAGCATGTTTATTTCCCTATTATACAAGAAAAACCCCTACCCTCTATAGAAAAGGCTCCAAAAGTGGAGTTGAAACCCTTACCCAATAGTCTAAAATATACCTTCTTAGGGGGTAATCAAACTTCTACTTTCATCATTGCTAGTGACCTTAAATATTTACAGTAAGAGAAGCTTATTAGAGTTATAAAAGAATATAAAACACTGGTACATTATTAAATTATTTTCACAAAAGTGTTAAGGCTTGTTAAACATGGAAAATTAATGGACATCAATTGAAACCATTCTATGAAGAAAATCAAGTAGAGGATTTTGAAGTACGATTTTGACTTTGAGCCTTATGATCCCTTCCATCCTTATATATGTTAAGAACATCCCATTCTCCTATTTTATATTTCTAATGTCCATTCATTGAGGGCATTTCCTACTCTAAGCATAGGGGAGGTACAATTCTTATTTTTTTTATTTTTATCTATTTTTATCATGTTATCCTCATTTATTATGGTATATTATTTTATTTATTTTTAAGTGTGACTTATATATATTTTATTATTTTTTAATGTGCTTTGACATTCATTTATTTTTATCGAAACAAAAATGAAAGAATCAAAAATCTAAGAGATGACACCTTGAGAATAAGCATCTCTAATTCATATCCTAAGTGTAGATGAGTAATTGGGACTAATTTTTTTTCACAACATGTTTCTTCAAAAGATAAAAAGGATTTTTAATGTTTTAGTAGCATCTCACTACCAAGTAAATTGAACATGAAAATTTGATATTCATCATAGAAACAAAAACCAAAAAAGAAAAGATTAGGTGTAATAGAGCAAAAATTGGCTAACTTTTGAGCCTTAATGCTAGATATAATTTTAATCCAAGATAATTTTCATTCATATCTATTATTATTTGATGGTTTATGAAACTATAACTTGTCATTTATCTTCAAAGCTATATGAAAATATTGCATACATTAAAATGATAGAGGCACAAATTTCTTCTTATTAACTACTTATTCAGTTAACCTATGTGCTACAATTTTTCCTTCGTGTATCATTGTTCAGCTTTTAAGTGTAACACCAATTTATGAACCATAAAAATTCATTTTCAAGACAATGTGAAATTATTTGAAAAGAAAAACTAGAAAATGTTACCGCCACATCAACTATGAGGATGGTGTGATCATCATCTAACTCATGTCTCATGCAAGGCTAAACAGAATAATGAACAAAAAGTTGCATGATCATAATAATAATACAACAGTACTAATGATAACAAAGACGAGAATAATAATATATATAGGAAGAGTATAGATTTTACATAATCCAAATACAGGAAATCAAAGTCAAGAATTTAAATAACTAGAAGTACCTTTATTTCTTCCCTTTCACTGCTCGAAACTAAATCCTCCCCATCTAGATTAGGTTTGAGCCTAAAATCTTTTGGCCCTTACACACCACAGACTCATTAAGGATCCCGCCACATACAACCTTCCTATCAAATTTCCAAGTTCTCCCCAACAAAATGTGACAAGCATCTATAAGTAAAATATCGCATAAAACATCATCAAGAAATTTCCAATGTTAAAAGAGATAAGAGTTTTGTTTGGTTACCCTTACGCCTTTATCTTTGTTTAACCATTAGAGTGAATATGGTCTTGGATAAACCTTGGTCTCCAAGCCAAGTTTTTTCACCATCTTTTCACTAGCAACAATAGTGCATAAGCTACTATCAATGATGACTTCACACAATTTATCCCCAATTTTGCATTTGCCCTTGAAAATATTCTCCCATTGAGTAAGTAAAGGTTGTTGTTATACTTGAAGCACCCTTTGTAACACATAGCAATCCACTTGGCCTTCTTCTAAAGCATCCTCCGGGATATCACTCTCCCCTTCTAGGTCTTCATCAAAGCCTTCATTCTCTTCACAAGCCTATATATTTGCTATCTCTTTCAAAGTCAATGCCCTTTAGTTTGGACAATCCCAAGAAAAGTGGTCATAACCTTAACACTTGAAGCATTGATTGTTCTCCTTATCAACCACTTGATCTTTTCCCTTTTCGTTATGAGTGAACTTCCTAGCATGATCTTGACCTATGGCTTGAGAAATCGGTGTTTTGACACACCCTTGAAAGTCAAACCATATGGAGCATTGGTTAACTTGATTGGTGGCTTGGTCCTCTTTAACTATTTCTCAAACTTGATGGCTAACTTGGTTAGGTCTACAAACACTTTATACGGGTACACCTCTACCTTATTCCAAAGATTCATATTTAAACCATCGATGAATTGTGCACACCTCTATTCTTCTTGTTCTTGGACATCACATATAAGAGTTAGCCTTTCAATCTCCTGAATGTATTCTTAAACTCTATGTAACCCTTTCCTCAATGTAGTCATTTTTTAAAAAAATTCCTACTTGCATTCCCAAGGCACAAACTTCTTCAAATGTTTCTTTAATTTTTCCCATGACCTAATCTTCAATTTTCTTTCTCTCTCCCATATCCTTTTTCAATTATCATACCACGCTCTAGAAAACTTTTTATACTTTAATATAGCTATTCGGCGTTGTTTCTCATCATCAGTTTCCTTATACTCAAAAATTGACTCAAGGATTAGCAACCATTCAAGAAAAGATTTCAAGTTGAGATTATCTTTAAATTCAGGAAGATCAAAGTGGATTCCCTTTTCTATTTCATCATAAGTTTTCTTTGAAGTGTCACATAGC
The DNA here is from genome assembly GCA_030549775.1 of Tamarix chinensis. Classification (NCBI taxonomy): domain Eukaryota; kingdom Viridiplantae; phylum Streptophyta; class Magnoliopsida; order Caryophyllales; family Tamaricaceae; genus Tamarix; species Tamarix chinensis. Next base: position 60,048,031 of record CM060177.1, on the reverse strand, counting down.
CTTACGTAATTTCCCATGCTCTCTTATTCTTCTTCCACCCGGTTTTGTGCTCTTCTTATGTGCCTTTCCTCTACTTGTTGCCTTCAGCTTCGTGGCTACACATGGGACTTATGGGCTTGGGAAGCTTCATTCTTTCCACCTCTAATTTGACCTCCTTGATTTTATCAATCAAGGTCTTGAGAAAATGTCTCAAGTCTTCTCATTGGTTCTCCATTCTTCTTCTTAACAATTGATTATTACCCTTCCAAATGAGCCCTTAAATTCTCAGCCCCTTTGTATTTTCTTGATTAATTCTTGAATATTCTTGAAGATAATAAAATTTATTGATGAATCTTGAAGATTCTTGAAGATTCTTGAAAGCAAGACTGAATCTTGATTGTAATTCTACCAACCTAAGGCTTTGATACCAAAATTGATGTGTGTGGGAGGGTGTAATTCTCAATTATATATGATTAAGGTTCAAATTGAGTTTAGATCTTATGAGAAAGACTTTTTGATGGTGAATTAAGAAATTAAAGGTTGGAAGGTGATGTAATAATGATGAGAGTGGTTTGAATATGGTAGAATAGTGATGATGAAGATTTGGTGATGATGGACTAACAATGATGATGGTTCGAATGGTGTGAACTAATTAGCATATGAATTTTATGATGGTATGATGATGATGCTTAGTTTCAAAATTTAGGGTTTGTACTATGATTAAAGTCGAGGTTTAGGGTTAGGGTTAGGGTTTGGCTCGAAAAGAATGAATAAGGTTGCATTTGGTTGGTATGGAAAATTAGGGTTTCAAATGAATGTTTTAGGGCTTCAGTTTTGGTATACTAATTTAGGGTTTAGTTTAACCAAGAATTAGAGTAGGATTTTAATGGTAATTAGGGTAGGAAAATATGGATTAAGAATAGTATAAAAGATATGGATTAATCTCTAATTAACACAGATGAAGAGATGAAAATTTTCAAGCCAAACCGTTCACACAGATTCGATTTGCTTGAGCTTGAACTCACGCAGAACTCATTCAATTTTGATCTAAAACTTCAATTCAATTCTTCATAATCATAATACATGCCATATGCTTGACATTTATTAATAATATTACCTTTTTACCACTAGTTAAAGCTTATTCCTAATATTCCAATCTAAAAGATATTATGTTACCTTTATAATAACTTTATTCTCCTAATTTATTAATTAATTAATCAATTAGCTAAATCACTTAATCATGCTCAAAAATCCTACCAATATACTCCTCATGCACGTGGTTACTCCCTCCTTCCATGCCATGTATATGCACGTAGATATTTAATTACTTGTTTGTAACGTTTTTAGTAATGTAATCATCCGTTAGTCTTTAAATTTATAGGAGACACTTTTCAAATAAATAATAATTTGTTCCATGATTATAAAAACTAATTCTTCAGTGGTTGCTTTTGCATCAGTGCATGGGAGCCTAAATAGGATTTTTAAGGGGAAAACCCTAAGTATGGAGTGATATGGGAGAGTTATAGTGGTTTGTTGGAATTAGTGTTGAGATTTGGATGGTGCCTTATGAAAGGTGTGAGTTAAGTGAAAAGTAGGGTGGAGTGTGTGTGTGATGGGATGGTGTAAAAGAAAAGAGGAGTATTAGGGATTTGGGGTGGCCAACTAGGGTTTCTTTATCACATGTGGAAAATGAGAGAATAGAGTTATGATGGTTTGGAGTGGGTTGAGTAGAGTGATGGTGTTGGAGTTATAGAGGAGTATGGGCTATGTATGAAAATGAGAGGCTAGGGCTATACAAGTTAGATTAGGGTTTTTAAGGGAAAACCCAAGTAAGTGATGGCGAGCCTAGGTGGAGAAATGGGATAGTGGACCCTAAACCACATGCATGGAGGCTTTTGGATTTATGATGAGTAGGGTGGAAGGTGAAAAAGAGGTCTTGGAGTCTTGGTGAGTGTAGAGGTTCCAAGCTATGGGATCGAGTAATTTAAGAAGTCTGAGTCAGGATTCCATTAGAGGCATGTATGCCTGGTAGGGAATTACTTATTAAATAAGACATGAAGCATTTAAAGTGGAAGATTATTGAGCTTGGACCAGACTAAACCATTGGCAAGAACAGTGGCCAGGTGCATTTTTCCCTAGAGACCAATCCACCAATGAATAATAGTAGCTAGGTGCATTCTACCCTAGAGTGTTTTCCAATCCACTAGCTATAATATTAGGGGTTCTTGTGCTCAATAAACCAAACCGTGGATGATAAAAAATCATGAAAAAATACTAATTACTTATAGTGAAATACCATGTGAGTCAGAGTCAAACTAATTCCCCAGCAAGAGTAGTGGCCAAGAGCATTTTACCCTAGAGATCGATTCACCGATGAAAAATAGTGTCTAGGAGTATTCTATCCTAGAGTGTATTCTGATCCACTAGCTATAATAGTTGGGTTTCTATACTTATGTAGATATAAAATAAACTAAACCTTGGATGAAAACAAACCATGGGGAAGACATTAATTTCTTATAGTGGAACACCATGTGAGTGGGGGAAAGACTAATCCATCAGTAAGAATAGTGGCCAAGAATATTTTTCCCTATAGACCCACTAGCAAATAATAGTGGCCAGAAGCATTCTACCTTAGAGTATATTTCCGATCCATCGGCTATAATAGTGGAATTTCCGTACTCATGTGGATACCATTCGACAATTGTGTGAAATTAGAACTGATGGCTAATGAAGATAGTCATGGCTTGAATACAATAGCGATGAATGAGTTAATATATCTTATGTATGTGTGTAGCAATTCGAGTGATTGTGGTATTTTAGATGATGTAATTGCACTCCCATGATTATGTGTTTGATACATTGCATCTGATGTGTTGTATATGAGCCTTATATGATATTCCTATAAAAAACTCAGTACCATAGTACTGAAGGGATTCCTTTCTTGGTTCCTTGTCTATCCAATGGATAGGTTATTTACAAGTTAGGCCGCATGCTATCTTCGGGATTTATCTTCATGATTGAGAGCATAGGGTTATCTGGGTCCACTGACCCATGTTTCAAATGAGAAAGTATTTCTATGTTTTTCATGAAATGAATTGTATTTCTTTCCTACTAATAGTTTCTTTATAACCACAATTAGTGGGTTTTCCTTGGAAGGAAAGTTAATCTTCTTAATTATTGTGTTACTTTGATTTGTAAAATGTTTTGTAGAACTTAATTAAAGTATGTTTTCTAGCCTTAGCACTTAGTAGCAGATTGGTGGATGGAAACCATTCTTGTACTAAGTGTGGTATTAACACCCTAAAGTTTATTATACTTCCTTTCAAATAAAACTTTTAAAAATAAAATTTTTCAGTAGTGAATTTTGAGAGTGTTATAATATCCATGAATACTACTATTAAACTATAGACAGGTAGAAAGGCTACTACTAACCCAATTCATTAATAATTTCAATTCGATGATAATTGTTTCTATTTTTATTTACTCGAGGGGATATCATATCAACCTAGAGAAATTAAGGCACTCTAGTCATACCTGCACACCAAGGCAGTATAGTATCTTACCAACTATCAACCCAAGAATACTAATGTACCATGGTCGTAGTAGCTACCCAAGTAAAAAGACACCTAATCCATAAGTATGCATATCGTCTATAAGTTTGTAGAGCTAAATAGAGTAAGATATAGAGAGCGGTTAGGGTTCTAAGACATACTAGTAAAAATCTATAATCAACCGTAAGCTAAACCACACCTTTAGGTTAGCTACATCTAAAGAGTCACCATGCTTGATCTCAATCTCTTTCACTTTAAACATTAATATTTTATTACGATGGCTATGATACCATATAATATGAAAATAGGTCAAACTTCCATCCTGAACCAATTTTTCTTATTATCAATAATTCAGAAAAAAATCATAATAAAAGTTAATATTATGGTCAACATGATAATATAAAACTTCCATTCTAGGATCAATTATTCATGTTTGGATACAATAGGTTGAAAATGACCAAAATATCCTTGAGACCATAATTACCTCATCATTATCTATTTTAAATACTAATTACAATTACTTTATTTATTTGTTATGAAAAGGCTAAATTATTATAATTAAACTATTTAACATACAAATAAATTACCAGGCATACCAAATGATCATTTTACACTTACATATGATATAACATATAAAACTCTAATATGCATATCTCAGTCATTCAAATTATATATTCCTATGCTCAACAACAAATAATACATATTGGCATTCTTATCAGAATGAATATCATGATATGTTTATAAAGACTAAATTGTCCCTAGGGGACACAATAATAATCATGCTAAAATGTGTGTTCCTAATATGTCAAATCATATATCTTCATACTTCACATTAATCAGGCATTCTTATTAGAATAAATATCACAATACACTTAAAAGACCAATTTTTTCCTCAGGGACACAATAATAATAATAATAATAATAATAATAATAATAATAATAATAATTTTAACACCCCCAAATTTACAAATAAAAAAAATTTTAATTAAAAGGGTTTAACGGAAGAAAAATGATAAAACCGTAAACTCAAGGGCATTACCGCCACACTTAGTACCAGACCGGTTCACTCCTACCATTCCAGTACTAAGTGCTAAGGCTAAAAAGAATATTAACTTCAAACACAAATCGATAATTGAAACAAGCTTCATAAGTAAATGATAGCGTTCATAATACAGAAATCAGAGTGCGATTCAGAATTACAATCCAAAGAGTAAGTGGCTAGAGTTTTTCAAAACACAAAGCACAGTACGACATCACATAACTAGAATAAAATGAAACATGGTAAAATAAGAGGGAAAGATAGAGTCCGTTTGAGTCACTTTGGATTCACAGGTTAGGTCTAGGCTCAACGCTCAGCCCCACCTGATGCCTCATAAGTGTCGTAGGTATTGAAGACATCGTCCCCTACCTGCACAAACTCAGACAGGTCTTCTGCTCATAGGAATGAATAGCACTCATGAAACGGGTGATCAATACGTTATGTAATGAGTAAGGTAACAGGTGCGTTAAGGCTGAACATACAAAACATACAACATAGCATACATGGCATAATCACATAAGAAGCATGCGGTAACTCAGATGATGAAGGTTGATGGTCCGGATAGACTTATTCTTTATATCTGGTAAATATAGTCGATTCACATCATAGTATTTATCAATCCAGGTGAGTGTGGGAACTCCACTATTATAGCCGGTGGATTGGTCATGTAGGGAAAAATGCTCCTGGCTACTATTATTTGCAGGTGGACAAGTCAGGCCCCGACTCACATGGTGTTTCAGTGTAATTACTTCGTATCTTTCCCATATCTTATCACATTTATGTTTTGTTTGTTGAGCACAAAAACCCCCACTATTATAGCCGGTGGATCGGTCATGCAGGGCAAAATGTGTCGGGCCACTATTATTCACCGATAGATCGGTCATGTAGGGCACCCCAGCTCCTAGCCACTATTATTCGCTGGTGGACTGGTCTGGGTTCAGTTCAACAGTATTTCTCTTTAAATGGTTAGTATCTTATTCGTATCTTATTCGATAAGTATTCCACCCTTGACATGCATGCCTCCAACATTCTACCTCTATCCTCTTAAGGGGGGCCTATCCCATATCTTGAGACTCTTGCTCCCCTTATCATGCCCCAACATTTATTCCCCTTTATGCTTACACAAACTGAAAAACCAACTCCGAAGGGTGTGGGTTAAGGCCCAACACCTCATGACCTCAACTCCACCTACTATCACCCTCTAGGGTTTTCCCTTGAAAACCCTAATTGGATCTATGTGGCCCAACTTCCTCTCACTTACACTACCATTACTTCATTCATCGCCCCACACCTTATCTCAATTAGATCCAATCCCAAAACATATCAATTTACCTCTCGACTTCGCATGTGACCGAAAAAACCCTAGTTGGCCACTTCAAACCCTAGTACCTTTCTTCTCCCACAAGTAACCTCTGTATTTTGCACTCAATATTTCCTCTCTTCCATGGTATCCATACTCACCTCTTACATAATAAATTCCCACTCTTAGCCCGTACTCCACTCTCCCTTAATCATTTTTACTTCCAAATTTTTCCAATTACTACTTCCTCCCAAAACCCTAATCGGGTCCCTTATACACCCTTACACCAACCTACGTACTATTTCTCATCCCAAGTCTTTGATCACTCCACAACTCTCCCCTTAGCTTATTTACACCCTAAGACATTTTTTATCACATAAAGATCATCCCCATGCGAGTTTTATCCATCCCATGAAAACACCCAAAGTCCCCATGCAGATTTTAGGATCCCTATGCATGGTTCACATCTCTCATTCATTTTAGTCAACCTCATATCCCCCTTAGTGAACTCACGTCCCATTTTATTTTGTTTTGTCCTTTCATTCCCATATCATACTATCAATTGTCCTAGCATGCATGTCCTAGAGGGCCATATTATATCACACCATAATCACCATATACACATATCACACCCATGTTATAAGAATACACATACAACATACCTCAACTCCAAGTTGGACTACACATAAGACAAGTTAATAATAATCATCCAATATACGACATAGCATGATATTTAGCATCCAAGACATACAAGTTACACAACACACAGGGGCCTTAGCTACATCCTTACATATAACGATGTCGGGCTTAGAGCAAGCTCCTACACCTCCTTAGGGTTTTGGCTTGATTCACCTATAAGAGGAAAAACTAAGGATTAGTTTCCCTCCTATCGAAAGTACTATTATTCCTTATTTTAGTCTAAGATTATGGCTATTATTATTAAAGGGAGCATTACACGTGAAAACTAGGGTTTTTATCTTCAAGTTAGCCTACTAGATATTACTAGTCAAGATATGTTTATGTTAATATTTATTGCTATATTTATACTATTAAACCTAATAGCTTTATTTCTTCTAATAGTAGCACTAATACTAATTAGTAATTATAGCAAAATAGTGATAATAATAATAATGGTAGTAATACTAATGCCCCTAGTGGTAGAAACCTTAGTATATTTATGGCCAAGGCTAATAATAGTATTAGGGTTAAAATAATAATATAATAGTATTGATAGCGACAAGGTACTAATATTCCTAATAATACTAGTTATTTGAATAATAATAATATAAGGGTTCAATATATTTTTGTCACAATAATAGTAACAAAATAATAATAATAATAATAATAATAATAATAATATAATAATAATAATAGTAATTGAAATGGTAATAATAATATCAGGATCCAAATATTTATGTTAATAATAAAAAGTGATAATGGACAAGGTTAGTATCAATAATATTGGCAAAAAGCAAGTTAGCAATAATATTATTTATAGTAGTAGTAGTAGTATTAAATAATATTAGTATTAATAATGAAATTAATAATAATAATAATAATAATAATAATAATAATAATAGATATGGTGATAATATTAGTAATAGCTTTCGTCTTAGGGTTAATACTAATGGTGGTCCTAGAAGTTGTCTTAGTGGTAGTCTTAGTGATAATGGCCAAGTTAGGTTTAGTAAGAAACAATAATAATAATAATAATAATAATAATAATAATAATAATAATAATAATAATAATAATAATAATAATAATAATAATAATAATAATAATAATAATAATAATAATAATAATGGTAATAGTATTAGTAGTGGTAATAGTAGTAGTAGTAGTAGTAGTAGTAAAGATAACTATATTAATACAAAAGTTGTTAATAATAATGATAGTAGTAGTAGTAGTAGTAGTAGTAGTAGTAGTAGTAGTAGTAGTAGTAGTAATAATAATAATAATAATAATAAGGATAACCATTTTAATGCTAAAGTTGTAGCCTTTTAAATAGTATACCCTAGTTATAAAAATTTCTAAAATTAGGTTAGGTAATAAGAGTGATACATAATAATAATATTAATAATGGTAATAATAATAATCATAACAGTGATAATACAAAACTAATAATAATAAGAATAATAATAATAGTAATATTAAGGATAATACTATTAATATTACTAAATTTGATTAACACTTATAGAAAATAGTTTAGGTTTTGGGGAAGTTGGAGTACCACCTAAGGTTGGTGGTGAAACCAGCAGCGGTGCGTGGCAGCGATGACGGGGTGGTGGAGGAGGAAGAGAGGTGGAAAGATGGATATATAGGCTAAAGGAGAGGAAAATGCCCTGAAAATTTCTAATCTTAAAAATTGTATTTAAATGAGGTTTTATTATGAAAATTAAATAAATATATTATTTTAATTAAAATAAAATAAAATTAACTAGGGAAAATTAAGAAGAAATTTATAAGTATTTTAATTAGGAGAATTTTTTGTATTTTAGCTAATTAAGGATTTTATTTTGGAAATTAATTAAATAAATTATTTTATTTAAAATAATAAGGATAAAATATTTCCAAATTAATATTAGTTTTATAAATAATTTAATTGAAAAAAAATTAGAGTGATTTGCTAATTAAAATAGAATTTATGAAAAATCTTTTAAAAATCATAATTTCGCCTAAAAAGGGATTTAAATATTATTTTATTTAAATATTATTATTTTTAACTATCCCAAATATTTTAATTTATTTATTTAACCCAACCTTCCTATTTTCCTTTTTACCTTTTCTTTCTTCCTTCTTTTCTTTCTTTTTCTTTCTTCTTCTTTTCTTTTTTTTTTCTCTCCTCCCCGAGTTGGGTCTAGCCACGGCCCATTTTCTTCTTCCCGCAGCCGACTCCTGTTTCCTTCCTTTCTTCCTTCAACGCGGCCCAATCGAAACGCCGCTCTTCATTCCTTTTGCCACCAAAATGTCGCGTCTCATTTAATCTGCCACCCCTCGTGCCTGACCAGCTTTCCTCTTCCTTTCTTTCTTTCTTTTCTACCATGAACATCCCGGTCCAATGCCCCCTTCTTCTTCTTCCCCAGCCCGATCGCATCTGCAGCTCCGTCGACATGATTGTCGCCCGTCCCTAGTTTTTCGCCGCCAGTTATGGCCTTTGATCGGTTGTTTCTACTATTTTTCTCCTCATTACTCGTAGAATAACTTGACCTGCCCATCTCCCCTATTCTCACACGATTTTTACCTCCTCCTTGGCCTACACAACCCCCTCCTCCAACTTGAATTTTGCCGGCCAAACAATGCCACCGGCAAAACCTAAACCTACTTGCCTAATCCCTCGTCGTCCCACAGACCTCACCCTATCATTTGGATCTTATAAATATCCCCAAACCAACCCTGGAATCAAGTTATGTTTTCGAACCCAGAAAAATGACCCTTGCACTGCCCACCACCACTTTAGACATCTTGTCCGCCACCGTCGGCCAACTTCTCCACCCATTCCGCCTACCAAACTCTTCCTTACACTGCCCTCTAGCTAACCAAATCACCCATCCCCCTCAATTCTTCCTGAACAAGTCGCCCCCACTGTGCGAAGTCCCCTTCTCAATCAAACCATTTTCTATCTCCGCCGCCCTTCGAACCACCTTAACCACCTCTTTCGTCGCTGCCACCGCTTCTTTCACCTTCCATAATGTTTTGCAAATCACCTTATAACTTCCCTTACCTTTCTTTTCCTCTTCCTCTCTCTCCTCCTCCCTTTCTCTTCTTCTTCCTCTTTCACCCACCGCCACCGTCATCCTTATGCCTCTAAGAAGTCTTAAACACCCCATCTCCCACCTCCATTATGCCTATCCTTTTCCCAGCATTTAACTTTTCCCATTTTCTTTCCTTTTCCTGACCAATGTCGTCGCCGCAGTGCACCATCGCCGGTGCCGCCTGTCACCACCAGTCTAAGGTTGAACCCTAAACCCTCTCGATCCTTTTCCCTATTTTTACAAGCCTTAATTTATTTTATTTCATTTATTTAAATATATTATTATTATTATTATTATTATTATTTCTATTATTAATATGTATTATTGTTGTTGTTATTATGATTATTATTATTATTATAATGTTTTTATTATTATTTATGTTGAGGGCCAAATCCCTCTTGTAATTTTTATTTCGACTTTATCATTATTACTCTTATCATTTCCATTATTACTATTATTAATATTAATATGTTATTATTATTATAATTATTATTTTTATTATTACTATTTTGAATTACTATTATTATTATTCCATTATTAATATTACAATTACTTTACTATTAGTTTTGCTATTATTATTATTGTTGTTATTGTTATCATTATTATTATTACTATTATTATTATTATTATTATTACTAAATTTTGTTATTTATTTTACTAATGTTATTATTAGTATTATTATTTTGGTAAAGGGGTCGAAGCCCTTATTTCACTTTGTTTTCGAATTATGTCCATTTTATTATAACTATTGTTACTATCATTATTATTCTTATTTATATTCTCATTGATATTATTTTTAGTATATTTGCTATTATTATTTTAGTATCACTATTATTATTGGGGTAAAGTCTTTAACCCTATATTATCAACTTTTATAATATTTCTATTATTTCTTATACCTTTAGCAAAGTTAGAAATTTGTTAATGTTATTTCTATTAATATGTTATTATTTTGTCAAAGCCCTAAGGAGGCGTAGGAGTGTGCTCCAAGACTGGTGTCGATTTAGGTAAGGTTTGTTAAGGCCTTTTGTGTGTTTATATGCATTATATGCTTTGCATGCTTTGTATCTTATGTTTATAATTATTAATTATGTCGTATGTGGTATGACGTGGAGTTGAAGTATGCTTTTGTATGGCATGTGTACTATATATGATGATATGTGTTGTGACCCTGTAAGACATGCATATGAGGATTTTGATGTGGTTTGTGTGGGAGAAAGGATGAAAGATGAGAATGAGGGAAAGAACTTGACCAAGGGATGTGAGTTGACCTAAGTATTTTAATGATCTATGAGTGGAGGAATAAAATGGGAAATTTAGGGTTTTGTGTGGAAAAATCTGATTTATGATTTTATATGAGAGAATATAATTTATGGTGTTGTATGGGAGAATCTAATTTATGTTGTATGGGAGATTGTAATTTATGATGTTGTATGGAAGAATCTAATTTATGGTTTCATGTGGGAGAATCCAATTTATGGTCTTGTATGGGAGAATCTAATTTATGTTTCGTATGGTTTTGTGTGAGAGAATTTAATCTATGGTTTTGTATGGGAGAATTTAATCTATAGTTTTGTATGGGAGAATATAATTCATAGTTTTTTATGGGAGAATCTAATTTATACTTTTGTATGGGAGAATCGAAGTTATGATTTTATATGGAAGAATCTAAATTATGGTGTTGTATGGGGGGAATCTAATTTATGGTTTTATGTGGGAGAATATAATTTATGATTTTGTATGGGAGAATCTAAGTTATGGTTTTATATGGGAGAATTTAATTTGTGGTTTTATATGGGAGAATCTAATTTAGGGTTTGGCATGGAAGAATCTAATTTATGGTTTTGCATGGTTTTGTGTGGGAGAATATAATTTATGGTTTTATATGGGAGAATCTAATTTGTGGTTTATATGGGAGAATCTAAACTAGGGTTTGATATGGATGGGCTTACGATTTTGCATGGCGGATTTTATGGTGTTGAATGGTGGAATCTAACCTTGGGTTTTGTGTGGATTGAATCTTGGGTTTTGAATGGAGGAATCTTGGGTTTTGTATGGTGGAATCTAGGGTTGTGCATTTATGGATCTACGGTTTGCATGGTTGAATTTAGGGTTTCATGTGGGAGCTTTAGAGTTTTGCAAGAAAAATTCGAATGGTTGCATGGAATGTGTAACGTTTGCATGGGAGTGAAATTTACATATAAAAAGTTGAATTGGGATGTAAGGAAGGTAATGTAAGTGTTGTTTGGGTGTTTAAACACTTTGGGTGAAAAATAGTACGTGGAGCAATATAAAGGTGCATAGGAGATCGAGCTAGGGTTTGTGTGGACAATTAGGGTTTGTTGTGGCTGCTTTGATTTTTGGTGTTAACATGTGTATTAGATGATTAAAGCATAGTTATGATTGTGGAATTCTATGATTTGTGATGTGTGAAGTGTAAAGGGAATGATTCATGCATGTCCAGGGTGAAAGTTTTTGAATAAGATACTTATAACATTAATCACTAAAGTGGAAGATGTTGAGCAGGGTCCGGACCGATCCATCGGTCAGAAATAGTGGTTAGGATTTTCACCCTATAAGTGATCGATCCACCGACGAATAATAGTGGTGTGGACATTGTCCCGCAAGTGATTAGCCCATCGACGATAATAGTGGGGTGACCTCGAGCTCAATAAACACAAACCGAAGTTTGCTAAAGTACTTAAAAGACACTAATTACTTACACTAGAGCACCATGTGAGCAGGAACCATATTGATCCACTAGTCAGGAATAGTGGTGTGAACTATTATCCCGCAAGTGACCAGTCCACCAGCGAATAATAGTGGTGTGGACATTGTCCTGAAAGCGACTGGCCCACCGGCAATAATAGTGGGGTGTTCCTGTACTTACATGGATTTGATAAAAAGCAAGGTGTGTATCGACTTCGGATAAAAGATTAATTAAGTAATTAATCTGGATTTTTTGGGCCTTTATGTGTGGGCTTGATCATTTATAAGCTGTATATTTATCTGTATGACTTTATGCATTATATATGTGGGTTTGAAAGTGTAAGTTGAATATTACCCTGTATGATTTTATATGATTATGTGTTGGCTTTAGTGCTCGGTTACCTTACTCAGTACGAAGTGTACTGATCACCCATTTCATTGGTGTTGCTCATTCCTACGAGTAATTGGCCCTTCTGACTTTATATAGGTGGGCGAGACATCAATCGGGGCTGAGTTTTAAGCATGTTTGGCTCAAAGTTTGAGAGTATCATGGTCGTATTTTCTCTTCATGTGATTTTATGTTATTTCTTTTGTATCGAAATTATTCTTTTTGAATTATTACCTTGTATTGAGTATTTCAATTAAACATTTTATCGATTGTAAGATTATTTCCTTTAGAGGAATTTTGATTTCGCACTTTAATTTCTATTTGATTCATGATTCTTTACCCGCACTCTGATTTTTATGTATGATCTTTCTATTTCTTTTATGAACTATTGGTTTGAGTTTAGTGTTAATAATTTTCTTCACCTTAGCACTTGGTACTGAAATGGTCGGAGAGAACCGGTTTGGTACTAAGTGTGGCGGTAACATCCCCAGAATTCACGAGTTTGAATTTAAGAGTTTCTATTTTAATTACTTCTGCTTTTAAAAAAAGTAGTGGAGTTTGGGGTGTTACAAAGTGGAGGGGTGTTTGAGGTGGTGGAAGGTGCAGCAGGTGGAGAGGGGTGGAATGGAGGCGGTGTTGCAACCAGGAGTGGCGACGCATGGCAGTTGGTACGGTGGCCGAAGGTGGTGGAAGGTGGTGGAAGATGGAGAAAGTAGAAGGATAGGGAGGCAGGGAGAGACGGAGGTATGGGGAGGTAGGGGAAGGTTCCCTGGATGTTTTGGAGGGTGGAGAAGGTGTTGGTTGCGGCGGGACTGGCGACGAAAGGCCGCACAAGGGGCGGCAAGAGGCTGGAGTGGGCTAATCGAGTTGGCAACTTTGCACGGCCAGGGTGGGTCATGTAGGGCAAGATAGGGGTAATGGTGGCTCGTTTTTGTAGAGGGAGGTGTGGGGAAGGTTTTTGTGGGTGGCGTTTGTGGTGGCAGTCGTCAACAACGGCGGAATAAGGAGCTGATAGGGCGGCGGTGAGTGGCTGGAGTTTCTAGGCTTCGAAAAGGAATCTCGACCCAGGCTACTAATGGGGGGTACTTATACGCTAAGTGAGGGGGAAAACGACGAAGGGGAAGAGGACAAGCAGGGCAAGACCACCGGTCGGCGGTGCAGTCCTTCTATGATAGGTTAAGTCAAGTCGGGGAGAAAAAGGAAAGGGGAGGGGCATGCGGGGATGGTAGCTATGGGGCTTGTTGGGGTCGAAAAAGGGAAAGAAAACAATAGGGAGAGGGGCAGGGAAGGACGACCGGCGGTGCAGGGGTGGCCAGTGTGCGCAGAGATACAAGTCGGGTTGCAGCTTCTTAGGGATGAAGAAGGAAAGGGAAAGGGGGACCAGGCGGTCCAGGGGAGAAAAGAAAAAGAGAGGGAGGTGGTTCGGCTGGGCAGTTCGTGTGAAGGGGAAGGCTCGGGCGGGCTTGGCATGCGCGAGACGGGAAGGGAAGGAAAAGAGAAAAGGAGAAAGGAGAAAGGAGATGAAGAAGGAAAAAAGGAAAAATAAAATAGGTGGTTTGGGATATTTTGGGTATTTGCTATTATTATTTTTTTAATATTTTAAATTAATAATATTTATTATAATAATAATAATTAAATTCCTTTTTAGATTAATTTGGCTATTTTGGATAAATTTTCCTCAACTTCCATTTTAATTAGTAAAATGTCCAAAATTTTCTAAATAATTTATTTATTGTTTTCTCTTTATTTTCCTCTATTAATTTCCTCTTTATTTAATAAAATAATTTATTTTCTTAATATCCCTAATAAATTATTATTTTGCCATAACTCCTAAATTAGGATTTTCGGAGTATTTCAATAATAATAATAATTCTAAACATGATCAACCTACCATATTGGACACACATGGCATACATAATTTATTTTCAACATTAAACCCATTTTAACATATTTCCATACACATAATACTTTATACAAATCATAATGCTCCATTTTACTTAACTTTATGCTAACATTTTTAGGTAGATAATTATAGCATAACAAACATGCTCAATAAAATTTATGAATCAAAACCCTAGTGTGTTGTCATGGGATATCTAACATTTTAGCACAGTATAATATTTCCTAATTTCCATTAAAGATACAAATATAAGAAACCAACTAAAATTATTAAGCTCAACTAATCAACAACTAGTACCTAAAATAATACCATATTAACAACATGAATTGTTAACTAATAAAATAACAATTTTTTTACTAAAATATTTATCAAGAAAATTTATTAATATACCCTTAGGTTGCGAAAAGGGTAAAATTGTCAAACTCTCACCACATAGATAGTGTGATCCCAAGCATGAACAAAATTGTTGGATAGGTTAGGCTTTAATGGTGTGCTAGGATGCTAGAGGTAGTGGTAGAAGGGAAAGTGCATGGTGGTGAAAGAGATGATAATGATGAGGGAGATAAAGGTGGTGGGTTGCAAGCAATGACCAAATCTAGGAGAGATGGTTGTATGGTGGTGTGTTAGTGTCTAGGGACATGGTTGAAAAAGAAATGGGACATAAAAGGGAATAAGCCACAAGTTGGGAGGTGGTGTTAGGTTGATGGGTTGGAGTTGAGACAAGGGGCAATATAAGGAAGAGAGTGGAGTTGGCAAAGCTTGCGTATGGGAGGATGGTTAGCTAGTGGTGGTGGTGCAACAAACATGTAAAAATGGAAGGCTGTGGGTGGTTGAAGAGGATGGGTTTCTTACTCAAGGCTTCGATGTAGAGGAAAGGGGTTATAGTTGGGGCACAAGGCATGCTAGGATGGCATGGTTGTGAGTGGGTGGTGCATGGTCATACAAGTCCACTAAAATAGAGTAAATACGAGAGGAGGAGGAAGGAGAAAGAATAGGAGATGGAGGTCATGAGATGGTAGAGGAGAAAGGAATAAGCAAGGGGATTCTGATGGTGATAGGCTATGACAAAATGAAGAATGGCAAGGGTAGTGACGTCAACAAAACTAAATAGAGTTAGGTAAAGGAGAGGGAGTAGGGACCTAGGTTTGAACAAAATGAAGAGTATGCTTGTATGTGTATATATGGATGGTTGGGGGAAAATGGTTCAAATACAAAGAAGAGGTGTGACTTAAGGGAGATAAGTTAATGGCTGGTTGTAGTGAGGAGTAAAGCTAGGTTGTAAAGGAAGGATGACACAATCTAGGATGATCAAAGGCAAGTAGAGGTGAAGTGGAATAGGGGTATGACTGATTTGGTGTAGGGGAAGGACAACGCATTAGTGTAGGGGAGCTAGTGGTGTACAAGGGATCACCATGCATGACTAGTAAAGGGAAAGATAGGCATGTGAGAAGGGAGTGAACATGTGTGTTTGGCTTGAAGAGGAAAGAAAAGCTAGGAGGTGCACTCGGATGAGGGAGAAGGAGATGAAAAAGAAAAGGAAGAAAAGGAGAAATAAATAAAGAAAAAGGAAAAAGAAAATAAATTTAGGGTTAGAACTAGAATTTATTTTAGATTAAGGATTAGGGTAAAAATTAATTTATTCAGGGTTAGGCTTTCCAATTAAGAAAAATAATTTGCAAAAAAAAATTATTATTTTAGGGGTTTTAATAAAAAATAAAAAGGTCAAAATAATTAGGATAATTTTATTTAAGAAATTATCTAAATTTGTGATCAAAGGTTAATAAGAATAATTAAGGTAAGAATTAAAGGTTAGGTTTCAAAAAAAAAGGTTAATCGCTTAAAAATAAGGATTACAAAATTTTAGGATTTTATAGGAAGGCCATTGTTAGATTGTGAACAAGAAAGCCATGCCACATTCCTCCTTGCTAATGAAGATAAGAGATGATTGGCAAACAATTAAAACTCGCATTTAAAGAAGTATTGTATATAATACAAATGACTGTAAAAATTTCTTCATAATAACTATGGGCATCAACTTCATTGTTGATCCTAAATGCTCATTAACATGATATAATGACAATGATGTCATACTTATTTCACTTGTAAATATAATATTTTATGATTTGTGATTTCCACTAACAAAATATTTAGCAAAGGGTTAATGCATTAACTGAGAAAAGTCACTAACTAATGCATGATGAAGAAGAAAAAATGGTATGCCTTGGGTTAATCTACTTGAACAACTCATAGAAGTTGACACATAGACATGCTCTTAGCCTTATACATAATCTACAAGATCGGTTGAGTTTTAAAGGGAGTAAGAAAATAATCTGGCCCCACATTGGTTATAAGAGGATACCTAGATGCTTTTGACATTGATAGTTGACTTTCATATATCAATACAAGTCATTTTAAGAGTGCTTTATTTACACTTACATATTTCTTGAAAAACTTCTTAGAAAGTCACCCATCATTGGAGTACCCCAAGTTAAGCATGTTTAATTGTGAAGTTCTCTAAATATATACTTTCCAAAATAAAGGCAAACCTTGTTGATATAGGGAATCATGTCAATCATTTTAAGTCTCTACCATCCACCAATAATTTAGTGTGTTACATATATTTCCATTCAAAGAATATAATTTCCTCGTTGTGTCTCAACTACTAACTATCTCATTACACTCCATCCCAAAAATGATCCGACTAAGTTTAGCAAGTAGTTGCAACTTAGCTCTAATATCATTTATACCACACCAAGCCCTCATCGGCTATATATAATTACATAGAGAACTCCAAAGATTGATGGTTAGCATATTTGTCTCTCACTCACACTTTTTCTTAAAAAAATTTTCTAGATATCACTTATTTTTTCTTTTACTCCAAGCTAAACAAGCATAATTATGGAGTCTTCTAATAAGAGGCTTCCTAAAAAGAATGTATACCTTATTAATATAAGTAATCTCATCAATTTTTTTAAGCCTATACTATCACTTAGAAATTTAGGATATCATAAGTGATGTTATAAGTTGTTCTGAAACCAAAATACTAGGCCCAAAAATAGCTAGCTTAAGAGTCACTTAACTCCTTCATCATCCAAGAATAGGGATTCAACGTAAGAACCAACTTAGTCAAACCCCGCAGTTTGACCCACAACACCATTCCTGTCGGGTAGAGTGACACAAATGACTTTCCAACCATGTATCCTTAGTGATTCACCCTGGGTTGCTAGCACATAATACTTTCCCTTTCCCTTCACCCCTTGTACCCAACCCTTATAAATAGGGGGATTCTATTAGCCATTAATAGCATGAACCCAATCATTTAGTAGACTTTTATTTTACTATAGTTCTCTCTACTTTATCTCTTTAACAACCTCATCCTATAAGCCCCTCGCTTTACATTTTCTAAACAAGAAATGTAAATGAAGTACTAAATAGTACTAGTACTTATTCATTTGCTCATTCAAAATTAATGAATAGTAGATAGTGTAGATGTTTGGATTAGAAATTCTTGGATAAATATTCTTCCACCAGTTAAGATCCTTTGAATATTTTGGGGGTTTCTATTCTCATCCTTTGCTAGGGGTTTACATTGATGAATTAGTGCAAGGTTGTGATAGCTTGGCAGTCATTCTTTATTTTTCTTGTGTTTTATCGCCAATTTTCTCTTATGTATTAGTTTCTAATATCACTAGTCTATTGTGGTTAAAGTACCAGGGAATATGGGATAGAGACTGAATTGGTGCAAGATTGTGATAGTCTGCTACAACAAAAAGATGAAGGCAACAATGACATTATTGTCTATGTGATCAAGGATCCGCATAAAAACAATCGTGTGGTTAGATCTTTGATGGGAAGTTATTCATTGAAAGGAGTTTCGATGTTTGGGCCAAAATGGAAAAAGATTATAATCTAGATGACCAAAAGAATACTTTACTCATTGAAACAATGATGAAAGAATCAAGGATTTTTCCATCCTTTCTAATAATAATAACTTTAATGATGATGAGAGCTGTTATCGGAGTTGGATCCACAAAAAAGTTGATGACTGAAATTTTAGGCGAACTTCTGCGGTTGATACATGGCTTCATAGACCTTTTTTCGTTAATCAATTTACCGTGTCAAAGTTCTATTTTTTCCAGTTGTAGGCTGGCTAAGTCCTTGTGGACCACGTTACCAGAAAAGAAGAGGTGACATTAGTATTAGAAATAGGCCCAGGGTAAAGCCATCAAAGTCTAGATGCCCAAGTTTATAACAGAGAGAGGAAATAAGGGATCTGCGTAAAAGATGAATAGAGTAGATACCATAGATTCCGTAGGCAGAATATCAACATCAAAACAGCCTGCTTTCTATCTTCTAAACGAAAAGAAGCATAAAAAAATAAAAATAAAAATAAAAAATAAAAAAATACAAGACTCTGTACTTCTATTATTTAAGCACGTACGTAACTACCAATTTGGTATGCAGGGCTGTGGGCCTGTGGCTAGCGAAATCCTTTCTTTGGGAGAAATTGCAGGGTCCCACAAATGTCTATTTTCTACCATGCGTCTGGGAACCTATGTATGACAACGAAGCTCCCGCGTTGAGCATAATTGATTTTGAAGTTGCTATAGGCATCAGTAGCTAGTAGCTGATATAAGTAATTCATCAGCAGTAAAGCCAGCCCATGTCCCTTGACGAATACAGCATGATGCAGTCCAGTCCGCACAGTGCAATATTGCTATCTGCTGGCTGTGTTCGGTGAGCAGAATATTTGGAATGTTATGCCGGTACGGGGGGAAATATTATGGTCTCTAACTGCGACGACAATTTTTCTTCAAATGTATTAACTACAGCTTTCCCAAACAAAGCCTACGCACGTTCACGTGTTCAATGGTGGAAGGTCACTGTTCAAGATGTTAGAAAGCCTTGTCGAGGCCATTGTTAATGTTGACTGGACCTGCGTGCCAACACCGAATATTTGTTTGCAGGCAATATATATGAGGTACTTGTTGCACATTGTTTATTATGGATAATAATTGGTGAGAAACTTTTACAACCTTGCGCTCAAACTTTGGCAGTTTCCTCCGAGTAAGCTTTTGATGATTTTTATCAGCACGATTAGTATCTTCATCAACTTAGTCTACTACCTTCGACGTCATCGTATCGTTTAGAGTTTGGTAGGAAATCAGATATAATACGTTGGGTCTTTGTCGTCCTGAGCACATCCCACGACCTGATTATCTTCCAGGGCATATTTCACATTTCACTCACCGCATCATTCTTGCATCAAAGTATGCTTCAGCTGTATATTTAACATGCATTGCCCAAAAAATATTTATGGAAAAACCCTAACATATTAGGGTTGTAGATGATAAAATAAAATTAAAAAAAATTAAAAGAAAACAAAGAAAAAAGCTCAAACCTTCTAAGCTCACTTCGTTAAAGGTTTGTCCATTTAGCTAAATAAACTAAGGTTGAATCTTATTTTTAAATTTATTTAATAAATGAAACGGGCATGTGTAAAAAAAATTTAGACTCTAACTCATTAACAGTATAAAAACACATAAACTTTACTCGTTCATAACCCTGCTCACAGCTTCATAGAATAGAAACAAGCAAACTACCAAAGATTCCAGATCCTAATACCAGTGGTCCAGTAGTTACGTCTAGATATACACAACATCACTAAACTATACTTGTAGACACTGGTTCCCAAAGCTAACATATAGATAAAATGATAAGAGGACGACGTTTGGCTAAGAATAAAAAAGATGTACAATACAAAAAATGGAGCACAATGTAGCATCTCTAAGAGAACATCGCTCCATGCAGGTATATACACATGATGTCATGAATGGACGTATTATGTTTTGGAGCAGCAAAATGAAGCCGGTATCGACCAAGAATAAATAATTAGATTCTCCAACTAAATCTAAAGATGGCATAACCACAATGGAAAACGAGAAGGCTCCTTGTATTTCACGTAACTAGTCCTATCTCATCCAATGTCTCTACCCTCTTCTGCACGAGGAACTGAGCCAGTAGCTGGATCCAGATAACTACACAACACAAATAGGTAGACAATCTAATATTATTTAAGGTAGTGTTGGTCACTAAATCAATAGAAATTATCAGACAAGCGACGCTACTATTTGACACTGAAGCAAGCGGAGTACCTGGGTGGCCGGGAAAGGAATGGTGCACCATTAAGCAGCTCATTCGAAGGAGCGTGGCTATAAAACTGCATTGATATAAATCCTTCAGTTGCTACAGCAGGCTTCGGAGATCCCTGGAGTCCCACATGCCTAGAGCGCACACCTGCACATGCACATATCTTAATAAAATGGTTTTCATATATTAAAAATACCTTTGAGCCGGAACCAGCAAATTGACAGAAACATATTGGAGAAAAAAGGTCAAACCAGGGGCCGAAAATACACTCAGGCCTCTTCACCCAACCGACCAACCCAAGTGGTGAATGAGCATACCTGTTGATTGAAGCCGTCGACCTGTCGGGTCATATATGCAGTTCATGATGGTAATCGTGTCAAAGTGAGAACAAAATGAAGGAGAGATCCACTGACTATGTCACGTAACAAGGCCCATACAACAGCAAACATTTTCCACCCGTTAATCAATGTTACAAAATTGAAAAATGAAAATAGCCTTTGCTGGAACTAGGCGTGTATATGTTAATCCCTGCCCAGCCATTGATGCTATTGGGGCTCAAAATCACAGAAAAAGAAACCCAAGGTAATAGGATTAACAACATCTTATTGATTAGGACAAGATCTGTAAATGACTCCAATCCTCATCAGCAGGTGAAAATGTACAAACCCTTGCGTTTGGTTATCCAGGCTACTCAGTCTAATTATCTCCTCCCCAGGTAACATTTTGAAGCCCAATAACTCGTTCCTCCAACTGTTGTTTGGCCAAAAAAAAATACCAAGTGTATCAGTTTTCATGACTTTTTCAGTTGTTTAGAATGGATAACGTACTTTGTGACACTTCTAAAAGTCAGATGTCCTACATGATAACACCAACTAGAGATGGCAATGGGACGGGTCCGGCCAGATCCAAGTACATTTAAATACAAAACATAGCAGGTAAATGGGTCCGCCTATCTTTTTTTAAATAGTTTATATAAATATATTAATATATTTTTTTATATAGCTTAACATATAATTTTTATTAGGAAATTCCCCCAATGAAAAATTAAATGTTTCAAAATGGCTACTTTAATATTCCAATTGGTATTTTAAAACTTTCATAATCAAATGACTTACAAATTGCCTATAAATTAAATATACATAAATAAAACTGAAAAAATAAACTGGGCGTCTAAAGAATATTACCCAAAAGATAGCATATATATAGTATGCATATGCATACATACATGCTAAATGGGTCCAGGTTTGGAACTACTAGACCCATCCAATTATATACAGACCCAAACTTGAATTGTCAGACCTAAAAATTTTATACCCAAAGCCACTAAAAATAAACCAATCTAGAAGGTCCAAACCCATTGTCATCCCTCGCATCAGATTCATCAATGTAACAAACATATGAAACTAGTAGCCACAAAGCTTTAAAGTACATGCTAGGTGGTAGATATTAGAATAGTGAGGATGTGAGGAAATATAAAATTTTAAAGAACTCTGATGGCATGCCTGACCATATACTGAACAGAAACAATTTAATTGAACTGTGAGGCAAATTTTGATACATTACTCCAATATAGAAGTTGACACATGCCAGAACTAGCAAGGAACTATTGAGACCACATCAAAAAGACTTCAAGCACTTTTATGTTTAGAGACAATGCATTCACAAGTTAACAAACACACTCTGATTGGATCAAGTAAAGGTTCCTCTATAATGTCCTCTGGACTCAATAATTCATCCAGCAAAGCAATGCAGTGGATCATCACTAGAGCCAATACATAGTGCAAACTATAGTCGTCCAAAATAAGACAGTCAAAACTAAAGCCAAAGAATTGACAACCATTGCAGCAGAAAAAATAACATAGACAAGCACCACATTAAAAGCAATTTCCACTTGATATGATATTTACTGAAAGCTTAATGACTAAGGCCTTGCAAGAGAAAGCATCCTGAACATCTCATCAATTGGTCAATCAAAGTAAAGTGATAGACTCAAAACATGACAAATACAACAAATATATAAAAGAAATGCTCAATGAGAGTTTATGCTCTCAATAAAAAAAATGAAAGAAAAAGGGATCTAAGAAGTAGTTGAAAATATACAAGACCCAATTGTCATGTAGACTCATCTCTGGCATCATATTAAAACTTAAAAAAACATGAAATCAAAAACACAATGACTTAGAGAGGTACTCATTTGGAAAATACAAGGATCATCACTAGTTCAATTATTTCACATAAAGACAAAAATTGAGCCTATTGATTTTTTCCATAAGTGGTTGCTCCACCTTGAATGCAATTTGAGCATAAGAAAATGAAGATCCAACATCATTTATGCAATTACGAATATGGTTGTTAAAATCGTGATTTAGATCATATATATGATTCAAATATAACTAAACAATACAAACAGATAACAAAATTGACCGACGTTGATCATTTATTGCTCATAGGATTAATTATAATAATTGTATTGGTAATAGGATTGTTTAGACAAAGGAGCTCATTATTAAGAGACAATCTAGGGAAATTGCATGAAATGAGGATGAAAGTACCAACAAAGAAACTAATAGTATTTCCGGTTCTTCAATTTCCCAATTAAATTGGTGAACTTGTTTAGATATATCTCTCCTCTTTCTTTTCTTGTTCCCTTCCCCTGCTGAGAATTTTGAGATGCGTGTTGAGTGATAATGAAGTTGTAGGAACATGTTTTACTTCCAATGATGTTTATAATGTTTGACAAATTTGAAACAAGTTTTGGTGATGGAAAATATGGAAATGGCACAACTAAGATTAACATTGCTAGCATATGCATTATTCATGGAAGTGAAGATGTAGCTTATGAAGTTTAGCTGAAACTAATGATGCGAGAGCATGCCCTACGACTAGAAGGTACCATACAATGTGTCCTACGGGAGAGATAAGTGACCCTACAAGAAGAAAATATGACCCTACAAAAGGGACATGGTGCCCTAAAATTAGAAGGATGGAATACCCTAAGAAAATAATAGTATGCCCTATGGGTATGGGAGGACACTACACCTACAGGAGGGACCTTATCGAGGAAGAGTGAGTTAATTAATTACTATTTGCTAAGTTATTACATTAATTTATCTTATGATGTGAATTATAGATTGTTAGTAGGATGTTAGCTAAGATAAGATAAAGTTTATTAGGATTTTGTTTAATACTATTCACATGATACTATTTCCGCAAACATTAGTTTAGATAGTGCTTAGCAATTACAGAATTAATAAGTTTGTTAAGATATTAGTTTATTATTGTGTGTTTAATAATGTATCTTTTAGCTTTAGTTTATCTTATTTTAGGATGTTATTATAAGGTATAATATAGCTACATCAATCGTATGTAATCAATATTGTTAATCATAGCTGATTTGAGTTAATCAATTGAGATTTTCTTTCCTTGAAACCTCTATAATCTTTGTTGTTATACGTTTATGTTATTTGTATGAGTCATAAACTAGATCTCTTTTAAAATTAACTTATCTTACCTATGCGAGTAATAGTTTAAAAACATTAATTATTTTCTATGTTGACATAATTAAGAATAGCTTGTAATTATTTAATAATCACATTCATATCTAACACCAATCAAAACCCATACCAGCGAACCCAAACCCGAACTATTCCCATCAATTTGTGTCAATTCACCCATAAAATCAATCGTTCATCAAACCACCGATTCTATCACGCATAAATTTGGTATCAAAGATCAATTTTGAAGAGCTTCTAAGAACTTCAACAATCCAAGAGGTGAATTTTTATTTTCATGATTCAATCAAAAGTTCAATTTTATTCAAGATCTTTTAAGATTCAAACATAATCCAAAGAATAAATTCAAGAACTATCTTCGACATATTGATGGTGAACAATTATTAAGGCAATAAGGAGTAGTTACAACCAATTCTCCATCAATATTCAACATATGCAAAAAGAGTATTCACAACATATTCAAGAATTTTCACAAGATACTCAAGACATTAAGAATCAATTGAAAAGAATCATACAAGTGCTACAAGAAAATCTAGATTGTCAACATTATAAGAAAGATTTTCAAGATTGTGACAAGGACAAGAATGTAGTCCAAAGCATGATTTGGTGGAAGAAGGTAAAACTGAGAAAGAATAGCAGTCTTGCAATAAATAAGTGGAGAGGTTGATCATGAAAGAAAAGGAGGATATAAAAGCAATTAAAGAAGAGGATAAATATTATGCTATGGTTGTGCAAGATTCAAAACAAGGAGAGAATGACACAAAGAACTGAAGTGAAACAAGCTTGTGGAGAAATTTTGTGATGCAATTTCAACTCAATCACAATCGGTTGAGATTAAGGAGTTTCCAAGGCATAACCAACATTTCACAAAATTTCACTTTGAGGCATTCTATGTTGAAGATTTCTTTAAGAAATTCAAGGATGTGTTTCACCTTGACAATTTTCTTGAGTGACAAAGGTACATTGAAATTTGAAGAGAAATTCTTCTCAACAGGCGAATGATGAGGGGGCATATGACTTTAATTTGATGTCTTTAACTTTTAGGTCAAATGTTCTTAACATGGAAGTCAAATGTCTTACAGCTGAAGGTAATTACTATTCATAATTATTCACGTTAATAGTACCGTAAATAGTAATATAGACACGGAGGTTTAATCATTTAATTTGTTAATTATATTTGTCTGTAATTTCCTTGTTTCCTTAGTAATTAAGGTTGTTATTTCCTTATTTCCTCAATAATTAAGTTTGTTATTTCCTTACTTCCTCAGTAATTAAGTCTGTTAGTCATCTTTGGTTTGTTAGATTTATTAAGATATTGGAGGTAAAGGTATACTGGTCACTTAATACTTCATTAATATGTTGATAGCTCTACTTTTTCAAAGGTAAGTTATTATTTTTAAGTCTTAACAGTTACACTAAAAGAGAGAAACCAGGGGAGGATTAGGGGATAAATCGTGTGTTATGTTGAGAGGAGAAAGGTCACTGAAATAGTTCAGGGCATTTTAGATATTTCATACTAAACAAGACGGAAATGGGTGAGAAAAATGGAGGGAATGATATGTTAAGATATTATGATTATCTTAGCAATTGGGAGTTTT
Source organism: Tamarix chinensis (assembly GCA_030549775.1). Lineage (NCBI taxonomy): Eukaryota > Viridiplantae > Streptophyta > Magnoliopsida > Caryophyllales > Tamaricaceae > Tamarix > Tamarix chinensis. The sequence continues at coordinate 60,022,152 of CM060177.1, read as the reverse complement.
ATCATTAATCTTGTAGTTTATTAGGAGTAGGTGGTTACTGTTCACAAAAACTGTGAATAGTACCTTAGTCATTAAGAGTTTACTTATCTTATATCTTTTTAGTCTCTATCTTTCCATTGATGACGTTAATTAAGGAGGTGCTAGTTGTCTATTTAAGGCTTGTAATCTCTATGATTACTATTTGACATGAATAGTGAAATAAAATTTGAGCATTTTCAATTGATTTCTACGTGTATTAAATTTCCTACAATATTATATATGTAAAAATAGTATTTAAAAAATCTCTTAATAAATATTTAATTAAGAATTGTTTATGAGTGTTCTCTAACTCTCAAAATTAATTAAAACTGTCCCATAAGACAATCATCATCATTATCGTTCAAAACCCTAACCCATACCATACCATTCAAGTCAGTTTGTGTCAATTCATCCATAAAACCAATCATTTATGAAATCACCTATTAGGCAATACATGAACTCTGATTTTGATGTTGTATAGTTGATGGAAATTTGTAATACTAATTCAGCATTTTGTGGTGCACATAAGTTGTAGTTACTTACCTATAGACTACTTTAGAGCTTAAGAATGAAGTTTTAAATGTTCGGCATATGAGTATGCCAATATTTTGGGAGAACTACCCTCCGATCTCAAGTGGGATCCCCAACCTTGGTATAGAAGCATGCATAAAAAATGTTAATCACAATGTCTTAGACAAAGCTGTGGCATCTAACAGCCTTAAATGAGCATATAGAGAATTAAACAATGATGTGTTCCATCTAATATCAAATGGAAAACAATAAATGGACTTCTTAAGCCATTAAATGTCGGTACGAGAAATTACCATCTAGAGGAGAAGAAAGATTTAAGGGTTGTGTCATACTTGGCTCATAATCTGCTAACTAAAGGAGGCATCAAATGAAGTATATTGACTCTTTTTGTTATGTGATCTATAAACTTTTCAACATTGTAAAACATGTCATAGTGAATCATGATGCCTAATGGTAAATCATGATAAAACGAAAGCATAGTTACAGGCTTTTACAAAACAAAATCAAATGAAGTAATAATCTCAGAATAATCAAGTCACAAACAGAGCCTCTAACCCACATTCTTGTTAGATATACAGATAACACAATCTACTCATCATTGTACCGTCACAATTGAGGAGCATTGTCAGCGACCCAACAGGATAATTATCTAATAATATAGATTGACTGGAAGATTGAAAGGGATAATTAAGGATAACTAATCCTAAACTGTGAACAGATATTAGATACATAAAGAATCACTCTTTGTACATGACATCTGGTGCACGATGTGGTTCAAAAAATATGAGATAATAACACATTACTTTTTGTCAGTCTACAACCAATGCCTTAAGCATCAAGATCTCATGGTCATTTCAATTGTAAGGAAAAAATAAAACAAATTCAGACTGAAAGCCATTACCAGTCTACCTTGTAGAATTACGATGACAAAGAAGAGAATGGTAATGCCCAGAGCAGTTAGATGGCTACTCCATGTTGATCTTTTCGCAGCTTTCATCCTCCTTAACGCTTTCATCCGCTCAACCCTTGCCCGTCTTTTGGCAGCAAGCTCTGAGATCTCCCTAACTAATTTCACGTCCGATGCACTCAATATTGGACCCTTCGGTGGTAGTGGCGGCTTGGGAGGCTTTTTAGAGTGATTCTTTTTCTTTTGATCATTCAAATCCTTCTTCTCCAAAAGAGCAACAAGTTCTTGCCTTTCTTCACCTCCTGAATTTCTCTCGACCATCAATTCTATCCTTCCACTGGAACCATCCCTCGTAGCTTCTGAGCTTTCCCTCGCGGGAATGACACATGAATCCCACACAGATTGATTCAAATTCAAGAATCCACTAGAAGACCTACCCAATGTCTTTTTTCTCCCTTGACTACTAGCAGGAAAAGAAGTTTTGCTTCCTTCTTCCTCTAAGGAAATCACCCCAGATTCAACATCTCCCTCAACATCTCCTTCAATAAAAGCCATAGGATCTCCCCGCCTTAAACTTCCTTCCAGCAATCTCAATTCTTTTTCCCTATATGGTAGACCTAGCACCAATGAATGAGTCCAGCTACCTTTTTTTCCAATAAAATTTACATCAGAATAAACTAACAGTCCTTCAAAAGCGCATCAAACAAAAACGGCTCATCTTCAAATCCATCAAATCTCAAGAACAACTACCCAACATAAATTCTGGCCTCAGATAAACAAGAAACGACCTGCTCGCAAAATCATAAAGCTGCCAACAATTAGTACGTCACACATCAAGACATCATCTTGAAATTGCATTTTGAGCAAACATAATAAAAAATTCAAACGAGAATTCACCCTCAAAATTGAAATTTTTTTTGTTCACGTCAGCAAACAAATAACACCCCAGCAACTTTTCAGCGATTTGCCAGGCCCTGCTGCAATTATCAATATGATTGACAAAAAAAAAATGAATTAGATGGACATTTTATTTCATTTTTGGGAATCTTGAATAGATACATTTAGCCTACAGTAAAATGAACAAATAAGCGAGTACAAAGGTGAAAAAGAATGAGATAAATGAGAAAGTAAAGGAGCAGAACCCTGCAGATTAATAAGATACTGATATTCACAATGCAGAACCGAAACCCAGTTGATTTCGGCGGAGATAAAATCAAAGCAGGAACGAAACATAAGCATATGAAATGGATGACAACAAATCAAAGAAAGTAGAGCAAGAACTAAACCTTATCCGGGATTCAATTACAGGCCGATGCAGAAAAAACAAGTTCCGGCGCAAAAAAAATAGAGATGAAAAATTTTAAACAAGGAATTGGAAACGAGAAAAATAGGAAGATTGTGAAGGTTTACCAATATCAACCAACCTCGAAGAGCGACAAAGCCCTAGATCACAGGGGCATCAAATAGAATAAAAACAAAACGTAATTTTTATGCAGAACCCGAAAATTAAGGTTTCAACAACAATACTGGATTTTTTCCTAATCTGCCGTGATTAGCTCGTCTCTCTCTCTCTCTCTCGCCCTATTTCAAACCTAAACAACTAGACAGAAAAACCAACATACCACAAGAAATTATTGTTTTTTTTTCTTGACAAGGTGGGCACAACATAATAAATAATAAGTGTCCATTAAAACTCAAAAAGACAAATTTTAACAAACAAAAAGGAAAAAGTATACAGAATTCAAAAGCGTTACTTTAATGAAGCATTTTTGGTGGGTTAGAACTTAGAAGACGAAAGCTGTGTGCTCGGCTGGGTGACTGCCTGACTAGGTCATGGTACTGTGAGTCTATATGACGACTTGGGGCCATGACGTGTCTGTTTCCCAGCGACGGCGGCAACTTTTTGTTCATTTAGGATACTATAATATTTTACCACTCAATAACATGCCAAGTGCCATCTTATAACGTGCAAAGATAAAGAGACTGATCAGTACTCAAAAAGCAAGAATTTTCGCTTCAAGGTCTTTGCTTTTGCCGGCTTAATCACGTTGCTGTCTTAATTAGATTAGGTATATAGGATAGGAGTATTTTATTGTCGTTATATCAAAGGTCGCGTTCGAATTGGTAGTTGAGGATTTCTTTTGTCGTTTGTGGCGTAAGGATGTCTTTGTTTGTGGCGAATTATAGCATTCTTAAACTGTAACCTAATGCTAATAATGGAGTATTAATTAATACTACTAATGTACGTTAAAAGTTAATTTAATCAAGGTATCAAAGCATAATAATAGCATTAGACTAGATACATGGAACACCAAAAAACAACGAATTTGTGACCTTGTTGGTTGCTTAAAAGGGGAAAAAAATACTTACTAAAAGTTAAAAGAAGACTACTAATAGTTAGAAGAAGATGACACAAACTCAACTTCCATTAGGATCTCGCCCCGTTATAGGATACGTTGCCCGAGTGTTTTTCGACTTTTAGGGTTTATCGTGTTGATGACAACACTCACCAAAATTTGTATGTCTTCCCACTTGAACCCTTTATATGCCTCATTTCTATCCATGCGACCACACCCTTTTCTTTTATCACCAGAATGAATTCACATAGATAAATGCTAGCATCATATCACGTCTCTCTTGTGAGATCTAAACAACAAAAGATGACCACTCCACAATATGATACACAAGGGAACAATGATGTCTATATGGATCTGTAACACCCCATATTTTTATAAATGGTTAAATGAGAATTATATCAAAATTTGGGCCTTTGATTTTCGTTTAATGTTATGATTTGTTTGAGACAAAGTTTGATTTGGAATCATGTTGAAAAAATGGAGCTTATTGAGTTTTGCAGGCAAATCGATTGACTAGTGTGTCATTTTAGCAAATTTGGTTTTCTAGACTAAACTAGTTGAATGGTTGGGGAGACATTGATTGACTAGTAGTAGAACAGGTAGCTAGTAGACTCAAACCTATCTACTAGTTTGTCGAACTGGTGATATGTTTTGAACTTAATTTTCTAAAAAATTCCTTACACTAAAATGGAACCTTTCCAATCCATGCAAAGTTGTCCCTAAGAGATTTATAATTATTTTTACGATGCATTTAACCCAAAATATCATCTAAAATTGATATGGAGATCAATTGGGACAATTGAGGGGGAGGGATGACCTCAGCACTATCTTCTTCCTCCTCTCTCCTTTGCATGATTCTGAGATCGAATGCTTCTATCTCAAGCACGATTTTGAGCAGTTGGAAGATTTCCTTCATGTTGACCTTCCATTACTCCATTCGTGTATGCTAATTCTAGTATAATTGACCTATATTCTCCATAGATGTTATTTGAGCTCTAGAGAATAGGTTAGCAAATCCTATAGAAAATCCGTCTATTCTGCTCAAATTCAAATGATTAATTGTAGGGTTTTGAGTCAAGTCCCGAACCTTTAGTGCTTTCCTTTGATTAATTGGCTATAACTAGCCACAATCATCCCTATTATGCACCTTTCTTTCAGCCACCAAAATTTCTTAATCTTGTATTCACCTTCCTTCTCTCCACACTTGGAGCCCTGCCAATCTACTTTTGCACACTCTTCTAATCTTGTCTCTAGCCCTCTCTTGTTTTAATTGTTAAGTAAGGAAGAGTTAGATTTGAAAAAAAGGTTGAGTGGTTTAGTTTAAATTTTTCCGCTATTTTTACCTAAAGTGGTATGTTCTTCTTTCTTTCTATTTTTAAGTTCAAAAATTTAATAAGGTTTTTCTGCAATGTTTGAATTTAAGATTGTGGTTTTAATGTTTTTAAGTTGAGATTTTCCATAGCTAGACTTTCTATTTTTAAGGCAATTTTGACTGCATCAAGTAAGTGATTCTTGCTTATAAAATGTTTAGTAAGTATTCTTGAATATTAGGTGTTACCTTTAGTTAATTTATGCATATTGGCATGTATTTCATAGTTGGTATAAGTGATTTGGATGATTAGATGACATGATTTGAGTAGAAAGCATGAAATTTGGTAAAAATTAGGTTATGATGATTCCATGTTGTAAAATGCATGTTAATTTTGTTGAAATTAGGTTAGACTATATGAATACATGTTTTATTGTGGTTAAAAATGATTTATATGTAAGAATCTATATGAATTTTATGATTTGGTGCTTTATTAGGGCAAATCGAACAAATGGTTCCTAGAATAGTCGACTAGTTAACCCAAGCTATCGACTAGTAAGCCTACAAGGACGATGGTCTTGCTCTCTACTTAAACCCATTGATTAGTTTGGTATAATTGATCAACTGGTCTATGAATAGTCAAATGGTTTGCCCAACCCGATTAATTGGTTTGAGGAAAGCATAGTTTGGTTGAGTCAAACTGGTCAATTGGTCGACCCAAACCGATCGACTGGTCGGTGCACCGATCGACTGGTTTGCATGATTTATTTCTTTTTTGTTCAATTATGCAGTAAGGTTATGTTTAGGACTGTATCATAATTATTAATGGAACTATAACATAGATTATTGGCCTAATTAAAGAATTAAAATATATCATAAATTATGGTATATTTTATGAGTAATGTAAAGGCTAAATAGGTATCTCACTTATGATAAGTGATGATATTGAGAAAAAGAGTAATGCAAATCAATATGGACTTGATTAAACAATATGGTAGATATGAATAATATTAGCTAATGCCAAATGGAAAACCTACATGATTAGAAAAATGGGAAGAAAATGATTGATATAGGTTAACATGGGAAGTTGTCTTTCTTGATTTGTATAGGCCACGTATGATCACCCATCTTTATGAATAAAATACTAATAATGTAAAGTGAAAGAAAGTTAAGTATGGGTTTGTATTACCCGATCCTCAATTAGCTACGAGGGGTTAGTCTGCCTTCAGGCATTTTTGGTGCATTTAGAGTTTGCCTTCCAATAGGATCCTAAAAGATCTCGGTGCCTTACCTACTCTAAATACTATAATGTACTTGGGGGCATTGATACTAAAGGGTTTGGTTACGTAGGTAGTTGGCTTTGGGTTGGACTTATATCCATATTGGTTAGCTTCAATCTGAACTTATATCCACTTTAGTGATCGGCATCGACCTAAACTTTATGTCCCTTATTTAGATGGGCTTCCATGGTATATGAGACTATGGGGTGGTGCATAGTCCATCACTCGATGATAATAAAATATGGATGGTAAATATTAGTTGATAATTTATGAATAATGACTAAGTGAATGGTTAGTGATTAGTTAAGGAATGGAAGTAATGGTATGGTTGACCAAAAATAAATAAATCTAGTTTATACACTTGGATAATGGTCAAAATGACTAATTAGTTGTGGAATAGAATATTGATTAATCAATTAACCTATCTCATACATGGGTAAGTAAATTGCATATTCTAAAGGATTGAGTAATTGGAAATAAAACCTAGAGGTTGCTTGGATCCTATTCATCATTACATGTGTAAGTGCTTATGTGAGAAGGATATGAAACTAAGCATGATGTATTCTACTTTGTTGGAATTGTGCATGATAACATGTCTTTATTCACTTATACCTTTATATATGGCCTTATCATGATGCATGTTGTATTTTATATTCATGTATGATAAATTGGTATACTATTGTTACATTTTATATGCTTGGCTTACTCAATACATAGTGTATTAATGTGCCCATTTTTTTGTCACCTACTCATTCCTATAAGTAGAGGGTCATGTGTAAGTCTTTAGGTATGGTTGATAAAGGGCCTACCTCAATTAGGCCAGGGCTTGAGAGTAAGAACATCCAAGTGAATTTTTGTGGGGTCCATGTCGGACTGAGATTTTAAAATTTGGGTGTCCTACCTTAATTTGTTTTATTATAACCACGTACTTTATCCACATGTAATTGTAATGATTTGGTCAAACCCATTAAGGTCGTCTAATGTAAACACCCTTGAAGTTGTTTAATTAAATTATTATTTTACATAATCTATTATTTTAAATTTTTTGGTTGGTTTACCATTGTATCTGATATGGGGTAGGCCGTTAATGTCTATCATGTGTCAGGTATGATAGTAACACCCCATTTTACATAAGTGTTTTTCACTTATACAAATGTTTTAACAAAATATTTTGGTAGTTAAAAATGGGAGTGTTATAGGTTGGTATCAGAGCTTTTATTTAAAAAATTCTACCTTTAGAGAATTATCAAACTGATATCACAGGATTTTATCAAAGTTGTTTACTAAAAATGCCTTATTCTTGCAAATAATTTTAAGTTGATACCATAGATAAGTATTAGTTTGATTTGAAATTATTTTTCCTTGATTTTCTAACAAGTTTAATTATTTAAAACCTAGATTTCCAAGAGTGAGAATGGGATTGGGAATGTACAAGAGATAGCTTATGCTTATTAATGTGCAAGTCTTAGTACTTACAAGATTGAATTCTAGCCCTAACTTCTTCTAGTCTTTAGGATATGATGGTTGTTAACTGCCACTATAAGCACATCAAATCTTTTATGGAGACCGTTGGAGTGTATATGGAGGGCCAGATTCAAGTACCTCAGCCTCTACTGGTGACACTAGCTGCACTAGCTCTGGAGGATTGGCTAAGAAGGGTCGGACACCATCACCCACCAATCTTTGAAGGCTAAGAGGACCTCAACATCATAGAATGATGGTTTTGAGATATAGAAAATACTTCACCGCATGTGGTTGCCTAAGAGATAAAGGGGTAGATGGGGTCATCTACTCTTTGAGAGGAAGGGAAAACACACGGTGATAGAGCATCTAACGTGGTGATGGAGAAATTACGGGATGGGGATCATTCCTGGTGACATTCTGATCTTGATTTTACCACCTACTCATGAAGGAGTATGTTGAATTTATGGAGCTTCAGCATGGGGGAATGTCCATCAAAGAGTGTTACACTCGTTTCATGGACTTGGTCTAGTTTTCCCCAAAGGTAGAAGCTAATGAGGTGATGCAAGTTCACCGCTTCAAGATTGGAGTAGGGATCTGATACCCGAAGTTATTGGTGGGAGTCACTCTATCAAATATCGTGGGGATACATGAGTAAGCGTTGGAGGAATTTCAATTTTCAAGTCATTTAATCCTGGAGTGCTTAGTTAAGGGGTAAGAGGAAGTTTGAGGTTCCCCAATAACCCGATGATTAGAATAATGGTTTCTCTAGAGGTAGATTGCTACCAAGATTTGGTTAGAGCATGGGTTTAGTACCTTGATCAGGAGGGTTGTTTAGAGGTTGTGATGAGGAGAGGCACTACCACTACAAGAGATAAGGTTCAGATCACTTAGGGGTTAATTGTAGAGGCAACAAGTTGACATACCATAAGTGTGGCATGGTGGGACATAAGGCATACGAGTGTTGAGTTTGTAGTGACAACATTCAGAGGAGCCAGGCTAGAGCTTAGAGCACATGATCTATCCAATAGCCACAACCTCAGATATAGAGATTTCCTCTGTCACTAGCTAATGTAGTTAGCTAAGCTAGTTAGCCTGGAGGTCTAAGGCCTCACCCTTATCAGTAAGGGTAAGGATTAGCTAGTACCCTAGAAGCCTCATTAGTAGGATGCCTAAACTTGATAAGTCAAGCAAAGACAGAATGCCAAGCAGGTGTGTTGACTAGTATGCTTATTGTCTCTAATCATTCTACTTGCATGTTGTTTGATTATGGTGCTTCACATTCTTTTATGGCATCTACTTTTGTAGCTAGAGGTGCCTTATCTTCTTTAAGTAGTATTTCTAATTTTGTTGTGTTGCTTCGAGGGATAGGATTGTATGATCTAGGTTGTATCAAGGAGTAAAGTTAGTAGTGGGAGGAGTAGAATTCCCATTAGACCTCATAGAGCTAAAGTTGTGTGATTTTGATGTAATCATTTGGATGGATATGCTGGGAAAGTACCAAGCACTGATCGACTGTATGCAAGAACATGTGGTTTTGTGAGAGCCAAAGTGTATTAAAGGTTTCATACCAAAAGTGTGAACCTAATCCCTCTACAAAGATCTTGTTAGTGATTGCGTTAAGTAACCTCATACACAAGGGGTATCCGCTCAACGTGCGTAGTGTCAAAAATACAGAAATAACTAATATGACATTGGAGAAGATGGTGGTGGTTCATGAATTTATTGATGTATTCCTTCCGGAGATCCTTAGAATGCTACCAGTTTAAGAATTTGAGTTTAATGTGGAAGTATTGCCAGTAATAGAGTCGATATCTAAGGCTCCATAGCTTATGGCACCTGTAGAGATGAAAAACTCAAGGTTTAGTTGGAAGAGCTTTTGAAAAAGGGTTATATTTGACTAGCATATCACCATAGGGAGTGCTAGTGTTGTTCGTAAGAAAGAAAGATGGAAGCTTGTGTTTGTGCATCAATTACCGAGGTTTGAACCAAGTGACAAAGAAGAATCATAATCTGTAACACCCTGAAATTCACTATTATTATTTTTAAATGGAAGTACTTAAATTAAAACCCGTGAATTCTAAGGATGTTACCGCCACACTTAATACCAGACCAGTTCACTCCGACCGTTTCAGTACCAAGTGATAAGGCTAAAAATATTATCTTCAAATTTAAACCGAGAGTTCATAAAAAGAATTAAAAGATCATAACATATAAATTAGAGTATGGATAAAATTTTATAATCAATAATAAGATAGAAATCAGAGTGAAAAATCAAAATTCCTTGGAGGGAATAATCTCTACAATGATTAATATTTAATTAAGGAAAATCTAATACATGAAAGAAATATCAAAAGGAAATAAAATATCATGGATATAAAATCCAGCCACGTCACTCCCGGTCATCGAGCCAAACACAAACTCAACACTCAGCCCCACCTGATGTCTTGCCCACTTGTAAAAAGTCAGAAGGGCCTACTACTCATGGGAATGAGTAGCACCCATGAAATGGGTGATCAGTATATTATGTACTAATTAAGGTAACTGTGCAATAAGGCCAACACATAACATCACATAACTAACGCAAAAGAACTAAAAGAGCCTAATCCATCATGATAACATAATAACGTGCAATCATCTGAGTAGATACATAAAGGCCCATTTATAGTCCGGATTAATTACTTAATTAATCTCTACTCAGAACTCATTTCACACCATGTTTTTTATCAAATCCATGCGAGTACAGGAACCTCCCACTATTATAAGCGGTGGGTCGGTCACACATAGAGCATCCTGCCCTAACTAATATTATAATCTGTGGATCGGTCACATATAGGGTAAAAACTCTAACCATTATTATAACCGTTGGATTAGTCATACATAGGGTAAAAACCCTAACCACTATTTCTAATCGGTGGATCAATTCGACTTCTCATCGCATAGTGTTCCACGATAAGTAATTAGTATTTTTATGTGCCTTAGCAAAACTCTGGATTGTTTTTATTGAGCTCGGGATCCCCCACTATTATAATCGGTGGGCTAGTCACATATAGAGCATCCTGCCCTAACCACTATTATAACCGATAGATCGGTCACTCATAGGGTAAAAACCCTAACTCAGTCTCCTCCATACCCTTATAATGTCCTATGTACTATTTTTCACCCAAAACTTCTAAACTCCCAAATAACTCTTATATAACCTTCCTTACATCCCAAGTCAACTTTTCATATGTAAGCTTTACTCCTATATAGACACCAACCTCCCCATGCAAATCTTCAAAATTTTTCACACAAACCCTAATACTCCCATACAAACCCTAAATCCATCCATACATAACCCTAGTTTAGATTCTCCCATGTAACACCATAAAATCTACCCTACAAAACCCTAAACTCTTTCATGCCAAACCCAAGATTCCTTCATACAAAACCCTAAATTCAATCCACAAAAAACCCAAAGTTTCTTCATACAAAACCCTAAATTCAATCCATACAAACCATATATTAGATTCTCCTATGTTATACCATAGATTAGATTCTCCCACACAAAATCATAGTTAGATTCCTCCATACAAAACCATAAATTAGATTATTCCATACAAAACCATAGATTAGATTCTCCCATACAAAACCATAGATTAGATTCTCCCATACAAAACCATAGATTAGATTCTCCCATATAAAACCATAAATTAGATTCTCCCATACACAACCATATATTAGATTCTCCCATATAAAGCCATAAATTAGATTCACCCATATAAAACCATAAATTAGATTCTCCCATACAAAACCATAAATTAGATTCTCTCACACAAAACCCTAAATTTTCCATTTTATTCTTCCACTCATGGATCATAAAACACTTAGATCAACTCACATCCCTTGGTCAACTTCTTTCCCCATCCTCATTTTCATCCTTTCCCCATACAAACCACATTAACATCCTCACATGCATGTCTAAAGGGTCATAAACCAATCATCACATACCACAATATTTCATCACATATACATAATACACATGCCATATAATAATACAAGAACATGCTTGAACTCTACGTCATACCATATACAAAATAATTACAATAATAAACATAGGATGTATAACATATAAAGCATATAATGCACATCAACACACAATAGGCCTTAGTAACACCCTTACCTAAAACGACACTAGTTTTGGAGCATGCTCAAACGCCTCCTTAGAGCTTTGACTGGTCTCACCTATATGAGGGAAAAGCTAAAATTAGATTCCCTCTTACTAAAAATACTATTAAATACTAACTTATTCTAAGACTAGGTTTTTAATATCATAATAAAATAATAATAATAATAATAATAATAATAATAATAATAATAATAATAATGATGATACCAAAATAATAATAGCAAAGATACTAAAATAATATCAATGTTAATAATAACATGATTAATAAAAACAGTAATAATAATAATAAAAAGGGCATTATTCAAAAACAAAGTGAAATAAGGCTTCGACCCCTTTACCAAAATAATACTAATAATAATATTAGTACAATAATTAACAAAATTTAGTAATAATAATAATAATATTGAAATAGTAATATAATAATGATAAAAACCATAATAATATTGCAAAATTGGTAATAATCATAATGGTAATAATAGTAATGATAATAATAGAAGATAAAATAAAGTAGGGTTTCAAACCTACATTAAATAATAATAAAATTAATAATTAACAATAATAATAATAATAACACTAATAATAATAATAAATGCTAATGATAAAAATATTAATAATAATAAGACTTGATATTTATAATACTACTACTATAATTTAAAATAAGCATAATAGGGTTTCAGTCTTATATAGAATAATAATACTAACATTGAAAATAACAACAACAACAACAACAATAACAACACTAATAGTAAAATATTTATAATAATAATAATTATTATTATTTCAAAATAGTAATAATAATAATAATCACATAATAATAATAATAAGAGTAATAATAGAAACAATAAGAATAACAAAAATAACAAAAATAAGAGTAATAATAATAATAATAATGGTAATATATTTCAAATAAATGAAATAAAATAAAATAAAATAAAGCTTGTAAAAATATGGAAAAAGGGTTGAGAGGGTCTAGGGTTCAACCTTGGGCTGGTGGTGATAGGCGGTGTCGACGGTGGTACACGGCTTCACCGACAGTGGCCGGAAAAAGGGAAGAAAGTGGGAAAAGTTGAAGGCTAGGAACAAAATGGGAAGAATTAGGGTAGAAGTAAGGGTGCTTGAGATTGCCTAGAAGGAGAGGAGTTGAATGAAGGTGGCGGCGATAGTGGTGGGCGAAAGATAAATAAGAAGATAAAGAGGGGAGGAGAGGGAGGAAGGGGAAAAGAAATGTAGGGGAAGGTAGAGGGTGGTCTGTAGAATAGGTGGGAGGTGAAAGGAGTGGTAGGAAGTGGTGGCTAAAGGTAGTTCGAAGGGCGGCGGAGATGAAAAGGAAGGTTGATCGGGGAGGAAACTTTGCACAGCTGGGGTGGCTTATGCAAGAAGAATCGAGAGATGAGGGAGGTTTAGGTAGTTAGAGGGCAGTGTAAGGATTGGTGAAATACCTCGAAAACTCTAACTTAGGAATAATGGCAAAATAGTGATTTATTAGGAAAAGATTAAGAAAATAAATTACTTCATTAAATAAAGAAGAAATTAATTGAGGAAAATAAGGAGAAAATAATAAATAAATTATTTAGAAAATTTTGGACATTTTACTAATTAAAATGAAAGTGGAGGAAAATTACCCAAAATAGCCCAAATTAATCTAAAAAGAGAATTAAATTATTATTTTAATACTTTTTAAATATTCAAGAATATATATATAAATATATATATATATATAAATGTATAATAACCCAAAAAAATTCTAAATAAATTGTGCAAAAATCCAAAACCCTAAAGAAACCTTTTTCTCCCTTTTTCCTTTTTCTTTCCCTTCCTTTTTTCTTCTTTTTCTTCTTCCGCCAAAATTGGGCCTCGCCCGGCCCAACCCCTGTCCCTTCCTTCCTTCCCCTTCCCCGCAACCCAGCGTCGTTCGACCCCCTTCCCATAATCCTGACGCAGCATTTCACCCCTCAATTCGTAGAGACACCGCGTCGCGCTAAGTAACGAAATAACAGTTGCCAAGCGGGCAACGCGATGCAACGCTCTGTCCCCCTTTCCTCTTCTTTTTCCCCTCGACCGCCGGTCCTCCTCCTTTTCCCTTCCTTCTTCTTCCCCGCGCAACTGCCAGCCTGCACCCCTACGTGCGCCGGCCACCTCTCCACCGTCGGCTATCCTTCCTGCCCCTCTCCTTGTCGTTTTCTTTCTCTTTTCGACCCTGACCAAGTCCCTCGCTCCCCTTCTCGCATGCCATCTCTTTCCCTTTTTCCTCTCCCCCCTCCTTGACCTAACCTACCATGGCAGGACCTGCACCGCCTGCCACCGGCTGGCCACCTACACACCTGCCCTACTTGTCTCCTTCTTCCCTTGTCGTTTCCCCTCCCAATTTCCTATAAATACCCCCCATTGGCAGCCATAAATCAGCTCCCTCCTTCGATTTTGCCCCGAAACCCTACCTCTCCTCCGCGAGAACAAACGCCCTTTCTGCCGCTAGCTACCGCCGCGACCACCGCCACACACCAAAACCTTCCCTACACCACCCTCCATGCAACCAAACCATCACCGCCCCCTCTCTTTCCCCGCACGTGCCGCCAAAACCATGTGAAATCCCTTACCCAAAAACCATCGCCGCCACCTCGCGCCACCTTCTGCCGCCACCTCCGCCGTGATCAGCCTCCTTTCCACCTCCCAAAGTAACCAACGAGTCCTCCCCTACCTGCCCATACCATCCTTACTCCCTGCCTCCTTCTCCACCAATCTCCACCATCTTCCACTACCCTCCTCCACCTTCAGCCGCCACGTCAACCACCGCGCGCCGCCGCCCCTCTCACGCCACCACCCTCATTCCACTCCCCTCTCCTTACTGTCTCCTCCCCCACATCAAACTTCCCCTTTTCTCCTCCCATCTACCCACCACCTCCATCTTTTCCTCTCTTCTCCTCCTCCCACGTCGCCGCCGTTGCCGCCGGACCACCACCGATCCTAGGTGGTCTTCCACTCATCCCAAGCCTTAAACTTTATTTCCACATAGTTATTATTAAGTTAACTAATATTAACACCATTATGCTTATTATTATTATTCTTTTATTATTAGTGTTATTATTATTACTTTTATTATTATTATTATTATTATTATTATCATTTCTAATATTGTGACTTCTGATATTAAAACTTCTGATATTAAAGTTATCATTTTTACCATACTAACATCCCTTGGAACCCTAACTCCTGTTATACTCAACTTTAGTTTTATATTTATAAGTGTTAATATTAACAACCCTACTATTATTATTATTATTATTATCTCTATTATCTTACTAAGGTTATTATTATTAGTACTTAACTCTACTAGGTTGTTGTTATTGTTATTATTGCTTCTAGGGTTATTATGGTTATTATTACTATTATTATCATCATTAATAGTATTATTATTATTATTATTATTATTATTATTATTGTTATTATTATTATTCTACTTAACACCCTTATCATTTTGTTAACAATAATACTACTTTTGTTCTTATCCATGTTACTTAACTCAAGCTAGTAAATATCGTGTGGTTGTTAACTAAGAAGAGTACTTTAACCTTATTACCATACCACTTAACATTAACCCTAACCTCATAACTAAGACACTATTATTATCAGCCATTACTACTATCACTACCTTATTATTGTAACCAAAAGCATTTGAACCCTTGTATTATTCAAGAATATACAACTATTATCATTATCACCCTTAGGAATGGTTTACTTGTAATATTGTGACCTTATAATATTATCATTTCAAATATAACACCATTAATAGACTTGGCCTTAAAACGCTAGGGTTTATATCACTAGACATTAGTGTCACTATTTTATTAATACTAACACTATTTTCCTAAAGCTAGCATAAACCCTATTACTACAAGATTAGGACTAATGGGATTAATAAAATAAGTGTAACAATAAGTATCAAAAATAAATATATTTTGACTACTAATATTTAGTATACTAATTCTAAGGTAAAAACCCTAGTTTTTGTATAATACCTTCTTTAGTAATATAAACCCTAATCCCAAACTAGAATAAGGGATGATGGTACTTTGAGGAAACTAATACTCAGTATTTCTCCCCTTTTTTAGGTGATCCTAACCAAAACCCTAAGGAGTTATAGGAGCGTGCTCCAAGCCCGGCGTCGCCTTAGGTTAGGACGAAGCTATGGCCTTGTGTTATGTGTGATGTGACGTGTTGATTGTTGTGTATACCATGCTAATGTGTGTTATATGATTTATGGATAACTTGTCTCATGTGTAGCGCAGCGTGGAATTTGAGGTATGTCGTGTGTGCTTTCTATGACAAGAGCATGACATGTTTATGTATGATAATTATGATGTGTTGATACGACCCTCTAGGGAATGCATGCTAGGGTTTTGGTATTGTGGAATGGGACTAAAAGAATAACAAGAGAGGAATGGGAATTGAGACCATTAAGGGGGATATGGGGTAGACCTAAGTACCTCATCATCCATGAGAGAAGCTTTAAGTTGAAAGAATGTCTAAAATAAATGAAAGTTGGGAACCATGCATGGGGGCCTTAAAATCTGCATGGTGACTTGGGGTGTTTGCATGAGGTGACTAACTCTTGCATGGGGGTGTGTCTTAAGTGAGAAAAGTTGAATTTGGGTGTAAGTAAGAGAATGGGAGAGTTATGGAGTGATTGGAGACTTGGGGTGAAAAATAGTACGTAAGTTGGTGCAAGGGTGTATGAGGGACCCGATTAGGGTTCTTGGGGAGAAAGTGAAAATTTGGCATGTGTAAAAGTAAGAATGATTAAGGAAGGGTGGAGTATGGGTTAAGAGTGAGAATTCTTTTATATAAAAGATGAGTATGGGTTTCCATATGAAAGAAGAGACTTGGGGATGAAAAGAGAGAGGTTACTTGTGGAAGAAGTAAGGTGCTAGGGTTGGTGTGGCCAACTAGGGTTTTTCCGGTCACATGCGAGATCGAGGAGTAAAGTGATATGCCTTGGGGTTTGACCTAATAAGGGTGAGATGTGGGGTGAAGAATAAGTAATGGTAAGGTAAGCGAGAAGAGGTTGGGCCACATAGGCCTAACTAGGGTTTCCAAGGGGAAAACCTTAGAGGTTGAGAATAGGCGAGACCGATGTCATAAGGTGTTGGGCTTAACCTACACTTTCAGGAGTTGGTCTTTCATTATGTGTGAGCATAAGGGGGAATGGATGTCAGGTCGTGATAAGAGGTGCCGGAGTCTCAAAATATAGGACAAGCCCTCTTGGGAGAATAGTAGTAGAACATCGATGACATGCATGTCAAGGGTGGAATGTTATCTAATAAGACATGGATAAAACACTAATCATGTAAAGTGAAAGATTGTTGAGCCGAGCCCAGACCGATCCACCGACAAATAATAGTGGCCAGGAGCCGGGGTGCCCTAGAGACCGGTCCACCGGCAAATAATAATGGTCAGGAGCGTTCTGTCCTGAGTGCATACTTTTCAGTCCACCGGCTATAATAGTGGGGGATTTCGTGCTCGACAAACCAAAGTAAGTAAGTTAAACCATGGGAAATACACTAAGTACTTACAGCAAAACACCATGTGAGTCGGGGCCAGACCGGTCCACCGGTAAATAATAGTGGCCGGGAGCATTTTGCCCTAGAGATCGGTCCACCGGTAAATAATAGTGGTCAGGAGCGTTCTGCCCTGAGTGTATACTTTCCGGTCCGCCGACTATAATAGTGGGGTTCCCGCACTCACATGGACTACTAAAGAATATGTGTGTGTAACACCCCCAAATTTCACTCCTGAAAAATTTTTTTTGAAAGAATAAAGCGGAAGCTAGGAGAGAATTTGGGAAATGTTACCGCCACATCTAACACAAGATAAATGTCAATCATCTATCTCATGTTAGATGCAAGGCTAAAACCTGTCAAACAAATACATCTGCATTTTAAAAACTTATCAGAGTATGAGAAAATTAAAAGGCAATTACAACACCATTAAATTTTATATATAATACTTGAAACTTCCAAAAATAAATACAGTTAGACCAGACAAAACCCGATAGATTAAATTCCGAATTGCCTACTCTCTCAAGTCAAGTCTTCCTCCCCAAAACAGTCCGATCTTAAACCTGCACAAGATGTCTGCTCCCCACCATCAATGGATCATCACAGGACCCATCAACCAAGGTAGTATCAGTACGGGTCCAATACTGAGTAAGGTGACTTGATCACTAAGGCCAACACACAAACACATAAATCATGCAGAACATAGAAGGGCATAATTACCAACACAATGACATAAGGTGCTTACGACCATCCAAGTAAGAGTACAAGGCCCGATTGTAGACTGGATTAATTTTTAAATTAATCTCTGATCAGAATTCATTTCACACTATACTTTTTATCAAGTCCATATGAGTACGGGAACCCCACTATTTTAGCCGGTGGATCGGTCGCAAGGGTAACATACCCTGCCACTATTTTAGCCGGTGGATCGGTCGCGAGGGTAACATACCGTGCCACTATTATATGCCGGTGGATCGGTTTGGCCCCTTCTCGTATGGTGTTCCACTGTAAGTAATTAGTATCTTTCCCATGTCTTAGCAACTGTAGGGTTTGATTTTGTTGAGCTCGGGATCCCCCACTATTATTGCCGGTGGATCGGTCGCGATGGTACATGCCCTGCCACTATTATAGCCGGTGGATCGGTCGCGAGGGAAATATTCCCTGCCACTATTATGCCGGTGGATCGGTCTCCAGGGCACTCTGGCTCCTGGCTACTATTATGTCGGTGGATCGGTCTGGGCCCGGCTCAACATCTTTCACTATACGTGATTAATATCTTAAGTATCTTATTCAAAGACTTTTACCTTAGACATGCATAAATCTTCACACATCATAATTACACTTTAATCACCATATACACATGATAACACCAAAAACCCTAATTAGCCACCATATACCTCAATTAACCACAACAAACCATAATTCAGTCTCCTCCGTACCCTTAATTTGCCCCACGTGCTATTTTTCATCCCAAGTGCTCAAACACCCAAACAACACTTACATTACATTCCTTATATCCCAAATTAACTTTCCATACGTAAATTTAATACCCATGCAGACATTAATCTCCCCATGCAAACCTTTGAACCTTTTTTATGCAAACCCTAAAATTTCACGTGAAACCCTAAATTCAATCATGCAAACCCTAATACCACCATACAACCATCAATGTCACCATATAACTCTAATACCACAATACAACTATAATTACCACCATACAAACCTTAATATCATCATACAAACCCTAATACTAACATACATCCATTAATACCACTAGGCAAACCCAAGATTCGTCATACAATACCCTAAATTCCATCCATACCAACCAAATATTCATCCTTACCAAACCCTAGATTCAAATCACATAAAACCGAAGATTCATCCTTACCTTACAATTGATTAGATTCTCCCACATAAAATCATAAATTAGAATCTCCCAAGCAAAACCATAAATTGGATTCCCCCAAACAAATCATAAATTTAGATTCTCCCAATTAACATCATAAATTAGATTCTCCCCTATAATATCATAAATTACATTCTCCCAAATAACATCATGAATTAGATTCTCCCAAACAAATTATAAATTAATTCTCCCAATCAAATCGTAACTTAAATTCTCCCATATAATATCATAAATTACATTATCCCAAATAACATCATAAACTAGATTCTCTCAAACAAACCATAATTTAATTCTCCCAATCAATCATAAATTAAATTCTCCCATATAATATCATAAATTAAATTCTCCCAAATAGCATCATAAACTAGATTATTCCTTATAAAACTATAAAATTTAGGTCAACTCACTTCCCTTAGTCAACTTCTTTCCCCATCCTCCTTTTTCATCCTTTCTCCCACACAAACCACATCGACATCCTCTTATGCATGTCTTACTGGGTCACAATACATATCGTCATACATAAATAATACACATATCATACAAAAACATTCTTCAACTCCACGTCATACCATATACAACATAATTAATAATCATAAACACAGAATGCATAGCATATGAAGCACATTATACACATAAGCATACAATGGCCTTAGTAAACCCTTACCTAAAACGTCACCGGTCTTGGTGCACGCTCCTATTCCACTTGAGGGATTTGATTGGGTTCCTATTATATCAAAGCATACTAGAATTAGACTCTCTTATATAATTCTAACTTATTTCGAGGTTTGGTTTTAGGATGACATTTTACTATTCAATAATTAACTATAGGAACTAATATAATTAATTCACTTATTTTCTTTTGAAAAGGTGATAAACTAAGGGTTTCTACCCTTCTCCCAAAATAGATTTAATAATATCATAACTATGATAATGATAATAATAACAATAATAAGAATAATAGTAATAAAAATAATTAGTAATATAAATAAAGTACAACAATATTAATGATACTTTTTATAAATAGAATATTAGATATTAATGATATCAAAATTCTTAAAATTAAAAATTGGATTTCTAACCCTCCCACAATGCTAAAAATAATACTATTCATAATTGTGATAATAAAATTAATAATGTATATATACTTATATTATATTTTAATAAAGGTAAAAATGATAATATAATTAAAATAATGTTGAAAAATGTTGCTAATGTTAATAAAATTAATAAATTTGAGGCATAATTAAAATTTAAGGCCTCTGTTATTCCAGTAATAATCACAGTATCAACCAAGTAATTATACTAATAATAATATTATTATAAATATTATTAATAATAACAACAATTATGTAAAAATCTAAGCAAATAGGTAAAGGCCGAGATAATTACTGTATCTTACTAAATAATACTTCCAGACCTGTAAACAAAATTTAGAAATTAGAATACAGTCAATATTACTAATAATAATAATAATAATAATTATAATTAAAGTTGAATTAATACTAAAATTTTGGCTAAAATTAGAATAATTATAAATAATTCGAAATAAAGTATTTAAAATGTCTATGGAATCACCTTGAGTTGGAGGATGAAGGTGGAACCGGTGATGGTTCCCGGAGGTGGCCGGAAAATGGGTCTAAGGGGGCCAAAAATTAGGAAAATGGGTGATGGAGAGGAAGAAAATTAAAATAATTATATGGGGCTGTAGAGGATAATTAGTAGGAGTTAATGGGTCGTTTGGAAGGTGTTAGAAGCGACGCATGTGGTGGTGGATGGTGGCTTAAGGTTTCGGGGTCAAAATTCTGGCTAAAGGATAGCAAACTTTGCACGGTTATGGATGCTCGTGGAAGAAGAATCGAAGGTTGAGAATGGGTTAGTTAGCTAGATGGAGTTTCAAGAAAAATTTTGGAATGCAGAAGTGGCGCTGAGGTTGACTATCGGTGGCGGACGGGGCATCTGAATCTACGGTGGCTGGGTTTCTTACTTAGGGTTTCGGGAAATAAAAGATTTTAAAATCATCCATAACTAGGCTATATATAGAGTTTAGATGGGTTATTAGGGTTTTGGGGGTCACCTGGGTGGTATTGTATGCTAGGGTTATGGTGGCCGGTGGCAGGAATCGACCGTTGATCATTTGGGTCGGGGCCGAAATTTCGCGAGCCAGAAGAGAAGGAACGAGCGAGATTTGAGAATAATTGATCGTTCCAATTCAATGTGCGAGTCAAGAGAAAGAAAAAGAAGGGTGAATCGTTCGGTCAGAGTTCTCGTAGCCGGCGCCGCCATTTTCGGGCTGGGAGTTGCAGGCTGCGGTCGACGGTGTCGGGGCTGGGAGTGCGAAGCTGGGGAAGAAGAAAAGGGCTGGACCGGCGGTCCAGAAGAAAGAAGAGAAAAGAAAGGGAGACGGGCGAACCGGGCGCGACGGGGAAAATTCATTACACAAAACGACACGTGTTGAGTGGAGAAAAGAAGAAACGCGGCGCTTCGAGGGGACGAAGGGTTCCTGGCGGGGCTGGGCCGAAGAAGGAAGAAGAAGAGGAAGACTGGGCCGCTGGGCTGGCCCAGTTCGGGGAGAAGAAGGAAAAGAAAAAGAAAAGAAGAAGAAAAAGAAAAAGAAAAGGAAAAAGGGAAAAGGGAAAAATAAAAAATAGTGGGTTGGCTCAATTAAATTAATTAGAATATTTGGGATATTTAAAAATAATAATATTTAAATAAAATAATCTTTAAATCCCTTTTTAAGCTAAATTAGGATTTTTAAAAGATTTTCCATAATTTCCATTTTAATTAGTAAAACACACTAAATTTCTCCAATTAATTTATTATAAAATTATTATTAATTTAAATTTATTTTCTCATTCTTATTCTAAATAAAATAATTAAATTTAATTAATTTTCAAAATAAAATGCTTAATGAGCTAAAATACCCAAATTCTCTTCTAATAAAAATACTTATAAATTTCTTTTTGATTTTCCCTAATTAATTCAATTTAAAAATAATTTATTTAAATAATTCTTATAATAAATATCCTTTAAATGTAGTTTATACAATTAGAAATTTTTGGGGCATTTCAGTGTGGAATGGACATATCATTAACGAGAATAAAGAATAAGTCACCGAAAAAGTATTCAGGCCTTATATTGTGTGTTATCGTCCGTTGCCTATGTGATTGTGTTATCCGTGTTATGTTGTATGATTGTATGCTTGGCCTTAGCGCACCAGCGCCCTTACTCAGTATTGGACCCATACTGATACTACCTTGATTGAATGGGTCTTGTGATGATCCACCGATGGTGGGGAGCATACCTCCTATGCAGGTTTGATCGGTTACTAATTTGGGGTGGAAGGCTTGACTTGAGTGATTAGGCGATCCGGATATTGATCCTTTTTGGGATTTGTTTTGTTAGCTATATTTTTTATTACGTTTCCCATTTTAAAGAAAAAAAAAAATGTATTATGGGGTTGTAATCCTAAATCGTATTCTAACTTCTATTTGACTTATATCTTATTAATGATTTATACTAAATGTCATCTTGCATTTTATGATACTTTGTACTTATTGATGATCAGATTTAGCATTAGCACTTAGTACGGAAACGGTAGGAATGAACCGGTCTGGTACTAAATTTGGGGGTGTTACAATTAGTTTGGTGGGTAGAGAGGGCGGTGTAGTTGGATGACAGCAAAGGAAAGGCCGTCTAAAGTGGCAATGGTGGCAAGGTTGGGAAATTTTGGGTAAGAATCAAAAGCTCGACACTTGCCAATTATGTGGGGTATTTATAGAGAAAATGAAGAGAGGGTAGGGTTCTATGGGTCAACTAGGGGGTAATGCAAGTAGGGTTTTGGTTGCCAGCGGTAATGATTGGCCAGTGGAAGTAAGTTTTAGAGCAGGGGGTTGCGCTGGAAAAAGAGGAACTGTGCGAGAAGAGGGCGAAAATAGTTTGGTCAATGTGACTGGTAGAACGATGGGAAAAGAAGGGAGAAACGACTGGTCAAATGGCGGAATCGGCTGCAAGATTTTCGGATGGTGGCAGTTGACGAAGTTATAGGTCGTCGGTGTCAGGGAAGGATGAAGGAAGAAGAAGAAAGAAAAAGGCGGTTTGACCGGGCAGCCAGGAAAGAAACGAAAGAAAAGAAGAGGGAGACTGACCTGCGATGCTAGTTAAATTTTTTTTTTAACAAAATGCGGTGTTTTGGTGGAAAAAGGAATGAAGAGTGGCATTCCACTTCTAGGCCACGCCAAAAGAGGAAGAAAGGAAAAGAAATATTGGGTCGCGGGTAGACATGCCCAATCGAGGAAAAAAATAGGAAAAGAGGACATAAAGAAAGAAAAGAAAAGAAAAAGGAAGGAAAGGAGAAAAAGAAAAGGAAAATAGGAAAATAGAAAAAGAAAATTAGTGCATTGGGTTAATTAAATTAATTATAATATTTGGGATATTTAAAAATAGTAATAATATTTAATTAAAATAATATTTAAATCCCTTTTAAGGCTAAATTTAGGATTTTTGAAAGATTTTCCATAAATTCTATTTTAATTAACAAATCACTATAATTTTCTCTAATTAAATTATTTATAAAATTCCTATTAATTTGAAACTATTTTCTACTTATTATTTCAAACAAAATAATTTATTAATTAATTTCCAAAATAAAATTATTTAATTATTTTCCAAAATAAAATCTTTATTTAGCTAAAATACCAAATTTCTCTTAATTAGAATACTTATAAATTTCTTCTTAATTTTACCTAACTATTTCCCTTTTATTTTAATAAAAATAATTTATTTAATAAATTTTTCTAATAAAAACTTTTTTTAACTATAATACTTAAAATTAAATTTTTTTGGGGCATTTCATAATCCATTACCAAGGATCGATGACTTGTTTGATCATCTCAAGAGAGCCAAGGTATTCTCTAAGATTGATCTACAATTAGGCTATCATTAGTTGATGATAGTAGTGCAAGACATTTTTAAGACTCTTTCTAGATAAGGTATGGCCACTATAAGTTCACTGTAATGCCGTTTAGGCTAACTAATGCATTAATACCTTTCATGTCCTTGATGAACCATATCTTTAGTCTCTTCTAAGACCAATTTGTCATGGTGTTCATGAATGGCATTTGAGGCAAACTTTAACTCTATTGAGATCACACCAACTATATGCTAAACTCTTGAAGTGCAAGTTTTGGCTAAATCAAATGGCCTTCCTTAGTTAGGTATCCTAACAAGCTGGCTCATCCTCTTGACTCTTTAGGAAATTATTGAGGAAACCCAAAAAAAATCTTGAAAATTAAGTTAATGACTCACATTAAGGAATAGGAAGGAGATAGAAGGACCAAAGATAATAGATGGTGGTAAAAGTTTAGGCATTGATATTGAGGACCCCATAATTGATGAGGAAAAAAATAATATGATAAAGGAAAAGGTTTAGAAATACATTTCACCTACACCTTATAAGCATCCCCTTTCTTAGAACATTTTTATATCAACATTCCCTTTCTTAGAGTAATTTCTTAGATGCCCTCATTTGTAAGATTTTGTCCAATAAGGGAAAGTTGAAGGAGTATGAAATAGTTTCTTTTATAGAGGAGTATAGTGCTATTAATCATAATACGTTGCCTCCTAAGTTAAAAGATCCTAGCTTAGTTTCTGTTCCTTGCATTATTGGAAATATTTCAATTAATCGTGACTTATGTGATTTGGGTGTAAATGTGAGTCTAATGCCATTATTAGTGTGTGGAAAGTTATAAATGGGAGATTTAAAGCCATACACCATCTCCCTATAGTTGGAAGATTAAATAATGAGAAATGTGGTAGGTATATTAAAGGATATACCTTTCTAGGTCATTAAGTTGTTCATATTTTTTATTTATTTTAGAAATTGAGGAAGATTCTCAAATTCCTATTATAGGTAGGCCTTTCCTAGCTATAGCCAAAGCTATCATTTATGTCAAAATGGAAGGTTTTCTCTAAACTTTGGGAGTGAGAAAGCTGAATTTGATTTATCTAACACTGAAACTTTCTCTAATTGATGATGCTTGATACATAGTTGATTCAATTGAAAAGGTGGTAAGGGAATATCTAGTTGAATGATTACCAAGTGATGCTCTTCAAGAGTTTTTTAATGAGAAGTGGGATGCTTAGTGATGAAAATCTTAAAATCATTGATATTACTATAATTTTTGAGGAATGTCCCTTTTTTTCCTCAAGGAGAGGAAAAGACAGAAGTTCTTGAAGTAGAATTGAGAAACCCTACCTTAAAAAGGGAGGTATTATGTAAGGTAGAGTTGAAACCCTTCCTTCTTCGTTAAGGTATGAATTTATTGACTCTAAATCTAATTATCCTATTAGATGATAGCCTAATTGGAAATTGAAAAAGCTTTTTAAAATTATTAGGTTGCATAGAGAGGCCATTCGTTATACTCTAGATGATGTTAATGGCATAAATCCTTCTATATGTATTCATTGTATTAGTTTAGAAGAAGGGTATAAACCCTCTATTGAACGTCAAAAGAGATTGAATCCTAACACGAAAGAAGTGGGAAGAAAAGAGTTACTTAAAACTACTTGATGTGGGGTTTATCTACCTTATCTCTAATAGTGAGTGGGGGAGTTTAGTATAAGTGTTACCTAAAAAGGGAAGAATTATAGTCATTAAGAATAAGAGAAATGAATTAATTCCAACAAGAACTACCATGGATTGGCGAATGTGCATATATTATAGGTAATTAAATAAGGCCACTCGAAAGGATCCTTTTCCCCCACCATTTGTTGATCAAATGCTAGATAGGTTGGCTCAACATTCTTATTTTTGTTATTTGAATGGGTATTCAAAACTTTTACAGATCCTTATTCACCTAGCCAACTAAGAGAAAACTAAATTTACATGTCCATATGACACCTTTACTTGTCAAAGGATGCCATTTGGCTTATGTAATGCCCTTGCCACCTCTCAATGATGCATAATGTCCATTTTTTTTATTGAAGACATAATGGAAGTGTTTACGGATGAATTTTTGGTATATGGTACTACCTTTGACAATTTTTTGAGTAATATTTCTAGGATATTAGAAAGGTACAAGGAGGTGAATCTCATTCTCAATTAGGAGAATTTTCATTTTATGGTAAAAGAAGGAATTATTTTTGGTCACTTAGTCTGTAGTCAGGGTATTGTAGTGGATAAAGGAAAGATTGATAATATTGAAAAGATGCCACCCTTGACTTTTGTTAGAGGCATTTGAAGTTTCTTAGGTCATGTTGGTTTCAATATATGATTCATTAAAGGTTTTTTCAAAAATTACAAAACCTTTAACTCAATTACTTATCAAAAATGTGCCTTTTAAGTTTAACCATTCATTTTTTGATGCATTCAACATGTTAAAAGAGGAATTGATAATCGCCCTAAAGATGAAGCCTCTAGATTAGAGCAATACGTGCGAGGTGATGAGTAATGAAAGTGATTATATGGTGGGAGTAGTCCTTGGGATGAGAAAAGTTGGAAAAGTTTATGCAGTTCACTATACAAGTTGAAATCTTGATGATGCTTAACTAAACTATGCTAAAACTAAGAAAGAGCTCTTGTTAGTGGTTTTTTCTCTAGATAAATTTTGATCATACTTAGTAGGATCAAAGATTAAAGTTTTCATTGACAATGCAACCCTTAAGTATTTGTTCACTAAGAAGGACATAAGGTCATGCTTGATTAAATAGATCCTTTTACTCTAAGAGTTTGACCTTGAAATTTGGGGCAAGAAGGGAATAAAAAATTTATTAGCTAAACATCTCTCCCCATTAAGGTAATACATGGATAGAGTTGAAGGGGAAGATATTCCGTTCTATGATTCATTTCTAGTCGACAAACTTTTGGAATTCACAAGTTTGCCTACCGCATGGTTTGCATATTTTGTAAACTATATAGCATATGGGGAAATATCACCAAACTTATATTATCAAAAAAAGAAGAAGTTCCCCTCAAATTTCAAGCACTATTATTGGGATGAGCCTTATCTCTACAAGAAATGTGCAGATGAAGTTTATGAAAGATGTTTGCCTAAAGAGGAGGTTGAAAGTGTCATATCTCATTGCCATTCTTCACCTTATGGGTTTTATGCCACTACTTCTAAGACAACTTAAAAAAATTCTCCATGCTAATTTCTATTAGCCCTAAAACTTTGAGGATGTGAGACAATTTGTTATATCATATGATCAATGCCAAAGATAGGTAATATATCAAGAAGAAATGAAATGCCTTTGAATATCATCTTTGCAGTTGAATTATTTGATATTTTGGGAATTAACTTCACCAGACCCTTTCCATCTTCATATAGTAACAAATAAATACTTGTTGCAACATATTATTTCTCTAAATGGGTGAAGGCAATGTAATCTCCCACCAACGATGGAAAAGTTGTAGTTCAACGTTTCCGAAAGGTTATATTTATAAAGTTTGGTATTTTTAGAGCAGCTATTAGTAATGGTGGTTCTTATTTTTCTAATTGAATTTTGACACACTTTTGAAGAAGTATGACATTACTCATAAGATGCCCACACCTTACCCTCCCAAGAAAAATGGACAAGTAGAAATTACTAATCATGATATAAAGGGGATACTTGAGAAAGTAGTGTCACACATATGAAAAGATTGGTCATTGAAGTTGAATGCTACTTTATATGCCTATTGAATTGTTTATAATATACCAATTGGAATGACACCTTTTTAGTTGGTATGTGGAAAACCTTTTCATTTTCCTATTAAATTTGAACATAAGGCATTTTGGGTGATAAAAGCAATCAATTATAACTTGAAGGCTACTAGAGAAAGGAGGAAGCTCCAACTTAACAAGATCAATGAGTTAAGATTGGATTCCTATGAAAGTGCATGGATATATAAGAAAAGAATTAAGAGATGGCATGATAAACACATTGCTTGAAGAGATTTTCAAGAAGGAGATTTGGTGCTCCTCTTCAACTCTCCAATTCTGCTTTTTTTTTTCCCTAAAAAAGCTTTGTTCTATGTGGTTAGGGTCATTTTATGTCTCTAAGGTCTATCCATTTAAAGCTATTCTTATTTAGGGTGAGGCTAAGGGAACCTTAAAGGTCAATTGATAGATGTTGAATTATTATGTACCACGTTCCCCAATTGAGAAAATGGGTATTCTTATCCTTCTTGATCCAATATAATCTCGAGTGTAAAAGGGGTCGAGCTCATGAACACTAAACAAGCATTTTTTTCCTTTTCTTTTCTTTATTTCCTTTTATTAGTTCTTTATTTTTAGTTTTTTATGTTGAATTATTTTATTTATTTAGACTTATGACAGTATGATTATGTATTGATGTGTAGGTGAATTTGAAAAGCAAAGATATGGTAGGGTGTTCTACACTGAAAATTATTAAAAATATTAGTATATTGGTTCTTCTATAGGTTCAACACTACTAGGGTGTGTTATTGGACACTGCCATGTTGCAAAAATTAAAGCTAAATAGAGCTCTCTTGGTGCAACATGTAATTGCATTGCTATACTACATAGTCGTGTTGAAATATAGAAAATAAATTGCCTCTCTAAGTTTGACAGAACCACATTATATTTCCATACATGACCGTGTCAATCTACGGGTTTAAAAAAATACCTAAGCACTGGTCTTATGCACAAAACTCCTCACCTATTATAGCCCCGTTCTTCTTACCTTTCCCTTCTATAGCCTTAAGAACACCACATTACCACAACCTCCACCACTTTATCTCCATCGTTGCTCCACCACCCACATCACCTAGTTGATAACCCATCTCCTACTCACTCCATAGCATACTCAGCCCCCACCAAACCCTCTTATGCCTCCAACCCAAACCTATTTCTTTATTGGCGCCACCTCTTCCACTACCCCCATAGATTGGAACCTTCGATTTGAGACCTTAGATCAAAGGCAACAATAACTCCATGAATCCATCTCCACTTTATGTACCGATTACAATGTTTATTTTGATGTAATTTAATCACACTTGGATGGGTTCCACAACACTACTAATGAGATGGAAACAATGTTATAAGATATGTATAATTGACATCTTGCCTAGGGATACCCTCCACCCCCACCACTGCCATAGAGAATGGTATGCCTTCCCTATTTCCTTCTTTTACTCTTTTAACACATTGAGAATGATGTTACAATCAAGTATAGAGAAGCAGTGTGTCATATGTTTTGTGGTGTTTATTTTTATTTTTATTTTTTAAGTTAAGTGTTGTTTTATGTTCTTTTTCCATCTTTTTGTGTTTTTCAATTTTTCTATTTGTGTAATATTTGGTTTATTTCTATATTAATTTTTTATATTATCTTTTATTTAAAAAAAAGAACCTATGTGCATACCTAAATTTACTTGCCTTATGATTGAACAAGGAATCTCTATTCTATATAGTTTGTCAAGGTGTTATTTGTGAGAGTTTTTTTTCCTTTTTCTTTGACTCTAAAATATAGGAATAGAGGAATGGCTTTCATCCATATCTACCTAATTAGCACCTAAGCTCCTCTTGTAACTTAGAATACTCTTTAATTCTTGGAGAAATAAAATAAAAAACAAAGTTTGTCATACTAAGTATCTAGCACCACACCTTTAGAAGTATGGTTGTCTTGTCAATAGGTGTTACGTATGCTATGACTATTGGAAAATTTTTTTAAAGAAAAATGAGTAATACTTTGAGAACTTGAGAAGAAAAAGGGAAGAGCCAATTGTTATTTGATGTGTGTATATCATATAGGGTAGTTCTAAGGAATCAAATGAAAGAAAAATTTTGCCGATCCTATTTTCCGATGTTGATGATTTGACTCACTCACATTCACTTATAGATACATCATCTCCATGTAATATGTGAAACGTGAATTCATTTTTACTTTAGATTGTGTAAATTACTTATGCATGTGAGTTAAGGTGAATTTGGAGGATTATGCATTCTCTCATTATCTTTCCTATCATTTTATCTATCTTAACTATCCATATTGACTTGTATGCCCTACTCAAGCATGGGGGAGTTAATAAATTGATAAAATTCGTAATATTAACAATGATTGTTATATTTTTCTATTAGATTCATAGATATTATGTCCTTTGAAATTTTGTTTTGTAGGTTTACTGAATGGATGTATATAAGACTAATATGAAAAAAATATAAAGATTTAATTTAAAAGTGAATAGGTTTTCTTTTGACTTAATATTAATTTCAAAAAGTGTAAAGAACAAAAGTTATAGATCTTTTTCTTAGCTTTCCAACACATCCAGAATCACCTCATTTTGACTTTATATAAAGACGTTACGAGCCAACATGGCCTGCTATGTTGATTAATATGGTTGTGTAGTTTTTTGGTGTGATTACTTGTTCTTTAACGCCGACACAACCGTGTTGAGCGTCAAATTTTGTTTCATTAGCATGATTTTAAGAGATCAAATGGTTACTTTTAGTAGCAGATGTTGTTAGACCTAATTAAACACAACCTAAAGCATATTAGGAGGCTATATTTCATTCTCTTGGCTCTCTATCATTCCTCTCTTTAGTTTTCATCTCTCTTTTATGAAAAAAAACCCATTAGATTAAATTATTTGCTTTCGCTTTGTAATATGAATTCTAGAGAATTAAAGTATAATATTGAACTCCATCTCTACGATTTTGTTTATTACATTCTTCTTTTTCTCTTCTAATATTATGTGTTTGATTTAATTAATATACTTTATGATTTTATTTATGTATGAGTATTTAATTATTCTAGAATTGAATTAAGTTTGATTCCATTATTAATTTGGCGAATTTATTGAAGTATGGTTAGAATTGTTCAAATTACATTATTCAATTGCTAGCATTTAATTAAATAGGGTCAAAACAACTGATCACTATTTTCATCTAATTATGTTGTTAATTATAAATGATATATTATAATTAACACTAGAAATTAGCAATTAAATGTGAATTCACGACTCACAAAAATATGTTAATGAATCTCGAGAATTAATGGAGTTAGCTTGGTATTAATGAGTTTAATAAGATCTATTACCATGAAAATAGATTGTTAGATTTAATTAATCATGAATTTTAGTTGTTGAAAGAGATTAGTGGTTAATTTTGGCCTATTTTTTTTAATGTATTAAACAAATAGAACAAAAGATAGATTTTGTTTTATCAAATTACAATGGAGTTGTAACTGAAATTGGATCCTAGGATTATTTCTAATTGATAGAATTCATACTTAGTAGTTTATATCATTTTTGGTTATTTTAATTACCCACTATTATCTCCCATCCATTTCTAATTATTTATTTAGATAGTCAAAAGCAATAAAAATAAGTAGTTAACACAAAAGTTTGTAAGGAAATGACCTTTATTTGCTATTACGACATCCATATTCTTCTGGATTTAAGCAAAAAATTATATTGACCTGTGTGTTGACCTTAAAATGGGTAACCTCCTAAGTGGGATGACCTAATATGCATACATACATATATACGTACGTACATACGTAAATACATACATACATACATACATACATACATATATATATATATATATATATGATCACCTTTAGTTTACTCTACTTTGATCTTGGTTATAAAAGTAACATCGGCTTGGTTATTTAAATAATTATATGATTAATATGATTTAAGGTTAGACTCTAGTTGACATCTAGTTGGAAATTGATAAAAGAAACTCTTACTCTTTTCACAAGTCACACATGTCCTAAAACTAGCTTGTGCCAATTTTATCATTCGTAACCTATAGAAATGCTCTTGTAATATTACCATACTTTTAGGAACATGAAAGTAACCAACTATACTCCCTTCATATATTCTCTAACATATAAATCATTTATATTAGAACGAGGTATACACAACTTATTACGTTTGAAAATAAATTCATCTTGATGCACATAAGTACCATTACTATGATTTTCTTACATGCATCATAAATTTCAAAGATGTTCATCTTTTACTTATCAATCTTTGAGCATTCCCAAACCTTGTAGTCTAGCATCCAACATGACAAGTATCATATATATCCTTAATGGTGCATCTATTACTACATTTGTCTTACCATCAAATTGTTTAACACAAAACATGAAGGATTATAAGAAACTAACACATTATGTATTTCAAGGACTAATTTTATTTTACCCATGAAAATATTTAGACTTTCATGATCTAAATGCAAAATAAATGGATTAAGTCTAAAATAATGAATCTATGTTTCTAAGCTTCTTATGATGGAATAAAAATCTTTATCATATGTCGATTAATTCAATTAAGCACCATTTAATTTCTCACTAAATAAATGAAATGGCCTTTTTTTTCTTGTGAGAGTAATCTCCTATTTCTACTCGACCAATAACACATGTAACTTTAAAAAATTTATCAAAGTTAGGGAAGGATAATACCACTATAATACATAGCTTGTCCTTTAAACGTCTTGAAGGCTTTAGTGGCATCTTCTCCCCTTTTGAGTACACCTTTCTTCACAATATGTGTAATTAGCACTACATTAATTGAGAAGTCCTTAATGAATCTTCTATAAAAACTTATTAACCCATGGGAACTCCTCACCTCATGAATATAGGCCATTCACAAATATCTTGAATCATTATGGGATCCACATTTATACCTTTTATACTTATAATATAACTAAGGAAAGAAATAATCAAAAGCATAAAATCACATTTTTCCATAGATTTTAGCTTCCCTTAGCATATTAACTAATCTCTTCAAATAAAAAATATGATCATGATCATTTTTACTATACATAAGTATATAAACTAAGTATACCATAATAAATTTTCCAATAAGTATTCAAATAACTTCTCTCATTAGTCATATAAACAAACTAGGGGTATTACATAATCTAAATGGAATCGCTCTCGATTTATATAGACCATATATTTTTTCAAAAGTTATTTTCCAATCATCCTCTTCTCTTAATCTCATTTTATGACATCTACTCCTTAGATAAATTTTATTGAATATTTATGATCCACATAATTCATCTAATATGTCATCTAATCTAGGTATAGGAAATCTATGTTACATATTTTTATTGTTAATAGCTAGAGAGTCAATACACATGTGCTATGTACCATCTTTTTTAGGAACAAGTAATGATGGTACACTATTATGGACTCATGCTTTCTCTTACATATCCTTTTCCTATGAGCTCTTGTATTTATTTCTCTGAATTTACATTTATATACTAGGTAATAAGTCTATAACATGTTATATTCCTCTTTTAAGGGGCAATCCAGATTGTAGTCATTAAAAAAATACATATTTGAATTAATCAATAATCACATATAGTCTAGGATTACTTTCATTTTCTACCTTTGTAGGGATTCTTTTATAATCAAAACATAACAACTACCTTCCTCTTTAATTCATTATACTATAGCCTTTTCATGCAAAAATAAGCTCTTTTTATTTTCAACTATGTTATCATTATAAGACTTAGAAGGTTTAAGTTTGTACTTTTTATTTTCTTTTTTAACAAGGTATTCATTATTAATACCTTTATGAATAACATATCAATCATATTTCCATGGTTTATCTAATAAGATTCTACATGCATCTATAGGAAAAATATCACATTGACATCATCATGATGATTAACAATTTAAAATAAGATTAGGATATGTTTGGTTACCTTGACTCCTATTCCCTTATTAAGCCATTTAATAGAATAATGCTTTAGATGTGGTGTTGTATTTAATCTCAACTCATTCATCATCCCCTCATTAGCTACATATGTACACGATCTATTATTAATGATAACTCAACAAGCTATAACACCCCACACTTTTGTGTAATGGACATATGAGAATTTTTGTCAATTTTTAGAACGTTGATTTAGATTTAATGTTATAGTTTGATTTGTGATCATGTTAGAAAATAAAGTTTATTGAGATTTATAGACAAACCCATTGAATAGTTTGTCATTTTAGCTAAATGGGGTTCCTTGACCATATTACTTTAATGGTTGGGAAAAATGATTGATTGGTGGATGAACAGTAAAATGGTAGACCTAAACCGATTGATTGGTTTATAGAGTTGTTCATGTTTTCAAATTAGATTTTTTTTGAAAAATTGCTTACACTAAAATGGTACCTTACCAGCTCATATTTATTGTCTCTAATAGATTCCTAACCATTCTTATGATGCATTTAACGCAAAATATTACCTCAATTTATTTTGGAGGTCGATTGAGACATATGAGGAAGAGAGGTGACCTACCCAATTCTCTTCTTCCTTCTCTCTCCTCTTCCCCATTCTATGATCGATTGCTTTGACCTCAAGCGTGCTTCTGGAAAGGTTGAATATTCCTTCCACAGTGACATCCCATTCTTCATTCATGTATGATCATTCTAGCCTTTTTTAGCTAAGTTGCCAAGAGTTATAAATTGAGCTCAGGAGACTAGGTTAGCAAATTCTAGACAAATCAGTTCATTTTGACCGAATTCAAACAATCAATAGTAGGGTTTTAAGTTCCATTATAAACCCTATGTGTTTTTCTATGATTGGTTTACTATACATAACCCCAATCATCCCTAAATTTAACCTTTCATTCAGCCATAAAAATTCCTTAAGTCTTATTTTCCTTCTCTTCTTCCATCCTTCTAACACTTACCAATTTATTTTGTACACTTTCTCGATCCTTCCTCTAGC
This sequence comes from Tamarix chinensis, assembly GCA_030549775.1. NCBI lineage: Eukaryota > Viridiplantae > Streptophyta > Magnoliopsida > Caryophyllales > Tamaricaceae > Tamarix > Tamarix chinensis. The sequence continues at coordinate 59,986,984 of CM060177.1, read as the reverse complement.
TCTATCTTGTTTCAATTGTTATGTAAGGTAGATTTAGATTTTGGAAAAAGACTAATTGGTCTAGTGGAGCTTTCTTTGTTTTTTTTTATCTTAGTGGTACGTCATTACTCCCTTTTGTTTTCTTTTTCAAAATTTGATGAAGTTTTGGTATAGTATATAAGTTATAATTTTATCTTTTAAGGTTTTGAGAGTTTAATTTTTCATAGATTTGAAAATTTTATTTTTAAGGTGATTTAGCCTACTTCAAGTAATTCTTGCTCTTTAAATGTTAGAATGTATTCCTACAAGAAAGTTTATGTCTTTTTTTTAATACATGTTGATAGGAAGAAATGAATTTGTATGCATGATTTGCATGTTTAAATGACATAAATTGAGAAAAGTGCATGAAAATGCATAAAATAGGCTATGATGATGATGTTATGATGAAAAGTGCATGATAATTAGGTTATACATATGTTAATTGAGGATCATGTTTGAATGTGGTTAGGAATGATTTTGATGCAATAATCTACATGAAATTCATGAATTAGTGTTGTGTTATGGCATACCCATTGACCAATTATATCAAACTGATCAACTGGTTCCTAGAATAATAGACTAATTGACCTAACCTATTGACTAGCATGCCTGCAAAGACCTTAGTCTTGCTCTATACTTAATCCCATTGACTGGTCTTTGAATAGTCGACTGGTTTTCTCAAACCAATCTATTGGTTTAAAGAAGGCATAGTCTAGTAGATTAAAACTGATTGACTAATCAACCCAAATAAATTAACTAGTTGGGCCAAACAAATCGACTAATTCAACTTGTTTGATTGAATTGCATCTTTTTGGTTTTATTATGCTTTAGGTCTATAAGTGGTATTATTTTAAGGTTATTTAATGGATAAATAACAAATTCTATCATGATTATTCACCTAATTAAAAGATCAAATGTATTATGGGTTATGATATACCTTATGGGAAATGGAAGGATAAAATGGGAGTTTCACACATGATGACTGAAGCTAAATGAGAAAAAAGAAATGGAAATTAGTTTGGGCTAGAATTGAATACAATGGTGGATATGAATTTCATTGGCCAAGGATAAATGGTAAACCCAAATGGTTGGGAAAAATGGAAAGAAAATAAATAATATAGTTTAATATGGGAATTTATCTTGGTTACTTGTATGGGCCTTGTATGACCACCCATCCTTATGAATAAAATACTAATCACATGAAGTGAAAGAAATTCAAGTTGAGTATAGATCTGGTTTACCCGATCTTCGATTAGCTACTAGGAGTTAGTATGCCTTTGGGCATTTTTGTTGCCTTAGGGATTTACTTAATCTAGACACTAATAATGTACTTGGGAGTATCAATATTTTAGGGTCTAGTTACCTAGATGGGTGGATTTGGCAAGAACTTATGTCCATATTGGTTGGCTTTGGCCTGGACTTGCATCCATTACGGTGATAATTTTTATCCTAGATGTATGTCCACTTAGTGATCGGCTTTTGCCTAAACTCTATAACCCTTTTATACAATGATAATAAAATATGTTTGTTAATTATTGGTTAATAATTATGAATGATAATATAATGAATGGTTTCCAATTGGCTATACAATGGAAGTAATGAAATGGTTAATTATATGGTTTGAGTTGGTTTATGAACTTGGTTAACCATTTATGGTATGGAACTTTAATTATGGTGATAGGCCTATATTTTAATTAGATAAATGGGTGGCATATCTTAATGAAACTATACAAATAGAAATAGCCCCAGGGGTTGTTAGGATCCTCTTTGTTATTACTCATTTAAGTGGTTATGTGAAATTGCAGGTATCCTAAGCATGATGTTTATACTATGATGTTGTGGAATATTTATGGCATGTGTTGTGCACTCTTACTTTTATACAAAAGGTCTTAACATTATTCATGTCGTATATTATGATAAATTAACATGCTTTTTCACATAGAGAGAGCAACTTAGCCTCTTCACTACGTAGCGTACTAATATACCCATTTTCTTGCTGCTCATTAAAATGAGTAGAGTGTCATGTTTGGTGTTTGGGGATGGCCAGTAATGGGCCTACTTCAGTTGGGTTGGGGCTTGTGAGTGAGGACATCTAGAAGGTTTTGGTGGGGTCTGTGGAGGACCATTGTATTTTTTTTGGACACAAGTCCCAACCCACGTTTTGTAATTCCGTATCTTTAGTATTTATTCTATAAAAATTTTATCAGAACCTGTTATGCTCACTTGTTGTGAACATTTTGGAATCATTTTAATTAAATGGTTATTTGTGAACTCTACTATTTTAGTGTTTTGTTAGTTTAACCTTGTGTCTAATATGAGGTACGTGATGGATTTCTAACTTACGTCAGGCTCGGTGGTAACACTCATTTTTCTATCTATTTTATGCCTCCACAACCTGTTTTAACAATTTTTTTGCTAGTGAAAAATGAGGGTGTTACGGGTTTGTATCAGAGTACTTGATAAAATTTCCTACTTTTATGAATTTCAAATTGATACACTAAGATTTTTACGAAGGTAATTTTACACAACAAATAAATTTGAGCTGATATCGTAGGAAGGTATCGGCCTTGAGCTAAGACACTTTTCTCAATTTTCCAAGAACCTCAATTATTTCAAACATAGATGTCTGTGAGTGAGAGTTGGGTTGGGAATGTGTTGTAGTTATTGTATGCATGTTTGTGCTAGTCTTAATAGTCTATGGCCTAAACTTTAGCCTAACTTATTTTATTCTTTAGGACATGATGATAGTAACTACCATTCTAAATACATCTAAGCCTTCATATAGACTATTGGAGCATACATAGAGGACTAGATTTGAGGACCTCGGCCTCCAACGGTGTAGATAACTACACCAGCTCTAGAGGACTGGCTTTGAAGGGATATGCATCATCATCTGCCCATCTTTAAAGGTCATAAGAACCCCGATATCATGGAATGATGGGTATGAAATATGTATAAGACCTTTACTATCTCTGGTTGCCTAGGGGAAAGAAGGGTAAACATGGTCGTTTACTACCTAAAGGGAATGGTAGACGAATGGTGGCAAATAATTCTATGTAGGGGTGCAAAACCTATGAGTTGGGGAACATTCTTGGAGGCGTTGCAAGCTAGATTATACCCAACTCACCTATGGAAGAAGAAGTATGACGAGTTTGTGTCACTTTGGTAGGGGGAATGTCCATCGAGGAGTACTATACTCGATTATTGAACATGGTTATGTTTTCCCCAAAAGTAGAAGCTAATGAGGTGACATAAATTTACCACTTCAAGATCGTATTAGGGATCTAATACCAAGAGCTACTTGCGGGTGTCAATCCACCAGACATGGTAGGGAATTACAAGCCAACTCTAGAGAATACCCAAGTTATTGAAGCTTAGAGTGCTTAGTTAGGGAACAAGAGGATGTTTGAGGGTCACCGACATTCTTATGAAATGAAGAAGATTTTCCCTAGTGGTAGCTTACCTACAAGGTTTGGTCACAACATGGGATCAATACCTTGATTAGGAGGATTTTTTGGGGGTCATACTGAGGAAAGGCACTACCATTGTAAGAGGTGTGGGTTAGATCACCTAGGGGTTGACTGTAGAGGTAAACAAGGTGACGTGCCATGGATGTGGAATGATGGGACATTGAGTGTTTGAATGTTGTGTTAGTAGTGATAATATTTAGAGGATCCACACTAGAGCTTAGAGCATTGGATCAATTCAGCAGCTAAGGCATGAGATGCCAAGAGTTTCTTCATCACAAGCCAGTGCTGCTAGCCAAGCAAGTCAGCATAGAGGTCTGAGGCCTCTCCTTTTTCACTACGGGTAGGGATCAGCTAGCACCCTAGAACTTTCGTCAGCAGGGCACTTGAACATGATGAATCAGGTAGAGGTAGAACACCATGTTAATTTGGTCACCAATATGATCATAACCTTTACTCATTCTACCTGTATACTATTTGATTTTAGTGCTTTGCATTCTTGTCTAGCATCTTTTATTATAGTTATAGCTACTTTGTCTCTTTTGAGTTGCATCTCCATTTTTGTCATTTTGCCTTCGAGGGATAGAATTGCTTACTCTAAGGTATATTAAGGGGTTGTTATGGTTGTACAAGGAATAGAGTTTCTAATGTACCTCATAGATCTTGGATTATGGGATTTTGATATATTTGTTTGAATGTATATGCTGGAAAATTATTGAGTGCTACTAGTGTAATCCCCCAAAAATTTCGAAAACCTATATTTTAATAAATAACTTTTATTTGGAATAAAATTTCCTTAAGATTATTTATTTTAATTATTGTATGGATTTTAGAGTATGTAAATTTGGATAAGAGTATTTAATAAATTAAAAATAAATATTTTGCTATTTATCATATTATTTTATTTGAATAATTTTCCAAACTAATATTTTACCAATTTTATCCTTTTTAAACTAAAATCTTAGATTAAAATAAATTAAATTATTAAATTAAATAATTTACCAAGAATATTATATTTTATGATTTTATAAATTAAATTAAATTATTTTTCCTATTTTTCCATTCCCCTTTTTTTCCCTTTTTCCCTTTTTTTTTCCTCTTTCTTCTTTCCTTTTTCTTTTTTTCCTTTTCCCTCGGGCTGCCTCGCCAGGCCAGCCCTCCCCTACGCACTGGGCCTTCGGCCCGCCTCCTCCCTCTTCTCCCTCGTGCACGCCGCCCAGCACACCAGCCCAAACGCCCCCTTATTTTTCCCTAGACCGGCCGGCTCCCTCCTTTTCCTACGCTGGTCCAGCCGCCCGCCAGTCCCTTTCTTCTTCTCCTTCCCTTCTTCTCCCACGCCCGACAGCCTACGCACGACGAGCACGCCGCCGCCTGCAACCCGGCCACCACCTACCTCCCTGCCCTCTCTCTTCCTCTCTCCCCCGTCTTTTTCTTTCCTCATTCGAACCCAACCAACCCCTGAATCCTTAGCCGCGTGCCCCTGTTTCTTTCCTTCTTCTTCCCCGTCTTCCCCTGCCACCCGACCACCACCTGCCACCTACAGCACAATCGCTGGCTAGCCCTCCCCCTCTCTTCTCCCTCTTCTTTTTCTCCATCTCCCCAACCCTCCATTCCCCTCATTTTCGAGCCCTTCTCTTCCCCCGAACTCCCTCATCTCTCCTTCCTTCTTCCCCATTTTTCTTCCTCGGTTTTTTGATCACTGCCAGCCTCCGCCGCCTGAACCACCAAGCCCAGCCCCTGCGCCGCCTTCTGCCACCGCCTAATACCACCCTGCACCACCACGCCGCCCTTCGAGCCCTTCACTTCCTCCCTTCTCCTCTTCTTCTTTTTTCTCCCCAGTTTTTCCCCTTACCACCGAGACACCTACAACCGCCATTTCCGCCGCCTTCCGGCCACCTCTGCCACCACCCAACCCACCGTTCGACACCCTGCAACCCCCTCTACAACCGCCACGCCTTAGTTGGCCGAAACCAACCCTTGCACCCCTCCATTTTTCCCTCCACTTTTCCTTCCTTCTCAACCCTTCCACCTCGACCCACTTCAGTAGCCACCTTCGCTGCCTTGCCACCGCCATCTCCGCCGCCCTATGCCGCCGTGAAACCACCCCTAGCCTCCACCTACACCCCCTCTTCACTTCTGCACCATTCACTTGCCTTAGAACCTCCCCCAACCACCTTATTTTCTAGCCTAAATACCCTAACCCAAAAATAATAGATTTTGCTTCCTTCACCCCCCTTCGAACCCTTCCACCCCTTATTTTTGCATGAGACTCACGCTGTTCATGCAGCGTGAGCTCCCCCTTGATTTTGGAAATCATTTAGCTAATTTTTAAGGTATAATAGTATTTTATGTTAAGTGTTTTACTAATTAAATTTTATAAAGTGTTATGCTTGGATTCTTATTTCTAACATAAAAAATAATGGATATTATTTTAGGTGTTGAGTTGATAATTATGCTTGGTAAGATTTAATATCTTGCGGGATTAAGGTAACCGTTAATCCTCCCTTAAATATATGGAAAAACACATGCTAGCACATTTAGGGTTTAGTATGATTTTATGCATGTGTTTGTATGCTTAGCATGATATGTATATGGTTTCTTATATTGTTTGATAAAAAGAAAAAGCATGACAACTTTTTTGCCATATGTAGGTATGTTAAATAAAGAAGGAGTTTGAATATGGATAGAAATGTTAAATACTTGTTTATGATGTATCATGTTGCTAATGCATGAATGATGTTATTGTTTAAGGGTATTTTAGTAATTATGCTTATGAGGTATATAAATCAATGTGTGTAGTTGCTAATGAGTATTATGTTGAAAAATGACAAGTTGGTGGACTTAGATGAAAAAAATGAAGTATTAATATCATTATTTTATGCAGTGTTAGTAAATTCGTAAAAATGGTGAATAAAGGGGTTGAGTGGAAATTTTATAAGTGAAAAGGGTGTTTTGGTAATTTTCGAGATGAAAGAATAATATGGAAATTTTATGATTAAATGACCAAATGATAATTTACAAGTAAAGGATAAAATTGTAAGTTGTGAGAAAGAAGGGTAAAATGTTAATTTTGGAAGTAGGGGTAAAATAATACTTTTGGATGAAGGAGGGCATTATGGTATTTTTGGAGGTAGAGGGGCAAAATCTTAATTTCATAAGTAAAGGGTAATATGGTAAATTTTATAAGTGAATAGTGAAGTGGTAATTTATAAGTAAAGGGGTAACATGGTAATTTGGGAAAGAAGGGCAAAATGGTAATTATGTATGGAAAGATAAAGATGGTAATCTTGGATGTGAAAGGGTAAAATAGTAATTTGTAAAGTAAAAGATGTATGGTGGTAGTTTTCATAAATAAAAGGATATTATGGTAAAATTGGATGTAAGGGGGTAAAATGGTAATTTTGTAAATAAAAGGATATTATGGTAAACTTGGGAGTAAGGGGTAACGTGGTAATTATGATAACGACAAAAGATAATTTAGAAATTAAATTATGATTGTAGAAGGGCAATTGGATAAGTATGATGCTATAGAAGGGTAATTTGGTAAATTAACCAATTAAAGGGCATTATGGTAATTTTAAATATGAAGAAGGGTAAAATTGGTAATTGTAATTATGAAGAGGGGTAAATTAATTATGAGGAAGGTTAATTTGGAATTTATGATAATTGAAAAGGGTAAATGGCAATTAAAATAATTGAGAGAGGTAAAATGGTAATTACGATAAGGAGAAGGGCAATTTGGTAATTTATCCAACTCAAGGGCAATTTAGTAATATAACCAACCAAAAGGGAAATATGATAAGTGTAGTAATTATGAGGGGTGAATGGTGATCTAAAAAGTGTAGGAGACAATTTGGTAATCTAAAGTGGACAAGGGGTAATTTTGTAATACCCCGTATTTTTAAAATCCAGATTTATTAAGTTTAACGATTTTATTAGCGTAATTTGATGCAAATAATTAATTATTTTAATTTCGATTTGTTTTACGGATTTATCGATGATTTTGAATTCATAATTGAATGTAATTAATCATTGTCGTTGCGAACCATTCTAGACAAATTCGTTCACGACAATGATTTTATTATATTCTTATGATTTCTATCTTCGGTTAAAAATATATATTCCCGTTCTTTCTCGTATTTTGGGTTTTAATATTTTTGATTCGTTTTCGATTATATCTTCATTATGTGATTACGACTTTGTTTTGAAGTTATATTTCGTTAACGAAATATGTTATTTGAATTATAGAATTTCTATTTAAATAGTTAAATTTATTTTAATAATTTTATCCGTAGAAAATATTTCTGACTTTAAATTTATTCGTTTTCGGTAATCGCTAATATTTTCGGAAAGTTTTAAATTAAAAAGATTTTCGGAGTTTATTTATGAATTTCTTTCTGGAATTCATTCCCTTTCGTTTTATGCTTTTTGGGTTGTGACAAACGGGTTTTGGAAATTATCTAAATTAATCTCGATTTATTAGAATTTGACTTAAATATTTAATTATATGTTTTTAAATATTATTTTGGGGTCTTCTAATGTATTTCTGTAAATAATATAAATTTTTACGTTCGTTGTTAAATCTTTCCGAAAATGTTTTCGAAATTCTTTATATAGCTTTTTTACTAATTTTAAGCCTTCAGATCCGTTCGAAATAAATTTTTGATTTAATAAATTTTAGATAAAATCTTCCAATATTAATTTTTAAGCTTTTAATAATAATGATACTTGCTTTTGTAAAAAAAAAAAAAAAAAACCCGCACCAACCGGCCCGACCGACCCCCCCTCTTCTTTTTCTTTCTCTCTTCCCCACCCCGACCCCTCTCCTGCGCCCTGCCCTGTCCCGCAGCCCCAACCCTAGCCGCCTCCTTCTCCCGTCCTTTTTCTCCGGCGACCGGCCTGCCCCTCCTTGCTCCTCCCCGCTCCGGCCGAGCTCCGACCGCCACTAACCACCGCAGCAGCAGCTGCTAAAGCCGCGCGACAGCAGCCAACGCAGCACCAGCGACAGCAGCGTACATCAGCAGCACCGGCCGTGCCGCCGTCCGGCCACGGCGAGCTCGGGTGACGACCGGCGAGCCACCCCCGGGCCCCGACGAAGCTTCTCCGGCCTTCCCGTGCGCTGATTTGTTGAGTTTCGTTTGGTATAAATTTCCGAAAACCCTAACCCTTGTTTTGGTTAATTGGGTATGAATTAGCTTATAAAAAGCTAAATTGATTGTTTGTTTGTGTATATATGTGCTGTAAGATTGATTTGGATAGGTTAATTGTGTGGTTGTGTTGGAATTTTGGAAAAATTGGATTTTTAGCCGGGTTATGCCCAAATTTTTCGGATTCATTCGTTTTCGCGGTTTTGGACAAATTAATTATACAATATGTTTTAAAATGTATCCAATTTCATTTTGGAACCGTTAATTTGAGAAAATTATGCAGGTTTTATCGGAATTTGATTCCTAGGTCAAATTTTGGGTGTAATGAAATTGGGTTGTATAATTGAGCCGTTCCGCTCAATTGATTTTATAATATCGTTTAAAATGTATTTAATTTTATATTGGAAGTGTTGATTTGTAAAAATTGTGCGTAATTGACCGAATTGGATTTTTAGGTCAAAACTCCCGCGGGTTTAAATTGGTTTGGGTAATCGGGTTATTTTATTCAATTGACTATATAAATTACATTAGAATATGTTTAATTACATTTCCGAACCGTCAATTGATATGTTTTGGCAAGAATTAATCGGATTTGCATTCCGGGCCAAAAAACCCTAATTGTGCTAAATTGGACATTATGTTATCGGTTTTGATCAATTGATTATTTGATATGTTATAAAAGGTATTTAATTGCATTTCTAAACATTCAATTTGATTAAATTTATAGAATTTTACCGAATTGCATTTTCGGGTCTAAAACCCTAGATTTTAAGTGGGAGTATGAGATTGGTTATTTGTATAGTTGTTTTGCTAAAATTAAATTTATAAAAGTAGTTGAAATGAGCCTAATTGTATTCTAATACCTTTAATTTAAATTAACTAAATGGAATTACTTGAGTTTGTGTTATGGGCTTTGAAACCCTAATTTTCGGGGATGATTTTATAAAATTGATTTTTGCTACGTGTATTTATCTAATCGAATTCTATCTTTGGGTTTTAAATCATTTAAATTCTGTTTTAACCTAATCGGTTTGGATTTGGTTCTATGTAAACGGTTGGGTTACCTATTTAGTTATAAAACCTAATAAATAAGTTAATTTCGGTAAATTAACTTATGATCGATGATTCTTTTCGGGCTTTCCAAATTAAGTTGAAATGTCCCAAGGGATATTTGTATTAATCCGTTTTTATTCAGTTTTAACCTTAAATCTTAATAAAGCTATACTTTTAAGTTCTAAGTTTTATACACGTTTTCTAAGAAGGATCATTTGTGTAGTTTGGGTTTATTTAATTAGGGTATGTGAATTATTAATTGATAGAATAGTTTCTAATTTAGTTTTCGATTTCTATCGGGTCTAGGAAAGCTTTCTCGTGGACCCACGAACTAGGGATCCCTCTCCCTCTCATTTCGCTTAGCTAGCTTCGGATCCAGGTAAGTTCTCTACTTACCTCTACTTATGGGTATTTTGTAAGGACGTAACTAAGGCCACTTGGGTGCATCGCATGATTTACCTGCCTTTTATGCTTTGTGCGGTTGTATGCTATAATCCTGTGTATTATCTGTGTATTTGTGTAGCACAACATGGAACCGAGGTACGTCCCCGTGTCCTCGTCTTTGTGTACTAATATGTTGTGGAACAAGAATGATGTGATGTGATGTGATGTGACCCTACGACATGCATGCTGGGTTATGTGAGGAAGTGTGGTGAAGTGGGGACTTGAAAAAGAAAAATAAGCGGTTAAAATAACCAAAGGGAAGTACGTCGGCTAACATAGGTGTGGATGACCTAAGGAGTTCACCATTTGTGAGACGATGAGGAGAAGGTGGAATTAAATAAACAAAAGAGTGGGAATAAATTAAGGTTGCATAGGGGAAATTAGGGTTTGCATAGTGGTATTATGGTTGGTATGGTGGTATTAGGGTTTACATGGTGGTATTAGGATGTGTATGGTGGTATTGATGATTGTATGGTGGTATTAATGGCTTATGGTGGTATTAGGGTTTGTATGGTGGTGTTATGGGTTGTGTGGTGGTAATAATGCTTGTATGGTGGTATTAGGGTTTGTATGGTGGGGTTAGAGTTTTGCATGGAAATTAATGATTGTATGGGATTTAGGGTTTGTGTGAAAAGTTCGAGAGGTTGCATGGGATGCGTAACATCTGCGTGGGAGCAAAATTTACCTATGAAAGGCTGATTTGGGGTGTAAGGAAGGTAATGCAAGTATTATTTAGGTGTTTAACTATTTTGGACGGGGAATAGTGCGTGGAGTATTATAAGGGTTTGGAGGAGACAGAATTAGGGTTTGGAGTGATTAACTCTGGGTCGTTGTGCTTAAGTAGGGTTGGAGTAGCTAATTGTGAATTGCTGAGGGTAATTAAGGTTTGGGATGGCTAAGTATGGTTGTTATGGTAAAATAGGGTTAAGGCACGGTTTGGTGTGGTCAATTAGGGTTCGTTATGGCTGCTTAGAGTTGTTTGGTGTTATCATGTGTATTATTGATTAAGTGTAGTTATGAATGTGGAATTTCATTGTTTGTGATGTGTAAGTATGAAGTGAATGATTTATGCATGTCAAGGGCGTGATGTGAACTTAATAAGACACCGATAAGACATTAATCACGTAAAGCGAAAGATGTCGAGCCGAGCCTGTGATCCGGTCCACCGGCTATAATAGTGGAGCAGAGGCGTTTTGCCCTGTGCGTTTATTTCCGGTCCACCGGCTATAATAGTGGATCAGAGGCGTTTTGCCCTGTGCGATATCTTCCGGTCCACCGGCTATAATAGTGGGGGATCTCGTGCTCGACAAACCAAACGTATAAGTTAATCCATGGGAAAATACTAAATACTTACAGTGAAACACCATGTGAGTCGGGGCTGCGATCCGGTCCACCGGCTATAATAGTGGATCAGAGGCGTCTTGCCCTGTGCGTTTATTTTCCGGTCCACCGGCTATAATAGTGGATCAGAGGCGTTTTGCCCTGTGCGATATCTTCCGGTCCACCGGCTATAATAGTGGGGCTCCCGCGCTCACATGGATTAATGAAGAATGCTTTGAATGAATCTGAATGAAGTAATCCACAGGGAAAATACTAAGTACTTACAGCGAAACACCATGTAAGTCGGGGCTGTGATCCGGTCCACCGGCTATAATAGTGGATCAGAGGCGTTTTGCCTTGTGCGTTTATTTTCCGGTCCACCGGCTATAATAGTGGATCAGAGGCGTTCTGCCCTGTGCGTTACTTTCCGGTCCACCGGCTATAATAGTGGGGCTCCCGTACTTACATGGATTATTAAAGAATATGTGTGGAATGAATATACTATTAATGACAATAAAGAATAAGTCTAATTGGACTATGACCAGCTTCTACTATATGTAATACCCCATGCTGCTTATGTGCATAATGAGTCACTTATTGTTCGGTTATTCCACGCTTATATGTTAAATGGGATGTTGCGTATGTTTTATATGTTAATATGAGTGTATGGCAAGATTCATGCTGTGGGTTGTGAGTATGTATGATATTGTATTAACGTATTGTACTATAATTTAATATGCACTTGATGATATCTCTTCTATAAGGTAGGTTAGCGAGACTTACTCAGTATTGGACCCGTACTGATACTACACTGGTTGAATGGGTCCTGTGATGATCCACCAATGGTGGGGAGCAGACCTCTTGTGCAGGTTGATACTGTTTTGGGGTGGAAGGCTTGACCTGAGCGAGTAGGCGGTCCGGATATTTATCCTTCGGGATTTATTGGGTTTAATTGTATTAACCTTTGGAAGTTGCAAGTATTGGTTTCAGATTTCTAAGGGTTTTGTAATTGACTTTAAATTTTTCGTATTCTGATAAGTGTTTACTATTCGGATTTAATTGTTTGATGGGATTTGAAATTCAGATTTAATTGTTTGACAGGTTTTAGCCTTGCATCTAACATGAGATAGATGGTTGACATTTATCTTGTGTTAGATGTGGCGGTAACATTTCCCAAATTCGCTCCTAGCTTCCGCTTTAATCTTTCAAATTTTTTTTTTCAGGAGTGAAATTCGGGGGTGTTACAAATTTGGTAATCTAAAGTGGACAAGGAGTAATTTGGTAATTATGCAACCTTAAGGGTAATGTGGTAATTTATCAAGTAAGGAATGGATACTTAACAATTATATAAGTAAAGGGAAAATGAGTAGTTTGTACCTAACACGTCTTTGAGATTGTGGAACATTAATATGATTAAATAATGCTGATTAGCCAAGAAAGAGTATTTGATAATTAGTATGGCCATAATGGTTTCTCTGTGATATCCTTGATAATCATCTGAATAAGAAATGACTAATGATATCGGAACGATTGAAAGTGAATAAGTATCTGATTATCGTGCTTTTCATGATCACCTTAATTAAGACACTATTACTTAAAGTGAAAGACCTCGAGATCGGGAATAGTGACTCCTTAGGGGTCGCTACCCTAAGGACGTGGTTTAGTCCATGATTATTCTGGTATTTGCTGGTGTGCCTTTGTGCCCCAGCCAGGCCCTATATCTTACTCTTTCTAGCTCTACGGACCTAGTTAGGGGTATGCATACTTATGGATTAGGTGTCCTTGTCGGTAGGGTACTGAGTTAGCTGTATGCATAAGTACGACCAGGGTACCTTTGCATCCTTGGGTTCGTGATTGAAGGGTACTGAGTAGCTGGTATGCACCGGTACGACCGATGTACCTTTGTGTCCCGGGTTATCGATCTCCCATTCGAGGGAAATAAATATGATTGATGTGCTGATTAAAGAAAAGGAAATATACTATTATTGAAAGTGGAATATTAATGAGCCGGGCCCAGATGATTATGATATTGAGTACCGGTCCACCGGTTATAATAGTGGTCCAGGAGCGTGTTACCCTGGTATGTGATATTGAGTACCGGTCCACCGGATATAATAGTGGTCCAGGAGCGTGTTGCCCTGGTATGTGATTATGAGTACCGGTCCACCGGTTATAATAGTGGCCAGGAGCGTTGTGCCCTGGATGATGATTTTATATATATTCCGGTCCACCGGCTAAAATAGTGGGGGTCCCGAGCTCAATAAAATCAGTTATATTTGTGAATAAGGTTATGGAAAAATACTAATCACTTATAGTGGAACACCATGTGATTCGGGGCCAGACCGGTCCATCGGCAAATAATAGTGGTCAGGTGCATTCTGCCCCGTGTGTTTACCTTCCGGTCCACCGGCAATAATAGTGGTCAGAGGCGTTCTGCCCTGTGTGTTGACTTCCGGTCCACCGGCTATAATAGTGGGGTTCTCGCACTCACATGGATATAAAATATGATATTGATTGAATGATGATGGAATAATGGCTTAAGGCCCGAATGTATTAATCTTACACTATGACATGGCTTAAGGCCCAAAGTATCGATCGTGACTTATAAAGTATTATGTTTGTTATTATTATGTATGCACCTCTCATATGTGTAGCTTGCATTGTGTGCCGTATGCGGGCCTGTCTTTGAGTGTGGTATTAAAGGGTTACTTAGTACCGTAGTACTGAAGGGATTCCCTTTATGGGGCCCCTGCCTATTCAATGGGCAGTGCCCTTGCAGGTATTTTTCAGGTGCTACTCGAGTGGGCTACGGGATCAGAGAGTAAGGAATTTTCCGGTACTATTAGGGTTTCCTCTTCATTTTTAAATTCTTGGTTTTAAATGTATATATTATTACTGTAACCACCATTGGTGGATTTTATTCTGGTAAACGATTTGATGCGCTACTCTGATTTGTGTGTGTTGAATTTATTTCAAGCTGCACTTCATTTTCTTAGCCTTAGAACTTGGTACCGGAACGGTATGAGTGAATTGGTTTGGTACTAAGTGTGGCGATAATACTCCCAAAGTTCACGTTTTAATTATTGCTTCCGCTAATTTCCTTTCTATTAACGAAATTTTTCAGTAGTGAATTTTGGGGGTGTTACAACTAGAATATGCACAAGAACATGTAGTGCTGCGATGACCAAAGGGTATCAGGGCTTTATATTGGAACTGTGAACCTAATCTTGTTGCAAAGATCGTGTCAGTGATCGCATTGAGTAACCTTGTACGCAAGGGGTATCCACTCTACTTGTGTAGTGTTAGAGACACTAAAGCACCAAAAACCACATTAGAGTAGATAATAGTAGTTCGAGAATTTCCCTACATTTTCCCTGAGGAGATCCTAGGAATGTCCCTAGTTTAAGAATTTGAGTTAACCATAGATGTATTGCCAGGCACAAAGCCACTATCTTAAACTTTACATCAGATGGCACCTGTAGAGATGAAAGAGTTGAAGGCTTAGATGGACAAGCTTTTAGAGAAAGGCTATATTTGTCACCAGTGTTTTTTGTGAAGAAGAAGGATGGCAGCCTGAGACTCTATATCGATCGCCATGGATTGAAATAGGTGATAGTGAAGAATCATTATCCTCTGTCAAGGATTGGCAATCTATTTGATCAATTCAAGGGGGCCATGATGTTCTTGAAGATCAATCTTTGAGTAGGCTATCATAGGTTGAGGATTGCATAATAGGAGATTCCTAAGACTGATTTCTAGACAAGGTAGTTCACAGTAATGCCCTTTCGGACTTACTAATGTGCCTATAGCTTTTATGCCCCTGATGGATTAGATCTTCCATCCTTTTTTTTACTAATTTGTCATGGTATTCATCGATGATCTTCTCGTCAACTCCATCGACTAAGAGATGTATAAAAAGCACCTAAGGAAGACTTTGGCCTCACTCAAATCACACCAACTATGTGCTAGGCTATCGAAGTATGAGTTCTGGTTAGATTAAGTGGCCTTCCTTAGTCATGTGATCTCTAAATATGGTGTGGTAGTAGATCCTATAAAGATTCAAGCTATTTTTGAATGCTTAGCACCCACTTCTGTAAAGGAGGTGTGCAATTTTCTAGGGTTGGCCGGTTACTACTGTTGGTTGATAGCAAACTTTTCTAAGATTTCTCGACTATTAACCCAAATTTCAAAGAAGACTACACGATTCTAGTGGGATGAGAAGTGTGGTGAAGCCTTTGAAGAGAAGAAGAGGCATTTGACTTCAGCCCTAGTGCTCACATTGCCAAGGGGGACTGATGGTTTTGAAGTATACAATGATGCTTCCAAGCATGGGCTAGGTTGCGTGTTGATGTAGAATGGTATAGTGGTGGTTTATACCTCATGAAAATTGAATCCACAAGAACAAAAATATCCAACACATGACCTAGAAATTATTGTGGTAGTGTCTGTGCTCAAGATTTGGTGACACTATCTCTATAGACTTTAGGGCAAGTTTTAAACTGACCACAAAAGCCTCAAGTAGATTTTCACTCAATGGGAGCTGAACCTGAGATAATGCCGATAGTTTGAATTGGTTAAGGACTATGATTTGGTATTGAATTACCATAAGGGTAAAGCCAATGTGGTGGAAAATTCACTTAGCCAAAATTCATCACATTCTTTGCGCATGATTGTATTGTTAGATCATATGTGCCACGAGATTAGGAAGATAGAGATTGAAATTTTCATAATCTAAAATCTAGAGGCAAGAATGAGTGCAATCACCATTATAGCTACAATATTTGAGGAGATCTGAGCTAACTAAGTGGGTGATGTAAAACTCAAGAGGACTCGTACTAGTATTGCAGAAGGTAGAGTTCAAGGATTCCAAATCCATGAGGATGGCGGTATTTGATACCGTGGCAGATGGTGACTACCGCGGATTTGTGTAGAGCTCAAGAAGATGATCCTTAATGAAGGACATTACACTTCTTACTCTATTCATTCTAGAGGGGACAAGTTGTACGAAAATCTAAAGATAGTATATTGGTAGCCCCACATAAATTAGGAAGTGGTAGATTTTGTTGCTCAATATCAACTTATCAAAAGGTTAAGATCAAACATAAGAGGATGATAGAATTAGTACAACAACCGCAAGTTTCAAGTGGAAGTGGGATAGAACATGAATAGACTTTATGATTGGAATTATTGGAATCCGTAGTGGTTATGATTCCATTTAGGTCATTATGGACCATTTCACTAGGTAAGCTATGTTTATACCGATGAAGGCACCATGAATCATGAAGCAATTAGCTAATGCCTAGAAAAATCATATAGTAACATTTCATGGATTCTATAGGGATATCTTGTCTGATCAAGACTCCAAGGTCTTGTAACACTTTTGGCATAAATTACAAACTGCCTTTAGTACTCAACTAAAGATGAGTACAGCTTTTCACCTAGCTATAGGTTTTCAGACTAAGAGGACCATTTAGAATCTAGAAGACATGTTGTGAGCCTATGTACTAATTTTAAAGGGAATTTGGGAAGATCATCTTAATTTGATTGAGTTCTCTTACAACAATAGTTATCACGCTAATATCAAGATGGCATCTTTTAAAGCATTGTATGGAAGGAAGTGTCGTAGTCCCTGGTGTTGGAAAAACACCAGTGAGACACTCGTGTTAAGAACTGAGATGATTGAGGAGACAATGAGGCACGTTTGTTTGATTCAAGATCATATTAGAGTTACCCAAAACAAACAAAAGAGCTACACAGATATGAAGAGATGCACTAATGGTCATGAGGTGGGTGATAGAGTCCTATGAAGGGTCTTTGCCTCTAAAGGAGTCATGAGATTTAGTAGGAAGGGTAATCTTACATAGGACTATATGAGATTCTAAATCGTGTCTATGAATTCACTTATCACTTAGCACTAAAAATGGAGTTGTCATATGTGCACAACATCTTTCACGAAAGTAGGTAGCAAATCCATCAGACATTATCTGGCTAGAGTTACTAGAGCGTGGTGATTCTTTGACTTATGAAGATTGATCGATTCTTGACACCTAGATGAAAAAGATGCGTATAAAAATTGATCCCTTGGTGAAAGTCCTTCGGTCAGAACATAGTATGGAGGAGGCTACTTGGGAGGCCGAGGATGAAATTTGAGTCAAGTATCTTAAGTTATTTTCTTAGTTGTTATTTGAAGTGTAAACCTTTTTCTTTAGGGGGATAATATCCTTATTTATTAACTATGAATATTGTATATATATGAACTTATATATGTGACCAAATTATTAAAGGCTTTAGGAGTATAGCCTCTTTAAAGGGGCAGTGTTGTAATACCCCATAATTTTTTTTATAATAGATAGATAAGAGTTTTTATCAATTTTTGTACCTTTGATTTTGATTCAATGATATGATTTTATTTGTAATATAAATTGATTTGGAATCATGTTGGAAAATGAACTTTGTTAAGTTTTACAGACAAACCCATCACCTAGGTCCTTAAATCAATTGGCTGGTTTATCATTTCATTTAAATTTGGTTTCTTAGTAGAATTAATCAACTAGTTAAGGGAAACTGATCTAATAGTGGATGAATAATATACTAGTAAACGAAAACCGATAAGTTGGTTTCTTGAGTTGGTCACGTTTTTTAATTTGACTTTTCTTAAAAAATCTCAAACATAAAATGGAACCTTACTAGCTCACACTAATTTTTCCTAAGATATTCTTAACCATTTCTATGATTTTTTAACAGAAAATATTACCTTAATTTGTTTTGGAGGTCGATTGAGACCTAAAAGGGAGAAAGGTGACCTCAACCATTGTGTTCTTCCTCCTTTATCCTCTACCCGATTATGATATTGATTGCTTTAACCTTAGGCATTCTTCTTAACACCTTGAAGATTCCATTCATGTAGACCTCCCACTTCTTTAATCATGCATGATTATTCTATCTTATTTGATTAGAGTTTCCTAGAGTCATTAATTGAGCTCGGGAGACTAGGTCTGCGAGTCCTAGAAAAATCCTTCCATTCGCATCAAATTTAAACAAATAATAGTAGGGCTTTGAGTTACCTTTTAAAACCTCTTTGTTGGTTATAAATAACTCTAATAATCCCTATATTTCACCTTTCTTTCAGCCATTGAAATTTCTAAGTCTTATTTTCTCTCCCTTCTTCCACCCTTCGAGTAGTTGCCACCTTATTTTGCACACTACCTAATCATATCTCTAGCTTTATTTTCTTTCAAATGTTAAGTAATATAGATTTAGATTTTAGAAAAAGATTAGTGGTCTAATTGAGCTTTCTCTATGTTTGTCTCAGTGGTATATCCTTACTCCCTTTTATTTTCTTTTTCAAAATTTTATGACGTTTAGGTATAATATATGAGTTAGAATTATGGCTTTTTAGAGTTGAAGTTTTAATAGATTTGGAAATTCTATTTTTAAAGGGATTTAGCCTACATGAAGTAAGTAATTCTTGTTCTTAAAATATTAGCATGTGTTCCCACATGAAAGGTGATATCTTTTGCTTGTTGATTAATCTTCCTATGAAGAAACACAGTTATATTCATGATTTGCATGTTCAAATGACATAAATTGATAAAATAGCATGAAAATGGATAAAATAGGCTATGATGATGTTATGGTGAGAAATGCATTATAATCTTGTTAGAAATATGGTAGTTGATGTTGATGCATGTTCTATTCTATTTAGGAATGATTTTGATTTAATAATCTACTTGAAATTCGTGAAAGGTTGCTATGTTAGGGTAAACCCATAAAATAGTTAGGTCAACCAGATTCACTGTTCCCTAGAATAGTCACTAGTTGACCCAACCCGTCGACTAGTATGCCTATAGAGACCTTGGTTTTTCTTTCTACTATAACTCAATAAATTTTTGGGAAAATAGATCGACTAGTCTTGGACACTCGACTAGTTTGCTCAAATCTATTAAACAATTTTAGGAAAGTATGGTCTCGTTAAGTCAAACCGATCGATTAGTTGGTGTAATTGATCTAGTATTTAGGATACACTAATTGACTGGTTTGATGGGTTTACTTTAGCTACCTCTTTTTGGTTCGGGTATGCTTTAAGACTTTGACTGGTATTATTCCAACGTTATTTCATGGATAAATTAAAAATTTTGTCATGATTCTTGACCTAATTAAAAGATCAAATGCATCACATGTTATGATATAACTTACGAGAAATGGAAGGATAAAATGGGCATTTTACTCATAATGAATGAGGGTAGTTGAGAAAGGAGTAATGGAACCTAGTTTTTGTTGGAATTGAATACAACGGTGGTTATGGATTTCATTGGCTTAGGATAAATGGTAAACCCACATGGTTGGAAAAAATGGAGATAAAAGGATTAATATTGTTTAATTTGGGAATTTAACTTGGTTGCTTGTATGGGCCATGTATGATAACCCATCCTTATGAATAAAATACTAATCACTTAAAGCATAAGAAATTTAAGTTAAGTATGAGTTTGGGTTGTTGCATCCTTAATTAGAGATGAGGGATTAGTTTGTCTTTGAGTGTTTTTAATGCCTTTGAGCTTTACCTTTGGGTGGGATCCTGAGAGGTCCTAGTGTTTTACCTACCCTTGACATTGATGATGTACCAGGAGGTATCAATATTAATGGTTCTAGTTGCCTAGGGGGTTGTCTTTAACATAGACTTATGTTTATATTAGTTGGCTTTAACCTAGACTTATGTCCATTATAGTGATTGGGTTTGGTTTAGACTTATGTCCACATAGTGATTGGCTTTGGCCTAGACTCTACGTCCCTTTTTGGATAGGCTTCCATGGTATGTGATACCATGAGGAGTGCACGGTCCACCACACGATGATAATAAAATATGGTTGGTAATTACTAGTTAATAATTATGAATGATAATTTAATGAATGATTGCTCATTGGTTATGCAATGGAAGTAATGACATGGTTAATTAAATGGTTTGTGTTGGTTTATGTACTTGGTTAAGTAGTTATTTTATTGAACATTAATTACGGTGATTGGTCTATACCTTACATGAATAAATGGGTGTCATATCTTAATGAAATTAGACAAATAGAAATTACCCTATGGGTTGTTGGTCTCCTCTATGCTATTGCTCATGCAAGTGGTAATGTGTAAGTTCATGGTATCGTAAGCATGATATTTATACAATGATGATGTGGAATATGATGGCATGTGTTATGCACTCTTACTTTTATTCAAAAAGTCCTACTGTGATGCATGTCATATGTTATGATAAATTAGCATTCTTATGTACATTAAGGGAGAAACTTTGCTTACTCATTACGTAGTATACTGATGTGCTGATTGGCTTGGTCACCTGCTCATTCTCAAGAGGAGAGGACCATATACAAGTTTTTGGGGATGCCAGGTAAAGGGCCTACCTCATTTGGGTTGGGGCTTATGAACAAGAACATCTGGAAGGTTTTGGTGGGGTACGTGGAGGACCATGGTATTTGTTTTGGGCCTCATGCCCCGACCCATGTTTTATAATTCCATACTTTTAGTATGTATTCCGTAACGATTTGATCAAAACTTGTTAGGGTCATTTGTTGTAACAATTTTGTAATTGTTTCAATTAAATGTCAATTATAACTTTGATTTGTAGAGACCTCATTGACCTTTGCCTTCCCTTTCTCCTCTCTCTTAACTCCTTATCGTTTATCAATATTTGTAGAACTTGAGATACCCATCCTATAAGTGGTAGCTTGTGTAATTAGGTAGTACCATTTTTTGCATAAGGCATTGTGGACTTGATTTTCTTTTCAAATCTCAAATATAAATTAATCATATCATTAAGAGAATCATATAAACAAGTTTCAACCTTGTGTTGAATCATGATGTTAAGGCCACCTAGAAATGTAGCACATGTTTGTTCCTTTTTCTCATGGAAGTCACACATAAGTGCTAACCTTTTGAAATCCCAAACATATTCTTCAACATACAGAAGTCCTTTCTAAAACCCCAAAACTCTAATTTAGGAAATTATGATAAAATGGGGATTTCTTTGTGAGATTAATTAAATATAATAATAAAATAATGGGAGTAATTAAGACAAAAAAGAGGGAAACAATAAAAAAATTAATAAAGGAATATTATGATAATTTGCTAATTAAAATATAACTTACGAAGATTTACCCAAAATTTTCTAAATTAATATAAAAAGGAATTTAATTATTATTTTACTAGTTTTTCTTTTATTTTCAAATATTCAAAAATACCAAAATATCCTAAACACCCCAACCAACCTATTTTCCTTTTTCTTTTTTTTTCCTTTTTCTTTCTTTTTCTTCTTCTTTCCTTTTCTCCTTTCTCCTCTTCTTTTTTCTCCTTTTGTCCCCCTGTTGGGGCTCTCCCATGGGGCCCAACTCCCCCCTCTTTTCTGTACCCCGCACAGCCTAGCCTGCTCTTCTTTTCTCCCCTTTCCCACCTAAATCCCTTCTTTTCTTTTCCCCCGAATGGCTGGCCCAAGCCCCCTTCTTCATCCTCCTCCTTTCTCCCCATCCTCGCATTATAGGTCACACCTAAGACCTACCACCATCTTTCCCCTACCATAGTACCGTCTAATCTACCCCTCCTCTCTCTTCATCAGCCTTTCCTTCCCATTTTGAGCCAAAACGCCTCACCTGTATCCCTCGTGTGCTCCCCTTCCTTTCCTTTTCTCCCTTACCTACCACCTACACCTTACCATTTGCAGGCTTATACCAACCTGCCACCATCGTTCGGCAAGCCCCTGCTATGCATTCCCCCTTGTCCTCTTCCGCCTTTGTCTTCTTCTCCCTCTATTAGTTTATAAATACCCCATATCGAACTTCCACTTACCTCCTTTTCTCTACTTATAAATCCCAGCCTTTTTTGCTACTGCCACATCATACACCGCCCTAGCTACCCTTTTGTAACGCCACCACCCGAAACACCACCCAATCCCTTCCTTACATCACCCTCCCCCAAACTAAGCCACTTACCACCCCTAAATCCCCTACACAAACCACCATAAATGTGCAAATTTATCAGCTCGACTTACCCTTTGCACCTCATCGTTGTGGTGCATTGCCTTCTCTACCACAAGCACGACCTCCCCTATAACCCAATTAACCTACTAGAATCTCCTCTACCTTCCCCTACCCTTCCTTCTCCCTTTCTCCCTCTCTTTTCTCCTCCCTCCTTCTCCACCACCCTTGGTCACCACAACCACCACCATTTGCAACCCTCTCAGCCTAGAGAGTCCATCACCGCCACAACCACCATCTTACACTCTCTCTTCCAGTCTTAACAGACCCATCTTCCTCAAAACCACCACTTCCACCACCATCGTCCTTGCTGTTGCCGTGCACCAACATTGCCGCTATCGCCACCTAGCTGCTACCTTCACTAGGTTGTGCCCTAACCGTTCCTAGACCTTAAGTATAATATATTTAGTTTATTTATTATTCTAACTTTACTATTATTATTATTATTAATATTACTACTACTATTCTTAGTAAAAATATTATCATTATTATTACAAATATTGTTACTAATATTTTATCATTGACTAATATAACTACCTAACCCTATTCTCGCTAATAATATTATGGTTAACCATTTTAAAGGTAATACCCTTATTTTACTACTAAAGCTATTATTATTATTATTATTAATCCTTAATACTAGTTCATAATAGAGGTAAGTGGGAGATAATGAAATTAATAAGAGGGAAGTTAACCTTGGTGTTTCCCATCTTATAGGTGAGCCAAGTTCTACCCATAAGGAGGTATAGGAGCATGCTTCAAGCCTGGTGTCATTTTAGGTAAATATGTGGTTACGGCCTAATATGTGTATTATGTGTATTATATGTTATATGTGATGATATGTTTATATCCCTTATGTGGTTATGAACTATGTATGTACTTGTAGCATAGCTCGCTAAGTGTGGAGCTAAGGTAAGTTGTATGTGTTCTCTTTATGGCATATGTAATATGATAATGTGTCTTGTACTCTGTGGTGCTTATGTGATATAACCCTTTAGGAAATACATGCTATTAGGCTTTAACAGATATAGTGTGGTGGTGAAAAGATGAAAGGGGTAAAGGAAGTGAGTTGATTAGAGGGAAGTAAGAATGACCTAAGTGTCTCATGACTTAAGGGTGGACGAATAAAAAGATATAAATGAATATAATAAGAGAGTGAAAAGAATCTGGCATTGGGAGTATAGGACTTGCATGGGATAGAGAGTCTTTGTATGGGGATTATCCTTACTTGGGAAAATTGACTTGAGGCTTAAGTAAGGTGAGGGAAGAGTTATTAGGGTGATTGGAATCCATAGGTGAAAAATACTACATGGGTTGGTAGAATGTTTCACGAAGAACTTGGCTATAGTTTAGGAGGAAAATTCTAAGTGGGGGATATTGTGGAAGGGAGAAATAATGGGAAGGATTGGAGTACGGGGTGAAAGTGAAAGGATGTCACATGGGGGTGAATATGTGTCATTTGGAAGAGGGAATGGTAAATGAGAGTGATGGAGGGACAACATACGATCAAGGAGAGGTGCTAGGGTCTAGGGTAGCTAACTAGGGTTTTGTGGCCACATGTGCAAAATGGGAAGTAAAGTGGAATTCTTAGGGATGGATCAAGTGAGGTGATGAGATGGTGGCAAGGAAATCATGGTTTGTGTAAGATAGAGGAAGGTTAGGCCATATAGGCTAGATTAGGGTTCCTTAGGGAAAATACTAGAGGGCGATAGTGAGTTAACCTAGAGATATGGGAAATTGGGCCTCGACTAATGCACATAGGAGTTGGTTATTCATGGTAAGTAAGGTAAATAGGGAAAGGACACCTGGATGTACACGGAGGTGTACAAGTCCTAAGATATGGGACAAGCCTTTCATGAGAATAGAAGTAGACGGGTTGTGTGAGTAAGTAGTCGATGGGGCTTGCATGTCTATGGTTGAAATATTTATCGAATAAGACATGAATAAGATACTAACCATTTAAAGAGAAAGATTGTTGAGCTGTACCCAGATCAGTCCACTAGCGAATAATAGGGGCCAAGTGCCTTGTGCTTTGGAGACTATTCCACTGGTAAATAACAATGGCCAGGTGAATTTTTTCCTGGGTGTTTTCCAGTCCATCGGCTATAATAGTTGGCGATCTTGAACTCAACAACAAAGCCCATTGACGATAAGCCATGGAAAGATACTATCTACTTATAGTGAAACACCATGAGAGTTGGGGCTAGACTGGTCCATCGGCAAATAATAGTAGCTAGGTGGCCAGTTGCGTTATGCTCTATATGTTTTTCGATCCACTGGTTATAATAGTGGGGATCCTATACTCGCATGGGCTTATAATGAGAATGGTGTGAAATGGGAATGATGACCAGTGATCTAATGATTATGTCTAACCATATTGATTCACTGCATGTACTACCTATCTTTCATGTATGGTTACCTGTATGTATTACCTATCTTTCATGTATGGCCTTAGCTATATGGTTACCTTGTTTAGTACGTAGCTTATTGATCACTCGTTTCATGGGTGCTGCTCATTCCCATGAGTAGAGGTCCCTTCTTAGTTGGTGCAACTAGAAGACGCTGTCTTCGATGTCTATGCCACATTCGAGGCATCGGACAAGGCTGAGTGTTGATCTTTTGAGACTTGGCATATGGCCCAAGAGCAATGTAGTCTGGACTCTTCTTTATTAAGCTTTTGTATTACTGTTTGTATTATTCTCTCTCCTTAGGGGCTTTAACTATGTAACTATTTCTAGTTTGTAATGAATTTTAATCACACACTCTACTTTTCTCTTTATAAATATTTTAGATTTCTATAGTCCTTTATCTTAAGTGTGTTTAATGTCTTGAAAAATTACTTTTAGCGTTGTGGTTGGTGTGAGATTGGCTGGGGGCCACGCTTGTGATGATCACAGTGGTAGCAACTCCTATGCTTATGTAAGTTTTCATTAAATGAAAATTTTAAATTGTGATTTTTGGAGGTATAACATCCTTGCCTAGGAGGAGTGAATATAATGTTATTATCTTGCTCATACTCTTTCGATATAAATTTCTTTCTCAAATGTTTCTTGAAATTATCCCAAGATTTTATTTTAGATTTACCTTCTTTTTCTCTAGTTCTTTTCAAGTTATCATACCATATCCTAGAAAAATTCTTGAACTTATATGTATATAATTGACATCATGATATTCATTGCATTCAAATATAGCCTCTACCTCATGTAATCACTGAAGAAATAAATTAACTTCTTATTTACCTTCAAAATTAGGAAGATTAAGTTAAATACCTTTATCTTCCTTTTCATGATTCTTTGGTCAATGGTCAAAGATCCATTAGTTACTTCCACTCCTTTGTGACTCTTCTTCATAGTATACGTGTGATTTAAAATATCTCCCCCTTGTTGCATTGATTAGTTTTTCTACATTTCCCATTTAATCTCCATAGAACTCCTTTTGTTTTTGCATATTTTGGATCGAATAATATTGGAAAATTGAGGTTCCATCCTTTGAAATTGAGTTTGCATTATAGGACATTGATGAAATTGAGCATTTATAATAGTTAGATTGATTAAGAAATTTTGTATTGCCTCAAATATGGTTTGAAATTTTTTTCGTCCCCCATTGTCATCGAATTAGTAAAACACTTAATAAAAGAGTTAGTAATATTTTGGGTTTTGATTAGGAAATTCATTCAAGGAAATGTTCATATTTGATTTTTGGTTGGTTCTTGTTGAATTTTTTTTACTCCAATGAATCAAACATGCAACCAACAATCAAATATCACACACAAATGAGTTATTACACCTTGCATGTTTCTTGTTAAGTTTTTGATACAAAATATAAAAATGATTATATCTAAATCATTCAATACCTTTCAAAAAATTATGTAGGTTTTCCAAGTTTTATTATGAAATGTATCTATAGTGATGTAAAAAAAATAAATCTATTTGTGTTATGTATGTAACTCACAAACAAACGTCCCAAATTATAGACTATACACAACTTATGTTTGAATATATAGAAAACACAAAACCAACATAATTCTCTTAAAAGAAACGACTAGCAATTAGGGTAAATGAATAATTAGTTATCATGCACTTAAATCAAGGTAACTATTTAATATGCAAACCTATCTTAATCACGTAAAAGATCACGAAGAATAATTCTTTTCAATATCAATAAAAATACAATTCACACACATACATGTTTCCCCCCTAAAGAAATTAAAACTCTAATATGCAATCCCTATATTTTTTGTTTTGTTCTTAGCATGCAATCGTTCAAGACTTACATCAAGATAAATATATAACATTACCTATCTCTATAACATCCATTTAAGATTATAAAAATGTGTACATAATTCCAATAAAAGCAATGAAGATTCAAAGAATCATAGCAAGAATGTTCAAGAACCTCAACCAAATTTATTGGTGATGTGTTAGCCTGTCTCAACTTTTAATACACTACTACAAAAACGGGAAATAATAACGGGACATTAATAACGATAGTTCGAAAACCATTTTCAAACGCGTGAAAATTAATTGGCGAGAAGTTTTGATAACAGTTCTAGTTAAAAACCGTTATTAAAAGGGTAACGTTAAAAATTGGATGGATGTTTTAATAACGGTTTTATGTAAACCGTTATTAAAAGAGCATTTAATAACGGTTCATATTAGAATCGTTGTCAAAAGTCATAAGCTTTTAATGACGATTCCTGAAAGAACCGTTATTAAAAGATGTTTTAATAACGGTTCTCTCAGGAACCGTTATTAAAACCCTAAAATCAAACTTTTATTTGTCTCGGTTATGTTTCGTGCCAAAGTTTTTAGACTCTCTGCACTTTTGTTCTCTTTCTCTCCTCCTTGCAAACCCTTGCACCACCACACCGTGCATCGCCAACTCTCCACCACACCTCTGCCATTGTTCCGAAGCTAGCTAGCACTTGCACTTTCATCCTCCGTCGTGTTTGAAGCCCTTTCTTCTCTGAACATTCTCACCGTCGTGTTTGTAGCTAGCTCACTTTATGTATGTGTTTTTTCTTCCTCTTGTAACTTTTTATCTACTTATATATGCATATATATATAAATGCATGCATGTTGCTACAGGGTTTCGTTTGTTTGTTATTGAAAGATTGTGGTTTGCCGTTCGAAAATGTGTTGTTGAATGTGTTGGCTGAAAATTTTGTTGTTTGTTGTTGAATTTGTTGCATTATTGTTATATATTAACAAATTCATGTGTTGGCCGAGACCTTTACTTATTATTTTTGTATTTTTTTGTATGGATGATATAGATTCAACATTATTTAGAGCTACAACCGTAATAAACAAAAGAGAAGACATTATTGAGGTTATTTAGAGCTAGATTCAACTGTAAACTTTCGAGGGTCATAAATTTTTCATGGGACCTCGGATTTAGGTGATCTAGGAGGCTATTTTCAGTATTTTTTCGAGATCTACAACCATGAAATCGGCCTAGCTGTTTTGGGAAATTTTGGATCCCAGAAAAGGCCATTTTGGCCTCTAAATTGATGTTTTTTGGTTACATACAAGTGATACAACCTTGAGGGTATATTTTTAGGGTCTTTTTAACCAAATTGAACCTTTAATTTAGACTATCCTGAAAACCTTTTTCACATTCTAGGGTATGAGGGTGTTATATAACCTCTTGATTAAAGTGGTATTACATGTTGTCTACCTTTGTATTTTTTATATATAATTTATTCTACAAACACCCATTATATATCTACCCCATTGTATTATTTTGTATGTAGGGTAATACATGTTTTTCAGTTATTTTAGTTTTTACTTTTATCAGAATTGTTTTTCCTCTATTATTTATCTCTTTATCCAGCCATCCATCTATTTAGCCTCATTGGGTATCTTACCATGTCTTAGCTGGTGAGGATTGTAATAGTATTTCTAATGGGGCTATTACTTTCTTTTGTTTTCATGGTTGCTAAGATATTCAAATTTAAAGACTTCTTAGTTCTCACTGTAATTATGCCAATTCTGTGTAATTATGGAGCTTTAGATACCTCTAAAGAGCTATTGGAACCAGATCTTCGAGACAAAGGAACTTAGATGATGGATCTTATAGTCCATAATAGATTGGTCAACATAGATCCAAGCCATGTATGTTTGCTTTTCCATATTTTTCTATTAATGAATCATGACATATATATATTTTACCTAATTGCTAACTGTATATTAATTGAAACATGAGTGTTGTAGTTTTTCACCGATAACTATACACGAGGCCAACAATATAATGTTGATGAAATTGATGAAGTTAGAGACCAATGGGCCAAGCACGTGCACTCATTCATTTGGTATTAGGTAGCGATCTATATATTCTACATGTATTTTTAGGTTTGTATTTCGTCTACATCTTTCAGTCTTTCCAGCCTAGATTTGTGAACTCTTTATTTTGGGGTGTAGAGCTACCAAGTTGTGGTATGCCCACTAATTTTTATTCCCAAGTATAGTTGGTGTATTGAGACATGCATACCAATTATAGATTGATTGAAATTATGGTGTGATTGCAGATTTGGTATGAATTGATGTTGTTTTACATTGCAGATTTGGTAATTGTTTGAACATACAACTGTGCATTACCCAAAAAAATATTGCAAAAACAAAAAAAAAATAGGAGTTTTAATAACGGTTTTTAAGTAAAAACTGTTATTAAATATGAAGTTTACGCACATATTCGCAGATTTTGTGTATTTTTCATGACGGTTATGAAACGTTATTAAAGATTTAATAACGGGCGATTCAATAACGGTTGAAAACCGTTATTAAAACTATAAAATAACCGTTATTAAAACCCCTTTCCGTGGTAGTGATAGGTGTTGTCCTTCATGTGTCTTTGATCCAAGAATTTTATTTAGTACCAAGATTTATGCGGAAAATAATAAGGGAATTATTCTTTCATAATGTAGGATCTATTTGTCTTGTCATTGAAGTATAATGATGTTCTAAGTTGATATAACATTCAAAGCTTGAAGTTATCTTCAACCAAATGCCACGATTTGAATTTGATCTTCGCCATGATCAAATCAATTCTAAAGAGATATCATAAAGTTTTCTCTATAGAACACTGCCTAAACTCCCAAGATAAAATCATTTGAAGAGGAAGGAAGGGAGGTATAATTCTTTCTTAAGAAGTTGTGGAACTCTTATTTCATTTATCAACCAAATCAATTCCACACCTAATGTATAAGGCTCCACCATATATAAATATACACACTTTTTTATTGTATATATAAATATTTACAATTACAAATGAAAATAAATTATAATATATATATATAATATCAAAATTACACAAAACCCTAGTTAAGATAATTCAATTAATAATCATGTAATCAAGCTTCATAACTTATAGATTTCCTTCTGTGCTACTTTGTACCTTTTTCATTGTTATTAACTTGCACACTAGATATCCTTGGTGAATTCTTCTTCGTACAAAAATATATAATAACTATAAGAATCACTTAATGAAATGTTATTAAGTAATTATAAAGGTGTTTAAGATTTTTATGATCAATTGGCACCATATTCAAATATGTAGTTTTTTAACATCCAACATGAGAAGAATGAGATAGATATGGTCCTATATCACTCACACTCAAAGTCTCAATATCATAAACTCTACATGAAATACCATTTCCTAAGATAACAACTTCACCTCAAATAGTGTCGTATGTCTAAAACGGGCTTCTATTAGAATAAACATGATAGAAGTACCCAAAATTCATAATCCACCTATAAGCTAATATAATGAATTAGTACATCACTTTTCCCATCAATTATAGCAAAATCACATTCATTAGATACACATTTTATAGTATATATAGGTTTCCAATTAGAGAAGTAATTTCTAATATGGCCTTTCATCTGACAGCTATGACATACCATATCCTTGAACTTATCCTTGCTTAATCTAGACTTATTACCTAGCGCTAACTGAGATGGAAGATTTTTACGCTTAGTTGGAGGTTTTACTAGAGAAGGGGTACATTCAACTAAGTGTATCTCATGAGGGAGAACTAGTCCATTTTGTAAGGAAGAAGGATGGTGTGTTGAGACTCTACATTGATTATCGAGGATTGAACCAAGTGATGATGAAGAACTATAATCTTTTATCTTGGATCAATGAACTCTTTTATTAGTTTCATAGGGCTATAGTGTTTTTGAAGATAATTCTTAGATTAGGGTTTCGTTAGTTGAGGATTTTCAAGAAGGAAATGCTAAAGATAGTTTTAAGGATGTGGTATTGCCATTATGATTTCACCATGATGTCCTTTGGACTCATGAATGTGACAGTGTTCATGGTTCTCATAAATCATATCTTCCAGCAAAAACTTGATCAATTCATTATGGTCTTCATTGATGGTATCTTGATTTACTCTCAGATTGTTGAGGAACACGAGCAGCACCTTAGCTAGGTTATAGAGTAGTTAAGGACCTATTAGTTATATGCTCAGCTTTCAAAGTATGAGTTTTGGTTGGATAAGGTAGCTTTCCTTGGTCATGTCATCTCAAAAGAATAAGTGTTGGTGATTCCTTTTAAGATCAAGGCAATATTAATATGGTCAGCACTAACAAATGTCAGGGATATACATAATATTTTGGGGTTATTAGGGTACTATAGACGATTTATCTAGGATTTTTCTAGGATCGCTTGTCCTATAACTACTTTATTGAAGTAGAAAACTTGCTTTCATTAGGATGATAAGTTCATAGAGGCTTTTGAAGAGCTCAAGAAGAGATTGCATTTAACTCTAATTCTTTCCTTGTTTTTTGGTATAGAGAGATTTGAGGTGTATAGTAATGCATCCAAGCTTGGTCTATGGTGAGTGTTGATGCAACATAGGAGGATAGTGGCATATGCTTCTCACCGATTGAAGGAGCATGAATAGAATTATCCTATGCATGAACTTAAGGTTACCTTGAAGATATGGAGACATTACTTATATGGAGTACATTGTAAGTTCTATTTAGACCATAATAACCTTAAGTACATCTTCATACAACAAGAGATGAACATGAAGTAGAGAAGATATTTAGAGTTAGTTAGGACGACGATTTGGATTTGACCTATAATGAAGGTATGACCAACATTATAGCGGATACTCTTACAAAAAAGACTTCACACTCCTTTGGTTTGCTAGTTGTGTTAGATTGGATTTGGAAAGATCCTCAAGAGTTGAGCATAGAGATCATTATGTTAGAGGTTCTCGAGACAAGGGTGAGAAAAATTCAATTAGTAGCACGAGACATATGTGCATATTATGTTTGAAAAATGCGTAATGGAGTAGCTTTTGATGTCAGCAATTTTGACCGTAGTGGCCTTGTTATACTAGTCCAAAAATATGTGCACGGTGCGATGAAGTTTTTAGGAACTGATGTACTCTTTTAATACTTTTGGCTGAATTAATGTTTTGATTTTGTGTTATGGTACCTATCAACATGTGGTTGGCCTATCAACCACTCTATTTTGAATTCCCAGGTATGCCTTGTGTACATATACAACTTTTAAGTTATATTTACCACATTTTACTAGGAGATAAGGGTGAGTGCCCTCTCAATCACACCGACAGTTCTTAATGAGATTCAAGCTAGTCAACATGCTTTTTATCATTACTCATTTCACACCATGCTTTTTATCAATCCATGCGAGTATGGGAACCTTACTATTATAGCTAGTGGATTGCTAACTTGTAAAGTAGAACACACCTAGCCACTATTATATGCTGGTGGATCGGTCATCAAGGTAAGATGTTCTAGGGCACTATTATGCTGGTGGATCGGTCTGGCCCCGACTCTCATGGTGTTCCAGTGTAAGTACTTAGTGTCTTTTATGTGTCATGTCAAACTTAGTGTTTGGTTTATTGAGCTCAGAATCCTCCACTTTTATAGCTGGTGGAGCGGTCAGTTGTAGGGCAGAACATACCTAGCTACTATTATCTACTGGTGGATCGGTCTCCAAGGCACCCCGGCACCTGGCCACTATTATGCCGGTGGATTGGTTTCTAGAGCACCCCGACACCTAGCCACTATTATGTTGGTTGATTGGTCTGGGCCTAGCTCAATAATCTTCCACTTTACGAGATTAATTTTTTATCATGTCTTATTCAACAAGTTTTACCCTAAATAGGCTTGACCAACTCTGTCTATGCCTATCCCCTAAGAGGGCCCGTCCCATATCTTGAGACTCTTGTTCCTCCTAACTTGCCCCAAAATTCTTTCCTTATTCCACTACTCACACTAGGGGCCCAACTCCTATGTGTGTGGGTCAAGGCCTACTATTTAACACCACTAAGCCCACTCACAGTGTTCCCTAGGGTTTTCTCCATAAAGCCTAATTTGGGCCTATGTGGCCCATCCTTCGCTACCTCACACAACCAAGGTTTTTTAACACCCCACACATCACAACCGTTAAATTGAACCCTCATCATCTCACTTTACTTCCCTAAATACATGTGTGAACACAAAACCCTAGGTGGCTATACCAAACCCTAGCTGGCCATGCCAAACCTTAGCATCCTCCTTTCCATATGTCACCCCTTCATTTCTCACGTTCCACTCTTGTTTTCCCATGATACCTATGCTCTCCCCACACATGACAATCCTCTATCCTCATCTCATACTTCACTCACCTTCATTTATTTTTCCTTTTTCCACCTTCTCAAATTAGGGTTTCCTCCCAAACCCTAGATTGGTCTCTTATGCACCCTCATACTTTCCCACGTACAATTTTTTACCCAAAGCCTCAAGCACCCAAACAGCTCTTCCTTTACCTTCCTCACATCCCAAGGGAACTTTCCATAACTAAAGTTCACCCCCATGTGGAATCTATTCATCCCATGCAAACATTAGATTCTTCCATACAACCCTAGATTCTCCCATGTAAAATCCACCCACTCTTCTATTTTATTCATAGTCCCTTTTATTTTTTTTCATCTCATGGATCATGGGATATTTAAGTCAATCCCACATTCTTTTATCAACTTATTCTCCTTGGTCAACTTATTTCCCTTTGGTCCACTTACTTCCCCATTTTTATTTTTCATCCTTCCACCCTATAACACTACAAAACTTATCCTAGCATACATGTCCTAATAGGGCCATATCACTTCACATCACAATTCACAGCACAAAATATTATACACATGCCATAAAAGAGTACAAGAACATACCTCAACTTTAAGCTACGCTACACATAAAACAGTTATAACAATAGCACAAGATACATAACATATCATTATACATGGCATCCAAGGCATATAAGGCACAAAGCACACATAAGGCCTAAGCTAAACCATTACCTAGCACATCACGGGTCTTGGAGCACGCTCATACACCTTTTTAGGGTTTTGACTGGTTTCACCTATAAGAAGGAAAAACTAAGGATTAGTTTCCCTTCTACCAAAAATACTATTATTTCCTATTTTATTCTAATATTAAGGTTTTGACAATAAGAGAAACTTTGCAAGTGAAAGTAGGGTTCTTTTATTCTTAAGTTAGCCTACTAGGATATTACTAGTCAAAATAGGTTTATCTTAATATTTATAGCCATATTTATAGTATTAAAGCTAATAGTTTTATTTCTTCTAATAATGATACTAACACTAGTTATAGAAAAAATAGTGATATTAATAATAATAGTAATATTAATACTCATAGTAATAGAAACTCTAGTATTTTTAAGGGAAAGTCTAATAATAGGGTTAGGGATATAAATAATAATATAATGATAGTAATATAAAAAAATGACTAATATTACAAGCAATAATAATAATAATAATAATAATAATAATAATAGTTAAAATAATAATAAAATAGGGTTTCAACCCCTTAATAGTAATAAATATGAATAATAATAATAATAATAATATAAATACAAGTAAAATGGTTAAGGCTTGCATAATTAGGGTTTAAGGGTTAAGAGGGGTCAGGGTACCACCAAGGGTTGGTGGTGACTAGCGGCGGTGCACGGTAGTGGTAAAAAAGGGAGAGAAGGGAAAAAGTTGAGTGTTTAGGCTAGGATAAGTGGAATGAGAGTGAAAGTTGAGGTGTTGGAGGATGCCCAGGTAGAGAGGGTTGGAGTGATGGTGGTGGTGCAGGCGGCAGTGCTATGGTGGCCAAAGGTGGTGGAGAGGGAAGAAGGGAGGAGAGGAAGGAGAAAAGAAGGGTGAGAAAGGTAGAGGGAGGTCACTAGGTGATTTTGGAGGGTATAAGGGATGGTGGTTGTGGTAGGAGGGGCATAGGGTGGTGCAAGGGCTGTGGTGGCTAGGATATGGCTGATCGGGGAGCGATCTTTGCATAGCCTAGGTGGCTCATGTAGGGAAAATCGAGGTTGGTGGAGGTTAATGTAAGGAGTGGTTTGGTGGGTGGCTTGGACGGCGAAAAAATTAGCAGCAGTGATAGAAAAGGGAGAGTTTTTGGGTTGAGAGAAAAAGCTTGAATGAGAGGTGGATGAGAAATATTTATAGGCTAAGAATAAGGGGCAAGGAGAGAGGGGAAAGGGGAAGGGTTGGTGGCAAGCATGCAAGTTACCGGCTGGTAGCCCATTGGCAGGAGAAGGCCTAGGAAAATCATAGGTCAGGCTGCTTGGGAAGGGATAAAGGAGAGGAGAGAGAGCCATGTTTAAGGGGAGAGAGATGCTAGGATTGGGTGGAGGAGAGAGAGGGGATGTTACAGAAGAGGGTAGGGGCGGTAGGCTGGCATACGATGAAAAGGAGGCCACGTGTGTGTGTCAGGATGTGGGAAGGTTAGACATGGGGAGAGAGAGGGATTCAGGGGAGAAGGGAAAGAAGAAGGGGGCGTGCGGCAGATGGGCGGTCAAGGAAAAATAAAAAAGGGAGGAGAAACCAGACTAGGATGGAGGGAGAAGGAGGGTGCATTTATACAGGCCTTGGGTCGTGCTGGAGGAATGGAGGGGGAGGGGGTTTTGGGCTGTAGGGGGGTTGGGCTAGCCCAGTTTGGGGGAGGGAAGGAAAAAAGAAAAGAAGAAAGAAGGAAAAAGGAGAAAAGAAAAGAAAGGAAAGAAAAGAGGGGAAAAAGGAAAAAAAGGAAAAAAAGGTGGGTTGGGGTATTTATAATATTTTGGTATTTTGAAATATTTAAAAATAATAATATTTTAAATAAAATAATAATTAAATTCCCTTTTTAGGTTAATTTAGGATTTTGAGAGATTTTTCCTAAATTCCATTTTAATTAGCAAAACACCCTAATTTTTTTCAATTACATTATTTATAAATTTCCTCTTAATTTACCCTAATTAATCCCCCTTGTTTTAATAAAATAATTTATTTAATTAATTTTCCTGATAAATCCTTAATTAGCTATAATTCTTAAGATTAGGGTTTTGGGGTGTTTTGCACTTTATGGGAAAAAGTGCCATAATTCTGTATTTTGAAGTGGCTAATGTGAGACGGTTGTGTTAGGAAAAGAGAAGTAAAGGGTACTCCTAGGAAGATTAGATTGATTTGAGCCTAGATGAAGGTGTCTTAGGATACACAGAAGAGTTATGTAGACTTCTAGAGGAGAGCAAATGGGTTTGTTGTGGGTGACCAATTCCTTTTGAAAGTTTCACCAACTAAGGGAGTGATGTGTTTTGGTTAAAAGGGCAAGCTTAGCCCGATATATATTTATCCATAAAAATTTATGGATTTGGTTGGAGAGGTTGCTTACCATCTTGCCTTACCTTTTGAGCTTCCACAAGCGCATAATATTTTCCACATCTCTTAATCACGAAGGCATGTGGTAGATCTATCACATATCATTTAGTAGGAGTTGATTGAGCTCAATGAGATATTTACTTAGGAGGAGCAACCATTTAGTATCCTTAATTACAAGACTCGGAGGATGCGTTCAAAGGTCATTCGACTTGTGAATGTCTTTTTGTCATGACATGGAGCAAAGGAGGCCACTTGGGAGTCTGAGGAGGATATCAAGATAAAGTATTTGGACTGGGTAGTACCCTTTTAAATATGTTGTGTTGATAATGTTGCCCCTTATACAAGGTAACACCCTTCTCTCATGTACTAATCCTTAGCTGTTTTATTCATTGGATGATGGCTTAGGGTTTTCTCACATTTTGAGCTTATAGTAATATGTATCTTTTATGGAATTCGCGGATTAAGTCTCTCTTAAAATTTTACAATACCTTGTCCTAATGTCCTTCAAAATGTGTTTAAAATTATTTTTTCATAAAATAAATTAGTTTGGTTTTTGAATGGGCTTGAAGTTCTAATAAAAATTTAAATTTCAAGTGTATTGATCAATTTCTTTCCCTATCCAATCAACTCATATGCTAAAAAATTGATAATTTTTTTTTCGACAAACCAATCACCTTGTTTAGACAAGCTAATTGAATAGGTATCCTACAATTTCTAATCCATTTTTTATTTTGAATTGAATATCTTTTTAATGCTTATGAAAACATATAATTAGAATCCTTTTGTGCTAATAAGCATATTTTAGTGCTTTGCAATTATTTTCAAATTATTTGGATCATTATATGATATTATTTAGTTAATTTTTCCAAAAAAGCACTTTTGAGACATGCCCCACCTTCTGTCTTCTCCCTCACCTAACTACACTCAACTATCCTCACTCCATCAAGTCAACTCTTAACTTTAGGTTTCCCTCACTCAACCATACCAGTCTCATCTCCCTCTCTCCTATGAATGTTAACCAAGCCACATCTCTGTACTCTTCATTTATGATCTACTATCGTTCCTCACTTATTATTCTTTCTCTCTTCTCCATTTTCTTACTAGAGTGTTTTCCCAAGTGTTGAGCATCCTTTCATTCTTTCCCTCTCTCCTCTTTGTTGAGAAAAAAAGTTAAAACTTATTCTTGTTTCCTCCTTTCTTTCTTAGAGAATTACCTTCTTTATCTTCTTCTAATATTCTCTTTAGTTCTTCCTTGTTTTTCCTAAGCATGGAATAGTTGAGGTTTGAGAAAGGTTGAAGATTTTAGTTCTTTTCCTTTAGTATCTATTTTTGAGAAAATATTTTGTTTTGTCTTCTTCTTCTTCTTCTAATTTTCTCCTTTATTTGAATGAAGTTTTGAATGATGATTTTAATTGTTTTAACTTTAATTATATTAGGATTTAAGGTTTTTTTTTTTCTGGGTAGCCATCAAGTAGGAGCTTTTATGCTAGAAGAATTACTTTATGATAAGGCCTTATTATCTTTAATATATATAGGGCTCTATTCTTTATTAAGGTTCCATGTGTTGGGTGTGTTCATGTGAACATGGTCTAATTTATATTCTATAATTTGATCTTGTTGTAAAATTTATTCCTAAAGCTTGTATCATCGGGTTTCTATGATTTTTATGCATAATTTGGCCACTTGAGCTTAATTGGTTAAAATATTAAATTACAATTTATCCATGTGATTCTATGTGTGCAATGTGTATTTTTATGTGTGTTATGAAATATAAGCAAGTAAGAATTAATAGGATAAAGTATGGCATATTTTGGGTGTGTGTATTGCAAGTGTGGGTATGTTTTACCTAAACTAGTCGATTGGTTCATAGAACCCATCAACTGGTTGTGCGAGCATTCACATTGATTAGAAATTTTAATTCGTTGTTCATGGGAAAAGTCAACTGGTTTGATAAACCAGTTGACTAATTTTAATAAAAAGTCGATTGGATTGTCAAACATATCATTTGTAACCTTGTAGCCAAAAGTTCTTTATTCTCTACTTAGATCCATTGATCATTTGAACCAAACTTATTGAATCGTTTCAATGAATAATTGATTGGTTTGTCAAACCCATTAATTGGTGACATTATGGAGAAAAGTGGTATGATCTCTACTTAGACCTATTTATCGTTTACATAAAAGTCACTGATTGGTTCCTATGAACATTTAATTAGTGAGACCAAAAATCGACTGGTCCTTTGGTGTTATTTTGTTTTAGATCTAGTATGACTAGACCAGAATAGTCTAGTTCACTAGTCTTAGGGATCGATCGACTTGTCTGGTTGTATGCTACCTGGTTCGATTATTAATTATTTTTATTCTCTTAGCCCTTTTGTGCTAATACCTTCATGTAATTATAAAATCTAATTTATGATTTCAAGTCTACTTTTTTTGAATTTAATAAGATTCATAATGATAATTTTTGGGATTCAATTATTTATGTTTGGTGTTATGCCTAAACACCCAATTAGGGGCTTTTATGCCTTATGAAATGTTTGGTGTCATCACTTGAAAATATCCAAATTTTTTAATAATGAAATTTAATTATTTTTGGTGTTATGAATTGGAAACACTGATTTGGTTATTTGTGTATTTTATCTGTGATTTGTTAAATTAGTTAAAAATGTATAATAATGGAAAATGATTTTGTTCAAGCCTTTTTCTCTGACTCTCATGGTAGTTGACCACTAATTCATGGGTGAAGTGCCTTCTAGTTTATATGTTTCATTCAATATCTATTTCCTTCTCTACTAAATTATAGTTAGTAGAGGGTATGCACATATTTTTGAGGCATAGGATTATACTATCCTAGGCTACCATTGCATCATTGTCTAATATGGGTGATTGAGGTATTCCAGTATAAGTACCCTAGAACTTCATATTTTTCATTGCTTAGGTGAGTGTGGTATCTTAAATTTTTTACCCTCATACCGGAGGCATTCAAAGTTTAGTGGGTGAGGTATCCCAACACAAGCCCCCTGGTGAACTTCAACCATGTGTGGTGGTTGTGGTATCCCAATTTGTTTTATCCCTCATGGCATGTGCACTTACTGTATGGTGGGTCTGGTCTTGCCAAAGAAAATCCCTTTCGATGTATCTTGACACCATATGGTTGGTGTGGTATTCCATTTTGATGCCATAACTTTTATTCATTGTGGAGAGATAGGTGTGGTTGAATGAACTATCTTATTAATTAGAAACTGTGTGACCACTAAAGAGACTATTATAATATGGTTTATATTGTATGGATTAAGATGCATTTATAGAATTGTTATCCTTAGTGATTTCCATGCAATCATGTATTATTATATTACTACTATGAGATAAATGTTAAATTGTAATGGTATTATTATCATCATGTTTCTTTATGAATTCAATGTGTTGCATGAGCCTTATCATGTTTTAGGTAGTATGTCTTATCAATACTTCACAATACTGATATAACACTTGTGTAGTCACTGTGATGATCTATCTTCTAGTCCGGGGAGTAGAGAACAATTTTTAGGGTTACAACTCTCAATTAGAGTATGCTAAGTATGATGAAATAGGCCATTAGCGAGTCATAACTTGGGTTTATAGATTTATATTTATTCTTAAGAGTTAAGCTAACTAGTTAGAGGTGTTTTTGCCACTACCTTTGGAAGTTTGTGATCTTCTAATTATTTAGACTCTTGACCATATTTCCTCTATTTAGATTTGTAAACCATCATAGTCTTTCTTTCTATACTATTGTTCTCACCTTAATTACCTTGTAATTTCACATTAATATTATGAACATGCGGTTGTCGTTCATTGCTTCATTTTAACTTTCATTAGCATAAGTTAGGTGATAAACAAACTTCTCTTATAGCTAATTTGGCAATAACATTCCCTAGTGTTGTTTTTCATATGCTTCCATATTATTTGAAAAATAAAATTTTATGGTTCAAAAATTGGGGTTGTTATAGTTTGTCTTTAGAAATTTTTACTACCTTCTTATGCCTTTGGCAATGATTTTTACATTGATGATGTTCTAAGGGATATTGATATATTCCATCCTCAATGGTTTTGTAACCATAGGAGATTCTTTTTTTTTTCCGTTTAACTTATATCTTTTTGTTATCTTGGCTTCAAACTAATATTTTGTCTATTTACTTATTGGTGTGACTTCCATGTGTATTGAGAGACCATAGGGTGTAACCATGCACATTGCTCACAAATTTGCATAAGTGAATTCTATGATAATAGAAATTTGTTTCATAGTATAAAATGTAACCTCCTTTTTCATTATCATATGAATATCTTTTCCTCACATGCATCCATGAATTATCGTGAGGTCTATGTTCTATGAATTATGATGCTCTTACCATAAGAATCCCTGGTTGACGTATCATGTGAATTTATTTGCTCGTTAACTTATGGGTTACACCATATGCACTAATCTAGAGGTAATATAAGTGATCTATGTTTTCTTACAAGTTTGATATGTATTTCTAAGTATGTTATAACATTAGTATTCTTGAACTTTTATACACTTATGGTCAATAAGTTTTAATAGATCAAAAAATGTCCTACATGACCTTCTGTTAAAGTATATGAGTGGCATAATTTGATTATTGCATGCAAGTGTTGGAATATATTTGCATAATCATGTTATGTGAAATTTACATATATCATGATCCAAATAATGGGCATAGATTGGTTTTCTCATTATTCATCCATACTAATAGG
Organism: Tamarix chinensis; assembly: GCA_030549775.1. Classification (NCBI taxonomy): domain Eukaryota; kingdom Viridiplantae; phylum Streptophyta; class Magnoliopsida; order Caryophyllales; family Tamaricaceae; genus Tamarix; species Tamarix chinensis. The sequence goes on along the minus strand of CM060177.1, from coordinate 59,946,085 downwards.
GTTGTTGCTGTAATTTCCTTATCAATTCCATGAGTAAAAAGCCCAGTGGAGGATTCTGAGGATCGTTAGTGAGTTGTCTAATTTATTTATAAGGATATTTGGGTTATTTCAGAGTCATAATTTCCAAATACATTTCCTTTTGATGGTCTTGAGTGATTAAGGCATTTTCTATAATACCCACATTTTTTGTTAATAAATATTTTTATTTTAAAACATTAAGGAAGAGGAAAATATAAAATGCATGTAGGAATAATGGAGCCTTTGCACCACACCTAACACATGACGGATGTTCATTGCCTATCCAGTGTTAGATACAATGCCAAAGAAACCAAAACTAGAAATAAAGTGCACAAAAATATAATATTCTTATACAATAAGGAAATATATTTATAATATAAAATTATAACAGGTCCCAAAAATATCCATATTCCTCAAAAGGAGAAAACTAAAATTACAAAAATATAATAGAGATAGGGAAAAAAATACAGTAAGTCCCAAAACCTTGGTCAATTAATGAGAAATAAAAGATCTTCGGGTGTTCACTCTCTCAAGCCCCAGAGCCCAACACAAGTAGGTCAATTGCTAACCTTCCAAAAAAACCATCACATGGTCCACTTCCTATAGGATTGAGTAGGTAACCTAACAAATGGGTACATCAGTATGCTAACTACTGAGTAAGTTAAGTTACCTCCTTATCAAGAGTTAAAATCCTAGAATGCCTACCGTAATAAAATAGATCACACAAAAAAGTATCATACTTGTACAATAAAATTAAATATACATGGATTATCATGATCTTACAATGTATTTGGATTTTTCTAAGTTACATGTTCCATTAGATTCATATTTTGTAAGCATTAATTCATTTTTGAGGGATAGATTGATTACCACCCCATGGTCTTACATATCATGGAATCCCTATCAAAACCATATGACAAAATATTTAGCAAAAGCTAAGTAACCATTAATGGACATAATGTCCAACAAAACCCAATAAGCCACCTAGGTAACAAGAGCCATTAATATCAACATCCCCTAGTAAATCATCAGATTTTAGAATAGTTAAGATATTATGATCTACTAGGACTTTACTCGAAGGCAAATCCTAAACCACTAATAAATTTCAAGGATAGACTAACAATGTAATACCCCAAAATCTTTAAAAAAGTTCATTTATCAACATTTTAACCTAATCTAATATTTAATATTCATATCTTTATTTTATTTAAGCCTATACTTGAACCTTAAAATAAATGAATAAATAAATAAATGATAAAATTTATAGGTAAAATTTTAGATTAACTTATCTAAAAATTTATACCTAAACCTAAACCCCAATTCTACACTCAAATAGATTTTTCCTTTTCCTTTTTTTCTTTATTCTTCCTCTACATTCCTTTTTTCTTTCTCTTTTTTCCATCCTTCTCCGTTGCACTATGACTTCGAACCTAGTTCACTCCATTCATTTTTTTTCTTCTCTCCTTTCACCGGGTAACATCAAACCTATACTACCCACCCTTTTTTTTTCCTTCTATTCTCTTTTCTTTCTCTCCTACCTATATCTTCCTCCTTATTTTGTTTTATCCCTTCCTCTTTTATTCCAAATAGGGAGTTACCTACACCCTCTACAATTTCCCCCATATCTCTCTCAAGCATGCAACCTCGAACATCTAGCTACTCCATCCGTCGCTCAACTCCGTGCAACACTGCCCTTCCATCCTACAATCTCACACCCTGTAACCTTGTCCCTTTCCTTACCTATCTTGGATGATGGGATCCCTTAATTTTTATTTGTAATCTTCCCTTTCCTAGCCATGTCACCTATATATGCACCTACAGGTCTCCCCCTTCCCTTCCATTCCTATCATTTTCCTACTTCTCAATAAGCCAGTCGAATCCCCTTTTCTCTTCTTACTCCAAATTTTTTTCTTGATCAATTCATAGCACCACTACCCATCTTTTCCAGCGAAAACACTATTGTTATCTACCATCACCCTAGCTAACATCTCTTCCATCTTCCCTCCCTTGCATGCACAATGCCAATCACTCCCTACTATGGACTTCTTTCTTCTTTCCTCCACTACGTTTGTAGCCTCACCCATCCATACTTGACTACCATAAGTGCTTCACCACTTTTACTGACCTCTTCCTTCCCTTCTCTATGCCACCACCATCCAAGTATAACCACTACTACCACCTTAACCCAACATCATCACCATACCTAACCCTCTCTTTTCCTCCCTCAGCTACCACACTTACAAGCACCATCATCAACCATTGCCTCCTTCTTTGGCTACCTCCATTATGCTACAACCATTGTGCTATTGTCACCCTTCCAACTCCACACTACTCCCTTGTTAGTAGCCAACATTATCCATTAGCCCTCTACCCCCTAAGCTGCTATCACCACCATCCACACAACTTCTACCATCGGCCACCATAGTCATCAGCACTCCCTACCACTGATGCCTACCATTCCTAACACTACCATCACATCAACCCTTTCCATAAAAATTCACTCCATCCTTAAACTTCCGTCATCGCCATCGTGCACCATCTTCCACTTTAAGTTACCTTTATTTCATTCTCTCTCCATTTCCTTAGTTTTATTTTAGGTTAAAATTCTTAAGCCTAAACTTTTTATATTCTTATTTTTAAGTGATAATCTAATGGTAGTGGAGGTGGAAGAGTAGGTATTTTGTGCATAGAGATCAAAACTGCTTTGGTAAGGATATATGTCCTAGCTTGGGCCTTGATGTGAAAAAATATATACGTTCTCTTGTGTTAATAAGCTTGAAATTATTGTATGAAAATATTATCCTAACATTGGTGCTATATGTTATGTGGTATTTTATTTTGAAAAAAAATGTAAGAAATTCATCAAAGTATGAGTTGCGATGAATATGAAATATATTTATATAATGAATTTTCATGATGATGGTATTTTGGAAGGTAAAAAGTCATTCATGTTAGGAATTATGAGATTCCGGTGGAAAAATGGGTATTTTAGTGGCCTTAGGGAAATTTTTTTCAATAAGGTTAAAAATGACATATGGGATGCTTTAAGATGTTCAATGGTTCAAAATGCACTAAGGATACTATAAGATTCTTGGATTAAAAATGAATAGTTTATGTCTATTAAATAGGGGGAAGTAAACCTAGGGGAGGAATCGTGATCATATTTACTAAAGGTTAGAGGTTAATAAAAAGATTTTGATATGATGTTAATGTTGGTGTCTTAGGTATGCGTATAAAATTTGAGATCGATCGATATGGAATCTACGGAAAAAGTTATGACTAGATGGTGAAAATACGGTTTTGTAGGATATTTAAATAGTAACCATGATGGTATGCTATTATCGCACATGCAATATGGGAGAGTTAGAGATCAATCTTAGGATATGATATTAACAACAATATTTTGGGAATGTATATTAATTTTTTTTCCTTATGGGTTTTGTGGAAAATGTTATGACTAAATGGTAAAATTAGGGTCTTATGGGATATATGAATAGTAACCCTTAGGGTAGGTTATTATCGTATGTGTAAGACAGGGGAATTTGACCTCAATATTGGGATATATATAGAATCAACAATAATATTTTGGGAATGTATATTAGATTTAGCAGCCATATGGGTTCTATGTAAAATGTTGTCTCTAAATGGTGAAATTTGGGTTTTATAGGAGACATGAATTTTAACACTAGGGGTAGGTTATTATCCCATGTCTAAGATGTGGAAGTTAAAACATTATTTTTTTATTATGTTATGAATAATAACATTTTAAGCATGAGTATAGAATTTGAGTACTAAATGAGTACCAAGTAAGGGGTTATGCTAAGTTTGTGAAATTAGGGTTTCTAAGGGAAATACAACTTTCTTTTTGGGAATATATGTTGGGATGGTTTCCATGAATGGGCATGTGTATGTGACTATGTGATGAAATTAAAATAGATAAAGTATGAATAAGAGACTAATAATTTATAGTGAAAGTTATCATGAGTTAGGACCAATTGTACTTGCCTATTTTATCAGATGAGAATAGTGGATAGGAGCTTATGCCCTTAGGTTTTATTAATGATACGATTCCACTAATTGAGAATAGTGGGTACGAGATATAAGCCCTAAGGTTGTATTTTTTATACCATTCCACCGATTGAGAATATTGGGTCCCTAAACTCAAATAAATTAAATCAATTAAATTTATTAAGGAATTGATAACATATTAACCACTTAAAATTAAATCATAGTTATGTCTATAATATCATTCCACTAATTAAAAATATAGGGGTCTTTGAACTCTACGTGAATGAAACTATGAGTATTGATCATTGCACTATTACTATACTATTTGCAAATGAACAAACGAATTGGTATCAATAAAATTATCCCATATTCATGTTTTCTCTTGTTGTGATACTATGAACTTGTTTGACCTTCTTGATTGTATTGTTATGTTACTCAGAACATAGCATACATATTATCTTTTTCAATGGTGCTACTCATTTTCACGAGTAGAGGACCCTTTTGAGCTTGTAGAGGTTAATAACGATCCGCTAGATGATTATGCTACTTTTGAAGCACTGATTGGTGTAGAGTGATTATATGTCATGTTTGGGGTTTGAGAATTAGAGAAATAGGATATTTAGTTAATATTTTAAACTAGATCTCTATTTTCAAATTTCCTTTTAGAATATTTACTTTATTTATCTTGTTTCATACTTGGTTAGCGCAAAAAACTATTACTTATATTTATGATAGTATCCACGTTCTATGTTTATTATGTCTTAAATTCTAAGTTATTTTTGCCTTATATTAACGTGACAATGGTACATAGGCTAGACTCATGTTAATTACAATATTAACACCCATTTATATTTTATCTATATTTCTGCTTAAAAGAAAATTTTCAATTACAAATTTTAGGGTGTTACAAAACCTTGATATGTAATCAATGATTGGGAAGTCCAAACCTATGCACTGCTCAATCATCTTTTGTTTGAAGTGATTAGTATGTTATTCTCCAAGGTTATATTATCACATAAGACCCATATAACAACCAAGTAACACATCTGCATAATCACCCCATTTTAACCATTGTTACCCTCTAACCCATGTTTTTTTACTTCCATTAGTTGTTAGCCATGTTTAAATGAATCCATTAAGTCAATCCATTCATGCAAAGATTCTAGATTACATTATACATTAGTAACATCAAAGCATAAATATTAATTTTTTATCATTAAAACCTTCTAAATGCACTTATTAAGAATCTCATGAATTATTAATTAATTCATCAATCCATCTAATAGGTTAGTTAATTCATGTAAATATGTGTATTCCCATCATTAAATAATAATTTCATAGCATAATATCAAGTCTCAAGTCATCAAGTTCAAAAGATACAAAATAACACTCTCTAGCCTAACCACTCGATTGGTTGGGCTAACTAGTAAATTGGTTTGGCTTAGCTATAACCTAGAGTTTCTCTCAAAACTAATTTATTGGTTTGGTAGACCAATTGACTATTTTAAGATCAAATTATTGATTTTGAACCATTAAGTCGACGGGTTTAACTAGAGAGTAACCCCAAGTCTTCGGGGACAACTTAATTGATTTGTTAGGCTAACATGTTAATTAGTTTAGTTTAACTAGTTGACAAATTGGTTCCCATTGATCACAAAATAGTAAATCTAAATTCTATTTAGGATCCAAAAGTTAAACCTTATCACACGTAGCATCATCATTACATAAGATAGTTGATTACACATGACTTGGTGTTAATCATGCTACCTTCACATAAAATCGGCAGTAATTTCTCATGAAAACATGCGTATCTCAAAAATCTTAAATCTACTAACATGAAACACCAAATTACTCATAATATTTTTAGTGCATAAAAGGATTAGAAATCTACCAACCATACTAACTCACATTCTCATTCATACCACATTTCAAAGGCAAGACTGTACTTGAAAGCATAGCAAACCAAGAAGATAAAACATTTAGCTAAAATATTTGAACTCTCAAAACCTTAGAAAATAAGTTATTAAAAATCAAAACCTTCAAAAAAATTATTTATAAACTAGGAAATATAAACTAATGAAATAAAATGGGATTACCAACTCTAAGGAAAAATATAAGAAAATAATAGGCTAAAAGAAAAAAACTCATCTTTTCTCAAATTTAAGTATTTCTTGCTTAAGAGTAAAACAAAAAGCTAAAGAGAGTATAAGAAGATATGCATGAATTAGGTGAAAGCTCTAAATGGAGAAAAGTGAAGCATATGTGTTGGTAACACTCAGAATATTTTTAGTTATTGAAAATAGGTAAATGGGAGAGATGATTAAGGATATATATAACCAAAGAATTGGTGAAGGAATAAAAAACAGAGTGTAATTAGATCATGAGCCCTAATTTCTTCATTTTCATATAGGTTGAATGATAAAATTTATTAAGAATAGGACAACTTCCTAAAGCTCAAATGGTTATTTTCAAGAGAAGGTAGGTTGAGATTCTCTAGAGAATGCTTGAAGATAAGAATGTAAATAGGGATATTAGCGTGGGAATAAAATCTTATAGCCATGTAGAGATGATTTGGAACAAATTATGTGTTTCTAGTGTATTGAAAAGGAGAAAGGAAGAAGAATATAAGGGATGAGGCCATCCTCTCCCATTTCTACCTAAATTAGACCCTCAAACCCTCTAGAGGTAGAATTAAAGCTAGATAAATGATCATAAGGGTTATAGATTACTTAGGTAAAACTTACAGTAGGATTCACAAGGTTCCATATTATGAAAGCATCTATTTTAAAGAAATATGAAACCTCAAAAAGTATATAGCTTGAGAAACATGTTGACTAGTTTGGTTAATTAGTTAACTGATCTACATACTAGTTGATTGGTTAAACCCCTCACTGAAAATGACACAAATGTCTATCACTTCATAGAACTTGTCAATTTGTATGCCAAGAAAATACATTTTACATAATTTTCAAAGGCTTTTCCCATTCCTTTATAAAACAAAACCAAGCTATATTTCCTAAGTCAAGATTAAATAGTAGCCAATTTCCATTAAATAGAATAATTTCTTATTTTATAAATCTCAAACTTATGGGATATTACATTTCCATTATATTTTTTAGTAATCATTTCGTTTTTGTAATTTCTGTACTATTTTAAGGTTTACATAGCCTTAAGTGATTTTGTACTATTTTTAGTAAACCTCGACTCTCTTATCCTTAAGTGATTTTTCATTTAATGTTTAGTTTTTCTTATGTTTGGTTCGTTTGATACTTAGCCTTGTGTCTAACATAAGATAGAGGTGAGATATTTATCTTATTTTAAATACAGTGTTAGCACCCAATTTTTTATAGGATTATTTTCATAGTTTCAACTATGAAAATTATTTAAAACAAAACTTTTCAGTCATAAAAATAATAGGGTATTACACAATATCCTTCGGTACCTTCTGGTATTGCACCATGTGCTTCTTGAAATTATTATCCCTCTACTCTATAATCCATGTCAACTTTATCAATATAAACCCTACAAACTTCGTTAACAAGTTAACGATAACCTTGATAGGGTTGAACCACTACAATTCCTCAATATCCTAACCACAAAGTCAATAAAAATGCTATTAGTTATGCCTTATTTCTTTTAAGATCTAATTAAGAACATAATTGTATTATGTGAACATGATCTTAGAAATAATATATGGATAATGTATTTTGGATGTGTTAATTATGTGTGTATAGGTTTGTAGTGGAAGATGGATTAGGTTAACCAGATCTAAAATGGTAAAAATTATGTTTTTGAGGTTAATGGCCTATTAGGTCCTATACATTGGACAAAGAGACATGTAAGAAGAACAGTAGCGCTAGGGGATTGGGCAGATGACCAACAGTTAACTAAGCATCAACACAAGTTTGTTCTTCATTTAACTCTTATTCTATTTTTTTATGGGTTATTTCATTTGTTGTTGTAACCGGTGGATTGGTCATACATAGGGCAATATGCGCAACATGCCTTAACCACTATTATATGCCAGTAGATCGGTCTGGGCCTAGATCAATACTCTTTCACTTTACATGATTAATGTCTTAAGTGTCTTATTCAGAAATTTTCACCCTAGACATACATGACTAACTCCCTCTGCACTTTTCCTCCAAAGGGACCCATCTCACATTGTAAGACTCATGCACCTCCTAACTTACCCCAACATCCTTTCCTCTATATCCTATCTCACATTAGAAGTCCAAATCTTAAGTATATGGGTCAAGCCCCCTACCTTACACTTCCAAGTCCACTCAGGATCTCACTCTAGGGTTTTATCCTGAAACCCTAATTTAGGCCTATATGGCCCATCTTACTCAATCTTACACAACCCAAATAATTTTAACACTCTATACATCATAACCCACTGACTCAACCCTCATCATAACACTTTAATCACCAAGTACATGTGTGACTATGAACCCTAAGTAGCCACACCAAACCCTAGATGGCCACACAAAATCCTAGATTAGTCTCCTATGTACCCTTATACTATTCCACGTACTATTTTTCATTCAAAGCATTCAAACACCCAAACAACACTTCCATCAACTTCCTCACACCTCAAATTAGCTTTCCATATATAAAATTCACCCCTATGCAGACTTTACACACCCCATGCAACCTTTCAAACTTTTCATGCAAAACTCTAAAATACCCACTTGAAACCCTAGATTCACCAATGCAAAACCTAGATCCATCCATACAAAACCCTAGATTCCTCCATGCAAAACCCTAGATCCATCCATGAAAAATGCTAGATCCATCCATGCAAAATCCTAGATCCATCCATACAAAACCCTAGCTCCATCCATACAAAACCCTAGCTTCTGCCATACGAAACCCTAGATTAGATTCTCCCATGCGACACCATAGCTTAGATTCTCCCATACAAAACCATAGATTTTTCCATATGAAGCCCTAGATTCTTCCACTCTTTTATATTATTTAAAATCTCCATTTTATTCTTCCACACATGGATCCTTAAAATACTTAGGTCAACTCACATTCCTTGGTCAACTTATTCCCCTTTTGTCAACTTACTCACCTTGGTCAACTTATTTCCCTTTTGGTCAACTTACTCCCCTTGGTCAAATTCTTTTCCTATTCTCCTTTTTCATCCTTTCCCCCTCACAATACCACATTTAACATCCTCACATGCATGTCTAAAGGGTCACAACACATTACATCACATTCCACAACTCTTCACCACATATACATATCATCATATATAATTAAAAGGCACATAATCCTACCTTAACTCCAAGCTGCTCCATACATAGAATAGCTAACATAAAAGTATTCAACTAATAACACATGATACTCAACACAAAATTATATATGGCATCCAAAGCATGTAATACACATAACATGCATAAGGCCTTAGTTACACCCTTATCTAAAATGACACCGGTCTTGAAGCATGCTCCTACGCCTTCTTGGGACTTTAACTGGTCTCACCTATATGAAGGAAAAACTAAAGATTAGATTCCCTCCTACCAAATATACTATTATTTAATAATTTATTCTAATATTATGTTTTTGATAAATAATAACATGTTAAGAAAAATGATATTAACTAATTACAAATTTCACTAAAGATATAATAAATAATAGTAATATTGTAAAAGTTGATAATATAATAGTTGAAGACTTTTCCCTAATAATAATATTAATTATAATAAAAATAATAATAATGATAATAAAAAAAATAGTGATAATAATAATAATAACGATAATAATAATACTAATAATACTACTACTAATAATAATAATATGGTTTGACATAAATGGTGGAATAAGGGCTTCGACTCTTCACCAAAATAATAATAATAATAATAATAATACAAAAAAATAATAATAATAGAAATAGTAACAATAATAATGATAAAAACCATAATAATATTGCAAATAATAATAATAATAACGGTAATAATAGTAATGATAATAATCGAAAATAAAATGAAGTAGGGTTTTGACCCTACATTGAATAAATAATAAAACTAATAATAATAATAATAATAATAATAATAATAATAATAATAATAATAATAATAGTAGTATTAGTAGTAGTAGTAGTAGTAGTAGTAGTAGTAGTAGTAGTGATAATAAATACTAATGGTAATAATAATAATAATAATAATAATAATAATAATAATATTCAAAATAAAAGTAGATTAAGGCTGTAATCCTCAATATAAATAATAATAATAATAATAATAATAATAATATATTAAAAATAATTGAAATAAAATAAAATATTATAAATAAGGCCTGTATAAATAGTGAAAAAGGATTGAGAGGGTTTAGGGTTTCACCTTAGGTTGGTGGTGACAGTCGGCATCGGTAGTGGTGCACGGTGATGGGAGCGGTAGCTGTAAAAGAGAAGAAAAGAGGAAAAGTTGGGGGCTGAGAAAAATAGAGGAAGAATGAAGGTGGGAGTTGGGGTGTTTAGGGTTGCCTAGGTGGAGAGGAGTAGAATGAGGGGGCGGCACACGGAGGCGGTAGTGGTGGCTAAAAATGGAAGAAAGAGATATAGAAAGGAGGAGATGGAGAAAGAGAAAAAGAAGAGTAGGGGGAGGTAGAGGGAAGTCTGTAGAGGCTTTTGGAAGGTGAAAGGAGCAGCGACAAAAGTGGTGGCTAAGGGTGTTGCAAAGGGCAACAGAGGTAAAAGGAAGGCTAATCGGGGAGGTGGCTTTGCATAGCCAAGGTGGCCTGTGTAGGGAAAATCGAGGGATGTGAGTGGTTTAATTAGTTAGAGGGCGGTGCATGGAGTACTTGGGTGGGCAGATATGGCAGCGACGCACAAGGGGGTTTTCTTGGTAAGCAATAAAAAGCTAGATATATAGAATATTATTGGGGTATTTATAGAGTAAATGGGAGGGATAAGGTCATAGGGGAGTGAAGATAAATTAAGGTTGGTCGGTTAGGTTTCACCAGCGGCAATAGAGGCCGGTGAAATTCAAATCGGGTAGGGTAGTGGCTTCTTGGGAGGGGGAAATCATACGCAAGAAGAGGGGAGAGTGGTTGGGAAAAATGGTTGACAGATTAGCGGGAGAAAATAGAGGGACAATGGCCTGTCAAACGGCGAGGTCGAAGGTGGAAATAATAGAGTCGTTGCAGGTCGACGTCGGGGAGAAGAAGAGGGAGGAAGAAAAAGGTGGGGGTGTGTGGACTGGTTGGCCTAGAAGGAAAAAGAAAAGAAAGAAAGGGGAATCGGTCACTCAGGTGGTGATGAGCCATTTTAAATCAAATGCGGCATTGTGGGGTCTAGGCCCCACCAAGAGAAAAAGAAGAGAAGGAGGGGTTTGGGCCGTGGGAAGCCAGACCCAAGTTGGGGGAGAGGAAGAAATGTGACATGCCTGGTTGTCAAAGAAGAAAGAAGAAAAAGATAGAATTGGGCTGCTGCTGGCCCAGATCGGGGTAAAGAAGAAAAAGAAAAGAAGAAGAAGGAAAAATGAAGAAAAAAAAAGAAAAAAGAAATGAAAAAAGAAAAAGAAAAGGAAAAAGGGAAAAGAAAAATAGGTGGGTTGGAATATTTAGGATATTTGAATTATTTTGGTAAATTGGAATATATGAAAATAATAATATTTAAATAAAATAATATTAAATTCCCTTTTTAGGCTAAATTAGGATTTTTGAATTTTTTTTCCTAAAATCCATTTTAATGAGAAAAATTTCCAATTTTTTTTTAATAAAAAAATTATTATTCTCTTCTTGATTTAACCTAATTAATTCCTTTGTATTTTAATAAAAATAATTTATTTTATTAATTTTCATAATAAATCCTTAATTAGCTATAATTCTTAAAATTAGGATTTTTAGGGCATTTTAATTAATCTCGGGACCCCCACTATTATAACTAGTGGACTAGAATACACTTTAGGGTAGCACACACCTATCCACAATTCTTCACCAATGGATTTATCTCTAGGGCAAAAAGCTCCTAGCATGGGAATCTCTTTGTTCTCCAAACTAGGAAGGTGGACTTAGACTTTTAAATTTACGGATGTGGAATTACTATACATTAGGCAAGCTATTGTGGAACATAGCTACAAAAAAGGATATATTGTGGGTTAAGTAGGTGAATGCAGTGTACATTAAGCAAGGTACTATCTGGTTTTGTTCACCATCATCTTACAATTCATGGTTTTTTCTCAAGATTCTATAGAGCAGATCTATTGTGAAGGAGTTTATAATAGACTGTCTAGAAAATTAGAGGGAGTACAACATTCAATCAGCATATATGGCCATTAGAACTCCACAAGACAACTATTTTTGGGCTAAACTGATTTGGAGACCAGTCTCTACTCCTAGGTTACGTTTCCTTGCCTGGCTTGCATGCAGAAATAGACTCTTGACAAAAACAAGGCTCAGAGAGATTGGTAAGACTACGGACACTCTGTATATTTTTTGTAATCAGCAGGAGGAGACTAGAGATCATCTTTTCCTCTTTTGTCCTGCTGTTACAATTATTTGGAAGACCATTAGAAGGCTGGCTAGAAGAAGTGATCCTATTTTAGGATGGGATCAAGAGCTTAAGTCTTTTCTTACTAGAATAAGGTAGGCACATAAGAAGAAGTATCTTTTGGGAGATCTTTTTGTTGCTTATATAGCTGTTATTTGGCATGAAAGAAATCTTAGAATTTTTCAAAACAAAACTAGACAACTAGGAGCTCTTTTGAGAAATATTCTTGTGCACGTATCTAGTTTTTTTATTATCCCCTCCCCTTTCTGTTCAGTTTGGTTAGTGATTAGATTTTTTGGATGTCATTGCATATAATGCAAACTTGTAATCTTCTTTTCAATTAGTAATATAAATTCTACTTATCGAAAAAAAATGTTTTCCATTTACTTAAATAACAAGCCCATTTATTTAATTCGAGGGGAAGATCTCGAATCTAGAGATACAAAGGTATACTGGTCATATTGGTGCATAAAAGCAGCACAATACCCTCTAACAATCTACGTAGGGATGCAAAGGTAACCCGGTCACACTAGTGCATGAGGAGACACAATACCTTTCTAATAAGGATACCTAATCCATAAGTATGCATACCCCTTAAAAATGTTTGTAGAGCTTAGATTGAGTAAGATATAGGCTTGGCTAGGGCACTAAGGCATACCAGTAAAAAATAGAATAATCATAGGCTAAACCACATCTTTAAGATAGGGACCCCTAAAGAGCCACCATTATCTATCTTGAGGTCTTCCACTTTATGTATTAATATCTTAATTATGGTGACCACGAAAATCACATCAAACACAAAGTTAATCATTTTCATTTGTTTATGTTGTTATTAAGAAATCCTTATTCTTATTATTTTCCATGTTAACTTAAATATTCTGCTAAGGCTAACCTAAGTTTCAATTCTTATACTTAGGCACCTTTGATCAAAATGATCAAAATGCAGCTAAGGCTAAGGTTCCCTTTAATCATCTATTTCCATTAATTCACATGCCATAATAGGTTATCATATCATAATTATAATATGGGTCTTAGAATCAAGTATCCTATACTAAAGGATCTTAGAGCACATAAACCCTAACATGTACTTCTAGCACATCCAACATAGATTCCTATGCATAATTAACAACTAAGGCACCTTTTGCGTGATTATGAAATAAGCATCATATCATACCATTAATTACCCATTCAATCCTATACCATGTATTATCCTCATGATATTCACCGATTTACCAAAATACTCTTATCTTTCACATGTTATACTTGAACAAGTAATACTTAAGCCATAAACCCTTAGTTTGTTATTTAATATCCCCTTATGCTTTATTATGGAGGCTTATTAAATCCATTGACATATTATATGCAATTTACCAATTTACGCCTTTGTATTTATAAAATTACTAAAATACTTCTCTTGTTTTTAAAGTTGCTAAATTATCCCTTTTGACTTACCAAATTACCAACTTATCATTCATACTTATTAAAATTACCAAATTTCCCTTATAATTCATTAAATTACCAAATTAAATTTTCCCTTTAAGTTTGTTAAGTTACCAAATTACACTTCATACTTGTTAGAATTACAAAATTGTGCTTCCAATACATTAAATTACTTCATACTTATTAAATTGCCATCTTTGCCCTTTTGGTTTGTTAAGACACCAAATTACCTTTCATACTTGTAAAAATTACCAAATTGCTATTTCAGTTCGTTAAATTATCCTTTATACTTGTTAGAATTACAAAATTGCCCCTCATATATGTTCAATTACCGAATTACCCTACATACTTACTAAATTACCAATTTATTCTTTTCATGCCAAATTACCATTTTACCCTTTTTACACAAAAATCTACCATGTTACTCTTCTTTTATGCCAAATTACTAAAATACCCTTCTTACTTATTAATTTACCCATTTACCCCTTATGTTTATAAAAGTACCAAGTTACCCCCTTTCCATGCAAAATTATTAAAATGCCCATCTTATTTAACGTTTTACTATATTATCCTTTTTACTTATAACACTACCATGTTACCCAGTTTTTTAACGCAAGATTACCATACTACCCTCATTACTTATTAAATTATCAGCTTACCCCCTTTTTATTCATGTAAATTATAAATTTTCCCTTCTTATGCCAAATTTACTAAAATACCTTTACCATGTGAAACATTAACACCCATGGTCCATATGCACCATCTTACACTACCAACTATTATTGTTTATTAATAATATCCATTATCACCTACCACACATACACATTTAGGCCACACTCTTTGTGCAAGAAAGAATACTAAAATGCCTCTAGAGCTCATATTAATATTACTTCGACTACAACAACCATATTTGCTTGCATAACAAGTAGATGCATATAATATTTACATTTCCAACAAGGCTCCTTTTTAACCATCATTTCTACACATGATACATTTCACAATATAAAATGCTTTTCATTTTAGCTACCAACATATGCTATAAATCATAATGTACTTAAATTCACATAATATGCACACAATATATTCAAAAAACTAAAGTTCTAGCATACTTATTTCCACACATTTTAGTAGGGTATAATGGTTACCTTATTTCTACAATAATTAAACTTTACCAGTACCCTAGTTAAAATTTTAAGCTTTGATTGTTAAAAAAGTGTGCCTAGAAATAATATCAATAGTATCATATTAGTAGTAGAAAATTAAAAGACTAATTTTCTTTTATCATAAAGTTTAGTAAATATATATAAAGGTTAACTATGTTTACATCTTAAAAATTGGTAAATTTTGTTACAAAACTCACGTTGTATGGTATCATGAACTACACACACAAAATAAAAAGAGAAAATAGGGCAAAGGGGAGAGATGAGAGAAGGGGAAGGGGTTTGTTTGGGTGAAGGTTTGTGCCATTGGTTAATGGCTTGTGGTGGGGAGTGAGTGTGATGGCTACGTGCAAGAGGGATGGATGGGTGTAGGTGGTGGTTGGAGTTCAAAGATTTGTGGTTCAGAGACGATAGTGGTAATGGTGGAAAGGGGGTGCGAAGGAAGGGAGAAGAAGGAGAAGGTAGGAAAAAGAAGAGAAGAAAGGAGGGTGCTACAGGGGATATCTTGGCTAGATGAGGTAAGGGGTGGTGAAGGAGGTGTTAGTTGTAATTGATATAGAGCGTCAACCCATCATTCTTCTTCCAAATAAAAGGATTAGTGTTCCTTAATGTGATGCACTTAGTTGAACGTGTCCCTTCTCTATATAATCCTTCATCTAAGTGCAAAAATATGCCATTTTAGTTATAAAAGTGCAATAAGGTTCCTTAAATATAAAATTTAAGCTTCTTAGAAGTTCTACTATGAATTATATCTCATGCACTAGCAAAATTCTTAGGATCTAGTTTGGAAACACATCTAAAAACTTGCATACAATTATGATATTCTCAATCAATGGCTTACTAATTTCCAATATCCAATTCCATAACACTACATAGGTACAATAAGTATCCCTTATATACTAAAGTATTAAGAACCACTATGGATAACCTCCTCACTAAAGGGCCTAGGAATACATCTCTCGTAAGACACTCCTTTAAGAACTATTTTTTCCTATAAACAAGCAAGAATAACTCACCACTTCAAAAGCATTTCCATGCATACAAATATGTTTTAGTCATGAAGCTCCATATCTATAACATTTAATAAATTTTTTATTTCACTAAAGACTAAGGTCATATCCTCATATGGCCTTAAGAATTGAAATCTATCTTTAAATGGGAACATAAAAGAAGTATTTATCTATCAGATAAAATACTAGTTTCCCTAGCTATGAAAGTTATAGAAATAAAGGAATATAAAGAAAAAAACTAAAAAGTACACATGCAAGAAGAAAGGAAATAGTAAACATACTTGTGATTACTTATGTCTATGTGTCATTCTTAGAATGACTTAATACATTTAGGTGACTACCTAGAGGTGGTTCTTTAGCATTACCTAAAAATTTTCCTAACTAAGAAGCACAAGGCCTTTAAACCCTTTATTGTGGAGTTACCTTGCTAATTTCACTATCTATAGGCTCAACCCTCTTTACTAGTGGTATCGAAGGTATTGTACCCTTAGATTAGGTGTGTCCTTCCTTGAAAGAGCCCATTTTAGCATGATACTCAATGATATCCCTATGATGATATCTACCACATGACTTACACATAAATAGTCTCACTATCAACTAATTCAAGTACACTCCATAATGAGGTGTGAACCCAAACTATTGACTACTCACGTACTAGAACAACGTTTCTCCACCATGATGCTAATAGATCTCAAATCTTTTCTTGTCTCCTAATTAGGTGTTATAGGAATTTATATTTAAATAGGCCACCAAGGTGGAATCATAAATGGTTTGTAGGCTTGGTGCCTAGTCCTCCACAAATTCTTCCAGAGCCTCAAATTAAGCACCAACTAAAATCTGTTTACCTTCATCCTCTCATTAGCATTAATGTATTATGTAAAATAACCTATTTTGAGGTATAAGCTATAGTACACCTCCACTATAGAAATAACCTAGAATAACACCATAAAATCATCGTACGTTTCCATCCTTAGTCAAGTAGGGTAAATGTGATCCCTAATTGTAATACCCTAAATTTATAAAAAAATTATTTTGAGTCATTAGAATTTTAAACCTAATCTAAATTCTTATATTAAGGTCTTTTTATTTTATTTTAAAACTAACTTGTAACACCAACCCACAAATTTTATAGATAAAATTATAGATTAACTTTTCCAAAAATTTAAAACTAAACATAAAACCAAAAATTTTTCCTTTCATTTTCCTTTTTCTTTCTTTTCAAATTTCTTTCTTCTATTCCTTTCTCAAGTGACACTCCTCACAACCTATTATTTTTTTTCTTTTGTTCTTTCTTCCCCTCCCTTCCTAGGAATATATTAGTCAAACCCAACTACCTTTTTCTTTATTTATTTTCTTTATTTTTTCTCTCCCACCACTATCTTCTTCCACTTCTTCCATTCCCCTTTCCTCTTCTAGCCCAAAAAAATCTTACCCACTCCTACACATTACCCTTATATCTTCTAATTATCCATACAGTTGCATAGCCTTTGTCACCTACCCTCTATACCACCATGTTATTTAATTTCTTGCTCCTTCATATGCCAAACACACCTCTCCCCATCACTTCTTCTTTTTCTTCTTCTTGCCTTTCCTTCCCGTTAAACCTCCTTATCCCCCACACATATACATATGCATGCAACACTGATCCCCATCCTCTCTTATTCTACTTACGGTTGAAGAGAACTCCCTAACCTCTCATACTCTGATTTCTTCTTCTCACTACACTGTCATCCATCACCACCAAAAATACCACTACTACAATCCTCATCACCTTAGCCATGCTCCCTTTCTTTTCCATCCTTCCTCTCCAGCTAGACCCAACACCATCACACTACCTAAGCCACTTTTTCACCATTATATGTGCATATGCACCATGCCAACCATTGTTATCACTACCACTACCCCAAAGACAACCATCTGTCTATCTTCCTTTCTAC
Source organism: Tamarix chinensis (assembly GCA_030549775.1). NCBI lineage: Eukaryota > Viridiplantae > Streptophyta > Magnoliopsida > Caryophyllales > Tamaricaceae > Tamarix > Tamarix chinensis. The sequence goes on along the minus strand of CM060177.1, from coordinate 59,928,012 downwards.
CTCTTTTCATTCACAACTCAACACTAAAATCACCATACAAAGCCCTTCTCATTTCCCTCATTTACTCCCTCATGACCATGACTTTTCTATTAACCTACACCACCATCTACAACAATAATCCTAGCCTTGGCTACTACCTACAATCCATCAGCATCATGAACAAGTTGTGCCCCACTTTCCTACTTCCAATCACCTTAACCACCAATTACCAACCACCCCAAACCATCATCACACTGACCACGTGTTCCTCTACCATCGACCATCATCACCATCACCACTCTCTACAACTATTTATTTCCATTTCTAACACCATAATCACCCTCAACCTTGTTGCTAACCATCACCCCTACCCTTAATCGCCACCAACACCATAACCATAGCTACCTCATCATCATTGAGCATCACCTTGCCTGAACCTCTCACTTTATTATGATCTCTATTTCTCCCCTCCTTCCCTTGAATTAGTTTTCTTAGATTAAATCCTTAAGTAAAATTTTTGGATATATTTTCTTCTTGGTGATACCCTGATGGTTGTGGAACAGGAAGCATGGGTCTTACGTGCTTAGATACTGGAGCTACTTTAGTAAGTATATATGTTATAGTGAGAAATGTTGTGTACAAAATGTGTATTTTTCCTTGTGTTATTATGATTAAAGGTATTTTATGGAAATATTATAGGGACATTTATGTTATATGATATATGTTATTGTATGATGGAAGAAAAGGTAAGAATGTGATGAAAGCATGAGTCGTGTATATTGATGGTTGAGATGAATCAAAATATGAATTATCTATATATAATTTTGGTTATGAAATTTTTATAGTGATAATGTATATGGTAGGAGGAAATCATTTATACTGGGAATTATGAGATTTTGGCATAATAATGGGTCTTCTAGTTATTCCAAGGGAATTTTGGTAAATATGGTTAAAAAAAGGAATATTGAGTATTTTTAATATGTAAATTCTTCAAAATAGGTTAAGCATATCATATAGAATGTTGGAGTGGAATATGAATGGTTTGATGTCCAATAAGTAATAAAAGTGGTTTTATGTGGGAATAGTAACCTATGAACGAAATTGTTATCATATGTATAAAAGTTTTGGCATTTGACTCTAAATTCTTGATATGTTGTTTATATTCACATTTTAGATTTGCATATTAAATTTGGTGGTTATATAAGTCTCATGTGAAAAGTTATTAACTTATGAAATTGTAACCTTCAAGGTGGGCTATATATTATGGCTTGTATAATACATATGAGTTATACCATGGTTTTTGGGTATATCATTAATAAAAATATTTTATTAATGGGTATGGAATTTGGGGATAAAATGAGTACATTGGGAAAGGTTAATCTATATATGTGGAATTAGAGTTTCTTAAGGAAAATTGGCATGGGAGGATATATACTTGGATATGTGGCTTACATGGGTATGTGTGTGTGCATATTTTGATCTTGAAAATAAATAAACATGGATAAGATCATAATCATTTTTATATAAAGATCACATGAGTCAGGGCCAGTTGTTTTTGTTCTTTCAACTAGATAAGAATAGTGGCCATGATTTTTATGACTTGGGGTTATATATATTTTACCGTTTTATAGGTTAAAAATAGTGGGATCCCTAAATTCAATATAGTTAAATCATTTAAATTATCATGACCATTGATAAGACACAAACTAATCATATTGAAGTACCACGTGATTCAAGACTACCTGTACCTATTCGTTCCACCAAATGAGAATAGTTTTTAGAAGCTTTATGCCCTAGGGTTTTATATTGATGATACAGTTCCCCAGTTGAGAATAATGACTAGGTAATTTATGCCTAAGGGTTGTATTTATGTTTCTAACCCACTAATTCATAATAGTTGTGTCCATATAAGATTATGGATATATTGATCGTACCTTAACAATTGTAAGGGTTGAAATCAATAAATAGGTTGGCATCATTAAGTTATTCCATGTGCACATTTTCTCTTGTAATCTTATAATTTTCTGTGAGCTTTTTTTAAATTATTGGTACTTTTGTTTGTAGCGTATTAATCACCCTTTTTATGGGTGTTGCTCATTCCCATGAGTAGATGACCTAGTTGAGTTTCTATAGGTCTACGAGGACCCTTAAGTGACTATGTTAATTTTGATGTGATTTTTTGGGGAAGAGTGTTGAATCTATATTTGGGAAGTGGGGTTTAGTTTTTCTTATCCTATTTAACACTTTAAATTTATATACTTAGGAGTTGATTTCCTAATGTATTCGTTATTTCAATTTTTCTTATACTTTGAGTAATCCTCCAATGCTAGTTAAGTTTATGAAAGATATCTCTTACTCTATTTTATTATGTTCAATTGTTAGCTATTTTTCATAGTGTTCAATGTAAGGATGGTATAGTAAGCTATACTTATTTTGAGCATGGTGATACTACCGTTTTTAAATGGTTTTACACTTCCACATGAAAAAATTATAGTTACAAATTTTAGGTTGTCATAAATTGGTATCAGGGCTTAGGTTTTGATTACAGTTATTTTTTCCATAAAATTATATTTTAAAATGATCATCTATCTAATATTACTAGTCTATTGCATATGTTAAAAATATTGATTCCTTGTAAACCCAGAGTAACCTGTCAAAAATCAAAATAAGGTGGCCTTAGTGGCCTTTAAATATGTTATGTGATATATCTTATTAACCTAGGAATGTTTTATCCTAATAGGTTTTCTATCTTGTTGCTAGCTCACCAAAATAATGAATGATCAAGTCAGACACTTTGAAGAGGAACTTGAAGCCATCATGGAGGTCATATAATGTTATATCCACAACAACCACCACCTTTGCATTACCTATATGAGTGTATTGGATAAGACTGACTTTAGAGAGTTATTGGGCACCACCCTCTAATCTATTCTTGTAAGGAGGTGGTATCCATCCTAAAAGGATGGATCTAGGACCTCGACAAAACCTCCAATGTAGCTGACTATCCACTTGCTTGAAAGGTGAGTATAGTATCATTCTTTCGCCATAGAGCTATAAATCTATGGTGGGTAGGCTATTCATGCAAAGGGAGGACCAATGTATTAGGAGGAAATCAAGATGATGATGATCTAAGCTAAGTTTTACCTAGAGAGCCTCAAGAGGGACACATTAAAGGAGTTCGTGGAACTTAATTAGAGAAGCACAACCATGAGGTAGTACCATGCTTAGTTCTTAGAGAGGTTGACGTTTGTGTTGAGTATATTAGCTAGTGAGTCGATAGTAGTCTACTAGGTCTATCAGAAGCTCCATTTTAGCATAAGTACTATGATGAGAATAGTGGCCTTTTAGGACTTATAAACCTTTTATGAGTGGGTTTGTGTCACCTCCATGATGGTTTAGGAGTAGGATTCCATCATATGTAAAAGGAACCTAGAGACAAAATGTTTGGAGGTAGGATCTAGTTTAAAAAAGGTGGACCTTCATGAATCTAGCTGAGGAGCCATTTAGGTGGTCCTATCAAATATCAGGAGCCAACAAGACATTTTGTTTACCATTAATGTTGTGGAGACCATAAAGGATAAGACTACAAAGGTAGGCCTATTCATTACCAACTTAGTGGGAAGACTAACCATTGACCATTTGAGTTTTAATGTTAAAGTGGTCACTTATAGCCATAAGTTGGCCATTTCTAGTAATATGGACTAAATGTAAAATAAATAATGAGCTTATCAACAACAAACTTACGAGTCACTACCATAACAATTTTAGTAGAGGGAACATGCCCTATCTAATGCACAACCTTAGGAGGCTAAGGGGAAACCAAATGGCATTGCCAATTCCCTCTAAGAGAAAGATAAGATTGGGGTGCCAAGGGTTATTGAGGACTAAGGAGGATAGTTAGGTAAGCACCAAAATGTCATTACGTAGGTAAAGGTTGATCGGCTATTAAATGTAGTCACTAGTATCTTCACCATCCTTTCACTAATAGTGCATATGTTATTTGTCTTGGGTGCTTCAATATCATTTGTTTTCCTAACTTTATTGCTTGAGTTGCCTTATCTCCATCTATTTTTATAACTATATCTATGACATTGCCCCTCTATAGGCTGAATTACACTAGACTCCACTCAAATGTTACTTTGGAGATAAGTAGTGTAGGCTTCCAATTGGATTTTTTCAAGATGAATTAGGGAGATATTGGTGTCATCGTAGGTATTGATATGCTAGAGAGATACCTAGCAGTAATAGAATATAAGAGCATGTAGTTTTGTAGGCAACTTAGGGTAGTGGGGTCTCTTATAGGAGGTACAAGCCTAGGCCCTTAATAAAGGTCATATCTATCCATACACTATACTCATTGATGTAGCCCATGTACATGTGTAGTGTTTAGGGGTTGAATAAGGATTGGGTGGCCTTAAAATACATTATCGTGGCCTTTTGAATCCCAAGATATATTTCATGAAGAGATACCTAGTACATGGCTAATGCATGAGATCAACTTCATCATTGAATTAGTGTCGAGGGTAGAGATAGCGTTGAAGGCACCTTATCGGATGGCATTAGTAGAGTTGCAGAAGTTGAAATTAGTTAGATGATTTGCTGGCTCAAAGGTACACTTGCCTCAGTGTGTCCCCTAGGGAGCACTTGTTCTCTCTCTGAAGAATAAGGGTATGAGCCTTCATTTATGTATTAACTATTAGGGTCTAAACTAGCTTAGGGTGAAGAACCAATATCCTATTTTGAGGATTAAATTTTTTTACAACCTTTAGCATGTTGTGAGATTCTCAAAGACCAAGGTGAGTTCGGGTTATCACCAGTTGCGCATTGCAAATTGGGACATGATAAATATGTCCTCTAAGACACAATATGGGCACTACGAGTTTACAGTGTTGTGTTTTAGGTGCACTAATATGACTATTGTATTTATGGACTTAATGAAGAGTATGTTTTTTTTACTATTAGTTGATTAGCTTGTGGTTATGTTCATAGAAAATGTCCGTGTATACTCTTGGAGTAGAAAAGAGTATAAGTAGCATCAACACACCATTTTTTCACTATTTAGATAGAATAAAATATATGCCAAACTCTCCAAGTGTGAGTTCTACCTTCAGAAGATAGCATTTCTAGGACATGTTATGTCAGTAGGATGAGTTGAAATGGATCCGGCAAAGATTTTTGTAGTTAATGAGTGGAAGTTTCCCACTAATATTTAAAAATTTTTTAGTTTTCCTAGTTTAGCCAGATAATACATGTATTTAGCTCAGGATTTGATGTGGGAACAGAGTCACAGAACATAACACCAAGGAAGACGATTACACTACTCAGAACGAGTGCATGAATATGGGGTATGCATGGCTTCATGCAACGTTTGTTAGCTAGCATAACATTTATTTTTAAGTACTAGTTATTGTTATTTACTTTTAGTCAACATTTTTAGCTACATAACCTTTATTTTTAAGTACTAGTTATTGTTATTTGCTTTTAGTCAATGTTTGTTAGCTAGCGTAACGTTTATTTTTAAGTACTAGTTATTGTTATTTACTTTTAGTTAGTTAGTAATTGACTATTAACTAGCTAGTCTTAAGGGAATTAATGCTTTTGGAAAGGAATATGCTTGTAATATTTTGAGAAGATGCTCGGTTCCTTGGCTATATAAACCATAGGAAATTGAGTAGAAACACACAACTTGAATAAGAAGAACAACCTTAAACATTGCTTAAACTCAAATTCTGTGTGGATTTTTCTCGAAACAAAACCAAATCTGTGTGAACGGTTTTGTTCTCGAAACCTTAATCTTTATTTCTATATGGTTTAATGATTAATTTATCCTTCTACCTCATGTTCCATCATCATCAACCCCTTCGAATCCCCATCATCAACCTCCATACACCATCCTCATCGAATACTCCCTATAAACTCCATCCAAGTCCGAAACTCTAACCGTACATGCATCAATTTGGTATCAAAGCCTGGTTGGGGTTAGAGCAATCAAGATCTTTAAAATCGTCCATGGCAAGTCAAGAGGAAGATTTGAGAGATATCCTCAAGACGTTGGTAGAAGATTTTAAAGAAGTTAATATCCGTATAGGAAGAATCGAGGCTTCCCAAGCACAAGGGCCCCATGTGCAACAACCCTACCGAAGAGAACCAATCGAAGGGGAGCATGCAAGGAGAATGTCGAATCAGTTGGATGACGAAGAAAGCATAGAAGACTATGGAAGGGCACATGAGTCCTCTAGGAGGACATATAACAACATAGAGAAGGAGATCAATTTGACTTACCCAACTTTGAGGGTAATCTCAACTTAGAGTCATTCCTTGAATGGCTACAAAACGTCGAGTTTATCTTTGAGTACAAAGAGATCGATGATGAGAAGAGATGTCGTATAGCAATCTTGAAGTCAAAGAATTTTTCTAGGGTTTGGTATGACAATCTAAAGCGAAGAAGAGAACGAAAAGGGAAATTGAGAATACGGTGATGGGAAAAATTGAAGAAGCACTTGAGGAAGAATTCGTTCCAAGAGAGTACGAGCAGGAGAACTTCATCAAGATGACCATACTAAGGTAAGGCCTACTCGGATTTGAATGGTATATTCGAGAGTTCGAAAGATTGATGCTTGTATGTGACGTATAAGAGTGTGAAGAGCAAATGTGTGCATAGTTTATTGGAGGTTTGATTGTGAATCTTCAGGAAAAGGTAGAAGTGTACCCTTACGAAGTTTTCAAAGATTTGGCTAAGTTAGCCATCAAATTTGAGAAGTAGTTGAAGCGGGGCAAGGCCCCAAGTAAGCCCGCCAGTGTTTCGTACGAGTCAAAATTTAAAGGGGGATCCAAGCTACTAATGGTGCAATCCACTAACACCAATGTGGTTAGAAGACTCACTCGGGAGGAAAAAGGCAAGGAGCAAGCGGAGGAGAAGGTCTGCATGCAATGCTTCAAGTGCCAGGGATATGGTCACTTTGCTCTGGATTGCTCAAACCAACGAGTGTTATCCTTGAAGGAAATTGTGAACATGGATACATGTGAGGAAAGAAAAGACCATGAGGAGGATGACACCAAAGATCCGGAGAATGCCTTAGAAGAAGGAACCGTAGACTGTTATGTACTGAGACGAGTTCTCCAAGTGCAAACCCAACCTCTACCTACTCAATAGGAAAGACTTTATAAGGCCAAGTGCTAAGTGGGAGATCGAGTATGTGAGATCATCGTTGATAGCGACTCATGCACCAACGTAGCCAGTGAGAAGATGGTCAATAAGCTCGAATTGGAAACAGCAAGTCATCTCAGGCCATACTCACTGCAATGGCTCAACCGTGACAAGGGCATACGGGTAACAAAACTATCTCTTATCTCGTTCAAAGTCAGGAATTATGTAGATACTATTCTATGCGATGTCCTGCCTATGGATTCTTGTCATATTCTATTGGGGAGACCATGGCAGTATGATAGAAATGTTACACATGATGGGGTCCTCAACGAATACATCGTATGTATGGATTAGAAAAAGTATAAATTAAAACCAAATGAGGATGAGGAGAGTTTGTTTAGAGAGAAAGAGGAGAATTTGAGCTGGAAGGGTAAAGAATTTTTGATTTTGAAAGAGCATGAAATGTTGGAAGCTCTAAAGGGGGAAGAAAGGTGCTACACCCTAGTAGTAAGGGAGATCTCAAAAAAGGAGGCCATCAACCAATATCCAAAGCTGCAACAAATATTTAAAGAATATGGAGATATGTTCCCAAATGAGCTACCAACTAGTTTGCCTCCTTTAAGAGGAATTGAGCATACTATAGATCTCATGCCAGGAGCCCTACTGTCAAATCGCCTAGCTTATAGATGCAACCCAGAGGAAGCTAAGGAGTTGTAAAGACAAGTACAAGTGATACTAGATCAGGGTTTAATATGAGAGAGCATGAGTCCATGCGGGGTTCCAGCCTTATTGGTGCCAAAGAAAGATGGCACAACTCCAGAGCAGTTAAAAACATCATGATCAATTATAGATTTTCGATGTCGAGGTTAGATGACATGCTAGATGAGTTTCACAGAGCTAAAGTCTTCTCGAAGCTCAATCTCAAGAGTGGATATCATCAGATGAGTATTCGAGAGGGAGATGAGTGGAAGATCGCTTTTAAAACCAAGTATGGGGTATACGAGTGGTTGGTAATTCCCTTCGGATTATGCAATGCACCAAGCTCTTTTATGTAGTTGATGACCGAGGTGCTATGACCCTTTCTTGGAGTCTTTGTTGTTGTATATCTGGATGATATCCTGGTGTATAGCAAGATGGAGGTCGAACACCGATAGCATCTAAGGCAATTATTCCATAAGATTAGAGAGGTGAAGCTCTACGGTAAAAGTGAAAAATGTGACTTCATGATAGCAAGTGTAATCTTTCTCGGTTACATAGTAAGCGGAGACGGTATCTAAGTTGATCCATCCAAGGTAGAATCAATCCAGATATGGCCAACCCCTACTAATGTGCATGAAGTTTGAAGTTTTCACGGACTAGTGTCCTTATATCGAAGGTTCATCAAGGATTTCTCCACTATTGTGGTATCTATGACACAACTAATGAAAAAGGGGGAATTCCACTCAGATGACCGGGCAACCAAGGCATTTGAAGAATTGAAGAAGAGGCTCTCCAATGCACCGATGCTAACCCTACCATGTTTTGACAATTTATTTGAAGTAATTTGTGATGCAAGCGATGTGGGTATTGGGAGAGTGCTTTCTCAGGAGAAGAGGCCATTAGCATTCTTTAGTGAGAATTTAAATGGGGCCAGACTCAACTACTCGACGTACAACAAGGAGTTCTATGCTATTGTGTGAAGCTTGGAGACATGGAGCCATTATTTGAGACCAAAACCTTTCGTACTTCACTCTAATCATGAGAGTTTGAAGTATTTTCATGGCCAGAAGAAGATAAGCGCGAGGCATGCCAAGTGGACTAACCTACTACAGAATTTTGTCTTCTCTACCCGTCATGTGGATGGAGAATGTTGTAGCAGATGCCCTATCCTAGCAGTGTCTGGTGCTCACCGTGATGGAAGCAAAGCTACTAGGGTTCGAGATGCTCAAAGGGCAGTACTCTACGGATGAGGATTTCTCCGTGATAGTCGAGGAGTGTGAGAAACAGGGGGTTCACGGGGCCTATGTTCTTCAAGATGGGTTCTTATTCAAGAACAAAAAATTGTGTGTCCCCAAAACATTAGTTCAGGAATTACTCATCAAGAGTTATATGAAGGGGGGATAGCTGGACATTTTGGGATCAACAAGACTCTAGAACTACTGCAGGAACACTTCTACTGGCCAAGGATGAAAAAGGGAGTCCTAGACACAATCACCAGATGTTCCACGTGTCAGAAGAGCAAAATTTTCTTTCACAAGGGAATCTATGTGCCACTGCCCGTACCTACCCAACCATGGGAAGGAGCTAGTATGGATTTTATACTAGGGTTGCCCCGAACCCAACGCGGTAAAGATTCTATCATGGTAGTCGTAGATTGGTTCTCCAAGATGGCACATTTTATACCGTGTCATAAAACCGACGATGCAACCTATGTTGCAAATCTATATTTTCAGGAGGTTGTGAAACTACATGGGGTCTCGAGGACGATAGTCTCAGATAGGGATGTCAAGTTCCTTAGTTATTTTGGAAGACTTTGTGGCACATGCTGGGCACAAAAATTCTATTCAGTACTTCACACCACCCGTAGACCGATGGGCAGACAGAAGTCACAAACCAAACATAGGGAACTCTACTGAGAGGGGTGGTTAGTAAAAGTACCAAGGACTGGGATGTCAAGCTTTACCATTCTAAATTTGCTTACAATCGATGTCCTTATAGAAACACAAAGTGTAGCCCTTTTGAGATTGTATATGGTGTCAACCCATATATTCCCATCGACATGGTAGCATTGAAGAAAGGGGAAATGTGGAACTATGATGCAGAAGAGAGGGTAGAATTCTTCAAGAAGCTACACCAACAAGTTAAGGACAATATCGAAAAGTGAAATGAGCGATATAAGGCCAAGGTAGAGAAACACCCCACTCAACTAGATTTCCATCCAGGAGACCTTGTATGGTTACACCTTCGGAAGGAAAGGTTTCCCAACTTAAGGAAAAACAAGCTCATGCCTCGAGCGGACGGTCCCTTCAAGGTCCTTAGTAGATTTGGAGAGAGTTCCTAAGAGATAGATCTACCTGACTCCTATAGAGGAGTATCGAGAACATTCAACATTGGAGACATCAGCCCCTAGCATGACAAATCAAATTTAAGGATAAATTCAAACCATAACACCGAGGAAGATGGTTACACTACTCAGAGCGGGTGCATGATTATGGGGAATGTATGGCTTCATGCAACATTTGTTAGCTAGTGTAATGTATATTTTTAAGTACTAGTTATTGTTATTTACTTTTAGCCAATGTTTGTTAACTTGTGCAACGTTTATTTTTAAGTACTAGTTATTTTTATTAACTTTTAGTCAACATTTGTTAGCTAGCGTAACGTTTATTTTTAAGTACTTGTTATTTACTTTTAGTGAACGTTTGTTGGCTAGCGTAGCATTTATTTTTAAGTACTACTTATTATTATTTACTTTTAGTCAGTTAGTAACTGACTATTAACTAGCTAGTATTAATGAAATTAATGCTTTTGGGAGGGAATATGCTTGTAATATTGTGAGAAGATGCTTGGTTCCTTGGTTATATAAACCATAGGAAACCAAGTAGAAACACACAACTTGAATAAGAAAAACAACCTCAAGCATTGCTTAAACCCGAATTCTATGTGGATTCATCTCAAAATAAAACTGAATATGTGTGAACGATTTTGTTTTTGAAACCTTAATCTTTATTTCTGTATGGTTTAAAGATTAATTTATCCTTCTACCTCGTGTTCCATCATCATCAACCCCTTTGAATCCCCATCATCAACCTCCATACACCATCCTCATCGAATACTCCCTATAAACTCCATCCAAGTCCAAAACTCTAACCGTACACGCATCAGGATTTCTTGAAGATAGCTCATTCCTTAATGAATAATTCAAGGAAGACTATAAGGTTTTATTGGGATGATGCCTACGAGGGTGCATTTTAGGACCTAATTAAGCATCTTACTACATCTTTAAATTTGAAACTACTAGAAGAATCAAACATAATTGAGGTCTGTAGTGATACATTAAAGCATTCATTAGGTTTTGTGTTAGTGTAGGATGATAAGGTAGTAGCTTATACTTCCTGTTAGTTAAAGTAGCATGAGATGACTACTTGAAACATGGTTTGGAGTTAGCGACTATTATCTTTACATTAAAGATTTTGAGGCATTATTTGTATAGAATATAGTACAAAATTTTCACACACCTAGAGAGCCTCAAGTATATATTCACTCACATGGAGTTAAATATGAGGCATAGGAGATGGTATATTTTTAAAGAGCTATGATATTGAGTTGACCTACCATGGGAGTATGACTAATGTTATCGCATATACCTTGAGTAGGAAGGCGTCACACTCTTAAAATTCTTATGTGGTGGCTAATTGATTGCTTGAGGATCTTGATGAGATGGGGTTAGAGCTGATCAAAAATAGGATTTGGAGGTTAAGATGAGTTCCTTGATGATTACATCAAAACCACTTGATGAGATTTGAAATGGGTAGCCTAGAGATGTTAAGCTTGAGAGTATATAATAGAATATGTAGGACAATTGAGCCAAGGATTTTCATATTTACAAGGATGATAGCATCATCTACAAAGGTCATTGTAGTGTACCTCAAACTTGTGTTGATCCAAAGTATAATTTTTTAGAGGAAGGTAATTGCACTCCTAATTCTATTCGCCTAGGAGGAGATAAGTTCTACAAGGACCTTAACAAATTTATTAGCATCCTTGTATAATGTGAGACTTAGTGGAGTTTGTGTTAAGATGTCTGAACTATCAAAAAGCTAAGATAGAGCACAATAGACCTATAGGATTATTATAGCTCTTGGATATGTTTTGATGGAAGTGATACTCCATCTACATGGATTTTTTGAGTGAGGTACTGTAGACTTGCAATAGGTGCGACACAATTTGGGATATCATGGATAGATTGAGCAAATAAACAATCTTTGTACTCATGAGGTTGACCTTAAGCATGTATCAGTTGTTCGATGCTTATATGAGCTTCGTGGTGAGAAAGTATAGTACACCTATCAACATAATCTATGATAGGGATTTAAGACTCCTTTCACACTTCTAAGGAAAGTTATAGGAGGATATAGGCAATAATTTGAGGATGAGTACCGCATCTCACCCACCTTTAGATGGGTAAAATCACTTTTAACTTCAGGGACAAAGTCTTCTCTCCAAGGGGTAGTGGTATAATACCCCAAAATTTTAATAATTTTAATTTACATTTATCAACATTTTAAACCTAATATAAATTATAATTTTATTGATATTTTAATTTTATATTATCCTAAACCCAACCCTACAAAATTTATAGATAAACTTTTCAAAAAAATTAAAACTAAAGCTAACTTCTAAACATAATACTTTTTTCTTATTTCTTTTTCTCCTTTTCCATTTTTTTCTCTTTCCTTTCTCCCCTTTTTTTTTCATCCTTTCCTTGCTCTAGCTAAGCCTAACCCACCCTAACTCTTTTTCTTCTTTTATTTCTTCCCCTCCCTTTTCAAGGCTATGCCTATCACAACCCAATTCTTTTTCTTTTTATTTTCCTCTTTTCTTTCTTCCCCTCCTTTCCCCAAACTAAATAGATCTAATCTACCCTTTTTTCTTTCTTTTGTCCTTTTTTTTTCTCTCCTACCCTTTTCTTCTTTCTCCTCTCCCTTTGCCCTTTACTATTTTACCCCAAATAGAGCCTTACCAATACCTACACACATTTCCCTCATTTCTTTTTCTTGGCCATGTAGTTGCCCCATTGGCATGGTCTACGTTACCTACCCTCTACACCACATACCCGTCACTACACCCTCTATCATGTCATTTCCTTACCTCTCCCTCCCACACCAAACACCTCTTTACCCATCACCTCTCCCTCTTACCTTGCTTTCCATTTAACCCTCCTCAGCATATATATATATATATATATATATTCATGCAACACTCATCCCCTTCCTCCCCTCTTATCTTTCTTTCTTTTTCTCCCTACCATCAAAAGAACCTTCTAGCCTCACCTGATTTTTTTTCTTCTTCTTGAAACACCACTACTCATCACTACAAGAAATAGTATCATTGTCGTTTCCATCACCCTAAACAAGCTCCCTTTATTTCTCATCATTCCCAATCGACTTGACCCAACACAATCGCACAATACATGTGACTATTTTACCATCGTTCGTGTATATGCATCATGTCCGTCCTTATCATAGCTCATTACTGCTACCCCCACTGCCTAGGAATACCACTTCCCTACCTTCCCTTCCTCCTTTCTAGTTGCTCAGTCTAGCAATACCCTCACCACACTAAGCCCCTTTATTGTACCTCCTTTCCTCCCTCTTAACTACCACCTTTTTCTTTTTACCTGCACTATCATCAACAATGCTACTTCTAGCTCGGCCACAACTTATAGAACTCCAACATAATTGCCTCACCATTACCCACTAGCTCCACTTTACTTTCCTACTTCTCACAACAATAACAATAAACCACCTTCCAACCTAAATGACTATAACCACCATCCATGCCTTACTTAGTAGCTGGCCATCGTCACCACCACCACTCCTTGCCCCCAACACTCTCTAGTTCTAGTACCATCATCACTGTAACCTTAACTATCAACCATCACCTCCACCCTTAATTGCCACCATCACTACCACCTTAGCCACTACATCACCACCATGCACTACCTTGCTAGAGTCACCCACTTTTTGGTTATCTTTATTTCCTTTCTCCCTTGCCTTAGTTCTCTTATTTCTAATAGTTAAGTCTAATTTTTGTATATTTTCACTTCTAGGTGATACCCCATTAGTAATGGAGGAGGAAGCTTAGGTCTTACGAGCTTAGAGACTAGAATTGCTTGGGTACAGATATATGTTATAGTGAGGGATTTTATGTAAACTTTTTTTGTTGTGTTATCATAAATGAGATTAGTATAAGAAAATATTATATGGATTTTTTACTATATGGTATGTTGTATTGCTAGAAATGTACGTGTCATGGATATTGTAGGCTCAAAGAAATTAGAATATGAAATATTAGTATATAATTGTGGCCATGCAATTTTTATTGTGATACCTTGTATGAGAGGGGTAAAAATTATTGTTATTGGGAATTATGAGATTTTAGTGTAAAAATGGGTATTCTTATTGTGCTAGGGGAATTTGGTCCATATGGTTAAAACATGAAACAATGATTATATTAATGTGTAATGGTTGAAAATAGGATAAGTATATCATATGTAATGTCGGAGTGGAATATGAATCGTTTAAGATCTAATATGAATGAAAAGTGGTTTTAAGTGGGAATAATAACCTAGGAGAAAAATCATTATCATATATAAAAAAATTTGGAATTTAACTCTGAATTCTAGATGTGTTGTTGATATTGGCATTTTAGGTTTGCATATTAAATTTTGGAGTGATACGAGTCTCATGGAAAAGGTTATGATTAATTTATGGAATTTGGGTTTCGTGGAAAAGTGAATAGTAATCCTTAGGATACTATCCCATGCGTAAGACATGTGACATATACCATGATTTTTTAGGTATATTTTTAATAAAAATATTTTAAAGATGGATGTGGAATTTGGAGATAAAATGAGTACGAAGAGAAAGGTTATGCTATGCTTGTGGAATTAAGATTTCTATAGGGAATTAACTTGAAAGGATATATACTATATATGAGTTGCATGGGTATGTGTGTGTGCTTGATTTGATTTTGAAAATAAATAACCATGGATTAAATATTATTCACTTATAGAGAAAGAAAATATGAGTGAGTAGCCATTGTACCTATCTATTCCACCAGACGAGAATAGTGGCTAGGAGCTTTATGCCTTAAGGTTATATTTATGTTATCATTCTATCAGCTGAAAATAGTGGGGTCCTTAAGCTCGGTTTAATTAAATCATTTGAATTATCAACACCATTTTAATATATAAACTAATTAAAGTGAAATACTAATTGAGTTAGGACCAGTTGTACATGTCAATTACATAGGATGAGAATAGTGACCAAGTATTTTATACCTTGGGGTTGTATATTTATGATATCGTTCCACTGGTTGAAAAAAGTAAGAAGATTCTTTATGCCCTTGGGTTATATTTATGTTAAAATTTCATCCATTCATAATAGTGGGGTCCCTAAACTCCACGTGAAGAAGATTGTGGATATTGATCATACCTTTATTTTTCTTAGGGTTTTAGATGAATAAATAGCTTAACATCATTAAGTTATTCTATGTGCACCTTTTCTCTTGTTTTGATCTTATGAATTGTTGTGATCGTAACTGTATTGTTACCTTAGTACATAGTGTATTGATCAACCATTTTGTAAATGGTACTCATTTCCATATGCAGAAGACCAATTTGAGTTTGTGTAGGTCTATAAGGACCCTTTAGATGAATATGTATTTTTTTATTCTCTTTTTTTGGAAGAGTGTTGAATCTATCATTGGGTTGTGGGTGGTAGTTTTTTTATCCAATTGAAAATTTGAATCTAGATACTTCTTGGGACTCTGAGTTTGTAATGTGTTCCTTATTGTATTTTATCTTGTACTTGGAGTAATCCACTAAACCCTTGTTGAGTTTAGGAAACCTATCTCTTACTCTATTTTTATATGATCAAATGTTAACTATTTTACCTTGTTTTAAATGTAAGAATAGCATGGTAAGTTAGAGTTATGTCAAGTATGGTGTTACCACCCATTTTATATGGTTTTGTGCTTCAGCATAAATGAAATTTTCAAATTGAAAATTTGATGGTGTTACACTAAGCATAACAAAAAATAACTCCCACTAATATAAAGTGGCTTCCCTTAGAAGTTTACCCCTCCACCAATCATGATAATGACCCCACAAGTGAAACATGCCAATATCCACTCCCCTACCTTTGAAATAATCAATAGCGATCAAGTATTTCTTAAATTTTTTGAACTAGCACTCTAAAGCATCTAGGTCTTTCTAACCCTTCAAGATCGGTAAGTGGTGATGGCCAAACAAGCAAAGCCAATACTATGGTTGTGACATTAGTAATAGATTTGATGAAAATGGTTGTATAGCCTCATAGGGTTGAATTTGTTGCTTCATGTAGGGCCAAACCATGTCCATGAAGTGCTTATGCCATCAATTAGAAGACATCGGGCTCCTAGAATACTAATATCTTGATAGAATAAATCAATAAACTAATCATGAATTTAGGAAACATTAAGTATCACATTACACATAAGGCCAAAAATCATTTAACAATAGGAAATTAAAGGTCACTACCCAATCTCAACCAATGCGCACCTATATACTAAACTAAATTGTAATTAGATAGGGGAGAAGAATTTCATTGTGTAAAGAAACATAAATATTTAAATCTATAAATGCTCATGCTAATTTGTAGTACCCCCAAATTTAAGTTTATAAAATTTTATTTTAAACATAATGGGAAAGTGATTGAAACCAAAATTAAGGAATTTCACCACCATACCAAACTTGGAAGAAGTTTGATCATCACCCAACACATGTTTGATGCAAGGCATAAGAAAAAGTATGATTGAGAAAAATAATGCATACATTAATAAGATAAACATAAAAATATGGATGAGAATATGATACAAAGGAGAGATATCCGATATCAAAGTATAGAAAGAAAAGCTGTGAGTTTAAAGAACTACGAAAAGCAAACATCTCAACAATGTCAAAATATGATGTCTTAACTAGATATTTTAGCTCCTAACTAGTGCATAAAGATAAATATTATTTCCCAAAAACTATCCAATTATTCACCGGCATCATCATTTTATGAATATAGGAGTCATACCCATGTAAATCATCCTTTACTCATTAAAGTAAAAGCCATATCATCAAAAGGAAAACACAAATATATTATCAATAAGGTGAATGGTGTGTTGTTGTAAACATGCCATATTAAATGTTGAGTACACAAACAAATAATAAGTAGTGAGTAGGGGTAAATCCTATGAATATTCTAATCTCATTCGTATATTTCTATTATCATATGAATTCCCTCAATTATCAATCAGGAAAACTAATTACAAATAATAAAAGGAATAAAACTAGTAATTAACATAGTATAGGGATATCAACCGCTCATCAAATAATATGGTTATTTTGTATTTTTAATGTCAACCTATAGAAACTCATATGCATGAGCTTCCTTGCATCTCCTAATGTAAAGAAAGCAAGATCTACTTATGATCTATTGTCCTATCAATTAATAACCTAAGATAAGTTCTCTAGATTAAATTAATGGTATTATCACCAATTAGGGAGTAGCTAATTATGACTGTAATTACAATATGGTCGAATTATGTAATATGAAGAAAAATAAGCATAGGTTAAATCAATAATCTATTTTCTACTTGCGGATGTATATGTTGATAATCAAAGATTAACAATGCTATCCTAGCATCCGATGAGCACTAAAATAAATAAGGTTAACAAGCTAGATAATAAAGTGTAAGTATTAGATCGGTGATCATTAAATTAGTTTAATTAATCCTACAAAAATACACATAAGAATTAAATCCAATTTGATATCACGATTAATTATTCCATAACTTCCAATTATCCTCCTATCCTATACTTATCTAGCCTTGCATATTATAAACCTAGGAAAAGTAGAATATGAACATATAAAAACTATAACATGAATTATAATTTATAAAAAAAATAAAAAATATTATATTAAACCACGTATAATCACAAATTTAATGAAATAAATAGATAATTAGAATTACATCAACCATAATAATTAGTATAAAATTAATAAATGAAACAAAAGAAAATAAAGAAATTAGGATATTACAAAAGCGAAAACACTTTATTACCTTCAATCTTTCAAGTACAATAATTAATTAACTAAATCTAGTAAAACAACCCTAATGGTAAGGAAATAATGGGAAAAAATGTTAAAGTTGTTATAGGAATGTATTTCAATGTTTTATTAGCCCTAATATATATATAGATAGATAGATAGATAGATAAAATGGCATACAAATCGGATCCAAAATATCTATAAAAAACGTTATAGCTCATATTGGAAAATATAGGTCACCCATATTTTTGCTTTAACATTATGCACGTGAGATGAATTAATGGAGCACATGGGAGGAGAACCAATGAAATATGGGTGGTATTTCCACAAATGCGGGCCCCTCATATTTCCTATCTATTCATTTTCTTCTCTTGAGTTTTCTTTAAATTACTTCTCTTTTAGGGTCTTACATGATAGTACATCCATAATTTCATGAATCATATTTTGATTTTCATATTGCGTTTCCTTTCCTTAGTTATGAAACCAAATTACCTTAAGTTTATCTTTTTCTACAAAAATAGGCTGGTAGAGAAAACTGAAGAAAAATTATTAAGCTATCACAATAAATATATAAAATTAAGTTAAGATATGTAAAATAATTCTATAAAATATGTACCTATTATTGAAGTACTAGCAAATAGGCCACGAAAAAAAAAAACAAGGTAAGATCTCATGATACAAATTGAGTTCACATGATAAAATCCTATAAAACATTCCTTAAGAAATACATTCCTTAGGATATTACATAAAAATAATGGAAGAAATAAAATATCATGTATTGAGATATTTTGTATTGTCATTCCTCCATTTAGCGATCATATGATTTTTGTTATTCAAGATATTTGAGTGAACACATCTAATTCTACACATTAGAAAATATCATGGTAACTTCATATACACTAATGGGATGCCACACCCACAACAAGATGTTGGAATATATTAAGAAATACCACACCAACCATACCTTGAGTGCATATAATATAAAAACTAGTAGAAAAAATTAGATGTTACACCCCCTGAAACTATAGAAATGCATAGTATTAAAAGGCTTGAATAGGGATACCACACCTACAAGAACTAAACACCAATTCCATATCAACTTACCATAATATTTTTCATATCCCTTATCAAAAATACATGTCCCTACCCATTGTAATATCATAGAGAAATAAATACATATCAAGTGAAAATAATAAACACAAGATTGGCCCATCTACTTTTTATCTACCTATAGAGTTGGAGAAAAAGGCTCAATGGAAATATTAATTCCATTAAGAATAATTATTTGGTAATATCACAAATCATAGCATAATTTCATATATATATATATATATATATATATATATATATATATATATATATATATATTATATTAAGATATTTAAGAGATAACACCGAAATCATATATCAATTATTTAATCAATAGCCACATTATTTACCGTTTTTAACCATTCCTCATATCTAATTCTCAAAGGCTAACATCATATATATAATGTATCACATTATATTTTGAAATATAGATTCTTTTCAAATCCCTATGATTATTAATAATGTTATTATTTTTACACATCCCTTTAGGATTAAAAAACCCTAGCCATATTTTTAAAATATTTTATTCTCCTTTTCCTAACATTTCTTATGGTTTTGACTTTTGTAAAACTTTTAATACACTTTCAACTACCCAACTGCTTTTGAATCATTATAATATCTCCATAATTAAATTTCTTTAACTTTTCCTAAGTCTCATAGTCATATTTAAAGTGGTAAATGGATATTATAATGAAGAAGTTTTTTTTAGTAAGTAATGTAATTATAATACATTCAGTAGGAGCATAAGGACTACATCAAATGAAACAAAACCTAAAAATACAAGGATAAAATAGCCTTAGAATAAGGTGTAAACAAGTTCAGTCATTCTCTTTTATAGTTAATGGTAATTAAATCATGCAAATCTTCCAACTATGTAAGATGAAATAATCTTTTGAACCTCAGTGGTTTCTTGGAGTTTATTAGCAAAGAATCTATTTTTCCTTTCCCTCAAAATGTTGTATATGGTTGTAGCTAGAAGGGGTCAAATAAACTATTTTCTAACTTTATGTCTTATTCCTCTTATTATTTTGCAACTAACAACTTCACACCATGTTGTGATGTGCTAATGAAAAATCAACTTCTAAAAAAGAGGGATACAAACAACTTACAAGTATGTATAATATAAGAAGAGTTCAGGTCTATTTATTGGGTTTATATAACAAAGAACACAAGTATCATTTATTTGAATTTTGTAAGATTTTATTTTATCCCTGTCTTAGATATGATCAACCACAACCAACTATAGAATAAAATCATGTCTTTGCCCAGTGTAACTAGACCGAACCACTGCATGCAAAGGAACCTTGGCATCTCTTGGTATTATTATATTATATGTAGCTAAAATAGAGAACTTGTTTTTAGTGCCATATGGAAAATGTTCCTATGCCCCAACAAATTCTTACTTATCTAAGAAGTAGATGATTTAACACTTTCTTTCCATGTATCCATTGCCTTAAGAAAGTATGTGTGGATCCATTTAACCTAAATATGGTCCTTCTTTGAAGAAAATTGTCGTAAGAGCTTTCATATAGTAGTTT
Organism: Tamarix chinensis; assembly: GCA_030549775.1. Lineage (NCBI taxonomy): Eukaryota > Viridiplantae > Streptophyta > Magnoliopsida > Caryophyllales > Tamaricaceae > Tamarix > Tamarix chinensis. The sequence goes on along the minus strand of CM060177.1, from coordinate 59,907,418 downwards.
TATTCCACTTTATAAGGTGAATAAGACCTAAACCTCCTAATTTGGGAAGGAAGACTATCTACCAGGAAACCAAGGTATATTTTGTGCTTTTATGGGCTCTTGATAAGAGGAACTTTCTATGAATAGAATTGATGTAAGATATAATATTCATGGGGATGAGAAACACCATGGTCTAGTAGTTTTGTTGGCTAAATAGTAATAATTTCATAAGTTACACTTGTCTAACATAACTGAGTAGTTTACACTGTAAAGCTCCCATTTGAGATGCATATTCATCAACCCATACTTGATATTGGTGTTTAGTAAGATATTTAGCATCCGGTGGCACCCCAAATAGATTTAAGACACATTCCCTTTAGGGATATGAAAATGAGATAGCATGTTCTCTATAAGTTGTTGAGTGCAGCTACCACTATAATGGATATTTCTCTTTTTGGCATTCCTCACCAATCCTATAATATTAGAAATGTTATGGAATTTAAGGAGTATAGCTATCTAAAAAATTCAATATCCTTTGTAAAAGAAAAGAAGATCCTCTACAGGTCAACAATCCTCAACTTCTTAAACATTACATCTAATCCCGATTAAGAAATTCCAGTACCAAGATACAAATATATAAAGAAAGAAGATTCCATAATATTAAACATTGTGTAGCTTGGAATGGTTGATGACGATTCCTATTGAATTTAATGGAACAGTTGACAATTATAGCACATGACATCACTATTTTGATAAAATGAATGGGAAAATGTAAGGTATAGATGACGTTTTCAAGACATGTGCAATAACAAGTATCATATGCATTTTTCTTATCTAGTCTTATCATATTTTGAGGAGAGTGTTTTTTAGTATAACCTTCCATTACCCTAGTCTCTAACAAAATTTTATCATTGAGAATCCTCTCTTTAATGATGTTGATTATTATTTTGTATAATGAATGTTAGTGCCTAACCTTTTATTACCAATATTGTAGTTTTTCATGCATTCTATCAATTAAGATAGTAGGAATGATTTTTTTTATAATGTATAACAACATGAAATAGGATTAAAAACTCTAAGGGTTATGCATTAGGAACTTTCGGGAATAAATTCAAGGAGGTTGCATTAAGGCATCTACGCATAATAACATTGTTGAAGAATTCAAATATGGTTACAAATAAATCATGTCCTTTAAAACTTTAGCAATACATGAAACAAAAAGCATTAAACACATCAATTTAAGGAGCTTGTCCATTTCTTAAGGAATTCACTACATTCTACACCTTATTAGAAATGATGGGAACTAACTATGAGTATTGTTGATTTATTGTAAGTTTATGATCAATTTTCATAGCTTTATCATCAAAATTATGAGTATTAGGGGAGATTGAGCTTAATAGTTGGTTACAAATTTTTTGAAATGCTAATAAAATACACCCTTATTTAGTATGTGTTAGACCATTTGAATCAACAATGTTGTGCATCTGATTTTGAATTTTTCTTCCTTTAATCAAGTCATGGAAGAATTATGTGATCTCATCTCTAAGTTCAAGATAATAAATTCTTACTTCTTCTTTTTCTCCATGAAGAACATCTTCACATTTACGTAAGTTCTTGTATTGCCGAAGGTAAGCTTGTTCTTACAGTTGGAGGTCTTATTTGATGGCTTAATAATCATATAATGTTATAAGTTCTCTAGGGTTTTTTAACTCTTTGAAATTTATCACTAATGACACAAAACTAAAACTTATTAAACTATTTTAGAAGAATTTTTAGCTATTTAAGAGCAATAACAATAGCTTATAATTGTAATATGACAAAATATTACAAAATATTAATTTTGATTTATCAAAATTTTAATCTTACCTAATTTATAATATTTAGATTTTTTTATTATCCTAATTTAACCTAACCAAACCTAAAAAAATTTGAAGATAAAATTTTTATAATTACTTATCTAAAAATTTAACCTTAAAAACTAAACCCAAATCTCACACCTTAAATTTCCCATTTACTTATTTTTTTCCTTCCTCCTTATTTTTCTTTCTCTTTTCTCTTCCTTTTTTTATATTCTTCCTCTCCTTCTTTTGGGGCTGCACACCCCAAACCCAAATATTCATGAATGAGCCTGAGCCCAACCCTCTATTCTCTTTGTTTCTTTCATTCTTTTCCCTTTTCTTTTCTCCTCCTTTCTATTTTTGCCCCCAACCTTTGCCTTCCTAGCCTACTTTGTCTTTCCTTTTCTACATAAAGAACCCAATTCCCTAAGTAATTCCACTAGTCCCTCTCCTTATCCCTTTTGTCTATGCACTACCATGCATGCCAGCTTGCACCACCCAACTCCTGCATCTGCACCTGCACCTGCACCTGTACCCTACACCATGCCCCTTCATCCCTATCCTTCTTCCCCTACAATAATGCACATAGAAGCCTACACCTTTCCTTGTTATCTTCCCATTCTCCCTTGATGATTCTCCATATATACCCCCTATAACTCCTGTCTCTCTTTTCTCCCACCATCAATCCATCCCACAAAGCCTTCCTTATTTTTCCTCCCTCCTCCTTTTCTACCTATCCTCCAGCACCACCACGACCAATCTTCACCAAGCCAATGTCCCTACCACCTCCCCTCTTTTCCTACAGTATACTAATAACCTCTATTATCCCAATATTCGCCTCTTTTCTTCTCCTACAACTATAGCTGCGACTGGATGCACCACCACAATAAGCCCCCTTCTCTCCCTCCTTACCACCACCATACCAAAGCCACCCTACATAGACGCCCTAGCTAGAATCATCATCACACTAGGAATTCCCCTGTCCCTCTCCTTCTTTCCTCCTCTTGGCCACTCTCCTCCTTTGCACCACCACTGGTCACGAGCTCCACCACCACTAACCCCCACTAACTCATGTTAGCCTTAATACCACCCCACCATTACCTTAACAAGTAATGCTCACCCACCATCTAAAGACCATCATTCTCACCATCACCATGTGCCATCCTACATAATTTTTCCCTCTTTAGCTACCTCTATTTCATTTCCCCTCTCTTGGCCTTCATTTAGGTTAAAGTAATAAAAAAATTCTAAAGAGATTATGTCCTTATTTCTTGGTGATATTATTGTGATAGTAGAGGAGGAAATGTAGGTCATGTGTGCTTAGAGACCAGAGACACTTGAAATAGGACACCATGATAGATAGGTTTTTGTTATGTTATAATATATGTCCTTGCTGTATTGATGTGGGATGGTATAGTGGGTAATGTTACATAACTATCTTGTTGTATATGATTTGTCATTTTACATAGCAGTAAAAGATGGTAAGAAATTTATGTATATATGATTATGTTTAATAAAAAGAATTTATGTACAATCATAGCTATGCTTTTTATGATATTATAGTTATGGAAATTTGAAGATTCTTTCATGTTCCGAGTCTTGTGGTTTGGGGATGGTAAAAATGGGTGTTCTAGTGACCTCAGGGATTTTTTTATCAGTATAATGAAAAAATAGCAAGTTGAGTACTTTATGAAAGTTAGTTCACTCAAAATAGGTTAGGGGTACTACATGAGATAATTGGAGAAAAAAATGAAGGGTTTATTATAAATACAGGAAGGGAAAGGCCATAAGTATAATTAGTAAAACCTAGGGGGAAGTCATGAAAACATGTAAGAAAAGTGGGAGATTGATACTATGGATTGAATAAGAGGTTCATTATGGCAACTTTTGTAGGCATATAAATTTAGGGACTCATTTGAAATCCAAGGAAGGAGTTATGACCATAATGTGAAATTAAGGTTTAGGGAGGCCTAAGTGCTAGCTGAGCGGTAAATTATTATCATATGTACAAGATTGGGGAGTTGGACCATAATCTCAGAATATGATGTCAGTAATAATATTTTAGGAATGCATAGTAGGTTTGATATCCATACAATATCTAAGAAATAGTTATGATTAGAAAGGAAAATTAGGGTTTTAGATTGGGCTCGAATAGTAACCAAAGAGGTAGGCCATCATCACATGTATAATATGGGAGAATAAGGACAGCAATTTAGATTTAATGGCTAAAAATATTATTCTATGAACGGGCATAGAATTTGGGGACTAAATAAGAGTTACATAAGGGACTATGCTAGGTAAGAAAAAGTTAGGGTTTTTGGGAGGAGACCTAAATAATAACCTTAGATGTAGCTCATTACACTACAACAAACAGGACCATTAACGACCAATTTAGCGACCAATTTTTTTTTGATCGTTATTGATATATTATTAACGACCATCGTCAAAAGTCATCGTTGATGGTATATCTATTGCGACTAATATAATTTTTGGTCGTTAATTATTAATTTATTGGTCGTTAAAAAAATTTAAGTTATATATATGTTTTATAATAAATTTTTTTCAAATTTCTAAAATCCAAAAAAATAAAAATATAAAACACTTAATTGCCCCAACAAAAAAAAAATTCCCGCATCATTGCTAGTTTCGGCCCTTGAAACCAAAAAAAAAAAAAAAAAAAAAATTCCCGCATCATTGCTAGTTTCGGCCGATCAAAAAAAAAAATTCCCGCATCATTGCTAGTTTCGGCCCTTGAAACCAAAAAAAAAAAAAAAAAGATTTTGATTATTCTTATTTTACTTAATTCTTGGTCAATTTTTTTAACCGTTTTATGTAATAGATAATTCTACTCAAAAGATTTGGAAGCCTCGAGGTAGAAATAGGTGTCAAAAAGTGGCAAGACTTAGCAGTGGAAACAAGCTACCTGTGACTTTTTTTAATGGTCGTGTTGCTGGAGATAATAGCCATGAGTGGAGTAGGCACATAGGTAAATTAGTTCGTGATCGCAACATAATGCCTATTCGAATCCAATCTTGGGACGCAGTTGAACAAAGACATAAGGACCACCTCTGGGCTGCAATGACGGTAATGAATTTGAAGTATTCATTTTGATATTGGCATTTACTTTTACCTGTGCTACTGCAAACCTTTTATATTTTTCCGTATAATAGTTTCTTTTGACTTGTTAATTTTTAGTTCCTCAATGTATATATATACTTTTGTGTTGTAGGAGAAGTTCTCCAATGATGACATGGAGAGTTACAAAAATTCTACTCTTCGTCACATGAAAGACCTGTGGAACAATTGGAGGGGAGATAATCATAGAACTATTAAAGGCTTGGATATTCATGAACAATTGAAGCTTAAACCAACTACAATTGAAGAGCAATCCGATTGGGAGTGGCTGGTGAAATGTTACTATCATAGTCCAAAGTTTGTGGTAAATCACTAATGAATAAGGAAAAATTTAGAAATATTTATATATTTGATTACCTTGCTAATTATTCTTTTCTTATTTATCATATAATACAATATATCTACACAGGAAATGAGCCAACGAAATACAAACAACCGCTTGATGATGGACAATAAATGTCTTCATCGTAGTGGCAGCAAGCCTTATCGAGCGATCGCCTATGATATGGTATATATTATATGTATTTGCCTATGAAACGCAAGATATGGCGTTTTCCAACACACTACTTTTGCCTTGTTTTTCATCCTTATAAATAAATGTTATATTATCTAGGGGGGAAAAGATGGAAAACATCCAAATTATGGCACCGTTTATTTTGAAAGCCATAAAAAGGGTGAAGAAATAGCTACAGCCGAAGCTGCAGACATCCATGTACACCTCTTTCCTGACTCTTATTTATTTTATTAGTTCTATATATATTTTGTTGTCTAACTAACATTCTTTGTCTTGAAGTCTCAAATTATTGAGGTCCAAGCTGCTGAACCCTCCCTTACTCATGTTGAGGTGGCTGAACGCGTGCATGGAGTGACTCGAACCAGGGGCTATGTTCCTGGCTATGGTGGTGGAGTGAAGCCTAGAGATATTAGAGGCCCTTAAAAAGGTAAGAACAAGCTTTTAGCAGATCTCAAGGCAAAGGATGCTGCTATTAAAAGAAAAGAAGAAGAGATTGAGAAAAAGAATCAAGAAAATCGAGTGCTAAAAGAAAGAATGGACAAATGGGAACCTGTCATGGAGAAGATTTTGAAAAGTGCACGATTTCGATGCTTGATGGAAAATGAAGAGAATATACATGATGATATAGAATACATGCTTGCTTCTCCATCTACATCAGAGGATACGGGGTGCCCTTGAAAATGAGGTTAGTTAAAATTGTTAAAGGAAAGTAATTATTATGAGTATTATTCTAACTAGTTGTCTAATAAGCTTAAGTAACTAGTTTAGATCTAAATAAATTCAAATAAGCTACATATGGTTCCTATGGATGACTTTTTAAAATTAACAAGTATGATTTTGCTCTAGGTTACTGTTGCTATAGACGATGTGGATGTGCTTCAACAGATTACATTGCAGCTCTCTGGACATTTTTGTATAGGTTGGTTTTCTCCTGCTTTCTCTATATTTATATTTTTCCATTAAAACACATGCTGTGAAAAATGCATAATGCTACAGATATAGATAATGCACTTAGTAACCTAGTATTGCCCACATAGAACCTATTTCTAGATAATGCACCACATAGAACCTATTTCTTTTGTCCAATCTGTATAATAACTTAACAGATATAGATAATGCACTTAGTAACCTAGTATTGCCCATATGTTATGAGCAAGCTAACATTATCATGAAAGATTAGCCAACTCTAAGAACTGTAGCAGAGATGTTCATAAATATTGATCCCAATTGTAATCAGCAAATCTAATAATTAAGAATCAGCATTTCAACATAACTACATGCCCACATAACTTCTGCACAATCCAGGAATGCGAGGAGGCTTAAATGAACTCTAACTGCATTGCATCAGCCCTCAAAAGATCATTTCACAAAATTGAACGCTATCTCGATTACCTAGAACAGAAAATTGTGAAAACTCGCTAGTGGGAAAAATAATGTTGAAAACTCGATTATAACAAGCAAGCTACCCCATAAACTTAGTTTAGATGATTTAAATGATAGCCTAAGTTAGCTAGATTAGCCCTTTAAGCACAAGCAACAATTTTCAAAATGTAAGGGGGTATAGGGCTGCTAGGCTGCTAGTGTATTAAATTTTGATGTTCGTGTACTAAATAGATTAAATTAGCAAAAACGTCGTGCAAACAAGATTGAGGTCCCAAGAGAAAACAATAGATGAATAAATAAAAGCTTAGTATGCATGCCCATAACTGTTGAAAAAAATTAAAATTTTAAAGTAAATTAGTGTACTCTTCTGATATATTTGAAAACTGTGTGACAATTGATAACCTGCATCCTCGTTAAATACTTTTAGTAAATTTAGTTTTGTATATATTGTAGAAGTATAGGTGTAATTGATGCATGAATCATAGAAAAAATATTGTCTGATACACTTTGTGACCAAAACACACCATATTAATTAGGTATTGAATCATTGATAACAGACTTAAGGAAACACACCATGATGATGCATGATCTAGGTTGTCGTAGTAGAGCACATTTAATAAGTTCGGATGTTATTGAATCATATTTATTTCCATTTTCATTATTTTCCTTGTATTTGGAGATTTCATTTTTTATATCTGATTTCATGAATTGCATGTTAAGGAAATTACTCATTGTTTATTTGATACTTATATTAATTATTATTTGTATATTTCTATTGTTGCAGATCCAGTTTATTTTGATAAACTTACCAAGTCTATTGTATCCGATGGATAGAATGATTAATTCTTAAGCAGCTGCTAATCATGATATTTTTGTAATGCAACGACATATTGTAGCTCTTTTGTAATATATTTATATTTGATCATAGCCGAAAATTGTACCGGACATTTGATACAAATTATTTGTATGAATATTTAGTTGAATGTTTAATTATAAACAGATATTTAGAAAATTATATCTATATGTTAGAATGAATATATATGTATGCAGGTACAAGATTTGAGAAGATCAAAATGGATATATATATATACATGCATACAGGTACAGGTCTTGAGAAGATTGAAATGGATATATGTACGTATATATATATACAGGTCTTCAAAAGATTGAAATGGATATATGTATATCCATATAAGTGCAGGGTTATAGATGAATATTGAAATGTTGATTATATATATCATTGAATATATAATTATGCCATTTGCGACCAATAAATTATGTCGCAAATAATGAATGAATTTTAGTATTGACGAAAAAATTAGTCGTTATTGGTGTGATACCTTTTTAATTACGATAAAAAAATTGGTCGTTAATATTATTTACGACAGTGTATTTTATTCGTTGTTATTATTTTTAGCGACCAATATCATACGTTGTCGCTATTACTTTTAGCGACCAACGTCATAAGTTGTCGTTATTACTTTTAGCGACCAACACTTTGCGTCGTCGTTATTACCTTTAGCGACCAAAATTATACTCCGTTGTTATTACATTAGCGACCAACATAATATGTAGTCGTTATTGCTTTAGCGACCAAAAAATTTTAGTTGGTCGTTAAAGCCTTTAACGAGGGAGCAATAACGACCACTGACGACCAACAAATTTTTTGGACGTTAATAGCTTTAGCGACCAAAATTTGGCCATTAACGACGAAATTTGTTGGTCGTTAAAAACCTTATTTCTAGTAGTGTTATTAAATGTGTAACATGCGGGTAATACATCATGGCTCCTGAATATGTGTCACATTATAAAAGATTGATATTTTTCAGGGAAATTGGGGACTAAACGGGAACTTGAGGAGAGAATATACTAGGGTGAGATTAGGGTTTCTAAGGGATAATAGGTTTATTTTGGGGAATATGTTGGGATAGTGCCTTACATGAGTATATGTACATGATTATATGGTGACCTTAAGATAAATAAGGCATAAATAATAAACTAATCATTTAAACTAAAATATCACTTGAAACAAAACTAGTTATAGCTATCCATTCCACCAGACAAGAATAATGGCTAGGAGCATCTTGTCCTTTGGTTATACCTTATCACCGTTGTACCGATTAAGAATAGTGGGGTCCAAAACTCAATTTAATTAAATCATTTATTGATCATAAATGATGGAATCCTGTTAGGGTTTCTCGAAAGGATCAAAAGATTAATCGAGCGCAACGTTCGATTTGCCGGTTCACCCTAAAGTATCGTCCTTGTTACACATTAACCCAGCTATTTATAGGCGTAGTACTGACCGTATGTCGACGTACAAAATACACAATACAGACCTTCGAATACACGCTATATCTACAATGGAAAGGCCGAACGGCCTGATTGATTTGGGCCACATAAATAGTCGATCAGCCCAATCAAACCCCAAAATAAAAATGTCCCAAATACAATTAAGTTTAGGACTTAATTCCCATCAGCTAAAAATAACACTTTAGCTAATCTTGGCTATTAAGGATTGATTAATCCACAATCCATCTAGTCCAAATTAAGGACCGGGTGGCAGATTATACAACCGACCTAATTTCCATTATCTAATTTCAACCGGCGAAAGCATCATATGGGATTACAATTTATTAACAAAAAATTACATAATCTGCACACTTCAGATACATAATCTACACATTCCAGCAACTGAATCCAAAGATCCACAGAGTCCATATGCTGCATTACACTCCTATTTATTCACCAAATAAGACAAACAATTATAAGTAAATAATTCATAGCAATTTTCAAAATTAATTAAATATAAATTCTTAAGATTCACATCAATAAATATTTATAAGATGCTAATTTATTATAGTGAAATACCTCATGAGTTAGGACCAATTATATTTTGATTATCGATCCACCAATTGAGAATAGTGGGTAAGAGAATTCTAACATGGAGTTGTACTTATTTACCCATCTACTGGTTGAGAATATTTTCAAGGATTGTCTTAACTTGAGGTTATACTTAATTATTTACCCACTTGTTGAGAATAGTAGAGTCTCTAAACCCAACATGAATAAAATCATGAATAATTATCACTACACTATTACTATATAGTTTGGAGAGTAATAAATAAATTGGTAAGATTATCCTATGTCCATATCATCTCTTTTTTGGTATTATAAACTTCTACGACCCTTCTTTGCTTCATTATTACCTTACTTAGTACATAGCATACTAATCATCCTTGTTTTGGATGATTCTTATTTCCACGAGCAGATACCCTTTTTAAGCTAGTGCAATTAAATAAAGACCCACCTGATGACTATGCTGCTTAAGATGTTCTAATCCAAATGGAGTGATATCATTCTATTTTGGGGTTAGTTGTGAGAGAGCTATGTTATTCAACTAATGTTTTAAATTGGTTCTCTTTCTTTATCATTTTCATCTAACATATTTACTTTATGTATATTTGCTCCATTTTTTTGAAGTAAACTCTAATATCTTACATCTATGATGGAGTATCCTCACTTTATATTTAGCATGTCTAGCTTGTGAATTTACTTTTGCCTTATAATTGGTATGATGATGTTTTATATCTACACTTATATTGATTACAACAATAACATCCATTTATGTTTGATTAGAATTTCCCACTTTAATAAAAGTTTTTAATAGTAAATTATTGGGTGTTATAAGTTGGTATCAGAGCTTAGTTTGTGACAACACTTCTTTGTTTCTAGAAAATTTAGTTTAATTATACCCCCATCTAAATTTCTAATGGCGTTTTTTTTGTATTATGAAAATATCAATTTTGCAAAATCCTTGATTAACTTGTGAAAAAACAAAAAAAGGTAGATTAGGTGGTATATAAATGTGGTATATGTGATAGGTGTTAGAAAACTAGAAAGATTTAGCTTAACATGCCTTTTATTTCACAACTTGCTGAGCTCAACAATGAATGGATCGGTAGGAAGCTTGGAGGAGGCCTTCAAGGGCTTCATAAAATTCATGCAACATCCATATCCGCATCATTCATTGTAGGGAATTAGGGATAATTGGCTTGAGAGGGTCACTAGACACTACCATATTCTCTATGCTAGAGATGAGGATTATATATTTTAAAGGTTAATCTAGTTTATGGATTATACCTTTGAGGTAATTGATTATCCACCAGCTCATAAGATGAGCATAGTAGTGTTCTTTCTCTATAAGACCATCGACGCTTTTTTATTAGGCTTCCATATTTAAGAAGGGTTGTCGATGTCATGAGAAGATTTCAAGATGACAATCCATACCAATTTCTATCTCAAGAGCCTCAAGAGGGAGAAAAATAAAGGAATTCATGTAGCTAACCCAGGGAGACATGACAATGAGGTAGTATTATGCCCGGATTATAGAGCTACTAAGGTTTGCACCTAACATGTTGGCCATCAAGTTGATAGTGGTATACCAGTTTGAGCAAGGGCTCTATTTTAGCATCCCTAATATGCTAGGTGTGGTGGTGTCAACAACTTGACACCTTGTAAGAGTGTGAGTGCATCCCTACCGCTATGGTAAGTAAAAAATTGTGGTTGTTACAAAATGAAAGTCTCCTACTACTGTTTTTGAGTTTTATCGCTTCTTAGGTCTTGCCGGGTACTACCAGCACTTTGTTTAGAAGTTCTCAAGGGTTTCATAAACCTTGAAAAACCTAATGAAGAATACCACAAAGTTTTAGTGGGATTATACCTATAAGGGAACATTTTGAGAATTGAAGAAGTGCCTAACTACAACATCAATTTTAACTCTACCAATGAGATTGGATGGTTTTGAGGTCTATAGTGATGCATCTAAATATAATTTGGGTTGCGCATTGATTTAGAACTATAAGGTGGTCACCTATAGTTCCCTCTACCTGCATCATCATGAGAAGATCTACCCAACTAACAGTTTCAAATTTGTTGCAGTTATCTTCACACTAAAATTCTAGAGACATTACTTGTATGAAAGATAATTCAAAATTTTCTTCAACCATAGGAGCCTTAGATATATTTTCATTCAAAAGGAGTTCATTATGAGGTAGAGGAAATTCTAGAGCTAGTAAAAGAATATGACATTACTTTAACCTATGATGAGGGTAATCCAAAGGTTATTGCCAATGCTTTGAGTAGCAAGACATCATACTCTATGAATTTTTGCTTGGTGGCTAACCGGGTTTTTGGGGACTCGGTGAGATAGGGGTCAAGCTCATCTAGTAGGGTGAAATAGAGGTTCGAATGGGTAACTTAATGATTACATCGGTTGTTTTTTATAAGATTCAAGCTAGATAGCCAAGATATATTTAACCCGAGAGGATCTTAAAGAAGATACATGATGGTCAGATGAGAGTTTTCAGATCTATAAGGATGGTAGCATTCGCTATATAAGGTGTTGGTGTGTACCTCAAAGTTAAGTTGATTTGAAGCTCTAAAATTTTGAAGAAGGTACTTGTACTGCCTAATCTATTCAAGAAACAGAGGAGAAACTATACAAGGAAATTAATTAGATATATTGCTGGCTTCACATAAAAAGAGAGGTAGTAGAGTTTGTGGCAAGATGTCAAACCTATAAGAAGGTCAAGTTTTACCACTACAAACATATGGGGTTTTTCTAGTCTTTAAAGGTGATTAGATGGAAATAGATCTTCATCTCTATGGATTTTATTGGTGGACTACTGAATACTCATAGCTTGTAGCATGATATGGGTCATTGTAGAGAGATTGACTAAATCAGCAATTTTTGTATAGATTAGTTAGCTAATTCTTACATAAGGTTTGTGGTGGGTAGGAATGCTACATCTAAAGACGTCATCTCTTATAGATACTCGAGATTCCTTTCACACTTCTAAGCATGAAAATGAAAAAGAGCACCGCCATTCACCCAATTAGGGACAAGACAGACCTAGAGGACAATCCAAATGCTTGATGATATGTTACAGCTTACTCTATAGATTTGTAAGGTTGTCAGGGGACTTGGCTACATTTAGAGGAGTTTTCATACGAGAATACTTATCATACGAGCATAGGGATGACTCCTTTTGAGGCATTATATGGACATAAGTGTTGAACACCATTGTGTTAGAGTGGCACTAGCAAGATGGTTCTAGACGAGCTAAAAATAATTGAGAATATAACCCAAAAGGTTCGATTGATCAAAGAGAGGTTGAGAGTAGCTAAATTTTTTCATAAGAGCTATGTAGAATAGGGATGCCATAGTTAAGGTTTTGAGCCAAATGACAGAGTTTTGTTGAAGATTTCACCCACTAATAGAGTGTAGAGATTTATAGGAAGGGCAAGCTCAGCCAGATGTATATTAGTCTCTATGAAACTCTTCACAAAGTTGGTGAGATCACTTATCATTTTCCACTCTTACAACATCTAGGCCAACTTAGTAACCATGCAAGTTTTTTAGAGATCTCTCCCATGTAATCACTCGTGTAAATCCTTTGTTGCCACCATGGGTCAAAAGAAGCAACTTGGGAGATAGAGAAGGACATGCGTGAGACGCCCTGAGCTCTTCATTTTAAGAGTGTCATATTCTAGTTCATTTTCTTTTATATGGGCAGTATCTAATAGCATGATATTATCTCCATTAGATTTAACCACCTAAATCACCCTTCCTTACATCCCCTTTCTATCCTTCCCAAGCCTTAACTTGTGACATAAGGGATAAAGTGTTTTTTTTTCTAGGGTAGTAATATAATACCTCAAAATTTTTAAAATTTTAATATTGATATATCAAAATTTGAATCTAACCTAATTTATAATATTTAGATTGTTTTAATTATATCATTTTATTCTAACCCCAAACATAATAAATTTACACATTAAATTTTTATAATTACTTATCTAAAAATATAACTATTAAAACCTAAACCCATATCCCAAACATAAAATTTTCACTATCCTCTTTTTCTTCCTTCTTCCTTTTTTTCTATTTCTTTTCCATTTTTATTCAATCTTCTTATCCTTTCTTGAGCTATCGCACTCTCGATCCAAAATTTCTTCTTTTTCTTTCCTTTCTTACCTTCCCGAGCAAGCCCAAGCCTGTTCCCCATATTATTCATTTTCTTTCTTTATTTTCTCTTTTCACTTATTTTTGTTTGCTCCTCCAATTGTCCTCCTGGCTCCCTTCCCTTTTCTTTAATCACTAAACACCCCCTTCCCCTAGCCATTCTACACTTCCCTCTACTTACTCCTCTCAGCCATGCACCGCTATACATCCCTTGCCACCCCACCCTGCCTCTACACCTACATTGTTATACATCCCTTTCCACCCCACCCTACCTCGGGGTATTTTGGTCAATATATTAAAAAAAGTGGCATGCTGAGTACATTAGGGGGTTATCTGACTAAAAAATTTGTTAGGGGTACTACATGAGAAAATTGGAGCAAAAGTGAAGAGTTTATGGTAAATATAAGAAGGGATCAACATATGTGTGATTAATAAAACCAAGGGGGAAGTCATGATCACTTGTAAGGAAAGAGGGAATTTATAATAGGGATTGATTACGATGTTCATAATGGCATATTAGGTAGAAATATAAAATTGGGGTGTCATATAAGCTTTAGGGATGGAGTTATGACCAAAATGTGAAATTAGAGTTTGAGGACGCTCAAGTGGTAACCCTAGTGGTAGGTTATTATCAAATTTACAAGATGGGGGATTTGGACCTCAACCTCAGGATATGTTGCTAAAAATAACATTTTGAGAATGTATACTAGATTTGGTAGCCGTATGGTGTCTAAGGAAATAGTTATGACCAAAAAGAAAAATTAGATTTTGAAGGAGACCTGAATAGTAATCCTAGAGCAAGGATATTATCACATGTGTAAGATGGTCACAATATTTTTTAATGGTTAGAAATAACATTCCATGCATGGGCATGGAATTTAGGAAGTAAACAAGCATTAGAGAAGGCCCTATAGTACGTATGATAAATTAGTGTTTTTAGGCGGAGGCTTGAATAGTAATCTTAAGGGTAGGTTATTATCACATCTGTAACTTGTGGGTAATAGATCAAGACTCTTGAATTTTTGGTTCATAATTATATGTTTATATTTGGTAGGGAAATTTAGGACAAAGGGGGAACTAGAGGAGAGAATATGTAAGGTTTGAGAGATTAGGGTTTCTAAGTGGGATTAGGTGTCTTTTGGGATATATGTTATGATAATACCTTGCATGAGTATGTCTACATGAATTTTCCACAATTGTACATGTTCGTTCCATAAAAAAATGAATAGTGGCCAAGATTTTCTTTCCCCAAGATTATATGTTATTACTTTTCCGCCCATGGAGAATAGTGGGAGTGCCAAACCAAAATCAATTAAAACATTGATTGATGATAACTCTTGATAGGAAGCTAATTACTTATAGCGGAACACATTTGGATTAAGAATGTCTTACCTTAGGGTTGTATTTAATTACTTATTCACCAGTTGAGAATAGGTTCTAAGAGAGTCAGAATTTTAGATTGGACTTTATTATTAATCGACCTATTTGAAAAATTGGTGTCTGTAAACAAATCATGAATAAAATCATAAATAGTTATCACTACACTATTATTGTACAGTTTGAAAAGTAATAAATAAATTTGTAATATTATCCTATGTGCATGTCATCTCTTCTTATAGTCTTATGAACATTTATGACCCTTCTTTGCTATACTATTACCTTACTCATTATATAGCATACTGATCATCTTAATTATATGTTGCTTATGATGCTCTATTCGAGGGTAGTGATATCATTTTTTTTCTAGGGTTGGGATTCATAGAGCTATCTTATCTTCATATTGTTTTATACTAGTTTTCCTTCTTTCTCATTTTCATCTGAAATATTTACTTTATGTAGTTTGCTCCATTTTTGAACTAAGCTTTGAACTCTTACTTATATGATGGAGTATCCTTATTATATATTTATCATGTCTTGTGTAAAGATTTACTTTTTCCTTGTAAATTATATGAGTATTGTTCACAACAAGACTTATATTGATTACTATGGTAACACTCATTCCTATTTAAATAGAATTTCTCGCTTAAAAATATTTTTTATTAGTAAATTTTGGGATGTTATAATAATCAACTACCCAATATGTGTGGTTGTTAGTGTGATGAAATCATGGACATAAAACTTTCATCTGTAGACTACATGTCATAAAAAAATGGTAATTTTCTCGAGTGTATGCCCTTGTTTATTAGAAAAATAGTAGTTGAGTGGTCTAAATTAAAGAGTAGATGAAAATGTGCATGAACTCCCTCAAACTTTAGCATCCTTATAGGTTAAATAATACCCTTTCTAGGTTGCCCCAAAGTTTAGCTTCACATTAATATTTGTTTGAGCATGTGTAAAATGTTCCAGTGTATCTTAGATCACTAAGCTATAGATTATTTAGGTAATCACAAAAATCCTCTACACCTTGAACAAATATCTCTCCCTAGTTTATTTTTTCTTTGTAATTCATTATAACATCAAAATCCCCTATTATCAGCTAAGATTGTGTAGCTTTTAATTAAGTCACCTAATATTTCAAGATTTGACTATCATGAAAGTTGGATATGGAAGTCAGGGAAAGGTTCTACAAGATTAGCTCCATGTATACTTATTACTAGTCCTTATTCATGCTCATCTTCAAGTTCCTTTAATGAATAAGACTTGTCACTTGTATCTAAAAATTGGCTATTAATTATGTATCTTATTTGAATTGGCAGTCCCACTATTTTATATAATTTTTAATTGCTAGCTAAATCCCTTGTTTAGATAAGGAAGAACAAGAAATAGTACACTGATAGTTTAATTTCAAAGCAACCAAGGAGTAGATATCGTTGGATGTTTCACATCATTGGCTAATAAGTTTGTGGGGACTCCTTATAGATGTTCAAGGTCAGTAAGATTGGGATTTATATTATACTTAGTTTTTCAACCATCACATTTCATCACCCACTTTTTCATAAGATTAATCCCTTTAGTTACTACCTTGGGACACTTCCTATCCAAGTGACTTGGCTGCATACATAAAAGATTGATGGTCTTCATTCATAAAATAGTCTTTATCTAAATATTTAACCATTTGTCTTATAAATTTTCACAAAATCAAGTATTTGCTTATGTGGATGGGCTTCATTCAATAAAAAAATGTTTTTTTTTACACCTTGTTGTAAGATTATTTATTTTTTAAGCTTCATTTTGGTTTTTTGCTCATTAGAAAATTAAAAAATTTGGGGATCAATAATTTTTGATATTTTAGAGATACAAATAAATTAAAACTATTTTATCTTAATTCTTATTAATAGTCATCATATTTAGTGTAATTAAATATCAAATGTATCATTTTTAACTCCCATCGTACTTAACCTTTGCTCATCTTATCTAAAGCTCTTGAATTCACTTAGTGCATAATCATAAATGTTGAGATAACCTAAAAAAACCCTAAATTGATACTTGTAAATTAACACGTGTAATCAGAAAATACTCCTTGAAGATTCTCTAAATCTTTTTCTACTTATTCTTATGTCAACACTTGTAACCTAAGCTAATGATGCCTCTAACATACCATAAATAGAATCCACAACACACCTAAGATTTTCCTTTTCCCTCTTGATTTCTTACTTCACCTCCATTAGACAAACCATCCCCCAAATACACTAGTTTAGTAATATGTTACACATCATTACCATCCACCTTCAATCAATCACCTCTCAACAACACCCAAATTCATCCCCCTTTCTCCCTCTATGTTTCCATGTCATATTACTCCCTAATAATCATGCAAATACAAACCCCTTGTAGTTAGAAATAATTCCCTCATGATCATTCCAATTCCTGACCAACGTACCATAACACATCACCTTCTATACAATTCATCCACCTCCTTTCTTATCCATCCGTAGTTACCATTCCATGCATATGAAACCAGCCACAATGACAATCCCTATATCTAGCCAAACTCCCAAAATATTCTCTCAATAATTTTATATCTTCACCCTATACATGAAAAGCCTCTAATTTCCCATCTTGTTTCAACACAATACAAGCCCTATGATCTCCATGGCAACATGTGAGTATGTTCTTGTGATGAGAAATTTTTGTAATATAATCATCAAATAATTCATCAGCTCCATGTTCCTTAATATTTCTCTTTATATTTTATTTATTTTAACTTCAAAACATCCAAATTTTAATCTCCTACAACCAATCTAGACAATCATCATCATGCTATATAAAATAATTTCCTCAATAACTTTTGAAACTCAAAGTTTTAATTCTCTTATTTCTAACCAGGAAAATGAGGATGAGTGACATTGATTTGGAAAATTTAAACAATTTATTTTCTTGTATTTTATATATCTACAATATGTTTCATTCATTCAAAATACTTGTCGATTTGTATACTATGAAATTTTGAAAAGTTCTTATGTGATTTTCTTATGTTTTGTTAGTTTCCAAGGTGTGTTGAAGTATCAAATCCTTGAGAGAGGCCCTAATAATTTTTTTATGAACTTCGTATAATATTTAGTTAAAGTTAAAAATTGGTTCACTTGTGCTAAACCATAATTTTTTTTATTTCAATAATGGTATTGGAAATTGGTATTTTTTTCTCATTTAGAGTATTATCTTTATTATTTTCAGATCATGAATTTTATTAACTTATTTATGGTTTGAAATTCGTGTAAATAATTTAAAGAGGTTAATTTTATTTTTATAAATATTATGGGTTGATTCTTGAAAGGTTTTATATAAGAAAGATTAGAGAAATTATAAAATTATCTAATCTCACCCCTATAAATTGAGGTAAAATTTTGAGATAAATATCAACCAGATGACTAAGATTTATGAATCTTATTTGAAATCAAACGAAATTCATAGGATTATAATTAATAATGAAAATTTATTTTTATGATTTGTAAATTTATGTTTAAAGTTATGACCAAAATAATAAAAGTAAACAAAAATATCGAACCCAACTCATGAGCACTAGGCTTGGGTTTAGGGTTTAATCTTTAGGTTAGATTTTTTTTTGTTTTATAAGTTCCAAGTTATTTATTGATATTTCTAGGATAAATTGAACATATAAGATGTTCCCAATTGGATTAGTATATTGAACGTTATGATTGGGTAATTCTTGAGCAAGTTTAGTAAAATAAATTTGAATGTTCTTGATCAACATTCAAAGTGTTTTTCATTAATTAATCACTATTAACCATAAGTATGGTTTGTTGAGAATTAATCATGGTTATGAAGATTAATAAATTATTAACCAATTTAATTATGGTTAATAGTGTATTAATAGTGATTAAGACATAGAATGACAAAAATAGCCTCAAAAGGGTAAAATGCTAAATATATGAACAATAAAAGTCAAACCTAAACTATTAACCATGAATTTGACTGTTGAAATTTTCTTTTACCCTTTTTTTGAAATTAACATGGACCTAGAATTTTATTTTTTTTCTTTTTAAATAATGAATTTTTTGAAAATGGAATAGAATTTTTTAAGTTTTTACTCAAATAAGTCTTAAGTTATATTTTGGAATTTAAATTGATAACCTTGTGATCTTAATAACTAAGTTCCATATAATGTTGTGACATTGTTAGTTCTATGCAATATATGATACACCATCAAGGTTTTTGTGCCACTTTTAGGCACACAAATTTTTTAACATTTTGTATCATTTTTTGTGACCATACAAAACACTGTGATGGAGGTTAGTGTAATAAGTAACCATTGTTGGAACAAAATCCATGGTCATCCTTAAAACCAAAGAGTTTATAAACTACTTTTTAGTAATTCTTAAAAACTTAGTGGTTCAGTATGTTATGTAATATAAAGCTATCAAAAGTATCATGTAGGGGGGTGTATAAAGTTTAGGATAAGGTTACCATGAATTAGTTGCTATAAAAAATGAAAGCAAGCCTAAGCATTCCGTCAAAGAGTATGCTTAATATTTTAAAATAAGGCGGAGCGTTTTTATATAACAACCTTCTCTGAGTATTAACTCAAGTGACTTAATGGTTTTTTCATCACTAATAAAAAATATACTTATACCAATGAGGCATTATCTCTTAGAAAATGCTATAATCCTATTAGGAAAAGTTTTACCAATAGAAATGTTTCTATGACAAAACCAGTGAAAAAAAACTCTATGCTTAATAGTTCTACCCACAAATGTGTATGATCTATTCAAAATAATTGATAATTGCCTAATATATTTATTTATTAGTAAAACTTATACTAACAATTATATTTGTAAGTAAAAGTATCAACCAAAAAAAAATATATGTGCCTAAATTATTGCCCAAAATATATTTCTCTAACTTAAACTATTACCTACATAACGATGTGTCTAACTAAATATACTATCTATAAAATAATATCTATGAATAAAGCTACTATCCAAAAAATCATATTTGTTTTGAAAACTATTACCAACCAATATATATTATTGGTTATACATAGTATATCCTATATATATATATATATTGGTAAAACAACAATCATGTCTATAATACCTATTGTTGCAATAATAACTTACTTTTACATATAATTAAGTACATGATACATATTCATCAATGTTTAGTTGATTTTTCAAAGTGATAATATCCTTCAAGGTACACTACTATATAGAAAACTTGTAATATATGTTGAAATACAATACATCTTTTTCAACGCATCAAAAACCATCCTTTTCAATTTCATCCTATTAAGCACCTTCAATGACTTCAAATCTTCAACATTCTATTTGATAATCATCATGATGTATTCCCTAATAAAATATGCATGTAACTTAATTACATTAATATAAATTCATACTGAATATTTAAATAATGAAGGTAGTTTTAAAATTTTCTCAAAGATAATAAGTCCTTAGCTAAGAGGAGGAAAGTTGCAAGTAGAATTAAGTGTTTGAAAAAAAAACATGAAATGGCTCTCTAATATGCATTTTTATTTTTCTAGGGATGCATCTAAAAACGTTTAGAAATTTATCCCAAAATGGTAAAATAGAATGGAAAACTAAAAAATATAAATGGATTTAGACTTTCTATTTACATGTAACAATGTAGGAGACAATGTAGCTTGCAGCCTTGATTAGGTATATAATCATAGTTGACATGGAATGCATATTACAATCACTAATAAATTTCATTGTTTACAAATTGTACTCTTGGAAACATAAATCAAAAGTTTGAGACCCCGATATTGTATAGGTCTTTTTGAAGTAGTCCGCTACAAATATATATGAGAGTCATGATGGTGTGTACATCTAAAGCTTCCTAGATTATATCAATAATAAGATTTATATTTGGTTATTACTTTAGTCTTGGAAAATATTAATTAGAAATTAATATCTTATATAATGGGAAATAATGAATAGATTCATGGTTTTTGGAATGTTAGAGTCAATTTATTCCACAAGTTCAAATCTATAGAGCTCCCATTTATGCTATTTTAAGATGTGTGGTGTCAAGAACTTGTATAAGCAATCCCATGAAACAAACCCAAAAAAATTATGCATGTAAAAAATAATGTTAAAGGTATAAATGATTAATAAAAAATAAAATGAAAATCTTAAGCTTGAAGGATTATCAATTCAAATATATAGTATAAGAAAGGCAACATGTGGATATTTATCACTCTAAAAAAGAAATATCCTCAATGAATCCTCTATTTAGGCTAATCAATTTAAAATTAATTATAATTGATATAATTTTTTGTGTAAAAATTTCCCTTAGGGACTTCTAAAGAGTTTAATTACTTTTCCTATATGATGTACATACATAATTATATGTACATACATGCACTAGTTGGTATTATTAATTTTCAATGTTCTTTCTACTTTTCAGGTCTTAAAAAGGCCACCAATTAGAGTTTTTTTATTGAATAAAAAAATGAAAAAAAATTCTTGGTAGACACCAAATTAGGAAATAAAATATAATAGGGTAAAGAATCTATTAGTATCCACTTAAACCCCAAATACCATTGAAGAAGCAGAAAACTTATTTTTATTACTATCAAGATAAATGAAATTCTCCTTTACAAGCAATGATATTGAGTAGTAGAGTCCATAAGTTCACTCCACTAATAATACTAGAACTAAAAACCTAAAATTTGTGAAGCATGATATTGCAAAATCAAAAGGCTAAATATAAAGTGAGAGCAACAAAGTGATATAATTTAGCATCAGCAACAATTCCACTTGTACCATGCTAGGCTAATAACATTTTAAAACCTAAAGGTTTTGCAAATATCATATTAATGCAAAAGACATTTGAAGATGTAGATGAGTAACACAACTCAATTTCATGAACTATTACCAACATTTAGGGGTTTTAAGCCCAAAATGCAAATTTGGAAAGAAGAAATCAATTAATAATATTTGAAGGCTAAAAAATACAAGTAAAATACTTCTAAAAAGTTGGAATAATAAACTTTACCAAATAGAATCACAATGTTGACTAAGTCTTGAAAATAACTTTAAAAACTAGGATTTTAAGTCTAAAATTTTATTCGGATAAATCTCATTAATTTATTTAAAATAAAAGTATATAAATGCAATTAGACATAACATATAATATATTGTAAAATCAATTTAACAAAATAGTCCAATGATCAACCAATTTTTAAAGCCACAAGAGTTTTAAACAAGAAATCTAATTTTTGAATGATTCAACACAAATTTCTTGAATTAACTCTTCCAAATTGCACTTAAATACATTTCAAAGCATCTTACAAAATCAATATCTTAAAGTAGATTAATATAAAAAAAACCCAAGCTATACCAATAGATCTAGGTTAAAAATCCAAATTTCATAAATCAACTATATACGGCACATTCAACTCATCCAAATCAATAATCTAACTCATATATACATAATCTAATAAAAAATTTATCTTATTAAAAGCTAATTCAAAAAATTAATTCACAAAATTAGAGTTAGGGTTTGAAGATTAGACTAAGGAAAATCTAACATTACAAGCCAAGAGGAGCTTGACTAAGAAACGGAGAAGAATAAGTGGTGCTCAAGTGAATAAATTAGAGCTTCAAAAGTGGTAGTGGAGATGTGTTTCTATGGAGGGTAAATATAGGTTCATTATTGCCTCATGCTGCCTCGATTCTATCATTAGTGCTTCTTGTCTATGGTTGGTGGCTTGGCATTGTGATGATGGTTTGCTAATGGTGCTCTAGTGGTTGTGGTTTTAGTGGAGGATGAAGTGAATGGGAAGAGCAAGTAAGTTATAGTCGAGCATTTTTCCCATGATTACTAGTTATTTTTCTGTTACTAGTTCATAGATATAATGTAGTTCGCAATCAATCAGAGCTGTTAGGAGTACTGCTCGATTATGGTAATGAGATGTGGTAGTGGTGGAGAGATGGAGGTCTAAGCTAGGGGTACAAATGGTCACAAATCAAGATGATGAAGGTCTAATCGGGGATTTTGAATGGGAAAAGAGATAGAATAATGAAATGAAATATGGGGTGTTTGAATAGATTGTCTTCCCTTATAATATATGTATACAAAGATTTTGCTGTGTGTACGAATATGGAATAATCAATTATTTAAACCTAAGGCTTGATTATGTTGGATTTAGGAAGATGAAGACTCAAAAGTGGTGAGTTGAATATGAAGATATTCAAATATGGTAAAGTAATGATGATGATGATTTAATGATGGTGATGATGATTTGATGGTGATGAATGAATGATGAAGGAAATTCAAGTTTGATGAGATGATGAGGATTATGATTTTATAATGATGTGATAATGAAGACGAAGATTTGGTAATTAGTGTTTGAGAGTAGAATGCTTCGTAGGTTAGAGTTAGGGTTTGCAATTAGGGTTAGGGCTTCGCAAATTAGGGTTAAGGTTCAGGGTTTTATTTGGATGAATTTGGACATGGTCATGGATAATAATGGCATGGGTTATGGAGTTTAGAAATATAATACTTATCTCTAATTCACATAGATGAAGAGATTAAGGGGTTTTAGGTTATTCATTCACATAGATTCGATTAAAATTGAGATGAATTCACACACAATTCATTAAGGAACACTTGCAAAATTCATTTAACTACAATCTATTCCATCATGGGTTATATGGATATATATAGCCAAGGTCACCAATTCCTAAGATATTTCCATCCACTAGCTAAAAGGTATAATTCTTCAATAGATACCTAGATAAAGACATAAGAAGAGAGAATAATCTTTAAAAATTGGATTTATGCTACTTTATTCTCCAGATAATATCTAACTCGACTACTTAATTAAATAATTAGGTAAATAAACTAATATGCATGTCTAATATGTATTGAATTCCATCAATGCATGTATTCATTCCCTCCATCCATGTCATGCATATGCACATATAATCCTAATAGCTTTTATGGTACATTTCATTTATAACTAGTAACATAACCATCCATTTGTCTTCAATTTTGTGGGAGATCCTTTGTAAATGAAGAAAAATTAGTTCTATAGTGATGAATGTCAAGTCTTTAGGGTTTACTTTGTATCATTCTCCCCATGTTGACGAGAATTTTTCCCTCAAATTTGTATCACCATAGTAAGGGCTAATGTCTCTAGCATTAAATATTCTGTTAGGGGCTAATGTCTCTAACATTAAATATCCTTGATACCCCACCATATGAATCTGGAAAATCTAGCTCATAAGGACTTTTCCTAAACTTTTGAAGTACATTGAAAGGACCATCCGCCTTTGGCATAAGTTTTTTCTTCCTTAGATTAGGAAATATCTCCTTCCTCAAGTACAAATATGCTAAATACGCAGAACTCTTATTCACTAATCACCTTAGCAAAGTGCCCAAACTTATCTTAGTAACTTAGGTTTATCTAACCATTTAAGGATGATGTGACGTGCTAAATAGAAGTTTTGTTCTTAGCATGTGCCATAAAGTCTTCTAAAAATAACTTGGGAACTCCACATCTCTATCTGAAACTATACTCCTTGGAATCCTATGTAATCTCACAATCTCCTTGAAATATAAATCTGAAACATGAGTCACATCATCAATCTTGTGAAATGGAATAAAATGAGCCATCTTGGAAAATCGATCTACCATAACCATAATGGAAGCCTTGATTATTTGTGTCCTAGGTAATCCCAAAATTCATACTAACACTTTCTGATGGTTGAGTAGGCATAGGTAAAGGCACATATTACCCTTTGTGGAATAAAATCTTACTCCTTTGGCATGTAGCACACCTAGAAGCCATGGCTTGTACTCCATTTTGCATTTTTAGCCAATAGAAATGTTCTTGGATCAACTCAAAGTTTTGTGTACTCCAAAGTGTTTTACAACTCCTCCTTCATGCACCTCCTTGATTAATAGGCCTCAAAATGACATCTTGGGAACACAATTTGTTGTGTTTGAATAAGAATCTATTTTGAAGAACATAAGCTCCATAATATCCTTATTTCTTATAATCTTCGAAGATCATTGCAAAATACTCATCCATGGCATATTAACTCTCCAACATGTTGAATCCAAAAGCTTTTCATCCATCAAGGTAAGTACCAAGGTCCTTCTAGATAAGGAATCCACCATAAATTTCTCTTTACCATCTATATGTCTAGTAGAGAACACAAATTTTTGCAATAAGCTTGTCTACTTAGTTTATCTTGGACTCACCTTATTTTAACCATGTAGATACTTTAAATTATCATGATCCAAGTGAAGTACAAAATGCTTAGATCTCTTGTAATGGCTCCATGATCCAGGTGTGTTTGAGAGCTTTGTCTTCATGTGTTCAAAAGCCTTTATCACTTGATCATTCTAATGTAACTCTCCTTTGTTCATCAATTGTATGATAGGTGTTGTAATGGTATAGAATTTTCTGATTAACTACCTATAGAATGAGGCTAAACCATGGAAACGTCAAACATCATGAACATTAGTAGGAATGGGCCACAATTAGATAGCTTCCACCTCTAATGGATAAACTCTAATACCATTTCCACTCATAATATAACTAAAGTAAACCACCCTCTCCATCATGAAAACACATTTCTCCATCTTAACATAGAGATTTACCTCTCTAAGCTTGTCAAATATCCCCTTTAATTGTTGGATGTACTCGAACTCACTCTTGCTATATACCAAGATATCATCAAGGTAAACAACAACAAAAACTCTAAGGAAGGGTCTAAGTACCTCGGTCATCAATCTCATGAATGAAATTGGTGCATTACATAGCCTAAGTGGAATAACCAACAACTCATACAACCTATAATTAGTCTAAAAAGGCATATTCCACTCGTCCCCTTCCTTTATTCTCATTTGATGATAGCTGCTCCTAAGATCAAGCTTTGAGAACACCTTTGCACCATGTAACTCATCTAACATGCCATCCAATCTTGGCATTAGAAATTTGTACTTGATTGTGATGTTTTTGATTACTCTCAAATCAATACACATCCTCCATGTACAATCTTTCTTAGGCACCAAGAAAGCTAGAACACCGCATGGACTCATTTTCTCCCGAATATGGCCTCAGGAAAACAACTCTTTCACTTATTTTTATATCTCTTTAGCCTCCTCCATATTGCACTTATAAGATGATTTGTTTGGTAATGGGGTTTCTAGAATAAGATCAGTAACATACTCAATACCACTCAAAGGAGGTAGACCAATTGGCAACTCATCAAGAAAAACATCAGCATATTCTCTCCACACTTGTTGCAATTTTGGATCCATATTAGCATTCTCCCTTAGTTGGACTTCCTTGACCACCAATGCATAGAATATCTTCTCATCTTTGATAGCTTCAATCATCTCACACTCCTTAAGGATTAACAAGTCCATGCTACTCTTTTTTCTTCCCCTTATACACTTAACATCTTCCCTCTTTTCTTATTCCTTTTTTTTCCTGCAAGCTCTTGGTTCCTTCCCCTTTTCATTCCTCAAAACCTAATCCTCCCCATCTAGATTAGGTTTTAGCATAAATTTGGTCCTTTCACACCACATACTCATTAAGGACCCCATAATGTACAAAATTCCTACCAAATTGCCATGGCCTCCCCAACAAAATGTGACAAGCATCCATGAGTAGAATATCACATAGAATGTCATCAAAATAATTTTCAATCTTAAAAGAGATAAGAGTTAGTTTGGTTACCTTTACAGCTTTCTCTTTGTTGAGCTATTAGAATGAATATGGTCTTGGATAACCCATGTTATCCAAAACGAGCTTGCTCACAATCTTCTCACTAGCAACATTAGTGCATGAGCCACTATTAATGATGATTTCACACACTTTATCAACGACTCTACACTTGGCCTTGAAACTTATCTCCATTTGAATAAGTAGAGGTTGTTTTTGTACTTGGAGCACCCTTTTCAACAATTATCAATCCAGTTGGCCCTCTTCTAAAGTATACTTTGGGCTATCACTTTCTTCTTTAAGGTCTCCCTCAAGATCTTTGTTCTCATCACAAGCCTCCATACTTACTATCTCCTTCAAATTCAATTCCTTTTTGTTTGACAATCTCAGTAATAGTGACCATAACTTCTACACTTGAAGCATTTTTTGTTTACCTTATCAACCACTTGATCCTTACCATTTTCTTCACTAGTGAGAATTTTAAAGTTTTCTTGATTTGTGGCTTGAGAACTTGGTTCTTTTGACACTACCTTGGGAGTAGAACCATATGGAGTATTAGTTGACTCATCTGGTGGCTTTATTCTCTTCAATTGTTTTTCAAACATGATTGATAACTTGGCTAGGTCTTCAAAAATTTCATACGGATAACATCCACCTTCTCTCTATGATTCATTTTTATCCCTCCTCCTCTTCAACTTATTATACCATACTCTAGAAAATTTCTTAAACTTCAACACTTCTATTCCCCACCTCCTCTCATCATCAATCTCTTTATACTCAAAAATAGATTCCCCAATTTGCAACAATTTAAGAAAAGATTCTAGATCAAGATTACCTTCAAACTCAGGTTGATCAAATTGGATTCCCTATCCACATCTTCATAAGTTCTTCATGAGGTGTCATGTGGCTTTCCATAATTTCCCACACTTTCTTCTCCTTCCTCCATTTGATTTTGTACCCTTCTCACTTAGTCTTCTTCTATTTGATCCCTTCGGTTTTGTGGAAGCACATATGACCGTTGATCTTAGGAAGTTTCTATTCTTTGCACACGTAGCATTACCTCCTTGATTTCATCCACCAAGACCTTGAGGACATCTCTCAAGTCATCCTCTTGGTTCACCATCTCCTCCATTCACCAACCGAGTAGTGTTCTCCAAACATGTCTCCAAGTGGTTGGAACTAGAGAATCTTGAAGAAGAGATGCATTCTTTGAATAATCTTAAAGCAAACACACATTCTTGCAAGAATCTTGAAGAAGAATTAGATCTCGATCACAATAGATCAATACCTAAGGCTTTGTTACCAAAATTTATGTGTTTCAAAATATGAAATTTTCAATTATGCAAGCTTAAGGCTTGATTACGTTGGAATTAGAAAGATGAAGAATTAAAAGTGGTGAATTGAGTATAAAGATGTTCGAATATGGTAGAATAATGATGTCGATGATTCTATGAACATGAATGAGTGATGAAGGCGATTTGAAATTGATGAGAGGATGAGGATGATGATTTGACAATGATGTGATAATGAAGATGATGATTTTGCAATTAGGGTTTGAGAGTACAAGGTTTTGTGGGTTAGCGTTAGGGTAAAGGTTTGAAATTTATTGTTATGCCTTAGCAAATTAGGGTTAAGGTTTGATGTTTGATTTAGATGAATTTGGAAATTGATCATGGCTAATAATCGCATCCATTATGGAGTTTAGAAATATGGCACTTAATCTCTAATTAACACAGACATAGAGATTAATGGTTTTAAGATTAATTTTTCACACAAATTCAATTAAAATTGAGATGAATTCACATAGAATTCATTAAGCAACACTTGAAATTTTCATTCAACTTCAATATATTCCATTGTGGGTTCTATGGCTATATATAGTTAAGGTTACTGATTACTAAGATATTGCTATCCACTAGCTAAAAGGTATAATTCTTCATAATATACTATGATAAAGACATAAGAATATAGAATATTCTTTAAAAAAAAAGATTTATGATACTTTATTTTCAAGCTAATCTCCAACTCAAATAATTTATTAATTAATTAACAAAATGAACTAATATGCACATCCATACTACATTCTATTCCTCCCATTCCCTCCATGCATACCACACACACGCATGTATATGCCTAGTAGCTTGATTGGTATGTTTGTTCTATAACTAGTAATGTACCATTCATTTGTCTTCAATTTTATGGGAGATCCTTTCTGAATGAAGAGAAATTAGTATCATAAAGATGAATGCCAGGTCTTGAGTATTTGCTCCTACATCAGTCTAAATGAATTAAATATAAAATAACATATGTAAAAGATTTTTTAAAAGAAATGAAATTTTAATAGAAATGCTTTAATAAAAAAATTGAAAACTAACTTTTTAACGAAATTAAAAATTAAATTATCTAATTAAATGATATATTTTAAATTAAATTGTAAACCTTATGAAAATAAAAAAACAATTTCAAAATAAAACTTAAAATACATTAGAGAATTAATTTGTCAAAAATAAAGAAATATAAATAATTTAATATAATTTTAAACACTTCATCCGTTAATAATAGTGAAAAAAATGGAAGAAAAATAATTTTAAAAATCCCATCATAAATAAGTTACACAAACATTTCATTTATAATTTCTAAAAGATTATATCAAATAACTAAAATAAATAAAAATAAAAGAAAATATTCATAAACCACCAAATAACAAGTATACTATATCCAAATAAATAAAGTCGATAAAAAACAATTAGCAGCATATAATCAAAATTGAAAACTAAGAATCATAATGATGAATTTCTAGTAAACATATATGAGGTTATAGACTCAAGGGTACACCTTAAGTTACACAGAATCATTTAAGACGTTTTAAACTTACTTATGAATGTTAATTGAACAATAATTAAATAAAGTAGGTCAACTCAAGAAAAAATAACCTTAATAGTTAGGTTAAACAAGAAAAAATTATAAATGTTAGATAATTTATCCAATTGATAAGAAAGAAAAGAATTAAATATTATAGTAATTCTATTTATCAATTGAAATAAACTCTATCAAAGGAAAACATATGTTTATTAATTAAAATGTTGAGATTAGGGATTTTAAACCTAAAGTATAAATTACCCAATTCAAATCAATTACTTCAAATCAATAGCTCGAAAATATAATTAACTTAATTCTATTAAATTTAAATGAACTAGAGATATCTGATCATATCAAAATAAATGATTTAAATCTTAGAAATCAACTAGATAAATGACATTCAACCTAATTAAATTAATCATAGAACTAGTATATACTAAAAAATAAAACTATTTTAGATTATCAAATTCCAATTCACATAAACCTAATTCAAATTAGAAGTAATGATTAGGAAACTATATCACATAAAAATCTAGATCGAGTTGTTTGATGTGTAAAATCTAGAAAGCTCGGTAGTTTTGCAATGGCACCACTATGTTGTTGACAAAGTGTGTTGCTTGTGTCTGCTATTTACTACTGGAGGCTTCTAATCGATGGCCATGAATGATGGAGAGAATAGAGACGGACGACAATGGAGCTGCATATGGTCAACAATTTAGGGGATCAAAGTTCTTAGTTGAGTAGGACTCGCTACCCTACTCACTAGCTTAATTAGTCATGGAAAGAAAATAGGAAGGGAAAAGAGAAAATGTCGGTTGATTTGAGTTGATTATTTTTTTAAAATAAAAATAAAAGGAAAATTATTAAAATATCATAAATAAAATTTAAACAATATGTTTTCAATAAACATTCATCTAATGCAAAAAACTATATAAAGATTTGGGAAAGCTAAAATTATTAAAGTGATTAATTAAAGAATAACAAAAGGCTTTTTTGATTGAAATATAAAAAATACTCATATAAATTAGGCAAAAAGATATAAAAAATCAAAATGATAATGAAAATACATAATTAAATATATGAAAAAAATCCCAAAGAACTTTAAAGAATATATTTTATATTTAAAAAGGTCTTTCATATTGAAAAAAATGAAAAAATGGGAAAAAAAAATTAAATTTATAGAAAAAATATCTAAAATAAGTTTTAAAAATATGTAATTTAAAATTTTGTAAAGGTTTCCCCAAATATGTAAAAATAACTAAATTCAAGGATTAAAATTTTTTCTATGGATAAAAATCATTAAAATAATATTGCAACTTTAAATGGTTTTTAATGGATTAAAACAATTCTTTTCATTAGCAAAATATAATTCCAAAATGAAATCGTAATCACAAAATGAATCAATAATTGAAGTTGAATTTAAAATATTAAATCAAAATTCATGAAGGAAATGGAAATATCTTTTTAAACAAAGCATGTGACTATAAGAAATCAATAAAAATTGTAATTGGGAGCAAAATTTCGAGAATAAACCACAATGACAATTAATTTAATAAATTATCATATGAATTTTAAATTATTAATAAAACTATAAAATTAATCAAATATGTAATAATTAAATATTTATATTAAATTCCATTAATAAAATCCTATAGTTTAAGCAAATTGAATTTAAAAAATAGAAGAGGACATTACAATAATTATATAAATAATTGCAACAATAATATGCCCAAAAATATATAACAACTAGGGGATACACCTCCCTCAAGACCCTCATCACATCGATCAAGTAGTGAGACTGCCATATTATAGGTTATTTGAAGCCTAACTTGAAAATTTATTATTTTTATTATAATATTTATTATTATTAGTAGTATAATAATAGGAGTTGCTATAATAATTAATATTATTTTAGTTATCAAAGGTATGTTACAATATTATTCACAATAAATGTAATGATAATTATAAATATGGTTATATATCATATTATGAGTATTTTGTACAAAAATTAGCAATTATGGCAATGAGAGAAAGATTTCATGTATAGGAGGAATGAATCTACTGTACCAAGAGATATTATAGTAATTGAAACCTTTGTCTTCCTTATATATTAATACCAATAGATATATGAGTGGATATTAGTTTTGTTGGTATAATGTTACTAATACCCACAACTATAAAAATGGACAAATGATCAATTGGCATAACATACTATTACAAACAAATGAAACTTTTCTATAAGGAAAATGTTCTTCATTGACAAAAAGAAAATTTGTTTTGGTATCAATAAAATTTTCAATAGGGAAAATTAAAGTGTAATAATTCACCTTTTATGTTTTAATTTATATCATTTAAAGATCTCATCTACACTATGATTCATTATTAAGGTAATCATATTTGGGTGATGAACCAAATATTTTCTATGTTTTCATCCTAATTTTACTATTATTTTAATTAGCATCCTATGTGATTCCTTAATCTTTTATATGGTTGAGATATCTAGTGCATGTTACTCCTCTTATTTGGTTATTTTATAGGAATTTGTGTGAAAATTAGAAAATCAAAGGAATGTATCATGAATATAGATCAAGGGTGATTTAAGGAAAGCAATAATGGCAAAGAATCAATTTCGCATGCAAGAAAAAGCCTTTAAAAAAATATGGAAGTAAAAGAAGAATTAAAGATGAAGAAACAACAATGAATGGTTTCTTAGTGTATTTCACCATGGTCTAGGCTACACATGCAGAGTGATAAAGCCACCCAAATCCACTACACAATCAAGTAGTTTAGTGCATGATTGTGTAAGCAAATATCTACTCAATCATATGATTTAACTCCCCAAACATCTTATTTTTGGTAATTCAATTTGCAATGATGAATACTTCAAACTTTTCTCTCTTTTTCTAGTACTTTCCTTCATTTTGTACGTCAAACCCTATAATTCTCTAGATCTAATTTAATTTTTTTGGCATAGTAATCATCAAAATCTAGAGTTCATCATCAATTTCAAAATCAATCACAGTTTATTCTACATCATCTGTACTTCTTAGTTTATTTAATGATGTTAATTAAGATTATTGCTATATATTTAATTGTATATGTGAGTGATTAATAAGATTCAATATAATTTAGTATTATGATGATGAATTGATATGTGAATTATGTATATAGTTCTTACATAAAATGCTATAGTTATGATTTGGATTTGATGGTATTTGAAGATTAGTGTGAAATGAATTGAATTGTAGGATCATTTGGCTTGTCATCAAAATAAGATATAGGAAATTCAAAAAATAAATGAAAAAAAAATTAAAAGAATTAAAAAAATTTAAAGAAATCCAATCTAAATATCACTAGTCTAATATTATTCCAAATAATTTTAAAACAAGTACTCAATTACTAAGAGAGAACTAACCAAGTAATTATGTATGTTATATTTCAATATCAAAAATCATCCAAGATGTTACAAGAGGTAACATTCACACATTCTTATATGTGGGTTATAACATTGCTAACTAGCACACTAGTTTAGCCACATGACATATAAATGAATAACTAGAACAAAACCAGTATTATAACTTATTTATATCCTATATAATACAAGGTTTACCAATACTATCACAAACAAAGTAAGCTAAGATTACATGAAAACAATTTATAAAAATCCTAATCAAGATAGTGATGTTGACTTTGAAAGGTTCACTTGGTCTTCTTCACTTTGATTTTCATGCATAACATATATTCATTTACAATACTTGTAACATGTGGAAATTTTAAGTATCTTAACTTCTTATATGATTTGATAATCTTCGTGCAAATTTATTACATACATATAAGAATGACGTAAGACAATGTCATTAAAGTTAGTTAAAGAATTATCATCAAACATAAAAAATGTAATTGGCTCTAAATAGACATATGCTAAATCAAGACCTTGAGGATCATCTTTGGAT
This sequence comes from Tamarix chinensis, assembly GCA_030549775.1. NCBI lineage: Eukaryota > Viridiplantae > Streptophyta > Magnoliopsida > Caryophyllales > Tamaricaceae > Tamarix > Tamarix chinensis. The sequence goes on along the minus strand of CM060177.1, from coordinate 59,873,625 downwards.
GCTCCTACCTCATTCTTGCCAAATTGAGAAGAATTTATCAACAAATTAACATCATTAAAATAAGGAGACAAATCACCTACATTAAATGTCATTGAAATATCACCATATGATTTAGGAAGTTTAAGTTTGTAAGCATTATCCCCAAACTTTATAAGGATTTTAAATGATCTTTCTTACAATTTCCTTAAAATATAAGGAAATATCTCCTTACATAAATGTAACCACAGAAAATCACTAGGAGAATACACCTATTGACTATTATATTTATTTGCTTTTTTTATATTTTTCATTTGCTATTTCTATGTTACCTTTAATTTTTTTATAAAGCTTTTGGAAAATATTAACTCATTCCTTAGCATCATAATTTTTAAGTTCACCTTTTCTAAAGGAAGTCATATTGACTCATATATAAGGAATCACCCTATACAAGATTTCATATGGACTATCATGTGTAGTACTGAAAGGACAATGACTATACACATATTTGGAGTAAGCTTTCTTAATATTCAAATTTCTAGTACTCTTACTTACTAATCCTCTTAACATTATACTAAGAGTATGATTAGTAACTTTAGTTTGTCCATCAATTTGTGGATGATTTGAAGTACAAATAAAAACTTTGTGCCTAGGTTATGCCACAATATTCTCTATAAATATCAAAGAAATTTGACATCTTTATCTAAAATAATACTTAAAGGTATGCCACCAAATCTTATAATTTCCTTAAAATAAAAGTCAGTAAAATGTGTAGCATCATCAGCAGTATAGCAAGGAATGAAATGAGCAATCTTAAAAAATATATCCACCATGACTATAATGGAATCCTTACCTCTTTTTGTTCTAGGCAACCTTAATATGAAGTATATACTAACCCCTTTCCATGGTTGACTAGCCACAAGTAATGGAGTATATAAAAGTTTGTGAAAGAAACTCCTACTTTTATTACAAGTAAAACATAGTTCTATGATATTTTTTATGCCTTTAATCATGCGTGGCTAATAGATATTCTGTTTCAATATTTATAAAGTTTTCTAAACACCAAAGTGGCCAGCAGTCTTGTATACCAATCTCTTATACTTGATCTTTGCATGCAAAGTTTATTAATCTTAAATAGAAAACCATCATGTATAGTATAACTAATATGACTTCCATTTACCTTACACAATTGGTATTCTTCGTGAAAGTCTTCATCATTAGGATACTTCTCTTCTAACATTTCAAATCATAATAATTTAACATCTCGCAAGATAAGTAAGACATATCTCCTAGAAAGAGAATGAGCCACTATATATTCTTTACCATCTAAGTATTTGATAGAGAATGCGAAGGATTGTAAGAAGCTTCCCACTTTGCATATATAAGACTGAATTTCTTTTGACCATGGAAATAGTTTATACACTCATGGTCATAATGTAGCACAAAAGGTTCAGGCCTCATATCATGACTCCATTTCTCAAGACATCATATAATAGCAAATAATTCCTTATCACAAGTATTATATTTTAATCTATAACCATTTAGTTTTTCACTAAGGGATGTTATAGGTTTCTTTTCTTAAGAAATAACTCATCCAATACCTACCATACTCACATCAAAATCTACCTAACATAGTAGGTTAACATTAGGAATAGATAATATAGTAGTGTTGCACAGTTTATTCTTGAGATTTTCAAAAAGCTTTAGAGGAATCTTTTACCCAAATAAAGTCTCCTATTTTCATGGGTTGAGTAACATGTGCGGCTATAGTAGAGAAATCTTTAATAAATCTCTTATAGAAACTAGCTAACCCTTGAAAACTTCTTACTTGATTTATGTCTTTAGGAATATGCTACTCTTGAATAAGTTATTTTTTTATAGGATAAACTTTAATTCCTTGAACACTAATAATATAACAAACAAAAACTATTCTTGAAAGTATAAAATCAAACTTTTCCAATTTTTCATATAGGTTAGTTTCTCTAATTTTATCAAATAATTTCCTCAAAAGTGGAAGATGATCATGTTCACTCTTTTTATATACAAATATATCACCCAAAAAAACTATAATGAATTCACCTAATAAAGGTTGAAGAATTTCATTCATAAGCTTCATAAAGGAACTAGGTAAATTACATAACCCAAAAGGTATAACGACCTATTAATAGAGACTGTGTTAAGTTTTAAATGTTATTTTCCATTCATCTCCTTCCCTAATCTACATCTAATGGTAACCATTTCATAAATCTATCTTCGGGAATATCCTTGCACCCCATAAATCATCAAGCATGTCATCCAATCTTGGTGTAGGAAAATCATATTTTATAGTTATATTATTCACTCCTCTTGAATATTTTCACATACACTAAGTACCATCCTTTTTAGGAAATAGTATGGTATTAGTTTTAATCATGATGACTTTACAAACTTTATCACCAATTCGACACTTAGTTTCAAAAATTTTATCCCTTTGTGTTGATTAATCATTACATTAAATTAATTCCCTTTGTAGTACGGAATAAGGATTTCCATCTTCCTCATACATACTTAAGACATCTTAATTAGATTTGGTTTCTAAGTCATCATCCTCAATGCATGGTTCTATATTTTAAATTTAAATTAAGGTTAAGAATCTAGGATTAGGAAATTCCCTATAAAAATGACCATACCATTTATATTTGATGAGTTGTTTAGTGGATGTTTAATTAAATTTGGTTTGACCATGATCATCTTAATTAGGGTTATTTTTTATTTTCCTTTGATGAAGAGTTGTCCCAAATTTTGATGTAGATGTATCAGAAATATTTTTTTTGGATGTAGAAGTTGAAGCACTTGTCTTTTGAATAACTTTTGTAGACTTAGTTTGTTTTTAAAATTTTAAAGCTAAATCAATCAAAAACTCAAGAGAATTTTAGGAAAACATTTCAATTTTTTTCCTAATCAAGTAGTTAAGCCCGCCTAAGTATCTAACACATTTTTTTTCTTTTCCTTCTTACATATCGCATAAGAGTGCTAGTATTTTAAATTTTCTAGTGAATTCTTCTACACTAAGAATCCCTTGCCGAAGAGTAGTCAATTTGATATACATCTCTTGACCATACTCTTTAAGTAAATTTTTTTTTCTTAGATGTTTCTTTAACTTCTCCTAAGACTTGATTTTAATTTTATCTTCCCTATCACAAGTCCACTTACGATTATCATACCAAAACCTAGCGAACTTTTGAAATTTGAGAGTTGCTAATATACACTTATGATCATCATTATACTCCCTAAATTTAAATATTTCTTCAATTTAATTCAACCATTCAACAAATATATCAACATCTAATTCACCGTAAAAATTAGGAGGTCAAGTTTTATACCTTTGTCTTTGAAATGATTATACCTTTGTTGATGGTTTTGGATAGCGTCTTTTATTGTGGATAAATCATTTGATCCATTCTCTTGTGCACTACCTTCATACTTCATCCTAGCATTTATATTACCACCTTGAGCTTGGATTACCCTCCTAACCATGCCCTCTACTCAATCATTTCTATCCTTTATGGTATTGTGCATATGTTGGAGAGTCTCTTTGTCGGCTACTCTTTGTTATTAGTGTTTAATAGAAGGAAGTTTCTATAATTGTGCATTTTTTACATGGAAACTTACTACAAGTTGTTGAAGAGTGTCATACATTGTCTTCATGGACATCTCTTCACCCATATTCAAATATTACTCTATGGCACACTCGACATACACCAAAAGAATTATGCAATTTTCTCCTTGAAGTCTCCTTAAAGTTATGCCTATGATCTTGAAATAATCTTACACTAAAAAAATATGAGAAAAATAAAATAAAAATGTGGGAAGATGTTGCCAAGAAATCTTGATGAACTTTAAGAAAGATTGATGAAGAACAAGAGGTATCTTACTAGAAGAAAAAAAAAGAAATCACAAATGTTGGTTAATAATTGAACATAAGTGCATATAGATTCTTCACTATTTAAGATCAAGGATAAAAAAAGAATAGAAGAAGAAGAAAACAAATTGGACTTTGACCCAAATCTTTCAAAATAAAAACTTACAAATCATGAAGGGTGAGAAGAAAAGTACAACACATAGCCTCAAAAAACCAATAAGCACTTTAAAAACATTGTAAGATTTGAATGTAACTAAGAGAAAGTAAGAATCAACTTGTAAAAATCTAAAGGAAATACAAAAATCTTCAAATACTTACCTTTAAGTGTTGAATATCTACACCTAAGATAGTTCATATTCGACCTCATATTAATGTTGTGAAATTTTATATGAAGATCTTGTACACCTTGGTTGAAGATATACTATACTTCTATCATGTATATTTAAACCCTAATGTTGAAGATTTGAAGTTTTCATTGAATACATACTAATCTCACTTGCTCCTCTTCAAAATAAAGATTGAAAATATATCATCCTAGTTGAATATACACTTCAAAAGCCTTCATGAATGGACATGCATGGGAGAAAATGGATGGAAGAAAAAAAAATACATATTAGAGAAGAGAAAAAGGAATGTTTCAATTAGAAGAAAAAGAAATATTGGTATGAAATGAATTGAATTGTAGGATTGGTTGGCTTGTATTCAAAACATGAAATAGGAAATTAAACCAATAATTCAATAAGAAGTCAATTAGAATTCAAAGAATTTAAAAAGAGTTAAGGATATCCAATTTGAATATCACCAATCATAAAGAGAATTAACCTAGTAATTACTTATGTTATATTTCAATATCAAAAATCATCCAACATGTTACAAGGGGAACGTCAACACATGCTTATATAGGGGTTATGACATTGCTAACTATCACACTAGTTTAGGCACATGAGATATAAATAACTAAGTAGCACATAACTAGTATTATAATGTATATATATCCTATATAATACATAGTTCAATAAGGCTATTACAAACAAAGTAAGATAATGTTACATGAAAATAATTTACAAGAATCCTAATAAAGATAATGATGTTGGCTCTAAATGGTTGACCAGGTCTTCTTAACTTTAACTTTCATGCACAAAATAGCGTCGTTAACAAATATGTTACATACTATAAGAATAACTTAAGGCAATAACACTAAATTTGGTCAAAGAACTATCATCAAACATAAATAATGTAATTGTATCCAAACATTTGTATAGAAAATTAATCCTTTAAGGATCATATTTGGATGCTCATACATAAACTATAATTTAAAAATTAGAGTTAATGCAGGAACTTAATATATTAATAGGAAAACTATTATCATAAAAATATTCATAAGACTCTTAAGGATTTTTATATATAGTCATGCTTAATAGGTTTAATACCATTTATTAGTCACTATAGTATTCAATAGGTTTTATTAAATACACCCTAAGACCTTGAACCAAAATAATGTGTTACATAAGAGTTGTCATTCACAACAACTTTATCCATTTTTTTAATACTATATTAAATCATTAGTGTATGTTAGATTTGAGACTGAAGTTCAATTCTAGGTTTTATTACCATTGATTTAGATATTATATTTCATAGTTCCTTGAATATATTAAGATTTTTCATAATCATATCTTCACTAATTACTTTATCTAGATTATAGATATCTTAAATGATAGAGGTTAGTACTTAGTAGTTAATTCCTAGTTGGATAGGACCTTGATATGCAACAAGGATTCCATGAGCTCACTAACTTAGTACATCAAGTTTTTGGCACCATTGTTGGGGACTTTAACTAGTTGACATTGAATATTTTTTTATTTTTCTAGACTAGATTTTTATTTTATTTTCATTTTTATTTATCTTTGCTTGATAGATGCTTTGATTTCTCTTGCTTGAATCTCTTCAACTTGGTATTCCAATTGGAATTGATCCTAACATCAATAGGATGTTATGTGAATTAAGAAAGTGTGTTTAAGGGAGAAAAGAAAATACAAGTGCAAAAGTCATTACTAAAGATGAGTTAGTTGATGGATTGAATCATTCTCTAAAGAAGTTTGCATCTATTCAATGGATAGTCTAATTTTGGGTGAAGGAGTTTTTTTGTGGAATCCTGCTAATTAGACTTATACAGCTCGCTTTACTATAAATTCGGAGTTTTTTACCCTTGAACTTACTAGTCAGGAGGTAGAGTGGTTGAAGAATCTGTTGGCAAATTTGCCTTTGTGGAGGAAACCAACTATGCTAGATTCATTGCATTATGATATATAGGCAACTATTTGTGTTTCTATGAATGGTGTGTCTAATGGTAAGAGGAGACACATTCATATTAGACAAAGTTATGTGAAACTACCGTTAAGGAAAGATGTTATCTCTTTGAAATTTGTCAAATCAAAGATAAATTTGGTAGAACCTCTTTAAAAGGGTCTAATAAGGAGATTTATCCTTGAATAGTTTAAGGGGATGGTCATTAAGTCTTTCAATTAAGGAAAGTATGGTGGATATTGTAATCCCTTAAAATTTTAAAAACCTATAACTTAATCAATAGCTTTTATTTGGGATACATTAGCTTTTAAATTTATTTAATTAAATTATTTTATAGATTTTTGAGTATATAAAATTTGATAGGAATATTTTATAAATTAAAGTAAATATTTTGTTATTTAATCATACTCATCTTATTTAAATAGTTTTCCAAACCAATATTTTTCTAAAGTTAACCTTTTTAAACCCATATATTCAATTATATTATATTATATTAAATTATTAAATTTATTTATCTACCAAAAATATTACATTCTTATATTTTATAAATTAATTTATTTTATTTTTCCTATTTCCTTTTTTCCTTTTCTTTCTCCTTTTTCTCCTTTCTTTCTTTTTCCTTTCTCCTTCCAATGGGCCGCCAGACCCTGACCTGCTCTGCCTCCTCGTGCCTGGGCCTCAGACCTGCTTCTTTTCCTTCCTCTCCTTCTTCCATGGATGTAGCCCTGCCACCTCCTTCCTTCCTACCCCGCGTGTGTCGCCTGGTCCAACCCCCCTTTTGTTTTCTTTCCTTCTACCCATGACTGGGCCAGCCCACTTCTCTTATTCTCCCTCACCTGGCCTACCCCTTCTCTTCCTTCTTCTTCTTCCTTTTTGCCTCCTTCATGCCCGACCACTTGAGACATGCCCTACAACAGCTCCCCAATAACCACCTACCTCCCTACTACTCTCCCTCCCCTACCATTTTCTTGTCCCTTTTTTACCCAACCAACCCTTCTACCTCCTCACGCATGCCCCTTCTTTCCCTTCCCTCTCCCTAAAACTCAAACACACCTACCCCTTATAGCCTACCCCAACTAGGCCACTTGCTCCCCTCTTCTCCCTCTCCATTTTCTTCTCCTTAACAGATCTTTCTTGCCACATTTTCGAGCCTCTTTCCCTCTCCCGACCACACTTTCTCTCCTTTTCTCCCCCTTTATCCTCTCCCCCAATTTTTGCACCACCACCCCACTCCACTGCTACCACCACTGCACCAACCCCTTCTATTCCTGCCCTGCACTACCACACCATCCCTCAAGCCACCTTGCAACCCCCTCCTTCCTCTCCTCTTCTTTTCCTCCCTTATCGGCAGCCACCCTACACCTCCTCCTTCTACCTCCATCCCACTACTTTTTACACCACTCAAGCCACCAAGACACTCCCTATAATCTCCCCTCACCTCCTTTGGCAGAAACAGACACCCTTAACACCTCTTTTTCCTCCTCCCTTTTCCTTCCTTTTCAGCCACCACCACTTCTGCAACCCCGTTGCCACCACCTCCACCACCCTTGGCAACCGACAACCCATCCCCAACCACCACCTACACCCCCTCTCCACCCCTGCACCCTTCCCTTGCCCTAACTCTTCCACCACCTGCCCTCTTTCCTAGCCCCAAAAACCTAACCCGACATTGGCTCCCCCTTCTTCCTTTTATGCCATTTTCAATCCTTTCCCTCCTTACTTTGCATGCAGATCATGCTACATCAGCAACATGAGTTGTAGCATTCCTTGGTTTAATTTGGTTAATGAAAAATTTAAGGTATAATAATAGTTAAGTTAAGTATTTTATTAATTAAGTTATATAAAGTCTTATGCTTTTGGTTTTCTTATTTCTAATATGATAAGTATTGAAATTATTTTTAGGTATTGGTTTTTCTAATCAAAGATTGAATCTTTAACTAGGATACCGATAAGGTTTCATTTTTGCAAAAATTAAGGTAATCGTTAAACTCCACTTAAACACATGGATAAACGTATGTTAGAACATTAGGGTTTTAATACATTGTTATGCATGATATATATTATTTAATATAATATATATATTTACTTGTATTGATTGATAAAAAGGAAAGCATGCAATTTTATGTGCCATGTATGGAATAATATTTAAGGAAGGAGTTTAATAATTAATGGAAAGGTTAAGTACTTATCTATGATATGTTATGTTATTGTAACCATTGATGCATGAATAATGTTATTATGAGCCCTAGGGCATTTTAGTAATATTCCTATGTAAGAGTGTTACCTAATATATATGGGTGCTAATGAGTATTATGTTGAATAATAATAGTTGGTAGAGTTAGATGATGAGAATGGAGTATCAATATTAATATTCATTTAGTGATGATAATTTAACAAAAGTGTTGTAATAAGGGGCAAAATGGTAATTTTGTACCTAAAGATGTGAAATGATGATTTGGTGTGAAGGAAAGGCAAAATGGTAATTATAATAATGGAGAAAGGTAATTTGGTAATTATAGTAATGGAGAAGGGTTTTTGTAGTTATAATAATGGAGAAGGATAATTTGGTAATTATAATAATAGAGAAGAGTGATTTTGTAATTATAATAATAGAGAAGAATAATTTGGTAATTATAATAATGAAGAACGGCAATCTGGTAATTTGACAAACAAAAGGGCAATTTGATAATTATAACAAAAGAGAAGGGTAATTTAGTAATCTACTAACCAAGTGGGAAATATGATAAGTGCAACAATTATGAAGGGTGATTGGTGACCTACTAAGTATGGGAGATAACTTGGTAACCTAAACTGAGTAAAGGGTAATTTGGTAATTATGCAATTTGGAGGGTAATATAGTAAATTGGAAAATAAAGAAGGGGTGACTTCATAATTATACAAGAAAGGGGTAATTCAATAATTTTGTAGATATGAAAGGGGTAAATCAGTAACTCGTATCTAATATGTCGATGGGATAACAAAGTTCATAATAAGACTCAAGTAACATTGAATAGCAAGATAAGGGTATTTGACAATCAATAAGTATGATTAGAACAAATCCTAAATTAAAATTAGATGAGATAATGATGGCCTTAATGATTCCTCTAAGTTATCTTAGCTAATTGTATGAATAAAGAGAACCTAATGATATTATAAACAATTAAAAGTGAATAAGTATTTTGTTATTAAGCTTTTTGTGATTACCTTAATTAATACACTAATAATAAAAGTGAAAGACCTCAAGATTAGAAATGGTGACTCTTTAGGGGTCACTACCCTAAAGATGTGGTTTAGCCCACTATTATTCTAGTATTTGATGGTGTGCCCTTGTGCCCCAGCCAGGCCCTATATCTTACTCTATTTAGCTCTACTAACATACTTAAGGGGTATACATGCTCATGGATTATGAAATGCCCCAAAAATTATTAATTTTAAATATTATATTTAAATGAGGTTTTATTATAAAAATTAATTAAATAAATTATTTTATTAAAATAAAAGGAAATTAATTAGGATAAATCAAGTAGAAATTTATAACTATTTTTGTTAGGAGAGAAGTTGGATATTTTAACTAATCAAGGATTTTAAATTGGGAGTTAATTAAATAAATTATATTATTTAAAATAAGAAGTAGAAAATAGTTTGAAATTAATAATAAATTAATAAATAATTTAATCAAAGAAAATTAAGGTGTTTTGCTAATTAAAATGGAATTTATGGAAAATCTTTTAAAAATCCTAATTTAGCCTAAAAAGGGATTTAAATATTATTTTATTTAAATATTATTATTTTTAAATAACCCAAATATTCTAATTAATTTAATTAAACCAACCCACTATTTTTCTTTTCCCCCTTTTTCCTTTTTCCTTTTTCTTTCTCCTTTTTCTTTCTTCTTCCTTTCCTTTTCCTTTTTCTCTTCTCTCCGGACTAGGCCTGTCTTGGTGGCTCAGTTTCCTTCTCCTTTTCTTTCTCTCCCTACGACCCAGCATCACTGGCTACTCCTGCGTGCGCCTAAACGAGGCATTTTGTCCATTTTAATAACGAGATGACGCGTCTCGTTTAATGAAGAAGTAATCGACGCCAGCCGGCCCGGTGCTCCATTTTTCTTTTTTTTTTCCCAGTCGATCGGCCTGCCTCCTTTCCTTCTTCCTTCTTCCTCCATCCTCCTCTGTCGTTGTGCTGCAACCTTTCGACGCCATCCATGGTATCTCTGGCTATGGTGATTAATACCAACCATTTCTTGCCTCATTGTCTTCCTCTTAACTCGAGGAATAAATTGGCATAATTATTGGACGCTAAATCTCGCCTGTTTCTTCTCCTCAGCCTCGCGAAAATCTGAAGCAACCCAAACGATGGTCGATCAATTACTGCCATCGGCCACCCAAATTATCCCACCTAATACATTTCTGCCGACCCCCAAGACCTTAGTATCCCATCTACCATCTATAAATAGCCTTGTTATAGGAGTTTTTAGAGTTTTTCTTCCCCGAGACCCTAAGCCCGAGTTGCCGGCCACTACACCGTTAGCCAAACTCAACACCACTGCCACATCCCAAATTCTTCCCTGCAACGCCCTCTAGTTAACCAAACCATTTTTAACCTTCGATTCTTCTTGCACGGGCCTCCATAATCGTGCAAAGTTGGCTGATCGTTTTGGCAGAATTTTACCCCAAAACCTTAAACCACCATCCGCCGCCACCTTTGGTTGCATCACCACCATCTTTTTGTCCCTCTCCTCTTGAGAAACCATAAACACCTCTTATCTCACCTCAATTCTCCCTTTTTTTTCCCAACATCCATCTTTCCCTCTTTTCTTCTCTTTTCCCAGCCACCACCGCCGATGCCGCCTATCCCCACCAGCTCAAGGTTGAACCCTAGACCCTCTCAACCATTTTCCATATTATTATAAGCCTTGATTTAATTTATTTCAATTATTTGCATATAAATACCATTATTATTATTCTTAATATTTATATTCTTAATATGTATTATTATTATTAGTAGTAATATTATTGTTTTTATTATTATTTATGTTGAGGGTTGAAGCCTTATTGTATTTTAATTCGATTTTATTATTATTCCCCTTATTATTTATTTTATTACTATTATTAATATTAATATTTTATAAGTATAATAATAATTATTATTATTTTATATTTCGAATTTCTATTATTCTTATTCTATTATTATTAATGCAAATGTTTTACCATTAGTATTGTTAATAATGTTATTATTGTTATTACTATTTTTATTATTATGATTATTATTACTATTATTATAATTATTATTATTGTTATTATTATTTATATTCTCATTGACATTAGTTTTATTATCTTTGATATTATTATATTAGTATCATTATTATTATTAGGATAAAGTCTTTAACCCTATATTATCAAGGTTTATAATATCTCTATTATTTTTATGTCTTTAGCAAAGTTAGAATTTTGTTAAGGTTATTTTTTTTAGTATGTTATGATTTGGTCAAGACTGGTGTCGTTTCAGGTAAGGGTTTACTAAGGCCAGTGTATGCTTATATGCATGATGTGCTTCATATGTTATGTATTCTATGTTTATGATTATTAATTATGTCGTATATGGTATGATGTGGAGTTGAAGAATGTTTTGCATGGCATGTGTATTATTTATGTATGATGATATGTGCTGTGATCCTGTAAGACATGCATGTGAGAATGTTGATGTGGTTGTGTGGGGAAAAAGGATGAAAACTAATGATGGAGAAAGAAGTTGATCAAGAGATATGAGTTGATCAAGAGAATAAAATGGGAAATGTAGGGTTTCATGGGAAGGAATATATTTAATGATGTTATATGGGAGAATTGAATTTATGGTTTGTTTGGGAGAATCTAATTTATGATGTTATTTGGGAGAATATAATTTATGATATTATATGGGAAAACCTAATTTATGATTTGATTGGGAGGATCTAATTTATGATTTTTTTGGGGGAAATCCAATTAATACAAATTATGGTTTTACTTGAGAGATTTTAATTTATGATTTTATGTGGGAGAATCTAACTTATAGTCTTGTATGGGGGAATCTAAATTGTGGTTATGAAAGGGGAGAATCTAATCAATTGTATTATGTGTACAAATCTTGGGTTTTGCTATAGATTGAATTTAGGGTTTACATGGTGGTATTAGGATTTGTATGATATTACTAAGGTTTGTATGGTGGTATTTATGGTTATATGGTGGTATTAGGGTTTTATGGTGGTATTTATGGTTTTTATGGTGGTATTTATAGTTGTATGGCTATATTAGGGTTTACATGGTGGCATTGATGGTTGAATGTCGGTATTAGGGTTTGCATAGTTGAGTTAGGGTTTTGCATGGGGAGATTAATGTCTGCATGGGTATGAAATTTACGTATGTAAAGTTATTTTGAGATGTAAAGAAGGTCATGTAAGTGTTGTTTGGGCGTTTGAGCACTTGGGGTGAAAAATAGAACGTGGAGCAAATTAAGGGTACGGAGGAGACTGAATTATAGTTTGTTGAGGTTAATTGTGGTCTATGGTGGCTACTTAGGGTTTTTTGTCGTATCTAGTATATTTGGTGATTAAAGTGTAATTGTGATTTGTGATGTGCGTTGATTCATGCATGTCCAGGGCAAGCTTTGAATAAAATACTTAAGACACTAATCTTTTAAAGTGGAAGATTATTGAGCCAAGCCCAGACCGATCCACCGGTCAGGAATAGTGGTTAGGGTTTTACCCTATGTGCGACTAATCCACCGGTTATAATAGTGGTTAGGACATGAGGTCCTATATGTGACCGGCCCACCGGTAATATTAGTGGGGTGACTCGAGCTCAATAAACACAATCCATAATCGTTAAATCTCTTAAAAGATACAAATTACTTATAGTGGAACACCATGCAAGTAGGAACCAGACCGATCCACCAATCAGGAATAGTGGTTAGGGTTGTACCCTATGTGTGACCGATACACCGGTAATAATAGTGGTTAGGGCATGATGCTCTATTGTGAACGATCCATCAGTAATAATAGTGGTTAAGGCATGATGCTCTATTGTGACCGGCCCACCGGTTATAATAGTGGGGTGTTCCTATGCTCGCATGGATTGATAAAAGGCATGGTGTGAATCGGATTCTGATAAGAGATTAATTAAACAATTAATCTGGATTATATGGGCCTCTATACTTTTACCTGAATTGTTCATATATCTTTATGTTGTTATGTTGGATTATGCCATGTTATTAATCTGCATGGATTATGTGCTTATGTGTTGGCCTTAGTGCTCGGGTACCTTACTCAGTACGTAGCGTACTGATCACCCCTTTCATGGGTGTTGCACATTCCCACGAGTAGTATTCCCTTCTAATTTGTTCGGGTGGGGAAGATATCAGTTGGGGTTGAGTGTTGAGCATGTTTGGCTCGAGGATCGAGAATGTCATGGCCCTATTTCCTCTTTATGTGATTTTATATCATTGTGTTATTTTTATTGTATTAAATTACCCTCTTTTGATTCATTATTTGTATTAAGTGTTTCTAATAAATCTTTTATTGATTGTAAGATTTTTTCCCTTCGAGGAATTTTAATTTCGTACTCTGATTTCTATTTAATTCGTGATTCTTAATGCGTACTCTGATTTTGTTTACAACCGTTTAATGCTTATTTGGAATTTGGATTGTATTGATTTATAATTGATTATTTCTTTTCTTAGCCTTAGCACTTGGTACTAGAACAGTTGGAGAGAACCAGTCTGGTACTGAGTGTGGCGGTAACATTTCCAGAATTCACAGGTTTTCAGTGTTTCTAATTTAATTGCTTCCACTTTAAAAAAAATATAGTGAATTTTGGGGTGTTACATATTAGGTGTCCTTGCCTGTAGAGTACTGAATTGCTGTATGCACCAGTATGACCAAGGTACCTTTGCATCCCTAGGTTGATGGTTGAAGGGTACCATGTAGCTTGTATGCACCGGTACAACTGGTATAGCTTTGTGTCCCAGGATCTTGATCTCCCTATCGAAGCAAATAAATGGAATTGTTGTGATGATTAAAAGGGGAAAATAATAATCATGAAAGTGAAAGACTTATGAGTCGAGGAAAGACCCGTCCACTAGCGAATATTATCGGTAAGGAGAGTTCTGCCTTAGAGACCGGTCCAACAATGAATAATTGTGGTCAAGGGTGTTCAGACCTATATGTATTCCGGTTAGTCGGCTATAATAGTGGGTTTCCTGCACTCACATGTATCTAATTAAATCATGGAAAATACGAATACTATATGAGTTAGGGCTAGACCGGTCCACAGGCAAATAATACTAGCCAAGAGCGTTCTTCCTTAGAGACCAGTCCATCGGCAATAATAGTGATCAGGATTGCTCTACCTTATATGTATTCTGGTCCATTGGCTATATAAGTAGGGTTCCCACACAAACATGAACATATAATTCGAGAGATGATTGATTAATGTCTTAAGGCCCAAAAGTATTGATTTCATGTTTTGACCTATTAATATTTGATGGACTTGTTAAGCATGTGAATGTTATGTATGCACATCTCATTATGTATGTAAATAGTTTTGTATAATGTGTGGAATTGCGGGCCTAATTTTTTATGTGTTTTAAAGGATCACTCAGTATCATAGTACTAAAGGGTTTCATTCATGGGGCCCCTGCCTATTCAATGGGTAGTATCCCTTGTTGGTGCATTTTAGGTGCTATTCAAGTGGGCAATGAGAAATAGCGTAAGGATTATCCAGAACTTTTAGGGTTTCACTCTTTCTCTTCTAAGGTTTGGTTTAAATGTTATCTTTTTCTTATAACCACCATTATTTGATTCTATTAGTGTAAACTGTTTATTGCGCTACTTTGATTTTTAAATATGTTTTGAGTTTCTAGAAAATTATATCTCATTCTTTTAGCATTAGCACTTGGTAATGGAAAGAAAGGAGTGAACCAGTCTGGTATTAAGTGTGGCAGTATTCTCCTCAGAATTCATAATTTTATTATTTTTCTTCTGTTAATCTTTTAATAAAAAGAAAATTTTCAACAGTGAATTTTGGGAGTGTTACAAGTTGGTATTAGAGCTGGTTTCGAAGTGCTCATGGGATTAGCTCAGCATTCCTTGGTACCTCAACCTCAAACCGCTTTGCCTCTGGTGGATATTGAAGTGGATTGGCTTGATAGAGTTTCACGTCATTGACTCATGACCTACAACAGGGAAGAAGACCCCGTGGTCCTAGAAAGTTGGATATGAGATTTCGATATGACCTTCGAGGCGCTCAACTGCCCTAAGGAGCAAAAGATGAGCATTGTGGCATATTTCCTTCGAGGACCAACTGACACTTGGTGGGAAGACTCTCGAACCCAAGGATGATCAGCATCTTGGGAAGACCTCAAGACTACCATCCACTTGCGTTTCTACATGGAAATTCTGAAGAAGGCCAAACTCAAAGAATTCATAGAGTTGACCCAAGGAAGTTTGTCGATCCGAGAATACTATACATGATTCATGAAACTGCAAAGGTTCGCCCTGGGATAGCAGCTAGCAAGGCTACAATGGTCCTCCAGTTCGAGCAAGGACTTCACCTCAACATCTAAAGTATGATGGGCATAGACATTTTCCACGACTTGAATATGGTGTAAGAGTGGGCGTATGTTATTGATGCCTTAGTTTAGGAACAAGCCTCCATTCGAGGCAAGAGAAAGAATGAAGAGACCTAGTCTGAAGAAAATATTCATTGTCCCAAAAGTAAGGTTTGTGGGTCCATCCTCAACCTCAAACTAAAGTTTGGCATAAGAAGAGTCAGAATGCTCCCAATAGTAAGGATAGCAAGAGACCATTTTGGCACTACAACTATCATCATTGCAGAAGAGATCATCTAGGCAAGGATTTTATGGGAAAGCTAGTTCAATGCCACGATTGTGGACAACTTTGGCATAGGAGCTACAAATGTTACATCGCACCCCGTGAAGGAATCGAGAGGTCACAGAACCATCGGTTAAGCAGAATCAAGTGTTTGGAGCAACCTATTTAGCCTCGTTAATTGAAGTAGATGAGCAAGCGATTGATCTTGATGCAACGTCTTTAAGCTTACCATCGAGTCCCTTGTAATTGGTTGTATTTTTAATTATGTGATTTTTTTCCCTTATTCAAGTAGATTTTCCTTTAGGGGGTTATTCCCCTAAGTAACTTAGGACCTCACTTTATATCCCTAGTGCTTAGCCATAAACTTTGGGGACGAAGTTTTTCTTTAATAGGGTAGTGATGTAATCCCCCAAAATTTTAAAAATCTATCACTTAATAAATACTTTTATTTAGGATAAATTACCTTTTAAATTTATTTAATTCAATTATTTTATGGTTCTTTGATTATACAAAATTTGATAAAAATATTTAATAAAGTAAAATAAATATTTTTTTTATCATACTCATTTTATTAGAATAAATTTATAAACCAATATTTTTCCTAAAATTAACCTTTCTAAACCACATATTAAAATATATTAAATTAAATTATTAAATTTATTTATCTACAAAAAATATTATGTTCTATCATTTTATAATCTATTTATTTTATTTTTCCTATTTTCCCTTTTCCTTTTTCCTTTTTCCCTTTTTCCTTTTCTTTCTCATTTTCCTCCTTTATTTCTTTTTCCTTTTCTTTCGCTTAGGCCAAGGCCCTAGTCTGCTTTTCCCCCCTACGCGTTGGGCTGCCAGCCCACCTCATTCATTCCTTCTCCTCTCACAGGCATTGCCAGCCCAACCCTTCTTTCTTTTCTTTCCTTCTTCCCCTAACCCAGGCTAGCCCATGTGTTTCTTTTCCCTCGCTCTACCTACCTTCTTCCTCCTTCTTCCCCGACCACTTCTGCCATGCCCAACTACCCTACCTGCAACACATCTGCCTCCCTGCCACTCCCTCCCTCCCCCCATCCTTTTCTTCCCTAGTTTGGACCAAACCAACCCTACATCCCCCAACCACACGTCACTTTCCCTTTCCTCTTCTTCCCTTCCCTTTCCCTACCACCTGACCACCCCTACCACCCTACTACCACCCAACAGAGCCACTTACCACTCTCTCTTCTCCCTCTCCTTTTTCTTCCCCACAATGGCTCTTTCCTACCCCATTTTTGAGCTCCCTTACCCCTCTTGATGTCTTCCTCTCCATTACTTCTCCTTTTTCCTGTCCCTTAATTTTTGCACCACCGCCCCCTTTGCGGCTACCTCCACATCACTATTTTCTTGCACCACCTCTTGCTACCCCCTATCACATGCCTACACCACCATAATGCCCCTTGAGCCACCCTACAACCCACCTCCTTCCTCTCCTCTTCTTTTTCTTCCTTCTTAGCAACCACCCTGCACCTCCTCCTTCCACCATCGATCCCCCACCTCTCTCACCACCTAGACCACCAAAACCCTCCCTATACTACCCCCACACCTTCCCTAGCAAAGACTAACCCCCTCACCCCCTCATTTTCCACCTCCCTTTTCCTTCCTTCTTAGCCACCTTCGCATCCTTGCTACCGCCGCTGTTGCCCTTGGTTATCGGTAACCTATCCCCGACTACCATGTACACCCCCTCTCCACCCCTTAACCCTTACTTTGCCCTAAATCCTCCCCTACCTGCCCTCTTTCCTAGCCTTAAAACCCTAACCTGAGCTTAACTCCCCCTCCTTCCTTTTATGCCATTTGTGAGCCTTTCCTCTCTTACTTTGCGTGTAGCTCATGCTACATGAGCTGATGAGTTGCTGCATTTCTCGGTCTAATTTGGTTAATAAATTTTAAGGTATAATAATATTTAAGGTAAGTAATTCATTAATTAAGTTTTATAAATTCTTATGCTTTGGTTTTCTCATTTCTAATATAATAAGTATTGATATTATTTTTAGGTATTTGCTTTGCTAATCAGCTTGAATCTTTAATGGGGATATTAGTGAGGTTCAATTTTTATGGGAATTAAGGAATCCTTAAACTTGACTTAAATGGATGTATAAACGTATGCTGGCACATTAGGGTTTATAATATGTTTTTATGCATGATATATGTTGTTTAGTATAATATATGTAGTTGCTTATATTGTTTGAAAAAAAGGAAAGCATGCTAGTTTTTGTGCCATGTGTAGGAATAATGCTTAATGAAGGAGTTTTGTTATTAATGAAATGTTAGGTACTTATCTATGATATGTTATGTTATTGTGACCATTGATGCATGAATAATGTGTTTATGAGCCCTAAGGGCATTTTAGCAATATGTCTATGTAAGAGTGTGGCCTAATATGTGTGGGTGTTAATGAGTATTATGTTGAATAATAATAGTTGGTGGAGTTGGATGATGAGAATGAAGTATCAATTTTAATATTTCATGTAGTGATGGTAATTTAATACAAGTGGTGTAACAAAGGGCAAAATGGTAATTTTACAATTAAAAGGGTATTATGGTAATTTTTGAAGTAAGGGGCAAAATGGTAATTTTGTAAGTAAAATGGTAATATGATAATTTTGGAAGTAAAAGGGTATTACAGTAATTTTAGAACTAAGGGGTAAAATGGTAATTTGGGGTAAAGGAAGGGTAAAATGGTAATTTAACAAAGTATAAGGGTGAAATGGTAGGGTATTTTGGTAATTTAATCAAAGAGAAGGGTAAATGGTAATATAACGACAGAGAAGGGTAAATTGATAATTATAATAATAGAAAATGGTGAATTGGTAATATAATAATGGATATTGATGAATTGCTAATTATAATAATGGAGAAGGCTAAATCAGTAATTATAATAATGGAGAAGGGTAAATTGGTAATTATAATAATAGAAGGGCAATTTGGTAATTATGACAATGGAGAAAGGCAATTTGATAATTTAACCAACTAAAGGGTAATTTGGTATTTATGATAATGGAGAAGGATAATTTTGTGATTATGATGATTTGGTAATAATTATAATGGAGAAGGGAAATTTGGTCATTTAACCAACTAAAAGGTAATTCGGTAATTACGATAATGGAGAATGACAATTTGGCAATTATGATAATGAAGAAAGGCAATTTAGTAATTTAACGAACTAAAGAGCAATTTGGTAACTATAATAAAGGAGAAGGAAAATTTGGTCATCTAACCAACAAAATGGGAAATATGACAAGTGTAACCATTATGAAGGGTGATTGGTGACCTAATAAGTGTGGAAGATAACTTAGTAACCTAAACTAAGTAAGGGGTAATTTGGTAATTATTCAACATAGAGGGTAATATGGTAAATTGGTAAGTAAAGAAAGAATAACTTAATTATTATACAAGGAAGGGATAAATTAGTAATTTGTATCTAATATGTCAATGTGATAACAGAGTCTTGTAATAAGACTGAAGTAACGTTAAATATCTAGATAAGGGTATTTGACAATCAGTAAGTATCATGAGAGCAAATCCTAAATAGGAATTGGATGAGATAATGATGGCCTTTATGATTCCTCTAAGGTATCTTCAATAATTTTATAAATAAGGAGTACCTAATGATATCATAACGATTGAAAGTGAATAAGTATCTGATTGTTATGCTTTTCATGATCACATCAATTAAGACACTAATAATTAAAGTGAATGACCTCGAGATTGGAAATAGTTGCTCTTTAGGGATTGCTACCCTAAAGACGTGGTTTAGCCCATGATTATTCTGGTATTTGATGGTGTTCCCTTGCACCCTAGCTAGGGCTTATATCTTACTCTATTTTTCTCTATGAACATACTTAGTGGGTATACATAATTATGGATTAGTTTTCCTTATCGGTAGGTTACTAAGTAGCTGTATGCACTAGTACGACCAGGGTAGCTTTGTGTCCCTGGGTTGATGGATAGAAGGTAATGTGTAGCTTGTATGCCCTAGTACAATTGGTTTACCTTTGTGTCCCAGGATCATGATCTCCTCGTCGAGCCAAATAAATGGAATTGTTGTGATGATTAAAAAGGGAAAACACTAATCGTGAAATTGAAAAGCCTATTGAGTCAGGGCCAGACCGATTCACACATAAATAATAGTGGCCAGGAGTGTTTTTCCCTATAGACTGGTCCACTGGTGAATAATAGTGGCTAGAAGTATTCTTCCCTATATGTATTATGGTCCACCTGCTATAATAGTGGGTTCTCACACTCACAAGTACATAATTAAATCATGGAAAATACTAATCACTTATAGTGGAACACCATGTGAGTCGGAGCTAGACCGGTCTACCGGTGAATAATAGTGGCTAGGAGTGTTCTGCCTTAGAGATCGATCCTTTGGCAATAATAGTAATTGGGAGAATTAATCACTCTATGTATTTCGGTCCACCAGCTAAAATAGTAGGGTTCCTGCACTCACATGGATATATAATTTCAGAGATGATTGAATAATGATTAATTAATGGTTTAAGGCCTAAAATTATTAATCCCTATTAATATTTGATGGACTTATTAAATATGTGAATGTTATGTATGCACATCTTATTATATATGTATATAGTTTTGTGTCATGTGTGGCATTTTGGGCTAGCTTTTCAGTATGTTTTAAAGGATTACTCAATACCATAGTACTAAAGGGTTCCATTCATGGGGCCCCTACCTATTTAATGGGTAGTGTCTCTTGTAAGTCCATTTTATGTGTCGTTCAAGTGGGGAACAGGAAAGAGTGTAAGGATTATCCGAAAATTTTAGTATTTCACTCTTTATCTTTTTAAGGTTTGGTTTAAACGTAATATTTTTCTTGGAACCACCATTGGAGGATTCTATTCATGTAAATTATTTGTTGTACTACTCTAATTTTTAAATATGTTTTAACTTTCTAGCAAATTATATCTCATTCTTGTAGTCTTAGCACTTGATATTGGAACGGTAGGAATGAATTGGTTTAGTATTAAGTGTAGCGGTAATATCCCCAGAGTTCAGAGTTTGGTTATTTTGCTTCTGCTAATTATTTTGATAAAATAAAATTTTTCATTAGTGAATTTTGGGGGTGTTATAGTTATTGTATCATAATATATATTAATATGCCCAATATATTATAACAATATGAAAATATAGAAACATTAACCGTAGAAATTAAATAATGATGGTAAAAAAATTACAATTTTAATATAAATGAATTCTATATAGTTAAACCCTTATGAAATAATAAAACTAATATATTTGTGGTCATTGGAGGAAAAAAGAATCATTTGGGAGGTTTTTACTTTACATAAAAATTAATGGGTATATATGAACCTAGATATTGAAACATTAAAGGTAAAAAATTTAATATTAACAAATTTCGCAATACATGAATCTATTTAATGGTTAATCTATAATATTCATTAAAAACTTAATCTTCAATCTTATAAAGTAAAAAAAAAAAAGTTGATATAAAAAATGTTAAATCTTTAATATTTGTTAAATTTATATAGTATGACTCTTATGTAACAATTGAACTAAAATATTTTTAAAAAAGTAAACAAAAAATGTGTGTATATATATATAAGAAATATTAGAGAGTGATTAATGAAATTGAATGAAATGAAATAAATCTAATGTTATCTTAAAAAAGGGTATTTATATTAAGGTTTGTGATTTTGTGCTCTTTTTATAGGTGGTATGGTGTTACTTGATGCATACCCTTTGTCTTGCCTTAGGATGCCTCTTGATGGGGATATTGTGAATCATGTCAGATGGGTACATAATATGCTAGATTGCATGGTAGAGAAGGGTTTGTATTTTATATCATACAAGTTTAGGTCATATTCTCTCTTACATACCTTGCCACTTTTACAACCATGGGTAGGGGTGATTACTATATGTCTATATTTTATAGTTTTTGATGCTTCATACTCAAGATTTATTGAGAGTGAACCTTGTATATAACACTATAATTAGTTTCCTAGAAAGCTGATAGTGATTTATGATGAATGGAGGTCTCTCGATAGGAGGTTGCAAGTATTTATCTTAATTATCCAAGTAACTTGTTTGAGATTGATGGACCTTCTTCCAAAGAAGTGAGAGAGCAAATGATTCTATGGGAATTTTTAACTCATTGGGTAATTGAGAGTTGTCATGAATTGTTGCCATAGGCTTCTATAAGCGATCCAGAACAATAAGAGTGTATACCCTAAAGGTTGTACTAGCCATGAAAGTAATAGTATTTTTATAAGTGTTATTTAATAGATGTTGAACCTTTTTTTAGCTTCTTATTATACATCGTAAATTATAATTTATTTAAACTTTTTCTAAAGTATTAGTTTAACTAATATTCTTATATTATTGTTTGATAAGTTTAATTATTGATCAAATCATTGAAAATTATTTATTTAAAAAATAGATAAGATGACCTTCGATATGAGATGGATAAGGTTACAAAATCATAGGTTTGATGAGTTTTGGAATGGGCATCAATTTTCTATTGTAATAGGAAAAAATATCAAAAATTAGATAGGTGTGTTTATTTTCCTTATAAGAATTGTTATAATTATACTTTACAGTCTCATGATTTAATTGAAAGTGACATACTACGCTTTTGGTTCATGCCACGTTATGAAATTTTTTTGTACAGTAGTGAAACAAAGTTAGTGTTAGATGAGGAGGAGAGATGACATGACAAGACACATATTTTATGTAATATGTTAGATGGTGTAGAATAAAATGATCAATACTTAGAGTTTATTATTTTTGACATATTTTACTCTATTTAGATAGGATCCCTTACAAATTAGATATAAATGGATGACTATATTGCTAGTTATTAATGAAACTTACAAGTTGGATCATTAGCATTAAAGACCTGTGCATGACATGAATGGAGGGAATGGCTATGTTTAATGGAAGGAATGAATGTGGAAATTTCACAAGAAGATTATGTTCAACAATTTCAACTTCAAAATATTTATTATTATCATGTTAATAACAACTAAAGGGATAAGGAAGTATAATTAGTTAAAAAGTAGCTTAATTCTATCTTCTATGGTTTATCTTATTCTATCTTATAAGTTATATTATGAGAATGGACCAAGCCATTTATTTATGGATAGATTTCTATCAGATTTCTAGGAGAATCATCTTGTAATATTAAGGAGGTGCAATGGCTATAAAAACCATAGAACAAACGAAATAAAAAAGGCGACAAAAATTTAAATAAAGTTGCAAGTTTTTCTTATTTAAAATCTCTATGAGTTCTTCTAAACTTTAATCAATTCTATATGAGTGATTATTATTTAAATCATTAATCTCTTTTCCTATGATAGATTAAGATATATCTATCAAACCCTCAACAAAAAGCCATGCCATCCCAACCCTAATAGTCACATTCAATCGCCATCATCATCATCCTCAACACTCAACCTCATCCTATTTTTCTTACTTGATTTTATCTATTTCCTAACCTTAGATAATAATATTATTGTTATCACACATGCATCGTAAACATCTTAAATTTGTAATATAATCATCCAATCACCATTATCCCAATCATTCATCATCATAATATTCATATCATCACTAAACCCTAATTGTAAACCCTAACCCTAATCCACCAACCAAGCCATGTAGAACTATCATCATTCAAGCACCATCATCATTAGTTATTCTTTTTTAAAATCATCATCATCTTCAAACCTTCATAACTCTGTTACAACCCTAACCTAAACATAATACCACCCAAACAATATGTTCATATTCCTCCACATATTAATTTTGGTATCTAAGCTTACATTTTAGTGTAGTGTGACATACATATTAAGATCCAAATTTTCTTTCAAAACAGAGTTCTTACTTCAAGATTATTGTAAGAGCTCATCAAGTAAGTGCCAAGATTTGAACGTTACTTGACTTGAGAAGGTGGTTTTGGAAGCATATCATTTAAGGGTGTGAATAAGACATGGAGAGCCAAGAAGAAGATTTGAGGGGTGTTCTCAAGGTCTTGGTGGCAGAGATCAAGGGAAGTTGAAACGAACTCCAAGTGGAGTTCAGTAAAAATTACACAGAAAAACGCAAGAACAACCGAACAGGAGTAGGGATAGGATAATCGGGACTGCCCAATTTAAATCCTCGAAATCAAGAATAACAAAAATGCCGGAAACCGACAATAAACGACGCAAGATCGTAAGAAAATTAGCTTTATTTCATATGCTGAAATCGATTCGAACCAAGTTGTTCTTCTTACATAAAGATAGAAGCTTTATATAGGACATCAACTAGCTAAGGTAGATGGAAGTCGAACGTGGGGCAACGGTCGAAAAGGTGGAGTGGGTAGAGTGAATTAAAGGTGGGTAATTCCCATTAATGGTGGTCGACGAAGAAGGCGAGATTAGAGGAAGAAGACGACTCGGGAAGGGCTGCGTGAGGAGTGAAGGTTGTTTTGACCAAACGGGAGTGAATGTGTTGGACTGAACGATTTGATAAAGAAGGCAGGCGTAAAGGCTGTGGACTGGGGAGACCGGGGGGGCAGGCGTAAAGGCTGTGGACCGGGGAGACGGGGTGCGTTTTTGGTTTTGGGCTTTTGTTTTTTTTGGTTGAGAAATAGTGGGCTTTGGGGTGTGGTAGAATTAAGGAAGATGTGGGGAATTTGAAGGTGGTTTAATGATGGATTAGGCATTATTCTTGCTAATAATTTAAAACTTGAGTATGTCTTCTCAGCAAGAGGATCCCGTTTTTGATAGCACTGTCTTGAATCCTTTTCCCCGCTTGCTTGGCTTAGATTGTCAATTTTCTTGATTATCCTGCAAGACAATAATACAAATATAATTAATTATTTTTAAAGGATAATTGGTGCTTTTCTTAGTAAGGGTACTAAGGGTATTTGGGCTTTCATCATCCTCCCCTTCTTGAAAAGGTTTCGTCACCGAAACCGAACCTGCATCATAAAAGGGGGATAGGTCAGAAACATTAAAAGTATCACTGATATTGCCATATTTTCCTGGAAGATCGATCTTATAAGCATTATCATTAATGCGTTCCAAGATGGTAAAGGGACCGTCGCCTCTTTGTGCGAGTTTGGATTTCCTTTGGGTAGGAAACCTTTATTTTCGTAAATGGACCCACACAAGATCTCCTGGAGCGAATATAATCTTCTTGCGGTGTTTGTTTGCTGCGCTTGCTATCTGATGATTGCGTAGGTTTATCTGTTTCTCCACTGACTCATGTAATGATTTTATGGATTGCGCCCTTTTTTCTGCATCAAAGTTAGCATAATCGGTTATGGGTAAAGGAATAAGATCAAGGGGTGAAAGAGGATTAAACCCGTAGACAATTTCAAAGGGAGTCTTTTTGGTGGTGGAGTGGATGGTCCGATTGTATGCGAACTCCACATGTGGTAGGTGGGATTCCCAATGCTTAATGTTATTATCTAGGATAGCTCGAAGCATGTTACCAAGAGTGCGATTTACTACTTCGGTTTGGCCGTCAGTCTAGGGATGGCATGTAGTAGAAAATAGCAACTTTGTCCCCAATTTTCCCCATAAGACCCGCCAGAAGTGGATGAGAAATTTGACATCCCTGTCGGATACAATGGTACGTGGCACACCATGTAAGCGCACAATATTTTGGAAGAAATAATCAGATATTGTGGTAGCATCATTGGTACGGTGGCAAGCAACAAAATGTGCCATTTTAGAGAATCGGTTGACAACTACCATGATGCTATCTTTCCCTCTGTTAGATCTGGGTAGTCCAAGTACAAAATCCATGGAAATGTCTACCCATGGTTGTTTGGGAACGGGAAGAGGTGTGTATAATCCATGCGGCTTAGACGTGGATTTAGCATGTTTACAGGTCACGCATTGATCACAAAATCTTTGCACATCTCGTTTGAGGTGGGGCCAATAGAAATGCTCTTTGATGATACTTAAAGTTTTAAGATGGCTGAAGTGTCCCATCAGTCCTCCACTATGGGCTTCTTGTATAAGCAATTCACACATAGAGCATCTGGGTATGCATAACCTATTGTCACGAAAAAGTAAGCCCTCATGACGATAGTATTTGCCGACGGTAGTATTTTCGCATGCTTTAAACAATTCAAAAAAGTCATCATCAGTTGCATATAGATTTTTAATATAGGTAAACCCTAATAAATGGGCATCCAAAGTAGCAACCAATGTATATCTCCTGCTTAGGGCATAAACAACAATATTATCACCACCTTTTTTGTACTTAACCGTGTATGGGAAGGACTCAAGGAATTCAATCCACTTGGCTTGTCTCCGATTTAGCTTGTGCTGAGATTTTAGGTATTTGAGTGCTTGGTGGTCTGAATGAATGATGAATTCTTTGGACCATAGGTAGTGTTGCCAAGTTTCCAAAGCCCTAATTAGGGCAAATAATTCTTTCTCGTAGGTGGAGTAATTAAGGGTAGCACCGCTCAATTTTTCACTGAAGTAGGCAATAGGTTTTCCTTCTTGAGATAAGACAGCTCCAATACCTATTCCTGATGCGTCACAGTCAATTTCAAAAGCCTTATCGAAATCAGGTAGTGATAATATGGGGGCATTAGTCAGCTTTTCTTTTAATAAGTCAAAGGCATTATGCTATTCTTTCTCCCATTTAAACCCGACTTCCTTTTTTATAACAGAGGTGAGGGGAGCGGCTATAGTGCTAAAGTTACGCACAAATCTCCGGTAGAAGCTACATAAGCCATGGAAGCTTCTTACTTCTGTAATAGACTAGGGCACGGGCCAGTCTCGTATGGCCTTCACCTTTTCATCGTCAACGGATATTCCATCCTTGCCTATTACAAATCGCAGAAACACAACACTTTCTAAACAGAATCTGCTCTTGGAGAGGTTGGCATATAATTTCTCAATCTTAAACACCTCAAGGACAGATCGTAGATGATCAAAGTGTTCCTCATAAGACTTGCTATATATAAGGATGTCGTCAAAGTATACGACGACGAATTTACCAATAAAGTGTCTGAGCACATAATTCATTAGTCGCATGAAAGTACTAGGTGCATTAGACAGGCCGAAGGGCATCACCAGCCACTCATAGAGTCCAAAGTTGGTTTTAAAGGCCATTTTCCATTCATCGCCAGCCTTCATGCGAATCTGATGGTATCCAATTTTTAAATCAATTTTTGAAAATATAATAGACCCATGCAATTGGTCAAGCATTTCATCTAACCGAGGGATGGGGTATCGATATTTGACGGTAATTTTATTAACAACCCTACTGTCAATACACATGCGCCAACTTCCGTCTTTTTTTTGGAACTAGTAACACAGGAACATCACAAGGACTCATGGACTCTCGAATGTGCCCTTTTTCAAGTAATTCAGTTATCTGCTTCTTTAGTTCTTTTACTTCCTCAGGGTTAGCTCAATATGCAGGTCTATTGGGAATGGAGGCCCCAGGTACGAAATCAATCTGATGTTCGATTCCTCTAGTTGGAGGTAACCCTTGTGGAATTTCTTCAGGAAAGAGCTCAGAGTATTCATTGAGTAAGGTGCGTATGTCATCAGGAACAGAATCAAGTAGAGTGAAATCACTATGATAACATTCTTTACGCATGAGCATATAGATGGGTAACTTTAGCAGAGAAGGCATAAGAGATGTCTCTTTTTCGGGCGAAAAAGTTACGTAGTGGTTTATTCTGGCCTTCCATGTTGGATTTTGAGGTCTTACTTATCTCCTCCCTCATGCTCTTGAATTCGGCTTGAAGCTTGAGTTGATCATCACGGACTTGCTGGGGTGATAGCGGCATTAGAGTGATCTTTTTGTTATCCTTGATAAGGGCGTAGCTATTTTTATACCCGTCATGGGTTACTTTCCTATCAAACTACCATGGTCTCCCGAGTAGAACGTGACTAGTGTGCATGGGAATAACATCACATAATACTTCATCCGTATATTTCCCAATTTGGATTGCAAGTAATACTTGCTTGTAAACCTTGACCTCACCCGTGTCGTTGAGCCATTATAGTTTATAGGGTCGAGGGTGCTTCGTGGCTGTCAACCCTAATTTGGTAATTAGGCTAGCACTTGTGGCGTTAACACAGTTACCGCTATCAATGATCAAACTACACAACTTGTCACTGATTCGACATCTGGTATGGAAGATATTCTCACGTTGTATTCGCTCGTCATCAACTTTTGCATGTACGTTCAGGGCACGTCGTACGACGAGTAGTTCTCCCTCGGAAGCATATACCTCATCATGGCCAGGGTCACTATCATAGGGGTCAATAGGAGTAGGGGAGTGGTCAACACACTCATCATCCTCGGACTCAACCTCTCCTGTGGGCCGAACCACCATCACCTTCCTATTGGGACATTCAGACGCGATATGACCATGCCCCAAGCATTTGAAGCATTTGATGTTTCTTGAACGTCCATTGCTAGAATTACCACTTGTATGTTCCTTACCCTTTTCCTTAAGAGGGCTTGCCTTATTGTCGAATTGGACTCTTGACCTTTCTTCACTTCTAGGAGGCTGCTTCCAATTATGATTTTTTGAATGGCCGGCTTGGAAGTTGGGTTGGGGTTTAAAGGTCCTGACCCTTTTGATCTGTTTTTCAATCTTGATGGCTAAGCTAACCATTTCCTTGATATCCACATAGTGTTGGAGTTCAAGTTTATCAGCTATTTCCTTGTTAATTCCACTAAGGAATCTAGCCATGGTCGCCTCTCTATATTCGATTATGTTGGCCCGAATCATTGCGATCTCCATTTCCTTATAATATTCATCAATGCTTCTAGGGCCTTGGACAAGGTTTTGTAGTTTCTGGTAGAGTTCTCGATAGTAATAGCTAGGTACAAACCTACGTCGTAATAATCCTTTGAACTCGTTCCAATCTCTTACCGGTCTCTCGTGGTTTCGGCGTCGGTTAGTAACAAGCTGATCCCACCAATTGATGGCATAATCGGTGAACTCAACAATGGCGAGTTTAATCTTTTTTCATCTGAATAATTGTAGCAGTCAAAGACCAACTCTATTTTTCTTTCCCAATCCAAGTATGCGTCAGGGTCGTTTTTTCCACTAAATGCTGGGATCGTTAATTTGATATTATTTAGATTCCGGTCCTCCGATCGTACTGTCTTGGATGTCGGCGAGGTCGATGTCCCATCCTAGCATGTTCTTGGGCTGATGAGCCGTCGGCTGAGAAAATATTGGCTCGGGGTGGAAGTTCCTTGGATGTCTGTTTGGCTGGGGTGACTGGATAGGTTCAGTTGTATTATTAATTGTTTGTTCAATCCGATCCAGTCTTTCTATTAGCATACGTAGTTGTGCGGAAATAGGGTTTGAGTTACTTTCGGATCCTTCCGACACGTGTCCTGACATTGCATGTCCGGTTCGGGAATTCATTTCAATCCGTTTATCTGTATTAAATTGTCACACGATCGATTGGGATTACTTACGTAGTAGGTGATTAGAATGTTGGGATTTTAGCCCGTGATCGTTCAATAGGGCGGGTTTCCTAGCTAGGGGCTTAAACGATATGGAATATCGAATCGCCGCCTAATACCCGATATCCTGCCCCATTTCTGGATACCAAATTAATTTTGGTATCAAGTTCGGATCACTAGGTGATATCTAATTTTTTTTTTTTAAATCAGACGACCAAAAAAAAAATAACACGGCAAATTAAAACAAAGGTCGACACCAGACAATCCAAACAGGGTACTGTTTGGGAAAGTGACAAAAATAGAAGAAAGAAAAAAGAAAAAAAAAAGAAAAAATTAAAATAAAATAGAAAACACCAATCTGTCGAAATCGACACAGCAGGGAATTGCAAATCGACTCAAAATAGGAATAGAATTGAAACACAGAAATTGTGACTGGAAATCAAGACAGAAATTAAAGACACGAATTTGATGCTGCAACGACAACATTCAAACGAAAAATTCGACGCTAAACATACCCAGATCCGAACGGGTTTCGAACATAAAAAAAAAATCACAATAATTCAGAGATGAGCGAAGCAGATCGACGCTCTGATACCAGCTGAAACGAACTCCAAGTGGAGTTCAGTAAAAATAACACAGAAAAACGCAAGAACAACCGAACAGGAATAGGGATAGGGTAATCGGGACTGCCCGATTTAAATCCTCGAAATCGAGAATAACAAAAATGCCGGAAACCGACAATAAACGACGCAAGATCGTAAGAAAATTAGATTTATTTCATATGCTGAAATCGATTCGAACCAAGTTGTTCTTCTTACATAAAGATAGAAGCTTTATATAGGGCAGCAACTAGCTAGGGTAGATGGAAGTCGAACGTTGGGCAACGGTCGAAAAGGTGGAGCGGGTAGAGTGAATTAAAGGTGGGTAATTCCCATTAATGGTGGTCGACGAAGAAGGCGAGATTAGAGGAAGAAGACGACTCGGGAAGGACTGCGTGAGGAGTGAAGGTTGTTTTGACCGAACGGGAGTGAATGTGTTGGACTGAACTATTTGATAAAGAAGGCAGGCGTAAAGGTTGTGGACCGGGGAGACAGGGTGCGTTTTTGGTTTTGGGCTTTTGTTTTTTTTGGTTGAGAAATAGTGAGCTTTGGGGTGTGGTAGAATTAAGGAAGATGTGGGGAATTTGAAGGTGGTTTAATGATGGATTAGGCAAATCCCACTTAACTAGCTGCTTAATACCCTTATTACAAGATAAAACTAAATAAACAAAACAACGATAATAATAATAGTAGAATTTTGCTAATTGGCGATAATGCCATTATTCTTGCTAATAATTTAAAACTTGAGTATGTCTTCTCAGCAACAGGATCCCGTTTTTTATAGCACCATCTTGAATCCTTTTCCCCGCTTGCTTGGCTTAGATTGTCAATTTTCTTGATTATCCTGCAAGACAATAATACAAATATAATTAATTATTTTTAAAGGATAATTGGTGCTTTTCTTAGTAAGGGTACTAAGGGTATTTGGGCTTTCATCAGAAGTTAAGCTACATATGGGTAGGATGGAAGCCTTAAAATCCCAAGGATCACATTTCCAACATCAACTCCAAAGATATCGAGTAGAAGAAAAATATATAAGGGAATCACATGTCTGAATGGAGGAAGGAGGAGAGGAAAGTGTTGGGGAATATATATGAGCTCATGACACTTCTTGAAAATCATATGATGATGTTAAGAAGGGGATTCTAATTGATCCACCAGATTTTTAAGGTAATCTCAATCTAGAATCTTTCATAAAATATTTGTAAATTGTTGAATCTATTTTTAAATATAAAGAGCTTGATCATGAGAAAAGATGTCAAATTACCACATTAAAATTTATGAACTTTTCTAGAGGATGGTATACCAATTTAAAGCGGAGAAGAGAGAGATAGGGTAAAAAAAAATAAGATCATGGGTGTAATAAAAAGAGCACTTAAAAAAAGTTCATGCCTAGAGTATATAAGCAAGAGAATTTCATAAAAATTACTACTTTGATGCAAGGATTGCTTGGAGTGGAGGAATACATTAGAGAGTTTGAAAGAGTAGCTTTAACTTTTGATGTTTAAAAAATAGAAGAGAAACGATGTGCTATATTTATTGGAGATCTAAATTTAAATATTAGAGAGAGGGTGGAGTTATATCCGTATGAGTTATTTGAAGACTTAAAAAAAATTATCAATCAAATTTGAGAATCAATTGAATAGAACCAATCCACCAAATAGAGAAACCAATACACCATATGGTTTTAACTTCAAGGGGGTGTTGAAGCCATCAACCTATCCAGACACAATTCAAAACAACACTAGAAGGTTCAATTGTGAAGAAAAGGGCAGGAACAAGATGGTTGATAAGGTGAACTAGCAATGCTTCAAGTGTAGAGGCTATGATCATTTTGATCTAGATTATCAAATCAAAGGGCAATGACTTTCAAGGAGATAGTAAGTGTGGAAGCTTGTGATGAGAAAGATGAAGATCCTAATGAAGACCTTGAAGATGGTATTGAAGATCTAAAAGATGCTTCAGAAGATGGTTAAGTAGATTTCTATGTGTTGCAATGAGTTCTTCAAGTTCAACAACAACCTCAACCTACTAAAAAGAAGAAGATCTTTAAAGCCAAGTGTATAGTTGAAGGCAAAGGTGTATGAATTCATTATTAATTGTGGCTCTTATACTAATGTTGCTAGTGAAATAATGGTGAGAAATCTCAAATTGAAGACCATGGATCCTCTAAGGCCATATTCACTTTAATGGCCTAACAAGGACAAAGGTGTAAAGGTAACCAAAAAAGATCTTATCTATTTGAATATTAGAAATTATTTTGATGATGTTTTCTGCAATATTCTACTCATGGATTGTAATCCCCCAAAAAATTAAAAAATCTATAATATAATAAATAAATTTTATTTAAAATAAATTAGCCTTTAAAATTATATAGTTTAATTATTATATGGATTTTGATTATATAAAATTAGATAGGAATATTTAATAAATTAAAATAAATATTTTTTTAATTTACCATACTCATTTTATTTAAATAATTTTTCAAACCAATATTTTACTAAAATTATCCTTTTTAAGCCCATATATTTAATTATATCAAATTCAATTATTAAATAAATTTATTATTAAAAATATTAAATCCTATTATTTTATAAATTAAATTATTTTAATTTCTCCCACTTCTTTTATTATTTTCCTTTTTCTCCTTTTTCCTCCTTTTTTCTTTTCTTTTTTTTCTCCTCCTTTGGGC
Organism: Tamarix chinensis; assembly: GCA_030549775.1. Lineage (NCBI taxonomy): Eukaryota > Viridiplantae > Streptophyta > Magnoliopsida > Caryophyllales > Tamaricaceae > Tamarix > Tamarix chinensis. The sequence continues at coordinate 59,840,830 of CM060177.1, read as the reverse complement.
CACCGCACTCGGCATGCTTCCTCTCCCATGCGCTCAGGCCATAGGCCCGTTTCTTCCCTCCTCTCTTCTCCTTCTCTCACGCACGTCCAACCCAGTCCCAACCGCACCTACTTTTTCTTTTTCCCAGACTGGACATGAGGGCTCCCCTTCTTTCCTGCGCCTATCTAACCACCGGTTCGCACCCCTCCCCCTTCCTTTCTCTCTTCTTCCATGCCCGACCACCATTTTCTACCATTATTGAGCACGCCGGCTGCCTGCAACTGCCATACCTAGGCACCACCTACCTCCCTGCTACTCCCTCTCTCTCCCTCGTCATTTTCTTTCCAATTTTGAACCAAACTAACCTCTGGACCACAACTCGCATTCCCCTTTTCCTTTCCCTCTTCTTCCCTTCACCTCCCTATCATCCGACCACCATCTTCCACCCTACAACATGCCCTGGCCAGCCACCTACTCCCCTTTGCCTCATCTTATTTTTCTTCATCCCTCCTTGCCCCATCCTACTCATAACTTCGAGACCTCCTTCCCTTCCCCGATTCTTTTCTTCCATTTTCTCCTCCTCTAATTTTTCCCTGTTTTTGCAACACCGCCACCCTCCTCCACTTATACCGCCGCACTGCACCCCTTGAGCCCCTACACTTCCTCCCTTCTCCCCCTCTTCTTCCCCCCCCCCACTTTTCTCCCTTATCAGCAGGTGACCTGCAACCACTCCTTCTACCGCCATCCGGCCGCCTATGCCACCACCAAACCCACCATTTGACACCCTACAACCTCCTCTACGATTCCCATACATTGGTTAGCCGGAACAAGTCCTTGAACCCTTTCATTTTTCCCTCCTATTTTCCTTCCTTTTCAGCCTCTACATCTCGACCCACCTCAACAGCCATCTTTGTCACCTCGCCGCCACCGTCTCCGCCACCTTTGGCCGCCAAAAACCCATCCTTAGCCTCCACTTACACCCCTTCTTCGCTCTTGCACCCTTACCTTGCCTCCAATCCTCCCCCATATACCTCCTTTTCTAGCCTAAAGACTACAAATCGAACCATCTCCCCCTCCCTTCTACCTCACCACCTTCGACCCCTTTCTCCCCCTTAATTTGCATGTGACTCACGGTGTTCATGCAATGTGAGCTCCCCCTTTGTTTTGGAATTTATTTGGCTAAATTTTGAGGTATATTAATTGTTAAAAATAGTGTATTATTATTAAATAATTTTTATTAAGTTTTATTCTTTTTAATTTTCTAATTCTAATATAATAATTATTGATATTATTTTTAGGTGTTGAGTTACTAATTAAGCTTTGAATCTTTAACTGGGATACCGGTAAGGTTATATTTTTGCGGGATTAAGGTAATAGTTAAACCTCACTTAAATGCATGGAAAAAATGTATGTTAGCACATTAGGGATTTTAGTATGATTTTATGCATGTTTTGTGTTGCCTAGTATGATATATATATGGTTTCTTATATTGATTGATAAAAATAAAAGAAAAGAAAATTATGATAGCTTTTGTGCTATGTGTAGAGATGATACTTAAGGAATGAGTTTGATTTTTGATGGAAATATTAAATGCTTGTCTATGATGTATTATGTTGCTAATGCATGAATAATATTATTGTCTAAGGGTATTTTAGTAATATGCTTATGTAAGTATGTGATCCAATATATGTAGTTGCTAATGAGTATTATGTTGAATAATGACAAGTTGGTGGAGTTAAATGATAAGAATGAAGTGCTAATATTAGTATTTTATGTAGTGGTGGTAAATTCATAAAAGTGGTGTAATAAAGGGGTTAAGTGGAAATTTTGAAAGAAATGGGTAAAACGGTGATTTTGTAAGCAAAAGGGTATTTTTGTAATTTCAAAAGAAAGGGGTGAAATGATAATTCTATAAGTAAAAAAGATAAAATTGTAAGTTGTGAAAAAGAAAGGTATTATGGTAATTTTTTAGGTAAAAGAACAATATGGTAATTTTATGATTAAATGGCAAAATGATAATTTTATAAGTAAAGGAGTAGTATGGTAATTTTTGGAGAAACAGGTAAAGTGCTAATTTTTTAGTCAGAGGGCAATATAGTAAATTTATAAGTGGTAAGAATGGTAATTTTGGAAGTAAAGGGTAAAATAGTAAATTAAGATATAAAGGAGGGTATTATGGTAATTTACAAGCAAAAGGGTAATATGGTAAATTTGGATGTAAGGGGGTAAAATGGTAATTTTTATAAATAAAAGGATATTATGGTAATTTAGAAGTAAGGGGTAGAAGGGTAATTTTGTGAATAAAAGGATGTTTATGGAAAATTTAGGAGTAAGGGGTAACTTGGTAATTATAAAAACGACGAAGGGTAATTTGGTAATTAAATTATTATTATAGAAGGGCAATATAGTATTTATAAAAATGGAGAAGGGTAAAATGGTAATTATAATAATTGAGAAGGGTAGAATGGTAATTATAACAATGGAAAAGGGTAATTTGGTAATTTAACCAACTAAGGGGCAATTCAGTAATTATGATGATGGAGAAGAGCAATTTGGTAATTTAATGGACTAAAGGGTGATTTAGTAATTACTTAACCTACTAAAGGGGCAAAACGGTAATCATGATAGTAAAGATGGGTAATTTGATAATTTATCCAACTAAAGGGCAAGTTGTTGATTGTAATAAAAGAAAAGGGAAAATTAGTACTCTAACCAACCAAATGGGAGACATGTTAAGTGTAGTAATTATGAGGGGTGAATGGTGATCTATAAAGCGTAGGAGATAACTTATTAACCTAAATCGAATAAGGGATAATTTGGTAATTATGCAACCTAAAGGGTAATATTGTAATTTGTCAAGTAAGAAAGAATAGACTTAGCAATTATATAAGTAAGGGGTAAATAAGTAATGTATACCTAACATGTCGTTGTGATTATGGAATTTCTTAATATGATTCAAATAATGTTGGTTAGCAAGGTAAGAGTAGTTGTTAATTAGTATGTATCACGAGAAAGAATCCTAATTTGGAATTAAAATGGAACTATGATGGCCTTAATGATTTCTTTGTATTATCTTGGATAACCGCTTGAATAAGAAACGAATAATGATATCAGAACAATTGAAAGTGAATAAGTATTTGATTATTGTGCTGTTCGTGATCACTTTAATTAAGACATTAATACTTAAAGTGAAAGGCCTCAAGATTGGGAATGGTGAGTCTTTAGGGGTCGCTACCCTAAAGACGTGGTTTAGTCCACAATTATTCTAGTATTTGCTGGTGTGCCTTTGTGCCCCAGCAAGGCCCTATATCTTAATCTATCTAGCTCTATAGACCTAGTTAGGGGGTATGCATTCTTATGGATTAGGTGTCCTTGTCAGTAGGGTATTGAGTAGCTTTATGTACCAGTACGACCAGGGTACCTTTGCGTCCCTGGATTCGTGGTTGAAGGATACTAAGTAGCTTGTATGCACCGGTACGACCGGTGTACCTTTGTGTCCTGGGTTCTTGATCTCCCGTTCGAGGCAAATAAATAGAATTGTTATGCTGACTAAAGAAAGAAAACACTAATTACGAAAGTGAAATATTAATGAGTCGGGTCCAGTTGACTTATGATATTGAGTGCCGATCCACTAGTTATAATAGTGGCCCAGGAGCGTGTCGCCTTGGCAAGTGACTATGAGTACCGATCCACCGGATATAATAGTGGCCCAGGATTGTTTTGCCCTAGATAATGATTATATGTATTTCGGTTCACTAGCTAAAATAGTGGGAGTCCCGAGCTTAATAAAACAAGCATTGGATGTAAATAAATTATGGAAAGATATTAATCACTTATAGTGGAACGCTTTATGAGTCGGGGCTAGACCGGTCCACTGACGAATAATAGTGGCCCGGAGCGTTCTACCCCGGAGACCGATCCACCGCAATAATAGTGGTCAGGAGCATTCTGTCCTGTATGTATTCCAGTCCACCGACTATAATACTGGGGTTCCCGCACTCACTTGGATATAAATAAAGAGATGATTGAATAATGATGGACTAATGGCTTAAGGCCCAAAAGTATTGATCGTACCTTATAACTTGTTGATATGTGCTGCCTTATTATATATGTGATTTTTATGTATGCACCTCTCATTACATATGTCTATAGCTTGTATTATGTGTTGCATTGCGGGCCTGTTTTTAAGTGTGGTATTAAAGGGTTACTCAGTACTATAATACTGAAGGGTTCCCTTCGTGAGGCCCCTGCCTATTTAATGGGTAGTGTCCCTTGCAAGTCTTTTCAGATGCTACTTAAGTGGGCAACGAGAAAGAGATTAAGGAATTATCTGATACCATTAGGGTTTTCTCTTTCTCTTTTAAATTCCTGTTTCAATGTTAATATTGTTAAAGTAACCATCATTGGTGGATTTTACTCTTGTAAATGATTTGATGCGCTACTTTGATTTAATAATGGATTGTAAATTGTGTTTTACACTTTTAGCCTTCACACTTAGTACTGGAATGGTAGGAGTGAACTGGTATGGTACTAAGTATGGCGGTAATATCCCCAAAATTCATGATTTTATAATTTGCTTCCGCTAACTCTTTCAAATAAAATGAAATTTTTCAGTAGTGAATTTTGGGAGTGTTATATGGATGCTTATCATGTTTTGTTGGTGAGACCTTGGCAATTTGATACGCAAGTTACACATGATGGATTCCTTCATGAATATGTGGTGAGAAAAGGAAAAAAGAAGTTTTGACTCAAGCCTAATGTACACTAGGATAGTTTGGCTCTAAGGAGTGATAGGAAAAAGGAGACTGAGGGTTAGAAGAAAAGAATAGGAGGAAAAAATATAGTTGAATGAAAATGAGAGGAAGAAAAAAAAAATAAATAAGATGTTGAAGGCAAGGGAGGAAAAAAATAATAATAGCATGGAGTTGTAGTTACTTAAGAAATTAGAGATAATTTAAACTATTAATAGTGAGAAAGTAAGGTATTCCTTAGTTGTAAAAGAATTTCAATAATGGGAGTGTGCTAACATAGATCCAAAATTGCAATAAGTGTTAAGAATGTATACAAATGTTTTTTTAGATGAGTTTCCAGCTTAATTACCTCCTTTGAGAGGCATTGAGCATGTTATTGCTTTTCTGCCAGGAGTTCCATTACCATACAAGCCATCTTATTGATGCCATCTAGATGAGTCTAAAGAGTTATAGAGATAAGTGCAAGAGTTTTTATAGCAAGGGTATATTCAAGAAACCATGAGTTCATGTAATGTACCATCTTTATTGGTGCCTAAGAAGAATGGTACATGGAAGATTTGCATTGATTCTAGAGTAGCCAACAAAATAACAACCAAATATAGATTTCTAATGCTAAGATTGGATGATATGTTAGATGAGCTATATAGAGCAAAGGTGTTTTCAAAGCTAAACCTTAGGAGTTGATACCATCAAATGAGGATAAGGGAACGTGATGAATAGAAGATAGATTTCAAGACTAACTATGGGTTGTATGAGTTGTTGGTGATGCCATTTGGACTATGAAATGCACTAAGTCCATTTATAAGGTTGATGACCAAAGTACTTAGACCTTTCATTATAGTCTTTGTTGTTGTTTACCTTGATCATATTTTAATATATAGAAAGAGTGAGTTTGAGCAAATATACCATTTGAAGAGATTATTTGATAAACTTAGGGAGGTGAAGCTCTATGATAAAATGGAGAAGTGTAAATCTATGATGAAGAGTGTTGTTTTCCTTGGCTACATTGTGAGTAGCGATGGTATTATATTTCCTTCAAAGGTGGAAGCTATTCAAACATGGCTTATTCCTACTCATGTTCATAAGGTCTCAATTTTCCATTGATTGGCTTTATTTTATAGTTGGTTTGTCAAAGATTTATTCACAATTATAGCACTTATTACACAATTGATGAATAAGGGAGAGTTCTAGTGGAATCCACATGCTACAAAAGTTTTTGAAGACTTGAAGACAATGCTTTCACACACACTAATATTATCTTTACCTTTCTTTGATAAGTTATTTCAACTAACCTATGATCTAGTCGCATAGGTATTAGAAGGGTACTTTAATAAGAAATGAGGCCGATTGCATTTTTTTAGTGAAAATTTTTATGGTGTTAAACATATGATAAGGAGAACTATGATATTTTTCACTATTTGGAGACATGGACTCATTATTTATGGCCCAAGCCTTTTTTTACTTCACTCAAATCATGAGTGTTTGATGTATCAATATAGTTAAAGGAAAGTGAGTCTAAGATATGCCAAGAGGATTAGTTTGTTGCAAACATTTGTGTTCTTCACAAGACATATGGATGGAAAGGAGAATGTTTCTGTGAATGCATTATCATGGAGGAATATAATACTTACGATTATGGTTACAAATATTTTGGGGTTTGAGATGTTGAAAGGTTAATATGCCATTGATGACTATTTTTCTTTGATTTTCGAAGATTGCAAGGAATAAGAAAGTCACGGAGCTTATGCTCTTTAAGATGGATTCTTATTCAAGAAAAATAAGAAAAATAATAATAGTGTGCTTCATATACCTCTTCATATACCTGTGTGCCAAATAAATCAATTTGAGATTTGCTAATCAAAGAGGTATATGAAGGAGGTATTGAAACACACTTTGGATTTCACAAAACTTTAGATTTGTTGCACAAATATTTTTATTGTCCAAGAGTACAAAAAGGAGTGCAAGCTATGATTACTAGATGTGCTACAAGTCAAAGAAGCAATATTTTCATCCACAAAGAGTTATAGGTGCCTTTACCCTTACCTACTCATTCATGGGAAGGATCTAGTATTGATTTCATTTTGGGATTGCCTAGTACACAAAGAAACAAATATTCTATCATGGTGGTGGTGGATTGATTTTAAAAGATGGCTCATTTTATTCCATGTAACAAGATCAATAATGCTACTCATATTATAGATTTGTATTTCAAAGTGATTATGAGATTGTATGGGATTCCAAGGAGTATAATTTTGGAAAGAGATGTGAAGTTCCTAAGTTATTTCTAGATGATATTATGGCATATGCTAGGATTATAGATTCTATTTATTACATCCCATCATCGTCAAATGAATGGTCAATTCAAAGTTTCTATTATAACATTGGGTGCTTTGCTAGGGGGATTAGTGAGTAAGAGTGCTAAGGATTGGGATATTAAGTTAGAACATGTGTATTTTTCTCACACTTAGAGTCCTTCAACAACAATAAGCTCTAATCCATTCCAGATATTATTGTTATTCATACATATATACTGATTAATATGGTACCATTGAAGAAGGGGCAAGATGATAATGACACCCTTGGTGGTTACAATTTTATTTATAGAGATTATAATGGGACTTTAGGTGGTGATTTTAGGAATGATAGAGAATAATATTATAAATAATTATTTTAGGATATGAAGATAGAATTATATCCTAAATGTGATAACTTATCTTCTATAAATCTTTTAGTAAACTTGATGCATCGTAAGGTGTTGAACAAGTGAAGTAATTAGAAATTTAACAGAATATTAAAGTTGTTCAAAGAGGCTCTCCTAGATGGAAATAATTTTCTTAGATCGCATTATTATGCTAAGAAGATTATGATCAAGTGATATTTATGATACGAATTAGTTCACGTGTGCATGCTTGATTTTTCACTTTTTTGGAATGAACATGATGAAAGAAATAGTTTTCCAATATGTGGTACCTCTTGATAGGTTAATGAACATACGAAAGGAAAAAATTACTTCATAATGTTCTATGGTACATTCCTCCAACATCGAGGTTAAAAGGGTTGTATACTTGCTGACACAGTAGTAAAGACATAAGAAAGCTTTTGATTGGAAGTTCTAGGGAGCTAGGCGTACTATAACATCCTATTGAGGGAAATGAATGGAACGACTTGATTTGAAGTATTTATATTTCCTAATGATCTTCAAAATCTTCATCTGGGGCTAATATCTTATGGGTTTAATCCATTTGGCATCGGTACCAATTATAGCATGTGAATGATAATTATGGCCATCTATAACTAGTCCCCATGGCAATGTATGAAAGACCTAATTTTTACAATGACTTTTTTAATTCCCTATCATAACGGGCCATTAATTAATATTGATGTGATTCATAAATAATTTTTGGATGAATTGAAAGATTTATGGAATTTTTTTGAGAATAAAGTCATCAAAAAGTGTATAGTATATCTACCGGCTATTAATAATTTTACTTTTCAATCATACCACGCAAGCATATTTTATGTTACCTAAGTGCAATGAAGATAATCCATTCATTATATTGAGAGACATGGTAGATTATATTAGACAAAGATGATTTATTCTAACCAATTATCTAAATTATTTAATGTAAGGTTAAGGAAAAAAATCCTCCTCAAAAGTTTTTGCCTACTGATATCTTGATGTAGTTGCATTACATACAAAAGACATCTTATGTGATTTTCCATGTTTTTCTACACTTATGCTAAAACATAATTTTATATGCCATGCATATTAAGAAGAATATTTCATTGAATTTTTGTTGAGATGTTACTTGGCACTACAGATTCAAAGGACACTAATAATGCAAGACGCAACATATTATATGTGAACATTAGATATGAGCTACATCTTCATTATGATAGAAATAAGCTAATGAAGCTTTTTGCCAAATATATGCTTTCATCACATGATAATGCAACATTCCATAATTTCTTAAGGGACGTGAAGTCTGATGAAGGTTTTGCAGGTATTTTGAGGAAGAGTGATCTTGATATTAGATTTAGTTGTTTGAAGTTACATGATCATCATGGTAAAATGCCACATTTGTCATTAGTAGGTATGCATTATTTTTAAAACAAGAAGATAACAAAAACCACAATCATATTGAGTAACTCCTTCACTCAGATTTGTGCAATGAAACATTACATAGATGATTTAGAGAAAGAAAAATATCATATTGTTATTATCGTATTCAAGAGAGATTGTATATTTCCTATATCATTTTTTTTTTAGTTTTTTGGTTCAATTACTAATCCACTTAGTAAATAAGAAAGACTGGGTGGACTTATTTATGGGAGATGGATGCATCTAATTGAGGTGTCAGCCAAAATTTTTATTACCAAAGGTTTCATAGATAATGAAACATTAAGTTTTTATTCTATGTATGTGAAAGTTGATAAGACTAAATTCAAAAAGTGAGATAAAATTTAGATATGGTTGTGAAGAAGCATCAATTGTTTGTTTTCAAATCTCAAGCTTTCTCTATTAGAAGGAAAGCACGTGTAAGTTTAATAGATAAAGATAAGAACAACGTTTATTGGTATGCTTTGAACAATTTTATAAAAATATAAAATATTTGAGTAAGTTATTATAATATTCTTTATATTTATGAGAGTATTATATATAAGTAAGTAGCAAAAATGCATTATATTTATAATGAAGATTATCGATAATATTCAATGAAATAGATGCAGTACTAATTTCAATTAAGTACAAAAGAAAGAATTTACGTGTTAGTTCTATTCAAAGGTAATTACTTTAGTAGCAACAACTGAAAACTATAATATCATAACTTGTATGAAAGGAATAATAGTTGTAGTTGTATGAGTTACGTGAAATGAGCTCATTTGAATGCACCAATGAGTTGTTCTCAGTGGAATTAGGAGTATTTTGATATGGTGCTTTCTTATTCAGGTTGTGTAATTGGATTTAAGTATTCCATATATGATAAAAATATACAAAGAAAAACATAGAATATTGGAGTATGTGTATTAGGAGAGGGTGATGATAATTTCTATGGACCATTAACCAAGATCATAGAATTATCTTACTTATCTAGGTTTTTTAATAGTGTTATTTATATATAAGTGTTTTGATACCGATCTAATAAAGAATCGAATTGTGTGAATGAACCATATTATAAGTGTGTATACTATAATTGAGCAATACAAGGATGAAAAATATATTCTTGGAACTCATAAAAACCATATTATAAGTGTGTATAAAATAGAAGTTTTTTGATACTAATCTAAGAAAGAATAGAATTATGTGACTGAACCACATTATAAGTGTGTATATTATAACTGAGTGATATAAGGATGAAAAAATATATTCTTGGAACTCAGAAAAACCATGTTCGGAACATGGATGATTTATATAATGACTCAAATTACAAACTTGTATGAAATGTTAATAATTATAACATTTGTTATTTGGATGATGAAAATATAAAAGAATAAATTTTGTAGATAATGTTGATTCGCATTAACTTCAATGTTGGTATGAGAAACCATGATAACTTGAATATTTTATATGCTGATGCTAGTACTTTTGTTATCCATAATGCTAATCAAGATGACCTGAGAAACTTCATTATTAAAGATAACAACGTGGAATAAGAAATTTTGGATGGAGATAGTGAAGAAGAATTTATTTATAGTGATAACATTTACGAATCTGATTAGTAGTTGTGTAGTAAGATTACTAAATATAAACATACTTGTAATTTTATAGTTAGATATCATCTTATCATATTTATTATGATTTTGACATATTATGTGCTTTCTTCATTTATGTGTATCATCATATTATATATTTTCTATACATATCATGTTTTTGATAGTTTTCATAGTTTCTATATGGTTAATGTTGTTACTTGAGGTCATAGTGGGGATGGTGATGGATGTAATCGATCACATTTTTGTAGACTATGCTCTAGGTGTTAGAACTCAGGATGTATAAATTTTTCTCTTACATTTATTTCATCATTATAATTTTTTAAAAATTTTATCACCTCAAGGTTTTTTTATATGCATGTTTCAGGTCCTAAGAGTAGGACCAGGGAAAGAAACAGAGAAAGGATGATGTTTGAGGAGTTTGAAAGAAGACTTTGATTTTTAGGAAAATACTATAGGTCCATATGGGAAATGGTTTACTAGATGTGTTGGAAATGATATCAGAACAAACATACCACTTTATTATAAGAAATGGTCATATATCTCTCATGGGGATAATTTAAAGATCATCCATAATGCTAAGGTAAAATTTATTTATCATATTTTTTAATTAAGTAATAAAATCAAAATTTATTAAATAATTTATAATATGTTCCTATGTGTATATATATGCAAGCATATTTTGGTTTAGCTGCATCAAGAAAAAATTATTCATGGCCTAGTATTGAATTATCCCCTGATAAAATGATGGTTAATCGATACAAATACCATAAATGTGATTATAAAATGGATTGCCAATACATAATAATCATAGTGATTTTTTTTCAATCCAAATGTGTAGAAAATATGTATCAATCTATGGAATTAAGAAGATGTAAAGGTAATATTAAATTTTTGATATAAAATTTGAATAATAACATATTTAATGAATATAACCAAATTACTATTTTTTTGGTGAAGGTTTTGGCCAAAAACAATTAGTAATACAATAAAACACACTACTCTCTCTTGCAACGGTACACAATTCTAATCACAATATTACTACAAGAAGGTATTTTTTGTATTTTTAATTCACATTTTTATTCATTATGTAATGCATTCTAATGTAGTGAATTCTATATTAATTATAGTCCGATATAATAAAAAAATTATTATCTATGGTTGAGGTATATAGAGAAATGCATTTTATGGGAGATGGATGATTCATTGTCCAAGTTGAAGAGAATTTTGTAATTTAGTTATATATAATTAATTATAATATTATTAACCATTCTTATAATATTTCTAAATTTTACTTACATTTATAGATTTTTTTTTAAGGAACTATAGGAGACCTTATAACAAATGGCTTCTAGTAGTGTTGATGTAGATGATCCTGCAACTCTAGAAGTTGATTAAGAACTAATACTTGAAGAAATTTATGTAGTTGTTCAAGTAATAGAAAAGGTGTAGGATGAAGGCTTAAAGGTTAGGGCTCAATTTTTACTGCTTCTAACATGAGTTGGATGATCTACTACAAGAAAATGAATGGAAATCCCAAGTATGACAAAACCAAAAACAAATGAGGGAGATTATAGCCAAACAAGAAGTAATAATCAAGCATTAAGAGAAAAACAAATGAGGGATTTTTATGGATATATCCTCCACATCAATCATCTATTTATAATAAAGATGATGAAAATGAATTTTATGTTTCATGGTAGTATTCACATGGTAGAAGTAATAATATTTTGTTTGTTCTATAAATTACATTTTGATAACAACATTTGGCTTTAAATTTTTATTTAAGGTAATATTTCCAAAACCTTAATTTTAATTTTATATAATACATTTTGATTCCATTTAGTATATCCTAAAGTGTATTACCAAGGATAAATGGTTGGTATGTAGTCCTAAAAAATCATCACCAATAAGCTTATTAGTAAGAATAAAACATGTCAATAATGTGGCTCATTATTGGTAGTAATTTCTTTTAATTCAAAATATTTAAAAATTTATAATTTCCATCATTGGTATTAAGCCTTATATCAAGAATTTTTCATCAGTAATAAGGCTAAAAATCATCGATAATAAGGAAAATCATTGGTAATAAGGTTTTTTTAATTCAAAATATTTTCAAATTTAAAATTTTAATCTTTAGTATTTGAGATGATTAACCTATTTTAAATTGAAATATTGTATCATTGGTAATAAGCTTAATTCTTATGAGAAATTTGTTGGTGTCATACCATATTATCAATGATTCTAAAATAGCTGATAATATGCTAATTATAGACCCATTTGTAGTGACAATTTAATACTGACAAATATTTCCTTATTACCAACAATTTTTATTTTTTTATTTGTCCTTATTCCTGTAGTGAATTATTAATTTTGCTTAAATAATTAGTTGGTTGGTGAAAACTAGTTCATTGGTGGACTAGTTGGCTAGTTTTGCCACTACTACTTGATTTGTTTAAAAGGTTAAAATAAATATCCCATGTGGTTCAACATAAATAAATTGTTTCACATCAATACGCTTCTAGCATCCTTTAAAACCATCAAAATTCCTTTAAATGCATGCTTGACATGTTGGATACATTAAATCATGTTTGAATTTCAAATATACTATGATGTTTAAAACACCACTAAAATTTCATAAAATAACAAAAGATGGCCAAATATTTCTTCATTCTCAATAATGTCATACTATGAACCAATATCATGTTAAACATGATCAAATACATGGAAAAACAAATTATCATGCTAAAAATCAAACCAATCTTAACCTCACACAAAAAGGTATAGCCTCAAATGCTTGCATACATTAGCCAAAATATATAAAAAATATTCACATGATCTGCATAAAACTCAAATTTGGAAATGAAAATGCAACCATACTCAATGAAATAAAAGGAAAAACATGATCATTCTAAACAACATGATATATTGAGGTAAGATTTATTTACCTTAAGCAATAAACCTTCTAGCAAGGAAAAAATAATCCTAGCTTGATGGCTAACCAATAAAGACCTTTTACTTTCTTTAATAGAATTAAGAACTTCAATCAATAAAAGAATAAGAAAGGAAGTATCTTTCTCAAACCCATCAAAAAATTAGAGAGTGTTAAGAAGAGGGTTTCAATCAAATCTTCAACCATTTCCAAACTTTAACTCTCTTCTTTATATAAAATAAATGGGGGCTAAAATAAGGATTATAGAGAATACTCAAAGGGAGTATAAGCTACGAATTAAAGAGTAATAAGAAGACATATGATGGAAACCTGTTAGTGTTTCACAAAAGGATCAAAGAAAATAATCGAGCGCGGAGTTCGATTCGGCGGAATCAGCCTAAGGAAACTTCCAAAGGAAGATTCAAGAATTCAGAGGCACAGTTTAACAATGGAAACTGAATTTGAGAGACAGAAGCGATCAAGAATTGATCGAAGACAGAGAGCAGAAGTAGAAGAAGGTGCGAGTGAGAGATCCGTCGAGAGAGCGAGAGAACGCGAGAGAGAAGCTTGAGATGAATCAAGAATCAATTCGTATATCAGCCAAAAGTTGTCGTCTACAAGTCATATATGCCTTATTTATATGAGGCATACATGCCATATAAAAATACACAACGCAGCATACAATCAGCCTAAATAACCTCACCGATACAACCCAAATACAGAAAAGAAAAATGGGTCGGTGTAGGACAACTCGACCAGCCCAAAACAATACCAAACTCTCCCCCAAAAATACAAAGAAATATTTATACATCAATTCCTATCAGCTTATATTAATCCTAGCTAATCATGGTTATTAAGGGTGGATTAACCCACAATTCAACTAATCCATTATCCATGGATCGGGTGGTGGATTATACAACCAACCTAATTTCCATTAGCCAATTTCTACCGGCGAATGCATCAAATAGGATTACATAAAAAATAATAAAATACATCTCTACTACACTTTAGCAGCTGCAGCCATTCAAATCCATACTCCATGTGCTACATCAATATTTCCTAACTATTCACAAAATAAGACAAACAATTATAAGTATAAAATGATTTATAGCAATTATAAAAAATACAAATTTTGAAGATTCATATTATTCCCCTCTTCTTGAAAAGGTTTCGCCCCAAAAACCTAATTAAGTCCTCGAAATGGCCTAAGATCAGCAACATTAAAAGAATTACTAACATTCCTAAATTTAGTAGGTAAAACAATCTTATAAGCATTGTCATTAATTTTCTCTAACACGGTAAATGGTCCATCTCCTCTAGAATCTAACTTTGACTTCCTAAGATTTAGAAACCTCTCCTTCCTAAGATGTACCCAAACTAAGTCCCCAGGTTTAAAAACCATTGTCCTCCTCCTTTTATTAGCATTTTCATTCATTTGCTGTGCCTTTTTATTGATTTGTTGACTTACAGACTCATGCAACTTCTTTATATTATTAGCTCTAGATTCAGCATCAAAATTTTGTAATTCAGCATTAGGTAGAGGACTCATATCTAAAGGAGTCAAAGGATTAAAACCATACACAATTTCAAATGGAGTCTTATTGGTTGTAGAATGCAAAGTTCTATTATAAGCAAACTCTACCTGAGGTAAAACATATTCCCACTATTTAAGATTCTTTCCAAGGATAGCCCTTAACATATTACCTAATGTTCTATTTACTACCTCAGTTTGTCCATCAGTTTGAGGATGACAAGTTATGGAAAATAATAATTTAGTTCCTAATTTTCCCCACAAAAAATTCCAAAAATGACTCAGGAATTCCATGTAATTTAACTATATTAGAAAAAAATAATTCAGCCACAGCATCATTGGTCTTATTACAAGGTATAAAATGAGCCATCTTACTAAACCTGTCTACTACAACCATAATTGAATCCTTAGACCTATTAGTTCTAGCTAAGCCTAAAATAAAATCCTAAGAAACATCAACCCAAGGTTGGTTAGATACAGGCAAGGGAGTATATAAACCAAATTGTTTTCACGTAGTTTTATCCTGTCTACAAGCCACACAATTGACACAATATTTTAACACATCTTTCTTCATGTGAGGCTAATAAAAATGATCAGTTAATATGTTTAAAGTTTTCTGAAATCCTAAATGTGCCATTAATCCACCATTATGAGCTTCCATGTGTAGAGACTTCAGACTTTTTATAAATCTCCTTAAAATCAAGATCTTCCAAATATAATAGTTTAATACTAGAAAAACCTAACAAGGTAGTATCTACAGCATTTAATAAAGCATATCTCCTAGATAGAGCATCTATAACTACATTATCACTTCCTTTCTTATACTTAATCATGTAAGGAAAACTTTCAATAAACTCAATACATCTACCCTATCTTCTATTTAACTTTGATTGACTTTTTAAATACTTAATAGCCTCTTGATTAGTATTAATCACAAACTCTCTATGCAACAAGTAATGTTGCCAAACTTCTAAAGCCCTTACTAAAGCAAACATTTCCTTTTCATAAGTAGAATAATTCATAGTACTACCATTTAATTTTTCACTAAAATAAGCTATTGGTTTGCCCTCTTGTTAAAGTATAGCCCCTATTCCTAACCATGAAGCATCACAATCTAATTCAAACATATTTTCAAAGTCAGGAAGGCTTAACACATGTGCTTGGGTTTATTTAGTTTTAAGTGTCTCAAAAGATTTTGTTGTTCTAAACCCCACCTAAATTCATTCTCCTTCTTTGTTATGGAAGTGAATGGAGCAGCTATAGTACTAAAATTCCTAACAAATCTCCTATAGAAAGAACACAACCCATGAAAACTTCTTACTTCAGTCACACTCTTTGGCACAGGCCATTCTTGAATAGCTTTAATTTTGTCTTTATCCACAGATATGCCATCGTTGCCTACCACAAATCCTAAGAAAACCACATTTTCCAGACAAAACCTAGATTTTGTTAAATTAGCATAAAGTTGTTATGTTTTAAACACATCCAAAATAATCCTTAAGTGTTTCAAGTGTTCCTCTAAAGACTTACTATATATAAGTATATCATCAAAATAAACAACCACAAATTTTCTATTAAAATCCCTCAAAACATGGTTCATAAGTCTCATAAAAGTACTAGGTGCATTGGATAACCCAAAATGCATCACTAACCATTAATACAATCCAAAATTAGTTTTAAAAGTTTTCTTCCATTCATCTCCTAGTTTCATCCTAATTTGATGATTCTCACTTTTTAAATATATTTTCAAAAAAATAACAGCACCATGTAATAGATCCAACATCTCATCATGTCTAGGTATGGGATATCTATACTTTATAGTTATCTTATTTACTACTCTAATATCTACACACATCCTCCAACTACCATCTTTTTAGGTACTAATAACATTGGAACTGCACAAGGACTCATTGATTCCTTAATATATCCCTTACTTAGTAATTCAGAACCTGCCTTTTGAATTCCTTAACTTCCTCAAGGTTAGCCCTATAAGCATGTCTGTTTGGTATAACAGCTCCTGGAACAAAATCTATTTGATGCTCTATTCCCCTTAATGGAGGTAATCCACTAGGAATGTCCTCAGGAAACAATTCACTATATTCTTCCAATAGATGTTTCACAGCACTAGGTATTTCTTCACTTATTCCTAACTAACACTCATAACACTCCTTATAAACCATCAAATACACATTGGCTTATCTCTTAATAGCCTTTCCTACATCCTTACTCTTATCATAAAACCTAGATGTTCCCTTAATTTCCTTTGAACTAATCTCAGTCTCCAAATTTGGTTTAGATAATTCCTTATAATTAGATTTATTTTAATTTGATCTTAAAAAATCTCTTTTGGACTCATAGGTGCTAAAACAATATTCCTATCATCCTTCTGTAATGTATATCTGTTCTTATAACCATCATGTATTACTTTTCTATCATATTGCCAAGGTCTACCTAATAACAGGTGAGCAGCATGCATTGGAACTATATCACACTAAATAGAATCTTCATATTTTCCTAATTTTAAATTTACTAGAACTTGTTGGCTAACTTTTACATCTCCTAACTCATTAATCCACTACAATCTATATGGTTTTGGATGTTTAGTAGTTGATAAACCTAACTAGGACACTGATACGGACCCAAAGGGGGTACTCCCCCAGTGGGCCCCAGGGGTACTCCCCCGGGAAGAGCCCTAACTCCACCCAAAAGCTAGCTCAAGAGGTGAGGACTGACTCCCCCATATAAACTGCCCAAAGATCCCCTCAGTAACCGATGTGGGAATCCCACATCACCCAGCCCCTTTAGACTGTACGTCCTCGTGCTGCCTCTGTCGGCGATCGGCACGGAAGACCGCAGGGAGGTTTGACTGAGGATAGCTCTGATACCAGATGATACGGACCCAAGGGGTACTCCCCAGAGGGCCCCAGGGGTACTCCCCCGGGAAGAGCCCTAACTCCACCCAAAAGCTAGCTCAAGAGGTGAGGACTGACTCCCCCATATAAACTGCCCAAAGATCCCCTCAGTAACCGATGTGGGAATCCCACATCCGACACTAACAAGGTACTAGCAGCATTAATACAACTACCACTGTCTATAGCCATGTTAAAGCATTTATCATCAATCAAACACCTAGTATGAAATATATTTTCTCTTTGTATAGCATTAGAATCAGGTAGTTTGTTACTGTTTAAAGCCCTGCGTATTACAAAAAGATCTCTGCTTACTGTTTAAAGCCCTGTGTACTACAAAAAGATCTCTACTTACTAGCAGCTCTATTTCTTCTTCTAAATCACTATCATCTTCTCTAACCAAACTAACCTCCACATCTTCCTCTTTAGATTCAGATTCTATGTCTCCAGTCTCTCTAATTAAAATGTTTCTTATTTCTTCTTCTAAATCACTATCATCTTCTCTAACCAAACTAACCTCCACATCTTCCTCTTTAGATTCAGATTCTATGTCTCCAGTCTCTCTAATTAAAATGTTTCTCTTGTTTGGACACTTAGAAGCTATATGTCCCAATCCTCCATGTCTAAAACATTTAATATCTCTAGTTCTGTTTGATCCCTACACAGGGTTTGTTATCATATTCTTACCCTTTTAAAACTTATTTCCTACCTTAGCCTCATTACTCCTACCTCTAGACTCAACTTTATTAGTATTCTTCCAATTTCCAAAAGTAGTTCCCCAAAAATTTCTCCTTATTATACTCTTAATCCCAATCCAGGGGGTTTATATTGTCTAGACTTCTTTAATTGAATCTCTATCTTAGTAGCTATGTTTACCATTTCACCTACAGTTCCACAAGGATATAATTCTACTTTATCAGCTATCTCAGAGTTTATTCCACTCAAAAACCTAGCCATGGTAGCATCATCATCCTCAATAATTTCTGTTTTAATGATCAAGACCTCTAATTCCTTAAAGTAATCATCCATTGTTCTCATTCTGTAACTAATTGTTTGTAATCTCTTATGTAACTCCCTATAATAGTAACTTGGTACAAACCTTTTTCTCATTAAAATTTTAAACTCTTCCCATGTCTGTATAGGTGGCTCCCCACATATACGTCTAGTTAACACAAGATTATGATACCAAGAGGAAGCATACTTAGTAAATTCTACTACAACTACCTTAATTTTCTTCTCATCCGAATAGTTATGACATTCAAATACTAGCTCTATCTTCCTTTCCCATTCAAAATAATAATCAGGGTCATTTCTACCATTGAACTTAGGTATACTAAGCTTAAGATTATTTAGATTCCTATCAATGAATTCTAAATCCCTTTCTTGTCTACTAATCTGCCTAGGTCTTCTATCACTATTGTTGGATACTTGGTCTTCCAATTCTTCTAGGTTGGCTATGGGTGGAATTATGATCCTAGGGTCCATAGGAGCCCTTCCTAATACCCCTTCTTGGTTAGTTTCAACTCTATTATGTTGTAGTTCATTAATTGTTATTTCTTGTTCTCCTATTCTTTGTTCTAAATTAGCAGACAATACAACAAATTGAGCAGTCATTTGTTCTTGAAAAGTCCTAACAGTTTCTAATAGATCATTACTGGAAACAGATTGATTAACAGATTGCCCATTGTTAGAAATTTTGAAATTCCTTTTATCTAATCAATTAACACATTCATAGATAGTTAAATAAAATCAATTTATTTTAATAAACTCAGATAGACAGAACTCACACAAACTAGTTATAAAAAATATTACAGTATCAATGAATATCATATATGTCAACATCACAGCTTACACAGAATTTCTAGGTAAATATTAGTTTAAAAATGATAGATAAGTGAGAAAGAACGATATTACCGCGAGCACTTAAACAAGTAATCCACTTAATTAAGGACCTCTCTTCTTGGAGGTCTTACTCCTTTCCCAAAACCAAAAGGGCTCGCCAGTTATTTAACCTTATACATAACAAGTGGAACAGAATATTATTTTGAAAGAAATTGGTAATTAATTATCACAGATAGTAGTATATAGCAAAATACGATTCAAGCTTACCAACAGAAAATACGTCTCAAAATTAGTCAAGATCCAAATTCTTGACCGAACCCTATGTCGATTAGGGTTTTCTTTCAAGAACTTTGAAATAGCAACAAGACACTCTAATCGCTGGTTTAAGAGCGACGGAAATTGTCAAATCCTTCATCGTTTGCAAACCCTAAAATTTTTCACTTCAGAAATAGGGTTAGCGAAAACAACAAATAACGAACTAGAAATGAAAAAGAACTTATTAGTAACAAATAAACCACGAGCACTCGAATAATCGAGGCTCTAATACCAAATGATGGAAACCTGTTAGGATTTCACAAAAAGCATCGAAGAAAATAATCGAGCACGGGGTTCGATTCGCCAGAATCAGCCTAAGGAAACTTCCAAAGGAAGATTCAAGAATTCAAAGGCACAGTTTAACAACGCCAACTGAATTTGAGAGACAGAAGCGATCAAGAATTGATCGAAGACAGAGAGCAGAAGCAGAAGAAGGTGCGAGTGAGAGATTCATATCAACATACATGTAAGATATAAATAAGATGATAAAAGTAGGAGAGCCCTTCAACACTTGGGAGATTTTGAATAAATGAGAAGTAAGGACACTACTTGTAAGGTATAAGATAAGGAAAATTATATGGGACATGTTTTGGGAAAACCTATAGGTGATAAAATAAAGAATGAAAATAAGAGAGACATGTATGTTTAATTTATGATGGATGGTAAAGACAAGGGTCCAAGATAGGAAAATCACTTTGTGGTGGAGAAAAATCAAACAAATTAATGAAATAAGTTAATTTTCTAGTAGGAAAAATTAACTAGGCAAGAAGTACTAGTCAAGTGATTTCACTAATTGAATTGTTTTCACCAACCATTTGACTAGATATTTTAGGATGATAATTTTGTGTTTTAAGATAAAATGATTAACTTCTTAGATATGGCCTATTTATTTATTTCCCTAAAACTTATATTTTCATCCAAATTCAAATTCAAATTCTTTATAAAAATAAAGCCTTTTCATTTTATATTAGCATAATTTTAAATATATTTTGAACGAGGTTAGGATGGGGCGCTACACACCTAACTTGGATATCGATGCCATATTGAAATACCAAAATTTTTTTTCTATTACTTACAAGATGTGCATACCCTATATGGACCCTATAGAAAGGAAACGTATTAAGTAGCAAGTATGATTTGCCCACTAAATTTGAAGTAGTTAATGTAAGGCCTAAAGCTCAAAAAATTCCCATTCCACTATTAATGTTTAACACAAATTTATTCAAAATATTAATCTAATATAGGTGAATAGCATGATAGTACCAAACATAAGTTATGCCTTACAAGCCATCCATAAGTGGCATTTTAGGTGATCACACAAAATACAAGAATAATATGATTGTTTATAGATAACAAAAAACACAAGATGATAAATTAAAAGCACCTTACAGGGGGTGAATAAAGTGTCTTGATTAGAAATTAGAAAATAAAAAATTAACACAAAATATAGAGTGGTTTAAGAAAAACATTTCTCTACTTTAATTACCATAAGGATTTGCCTTTTGGATTTTAAATCTATGGTGTGTTTATTGATGGTCACTCTTTTCTTGGATTATGAGCCTACTATGTAAATGAACTTCTAGGAGTTGATTAGCAAATTCATATAGTTATTCTCTTTAGGTTTATGGATCTACTAATCTAAGGACCTTTCTTAGAAATTCTAGGTAATACACAACTTCCATATAATGAGTTTTAAGGAGAGTTGTGGTTGATTATCATGTATCTCAAAAATTATACTAATATGAAAGTTGAAGAACACTTTATGAGTGTAATCTACCAAGAAAGAGTTTAATATTACAATCAATGAGTAATTTCTTTCTATGTAGAATGAGCACAAACACTTTTAAACATATTATAACTTCAAATGAATATGAAAGGGAGTAGTTGTGAATTAATTGTAAGTAGGAGTAAATAATTCATTTGTGCAATTACTCATATCTCAAAAGTTTCATATACTGTGTATCATTATTGTTATT
This sequence comes from Tamarix chinensis, assembly GCA_030549775.1. Lineage (NCBI taxonomy): Eukaryota > Viridiplantae > Streptophyta > Magnoliopsida > Caryophyllales > Tamaricaceae > Tamarix > Tamarix chinensis. The sequence continues at coordinate 59,818,883 of CM060177.1, read as the reverse complement.
TATACATATGCACTATTGTGTAGTCTTTAGAGTAAAATAGCATATAATTGTTGTGTGAGCAACAAACAGTTTTTACTTTTTAGTGCTTATCAGCTGATAAGTCAGCCATATATATAAAGGAGTGAAAAATACAAAAGGAGAGGGAATCTACCTCAGAAATAGTCATAATAGAAAGAATTAGTATAGATTAGAGTATGCGGGGAACACATATGTGTAGTTAAGGAATGTATAATTGTGAAGGATCTTATTTCATATATATAATGTCAAAATGTACAATACAATATATGAGATGTAAATTCTATATAGGATAATACCTAAAATTGATATTGTTAAGTAGAGCATACAATCACAGATACATGATACAAGTATAGCTAATAGACATAAATAAGGTAAAAAATAAATAAATAAAGAATGTATCCTACTTAATGGTGTATCTAAGGATCATACATAGTCCTTATCAATTTTAGAGGACCCTAAAGTAAATAAAGATGGATTAGTGTGTAGAATAATGGAAAATTGTGGTAGATACAAGCTTTTAAGGTCCTTACTCTTTGTATCCTCTCAGTCAATCATCAAAACTAGAGCTTAACCAATCTATGTAGCCTTAGCAAGCGACTAATCATTGAGAGGAGCAAAGGGAGGAGGAACATCCAAATGTTATTAAGCATCTATAGGATCCTCTCTATGTGCTCCAGAAACAACCCCAAAACCTTATCCCATCCCTAGTTTAATCTTATGGTGCGACATAAAATCAAGTAGAAATAGTAGGCAAATGGTGTACACCTTAGTGTCTAAGAATCCCTAATACATAATACCCCTCTATGTTAGTCAGCACTATAAACATCTAAAGGAGGATATCATGGACACTAGATAAGGTCATATGACCCTAAGAATTGGTCCAGGGAAGTGTAGTTGATATAGTCACTACAAAATAATTGACTTTTACCAATAGAAACTTAGGCACAGATAATTTTCTGTAGGCAATAATGTAATTTTTTCCACAGAAATTTTTTATCTGTTGATATTAATATGTTATGCCAACAAATCTTTTACCATCACTTATATCTGTGGTTATTAGTATTATTATACCAATAGAACTAATACCCACTTTTACATCTGTTGGTATTAGTGTTTATGAAATTCAACAATAATATTTATTTTTATATAATTTTAATAATGATTAATTCTATTCTTTTTAATATAATATAATAATAATAATTAATACATTAGTCATTATTAGAAATAATAGTTTACATATATTATTATTAATTATTATTTTATTTCTATTTTTTTATATTAATATTGTTCATAATGGTGTCTTTTAACAATGATAATGAAATAATATATATTATATCTACTACCATTTACTATTAAATTAATTTATTATTAAATACTACCAATTATCATTCAAATCTATATTATCTTAACAATAATAAATATTATCAATAATCATTCACATTATTAATAATATACTAGTAATTATTAGATACTATTATTAATTTATTTAAAATAATGATTCATATTATTCTTATTAATATAATTCTTTATTAATAATTACTAAGAATAACTATTTTAGGACATTATTATTATTATTTTAATAAAAAAATATCATTACTAATTGTTGGAAATTATGATTAATATTTATATTATTCATATTTATATTTATTTTCCATTATTAATTATTTTTAATAATTATTATTATTTTATTATAAATTTTTATTAATATTATCTTAATAATACATTATAAAATATTAATTTCGATTAAATTTAATATATTTAAAATTATAGTTTTGAAATAATTCTTTTAAATATTTGAAAAAGAAAAAAAAAGCATTGGTCGATGACTCGACGCACGCTGCTCCCCGCCCCTTATTCACTTTCCTGTTTCACTCTCGACAACAGTAGCCACAATCTTCTATCTCAATGCCTCCGCCTCCCAACTTGGTTCCTGTGGTTCGTTGTCGAGCGACCGTCCACACCGCCTCATCTCCGCTTGATCGTGCCACCAAAACTCCCGGTCATCGCACACGACAACATCAGGGGAGCAGCAGCAGCGGAACAGCAGCAGTGGAAGGGCAGCAGCAGGGCAAGAAGGCAGCAGCGATGCACCACCGGCCGGACATCTCCACCGTCTGTCGGCCACCGGTGACTGCTCCTCTCCCACCGACGAAGCTCCGCCGCCCTTTACCTGCATTGATTTGGCTTATTTCATTTGGTATAAATTCCCGGAACCCTAGTTTTATGTTTTCATTAATTATGAAAGAATGTGCTTTAATTAAGCTAAATTAGTTATTTAATTAAGTATATATGTATTGTATGATTGAATTGGATATGCTAATTATGTGATATATGTTGATTTTGGAATTTGTGACTATTGACCCGGTTATGTTTGGATATGTTGGATTCAGTCGATTAAGCTATTCAGGATAATTTGATTATGCATTATACTTTAAAATATACTTAATTTCGTATTGGAATTGTCAATTTAAGAAAATTGTGTGAAATTATTCAGAATTTTATTTTTAGGTGAAATCCTTGCGGATTTAAATTGAATGCTATAATTGAGTTATTTTATGAAATTGATTATACATTTTGTAATAGATTATGTTTAATTTCATTTCGGAACCATCAATTTAAATATTTTGGCAAGATTTGACCGAATTTATAGTACGGGCTCAAAAACGCTTATTATGTAAAATTAGGTATTTATTTTTTTTTAATCAATTGAGTATATAATATGTTATAAAATAGGTCTTATTACATTTCAAAAAATTTTATTTAAATATATTAATAAAAATTTACCGAGTTTTATTTTTTGTCCTAAAACCCTAACTTTCAAATAATATTATGTAATTATCATTTGTATAGTTTTTTTCTAAAATTGATTTTATAGAATTATTTAAAATGACCTTAATGGTATTTTAACACATTCAATTTGGATACATTGGTTTGAATGATTCAGATTTGTATTTTGGACTTTAAAACCGTAAGTTTTGGGAATAGATTCTGAAATCAATTAAATTGAGTTGAAATCGGCTAGTTTTGATTTAAAATCAATTAAATGAAGTTTTTAACTTATCGTTTGGATCAATTTTATGAAATTGATTGATTTGATATATTGGGGTTGTAAGCCCTAATTGTGTAAGTCATTTTTATTAAAATTTACTCACTTTCTATTCTTTTATGTTTGAAATAGTTTTTCTAATTTAGTGTTTACATTTTCTATCGGTGATCTAGGAAGACGCTGTAATGGATCCGGAAAGTCTAATATGTATACTAGTTAATTTATAGTTTTTTGGTTTCTCTTTGGTCATTTTTCTTGATTTTGACTAACAAAAAATAATGAAATACAAAGATAAAATGACTAATTATCGATGCAAATATTAATAAGTGACAATGATAAAGGATGATAAAAACAGTAGTAAAATATTCATACTATAATAGTAAAACAACGATGGTAATAGTAGCAGTAGTAATAGTAATGAAAGATAAGTAGTAATAATTATAAACATTTGGTAATAGGATAAAATATAATAACTATAATAAAATATGAAGACAAATAATAAAAAAATATGAAGGAACTATAGTGATAGATGAAGATGACCGTTATAAAACATGAATGCAATACGAGTGAAAAATGAAGATGACCGTTGTAAAGCATGAATAGAATGCAAATGATAGATGAAGATGACCGTTGTATGCAACTATGGAAAAATATCACAAACTAGTTTTTTTTTTTCAGAAAACACCACAACTAAATTTGGTCAAATATAATCACAACTAAAGTAAAACAAGAAGGTAATTTTGGTGAAATATAAAGACAACTATATTAAAATATAAGGATAATCTTGGTAAAATATTTACAACTAACTTTGGTTAAATATAACTATATAATTATTAGAAAATAGGAAACAACTATAGTAATGATGGTGAAACAATTGTAATAATGTAAAACATCAATATTAATAAAGGAAAATTATTAATAGTAATAGTAGTGAAACTTTAATGGTAATCATGGTCAAACATCAATGCTAAAAATGGGAAATTATTAGTTTAATGGTATAATTAATTATACAATAAAATACCATAAAAAATGGAAAACATAATTATAAATATCATGAAACATATAATAATTTTTTAAATTAGAAGCACATCAATAAGAGTCTCTAGTCGTAGAGAAAGTTTAAAAAAATATAAAGATACATATTTTTAATTATCCTAATTTAAGATAAATTAACTCAAACAAAAAGAGAAAAAATAATGTGCACCTTGTAGTCGCCTACACCATTAACCTATTTCTATTGTGTCGACTACACCACCCCAAATATTGTTATCCGGCTAGTAGACTAGATCTATCTGAAATTTGACAAATTTTATTTAGTTGATATAGATATAATTTGTTAAATAGATATGAGCACAAATATGGATGAAGATTTGATTTGGTGATAGGTTGCTTGTATGATTTGTGAGTTTATGGGTCTTTTCTAGGGCTTTTGAGCTACAAGTGTTCAAAGATAATGCTTTATAGCCTACTGTACTTGGTTTTTCCCTTTTATGCCTATAATGGCCTAACATTCTTTTGGTTATCTCTAAGATTTTATGTTAATGTAGCTATATTATCTTTTTTTATTGGTTCATAATATGCAACATAATAGTTTTTTTATAAACGATTATTTTTTTATAATCGAATTTTATATGTGCATAATGGTACTCTTTTATAATTTTTTTTGATATATAGTGGTTGTACACTTGTCTAATTGGAGTTTGATTATTATCCGAATTTTTTGACTGAAGTTCTTTACTAAAAGTTAATTGGGCTTTTAAGACACAATTCTAGATATCTATGAATTGGATTTTTTGATATATAGTGGTTGTTATCTTTTTTTGACCTTCTTGTTACTTGTATGATGTTGTCTCATTTTGTTACTTTGTTTAATCATGGTTCAATAGTGGGAAAAAAATATAAAATCACTTCACCAAACATGTAAGGGACACTATATGGTCATGTTATATTGGTGGATTAGGTAGCATCACCTACAATTAAATTGTAGATTTATTATAATTATAATTATAATATATAAAGCTACATAAATAGTGTGCTACAAAAAACTAGTCTTTATTATTATCTTTTGTCCTTATTTTTCTCATTATTTTGATGTCTCTACTAGTTGAAAATTATGTAGGAACTTGATGTCATGGATATATTTAAGGAAAAGAGTTGGGTGAAACTAAGAAGAGTAGAGTATACTTACAAAAGAACCTTAGATACATTCCTTGACTATGCATTTGAAACCTCGGTCACTGATGGGAATAAGATTGATTGTCCATGCTCGACTTGTGCAAATCGATTTTATCATGAAAGAAATATGGTTAGAGGTCATCTTATAATGAGAGAAATGGATATAGACTATCAAAGGTGTGTTTGGATTTTTCAAGGGGAGCAAAGGGGCAATGAAGATAATGAAAATTTTGATTTGGGGCTCGATGATGATATGGGGTTTGATGATGTGCATGATGGTTCATGTGATGATGTTCTTGAGATGGTAGGATATATTTTTGAATTTCATAGGGCAAGTAGTAGTTTTCTTGGTTCTAATGAAGAAGCTGATGCATTTTTTAAGTTGATTGAAGATGCAGGGCAACCCTTATATCCCGGTTGTGAAGATTTTAGTAAACTCTCCTTCATTGTTGAAATGTATCATCTGAAATGTTTATATGGAGTGACTGATGTTGCATTTGATGCCTTAGTGAAATTATAGATCTCTTATTACTTTCCTGAATATCGAGAGCCATATAAGTGGGCATTGGGTAAAATCTGTGAAGCAATACATTCTAGGCCAAAGGAAATACACGAGACTATGTGGTTAGAGATGGTAAAATTTTGGGAATCTCCAAAAGGCAAGGTAGTGATTTCCCATTTAATTATTTTAAAAAACATAGGTTATGGCTATGATAGTTTGATTAGTTTATTTTTTATACTAATATTTTTTTCTCATATTTCTTAGGAAAAAAGTCAAAGAGGGATTCTCAATCATGCAAAGTCAAAAATGTGTTCATATGCTGGTTCAAAGAGCTTTGCACGAATCCGAGCGGAAGAAAAGGTAGGTATATAATTAATTCATCTACGCAATACCAAATTTAATTTACTTTGTATACTTGATATAAAATTTCATGTGTTTTGATTAGGAAAAAATGGGGAAAGAACCCCATGAATTGGAAATGTGGTTGAAAACTCATGAACCGAAAAAGGGTTATTCTAAGCTTAATGATGCTTCTGCTGCAACAAAAGTATGTTTTTAATCTATTTTAATTATAGGGTTACATATATATATATATATATATATATATATATATATATATGTATATATATATATATGCGAATCTACCTCATCTACTGCCCATTAATAGCATTGATTTATACTTTATAGAAAGCGATTCTGGATGAGATGGCAGCACTTCCAGAAGGTTGTGATGCTAATGCTCGACGTGAAATATTCAAAAAGTTAGTGGGAGAAGATAGGAATGGATATGCAAAAACCTTTGGCCTTGGCGTAAAAGTTCCACTATCCCACAAAAGAAGATATGCTTTTGAGGAGGAGCGAGCTAAAAGGATCAAATCCGAGTCTAGAGTTGAGAAGTTAGAAAAGGATCTCTTTGAGATTAAAGACCAAGTAGGATATCTGACTGGTATAATGCATACATTATTAGAGAATCAAGTAAGTTCCTCACTAAATGATGATAATTTTTTTTTACATTTCTCACGCAACACATTTATTTTGGATATAATTTTTTTACCTCTAAAATAGTGCATAGATGAATATATGAGAACATTAGGGGTCATATAGTGATTAGATTGGGTAACTATGGTATGTGCATCACTTCTCTTTCAATCTCAGCTAATGTGCCACTTCGACTCCGATAGGAAGAATTTTTGTATGCTAATTGATTTCCTACAATATTTTTAAAAAATTTAGAAAGTAGGTACGAAAGAAAAGGTTAAAAATATTTATACGCGCACGCACACTCGTACATATATATTATATATTTTTTAATAAAAATAGACCAAATCTACTTAAATAAAGAGAGAAAAATAAAATAAAAATTATAAAACTATTACCTATATTAGTTGTCTAGTCAACGCTCTTTCTCCGATTAATGTCTTTATCTAATCATTGTCCTTACTCTTGTTAACCTATCTTAGATGACCTATTGAAAAGTTTTAAGTTTATGTCTCGTTATAGGTTCTCAAAATATTTATTAGACAAGGAATCCTAGTAAATGATCATAAATAGTTAAATATTAAATAAATTATGCAATCCAAACCTAGAAGATAGTTTCCGTACCAATCTTATGCAAAAACTCAAACAAAAAAAAACTTTGGATATGTATACACTCAATTAAAGAGTACAAACTCTCATCATTAGCTTTTTGATATGAATTTAGATTAATATGATTAAGTTAATTGTATATATATTTTTAGGGAAACCATGTTGACGATTATTATCAAATGGAGGATGACGAGAATGAAAAGGATGACACTGAAGAGGAAAATGAAGAAGATGATGTTTGATGCGTTTTTATAAAAATGCTTTTGTGAGTCGGCTTATGAAGATGGTTGATGCTTTTGTTTGTTAGATTATGAATATAATCGATATTTTTGTATATCAAATTATGAAGATGCCCGATGTTTTTGTATATATGTTTGCTAATGAAGATGCTCGGTGCTTTTGCTCGTAATCTTACGAAGATGGTCGATGATTTTGTATATCAGCATATGAAGATGTTTTTGTATAATAGCCGATGATTTTGTATATTAATGTATTAAGATGTTTTTGTATAATATCTTATGCTATAAGTCGTTTATATAGTATTGTACTTAAAGGATTGTTATGACTTTGGGAGCTAAGCAACTAATTATTTTGTACTACACAATGATAATTATATATGGTGTAGTTAATTATATATATATATATATATATATATATAAGCATAAATTATTACTGCAGGTGGATATTGCATATTTGATATTTTGTATGTTTTGGCCGGTACAGGTTTTAACTTTATATTTATATACACACACATTTACAAAAACACACATACATCGTTCATATGTATATCCAACAATATATATATGTTGGTAATAAGTTTTAGTAACAGATATAATATTGTGTTTAATACTTTTACACACATATATGATTGTGTGGTTATTTCTTTTTATCACAGATATAATTGTTCCTAATACTACTAGTCACATATATTATTTTGTGGGTAATAGTTTTAGTTATAGATATCGTTTTGTGGGCAATACTTTTAGTCAAAGATATTATTTTGTGGTTAATACTTTTACTCACAAATATAAGTGTGGGCATAAGTTTTACTAACAGATAAATATTTGTGGGCATTATCAATTATTCCCAACAGATGATACATATCTGTGGGTAAAACTTTTAACCACAGAGTTTTGTCACAAAAAATATCTATTGGTAAAAGCTTTTGCCAACAGAAAAATAGTTTTTACCAACAGATAAGGCCCCGTTGGCACAAATCATTTATTTTGTAGTGGTAGGTACAATAGTAAAGGTGGAGGCTCATCTAGTAGTGAATGAAAGATTAGTTAGAGCTAATGGATAATTATAGGATGGTGGGAGACAATATCCTTTAGTAGGTGGAGGTAGTGTCCTTAGTGTAGAAAATATGCCACCACTAGATAAGAGTGAAGCACGAGCCTTAGTTGTAAGCACAAGCGTCTAACTATCCTCACTCATCTCAAAGCCCATCCTCCTAAGTGCTACTATATTTAAGATATCAATCCTATTATATATGCAAAGTAGAGTAGAAGGGAAGTCACAAAATGAGAAACTAAAGTCCTAAACCCTAACCTCGAGTAATTTACCTTATAACCTAATCTTAATCTTTGATTATTTATATTTTCACCTTATCCTAATTATCTAACCTTAGAATTTAACCTAATTCCAATTTATTGGTCATTAAAGTCTCCTAATATCCTAACTAAATTTATATTAATCTTATTCTAATTAAAAACTAAACATAGTAATCTCCCTATTTCTTTCTCTTCTTTTCTTTTTCCTTTTCATTCCCCTTTTAGATAACTCCCTTTCCTACTTCTTTTCCCCCCATCTTCTTACATGAAATTTTTCCCCAAAGATAATGCCTACTTGCTCTATCACTCTCCTATCACTTGCCAAACTGAAATACCCCAAAATCCTAATTTTTGAAATTATGGCCAAATAAGCAATTATTAGGAAAATAAATTATATAAATCCATTTATTAAAATTTAGAGAATTAATAAGGTAAATTAAGAGGAAAATAATAAAGAATTTAATTGGAAGAAAATTTGGGTATTTTTCTAATTAGCATGGAGGTTAAGGAAATTTATCTAAAATAGCCTAAACTAAGCAAAAAGGAAATTTATTTAATATTTTATAAATATTAATATTCTAATTAGCCAGAAAAATATCCTAATAATTTATGCAAAATCAAAAACCCAAAATAATTCTTTCTTTTCCTTTTTTTCCCTTTTCTTTTCCTTCCTTTTTCCTTTTCTTCCTCCTTCGCCGAAATTGGGCCTTGCCCGGCCCAACCCAGCCTTCCCTTCCTTCTCCTTGCCCGCGACCGAGCGAGCCCAGCCGCCGTGGAACAAAACGCTGCGTTTCGACACTAAAGTCACCGAAAAGCCGCGCTGCGTTAAGTACCGTATCGATCGTTGCCAGCCTTCGACGCGACGCTGCATCTTCCTCCCACAACCCCCAATACGCCGTGTTTCATTAATGGGGGAAATAACTGCTGCCGCCCAGCCGGTTCCCCCTCCGTTTTTTCCTTCCCTTGGACCAAATGGTCCAGTTGTCGTCTTCCTCCCTCCCAAACCCCGATATGCAACTGCCAACCCTACAGCCCTGCCGCCGACAGCAGCACGCCGTTCGGCCTCCCCTCTCTACCCTCTCCCCGTCATTGTCTTTCTATTTTCGACCCTGACCAAGTCCCTCTCTCCCTTTCCCACGTGCCATCTCTTTCCCTTTTTCCTCTCCTCTTCCCCGACCCAACCTGCCATGGCAGGACCTGCACCGCCTGCCACAGCAACTGCTGCCTGTCGGCCAAACTGGCACCTGCACCCCCTTGTCTTCTTCCCCTTGGCCTTTCCCGACCACCCTGCCTATAAATACCCCCATTGATCACTTGGGTTCGGGATTTGGAACCCTAAAACCCTGGGTTTGCTCCCTCTAACCGCCACCCCATCAGACGCATCGACTGCCGCCGTCCCTCAACGCTGTCGGTCGAACGCCGCCTAAAACCCCACCTTGCACTACCCTCCACCTAACCAAGCCCTCCTCAGCCCTCGATTTGCCCTGCACGTGCCGCCCTGGCCGTGCAAAATAGCCACCCCGAGCAGCCCCTTCCAACCCCTCGCCGCCCTTGCGCCGCCTTCCACCGCCAACCTAGCCGCCACCAGCGCCTCCTCCACCCTCCAAAATGTCCAACAAACCTCCCTCTACCTTCCCCTACCTCCATCTTTCCCTGCCTCCCTCTCCTCCTTCCTCAATCATCTTCCACCTCTCTCCACCACCCTCGGCCGCCGCCATCGCCGCCGCGCGCGCGCCACCCCTTGCCACTCCACCCCCCTTCACCTACTCTTTCTTTCCCCACCTCAAACTCCTCCTTTTCCCCTCCCATCTAACCACCACCTCCATCTTTCCCCCTCTTCTCCTCCTTCACCGTCGGCGACGTTGCCGCCACGCGCCGTTGCCGAACCACCACCGACCCTAGGTGGTTCTCCACTCATCCAAACCCTAATACCCCTTTTATATAACTACTACTATTTTCTACCATTATTATTATTATTATTATTATTATTATTATTATTATTATTATTATTATTTCTTTCATTACTATTACTATTATTATTATTATCATTATTATCATTATTATAGTCTCCATCATTAATGTTCTTATTTTCTTACTACTACTAACATCCCTTTTAAACCCTAATTGGTATTATACTTAACTTTGGTCTTATTGTTATTAGTAATAACATTTTATCATTATTATTTCTATTACCTTACTAAGGTTATTATTATTAATACTTAACCATACTGGCTTATTGTTATTGTTATTATTATTTCTAGGGTTATTATGGTTATTATTACTATTATTGTCATCATTATTAGTATTATTAGTATTATTACTATTATGATTATCACCATTAGGAATAGTTTACTTGTAATATTGTGACCTTATAATATTATTATTTCAAACCTAACACCATTGTTAGACTTAATCTTAAAAACGCTAGAGTTCTATTACTTGAAACATAAGTGTCACTATTAGTTGTCTTATTATTATTATTATTATTATTATTATTATTATTATTATTATCACTATTTTGCTATGACTAGTGAACACTAGTATTATAAGAATGGAACTAATGGGCTTAATAAAATAAGTGTAACAATAAGTATCATAAATAACTATATTTTGACTACTAATATTTAGTATACTAATTCTAAGGTAAAAACCCTAGTTTTGTATAACACCCTCTTTAGTAATAAAAACTCTAATCCTAAACTAGAATAAGGAATTGTGGTACTTATAAGGGAAACTAATACTTAGCATTTCCCCCTTTTATAAGTAATCCCGACCAAAGCCCTAAGGAGTTAGAGGAGCGTGCTCCAAGCCCGACGTCGCCTTAGGTAAGGACGAAGCTAATGGCCTTGTGCTATGTGTGACATGGATGTGTTGAAAGTTGTGTATGACATGCTATGCCATGTATTATATGATTTGTGGATAACTTGTCTTATGTGTAGCGCAGCTTGGAGATTGAGGTATGTTTTATGTGCTTCCGTGACATGAGCATGACAGTTATATGTATGATGTTTATGATGTAATATGTTATGGCCCACTAGGTCATGCATGTTAGGATAAATGGTAATATGAGTTGGGAACCATCATTGGAGTCTTGAAGTTTGTATGGTGGTATAAATGTTCGTATGGTGGTACTAATGATAACATAATGGTATTAATGGCTTATGGTGGTATTCGGGTTCATATGGTGGTATTGTGATTTTATGGAGGTATTAATGTTGTATGGTGGGATTAGGGTTTGTATGGTGGTATTAATGTTTGTATGGTGGTATTAATGATTGTATAGTGGTATTAATGGCTTATGGTAGTATTAGGGTTTGTGTGGTTGTCTTATGGTTTGTATGGTGGTATTTTTGATTTTTATGGAGGTATTAATGTTGTATGGTGATATTAATATTTGATGGTGGTACTAATGGTTTGTATGGTGGTATAAATGTTTGTATGGTGGTACTAATGATTACATAATGGTATTTATGGCTTATGGTGGTATTAGGGTTTGCATAGTGGTGATATGGGTTGTATGGTGGTATTAATGTTGGTATGGCGGTATTATGGTTTGCATGGTGGAGTTAGGGTTTTGCATGGGAGTTAATGATTGTATAGGATTAGGGTTTGGAGTGATTCACTCTGTGATGTTGTGATTAAGTAGGGATGGAGTAACTAATTGTGACTGTTGAGGATAATTAAGGTTTGGGATGGCTAAGTACGGTTGTTATGGTAAAATAGGGATGAGAGTGGTTAACCACGGGTTGGTGTGGACAATTAGGGTTGGTTATGACTGCTTAGAGTTGTTTGGCGTTATCATGTGTATTATCGATTAAAGTGTAGTTATGAATGTGGAATTTTATTGGTTGTGATGTGTAAAGCATAAAGAGAATGATTTATGCATATCCTTGGTGAAAACCTTTTGAATAAGATATGTTAATACATTAACTACTTACAGAGAAAGATGTTGAGCCGGACCCAAACTGGTCCACCAGCAAATAATAGTGGCAGGGTATGTTACCCTCGTGACCGGTCCACCGGCTATAATAGTGGCAGGGCATGGCCCTCATGACCGTTCCACAGGCTATAATAGTGGGGGATTCCGAGCTCAACAAACTAATCAGAATGATAATAAGACCTGGGAAAGATACAGACATTTATAGTGGAACACCTTGTGAGTCGGGGCCAGACCGGTCCACCGGCAAACAATAGTGGCAGGGTATGATACCCTCATGACCGGTCCACCGGCTATAATAGTGGCAGGGTATGGCCCTCGTGACCATTCCACCGTCTATAATAGTGGGGTTCCCACACTCACATGGACTATTAAAGAATATGTGTGGAATGAACGTATTATTATTAACGAGAAATAAGAATAAGTCACCGGAAAGTACTCAAGCCTTATCTTGCGGGTTATCGCATGTTGTCTATATGATTGTGTTATGTATGTTATGTGGTATGATTGTATGCTTGGCCTTAGCACACCAGCGCCCTTACTCAGTATTGGACCTATACTGATACTACCTTGATTGAATGGGTCCTATGATGATCCACCGATGGTGGGGAGCAGACCTCCTATGTAGGTTTGATCGGTTATTGAATTGGGGTGGAAGGCTTGGCTTGAGTGAGTAGGCGATCCGGATATTGGTCCCTTGGGACCCGTCTTATTAACTATATCTTGTACTACGCTTCTTGTGTTTAAACCGTACTTTTAAGTTGTAATCTTAACGATATTTTAACTGTTGTTGACTCGTGGTTTTCGGGGATGGTCTATGTTAACTACAGACCTATGTTTTGATGACTCTTACTTAATGATTGTTTCGTTTAGCCTTAGCACTTAGTATCAGAACGGTAGGAGTGAACCGGTCTGGTACTAAGTGTGGCAGTAATACCCCCAAGTTTATGGTTTTAATTCTTTCGCTTCCGCTAAAACCTTTGTCTTCAACGAAATTTTTCAGTAGTAAATTTGGGGGTGTTACACAAACAATCCCCTACCCCTATTAACTTCTAGCTCCTATCAATATATGTTAGGGTTGAAAGAGTACCACCCTCTCTTCTTTCTATTTTTTTCTATAGAAAGAGTACCACCTTCTTCCTACTTCACCTCCTCCTTTCAATCATAAAAAGAACCCTAAAATTCCACCATCAAAAAGACAAACTAAGATACTAACATTGCCATCAAAAACCTTTGCCATTTATCCTTCACCAACTACAACCATTATATCCATCTCTTACCCTTCCTCTTCAACCATCATGATGAATATCACCCTTAACCACTAGCCTATATAATCAATACCCCCTCCTTCTTTAGCATCCTCCACCGTAGCCACCTTCCTTCCTTTTCCTTTAATTTTTTCCTCTAGCATTAACCAAATCCCAACACACCCTTTTGGAAACTTCAACCAAAGCTCAACTCCCTCCTCTTTCCTATCTCCAACCATATGACACCCTCTACCCATTAACATCTCCAACCACACCACATCACCACCTATCAACTCCTACCACTAAACACTATCCTCTTTCTTTCAACCTCCACCATAGTTGCACCTCTATAGCAATGGTAGCTTGTGCCATTACTTCATCATCCCATGGCACAACCCACTATTTCCCCCTTGTTTGGTTGTGTAAAGTTTTCCCAAACACCACCTTACTTGGTTAAGCTTTCTCCCTTCTTTCACTCTTCCATTTGCTTAAACATTTCCTTACTTATGTGGTTTAATCCTAATAGCATTTTATTACTATTTTATTAGGTAATTTCCCAATGGTTTCGGAAGAGGCAGAATAGAATTTGTGTGCTTAAAGACCAGAGTCATTTTAGTAAGGATGCTTATGCTAGTCTAAGGTTGTGGATTGCTAAGTGTTATTCAAAATTTTTTGTTGTACCATGGTATTGTTATTATGTGAATTAATATATGATTTTTGATACTATGATATGCTATTAATATTACATGATATAAAATGAGTTAGTAAAGATCATAAGGTTTTGTCATTTTATGTGGAAAAGCCCTCGATGGAAAATATGGATGTATCAAGGGTTTATTAATGGTATGATAATTGTGAAATTAGTATGATAAGGTTTATGGATAAAAATTTGAATAAAAAATAATGTTACTAAACACATAAAATTTGCATGAAATAAGGGCTTTGTTACCAATAAGGTCATTTTGGTCAATGTGGGTTAAATATAAGAATCATGGTATTTTAAGGTTTTATATCATCCATAATTTTCTAAGGAGTTTATATGAAGTGTTTAGAGTAGCTATGAATTATATAAGTTTAATTAAGTATGAAAAAAGTTTGATTTAGGTATAGTAACTCTAAAATGAGGAGGCTATTATCACATTTGTGGAAAGGTAGAGTTAGACAACTAAATTCAAATATGTTGTTAGATTAGTGTTTTGTGAATGTATATTGAATCTGATATTTGTTTGAGCCTTATAAGAAAAGTTATGATGGATTTGTGAAATTATGATTTATATGCCATAGGAATAGTAACTTTTGAGATATTGTTGTGCAAGAACTTAGCATTAGGCCTTGAAATTTTAGTATGTTGATAATAATAATATTTGAGTAAGATTTACTTAGTTTGGTGATTAAAAGAGTAACAAAAGAAGACTTATGATAAAAGTGTGAAATGAGGTTTTTAGGGATATAAAAGGTGTCTTAACTCTAGAGAAAGACCTTATGATATTTTTGATGTGCTTTACCTATTTGAAATGTGTTCTATACCTATGAATCAGTCATGAATAAGGTATTAGTATTTACCTGGTGATATTTTATGTGTATTTATCATATGCTCTGAATGTATATATTTAAATATATCCTTGACTCAACAGTATCTTTACCTTTTTTAGTATGTAGGGTATTGACTATCCTTTTTGCAGTTGCTTCTCATTCCCACGAGAAAATGACCTAGAGATTTTTTGTGTATGTCTTTTAGGACTAATTGGGCGATTTTATTACTTTTGATACATTGATTGCAGAATAATGAATTTTATTGTACTAGATGGTTAGGCAAAGATTGTTGTTATCTAAATGATATTTTATTGGGATACCTTTCAGGCTCTTTAATCCATGGTACCTCTTTGTTTTGTATTTTTTTTATTGCACCCTTGAGTTAATCACTAAACACATATTTACATATATAACATTTATCTTATTTCTAGTTACTCTATGTTAATTTTAATGGTTTTAGCCTTGTGATTTATATGATGATGGTCTAGTAAACCAGACTTATATTAACTATGCTGGTAACATCTGGTATTTTGGTTATAAGTTTCTGTTATAAAATAAAAATAATTTAATTGCAAAATTTGCAGTGTTACATAAAGGATCGTCATCATAAAAAAAATTTAGGCAAGAGCTACCTAACTATAGCTTGGCATATAGGATATATATTAGAAGATGTTGATGTCAACTCATATCATAGTCTTACTGAGAATGTGTTCAACCCTCTACCAATCCTTCATTCTCTTATCTATACTTGAGGCTGCTTGAGGAAAGATAATGGAGTAGATGAAATAGTGACACATCAGCTTCAAAGGAGATAGATAATAAGAGCTAATAGTGTTATCATGCACAAAGTAGGGATGTTGCGTGTCTTTAAAGATGGTATTGCAAATCCAAATGCTCATCCATTAGTTCTAGGTCATCTTAGTGTTACTATCTCTATGAATCTTGAGAATCTTTGCTAATCTACCCACATCAAGAACTATAGAGACCCTAATGATATGAGTAGTAATGATAAAGCTAAGAATGTGGGTAGTAAGGTTTGTGTAGATTAGATGAACCATGTTGAAGCATTAGATCATGAAGAGTAAAAAAAGGAAGTAAATAGATGTCTAAGAGGTTTTATGTGAAGGCAAGTTTTAAATTCTCAATGTAAGACTCTTTGTCAATGCACTTCTATGTAAGAACTTTCTTAGCATGAAAGGATTTGATGTAACACTACTGGTCATCCATGGTGCTAAAAAATAAGGGAGAGTAAGGATATGTCTCAATCACCTTTAATAATCAAGAAAAAGGTTGAGTAGTGGATGGATTATAAAATAAATTATGAATAGTTAGCCTTGGTGGAGGATGTGATGGATGCATTTGCTCTACTAAGGAGGGAGTAGACTTCCTAAATGTGGAAGTAGTAGATCTTCCACCAGGGTCCAAAATCTTAATGGTTATCTGAGATTAGCATTTTGCTAATATTTAGGCTTTTTAGAAAACACCTAAGTAATTCCCTTCCCATTGGTATTAGCAATGGTAGATTATTATTTTTATTTTTCATATGTAATGATTAAGGGTAAAGGTAAGAGATTAAGATCAAATACTTATAATACCACTAAAGAGACGAAAAGAAAATGAGGGTGAAATAAATGTGGAGTAAATTCAAAAGAACGGTGAATGAAAGTGATCATTTAATATTCCCTCCACCACTAGATGGATAAGCAAAAAAGTATTGAACCTCGGTTTAACTCTATAAGGATCAAATTTAAATAAGATTATCAAAACTCAAAGTTAGAGTTAAATGTTTTCTTACCCTTGATTTGATCTAAAATAAACAAACAAGTTTATGATTTTGTCAAAAATCAAGTATGATTTGGATAATTGGTACTAATGAACTCTAGATTATGTTATTTTCTAAAGAAATATTCAATTTAAGTGTGAGAGAGTGAAGATGCATGGATAGGAGTGAAATAGTTTAATAAACTAATGGCATGGGTGTGGCGAAGCAGGCAAGGGATTATTTATATATCAAACAAACCAATCTCCTTAGTTGGTACTCTAATTGAGTGTTCTTAGAACCAGTTAATAGGTTTGTAATTTCAATTGACTTTTGTTAGCACTATTAAACTAGTTTTAACATTTCAAATTGCTAGTATTTCCAATTTAAAAAAAAAAATTATGCTTTAACCCTTTGTATAAGTGAAACTAAATGATCGGTTCTCTAAACCCTTAGATGGATTAACCAAACACTAATTAGTACATTAAAATACTTCAAATCATGGATTATGAATATTTAATATCACTCAATTGAAGGAAATTAACCATTAATAATGTAAGCTAATTTCAAAACAAAATCCATTCAACTGAGGGCCATTTTATCATGATTTTTCCATGATTTTTTCATAATTTCACAATTTTAAGAGAAAAAAAGTAAATCATGAATATGTCATCCTATGTTCTCTTATAATAGTTGTGAATCTTTATTCATTTAAATATTTAATTAAGAATTCTCCCCATTGGGGTAATGTGTCCGTGAATTATACACTTGCATCTTCTTTTTCAACATGGTCTCCAATAAATTGATGTCTTATGTCAATATGCTTGAACTTAGAGTGCTAAAAAAGATTATTAATCAAGAAAATATCACTAGTGTTATATCACATAATGGTAATTTTATTAATTTTAGGAAAAAATAACTCAATTGGTGATTCATCAGAATGAGTTGAGCATAACAAGCTCTAATGGTTGTATATTATGCTATCATTATTGATAGTGAAGTACTAAACTATTTATCACTTTGCCAACTAACTAGGGATTCTCCTAAAAATTGATAGCTACATGATGTGCTTTTTATTCTCCTAAAAATTGATAGCTACATGATGAGCAATGAACGTATAGGATGGAATCATAACAATAAACCAATCCAAAATAATATGTGATAATGAGAGACGTAGGAATTCTTTTAACGACTATGAAGTGAGATTCCCTTAGGTTACGTTGAAATCAAGCACATAAGCATAAAATAAACACTATGCATAGCATATATTCTATAATATATATGAGTGATAATCCTTGGTATAATCTTTGATTCACTTTCTTAATTCCTTCAACCATATCTAGTTTTGTTGTTGTTACCATAGGAGTACTCCAAGGTTTGCTTTCGTTCACTCCTAATTTCTTTAGTAGTTCCTTGGTATGATTTTCGTTGTTGAAAAGGATTCTTTCCTTGATATTTTTAACTTGTAGCTCTCAGAAGTAAATTAATTCTCTCATCATTCACATCTCAAACCCACTACACATCATCTTATAAAATTCATTGCACAAGATTTTGATAGTAGCACAAAAAATTATATCATCCATATAAATTTGTGCTAGTAAAAGATCTTCCAAAGTTTTTTAAATAAAAAAAGTTATATCAATTTTTTGTCTTTCAAATCCTTTGTTAAATATAAATTTACTGAAATGCTCATACTAAGTCCTAGGGGCTTCTTTTAGGCCATAAAGTGCCTTTTGAGCTTGAAGAAATTATTAGGTTTTGAATTATCTTCAAAATCGGGAGGTTCTTTGACATAGAATTCCTCAATAATAAATTTTTTTAAGAATACAAATTTAACATCCTTTTGATTATAGACAAACACTTTATAATTGAAGCATGTATATAACCTTGATTCAATCTATAGGATGAAATGTTTCTTCATAATATATACCTTCCTCATAGTTATAGCTCTTGCTAATCAGTTGGGATTTATTTCTAACCATAATATGCCTTTATCTAGTTTCTTTCTAAAGATATATTTAGTCTTAGTGATGCATGTATTTGTAGGGAAAGGAACTAATTCCCATAGTTGATTTTTCTAAAATTTGTTAATCTCATCTTTCATAGCTATGATCCAATTTTCACCATTCATGACTTCCTAATGAGACTTAAGCTTAAGTTAAATTGAGATTAAAGTGCTCAGCAATTGTAGATGTGACTTGCTGACAATCAAGTAGCCAATCCTTTAGATGGATTACCAATGATGAGCTCTTGAGGATAACCATACACATAACTGTAAGAACTTAGGAGATCTTCTTTTACTTTTAGTTTTCAAGCACACCATCAATTTGAATTGATAAATCTAATTCTTCATCATTTGAATCATTCATACTAGAGGTAGAGTCATGAAAAACAACATGCATTCACTATTCAACTACTAGAGTTATTTTGTTGAAGATTTAATAAACTTCACTATATAATGAGTAGCTAAGGAAAGTAGATTCATTGGTGCTAGAGTTAAACATGCCCAATTTACTTTTCCTATTATTTAGGATAAGGCATTTGCAACTAAATGTGTGAAAATATCTTAAATATAGCTATTTACCTTTATAGAGATCATAAGGCATTTTCATGAGAATAGCTTAAATCAACACTAGATTCATCACATAGTTGGCGGTTGATACTAATTCAACATAAAAATACTTGGGAAGCTTGGATTCACATACACTGGTTCTTGCTACTTTTTCCAAAGTCATGCACTTTCATCAATAACACCATTTTATTGTGGAGTTATAGGGGTTGAGAAGTTTTGGAAGATGTATTTTGAGCACAAAATTCGATGAAGTTGGACTTTTTTTATTCTTTTTCATTATCAATTATTATCTCATGGATCATTGGTCCCATTTAAACATGAAATTTATTGGCAAGTATAATAAATGTGTTAAAAAAATCATTTTTAGTTAAAATATATAAATTCCATCCATTAGAAGTTTCATCTTTAGCAAAAATAAATAAAGTATATGTGTATCAAGAGTAATCATCCACATTAACTAGTGCATATCAACAACCACCCATGCTACATGTCCTAGTAGATCTAAATAAATCCATATGTATTAGCTCAAGTTTTATGGACATGGCCACAACAATTTTATTTTTAATGACACTATTTTTTTATTGTTATTGACATGCATCACATATTCTATCTTTTCAAAGTTTGTATTAGGAAGATCATGAACTAATTTTTTCTAGCTAGTTATTTTATAAATCCATAATACAGGGTGTCATTTTCTTGTGCCACAAACACACATCATTACCTATAGCACATAAGAATGTATTTTGTAGTTGCATTAGGCCATTATTATTGTATGGACATATAAACCATATCAATTTATCTATGCCATTTGAAATTGTATAGTGGAAGTGAGAGAAATTAATTCAAAATCTTTTGCTAAAAAATTGATTAATTCTAATTAGATTATGTTTGAGACCTCTAACTAAGTACCTATTGTTAATGAATGGTTTAGAGATACCAATACTATTTCTACCAACTCTAATGATATTTACTTTTGAGCTATCACCAAAAGTAACACCTTTTCCTTGGTAGAATGTCAATTTTATAAAAATGGTATGATAACATATAATGTTCTTTAAGAACCCACTATCTAGGAACCATTTATGACTTCTTGTCTTCACTTTCAGGCAAACTCACAACCCCTAATGTTCTAGTTTAAATACCATTTCAATAGGTCCTTGTTGGATTAGTATTAAAATATCTCAGGATGGTTCCTCGATATACCCACACCAACTTGAATTTTAAAACAATCTTGATATTATTAAGTGAAACCACAAGATGAAGTAACATGACTAATTCTACCACACACATTACAAACTATGTTAATTTTATATAGAGAAGTGATTTTTGCATTCTTGGCATTTATACACATTAAAGAAGAATTTTTTTCCCCACATAAATTACAATTACTAGATATAGTAGAGGCATTTACTTGATTAGCCATGGAGGCTTTAACAAATTTTTTTTTTAGATTTTTGAGTTTCAATTTATTTTTGTCACCATAACCTAATCCCTCATGCTCCTTTCATTACTATTGAGAACCTAGCAATAAGTTTACTCCTTTTTCACCTTTAGTGAATGCATAAGATACCTTCACAAATTGATCACAACTAGCTTGTAGATCAACTTACTTCAATGTTAGTTTATCTATATTCACCTATTGATTAGCATAAATGAATTTGTTATATGCATAAAATTATATTAATTTTTCACTTTACTTGGTTGTAATGTGTAATATGAAAGATTTTAAGATAGCGTGGTCAATATTAAAGTTTTTATCCAATTCATTCAAGTAAATAAAGAGGTTTTTCATATTTTCTCACTGCTTAGTCACTTTTTCATTTTGACATAGAGAATCATAGAAAACAAATAATAGTTAATCATATGAATATGGAGCTCAATATTTTATCTCATTATCATTATCATACACATAATCAATATTGGCCACTAAATTAGGTTTTTTTTTGTTCTTTTTGGTTATTCATAATCTTAGATGTGGTTTCTTTATTTGAATCATCTGTACTCTCTTTTATCTATATTATTAGTCTCATCGTTGTTATTAGCACTATTGTAATATAGTAGAGCATGCATTCTTCATTCTTCATTCCATTTTTCTTACATCAGGCTTAGGTTAGGTGATGATCACATCTCTCTCATGATTGATGGGTGATGGTAATGTCCCTTGGTTTTTCTTTTAATCACTTCCACATTATCTTTAAAATAAAATTTTATGATTTAAAAATTAGGAGTGTTATATCCAAATGGTGATTATAATAACCCATCCTTAAATCCTCCAAAATAGGTTTAAAATTATGTTAATAAAAATACCTTAGTTTTGGTTTTGAAAAAGGCTTATTCTAATAAAAATATAAATTTAAAGCGTACTACTTGATTGTTTTCCCAAACTAATAAATAGGTATGCTTAGAGGCTGACACATTTATTTCTAGATAAACTTTTTAACTATTTTACCCAAACTAAATGATTGGTTGTCTAAAACTTTTAGATTTTTTTTTCTAATGTTAACTTTAAATCTCAATCTAATATTCAGATCATTCTATGATTTTTCTTAGCTAAAAATTATCCCAAAGTACTTTTGAGGTACTTCTCATATTCATTCACTCTTCCTCACTTTCCTCTATCTTTTAACAACCTTGGTTGCATGTTTGACTTCTTACACACTTTTTACTTAACTTACCAACTCTCTATCATGCCCCCTAATTACAATGTACCTCCCACAACTCATCATGTATTTATCTTATACTTGTTTTCCCACACTCAACCAAGTCAACCTTTTGTCTCTCTCCCTCTTAAGGATGTCAACCCAAATCCTTCTTTACACTCCATTTTTGATCCATTTTCACTTATTACCTTCAATACTTGCTCATTCTCTCCCATTATTTTCTGAAAATTTTCTAAGTTTTGTGCATCTCTCACTTTCCTACCTTTTTATTCTCTATTGGGGAAAATAAATAATTCCATTTACCATCTCATTTTCTGATCGATTCTTATCGCTTCTTTCATCTCCTAATCTTATCATATGTCTACGTTATTTCTCTTAACCAAGTAAGGATTTAGATTTTGAGAAAGGATTAAAGATCTTAGTTTCATCTCCTTTATATTTCACTTATGAAAGGAATTTTAATATATGCTTGTGTTCTTATTCTTCTGATTTTCAATCTTAATAGAGTTTTAAAAAGGAGTTTTTATGGTTTTGAATCTTGATTCTCTAAGAAAATATAGATCTCTATAGAGACCATCAAGTTATGAGTAATTGTGTGGTAGAAGATTATTTTAGATGTAACGAATCCTTATCTCTAATGTGGCTAAGGAATTATGTTTTTTTTTATTATGGTTTCATATTTTGGCATGTTTTGTGATGTGTATGCGCTACATTGAGTTTGTAGATTCAAGTAAATCTCCATATATTTAATTCTAAAGTTTTAGAGCATATTTTAGTATTTTGATATTATACACGAGTTTAGTGAAATTTAAGCATAATCTTCTTGAGTGTATTTCTACCATGATATATGTTAATTCATCTAAGAATTATGTATTTTTACACATTCTACAACATGGAAGTATGACGGGATTAATTTGGAAATGTAATCTTAAAATATTTTAAAATGTGTTTGAAATTATATTGATATAAGAAATAAAATTTTTAGTTTTGGAAAACACTTGAAATTGTAATAAAGATAAGAACTTTAGGCTCACCAATCAACTAGTGTCCCTAAATGATCCTTCAATACACATAGGAACTAGAAATTTTATTTCTCAATGAACCAATCGATCAACTAGTTGTCTAATGATTTTAGATCATTTTATGATGTAGATATGAATATCTTATCTTGATTTGAATATCATTTCAATGTTTATAAAATCTTATAATTAGAATCTATTTGTGCTAATAATAATATTTTGGTTCTGTGATATTATTTTTATATTATTTAGATCATTCTATAATTTTTATTTAGTTAAAAAAATTCCTAAGCATTTTTTGAGGCATTTCTCACCTTCTCTCTTCTATTTTATTTTCATCTCTCTTCTCACATCCATAGTTTCATATTTGACTTCCTGCACTCTTTCCCTTACTTAACAAGCCTCTCCATGTTCCCTCTCAACTACACTCCAACACCCTCACCTCATCATGCATTCTCTTATGCTTTATTGGCCACACGAAATCAAGTTAGCCTTGTCTCTCTCCCTCCAATAGATGTCAACTATCTCTCTCTTCCTTATACTCCATTCCTAACTCATTTCAATCCAGAACTTCTACATGTATGCATTCTCTCCCTTTTTCTTTCTAGAAACAATCCTCAATGTTAGACCTTCTTCATTATTCTCCCCTTTTCTTCTTTGTAAAGAAAACAAAGGTTGCATTTTCTTTCCTCGTCCTCTTGAAAAATTGTCTCTTATTTCTTCTCCTACCATTAGCTTTAGCTTTCCCTTCTTTTTCTCAAGAAATTATGGATTAAGGCTTTAAGAAAGGTTAAACATATTGGTATCCTTTGAGCATTAAGGTTTTAAGAAAATTTACAGAACTTGGTTTTCTCTCTCTAATTTTAGTTTGGAGAAAATTATGTGCTATGCCATTTTTCTTCTCCTTCTTTTTTAATTTCAATTTTATTATGTTTTTAAATGGAGTTTTAATGGTTTTGATTATTGATTCTATTAGGAAATTGAGATCTTCTTAGAGATCATAAAGTTAGGAGTATTTTGTGCTTGAAGAACTACTTTGAGGTAAGGCATCATTATCTTTAATATAAATAAGGTGTTATGTTTTTTGTTGAGGTTTTATGTTGTTATTATGGTATGTGATGTATGGTACTATTTTAAGTTCTTGGATTATAACATGTTGTGAAATTTTGATTTATCAAGTTTTTGGAGCATGTTTTAATATTTTTGATATTATGCATAAGTTTTATAAAATTCAAGTTATAATACCCCAAAATTTTAAAACCTAGAAATTTAATAAATAACCCTCATTTGTGATAATTTAATATTTAAATATATTTAATTTAATTATTTTGTAGGTTTTTTGGTGTATAAAAATGGAGATGAATATTTAATAAATTAAAATAAATATTTGGTTATTTTATCAAACTCATTTGATTTTAATTAATTTTCCAAACCCATATTTTACTAAAATTACCCTCTTAAATTACTATATTATATTTTAAATAAACTAATTTATTAAATAAATTTATCCATATAAATAATTAAATACCCATATTCCAAACAAAATTTTATTTTATTATTCCCCCTTTTTCCATTTTCTTCCTCCTTTTCCTTCCTTTTTCTTTTCCTCCTTTTTCCTTTTCTTCTTTTCTTCCTTGGGCCACCTGGCCTATCTCCTCCTCGTTGGGTCGCTAGCCCTTATTTCTCTTCTCTTCTTCTCGCCCCACATCGCCCCCCAGCCTAACTATCTCCCTCTTTTTTTTCCTTTCTTTCCCTCGGTTAGTTTAACCCAGCCTCTTTCCCTTCTCTCCCGTAGGTGCATGGCTAGCCCTCCTTCTTTCATTCTCCTCCACTTATCTGACTTGCCCACCCTTTCTTTTCTTCTTCTTCTTCCCTCTTCCTTCCTTCTCCTTTGATGTTTCACACCATGCCTCCTACACAACTTGCAAACCCCCTCCTCTACAACTATGATGGCAACCATTATAGCCTACTCACCCTCTCTCCCCCATCCCTTTCCTTCCATTTTTTGCCACACCACCCTTGAAACTCTCTCCCCCATGCCTTCCCTGTTCTTTTCTTTCTTTTTGAGACCTTCCACTCCTGCCCTTACTTGCAACCTTCCCCTACACCCTCCACCTAGCTTAGTTATACCTGCCTCCTTTCCTTCTCATTTTTTTCTTCTCCTCTGCTCATTTTCTTCCTAGCTTAAGAACTCCTTCTCCTTCTACTCATATCCCATTTATCCCCTCTTCCCCTCTTCTCTTGCTCCCTTATTTTCACATCACCACCCCCAACCACTACTAAAATGTGTGGATATAACTATGCTAGCACACTATGGTTATAAGCATGTTGTGTGATGTTAAGTGTATTATAACTTGTAGCATGTGTTAGTTTTTGAAAAGGAAAGCATGTTAATTTATGTGTCATGTGTAGAAATAATGTTAAGGAAGGAACCGTGTTGTTAATGATAATGTTAAATACACATATAGGATATGATAGGCTGATATGGCAATTTCTTGCATAGATAATATTAATATGAGCCCTAGAGGCATTTTGAAAATTTTGCTTGTACCAAAGGTGTGGACTATATAAGTATGTGTGGTAGGTGATAATGAGTATTAATAATAAATAATAATAGTTGGTGGTGTTAGAAGATTTATATGGACCTTGGATACTAATATCTTATATAGTAAGGGTATTTTACTAATTTTGGTATAATAAGGGTGAAATGGTAAATTAATAATTAAGAAGGGAATTTCAATAATTTTACATGAAAAAGGGGATAACTTGGTAATTTTTGTGAGTGAGAAGGTATTTTGGTAAATTAACTAAACTAGTAAAAATGATAAAGGGTATTTTAATAGAGAAGAAGGGTATGTCGGTAATTTTTGTGAGTAAAGGCTATTTTTGGTAATTTTGTGAGTAAAGGGAATAAAGTGGTAATTTAATAAAGAAAAAGGATATTTTGGTAATTTGGCATGAAGGAAGGGTATTTTGGTAATTTTATGAGTAAAAGGGATAAAGTGTTAATTTAATAAAGAAGAAGGGTATTTTGATAATTTAGCATAAACGAAGGGTATCTTGGTAATTTTTTGAATAAAAGGGGGTAAAATAGTAAAATGATAAATAAGAAGGGTATTTTGATAATTTGGCATAAAGGAGGGATAACTTGGTACTTTTGTGAGAAAAAGGGGTAAAATGGTAAAATGATAAGTAAGAAGGGTGTTTTGGTCATTTGGTATAAAGTAAGGTCAACTTTGTAATTTAGTGAATAAAAGGGGTAAAATGGTAAAGTAATTAGTAAGATAGGGTATTTTAGTAATTTAACACAATAAGGGCAATTTGGTAATTTAACTAACAAAAAGGGTAAATTGATAATTTTTATAAGTATGAAGGGTAATTTAGTAATTTAACTAACCAAAGGGTAATTCGGTAATTTTAATAAGTGTGAAGGATAATTTGGTAAATTATCTAACAAAAGGGAAATTTAGTAATTTAATAAACCTAAGGAGCAATTCAGTAATTTTAAGAAGTAAAGAGGGTAGTCCGATAATTTAACCAATTGGAAGGATATTTTGATAACTTAACAAGTATAAGGGGTAAAGTTGGTGATTTAATAAGTATGGAGGGTAATTTTGGTAACCTAGAAAATATAAGGGGTATTTCAGTAACTATGCAAACATGAAGGGTAGTATAGTAATTTGGCAAGTAAAAAGGGGTAACTTGGTAACATTACAAACAAGAAGAATATGTCAATAATTTTGTAAGTATGAAGTGGTAAATTGGTAATTATAAGTAACATGTTGATAAATTAAATAAGTCTCCATAATAAGACATAAGGGATATGTTTTGGTAAAGTAACACTTGTTAAAGTATGTCCATATATATTATAAGGACAAGGGTATTTTGGAAATCATCAAATATCATAAGGATAATGCATGGTATAGGGTTGAATAGGCAATTACGGGTATGATATGCCATTTATTTTATAATCATCCAAAAGGTGCCTGGTTTCTAAGTATGTATGAAAATGTGTGTTAGATACGTTTAAAGTACATGTTAGGGTTTTGTGTGTACCATGATCCTTAATATAGAATACTTGATTTTATGGTCAGTATATATTTGTGACTTTAGATTTGTGACCTCCCCCATCGAGTTAAATAAATGGACCTGTTGAATAAGAAATGAATAAAATACTAATTACATATAGTGAAAGATTATTAAGCTGAGCCCAGACCGGTCCACTGGTGAACAATAGTGTCTAGGTGTAAGATGCCTTGGAGACTGGTCCACGGGAAAATAATTGTGGTTAGGTATATTCTGCCCTCAAGTGTATTTCTAGTCCACCAACTATAATAATGAAGGATCTCAAACTCAATAAACCAAACATTAGATGTTAATAAATTATTGGAAGACACTAATAACTTATAATAGAACATCATATGAGTCAGGGGCAAACTGGTCCATAGGCTAATAATAGTGGCCAGTTGTAGGGTGCCCTAGAGACCTATCCACTAGTAAATAATAGTGATCAAGTGGTTTTTGCCTTAAAGTGTATTCCGGTCCACCGGTTATAATAGTGGGGTTCCTACACTCACATGGATATAATTCGAGAGATGATGTTAAATAATGTTTAATTAATGGCATATTTCCTAAAGCATTGATTTCATGTTTATGATCCATTGATATGGTATAAGTTTGGCTTTGGTGCATGTACGTATTTTGGTATGTGATGGAGTGCTAAGTGCCTAGACTTTGTGTTATACATTTGCTATTATACATGGTGTTTCATTGTGTGATAGTTTTTATGTCAATTGTGATTTTCCATAAGTCGCATATGTTATCATTTATATATTGTTTAAGTAAGATATATTGCATGCAGGCTTTGCCTTTCAATTTTATATAAAGGGTTACTCAGTACCATATTACTAAAGGGTTTTGTTTATGGGTCCTTGCCTATTTAATAGGCAATTTCCCTTATAGGTTTATTTCAAATGCTACTCAAGTTAGTATTGGGTAAGAGCATGAGGATTGTTCAGGAAAATTTTAGGGTTTTTTTTTAAATCTTGCTATTTCCTTGTTTAAAAATCTTATTCTTGTAACCACTAATGGTGAATTTTTATCTTTTGTAATCTCTTTGTCGCGCTACTATGATTTAAACAAAATTTGAATTTGACTATATTGTATTCTATACTTTTAGCCTTAGCACTCGGTACTAGAATAGTAGAAGAAAACCTATCTAGTATTAAGTGTGGAAATAATATCCCTAAAATTTTTGGTTTTTACTTCCACTAATTTTCAAATGAAATAAAATTTTTCAGTTGTAATTTCTGTGGTGTTGCACAAGAATGATCTTGTTCAGTAATGATTCCTATAATGATTTATGTTAATTATTGTTTTTATATGTTCTACAACCTAGACACTTTGTATTGTCCATTACTTATACGGGTGTGGTATCTCAACATGTGTAGCCCTCTTAGAGGAGGAATATAAGGTGGGGTAGGTAAGGTATCCCCTTAAAGGCCCCTTTAATGAACTATGACAACTTGTGGTGGGTTTGGTATCTTGAGCTATTTTTTCCCTCACAACTAGTGTATTCGATTTGTGGTTAGTGTGCTATGATTGAAGAAAACTCCCTTCGATGTATCCTGACCCCTTGTGGTGGTTTTGGTATTTCATTATGTGTGTAACATGCCATAACTTTTCTTCATGGTGGTGTAGTTGAACTTATTATCTTAATAATCAGAATGTATGTGTCACTAAAGGAAGGTTTATAATATGGTATTTGTTATATGAATTTAATATACGACATGTGTTATCATTCTTCCATGATTTACATGCAACTATGCCCTATTATATTGCTATCACGATTCTGGGTGTTATACTATATTAGTCTAGTTATCACCATGCTACTATGTAACTTTAATGTGCAAAATGAGCCATTACTATATTTTAGGTAGTTTCTTTTACGATTACTTCACCTTATTGATAATGCATTTGTGTGGTCATTGTGATTATCTAGTTCATGGTCTAGTGAGTTGAGGTTGATTTGTAGGCTATGATTCTCAACTAGAGTTACTTGAGGGTGATGTCATGGGTTAGTTGATGTTCATTGCTTAGGGTTTGAGAGTGACATTTTTTTTTAGTTAAGTGTTAGGCTAACTATTTTGATGTATTTTGCCTATTGCATTGAATGATTTTGGTTCTTTTCAGTTATTCAAACTCTTGGATTTATTTCTTAAATTTAGATTATGTAATCTCTCTCTTATATTTATATTATTATTATTATTATTATTATTAACATTGCTATCATTAGTATTGTTGTATTATTAGTAGATCATGCATTATTATTTTTTGTTTCATTTTACCTTATATCAAGTATTAGTTAGATTATGATCACACCTCTTTCAATGTTAATGTTGCAATAACATTACCTTGTTTTACTTCTATAGTGCTTTCACATTGTCTTTAAAATAAAATTTTCATGTTCAAAATTTGGGGGTGCTACAAGTTTGTATTAGAGTCTATGGTTTTAAATCCTAATATTTTTTGTGAAAACAAATTTATTCAGCCTCGTTTAAGCTTATAGAATTTGGTTTAGTCTACAAGCAGTGGGAGTTGGCCTTAATTTTATTAGAAAAATAATTTCTAGCCTTATGTGTAATGTGATATGTCTTTGTGAACTATTTTGTAGATATCAATTATACCCTTTCTAACACAATTTAGAATTTTAGGATCTTCATGGTTGTGAACCGACAACTTGATAGTTTTAAAGAGAAATTTGGGGCCTACGTAGTGTGGCATATTAGGCATGAGGAGGCTCTACTACTACTACCTTTTTTTTATGCACTATTAGAGTTCTGGCTCCGCAAGGATGATCATCATCACCTATCAATATTTGAGGGTAAAGAGGACCAGGATGTATTAGAATGTTAGTTGAGAGATTTTGAGAAGACTTTTATGGCTAGTGGTTTCCCAAAGGATAAGTGAATTGACATTGGAGTGTTTTAATTACAAGGTGATGCTCACGAGTGGTGGAGAGGTCGACCATAGAGAGTAGTCGCTACAAATTAGTGAGAAGCTTTCGTGGAAATGCTTAGGATGCATTTACCCTACTCTCCTAAGGATGGTGAAGTATAACAAATTCATGGTCTTTAGATTAGGGTATTCCTACAGTGGAGGGGTACTATAGCTGCTACTTAGATCTAGTCCATTTTTCTCTAGAAGTCGATGTTACTAAAATGATAAAGGTTCATTAGTTTCAATTTGGGCTAAGTTTGAGATGTTAAAATATGATTGTGAAGGCTCGTGCACATTATAGGTCATGTATGGCTATGAATTCAAGGCATCATTGATTGCATAAACATAAAGTATCAAATTTGGGGAAATGTAGAGGTTTGAGGGTGGTCAATCCCACGTAGGCAATCACCTATTAGGTTTTGTATCTTGCTATGGAAGGAAGTTGAGTCACTTGATAGGGAGGTGCTTCATATGTTAGAAGTCTAGTAAGAATCACCTTAGAATAGACTACACTAGACAATTGGTTCATTCCATAGCTATAGTAGGATAGGGCATCGTCGATTCTAGTGTCATGTTATTAGATGCAGTGTTCTACACAGATAGGCACATTTGTAGGGCACTATAACTTAGACATTAGTGGTTTAGAGGACTCATTCAGCTAATAGTGGGATTAATAAGACTACTCCTTAATAAATGATTCAAAGACCTCATGCTTTTCAGCTAGGGAAGGGTTAAGGTAATACTATAAGGCTACCTCCAGGAAGTCACCTAAATGTAATAAGTAAGTGAGAGGTTGAAAGGCAAGCAAATGTTTATGGTATCTTCCTTCTGATGCATATGTATTATTTGACTCAGTTACCTCACATGCAGTCATTTCTACTTATTTAGTAGCTAGGGAAACTATAATTCTATCTAATATGATAAAGACTTCTATTGTGCTTCCATCTAGCAATAGACATCCATGTACTAGTTTATATATAAACATGGCCTTTGCCAATAGCGGATTTAAATTCTTAGTATACCTCATAGCACTTAAACTTCATGACTTTAATTTAATCCTTGGGATGTATGCTCTTAAGAATTAAGCTATGATAGATTGCACATAGGAGTGTATGGTTCAAAAGAGTTATAGGGTATATTACCAAGGATGCATGCCTACACTCGTAGTGAGGATGGCATCTATTTTTATGCTAGGGATGTTGATATAGAAAGGGTACCCTCTTTTCTTATGTGATTTTCTGTATCAAGGTATTAAGGAGCCATCAATTAAAGATATCATAGTGATACAAGAGGTTTTATATGTTTTTTATTAGATCACAAGTATGCTTCCAACACAAGAGATAGACTTTATAATAAACCTTGTACCGGGGATAAAACTTTTGTTGAAGGTACCCTATCACTTGGCACTAACTATGATGCTAGAGTTGCAAACTTAGTTGGTGAGTTATTGGAGAATCGGTACATTTGATTGAGTGTGTTACCATAGAGAGCACCAGTCCTTCTTTTGAGGAAGAAAGATGGTGGGTTGAGACTCTTCAAGGATTACAAAGGATTAAACTAGTTTATGGTGAAGATCTATAATCCTCTACCCTAGGTTAATGACTTACTTAATTAATTGTATAGGGCTATAATGTTTTCAAAGATAGATCTTAGATCATGGTATGATTAGTTGAGGATTATAGAGAGGGACATACAAAAGACACCTTTCAAAATAAGGTATGGCCATAGTGAGTTCATTGGGATGTCCTTTAGACTCACTAAAATGTCAGAGGTGTTCATGGACCTTATGAAATACAATTTTTAGTAGCACTTAGATAAATTCAGCATGGTCTTCATTAGAGATATCTTAATTTACTCTAAGACTTTTGAGGAGTAAAAACAACATCTAAGGAAAACATTAGGATTACTTATGACATATAAGTTGTAAACCAAGCTCTAAAATTGTGAAATTTTGCTTGATGAGGTAGATTTCCTTAGATATTTCTTCTCAAATGATGGTGTGTTAATAGATCCTTCAAGGATTTGAGTAATATCAAAGTGGTTCGTAGCAACAAATGTTGAGAATATATGTGGTATTCTACATCTATTATACTACTGTAGACATTTTATTTAAGGTTTTTCTAGGATTTCTCTTACTTTAACTACCTTTTTCAAGATGACAATGCACTTTCATTAAGATGATAAGGGCACCGAGGCTTGTGAGGAGCTTAAAACGAGATTAACTTCATCTTAGTAGTTACCTTGATATTAGGTATGGAGGGATTGAGGTGTATAATGATTCATTTAAGCATGGTATGGGATGTGTGTTTATGCATGGGAGGGTAGTGACTTATGTTTCACATTAGTTGAAGGAGCTTGAGCAAAACTATCCCACTCATGAGCTTCAGCTATCTGTGGTGGTTTTTTCCTTAAAGATTAGGATACATTACCCATATGGAGTATAATTTGAGTTCTTCAAGAACCATACAAGCCTCGAGTAGATCTTCACTCAGTAAGAGTTGGACATGAGATAGCAAAGGTTTAAGGACAACGATTTAGAGTTGACCTACCATAAGGGTAAGTACAACATCATAGTTGATGCTCTTAGAATGAAGACTTCATACTCTCTAGGTTCATTAGTTTTCTTTTTAGGATGGTTTTGGTAGGAGCTTTGGGATATAGGCATTGAGTTTAATAGTTTTGGGACTTGAGACAAGGATAAGTTCCCTCACAATCACCTTGACCATTTTTTATGAGATTTGAGGTAATGAGATAGGATATTTCAATCTTGAATGGATCAAATGGGCTATAGAAAAATGCCAAGCAATGGGGTTCCAAAATTTTGATTATGGTGATATTTCTCATGGGGGAATTAGTTTTACAAAGACGTGAAGTGGATCTATCAGTGGCATTGTATGAAGGGGGACGTTGTAGACTTTGTAGTTAGGCATTTAACTTGTCAAAAGGTTAAGACAAGCATAAGTGTTTGTTAGGGTTGGTTCAGCCATTAGGGGTTTTAGGGTGGAAGAGGGACAATGTTTTGATGGACTTCATGGTTGGGCTACTAAGGATATGTAGTGGTTTGGATTTAATTTAGGTCATTGTTGACCAATTAACTAAGTTTGCAATATTCATACAAATAAATTTGACCTAGATTATGGAGCTAATGACCAATGATTGTAAGAAGCATATGGTTTGGTACCATAGGCTTCCTAAGGACATTGTATCAAATCAATATTCTACATTGTTATCCCACTTCTGGAAGAAGTAGAAAGAAAAGTTTAGAACAAACAAAAGATGAACAATGTTTTTCATCTATCTATAGATGGTCAAACTAAGTACACTATTTAGATTATAGAGGAAATGTTCCAGGCATGCAAACTTGAGTTTTAATATAACTGGGAGGATCACCTAGACTTGATATAAATCTTGTCAAACAACAATTATCATGTAAGCATAGGGATGGCTCCTTTTGAGTCACTCTAAGCGAGATAATATAATGTGATCAGAGATGATAGTGGACACTACTAGGTAGATTAAGCCAATTCAAGATCAAATGAAGTCTACCCAAGATAGGTAGAAGAGTTATGATTGCCTATGGAGGTGAAATGGTTATGAGTTGAGTCACCCAATCTTTTTAAAGGTCTCTCTCACTAAGGAATTTATTCTTTTAGGTGTGTTGCATAAGCAACACTGTCTCTTTAGGTAGTTCCCTTCTCCTATTTACTAACTCTTGTTTGTTAAATTCATCTTGCTTCATGGCTTAGGGTTTTATTATGTTTTTGAGCTTCAAAAATATTTAATTTAGTGGACTTCTAGAACGAAGTATCTTTTAAGGGAATAATTCTATAATACCAAATTCTAAAATCTTTCAAATTATGTTTGAAATTATGTTGATTCTAAATACATTAGTTTTATTTTGGAAAGGGCTTGAAATTTTAATAAAGATGTGAATTTCAAGTACTATGATTGATTGGTTTTCCTAACTAATTGATCGATACACTCAAGAACTGTAATTTTATTTTACAATGAACTAATCAATTGGTTTGCTCAAATCAATCAACTAGTTGTCATATAATTTCATATCTTTTCTGATTTTGATTTAGCTCTCTTTTTGATGTTTGTAAAACTTTCTAATTATAATCTATTTATGCTATGAAGTATATTTTGGTGTTTTGGGATTATTTTTACATCATCTAGATCATTTTATGTCTTTTATTTAGCTAAAAAATCACTTTTTGAGACATTTCTCACCTTCTCTATTATCTTTCACTTTCCTCACTCTTTTAGAAGCCATGGTTGCTTGTTTAACTTCTTACACAATTTTCTAGATTACCAACCCTCTCTCATATTCCCTCCTGACTATACTCCACCTTCCTCACTTCATCATGCATTCTCTTATACTTAGTTTCCTTCACTCAACCAAGTCAACATTACCTCTCTCCCTCTTAGGGATGTCAATTAAATCTCTGTTCCTTACACTCTATTCCTAACTCATTTCACTCCTTACCATTGACACTTGCTCATTCTCTTCCGTTTCCTTTGTTAAAAATTCCCTAGTGTTAGGCATTCTTTAATTTTATCCCCTTTTCTCCTCTACTAAGAAAATAGAGGTTGCCTCTTATTTACTCATCCTTTTTGTTAAATTTTTATCTCTTTTTTCTTCTCCTAACCTTAGTTTTAGATCACCCTTATTTTTCTAAATCAAGGAAGGATTAAGATTTTAAGAAAGGTTAGAGATCTTGGTTTTCTCTCTCTTATTTTAATTCTAAGAAAAGGTTGTGCTATTCCATTTTCCCTCTCCTTTTTCTCTTAATTTCATTTTTATTATGATTTGAAAAGGAGTTTTAATGGTTTTGATTCTTGATTCTCTTAGAAAATAGAGATCTTGGTAGAGACCATTAAGTTATGAATATTTTTTTCTAGGAGAATTAATTAGATGTAAGGCATCCTTATCTCTAATATGAATGAGGTATTGTGTTTTCTATTGAGGTTTTATATTTTTACTATGTTCTGTGACGTATAGGTAATATGTTGAGTTCTTGGTTTGAGCATGTCATGAAATTTTGGTTTATGAATTTCTTAGAGCGTGTTTGAGTAGTTTTGATATTATGCATATGTTTGCTGAAGTTCAAGCATGATCTTGTTCAATAATGATTCCTATTATGATTTATGTGGAGTATGTCTTTTTATATGATCTACAACATAGAAGTATAATGGGATTAATTTGTAAAAGACAAATAATTTTATTTTTCTTAAGTCTCATATCTAGTATTTTTTAGTCTAGAAAAGTTGAGTACTTTGTTGTAGCTGATCAACTAGTTGCTTGAATAGTTGATTGGGTTGTCAATCTCATTGACTAGTTACCTTGTGAATAGGGTAGTTTGTCCTCTTCTTAGACCCATCAATCAATTTAGCCAAACCCGTAAACCAGTTCTTATGAATAGTTAATTCGTTGGACGAGCCAGTCAATAGGTTTCACTATGTGTTGTTTTTTAGGTCTGGTGCAACTAGACTAATCAACTGGTCCCAACAATGGATTGATTGATCTATTTGAAGTTTATATGATTTGCTTGTACCTTAATTGTTTTCCTTTAGGGCTTCTATATGAATTTTTCTCCATGTAATTAAAATATTTTAGTCATGATTTCTACCATTCTTAACCTAAATTTAATATAGATCAAAACAATAAGATTATGGTGCCTTGAGTTGTTGATTTTAGTGTCTTCTCAAAAAACCCAATTGGTGTCTTCTATGTTTGTGTTATGTTTTGTGTTATTACTTGGAAACACCTAATTGGCTATTCAAAGAATTAAATTGTGATTTGTGATATCCCTTTATAATTAATGATAATGGATTCATACTTTGTTTAAGCCTTTTTCACAAACTCTCAGGGTAGCTAACCGAGATTTAATGGGTGGTTTTCCTTCTATTTTTATCTTTTCACTTAGTACCTATTTCTTTCTCTACTCTATTGTGTTCAATAGGGTTATGCACATATATTTAAGGTATAGGATTATACTATGGTAGGTCAGTATGGCATCGGTGTCCAGTTTGAGTGGATGAAGTATAACAATATAAGCCTATGGCACTTTGTAATATCCATTGCTTAGGAGAGTGGTATCCCAACTTATTTAGCCCTTACTGTGGATGCATTTAAGATTTGATGGGTGAGGTATCCCTATACAAGTGCCATTAATGCACTTTGAATACATGTGGTAGGTGTGGTCTCCCCATATATGTTAGCCCTCGTGTTAGGTGCATTTGATGTGTGGTGGGTTTGGTATCTATAGAGAAAATATCCTTTAATTTATCTTGACCTCTTGTGGTGGATGTGTATGCTGCCAAAAATTTTTTTCATGGTGCAGAATTAGGTGTGGTTGAATGTATTATATTATTAACTAAAAAATATGTTGTAACTAAAGGAAGGTTTATAATATGGTTTTCATTATGTGATTCTAACCTATCATGTGTATTATTAGTCTTCCATGATTTCTATGCAAGTATGCCTTATTATATTGCTATCATGAGCTTTAGTGTTATAATATGTTAGTATGCTTATAACCATTATACTATATGACTTCAATGTGGAGCATGAGCCTTTACTATATTTTAGGTATTTTTTTTTTACCAACACTTGACTATATTGATACTATATTTTACTTGGTCACTATAATAATCCGGCTTCTAATCTTGTGAGTAGAGGATAATTTGCATGGTTACGATTCTTAGCTAAAGTAAAATGAGGAAGATGTTGTGATTTAGTAGTCTCCATTTCTTGGGATTTTAGAGTTACATTTCCATTTAGTTAAGAGTTATGCTGCCTAGTAATATGTTTATTAACCCATTGTGTGGGATGCTTTTGGTTCTTTTTCGTTATTTAAACTCATTGTTTTGGATCATGTCTTTAGATTTTTTTAATCTCTCTCTCTCTCTTTTATGCATATTATTATTCTAATTCTTATTATCATTAGTGTCTTTGTATTATTAGTAGACAACACATGCTTTCGTTTGTTGTTCCATTTTGCATTGCATCAGGAATAGGTTAGGTGATGATCACACCTCTCCCATGGTTAGTATACTAGTAACCTATCCTAGTTTTTCTTTCATAATGCTTCTAAATTGTCTTTAAAATGAATTTATCTTGTTCAAAATATAGGGGTGTTATAGGAAAATATTGGCAATTTAGAGTATCTCTGTTTCATGTGCATGGGTGTGTTTCACCCAAACCAGATGACTAGTTTCATATAATTGATTGATTAGTTTTGTGAACAGTCACATGAGTTGGTAGACATGATTGACTAGTTACTTGAATATTGAATTGGTTTGATGAACTAGATGATTGGTTTTCGTGAGTTATCAATTAGTTTGTCTATCCTGTCGACTAGTTCCTTTGTGATTAGAGTGCTCTTGGCCTCTACTTAGACACATAGTCCAATTTAGAGAAACCCATCGACTAGTTTCTATGAACATTCAATTGATAGAATCAATGGATTGATCGGTTTTGTGTGTATTCATTTTATCTCAAGTTTAGTGGGACCAAACCAATCGACTAGTCCACTTAAGTTTGTAATGTTTACTCTTTATTTGATGATATCACTTTGGGACTTCTATCATAATCTTTTCATGTAATTCCAACATTTTAATCATGACTTTAGCCATATTTAACCATAATTAAATGTGGATCAAATTTTAATATTATGTTTCATTGTTTGGTGGAGTTTGGTGTTTTCTAAAATACCCAATTTGGTGGCATGTGTGCCTTCCTTAGTTTTTTTTGTCAACACTTTAAAACACCTAATTAGGAATCTTTGAAATCAAAAAGTGGAATCTCGTAGGGCTTCCTATTATTTATACTTAGGATTTGGTTGCCTTTTGTGCCCTTTGGTCTAGGAGACCAAGTGTGGTTCATGTTTAAGATACATATAAAAAGATCCTTGGAATTCATGTTAGTGTGGTGGGTGAGGAAAAGCCAAATTTGAACATATAGCCCCTCACCTAGGAGACAAAATCTAATGGATATTAAACATCCTTGAGAAA
The DNA here is from genome assembly GCA_030549775.1 of Tamarix chinensis. NCBI lineage: Eukaryota > Viridiplantae > Streptophyta > Magnoliopsida > Caryophyllales > Tamaricaceae > Tamarix > Tamarix chinensis. The sequence continues at coordinate 59,780,257 of CM060177.1, read as the reverse complement.
AAAAACTCTTGGAACTAGAGTGATGCGGTGGTAGGAAATGCAATCCTAGGTTCATCCTAATCTTTGAATATTGACAATGGTTTGATTCTATGGAAACGTACTTTGGGCAACGCAAACCCAAAATTTAGAGTATTCCCCTATTCCCTTGGAGACCAAATATGGTCAATGAGGAAGATCCTTGAGAAAAGTTCATTGGAACTAGTGCGATGTGCTAGTGGGAGAGGCATTTCTACGCTAGTCCCATAATGGAATATTGACATTATGTGTTCTACTTTATATGGATTGACATGTATGGAAATTAGAACCATAAGGCCTTGAAATGTCATATATGTTATCCATGATCTTATGTTTTGTTTTCATAAGCATGTTTCATACCATGTCATTATATGACTTAAATGTATAGCATAAGCCTTTGCCATGTTATAGGTAGCTTGTTTTACCAATACTTCACTATATTGATACTAAATTTTTGTGGCCACTATGATGATCTAACTTTTGTTCTAAGGAGGATAGGATAATTTGTAGGGTTATGATTCCCATATAAAGTCATTGAGGATGATGATCTGGGCTAGTAGCCGAATATTGTTTGGGAATCTAGAGAGTTATATTTCTTTTGGTTAAGAGTTAGGCTAACCAACTAGATGTGTTTTTCCTATAGTGTTGGGATGTTTTAGTTAGTTTTGGTTATTCAAAGTATTGGTTTTGGTTTATATATTTAGGTTCTGTAGCTCTCTCTCTTATCTATGTTATTCTTATCCATATCATTATTGATGTGAATCTTGTAAATTTATATTTAAGTAATTTTGAAATTTGTTGTGAATTAATTACTTACAATTGTTTATCTTATTTGTTGAATTAATAGGATAATATCGCAGCTTATGGTTTTCTGTGGACTAGGATATAAGTGCTGGGCAGTTCAGACTATGCTTGGAGTGTACAGATTATGTAAATTTTTATTAAACATTTTTGTAATCCCGTATGATGCATTCGCCGGTCGGAATGGGCTAATGGGAATTAGGACGGTTGTATAATCCGCCACCCGGTCCATAAAATTGGACTAGCTGGATTGTGGATTAATCAATCCTTAATGACCATGATTAGCTATAGTTGTTTTAGCTGATGGGAAATTAAGCCTTAAGCTTAATTGTATTATTGGGTCATTTTCTTTATGATGGTTGGCTGGTCGACACCCTACGTTGTTGTTGCTTGGTTTGGGCTGTTCGACACCTTATAATTTTTTGGCCCAAACGGGTCGTATCGCCCGTCCATAACAGGCTGTAATGTTCGTATGTATTTTGTATCAGATACGGCTTTTGTATACATATATATATATGCTAGATACGATGTAATACGCACTTTTGACAGAAATAAAGTTCAGTGATATTTTTTTCTCTCGATCTCTCTCGACTCCTTCTCTCTCTTGGCGATTCTCTCATTCGCTTCTTTTCTGCTTCTGTCTCGTTCTCTTCTCGATCGATCTTGATCATTCACCTTCTAAATTTAGTTGCCATTGAATCAATTGTGCTTCTGAAGTTGTGGTTCTTCCTTTGGAAAGTTTTCCTTAGGCTGTACCGGCGGAAATCGAACGTTGCGCTCGATTAAATCTTCGATCCTTTGCGAAACCCTAACCGGTTTCCATCATTTGGTATCAAAGCCTTGATTTTCTAGAGTGCTCGTAGTTTCTTTATCATTGATTAAGTTGTCTTCATTTTTGTTAACTCGATTTCTGTATTTCGCTAACCCTAGTTTGAGGTGTGAAATTTTAGGGTTTTGCAGCGACGAACTCAGTGTCGATTCTTGTCGCTTTCAAACCGGCGATTAAAGCATTTCGACCCACTATTTTTGAAAGTCTGAAAAAGAAAACCCTAATCGACCTAGGGTTTGGTCAAGAATCTGAATCTTGACCGACAGCGCGACCTACTGTTGTTGGTAACTTCGATTTGTAAATTCCTTTGTTAATACTACTATCTGCTATACTTAATTTCCAATCTTCGACAAATTATATGTTTATTGTTAAGTATATAGGTTGAAAATTACAACCGGCGAACTATCTTGGTTTCAAGAAAGGGGATAGACCTCCAAGAAGAGGGGCACCCTAAATAATTGAACTAATTGCTTAAGCAGACGCGGTAATATCGTTCCCTCCTACTTATTTAGTATTATTGAAATAGTTTTGTCAAATTATCATAAGCAGTGAGTTATTCTGAGTAAAATTTTTATTGTTGCTATTACTGTTAACATTTGTGAAGCCATATTTCTGTGGCATATTGTGTGTCTGTTATCTGTGATTCTTGGATCAGTTGCTTCTGTGATTAAGATTACTGCTATGTTGATTGTTAATTACTATTGAATTTCATCATGTCTAATAATGGCCAATCAGTGAATCAATCTGTGTCTAGTAATGACCTTCTAGAAACCCTTAGGACTTTTCAAGAACAAATGACTGCACAATTTGCTGTCTTATCTGCTAACCTAGAACAAAGATTAGGAGAACAGGAAGTAAGACTTAATGAATTGCAAAATAACAGAATTGAAACTAATCAAGTAGGAGTTTTAGGAAGAGCTCCAATGGATCCTAGGACTAGGATTCCACCTATAGCTAATCTAGAGGAGTTAGAAGATCAAATATCCCACAATAGTGATAGGATGATTAGACAGAACAATAGGCAGGATAGGGAATTTGAATTCGTAGATAGGAATTTCAATAATCTTAAGCTTAGCATACCAGGGTTCAATGGGAGAAATGACCCTGATTACTATTTTGAGTGGGAAAGAAAAATAGAATTGGTATTTGAGTGTCATAATTACTCTGAGGAAAAGAAAATTAAAGTGGCTGTAGTAGAGTTTACTGAGTATGCGTCTTCTTGGTATCATAATTTGGTGTTAACTAGACGTAGGTGTGGGGAACCTGCTATACAGACTTGGGCAGAGTTTAAAACTTTAATGAGAAAGAGATTCGTACCAAGTTACTATTATAGAGAGTTGCATAAAAGGTTGCAAACTATTAGTAAGGGAGTGAGATCAGTAGATGACTATTATAAAGAGTTAGAAGTTTTAATTATTAAGACAGGAGTTATTGAGGATGATGATGCTACTATGGCTAGGTTTCTGAGTGGATTAAATTCAGAGATAGCTGATAAGGTAGAGCTATATCCTTGTGGAACATTAACTGAAATGGTGAATATAGCTACTAAGATAGAGATTCAATTGAGGAAATCTAGGCAATATAAACCCCCTGGGGTTGGGTTTAAGACTACTATGAGGAGAAATTTTGGGGGAAATACCTCTGGAAACTGGAAGAACAATAGTAAGGTAGAGTTTAGGGGGAGAAACAATGAAGTTAAGACAGGACAGAAACCTGAAAAGGGCAGGAATGTGATGGCAAATCCTGTAAATGGGTCAAACAGGACTAGGGATATTAAATGCTTTAGATGTGGAGGTTTAGGTCATATAGCTTCTGAATGCCCTAACAAGAGGAATATTTTGATTAGAGAATCTGGAGAAGTAGAATCTGAATCTGAATCTGAAGAAGAGGAAGAAGGGGCTAATGTAGTAGGAAAGGGAGATAGTGACCTAGAAGATGAAATAGAATTACCAGTGAGTAGGGATCTTTTTGTGGTTAGAAGAGCTTTAAATAGTAATAAGTTACCTGATTCCAATGCTTTACAAAGAGAAAATATATTCCATACTCGATGCTTAATTGATGATAAGTGTTTTAACATGGCTATAGATAGTGGCAGTTCTATTAATGCTGCTAGTACCCTATTGGTATCTAAATTAGGTTTAAACACTACTAAACATCCAAAACCATATAGATTGCAATGGCTTAATGAGTTGGGAGATGTTAAGGTTAGTCAACAGGTTCTAGTGAATTTAAAATTAGGAAAATATGAGGATTCTGTTTTATGTGATATAGTTCCTATGCATGCTGCTCACTTGTTGTTGGGTAGGCCTTGGCAATATGATAGAAGGGTAGTACATGATGGTTATAAGAATAGGTATACAGTACAGAAGGATGATAGGAAGATTGTTTTAGCACCTATGACTCCAAAGGAAATATTTGAGGATCAAACCAAAATTAAATCTGATTATAAGGAGTTAACTAAGTCTAATTTGGGAAATGATCATAGTACAAAGGACATGAAAGGCACTTTTGGATTTTATGCTAAGGGTAAGGATGTAGGAAAGGCAATAAAAAGAAATGCTAATGTATATTTGATGGTTTTTAAGGGCTGCTATGAGAGTCAGAAAGAAACAATTGAAGAAGTACCTAGTACAGTGAAAATGTTATTGGAAGAATATAGTGACTTATTTCCTGAGGATATACCTAGTGGATTACCTCCATTAAGGGGAATAGAACATCAAATAGACTTTATTCCAGGAGCTGTTATACCAAACAGACCTGCTTATAGAGCAAATCCTAAAGAGGTTAAGGAACTAAAAAGACAAGTAACATAATTGTTAAGTAAAGGATACATTAAAGAGAGTATTAGTCCTTGTGCAGTACCTGTATTACTAGTGCCTAAAAAGGATGGTAGTTGGAGAATGTGTGTGGATAGCAGGACAGTAAATAAGATAACTATTAAGTATAGATATCCAATTCCTAGGCTGGATGAGATGCTGGATCACTTGTGTGGTGCTGTTAAATTTTCTAAGATAGATTTAAAGAGTGGTTATCATCAAATTAGGATGAAACCAGGGGATGAGTGGAAAACAGCTTTTAAGACAAACTTTGGATTGTATGAATGGTTAGTGATGCCTTTTGGGTTGTCAACTGCTCCTAGTACTTTTATGAGACTTATGAACCATGTATTAAGGGAATTTATTGGGAAATTTGTGGTTGTTTATTTTGATGATATACTTATATATAGTAAATCCTTAGAGGAATACTTGGGACATTTAAGGATTATTTTGAATGTGTTTAAAGCAGAACAACTTTATGCTAATTTAGCTAAGTCTAGATTTTGTTTGGAAAGTGTGGTTTTCTTAGGATTTGTGGTAGGAAAAGAAGGTGTGTCTGTAGATGAAGAAAAGATTAAAGCTATTCAAGAGTGGCCTGTACCAAAAAGTGTAACTGAAGTAAGAAGTTTTCATGGATTGTGTTCTTTTTATAGAAGATTTGTGAGAAACTTTAGTACTATAGCTGCTCCTTTAACTGCCATAACAAAAAAGGATAATGGGTTTATTTGGGGATTAGAACAACAGCAATCTTTTGAGACACTTAAGAATAAGTTAACCCAAGCACCTATTTTGAGTCTTCCTGACTTTGAAAAAATGTTTGAATTAGATTGTGATGCATCAGGCTTAGGAATAGGGGTTGTACTTTCTCAAGAAGGAAAACCAGTGGCTTATTTTAGTGAAAAATTAAATGGTAGTACTTTGAATTATTCTACGTATGAAAAGGAATTGTATGCTTTAGTAAGGGCTTTGGAGGTATGGCAACATTATCTGTGGCATAGGGAATTTGTAGTTAACACAGATCAGGAGGCTATTAAGTATTTAAAGAGTCAGTCAAAGTTAAATAGGAGACAAGGTAGATGGATAGAATTCATTGAAAGTTTTCCTTACATAATTAAATATAAGAAAGGTAGTGATAACATAGTTGCAGATGCTTTATCTAGGAGATATGCTTTATTGAATACTGCTGACACTACTTTATTAGGATTTTCCAGTATTAAGCTATTATACTTAGAATATAATGATTTTAAAGAAATATATAAAAGGTGTGAAGTTTCTTCTCAAGGAAAATATTTTATTAATGAAGGATACTTGTTTAGGGAACATAGATTATGTATTCCTGCATGCTCTTATAGAGGATTATTAATTCAAGAGGCACATAATGGTGGATTAATGGCACATCTAGGAACTCAGAAAACTTTAGATGTTTTAATTGAACATTTTTATTGGCCACACATGAAAAAGGATGTTTCGAAACATTGTGTTAATTGTATTAAATGTAGACAGGCAAAAACTACTTCAAAACCTTTTGGATTATATACCCCCTTGCCTGTATCTAATCATCCTTGGGTTGATGTGTCTTTGGATTTTGTGTTAGGATTACCTAGGACTAATAGAGCTAAGGATTCCATAATGGTTGTGGTAGATAGGTTCAGTAAAATGGCTCATTTTATACCCTGTAATAAAACAAATGATGCTATAGCAGTGGCTGAATTATTTTTTTCTAATGTGGTTAAGTTACATGGAATTCCTAAGACTATAGTTTCAGATAGGGATGTTAAGTTTTAAGCCATTTTTGGAAAGTTTTGTGGGGTAAATTAGGGACTAAATTATTATTTTCTATGACTTATCACCCTCAAACTGATGGTCAAACTGAAGTGGTTAATAGAACTCTGGGAAATATGTTGAGGGTTGTCCTTGGAAAGAATCTTAAACAATGGGAGTATGTTTTACCTCAAGTGGAATTTGCTTATAATAGGACTTTACATTCTACAACTAATAAAACTCCATTTGAGATTTTGTATGGTTTTAATCCATTAACTCCATTAGATTTGAGTCCTTTACCTCATACTGATCTGCAAAATTTTGATGCTGAATCTAGAGCTAAAAGTATAAAAAAATTACATGAGAATGTAAGCCAACAAATTAATAAAAAGGTACAACAGATGGCTGAACATGCTAATAAAAGAAGGAGGAAAATGATTTTTAAACCTGGAGATTTAGTTTGGGTTCATTTAAGGAAAGAAAGGTTTCCAAATTTTAGAAAGTCAAAATTAGATCCTAGAGGGGATGGACCATTTACTGTATTAGAGAAAATTAATGACAATGCCTATAAAATTGATTTACCTGTTAAGTTTGGAAATGTGAGTAATTCCTTCAATGTGGCAGACCTTAGTCCATTTCTGGGACTTGTTCAGGTTTCAGAGGCGAAACCTTTCCAAGAAGAGGGGAATGATGTGAATCTTGTAAATTTATATTTAAGTAATTTTTAAATTTGTTGTGAATTAATTACTTACAATTGTTTATCTTATTTGTTGAATTAATAGGATAATATCGCAGCTTATGGTTTTCTGTGGACTGGGACATAAGTACTGGGCAGTTCAGACTATGCTTGGAGTGTACAGATTATGTAAATTTTTATTAAACATTTTTGTAATCCCATATGATGCATTCGCCGGTCGGAATGGGCTAATGGGAATTAGGACGGTTGTATAATCCGCCACTCGGTCCATAAAATTGGACTAGCTGGATTGTGGATTAATCAATCCTTAATGACCATGATTAGCTATAGTTGTTTTAGCTGATGGGAAATTAAGCCTTAAGCTTAATTGTATTATTGGGTCATTTTCTTTATGATGGTTGGCTGGTCGACACCCTACGTTGTTGTTGCTTGGTTTGGGCTGTTCGACACCTTATAATTTTTTGGCCCAAACGGGTCGTATCGCCCGTCCATAATAGGCTGTAATGTTCGTATGTATTTTGTATCAGATACGGCTTCTGTATACATATATATATATGCTAGATACGATGTAATACACACTTTTGACAGAAATAAAGTTCAGTGATATTTTTTTCTCTCGATCTCTCTCGACTCCTTCTCTCTCTTGGCGATTCTCTCATTCGCTTCTTTTATGCTTCTGTCTCGTTCTCTTCTCGATCGATCTTGATCATTCACCTTCTAAATTCAGTTGCCATTGAATCAATTGTGCTTCTGAATTTGTGGTTCTTCCTTCGGAAAGTTTTCCTTAGGTTGTACCGGCGGAAATCGAACGTTGCGCTCGATTAAATCTTCGATCCTTTGCGAAACCCTAACCGGTTTCCATCAATTATTATTTTCATATCGTTAGAGCATGCATTATCTTATCTGTCATTCCATTTTTCCTTGCATCATGCATGAGTGAGGTAATGACCACACCTCTCTCATGGCTATTGTGGTGATAGAATCCCTCAATTTTTTTTAACAATGCTTTCACATTTTCTTCTAAATGAAATTTTCTGTTTTAAAATTTGGAGGAGTTATGATGATCTATATGGATTTTTTACATAGTTGTAATACCCCATTCTCAAAAACCCTAATTATAAACCAATAATTATATGTATTATTAATAATAATTTTTTTAGGGTGTTCTGTATTAAATATATTATTGATATATGCATTATTATTATTATTATTATAGGTTAGATATAGAATGTAATTTGAATAAAATTTGTTAGAGAGTGTGTTATTCTAATCCTAAGCTAGATCTTAACCCGTATCTATTACGTCAAGTAACTCCTACTCTGGTAATTGGATATTTTTACCAAGTTCTTAACCTATATAATTACCCTAGCCTAACCTACATCTTATTGATCCTCCTTCCATTCCTTCCCTGGTGTTAAATCCTCACACATCATACCTCCTTCTAACCTATGTTTTCCTCTCCTTGTTTTGCTCCACAATTTTTTTTTCACATCGCTACTTATATAATCCCTCTGTCCTCTCTAATTTTACACTATGTATCAACCCCCAAGAATCATGCATTTATACCCTTCCTCCAAATCTCCTTCACACAAGTAAAACCCCTTTATTTCTCCATCGCTACACTCCTTGCCCATTTCTTTTCCACCATCCCTTTCTTGACAAAGCACAATACCATATACCACTTCCCCTTAGTAAAGTCCCCTTCCACCAATCCCTCACCCCCTACACTGGTTATCCTTGCCAAAATAATCCCGGCACCAAAGCTCAAGCTCACAAAATGCACCCCAACTCCCTCACCCAAACTCACCAAATTAGCCCTCCATCTTTGTCTAAATATATAGAGCACCACACCCCAACCTTCAGCCGTAACTACTGCAACTCTCTACATTGTTGCACCCATTTCCACCATACCTCCCCCTTTGTTACATCCTCCACCACTGATATAATACCCCAAAATTTACTACTAAAAATTTTCATTTTACAAAGGAAGCATAATTAAAATAACTGAGTGTTACCTCCATAATTTACATAAGTCAGGTTTACCATCCCAACCATATGCCAATCACAAGGCTAAATAATTTAAAATGTTTAATAGGATAACTAAAAGTAAAAGAAGTTTCATAATACCAAATACGAGTTTGAAGATTAACTTTGGATTACAATAAAAAAATACTACAAAAGGGATACCATGGATCAAAGAGTCCAAAAATGGTATTCATGTAAAAATATCATCCAAATAACATGACTCTGTATCCAAACACCTAGTACAGATTAAAGTCACTCTTCCCTACACAATGCAATAAAGGCAACGAAATCATCAACTGGTTCCTCAAAGACCTGCACAAAACCATCACGGTCATATGTTCATAGAAATGAGTAGTACCCATGAAAAGGATGATTAGTACGCTACGTGCTAACTAAGGTACCAATACAATCAAAGTCAGTAAAACATATCAGTACACACATTCATAACGGAAAGCAGTATACGTGTGAGATATTAGAATCAACATAAGGTAATTACTGGTTTAGTTTCATAATATTTTAAGATGATATTACTCATTGTTTTATTTGTGTTGAGTCTAGGGACCCAACTATTCTTAAACCAGTGGAGTGGTCTAAAATACCTCCTAGGGAAAAACAATCTTGGCCACTATTATTAAGTCGGTGGAACAGACCCTACACCTCTAAAGGTAAAACGCTCTTGGGCACTATTTTTAAATTGGTGGAATGGCCAAAAGCACCTCCTAAGGCATAACGAACCTGGCCACTATTATTAAGCCGGTAGTATGAAATTCTATACCCTGGTGCTGACTCACGTAATCTTTCACTGTAAGTGATTAGTATCTTAATCATTGGTTACATATCTTAGAATCAAATTATCTTTCATTTGGAGATTAGGCCCCACTATTCTTAAACTGATGGAACGCTATGATGCACCTCCCAGGAAAAAACACACATGGACACTATTATTAAGTAGGTGGAACGTACTAATACAATACCTCGGCTTGGCTCACGTGATCTTTCACTTTAAATTATTAGTGTTTTATTCATGATTGGGTTATGAATAAGAAACATAATTAATACAAGTGAGACTTTAATATACATATAACAAGACTATTCTCAAAGATTAAGATGCTCATTTTTTTTCGTAAACCCTAAATTCACAATTAAAGCATAACTTCCCCCATATTCATCATTTATCCACCAAATTTAGTATATGTTCCTCAAATAATAGTATCATTAAGATACCTAAATTTTAAAGTCTAAATCTCAATCTTACACATGCAATAATAGCCCTATCTCAAAAGTTATAACTTCTCCCATAAGGCTCCCAAAACCCTAAAACATGCATATTAAAAACATATTCAAAATTTGTGTCCTAACTCTAATATTTTACACATGTGGTAATAATATTATCGTTTTAGGGCTACCATTTCCAAATTAGGCTATTTTCTCATCTGAAGAACTTATGGTCTTCATAATCACTCCCAAACACTTCACATTATAGTATTAGTATATTTTAATCCATCTAAAATGTTAAAATACCAAAATTCCCATATTAACCCGTATTAACAAAAATGCCCTTAAAAATAACCGATAGCACTTATTTTACAAATATTTCATATCCTCAATATCATTTTTTTACAAATACTCCTTTTATCAACATACATCTTAAACATAATTATTTTTCACTTATAATAATTGACTAGGCCCATACTACTCTCCCACAATTTATACTCATCCATAAAAATACGTCCTACCATAATATCATCGTATCAGCATATATTTTAATATTCTCACTTCCTTTCTATCATATAATACATATTAATATATCATATCATCATCATCATGCATTTTAATAATACAATAACAATAACATGATAACACAAATAATTATACAAGAATTTAACAGAAAACCCAAAGCATCGATAATATGCTTACTAATAAAGGCTCCAGTCTCTAAGCACGCTTATCCTAATCTTCTTCTTATAAAACTTTTGGAATATCACCTATGAATAATTAACAAAGAATAATTATAATTAATGATATAATAAATGAAGGGTTAATGTAATAAAAAGGAAAAAGAATAGGAAAAACCAAACTAGGTTTGAAGAATGGGTTGCCAGCCAATAAGGCTAGCAACAGGAAGGAGCCAAGGAGGGCAGAAAGGGGATAGGGAACGGTGAGGCTTTCTAGAAAGGGGTGTAGGGAATATCAATTGTTGTAGAAGCTAGGGGTGTTTTGAAGGATTTTTCCGAAGGGTAGAAGGAGGTTTTGGTTTGTATTACCAATGGTTAGTGTGTGTGTTTCGATGGATTTTACAACAACTTTGGGGTTGTTTTGAAGGATTTTGTTGCAACAAAGGGTTTTTTATAGGATTTTACTATAGATAGGGGTAAGAGAATGGAAGGTTTTTCCATTGGTGGTGGATGAGGTGAAGCAAGGGCTACCGAAGGTGGGTTTTTAGGGGTATTTTAGGGTGGTTTTAGCGATGGTAAGGAGGGGAAAGAAGGAGGGTGTTTGGGGTGTTTTTAAAAAAAAAACATTGAGGAACAAGGAGGTATTTTTTAGGGAATTAAATGAGGTATATGTACATATATTTACATACACGCAAATAGGGAGATAGGGGAAGTTAGAATCGAGCAAAAATTTCAAACCCCAACCCACAATTGCAAGAGGTGGGAATTTATTGGGGTTGGGGTATGCTTGGCAGAGGTAGGGTAAGGTGATCAATTTGGAGATAAAAAAAAAGAATTAAATAAGATATGTAGAGGTTAAGGAAAAGGAAATAGGTAAAAGAAAAGGTAGAGGTTTATATTTAGGTTTAGGTCAGATAACTATCCAAGAATAGATTTAAGTTAGAAAAATATTAATAACCCGAAACAAAAATTTGGATTAGGCTAAGATTTAGAATTAGGGAGTTAGGATAATATAGAAAAATGAATTCGCAAGCTTAGAATTAGGTTTTGATATTAATTACTCAGAATTTGATTTAGCTAAAAATTTTGCGGTATTACAACTGAAGCTCTACAACCTTACCAAAATCACCCAAACCTTCATCCAAGAGCATTAAACCCTTCTCCCTTGGCTTTAGCCATTTGTGCCAATCCTCCTCCCTTTGTTGCACCATTCTCCACCATTTCTCCCTTCCCTAAACCAACCAATCTTGACATTCCATTCCCCACAGCAACATACAACTCCACCATTTCTCCATCCTATCTTCTCTTCAACTTCCACCTATTACATCCTTCCTTTGTTTATGAGTCATTTAATTGAATTGCTACTTTGCTTCAGTCAATTAGTTATCCTTGGGTTGTTTTAGTACTTTTGGGTTATTTATGTGTTATATTAAATCCTAATATATACGTTATTGGGTGTTAAATTCCTAGGCAATCATTAAGGATCTTGGGAAAAATGGTTTTATACTTTTTCTAAGGTTGTATTTGGGGTAAATAAAATCACTCATAAGATGGTAGAATTTGTGTGCAATCATGTTAAGATTTCTTAGAATTAGAGTTATATTATAGGTTTACATTCTCTAAGTATTATGACATCCATGGTAAAATAATAACATGTTGAATAAATGGTACATACAATTGTTGTATGTTAAGTTATATGCATGAGTAATATATTATATGATTTTTAAAAAATAAAAGATGAAGTAATATATCAAGGATCAAATGTTACTAATGTAATTGTAGAAGTTTTCTACCCTTCCAACCAAACTAGAAAACTTTTTCCTCCTACTAGATTGGAGACAAAGAGATGATATAGTCAAAGCAAACATGTGAGCTACCCCTTTCAAATCCCAAGCTCTGTTCAAGAAGATACAATTATTTCTAGCTTTCCAAATCTCATAGAGAGCAACAGCATAAAAGCTAGAGTAAAAATGAGAGATGACAACCTTCCTGCTTCTTCTTCTTAACAAAGAGGCAAAGACCCCTACAATAGATTTGTGCCTTACTCTAAAACCACCACCATGACCTATAGCAAACCATATTTTCTTCAACTCAGTACATTGACATAAGAGATGTAGCAGAGTTTCATTCTGAGTGCAAAAAAAAAACACTGCTGATTGATGGTAGGAAAAAAGATGCTAATATGATCTTTGGTGAGGAGACTAGAATGTGTAGCTAACCATAATATAAATTTATGTTTAGGAGCTGCAAAACTTAACCACACAATTCTCCACCAGGGCACCTGAGGTGCAACATATCTAATAGCCTCATAATCCTTAGCTATAGAGTAGGCTTTCTCACTCTACCATTGCTGGAAAACAGGTAAGAGGACACACCTTAAGGAAAAAAAATTTGTAGTAGCCCTGAAGTAGTGTAGGGTAGGCTGCAGGAGACCACATCTTGTATTTTGATGTAGTAAGCATGCACCCATTTTATCCAAAGGGCATATTTATCCTAAGATAAGTGCCACAACATCTTCCCCATAGCCGCAATATTCCATGAAAACAAATCTAACAAGCCCAAACCTCCTTCCTTCTTTGGTAAACATACCACTTTACAAGCCACTAAAGCTCTCTTAGTAGGAGAAACTTTGCCAGACCAAAGGAAAGCCCTACACAGGGCCACCACCTTATAAATAATCTTTTGGGGGAGAAAGAAAATTTGACTCCAGTAATTAGTTATGCCTATGATCACTCATTGTAACAATTAAACCCTTCTAGCAAAAGAAAGAAGCTTATTTTCCCAATGTTGCATCCTACCAGAAATGTTTTGAACCAACTCCAACATATCTGTAGCTTTAAGCCTGGAGGCATCAAGAGGGACACCCCAAATATTTGAAAGAAAATATACCTTCTTGAAAAGGAAGAATAGATTTTATAGCTTGCTTTAACCTCTGATAAGTACCTCCCAAAAACACCACACTTTTTGCAGAGCTTATATGGAGACCTGAGCATGTAGAGAAATTATCTAAGACCTCCTCAATGGCCTTCACAAAATATACATCAGCTTTGCAGAAAACTAAGAGGTCATCTGCAAAACTTAAATTGATAATATTTTACTTCCTGCACTTGGGCTGCCCTTGAAAATTAGTCCTACTCCATAAGGATTGGAAAGACCTACTAAGATACTCCCTGATAATAACAAATAGAAAGGAAAGGAAGATAAAGGATCCCCCTGCCAAAGACCTTTTTTTCCTTTGAAAGGAGGCTACAAAACATTGTTGATAGACAAGGAATAAGCAGAAGAGACACAGACCATGATTACTTTAACAAAATACATAGGGAAGTGTAGGCCTAACATAATCCTTTCTAAGAAATTCCAATCCATAAAATCATAGGCTTTCCTCATGTCAACTTTAATGATGCATATAGGAGAAATATTCTTCCTATTATACATACACAACAATTCATGGGCCAAGAGAACGTTATCACCAATTCTTCTTCCCTTCACAAAACCTGACTTAGATGGGTGGATAATGGAAGGTAGGACACATTGCAACCTCCCAACCAATACTTTAGCCAAAACCTTATAAACCTCATTGCAGCAAGCAATGGGTCAAAAATCAACCAACTTTATAGCATTTACAATTTTTGGTATAAGCACCAACTTAGACTGGCCCATGAAAAAATGAACAAATGTTGTTTGAAAACTCCTTCTAACCACCAACTCTAGATCACCCCCTACCACATTCTAGGCAGCCTTAAAAAATCCAATAGTGAATCCATCAGGCCTAGGGGCTTTGAAATTTCCAATGGACCATCAAGCATCTTTGACCTCTTGCATAGAAATAGGTCTTAATAAATCATGTTGATGTTGAATATAAAGAAAAGGTCCCAATTTAAAAATGTTTTCTGAAACATAGCTTGTAGCTGCACCTCTATTACCCACCAAATCTATATAGAAAGTCATAAAAGCCTGAGCAATATCATTACTATCACAACAAACAGTCCCTAAGTCGAGCTGAATCTTTCTGATAAAATTATGTTGTTGTCGAGCCCTCATAATAGAGAAAAAATAATGCCAGATAGAATCCCTCAAATGCAGCCATTTAATACCAGATTTCTATTTGAGAAAACTTTCCTCACAGGAAGCATAGAATGCATAGGTCTTCAGATTACATTGTCTTCATACTGCAGAGATAAACTAGAAGGATGCAATCCCAAGGCCTCTTGACTTTTCTTTAGATGATCTCTAGCCTGCTGCACTTTAGAAGAAAGAGCATCAAAGTTCTCTCTATTAAAAGATTTCAGCTTAAACTTAACAGTCTTTAGATTGATCTAAATTTTTTTTTAAATATTGATATGAGAAAAAGGCTTCCAACAACCAACCACCAGAGAAAGAAAATGTGGATGCAGGGTCCACATATCATAAACCTTGAAATGACTTTTAAACTGGGGTTGAGAATCATTTAAAGGAACTAAAGAAGGGCTATGATTAGAGAAAATGGTCTCTTTAAATTGTGCATAGGACAAAGGAAACTTGGTTGACCAGGGAATATTAACCATGACTCTATCCAACTTCTATTGGACCAAGTAAATTTAAGTCATGTTTAATACCCCGTATTAATTAACCCTTATTTTAGACATGCAAGACTTAAAACGTGATTAGTAGGCAAAGTGAACCATAAGATTATTATTATTGTTATTATTATTATTATTATTATTATTATTATTATTATTATTATTATTATTATCGATCGCCTTGTTTTCTCGAGTGGTTCCATAAATCATAAGTTATAAATAACCCAGGCTAAGTGCAAGAAAGAGTAGAGGAAGAAAAAAAAATTGATGTCGTAATAATACCGATCACAAGAGGCGAGTAACTAAAATAGAAGGGATTGTAAGAATAATATTAATGTTAGCAAAATTTCAAACATAATGAAATGGGGGAAGTGATAAAATAATGATAATAATAATAATAATATTGGTCATAATAATAATAGTATCATGATTTCTTTTTGGAGGAGATTAAGCCTTGTTTGAGTGGTAATTCTTTTTCCTAATAACCTTCTTGTTAGCTACTACCTAAGGAGTTTTTTTTCTTTTCTTCCTAATCTTTTCTATAATTAACCTGCACCTCTTTCCCACCTTCTTCCCCATGTAAGCCCAGCCCAAACCACCCCCAGCAGGTCGCATGACCTGCAGCTCCCAGCCATGCACCCGTCACCTTCCCTCTCTCCCCATGCATGAGTCATTTCCAGCCAGCATTATCCCCCTCTTTTGCATCCTTTCCTCTTCCCCAAACACATCTCTTCTCCTTCCCCAACCTCACTCTCTCTCACGCCACCCAAGCCTCCAAAATTTGGCAGCCATCACTCAACCATCTTCCCTCACATCACTCACCACCTGCAGCCTCTACCCTTCGACACTCAACCTACCATCCCCTAACTTGCAGCCTCATCCTTCCTTCCTCCAGCCTGCACCCCTACCCTATCCTTCCTCCATCTACACACCTATTTTCCTCCTTACCCATTCCCTTCTTCCCTGCGAAAATACAAGCAAATCAGTTCAGCCATAGCCATCACGTCACCAGCCTTATGCAGCCCCAAAACCCCACGTAACCCCAGCCCCTCCATCGAGATACAGCCTGTATCTCCCCCCTTCTCAACCTGCACCCCTATCCCATTAATCCAGCCACCTATCCCTCATTTATCCTCTTTTCCCATGCATTCAACAAGCCCCTTTTCCCTCCTCAAAAGCTTCGAAACTCTCCCCCCAAAAACCAACATGTAGCACCCTTCCCCACTCACCCTTGTAGCAGCCCATTTCTCTCCATCTTTTCCCCCTTTTATTTGATTCCCAACCTGCAGATATCAACCCCTTTCCTCCTCCCTTTAATCCCTCTAAGTTTCTCCTTGCAGCCCCTCTTCCCTTCCCTAAATTCCAACAAGAAAACAAAGGTAAGTGCAGCCCCAAAACTCCCCTCTCCCCTCCACTGAATTTGGTTTCAAAATTCTTCCAGCTTTTACCTTGTGTTCTACCTTCTCCAAGCAGCCATTTTCCTTCCCCAAGTAAGCACTCTATCCTCGGTAGGTTCATTTCTTAAATTCATGCACCGGATGCCTCATTTATTCTTCCTAATAATTTTCAAGTATTAGCCTATGTAGGTTGTATTTGGATTATTTAATTTTTTTGCATAAATACTAATGCTTGTAGTTTGGGTGGTGAATGCACTTCTAGGTAACCTCGACCTCGCTTAGAGTATTTGTGGAGGAAGATCAAGGTAAACCCAACTAACCCGAAGACGGTAGAATTTTTATGTGAAAATGATAAGCTAGTTGCTAGGATTAAATCATGATAGAATGTATATATCAAATTATGTGGGAAATGGGAGCATGTTGTAGTCCTTTTCTACATGAATATCATTTTATGTAAATTAACATGTGTTATCATGCAATCTTTCACATGCCTAAATAATATACTAAAATTTAAAGAGTGTACGCTTATGACCACGAATATGGATTTATGCTAAGAAAATGAAATGAGTATGGATAGGGTACTAAGATATGTTACCAAGCTAAAATTTTGTATAATTAGGTAGTAATCTAAAAATTAAAAGTGTATGCTCATATATGGACTTATGCTAAAAGAGAAATGTGCATGTTTAGGATTTGAGCCCAACCGATAATGTCATGTTTCGAGTAAGACCCGTGAATAGATTAAATGTGTCCCTTGTATAATTTAGATAATTTTTTAATGTATAGCATGTTAACTTAGAGTATAAATGTGCTTAAATGGTGATTATTATGTGTGGTGTGTTCTAGGGATAGAAGTGTAAATTTTATATACCCTGATCGTATTTGAAAGTTATTCGTGGAAATTGCATGAATTTATGGGAAATTAGAAATGCATGCTAGGAGTGTATATGTGTATCATGCATGGTGAATGTTAATGGTATTTTGGTCATTAAGGCAAAAAGGTGTTCCAAAGTGGATAAATGGATTAATTAAATTAAGTGTTGGCCTTAAAATAAATGTTGGGAATAATTGGAAAATTGGTTTGAACTTTGAATCGAATAATTAATCGGGCTATGGCATAATGCCTAACCCCAGGTCATGTTGGCTTGGAATGGTTGCGACCTTATGGTCTTTGGATGTGATGTTGTTTGTTGATGGGTGACTAAGTTGAATGTTGTGAATCTCAAATTTCTAAAAGGAACTAATAACCGGGAATTTCATAAGACAATAATTACTTAAAGAGAAAGACTCGAGTTGGAAAGGAATCTGGTGCCTCGGACTTGGCCGCCGAGTGCATAGTTTTGGGCCTTCGGGTCAAGGGGCTCACTTCTGCTTTATAGGTATTCCATACACCCAATAGGGAGTACACGTACTTAAGGTCTTGAGTTCTGAGGTTTAGTATGGGCGACTGTTATGTCGTATGGCTTCCTTGGCGAGCTTTGCCCTGGAATCGAGTGATTTATTTTGGTACCACCCTCCTTGACAATCTTTGTCATGGATATGGGATTGTATTCCACTTGAGAATTGCTATGAATTTTATAACCAGATTAGACACCCACCATAATACTTCTATAATAATCGGAATAGGAATGACTTGACCTTGGTGAGATTGCTTGGAATATCACTAACTCTTCTTCTTAAGTCATAATGTATGGTCGTTGGTTAGTTAAATTGATTATGAAATTATAAGCATGCCTTAAATGCTTTTGATGGAGATTTTGATCTAGCTCATGATGTTAAATGTGATGTGGTTGTGTGTTTCAAAATCGCGGCCTTACATGTGAGCATATATTCTCTTTGAATTACGTACTTGCATGATGTTTGCTATGTGGGTATGCTACCTCTCCGGAGGCGTTGTGGTTTACTCAGTACGAGGAAGTCATACTGATGCTATCTTTTTTCAGAGGAGTACGTCCAGGGCATGCGTTGGCTAAAAGACTATGAGGAGTGTCACCCTGGCGAATAGGTAGATTTAGGGAGGGAGTGGACCCCGCCCCCTTTTTCCCCTTCTCTTTGTAATTTGTCGGACCGTAAGAGTGTAAGGCGGACCATATATGACTTTTGCGTACTTTGTTGTTATTTTCTAAATGGTTAGTGTAACACCCCAAAATCACGACTTGAAAAATTTCGTTTAAATTATGCTTTGCGGAAGCGAAAATTAAAGAATGGTGGGTAATACCGCCACACTTGACATAAGTCTGGTCTCCTCTCCATCCTTACATCAAGTGCTAAGGCTTAAACAAATCAAACCATCCAAAGTTAAGAGAAATATAATACGAAATTAAGAGTTTTGCAAAAGACATATTATCCAAGATAAATGATTGTTTAAGAATTAAATAACTAACCATTTAGAAAATAACAACGGAGTACGCAAAAGTCATATATGGTCTGCCTTACACTCTTACGGTCCAACAAATTACAAGGAAAAAGGGGAAAAAGGGGCGGGGTCCACTCGCTCCCTAAATCTACCTACTTGTCGGGGTGACGCTCCTCGTAGTCCTTTAGCCAACGCATGCCTTGGACGTACTCCTCTGAAAAGTGATAGCATCTGTATGACTTCCTCATACTGAGTAAACCACAACGCCTCCGGAGAGGTAGCATACCCACATAGCAAACATCATACAAGTACGGAATTCAAAGAGAACATATGCTCACATGCAAGGCCGCGATTTTGAAACACACAACCACATCACATTTAACATCACGAACTAGGTCAAAATCTCTATCAAAGGCATTTAAGGCATGCTTACAATTCATTCTCAATTTAACTTACCAACAACCATACATTATGGCCCAATAGGAAGAGTTAGTGATATTCCGAGCAATCTCACCAAGGTCAAGTCATTCCTATTCTGATTATTATAGAAGTATTATGGTGGGTGTCTAATCTGGTTATAAAATTCATAGCAATTTTCAAGTGGAATATAATCCCATATCCATGAAAAAGATCGTCAAGGAGGGTGGTACCAAAAAAAATCACTCAATTCCAAGGCAAAGCTCGCCAAGGAAGCCACAATACATAACAGTCGCCCATACTAAACCTCAGAACTCAAGACCTTAAGTACGCGTACTCCCTATAGGGTGTATGGAATACCTATAGAGCAGAAGTGAGCCCCTTAACCCGAAGGCCCAAAATTATGCACTCGGCGGCCAAGTCCGAGGCACGAGATTCCTTTCCAACTCGAGTCTTTCTCTTTAAGTAATTATTGTCTTATGAAATTTCGGGTTATTATTTCCTTTTAGAATGTCGAGATTCACATCATTAAACTTAGTCAGCCACCAACAGACAACATCACATCCAAGACCACAAGGTCACAACCATTCCAAGCCAACACGGCCTAGGGTTAGGCATTATGCCATAGCCCAATTAATTTTTCGATTCAAAGTTCAAACCAATTATCCAATTATTCCCAACATTTATTTTAAGGCCAACACTTAATTTAATTGATCCATTTATCCACTTTGAAACAACTTTTTGCCTTACTGAGTTTACTTACATAAGCCATTTGTCATGAAACGCTAGCATAAAATAATTATTGATACTTTACATCCGACAATCTCTTCGGTACTACAAAGGACCATATTATCCCTAACCATTTATCATACATAGTACATGTAAACACTATTAGCATGCATTTCCAATATTTCATAGGCTCATACAATTTTCACCAACAAATCTCAACACAATCATGGTATATAAAATTACATTTTACCTTAAACATATCTTTCTCATTATACTAGCATAAAACCAAGTTCGTTACCATTAGCGTTCACTTTTTCACATTTAAGAATATCACTTTGGCATATAAAAAGATTACATGGTAACACATATTAATTTACACTTCAATATATTCATGTATGAATGAACTACAACACGCTCCCATATAAACTACATTTTACCTTAGACATATTCATCTCATTTTACTAGCATAATTCAAGTTCGTTATCATTATCATATACTTCGTCAAATATTTAGAATGTCACTTAGGCACATGAAAAGATTGCATGATAACACATGTTAATTTACACATCATGGTATTCATGTAGAAAAGAAATACATCATGCTCCCATTTCCCACAAACATATGATAATTTGATATATATACATTATATCATGATTTAGTCCCAGCAACTAGCTTATCATTTTCACATAAAAATTCTACCGTCTTCGGGTTAGTTGGGTTTACCTTGAGCTTCCTCCAAAAAAATACTCTAAGCGAGGTCGAGGTTACCTAGAAGTGAAAACACCATCCAAAATACAAGCATTAATATTTATGCAAAATAAAATAATCAAAATGCAACCTACGCTAACTAATACTTGAAAATTATTATGAAGAATAAACGAGGCAGCCGGTGCATGAATTTAAGCACCGAACTTACCAAGGATAGAGTGCTTACTTGGGGAAGGAAAATGGCCGCTTGGAGAAGGTAGAACACAAGGTAAAAGCTGGAAGAATTTTGAAACTAAATTCGGTGGAGGGGAGAGGGGAGTTTTGGGGCTGCACTTACCTTTGTTTTCTTACTAGAATTTAAGGGAAGGGAAGAGGGGCTGCAAGGAGAAACTTAGAGGGCTTAAAGGGAGGGGGAAAGGGGTGATATTTGTAGGTTGGGACACAAATAAAAGGGGAGAAAATGGGGAGAAAAGGGGCTGCTACAAGGGTGAGTGGGGAAAGGTGCTGCAGGTTGGTTTTTTTAGGGGGGGAGAGTTTCGAACCAGGGAGGCGGGGAAGGGCTGGATTTTAAGCATGGGAAAAGAGGAAAAAGAGGGGATAGGTGGCTGGAATAAAGGGATAGGGGTGCAGGTTGAGAGGGGAGGGAGATACAAGCTGTATCTCGCAGGAAGGGCTGGGTGACATGGGGTTTTGGGGCTGCACAAGGCTAGGTGACGTGAAGGCTAGGGGTGACCTGATTTTCTAGGATTTTTTTGCAGGGAAGGAGGGCATGGGAAAAGAGGAAAAATAGGTGGGTAGATGGAGGAAGGATAGGGTAGGGCTTCAGGTTGAGAAGGGGAGGATGAGGCTGCAAGTTTAGAAGGTGGAAGGTTGAGTGTTGAAGGTAAGCTGAAGGTTGTGGGTGATGTGAGGGATGATGGTTGAGTGATGGCTGCCAAAATTTGCAGGCTTGGGTGGCGTTCGAGAGGGTGAGGTTGTAGGGAGGAGGGGGCTGAGTTTGGGGAAGAGGAAAGGCTGCAAAGGAGGGGGATAGGACTGGGTGGAAAAGACTTATGCATGGGAAGGGAGGAAGGTGACGGGTGCATGGTTTGGGGGATGCAGGTCGTGCGACCTGCTGGGGGTGGTTTGGGCTGGGTTTAGGTGGGGAAGAAGGTAGGAAAAAGGTGCAGGTTGATTAGAGAAAAGATTAGGAAGAAAAGAAAAAAAAACTCCTAAGGTAGTAGCTAACAAGAAGGTTATTAGGAAAAAGAATTACCACCTAAACAAGACTTAATCTCCTCCAAAAAGAAATAATGATGCTATTATTATTATGACCAATTATTATTATTATTATTATTATCATTATTTTATCACTTCCCCCATTTTATTATGTTTGCCATTACTGCCAACATTGTTATTATTCTTACCATCCCCTTCTACTTTAATTACTCACCTCTTATGATCGGTATTATTACGACATCATTTTTTTTTCTTCCTCTACTCTTTCTTGCACTTAGCCCAGGTTATTTTTATAACTCAAATTATTTATGGAACCACTTGAGAAAACAAGGCGATCGATAAAAACAATATTAATAAAAATAATAATAATAACACTAATAATAATCTTATGGTTCACTTTGCCTACTAATCACGTTTTAAGTCTTGCATGTCTAAAATAAGGGTTAATTAATACGTGGTATTACAGTTAGTTATTTAATTCCTAAACAATCATTTATCTTGGATAATATGTCTTTTGCAAAACTCTTGATTTCGTATTGCACTTCTCTTATTTTTGGATGGTTTGATTTGTTTTAAGCCTTAGCACTTGATGTAAGGATGGTGAGGAGACCAGACTTATGTCAAGTGTGGCGGTAACACCCACCGTTCTTTAATTTTTGCTTCCGCAAAGTATAATTTAAACGAAATTTTTAAGTCGTGATTTTGGGGTGTTACATCCTGAGTAAACAAGATCATGAAGCAAGATAGAGTTACAGTAGTCAACAACTTTAGAAACATTAGAAATGTTGATAACATTTCCTTGAAACTTCTCAGCAGGTTGGAAGACAACATTAAAGTCCCCTAATACAATCCAAGGATCATTATCAACCTTATGATCTTGTAGAGCCTGCCAGAGAGCTTTTCTATCAGAACCTATATTGAAACCATAGAAAAAAGAAGCATAGAAAAGCAAGCTAGAATGAACAGCAAAAACAAAAACATGTAACATTTGCTCATTGCAAAAGATGAGATGAACATCCCAAACTCTTCGATCCCAAAGACACTAAATCCTCCCATTTGGATGAGAGCTATAATTGTCCAATATGCTCCATTGATTACCCAGCTTCCCACCAATGGCATTAACATTGACACTTTTCACTCTAGTCTCCAAAATTATAAATAAAGAAATTATATGCACTGAGAGCCAGTGCCTTAATTCCTTTTATTTGTAGGGCTTATTTAGCCCTCTAACATTCCAGGATCCTAGCACGAGGATCTTGATTGGGATCCAAAAGAATACCAGGGTCAGCCCCCTCAGATAACAAATTGTCTACAGGCTCCATGGGATTATTAATAAGGGGACTTAAGCAAGCAAATCTATTCCCTGAGACAATAATGGCTAATGTCTCTTTGCCCTTCGAAAAAAGTCTCTACTGAAGAGATCCACCTCCAGAAGAAGCATGTCTTTCATTTCCAAAACCATTCTCACTACTAGGAGCTTGAATACTTGAACTTGGGCTAGGGATATTGGAATCAACCTCCCATTCCACCTCCTTATCTACCTTCTGTCTATCTTTCTGAGCCCCTGAGAGCCCCTAGGAAACCTTCCTACAATAAGTAACTCCTTGCTCCCCTATTGACTATCCCTTAGCTCTGAGAACAATCTTAGAAGAAGGCCCATCATTCTGCACCTTAGTCCCCTTCCTGTATTTATCAGAAAAATGTCCAACCTCATGACAAACATTACAGAACATAGGCCTTCATTCATAGAAAATTCTTTGAGTCAATACCTCTCCATCAAGATCAATAAGATCCACGGAGTCTACCAACTTTCTAGACACATCAACTTCAACTAACATTTGGGCAAAAGAAATTATTTCTCCAGTAGATGTTATCCCATCCAGGTAAAGAGGTCTTCCAATAGCACTGCCAATTCTACTCAAGGAATCCACATCCTAATATCGAATTGGTTATTTAATATTTTGGATCAGATCAATTAGGATAGTTAATTGGATCAGTAAATATCAAATAACATAAACAATCCTAGCTAATGGCACAAATATCTACTCCCTTCGTGTGGAAAAATAGTCAACTTATTTTTAAAAAAAATTAAAACCTAATTTTTATTTTTATCGTTACTTTTTTTACCACTATCTATACATATTATTTTACTATTTTTAATGAACAATATTTGTAAAAGTTTAATATTACTTTTATTAATTTTTTAATAGATATGTAAATTGATATAATAACTTTTGTTTTAACACAAAAAAATTATATAATACTATAGGGGCGGAGATGAAATGGTTGAGTATGCAATGGTTAGAGATTACTCGAATTAGTAATGACACAATTGATGACCGATATTTGGTCTAGTAATATAATAATAATTTAATTGTACAGTGATGGCCATCCACTATGCACGTAAATAATAGATTTATAGAAACACAAATAAGCCTTTGTCGTCTATTATTAAATGAAAATCTTGCATTTAGTTTTCTATGCATTGCTGGTGGTGGAGACTGTATGCCGGTGAATGCCAACTTATTATAAATTTTTTAGCTTCATTTGGATAAAGTAGCCCTATGAACAATTTCATTTGAGGAAGAATTTAAAAGGAAATTTTTTTAAAAAAATTATTCTCAAAGTAAATTTTTTTCTAAAACTAAATCATCCAAATGAATCCATAAAATACTTCGCATTTTACTATATTGTATTCTAATATGACATAATTTGCAGCCTTGAAATGCAGAATTTTATTCACCTGCTCAGATAGGTCGGGAAATTGCGTAGGGGATTTGAGGCATGTGGTCTTGTTTTTTATGTCATTATATTATTATAGACAAGGACTAATTTAGTTCAAAATATATATATTCAGATTAAATTAAAAATACACTCACACACACACACTTATATATATATTACTTAGAAGCCATAACATAAATATTAGTATTGGACCAAAATTGTGTTTAGAAACGCAACACATTATTCATAAAATATATGGAGCAATACATTAACGTAGTTGTTATATGGAAAACGCAGTTTTGCTGTGTAGAAAACATTTGCACGGTAAATGACTCTAATACCCTTATGCCTTTATTTACAATTTCGCTACCAACACTTTGTTTCTCTACCTTCTTCTCCTACTTCTCTCTTCTCTCTTCCTTCATTCCTTCTACGAGAAACACTTCATAATTTCAGCTAAATTTTTTTCCGAGCATCATGTTTAAGGTAAGTTTTATTTTTAATTTTTAATTTATAATTTATAATGTATAACTATCTGAGTTTAATTTTTTTAATTTATAAATGTGTAACTATAAATTTTATTTTTATTAATTTGATCATAGATGTAAGAAGAAAAAAATCTGGTAGGGCAAGATCGGCGAAATATGCCAATGGATCTCATAAGATTCGGCAAAATCTACCGATGTCTTTGCTAAGTTTCGGCAAAATCTACTGAAGGAATGGCGGTAAGATTGGCTAAATTTGCTGATTTAGATGGCTGGGTTTGCCAAATTGTGTCGATGTCGAGGGGTGGACTTCGGGCAAACACGCCGATGCATATGCATCCGCTTTGGCCTCATCTGCTGATTCTCGGGCCGTATATTATCTCTAGGGTTTCAGCTTAATGCTCTTAATTATAATTATAACTATATTTATTAATAATAATTTGTTAATTATAATTTATATTAATAATATATTTTGATTATGGTTAAATAATTAATTTTAGAAAATATATTTTTATATTTATTATACTCTGTTAATTATACTCTTATATTTTAATTAAATCTAGGTTTTAGTAAATTATCTTTCTATTATAGGATTTTGGTTATTTTTAGGATGTAAAATTATATATATTAATTATAGTTTATTAATAATATTAATTGTACTCTAATATTCTAATTAAATATAGGTTTGGTAAATTATATCTCTATTATATAGTTTTGGCTATTTGTAGGATATATAATTATATATATTAATTATGGTTTATTAATTATATTGATTATGCACTAATATTTTAAATAAATATAGGTTCGGTAAATTATCTCTTTATTTTAGGGTATTAGCTATTTTTTAGATGTGTAATTATATATATATTAATTATATTTTATTAATTATAATAATTATGCTCTCATAATTTAATTAAATATAGGTTCGGTAAATTTTCTCTCTATTCTAGGGTTTTGGCTATTTCTTTGATGTATAATTATATATATTAAATATGGTTTATTAATTATATTAATTATGCTCTCATAATTTAATTAAAGATAGGTTCGGTAAATTATCTCTCTATTGTAGACTTTTGGTAATTTGTTAGGATATGTAATTTGTATATATTAATTATGGTTTATTA
Source organism: Tamarix chinensis (assembly GCA_030549775.1). Lineage (NCBI taxonomy): Eukaryota > Viridiplantae > Streptophyta > Magnoliopsida > Caryophyllales > Tamaricaceae > Tamarix > Tamarix chinensis. The sequence continues at coordinate 59,753,701 of CM060177.1, read as the reverse complement.
ATGATATTTTTAATGATAAATTTTAATTATGGTTAAGTTGATTAAATTTGTTTATTATGTTTATAGATTTGTTAATACTTTGTTAATTATGTTATTGTATTATTTATATATGATTAGATATTTACTAGATTTATTTATATTTTCATTAAATATGTTAAATATTGTTATGTGATGTGGATTATTGGTGAATGTTTTTAATTATATTGATAGGATAATAGGTTAGATTTTTTTAATACTTTTGTTAAATCTATTTATAATAGATTAAATATGTTTATATTTTTATTATATTTAATTAGTTTGCTAATTTTTATGGAATATATTTGGATAAATTTGGTTGGATTATTGAAAAAGTATATAGGGACATACCATAATTAAATATACTTTAGTTGTTATATTATACTAAACTCCTACTAGTAAGTAATGCAAATATTATTGATATATTTTATTAATAAAGTAGAGGATTAATTTAAGAAATTATATTTTAGTTATATGGTTGGGTATACATATCTCTTTTGCTATCATAATATAGGTTGATATTTATTAATTATATTAATTTCATGTATGTAATTAGGTTTTATTTATGTTATCATGTATTACCTTCAATTCATATACGTAATTATAATTGACTTTAGGCATTTATTATTGAAATTCAGATGAGTAGTAGACAAGACCAAGTAGTATATAGAATCGATGGTCATCATGTTACTGCTTCTTCACGACGTAATAGAACTACTACTGAGTTACCTGCACCGATGGCTCGTTTGAGAAATTTCGAAAGGAGTATTACCAAAGGATTACGACGAGGTAATAAATCTAGAGAATAAGAACCGGAAGAAGCATTAGAACAAAAGAATATGCAGAAGTTTCCGAAGAACCAAGGTCTAGTCAACAAGATCCTAAATTTCCATCATTTGCAAACTATGCAGATTGTCCATCATTTGTGGTTGATGTTGGCACTTTGATGTTTGAAGGGTACATAGGTTTGGGGGTAGGAGGTCTGGGGTTTGGAGTTTTAGGGGTTGGAGGTTCTAGGGTTAGTGGCTCTAGGTATGGAGGTTCTAGGGTTGGAGGTTCTAGTTATGGAGGTTTGGGGTACGGAGGTTCTGGATTTGGAAGTTTGGGGTGGGAGGTTCAGGGGTCAGAGTTTCCAAGTTATGAGGTTTTCCATTATCTACATAATATATAGATTTTCTTACCTCACTGGCAGCTTGCTATGGGAGTTACATCATCCTCAGTTTACCCAACTATTGTTGGTGGATCTAGATTATCATTAGATTTTCTAGCATCATTACCCTACATTACTAATGGAGCATCATCATCGAATTATGTGCGTAATGATGATGATGATGAGGAAGAGGAGGAGGATAGAGATGATCATGATAGGGATGCCGGTGATGCTGGTGATGCTAGTGAAGATGAAAAGAGTATACAATTAAATGATGAATGGTACTTTCTTGGGCCATGTCCTGGAGGTCCAATAATTCCTGATTTGATTCCTAGCTTTGGCGGTCACGCAGCTTCAGATTTATGGTTAGGAAAAGTAATTTTATCATATTCATTATTTCTTAATTATTATTTTATTTGTAATCAATCATATATATGCATTACATTTGTTGATTGTATTGATTAGGATCGGGGTTGTCCCAAGACCCACAAGACACATGAGGTTTTAAGAAGTTTTCTAGGAAGTGTCAATGATAGGATTTTTGCTCTGATACGATGAACAAAATTATCATACCTTCCATCCTACACATTTGAGCATGTGAACGTGCCGCTTATTTCAGCATTTATTGAAAGATGGTAACCAGACACTAATAACTTTCTTATGCCAAGGGGGAGATGACAATCACTCTTTTAGATGTACATCATATATTAGGGCTACAAGTTGATGGTCATCCATTATATTTGGACATAACAGTGGACACGCGTGGGTAAATGATTGGTGCAATGGGTGCCTTATTTGGGATGGAGGAAATGCAAGTGAATGAAGTCACTCGAAAGGGCGGGCTTCCATTTAAATGGCTACAAGAAGTATGTGAATTATACTAGTTAGGGGATGAGGAAAAAGCAATTGGGTATATATTATGATTGATTGGCTTATCGTTGTTTGTCGATAAGACAATTGATAAAATTAATCCATACTTTATCATTTTTCTTTAAGATCTTAGCCGGGTTGAAGGTTATGCATGGGGTGAAGCCACACTTTCTTTTTTATATTGACAACTTGGTATGGCTTCTAGAGCTAACACTACTCAAATTTCAGGATGTATCACTCTATTATAGGTAATTTTATAATCAATATATATGTATATATATTAGATACTCTATATTCATTATGATTCTAACAATTGAATATTATAACATACGTGAATATATGAATACTTTCCGGGGTTTGGAGTGGAAAGATCTAGGTATGATCCAGACCATCCTTGTTGTATAAGGTAAAAATAAATTAGAGATGCTCGAGTACTTTCGCGCAAAGATTGATGTTATGTCTGTATCAGGTGTATGCTAAAAAAATTATATTGTTACTATATTATGTTTGTGATATCCATATTTACTTTAATATTTTAGTGAAAGGTCAATTGGGATCTGTAAGGAGTAGCTGATCCATATAGATATTGTCGTATAGTATTCTATCATGGTTGTATACATTGTTTGAAGAAAGTTGAACCAAATATGCTAGATAGAGTGACACGGTAATTCGGTTATACACAAGTCATCCCTGAGGAGCCCATCAAGCCAACTATAAACTCATACAGAGGTCCTTCCTTCAAGAAGTACACAGTATACTATGCACACATGCTCGGCCAATGGTCCTTGAGGTATGAACATATATTGAGCCCGAATGTTTTTGGACCAACGGTTGAATACCCTTAGGATGTGGCTGATGATTATATAGATTGGTATGTTCCGAGAACTCATAGATATATATTGGCAACGACGGAAGAATATTTGGTTAAACATGAGAACGATGATCATCATATACCATCTAAAAAATGTCTGAACAAAGCACGTAAAACTATCCGTCGATTGTATTGGAGGGGAGAGCTAGCTCCAAATTATGAGCAATTAATTACATGTATCGAAACCATTGTGCGTGATTTATGAGTTACTCCACCTCGGTGTGGCCATTTGTAATGAACTTGATGTATTACTATATTGTTATGTAAAGACATTAAAATATGTTTTTTAGAATTGATGCTAGGTGTCATTTTTATTTTACCATTGATGTATGTGATTTATATGTTAGGTTAGATTATTTGTGTTCAAATTTCATCAAGAGATAACGAAAGAATAAGAGATACGGTAGGAATGAGCTTTATAATGATGGTAACCGTGTTATTATGTCATCTCAAAAAATCTCAGTTTTCAAAAGTCAGCATTTGACTAAGAATTCAAGGAAAAATAAGGAGGTCCAATATTTTCCAACACGAATAAAGTGTTTTATTAATCAATCAATATCTTCATATCCTTATTCATTAATTACACGAGTAAAGTATTTTATTATATATCCATAGTTTAGATTTTCGTGATAGAAATTAGGATATATTTATTAAATTTAGCACGCATATGTTACAAAGGATGTAAAAACAAATAAATAAAGAAAAAATTACAACAGTTCTACATTAAAGTTGAGTCCGAAGATAAAGGATGAAGGTCTTGTGTGTCATCATGTACCAATGCGCACCAGTGTTCGAATCTTGAAGAAAATTGGGTATTCCATGTTAAAACACTGCTATCATGATATCTATTCCAATTTGTATGTATTGGTGGGAGTGGAAAATTTTCTAAAAGATATACCTATCAGAAAAAAAAAATATTATGTTAGTCATTCATATAATATTGAAATGGAAAAAATCTTCATTAAACTTAGTGCTCACCGATATGTAGTGACTCATGTCATGCAAGAAAAATATAGTGACTTTATTTTTAGGACCTTGAATTTCATTCATAGCCACTAAAGGTAGGAATGAGTTGTATGCATTCAATGAGTAATATGTAAACAAAACACAGTAACGGGTTGCAATGACATGACCAATATCAGGGATTTCCATCCAGTATGCTATTGGAGCTGGCCCTTCCCAGTGAGCAATAGTATTAAGAACTTGATCAACGCTTTCATATACGAACACATTCTCGTACAACTGTGTCTCGCCAATATCTCGTGATATAAGTCGGTACGAATCTGAACCCACTATTCTTCATCTCCTAGTATAATATAAGTCAATGCTTTGAAACCACAATTCTCATCCCCTAAAACATTACACCAGCTACTATTATAAGGAACTATATGTCGATTCATCTGAGTCACGTATGGAAATTGAAATTAGCCTGATGACAGAAATGCCGATTGTCGTCCTCAACCCCAACCCCGACCCCGACGTTAAGTTGATCTAGGACGACTAAAAAATTGTTGTTCTTTATACTTCCAACTAGATTGTTCTCTTCTGGTGGAGTTCTTTCGGCGACCCCTGCGCTGCTGTACTGGTGGCTCATGGAGATGTGATCTCTGGGAAATGCAATATTAAATATCTCTCTGGCCAATTGATTCTATATTTCCTGTGGTTGGCGCATAACAGATTCTATGGAAATATGGAGTAAATGAGATGCAACCTCTAATGGTTCTTGGGGTCTCGGTGGAGTAATCATCCCATCTATATCGAGTGTCTTCCAAAACGGATGAATAGCCGACATGAGGATTGACATGTAGTTATGAATGTATGTTTTAATCTCATACGTACATGGTATCCCATGCGTACGACGCATGTAACATCTGCATAAATCATCATTCGTACATACATGATCAAGTCTCTGACACTCGTTGTTCACCAACTCTATTGCATATAAAGAAACATGGCCCCTCAAATTGACATAAACATCACTTGTAGCAAAATGAGGAGTATAAGTGAGACCTCTCCAGCGATGCTTTTATTTCATCATGTTGTAATTCTAGGAACACGTGCATTTGTTTGTGCACTGTATTAAAGCTGTCCCGTGATGTCTCCAAAAATCTTTTTAAAGATCCATGAGCACCTTCAACCCTATTCATAAAAAAAATTTCAGTATTTGACATTATCAACATAAAAGAAGCTAAATTAGCTATACTAAGCGATAAAATATAAATCATACCTATTTATTGTAAGGTGATGGATATGAAACACGTCACCAAAGAATGCATTAATTATTTTATGTTTGTATGGTTGTAGCCAATTCGTCTTTAGATACGAAATTAGGCTCGACATGCTTCTGTATTCTTCCTCCATTGACAACAGTCGTTCCTCGTATGTTTGTTCGTCCGTGGCATCTATCAAAATTTCCCATCATGACATAAAACCACGTGCAAACGATGAACGACCATAGAGTTTCTTACACTTTTCCTCCACATTATTATTTACATGAAACCTACATAATAAATGTCTTGAAGTAGGAAAAATACGTTCCATAGCTAAAATAAGAGTAAGTTCTCGGTCGGTAATAATGGTGGTTGGAAGCATATATGGATCCATTAAACTCTTCAATCTCTCAAGTACCCAAAAATAGTTTTCCTCTTTCTCAGATGACATGTATGAACATGCAACGTTGAAATTCAATTGTGTTGGTGTCAGTCCGACAACTTCAAGTAAGGGCATTCCATATGTATTTGTCTTATACATGCAATCCATTTGCAAAACAAAAGGAAATGCACGTAAAATTTTAATAGATACGGGATGTGCGAACAGATGTTTACTTATTACGTTTGATTGCGACTCACTTCGATGCTACTGAAAATAATGATTCTCAACCAATATACTCATAACATGCTATAACATTGTTTGACCATCCATTTCTTCGGACCTAAGCTTCTGTCGAGTATTATAAATATGCATTTTCATACTTACATGACCTTCAAATTGTTTTTGAAGAAGCAGTATAATTTTTCGTGGCTTTACGTTAACTGTGATAAGTTCATCAATAAATTGAACATCATTTTCTATCAACTTATCAAGAACAACATGTCCTTTTTCATAATTAACCAATTCGTAACTGTGTGTCCCGTTCCTAATTACCACTTACCATCCACCATTATTATTTTCAACACCAATAATAAAAAAGGACAATTATTTTTATTAGAACATGTATTACGTGTACCTTCGGTATCTGTTAGTCTAGTACTGACGTACGTTCCACTTCGTTCACATCTTATCGAGACTCTATCCACCCCTATACCATTTCCTTTTCTAGAACCTTTAATAATCAAAATATCTTATGAGTTCTACCTATTTTCTTAACCTATGTCACAAGTTCATCTCGATTCAAAAATATTTGATTCGTTACAAAAAATCTCTGATAATTTTGAGTCGTAAAAGATGTATTCTCCATATCCTGAAATAAAGAGTTTACCATAATAATATAATAAAAAACTATTAATTTCATCTAACTAAATTTGTCGCCATAATTTACAATACTAAAAAAAATTACCTCTTTGTCGAAGTTGTAATTAATATTGGGAGAATGCATTTGTATATCTTCTGCGTATCCATAGCTTATTGGTATTATAAATCTATCATCGTAATACAATGGGGTTCTGATCACATCTTCATAGTTCATCGGACTTCCGAACTCATCGTACCCTATCGAAGTTTCAAACTCTTGGTAGTTTGAAGAACTTCCAAATTCATTATTCATTCTGAGTGTTTAACAAATATTGAAAATTTTTATCTCAACATTCAACCAACAATTCTTACTCTACAGAATAAAAATAATGAGTTGAAGAGTAAAAATGATAAGTTGTTCGTTTATATATAAGTATTCGAAGAGAAACTACAATAATTATACATGCACCTGAATCGCATATAAACTACAATAATTATACACATGCATACGCTTTTGACAAAAAAAAATTAGGTTCCCAATTTCACGAGAATCACATACCATCCTACAATAATTTGATTTATAAATATTTGCAATAGTATATTTATTTTACTTACCATCCTACAATACCATCAGTCTTGCCGAAGCCACAACAATTTTCTATCCCCACCAGCATATGATTCATTGTATATGATTTCACTACTATCGGTCAATGTAACACCCCCAAATTTACTACTGAAAAAATTTCGTTTAAATCAAAAGGTTTAGCGGAAGCGAGAGAATTAAAACTGTAAACTTGGGGGTATTACCGCCACACTCAGTACCAGGCCGATTCATTCCTACCATTCTAATACTAAGTGCTAAGGCTAAACTAAACAATCATTAAGTAAGAGTCATCAAAACATAAGTCCATAGTTAACATAGACCATTCACGGAAACCACGAGTCAACAACAGTTAAAATATCGTTTAGGAATACAACTTAGAGTACGGTTTCAAAATAAGAAGCGTAGTACGAAATATAGCCAAATAACACAATTCCCAAGGGACCAATATCCGGATCACCTACTCACTCAAGCCAAACCTTCCACCCCACAATTTGTAACCGATCAAACCTGCATAGGAGGTCTGCTCCCCACCATTGGTGGATCATCACAGGACCCATTCAATCAAGGTAGTATCAGTACGGGTCCAATACTGAGTAAGGGCGCTGGTGCGCTAAGGCCATACAATCATACCACATAACATACATAGCACAAACATATAGACAACATGCGATAACCCGCAAGATAAGGCTTGAGTACTTTCCGGTGACTTATTCTCATTTCTCATTAATAATAATACGTTCATTCCACACATATTCTTTAATAGTCTGTGTGAGTACAGGAACCCCACTATTATAGCCGGTGGAACGGTCACGAGGGTCATGCCCTACCACTATTATAGCCGGTGGACCGGTCATGAGGGTAACATACCCTGCCACTATTATTTGCTGGTGGACCGGTCTGGCCCCGACTCACAAGGTGTTCCACTGTAAATATTTGTATCTTTCCCAAGTCTTATCATCATTCTGATTAGTTTGTTGAGCACGGAATCCCCCACTATTATAGCCGGTGGAACGGTCACGAGGGCCATGCCCTGCCACTATTATAGCCGGTGGACTGGTCACGAGGGTAACATACCCTGCCACTATTATTTGCCGGTGGACCGGTCTGGGTACGGCTCAACATCTTTCTCTGTAAGTAGTTAATGTCTTAACATATCTTATTCAAAAGGTTTTCACCAAGGATACGCATAAATCATTCTCTCTATGCTTTACACATCGCAACCAATAAAATTCCGCATTCATAACTACCCTTTAATCGATAATACACATGATAACGCCAAACAACTCTAAGCAGTCATAACCAACCCTAATTGTCCACACCAACCCGTGGTTAACCACTTTCATCCCTATTTTACCATAACCACCGTACTTAGCCATCCCAAACCTTAATTATCCTCAACAATCACAATTAGTTACTCCATCCCTTCTTAATCACAACGCCCTAGAGTTAATCACTCCAAACCCTGATTCCATACGATCATTAACTCCCATGCAAAACCCTAATACCGCCATACCAACATTAATACCACCATAAAACCCATAACACCACCATGTAAACCCTAATACCACCATAAGTTATTAATACCACTATACAATCATTAATACCACCATACAAACCCTAATACCACCATACAAACCCTAATACCACCATACAACATTAATACCTCCATAAAATCACAAATACCACCATACAACATTAATACCTCCATAAAATCACAAATACCACCATACAACATTAATACCTCCATAAAATCACAATACCACCATACGAACCCGAATACCACCATAAGCCATTAATACCACTATGAAATCATTAGTACCACTATACGAACATTTATGCCACCATACAAACCCTAATACCACCATGCAAACCCTAATACCACCATACAAACCCTAATACCACCATACAACATTAATACCTCCATAAAATCACAAATACCACCATACAACATTAATACATCCATAAAATTACAAATTCCACCATACAACATTAATACCTCCATAAAATCACAATACCACCATACGAACCCGAATACCACCATAAGCCATTAATACCACTATGAAATCATTAGTACCACCATACGAACATTTATGCCACCATACAAACCCTAATACCACCATGCAAACCCTAATACCACCATACAACATTAATACCTCCATAAAATCACAAATACCACCATACAACATTAATACCTCCATAAAATCACAAATACCCCCATACAACATTAATACCTCCATAAAATCACAATACCACCATACGAACCCGAATACCACCATAAGCCATTAATACCACTATGAAATCATCAGTACCACCATACGAACATTTATGCCACCATACAAACCCTAATACCACCATACAAACTTCAAGACTCCCATGATGGTTCCCAACTCATATTACCATTTATCCTAACATGCATGTCCTAGTGGGCCATAACATATTACATCATAAACATCATACATATAACTGTCATGCTCATGTCACGGAAGCACATACAACATACCTCAATCTCCAAGCTGCGCTACACATAAGACAAGTTATACACAAATCATATAATACATGGCATAGCATGGCATACACAACATTCAACACATCCATGTCACACATAGCACAAGGCCATTAGCTTCGTCCTTACCTAAGGCGACGCCGGGCTTGGAGCACACTCCTCTAACTCCTTAGGGCTTTGGTCGGGGTTACCTATAAAAGGGGAAAATGCTAAGTATTAGTTTCCCTTATAATTACTATCAATCCTCATTCTAGTTTAAGGTTAGGGTTTTTATTACTAAAAAGGGTTTTATACAAGAACTAGGGTTTTTACCTTAGAATTAGTATACTAAATATTAGTAGTCAAAATGTGTTTATTTTTAATACCTATTGTTACATTTATATTATTAGACCTATTAGTTCCATTCTTGTAATACTAGTGTTCACTAGTCATAGTAAAATAGAGATAATAATAATAATAATAATAATAATAATAATAATAATAATAATAATAATAATAATAATAATAAGACTACTAATAGTGACATTTATGTTTCAAGTAATAGAACTCTAGCGTTTTTAAGATTAAGTCTAACAATGGTGTTAGGTTTGAAAAAATAATATTATAAGGTCACAATATTACAAGAAAACTATTCCTAAGGGTGATAATGATAATAGTAATAATACTAATAATGATGATAATAATAGTAATACTCCCAGTAGTAATGATAATAACAAAAATACAACCAAGTAAGGTTTAGCAACCACAATAATAACCGTAGTAAGGATAATAGAAGTAATAATAGTAATATTATTAATAATGTTAATACCAATAATTATAAAAATTAAGATTAGAGTTAAGTATAATAAAAGTTAGGGTTCAAAATGGATTTTAGTATTAGTAAGAAAATAAGACATTAATAATAGAGACCGTAATAATGATAATAATAATAATAGTAATAGTAATGAAGGAAATAATAATAATAATAATAATAATAATAATAATAATAATAGTATTAATATTGGTAGAAAATAGTAGTGGTTATATAAAAGGGGCATTAGGGTTTGGATGAGTGGAGAACCACCTAGGGTCGGTGGTGGTCCGGCGGCGGCGCGTGGCGGCGACGGCGGCGGCGCGTGGAGGAGGAGAAGAAAGGGAACGGTTAAGGTGGAGGTTAGATGGGGAAAAGGAAAGGAAAGTTAAGTGTGGGGGAGGAGACAGCAAGGAGAGGGGAGTGGAATGAGGGTGGTGGCGTGAGAAAGGAGGCGGCGCCCGGTGGTGGACGCGGCGGCCGAAGGTGGAAGAAGGTGGTGGGAGATTGTGGAGGTTGGTGGAGAAGGAGGTAGGGGTAAGGATGGTATGGGTAGGTAGGGGAGGACCTGCCGGTTATTTTGGGAGGTGGCAGGGTGGCTGGTCGCGGCGGAGGAGGCAACAGAAGGTGGCGCAAGGTGGCGACGGGCTGGAAGGGGCTGCTCGGAGTGGCGATTTTGCACCGTCTGGGGTGGCTCATGCAAGGCAAATCGAGGGCTGAGGAGGGCTTGGTTAGGTGGAGGGTGGTGCAAGGTGGGGTTCTGGGCAGCGTTCGACCGGCAGCGTTGGGGGAGGGCGGCGGTCGACGCGTCTGATGGGGCGGCGGCGAGAGGGAGCAAGCCCAGGGTTTCAGGGTTCCAAATCCCGAACCCAGGTGATCAATGGGGGTATTTATAGGTAGGGTGGTCGGGCAAGGCCAGGGGAAGAAGACAAAAGGGGGGTGCAGGCGCCAGGCGGCAGGTCCTGCCATGGCAGGTTGGGTCGGGGAGGGGGAGAAGAAAGGGAAAGAGAAGGGCACGCGGGAAAGGGAGAGAGGGACTTGGTCGGGGTCGAAGAGAGGAAGGAAAATGGCAGGGAAGGGCAGGGGAGGACAGTCGGCGCTAGGGCTGCTCATGTTATCCGATATCTGCTTATTTGATCCGATATCCAAAGCGATCCGATCCGAAAAAGTAAATAACCGATCCGATTTTTTTTCCAAATCAAATATCCTATCCGGTCAACGAAAATTCAAACAAACCAAATATCTGATCCGACAAATACAAATAATATCCGATCTGAAGAAAAATATTTATACATTTTTTTATAATTTTTTTTATATATAATTGTATAGAAATAAATTTATATGTGTCTGTGTATAGTTTTTACTTACTTTATTTATTATTTGAGGAAAATTTTAATTGAATTGAAATTATATTTTTAATATAATCCCTTTTTAGATATTTATAAAAATAAAAATAAAAATACTCTACATACCAATAGACTTCATCCACTCCTTTCTTATTTTAGCTTTAACATTGGATATATGTTGAGTAAGTCGGATATTTTCTAAGCAAATTGGATATTTGCTCAGCATTCGCTCAACAAATCGGATAATATGAAATATATTTGTCATTTGGTAATTTTTTTATATTTGAAATTGTATTCGGGTAATATCGGATATATTTGATATCCGATGATATCCGATCCGAAAATTCAAATATCCGATCTTCCGGATATCCGAAGTTTCAAATCAAATATCAAATATCATTTTTAGATATCCGAAATTTCAAATATCCGACAATCAAATATCCGAAATATCGGATATTTGAACCGTGAACAACCCTAGTCGACGCTGAGCTGGTGGCTGCCGGCGAGATTCGGGGCTGCAAGTCGAGTTGCAGGTCGGCGTGAAGGTCGGGGAAGAAGAAGACAGGTAGGGTGGACCGGTGGTCCAAGGGAAAAAGAAAAAGAAGGGGAACCAGGCGGTTCGGCGGCGTTATTTAATCCGTAAGTCAAACGCGGCGTACTAAGGGTTGTGGGAGGAAAACGCAGCGTCGCGTCGTAGGCTGGCAACGATCATAAGGCCGTTAAGCGTGACGCGGCGTTTCGACGGCTCTGAGAGAAAAACGCAGCGCACGGGACGCACGATGGTTGGCGTCGCACGGCGCGGGCCGCGGGAAGGGAAAGAAGGAAGGGACGGGGGTTCGGGCGGCCTGTACGCGAGACAGGGGAGAGGAGAAGGGTTTGGGCCGGTGGGCTGGCCCAGCTGGGGGGAGAAGGAAAGAAAAAAGAGAAAGAGGAGGGAGAAAAAGGAAAAAAAAAGGAAAATAAGAAAATAAATAGGATGGGAAAATAATTAAAATAACTTATGGGGAAATTGGGGTATTTTTGGGTTATTTAGAATATTAATATTTATAAAATATTAATTAATTCCTTTTTGCTTATTTTAGACTATTTTACATAAATTTCCTTAACCTCCAAGCTAATTAGGAAAAATACCCAAATTTTCTTCCAATTAAATTCTTTATTATTTTCCTCTTAATCTATCTTAATTAACTCTCTACATTTTAAGTAAATTAATTTAAATAATTAATTTTCCTAATAATTCCTTATTTGGCCATAATTTCGGAAATTAGGATTTTGGGATATTACAGTCAAACATGCCGAAACACTAATGAGATCAAAAATATATGATTCATTGTTAAGTAAATATTTTTTTGTCAGAAGTAGGCATTATTTTACTGTTTCAAATATTTTCGAATAAGATGATAGTATATAGTTTTTGTTATTTGGAAAATAAATCTTTACTCGATGAAAAATAAATTTTGTCCTAACCTTCAAATATATGTTTTCTATCAATATATTTTTGTATAAATTTAATTCAATAAGATTTAAAATACTAAAATAATGGCTACTTTTGACAAAAACTTATTTGTTTCTTAATAAATCATATATTACTAATTTAAAAATATTCATTAGTATATATAATTTATATATTTTAGATATATTTATAATAGATATTGATTAAAATTATTTTTATTTACAAATAATTTAAATTAGTTAAGATTTAGCATCAGTATTTTTAACCGATGGGAAGGTAGCAAATTTTATCAATACAATTTTATTTAAAGGCTACCTTTGAATTCAATAAATAGCATCAAAATTTTTAACATAAAATTTATATATAATATAGATCAAGATCATGAATTTTTTTTTTTCAATTATAGATAAAAATTATATTTTACAATTTTATTACATCACTTATAATTTAAAAAAAAGGAGTAGTTCGGCAATTATTGCCGATATAGATAATTATTGACGATTGAAGCAACTATTCATGATGGAGATAAAACAAATAGGTGGGGGAGGGTCAATAATTATTGCCGATTGATGTTATTTTCAGCGAATAATGCCAAAGATATGGGGAATGTTACTTTCGATATGGTAAGTAATAAATTTTTTTTGTTTTAATATTTTTTTTTCTCTTTCTATAATATGTATAAATTTATAAGTTTAATTAAAGTTATATATTGAATTTTTGTGTTTAATTATAAATATGTTAATTTAAATTTTTGTACAAAATATTGATATTATACATCTAGATTATAAATTTTTTTAATTATAAATAAAAATTATTTTAAAATTTTTGTATCGAATAAAAAAATAGGATTGTTAGGCTGAAATTGCCCAAAAAAAATTGTTGGAGGCATCGGCAATTATTGCCGATGACCTCGGTAATATTGGGCTGAAATTATTGAATCTCTTGCATCTTTTCGGCAGAAATTGCCGATCGTAAGGTTTAATATATATTTTTTTAATAAATTTATAAGTTTAATTACAGTTATTTATTGATTTTTTTTAATTGTAATTACTTTAATTTAAATTTTTATATAAAATATTTATATAGATTATGAATTTTTTTTTATAAATAAAAATTATTTCAAAATTTTTGAATCGAATGTAAAAAAAAATAAAGGTGTTCCGCCGAAATTGTTGAAAATAAAAATAAAAATTGATTAGAGGCATCGGCAATTATTGCTGATGACCTTGGTAGCATTTGACTGAAATTATCGAATCTCGAGGGCGGTTTTAGCTAAAACTGTCGATCATAAAGATTGACTTTGATAAATTTTACCGATGCAACGGTACTCGCTTCGACAAAAATTACCGATATAAAAATTTATTTCAAAAATTATTTTTCACTGAGTAAATATTAGTTTTTCATATAACAATACCCAACATTAATCAGAAAAAAAAAAAATATATATATATATATATATATAGCAACGTCCAGCCGGCTAACGCGGCAATATCCAAGTACGTGTGTAACCGAGAAACAAGAATGCAAATTCAATACAGGTTCTTTGACAACAATTGCAAAGAATCACACTAAATCAATGATTGCCTGCTTGCAAAAGGGCGGACAAACTAATGCAAGGTGTAAATCATATATTACTTTTTCTCCACCGGATCATTTCCGGAACAAATTGATAATCCACGGCTTCTTTCAAAAACGATTCACAGACGCCTCTGCGTAATGTGCTATTCCCCTATGCCTAATGGCCTAAATACCAAACCATCCCACCCCATGCCTCAGATCATACACATCTAAATTTCTGGCACTACGCCCTCAATAAAATGACGCCAACGAGCAACAAAACTAAATCTTCCGGATCTAAAAGCACTACCAGCACATCAAAATAGCAGCAGCAGCAGCAGAGTACGAATTGATCGATTATTACAACATATGTCCTCCAAGCAATTGATTACCCACATAAAAAGATAAGAAAGCATCAACAGTAGCAGCTTTAACCTGTTCAGTGCTCAATTTCTCAGCACCCCAGTCGCTGAAAACCACACCCGGATTCTTCATGTTCACATTCAACAGCCCAACTTCATTAGCCAAATCCACCAACCCATATCCACCCAATTGCTGCTTCCCCTTGACAGCCGCCGCCATCGCACCCAAATCAACGCCGTTCCGGACACTAATCCCGTAATCTTTCTCTAAAGCCTCGGAGCAATGCTTAATCCGGACACCCACAAATGACACATCAGGGAGTTCAAAAAGGGACGCGATCGTAGATGGAAATGATTTGAAGTGGTGGAGGTGGATAACGAGGCAGGATCTTCCGGCGCAGAGCTTAAGGACTGAGACTTTGCTGTTGAACTTTCCGGTTTCGGGCTGGTATTGGTGAGTTCTTTCGATGTCTAATCCGATTATGCGCTTGATTTGTCTATCGGTGCCGACGACTGTCAGGAGCTCGACGAGTGGTCGATGGATTTCGGACTCGGACGTGATCAAGGTTGATTTTACATCTCTGTTTTCTACTCTGAATTTGTAGGCGTTTGACATTCTTGCGCCGGGGGTTCTTCGGAGACGGGAAAGGGTGGTGGTGGGTGGGGCTTCGGAAGTAGAGAAAAATGGGAAATTTAGGTTTGGCGAGGGGCAGAGCTACCTACAAGGTATTGGTTTCGCTACGGTTGACATTTGACGAGGCAAACGACGGATCTTCTCCGTTCCCATTTTTCATGTTTAGGTTCCGCCCCATTCACTAAATCATTAAATTTATTTATATTATGACGAATTGGGATTAAGGAATGTTGGCTTACTTAAATATTTGTCACTATTTTTATTACTCCGCATATGATATAAATTGGATGAATTAAGGCTCCGTTTTGATTGGGGTGAATCGAGGTAGGGGTAAACATTAAAAATTAACCTAGGTGAAGGGAATGGAGGTGAATCGGGGTGAATATTTTAAAATTCTGTTTGGATGATATTAACCTAACCTGGGTGAATCGGGGTGAATGTTTTAAAATTTTAGTTTAAATTGAGGTGAATGAAGATTATAATAATAAAATAAATGATATTTATATCCTTATATTAAATAAATAAGTTATATTGAGGGGTATTTTGATCCTATCAAGTCAAAAATTTACTTATTCTTTCACCTTCACCTCCGTTACCCCCGAAATCGGAGGTTAATAAAAATGAGGTTAATCGAGGTGAATGGAGGTGAAACATTAACCTCGATTCACCCAGGTAAAATTATTAACCTGATACCCAAACAGGATGAATCAATTCATTTACATCCATTAACCTCCTTCCACTCCAAAACAAACAGACCATAAGAGTGTACTTCACCCCAAAAAACTCACATATAACTTTCGAACAATATACTTATATGAAGTGAATGGAGAGAACGATTTTATTCTTCCAATTCACCCAAACTAAAAATGGATACCAGATAATATACTAATTTTTGGCCAATAAATTCCTAATGGATACAAGTTAGGGTCACCGTTACCAAGAAGGTGTTTAACATCCGGTGAAAATGGGATTCTCTATTATTCAGGACGCAAGGTTAAACTATTAGGCCATGGCTGAAGATTGAAATTATTTTTGGTAGCAATCATATTAAATTCAGATAAACTAACCCTTGCTTATGCTATTAAAAAAAATAATTTAAATAATTGGCTTATTTTTAGAAATTTTTAGGCCAATAGTTTCCAAAGAATTAATTATTTTGGATAAGTATATTTTTTTGAATAACTCAAAACAAAGCTAAAATAATGTTTATAATAAGAAATTATATACTAGGTCACTTTTCACTAATAACAATTGCTACACCTTAAAATTTACTACTTATTTTCATTTTCAGCGAAAGTATAATACCAAATAGTTGAGTGTTGTAGTTGTAATTATTGTAAGTCCTGCTTGTCATATCATCTTTACATAAATCACAAGGCAAAGTAATTAGAACGTAAACATGATAATTAATATAAAAAAAACTTCATAACATAAATATAATCAAATATTAACTCCAAGTACAGTATCAGTTATACAAAAAGAAATGCCGTAGAAGTAAGGTCCATAAAGATTTTTGAATAAAATAATAGTTCGGGTAACATGACTCTACACCCATAAACCTTGATATAAAAGTCACTCCATGTAATACTCCATTTTTAGAAAATCCTAATAAATATAATCAGTAATTATGTGTATTAATTATAATAATTATTGTAAGGTATTTGTACTAAAAATATTATTAATATGTGTAATATTATTACAACTTATTAGTTATAAATTTTAATTAGGCTAAAATATGTTAGATGGTGCATATTAAAGTTTAAACCTTGGGTTGAGTCGTAATCGGTATCCGTTTCATCAAATAAACAGATTCCAGTAATTAGATTATTTTTACCCAAAATACTTTACTCGATTTTGTACCTAACTAAATTATCCCTACCCTATTCTACTTTCTTACATTACCCTACTCTCCAGCTACCCCGACACACCATCCTCACGCCACCATCATACCACATGCCTCCCCTTTGCTCTACTCTCCTTCTTTTGCTCCTCTTTTCCCTACACGCCATCCTCTTCTTAAGTCCTCTACCCCTTCATTTTTTATCTTAAATTAACCCCCCAAATAGCCCAAAAATCACACCCATCAACGAGCCCAACCAAAATATATACACCTCCCCCTGGCAAACATTTTCCACACCTCAACCCCAAGCACCTTCCTACATCTTCCTCCTAGTTACAACAAGACTCACCATTTCCTCACCCCTAGCTGCAGCAACACTCACCTTTCCAACCCCCTAGATGCAGCAAAACTCACCATAACCTACCCCTAATACCGGCATAAACTTCCATTCAAACACCCACTACTTACGGCAACAATTACCGCACCATTTTTTTTCTTTTACTCTCTTCCTTTGCTGCAGCTAGAGCTGCTGTTCCTACCCCCTAGCTACAGAAAGAGTTCTTGCAACCCCTCCCCAACCTGCAACAACATCCATCAAAGCCCAACACACCTACCTTCGGCCATAATAACTGAAACTCCCCTTTGTGCTGCACCATTTTCCCACCGTTGCTCACCCCTCTCTTCGACCAAATCCACCGATTCCACCCCCCTCATTTTGGCATTTCTTGATTCTGCAACACCCCTAGCAATGGTAGGTTGTGCCGTTGCTAGCCCACCCTTACTCAGCAACCCCAACAGATCCCCCCTTGTTACAAAATTTTCGTCCGACTCCTCCTTTGAACCTTAGTTTGGTTTTTCCCATTTTATATTCCATTACCTTAAACCTTCATCAATTATATTATTAATTCTATTATTTTTTGTTAATTAGTCTTAGGTGATATTCTGGAAGTTTAGAAAGAAGAGGTTTAGGATAAGCGTGCTTAGAGACCCGAGCCTTTATTTATGAGGATACTAGTTGATGTTTTGGGTTTTACATGAAATGCTTGTATGATTATATGTGTTATCATGTTATTGTTATTATATTATTAAAATGCATGTTGATGATGATATGATATATTAATATGAATTATATGATAGAAAGGAAGTGAGAATATCGAAAGATATACTAATACAATGATATTACGCTAGGATGTATTTTGTGGATAATTATAAATTGTGGGAGAGCAATATAGGCCTAATGAATTATTACAACTAGAAAATAATTATATTTAAGATGTTCATTGATAAAAGGAGAATTTGAAAAAAGGGATATTGAGGACATGGAATTTTCGTAAAATATGAGTTGTCAACTATTTTTAAGGGCATTTTTATCAATATGGGTTAATATGGGAATTTTGATATTTCAGCATGTTAAATGGATTAAAATATGCTGATAATATCATGTGAAGTGTTTGGGAGTAATTATAAAGGTTATAAGTTCTTCAAATGAGAAAATAGCCTAATTTGGGAATAATAGCTTTAAAATGGTAATGTTATCATCACATATGTAAAATGTTAGATTTAGGTCACGAATTTCAGATATGACGTTAATATGGGTATTTTATAGATTTATAGTTATTTTGGTAATTATATGAGCCTTATGGGTGAAGTTATGACTTACTTGTGAAATTAGGATTTTGGGAGCCTTATAAATAATAACTTTTAAGATAGCGTTATTATCACATGTGTAAGACTTTGGAGTTAGGACTCAAAATTTGGGCACGTTAATGATACTATTATTTGAGGAACATATACTAAATTTGGTGGATAAATAATCAATATAGGAGAATTTATGCTTAAATTGTGAATTTAGGGTTTTCGGGGATCCAGATGAGCATCTTAATCTTTGATAATAGTCTTATTATATGTATATTGGTGTCTCGCTTGAATTAATTATGTTTCTTACTCATAAAAAAAATTATGAATAAGATAATAATAATTGAAAGTAAAATATCACGTGAACCGGGTCGAAGTGTTTTATGAGTTCGTTCTACCGGCTTAACAGTAGTAGCTAGGTACATTTTGCCCTGGAAGGTGCATCAGAACATTCCACATGTTTAAGAATAGTGGGGCCTAATCTCAATGTTTAATACACCATTTTTTTAAAATTTAATTTTATTAAGCTTAATTATTTTATTAGCATAAATTGATGTAAGTATTTATTTATTTTAATTTTTATTCATTTTATCAATTTTATTGATGATTTTGACTTCATATTTAAATTTAATTAATCTTTATCATTGCTAATCATTCTAGATAAATTTTTTCATGACCATCATTTTATTACATTCATATGATTTCAATTTTCAATAAAAAATATGTATTTTCATTCTTTTTCGTATTTTAATTTCTAATATTTTTGACTTGTTTTCGATTATAACTTTGTCATGTGATTATGAATTTATTTTAGAGTTATATTTTTTTAACGAAGTATATTATTTAAATTCAAAAGGTACTATTTTCATCCCAAGTCTCCAATCACTCCACAACTATCCCATTAGCTTGTTTACACCCTAAATCAACTTTCCTCACGTAAAGAGTATCCCCATGCAAGTTTTATCCATCTCATGCAAACTCTCAAAGTCCCTATGCAAACCCTAGAATTTCCATGCATGGTTCTCATCTCTCATTCATTTTGGTCAACCTCATATCCCCCTTAGCATCTCACTTCCCATTTGTTTCTTTTTGTTCTTTCATTTCCCATATCATAATATCATTTGTCCTAGTATGCATGTCTTAGAGGGTCATATCATTGTACACCACAATCACCACATATACATATCATACTCATTCCATAAGAACACATACAAAACATACCTCAACTCCAAGCTGCGCTACACATAAGACAAGTTAAGGAAAATCATACGATACATAATATAACATGAAATATAAAGCATATAAGGCATACAAGTCACATAGCACACATGGGCCTAAGCTACATCCTTACCTAAAGCGACGTCAGGCTTGGAGCACGCTCCTACGAATCCTTAGGGTTTTAGCTCGATTCACCTATAAGAGGAAAAATACTAAGGATTAGTTTGTAACACCCCCAAATTTACTACTAAAAAATTTCATTTAATTTAAAGAGGTTTAGCGGAAGACAACAGATAAAACTGTAAATTCGGGGGTATTACCGCCACACTTAGTACCAGATCGATTCGCTCTTACCGACCCGATACTAAGTGCTAAGGCTAAAAGAATAACACAAAAAAAATGAGACATTAGTAAAGCATACGTTTAAAGGAATCAGAGTGCGAAAGTCAAGAGTTACAATCCGAAGTACAATTTAAAAGTTTCAAATGTCAGGGGACATAAAATAACAGAATAAACAAAGTACGATAAATCAAAGGAACGAGACAGGGGATGCTCTCCAGCCACTTCACACTCGGCCCCCAAGCTAGATCCAAACTCAACTCTCAGCCCTAAAAGTGCCACAGACTCGTCCCCTACCTGCAAAACTCAGACGAGACTTCTGCTCGTGGGAATGAGCAGCACCCATGAAATGGGTGATCAGTACGCTATGTACTAAGTAAGGGAATAGACGCACTAAGGCCCACATACATAGAAATACATGAACAAGCAGACATAGCATATGAATAATAAACAATAACACAGATGGACAATGCTGGTTACGAGTCAGATAACTTTCTCATAAGATCTCAGATAATTATAACAATTCACATCATAGTCTTTATCAATCCATGTGAGTGCGGGAGCCCCACTATTATAGCCGGTGGAACAATCACGAGGGCCATGCCCTGCCACTATTATAGTTAGTGGAACGGTTGCGAGGGTAATATACCCTACCACTATTATTTACCGGTGGACCGGTCTAGCCCTGACTCACAAGGTATTCCACTGTAAATATTAGTATATTTCCATGTCTTATCACTTTTACGTTTGGTTTGTTGAGCACAAAATCCCCCACTATTATACCCGGTGGAACGGTCGCTAGGGCACATACCTTGCCACTATTATAGCCAGTGGAACGATAGCGAGGGTAAGATACCCTGCCACTATTATAACCGGTGGACTGGTCTGGGTTCGGCTCAACATCTTTCTTTGTAAGTAGTTAGTGTTTTAACGTATCTTATTTGAAGGAATTTCACCTTTGTCATGCATGGCCAGAGGGCCTCAACACATCACATCAAAACTGATGGCATATTCGTACTATCACATACTTATGAGGACACAAGCACACGTCTTGATTCCAAGCCACGTTACACATGGAACAGATAAGATAATGAAGTTTAAAACATGACACATAACTCATATAGAACATCCACGGCACGTAGGATACATTTCACACATTCAGCCTTAGCTATATCCCTACTTGGTTTAGGTTACCGAGCTATTTCCCGTGCTTATATTAGGCCACTAAACACCCTTTGTAATTATCATACTTAACACATTTCTCGCATTGGAAACCCAACCTCTAGGCGTATAGGACAGGGCCCACCACCTTATACCCCGAGGTCTACTCATACAATTTTAACGCCCCACGTATCATGACCCTTAGACTCAACTCCCCCTCACATTTCGCTCCTCCTCGATTATTCTTATTATTTTTCTTTTTCTTTTTCCAACTTCTCTTATTAGGCTTTCCTTCCCAAACCCTAGGTACCCTTATATCACCCTACATACTATTTTTCACCTCAAGCCTCCAAACTCCCAAACAGACCTTCCATTACCTTCCACATGTCCCAAAGTAACTTTTCATACGTAAGGTTCGCCCCCATGCGGACCTTAACCTCCCCATGCAAACCCTATCATTTCCACTATGCCAAACCCTATCATTCCCACGCAAACCCTAGTTCTCCCATGCAACCTTATTTTCTCCCACACTTCTATTTATTTAATTCCCCTTTTTTTCTCATCATTTCACAGATTATAGATTACCTAGGTCGTCCATACCTACGTTAACCAACGTACTTCCCCTTGGTTATTTTAGTTGTTTATTTTTCTCTTTCAAGCCCCCACTCCACAACTCCTCATCAACACACCTAGCATGCATGTCGTAGGGGTCACATCACATCACATCATCTTTGTACCATACCATATTAGTACATACAGACAAGAGCATGAGAACATACCTCGGTTCCACACTACGCTACATAAATACACAGATAACATATAGATTATAGCATACAACCGCACAAGGCATACAAGACAGGTAAAACATGCAATACACACAGGTGGCCTTAGTTACGTTTTTACCTAAATCGGCGTCGGGCTTGGAGCACGCTCCTACACCTCCTAGGGTTTGACTCGGTTCACCTATAAGGAAGAAATACTAAGGGTCAATCTCCCTCTATCCGAATTATCATAATTTCCTATCTTACCCCTATCCTGGCCTAGTACTATAATTAATATTAATAATAGTAGTTTATAATTAAAAAGGTGGGGTTATTATTATTCTCAAGGTAGTTAAGCAAATGACCACTAATCAAGACACGCCTTAGTAAAACCCATAGTTATCAAAGTAAAGGGTTTAATATTACTAATAACAATATTATTATTAACACCAATAATAATAGTAAAAATACTACTAATAATAGTAATAGTGGTTACAATGATAATAATGATGATAATAACAATTGAAATCGTAGTAATATCGGTAATGATAATGATAATAATAATAATAATAATAATAATAATAATAATAATAATAATAATAATAATAATAATGATGATGATAATGATGATAGCAACAACCATGATCTGATAATAATAATAATAATAATAATAATAATAATAATAATAATAATAATAATAATAACAACAATAATATTGGTGATGATAATAATAATAACAATAGTGCAAATAGCAATAATAATACTAAAAACAATAATAATAAGGATAACACCACGATATTAAGGGTTAGGAAAATAACAAAATAATAATAATAATAATAATAATAATAGTAATAATAATAATAATAATAATAATAATAATAATGATGATGATGATGATGATGATAATGATAATAATAATAATAATAACAATGATAGTGAAAATTATGGTGATAGCAATAACGATAGTAATAATAATATTAATAATAACAATAAGGATAATGATAATAATAATAATAATAATAATAATAATAATAATAATAATAATAACACAACAATAACACAACCATAATAATAATAATAATAATAACACAACAATAACACAACCATAATAATAATAATAATAATAATAATAATGATAATAATCATAATAATAATAAGAATAATAGGAATAATATTAATAATAATAACAATGATAACGATAATACTAGTAATAATGCAGATAATGATAATAAGAGTACTAAAAGTAATAGTATTAAGTAATAATGATAATAAGGATATTAATGATGGTAATAGTAGTTAAAGTAATAAGTGTGGTAATATAACGATAGTAATGATAATAATAATAATAATAATAATAATAATAATAATAATTTTAATGATAGTAATAATAATAATAACAAGAACGGTAATAATAATGTTGATAACATTAGTCATAATAATAATAATAAGGGTAAGAACAATAATAATACAATAATGGCAACTACAACCACCATAACCATATTATTAATAATAATGATAATGATAGTAATATTAATAGTAACAATACTAGTATTAGTAAAACTACTAAAATAATAATAATAATAGTAATAGAGATACTAAAGATGTTAGTTATAGTTAAAGTAACAAATATGATAATAATAATAATAATAATAATAATGATAATAATAATAATCGTAATAATAATAATAACAATAGTAATAATACTAATATTAGTAATATTAGTAATAACTTAACAAGGTCTTATAGTTAATTAACACCATTAATTATAGGTTCTTAGGGTAAGGTTGGGTCCTAGTAATAATAATAAGGGTGGTAGTATTAGTAATAATAATAATATTAGTAATAATAATGATAATGTTAATATTAATTATAATAATACTAATAATGGTAGTTAATAATGTTAAATCATTAATCACTTTTATTTTTTTAAGATTTAGGGTTCAGGGTGTTGGGCAACCTGGCTGAGAGGTAGTGACACTGGTGGCGGCGCGGCGGAAGCTGCGGCGGCGGTGGAGGAAGGGAAGAGAGGGGAAAAATGGAGATGGAGGCTAGGGAAGGGAAACTAGGAGAAAGGGGAGGTGTAGGGTGGTAGGGCAGGGTTCCCTGGTCGTTTTGGGGGGTGGTGGCGGTGCTGCAACCGGCGGTATGGCTGGCGGCGGCGGCATGAAGGTGGCACAAGGCTGCAAAGGCTAGCTGAAGGTAGGGCAGCGCGCGGCTTGCTCTGTCTGGGTTCCTAGTTTTCGAACCCAATTAAGGCGGCCTTCGGGGATATTTATAGGCCAAATTGAAGGGAAAAAAACGAGCTTTGAGGGGTTAGGGGGCTTCGGGTTAGGGTAGGTTGTCCGGCGAAATTGGTTGGCGCATGGTCTAAAATTTGCAGACCATGATTCACCTGGGAAATGGGGGATTTCGTGTGGGAGAAGGGCTGAGTCATTTGGTCACATCCACAGGAAAGTCAACGGGGAGAAGAGGGGCGAAATGACTGGTGATAATGGCGTGGTGGTGAAGGCTACGTCTTTGGCAAAAATTTAGGCTGCAAGTGGCTGAAGGTTGAAGACGAAGTACAGGTGAGGCAAACTAGCCGTTCAGCGTGAAAGAAAGGAAAGAAAGAAAAAGGCCGAACCGGCCTCGAGGAAGGAAAGAGGTGCGCGGGGGAGAGCTGGGCAGCGCTAGGGTGCTGGGCCAGCAGGCCGGCCCAAGTCGGGGGAAGAGTAGAAAAAAAGAAGAGAAGGAAGGGAAAGAAAAGGAAAAAGAGGGGGGAAAAGGAGAAAAGGAAAAAATAAAAGAAGGGAAATTAGTGGTTGGATTAATTAGCATGATTTGGAGTAATTTTGGATTTTTAATAAAATAATTATATTATAGTAATAATTAAATTCTCTTTTTAGGTTAATTTAGGGATTTTTGAAGAAATTTTCTTGAATTATTTTTTTAATTAGCAAAACACTCTACATTTTTTTCAATTAAATTATTTAAAAGTTTATATTAATTTGAATGTATTTTATTCTTCTTAATTTAAATAAATTAATTTATTTAATTAATTTCTAAAATAAAATCCTTAATTAGCTTAAAATACCACAATTCCTCCTATTTAAAACACTTTTAAATTTCCTCTTGGTTTACCCTAATTAACTTCCTCTTATTTTAATAAAAGTAAATTATTTTGATTAACCTTCAACATAAAAACCTTATTTATTAATAGATAATATAAATTAGGATATTTGGGACATTTCATAGTTTCCCTCCTACCAAAGTACCATTATTCCTTATTTTAGTCTAAGATTAGGGTTATTATTATTAAAGAGAGTATTATACATGAAAACCGGGGTTTTTATCTTAAAAATAGCCTACTAGATATTATTAGTCAAAATATGTTTATTTTAATATTTAGTGCTATACTTATATTCTTATTAAACCTAATAGCTTTATTCTTATAATGATAGCACTAATATTGGTTATAGCAAAATGGTGATAATAATAATAATAATAATAGTAATGCTAATGCTTATGGTGATAGAAACCCTAGCATTTTTAAGGGTAAGTCTGATAATAGTGTTAGGGTTAAAATAATAATATAATAATTGCAATACCATTAAAGTACAAATATTCCTAAAAATAATAATGATAAAAGTTATATTTTGAATAATAATAATAATATAAGGGCTCAAATGCTTTTGCCACAATAATAGTAACAAAATAATGAAAATAATAATAGTAATAACTAATAATGATACTATAGTAATAATGTTAGTGATAAAGGCATTAGGAATAATATTAATGATATTCTAATATTAAATAGTAAAATACTAAGTTTTAAGTATTTTTCTTCTTTAAAGACAAAATGATAATATGCCAACTTTGGTTTAAAAACATTAATAATAATAAAATTAGCAATAATAATAATAATAATAATAATAATAATAATGATGATGATAAAAATGTTAAGTATAACAATAATAACAATAACAATGATAATAGTAACCAAAATGATAATAATAATATAAAGGTCCAAATTTTTATATTAATAAATAAAAGTAATGATGGACAAAGTTAGCATTACCAATATTAGTAAGGAAATAATGATAATGGTAATAATAATAATAGTGAT
This sequence comes from Tamarix chinensis, assembly GCA_030549775.1. Classification (NCBI taxonomy): domain Eukaryota; kingdom Viridiplantae; phylum Streptophyta; class Magnoliopsida; order Caryophyllales; family Tamaricaceae; genus Tamarix; species Tamarix chinensis. Next base: position 59,727,037 of record CM060177.1, on the reverse strand, counting down.
AATAAAAATAATAAGAAAATAAATTTGGGTTAATTAGTAATAACAATAATAATAATGGCATTAATAATAAAAACAATAATACTAATAGTAATAATAATAAAAATGATAATAGCAATATAAGGGTTCAAATGTCTACCATAATAGTAAAGATAATGATAATAAGCCATATCTAGTATTAGTAATAATAGTAGGAATAATAGTGAGATTAGTAATAATACTAATAGTAAACGAGGAAAAGTCTCAATCATAATGACATTAAGGTTGTAGGCCATCATTAATGATAATATTATTATTGGTTAGGAAAATCATAAACTTAGGTGAAGTAGTAATAGTAGTAGTAGTAGTAGTAGTAGTAGTAGTAGTAATAGTAGTAGTAACAACAACAACAACAAAAAAACAACAGCAATAATACCACTAATAATAACAATGATAGAGATAACTATAGTAATACTAAAGTTAATGATAATAATAATAATAATGATAATAAAAATAATATTATTATTATTATTAGTAGTAGTAGTAGTAGTAATAATAATAATAATAATGATGATGATGATGATGATGATAATAATAATAATAAGGATAACCATTTTAATGCTAAATTTGTAGCCTTTTAGATAGTATAACCTAGTTATAAATATTTCTGAAATTAGGTTAGGAAGTAAGGGTGATACACAATAATATTAATAATGGTAATAATAATAATAATAACAATGATAATACAAACTAATAATAATAAGAATAATAATAATAGTAATATTACGGATAATACCATTGATATTAAATAAAATTATTAACACTTATAGAAAATAATTTAAGGGCAGGGGAAGTTGGAGCACCGCCTCAGGTTAGTGGTGGAACTGCCGGCGGCGCGTGGCGGCGACGGCGGCGGTGGTGGAGGAGGAAGAGAGGGGAAAGATGAATATGTAGGCAAATAGAGAGGAAGTGGAGGGGTGTTTGAGGTGGAGGAAGGTGCAACAGGTGAAGAGGGGTGGAATGAATGTGATGGTGTAGCTGGGAGTGGCGACGCACGATGGTTGGCGCGACGGCTGAAGGTGGTGGAAGGTGGTGGAAGATGAAGGAAGTTGAAGGAGGGGGAGGCAGGGGGAGATGAAGGTATGGGAAGGTTCCCTAGGTGTTTTGGAGGGTGGGGGAGGTGTTGGTAGCGGCGAGAGTGGTGGTGGAAGGAGGCGAAAGGGGCGGCGAGGGGCTAGAGTGGCTGTTCGGGTGGGCGACTTTGCACGACGGGGGCGCCATGTGTAGGGCAAGATAGGGGCTAATGGTGGTTTTTTTTGTAGAGGGAGGTGCAGGGAAGGTTTTGGTGGGAGGCGTTTGTGGCGAAGATCGCCGAAGGTGGCGGAACAAGGGGTTGTTTGGGCGGTAGCGAGAAGTAAAGTTTATGGGCTTGCGAAAAAGGGAGCTCAACTATCGCTGCCCCAGGAGTGTATTTAAAGGCCAATTGAGGGGCAAGACGACAAGAGAAGAAGAAGACACGCAGGGCAGGTGTAGCAAGACCATCATTCAGCAGTGGCAGGCGGTGCAGTCCTGCGAATTGCAGGTTAGGTCGGGAGAGAGAAAATGGAAAGGAAGGGGCACACGTGAGGGAGCTATGAGGTTTGTTGGGGTCAAAAGAGGGAAAGAAAATGACAGGGAGAGGGGAAGGGAAGGATAACCGGCGGTGCAGGGGTGCCCGACATGCGTAGAGGTACAGGTCGGGCTGCAGTTGCGCGAGGAAGAAGAAGGAAAGGGAAAGGGGAAGGACCGGGCAGTCCAGGGGAGGAAAAGAAAAAAAAAGAGGATCGGCCGACGGTTCGGGCGAAGGAAGCAGGTAATGTGCGAGACAGGCCAGGGAAAGTGATCTGGGTCGACAAGCTGGCCCAAACCGGGGGGAAGATGGAAAAATAAGTAAAGGAGGAAGAAATAAAAAGGAAAAGAAGGAAAAAGGTAAAAGGAAAATGAAAAAAAAAAGATAAAATGGTTGGGTTGGGGTATTTGGTCTTTATTTATTTATATATTTAATTTAGATATTTAATTTTAATAATAATTATTTTAAGTATAATAATTAAATTCATTTTTAGATTAATTTGGCTATTTTTGATAAATTTTCCTTAACTTCCATTTTAATTAGTAAAATGTCCAAAATCTTTCAAATAATTTATTAATAATTTATCTTAATTTTCCTCAATTAATTTCCTCTTTATTTAATAAAATAATTTATTTTCTTAATTTTCCTAATAAATCATTTTTCTGCTATAATTCTTAAATTAGGATTTTTAGGGTATTTCAGATAGGATTAGAAGAGTGTAAGAAAATTAATCAGTAAGGCTTAAAATTTAGAGAGAAGACATTGAACACTAGACTTAAAGATTTTGGTAGCAAAATAAAGAGGTGCATAGAAGGGATGATTGGAAATATGTATAGCCAACCAATTGAAGGATAAAACAGAGGGTTTAGGAATCAACTCAAAACCTAAAAATTAAATGTTTGAATTCAATCTTAATGAATGGATTTTGTCCAAAATTGATTGACCTGTTCTCCAGAGCTCAAATGGTGTCTTTAGAGAATGTAGGTCAATTAGGCCAGAATTAACAAACACAAGTGAAGTAATCAAAGGGCCATATGGAAGGAATAGTCTAATTTCTTAGAGTTATGCCTAAGATCATCTCAAAATCAAGTGGAAGAGAGAGGTGGAAGAAGATAATATTGAGGTCATCTCTCCCCACTTAATTGTCCCAATTGAACTCTAGATTGATTCGAGCCAATATTTTGGGTTAAATGTATCATGCCAATGGTTAGGAATCTCTTAGAAATAAATTGGTATGGGTTAGTAAGGTTGAATTTTAGTGTAAGATCTTTTTCAAAAAAATGAAGCTTGAAATAAATGGCCAGCTAGACCAACTAATCAATCAATTTTGGCCTACTAGTTCACTATTCTATATACCAATGGATTTATTCTCCAAACCAATCAATCAATTTAGTTGATAAAACATAATTTGTTGAAATGACAAACTAGTCAATTGATTCATAAAACTGATCGATTGGTTTACCCTAAAAACTCAATAAACTCCATTTTTTAATAGGATTTCAAATAAAAATGTGGCTCAAACCAAATTATAACATTAAATCAAGATCAAAGGTCCAAAAATTTACAAAATTCTCATTCAACCATTTACAAAAAATTATGGGGTATTACAACACTACCCCTTTAAAGAGAATGCGACCTCTAAGCCTATAATAATCTAATCACGTCGTTACACAAAAAGGTAAAAAAAAACATCATATTCACATTAAAAGAAAAGGATAATTCCAATTAGATAAAAAAATTTACACTTAAGATAACAACTTTGAAAACAACCCTAGATACTTGGCTCAAATTTCTTTCTCATCCTCCCAAGTAACCTAATTTGTACCATGTTGTGACAAAAGAACTTTCACTAAAGGAACGGTCTTCTTACGTGTCACTTTTGTCTTGGGGTCAAGAATGCTCAGCGATCACTCCTCATAAGTCAAAGACTCATCGAGCTCAAGCAACTCTGGTTAGATAAATTGTGAAGGATATACTACATACTCCTATGGTAGGTATATGTGGAAGATATTGTTTACACGTGACAACTCCATCAGTAAAGATAAGCAATAAGTGACTTCATCGACATAATGCAAAATTTCATGTGATCTAATATACCTTGGACTAAGATTACCCTTCCTACTAAACTTTATAACTCCTTTGGTGGGAGAGACCCTCAAAAGAACTCTAATCACCCACCTCATAACCATCAATTTATCTTTTTTTGTCTATATAGTTTGGTTATCTGTTATAGGTAGTTCTCATCTGGTCCTGAATCAAAAAAATGTGTCATGTCATCTCCTTGATCATCTTAGATCTTAACATGAGTGTCTCACTGATGTTGTTCAAACATAAGGAACTACAACACTTCCTATCGTACAAGGCCTCAAAAGGTGTTATCTTGATACTGGCATTATAACTTTTGTTGTAGGAGAACTTAATGAAGTCTAGAAAATCTTCCCAACTTCCCCCAAAGTCTAACACATATGGTTGAGGTATATCTTCCAACGTCTAAATGGTCCTCTCAGCCTAACCATCCATATCTAGGTGAAAAGTAGTAATCATATTCAACTGAGTACCAAAGGTATCTTGCAATTTCTTTCAAAAGTTTGATAAGAATCTAGAATTTCAATTAAACACAATATCTTTAGGAACTCTATGGAATCTCACCATGTGCTTTCTATAGGCATTAACTAGTTACTATATGTTCCATGTCGCCTTTATCAGTATAAACATGATCGACTGGTTAAACCATCCACAAAAACCTAGATGGAATAAAAACCACTATGAGTCCTTGAAATACCAACCATGAAGTCTATTGATATGTTGTTGTTCCAATTCCACTTTAGAACTTCAAGTAGTTACACTAACCCTTCCTATCTCTTATGCTCAATATTAACCTTCTAATAGGTTGGACATCGAGCAATGAACATTACCACTTCATGATTCATGTGAGGCCACCAATATATCTTCTTTAGGCCCTTGTACAACTTGTCTCTTCTAGGGTTAACGGAGTAGGGATTGTAATGTACTTCTTTAAGAATCCTCCTCTTAATCTCCACATACCTTTGTGGTACACACCATACACCATGTTACCTAATACTACCATCCTTGTGGACATGCCATCCTTCAACTCTGCCTTCTATGATACTAGTTTGGATTCTCTCAACCTTAATATCACCAACTTCGTTATCTTAGATCCCCTTAAATGTTGAAGGTGAAATAGCGAGTGCACTCATTCTTGCCTCTAGGCTTCCAACAATGATGGGTTCAATTTCCATCTTCTTGATCTCTTGGCACAAATGATCTGCCAACACATTCGTGTGCAAGAAATGTTATGTCTTTTGGCTAAGTGCATCTACCACCACATTAGTTTTACCCTCATGGTAGGTTAATTCCAGGTCATAATCCTTAACAGCTCCAACCATCAATGTTGTTTCATGTTCAACTCCTGCTAGGTCAAGATGTACTTAAGGCTCTTATGGTTGAGCCCCCAAATCTTAAGAGCAAACACTACTGTAAAAAGGTTTAGGTCATGCATCAAGTAGTTATGTTCATGCAGCTTTAGTTATCATGAGGCATAAGCCACCACCCTTCCATGTTGCATTAGCATGCAACCTAGTCCACAATTGGAAGAATCATTGTACACCTCAAAATCATTAGTCCTACTTAGAAATGTGAGCACTAAATCTGAAGTCAAATGCCTTTTCAACTCTTAAAGGCTTCACTATACTTCCTGTTCCACCAAAAATGTGTATCCTTCTTCAATAATTGCATCAACAATGGAAAAATATTGGAAACATTTTCCATGAAGTGATGGTAGTAACTAGCTAACCCTTGATAATTATGCACTTCCTTAATAAAAGTGGGAACTGGCTATTCAAAAAAAAGCTTGAATCTTGGCAGATCCACAACCATTCCATAATTAGAGATCACATGACCAAGGAAGGCCAACTAATCTAGCTAAAACTCGCACTTTGAGTGTCTGGCATACGGTTGGTGTGATCTTAGAAAGGCCAAAGTATACCTCAAATGTTGATCATGCATTTCTTGGTCATTGGAGTAGATGAGGATGTGATTAATGAACGTGAACTAGTCTAAGAAAAGATAGAAGATCTAGTTCATGAGTAACATGAAACTTGCTAGAACATTAGTCCGTCCAAAGGTCATTACCATGAACTCGTAATGTCCATAGCTTGTCTTAGAAGCCATCTTAGGAATGTTATGTTATACTATCCTCAATTTATAATAGCCTGATTGTAGATTAATCTTAAAGAACATATTGGCTCCCATGAGTTGATCAAACAAATCATAGATCCTTGGTAACAAATAATGATTCTTCATCGCCACCTAATTCAACCCTCAGTAGTTGATGCACAACCTCAATATCCCATCCTTCTTCTTTATGAACAAAATTGGTCCTCACCATGGCGATATTCTTGGGTGGATATAACCCTTCTCTAAAAGCTCCTGTAATCGAGCTTTGAGTTCTTTCATCTCTGTAGATGCCATATAGTATAAAGCCTTATATACCGGATCTATTCCTAGCAACATATTTACTATGATTTCAACTTCTCAAACTTATGGCATTCCTACAATCTCCTTGGGGAAAACATAAGGAAATTCATTGAACACCGCTATTTGCTCCAATGGCATCATAGTCACTTTAGTGATTCTGGCACTACACAAGTAGAGTAGATATCCCTTACGTATGAGTTTACTTAATGTGGTTGCTAACACAATCCTTGTTGAGGGATTAGGTTCACACTTTTGATATGAAACCCTGATACCCTATGGTCATCACAGAACCATGTATTCTTGCGCGCAATTGATCTATGCTTGGTATTTCCCAAGAATATCCATCCTAACACTTATGTCAAAATCATGCAACTTTAGCTCTATGAGGTGTAATGGAAACTCTATTCCTCCCACTACCAAAAAAAATCCTTGATATAAACCAAAGAATGCAATCTTATCCCTCAAAGGCAACACCATAGAAGTAGAAATGGCACTTCAAGGAGATAGGTCGCTCTAGTTGTGAATGTAGATGCCATGAAGAGTGTGATGCACCTAAATAAAAAAAGAAAGAAAAGTAAGTAGATATAGTAAGCATACCAGTTACCATGACAGCCTATCATTTTACCTCTATCTAACTCATCACTTTTATGCTTCTTATTGATAGAACTCCTAGGGTACTAGCTAATCCCTAACCTTGCTAAAAAGGGTGAGGCCTTAGACCTCTAGGCTGACTAGCTCGACTAGTGGAACTGGCTAGCAATGAGGAACTTTATAAATATATAGTTGTGTCTACTGGATAGATCTTATACTTTGAGCTTTTATCTGGCTCCTCTAAATGCTTCCATTGCTAACTCAGCTCTCATATGATTTGTGCCCCTCCATGTCACATTACCTTGTTACCTCTACAGTTAACCTTTGGGTGATCTGACCCACATCTCTTGTAGAGGTAGTGCCTCTCCTCGGCACGATCCCTAGACAACCCTCTAGATTAAGGTGCAAACTTCATGCTCTAACCAAATCTTAGCGGCAAACTACCATAGAAAGCCTTTTTCTAGTCACAAGGATGCTGGTAGCTCTTAAATTTCCTCTTAACCCTGAATGAGCACTCTAAGTTTGAATTTCTCAAGATGCCTCCAAGGCTTGCTCGTACATCCCTCCTATATCTAGCAGAGTGACTCCAAACAATAGCTATTAGTATTGAATCTTTAGGAGGATTTTGAAATAGTGAACTTATATCACTTGATTAGCCTTTGCCTTTGGGGCAAACTAGACCAAGTCCATGAATCAAGTATAATACTCCTTGATGGATGTGCCTCCTTACCAAAGGACCATGAACTCATCATACTTCTTCATGCATATGAGAGTTAGGTAGAATCGGGCTCATATAACCTCGAAGAATGGTCCCCATTCCTTAGGTTCTCCACCCCTACTTTAGACACTCCTCTACCATGCATCCTCCCTTCCTCTCAAATAGTATATAACCATATCTACCCCCTGGGCTGTGAAAGTCTTCTCCATCTCCCAAATCCATTGTTCCATGGTATCGGGGTCTTTTTAGCCCTCAATGATTAGTGGGTGATGATGCCTAGCCCTCTTGAGTTAATATTTTTGAGTTGGTGTAGCTACTATCATCGGTTGAGGTTGAGGTGTTCGAATCTAGATTTCCATATATATGCTCCAATGGTATCCAAAAATTCCTCGATACACTCATAGCAGTGGTTAGCGACTAACACATTCTAAAGAATTGAAGAAGTTAGGGACAAAATTCAATCAACCAAGTACTAAGACACATATATCAATAATCACAAGCTATCTATGACATATTCCCAACCCCACTCTCACTCACAGACATTTTAGATTTGAAAATAATTAAACTTGTGTGGAAAAAAAGGAGAAAGGATTTCAAATCATGAATGATACCATCCTGTGGTATCAAATTAATATTTATTTTAGAAACTATAGTATTTTTAGAAAAAGGATTTGATAAAAACTTGGGTATCAGGCAACATATTTTCAAAAGCAATGTATTTTTTTTATAAAAATCATCTAATACCAACTTGTAACTGATGCACTGTCGTATGCACAACAAATTTAATAAATAAATCCTAATTCCCAAATACGTAGTATATGGCAAGATGGATTCGAACCCACAAGGAATGACATTTTAATCACTAATTTTGCTATTGATGTTATAACCCCGTTTATACAATTTCATTGATTCTTATACTAAATTCGATTGTACTAAATCTTAATCACTAATTGACAATTAGGGGAGGAATGAATTGGTAATGGAATTAAAATGCCATACATTCAAATAAGAAGAATGATCCTAAACAATTTAATGTTGACTTAGGAAACTCAGAATAACAAATTCCCATACTTCCTCTTAACCTTAATAAATTGAATATGCTCTCAATTTATTTTTATACCCATTTAATAATCTAGGTTACGAACACTAGATTCAATTAATGGTAGCATTATGAACGGGAAGCAGCCAACTACAATCATAATCACAAAAGCTCGGATCATGCAATTGCATGAATTAATGGATAAGATTAATAATTAATCTTCTTGCTATTATAGACAAATTTAATTAACAAATACGGGTTAATTTCATTGTCTTAGCAAAGATCAAGTTCTAAACCAAATAGGTGATCAATCTAATTAGTTCAAGAATCTTAATCTATGATATGGAATCATTCAATTCGATCCATTAATTCAATTAAACCTCATCTAGAATCAAACATTGAAAGTATGAAATGGTAATTAGGTTATAATTCCATCCTCAAATCATCCTACCCTTTTCTAATTACTCAAATTTCTACATATTCACAATTCATATAATTACACATAAATCTTGAAAATTAATAACTACAACGCATTCACGAATTCTATTATTGTAACAGTTAGATGATAATGTAGTGAACACAAATAAAATTACATAAAATCTACTTAGATTCAGAAAAAATGAAGATATTGAAATTTACAAAGGAATAGAGTAAACTTATCAATTGAAGTGCAGAATGTCAAATCATCAATAGAATTCAAGAAGATCAAAAGTTGGAATTGTGCATTACATGTATGTTCTAAAGGAATAAAGGAAGAAAAATACATTCCAAATGTTTTTCGATCCCCTTGTTCTGTCCCGAACTCTATTCTCGGATAAAATTTATCAGAAACAAGTGGCGCGGATAGTTACACGTTTTTAAATGAAAACACGGTCCGTGTTTTGGAAACACGGGACCCCCGTGTTTTCTTACAACTGCTCTACTGACAAGGATTTAAAGATCGATACTCGGGATAAATAACACGGCCCGTGTTTATGAAACACGGGACCCCCGTGTTTTTGATCTTTCCACTCAATTCCTTTGAAAGTTTCAGCTTAGCTTCTCTTGATGTATTTGTTCCCTTTCCAACTTCGCTCTCCTTGATGCAACATTTCTTGATGTGTTCTCTACTTGATTTCTTCTTTTCATTGATTTCTCCTTGAATTTATTCAATTCTTTTCTTTCCTGTAAAATCTATTCAAAGGAGGAAAACTCGACGAAAAGATTAAATCTAATAGAATTAATGAAGGATAAATGATATTTTTAGACATGAAAATAATCAATAAATCTCATCTATTAGTAACACCCTAGCTTTTCACTACCAAAACATTTCATTAGGGCATTGAAAAAGATGAAAACACACCTAAGAAAATGGGGTGTTACTATTGTACCTGACATAGAATAGGCGTATGTCACCTATCCCATATCAGATATAAGATTAAAACCAATCAAAACATTAAAACAATAGAGCGTACAAATAAAGATTACATAAATAAGTTGAAAGATCATTTACATCAGAGGAACTTACTAGATCTTGACCAAAAACATTACAAAACACATGTAGATAGAGTATGAGCTACAATAAAATGAGTTAGGGTGTGACGCCTAATTTAAAATCTCAGTTTGCCATAGACTCTATCAAAAAATTTCAAATGTTGCTACTATAAAGACCTAACCCAAACAATGAAGAATTTGCTAGCCATCCCCAAAGGCCTACACATGGCCCTCTACTCATGCAAATGAGCAGGTGATCAAGCAAATAGGCACATTAATATGCTACGTAAAGAGTAAGCCAAGTTGCTCACTCAATGTAAACTCAAGCATGAAAATCTTTCATAAGTGGATATGAAATGCAACATGCATTATGATAAATCCATGTATATATTGGTAGGATTACATAAGGACATGATACGATGCATAAACTCAACAAAGCAAAATATATCATACTTGGTTTCACATCCTCATCACATAAGCACTTACACATGTAATAGAAAAGAGGATCCAAGCAACCCCTATGGCTTATTTCCAATTAGTTAATCCTCTAAGATATGTTATTTACTTATCCATATATGTGACAAGTAAATAATTCAATAAATATTCCATTATGTAAGCAATTAGTCATTTAAACTATTAGCTAAGTGTATAAACTAGCCTTTATTCCTTTTTAATTATTTAGGTATTTTATTCCATCCTTATCCAAATATTAAGCATTCACCTGGTCACCATTCATATTTTATAAACTAATTATTTATCATCCATATTTTATTATCATCGAGTGATGGACTACGCACCACCTAGTGGTCTTAAATACTATAGAATCCTAACCAAATAAGGGACATAAATTCCAGGTCAAATCCATTCACTAAGTAGACATAATTCCAGCCCGAAGCCAATCACTAGAATAGAAAATAAGTCCACTCTAAAGACAACCAATATAGAAATAAATCTAGGCTAGAGCCAACCATCTAGGTAACTATTTTAGTATTGATACCCCTAGTAACATTCAAACTTTATTAATAATTGAAACAAAAGAGAGATAGAGATAGGATCAAAAGAGTGTAAGAAAATTAATTAGCAAGTCTCAAAGTGTAGAAAGAAAAGACTACATACATGACTTAAAGATTTCAATGGTAAAAAGAAAAGGTGCATAGAAGGGATGATTTGGGCTCTTTAAAGCCAACCAACTGAAGGGAAACATAGAGGGTTTAGCAATCAACTCAAAACCTTATAATTTACTGTTTGAATTTGAGCTAAATGAATAGATTTTATCCAGGATTTACTGACCTAATTTCTAGATCTCAAATGGTGTCTCTTGAGAATGCACGTCAAATTTGCTAGATTTAGCATACACAAGTGAAATAATCAAAGGTCCACACGGAAGGAATCTTCCACTTAGATTCATACCTGAGATTGAAGCATTAATCTCACAATCAACTAGAAGAGAAAGGTAGAAGACACAATGTTGAGGTAATCTCTCACCCTTAATTATGCTAATTGATCTTAGATCAATTAGAGAAAATATTTTGAGTTAAATGCATCATGAAAATGGTTAGGAATCTCTTAGAAATAAATTAGCATGGGTTAGTAAGGTTCAATTTTAGTTTAAGATAATTTTTTAGAAAATCAAGCTTGAAACATATGACTAGTTGGACCAACTAGTCAATCAGTTTGGGTCTACCAAGAGACTATTCTATATACTAGTAGATCAATTCTCCCAACCTATCGATTAGTTTAGTTAATAAAACACAATTTACTAAAATTATAGACCAATCTAGAGGTTCATGGAACCAGTCGATGAGTTTGCCTGAAAAACTCAATAAAATCTCATTAATATCAAACTTTGCCTCAAAACAAATAATAATATTAAATCAAGACCATAGGTCTAAATATTTGAAAAATTTTCATCCAACCACTTACAAAAAATGTGGGGTATTACAATCGGTGTAGGTTAAAGCCAACCAATATGGACATAAGTCTAAGTTGATAGCAACCATCTAGATAATCAAACTCATTAGTATCAATACGCCTAAGTACATCATTAGTGTATAGAGTAGGTAAGGCACCAATACCTACTAGGATCCCACCTAAAGGCAAAGCCCAAAAGCAGTAATAAATGCCCGAAGGTAGACTAACCTCTAATAGCTAATAAAGGATTGGATAACCCAAACCCATACATAGCTCGATTCTCTTTTGCTTTAAGTGATTAGTACATTATTCATGAGGTTACGTGATCATACAAGGCCCTTACAAAGAGTAAGTTGGTTATTCATATATTTCTTCCAAGTTAGTCCTCTCTATACCCCAACCATGTGTAGGATTTCCATTTATGCTTGTTGAATAACAATCATTCCCATTATATTATTCAATTCTAGCATATTCCTTATTTCACCACTCTATTTCTCAAGAACCATCACATTTCATATATGGTACACCTTTTAAGCCTTTAAGACACTTATTAAATATTTCATAATACATGGTCCATTTAATCCATTCATTAAGTCATTGATCCATGTTCATATATGTATTGTATCCATTAAATAATCGTACAACAACCCCATGTATAGTCTCAAAGAATGTCCAAACTACGAAGAACATAATCACACAAACCAGCCAAACCAATCAATCAATCTGGCCAAACCCGTAGATTAGTTTAGGCTGACCAGTCAATAAATTTGGCTCAACTAGACTAGACTTTCCTCAAACTGATCGATTGATTAAGGAAACCAATTGATTATCCATAGACTAGTCAATCTGTTCTACCTAACTGGTCAATGGGTTTAAGTAGAGAGTAAAACTAGGGTCTTTAAAGGCCTACCAGTCAATGGGTTAGGTTAACCAGCCAACTATTCTAGGAAGTAGTCTATTAGTTTAACCTAACTAGTTAATTAGTTTTCCCTCCAATAGCACCAAATAGTCATTTTCAAGCAGATTATGCTTATAATTCATTATTATACCTCATTGGATCATGGACTAATATCACATAACATATTTCTAGCTTACAATAGTTGCATATTTTACCATTAATCATCAAAACTTAATCTTTCCTCAAGATTCATTCTTTTCACTCAAAATGCCATGTCTAACCATTCAATTCAGCATTGTAAAGCTATATACTCCTACCAACATATAACATCACACTTAAAGAGTTCTATAACATGCAAGTTTATTCGTAACCCATTTTAGAAGTAAGAATAACTTACTCAAAGTAGGCAAAATTTTCCTCAAATAATTAAAATCAAGTTATAAAATCTTTAACTTATAAAACCTCAAAAACGACGAGGTTAACTCAAAATTTCGTGAATAACTTTTACAAATCCAAACTTGAAATATAAAGGGAAGAATGAACATACCACACTCAAACAAAAATATAGAATAATTATACTAAACCACTCAAAAAAATTTCTTAAATCTAACTCTTTCTTGCTTAATAATTAAATTTAAATATAGCTAGAAAAAGGATTAGAAGAGAAAAAGGACTCCAATCTTAAAGTGAAGATGAAGGTGAACGCTAGAGAGTTAGATTATTATTGTGGCTAAAATAAAGGTGAATAGAAGGGGAAATTAAGGATATTTATTGCCAATAAATCGATACAAATTACAAGTGTGGCGAGGAGAAGATAAAAAACCCTAATTCTTACTGTTTAAATTCAATTTAAATAGAAAGATTTTATCCAAGATATGTAAACATATCCTCTGGAGCTAAAATGGTAATTTTAGAAGATTGTAGGTCAGTCAGTCTAGAAATGCAATACATAAGAGGGGAATTAGAAGGTCAGTATAAGAGGAATCTCCCAAATAAGTACAATCAAGTCTAAGATCAATTAAATGATCCCAGAAATATGTAAAGGAGATAGGTAGAAGAACACAAAGCTAAGGTCATCTCCCCCCTTAATTATCCCAATCAACTTCTCAGATCTATCAAAGGTAGTATCTTTAGACCAAATGCTTCATGAGAAAGGTTAAGAATCTCATAGGAATAACTCAGAATGGGTTATCAAGGTTACATTTTAGTAAAAGAAATATTTCCAAAAAATTGATTACTTAGCTTGATAAACTAATTGATTAGTTTGGTTAAGTAAAAACCATTTTACTAAAATGACAAACTAGTCAATCAATTCATGTAACCAAAGGATTGATTCGCTTGGAAAACTTGATTAATTTAGTTTTTCCACCTCATTTCAAATCTAACTTTACATCAAACCCAAGCATAGCTTCAAATCAAAATCGAACACCAAAAATTAGCATAATCTCTTATTCAATACATTACAAAAAGATGGTGTATTACAGATATGTTGATATGGATCTAATCTAATGTCAAATCATTTCATTAGAGAAACCACTTAGTTTCCTCTAAAGAAAAATCTTCACCTTCTCAAGAAAACTCTCACTTGATGAATAACATAAAAGAGGCTCAAATGAAGGCTTTTTATGTCAATTATTATTCATTGGATTGTCCCCCATTATGAATATACAAGCACTCTATATATATATATATATATTATTCAAGCCCATATAACTGGCCTAACTAACAAATATCAACAAGAGTACACGCCTATATTACATATATAATGATAACAATGACAAATTACAAACATTAAAAAGTATGTAATAAAATAATAAAGCTACTCAAAACCCTAACTATGTAATACATTGAATAATTGTATGTAATCAAGCTTTGTGGCTTATAGCATTATCTTCCATATAACTTTATAATCCTTATAATGCCATTGTCTTGTATGCTACATATCTTTGATTGAATGAGCTTACAAAAATATATAATACCAATAATAGTTACGTAATAAAAGATTAGAAGTATTAGAATCTTCAAGAAAAATTGGTACCATCTCTAAGTATGCTAACTCTTATTCTTCAATATTAGAAGAGTGAGATTGGATGCTCCTACATAAAATCCCTACATGGCCTGAAGGGGAAAGTGGGAAGGCAAACCAATTGGAAAGGAAGGAGGGAAGAAAGAAAAGAAATAAAAATAGAAAAGAAATGGGAAAATAAGAAGAATAGGAAAAAGGGAAAAGAGGAAAAAAATTATATTAGGATGAGGATTATGTTGAAGGTTAAAATATATGAAATTTGGCTAAGAAATTAATTACTCAATTATATGAGATCAAATTTAGGTTTAAAAAAGAATATGAATTAGAATTTATATTTAGATAAGTTTAAAATATAAATAATCAAAATTAAGATTTGATAAAATTTTAGGGTATTATAATCAACTACTTCTCCATGGGTCTCCTCTATATTTGGCCTCTCTTTCAATAATCTATCAACTTTAGGGTTTTTGACAACTCATGTTGGCTCTTGTTAGTTTAAAAAAAAATGTATCAAACCCTAGCCTTATTTTTAGGATGGTTTATTAAAGTAGTTGAGCATAAACCAAGGGATGTTTTACTTGTTGTTTTAGTGCTAGCTTAAATTAAGCTTCAGTTGGCTCAAATTTAGCTCAAGCTTAGTGCAACTCGTTTATAGGCTCAACTCATTCATTTATAGGTTGTGCTTCTATTGAATTTATTCAATATATGAGTTAAAGAGTTAAATTGGTCTTTAATAAAGATAAAATTAAATGAGCTGATTTGAACCTATTGTTTTCAAGCAAATTATCTCAATGAGCCAAATACTTAATGAGCCAAAGCATGAATCAACACATTTAATAAAGATATAAAATTTCAAAAAAGCTAGATAGTTAGTGAGCCGAGGTATGAATCAAATCATGTTAAACAAGAAAATTTATTTCATCATAAAACTTTTAATAACTTAATGAGCCAAGTCTAGTTATCTCACAAAAATTAATGAGTCATGCTTGAGTCGGATTAATTTTAGCTTATTTCAAACTCAAGCCAAGCTTGAGCTTGAACAAAAATGAGCCCAAGCTTGAAATGGGGGTAATTTAGCTTAATTTGGAAAGTCAATATCCTTATTCAACTTGAAGCAAACTATGTACAGCATATTTATTAGAACCTTACATAATTGAACAAAGTTCATTAAAAGAAACATATACAAATCCTTCAACTAACGTAGAACTTTAATTGAAGATTCGGAAAGCCTCGCTATCTAATGAATATGCATTCATCTTATTTAGAGTTAGACTTACCCAAATTTCTTTTTCCATTATTTAAGACATTGCATTTATAGCCAAATGTATGGAAATATCCCAAATTTAGTTTATTACCCTTGTAGAGCTTGTAAGGTGCCATCTTAATGATTTCTCATATTAAAAGATAGATCATGACATAGTTTGTAGTAGACATGGCTTCAACCCAAAAGTAAATAATGCTCTTGGAGTTACAAATCATCATTCTTGCTATCTCCTCTAAAGCCTTGTTCTTCCTCTCAACCAAATCATTTGCTATTGAGTCCTTGGGAATGAAAATTTGTGATTAATACCATTTTAATCACAAAATTCAATGATTTTGGCATTCTCTAACTCATTTCCATGGTCACTTCATATAGCATGTGTTATAAACTCATTTTCCATTTGAATTCTTTGAGCAAGTATATGAATGGATTTAAAAGCATCATCTTTAGTACAAAGTAAAAAATCCATGTATAATGAGAGTATTCATCTACTATGACTAGTTCATGTCTACAACCACCTATGTTGTGGGACCTTATAGGTTGAAATAGATCTATATGCAAAAATTAAAGTTGTTTGAATGTAGTTGTAAAAATTTTAGGTTTGAAACAAACCCTATGTTATTTTCCTTATTAACATGCATCACATAATTTCCCTTTTGCATAATTAAACTTAGGAAGACCCTGCACTAGTCCTTTTCTAGCATGATTGTAAAGAAAGTGCATACTATCGTTTGCAACTCAATTATGTCATAACCATGCATCATTATCTTGTGCATTTATATATACATTTTGCATCTAGCATTTATATAATGTTAAAATAAGGGTAGAAAAATAAAACAAATTTATCAACCCCATTATTTATCATGTAATGTGATTTTAAAATATTTACCACATACCATTTATCACACAATTAATTGATACTAATAAATGTATGCTTAAGCATATTCATAAGATACACATCATTTATTAGGATTTTAAGGTTAATGATTCATTTTCTCCAAACACCAATGATCTAAAGGTAAGGTCTATTTTAGGATGTTAATGTTGAAAATAAAGATCTATCACCCATCATGTGTCATGAGCACCCACTGTCTAGGAACCATCTGTGGCCTTTTCTTTTTGCCTTGAAGTATTTCAATACACACAAATGGCCTAGTTTAGGTACCTATTTAATGGTTCCTTGAGAGGTTAGTTACCAATCCTTGGAGAATGCTTCCTTGAGGAATCCACACCTTTTTACACCTTGAAACAAATCTTAAATTTCGACTAAAATAACATGAACTAACAACAAGTCCATTCCGACCACATGCATTACAAGTGATCACTTTCATGTGCATAAAAGTATACTTAGCATTTATGGCATGTCTACCCATAAGAAAATCATGACCATCCTTACTACACACATTACAATCAATAGGATAAGGAAAAGAGGATTTATTAGCCTTATAAGCTTTGACTAAGAAGTGGTCAAGGATTCTTCATTCATCCACCTTCTTATTTCTAAAACTTGTGAATTTGTGATCCTTGACATACTTTGCTTCCCAAATATCATATTCAACATATTCCCTCCATTACTGAAGCATTTCACTATGCCAACATATTATTCACAATTGTTTTTGGAGATTGTACATCCTTTTCTCAAGTTTTTAAATTGTGATGAAGAGTCTTATACTTCTTTTAAAATTTAAACTTATCCACCTTTGGCATGTTGTCCACTTAGTTAAACATATAGTCTCTTCATGTTATCATTTTGTTTTGTCATCCTATCATTTTCACTAAAATTATCATATAAAAAACATAATATATCATCACAAGAGTATGGAGAATCTAATTGCATTGTATCATCATTGAAGCTTGAGTATATTATGGAATTGGACGATTCATCGCCAACTATCAGAAAATAAAGGTTGGCCACTTCTTCCTCATAATTTGTAGCTTCACTTTCACATTCATCAGAAGAAACCATAAATATTCTTGGTGCTTATGTATCTTTATTTTTGTTATTTTTTCCCTTTTCTCTTGACATTTCCTTCATAATTTCATTCTAGAATTAATAACAGTCCCAAATTACATGCTTACTTTTACCACAATGAAAGAACTTGATGTTATCATCTATTGAGATTTCTTTTTTCCTTATTGACAAACTTCAAGATTTTATTCCTCCTCTTATAATCCTTCCACCTGTACCACTCCATTTCTGAGGAATCTATTAAACTAAATAGAAGTAAGGGTAAATTCTTCTTCATTCATCACAAATTAATTTTCCTCTTCATCCTTCTCTTCCTATTCTTCACTTCTCTTATTAATGAAGGTCACTTTTAGTTTTAAAAATAATGAGGCATTTAAAACTATTATATTCTTCTTATTCTTCTTCTTTTAGCACAGACTTCCACCTTACATTGACGGTTGTGAGATTGCCAAATATTTTATCCTTTATCATCTTGGTGAGATATATTTCTTCCTCAATGATGGTGAGATATATCATCTTAGAAATCCACTATTTATTATAGATTTGCAAGATCCTCCTCACTGTCTCCTATTTGGCTAAATCCATTTTATGGCCTTGAGATGGTTGATAATAGAGGTGAATTAATTGTTAAATGCCATGATGGGTTCATCTTGCTTCATGGTGAACAACTTATACTCTCTAGGATGAAGAGTTATTCTTTCATTCTTTAATTCATTGGTTCCTTCATACATAAGAACAAGCTTTTCCCCAACCTCCTTGGCAATAGCACATGATTGAATCAAGTGATATTATTCACAAATTATGCACTAAAGAGTCATAATGGCATTTCCATTTAATGTGAGAACTCTTTTCCAAATCCCTAAGCTCTTCTCTTGTCTTCTCAACTTGTACACAATCAAAATACTTTGTAATTTTGATAGGTTCATCAATTATTATTGATCAAGTATTTTAGTCTTAAAACTTGATGAAAACATCATTTTATTATTCCAATAGAGGAACTTTTTGTCATTGAATAATGGCGTCTTGGTGGCAAAGATGCCTTCATTTAATCCAAGTGTATCTATTATTGTAATGGATTTTTTTGTTCAAATTATTAGATCCTTTGATAATCGACCTCCTCTAATACTAATTAAAAGTAAACTATAGGGGTAAATAAGGTGAAATGAAAAATAATTACCAAGTAAAAAATTTGAAACAAGATTTATAGTGGTTTAAGACAAAAAAATAAGGTTTCTCTTAATCCATTACCAAAATTTTCTCCCTTTTGGAATTTGAAAATGTTGTCACAAGTATATTAATGATCACTCTTTTAGGTTTATAGATCTAAAATCTCAATGATATTTCTAACATTTGATTTATAAATTCACCTATTTATCTTCTCTATATTCGACTCTTAGAATTTTTAAAGAATGATATGCACTACTAGAACCCTTAATAATTGGAATTTCAAAAAGGGTACTGTAATTACAAGAATCCTCACAAATAATACATCTTTTAAAGTGTAAGAATATTTTGTGGGATATAAACAAGATAGCGCAAAAAGATATGACAATTAATTATTGACCCTATCTAAGTTGTAAGAGAAATAAATATGTTTGAGATTTTCTCAATAAAGATAATTTGAAAATGTGTATTAAGAATTAATTGAAATAGAGTTGGTAGAGAATTAATTATGCAATTGATTATTGCCAAATTTTTCATTTCATTTGACCCAAGAAATGATCTGTGTACCATGAGCCAACAAAGGGGTTGATTGGGAACAATTAGCATAATGTTTAGCATTTAATGCTAACTATTCAATTGTTTACCTATACCAAACAATAAATTAATATAAGCAGCTAAAGAAATATTTTTAAACATGGAAAAAAAATTACCATTGTATAAAATAGTTTATCAATTCTTAAAACCAAATAATTAGCTTAATGATTTCCATTTTTGGTCATTTGAACATATAAGAATAATTTAATGGATTAGAAAACTAGTGGATTTGTTATACTTCCCACTTTATGTGTTTGAATAAACTAGAAAATTGCTTTATGCTATGGTAAAAAAGAATTTTTCACTTAATTAAACCCATAGTTTATTTGGTGAAGCTAGTCAATTAATTATAATAACCATTCAATATAATTTAGTGAATAGTTAATCAATTTGCTGAGACAAAATTAGTTTCTACAAGAATTCAACCCATATCCTAGTTGGTAAACAAGTTAATTAGGTTACTCAAATTAGCTTATGTGTTCAAGTGAAGCACTAAAACAATTTCTACAAAAAATATATTTAAAGAACTAATTGTTCATTTTATCAAACCCATTAATCAATTCATTGGGTTTTTGCAAGGTTTGAAGTCCTGGTTTTGAAAACATAAGCCAATCACTCAATTCTCAAATATTTCTATTGGTTCTCGATTAAACCAAATACTTATAAAAACACTTAGAATAAGGTATGGAATTTAAAAGCATAAAATAATTTACATGTAAATTCTAAGGAAGATTTTAAAATTTTTGAAGTGATAAAATTACAAGTTTTAATTCTCAAGATAAACCTAGGGCTTAAGAAATAAACCTTGATATATTGAGTATTCATGTATCTTTGTAAAGTCTTCTATTGTGCTTTAAAACTTTCTTTTCATCTAATTTTTTTTATGGGATAGAATGGCTTGAATAAGTGTTGGTTAGAATCCATATGATTGTGGTGGTTCATGGACATGTAAGCAAAGAAAAATAAACCATTAAACATGAAGGAGAATGTTTGTGAAGAATATGATAGATGCAAACATGTTTGTTCCTCTTTAAAATCCTAAAAAAAGTAAGTACATCAAGTCCACTTAAATTAATTCACATAACTTATTTTGGCCTTTCAAAATAGAAAGGCATGGAGGAAGCTAGTATGTCACATCTTTAGGATAATTAATATTACTCTAGATTCATGTAGACTATCATCCTTGGTTCCAAGGGAGTCATTCACTAAAATTTTTTGAGTGGGTTAAAAAATATTGCAAATGAAATAAATAATCAACTTACCCTATTTGATTTAAATCATGAAACTAAATTAAATAATGCCATCTTCATAAACTTTTACTATGACAAGGGAATAAATAACAATATTTCATCCCAAGAACTACGCAAATAAATGCAGTTGGTAAGAAAAAGCATAACCTTAGAATATATGGCAAGGAAAATTCTCCCATATGTTGTTTGATAAGAAATTTATAGGTTAAAGCAATAAAAATAGCTTTCTACATAATTAATAGAGCGCTGGTTAGGTGTTTGATCAAGAAGGCCCCTTATAAGCTCCTTATGTGAAGAAAGTTAACATTAGTATCTTAAGCATTTTTAGGTGCAAGTGTTATGTACATAATAATGGAAAGGAAAATTTAGGCATAACTAATCTAATGAGTGATAGATTCATCTTCAATTCTTAATCCTCTCAAATTAAGATGTACAACAAGAGAACAATGATTATGGAGAAAAATGTACAGGTCATATTCGATGAAACCAATAAAGATGCGAGGAATGTGAAGATAGATGATAATGAAGACCTTTAGATTGATTTGAATGGGTACTCTAATAATACATAAATTTATAACGAAATATATCTATACAATTCCAACAAAAAAAAAAGAAATAACACCTCAAATAGGTCCCCAAATAGATGTGGGATATGACCCTTAATTCGCTTTCGTCAACTCAGATGAAGACTTATAAGACAAGACTAAAATAGAAAAACAAAATCTCTAAAATAATTAATTCAAGGGGAACACTAGATGATACTCCACCAATGCTCCATGAAACTCAAGAAGATGGAAATATCATCATTCCCATCCAACAAATATATTTATAAATGGAATAAGTAAGGAAATTCAAACTAGAAGATCTCTCACTAAAAACTTCCATTCCCATTATGATTATAAGATTGCATTAACATACCTTTACTAGATCATTTTTAAGTAGTGATAGGTGCATATTTAATGAAATTAATTGATGTAAATTGACCCAAATTGTTATATTTTTTATGATAATTTAAGTATGTTTCTTAAGTTTTCTCTACTGAGCTAGTTTTATAGGAAAAGATAAAATCTATGTAATTTGGGTAAATAAATAAGGAAAATATTAATAATATGAGGAGTACAGCTTGGAGTTATGGAAATTTGAATATACCATCATGAAAGACCCTAAAGAAGAATTAATGTGAAGAAAACTCAAGAGAAAATAAGGCAGAGACAAAAAAAAATCAGGGCTTATATTAATGGAAATACAACCCATATTTCCTAGTTATCCCCTCCCATGTTCTACATTAATTATAACCATGTACATAGTTTTTATGAAAAAATACAGGTGCCCTAGATTTACTAATACATATCATATTTTTGCCACATTTTGGATATGATTCATACATCCTTCTATCTTTATATATAATATATATTAGGTTGAATAAAATATTGAAGAGAACTACCTACTCAATGCTTATTGTTTGAATGAATGTGTAGGGTTTCATTTGACATGTCTACAACAACACACCAAATTTTGGCACTATTATTGGGGACTAGGAACTCTATTTATTATTTCTATTATAATTTATATATATATCTTCTTTAGGTTGCCACAATTTTTCTCTTCTTATGCATGATAAATAGGAATCCATGTTTGAATGCATTTACTGGGAAAAACAAATATCAACTCTTTCAACTAGTGGATCTTAATTCTTCCTCTCTGATATAGAACAGAACTTGAAAGTAAGTGGAATATGTTTGGAATATTCCCTTACCTCTAAGTGATAGCTCATCACCATCTAGAGAGTATCAACGATAATTAGGAGGAAATTATTGAAGAAAAAATGTGGAACTAAATTTTGAAGGAGCTTGCATCTCCTACTTGTAACCCAAATCTTATTTGCATTGATTATCCTAGTGAAATAGATGAGTGTAAGATTAGACCTAGACTAATACATGTCCTTTCTATTTTTATAAGGTTTTAGGACCGAAGCACTTTAGGATCAAGTTGTAATATTGATTTAAATAAGTTTCTACACAAATTTTATATAGCATGCTCTAGTATGAAACAAGAATGCATAAGTGATGCACTGTCGTATGCACAACAAATTGAATAAATAAATCCTAATTTCCAAATACGTAGTATATGGCAAGAAGGAGTCGAACCCACAAGGAATGGTATATAATCAATAACTCTATAATCGATGTTAAAACTCCGTTTATGCAACGACATATATTTCTATCATTAATATCTAAACTATGGATAAATAATAAAATGACGTACTCACTAATTAATGAATAAGGATAGGAAGGTATTAATTATGGAATTAGGATATCAAATAATCATGAAGAAAAGAATGATTCTAAATGATTTAACGTTGACTTGTAGAAACTCATAATAATTCATCTCTTTGCTTTCTCTCAATTTTAATAAATTGAATAAGCTCTCAATTTATCACCTAACCAATTAATAACCTAGGTTAAGAACACTAGATTCAATTAATGGCAGCATTACGAATGGAAAGCAGTCAACTATGACCATAATCACATCAGATCATGCAATCATACGAATTAATGGACAAGATTAATAATTAATCTTTTGCTACTATGGAAACGTTAATTAATAATTACGTATTAATTCTGTTATCCTAGCGTAGATTAAGATCTAAACTAGATAGGTGATCAGTCTAATTAGTTTAAATTCTTAATCTATGATGCGAGATCATTCAATTCCGTCCATCAATTCAATTAAATTACATCTAGAATCATGAATCCAAAATCCAAAACCCTAATTCCGTCATCAAATCCTCCTACCTTATACTATCTACATAATTTTAATAACACACAATCAAATGAAATAATCTATAATTAACATCAATGCTTACAAATAAATTAACAATGAAACATCAAACGTGAGAAAAATAATAATGCAACAAAGAGAATTGATTTGCATTCAATCAAAAATCAAAACTTGCAATTAAAAAAGGAATGGAGAAGAACTTATCGAATTGAATTGCGGAGTGTTGATTGTTCAATTGAATACAATGGAGAGAAAGAGAATTGGAATTAGAAATTACATGTGGTATCTAGAGAGTATAGGGAGAAAGAGATAATCCCATTCTCGAACTCCCCCGAACCACCCTTTCGAATGTTCAAACTTTAGAAATATATCAGGGAAACATTGCGCGAACGGTTACAGAATTTGAGAAAAACACGGTCCGTATTCAAAAACACGGGACCCCCGTGTTTTTCCTTGAACTCTCGGCCAAATGCTGAATTTTAAATGCTGAAATTTTGTGTGCTGATAGAAAAACACGGGTCGTGTTTAGGAAACACGGGGGGGCCGTGTTTCTTGTTCCTTCATTATTTCTTCATGAAATTTCAACACAATCTTCCCTTTGATATATATTCTTCATTTCTAGTCTTTTCTTCCATTGATTCCATATCTCTTGATGTGTTCTTTGTTGTATTTTCTCTTTCCATCGATTTCTCCTTTGAATTTTTTCATTTTTTATCTTTTCCTGCAAAATCTATCCAAAAGAGAAAAACTCGAGAAAAGATTAAATGTTATAAAAATAATGAGGAATAAATGACATTTTTACTTAGCAAAATAACATATAAATCTCATATATCAGTAAGTGTATATCAACTTAAATTAAAAGCTTTGCATTTTGGTTTCACGAATGTTGTAAAGTAGTGGTTATATGGTTTTCCTATTAGACCAGTTAATACTTGGGTTGATATGCATAAATTATTTCTAGAAAGGTACTCTCTATCATCTAGGTTCACAAATATTAGAAAATAAATATGTAGTATTAGGAAGGATGGGGGAGTATTTACATAAATATAGGGAAAGATTTAAGAAAAAACTATTTGGGAATTGTACTAACCATAAAATTAGGAAGCAATTATTAATATAATATTTCTATGAGGGCCTAATGCCCATGGACCATAATATGATAGATGCTACTAGTGACAGAGCATTAGTAGTTAAGATCCCAATTGAGGCGAAAAGGTTAATATCTTATATGGTGTCTAATTTCCAATATTATAGGACAAGAAATATTACCTATTTATATCACCATGTAAAAGAGATAATTATAATAGAACTTAATGACATGAAAATAATTTGATTTCTTGAGTTGAAAAAGTACTAAAAGGGGGAGTGTTGGCTCAAGTATGTGGAATTTGTTTAGATGTCACTCACTTTGGAGAAGAGAAACAAGTTAATATGAAAAGTGTACCCTAGGGAAATCTAAAGTATGGTCCCTATACTCCAACTTATAACCCTATATGGAGGTATCATTCCAACCCATGGTATGAAAATATCAACAATTCTATAACTAACCCCCTTTATTATATCCTATTCCTTGTAACCAACAAAAACTACACTTTTTGTAACCTCCTCAACCACTAGTGCCACAACAATGTAGATTTATGTAATTAGAGTATATAATTAAAACTTTAGCCACTAGCACTCTTCAACATTAACTAGAAACAAGAAATAGGATAATGACCTTAGAAAGTCAAGTGAGTCAGCTGGTAAATTCTATAGGTAAATTGTAGGCATAGAGTTCCTCAAAGTTTCCTAGATAAATATAAATAAATACAAAGGAAAATGTTAATTCCATCATAATGATAATGGTAAGCGGTTGGATAGTCCTAAGAAAATGCATGATATTTAAGGGAAAACCATGAAGAAGAATATACAAATGTAGAAGAAGAAATCAAAGAAGAACCTCATACGGTATGGTAATGAAAGTGAATTCTCCTAATCCATATAAACTTGTTGCTCCTTTTCTTTGTATTTTAGAGAAGAGTAAGAAGTAGGATCATAAAAAAGAGATGTCAAAGATCATTAATAAAGTGGAGGTAAACATCCCTTTGATTGAGGCTATTAAGCAACTTACAAAGTATGCAAAGTTTTTAAAAGTTTTTTTCACTAATAAAAGAGAACTAAAAGGGGATGAAAAAAAATTATAGAAGAGAATATATTAGTTTTCTAAAAAATAAAAATTTGAAATATGTATAAAGACATTGATATTTTTACCATTCCTTGTAAATTTTGAAACATGAGATATGGAAAATGTATGCTAGAATTAAGAGGTTTTATAAATGTCATGCCTTTATCTATATTTAATGCTTTAATTATAGGTTAATAAAATAAACTCATATTATGATATAATTAGCTAATAGTTCTAACTCATACCCTAAAGGGGTAATTCAATATGTATTAGTGCAAGTAAATGAACTCATTTTCCCTATCAATTTTTATGTGTTATATATGCAAGATGATGGATCCCCTAACCCTTCTCCTATTTTATTAGTAATTACATTTCTAGAAACCTATAGAAATAAAATTAATGTGCATGATTGGGTTTTTGTAATGGAATTTAAGGGGGAAACAATTTTTATTATTATTTATGACTCCATGAGACGTCCAAGCAATTATGAATCTGTTTTTATGATTGATGTAATTGATATTTTATTTGAACAAGCTTTTAAACTAACTAGTGACTATTCATTAGAATTTTTTCTTAAAAATCCAATATAAATAGAATCATACGAGAAGTTAAAAGAAATTTTTAACTAAATAAAGAAAGAGAGGAATGTGTGTTTTGCTCTAGTAGTTCACCTGATTGACATAAGGAGACATATAAAATTTCTTATTATGATAGATAAATCATTAACTTATATAGAAAAGGCTCTAGAAGTATAATTAAAAACCTTAATTAATCATTAGACGTATACCTTCTTAGGGGATAATCAAACTCTTATTGCCATCATCAACCGTGACCTTACATCTTTATAGGAAGATAATCTTATTAGGATGCTCAAAGAATATAAAAATACATTAGGATGGATTGTTGTTGATATTATAGGAACAAGCCCTTCAATTTGTATTATTAGAATATTGATGGAGGATGATGCAAAGAACTCTAGATAAATACAATGTTATCTTAACATAATAATGATGGAGTTAGTAAAGAAAGAATTTCTACAACTCTTAACTATGGGAATTATTTACCCCATTTTTTATAGCACTTGGGTGAACCCATTACAATTAGTATGTAAAAGGATAGAAATCATGGTATTTGAAAATGATAAAGGATAAATGGTCCTCACTAAGGTATAAAATGGATAAAGAGTTTGTGTTGATTGTCGAAAATTGAATACAATGACTAGGAAGGACGAGTTTCTCCTACCTTTCATATACAAATTGTTAGAGAACTTAGCAAGCCATGCTTATTATTATTTTTTTTATGAATATTTGAGAAATACGTAGATATATATTGCCCCAAAAGATCAAGAGAAAATGACATTTACATGTTCTTATGGCACATTTGATTATCATTGTATGCCATTTAGGATATGCAATGCTACTTCCACCTTCTAAAGATGTATATTAAATAGTTAGAGAATAATATTGAAGCCTTTAAGGATGACTTTAGTATTCATAAAACTTCTTTCAATCAATTTCTAGATAATATTACTTTAATTCTATAAAGATGCCGAGAAACTAACCTTAGTTTAAAATCTAAAGAATGTCATTCTATGGTTTAACAGGGGATAGTCCTAAGCCATACCATATTTTATAAGTTTATCAAAGTATATAAGGAAAAAACGTATCTAGTAGTTTCATTACCATACCCTAACACTATAAGAAAAACACAATCTTTATTAAGCCATGTAGAGTTCTATCGTAGGCTTATCAAGGAATTTTAAAGATTACCCAACTATTATACAAATTCCTTTAGAAAGAGTTGGAATTTATATTGATGAATAATTTAAAAAGAAATTTGATCATTTGCAAGAAAAATTAATATCTACACTAATTCTACAACCTTCTTATTAGAACTGTCCATTTGAATTAATGTGTGATGCATCAAATTTTGCAGTAGGTGCAGTGTTAGGTCAAATAATGAAACTCAAACACTAAAATAGAGAGAGAGATTCTAGCTATTATTTTTTCCTTGGAAAATTTTTGATCTAATTTACTAGGTACTCATATTACTATTTATTCGAATCATGTAGCATTAAAGTACCTTCTAGCTACGAAAGAAGAAAAACCTAGGTTGATCCATTAGATTCTTTTGCTTCAATAATTCAACATTCATAGCAAAGATAAAAATGGCATTAATAATAACCTATCCAATCATTTAAGTGTATTGAATAATGAGTTTAAAAATGATAATCTGAGTAATGTAGAATTCCCTAATGAAGAACTCTATAAGCTTGATATTGATATCTTTTTGTTTATAGAGTTAGTGAATTTTCTAAGCACTAAGGAAATCCCTTCCACTTTCACTAAAGTTCAAAAAGGTAGAATGAAAACCCAATAAAGATATTATATTTGGGATGACCTATATCTATGGAAATATTAATTTAACCATGTTATTAGGAGATGCATTCAAACAAATGAAATTCCTTTCATTATCACTTCTTGTCATGACTATGAATGTGGAGGCAATTTTGGCCCTAAAATGACTACCCATAATATATTAGAAAGTATATTTTACTAGCCTACCATCTTTAGAGATGCTCAAATATTTTCAAAGACTTATAGAAACTGTTATAAAACTAGTAACTTAGGACATAAGAATAAGATGCCTCATAATCCTACAATTGCATGTGAAATTTCTGATATATGGGGTATGGATTTTATGAGATCCTTCCGTAAATTTTTTGGTTTTAAATACATACATTTAGCAATTCATTACATTTCAAAATAGGTGATGGAAGAAGTTATCTGTACTGATGATGCTGAAGTAGTAGGAGAATTTCTAAAGACCGATGTCTTTCATAAATTTGGTATTCCTAGATCCATAATTAAAGATAAGGGTACCTATTTTTTTAATACAATGGTGGAAGCTCTATTAATAAAAAACCATATGACCCACCATATATTCACAACTTACCACTAGTAAAATAATGGACAAGAAGAAGTCTCAAATTAGGAGATCAAGTTGATCTTGGAAAAAACCATTTTGCCAAAACCACAAGGATTGGAGACTATGGCTCAAAGATGAAATATGGGCTTATCGTACTGATTTTAAGACCGTGAGAGGAATGTCTCCTTATATACTAGTTTATGGAAAGCCTTGCCACTTATCAATATATTTAGAACATAAAGCTTTCTAGGCTATCAAGTAATGTAATGTGGAGATGGAAAAGGCTAATATGCATAGTAAACTCCAATTATAGGAATTAGAGGAAGTCAAGAATAAATATTTCCACACTACTCTAAAGTATAATGATAAGATTAAGTTAAAACAAGGTAAGTTTATCTTGGGGAAATCATTTGTGGTAAGCCAAAAGGTTTTATTATGTCACTCTAGATTGAAATTATTTCTAGGAAAACTAAGATCAAGATGGATAGGACCATTTATTATTAATAACAATTATTCTCATGGTGGAGTAGTAATTAAAAGTGACAAAATAGCTCAAGTGTGGAAAGTTAATTGAAATAACCCAAAAATTATAATTTTAAAAATTATAGTTAAATAAAATTTTATTCAAGAAATTAATAGAATAAATTATTTTTATTAAAATAAAAAAGGAATTAATTAGGAAAAATCAAGAAGAAATTTTAAAGTATTTTAATTAGGAGAAATTTGGGTATTTTATCTAATTAAGGATTTTATTTTGGAAATTAATTAAATAAATTATTTTATTTAAAATAAGAAGGAAAAAATATTTCCAAATTAATATGAATTTTATAAATAATTTAATTGAAGAAAATTAGGGTGTTTTCTAATTAAAATGGAATTTATGAAAAACCTTTTAAAAATCCTAAATTAGCCTAAGAAGGGTTTTAAATATTATTTTATTTAAATATTATTATTTTAAATATCCCAAATATTCTAATTAATTTAATTAACCCAACTCTCATATTTTATTTTTCCCTTTTTCCTTTTTCCTTTTTCCTTTTTCCTTTTCCCTTTTATTTCCTCCTTTTTTCCTTTCTTTTTCTTTCTTTTTCTTTCTTTTTTCTTTCTTTTCTTTTCTTTTCTTCTTAACCCTTCCCCGATCTGGGCCAGCCTGCAGCCCAATCCTTTCCCCTCCTTCCTTTCCTTTGGCACGACCCAACCCACGCAGCCGAATCCCCTCTTCCACAATACCTTTCTTCTTTTTCTATTAAAAACGCGTTGTGTGATTTAAAAAATTTAGCCTGTCACCCAGCTGGTCTCCCTCTTCTTTTCTTTCTTTTTTTTCTTCCTCAAATCGCCGGTCCGCCCCCCACCTTTTCTTCCTTCTTTCTTCTTCCCCTTCCTCCCATCGACCACCTACAACTCCATCGACCTGCACCGCCGCCCAACTCCCTAGTTTTTCTCTGCCTACCTCATTGTTTAATCGGTCAATCTCCCTCTATCATATCCTACCGAACCGTTGACCTTTTCACCCAACCAAATCTCCCCTATGCTCGCACGTTTCCCCTTATCCCAACCAGCCATACCCTACCACGTTGTTCTTAAATATTTCCGACAACCATCATCACCGATGATCAAAACCCTACCTACATTAACCCCTAGCTGACCCACAAAGCCCTACCTTATCTTCATTTTCTCTATAAAGAACCCCCATAATCAGTAAGGGTTAAGCTTTCAATTTTTACCTAGAATTTTCCAACCTTGCCACCGTCACCACTTTAGACACCGTTTTTGCCTCCTACGGCCAACTCCGCCACTCTCTCTACCTACCTAACTCATCTTTGCACCACCTTCTAACTAACTAAGCCGCCCTTCTCCCTCGATTCTTCCTACACGAGCCATCCCGGCCGTGTAAATTTCCCTTCTCAATCAACCTTTTCTCTACTTCTGCCACCCTTTGTGTCTTCATCCTCCACCACTACCGCCGCTTCCACTACCTCATTCACCTCCCAACCTATTCTACAGACCACCCTCTACCTTCCCCTACCTTTCTTTTCCTCTTTCTCCCTCTACTCCTCTCTTTCACTTCTTCTTCACCACCACCGCCGCCGTGCACCGCCACCATTGGCTACGCCGCCACCCTCATTCAACTCCTCTCCCTCTAGGCAGTATTAAACACCCCAAACCCCACCTTCATTCTCCCTATTTTGTTCCCAACCTTCAACTTTTCCTCTTTTCTTCTCTTTCTTCGGCCACCATCGTCGTTGTCGTGCACCACCATCGGCGCAGCCTATCACCAACAACCTAAGGTTGAACCCTAGACCCTCTCAACCCTTTTCCCCTATTTAATTAATTTTATTTTATTTTATTTCAATTTTAGCCTATTATTTGAATATTATTATAATCATTATGTATTAAATATTATTATTATTATTATTATTATTATTATTATTATTATTATTTTATTATTACTACTACTACTACTAAATTTTGTTATTAATTTTAATAATGTTATTATTAGTATTATTTTGGTGAAGGGTTGAAGCCCTTATCTCACCATTCGTTTTGAATAATATTATAATTATTAGTATTTTTAACATTATTATTACCGTTATGATTATTATTATTTTTCAATATCATTATGGTTTTTTATCGTTAATTTTATTTCTATTTCTATTATTATTATTTTTCGTATTATTGTTATTACCATTATTACTATTTTGGTAAAGGGGCTGAAGCCCTTATTTCACTTTATTTTTGAATAATGCCTTTATTATTATTATTCTTATTATTATTATGGTTATTATTATTTTTATTTTTATTATGGTTATTATTATTTTTATTATTTTTATTATTATCATTGTTATTATTATTAGTATTAGTATTTTTAAGTATGGTCATTGTTTTTATTATTATTCTTATTAATATTAACATAGATATTATTTTTAGTATCTTTGCTATTATTATTTTGGTATTATTATTATTATTAGGGTAAAATTTTCAATCTTGTATTATCAACTTTTATAATATTACTATTAATTCTTATATTTTTTAGCTAAATTTAGTAATTAGTTAATGGTTATTATTAATAATATTTTCTTATTTTACCAAAAGCCTAGTCTTAGAATATGTTAGTAATTAATAGTATTTTTGGTAGGAGGGAATCTAATTTTGTAGTTATTCCCTCATATTGGTGAGACCAATCAAAGCCTTAAGGAGGCGTAGGAGTGTACTCCAAGACCGGTGTCATTTTAGGTAAGGGTGTTACTAAGGCCTTTTGTGTGTTCATGTGCATTATATGCTTTGTATGTGTTATATCTTATGCTTAACATTATAACTATTTTGTATGTGGTATGATGTGGAGTTGAAGTATGTTTCTATGTTATTATATGGCATGTGTACTATGTGTATATGATGAAATAATGTGATATATGATGTTATGTGTTGTGACCGTATAAGACATGTATGTGAGGGTGTTAATGTGGTTTGTGTGGGAGAAAGGATGAAAAAGGAGAATGAGAAAAGAAGTTGACCAAGGGGAGTAAGTTGACCAGAAGGGAAAGTGGTTGACCAAGGGAAGTAAGTTGACAAGAGGGGAATAAGTTGACCAAAGGGGAATAGGTTGACCAAGGGATGTGAATTGACCTAAGTATTTTAATGATCCATGAGTAGAAGAATAAAATGGGGAATTTATGATTTTGTATAAGAGAAACTAATTTATGGCTATGTATGGGAGAATATAATTTATGATTTTGTATGGGAGAATCTAATTTATGGTTTTATATGGGAAAATCTAATTTATGGTTTTTTATGGAGAAACCTTGGGTTTTATGTGGATTGAATTTAGGATTTTTTATGAAGGAATAATGGGTTTTGCATGAAAGAATTTAGGGTTTTGTATATATAAACCTTGGATTTTGTGTGAATTAGATTTAGGATTTTGTATGAAGGAATCTTAGGTTTTGCATGAAGAAATTTAGGGTTTTGTGTGGCTGGACTTAGGGTTTTGCATGGCAGATTTTATGGTGTTACATGGGAGAATCTCAACTAAGGTTTTATATGGATGGAGTTAGGGTTTTACATGGCAGATTTTATGGTGTTGCATGGGAGAATCTAAACTAGGGTTTGGTATGGATGAATCTTGGGTTATGCATGAAAGAATCTAGGGTTTTATATGGATGAATCTAGAGTTTCACGTGGGAGTTTTAGGGTTTACATGAAAAAGTTCGAAGGTTTGCATGGGGAGGTTAGCATCTGTATAGGAGTAAAGTTTACAAATGAAAAGTTGATTTGGGGTATAAGGAAGGTAATGTAAGTGTTGTTTGTGTCTGAACACTTTGGATGAAAGTAATACGTGGAGCAATATAAGGGTACGTGGGAGACCAAGCTAGGGTTTATGTGGACAATTAGGGTTTGGTGTGGGTGCTTAGGGTTTTTGTGGTATCATGTGTATTTGGTGATTAAAGTGTAATTATGAGGGTGAAATTTATGAGTTGTGATGTGTGGAGTGTTAAAATGATTTGTGTTGAGTGAAGTGGATTAAGATGGGCCACTGAGGCCTAAATTAGGGTTTTGGGATAAAACCCTAAAGTGAGATGTGGAGTGGAGTTGGAGGTGTGTAGTAGTGGGCCTTGACCTACATATTTCGGTATTGGAGTTCTAGTGTGAGTTTGAGTATAGAGGAAAGGTTCTCGGACAAGTTTGGATGCATAGGGTTCTCATGATATGATACGGGTCAGTTGGTGGCTAAGTGTAAAGGGAGTGATTCATTCATGTCTAGGGTAAATGCTTCTAAATAAAACACTTAATACATTAATCATGTAAAGTGGAAGATTATTAAGCCGGGTCTCACCGATCTACCGGTTAGAAATAGTGGTTAGGACGCTTTGTCCTATGCGGGTCCGATCCACTAGCTATAATAGTAGCGGATCTTGAGCTCAATAAACCAAACCCTACAGATTGCTAAGACATGGGAAAGACACTAATTACTTATACTAGAAAACCATGAAAGCCCTGGCCAACTGATCCACTAGTAAAAAATAGTGGTTAGGGTATGATACTCTACATGTGACCGATCCACCGACTAATAATAGTGGGCAGGTGCATTGTGCCCTATTTGTCTCTGCTCCACCGGCTATAATAGTGGGAGCTTCCGTACTCACATAGACTTGATAAAGAGAATGGTGTGGAATGAGTGTCCATAAGAGACCAATCAAGTATTACTCCAGACTTAAAAATGGACCCTTATATATCCAGCTGATTGATCATATGCCTTTATGTTATTATGTTGGACTTTATGATCCTTTATTTATTCTGCACGATTTTTGTGACCTTGTGTGTTGGCCTTAGTGCACCATTACCTTACTCAGTACGTAGCGTACTAATCACCCTTTTCATGGGTGCTGCTCATTCCCACGAGTAGTAGGCCCTTCTGACTTTGTGCAGGTGGGTGAGACATTGGGCGGGGCTGAGTGTTGAGCTTGTGGTTGGCTCAAAGTTTGAGAGTGTCATGGTCGTATTTACTCTTGATGCGATTTATTCCTTTTGTATTTATTTTCTATGGTATTTACCCTTTTATGATTTATTACCTTGTATTGAGTATTTCAATTAAACCTTTTATCGATTGTAAGATTATTCCCTCTAAGGAATTTTGATTTTGCACTCTGATTTCTATCTTATTATTGATTATAAACTTTTACCCATACTCTGATCTTTGGTATTATGATCTTTCTAGTACTTTCATAAACTTTTGGTTTATGTTTAATGTTAATCTTTTCTTAGCCTTAGCACTTGGTATTGAAACGACTGGAGAGAATCGGTTTGGTACTAAGTGTGGCTGTAACATCCCTAGAATTTACAGGTTTTTAATTTTAAATTCTTCCATTTTAAAAAAAATGTAGTGAACTTTGGGGTGTTACATTAATGGATATTGTCTTAAACTATTCTATGAAGGATATAGAGTGTAGGATATTGAAGTTATGGGGCTAACAACTACAACATATGAAGCATGAATATCATGATGGTCAAGCTAATGACCTTTAAAATAGTGTTTCGTTGGAGGCAACCTAATTTATTCTTATTAAACTGCTACTACTATTATTATCTTTCTCATCATTACATTTTTTATATTTTTTTTTATTTTATACATACATTTTGTTATTATATACATACATATATACATACACACTCACATATATATGGTGACCCCATACTTTTAGAAATACGATGTGTGTTTCTAATAAAAACCAGTCTAAGCCCTGTATTTCTACCCTTCTAACCTAAAACATATGTTACCACTTTTGTGTTGTGCAAGAAAACACCCAATGCAAAACTTTTTCATCCTCTCCTCCAAATATTCAAATCTTTACTTCAAATATATGCTATAATCAATTAACAACATATCCTACTCCTCTAATACTCCATTCCACCCATAGATCAAGTATAATTACAAACAAATCAACCATTTTAACATCAAAATTTTGAAACCCTCAACCTTCAATCTGAGAGGAATTATAAATTTAATTGAGGTCTTTTGATTCTAAGATTATTGGTGATAAATTATAATATTATTTGTGTCTTGACTTTCCTGATTGATGAACACTCAAGACAAGCACAAATCCAAGGTTATTCCAAAATTTCTTACGTTCTTTTGTTTCTAAATTCATGAGTACATTGATGTAATTATCATGCTAGTATGGTGATTGTCTAGTCTTCAATTAATCATATACATTGGTATGAAGAAATTTTCAATCAACCATATATGGGGGCTAAAAGGTTGAATTCTATGACTAATTTGGATTAGATTGTAGCTACAGTTTACTATTATGAAATTTGAATATTCAAGTTATGTTGAGACTTATATATGCATATAAATTTAATAGTCAATGATGCATTATAATTATAAAGCATTCTTTATAGGACTCATGGAATTGAGGAAGAGATTCACTACAAGAGAGGATTCATCATGACAACCTGCTAAAGAGCGAAACACTCATGGTCAAATGAATTCAAGTAACATTGATGATGTAGGGATATTTTCTAACAATTGGAAGAGAGATCAATTTGAGGATCCATCAAGGTTGGCATTAATTGGTACTTGTTACCACAGTAATGAGTGCCTAGATGAGCTTAGTGTGAAAGTGGGCATTTATCTTCTACTTAGAGTCATTGATTGATACACTACCATGTTTTGTAGAGCCTCCACCTATCATCACACTACTTTAGAACTTATAAGTTATTTTCACTTAGAGGCCCATAAGAAGGAGAGTGGAGGCATAACTCATTTTTCAGTTATTTAATGTAGATTATAGTAGATCCTTGAGAGATATTCCTAGGATATTTCATTTACTTTCCTATAGGGAACGTGAGTATACCCTAGGATGGAACCCGAGTGCCTTCTAGTCCTTTATCACCATGGGTTTGAGGGTGCCTCATGACACACCCTTCAAGAATACCAAGGCAAAGAGCTTCCATATTTATAACCTAGACTTTCATTATATCTTAGTATTGCTAGTTTATATTGTCTTTGCTAGAGGAAATAGTGCAGGTGTTTCTAATGAGTCCAAGATCTTCTTCTTATATTGCATGCTCAAGGAGATAACTATTGATCCTAGCTATTTCCTAGCCAAATAGCTTATGTGGGTTAGTAACTCTACCACTGAGGACATAACCATATGTGGCTTGATCAAAACCATAGTTTTCAAGCTGAGGCTAGATTTATTTGATGATCAACCTATAGAGACCCATGACACACACTCTAACTTAAAAAATTATCACCTAGGTGGTCTAATATCTAAGAGGTAGAAGGATTATTGGTTACTCTACAAGGGTAAATCTTATTTTTATATCCCTTAACCCTAGTTAACTTACCCATATTAGTAGATTTGGATACCCCAAAGGTCAAGTGATATTACTATATCTAATGTTCTTCCTTTACCTTCCCACCTACATCCCTTGGAGGATGCCACCTTACAGGAGGGCCCCTTACAATCTCATCCTTAGTGACATAAATATTGGAATTATATGGATGAGAAATTTTGCTTAATACATGAGCACTCAAATGGGATGGTAGTGACCCAAAGTTATATGCACCAGATGCTTGCAGTCATTTATGACATGTAGTTTGGCTTTGGCAATCATTTCCCTCCACCTCCTTAGTGAGCCCTACCCATTCCCCCACTTTGTATTTCTATGTCTTAGTGATTGAGTACAATGTCTACTCTAAGCATCAGGGAGGTACTATATTTATTTTGTTCATTTTTTTTTCATTTTTATCATTTTATTTTCTTTTATCGTGATATTTTATTTTTAAGTGTGTCTTGCATACATTTTCTTATTTTTGAGTGTGCTTTGCATTTTTTTTATTCTTTTTCTAGTGTTTTTTTTGTTTTTATTTTTTTTTTATTTTTTTAGCAGCACTATTTTTTTATTAGGAAAAAAAATGAAGGAATCAAAAATCTAAGTTGACACCTGGAGAATAAAGAATGAAAGAAATACATATTTGATAGCATTAGTGATCATGAGTAGTCGAGACTAAAAATATTTTTTCCTGAACAACATGCTTCTTGAAAAATGAAAGAGAATTTGTAATGTTTTGGTTGCTTCTCACTAACGACAATCTAAAATATGAAAATATAATAGTGATCATAGTTAATACAAAAATATGTCTAATAGAAATAAAAACCGGTGAGCTTTTGAACCTTAATGATGGATATAGTTTTTATCTAGTTTACTTTGTATTCTTGTGTGTTATTATTCTCCAATAGTGTTCAAGACTAGAACTTGTAATTATTCTCTTAATAACTACATGAAAATGTTGCAGACAATAAGATGGTAGAGGCACAATTCTCTTCTTGTCAACTACTTAGTCAAATAGCCTACCTATTATAATTTTTTCTTATCATAACCCTGTTGAGCTTTTAAGCTTATTTTCTCAGTATTTAACCTACATATTTAGATTATTATACATATTCTATCTCATCCCTTTTTATGTCTAGTGGAGCATAATTTGATAATAAGATATAGAGGTGATTGAAACTCTAAGCATGGGAGTTTGCTAGTTTTGTTTGACGAGTAGTGAATTTAATTCTTATAAAATAAAATTACTTGAGGTACCAATGTGGAAAGAAAGGGATGGATTATGTAACACCCCCAAAATTCACTACTAAAAAATTTCATTTTATTGGAAAGAGTTAGTGGAAGAAAAACAAGAAACTGTGAATCTTGGGGATATTACCGCTACACTTAGTATCAGACCAGTTCACTCCTATCGTTCCAGTACTAAGTGCTAAGGCTAAAAGCATAAAACATAATTTACAATCTATTTTTTAAATCAGAGTAGTGTATCAAATCATTTACAAGAATAGAATCCACCAATGGTGGTTATATTAATCTTTCACTGGGCCACTATTATAACCGGTGGATCGATACTCAATATCATAAGTCAACTGGGTCTGGCTCATTAATCTTTCACTTTGGTAATTAGTGTTTTTTCTTTCTTTAATGAGCACAACAATTCTATTTATTTGCCTTGGATGGGAGATCAAGAACCCGGGACACAAAGGTACACCGGTCATACTGGTGCATACAAGCTACTCAACACCCTTCAACCATAAAACCAGGGACGTAAAGGTACCCTAGTCGTACTGGTGCATAAAGCTAACTCAGTACCCTACCGACAAGGACACCTAATCCACAAGTATGCATACCCCCTAAATAGGTCCGTAGATCTAGATAGAGTAAGATATAGGGCCTGGCTAGGGCTCAAAGTGTAACACCCCAAAAATTCACTACTTTTTTTTAAAGCGGAAGCAATTAAAATAAAATCACTTAAAACCTGTGAATTCTAGGGATGTTACCGCCACACTTAGTACCAGACCGGTTCTTTTTGACCGTTCCAGTATCAAGTGCTAAGGCTAAAGAAAATATTTACATTAAATTCCAATCAACGGTTCATAAAAGAACTCGAAAGATCATACCTTAAAATCAGAGTACGCATAAACGTTTATAAACGTAATAAAATAGAAATCAGAGTGCGAAATCAAAGAGGATAAATACTCCATTACAAAGAAATAATAGCAGGAAATAAAATTGCATAAAGACTAAAATGCGGCCACAACTCTCTCGAACTTTGAGCCAACCAAGCTCAACACACAGCCCCAACTGATGTCTCGCCCACCTGCATAAATCCAAAAGGGCATACTACTCGTGGGAATGAGCAACACCCATGAAACGGGTGATCAGTACGCTACGTACTGAGTAAGGTAACTGAACACTAAGGCCAACACATAAGCACATAAAATCATGCATAAGAATAAAAGATCATAAAGACCATCATCATATCATCATATCGACCAATCATTCAAGTACATACATAAAGGCCCAATCATAGTCCAGATTAATTATTTAATTAGTCTTTTATCAGAATTCGATACACATCATGCCTTTTTATCAAATCCATGCAAATACGGAAGCCCCCACTATTATAGCCGGTGGATCAGAGGCACATAGGGTATCATACCCTAACCACTATTATAGCCGGTGGATCGGATACACATAGGACTACGTATCCTAACCACTATTCCTAACCGGTGGATCGGTTGGCTCCGGCACACATGGTGTTCCACTGTAAGTAATTAGTATCTTTTAGGCATTTTAGCAAAACTTTGGTTTGCGGTTGTTGAGCTCGGGAACCCCCACTATTATAACTGGTGGATCCGTTTACGCATAAAGCATCCTGCTCTAACCACTATTATAACCGGTGGATCGGTCACACATAGGGTAAAAACCCTAACCACTATTCCGAATTGGTGGATCGGTTGGTCCCGTCTCAACGCTCTTCCACTTTAAATAATTAGTGTCTTAAGTATCTTATTCAAAGCTTCCACCATGGGTATGCACAAATCATAAAATTCCACCAACATAATTACACTTTAATTACCACATGCACATGATAACACAAAAAACCCTAGTCAGCCACCATAGACCTCAATTAACCACAACAAACCATAGTAACCACTCCAAACCCTATTTAACCATAACAACCATCATTAGCCACTTAGTTAATCATAACAACCCACGGTTATCCACTCCAACCCTAATTAATTACAACAACCCAGAGTTCATTACTCCAAACCCTAATTCAATCTCTTCCATACACTCATAATGCTCCACGTAATATTTTTCATCCAAAATAGTTCAACACCCAAATAACACATACATTACCTTCCTTACATCCCAAATTAACTTTCCACACATAAATTTCATACCCATGCAGACATTAATCTCCCCATGCAAACCTTTGCATCTTTTTCATGGAAACCCTAAAATTCCATGTGAAACCCTAATTTCAACCATGCAAACCCTAATACGATCATCCAACCATCAATGCCAACATGTAAACCCTAATACCACCAAACAACTATAATTACCACCATACAAACCTCAGTAACATCATACAAACCCTAATACCACAATATAATCATAAATACCACCATACAAACCTTAGTAACATCATACCAATCCTAATACCACCATGCAACCATTAGTACCACCATTCAACCCACGATTCTGCCATATAAAACCCTAAATTCAATCC
This sequence comes from Tamarix chinensis, assembly GCA_030549775.1. Lineage (NCBI taxonomy): Eukaryota > Viridiplantae > Streptophyta > Magnoliopsida > Caryophyllales > Tamaricaceae > Tamarix > Tamarix chinensis. The sequence continues at coordinate 59,686,613 of CM060177.1, read as the reverse complement.
ATAGCAAAACCCAAGATTTGTCCACATAGTACAATTGATTAGATTCTCCCCTTTCATAACCACAATTTAGATTCCCCCATACAAGACTATAAGTTAGATTCTCCCACATAAAATCATAATTTAGAATCTCCCAAGCAAAAACATAAATTGAATTCCCCCAAACAAATCATAAATTAGATTCTCCCAATTAAATCATAAATTAGATTCTCCCATTTATATCATAAATTACATTCTCCCAAATAACAACATAAATTATATTGTCTCCCACGAAACCCTATATTTCCCATTTTATTTTTCCACCCATAAATCATTAAGATACTTAGGTTAACTCACATCTCTTGGTCAACTTCTTTCTCCATCCTCATTTTTCCTCCGTTACCCCGTACAAACCATACCAACATCCTCACATGCATGTCTTTTAGGGTCACATGCAAACACATATTATTCCATACACATAATACACATGCCATATAGCAACACAAAAGCATGTTTGGGCTCCATGCCATACCAAATATGCAATAATTACAATAATAATATAGGATGCATAACATATAAGGAACACAATGCACATTAGCACACAAAAGGCCTTATCACCCCTAACCTAAAATGTCACCGGTCTTGGAGCACGCTCCTACGCCTCCTTAGGGCTTTGACCAAATAATAACATACTAATAAAATAACCTTAACAAAATTCTAACTTTGCTAAATAAAAATAATAGAGATATTATAAACCTTGATAATATAGGGTTAAAGACTTTACCCTAATAATAATAATGATACTAATATAATAATATCAAGGATAATAAAACTATTATCAATGAGAATATAAATAATGATGATGATAATAATAATAATAATAATAATAATAAGCTTTAAAATTTAAAGTGGGGTTTCGACCCTACTTATAACTAATGACTTACCACTTATTTAATATTAATAATAAAACTACTAACATATATAATAACATTAAAATAATAAAGATAATAATATTATTATTATCAATAGTTATAAGAACAATAGAAATAATAATACTAAAATAAATAAGTGTGAATGTTAATACAAAATTAGGGCTTAAGATTTTCCAGAATAATTAATAAAATGATAATAATAATTATTCTAATAATGATAATATTAATAATAATAAGAATAATGATAATAATCATATAATAATAATGATGATAATAACATAATAACATTATCAACAATAATAATGGTAAAATATTTTCATTAATAATAATGGAATAAAAATAATAGAAATTCGAAATATAAAATAATAGTAATAATTATACTTATAACATATTAATATTAATAATAGTAATAAAAGAAATAATAAGGGGAATAATAATAAAATCGAATTAAAATACAATAAGGCTTCAGCCTTTAACATAAATAATAATAAAACAATAATACTACAAATAATAATCATAAAACATATTAAGAATATAAATATTAAGAATAATAATAATGGTATTTATAGGCAATAATTGAAATAAATTAAAATCAAGTCTTATAATAATATGGAAAATGGTTGAGAGGGTCTAGGGTTCAACCCTAGGCTGGTGGGGATAGGCGGCACCGGTGGTGGTGCACGGTGGCGGCGGCGGTGGTCGGAAAAATAGAAGAAAAGCGGGAAAGATGGATGTTGGGAAAAAGATAGGGAGAATTGAGGTGAGGTAAGAGGTGTTTATTGTTGCCCAGGAGGAGAGGAACAAAATGATGGTGGTGGTGCAGCCAAAGGTGGCGGCGCACGGCGGAGGACGGTGGTTCAAGATTTCGGGGTAAAAATTCTGGCGAAACGAGCAACCAACTTTGCATGGTTATGGAGGCCCATGAAAGAAGAATCAAAGGTTGAAAATAGTTTAGTTAAATAGAGGGCATTGTAGGGAAGAATTTGGGATGATTTGGTGGCGCTGAAGTTGGCTAATGGAGGCGGAAGAGGCATCTAAAGTCTCGATGATGGCAGCCCTCGCCGAGGGTTTCGGGGAAGAAAAATTTTCCACAACTCCTACAATCAGGCTTTTTATAGATTGTAGATGGTATAATAGGGTTTTGGGGGTCGACAGGAAGTTATTAGATGCGAGAAATTGGGTGGCCGGTGGTAGTAATTGATCGGGCATCGTTTGGTTTTCCTCGAAATTTTGCGAGGCTAGGGAGAAGGAATGGGCGAGAGATAACGGATGATATTTATTCCAATTTATTCCTCGTGTTAAGAGGAAGACAATGAGCCAAGAAACGGCTGGTATTAATCACCTTAGCCGGAGACACCATTGATGGGGGTGGGAGTTCCAGCAGCGTCGGAGGAGAAGGGAGGAAGAAGGAAGAAGGAAAGGAGGCGGACCGGTCGGCCGGGAAAAAGAAAAGAAAAGGGGAGAACCGGGCGGTCGGCGCGAGAGAGGGTGCGTTTAAGTGAGACGACGCATTTTGGAAAGAAAGAGAACGAAACGCAGCGCGTCGAGGAGCGGACGAAGGGCGACGGGCACGGGCTAGGCCATGCCGAAGAAAAGGAAGAGGAAAGGGAAACTGGGCCGCAAGCTGGCCCAGTTTGGCAAGAAGAAGAGGAAAAAGAAAAAAAGAAAAAGAAGAAAAAGAAAAGGAAAAAGGAAGAAAGAAAAAGAAAAAGGGAAAAAGGAAAGGGGAAAAATAATTAGATTAGGCCAGTTAAATTAATCTGAATATTTGGGATATTTAAAAATAATAATATTTAAATAAAATAATATTTAAATCCCCTTTTAGGCTAAATTAGGATTTTTAAAAGATTTTCCATAAATTCTATTTTAATTAGCAAAACACCCTAATTTTCTTCCATTAAATTTTTTATAAAATAATATTAATTTGGAACTATTTTCTCCTTCTTATTTTAAATAAATAATTTAATTAATTAATTTTTATAATAAAACCTCATTTAAATATAATATTTAAAATTAGAAATTTTCGGGGCATTTCACAAAGGTACACCAGCAAATACCAAAATAATCGTGGGCTAAACCACGTCTTTAGGGTAGCGACCCCTAAAGAGCCACCACTCCCGATCTCGAGGTCTTTCACTTTAAGTATTAATGTCTTAATTAAGGTGATCACAAAAAGCACAAAAAGTATATACTTATTCACTTTCAATCGTTCTGATATCATTAGTCATTTCTTATTCAGACGGTTATCCAAGATAACACAGAGAAATCATTAAGGCCGTCATAATCTCATCTAATGCCGAATTAGGATTCGTTCTCGTGATACTTACTAATTATTAAATACTCTTACCTTGCTAATCAACATTATTTGAATCATATTATGAAATTCCACAATCACATTGACATGTTAGGTATAAATTACTTATTTACCCCTTACTTATATAATTGCTAAGTCATCCCTTTCTTACTTGATAAACTACCCTATTACCCTTCACGTTGCATAATTACTAAATTACCCCTATCTGATTTAGGTTACCGAGTTATCTCCTACGCTTTTTAGATCACCATTCACCCCTCATAATTGCTACACTTAACATGTCTCCCATTTGGTTGGTTAGATTACCGATTTGCCCTTCTCCTTTATTATATTTACTAAATTGCCCTTAAGTTGGATAAATTATCAAATTACCCTCATCCATTATCAAAATTACTAAATTACCCTTCTCAATTATTATCGTTGCCATTTTACCCTTCTTAATTATTATAATTACCATTTTACCCTTCTCCATTATTATAATTAATAATTTACCCTTCTCCATTATTACAATTACCAATTTACCCTTCTCCCTATTTATAATTATTAATTTATCCTTCTCTATAATTATTACTACCAATTTACCCTTCTCCCTAATTATAAGTACCAATTTACCATTCTCCATTTTTATAAATACTATATTGCCCTTCTATAATCATAATTTAATTACCAAATTACCCTTTGTCGTTTTTATAATTACCAAGTTACCCCTTACTCTCAAGTTTTCCATAAATATCCTTTATTTACAAAATTATCCTTCTACCCCTTACTTCCAAATTACCATAATATCCTTTTATTTATTAAAATTACCATTTTACCCCCTTTCATCCAATTTTACCATATTACCATTTTGCTTGCAATTTACCATAATACCCTTTTACATCCAAAATTACTATTTTACCCCCTTACTTCCAAAGTTACCATTCTGACCACTTACTTATAAAATTACTATATTACCCTTGACTACAAAATTACCACTTTACTCTTTTCTCCAAAAATTACCATAATATCCTTTTACTTATAAAATTATCATTTTTTCCATTTAACCATAAAATTACCATATTGCCCTTTTGCCTTGAAAATTACCATAATACCCATTTTTCTTACAACTTGCAATTTTATCCTTTTACTTATAAAATTATCATTTCACCCCTTTCTTTTAAAATTACCAAAATACCCTTTTGCTTATAAAATCACCTTTTTACCCTTTTCTTTCAAAATTACCAAAATACCCCTTTCACTTATAAAATTACCACTTAACCCCTTTATTACACCACTTTTATGAATTTACCACCACTACATAAAATACTAATATTAGCACTTCATTCTTATCATTTAACTCCACCAACTTGTCATTATTCAACATAATACTCATTAGCGACTACATATATTACATCACATACTTTCATAGGCATATTACTAAAATACCCTTAGGCTCACAATAATATTATTCATGTATTAATGAGATAATACATCATAGATAAGCATTTAACATTTTCATTAATAATCAAACTCCTTCCTTAAGTATCATCTCTACACATGGCACAAAAGCTATCATATTTTTCTTTTTTATCAATCAATATAAGCAACCACATATATCATACTAGGCAACACATAACATGCATAAAATCATACTAAAATCCCTAATGTGCTAGCATACGTTTTTCCATGCGTTTAAGTCGGGTTTAACGATTACCTTAATCCCGCAAAAATCAAACCTTACCAGTATTATAGTTAAAGATTCAAGCTTTAATTAACAACTCAACACCTAAAAATAATATCAATAATTATTATATTAGAAGTAGGAAATTAAAAAGGATAAAACTTTATAAAAATTTATTTAATAATAAAACATTTTAATTAACTATTAATATACCTCAAAATTTAGAGAAATAAATTCCAAATCAATGTGGAGCTCAAGCTGCATGAACAGTGTGAGCCACATGCAGATTAAGGGGGAGAAAAGGGTCGAAGGGGGTGAGGTAGAAGGGAGGGAAGATGGCTCTGTTTAGAGTGTTTAGGCTAGAAAAGGAGGTAGATGGGGGAGGATTGGAGGCAAGGTAAGGGTGTAAGAGTGAAGAGCGGGTGTAGGTGGATGGTGGGGATGGGTTATTGGCGGCCAAGAGCAGCGGAGGTGGCCGCGGCGAGGTGGTGAAGTTGGTTGTCGGGCTGGGTATGGCTGAGAAGGAAGGAAAAGGGAAGGGAAAAATGGAGGGGTGCAGGGGCTGTTTTCGAGAAAGTAAGGTATGGGGTGGTAGAGGAGGTTGCAGGGTGTTGATTGGTGGTTTAAGTGGTGGCAGAGGTGGTCATACGGCGGAGAATGGGGCTATTGCAGGTGGCTTGCTGATAAGGGAGAAAAGTGGGGAGAAAAAGAAGAGGGGGAGAAGGAGGAAGTGCAGGGGCTCAAGGGGGCGGTGTGATGGTGTAGGGCAGTAGTAGGTGGTGGAAGAAGGCGGCATAGGGGGTTCAGTGCGACGGAGTAAGCGGCGGAGGGCGGCGGTGTGGAAAAAAATAGGGAAAATGGTAGAAGAAGAACAGAGAGAAGAGGGAGGTTGGGGAAGGGAAGAGACTCAAAATATGGGGCAGAAGAGAGGTTGGAGAGGTGAAGAAAAAGAAGAGGGAGGAGAGAGGGGGAAGGTGGTCAGTCGGTGGTAGGTCAAAGGGTGTCAAGGAGGTGTCGGATGGCAAGGAGGGAAAGGGAAGAAGAGGGAAACGAAAAGGGGCATGCGAGCTGTGGTCCAAGAGTTGGTTTGGTTCAAAATAGGAAAGAAAATGATGGGGGAGAGAGATAAAGAGAGAGGAGGTGTGGTGGCAAGTGGCGACAGCTGCAGGGCGGCTCGGTGGTGGCAGGCATAGAGTCGTCAAGACAGCAACTGGTCGGGCACGAGCAAGGAGAAGAAAGAAAGGAAGGAGGGGCGAAACAGACCGGTCGCGTAGGGGAGGAAGATCAGCCGGTACGGTCTAGGAAAAGAAAAATAAAAACGTTTGGGATGGGCTGCAATGTGCGTGAGAGAAGGAGAAGAGGGGAGGGAAGAAATGGGCTGAGGCCTAGTGCGCAGGGGAGAGGAGGAAGGGTTGGCCTAGCGGCTTGAAGGAAAAAAAGGAAAAGAAAAGAAAGAAGAAAAAGGTGAAAAATGAGAAGGAAAGGAAAAGGAAAAAGAAAAGGAAAATGAGAAAATAGGGGAGAATAATTTAATTTAATTTAGAAAATAATAAAATGTAATACTTTTAATAAATAATTTAATTTAATATATTGGTTCAAAATTGATACTTTTAGTAATTATTAGTTTAAAAAATTATTTAATTAAAAAATGTGATAAAATAAAAAAAAATTATTTTTAATTTATTAAATACTCCTATCCAAATTTGTACACTCAAAAATCCATAAAATAATTAAATTAAATAATTTTAAAAGCTAATTTATTTCAAGTAAAAGTTATTTATTAAATTATAGGTTTTCTAAAATTTAGGGGGATTATAGATTATGTAACCAGTAAATTCTTATGTTGGGTGGGATGGAGTGTGAGACACACCTACCCAATAAAAAATGGCTCAAGTAAAAGAAATGAATGAATAAACGACATTAGCATTCTAGTAGATGTTGTTAGTATAGGAGGTGATGATTAGAGGTATAAAACTCATCGAAGAAAAGATGAATTTGAGAATCATGAAGAGCTGAAGTTGTAAAAGTTGGGTGCTTCACTGGTGATAAACATTACACCACAATCCTATAATTTATCCTATGTTCATCCTTGAACCCATTATAACCAAATAAAAAACCTCTTAATTTATACATACTTCGATTTAAGAGTAGTAGCAAATAGAGAAGAGTGAAAAACCTATGATTGATCATTATCATCGATAGAAGTTTTTAGAGTAAACAAAAACATAAGACACATAAGAGTAGAGTGCTCCTACGTGCCTAAAGTGAGAATTTATTATCCAAATTCTTTATATTGGTTCACGTTAATGACTTAAAATTAGATTGGATGGCAACTTGGTTGTGATGTATATAACCTCAAATGAGTTTGAAATGATTTTATGCATATTAAATTTGTATTGTTTCGAGTCCCAATGAAATATGTGCACTTTTTTATGTCAATTATTGATGTCTCTTATTCATTAGGGATATTTCTTATACTATTTATGGTTGTGTTACCTAAGGAAAAGCAATGGTTCAAGAATGGGTATTTGATAGATGCATATTTTATGGAGTTAATTGTAACACCTTAACCTAACATTCTATATTTGTTATGAAAATTTAACCATTTCCCTTAATTTTTTTCTATTAATCTAGTTTTAAAAAAAATAAAATCAAGGCAATCTAGATAGATAACAAAGGAAAATAAGACTAATATGAGGAGCAAACACTAGAGTCATGAAAATGTATGTACCATCATAAAAGAACTTAAAAGATAAGTCATGTGAAGAAATATCAATAGAAAACAATGGAGAGATAGAAAATAAGAGGGGCCATATTTATGGAAACAACCCATATTTCCTGGTTATCCCTCCTATGTATTCCATTAATCAAACATGTGCATAGTGTCAAGGAAAAAATACAAGTGCCCCGTATTTACTAAGAGGGTCACTAACTTTGTTTTCATTATTTCTAAACCATTAGTATTCTTTTGTTATATTTAGTTAGTTTATTAATGTAGTTTAAGGATTAGAGATCATACAATATATACGGTTCTACAATCTCCTAAGCTCTTTATTTCCTTTATCTCATTCATTTATTTTATATTTTTTATTATTTTTCATTCAGTTCTAATTATTAGTTTAATTAATTGAGTTTGTGATTTTGTAATTAAATTTAAAATATTTTATTTAGATTCTACATTTTTAAGTTTTATTAATATGCTAGACTGGATTAAAATAGGGTAGGAAAATAATTTCTAGTTACAAGATAATTAATCATAAAATATGAATTGGACTTATTTGTTATGTGTATTTTGGTTAGATTAATAAATCATAAATAATGATCACCAATTCAGAATTTGTGATTTATTATATAGCTTTATCACCTAGATAAATTTAGTGCCAATCAAAATGCTAAGACTTTCTTGTTAATCTATAATTGTTAACATATACATCTACATGTAGCAAATAGGTTGTTGATTTAATCTATGTTTATTATTCTTCAGAACCATATATATAAAGATGACTATAATTATGGATCTATTTAGCTGCTCCCTAATCAATAATGCTATAATTAATTAAATATGGAGATCTTATCCAAGGTTATAGATTGGTTAGACAATAAATCATAAGCAAACATTGATTTATTTGCATAAGGGGATGCTAGGAAGAAAATGCATGCAAGATTCTATAACTTAACATCAAAAATACTATATTGCCATATTATTCAATGATTGGTTGATATCCCTTTGTTAAATATGTCCTCTTACCCCTATTATCTCATTATTATTCTTTAATTATTGTCTTAATTATTATTTCTTATTCTTTGTATTAGTAGTGATTAGTTTTTCCTAATATGATAGCCGAAGGAATTTATTAGATAATATAAATATATGAATTTAATTACAAACTTAATCATCACTTACTATTTTTTGTGTATTTAGGATTTAATTTTGAGTGTCTACGATAGCACACCAAGCAGGATGAGCTCAATCAATGTGAAAAAAACGAGTATTGGTACCTTGTTCCCAGACCTACTAAGGGATAAATTATAAGAACAAAGTGGATATTTCAAAATAAGCAATATTTCTTATTGATAAGAAGAGTGTTTTAGGTTTGACGCACTTCTTAGGCCCTTGCTTGAATTTATGGCCTTCAAAGTAAAAAAAAATTATATTGCTATTTCCACCGCTCAATATGAATAGGTCAGTTTTGCATCATGTTGTACATAAGTGTTGTAGATTAGGCGTCAACTTAAGGATTTGAGTGTTATGTGTGAAAGTATTCCTATTTCATGTGATAGCACTATCAGCATAAATATTTCCCAAAATCTTGTGCAACACTCAAAAACCAAACATATTGATGTGAAATATAAATTTTCTAGTGAAAATGTGGGAAATATTTTATTAAGCTTATTTTTGTAAAGTTAAGGATCAACTAACTTACATATTTACAAATCACTTGATTAAAGATAAGTATAAGAATATTTTTAAACCTAAAACTAAGAACTACCTCTACCATTGAAGAGAGACTACTACACTAAAATGTTCAAAATTCCCCCACTTTCCTGAAACAACATCAGATTCCCAACCATAAATCTTAACAACTGCCTCTACCGACACTCAAAACAACCTCCACCACTATAATCACAATCTTCATAAACAAATCATGCCCAACTCTCTTAATCTTGAATCCTAAGTTGCCTTTCAATAAGAAATAGGTAAGAAAACAACTAAAGTAACCCCAAACAAGTATATTGAGCCTACTCTCATTAATGACAAAAAAAACCACCATACTTAACCCAACACCACTCCAAACCCTTTCTCCTAAAATTAATTGAAGAACTAATAGCCCTTAAGATTTTCATACTAAGATGGGATTAATAGAGGAAGTTGCAAAAGAACAAGATTTACAAAATTATGAATAACTAGTTTGGTAAAAGAAGGATGAGGATGTTTTTATTACTAACATTGAACAAGAAATTATGGATGCATACATTATTGAACTAGAAGTTGAGGTATTGATTGACAATATATCATAGGGGGAACTATTTTTGGTGAGGAGAAACCCAAGGATGTTAGGATTTTCAGCCTTGAAAAGAAATTAAAGAAGAAAGGGTATAAATTAATGAAATGTAAGAGAAAGGGAGAACCAAAGAAGTTTGTGACTAAAAGTAGTGAACATGAAAAGAAATATTAGGAACAGGCTCCAAGTCATTTTGAAGACCTAATGGAGGAACAAGTATGGAAGTTTAACAAAACCAATAAGATGAAATGGGTATAGAAATTGATTTAAGGATATATTTCAAAACAAATTAGTGAAGAGGAGATGGAAAAATAATGATAAGACTTAAGGGAAAAGATAAAAGATGGTAATTGTTGCTAATGATGATCTCATTGAAAATATCGAAGGGTTTATCGATCCCATTAGACTTAGTGTTCCACCATCCATTAGAGGCAAGAAGGAAAAGATGAAAAGGGGGAATAAATTAACCACCACTATGTTGAGAAGGCTAAGTGAAAACAAGGATTATCATGGAAATGAAAAATAGACTAAGGAGCCTGAACATAATGAGAAGAGGAACGATATTAAAAGAATACGAAAGATTAGAAGATGCTAGCTCCTAAACTAAAGAAGGAAACAAAGGTGAAATCGGTTCACTATTGCACATATCCACAAAATAAAAAAGAGCTCTCATTATTGGTAAGTTATATTCTTTTAGTTGGTTAGATAATGAAGAATTAGGTTTAATAAAAGAAATGAACAAATACCAAAGAGGGTATAACCCATTGAAGACTAAATTCATAGTTTATGATGATTTTTATTATTAATGATATATTGGCCCATTTGTTTTGATTGATAAAATGACTATAAGGCTTAACACTAAAATAGGAGGAGTAGAAATCAAACATGACTTTTCACTATTGGGAATGATTTTAAGGATACCTAATAAAGGCCTTTTAATTAGAATTTCATTTCCAAAAGAGTTATAGGGTCTCTTGAGAACCTTGTAGATTTCTATTCCATGAAAAAAATTAAGAACTTACATTTATAACTATTAATAAAACTGTAAAAATCATGTAAACTACCTTGATCCCTTCTCCATTTTCATCGTGTTTTTTATAAGTTGCATTTCTCATTATTATCAAAACATTTCGACCTTGTGATGATGAAGCTTGATTTTTAGATGGCGGTGTGGTCTTATTCCAACATTTTGTAACACCCTTATTGTTCACTACCAATTATGCAAACTAAAAATACTAATCATACTTAGGAAAAAAACAGGGCTAGAATAGACATCAGCTGCCCATCCCATGTTAGATATAAGGATGAAGACCAAATCAACCAAATTAAAATAAGTGTGCAAGATCTAATTACATAAATATTCAAAAGAAACATTTTTATAGGACCTTCATATTCCCCAGCCTAATTTAAAATAAGGAGAATGATTATATATGAATATAGGGTTATTATAGTAGTAAACAAGTTAGGACATGGCCTCAAAACCATGCTCCATCATAAACCATACAAAACCTCTAGACATCTACACTCTAAAGCCCTGAACCCAAGATGAGGTAGGTCCACTACTGGTCATCTCTGAATACTCATGCAAGGCCCTCCACTCATGGGAATAAGAAAGTTATCGAAAAAACAAGCACATCAAGACACTACATATGTAACACCGCAAAATTCACTAAATTTTTTTAGCAGAAGCAATAAAAATAGAAATACTTAAAACCTGTGAATTCTGGGAATGTTACCGCCACACTTAGTACCAGACCGGTTCTCTCCGACAGTTCCAATACCAAGTGCTAAGGCTAAAGAAAATATTAATCCATCAATTATAAATCAAGACAACTAAACTTCGAAAGCATTAAACGGTTGTAAAACAAAATCAGAGTATGCATAAAGAATTATTATTCCAATTAGAAGAGAATTAAACTTACAACGGATAAAAGATTAATAAAAGGAAATAGAATCACATAAAGACTGAAATATGGCCACAACTCTCTCGAACTTGAGTCAACCACAAACTCAACACACAGCCCCGACTGATGTCTTGCCCGCCTGCACAAAGTCAGAAGGGCATACTACTCGTGGGAATGAGCAGCACCCATAAAAAGGGTGATCAGTACGCTACGTACTGAGTAAGGTAACCGAGCACTAAGGCCAACACATAAGCACATAATCAATGCAAAAAATAATAACAAGGCATAATCCAATATAACAACATAGAGGCTTATGAACAATTCAGGTAAAAGTACAAAGACCCATATAATCCGGATTAATTACTTAATTAATCTTTTATTAGAAGTTGATACACACCATGTCTTTTATCAAATCCATGTAAGTATAGGAACACCCCACTATTATTGTCGATGGGCCGGTCACTTGCGGGACAAAGTCCATACCACTATTATTCGTCGGTGGATCGATCACTTGCGGGACAAAGTCCACACCACTATTCCTTACCGGTGGATCGGTTGGTTCCTGCTCACATGGTGTTCCACTGTAAGTAATTAGTACCTTTTAAGTATCTTTAGCAAACTCTGGTTTGTGTTTATTGAGCTCGAGTCACCCCACTATTATTGTCGGTGGGTCGGACACTTGCGAGACAAAGTCCTCACCACTATTATTACCGGTCGATTGGTCGCACATAGGGTAATAACCCTAACCACTATTTCTGACCGGTAGATCGGTCTGGACCCGGCTCAGCAATTTTCCCCTTTAAGTGATTAGTGTCTTAAGTATCTTATTTAGAGGCTTTCATTCGGGACATACTCAAATCATTCTCTTTATGCATCACACATCATAGATCATAAAATTCCACAATCGTAATTACACTTAATCACCGCATACACATGATAACACCAAAACCCCTAATCAGCCACCATAAACCTCAATTAACCACAACAACCCATAATTCAGTCTCCTCCGTACCCTTATTTTGCTCCACGTGCTATTTTTCATCCAAAGTGATCAAACACCCCAACAACACTTACATTACGTTCCTTACATCCTAAATTAACTTTTCACATGTAAATTTCATACCCATGCAGGCATTAATCTCCCCATGCAAACCTTTGAACCTTTTTCATGCAGACCCTAAAATTCCACGTGAAACCCTAAATTCAACCATGCAAACCCTAATACTGCCATTCAACCATAAATGCCACCATGTAAACCCTAATACCACCATACAACTATAAATACCACCATACAACCTTAATAACATCATACAAACCATAAATACCACCATGCATATCCTATAATACCACCATCAACCATAAATACCACCATACAAACCATCATACAAAACCCTAAATTCATTCCTCATAAAACTAAGGATTCATCCACACCAAACCCTAGATTCAAACCATGTAAATCCCAAATATTTGTCCATACCAACCCTAAATTCAAACCATAAATATTCTTCCATGCCAAACCCTAAATTCAAACCATCAAGATTCATCCATACAATTTTTCTTTCCCTTTTTCTTTCCTCCTCCTTTCCTTATTTATATTTTTTTTTAGTCCATCTCTACCGATCCTTACCTTTCCCTTCTCTCAATTCTTCTTATTTCCTCATCTATTCCCCACCAAGCCTATCCCTCTACCCCCATCAACTTACCCTTCCTCATTTCCAAGGTTAGGGGTTGAATTTTGTTACTTGATCACCTCACCTTTCCTCTCCATTTTCTTATTTGCATGTGTGTATATAAGGAACATTTAATACCTACATCTACCCCTTTCTCCCTCTATTTGTCTATCAAAATATTCCACACCAAATGCATCCTTCCCCCTCCTTCCTTTCCCCTCCTTACTACCAAAAAACAATGAAGAAAAGCCCCCATCGGTGAGGTAAATTAAAGCAACCATACCCCTATAAGATACCTTTGTCGTTTCTCCCTCACCACCACTAGGATAAACCACTACAAACCTACCGCTATCCACTCGCTAAACCCACCAGTGCACTCCCTTTCCCCTTTGAAATACTACACTACAACCCCTTTTCTTTTCCTTCCTTTGTTATGGAACCAATATTCAGTGCCTGCACTTACCTTTCGGCCATCTCCATTGAAAACCAAGCCCACCACCTACTCCAATAGCCATCGAAGCCACCTTCTCCTTTTTCTTCTCCTTACTATGGCATTGTGAACCACAACCTAACCCACTCCTTTTTGGCAGATTTTTCTAAAGCTCCTTCCTCCACTTCTGTAGCTTTTGTCGAAGCTTTTCCTCCTCTATTTTAGTAGCAACAACTGAAGCTTCCTCCTCCACTTTTGATAGTCTTCAACTAAAGTAACACCCCTCCATTCTTTAGCCATTTTTCCACCCAAAAAAATCACACAACCTTTGTCCATTTCCATTAAAGCTACCTCCCCCTTTTCAATAGCAACAACCAAGCCCATTAGCCCTCCTTCCGCTAACATAACTAAAGCCTTTCCTTATTGCACCATTTTAGTCAAGACTCCTTCGAACCTCAGTTATGTTTTTCCCATTATTTCACCCTTTAATTTATTTAACTTCTCATTAATTATAATTATGTTTTGTAATGTGTTCTTAGTTGATACTCTAGAGGTCCTAGAAGAAGTAGATTAGGAGAGCAAGCTTCAAGACTGAAGTCATAATGGTAAGCATACTTATCATAGTCTAAGGTTATTAATTGCAAAGTACTATATATTATTTTTATGTTGTAACATGTTATTGTGATTATGTAAAATCATACATGATTTTTGATGCTATGATATGTGGTTGGTATTATATAACAGTAAAAAATAAGTAGGGTTCATGTGATATTGTTATTTTATGTAGAAAAATCTTTGGTGTAAAATATGGTTGTATCATAAGTTTTAATTATAGTATAATGAATTTGAAATGATTATGTTAAGTCCTTTGGATATAATGTAGATTTGAAAATAAGTTTACAAAACACATGAGACTTGCATGTAATAAAGGTTAGGTTACTGATAAAGGCATTTTAGTCAAATTAGGTTATATATGGAAATCACAATATTCTAAGGTGTTATATCATCCAAAATATGCTAAGTAACCTACATGAAATGTTATAGAAGTTGTAAATGACCTAAGATTAATAAAATATGAAATTTGATTGATTTAGGAATAGTAAACTTAAACCAAAGAGGTTATTATCACATGTACGAAATTGTGGAATTAGATAACAAAACTCGAATATGTTTTTAATATCAGTGCTTTGGGAATGTATAATAATTTTTTTTAATTCTTTGAGTTGAATGTGGATATTAATCAAAGAATTTTGAAACTTGTGTTTATAAGCCCTAGAAATAGTAACTTTTAAGCTAGAGCTATTATCACATATATAAGAAGTGAGAGTTAGACCTTAAATTTTAGACATGCTATTAATAATAATATCTGAGTAATATATATCAAATTTGGTTGTTTATTGATCAATATGGGAGAAAGGATCTTAAATTAGGAGAATGACCCTATGACCTTCATGATGTGTTTATCTTCCTTAACATGTTATATACCTATAAATCAATTATGAATAAGATATTAATTATTTAAAGTAAATGATTACGTGAGTTGTGTAAAGGTGATATTTTCATATATGTTCTAGTATATGAATTTTTAGCGTCAGGGGTTGAATTTTTTTACCCGATCACCTCACCTCTCCTCTTCCTTTTCCTACATGTATGTGTGTAGATAAGGAAAATCTGATGTTTGCATCTCACTCCCCCTTCTGCCTCTATTTTTATGTTAATATACTACACACCAAATGCAGCCTTTACCCTCCTTCCTTTCCCCTCCTTGCTACCTAAAAACTGCCAAGAAAAACCCCCATTAGCGAGGTAAATTTCCTTCCTTGACTATGGCATCAACAAGCGCTGCCCCCTTATCTTTCAGCCATCTCCAATAAAAACCAAACCCACCATATATGCCAATAGCCACCGCAACCACCTACTCCTTTTCCTTCTCCTTACTACAAAAACTTCAACTACAACCTAACCCTCTCCCTTTTCGAAGATTTGGTCAATGCTCCCTCCTCCACTACAACAGCTTTGGCTAAAGTGATTCCTTCTCCATTTTGGCCCCTAACAACTAAAGCTTCCCCCTCCATTTTCAGTGGCCACCAACCACAGTAACACCCCTCCATTCTTTGGCCATTTTTCCACCAAAACCATCACACCATATTTTTCCATTTGCATCGAAGCTGCTTCCCCCATTTTGGTAGCAACCACCAAACCCATCACCCCTCCTTCACCCAACACAATTGAATCCTTAAACCATTTTAGCAAAGAATCCTTTAAACCTCAGTTTGGCTTTTCCCACTTTTTCACCCTTCTATTTCTTTAACCTATAACACCCCCATTTTTTACTATTAAAAATTTTCATTTAAAATAGTACACCTAGATTAAATAGGGTGTTACTATCGTATCTAACATAAGATAGACATTTGTCACATATATTATATTAAATATAAGGCTAAAACCAGCCAAAACATTTAAAACAAAGTGTGCCAACTTAAATTATATAAAAATCTTAAAAGATTATTTACATTGAATGACCTCAATGGTCCCTAACCAAATCAATAAAGGAATAAAAATAGTTAAGTGTATAGGGCTACATTAAAAAGAGGTTAGGGTCTGAAACCAAAACCAAAGTAATGGTCTGCCACATACCCCACAAAATCTCCAAATATCGACACTCTCAAGCCCCAAATCTATGATGAGGTAAGTCCACTACTGGTCATCCCCAAAACCTTTACATGGCCCTCTACTCAAGGGAATGAGAAAGTGACTGAGAAAATGAGCATAATAGTACACTATGTACTAAGAAAGCCAAGTTGCTTATTCAATGGGAACACAAGTATGTAATGCAAAACCTATCATGACATGGATATCATATTTAACATGCATCATGATAATGCTAAATACGTAAAAATAGGAATACACTAGAGTATACTATCATGCATAACTCTAAAAATGTAGATATATCATACTTGTTTTCATATTATAACCACATAGGTATACACACATGTACTAAATAGATTAATCCAAGCAACCACTAGGGTTTGTTTCCATATTGCTTAATCAATTAGAATATACCATTTCCTTATCCATACATTGAGATAGGTCAACATCTAGCTAAACATTTCAACCAATAACTAGTTAGTCATTTAAGTCATTATCCAAGTGTACAAACCAACATTTATCCTTTTTAGTCATTCAAACCATTGTCACCATCAATATCCAATTATTTATCATTCCACTCATTCTTTACTCAAGTTTATCACCTAGATTTTATCATCGAGCGATGGACTATATTAATATATTTCTTCCATATAAATCCTTAACATTTTACCAACCATATAGGGTTTCCATTTATCCTTGTCCAATATTATTCATGCCCATCATATAATTTTATACAAGCATGTGATGTGCTTCATTACTCTTTTCTCAAAACCATCACATGTCCTAAGTGGTATACCTATTTAGCCTTTACAATACTCATTGAGTATGTTGTAAATTGATCCATTTCCTCCATTCAGTAGACCATTAATCCATGAAAAAATCTATATGCTATCATATTAATAATCATAGGATATTCCCAAGCATAGCTTCAAAGCACAACCAAACCAAAAGTAAATAATCACACAAACAAGTCGAACTAGTCGATTTATTGCACCAAAAAGTTGATTAGCCTAGGTCAACCAATTGATCGGTTTGGCTTAATAGAATCTTGAATTTCCTCAAACCATTTAATCAGTTTGGACAAACTAGTCAACATTTCATAGACCACATGATCAATTCTACCCAACCAATTGAATATTTTAAGTAGAAAGAAAGACCAATGTCTCTACAGGCTTACCGGTCAATAGGTTAGGTCAACCAATCGACTGTTCTAGGAACCAATAAATAGGTTTGACCAAAGCAGTCGATTAGTTTTCCCTGTAACAGCATCAAACAATCATTTTCATTCAAATTATTCATCTAAATCATCACTATACCACACTAAAACATGCCTTAACATTGTATAACACATTTTTATTCAAATTAACTTGCATATCTCAACATATAGTCATCACCACTCACTTTCCTCAAGTTTCATACTTTTTACTCAAAATATATAATATACTCATCCAAATTAATTCTTCAAACTATATACATTTATACCAACATATAAGATCAACTTAAATAAACTTATATCATGCAATAATACTTATAAGATATTTTAGAAGTAAGAATCAATTACTTTATACAAGTAAAACTCCCTTAAACCAGAAATATTAGTATGTGAAAATCTAAAATTTTAAAACCTTAAAATAACAATCTCTAACTTAATAATTCATGCAAAAGCTTAACAAATTCAAACTTGAAACAAAAAGGAAAGAAAGAACTTACCATAATTAAAGTAAAAATAGGGAATGCTTAAGTTAAACCACTCAATCCTTTTCCCAAATCTAACTCTTTCTTACATAATAATTAAAATAAGAGGGAGCTAGAGAAAAGATCAAAAGAGTAAAAGGAATCAACCACAAGGTTATACATGCATAAAGGAATAGGGTGAATATAGAGAGTTAGAGATTTTTTATGGATGAAAGAAAGGTGAAAAAAAAGGAATGATTGGGGCTATTTTTAGCCAACCAATCAACACGAATCATAGAGGAGTTGAGAAAAATTAAAAAAATCTGATACTTGCCACTTGAATTTGAGCTAAATGGATAGATTTTTTCTAAGATATGCTGACCTATTCTCTAGATCTCAAATGGTGTTTCTGGAGAATGCAAGTCAATTAGACCAGGATTGAAATACATAAGAGGAATAATTGAAGGTTATCTTGGAAGGAATCTTCTAGCTAATCAGAATCATGCTTGATATCGAAGCATTGATCTCGGAAATGTGCTCAGGAGGGAGGTGGAAGAAGATAAGGGTGAGGTCATCTATCCCCTTGATTGTCCCAGTCTACATCTAGATTGATTTGAGGCCATATTTTGGGCTAATTAAATCATGAAAAAGGTCAATAATCTCTTAGAAATAATTTAATATGGTTCAAAAATGTTCTATTTTAGTATAAGAAATTTTTCTCGAACATTTGAGTTCAAAAATATACCCAGCTAGACAAACTAGTCAATCAATTTGACCAACCATTTGACTTCTATACAAACCAGTCGATCGGTTTAGTCGATTAAAAACCATTTTGCTAAAATGACAAACTATTTGATCAGTTCATCTAAAAGACTCAATAAATACTAGTTTCCAACAGTGTTTAAAATCAAACTTTACCTCAAACCAAATCATAATACCAAATGAAAATAAAACATTCAAAATTGGAAAAAATTCCTATTCAACATTTTTCAAAATATATAGGGTATTAATTATATGATTTATTCTAATTATGTTTTGTTATTTGTTCTTAGGTGATACTCCAAAGGTTCTAAAAGATGCAGATTAGGAGAGAGAGATTTGAGACCGGATTCATATTAGTAAAAACACTTATCATTGTTTAGGTTTCTTGATTTCTAACTGTTATATATTAAAAAATTTATCATGTTATTATGATTATGTGAAATCATACATGATTGTTAACACTATGCTATGTGGTTGGAATTATATGATACTATAGAATAAGTAGGGTTTACACAATATTGTTATTTTATGAGGAAAAATCTTTGATGTGAAATATGATTGTATCATGTGTTTAAGAAAGTATGAAATTAGATATATTTGGGAATCGTAACCTTAAACCGAAGAGTCTATTATCACAAGTTTTAGGAACTAATTGATCAGTTTTCCTTCAAATAGCACCAAATAGTCATTTTCATATAGATCATGCTTATAATTATTTATCATATCACATTGAAAATTTTTCTAACATCACATAAAACATTTATAGCTTACAATATACATATTTCACTGTTATCACAACCTAATTTTTCCTCAAGATTCATGCTTTTCTCTCAAGATGCATAGTCTAACCATTCAATACCATTTCAAATATATATATATACTCACACCAACATATAACATCAAACTTTAAGGGTTTCATAACATGGAAGCATAATCGCAACACATTTTAAAAGTAAGAATGACTTACTTGATGTAAGCAAAACTTCCTCAAACAAGAAAACTCAACCTGTGAAATCATCAACTTTCAAAACCTTAAATGACAAGTTTAAATCATAAATCATTAAATAACTTTTATAAAACCAACACTCAATTAGAAAGGGAAGAATGATCATACCACACCCAAAGGAAAAAATAGATGATAATTTTGTTGAACCACTCAACCTTTTTTCCTAAATATAAATCTTTCTTACTTAACAAGTAAAACAAGAGTGATCTACAGAAAGGATTAAAAGAGCAAAAAAATTTGAATGCAACGGTCAATGTGGAGACAGAGAAGGTGAATGCTAGAGAGTTAGAGTATTTCGGTGGTTGAAAGAAAGGTGAATAGAAGGGACAATTAAGGTTATTTATAGCCAACAAATCAATAAAAACCATAATTTTGGTCAATAACATATTAAAAACCCTAATTCTTACCATTTGAATGTGAGTTAAATGAATAAATTTCATCCAAGATATGATGACCTATCCTTTAGAGCTCAAATGCTGATTCTAGAGGAGTGCAGATCCATTGGTCCATAAATGCCAAATATAAGAGGGGAAATGGAAGGTCAATGGAGCTCAGTAGAATTGAGTCTATAATCAAAGCAATGATTCCAAAAATCTACAAAGGAGTGAGGTGGAAGAAAACAACATTGATGTCATATCTCCCCTTTTAATTATCCCAATTAACTTCTTATATCAATTTAAGGTAGTTTTTTGGGGAAATATGTATCATGGAAAAGTTTAACAATCTTTTAAGAAAAATTTAGAATTAGTTATCAAAGTTCCATTTTAGTATAAGAAAATTTCCCAAAATATTGAGTTTTGAAAATAAACTCAGCTTGACAAACTAGTTGATTAGTTTAGCCTACAAGTCAACTATTCTACAGACCAGTCAATTGGTTTCTCAACTAGTTGGTTAATTTGGTTGAGTAAAAACCATTTTGTTGAAATAACAAACCAATTGATTATTTCATGGAACCACTCAATCAGTCCACTTAAAAACTTCCTTACTTTAGTTTTGTAATTTAACTCAAACCCAATCATAGCTCCAAATCAAAATCAAACACCAACAAATATCATAATTTCTCATTCAACACATTTACAAAAAGGTGGCGTATTACACATTTATTCTTTTCAATGATAAGGAACAAGGTTCGGTTAACATTATCTTGAGAGCATTTAATTAATACAAATATAGCTTGATTTCCCTAGCCTAAACTTATATCTAGTTTTATCCTACCCTAGGGAAGGTGGTCACCTCGAAATCTTATATCTAAAGTAGTCATTAATCAATATTTAATACAAATATAGCTTGATTTCCCTAGCATTAATCAATATTTAATCATAAACTGATCCTTTAGGTTGATATTAATTTTATGGTTTGGTTATTGATTCATTATTAAGTAGTCATAGTAGTAGTAGGGTTCATGTTTTAAATAAAATAAGCACTCGGCAAATTATGGTGTGACTAAACCACTTTAGGCCCTATGGGGAGGATTAAAGCCAAACTAGATGCAGATGTGATGCTCAATTTATTAGTAAAGTAGTAAAGAGGTCTAGTAAAATTTAGGATTTTTTATTCTATCTTAAAAGGCTCTAAATAGTCCTATATATAAGCTAGAATATTATGGAATATTGTAAAGTAAAGAGGAAGAACATAAAATGTTCTAGATTACTCTTATATGTAGGGTATATTTCAAAGGAAGGTCCTAGATCCCTATGTATGGGAAGATGGTAGAATAGTAAAAAATAGAAATATATATACTTTTGTTATATTTTGCAAAAGGATCTAAGGGAACTTCAACTATAAATAGAGGTGCACCTCATTAGATAACACCATCCAAGAGGCATCAAGTGTTGTAAGCTCTCTACCTTACCACACATTCTCTTTCAATACAAAGCTTCCTTCTTCACATTTATCTTGTGTTATATACTATCTACACTCTTATTTTATCATTAACTCAAGTTAGACTAACTTAACTTATCCATACACAAGGGTTTTCACTAAGTGACGCATAAGACACTACAAGAAAAGTTGGGTCATGTCTATATTCCTAGCTTTTGCAAAACCTAATTTTTTTATAAATATCAGTGTTGATTTATGAGTTTTGGCTATTTATTTCAATCATGATTCTTGATATGTTTATTAATATTTTGATTTATTTTATGGTTTTTTGTTATTATTTCAATTTTATATTGAAATTTATTTAATTTTATATCATTGCAAATAATTCTAGATAAATTCATTCACGGATATTATATTATTAAATTCACATGATGCGATTTTTGTTTCAAAATATATTTTTTATGCTGTGTTGAGTGTTCTCTACTCAGTACGCCATTATACTAATACTATACTTGTTTAGTTGCCTATGTGCAAGTGTCTTATGTTTGACTTAACTATTAGTGTTGGCATTGATTGAATGTTAGGGCTATCCAAAATTTTATCTCTCGAGGAATCCTGTATTTGCTTTCATATTTTGGTTATGATATCTAGATTTGCATTGTAATTTTATTTGGTGTTGTAAGAAGAATTTTTTATTTTAGTTTGGTTGATTAAAATTTGAAACACAAGTTTCCTATTGATTTATTAATGATTACTTTATAGGTCTTTCATTATTTTTACTAGCTATGATTTGTTTTAGTATTTTCGAACCGTTATTGTGTCGGGTTTTGTTATGTAGGTTTTTAGCCTTATACCTAACATGAGATAGATGATGGATATCTATCTTATGTTAGGTGTAGCAGTAACACTCCCCATTTCTTATGTTTTCTTCCATATATTTATTCTTTTAAACAAAAATTTACTGGAATAAAAAATAGAGGTGTTACAGTGACAATCACCTTCAAAGTAGAAAAGTCATCAAAGCCCTAAACCTATCAAAAATATTAATTCCCTCCTTTTTCTCTTAAAAAAGAAAATACATACATACATATATGAAATGGAAATGTTAACATGTCTATGAAAGCATTTCCCCTTTAACATCAGTCATTACTGATTGCATAAGAAAGAAAATATGGACATGAATCAAAAACAAAAACAAAAAATGCATACTAACACTACATGCAAACTTTTCCAACTTACATGCACATATATTTCCAGGTAAGTGGTAAATATATAACTTACACAATCCTTGGGCATATCCAGGTTAGAAAAAGGGAAAAAATAGGCTAACCAGTGGCAGCCAAGAGATCCTCAAAAATTTGTTTGTTTAATAAACACCTACCAACGTTCAATAGCTAACTCCTCGGTGTATCAAAATAAATGGAACTAAAGATATAAACTTGAAGTTGCACAATAAGACTCTAATGTCAAGTTCCTTAGATTCAAAAATATCCTTGTTATAAGATCACCACACCATATAGATAGTAGCTAGCAATGCACTTCTACACACACTTCTGGAGAAAGATTGATATCTTTGTTACCTTTTGGAGAAATCGTGATGTGCTTGCAAGGGTGAAGCACTCGCTAGAAAACCCCAACCAGAATCAAATGGTAGACGAAAGCTAGCAAACTCTAGGACATTTGAAAAATAGGTCCTCGTGACATTCCTCTGCTAACTGACAAAATGGACAAGCCATGGTCTACGAAGATAAGAGAGGCGGTCTTTAGTATTTAGTTTCTATTATAGGGAAAACCAAAGAAAAAAAAGAATACTGCTTGGTTCTACAACCCTTCCAAACAATACCATAGTCCTTCCAAAGCTCTTCCTTTAGCCAAAAAAATCATAGGCTCATTGAGCATAAAACCTATTACTAGTGTACTAAGAGGAAACCATCATAGCAGCCCTTTCATGAGAAGCAGCCCTCTCCAGAATAGGTTAATACACCTTTAATAGGTTCTTTATAAAGTGAGACAAATCAGAAGGTCGAAAAAGCTCCCAAGTACTAGATTTCAAATAATGAGTGTGAATCCATTTAGTCCACAACATCTCCTTTTCATCTTGTAAGAACCAAATGTACTTACAGAGGAACGTATTATTCAAAGCATAAGATCCTTGAGGCCATCTCCCCCTTATCTCTTAGGCAGACATAACCTACGCCAAGCCATAAGAGGTTACTTTCCTTGCCACAGGAAGCTTCAGCAAAAGGATACAGCCCTAGTTAACAACATTTTAGGAATAGGAAATATACCCAAGTGGGATTTCCAAAGACAATAAGTGGGATTTCCAAAGCTGTAAGTGCTCATATATGTCATTTATTAGAACCTTATAATCCACTACTTTCAGCTTGCTCGTATTCAGGGTAACACCCAAATAGTAGAATGGAAAATTACCCTAGGTCATGTTAGCAAACCTGAGGATCTGAGATTTTGTTCTTTCATCCACCCTTACCAAAAAATATAATATTTAAGAGGGTTAGAATGAAGAATAAATGTAGTGTTGAACTCATGAAGATTCTACTAAAGGATCTACACTGACGAGAAATCCCCTCTACCAAAAAGAACCAAATCATCTGCAAAGGCCAGTGCAAAATGCCTAACCATTTACACCAAGGATGGAAGGAGAAGCCCCTCTGGTTACTGTGAACCTTCAAGGGGCGAGATAAGTACTCCATACAAATCAAAAATAGATAAGGAGGTGCCGTGAAATAATCCCATTAACTAGCCATTCTCTCAAAAGGCCTATGACAAGGAGTCATAGGATTTTTGTATGTCAACCTTTATGAGACTCCTTGGATACAAGTGTTTCCTAGAATAACCCTTCAACAACTCTTGGATTAGCAGAATATTCTCATCTATAAGTCTTCCATTCATTAAAGCTCCCTATTCTTGACTAATGAACCTGTAACACCCCAAAATCACGACTTGAAAATTTCATTTAAATTATGCTTTGCGGAAGCGAAAATTAAAGAACGGTGGGTGTTACCGCCACACTTGACAAAAGTCTGGTCTCCTCACCATCCTTACATCAAGTGCTAAGGCTTAAAACAAATCAACCCATCCAAAGTTAAGGGAAGTATAATACAAAATCAAGAGTTTTTCAAAAGACATATTATCCATGACAAATGATTGTTCAGGAAATTAAATAAATTAACCATTTAGACAATAAAAACAGAGTACATAAAAGTCATTAATGGTCTGCCTTACACTCTTAGGGTCCAACAAATTACAAGGAAAAGGGGAAAAAGGGGCGGGGTCCACTCGCTCCGTAAATCTACCTATTCGTCGGGGTGATGCTCCTCGTAGTCTTTTAGCCAACGCATGCCCTGGACATACTCCTCTGAAAAGTGATAGCATCAGTAAGACTTCCTCGTACTGAGTAAACCACAACGCCTCCAGAGAGGTAGCATACCCACGTAGCAAACATCATACAAGTACAGAATTCAAAGAGAATATATGCTCACATGCAAGGCCACAATTTTGAAACACACAACCACATCACATTTAACATTACGAGCTAGGTCAAAATCTCCATCAAAGGCATTTAAGGCATGCTTATAATTTCATAATCAGTTTAACTAACCAACGACCATATATTATGGCCTAATAAGAAGAATTTGTGATATTCCAAGCAATCTCACCAAGGTCAAGTCATTCCTACTCCGATTATTATAGAATTATTATGGTGGGTGTCTAATCGGTTATAAAATTCATAGCAATTCTCAAGTGGAATACAATCCCATATCCATGACAAAGATCATCAAGGAGGGTGGTACCAAAATAAATCACTCGATTCCAGGGCAAAGCTAGCCAAGGAAGCCACACGACATAACAGTCGCCCATACTAAATGTCAGAACTCAAGACCTTAAGTACGCATACTCCCTATAGAGTGTATGAAATACCTATAGAGCATAAGTGAGCCCCTTGACCCGAAGGCCCAAAACTATGCACTCGGCGGCCAATTCCGAGGCACGAGATTCCTTTCCAACTCGAGTCTTTCTCTTTAAGTAATTATCGTCTTATGAAATTCTGGGTTATCATTTCCCTTTAGAAAGTCAAGATTCACAACGTTCAACTTAGTCAACCATCAACAAACAACATCACATCCAAAGACCACAACGTCACAACCATTCGAAGCCAACACGGCCTAGGGTTAGGCATTATGCCATAGCCCGATTAATTATTCGATTCAAAGTACAAACCAATTATCCAATTATTCCTAATATTTATTTTAAGGCCAACACTTAATTTAATTAATCCATTTATCCACTTTGGAACACCTTTTTGCCTTAATGACCAAAATACCCCTCAACCTATAACTACCAAATTACCTTCACTTTTATTACCGAGTTTACTTACATAAGCCATATGTCATGAAACGCTAGCATAAAATAATTAATGATACTTTAAATCCGACAATTTCTTCGGTACTACGAAGGACCATATTATCCCTAACTATTTATCATACATAGTACATGTAAACACTATTAGCATGCATTTTTAATATTTCATAGGCTCTTAAAATTTCCACAAATAAATCTCAAACACAATCATAGTTTATAAAATTACATCTTACCTTAAACATAATCGTCTCATTTTACTAGCATAAATCCAAGTTCGTTACCATTAGCATAATCTTTTTCACATTTAAGAATATCACTTCGGCATATAAAAAGATTACATGATAACACATATTAATTTACACTTCATTATATTCATATATGAATGAACTACAACATGCTCCCATATAAACTACATTTTACCTTAGACATATTCATCTCATTTTACTAGCATCATTCAAGTTCGTTACCGTTAACGTACACTTCGTCAAATATTTAGAATATCACTTAGGCACATGAAAAGATTGCATGATAACACATGTTAATTTACACATCATGATATTCATGTAGAAAATAAATACATCATGCTCCCATTTCCCACAAACATACAATAATTTGATACCTTAATCCTATCATGATTTAATCCTAGAAAACTAGCCTATCATTTTCACATAAAAACTCTACCGTTTATGGATTAGTTGGATTTACCTTGAGCTTCCTCCACAAATACTCTAAGCGAGGTCAAGGTTACCTAGAAGTGCATTCACCACCCAAACTACAAGCATTAGTCTTTATGAAAAAATTAAATAATCAAAATACAACCTACACAAACTAATACTTGAAAATTATTAGGAAGAATAAATGAGGCAGTCGGTGCATGAATTTAAGCACCGAACCTACCGAGGATAGAGTGCTTACTTGGGGAAGGAAAATTATTGCTTGGAGAAGGTAGAACACAAGGTAAAAGTTGGAAAATTTTTGCAACAAAACTCGGTGGAGGGGAGAGGGGAGTTTTGGGCTGCACTTACCTTTGTTTTCTTGCTGGAATTTAGGGAAGGGAAGAGGGGCTGCAAGGAGAAAATTAGAGGGCTTAAAGGGAGGGGAAAGGGGGTGAAATATGCAGTTTGGGACTCAAATAAAAGGGGGGGAAATAGAGAGGAAATGGGCGGCTGCAAGGGTGAGTGGGGAAGGTGCTGCAGGTTGGGTTTTTTTAGGGGGAAGTTTCGAAGCTTTTGAGGAGGGAAAAGTGGCTAGTTGAATGCATGGGAAAAGAGGGAAAAAGAGGGATAGGTGGATGTAATAAAGGGATAGGGGTGTAGGTTGAGAAGAGGGAAGATACAGGTTGTATCTTGATGGAGGGGCTGGGGTTACGTGGGGTTTTGGGGATGCATAAGGCTAGTGACGTGATGGCGATGGCTGGCCTAATTTGCTTGGATTTTTGCAGGGAAGAAGGGCATGGGAAAGGAGGAAAATAGGTGGGTATATGGTGGAAGGATAGGGTAGGGTGCACGTTGGAGGAAGGAAGGATGAGGGTGCAAGTTTAGGGGGTGGGAGGTTGAGTGTCGAAGGGTAGGGGCTGCAGGTGGTGAGTGATGTGAAGGAAGATGGTTGAGTGATGGCTGCCAAAATTTGCAGGCTGGGGTGGCGTGAGAGAGTGTGAGGTTGTAGGGAGGAGGAGGGTTTTGTTTGGGGAACAGGAAAGGCTGCAAAAGAGGGGAATAATGCTGGCTGGAAATGACTCATGCATGGGGAGAGAGGGAAGGTGGCAGGTGCATGGTTGCATGGGCTGCAAGTTGCTCAACAGATTGGGGGTGGTTTGGCTGGGTTTAAGTGGGGAAAGTGTGGTAAAGTGGTGGGGGTTTGATTAGGAAAAGATTAGCAAAAATCTCCAAAAGGATTAAGCTAGCAAGTAAGGTTATTAGGAAAAAGGATTACTACTTAAGCAAGGTTTAATTTCCTCCAAAAAGAAATCATGGTACTGTTATTATTATGATCAATATTATTATTATCATTATTTTATCACTTCCCTTATTTTATTTTATTTGCAATTATTTCTACATTATTATTATTCTTACAATCCCTTCTATTTTAATTACTCTCTTCTTATTATCGGTTTTATTAACGACATCTACTTTTAACTTCCTCTACCCTTTTTTATATTTAATACGGGTTATTTTTATAACTCAGTATTTATGGACATACTCGAGACAACAAGGCAATTGTTAAAAAAAATAGAAATAATAATAATCTTATGGTTTACTTCGCCCACTAATCAAACTTTAAGTTTTACGAGTCTGATTTAAAGATTAATTAATACGGGGTATTACAGAACCAATCCAGGATACTAGAGAGCCTCTTTGCAAGCAAATTTGAAATTACCTTGTAAATCACCGAACAACAAGCAATAGACCAAAGATCAAATACCTTGGAAGGCTAAGAGCATTTCACAATCATAGAAAGTGTCATATGATTAATTTATTTGAGAAGCTTCCTAGACTGAAAAAAATTCTAAAATAGCTTCACAAAAATCATATCCCACCACATTCCAAGATTTCTTTAAAAAAAAAAGGAGAGAACCATCCAGACCAAGAGCATTACAATCACCTAGCAAAAATAGGACCTACTTGATCTCCTCCTTAGAAACAGGCTAGAGTAGAAGTTATTACATCTCAAAAGAAGAGGTGGGCCTCAAGAAAATAGAATCCTAAGGAGGAAAACAAGAACAGGCATAACCCAATAATCCCCAAAACATATCCAAGAACTTCTTTTCTAGCTCCTTATCAAATTGTGTCCAGGACCCATCCTACTTCATCACTTTATGAATAGAAAAATTTACCGAACGAGTTTTAACCATATCATAGAAGAACCGGGAAATGGAATTGACTAGGATAAGGAATTTATGTTTGTTCTTTTGTGCTACAAAACTCGAAGCTACCTTTTTTTAGACATAAGGCACTAGCCCTAAGATGATCTATTTGAGAAGAGGAAATCCTAACTCTACCCGAAAAAATCGATTCCTGAGCAATAGCTAATTTTAGCCTCTATCTCCTCTGTTCGGTTCACAATATAGGAAATCCTAACTCTACCAGACAAAATCGATTCCTGACCAATCCAGCTTACATTTTACCTTTTTATCAAGGAACATAAAAAAGCACCCCTTAAACGGCACATCTAAAAGCTAAGCCACAAGATAACATTCTTTAAAAGTAGCCATTTCATAGTCAGATACTAGACAAGGTCCTTCCCTATCCACAGCATTAAGCGAACAATTAAAATCACCACATACTATCCAAGGATCCTGCATATTACCCACCAGAGAAACCAAATTATTCCACAAAGCATGACAATCTTGGATACAAATAGAGCCCATACACAACGGTAAGAAAGAAGCAATTGTTACTTACAAATTCAATAACCACACCTAATAGGGTCTGAGGGGACACTTCATGAAGCTAAAACTCCACCAACCCAGGATTCCAAATCACGAGAAATCTATCATTCGGATAGTGGCTAAAATTATCTAGAAATTTGCATCCATAGAAATACATGTCAACTAGCTTTTGCACTTTCTGATCATCTAGATTTGGTTCCAACATACCTATAATAGAACAAGAATTCTCCCTATAGAGCATAGAGAGAGCTTTTGTTTCAGAGGAGTGCTCGCTCCCCTTAAATTCCATATTAGGAATTTCATAATCCAGAATCGGCCTTAACCCGAGTAGTTTTTTCCTCACTCCATTCCTTTTTACTATCTTCTTCAATAAGATATGCTACTTCTTTTTTATTATTTGAACCTTTTCTTTATTATCCTCCAACCATCCTTTGGGTTTGGTTCATCCACTTCATGCAGCCCTAATATAGTCCCTGGAACATGATGCCCCTCCCCAATCCTCGAAGGATTAGCTATTTTTTTGGAAGAAGGAGCGACCGAGGGAGACAGAGTGGCGTCTTGAACAAGAAGAGGGTCCTTTCCTTTCTTCAAGTCTCTTAAAAGGCTACCTAGATCCAGCAGATCTAGGACTATCTCTAGGGAAACAAATGGGATCTTCTGAGGGGCAGAAGCCAAACTGCTTTCATTCTTTTGGACATCAGGCTTGTGAGTCTTAGGGAGATTAGACTCCTTATTATTCTTTGGTCAATCACCTGATTCCACCACTGGTTTCCACACTGAAATATGGTTCACAATTTTACCTCCATCACAATTATCCAAGGAGTGACCCAAAGCTTTGCATACCACAACACAAAGGCAAATCTTTATACTCTATAAGTTGGGCAAAACTACCAAATAGAGTTTGCACTTCAACCAAAGAGGGGAGATTCTTTTCCAGATCAACCTCTACTAGAACCCGGCTTGTATTGGACTTGCTAGAAATGAAGCAATGGTGCTTATGGCTCCTCAGTTCCATAATTCCAACAACATATTCTTTAACCAAATCTATACTAAAACTTTAGTAACCTCTTCCAACCCTAACAAAAAAAATCAAGGGAAGTCCTTTAAATATAAAGCCTTACTTTAAACCGAATAAGGTCCTCCAACTAGTGCCTTATTTTTATCATGCATAGATTAGAATTTCAGTACAAACCATCCTAAGCAATGTAACATATATTTAAACAGCTAAGGGATAACCTTCTTAGCTGCATTCATCATAAATGTATCCGGTGGAATACCCACAAATCGCCCATGAACACAGGCTCCCAAAACAGATTCAATACTGTCAATATGTTCATTTTCATTAAAGATAAAATTTGCTCAGGGGGCATAGGCTCACATTTGAGGGGCAAAGCATTTGCAAACAGATAAGCCTAAGATTTTGCAAACTCAGACTTAGTATTCATCCCCAATAGTTGAACAAATAGACCAATAGCAGGCACACTCGGAACTATAGTAGGCTTCGTGCCTTAGCTCCTTGAAGCCATAACCGGTACTAGTGAACCTGGACCAGCACCTCCCAAGACTAGATACGGCAAAGAGGATCTTGACTAGGGAGATATCTAGCCTAACAATGGAACCTCCTTTTGCAAATCTCCATGAGTAATGTCAAATTGCTCTAAATGGTTGTTCGGCACAACCCTGGAATCTCAAACTGACTTTGGCAGCTTGGAGGTGCCAGAAACACCACCCAATAGTGTTGGAACACCACTAAATTAGATCTAATTTTCCAAATGTGTGATACAAACACGAGCCCAAGAGGGGGGACAATCCTCAAAGCTCAACGTTGTACTCAACCCAAGATCCGATCTATCCTTCATCGAATCTGCATAGAAATTAGCACACTCCTCCAAATCTAGACTCCGGGCATGCGTAGTGGGAGAAATCCCAGATTTAGAATCATGAGAGCTAGCTGGAAAATTTTCCTTCTCAAAATCTCATGGATCTAAAACTTTTGCTGAACTTGGCAAAGAGCCAATAAGCAAGGACCTGTACTGTTAATGCACCCAGATTTTTTCTTTACACCCACAATTCATATAAGATAAAATTAAATAGTGAAAGTGATGAACAGAGACCAATTAATGCATCATAAAAGATAAAACTACATAGGAAGATCTCAATGAACTAGATATGCTCCCTTCGTGCATTGTGTAGAGAAAGAACGAGATGCAAGAGGAGAGAGAGTACTAAGATCTCCATATATATATGATACATGCACATGTATTCCCTTCTTTCAAAATATTGGTAACTGGTACTTCGGTGAAATATTTCAAAGGTGTCTTGCAATCTAAGATGAGTGAGAGAAAGGGTATACACAACAGTCATCATATTTCTCTTAATAATGATCTTCTTGAAATCTAAATCTTTAAAGATTAAAAAAAACCTCATAGAGAGTGTAAAATTCAGGTCCAACATTGTTGGTGCCAAAGAGATTCTTAAAGTAGTTAGCCACCCGAATTCCAACACTTTCTCAAATAAAAAAAAAAACACCACAACTAACAATGTTACCCATTAATTGAGTTCAACCAACAATGGTGATTTTGAGATAATAAGGCCATGCTAATTTCCAATAGATAGCATGAATGATCGATTTGGGTTAGTTCATACTATTATTGGTTTCAATAAATTTCCAATAGAACATCTTGTAACACTCCGATTTTTACTACTAATGTAAGACCCCAAAATTCACTACTTTTTTTTTGAAAAGTGGAAGCAATTAAGATAGAAACACTTAAAACCTATGAATTCTGGGAATGTTACCGCCACACTTAGTACCAGACCGGTTCTCTCCGACCGTTCCAATACCAAGTGCTAAGGCTAAAGGAAATAGTAATCCATCGATTATAAATCAAGACAACTAAACTCCGAAAGTATTAAACGGTCGTAAAACAAAAGTCAGAGTACGCATAAAGAATTATTATTCAAATTAAAAGGAGAAATAGCTTACAACCGATAAAAGATTAACAAAAATAAATAGAATTACATAGAGACTAAAATATGGCCACAACTCTCTCGAACTTGAGCCAACCACAACTCAACACACAGCCCCACCGGATACCTCACCCACCTGCACAAATCAGAAGGGCATACTACTCGTGGGAATGAGCAGCACCCATGAAAAGGGTGATCAGTACTCTACATACTGAGTAAGGTAACCGAGCACTAAGGCCAACACATAAGCACATAAAATCATGCATAAGAATAAAATATCATAAAGACCATCATCATATCATCATATCGACCAATCATTCAGGTACATACATAAAGGCCCAATCATAGTCCAGATTAATTACTTAATTAGTCTTTTATCGGAATTCAATACACATCATGCCTTTTTATCAAATCCATATGAATATGGAAGCCCCCACTATTATAGCCGGTGGATCGGAGGCACATAGGGTATCATACCCTAACCACTTTTATAGCCGGTGGATCGGATACACATAGGACTACGCGTCCTAACCACTATTCCTAACTGGTGGATCGGTTGGCTCCGGCACGCATGGTGTTCCACTGTAAGTAATTAGTATCTTTTAGGCATTTTAGCAAAACTTTGGTTTGCGGTTGTTGAGCTCGGGAAACCCCACTATTATAATCGGTGGATCCGTTTACGCATAAAGCATCCTGCTCTAACCACTATTATAACCGGTGGATCGGTCACACATAGGGTAAAACCCTAACCACTATTCCGAACTGGTGGATCGGTTGGTCCCGTCTCAACGCTCTTCCACTTTAAATAATTAGTGTCTTAAGTATCTTATTCAAAGCTTCCACCATGGGTATGCACAAATCATAAAATTCCACCAACATAATTACACTTTAATTACCACATGCACATGATAACACAAAAAACCCAAGTCAGCCACCACAGACCTCAATTAACCACAACAAACCATAGTAACCACTCCAAACCCTATTTAACCATAACAACCATAATTAGCCACTTAGTTAATCATAACAACCCACAGTTATCCACTCCAACCCTAATTAATCACAACAACCCAGAGTTCATTACTCCAAACCCTAATTCAATCTCTTCCATACCCTCATAATGCTCCACGTACTATTTTTCATCCAAAATAGTTCAACACCCAAATAAGACATACATTACCTTCCTTACATCCCAAATTAACTTGCCACACATAAATTTCATACCCATGCAGACATTAATCTCCCCATGCAAACCTTCGCATCTTTTTCAGGGAAACCCTAAAATTCCATGTGAAACCCTAATTTCAACCATGCAAACACTAATACCGTCATTCAACCATCAATGCCAACAAGTAAACCCTAATACCACCAAACGACTATAATTACCACCATACAAACCTCAGTAACATCATACAAACCCTCATACCACAATATAACCATAAATACCTCCATACAAGCCTTAGTAACATCATACCAATCCTAATACCACCATGCAACCATTAGTACCACCATTCAACCCAAGATTCTGCCATATAAAACCCTAAATTCAATCCATAGCAAAACCCAAGATTTGTCCACATAATACAATTGATTAGATTCTCCCCTTTCATAACTACAATTTAGATTCCCCCATACAAGACTATAAGTTAGATTCTCCCACATAAAATCATAATTTAGAATCTCCCAAGCAAAACCATAAATTGAATTCCCCCAAACAAATCATAAATTAGATTCTCCCAATTAAATCATAAATTAGATTCTCCCATTTAATATCATAAATTACATTCTCCCAAATAACATCATAAATAAGATTATCCCTAACAAACCACAAATTCAATTCTCCCATATAACATCATAAATTATATTGTCTCCCACGAAACCCTACATTTCCCATTTTATTTTTCCACCCATAAATCATTAAGATACTTAGGTCAACTTACATCTCTTGGTCAACTTCTTTCTCTATCCTCATTTTTCATCCTCTTTCCCACACAACCACATTAACATTCTCACATGCATGTCTTACAGGATCACAATACATATCATCATACATAAATAATACACATCCCGTACAAAAACATACTTCCATGCCATGTCATATCATATACGACATAATTAATAATCATGAACATATAACACATAGCATATGAAGCACATCATGCATAGAAGCACACAATGGCCTTAGTAAACCCTTACCTAAAATGTCACCGGTCTTGGAGCACGCTCCTACGCCTCCTTAGGTCTTTGACCAAATAATAACATATTAATAAAATAACTTTAACAAAATTATAACTTTCCTAAAGACATAAAATAATAGAGATATTATAAACCTTATTAATATAGGGTTAAAGACTTTACCCTAATAATAATAATGATACTAATATAACAATATCAAAGATAATAAAACTAATATCAATGAGAATATAAATAATAATAATAACGACAACAAAAATAATAATAATAATCAGAATAATAACAATAATAACATTATTCACAATACTAATGGTAAAATATTTGCATTAATAATATTGGAATAAGAATAATAGAAATTTGAAATATAAAATAATAATATTATTATACTTATAACATATTAATATTAATAATAGTAATAAAAGAAATAATAAGGGGAATAATAATAAAATTGAACTAAAATACAATAACGCTTCAGCCTTCAACATAAATAATAATACTACTAATAATAATAATAAAACATATTAAGAATATAAATATTAAGAATAATAATAATGGTATTTACATGTAAATAATTGAAATAAATTAAATCAAGGCTTTTAATAATATGGAAAATGGTTTAGAGGGTCTAGGGTTCAACCTTAGGCTGGTGCGGATAGGCGGTACCGGCGGTGGTGCACGGCGGCGGCGGCGGTGGCCGGAAAAATAGAAGAAAAGAGGGAAAGATAGGTGTTGGGAAACAGATAGGGAGAATTGAGGTGATATAAGAGGTGTTTATGGTTTCCAAGAGTAGAGGGACAAAATGATGGTGGTGTTGCAGCCAAAGGTGGCGGAGAACGGCGGCGGACGGTGGTTTTAGGCTTCGGGGTCAAAATTCTGACGAAACGAGCAGCCAACTTTGCACGTTTATGGAGGCTCGTGCAAGAAGATTCGAGAGATGAAAATGGTTTAGTTAACTAGAGGACGTTGCAGGGAAGAATTTGGGATGATGTGGTGGCGCTGAGGTTGGCTATCGGCGGAGGACGACGCGTCTTAAGTTGCGGTGATGGCAGCCCTCCCCAAGGGTTTCGGGGAAGAAAAATCTTCCACAACTCCTACAATCAGGCTTTTTATAGATGGTGGATGGGATAATAGAGTTTTGGGTGTCGGCAGGAAGGCATTAGATGCGAGAACTTGGATGGCCGGTGGCAGAAAACGGTCGGGCATCGTTTGGTTTACTTCGAATTTTTGCGAGGCTGGGGAGAAGAAACGGGCGAGAGATAACGTCGAATAATTATTCAAATTTATTCCTGGAGTTAATAGGAAGACAATGAGATAAAATATGGCCGGTATTAATCACCGTAGTCAGATATGCCATTGATGGCGGCCAGCGTTGCACCGTCATCGACGATGGGGAAAGGAAGAAGAAGAAGACAACTGGTCGGGCAATTCGCAAAGGAAAAAGAAAGAAAGAAAAGAAGGAAGAACCAGGCGGTTCGGGCGCTGGCGGTAAGGTTTTAAATGAAATGTTGCGTCCCAAGGAAAAGAGAGACGAAACGCTGCGCAGAGAGGGGCGGAAGAAGGGTAAGGAAATGCTTAAATGAAACGACGCGCTTTGGGCGTAACACGGAATAAAACGCGGCGTTGAGGGCGGAGGCAGGACGACGGCACGGGCTGGGTCATGCCGAAGAAGAAGAAGAAAAGAAAAAGGGGAACTGGGCAGCAGCAGGCCCAGTCGGGGGAAAAAAAGAGAGGAATAAGGAAAAGAAGAAAAAGAAGGAAAAAGGAAAGGAAAAAGGAAGAAAGAAAAAGAAAAAGGGAAAAAGGAAAAGAAAAATAGCTAGGTTAGGGCCAAATAAATTAATCTAAATATTTAGGATATTTAAAAATAATAATATTTAAATAAAATAATATTTCAATCCCTTTTTAGGCTAAATTAGGATTTTTAAAAGATTATCCATATATTCCATTTTAATTAGCAAAACACCCTAATTTTCTCTATTAAATTATTTATAAAATAATATTAATTTGGAACTATTTTCTCCTTCTTATTTTAAATAAAATAATTTATTTAGTTAATTTATAAAATAAAATCCTTAATTAGCTAGAATACCCAAATTCTCTCCTAATAAAAATACTTATAAATTTATTCATGATTTTCCCTAATTAATTTCCTTTTATTTTAAATAAATTATTTACTTAATTAAATATTATTATCAAACCTCATTTAAATATACTCTTTAAAATTAGGAATTTTTCAGGGTATTTCAACTGATAAGTTTTATTTGTTTATAGTGGAAGTAAATAAATAAAATATTAGTGGTTCCTGCCATAATTGATAGAAGTCTGGCTTATTCAACAATTCTTACATCAATCTCAAGGATAAAACATCTAAAGTAACACAAGGAAATTAGAAAAAAAAAAAGAAACATTTATAATATAATAATGAATTTGGAGCTTAACTTCGAGTTATAATACAAAAGAAGGGATACCATGGATCAAGAGTCCAAAACGGTATCCAGTTAAATACATCTATTGTGTAACAATTACTCTTCACCCAACTCCTAATATCGATGAAGTCACTCATCCCCATATAAAGCAACATGGGTAACATAACCATCTAGCAAATCTTTTGAAACCTGCACATAA
Source organism: Tamarix chinensis (assembly GCA_030549775.1). Taxonomy (NCBI): domain Eukaryota; kingdom Viridiplantae; phylum Streptophyta; class Magnoliopsida; order Caryophyllales; family Tamaricaceae; genus Tamarix; species Tamarix chinensis. The sequence goes on along the minus strand of CM060177.1, from coordinate 59,649,256 downwards.
GAATCAGGGTCTCCTACTCGTAGGATTGAGCAACACCAATAAAACAGGTGGTCGGTACGCTACGTACTAAGTAAGGGAGCAATACTATCAAAATAGGGATACAATTACCACATGATTTCATCTAAAATAATAAGTGTATAAACAAATAAATAAAACATCTCATAAGACAAAAATGATCCAAATCTCATTATTAAGTATAACCCGCTTTCACTCTTTTATTTACGTTGAGTGCAAAAACCTTACTATTCTTAAACCTGTGGAATGGTCTGAAGTACCTTCTCAAGGACAACACACCTGAGCCACTATTATCATCTGATGGAATGGATCTACAAACATCACTTATTGGGGAAAATGCACCCAAACCACTATTCTCCTTAGTGGAACGGGATATATATATATATATATATAAACATCACCATGGGCATGACTCATGTATTCTTCCATTTTAAATTATTAGTATCTTTTCCATAGGTTATTTTGTTACACTTTTATTTCATGATGATTAGGGGTCCCACTATTCTTAATCCGGTGGAATGGACTAAAATAGTTTCTCAAGGAAAAACACTCCCGAGCGACTATTTTCCCTGATGGAACAATATATATATATATGAAAATAGATCACATTAGCCCTACTCACGTGCTCTTTCACTTTAAGTGGTTAGTATCTTATTCAAGATTTTTTTAGCCCATATATTATGCCATAAGATATACTTCTCACAATTATGTCATTAATATAACAATATCACATACATAGCTCTTACCCATTGTCACTTTTTTTCCAACATAATATTCATTTATCACAACACATCATGAAAATCATATAACAAATCATAAAGCATCTATATTATGAAAAACACACATATAACCACACAAGGAAATAACATAATAACCCTAAAACTTAAATAATATCCTCACCAACTAAGACACTAGGCTCTAAACACGTAAATCATAGACTTCCCCATCCAAAGCTACTGAAATACCACCTAGAAAAAAAACAAAAACTACTGTTAGGCTCGAAGAGTTTAATGGAAGAAGAAATTAAGGTAAAGAGAGTAAAAATAAAAATAACCATATTCAAATGGAAGCTTGGGGTGTGTGGATGTGTAGTAGAATGTGTGGTAGAGCAATGATAAAATTTTGGTGGTGTTTGGACAAGGTTTGGAGGTGAAAATAGGGGTGCATAGCCAAAAAATGAGGGTTGCATAGTTGTGCTACAGGCGGTGCACTCCCAAGACGAGAGGAAGGATTGCGCATGGGAAGGTGGTGTAAAGTGGCATGGTTGTGCTTGAGGTCGTGCACGGGAGTTCGAGGGTGTATGAGAAGGCTTTGTTGGGTTGCACAAGAGTGCGATAGGAAATTTTAGTGTTGCACGGTCATGCTTGAGGCCGTGCGCAACCGTGCATTCCTTGAAAATGTGACAGACAAGAGAAAGAAGGGAAAAGAGGCGGTAGTCAGTGGTAGTGGTTAGCCATGGTGTTGGGGAAGGTTGGGGTAACCTTGGTGGTAGGTACCCCAGTAAAAGAGAGGCAAGTGGTGGCTATGGCGGTGCACGATGGTGGAATGGATAGTGCGCAGACCAAAAATAGGGTATTAACAGGATGAAGAAGGAGAAGAAAAGGAAAGGAAGAAAGGAGAAAGAAGGGGGAGCTCGGGGTAGTATTTTAGGACAAAAAATGGGTAGAAGGTAAGGCAAAACAAAAGAGAAGGGAAGAAGAGTGTGTAGTGTGTATATATATATACACACATGTGTGGTGGTGGTGGTGCGAATGAGAAAGAAAATGCAAGGGTGCATGAGGAGGCATGAGGAGTGGCAAAGAAGAGTAGAGAGGGAAGTTAGTGAGGGATGGTGGATTGTTGGCGTGAAAAATGAGGTGATGGTGATGGTGAGTGTGTATGTTGCATAAGGATAAGAAGAAGGAGAATGGTAGGGAGTAGGGTGTGTGTGTATAGGTCTATAGAGATGAAAGAATAAGAAGAAGAAGAAGAAGAAGAAGAAGAAAATAGTGGAGATGATGGATGATTGCAAAAAAGTGATGGATGAAGGTGGAAGTGGGGGAGGGTGGGAGTTGCAGCAAATATTAAAATTCATAGCTAAGGTTGAAAAGAGAAGGAGAAGAAAGAAAATAAAAAAGGAGAAAGAAAAGGGAAAAGGGAAAAGAGAAAAAGATTGGGAATTAGTTTAAGTATTTTTTGGATTAGTCAAAATAGTTAGAATTAGCAAAAAATTTAGTAGGTTTTATTTTTGGTTTATAAAATTCAATTTATCTGACTCAAGGTTTCAAATTCGATTAAAGTTTTAGAATTAAAAAATTGGGTTAAGGCTTAAGCAAGTTTTCTTGAGATTAGAATCAAATTAGGATGTTAATAATGTAGTATTAGACTAAGCAATTTTTGGGGGTATTACATATCTAATTCTTAATGAAGATGAATATATTATGAGTTTCTTCAATAGAAAAACTTAATTATGACAACTAACTAAACCAAAGAGCCGAAATTGCATGATTAAAAACACTAAACCACATGATTAGCCATGTCTTGGAACTTCTATTTTCATAATCAAAGAACAAATAGTTGAGGAAATAATCTCTCGAGATAAGTATAACAGCTCTAAATTCACTAATAAAAAAATTTATTTAAAAATTAGCAAAAGAAAAAAATCATAACTGTTGGGGATGTTACCGTCACACTTAGTACCAAACTAGTTTTCTCCTACCGTTCTAGTACCATGTGCTAAGGATAAAAAAACATAATACAATTTACTCAAATTCAACTTTCCTTTAATCAGAGTAGCATGGTAAAGATGTTACAAAAGATAAAAACACATTGTTAGTGGTTACAAGACTAAAATCATTAATCATAAAAATATTAGATTAAAAGAGAAATCTTGAAATATTCCTAATTAATCCTTACGCTCTTACTTAATAACAACTTGAATGACACCTGCAACTAACCTACAAGGGCCCACAAATAGAACCCTTTGGTACTATGGTATCGAATAACCCCTTTATACCAAACTGAAATGCAAGGCGCACATGCAACACATCATACTTAAACAATGTAAAAATGATAACATACGTGGGCTTATGGAAAATTATAATCAACAGAAAAACTAATACACAATACAACAACACATACAATAGGAAATGCATAACACAAAATCCATGTACTTAGCAACTCCATCACATACCAAGAAAGGAACAGGCACCGAAGTCAAACTTGTACTATATCAATTAATCATAAATGGGAAATTAATAATTTTGGTCATAAACCATTAATTAGATATTATTTAACATCTTCTCTCGAATTATATCCATGTGAGTGTGGGAACCCCACTATTATCGTCGGTGGATCAGAAACACATAGGGCAGAATGCACTTGGCCACTACTATTGGTCGGTGGATCGGCCTCTAGGGCACCCTGTACCTGGCCACTATTCTTGCCAGTGGATCAGTCTGACCCCAACTTGCATAGTGTTCCACTATAAGTGATTAGTATCTTCTCATAATTCATTATCACCTGAGGTTTTATTTATTAAGTTCGGGATCTCTCACTATTATAGTCGATGGATCGTAAACACTCAGAGCAAAACGTACCTGGCCACTATTATTTGCCGGCAGATCGGTCTCTAAGGCATCTTGCACCTGGGCACTATTTTTACTAGTAGATCGATCTGGGCCCGGCTCAATAATCTTTCGCTTTATGTTATTAGTATTTTACATTTCTTTAACATAACATGTCCATTTGTTTAAATCAAGGAGGAGGTCACAGATCTGAAGACACAAAGGCGTACCGATCATAAAATCAAGTATTCTATATCAAGGATCATGACACACATAAAATCCTAACATGTACCTCTAACATCTCCAACACACATTTTCATGCATACTTACAAACTGGGCGCCTCTTGTATGATTATGAAATGAACAGCATATCATACCCATAATTACCCATTCAACCCTTTACCATGCATTATCCCTATGATATTCACTGATTTACCAAAATACCATTATTCTTATAATATATATGGTCATATTAAAACAAGTATTTCTAAGGCCATAAACCTTTATTTTATTATTTGACATCCTTTATGCCTTATTATGAAGTCTTATTTGATCCATTGTCATGTTATATACCATTTACCGATTTACCCCTTTATTCTTACAAAATTACTAAAATACCCTTCTTATTTGTAAAACTACCAAGTTGCCCCCTTTTTACTTGCCAAATTACCCTTCATGTTTGTATAATTACCAAAATATCCTTTGTATGTGTTAAACTATCAATTTATCATCCATACTTATTAAATTACCAACTTCACCCCTCATACTTGCTAAGTTACCAAATTACCCTTCATACTTATTAAAATTTAAGAAATTTCCCTTTTCGTTAGTTAAATTACCAAACTGCCTTTCATGCTTATCAAATTACCCTTTTGGTTAGTTAAATTATCAAATTTCCCTTCTTACTCATTAAAATTACCAAACTGCCTTTTTAGTTAAATAAATTACCAAATTATCTTGTTACTTATTATAATTACCAAATTGCCCTTTTGGTTAGATAAATTACTAAATTGTCCTTTATACTTATTAAAATTTACCAAATTGTCCTTTATCATGCCAAATTACCAAATGCCCCTCTTACCTACTAAATCACCATTTTACACCTTTATTCACCAAATTACAAAGTTACCCTTCATTTATGCCAAATTATCAAAATACCCTCCTTACTTATTATTTTACCATTTTACCCCTTTTACTCACAAAATTACCAAGTTATCATTCCTTTATACCAAATTACCAAAACACCCTTCTTACTTATTACTTTACCATTTTAACCATTTTACTCACAAACTTACCAAATTACCCTTCCTTTATGCCAAATTATCAAAATACCCTTCTTACTTATTATTTTACCATTTCACCCCGTTTATTCACAAACTTATCAAGTTACCCTTCTTTTATGCTAAATTATCAAAATACCCTTCTTATTATTTTACCATTTCACCCCATTTACTCACAAACTTGCCAAGTTACTCTTTTGTTATGCCAAATTATCAAAATACCCTACTTATTATTTTAACATTATGCCCCTTTTACTTACAAAATTACCAAGTTACCCTTCCTTTATGCTAAATTATCAAAATATTGTTCTTACTTATTACTTTACCATTTTAACCCTCTTACTCACAAAATTACCAAGTTACCTTTTATTTATGCCAAATTATCAAAATACCCTTCTTACTTATTACTTTGCCATTTTACCCCTCTTACTCACAAAATTACCAAGTTATCCTTCATTTATGCCAAATTATCAAAATACTCTTCTTACTTATTAAATTACCATATTATCCCTTTTATTCTAAATATTTACCATTTCGCCCTCATTATGCCAAATTTACAAAAATACTCTTTCCACATCAAAAATTTACATATATGCTCCATATAAATCATATAACACCACCAACTATTATTATTTATTATTAATACTCATTAGCACTTACCACACATACTTATTTAGGCCATACCTTTTGTATAAAAAAATTTGCAAAATACCCCTAGGACTCATATTAACATTATCTATGCAATAAATGGCCACATTAGCTTATCTTATCATACATATGTATTTAACATTATCATTAACAATAAGGCTCCTTCCTTAAACATCATTTCTACACATGACACATAAATTAACATACTTTTCAGTTCAACAACCAACACATGCTACAAGTCATAATACAATATACACATAATCATATTAAAAACCCTAATGTGCTAGTATACGTATATCCACACATTTTATTAGGGCATAATGGTTACCTTATTTCCAGTAGTAATTAAACCTTAGCGGTACCTTAGTTAAAGGTTTAAGCTTAATTAGTAAAAATTAATACCTAAAAATAATATCAAAAATTAGCATATTGGAAGTAGAAATTCAAAAGAATAAATTTTGATCAAAAGCTTAGTTAATACATACTAATGCTAACTATTTTTATTCCTCCAAATTAATCAAAACTTGCCCAACTCAAGCAATAGGGCTCACAATACATGCATAAAATGAAGAAAAAGAGTCTAAGAGTGGGATGGGAGAAAGGAGGGGAGCTGGTTTGGGTAAGGTTTTGGGGGTTGGGTTGAGGGCTTGTGAAGGGGAGTGAGGGTAGTGAGGGTAGTGGCTAGGTGAAGGGAGGGAGTAGGGGTGTAGGTGGTGGTTGGGGATCGAAGGTTGGTGGCTTAGGGTGGCAGAGACAGTAGCTATAGGACTAGAAATATGGATACAAGGATGGGCAAATGAGAAGAAAGAAGGGAAAAGAAGAGAAGAATGGAGGGGTTGTATGGGAATTTAGGCCAAGGGGAGGAAGGGGTGGTAGAGGAGGTGTTGGGGGTAGAGGGGTGGTTGTGGAGGTAGTGGAATAGGGAGAACGGCGGCACACGTTGGTGGTGTAGGTAGAGGCCGAGAAGGGGGGAAGAGAAAGAAAGGAGGGGAAGGGTGGATGCATAGGTGAGTGGGGGTTATTGGGTGGTGTAGGGAGGTAGCAGGGGGTGCTAGGGGTGGCTATGGTGGTAGGTTGGGTGGCAGAGGCGATGGTTGGAGGTAGCGAAGCAAAATAGGGGATGAGAAGAGAATGGAAGAAAGGAGAAAAAAGGAGGTTTATAGGGAATTGAGGGAGGTCGAGGGAGGTCAAAAATGGGCAGAGAAGGAGGGGACAATGAGAAGAAAAGGAAGAGGGAAAGCAGGCAAGCGTGTCCGAGTTAGGTGGCTGCAGGTTGCAGGGGATCGAGAATACAAGGTGGTAGGAAGGAAAAAAAGAAGAGTGAAAAAGGGGCATGCGGGGGGATTGGTGTAGGGGCTTTGTGTGGCCAAAAATGGAAGGAAAGGGATAGGGGAGAGAGGGATTGAGCGGGCTACAATGGCTACCATGGCAGGTGCAGAGGAGGGGGAGGTTTGTAGGCTGTGTAAGCTTTGATGGTCGAAGTTGATGGAAGGAGGAGGGAAGAAGAATAAGAAAAGAAAAGGGGTAGGCTGGTCAGGTAGGGGAGAAAGGAAGGGATGGGTTTGGCCAAACTAGGAAAAAGGAAAGAAAAAAAAGGAGATGGGTTGGGCTAGAAGGGGAAAGAAAGAGAAGAGGAAGGAAGAAGGGCCACGGCCCAACGAGTGAGGAGGGGCAATGCAAGCCAGAGGCCCAAAGGAAGGAGAAAAGAAGAAAAGCAAAAGGGAGGAAAAGAAAAAGGAAGGAAAAGGAGAAATAAAAAGGAAAAATGAAAAGGAGAAATAATAAAATTAAAATATTATTTAGAATAAGGGTATTTAATTATTTATATAGATACATTAATATATTTAATACTTAAGATATTAATTTAAGAGGGTAACTTTAGTAGAATATGGGTTAAAAAATTATTAAAATAAAATAAGTATGATAGCATAAAAAAATATATTTTTTAGTTTATTAAATAATCATATCTATTTTTATACACCCAAAAGTCCACAAAATAATTAAATTATTCCAAATGAGCGTTAATTATCAAATTCTAGGTTTTAAATTTTTTTGGTTATTACAATAAGAGTAGAAATAGGAGTGAGCAGGAGGTTTCTCCTAAGGGATTAAGCGATCTCGCAATCTTAAAAATGATAGTAGTAATCTTCCTTGCTTCTATTATTAGTAATTTCTCTATAGAAGAGCAACTCATTTTTAGCATCTCCATGCTAGGCCTAATAGATGAGATTCATTGTTTATGGCTGCTACTCTAATCCCCATCCCCCTCTATTCTTGGTAAGGGTAAATTTTTTCACAAAAGACCTGATGAAGCCTTTTTCTTGATTTGGTCTTCTTAAAATGCTCCTAGTGATTTTATTGATTTGATATAAGGTAAAATGACTATTATAAAGAGGTGTTACCTTGGAAAATACCAACTACAAGGGAAAAGGGATCCCCTTTCCACTTAGAAAGCTATTTCTTAAGATTTTGAAGAAGACTGTGGAAATTCATGGTAGAAATTCTACTTTAATGCCCAATTATCTACAAAGGTCTTGGGTATGAAGGATAAAAAGGAAGACCAACAATATTTCTTTCCTATATTCACTCAAGTTCTTTGAGAAAATAAATTTTGATTTATCTAGGCTTATGCTCTACCCCGAATCTTAGCAGAAAGAATGATGAACATCTTTCATAGTGTTGATACTATATCATTAGCTTTAGAGAAAAGAATCTTGTCATCAACAAACATAAAGAGAGACAATGTAATTTTCCTTGTTCAACTTGATCTCTATTATAATTTTTGATATAATAGGGAAAAGAGACTAGTTACCTTTCTCAACTTGATCTCTAATGTTAGGAAAAAGGATTTCCATATGAATAATAAATATGTAAGGTGATAAAGGATATATGTGTCTCAATCCTCTCAAGGGTTTCACTTCATTCAAATAGGATTCATTGATGATGATATTATAGGTTAGCAATATGACACAAAACACGATTAGCTCAATAAGCCAATCAAGTAAATTAAACAATGGAGGTATTGGTGGAAAAATTTGCATCTCATGCAATCAAAGGCTTTCACAAGGTTAAGCTTTTCCAAAAGGAAATTGTCTTTACCTTTGTAGGAGGATTGGAAAGACTGAATAAATTTTTGATAGATGATAATATTATTTATTACTCTTATGTTGGGGAGGAAGGCTTCTTGTTTAGGCCCAATAGTATAATGATAATGGGACTAAATATGTCCACAACAGCCTTAGAGATAACTTTGCAAAGATATTTGCAATGACCAAAAAACTTGAAGTTGAAAAAAGACCAAGGCCTACAAGTTTGGGGGATAAGGATTATATGAGCTTAGTAAAGAAAGGGGTTGAAGCACTTTATTGCCTGAGGATATGAATCCTAAAAATTTATACTTGATAAGTTTTGATAATTTCTATGAATTATTTACTTACAATTGTTTGTCTTATTTGTGTGGATAAATAGTAGATCGAGGCAGTATATGGATTCTGTGGATTTTTGGCTGCAATTGCTGGAGTATGCAGATTATGTAATTTTTTGTTAATTATGTGTAATCCCATGTGATGCATTCGCTGGTCGAATTGGCTAATGGAAATTAGGTCGATTGTATAATCTGCCACCCGGTCCATAATTATGGATTAGTTGGATTGTGGATTAATCAATCCTTAATAGCCATCATTAGCTAGAGTTAATTTAGCTGATGGGAACTAATGTCTAAACATTATCTTGTAATTGGGGGAGTTTCTTTTGTTGAGTTTCATTGGGCTGGTCGAATATATATCTTCGGCCCAATTTTTCTCGACCATTCTCGTTTGTATCGCTGGCTATGATGGAGTCTGGGTTGTATGTGTGTGTATTTTTATACGGTCCTGTATGCTTATATAAATAGGCCATATACGTTGTAATACGTAGATAATTTTAGACGAAATACGACTCTTGATTTCCCTTGCTCTTTCTCTCTCGCGACTTGTCTCTCTCGACTAACCTCTCACTCGCTCTTCTCCTCTATGTCTGCTCTCTGTCTTTGATCGATCTTGATCATTCTTTCTTTCGATTTCAGTTGCCATTGTAAAACTGTGCCTCTTAATCTTTGGATCTTCCTTTGGGAGTTTTCCTTAGGCTGAATCCAGTGAATCGAACCTTGCGCTCGATTAATTTCTCGATCCTTTCATGAAACCCTTACAAGTTTTACATCATTTGGTATCAGAGCCTCGATTATTTGAGTGCTCATAGGTTAATTGTTACTGCTAAGTTCTTTTTTTCAATTTTTGGTTCGATATCTGTTGTTTTTGCTAACCCTACTTTGAGGTGTGAAATTTTAAGGTTTACAAACGACGAAGGCCGTATCGATTTCCGTCGTTCTTAAACTGGCGCTTGAAGTATGTTTGTCCGTTGTTTCAAAGTTCCCAAAAGAAACCCTAAGAGACCTAGGGTTTGGTCAAGAATTTGAATCTTGACTGACTTTGCAACAAATTGTTGTTGGTAACCTCGATTCATAATTTTCTTGTTAGATACTACTGTTTGCTATAATTAATTTCCAATTTCTTCGCAATATTACTTGTTCATTGATAAGTATTCAGGTGAAATAACCGGCGAACCTTTTGGTTTCAAGAAAAGGGTAAGGCCTCCAAGAAGAGGGGTCCCCTAAATAAGTGGATTATTTGCTTAAGTAGTCGCGGTAATATCGTTCCCTTTCACTTATTCCTCTTTGTCAAATTAGTATTGGTTGGGACAAGTCTGAATAAGTTGTACTATTGTTATATCTGTTAATCATTGATACTGTGACACTTCTTGTAATTAGTCTGTGTGCTTTGTTTGTCTGAAGTTATTAAATAAATTGATTCTGTTAATTAATTGATGTTGATAGTTGTTTAAATCAAAAGAATTTCATTATGTCTAACAATGGACAGTCTGTTAACCAATCTGTTTCCAGTAATGATCTATTAGAGACTCTTAGAACTTTTCAAGAACAAATGACTGCTCAATTTGCTATATTATCTACTAATCTAGAACAAAGACTAGGAGAACAGGAAATAAGAATTAATGAATTACAACATAACATAGTTGAAACTAACCAAGCAGGAGTATTAGGAAGGGCTCCTATGGACCCTAGAATTAGAATTCCACCTATAGCTAATCTAGAAGAGCTGGAAGATCAAGTATCTAATAATAGTGATAGGATGCCTAGGCAGAACAATAGGCAAGATAGGGAATTAGAGTTCATTAATAGGAATTTAAATAACCTTAAGCATAGTATATCTGGGTTCAATGGCAGGAATGACCCTGATTATTATTTTGAGTGGGAAAGGAAAATAGAACTAGTGTTTGAGTGTCATAATTATTCTAAGGAAAAGAAAATTAAGGTAGCTGTAGTAGAATTTACTGAGTATGCTTCCTCTTGGTATCATAATTTGGTGTTAACTAGATGTCGGTGTGGGGAACCACCTATACAGACTTGAGCAGAATTTAAAACTTTAATGAGGAAAAGGTTTGTGCCAAGTTACTATTATAGGGAATTACATAAGAGATTACAAACAATTAGTCAAGGAGTGAGGACAGTGGATGATTACTATAAGGAATTAGAGGTTTTGATTATTAAGACAAGAGTTATTGAGGATGACGATGCTACCATGGCTAGGTTTCTGAGTGGATTAAATTCAGAGATAGCTGATAAAGTAGAATTATATCCTTGTGGGACTTTAAATGAGATGGTAAATATAGCTACTAAGATAAAGATTCAATTAAGGAATACTAGACAATATAAACCCCCTCGGATTGGGTTTAAGAATACACTAAGGAGAAACTTTGGGGGAACTACTTCTGGAAACTGGAAGAATTCTAGTAAGGTTGAATCTAAAGGTAGGAAATAAGTTTGAAAAGGGTAAGAATGTGATGACAAACCCTGTGAATGGACCAAACAGAACTAGGGATATTAAATGTTTTAGATGTGGAGGATTGGGACATATAGCTTCTGAGCGTCCAAACAAGAGAAACATTTTAATTAGAGAATCTGGTGACATAGAATCTGAATCTGAAGAAGATGATGAAGAGGTTAGTGTAGTCAGAGAAGATGAAAGTGATCTAGAAGAAGAAATAGAATTCTAGTGAGTAGGGATCTTTTTGTAGTACGTAGGGCTTTAAACAGTAATAAATTACCTGATTCTAATGCTATACAGAGAGAAAATATATTTCATACCAGGTGTTTAATTGATGATAAATGCTTTAACATGGCCATAGATAGTGGTAGTTGTATTAATGCTGCTATTACCCTGTTAGTGTCTAAATTAGGGTTAACAACTACTAAACATCCAAAACCATATAGATTGCAATGGCTTAATGAGTTGGGAGATGTCAAAGTTAGTCAACAAGTTTTAGTAAATTTAAAATTAGTAAAATATGAAGATTATGTTTTATGTGATATAGTTCCTATGCATGCTGCTCACTTGTTGTTAGGACGACCTTGGCAATATGATAGAAGGGTAATACATGATGGTTATAAGAATAGATATACAATACGAAAGGATGATAGGAAGATTATCTTAGCACCTATGACTCCAAAAGAGATATTTGAGGATCAAATTAAAATTAAGTCTGATTATAAGGAGTTATCTAAACCTAGTTTGGAGAATGATATTAGTTCAAAGGACATAAAAAGGAACATCTGGGTTTTATGCTAAAAGTAAGGATGTAGGGAAGGCTATGAAAAGAAATGCCAATGTGTATTTAATGGTTTATAAGGAATGTTATGAGTGTCAGTTAGGAATAAGTGGAGAAATACCTAGTGCAGTAAAACAATTATTGGCAGAATATAGTGAATTGTTTCCTGAGGACATTCCTAGTGGATTACCTCCATTGAGGGGAATATAACATCAAATAGATTTTATTCCAGGAGCTGTTATATTAAATAGACCTACTTATAGGTCTAATCCTGAGGAAGTTAAGGAATTAAAAAGACAGGTCTCTGAATTGTTAAGTAAGGGATACATTAAGGAATCTATGAGCCCATGTGCAGTACCACTGTTATTAGTGCCTAAAAAGGATGGTAGTTGGAGGATGTGTGTGGATATCAAGGTAGTAAATAATATAACTATAAAGTATAGATATCCTATACCTAGTCTTGATGAAATGTTGGATCAATTGCATGTTGTTGTTATATTTTCAAAAATAGATTTAAAAAGTGGATATCATCAAATTATGATGAAACCAGGAGATGAGTGGAAGACAGCTTTTAAAACTAAATTTGGATTATATGAATGGTTAGTGATGCCTTTTGGGTTATCAAATGCTCCTAGTACTTTTATGAGACTTATGAACTATGTTTTGAGGGAGTTTATTGGAAAAATTTTGGTTGTTTATTTTGATGACATACTTACATATAGTAAGTCTTTAGAGGAACACTTAAAACACTTAAGGATTATTTTGAATGTGTTTAAGATAGAACAGCTTTATGCTAATTTAACTAAGTCTAGATTTTGTCTAGAAAATGTGGTTTTCTTAGGATTTGTGGTAGGAAAAGATGGTATATCTGTGGATGAAGATAAGATTAAAGCTATTCAAGAATGGCCTGTGCCAAAGAGTGTGACTGAAGTAAGAAGTTTTCATGGATTGTGTTCTTTCTACAGGAGATTTGTTAGGAATTTTAGTACTATATCTACTCCCTTAACTGACATAACAAAAAAGGATAATGGGTTTAGGTGGGGTTTAGAACAGCAAAAATCTTTTGAAACACTTAAGACTAAATTAACTCAAGCACCTGTGTTGAGCCTTTCTGACTTTGAAAATATGTTTGACTTAGATTGTGATGCTTTAGGGTTAAGAATAGGGGTTGTACTTTCTCAAGAGGGCAAACCAATCGCTTATTTTAGTGAGAAGTTGAATGGTAGTACTTTGAATTATTCTACTTATGAAAAGGAATTGTATGCTTTAGTAAGGGCTTTAGAAGTTTGGCAACATTACTTGTGGCATAGAGAATTTGCAATTAATACTGATTAGGAAGCTATTAAGTATTTAAAAATTCAATCAAAGTTAAATAGAAGACAAGGTAGATGGATAGAGTTTATTGAAAGTTTTCCTTACATGATTAAGTATAAGAAAGGAAGTGATAATGTAGTTGCAGATGCCCTATCTAGGAGGTATGCCTTATTAAATGCTGCTGATACTACTTTGTTAGGTTTTTCCAGTATTAAACTGTTATACTTAGAAGATCTTGATTTTAAAGAAATTTATAAAAAAAATGTGAAGTTGCTACACAAGGAAAGTATTTTATTAATGAATGTTATTTGTTTAGGGAAAATAGGTTATGTATTCCTGTATGTTCTTACAGAGGTTTATTAATTCAAGAAGCTCATAGTGGTGGGTTAATGGCACATCTAGGATCTCAGAAACTTTAGATGTTTTAACTGATCATTTTTATTGGCCTCACATGAAAAAAGATGTCTTAAAATATTGTGTCAATTGTATTGCTTGTAGGCAGGCTAAAACTACTTCAAAACCATTTGGTTTATATACTCCCTTACCTGTATCTAACCACCCTTGGGTTGATGTTTTTTTGGATTTTATTTTAGGATTACCTAGGACTAATAGAGCTAAGGATTCAATAATGGTTTTAGTAGATAGGTTTAGTAAAATGGCTCATCTTATACCTTGTAATAAAACAAATGATGTTGTGGCTGTGGCTGAATTATTTTTTCCTAATGTAGTTAAATTGCATGGCATTCCTAAGACTATAGTTTCAGATAGGGATGTTAAATTTTTAAGTCATTTCTGGAAATTTTTGTGGGGAAAATTAGGAACTAAGTTATTGTTTTCTACAACTTTTCACCCTCAAACTGATGGACAAACTGAGGTAGTAAATAGAAAATTCGGTAATATGTTAAAGGTTGTTCTTGGAAAGAATCTTAAACAATGGGAATATGTCTTACCTCAAGTATAGTTTTCTTATAATAGGACTTTGCATTCTACAACTAATAAAACTCCATTTAAAATTGTGTATGGTTTTAATCCTTTAAATCCTTTAGACTTAAGTCCTTTACCTCATGCTGAATTGCAAAATTTTGATGTTGAATCTAGAGCTAATAATATGAAAAAGTTACATGAGTCTGTAAGTCAACAAATCAATAAAAGAGTGCAGCAAATGGCTGAACATACTAATAAAAGAAGGAGAAGAATGATTTTTAAACCAGGGGACTTAGTTTGGGTACACCTTAGGAAGGAGAGATTTCCAAATTTTAGGAAGTCAAAATTAGATTCTAGAGGAGATGGACCATTTACTGTGTTAGAGAAAATTAATGATAATACTTATGAGATTGATTTATCTGCTAAATTTGGGAATGTTAGCAATTCTTTTAATTTGGCTGATATTAGTCCATTTATGGAACTTATTCAGGTTTCATAGGCGAAACCTTTCCAAGAAGAGGGGAATGATATGAATCCTAAAAATTTATACTTGATAAATTTTGATAATTGCTGTGAATTATTTACTTACAATTGTTTGTCTTATTTGTGTGGATAAATAGGAGATCGAGGAAGTATATGGATTCTGTGGATTTTTGGTTGCAATTTCTGGAGTATGCAGATTATGTAATTTTTTTTTAATTATGTGTAATCCTATGTGATGCATTCGCCGGTCAAATTGGCTAATGGAAATTAGGTCGGTTGTATAATCCGTCACCCGGTCCATAATTATGGATTATTTGGATTGTGGATTAATCAATCCTTAATAGCCATGATTAGCTAGAGTTAATTTAGCTGATGGGAACTAATGTCTAAACATTATCTTGTAATTGGGGGAGTTTCTTTTGTTGAGTTTCATTGGGCTGGTCGAATATATATCTTCGGCCCAATTTTTGTCGACCATTCCTGTTTGTATCGTTGGCTGTGATGGCGTCTGGGCTGTATGTGTGTGTATTTTTATACGGTATGTATTCTTATATAAATAGGCCATATACGTTGTAATACGCAGATAATTTTGGATGAAATACGACTCTTGATTTCTCTCGATCTTTCTCTCTCGCGACTTGTCTCTCTCGGCGAACCTCTCACTCGCTCTTCTCCTCTGTGTCTACTCTCTATCTTTGATCGATCTTGATCATTCTTTCTTTCGATTTCAGTTGCTGTTGTAAAACTGTGCCTCTTAATCTTTGGATCTTCCTTTGGGAGTTTTCCTTAGGCTGAATCCGGCGAATCGAACCTTGCGCTTGATTAGTTTCTCGATCCTTTCGTGAAACCCTAACAGGTTTTACATCACCTAAGAGGAGGGTACTAAGAAGCAGATTATAAGCCCAATACTATCCCTAATCTTGTGAAGGAAACAAGCATGGATCTCACCTCGTTGAGGGGCTTTATCCCCATTAAAACTCAAAAGAGCTTATTTAATGGTGGTGTGGTCATGAACTATACCCATTTTATCCTTGTTAGCGACAAAGATGGATAAGATGGAGCTAAGTATGGAGTTGAAAGGTTGATTGTGCAAAAACTATGAAATTGAGAAGATATTAAATATCCCAACGCTTTCTCCTTGATTTCTACAACATTAGAGATTTAATCTCTAAAGCTTTTTTAATTACTACAATCATATTTCTTATTATTCTTTTAATGATAGTCTTATTGAAGAAATTAGTATTCCTATCCCCAAGCAATAATTTATCCATTCTACTTATCAGAAGAAAAAAAAACTATCCATTCTAATCTCTAGCCATATTTGCCCATAATTCCTCCTCCATAAGGAAGTTGTTCTTCTAGGATTATATAGGTTTCCAGTTCACCTTTAATGTGACCCTAGCTTTTGTCCGTGGTAATAGCGTTTTGGGCATTAGTAAGAGAAACATTGAGTTTCTTAATATACTCAAAAATGTTCCCCAAGGTAAATTTACTCTAACAGGTTGCTTCCCTAGCCCTCGCTTACTAAGGCCATGTTGATAAATCAATGACATAAGACCGCCATAGGCTCCATTCTATTGGGTTTAAGAGAGAAACTAAGATGAAGTTCCATATAAAGGAGAAAAAGGTAATGGTATAAATAGGTTAAGTGAAGATGGTCAAACAAAGCATTAGGAAAGATGCAAATCCATTTTCTATTAGCCCAAGCTCGTTAAAGAATTCCATTTGTACCCATTTCAGGGTACTAGGTAAATGTGAGGCCATTGAAGCCCTATCCTATCATATTACAACTATTCATAGAATTAGTATATTTATTCATACATGAAAGGGACAAAGCCATACCCCCTCCCCTAAAGCCTTTGTAATGTGTGATGATGTCATTGAAGTTCCTAAGACTCTAGAGAGCCTAATATTAAGTGGGACATCAATCAAGCTCTAATTTGAAGGCCCTCTCATTGTGTAATTATCCATTAGCTAGAATTCAATCGCCAGAACTTTATGGATGAGAATCTTAATACATAGTAATTTTAAAGATACTTTAAGCAATATTAGATAACTCTCAATCATTTTATAGTGCAGAACCCTTAGCTATTTGTTTCTTGACATCCATGGTCTTTCACATGATACTACTATTATATTTGTTTGAGCAAGTGCTCATAAACAGATTTAGGGTGGCTAAGTTGAGTACTCAATCCAAGAGAGGTTACAGAGTCAAATTTTGGTGGAGAAGGATCATCCTTACTAACATCTATTCATATACTTTCCCCTAGGCTCGCTAAAACACCCTCATTGCAAACTCCTTACGGCTCTAGTCTTTATATTTGAAATACAACACTAGGTTTTAAAGCATGTAATGCACTATCTATTGGGTTATAAGGACTCTTCTCCCAAAGATGTCTACCATCATTCTTTCTAGGTGGCTTTTTCTTCCAACAAATGTCCAAGTGACATACTTGTCTTCCTCTTTGGTTAGACCAGAATTTTAATGGTAGCAGCCACCATAGGTGGTTGATAATTAGAACCCTCCTCTCCTACTTTATCCTGAACTTTTGATGGTGGGCTTCTACTGACTCTCAGGTTAATCAAACATTAATCCTTAGTATGATTCAAACATCCACATGCAAAACAAATATGGAAATTGTTTTTTCAAAGTGTACATAGCAAAGCTACCAACCTTGATTTTTAGACCAACGGTTGATTCATATATATTTGGACACAAGTTCTCCCAAATCTTCCCATGAAGATCAACATTGAGGGCATCATGGATTAGTTTTGCCTATATCCTTAAGGATAGAGATGCTACAATACACAGCTGGAAGCTTTTGGACACGAACCTGACTACCATGAAAGAAGTTCAACTTCGTAGGATTTAAGTTAAGCCTAATAGAGCCACCCTAAATCTGTTGGTATTTGATGATCAATTCAAGTGATCAGTTTATTTAGCGTCCTTGACATATTTCAATAACACTACTCTAATGGAAAGTTTAAACTGTTGTGGGATAGCAAATGGCTTATGGTTTCTTGACTTTTGGCATAGGCGATCCGCAATAATTCATTGGATGAGTGATGAATTAATTAGGGACACAGAATGTATAATTGTGCTCTAGTTTGATTCAAGATCTTTGTTCTTAAGCGACTAATAATTTTTTGTAGTTCATCTTTTCATGGAAAATTAGGAAATCTTGTGGATGGAAAAGAAAGAAAGAATAACTTGTGGAAAAAATACAAGTTCACAAACCTCCTTCATTAGCTTATAATATGAACCGGCCCTTAAACCCAAAATTGGTTTCTATTAGTTGAGAAACCAAGTGATGTACAAATCATTAATTTTTTTCGTCATTGTGAAAACTACTGGAAGATTCGATAACTTTGAAACTATGCCAAACAAAATGCAGTCATCTTCAGGCCAACAAATGCTTTTGATGTAGTTGGCATCAGCAAAGGTTATACCGGAGAAGATTAGAAAGAGCATGGCTGAAATTGTCCATATTTTGTCAATAGAAAGCCTCTTTGTTGGGCTCTGTTAGGCTTAACTTAAATCCTACGAAGTTTGGTGCTGGGGATAGTGCGGCAAATAACTACCCAAAAATAGATTCAAAGTGTCCATATACGGTCCAATTAGTCCAACCACAATTATTCTAATAGTACAGATGGAAGCATAGAGTGAAGGGAAACAAATGGCTGATCAAATGATATAAAACATCCGAGAACAATACACTAATCTAAACTAAAAGTGATTAAATTAACATAGAAATTAAATTTATAAGAAAAGATTTGAGAAAAATAAGTACACAACTCCAAAGTCCAAACCTTAAAACAAACAAGGTGATGAGATGAGAACAAGATTACAAGCCGAAATTAAAATATACTAGGCCTAGGACGAAACCTAAGAGAACAGCCGAAGATTAAATGCCAAGGAAAAATGGGGAAAAAGGACAGAGAATGGCTAAAATAGATAAACCAAAGACCTAGAAAAGGAGTGATGTTGTCCATTGAGCCGGACAGCATCTTATCAGCATGGGTTGCTGGATCTGGGAGAAGGGGGAATTTGAGACTGAAATGGTAAGAAAACCCTAACCGTCTAATATAGTGTTAACGCAACATGATCGAAGGAACAAGCAGGTGCTTGGGGATTTTTTTTTTGGGGGGGGGGGGGGGAGGGGGTTTACCAAATTCGCGAGATACAAAACAAAACAAGGTTCTACATGCCTACATGAGATTGTTTACACGCATACCATCTCAACCTAGGAAATCAAGTAAAATTACCTAGTTCCAGGCTCCCACATCGAGCCCAATGTCCTGAAAATTTTCTTATAGTTAAATTTGATGTATGCTCAAAATCAAAAGGAATATTTTTCTACCCCACTAGAGGACTCTGGTGTCCCGTACAATAAGCAAAAGTATTTTCACGCTGGCCCCAATCTATTTTGCAGCAGAAAGTTTTAGTGACTTCTTTCTGCACTTCGCAGATTAAGTAGGAAACCCATCGTCTTACGATCAATGCTAGCTCCAGCAATACTTACCCAATATTAGATAGTCAGTATCGATTGTATGCCCTTCCATATTGTCCAGGCCTCTGATGCTGAAACTCATATGTATCACGGGGCCTTGAATGGGGATAGCTTTCCACAGAGTTTGGATACCTGCCCCCAGTTTCCAAAGGAAATTCGGGTGTGGCGTAATGGGGATTCACTGAGGAGCGATCATAGTCGGAGTAAGTGGGTTGCTTATGACTGCTGAAGGCAAAAGTGGCCATAGCAAGTTGCTGCCTCTGAGCAGTTGCTTGAAGAAATTCGTCCCACTGTTTTGCATGAGTGCTGTACAGGGCAGAATGCTTTTTAAAGTAATTTTCTCTGAGCCGCCTGAAAGCCTGAAAGTTTAAAGCTCAAGAGTCAGGTTATATATTCTCCAAAGTTGTACCCCTATTATGAAAGAAATGAGATGAAATGAAGCAACTAGTAGTAAGAGCTAAACTGAATGGTAACAGGCGCTATGACAGATTAATCACATCAATCTGCTCTCCTTCACTAGATACATGCCACATATGGTAAAATAATATTTGCAATTGCAGCTGAAATTCCAACTCTAAAAACTAAGACGATGACCATCTCCAAATTATCCTTCCACCAACTATCATCAGTTTGTAAAAGACAGGAAAACCATGTTATTGCGAGGTGAAGGACAAGGGTCAGTCATGACTCATGAATAACCACAGGCCCTATGCAAAAATTAAAACGTGGCCTTAACTTTCTACATGTATTGAATCCAATGTAATGTTCTTTATTTTCTATTATAACTTAATCCATAGTTATAAAAAATATATCAAAGACTGATTATGCTTTATATAGAATATCAACATAGTCACAACCACAATCCTACTTCAATGTTTTTTGTTATGCACCGAAATGATCGAAGATTAAGCACACAGCGAGTAAAGCTAAATATAAAGTATAACAAATAATGCTCAACTAAAAACACACTACAAAATATGAGAAATGACAACAGGTTGTGCATTACTACTTTCTAAACATTGCTTTTCTTGCATTCTAAATCATCAATTAAACGTAAGGGAAATCAGACGATTGAAGAACACAGGCCATGGGCCTAAGAGAGGAAAAAATTAAGTAAATAAATAAATTAAACACAAGAAGGGGGAAATAAGCAAAGAAGATGAAGTATCACTTGAACTAGAGTGGATGATGGAAAATATTTCTTTCAAAAGATTTACCTATTTCATCCATATTTTCAACTATGAATAAGCCTGTTTTTGTTTAGTTATTTTCCACTTGATAATTAAAAAAACTGAGATCGCAAAAAAAAAGGAGAGGCACTATTGACACATCCCAAGGGTCGACAGTACAACGCCTCCAAGCAAGAGAAAGAACTGTAAAATATTCAGACGTGGAGTTTGTTTATTTGCCAGAAGGAATGTTAACATTTGCCTGAGTACAAAATGAACTCATGCAACAACACATCAACTTTCAAAAGTACAGCACAACAGAGACAAGGTAAGCATAAATTTCTAAAAATATAGAACGAACAGCAAGTACCATCAGATTAAATTGTACCTCACGATGCTTGTAATTTTCTTCATCTTCTTGCTCGTCTCGCAGCCTCATAAGATCCATTGCCTCTCTCTTATATCCCAACTCAAGTTCTTCCAGTGTTTGTGGAACTGAGGATGCTTCAGAAATGTGGTCTCGAAGTGCATCAGATCCTTGTTTCTCGGAATTCAAGCCATAAGATCTGTAGGAACCCATTGCAAGCCTTTGACTATCATATGAGTTGCATGAATTGCTAGTATACTGAGGAGGGCGCATTGGAGATTTTGAACTGCTTGGATGGCCTTTCGCTCCGTTATTACCATAAGCTTCACCAAATGAAGATTACGTTAAACTCTTCAATCCGAGTCCTCTAAATAAAGGGTAGCTCTAGCTATGCATATTACAGATATAACCATCTGATGTAGTAAATAATCTTGTTCGGAGATACCCCAACCAATTCAAAACCATCCATGAAAGCAACTTCAGTATCCAACAGGACCAACACAATGCTTGAACATAAGAACTTACCTCTTGCTGCAACCAGAATGGTAAGTCAAAGTTGAGTAAAAATTAAGCTACAGGTAATACAAAACTAGATATAAAGGCTTCTACTATGGGGAGCACGTAGAGGTAGTATAATCAAGGAATCCTCAGAATTACTTCAGTATATTCTGTCCCTACCTTGTGGAGAGTTCTTCACTGTATTCTGCAAATCTTCAATTATGCGATCTTCAACAACTCTGTCTTGTCTTACAAACCTATCAGGTAACTGTGACGACTTTCTTGGACTAGAATGAGGCCACTGTGATGGATTTTTTGGACTAGAATGAGACCACTGAGATGAATTTCGTGGGCTAGAATGGGATCTTTGGGATTCTGAACGTGCAAATCGAGAGGTAACAGGACTGCGATTGCACTCGGGAGACCTGGGTTTTACCATATGAGAACTAGAAGAATTCTTACCATTCCTTTCTTCATTAATGACTGCATGCACCGCATCAACACCTTTTGCCAGAACTGAGCCATCCTTGCCACTGACGAATAAGAATTTTCCATCCATTCTAATTTTGCAGCCAATATCCCCCTCAATTCTCCCTATCACTTTATCTGTGAAAAGAGCTCTCACATTTGGATCTCTTGCAGGTACTCTTTCAAACAAGTCCCGTGACTTGCGATTTGCTCCAAGAGTAGAAGGGCACCCCTATATTCATTTCCAAGTAGCAATATTGGTAGAATGAAACCCATCAATAAAATGAAAAGCATAACCTTCAATCCACCCTTCCTCCCAACCCTCTCAAAAAGCAAAGAAAAGGGTAGAAACAAATCAAAAGTACATGGGAAATGGACACCAAACTCCCATGTTCCTAACTAGAAAATGAAGCACACTCATCAGAGCTAGGATTGATGAGTGACATCCAGGGATAAATAATGGTATTAATCATCAAAAAATGTTCACTGGAACTTGTAGGTGCAAAGATCGTGATGAACATAAAACTGATCACAACCATAGGAACGAATGTTATTACAGAATCTAGAGGGAAAAAGATATTGGGAGGATACACTGCTACTGTTTACAGTAAGGTGAAACAGTGATGACAAGGCGTTCCACAACATGCAACCCTACCTGTGTGAAGTGACCCGATTCTCCACAAATTTTGCATATCATTTCTTCTTCCTTCCTTTTTTTCCAATTCTTCTCAGTAGCTTTAGATTTAGCCTCCCAGATCTTTGCTTCTCGACTAGTAAAATCAGTTGGGACAGCATTAGGGTCACGTTCCTCTTCCTCATCAGAACTGTCACGTGATCTTTTATTTGGTTTTGCAATTTCTTGTTTATTGGTAACAGAAGATCCCACAGGGCCAGCATAAGCCTTGTAAATCTCACTAAAATCATCGTCGTCGTCATCCAAGTCTGGTCTATCCGCCATCTAAGAGCTGCTAAACAACAATAAAAGTAATTAATCGAGCTTAAATGATGCAAATATCAGTTATCACAGACAAAGAAATCACCTAAACATTTCCAGGTTCACATACAGATTAATATATGGATAAATATGGCTTCTGATCTATATGATAAAGTGTAAATACAACGTAGGCATCTTGGCATGCTCGGTAAATAAATTTGAAACCACCACCATAGTGAATCCAAAGAATCTTGCAGAAATAAATTCATGAACCCGGTGCGCATTCCAAACGAAAAATAAAATCAAATCAGCATCCTAAGTAGATAATCTATAAAGGATTCAAGCCGCACAACCAAAGGAGACAAATCAATAACCAACACTACACAATGCTGGCCTGGCCATTATACCAGTACAGCTAATTTAGATTAAACCTTTGACTTCTGTATAATGCGATACTTATTAGCCTTTCTCATTACTTCTTGTGGGATAGCACCCAAATGTAACCTCAGTTATCAAGTTGGTTTCCAATTTCAACCTTTACGATCTTTTGCCCTCAATTCTAGATGTCCACGCTCCCGCATGAGCCAAAACTAACAGCCGATCATTGCGAAGTACCAGCATAGAACAAACGAAAAACATACTACTACCGTCCGAGTACAAAATCAAAGAAATTTTCCCCAAGCAGAAAGAAAGAAGGGAGGCGAAAATAACACTTTAGCCATAGTAGGTAACCTACTTCGTTAAACAGAGAAGTCTTTTGAGTTAAAACAGGTGAAACGGACAGAACACTTTGGTAGCTCGTTCAGCGGCGGCTTTCCGAATTTATATAAGCCTAAGAGTTGTTGCAATAGACAGAAAGCAAATACAAATTTAGGTAAAGCAACAACACTAAAACATAAAGAGTAGGATAATTTGGGATATAAAACATCGAATTGAAGGAGAGCATTTGAGAGCAAACCCTTGTTTAATCTGTGTCGGCGCCACCGGAACGCTTTTCAAGAGTTAACAGAAACTTCCATGTCAACTCGAACTTTCTCTTCCCCTATCACACGTAATTTGACGGAATCTGAAATAAGAGAAACGGAGACGGCAGGGCCTGAAGCAGCGGAGCAAAGGCGGAGCGGAGGGGAGGCGAGGGTTAGCTGTATTCCAGTCCGTTCATGCGATTGAGATCGTATATGTATTATTCGATGAACTCAATTGGGCCGCTGGACTAGAATGATAGGCTCTCAGTTGTGGTTGAGTATTTTTTCTGATATGGTATCCGATCTTAATTAAAATTATTAGCTTTTGTACGGTAAATGCTATATACGCATATTTTAAATCCAAATTTAAATTTTCTTAAAGTTATCTATATTAGTGCATTAATTTTATTTTTTATTAATAATTAAGTAATATAAACTAATAATAATATACTATAAAAAAATTATGGTATAAAAATACAATCAATTTATTATTAGCAATATTTTTATTATAATCATTATTATTATTGTTCTTTTAATAAATAAAAAAAATATTCACACTTTTTATAGTGTATTTTTATTTTGTATTATTATTAGTTTGTATTACTTAATTATTAATAAAAAATAAAATTAATGCACTAATGTGTATATTTTTAAGAAAATTTGGATTTAGATTTGGATTTAAAATCTAGGTACACAACATTTTTCATTTTTGTATTAACAGTTTTCTAACACTCAAAATTAATTGTTCAGATAATTAAAAAATTAATATTTAATTTTAGAGATCAACTTGTAGATTTATATTAATACACTAATTTTATTATTTTAGATAAAAAAAATTATTATCATAATAAGTGTTTATAGACGCCTGTTATAAAAACCATTATGTTATTAGTATCATTATCATTAGTTATATATTTTGTTATTATTAATATGGATCACTATCTGTAACATCCCCAAATTTTACACATTTTTTTAAAACAATACTTATAAATTAAAATCGTAAATTTCTAGGGATGCTACCGCCACACTTAGTACAATATCAATTTACTCCTACCGTTCTGGTACCAAGTGTTAAGACTAAGAAAACACTACCAATAACATCATTAATAATCCAAATTTATAAAAACGAAAATAAGAATACGCGTAAGTCTTTATATAATTCGAAATACTAGCTATTGTATTTCAAATAATAAATAAACAACATTAATAAAATTATTTCTGTAACTCAAACATAATAAAAAGCATGAATAATAATCTAAAAAGGGAAATGACCACGCCACTTCAGGACCCGATCCATCCCACAATCACTCAGCCCCTCCTAATGTCCTATAGACATCGATAGCATCGAAATAAACATCTCCTACCTGAAACACGTCAGATGGGCCTTCTACTCGTGGAAATGAACAACACCCGTAAAAGAGGTGATCAGTACGCTACGTACTTAATAAGGTAACCAAGTACTAAGGCCAACACATAATCACATAAAATCATATAGGATAATATTCAACTTACACTTTCAAACCTACATATATAATGCATAAGGTCATATAGATAAGTATACAACTTATTAATGATCAAGCCCACACATAAAGGCCCAAATAGTCTAGATTAATTATATAATTAATCTTTTTATCGGAAGTCGATATACACTATGCCTTTTATTAAATCCATGTAAGTACAGGAACACCCTATTATTTTAGCCGGTGGGTCGCTCACTTGTGGGACAATAGTCCACACCACTTTTATTTTGCCGATGGATCGGTTACTTGTGGGACAATAGTCCACACCACTATTCCTTACTGGTGGATCAGCTGGTTCCTGCTCACATGGTGTTCCACTGTAAGTAATTAATATCTGTTAAAAGTCTTAAAACTTTGGTTTGTGTTTATTGAGCTCGAGTCACCCCACTATTATTGTCGGTGGGCTGGTCACTTGCGGGACAAAGTCCATACCACTATTATTTGCCGGTGGATCAGCACTATTCCAACCGATGGATCGGTTGGACCCGGCTCAATAATCTTTCACTTTTAATAATTAGTGTCTTAAGTATTTTATTCACAAAATTTGGTCCAGACATGCATGACTAACACCATGCAAACCCTAACTCCACGTAATGCACACTTCCATGCAAACCCTAATACCATACCACTTTAATACCACCATGTAAAACCCTAACACCATGCAACATTAATACTGTAACACCCCCAAATTTACTACTAAAAAATTTCGTTTAAATCGAAAGGTTTAGCGGAAGCGAAATAATTAAAACCATAAACTTAGGGGTATTACCGCCACACTTAGTACTAGACCGGTTCACTCTTACCGTTCCGATACTAAGTGCTAAGGCTAAACTAACAATCATTAAGTAAGAATCATCAAAACATAGGTTCATAGTTAACATAGGTCATTCACGAAAACACGAGTCAACAACAGTTAGAATATCATTTAAGAATACAACTTAAGAGTACGGTTTCAAAGAAAGAAACATAGTACAAAATATAGCTAAATAAAACAGATCCCAAGGGACCAATATCCGGATCGCCTACTCACTCAAGCCAAGCCTTCCACCCCAAATTAGTAACCGATCAAACCTGCATAGGAGGTCTGCTCCCCACCATTGGTGGATCATCACAGGACCCAATCAATCAAGGTAGTATCAATACGGGTCCAATACTAAGTAAGAGCACAGGTGCGCTAAGGCCAAGCATACAATCATACCACATAGCATACATAGCACAATCATATAGACAACATGCGATAACCCGCAAGATAAGGCTCGAGTACTTTTCTGGTGACTTATTCTTTATTCTCATTAATAATATATTCATTCCACA
The DNA here is from genome assembly GCA_030549775.1 of Tamarix chinensis. Lineage (NCBI taxonomy): Eukaryota > Viridiplantae > Streptophyta > Magnoliopsida > Caryophyllales > Tamaricaceae > Tamarix > Tamarix chinensis. The sequence continues at coordinate 59,622,641 of CM060177.1, read as the reverse complement.
CATACTCTTTAATAGTCCATGTGAGTGCGGGAACTCCACTATTATAGCCGGTGGAATGGTTAAGAGGGTCATGCCCTGCCACTATTATAGCTGGTGGACTGGTCACGAGGGTAACATACCCTGCCACTATTATTTGCCGGTGGACCGGTCTGGGTCTGGCTCAACATCTTTCTCTATAAGTGGTTAGTGTCTTAACATATCTTATTCAAAAGATTTTCACCATTAATAAATCATTCTCTTTATGCTCTACGCATCACAAAACAATAAAATTCCACATTCACAACTACACTTTAATCCATAATACACATGATAACACCAAACAACTCTAAGCAGCCATAACCAACCCTAATTGTCCACACCAAACCGTGGTTAACCACTCTTAACCCTATTTTACCATAACAACCATACTTAGCCATCCCAAACCTTAGTTATCCTCAGCAAATCACAATTGGCTACTCCAACCCTACTTAATCACAATGACCAGAGTTAATCACTCCAAAACCCTAATTCTGTCTCCATCCAAAATAGTTAAACACCCAAATAATGCTTGCATTACCTCCCTTACATCCCAAATCGACCTTTCATATGTGAATTTTGCTCTCACGCAAACGTTACACCTCCCATGCAACCTCTCGAACTTTTCACACAAACCCTGAATCCCATACAATCATTAATTCCCATGCAAAACCCTAACTCCACCATGCAAACCCTAATACCACCATACAAACATTAATACCACCACACAAACCCTAATACAACCATGCAAACCCTAATACCACCATACCAACCATAATACCGCCATGCAAACCCTAATGCCACCATGCGAACCCTAATACCACCATACCAACCATAATACCACCATGCAATCATCAATACCACCATACAAACATTAATACCACCATACAAACCCTAATACCACCATGTGAACCCTAATACCACCATACCAACCATAATACGGCCATGCAAACCCTAATACCACCATGTGAACCCTAATACCACCATACCAACCATAATACCACCATACCAACCATAATACCACCATGCAATCATCAATACCACCATACAAACATTAATACCACCATGCAAACCCTAATACCACCATACCAATCATAATACCGCCATGCAATCATCAATACCACCATACAAACATTAATACTGTCATACAAACCCTAATACCACCATGTAAACCCTAATACCACCATACCAATCATAATACCGCCATGCAAACCTTAATATCATCATGCTGCCATTAATACCACCATGCAACCATTAATACTGCCATAGAAATATTAATACTACCATACAACCCTAATACCACCATACAGCCATAAATTAAACTCTCCCACGCATAACCATAAAAATCATAAATCAGATTCTCCCACGCGAACCCTAGAATTCTCATTTTATTCTTCCACTCATGATTCATTATAATAATTAGATCCACTCACCTCCCTTGGTCAATCTCCTTCCCCATCCTCCTTTTTAATCCTTTCTCCCACACAAAACACGTCAACTCCCTCACATGCATGTCTTACAGGATTACGACACATATCATCACAAATACATAATACACATGCCATGTAAACATACCACACATACTTCATCTCCATGTCATGCACACACAACATAATTGATAATGATAAACGTAGGGTACGTAGCATGCGAAACACATAATACATGTAGACACACAAAAGGCCTTAGTTACGTCCTTACCTAAAGCGACGCCGGGCTTGGAGCACGCTCCTATAACTCTTTAGAGCTTTGGTCAGGGTTACCTATAAAAGGGGAAAATACTAAGTATTAGTTTCCCTCAAAAGTACCATCATCCCTTATTCTAGTTTAAGATTAGTGCTATTGTTATTAAGGAGAGTATTATACGAAAACTAGGGTTTTTACCTTAAAATTAGTATACAAAATATTACTAGTCAAAATATGTTTATTTTTAATACTTATTGTTACACTTGTATTACTATACCCGTTAGCCCTATTCTTATAATAATAATGTTCATGCTAACTATAGAAAAATAGTGATAATAATAATAATAAAACTAATAATAGTGACACTAATGTTTATAGTGATAGAAACCCTAGCGTTTTTAAGGCTAAGTCTAATAATAGTGTTAGGGTTAAAATAATAATATGCTAATTACAATACCAACAAGTAAAATATTCCAAAAGATAATAATGATAAAAGTTGTATATTTTTGAATAGTAATAATATAAGGGTTTCAATGTTTTTGGTCACAATAACAGGAATAATAATAATAATAATAGTAAAGATAAAGACAATAATAAACCATGGCTAGCGTTAGTATTATTAGTAAAAATAATAGTGAGGTTAATAGTGGCAATAATAGTAAATGAGGGAAGTCTTAATCATATTAACCCTAAAGTCTTAGACCATTATTAATGATAATAGTATTATTGGTTAGGAAAATCATAAGGTTAGGTTGAGTAATAGTAATAATAGTAATGATAACAATAATAATAATAACAAAGGAGGTAACTATATTAACACTAAGTTGTTAGTAATAATAATAATGATAATATCATTAGCAGTAGTAATAGAATAATGATAATAATAATAATAATGATAATAATAGTAATAATAATAATAATAATAATAATAATAATAATGATAATATTAAGTATAATATCATTAATAGTAGTTAAAAATTAATAACAGTTATAGAAAGGAGATATTAGGGTTTGGGTAAGTTGGAAACCACCTAAGGTCGGTGGTGGTTCGGCGGTGGCGCGTGGCGGCGACGGCGGCGGCGGTGGAGGAGGAGAAGAGGGGGAAAATGGAGGTGGAGGTTAAATGGGAGGAGGAAAATAAAAGTCTGAGGTGGGGGAAGAAATAACAGATGAAGGGGGAGGAAATGAGGGTGGCGGCACGGCAATGGGTGGCGGCGCGCGATGGTTGGAGCGACGACCGAGGGTGGTGGAGAGAGGTGGAAGATGGGGGAGGTAGAAGGAGAGGTCTGTTGGACATTTTGGAGGGTGGAGGAGGCGTTGGTGGCAGCTGGGTTGGCGGTGGAAGGCGGCGCAAGGGCGGCAAGGGGCTAGAACAGGCTGTTCGAGGAGACACTTTTGCACGGCCTAGGGTGGCTTGTGCAAGGAAAATCGTGGGCTGAGGAGGGCTTGGTTAGGTGGAGGGTGGTGCAAGGTGGGGTTCTGGGTGGCGCTAGACCAGCAGCGTTGGGGGACAGCGGTGGTTGACGTGTCTGATGGGGCGGCGGCGAGAGGGAGCAATCTAGGGTTTCGGGGTTCCAAATCTCAAATCCAGGTGATCAATGGGGGGTATTTATAGGCAGGGTGGTCGGGTAAGGCTAGGGGAAGAAGACAAGGGGTGCAGGCGCTAGGCTGGCCGGCAGGCAGCAGGCGGTTGCAGGAGGAAAAAGAAAAGGAAGGGTTGTAGGCTACTTAGAAGGAGGACAATGTTGGTTGGGGGCCAAAACGGGGAAAGAAAATGACGGGAGAGAGAGAGGGAGGCAGGCTCGCCGGTGTTGGGGCAGCGCCGGCAGTGCAGGCGTGCATTGCTGCTGCCGCCTGCACGGGGAAGAAGAAGGGGAAAGGAAAAGGAAGGGGGAACCGGCCGGACATCGACGGTTATTTCCCCAATTAATGAAACACAGCGTTTTGGGAAATGTTTGGGTAAAACACTGCGTCCTCATCGGTCTGGCAACAGTTATTTTTTTCCTTATTGTGACGCGGCGTTTCGGCGACTTTAGCGTCGAAACGCAGCGTTTTGTCTCACGGGGGCTGGGCTCGCTAGGTCGCGGGCGAGAAGAAGGAAGGAGAGGCTGGGTTGGGCCGGGCAAGGCCTAACTTCAGCGAAGGAGGAAGAAAAAGGAAAAATAAGGAAAAGAAAAAGGGAAAAAGGAAAAGAAAGGATTTATTTAGGGTTTTGGATTTTGCATAAATTATTTAGAATATTTTTGGGCTATTTAGAATATTAATATTTAGAAAATATTAAATAAATTCCTTTTTTTTTCTTAGTTTAGACTATTTTAGATAAATTTCCTTAACCTTCATGCTAATTAGGAAAATACCCAAATTTTCTTCCAATTATTTTCTTTTTAATTTACCTTAACTAATTCTCTACATTTTAATAAATGAATTTATATAATTGATTTTCCTAATAATTCCTTATTTGGCCGTAATTTCGAAAATTAGGATTTTGGGGTATTTCAAATACCACCATGCAAAACTCTAACACCATGCAATATTAATACCACCATGCAAAACCCTAACACCATGCATTTCCATGCAAAGCCTTAACACCATGCAATTCCATGCAAACCCTAACATCATGCAATTCCATGCAAAACCCTAACACCATGCAATTCCATGTAAACCCTAACACCATGCACCTCCCCATCAATATTTTACAACCCTAACATGCATGTCTCAAGGCCGCATCATACCATAATAATAATACATTTATACACATCATTCTCATGCCACAATTATTTACACAAAACACACCTCAACTTCCATATCATGTTGCATTCATAATATTTATACAATATACACATGAAGTACACAATAAATCATATTACATGGCATGCATGACGTAAAATCACATATTACACAAATGGCCTTAGCACCCCTTACCTAAAATGTCACCGGTCTTGGAGCACGCTCCTATACCACTTGAGGGATTTGACTGGGCTCACCTATTATGGGAAAAATACTAGAATTAGGTTCCCTCCTAAAAATACTATTATTTACTAACTTATCATAAGACTTTCTTTTTAATTAAAATAACACTACGCTAGAATTAACTATGCAAAATTACTACTAAAAATATTAATAAAATGCTAATGTAATTTAAAACTAATGGTGATATAAGGGTTTCTACCCTTCACCAAAATAATGTTGATAAAGATAATAATAATAATAATAATAATAATAATAATAATAATAATAATAATAATAATAATAATAATATCTTACTATATATAAAAATAGAGTTGTTTGCATAGGACAATTTCCTGCCCAAACAACTCTGTCATGTGCATACATATATTTGACCTGAATACATACATGTCACGTGTATTCATATATGTCAGTCATGTGCAGATTGACATGTCACAAGTCTGTTTCTCAAAAGATCAATGGTCTGTAAATTACAAAAACCTATATCAATGGCCAGATATTTACCACATCATGTATCTGACTTTTGATTAATTGTTTACAATATTTGACAATTTTTACTATATATACAAGCCTATGATCATCTCATAGCCACAACATTCGTGAGCTTTTTTTACAAGTGCCACCTGAAGCATACTCTTCTCGAAGCTTAGAAACAACTACAACATCAACCAAAAAAGAAATCAGTAATTTCTCCAGCCCTATTTCAATAAACAGTTTGTTAAATTATTTACTTATTAAAATAAATTACACACTTTGTATTTTTTGTTTCTTGCAGGTACCATAATCAGCCCATTGCAAGTGTCATCTGAAGCATAATATTCTCCGATTTGCACGAATAGCTGCAGTATCACAAAAAAAAGTTAATTTAGTTATTTACTTAATAAAATTTACTAATTATCCTGCAAGTGCCATATTCTCCAAGTTATATACTTCTGCCTAAAATGTAATATTTTTCCTTTCAGATATCAAAATCAGCCCAACATGCCTCTATTTTCTATCAATAGACCATGCTATAGTCAACAAGTATGATGGGGCAAGCATGTTTGACAGCCAGGTTAAATCCATTTGGAATATTATGATGAACTAATATTTAATTATGTTCAAATGAAAAATCTTTTGCTAAACTTTTTTCTTTTTAGGACTCTGACTTACTATCAAAGGCAAGCAAAAGTGATTTTCAAGGCAGGTAACCAAAGGAATAATAATAAACATAAATGGATTATTCAATTGTTTGTAAATTCATTGAAAATTGTAAAGTAGGTTTCATGAGTTTTGTTTTTAAGGTTATTTCACAAACTGATGAGATCACAACACCAAACAAGGAAGATGATAGCACTCCATCCAAACCCATAGATGTGAAATCAGACAAGAGATGGAAGAGAAACATAGATGGAGACTTGTCATCAATTGTTCCTATGAAGAAGACAAGAGCAGTGATCAAGAAAGAAAAACTCTGAAATTAGTTTAGATATCTATATCTTTTATGTTTTCTCATGTTAGTTTCTCTGTATTTGGAAAGAATTTGTACCAAAAAGACTTATTTATCAGTATTAAGCATGCTATGTTTGCTTATTATATCGATTGATTTGTTAGGCATGTTATATTATCCTTATCATTATATAATGGTATCTTATGTATTTTAATTGGATATTATGTAATGAAAGTTTCTTTTGTCTACAATTGATGCAAGTAATTTGTCTTCAACTACATATAATCCTTAAAAAAGCTGAAATTAAATGAACGAGATGATTAAGCAATAACTTTATAAAAGATGTCAATTGAAATGTCAATTCAAATAACAGTTATATTAAATAGTGATTGAAAATATATATATTGATATTTTGGATCCCCTTAATTTAAATGGAACATCTGACACAGCCACAAATAAAAATATAACTGCAATTACAAATATACCCTCATTGTTTGACTGCCTATTTGAACAGCCTCTATTTAAACAATGGAGAAGACAAATCACACCTTTCTTAGATACTCCCTTTCATCCATACTTCAAAATGATTTTTTAAATATAGCGGATTATCACTAACCAAGACAAAGATATTACTCAAAGTAAGCTTTACTATTGTGCTCACTCTTTTATATTTATATTTATATTTACACTATTTACACTATTTATTTATCTGTTTATACATGTGCATCAGCTAATTAAATCATGAAGAAATTAACGAAGTCCAGAACCTTATGTCGAAAAAGGACAACAGAAGAAGCCTCAACATCAGGTTCAACTATCTATTATTATGAATTATAGTTTGCATACATGTTTAGCTTTGTCCACATATAATTTATACATTCTAACATATTAGACATTAGTTATATCTAAATTTTTATTTAGGATTGGAGTTATGACTATAGTAAATGTTATTAGTAATGCATACTAACAATCAAATACATTTTTATAATTGATCATGCTACCGATGATATTACTACAATAGGTCATAATGTTTGTATTATTGCATTGAAAAAATATAACACAACCATACATGATGCTACCTTCTGTTAGCCATTAGTCATTGTTTCTAAATTTTACAATGTTTTACAAAATATTCCAAATGCATATACTTCTATTAATTAATCCATAATGACAAACGAAACTATATAGTATATGTTATTTAAAATTAAGGTAATCATGTTAATTAATCGTAATAAATTCATTCAACACAGAAAATATGTGCACATATGATGACATTTTCCACAATAGGAAACAGACAACACAGTTAATCATTAGATAATAATGTTTATGTTTACAAGAGTAAGAGTATAATACCTGGCATAGGAGCAAATAATCCACCAATGCTATAAATAATAAGTAAGATAGAACTCTCTAATGCATAAATAAGAGAAAATAATAATTGAAACCTGCAAATTCTTATTAAATACTACTAACTGATCTTTTCGTTAATTTAAATACTTTACGTAAAAATAAATTATGTATATAATGTTAACTGATGATGGGTTCCAACATCAATATGCTTTCAAATTAGAAAGTATATTTAACTCTATTCATTATTGTTTAAAATTAGAGTATATTAACATTTGGAGAAAAATTTAAAGCTTATTATCTCTGTATCTTATAATGCTGAAAATATTTTTAACATATGTCACAATTTTTATAATTTATATAAAAAAAATTTAGAAGATAATGAATGGTTTAAAATGAATTTTGAATATGAATTTACGACAATAATAATTTTTCAACCATTAATGAAAACGATGTTATTTGTAAAAATCAAGTATACAAGTATATTAACATCGGAACATAAATTTTTAACTTATCAGACCTTAAGGTCACAACCTGCAAGGAAAATTGAAATCAAATTAGTCCTTAACATTAATTGAAACATCTTACAAATTCAAGTATAGAAGTATATTAAACTTATAAATTCAAAGTGAAAAAAATTGAGACATCTTACCTTAATATTGTTTATATATCGATAGTTTAGAGTATATTTATGAAAATGTCTGTGACCTGTTAACATTAATTAAATGTAAATAACTTTAAATATTATACATAATTTCATGTTTGTGTGTTTTAAATTTAATAAAATCGACAAATAAAATTCACAGAAATATACTTACACTTTGATAATGATACTTAATGGCCACAAAATTATCTGACAAATATTTTGAAATCTGAGGTGATGTCATAGTGAGATACAAACTTAGATAATCGAAAGAAGAAAGATCAAAAAACATTAGTTAAAAAAAATTGACTTATACTATTTTGTTAGATACAATAATTTATTTTCGAAAACACTTTCGATTTTTAAAATCTTCAGCCTCAATGATTTGATTACCACGAAGATTTTCCCTGTAAATAGTTTCGAAATCTGAGCTCATCTGAAATGGAAGTCAGATAAGCACTCAGATTTTCGTAGGAAAAATACAAACAAATCTTTAGTGTTATATTTTAGAGTATAACATATTTTATTCAATATTGAAAAAATATGCGAAGAACTTACCTTATTGCGGCACATAAAACAAATAGATGACGAAGTTGACCGTTAGAAAATAAGAACAAATTTACACCTGTTTAGTAAGTAAGTCGATTTCAGAAGAACGACGTAGTAAAGATCTGAAGTTGACCTACTTATTTCGGTGTTCTATATACATCAGATTTGGATGCCAGGGGCGGAGATATGAAAAATTAACATAAGTTGAGTTTAGACGAAGAAAGTAATACAAAAATAGGGTTCGATTGTAGTATAGGAAGACAAAACTTCAACTCGAATCAGAGTATTATTCCATTTTCGTGATAGACATGGAGTTTGAAGATTTGAAGCAGAAGTTAGGGTTTCGGAGAATGGAGGAGAGGACGAAGAAGGCAGGGGCAGGGATTCTGACGATACAAATCCTGCCTCGAGCTGTGTAGGTCGAAGTTTCTGGGTTTCTGCATCAGTGGCTATGTTCAATCGCTGCCGTCGATCATGCATGATTTGTAACGTGGACGGCTGAGATTAAGTTGATTTGTGTTTGTTTGGGGAATCCGAACGAAAGCAAATCAACGCTTACGATTCTTTCGTACATAAATCAATAGTATAGATTTGTATAAATTGTGTTTGTTGAAGGTCGATCCGTGGAAAAATATATGGATGGTCTGGATCAGCTGATTTTGAAACGAACGGTTACGATTTAGCTATATTATATGTGTGGAAAGTCTCGATCAGCTGACTTTCGTTCAGTCTTGCTATATTATAGTGTATTAATGAAGTTTCTTAAGACGCTAATTGAATTTTGTGTAGCTAAAGTGATTTTTCTAGATTAAAGGTAGATTATATTAATTACTTAAATCATTATTAACCCAAAAAAATACTAACATTAAATAATAGAAGATAAATAAATATATATTTCTTATGATGTTAATTGAATTATTATATTATTTAGTATATTAATGCGGCCATATTAATTAAATTATTAATTGAAATATTAATTATATTTTTATATTCTTATATCATGTGCTTATGTGTTAATGTATGAGTATTAATTCTAATATAATTAAACTATTTAAGGAATTGATACATATTACATGATTAAATGATTGGATGATTAAATGATAATCATAAAATATAAATACTCTTATTACATTATGTGATTAGGTGATAACATATATTACTATAATATCAATAGACCATACTTTAAAAAAAATTGAAAAATTTTAAATCTTAATTTAATATGCTAAACAAAATGAACCAATAAAGTAAAAAAAATATATTCACGAATATAAAAAATTAAGTTCCGCAAATTATATTAGATAATTATAGGACTTATATTTCTATTTAATTTTACTATTAGTTACCCAATATAATTAAAATTATATAGATATGGTCATCGATAATTGCAATGTTATTATCCATGATACTTTTTAATTATGTTTTCCTTTTATGTGTTAATGTGTTAATATTAATAACAAAAAAAATTATATAGTTTTAGGAATGGATACATACTAGATGATTAGTTGATAATATTCAAATATTAATTATCTTATTATATTAAGTGATTCGGTGATTAGGTGATAACATGATCTGCTATATCGTATTAAAAGAGCATACTTTTAAAAACTTTTAATTTTTGAATTATGATATAAAGTTCTAAACAAATAAAAAAATAAAAAAATTATTGTTGAATTGTTATAATATTGTAAAAATATTATAGGACTTATATATAAATTTAATTTTAATATTAGTTACCCAAGTTAATTAAACTTAAATACATATGGTCATCTATTATTTCAATATTATTAGCCATAATACTCTTCAATTACTTCGTTAATGTGTTCATATTAATGACAATAAAAATATTTTGGTTAATATTAATAAAAAAAATAATTTCTTTAAGGAATGGATACATACTAGATGATTAGTTGATAATATTCAAATATTAATACTCTTATTAAATTAAGTGATTCAGTGATTAGGTGATAACATGATCTGCTATATCGTATTAAAAGAGTATACTTTTAAAAACTTTTAATTTTTGAATTTTGGTATAAAATTCTAAAAAAAATAAAAAAAATTTATAAAAAATTATTATTCAATTGTTATAATATTGTACAAATATTATAGGACTTATATATAAATTTAATTTTAATATTAGTTACCCAAGATAATTAAACTTAAATACATATGGTCATCTATTATTTCAATATTATTAGCCATAATACTCTTTAATTAATTTGTTAATATGTTCATATTAATGACAATAAATGTTGTATTTAAGGAAGTCTTTCAAAAAATATGATCATGTAATTTTATCAATAATATATCTACTTATTATTTTAGTAGAGGTATGTTATACTAATATTTATTGATTATTATTATTATACATATTAAAATAGTCAAACTATAATATTAGTTTATAGTTTCATATTAATACACCGTGCATCGTACGGGTGAGAACCAAGTTATTATTATTAAAATATTAGTAATAATACTAATATTAGTAGAAATAATAATAATAATAATAATATAACCCTAAAATTACAAGGTGGGCTTTCGAACCTACCCCAAATAATAAAATTACTATTCAATAATAGTAATAATAATATTAATAATATATATACTTATAATAATATTAAATTAGTAAAGATAATAATCATAATAATAGTAATAATAGTAAAACTAGTAATAATAGTAATAAAAATACAAGGGTGCGAACCTTAATTAAAATTTAAGGCCTTTGGCACTCCTAAATTAATTAACATTAATAAAAAAATAATTATACTATTAATAATATTATTAATAATAGTATTAATAGTGATAATAAACTTATAATAATTCAATTAAATTCCTAAAATTTGAAACTAACAATATAATTAACTCAAGAATAATCTCAACCCTACCAACAAAATTTATCAATAATGTTACAGTGAATAACAACAATAACAATAACAATAACAACAACAACAACAATAACAACAACAACAACAACAACAACAACACCAATAATAATAATAATAATAATGATAATAATTATAATGGAATAAACATTGAAAATTAGAATAAAAAAGAATAAATTTTAATAAATAAAAAGGAAGGGTTGAGAGAGTCTAGGGTTTCACCTTGAGTCGGCAGGGATGGGTGGCACTGGCGGTGGTGCACGGCGGTGGCCGGAAAAGAAGTCTAAAAGGGAAGAAGATGAAGAAAATAAGGTTATAGTTTGGTGGAGGAGAATTAGTAGAAGTTTTTGGGTGGTGAAGAAGGCAGTAGAAGTGGTAGATGTGGTGGGAGACAACGTTTTAAAGGTTATTGAAATACCCCAAAAACCCTAACTTAGGAATTTTGGTAAAATAGGGATTTAGTAGGAAAAATTTAAGAGAAATAAATTAATTCACTAAATAAAGAGGAAATTAATTAAGGGAAATAAGGAGGAAATAATAAATAACTTATTTAGAAATTTTGGACATTTTACTAATTAAAATGAAAGTGGAGGAAAATTACCCAAAATAACCTAAATTAATCTAAGGATAGAATTAAATTATTATCTAAATAATTTTTAAATATTCAAGAAAATAAATAAATATATATTTAGATGTATAATAACCCAAAAACATTCTAAATAAATTGTACAAATCCAAAACCCTAAAGAAACCCTTTTTCTCCCTTTTTCCTTTTTCTTTCTTTCCTTTTTCTTCTTTTTCTTCTTTGGCCGGAATTGGGCCTCGCGCGGCCCAACTCCTTCCCCCTTCCTTCCCCTCCCACGCGGCCCAGCGCTGTTCGACCCCCTTCCCCTAATCGCGACGCAGCGTTTCATCCCTCAATTTGCTGAGACACCGCGTAGCGCTAAGTAACGAGATAGCCGTTGCCAGCCTTCGACGCGACACTGCGTTTTCCTCCCATAATCCCCAATATGCCGCGTTTCATTTACAGACCTTATAACCATTGCCGAACTGGCCGGTTTCCCTCTGTTTTCTTTTCCTTCTAAACCGCCGGTCCAAGGGTCGTCTTCTTCCCCTTCCTCCCGCGCAGGCCTGCAACCTGCCTCCTGCACCTGCCACCTGCCGTCCGACCGTCCTCCCCTGCCATTCCGTCCCTTTCTTCCCCAATTAGACCCAGCACTCCCTCACGCGTCCTGCCACCCTCCTTTTTTTTTCGGAAAACAGCCAAACGTACCCTGCAAATCGCAGGGCACGTGACACTACCATCGCCGACCGGCCACTTGCCGCACTTGCCGCACCTGCCCCACATGCCACCCCTTCCTCTCGTCGTTTTCCTCCCCCATGGCCTATAAATATCCCCTCCCGAACGGCCGCAGCAAGTCCCTCCTTCTAGACCTTGCCGAAACCCTGCCTCGCCGCCGCCAGATCAGACGCCCTTTCCGCCGCCTCTAGCCACCGCCGCGACCACCTCCACGCACCAAAACCTCCCCTGCACCTTCCTCAACAAAACCAAACCATGGCCGCCCTCCACCCTGCCCTGCACGTGCCGCCATAGAGGTGCGAAGCTCCCTGCTGAAAAACCCCTCGTCCAGCCACCGTCGCCGCCTTGCGCCACCTTCTGCCGCCTCCTCCGCTGCTACCAGCCACCCTGCCACCTCCCAAAATAACCGGCAGGTCCTCCCCTACCTGCCCATACTATCCTTACCCCTACCTCCTTCTCCACCAACCTCCACCATCTCCCACCACCTTCGGCCGCCGCGTCCACCACGCGCACACCGCCTTTCTCACGCCACCACCCTCATTCCACTCCCCTCTCCCTGATGTCTCCTCCCCCACACTTAACCCCCCTTTCCCCCTCCCATCTAACCACCACCTCCATCTTTCCTCTCTTCTCCTCCCCCATCGCCGCCGCCGCCGGACCACCACCGACCCTAGGTGGTCTTCTACTCATCCCAAGCCTTAAAATTTATTTCCATATAATTATTATTAAGTTAACTAATATTAATACCATTATGCTTATTATTATTATTATTATTATTATTATTATTTTTATTCTTTTTATTAATAATAATAATAATATATATTATTATTATTATTACTACTCTTATTATTATTATCATTATCACCCTTAGGAATAGTTACTTGTAATATTGTGACATTATAATATTACTAATTCAAATATAACGCCATTAATAGACTTGGCCTTAAAACGCTAGGGTTTCTATCACTAGACACTAGTGTCACTATTTTATTAATACTAACACTATTTTCCTATAGCTAGCATAAACCCTATTACTACAAGATTAGAACTAATGGGTTTAATAAAATAAGTGTAACAATAAGTATCAAAATAAATACATTTTGACTACTAATATTTAGTATGCTAATTCTAAGGTAAAAACCCTAGTTTTTGTATAATACCCTCTTTAGTAATAAAAACTCTAATCCTAAACTAGAATAAGGAATTATGGTACTTATAAGGGAAACTAATACTTAGCTTTTTTCCCCTTTTATAGGTAACCCCGACCAAAACCCTAAGGAGTTAGAGGAGCGTGCTCCAAGCCCGGCGTCGCCTTAGGTAAGGACGAAGCTAATGGCCTTGTGCTATGTGTGATATGGATGTGTTGAATGTTGTGTATGCCATGCTATGCCATGTATTATATGATTTGTGGATAACTTGTCTTATGTGTAGCGCAGCTTGGAGATTGAGGTATATTGTATGTGCTTTCGTGACATGAGCATGACATTTATATGTATGATGTTTATGATGTAATATGATATTGCCCACTAGGACATACATGTTAGGATAAATGGTAATATGAGTTGGGAACCATCATGGGAGTCTTGAAGTTTGCATGGTGGTATTAGGGTTTGTATGGTGGCGTAAACGTTCGTATGGTGGTACTAATGAATTCATAGTGGTATTAATGGCTTATGGTGGTATTCGGGTTCGTATGGTGGTATTGTGATTTTATGGAGGTATTAATGTTGTATGGTGGTATTTGTGATTTTATGGAGGTATCAATGTTGTATGGTGGTATTTGTGATTTTATGGAGGTATTAATGTTGTATGGTGGTATTAGGGTTTGTATGGTGGTATCAGGGTTTGCATGGTGGTATTAGGGTTTGTATGGTAGTATTAATGTTCGTATGGTGGTATTAATGATTGTATAGTGGTATTAATGACTTATGGTGCTATTAGGGTTTACATGGTGGTGTTATGGGTTGTATGGTGGTATTAATGTTGGTATGGCGGTATTAGGGTTTTGCATGGGAGTTAATGATCGTATGGAATCAGGGTTGGAGTGATTAACTCTAGGGCGTTGTGATTAAGAAGGGATGGAGTAACTAATTATGACTGTTGAGGATAATTAAGGTTTGGGATGGCTAAGTACGGTGGTTATAGTAAAATAGGGATGAGAGTGGTTAATCATGGGTTGGTGTGGACAATTAGGGTTGGTTATGACCGCTTAGAGTTGTTTGGCGTTATCATGTGTATTATTGATTAAAGGGTAGTTATGAATGCGGAATTTTATTGGTTGCGATGCGTAAAGCATAGAGAGAATGATTTATGCGTATCCTTGGTGAAAACCTTCTGAATAAGATATGTTAAGACATTAACTACTTACAGAGAAAGATGTTGAGCCGGACCCAGACCGGTCCACCGGCAAATAATAGTGGCAGGGTATGTTACCCTCGTGACCGGTCCACCGGCTATAATAGTGGCAGGGCATGGCCCTCGTGACCATTCCACCGGCTATAATAGTGGGGGATTCCATGCTCAACAAACTAATTAGAACGAGGATAAGACATGGGAAAGATACAAATATTTACAGTGGAACACCTTGTGAGTCGGGGCCAGACCGGTCCACTGGCAAATAATAGTGGCAGGGTATGTTACCCTCGTGACCGGTCCACCGGCTATAATAGTGGCAGGGCATGGCCCTCGTGACCGTTCCACCGGCTATAATAGTGGGGTTCCCGCACTCACATGGGCTGATAAGGACGATGATGTGAACCGACTATAATTATCAAAGACTTGATGAGAAAGTTATCTGGTTCGTAACTTGAATTGTCTATCTGTTTTATTGCATGTTATCTACGTAATTATGCTATGTTTGCTATGTTGTGTATCTTGGTGTGTGCCTTAGCTTGTCTGTTACCTTGCTCAGTACGTAGCGTACTGATCATCCATTTCATGGGTGCTGCTCATTCCCACGAGCAGAGGGCCCATCTGACCTTGTGCAGGTAGGAGACCTTGCGTTCGATGCCTACGATACCTATGAGGCATCGGGTGGGGCCGAGTGTTGAGCCCATCCTGGTTTGGGCCAAGAGCGAGTTGGCTGGACTCTTTTTCGATCCTCGCTTTCATCTATCTTAGTTTTCGTATTTATATTATGTTGTGTTCGTATTTTGGAAGTGGAACTTTTAAGTTGTAATCTTAACGACATTCTGACGATGGTCGATATCTTGTTTTCATGGATGTTTTATGTCGACGATGCATTTATGTTTTAATAATTCTTATTTACGATTTCCTGGTTTAGCCTTAGCACTTAGCATCGGAACGGTAGGAGTGAACCGGTTTGGTGCCAAGTGTGGCGGTAACACTCCCTAGTTTATGGTTTTAATTCTTTCGCTTCCGCTAAAACCTTTGCCTTCAACGAAATTTTTCAGTAGTAAATTTGGGGGTGTTACAGTTATGGGGTAAAAGTTTTTATGAGAGGGACAAGGAACTTCGCACGGTTATGGTGGCTCGTGTGAGAATAATCGAAGGTGGTGGATAGTTTAGTTAGCTAGAGCGCTGCAGGGAAGAGTTTGGGAGGCAGAGGCGGTGATGAGGTTGGCTAACGACGGAGAAAGGTGTGTTTGAAGTCACGGTGGTGCATAGGTTTGCACTTAGGGTTTTGGGACAAAAAATCTCAAAATCATACTACATGAGGGGTATTTATAGTTTTAGAGGGTAGGGTTGAGCTCTGAAGGTTGGTAGGAAGTCAATGACGGTGAGTTATTGGGGTAAATGTTGTGTTGATCGGTCAGCACGATTTCAAATTGTGCCCGACCTTCACGAGGGAAAATGGGGAGATCATGCAGGAGAAAAGGGTAGTGGGGCAGTTCATGCTAGAGTGTGTGTTGAGGGGAAGAGAAAGAGAGGGAGAAAGGCCGGTCACATCACGAGTGGCTAGCGGTGCCATTTTTGGCCCTCGAAGCTACAGGTGGATGACGCTGGAGGAAGGAGGAAGAAGAAGAAGAAGGTGCGCCGGGTGGTCGAGGGAAAAAGAAAAAAAGAAAATGGGGGAGGAACTGGGCCGGTCGGCTACGGTTAAAATTTTGTTAATGGAACATGGCGTTCCAGGGGAAAAGGCCACGATATGTGACATCTTGGCTATCGTAGGAAGGAGGATGTGCAGGCCGTTTGGGTCGTGGGAGAAGGGAGGAAAAGAAGAAGGATTGGGCCGCGTCGTTGGCCCAATCGACGAGGGAAGAAAAAGAAAAGGAAGAAAAGAAGGAAAAAGAAAGAAAAGAAAGAAAAAGGAAGGATGAAAAAGAAAAAGGAAAAAGGAAAAGGAAAATTTAAATGGCTTGGGGTTAAATAAATTAGTTAGAGTATTTTGGATATTTAGAATAAAATTATATATAAAAAATATTGAATTTCCTTTTTAGGCTAGTTTAGGGTTTTTAAATGACTTTTTCTAAATTCCTTTTTAATTAGCTAAAAGCCCAGTTTTTCCTTTATAAAAATATTATAATTTCCTCATTAGTTTTCCCTAAATAAATCCTTCCCATTCCAAATGAAATAAATAATTTAAATTAATTCCCTAGTAAATCCTTATTTAATTATATTTCTTAAAATAAATAATTCTAGGGCATTTCACTGTCCAACTATATTATCAAACCCCAAAATAGTCATCCAAAGTACTAATCTATCCTCAAAATGAGTAGTACTAATTTAGAGATCAAAATCGGGCAGCTCGGTACCCTAAGCTTAGGTCACATTAAAAGGTTTTAGGGCCAATAATAAGTATTTATAGGTAAAGGAGTAAATAAATTACAAAAAATTGTAGGTTAATACAATACACTTGGCATTCTAAAGCATAAGATGGCAGCTAATTCATACCACTAGATAAATAAACAAAACTCAGTGGTCAAAAGCAAAATTAAAAGTTGAGGCTAATACAATGATCAATCAAAAATGGAGAACTATATATAAACTTTTGGACTTGCAAAATTAAGCTTCGACTATTCACTGATTTGTAGTCCAAAGATGCAACATTTTTGGCTCTCCAAGTAGCTATGGTGAGTTTCCTTGCATGAAACAACATATTGTGCCCCCTATATCTTCTCATTTTTTGAACAACACTAGTCAAAATTGCCTATTCGTGTTCAATCTTTAGCCAGCTTTGGATGTTAGTCCAAGCATGGGAGATATTTCGACAATTGAAAATAAGTGTGCATGGTTTTCCATCTCCTCCAAAAAAAGGAGACATTCTAGCCTAGCACTAAGGATTGCTAGGAGGTCACTAACATTATGTTTCCTGAGCAATTCAAGCCACAAGAAACAAGAGTATTTGCGTGTGGAGCAGCCTTTTCATACCACATTATGATCTTTCCATATCTCTACTTTAGGCCGTAAGAAGTTGTAGGCTTCCCTGGTCGAGAATCTATTACCCACCTTCCACCTCAAGAGTTGTGAATGTACTTGGTCAAATGATCCAACTCTATTCAATATGCTGTCTTTAATCTTCCACAGATGTCTCATAAAGGAGGATGTATTATGAGTCAATGTGAATAGCTCTAAAGATCGTCATTTGAGGTAGTATATGTGATTCCATTTAGTCCAAATAGACTCCTTTTCACCCTACATACACCATATGTATTTACTCAACCATGCACAATTCCACGCTTCCATGTTTTTAACCCCTAACCTGCACTCTTTTTTTAGCATATATATTATATGTCATGCCACTATAGGGAATTTACCCTGCCATTGGAAACTATGGCATAAAGATTTGATCATTTCCATAACCAACATAGGAATAGGGAAAATGTCAATCTAAAAATCAACAATGACTTTCACCACTGAGTTTAGGAGTTCAAGTTTTCCGGCCAAAGACAACTTATTAGTGTGCCAAAATGTGAGATTATCACAAATAAAGTTAATCAACATCTCATCGTCTATAGGTTATAGTTTGCTAGGTGTGACACCCCCAAATATTATAGTTGAAATTTTTTGTTTAATTAAAACAAATACAAGCACAAGGGTATTACCCCCATGATTAGTACAAGTAAGGCCCCTGGCTAGTCTTACACCAACCACAAGACTAAGGAAAAATTTTCACAATCATTAAACACTCTTAAGGTAAAGAAATATAGAAATTTGAAATACTCATAAAGAGGGAATCAGAGTGTGAAATCAAATAATTAATACATAATTAAGAGAGATACAAAGTCAATCTCCCAAGGGAAAAAAGTTATTCAATTATAAAGTAAAAAAAGAGAAAAGTAGATAGTCTAGTTGGCATTCACTCTCGACCCCAAGTAAGTCCAACAGTCATCACACATCCTTGCCTAACGCATCCAGTATGTCGTAGACATCAAACATGGTACCTCCTACCTACACAAATTCAAAAGGGCCATCTACTTGTGGGAATAAGCAGCACCCATGAAATAGGTAGTCAGTACGCTATATACTGGAGAAGGTAACCATATGGGTAAGACCATGCAAGAAAATAGATAAGTAAGGCATACAAAGCATAATTAGTTTCATATCATTAGGCCAAACTTAAACTAATATTTTGTCTTACACATTTCTCATATTAATTCTGCGTGAGTACAAGAGCCCCACTATGTAATCCCCTGAAATTTTAAAAACCTACAATTTAATAAATAGATTTTATTTGGGATAAATCAACTTTTAAATTAATTTAATTTAATTATTATATGGATTTTGAGTATATAAAACTTGGATAGGAATATTTAATAAATTAAAATGAATATTTTTTTATTTTATCATACTCTTTTTGTTTAAATAATTTTTCAAACCAATATTTTACTAAGATTATCCTTTTACACCCATATATTTAATTATATTAAAATAAATTATTAAATAAATTTATTTCCAAAAATTATTACATTCTATTATTTTATAAATTAAATTATATTAATATCCCCTATTTTCCTTTTCCTTTTTCCCTTTTTTTCTCTATCCTTTTTCTTCTTTTTCCTCCTTTCTTTCTTTTTCCTTTTTCCTCCTTCGGGCTGCCAACACCGGCCTACCTTCCTCCTCACTTCTGGGTCTCTGCCCCACTCCCTTCCCTCCTCTCCTTCTCCCGTGCGTAGCCCAGGCTCCTCTTCTTTTCTTTTCTCCCTTCCCCCCAACAAGGTTGACCTAAACTTTCTCCCTTTCCACCCCAACTTGCCCCTCCTCTCCCTTTCTTTCTTCTTTTACCTTCTGCCCCAACCTGTCTTCGTCGCCCATACCTACCACCCTGAACGCCATGCCCAACCATCGTATCTTGCAACCACCTACCTCTTCCTCTCTCCCTTTCTCTCCCCCATCCTTTTTCCCCTTTTTGGACCCAATAAACCTTGCATCCCCATCATGCATGGCCTTTCCGTCCTCTTATTCCTTTTCCCTCTCCTTACCACCCTACTACCTCCTTGCCACCCTACACCTTGCCATTCGATTGGCTGCCTGCTACCCTCTTCTTCTCCTTCTTTTCTTCTCCTCATAAGACCTTTCCCGCCCCATTTTTTGAGCCTCCTTACCTTCCCCAATCTCCTCCTCTCCATTTTTTCCTCCTTCATCCTTCCCCCTATTCCACCCAACTCCGCTGATTACACTACCCCACCAACCATTTCCACTGCCTCCTACCACCTTCTACTTCCTCTCTTAACCACCAAACCCCCTCTTGAGCCACCCTGTAGCCCCTTCTTCCTCCCCTCTTCTTTTTCTCCCTTCTTGGCAACCTCCCTGCAAGCCCTCCTTCCGTCACCTCTATTGCCACCTAAGCCACCAAACCACTCCCTACAACCTCCTCTACCACCCCCAAATATCCTTTGGTCTAAATTTACACCCTCACCCCCTCATTTTTCCCTTCCCTTTTCCTTCCTTCTCAGCCCTCTCCACCTCGGCAGCCTCACTACCGCCGCCCTTTGCCACTAACAACCTATCCCTAACCACCACCTACACCCCCTCTTCATCGCTGCACCTATCCCTTGCCCTAAATCTCCTCCACCTGTCCTCCTTTTGGACCCCAAGACCCCAACCCAAGCATCGCCCCCTCCCTTATTCCTCCCTACCTTTAACACTTTCCCCCTTATAACCTGCATATGGCTCACGCTACTTATGCAGGGTGAGTTCCAAATTATTTTGGGAGTTGCTTTGTTTAATTATTGAGGTATATTAATGGCTAAGTAAAGTGTGTTATTAATTAAGTTTTTATAAAGTTTTATCCTTTTTAGTTTTCCTACTTCTAATATGATAATTATGGGTATTATTTTTAGGTATTAGTTTTGCTAATTTAAGCTTGAATCTTTAACCAAGATACTGGTAAGGTTTAATTTTTAAGGAATTAAGGTGATCGTTAGACCCCACTTAAATGCATGGATAAATGTATGGTAGCAAATTGGGGTTTTAATATGTTATTATACTTAATATATATTATTTAATATATTATATGTAGTTGCTTATATTGATTGATGAAAAGGAGAGCACGTAATTCCTTGAAATTTTAGAAAACCTAGAATTTAATAAATAGCTTTTATTTAGGACAAATTAACCTTTAAAATTATTTAATTTAATTATTTTATGGATTTTTGAGTATATAAATTTGGATATAAATATTTGATAAATCAAAATAAATATTTTTTATTTTATCATACTCTTGTATTTAAATAATTTTTTTCAAACCAATATTTTACTAAAATTATCATTTTTAAGCCCATATATTTAATTATATTACATTAAATTATTAAATAAATTTATTATCAAAAATATTACATCCTATTATTTTAAATCCTCCCATTTTCCTTTTCTTTTTTTTTCTTTTCCTTCTCCTTTTTCTCCTTTTTCCTCCTTTCTTTCTTTTTCCTTTTTCTTTCCCTAGCTTCGGGCTACCAGGCCTGTCTTCCCCTTTCCCCTACCCCTAGGCCTTCGACCCATTCCCTCTCCTTCCTCTCCCTCCCCTGCGTGCGTCTACCCAAACCAGCCCTCTTCCTTTTTTTTTCTTTTCCCCCTCCACCCAGGATGACCTAGTTCTTTTCCCCCACACTCGGCCTGCCCCTCCTTTCTCCTTTCTTCTTCTTTTGCCTCCAGCCCCGACGTAGTGCACGCCCCTTGATGGCATACCCATCCACCGCCTACAACCTCTCTCGACCACCACCTACACCCCATCTTTACTCCTGCACCCTTCCCTTACATGAAATCCTCTCTTATCTACCTTCTTTCCTAGCCTAAAAACCTCAACCCTAAAATGACCATCCCTCCCTTCTACCCATACCTTCGACCCTCTTTCCCCATTATAACCTACATGTGGCTCACCTTGCTCATGCAGCTTGAGTTCCACATTATTTTGGGAGTGGTGTTATTAATTAAGTTTTATAAAGTTTTATCCTTTTAATTTCCTACTTCTAATATAATAATTATTGATATTATTTTTAGGTGTTGATTTTGTTATCTAAAGC
This sequence comes from Tamarix chinensis, assembly GCA_030549775.1. Classification (NCBI taxonomy): domain Eukaryota; kingdom Viridiplantae; phylum Streptophyta; class Magnoliopsida; order Caryophyllales; family Tamaricaceae; genus Tamarix; species Tamarix chinensis. The sequence continues at coordinate 59,600,404 of CM060177.1, read as the reverse complement.
TTGAATCTTCAATTGCGATACTGGTAAGGTTTGATTTTTGCAAGAATTAAGGTAGTCATTAAACCCCACTTAAACGCACGGAAAATGTATGTTATCACATTAGGATTTTTAATATATTGTTATGCTTTATATTTGTAGTTTAATATATATATATATATATATATATATATATATATATATATATATATATATATTTGCTTGTATTGATTGATAAAAAGGAAAGTATGCTAGTTTATATGCCATATGTGGAAATGTTGCTTAAGGGAAGAGTTTGATTATTAATGAAAGTGTTAAGTACTTATCTATGTCATATTATGTTATTGTGACCATTTATGCATGAATAATATTATTGTGAGCCCTAAAGACATTTTAGTAATATTTCTTGTGCAAGAATGTGGCCTAATATGTGTGGGTGCTAATAAGTATTATATTAAAATATGATAGTTGGTGGAGATGGATATTGTTAATGGAGTATTAATATTATTATTCCATGTGGTAATGTTAATTTAATAAAAGTAGTGTAATAAAGGGGGGTAAAGTGTTAATTTTGGAGGCAAAAGGGCAATATGGTAATTTTATAAGTAAATGGAAAAATGGTAATTTTATAAGTAAAGGGGGTAAGAATGGTAGTTTTAGAAGTAAGGGGTAGAATGAAAATTTTGTAAATAAAAGGATATTATGGTAAATTTGGGAGTAAGGGGTAACTTGGTAATTATGACAACGACGAAGGATAATTTGGTAAATTAACCAAAAAAAGATTATTATGGTAATTTTAATAATGGAGAAGGGCAATATAGTAATTATAATAATGGAGAAGTGTAAATCGGTAATTATAATTATGGAGAAGGGCAAATGAGTAATTATAATTATAAAGAAGGGTAAAATAATAATTATAATAATGGAGAAGGGTAAAATGGTAATTATAATAATTGAGAAGGGTAAAATGGTAATTATGATAATTAAGAAGGGTAATTTGGTAATTATGATAATGGATAAGAGTAATTTGGTAATTTAACCAACTAAAGGAGCAAATTGATGATTATAACAATGAGGTAGGGCAATTTGGTAATTTATCCAACTAAAGGGGTAAATCGGCAATTATGATCATAGTGAAGGGCAATTTGGTAATTTAACCAACTAAGGGGTAAATTAGTAATTATTTAACCAGCTAAAGGGGCAAATTGGTAATCATGATAATGAAGAAGAGTAATTTGGTAATTTATCAACCTTAAGGGTAATTTAGTAATTATAACAAAGGAGAAGGGCAATTCGGTAAACTAACCAACCAAATGGGAAACATGATAGGTGTAGAAATTATGAGGGGTGAATGGTGATCTAAAAAGTGTAGGAGATAACTTAGTAACCTAAACCGGGTAAGGGGTGATTTGGTAATTATGCAACCTGAAAGGTGATATGGTAAATTAGCAAGTAAGGAAGGGATGACTTAATAACTATACAAGTAAGGGGTAAATCAGTAATTCATATCTAACATGTTGATGGGACACTGGAGGTTCGTAATAAGAATCAAGTAACACTAAATGGTGAGCTAAGAGTATTTGACAATTAGTAAGTATCAAGAGAACAAATCCTAAATCAAATTAGATAAGATTATGATGGCCTTAATGATTCCTTTGTGTTGTCTTGGATAACCATATGAATAAGAAATGCCTAATGATATCAGAATGATCGAAAGTGAATAAGCATCTAATTTTTGTGCTTTTCGTGATCACCTTAACTAAGACATTAATACTTAAAGTGAAAGACCTCTAGATCGAGAATGGTGGCTCTTTAGGGGTCGCTACCCTAAAGACGTGGTTTAGCCCACGATTATTTTGGTATTTGCTAATGTGCCTTTGTGCCCCCAGCCAGACCCTATATCTTACTCTATCTAGCTCTACGGACCTATTTAGGGGGTATGCATACTTATGGATTAGGTGTCCTTGTCGGTAGGGTACTGAGTAGCTTTATGCACCAGTACGACCAAGGTACCTTTGTGTCCCTGGGTTGATGGTTGAAGGGTACTGAGTAGCTTGTATGTACCGGTACAATCGGTGTACCTTTGTGTCCCGGGTTCTTGATCTCCCGTCCGAGGCAAATAAATGGAATTGTTGTGATGATTAAAAAAGGGAAAGCATTAATCATGAAAGTGAAAGATTAATGAGCCGGGCCCAGTTGAGTTATGATATTGAGTACCGATCCACCGGTTACAATAGTGGCCTAGGAGCGTGCTACCTTGGAAGATAATTATAAGTACCAATCCACCAGATATAATAGTGGCCCAGGAGCATGTTGTTCTGGGAGATGATTATGAGTACCGATTCACTAGATATAATAGTGGCCAAGGAGTGTGTTGCCCTAAATGATATTGATATATATTCTGATCCACTAGTAATAATAGTAGGGGTCCCGAGCTTAATAAAAGTATTCATGGATGTAAATAAAGTTATGTAAAAATACTAATCACTTACAGTGAAACACCATGTGATTCGGGGCCAGACCAGTCCATCGACAAATACTAGTGCCTAGGAGCATTTTGCCCTGCATGACCGGTCCACTGGCAAATAACACTACCCCCAAAAGTAGTTTTAATAACGGTTTTCAACCGTTATTAAAACGCCCATTATTAAATATTTAATAACGGTTCATAACCGTTATCAAAAATATAAAAAAACCCGCCAATATGAGCATAAAATGCATGTTTAAGAACGGTTTTTGAGAAAAACCATTGTTAAACAAGAGGGTTTTAATAACGGTTCTGATGAAAACCGTTATTAAAACGTAGGTTTTAATAAAGGTTCTTATGAAAACCGTTATTAAAAACTACAGTTTTAATAACGGTTTTAGCAGATTCGTTATTAAAACCTACGTTTTAATAACGGTTTTCATCACAACCGGTTTTCATAAGAATCGTCATTAAAACTCTAGTTTTTTTTATAGTTTTTGCAGTTTTGTTCCTGTCCACATACACAGTTGTATGTTCAAATAATTACCAAATCTGCATTGTAAAACAATATCAATTGATAACAAATCTAGAATCACACCATAATTTCAATCAATCCATTTTTAATACACCGGACATATATACTCAATAATCAAAATTAGTAGAAATACCACAACTTGGTAGCCCTACACGCCAAAGCAAAATGTTTATAAATCTAGTTTAGAAGACTTAAAGACATAGACAAAATTTAAACCCAAACATGCATGTAGAATATATAGATCTCTACCTAATACCGAATGAATGAGTGCACATGCTTGACCCATTGCTCTCTCACTTCATCAATTTCTTCAACATTGTATTGCTGGCCTTGTGCATAATCATCGGTGAAAAACTACAAATCCCAAGTTTTGATTAATATACAGTTAGCACTTACGTCAAGTATCAAACATATATGTCATGATTCATCAATGGAAAAATATCGAAAAGAAAACATACATAGCTTGGATCTATGTTAACCAATCTATTTTGGACTATCAGATCTATTGCTCTACATACATAGTATCCACAATCTTTGTCGTTTTGCTATTGTGGACACTGTCAAATAAATTCAGTTAGCTCTCTAACTATTAGATATTAATTTTAATTAAAATAAAATATGAAATAGTTGCCTTCCTACTTACTATGAGATGCTCGTATTGAACATTCTTTGGGTCTAGGACACCATTCCCACCTCTCCTTTGATACACTGTCCGTAGTGCCCTAATAAATAGAGTTGGATACACAATATTGTAAGTACACATATATACCTCAAATAATGAAAGCTAGCTAGGCGAATATATGTATAAATAAGCTAATGAAGTAAGAAGTGAAAAGTATACTAACATGTTGATAAATTCCTTCCCACCACGACGAGCAACTTCAAAAGACACGTCATAGGTTCGAAGGGAATCAAACACATAGACTTTATTAAGATCAGGTCGGACGGCGTACAAAACCCAATGTTCAGTTGCGAGGTGAGGAATGAGATAGAACTTGTTGTGTCCCTCAATCAAAATGCGATCCGCTAAATAGTTTATGTGCCTACCCTCTCTTATTGTACTACCGTCAGCTATGTAGTATGGGCACACAAACACAATAGAGGACAACATTCCCTCCATCGCAACTCTAGTAGCTACCAACCTATGGAAAAAAAAAACAATGCATATTTGTTAATAAATAATAACTCATATAAGAGGTCATAAAAGTTCCAATTGTATAAGTTAAGAGTACTAAAATCTCAAAATGAAATAATACTTACGTGACATAGACGGCAACATTTATGGTTGACATCCATTCTTGATTATAAATGTCGCTTATGTCAGCCATCGATACCATGTAAGTAGCATCGTCCCTCCCAACATACTCAGGACGACAATCAATGAAAATATAATTGTTCCTGAGGTAGTTTTGGGCATAAAAATATAATATAGCTAATGTTGGTGGAGGTTGGCTTTGCTGATCTGAAGAAGGAATCTTTTGTGGGGCAACTGATTTTTCAGATTTAGCTCTCTTTCCTTTAGTAGCGCCCTGTTTTGTGTTGTTTGTTCTGCTAGTACCTCTCTTGGTTTTACTAGTAGAAGCAGTCTTCTTTTTTGATTCCTTTTTTGATTCCTTAATTGATAATATTAAAAAAAATATATATTGAGCATATATATATATATATGAAAAAGGTATATATAGTGTAACTACTAAACAAGGTCTAATGAAGATGTCAAATGTCAATACCTCTTCAGTAGTGAGACGTATTTGATCCGTAGGCCAAGCCACGAAGCTTCCATGAGATTCTAGTACTGTTGTTGCCTCATCGCCCTCTTTATAACAAGGCAAGTGTGCACTGCCAATGATTGGAGTGTCAATACTCACCAGCCTTGTATTTAGGGCTAAATTGTACCCGTGGATTGTCTGCGTTTCAGTACTGTGACTGATGTAGACCCTTCGTTTCGCCAAAATTGTTGAAAGGTCATTCGCTAATAAGTCACATTTATGCAAACCCTAAACAAAAATATTACACATTATTAATAATTTATTACACCGAATACATTTAATAACAATTCATAGTTTGTAATGCTTACCTTGGGAAGAGTAGAAAGAAATGCATCAGCTTCACAACTATCTCTGATGCTATTTACATTAGGTATGTGAAGCTGATCATGGTCTTCTGAATCAGATGGCTTATACCCTTAAGATTTAATAAATGACAACTCTTGCTCCATTGTTGCCATCCGTTCAAATGCCACGTTCAATTTTTGGGTGAGGATGGCGACTTGCTCATTAGTGCTACGAGAACCACGAGATCGACCACATATACTCGTTTTCGTAACACCCAATCCAATGCCCCTGTGTCTTCCAGGGTGTTCTACGATTCTTGTAGCCTGGGCCATGATGCACTGTCGTATGCACAACAAATTTAATAAAAAAAATCCTAATTCCCAAATATGTAGTATATGGCAAGAAGGAGTCGAACTCACAAGGAATGGTATATAATCAATAATTCCATAATTGATGTTAAAACCCCAGTTATGTAATACCATATAATTCTATCATCAATATCTAAACTATAGATAAATAATAAAACACTGTACTCACTAATTAATGAATAAGGATAGGAAGTATTGATTATGGAATTAGGATATCAGATAATCATGGAGAAACGAAATATTCTAAATGATTTAACGTTGACCTGTAGAAACTTATAATAATTCATTTATTTGCTTTCTCTCAATTCTAATAAATTAAATAAGCTCTCAATTTATCACCTAACCAATTAATAACCTAGGTTAAGAACGCTAGATTCAATTAATGGCAGCATTACGAATAGAAAGCAGTCAACTACGACCATAATCACATAAGCTCGGATCATGCAATCGTAAGAATTAATGGACAAGATTAATAATTAATCTTTTTCTACTCTGGAAACGTTAATTAACAATTTCATATTATTTTCGTTATCCTAGCGTAGATTAAGATCTAAACTAGATAGGTGATCAGTCTAATTAGTTTAAATTCTTAATCTATGATGCGAGATCATTCAATTCCGTCCATCAATTCAATTAAATTCCATCTAGAATCATGAATTCAAAATCCAAAACCCTATTTTGTCATCAAATCCTCCTACCTTATACTATCTACATAATTGCAATAACACACAATTAAATGCAATAATCTATAATTAACATCAATGCTTATAAATAAATTAACAATGAAACACTAAACACAAGAAAAATAATAATGCAACAAAGAGAATTGAATTACATTCAATCAAAAATCAAAACTTGCAATTAAAAGAGGAATGGAGAAGAACTTATCGAATTGAATTGCAGAGTGTTGATTGTTCAATTGAATACAATGGAGAGAAAGAGAATTGGAATTACAAATTACATGTGGTATCTAGAGAGTATAGAGAGAAATAGATAATCCCATTCTCAAACTCCCCCGAACCACCTTTTCGAATGTTCAAACTTTGGAAATATATCAGGGAAATGTTGCGCGAACGGTTACAATATTTGAGAAAAACACGGTTCATGTTAGAAAACACGGGACCCCCGTGTTTTTCCTTGAGCTCTCGGCCAAATGCTGAATTTTAAATGCTGAAATTTTGTGTGCTGATAGAAAAACATGGGTCGTGTTTAGGAAACACGGGGGGGTGGGGGTGGGCGTGTTTCTTATTCCTTCATTATTTCTTCATGAAATTTCAACACAATCTTCCCTTTGATATATATTCTTCATTTGTAGTCTTTTCTTCCATTGATTCCATATCTCTTGATGTGTTCTTTGTTGCCTTTTCTCTTTCCATCGATTTCTCCTTTGAATTTCTTCATTTTTATCTTTTCCTGCAAAATCTATCCAAAAGAGAAAAACTCGAGAAAATATTACATGTTAAAAAATTAATGAGAAATAAATGACATTTTTACTTAGAAAAATAACATATAAATCTCATCTATCAGGCCATAATGCTATATTGGTCCACCTCCTCACCTTCTGACGTTTCAAGTTTGTCCTATAAATTTAACTTATAGGAATAAGCATAATATAATAGTTTTCTAAAAGAAAAGTAAATAGGGTTCTAGATATCTACAAACTTACAATTTTTTTTGGCCGCAACATCAACATATTCATTAATATATCCATCTCTTGTTGTTCTAGCCTTCTTCCATAATGTACCAATATTGATGGATGAGGTACATGGGTCCAAGTCTTGGGCTAGGAGCTACAAATAAAAAAATATTCTTAATTAATAATATTGTTATAAAATTCAACATTTACATGTAAATAGATAATCACAAAATGCATACCAACTCCTCTTCAAGGCCCGCATAGCCTTTGCGAGCCATATTATGCCGATATTTATTTTGCCTGGCAATCTCTTTATTTTGGGTACTTTTTTCCTATGTGACAAGCCAAAACATAATGACATGGTTATTTCAATATTAAGCATAATACTGGGATTGATACAAAAAGTTTAATTGTTATCTAACAAGTACCTTAAAATCCACCGTAAGACGATAAGCAATGAATTGGTTCCAACTTTCTTGATCGATGAAACCGTATCGTTTGGGTGGGTTCTGTCGTACAGAACCATCCTTATTTCTATACATTTTTCTACGAGCTAAATATGACCTAAAGGTTCATAGACACTCCCCACAATGTCTAAGAAGCCATTTCTTCCTACTCTCTAGGACATTGAACACTCTCTGCAAAATAAGACATGTAGATGTATACCGATGTTAATGTAATAAAATTAATAACATTTGACATACAAAAATGATTACATAAAATAGCATATTTACCGTGATTTCCTGCCAAATATGCTCCTTATGACCCTATGGAACCTGCTTCCAAATATTATAGGAGATAGGAACATGGTTATGGGTCACAAGTGAAATGTAGGTCAAGAATATATCTGCGTAAGGGCCGATGGGAAGATTGTAAGTATTCCATCCCAACTCGACTACTTCTCCTCTATTCCTCATGTCTATGATAATTCTCATAATCGTAGGTCCTCTCTTCCCTTCTTCATCACTACTATCCCTATCAATGTTTTTGTTGGCCATATCTCTACAAAAAATAAATAAATAAATTATGTTAGAATGTTATGTATTGAGCATAATAATGTACCATTATATTATCGATACGAATCATGCTTAGAAAGAATTAATCTCAAATGTATCATGCTATTATATATATATATATATATATATACGAATCATGCTAACACGTTTCCAAAAAGATATTAATACTAACCCTAACCCTAACCCTAATTAACCATAATTAACCATAACAAACTATCACTACTACGGAAACAGGAATTAATAATGGGACATTAATAACGGTGTTTCGAAAACCATCGTCAAATCCGTGAAAATTAATGCGCGGGAATTTTTAATAACGGTTTTACGTAATAACCGTTATTACAAGTGCAAGGTAAAATTTTGCACGGGAATTTTAATAACGGTTGATCTAAAACCGTTATTAAAACATTATTTAATAACGGTTCAAACAAGAACCGTTGTTAAAATTGGCAAGGTTTTAATAACGGTTCCTGTAAGAACCGTTATTAAATCATCTTTTGATAACGGTTGTTGGAGGAACCGTTATTAAAACATGATTTAATAACGGTTCTTATAGGAACCGTTATTAAAATCTCCTTTTATTTCGTTCTCTTTTGTTTCCTGCCAAAAGTTTCAGACTCTGCCGCTTCCCTCTCGTACTCTCTTTCTCTTGCGAACCCTTGCACCATCGCTCCAGCTCCTCTGAATTAAGGGAAACCGTCGTACTGCCATCTCTCCACCACCCCTCTGCCATTCTTGCGAACGTAGCCAGCATTTGTACCTTTGTCGTTGCCATTCTCAACCTGTACGCCGTCGCTCCCTTTACGTATGTGTTGTTCTTCCTTCATTGCTTAATTTGTCTCTACTGATATGTATATATATAAATAAATGCATGCATGTTGCACCGAAGAGGTTGTGTTTGATGTTTTGTTCGAAAATCTGTCGTTTGATGTTTTGGTGAAAAATTTTGCTGTGGCCTTTTTTGATTGTGGCCAGCCGAGACTTAATATATATGTATATATATATATATATATATATATATATATATATATATATATATATATATATATATATATATATATATATATATATATATATATATATATATATATATATATATAAATGTGTTTATAATCTATTTTATAAAAGTAAGTATTATTATTTTAAGAGAATCCACAAGCCTAAAAGATATATTATTATCATAAGATATGTACGTTCTAAGTATAAAATTAAGGTGTATATATTTTTTTAGCACTCACATTATTATATATGCAGATGATCATGTGTATTTATATGCTTTTTTTAATATATATTTTGTAAGACATGTATGTTAGGGTTAGGGTGATGTGAATCTTGTAAATTTATATTTAAGTAATTTTGAAATTTGTTGTGAATTAATTACTTACAATTGTTTATCTTATTTGTTGAATTAATAGGATAATATCGCAGCTTATGGTTTTCTGTGGACTGGGACATAAGTGCTGGGCAGTTCAGACTATGCTTGGAGTGTACAGATTATGTAAATTTTTATTAAACATTTTTTGTAATCCCATATGATGCATTCGCCGGTCGGAATGGGCTAATGGGAATTAGGACGGTTGTATAATCCGCCACCCGGTCCATAAAATTGGACTAGCTGGATTGTGGATTAATCAATCCTTAATGACCATGATTAGCTATAGTTGTTTTAGCTGATGGGAAATTAAGCCTTAAGCTTAATTGTATTATTGGGTCATTTTCTTTATGATGGTTGGCTGGTCGACACCCTACGTTGTTGTTGCTTGGTTTGGGCTGTTCGACACCTTATAATTTTTTGGCCCAAACGGGTCGTATCGCCCGTCCATAACAGGCTGTAATGTTCGTATGTATTTTGTATCAGATACGGCTTCTGTATACATATATATATATATGCTAGATACGATGTAATACACACTTTTTGACAGAAATAAAGTTCAGTGATATTTTTTTCTCTCGATCTCTCTCGACTCCTTCTCTCTCTTGGCGATTCTCTCATTCGCTTCTTTTCTGCTTCTATCTCGTTCTCTTCTTGATCGATCTTGATCATTCACCTTCTAAATTCAGTTGCCATTGAATCAATTGTGCTTCTAAAGTTGTGGTTCTTCCTTTGGAAAGTTTTCCTTAGGCTGTACCGGCGGAAATCGAACGTTGCGCTCGATTAAATCTTCGATCCTTTGCGAAACCCTAACCGGTTTCCATCATTTGGTATCAGAGCCTCGATTTTCTAGAGTGCTCATAGTTTTTGTATCATTGATTAAGTTGTCTTCATTTTTGTTAACTCGATTTCTGTATTTCGCTAACCCTAGTTTGAGGTGTGAAATTTTAGGGTTTTGCAGCGACGAACTTAGTGTCGATTCTTGTCGCTTTCAAACCGGCGATTAAAGCATTTCGACCCACTATTTTTGAAAGTCTGAAAAAGAAAACCCTAATCGACCTAGGGTTTGGTCAAGAATCTGAATCTTGACCGACAGCGCGACCTACTGTTGTTGGTAACTTCGATTTGTAAATTCCTTTGTTAATACTACTATATGCTATACTTAATTTCCAATCTTCGACAAATTATCTGTTTATTGTTAAGTATATAGGTTGAAAATTACAACCGACGAACTATCTTGGTTTCAAGAAAGGGGATAGACCTCCAAGAAGAGGGGCACCCTAAATAATTGAACTAATTGCTTAAGCAGACGCGGTAATATCGTTCCCTCCTACTTATTTCGTATTATTGAAATAGTTTTGTCAAATTATCATAAGCAGTGAGTTATTCTGAGTAAAAATTTTACTGTTGCTATTACTTTTAACATTTGTGAAGCCATATTTCTGTGGCATATTGTGTGTCTGTTATCTGTGATTCTTGGATCAGTTGCTTCTGTGATTAAAATTACTGCTGTGTTGATTGTTAATTACTATTGAATTTCATCATGTCTAATAATGGCCAATCAGTGAATCAATCTGTGTCTAGTAATGACCTTCTAGAAACCCTTAGGACTTTTCAAGAACAAATGACTACACAATTTGCTGTCTTATCTGCTAACCTAGAACAAAGATTAGGAGAACAGGAAGTAAGACTTAATGAATTGCAAAATAACAGAATTGAAACTAATCAAGCAGGAGTTTTAGGAAGAGCTCCAATGGATCCTAGGACTAGGATTCCACCTATAGCTAATCTAGAGGAGTTAGAAGATCAAATATCCCACAATAGTGATAGGATGATTAGACAAAACAATAGGCAGGATAGGGAATTTGAATTCGTAGATAGGAATTTAAATAATCTTAAGCTTGGCATACCAGGGTTCAATGGGAGAAATGAGCCTGATTACTATTTTGAGTGGGAAAGAAAAATAGAATTGGTATTTGAGTGTCATAATTACTCTGAGGAAAAGAAAATTAAAGTGGCTGTAGTAGAGTTTACTGAGTATGCGTCTTCTTGGTATCATAATTTGGTGTTAACTAGACGTAGGTGTGGGGAACATGCTATACAGACTTGGGCAGAGTTTAAAACTTTAATGAGAAAGAGATTCGTACCAAGTTACTATTATAGAGAGTTGCATAAAATGTTGCAAACTATTAGTCAGGGAGTGAGATCAGTAGATGACTATTATAAAGAGTTAGAAGTTTTAATTATTAAGACAGGAGTTATTGAGGATGATGATGCTACTATGGCTAGGTTATGAGTGGATTAAATTCAGAGATAGCTGATAAGGTAGAGCTGTATCCTTGTGGAACATTAACTGAAATGGTGAATATAGCTACTAAGATAGAGATTCAATTGAGGAAATCTAGGCAATATAAACCCCCTGGGGTTGGGTTTAAGACTACTATAAGGAGAAATTTTGGGGGAAATACCTCTGGAAACTGGAAGAACAATAGTAAGGTAGAGTTTAGGGGGAGAAACAATGAAGTTAAGACAGGACAGAAACTTGAAAAGGGCAGGAATGTGATGGCAAATCCTGTAAATGGGTCAAACAGGACTAGGGATATTAAATGTTTTAGATGTGGAGGTTTAGGTCATATAGCTTCTGAATGCCCTAACAAGAGGAATATTTTGATTAGAGAATCTGGAGAAGTAGAATCTGAATCTGAATTTGAAGAAGAGGAAGAAGGGGCTAATGTAGTAGGAAAGGGAGATAGTGACCTAGAAGATGAAATAGAATTACCAGTGAGTAGGGATCTTTTTGTGGTTAGAAGAGCTTTAAATAGTAATAAGTTACCTGATTCCAATGCTTTACAAAGAGAAAATATATTCCATACTCGATGCTTAATTGATGATAAGTGTTTTAACATGGCTATAGATAGTGGCAGTTGTATTAATGTTGCTAGTACCCTATTGGTATCTAAATTAGGTTTAAACACTACTAAACATCCAAAACCATATAGATTGCAATGGCTTAATGAGTTGGGAGATGTTAAGGTTAGTCAACAGGTTCTAGTGAATTTAAAATTAGGAAAATATGAGGATTCTGTTTTATGTGATATAGTTCCTATGCATGCTGCTCACTTGTTGTTGGGTAGGCCTTGGCAATATGATAGAAGGGTAGTACATGATGGTTATAAGAATAGGTATACAGTACAGAAGGATGATAGGAAGATTGTTTTAGCACCTATGACTCCAAAGGAAATATTTGAGGATCAAACCAAAATTAAATCTGATTATAAGGAGTTAACTAAGTCTAATTTGGGAAATGATCATAGTACAAAGGACATGAAAGGCACTTTTGGATTTTATGCTAAAGGTAAGGATGTAGGAAAGGAAATAAAAAGAAATGCTAATGTATATTTGATGGTTTTTAAGGGCTGCTATGAGAGTCAGAAAGAAACAATTGAAGAAGTACCTAGTACAGTGAAAATGTTATTGGAAGAATATAGTGACTTATTTCCTGAGGATATACCTAGTGGATTACCTCCATTAAGGGGAATAGAACATCAAATAGACTTTATTCCAGGAGCTGTTATACCAAACAGACCTGCTTATAGAGCAAATCCTGAAGAGGTTAAGGAACTAAAAAGACAAGTAACAGAATTGTTAAGTAAAGGATACATTAAAGAGAGTATGAGTCCTTGTGCAGTACCTGTATTACTAGTGCCTAAAAAGGATGGTAGTTGGAGAATGTGTGTGGATAGCAGGGCAGTAAATAAGATAACTATTAAGTATAGATATCCAATTCCTAGGCTGGATGAGATGCTGGATCACTTGTGTGGTGCTGTTATATTTTCTAAGATAGATTTAAAGAGTGGTTATCATCAAATTAGGATGAAACCAGGGGATGAGTGGAAAACATCTTTTAAGACAAACTTTGGATTGTATGAATGGTTAGTGATGCCTTTTGGGTTGTCAAATGCTCCTAGTACTTTTATGAGACTTATGAACCATGTATTAAGGGAATTTATTGGGAAATTTGTGGTTGTTTATTTTGATGATATACTTATATATAGTAAATCCTTAGAGGAACACTTGGGACATTTAAGGATTATTTTGAATGTGTTTAAAGCAGAACAACTTTATGCTAATTTAGCTAAGTCTAGATTTTGTTTGGAAAGTGTGGTTTTCTTAGGATTTGTGGTAGGAAAAGAAGGTGTGTCTGTAGATGAAGAAAAGATTAAAGCTATTCAAGAGTGGCCTATACCAAAAAGTGTAACCGAAGTAAGAAGTTTTCATGGATTGTGTTCTTTTTATAGAAGATTTGTGAGAAACTTTAGTACTATAGCTGCTCCTTTAACTGCCATAACAAAAAAGGATAATGGGTTTATTTGGGGATTAGAACAACAACAATCTTTTGAGACACTTAAGAATAAGTTAACCCAAGCACCTGTTTTGAGTCTTCCTGACTTTGAAAAAATGTTTGAATTAGATTGTGATGCATCAGGGTTAGGAATAGGGGTTGTACTTTCTCAAGAAGGAAAACCAGTGGCTTATTTTAGTGAAAAATTAAATGGCAGTACTTTGAATTATTCTACTATGAAAAGGAATTGTATGCTTTAGTAAGGGCTTTGGAGGTATGGCAACATTATCTGTGGCATAGGGAATTTGTAGTTAACACAGATTAGGAGGCTATTAAGTATTTAAAGAGTCAGTCAAAGTTAAATAGGAGACAAGGTAGATGGATAGAATTCATTGAAAGTTTTCCTTACATAATTAAATATAAGAAAGGTAGTGATAACATAGTTGCAGATGCTTTATCTAGGAGATATGCTTTATTGAATACTGCTGACACTACTTTATTAGGATTTTCCAGTATTAAGCTATTATACTTAGAAGATAATGATTTTAAAGAAATATATAAAAGGTGTGAAGTTTCTTCTCAAGGAAAATATTTTATTAATGAAGGATACTTGTTTAGGGAACATAGATTATGTATTCCTGCATGCTCTTATAGAGGATTATTAATTCAAGAGGCACATAGTGGTGGATTAATGGCACATCTAGGAACTCAAAAAACTTTAGATGTTTTAATTGAATATTTTTATTGGCCACATATGAAAAAGGATGTTTTGAAACATTGTGTTAATTGTATTAAATGTAGACAGGCAAAAACTACTTCAAAACCTTTTGGATTATATACCCCCTTGCCTGTATCTAATCATTCTTGGGTTGATGTGTCTTTGGGTTTTGTGTTAGGATTACCTAGGACTAATAGAGCTAAGGATTCCATAATGGTTGTGGTAGATAGGTTCAGTAAAATGGCTCATTTTATACCCGTAATAAAACAAATGATGCTGTAGCAGTAGCTGAATTATTTTTTTTCTAATGTGGTTAAGTTACATGGAATTCCTAAGACTATAGTTTCAGATAGGGATGTTAAGTTTTTAAGCCATTTTTGGAAAGTTTTGTGGGGTAAATTAGGGACTAAATTATTATTTTCTACAAATTGTCACCCTCAAACTGATGGTCAAACTGAAGTGGTTAATAGAACTCTAGGAAATATGTTGACGGCTATCCTTGGAAAGAATCTTAAACAATGGGAGTATGTTTTACCTCAAGTGGAATTTGCTTATAATAGGACTTTACATTCTACAACTAATAAAACTCCATTTGAGATTGTGTATGGTTTTAATCCATTAACTCCATTAGATTTGAGTCCTTTACCTCATACTGATCTGCAAAATTTTGATGCTGAATCTAGAGCTGAAAGTATAAAAAAATTACATGAGAATGTAAGCCAACAAATTAATAAAAAGGTACAACAGATGGCTGAACATGCTAATAAAAGAAGGAGGAAAATGATTTTTAAACCTGGAGATTTAGTTTGGGTTCATTTAAGGAAAGAAAGGTTTCCAAATTTTAGAAAGTCAAAATTGGATCCTAGAGGGGATGGACCATTTACTGTATTAGAGAAAATTAATGACAATGCCTATAAAATTGATTTACCTGTTAAGTTTGGAAATGTGAGTAATTCCTTCAATGTGGCAGACCTTAGTCCATTTCTGGGACTTGTTCAGGTTTTAGAGGCGAAACCTTTCCAAGAAGAGGGGAATGATGTGAATCTTGTAAATTTATATTTAAGTAATTTTGAAATTTGTTGTGAATTAATTACTTACAATTGTTTATCTTATTTGTTGAATTAATAGGACAATATCGCAGCTTATGGTTTTCTGTGGACTGGGACATAAGTGCTGGGCAGTTCAGACTATGCTTGGAGTGTACAGATTATGTAATTTTTTATTAAACATTTTTTGTAATCCCATATGATGCATTCGCCGGTCGGAATGGGCTAATGGGAATTAGGACGGTTGTATAATCCGCCACCCGATCCATAAAATTGGACTAGCTGGATTGTGGATTAATCAATCCTTAATGACCATGATTAGCTATAGTTGTTTTAGCTGATGGGAAATTAAGCCTTAAGCTTAATTGTATTATTGGGTCATTTTCTTTATGATGGTTGGCTGGTCGACACCCTACGTTGTTGTTGCTTGGTCTGGGCTATTCGACACCTTATAATTTTTTGGCCCAAACAGGTCGTATCGCCCGTCCATAACTGGCTGTAATGTTCGTATGTATTTTGTATCAGATACGGCTTCTGTATACATATATATATATGCTAGATACGATGTAATACGTACTTTTTGACAGAAATAAAGTTCAGTGATATTTTTTTCTCTCGATCTCTCTCGACTCCTTCTCTCTCTTGGCGATTCTCTCATTCGCTTCTTTTCTGCTTCTGTCTCGTTCTCTTCTCGATCGATCTTGATCATTCACCTTCTAAATTCAGTTGCCATTGAATCAATTGTGCTTCTGAAGTTGTGGTTCTTCCTTTGGAAAGTTTTCCTTAGGCTGTACCGGCGGAAATCGAACGTTGCGCTCGATTAAATCTTCGATCCTTTGCGAAACCCTCACCGGTTTCCATCATAGGGTTTATCGTTTATTATACTAAATATAAACTAGGGCTATAAGGAAAAATCCTAAGGATAAGGGTATTGTGCATGGGGAAAAGTTGAGGAGGTTGGTTGGGCATCGGTGTTGTGATTGATAAAAATTAAATAGAGATGAATAATTGTGTATAATAATAATAATAATAATAATAATAATAATAATTAATCATATAGGATTTATTAGATTGTACTATATATATATATATATATATATATTATCTTATTAATATCTACTTGATTTTACTATGCGTAGGTTGAATGATTTGATGATAGTTTGATGTTTAGCCAGTTTGTTAAATATATAACTAAAGATTATGTCCTTATTTTAAATAGTTTGATATTGTTAGGTTTCCATAGATGGTTATGATCTGGTAGAATATATTTATGATTTATCTAGCTAGTTGAAGATCAGTTTACATATTCTGTAATTTAGATCCTTTTAATTTCGAGAACAACCTTGATGATAAGATTTAGTGGTTCTCATTTGTAGGTAGTGATCAGATGACATACCCTCCACTGTATTTTCATATGGCACCACATAGAGATGTACAGACTCATGTGATATGGTTATATGACGAGTTATGTCATTTGTACGCGAGTGGCTCATCCTATCACCCCTTCCATTTCAGATCTTATCACCTTCTGTTGACCCTGCCTCAGATAGAGCCATGGGCATCGGCTACGTCTACTTTTTTGCAGTG
The DNA here is from genome assembly GCA_030549775.1 of Tamarix chinensis. Lineage (NCBI taxonomy): Eukaryota > Viridiplantae > Streptophyta > Magnoliopsida > Caryophyllales > Tamaricaceae > Tamarix > Tamarix chinensis. The sequence goes on along the minus strand of CM060177.1, from coordinate 59,583,290 downwards.
GTTTGTCTACCACACTGATGCACCACACCCGAGATTTATTGAGGGTGAGCTTTTTGCTAGAGAGTATGATAGGATATCGAGAGAACTGATGGTCATCGATGATGAGTGGAGGTATCGTCATAGCTTGCCTCGGAGTATCCACCTCGATTACCCTAGAGTATCCGTGAGTAGACTCTCATTTGATGATGTCAGGGATCAAATGATATATCGTTATGAGTGGACTTTTAGAGTTATAGTTTTTAGTCGGGCTCAACGAGGCTATCGAGGGATTTAGTTTTAGATATGATTTTTCGTTTTTTAGGTATTTGAGTTGTAGCAACATTTTGATGTATATAGTGCTGCTATTACTTAAATCCTGTAGTATGCATATCTTTTGTAAATTGAACTATTAATTGTATAATATTTTGCTATGTTTGTATGTATGCATATATATATATAATGAACTCTTTGTAAGTATGAGGAGTTTCATTGATCAGCATTAATATAATTTTGGAAACTTGTTAGTATGATTCGTGTATATATATATATAGAGAGAATAGCATGCATGATACATTTGAGATTAATTCTTTCTAAGCAAGAGTGATTTGAAAATTATTATACTTATAATTCAATTGATTTTTAATAATTACTTTCATGTGGGATATATCTAGATTCAAATAATATGGATTAGAAATGGTTGTCTGCAAATCGTCTGTCTAGAGAATATAACGAAGGAGTGGAGTTTTTCATCAAGTTTGCAGTTGAACATGCTCGGGACTCTAGTAGAATAGTCTGTCCTTGTTTGAAGTGTGCTTATATTCAGCGTGTCAATGCTAATGATTTGAGAGATCATTTATTTGTGTATGGAATTGATACAAGTTACACTTGTTGGATATGGCATGGGGAAACAGAGTCTAAATATGAAAATGATGATGTTGGGAGGGATAGTAGTGGATCATCATTTGATAACTATGAGGGACATTCGTTAGAGGAGATGACTCAAAAGGTTGAGGAAAGTGTTCGGGATTGTCCAAAAATGTTTGAGAAGTTATTGAATGACTCGGAGAAACCTTTGTACGATGATTGTAAGACGTTTACGCGATTATCCGCTACTTTAAGGTTGTACAACTTAAAGGCATGTAACGGATGGAGTGATAAGAGTTTCACAGAATTATTGTCACTTGTGAAGGATATGCTTCCTGATGATAACGTTCTACCCGATCGTACGTATGAAGCGAAGAAGATTCTATCCTCTATGGGCATGAGTTATGAGAAGATACATGCATGCCCTAATGATTGTATTTTATATCGCAATGACAATGCATCTTTGGATAGTTGTCCTAATCTTGAATGCAAAGCAACACGATACAAGAAGAGAAAGGTGCCCGCTAAGGTGTTATGGTATTTTCCTATAATACCAAGATTAAGGCGGATGTTTAATGATATTGAAGATGCCAAGAACCTAAGATGGCATGCTGATGACAAGATAGATGACGAGCTTCTTAGACATCCATCCGACTCTCCACAATGGATGGCGATTGATGGGTTGTTTCCTGAATTTGGTAAAGAAGCAAGAAATGTGCGCCTTGCGCTTTCTGCAGATGGAATGAATCCGCACAATCAAGGCAGCTATAGTTTATGGCCAGTGATTTTGGTTATACACAATTTACCTCTGTGGCACTATATGAAACACAAGTATATGATGTTGTCTTTACTCATTTCCGGGCCAAACCAACCTGGGAATGATATTGATGTTTATTTGGCACCTTTGATTGATGATTTGAAGTTCTTATGGGACATGGGCGTTGAAGTATTTGATGCATATGGTCAAGAAAATTTCACTTTGAGAGCATTGTTATTCTGTACTATAAATGATTTTCCGGTGTATGGCAACTTGTCAGGTTATAGTGTGAAAGGCCATTATGCATGTCCGATATGTGAGGAGAATACTTCATTTGTTTAGCTAACACATGGCCGAAAGACTGTGTTCCTTTGGCATCATAGGTTTTTACCGAAGAATCATCATTATCGTAGGCAAAGAAAAGCGTTCAATGGATTCCGAGAAGAAGGGCAGGCACCAATCCGGTTGACGGGTCGACAAGTGTGGTTGAAGATGAAACATTTGAGTGTCAAGTTTGGGAAGAAGAATAAAGATAAGCCTCCATCAGTTGGGTGGAAGAAGATGTCAATATTCTTCAACCTTCCTTATTGGGAATCTTTCTACGTGAGACATGCCCTTGATGTGATGCATATTGAGAGAAATATATGTGACAGTCTTGTTGGCACATTACTTAATGTTCCATGCAAGACTAAAGATGGGATAAATTCTCGATTGGATATGGAAGAAATGGGTATTAGACGAGAACTGACATCGCGAGACAACGGAAGAAGAACATATTTACCGCCGGCGTGTCATACTCTTTCCAGAAAAGAGAAAATTTCATTTTGTGAATTCTTGCATGGTGTCAAGGTTCCGGAAGGGTATTCTTCAAATGTCAAAAGGCTCGTGTCGATGAAAGAGTTGAAATTAATTAACATGAAGTCTCATGATTGTCATATCTTGATGCAGCACTTGTTTCCGATAGCTATACGTGGAATTTTGCCAAAACGTGTTCGAATTACTATCACGAGGCTTTGTTGGTTTTTTAAAGCCATCTGCTCTAAAGTTATACATCCTGATAGTTTGGACGCCTTGCAAAAAGGGATTGTGATTAATTTGTGCCAACTTGAAATGTATTTTCCACCGTCATTCTTTGACATTATGGTACATCTAACTGTTCATTTAGTTTATGAGATAAAGATGTTAGGACCTGTTCATGGGCATTGGATGTACCCCTTTGAACGATTTATGAAGTTGATAAAAGGTTATGTGAAGAATCGATATCGGCTAGAAGGATGTATTGTTGAGAGTTACCTGGTGGAAGAGGCAATTGAGTTTTGCACAAAGCACTTGTCAAATGCTGAAGCTCTTGGTATTCCTAAGTCTCGACATGCGGGCAAATTTGAAAGACAGGGTATTAGAGGCAGACAGCTTGGGCGTGTAGACCCTAACATGTTCCGTGCAGCACATCTATATTTATTACACAACAGTGATGATGTTCAGGCGTACATTGAAGAGCATATAACTTCTTTACGGATTGAATATCCATCCAAGACTGAGAAATAGATTATCGATAAACATAATCTTTCCTTTATTGATTGGATAAGAGATCGCATCATTCCACTCATCAGTCATACACCAACTTTAATTTCCGAAACCCTGCATTGGTTGTCTCAGAAACCTCGTTATGAAGTTTTTCAATATACCAGTTATGTGATCAACGGCTGCACTTTTTATACAAAAGAACAAGATGGGAAGAGTACAATGCAGAACAGTGGGGTGACTTTAGTGGCTGAGGCAATACATGTTGCTAGTGCGAAAGACAAGAATCCAACTTATGCAGATATGAATTATTATGGTGTGATTGAACATATATGGGAGTTAGATTACACTGTATTTAAAATCCTTGTATTCGGCTGCAGATGGGTTGATAACGGCAGTGGGGTTAGATATGAAGATGGATTCACAATAGTAGATCTTAATAGGGCAGGGCATAAACAAGACCCATTCATCTTAGCATCACAAGCGACACAAGTATTCTATGTCACTGACTCTGCTGATAACAGATGGTCTGTAGCACTATCTACGAAAAAAAGAAATGCCAATGAATGTGATGATGAAAATGATGCCAATTGGAATAACGAGTGTGTCTCAGCTGTGCAAGCAACTCAATTATTGAACGATGATGACAATACAATTAATGAGGAGGAAATATATGTCAGGGATGATCATCGTGAAGTAACATATGTATTAGATCCTGAATCTAATCCAAAAACAAGGGGAAAAAAGAAGGAAAAGAAGGCAATGAGGGTAATGATATTGTAACATATAATATCTATGTTGGTTTTTTTCAACTCAATTATGCTCAATACATAACATTCTAACATAATTTATTTATTGATTTCTTTTAGAGATATGGCCAATAAGAATATTGATAGGGACAGCAGTGATGAAGAAGGGAAAAGAGGGCCGACAATTATGAGAATCATCACAGATATGAGGAATAAAGGAGAACTAGTCGAGTTGGGATGGAATACTTACAATCTTCCCATTGGCCCTTATGCAGACATGTTTTTGACTTACATTTCACTTGTGACACGTAACCGTGTTCCTATCTCCTATAATAATTGGAAGCAGGTTCCAACGGGTCATAAGGAGCATATTTGGCAGGAAATCACGGTAAATATACTAGTTTATGTAATCATTTATGTATGTAAAATGTTATTAATTTTAATACATTAATATCGGTATACATTTGTATGTCTTACAATGTAGAGAGTATTTAATGTGCCAGAGAGTAGGAAGAAATGGCTTCTTAGACATTGTGGGGAGCGTCTAAGAACATTTAGGTCATTTTTAGCTCGTCGGAAAATGTACAGAAAGAGTGATGGTTCTCTACGGCAGAATCCACCCAAACGATACGGTTTCATCGATCAAGAAAGTTGGAATCAATTTATTGCATATCGTCTTACAGGTGATTTTAAGGTATTTGTTAGATAACAATTAAATTTTCTTTATCGATCCTAGTATTGTGCATAATATTGACAGCTGACATAAACGACATTTATAATTATATGCCAACTCCACCAGCATTAGCTTTATTGTATTTCTATGCCCAAAACTACCTCGGGAATAATTATATTTCCATTGATTGTCATCCTGAGTATGTTGGAAGGGACGATGCTACTTACATGGTATTGACAGCTGACATAAGCGACATTTATAATCAGGAATGGATGTCAACCACGAGTGTCGCCGTTTATGTCACGTAAGCATTATTTGATATTTCAGATTTTAGTACTCTTGGAGACATAGAATTTTTACGACCTTTTAAGCTTATATGAGTTATTAGTTATTAACAAATATCCATTATTATTGTCGTCCATATATAGGTTGGTAGCTAGTCGCGCTGCGTTGGAGGGAATGATGTCCTCTATTATTTTTGTGTTCCCATACTACATAGCTGACAGTAGTACAATAACAGAGGGTAGGCACACAAACTATTTAGCTGATCGCATTTTGATTGAGGGACACAACAAGCTCTATCTCATTCCTCACCTCGCAACTGAACATTGGGTTTTGTACGCCGTCTGACCTGATCTTAACAAAGTTTATGTGTTTGATTCCCTTTGAACCTATGACGTGCCTTTTGAGGTCGCTCGTCTTGGTGGGAAGGAATTTATCGACATGTTAGTATACTTTTCACTTCTTACTTCATTAGCTTATTTATACATATATATATTCTACTTTCATTATTTGAGGTATATATACTTACAATATTATGTATCCAACTCTATTTATTAGGGCACTACGGACGACATATCAAAGGAGAGGTGGGAATGGTGTCCCAGACCCAAAGAATCTTCAATATGAGCCTATCATGGTAAGTAGGAAGACAACTATTTTGTATTTTGTTTAATTCAAATTAATATATAATAGTTAGAGAGCTAATTGAATTCATTTGACAGTGTTCACAACAGCAAAACGGCGATGATTGTGGATACTATGTATGTAGAGCAATGGATCTTATAATCCATAATAGATCGGTCAACATAGATCCAAGCCATGTATGTTTGCTTTTCCATATTTTTCTATTAATGAATCATGACATATATATTTTTGACCTAATGTCTAACTGTATATTAATTGAAACATGGGTGTTGTAGTTTTTCACCGATGACTATGCACGAGGCCAGCAATATAATGTTGATGAAATTGATGAAGTTAGAGACCAATGGGCCAAACACGTGCACTCATTCATTCTGTATTAGGTAGCGATCTATATATTCTACATGCATTTTCATGTTTGTATTTTGTCTACATCTTTCGGTCTTCCAGCCTAGATCTGTGAACTCTTTACTTTGGGGTGTAGAGCTACCAAGTTGTGGTATGCCCACTAATTTTTATTCCTAACTATAGTTGGTGTATTGAGACATGCATACCAATTATAGATTGATTGAAATTATGGTGTGATACCCTGCTGGTATGAATTGATAAACATTGCAGATTTGGTAATTGTTTGAACATACAACTGTGTATGTGGGCAGGAACAAAACAAAAAAATTCTGAAAAAAAACATATACTTTTAATAACGGTTTTAAATAAAACCATTATTAAAAGCTCAGGTTTTAATAACGGTTCTATGAGAAATCGTTATTAAACACTGAGGTTTTAATAACGGTTTTGTTTACGAACCGTTATTAAAACTCTAGTTTTCAACAACGGTTTTTTCTAATAAACCGTTATGAAAACCTTATTTTTAACAACGGTTTACAGCGAAACCGTTATTAAAGGCTCCATTTTTAACAACGGTTTTTAAGTAAAAACCGTTATTAAATATGAAGTTTATGGACATATTCGCGGGTTTTTGTGTATTTTTCATGACGGTTATGAACCGTTATTAAAGATATAATAACGGGCGATTCAATAACGGTTGAAATCCGTATTAAAACTGAAAAATAACCGTTATTAAAAGCCCTTTCCGTGGTAGTGGATAAACCCTAACCCTAACCCTAGCTAATTAACCATAATTTATTATAATAAAACCTAACCCTAAACCACAAAAAAAAACATAATCCCTAAACCTAGCTAAATGTAATTAAAGCATAATATATAAATCATATTATTATTATTATTATTATTATTATTATTATTATTATTATTATTATTATTATTATTATCATACACAATTATTTCTCTCTATTTAATTATTCACTTTTATATATTCCTTGTTCTCTATATCTATTTAATCCTCATTAACATATGCATATGTAAACTATATTTGCATTTCATTATATGACATTTCCTATATCTTATTGCTAGCTAGTCTCCTATACTTATTAATGAAAATGTGTGTGTGTGTGTGTGTGTGTATATATATATATATAGTTTTTATGAGTGAAAATGTATATAATTCTACACTCACATTCATATTATATATATATATATATATGTAAAGGTCTCGGCAAACACATGCATTTGTTAATATATAACAATAATGCAACAAATTCAACAACAAACAGCAAAATTTTCAGCCAATACATTCAACAACACATTTTCGAACGACAAACCACAATATTTCAATAACAAACAAACGAAACCCTGTAGCAACATGCATGCATTTATATATATATATACATATATATGTAGATAAAAAGTTACGAGAGGAAGAACAAACACATACATAAAGTGAGCTAGCTACAAACACGACGATGAGAATGTTGAGAGAGGCAAGGGCTTCAAACACGACGGAGGATGAAGGTGCAAGTGCTAGCTAGCTTCAGAACAATGACAGCATGCACATGCAGAGCCGACAATGGCAGAGGCGTGGTGGAGAGTTGGCGGTGCGAGGGTTTCCTTTACTTGATAGGAGCCGGTGTGGTGGTGCGAGGGTTTGCAAGGAGAAGGAGAGCAAGAGAACGAAGGTGCAGAGAGTCTAAAAATTTTGGCACGAAACATAACTAAGCGAAATATAAGTTTGATTTTGGGGTTTTAATAACGGTTCTGAGAGAACCGTTATTAAAAGATGTTTTAATAACGTCTGAAAATTTTGGCACGAAACAGAACTAAGCAAAATATAAGTTTGATTTTGGGGTTTTAATAACGGTTCCTGAGAGAACTGTTATTAAAAAGAGGATTTAATAACGGTTCCTGAGAGAAACGTTATTAAAAGCTTCTGACTTTTGACAACAGTTCTAATATGAACCGTTTTTAAATCCTCTTTTAATAACGGTTTACTTGAAACCGTTATTAAAAAATCCATCCAAATTATAACGTTGCCCTTTTAATAATGGTTTTTAACTAGAACCGTTATCAAAACTATCCCGCCCATTAATTTTCACGCGTTTGACAACGGCTGTCCAACAACTGTTATTAATGTCCCGTTATTATTTCCCATTTTTTAGTAGTGTAATAGTGGCTAGGAGCATTTACCCTGCATGACCAGTCCACTGGCTATAATAGTGGGGTTCCCGCACTCATATGGATATAAAATCTAAGAGATGATTGAATAATGATGGACTAATGGCTTAAGGCCCGAACATATTGATTTTGCACTATGACATGACTTAAGTCCCAAAATCAATGACTGTACATTATGACTTATTAATAATTGATGGACTTGTTAAGTATGTGATTATGGTGCACGTATTTCTTGTTATATATGTATATAGTGTTGTATCATGTGTTACATTGCGGGCCTACTTTTAAGTGTGTTTTTAAAGGGTTACTTAGTACCATAGTACTAAAGGGTTCCATTTGTGGGGCCCCTACCTATTCAATGGGCAGTGTCCCTTGTAAGTCCTTTTCAGCTGCTATTCAATTGGGCAATGGGAATGAGCGTAAGGATTATCCGGACTTTTAGGGTTTCACCCTTCCTCTTCTAATGTCTGAATTAAATGTAATCTTTATATTTGTACCCACCATTGGTGGTTTATATTCTTATATGATGTCTACTTACACTACTCTGATTTAAATATGTTTTGAATTTCTAGTAATTGGTATTTTATTCTTTAGCCTTAGCACTTGGTACTGGAATGATATGAGTGAACCAGTTTGGTATTAAGAGTGGCGGTAATATCCCCAGAATTGACTATCTTGTATTTTTCTTCCGCTAACTCTTTTAAATAAAACAAATTTTTTTAGTAGTAAATTTTGGGGGTGTTACAGAGTATGTTTGTTTATATGCTATGTATGGAAATAATGCTTAAGGAAAGAATTTGGTTATTAATGAAAATGTTGAGTACTTATCCATGATGTATTATATTATTGTGACCATTTATGTATGAATAATATTATTATGAGCCATAGGGACATTTTAGTAATATGTCTTGTGCAAGAGTGTGGCCTAATATTTGTGGATGTTAATGAGTATATTGTTGAAGTATAATAATTGGTAGAATTGGATGATGAGAATGGGGTATTAATATTAATATTCATGTAGTGATGATAACTTAATAAAAAGTGGTGTAATAAAAGGGCAAAATGGTAAATTGCAAGTAAAAGAGGTATTATGGTAACGTTGGAGGAAAAGGGCAAAATGGTAATTTATAAGTGAAAAGGGTAAAATGGTAATTTTGGGAGAGAAGGGTAACTTGGTAATTTTGGAAGTAAAGGGTAAAATGATATTTTTAGAAGTAAAGAATAAAATGGTGATTTTTAAAGTAAAGGGGTAAAATGGTAACTTTGGAAGTAAAGGATAAAATGGTAAGTTTGGAAGTAAAGGGTAAAATGGTAACTTTGGAAGTACATGATAAAATGGTAATTTTATAAGTAAAGGGTAAAATGGTAATTTTGGAAGTAAAAGATAAAATGGTAGTTTTAGAAGTAAAGGATAAAATGGTAATTTTGGAAGTAAAGGATAAAAGGATAATTTTGGAAGTAAAGGGTAAAATGGTGAAGGGTAATTTAGTAAATTAACCAACTAAATGACATTTTGGTAATTATGATAATGGAAAAGGGTAATTTGGTAATTTAACCAACTAAAGGGTAGTTTGGCAATTATAATAATAGAGAAGGGTAGTTTGGCAATTATGATAATAGAGAAGGGTAATTTGGTAATTATGATGAAAGAGAAGGGCAATTTGGTAATTATGATAATGGAGAAGGGTAATTTAGTAAATTAACCAAATAAAGGGTAATTTGGTAATTATGATACTAGAGAAGGGTAGTTTAGTAATTTTGATAATGGTGAAGGGCAATTTGGTAATTTAACCAACTAAAGGGTAGTTTAGTAATTATGATAATAGAGAAGGGCATTTTGGTAATTTTGATAATGGATAAGGATAATTTGGTAATTTAACCAACTAAAGGGTAATTTGGTAAATATGATAACGAAGAAGGGTAATTTGGTAATTATGATAAAGGAGGAGGGTAGTTTGGTAATTATGATAATGGAGAGGGGCATTTTGGTAATTTTAATAATGGAGAAGGACAATTTGGTAATTTAACCAACTAAATGGTAGCTTGGTAATTATGATAACGGAGAAGGGTAATTTGGTAATTATGATAATGGAGAAGGGTAATTTAGTAATTATGATAACAGAGAAGGGTAATTTTATAATTTGACCAACTAAAGGGCAATTTGATAACTATAACAAAGGAGAAGGACAATTTGGTAATCTAACCAACTAAATGGGAAATATGATAAGTGTAACAATTATGAAGGGTGATTGGTAACCTAATAAGTGTGGGAGACAAATTGGTAACCTAAACTTAGTAAGGGGTAATTTGGTAATTATGCCACAAGGGGGGTAATATGGTAAATTGACAAGTAAAGAAGGGATGACTTAATAATTATACAAGTAAGGGGTAAATTAGTAAACTGTATCAAATATATCGTTGTGATAACATAGTTCATAATAAGACTCAAGTAATACTGAATAATAAGATAATGGTGTTTAACAATAAGTAAGTATCACGAGAATAAATTGTAAATCGAAATTGGATGAGCTTATGATGGCCTTAATGACTCCTCTGTGTTATCTTGGATAACCTTATGAATAAGAAATACCTAATGATATAAGAACTATTGAAAGTGAATCAGTATCTGAGTGTTGACCTTTTCGTGATCACCTTAATTAAGACACTAATACTTAAAGTGAAAGACCTCAAGATCGGGAATGGTGGCTCTTTAGAGGTTGCTACCCTAAAGACGTGGTTTAGCCCACGATTATTTTGGTATTTACTGGTGTGCCTTTATGCCCCAACTAGGCCTTATATCTTACTCTATCTAGCTTTACAGACCTATTTAGGGGGTATTCATACTTATGGATTAGGTGTCCTTATCGGTAGGGTACTGAGTAGCTTTATGCACCAGTATGACTAGAGTGCCTTTGCGTCCTTGGGTTGATGGTTAAATGGTACTGAGTAGCTTGTATGCTCCAGTGTGACCAGTGTACCTTTGTGTCCCGGGATCTTGATCTCCCGTCCGAGGCAAATAAATGGAACTTTAGTACTGATTAAAAGGGAAAAAGGAGAAAGATTAATGAGTTAAGCCCAGTTAAATTATATTGTGAGTACCGGTCCATTGGATATATTAGTGGCCTAGGAGCATTGTGTCCTGGAAGATGTTTATGAGTACTGGTTCACCGATATAATAGTGGCCTAGGAGCGTTTTGTCTTGGAAGATGTTTATGAGTATTGGTCAACGGGATATAATAGTGACCTAGGAGCAAATTGCTCTGGATGATGTTTATATATATTTTGGTCTATTGGCTATAATAGTGGGGGTTCCGAGCTCAATAAATTTAATTTGGTTGTGAATAAATTATGGAAAACACTAATCACTTATAGTGGAATACCATGTGAATCGGGCCCAGACCGGTCAACTGGGGAATAAAAGTGGCCAGGAACATTGTGCCCGAAGATCAATCCACCGACAATAATAGTGGTGAGGAGCATTCTGCTTGTATGTATTCCGATCCACCAGCTATAATAGTGGGGTTCCCGCACTCACATGGATATATAATCTAAGATAATTGAATAATTATGAACTAATGGCTTAAGGCCTAGAAATATTGCTTGTACATTATGACTTAATAATATTTGATGGACTTGTTGAGTATGTGATTATGGTGTATGCATTTCTTATCATATACGTATATAGTTTTCTATCATGAATTGCATTGCAGGTCTGCTTTTAAGTGTGTTTAAAGGGTTACTCAGTACCATAGTACCAAAATGTTCCATTCATGGCCGCCTTCCTATTCAATGGGTAAAGTCCCGTGCAGGTCCTTTTCAGGTGCTATTCAAGTGGGCAACAGGAAAGAGCATGAGAAATTGTTTGGAGCTTTAGGGTTTCCTTCTTTCTCTTTTAAATCCTTAGATTAAATGTAATATCTGTTCTTGTAACCACCATTAGTGGATTTCATTCTCGTGAAATGTTATTTACATACTTTAATTTTAATATGGTTTGAATTTTTAGCAATATGTATTTTATTCTTTGAGCTTTAGCACTTGGTATTGGAACGGTAGGAGTGAATCAGTTTAGTACTAAGTGTAGCGGTAATATCCCCAGATTTTACAGTTTGTATTTTGGCTTCAACTATTCCTTTTAAATAAAATAAAATTTTTTAGTAGTAAAATTTAGGGGTGTTACACACTATTATAGTTGGTGGACTGAAAACACTCCACAGGGCAAAATGCACCTGATCACTATTATATTGGTGGATTAAAAAATCAACCTCACTAGCCTCGACTCACGTGGTGTTCCATTGTATGCAATTAGTATGTTTCTATGTGTTATTACCATGTAAAGTTTGGTTTATCAAGCTTAAAATCTCCCACTATTATAGCTTGTGGATTGGAAATACTCTATAAGGTAGAACGTACCACACCACTATTATAGTCGATTGACCGAAAAATCACTCCACAAGGCAAAACACACCTGACCACTGTTATAGCCAGTGAAACAAAAAATATATATTCTCATTGGGACCTAGCTCGATAATCGTTCACTTTAACTATTTATTGTTTTACACTACAAGAAAACTTATTTTTAGCAATAATTTTTTGCAACAATAATATATTTTTGTTGCAAAAAATATTTTATGGCAAAGACAATTTATTGGCGTTGCTAAAAGTTATTGAATAAAATAAATAACCTATATATGTGTTATGTATAAATTGACAAAAATGTTTTACAATGACAGATCTCGTTGTAATATATATAATTTAATTTTTGCCACGATAATTTTTTGTTGCAATATCTAATGAATTATTTGCAATGATATATTGTTGTAGCAAAACATTTAATTAAGCCATGGCAATGATTTTTTTGTTGCAAATTTATAGCTTATTCTACTACAACGACTTGTTATTACAATAAATAAAAATAAAAGTAAAAATTAATATAACAATATTTTTTTTGCAACAACAATACATTCTCATTGTAAAAAATGATTTCTGGCAACGACAACTTGTTGGTGTTGCTAAAAATTGTTGCATAAAATAATTAACCTATATATATATATGTTGCGTATAAATTGACAAAAATATTTTGCAATGACAAATATCATTGCAATATATACAACTTAATTTTTACAACAATAATTTTTTGTTGTATTATTTAAATAATAATTTGCAACGATATATTGTCATGGAAAAACGTTTAATTAAGCTATGGCTATGATTTTTTTGTTGCAAATTGATGGCTTATTCTACTGCAACGACTTGTTATTACAGTAAGTAAAAAAAAAAGAAAAAAAATTAATATAAAAATTTACACTACTTACTTTATAATTTTATAGCAATAATTGTATTTTATCATTGCAAAAAAAATAATAACTGATAGTCGTTGCCAATACTTATTACATAAGTATGAGGTTCGCATTCTAAAATTTATTACATATCTCCCTCCCTCATTTACGAATGTATTCAGGATGTGCTGCAAAAATCCCACAAACTCGTGAATAGAGGAAGAAAGCATAGACCCAACGTTCTTGCAAGATCTCTATTTGTGAATGCCACCTTCGTCGATTGCTACCATCACTAACCATTTCTTCACCAAATTGCTTCCTTCATTGAAGAGACTACATTAGCTTTGTTGCAGATAGCATCTCCTACCACCTCAAAGCCCTAATTAATTCTCAACGAAGAGTAATTATTTTGTAGAACTCTTCAATGAATTAATCTTCATTTCATAAGATTTTATCTCTAATTCTTCTCACATTGTTTAGATACTTTGACTGAGTAAGAGAAGTACCTATCATTGTTGTAGGTATTTTGATTTTCATTTATGAGGAAGAGAAGTACCTATTGTCCTACCTCTACAGATAACTGAGTAAGAGAAGTCCCAACTCTCACTCTCCCTTTATTAATTTTTGATTTTTGTTTTTAAATTCTTCATTAAATTTCTGTATCTTGGTTGATTTACTTATAAAAAGATGTTGATTCTTTTATTTGCTTATGTTAGTTAATTTGTTTTTGAATGTTGTAGTGTGTAAACCAAAACTAGACATATAAAGATTTTATCTTTAATTCTTTTCACCTTGCTCAGATACTTCAGTGAGAAAACCCATAGTGTTAGCATTAATTTCGGGGATTTATAATCTCATCATTTGCCTTTTTTTGTTTAATGCCTTTGTTTGTTTACGTTGTTTAAGTTGTTCAGGTTGTTCAGGTTGTTCAGGTTGTCCAAGTTGTTGAGGTTGTTTAGGTTGTTCAAGTTGTTTAGGTTGTTCGGGTTGTTTAGGTATGTGCAATTATGATACCAACAATTTGTTTTAATGCTTCTTTAATACATAGTTTAGAACTTCATTGCTCCTGACCGTATATTTTCTTCCTTCCTTCCTTCCTTTTTTAATTTGTTGTTAGCTACTAGATTTTACCGTATTCATGCTCTAATTTTTATATTTATTTCAGTTGTAATACTTTTTTATTTTGCCTTCTGAACTATCCATGTATATCACTTTGATCTTTACACAAACTGTAGTTCAAGGAAAGTATTGAGTTGTTATATAAGTACTACAAGATAGGTATTTCACTGAGTTGTTACAAGCTGCTGTAGAAAGGTATTTCACTGAGTTGTTACAAGTTGCTGAACTAGGTTGAGTTTGACACTACTTATCTATATTATGTGGAACTTGATGATATCTTCTATATGTATTTCTATATATTGGTATTTCTGCACTATTAGCTTGCTGTGTGAAAAGAGATATATGTGTATATCTATAAATTAGTATTTTTGCACTCTATTCTATAGAATTTGATGATATCTTCTAATTTAGACCGGAGGCAATACATTGTTAATACATTGAATACATTTAATCTAAGAGTTTATAGATTTAATGCATTTTGCTAAGTTGATGTCATACTTAGTAAGAAACATAGCCATTTTTCTGAGTTGATGTCATACTTAGTAAAGGCTGTGGGATATTTTTTGTTGAGTTGATGTCATACTTAGTAAAGGATAGGTGATAATTTGCTGGTCTATGTAGTATTGTATAACAACAGTTGAAAACTATCCATCTTTATGCTATGGCATTTGGTAGATAATCTTGATTAATATAAATATTTTCAAGAGTTGAAGAGACAAAAAAAATATGCTCCATAGAATCATCTATTTGCAACTTTCTACCATATGTGATATGTCTACTAAATAGTGATATAATCATATCAAAGATTCCTAAGATCTACCATCATTTTGCCACTCTTTGGTGTGAATTTGGTAACCCTTTAGGATAGTATTGTGAAAGAAAGGTAAATAGAAAAGAAGAAAAGTTCGACAACTGATAAGTCATACTTAAAATGTAAATAAAATCTGACATATAATAATCTAATTTTAAGGTATGGTAAATATCATACTCAATATCTAACCAATGAAGTAGCTTTAATGTACAACCAAACATGAAGGGTGATGAAAAATGGGTTTTTTCCATATGGTGATGACAGATCCACACAACATACTTATCTAGAGCAATAAGGGTTGGTTGGCTAATGGTTTTTTAGTCACAAATAATATGTAGATATACAAAACTATTTTAGTTTGCTGCACCAATCTGCTAAATAAAAGTTGCTCTACAGTAGCAAAAGGAAGGAAGCTCAATTGCCTAAATTTAGATCCTTGCAACAATAATTATACTCAAAAAAGGATTTCATCCATATTTTCATATTACATTTTACATTTCCCACCCAACCACTAATCCATCCTAGATTTTTAGAATAAGCATGTACTATGGATCATAAATACAACCATTCAGTGCCAATAGATTTGTAAACCCAAGGATGAGCCAAATAGAATTAAACATTTGAGGATACCTGATATAAGCAATAAAATCACTAATATTAACACCATTCAACAAATTAGTAAGCAATAAAACAAGAGAAGATATTATTACTTATATACCGTGAATAACATATTTGGCCTTAAGTAGTAGAATCTAATAAGAAAACTAATGTATATTGTGAAATTTGGAGGGCCATAACTTTTTCATGGGACCTCGGATTGAGTTGATCTAAGAGGCTATTTTGGGTATTTTTTTTTGAGATCTACAACATGGCCAAGCGGCTAAGCTGGTTTGGGCAATTTGGGAGCCTAGAAAAGGCCATTTTGGCCTCTAAATTGAGGTTTTTTTTTTGTCAATTTTCATATTTTGTTACTTATTTCTCATGAGACTTAACATACCTTGTTTATAACGTTCATTGAACCTAGGTAGGAGCACCTAACATAGTTAAAATTCCTAACATACAAGTGATCGGACTCTGAAAATGTATTGTAACCCTCTAATTTGAACTTTACTTCTGCGTGTATTTTTAGGGCATTTTTCACAATTTGAACCTTTAATTTAGACCATCTTGAAAAAAATTTCAAATTCTAAGGTATGAGGGTGTTATAGAACCTCTTGATTAAAGTGGTAATGATATATATGGTCCCAGCACTAAATTTTCTAAATGGCTAAGAAGTCAGTCATGGCTAAGACATTGGTCATCATAAAGAAGTCACAAAGTCACACTTATAGGTGCTACCTCCCTTTGTAGTTGAGGTTGTACGATAGGTGGAACAATTTAAGTGAGGCTCTATGATGGGTTATTCATAGGGCAGACATACAAGAATGCATTTAGTCTGGTCTATTATTACATATAGGAATCATAGTTTATTTTATGGTTCTATAAATATTTTGTTTTAGTAGAGCAAACGAGTGGTTTTTTGGTATATATGTGGTGTCTATGTCTCATTATATCAATTATATATGGATTATGCTTTGATAGAGAAATTGTTTTCTTTAAATATGTTAAGGCATAATAAATTTAAAACCATCTTTGTAGTCTCTCCTTAGTGAGAAATATTTCTTTCCTCTTTCTGTTATTACCTCTTTTTCTAGTTAAAACCATTGCTAGTTTGATTAATTTCTTCTAAGGCACACAATGCTTTTTTTAAACTTGTTTATTTTCTACAGGTTTATTGGTTGAAATAGTGAGGTTTGGTCATCCTAGTCAGAGGAAGTGTTATCTTTTTTTAGTTATCAGGTACGCATCAAATAGTATTCTCTTGTTTATTTCATTTATCAAATGTGCTATAAATGTGCAATGATACATTAAAAAATATTATCTATTTCAATTTCTATGATATTTGATAATGCAATTATGATTTTATAAATTATCTCCAATTAGTATTTTTAAAATATTGCTTAAGAGCATATATAAAAATGTTGCTTATTGTTACACATTTTTATTAATTATATTACTATTTCAAAATTGGTAATGGATTTGAACAAGGAATGGATGAAAATAAAGAATCGTTCATGTCACGAATATGTAGATGGTGTTAATGTTTTTTTTTTGAAATTTTCTCAACGTAACATTAGAAATAAGGATAATGATACTATAACAATTCGATATCCTTGTGATAGTTGTCACAATATAATCTTTAAGCAACGAAGTGCAGTGAGATTTTATTTGCTTAAGTGAGAAATGTATGAGAACTATACTGTTTGGGAGTTTTATGGTAAAACAATCAAATATTTGGATTGTGAAGCAAATGAGGATGAACATAATGATGTTGATAGTGAAGTTAACATGTTAGAAGATGCTTGTGGTGTTGCCGGCTTCAATTTGGGGGATGGTACTAACATTTATAATGGGGATGACATGTCTGAAGAACTTATTGGTGAAGTAGAAAAATTCTATCGGCTCTTGAAAGAATATCAAGAGCCATTAACAACAAATGACACAACAATGTCAAAGTTATCATATATTGTGAAGTTGTTGCACCTTAAAGGTTCTTAATAATTGGAGTGACTCTTCTTTTGATAGCCTACTTAAGTTACATGATTAAGGTTGGGGAAAATCACTTCCTCATTCAAATAATGAGGCTAAGAAACTCATTGCAGACTTCGGCCTTGAGTGTGTTAAGATTAATGCATGTAACAACGACCATATCCTTTACTAGTGAGAGAATAAGCATTTGAATGAATTCCCTATTTGTGGTCTATCTAGGTGCAAGATAGATGAAAAAGACTCTTATAAAGGGACAAAAGTACCTCATAAGGTTCTTTGATATTTTCCATTGAAGTCTAGGTTACAAATGCTATATATGTCAAGAAAGATGGCTAAAGATATGCAGTGGCACAAAGAAAAGAGGGTAGAAGATGGGATAATGAGGCATCCTACTGATTCATTTGCTTGGAAATCATTCGATGATGAGTACAATTGAAATACCCTAAAATCCTAATTTAGAGAATTATAGCAAATTAAAGATTTATTAGGAAAATTAATTATATAAATTATTTTATTAAAATAAGAGGAATTAATTAAGGTAAAATCAAGAGAAAATTAATAAATAATTTAATTGGAAAAAATTAGGGTGTTTTGCTAATTAAAATAGAATTTAGGAAAAATCTTTTAAAAATCCTAAATTAACTATAAAACCTTGTATTAATTAATCCTTAATTAAGACATGCAAGACTTAAAGTTTGATTAGTAGGCGAAGAAAACCATAAGATTATTTTTAAGCGATCACCTTGTTTTCTCGAGTAAGTCCATAAATGTTAAGTTATGAAAATAACCTGGATTAAATGTAAGAATGAGTAGAGGAAGGTAAAAATTGATGTCGATAATAATACCGATAATAAGAAGAGAGTAATTAAAATAGAAGGGATGGTAATGCCAATAATCTTATTATGAATAACACTTTTTAATAATAATACCAATAACAAGGATTGTATGAATAATAATAATGTTAGCAATAATTACAAAAAAATAAAATAGGGGAAGTGATAATACAATGATAATAATATTGATCATAATAATACTAGTGACATGTTTCTTTTTGTTGAAATTAAACCTTGCTTAAGTGGGATTCTTTTCCTAATAACCATACACTTGAAAGCTTAACACTTTAGGAGGCTTTTGCTAATCAATTCCTAACCAAACCCCCATCATTTTCCCCACTTAAACCCCAGCCAAAAATCCCCAACCTGTCGAGCAAATGTCCCTTCCCCATGCAGCCCATGACCTCCCTTCTCCTTTCCATGCATGTGTCCCTTCTTGTCTAGCAGCCACTCTCCTTTTGTAGCTTTCCCTCTACCCCAAATACATCCCATCACCTCTCTTCATTGCCACCCTCTCATGCCACACCCTAGCCCCTACACGTCGTAGCTCTAACCTAGCCACACTCCCTCACACCACTCGACTAACCTGCAACCCAAACCCTCAAAACCTAGCTCCTTCCCCCAAGTTGCAGCCCTAATATTTCCTTTCGCCTAACCTGTACCCCTACTCTATCTTCTAATCATCTATCCACCTATTTTCCCTCCTTTCCCATGCCACTGTACCCTGCAAAACCGCAACCCTCAACCCAGCCATCCTCCATCACATCATCCAGCAACTTGCAGCCATAATTGCACGTAACCCCAACCATCCACCAACTTGTAGCCCCTATCTTTCCTTCCTCTCAAACTGCACACTTACCCAACCTTTCTAGCCATCTACCCCTCCATTTTCTTCCCTTCCCCATGCCTCAACCTGCCCTTGCAGGCTCCCTTTCCCATCCAGCCTATTCGACACCCTCACCCTCAAAAGAACCCATTTGCATCCCCTTAGGTACAAACCCATACAACAACCCTTTCCCCCCTTCTCTTTTCCCTCCTTTTATTAAGTCCCAACCTGCAGGAAACACCCTCCTTCCCTCTCCCTTTAAGCCCTCTAATTTTTCCCTTGCAGTCCTCTCTTTCCCTTCCCTTAATTGTAGCAACTAAAATTTGGTTTACAGCCCCAAAAATCCCCTTCCCTTCATCGAAATTTAGCCCAAAAATAACCCAACATTTTCCTTGTGTTTCATCTCCCCAAGCAGCCATTATTTTCCCCCAACGTAAGTATTCTATCTTTTGGTGGGTTTGGTGCTTAAATTCATACATCGACCACCTTGTTTATTTTCCCTAATCGTTTTTCAAGTATTAGCTCATATAGGTTGTCTTTTGATTATTTTTAATTAGCATAAATATTAATGCTCGTAGTTGTGGACGGTGTATTCATTTCTAGGTAATCTCGACCCCGCCTAAAGTATTTGTGGAAGAAGCTTGGTGGTGTTAATATTTTCTTAGCTCAAGGTAAATCTAACTAATCTGCAGATGGTAGAGTTTTATGTGAGAATGATAGGTTAGTTTTCTAGGGTAAAAATCATGTTAGGTTGAAGATATCAAATTATTGTATTTTGGGGGAATTTGGAGCATGTTGTAGTTCATTTCTACATGAATATTATGATGTGTAAGTTATGTTATCATCCAAATTTTTATATGCCTAAGTAATATTCTAAAATTTGAAGA
The DNA here is from genome assembly GCA_030549775.1 of Tamarix chinensis. NCBI lineage: Eukaryota > Viridiplantae > Streptophyta > Magnoliopsida > Caryophyllales > Tamaricaceae > Tamarix > Tamarix chinensis. The sequence goes on along the minus strand of CM060177.1, from coordinate 59,562,950 downwards.
GTGTATGTTAATGATAATGAATATGGATTTATGTAAATAAAATGAGATGAGTATGTTTAGGGTAAAATGTAAATTTTATATACCATGATTCATATTTGACATTTATTCATGGAAATTGCATAAATTTATGAGATATTAGAAATGCATGCTAGGAGTGTATACATGTACTATGTATGGTGAATGGTTAGGGATAATATGGTCTTTTGTAGTACCGAAGAAATTATCATATGTAAAGTATCATTAGCTATTTTATGCTAGCATTTTCATGACAAATATCCTATATAAGTAAACTTGATAATAAAGTGAAGGAAATGTGGTAGTTATGGGTTGAGGGGTATTCTGGTCATTGAGGCAAAAAGGTGTTCCAAAGTGAATAATTGGACTAGTTGAATTAAGTGTTGGCCTTAAAATAATTTTGGAAATAATTGGACAATTGGTTTGAACAACTGAATCAGATAATTATTTAGGCTATGGCATGATGCCTAACCCTAGGTCGTGTTGGCTTGGAATGGTTGCGATCCTCGAGGTCTTTTGGATGTGATGTTGGTTTTTTGATTGATGGCTAAGTTGAATACTATGAACCTCGATATTCTAAAAATAATAACCCAGAATTTTATAAGACACTAATTATTTAAAGAGAAAGACTTGAGTTGGAAAGGAATCTCGTGCCTCGGACTTAGCTCCCGAGTGCATAGTTTGGCCCTTCGGTTCAAGGGGCTCACTTCTGCTCTATAGGTATTCCATGCACCCTATAGGGAGTACGCATACTTAAGGACTTGAGTTCTGAGGTTTAGTATGGACGACTGTTATGTCATCTGGCTTCCTTGGTGAGCTTTGCCCTGGAATCGAGTGATTTATTTTGGTACCTCCCTCCTTGATGATCATTGTCATGGATATGGGATTGTATTCCACTTGAGAATTGTTATATAAATTATATAACCGAATTAGACACCCACCAAAATAATTTTTTAATAATTGAATTAGGAGTGATTTGACCTTGGTTAGATTGTTTGGAATATCAATAATTCTTTCTATTATGCTATAATGTACGGTCGTTGGTAAGTTAACATGGTTGTGAAATTATAAGCATGTTTTAAATGCCTTTGATAAGGATTTTGACTTAACTCGTAATGTTAATTGTGATGTGGATTCATGTTATGAAATCGTGGCCTTGCATATGATCATATGTTTTATTTGAATTCCGTATTTGTATGATGATTTCTACGTGGGTATGCTACCTCTCTGAAGGCATTGTGATTTACTTAGTTCGAGGAAGTCGTACTGATACTATCACTTTTCAAAGGAGTACATCCATGGCATGCGTTGGTTGAAGGATTATGAAGAGCGTCACCCCGGTCAATAGGTAGATTAAGGGAGCGAGTGGACCCCGCCCTCTTTTTCCCTTTCCCTTTTAACTTTGAAGGACCGAAAGAGTGTAAGGCAAACCATTGATGAATTTTGTGTACTCTTTTGTTATTTTCTAAAAATGGTTGGCTACTTAATTATCGAAACAGTCATTTGTCATGGATAATCTTTCTTTTGTAAAAATCTTGATTATGTATTGTACTTCTCTTATCTTTTTGTTGGTTTGACTTATTTTAAGCCTTAGTACTTAACATAAGAATGGTGAGGAGGGCGGACTTATGTTAAGTGTAGCGGTAACACCCACCGTTCTTTAATTTCCGCTTCCACAAAGCAAAATTTAAATGAAAATTTCAAGTCGTAATTTTGGGGTGCTACATTAACTTAAAAAGGGAATTTAATTATTATTTTATCAAAATATTATTATTTTAAAATATCATAAAATATTAAAATATTTTAAATATCCTAACCCACCTATTTTTCCCCATTTCCCCCTTTTCCTTTTCCCCTCTCTTTTCTTTTCTTTTCTTTTCTTTTCTTTCCTTCCCCTCCTTTCTCTTTTTCTTTCTTCCCTTTTCTTTGCTCAATCTAGACCAGCCCACCTCATAGCCTAGGCTCCCTCTTTCCTCCCACGTAGCCTAGGCCTACTGCTCCCCTCTTTTCTCCCTCACCAGCCACCTCTTTTCTCCCTCGCCAGCCACAGACTTAGGAGTTTGGCCTCTAGTGTGAGTAAGGGGAAGAAGGAAAGAATGCTGGCGTATGTTAGGAGGGGTAGAGACTCAAGATATGGGATGGGCCCCTCTTGGGAGAATAAGAGTATATGGAGTATGGCATGCATGTCTAGAGTGAAAACTTATCGAATAAGACATGGATAAGATACTAACCATTTAAAGAGGAATATTATTGAGCTAGACCCAATGTAACACCCTCAAAATTTACTACTAAAAAATTTTATTTTATAAAATAGTTCATGGCAGCAAATAACAAAACTATAAATTTTGGGGATATTACTGCCACACTTAATACCAGACCGGTTCACTCCAATCATTCTAATACCAAGTGCTAAGGTTGAAAGAGAAAAATAAAATTATAAGAAACTCAAATCGTAATTAAATTAGAGTAGTGTAATGAACCATTTACAAGAATAAAATCCACCAGTGGTGGTTAAAAGAATAAGGACCACATTTAAACTAGGGTTTAAAAAGAAAAAGAGTACAACCCTAGGATTTTGTGGATAGTTCCTTACGCTCTTTTCTGTTGCCCACTTGAATAACACCTGAAACGAACCCACAAGGGATACTGCCCATTGAATAGGTAGGGCCCCACGAATGAAATCCTTCAATACTATGGTACTGAGTAATCCTTTAAAACACACTAAAAAGAAGCCCACAATGCCACATATGATACAAAACTATATACATATATGATGGGATGTGCATACATAACATTCATATACTTAACATTCATAAACTTAACAAGTCCATCAAATATTAATAGGTCAAAATGTACAATCAATACTTCTAGGCCTTAAGCCATTAGTCCATCATTATTCAATCATCTCTTAGATTATATATCAATGTGAGTGCGGGAACCCCACTATTATAGCTAGTGGACCAAATTATCCCTTACTCAGTTTAGGTTACCAAGTTATCTCCCACACTTATTGTGTCACCAATCACCCTTCATAATTGTTACACTTATCATATCTTCATTTGGTTGGCTAGATTACCAAATTGCCCTTGTCCTTTGTTATAATTACCAAATTGCTCTTTAGTTGGTCAAATTACCAAATTATCCTTCTCTGTTATCATAATTACCAAATTGCCCTTCTCCATTATCATAATTACCAATTTACCCTTCTCCAGTATCATAATTACTAAACTACCATTTAGTTGGTTAAATTACCAAATTGCCCTTCTCCATTATTATAATTACCAAAATACCCTTCTCCATTATCATAATTACCAAATTACCCTTTAGTTGATTAAATTACCAAATTACCCTTCTCCATTATCATAATTACCAAATTTTCCTTCTTTTACACTGAATTACCATTTCACCCTTATCCTTTATTAAATTACCATTTTACCCCTTTTCTTACAAAATTACCATAATACCCTTTTACTTATAATTTACCATTTTTCTCCTTCCAAAATTACCATAATATCATTTTACTTACAAAATTACCATTTTATCCCTTATTACACCACTTTTATTAAATTATCATCACTACATAAATGTTAATATTAATACTCCATTCTCATCATCCAATTCCACTAACTATTATATTTCATCATAATACTCATTAACAACCACATATATTAGGCCACACTCTTGCACAAGAAATATTACTAAAATTCTCCTAGGGCTCACAATGATATTATTCATGCATCAATGGTCACAATAACATAATATAACATGGATAAGTACTTAACATTTTCTTGAATAACAAAAATCGTTCCATAAGAATTGTCTCCACACATGGCACTTAAATTAGCATGCTTTCATTTTCATCAATCAATATAAGCAACTATATATATTATATTAAACAACATATATCATGCATAATAACATATTAAAACCCTAATGTGCTAGTAGACATTTATCCATGCATTTAAGTGGGGTTTAACGATTACCTTATTTCCCACAAAAATATAACCTTACCAGTATCCCGGTTAAAGATTCAAGATTTGATAAGAAAAACCAATACCTAAAAATAATGTTAATATTTATCATATTGGAAATAGAAAAAACCAAAAGCATAAGACTTTATCAAAACTAAATTAATGATATACTTAACTTAACCATTATTATACCTTAAAATTTATTAATCCAAATAACCAAAGGAAGGACAACAACTCACACTGCTCATACAACTTGAACTGCATGCAAAACAAGGGAGGAGGGGGTTGAAGATGGTGGAAGAAAGGAAGGGAAAGGCTATTTTTGGGTTGGAGTTTTGAGGCTAGGAAAGAGGGTAGGTGATGTGGTTTTTATCAAAGTAATGGAAGGTTAGATCAAAATTTGTATTAGAAGCTGTAACCTATGATCTAATGCAAAAAGAATGAAGTGAATTGGTGGATTATAGACGAAGAACTTGATGTTACATGATGAAGGTGTTTCGGCAGATCTGAAGGTCTTCAAATGTGTCAACTTGAAGATAGTATTGAGGAAGGATTAATCCTGGATATTCCTTTCTCAATGTATACCCAAAAGGGAGGATTAGACTTTAGATATCTTTATCAAAGTTTGATTAAAAAAAATTTCATTCAAAGCTACCACAAACCATGTGCACAAAAGGGTATATATAGGAGAAGGGAGACTCGATGGTGAGCTAGCTTAAACCAACTGAGTTTTCCTTCTTAATTTATCCCATTAATCATGGTTGAATTAAGCCTATAATAACCTTAATCCAAAGAATAATATCATTGGTGAAATGATACTAAGGATTAATATTACAAAGTTATACAATAGACTAAGATACATACATGAAATTATAGCCATACCCTAACTTACATAAAATATACTTAGGGTTAGGGTTTACAACAAGTTTATACAAATAATGAACATCATCACTTTATCTCTTGTTGTAAAGTATCATCCCATGTATGTTATAGCCTTGCATGACTTGGAATAATTTTACACATCAATGTGTATGAACATCATATTCTTGCAAATATGTAACATATCTACAAGAATAACTTTAATGTTTTTCAATATCAAGCATATTAGAATTATAAAAAATATTTAACATGATAGGCTCCAACTTTAATAAAGCTAAATCATCTTCCTTACCTTGAGAATTAGAATGAACATGACAATCATTATGTTTATTGGATGCTCCTACATCATACTCCCCAAATTTGAGAAGAATTTTCCCTCAAATTTTCATCAGAATAATAAGGAGACAAATCACCAACATTAAAATTTCTTGAGCATTTTACTTGGCATTAGATTTTTCAATATTATTTTTGATTTTCCCATGAAGTTGTTGAAAAAACTTTATTCTCTCTTTAGCTTCATAGTTTTGTAATTCACCTTTTTTTAACGGAATCATGTTAATAGGCATGTTAGGATTCACACCATACACACTAAGCATATGCCATAAAGTTTTTCAAAAATAACTCATAAACTTGACATAAGCAGTATTTGGAAGAATTATACAAAAACTCATATTTTCTTTCACAAATCCTTTATCCATAAGCTCTTGTATTTTTTTATAATTCCTTAGCTTCTTTTGGGTTACATCTATAAGCTAGTTTCTTAGCAATAGGCATATTATTACAAGATCAATAGCATATTCTATACCTTTTTTAGGTGGTAATATAGGAGCTAAGTTATCGAGAAATACATCATTATACTCATCAAGAAACTTAATCAAATTAGGATTTTCAAGTTGTTGTTTTTTCAGGTTTAAAATCTGTAGAAACTAAAGCATAACAAATTCCTTCTTCTTTTATACATTTTCCATAACCTTTTCATGTAAAAATAATCTCTTTTTATCATCACTCAAGGGCATATGATCATATAAAGAAGGTGTGAGCCTATATACTTGTTTTTCCTTTTTCACCACATATTCATTAGTTACCCCATCATGAGTTGCTTTTATATCAATTTTCCATGGTCTACCTAAAAGTAAGCCACAAGCATCCATAGGTAAAACATCGCATAAACTTCATCATGATAGTATCTAATAGAAAATGTGATTAAAGCTCTTTTGTTTACTTTAGCTCCTTTATCCTTGTTTAACCATTGTAAAGAATAGCTTGTAGGATGATTAGTAGTTTCCAAACCAAGTTTCTTAACCATAGCCTCACTAGAAACATTAGTACATGAACCACTATCAATTATAAGTCTACAAACCATATCACCTATTTTACACTTAGTTTTAAAAATCTTTTCTCTTTGAGTATGTGTAATACTAGGTTATATTTGTAAGACTCTTTGAATTACAAAGCAGGGGTCTCCTTCTTCTTCTTCTTCCATATTTAATATTTAATTAGGGGATTCAACCTCTAATTCATCATCACTACATGGTTCCATGTTTTCTATTTCATGGAAGGTTAAGGCTCTTTGGTTAGGACAATCTCTAGCAAAATTTCCATATCCTTTACATTTAAAACATTATTTATTAGCCATTTCAACCAACTTATTTTTACCTTTATCATCTTTGTTATTCCTTTTATCATATGAAAATGTTGATTTAGGGGTAAAGGTGTTAGAATAGGGTTTAGTTGAAGTAGAAGCGTTAGACTTAACATAGGCTTTTGTTTTTTTGGTTTGTCTTTCAATTTTCGTAGCCAATTTTATCAAGTCATCAAGAGAGTCATAAGAGTACATATCCAATTTGTCTCTTATTAAGTTATTTAAGCCACTTAAATATCTAGCACATTTTTTTTCTTTTCTTTCATGAACATCACAAATAAGGGCTAGTCTCTCAAACTCTCTAGTGTATTCTTCTACAATAAATAAGCCTTGAGTTAGAGTAGTAATTTTAATATACATATATTGTTCATAATCTCTAGTTATAGATTTTCTTTTTAAGTTTTTTGCAAGATTTGATTTTAGACTTCTCTTGTCTTTCTCTAGTTCGCTTTAAGTTATCATACCAAATTCGAGGAAACTTTTTAAACTTTAGAGTAGCTAATTTTTACTTTTTATCATCATAATATTCTCTAAACTCAAAAATAGCCTCAATCTCATGCAACCACTCAAAAAATGATTCCACATTCAAATCACCATAAAATTCAGGAAGGTCAAGTTTAATACCTTGATCTTCATGGTGTGGATTTCTTACATGGAATGTAGGTGCTCATCTTTAGTTGCTTGAGCCAAAATAGTTTTCCTCCTCTTCTTCCATCTTCATGATGATAAATATTGAAATTTCCACGTCCATTATTGTCATGGTACATAGGCTTCATTCTCCCTTCCACACTATCATGTGTGGTTTCCATTCGAGGTTGCCATGGTTTATACTTCTCTTGGTCAGCAAACTTTGCTTCTACACTTTGGAGTTGATGTTGTAGTATGTTTTGAGTCTGTATTTGGGAATCCATGTTTGTGGTGAGGCTTTTTATGGACTCTACTAGGGTACGCACCTCTTCACTAGCCATGGTGAAGATTGACACACAACGCTTCTTGATGCACACAATATATCTTCCACAAATGTAGGTGTTGGATTTATTTTGCTTATAACCAAACAAATCACAAACCAATTGATAATTATAAAACAAATATCAAACACTACCTTCAGTCTTTATCTAGGCACAAAGGATATCTTTTAGCCCCATGAATAGGCATTGCACATAGGTACACACAAACAATGAAAGATTAGCAATAATAGGTGTGAAATTGCTTCACATAAAAGCATAGAACACGTTTCTATGTTTTCAACAATATCTTATCTTCCGGTGGGAGATTTGTGTTTAATTCTTCATAGAAAATTTATAGGAGATCCAGAGGTAGATAATGGACTATTTAATTGAGAGAAATTGATGAGAAACGAGTCAAATACACGGCCTGCAAATTCTAGGTCAGTCTCGGTGAATGAGAAATGTCCAGGGATGTCGAACACTTTAAGGCTTTTCTACTTGCTTGCACGAAGAGAACTTGAAAGGGGTTGTCATAAACTTTATCACACACTAATAGAGAGTATAATACAATAGAAATCAAGTGCTGGAGAGGCACACATGATCATTGCAAACAAACGGACCAAATTGGTGCTGCTCAAATTTTGAACTCTGTTGGTATTTTATGTGGAAAGTTGAGAGAAAATGCAACAATATCCTTGCAAGATTGAAATAAATTCGAGCAATAAATTAAAGAAAAATTAAATAAGTTTATAAATAATTAAAAGAAATGGTGGAGTAGCAGTGGAGGTCTTGGTGAAAGAACACAACACGATTTTAGGTCGGCAGAAATCACTAGTTGTATCAACTTCGAACAAATGAAGCTTTGATACCAAAAATGATGTTTTTTTTTATATCAAATTAATGGAATTTTGGACCAAAATTTGTATTAGAAGCTTTAACCCAAGATCTAATGCAAAAATAATGAAGTGAATTGGTTGATTATAGATGAAGAACTTGATGTTACAAGATGAAGGTGTTTCGATAGATTTGAAGGTCTTCAAATGTGTCGACTTGAAGATAGTATTGAGGAAGGATTAATCCAGGATTTTCCTTCCTCAATGTAGAACCAAAAGGGATGATTAGAATTTAACTATCTTGATTAAAGTTTGATAAAAAAAATTCTCATTCAAAGCTGCCACAAACCATGCGCACAAAAGGGTATATATAGGGGAAGGGAGACTCGGTGGTGAGCTAGCTTAACCAGTTGAGTTTTACTTCTTAAATCAGCCCATTAATAATGGTTGAATTAAGACCATATTAACCTTAATCCAAAGCATAATATTATTAGTTAAATGATACTAAGGATTAATATTATAAAGCTATACGATAGACTAAGATACATATATGAAATTATAGCCATACCCTAACTTACATAAAATATACTTAGGATTAGGGTTTACAAAAAGTTTATACAAATAATAAATATCATCACTTTACCTCTTATTTTAATGTATCATCCCATGTATGTCATAGCCTTGCATGTCTTGGAATACTTGTACACATCAATGTGTATGAACATCATCTTCTTGCAAATATGTAACATACCTACAAGAAAAACTTGAATGGTTTTTAATGTCAAGCATATTAGAATTATCAAGAATATTTAACATGATAGGCTCCAACATTAAGAAAGCTAAATAATCTTCCTTACCTTGAGAATTAGAATGAACATGACAATAATTATGTTCATTGGATGATTCTGCATCAGTAGGTAGTGGAGAGTTAGGGTAAGGGATGGGTGTATGGGTGGAGAGGAGTTGTAGGTGATGTTGGGGATGGGTTATTGACAACCAATGGTGACAGAGGTGGCAGCAGCAGGGCTACGAAGGGAGTTACAGGAGGGGAAACATGTGAGAAAGAAGGAAAAGGGAGGAGGAAAAGGAAAAGCTACAGGGGTTTGTTTTGGCCAAAGGAGGTAAGGGGATGGTAGTGAAGGTTTTAGGGAGTGGTTTGGTGGCTAGTGTGGGCTCAAATGTGACTACAAGGTTGCAAAAGGAGGAGGCGTAGGGTCATTGTCGATAAGGGAGAAAAAGAAGAGGAGAAGAAGGAGGGGGATGTAGGGGGCTTGAGGGGTGGTGTGGTGGTGTAGAGCGGGAGTATGAGGTGGCAGTAGGCGGTATAGGTAGTTGTTGTAGTGGTGGCAGCAACAGAGTAGGGCGATGGTTAAAACATAGGGGGAAGTATGAAGTAGGAGAAATGGAGATAAAGTGAGGTCGGGAGAGAGAATGAGGCTAATGGGGCAGGAAAAGGCTAGTGAGAAGAAGAAAAAGGAGAGGGAGAAGAGGGGGAGTAGGTGGCTGGTCAAGGTAGGCTGTAGAGGGTAGGTGTGTCAGAATTGTAGGGAGAGGGAATGGGAAGAAGGGAAAGAAGGGGGGCATGCATGCTAAGGGGTGTAGGGTTGGTTGGGTTTGAAATGGGGAAGAAATGGATGGGGGGGAGAGAGAGAGGGAGAGTGGTTGGGAGGTAGGTGGTTGTCGGGGTGGCAGCTGCAAGTGTGGCTCCGTGGTTAGGCATGGCGGCAGAAGAAAGGAAGAAGAAGAAGGGAGAAGGGAAGGTGAAAGCCAAGTAAGGGAAAGAAAGGCGAGTGTGGATCATCTCAGTTGGGGAGGGAAGGAACGAAAAGAGAAGAGAAGGGTTGGGCTAGGCGATGTGCGAGAGAAGAAGGAAAAGAGGAAAGGTTGGCCGGCGACCTAGCGTGTAGGGGGAAGACAGTAGGCTAGGGTCTGTGTGATTCCCCAAAATTTTAAAAGCCTATAATTTAATAAATAACTTTTATTTAGGATAAATTAACTTTTGAAACTATTTAATTTAATTATTTTATGGATTTTTGAGTATATAAAATCGGATATGAATATTTAATAAATTAAAATAAATGTTTTATTATTTTATCATACTCTTTTTATTTAAATAATTTTCTAAACCATTATTTTACTAAAATTATCCTTTTTAAACTCATATATTTAATTATATTAAATAAAATTATTAAATAAATTTATTACCCAAAAATATTACATTTTAATATTTTATAAATTAAATTATTTTATTTTCCCTTTTTGGTTTTCCTTCTTCTTTTTCTCCTTTCTTTCTTTTTCCTTTTTCTTCCTTCAGGCCTCCAACACCTCGGCCTGCCCTATCTTCCTCGCTCTTAGGCTACTGGCCTATTTCCTTTCTTCATTACTTGCTTACCTCCCCCGCCAACATCGTTTGGCCTATACCCCCTCCTTTTCTTTTCTTCCTTCCTCCCCCGCGTGAGTCCACCATCCTCCTTTATTTCTTTTCTTTCCCTTCTCCCCCGATTGGTCTGACCCACTCCCCTTTTCCCTTCGCCCTGCTTGCATGCAACCCCTTACTTCTTTCTTCTTCTTCCTTTCCCCCAACGCCATACCCGACCACCTCCTCCATCTCCGGCTGCCCTACCTACAACCCTCCTCCCCTACTGCTCTCCCTATTTCTCTCTCTCTCTCTCTCATAGTTTTTATTGCCCTATCTTGGCCCCACCACCTCTTTGTCTTCTCGCCCATGCCCTGCCTCTCTCTGCCACTCCCATACTCCTACCACCCTGGTGCTACCTTACCAAGCCCCTATCCCCTTCTTTTCTCTCCCTCTTCTTTTTCTTCTTCCCTCCCTACTTCATTCTACCCATTTTTGAGCCATTCTTCCTTTTCCCCGACCTTATTTCTCTTCCTTTCTTATCCTTCCACCTCCATCCCTATTTTGCACTGTTGCCTCGTTTTTCCACTAGCACCACCTCACTAGCCACCTGCATACCCCTACCACCCTCTACCTCACCCCTGCACCACCACACCACCCCTCGAGCCACCCTACCGCCCTCTTCTTCCTCCCCTATTCTTTTTCTCCCTTCTCAACAACCACCCTACACCTCCTCTTTTCGCCGTTGTTCTGTCGCCTCTACCTCTACCTAAGCCAACAAACCAATTCATGCAACCTCATCTACCACCCCCATAACCCCTTTGGCTGAAACAACCACCTGCAACCCTTTATTTTCCTCGGATAATAGAGAAGGGTAATTTGGTAATTAGGATACTAGAGAAGGGCATTTTGGTAATTATGATAATGAAGAAGGGTAATTTGGTAATTTTGATAATGGAGAAGGGTATTTTGGTAATTATAAAAATGGAGAAGGGTAATTTGATAATTTAACCAACTAAAGGGTAATTTGGTAATTATGATAATAGATAAGAGCAATTTGATAATTTAACCAACTGAAGGGTAATTTGGTAATTTTGATAATTGAGAAGGGTAGTTTGGTAATTATGATAATGGAGAAGGAATATTTGGTAATTTAACCAATTAAAGGGTAAAATGGTAATTATGATAATGGAGAAGGGTAATTTGACCAACTAAAGGGCAACTTGTTAATTATAATAAAGGAGAAGGGCAAATAGGTAATCTAACCAACCAAATGGAAAATATGTTAAGTGCAATAATTATGAAGGGTAGTTGGTGACCTAATAAGTATTGGAGATAACTTGGTAACCTAAATCGAGGAAGGAGTAAATTGGTAATTATGCAACAAGGAGGGTAATATGGTAATTTATCAAGTAAGTAAGTGATGACTTAGCAATTATATAAGTAAGGGGTAAATCAGTAATTTACATCTAATATGTCGTTGTGATAGCGGAATTTCGTAATATGACTCAAGTAACATTGAATAGCAAGGCAAGAGTATTTGACAATTAGTAAGTATCACGAGAACGAATCATAAATCGGAATTGGATGAGATTATGATAGCCTTGATAATTCCTTTGTGTTACCTTGGATAACCGTTTGAATAAGAAATATCTAACGATATCAAAACGATTGAAAGTGAATAAGTATTTGATTTTTGTGCTTTTTTGTGATCACCTTAATTAAGACACTAAACTTAAAGTGAAAGACCTCGAGATCGAGAATGGTAGGGTCGCTACCCTAAAGACATGGTTTAGCCTATGGTTATTTTGGTATTTGTTGGTGTGCCTTTGTGCCCCAGCAAGGCCCTACTCTCTCTAGCTATACATACCTATTCAGGGGGTATGCATACTTATGGATTAGGTGTCCTTTTCAGTAGGGTATTAGGTTTGCTTTATGCACCAATACGACTAGGGTACCTTTGTGTCCCTGGGTTGATAGTTGAAGGGTATTGAGTAGCTCATATGCACCAGTGTGACCAGTGTACCTTTGTGTCCCAGGATCTTGATCTCCCTATTGAGGAAAATAAATGAAATTATTGTGTCGATTAAAAAGGAAAAATACTAAGCGTGAAAGTGAAAGACTAATTAGCTGGGCCCAGTTGAATTATATTATGAGTACAGATCCACATGATATAATAGTGGCTATAATACCCCCAAATTGAGCGAAGTCTTATAAGGTTTGATTTGGCTACTTATATCAACATGGTATACCATCCTTTTGGTGATTCTATCCTAAGAACTCCATAGTTAAGCATATTGGCAATGGAGTAAATTTAGGATGAGTGAACTACTAGGAAGTTTCATAAATTTTTTGAAAATTTCTCAAGAAGTGCGTGAGTGAGGAAAAAGTGCGCTAAAAGGACTCGTGTTGATCTGTGGGGTTAGCCGATCAATCCCAAATCACTCCAAGGTAGCCCCCGCATGGTAGTGTCGACTCCAGGTGTTTCAGATGCCCAAAAGCGTTTTTCTCTGGATGATGTTTTTGAGTACCGATCCACCTGATATAATAGTGGCCCAAGTGCATGTTGCCCTAGATGATGTATATTTGTATTTTGATCCATCGGCTATAATAATGGGGGTCCCGAGCTCAATAAATTTGATTTGGTTGTGAATAAATTATGGAAAAATACTAATCACTTATAGTGGAATACCATGTGATTCAGGGTCAGACCGGTCCACCAGCGAATAATAGTGGCCAGGAGTGTTTTGGCCTAGAGACTAATCCACCGGCAATAATAGTGGTTAGGAGCGTTCTCACCTTGTATGAATTTTAGCCCACCGACTATAATAGTGGGGTTCCCGCACTCACATGGATATTAATAATCCGAGATGATTGATTAATGATGGACTAATGGCTTAAGGTCCAGAAGTATCGATTGTTCATTATGACCTATTAACATCTGATTGATTTGTTAAGTATGTGAATGCACGAATGTGAATATTAAGTATATACCTTTCATTATGTATGTATGTAGTGTTGTATTATATGTTGCATTGCAGGCCTACTGTTGAGTGTGTTTTAAAGGGTTACTTAGTACCATAGTACTGAAGGGTTTCATTCGTGGGGCCCTGCCTATTCAATGGGCAGTGTCCTTTGCAGTTCGTTTTTAGGTGCTATTCAAGTGGACTCCCGGGAAAGAGCGTAAGCAAATATCCGAAAAGTCCTAGGGTTGTCCTCTTTCTCTTTTAAATTCTTGGTATCAATGTATTTGTTATTTTGTAACCACCACTAATGGATTTTATTCTTGTGAAGGCTTACTACGCTACTCTGATTTAAATATGTTTGAGTTTCTCATAAGTTGTATTTTTCTATTTAGCCTTAGCACTTGGTACTAGAACGGTAGGATTAAACTGGTCTATAACTAAGTGTGGCAGTAATATCCTTAGAATTTACAGTTTTGTTATTTCACTTCCGCTAACTATTTTAATAAAATGAAAATTTTTCAGTAGTGAATTTTGGGGGTTGAAAGCCTGGCTGCTCGAAGGAAAGAAAAAGGAAAACAAAATCAAGGAGAAAAAGGAGAAAAAGGAGAAAGAAAAAGAAAAAGGGAAAATAAGATAAAATAATTTATGGAATAATATAATGTAATATTTTTGGTAGATAAATAATTTAATTTAATATATGGGTTTTAAAAAGGTTAATGTAATACCCAAAAAATTTAGGTAACCTTAATTCTAGGTAATTAATATCGTAATCCATTTCTAACCTTAGAAAAATTTATTCTTTCAATTTTACCTTAAACTTATAGTCCTAAACCTTAGTCTGATTATTTTATTTATAACATAGACCTATAAATCCGAAATAAATCCCTAAAATTTATCTCCGATTATTTTGTCTTTTTCTATTTTATTAAACTTATCTTTGTCCAATTTTTTTTCTGGATAATTATTTAATGTACCTTAATACCTTAACCTAGATGATTTTAATCTAAACTCACTATCTTTCCTTTCCTTTTTCTTTTTTTTTTCTTTTCCTCTTCTTCCTTTCCTTTACCCTTGCGTGCAGGTTTTTTTTCTCAAACCCTTACATTCATGCTTTTTTTTTTCCTACTATATGTGTCTATCAGTCCTGATCCTTGATATTGTGGGTTGGGGTTTGATTTTATTTTTTTCCTGTATTTTTCTTTTCCTCTTTCCCTCACCCGATTACACCCCCTCCTTGCTTGCATTTATTTTTTTTTCTTTTCTCCTTCCTTGTAGCAATAAATGCCCCCTGCCCCTTTATTTTCCCTTTGGTTTTCTACAACTTGTGTGCACTCTCCCCTACCGCCTCCCATCTTTGTAGCTTCCAACTGCATGATAAGTGGGAAATAATGAATTAGAAAATATAAGCCTTTCGTAAAATAAGGGCTATCGACTATCTTTAGGGGTATTTTGGTTAATATATGTTAATATCAAAATTTTGGTATCTTAGATGTGTTAGAAGGATTATAGTATGCTAATAATATCATATGAAGTGTTTGGGATTGATTGTGAATGTCATAAGTTCTTCAGATGAGAGAAAAGTCTAATTTGGGAATTAGTAACTTTAAGCTATAATATTATTATCACATGTGTAAAATGTTAAAGTTAGACCATGAATTTTGGATATGTTGTTAATATTGGTATTTCAGAGTTGTATATTAAATTTGGTAATTATATGAGCCTTTTAGGAAAAGTTATGATTGACATGTGAAGTTAGGGTTTTGGGAGCCTTATAAATAGTAACTTTTGAGATCGGGCTATTATCGCATGCGTGAGACATGGAAGTTAGACTTTGAGTTTTGGGTATAATATTAAAAATATTATTTAAGGAGGATATACTAAATATGGTGGGTAAATGATCAATAAGGGACGAGTTACGCCTAAAGTGTGAAATTAGGATTTCTAGGGGTAAATAAGCTTGTAGTCTTTGAGGATAGGCATTGTTATCTGTATATTGATGTCTTTCTTACCTTAATCATGTTTTTACTCATAAATCAATCATGAATAAGATACTAATCATTTAAAGTGAAAAATCATGTGAGTTGGGCTGAGGTGTTTATGGGCTCATTCCACCGGACAATAATAGTGGCTCAGGAGCAATTTTCCCTAAGAGGTGTAGGGTCTATTCCATCGGATGATAATAGTGACTCAGGTGTCCTATCCTTGAGAGGTGCTTCAGTACATTCCATAAGATTAAGAATAGTGGGGCCCTATACTCAATATGAATAACAGTATGATATGAGATAAATAATGAATAAGACACAAAAATTTAAAGTGGAAGATTACGTGAGTCAGGACCAGGTGTAGGGTCCGTTCCACTCGAAGATAATAGTGCCTGAGATGTGTTGTCCCTAAGAGGTGATCCAAACCATTCCACTGGTTAAGAATAGTGGCTCAGGAGCGTTTTACCCTAAGAGGTGTAGGGTCCGTTCCACCAAACGATAATAGTGGCTCAAGTATGTTGTCCCTGAGAGGTTCTTTAGACTGTTCCACCGGTTTAAGAATAGTGGGGTCCTTGAACTCAACTTAAATAAAAGAATGGATCATGTTATTTTCTCGTAATACGAATCCAACCTAATAATCGCTTTGTATTGATTTTTGTACCTCGCATGTATACTAGTTTCTATTGTGAATGCATGTAATTATATGTTCCTTGTTTTTTACTATATTCTTACCCTACTCAGTTTGTAGCATACTGATTATCCTTTTTATAGGTGCTGCTCATTCCCATGAGCAAAAGACCTTGATGGTTTTGTGCAGGTCTTTGAGGACCTAATTGATGATTTCACTACCTTTGATACATTGTATGGGGAAGAATGACTTCTATCTATACTGGGTGTTGGGTGAAGACTCATGTTATCCGGATGTTATTTTACCCGGATACCTTTTTGGACTCTTCAGTCCATGGTATCCCTTTTGTCTGTATTTTTTTTGATATTGTACTAGGAGATAATCTTCAAACTCATATTTGCATTATAAAGTTTCTCTTATTTCTACTTACCTTATTTTACTTGTAGTGGTTAGCCATGTGATTTATGTGAGGATGGTATGGTAAGCCAGACTTACATCAATTACGGCGGTAACCCCTGGTATTTTGGTTATAAAATTCTATTGCAAAATAAAATTTTTTGGTAGTAAATTTATGGGTGTTAAAGTTAATTTTAGGAAAAATATTGGTTTGGGAATTTATTCAAATAAAATGAGTATGATATAGTAAAAAAATATTTATTTTAATTTATTAAATATTCTTATCCAATTTTGTATACTCAAAGATTCATAATATAATTAAATTAAATAAATTTAAAAGCTAATTTATCCCAAAT
Organism: Tamarix chinensis; assembly: GCA_030549775.1. NCBI lineage: Eukaryota > Viridiplantae > Streptophyta > Magnoliopsida > Caryophyllales > Tamaricaceae > Tamarix > Tamarix chinensis. The sequence continues at coordinate 59,545,979 of CM060177.1, read as the reverse complement.
AAAAGTTATTTATTAAGTTATAAACATTTCTTGGGGATTACACCTAGACTTGTCCACCAGCGAATAATAGTGGCTAGGTGCTGGGGTGCCCTAGAGATCGATCCGCCGACAATAATAGTGGTTAGGAGCATTTTGCCTTGTAGTTTTTTGGTCCACCGGATTTAGTAGTGGGGGATTCCATGCTCAACAAACCAAACATAAATATAATAAGGCATAGGAAAGATACTAAGTATTTATAGTGAAACATCATGAGAGTTTGGGCCAAACTGGTCCACCAGCGAATAATAGTGGCTAGGAGCACTTTGCCCTAGAGACCAATATACTGACAATAATAGTGGTCAGGATCATTATGCCTTGTATGTTTCTGGTCCACCGGATATAATTGTGGGTCTCCTGCACTCACATAAATTGATAATAAGCATGGTGTAAGATGAGTGTTGATCAGAGAATTAATAATTAGTTTATCCGGATTATAGCTTGGCCTTTACTTATCTATAATGATCTTATGCTATTATATGATCATGCTTGTATAATATGCCTTTGTGTGTTGGCCTTAGTTGTATGGTTACCTTACTCAATATGTAGCGTACTGACCACTTGTTTCATGGGTGCTGCTCATTCCCACGAGTAGTAGGCCTCTATGAGTTTGTGTAGGTTAGTGATACTATTTTCGATGCCTTCGATGCTTATGAGGTATCGGGCGAGGCTGAGAGTTGATCATGGACTTGGCTTGGGGATCGAGAGCGATGTGGCTGAATTTACTTTTTATGTTCCCTTATTTTGTACCGGTTTACTCATACTTAATTTTTATCGTACTGTAGCTTTTATTCCCTTTGAGGAATTTTAATTATGTACTCTAGATCGTAATCTATTTTCCGTGTACTCTAATTTTTTTCTGATGAATGTTTCAATGCTTTTATGAAGCCTTGTTTTGATTTTGAATTATGATGGTTGGTAATCTTTCTTTAGCATTGTGGTTAGGACGAAATCGGCCAGGGTCCGGGCTTGTGCTGATCATGACAGTAATATCCCCGAAATTCACAAGTTTTGATTTACTTGTTTATGTTAAATCTTCTAATAAAATTAAATTTTTTAGTAGTGAATTTGGGGGTGTTACAATAGTTCCTTTATCGATGACACACAAAATGTTAGACTTGGATTAGCTTGTGACGGATTTCAACCTTTTAAAGACTCATAATATAGTATTTGCCTAGTTGTTCTTTTCCTTACGATCTTCCTCCTTGGATATGTATGTAAGATCATTTGTTCATCCTAACTCTACTCATACTAGGACCTTCATCTCTCGGAAGAGATATAGATGTGTACCTTTATCCACTTATTGAAGAGTTAAAGGAACTCTAGGAGATAGGTGTTGAAACATATGATGCCCACTCTAAGATTAATTTTGTGATGCATGCAGTTATATTATGGACCATCAATGACTTTCCAGCATATGATGATTTGTCTGGTTGGTCAAAAAAGGCCACTTTCCTTGTCCTTATTACCATAAAGAAACAAGATACACTTTACTAATGAATAAGGGTGGTTACATAGGACATCATCGTTGGCTGCCACATAATCATAGGTGGAGGAAGGATGTTAATTCTTTTGATAAGAAAAAAGAAAAAGGGAGTGCACCAACTCTTTTGACCAGTGATGATGTACTTACACACTATAGCCGATTCTGGCATGAAACGTTCGATAAGCTGTATGGTGGAAGAAATAGAAAATTTGATGCCTTTAATAGTTTGTATGGTTGGTAAAAGAAAAGCATATTTTTTGAGTTTCCTTATTGGAGAAAGTTAAAGATTCGACATAGCTTAGATTTTATGCATATTGAAAAGAATGTCTCTGATAATATTTTAGGTACTATAATGAACATTAAATATAAAACAAAGGACACCATAAAGTCTCAAATTGATTTGGTACATGGGTATTAGGGATGAGTTACACTCTATCTTTGATGGTGATAAAGTGCATGTTCTAATAGCATGCTATACTTTGAATGCTAATGCTGAAGCTGTAGTTTGTGAGATGTTCGGTCACTTGAAATATCCAAATGGATACTTATCCAACATTTAAAAACGTGTTAAAGATAATGGCATTAAGATTTCATGCATGAAAAGCTATGACCATCATGTGTTTCTTGAGCAGCTTCTTCCTATTGTAATTTATAGTTTCTTACCAAGACATATATGTGAACCTTTAATTAAGCTTAGCTTATTCTTTCAGAACCTTTTCTCTAAAAGTATATACCTAGAAGAGCTTGATATCTTACTAAGACACATCCCCTACACATTTTGTAAGCTAGAAATGGTTTTCCCTTCTGCATTTTTTTATGTCATGGTCCATCTAGTAGTACATTTAGCAGCAAAGGCAAAGGTTGCAGGACCATTTAGATATCGATGGATGTACCACATTGAAAGGCACACATAAAAATTTAATAATTTTTATTTCTTTTAAGATGTAATTGAAATTATTTATGGTGAGAATTATTTTTTATCAGGTACTTGCATATCTTAGAGAAGTATGTTCGTAATAGAGCACACCCAAAAGGTTGTATTATCGAAGATTACCTTGTAGATGAATGTCTAACTTTCTGCTGAAGATATATGGATGATGTTGACACAAAATTCAATCATAAGGGCTGTAATGATGATGATGATAATGAGGGACATATGAGAAGTAAACTTGAGATATTTTTACCACTTGGTTGCCTGATAGGACAAGGTGTGCCACACCATTTGACTTTCGAGCAATGTGAACAAGTGCATTTTTATGTTCTTTAGAATTTTGATGAGCTTGTAGAGTTCATAAAGTACACTCTAGCTTGTATTTATCTTTCTCTCAATTTAGTGCACATTAGGTTAGAATAATTGCACATCTTATGGTATTTCTTTAAAAAGGGAGCACAAGATGGAGCTAGAAAGAGAAATCCCTTGACATGTGGAGTAAAGGCATAAGTCACAATTTTCAAAATGGATACATCATCATGTATGATTTGATAAAATGATTACCTTAACTTACTTTTTTATTTTCAATATTGATATATATATATATATATATATAGGTGTGCCAACTACATAAAGAAGGACAAATCGATGATGATGTACACAATTTAGTTTGTTATCCATCTAGACTTATGAGGTGTTAATTTGGGCATATAGTAAATGGTTTTCGATTTTATATAGATGATTGATGTGATAATAGGAAAACTTAAAATAGTGAAGTTATGGTGAAGGGAGATGATCATAGTTCCGATAAGGAATATTATGGCATGTTGAAAGATGTATTTCAGTTACAATATCCAGGTAGAAATCATGTGTACATTTTTAAATGTCATTGGTTTGATGTGCATCATGTTAGAGGCTACAAGATAGATGAATATGGGATGATTGGCGTAAATAAGACGAGATCATTGAAAACGGATAAGTGATTTGTTTTGAAGTCACAAGTGGAGCAAGTATTCTATATACAAGATCCAAAATATGCTGACTGGAAATACGTTATAAAGACTTAGCCCATAGATCTTTATGATATGCCAAACGAAGAGAGTAATGGAGAAAGTATGGATGTGGATGCATATCAACAAGAGGAGGTGAATGTTGAATCACATATTTTAGGTGAAGGTGAAGGTGAAGTTGATAATTTTTTTTGTCAATTCATTAGCTACAGATGCTTTTGTTGTGGAAGGTGAAGCAAGTGCAGTGAAGTTGGTTACGATTTCAAAGTAGAAGAGACAAAGGAACTTAGATGATGACTTTATTGATGATGATGAAATTGAATTTTTTGAGGATTCATGTGAAGAAGAAGAGCTACTTTTTGTTGATTCAAAATGATGAACCACTTATTTTATTTAGTCTTAAGTTTTTTTCTTTTTATTTTATATATTTTCCTTTATTTGTTAGAAATAAAATATTTCATGTATTAGAAAGCGTGGAACTTTTTATATTTAGTGAGTTGTATATGTCATTTATATTTCCTGATTTAGTATATTCCCTATTTTGTCACATAGTTTAGAAATTATTAGACAATGAAGCTTGTATTCTCAACCTTTAAGTTTGTATATGTTTAAGTAAGGGAAAACATAACTACTAGAAAAGCAAAGGATGGTGCGGTGTTGAGGAGCAAATAATAGGGTGGTGAAGGTAATTTGACATGTAGAAGCTGTTAATATGATGGGCGATGTAGGTAATTAAATTGATTCAACAATGATTTCTTATTCATTCTTTATTTGTTGTTTACGTTTACTGATTATGATAAAGAAAAAAACTTTAGTTGGACCAGGAGAGTTAGGGAGGACAAGGGGAGGATATAATGGTAGAAGTAGTTGATGTCGTACAATTAAAGAGGTAAATAGATTTTCAAATATCATATTATTTAATCTTCTTAATTTATTTTCATGAATTTTTATTAAGTGCAACTAAAAGTAATCACAATGTATAGACTAATTAGTGGAGAACTTTAGATTTTGTTCAACAGGTTCCCTAATCTACTATATTTCAACCTCAACATGTAGAAGATGCCAATATGATGGGTGATGAAGGTAATTAAATCTATTCTATAATCTAATCTTATTAATTATTTAGTGAAGGTAATTAAATTTAATTATGTTTAGTGATGTAAAGGACCAGACGAGTTGGGTATGATAAGAGGACAATATAGTTGTGGAAGCAGTCTTCATACAAATGAAAGAGGTAAATAGATATAATATTTTATGCTCATTTTGATAGTGATATATCTTAGCTAAATGGTTGCTTGTTTGGTTAATTAATTTTAGGCTCATTTTCATGTTTAATCAACATCATAAATGACATTATTCCAATTGTCCAACGAATTCATTGACACCAATATCATTCAGGTTATACATTAATCCTCACGTTTGTTATTACAATCATATAATCTGGTACTCTATTACAATCATATATCAATGCATTTAGTGCAACATATTTTGTAATAGAATAATTTTCGTACACTAATTTTTACTTTTTCAATTTATCTTCTAATTATAATACAACCATATAGTTGGACAAGGAGAGTTGGGGAATAGGTACAGCATAAGAGCATCAAATTCGATTGAAACTAGTTCCCCAAATATGCAATTGGATCACCAAGATTTTGGAGATAATGAATCTGAAAGAGATAATCTACAGAGGGGTCAAGGTAAGTTATATTTTGATACTAAAATTCTATATGCATCATTTACTTATGAGTTATATGTCAATGAAAATACAAATCTCTAAATTGCTAGAGGAAGAGAGTGAACAGTTTTATTGGGAGAGTTTCTATGGTGTTAAATGTCAATGAAGTTGTTGATCGATGTGAGATTGAGGAAAGACCTCAAAACAACTTTATGAATGCTGAAATTGAAAATGATGAGCAATAAAGAAGGGAAAGTGGCCATATTTTGTAATTAATACAACTACTGAAAATGGTGAAGGTATTTATTTTTAATAATATATACCTACACAAATTACTCTCTTATATTGATGTAGTAGATGTGAGACTATTAGTATTCTATGTAATTATATTTCAAATATTTAATTAATTGTTTGTTTCTTATTTTCATTTGGTATTAGCTACAAGTAAGAAAACTAAAGTTCAAGAGGGAAAATATAAATCTTATAAGGTCAACATGAAGATCAAAGGAAAACGATCGAAGTTGAACATTTGCATGCCTAATGAAATTGATTGAGCAATTGGAGAGAATGCTAGACATTTAGTAAATGAGTGTGGTTCACTACTAGAAATAAGGTTTTTAACGACCAACAAATTTTGTCGTTAATGGCCAAATTTTGGTCGCTAAAGCTATTAACGACCAAAAAATTTTCGGTGGTCGTTATTGCTCCCTCGTTAAAGGCTTTAACGACCAACTGAAATTTTTTGGTTGCTAAAGCAATAACGACTACATATTATGTTGGTCGCTAATGTAATAACAACGGAATATAATTTTGGTCGCTAAAGGTAATAACGACGACGCAAAGTGTTGGTCTCTGAAAGTAATAACGACAACTTATGACGTTGGTCGCTAAAAGTAATAGCGACAACGTATGATGTTGGTCGTTAAAAATAATAACGACGAATAAAATACACTATCGTAAATAATATTAACGACCAATTTTTTTATCGTAATTAAAAAAGTTTCACACCAATAACGACTAATTTTTCCGTCAATACTAAAATTCATTCATTATTTGCGACATAATTTATTGGTCACAAATGACATAATTATATATTCAATAATATATATAATCAACATTTCAATATTCATATATAACCCTGCACCTATATCGATATACATATATCCATTTCAATCTTTTGAAGACCTGTATATATATACGTACATATATCCATTTCAATCTTCTTAAGACCTGTACCTATATGCATGTATATATATATATATCCATTTTGATCTTCTCAAATCTTGTACCTGCATACATATATATTCATTCTAACATATAGATATAATTTTCTAAATATACATATATCCATTTCAATCTCTTGAAGACCTGTATATATATACGTACATATATCCATTTCAATCTTCTTAAGACCTGTACCTGTATGCATGTATATATATATATATATATATATATATATATATATCTATTTTGATCTTCTCAAATCTTATACCTGCATACATATATATTCATTCTAACATATAGATATAGTTTTCTAAATATCTGTTTATAATTAAACATTCAACTAAATATTCATAAAAATAATTTGTATCAAATGTCCGGTACAATTTTCGGCTATGATCAAATATAAATATATTACAAAAGAGCTACAATATGTCATTTCATTACAAAAATATCATGCATGATTAGCAGCTGCTTAAGAATTAATCATTCTATCCATCGGATACAATAAAATTGGTAAGTTTATCAAAATAAACTGGATCTGCAACAATAGAAATATAAAAATAATAATTAATATAAGTATCAAATAAACAATGAGTAATTTCCTTAACATGCAATTCATGAAATCAGATATAAAAAATGAAATCTCCAAATACAAGGAAAATAATGAAAATGGAAATAAATATGATTCAATAACATCCGAACTTATTAAATGTGCTATACTACGACAACCTAGATCATGCATCATCATGGTGTGTTTCCTTAAGTCTGTTATCAATGATTCAATACCTAATTAATATGGTGTGTTTTGGTCACAAAGTGTATCAGACAATATTTTTTCTATGATTCATGCATCAATTACACCTATACTTCTACAATATATACAAAACTAAATTTACTAAAAGTATTTAACGAGGATGCAGGTTATCAATTGTCACACAGTTTTCAAATATATCAGAAGAGTACACTAATTTACTTTAAAATTTTAATTTTTTTCAACAGTTATGGGCATGCATACTAAGCTTTTATTTATTCATCTATTGTTTTCTCTTGAGACCTCAATCTTGTCTGCGCGGCGTTTTTGCTAATTTAATCTATTTAGTACACGAACATCAAAATTTCATACACTAGCAGCCTAGCAGCCCTATACCCCCTTACATTCTGAAAATTGTTGCTTGTGCTTAAAGGGATAATCTAGCTAACTTAGGCTATCATTTAAATAATCTAAACTAAGTTTATGGGGTAGCTTGCTTGTTATAATCGAATTTTCAACATTATTTTTCCCGCTAGCGAGTTTTCACAATTTTCTGTTCTAGGTAATCGAGATAGCGTTCAATTTTGTGAAATGATCTTTTGAGGGCTGATGCAATGCAGGTAGAGTTCATTTAAGCCTCATTGCATTCCTGATTTAATGGCGTGGGAGTTGAGGCCGAAATACCTTGCTTGTTATAATTATCGTCATTCAGTTTCATTTATGATTAAGTGGCAGTTGCAAAGCATATAGGACTGTTCTCAACCTCTTTGAATGTTTTTATTTTTTTATGATTGCCAGCATTGAAGCCGAAGCATTCTGTACCTAGATGATTTTTATATTCCGTTAGATGATTTTTATATTCCGTTAGATGATTTTCCTGTCGGTGTTATTTTGTACGTAGATTGAATGATTGTTGTTTCAAAGAGATAGTCTCCAGGGGGAAAGCGGCAGTAACAAAGCAGGAGAAATACATAATGTTTTTTCTGATAATATGCTCTATTGACCTCATCTATGATAATGTTTAAATATGGGGAAGTAGCATATTATGCTGGCATGCTTTTCAGTCTCGCTTGTCTAATTATTATTTGGATTCTAATTATAATTTTGATGACTGCAGTGGGCATGCAAGAAAACCTATTGAGATTATGAGGCTTCTTGTAACAACCTTAATTGGGATGGTGTTTGGGTTCTTTTTAGGGGTGTCCTTCCCTACTATCTCTCTGTCGAAGGTATTTAATTCTTTCATCTTAGGGGTGTGCTTTATGATTTTTCTTGTTTGATTTTCTATCTTATTGGTTTACCATGTTGTTTATATTTTTTTCATTTGGCAGGTGAACCTCCCATCTACAGTTTTCCCTTCAATTGATCTTACATACATTGAGGACAAGTATTCTGGCCTCTCCACACAAGCCCTTTTGAATGCTTGGTCTACTTTGAAAGGGAGACAAGCTGTCTTGCCACAGTTACAGAAGTTGAATGAAACCAAGGTTTGTTATCTATCATTAGGTAAGAAATTGCATAGGTAAATTGCATGCTGTTAAGACATTGCTATGCTTGGTTGTACAGTTCTGCAGCTACTAGAGTGGTATTTGATAATGTTACTGATTAATGACCATGAAACAAAATTTCACTTTAAGCTGTTGTCTTGCTTCCCTGGATTGTGCAGAAGTTATGTGGGCATGTAGTTCTGTTGAAATGCTGATTCTTAATTATTAGATTTGCTGATTACAATTGGGATCAATATTTATGAACATCTCTGCTGTAGTTCTTAGAGTTGGCTAATCTGTCATGATAATGTTAGCTTGCTCATAACATATGGGCAATACTAGGTTACTAAGTGCATTATCTATATCTGTTAAGTTAATATACAGATTGGACAAAAGAAATAGGTTCTATGTGGTGCTGACACTTTTTGCATCTCCACCTTGTTTTTCGTGATCAAGATCTTTCTGGCCTGTCAATATATCATGTCTTCTTCATTTTTCCTTTCTTTCTCACAAAGTGTAACATAATCGGTGTCAAAGTTTGCAAACAATTGCTGTAGCATTATGCATTTTTCACAGCATGTGTTTTAATGGAAAAATATAAATATAGAGAAAGCAGGAGAAAACCAACCTATACAAAAATGTCCAGAGAGCTGCAATGTAATCTGTTGAAGCACATCCACATTGTCTGTAGCAACAGTAACCTAGAGCAAAATCATACTTGTTAATTTTAAAAAGTCATCCATAGGAACCATATGTAGCTTATTTGAATTTATTTAGATCTAAACTAGTTACTTAAGCTTATTAGACAACTAGTTAGAATCATACTCATAATAATTACTTTCCTTTAACAATTTTAACTAACCTCATTTTCAAGGGCACCCCGTATCCTCTGATGTAGATGGAGAAGCAAGCATGTATTCTATATCATCATGTATATTCTCTTCATTTTCCATCAAGCATCGAAATCATAAAGAGGTTGTTGGAAGTCAGACAATTTAGATCCCTTTTCCAGTACTCTTCACATGAAGAAATTGAATTAAGGCAGACAATTTAGATCCCTTAGAACCCTCGTAAAGAGGTTGTTGGAAGTCATTTAACAACCTTTTTTTTTTTGATGCTTCAAATTTGGGTTCTTCTTCATGGTTTAGGGATTCCATATTTTCCAAGGCTCAACATTCCGATAATGAGGATACCTATCTTCTAAAAGTTCCGCTATCTCGTTATCACCATCATCATAGTCATCTTCATTCTCATTATTTTGAGGATCCATATTTATTTCAGAATGTTCCTCGTGTCCTTCTTCACCATGATGAAACCATAAAGTATAACCTCTCATAATCCCAAAGGTCATCAAGTGTGCTTTCACAGTATCACGAGTTCTAGAATCGGTGTTAACACAATTGATACACGGACATCTAATTAAATTTGTATTAATTTTTTGAAATGCATAGTTCAAGAATTCTTCAACCCCAGTCAAATATGCTGGATCATGAAAACGATCATCAACCAGGCGAATCCATTCCTTATTGGGTGCCATTTTCTAAAGGAAAAAAAAGGCATAAATATAACAATTAGAAAATAATTGCCAATTAGATAAAACATGCACACTATCATTTTGAATAATACCCGAGAAGGATTATAAAATATAATACCAAACATCATTAATAAAGTATCTAACATGAACTTAGATACATTTTAAAGGATATTGTAAATTCAATTTATATAAAACGGTTAAAGCGACAAATTCGGATATAGCCGAGTCACTAATCCAATTTTCACAAATCAACCATAACCAATACAATTAACCATTCTAAATCATTCATACAACACATATATATACAATTAAACAACTAAATTATCTTATCATAAGCTAATTCATTTAAAATTAATCAAAACAATATTTTATACCAATTATATCATATTTTATTTCTTGTTAAAAAAAATGTCAATGTTGATCATCATCATATTTTATTACATTGATTATAGAATTCTTAAATGAATTAAAATAGAAAATATTCTAAGGACATAACAAAGAGATTATATAACAATATAAAGTAATGAAGAAAAACTTCAGCACCACCATCTATCAAAACCCTTCCTAATATTTTACTTTCAAGATAGCATCTATCATATACTCAATTGATTAAAACAATAAACGAAACATCCAATTTAACATAATTAGGGTTTTTTAGCTTGGACTGTAAATCCGGTCAAATCTTGCTAAAATATTTAAATTGACATGTCGAAAATGAAATTAAACATAATCTAATGCAAATTATATAATCAATTGAATAAAATAACTCGATTACACAATCCAATTTAAATTCGCAAGAATTTTGACCTAAGAATCCAATTCCGATTAATTTCGCACAAAAATTTCAAATTGATAGTTCTAACATGAAATTAGATACATTTTAAAGGATATTGTAAATTCAATTTATCTAAAATAGCTAAATCGGATAAAATCGACAAATCCGGATATAGCCGGGTCACAAATCCAATTTTCACAAATCAACCATAACCAATACAATTAACTACTCTAAATCATTCATACAACACATATATATACAATTAAACAACTAAATTATCTTATCATAAGCTAATTCATCTAAAATTAATCAAAACATAAGTTAGGGTTTGAGTATTTATACCAAACGTATTGCAGTGAAATTGGAGGGAGTGAGGGGTGCTGGACCTTCGCCGGTGGTCAAGGACCACTCGCTGGTGACGAGCGGCGGTGGAGGAGGACGGACGGTGGCGCGCCGCGGCTGTCGTCGTGCGTTGCTGGTGGCTGCTGCTGCTACTCCGTTGCTGCTGTATTGGACGACGAGGAGGAGGTGCAGCAGCTGTGGGCTGTCTGCTCGACCGGCGGTTGATGGCGTGGTGGTGCAGTCCGGGAAGAAGACGCGCAGACGGGAGACGGTCTTGGCGTTGCTGGAGTGGTCGTCGAGCAGGGTCGGGGAGGGAAGACGACCTGTGCTCAAATTTGATATAAATTGGTGTGGCGCGCGTTATGTGATGTTGTAATTTTTTTTTTGTTTAAAGGGCCGAAACGAGCTTAGTACAGGGCGCGCAGGATTTTTTTTTTTTTGAGTTGGGGCAATTAAGTGTTTTAGATTTTTATTTTTTTGGATTTTAGAGATTTGAAAAAAAAATATTATAAAACATATATATAACTTAAATTTTTTTAACGACCAATAAATTAATGATTAACGACCAAAAATTATATTAGTCGCAATAGATATACCATCAACGATGAATTTTGACAATGGTCGTTAATAATATATCAATAACAATAAAAAAAATTTGGTCGCTAAATTGGTCGTTAATGGTCCAGTTTGTTGTAGTGGTTGTACTGTGAGAACAAAGGCTCCGCTGAATGTAACAACTAGGAGGAAACATTCATGGTGGCTGGTCATAGTATGAGAAAAGAGATACATGTAAGAAGATATATATTTCAAGTTTTGTAAATGTTTTTTGTGTATATCTAATTATCATAATAAATTAATTGTGTTGTGATAGAATAAATTTGGCATCCAAGAAGGTGGGAGTTATTTGAAGTTGCAAGATTTTGTTGTCGATACTATGTAGCATCTATATAGATTGTGGAAAGCTCATTTGCACTACTATTACAAGAGTGATAAATTTGGCCAAACCGATGAAGAACACTTGAAGAATCCACCTCCTGATTTATCACCGGATCAATAGGAGTATTATGTAAAACGGTTTGGTTCTGATGAATTTAAGGTTGTATCATTATTTAAGGTATGCAATTAATGTTTATCGTGATTCAATATATTAACATTGAACTTTTTTAACATGCAGACAATGAACGAAAGAAATTCAAAAAATCATAAATCTAACAAGAGGTCTAGACAAATAATTGGTAACTTGTCATTTGTAGAATCAGAAGATATATTGGTATGGGTTGACACATTAAGTTCATATTAGCTAGTATTGTGAATTTCATATTAATAATGATATTTTTGATTGTTTTAGACAAAAAAAAAAATGTGAAGCCTTTGGCTAATATAATTTGGCTTGCCCAACATATACACAAGAATCAAGATGGGGTGCTTGGGTGGGTAGATAACTGAAATACCCCAAAAATCCTAATTTAAGAATTATGGCAAATAATGATTTATTAGAGAAAATTTAAGAAAATAGGGTGCTTTATTAAATAAAGAGGAAATTAATTGAGGAAAATAAAGATAAATCAATAAATAAATTATTTATAAAATTTTAGACATTTTACTAATTAAAATGGAAGTTAAGGGCAATTTACCCAAAATAACCTAACTAATTTAAAAATGGATTTAATTATTATAATTAAAATAATAATTATTAAAATTAAATATCTAAATTAAATATATAAATAAATAAAGACCAAATACCCCCAACCCAACTTACTTTATCATTTTCCATTTTCCTTTTTCTCCTTTCTTTTCTTTTTCTTTCTTCCTCTCTTATTTTTTTCTTCTTCTTCTCCCGGTTTGGGCCAGCCCGCGGCCCAAACTCTCCTTCCCGCCGTCTCACGCATAGGCCGCCCACCCCTTCCTTTTCTTTTCTTTTTTTCCTTCTCGCGGCTCGACGCCGTTCGACGCCTCCCCGTGCATCCAAACTTAGCGTTTCAGCCCTCCTTCCGCTGAGACGTTGCGTTCCGACATCTGAAGGTAGCCGTTGCCAAACAGGCAACGCGACGCAACGCTCTTTTCCCCATACTGCGAAAACGCCGCGTTTCATTTTAAAACTTTAATAACCGCCGCTTCCCGGCCGGTTCCCCCTTCCTTTCCTTTCCCCTGGACCGCCGGTCCACCCCCTTTCTCCCCCCTTCTTCTTCCCCGTGCAGACGGCACCATCGACGCATACCTGCATTGCCGGCGCTGCCCTGACACCGGCGAGCCTGCCTCCCTCTCTCTCTCCCGTCGTTTTCTTTCCCCGTTTTGGCCCCAACCATTGTTGTCCTCCCTCCTAAGCAGCCTGCAACCCTTCCTTTTCTTTTTCCTCCTGTGATCGCTTGCCGCCTGCCGGCCTGCCTGGCACCTGCCACCGCTTTTCTTCTTCCCCTTGTCATTGCCCACCTCAATCGGCCTATAAATACTTAATGAGCATCCTTAATCTGGGTTTTGATTTCGAAAGCCAAAAACTCTCCATTCTTGCCGCCACCCCATTAGAAGTGTCGTCCACCACCGCCGCCTATCGCCGACGGCCAAAACACCCCTATAACCGCTCCTTGCACCACCCTTTACCTAACCAAACCCTCCTCGTCCCTTGATTTCCCCTGCACGAGCCACCCCGACCGTGCAAAGTTGCCCTCCCTAAACGACCAACTTCAGGCCCTACCACATTCGCACCGCTACCGCCGTCAATTCCGCCGCTACCAACGCCATCTCTAACCTCCAAAATAACCAGGGGAGCCCCCTCTACCTCCCCAAACCTCCCTTTCTCCCTCCTCCCTTCCTTATCCTCCTCCCTCCTTTCTTCTTCTTCTACCACCTCAAACCTCCACAACCCTCGGCCGACGCACCAACCACCGCACGCCGCCACCCCTTGCCACGCCACCACCCCCATTCCACTCCCCTTGACCTACTGTTTCTTTCCCCACCTCTAACTCCTCCTTTTCCCCTCCCATCTAACCACCACCTCCATCTCTCCCTCTCTTCTCCACCTCCACCGCCGCCGCCACGCGCCGCCGCCGGACCACCACCGACCCTAGGTGGTTCTCCACTCATCCAAACCCTAATATCCCTTTTACATATCTGCTACTATTTTCTACTAATATTAATACTAATATACTTATTATTATTATTATTATCATTATTATTATTACTTTTATTATTGTTATTATTATTATCATTATCATTATCATTATTATTATTACTATTGTCATTATTACCATTATTATTGCCTCTATTATTAAGATCTTATTTTCTTACTAATACTATCATCCCTTTTGAACCCTAACTTTTATTATACTTAACTTTAATCTTAATTTTTATAATTATTGGTATTAACATTATTAATAATATTACTATTATTACTTCTATTATCCTTAATACGGTTATTATTGTGGTTGCTAAACCTTACTTGGTTGTATTATTGTTATTATCATTACTACTAGGAGTATCATTATTATTATCATTATTATTAGTTTTACTATTAGTATTATCACTATTTTCTTGTAGTTAGCATGAACATTACTATTATAAGAATAGGGCTAATGGGTTTAATAAAATAAGTATAACAATAAGTATCAAAAAAATAAATATATTTGGACTACTAATATTTAGTATACTAATCCTAAGGTAAAAACCCTAGTTTTTGTATAACACCCTCTTTAGTAATAAAAACTCTAATCCTAAACTAGAATAAGGAATTGTGGTACTTATAAGGGAAACTAATACTTACCATTTCCCCCTTTTATAGGTAATCCCGACCAAAGCCCTAAGGAGTTAGAGGAGCGTGCTCCAAGTTTGGCGTCGCCTTAGGTAAGGACGAAGCTAATGGCCTTGTGCTATGAGTGACATGGATGTGTTGAATGTTTTGTATGCCATGCTATGCCATATATTATATGATTTGTGTATAACTTGTCTTATGTGTAGCGTAGCTTGGAGATTAAGGTATGTTGTATGTGCTCCCATGATATGAGCATGATATGTATATGTATGATGTTTATGATGTATTATGTTATGGCCATCTAGGACATGCATATTAGGATAAATGGTAATATGAGTTGGGAACCATCATGGGAGTCTTGAAGTTTGTATGATGGTATTAATGTTCTAGGGCAGTACTAATGGTTCGCATGGTGGTATTCAGGTTGTATGGTGGTATTTGTGATTTTATGGAGGAATTAATGTTGTATGGTGGTATTTTTGATTTTATGGAGGAATTAATGTTGTATGGTGGTATTTGTGATTTTACGGAGGAATTAATGTTGTATGGTGGTATTTGTGATTTTATGGAGGAATTAATGTTGTATGGTGGTAATTGTGATTTTTATGGGGGAATTAATGTTGTATGGTGGTATTAAGGTTTGTATGGTGGTATTAATGTTCGTATGGGGTATTAGGGTTTGCATGGTGGTATTAGGGTTCGTATGGTGGTATTAATGATTATATGGTGGTATTAATGGTTTATGGTGGTATTAGGGTTTGTATGGTGGTATTTGTGATTTTATGGAGGTATTAATGTTGTATGGTGGTATTTGTGATTTTATGGAGGTATTAATGTTGTATGGTGGTATTAGGGTTTGTATGGTGGTATTAATGTTGGTATGGTGGCATTAGGGTTTGCATGGTGGAGTTAGGGTTTTGCATGAGAGTTAATGACTGTACGGGGTTAGGGATCGGAGTGATTAACTCTAGGATGTTGTGATTAAGTAGGGTTGGAGTAACTAATCCTGATTGTTGAGGATAATTAAGGTTTGGAATGGCTAAGTATGGTGGTTATCGTAAAATAGGGATAAGAGTGGCTAACCACGGTTGGCGTGGACAATTAGGGTTGGTTA
Organism: Tamarix chinensis; assembly: GCA_030549775.1. Lineage (NCBI taxonomy): Eukaryota > Viridiplantae > Streptophyta > Magnoliopsida > Caryophyllales > Tamaricaceae > Tamarix > Tamarix chinensis. The sequence goes on along the minus strand of CM060177.1, from coordinate 59,529,866 downwards.
TGGCTGCTTAGAGTTGTTGGTGTTATCATGTGTATCTATTGATTAAAGGGTAGTTATGAATGTGGGATTTTATTAGTTGTGATGAGTACATTATAAAGAGAATGATTTATGCATGTCAAGGGTGTGATGTGATTCAATAAGACACGGATAAGACATTAATTATGTAAAGCGAAAGACTGTTGAGCCAGACCCAGTCCGGTCCACCGGTTAGAATAGTGGCCAAAGGCGTTCTGCCATGGGTGTTTATTTCCGGTCCACTGGCTATAATAGTGGTCAGAGGCGTTCTGCCCTGAGTGTTTATTTCGGTCCACTGGCTATAATAGTGGGGGATTCAGGCTCGACAGACCCAAATGAATAAGTTAATCCACAGGAAAGATACTAAGTACCTACAGTGAAACACCATGTGAGTCGGGGCCAGTCCGGTCCACCAGTTAGAATAGTGGCCAGAGGCGTTCCGCCCTGGGTGTTGATTTCGGTCCACCGGCTATAATAGTGGTCAGAGGCGTTATGCCCTGTTTGTTTATTTCCGGTCCACCAGCTATAATAATGGGGCTCCCGCACTCACATGGATTAATGAAGAATGCTTTGAATAAATGTGAATGAAGTAATCCATGGGAAAATACTAAGTACTTACAACGGAACACCATGTAAGTCGGGGCCAGTCCGGTCCACCGGTTAGAATAGTGGCCAGAGGCGATCTGCCATGGGTGTTGATTCCGGTCCACCGGCTATAATAGTGGGCAGAGGCGTTCTTCCCTGAGCGTTGATTTCCGGTCCACCGGCTATAATGGTGGGGTTCCCGCACTTACATGGATTATTAAAGAATATGTGTGAAATGGACATATTATTAACGAGGATAAAGAATAAGTCACCAGAAAGTACTCAAGCCTTATCTTGCGGGTTATCGCATGTTGTCTATATGATTTTGCTATGTGTGCTATGTGGTACGATTGTATGCTTAGCCTTAGCGTACCAGCGCCCTTATTCAGTATTGGACCCGTACTGATACTACCTTGATTGATTGGGTCCTGTGATGATCCATCGATGGTGGGGAGCAGACCTCCTATGCAGGTTTGATCGGTTTTGAATTGGGGAGGAAGACTTGGCTTGAGTGAGTAGGCGATCCGGATATTGATCCCTTGGGACCCGTCTTATTAACCATATTTTGTACTACGCTTCTTGCTTTGAAACCATACTTTTAAGTTGCAATCTGAACGATATTTTAACTGTTGTTGACTCGTGGTTTTCGTGAATGGTCTATGTTAGCTATGGACCTATGTTTTGGTGACTCTTACTTAATGATTGTTTAGTTTAGCCTTAACACTTAGTGTCGGAACGGTAGGAGTGAACCAGTCTGGTACTAAGTGTGGCGGTAATACCCCCAATTTTATGGTTTTAATTCTTTTGCTTCCGCTTAAACCTGTTGATTTAAATGAAATTTTCCAGTAGTAAATTTAGGGGTGTTACAATGACCAATCAGAGGAGATACATGTATGGTAAAAAAATGTTTTTATTAGGTATGCTTGTATTTATCTAGTTAGTATATAAATTTTTGATTTATTTTCATATTTTATTTATAGGAAAAATTGAAGGATATAGTTGCTATATCGGGTGATACCAAGTTACAAGAGGAAATAGTTTTGGAGGTGTTACTAGCTAGATCTAGATATTTCCATGGTAAAGGGACTACAACACATCCCTTTACCAAAGGAAGACAACGAATACACCAACAACAAATAATAGACAAGAAATAAGAGAAAATTAAACAACAAGATTAAAGAATCAAGGAGTTGGAGAAAACAATTGAGAAAAGACAAGAAAACCAATATTAGTAATTTGAAAGCTATAAAAAGCAGCAACAACAAAAATTGGTGGCTTTTAAACAACAGTTATTAGAGAAATTTTCCAATTTGAAAAATATCTCTTCTTTTAAGTGGAGGTACTGCCTTTTTACAAAAATCTGTCTTCTTATACATTTAATATGGAATTTGGCTACTATTGTTATTGAAATGTAAATATCATTACGGAGTTTGGCTTTCTACAAGTCTTGTAGAAAATCATGTGTTCATTGCACTAGAGGTAGTGATTAGGTTAGAGTATTGAAATACAACAACTAATCCAAATATGGTGATAAATTAGTTATTATTGTGAATTACCAAATGCTATTTGCACTAGATTGAAACTATATGCTACTCAGTTTCATCAATTTAGAATATTGAAATACAACAACTAATCCAAATATGGTGATAAACTAAATAGAAAAAATTACAAAAACATTCCAACACTGGACTTATATGGAGATCTTCTTAACTAACTTCCTCTATAGATTGAATATTGCAAATTAATGTAAATAGATATTGGTGTTTATTTCAAATACAATAGTAGGAAGCAACAGTAGAGAACAAGAAAGAAATATAGGTTGTCTTATACAGAAAGTGATAAAACCCCTTTACCTCTAGATTTATGACACATTTCTTAAAGATATTCAAAAGAATCTCCTCCTTTCTTTCCTCTTTTGCTATTATCTCTTTCTTCAAAACAAACATGCAAAAGAAGCCGTAGAAAGAAATATAGAATCTTAAAGAAAAAATTTATATACAAGCTAGCTACTTGATATCATTATTAATATGTAAGGAAGACCATGGTTGATTAATCAACTCATAGAATATCCTCAATAAAATAAAATTGTTGAGTCTTTCCACTACCTTAGTTATTTCATTCTAGTTAGACTTTACTGCGACAAAATCCATCACATTTGTTTCCATCACTCGATAGTTTTATTACTTTTTCATTCCACTACCTTAGCTATTTCATTCCAGTTGGACCCTAATTCCAATTGGCATTATCATAAATAATGTCATTAGCAAATAGATAAGGTATTAATTAGTTGGATATATATCATTTTTATTACTTTTTTTATGTCATTAATTACTTTTCTATATATATCTCTATATAGGATGCATGATTGCTAATATGAAAGATTGAACCTATGGTTGACATTTGGAAGAACGGTTCTAATTGTTATTTTGTGGATTAATATGTAAAATGGTTATTCACAAAAAATGTAATTTTTATTCAAATTGAACATGTGTGTAGTTGTGGAATAGAAATTGGCGATTGGTTCCTTGTTGATATTATTTTAAGATATATATGTTAAGAGTTGTTGTTATATATTTTGGTTGTATTGGTTTAAGTAGGACATGTATATATGGTATGATTTATGGAAATCGATTACAAGTTTCACATGTCATTTATTATAATTGTATTTAAATACATTATTGTGTCATTGCAATTGTATGTTTTTGCAACAACAAAGATAGTTGTTAAACTTTTAAGTTCAATTTTTGGCAATGAATTTGTCGCTGCAATATGTATTATTCACAATTATAAAGATTTTTGCTAAAGTATATTCAATTTTTTTTCAATGACATAAGTTATTGTAATCAATGTGTTTTTACAATGACAAATATTGTTGCTATTTATTTTGCAACAACTTTTGTCGTTGTCAATAACTAGCTTTAGCAACGACATCAATTGTTTTCGAAAATGGGTTATTGAAATAGATTAATATTTTACAACGATAAAATTCATTACTAATTATAGGTTTTTACAACGATGTAATTTGTTGCCAAATTATGACCAATTTTTTTCAACAACAAAAGTCGTTGCTAATTATAGGTTTTTGCAATGACATAACATGCTGCTGAAGGAGGATTAATATTTCCCAATGACAAAAGTCATTGCAATATATATACACACGTAGTTAGTTGAAGTGATGTATTGCAAAAATATATATTAAGCAACGATATATTTTGTTGCATTTAATTACTTTTTTACAATGACCATTGTTGTTGCTTTTTTTTTGCAACACCATGACGCGCAACGACCCCGCAACAAAAATTGTCGTTGTGATATATATTTTTTACAACAACTTACTGTCTTTAGCAACGAAAATTTTCATTGTTAGAAATGGGTTTTCTTGTAGTGTTATTTGTATCTTATTCAACACACACCCCCGACTAGACTTGTATGACCCACTAGACTTTCCATGCTCACCCTTTTATTCTCAGCTTCTCGAATACCCTATCCTATATTTTAGGACTTCTACACTCTCTAGTATATCTAGACATCCTTCCCCCTTTTGCCTTATTACCATGAATATCCAACTCAGATATGCATGGGTCGAGGCCTAATTTCCATATCTCTAAGTCAACTCACTATTACTCTCTAAGGTGTTCCTCCGGGAAAATCTAATTTGGCCTATATAGCCCAACCTTCCTCTATCCCACACAACTCATGCTCCTTTGCCCCCAATTCATCACCTCACTTGATTCATCCCCAAGCACCCCACTTTACTTCCCATTTTACATCTGTGGCCACAAAACCCTAGTTGGCCATCCCAAAACCCTAACACCTCTCTTTCCTTATATGATGTTATCCCTTCATCACTCTTACTTACCATCCCATCTTCCACATGACACATATCTAACACAACTTATGACCCTAAGACTTCCTTCCCATCTTTTTCCTCTCAGCATGAGAACCCAAAAATCTTTTATATGTGGTTTAAGGCATCACTCCCCATAACTCTATTTCAACTCTTCTTGGCTCTCTAGGGTTTTCCTCTGAAACACAAATATGGCGTCACTTCCCTTCGTCCTACATAACCCATACACTTCCTTGTTACTAAAACCATCACTTCCCTTGAACCACACTTGACATCACAACCTCACTATCCAACTCCCACACTTGATCACAAAAACCCTAATTTTCTCCTTAAAACCCTAGTACTTCTCATTTCTTTTAAATTACCCCCTAAACACCCAAATACAATTTTCTCACTTGGCTCTCTTTTCCTCCATGCGACACCCCTTCCATATTTTATTCCCCATTCTAACCATTTACATTAGTTTTCCCTCCTTGCACACTCCTCTCACTTAGGGTTTCCTCCTAAAACCTTAGTCAAGTCTCCCATGTGCCCTTACACCAACCCATATACTTTTTTTTACATATGGACTCCAATCACCCTAATAATTCTTCCTTTACCTTACTTAACCCTTAAGTAACTTTTTCCATGTAACGGTTATCCCATACAAAGGCTAACCATCCCATGCAAACCCTAGACTCTCCAATCATGTTTTGGTCCATTCCTTTAATTTATTCTCATTATTCCTCCTTTTGTCCACCCATAGGTCATAAGATGTTTAGGCCATCCTTACCATCCTCTCAGTGAACTCACTACCTCACTCTTTTCTATTTCTCTCACCACCACATCACACTATTTAGGGCCTCCTGCCATGCATGTATGAAGGGAAATATCACATAAGCACATCCAAGTACAAGTGGCAATACCACATTACAGATGTCATAAAACACATGCAGCTTACCTAAGCTCCATGCTTAGCAAGCTGTGCTACAAGATAAAAATCCATAATATATAAGGCACACACACATCAAATCAACACATATAACAAATTTTTCACACACATTAGGCCTTAACCATATCCTTACCTAAAACGACATCAAGCTTCGAGCACACTCCTATGCCTCCTTAGAGTTTTGACTTGGTTTATCTATAAGAGGAAAATACTAGGGTTAACTTCCCTCTTACCAAAATTATAAGTATTTCCTATTTTACCTTTATCATAACCTAGTATTAGGGTTATTGATAATAATAGTAGCTTTATAAGTAAAAATAAGGGTATTATTCTTAAAATGGTTAATCATGTTATTATTAGTCAAAATAGGGTTAAGTAGTCATATGGGTCCATGTTAAGGTATTATTAGCAATGTTGACAATACTAAAGATAATAACTTTAATATTAACAATAGCAACAACAATAATAATGATAATAATGATAATAATAATAGTTCAAATAATAATAATAGTAATAATAGTACTCTAAAATAGTGACAATAATAATAATAATAATAAAAAAATAATAAGAGTTTGAATAATCATAATAATAATAATATTATTAATAATAGTGCCAAAGTTAATAATAATAATAATATTAATAATAATGATAATGATAATAATGTTAATACGAGTAATAATAATAATAATAATAATAATACTAGTAATAATAAAAATAGTAACGATAATGACAACATCACCAACAACAACAACAATAACAACAATAACAACAACAAAAACAACAACAACAACAACAACAATAATAATAATAATTGTTTGAATATTAATAATAATAAAAATAATAGTAATAATAATAAAAATAATAGTAATAATAATACTAGTAAGGATAATGATAATAATGATAATAATAATAGTAATAATAATAATAAGAACAACAACAATAATTAAAATAGTAATAGTAATAATGATAATATTAATAATAAAAATGATAATAATAGTAATGATAATAACACTAATAAAATAAAATAACAATTACATTAATTATGCTTATAGGTTAAAGAGTTTAGGGCACAACCTAGTGGTGGTGGCAGCTACACGGCGGAGGCAATGGTGGAGGAGGAAGTAGGGGCTTGGAGAGGTGGCTTTTTAGGATAGAAAAGGGAGAGTGAGATGGTGGTTGTGATGGTGGTGGATTCTTTAGGTTGAGAGGGTTGGAGTGGTGGTGGTGGCACAACAAAGGTGGCGGCGTAGATGGTGGTTGTTGTGGTGGCCAAGGATGGTGGAGAAGGAGGGAGGGTGAAGGAAAGGGAGGAAGGGAGAAAAGAATTTAGGGGGAGGTAGGGGAGGCTTTGTTGAGTGGTTTGGGTGGCAGAAGAGGCAGTGGTTGTGGCAGAGATTGTGGCACACGACAGCAAGAAGGGAAATAATGGGTACAAAGTGGTAGATAGAGTAGCTAAGTTTGCATGATTAGAGTGGCTCATGTAAGGGAAATTAGGGGTGGTGAGTGGTATGGTTCGATGGAGGGTAATACATAGAAGCATTTGGGTAGTGTTTCAGGGTACGACGTTGGGCAATGGAGGCGAGGACAACATCTGAATCTATGGTGGCATAACGAAGGCTGATATTTTGGGTAGTGAAAAGGGAGGGCCGAATGGGGATTGATTTGGGTATTTATAGGCCATTGGAGGGTGGATAAGATAAAGGGGGAAGAGGACAAGGGGTAGGTGTGGTAGGGATCACCGGTTGGAGGTGGTAGCCCAATACGAGACTATAATTTACAAGTGTAGGTTCGGTAGATGGGGAAAAAGGAAAGGGAAGGGGGCACACGAGGGGGCAGTTACAAGGGGCTGGGCTTGATTTGGAAAGGAAAGGGATGGGAAGAGAGAGACGGGTATAGGCTAGTAAGAGGAAGGAAAATGGTAGTTGCAGGCCAACCTCCAATTGGGGACGAGAGAGAAGGGAGGAAGAAGAAGACAATTGACTGGGTGGTCTGGGGAAATAGAAAAGAAAGAAAAAGGGAGGGGGTGAACTGGCGAGTGAGGGGAGAAAAAAAAGAAATGGCGGGATAGGGAACATGGGGGAGAGAAGAGAGGGAGGGGAAGGGTTGGGCAACAAGGGGCACAGGCCTAGGCCAAGAAGAAAGGGAAAAAAAGAAAAGGAGGAAGGAGGATAAGAGAAAAGAAAAAGGAAAAATAAAAAATAGGTTAGTTGGGGTATTTATAATATTTTGGTATTTTTAAATATTTTAAAATAATAAAAACTAGTAAATTAATAATTAAATTCCCTTATTATATTAATTAAGGATCTTTTGGGTAAACTTCTAAATTATATTTTAATTAGAAAATACCCTAATCTTCCTTAATTAAATTATTTATTATTTTACTCTTGATTTTTCCTTAAATACTCCCCTTATTTTAATAAAATAATTTATTTAATTAATTTTTTCAAATGAATCCCTATTTTATAATAATTTCCTAAATTAGGGTTTTGGGGCATTTTACTTGGAGACATAAGAACTCCTAAATACTTGAATGGGAAGGTGCCTTGTGTCATACAAGTCATTAGGAGAATCTCTTATCATTTAATATCATCCATTCCTACTAAAAGAACTTGGTATTTGTGAGGATTGGCTAAGATACCTGACACATTACTGAAATGAGTAAGTGCTTTGATCATACCACTAATATAATTCATATCCCTTTTGCTGAGTAAAACTATGTCACCTACAAAAGCCACATGGATGATATGTAGCTATTTTCATCTGGGATGAAAGGAGAAACCCCTTTGGTTGGACAAATTTTTCATCATTATGCCAAAATATTCCATACACAACATAAAAAAAGGGTAAGGTGACAAATGATTCCCTTATCTCAAACCACACTTTCCATGGATAAAATAAAACATAATGTTTTTTAGTTTTATAAAGTAGGAACTCTTAGTAACACACTCCATAATCAACTTAGTAAACTCAGTTGGAAAGCACAATCCCTGTAATAAAGCTCTTAGAGATAACTAGGATATTATATTATATGCCTTTTTGAGTTTAATTCTTATAAGGCATTTAGGAGTAGATATTTTCCTAGTATTATCTTTAATTAATTCCTACCTGGTACAAACACACCTTGTTCCTATCTGATGAGGTGTGTTAGCACCTTTGAAAGTTGTGTTGCCAGTAGCTTAGAGATAACTTTATAGGTTGTTTTATGGTAAGTAATCGATCAAAATTCAGCCACATTTGAAGCTCTAACCTTTTTTAGAATAAGAGTAAGATCAACATGATTTATCTAATTTAGTAATTTCCTACTTCTAAAGAATTCCTAGATTACATCACAAAATTCTTCACCCACTATGGCCCAAGCATTCTTAAAGAACATAGCAGAGTAACCATCCAGTCCCAGAGCTTTATTTTCCCCTAATAAAAATAGAGTATCATGGATTTCTCATCTTGAAATTAGTGCAATAATCCTATCATGCAAACTATTAGTGATAATCAACCCAGCTACTATCATACTATCATCTAGGGAAGTGTTCATAGTCAACTTCCGTAATAAGCCTGTCAAGAATTTCAAGCATTCATTCTACAACTCTGTCTATATAGCTATTTAGTCCTCATCATCCTTTTAGATGCATAGAGTGAGTTCCTTAGTTTATCGAGCTTTAAGCATATCATAGAAGAACCGTGAATTGGAGTCCAAATGAAAGAGGAAATGATTCTTATTTTTTTGAGCCACAAAACTAACTGTAGCCTTGTAAAGAAAACTATTTGCCAATAATAAGTATTCCAACCTCATGATACTAGCCCCTTATTTAGAGCGGTCCATATAAAATACGTCCTCTCAAATTCATCTCTCTACTTCTATTAAACATGTAACATTTCTTATTTTTTGGACTAATTTTTTTTTAATTTAAGACAATGTAGAAATGATGAAAACAAGAAGTAATGAATGTTTTCAATACATCGAGCATAAGATATGCATGGCCATTCACCAAATTCATACTCAATGCAAGGCTCAAATGCTAATAAAACCATACACAAAAATAGATGTACGGTTGCACCCTTCTTTCCTTTCCCAACCAACTCATCCCCACCCTTTCCCTCATGCATACCTTTCCTTTACCTTCCCCTTTTGCACCATCCTACACCTTTGCATCTTTGCATGGATCCCTCACCTTTCCTCCTTTTGAACCATAGCACACCAAACATATTTTTTGCATTCCTTCCCCTTCCCTAATTACACCAACCATTTCCCCAATTGCCCTAACACTCTATATATACAAACACATCCATTCCACCTACTTCATTTAGAAAACCTGAACGCATACCTTTCTTCTTCTATCTCAACTAACTTCTACTATCTCTATTTTTGTTCTCTCTTTACCACTTGACCATCACCACCACCATGTCACTCTTCTCTACAACCAAGTCGTAGCCCACACACCATCACCAAATCATGCCATCACTACCACCATCTAGCCATGGTCATCGAGCTACCCTCTACTACCTTCTCCTTCATCACTGTCACCCTCCATTGGGGACAACCATCACCAGCAATGCCAAATTACCTTATGCCAAATTACCTTTTTCTCCTTTGCCATGCCTCCTTGCCGTTTCCATAACACCACCTAACACTACCTTTTCCATCTCCTCCCCAATCAAATCAAAAGTTCTGCCTAACCACCACCAACTTTCCCATCCAGATTATGAGTAGCTTTACCACCATACCAACCACAAGCCATGACCTTCACCTAGATAACCTTTCTCCCTCAGCCTGAGCCTTCCACCTTCATGCAGACTCATGTTGCATATGCAACATGAGGTTCTGCCTTTTAATTTTGACCCATATTAAAGGCATTTTGGAAATTTCCCCTTTAATAAATATTTTAATAAAATTTATTAATTTGTTGGTTGAATATTAATTGAGGTAATGTGGTATTATTTTTATGTATAAAAATTTAATTAACAGAGCTTATTAATTTTTAGTAGGTTACCAATAAATTTTTGCTTTCACCAGAAATTAAGTAATCTTTATTCCTCTAAAATGTTTATATATCATATGATAGCACATTAGAGTTTTGATATATAATTCTTATTAAGTTTATTCATTACATTGTGATTACTTGCCTAATAATTATCATATGGGATTTGGTAAAATAAAGCGTGTTAACTTGTTAAAATTATCATGTGTATGAAATATATGTTCAAATGATTTAAATGATGGGAATAAATTTTATATGTCATGTATGTCCAAGATGATATGTTGAACGTGCTTAGATATATTTTTAACATAAATATTATTATCATGTTCCCCAAGGGCAATTTGGTCATTTATAGGGCTGTAAATGAGTTGAGCTAGTTTGATATTCGGCTTGGATTGGCTCGTTGAAAGATGGTTTGACTCATTTGTTTAGCTAAATGAGTTGAGTCTAAGCCTTACTTATCAGCTCATTTATTAAATAAGTTAAGTCCAAGCTAATTAAAGTGAGGCTTGGTTCATTTTATGGCTTTAGCACATGATCTTAGTTAAGCTTGGCTTATTAAAAGCTCATCTTTGCTCATTAGTTTAGTTAAATAAGTCGTGCTTGAGTCCAAGAGTATTTGACATAGGTCAACTCATTTACAACCCTGCTCATTTAATCATATTATAATATTTAGCCCAATAAGAATTCCTAACATGTCTCAATTATTGTTAAGTATGGAGATGTGTGATTTAATATTTTAGAAACTCATATTTCAATATGATTATTATTACTACTACTACTACTACTACTACTACTACTACTACTACTACTACTACTACTACTACTACTACTACTACTACTACTACTATTATTATTATTATTATTATTATTATACGCCTTGGAGGTATTTTGGTCATTTTGAGTGTATCATGATAATTATTTTTATAAGCATGCCTAATATGTATTATTTATTGTTGAGTATGGAAAAATATAGTTTGATGTTCTAGAAATACATGTTTGTGTTTTCCGTGTAAAATCATGTATTAGGACAAAATGGTCATTTGGCATATATAGTAATTTATTTGCATGTTAAATAATTTAATTATTTTATTTTAGCATTTTATTGACAAGCTATTACATAAAATAGAATTAGTATTTATAATGGTTGATAATGTGGATATTTTGGCCATAGGGGCATTTTGGTAATTTTTAGCGTAAAGTGCCAAGCATGAATAATGGAGCTTAGGATGACCTTAGTATATTTTTAATGATTGACCTTGGTAATGAACTTGATTATGGTTGCATCGAATGTTTGGAAATGAGTAAAAATTGTAAAGTATGAAAATTAAATTTACATGATTGATATGTGGTCTCGTGGTCACCTTAATTAAAATACTAATATTTAAGCCAAAAGACTTTAAGATTGTGAATGGTGGATCTTTAAAGGTAACTATCCTAAAGATATGATTTATCCCACTATAGATTATAGATTTTTGCTGGTGTGCCTTAGTTCCCCAACAAGGCCCTATATCTTACTCTGTTTTATCTCTATAAACTTATAAAGGGTATGCATACTTATGGATTAAGTATATTTGTTGGTAGCCTATTTTGGTATATTCATGTGCCAATATGACTAGGGTACCTTAGTGTCATAGGATTGATAGTTGATAGAATACTGTGTTACCTTTGTGTGCTGGTATGACCAGAGTACTTTAGTTTCTCTGGGTTAATATGACCTCCCCTTGAGTCAATAAAAATAAAAATAATTATTATTAGAATAATAGATTGGTCAGTAGTATCCTTTATGCCTATCCATTATTTGGTAGTAGCTTTTGTTCCTACCTATGGTTTGGTAATAAAATTTTTGTTTACTTGTGATTTAATAGTATCATTTGTGCCTATTGGTGGTTTTCAGTAACCTTCATACCTATTTATGGTTCGATAGTAGCCTTTGTACCTACATGTGGTCTAGTAGTAGCCTTTATGCCTACCTATTATTTAGTGGTAACCTTTGAGCTTACCTGTGGTCCGATAATTGCCTTTGGGCCTAATTATGTTTGGTATTGTGCCTTTGAGCCCTACCTAGTATGTTATGGATATTATTGGTGTTGATTTTGATATATGGGATAACTTGTGAATGATATGATTATAGTGTTGAGTTTTGTTTTAATTATTAATTAAGGTAGCATCTCTTAGATATTTGGTTGATAAGTTTTGTCATGTTCTATATGAACAAGTATGAGCAATAATGTGGCTTTGGTATTATTATTTATATAATATGATTCTTGTACTTTGATCATAGCATGTATATTTCAATATTTTATATAATGTATTATTGTGATGCCTTCTATGCATTCCATGTGGGCTTTTTATATTAGTTTTGTATAATGGGTTACTCAATACCGTTGTACTGAAGGAATCCTATTTATGGGTCCTTGATTATTCAAGGGCCAATGGTATTTATAGGTTAGCTTGTACGATCAATTAAAGGCTAGTAATTAGGTTAAGAGTAGGGTTATTTGGTGTTTTTTTATATCTTTTGAACTGGATGATTCTGTACTTTTATGCTCTTATGTATTTCCTTTCATTGAATTTTATAACCGCTGACAATTAGTTTTATTTAGAATGATGTTAATTTACTCTAATTATATCTAATTTAAATTTTATAATTTTGTTACTAATTCAAGTGGAATAATGTTTTTATCATTAGTGCTTGGTACAAGAATGATAGAAAAAACTAGACTTGTATCAAGTATAGCAGTAACACTCTGTGTTTTTATTCTTTTAGGTTCTACAATTAACTCTTTAAACAACAAATTTTTAATTTATAATTTTAGGGCTTCTTGTAACACTCCCAATTTATGAATAAAAAAATTTCATTTTGAAGAGAGTGCGAAAGCATTTGAAAATTAAAGCTAAGGGATATTACCACCACATTAACCATGAGAGAGGTATGATCATCACCTAACACATGCCTAATATAAGGCTAAATAGAACAACAAACGAAAAGATGCATGCTTATAATAATAATACAACAGTAATAATGATAATAAAGATGAGAACAATAATATAGATAGGTAGAGTATGAGAGTTTACAAAATCTAAATATAGGAAATCAAACCTAAGAGTTTAAATAACTAGAAGAACAAAAACATCCCAATGTAATGGGAAAAACTCCTCTAGCCGGTTAGCATAACTCTTAAGCATAAATATAAATATCCAACCCCAAGAAATGTCCAACTATAGGCCAACATCATCACCCTCACCATACTCCAACTGAGAATCATACCCCTACAAATCATCCCTACTCCCGAACTAGAAGCCAAATCATCATAAGGATCACACAAGTGCTATATCATTATGGTAAAGTACTAGTAAAAAAAAATCTAAAACATGGTAAAGCTCATGCAACACATTGAAGTCACATAGTATCATGGTGATAAGCACATCAATATAAATTAACACTCACACTCATGGCAGTAATATAATGAGGTGTGCTTATATGAAAATCATGGAAGAATAATAATATAATAAATGCATCACAATCCACACAATGTAACCATATTATAAATCTTCCTTGAGTGATAACATAAATTTTAGTTATTAAGATAGTTCATTTAACCACTCCTAATTCTCCACCTTAAATAAAAGTTATGACAGAAAATAAATATAATGGGATACCACACCCACCACGTGGGGTTAGAATACATCAAATAGGCGTTTTCTCTAGGGATACTAAACCCATCTCACATTGTGTGTAGCTAGCACAACGACTGACAAAAATTGGAATACCACACCCACTACACATGGTCGGAGTACATCAAGGGGCTTGTGTTGGGATAAATCACCCACCATACCTTGATTTCCTTTCCAACGAGGGCTAAAAAGTTGGGATACCATATGTGTATAAGCAATGGACAATATATAATACTAGGGGGCTTGTACTGGAATACCACAACCACCCAAACTAGACATTGATGCCATATTAAGCTACCATAGTGTAATCCTATGCCTCAAAGATATGCATATACCCCCTACTGACCACAAACTAATGGAGAAGGAAATAGGTACTACGTGAAAATATAAACCACAGGGTGACCCACCCATTAACTTCTAGTCAGCTACCCTAAGAGTAAGAGAAAAATCTACAATAAAATCTTATTCGATTATTAATAATTATCTAGTGATATAACAAATCACATACTATTTTATAAATAACCAATTAGTTGTTTCCAAGTGATAACACCAAATACACCACAAGGCATAAAATCCACCAGTTAGTTGTTTGGTGATGACACCAAATATAACCAATTCAAATCCCAAATATCATCATTATGATTCTCAATAATTCTAGGGTAAACATGGTTGAAATCATAATTTAAATATTGCAATTAAAAGATGGTATAAATATAAAAGACCCAAAAGAAGAAGAACAATTAACAAACGAACCAGATGGCATACAGGCGGATTAGTCTATTAGTTTGGTTGTGCCAGACCTAAACAAAAAATAACATCAATGGACATTCGACTTGTTGGCCTCATCGATCAAATATTTATAGGAAACTAGTCGACTGGTTTGATCCAACTAGTTGATGGGTCTAAGAAGAGACCAGACCACTTTAGTCATAGGGTCACCAGTTGATGGGTTTGGCAAAATGATAAACTATTCATAGGAACCGGTCAACTAGTTCATCAAAATAATCGACTGATCTCATAGCCAATTGACCAAAATTTCCAAACCATGCAGTTGTTACACAACCAATCGCTGGGTTTAACAAATCAATCAATTAGTCTAGGTAAAAAAACACCCAAACTTGTGATACACACACCAAAATTCACAAACCTTTACCATATTAATCTTAACATGTTGCTATGCCATTTGACACATGAAGAGACATATTGCACATATAAAATCACATGGATACATGGTAATGTAGGAATTTAAATGAAACCATGCTTAATTTCCAAATCGTGCATAAAAATTAGAGAAATCAACAATGCTTAATTTTAGAAAGAAATGATACTACATGCTTGTATTCTATAATACAATTAGGCTATGTTCAACATAAAACACCAAGAACATTGCATTATAATGAGTAATAAA
This sequence comes from Tamarix chinensis, assembly GCA_030549775.1. Lineage (NCBI taxonomy): Eukaryota > Viridiplantae > Streptophyta > Magnoliopsida > Caryophyllales > Tamaricaceae > Tamarix > Tamarix chinensis. The sequence continues at coordinate 59,514,426 of CM060177.1, read as the reverse complement.
GACCTTATGTGTATTTATGATAAGAATGTATGATGCACTATCGTATGTATAACAAATTTAATAAATAAATCCTAATTCCCAAATACATAGTATATGGCAAGAAGGAGTCGAACCCACAAGGAATGACGTTCTAATCACTAATTTGGCTCTTTATTATAACCCCGTTTATACAATTTCATTGATTCTTATACTAAACTTAATTGTATGAAATCTTAATCACTAATCGACAAATAAGGGTGGAATGACTTGATGAAATTAAAATGCCATACATTCAAATAAGAAGACTGATTCTAAACAATTTAATGTTGACTTAGGAAATTGAGAATAACAAATTCCCATACTTCCTCTCAACCTTAATAAATTGAATATGCTCTCAATTTATTTTATACCCATTTAATAACCAAGGTTACGAATGCTAGATTCAATTAATGGTATCATTATGAACGGGAAACATCCAACTACAATCATAACCACACAAGCTCGGATTATGCAATTGCACGAATTAATGGATAATATTAATAATTAATCTTCTTGCTATTATAGACAAATTAAATAAAAATTACGGGTTAATTTCGTTGTTTTAGCAAAGATCAAGTAAAAACCAAATAGGTGATCAATCTAATTAGTTCAAGAATCTTAATCTATGATATGAAATCATTCAATTCGATCCATTAATTCAATAAAACCTCATCTAGAATCAAACATTTAAAATATGAAATGGTAATTAGGATATAATTCCATCCTCAAATCATCCTACCCTGTTCAAATTACTCAAATGTTTGCATATTCACAATTCATACATTTACATATAAATCCTGAAAATTAATAACAACACACATTCACAAATTCTATTATTGCAACAATTAGATGATAATATAGTGAACACAAATAAAATTACAGAAAATCTACTTAGATTTAAAAAAATAAAGATATTGAAATTTCTAAAGGAATAGAGGAGATTTATCAATTGAACTGCAGAATGTCAAATCATCAATAGAATTCAAGAAGATCAAAAAGTTGGAATTGTGCATTACATGTATGTTCTAGAGGAATAAAGGAAGAAAAATACATTCCAATTGTTTTTGATCTCTCTCCTCTCTATCCCGAAACCTGTTCTTAAATAAAATTTATCAGAAACAAGTCGCGCGGACAGTTACATGTTTTTAAATGGAAACACGGTCCGTGTTTTGGAAACACGGGACCCCCGTGTTTTCTTCCAAAATCTCTTCCGACAAGGATTTAAAGATCAATGCTTGGGATAAATAACACAGCCCGTGTTTATGAAACACGAGACCCCCGTATTTTTTATCTTTCCACTCAATTCCTTTGAAAGTTTTAGCTTAGCTTCTCTGGATGTATTTGTTCCCTTTCCAACTTCGCTCTCCTTGATTCAACATTTCTTGAAGTGTTCTGTACTTGATTTCTTCTTTTCAATGATTTCTTCTTGAATTTCTTCAATTTTTTCCTTTCTTGTAAAATCTATTCAAAGGAGGAAAACTCGACGAAAAGATTAAATCTAATAGAATTAACGAGAGATAAATGATATTTTTAAACATGAAAATAATCACTAAATCTCATCTATCAAATACCCCCATGCTTGAATTATTGGTTGTCCTTGAGCAATATCATAATATGCACATGAATACATCAAGAAATGCAATAGAAGCAGGTTACGGAGCACAAGATTTATTAGATTGGAATTATTCATGTACGAAGCGCAACTTGTACTGGGACTGAAAAAATACTTGTAAATCATGAAATATCAATGATAAAAATATTTTTGGATCAAACCCTAAATCTCCTTAAAAACAGTCTTATCAATTGCTCAAACGGTTAAGGAACGAAAATTATAATAATTAGTATCTCATCATGCAAACTAGATTAAGACTAATGAAATTCAAATTGGTAAATTCTTACTTTCGGAATGTGGAAACGCTCACTCTTTAGTGTATAAGGTATGATGTGTTTACTCTCAAATTTTCTCCAAATGATAATGATCGCCTATATGTTTGCCATTATTCTCAATTCGCCACCGCTAAGAATCAAAAGGTCTTCAAATTTGGTTTTAATGGGGCTAGGGTTCTTTGGTGGGATGGAATTTTAGGATTGTAGCTAGAATCTACCAACTAGAGAAGCAATTTTTTTATTTTAATTAAATAAAAATTCCTCCTCTTTTCCTTTACTTCACCTCCCCCCTTTTTATTTAATCTTTTTTTATATCTTCACACCCTTCCATTCGACCAAATAACATCAAAAGACATGAAATTTTATTCTCTTCTTCTTCTTCTTCTTCTTCTTATTCTCTTTCTTTTCTTTTAGTTTTTAGAAGAAAAATGCTTAGCCACTTCCTCCATTTGTTTTTATGATATCCACACCCCCATACTTAGATTTCACCTTATTAACAAAACAAAAGTTCTCCTTGAAAATCTATTGCTCCACTAGTCATAGAGTAAGGAGGAAAAATGCATATGGAGATTAGTTGTTAAGAAAGGTTATATCAATAGAATAGGTCTTTAGGCTCTAAGGGATTATGCAATGGATAACAATTTTCAAGGTGAGCTATTTGGTCTTGTAGCTAACAAAGAAAGAAGAGTGCCTTTATCATTTTCAAATATCCTAAAGTTCTATGCAGTTTTGAAGAGAAATAATGGCAAATTTTAGTTTCACATATCATTGGAGAATGTACACACAAGTAGAATATGTTTTGAATAAATAATATATCCAATGACTAGGTCCAAGCGCTCACCAAGGTGTATCTACCAACTTTTCAATTTCATTTCATCCCATTCCTAGTCAATGCATGATTTGATCTCTAATCATTCTAGCTTTCTTTCCTTCACTGTTATTACATTCTCAATTTCTATTTTTAAGGTTTCAAAAGATGTTGATCAAAACATACAATAACTATAAAATTATCCTTTTCAAAAATAATTCAGTTCCATACTTTGTTTTACTTCGTATATGGATTACTCAAATCTAATACTTTCTATTTTTTTAAATTATATATATATATATATGCAGATGAAAAACTATTACGTAAAGTAGATAGGAAAGAAATTAACTAACTACCACTTAGCATAACTATATAACATTTACGAACTATTTCTACTTAAGAATAATCACAAGCCTACGAATGCTAATGCACCCCCTACTTATTGTGTTCATTGTCCCTAATGAAAAAATGCAAGAGGAAGATGAAGAATATGTTTCAAGAGGGAGGTGGAGGTGGGTCTCGGCTCCCGAGATGGAAATCATAGAGGTTCTTCATCATCTCCATCATCTAATTTTGGTTATGGCGAATGGAATCCAATTGGGAATACACTTGATTTTGAAATTGGAGATGCCATTCTAGAACAAAAGTTGAGGAGGAAGAAGAGCTGGCTTGGGATTGGGGTGGTGGTGGCGGTGGTGCATGGTCACCACGAGGCGGTATAGGATGTTCGATGGCTAACGAGGCAGGGTTATCATCATCCTCACTAGACTGCCAATTCAATGGGTTTAAAGGGTCAGTTTTGGTAGAGTTAGGTAAAGGAAAGAAAACACGTCCCTGGTAAGAAAGGTACCATGCATTAACCCTATGCTCAATAAGATGCGTAAGGCGGTAATGTTCGATATCAATACGGGTGCTCATGGCCTCAATGGGCATATCCTCAGGAAGGGGTATGTCCAAACTTACACATATGGTGGTAATTAAACCACCGATGACAATGTCCCCCTGTTTGGAATTACTGGCCCTTTGAAATTGATTTGCAATAAAATAGGCAGTATCAACAGAGTAGTGTTCAAGTATAGAATAGAGAAAGAAAAGTTCAATTGAACGAACCACCCCGGTACTATCTCCCCTCCCAAAGTTGGTAGTAGCCAAAAGCCTTTGAATGTATCAGAAGACTAGGTTAAAAATCTTAGAGGATTTGGCTTCAGAAACGCGGAAGGTATCGGGAGTAGGCATATTCACTATATCACCTATTTTAGCGAAAAAATTGTTGGCATGGAACCAAGGTAAAATGAATCGGAACCCCTGCGAAGGCAACATAAAAATGTGGGCAAGTTCATGCACTACTAATTGCCTATCTTCATTAAAAAGGCGAAAAGATACATACCCTTGATTATTTTTAGTGTCACCAATGTCACCAACTTCAGCATAAAGTTCAAAACTACTCAAAAATTCTAAAGTCAAGCGCCTATAGGTATGATTCGTACAATAGACAAAGTTTTTCAAGCCTATAGTTTCAAGCATGCCCATGACTTGATCATGAATACCTAATGTATGTAAACAACCATCATCCAGATATCGAGTGCCAGAGATACGCCTTTGAGACAAGTAATCGTACCTTTGTTGTTGTTCGGGCCTGGTAAAAATTATACCTAAATCGTTGGGTCGGTTACGTCATTGTCTCAGTTGAGTGGGTGATGATCGGGACTTTGAGGATTCACCTTCATATCGCTGCTTCTTTTTCGGTGCCATCAACACAAAGATTATCAATTGGATGATAAGAAACAATGTCTTAAACTTGAAATTGCAGCAAACATAATGTTGCTCTTGAAGAATATGATTAGGCTGCAATGATAACTATAACAATATTCACTAAATGCATACATATGCCCTAACCATATCATTCATCCCAATTAATAATTGTGCAAGTTATGGAACAAAATCACCCAATGTCCAATCTCATTGTGTCAGCATATGTAAGTAAAAGAAAGGAAGCCGAATCAATACTTCTGCATGATGGGGAAGAACCATTTACCTTGATTGTGTGAAAACAGGTTATAAAAATGCAGAAATCAGAGGAAGAATATTGGAATGACAGATTCCACAAAAACCTTAATGTAATTTCTAGAAAATGGAAGGGTTAATGCTCGAATTCAAATTAGGGTTTGAGAAGAAATGTGCCGCCTGTTTCTATAGTGGAATGACACAAAAGTTGGTAGAGAAAAGAAAACTAATGGTGGTGAAAGAAAATGGAAGGTTAATGGAGTAGGATTTGTTAAGATTTGAAGGTTTTAGTGAGAAAAATGGAGGATTTCGAAGGAGTAGACAGATAGAGGAGCGTAGAGAAGAAATGGAGAAGAAGAGAGTAAAGGTCCGTGTTTTTTCAAATCTAAAAACACGGGGGAGAAAAAGGATTCCGTGGAAAAACACGGACCGTATTTCAGAAATATGGTACCCCGTGTTAAATTTTAAACATGATGTTTTAGAGAAAAAAAATGACAAAGAAGGAAACACAGGCCGTGTTTGGAAAAATGACAAAAAAATGACAGAGGAGATAAACCTTCGTAAAAATATTGTATTCATAATTGTTCACTAATTTGATGATTAGGACAACTACCACAAAATTTCTTGAAACATTCCCAGTATTCATGTAGAGATTCTCCTTCATCTTGCCTAATACCACATATTTCCTTTCTTATATTAGTTGCTCTATATGAAGGAAAATATTTTTCAAGGAAAACCTTTTGCATATCAATCCAAGTGTTTACTGAGCCTGCTGATAGATCATATAACCATTCCTTAGCAGCATTAGCTAAAGCAAAAGGAAAAGCTTTGAGTTTAAGTTGCTCTACACTTACTCCATTCGGTTTCATACCAGAACAAGCTATATGGAATTCCTTGAGAAATTTATTTGGGTCGGTGAAACAGCCTGAACCCATGTAATTGTTGTCTCTAAAACCTGTAAAAATAGGTAAGGCTCGTATTAATCCAGGTTTGATTTCACAAGTATCATTATCAACAGGACAATTAATGCATAAAAGATTAGGGTTGAAGACAGGAGCAGCTAGCTCCTTGAGAGTTTGATCCATCATTGGTGGATTAATGTAGCAAGGTGTACTACACAAATCCTCTATACTATCTTACCCCAAATTTGTGGAACTTTCTTCAAAAGGTGATGGAATCTGACTAGCTTGTTCCAACTTCCTTCTCGTCCTAGTTGCAATTGGAGAAGATGAGTTTGGATCTATGGCTGGAATAATTTGTCCTTGATGCTCGATTGCAAATGATCTCAATTGTGAGTGCCTGAAGATTTCACACAATCAAAGATTAGATGAGTTCACGTGAAGAATTTATCAAAAACTAAAATAAAAAACCACAACAAAAACAAAACTAGAGATTATAATTACCATTCCCCGGCAACAGTGCCAAAAATTTGATGCACTGTCGTTTGCACAACAAATTTAATAAATAAATCCTAATTCCCAAATACGTAGTATATGGCAAGAAGGAGTCGAACCCACAAGGAATGACGTTCTAATCACTAATTTGGCTATTGATGTTATAACCCCATTTATACAATTTCATTGATTCTTATACTAAACTTAATTATACTAAATCTTAATCACTAATCGACAAATAAGGGCGGAATGACTTGATGATGGAATTAAAATGCCATACATTCAAATAAGAAGAATGATTCTAAACAATTTAATGTTGACTTAGGAAATTCAGAATAACAAATTCCCATACTTTCTCTCAACCTTAATAAATTGAATATGCTCTCAATTTATTTTATACCCATTTAATAACCTAAGTTACGAACACTAGATTCAATTAATGGTATCATTATGAACGGGAAGCATCCAACTACAATCATAACCACACAAGCTCGGATTATGAAATTGCACGAATTAATGGATAAGATTAATAATTAATCTTCTTGCTAATATAGACAAATTAATTAACAAATACAAGTTAATTTCATTGTCTTAGCTAAGATCAAGTCCAAACCAAATAGGTGATCAATCTAATTAGTTCAAGAATCTTAATCTATGATATGAAATCATTCAATTCGATCCATTAATTCAATTAAACCTCATCTAGAATCAAACATTTAAAATATGAAATGGTAATTAGGATATAATTCCATCCTCAAATCATCCTACCCTGTTCAAATTACTCAAATGTCTGCATATTCACAATTCATACAATTACATATAAATCCTGAAAAATTAATAACAACACACATTCATGAATTCTATTATTGCAACAATTAGATGATAATATAGTGAAAACAAATAAAATTAAAGAAAATCTACTTAGATTCAACAAAAATAAAGATACTGAAATTTATAAAGGAATAGAGGAGACTTATCAAATGAAGTGTAGAATGTCAAATCATCAATAGAATTCAAGAAGATCAATAAGTTGGAATTGTGCATTACATGTATGTTCTAGTGGAATAAAGGAATAAAAATACATTCCAATTGTTTTCGATCTCTCTCCTCTCTGCCCCGAACCCTATTCTTAGATAAAAGTTATCAAAAACAAGTCGCGCGGATAGTTACAAATTTTTAAATGGAAACACGATTCGTGTTTTGGAAACACGGAACACCCGCGTTTTCTTCCAACTACTTTGCACAAAAGAATTTAAAGATCGATGTTTGGGATAAATAACACGACCTCGTGTTTATGAAACATGGGACCCCTGTGTTTTTGATCTTTCCACTCAATTCCTTTGAAAGTTTCAGCTTAGCTTCTCTGGATGTATTTGTTCCCTTTCCAACTTCGCTCTCTTTGATTCAACATTTCTTTAACTGTTCTCTACTTGATTTCTTCTTTTCAATGATTTCTCCTTGAATTTCTTCAATTTTTTCCTTTCTTATAAAATCTATTCAAAGGAGGAAAACTCGATGAAAAGATTAAATCTAATAGAATTAATGAGAGATAAATGATATTTTTAAACATGAAAATAATCAATAAATCTCATCTATCAATGTATTACCATGAAGTAATTCTCCTAGAAAAAAACTCCTACTTAATAACTATATAGCAGGATGTCAATACTTAATAAAGTTATTAAAAATAAATTTTAAAACTCCATTAAGATCAAATAAAAAAATAAGAAAAATAAAAACAAAAACACAGCTCAACCTTTTCTCACAAACATATTTGCAAGGAAAAAGAAGTTAGAATCTTCAACCCTTCTCAAACCTTAATTCTTCCTTGTTTTAGAGAAATACGGGAGAACTAATGTGAAGATTAGAAGAAGAAATAAGGGATAATGATTCAACCAAGGAAGGGAAGAAACCAAGAGCAAGTCTCTATTTTTTTCTCAATAGAAAGGAAAAAGTGTGAAGAATGGGGAATACTTCGCACTTAGTAATTTTCACTAAGGGAATGGAAGAAGAGAGTAAGGAAAATAGGTAAGAAATGAACATGAATAATGAATAGAGGGTATAGAATGGAGGGCTGGTTGAAATCCACATGAAGGAAAGAGACATGATTGGTATGGTTGAATGTGGGCAACTAAGGGGTTAAGACAAACATGATGGTGTGATGGAGGTTGAGTGTGGTCAGGAAGAGACATGGTAGAAGGTTGGTGAGTAAAGGAAGGATGGGTAAGAAGTCAACACACACAACTCTGGTACTAGAAGAGAGAGGAAGGAAAGTGAGGGAGAAGAGAGAAGTTGCGATATGTCAAAAAAAAAATGCTTTCTAGGGAAATTTAACTAAATAAAATTATAGAATGATCTAAATAATGTAAAAATAATCCTAAAGCACTAAAATATTCTCATGATCACAAATAGTTTCTAATTATATGTTTTCATAAAAGTTAGAAATATATTTGAATCAAAATTAGAAAAGGATATAAAATTGTAGAATAACTAGTTAATCAGTTTGAGCAAACCAGTCAACTAGTTCATTGAGAATATAATTTTCAATCTTTGAATGTACTAGTTGACCAGTTAGGCAAACTAGTCAATCGCTATGTTTGAAATTAATATACTTATTATAATTTCAACCTCTTTTCCAAATTCAAAATAATTTATTTTATATCAATATAATTTTGAACACATTTTGAAGGATTTTAGGATGAGATATTTTAGCGCTACACTTTTCCTATAAGTATTATATAGCCACCAAGTTTAATATAAATTCCCTAAATTCCATTATTAATAATATATCAAGAAATTAAGGTGAAACTCCAACATTTCACACAATGTGATAATGATCCTACCTCTAAAGTTGCTATTCTCAATTTAAGCCACTTCTCTCATTTATTGGACATAGACCATTCATAATCACTCCAAACAATCCACATAATGTTCTAAACTAATTATCACATTAACATACACAAAATTTAATTTTTAACCCATATTAACTAAATTGCCCCTAAGATAGCTAAAATACCCATATTTTCACAAAAGCCTTATGAATCCCAATATAAATTATTTTTTCAAAAAAAAAAAAAATATATATATATATATATATATATTTTCATGAAAATACATAACCAAAATCATATAGATCCCATATATCTTGATTTATGCCAATCAAAAATATATACAAACACATGCTTTCATGACTTCTATAACTTATATTTGGTGAGAATCACTTATAATCACAACCTTCTCTCAAAAATTATTTAAAGGGTTTAGTGAGCATTTGGCTATCATTCATGAGAGATTCGTACAGTGAGTCTAGAGTAAATAAATAGATGAAGTTGTAAATAATTGCTTGATAGGGTCATTGATATTTTAAGGATCATAAACCAAAATAAGGGCGATCATTAATAAAACACATCAATATTTTGAAAATCCAAAAGGGAGAATCTTTTGGTAGTGAACGTAAAGAGTAATTTACTCTTGAACCACTCTACATCACGTGTTAAATTTTTATATAGTCTCTCTCATTCCAAAAAACCCTAATCACCCCTCTAGGGTATTTTCAATTGTTATGAAAGCGAGGTCACCTCTTAAAAGATTTAAGAATCTGAGGTGAAAAAGATCCACAAGTAGAATGGGTTCCATTGGTATAAATGAAGGCACCTCTACCACCAAAACACCTTTTTTCAATGGTAAAAAAATTGCTTACTAGAAGAATTGAATGATGTTCTTCATCAAATCACAAGATTAAATCATATGGTCAATAATTACTAAAGGGAAAATCAAGATAACAAAGGATTCCAATGATGAAACTATAGAAAAGAAAAGAGATGAGCTTACCGATGTAGGAAAGAGAAGGCTTACTCTCAATGATAAATCCATCGTGATTATACTATAAGGGCTTGGTTAAAGACGGTACCGTTGAATTCAATCATGCACAACTTCTAAAGGTATATGGGATAAGTTCATCCTCACCCATAAAGGGACAAAGCGGGTGAAGGATCAAAGAATCACCCTCCACACTAAAGAGTATGGACTCTTTAGCATGAAGTATGGTGAAAGTATCAATGATTTGAACCAATTCACCTCAATTGTCAAAAATCCCAAAGCCTTAGGAAAAGAAATCACTAAAGAGGAGTAAGTTAGAAAAATCTTACAAGGTCTTGCGAAAGAATGGAGCCCTAAGGTAACCGCAATTGAAGAGGCCATAGACTTGGGTAAGATGAAAATTGAGGAGCTTTTTGGTAACCTTATGGTTCATCAATAAAATCTGGAAGATGGATTGGAAGAAAGGAGGAAGAATCCTCTAGTACTAAAAGCCACAACTTCTTCTAAGAAACAAGATGCATATGACAATTTAGGTGAAAATAAGGTGATAAAGGAGATGAAGAACTCTTATGAAATATGAACAAGTGGCTTTCATAACTACTCAATTCAATAGGTTCTTCTGATCAAGAAGAAAAAGAAATCAAAGATATTACTCAAAGAACCAAAGGAAGCGTAGAAAAGCTAACATAGAAGACAAAATCAAATACCATAACTGTAGAAAAATTAGGCATGTCATTCATGATTGCTATGAGTTTGGAAACAAAATTTCTAAACAAATAGAAAGGATCAAAGGGAACTAGAGCAACAATAGAGGAAGAAAAGGGCGTAGAAAAGCCATGGTTTCCTTTAGCAAAAGTGAAGGTGAAACCTACAAAGAAGAGGAAGAAGTTATCATCCTTTGCTTCATAGCACTATGAGGAAAATCCTCAACCTCTAGCTCACCTACAAGCTTCAATGATTCAATATGTGAAAATGATAAACTCACTAAAGAGAAGGATAATATGAATAAATTACTTGATTACTTAAATGACCAACACACTCTTGCATTAAACAAAAATGTCCTTCTTGAATCACATATGTTTTTTGTTAAATCTGAGTTATCAAATAAAATCATTAAATTTAATGAATACAATAAATACACTTGTTGTGATCACTAGATTATGATAGATCAACTCCAAGATAAAATAATGGAATTACAAGCCAAATGTGATAAATTTGTGAAAATTACATATACATTCACAATAGGTGAAGAAGACTTAAATATGCTATTAGGTGCTCAATGATACTGTAAGGACTGTGAAGGCTTAGACTATGGAATAAAAAAGTGATTAAACATCAAACACTTATAAATTTATTTGTAAGTGCCTCAAAATATCATCATGTAAATGCTTCCACTACATCAAATAACCATACTATATGTGGGAAAGATAGACATTCATCTACAACCTGTAGGCATATATAAAGTTTAAAATTCACTTCCATCTATAAGAATAAAACCTTGTGTAATATGTGTGGAAAATATAACAATGTTGCTTCATTATTTATATTATCAAAGCATACCAAAATGAAATCAAATTCAAGTAGATGTGGGTACCTATGGGAACCATCTTGCTGAATTAAACACTAACCCACTAAGGACCCATTGAATGGGTACCTAAACTAGGATATTTGTTTTTGCAAGTATGCTTCAAGGTTAATATAAAAATACACAAGTGGTTCCTAGATAGTGGATGCTCGAGATATGTGACCTGTGATCAAACCATGTTCTCCAAGATTACTCCATATGATGGTGGGAAAATAACCTTTGGACACAACTTAAAAGGAAAAAATCATTGGTGTTGGCAACATCAGTATTTGTAACTCTAAACCCTTTATAAATGATATATAGCTAGTTGATGGCCTCAAACAAAACTTGATAAGCATTAGCCAACTTTGTAATAAAGTATTTTTAGTTAAGTTTCCCAATTTGTACTACATGATTTCAAATGAGGTAGATAAATCTATACTTTTTTTATACCCACAAATTAATAATGTGTACATGCATGATGTTGAATCAATAAAATTACATAATACATGTTTGGGTGTAGTTGATAACGATGCATGGTTATGTCATAAATGAATTGCATATGATAGTATGGATTTATTAAACAAATTAGCTAGAAAAGAACTTGTGTATGGTCTCCTAAAGTTGAACATTGCAAAAGATAGATTATGTGATGCATGTCAACAAGGGAAATAACATAGGGTTACCTTAAAACCTAAAAATTTTGTGACTATCATTGAATCACTTGAACTGTTGCATATGGATTTGTTCACGCCTACTAGGACCCATAGCATAGGTGGTCACAAATACGCATTAGTCATTGTAGATGATTACTTTCGGTATACATGAACATTATTCTTTTCTACTAAAGATGATGTTTTTAATGCTTTTCTTGTACTTGCTAATAGAATTCAAGTAGAAAAAGGAACAATAATTCATACTATAAGGATTGATCATAGTAAGGAGTTTGAGAATACGACATTTGTGGAGTTTTGTGACCAAAATGGCTTCATTCATAACTTCTCAAAACCAAGAACACGTCAAAAAAATAGGGCGGTTGAAAAGAGGAATAGAACCTAGGAGGAAGTTGCATGGACCATGCTATGTGACTCCAAGCTTCCAAAATATATTCGGGCTGAAGTCATTGCCACAACAAACTATGTAATGAATTGATTACTCATACAAGCCTTATTTAAAAGGGCACTTTATTAGTTCTACAATGGTAGGAAACCAAATGTGATTTATCTACATTACATAGTTTTTTCCTCAACAATGGAAAAAATAATATTGGTAAGTTTGATTCAAAAGGTGATGAATGTATCTTTATCGAGTACCCTTTACAAAGAAAGTTTATCGAATCTTCAACAAACAAACAATGTGTAGAGAACCTAATAGGAAGAAATAGGTCTTTCTATTCAAGTTAAAATCTGGACCAATAGGATGATGATGATGCTATGAATGTCGAGCATGACAATTGAGAATTGAATTGAAGTTGAATACAAGTGAATTATATGTGAGTTCAAACTCAAGCAAATTGAATGTGTGTGAACAGTTTAGCTTGAAAGTTTTAATATCTTCGTCTATGTGAATTTGAGATTAATACATTTCTTTTATACTCTCCTTAATCCATATTTTCCTACCATAATTACCATCAAAATCATATTATAATTTGTGGTTAATCAAATCCCTAATTTGGTATACACAACTGAAGCACTAAACCTTCCATTCAAAACCTTAACCTTCCCACATAAACTAAACACAACCTTATTTATTCTCTTTGAACCAAACCCTAACCCTAACCCTAAACCATGACTCTAATCTTCATCTAAGCCCTAACCTTCAAAGCTTAAATTTAGCATCATACCATCATTGAATGCTTATGCTAATTAGTAAACAACATTCGAATCATCATCATCATTAAATCACCATCACTGATTCATCATCATCATTCCTTTACTATATTTGAACTATTCCCATCCTTATTCCATCACATTCTAATCTTTAATTTGCTAATTCATCATCAATGAGCCTTTTGCCTAATATCTGCACCTACTTGGAGCATTAATCCCACATATTTGAGAATTGCACCCTCCCACACACATCACTATGGCTACTATCACAAAGCTTGACATAAATGGCAAAGGTAAGCCTGTTGATCAAAAGCGATATCTAGGTATGATCGGCTCACTTCTCTATCTAACAACTTTTAGACTTAATATCATGCTTAGTGTATGCCTTTATGCTAGATTTTAGTGTAATCCCAAGGAATATAACATGATTGCTATCAAAAGAATCCTTAGATATCTAATCGACACTCATAACCTAGGCTTGTTATATCCTTGTGACACTATTATAGATTTAATAGGTTATTTCCATGTTGATTTTGTGGCCTACAAAGTAGACAGAAAAATAATCTCAAGTACCTACAAATTTTTAGGAGAATTCCTAGTTATTTAGCATAGTAAGAAACAATCTAGTGTTGCACTTTCTATGGATGAAGCATAATAGATTATCATGTGTGCTTGTAGTGCTCAATTAATTCCGATAAAACATTAATTAAGTGACTACAACCATAGAATTGAAAGGAGTCCGATTAAATGTTATAACACCAGTGCTATATGTCTCACAAAAAAAATTCTATTCAACACTCAGAAACTAAATATATAGAAATAAGACATCACTTCATAAGAGAACATGCTGAAAAAGGTGATTTATGTGTAGAATTTATGGATACTTTACATTAATGGGGAGACATATTCACTAAAACCTTAAATAAACAATGATTCACAACAATTAGGAGAGAGATTAGGATGACAATTCTATGATAAAATTACAACTCTCCCAAAATTGTGAAAAATTTAAGCTTAACGGTAAATCATGGCCTTAAGTCTATAACTTAGATTCAAATACAAGCATAACCCATGTGATTCTTGATCAATATAGTATGTATCACAAAATGAATTTTCTATCTATTGGTTTATGGAATAAAATAAAAAGGATTGTTAAAAACCATACAAAAATTAGTGAAACAACATGTGACTAGGTGACCTGTCGATTAGTCGACACAACCAATTGATCTATTGATATATCAACCAACTGGTGGGTTGAAGCTAGGTTAGTTGCTCTCTTAATGATTTATGTTAACATACATAGCCAATTGACTGGTTACTCCATACCAGTCGATCAGTGCAAGAACAATATACTACTTTATCCAAAACAATTGACTGGTTCATTGTGAGTATAAATACTCCTTCTCTTGATCTTTAAACCCTAGACCCTAGTTTCTCTAAAACATTAAACTCCTTCTTGGCACCCTCACGTACTCTCCTTTAAAAATTCTCAAATCATTGTCAAAATCCATCAAATTAATCTTCTCTTGCTCAAATTAACATCAATAACATCACTAATTTCTCCCCATTGTGTCAATATCCCTCAAAACTACCTAATTTGAGGTAACTTGTTTCTTTAACCCTAACTTTCAATCTATATATGTTTGTATCCCTTGCTTTTTTATTGTGGTTCGATCAACGTTATTGAGTTACTTCATTTTGGTTACCCTTTGATGTCACTAACTTGTGCTCCTTCCTTCCTCTATTTTTTTCCTTCTTTGCCATCCTCTATCATTTAACAGTGATGAAACACAAATCAACCACCTCAACGACTCTTCATGTGAGTGTTGGAGCTCCTCCCTTAAAACAGACTTGTACTCAACCAACCCATCTTTCTTATACCTTGGTTTTCTTTGAGGAATAGGCTATTTCACCTCTCCACACTTACTCTTACACATCTTCCTCATCCTCATCCTCTTTGGAAGACTCTAATCCTCCATCTCCACCTCATTTTAGCTATTCCACTTGCCCTTCCTCTTGCACTAAGGGAGCCTCCCTACTATTGACTACCCAAATTGCTCATACCATTGAGGCCTCTCCTTACTCCAACCATTTTTTGGTACCGTAGATGATAAAAGGTGATGGCTTAAATCCTTCCACAAAAAGAATGTCTTACTTGACAAATATATTGACGGTGATTCTTACTCAAATCAATTTAAAATTCCTTTCATGAAATCTCTTACCGACCTTCACCTTCTCCCTCTTTTTACTCTCGAAGAACCGGTCTATCCAAACTCGGAGCATAATTACCACACATGTCTTGGGCATTCCCATAACTCTTGATGAAGCTAGGTTGGTAAGCATCCTCAAGATTCCTTAAAACATAAAAAATAGCATTAATTATATCGAAGAGATGTATAATCACATTTCAAATGAGATCCTGACTGATATGTATTACTGACACTTTGTTTATGGAGGCACCATGAGCTCCTATTGTCTCTGACCCTTTAAATGGGTGTTCCATTGCATGGTGTCCTTGATTTTGTTCCCTTGTATAGGGTCTAGGCCTAATATTATTCTCAAAGGTGGGTATGAGTTGGATAACATCCTCTCTTCTACTCCCATTCGATTTAGGGCAGTATTCTTTAGGCATATGTCACATATGGCGAGATATATCTAGGGAACCTTGGGATACAAATCACTTATCATGCACATTCCCTAAGATTTTTGTGTCAATCTTATAGGCTTTCTAGCTATACCATTGCATTTACATAGTGTCCTCAATATCCTTAATACTGTCATATTCCACCACAAGTGTTATTAGATGAGCCTGGATGGTCAAAAGTTTGAGCTTGGCCCTAAAGCTCTTTCCCTACTCCACCATAATAGTTGACTCACCACTCAGTTTGAACCTCCACCATCACAATCTACTATTGATGATCTGCCTCCTCTATTGAACGATCCTATTTCTCCATTGAATATCCCATCTTCATCCATATGAGGTCATTCTGCTTCCACCTCTCATACACCAACTATGCCTCCATCCACCAACTGTATCACTCTTGCAAGCATATATGATCTCCTTCTCCATATTGTAGACATGTTTACTGCCATAGACCAATGATAAAAAGTAATGGAGATGGATCTACTTGCTGTTTGATCTTAATTTCAACCTGATCGAATGGATAATCCTCGAGGTGGCAACACTACCCATCCTAGCCCTACTCCCTCTATTATTCATATCTTTATCCGACTCTATATAGATCTAGTAGTTGATGGATCTCTTGTAGAGGCCTACCGAGTTAGATGTGTTGTAGTTCAATCATTTGACTTTGAGGCTACTACAAGTGATGGTATTGATGGTCAGCATGGGCCTATGTTGACTAGTTTAGTGGTCTTTGCATTTGAGCTTTCATGTTCTCTGTGATCATGTCTTGTCTCTCTCTCTCTCTGTCTTTGTATCTTAGGCTTTGCTTACTACACATTTGGTCTTGATTATGTACTTGGAATCTTTCTAATGTATATCCTCTATGTCATGTACTTCGCACTTTCAACTAGTTAATGATAACTTGACTTTCTATTCTATTATTCTCTATCATATATGTGTTTCTCAAGGAAAGTTATATGCACACAACCTTTATAGTTTTTTATGTTTCCTTTTCATCTATGCACTTGTTAAGGGGGGATCTTCCTACCTAAAAGGGTAATGTTTTCTTATATAATTCTCACCTTTTTTAATCTTCAAAAGGAGCAGAGAATCCAAGTTTTGAATTAAAAGTTTAAAACTAGTAAATGTATAACCACCATTTCACTCATTACTATTTCACATTTACAATTATACACTTTTGGTTTCTCATCATCAAAAAGGGAGAGATTGTTAACATCAAAGGTTAATTAATGTCATTATATTTGTTTTGATGATAACAAATAGATATTGGTATCTAATGTGTTTTATTATGTGTACATATTCAAGAAAACAACTCATAAAAAAGGAACCAAGACTTGAAGCCAAGCATTTGATATGTCTTAGGTATTTTGTAAGTTCGCATTTAAAATAAAAACTCTTTGTTGAAAAACAATAGACTTGATTTCATTTTAGAAATCTTTTAAAAGTATTTTTAATGTAAATTGACTGGTTTTAGTCAAAACCAATTGATAGGTCCTTATACCGATCAACTAGTTTAGTGTAAACATAGCCTCTGGTTGTATTAAAACTCAAATGGATTGATTGGTGTATATAAAATCAATTGACTCATTCTATGAATTGGTCCATGGGTTTCAATCTTCTAACAACTCAATTCATCTTTGTTTAAACACAAAACTATTTTAGGTAATCCGATCAACTGGTTTGATAACTAGTCCATAGGTTTCAATCTTATAGAAACCTAGTTCATCTCTATTTAAACACATCAATTAGTTGAGGTAAACTAATCAACTGATTTAACGAATTATTCTATGCGTTTCAGTCTTGCAGAAAACCTATCCATATCTATTTAAATACATTGACTGGTTCAAGAAAACCGATCACAAACCAATTAACTAGTTTGGCTATTCGATCTATGGCTCTTAATTTTGTAGAAATCCAGATCCTCTCTATTTAAACCAATTGACTGGCTTGACAAACCAATAGATCGGTATAATGAAAACATAGATCGGTCTCACCATACTAGGATGGTATTCATATGTGTCTTATGATTGCCCGTATGTAGTGCTAAACCTATCAACTAGTTTGAATAAATCGATCAACTGGTGCACACAATAATGACTTTCTATTTTGATCAAAACATGAACAATCAAATGATTAGAATAAACCGTTCGATTGGTGGTATAACTAATAGATTGGTTTCTTTAAATCGATGGATTAGGGAACATTAAATGCTGATTTTCTACTCGTTGAGTGGCACAACTTTTTGGAAATTTGTATCTAACAACTATAAATGAGGGAAACCCTATTAAAACCAACTTTTTAGATCATTGATTATATAATTAATCTCTTACACTAAAATCATTCAATTACTCATTCAAAATACCCAACTTTTATATTTTTGAGTTTTCAACTAAAAAGTGTTCTTTGCTCACTTCTCTTAGTTAGAACTATTCTCAAATTGTGATATCCTATATTAAAATTTAGCTATATTACATCTCATTCAAATAGAAGCACTTTCATATCTTATATTTGGCGAGAATCACTTTTAATCACAATCTCCACTCAAAAATTAGTTAAAGGGGTAAGTGAGTGATTACCTATCATTCTTGAGAGATTCATGTGGTGAGTTTAGAGAAGATAAATATTTGAAGTTATAAATCATCTTTTTATAGGGTAATTAAGATTGTAATGTTCATAAACTAAGAGAAAAGTGATCATCAACAAAAAAAAGTCACTATTTTAAAAATATAAAAGGGAGAACATTTTAGTAATGGATATAGAGAGCAATTTACTCTTGAACCAGTTTACATCATGTGTTAAATTTTTATTTAGTCATTTTCATTCCACAAAACTGTACTCAAACCCCTCTAGGATATTTTTAGAGTTATCGTTTCTCTTTTCTTCTTCTAATATTAACTTTAGTTCTCCCTTATTTCTCTTAAACAAGGAAGGAATAAATATTTGAGAAAGGTTTAAATTTCTAGCTTTATTTTCCTTGGAATTCTATTTTGAGAAAATATTAAGTTGTGTTTTTGTTCTTTTGATTTTTCTTTTTTTTAATGGAGTTAGAAAAAGGAGCTCTAATGGTTTTGACTCTTGATTCTCTTAGGAGTCAAATTTTTGGTATACATCCATCAAGTTAGGAGATTTATTTTAGAACAATTTCTTAAAGGT
The DNA here is from genome assembly GCA_030549775.1 of Tamarix chinensis. Taxonomy (NCBI): domain Eukaryota; kingdom Viridiplantae; phylum Streptophyta; class Magnoliopsida; order Caryophyllales; family Tamaricaceae; genus Tamarix; species Tamarix chinensis. The sequence goes on along the minus strand of CM060177.1, from coordinate 59,495,303 downwards.
ACGCTATTCCTATCTTTTATATGAATTTGGCTTTTGTTGCTTATTGTGGTTCCATATTCTTAGTGGGCATCTGAATTGAGCATGGGATAACTGTATTCTATAATTTGACCATGTGGTAGAGTTTCTTCCTACAATTTAAGCATTATTAATTTCTCTAATTTTATATATGATTTGGATATTTAAGTATGATCTCATTTAAATGCCCACATTACCATGTATCCATGTGATTCTATATGTGCAACATACCTCTTTATATGTTTTATGACATAGCAACATACTAGGATTAATATAGTATAGTTTGGTAAATTTTAGTGTGTGTATCGCAAGTCTAGGTGCTCTTTTAGCTAGACCGGTCATTTAGTTCATTAAACCCATTAATTGGTTGTGTGGACACTTGCTGTAACACCCCCAAAATTCACTACTGAAAAATTTCGTTTTATTTAAGATAATCGCGGAAGCAGATAAATAAAATGTGAACTTTGGGAGTATTACCGCCACACTTAGTACCAGACCGGTTCACTCATACCGTTCCAGTACCAAGTGCTAAGGCTAAGAAAAGTAAAATACATTCTGAAAGAAATTCAACACTCATAAATCAGAGTAGCGCATCAAATCGTTTACAGGAATAAAATCCACCAATGGTGGTTACTTTAATAACGCTATATTTAAAACCAAGAATTTAAATGAGAAAGAGAAAAGCTAACGATACCAGAAAATTCCTTACTCTCCTTCCCGTAACCCACTTGAGTAGCACCTGAAAATACCTGCAAGGGCACTGCCCATTGAATAGGCAGGGGGCCCATAAAGGGAATCCCTTTAGTACTACGGTACTGAGTAACCCTTTAATATCACACTTAAAGACAGGCCCGCATACGGCACATAATGCAAGCTACACATATAAATAATGAGAGATGCATACATAACAATAACAAACATAATACTTTATAAGACACGATCGATACTTTGGGCCTTAAGCCATGTCATAATGTAAGATCCATACATTCGGGCCTTAAGCCATTGTTCCATCATCATTCAATCAATATCATATTTTATATCCATGTGAGTGCGAGAACCCCACTATTATAGCCGGTGGACCGGAAGTCAACACACAGGGCAGAACGCCTCAGACCACTATTATTGCCGGTGGACCGGAGGGTAAACGCACATGGCAGAACGCACCTGACCACTATTATTTGCCGGTGGACCGGTCTGGCCCCGACTCACATGGTGTTCCACTATAAGTGATTATTATTTTTCCATAATCTTATTCACATACAGAACAGATTTTATTGAGCTCGGGACCCCCACTATTTTAGCCGGTGGACCGGAATATATAAAATTATCATCCAGGGCACAACGCTCCGGGCCACTATTATAACCGGTGGACCGGGATATATAAGAATCATCATCCAGGGCACAACGCTTCTAGCCACTATTATAACCGGTGGACCGGAATATATAAGAATCATCATCCAGGGCACAACGCTCCTGGCCACTATTATAACCGGTGGACTGATACTCAATATCATAATCATCTGGGCCCGGCTCATCAATATTCCACTTTCAATAATATTATCTTTCCTTTCTTTAACCAGCACATCAATCATATTTATTTGCCTCGAATGGGAGATCGATAACCCGGGACACAAAGGTACACCGGTCGTACCGGTGCATATCAGCTACTCAGTACCCTTCAACCATAAACCTAAGGACGCAAAGGTACCCTGGTCGTACTGGTGCATAAAGCTAACTCAGTACCCTACCGACAAGGACACCTAATCCATAAGTATGCATACCCCCTAACTAGGTCCGTAGAGCTACGAAGAGTAAGATATAGGGCCTGGCTGGGGCACAAAGGCACACCAGCAAATATCAGAATAATCGTGGACTAAACCACGTCCTTAGGGTAGCGACCCCTAAGGAGTCACCATTCCCGATCTCGAGGTCTTTCACTTTAAGTAATAGTGTCTTAATTAAGGTGGTCACGAGAAGCACGATAATTAGATACTTATTCACTTTCGATCGTTCCGATATCATTAATCGTTTCTTATTCAGATGATTATCTAGGATATCACAGAGAAACCATTAAGGCCATACTAATTCTCAAATACTCTTACTTGGTTAATCAACATTACTTGAATCATATTATAATGTTCCACAATCTCAAAGACATGTTAGGTACAAATTACTCATTTGCCCTTTACTTATATAATTGTTAAGTATCCATTCCTTACTTGATAAATTACCACATTACCCTTAAGGTTGCATAATTACCAAATTACCCCTTATACGGTTTAGGTTACCAAGTTATCCCCTACACTTTTTAAATCGCCATTCACTCTTCATAATTGCTACACTTATCATATTTCCCATTTGGTTGGTTAGATTACCAAATCGCCCTTCTCCTTGTTATAATTACTAAATTGCCCTTGAGTTGGATAAATTACTAAATTACCCTCCTTCATTATCATGATTACTATCTTGTCCCTTTAGTTGGTTAAATAATTATCACTTTACCCTTTAATCGGCTAAATTACCAAATTGCCCCTTTAGTTGGATAAATTACCAAATTGCCCTTCTCCTTAATCATAATTACCATTTTACCTCTCTCAATTATTTTAATTACCATTTACCCTTTTCAATTATCATAAATTCCAAATTAACCTTCCTCATAATTAATTTACCCTTCTTCATAATTATAATTACCAATTTTACCCTTCTCCATATTTAAAATTACCATAATGCCATTTAATTGGTTAATTTACCAAATTACCCTTCTATAGCATCATACTTATCCAATTGCCCTTCTACAATCATAATTCTAAATTATCTTTTGTCGTTATCATAATTACCACGTTACCCCTTACTCCCAAGTTTACCATAATATCCTTTTATTTACAAAATTACCAGTTTACCCCCTTACATCCAATTTTACCACAATATCCTTTTATTTATGAAAACTACCACCATACATCTTTTACTTTACAAATTACTATTTTACCCTTTCACATCCAAGATTACCATATTTATCTTTCCATACATAATTACCATTTTGCCCTTCTTTCCCAAATTACCATATTACCCCTTTACTTATAAATTACCACTTCACCATTCACTTATATAATTTACCATATTACCCTTTTCTTATAAAATTATGATTTTGCCCCTCTACCTCCAAAATTTCCATAATGCCCTCCTTCATCCAAAATTACTATTTTACCCCTACTTCTAAAATTACCATTTTACCCTTCTCTCTCACAACCTTCAATTTTATCCTTTACTTATAAATTATCATTTAACCCCTTTATTTTTAAATTACCAAAATACCCTTTTACTTATAAAATTACCGAAATACCCTTTTCACTTATAAAATATCCATTCAACCCCTTTATTCACCATTTTTATGAATTTACTAACACTACATAAAGTAATGATATTAATACTTCATTTTTATCATCTAAGTCCACCAACTTGTCATTTTCAACATAATACTCATTAGCAACTACACACATTGATTTATATACCTCATAAGCATAATTACTAAAATACCCTTAAACAATAACATCATTCATGCATTAGCAACATGATACATCATAAACAAGTACTTAACATTTCTATCCATATTCAAACTCCTTCTTTATTTAACATACCTACATATGGCACAAAAGTTATCATGCTTTTTTTTTTTATCAAACAATATAAGAACCATATACATATCATGCTAAGCATACAAAACATGCATAAAATCATACTAAACCCTAAATGTGCTAGCATACGTTTTTCCATATATTTAAGGGAGGATTAACGGTTACCTTAATCCCGCAAAATATCAAATCTTACCAAGCATAATTAGTAACTCAACGCCTAAAAATAATATCCATCATATTTGTTAGAAATAAGAAGTTAAAAAGGATAAAACTTTATAAAACAAATTTATTTAATAATAATACACTTTAATTAAATATGGATATACCTCAAAACTTAACCAAATGAGTTTCAAAATAAGGGGGAGCTCACGCTGCATGAGCAGCGTGAGTTTCATGCATAATCATGGGGAGAAAAGGGCTCAAAGAGGGTGAAGGGAGAAAAATAAGCCATTTTCGGGTTGGGGTCTTTGGGCTAGAAAAGAAGGTAGTTAGGGGAGGTTCTAAGGCAGGGGAATGGTGCAGAAGTGAAGAGGGGGTGTAGGTGGAGGCTAAGGGTGGTTTCACGGCGGCATAGGGCGGCGGAGACGGCGGAGGCAAGGCGGCGAAGTTGGTTGCCGAGAAGGGTCGAGGGGAAGGGGCTGAGAAGGAAGGAAAAGTGAAGGGAAAGATGGAGGGGTACAAGGGTTGGTTTCGGCCAACTATGACATGGTGGTTGTAGAGGGGGTTGCAGGGTGTCGAACGGTGGGTTGGGTGGCGGCAAAGGTGGCCGAAAGGCGGCGGAAGCGGCGGTTGCAGGTGGCTGGGCGGTAAGGGGGAAAAGCTGGGAAGAAAAAGGAAAAGGAGGAGAAGGGAGGAAGTGTAGGGCTCGAGGGGCGGCGTGGTGGTGCAGGGTGGTAGTAGACGGTGGCATGAAGGTGGCGCAGGGGTTGGGCTTGGTGGTTCGAGCGGCGGCGAGCGGCGGTGATCAATAACGGGGAAGAAAAATGGGGAAGAAGGAAGGAGAGAGGAGAGAGCTCGGGGAAGGAGAAAAGGCTCGAAAGTGGGGCAGAAGGGAGCTGGGGTGGTGAAGAAAAATAAGAGGGAGAAGAGAGGGGCAGGGCTGGCCGGCGATCGGTGCTGTAGATGGTGGCAGGGCTGGTTGGGTGGCAGGGGAAAAGAGGGAAGAAGAAGGGAAGAACCGGGGCACGCGGGGTGTGGTCCAAGGGCCGGTTTTGCTCAAAATGGGAAGGAAAATGACGGGGGAAGAGAGAGAGAGAGGGAGAAGGTGGTGGTGGCAGGTGCAAGGTGGCGGTCGGCGCTCGACAATGGCAGAAAAGAGAGTCGGGCGTGGGAGGAGGAAGAAAGGAGAAGAAGAAAGGGACGGGCGGCTGGACCGGCGCAGAAAAAGAAGGGAGTCGGCCGGCCCAGGGGCAAAAGAAAGGAGGGTGGGCTGGCGTGCTGGGCGGCGCGCGAGGGAGAGAAGGGGGGACGGGAGAGACGGGCCTGGCCCAAATGTGCGGGGGAGGGCTGGCCTGGCGAGGCAGCCCGAGGGAAAAGGAAAAAGAAAAAGAAAAGGAGAAAGAGGAAAAAAGGAAAAAGGGGAAATGGAAAAATAGGAAAATTAATTTAATTTAATTTATAAAATCATAAAATATAATATTCATGGTAAATTATTTAATTTAATAATTTAATTTATTATAATCTAATATTTTAGTTTAAAAAGGATAAAGTTGGTAAAATATTAGTTTTGGAAAATTATTTAAATAAAATAATATGATAAATAGCAAAATATTTATTTTTAATTTATTAAATACTTTTATCCAAATTTACATACTCTAAAATCTATAAAATAATTAAAATAAATAATCTTAAAGCAATTTTATTCCAAATAAAAGTAATTTATTAAAATATAGGTTTTCGAAAATTTTGGGGTATTACACTTGCTTTGTTAGGGAATCTTGATTTACTGGTTGTGAGATCAGTCAATTGGTTCAATGAACTATTTAACTTATTCCTATAAGTAGTTGATCAGATTTCCAAACTCATCGATTGATTTCTTATGAATAGTTGATTAGTCCAACTAACCATTCAATTGATGGTTTAGGTCCGGTATGACTAGAATAGTCGACTAGTTGCATGGTTTGATAAAGTTGTTTGATTATACTTTTCCATGATTGTTGTTAATTATTTTTCTTCTTTTGAGCCTTTTATATTAATTCCTCCATGTAATTACAACATTAACAATATAATTACCACTAGGATTTTTTTTGGAATTAATAAGAATGATAATGATGATATTTAGAACTTGAATTGGTTAAGTTTGGTGTGGTCTTTAAATACCAAATTGGTGGCTTTTATGCCTTCAACCATGTATGGTGGTTGTGGTATCCCATGGTGTATTATTCCTCATGGCAGGTGCACTCAATGTGTGGTGGGTGTGGTATCCCAAAAGAAAACCCCTTTGATGTATACTAACCTCATGTGGTGGGTATAGTATCCTATTGTGTATGTTTTTTGCCATAGCTTTTGTTCATGGTGGAGAAATGCGTGTGGTTTAATGAATCATCTTAATAACTAGAAATTATGTGGTTACTAAAGGAAGATTTATAATAAGGTTTATGATGTGTGGTTGTGATGCATTTACTATCTTACTATTCTTCCATGATCTCCATGCAAGCCTACCTTGTTATATTGCTACCATGAGTCTGAGTGTTTTCTTATATTAGTATGATTACAACATGCTACGATGTGACTTTGATGTGCTACAAGGATCTTACCATGTTTTAGATAATCTATTTTACCAACACTTCACTATACTAATACTATATTTTTGTGGTCACTGTGATAATCCAACTTCTGGTATGGGGAGTAAAGGATGATTTATAGGGGTACAATTCTTAGTTATAGTATGGTATTGATGATGCCATGGGCTAGTAATTGGCTATTGCTTGGGGACTAAAGAGTTACTTTTTTATGTAGTTAAGAGATAGGCTAACTGATTAGATGTTATTTTCCCACTATGTTAGGATGTTTTGGATTTCATCTGGTTATTTAAATTCTTGGATTTAATTCCTATATTTGGATTTTGTAAACTCTCATGCTCATTTCTAATTATAGTATGGTTACACTGATCACTATCATTATTAGTATTTTTGTATTGTTAGTGAGTATATATTCTTTCACAATTATTATTTTTGCCTTGAATTAGGCATGGGGTTAGGTGATGATCACACCTTTCTCATGGTTGATCCCCATTTTTTCTTTTCCAAACACTTTCGCATTATCTTTGAAATGAAAAATTTTTAGTTTAAAAATTAAGGTTGTTTCATGTAGTGTAAGATTGCATGCATGGCATGGAAAAGGGAAATGAATGTGAGAGCATGGGGAGAAGGGGTGTGCATGGTCCGAAGAGAGAAAGGAGGAAAGGGGATGTGCTACGCAGTTCAGGAAGGAAGGAGGAAGAAAAAAAGAAAGAAAAGAAAGGAAAAAGAAAAGGGGGAAAGGGGAAAGGGGAAATGAAGGGAAGAAACGGAAAAATTAAAAAGAGGAAAATAAAATTTTAGGCTAAGGGATAGGATTGGGTTTAAGTTAAAAAAAGTTAGTAATTTAGCTAATATTAATCTACCAATTATTTAGGGCTAGTTTTAGGCTGAAAAAAATAAATTAACTAGAATTTAGATTTGTTTAAGGTTATAATATTATGTAATTATGATTAATATTAGATAAAATTTTGGGGCATTACCTATTGAGTATAAGTGAATGTGAGGATGAAGGAATTACTTGTTATACGCTACAAAGAATTATTCAATTACAAACTAATGAGCTACCCAATCAAAGAGAGAATAAATTCAAGGCTAAAGTATAGAATATATAGTTTGTCGAGTTATCATTGATAGTTATTCATGTACAAATGTGACTAATGAGAGGATGAGATGGGATTGAATACAACACCACATCCCAAGACTTATTATCTTTAATGAGTCAATAAAGACAAAGGAGTTAAGGTAACTAAATAAACCCTAACCTTATTTCAAATTGGTAATTATTATGATGATGTGCTATGTGTTATTTGGCCCATGGATGCATATAGAAACATATTAGATAGACTATGGTAGTATGATAGGAGTTCTTTTCATGATGGTATTACTAATGAATGTCTATTTGAGAACGATAAGAAAAGGCACAAACTTAAGTCTTCTAACGGTAATAATACTCTAATAGTTGAGAATAAGACTTTGTTTTTACATTAAAAGGTTATGATAGAATGTATTAAAGAAGAAGGAAGTTACTATGCATTGATTATCAAGGAATTCCAACAAGGGAAGAAAAAAGGGTAGTAATCCTCAATTACATGAGCTTCTTGGTGAATATAATGATGTATTTCCTAATGATTTACAACATAGATTACCACCTAAAAGATGAATAGAGCATGCTATCGATTTAATGCCTCACGTGTCCTTACCTAATCGTTTTGCATATAGATTTAATATAGAGGAAGCTAAGAAATTACAAAAATAAATACAAGGTCTTATGGGAAAATGATATATGTGAGAGAGCATGAGCCCATATTGTGTACCTACATTACTTATTCTAAAAAAAGATGGTGTATGGTATATGTATATTGACTGTAAGGCTATAAACAATATCACTATCCTATGATTATATTAGATGAATTGTGTGGAGAACAAGTATTCTCTAAAATTGACCTAAGTATTGGATATCACCAAATGAGTATAAGAGAAGGGGATGAGTGGAATACTATATTTAAAACAAAATATGGTCTTTATAAATGGATTGTGATGCCTTTCAGCCAGAGTAATGCACCTAGTTTGTTTATGAGAGTTATGAATGAAGTGCTTCATCATTTTCTTAGTAAACTCATTTTGGTGTACCTCGATGATATACTTGTGTATAGTAAAAATCGGTATGGCCATCTTAGTCATTTGAGGAGAATATATGATAAACTAATGGAAGCTAAAATCTATGTAAACAATAAAAATTTTGGCTTTATGCTTTTGAGTGTTGTTATCTTTTGTTATATTGTTAGTTGTAATGGTATAAGAGTGGATCCCAAAAAGATTCAACCTATTTAAGATTGGATAATACCCAAATATATTCATGAGGCAAGGAGTTTTCATGGACTTATTATCTTTTATATGACAATCATTTAGGACTTCTCAACTATTTCCTCTTTAATTACACATCTCATGAAGAAATGCTAATTCAAGTGGGGAGAAGAAGCAATTAAATATTCAAGATTTTGAAAGAAAAAATATGTAATGCACTATTATTATTATCTATACCTAATTTTGAGAAATTTTATGATGTCACATGTGATGCTAGTGGGGTAGCGGATAAGAGGTGTAATCTCAGAAAAAAAAAATCCATTTCATTCTTTCTTTAAATATTAAATGGGGCTAAGTTGAATTACTCTATGTATGATAAAGTGTTCTATGCCATTATAAAAAGCCTAAAAACATGGAGTCATTATATGTGACCTAAACCATTTATTTTGCATTCGGACCATAAATATTTGAAATGTTAGCATGGATAAAAGAAATTTAGTCTTACCAATAAAAATTGGGTTAATTTCTTATACTACTTTATGTTTTTTTCAAACATTTAGATGATAAAGAAAATGTTGTAGCATATGTATTATTAAGAAGGTTTTTGATACTTGTCATGTGGATGCTAAGTTATTAGGTTTTGAAATGTTGAAATTTATGCAAAAGATGAATATTTCTTTGAGATTTATGATGCATGTTAAAAAAATAATAGTCATAGTAATTATTTGCTTTAATATGGCTTTCTTTTTAAGATTAATAACTTGTATATACCTAGATCAAGTGTGCTTGACTTACTTGTTAAGGAAGTGCACAGAGGAGGTATAGCTAGTCATTTTTGTGTGCATAAAGCTGTGAAAATATTACAAGAACATTTTTATTGACATCGAATGAAAAAATTAGTTAAAGCTATTATTAAGAGATGTGCAATTTATCAAAAGAGAAAAAGTTTCTTCTATATGCGTTTCTAAACTCCTTTTCATATTTTTAGTCAACCATAAGTGGGGGTTAGTATGTTCTTTTTCTTAGGGTTATCAAGGATACAAAGGGGAAAATATTCTATCACAGTATGTAACACCCCTAAAATTTACTATTTTTTAAAATAATAGCAGAAGCAAAAATGGTAAAGTTTAGGGATGCTACCGCCACAATTAGAACCAAACCAATTTCCTTCCACTGTTTCAGTACCAAGTGCTAAGGCTTAAAAGAACATAACATAATTTACACAAATCCAAGATTACAACAAAATTAGAGTAGCACGTTAAAGATATTACAAAATTAAAATCCACTATTAGTGGTTACAAGAATAAAATCATTAAACAAAGTAAATATGAAGGTTAAAAGATAAACCCTGAAAGCTTCCTAGATATTCCTCATGCTCTTAACAGGAAAAGAAACTTGAATAACACTTATGGGCTAACCTGCAAGGGATACCACACATTGAATAGGTAGGGTCCACAAAAAGAACCCTTTAGTACTACGGTACTGAGTAACCCTTTATAAAGAAATAAAAGGTTAGAGCCCGCATGCAACATATCGTTTAAACAGAAGAATATTAAATCACACATATACGTATAGGACCAGATACAATAATTATTGGAATGGACACATAATGTGAAATCACATATCACAAGGTTCGTTCACTTAGGAGTAACAACACTTACAAATAGAGCATCCAAGTGAAGCTCTTTGTAGTGACTAAAAGTGTCCAACCACACACTCCATCAACATAAACCACCATTTAATCCAAGACAGGCACCAAGACCATAATCATACCATAACAACAGGTCATACATTTAATCATCATTATTTGGACTTAAACATTTAGTTAAATATTATTCATAATTGTAATACCCAAAACATTTTCATAGCCTAATCCTACATCTTTAACACTCTAATTTGATTCTAATATCAAGAAATTTTATTTTATCCTTACCCTAATTTCTTAATCCCAAAACTTTAACCAAAATCTAAAACCTTAACTCAAACAAATCACATTTTGTAAACCAAAATAAAAACCTGCTAAAGTTTTTAGTAATCCTAATTACTTATGGCTAATCAAAAAACACCCCTAAACTAATCCCCAAATCCTTTTCCTTTTTCCTTTCCTTTTCTTTCTTCTCCCTTATCCTGTCTGTCCAAGCTGTAACATTAGAAAAACGTTACAACTTATGTCTCCTCCCTTGCACCATCACCCATCACCTTTCTACACCCTCATCCATCATCTATCATCCATCACCTTTCTCATTCTCCTTCTTCTTCTCCTTCTTCCATCTCTCTAGACCTACACACTCCACTCCCCCTATCATTTTACTTCTCACGCAACACATATACTATAACACCCCAAAATTCACTACTAAAAAATTTTGTTTTATTAGAAGAGTTAGCGGAAGAGAAAAAACAAGACTTGTGAATTTTAGGGATATTACCGCTACACTTAGTACCAAATCGGTTCACTCATACTGTTTTAGTACCAAGTTCTAAGGCTAAAAGAATAAATTACCAATTGCTAGAAATCCAAACCATATTAAAAATCAGATTAGCATAATAAACCATTTATAAGGATAAAATCCACTGATGGTGGTTACAAAAATACAAGTTACATTAAAACCAGGAGTTAAAAGAGAGAGAGGTGAACCTAAAGGATTCCAAATAATCCTTACTCTCTTTCCCGTTGCCCACTTGAATAGCTTCTGAATAAGGACCTGTAAGGGACACTACCCATTGAATAGGTAGGGGCCCCATAAATGGATCCCTTCGGTACTATGGTACTGAGTAACCCTTTAAAAACATACTTAAAATCAGGCCCGCAATGTAACACATGATATAACACTATATTCATACATAATGAAAGGTGTATACATAATATTCACATCCATACATTCACATACTTAACAAGTCAATGAGATATTAATAGGTCATAACATATAATCAATACTTCTGGGCCTTAAGCCATTAGTCCATCATTATTCAATCATCTCACGGGTTTTATATACATGTATGTGTAGTGGACTTGAATATATATATATGGAAAAATGCTCCTGACTACTATTATTCGTCGGTGGACCGGTCATGTAGGGTAAACCGCTCCTAGCCACTATTATTCATCGATGGACTTGTCTTGCCCCAACTCACATGGTGCTTCACTGTAAGTACTTAATGTATTTCCGATGTCTTAACTTTATTACGTTTGGTTTGTTGAGCATAGAATCCCCCACTATTATAACTAGTGGAATGGTCATGCAGGGCAAAATGCTCCTGGCCATTATTATTCGTTGGTTGACCGGTCATGCAGGGCACCTTGGCTCCTAGCCACTATTATTCATCGATAGACCGATCTGGGTCCGCCTCAACAATCTTCCTCTTTAAGTGATTAGTATTTTATTCATATCTTATTTGAAAGTATTTCACCATTGAAATGCATGTCACCGACCTCTACTTCTATCCTCCTAAGAGGGTCCATCTCATATCTTGAGACCTTTGCACCTCTTATCATACCCCGACATCCATTCCTCCTTATATTTACTTATAACAAAGACCTAACTCTTAAGGGTGTGGGTTGAAACCCATCACCTTATGACATTTAAATTCTCTCACTACTACCCTCCAGGATTTTTTCCTTGAAGTCCTAATCGGACCTATGTGGCCCAACCTTTTTTTTTATCATCCCACACCTCATCTCATTTAAATTCCACCAAAATCCCACCACTCTACTCACCAATTATACATGTGATCGTAAAACCCTAGTTAGCCGCTCAAACCCTAACACCTTTCTTACGTAAGGATCATCCCATGCAAACCCTATAAATATCCCATGCAAGAGTTACATCACTCATTCATTTTGATCCTAACCTCCTTTTATTTTCCCCCTCACGGATCTTGAGATAATAGGGTCACTCTCATGTCGCCTTAGTCAACTCACTTCCCATTTGTTCATTTTAATCCTTTCACCCCATATCCTATTATTAAACATATTAGCATGCATGTCCTAGAGGGTCACATCATATAACATCATATATAATCATCATCCATATGCTATAAGGAAGTCACATAAGCATACCTTCACTCCAAGTTGCGCTACAAATGATTACTCATTAAGCATAAAGCACACAATATGGCATAACACATGGCACATAACCCACATATAGTTGTTCTTAGCCACATCCTTACTCGGTTTAGGTTACTATCTACCTCCCACACTTATTAGGTCACCAATCACCCTTCATAATTGTTACACTTATCATATTTCAACTTTGGTTGATTAGATTACGGAATTACCTTTCTCCTTTTTTAAAATTACTAAATTGCCCTTTTGTTGGATAAATTATCAAATTTCCCTTCTTTATTATCATAATTACCAAATTATTCTTCTCCATTATCATAATTACCAAAATGACATTCTCCATTATCCTAATTACCAAATTACCCTTCTCTATTATCATAATTACCAAATTATCCTCTCCATTATCAAAATTACCAAATTAACCATTAGTTGGTTAAATTACCAAACTGCCCTCCTTTATTATCATAATTACTAAATCAACCTTCTCCATTATCAAAATTACCAAATTACCCTTTAGTTGGTTAATTTACTAAATTGCCCTTCTCTATTATCATAATTACCAAACTACCCTTTTCCATAATTATCATATTCCCCTTCTACTTACGAATTATCATTTTATCCTTTTACTTACAAGATTACCATTTTTCCCTTTGCATACAAAATTACCATTTTACCCTTTTCATTTGGAAATAACCATTTTGCCCTTTGCCTCCAAAATTACCATTTTACCCTCTACTTCTAAAATTACCATTTTTCCATTTACTTCCAAAATTACTATTTTACCCTTTACATACAAAATTACCTTTTTACCCTTTTCACTTACAAATTACCATTTTGCCCTTTTTATCCAAAATTACCATTTTACCCTTAAATTAAAAGATTACCATTTCCCCCTTTCTCATAAAGTTGCCATTTTACCCTTCATTTCCCAAAATTACAATTTTACCCTTTACTTCTAAAATTACCATTTTACCCTTTTAATTTCAAAATTACCATAATACCCTTTTACTTACAAATTACCATTTTACCCTTTATTACACCACCTTTATCAAATTATCACCACTACATAATGTATTAATATTAATAGTCCATCCTCATTATCCAAGTCCACCAACTATTATATTTCAACATAATACTCATTAACATCCACACATATTAGGCCACACTCTTGCACAAAACATATTACAAAAATGACCCTAGGCTTACAATAATATTAATCATGGATCAATGGTCATATAATATAACATGATACAACATGGATAAGTACTCAACATTTTCATTAATAACCAAACTCTTTCCTTAAGCAATATTTCCACACATAGCATATAAACTAACATGCTCCCTTTTTATTAATTAATACAAGAAAATGTATATATTATATTAAACAACATATACCAAGCATAATAACATAATTAAAAAAAACCTTAATGTGCTAACATATGCTTATCTTTGCATTTAAGTGGGGTTTAACGATTACCTTAATTCCCACAAAGGTTAAACATTACAGGTATCCCAGTTGAAGATTCAAGCTTTAATTAGCAAAATCAACCTTTAAAAATAATATCAATAATTACTATATTAGAAGTAGGAAAACTAAAAAGGATAAAACATTATAACAAATTAATTAATAACTCACTTTATGTAGCCATTAATATACCTTAATAATTAACAAAACAATTCCCACATACATGTTGTAAGGGGGAAAAAGTGTCAAGGGTGGTGAGGTAGATGGGAGGGGGAGATGGTTCGGGTTGGGATTTGGGGGACAAGAGGAGGGTAGGTGGAGGAGAGTTAAGGCCAGAGAAGGGTGCAGGGGTGGAGAGGGGGTTAGGTGGTGGTCGGGGATAGGTATTTGGTGACTAAGGGTCGCGGCTGCGAGGGTACAAAGTGGGCTACAATAATGGACAGAGCTGAGAAAGAAGGAAAAGGGAGGGGGAAAACAAAGGGGCTGCAATGGTTATTTTTTGCCAAAGGAAGTGTGGGAGTGGTAGAGGTGGTTGCAGGGAGTAGTTTGGTGGCTCAGGTGGTGGTAGAGGCGGCGTGATGCTGGCAGATGGAGGGGTTTAAGGGAGGTTTCCAGTAAAGGAGAAAAAAAGGGAAAAAAAAGGGGAGGGGGGAGGAAGAAGGGACTACAGGGGGCTAAAAGGGGTATTGTGATGGTGCAGGGAAGTAGTATAAGGTGGCAGGAGACACTACAAGTGGTTGGTGTGGTGGAGGAAGTGGCGAAGGGGCTGTGGTACAAAAAATAGGGATGGAAATGGAAGGAGAAGAAAATGAGAGAAAGGAGGTCGGGGAAGGTAAGGACCTTAAATAATGGGGCAGGAAAGGGGCTAATGAGGAGAAGAAAAATAAGAGGAGGAAGAAGGCCATAGGTGATTGATCAGGTGGCAGAGTGTAGGGAGGCAGGGAGATGGTAGGGTGGCAAGTATGTGGCAGGAAAAGGAGATAAAGAGGGGAAAAGATAGGGTCTATGGGGTGGGTTTGCAGGGCTAGCTAGATTTGAGAATGCGAAGAACATGATGGGAAAGAGGGAGAGGTAGGTGGTGGTAGGCAGTGATAAATGGGCGTGGTGTTCGGAGTGGCAGTTATGGCGATCAAGATAGGTTGGGGGACGTTAGATGGGGTATAGAAGATGAAAGAAGGTTAAGGGGGAAGCACCAAGTCGGTTGGAGGAAAAAGGAATAGTTGGGTCGGCTCGATCGCTGGGGGAGGAAGGAAAAGAAGGGGGAAGCTAGGCTACAACGTGCGCCTAAGAAGGAGAGGAGGAAAGGGAAGTGGGTTGGCGGCACAGGCTCACAAGGGGGCAAGAGAGCAAGCTGGCCTAATGGCTCGAAGAGGAGAAAAAAATGGAGAAAGGAAGAAGGGAGGAAAAAAAGGGAGAAAGGAGAAAGAAAAGAAAAAAGGAAAAAGGAAAAAGGAAAAGGGAAAATAAGAAAAATTAAAATAATTTAATTTATAAAATAATAGAATGTAATATTTTTGGGAAATAAATTTATTTTATAATTTTATTTAATATAATCAAATATATGGGTTTAAAAAGGATAATTTTGGTAAAATATTGGTTTGCAAATTTATTAAAATAAAATAAGTATGATAAAATAACAAAATATTTATTTTAATTTATTAAATATTCTTATCCAATTTTATATACTTAAAAATACATAAAATAATTAAATGAAATAATTTTAAATGCTAAATTTATCCTAAATAAAAGCTATTTATTAAATTATAGGTTTTTAAAATTTTGGGGGATTACATATATGCTCAACCATCATGGCCCTCACCCTGCGACTAATATCCTACTCCTCACCGTCCTCTGAAGCATCATCATCACCACCACCTTGAAGCTTTACCATCACCATAATCATCGTCACATGCCTCCCTTATTTTTTTTCTTTCTTCCCTAATTCATACCACATACGCTCACATGTACAAACACACCCCCATATTTTCCTTTCTCCCTCTTTGGTTTTGCCTCCATCCTACCCATTTTTGTGTCCAAAACATTGCCTGAGCACACCCTCTTTCTTCTTCTTCTTCTTCTTCTTCTTCTTCTTCTTCATCATCATCTTCTTCTTCTTCTTCTTCTTCTTCTTCTTCTTCTTCTTCTTCTTCTTCTCCTTCTTCTTCTCCTTCTTCTTCTCCTCCTTCTTCTTCTCCTTCTTCTCCTTCTCCTTCTTCTCCTTCTTCTTCTTCTCCTTCTTCTTCTCCTTCTTCTCCTTCTCCTTCTCCTTCTTCTCCTTCTTCTTCTTCTTCTTCTTCTTCTTCTTCTTCTTCTTCTTCTTCTTCTTCTTCTTCTTCTTCTTCTTCTTCTTCTTCTTCTTCTTCTTCTTCTTCTTCTTCTTCTTCTTCTTCTTCTTCTTCTTCTTCTTCTTCTTCTTCTTCTTCTTCTTCTTCTTCTTCTTCTTCTTCTTCTTCTTCTTCTTCTTCTTCTTCTTCTTCTTCTTCTTCTTCTTCTTCTTCTTCTTCTTCTTCTTCTTCTTCTTCTTCTTCTTCTTCTTCTTCTTCTTCTTCTTCTTCTTCTTCTTCTTCTTCTTCTTCTTCTTCTTCTTCTTCTTCTTCTTCTTCTTCTTCTTCTTCTTCTTCTTCTTCTTCTTCTTCTTCTTCTTCTTCTTCTTCTTTCCTCTATTTTTGGCCTGTGCACCACCCATTCCACCACCTTCCACCACCACGGCCACCAATCGCTCCCCATTAGCTGTTGGACTGACAACTAAGGTCACCCCAACTTTCCCTAACATCATTGTTGGCCATTCCACCAACCACCACTTATTTTTCCATCTTCTTTCTCTCGTTCATTGTATTTTTACAAGTGCATGGTTGTGCATGACCACAAACATAACCATACAACACTAAAATTTCCTTTCACATAGTAGTAAAACATAGAACTGCCTAGCCATGCGTGATCTTTTCTCTCAACCAGGGTTCCACCACCTGCAACACAGCCATGCAACTTCCTATTTTTGGTAGTATACTCCTATTTGAACCCTCAAACCTTGTCCAAAAAAAACCAAAATTTTACCATAGCTTCACCACACATTCCTCTATGCATCAACACATCTCATTCATTTATTTAACTATAGTTATTTTAACTTTTACCCTCTTTACCTTGATTTATCCGTTGATTTAACTCTTGAAGCCTAACCATGATTTTTATTTTTATTTTTCGTAGGTGGCATTCTAGTAGCTTCGGAGGAGGAAGTTTAGGATTTGCGTGCTTAGATCTTGGTGTCCTAGTACGTAAGGATATTATATGATGTTACAGTTTTTGGTGTTATTTGGGTTTTTGGTTATATGTGCTTTTTATGATATTATTGATATATGATGTAACATATGTTGATGATGGTACGTTGTGATGATATAAATATTATGTTGAAAGGGAGTAAGAATGAGTGAGAGTTACCATTATGTTATGAATTTGTTGTGATAATGTCATATTTATGGAAATATATGTTATGGTATAAAATGGGCTAAATGAGTTTTGATGAATGGATATAGGAATTCTCATGAGGTATGATGATGATTTGTGGACATGGAAAATAATATGAGTGGAAGGTACAGGGTTTTATAAAATAAAAGGGTAATTTGGTTATTACAGGGTAATAAATAATATTTAGTGTTTTATGTGTTAAGTGCATTAAAATACAATAATATTAGCATGATAAATTCTTGGAAGTATTGTTGTTGTTTGGGGTCCTTAAATGATTTAATGGATAAATTGGGGTAAAATATCTTATAATGATAATATCATTATTCTGTGTAAAATCTAGAGGTTATTCGGATTCTGAATTCATCATTAATGATTAGCCTTATGAGGTTATCTATTGGAATTGAGAATCAGGTAAAATTTATGGGAGATATTATGGCTAAACTATGGAGTTTAGAGTTTTGGAGATTCTTGTGAGTAATACATTGGGATAGGTTTATTAATGTATGTGTGTGGGAATTAGACCATGCATTATAGGCATGATGATAATGATGATATTCCATAGTGGTTCATTGTAAAATGGATGAATAATCAATATGGGAGATTTATTGCTAAAGGGAAAAGATTTAAGGACTTGGTCCTATGCCATATGTATATGTGTTTCAATGTGTTCTATTCTTGAAAATCAATCTTGAATAATTTACTAATCATTTAAAGTGAAACAACATGTGACTAGGGTCAAGGTGGTATATATGTGTGTATGTGTGTGCATTCCTATTCCACAGGGAAGAATAGTGGCTTGCGAGCACTTTGCACTAGGAAGATAATGTTATTAATCTTCGTACCACTGAAAAAAATAGTGACTTTTGAGTGTTTTACCCTGAGAAGTTAGTTTAGCCTGTTCCAGCGAATTATGAATAATGGGGCCCCTACTCATCATGAATTAAAAATATAACAGCATAATCTATAGAAAAGTTACTAAATATTTGAAGTGGAAGAATATGTCAATTAGGACCAAGGTGATCTATATATGTATTATTGTTCCCCAAGGGAGAATAGGGGCTCAAACCTTGTTGCCCCAAGAAGATATTGTTTTTAGATCCGTTTCACTAGATGATAATAATAGCTCATGTGTGTTGTCCCTACTAAGGTGTTTCAGTCTATTCCACTAATTTAAGAATAGTGGGGTTCATATACTCAATGTATATGAAAGAATGAAAATGGATTATACTTAATAAATGAATTTGGATCAATTTCTATCTTATGAGATGTTTCATTTATTTGGTTATTCATTTATTATCTAATGTAAAATCATGTGTTATTTGTACCTTGTTTTGACAGTATTGTTCTCTTGCTTCGTACATAGCCTACTAACCACCCATTTTATGGGTGGTGCTCATTCCCATGAGCAGGAGGCATTAATTTTTATGTGTAGGTCTAAGAAGATCAGCTAGATGATTTTGCTGCCTATGATGCCCTATGTGGTGATGAGTCACTTCCCTTATGTCAGGGGTTGGTTGAAGAGTAATTATTATCTTATCGATGTATTTAACTGGATACCCTTTTTACACCATTGATCAATGATATCCCTTTTTTTTTATTTTGTATTGTTAATATGGAGTTAGGCTCCAAACTCATTATTATACTATAAATGTTCTTTTTTATATAATTTTCTTATGTTACTTTAAATGTGTTAGCCTTGTGATTGATTTAAAGATTGTTACATAACCCAGAATTATGTCAATCATAGTCGTAACCCCTAATATTTTACTTAATTACGTCCACTCTAAAACAAATTTTTTTGGTAGTAAAAACCAGGGTGTTACAAGTTGGTATTATAGCTTTTGATTTTGATTACCTTGTTTTTTTTTTCAAAATTCATTTTTCAATGATCCCTCGTATGATTTTAATGGTCTATTTTACATTCCAGAAAACTAGTTTTCTTTTCAAAAACCTATATTAACTTGTGAGGAATTGAGGATGGGTAGCTTAGGTAGCCTTGAAATATGAATTATGTGCATCATGCGTTAGTTAGCAAGGAAGGATTAGTCCCTAACACAATTTTTATCTTGTAGCTAGTTGGTCATTATGGCACTTAATGGTTGCAATGGTCATTTGGAAGAGGTATTCGAGGCATTTATTGAGTTCATATGATGTATGCTTTAGCCGTCGCCACTACCTCCACATCACCCATAGGAGGGTATCAAATAAGACTGGCCTTGGAGGGTTATGAGATATCACCTGCCAATCTATGTCGGAGATGAGGACCTGGTCATTCTAGAGGGATGGATTTGGGACTTAGATCAGACATTTGAGGAATTTTATTGCCCACCTACCCAAAAGGTGGGTATTATAGCCTTTTTCTTGCAAGGAGTTGCCACTACCTAGTGGGTAGGTCGTTGTACATAGGACATGCTGCAGATGTGCTAGGAGGACTTCCAAGGGGGAATTCATGCTAAGTTATAAATTGAGATTCTTAAGAGGGATAAGGTGAAGGAGTTCATGTAGTTGACTCAAGGGAGCATGATGGTGAAGTAGTACCACGCCCAGTTTATAGAATTGCTAATGTTTACATTAGGGATCACAGCTAGTGAGTCGACTGTGGTTTACCAGTTTGACTAGGGACTCCACTTTCACATCTAGAGGATGATGGGTGTTGTGGCTTTTCATGACTTGGACACATTGTATGAGAGAGCGTGCATTGCAGCTACGTTGGTTTTGGAGCAGGCTTCCATTTTAGGTAAGAGGAAGCTAGAGTTCTAGGGTTCTAGAGGTAAGATCTAATATCGAGGAGGAGGACATCTAGAGTTTTAGTAGAAAGGTTAGAACTAATCTCAAGGAGGTTAGTATCAACATCAAGGTTAGTCAGGAGGTCAGATCAGATCTTAGGGTTGTTGAGGCACTTCATATGCCATTTGTATGGTGAGGATCATCCAAGGTAGAGTTTCCAATGCGCTCCAATTTAGTATAAGATGTGTGGTTAGCTGGGCCACTAATCTTTTGAGTGTCAGTGATAGTAGGGCTAGTATTAGCATTAAGCACCACTGATTCCATAGTCGTAGACTTTCCAACAGTGATACTACCAGCAACCTCAACAACAACTTCAATAGAGAGCAACTTCCCTACCTAGTGGACATCCTAGAGAGAGTAAAGGGAGACTATAGGGGCCTTGCTCTTTCCCTCAAAAAGGAGGAGGTTAGTCTCAAAGTTCTAGAGAGTATCATGGAGGATATTAGGGAAGACAGTCAAGCGGACACTTGAATTTCATTAGCCAAGCAGAGGATGACAGGTAGTTGGATGTCGTCAATGGTACGTTCCTAATCCTATCATTACCAGTTTATTTGTTATTTGGTTCACGATCATCTCTATTGCTTGTGTCTTCTTCATTTATTTCTAAAGCTTTGTCATCTTCATCTTCTGCTGTATCTATATTTGTGATGTTGCCTTCTAGGGATAGATTGGACTATATTAGGCTCTACTAAGATGTGGCCTTAAAGATAGATGGGTAGAATTCCTCGTAGATCTAGTTGAGATGGACCTTTAAGATTTCGACATTATCCTTGTAATGGATATGTTATGGAGGTATAAGGTAGTGATAGATTGTTTGTAGGAGTGAGTCGTGCTACGGGGACCTTAGGATGCTAGGGTCTCTTATTGAAGATGCAAGCCTAGGACTATGATGAGGGTTATATCTTCCCATACATTG
The DNA here is from genome assembly GCA_030549775.1 of Tamarix chinensis. Classification (NCBI taxonomy): domain Eukaryota; kingdom Viridiplantae; phylum Streptophyta; class Magnoliopsida; order Caryophyllales; family Tamaricaceae; genus Tamarix; species Tamarix chinensis. The sequence continues at coordinate 59,473,921 of CM060177.1, read as the reverse complement.
TATTCCTTGGTGCAAAGAGGTCGCTCTATATTTTTGTGTGGAGTTTAGGAGTTGAACAAGGACTTATCAGTGTTTTGGTTATTCAAGAATTTCTATAAATATTTTCTAAGGATATTCTAGGTATGCCGCCGGTATGGGAGATAGATTTCACCACTGAGTTGTTATCGGGAGATAAATTTATTTTTAAGGCACCATATCAGATGCCATTGGTGGAATTGAGAGAGTTGAAGATTTAGTTGGAAGACTTGTTAGCTCATGGGTATATTCAATTGAATGTGTCTCAATGGGGTGCACTTGTGTTGTTTGTGAGGAAGAAGGATGGGCGCCTTGGCTTGTGTATAGATTATTGAGGATTGAATCATTTGATTGTGAAGAACACTACAACAAACAGGTGCATTAACGACCAATTTAGCGACCAATTTTTTTTTGGGTCCTTATTGATATATTATTAACGACCACTAGCAAAAGTCGTCGTTATTGGTATATCTATTGGGACTAATATGATTTTTGGTCGTTAATCATTAATTTATTAGTCGCTAAAAATATTTAAGTTCCACATATACATATATATATGTTTTATAATTTTTTTTTTTCAAATATCTAAAACCCAAAAAAATTAAATGTGATAGAAAACCACATAAATCTTTCAGCTCCTTAAAATTTCTTAAAAAAAAAACCAAAAATTTTTCACCCGCTCGCCCTACCCCCACCCTTATATCGTTTCAATTATCGACTCCTCCCCTCCCTAACCCTCGAAGCTCGACGACGTCCCCTGCCCTGGCTGCCTCCTGCTCTGCGTCTTCAACCCGGGCTGCACCACCACGCAAGCCATTGCCGCTCGAGCACACCACCACACTTGCTCTACCTCGTCGTTGTCGTTGTCGTCGTCCTCCAACTTAGCAGCATGGGAGCAGCAGCAGCAGCAGCAGCCACCAGCAACGCACGAGGACTACCGCGGAGCGCCACCGGCTGTCTGCCTCCAACGCTGCTCGTCACCGGCGAGTGGTCCTTGACCACCAGCGAAGCTCCAGCACCCCTCACTCCCTCCAATTTCGCTGCAATTCGTTTGGTATAATTACTCAAACCCTAACTTATGTTTCAATTAATTTTAAATGAATTAGCTTATGATAAGATAATTTACTTGTTTAATTATATATATATATCTATTGTATGAATGATTTGGAATGGTTAATTGTATTGGTTATGATTAATTTGTGAAAATTGGATTTGTGACCCGGCTATATCCGGATTTGTCGGTTTTATCCGATTTAGCTAGTTTAGATAAATAGAATTTACAATATCCTTTAAAATGTATGTAATTTCATGTTAGAACTATCAATTTGAAAATTTTGTGCGAAATTAATCGGAATTGGATTCTTAGGTTAAAATTCTTGCAAATTTAAATTAGATTGTGTAATTAGAGTTATGTTATTTAATTGTTCTAATTACTGTAGTCTCAATCTTGATTAGCCTCCTTGGGTTTTTGTCTTTCCCTTGAGCATTTGGATATTATGGTAGATTCACAATAGACTTGTTTTTAGGGAAACTCATTCTCCTCCAAGGCATACAATCCAATACATCATAAGGCTAGCTTCTTTTGAGCATATTGCATAGATGTAAGTATATAAATTTTTTTTTTCTGGTCAACACCATAACACTTGTAGTGTGGGCTAGTAAACTCCATAGGAGAATGTCATTGAAGTAAACATGGACAATAACGCTTTGGGCAACCCATGTCTTTTGGCTGTTCGTGGTGTGGCTAGATATTCTGTTGGGAGATGGATGTGGGTTTGTTGCGAATGTCGGTTATGACTATATCTTTATTGTTGAACTTTAGGTTTTTTGCTACGGTCTTATGATGGCTTGAGATTGTGGTTTTAATTGATTAATGGTAGAAAAATTCTTTATCATCCTCAATCTTAGCTTATTAAGGCTTGTTGAAACTTGATGAGAGCCTTCACTTCTTGTTGTGTGGTTCATGACCTTAATGAGGGGAATTCAGTTGCAGACAAATTAGCATAGTTGGGCCATGATGTTGGTTTTAGTTTTCAAGTGCTTAACTATCCTCCTTTATTCAATGTTAAAATAAAACTATGCTACCAACTTGTAATATTTGAATTTTCATCACCACAAAACATTGTTCGTTTGGAAAGAGTTATAAAAGCTGAAGAAAAGTGGGTATGAGATCGTCATATCTAACATGAGTACTAATGTATGCTGTGTACAAGGCTGAAAGTATACTTATATATCAAGGAATTAGTATGGTTAGCACCTAACTCAAGACTAATACATAAGGCTTTCTAAACTCTAAATCAAAGGGTGAGAAAACTCTTTAAATGAAAGAAGTTAAAACATAATGGAATAAGAATAAATGTTTATTATATAAATAAAATCATAAAATAAATGTAAAGAAATAATGGTGGAAAATAAGAACAATTTTTCATGCGAAGACTAACAATGCTCCCCAACATATGACTTTACAAGAGTGTTAACAATGCATTACAGAATGACCTATAAATGGCACATCCAATGTACACACTCAAATCATAATTAGAGGCAACAACTATCATATTTGGGTATACATATGATGAGGATGATATATGGAGGAATCAGTACAAATTAAAGACGAATTGATTATGCGTTGGAAGATGACCCTAAGGAGACAGAAGTGATATTTGGTTGATGATTATAAGAACCTTCAACATGTAGGGAGATTATAATGGGTAAATGATTGGATGCGCGTTGAGTTAAGTGATGCACTTTGGCTTTAGGGAACCTCAAATGTCACTCCATATTTGTATACATTTGATCTAAACATACGCTTATTTCCCATGAATCTGAACAAGTGAAGCACAGTGCAATAAAACCAAGGTCCATAAGGTTGCATCGATCCATACATGCCATAAGGTTGAAACAATCTTCAAACCAATTCAATCCCCATTACAAAACACCCATATACGTCCAGAAAAAGCCCTCCACACAAATAAAGTGTGAGAATCCTCATGAGCATACAACATTGTGTACTCTATCTCCACTTATGTGTTGTTCAAGCAACATAAAAATGGAAGGTTAGTGTAAATTAACCAAATCACTCAAGAGATGGAGGCTAGAGGCGCCCCTACCCCTTTATATTCTAAACTAACAAATGCATGGTTAGTATCAAAGTAAGGAGGATGCATAACACAATCAACATTAGTTGACAATTTCATCTTCCATCGCATAATCAATTTCATCAATTTCATCAACATTCTAAACAACAGTCTCAATTGGAGGACTATTTTCTTCTATCTCCTTAGGGTTATCTTCCATCGCATAATTAATTTCATCAACCTCAAGAGTTGCGAATCTTAACCCCTCAACTTATCTTTAAAGTCTCAAGTGAAGTTGCTTCATTAGAACAGGAATTTTGCAAGCTTAAAGACGAATTATCTTTGCTCACACAGGCTGGTGCAGATCAACAACAAAAGAATCAGGAACTACTCTCTGAACTTGATTGATCACCACAAACAGACATTCAAAAAGGCCATCCACGAGAGGGACGATGCTCTAAAAGCACTTGGAAAGGAGAGAACCAGGGGAACGGGTTTGAAGGTGAAGGTTTCTAACCTGACAAAGAAATTTGAGGAAACTACCAAAGAACTTGAGGACGTGAAGATTGCTGACACTGACCTTATACAATCAAAGACGGAGCTGGAGAGCAAGTACAAGACACTCGCAGAAGAGAAGGGCTTGGCTGAGAAAAGGTTTTCTGATGCCCAAAAACATTTTGGGTTGCATACTGCTATTTACGTGTTGCTAATTATAAATTGAACATGGCTTCTTTAGATTATCTCTTTTGCATGCTTGATATTTGTTATGCGTGAATTATCACATGATTAGTGTTCCATTGCATGAAATTGTATTTTTTCCCTCTAGGGGTGTATTAGATTTTCTTGCTGCCAATTCTGGATTTATAAAAGATGCACATGAAGCTACAGATGTTCAGAACTTCATTGTGTGTGTTGAGATGCTTATCGCAACCTTTGGGAATTTTTATGCCTTTCCATACAAGGAATATGCTAGTGCAAATATTAGTGGCTCTTCTGAATTGACAGGAAGTCTTGCGCATGCAGTGAAGTTGAATGACTTATACCATGACAAAGGTAGTATATGCAGCACCTCTCAGATATCGGCGAGCCTGTTGGTTGATGGAGTTGACCAAACTCTAGGACAATGCAAGTCCTTGTGGGCTTCCCTAGTACAGAAATATGAGGTTTGTTCTTTACCCATCTATACTGTTTAGACTTTGAGAGGCCTATATCAAAATTACCAGTTATAGAGGAAGCAAATAGATATTCTACAGGTTCAGTTCCGACCTTATTATCATAATATACTGTCATATTTTGACCCTATTATTTTGTCGCAGGAAATCACGAGTAGCAACAAGAATCGACCTTACTATCAAGATATCGTCTTCATATTGAATTTTTTGTGTTGGTTTAACCAAGAATCCTGCTTTTGGCTCTCTATGTCGGTTAAACGGGTAGCCATGATATTTTTGTAATGTAATGGTATCCTATAACTCTTTTGTAATATATTTATAATTAATCAAATATTTTGTTGTACCAGATATTTGATACAAATTATTTGTATGAATATTTAGTTGAATGTTTGTAGACAGGTATTTAGAAAATTATATTCATACATTAAAAGGCATATATATGTATACAGGTATAGGGATTTTAATAGCGAAGGAAAAATTGGTCGTTATTGGTGTGAAATTAGTCGCTAATATTATTTACGGAGGTATATTTTGTTCGTCATTATTGCTTATAACGACCAACATTATTCGTTGTCGCTACTGCTTATAGAAACCAACGTTATACGCCGTCGCTATTGCTTATAACGACCAATATTTTTCGTTGTCGCTACTACTTATAGCGACCAACGTTATATGATGTCGTTATTGCTTTAGCGACCAAAACATTTCGGTTGGTCGTTAAAGCCTTTAGCGAGGGAGCAATAATGACCACTGACGACCAACAATTTATTTGGTCGTTAATGACATTAGTGACCAAAATTTAGCCATTAACGACCAAAATTGTTGGTCGTTAAAGTCCTAGTTTTTTGTAGTGGAACCACTATCTACTTCCAAGGACTGATGACTTGTTTGATCAACTTTGGGGCTTCGACCTTCTCAAAGGTTATCTTGAGGTCGAGTTATCATCAATTTCATATCGCCAAGGTAAACATCATAATTATGTTCTTTAGGATACGATACGTGCACTACAAGTTTACAGTAATGCCCTTTGGGCTTACTAATGTGCCTACAATTTTTATGGACTTCATGATGAGGATTTTTTGGCCACTCCTCTATTAGTTTCTTATGTTTTTCATTGATGATATTTTGGTTTATTCTTGGATTAGAGAGGAGCATGAGTAGCATCTACAGACGATTTTATCATTTTTGAGAGAGTATAAGTTGTATTCTAAACTCTCTAAGTGCTAGTTTTGGATTCAAGAGATTACATTTTTGAGACGCGTGGTGTCAGCAATAGGAGTTGCCAAGGACTTAGCGATTCTAAGAGTGATTGAGTGGAAGGCACCTACTAGAGTCTCCGAGGTACGTAGTTTCTTGGGTTTGGCTACAGATGCTTTGCTCAAGATTTCTTAAAGATAGTTCATCCTTTGACAAATCTTTTGAAGAAGACGACTAAATTTTAGTGGGATGATGCTTGTTATGGAGCATTTCAGGAGTTAAAGTAGTGGTTGGCTACATTATTGGTTTTGACTTTGCCTTCAAGTACTGATGGATTCAAGGTCTACAATGATGCGTCGATGATTGTGTTATGATATAACATGGTAAGGTTATGGCTTACTCTTCTCGCCAGTTGAAGCAGCATAAGTAGAATTATCCGACGCATGATCTAGAGTTTTTTGCAGTTGTTTTTGTGCTCATGAATTGGAGGCATTATCTCTATGGGACTATGTGAAAATTATTTACCAACCATAAGAGCCTTAAGTATATAATTACTCATAAGGAGTTAAGTATGAGGTAGAGGAGATGGCTAGAGTTGGTAACGGACTATGATGTCGACTTGACCTACCACGAGGGTAAGGCCAATGTCATTGTAGTTGCCTTGAGTAGGAAGATATCACATTCTTTTGGTTCTGTTCTGGCTTCTAGTCATTTGCTAGAGGAGTTTGGTGAGATGGGGAGAGAGATGATCGAGTAGGGTGAAGAAGAGACTTGGATGTGTGATTTGACCATTACACCAATGGTTTTTAATGAGATTCGAGCAGGACAACTTATGAATGTTAAGCTTAAGAGGATTTGAAAGAATATTTAGGATAGTAGAGCTGAGGTTTCTAGATTCATGAGGATATTAGCATTCATTACCGAGGTCATTGGTGTGTACCTTAGAGTTGCGTTGATCTGAAGCGCCAGATTTTGGAGGAAGGTAATTGTATTGCATATTCCGTCCAACCAGGAGGGGATAAGTTGCATAAGGAACTTAATAGGATATACTAGTGGCCTAGCATAAAGTAAGAGGTAGCAAAGTTTGTATCAAGGTATTTGATTGTCCAGAAGGTTAAGATTGAGCATTAGAGACATACAAGACTGGTTCAACCTTTAGATGTTCAGAGGTGGAAGTGGGACTCCATTTTGATGGATTTTGTGATTGGGATATGAAGCACTCATAGAGGTTGTGATATGATTTCGGTTATCATCTATAGGTTAACTAAGTCTGCAGTATATGTGCTAATGAAGTGGACTTGGAGTATAGATCAATTAGCATATGCATATTTGAGGTTTGTGGTGAGTAGGCATGGTACCTCTAATGACATAGTCTATAATCGGGATTCAAGATTTCTTTCACAATTTTAGGTGAAGTTGTAGGAGGTAATGGGAACGAGATTGAGGATGAGTATTGCTCTTCATCTAGCTACAGATGGATATAGTAAGAGGACGATTTAAACTCTAAAGGATATGCTTCATGCCTGTATTTTAGATTTCCAAGGTAGTAGGGAAGATTTTTTGCATTTGATCGAGTTCTTGTATAACAATAGTTACCACGTTAGTATAAGGATGGCACCCTTTAAGGCATTATATGGATGTAAATGTAGAATGCCCTTGTGTTGGAGTGACATTAGTGAGACCATTGTACTTAGACCGAAGTTGATTGTACTTAGCAGGTTTGATTGATTCAAGACAGAATAAGAGCATATTAGAGTCGTTAGAAGAGATATATAGATTAGAGACGGCGTAGTGATGGTTTTGAGCCGCGAGATAAAATTCTATTGAGGGTTACACCTACTAAGGGAGTGTAGAGATTTGGTTGGAAAAGTAAGTTGAGCCCAAGATATATTAGCCCGTATGAGATTCTTGATAAGATTGGCGAGGTTACAAACCTTTTGACGCTTTCACCAAAGTTGGCTTGAGTTTAGAACGTCTTCCACATTTCTCAACTAAGGAAGTATACTGTAGATCCTTCACACATGATCAGACTAGATAAGATCGATCTCGAAGATTTGTTATCTTATGAGGAGAGGCCTTCGAGGATTCTCGATACCAAGATTCAACGCACCCGAGCGATCTCAGTTCTACTTGGGAAGATTCTTTGGAGGCATCATGGGGCAGAATAAGTGACTTAGGAGACCGAGAAGGATATATAAGAGGCATACTCCGATCCCATTAGCTTAGGTGTTTAGAAATTGGATGTTTCATTCTCTTAAAGGCTTAGTCCCAGGAAATATAGTAATAACTCTAATGGATTTGACCACTGAAATTGCTTCCTTACATCTTTTTCCTCTTCTTCCCTACCCTAGATTTGTTGAGTTCGGGGGTGAAGTCTCTTTTAAGGGGGTAATGATGTAATACCTAAAAATTTTCTTAGCTTAATCTTGCATCATTAATGTTCTAATTTGATTCTAATATCAAAAAATCTTATTTTAGCCTGAACCTAATTTCTTACTCTTAGCACTTTAACATTGGCTCAAATAAATTTTAATTTGTGAACCAAAATCAAAACTCGCTAAAATTTTCACTAATTGTAATTAATTATGGCTAATCAAAAAACACTTGTAAAATAATCCCTACCCCTTTCTCTTTTTCCTTTTTTTTTCTTCTCTCTTTTCCTGTCTGTCCAAGTCGTAACATTAGAAAAACGTTACAACTTGTGTCTCCTCCCTTGCACCATCATCCATCACCTTTCTACACCCTCATCCATCATCCATCACATTTCTCCTTCTTCTTCTCCTCCTCCTCCTTCCATCTCTATAGACCTATACACTCCATTCCCTCCAGACTTCTCATGCAACACACATATGTACAACCATCACCATCCTCACCTTGCAACTACTACCCTACTCCTCACCATCCCCTACAACCATCATCATCATCATCATCACCTTGTTGTTGCACCATCACCATCAACATCGTCGTATACCTCCCCTATTTTTTTGTTCTTTCTTCCCCAATTCACACCACACACGCACATATGTGTGTGTATGTATGTATATTTGTATATACCACACTCTTCTTTCTGCCTCTTTGGTTTGACTCCATTCTACACATTTTTGTGTCCAAAACACTACCCAAGAACCTCCTCTTCCATCTCCTTTCTTCCTTCTCTTTTCTTCTTCTTCTTACTCCTTTCCCCTATTTTTGGCCTACGCACCACCCATTCCACCACCATGCACCACCTCGACTACCACTCACCACCTATTGGCCGGTGGACTAACCACTAAGGTCATCCCAACCTTCTCGAACACCATCACCGGCCATTGTTGCTGACCACTACCTCTCTCCCCTTCTTTTTTCTCTTATCCATCCCATTTTTTCAAGTGCATGGCCTCAAGAATAGTCGTGCCACACTAAAATTTCCTATCACACAACTATACAACTCAATACCGCTTAGCAATACATGATAATTTCTCTCGACCAAGGCTACGCCGCCTGAGCATTGCCGTGAAACTTAGCAATTCTTGGCCATGCCTGATCTTTTCTCTAGACAAGGGCAATACTACTTCCCATTTTTATAATGCACCCATATTTTCACCCCTAAACCTTGTCTAAACACCACCAAAATTTTACCATAGCTCCACCACACATTTTCCACACATCTCAAGCTCCCATTTGACTATGGTTATTTCTACTTTTATCCTATTTACCTTGATTACTCCTTTGATTTAATTATTTTAATGGAACCATGATTTTTTTTTTATTTTCTATAGGTTTATTATAGTAGCTTCGGAAGAGGAAGTCTAAGATTTGTGTGCTTAGAGCTCAGTGTTCTAGTTGGTAAGGGTACTATACCACAGTGGCGGAGCTAGGATAAAAATTCCATGGTGTCCTCATATAAAATAATACTCTTAGATCTTAAGTAATATCAATATATTGCGCTTAAATATAAAATTTTATATAGTTTTACAATACTATTCGTCGAGTTTTCATACTTTGAAATCAATCTAAAATAACATCATTGCTAATATAATTAAATACATCTCTCTCTATAAATGTTACAAAATAATGATGAAGCCATTGATTACATATTTTATTTCTTGATGCAGTCTTGATGAATTTCATTGCAGAAAATACCCGTTCAACACTTGTAGTTGCTACCAGAAAAATTAAGGCTAATTTCACAAGCCTATAGATGAAAGGATATGTCTTATGCTTCTTGGTTTGCACTAATTTTCTTGAAAGATCAACAAGCCCTTTCAAGCCATGAAACCTACTATCTGATCGAACATTTCTAATATAATTCTCCAATTGATTGTCTAACACCACAACATCAACATTAGAGAAATCATCAGGATAAAAAGCAGTCAATCTAATGAAAGATTGCTTGTTAAAAGCTTCAAATGATGACGAAAGATGAAAATATGCAATATAACTCAACAATTTAGTACTCGCCACATCAAACCTCCAATTAAGCTTCTTTAGTTGCGAGTCTATAACACTATAGAGACAATCATATTTATAATGATGTAGATTTGTGATGATTGGAGCTTGGCGTGCTGATCTATTCCCCTTAACATATTGCTCATTCATGTTGGGCACATCAATGCCTCTCTTGTTAGAAAATAAAACTTCATTCAAAATACCTTCCCATCCATCATCTCTCATCTATTGCAAACACTCCTTAGCAATTTCAACAAGTGCTAAGTCATTCAAAATGTCTTGATTATTATTTTGCAATGCGTTTTTGCAATGCTTGAGACAAATCACTTGCAACTCCCATAACATATATCATCAAATGTAACATGAAAATGAAGTCAAAATTTTGTAACCCATATAATAAGAATGTAGCATCCCTGTTTTTATCAAATGTCCTATCAGCTTCCAAGTCTTCAAGTACCCTGATTATAGGAGAGAATAAATTTTTGAGACTCAAAAATGTCCTTAAATGAGAACCCCAATGAGTATCACCGGCCCTTGCAAGAACAGATTCTTGGTTCAATCCACGACTAGATTCTATTAAGCCTTCTTCTAATGCATCGGCTTTGTAAGAAGCTTGTTTATCTCGAAGAGAATCTTGAAGCTTATTTGAGGATCCAATAACATTCACAACCCGTGTAAAATTTCTAAGAAAACAACTAAATTCATTGTGACATTTGACCACAGCAATAAGAGTCAATTGAAGTTGATGAGCAAAACAATAAACATAATAGGCACAAGGATTTTCATTCTGAATCAATGTTTTCAAACCACCAAATTCACCTTGCATATTACCAGCTCCATCGTACCCTTGTCCTCATACTTTTGATAAAAATAATCCATACTGACTTATCATTGATTCAAGTGCAGCCTTAAGTGATAAAGCAGTTGTATCTTTGACATGTATAATTCCAACAAACCTTTCCATAAACATAACTTCTATTATCAACATAAAGCAAAACAACAACCATTTGTTCTTTCTTTGCTATGTCTCCTACTTCATCCACTAATATGCCAAAAAAATCATCTCCAATTTCATTAACAATCTCATTAATTATTTCAGATACAATTTTATAACTAATATCCTTGTGAATCTCAGGTGAAGTCAACCGATTATCTTTTGGAGCATTTCCTAACACAACTTTAGCTACAGCTTCATTGTTATGCCTTAAAACCTCCAGAAAACGAATAAAGTTACCTCAATTTAGAGAATCTTTTAACTCATCATGTCCTCTAAATGCATTTCCCCCCTCAAGAAGAAATCTTACATCTTGAATAGGCACATTTAAACGAATAAGATAATCTAATTTGACTTGTTTTGATTGATTTACAAAAGCGACTTCAATGCTTTTCTTTTGTTTGATAAGATCTTCAAATTTTTTTGTAGCGTTAAAATGAGGACTATTAGAACTACCAACATGAACCTCAAACCTCTGTTTTTTATTCCATTCCACAAATCCTTTTCCCACAAAATAATCACCTCCAGCTTCAGATTCACTTTTAAACAAGTAACAAGGTAGACAAAATGCAGCATCTTTAGCTATACTATATTCCAACCAATCATATTCATCAAACCAAGATGAAACAAATCGACAATTTTTTCCACCGATAACCTTTGTAGGAAAGCTATGAGTATGAGGTTCATAAGGGCCTTTTAAAATATACGCTCTTCTTACCTCATCTTGAATATTGGGATGAAAATCTAAAATCTTTTTTCTTAACCTAGGATCTGCTTCTAAAGTTTCCAAATTGACTTTATCTTTATTAGTGAATCTTGATTCTTGTGGTTGGCTTGAAGGTGGGAGTGCTTGGTTTTCGGAAGTTGGTAATATAACTTGATTAGCAGAATTAGATTCATGGCAGCTATGTTTAGGCTGGATTGAAAGTATCGTTGCAGCCTAAATTAAGACATTAATCAATTTAATGAATTAACTAAGGAATTTACTAAAACTTAATTGATAATATAATTTTAGAATGAACTAATTCAAAAAATAACTAATAAATTAAACTATTCAATCTATAAATCTAAAAAAATTGATTTCTACAAACTAATTTTGATTTCAATCTAATTAATAAGCCAATTTCTATTTTCTACATTAATAAGATAAATTAGAATTTCTATAAACTAAAAAATATAATCAATTAATACAATAAATATAAACAAATTAACTGTATTTTAATTTCACAAATTTATAAATTTATGATAAATAATTTAACAAGCTAAAAATTAAATTAATTTTACCTAATTACATAAATAATTTAACAAACTAAATTTTACCTTATGGGCTGTGGCTCGGTTGAAGGAAACAGAAAAACAACGGTAGAGCATAATTGGTAGCTTATACTCTTAGTTCTTGGCTCCGGTAGTGGCGATCGAGGGTTAATATGGCCGACATTGGTGACAGGCAACGACAGGTGACAGTAGTAGGCGTCAGGCGGTAGTGTGCAGTCAACAACTTATTAGGTAGGCGATAGTAGCTGCACGGCCTGACGACCTGCACCACACATAGATCCATAGTCCACACTCCACAATAGGTTGGAAGAAGAAGAAATGGCGGTGTTCGGCTACAAAAACGGCGAGCTCCGGCAGTATGCGCTATACAGGTGGCATGCATCCAGGGCTCCAAGCTTCACTGGTCAAGACTTGAGAGAGTCGAAGCAGCAAGGGTCAAAGAGGAGGCTAGGAGGGTAAGTGTTTGGGGGGGAAATCATCAAAATGACGTCGTTTTGATGTTGTGAAAAACATTCAAAACAAAAAGACCATGGGATTTGATCATGTGACCTTCGGGCGTCGATACACGGGAACCTACTTGCCTGATAATTCATCCATTTTAATTATTTGCTATGGTGTCCTACAAATATTATATATATCTAATACCTAAAAATCAATAAAATTTTTTACTTTCTAGCCAGGGTTTCGTGGTGTCCCGGGATACTATGCGAAAGCCCTAGCTCTGCCACTACTCTACAATGTTTTGGGTTTTTGGCGTGATTATTGTGTATGTTTATATGTGTTTTTTATGATATTGTTGATATATGATGTAACATATGTCGATGATAATATGTTGTGGTGATATGAATATTATATTAAAAGGGAGTAAGAATGGGTGAGAGGTACCTTTATGTTATGATTTTGTTGTGATAATGTCATATTTGTGGAAATATATCTTATGGTATGAAATATGGGTTAAATGAGTTTTGATAAATGGATATAAGAATTCTCATTAGGTACAATGATAATTTGAGGACTTGGAATATAATATGTGTGGAAGGTACACGATTTTATAAAATAAAGATTATTATTTGTGCATAAGGATAATTTGGTCAGTATGGGATATTAAGGAAATTTTCGTATTTTATGTGTTAGGTGGATTAAAATATATTAATAATATCATGAGGAATTCTTGAAAGTATTATTTATTTTCGGGGTCCTTAGATGATTTAATGGATAGTCTGTGACAAAATATATTATAATGATAATATCATTATTCCATGTGTAAACTCTAGGGATTATTCGGATTCAAAATACATCAGTAATGATTGGTCTTATGAGGTTATCTATTAGGATTGATAATTAGGTAAATTTCATGGGAGTTATTATAGCTAAACTATAGAATTTGGGGTTTTGGATATTTCTGTGAGTAATACATTAGTATTTGTTTATTAATGTATGTGTATGTGAACTAGAGCATACATTATGGGCACGCTAATAATGATGATATTCAAGAGTGACTCATTGTAAAATGGATGAATAATTAATATGTTGTATTGATTGCTAAAGAGATTATAATTAGGTTTTAAAAGGACTTAATAACTTGTACCGATGCTATATATTTATTTGTTTAATGTGTTCTATGCTTGAAAATCAATCTTGAATAAGCTACTAATCACTTAAAATGAAAGAGCACGTAAGTGGGGCCAAGGTGATATTTATGTATGTATGTATGTATATATTATGGTTCTACTAGGGAGAATAGTGGCTCAAGAGCATTTTGTCCAGAGAAGATGATGTTTTTAATCTCCATTACTCTAAAATGAATAGTGGCTCAGGAGTGTTTTGCTTGAGAAGATGTTTCAGATAGTTCCACTGGTTTAAGAATAGTGGGGTTCCTATACTCAACGTATATGAAAGAATGAAAATGGATTATACTTAATAAATGAATTTGGATCAATTTATGTCTTATGAGATGTTTTATTTATTTGGTTATTCACTTATTATCTAATGTGAAAGCATGTGCTATTTGTATCCCTATTTTGATAGTATTGTTCACTTGCTTCCTATATAGCCTACTAACCACCCATTTTATGGGTGCTTCTCATTTCCATGAGTAGGAGGCAATGATTTTTATGTGTAGGTCTTAGAAGATTAGTTAGATGATTATACTACCTATGATGACCTATGTGAGGATAAGTGACTTCACCTATGTTTGGAGTTGGGTGAAGAGTAATTGTTATCCAGTCAATGTATTTAACTGGATGTGCTTTTTAGACTCTTAATCCATGGTATCCCTTCTTTTGTATTTTATATTATTAACTCAGAGTTAGATTCAAAACTCATTATTGTATTATAAATGTTCTTTTCATTATAATTTTGTCGTGTTACTTTAATTTTTTTGGCCTTGTGATTGATGTAAGAATGCTTGCATAAGCCATAATTATGTCAATTATAGTAGTAACCCCTAATTTTTTACTTAATTACTTCTACTTTAACATGAAATTCTAGTGGTAAAAATCATGGTATTACAACAATCATTTCTTGAATTATATCCATGTATTAATTGGAGCCCCACTATTATAACTGGTGAAACAGGTACAAGATATTCTACTCTAGGGCAAAAGGCACCTGACCACTATTATAGCTGGTTGAATGGTCTCCAAGGCCAAACACCCCTAGACACTATTATAGCTAGTGAAACAGTAAACATATACAATATACAAGGCGACACACACCTGATCATTATTATGATTGGTGGAACGGTAAATGATATAATCCATCTAGTCTTGACGTACGTATTGTTCCACTATAAGTGATTAATTTATTTCCATTTAATTAGCACAAAAGTTCCATTAATTTAACTTGAAGGAGAGATCACGAACCCATAGACACAAAGGTACACCGGTCATACTGATGTATACAAGTAGCATAGTACCTTCCAACCATCAACCTAAGAATGCAAAGGTATCGTGGTTATACTAGTGCACAAAGATACACAATACCCTAGCAATAAGGACAAATAATCCATACATATGAATACCCGCTAAGTAGGTTCGTAGAGCTAAATAGAGTAAGATGTAGGGCCTTTTTGGGTCACTAAGGCACACCAACAAAATCTAGAATAATTGTGGGCTAAACTACATCTTTTTGGTAGCGACCCCTAAAGAGCCACTATTCTCAATGTCGAGGTTTTCCACTTTAATTATTAGTATCTTAATTAAGGTGACCATGAAAAACACATCAATTACATAATTATTTATTTTTATTTATTTCTATTTTTACTAAGTAATCTTTATTAGTAATATTATCTATGTTAACTTAAATAGTCCACTAAGGCCATCCTATATTCCAATTCTTATACTTAGGCACCTTATTTCAAAATGACCAAAATGTTCCTAAGGTTAAGGTTTACTCTTATCATTCACTTTCATCACATACTTCCTTTTTATTTATCCACATGCCATAATAGGTTATCATATCATAATTATACTACTAGTCATGGAATCATGTCCTCTACACACCAAAGGATCATTGAACACATAAACCCTAACATATACTTCTAGTTCATTCAACACACATTTCCATATATAATTAAATAATTAAGGCACCTGTTGCATGATTATGAAATTAACATCATAATACACCCTTAATTACCCATTCAACCCTAATCCTTGCATTTTTCTTATGATACACCCCAATTTACTAAAATATCATTATCCTTATAATATACGTGATTGTATTTATACAAGTGATACTAAGGCTATAAAACCTTATTCTTTTTTTTCAACATCACTTATGGCTTATTATGGAGGTTAATTAGATCAATTGTCATATTGTATACAAATTACCGATTTACCCCTTCCTCTTTCTTGTAAATTTACTAAAATACCCCTTTACTTGCCATATTGCCAAAATGCCATTCTTGGTTGAGAAATTACTATTTACCCTTCTTGCCTACAAAATTACCATATTACCCCTCATAGTTGAAGAATTACTAATTTACCTTTCTTACTTGTAAAATAACCTCCTTAGTTGTACAATTACCAAATTACCCATCTTATTTGCAAGTTTACCGAAATACCCTCCTTAGTTGCAAAATTACAAAATTACCCTTTTGGGTTGTTACATTAACAAATTACCCTTCTTACTTTTAAAATTACTAAATTACCCTTCTTACTTATAAACTTGCCAAATTACCCTTCTTACTTGCAAATTTATCAATGGCCCTTCTTAGTTGTAAATTTACCATATTACTCTTCTTACTTATAAAATTTCCAAAATTCCCTCTTGAGTTGTAAAATTTCCAAATTACCCTTTTTACTTATTAAATTACTAAAATACCCCTTTTTATTCATAAAATTACCAAATTAAACTTTTTCTTGTGTAAATACAAATTAAACCCTTTCTCATATAAAATTACTAAAACATAAAATTACCAAATTACCCTTCTTACTCATGTAAATACCAAATTAGCCCTTTCTCATATAAAATTACTAAAATACCCTTAACACATAATATATTAGGTAGAGTTATTCAACGTGTGGGGGATCCATTTTATAGGACATTTTCCTTCATCTCACAACATTCTTTCGGCCTACCAGACAACTTATAAGAACCGTATTGGCACCACACCATTCTGTTTGGTATATAGAAAATCATATCATCTGCTTGTTGAGGTTACAAGGCATATTGGGCTATAAAGACTATTCACCTAGGTTTGAAGGATGCAGGCAAGTGGAGAATGCTTCAACTCAACGAACTTGATAAGTTACGGTTAGATGTGTATGAAAATGCCAAAATATATAAGGAAAGAATGAAGAGGTGACATGATCGACATATTCTCCAAAAAGAATTTAAGGAGGGAGAGTTGGTACTCCTAGTCAACTCCCATCTAAAGAATTTTCCCAAAAAACTGTGATCAAGGTGGTCGGGTCCATTCCAAGTGCTTAAAGTATATCCTTATGGGCTTGTGAAAGTTTTGAGTGAACTTACAGGAAATTTCAAAGTCAATGGGAATCGTTTAAAACATTATGTTGCCAAGTCTCTAGTTGAGAAGTTGGGATCCATCACCCTTCTTGAGGTACCATCTATTTGAAGAACATAGAGGTTGAGCTAATGGCCCTAAACAAGCACTTTATGGGAGGCAACTCATGTTTCATATTTTCCATTGTTATGTTTCTTTTGTTTCATGTGTTTCTTTTATTTTGTGTTCTTCTATTTCTTTTGTTTCCTCTGTTTCCTTTGTTTTTCTTTCTGTGTTGCAGCTTTTTTACAAGAAATATTGCTTATCAAAGTTATCTAATGGATAATAGGAAGATATAATGCATTACATGACAAAAAGGAGCAAGAGAATGAAGAATATAGGGTGGCACGTCCTAAGCACAATCTATTGCATAGTCGTGCATAACCCTATCATTAAAAAATGGAGAAAACGCGAGAGCAAAAATTTTACATAGTTTGGCCATGCCAAACCTACACGGCTGTGCCAATCCATAAACTATTAGTTTGAGAGGAAATTTTTTGCACCATCTTCCCGTGCACAACCTACACACCCGTGCACACCCATTTCTTTCTCAACATGGCTTGTCTGTGTAAATGGCGCAAGATCGTGCAACCCCATCTGTCCATAAATATAAATACCTGTGTCCCCTTTTTTTCTCTCTCTCTAATCATTGCATCCCCTCCCTTTCGAACCATAACCTTGTCCAACCTTTTCCTCCTCTTCTTTCCTCCCAAATCTACCAAACCAACACCATTCGCACCACTTCCACCACCATCAACCTCCTCACAACCTAATTCCACCTCTACATAGAGAGGTAGTGCACACCTTGCACACCCTGTTTTCCACCCTTTTTCCTCCGCTATGTAGGCCTTATTTTGCACCACCACACCTCTACACACATGTTACACCCCAAATTTTACTAAATATTTTTTTTAAAAGTAAAAGAATTTAAAACTTAAAACGTGTGAATTATGGGGATGTTACTGCCACACTTAGTACCAAACTGGTTCACTCCGACCGTTCCAGTACCAAGTACTAAGCCTAAAATAATTTTTTTGATAAAATTTAATTAATACATAAACCAAGAGTTCATAAAAGAACAAAAAGAATCATAACACAAAAATTAGAGCACCATAAAAGTTTACAATCAATCGTTTGATAGAAATTAGAGAACGAAATCAAAATTCCTCAGAGGGAATAATCTTACAATCAATAAAAGGTTTAATTGAAATACTTAATACAAGGTAATAAATCAAAAAGGGTAAGTTCGATACAAAAGAAATAACTAAAAAAGATAAAATAGCAAGAAGAGTGAATCCGGCCACACTACTCTCGAACTTGGAGCCAAAAATATGCTCAACACTCAGCCCTGCCAGATATCTCAACCACCTGCACAAATTCAGAAGGACCTACTACTTATGGAAATGAGTAGCACCCATAAAAGGGTGATTAGTATGCTACGTACTGAGTAAGGTATCCGTGCACTAAGGGAAACACATAAAATCACATAAAATAATGCAGGATAATATTCAACTTACACATTCAAACCCACACATATAATATATGAAGCCATGCACAGTATTATATAGCTTATAAATGATCAAGACCACACATAAAGGCCCAAATAGTCTAGATTAATTATTTAATTAATCTCTTATCGGAAGTGAATTCACACCATGTTCTTAATCTAGTCCATGCGATTACGAAATCCCCCACTATTATAGTCGGTGGATCGGAGACAATTAAGGAACAATGCTCCTGCCAACTATTATTAGCCGGTGGATCGATCACACATAAGGTATCATACCCTAACCACTATTTCTTACCGGTGGATCAGTTTGGACGTAGCTCAATAGTCTTTCACTTTAAGTGATTAATGTCTTAAGTATCTTATTCAAAAGCTTTCACCCTTGACATGCATAAATCACTCCCCCTACAATCATCCTCCAATTAACCTATATCATATCATGAGAACTATGCACCTTCTAACTTCCCAAAAAACCTAATTTAGGCCTAAGTAGCCCATCCTACTGCACCTCACACAACCCAAATCATTTTGACAACCCATTTCTCACAACCATTGATCCTATATTCATCATCATACTTTATTCCCCAAGTACACACATGTTACCACCGAACCCTAGTTAGCCGTATAAAAACCCTATTTAACCACACCAAACCCTAGTTAACCACAACAACCCATAATTGGCCACTCCAAACCCTAGTTAATCACTCCAAACCTTAACTTAGTTTCCTATGTACCCTTATAATACTCCACATACTATTTTCCATCCAAAGTGATCAAACACCCAAACAACACTTATATTACCTTCCTCACATCCCAAATCAAATTTTCACACGTAAACTTTACTCCCATGCAGAGGCCAACCTCCCTATGCAAACCTTCAAACTTTTTCACCAAACCCTAAAACTTTTACGTAAAAACCTTAGAATCACCCATGTAAACCCTAGATTCATCCATACAAAACCCTATATTCCTCCATACAAAACCCTAGATTCCTCCACGTAAAACCCTAGATTCCTCCATACATAACCCAAGATTCATCCATACCAAACCCTAGTTTAAATTATCCCATGCAACACCATAAAATATTCCATGCAAAATCCTAAGTCTATCTATACAAAACCCTAAATTCTTTCATGCAAAACCCAAGATTCCTTAATACAATAAATTCAATCCACACAAAACCCAAATTTTCTCCATACAAAACCCTAAATTCAATCCATACAAACCATAGATTAGATTATCCTATATTACACCATAGATTAGATTATCCCATGTTACACCACATATTAAATTCTCCCATATAAAACTACAAATTATATACTCCCATATAAAACCATAAATTAGATTCTCCCATAAAAAACCATAAATTATATTCTCCCATATAAAACCATAGATTAGATTCTCCCACACGAAACCTTAAATTTCTCATTTTATTCCTCCACTCATGGATCATTAAAATACTTAAGTCAACTCACATCCCTTGGTCAACGTATTTCTCTTTTGTGAACTTACTCCTCTTAGTTAACTTCCTTCCCATTTTCCATTTCAACCTTTTTCCACACAATATCACTTTTATACATCGTTACATGCATGTCTAAAGGGTCACAACCAATCATCACATACCACAATATTTCATCACATATACATAATACACATGCCACATAACGACACATAAATATGCTTCAATTCCACGCCATCCACACATGAAATCAATATAATGATAAAAATAGGATGCATAACATACAAAGCATATAATGCACATCAACACACAAAAGGCTTTAGTAACACCTTTAACTAAAACAACACCAGTCTTGGAGCACACTCCTACACCTCCTTAAGGCATTGACTGGTCTCACCTATATGAGGGAAAAACTAAAATTAGATTTCCTCCTACCAAAAATAATATTACATATTAATTTATTCTAAGACTAGGTTTTTGATAAAATACTAAAATAATAATAGCAAAAATATTAAAAATAATATCAATGTTAATATTAACAAGAATAATAATAATAGTAGAAATAATAATAAAAAAGGCATTACACAAAAACATAGTGAAATAAGGGCTCCAGCCCCTTTACTAAAATAATAATAATAATAACGTCAGTAAAATAAATAACAAAATTTAATAATAGTAATAATAATGAAATAGTAATAATGATAATGATAAAAACCATAATAATATTGCAAAAATGATAATAATCATAATGGTAATAATAGTAATGATAATAATCGAAGATAAAAGGAAGAAGGGTTTCCAACCTACATTGACTAATAATAAACTTATTAAATAATAATAATAATAATAACACTAATAATAATAATAATAAATTCTAATGATAAGAATAATAACAATATTAATAATAATAAGAAATTTATAATACTACTACTATAATTCAAAATAGGCACAATAGGGTTTCGACCCTATATAGAATAATAATAACACTAACAATAACAACAACAACAACAACAACAGCAGCAACAACAACAACAATAATAATAATCCTATAACAATAACAATAATAATAATAGCAGCACTAATAGTAAAATAGTTGTAATAATAATTTTGAAATAATAATAATAATAATAATAATAATAAGATATTAATATTAATAATAAAGATAATAGGAACAATAAGAATAATAATAATAAAATTGAAATAAAAAATATAATAGGGCTTCGACATCAATAGAAATAGTAATAAAATCATTAATAATAATAATAATAGTAATAACAATAATAATAGAAATAATAATAATAATAATAATAACATATCAATAATAATAATATATTTTGAATAAATGAAATAAAATAGGTTAAGGCTTGTAAAAATAGGGTAAAAGGGTTGAGAGGGTCTAGGGATCAACCTTAGGCTAGTGGTGACAAGCAGCACCGGTAGTAGTGCACAGTGGCGGTGGCGATGGCCGAAAAAAGGGAAGAAAAGGGGAAAGTTAAATGCTGGGAACAAAATAGGGAGAATGAAGGCGGGGGTTGGGGTGTTTAGAGTTGCCTAGAAGGAGAGGAAAAAAATAAGTGATGTGGTTTTATCAAAGTAAACGGAAGGTTGGATCGAAGATTGTATGAGAAACTATCACCCATGAACTAATGTAAAAGAAACTAGGTGTTAAGGAGGATTATTGGCGAAGAACTCAAAGGTCAAAGATTAAGGGTCTCGGTAGATTTCAAAAGGTGTTCAATTTCGTCGAGATTGGGTGTTAATGTTGAAGGAAAATGCCCCGGGCATCCTTGATCCAAAAATACTCAAAAGATAGGGATAGACTTTAGCTAACTTTTCTCAAAGTTTGATAAAAAAAAGTATTATTCATTATTATTATAATTCATGCACACAAAGAGGTATATATAGGGGAGGAGATAGTCGGTGGTTAGCTAGCCAAAACCAGCCGAGTATTTCCTCTTAATCCAGCCCATTTATCATGGTTGAATTAAGCCCATATTAACCTTAATCCAAAGCATAATATCATTGGTTAAGTGATACTAAGGATTAATATTACAAAGCTATACAATTGACTAAGATACATACATGAAATTATATCAATACCCTAACTTACATAAAATAGACTTAGGGTTGGGTTTACAACAGGTTAATACAAATAATGAATATCATCACTATATCTTCTTATTATAAATTATCATCCCATGTATGTCATAGTCTTTCATGCTTTGAATACTTGTACACATTAAAGTGTATGAACATCTTCTTCTTGCAAATATGTGACATACCTACAAGAATAACTTGAATGTTTTTCAATATCAAGAATATAAGTATTATCAAGAATATTTAACATGATAGGCTCCAAAATTAAGAAATCTAAATCTTCCTTAACTTGAGGATTAATATAAACATGAAAATCATTAGGTTCATTAGATTCTCCTACATCAATGAGGGTGGTGGCACAGCCAAAGGTTGTGGCGTACGGCGGCGGTAGTGGTGGCCGAATGGGGAAGAAGAAGAGAAAGAGATGAGGAGAGGGAGGAAGAGGAAAATAAAGGTGGGGAAGGTAGAGGGGGGTTTGCAGAACAAATTGGGAGGTGAATGAGGTAGTGGAAGTGGCAATAGTGGTGGCGGACGGCGACGCGAAGGGTGGTAGAGGTAGATAATGGGTTGGTAGAGAAGGGAACTTTGCATAGCAAGGGTGGCTCATGCAGGAAGAATCGAGGGGGATCGGTGGTTTGGTTATTTAGAGGTCGGTGTAGGAAGTACTCGGGTGGCCAAGATGGGCAGCGTTGTTGGCCAGAGGCGGCAGAAATGGCATCTGAAGGGGCAGAGGTGGAAAGGTCGAGAAAATCTAGGCCGCCGGAAAAAGTCCCAAGATTGAGCTAATGAGGGGTATTTATAGGTCTTAGATGGGAGGTTAGGGTTCTATGAGTTGGTGTGGGAGTAATGAAAGTAGGGTTAGGGTCACTGGTGGTAATGGTTGGCTGGTGGAAGCAAATTTTGGTGTAGGGATATGCGTAGGAGAAAAGGGAGGGGATTGCTCTAGAAAGGGGAGATTTGGTTGGGTTAAATGGTCGACGAGTTAGCAGGGAAGAGAGAGAAGTAGAATGACCGATTAAATGGATGAGATCGGTGGAGAAATTTTTGGTCGATCAGGGAAAGAGTTGCAGTCGACGACAAAGGAAGGAAGAAGGGGGCTGCACCGGCGGTCCGGGAAAAAGAAAAGAAAAGAAAGGGAAGGCGGGAAAACTAGGCAGCGAAGGATACAAAAAATTCAATCAAAATGTAGTGTTTCGGGGAAATAAGGGAGGAGGAGTGGCATTTTGGAGTTGGGATACGTTGAACGAAGAAAAGAAAGAAATGGGTCGTGGTAAAAAGAAAGAAAATGGGCCGCGGCCAGGCCCAACTCGGGGGAGGGGAGCAAGAAAAAGAAAAGAGGAAGAAAGAAAAAGAAAGAAAAAGAAAGGAGAAATAAAGAAAGAAAAGGAAAGAGGAAAAAGGAAAAGGAGAAAATAATGGGTTAGGTTAATTAAATTAATTAGGATATTTAGGATATTTAAAAATAATAATATTTAAATTACTTTTTAGGCTAATTTAGGGTTTTTGATAGATTTTCCATAAATTCCTATTTTATTAGCAAAACAATCTAACTTTCTCCAGTTAAATTATCTAATAAATTAATATTAATTTAGAACTATTTTCTCCTTCTTATTTTAAATAAAATATTTTTATTTAATTAATTTCCAAAATAAAATCCTTAATGAGCTAAAATACCTAAATTTTTCCTAATTAAAATACTTATAAATTTCTCCTTGATTTTCACTATTTAATTCCCTATTATTTTAATAAAAATAATTTATTTAAATAATTTTCCTAATAAAATCTTATGTAATTATAATTTTTTAAATTAGAATTTTTGGGGAATTTGAACACCACCTTTTCAGCACTTATTTCACCTTCACAAACACCACTTTCACTATCACTTCCAGCACCATTTTCCACTTAATCATCTTTTTGCTACCATCCCCTGCACACCCTGCTTGTGTAGACCTCTCTTTTGCACCACCTACCTATGCACCACCACACACCACTCATCCCGCTCACTGTTTCTACACCGGTTGTGCACATAGTAATTTTTCTTGATTTTGTTTTTCATTTCCTAGTTCCATTCTTTATGCTTTTGATTCTTCTATTATTCTTGCTCAATTTCCACTTTATATTTTCCCATCTCAATTACGGTGTGTTCTGCTTGAACTATTTTCTAACGCTTTGATTTTGAAGATAAAAGTAACCATGCCACCAAGAAATGATTGAAATCAACCTAGGAGGAAGGTGATTCCTCTCTACTACAGCCATGCCAATTTAAAGGGCGAGGCAAGGCCACAAATACACAACCATCAAATCATTACGGTATTACCTTTACCAACCCTGATGAGAAGATTGCCTATGAGGGACTAGTGAATTGGAATATTATCCCAACCCAATTAATTGATTGGGATTGTCTCAAAGCAATAAGGCTAAAAGAGGATGTTGTGTATTTGCTTTCTCATAGTGGTCGTTAGCATTTATTTTCCAATGCATTTCCTACAAGTAAGAGGCTCACACTTTAGTTCCTCAGTTTCTTTGTTTTTTATTGTTCCAATGAGTCCATCATAGTGGTCGAATGTCTTGTTCTAGGTTCTCATCATTGCTTCGTTTGCCCTCTTATGGTTGGTCACTTTCTGAGGGATCCAAAATGTGGGATCTTCAAGATTTTTAGCGAGAAATTGCCTTACCTAAGAAATGATGTCCCCTTAAGCCATATTGTGGACACCATGCAAAGGCCACCCTGATTTATAATTCAGTTTTACGTTATGTCCAATTGCTTTTGGCCAGCTCAATTTTTGGCCGAGGGGAGAGCCATGGAAATGTACGACATGGAAAGTGCCCTAGATGCCATGTATTTTCTTGTTAACCATCCTAGTACAGTGAGCGCTAATCTCATCGGTGATATTTTCGTAGGCGATATCATCACGTAAATTGCCACTAGGCTCAGTTATAGCTTAGATGACATCCATAAGGATTTCCTGCCAACCTAACTCGGGTTGGAAACCTGCACAAATATAAAATTAATTGTGTAGGATAGGCGTCAATACATATTATATTATAACTAGGAGGTGTGTTACCTACTTCCCAACCCTATCTTCACCACTCTAATCGAGACCGGGTGCACCAACTGGTTACCCCTCTCCTCATAGGCCACGCCCAGGTCAAGTAATGCCACGTCCCTCGGATGACACCTTGACATCCTAGAATAAGGCCTTTATTTACCATTGCTTACTTTTCTAGTGCCTCCTTCATTTGGCACAGATTTTGGCCCTACTTCCTTTGGCACTTCTTGGGATGTGCGCTTCCAACACATCGATGACTGATTCGATATGTTGGATGCCCAAGTTGCTACTCTTAGGGAGGTTGTTGCTCCCATAGACCAAATGAACTCCAGGACACATCAGATATATCAATGGAATTTGGAGCACACCTACCCACCTCCACAACTGCCCCAATGATTGAGTTTGCCCACCCTTTGTTCCTCACTTCCACATTGTGGACAATGTGGTATTCCAACATGGGGGAGTCACATTTCTTTCTGCCTTAGCTATTGCCTATTTTTGTTGTTTCTTGTTTTCTTATTTTCCTTTTCTATTTTGTTCTATTTTCTATTTCTTGTGTTGTTGTTTTGAGAAATGAATGCCTATGATGACCAAATGATATAACCTTCTACATAGCCTAATCATGCACTAGTAAAACCCATGAATTACAAACTATTACAACAGTTATTTTTTTTTAAATTTCTTATAGCACAGACCCCCCAAGTGATGGACTCTAAAACCATTTATTATTATAACACTCTAATAGTTTATCTTTGTAGACTTACCCATACCGAATAAGATTTAAGAGATAAGGCTCGTAGCAAAGAACTAGTGAGACCTTGAGCTTTAGAGGTTTTCCACCTTTTATGCACTCTTACTTCTTCTAATTGTGTGTTCTCTCATCTAATATGAGAAACTAGAACTTGCAGATGCTCTCTTTGAAACTGCATATGATTAATGCATGCATTAGTGTGATAGAGGCATGCATTTTATTTGTTAGATACTTTAGCCATAAGCCACTAAATAACACTTGTTTTCCTTTTGTTCAACCCCTTTAAGCCTAGGCCTTTCCCTTCATTTATCTAAAAAAATGGGAGCCTTGGTGTGTAATTAAGTGTGATTAGAAAGTTTCAAGTTCTGATTTTTATTTCTAGTTATCGCTCTTCTAGTTTTAGGACGATATCTACATTCCTAGATCTATCCTACCTTTCCACCCTGGCCCCATTATAAACTTGTTAAGACCTCTTGATTTTTGTAATGCATAATGTCTTTAAGTGGTGAAGAAGTAGAGTTTCTGCAAGTATATGGTCGATCATCATTAGATAGGAAAGTGTTGAGTTACATTATTATCCGTGCAAACACTCATGAGCGTATAATGTCCACATTTAGCTAAAGAGAGTAAGCCTATGGCCTTGTTTATCCTATGTTTTATCAGGATGGCATTTACACGACTCTAAACCACTTTAGAGTGTCATAATAATTCTGATTTGTGTGTCCCCCCTAAAGGGTTGTCTCGCTTTTTTATCTTTACTACTATTTCTGCTCGCAATATGGGTCAAACTAGACTTTGTTTACCATGTTTATGTTGTTGGTCCTATCATCTAAGGCTTTGTCATCATTTCGCTCGTTATGTTGTTTTATGTTTTTGTGTGTGCTTGGGGAGTTGATAAAGTGAAATTTTCCTATATGTTTACCTCTCTTTCCCTTAGCTCTAGGACTTCATTTAATCTCTTTTACATATTTTACTATGGTTTTGGTCTATTATTTGCACTACCATTTTCTTGAGCCTTATGTTGTAGGATTGTTCGGCAAAAATGCTAAGACATAGAAAGAATTGCTTATTTTTGGAGCAAAAGACATAGCAAGGAAAGCTTATGAAGAGATTGCATCCATCCAACATGCTTATGGAGGTGCATTGAAGCTATGAGAGCCAAAAGATATGCCAAGATTTCCCTAAGAAGACTCAAAAGGGGAGTGTACAGCCAGCTACACACCCAGCAACACAATCATGCAACATTTCTTTGTGTTTATAGAAGAAAATAGAATCACACGGCCAGGCCGTGCTAGACTTATACGACTGTGCGAAATTCTAAACTAACAAGTCGAGGCTAAAAATATTACACGGCCAGGTCATGCAAGGCTTGTATGGCCATATAATGTTGGAATTTCTAAAATACTAAGAGGTGATAAATTGCATGGGCAGGCCGTGCAATGGCCGTATGACCGTGCAACAATAGTCTTCCTCACGATCAACATTCGCGACATGGGCGGCATGATGGGAAATTTGGTGGTACGCCTTGGGGAATTCTTAAGGAGAGAGAGAGGAAGTTATAGGGGAGTCTAAGACCCCTCATTAGTGAGCATAGCTTCATGTAATAGCTTGTTAATTGTGTCATTTGTGTACGATCAGTTCGAATCAACATTGCACTCTTCTACATTACAGTTATTTCAATATAATTCTTCTTTTTATCTATTACATTATTATTATACTCATCATACTATTTATTTCATTTATTTTATTTGCAAGTATGAGTGAGTAGTCTCCTATCTAGGATTGGACTTAGGTATCGTTTAGTAATTGATACGATGAAATAAAGTATTATGGCATATGATTAATTCATTGATACTATTATATATGCTAGATTTAATTATTATAAAGTGGATTTGATGAAATACAACCTCCATAGATGTAATCTTTAACTAAAAGGCTGATATTATTATCGGAAATGAGCATATATACAGGAATTTAAGTAATCACCAAAGTAGATATTTAATTCTTAGGGATTCTATAATTGGTGATGCTTAATGGGTTTATTTTAATTTGGGATTCACGAAAGTAGTTGGAAAATTAGATTAAATACGTTCTTAGAACTTGAAAGAGGCTAATGAATATGATTCGACCAATTGTCCACAATTAGTGAATTAATCTACGACATAAGTATTGTTTTATTATTGATTATTAATTTGGAGACCAAATTTCGATCGTAGGTTTCATTCTTATTATTTAGTATGCACAAGTTATATATATTTCTACAATTATTCTTTTCATCTGAATGCATACCTCCATTTTTTTGTAGATTTAGATAGTTAAAATAGTAAAGAAGTGTAATCAATTATGAAGTCTCTAAGGGATACGACCTTGAAATGCTATAATGAATCCTTGTGCTTGTGTAAATAACACAACAGGTGCCATAGGGAGGAAGTTGGGGAGGTAGAGGAGTTGGTTTGGTGGTTGTTGGGTACTAGAGACTATGGTTAGGGTTAGAAAAGTAAAATTAGGGAGAAGAGAAAGATAGGAGAAAAAAAGGATCAATAGGGGAGAAGGAGGCTTGAGGAGGGGAGAAATAAGACATATGAGAAGAAGAGAAGCAAAAGAAAAAAAAAGAGGGAAGGGAGGAGGCATGCCCAATTATGCAGGGTACGAGGTATTGTAGGTCGGGTGTAGGGAACAGGAAGAAGAAAGGGAAAGGGAAGGCATGCAGGAAGGAGTTGTATGGTTGTGTATGGTCAAAAATGGAAGGGAAAGGGATAAGGGAGAGAGGCAGGTACAAGCTATGGTTGTAGGTGGGAGGTACAAGCATGGGGGAGGGGGCATTTGGTTTTGTGTGCAAGGAAGAAGGAAGAAGAAGAAGAGAGGGAAGGCTGGTTGGGCAGGGAGAAAAGAAAGGGATAGGCTGGCCTGCATGAGGGAGAAAACAAAAGGGAGAGTTGGGTTGGACCAACTAGGGGGAAGGATGAAAGAAAATAAATAAAGCAAGAAGGAGGGAATGAAAATGAAAGGAAGAAGGCCGATTGGCTTAGGATAAGAAGAAAAATGAAGGAAAACAGAGGAAAAGATGAAAAAGGAAAAGGAAAAAGGGGGAAAGAAAAATAAAATAATTTTTAGAGTGAGGATTTGAAATTAGGTAAATGGGAAAAAATTATTTATTAACTAATGTAATAAATATTTAAGAGGGTAATTTTAGTAAAATTATGTTTTGGGAATTTATTTAAATAAAAGTGTATGATAAAGTAATAAAATATTTATTTTAATTTATTAAATAATCATATCTATTTTTATAAATTAAAGGTCCACAAATAATTAAATTAATAATTTAAGATTAAATTATTCTAACTAAGGTTTAACTAATAAATTCTAGGTTTTAAAATTTTAGGTTATTATATGGTATTGGTAGATTAGTTTTCTAAAATGGCACATTTAATTTCTTCTAGTAAAACTGATGATACAACTTATGTGGAGGATTTATATTTCAAAGAAGTAGTAATGTTGCATGGTATTTAAAAAGTATAGTATCAGATAGAGATGTTAAATGCTTAAGATAATTTTGAAAGAAATTTAGGCATAAGTTAGGTATTAAGTCCTTATTTAGTACATCTCATCATCCTTAAATGGATGGTTAAATTAAATTAACTAATAGAAATTTTGGAACATTACTAAGAGGGATAGTAAATAAGAGTACAAAATATAGGGATATAAAAATAGCACATGTTGAGTTTTTGGAACATCCCCAATTTACCAAATTGTAAATTTCATTTTGTGGAAGCATTAGTTACTAACTTATGGGGTGTTACTGCTAAACTCATCATGAGACCGACTCCCTCACCTTTCTTATTCCAAGTGATAAGGCTAAATCAAGCCAAAACCATAGTACATTAATAGAAATATAATACCATAAATGAATAAAAGTTATGGATAAATATTTTCTGTACAACAAGATAACTAAAATACAGCAAGGGACATAAAATTCTAGAGGAAAACCTATCAAAACTAAAACTAGCACCTGAAGGTACAACATTAGTTTTCCTTAACTTTTTGACCTAAAGGCTCACTTTGAAAATGGAAATTCTTCCCAAGGGTTCCACTTATCATTCCCATTCTTATACACTTTAAGCCACTCCATGACCCTCATATAGTTATCTACAAAAGTAGTATCAGTATGAATTTTTTATACACAATGAATCATGATACCTCACAAAAGGCATAATACCCACATTTTATATAGTCACATAGAATTTAAAAATCATATTTGAGGTACAAATTCAATGTCAAACTCTACAATAAAATATACCTATCAACTTCTCATCATTTTGAGGTACAAAGTCATATCTGATTAGTTAAATATATTTCAAAAACAAGGGTGGGGTATTGGGGCAACTACCAAACCAATAGTCCAAAACAATACTAGGGTAAGGTACGAAGGCATCTACCAAACGAAAAAATCCAAAACAACCAAGGTTAAATTATAGTGATGACTACCGAACCAACAAATTTCAAACTACCCAAGGTAGGGCACTAAGATGACTATTGAACCAACAACTCATTTATTTTCATTTTCTTTCATAATAGGTATTTTCATTATTACTTACTTACTCGAGAGGGATATAATCAACCCAGGGACATAGAAATACACTTGGTATTATTAGCACCTGAAGGCAACACAATACCCTTACCTTGAAGCTAGGGACATACTAGTTCACTTTTTCATATTTGTGCCCAAAAGCAACACAGTTTCCTCTAAGTTTAGTCATCTAGTCTTCAAGTATCAACAGTCCTTAAAGGGCCTATAGGTCACCTATAGAGAGGGCTAACACGTCACCTCTAATGTGGCTAATCCTAATGAACAACTATTCCCAACGTAAGGCCTTTCACTTTAAGTATTAATATTTTATGAGGTGATCACATAAGTCACAGATGATACAAAACTTTCCATTTTTCCATACTTAACAAGTTTCCCTTTTATTTCTAATTATTTGGGTAACCCTAAGGTCATAGGTCTACTTTAAGTTGAGCCAAAGCTAAGATGGGCCTATCAAAATTCTAAGGCAATCCTATCATTTAATTATTTTTAAAAGACATATTAGGTGTAAACTACCAAAATACCCTTCAAAACCATAATTTCATCATTTTATTCTCTTCTGTACCAAAAATTATCAGTATCTGAGATTTGTCATAAGTGGGAAAAAAGGTAATATAGCACATTATTTTACACTATAGGTAATATTTTTATTTTGACAATTAACAGTATTTTTCACTTTTCATGCATTTAGTGGGTTACACCCACAAAACCCTAATCATACAACTCTTATTTACAAAATCTTCCATGCAGCATATACATACACATTTAACGCATAAAAAATCATTTAAATGAGAATATCATCATCAAAAGACATGAAGGGGAATATCACTAACCTTAGGTTATGCAAATAGAATTTATCATAAGCTAACCCTAATCATACGCATATGCTTCCATATGAATCATCAAAACCGTAACTACCATGCATGAGCAATCATGAGGCATTTACCATTGAATTTTAATCATAACTTGATAAGAATGAATTTCTTAATAAAATCCTATACATGCAGATGTAAAATCATTTGACATATTACTATGCTAATAACTTACATTTCAATAATCACATATATCATCCTTCAACATGTTATTATTTTACTATTCATGTTATAATAATTCAAAAGAATAAAATATTAGCATGATTCTAGATCCAAAAAAATCCTAGCAAGCTCTCACTTAAATTCTTTCATTTTATGAGCCATTGGATTTACCTAATCTAAGCTTACACAAAAAGAAGTTATCTCCAAAGTCCTTAAGAGTTATCTAGGAATCCAACATCCCAAAATATGTGCATTAGCACATAATAATACAAAAAAATAATCCAAAATCACTAAAATAATTCAAGGATCACTAAACAATCAAAAAATGTAAGAGAAAGCCAAAGAATAGTTAAAAGCAAGAGAGGAAGGATTGTGACTAATAAGGGGAGGATGGGAAACAATGGAATTGGCTAGTGCTAGGGGACTAGGAACAATAGGTAAAGATGGATCTAGGGAGTCAAGAAAGGAAGAAAAGGAGCAGCAAATAGTGGAAGGAAAGGTGGCACCAAAAGGGTCAAAGAAGAGTGGAGGTTTTCAGTAGAAAGTGGTGCAATAACAATGAGGTGCGTCAACAAAATTAGCCAAAGGTAATGTGATAGGCTTTTATAGATTTGGCCAAAGGGAGGAGGGGTGGAATAGTGAGTTTGGTCAAATGATAAGGGGGAGGAATGGTGGGTTTGGTCGGTGGCATGATGGTAATTTTAGTGGGAAGAAACAAAGAAAACAAAGGGGAGGGTTTACTTTTGGAAGGTTGTACGCAGTTGATGGGGTAGCTTTGGTTTGTGTAGCAGTTGTAGTGGGTGATGGATTGGTGATGGTAGCCAGTGGCAAGGTAAGGAGGCTAATGGAGGGCTGCATTGCAATAATAAAAATGGTGGTGAAAGGATTAAACAATGATAGAGAAAAGGGAGGGTTAAATGGAGCTTAGGGCAAGGAATGGGATAAGGTAGGGTTGCTTAGGGTTAATATATGACAAAAATATGAGAGGAGGAGAGGTTTAAATAGAGGCTAGCATGTAGGGAAAATAGGAGAAAAAGAAGGAGAGGAAAAAATGGGGGAGGGGGAGGTATGGTTGAAGGGTGGTGTTAGGTGATGGCTCACAAAAGTAAGGTGTGCTTGGGTAGAGGGAGTAGGGTGAGGTAAGAAAATTATAGAATTGATTAGGGGATAGGTTAGGGTAATTTATTGGTGAAGAATTAGGGTAAAATATCTAAGTAAATCTGATTAGGTTACTGGGTTAGGTTTACTCGACAAAATGAATACCAATTACAATCCACCCTAGGTTTAAAATTTAATATGCACTCTCTGGTAAATTTAAACCTAATCAACGTTTAAGCCTAATAAGTTAGAATAATATTAAACATATTAGAAATATCTTTATTACCAAATATACTAAAATAATTATTACAACTAACATGCATAATTTTCAATTATAATTAGACTTTTTACAAATAGGGTCCTATAGGTTGTATATGATGTTAATACTTCTTTACCTATAGAAATGGTGTCATTAAAGAAAGAAGATAACTATAATGCTGAATAAATTCTTGAATTCTTTAAGAAACTTCTAAAACAATTAAGAATAATATTAAGAAATCTAATGTTAAATATCAAGCTTAAGCTAATAAGAAATGAATTAAACATGTGTATTCTCTAGGGGAATTATTATGGTTTCATTTAAAAAATTAAAGGTTTTGGAACTTAAGAAAAAAAAAACTAATTCTAAGAGCTTATTGAACATTTAAAATTGTAAGGAAATTTGCTGATAATGCTTATGAATCATAATTACCTTTATCTTATGAAGGAGTTTCTAGAGCATTTAGTATTGGTGATTTATTTCCATACTATAGGGACTCTAATTTGAGGGAAAATTATCTTCTATAAAGGGATAATGATTTAGGTGCATCTAACTCCTCTACTAATAAATTTTAGAATGATCAATAGTTAGCATACTTGGAGATGTAATCCATCATTCTTGAAAACCATAATAATATTAACAATTTCTTCAGTAATTCGTGCAAGTATTTCACATGTTTGCAAGAAGGACACTTCATACAAAGCACCTACCATAAAATATAAGAACAAGACAAGATTTTCAAAAGTGAAAAAGAATACAAAGCTATAAGATAAAACATGGTTGCATGGTTATATGTTTTTATGGCTACTACTTTGTTTAGCTATGCTATTTATGTACACTTTGTAATCTTTGTCTTATTATTATGGATACCATTAATCATGTTTTTTAAGTATGCTTTAGGGGATTATAAGAGTTATTTTTATAATCGTTATAACATTTACTAATTAGTCACAAAACTATATAAAGTTAGATGATTAGTTGTTATTAATGTTCCAACGTTAATATAGTTGTTAGTGTTGGTAATGGCTTGTTAAATCTTATGTTAATAACTATATTACCTAGAAAAATTTTTAGTTGGTTAATAAAATTTTTAACACATGAAAACTATTTATATATACCTATATATTGTCCATTGTACATAATAAATAAGGAGTTAAATAATAATCATAGAATTTTTAAAATTATCCTTTCTTCTCCAATTGAACAAGTGCTTGAGATTTGAGTATATTCTAAGAAGAAAACTAGGTAATTAATTCTTGGAGCAATTTTAGACTCATTGAAGATGAAGAATAACATAAAAGGGCTTAGAATATCCATTCATTTGAACTATTATTTATTTCGTTATCTACATCCACACAATGTATTGATTTCTTCCTTAAAGTCCCACATAACATCCTCGCCTCTATGGTGTGACCATATGATCTTAACTATCAACACAATGATCAAATGTGTCTCAATAGACTTAGTATCGTGGATCTTTAGCAATCATTCCTCATACGTTAATGTGTCTTCAAGATCGATCTCCTTAGGTTGAATGATGCATGGAGGGTCTTCCATATAGACGTTATACATATGTTAAATCTTAGTAGATAAAGTAAGTTGGTACACAACCTCGCTAATTCAATCTAAAATCACATATAATTTGATGCACCTTAGACTAACCTTACCCTTTAACTAAAGTGAGTCACTCCCTTAGTTGGAAAGACCTCAAAAGGACTAGATCACTAATCTTATACCCACCTATTCTCATAATTAGGCCTGCATAACTCTTTGACCTATCTCAAATACTCTTCTTACAATCTCAAATCAATATAATTTTCCTAATAGTTCCCTCTATTATCTTGGGTCCTAACACAACTATTACATTAGTCGCTCCAACATAAGGGACTACGTCACTTCTATCCATAGAGTCTCTCAAAAGGTGTCATCCATATGCTTTCATGATGGTTATTTCTGTTGTAGGAAAACTAGATCAAGTCTAGACAATCCTCGTAACTACCCTAAAACTCGAGTATATATGATTGAAGCATATCCTTCAAGGTAAGAATAGTGTGCTCAATGCAACCATATATAGCTAGATGGAAAGAAGTACTCATCTTTAGATGTGTCCTAAAAGCTGCTTATAACTTCTACCAAGAGTATGAAAGAAATCTAGATTCTCAATTTGACACCATGTCCTTAGGTACCCCATCCTACTACACCAAGTGTTTTCTATAAGTACTAGCCATCTAGTACATCCTCCATGTCAACTTCATTAGTATGAATATTGCTAACTTGGTCAACTAATTCACTATAACCCAAGTTAAGTTTGAACTACTATGATTCCTTGATAACCCAACCATGAAGTCCATCGATACACTATCCTAGTTCTTCTCGAGAACCGCTAAATAGATGCACTAACCTTGTTAGACACTTGTACTCGATCTTGAACTCCTAAAAGGTAAAGCATCTAGCTACAAATTTTGCGACATCTCTCTTCATAAAATGCTACCAATAGATTTTATTTAGGTCCTTTTGTGTCTTATATGGACAAAACAAGGTGCACTGTGACCCACCTCAAGAATCTTCTACTCACCACAACTCTGAGTATTGCATCACCTTCTTCAAAATCTAATGCCACCTTACTCTAAAATCTAAAACCATATGAATCTTCCCTCTATTATATCTCCTATTACAATTTTAAGCTTGATGTCACCTAGATGACTAGCTTAGATCTTATCATTAGCTTAAGATCCCCAAACTTGATGATCTCTATTCACATGTTTAAAAACTCAAACCATATCTAATTAGAAACTATTAATGAAACTCTTTTACTAAGAGGATCTACTACAACCCTGTCCTTATCCTCATGATATTTCAACTTCAAATTGTATTCCTAGACCAACAATAGCTATCTTTAATATCTTATGTTCAACTCTTACTTAATAAATATGTACTTGAGGCTTTTATAGTCTATGAAGAACTTACAATACACTCCATATACATTATGTTTTTAGTTCTTCAAGGTGAATACCACTACGATTAGCTTAACATACGATTAGCTTAACATAATGAGTTGGATAGTCCTACTCCTGCTCCATTAGTTGATAATAAGCATATGTCACTACCCTCTTAAGCTAAATCAATACGCACCCATGAACATGCTTGGATACATCAATTCTAGAAAAGTCTTAGACAAAACACCTGTAGTAGCCTGGTAATCTTAGAAAGTTGCATTCCCCCATGACATTTGCCCATGCTAACCACTCTCATACTACATGAATCTTTGAAGGGTTCATAATCTTTTCCATGTAATATCACATTTCCAAGGAAGGCTACTTCATATAGCCTAAACTCACACATTGAAAGTTTGGTGTGTAACTAATGTGCCCTAAATAGGGTCAACTTCTATCTTATATGTTGCTCATGTTCCTCATGAATCTTGGAGTAAATTTAAAATATCATCACTAAAGACAACAACAAAATAATTGAGGTCTTGTTGGACGATATGGTTCACAAGGGCCATGAAAATGGTTTGTGCATTAGTGAGTCTGAAAGATACAAAGTGAACTCATAATGGACTTTCCTTGTTCTAAAGGGTGTATTTGGTATGTCCCTTCCAATAATCCTCAAAAAATGGTACTCAAACATGATGTGTATCATCGAGAATACTATAGCCCCACAAATCTTATCAAAGTGGTTGTTAATGCAAGGTGGAGGAAAATGGTTATTCAATGTAACTTGGTTCAACCCTTGATAATCAATGTAGAGCCTCAACCCAGCATCCTTCTTCCTAAAAAAATACTTATTCTCTTTAAGGAAATAAACTTGGTTTAATGTACCTCTTTTCCAATAACTTCTCCAAGTGGGTACACAACTATGCCATCTCAATCAACACCATGTGATAGGGTACCCTTGACATTGACTTTATCGCTTGTAGAAGGTCTATTGTGAAGTTTGTCTCATGCATTGGTGGCATGCCATGGATGTCATTGAGAAACATATTTGGAAGTTCTTATATAACCAAAATACCCTCAATAGAAAACTCATTATCCAAGCCTGAATGCTACACAAGTAGAGAATATACCCCTTGCACACCAACGTATGAATCACCATCGTGGACACAATCCTCATCGAGGGACTACAATTACATCTGTAGTAAAAGACTTACACTGCTATGAAAAATCAATCATAATCCAGTATCTCAAGAGCATATCAATCCCCAAAATTACATTGAAGTTGTGAAGCTCAATCTATATGTGGTTTGCTATTGAGTCAACACCACTATTAGCTAAGGCCACATCTCTATACAACCTAGTACAAGGAAGTTCATCCGTAGAAGGGAGCACGATAGAAATCTCTATCCTATTAGAAAGAGTAATAGCTAACTTAGCTACGAAAGTGGTAGGCAGAAAGGAATGGGAAGCAATTGAGTCAAATAATACGCATGTAAGAATAGTAGAAAAGTAAAAATATACATGATGAAATCTACCTACTTGTCCTCTTTTGAGTGACACTTGACATTTAGGTGAATCATACCTAAGGTGGTCCAATAACACTACTTGAATCGTACCTTATTTGAAAACCTTGAGGGCTCTAAACCCTCTAGTGTAGAGCAGTCCTACTAGCCTCATTAACTATCAAATGGGCTCTCTAAATTTTCGACATTTGAACCACTGTACCCTAAGAACTTGTGTGCACTTATAGGGAATTTTATTTGATGATATGACACTCAAATTGACATTGTCCCATCCTACCACAACCATGACACTAAACCAACTACCTACCTCAGTTAGTTGTTAGATGATTCTTGCTACAAAAATTACATATGAAGCACCTTATGGCTAAATTACTCTACTGTCATTCATAGCGAGTTGCACATCCTAATTATAGATAACCCATGGGCTAGAACCAATTCTTTCCACCTTGCTGCTGACTACCCTCAAACAATTACTTTACCCCTAACTAAGCATTATGGGCACGTGCAATCAATGATGCCTCTAAGGTTTAGTCATACATGATTTGCAAGTCAAGTGCATGACTCCCCACTAACATCTTCTAAAGCCTCAAACTCCGCCCCAACTAAAATCAGTGAACCTTCATTCTCTTATCAATATCTACCTTAGGAGCAAATGGACTAGGTTCAGGTAGTAGTTGAAATACTCCTCCACTATAGGCATACCCTAGCATAAAGTTATACACTCATAATACTTCACCATCCTTAAGCTATTTCGGTAGAAACAAGCCCTAAGTATCTCTATAAATGGCTCCCGCTAATCTAAAGTGACTCCCCTTAGTTGTTGACCTCTCCACCACTTGTCTGCACGTCCCTACAAGTGGAACACTCCAGCATCTACTTGTCTATCCTATGGAAAACCACTAGTGATGAAGACCTTCTCAAATTCTCTCAAGTAACGCTCTAAGATAGCTAGTGTAACACCCCCATTTTTCACTACTAAATAATTTAAAAACATTGGGAGTGAGAAAATATATAACCGACATAAGAAAATGGGGGGTTAATGTGACATCTATCATAGGATGGACATCTACTGCCTGTCCTATGTTAGATATAAGGCTAAGAAAACCAATAAGTTCCAAATACAATAACAAAGTGCCAAAAAAATATGATATATAGATACTATAATAAGATAATTACAAAATAATACCTTTGTAGGTCCCCAAATATCCGAACACATAGGGTAGGGTACTCTGAAGGTATTAAAATGCATTAAAATAAAATGAAAAAAGGGTAAAGCCCTAAAAACCCTAGTCCATTAGGGAATTACATAAGATCTCTAAGTGTGCATGCTCTCAAGCCCCCAAGTCCGACATAAGGTAGGCCAATTACGTGCCATCCTCAAAAACCTACACATCATCTTTTGCTCATAGGATTGAGTAGGTGATCGAACAAATGGGTACATAAGTATGCCACATACAGAATAAGCCAAGCTACCTTATTAATGAGGTCACATGCATGCAAGGCCATTACATACTAAG
The DNA here is from genome assembly GCA_030549775.1 of Tamarix chinensis. NCBI lineage: Eukaryota > Viridiplantae > Streptophyta > Magnoliopsida > Caryophyllales > Tamaricaceae > Tamarix > Tamarix chinensis. Next base: position 59,434,945 of record CM060177.1, on the reverse strand, counting down.
GAAATCACATAAAACACATATCATGCTCATGCTATACAATTATATATACATGCTCTATCATGGTCATATAACTCATTATTATTTCATATCATGCAAAGATTTAGACAACTCATACATCATCATGCTTACAAATTCAACTTAGATATCAAGGATAACAAAAAATGATTAATAATAAGTTAAACCATAGCACACTTGGTTATTCTACTATCCACTTATAGATGTACTCCATTAAGTCCATTCACAAACCATTATTCCTTTTTCCTTTTAATTTTCCCTCATCGAGGGAAGGACTAATTACCACCCCATAGTTTCACATAATATAGAAGACTATCCAAACTAGAGGACATAAAGTCCGGCTGAAGCCAAGTAATCACCAATGGATATAAACCCATGTTGAAGCTAATAAACCACTTGCATAACTAGACCCTTTGGTATCAATACTACCTAATAAATCATTAGTGTCTAGAGTAGGTAAGGCACTAAAATCTACCAGGATCTTATCTGAAGCCAAAGAGCAAAGGCACCAATAAACAATTGAAGGTAGACTAATCTCAATAGCTAATCAAGGATTGGGTAATCTAAACCCATGCACAACTCAACCATGTTTCACTTTAAGTAATTAGTGTGCTATTCTCAAAGGTTATATTATCACCTAAGACCAATATAACGATGCAGCAACACATCTACCTAATCATTCTATCTTAACCATTATTACCCCCAAAATGATGTGGTGGGATATTTATTAGTGTTAGGAAAGTTTAAATCAATTATTAATATAATCTATTTAGGTAAAAAAAATTTGAATTTCATCATCCATTAGTAGCATCATAGCATACACATTTTGGATTTTTCCATTAAAACATTCCAAAGGCACATATAGAAAATATCATGAATTATGAACAATTTTACCCATCCAATAGGTTAGTTAATTCATGCTAATATGTGTTTTATCATCATTAAAGGATACTATTATAACATAATATAAATTCTCAAATCATATCAAGTTAAAAAAGAAAAAAAACACTTTATGTTCTAATCGGTTGATTACTTTAGGTAAATCAATTAGTATAGCTAAACTAGATGACTATTCTAAGACGAGTTGATATATTCTAATAAACTGATTGATGGGTTTAAATAGAGAGAATCCAAATTCATCATAAGCCACTTAGTCAATCGATTAGGCTAACCAATTGACTGTTATATGGACTAGTTTATTGATTTGGTTTAACCAATCAATTAGTTATCTCCCAAACATCATATAACATTCGATCAAAGCTCTAAAATTCTACCAAATAAAAACCATAACACTATTAGGGTCTAAGACTAAGATTTAACATGCCCATATTTTGAATTGTACTTAGTTTTAGATGAAATCAACCCTATTTCTCATGAATTAAGCATTTTTCTTAGAAATCTTAAACATTGCAACATGTATCACTAAAATACCGTAATCTGTTACATGTATTTGAGGGTAAAAAATTTATAGATTACACTAACTCACATGCTTACTTATGCGACATTTCAAAGGTTAGAATGAGTTACTTAAAGCTTAGTAAACTTTCCCACTAAGAAGGGAAAACCTTTAGTTGAAAATTTTCAACTTCCAAAACCTTAAAAATTTAAGAATTTAAATCTCATAAATCTTTAAATAATCATTATAAATCAAGAAACTTGAATTAGGAAAGAAAAAAAAATTACTACCTCCAAGAGACACCAAAGGAAGAATTTGTTGAAAGTAATGCTCAACCTTTTCCCAAGTCTAACTTTTTCTTACTTAAGAGTAAAACAAGTGGAACTAGAGAAAGAATCAGAAGAGTGAGCTGAGTTAGAGTGAACTCTTCAAATAAGAGTTAGCACAAGTGTTGAGAAGCTCGAGTTAGTTTTGTCGCTGAAAAAAAGTGAGGAAAAGGTATGCTTAGAGTTATTTATAGATAATTACCGATCAAGGAACAAGTGAAGTAATGCAACATATCAAAAATCCTAATTTAACCATTCATAGATGAAAGAAATGGATAGATTTATTAAAAATATGTTGACTTCCATACCATAGCTCAAATGGTGGTTTTAATGGAGAATGTAGGTCAAGTTCATCTAGAAAAAAAATCAAACATGAGAAAGGAAATGGTAAATCAATGTGGGAAGAAAATCTCTCAGCTGTGTAGTGATAGCTTGGAATGAATAATATGTTTTAGACTCATATAGAGGAGAAATGAAGAAAAAGGAAAAAAGGTGAGGTCACCTCCTCTCTTTTGTCAAAATCAAACCTTCAAGAAAAATTTGGAGTTAGATTAATAAGGTTAAATTTTAATGAAATAAAATTAAGAAAAATCTTTGAAAAGCACTCACCTCAACAAATTAGTTTATTAGTTTGGCTACATCAAATGATTTTCTACAAACCAGTTGATAGGTTCTCTAAATCAATTAATTAGTCTTGTTAAACCAAACCTAAGGTTGAAAGTGATAGGCCGATCAATCTATTCATATGACCAGTTGATTGGTATGCCAATAAAACTCATTTTACTTAATTTTTGCTTACTTTTTCAATTCCTTATTAAATGAAACCCAAACTATAGTTGAAAATAAGATCAAAAATCATTCAAACTTCTTTAAACATAATAATTCCCATTTTATAAATCTTACAATTACAGGTTGTTCCATATGAGTCCTCCTGACCCTCACAGATTGGTGGATGATGCTAAATAAGCAGTATGTGCAAAACCTCCTAACACTTAATCTATCACTCCATATAGCCACTAACCATCTTTATAAAGAGCTTGCATCGCCAATTTTTGGCCATCAAACTCCTAGAATACTAAATTGAGTTAGGAGAAATAGTATATTAGATACAAGATTTGTACACATAGAGTTAGCACATTTCATATAAGGTCAATAGTTAGTTGAAACAAGAATTTTAAGGCCAACATCCAACCCAAACCAATGCTCACTCACTGACTACACTGCCCTCTATGAGTTCAAAAAAAGACCAAAGAAATTTAACATTAAGATTTAAAACCATAAGCTTTCATATCAACTTATAACACTGCTACACTTTGAACCAAAACATTTCATTTCAAAGATAATTTGGAAGAATTTAAAATAAAATTTGGGAAGTTGGGGACTATTACTGCCATACCAACCATTGGAAAGTTGTGATCATCACCTAATCCATGCTTGATATAAGGTAAAATGGAACTAAAAATGAAGAATGCATGCTCTAACAATAAGGTGGCAATAATAGTAAGGATAAGAGTAATATAGATGAGAGAGATTTACACAACCTAAATACATGAACCAAACTCAAGATGTTAACTAATAAAAAAGGAACAAATGCATCCCAACACGATGTTAAAAAATTCTAAATCTATTAGGATAATTGTTAACAAAATGTAAATCTTGATTCCTAATCAATGGGTAGCTTCTAGCCCAATTCACGTTATTCAAAATACTCTAGTAGAGAATCATAACCTTACAGATCGTGCTCTACTCACCAGAACAAAATTTGGATCATCATAGTGACTACATAAATGTAGTATTAGTATGTAAAGTACTAATAAATAGAGTACTAAAATATGGTAGGGGCTTATGCTGCACATTAAGGTCACATAATATTATGGTAAAAACATAGTAAGATAATATAAAGTGAAGCTCATGATTATCATATAATAAAGCATGCTGGTAGAAGAATCATAGAAGAGATAACAATATAGGGAATTCTTTAGTCTCACATAAGATAAACTATTTTATTAATCCTCCATTTAATGAACATATAATTTCTCATTATTATGATGTTTGATTTGACCACACATAGTTCTCGAACATGCAAAAAAGTCATGGGAGCATAATTGTAATACTCTAAATTTTAAACTAACTTTAACCTCGAGTAATTAATATTTTAATCTAATCATAATATTTAGTAATTGATATCTTAATCTTACCCTTTCTTTAAACCCAAATTTAATCCTAATCTTTATCCCAATCCTAATTTTGGGTTATTGATATTTTAATTAGACCCTAACTTTAGATGAATAGTAAATTAATTTTATGCTAATTGTCTAATGTTAAATTTAAACCTAAGTCTAATCCTAACCTTAAATTGTTATTCATTTTTCCTTTTCTTTTTTTTTTCTTTTCTTTCCCTTTTCCTTTTTTCCTTTTCCCTTTCTCCTTCTTCCTTTTCTGGCCATATAATCCTTTCCTTGCATGGTGCCCTCGATTCCTTTCCTAGCCCCTACATGACCCCTTTCACTTGCATTATAGTGCTTCTACACCCTAGGTGTAGCACCACAAGCCACTCCCTATACCGTTTCCTCATAGGCTCGTGTGAACTACCCAAAACCTACTCCCTCGACCCTATACCATTTGGAAAATCCTCATTTCTAGCCTTATCTTTTCTCTTGTAAATACCCATATTCTCCCTTCTTAATTTGTTTTTACAACCCACATAAAATCACCTCATACTATCTCTTTCTTTCCTCAATTCATTTGCATTTCATTTGTTATTCATTGTCCAATAGAGCTCTACGTACTTTCTACAAAATTATGTAACTTAGGGTTTGTTGCATCATAAACCCATGTTGAACACCCCTGAACTAATTTATCACATTACTAAAAAATAGTTTATCTGCACCAAACCATCACATAAATTTCATCATTTTACAATTATACCTTAGTTGTGCCAAACTTTCATGCTACACCACCACTTCATTCATCACATTCCCAAACACACCATCATCATTTTCACGCTCAAAACCACACACAATCACCCTCTTGAGTCACTCCTTAACTCAACAACCACCCTAAATACACTAAAACCCAATGCAACACACCCTACAACCTCACAACCACCCAACACAACCTAGCCTTCTTTTTATCACCACCTCTCATCACCTTCACCTTGTTGTGTCAAGTCCTCACACCACTCCATACTAATCAATGATGAGATAATAAACACCCCTAATTGCATGAGTTTCTCACACATAACCCAAATTTAATTTAGTTTTGCTCCATTTCCACCCTACTTTTCGTTATATTTTCCTTAGTTATTTTCTTAAGTTCTAATGATGTATTGTTATTGATTATTAGTTGGTTTTCTAGTACTCTTAGAGGAGTCTTAGGTTTATAGAACAAATAATTTTTGATAAGGGTATATATCATAATCAGGGTTTTATGTGTAATGTGTATATTTGTATGAAAGCTTATATTGGGTACAGTTATATAGATAATATCATAACAGTAATGTTTTTATGTTGCAAAATAATGCTGATTGAATGGATCTAAATGAATATCACAATCAACAAGATAATTGAATAATTTATAGTTCAATCTTAAGGCATAACATTTGGGGGAAAATAGAGACCTTTATTCATGCACTTGCATAATTACAATATGATTAAGCAAATCATTCAACTAATTACACAAATCAATAATTCTCTAATAAAGAGAACACTATGGAGAAAAAGAGGTTGTTACACACATGACTTGATGACTAGGGTTTTATTATATCTCTTTTTTATGAGATAAAGCTATATAAGGCAAAACAACATGTTTTGTAAATTCACTAAAAAATATGGTCCATGTTTATAAATACAAGACCCCCATGTTAATTTTCTTACTCTCGGTATTTGACCAAAAATTCACCATAAAATATTCTATGAAAAAATATAACCCATATAAGTTAACACGACCCCTGTTTTTTTTGTAAAATGCAACATGCTAGCATTACACTTCTCTAGCACCTACATGAACCAAAACAATGTTATACTATGCATCAAATAGCTTACCAAAGCTCACAAATTTTCACCTTGACACAATATATGTGACGAATGAAATGGAAATTCCTCTAAAAAAAACCCCTAACCCTACAAAGGACCTTATAGGCCATGAATACCAATTAAGCTCAAGAAACACTCAAACTTGCCCACAATCAATGGATTCATTAGCATATCAATCGGATTTTCTAAAGTACCTACGTTCTTCAAGACAACTGTTCCGGTAGCAATAGTATATTCCTTCTAAGATGGAAAGAATTCTAATTCTTATCTAAATAGATAACACTCTAACTATCACTCCAACTAACTTGAGCACCATGAACAAACCCCAACTCAAGTACTAAGCAATCAAGCCCTACAACTTTCTAAAAGCCTTTATCGTATTCGTATACTCTACCTTAGTAGTAGATAATGTAATCACCTCTTACAAGGAATACCTCTATCTAATAGCTAAACCATTAAGATAAAATCCAATTGTAGACCTCCTTTTATCAAGATATCCACCATAATTAGATATCATAAACCCAAAAATAAAATTAGCTAATATTCCATACTCTATAAAAGCTTATGACAGACCCTTCAAGTACCTCAATCTCCACTTTACTGCTTGCTAGTAAGACTTTCCTATATTGACCATATATCGACTCACAACATTAAAATCTTGAGTAATATTAGCCTAGGTACACAACATAACATATATGATATATTCTACGAAATTTGAATAGGGAATAATATCCATGAAATACTCTTCCTCTTTATATTTAGGCTAATCTAAAGCTTATAATCTATATTAAGAATCCAATGGACTGCTCATTGACTTGGAATCCATCATATGAAACCTTTACAACACCTTGTTCATATAGCACTCTTATGAAAAGTATAAAAGCTTTTGCTCACGCTCTCTTATGATTTCCATACAAAGGATCCTTTTTGAAGCTCCAAGATCCTATATCTCAAATAACTCTTTAGCATTGTGTTCACCCTATCAACATCAACCATATCTTTTGCTGCCACTAGCATATCATCAACATATAGAAAAAGATACTTCAGAGAGCCATCCTCCATCTCCTTCAAGTACACATACCTACTGTACTTACTCTGGAGAAACCATTCCCAATCATAATGTGATAAAAACATTTATACCATTATTTATGATACTACTTTATACCATATAGCAACCTCTTCAATATGCACACATAGTCTTGAATCCCCTCAACAACAAACCCATTAGGTAAATTCTTATATATCATCTCCTCAAGCACACCATGCAAAAATGTAGTTTTAACATTTAAGTACTCCACTCTAGATTTTGCAAAGCTATAAATGTAAGAAAGGTATGAATAAAGTATGTCTATCCACAAGAGAAATTGCCTTGCTATACTCCACTCTAGGCATATGACCGAATCCATGTGCAACTAAATAACCCTTATACCTTTATTTCTCAACTCTTTGGGCTCCTTATTTGAACTTGTACACCCATTTAAAATCAACTATCTTCATTTTCCTTGGTGCCTTCATAAGATCTCATGTCTACTTTTTTAATAAGGACTCCATCTTATACCAATATAGCACTTGATAGAATCATAACTCACAATATCCTTTGAGAATTTTGTTAGCTCATAAACATTAACAATAGTCTCTACACTAGATAAGGCATATCCAACTAATGCTTCAAAACCATACCTGGCCGGAGGCTTAAAAATCCTATGTGCTTTGCCTAAAGCAACGCCCCTTTGCTTTACCTATTTCTTGGATCCACCTACTTTAGGAATAATGGATCTATCTAAAGGGTATATGCCATCCAAGTCAAACTCAACCTCCACTTGGCTTGAATAACTATCCAACCAAATATCCTTGATATAACATCACAAGACTCAATCTTATGGAGGAACACTATAACTCCCCCATTTTTGACTACTAATTTTTTCTTAAAACATTGTGGAAATGGATAATAGCAAACACACCTAGAAAAATAGGGTGTTACTGCCACACCTAACATAGGATACATTTTTTTCCCGTCCCCTATTAGATAAAATGTTAAGAAAACTAACCAAAATACAAATATAGAGTGCTTTAGAGATATGATATATGGATACTATAAGAAAAATTTTCCAAAACAAGACATCCATGGGTCCCTAAAATATTTGAATGTATAAAATAAAGCAAAATAAAATTACTAAAATACAATGGAGATAAAATAATAATAGGGAAAATCCCTAAAACCCTCATGTATTTAGGATCTATAAAAGATTTCTAGGAGACCATGCTCTCTAGCCCCAATCCCTATACATGGTAGGTTAACTACCAGCCATCCTAAAAAACCTACATATAGTCATTTGCTCGTGTGAGTAAGCAAGTGACAAAACAAATAGGTATATCATATTTCTATGTACTAATTAAGATATTTTACCTCCTTAACTAGAGTTGCATGCATTCTAGGCATATGTAAACAAATAAGATCACACTAAAATACAATAACATACTTGCATGATATATATATTCTTGTGATCATATAATGCATTGATATTTCATGACCTACAAGTTTTAAACAATTCATAGCTTATAATGCTTATCTGTACAACATAGATATCATAGAAAACACATATAATTAATAACAAGTTATTCCACATCTCACTAGGCTCTTTTACTTTACAATTATAAGAGTATTCTTTAGGTCCATTTTTTAGGCTTACATGATCTATTAAATTAAATATTCAGTAGCCATTATTTCTTTTTCCTATTTTGAGTGATGGACTGATTATCACCCCATGGTCTCACATACCATGAAAGCCTATCCAAACTAAAGGACATAAAGTTCAGCCAAAGCTAAGTAACCACTAATAGACTTAAAGTCATTCTAGAGCTAAGTAACCATCAACAAACATAAAGTTTGGTTGAAGCTAATAAGTCGTCTAGGTGACTAGATCCTTTAGTATCAATACCCTTTAGTACATCATCAGTTTCTAGAGAAGTTAAGCTACCATTATCTATTAGGATCCCGCTTTAAAGCAAAGCTTAGAGGGAACAATAAATGCCTCAAGGTAAACGAACCTCTAGTAGCTAATCGACGATTAGGTAATATAAACCCACACACAGCTCAATCATCTTTCACTCTTAGTGATTAGCGTGTTATTCTCAAAGGTTATGTTATCACATAAGGCCAAAGCAACAACCAAGTACCATATCCACCTAATTATTCTAGATTAACCATTTTAACCCTCCAAATCATGATGAGATTTTTATTAGTTCTTATCCAAGTTTAAATTAACCTAATAATATAATCCATTTAATCTAAGAATCTAGATTATATCATCCATTTGCAGCATCATTGTATACACATTGCAATTTTCCCATTTAAACCTTCTAAAGGTACTTATTTAGAATACCATAAATTATGAACCATTTAATCCATCCAATTAGTTAATTCATCCCAAGATGCATTTTCCTATCACTAAAGAAACATCTTACAACAATAAGTATAGCTATAAACTTTAAAACTGTCAAATCCACTTAGCAAACGTGAGAAGTGGTTCTGTAGTCAACCACTTCTTCAACTCCTAAAAAGCTTCACCACCCTTTTCATCCTATTGAAATTGATAACCTTATTTAGCAAGTTAGTCAATGGATAAGATATATTAGAGAAGTATACGACAAAACCTATGGTAGTAATAGGCTAATCCCAAAATGTTGTAGACCTCCTTAACAAAAGTTAATGGTGGCCATTTGAAAACTACTCAAACCATGAAATCATCCACTACTATCCCATCATGGGAGATTACATATAGAAGAAAAACCATTTGATCTAGCCAAAACTCACAGTTTAAAAGCATGGTATATAGGTATCGTGACCATAACAATTCTAAGATCTACCATAGATATTGTTCTTTATTTTCTTAATCACTAGCGTAGATGAAGATGTTGTCGATCAACACAACAATGAACTGATCTAAGAATGGTTATAAAATATGGTTCATGGGGGAGATGATTCCTGCTGGCACATTAGTGAGTCTGAAAGGCATTACTCTGAACTTGTAATGGCCATATCTTATCTGAAATATTATCTTTGGGATGTCTTTGTTTGCAATCCTTAATTAATGGAAGCTTAACCAAAAATTAATCTTGGAAAATGCTTTGATTCTCTTGAGTTGGTCGAACAAATCATTGATCCTTATCAATGGATAAAGATTGTTTACCATAACGTGATTTAATTCTCAATAATAGATATCTAATCATAACAGTTGGCTTTACACTTTACCTCTAACAAGCTAATCACACTCAAGTGTCCTCCTGAAGGAATTCCTATAGAATTGGCTGATCCCTAACCTTACTGAAAGGTTAGAGGATTTTGGCCTCTAGGCTGACTAGCTTGATTAGCAACACTACCTAGTAATAGAGGAACCCTTAAAATCTATTGTCGTAGCTACAAAATAGGTCTGGTGCTCTAAGCTTACGTTTAACTTCTATGAACACTAGCACTCTAATATAGCACTCATAAGCTCTATTTCGGACCATACCACACCTATGGCAAGTCACCTTGTTGCCTCCACATTCTACTCCTAAGTGATCTCCTTTTTAATGCTTTTAGTGTTAATTTCTCTCCTTAGCACATCCGTTGGACTAACCTCTAACTAGGGGTGTTGACTCCATACGCCTACCATATATAGGCAACATGATTCCTCTAAAGTAGGCCTTCTTCCTATCACTTAGATGCTGAAAACCCTGAAACTCTGAGCTTGGATTACTCAGGAAGACTCCAAAGCATGATCAAACATTCTCACCATGTATGTTGGAGTAGCTCCCACTAACAACTTTTGGTATTGATTCCCAGGACGATATTGAAATAGTGAACCTAAATTAGCTCATTAGCATATACATTAGGTGCAAACTAAACTAAGTCTATGAATATCTTGTAGTACTCCTCTATCAACATATTTCCCTACTAAAGGGCTACAAACTTGTACATCTTCATATGGAGGTGAGTGGGATAGAAATAGGATTGAAACACCTCAAAGAAAGGTCCCTAACTTTTAGACTCATTGCATCTCCCTAAGATGCTCCTCTATAAGATGTCTGCTCTTCCCCTCAAATAGTATACATCCATGTTAACCCTCTCGTCCAAAGGGTAACCACATGTTGTAAAGGTCTTATCCATTCACTAGCCCATCTTTCTATAATGATAGAGTCCTTTTGATATTTGAAGATTGGTGGGTGATGATGTCCAACCCTTCTAAGCCAATCTTCTAGAACTAGAGCGGCTACTAGCATTGACGGTGGTTATGGTGCTCATATATTGCCTTCCAAGTATGCACTGACAATCTCCATAAATGTTTTGAAATATTCATAATGGCGTTTAGTGGCCATAAATTCCTAAAGACTAGGATTAATTAGAAACAATGCACTGCCGAGTACTAAGAGTAGCATAACAAATCAATACAAAGGCTATCTATAACATAGTCCTAAACCCTTTCTTGCTCATAAATGTTAGGGGTTTGATACCTTCAGCTATATACATAGATAGTTGGAAAATTATTTAAAATAGCCTATATATTATCTTTAAAAGTTCAAAATTAGAAAATATTTGCAAAGAAGTTTGGATACAAATCTTGTGGTATCTGTTAAAAGGTTTTCAAATGAAATAACTTATGGAAAAAACCTTCATGACAACATATGGTATCAACTTAATTAATTTAAGAGTAGAAAATATTTTCATAAAGCTCTAATACCAACCTATTACACAAACATTTTTCACTACTGAAAACGTTCATTTTAAAAACCTTATGGAAGTGGAAAATTCCAAACAATTATAATCTACTAGGTAAGTTGTCCAATTATCATTAAGGCTTTATTTATCCATGTACGAATTCCATCGTAGGAAATGTTTTCCATTTATTGAATCAGTAAGGTAATTTATTTATAAGACATGGTCACTTTTACCATTATTTTTCTTTTATTTTTCTCTTTAACCACATTCTTATTCTAAATACTTATTTAAATTCTTATCAAGAAATGGACTATGCACCACCCCACACTCTCTTTGACCATGGTCTTCTATCTAAACTAAAGGAGATAAAGCCTTGGCCAAAGCCAAGTAACCACCAATAGACATAAGTCTAGGTCGAAGCCAAGTAACCACAAAATAATATAAGTCCAAGCCAAATCTAAAAATGACGTAAGTAACTAAACCCTTTAATTGATACCCTTTATTACATCATAAGTGTACATAGTAGGTAAGCCACCAGGATCTACTAGGATCCCACCCTAAGGAAAACTTTAAAGGTAATAATAAATTCCCATAGAAAAACTAACCCTTGGTAGCTTATTGAAGATCAGATGACCTAGACCCATACAGAGCTTTATCAACATTTGCAATAAGTGATTAGTATATTATTTTTGAAGTTATGTGATTTTACCATACAATATATATATATATATATATATCTATAAGCAAGACATTCACATAGTTATTCCATCTTAATAATTACCATTCCCCCACCATATGTGGAATTTCCATTATTTCTTACACAATATTAACAAAATTCTTCTTATTAATCCATTATAAGATAAAACCCAGATCACATTGCTCCTTTAAATCCATAAAATACGTATTTGGGTTTACCCATTAGGGCCTTTACAACATCCATTGAGTATGCTATGAATCATGATCCATTTAATCCACCCATTAGGTATTAAATTTATGTCAAAAAATATATTTCACTTCTTAAATAACCATATTGCAATATTAGGCATAATCTCAAAGTATATCCAAGCCAAAATATCAAAATCACACATCTGTTCTAATAGTTGATTGGTTTTGCCTAACTAGGTGATTGATTTTATCAACTAGTTGTTTTATTTGGGATAACCAATTGATCAATTTAGCTCAACTAAACCCAGAGTTTCCTTTAACCAATTAACCTATTTTACCAAACTAGTCGACTACTTATAGACCAATCTATTGGATATGCTATACCAACGAATGGGTTTAATCAGATAGAAAACCTAAGACACCATCAGTCTATTGGTTTGGCCAATTAATCAAATGTTCTAAGAACTACTCAATTATTTTGTCCTTGTTTACCTCCAACATGCATAGAATAGACATTTTTAATGTAAATCACCATAAAAAAGTATACCACATCTAAATCAAAACATATCATAGTATCATGCCAATACTTCATCAACTCGTAACCTAAAACATGCTTCACAACTAATTAAATTTTTTCCCTAAAATCATATCTATTTTTAGGATTCATAAATTAATAAAAATGTTGTAATACCCCTAAATTTTCAGCCAAACCTAATCCCGAGTAATTAATAACGTAACCAAATTCTAACCTTGGGAAATTTATTCTTGCTATTTTACACAAGCTCCTAAATCCTAAATCTTATCCTAATCCTAGTTTTTATTTTGGGTTATTAATATTTTTCCTAAATTAAATCTCATCCTGGATAATTCTCTAACCTAATTCTAAGCCCACACTTTTTATTTTTCCTTTCCCCTTTTCCTTTCTCTTCCCTTCTCCTCATCTTATTTAATTATTTTTTTTCTCCTTACCTATTACCCCATATTTTTTCTCTCCTCCTTCCCCTTCTCATGCATGTATTCCCCCCTAATAAAGTCTACTCATCTACCCTATCACCTCCCCTCTCCTTATTTCTAGGCTTGGGGTTGAAATTATGCCCAATCAATACCTCCTCTCTTCCCCCTCCTTTGTGCGTGTGTGTGCATATATATCGTGTAATAAATGCACTCCTATGCCTCCTTCTCTCCTATTCGTTTCTATAGAAATTAGCATCACCTTCCCCTCCTTATTTCCCCTTCTTACCATTACTAAAATAGCCTAAAAATCACCCCTACCGGCGAGCTTAACTAAACCATATACACGTCCACTAGTAGCATTTTCCATACCTCACCCCCAAGCACCGGTAGCTTTTTTTGCATTTCCTCCTAGCAGCAACAAGACTCACCATTCCCTCACCCTCTAAATGTTGTAAAATAACCACTCCAACCCCTATCTTCAGCAAAATTCACCATAATCTTCCCCTAGCACTAGCCAAAGCTTCCATTCCGACACCCACTACCTACGGCAACAACTACCACACCATTTTCTTTCTTTTATTATCTTCCTTGCTGTAGAAATTTTCAACACAATCTACCCCATAGCTACAGAAGTATTCATCGTTCCTACCCCCTAGTTGTACCAAAACCATCCAAAACACCCCTAAGCTTCGACAAACTCCACCAAAACACCCCTAAGCTTCAGCAATTCCCATCGTTGCTCACCCCCTCTCTTTGACCAGCTTCAACAATCCCACCCCCTTCTTTCCGCCTTCCTGCTTCTAAAACCCCCTAGAAATGGTAGGTTGTTATCCCTTCTTGTTGGACAAACCCCAATCGATCCCTTGTGTTACAATTGTTTTGTCGAGACCTTCTTCAAACCTCTGTTTGGTTTTTTCCCCATTCTTTTTTCATCCAATACCATAACCCTTCATTAATTATATCGTTAATTATAATTATATTTTGTTAATTATTTTTAGGTAACATTCTAAAAGTTTTAAAAGAAGTGGATTAGGATAAGTGTGCTAGAGACTGGAGCCTTTATTTGTATGGATACCAATTAATGTTTTGGTTTTTGTGCTAAATGCTTGTATGATTATGTGTGTTATCATGTTATTGTAATTATAATATTAAATTGCATATTTTTTATGATATGATGTATTAATATAAATTATATGATAGGAATAAAGTAAGAATAACATAAAATATGCTAATACAAAGATATTACTCTAAGTTGTATTTTTGTGGATGAGTATAAATTGTGGGAGAATAGTATGGGAAATTAAAGGATGATAAGTGGGAAATAGTTTTATTTAAGGTGTATGATGATAAATGGTGGATTTGTAAATATGATAGTAAAAATATAAGCTTTTCATAAAATAAGGGTTAACGATTATCGTTAAGGCCATTTTGATCAATATAGGTTAATATGTGAATTTTGATATTTCAACATGTTATATGGATTAAAATATGCTAATAATATTATGTGAAGTGTTGGGGAGTGATTATGAGTGTCATAAGTTCTTCATATGAGAAAATAGCATAATTTGCAAATAGTAGCCTTAAAACACTAATGTTATTATCACATGTGTAAAACATTAGAGCTAGGCCACGAATTTTGGATGTATTGTTAATGTTGGTATTTTGGAGTTGTATATTAAATTTTTTAATTATTTGAGTCTTTTAAGAAATGTTATGGCTTACCTATGAAATTTAGGTTTTGGTAGCCTTATGGATAATAACTTTTGAGATAAAGATATTATCACATATGTAAGACGTGGGAGTTAGACATAAAATTTAGGGTATGTTAATGATACTATTATTTGAGGAACATATACTAAATTTTGTTGGTAAATGATGAATATGGAGGAAGTTATACATAAATTGTGAATTTAGAGTTTCTAGGGAAAAGGAGCATCTTAATCTCTAAGAACAGTCTTGTTATATGCATATTTATTTCTCACTTTCATTAATTATGTTTCTTACTCATAAAATAATCATGAATAAGAAACTAATAATTTAAAGTGACAGATCATGTGAGCTAAGCTGAGGTGTTTTATATGTCTGTTCCACCGGCTTAACAATAGTGGCCAAGCAATGTTTTGTCTTGGGAGGTGCATCAGACCATTCCACCAGTTTAGAATATTGGGGCCTAACCTCAATGTGAAAGATAATATGAGTTTGTGTAGCACCCCCAAATTTATGACTAAAAATTTTCATTTAATTAAAAGGGTTTTAGCGGAAGCCGAAAGATAAAATCGTAAACTCAAGGGCATTACCGCCACACTTAGTACCAGATCGGTTCACTCCTACCAACCTGATACTAAGTGCTACTACTAAATAAGATTTATCTTCAAGTACAAATCGTTAATAAAACACTATTCATTAGAAAAACACAAGTCATACAGAATTAGAGTATGGAAATCATGAGGGTAAAACCCAAGGTACAATTTTAAAGTACCAAATATCAAAGGACATAATTCAGCGGAATAAAACAAAATATAATAATACAGGGAAAAAAAACGGATGATGAACTCTGGTCACATCACTCTTGACCCCTAAGCTAGGTCTAGGCTCAACTCTCAGCCCTATTCGAAGCCTCGTAAGCATTGTAGGCATCGAAGACATCACCCCCTACCTGCAGAAACTCAGACGGATTTTTGCTCGTGGGAATGAGTAGCACCCATAAAATGGGTGATCGGTATGCTACGTACTGAGTAAGGTAAAAAATGCACTAAGGCCAACATACACATAGACACATGACATAGTAGACATGGCATAATTACATAGATAGCATGCGATAACATAGATAAACAATACCGGTCATGAACAAGATAACGTATTCATTAGATTTCTGATAAATAGTCGATTCACATCACAGTCTTTATCAATCCATGTGAGTGTGGAAACCCCACTATTATAGCCGGTGGAACGGTCACGAGGGCACATGCCCTACCACTATTTTAGCTGGTGGACCGGTCATGAGGGTAACATACCCTACCAGTATTATTTGCTTGTGGACTGGTCTGGCCCTGACTCACAAGGTGTTCCACTATAATTATTCGTATCTTTCCCATGTCTTATCATATTATGATTGTTTTTTTAGCACGGAATCCCCCACTATTATAGCCGGTGGAACGGTCACAAGGGTAACATACCCTGCCACTATTATTCGCCGATGGACAGGTCATGTAGGGCACCCTGGCCCTAGCCACTATTATACGCCTGTGGACCGGTATGGGTCTAGCTCAAAATCTTCCTCTATAAGTAATTAGTGTATTAACATATCTTATTCAAAAGAATTTCACCCTTGACATACATGGCTAACTATATCCGCAATTATCCTCCTAGGAGGGCCTGTCTCATATCTTGAGACTTATGCACCTCCTAACTCGCCTTGACATCCTTCCCATAACCAACTTTCTCACATTGGGAACCCAACTTCTAATTGTGTGGGTCAAGGCCCACCACCTTATACCCCAAGGTCTACTCATCACCTTACCCTAGGGTTTTCACCAGAAACCCTAATTTGGGATTATGTGGCCCTTCCTTCTCTGCCTCCCACAACCCACAATATTTTAACGCCCCACGTGTCATGACCCTCAGACTCAACTCTCCCCTATACCTCGCTCCTCCTCATTTATTTTTATTAGTTTCTTTTTCTTTTTCCACCTTCTAAAATTAGGGTTTCCTCCCCAAACCCTAGTTGGTCCCTAGGTCCCTTATATTATCCTACAAACTGTTTTTCACCTCGAGCCTCTAAACTCCCAAACAAACCTTCCATTGCCTTCCCTATGTCCTAATGTAACCTTCCAAACGTAAGGTTCTCCCCCATACGGACCTTAACCTCTCCATACAAACCCCTTGATCTCTATCATGCCAAACCCTAAGATTTCCATGCAAACCCTAGTTCTCCCATGTAACCTTAGTTTCTCCCACTATTTCATTTTATTTAACTCCCCTTTTACTAGTCCATTTATGGATCATATATTACCTAGGTCATCCTTACCTACGTAAGCCGACTTACTTCCCCTTAGTTATCTTAATTTCTCATTTTTCTCTTTCATGCCCCCATTCCACAACACCTCATCAAATAACCTAGCATTTATGTCCTAAGGGTCACATCGCATCACATCATATTTGCAGCATATCCATATTAGAAATTACCAGACAAGGGCACGAGAACATACCTCGGTTCCAAGCTGCACTACACAAAAAAAACAGATAAGGTAATAACATATCAATCGTACAAGGCATCCAAGGCAAGTAAAACACGTAACACAAAGGTGGCCTTAGCTACGTCCTTACCTAAATCGGCGCTGGGCTTGGAGCATGCTCCTATGCCTCCTGGGGGTTTTGACCCAGTTCACCTATAAGAGAGAAATACTAAGGGTTAATCTCCCTCTACCGGAATTACCATAATTTTCATATCTTATCCCTATCATGGCCTAATACTAAGGCTAATATTAATAATGGTAGTTTATAATTAAAAGGTAGGGTTATTATTATTCTCAAGATAGTTAAACAAATCACCACTAATCGAAGTAAGTCTTAGTAATATTCATAGTATTAAAGTAAAGGTTTCAATATTACTAATAACAATATTATTAATAATACTAATAATAATAATAATAATAATAATAATAATAACAACAACAACAACAACAACAACAACAACAACCATAATCATGATGATGATGATGATGATGATAATAATAATAATAATAATGATAATAATACTAAAAATAATAATAATAGAGATAATAACAATGATAATAATATTTAGAATAATAAACATAATAATAATACTAATAATAATAATAATAATAATAATAATAATAATAATAATAATAGTAATGATAGTGATAATAATAGTAATAATAATAATAATAATAATAATAATAACAATAATAATAATAATAATAATAATAATAATACTAAGAGTAAGAACAATAATAATAATAATAATAACAATAACTATCATAACCATGATAATGATAATAATAACAATAATGATAATAATAATAATAGTAATAATACTAATAATAGTAAGAATACTAAAATAATAACAATAGAGATAATAACGATGTTAGTCATAATTAGACTAATAAACATGATAATAATAATCATAATACTAATACTAATAATAATAATAATAATAATAGTAATAGTAATAGTAATAGTAATAGTAATAATAATAATAATAACACAACAAGGTTTTAGTATTAATTAATACCATTAATTAGAAGTTCTTTCGGGATAAATGTTAGGACATAATAGTAATAATAGTGGTAGTAATAATAATAATAGTAATAATAATAATAGTAATAATAATAATAATGATAATAATAATAAAAATCATAATAACACTAATAATAATAATTAATAATATTAAAAATCATTAACACATTTAATATACAGGGTTTAGGGATTAAGGAGTTGGGGAGAAACCTAGGCTAGGTGGAGGAGCCGGCGGCGGTGGAGGAAGGGAGAAGTGGTGACATGGATGTGGAGGCTAGGGGAGAAGGAAGTAGGGGAAAATGGAGATGTGGGGTGATAGGGCAGGATTCCCTGGTTGTTTTGGGGGTAGAGGTGGCACTATAAGCGGTGGAATCTGCGGCAAGGGACGGCGCGAAGGCAGCACGGGGTCGAATGGGGTTGTTCGAGGAGGTAATTTTGCACGGGCGGGGTGGCTCGTGCAGGGCAAGATAAGGAAGGATGGTGGTTGGGTTGTGTAGAGGGAAGTGCAGGGAGAATTTTGGTGGCCGAAACGGGTGGCAAAGGTAGCCGACGGTGAAGTAATGGCTGGCTGAATAAGGTGTGGCACACGATTTGGTTTTTCGGGTTCCCAAATTCCAAACTCGATTATGGTAGCCCTCGGGGTTATTTATAAGCCAATCGGGGAGGGAAAATAACAAGGACGCATTGCAAAGCAGGGGAGCAGGGTTATGGGCTTCTGTATGGCGAGAGTGGTCGGCACAGGTCTGCATGTGCAGACTGTGAGTTGTCGTGGAGAGGGAGGGATGGCATGCGGGAGAAGGGAGGAACGATCTTGTTGAAATTGTAGAGGAGTCAATGGGGAGGAGAGGGGAGGAATGGCTGGGTGCAGTTGGAGTGGGCGTTGCATCCTTTTTTCGGCAAAAATCTCGGTTGCAAGCTCGAGCTGGAGGTTGAAGATGAAGGGAGGGATGGACCGGCAATCCAAAGGAAAAGAAGAAGAAAGAAAAGAAAGGCCGAACCGGTTAGGAGAGGGGAGGAGAGGTGTGGGAGCTTGGCCGCACAAGGGAAAATGTGAGTTGGGCCAGTAGTCGACCCAGGTCGGGGAAAAAAGAAAAACAAGGAAGAGAAGGAAGGGAAAGAAAAGGAAAAGAGGGAACAAGAGAAAAAAAGGAAAAAGAAAAGGAAAATGGGTTTACCTAAAATGATTTAATTTATAAAATAATAAAATACCATATTTTAGAGTAATAAATTTATTTAATAATTTAATTTAATATAATTAAAATATAAGGGTTTTAAAAAGGTAATTTCATTAAAGTAATGATTTGGAAAATTATTTAAATAATAAGAGTATGATAAAATAATAAAATATTTATTTTAATTTATTAAATATTTATATCATATTTTATATGCTCAAATTACCATAATTAAAATAATTTAAAGGCTATTTCATCCCAAATAAAATTTATTTATCAAAATATAGGCTTTTAAAAATTTGGGGGATTACAGTTTGAGATAATTAACCAATAACTAAGACACTAATCACTTACAATAAAAAATTATGTGAGTGAGGACCGAGGTGTAAGAGTCTGTTCCACTAGCTTAATAGTAGTGGCCAGGCACATTTTGCCCTGGGAGATTCTTTAGACCATTCCACCATTTTAATAATAGTGGCCAAGATCATTTTACTTTAGGAGATGTAGATTTTGTTCCACTAACTTAACAATAGTTGTCAGGATCGTTTTTTCCTAGGAAGTATTTCAGTCTATTCTACTAGATTATGAATAGTGGGGTCCCTGACCTCAAGGTAAATAAAATAATGGGTTATATCATACTCTAATAATACTAATCCAGACCAGTAATTACCTTGTGTTGATTTTTTTTATCCCGCATGCATACTACTTTCCACAATGAATGTATACAATTATATATTTTCCTGGTTCTGATTGTATTGTTACTTTACTTAGTACGTAGTATACCGATCATCTCTTTCATAGGTGTTTCTCATTCACAAGAGAAGATCTGCCCCACTTTTTAGGTGATTGATGATTATTAGCTTAATGTGCTTTCCTTGGGTGAGGGCTAAATGAATTGGTAAAGGGTATGGTTATTCGGATCTCTCTCTCTCTTTAGACTCTCAATCCTTTATTTTTACTATTTATTCCCTTCTCTCTATTTCATAACTTGTATCATGGTGGAATTAGTGCTTCCCACACCTAATTCCTAGGTATAAGCTTAATTTTACATTACACCAGATATAGACAAGGTATAGGTAGTGCCTCTTCTATGTTGGATGTGGCATGACACCCCTATGTTTTGTATTTGACTTCTGTTATTAACTCTTTTAAAACTAAAATTTTAAGTTATGAAATCTAGGGGTATTACACATGCATCAATATGAAACAAAACTCTCATTCAACTCTATATAGTTAGGACTTTAAATGGTACACCACATCATATGCTTAACTAGGTTGCATTTCACAAATAAGAATGACTTAGTTGGTGTTAGAAATTTTTTTCCACAAATAAGAAAACTCAACCTATAAGATTCTCAATTTCCAGAACATAAAAATAGAATTTAAAGATTCAAAAATTCAATGAATAATTTCATAAAATAAATTCAAATTATACGAAAATAAAATTACCAAAACTAAGAGAAAAATAGAGGAATTTTATGCTGAAAGAGAGACTCTACTTCCTCCTAAACATAACACTCTATTGCTAAAAGATAAATAAGAAGTATATAGATAAAGGATCAAAAGAGTTTAATGAAACCAAAATTAAGATTAACATGGGGAGAAAAGAAAATAAGGATAGGAAGTTGGAATACCTCAGAGGCTACATGAAAAGTGAATGGAATAGGTGATCGGGGCTATTTATAACCAACAAATTGGTAAAAGATGAGTTTGGTTAGGTATAGATAGAAACAAAATCCTAATTTCTACCATCCAAACTTGAGATAAATAGGTGGATTTTAATAAAGATAAGATAACCATCCTTCTAGAGCTAAAATGGTGATTTTTTTAGAATGCAAATCAAATTTTCCTAGAATATATCTGTAATCCCCCAAAAATTTTGAAAACCTAAATTCTAATAGATAAATTTTATTTGAAACAAAATTTGCTTTTAAAATTATTCATTTTAAATATTTTATGGATTTTAGAGTATGTAAATTTGGATAAGAGTATTTAATAAGCTAAAAATAAATATGTTGCTAATTATCATATTATTTTTTATTTAAATAATATTCCCAAACTAATATTTTACCAAATTTATTCTTTTTGAACTAATATACTAGATTATAATGAATTAAATTATTAAATTAAATAATTTAACAAGAATATTACATTTTATGATTTTAGAAATTAAATTATTTTATTTTTCTCTATTTTCCATTCCCTTTTTTCCCTTTTCCTCTTTCTTCTTTTCTTTTTTCCTTTTTCTTCCCTCGGGCTGCCTCACGAGGCTAGCCCTCCCCACGCAATTTGGCCTTCGGCCCGCTTCCTCCCTTCTCTCCCTCGCACACCGTGCAGCACACCAGCCCAAACGCTCCTTAAATTTTTCTCCCTGGACCGGCCGACTCTCTTCTTTTCCTACGCTGGTCCCGCCGCCCAGCCACTCTTCTTCTCCTCTCTTCTTCTCCCACGCAGCCACCTGCTCCCGTCCTCCATGCATGCCGGACCACCGCCTACAACTGCCGCCGCATGCCACCG
Organism: Tamarix chinensis; assembly: GCA_030549775.1. Taxonomy (NCBI): domain Eukaryota; kingdom Viridiplantae; phylum Streptophyta; class Magnoliopsida; order Caryophyllales; family Tamaricaceae; genus Tamarix; species Tamarix chinensis. Next base: position 59,412,689 of record CM060177.1, on the reverse strand, counting down.
TACCTGCCCCCTACTACTCCCTCTCTCTACCCCCATCCTTTTCTTTCCTATTTCGAGCCAAACTAACCCCCTACACCCTCCATTCCCGCCTGAATTCTTTCCTTCTTCTTCCTTCCCTTCCACTGCCAACCGATAGCCCTGCCACCCTTTATCCTCTCTCCGGCCAGCCCCTACCCCTCTCTTCTCCCTCTTCTTTTTCTCCATCTGTTTTCTCTCCATGCCGCCGCCAACCACTGTTCTAACCGCCGCACCCAGCCCTGCGCCGCCTACTGCCACCAACCCCCTACTGCCTTGCACCCCCACGCCACCCCCTCGAGCCTGCACTTCCTCCCTTCTTCACCCCTTTTCTTTTTCCCCCTAGTTTTTCCCTTACCACCGAGCTACCTGCAACCGCCACTTCTGCTGTCGTCCGGCCACCTCTGTTGCCACCCAACCCACCGTTCAACACCCTGCAACCCCCTCTGCCACTGACATGCATCAGTTGGCCGAAAAGATCCCTTGAACCCCTCCATTTTTCCCTCTCCTTTTCCTTCCTTCACAACCCCTCCACCTCGACCCATCTTGGCAGCCAACTTCGCCGCCTTGCCGCCGCCGTATTCGCCGCCCTTTGCCATCGTGAAACCACCCTTAGCCTCCACCTACACCCCCTCTTCACTTCTGCACCATTCCCTTGCCTTGATACCTCCCCTCCTACCCTCTTTTCCAGCCCAAAGACCCAATTCTGAAAAAGGCTTATTTTTCTTCCTTCACCCTCTTCGAGCCATTTTCTCCCTTCATTTTTGCATGAAACTCACGTTGCTCATGCAGCGTGAAATGCTCCGAAAATTCATAAATATTAATTAAATAAATTATTTTAATTAAAATAAAATAAAATAAATTAGGGAAAATCAAGAATAAATTTATAAGTATTTTCATTAGGAGGAATTTGGGGTATTTTAACTAATCAAGGATTTTAATTTGGGAATTCATTAAGTAAATTATTTTATTTATAATAAGAATGAGAAAATAGTTTTCATTTAATAATACTTTTAAAATAATTGAATTGGAGGAATTTAGGGTGTTTTGATAATTAAAATGGAATTTGTAGAAAATCTTTTAAAAAACCTAATTTAGCCTAAAAAGGGATTTAAATATTATTTTCTTTAAATATTATTATTTTAAAATATTTAAAATATTAAGATTAATTTAATTAGCCCTAATCTAATTATTTTTCTCCTTTCCTTTTTCCCTTTTTTCTTTTTCTTTCTTCCTTTTTCCTTCTTTTTCTTCTTTTCCTTTTTCCTCTTTTTTTTCCCCCGACTAGGCCTGCCGCGGCCCAGTTCCCCTTTTTCTTTTCTTCTTCTTCTTCGGCACGGCCCAGCCCGCGCCGTTGCCCTTCTTCCGTCCTCGACGCGCTACGTTTCGCCCGTTTTACGCCCGAACCTCATCGTTCCATTTAATGAATCCTTAACCCGCGCCCGACCGCCCGGTCTCCAATTTTTCTTTTCTTTGCCGGTCGACCGGACCGCCTCCCTTCCTTCTTCCTTCTTCCTCCCTTCTCCTCCGTCAACGATGGTGCAGTCCCGGCATCGTCAATGGTATCTCCGGCTACGGTGATTAATACCAGCTGTTTCTTGCCTCATTGTCTTCCTCTTAACTCCAGGAATAAATTGGAATAAATATCGTTCATTATCTCTCACCCGTTCCTTCTCCCGAGCCTCGTGAAATTTCGAGTAAACCAAACGATGCCCGATCGTTTTCTGCCACCAGCCACCCAAATTCTTGCATTTCACATTTCCATGTCGACCTCCAGCTCCTCATTATCCATTCCAACATCTATAAATAGCCTTGTTATAGGAGTTTTTGGAGTTTGTTCTTCCCCAAGACCCTAAGCCCGAGTGTCGGCCACCGCGACTTCAGACGCGTCTTCCGCCGCCATCTGCCAACCTCAACGACACCTAAAAATTTCATTCTCTTCCCTGAAATTTACTCTAATTAACTAAACTATTTTCACCTCTCGATTCTTCTTGTACGAGCCTCAATAATCATGCAAAGTTGGATGCTCGTTTCCCTGGAATTTTGACCCTGAGGCCTTAAACCGCCTTCCACCGCCACCTTTGGCTGCACCACCACCATCATTTTGTCCCTCTCCTCTTGGGCAACAATAAACACCTCTTATATCACCTCAATTCTCCCTATCTTTTTCCCAACATCCATCTTTCCCTCTTTTCATCTATTTTTCCGGCCGCCGCCGCCGCCATAAACCACCGCCGGTGCCACCTATCCCCACCAGCTTAAGGTTGAACCCTAGACCCTCTCAACCATTTTTCATATTATTATAAGCCTTTATTTAACTTATTTCAATTATTTGCATATAAATACCATTATTATTATTCTTAATATTTATATTCTTAATATGTTTTATTATTATTTGATATAAAATTTATGCTGAATTGTACTTGCAGGGTGGAGAGCGATAATAAAATAATTTTATTGTTAGTTTCAAAATTTATGTTATTAATTGAATTATTATAGGATTATTATCATTCTTCTTCTTCTTCTTCTTATTATTATTATAATTATAATTATTAGAATAATTATTATTAACGTTTTATTATTTATTCTGGAAAATCTTAGGCCCTAATTTTGTATTAACATTTGCACTTATTTATTTGAGTATTATTATCTCTACTGCTCTTACAACCATTAATAATAATATTATCATTATCTTTATTATTTTAATATTATTATATATGTTATTAATTTTATTATTAATATTAAATAAATGGTAATTTATTAGTTATTTGAAAACTTATATGTTATTGTTATTCTTATTATGGTTATTATTATTATTATTGTTATTATTATTTATATTCTCATTGATATTAGTTTTATTAATTTTGATATTATTATATTAGTATCATTATTATCATTAGGGTAAAATCTTTAACCCTATATTATCAAGGGTTATAATATCTCTATTATTTTTATGTCTTCAGCAAAGTTAGAATTTTGTTAAGGTTATTTTATTAGTATGTTATTAATTGGTCAAAGCCCTAAGGAGGCGTAGGAACGTGAAACAAGACCGGTGTCGTTTCAGGTAAGGGGTGCTAAGGTCTTTTATGTGGTAATATGCATTGTGTGATTCATATGTTATGCATTCTATGTTTATGATTATTAATTATGCCGTATATGATATGACGTGGTGTTGAAGTATATTTTCGTATGGCATGTGTATTATTTGTGTATGACCCTGTAAGACATGCATGTGAGGATGTTGATATGATTTTATGTGGGAGAAAGGATGAAAAAGGAGGATGGGGAGAGAAGTTGACTAAGGGAAGTGAGTTGACCTAATTTTATAAATTTATAAGCAATAATCTAATGCATGAATTTATTTGGAAGAATGTAATTTATGATGTTATATGGGAGAATCAAATTATTGTTTGTTTGGGAGAATCTAATTTATGATTTGTCTGGTGAAATCCAATTTATGGTTTTATATGGGGAAGTTTAACTTATGGTTTGGTATGATTTTATGTGAGAGAATTTAATATATGGTTTGTATGGAAGAATTTAATTTATGGTTTTGATTGGGAGAATCTAATTTATGGTTTTGCGTGGAAGGATCTAATGTAAGGTTTTATATGGATGAATCTCTTATTTGATATGGTTCAAATCCAGGGTTTGGTATGAATGAATCTTTGGGTTATGTGGATTGAATTTAGGGTTTTGTATGATAAAATCTTGGGTTTTGCATAGTAGTATTAATGGTTGCATGGTGGCATTAGGGTTTTCATTGTGGTATTAGGGTTTACATGGTGGCATTGGTGGTTGAATGGGGAGATTAATGTCTGCATGGGTATGAGATTTATGTGTGGAAAGTTAATTTGAGATGTAAGGAAGGTCACGTAAGTGTTGTTTGGGCGTTTGAGCACTTGGGATGAAAAATAGCACGTGGAGCAAATTAAGGGTACGGAGGAGACTGAATTATAATTTATTGAGGTTAATGGTGGTCTGTGGTGGCTGCTTAGGGTTTTTGTCGTATCAAGTATATTTGGTGATTAAAGTGTAATTGTGATTTGTGATGTGTGATGACTTATGCATGTCCAGGGTGAAATCTTTGAATAAAACATTTAAGACATTAATCACTTAAAGCGAAAGATTATTGAGCCGGGTCCAACCGATCCACCGGTTAGGAATAGTGGTTAGGGTTATTACCCTATGTGAGACCAGTCCACCGGCAAATAATAGTGGTGTGGACTTTGTCCTGCAAGTGTCCGGTCCACCGACGAATAATAGTGGGGGACTCGAGCTCAATAAAAATGAACTCGAGTTTGTTAAAGACACTTAGAAGATATTAATTACTTACACTGGAACCCCATGTGAGCAGGAGCCAGACCGGTCCACCGGCAAATAATAGTGGTGTGGAATTTGTCCCGCAAGTGACCGGTCCACCGGCGAATAATAGTGGTGTGGACTTTGTCCCGCAAGTGACCGGCCCACCGGCAATAATAGTGGGGTGTTCCTGTACTTACATGGATTGATAAAAGGGCATAGTGTGAATCGGATTCTACGAAGAGATTAATTAAACAGTTAATCTGGATTATTCATGGACCTTTGTATGTTTACTTGAATTGTTCATATACCTTATGTTGTTATGTTGGATTGCCCTGTTATTATCTCCATGGATTATGTGCTTATGTGTTGTCCTTAGTGCTCGGTTACCTTACTCAGTACGTAACGTACTGATCACCCCTTTTATGGGTGCTGCTCATTCCCACGAGTAGTATGCCCTTATGGTTTGTGCAGGTGGGCGAGATATTAGTTGGGGCTGTGTAATATCCCAAAATTCTAATTTCCAAAATTATGGCCAAATAAGGAATTATTAAGAAAATTAATTATATAAATTCATTTATTAAAATGTAGAGAGTTAATAAAGATAGATTAAGAGGAAAATAATAAAGAATTTAATTGGACGAAAATTTGGGTATTTTTCCTAATTACCTTGGAGGTTAAGGGAATTTATCTAAAATAGTCTAAAATAAGCAAAAAGGAATTTAGTTAATATTTTATAAATATTAATATTCTAAATAACCCAAAAATACACCAATTTCCCCATAAGTTATTTTAATTATTTTCCCATCCTATTTATTTTATTTTTTTCCCTTTTTTTACTTTTTCTCCCTCCTCTTTTTTTTTCTTTCTTTCTCTCCCCCCCGGCTGGGCCAGCCCACCGGCCCAAACCCTTCTCTTCTCCCCTGTCTCGCGTACAGGCCGCCTGAACCCCCGTCCCTTCCTTCTTTCCCTTCCCGCGGCCCGCGCCGTGCGACGCCAACCATCGTGCGTCCCGTGCGCTGCGTTTTACCCTCAGAGCCGTCGAAACGCCGCATCACGCTTAACGGCCTTATGACTGTTGCCAGCCTACGGCGCGACGCTGCGTTTTCCTCCCACAACCCTTAGTACGCCGCGTTTGACTTACGGATTAAATAAACGCCGCCGAACCGGCCGGTTCCCCTTCTTTTTCTTTTTCCCCTGGACCACCGGTCCACCCTGCCTGTCTTCTTCTTCCCCGACCTGCACGCCGACCTGCAACTCGACTTGCAACCCCGAATCTCGCCGGCAGCCACCAGCTCAGCGCCGACCGTTCTCCCCTGCCCTTCCCTGTCATTTTCCATCCTCTTTTCGACCCCGACCAAGTCCCTCTCTCCCTTTCCCGTGTGCCCTTCTCTTTCCCTTTCTTCTCCCCCTCCCCGACCCAACCTGCCATGGCAGGACCTGCGCCTGCCGACCAGCCTGGCGCCTGTACCCCCCTTTGTCTTCTTCCCTTGGCCTTGCCCGACCACCCTACCTATAAATACCCCCATTGATCACCTGGGTTCCGGATTTAGAACCCAGAAACCCTGGGTTTCCTCCCTCTCGCCGCCGCCCCATCAGACGCGTCGACCGACGCCCTCCCCTAACGCCGTCGGTCGAGTGCCGCCCAGAACCCCACCTTACCCCACCCTCCACCTAACTAAGCCCTCATCGGCCCTCGATTTGCCTGGCACGAGCCACCCCAGGCCGTGCAAAATCGCCACCCCTTCCAGCCCGTCGCCGCCTTGCGCCACCTTCTGTCGCCTCCTCCACCGCTACCAGCCACCCTGCCACCTCCCAAAATAACCGGCAGGTCCTCCCCTACCTGCCCATACCATCCTTACCCCCTGCCTCCTTCTCCACCAGCCTCCACCATCTCCCACCACCTTCTTCCACCTTCGGCCGCCGCGTCGGCCATCGCGCGCCGCCTCCTTTCTCACGCCACCACCCTCATTCCACTCCCCTCTCCCTACTGTCTCCTCCCCCACACTTAACTTTCATTTCCTTTCCCCCATCTAACCTCCACCTTAACCTTTCCCTCTCTTCTCCTCCTCCGCCGCCGCCGCCGTCGCCGCCACGCGCCGCCGCCAGACCACCACCAACCCTAGGTGGTTCTCCACTCATCCAAACCCTAATACCCCTTTTTATAACTGCTACTATTTTCTACTAATATTAATACTAATATACTTATTATTATTATTATTATTATCATTATCATTATTATTATTACTTTTATTATTATTATTATTACTATTATCATTATCACCCTTAGGAATAGTTACTTGTAATATTGTGACCTTATAATAATATTATTTCGAATATGACACCATTAATAGACTTAGCCTTAAAAACGCTAGGGTTTCTCTCACTATAAACATTAGTGTCACTAGTATTAGTTTTATTATTATTATTATCACTATTTTTCTATAGTTAGCATGAATATTATTATTATAAGAATAGGGCTAACGGGTCTAGTAATATAAGTGTAACAATAGGTATTAAAAATAAACATATTTTGACTACTAATATTTAGTATACTACTTCTAAGGTAAAAACCCTAGTTTTTGTATAAAACCCTTTTTAGTAATAAAAACCCTAACCTTAAACTAGAACGAGGATTGATAGTAATTATAAGGGAAACTAATACTTAGCATTTTCTCCTTTTATAGGTAACCCCGACCAAAGCCCTAAGGAGTTAGAGGAGCGTGCTCCAAGCCCGGCGTCGCCTTAGGTAAGGACGAAGCTACTGGCCTTGTGCTAGGTGTGACATGGATGTGTTGAATGTTGTGTATGCCATGTATTATATGATTGGTGGATAACTTGTCTTATGTGTAGCGCAGCTTGGAGATTGAGGTATGTTGTATGTGCTTCCGTGACATGAGCATGACATTTATATGTATGATGTTTACGATGTAATATGTTATGGCCCACTAAGACATGCATGTTAGGATAAATGGTAAAAGGAGTTGGGAACCATCATGCATGGGAGTCTTGAAGTTTGTATGGTGGGATTAGGGTTTGTATGGTGGCATAAACGTTCGTATGGTGGTACTAATGATTTCATAGTGGTATTAATGGCTTATGGTGGTATTCGGGTTCGTATGGTGGTATTGTGATTTTATGGAGGCATTAATGTTGTATGGTGGTATTTGTGTTTTTATGGAGGTATTAATGTTGTATGGTGGTATTTGTGATTTTATGGAGGTATTAATGTTGTATGGTGGTATTAGGGTTTGTATGGTGGTATTAGTTTTTGCATGGTGTTATGAGGGTTTGTATGGTGGCATAAATGTTCGCATGGTGGTACTAATGATTTCATAGTGGTATTAATGGCTTATGGTGGTATTCGGGTTCGTATGGTGGTATTGTGCTTTTATGGAGGTATTAATGTCGTATGGTGGTATTGTGCTTTTATGGAGGTATTAATGTTGTATGGGGGTATTTGTGATTTTATGGAGGTATTAATGTTGTATGGTGGTATTTGTGATTTTATGGAGGTAATAATGTTGTATGGTGGTATTAGGGTTTGTATGGTGGTATTAGGGTTTGCATGGTGGTATTAGGATTTGTATGGTGGTATTAATGTTCGTATGGTGGTATTCATGATTGTATAGCGGTATTAATGACTTATGGTGGTATTAGGGTTTACATGGTGGTGTTATGGGTTGTATGGTGGTATTAATGTTGGTATGGCGGTATTAGGATTTTGCATGGGAGTTAATGATCGTATGGAATCAGGGTTTGGAGTGATTAACTCTGGGGCATTGTGATTAAGAAGGATGGAGTAACTAATTGTGACTGTTGAGGATAATTAAGGTTTGGGATGGCTAAGTACGGTTATAATCCCCCAAAAATTTTAAAAGCCTATAATTTATGAAATTACTTTTATTAGGGATAATTTAACTCTTAAACTTATTTAATTTAATTACGTTAAGGATTTTGCCTTTTAAATTTATTTAACCTAATTATTTTGTGGGTTTTAAGTATACCAAATTTGATGTGAGTGTTTAATAAATTAAAATAAATAGATTGCTATTTTATCATACTCATTCTTATTTAGATAAGGTTCTAACCAATATTTTTCTAAAAGCTACCTCTTTAAACTAATATAATAAGATAAATTACTAAAATTTTAATTATCTACCAAAAATACTAGGACTCACCCCATATTTCATTTTAATTATTTTCTTCCCTAATTATTTTCCTTAATCTTTTTCTCCCTTAATTTCATTTTTCTCCTTTTTCCCTCCCCCTCTCCTTTCTCCCTTCTCTCCCCCATTTCCCCCGACTGGGCCAGCCCACCGGCCCAGGTCGGCTCTCTTCACTTTCCCCCCGTCTCGCACGCAGGCCTGACCTACTTCCCCTTCACCTGAACCGCCCGGCCGGTTCTGTTTCTTTTCTCCCCCGGACTGACCGATCCAGCCCCTTCCCCTTTTCTTCTTCCCCGCGCCCCGCTGCAAATCGCCGTCACCCCTCTTCTGCGCCGACAACTCCTCTGCGCCGCCTGCACATCTTCTCCCCCTCTTCTGCACCGCCCGTCTGTCCCTCCTCGACCGACCGACCACCTCCATGCCTCACACAGGTCTACTACCGCCCCCCTTCCTTTTCCCGACCGAACCACAGGTCTGCCATGGCAGACCCATGTCTGCCTGCCACCGACGGCCGGCGGGCTAAATTCTAGCCTCCTCGTACCTCCCTCTGTCCCCTCTCTCGATCCCCTCCCCATTTCAAGCCTATAAATACCCCCACGAGCCCAACCTCGGGCTTTTTCGAAGACCCAACCCAGAAACCATTCCTTGCGCCGCCCCCACTTCAGATCGCCGCCCCATCGCCGCCGCCCATCTCCGCCGCCCGAACCACCCCCGAAACCCTTCCCTGCAGCATCCTCCACCCAACCAAGCCTCCCTCAGCCCTCGATTTACCCTGCACGCGCCGCCCCAAGCGTGCGAAGTGCCCTTCCCGACCAGGCCAACCTCGAACCCCGCCACCCTTCGCACCGCCGCCCAGCGCCGTGCCGCCACTCCCAGCGCCCCCTCTGCCTCCTAAAATCACCAGGGGAGCTTCCTCTACCTCCCCATATCTTCTTTTTCCCCTGCCACCCTCTCCTCTTCCTTTTCTCCTCCCTCCACCACTTCTCCACCTCCCTTCTCCCCCATCACCACCGCCGCCGCCGCTGCCGTGCACTGTGCACCGCCGCCTATGCCACCAGCACCCCTAGGTGGTCCTCTAAACTCCCCAACCCCTAAACCCTTGTTATACAAATGCTAACTATTTTTAGTAGTATTATTAATATTATCCTTAATGTTATAATTATTATTATTATTATTATTTAATCTAACCTTGAAATATTTATAACTGTTTTTATTACTATTATTAATGACCTATAACTCTAGTATTATTATTTTAACATCCTTATTGTTATTATTACTAGTATTACTATTATCATTATTAATATGAATATTATTATTATTATTATTATTATTATTTTAGTTCCTTGTCACCATTAGTAATATTATTATTTTAGCCCTAATGGTAAGTTGTGATAAGGGTAAGGTAGGAAGGCTAGTCAATTTGGTTAGAGGGAATTTAATCCATAGTCTTTCCCTCTTATAGGCGAATCAAGTCAAAACCCGGAGGAGGCGTAGGAACGTGCTCCAAGACCGGTGTCGTATTAGGTAAGGATGTGGCTAAGGTTCTTACGTGTTATGTGACTTGTATGCCTTGGGTGCCTTGTATATATATCATGTCCTGTTGTGTATCACATGATTATCCTTAACGTATTTTATGCGTAGCGCAGCTTGGAGTTAAGGTACGTGGTATGTGTTTTCTTATAACATGAATGTGATATCCATACGTGGTGATTATGATGTGCTGTGGCATGATTCAACCCTCTAGGACATGCATGTTAGGGTAATTATTATTATGACATGGAGATGAAAGGACAAAAGAAATAAATGAGAAGTGAGTTGCTAAAGGGGGTATGAGGTTGACCAAAATGAATAAGAGGTAAGAACTATGCATGGAAATTTTAGGGTTTGCATGGGAACTTCGAGAGTTTGCATGGGGGGGATAAAACTTGCATGGGGATGATCGTGACGTGAGAAAAGTTGTATTAAGGTATAAATAAGCTAAAGGGAGAGCTGTGGAGTGTTTGGAGACTTGGGATGAAAAATAATACGTAGGTCAATGTAAGGGTGTATAAGGGACCCGATTAGGGTTTTTTGGGAGAAAGTAATAACCTGGAAAATGTGGAAGTAAATGATTAAGGGAGAGTGGATTACGGGTTAAAGGTGGAAATTGGTGTATAATGGGTGATTATGGGTGTCATGGGAGAGAAGAGATATTTGGTGAAAAAGAGAGGGGTTACTTGTGGGAGAAGAAAGGTACTAGGGTTGAAATGGCCAACTAGGGTTTTTCGATCATATGTGGAATCGAGGGGTAAAGCAATACGATTTGGGATTTGATCTAAATGAGATGAGGAGTGGGACGATAAATGGAGTAATGGTAGTGTAAGTGAGAGAAAGTGGGGCCACATAGGTCCAATTAGGGTTTCTAAGGGAAAACCCTAGAGGGAGATAGCATGTGGAATGGATGTCACGAGGTGTTGGGCCTTAACCCACACCCTTAGGAATTGGTTTCCATTTTGAGTAAGCGTAAAAGAGAATGTATATCGAGGTGTGATAAGGGGCGCAAGAGTCCCAAGATATGGGACGGGCCCTCCTGGGAGGATAAGGGTGGATATAGTTAGTCGTGCATGTCAAGGGAAAATTCCTTCAAATAAGATATGTTAAGACACTAATCACTGAAAGAGAAAGATGTTGAGCCGGACCCAGACCGGTCCACCGGCGAATAATAGTGGCTAGGGCCGGGGTGCCCTACATGACCAGTCCACCGGCAATAATAGTGGCAGGGTATGTTACCCTCATGACCGGTCCACCGGCTATAATAGTGGGGGATTCCGTGCTCAACAAACCGAACGTAATAACGATAAGACATTGGAAAGATACGAAGTAATCACAGTGAAACATCATGTGAGTCGGGGCCAGACCGGTCCACCGGCGAATAATAGTGGCAGGGTATGTTACCCTCATGACCGGTCCACCGGCTAAAATAGTGGCAGGGCATGACCCTCATGACCGTTCCACCGGCTATAATAGTGGGGTTCCCGCACTCATATGAATTGATAAAGACTATGCTGTGAATCGACTCTATATTTACCAGAGATCCGAAGAATAAGACTATCCGGACTATAACTAGCCTTTATCATCTTTTCTACTACATGTTGCTCATGTGATTATGCTATGTGTACTGTGTTGTGTGTTTTGTATGCTGGCCTTTGCACATCTGTTACCTTACTCAGTACGTAGCGTACTGACCACCCGTTTCATGGGTGCTGCTCATTCCCACGAGTAGAGGACCCACCTGAGTTTGTGCAGGTAGGAGACGATATATTCGATGCCTACGACTCTTACGAGGCATTGGGCGGGGCTGAGAGTGGAGCCGAGACTTGGCCTGGGGACCGAGAGCAACATGGCCGGACTCTCCTTTTCGTTTTATTTTACCCTGTATTGTTTTATTTTAGTTATGTTTTGTCGTACGATACTTTTGTTCCTCGAGAACCTTGTCTATGTACCCCTTTGGCTTGTAAACCTTTTTATGCGCACTCTGAACTTTATATTGTGAACTATTTAACTTCCTTATGAATCCTCGTTTTAAGTATTAGCTTTTGTCTGATGGTAATCCATTTTAGCCTTAGCACTCGGTACTGGAACGGTAGGAGTGAACCGGTCTGGTACTGAGTGTGGCGGTAACATTTCCCATAATTCACGGTTTTCTTATTTCGCTTCCGTTAATTCTTTCCTTAAAACGAAATTTTTCAGTAGTGAATTTTGGGGGTGTTACAACGGTGGTTATGGTAAAATAGGGATGAGAGTGGTTAACCACGGGTTGGTGTGGACAATTAGGGTTGGTTGTGACTTCTTAGAGTTGTTTGGCGTTATCATGTGTATTATCGATTAAAGGATAGTTATGAATGCGGAATTTTATTGGTTGCGATGTGTAAAGCATAGAGAGAATGATTTATGCATATCCTTGGTGAAAACCTTTTGAATAAGATATGTTAAGACATTAACTACTTACAGAGAAAGATGTTGAGCCGGACCCAGACCAGTCCACCGACAAATAATAGTGGCAGGGTATGTTACCCTCGTGACCGGTCCACCGGCTATAATAGTGGCAGGGCATGGCCCTCGTGACCGTTCCACCGGCTATAATAGTGGGGGATTCCGTGCTCAACAAACTAATCGGAACGATGATAAGACCTGGGAAAGATACAAACATTTACAATGGAACACCTTGTGAGTCGGGGCCAGACCGGTCCACCGACAAATAATAGTGGCAGGGTATGTTACCCTCATGACCGGTCCACCGGCTATAATAGTGGCAGGGCATGGCCCTCGTGACCGTTCCACCGGCTATAATAGTGGGGTTCCCGCACTCACACGGAATATTAAAGAATATGTGTGGAATGAAGGTATTATTAATGAGAAATGAGGAATAGGTCACAGAAAAGTATTCAGGCCTTATCTTGCTGGTTATCGCATGTTGTCTATATGATTGTGCTACGTATGTTATGTTGTATGATTGTATGCTTGGCCTTAGCGCACCAGCGTCCTTACTCAGTATTGGACCCGTACTGATACTACCTTGATTGAATGGGTCCTGTGATGATCCACCGATGGTGGGGAGCAGACCTCCTATGCAGGTTTGATCGGTTACTAATTCGGGGGTGGAAGGCTTGGCTTGAGTGAGTAGGTGATCCGGATATTGGCCCCTTGGGATCTATTTTATTTGGCTATATTTTGTACTACGCTTCTTGTTTTGAAACCGTACTCTAAGTTGTATTCCTAAACGATATTTTAACTGTTGTTGACTCGTGGTTTTCGTGAATGGTCTATGTTAACTATGGACCTATGTTATGATGACTCTTACTTAATGATTGTTTAGTTTAGCCTTAGCACTTAGTATCGGAACGGTAGGAGTGAACCGGTCTGGTACTAAGTGTGGCGGTAATACCTCCAAGTTTATGGTTTTAATTCTTTCGCTTCCGCTAAAACCTTTGTCTTAAACGAAATTTTTCAGTAGTAATTTGGGGGTGTTACAAGTTGGTATCAGAGCTTTTGGTTGTTGAGAATCATGTTTCGGTTAGAGATTCGGTTCTCACGATCCTAAATGTTTTAAATGAAAATGCAATTGTCTTCTTTCAAGTGATTTTTATTAATATCCGGATTAGCTTGTGTGGATAGTGTGATTGGGTAGTATAAGTGGCCTTGCGATTGCTGTTGTAATTATGTCTTTGAATATGGTCCCTTGTTATTTGATATACTTGACTTGTGTTAACTTTGAATTTTATGTGTTGTAGTTAATATCGTTTTGTAATTTGTTTGCTCTTAAGGGGGTAGTGACCCCACTAGGCTAACCCTGATCTTGCAGGTTTAGTGGATTAAAAACCTTAAGGTGTACCTTACTGGATATAGTATGATGAGACATAAATTGTAACGTAATTTGGTGGATTAGTTCTACTTTTGGAGTTGTAAGGGACTTAGGTTATTATTACTACTACTATTATTACGTTTCACCTTTTGTAAGACTTTATTTTAAAGGATAACATTTTGTAACTTGTTTTAAGTATGTACTTCTTCCTTGATTGAGTTCCATTGTATTTGGTTGGTCAAGCATTGATTTAAACTCGTAAACATCAAGTTGCTTCTCTTTGGATTTACCTTAAACCTAATTATTTGGATAAAGGCCCTATTCAATTTCTTGTTAAGCTTCCACTACTCAATTTTTCCTAAACTTTAGGGATGAAGTTCCTTTCAAAGAGGGTAGTTATGTAATACCACATATTTTTGAAAAGTCAATTTATTAAACTTAACGATTGTATTAGCATAACTTGATGCAAATGGTTATCATTCTAATTCGCTTAATGGATTCATCGACGATTTTTGGTTAAAAAGATGCGATCCCTTCCTTTTACATTTTAGACTTGTATCTGATTATAACTTCATCGTATAACTACGACTTTATTTCGGGATTTAGTTCGTCAACAAAAGATATTATTTAAATTATATAACTTCAGTTAAATAGTTAAATTGATTTTAATGATTTTATCCGTAAAAAATATTTCCAGCTCTAAATTTATTCATGCAAAAACCGTTAATCTTTTGAGATGTCTTAAATTTAAACTGTGTGTTCAAGAATCCCTTTCGAGAGTCAACCTCCTTCTGTTTTATGCTTTGAATTATGGGAGACTGATTTCAGAAATGGCTAAAATTGGTCTCGAATTATTTGAGCTTGACTTAAATATGTTATGCCTTAGATAAGTTTTCGAAGTCTTAAAGTATATTCCCATAAGTAATACAATTTTTATGTTCACGGGTAAATCTCTTTTGAAAATGTTTCCAAATTTCTTTATATAACTCTTTTATTATTTTGAGCCTTCGGATACTTTTGAAATAGATCTTCGATAGATAAGTTATTGATTTAACCCTCCTAACATTAATTTCTGACCATTAATTTTTGACAATTAGTATTTAACTTGAACTTATACCCTAGGTATGATAACCCCTAGTACGTCACTAAGGGAGTAGTTGATGTACGTATAATTAAGGATGTGTCATTATGGAAGTTTAGAATACCCTAACCCTAATCCTAGAGAGCCGTAGGAGACTTCGGGGGTGAAGTCTGTTTTTAAGGGGGTAGTGATGTAATATGCCAAAATCCTAATTTCCAAAATTATGGCCAAATAAGGAATTATTAGGAAAATTAATTATATAAATTCATTTATTAAAATGTAGAGAGTTAATTAAGATAGATTAAGAGGAAAATAATAAAGAATTTAATTGGAAGAAAATTTGGGTATTTTTTCTAATTAGCTTGGAGGTTAAGGGAATTTATCTAAAATAAGCAAAAAGGAATTTAGTTAATATTTTATAAATATTAATATTCTAAATAACCCAAAAATACCCCAATTTCCCCATAAGTTATTTTAATTATTTTCCCATACTATTTATTTTCTTATTTTCCCTTTTTTTTTCCTTTTTCTCCCTCCTCTTGTTTTTCTTTCTTTCTCTCCCCCCGGCTTGGCCAGCCCATCGGCCTAAACCCTTCTCCTCTCCCCTGTCTCGCGTACAGGCCGCCTGAACCCCCGTCCCTTCCTTCTTTCCCTTCCCGCGGCCCGCGCCGTGCGACGCCAACCATCATGCGTCCCGTGCGCTGCGTTTTGCCCTCAGAGCCATCGAAACGCCGCATCACGCTTAACGGCCTTATGACCGTTGCCAGCCTATGGCTCGACGCTGCGTTTTCCTCCCACAACCCTTAGTACGCCGCGTTTGACTTATGGATTAAATAAACGCCGCCGAACCGGCCGGTTCCCCTTCTTTTTCTTTTTCCCCTAGACCACCGGTCCACCCTGCCTGTCTTCTTCTTCCCCGACCTGCAACTCGACTTGCAGCCCCTAATCTCGCCGGCAGCCACCAGCTCAGCGCCGACCGTCCTCCCCTGCCCTTCCCTATCATTTTCCTTCCTCTTTTCGACCCCGACCAAGTCCCTCTCTCCCTTTCCCGCATGCCCTTCTCTTTCCCTTTATTCTCCCCCTCCCCGACCCAACCTGCCATGGCAGGACCTGCCGCCTGCCGGCCATCCTGGCGCCTGCACCCTACCCCCCTTTGTCTTCTTCCCCTGGCCTTACCGGACCACCCTACCTATAAATACCCCCATTGATCACCTGGTTCGGGATTTGGAACCCTGAAACCCTGGGTTTGCTCCCTCTCGCCGCCGCCCCTTCAGATGCGTCGACCGACGCCCTCCCCCAACACCCCGGTCGAGCGCCACCCAGAACCCCACCTTGCACCACCCTCCACCTAACCAAGCCCTCCACATCCCTCGATTTGCCTTGCACAAGCCACCCCAGGCCATGCAAAATCACCACCCCGAGCAGCCCCTTCCAACCCGTCGCCGCCTTGCGCCACCTTCTGCCGCCTCCTCCGCTGCTACCAGCCACCCTGCCACCTCCCAAAATAACCGGCAGGTCCTCCCCTACCTGCCCATACCATCCTTACCCCCTACCTCCTTCTCCACCAGCCTCCACCATCTCCCACCACCTTCTTCCACCTTCGGCCGCCGCGTCCACCACCGCGCGCCGCCTCCTTTCTCACGCCACCACCCTCATTCCACTCCCCTCTCCCTGCTGTCTCCTCCCCCACACTTAACTTTCCTTTCCTTTCCCCCATCTAACCTCCACCTTAACCTTTCCCTCTCTTCTCCTCCTCCGCCGTCGCCACCGTCGCCGCCGCCGGACCACCACCAACCCTAGGTGGTTCTCCACTCATCCAAATCCTAATACCCCTTTTTATAACTGCTACTATTTTCTACTAATATTAATACTAATATACTTATTATTATTATTATTATCATTATTATTATTACTTTTATTATTATTATTATTACTATTATCATTATCACCCTTAGGAATAGTTACTTGTAATATTGTGACCTTATAATAATATTATTTCGAATATGACACCATTAATAGACTTAGCCTTAAAAACGCTAGGGTTTCTCTCACTATAAACATTAGTGTCACTAGTATTAGTTTTATTATTATTATTATCACTATTTTTCTATAGTTAGCATGAACATTATTATTATAAGAATAGGGCTAACGGGTCTAGTAATATAAGTGTAACAATAGGTATTAAAAATAAACATATTTTGACTACTAATATTTAGTATACTACTTCTAAGGTAAAAACCCTAGTTTTTGTATAAAACCCTTTTTAGTAATAAAAACCCTAACCTTAAACTAGAACGAGGATTGATAGTAATTATAAGGGAATCTAATACTTAGCATTTTCTCCTTTTATAGGTAACCCCGACCAAAGCCCTAAGGAGTTAGAGGAGTGTGCTCCAAGCCCGGCGTCGCCTTAGGTAAGGACGAAGCTACTGGCCTTGTGCTAGGTGTGACATGGATGTGTTGAATGTTGTGTATGCCATGTATTATATGATTGGTGGATAACTTGTCTTATGTGTAGCGCAGCTTGGAGATTGAGGTATGTTGTATGTGCTTCCGTGACATGAGCATGACATTTATATGTATGATGTTTACGATGTAATATGTTATGGCCCACTAAGACATGCATGTTAGGATAAATGGTAAAAGGAGTTGGGAACCATCATGCATGGGAGTCTTGAAGTTTGTATGGTGGGATTAGGGTTTGTATGGTGGCATAAACATTCGTATGGTGGTACTAATGATTTCATAGTGGTATTAATGGCTTATGGTGGTATTCGGGTTCGTATGGTGGTATTGTGATTTTATGGAGGCATTAATGTTGTATGGTGGTATTTGTGTTTTTATGGAGGTATTAATGTTGTATGGTGGTATTTGTGATTTTATGGAGGTACTAATGTTGTATGGTGGTATTAGGGTTTGTATGGTGGTATTAGGGTTTGCATGGTGTTATGAGGGTTTGTATGGTGGCATAAAGGTTCGCATGGTGGTACTAATGATTTCATAGTGGTATTAATGGCTTATGGTGGTATTCGGGTTCATATGGTGGTATTGTGCTTTTATGGAGGTATTAATGTTGTATGGGGGTATTTGTGATTTTATGGAGGTATTAATGTTGTATGGTGGTATTTGTGA
Organism: Tamarix chinensis; assembly: GCA_030549775.1. Lineage (NCBI taxonomy): Eukaryota > Viridiplantae > Streptophyta > Magnoliopsida > Caryophyllales > Tamaricaceae > Tamarix > Tamarix chinensis. Next base: position 59,394,649 of record CM060177.1, on the reverse strand, counting down.
TTTTATGGAGGTATTAATGTTGTATGGAGGTATTTGTGATTAAGAAGGGATGGAGTAACTAATTGTGACTATTGAGGATAATTAAGGTTTGGGATGGCTAAGTACGGTGGTTATGGTAAAATAGGGATGAGAGTGGTTAACCATGGGTTGGTGTGGATAATTAGGGTTGGTTGTGACTTCTTAGAGTTGTTTGGCGTTATCATGTGTATTATCGATTAAAGGGTAGTTATGAATGCGGAATTTTATTGGTTGCCATATGTAAAGCATAGAGAGAATGATTTATGCGTATCCTTGGTGAAAACCTTTTGAATAAGATATGTTAAGACATTAACTACTTACAGAGAAAGATGTTGAGCCGGACCCAGACCGGTCCACCGGCAAATAATAGTGGCAGGGTATGTTACCCTCGTGACCGGTCCACCGACAATAATAGTGGCAGGGCATGGCCCTCGTGACCGTTCCACCGGCTATAATAGTGGGGGATTCCGTGCTCAACAAACTAATCGGAATGATGATAAGACCTGGGAAAGATACAAACATTTACAGTGGAACACCTTGTGAGTCGGGGCCAAACTAGTCCACCGGCAAATAATAGTGGCAGGGTATGTTACCCTCATGACCGGTCCACCGGCTATAATAGTGGCAGGGCATGGCCCTCGTGACCGTTCCACCGGCTATAATAGTGGGGTTCCCGCACTCACACGGAATATTAAAGAATATGTGTGGAATGAAGGTATTATTAATGAGAAATGAGGAATAGGTCACAGAAAAGTATTCAGGCCTTATCTTGCTGGTTATCGCATGTTGTCTATATGATTGTGCTACGTATGTTATGTTGTATGATTGTATGCTTGGCCTTAGCGCACCAGCATCCTTACTCAGTATTGGACCCGTACTGATACTACCTTGATTGAATGGGTCCTGTGATGATCCACCGATGGTGGGGAGCAGACCTCCTATGCAGGTTTGATCGGTTACTAATTCGGGGGTGGAAGGCTTGGCTTGAGTGAGTAGGCGATCCGGATATTGGCCCCTTGGGATCTATTTTATTTGGCTATATTTTGTACTACGCTTCTTGTTTTGAAATCGTACTCTAAGTTGTATTCCTAAATGATATTTTAACTATTGTTGACTCGTGGTTTTCGTGAATGGTCTATGTTAACTATGGACCTATGTTATGATGACTCTTACTTAATGATTGTTTAGTTTAGCCTTAGCACTTAGTATCGGAACAGTAGGAGTGAACCGGTATGGTACTAAGTGTGGCGGTAATACCCCCAAGTTTATGGTTTTAATTCTTTCGCTTCCGCTAAAACCTTTTTCTTAAACGAAATTTTTCAGTAGTAAATTTGGGGGTGTTACAGGCTGAGTGTTGAGCGTGTTTGGCTCAAGTTCGAGAGTGTCGTGGCCGTATTTCAGCCTTTATATAATTTTATTTCCTACTATTATTTCTTTGTATTGGAGTATTTATCCTCTTTGATTTCGCACTCTGATTTCTATTTTATTACGTTTATAAATGTTTATGCGTACTCTGATTTTATGGTATGATCTTTTGATTTCTTTTATGAACTGTTGATTTGAATTTAATGTTAATCTTTTCCTTAGCCTTAGCACTTGGTACTAGAACGGTCGGAGAGAACTAGTCTAGTACTAAGTGTGGCGGTAACATTTCCAGAATTCACGGGTTTTAAGTATTTCTATTATAATTGCTTCCGCTTGCAAAAAAAAAGTAGTGAATTTTTGGGTGTTACAAAGTGGTATTAGAGCGGTTGATCCTTTCGGACACGCTCTTTCGTTTAAAATATTTTTAAGATGATACAACAAAGTGGTATCAGAGCAGGTTTCGACCATGCTCTTCTGCTTTTAAACTTCTAAGTTGATACCACAAGATGGTATCGAAGTTGATTTCAACCAAACTCATTGTTTTTAAATTTTTCTTTAAGCTGATACCACAAAGTGGTATCAAAGCGGTTGATCCTTCGGACACGCTCTTTCGATTTTAAAATTTTTAAGTTGATATCATAAGTGGGTATCGAACCTGGTTTTGACCCCGCTCTTTTGTTTTTAATCTTTTTAAGTTGGTACCAGAAGTTGGTACCAGAGAGGTTAATCTTTTTCTAAATACATTTGTTCTCGAAACTAAATTGGGTTTACGAAATTTTTATTAGTTTTGAAGCGTGTTTTGACCGATCTTTTGGTTTTAATCTTTTTAATTTGGTAATAAGAGTAGTATCATTTTGAAAATGTATTGGGATTAAAAAGTTTCCTTGAATTGAAATCATTTTAAACAAAAAAAGGATTTATTTATTTTAATTTTTTTTTCTAACCATAGTGAGAAGAGAAGGGTAGAATTTTAATTAAGTTTATTCTTAAGGGGGTACATTTTATAAGTATTATTATTTTTTCTTTCGTATGGTGTCCTTATTCCCGTTGATTTAAATTTTATTTAGTAAGTTTATCCCTAAGGGGGTAGTGTATATAGATAGTAATGTTAATTTTTTTTTTCTAACCACTTAAAGCGTTTTCTCCCTGACCCTTCGGCGCTCCCAGAGACTTCGAGGGCGAAGTCTGTTTTTAAGGGGGTTGTAACGAAATGCCCCAAAAATTCATAAAGATTAATTAAATAAATTATTTTAATTAAAATAAAAGAAAATTAATTAGGGAAAATCAAGAATAAATTTATAATTATTTTAATTAGGAGGAATTTGGGGGATTTTAACTAATCAAGGATTTTAATTTGGGAATTAATTAAATAAATTATTTTATTTATAATAAGAATGAGAAAAAAGTTTTAATTTAATAATAATTTTAAAATAATTGAATTGGAGGAATTTAGGGTGTTTTGATAATTAAAATGGAATTTATGGAAAATCTTTTAAAAATCTTAATTTAGCCTAAAAAGGGATTTAAATCATATTTTATTTAAATATTATTATTTGAAAATATTTAAAATATTAAGATTAATTTAATTGGCCATAACCTATCAAACTTGCATAGTAGGTCTGCTCCCCACCATCGGTGGATCATCACAGGACCCATTCAATCAAGGTAGTATCAGTACGGGTCCAATACTGAGTAAGGGCGCAGGTGCGCTAAGGCCAAGCATACAATCATACCACATAGCACACATAGCACAATCATATAGACAACATGCGATAACCAGTAAGATAAGGCCTGAATACTTTTCTAGTGACTTATTCTTATTTCTCATTAATAATACGTTCATTCCACACATATTCTTTAATAGTCCATGTGAGTGCGGGAACCCCACTATTATAGCCGGTGGAACGGTCACGAGGGCCATGCCCTACCACTATTATAGCCAGTGGATCGGTCAGGAGGGTAATATACCCTGCCACTATTATTTACCGGTGGACCAGTCTAGCCCCGATTCACAAGGTGTTCCACTGTAAATATTTGTATCTTTCCCATGTCTCTTACCATTATTCTGATTAGCTGTTGAGCAAGGAATCCCCCACTATTATAGCCAGTGAAACAGTCATGAGGGCCATGTCCTGCCACTATTATAGCCGGTGGACCTGTCGTGAGGGTAACATACCCTGCCACTATTATTTGCCGGTGGACCGGTCTGGGTCCGGCTCAATATCTTTCTCTATAAGTGGTTAGTATCTTAGCATATCTTATTCAAAAGATCTTCACCATTGATATGCATAAATTATTCTCTTTATGCTTTACACATCACAAACAATAAAATTCCACATTCATAACTACACTTTAATCAATAATACACATGATAACACCAAACAACTCTAAGTAGCCATAACCAACCCTAATTGTCCATACCAAACCATGGTTAACCACTCTTAACCCTATTTTACCATAAGAACCATACTTAGCCATCCCAAACCTTAATTATCCTCAACAAATTGCAATTAGCTACTCCAACCCTACTTAATCACAACGACCCAGAGTTAATCACTCCAAAACCCTAATTATGTCTCCTTCATACCCTTATACTACTCCACATACTATTCTCCGTCTAAAACAGTTAAACACCCAAATTATGCTTGCATTACCTCCCTTACATCTCAAATCGACCTTTCATACGTAAATTTTTCTCTCACGCAAACGTTACACATCCCATGCAACCTCTCGAACTTTTCACACAAACCCTAAATCCCATACAATCATTAACTCCCATGCAAAACCCTAACTCCACCATGCAAACCCTAGTACCACCATACAAACATTAATACCACCACAGAAACCACAACACCACAATACAAACCCTAATACCTGCATAAATACCACCATACAATCATTAATACCACCATACAAACATTAATGCCACCACACAAACCATAACACCACCATGCAAACCCTAATACCACCATAAGCCATTAAAACCACCATGTAATCATTAATACCACCATACAAACCCTAATACCACCATGCAAACCCTAATATCACCATAAGCCATTAATACCACCATGAAATCATGAATTAAACTCTCCCGTGCAAAATCATAAAAATCATAAATGAAATTCTCCCACACGAACCCTAGAATTCTCATTTTATTCTTTCACTCATGATTCATTAATTTAATTAGATCAACTCACCTCCCTTGGTGAATCTCCTTCCCCATCCTCCTTTCTATTACATCAATTCCCTCACATGAATGTCTTACAGGATCACGACACATATCATCACATATACATAATACACATGCCATGTAAACATACCACACATATTTTATCTCCATGTCATGCACACGCAACATAATTGATAATGATAAACGTAGGGTACATAGCATGCGAAACACATAATACATGTAGACACACAAGAAGCCTTAGTTACGTCCTTACCTTAGGCGACGCCGGGCTTGGAGCACGCTCTTATAACTCCTTAGGGCTTTGGTCGGGGTTACCTATAAAAGGGGAAAATGCTAAGTATTAGTTTCCCTTGCAAGTACCATCAACCCTTATTCTAGTTTAGGATTAGGGTTTTTATGACTAAAAAGGGTATCTATATATATATAAAAACGGAGTTTTCTAACAGACAATATATAGACAAATTTTTCCGCCTAAACTATATCCATTATTGCTAATCATAAATTATTGCTATCATATATTATTGCTAATTAATAAGATGGAATAATTAATATAACTATTTATTAATATAATGTGACAATTCATCTCCTATGTGTATTAAATGTATATAACTATTCATTTGCTGCACATATGCCAAACAATTAATTTTAAAAAGTATTAACTATATAATTTCTAACCAAATATTTTCTTAATTAATTATCCGAACATATGCAGAAAACTATTCATTTCCTGTGTATTAATTGAATTGTCGGACTATTCATCTTTTGCATATTAATATATATAAATAATTAATACGCCAAAGTGCATATTCATTTGCTTCACATGCATATATCCATTAATACAATGCGAATATTTATCTCTTATGTGCAGCAAATGCATATAACTATTCATTTGTTGTACATATGTCGAACAACTAATGTTAATAAAGTATTAATCAAATATTTTCTAATCAAATATTTTTTTAATTAATTACTGAACAGTCAACTATTAATTTCCTATGTATTAATTGAATTGTCAAACTATTTATATCCTACATATTAATATATAAATTATTGATAAATAATTAATATACCAAATACAGTACATAAACCAGTTGACCAACACATATGCATCTGCCATTAATACAATGCAACTAGCAAATACATATAACTAATTTTAATGAAGTATTATTTTTTTTTCTTTTTTTTAAGGTTAGATCAACATCAATCAAATATGATGATGATGATTATGATGATGATAATAATAATAATAATTTTTTATAATAATAATTTTATTATTTATTATTAATAATATGACTTTTATTATTAATATAACTATTATAATTATAACTATTAATATAATTAATACTAATATAATTATTTATATAATTTTGATTATTACTATTATCATAATTTATGATATAATAATGATAATTATTATTATGATAATAATGAATATTAATATAATTTATTATAACTATTATGAATATTATCATGATTAATAATATAATTATTATTAAAAAAACTAATAACAGAACGACAACATTGGTTATTATATAAAAACAGAGTTGTTTGTTAGTCAATTTTTTCCGCCTAAACTATACCTATTATTACTAATCATATATTATCACCGCCATATATTATTACTAATTAATAAGGTCAAATAAATGATGAAATACTCTTGCGTATTAATTGATTTGTCAAACTATTCATCTTCTACGCTGCATAACAACAAAATGATATTCATCTCCTGTATATTAATTGATATATTCATGTATTGCACATATGTCGAACAACACATATTAATCAAGAATTTTCTTAATTAATTATCTAAAAATATGCAGCCAACTATTCATATCCTTCATATTAATTAAGTTGTAAAATGACTGAATATATGAATCTAACTATTCATTTGTTGTACATATGTCGAACAACACGTATTAATTAAGTATTTTCATAATTAATTACTTGAACATATGTAGCTAACTATTCATCTCCTACATATTAATTATCAAACTAATGAACATATGAATGTAACTATTCATCTTATGAGAACAACAAATTCATATAATTATTCATTTTTTGACATTAATACAACACAAATATTCATATCCTACATGCAACAAATGTATATAACTATTCATCTGCTGCAACAATACATATTAATCAAGTATTAATTAAGTATTTTATTAATTAATTACTTGAACATATACAACCAAATATTTATCTCCTACATATTAATTAAATTGTTAAACTATTCATCTCTTATATAACAATATATAAATAATTAATACACCACCCGTGCATTGCATGGGGAAATGTAACTAATATATATATATATATAAACGGAGTTGTCTAGCAGACAATATACAGATAAATTTTCCCACCTAAACTATATTCATTATTACTAATCATAAATTACTGCTGCCATTTATTATTGCTAATTAATAAGATGGAATACTTAATATAAATATTTATTAATATAATGTGACTATTTATCTCCTATGTGTATTAAATTTATATAACTATTCATTTGCTACACATATATCAACAATTAATTTTAATAAAGTATTAACTATATATTTTCTAATCAAATATTTTCTTAATTAATTATTCGAACATATACAAAAAACTATTCATTTCCTCCATATTAATTGAATTGTCAGACTATTTATCTCTTGCATATTAATATATAAATAATTAATACATCAAAGTGCATATTCATTTGCTTCACGTGTATATATCCATTAATACAATGCGATTATTTATCTCCTATGTGCAGCAAATGCATATAACTATTCATTTATTGTACATATGTGGAACAACTAATTTTAATAAAGTATTAATCAAATACTTTTTTAATTAATTACTTGAACATATGCAGTCAACTATTAATTTTCTGTGTATTAATAAATTGTAAAACTATTCATATCCAACATATCAATATATAAATAATCGATAAATAATTAATACACCAAATAAAGTGCATAAACTAGTCGACCAACACATATGGATTTGCTGCCATTAATACAATGCAACTAGCAAATACATATAACTAATTTTAATAAAGTATTTTTTTCTTTTTTTTAAGGTTAGATCAACATCAATCAAATATGATAATAATAATAATAATAAATATTATTATTTATAATAATAATTTTATCAATTATTATTAATAATATGACTATTATTATTAATATAACTATAATAATTATAACTATTAATATAATTAATACTAATATAATTATTTATTTAATTTTGATAATTACTATTATCATAAATGATAATATAATAATGATAATTATTATTATGATAATAGTGAATATTAATATAATTTATTATTACTATTATGAATATTATCATGATTAATAATATAATTATTATTAAAAAAACTAATAACAAAACGACAACATTTGTTATTATATAAAAACAGAGTTGTTTGGCAGATAATATATAGAAAACAATTTCCGCCTAAACTATACCTATTATTACTAATCATATATTATCACTGCCATATATTATTACTAATTAATAAGGTCAAATAAATGATGAAATAATCCTGTGTATTAATTGATTTGTCAAACTATTCATCTCCTACGCTGTATAACAATAAAATGATCTCCTACGTATTAATTGAGATATTCATCATTGCACATATGTCAAACAACACATATTAATAAAGAATTTTCATAAATAATTATCTAAAAATATACAGCCAACTATTCATCTCCTGTGTATTAATTGAGTTATAAGACTACTAAATATATGAATGTAACTATTTATCTGCTGCACATATGTCGAACAACACATATTAATCAAGTATTTTCTTAATTAATTACTTAAACATATGCAGCAAAATATTCATCTTCTACATATTAATTGAATTATCAGACTAATGAATATATGAATGCAACTATTCATCTCATGTGAACAGAAAATTCATATACGACACAACTATTCATATCCTATATGCAACATATGCATATAAGTATTCACCTGCGGAACATATGTCGAATAATACATATTAATCAAGTATTAATTAATTACTTGAACATATACAGCCAACTATTCATCTCCTACATATTAATTAAATCGTTAAACTATTCATCTCTTATATAATAATATATAAATAATTAATACACCACCCGTGCAATGCACGAGGAAATGTAACTAGTTATAGAAAAACTAGGGTTTTTACCTTAGAATTAGTATACTAAATATTGGTAGTAAAAATATATTTATTTTTTGATACTTATTATTACACTTATTTTATTAAACCCATTAGTTCTAATCTTGTAGTAATAGGGTTTATGATAGCTATAGGAAAATAGTGTTAGTATTAATAAAATAGTGACACTAATGTCTAGTGATAGAAACCCTAGCGTTTTAAGGCCAAGTCTATTAATGGCGTTATATTTGAAATAATAATATTATAAGGTCACAATCTTACAAGTAACTATTCCTATGGGTGATAATGATAATAGTTGTATATTCTTGAATAATACAAGGGTTCAACTGTTTTGGTTACAATATTAAGGTAGTGATAGTAGTAATAATAGTAATAGTGCCCTAGTAATGAGGTTAGGGTTAATGTTAAATGGTATGGTAATAAGGTTCAAGTACTCTACTTAGTTAACAACCACATGATATATACTAGCTTGAGTAAAGTAACATGGATAAGAACAAAAGTAGTATTATTATTAACAATAGTGATAAATGTGTTAAGTATAATATAACAATAACAATAACAATAATAATAATAATAATAATAGTAATAATAATAATAATAATAATAATAATAGTAATAATAATAATAACAATAATACAACCATGTAAGGTTAAGAAATAATAATAATAACCATAGTAAGGATAATAGAAATAATAATAATAAAAATTTTAATACTAATAATTATAAAAAATAAGACCAAAGTTAAGTATAATACAAGTTAGGGTTTAAAAGGGATGTTATTAGTAGTAAGAAAATAAGAACATTAATGATGGAGACCATAATAATGATAATAATGATAATAATAATAATAATAGTAATAGTAATGAAAGAAATAATAATAATAATAATAATAATAATAATAATAATAATAGTATTAATATTGGTAGAAAATAGTATTAGTTAAATAAAAGGGGTATTAGGGTTTGGATGAGTGGAGAACCACCGAGGGTCGGTGGTGGTCCGGCCGCTGCGCGTGGCGGCGAAGGCTGCGGCGGTGGAGGTGGAGAAGAGAGGAAAAGATAGAGGTGGTGGTTAGATGAGAGGGGAAAAGGAGGAGTTTGAGGTGGGGAAAGAAACAGCAGGTGAAGGGGAGTGGAGTGAGGGTGGTGGCGTGGCAAGGGGTGGCGGCGCGCGGTGGTTGGCGCGGTGGCCGAGGGTTGTGGAGAGAGGTGGAAGATGAGGGAGGAAGGAGGAGAGGGAGGCAGGGGGAGTTGAAGGCAGGGGAAGGTAGAGGAAGCTTCCCTGGGTGTTTTGGAGGGTGGAGGAGGTGCTAGTGGCGGCTGGGTTGGCAGTGGAAGGCGGCGCAAGGGTGGCGAAGGCTGGTGGTGGTGGTTTTCGGGATAGGAACTTTGCACGGCTAGGGCAGCAGGTGCAGGGCAAGGCAGATGGCGGCACGTGCAGGTTTTCGAGGGAGTTGCAGAGATTATAATGCTGGGCAGAGGTGGCGCGCGGCGGTCTCCGGTGACGGCGGAAAGCTCGTCTTTTTGAGGCGGCGGAGAGGCAGGGTTTCGGGGCAAAAATAAAAAAGGGATCTGATCGGGGCTGCCAATGGGGGGTATTTATAGGTAATTGGAAGGGAAAAATGACAAGGGGAGAAGGAGGCGTGCTGGACAGGTGTGCAGGTGGGCGGCCGGTGGTAGGCGGTGCAGGTCCTGATATGGCAGGTTAGGTCGGGGAAGGGGAGAGGAAAAGAGAAAGAGATTGCACGCGGGAAAAGGAGAGAGGGATTTGGTTGGGTTGAAAAGAGAAAGAAAACGATAGGGGGAGGGGAAGGGAAGGACAGTCGGCGATGCAGAGGTGGCCGGCGTGTGCAGGGGCGCAGGTCGGCGGCTGTGCGGGGAAGAAGAAAGAAGGGGAAAGGAGGAGGACCGACGGTCCAGGGGAAAAAGAAAAAGAAGGGGAACCGTCCGGTTCGGCGGCATTTATAAAGTTTTAACACGAAACGCGGCGTTTTGGGGATTGTTTGGGCAAAATGCCACGTCCTTGTCGCTCTGGCAACGATTACTTTTTTTCTTATTGTGACGCGGCGTTTCGGCGACTATAGCGTCAAAACGCATCGTTTGGTTTCACAGGCAGCTGGGCTCGCTGGGCCGCGAGCGAGAAAAAGGAAAGAGAGGCAGGGAATTCAGGCTGCACTTAGGGAGAGGGGAGGAGAGGGGTCTGGGCTGCGCAGGTCGGCCCCGTCGGAGCGGATGAAAAGAAAAGAATAAGTAAAGGGGGAGGAAGGAAAAAAAAGAAAAGAAAGGAGAAAAGGAAAAAGGAAATGGAGAAATGATAAAATGGTTGGGTTGGAGGTATTTGGGTCTTTATTTGTTTATATATTTAATTTAGATATTTAATTTTAATAATAATTATTTTAAGTATAATAATTAAATCCATTTTTAAATTAGTTAGGCTATTTTGGATAAATTTTCCTTAACTTCCATTTTAATTAGTAAAATGTCCAAAATTTTCTAAATAATTTATTTATTATTTTCTCCTTATTTTCCTCAATTAATTTCCTCTTTATTTAATGAAGGAATATATTTTCTTATTTTCCTCTAATAAATCATCATTTTTCCATAATTTCTAAATTAGGATTTTTGGGGCATTTCACTATATCTTACTCTTTCTAGCTCTACGGACCTAGTTAGGGGGTATGCATACTTATGGATTAGGTGTCCTTGTCGGTAGGGTACTGAGTCAGCTTTATGCACCAGTACGACCAAGGTACCTTTGTGTCCTTGGGTTCGTGGTTGAAGGGTACTGAGTGGCTTGTATGCACCAGTACGATCGGTGTACGTTTTTGTCCCGAGTTATTAATCTCCCGTTTGAGGCAAATAAATATGATTGATGTGCTCATGCAAATAAATATGAGCCGGGCCCAGATGATTATGATATTGAGTACCGGTCCACTAGTTATAATAGTGGCCAGAAGCGTTGTGCCCTGGATGATGATTCTTTATATATCCCGGTCCATCGGTTATAATAGTGGCAAGGAGCGTTGTGCCCTGGATGATGATTTTATTTATATTCTGGTCCACCGGCAATAATAGTGGGGGTCCTGAGCTTAATAAAACCATTATTGTATGTGAATAAAGTTATGGAAAAATACTAATCACTTATAGTGGAACACCATGTGAGTTGGAGCCAGACCGGTTGTAAAACCCCATATTTTTAAAATCCAGATTTATTAAGTTTAATGATTTTATTAGCTTAATTTGATGTAAACAATTAATTATTTTAATTTCGATTCGTTTTATGGATTTATCAACGATTTCAAATTCATAATTGAATGTAATTAATCATTTTCGGGAAGTAATATTTTATCGACGTTTTAATTAATTAAATGTAATATTTTCGGGAAGTTTAAATTAAAAATATTTTCGGAACTTATTCAAGAATTTCTTTTTGAAATTAATTTTTTTCCTTTCTACGCTTTTTAGTTTGCAAAAAACCGATTTTGGAAATTATTAAAATTAGTCTTGATTTATTAGAATTTGACTTAAATATTTCATTATAGGTTTTTAAATATTATTTCAGGGTCTATAATGTATTTCCGTAAATAATATAAATTTTTACGTTCGTTGATAAATTCTTCCGAAAATACTTTCGAAATTCTTTATACAGCTTTTTATTTATTTATTTTAAGCGTTCAGATCATTTTGAAATAATTTTCGTTAAATAAATTTTATATAAAATCTTCCAATAATACTTTTATATTTTTAGTATTTTATTTTATGTGTATTTGTAAAAAAAAAAAAAAAAACCCAGCACCAGCCCCCGGCGCCCCTCCCTTCCTTTTATTTCCCTCTTCCCTTTCCCCGACCCCCTGTTCTGCAACCCTAACCCTAGCTGGCCTCCCTCGCCTCTCTCCTCCTCCCTGCTCCCTCACTAGCCGCCGCCTCCTCTCCGCTTCGGCCAACCTCGCCAGCCCTCGTCGGCCTCAACCTACAGCAGCAGCCGAAGCATTAGCCACCGAAGCAGCCGCGCAGCACCAACAACGAAATGCAGCAGGGCAGCGACGAGTCGCGCAACTCACGCCACCGCCCGGTCCCCGGCGAGCTCAGGTGACCACCGTCGAGCCACCCCCGGCCCCCGACGAAGCTTCTCCAGCCTTCCTTTGCCCCGATTTGTCGGTTTTCGTTTGGTATAATTTCTGAAAAACCCTAACCCTTGTTTGGATTAATTGGGTATGATTTAGCTTGTGATAAGCTAAATTAATTGTTTGATAATGTATATATGTGCTGTAAGATTGATTTGGATAGGTTAATTGTGTGGTTGAGTTGGAATTTTGGGAAAATTGGATTTTTAGCCGGGTTATGCCCAAATTTTTCGGATCCGCCCGTTTTTGCAATTTCGGACAAATTGATTATACAATATGTTTTAAAATGTATCCGATTTCATTTTGGAACCGTTAATTTGAGAAATTCATGCAGGTTTTATCAGAATTTGATTCCTAGGTCAAATTTTGGGTGTAATGAAATTTGGTCGTATAATTGAGCCGTCCCGCTCAATTGATTTTATAATATCGTTTAAAATGTATTTAATTTTATATTGGAAGTGTTGATTTGGGAAAATTGTGCGTGATTTATCAGAATTGGATTTTTAGGTCAAAACTCCCGCGGGTTTAAATTGGAATTTGTAATTGGGTTATTTTATTCAATTGACTATATAAATTACATTAGAATATGTTTAATTCCATTTTCGAACCGTCAATTGGTATGTTTTGGCAATAATTTATCGGGTTTGCGTTCCGGGCTCAAAAACCTTAATTGTTCTAAATTGCGTATTTCTTTTATTGGTTTTGAGCAATTGATTATTTGATATGTTATAAAATGTGTTTAATTGCATTTCCAAACATTCAATTTGATTAAATTTATAGAATTTTAACGAAATGTATTTTCGGGCCTAAAACCCTAAACTTCAAGTGAAATTATGAAATTGATTACTTGTATTGTTGTTTTTCTAAAATTGAATGTATAGAAATAGTTGAAATGGTATTAATTGCTTTCTAGTACCTTTAATTTGAATTAATTAAATTGAATTACCTGAGTTTATGTCGCGGGCTTTAAAACCCTAATCTTCGGGGATGATTTTATAAAATTGATTTTTGCTATGTGTACTTTATCTAATCAATTTCTATCTTTGAATTATGTTTTAACCTAATCGGTTTGGATTTGATTCTATGTAAATTGGTTGGGTTACTTATTTAGTTGTAAAACCTAACAAATAAGTTATTTTCGATAAATTAACTTATGATCGATTATTCTTTCTCGGGCTTTCAAAATTAAGTTGAAATGTCCCAAGTGATATTGTATTAATTCATTTTGATTTAGTTTTAACCTTAAATCTTAATAAAGCTATGCTTTTAAGTTTTAAGTTTTGGACACGTTTTCTAAGAAAGGCCATTTTGGTTGTTTGTGCTTATTTAATTCGAATATGTGAATTATTGATTGATAGAATAGTTTATAATTTAGTTTTCGATTTCTATCGGATCTAGGAAAGCTTTCTAGTGGATCCACGAGCTAGGGATCTCTCTCCCTCTTATCTCGCTTAGCTAGCTTCGGATCCAGGTAAGTCTCTACTTACCTCTACTTATGGATGTTTAGTAAGGACGAAGCTATGGCCTTGTGCTATGTGTGATGTGTTGATGGATGATGAGCATGCCATGTTGATGTGTATTATGCATGTGTTATGAATAACCTGTTTTGTGTAGCGCAGCGTGGATCATGAAGTATGTTGTGTGTGCCTTATATTATACGTGTATGACAAGTTCCATGTTTAATGTTGATGTTGGTGATGTGTTGATATGGCCCTCTAGGACATGCATGCTAGGGTTTTTGGGTAGCAAGAAATGATAATAAAAGAACAATGGGAAAGTGGACATTTGAGAAGTTTGCATGGGGGAAACTAGATCTTGCATGGGCGTGATCCTTACGTGGGAAAATTTGATTTGGGTTGTAAGTAAGAGTTTTGGAGAGTCTTAGAGTGATTGGAGACTTCGTATGAAAAATAGTACGTGAGTTGGTGTCTAAGGGACCCAATTAGGGTTTTGGGAGAAGATGAGGAATTTAAAGGGTACAAGGGTAAAAATGATCAAGGAAGGATGGAGTATGGGGTTGAGAGTGAGAACTCACTTATATAAAGGATGAGTATGGGTTTTCTAAATGAGAGAAGAGATTTCGAGGTGAAAGAGGGAGGTTACTTGTTGAGGAGGTATAGTACTAGGGTTTGGGTGGCCAACTAGGGTTTTGTCGGTCATGCGTGAACTTGGGAGATAAAGTAATACATTTGGGGAATTTCCTAATAAAAATGAGGTACGAGATAGAGGGCAAAGTGACGTTTGGGTAAGTAAGAAAGAGTTGGGCCATATAGGTCTGATTAGGGTCTCCGAGGAGGAACCCTAGAGGGATGAGGACATGCGGAGTTGATATCATGTGTGTTGGGAGGGCCTATATTCTTGGAGATTGTGCCTTACTATATGCCACTATGCCTAAGTCTACGGGGGATGGATGTCGGGTGTGAGAAGAGGTACGAGTCTCAAAATACGGGACAGTCCCTCTAGAGGGGAAAGAAGTAGAGTATCAACCGCATGCATGTCAAGGGTGTGATGTGATTCAATAAGACACGGATAAGACCTTAATTACGTAAAGCGAAAGATGTTGAGCTGAGCCCATAATCCGGTCCACCAGTTATAATAGTGGATCAGAGGCGTTCTGCCCTGTGCGTTTATTTTCCGGTCCACCGGCTATAATAGTGGATTAGAGGCGTTCTGCCCTGTGCGTTTATTTTCCGGTCCACCGGCTATAATAGTGGGGGATCTCGTGCTCAACAAACCAAACGAATAAGTTAATCCATGGGAAAGATACTAAGTACTTAAAGCGAAACACCATGTGAGTCGGGGCCGTGATCCGGTCCACCGGCTATAATAGTGGATCAGAGGCGTTTTGCCCTGTGCATTTATTTTCCGGTCCACCGGCTATAATAGTGGATCAGAGGCGTTCTGCCCTGTGCGTATATCTTCCGGTCCACCGGCTATAATAGTGGGGCTCCCGCGCTCACATGGATTAATGAAGAATGCTTTGAATGAAAATGAATGAAGTAATCCATGGGAAAATACTAAGTACTTATAGTGAAACACCATGTGAGTCGGGGCCATGATCCGGTCCACCGGCTATAATAGTGGATCAGAGGCGTTTTGCCCTGTGCATTTATTTTCCGGTCCACCGGCTACAATAGTGGATCAGAGGCATTCTGCCCTGTACGTATATCTTCCGGTCCACCGGCTATAATAGTGGGGCTCCTGCACTTACATGGATTATTAAAGAATATGTATGGAAATGAACATATTATTAATGATAATAAAGAATAAGTCTAATTGGACCATGGCCAGCTTTTATTATATGTGTTACCACATGCTGCTTATGTGCATAATGAGTCACTTTATATTTCGGTTATACCACGCTTATATGTTAAATGGGATGTTACATATCTTTTATATGTTACTATGAGTGTATGGAAAGATTCATGCTATGGGTTGTGAGTATGTAGGATATTGTATTAACGTATTGTATAATAATTTAATACACTTGATGATATCTCTCCTATAAGGTAGGGTAGTGAGACTTACTCAGTATTGGACCCGTACTGATACTACACTGGTTGAATGGGTCCTGTGATGATCCACCGATGGTGGGGAGCAGACCTCTTGTGCAGGTTTAAGATCAGATACTGTGTTGAGGTGGAAGCCTTGACTTGAGTGAGTAGGTAATCCGGATATTGATCCTTCGGGATTTATTTTTGTTTAGCTATAATTTGTATTACGTTCTTGTTTTGAGAAACATATTCTGAGGTTGTAATCCCAAATCGTATTCTAACTTCTGTTTGACTTACCTCTTATTAAGGATTTATGTTAAATGTCGTCTTGCGTTTTTTTGATACTTCGTACTAAATGTTGATCGGATTTAGCCTTAGCACTTAGTGCTGGAACGGTAGGAGTGAACCGGTCTGGTACTATGTGTGGTGGTAATACCCCCGAGTTTACGGTTTTATCCTTTGCTTCCGCTAAGCCTTTTGATTTTAAATGAAATTTTTTAGTAGTAAATTTGGGGGTGTTACACCGGTCCACCGAAAAATAATAGTGGTCAGAGGCATTCTGCCATATGCGTTTATCTTTCGGTCCACCGGCAATAATAGTGGTCAGAGGCGTTCTGCCTAGTGTGTATACCTTCCGGTCCACCGGCTATAATAGTGGGGTTCTCGCACTCACATGGATATAAAATATGATATTGATTGAATGATGATGGAATAATGGCTTAAGGCTCGAATGTATGTATTTTACACTGTGACATGGCTTAAGGCCCGAATGTATTGAGTTTACACTATGTGTTCGCTTAAGGCCCAAAAGTATCGATCGTGAATTATAGCTTGTTTTATGTGTGATTTTTATGTATGCACCTCTATTTTCATATGTATATAGTTACACTATGTGTTTCATTGCGGGAATGCCTTTAAGTGTGGTATTAAAGGGTTACTCAGTACCGTAGTACTGAAGGGATTCCCTTCGTTGGGCCCCTGCCTATTCAATGGGCAGTGCCCTTTGCAGGTCTTGTCAGGTGCTACTCAAGTGGGCAACAGGAAAGAGAGTAAGGAATTATCCGGTACCATTAGGGTTTTCCTCTTTCTTCATTTAAATTCCTAGCTTTTGGATGTTATGTTGTTACTTTAACTACCATTAGTGGATTTTATTCCTATAAACGATTTGATGCGCTACTCTGGTTTAAGTATGTTGAATTTCTTGTAATTTACTTTGATTTATGTATGTTGGATGTCTTTCAAATTGTATTTCATTTTTCTTAGCCTTAGCACCTGGTACTGGAACCGTATGAGTGAACCAGTCTTGTACTAAGTGTGGCGGTAATACTCCCAAAGTTCACGTTTTATTAATTTGCTTCCGCTAATTTCCTTTTAATTAACGAAATTTTTCAGTAGTGAATTTTAGGGGTGTTACAATATCAAATACAAGAAAGGAAATGAATGATCAGTGTGAAAAGGTATCTCCCAATTGTGTAAAAATAGCCTGGGAATTAAATTAATGATTCCAAAATTGTGTAAAGGAGAGAGGGGGAACAAAACAAAGCTAAGTTATTCCTCTCCCTTTGTTGTCCAAATCAAAGCCTTGAATTAGTTTAAGGTAGAAGCTATGGCCAAATTCATGAATAGAAAGGTTAAGAATCTCTAAATAATAGATTAGAATAGGATTATCAAGGTTTCATTTTTGTATAATAAGTTTTCCTAGAAAAATTGAGATTAAAAAATATACTTAGCTAGATAAACTAGTTAATTGGTTAAGCTTACCAGTTGACTATTCTACCGACCAATCAATTAGTTTGGTTGAGCAAGACCATTTAGCTAAAATGATGAATCAGTCAATAGGTTCTCCAAAAAACCCATTTTATTCATTTTCCATGCTTATTCAAATCCAAATTTTTCTCAAACTCAATTATAGTTTCAAATCAAAATAAAACATTATCAATTTTTAATCAACACTACAACTTCTCATTTAAAATAACTTACAAAAAATTTGGATATTGAACTACATTATATGTTGATTTCATGTAACATGTTGTATATGTGTTATTAGGGTTAGTTTAATATAAATAATGATGTATAATGTATTATTTGGAATATAAAAGTATGTCTTGATCTTTTATGGGGTTTGCATGAAAGTTTGAGGAATGAGTGTGTTGATTTTAGTTTTTGAGTGTGATTTTTATATTTAGGAACCATACTAGAATTTTTTGAACAAATTGTGAAATTTTTGGTATTTATTTTGAATCATGTTGACTTTTTTACTGGTAGTTCGACAACACCCCTTAGATAGCACCATATTACTAGTTGATTGGTACCTCTTTTATAAAATGTGTTATCTATTTTTACAAGGGTAGTCAGCTAGCCATTATCATAGTTGACATCCCTTATTCACTCAACTTGTCTTTTGGGACTAGTTAAATAGTAAAATAAGAGGTTTTATCATATTATTATAGTTTTACCTTATATATTTTACTAGGATTTGACTTCTATTTTACCTAGACTTTGAATTTACATTTATTATCTCTGGCTTTAATAATTAAACTTAGGGAATGTTACTTTTATTTGGATTATTTTTTTTCCTCATGATGTATATTATCCTTGTGGTGGAACAAGGTGTTCCAATATTCTCATTGGGTTATATATCAATTGGTGGTTGGACTCTCATCTATTGCCCTTGTTGGTTTGAGTTAGATGTTATCTCTATCAACACTCTAATTATTAGAATATGCTTGATGTGTCATGTTGATTCAAGTCTTCAAACACTAATAATGATTAATTAAGAATTAATTTAAGCTTTTCTTCTCCATCTCTCAGTCCTATCTAGTTTGGAGTTAGCAGGGTGATACTCCTTATTAATTTTTACCTTCAAGTGGCACCTTTATTACTCTTCTAGACTTATGTTCTAGTAGAGGGTATCAATGCATAAGGGTTTATGATCACCTTTGTGGTTTTGGTGCCCTATTGACATTGTGGGTTTAATTTTTGTGGATATGAGTCTTGTAAAATCCCATTGCCCCATGAACATTATAGGTGGAGCTTGTAGCTTTTTTTTTGGTAAGTTGCAATGACAAGTCCATGGCAAAGAGTTAGTGTTCTTCCCACAAATGAATTATAAATAACGTGATATTCACTTGTTGATGTGTGTTATGGGAATATGTCCTTAGATATGCCTTAAAAGCCTTGTTATCTTTTAGCACAAGCACGCTACTTTATATTTGTTGTTTTCATTAGAAGTATGAAGTATGTATACCATATATGTAATCCATTCATTTTAATCTAGGTATGTTAATCCATGTATAATGATGCATATATGTTTAAGCCATATAACTTATGTTCTACCATGTTCATTCATATAGTATAAGCCTTAACACATGATATTATAGTATTATGTTACTTAGTACTCTTTGTACTAACACCACATCGCACTGTAAAAACCTTGGCTCTTGTTAGAGCAAGTAGATATTGTTATTGAAGTTTTTTTGGACCTTAATGATTACTCTTCTTGTGGTTACAATCAATGGATGCTTGCTTGGAGTTGACTTGAGAGTTTAGCTATCTTTCTTAAGTAGTTTTTTTCCCATTCATGTGATTCTTTTGTCTCTTTTAGATATTTAAATACTTAAGCTTATTTGAAAACCCATTCCCATATTCTTATTTGTAAATAATATTATTGTATTTTTTTTACCTTAACTCTCTAGAGGTATCCCTTTTTGAAATTTTGTTAGTTGTTACTGATTATACCATTGCCTTCAACATGAGATAAGAGTTTATATTCTATATTATGTTAGGGTTGACAGTGGCAACATGGGCAATGTATTTTATATCTTCTAACATGTATAGTGAAACAAAAGTTTCTAATAAAAAATATAGGATTTTATAAGTTGGTATCAAAGCTTTTGAATGTTGAATTCTCCTATATCATTTTGAAATATTCCTTTTATTAAATGTTTTGATGTCTCTAATTCTCACTACTTTATTTTTTGTCTTAGTTGTTTCTATATTTTTTTAGAGAGAGTGGTTAGTAGGATTTGGCCTTTAACACTTGGTTATGTGATAATTTGATGCTTATGTGATAGCCTTTCTTGCTCAGAGATTTTTTTTCTAACTTGGCCTTATATGATTTTTTCTAACTGATACATGGATGAGTTGATAGCTATATTGCATCCTATATTACACATCACATGAAACACGATGCAACCTAAAAGCAGTAGCTACATCTGTCACTAAAGGAATTTTTTCATTGGGTATCACATCACTATCTATTAATTTATGATAGATAGGAAGAATCTAATATCCTTGAGAGATCCATCCATGATATTGGTAAGATATTTGCTCCTAGTGCTTCCCCATAGTATAGGAAAGTTAACATTGATGTGTACTATCTACATGGTAGATCTAATAGATCATGTAGGAGTAAGTGGGTGGGGGAGGAGCCCCAACTACATCAATTCCATTCTTAGATTAGCTGAGAACTTTATTTTACCATATACACATCCATTTAGCAAAGTGCACTAACTTCATACTTTCACTCAAGGTTCACTATATGTATAAGAGTATCATAACCACTTTTTAAACTTGGTATGGTTTTTGCTAAAGGGGGAAGAAAATAAGGTGATGAAGGTCCATAAGTTTCCTTTGGGTTTGGGCATCAAATACCAAAAGTTGTTAGCGCAAGCTATTACACCAAACTTAGCTAACATTCACAAGAATGATTTGGAGGTCGTATAGTTAATATTTGTTTGGAGCTCCCCATGGTGGGATAATAGAATTTTTTAGGGTAGTAAGTGCTTAGGGAGTGAGAAGAGGGCTCATCCTTGAGTTAGTCAATTATCAAGGTTTGTACCCTATCTATTTTACGTATTGTGGTTCCAATCATCCAAGCAGACTATGTAATGAAAAAGGTATGATGTGTTCCTTATGGTAAGTTATGTCATCAATATTTTGAGTGTTCCATCATACAGGTAATGCTTATTAAGAATAATCTCATTCCTAAAGCATGATGTCACAGCTTCATTAGACTTTGAGAGCTCTACCTTTTTTTTAAAGTAAAATTAGCATTTCATTTCATCAATTAGGAACCAATACAACCTAAGGACTAGAAATCATCTACTAGATGAATACAATTACAAAACTTAGCTATCCTATAGCCATACAAGCATCTACAGGATACACTAGTAGCTATAGATTTAAGCATTGCATTCCAATGACATAAAATGTCATTAAAAACCTTATTTTTCCTTACCTTCCAAATTTCATAAATGACCTTGTGTGAACCTAAATTCTTACAGTAAACTACTCCATGTGAGTTTAGCTTCTCTATTTCTTAGAAAACTCCATCAAGTGCACGGAACTCCGCCCATGATTAGGCAATGCACAAAGAGATGACAAATGGATTCATGAACACTACAGAGCTCACATTGTTGGTCAGGTATGGATGTGTATTTACTAATGTTATATTTTGTGGCTAAACGCCTAACAGCAGCAAGCCAAGCAATGAAATGGTAACTTAGAGGTGCTGGGTTTTACGAGATTGTCCTTCACCACTATGCTCTTGGGTCTTTATGCCTCAAGTGATCATACATACTCTTAATGCTATAGGATGTATCCTCTGATCAAGTACTAATGAAAGTCATAAGGGAAGATCTTAGCTTTAGAATGCTCCCCAAAGGTTAGGATGTTGATATTGGTGTCTCAAGATCCCAAATGGAACCTTGTTTCATGAACCTACTATGGATCCATTTGATCTAGAGAGTGTCTTTTTTTGTGAACCAAATTCTAAAGATGCTTTCCTAGAGATGGTTCATTACTAATGCCTATATTGATGGTGCCAAGTCCCCTTCATTCTTTGGTAAACAGCAAGAAGACTAAGCCATAGGTTCTTTATTACTAAAACGGGCGCTTCTAGTCCATATAAAATTGTGGCATGATGTAATGAGTTAGGATAGAACTTTCCTTGGCAATAAAAATTCTTGGCTCCAATTCATTTGGATGCCAAAGATGATGGACTTCAAGAGATGTAATCTCCCTACATAGGATAACATTTTAGTGACCTAATGGTTCATTTGATTAGTAGTGAGAATGGATATGTGGTGGGAGTTTTGCTAGGCATCTACAACTAGTACTCCTAAGTATTTGAAAGGGAGTGTACCTTAAGACAAGTTAAGATAATAGATAATAATTTCACTATTATATTGAGAGATTCCTCCAAAGAAAAATGAAATTTTATGAGAATTGATTGTTAGCCTTGAGGTATGAGAGAAGATCTGAAATTTGGTTATGAGACATTACACGAAGTGCATATCACATGATAATTGAGGAGCATGTCATCAGCAAGTGAAAGATTCACCATTTTCAGGTTCTTGGATTGGGGGTGACCTTTAAATCTAGGGTCATGCTAGAGGGTCTTCATCAACCCAGTGAAGTATTCCATAATAATGACGAAGAGGTAAGGGGATAGCGGATGACCTTACCTCAAACCCTTTTTCCTTTCAATTGGATCCAAAAGATTACTAATTAGGTTGATGGAGTATTTGAAATTGGAGACACACACCATGATCATATTCACTAAATGAGGTGGAAAGTGAAGAGCAAGCATTACCTTTTCAAGGAAATCCTATCGAACAGAGTCATATTCCTTAAGCAAGTTAATTTTCAGCATGCATCGAGGAGAGGTGTTCTTCCTACCATATACTCTCACTAGTTTATGATCTAAAAAGATTTTTTCTCCTATTGATCTTCCCTTAATAAAGGTAGATTGTGAAATATTAATTAGCTCGGGTAGAATTTACTGGACTCTAGACATTATAATATTGGTGAAAGCTTTATACAAGACTATGCAACATGTTATAGGTCTGAAATCTCTTACATTTTCAACATTGGTCACTTTAGGGATGAAAACAAGCAAAGTAGAATTAATGAAGTTTGGAAAGCTAGCGTTGAGAAAATATTCATTCAAGGTCTTCCGTATTTCACCCTCACTATATCCCAGGCTATTTTGAAGGAAGTGAAGTTATCAAGGTTTGGTGCCTTTGAATCTCTTATAGAAAAAATGGCATCTTTAACCATTGATTTGGTTAGAGGTTCCAAGATCATGTGTTGGTGAGCAAGTGAGAGGATAGGACCTAATACAACACATCCTGCAATAGGTTAACACTTTCGTTGTCTTATTATCTTAGAATGTGGGCATAATATTCCCTAAAGGCCTTTAAAATGAGATCATGATTAGTGAACCATTCTCCATTATCTCCTTTGATTCTTATGAGTAAGCTTTTATTTTGCTAGGCTTTCATTGTGGCAAAGAAGACCTAAGTATTAGCATCTCTCTCATTTACCTAATACACCACAACTTTCTTCTTAAGGAAGCTTTCCTCAAACTAAGAAAGATGTTTGTGTATTCATAAAGCATATCTTTCTTACCGTTGTAATTTAAGGTCAGATGGATTAGATCTTAGTGCATGCTGAATCATACTAAGGGTCTATTTTTGAGTTGTAACTCTACTAGTGATACAACTATAATGTGAGGCATTCAACTATCTGAATCTAGCTTTTAGGCAAGGAGTTTATGTTTTGACTGTGCATTGTTGTGCTAGCATAAGTTTGATGTAATAAGTTTTAATCTTTACACCACATATTGAAAAACTTGAATGGCTTCTTCTTTGAGATGGTTGTTTGCTGAAAGGTGAGGAATGTTGTATAGTGTTTAGAGAAAGGAGAGCTCCACCTTTACTTTATAGTGTAAGTAGCTACACTACTCACTCAAGTGCACAAAAGGGTTATACTTTTCATTGAGGGTAGGGAATTGTTAATGGTTGAAGTAATTCTATTAGGAAATC
The DNA here is from genome assembly GCA_030549775.1 of Tamarix chinensis. NCBI lineage: Eukaryota > Viridiplantae > Streptophyta > Magnoliopsida > Caryophyllales > Tamaricaceae > Tamarix > Tamarix chinensis. Next base: position 59,370,465 of record CM060177.1, on the reverse strand, counting down.
ATCTAAATATGACCAGCCAATCAAATGCTAACCGTAAGACATATGTTATCATCGGCACATTCACTATTTCATTACTTCTAGTGTGTGTGCTTTTTGATGCTAACACGTCTCATTCCTTTATATCTATCACTTTTGTTGCTAGATATTTTTATAGTACCATTTTTTAGTATATCAACCCTTGTTATGCTACCCTCTAGTGATATAATTGTTTATCCTTCAATAAACTTCTTGAAGAAGATGACATAGTTTCAGTTGGATGAACAATGTTTAGAGGCTTTTGGTGAGTTGAAGAAAAGTTTGATTTCCACTCTAGTTCTTACCTTTACATCATGTAAAAAGGGTCTTGAGGTATATAACAACATGTTAAGGCATACTTTAGGCTGTGTGTTGATGCTACATAAGAGGGTGGTGCCTTATACTTCTCAACAACTCAGTCTCCATGAACAAAACTATCCAACACATGATTTAGAATATGTAGCTATAGTTTTTACATGGAAGGTATAGTGAACATATCTATATAGCATTTGATATAAGTTATTTAATTTCTATAAGGCCTTTAAGTACATATTTACTCAACATTAGTCAACAAGATGGCTTGATTTAGTTAAGTATTATGATTTGGAGTTTACCTATCAAGACAATAAGGTTATTGTGGTTGAAATGATCTTATTAGAAAGAACTACCATTCTATGTCTATAAGGGTGATCTCGGATTGTATATTTTAGGACCTTTAGGAGATGGATATTGAGCTTATAAGGGGAATAGATCTTGAGTTACCAGTGAGTGTGTTGATGAACACACCTACCATCTTTGATGAGATCTGTGCTAATCATATTAGAAATGCAAGACTTAAGAGGATTGATTAGGACAATATAGATAGTAAATCAAAATGTTTCCAAACAATTTTGAGGGAGATGGTACATTCCTTTGAAATGTATTTATCTAAAGAGGAATATCTTAGAGGTGCTTCATTATAATTTATATTTTTTCCATCAAGGAGGGGATAAGTTGCCGAATGACCTGAAATGGGTCTATTGGCAGGAAAACAAATATGAAGTGGTAGGTTATAGAGAAAATAGTTTTTGATTAAACCAGTAAAAGGTTAAGATAGAGCATAAGAGACTGATAGGCTTGGTTCACCTCCTTTAGATTCCTAAACAGAAGTGAGATAACATCTCTATGAATTTTGTAGTTACTATTTTGAAGAATCACAATGGTTTTAACTCTATTTGGGTTATAGTTGATAGGTTCACAAAGTTGGTAGTGTTCATTATGATGAAGTTAACTTGTAGCATGGAGTAGGTATCTAGTGTTTACCAAAATCACATGGTGTGATTTCATTAGATACCTAGAGATATTTTGTCTAATCGAGATGTTAGAATCATGTAGCACATTAAGGAGAATGTGCATGTAGCTTGTAGGATACAGTTTAAGGCCAGTGTCACCTTTCATCATGCTATTAATGGACAGATTAGGTAGATTATTCAGTCATTGGAACGCATGCTATAAATATGTGTGCTTGACTTTATATGTTGATAGGATAAGGTTCTAGATTTTATGAAGTTTTCCTATAATTACACCCACCATGTAGGAGTGATGGTACCTTTTGAGACACTATATGAGTGGAAGTGCTAATTTCCATTATGCTTGAGTGACTTCATTAAGTCCATAGTAGATCAGACTAATAAAGGTTGAAGATACCACTAAGTAGATCAGACTGATATGTGATTATATAAAGGTTCCCTAAGTTTTTGGAAGAGTTATGCCAATTTGAGGAGGTAGACTGATGGTTATAAGGCTAGTGTTCTAGTTTTGTCAAGGGCCTTACCTATGAAGAGTGTTACAAGTTTTGGTTAGAAGGGTAAAATTTCTTGAGATAAATTTTATCCTATGAGATTCTAGAATGTGTTGGTGAGGTTGCCTACCAAGTGACCTTACCTTCTGAGATTTCACACGTGTATAATGCCTTTTACATCGTGCAACTAACGAAGCACATGTCATGTCCTTCTTACATCATCTAAAAAAAAGGTAATTGAGCTTGATGAGTCATTGAATTAGTATGAATGATTATTTACGATCCATGATATAAAGACACAAGTGAAAAATGCAAAAGTCATTTTGCTAGTGATGGTGCTTTAGTTACACCATGGATATTAGGAATCCGCTTTGGTTATTGAGTAGGAGATCAAGATAAATTTCATAGATTTTTTTTCATAGGTGTGTTGCATATATTAGATAGTTCTCTTTTAAGAGGAGTAGTACCTCTGTTATGTTATCTAACCATTTACTATGCTAACTTTAAGGTCTTTATAGGTTCTATTATAATCACTTTTATTTTTAGTGGATTTCAGGGATGAATTTTTTTGTAAGGGGGTAGTGCTGTAATACTTATTCCTAAAATAATTTAATTTATGTACTTATTATGTATATATGAAATTATTTTAATAGGAGTTGGGAAAATACAAAGAAATGATCATTTTAGGTAGGCGAGTCAACAAGCGGTGCTCATACGAGTTAACTAGTTAATTTTCTAGGAATGTTATTATTAGCAAGGGATTACTAGACAACTGACCTCTCAACACTATTTAACTAGTGCATTTGGTAACATGAATCATACCCTAATTTATAGTCTTTGTGAATCTAAAGCTTGTGTAACCTTTGATTATTACATTTTGGTGCTAATGCGGACAAATGGGTATTGTTAAGCTATTTTATTAGATTTTCTTAATTTTCATTTAATTTAAAGTACAAAATCTCTCAAGTACTTTTTTAGCCTCGTTATTACACTTTTTCTTTTTATTCTTCAATTCTCTCATTGTTGAGCTCTATTCTCGGTGAATGGTTGAGTTCTTAAAGTTTTACATCCATTTTTCTCCTCTTGGCCTCTTTCCTTTGGGAGGATTTTGATATCCATTTCTCACATACTTTTTCTTATATTTATCTTTACATTTTTTGGCTTATTTGGCTTTTGATTAGTTTGTTTGTTTTTAGAAGGTGCTCAAGCTAATCTAACGTTGGAGCCTTAAGTCTTGTTATGGTGTTTTCTTCTTGTGCTTATTTTTGCTTAGCTTGAGGTAAGATCAAGTCTTACTCTATATTTTTGTATTTTTGGGTGCATGAGTGATTTTTTTTGCTTCCATGTATCTTGCTAATTTATGTACTTTTATGCTCAAGAATGATGCAACACATGTATACCATAAGATGGTGGATTTTGATGTTTGTATCACCTCAATCTCCTAGCATGCTCTATGTTATGTGGATTTTTCATGTATCATGTTGTATCTATGGTATCATGGTTTGTTTTCAATGAAGAATATGTATAATATGCTATTTAGGAGTATAAAAACATGCCTTGACCTTTTTTTCCATGAAAGAATGAGAAATGGGTGTGTTGGTTTTGTCTTAGCATGTTGAGGTTATTTTAATGTTTAGATATTATTCTTGAAAATGATTTTTATAACTAAGAATCATGTTAACATTGTTTTAAATAGTTGTGAAATGTTTGGATTTTATTTCAAATCATTTTAAAACACTTTGTTGGTGTGCTGAAGGCACCAGATAATTAGCGACATCTCACCAACCATCTTATATCCTTTTACATAATATGCTATCTATTTTTGTGACACTCATTGATTGGCCATTACCCTACTTTACTAGTACCTACTTTACCTACATGTTATATACTTTTTACTATATCTCTTAATCATTAAGCTAGCCTTGAGGGCCTATTCATATGCTACCCTAAGATATGGTACCTCTAGTTAACTTAGCATTTAACTTTGCAATTTTTATCCTTAGCTTTAATAATTAGACTTTTGGAAATATAAAATTTTGTATTCATAGTTGTAATATCATTTTTCCCTCATGGTCAATATTTGAAATAAGTTAGAACAAAGCATTCTAATGGTGACCTTAGGTTTTATATCCATTAGTGGTTGGATTGGTGTCAATTCCCCTAGTGGGTTGAGTTAGAAACAATATTTACAAACACCCTAATTATTTAAATATGCTCGATGTGCCATGTTGAGGAAATGTTAAAAAAATATTAACGATAATTTAATATTCATTTAAGCCTATCTTTTCCAACTCTCTTTCCTCAATAGTTAGAAGTTAGAGGGATTCTATCCCTTATTATATTTTTCTTCTAGACCATAACTCCCCTTTCACCTGGTAACAACACTAAGTGGCATTGAACCCCCTTTTCTCCTACCATTATCACCGCAACTCTACCCATTCCCTTTACCATCCATCACCTTTTTCTTCCCTTATTGTCTCTACCCTCCTTGGCCTCAATCCTTGTTTATTTCTCCCTCTCTTTGTTGAGTAAAGTTTTACTGATACACTTTTAATCCTTGCAATTTATTTTTTTCTCCATTAGTTTACTATTCATTACCTTATTCTTTCCTTAGTTAGATCCATAGTTGTGTTTTATCATTGTTTCTTAGATGAATTCCTCAAGGTCTTGGAGAAGGCGGGATAGGTTATATGTGCTTAAAGACCAATGTCCTTTTTGGTAAGGATACAAGTCATAGTTTAGGTTTTTCATGCTAAATTTTATTAATGATTGTGTATATTAACATCTTGTAAATATCTTGTTATTAATTTTATGATATGATAATGTGGATCATATGATGAAAAATGTGTGAGAATGAGAAAATATAAGCTTAAATGATATCACTACGCATAATTCTTATGTTGAGAGACCTATTTAAATTAGCATGATACATTGCGAGGTAATTTGGGTATGATAAAGTATGATAAGTCGAAAACAAGTGTAATTATGATGTATAGTGGTGTTGTGAATTGAGGATTTGAAAATAATGATATCAGACATATGGTGTTTACGCAATAAGTGTATTTATCTTAGGGGTACTTTCGTCAATATGGGTTACTATGTAAATTTTGGTGTTTTCATGAGTTAACAAGTTTTAAATATGCTAAATATACCAATTGAAATGTTAGAGTTATTATGAATTCCCTATGTCCAAATAAAATGAGAAAAGGGCGCACATTAGGAATAATAATGAAATACCCCAAAATCCTAAGTTCCTAAATTACGGCCAAATAAGGAATTTTTAGGAAAATCAATTCATTTATTAAAATTTAGAGAATTAATAAGATAAATTAAGAGGAAAATAATAAAGAATTTAATTGGAAGAAAATTTGGGTATTTTTCTAATTAGCATGGAGGTTAAGGAAATTTATCTAAAACAGCCTAAACTAAGCAAAAAAGAAATTTATTTAACATTTTATAAATATTAATATTCTAAATAGCCAGAAAAGTATCCTAATAATTTAAGAAAAATCCAAAACCCAAAATAATTCTTTCTTTTTCCTTTTTTTCCCTTTTCTTTTCTCTCTTTTTTTTTCCTTTTCTTCCTCCTCCGCCGAAATTGGGCCTCGCCCGACCCAACCCAGCCTTACCTTCCTTCTCCTCACCCGCGACCGAGCGAGCCTAGCCGGCCGTGGAACAAAACGCTGCGTTTCGACGCTAAAGTGGCTGAAACGCCGGGCCGTGTTAAGTACTGTATCGATCGTTGCCAGCCTTCGACGCGACGCTGCGTCTTCCTCCCGCAACCCCCAATACACCGCGTTTCATTAATGGGGGAAATAACCACTGTCGCCCGGTCGGTTCCCCCTCCGTTTTTTCCTTCCCTTGGACCGACCAGTCCAGTCGTCGTCTTCCTCCCTCCCAAACCCCGATCTACAACTGCCGACCCTGCAGTTCTGCCGCCGACAGCAGCACGTCGTCCGGCCTCCCCTCTCTGCCCTCTCCCCGTCGTTGTCTTTCTATTTTCGACCCCAACCACGTCCCTCTCTCCCTTTCTTGCATGCCATCTCTTTCCCTTTTCCTCTCCCCTTCCCCGACCCAACCTGCCATGGCAGTACCTGCACCGCCTGCCACGGCAGCTGGCGCCTGCCGGCCATCCTGGCGCCTGCACCCCCTTGTCTTCTTCCCCTTGCCTTTTCCGACCACCCTGCCTATAAATACCCCCATTGATCACTTGGGTTCGGGATTTGGAACCTCGAAACCCTGGGTTTGCTCCCTCTTGCCGCCGCCCCATCAGACGCGTCGACCGCCGCCGTCCCTCAACGATGCCGGTCGAACGCCGCTCAGAACCCCACCTTGCACCACCCTCCTCCTAACCAAGCCCTCCTCAACCCTCGATTTGCCCTGCACGTGCCGCCCTCGCCGCCCTTGCGCCGCCTTCCACCGCCAACCCAGCTGCCACCAACGCCTCCTCCACCCTCCAAAATGTCCAGCAGACCTCCCTCTACCTTCCCCTACCTCCATCTTTCCCTGCCTCCCTCTCCTCCTTCCTCCCTCATCTTCCACCTCTCTCCACCACCCTCGGTTGCCGTCGTCGCTGCCGCGCGCCGCTACCCCTTGCCACGCCACCACCCTCACTCCACTCCCCTTCACCTGATGTTTCTTTCCCCACCTCAAACTCCTCCTTTCCCCCTCCCATCTAACCGCCACCCCCATCTTTCCCCCTCTTCTCCTCCTCCACCGCCGCCGCTGTCGCCGCCACGCGCTGCCGCCGGACCACCACCGACCCTAGGTGGTTCTCCACTCATCCAAACCCTAATACCCCTTTTATATAACTACTACTATTTTCTACCAATATTAATACTATTATTATTATTTTTATATTATTATTATTATTATCATTTCTAATATTGTGAATTCTGATATTAAAGTCATCATTATTACCATACTAACATCTCTTTGAATCCTAACTCCTATTATACTCAAATTTAGTTTATTTTTATAAGTGTTAATATTAACAACCCTATTATTATTATTATTATCTCTATTATCTTACTAAGGTTATTATTATTAATACTTAACCATACTAGGTTATTGTTATTATTATTGCTAGGGTTATTATGGTTATTATTACTATTATTATCCTCATTATTAGTATTATTACTATTATCATTATCACCCTTAGGAATAGTTTACTTGTAATATTGTGACCTTATAATATTATTATTTCAAGCATAACACTATTAATAGACTTGGTCGTAAAACGCTAGGGTTTTTTCACTAGACATTAGTGTCACTATTTTATTAATGCTAACACTATTTTCCTATAGCTAGCATAAATCTTACTACTACATTAGAACTAACGGGTCTAATAATATAAGTGTAACAATAAGTACCAAAAATAAATATATTTTGACTACTAATATTTAGTATACTAATTCTAAGGTAAAAACCATAGTTTTTGTATAATACCCACTTTAGTAATATAAACCCTAATCCTAAACTGGAATAAGTAATGACGGTACTTTGAGGGAAACTAATACTTATCTTTTCCCCTTTTCATAGGTGACCCTGATCCGAACACTAAGGAGCTAGAGGAGCGTGCTCCAAGCCCGGTGCCTACTTAGGTAAGGACGAAGCTAATGGCCTTGTGCTATGTGTGACATGGATGTGTTGAATGTTGTGCTATGCCATATATTATATGGTTTGTAGATAACTTGTCTTATGTGTAGCGCAGCTTGGAGATTGAGGTATGTTGTATGTGCTTCCGTGACATGAGCATGACATTTATATGCATGATGCTTATGATGTATTATGTTATAGCCCTCTAGGACATGCATGTTAGGGTAAATGGTAATATGAGTTGGGAATATAAGGATGACCGGAAATAAATGGGAAGTGAGACAACTAAGGGGGATATGAGGTTGACCTAAGTACCTCATGATCTATGAGAGAATATTTAAGTGGGAGGAATGTCCGAAATAAATGAGAGTTGGGAACCATGCATGGGAGTCTTAAAGTTTGTATGGTGGTGTTATGGTTTGGTGGTATTAATATTTGTATGGTGGTATTAGTGATTTCATGGTGGTATTAGGGTTTGCATGGTGGTGTTATGGTTTGTGTGGTGGCATTAATGTTTGTATGGAGGTATTAATGATTGCATGGTGGTATTAATGGCTTATGGTGGTATTAGGGTTTGCATGGTGGTGTTATGGTTTGTGTGGTGGCATGAATGTTTGTATGGTGGTATTAATGATTGCATGGTGGTATTAATGGCTTATGATGGTATTAGGGTTTACATGGTGGTGTTGTGGTTTGTGTGGTGGTATTAATGTTTGTAGGGTGGTACTAGGGTTTGTATGGTCGAGTATGAGGTTGAGAGTGAGAACTCACTTATATAAAGGATGAGCGGGGGTTTCTAAATGAGAGAAGAGATTTTGGGGTGAAAGAGGGAGGTTACTTGTTGAAGAAGTAGAGTGCTAGGGTATGGTGCAGCCAACTAGGGTTGGCGTGGTCAAATAAGGTTTTGAGTGGACAACTAGGGTTTTGTCGGTCACACGTGAACTTGGGAGATAAAGTAACACATTTGGGGAATTTCCTAATAAAAGAATGAGGTGCGAGATAGAGAATAAAGTAATGTTTGGGTAAGTAAGAAAGAGTTGGGCCACATAGGTCCGATTAGGGTCTCCGAGGAAGAACCCTAGAGGGATGAGGACATGCGGAGTCGACATCATATGTAATGGGATGACTTATATTCTTAGAGATTGTGCCTTACTATATGCCACTATGCCTAAGTCTATGGGGGATGGATGTCGGGTGTGAGAAGATGTACGAGTCTCAAAATATGGGACGGACCCTCTTGAGAGAACAGTAGTAGAACATCGATGACATGCATGTCAAGGGTAGAATGATATCTAATAAAACACAGATAAGACACTAATCATGCAAAGTGAAAGATTGTTGAGTCGAGCCCAGACCGGTCCACCGGCAAATAATAGTGGCCAGGAGCCGCGTGCCCTAGAGACCGGTCCACCGCCAAATAATAATGGTCATGAGCGTTCTGTTTTGAGTGTATACTTTCCGGTCCACCGGCTATAATAGTGGGGAATTTCGTGCTCGACAAACCAAATTAATTAAGTTAAACCATGGGAAATACACTAAGTACTTACAGCGAAACACCATGTGATTCGAGGCCAGACCGGTCCATCGGCAAATAATAGTGGCCAAGAGCATTTTACCCTAGAGACTGGTCCACCGGCAAATAATAGTTGTTAGGAGCGTTCTGCCCTGAGTGTATACTTTCCGGTCCACCGACTATAATATTGGGGTTCCCGCACTCACATGGACTATTAAAGAATATGTGTTGAATGAACGTGCTATTAATGAGAATAAAGAATAAGTCATGGAAAATACACTAAGTACTTAAGCGAAACATCATGTGAGTTGGGGCCAGACCGGTCCACCGGCAAATAATAGTGGCCAGGAGCGTTCTGCCCTAGAGACCGGTCCACCGGCAAATAATAGTGGTTAGGAGCGTTCTGCCCTGAGTGTATACTTTCCGGTCCACCGGCTATAATAGTGGGGTTCTCGCACTCACATGAACTACTAAATAATATGTGTGGAATGGACATATTAGTAATGAGGAATAAGAATAAGTCACTAGAAAGTTTTCAGACCTTATCTTGCAGGTTATCGCATGTTGTCTATATGATTATATGTGTGTTGTGTGGTATGATTGTATGCTTGCCTTAGCGCACCAGCGCCCTTACTCAGTATTGGACCCGTACTGATACTACCTTGATTGAATGGGTCCTGTGATGATCCACCAATGGTGGGGAGCAGACCTCCTATGTAGGTTTGATCGGTTACTATTTTGGGGTGGAAGGCTTGACTTGAGTGAGTAGGCGATCCGGATACTGATCCTTTTTGGGGATTTTTTTGTTAGCTATATTTTGTATTACATTTCCCGTTTTTAAAGAAAAAGTATTATGGGGTTGTAATCCTAAATCGTATTCAAACTTCTGTTTGACTTATATCTTATTAACGATTTATGATAAATTTCATCTTGCGTTTTATGATACTTCGTACTTATTGATGGGATTTAGCCTTGCACTTTACCACCGGTCTGGTAAGTGTGGCGGTAATACCCCAAAATTTTAATTCTCTCGCTTGCTAAACCTTTTGATTTAAACGAAATTTTTTAGTAGTAAATTTTGTTACAAATAACCCCAAAAGTGAGGTTAATATTGCATGTGTAAATGTTGGAGTTACATCACAATTTTTAGATATCTTGTTAATATTGGAATTTTAGGAATTTATATTATATTTTGTGATTATATGAATCTTATGGAAAAAAATTATATCTAATTTGTGGCATTAGAGTTCCATAAGTATTCTAAATAGTAACCTCGCAGATAATGTTGTTATTGCATGTAAGATAAGGGATTTAAACATTGATTTTTTGGTATATTGATAATAATAATAATAATATTTTAGGAGGACATGGTAAAATTGGTTGATAAATCATCAACATAGAAGAATTTATGCTTATAATGTGAAATTAGGGTTTCTTAGAGAGATTATGGACCTATTCTTTAAGGACGGCTATGCTAGCTATATGGTTGTGCTTTACATGTTTCATTTATATTTTCTACATATATACATGAGCCCTATATGATTTTATAACAAATTATTAATGATATATAATCATTGAAAGTGAAAGATCACATGAGTTTGGCGGAGGTGTTTTATGAGTCAATTCCATTAGACAATAATTGTGGCTAGGCGCATTTTACCCTAGGAGGTGCTTTAATTTGTTTAACTGAATTAAGAATAGTGGGGCCCTATACTAAATGTAAATGAGAATATGATTTTGAGATATGTACCTAATGAATAAGCTATTAATCATTTAAAGTAAAATATTTTTTTTATTTAGGATTGAGGTATAGTTATCTGCTTGACTAGCTTAATAATAATAATAAGGAGGAGATTTCTGCCAAGGGAGGTGCTTTAGACTATTCCACTAGTCCAAGAATAGTGGCTAGGAGAATTTTTCTCTATGAGGTTTAGATTTTGTTCCACTAGTTTAATAATAGTGGTCAAGAATATTTTCCTTTGAAGGTGTTTTAGTCCGTTTCACCATATTAAGAATAGTGGGATGCCTGAACTCAATGTAAACAAAAGAGTGGATTATTTTATATCAATAATGAGATCTAAAATTAGTATTTACCTTGCTTCAGTTTATGTTAACATACATCTATGCTTATTCGTTTTTGTGAAATCATGTTTTCTATGGAAGCCTTTCTTGACTATATTGTCTCCTTACTCAAAATATAGCGTAGTGATTATCCTTCTCATAGATGTTGCTCATTCTCATGAGCAAATGAGTTGGGTGTTTTTGTGTAGGTGATGAGGATATATTAGATGATTTGTTTCTTACAATACATTATGTATGGAAGAGTGATATTATGCAGTGAGGTTGGGAGTAGAGTCATGTTATCCAGTAATTAGCTTTTATCAGGACACCTTTTTAGACACTTATTCCAACATAATCCACTTTATATATTTTTAGATATGGTACTCAGAGTTAATCTCTAGCTTGTATTTAAGTTTATGAAGTTTCTCTTCTTTCTTATTTATAATGTATTTATGTTCTAGTTATTTTTCCTTTTTATTGAAGTAATGATGGTATGATAAACCAAACTTATGTCAATTATAGCGGTAACACCTAGTTTTTTTGATATTACACTTCTCTTAAAAATGATTTTTTTAGTAGTAAATTTCGGAGTGTTAGAAGTTGGTATAAAACATTGGTTTTAATTACTATGTTTTTTTTTTCAAAAATTAAATTTTCAAATGATCCATATCTCATTTTATCGTCTTTCTCATATTTTAAAAAACTAGATTCTTCAAAAATCCAAATTAACTTGTGAGGAATCAATAATGGGTAGCCTAAGTGGCTTTCAAATATTCTTACATCCAATGTGTGCTAGTAAGCTAGGAATGATTATCTTAAAATATTTTTTTCCTTGCACCTAGCTCATCATGGCCCTTAATGGTCACGTTAGACATTTATAGAAGCATTTTGACGTCTACATCAAGTTTTTTTAGTGTCCACCACAACCAACTCAACCATATCTACCTCCACCACCTTTGCATTACCCATAGGAGGGTATTAGGGATCACTATCTTTATATGGTTACAAGACATCACCTGCTAATCTACACAAGTGATGTATAGGTTAATCAGATGTTCACCTACTTGGATGAAGAGCATAATAACTTCAGTTTTTTTTAGGCAACAACAGACATCTTGTGGGTAGGTCATCGTACAGACAGAGGATCGGCGATGTTCTGAAAGGACTTCAAGTTGATGTTATACACTAAGTTTTATGTCGAGATTCTTAATAAGGATAAGCTAAAGGATTTCATGTAGTTAACCTCAAGGAGCATGATAGTGCAAAAGTATCACACGTTGTTCATAGAGCTATTAATGTTTTCACTGAGTAATAGCGAGTTGTCGATGGTATATCAATGTGAGTAAGGGAATCATTTTAGCATATAAAGGATGATGGGTGACATGGATTTTTAGTACTTTTTCATGTTGTATGAGAAAGCATGTGGTGTCGATATGATGGTTTAGGATTAGGCTTCCCTTTTAGGTAAGAGGAGGCTAAAGACATAAGGATATAGAGGCAAAATCTAGTTTTTGATAGGTGAACCTCTCTAGTTCAAGTATAAGGGTTAATTCTAGTCAACAAGTGGTCAATTTCAGCACTAAGATAAGGTGTGTTGATAGAGTAGACCCACAAGATTACTAAGACATGTCACATGTTGTTTTTGTGGTAGTGATCATTTAAGGAGAGACTTCTAGGGAACTATTGATCAATTTAGGGAATGTGGTCAGTTAGGCTACCAATCATTTGATTGCAAGTGTCAATAGGGTCATTTCTCATAGGAGAAACCACTTATACCCCTGTAGTAGGCTCATCAATAATGGACCTACTAGCCACAACCATAGTAGTAACATTAGTAGAGGGCACCTGTCCTAGCTAGTGTACATCCTATGGAGGATAAAGAGAGATCATATGGGCCTTGCCCATTTCCTGATGGGGAGAAAATACCTAGGGCTCTGGAGGATATCATTGAGGATGTCATCAACTAAGTAGAGGTTAATCAACATCTAGATGTGGTCACTGGTGTGCTTTCCATCCCCTCATTGTCAACGTTTATGTTATTTGATTCAAGTGCATCCTTGTCATTTGTATATACTTCTTTCATTAATATATCAGCTTTATCTTTGTCTGCTAGTGTATTTTTATTTGTGATGTTAAATTCTGGAGATAGATTAGATTACACTAAACTCTAATCGGACATGGCCATAGAGAAAAGTAAACTTTCTAGTGTACTTGATTGTGATGGACCTATAGGAATTTGATGTTATCCATGAGATGGATATGTTGGGGAGATATTAAGAAGTGATAGAATGCACCTAGGAGAGAGTAGCATTGTAGGGACCATAGGGTGCTAAGATATCTTTTAGGAGATTCAAGCCTAAGCCTACGATGAAGGTTGTATCAGCCCATTCACTATATGCTTTAGTGGAGAGAGGTTATTTTATGTATTTATGTGGAGTTCAAAAACTGAGTAAGGATGTTTTGGCGTTAAAGAATATTGTAGTGCCTTGGGAGTTTCCTAACATGTTTCCAAAGGAGATAATGGGTTTGCAACTGATACATGAGATAACCTTCACCATTAAGTTACTAACTAGAGCTAAGCTAGTTTTAAAGGCACCTTACTCGATGGAACCGATAGAATTATAGGAGTTGAAGACTCAATTGGTAGATTTAGTAGCTCAAGGGTACATGGGGAGCACCAGTACTATTTGTGAAGAAGAAGGATGAGAGCCTTCATTTGTGTATAAATTATCGAGGTCTAAATAAGTTGATGGTGAAGAGATGTTATCTACTTTTGAGGATCATTAACTTATTTTCCTAGCTTGTGGATGCTTCAATTTCTCAAAGATTAATTTGAGGTTGGGTTATCATCAATAATGCATCATGGAGGAATATATCATAAAGATGTGATTTATGATATGGTATAGGAACTATGAGTTTAAGGTGATTCCTTTTAGGCTCATAAATGCACCTATCATATTTATGGACCTGATTACAAGGGTATTTTAGTCAATTTTTTATCATGTTGTGGTAGTGTCTAATTGGTTCGTAGAGGAGCTTTGTGAGATGGAGATATAATTGATCTAGAATGGTGATTTAGATGTCCATACTTGACTATTAAATCAACTATGTTTGATGATATTTGAACTGGACAACCTATAGATGTTAAGTTTGAGAGGATTAAGTAGGTGATACATGATAGTTGAGCTAAGGGTTGTAAGATTCGTGAGGATGGTATCATTCGCTACAAGGGTCGTTGATGTGTACCTCATTTTTGTGTTGATCTAAAGCACTGGGTATAACTTATACAAGAACCTCAAGAGTATCTACTAGTGGCCTTATATGAAGTGAAAGGTACATAACTCATGTTGAGGTGCCTAATATGTTAGAAGGTTCGGATCAAGCATCGGAGGCCTACAGGTTTAATCTAGCCTTTAAATGCTCATAGGCGGAAGGGGAATCCATCTTAATGGATTTTGTGAGTGGGCTAACAAGGACACATAGTGGATACCATACGATATGGATTGATATAGATAGGTTGAGTAAGTCAACAGTGTTTGGGCCAATGAAGTCAACTTGGAGTATGGATTAGTTGGTCGATGCTCATATCAGGTCTATGGTGAGTAGGCATGACACATGTACTAACATAGTCTTCGATCAGGATTTGAGAATACTTTTATATATGTGGGGGACGTTATAGGAGGCTATGTGCATAAAGTTAAGGATGAATATTTCCTTCTAGTTACCTACAGACTAGAAATATAAAGGATAATTTAGACACTTGGAGATAAGCTTTGGGCATGTGTTTGGAACTCATATGGAATTTGGGAGGGTTGTCGGCACTAAACAATTATCATGCTAGTAAAAGAATGGCACCCTTTGAGACACTATATAGATTCAATTGTCGAAGACCTTTGTGTTGGAGCAACATAAGCGATAATATTGTACTTGAAACGATGATGATTGAGAAGACGAATTGATAAAGTTCATTGATCTAAGAAAGGATGAAAGTATCCTAGAGTAGATAGAAAAGATAAGTAGATCAAAGGAATTGTAGTGTCTAGTTTGAGCAGGGGGTAAAGTTTTATTAAGGGTTTCACCCATATAGGGGGTATAGAGATTTGGTAGGAGGAGTTAGTTGAGCTTGAGATATATTAGCCCTTATGAGATTCTAGATAGGGTTGGTGATGTTGCATACCACCTAATACTTCCACTAGATTTAGCCTGAGTTCATAATGTCTTCTAAATCTCTCAACTAAGGATGTGTCATGTAGATTTGTCTCATGTGATCAAACCCAATGAGTTGAACTTGATGATTCTTTATCCTATGATGATAAGCCATTTTAGATTCTACACACCAAAGTACGCTAGACTAGGATGAGCTTAGCTTCACTCATGAAGATTCTTTAAAGCTGCTATAGAGTAGTGGAGGCAACTTAGGAGACATGTAAGGATACATGCAAGTCACAACTAGAGCCTTTGAGTGTAGGTATGTTAGATTTTGGGGTTCTTCCTCTTTTAAGGGGGTAGTACTTGGTAGTGTTGTGTCAACTCCATTAGAGATAAATATCAATATCACCTTCCCTTACACCCTTTTTCTTTTCTTCCCCAACCTTAAATTTTTAACTTCAGGTTGAAATCTCTAAGGGGGTAGTGATGTAATAACCCAAATTTTATGTAATATTAATCCCAAGTGAGTAATATCTTAACCCAACTCTAATATTAGAAAATGGGTATTTTTACCTTATTTTAATTCCCTAATCCTAAATCTTAACTTAACCCTAATATTTATTCTAAGCAATTGGTATTTTTAACCTAAACCTAATACCGGATGGTTGATGATTAATTGATCCTATTACTCTACCCGAAATTATTTTATTCTAACCCCAAACCTATTTTCTCTCCCTCTTTTTCCTATTCCATTTTCCACTTATCAATATCTTTTCCTTTTTTTTTCTTTCCTACCTAGCTTCCTTTTTCCCTTCTTATCCCTCTTCTTATTACATCACTCCCCACGATCATATCCCCTCTCCTATGCTTCCATGACTTACACCCCATACTCAGCATCACAACATCAAGTCCAAACCCTTACATTGATGTCCTTTGTTGAAAAATTATCCTGATTGTTCCCTCACCTCCCTTTTCCCTCTCTGCCATAGCATCATCTTTAGTAACCTTATATAAATCCCAACCACCTCCTTTCCACCCTCTATTTCTATCAAAGAATAGCAACAACCTAGATAACCTCTTATTTTCTTTCCTTCCTCCTCATTGTTGCTAAAAACACCAAAATTGTATCATTTCCTTCACCTTTAGCCTCCACGTTCTTTCCTCACCCTTATACACTAGTTGTTACAACTATTCCCTTACCTCTTGCAACAATATTAACTGTCATTACTACCCCTTTTGCTCCTGCTATTATCACCACAATTCTCCCCATTTTCGTTACCAAACACCACCAAAACTACCCCTCACCTTTGGCCATTTCCACTTTTCCTCACCACCACTTTCTACATTTCTTGACATTTACGCCATCCTTAGCTCTGTCAATTATTTCAATTCCCCCTCCCTTTGTTGTGTAAAGTTTCACCAATACATTTTTTAGCCTTGTGATATTTTTCCTCCATTATTTCACTCTTTTTTTATCTTAGCGTTTAATTGGTTCTATTCTTATGATACATTTATGTTTTATTATTGTTTATTAAGTGATTTTCTAGAGGTCTTGGAGGAGGAAAGAGAAAATATATATGTTTAGAGGCTGATGTCCTTTTTAGTAATGATATAAGTTGTAGTTCATAGTTTTCATGCTAAATGTTTTGAATGATTATGTGTATTTTCATATTGTTAATATTATGTTGTTAATGTGGATCATGTGATGAAAAGTGTGTGAGAATGAGAAAGCACGCACTTGCATAACATCATTGCGATATTTCTTATGGTACGAGGCTTAAGTGAATTACCATGATATATAGTATGGTAATATGGGTTTGATAAAGTATGATAAATGGAAAATAAGTTTATTTAAGATGTACGGTAGTGTAATGAATTGAAGATTAGAAAATAATGATATTAAACATATATGATTTTTGTGAAATAAGGGCATTTGGCTTAGAGTAATTTGGTTAATTTGGGTTGAATATGGAAATTTTGGTGTTTTCATATGTTAAGTAGTTTAAAATATGCTAACGATACCATATGAAATGTTGGAGTAATTATGCATGGCTTAAGTCTAAATAAAATGAGAAAATGGCTTATATTAGAAATAAGAACCCTAGAAGTAAGTTTATAGTTGCATGTGTAAAATGTTGGAATAAGACCACGATTTTTAGAGATGTAGTTAATATTGGCATTTTAGGAATATATATCGAATTTTTTGATTATATAAATCTTATGGAAAAAGTTATACGTAACTTGTAAAATTAGGAATTCATAAGAGTTGTGAATAGTAATTTATGAGATAGGGTTGTTATCGCATGTTTAAAATAAGGGTGTTAGATCTTAATTTTTGGGTTTTTTTTATAATAATAATAATATTTGAGAATAATGTGCTAAAATTGATGGAAAATGATTAATATGGAATAAGTTATGGTTATAATGTAAAATTAGGGTTTCAATTGAGATTATAGACCTAGTCCTTGAGGACTACCTTAATAACTATATGGTTGTGCTTTTCATGTTTTAATTATGTGTTGTGTATATTTATGTGAGTACTACATGATGTAATAACTAATTATGAATAAGATATTAATTATTAAAGTTGAAAGATTACATGAGTTAGCCTAAGGAATTTTATGTGTCCATTCCACCAGATTATGATAATGGTCAGGCACATTTTACCCTCGGAGGTGTTTTAATTTGTTCCACTGAATTAAAAATAGTGGGGCCATAATCTTAACGTGAATATTAATATGATTCTAGATATGTAACTAAGGAATAAGACATTAATCACTTAAATCATGATTACATGAGACAATAATAAGGTATAGGAGTCCATTCCACCGGCTTAATAATCATGAAAATGAGTATTATGACTTAGGATCCATGGATTTAATAAAAGTTCCTAAGACAATTTTGGCCTAGGAAGTGTAAAGTGTGTTCCATCGCCTTAGTAATAGTAGCTTGTCTCGCTTTTCTCCAGAGGTATTTTAGTTTATTCTATCGGATTAAAAATAGTAGTGTTTCTAAACTCAATATAAATAAATGAATATCAGATATTGAAACCTAGCATTGGTATTTACTTTATATCATTTTATGTTAACAGGTATGTGTGCTTCTTCTTTGATGTGAACTCATATTTTGATGTATGTGCTAAATAAGATAAAAATTGAGAAGAAAAGAAAAGTAAGATAGTATTTGATCTAAGGTAGAGATAAAGATCAAACATTCACAACTACTACTCAATGTTTCAACACTTGAGATATAAAAAAATGTGACATTTTACACACAAAACAAAGTGTTCACTCAACTTTGAAGATAGGAAATAAGAAAAATCAAAAATTTAATTTTAATTTAAGGGGTTAGTATGTTTCATTAAGTTGGAGTTACCCATATTTTTAGTCACAACTATAGTTATAAAAAGTCCATTCTACCCTTTCCCTTACCTACCTAGTTACATTCTAACCATTATTTTCTATCTATTTATCTAATACAAGCTAATAACTAGTTAGATGATAACTAAAATGAGGCCAATCCATTTTTGGTATTTTAATAGTTATATCATGGCATGGTTCCCTTTACATACTAAAATGGTAGGTAATAAATCAAAGTACAAATCACTTAATCATCACTTATGCTTAATCAATTAGATTAATCTAATTTAGAGGGGATAAATTATGCATCCAATAGGTGGATTGACCTTACTTGGACATTTCCATGATGGTTGGTTAATACCAAAAAAATGTTATGGAATTTCATAACTCCCATCATGTTGTGATGTATTTGTTGTGATGTATTTCCTTCTTTTTCAAATTCTTCTGGAACTTTAGGGCTATTTTTTTGGCTTTTAAGTGGTACAAAGATGATTATGCTTGTTAAAAAAAATGGGGTTGGTTGGCAGATGAATTATATACACCTTGCATGGGACATGCATAGGGGAATATTTATATCCATTTTCCTTAATTTTTACTAATTAATGTTGTATAAGAAGAGTGTTTTAAGGTCTCTTAACATAGGAAAATTAATTAGCTTAGGGGATGCTCCTGCATCAAAGTTTTGGTGTGACCCTTTATTGATCGTATTATTATCTTACTCAATATGTAGTGTATTGATAACTTTTTTCATGGATATTGCTCATTTACATGAGCAAATGACCTGGGTATTTTTTTTCTAGATCGATGAGGACCCTTTAGATGATTTTATTGCATATGATGCCTTATGTGTAGAAAAATAATGTTATATATCGAGGTTGGGAGTAGAGTCATGTTAGCTAGCAACCAGCATTTATTCATGTACCTTTTTATAATCTTAATCCCATGGAATCCATTTCATGTATTTTGAATATTATACTTGAATTTAATCTCCAACTTGTATTTGAATTTATTATACTTGAATTTCTATTTACCATGTTATTATGTTCTAATTGTATTTCTTTGTGATTGATATAAGGATGGTATGGTAAGCCATACTTATATCAATTACAATAATAACAAAAAGCTATTTTGGTATTATTCTTTCGCTAAAAATGAAAATTGTTAATAGTAAGTTTTGGGGTCTTACAATACCTTTCCCTCTCTTCTAAACTTATGTCTTTTTATAGAGTATTAATACTTATATGGTTATGATCACCTTGATGGTTTTGGTACCCTGGTGGCATTGGTGGTCTCATGTGTGTGGACATGGGTCATATACAAGCCTGTTGGCCCCAATTACCATTGTGGATGGAGCTTGTAGCTTATTCTTCTTTATTTTAAGATTCCATGAAAATTACACTATGGAGAGCTAGTGCACTTTGCTCAAATCTCTTATAAATAACCAAAAAATCACTTGCTAACATGTATTATGGGAATGTAATATTATATGCACATTACGACCCTCGTTATCTTTTAGCATAAGCATGTAACTTTATGTTTATTGTTTTCATGAGAATTTTGAAGTATATATGTATATAATCTATTCATGTTAGCCCATCTTTGTTCCAAGCATGTGCTTTATGTTCTACCATGGTAATTTGTGTAACATGAGCCTTACCACATGACAACGTAGTCTTGTTTTACTTGGTACTCTTTTTATTAACGCTACCTTGCGTTGTAAAAAGCATGTCTCTTATCCGGAAGAATTAAAGTTATGTAGGTCTTTGATGATTAGTGTTATGGTGATGATGACCAGTAGATGCTTGCTTGGGGTTCACTTAAGAGTTAAGCTATCTAGTTTGATTAGTTTTTTTTTCTCATACTCCTTTGTATCCCTGTCCCTTTAATCATCTTAGTAATCACTTTTATCCTATCTACATCCTTACATCGCTAGCGATATAATAACCTTACAGTTATAATTACCATAATAGCCAAACAGATCATAAGATTAAATAATATAATCAAGTTATAAATTCACATAATCATCAATATGACAAACACAATTACCATAAAAATATAGATATTAAGAATAATAGCTAACACTATGTAAATTTTTATAGAAATAGAGATCATATAGTAGTAGATATAGTCACAATATAGATATACATAATCAATATATATGTCGATATAATCACCATAATATATCAAATAACTACATTAAAAAATGGTGAAATTCTTGCACAAAAATATTAAAATAATTTTTTTTTCTGTCGGAAGTGTGTCAATATGGGTTTTTATTTATCAAGAAATATATCAAGATCATTATAATATAATTTAATTAATTAGTTTGATAATCTTTATAGAAATAGGTATCATATATTGGTAGACATATATACCATTTAGACATAAATAATCACAATATAAGTTCACATAATCACCACAATAAATCAAATGATTCCCCCAACAAATGGTAAAAGTTTAGGATATGAATGATGAAATAAATAAATAAAAGTTGGAAGCATATTAATATATATCTCTATTTATAGAGTAAAATATTAACATCATTATGATATATATATATTATCTAATCTGATAATCTCTATAGAAATATAAATGATATAATGATCGACAAAATAACAATATTAATATATATAATCATCACAATAGATCATAATTACACTAAAAAGTAGTAAAATTTTAGTACAAAATGACAAAACAGAAACACTTTTTTTTTTGTTTACTTCGAAAATTTATTAATATTGGCCTCCATGTAGGGAGAAAAATATCATGATCATGATCATAAAACTCTTTATTTATTTGATAATATAAATTAATGAAAAATTAATTTCAAAAAATAAAAATATAAGAAAGAAAAACTTATGTTATGGCTCATGCTATGTTCAAGTGTGACCAAATGCAAGATGGAATCATTAAATATATAAATATACTCACGGTATAAATATATATAATCGTCAAAATCACTGACATAATCACTAAAATTATTAAAACATTATATAATAAGTGACTCTTATTCGGCTTAAAAAAACACAGTGCTACGTCAATCCTAATACTTTACCCCGTCTTACCGTATTTTAAAGTATCATAAAATACTGTAGATGCTCATGGAACCATTTCCGGTATGGATTGAAATGCTTGTATCCCTGAATGCAACTTTTGATCATCCAAGCTTAGGTTCTTAAGATTTTATTCGCATTTTGGCGACCACTTTTAATAAATTCAAACAAGTATACAATAAATTATAATAACCAGGCGCTACCAATCATTGTTTTTTTTTTTTTTCCTTTCCTGACTTATCATGCTAAAATTATAACTAAGTAGCAATTAACAAAAGCGTGTACTCTTAACCAAAATGATCACGTCTTTTTATACAATTGAACAAAATGCATTTAATCTCTTACCTTGCTATGTGCGTATGTATCATAATACAGCATGATATGCAAATGTACATATATATATAATGGGGAAAGGGAAAAAAAAAACAGAAAAAAAAGAAAAAAAGAAAAGAAAGAAGACCTGAGCCTTCATGCATCTTCTTCCAAACTACCAGTCACAAAAGAGATGATTGCAGTAGGAGCCATTTGCCTCGAATGCCTTGATAAGGAGGCCAAAATCCAGCTTTTGCATAACCGTAAAGTCATCGTACGCATCATTAGCCGCCTTCTTACATAAAGTTGCCTTGAACTGCATGACAATCGCATGAGAGTACTTCCTGAAATACCCTTTAACAAAATCTTCAAAATCATTGGGCGGTGACTTCAAATTATAAAGCATTGCCTTGTGTGACAGCACAAACATCTGATGATCGGTGTTGTCATTCTTCGCGTTCAAAATTTCCCCCTGAACGACTGCTAGTAGCCGTAAAATATTTGATTCTGACGGATCCCACTTGAAAAAATGGGACTTCAACGTCGACGTCGTTCCTAGGCAGGATCTGAATTTGAACGTACTGTTGTTGTTCGTGGCAGTTAAAGCTGACAAACTGGGATTCAAATTACCAATACCGCCACAGGAATCATGATGACGATAGTACAGCAATGGAGGGCTGGTTGGGTAATTCTTCGGAAAATACATATCGAAGAAGAAGAGACCATAGCTATAAGGCGTGTCCTCCAGGCCAATTATAACCGCTCTTAAAAGATCCCTTCTTGATTCATAAACCCTAACGAATATTGAATTCGGAAGACCATCCGTGAGAGCTTGCCATTCATTCCTCATCCTCTCCTCCCAACTGCTGCTGCGGCGGAGGCGGCGACGGCTCCCTCCTCCACAGTCCTCGGATTTCTTCTGACAGATTAAGGGACGACAGTTGATCATGGGAGAAATGATATTGTACTTGAGGAAATAGTGATCTCGTGGAGGTTTGGAGACGATCTCAAAATGATTGAAGTCTCTGAACTTCTCGTCGATCGTATCTTCTACCTCTTGAATTTCTCCCCCAGGAGAAGCCGGTACTAATTTGTTCCTACCAATGGAGGAGGGCGACGCAGACATTATGGCGTGGAAAGCGAACTCTTTGCGGGAATAAAAATGATTAATTTTGATTTCCTCGGGAGGGAACCGGGGCTAATTTGCTAGACAATTGTGGCGTTGACTAACATATCGAGCTCTAACTAGGAGTTTCAATGTCAAATATGAAATTAGATTTTGATCTTGGTACAAGATCATAATAATATTCACAAATATTTATTCAGCAAATATAACCCGAATTTCATCCCATGCTTCAAATTTCGAGTAGTTGAATTTCATAAGGAGACTGGTTATATACAGGAGTCTTTTAAATGAGTTGCCCATCTGAGCCGGCAGCTCATTTCACGAATTAATTACTACTTGCTACTGCGTAACGAACGGTCCTAGCAACAGATTTTTGAGATATTCTTCGCTTCGCCGGTTCAAATACCTACATAGCGTGTGCCTGATCTATAGCTTAATAAAGGCGTACCTTTTGAGGGCTCGGAGGATTCCTAAACTCGGAAAGGAATTTGTCTACTTGAGATAGTCTGACCGTTCATGGTCAATATGAATCATCAATATATAAAACTTTAGAAGCAAACTTTTCAGTGGGCTGGCGTGGGTGACCAAGCAAGAACTCCTTCCTCCATTTTTTTTCCCCTTCTCTGAATAACCTCCATCATTTTGCAACTTTCAAAGGTTTGACCTTCTTTCCGTTTGACGACATTATATCTCATTGCTACAATTTAACTTGTCTTCAAACTATTCATATTCTCCCTCTCTCACACACGTTTTCACTCTTTGATACCAACCAAATATCTACTTACACAAATAAGCTTTTGTGGTCAACCATTTACCTTGGTAAGCGGAGGTCAACACTTGGCGATCTTTGATCATGTTTTGTGATTTGTACTATTTCATTCACTAAAGTTTTAGTTAAAATCACTCCCTTACATTTTCAACAATAGTTTTAAAAACTAGACCGGTCATTGAACTGATATTATAATTAGTTTATTACATTAATGGTTAGACCAGTAGTTTAGATTGGTTGGATCAGTGGTACAACCGATATTCTATCAACAAATAAAAAAATATATAAAAAAATTAAACTATACATAAATTTGACTAACTTTCAATTGATTCATTGATTTTTATCGATACCAATTCTGAGCTCTAAAGAATCGGTGTATAAAATCTAGCTAGTGATCTAACTGTTTGGCCTATTTACAAGTTAGACCAACTAATCCGATCCAATTTTTAAAATTATATTTTCTACCTACCCTCTTAAACCCTAATTATCTCTTCAATGATCTCTTTAAGTCAAGTGACTTACAAGAAATACTACTTCTTGCTCCTACACAATTTTTCGAACCTTGAGTGTGGGAGAGTGTTTTACTTTACCGTCTAACCTTTCAATCACTTTATTACTTATTAGTCATTCACTACCTTTTCTCTTCTCGTTATATATGGTGATGTTGCTGAGTGTTTGTTTGTTTTTTCTTAGGAGCTTGGAATCTTGGTAATATAGCCAATCCACTACCATATAATGTGGATTTTCTAATGGTTTTAATGGTTTCTAATAATCGTTATGAACCATTATTGAATTACCGATTATTAAAACTTTAAAAATAGTTAAAAAAAACTAAAAACCAACTTAATAGCACTTATTAGATTTAAATTATTATATACCATGCTAAAATTCATGTAACAATGAAGTATTGATAGCAATTATTCATGGAAATCCATTATCAAAAGGAAACTTGAATAACGATCATTAAGGTAAATGTAACACCCTAATTTTTACTACTAAAAAACTTCATTTTACAATGAAAGTAAATAAGTAAAATATTGAGGGTTATCGTTGTAATTGATATAAGTCTAGCTTATTCAACCATCCTTACATCAATCATAAAGCTAAAAATTTTTAAGTAACATGAGGAAATTAGAAACAAAAGAAACATTGATAACACCATAATGAGTTCAAAGCTTAACTCCAAGCTATAATGCAAGATAATAAAAAAAGGGATACCATGGATCAAGAGTCCAAAAAGGTATTCGGTTAAATACATCAATTGGATGACAATTACTCTTTACCCAACCCAAAAATATAGAATAAGTCACTGATCCCCACATAAGGCATCATAGGCAGCATAATTATCCAGCTGATATTCTGAGACCTACACATAAGAATTAGGGTCTCTTGATCATAGGAATGAGCAGCATCTATAAAATGGATGGTTAGTACGCTACATACCGAGTAAGAGAACAATACTATCAAAATAGGGATATATAAATAGACATGCTTTCACTTCAAATAATAAGTGTATAAGTAGATAATTGAAAACATATTATAAAATAGATAATGATCTAGGTCTCTTTATTAAGTATAATCCCTTTTCATTCTTTTATATATGTTGAGTGTAGGAACTCCACTATTCTTAAATCGGTTCAACCATCTAAAGCACCTTCTCAGGGACAATACATTTGAGCCACTATTATCATCTGGTGGAATGGATATAAAAACACCACCTTATCGAGACAAAATGCTCTCAAGCCACTATTCTCTCTAGTGCAACGAAACATATATATATATGAAAACAACACCTTAGTCCTAACTCACATACTCTTCCATTTTAAATCATTAGTATCTTTTTAATAGTTTATTCAGTTATACTTTTATTACATGATGAGTAGGGGCCCCACTATTCTTAATCTTATGGAACAGACTAAAGCATCTTCTTAGAACAAAATGCTCCCAAGCCACTATTCTTTCTAGTGGAATGGAGATTAAAAACATTATATTCTCAGGAAAAAAAAGATCTCTAGCCATTATTCTCCCCGATGGAACAAGAGTAAATATATATAGATCACCTTGACCCTAATCACGTGCTCTTTCCCTTTAAGTGATTAGTATCTTATTCAAGATTGATTCTCATGCATTGAACATATTAATGCAGATAAGAACATAACACAAGACAAAGTTTTCACATCCTTTCAAACCCTAATTACACACCCTTTATCATTTGTTCTCCCATACTAATTTTTCCTCCACATATTATATTATCTCATCCTCGAATCGCATCAATATTATCGCACTCATAATATACGGTCTAGTTCCCATGTCATACATATGTATTAATTATCATATCCCAAGATATTACTCACATAAATCTCTAAATACCTTAATTCCACATATTTTTCATAACACCTCCCATGAAATTCATATGATTACCAATTCAAATAGATAACCTCATAAGCTCAATCATTAAAAATGTATTCAAAATCCAAATAATCTCTAGATTTTACACATGGAATATCATTATAAGATATTTTGCCCAAATTATCCATTAATTCATATAAAGACCCCAAACAACATTAATACTTCCAAAAATTCCTTATGATATTATTATCATATTTTAATGTACCTAACACATAAGATACCAAAATTTCCCCGTTATCCTATAATGACCAAATTACCCTTAAGGATGAACAATAACCTTTATTTTATAAGATCTTGTACCTTCCATACATATTATTTTCTAAGTGAAAAAATTATCATCATACCTCTTGAGAATTCCTATATCCACTTATCAAAACTTGTTTAGCCCATATTTCATGTCATAAGATACATTTCCATAATTATGACATTATTAGAACAAAATTATAATGGTACCTCTTACCCATTCTCACTTCCTTTCAAAATAATATTCATATCATCACAAAATATCATGAACAATGCATGTTATTTCATATATCAATAATATCATGAAAAACACACATAACCATACAAGCAAATAACATAAAAAACCCTAAATATTACATAATATCTTTACCAAATAGGATACCAGGATCTAAGCATGCAAATCTTAGACTTCCTCCTTCGAGGCTACTGGAATACCACCTACAAAAATAAATAAAAACTACGGTTAAGCTCAAAGAGGTTAATCGAGGGAGAAATTAAGGTAAAGAGGGTAAAAATATAAATAACCGTAGTTAAGGTTAGTATATGTGGATGTGTAGTAGAATGTATGGTGGAGCTATGGTAAAACTTTGGTGGTGCTTGGATAAGGTTTGGGAATAAAAATAGGGGTATATGGATGAAAATAGGAATCTGTATGGCTATGCTGCAGGTAGTGAAGCCTAAGTTGAGAGAAAAGATTACACACGATCAGCCAATGCTAAGTTGCACAGACGTGCAATAAGAAATTTTAGTGTTGCATGAACATGCTTGAGGTTGTACGCAAGCCATGGGATTTGAAAAAATGTGATGGGAGAGGAGAAGAAGAAGGGAAAAGAGGTGGTGGTTGGCTGCGATGGTTAATGATGGTCTTGGGGAAGGTGGGGTGACCTTAGTGGTTGGTACACTGACAAAAGGGTGGCGAGTTGTGGCTATGGTGGTGCGAAGTGGTGGAGATGATGGCACGCAAGTCAAAAATAGGGAAACAAAGGAGGAAGAAGGAGAAGAAAAGAAGATGGAAGAAAGGAGAAAGAAGGGGGTGGTTGGGTAAGATTTTGGAAACAAAAATTAGTTGATGCATGTATGCTTGTGTGGTGTGAATCAGGGAAGAAAGAAAAATTAGGGGAGGCATGCGACAAGTGATGGTGTAGGTCAGGTATAAGGGTTGGTATAGGAAAATGATGGTTGAGTGTTGGGAAAAATGGCAAAGGGTGTAGTAGGCATGGTGATGGTTGCATGTGTGTTGCGTAAGGTTGAGGAAGAAAAAGAAATGGGAGGGGTAGGTGATGGTGGTCTGTAGGTCAGGTAGGGATAAGGGAAGAAGAAGAAGAAGAAGAAGAAGAAGAAGAAGAAGAAGAAGAAGAAGAAGAATAAAGGTGATGAATGATGGTTGATGATGGGGGATGCAATGCTGAGAGTGATGGGTAATGTAGGTGCAAGTTGCAAAACTAAAGTTAAGGTTTACGACAATAAGAGATGGGAGAAAAGAGAAGAAAAAGAAAATAAAAAGTAAAAAAAAAGGTTAGAAATTAGTTTAGATAATTTTAGAATAGCCATAAATAATTAGGATTAGTGACAATTTAGTGGGTTTGATTTTGGTTTATGAATTATAATTTATCCGAGTGAAGGTTTTATATATTATTAAAAATTTAGGATTATGAAATTAGGTTAAGGATAAAAATAAGATTTCTCAAGATTATAATAAAATTAGGGTTGATAATTGTGAGAGTTTAGGCTAAGAAAATTTTTAGGGTATTATAGTAAATCTATTTTAAAAACCAATAAAAACAATCCTTGTTGGGTGGTATGTTGTGTAATTAAAAACTATTATTATAAAAAAAGTGTTATTATGAATTTCTTTATAATTGTTATTTTTAGTTATAGTTGTTATTAAAACCTTACCTAAATAAAAAAAACATAATTTTTCTTAGTCCACATACACATATGTATATTCAATTGTGAGTTTTGAGTGCGTATTTGAGCACAACATAGCATTGTGTTGGTTTGTATAGTTGTTGGAGAAGTTTAGTGTAGTATAGATAATTATGTGAGAAACACGGGGGTCCTATATTAATGATCACGGTCTATATTTCTAAGAGAAACCTTTTATGTGCTTTGGGCAAAAGTCAAGAGTAAAGAAATAAACACGAGGATCCTATGTTTCCTAAACAAAGACTGTGTTTTTTCATTATTTCTAAAAACCTGTTTTTTCCCATAGGATTTTTTCTTCTATAAAAGGAGACATGATGAGACCCTAGCAGTCGAAAGTCGCATGTCCCAACTTCTTCTTCTTCTCCATTGAATTATCCATTCAAAGAGAATTGTATATTTGTATAATTGATTTATTGATTAGTTTAATCATCCTATAATTACTTAAGAGCACAAATAAATATATCTACATTTCCCTTAATTGTTATGTTTTGTGATTGAACCCTCAATTGTGCATAATCTAGTTAATTTTGATTTGGATTAGGTCTCTCTAAATCCACACTAATTCTACAATAATTTGGTATCAAATTTACATTGTTTAAGAGATTTGGTAAGTAGGATGCATACGAGATTCGATATTAAGAAGTTTAATTGATCCATCAGTTTATAATTTTGGAAATTGAAGATTTGGGCAATTATAATTCATAACAGATTGGAAAAATCTTTATCTAGTTATTTAAATAATCCAAAATTGATGATAGATGAAAGACTTAAAGAATTAGATCTGAAGGCCCACTTTACCATAAAATTGTGTTTGCGAACGAGGTATAACGGGGAGAAACAAAGGAGTTAATAGTGGTTGTCTTATGGTTGAATCTTGAGTCATTATGTATGACAAAATCAATAGCAAATTAACTACTATTGAAGAGTTGACTTCATGGCCTAAATTAGGTGAGGGTTAATCTTTAAAAAGTTACTTGGATGAATTTGACTTTATAGTTATGGATTTGCATAATATAGATGTTAAATTAAATGATTACTATTTGGTTGTTCTATTGTCATGTTCTTTTGCTGCAAGCATTACTCATTTTTGTGAGACTATTTTTTATGGTAAGGATGAATTAGTCAATTAAGGATTTGAAATCCACCTTGCTATAATGAGAGTTGATTGATAGCTAGTTGGCTAGCAGCGATACTTTTGGGTACTCATATAGTGAGGGATTGGTATCCTTGGGGAGGACACAGGATCGTGGGTTTGGTGACTGTAAGAATTCCATATGTAAGATGAAAAGTTGGTAAAAGAATGTGACATACTATGGTTTTCACAAGTAGGTGCATATTAGGAAGTTTTATCTTAACAAGAATCCCGGTGCTATGTCTAGTGAGTCATCTAGTATAAAGGATGATGCTGCAATTTCCCATGATGATAGTGATGGAGATATGTTATCTGCCACTGGTAGACATAACAAGATCAGTGATAGATGGATCTTGGAGTCTAAATTCTCTTATCTTATATGTCCCAACTGGAGATGGTTTCAAACATTTTAGGTGACTTAGGGTGGATTTATCTTGATGGACAATGATGCTACTTGCAAAGTTTCTGGGATTGGCATAGTAAAGGTGAAGATGCATGATGGTATGGTTAGGATAGTGTCTAATGTGAGACATGTCCAGAGATAACCAAGAACCTCATTTCTTTGAGTTCCTTAGATTGTAATAGGACATGTACTGGTATGTTATTCAATATGGTACCTTAAGAGTTAGAAAATGGGATATGGTGGTAATGATAGGGAAGTAGGTTGGGACATTTTATGAGTTAGTGAGCTCCACTATTATGGGGACAATTACTATTACACTGTTGAGGTTGTCAAACTCAGATGTTATGAGGCCTTATCACATGAGACTATAACACAAGAGTGTCAAGGGTCTAACTAAGTTCTCTAAGAGGGGCTAGTAGATGGATAGAGTATAGGTACTATAAACTTCTATAAGTAATGTATGATTGGCAAGTAGAAAAGGGTTAGCTTTTAAACATCTAAGCATAGTATGAGAGGGCCTCTTGAGTATGTCCATTTAGATTTGTGGGGTCCACCAAGATTGTTTTCCAAAGGTGGTTTGTGGTATTTACTCATATTTATTGATGAATTCTCTAGAAAGATATGTGTTGACTTCTTAAAGTAACTTCTTAAAGAATAAGATTGATGTGTTTGGTGTTTTTGAATGCTAGAAGACCTTGCTATAGAAGAAGGCTAAGAAGTAGGTTAAGCGTCTCAAGACAAACAATGGTCTTGAATTTGTTAAGCAAAGTTCAACTTATTTATGCTAAGACCATGAGATAGCAAGACAACACACCTTTGTGAGAAGACCATAAAAAAATGGGGTTTCTAAGTGGATAAACAAAACCCTATTGGAGAAGGCTCGATGCATGCTATAATAGGGAGAGCAAGGTAGACAATTTTGGGCTAAAGTAGTTCACATGGAAATGTACCTGGTGAATTAGTCACCAAATCGGTCCATTGATTCAAAGACGCTTGAGGATTTGTGGTCTGGTAAACCAGTTGATTACTCTTGTTTGTATGTCGTTGGTTATCCTACTTATGCTTATGTGAATAATGGTAAACTTCATCTTATAGCCAAGAAGTGTATCTTTCTTGGCTTTACATATGTATTGAAGGGGGTATAAGTTATAAGACCCAGCTACATCCAAGTTCTTAACCAACAAGGATGTTAAATTCAATAAGTCTATGTTCCTCTAGAAGATTGATTCTTTTTTGGTGTGTCTA
Source organism: Tamarix chinensis (assembly GCA_030549775.1). NCBI lineage: Eukaryota > Viridiplantae > Streptophyta > Magnoliopsida > Caryophyllales > Tamaricaceae > Tamarix > Tamarix chinensis. Next base: position 59,339,372 of record CM060177.1, on the reverse strand, counting down.
AGGTGGTGGAGCAGGATAATGCTTCGGGATAGGTGGAGGTTTTGGTTGAGTTAGATGACATATATCCTTCTAATAAACCTAATATTTTTGAAATTAGTGGATCTAGGCAAGAGGTAGAGCAAAGGGTCATTACTCTAAGTAGAGGATGGATGATTTTTTTAGCCTCTAGTCAGGTATGATTATGAAGAATTGACTGGCTATGCTTTATCTAGTATAGAAACTATTGTTGATGTGCACGTACCAACATCATTCTCAAAGGCTATTGAGAGTACTAATTCTACTAAGTGGTGTGCAGCTATAGAAGAGGAGATAGAAATTATAAAGGCATGAAGGAATAAAAATATTATTGATTGCTAATTGGTGCATAAGTTAAAGCAGGGAGCTTCAGGGATTGAGTGACCAAGGTACAAGGCTCATTTAGTTGCACTTGGATTCATTGAGATTCCAAGCATGGACTATAGTGAGGTATTTTCTCTTATGGTTAGACATACTTCTATTCATACCTTTTTTGCGCTTATGGCTATGCATTATTTTGAGTTGGAGTAGTTGGATGGTAAAACTTTATTTTTACATAGTGAGCTTGAGGAGGAGATTTACATATGACAAACTTATGGGTTTTTGGTTGAGGGGATGCATGATCATGAGTTCCTATTGAAGAGGATATTATATGGTGTGAAGTAGTCTCCTAGACAATGGTATAAATGATTTAATTAGTTTATCCTTGAGTATGATGTCTTTAGGAGTGAGTATAATGGATATGTGTACTTAAAGGTAATGGAGGGTGGCACTTTTATTTTTCTTTTACTATATGTTGATGACAGTATTGTGGTAGGAAAATAAATGTCTAATGTTGATAAGGTGAAGACAATGCTGAAGAGTGAGTTTGAGATGAAGTATGTTGGAGCAACAAATAGGATCCTTAGCTTGGAGATCATTAGAAACCATGAGCAGAAGCTTTTATACTTGTCTGAAGAGTCCTATGTGAACAAGGTGTTGGAGAGGTTTCATATGATGGATACCAATATGGTAAGCACTCCATTGGCTACTCACTTTAGATTGTCTGATTTGGATTGTTCCAAATACAAAGAGGAAGAGGAGTTTATGGTGATTGTTCCATATTCAAATAATGTTGGTTGTATCATATACGCCATGGTTTATATTTGGCATGATACTTCTCAACCTGTTGGTATTCTCAGTTGATATATGGCAAATAAGAGAAAAGATAATCTAAAAGTAGTGAAGTGGATCCTTAGGTAGTTGAAAGGAATGACATCAACTTTTTTTGAGTATGGGAGTTCAAGTGATTCGTTGGTCGGGTTCATAGACTCTAATTATGGTGGAGACCATGATAAAAGGAGAACCACTAGTGGATATGTTTTATTTCTTGACAGTTCAACTGTTAGCTGGAGGTCTTCCTTGTAGGTGGTGATAGCCTTGCCCACTATGTGGAGTATATGGCTATAATAGAGGCATTTCAAGAATCTTTGCGACTTGGTGGTTTAGTATGAGAGGTGGGTTTTTGTCATGGTGCTCAAACTATTCATGGTGATAGCCATATAGAGTACTATCGCTTTAGTGGAGAATCATAATTCTTTCCATCATTTAACTAATCACATTAACATTAGGTATCACTTTATCGAGTATAGTAATGCTTGAGGCAAAGTTGTGTTAAAGAAATCCAGTACATTGGATAATCCAGCTAATATGCTAATAAAGCCACTGACCATATGTAAGTTTGAGTATTTTTCGGACTTGATTAGTGTTCATAGATCACGAGGTCCTTTTATTGGGCTAGGGTTCTTTTATAAAGGTCTTTACATGTCACGTGTCACAAATACAGGAGGAGAATTGTGTTTTTTGACTAGGTATTTGTGTACATCATAACATTATGTTTATTCTTATAGGTGTTGGAGAAGTTTAGTATAGTATGGAAAATTAGGTGAGAAACATGAAGTCTAATGTTAATAACACATTCCTTGTTTCTGAGAGAAATCTTTGATATGTTTTGTGAAAAATTCAAGAGTAAAGAAAGAAGAATGAGGCCCCCTTATTTCCTAGACATAGACTGTATTTTTTTATTTATTTTCCAAACACATTGTTTTCTCCCTAGGGCTTTTTAATTCTATAAAAGGAGACACGATGTAACTCTAGACATCAAGAGTCATATGTGATGTGTATAGGGTTATGGAATCATAAATTGGGTGGTAATATAAGTTGGTTAGGGTTTGAATGTGATTATAAAGATTTAATGATGATAGATTAAGAAAGATGGTGGTTGAATATTTAGGGTTTTGGTGTGATATGGTTCATATGTTAGTGTTAGAGTTGGGGTTAGGGTTTTAGATGTGGGAAGGAGAATATGATGATGCTGAATGATTGTGATGATGATTATTTGATGAAGAGATTTTGATTATGATATGGATATGACAAATGCATGATAATAATAGAATTGTTATCTAGGGTTTGGATATAGAATACGTAGAATTAAGTAAGAATAATAAGTTGAAGATGAAGTTGAAGAATATTATGTTGAAAATGGCAGATAGGGTTAAATGTTATCATGAGTTATGGTTGGGTTTAGGGATAATACTTAACCTCTAATTCACCCAGACAAAGAGATTAAGGGTTTCAATAATAATCACTAATATAAAATTAATTATAATTGAGAAGAACTCACACAAAATTCAAATAAGGAACAACTTATATTTTCATTCAAATTTGCTATCATATGAACATATAACCCTATGGATTTTCCCTAATATTAAAATATATCTCTAATTATTTAGAACTAAAAATCTAATCTAATCGCCCCCATGCAATGTCTTATTCCCAATACCAAGCACATCTTATAAGATAAACCCTATAAGATAGAATCTTCTTAAAAAGATACTTTATGCTCTAGCCAATCATAATGAAAATAATAACAAAATAAATAAATCTAAACACCCATCATTAAGTCTAAAAAAACGTTTTCTTACATGTCATACACATGCCTCTCTTGCTAATGACTCATTTTGCTAGTTTTCTCCATAATTAGCAATATAGTCAACCGTTTGTCTTCAAATTCATAGGGTATCCTCTCTAGGTAAAGGATAATAGGACCCATATTAATAAATGCTATATCTTGATTCATTTTCTCCTGTATCATTCTCCCTTTACAGACTTGAATTTTCCTCTAAATTTTTGTCTCTATAATAAGGACTAATATCTCCACCATTAAATGTCCTAGATATCCCACCATATGAATAAGATAAATCTAGCTCCTAAGCACTTTCTCCAAATTTTCTAAGTACTTTGAAAGGACCATCTGTACTTGGTGTTAGTTTATTCTTCCTTAGATTAGGAAAACTCTCATTCTTTAAGTGCAACCATACCAAATCTCTCTATTGAAATACATATTGACTCCTATGTTTGTTTTCTCTTGCCTTGTATACTTCATTTTCCTTCTCAATGTTGTGCTTTAATTGTTGAAGAAGTTTATGAAAGAAATCCATTCTCACTTGTACATCATAATTATTCATTTCTCTTTTCCTTAATGGTACCATATCAATCAGCATGTATGGATTAATACCATAAACTATCTCAAATAGGCTAGAGCCTGTTTTAGTTAAAGGGAGAAAACTCTAAATCTACTAACTTAATATCCTAATTTGTAGCACTCTTACTCACCAATTCCCTTAGTAAATTACCCCATGTTCTATCAGTAACTTTAGTTTGACCATCCATTTATGGTTGATGTGACGCACTAAATAGAAGCTTCATTTCTACCATATGCCATAATGTCTTCCAAAAATAACTTTGGAACTTAACATCTCTGTCCAAAACTATACTCTTTGGAATCCCATTTAATCTCATGATCTCCTTAAAATACAAAACCATAATATGAGTAGCATCATCGGTCTTATGGCCTAGAATAAAATGAGCCATCTTGAAAAATCGATTGAAATGCCCCGAAAATTTCTAATTTTAAATATTATATTTAAATGAGGTATCATTATAAAAAGTAATTAAATAAATTATTTTATTAAAATAAAAGGAAATTAATTAGGACAAATTAAGAAGAAATTTATTACTATTTTAATTAGGAGGAATTTGGGTATTTTGACTAATTAAAGATTTTAATTTGGGAATTTATTTAAATAAATTATTTTATTTAAAAAAAGAAGGAGGAAATAGTTTGAAATTAATAATAATTTTATGAATAATTTAATGGAAGAAAATTAGGGTGTTTTGCTAATTAAAATGGAATTTATGGAAAACCTTTTAAAAATCCTAATTTAGCCTAAAAAGGGATTTAAATATTATTTTATTTAAATATTATTATTTTTAAATATTTTAAATATTAAGATTAATTTAATTGGCCCTAATCTAATTTTTTCTTCTTTCCTTTTTCCCTTTTTCTTTTTCTTTCTTCCTGTTTCCTTTTCTTTTTCTTTCTTTTTCTTCTTTTTCTTTTTCCTCTTCTTTTTCCCCGTTTGGGCTGCCCTCTCCCGCGGCCCAATCTTTTTCCCCTTCTTCCTTTCCCTCGGCCCAGCCCGCAAACGCGCGACGTCCTCCTTCCGCCCCGTTCAGTGCCGTGTTTTACATCCTTTTCCGCCTGAAGCTCGTCGTTTCATTTAACACCTACCGCCCGCGCCCGAACGGCCCGGTTCTCCCCTTTTATTTTCTTTTCCCGGCCGACCGATCCCCCTCCTCTTCTTCTTCCTTCTTCCTCCTTTCTCCTCTGTCGACGCCGCTGCAACTCCCTCCCCCGAAAATGGCATCTCCGGCTACGGTGATTAATACTGTCCATTTCTTGTCTCATTGTCTTCCTATTAACTCAAGGAATAAACTTTCATAATTATTCGACGTTAAATCTCGCCCGTTTCCTCTCCCCAGCCTCGCGAACTATCGAATCAACCCAAACGTTGGCCGACCGTTTTCCATCGCCGGCTGCACAAATTCTCGCACCCCATAACTTCCTGCCTACCCCCAAAACCCTATTATACCATCTACAATCTATAAATAGCTGGATTGTATGATTTTTTGGAGTTTGTTCTTCCCCGAGACCCTAAGCCAGAGTGCCGGCCACCGCGACTTCAGACGCGTATTCCGCCGCCATTAGCCAACTTCAACGCCACCTCTGCATTCCAAATTATTCCCTGCATCATCCTCTAGTTAACCAAACTATTTTCAACCTTCGATTCTTCTTGTACGAGCCTCAATAACCATGCAAAGATGGTTACTCGTTTTGTCGGAATTTTTTTACCCTGAAACCTTAAACCACCGTGCGCCGCCACCTTTGGCTGCACCACCACCATCATTTTGTCCATCTCCTCCTGGGAAACCATAAACATCTCTTATATCACCTCAATTCTCCCTATCTTTTTCCCAACATCCATCTTTCCCGCTTTTCTTCTATTTTTCCGGCCGCCGCCGCCGCCGTGCACCACCGCCGGTGCCACCTATCCTCACCAGCCTAAGGTTGAACCCTAGACCCTCTCAACCATTTTCCATATTATTATAAGCCTTGATTTAATTTATTTCAATTATTTGCATATAAATACCATTATTATTATTCTTAATATTTATTATTCTTAATATGTTTTATTATTAGTAGTAGTAGTATTATTGTTTTTATTATTGTTTATGTTGAGAACTGAAGCCCTACTGTATTTTAATTCGACTTTATTATTATTCCCTTATTATTTCTATTTCTACTATTATTAATAGTAATATTTTATAAGTATAATAATTATCATTATTTTATATTTCGAATTTCTGTTATTCTTATTCCATTATTATTAATACAAATATTTTAACATTAGTGTTGTTAATAATGTTATTATTGTTGTTACTATTGTTATTATTTGATTATTATTATTATTATTATTATTATTATTATTATTCTCATTGATATTAGTTTTATTATCTTTGATATTATTATATTAGTATCATTATTATTATTAGGGTAAAGTCTTTAACCCTATATTAACAAGGTTTATAATACCTCTATTATTTTTATGTCTTTAGGAAAGTTAGAATTTTGTTAAAGATATTTTATTAATATGTTATTATTTGGTCAAAGCCCTAAAGAGGCGTAGGAGCGTGCTCCAAGACCGGTGACATTTTAGGTAAGGGGTGCTAAGGCCTTTTATGTGCTTATGGGAATTATGTGCTTCGCATGATATGTATCCTATATTTATGATTATTAATTATTTTGTATGTGGTATGACATGGAGTTGAAGTATGTTTTTATGTTTTTGTGTTTTTGTATGGCATGTGTACTATATGTATGTGACGATATGTGTTGTGACCCTATAAGACATGCATGAGAGGATGTCGATGTGGTTTGTGTGGGAGAAAGGATGAAAAAGGAGGATAGGGAAAGAAGTTGACTAAGGGAAGTGAGTTGACCTAATATTATGGTTTTATAAGGAATAATCTAATGTATGGTTTTATGTGGAAGAGTATAATTTAGGGTTTTATGCGGAGAATATAATTTATGATGATAAATGGGAGAATAAAATTTATGGTTTGTTTGGGAGAATCTAGTTTATGATGTTTTTTGGGAGAATGTAATTTATGATATTATATGGGAGAATCTAATTTGTGGTTATGAAAGGGGAGAATCTAATCAATTGTATTATGTGGACAAATCTTTGGGTTTTATATGATTTGAATCTTTGGGTTGGTATGGATTGAATTTAGGGTTTTGTGTGAATGAATCTTTGGGTTTAATATGGTTGAATGTAGGGTTTTATAAGGATGAATCTTCGGGTTTATGTGAATTGAATCTAGGGTTTGGTAAGGATGAATATTTGGTTGGTATGGATTAAATTTAGGGTATTGTATGACGGAATCTTGTGTTTTGTGTGGTGGTATTAGGGTTGCGTGGTGGAGTTAGGGTGTTGTATGGGAGTTAATGATTGCATGGAATTTAGGGTTTACATGAAAAGTTCGAATGGTTGCATGGGGAGATTAATGTCTGCATGGGTATGAAATTTACATGTGGAAAGTTAATTTGGGATGTAAGGAAGGTAATGTAAGTATTATTCGTGTGTTGAACTATTTTGGATGAAAAATAGTACGTGGAGCATTATGAGTGTATGGAAGAGATTGAATTAGGGTTTGGAGTAATGAACTCTGAGTTGTTGTGATTAATTAGGGTTGGAGTGGATAATTGTGGTTTGTTATGATTAACTAAGGCGTGGAGTGGCTAATTATGGTTGTTAGGGTTAAATAGGGTTTGGAGTGGTTAACTATGGTTTGTTGTGGTTAATTGAGGTATGTGGTGGCTGATTAGGGTTTTTTGTGTTATCATGTGCATGTGGTAATTAAAGTGTAATTATGATGGTGGAATTTTATGATTTGTGATGTGTAATGACTTATGCATGTCTAGGGTGAAAGCCTTTGAATAAGATACTTAAGACACTAATCATATGAAGTGGAAGATTATTGAGCCGAGTCCAAACCGATCCACCGGTCAGGAAGAGTGGCTAGGACGCGTAGTCCTATGTGCGACCGATCCACCGGGTATAATAGTGGTTAGGACATGAGGTCCTATATGTGACCGGCCCACCGGTAATAATAGTGGGGTGACTCGAGCTCAATAAACACAAACCGGAATCGTTAAAGCTCTTAAAAGATACTAATTACTTATAGTGGAACACCATGCGAGCAGGAACCAAACCGATCCACCGGTCAGGAATAGTGGTTAGGGTTGTACCCTATGTGTGACCGATCCACCGGTAATAATAGTGGTTAGGGCATGATGCTCTATTGTGACCAATCCACCGGTAATAATAGTGGTTAGGGCATGATGCTCTATTGTGACCGGCCCACCGGTTATAATAGTGGGGTGTTCCTATGCTCGCATGGATTGATAAAAGGCATGGTGTGAATCGGATTCTGTTAAGAGATTAATTAAACAATTAATCTGGATTATATTGGCCTTTGTACTTTTACCTAAATTGTTCATATACCTTTATGTTATTATGTTGGATTATGCCCTGTTATTAATCTGCATGGATTATGTGCTTATGTGTCGGCCTTAGTGCTCGGTTACCTTACTCAGTACGTAGCGTACTGATCACCCTTTTCATGGGTGCTGCTCATTCCCACGAGTAGTATGCCCTTCTGATTTGTGCAGGTGGGCGAGACATCAGTTGGGGCTGTGTCTTGAGCTTGGTTGGCTCAAAGTTTGAGAGATTTGTGGCCGTATTTCAGTCTTTATGCAATTTTATTTCCTGCTATTATTTCTTTGTATTGGAGTATTTATCCTCTTTGATTTCGCACTCTGATTTCTATTTTATTACGTTTATAAATGTTTATGCGTACTCTGATTTTAAGGTATGATCTTTCGAGTTCTTTTATGAACTATTGATTGGAATTTAATGTAAATCTTTTCTTTAGCCTTTGACATGTAGCACACATAGTACTCATATCTTTCTCCCCTTTATGCATTCTTAGCTAATGAAAATGCTCTTACAATAACTCCAAAGTCTTGTGAATTCCAAAGTATCCTACAATACCTCCTTCATGCACCTTTTTGATTAGCAAATCTCAAATTGATGTCTTAGACATACACAATATAGTTTTCTTGAACAAGAATCCATCTTTAAGAACATAAGCTCCATGTCTTCCTTATTTCATGCATTATTCAAAAATCATACCAAAATCATCATCAATGACATATTAACACTTCAAAATGTCAAAACCCAAAAAGTTTACATCCCTCATTGTAAGTATCATGGTACTCCTACACAATATATCTGCAAGAACATTCTCCTTGCCATCCACATTTCTTGTAGAGAAAATAAATATTTGCAAAAAACTAATCCATTTGTCATGTCATGAATTCACTTTCCTTTAACCATGTAGATACTTCAAACTCTCATGATCTAAGTGAAACATAAAAGGATTAGGTCTCAAATAATGACTCCATGTCTCCAAACAATGAATAATAGCATAGAACTCCTTATCATAAGTTGAATAATTTAGTCTTGCACCATTCAACCTTTGGCTAAAAAATGCAATTGTCATCTTCTCTTGTAAAATAACACCTTTAATACCTCCACCAATATCATCACAAGTTACTTCAAATAATTTATCAAAACTATGTAAAGATAATAATGGTGCATTTGAAAGCTTTGTCTTCAAGTCTTTGAAAGTCTTTGTTGCATATTCATCCCAATGAAACTCCCCCTTCTTCATCAATTGTGTGATTGGCGTAACATTAGTACAAAAATCTTAGATAAACCTCTTATAAAAAGAAGCCAATCCATGAAAATTCTGAACTTCATGGACATTAGTAGGAATAGGCCATTTTTTAATAGCTTCCACTTTTGAAGGATCAACTCTAATACCATCTCCACTCATAATATAGCTAACGAAAACCACACTCTCAATAATAGAAATTAAACTTCTCCATTTTACCATAAAGTTTCATCTCACTAAGCTTATCAAATAACCTCTTCAAATGTTGTATGTGTTCAAAATTACTCTTGCCACATACAAAAATATCATCATGGTAAACAACAAAGAAAACTCCAAGGAAAGGTTTAAGTACCTTATTTATCAATCTAATAAATGAACGTGGTGCATTACATAGCCCAAATGGCTTCACCAACCACTCATACAACCCATACTTAGTCTTGAAAGTTGCCTTGCATTCATCTCCTTCCCTTATTCTCATTTGATGGTAGCCACTCCTAAGGTCAAGCTTAGAAAACAGCTTTTCTCCATGCTGCTCTTCTAGCATATCATCCATTCTTTTTATAAGAATTATGTATTTTATTGTGATATTGTTGACCACTCTAGAATCAATGAACATCCTGTATGTACCATCCTTCTTAGGCACCAATAAACCTAGAATACTACACAGACTCATACTCTAACGAACATAGCCTCTATCTAAAACCTCTTGCACTTGTCTTAGCAACTCTCTAGACTCTTCTAGATTGCATCTATAAGCTGGCTTATTTAGCAATGTAACTCCTGGCATAAAATCAATGCATGCTCAATACCTCTTAAAGGAGGTAATCAAAGTGGCAACTCATCTAGAAAAACATCTACATACTCCCTCAAAACTTGTTGTAATTTTGGATCCATACTAGAATTCTCTCCTCATTGGACTTTCTTCACCACAAATATATAGCATACTTCCTCATCCTTAATAGTTTTAATCATCTCACACTCCTTAAGGATCACCTACTCCTCCATTTTTTTGCTTTGATTTTTTTTCTCCACTACTCCATTAAAATTCAACCCTTTTTTTTCTCCTTCATTTTTCTTCTTACATTATACTCCCTTCTACCTTTCACTCCTCAAAACTGAACTCCCCACATCTATATTAGGCTTGAGTCTAAACTTCTTTTTGCCTTTGCACACCACATATTCATTAAAGACTCCATCGTTTATAACCTTCCTATCAAATTAACAAGTTCTTCCTAATTAAATATGACAAGTATCTATAGGTAGAATATCACATAAAACATCATCAAAATAATTTACAATTTTAAAAGAGATAAGAGCTTGTTTGGTTACCCTTGCACCTTTGTCCTTGTTGAGCCATTGAAGTGAATATGCCCTTGGATGATCTATGGTCTCCAATCCAAGCATGGTTACCATTCTTTCACTATAGAAATTGGTATAAGAGCCTCTATTAATGATGAATTCACACACTAAATCTCCAAATCTACACCTAGCTTTAAAAATCTTCTCTCTTTGAGTAGGTTGAGGTTGTTGTTGCAATTGAAGTACCTTTTACAATACATAGCAACCTACTTGTCCATCTTCTAAGGCATCTTCCAAAATATCAGTTCCTTCTTCAAGGTCTTCATCAAAGTCTTCATTTTCATCATTACTAACTTCCATGCTTGCTATCTCCTTCAAAGTCAATGCCTTTTGATTTGGAGTATCCTTAGCATAGTGACCATAACATGTACACTTGAAACATTGCTTATTAAGTTGTCTTTGCCCTTCTCTTCATGATTGAACCTCCTATTATTATCTTAATTTGTGGCTTGAGAAGTTGATGACTTTGATATCCCCTTGAAATTTGAACCATATGGTGCATTGGGAGACTTGCTTGGTGGCTTTGCTCTCTTTAATTTCTTCTCGAATTTGATTGCTAATTTTACCAAATCTTTGAATAACTCATAAGGATATACCTCCACCTTTTCTCTAATATTCATATTTAGACCTCTAATAAACCTAGAATATCTTTGCTCTTTTCTTTCATGTACATCAAAAATAAGATAGAATCATTCAAACTCTCTAATGTACTCCTCAACTCCAAACAACCCTTCCCTCAAACCAGTCATTTTTATGATTTTTTTCTTGCCTATATTATCTAAGCATGGATTTTCTTCCTAAGTGATTTTTTCATTTCTCCCATGATCTTATTTTTTAAATTTCCTTCTCTTTCCCTCCTCCTCTTTAAATTATAACATGATACTCTAGAAAATTTCTTAAAATTTAGTATGGAAATTTTGCACCTTTTCTCATCATTAAGCTCTTTATACTAAAAAATAGAGTCAATAATTTATAACCACTCAAGGAAAAACTTAGGATTAATATTACCTTCAAAATTAGGTAGATCAAATATAATCCCGATTTCCACATTATCATATGATCTCTTTGATGTATCAGTCATCCATAATTTCCTATACTCTCTTCTTCTCCTTCTTCCATTCGATCATGCCCTCTCCTTACATTACCTTCTTCTACTTGATCTCTTTGATTTTGATGTTAGATATGTGATCTTTGTGCTTGTGAGGATTCCATCCTTTCTATATGCAAATTTAATTTTTTGATAACCTCCACCAACAACTTGAGAGCATCTCTTAAATCTTCCTCTAGGCTTACCATGCTTTCCATACACCAATAATGGTTTTCATCAAAACTCCACCAAAAATCGATCAAAAGCTTGAATCTTGATATCTCATTGATAAGTTCTTGAAATTATCTCAAGGTAGGAACATGTAATTTTAAATAATTTTGAAGAGAAATTTAGATCTTGATCTGGTATATCAAACTAGACCAAAATATATTTGCTGATACCAAAATTGATGTATATAGGGTTATGGACTTATGAATTGGGTGGTAATATTGGTTGGTGAGGATTTGAATGTGATGATAAATATTTCGTGATGATATATTAATGTAACACTCCCAAAATTCACTACCGAAAAATTATGTTTTATTAGAAAGAGTTAGCAGAAGAAAATTATAAAATTGTGAATCTTGGGGGTATTACCGCCACACTTAGTACCAGACCAATTCACTCCTACTGTTCCAGTACTAAGTGCTAAGGCTAAAAGCATTAAACACAATTTATAATCCATTTTTAAATCAGAGTAGCGTATCAAATCGTTTACAAGAATAGAATCTACTAGTGGTGGTTATATTAACAACATTAACATTTAAACCAAGACTTTAAAAGAGAAGGAGAAGACACCCTAAACGGTTCTGGATAATTCCTTACTCTCTTTTCTGTAGCCTGCTTGAGTAGCACTTGAAAAGACCTGCAAGGGACACTGCCCATTGAGTAGGGATAATTCCTTAAAAGCCATGTTTCTATTGGAAAAAGTTTTTAGCCTTAGCACTATTTTTTAGTCCCACAAGAGTTTTGACCTAAAAATCCAATTCCGATCAATTACGCACAAATTTCCCAAATCAACACTTCCGATATGAAATTAAATATATTTAAAAATATATTATATAATCAATTTATCCAAAATCACCAAATCGGGTGAATCCAAAAAATTCGGGCATAACCCGGCCAAGAATTCAATTTTCCAGAATTTCAACATAAACCATACAATTAACTTATCCAAATCGATCTGACAGCACATATATACATAACCAAACAATTAATTTAGCTTATCACAAGCTAAATCATACTCAATTAATCAAATCAATATTAGGGTTTTTTCAGAAATTTATACCAAATGAAAATCAACAAATCGGAGCAAGGGAAGCCTAGAGAAGCTTCGCCGGAGGTCGGGGGTTGCTCGCCGGTGGTCGGGAGGCGTCGGCGGTGACCGAGCGATGGCGGTGTGACCTGCACTACTGCTCGCTACTCCTGTTGCTGCGGCGGCGCTGCGGCTGCTGGGTGCTGCTACTGCTGCAACTATTTTGGCTGCTGCTGATGCGTCTCCGATGGCAGTCGACTGGCGGGACGGTTGGAATAGGGAGAAGCTGGGGAGAAGGAGGTAGGCTAGGTTTTGGCCTGCGGTTGGCTCAAGACAGGAGCAGGGGGCCAGGAAGGGACAGAGTAGAGAAGGGAGAGAAAGGAGAGAAGAGAGAAAAGGAAAAGAAGAGGGGGTCGTCGGGGCACCGGTCGATAGGCTTTTTTTTTTCAAATAGAAGTATGAAATAAAATACCAAATATCAAAAATTATTATTGGAAGAATTTTATCTAAAATTTATTTAACGAAAATTTATTTCAAAAGGATTCGAAAATTTAAAATTAATAAAATAGCTATATAAAGAGTTTCGGAAATATTTTCAAAAGAATTCATAAAAGAATTTTTTTTCTTACAAATAATGTAATTAATTTTAATAATTATAATAATAATAATATTAATTATCTAATAATATTATTAAATAATAATTTAAATAATAATTAGTGTTATTTAAAAATATTTAATATAAAATTAATATTTTATAATGTATTATTAAGATAATATTAATCATAATTTATAATAAAATAATTATTATTATTAAAAATAATTAATAATGTGAAATAAATACAAATATGAATAATATAAATATTAGACATAATTTCCAACAATTAGTAAATATTTTATTATTATTATTATTATTATTATTATTATTATTATTATTATAATGTCCTAAAATAATTATTCTTAGTAATAATTAATAAAGAATTATATTAATATGAATAATATGAATCATTATTTTAAATAAATTAATAATAGTATCTAATAATTACTAATATATTATTAATAATGTGATTGATTATTGATAATATTTATTATTGTTAAGATAATATAGATTTGAATGATAATTGGTAGTATTTAATAATAAATTAATTTAATAGTAAGTGGTAGTAGATATAATATATATTATTTCATTATAATTATTAAAAAACACCATTATGAACAATATTAATATAAAAAATTAGAAATAAAATAATAATTAATAATAATATATGTAAACTATTATTTCTAAAAATGTATAATGACTTAATTATTATTATTATTATTATTATTATTATTATTATTATTATATTAAAAAGAATAGAATTAATCATTATTAAAATTATATAAAAACAAATATTATTGTTGAATTTCATAAACACTAATACCAACAGATGTAAAAGTGGGTATTAGTTCTGTTGGTATAATGCTACTAATAACCACAGATATAAGTGATGGTAAAAGATCTGTTGGCATAACATATTAATACCAACAGATAAAAAATTTCTGTTGGAAAAACTATATTATTGCCCACAGAAAATTATCTGTTGGTATTAGTTGCTTTTACCAACAGAAAAAGTATCTGTGACTAAGTTTCTGTTGGCAAAAGTCAATTATTTTGTAGTGATCTTTCACTTTTCGTAATAAGTGTTTTTCCTTTCTTTAGTTAGCACAACAAATCTATTTATTTGCCTCAGATGGGACATTAAGAACTCAGGACACAAAGGTACACCGGTCGTACCGGTGCATACAAGCTACTCAGTACCCTTCAACCACGAACCTAGGGATGCAAATGTACCCTGGTCGTACTAGTGCATAAAGCTACTCAGTACCCAAGGACACCTAATCCATAAGTATGCATACCCCCTAACTAGGTCCGTAGAGCTAGATAGAGTAAGATATATGGCATGGCTGGGGCACAAAGGCACACCAGCAAATACCAGAATAATTGTGGACTAAACTACGTCTTTAGGGTAGCGACACCTAAAGAGTCACCATTCCTAATCTCGAGGTCTTTCACTTTAAGTATTAGTGTCTTAATTAAAGTGATCACGAAAAGCGCAATAATCAGATACTTATTCACTTTCAATCGTTATGATATCATTAGTCGTTTCTTATTCAGGCGGTTATCCAAGATAATACAGAGAAGTCATTAAGGCCATCATAATTCCATTCTAATTCCAAATTAGGATTTGTTCTCGTGATACTTACTAATTATCAAATACTTTTACCTTTCTAATCAACATTATCTGAATCATATTATGAAATTCCACAATCACAGTGACATGTTAGGTGCAAATTACTTATTTACCCCTTACTTATATAATTGCTAAGTCATCCCTTCCTTACTTGACAAATTACCCTATTATCCTTTAGGTTGCTTATCTACTAAATTACCCTTTACTCGGTTTAGGTTACCAAGTTATCTCCTACGCTTTATAGATCACCATTCACCCCTCATAATTGCTACACTTATCATATTTACCCTTTGGTTGGTTACATTACCGCATTGCCCTTCTCCTTTGTAATAATTACTAAATTCCCCTTAAGTCGGATAAATTACCAAATTACCCTCCTTCATTATCATGATCACCATTTTGCCCCTTTAGTTCGTTAAATAATTACTAATTTACCCTTTAGTCGGATAAATTACCAAATTGCCTCTTTAGTTGGATAAATTACCAAATTGCCCTTCTTCTTTATCATAATTACCATTTTAGCCGCCTCAATTATTATAATTGCCATTTTACCCTTTTCAATTATCATAAATCTCAAATTACCCTTCTTCATAATTACAATTATTAATTTACCCTTCTTTATAATTACAATTACCAATTTACCCTTCTCCATATTTATAATTATTAATTTACCCTTCTCCATTTTTATAATTACTATATTACCCTTCTCCATTATTAAAATTACCATAATGCCCTTTAATTGGTTAATTTACCAAATTACCCTTCTCTAGTATCATAATTATCCAAATGCCCTTCTATAATCATAAATTAATTACCAAATTATCTTTCGTCGTTATCATAATTACCAAGTTACCCCTTACTCCCAAGTTTACCATAATATCCTTTTATTTACAAATTTACTCTTCTATCCCTTACTTCCAAATTACCATAATATCCTTTTATTTATAAAAATTGCCATCTTACACCCTTTACGTCCAAATTTACCATATTACCCTTTTACTTGCAAATTACTATTTTACCCTTTTCTTTCAAAATTACCAAAATACCCCTTTACTACAAAATTTCCAAAATATCCCTTTCACTTATAAAATTACCACTTAACCCCTTTATTCACCACTTTTATGAATTTACCACCAATATATAAAATGCTAATATTAGCACTTCATTCTTATCATCTAACTCCACCAACTTGTCATTATTCAACATAATACTTATTAGCCACTACCTATATTAGATCACATACTTACGTAGGCATATTACTAATATACCCTTAGGCTCACAATAATATTATTCATGTATTAATAACATAATACATCATAGACAAGCATTTAACATTTCCATCAATAATCGAACTCCTCCCTTAAGTATCATATCTACACATGGCACAAAAGCTATCATACTTTTCTTTTTTATCAATCAATATAAACAACCATATATATATATCATACTAGGAACACAAAACATGCATAAAATCATACTAAAATCCCTAATGTGCTAGCATACATTTTTCCATATATTTAAGTAAGGTTTAACGATTACCTTATATCCCACAAAAATTGAATCTTAACGGTATCCCGGTTAAAGATTCAAGCTTTAAATAGCAAAATCAACACCTAAAAATAATATGAATATTTATTATATTAGAAAAAAGAAAATCAAAGCATAAGGCCTTATAAAATTTAGTTAATGAAACAATTAGCTTAAATATTATTTTACCTTAAAATTTTTAATAAAAAAATGGTCTAATAATTGCAGCAACTTATACTGCATATGCAGAATGAGCTGCATGTAAAAATAATTAGAGGAAGGCTTGAAGGGGAGGTTGAAGGAAGGTAAAATGGCTATTTTTGGGTTGGGGTCTTTAGGCTAGAAAAAAAGATAGATGGGGGAGGTTTCAAGGTAAGGGAATGGTGTAGGTGTGAAGAGGGGGTGTAGGTGGAGGCTGGGGATGGTTTCACGGTGGCAGAGGGCTGCAGAGATGGCGACGCCAAGGCGATGATGAAGATGGTTGTCGGGCTGGGCGTGGCTACGAAGGAAGGAAAAGAGAGGGGAAAATGGAGGGTTAAGGGGTTGTTTTCAGGAAAGTAAGGTATGGGGGTGGTAGAGGAGGTTGTAGGGTGTGGATTGGTGGTTTGGGTGGCAGCAGAGGTGGCCGGACAATGGAGAACGGGGCGATTGCATGTGGCTTGCCGATAAGGGGGAAAAGTGGGGAAGGAAGAGAAGAGGTGGAGAACAGAGTAGTTGTAGGGGCTTGAGGGTGGCTTGGGTGGTCTCCTGGTGGTGTAGGGCTAAGGTATAGGGTGGGAGTGGTGGCGCAGGAGCTTCAATGCGGCGGTGCAAGCGAAGGCGGTGTAAAAATCGGGAAAAATAAGAGGAGAAGAAAGGATAGAAGAGGGGTCCGGGGAAGGAGAAGGAGGCTCAAAAAATGGGGCAAGAAATGCTGGTGAGGAGAAGAAAAAGAAGAGGGAGAGATAGGGGGAGTAGGTGGCCGGTCAGGGCTGTAGTAGGGTGGAAGGGGCAATCGGGTGGTAGGGAGAGGGAAGGGGAGAAGAGGGAAAGGAAGAGGGGCACACGGGCTGTGGTAAAGTGATGGTTTGGGTCCAAAATGGGAAGAAAGGGATGGGGGAGAGAGAGAGAGAGAGCTGTAGGTGGCAGTAGGTCGGCGTGGCAGTTGCAAGGTGTGGTTCGTGCATGGACGACGGGAGTAGATCAGGGTAGAAGGTAGAAGAAGAAGAGAGAAGAAGAAGGGGTCGGGCGAGCGGACGGGCGCAGGAAGAAAGATAGGCCGGCCGGTCCAAGGGGAAGGGAGAAAGTAAAAAGAAGGCTGGGCTGCTTGTGACGCGCGGGTGGGCGAGGAAAAGAAGGCAGAAGTGGGCCGTGCGGTGAGAGGAAGGAAAAGAGAGGGGAGATGGGCCAGTGGCCCAGTGCGCAGGGGAGAGGCTGGCCTGATGCGGCGGCCCAAGTGAAGAAAAAAGGGAAAAGAAAAGAAGAAAAAGGAAAAAGGGGAAAAGGGAAAAAAGGGAAAATGAGAAAATAGGAAAAATAAAATAAATTAATTTATAAAATTATAAAATGTAATATTCTTGATAAATTAATTAATTTAATAATTTAATTCATTATAATCTAATATATTAGTTTAAAAAGGATAAGGATAGTAAAATATTAGTTTGAAAAATTATTTAAATAAAAATAACATGATAAAATAACAAAATATCTATTTTAATTTACTAAATATTCCCATCCAAATTTATATACTCAAAAATCCATAAAATAATTAAATTAAATAATTTTCAAAGATAATTTATTTCAAATAAAATTTATTTATTAAATTATAGGTTTTATAAAATTTTGGGAGATTACAATTAAGAAATATTATGTTCTATTATTTAGGGTTTTTTGGGTGATATATGTAATAACCTAAAACCCTAATTTAAGAAATTATGGAAAAATAAGGATTTATAAGAAAATTAATTAAATAAATTATTTTATTAAAAGAAGAGGAATTAATTAAGGTAAAATCAAGATGAAAATAATAAATAATTTAATTACAAAAAATTAGGGTGTTTTGCTAATTAAAATGGAATGTAGGAAAAATCTTTTAAATATCCTAAATTAATCTAAAAAGAAAAAATATTTATTATTTTATTAAATTATTACTATTATTTTAAATATCCAAAAATACCAAAATGTTTTAATACCCCAACCCATCTATTTTTTCTTTTTCCCCTTTTTCCTTTTTTTTTTCCTTTTTTTCCCTTTTTTTTTCTTTCCTTCCTCTCCTTTCTCCTGTTCTTTTTTCCCTTCCTCCCCGATTTGGGCTAGCCTCCGTTGTGGCCGAAACCTCCCTCCCTCTCGTCTCTTCCCCTATATGGCCTAAGGCCCAACTTCCCTTTTGTTTTTTACCTACTCATCGCCAGCCACCTAATCCTCTCCTTTTTTTCTTTCTTTCTTTTTCCGCTAAGCTAGCTGGTCCACTCCTTTCTTCTTCCTTCTTCTTCCGTGTCCCTTCTTTTTCCCTGTGCAAACATGTAGCCCCTAAAACACCGCACATTGGCCTATCACCTCTCCTCTCTTTCCCGTCGATTCCCCTCATGCATGCCCCTCTCCCCTTCTTTTCTCCTTTCCTAACCAGATAGGACCTGCAACTTTGTAGGCCTATAGCGACCGTGCACTACTGGCCGAGGACCTACCACCCATGCCACTCTCTTCCCCTCTTTTCCCCTCTATCATTTTCCCCCTTCAATGGCCTAAAAATACCCCTCAACCGCCCCCCATTCAGACTTTTTCCCTTTCCTTGAATTTCCTCCTTTTATTGCGTCGGTGCCTATTTAGTAGACCACCTCATCGCCACTACCTAGCACTGTCGCCCGAACCACCTTCCAAACCACTCCCTATACAACCTTTCCCCTACCTCCCTCTCCTTCTCCCTTCCTCTCTCTCCACCACCTTCAGCCACTACACCTACTGCCACTTACACTACCCCTTTGACTACACCACCACCATCATTCCAAACCTTTCAACCTAGGGCATCCTCCACCACCTCAATCACCCTCTCATTACCCTTCTTCTATCCTAAACAACCATCCTTCTATCTCCTCTTCTCCCTCTGCCATTGTCGTACGCAGCTGCCTAGTCACCACTATCCCTAGCTGGTACCCTAACCCCCCCACAACCCTTAAACCCTAATTATGCAAATGTTATCTGTATTATCATCATCATCATCATCATCATCATCATCATCATCAAAACCTTATTTTTGTTATTATTATGATCATCATTATTTTAATTATCATTATTATCATTATCATCATCATCATCATCATCATTAATGCTAACTTTCACATATTATCAGTTTTATTATTATTATAAATATCCAAACCCTATTATTGTTAATTACTATTTTGACTATTATTGTTATTAGTATTATTCATAACATTTTTATTATTATTGTTACAACTAATACTATTATCATCATCATCACTATTATTATACTTGACCATGTTATCACTTAAGTTACTATCATTATGATTATTAGGACACTTACTTGTATTATTCTTAAGATTATTATTATTATTATTATTATTATTATTGTTATTATTATTATTACCTTATCATTAATGTTAATATTACCTATGCTACTAATATTACTATCACTACTAGCATTTTTATTATTA
The DNA here is from genome assembly GCA_030549775.1 of Tamarix chinensis. Classification (NCBI taxonomy): domain Eukaryota; kingdom Viridiplantae; phylum Streptophyta; class Magnoliopsida; order Caryophyllales; family Tamaricaceae; genus Tamarix; species Tamarix chinensis. The sequence goes on along the minus strand of CM060177.1, from coordinate 59,319,071 downwards.
CTAGTATCATTATTGTCACTACTTCAGTATTAGTAATATTATTATTATTGTTAATAAGTTTTGGGTTGTTATTAGTATTATCAATGTAACTATTATTATTATTATTAGTAGTAATATTAAGCTATTATCTTTAATAATATAAATATTGCTATAAATACTTTAACATGAACCTATATACCTCCTAAGAACTATTTTGAGTAGTAATAACCTAGTTAGCTACTTTAAGAATAAGAACCCTACTTTTACTTATAAAACTACTCTTAATATTAGTAACCCTAATATTAGGTTATTATAAGGGTAAGGTAGTAAATAATGGTAATTTTGGTAAGAGGGAATATAACCCTTAGCTTTTCCTTCTTATAGGTGAATCCAGTCAAAACCCTAAGGAGGAGTAGGAGCATGCTCCAAGATCGATGTCATATTAGGTAAGGATGTAGCTAAGACCAACTATGTTTCTGTTATGTGCCTTGTATGTCATGTGTTATGTTATTTTGTGTACTTTATGATTATTATGATTGTTTATGTGTACCACAGCTTGGAGTTAAGGTATGCTCATATGACTTTCTTATGTCATGTGTATAATGATATGTATGTTGTGATGTGGTGTTGTATGATGTGACCCTCTAGGACATACATGTTAGGATATTTAATAATCTGATGTGGGGTTAAAGGATGAAAAAGGAAAAAGGGGAAGTGAGTTGATAAAAGGGATGTGAGATTGACATAATCATCTCATAACCCATGAGGGGGGAAATAGAGGAGAATATGGATAAAAAAAAGAGTGGGTTGGAAGGAGTTGCATGGGAATTTATAAGGTTTGCATTGGATGGAAGGAGTTTGCATGGGAATTTTTAGGGTTTGCATGGGATGTAAGGAGTTGTATGGGAATTTCTAGGGTGTGCATGGGAATTTCTAGGATTTACATGGAAGGGATGGAGTCTGCATATGGATGATCCTTACGTGGGAAAAGTTATCTGAGGATGCAAATAAGGTAAGGAAAGAATTGTTGGGGGTGATTAGAGACCTTGGGTGAAAAATAGTACGTAGGTTGATATAAGGGTGCATAGCAAACCTCGCTAGGGTTTGGGGGAAAACCTAAATTTGAGGCGGTCGTGAAAGTAAAAATAATTGAGGGTGAGTGGAATATAGGATAAGAGTGGAAGAATATCATATGTAGGGTGAGTATGGGTATCATGGGAAAGAAAGGATGGTAGGTGAGTAATGGTGAAATGCCCCGAAAATTTCTAATTTTATAAATTATATTTAAATGAGATTTTATTAGGAAAATTATTTAAATAAATTATTTTTATTAAAATAAAAGGAGATTTAATTAGGGGAAAAAAGGAATTTATAAGTGTTTTATTTAGGAGAAATTGGAGTATTTTATCTAATTAGGGATTTTATTTTAGAAATTTATTAAATAAATTATTTTATATAAAGTAAGAAGGATAAAATAGTTTTAAATTAATATTAATTTTATAAATAATTTAATTGAAGAAAATTTGTGTGTTTTGCTAATTAAAATGGAATTTATGAAAAATGTTTTAAAAATCCTAAATTAGCTTAAAAAGGAATTTAAATATAATTATTTTTAAATATCTCAAATATTCCAATTAATTTAATTAACCTAAAACATTATTTTCCTCTTTTCCTTTTTCCTTTTTTCATTTTCTTTCTTCCTTTTTCTTCCTTTTTCTTTCTTATTCTTTTCTTCATCTTTTTCTTTTCCACCTCGACCTGGGCGAGTAGCAGCCTAGTTCTTCCTCCTTTCCTCCCTTTCTTCTTCAGCACGGCCCAGCCCGAGCGGCCGCCCTCCTCTTTTTCCCCCAACGCCATGTTTTGCCTATTTTTTCCCCTAAACTCCGCGCTTAACTTAAGGCTTTTCCCTCATCGCGCCGACCGGCCCAATTTTTTTTCTTTCTTTTCCTTTCCTAGGACGACCTGTTCTCGCACCTCTTTCTTCTTCTTCTTCCTTCACACTTGTCGTCGACGTTGAGCACCTGCAACCGCCGCCCATCCCTGGATTTTTGCTGCCGGTTACGCACTATTAACCGGCCATTTTTCTTTCTTTCTCTTCCCCCTGATTCAACGATTGCATAGACCAATCCTTCTCCCCCTCTCCTCGCACATTTCTCCCTCTCCCAGCCAGTCAACCCCCTCCCCCAAAAATTGCTGCCACCGACCAACCATCGCCGCCGGTGACCCTAACCCTACTTTCCTTAACCTTTCATTTAAACCCTATAAATACCCCTTACCAACCCTATAGTTCAGTTTTGTTTTTCAAACCCAGGGAATCCTTCCTTTTCGCCACCGCATGTTTAGACGCCTCATCAGCCGCCTTCGGCCAACTTCGCCACCCACTCCACCTTCCAAACTATTCCTTGCACCGCCATTTAGCTAACCAAATGTCCCATATCCCTCGATTCTTCCTACACAAGCCACCCTGGCTATGCGAAGTACCCTTCCCAAATAGCCCTTTCTCCTACCACCTCCTAAATTGTGCTGCAAACACTCCCCTATCTTCCCTTATCTTTATTTTCCTCTCCCTCCCTCTCCTCCTCTCTTTCTCTCCTTCTTCCCCATTCGGCCACCGCCGCCGCCGCCGTGCACCGTCGCCTTTGGCTATGCCCCCACCCTCATTCTATCCCTCCCCTTTTGGGGAACTATAGTCACTCTTACTCCCACCGTCATTCTCCCTATCCTTTTCCCAGCCTTCAACTTTTACCCTTTTCTTCCTTTTTTCCGGCCACCGTCACCGCCGCCGTGCACCACCGTCGGTGCCGCCCATCCCACCAATTTATGGTTGAACCCTAGACCCTCTCAACCCTTTTCCCTATTTTTTACAAGCCTTAATTTATTTTATTTCAATTATTTGATTATAAATACTATTTTTATTATTATTAATTCTATTATTAATATGTATTATTATTAGTAGTAGTAATGTTTTTATTATTATTCCTGTTGAGGGCCAAATCCCTATTGTATTTTATTTAAATTATTATTATTATTATTATTATTATTATTATTATTTCATCATTATTATTACTACTAAATTTGGTTACTTATTTTACTAATATTATTATTAGTATTTCTATTTGCATTATTATTAGTATTATTTCTATTTTCATTATTATTATTATCGGAACTAAATCTTTAAACCCTTATATTATCAATTTTTATAATATTACTATTATTTCTTATACCTTTAGCAAAGATAGTAATTCGTTAATGTTATTGTTCTTAATATGTTATTATTTTGTCAAAGCCCTAAGGAGGCGTAGGAGCATGCTCTAAGACCAGTGTCATTTTAGGTGAGGGGTTACTAAGGACTATTGTGTGTTGATGTTCATTATTTGCTTTGTATGATATGCATCCTGGGTTTATTATTGTAATTATTTTGTATGTAGTATAACGTGGAGTTCAAGTATGTTTTTGTATGGCATGTGTACTATATATGATGAAATATTGTGGTATGTGATGATATGTGTTGTGACCGTATAAGACATGCATGTGAGGATGTATAAAAGTGATATTGTATGGGAAAAAAGTTGAAAATGGAAAATGGGAAGTAAGTTGACTAAAAGGGGAAATGAGTTGACCTAAGTATTTTAATGATCTATGAGTGGAAGAAAAAAATGTGAAATTTAGGGTTTCGTGTGAGAGAATATAATTTATGGTTGTTACGGGAGAATCTAATTTATGGTTTTGTATGGGAGAATCTAATTTATGGTTTCGTATGGGAGAATATAATTTATGGTTTTATATGGGAGATTATAATTTATGGTTTTATATGGAAGAATCTAACTTATGGCCTTGTATGGGACAATCTAATTTGTGGTAATGAATGGGAGAATCTAATCAATTTTATTATATGGATGAATCTTTAGTATTATATGGTTTGAATTTAAGGTTTTGTATAGATGAATCTTTGGTTTTAGTATGGGTTGAATTTAGGGTTTGGTATGGATGAATCTTTGGTTTTGTGTGGATTGAATCTTGGGTTTTGGATGGAGGAATCTTGGATTTTTGTACGATGGAATCTAGGGTTTTGCATGGATGGATCTAGGGTTTGCATAGTTGAATCTAAGGTTTCACGTGGGATTTTAGGGTTTGTGTGAAAAAGTTCGAAGGATTGCACGGGGAGGTTAAAGTTGGCATGGGAGTGAAATTTACATATGAAAAGTTGACTTGGGATATAAGGAAAATAATAGAAGAGTTATATAGATGTTTGAAAGTTTGGGTGAAAAATAGTATGTAGGGCATATAAGGGTATGGAGTAGACTGAATTAGGGTTTGGAATGATTAACTATGGGTTGTTGTGATTAACTAAGGTTGGAGTGGCTAATTGTGGTTGGTTATGATTAACTAAGGTTTGGAATGGATAATTATGGTTGTTAAGGTTAAATAGGGTTTGGAGTTATTAACTATGGTTAATTAGGGTTTGGTGTGGCTGCTTAGGGTTTTTGTGGTATCATGTGTATTTGGTGATTAAAGTGTAATTATGAGGTTGAAATTTATGAGTTGTGATGTGTGAAGTGTAAAGGGAATGATTCATGCATGTCTAGGTGATGCAGGAGCATCCATTGAACATAATGATTATCATATTCATTCTAATCCTCAAGGTAAGGAAGATGATTTAGCTTTCTTAATATTAGAGCCTATCATGTTAAATATTCTTGATAATTCTAATATGCTTGACATTAAAAAACATTCAAGTTATTCTGTAGGTATGTTACATATTTGCAAGAAGATGATGTTCATACACATTGATGTGTACAAGTATTCTAAGGCATGCAAGACTATGACATACATGTGATGATACATTACAACAAGAGATAGAGTGATGATATTCGTTATTTTTATAAACTTGTTGTAAACCCTAACCCTAAGTATATTTTATGTAAGTTAGGGTATGGCTATAATTTCATATATGTATCTTAGTCTATTGTATAGCTTTGTAATATTAATCCTTTGTATCATTTAACCAATGATATTATGCTTTGGATTAAGGTTAATATGGGCTTAATTCAACCATGATTAATGGGCTGAATTAAGGGACTAAACTCGGATGGTTTAAGCTAGTCACCACCAAGCTTATTCCTTCTCCTATATAAACCATGTTGTGCACAACTTTGTGGGTAGAGAATTGAATAGAATGAATAATAAGAATTTTGATAAAACTTTGAGCAAGAGAGCTAAAGTCTAATCCTCCCTTTTGGGTTTGTATTGAGCAAGGAAAATCCGGGATTAATCCTTCCTCAAATCTATCTTCACACGACACATTTGAACACCTTCAAATCTACTGAAACACCTTCATCTTGTAACATCAATTTCTTCGTCTATAATCCACCAAATCACTTCATTCTTTTTGCATTAGATTGTGGGTGATAGCTTCTAATACAAATTTCGATCCAACCTTCCATTACTTTGATAAAAACCACATCACTAGGGTGAATGCTTCTGAATAAGATTCTTAAGACATTAATCACTTAAAGTGGAAGATTGTTGAGCAGGGCCCAAACCGGTCCACCAACGAATAATAGTGGTTAGGGCATGATGTCATATGTGTTTCTGGTCCACTGGCTATAATAGTGGTCAGGCTTTGTACTTGTGCATTTCAAGTCCACCAGCTATAATAGTGGGGGATTCCATGCTCAACAAAACCGAACATATTTGTGCCAAGACATGGAAAAGACACTAGTTACTTACAATGGAATACCATGCGAGTAGGGGCCAGACTGGTTCACCGGCAAATAGTAGTGGCCAAGTACTACAGTACCCTAGAGACTGGTCCACCGGTAAATAATAGTGGTTAGGGCATGATGTCCTATGTATTTCCAGTCCACTGGCTATAATAGTGGGTTCCCGTACTCGCGTAGATTTGATAAAAAGCATGGTGTGAATCAACTTCTAATCAGAGATTAATTAAGTAATTGAATTGGATTATATATGGGCCTTTGTACTTTATCCTAAATAGGCATATGCATTTATGTTATCATGCTGATCTATGCTCTTTTATTATTCTGCATTATTTATGTGCTGTTATGTGTTGGCCTTAGTACTCGGATACCTTGCTCAGTATGTAGCATACCGATTACCTTTTTCATAGGTGCTGCTCATTCCCACGAGTAGAAGGCCCTTTCTGACTTTGTACAGGTGGGTGAGACATCACGGGGCTATGTGCTGAGCATGTTTTGGCTCCAAGTTCGAGAGTGTTGCCGCCGTATTCATTCTTTATGATATTTATGTCCGTTTGTTATTTCCTTTGTATCGGATTTATCCAATTTGATTTATTATCTTGCATTGAGTACTTTAAATGAATCTTTCATAGGTTGTGAGCTATTTCTCTTTTGAATATGAATAATAATTCTTTTATGCGTACTCTGATTTTTGATAATATTATTCTTTCTAATTCTTTATGAACTGCTGGTTTGAGTTTAAATGTTAATCTTTTCTTTAGCCTTAGCACTTGGTACTGAAATGGTCAGAGAGAATCGGTTTGGTACTATGTGTGGCGGTAACATCCCCATAATTCATGGGTTTTAATTTAATTTTTTTTTATAAAAAAAGTAGTGATTTTTGGGGTGTTACAAATGAAGAGAGGACAAATAGGAAAGTGAGGTGCTAGGGTTTGGAGTGGCCAACTAGAGTTCCATGGTTACATGTGTATTTGGGGAGTAAAGTGAAATGATTGGGGTTGAATCTAAGTGAGATGATGTGTTGGGTAATAAAGGGAATTTGGTTGGGTGAGACAAAGGAAGGATGGGCCACATAGATCCAGTTAGGATTTCAAGTGAAAACCCTAGGGGAAGATAGTAAGTGGACTTGGATGGCATAAGGTAGTGGGGCGTGACCCATACACATAGGAGTTGGGCTTCCAGTGTGAATAAGTGGAAGAAAGAAAGGATGTCAGCGTGTGTTAGGAGATGTAGGAGTCTCAAGAGAATAAGAGTAGACAGTTTGTGACATGCATGTCTAGGGTGAAAACTTTTTGAATAAGACATGAATAACATACTAACCATTTAAAGAGGAAGATTGTTGAGCCTGGTCCAGACCGGTCCACTAGCGAATAATAGTGTCCAGGAGCCAAGGTGCCCTAGAGACCGATCCACCAGCGAATAATAGTGGCGATGAGCATTCTGACTTGCATGTTTTTGGTCCACTGGCTATAATAGTAGGGGAATTTTTTCTCAACAAATCAAACATAATTATCATAAGACATAGGAAAGACACTATGTATTTATAGTGAAACACCATGAGAGTCAGGGCTAGATCAGTCCACCGATAAATAATTGTGACCAGGAACACTTTACCCTAGAGACTAATCCACCGGTAATAATAGTGGTCAGGAGTGTTCTGCCCTATGAGTTTTTGGTCCACCAACTATAATAGTGGGGTTCCCGCACTTGCATGAAATGATAATAAGTATGGTGTGATATGAGTATTAATTAGAGATTTAAAGAATCAGTTTGTCCGCACTATAGCTTGGCCTTTATTATCTATATTATTTGTACACTGTCTATATGATTATGCATGTGTTATATGCCCTTGTGTATTTGGCCTTAGATGTATAGTTACCTTGCTCAATACACAGCGTACTGACTACCTATTTTATAGGTTTTGCTCATTCCCATAAGTAGAGGGCCCTTCTAAATTGGTGCAAGCAAGTGATGTCATCTTCGATGCTTATAAGGCATCAGATAGGGATGAGAGTTGAGCTTCGACTTAGCCTGGGGATCGAGAGCGACTTGGCTAGATTTCCTTTTTCCATTTATTTACCTTGTATCGGTTTACTTTAGTTCTGTTTTATCGTACTGTACCTTTTTTCTATTTTGGAAACTTTAATTATGCACTCTTTTGGATTGTAAACTCTTTTTATGAGCACTCTAATTTCCGTATTATGAAGTTTCTAGTTCTTCTATTACTTCTTGTTTTATGATTGACTAATGGTTGTCGGTAATTTTTCTTAGCCTTCTGGTTAGTACGAGACATACCAGGGGATGGGCTTATACTAATCACGGTGATAATATCCCAAAAATTTGCAGTTTTATTTTCTTGCTTTAACTGTATCTTTTAATAAAATATAATTTTTTCAGTAGTGAATTTTGGGGGTACTAAAATATAGTTCGTAGATTAGGGTTAGGGTTGGTGTTAGGGTTTAAGATTAGGATTTTTGATGTGGGTTGAAGATGATCATGATGAATGATTGTGATGATGATGATTTGATGAGGATATTTTGTGTGTGATTTGCAAATGATGAATGTATGATAATAATAAAATTATTATATAGGGTTTAGATATAGAATATGTATAATTAATTTAGAAGAATAGGTTGAAGATGAAGTTACAGATGATGAATGTTATGTTGAAAGTGGTAATTAGGGTTGATGATTGGAGTGGGGTATGGATTGGTTTAGGGATAGTACTTAACCTCCAATTCACCTAGACACGGAGATTAAGGGTTTCAATAATAATGACCCACGCATACTTGATTATAATTGTTAAAAACTTATATAGAATTCGAATATGGAAGAACTTGTATTTTAATTTAAATTGGCTGTCATATGATTGTGTAACCCTAAGGATTTTATAGCCTATTTGTACCTCCTCAATATTAAAAGGTTATTCTAGTTAATTAACACTAAAAATCTGATCTAATTGCCCCCACATACAATGTCCTATTCGCCACTCCAAGTATAACTGATTAGATAAGCCTTATGATATAGAATCCCCTTAAAAGCTACTTTGTGTTCTAGAAAATCATAATGAAAATAATTAATAAAATAAGAATGCACTAAATAAAGCTAAACATAGTCTAAACGTTCTCTTGCATACCATACATATGTCTCTCTTGCTAGTGACTCATTTTGCAAGTTTCGTCTATAACTAGCAATGTAGTCATCCTTTTGTCTCCAAATTCAAAGGATATCCTCTATAGGTAAAGGAAAATAAGCTCTATAATAATAAATGCTAAGTTTTGATCATTTGCTCCTGCATTAGTGTGTGCCAACTTCTTCTTCTCCTCCATAGACTTGTCCATTTAAATAGAATTATAGATATGTGTAAATGATTGATTGATTAGTTTAATCATCCTATTATCATATAAGGGAACTAATAAAGGTCTCTAGTTTTCCTCAATTGTTCTATTTTATGATTCAATTTTTTATTTTTCAAAATCTTGTTAATTTCAATTTGATTTGGATCTCTTTAAATCCATGCTAATTCTATAACATCAATATATACCAAATCTACAAATGTCTCTTAAAATACAATTTTGTTAGTATATATATTAACAAAAAATGAGTCCTAACATTCAATTACATCTCATCAACAAAACACAAAATGCAAATTGTTAACAAATTGTATTATATTGCACTACAACAAAAACACGCTCATTGTCTTGTTGCTTATTCTCCCATTCTTCTTTATTCCGAACATCTATATTGCTCTTCAAATTCATCCCTTACCTACCAATGAAAAATGATAATATGCTATATCAATCATAGTCCATTAATGAATTTGACACCATATATAAAAGCATGAAACATTATGAAAGTTTGGAGAATATGTAGAGAGAGAGTTTAAACTATCACCCAAAACCGTAAACCATAAACTTGGAACATAAAATAAAATCCTAACCTTTAACCCTACATCGAAACCCCAAACCCAAACCATTATCCTAAACCCAGCACCAAAAATCCAAACCCAAACCATTATTCTATAACCATACCCTAAACTCTACACTATACACCCTATACCATATACCCTATACCATATACCGTCAACTTAAGCTCTAAACCATTAATCTAAAAACCTAAATAATCAATCTAAACCCTAAACCACCAACCCAAAACACTAAAATAAAGACCTATAAACCCTAAAATATATGAAATAAACCTATACAGTAATATAAAAACATAAACCTAAACTAAGGCCCTATACTAAAACCCTAAACCCAAATCCTTATCCTAAACTCTACACCACAATCCTAAACCTTCCATCCAAACCTTAAATCATTAACCCCAAACCCTAAAATAAGTGAAAAAAAATTAAAAATTTTAATTTGCAAGTTATAAGTATTAAACACACACTAGAACATGTAGAGACTAATATATGTTGGAATGTGCGTATAGATGTGATTGTAAGATCCTGTCCCAACATTCTCTTACTTCATCAATTTTATCATCATCGTATACCCCACCTCTTGCATATTTGAAGTCATAAAAGTAAAAATAAATTTTAATTAGTTAATAACTAAGTGAATTATCAAATGCATCATTATTCAGCTTGATATCTTTAGTAATGACTAAGAATCGTACCATTTTCAGATGTATATCCTGAGATCTATTTTTTAGCACATCATCAATGAATCTAAAAATGAACTAGCCACAATTGATGTTGTGAATAATATAAAATAAATAATTTGATATTTAATTTACACAAAAGCTAGTATTAGGTCTACCTAACTAGGATATATTAAATAAAATTCATAATATATGGAGAATCCTTGACTTTTTAACCTCTATACACATATATCTAATATTATTAAGCTTTTGATCACCTCATATACCTCTGTATTCCATATGTATTACACTAGTAGAGATTATACATAACATTATAACTATACTAGAATAAATTTGGTATTGTGGATAGTATTATTTGACCTTTCCAATATTCAAACATATCTAGTTTTTGGTCCATGACACAAAGCTTCCTACAACATTCCCCATCATAGATAGCTTATCGCTTTCTTTTTAATAAAGTGTATAAGAAGGCATCCTACATTGTTAAAGTCTATATGCTAACAAATTTATGATATGGAGCGAAAGGAGTCCTATGGACCATATCCAATCTGATACCATGATAAATGTGTACTAATCTATTTGCTAAGAAAATTGAGAGGTGAATTGCTTACAAATCACTTTATACCCTAATACAAAATATTCATTAGGTGCATAAGTATTAATAATTTACGACACATTATAAATTTAATAAAAAAAATATAATTTATAGCAATAAAGTTTTACCACCAAAAGAGAAGAAAAATGTGTTTCTTCTTCACAATTAACCCTAATTTTGTCAACATTAGGTATATGAAGCGGATGTGTGAACCAGATGGATGAATCCTTTGAGATTTAATCATTGATAGCTCTTCTTCCATATTAGTCATTTAATCAAAAGATTGGTTTGGGTTCTAGGTTAGGAGAGCCACTTAGTCATTTATCTTATGAGGTCAATGGCGTATACCACAACTTGTTTTTATAACCCCTAATACAAGACCCCTCTTCCATCTAAGATGTTTTTCCCTTTATACGTTATGAATAAGGCTATATTAATTAATATCCTCCATCGATTCTAATCATCCAAGCTATTACTTATATATGTGCTATATATTGAAGTTTAGAATCCAGGCGTAATATCTATAATAACTTCACGAACAATACTTACAAGATAAGTACAAATATGATTTGAACTTATAATTTTCTTCACAACTTCTTGTACATCTTCATTGACATACTTTCTATCATGTGTTATTCTACCCCTTCCTCCATAAGGTATCAACATTGATTAATATATGGATCTAATTTATAATAACTATTCGTAGACATTTAAGAACATAAATTATAATGCCATACAAAATTTTCCTTAAAGCCTGCATAACCTTTTTGATTTATATTATACTAGAAGTTATTATTCTGAAAACTTGATAATTTTTGAAATTTCTTCTAAATTACAAGTTAAAATAGCAATGAAATATCAAACAATAAAATAATATTGTTAGTTAAAAATAATAATTTTAATATAAAAAATATAAAATATTCTTTGGTATAGCAAAGTGTCACAAGCTCATCTAAAGTTTTTTCTTAATGAAATGATAACACCTAGATTGATTTGGGCATAAAGCTTTATCTATCTTTTTATATATTTTTTTCTTTCCCAAGTAAACCCTAAAGTTCTTAGGTGCTTATAGTAATGGCTTAGTAGCCACTTTCTCCCCTCATTTGGGATGATTAATCCTCCTACAAAATAAAATGTATTTGTATAACCTTAATACTGAAACTAATTTATTGAAGTTAAAAACATTTGACATACTAAAATAATAAACAAACCAATAAAATTACCTTTATTTTTTTTTACCAAATTTGTTCTTTGTCACCTTCATCAACCCTCTTCCAACTTGAGATAATGGTAGAGGCAAGATTTCAAGTGACCATTGCCATGTAAATAATAAAAATTTCTCTCCACTTGCCAATAGGGAATACCTATTAGTGCTCCATTGTAACTCCACACTCTCCCACTATTTCTTATGTTTGGGATTATCTTCATCACAATGGCACTCCTCTTCCTTTCATCATCACCAATATCATTTTTAACAATCTTTCTCTCCATGGCTCTATAATGTATAAATAAATTATTTCATACAAAATCATAATAACTAAGTTAACACAATGTTTTAACACATCACATTTTTATTGCATAAATATAAAAAAATAACACAATAGACTCATGTCATATTAGAATGTCATATAATTACCCTCATTGAATTTGTTTCTTCTCAATCTTGATTTTAGATTGCTTTCCTATTGTGATACATAAATCTCTTCAAAATGATCATCCATTTAATATATTTCCTTATAAAAATCATTATTATCATAATCATTAAGTGGTTGAGTTGTTTGAACATCTATAACATACACTCTCTCCCAGTGGGGATCATTTTCATCATCATAACCAATCAAACATTTGCAATTATTTTCTTCATGGACAATATCACTTACCATATTTTGTTAACATAATTAGTGATAAAGAAAACTTATGTTGCTTATGATGCTAAGATGAATGGATCCTATTTATGTCCTATCCTATTAAGATCTACTAATTTGAATGCTTCTTCATATCTTACTTTATAATTATTATCAACCAATATGCACATAAAATTTATGACATTAAATACAGTATAATCTAACTTCCATATCTTTTCAATTATTCTAAAATAATTTATATCTACATAAGTTAGATTATTTTCATTTGCACTAGCGATATACATTATTACATTCACTAAAGTTAACCTACTGTTCTACATGGTACTCTTCTCATCTTATATTTTTGGTAAATAAATTGTAACCATTTATGGAATATGTAGTATATAAGAAAGCTTGTATTAGGGCCTTTAGGATAAAAAATGTAAATTCTCAAAAATTAGGGATGGTGAATGTCTAAGGAGAAGGATGATGAAATCTCTAAGGTAATTTACAAAATAAAATTATGCTTATCCGTAATTCATTTTTCAATTTTTGATTTGTTTTCCATCCCTAATGAATGCATGTGCTGATCAACTTATGGTTTGACATCATCATTTTTTTGTAACACATGTAGATGTGCTATTTGAAACAAGCCAACATCTACATACCCAAATTATTTGCCCCCAATTCCTTATCATTCAATTTTCTTAGTATTTTGACACTTAAGAATATTGATAGTGTTAACATTTGACAAGTAATTTGTGGAAAAATTAATTGCCTATTACATATGTAATAATCAAGATTGTATCTCTTTGAAGTATATCTATTCTTCATGTAACCTTTAATCAACTTTATAAACTACTCAAACGGGCACATCAAATGATCATAAATAGGTCTTAACATTTTTACATCTCAAAATAAGTAAAATATTAGACATACCATAATTGTAATACCCTAAAAATTTATTCAACCTAATCTTGCATTTTAGTCCAATTTTTAATACCCCAATTTCTTAATCCTAAAATTTTAACCATAGCCAACACCTTGACTCAGATAAGTCATAATTTATAAATTGAAATCAAAACCCACTAAAAAATTTATCATTAATCCTTACCACTTTAGCTAATATAAATCACATAAACTAACCCTTAAATCATATTCCCTTTTCCTTTTTTTCCTTTTCTTTTCTTTCTCCTCCTTCTCCCATCAACCTTAGCAGCAAAGTTGATTTTGTTGCAACTTGACTACTCTTAGAATTGTATATTACACCCTCCCTATATGCACCATCATTTGCAATCATCCATCATCTCCACTACTTTCTTCTTCTTCTTCTTCTTCTTCTTCTTTCATATCTGCAGACCTGGACAATTGCACACTTTACTCCCTGCCATTATTTTTCTTCTTCCTATCCTTATGAAATGCATACACACAAATATCCCCATCACTTGCCCTTATTCCCAACACTCAACCATCTTTTCCCCTACACCACCCTACCATCCCTGATGCTCGTCATATGCCTTGCTCTTTTGTCTCTTTTCCTTTTCTTTATTTACTCCACATATGAACATATGCCCATATATATACTACACACTGCCTAAGCTCCCTCTTCTTTCTCCTTTCTTCCTTCTCTATTATTTTTCTTCTACCTCCTTCTTTCCTGTATTTTTGGCCTATACACTCACCATGTCCACCATTATGCACTATGATAACCACCACTCACTACCCAATGCTAATGGGTTTACCACCCAAAGGCACCCCAACATTCCCCAACACCATCGATGATCATTGTCGACAACCACCGCCTCTTTTGACTTCTTCTTTCTCTCATCTATTATATTTTTACAAAGCAAATGGCCTGTGCACAACTGTGTAACACTAAAATTTTCAATCACACACCCATGCAACCTAGCATTGCCTACCCATGCACCCTCTCACACCCGTGTAAGATTTAATTGTACACTTGTGCACATTCATTCAACTTACTACTTGTTTGAGCAGTGATGGAGCATGACCATGCCACTTTACACCACCTAGCCATGCACGATTCTACCTCTCAGTCTGGAAGTATAGCGCCTATAGCACAACTATGGAGTCCTTATTTTTTAGTTGCAAACCCTTATTTTTACCACTAAACATTGTCTAAACACCACTAAATTTTTATCATAGGTCCAGCACACAACCCAAGCTTCCGTTTGATTATGGTTATTTCCATTTTTTTTACCCTCTTTACCCTAACTTCTCCTTTGATTAAACTCTTTAAGCCTAACCATGGTTTTTTGGTGTTTTTCATTGGTCGTTTTCTACTATCCTTGGAGGACCAAGTCTAGGATTTGTGCTTAGAGCCTAGTCTCCTAGTTGGTAAGGATATTAATTAATGTTTAAGATTTTTATGTTATTTATTGTATGCTTATATGTGTTTCATGATATTGTTAATACATGCTTTCATATATGTTGATTATGATATTCTATAACAATATATTGATAGTATGGATTTTATGTTATTGAAGGAAAATAAGAATGGGTATGTATCATTATGATTTTGTTGTGATAATGTTATATTTGTGGAAATAGATCTTAAGGTATGAAATATGGGATAAATAATCTTTGATAACTGGACATAAGTATTTTTATGAAGTATGATGATATTTGGTGGATTTGGAAAATAATGTGGGTGGAAGGTAAAAGATTTTATAAAGTAAACGTTATTATTTGTACTTAAGGGTTATTTGGTGATTATGGGGTAATAAGTCAATTTTGGCATTTTATGTGTTAGGTTGATTAAAATATGATAGTGATATCTGAAAGAATGCTTCCGAGTGTTATTATTGTTTTAGGGGTATTTAAATGAATTATGTGTTAATTTGGGCATCATATCTTACAATGATAATATAATTATTCAATATGTAAAGTCTAGAGGTTAATTGAATTCTAAATAAATTAATAATGATTAACTTTATGAGGTTATCTATTGAAATTGGTAATCAAGGGTGTTTCATGGGAGGTGTTATGATAAATCTTTGAAATTAAGGTCTTGGAGATTTTAGTGAGTAGTAAATTGGGATAAGATTATTAATATATGTGTATAGGAACTAGACCGCCCATTATTGTTATGATAATAATGATGATATTTGAGAGTGAATTATTGTAAGAGATTGATGAATAATCAATAAGGGAGAATGATTTCTAAAGGGAGTGTAATTTATGTTTGAAAAGACTTAAGAACTTTAACTTATGCTATATATATATATATATTAATGTGTTCATTAATTAATAATTAACCTTAAATAAGACACTAATCACTTAAAGTGAAAGAGAAAATAAGGAGGGCCAAGGTTATCCATATATGTGTGTGTGTGTGTGTGTGTGTAGATATGTATTTCCATTCCACTAGGAAGAATAGTATCTTGGAAGAGCTCTGCCATGAGAAGGTGATGTTTGGAATCTCTATTCCACTGGAAAGAATAGTGGATAAGAAGCATTTTATCTCAAGAAGGTGTTTCGATATATTCCACTAGATTAAGAATACTAGGGTCCATAGTCATTATGAAATGAAAATATAACAATATAACCTATGGAAAAAAAACTAAGTTTTACCCTAGTGGGTAGGTTGTGGTGCGTAGGATGGGCCGCAGATATCTTGGGAGAACTTCCAATTAGTGATTCATGCTAAGTTTTACCCTAAGAGTCTTAAGAGGGATAAGTTGAAGGAGTTCATGCAACTGACTTGGGGGAGCATGATGATGAGGCATTACCATGCCCAATTCACAGAGTTTCTGTTGTTCATGCTGGAGATTATAGCTAATGAGTCAACTATAGTTTACTACTTTGAGAAGGGACTCCACGTTACCATCTAGAGGATGATGGGCACTATGACTTTTCTAGACTTTCCCACACTATATGAGAGGACATGTATCGCAGCTATGTTGGTTTAGGAGTAGGCTTCCATTCAAGGTAAAAGGAAGCGATAGATGCAAGGTTTTAGAGGTAAGATCAAGTACCTTGGAGGAGGACCTCTAAGGTTTCAGTAGATAGGTTAGAATTATTCTTGGGGAGGTTAGTATCAACACTAGGGGTCAATCAGGAGGTCAAGGTAGATCTTATAGTTAGTCAAGGCACTTCACTTGTTGTTTCTATTGTTATGATCATCAAGGGAAGAGTTATCGAGGCACTCTAATTTGGTGTAGGATGTGTGGTTAGCTGATCCCCTGGTCTTTCGAGTGTTAGCATTAGTAGGGTGAGTATCATTAGTAGGAACCACTGATTTTGTATCAGTAATCTTTTCAACAGAGGACCTACCAGCAACCTTTACAAAAACTTTAGTAGAGAGCATCTACCCCACTATATGGAAAACTTAAAGAAAGTGTAGGGAGACTATAAGGGCCTTACCCTTTCCCCTATAAGGGAGGAGGTCAGTCTCAGATTTCTAGAAGGTATCATGGAGGATACTAAGGAGGACAGTCAGGTAGAAGCCTAAATATCATCAACTAGGCAAAGGTTAACAAGCAGTTGGATGTGATCATAGTTAAATTCTCATTCCTCTCATTATTAGTTTATGTGTTGTCTAATTCAGGAGCATATCTTTCATTTGTGTCTTCATCATTTGTTGCTAAAGCTACATTTCCTTAATCTTCTTTTGTATCTATATCTATATTGCTTTCATCTGGGGATAGAGTGGACTATATTAGGCTCTACACATATGTGGCCTTGGAGATGGGCAAGGTGGACTTTTTAGTAGATCTAGTGGAGATGGACCTTCTAGATTTCATTATTATCCTTGAGATGGATATGTTAGGGATGTATAGGGTAGTGATAGATTATTTATAGGAGTTAGTTGTGTTGCATGGACCTTAGGGTATTAGGGTATTTTATCAGAGACGTAAGCCTAGGTCTAGAATGAAATATGTCTTTGCCCATACTTGTATTCTTGTATTGAGAGGGGTTACCTTATGTTTTTGTGCATAATTCAAGAGCTAAAGAAGGATGTGTCAATGCTTGAGGATATTCCGGTTGTTTGGGAGTTTCCACATGTGTTTCCTTAGGAGATTCTAGGTATGTTGCTAGTATGGGAGATATACTTTACCATTGAATTGGTATAGGGGACCAAACCTATTTCTAAGGTGCCCTATTAAATGGACCAGTGCACCTGAGGGAGTTAAATACTCAGTTAGAGGACTTGTTGGCACATAGGTATATCTGACAAAGTGTATCTCCATGGAAAGTATCTGTGTTGTTTGGGAAAAAGAAGGATGGGAGCTTTCACTTGTATGTAGATTATCGAGGGCTGAATGAGTTAACTATGGAAAAATACTATCTACTTCGAAGGATCAACAACTTATTTGATCAACTTTGGGGTGCTTTAACCTTCTTTAAGGTTGAATTGACATCGGGTTATCATCAGTTACTTATCGTAGAGGCATACATTATGAAGATGGCCTTTAGCACACGATATAAGCATTAAAAATTTACGGTGATGCCTTTCGGACTCAGTAATGCACCCATTTTTTATGGACTTGAGGACAATGATTTTTTGCCATTCCTTAATTAGTTTATGGTGGTTTTCATTAATGATATTTTGGTTGAATCTCGGAGAAGAGAAGAGCATGAGTAGCATTTAAGGATAATTTTATCTCTCCTAAGAGAGTATAAGTTGTACGGCAAACTCTTTCAGTGTGAGTTTTAGCTTTAGGAGGTTGTATTTTTGGAACACGTGGAGTTAGTAGGAGGAGTTATTGTGGACTTGGTGGTGATTCTAGCAGTGACTAACTGGAAGGCACCTACTAGAGTCTCTAAGGTATGTAGTTTCATGGGTTTAGCTGGGTACTACAGACCCTTTTTTTAGGATATCTCAAAGATAGCTCATCCTCAAATGAATGCTCTAAAGAAGATTACTAGATTTCAGTTAGATGATGTTTATGAGAAATCATTTCAAGAGTTGAAGTAGTGGTTGACTACAACATTAGTTTTAGCATTGCCTTCAAGTATTGATGACTTTGAGGCCTACAATGATGCATTGAAGCACAGACGAGGTTCTTTCCTAATGTAACTTGGTAGGGTTGTGGATTATTCTTCTTATCAACTGAAGTAACATGAGTAGAATTATCCAATGCATGATCAAGAGTTAGATGGAGTTTTTTTTTGCATTGAAAATTTGGAGGCATTATCTCTATGGGACAAAGTACAAATTCTACATCAACCATGATAGCCTCAAGTATATATTCACTAAGAAGACGTTAAATATAAGGTAGAGGAGATGGATAGAGTTGGTGAAGGACTACAATATTGAGTTGACCTACCACAAGGGTATGGACAACGTCATTAGAGATGCCTTGAGTAGGAAGACATTGCATTCTTTAGGTTCTTTTGTGGTGTCAATTCATTTGCTAGAGGAGTTTGGTGAGATGGGGATAGAGATTATCCAACATGGTGATATGGAGATTTGGATATGAGGTTTGATGATTTCATCTATGGTTTTGGATGAAATTCCATAAGGACAACCTAGGGATGTTAAGCTTGAGAGGTTTTGGTAGAAGATTTAGGATGATGGAGCTAAGGGTTTCTATATTGATGAGGATGGTAGCATTTGTTATCAAGGTCGTTGGTGTGTACCTCAAAGTTGCGGTAATCTAAAGCACTGGATTTTAGAGGAAGGTCACTATACTCCATATTCTATCCACCTAGGAGGGGATAAGTTGTATAAGGACCTTAAGATGATATATTAGTGGCCTCACATGAAACAGAGGTAGCAGAGTTAATGTTGAGGTATTTGACTTGTCAAAAGGTCAAGATTGAGCATCAAAGACTTGCAGGGTTAGTTTAGCCTTTAGATGTTCAAATGTGGAAGTGGGACTCCATCTCAATGGATTTTGTTAGTGGATACCAAGGACTCATAGTGGTTGTGATATGATTTGGATATGCGAGGTAGTTGGGAAGATTATCTTCATTTAGTTGATTTCTTACACAACAACAATTATCATGCTAGTATAGGGATGACACCGTTTGAGATATTGTATGGATGTAAATATAGAATACCTTTATGTTAGAGTGATATCCATGAGATTATTGTACTTGGGATAGAGTTGATTGATGAGATGACACAAGAGGTTTGGTTGATTTAGGAAACGATAAGTGCATATCAGAATTGTCAGAAGAGCTACGGAGATAAGAGACATCATGGTGATAGTTTTGAGCTGGAGGATAGAGTTATATTGAGAGTTTCACCTACTAAAGGAGTGCAGGGATTTGGTCAGAAGGGTAAGCTAAGCCTAAGGTTTATTAGTCTATATAAGATTATTTATTGGGTTACCAAGGTTGCATATCGCTTAGTGCTTCCATCAGAGTTAGCTCAAGTTCATAACGTCTTCCACATCTCTCAGCTAAGGAAGTACATCACAAATCTGTTGCATGTGATCATACTAGATGAGATTGAGATTTGTTATCTTACGAGGAGTGGCCTTTGAGGATTGGTGACATCAAGATTCGATGGACCCAGACAAGTTTCGTGCCACTCGTGAAGACTCTTGGAGCCGTCATGGAGTAGAAGCAATGACTTGGGAGACCAAGAAGGATATGCGAGAGGTGTATCACAAGCTCTTTATCTTAGGTGTGTTAAGTCGTAGGTAGTATAGTGGTAACTTTGATATGTTTAACCACCAAAATTGCTTCCTTACATCCTTTTTATCCTCTTCGCTATCCTAAACTTGTTAACTTTAGGAACGAAGTCACTTCTAAGGAGGTAGTGATGTAATACCCTAAAAATTTATTTAGCCTAATCCTGCTTGATTATCACTCTAATTTGATTATAATCTCTAGGAATCTTTTTCTTTTGCTGTAACCCAATATTTTAATTTCAAAACTTTAACTGAATCCAAAATCTTAATGCGGATAAGTCGTAATTCATAAACCAAAATCAAAATCTGCTAAAAAAATTACCACTAATCCTAACTACTTTGGTAAATCTAAAACAAACTAAACTAACCCCTAAATCTTTTTCCCTTTTTCCTTCTCTTTCTCCTTTTATTTTCTTTCTCCTCCTACTACCATCAATCTTAGCTTCAAAGTTGATTTTGTTGTAACTTGACAACTTTTACAATTGCAACAAGCACCCTCGCCACTTGCACCATCACTAATCACTTTTCTACAATCATCCATCATCTCCACTCCTTTCTTATTCTTCTTCTTCTTTCATATCTGTAGACCTGCACACATGTGCACTTTACACCCTACCATTCTTCTTTTTCTTCTTACCCTTATGCAATGCATACACCCAACCATCCCCATCCTCTACCATTGTTCCCAACACTTAACCATATTTTTCTTCGCACCACCCTTCCATCCCTCATGCTCATCACACACCTCCCTATTTTGTTTCTTTTTCCTTCCTTGATTTACTCCACACAAGCACACATGCCTATATGTGTGTGTGTGTGTGTATACATACACTACACTACACACTCTCCCTTTTTCCTCTTTATTTGACCTCCACTCTATTATTTTTATATCCTCTTCTTTCTCATTTATTCCCTATATTTTCTACCTCTTCTTCACCCTTCCTTCTACTATTTTTAGCTTGTGCACCACCACAACCATCATTAGCCTCCAAACACTGGTCGGCTGACCACCTAAGGTCACCCTAACCCGAGCATCATTGCCGACCATCACTGTCAAGAATTTATTTTCTTCTTTCTCTCATCCATTACATTTTTACAAAGTTCATGGCCTCAATCATGGTTATATAACACTAAAATTTCCTATCCCACACCCTTGCAACCTGAGCAACCTCGCCGACCATTGCTATCAACCACCGCCTCTTTTCCTTTCTTCTTTCTCTCATCTGTTACATTTTTACAAAGTGCATGGCCTCAATCATGGTTATGCAACACTAAAATTTCCAATCACACACCTATGCAACCAATAACTCCTAGCATAGGCACTCTCATGCCCTCGTGCATAGTATAAATGGATGCCCGTGTGCATCTATTCAACTTTTAACCTATTTGCCCAGTGATGGAGTATAGTCGCACCACTTTGCACTGCCTATTCGTGCATGATTCTTCCTCTCTAACTGGGTGTGCACAGCTTGTACTATATCCTTGCAACTCCTATTTTTTGGCAATGCACCCCTATTTTTACCCCCAAACCTTGACCAAACACCACCAAGTTTTTACCATAGCTCCACCACACATTCTACTAGACATCTAAATGTCCCAAACTTCCATTTGCTTATGGTTATTCCCTTTTTTTTTACCATCTTTACCATAATTTCTAATTTGGTTAAACTCTTCTAATCTAACCGTGGTTTTTATTTTGTATTTTTCATAGGTGCTTTTCTAGTGGCCTTAGAGGAAGAAGTCTAAGATTTGTATACTTAGAGCCCGGTGTCCTAGTTGGTAAGGATACTATTCAATGGTTAGGATTTTTATATTATTACTTTTAAAGTTAAATGTGTATCATGATATTGTTGATAAACTCTTTAATATATGTTGATTATGATATTCTATGATGATATTTTGATAGTAGGGATGTTATGTTATTGAAAGAAAATAAGAATGGGTAGGATGTATGATTATGATTTTGTTGTGATAATGTCATATTAATGAAAATATATCTTATGTTATGACATGTAGGCTAAGTAAGCTTTTATAAGTGGACATTAGTATTTTTATGAAGTATGATGATAATTGGTGGATTTGGAAAATAATATGTGTGGATGATACAATATTTTATAAAATAAAGGTTATTGTTTTTGGTTAAGGCCAATCTGGGGTAATAAGACAATTTTGGTATTTTATGTGTTAGGTGGATTAAAATATGATAGTGATATCTTGAAGAATGCTTGTGAGTATTATTGTTGTGTTGGGTTCCTTAAATGAATTAATGGTTAATTTGGGTATAATATCTTATAATGATAATATCATTATTCCATGTGTAAAATCTAGTGGTTAATCGAATTCTAAACACATTGTTAATGATTGGCCTTATGAGGTTATATATTGAAATTGGTAATCAAAGGTATTTCATGGGAGGTGTTATGACAAATCTCTAAAATTAAGGTTTTGGATATTTCAATTAGTAGTTAACTAGGATAAGATTATTGATGTATGTGTATGCGAACTAGACCTTACATTATGGTAATGATAATAATGTAGATATTCGAGAGTGACTTATTGTAAGAGAAATGAATAATTAATATGGGAGAATCATTTCTAAAGGAAGTGTAATTAGGGTTTGAAATGACTTAAGGACATGGACCTATGCTATATATATATCTATTTTAATGTGATTGTTGCCTGAGATATAACCTTGAATAAGACACTAATCTCTTTAAGTGAAATGGCATGTGTGTAGGGCTAAGGTGATCTATTTTTATATATATAGATATGTATTCCCGTTCAATCAGGGATTATAGTGGCTCAGAAGTGTTCTGCCCTAAGAAGGTGTTTCAGTGTTTTCCATCAAATCGAGAATATTGGGGCACGTTCTCATCATGAAATTAAAATATAATAGTATAACCTATAGAAAAGATACTAATGATTTAGAGTGGAAGAATATGTAAGTCAAGACCAAGGTGTTAATTTTATATATGATCTAATCCACCTGGGAGAATAGTATCTCGGGAGAAGGTTGCCTCAAGAAGATGATGCTTTTCAATGTGTTCCACCAAAATGATAATAGTGGCTCAGGTGTTTTGACCTTGAGAAGGTTCTTTAGAACATTCCATCGGTTTAAAATAGTGGGGTTCCTAAAGAATGAAAATGGGTTATACTTATAAAAGAGATTAGGATCATTTTCTATCCTATACGATGTTTTATTCATTTGTTTCTACAATTATTATATGATATGAAAGAATGTGCTAATCATTTCTTATTTTGATAGTATTGTTCCCTTGCGAGTACGTAAAGTACTGACCACCCATTTTATAGGTGGTTCTCATTTCCATGAGTAGCAGACCCTGATTCATATGTATAGGTCTCTGAAGATTAGCTAGATGATTATTTTTCCTATGATGCCTTATTTGAGGATGAGTGACTTCATCTATATTAGGGATTGGGAGAAGAGTAATTGGTATCTAGTAGATGTATTTAACCGAATACCTTTTTGGACTCTTGATCCATGGTATCCCTTCTTTTATATTTTGTATTATTAACCTAGAGTTAAGCTCCAAACTCATTATTATATTATAAATGTTTCTTTTGTTTCAAATTTCCTTGCATTGCCTTAAATATTTTAGCCTTGTGATTGATGTAAGGATAGTTGCATAAGCAAGACTCATTTACTTTTGCTGTAAAATAAAAAAATTTAGTAGTAAAAATCAGGTATTATAATAATACCAATGTATAAGGGTGAGAAGTGCATTTCAAGGAAACATAAAATAATCACAATCCCTTTTTTTCAAGGAGTTTAAACTATAAATGTGTATAACATTAGAGTAGAGTGCATCAAATAACCAATAAATCTTAATGATAGAAATTTGGACATGCTTTGGCAAAATGTCACTTATGGCTATCAAAATATGACAATTATAAAACTTCATGTTGATTAGTTTAAACCATTTCATTGACAAAATCCTCTTGCTATTTAAAGAATAACCCTTATCGTACCCAAACACTTTAAATATTTCATAAAATAAAATTTTATGATTTTATAGAGATTATGAGAAGCTAGTGGTAAATAAGTTCTTCTTCATTTATTCTACAATGTTGATGCATGTCTAATGCCTATATCCACCATATCCATTCAAGCATTGATCTAATCTTTAATCTTTCACAATATATTTTTTAATTTACCAACAAGACTATCACTTATATTTTTCTTAATATGTATCGCATTGAGGGAATGTCTCATATACAGAAATTCTCAATGAAGATGTTTTATTAATATAAGCATATTTTTCATCGCAACTGATGTAACCTTGACTTTGTTCTTCTTTCCATGTAGATATTTAATCTTTGCATATTCAAATGCACTTCCTAATCCATCAATGGAATGAATGCTTTCTCTACTGTTGGCAAACCATTAAATATTTTAATTTTTCTATAATAATAATAATAATAATTCCTTGGTAAAAATCTATAACTCCCTAGATTGATAGTCTTTTAACCATGCTTTAATTATTAGCATGATGCATTATTCTGTAATATTATTTATGCAAAATGACTTTTTACATTATAACCTAACAAGTTACCATATACTAGAATATTATTTTTAGTATAGAATATTAGGGATATCAAAGTGAGATTCTCTTCACAATATGCATCAGAAATCCTTATACTTATTTCCCACAAGAACATGAAATCATCTATCAATTGTAATACCCCACACTTTTGTGTAATAGATAGATGAGAAATTTTGATAAATTTTGGGCCTTTGATTTTAATCAAATGATAAGATTCGATTTAGAATGAATTTTTTTTTAAAATTATGTATGAAACAAGGTTTAATGAGTTTTTAGGCAAACCCATCGATTGGTTCTATGAATCGATCAGTTGTTTGTCATTTTAGCCAAAATGAGTTCCTCAACCAAACCGATCGAGTACTTTGGGCAAACCGATTGATTGGTGGACGAATATCAATGGGTATACCTAAATCTATCGAATGGTTTGTTGAGCTACTCATATTTTTCAAAGTTTGATTTTATAAAAAATCCCTTACAATAAAATAAAACCTTACTAACTCAAACCTATTGTCCCTAAGAGATTTTCTACTATTTTCATGATACATTTAACCCAAAATATTGCCTTAATTTTTCTAGAGGTCGACTGAGACACAAAAGGGAGAGAGATGACCTCAACTAGTTATATTCTTCCACCTCTCTCTAAGTTTGGTTCTAAGATCAATTCCTTTGACATTAGGTGTGCTTCTAAGTAGCGGGAAGATTCTTTTCACACTGACCTCCCATTTCCTCATTTATGTATGAAAATTTTGGCCTATTTGACCTAAGTTCCTTGGAATCACAAACTGAGCTCGGGAGTTAAGGAAAACAAATCCTAGGTAAATATGACCATTCTAATAATATTCAAGCAATCACAGGTAGGGTTTCAAGTTACCTTCTAAACCCCTCAATTTTCCATTTGATTGGTTGGCTATAAATAACCTTGATCCTCCATGCATTGCATTTTCTTTCAAATATTGGAAATTCTCCTAGTCTGCATTTCTTTCTTTTCTCCCACACTTCGATCTCTTACCAAATTATTCTTTCACACTCACTTGATCTTACCACAAGCCCTACCTTCTTTTAATTATAAAGTAAGGAAAAGTTATATTTTTGGGAAAATATTGAGTGGTTTAGTTGAGTTCTCCCTATTTTACACAGTGGTATGTTCCTACCCCTCTATTTTCTTGTTCAAATTTTATATAATTATAGTATGAAACCTCAGTTAAGATGTTTGGGTTTTAAGGTTTTAAAGGTGTAATTTGTCATAGACTTAGAGATCCTAGTTTTGAGGGATTTATGACGCATCAAGTAAGTAATTCATGCACCTAAAATGTTAGCATGGTATGTATGAGTTAAATGTATAAATGAAATAAGTTGAGAAAAGAGCATGAAAAAAGGATGAAATGCATTAAGATGATGTCATGGCAAGAAATGCATGATAATCTAGTTATTAATATGTTAGTTGATGTGGGTACATGCTTTTGAACGAGTAGAAATTATTTTTTTGCATGAAGCTATATGGAATTTGTGAAATTTTTTTTTGGTTAGGGTAAAACGATTGACCAGTCAGGTCAATCAGATCGACTGGTTGCTAGAATAGTAGACTAGTTGACCCAACCCATCGATTGGTTTAGCTATAGAAACCTATGTCTTGCTCTCTACTCAAACCTATTGATCGGTTTAGCAAAACCGATATACTTGTATATGAACAGTTGGCTGATTTGCAAAAATCAATTGGATAGTTGAAGAAACTATGGTCTATTTTGGTTGTACTAAATGACTTGTTGACCTAAATCGATAAACTGGTTGATACAACTGGTCGATTGGTTAGGCTAGACCAATTGACTTGTCCAGTAGGTTTGCATCATTTTTTGCTTTATGATTTAATTATATTTGGGGTTTATATTAGGCACTATATCATGGTTATTAATGGGATGAAATATATATTTTAACATGGGTTACGGGCCTAATCAAGGGATTTGAAATGGATCATAACCTATAGCATGCACTAAGAAATGTAAAGGCTAAATGTGTAACTAACTTGTAATTGGTGATAAAATGGGAATAAGAGTAATATAAATAAGTATGGAATTAGATTAAATCCTATGATGGATATGAACTCATTAGCAAATGATAAATGGTAAACCCATATAATTTAGGGAAAATGGAAATAAAAAGGATCAATATAGCTTAGTATGGGCATTTACCCTATCTGCTTGTGTGGGCCTTACATGACAACTCATCCTTATGAATAAAATACTAATTACTTGAAGTTAAAGAAAGTTGAGTTGAGCATGAGTTTAGGTTACTAGATCCTCGATTAGCTACTAGGGCTTACTTTGCCTTTGGGATTTTTGGTACTGTCGAGCTTTGCTTTTGAGTAATATTCTGAGAGGTCCCATTGCCTTAGCAACTCTATACACTGATGATATACTAAGAGGTATCAATACCGAAGGGTCTGGTTACCTAAGTGGTTGGCTTCAACCTGAACATATGTCTATATTGGCTGGTTTTTACCTAGACTTATGTCCATATTGGGGTGCTTCGACCTAGACTCATGTCCATTGTGGTGATTAGCTTCGGCTTGGACTTTATGTCTATTTTGGTATAAGTTTCCATTGTATGTGAAACTATGGGGTGGTGAATAGTCCATCACTCTATGATAATAAAATATGGTTATTAAGTAAGTAATTGATCATAAGTAAAGGATGGTTATGAGAATGGAAAATAATTGGCAAGAATGGAACTAAAGGTATGATTGATCGAAACATATACATATGGTTATCACACTAGACTAATGACTGATCTATCTACTTGATTATGAAATGGAATATTAATAGATTAACTCACTTATCTCATAATTAAATGAACTAATAACAGAATTTGAGGATTTGGTTAGTTGGGAATTCCTGTAAAGGTTGTTTATTTCTCCTTGCCATGAAGTGTGTACATGCCTAAGTGGAATGGTGGTGAGTTTATGCATTAAGTATTCTATTTTTTTGAAATTATTTGTGATAGTATAACTTCATGTGCTTTTATCCTTATGCATATATATGGCCTTAATAACGCTTGATGTAATCTATATTGCAAATGAGTAACTAGTATACATGCGTACATTGAGGGAGTAATGTGACTTACTCATTATATAGCATACTGATTTGCCCGTTTGCTTGGTCACCTCCTCATTCCCACCAGTAAAGGACCTTTTGCAGGTTTTTGGGGATGGCCAGTAAAGGGCCTACCTTAGTTGTGTTAGGGTTGTGTTCAAGGACATTTTGAAGGACTTAATGAGGTCCATGGAGTAATACGGTATCTGTTTTGGGCCTTGCTCTCCAACCCATGTTTTAAAATTTTATACTATAATATGTACTTGTAATTATTTAAACAAAAACCTTTAGGATCATTTTTGTAAACATTTTGGAACTTATTTTTAATTAAATTGTTATTGTGCACTCTACTTTTTTAGTATTTTCCTTGTGTAGCCTAGTATTTGCAATGGGGTTGGCAGCAGATGTCAAACGTGTGTCGAGTATGATATTAATACCCTATTTTTAAAAGTGTTTCCTAATTCCACAACATGTTTTTAACAAAATTTTTTGGTAGTGAATAATGGGGATGTTATAGGTTGGTATCAACGTGTATTCTTAAAAATGATGCACTATCAACAATTCTTTAAGCTAATACCATAGGTTAGTATTAGATTTTTCTTAAAAGCATATCGCTTTCATCAATAACTGAGTTGATACCACATTTTGGTATTTAAATGGTTCCTAAAGATTCTCTATCTTTTAATATTTATATTAAGGAATTTTACTCAACAAATGGCCTTGAACTTAATTTCTTTTCTTGATTTTTTGTTAAACACAAATTATTCTAAACCCACATGTCTGTGAGTGAGAGTTGGGTTTGGAATGTTTTGTGGTTAACTTGTGTTTCTTTTTGCAAGTCTTTGTACTCGGTGGCCTAAATTTTAGCCTAACTGCTTCTAGTCTTTGAGATGTGAAGTTCACTAACTACTACTATGAATGCATCAAAGCCTTCATAAGGAGTGTAGGTGTATATATGGAGGGCCAGATCCATGCACCTCAACCTCCACCGGTGCCTACAATTGCACAAACTTTGGGGGACTAGCTGAAGAGGTTAGGCATCATCACTGACCCATCTTTAAAGGTTAGGAGGACCCTGGCATAATGAAATGGTGGGTCTGAGATATAGAGAAGACTTTCACAGCCTGTTATTACTCGGGAGATATAGATGTGGTTGTCTACTACTCAGAGGAAGGGTAAATGCTTGGTGGCAAGGAATTCAGCTTAAGGGTAGAGAACCTACTAGCTAGGGCCCATTATTGGAAGAATTATGAGCTAGATTCTACCTAACTCACCTGTGGATGAAGAAGTAAGACGCGTTCATGGCTCTTCAGTAGGGGGCATGTCCATCAAGAAATACTACACTTGATTTATGGACCTTGTTCATTTTATCTAGAAAGTGGAAGCTAATGAGGTGATGTAATCCGATACTAATAGTTGTTGGTGGGAGTCACTCCACTCGACATGGTTGGAATGAATGAGAAAAATCTAGAGGCATGTTGAGTCATTCAAGCTGGAAGTGCTCAGTTAAGGAACAAGAGAAAGTTTGAGGGTTGCCATCATTCCGGTGACCTAAAGTGGGCTTTCTTTGATGGTTCCTACAACCAAGTTTTAGTTGGAACTTGGGGTTAGCAATCAAATTGAGAGGTTTCTCTAAGGGTCATACTAAGGAAAGGCACTACCACTGCAAGAATTGTGGGTTAGATCACCCATAGGTATACTGTAGAGGCAACAAGGTGACATGCCATTGGTGTGGCATGGTGGGACACTAGATGCTTGAATGGTGGGTCTATAGTGGTAGTATTCAGAGGAGGCAAACAAGATCTTAGAGCGTAGGATCGATTCAATAGCCATATGCTCAGTTACCAAGAGTTTCTCCATTGCCAACTAGTGCTGCTAGTTGTGCAAGTTAGCCTAAAGGTCTGAGGCCTCACCCTTTTCACTAAGGTAGAGGATCATCTAGCACCCTAAGAGTTCCATCAGTATGATGCTTGAATGTGGTGTGTCAAGCAAAGGCATAACACCAGGCTAGTGTAGTGATCAGTATGCTCACTGCCTTTACTCTCTCTTTCTATATATTGTTTGACACTGGGGTATCACATTCTTTTGTAGCATTTGCTTTTGTAACTAGAGCCACCTTATCTCCTACTAGTAGTATCTCCACTTCTATTATTTTTCTTTTAGGGGATATAATTGCATGCTCTTGGTGGTATCTAGGGATTGTGATGGTAGTAGAAGATAATAAGTTCCATTGGACTTCATAGAGTTGGAATTATGACATTTTGACATAATTTTTTGACCAAAGGGTACCAGGGTTTCATACCAGAAGTTTGGACCCAATCCCTCCACAAAGATTATGTCAATAATTACACTGAGTAACAAGTCTGCAATAAGTATCCACTCTACCTGTGCAATGTAAGAGACACTGAAGTAGCAAAAAATTTGGTGGAGCAAATGCCGGTAGTTCTTGAGTTTTCGATGTTTTCCCTAAGGAGATACCATAAATGCCATTAATTTGAGAAGTTGAGTTCATTATGGAAGTTTTTCCAGGCATAGAGCTAGTATATAAGGCTTTATAGCAGATAGCAATTGTAGAAATGAAAGAGCTCAAGGTTTAATTGGAAGAGTTATTAGAAAAAGGCTACATTTGTCCAAGTATATTACCATGGGGAGTTCTAGTGTTGTTCATGAAGAAGAATGATGGCAACTTAAGATTATGCATCAATTATCAAGGGTTGAAGTAGGTGACGGTAAAGAATTATTATCATTTGCCAAGGATTGATGATCTATTCGATTAACTCAAGGGAGTGAAGGTGATCTCCAAGATCCATCTTCAATTAGGCTGTTATTAGCTGAGGATAGTAGAGTAAGAAATTCTTAAGATTTCTTTCTAGATAAGGTATGGCCATTATGAGTTTACAGTAATACACTTTGGACTCACTAATGCACTTGTAACTTTCAAGTCCCTGATGAATTAGATCTTTTGTCCCTTATTGGACCTGTTCATTGTGGTGTTCATCGATAACATGCTCATTTACTCAAGTGATTGAGAGATGCATGAGCAACACTTGACGTAGACTTTAGCTTGCTCATATCACACAAACTATATAATAAGCTCTCAAAGTGTGAGTTTTGGTTAGATCAAGTGGACTTCCTTGTTCATTTGATTTCTAAAGATGGTGTGGAAGTGGATTCAGCTAAGATTCAAGTTGTTTCTGAATGGCCAGCGCCCACTTTTATAAAGGAGGTGTGTAGTTTTCTAGGGTTATCTAGTTATTACCATCGGTACACACTTTTCTAATATTTCTCAGCGATTAACCCAAATTTTGAAGAAGGCTACCCGATTTCAATGGAGTGAGAAGTAAGGCGAAGCTTTTAATGAGTTAAAGAGGTGTTTGACTTTAAAACTAGTGCTCACATTTCCAAGTGGGACCGATAGATTTGAAGTATATAGTGATGCTTCAAAGCACGGGTTGGGTTGCGTGTTGATGCAATATAGAAGAGTGGTGGCTTATGCCTCATGATAACTAAAGCTGCATGAACAGAACTATTCGATGCATGACCTGAAACTTACCACAATAGTGTTTGTTCTCATAATTTGGAGGCACTATCTCGATGAAGTTAGTGCAAGTTTTACATGAACCATAAGAGTATCTAGTATTTTTTCACTCAACAGGAGTTAACTTTGAGGTAATGTTAGTGGTTGGAATTGGTTAAGGACTATGACCTAGAATTGGCTTACCATGAGGGTAAAACTAATGGTGACATATACACTTAGTCTAACAACATTGCATTCGTTGGGTGAAATTATTTTATCAGACCAACTATGCTAGGAGATCAAGAAGATGAATTGAGGTAGCTATTATAGAAGGTAGAGCTAAAGGATTCTAGATCTATGAGGATTGTAGTATCAGATACTGTGCTAGATAGTGTGACCATAAGATTATGTGAAGCTCAAGAAAAAGATTCTTGAGGAAGGACATTACACTCCTTATTCAGTACATCCTAGAGGGGACATGTTATACAAGGAGCTAAAGATGGGATATTAGTGGCCTCACATGAAGTAGGAAGTAGCATAGTTTGTTGCTCGATTTCTAACTTGTCAAATTGTTAAGATCAAACACAAGAGACAGGTAATGTTAGGACAACCATTAGAAGTCCCTGAGTGGAAGTGGGATAGCATCTCAATGGACTTTGTGGTTAGATTTCAATGACCGATAGTGGATATGATTCCATCTGGATTATTATGGGTTGTTTAACTAAGACAACCATGTTTTTTTCGATGAAGGCAACATGGAGCATGGAACAATTAGCTGATGCCTATAGAAAATATGTGTTGAGACTTCATGGAGTTTCTATGGAAATTATATCCGATCGAGAATTTAGGTTCTTGTCACACTTGTGGCAGAAATTATAAGCTACCTTTTGTATAAAATTAAAGATCAGTACAACTTTTCACCAAACTACCAAAGGTCAGATAAGAAGGACCATTCATACTCTAGAAAACATGCTTCAGGCATGTGTGATATACTTTAAGGGAAGTTAAAAAGGTTATCTTAACTTGGTCAACTTCTACAATAATAATATTTACCATGACAGTATCAAGATGGTGACTTTTAAAGCCTTATATTGAATGGAGTGTCGTAATCATTCGTGTTGGAATGACATTAGTGATACATTCGTTCTAGGACTAGAAAATTGAGGAGACATTTAGGCACATCCGTTAGATTCAAGACTAGATGAGAGCCACCTAGGATTGACAAAAGAGCTACCTAGATCTAAAAAGATGTATTGATGGGTACAAGGAAGGAGACAGAGTCCTTTTAAGGATCCCACCCACTAAAGAAGTCATGAGATTTGGTAGAAAGGGTAAGCTTAGTCTAAGGTACATCAGGCTATATGTGGTTTTGTATCATGTTGGTGAATTTGCTTATCGTTTAGATTTACTAGTGGAGTTAACCTGCATGCACATCTTTCATGTATCTCAGCTACCGAAGTATATAGCATATCCTTCACACATTATATGACCAGAGCCGATCAAGCTCGATGAGTCTTCAACTTATGAGCAGCGACCAATTAGAATCCTTAACACCAAGATAAGAGAGACTCGTATAAAATTGTTCCTTTAGTGAAAGTCCTTGGTCATAGCATGGTACAGAGGAAGCCACTTGGGAGGCCAAGGATGAAATTCAATCTAAATATCTAGAGTTGTTTTCTTATTTGTTATCATAAGTGTAAACCTTTCTCCATAAGGGGGTAGTATCCCTATTTCTTTACTATCAACATGGTATGCGTATGACCTTTTGTGTAATGTATGAATTGATTATTATAAGCTTTAGGGACACAACAAATTTAAGGGGGTAGTGTTGTAATACCCCACACTTCTGTATAATGGATAGATGAGAAATTTTGATAAATTTTAGGCCTTTGATTTAAATCAAATGCTATGATTTGACTTAGAATGAAAATTTATTTAAAATTATGTTGGAAATGAGGTTTAATGAGTTTTTAGGCAAACCCATTGATGGGTTCTATGAACCGATCGGCTGGTTTATCATTTTAGCTAAAATAAGTTCCTCTATCAACTAGTTTGGGGAAACTAATCGACTGATGAATGAAGAGTCAACTAATATACCCAAAACAATTGATTAGTTCATTAAACTGGTTATATTTTCCGACGTTTGATTTTCAAAAAAATTACTTACACAAAAATGGAACCTTACCAACTCATATTAATTGTACCTCAGAGATTCCTAATCATTTTCATGATGCATTCAACCTAAAATATTACCTCAATTTGTTTTAGAGGCCAAACAAGACACATGATGGAGAGAGATGACCTCAGCCACTTATCTTCTTCTACCTCTTTCCTCTACCCGATTCTGAGATTGATTGTACTGACTTCAGGTGTGCTTCTGAGTAGTTGGAAGATTGCTTCCATGCTAACCTCCCATTTCTTCATTTATGTAAGAAACTTTTAGCCTATTTAACCTAAGTTCCTTAGAGTCACAAATTGAGCTTCAGATTTAAGGTAAGCAAATCCTAGAAAAATCAAATAGGTCTTATTGAATTTAAATACTCATAGGTAGGGTTTTGAGTAGCCTTCTGAACCCCTCTATTTTCCCTTTAATTTGTTGGCTATAAATAGCCCCAATTCTCCATGCATTATATTTTCTTTCGGCCACTGAAAATTCTCTAAGTCTACGTTCTTTTCCTTTCCCCCACACTTTTTGAGCACTTGCTAAATTTTTTTTTGACACTCACCTGATCCTACCTCTAGATCTACCTTGTTTTAATTGTTAAGCAAGATAGAGTTAGATTTTTGGGAAATGATTGAGTGGTCAAGTTGAGTTCTTCTTATTTTTCCCCAGTGTTATGTTCTTTCCCCTCTGTTCTCTTATTTCAATTTTGTGAGGTTTTTATATGAAACCTAAATTAAGATTTTTAGTTTTGAAGGTTTGAAGATTTGACCAAGACTCAAGACCTTAATTTTTATATTCCATATCTTAAGATATCTTCTAAAGTAAAATGAGCAAGCACCTTTGACTTTAGTCTATTGGTATTTTTTAAAATCTTCCTTAAAACTAATTTTATTAAAATTCATTGTTTATTTTATTCCCAAACTCTTTGAAAAGGTTTTTTTTTATAAATTAGTTCCAATCAAAACTAGTCGGTTATTTTCAAGACCGATCGACTAGTTTGGTTCAAACTAAGGATGTTAAATGTATAAAAACTCAAATCTATCAATTGGTTTAGTAAATCAATGGATTGGTTCTAAAACAAATCAAATGGTTCACAAACCAAGTAACTTGTTTGAATAATCAATCAATGGGTTTTGCTTCAATAGAAACCTATTTAGTCTCTATTTGAACACATCGACTAATTAACAAAATTGATCAACTAGTTTGACTATATAAACCCATTTCATATATATTTAAACACTATGGCTAGTTTCACCAAACTAATTGATTGGTTTAGAAACCAATCCACTAGTTTGACCAATTAAGATACAGTTTGAGATAAAGTGCAAAATGGTTGTTGCTTTGGTAGTAAAAAAATTAGATACTTTGAGTAAAGTAATCAATTGGCATGAAGGACACATTAACAGGTTTATTAAACCATTCTACTACTCTCATATGTTTATAAAACAAAAAATGTACTATAATAAAGCAAATCAACTAGTTTTAATAAGTAATAAACTAGTTTGCATTATGGAAACATTTTCCTTTCATACCTAAAAACAGTCGGGCAACTAGTTTTAACAATTGATCAACTTTTATGGGTAATCAATTGACATATGTTACCCAACTAATTGAATGGTTAGCATTAAATGATGAAAAAAATCGGTATGTTGCTCTTGTAACAAATATATGCTATTTTATTCCAATGAATAAACAATAGTCCATAAGGATAAAATAGTATTTATGACGAAGCATACAAACAACTTTTGATATCTCATTAATTACATAAATCAATTATTTACGCCTACCTAAAATTAATTCTCAACTTCTCACTTTCAAACTCATATCAAGTTAAGATATTTTCAATAGTGTTTGTGATCATTTTACTTGGATAGAAATTACTTCTTGATGTAATATTTATTTCATTCTTGCTAGATTACACTCATAAATTATTCTTTCAGTTTTATATTTTTATCATTTGTGAAATACATTTTAATGAACCACTACTCTCCTTAAAACTCATTATAATAAGGTTGTGTGTTACCAAGCATTTTAATGAACCTAGAGAGAATACCGAGATTAACTTACAAATTAGCTCTTAGAAGGTCATTGAAATAGTAACCTCATAAACCAAGAGAAAATTAATAATTAATAAATACACCAAAGAATCGAAAGCTAAAAAACAAACCCTTTTAGTAGTTCAAGTAGAAACATTATATTCTTTAAAAATACTATACATTATGTGTCAAATTTTTACTTTATCAAGTTTAGTCCAAAAATCGTATTCATCACCCTCTAGGTTCTTTTAAAAATACACCTAACTTATATGATATTATTCTCTTAAAAGATCATATGCTACATTTAGAAAACCACACATGTCGTACCATAAGATGGTTTTCACAAAAATGGATTCCAACTGTATAAACAATAATTTGAAGGCCAAAATAATGTTTTATTTTTGGATTCAGAAGCATCATAATCCCTTTTTGAGGATTTCAACATTAAGATATAAAAAAACTAAAATAAAAAAATCTTCCAAAACAAACAAGTGAGATGCCCACCAAAAGACTGTTGACAAATCACAACAATAATATCTTAACAGAATGTATAAAAAAATGTACAAATATACTACACTTAAATTAAACTCACAGCTATAAATTTGATATCAAAGAACTTCTAATTATGTATTAAACACAAAAAATATAAAAATTAAGGAAACATTTATGAAGAAGGAAGATGAAATAGGCACACCTAATCAGAAAATAATGGATAAAATAAAAGAGATATAAGGTTGGCTAGCTGTAGTGATAAAGGTGGTGAGTGGAGAAGAAGAAGGTGTTAGAGAAATAAAAAAAATTGTGGAAGGCATTATGGATATATTAGTTTGCATGATATGTCTTCGTGTGTGTTTGTTTGAATGTGAGAAGTGGAAAATGCCCTCTAGGTTAAAATTAAAGAATAAAAAAAATGTTGTTAAAGTAAAGATAACAAAAAAAATGGAAAAAACTTGAAATAAGGTATAAATGATGGTTAAAGCTTGGAAATGATTTCTTTACCCTTAAAATATTGGAAGAAAAATAATCCTAGTATGTTATAGACACCATTTATACTCTTTTCTAATATGCTCCCACTATAGACCGCAGCTATAATTCTTTAAAAGCCATCAATTTTTTCATTCCTTTTTCATGCCATTTATTTTTTGATAATGAACTTATAGACAACTATTAGTATTAAAAAAACTATATATATGTTTACATCTATGTTTACTTTTTTAGTTGTGGAATATTCTACTCCTAAATTTCTTGTATTTCTCCTATACATTCTCACTTACATGAGTTATGCATAAGAAATTCTATGAGATGAGAATGATAGTAGAAGGAATTTCAAGATCCATTAATATCTTGAACTTCTCAATACCCACATAAAATTTTCTTCCTTCTTGGGTGACATATAAGTAAACAAAATGTTGAAATTTAACTATGTTCGTGTGTAACACCCCTATTTTTCACTAGTAAAAATTTTTCGTTATAAAACATGGTAGAAGTGAAAACATGAGAACACTTCTATGAAAAAGGTGTGATACAACCATACCTAGCATAAGATAGAAATCCCATCATCCATCCCATTCTAGACATAAATTTTAGTGTCCAAACTAACACAATATTGAGATAAGTAAAGTATGTAAATAATATAAGAGGTAAAATGTTTAGGTGTACAACTAAGGCCATAAAAGTGTAAAATAGTACAAAATATAATAAATAAAGAAATCCAAAATAAAACATCATAAAACAATTCTTGGCTACAAAGGAATCTCAAAAGATAAAGGTGTCCTGGTATGTCTTTACTCTAGGTATTCAAGCCCCAAATAAGTATATGGCCTCCTATTAGCCATCCATCACTACCTACACAAAAGTCCTCTAATTATGGGATTCATTAGGTGATATATTAAATGGGCATTTCATTAATCACATACTAAGTAAGCCAAGTTATCTATTATGGAATTCATGAAACATAGAAGGTCATAGAGGGCATACCAATCATATTGGTCATGCACAAATAATTCTTATATGTTAACATTCTATAGAGACAAACTATACTCATTAGATCCTCATTACTCGATACATTTACATATGCATAGAATGTTATAACTATCATATTAACCGCTAGACATATATAAAATGTTAATCACATACATTACATGAATTACATACATCATCATGAACCTTAGTAGAGATACCTTACATAGTGGATAACATATGAAGACACTAAAAGCCATTCATTATTATAATAGGTTAATCCAATTATTACCTTGACATCATGGCGACCACATTATTCAAATCTATGTAGATTCATAAGAGTTTCAAATAATTCATAGGAATTAATAAACGTTTTGAAGAATTATGAGTGAACAATAAGTTCTCCATCATGGGAATCACCCTTAATAGAATTCCAATAATATCTAGGTTACTAAGTAACCATAAAAATGTAACCATCATTATCTACTACTTACAAACATAAGCCAAGGTAGCAAGCAATCGAAACTATTCTAGGTATCCTAACCATTACGTGTTAACCCCTAGGTACACTAGTGGTCTAAGTAGATTAGAAGTGGTACCAAAACCATCATGGGTTCCCCTACCAATAGGTGAACCATAGTTCAATAGCTAACCCTTGTTAGGTACTTCAAGAGTTAGAGAAACATGGGCTCAATTGAACTCTCTTTCCCTTTAAGAATTTAGTATCTTATTCAATTTGGAATTTAAGATATGCCTAAGGTATTTTTACCACATAATCCAAACAAAACCATAAAAGGTTTCACCATGCTCCATACTTCCCATTGAGGGTATATAAGGTGACACTCACAAATCTAGAACCATACGATCCATCCATATGTACATGCTTAATTCATCAATTAGTTTTCATTTATTCTTGATTTTTATTCACTAACAAAGTTTAGTTGGATCCTAAGAATATCATTTATCCTACATCCAATAAGTCAATAACTAAGTAAGATGGTCAATTGTTTCCAAAAATGCCTTAAAGAATAGGATTTGGTGCTAAGATATCATGGACAAAAAGTGGATTATAAAGATTGTAGCAATGTATAAAACATGACCTTTGATTAACTAAGAAGCATATCACTTGATCGAAAGAAGAGATCTGTGCATTGACCATTAAGGCTTATTAGTTAATCATCCAAGAACATAACACATCTTAGGACAATAATAACTAGTCAAATGAAGGAATATAATAGTTGATTTGAGAAGCACTATCAATCTACACCTCGATGGATGACAATCATCAATCAACCAAATATAGAACATATCTTTGAATAAGGAAAAATAATCAACTAAAAGGAAATATTAGATGATCAAAGAAGCTCCATTAATCTACTAAAGTTTCTCTTAGTCGATGGGTCACTATGACACATTGATGGATGAGGCACATCAGTAAACCAATGATACTATTAGTAAAACAATAACTTTGAAAATTTCTTACAAAAATCTACCAACATTGTAGCATAGGATTATATGAACTATCATGAATTAAAATCATTCTATAACATATTTCTAGCATCTTATAATGATTTAAAACCACTTATCAACACAAATTATACTCATAAGTTAAAACCATCATTTAAGTATAAAATAAACTAACACATGCCTTTTACCCAAAATAATATCATATATTTAAATGAAGGTATATTATTCTTTCTGAAATCTCTAGCACAAGCATATTCTTACATATCTCAATACTTCTTATTCCCCAACAACTTCATGTCAACTCATTTCTCTTAAGAGGCAAGAATGGCTTACCTCTCAAGAAAAAGAATAATAAACAAGGTTAAGGACTTTAACAAAATCCTTTAACACCATCAGTATTCTAATTATAATACCCCCACAATTCTTCTTAATAGATGGATGAGAAATTTTGACAAATTTTGGGCCTTTGGCTTTCATCCAATGCTATGATTTAATTTAGAATGAAATTCTATTTGAAATTATGTAGGAAATGAGGTTTGGTGAGTTTTTCAGGCAAACCCATCAATTAGTTCCATAATCCAATTGATTAGTTTGTCATTTTAGCCAAAATGAGTTCCTTGACAAAATCAAACTAGTTTGGAAAAACCAATCAATTGGTGGATGAACCATCGACTGATATACCCAAACTAATTTACTAGTTCATCTATTTGTTCATATTTATCAAAGTTTGATTTTTTGAAAAGTCCCTCACACTAAAATAGAATCTTACCAACTCATATCAATTTTCCGCAAGAGATTTCTAACTATTTTCATGATGCATTTAACCTAAAATATGAGATACTTGATGTTGAGAGATTACCTTAGCCACTTGTCTTCTTTCTCCTCTCTCCTCTTCCCCGTTCTGAGATTGATTACTTCAATCTCAAGCATGTTCTAAGTGGCTAGAATATTCCTTCCACATTTACCTTGCATTTCTTCATTTATGTATGAAAATTATGGCATATTTGACTTGAGTTCCTTAGAGTCACAAATTAAGCCTTGGAGACTAGGTCAGTAAGTCCCAAGCAAATCCAACCATTTTAATCTAATTCAAAAGTTGACAAGTATGGTTTCAAGTTTTCTTCCAAACCCTTCTATGTCCCTTTGATTGATTGGCTATAAATAACCCTAATCATTTATGCATTTCACTTTCTTTCAGCCAATAAAAATTCTCTAAGTTTGCTTTCTTTTCTTTTTCCCATACTTCAATCAATTTCCAAATTGTTTTTTCACAATCACATGATCCTACCTCTATCTTTACCTTATTTTAATTGTTAAGCAAAGCAAAGGGAAAAGATTGAATGGTCCAATTGAGTTTTCCCTATTTTACCCAATGGTATGTTATATCCCTCTATTTTCTTGTTTGAAATTTATGAGGTTTTAGTATGAAAGCTAAGTTAAGATTTTTATTTGTTTAGTTTTGAGAGTTAAAGTTTTTTTTAGATTTGGAAAACCTACTTTTGAGGGACTTAGCCTAAACCAAATAAGTAATTCCTGCACCTAAAATGTTAGCATGTATCACTATATGAAAAGTGATATATTTTATTAGATTATACATGTTGGTATGATGAAATGCAGTGGTATACATGCTTTAAGTGTTTAAATGACGTAAGTTGAGAGAAGAGCATGAAATTTGAGGAAATGGCTTATGAGGATGTTATGTCAAGAAATGTGTGATAATCTGGTTAGTAATATGTTAATTGATGTTGGTACATGCTCTAAGAGGAGTATAAATGATTTTTATGTTGGAATATGTATGGAGTTTATGAATTTTGTATTGTGTTATGGTAAACTGATTGATCATTTAGGTAAAATTTATCAACTAGTTCCTAGAACAATTGACTAGTTGACCAAACCTATTGATTGGTTTGCCTACAAATACCTTGGTCTTGCTCTCCACTTAAACCTATCGACCAATTTGACAAAAACCAATCGATTGGTATATGAACAATTGACCGGTTTGCCTAAACTAATTGATTGGTTAAAGAAAGTATGATCTAGTTTGGTTGAATCGATCGAATGGTTAACCCAAACTTATTGACTGGTTGGTGCAATCGGTCAACCGATTGGACTAGGCTAATCTATTGGTTCAGCTAGTTTACATGATTTGTTGCTTTATAATTCAATTATATTTGGGGTTTATATTTGGGACTATATCAAAGTTATTTATGGGATAAAATAATGATTTTATCATGTATTACTGGCCTGATTAAGGAATTTAAATGGATCATAATATATAACATGCATTATGAGCAAAGTAAAGGCTAAATATGTAACTCACTTGTAATTGGTGATAAAATGGGAATATGAGTAATAGAAATCAGTATAGAATTGGATTAAACCATACGATGGATATGAAACTCATTGGACAAGGATAAATAGTAAACCCACATGGTTGGGGAAAATGGAAATAAAAAAGTGATCAATATGGCTTAATAAAGGATTTACCTTATTTGCTTGTATTCTATTTGTTAGAATTATGCGTGACAGTATGATTTTATGTGCTTTTATACTTATGCATATATATGGCCTTCATAATGCTTACTATATCTATATCATGAAAGATAAACTATTATACATGTGTACATTGAGTGAGTAACTTGGTTGACTCAGTATATAGTGAAATAATGTGCTCGTTTACTCGGTCACCTGCTCATTACTACTAGTAGAGGAACTTGTGCAGGTTTTCTCGGATGGCCAATAAAGAGCCTACCTTATTTGGCTCAAGGTTGTGATTGAGGACATTTGAAAAAAATTGACAAGGATTATAGAAGACCATAGTATCTATTTTAGGCCTCTTACCACAACCCATATTTTGAAACTTTGTACTCTAACATGTACTTGTTAATTATTTGAATAGAACCCATTAAGGTCATTATTGTAAGCATTTGGAACTTGGTTTCAATTAAATTATTATTACACACTTTATTATTTTAGTATTTTTGCTAGTTTAGCCTTGTATCTGATATGGGGTAGGTGAAAAATGCCTAACCTATATCAAGTACGGAAGTGACACCCAATTTTCAAGTGTTTCTTACTTTTGGAATACGTTTTTAATGAAATTTTTTGTAGTAAAAAATGGAGGTGTTCTCGGTTGGTATTAAAGTATTTTCTAAAA
Source organism: Tamarix chinensis (assembly GCA_030549775.1). Classification (NCBI taxonomy): domain Eukaryota; kingdom Viridiplantae; phylum Streptophyta; class Magnoliopsida; order Caryophyllales; family Tamaricaceae; genus Tamarix; species Tamarix chinensis. Next base: position 59,276,770 of record CM060177.1, on the reverse strand, counting down.
TTGCAAATACATCCAATAATTTTTAAGCTAATACCTTAGGTTGGTGTTAGTGCATTTTCTTAAAAATGTAGTACTTTCAACAATTATTTATGCTAATACCATAGGTTAGTAGTAGAGTTTTCTTAAGTGTATCGCTTTCATCAATAACTTAGCGATACCATAGTAGTATTCGAACGACTCCTAAAAAAATTCTATATCTTTTAAGAATTTTACTAAGGTATTTTACAATACCAATGGCTTTAAATTGAATTTCTTTTCTTGATTTTTTGGTAAACTATGATTCTTCCAAATCTGGATGTTTGTGAGTGAGAGTTGAGTTGGGAATGTATTATAGTTAACTTGTGTTTGTTTGTGCACGCCTTAGTACTTAGTAGCCTGAACTTTACCCTAACTTCTTCTAATATTAAGGATGTGATGGGCACTAACCACCACTATAAATGTGTCAAAGCCTTTATGGAGATTGTGTGAGCATTTATGAAAGTCCAGATCTAAGCACCTCCATCAATGCCTATAACTACACCATCTCCAAAGGATTGGCTCAAGAGGTTTGGGCATCATCATATGGCGATCTTCGAAGAACAAGAGGATCATGACACTATAGAATGTGGATCCGAGACATGGAGAAGACCTTTACAATCTATGGTTTCCTGGGATACAGAAGAGTAGATGTAGCCATCTACTGCCTCAAGGGAAAGGAAGACATTTGGTGGTCGAGTATTCATCGAAAAGGCGGAGAATTTACAAGTTGGGGGCCATTCTTGGAAGCATTATGAGCTATATTCTACCCAAATCACTTGTGGATGAAGAAGTACGATGATTTCTTGGTTCTTCAGTAGGGGGAATGTCCAACAAGGAATACTACACTCAATTTATGGACCTAGTTTAGTTTTCCCAAAAGTGGAAGCTAACGAGGTGATACAAAATCACAGCTTTAAGATTGGATTGGGGATTCAATACCAGTATTTGTTGGTGGGAGTCACTCCATAAGATATGGTCAAGATTTATGGGCAAGATCTATTGGCATCCTGAGTCATCCAAGCCCGGAGTGCTCAGTTAGGGAGCAAGAAAAATTTTGAGGTTCGCCAGCATTCTAGTAACTAAAAGAGTGCTTTCTCTAGTGGTAGCTTACCACCAAGGTTTGGTTGGTTATTAGGGTCATGTTAAGGAAAGGCACTACCACTACAAGAGGTGTGGGTAAAATCACCCAGGGGTATAATGTAGAAGTAACAAGGTGACATGCCATGGGTCTAGCATGGTGGGACACTAAGTATTTGAATTCTATGTCGATAGTGGTAGTATTTAGAGGAGCCAAGCTAGAGCTTAAAGCATGGGATAAATCAATTCAACAACCACAACCTCAGTTACCGAGAGCTCCTCCATTACCAGCTAGTGATGCTAGTTGAGCGAGTCAGTTTAGAGGACTAAGGCCTCACCCTTTTTAGAAAGGGAACGGGAAAGGATTCGATAGCACCCTAGGAGTTTCATTAGTAGGATGCTTGAATGTGATGAGTCAGGTAGAGGGACAAGACCAAGGTGGTGTTATCTCTACACTTTCTAGCTGCATATTATTTAACTCTAGTGTTTCGCATTCTTTTGTGGCATATGCTTTTGTGACTAGGGCTACCTTATCGCTTGCTAATAGTATCTCCACTTCCATTATTTTGCCTTTAATGGATATAATTCCATTCTCTAGGTTATATCAAGGGCTTGTGATGTTAGCAAAAGAGAATGAGTTCCCTTTGGACCTTATAGAGTTGGAATTATGAAATTTCAATGTAATTGTTAGAATGGATGTGCTGGGAAAGCATTGAGCACTGATTGATTGTGTGCAAGAAAATATGGTTCTATGAGTACCAAAGGGTACTAGGGTTCCATACTGGAAGTGTGGACCCAATCCCTCTACAAAAATTATGTCAACAATTGCGCTATGTAACCCAGTTTGTAAGTGGTATCCACTCTACCTATGTAGTTATAGAGAAATCAAAGTAGAACAAATACTATTGGAGCATATGGTGGTAATCCATGAGTTTATTGATGTTTTCCTTAAAGAGATTCAAAGAATGATACAAGTTTGAGAAGTTGAGTTCATCGTGGATGTTTCTCCAAGCATAGAGCTAGTATCTAATGCCTCATACCAGATGGCACTTGCAAAAATGATAGAGCTCAAGGCTCAGTTGGAAGAGCCATTAGAGAAAGGCTACATCAATCCAAGTATATCACCGTGGGGAGTGCCAGTGCTATTCATGAAGAATAAGTATGACAGCCTAAGATTATGAATTAATTATCAAGGGTTGAAGCAAGTGACAATGAAGAACCAATATCCTTTGCCAAGGATCAATGATCTGTTCAGCCAATTCAAGGGAGCTAAGGTGTTCTCCAAGATTGATCTTTGATTAGGCTATCATTAGTTAAGGGTAGCAGAGTAAGACATTCCTAAGACTACTTTTTGAATAAGGTATGACTATTATGAGTTCATAGTAATGCCCTCCAGAATCACTAATGTGTCTACAGCTTTCATATCCCTGATGAATAATATCCTTCATCCCTTCTTAGACTAGTTTATTGTGGTGTTCATCAATGAAATTCTATTTTACTCTAGCGACAAAGAGAACATGAGAAACACTTGAGGCAGACCTTTGCATTACTCAGATGCATTACTTAGATCACACCAACTACATGCTAAGCTCTCAAATTTTAAGTTTTGGTTAGATCAAGTAGACTTCTTTAGTCATGTGATTTCCAAAGATTTTGGTGTATTGGATAGAACCATGATTCAATCTATTTTTGAATGGCCAATGCCCATTTTTGTGAAGGAGGTGCATAGTTTTCTAGGGTTTTCAAGTTATTACTGTTGGTTCATAGCAGACTTCTCTAAGATTGCTCACCCAACTTTTGAAGAAGGCTACCTAGTTTTAGTGGAATGAGAAGTGTAGTGAATCTTTCAAAGAGTTGAAGAGGTATTTGAATTTAGCCCTAGTGCTCACATTACTAAGTGGGACCAATAGATTTGAAGTTTACGGTGATGCTTCCGAGCACGGGTTGTGTTGCTTGTTGATGAAACATGGAAGAGTGGTGGGTTATACCTCAGAAAAACTAAAGCTACATGAAAAAAACTATCCAACACATGACCTAGAACTTGCTGCGGTAGTGTTCGCTCTAAATATTTGGAGGCACTATCTCTATGGAGTTCAATGTAAGTTTTACACTAACTATAAGAGTCTCAAGTATATTTTCACTCAGTGAGAGTTGAACATAGGGAAACATTAGTGATTGGAATTGGTCAAGGACTATGACCTTGAATTAACTTACCATATGGGTAAATCTAATGTGGTTGATGCACATAGTTGGAAGACGTCACATTTTTTGGGCATGATTATTTTATTAGACCGGTCGTGCCAATAGATCAAGAAGATAGAGATTGAACTAATCATTATTGGAAGTATGGAGGCAAGAATGAGTGCACTAACCATCACACATTCAATCTTCAAGGATATTCAAGCTAACCAAGAGGGTGATGTCAAGATCAAGAGAATTCAAGCAAGTATTGTGGAAGGTAGAGCCAAAGGATTCTAGATCCATGAGGAAGGTAGTATTAGATACCGTGGTATATAGTGTGTACCACAACGTTATGTGGAGCTCAAGAAGAAGATCCCTAAGGAAGGATATTGCACTCCTTATTCTTTACACACTGGAGGGGACAAGTTGTATAAGGAGTTGAGAAAGGTATATTGGTAGTCCCATATAAAGTAAGAAGTAGACGAGTTTGTTGCTCAATGTTTAACCTGTCAAAATTTCAAGATTGAACACAAGAGCCCGACAAGGTTAGGATAACTATTAAAAATCCCTTAGTGAATGTGGGAAAGCATATCAATGGATTTTGTGGTTGGAATTCCGAGGACCTATAGTGGATATGGTTCCATCCAGGACATTGTGAGCCATTTAACTAAGTCATCTGTATTTATTCAGAGGAAGGCAACATAGAGCATGGAGAAATTAGCTAATACCTATAGAAAGCATTTAGTTAGACTTCATTGAGTTCCTAAGGACATTATGTTGGATTGAGACTATAGGTTCTTGTCACACTTTGGGCAAAAATTATAAGCTTCCTTTAGTACATAATTGAAGATGAATACAACTTTTCACCCACCTATGAATGGTTAGACCAAGGGAACTATTCAAATTCTAGAAGACATGCTTTAAGCATGTGTGCTAGATTCCGAGGGAAGTTGGCAAGATTGTCCGAATTTGATCAATCTCTCTTATAACAATAGTTATCACGCTAGTATCAAGATGTTTCCTTTTGAATCCTTACGCAAAATGAAGTGTCATATCCCCTTGTATTGGAATGAATCAGTGAGACACTCTTGCTAGGACCTGAGATGATCGAAGAGATAACTAGGCACATCCATTTGATTCAAGACTGACTGAGAATAGCCCAAGACTGATAAAAGAGCTATGCAGATTTGAAGAGATGTACTGATAGGTATGAGGTGGGTGAAAAATTCCTTTTGATGGTCTCTCTCAGTAAAGAACTCATGAGATTTGGTAGAAAGGGTAAGCTTAGTTTGAGGTACATCTGACCGTACCAGATTTTAGACCATGTTGGTGAAGTCACTTATCATTTAGGTTTACCTATGGAGTTTTCCTGCATGCACATTATCTTTCATGTATCTCAGCTATGAAATTATGTAGCAAATCCTTCACACATTATACAATCGGAGCCACTCAAGCTCAATGAGTCTTTGACTTATGAGGAGCAACCGGTGAGGATCCTGAACACCAAAATGAGAGAAACAAATATGAAGACAATTCCCTTACTGAAAATTCTTTAGTCAAGGCATGTTATAGAGAAATCTACTTGGGAGGCCAAGGATGAAATTCAATCTAAATATCCAGAGTTGTTTTCTTAGTTATTATCATAAGTGTAAACCTTTTTCTTTAAGGGGGTGTCATCCATATTTATTAACCATGAATATGGTATGTGTATAATCTTTTGTGTAATGCATGACTTTATTATTATAGGCTTTAGGGACATGGCCTCTTTAAAGGGGTAGTGTTATGGTACCCGTACACTTTTATGTAATGGATGGATGAGAATTTTTGAACAATTTTGGATCTTTCATTTTAATCCAATGCCATCATTTAATTTGGAATGAAAATTTATTTGAAATTATGTTGGAAATGAGGTTTGGTGAGTTTTTTTGGCAAACCTATTGACTATTTCTATTAACCAATCAATTGGTTTGTCATTTTAGCTAAAATGTGTTCCTTGACCAAACCAATCAACTGGTTGGTGCAACCGGTCGACTAGATGGGCTAGACCGATCTACTTGTTTAGCTGGTTTGCATGATTTGTTGCTTTTTGATTCAGTTATATGTGGGGTTTATATTTGGGACTATATTAAGGTTATAATGGGACAAAATACATATATTATTATAGATTACTGGCCTAATTAATGGAATTAAAATACATATATTTGAGCTTTGCCTTTAAGCAGGATCCTAAGAGGTCCTGATGCCTTACCTACTCTAGGTACTGATAATGTAGTAGGGGTATTGATACTAATGGGTCTAGTTACCTAGGTGGTTATATTTGACCTAGACTTATGCCCATATTAGTTGGGTTTAGCCTAGACTTAAGTCCATATTGGTTGGCTTCAGTCTAGACTCATATCCATTATGGTGATTGGCTTCGGCTTGGACCTTATGTCCTTTTACATAGGCTTCCATTATATGCAAGACCATAAGGTAATGCACAATCCATTACTCTATGGTAATAAAATATGGTTATTAAGTAAGTAATTGATTATATATAAATGTTGGTTTTGAGAATGGTTAATAATTGGCAAGAATAGAACTAAAGGTATGATTCGTCAATTATGTGTAGAGCTGGTTATCATGCTTGACTAATGGTTGACCTGAGTAATTGAGTATGAAATGGAATATTGACTAATTGAATCACTTATCTCATACATAAAAAAAATAATAGTAGAACTTGAGGATTTAGTTAATTGGGAATAGTCGTAGAGGTTTTTTGTTTCTCCTTGCCATTAAGTTTGTACATGTTTATGTGGAAAGGTGGTGAGTCTATGCATGAAGTATACTATTTATTAGAATTAAACATGATAGTATGACTTCGTGTGCTTTTATCCTTAGGTGTATATATGGTATTCATAATGCTTATTATAATCTATACTATGTATGATAAACTATTATACATGTGTACATTCAGGGAACAACTTAGCTTACTCAACACATAGTATACTGATGTGCCCATTTGCTCAGTCACCTGTTCATTCCCACAAGTAGAGGATCTTGTTCAAGTTTTTGGGGATGGAAAGTAAAGGGCCTACCTTATCTGGGTTGAGACTATGATCGAGGACATTCGGAAGGACTTGACGGGGTCCATGGAGAACCACAATATTTATTTAGGGCCTCATACCGCAGCCCATGTTTTAGAAAGTTGTACTCTAATATGAACTTGTAAACTATTTGAACAAAACCCGTTAGGGTCATTGTTGTGAGAATTTGGAACTTGGTTTCAATTAAATTATTATTAAACACTCTACTATTTTAGTATTTTTATTGGTTTATCCTTATATCTAATATTGGGTAGGCAGTGGAAGCCAAACTTGTGGCATGTACAACGGTAACACCCAATTATCAAGTGTTTTCTACTTTTGCAACATGGTTTTAATAAAATATTTTTAGTGAAATATGGGGGTGTTACACTAATAAACCTTTGACATTCGCAGACAAAGATTAAGAAAAAAAACATTCAAAATAAGGGGAAATGTGAATTTAGAAGAAAATTAGAGGACCAAATGAAAATACTTAACCTTTCAAACAAAACAAAGAGCATGGGAAAAGATTGAAATTCCTTCAACCTTTCCTAAATTTAATTCCCTTTTTCTTAAGATAATCAATGAAAGACTAGATAAAATATTAGAATAAGGGAGAATAAAGGAGAAACATCGAGACAAGAAGGTAATGAGACAACAATAATAGGTATTTTATTATCGATGGTTTTGGGAGCACAACAAGAATAGAGTGAAATCAAAGTATAAGGTGGGGGTTTTAAGTGGGAAACGAGGGTCAAGGGTATAAGTGTAATACCCCATTTTCAAAAACCTTAACTATAAATTGGTAATTATGTGTATATGTCATCAGAATTATTGTATGGTGTTTTGTAGTAAATATATTATCAATATGTTATTATTATTCTAACATATTAGATATAAAGTTTAATTAGGTTAAAAATTTTTAGAGAGTGTGTATGAAATTTTAATCCTAAGTTAGACCTTAATGAGTAGGTTAGAGAGTGTATATGTCATCAAACATTAGATTGGGAAATCCTAAATCCCGTAACTTAATATTTTCTACCTTCACCTAAATAATTACCATAGCCTAAGGCCTTAACCTATGCTAGAGTTTCTTGATCTTTCCTCCATTCCTTCCCTAGTGTGAATCAACACACACCATACCTCGCACCACACCTCACTCTCTCCCATTTTTCTCTACCTTTGTTTCACTCCATAATTTCCCTCATGCTTCCATCCATATAATCCCTTCTTCCTCTCATTATCCTTCTCCCTTGCGTCATACTTTTATCCCCTAAGCATACATAATCCTCCCCTCCTTTTCCTAAGCTCCCTTAAGCAAGAAAGAACCCCTACCGTTATTGTCCTATATTTCCATCAATTTCTTCTCTACAACACACTCTACTAACGACCACATTTCCTTAGCTTCAGCAACTCCCACCGACCCCTTACCCTCACTTTCGGCAAATCCTATTAGAACCACCCTAACACCAATGCACAATCTCATAAAAACACACCATAAATCCATCACCCAAACACACCATATCAACCCTCACCACCTTCAAACAAACACAACAAACACCACCCTCCTCCTTTATCCAAAACTATAGTAACCCCCTTCCTTGCTACACCCACTATCTCCACACCTCCACATCTTGCTACATCCTCCACCACCAAAGTATTATATCCTCATCAAAATCACCCTAACCATCAACCAAAAGCACCAAACCCTTCCCCTTGGTTTCTACCATTTCTATCAATCCTCATCCTCTTACTGTACCTTTCCCTAACAATCCTCCTCCTCTTGTTTCACCTTTCGTTATCGTAGCTCCCCTCCCCACATAGGCCAATTCTTCCATTGCTGCACCTTCCCTTTTGATATAATCCCTTCATTCCTACTTTCTTTATTACATGATTTTTGATTGGTCTACCTCCTAAAGGTGGTTATTATGAGGCTCACGAGAATTTGCATAAAATTTCCATAGTAAGAAAAATACCAGCTAATTGTTGTAAAATTGTCTGTCTACCTATTCTAAAGGGTGGATTAAATATAAAATATTTGGAAGCTTGGAACTTGGCTTCCATGAGTAAATATGTGTGGTTTCTCTAGGTAGAAAAGGAATCCCTTTTTTTAAAGTGGATCCACTAATTTTATTTTAAAAACCTACCAATTAGATATTTTACGCCTTCCTATGACACCTCTCACATTGCAAAGAGGTTGTGGTAGGTTAGAGAAGGTATTGTGAGAATAGTGTAGATAAATGTCCAGCTACAACAAACTCTAGAATCCTAGGTCACTCAAGGTAACTTTTACACCAAAAAGGCTTATAATTTCTTTAGAACTAAAGCTGGGAAATGGAGGGAGCATCATGTTGTTTGGAAAAAATGTAAAACCCCTAGGTACTCCTACTTCCTATGGTTGTTTCTATGCCAAATATTGAATACCAATGACTAACTTACCTACCTTAGAGGCTACAAACCTACCTTTTTTACACCATTAAAATGGAAAACCATAATCATTTATTCTTTAATTATTCATCACTTTTAGAAGTATGAATACATTTTTTATCATGGCTTAGCCTACAAAAGGGTTTAACATCCCTTTCCAATGTTAATTGAGTGGTCCGTAGAAGTGATAGGGGAAACAAACTTTTGAATAAGGCTAGAACATTAGCCCTTGCAGCTCTAATGTATATGACATAGAGAGCAAGTAATTTTACTGCTTTTGATCACAATGCACTTATTTTCAGAGGCCTAATTTTTCAATTGAAAACAATATTTGAATAACTCTTTATGTCACTAATCCCATGTAGTTAGCCTTAGATTTTTATTTTTTTGGTGCCTTATTGTTATCCCATTTTTTTTTGGACTAAGATATTATCTTATGGTATGCCTATTCTCCTATTTCTTGGGAATGCCCAATTCATTTTGTAAGGGAAATTCGGTGGTATAAAAAAAATTCCCTCTTACCCTATGTTACATGGGTAAGTGATTTTGTGAGTTTTAGTTGGTCCTTACTTCTTTTATTCATCTGTTTATTTATATTTGAATTGTTTTATTATTTTTAGGTTAATTTTTTTGTTATAGTAAATGCAAATACATGTGTTATTGGGTCTCAATTTTCTAGTTAATTCTTGCAGATCTTAAAAGAGATGATTTTGTACTTTTTTTTTATCTATGATTGGATTTAGGTAAATCCAATAACTCATAAGATGGTAGAATTTATATGTGATCATGTTAGGATTATTTAGACTTAGAATTATAAGAATTATACTAGGGTTTTACATTATCCAATTTTTATGACATGCATGATAAAATTGATAACATGTTAAATAAATGGTACATATAATTCTTATAAGTTAAGCTATATGTATGTATATTATGTTATATGATTTATGTACCCATGTATAAGGTTTTGTTATGGTTTTTGTTCTTGTCAAGTTATGATTTTTATACCATGATAAATATCTTATGATTCATAATGCATGGTATTTAGGGTTACACTTATTTGTATGGAAGTATATATGCAAGACTAGGGTTTGATGATGATTATTTCTACTCACATGACCTACGGTTATAGATATTTTTCTATATGTGCCGTGAGGATAATTTTCCTATTTAAATGATGTATTATGCTTTAAATATGTATGTAAATGCTACATGAAAGATTTGATACATGAGAGCTACGTGATTAGGGTTTTGTGGATACAAACCACTAAATACTTAGAAAGTGAAAAATACAGTTAATTACCAAAATGCAAAGATTATATACTTGCTAAAATAATGTGAAATATCACCTTTTATCCTTCGAATGAAAAATTTTTCATAATACAAATGTTTGGTACAGAAATAAATAAAATGATGAAATTAGGGTTTCAAGAGAATTTTGGTAATTTTTAACCTAATGTATTATTTGTGAACAAATTCATGTTATGATGGACTTAGAATTTTGATATGTTGACCTTAATGTTAAATTAGATTGACATAGATCGACCAATGGCCTGAGGGTTTGCCTTAATAATTCAAAATAAAAGGGAAAAATGGTTAACAATGGAGATGATAATTGTTGTGTAGTATGTGACATATGTGATCGCCTTAAAAAATATTAATACTTGAAGTGAAAGACCTCGAGTTAGGAATGCTTTCTATCTAGGATTAACTGCCTAGGAATGAGTTGCTAGCCCTTGTTTGATTTGGTTCACTAGTGTGTTGTTGTGCCCTAGTAAGGCCCTATTCTACTATTTAGGTGACCTATGAGCCCTATAGGGTTTATCAATCCTTAAAAATTAAGTTATCGAGGTTGGAGAACACTCTATTGAGTTTGTGTGCTGGTATGACTATGTGTAAAACTATTTCTATCGATTTGAGAGTAAAAGTATTGTGTCACTTTTTGGTTCTAAAATAATCGAGTGTACCTTAATGTCCCTAGGTTTATTGTATTCCCCTCACATAAGTAAAAATGGAAGTAAACTTTGTGTAAGAAAGTGAAAAGGAATTGATTTAGATTTTTTGATTCTATAGTCACCTTAGTTCCCTACCTTGGTATTGAAATCATTTTAGAATTTTTGGTTCAGTAGTTTCCTTATTACCCTACCTTGGTTTTTGGAATTCATTTGGATGTGTTGATTTAGTAGTTTCCTAAGTGCCCTACCTTGGTATTTGGAATCTATTTGAATAATATGTATATTGTACCTTGAGATGATGTAAAATGAGCTAATATGTTTTATTGTTTAGCTTCAAACTTGATTTTATATATTACTCCATAACTATTACATATGGTTATGGTACATGTTGTGTGCTCTAATATGTTTTTTGATTTTTATGTGATTATGTGTAATGTAGATAAACTACCTCTTATGAGGTATTATGATTTACTCAATACGATAAAGTATTACTAATACTAATTTTATAGATGACTATGTGAAGGGTATGGAGTGGCTCCATGCATGTTATATTGACAAGAAAGAGATTCATTGGAAAGAGATGCAATTTTTGGATTACGATTTTTTATCTAAGAGTTAAGACAAACTAGTGTTGTACCTTTAGGTACCTATTTTTTATGTAATAAATTTTTCTTCACACTCTTATCTTCCTTTGTGTTCTTGATTCCTATTTTTGTATAAAGTACATTATCCACAACTTTTATTTACGTATTACTCTCATTTATGTTGTTTTATTTTATTTGTGATTTAATTCAGCCTTAACGCTTGTTATAATAAAGGTGAGGGAACCAAACTTATGCTAAGTATGACGGTAACACCCAATAATTTGATAATTAACACTTCAATAAAATGAAAATTATAAATTATAAAAATGGGGGTGCTACAATAATAAATTTTTAGGCTTACCCCCATCCCAAAATTAGGTTGTGTGACCCTCATTGGTGAGTAAATCAACCCAATTTTTATCAAAGAGCTAAAATGGTGATATTGGAAGATCCAACTTACACCTCAGAATTCCAACTACACAAGAGAGGATATAGTGAAAAAGAAGATATGGATAGGACCTTATAGGGTAGAGGGTGCCTAGGGATGATTTCAATCTACACATAACTACACTAGAAGAAGAAAGATTGAAGAACATGGAGACAGAGGTGATGAAGCCACATTTCAACAATTTGGAAACCTCCCCTTCCAATCTAATTTTTTTTTCATAAAAAGAGTTTAAATGGTTTTGAAAAAATAGACGAGAATCAAATCATAATAATTAAACCTTCAAATCATTGAAAAAAGTTAGATTTAAAATATAGGTGAAATTATTTTTTGCTCAATAATCAATCAGTTAGTGGGAAACATCGGTCTGCTAATTATTCATTCATTCAAATCCCCCAAGGAAGCACAATGCACATTGACTAACTGTCTCTATTAATCAATCAATTCCCCCCAAAACCCCACTTTATCCTCTTTTCATATTCTTTCATCAAATTAAACCTCCAACGCATCAATTTTAAGATCAAGCACACATTAAATCAAGATTGAATAAAAGCATCAATAGATAATAAGACCCAAATTTTTACGGCATCACATAGCATTAATCTAACAATCTAAAATAAATGCATACCACATTTACTTATCTTATATGTGCAATCTATTACAAATATAAAACAAAATGTACATCAAATATTAATATTTATAGGGTGCACAAACAGGATCTCACTTGAATATCTAGCTCCAAATCAATTTTAATACCACTAAAAATAATGATTCTCAACTAATATACTCATGATATATTGTAATAATGTTTTTTTTCCATCCATTAAACTCAATATACTCTTCTATCGAGTATTATAAATATGTATTTCATGCTCATATTTCATAAGAAAACACTTTCTAGAGAAACAACTAGATGTTTTGTAGCTTGACATAGCTTTTGGTAAGATCATCAATAAATTCCCAACAAAAGCATTCGCTTCAAGAGTATTTTCCAAATCATGATTTTTTGTTCCATTATTAACCCCTACATCCCATCTTAGAGTAGCACTTTTAGTACCGGCAATCTTGAAAGGGTAATCACACTTCTATAAAGATCTATTTCACATATTATCACCTTTCATAGATCTAATATGCATGTAAGTGGTCCATCTTTCGCACCTAATTATTACCTTACCAACTTCTTTACCATTTCTTTTTCTTAAATCTTTCATCATTAAAACAATCATTCTCCTTCTACCAACATGGTGAATCCATCACTACAAAATATATGTCTTATGCCAATAGAAATTTATTCATATATGTTTTTCTATTAACAAAAGTTACTAATACCAATAGATCTATTTTTGTGGTCAATGAAGAAAGTTTTTATTTGTTGGTAATAATATGTTATGCCAACAAATGTTTTACCTACTTTTATATCTATGGGTATTAGTAATATTATACCAACAAAACTAATACCCACTCATATATCCGTTGGTATTAGTATATGAAAAATAAAAATGTTACAAATATTGTCATAACCCTTGGCATAACACATTCATCCCTCTTATACATGAGACATTTCTCTTATTATCATAATAACTAATTTTTATATGAAATACTAATAATAGAATATATAACCAAATTTATAATTATCATTATATTCATTGTTAATATTATTATAACAAAACTATGATAATTAAAATGATAAAATTATAATAAATGTAATAATCACTCAAGTCGTGCTTAAAATGACCTATATGATAGGGTCTCATTACTTGATTGACGCAATGTGGGTCTAGGAGGTATTGTACCCATGATTGTTAGATCTTTTTGGGTCTAATACTATTATAGTTATTTAGATAATTTTTGTAAAATATCATAATTTTAAGTTTAATTTCCTTAAACTAAATGATTTTATTAATGGAATTTGATTAAAATGGTTTAATTATTTTCTATACAAAATAATTGACATGTGCAATAGAAATTTAGGCATGGATTTTATTTTATTTTTTTATTGGTGAAAGTTGCTAATACCAATAGATATTTTGGGGGGGGCGCAGTAAGAAAAGTTGTTTAAATAGATCCTTTGCTAACTTTTATATATATGGGTATTGGTGGCATTATACAACATAAACTAATACACACTCATATATTTTTTTGGTATTAGTATCTAAGGAAGACAATGATTTTAGCTATTGTTATATCTAAAAATCTCTTATTACCTATTTTTATAATAAATAATAAAAATATTAAAATATATACACATTTAGAAAAAATGATATAAATATTTTTTAATATTATTATAATATAACTATGAAAATTAATATAATTTTATAGCAATAATAAATAACTTGATGTGAATCAAAGTGGAAGGAAGTATTGGATCGATCATTCCATGAGTTATGACTCCAACCAGTTGAATCTTGAAGAGGAAAACATGTTTGTTGTAGGTTATACTCGAATAGAAGTTGCAAGGTGTTGTCAGTTGCTTTGAATGATATCAATCATTCAAAGGCTCGAATGATGAAGGCTAAACCCCAGGTTTGTCCTTGATCGAATGAATCTTGGAAGGGAGAATACATGCAGCTAAGCTGGATAGATTCTATGCTCAAAACATTACATTATTTCTTCATTATTCATTATTCCTTCAACGTGTACAAAGAAGATATATATATAGGGGAGAGAGGCTCGAATACACGCCTTAACCAGCTAAGTCCCCCCTTAATTCAAGCCCATTTGATCACTTGAATTAAACCCATACAACATCTAAGATTAATCATAATATCATCATCTAAATGATACTAATGACTAACATTACAAAGCCATACAATCAACTATGATACATACATAAAATTACATCAAACCCTAGCTTACATAAAATACAATTAAGATTTACAACAAGTTAACATAACTAATGATAATCATAACCATATCTTCCTGTTTTAAAGTATCATCCCATGTATGCCATAGTCTTGCATTATTTGAATGCTTATACACTTAAAGTGTGTTAGCATCTTCTCCTCACAAACATGTAACATACCTATAAGAATATCATGAATTTTTTTCAATACCAACCATAGACATATTATCAAGGACATTTAATATGATTGGATCCAATATTAAGAAACTTAATTCTTCCTTACCTTGAGAATCAATAGGAATATTAGAATCATTAGATGCTCTTGCATCATTCTCCCCAAGTTGAGAAGAATTTGCCCTCAATTTTTCATCAGTATAATAAGGGACAAATCACCAACATTAAAAGTTCTTGAAATTCCACCATAATGGTCTGGAAGTTCAAGTTCATAAGCATTATCTCCAAAATTTCTTAGTATTTTAAATGGTCCATCAGCTCTTGGCATTAGTTTATTTTTACGTAAATTAGAAAATATTTCTTTACATAAATGTAACCAAACTAAGCCACTAGGAGAAAATACATGAGGGTTTCTATGCTTATTTGCTTGAGCTTTATACTTTGCATTAGCTTTTTCAATTTTATTTTTTATTTTCTCATGATGTTGTTGAAAAATATTTACTCTATCTTCAGCTTCATAATTTTGTAACTCACATCTTTTCAAAGGAATCATATTAATAGGCATGTGTGGATTCACTCCATACACCACCTCAAACAAACTAGTTTGAGTAGTACCAGATGGACTATGATTATAAGGAAACTCTACATGAGCTAACTTAACATCCTAATATTTAGTACTCTTATTAAGTAAACATCTTAATAATGTACCAAAAGTTCTATTAGTTACCTCAATCTGACTGTCGGTTTGTGGATGATGAGAAGTGCTAAATAACAATTTAGTGCCAAGCATATGCCATAAAGTTTTCCAAAAATAAATCATAAACTTGACATCCCGATCTGAAACTATACTTTTAGGCACACTATGAAGTTTAACAACCTCTCTAAAATACAAGTTAGCAACATGCGTGACATCATCGGTTTTATTACATGGAATAAATTGAGCCACTTTAGTAAATCTATCTACCACCACAAGAATAGAATATTTACCACGTTGTGTTCTTGGTAACCCTAGGATAAATTCCATACTAAATCCTTCCTATGGTTTATCAGGAATGGATAAAGGTGTGTATATGCCTATATGAAAGTAACTCTTACATTTTTGACATATAGAACATCTACTTATTATGGCATGTACATGTTTAACCATTCATGGCCATTAGAAATTTTCTTGCAATAGTTCCATTGTCTTATGTATACCAAAATAGCCCGCAATGCTACCTTCATGTATTTCTTTGATTAGCATGTCTCGAATACTAGATCTAAGAATACAAATTTTATTTAGTCTAAACAAAAATCCATCTTGTATGACATAATTTCCATGGTATCTACTTTCTTTACATTCATTAAATATTTCCTTAAAATCTTCATCTTTAGGATATAAGTCTTTTAACATTTCAAAACCTAAGATTTTGGCATTCATCATAACAAGTAATGTAGATCTATGAGAAAGAGCATCGGCTACTACATTTTCTTTTCCATCTAAATGTTTAATAGAGAAGACAAAGGATTGTAAGAAACTTACACACTTTTCATGTCTCGGATTAACTTTCTTTTAACTATTGTAAGTAATTTAAACTTTCATGATCCAAATATAATACAAAAGGTTTTGATCTCAGATAATGACTCAATGTCTCTAGACTCTGTATGATGGAAAAGAATTCCTTATCATAAGTTGAATAGTTAAGTTTGTCTCCATTCAACTTTTCAGAGAAGAATGCTATATTTTTCTTTTCTTGGGAAAGTACTCTTCCTATTCCAACTCCACTAGCATCACAAGTTACTTCAAAAAGAAGATTAAATTTGGGTAAGGATAGAACAGGGGCATTACAAAGTTTAGTTTTGAGGGTTTCAAAGGCTTGAGTATCTTCTTGTCCCCAATAAAATTCACCCTTTTTCATGAGTTGAGTAATAGGTGTAGCTATAGTAGAAAAATCCTTAATGAATCTTCTATAGAAACTAGCTAATCCATGAAAACTTCTAACATCATGAACATGTTTAGGGATAGGCCATCATTTGATAGCTTTAATCTTATTAGGATCTACTTTAATACCCTCTCCACTAATAATATAGCATAGGAAAACTACACTTGGAAGCATAAAATCGCATTCCTCAAATTTTCCAAATAGTTTATCTTTACTTAGCTTATCAAACAATTTCCTCAAATGCACTAGGTGATCATAACAATTTTTGCTATACACAAGAATATCATCCAAATATACAACAATGAAATCACCAAGGACAGGTGGGAGAACTTAATTCATAAGTCTCATAAATGCGCTAGGTGCATTACATAACCCAAAAGGCATAACCATCCACTCATAGAGACCATATTTAGTTTTAAAAGCAGTTTTCCATTCATCTCCATCTCTAATCCTTAATTGATGATATCCACTTCTCAAATAAATTTTGGAAAAATACTTGTGCACCACAAAGTTCATCAAGCATACCATCTAACCTAGGCATAGGAAAACAATATTTGATAGTAATGTTAGTCATTACTCTAGAATCTATACACATATGCCAAGTACCATCTTTTTTAGGCACTAGTAAAGTAGGAACACTATAAGGATTCATACTTGCTCTCACAAATACTTTATCTATAAGCTCTTGGATTTGTTTCTATAATTCCTTACCTTCCTCTAGGTTAGATCTATAAGCTGGTTTATTTGGAATAGGCATACTAGGAACAAGATCAATGGCATGTTCTACACCTCTTTTAGGTGGTAATCCGGGAGGTAAATCATTAGGAAATACATCATTATATTCATCAAGCAACTTAATTAGATTAAGATTTTCAATTTGTTGCTTATCAAGGTTAGAATCTTTAGAAACTAAAGCATAACAAATTCCTCTTTCTTCTATGATTTTTTCATAGACTTTTCATGTAAAAATAATATTTTTTTGTATTCACTTAAAGGCATATGATCACACAAAGAAAGTGTCAATCTATACAATTGTTTTTTCCTTTTTCACCATATATTCATTAGTTACCCCATCATGAGTTTCTTTTCTATCATATTGCCATGGTCTTCCTAAAAGTAATCCACAAGCATCCATAGGAAAAAACATCACATAGAACTTCATCATGATAGTCTCTAATGGAAAATGTGATTAAGGTTCTTTTATTTACTTTAGCTCCTTTATCTTTATTTAGCCATCGTAAAGAATAGGGTTTAGGATGATTAGTAGTCTCTAAAAAATTTCTTAACCATTGCTTCACTAGCAACATTCGTACATGAACCACTATCAATTATGAGTCTACACACCATGTCACCTATTTTACACTTAGTCTTAAAAATTTTCTCTCTTTAAGTAGGTGTCATAGTAGGTTGGATTTGTAACACACTTTGAATTAAAAAACTTAGATCTCCTTCTTCTTCATCCATCGTTAAGATTTCAATAGGAGATTCAATTTCTAAGTTCTCATCATCACTACATGGTTCTATGCTTTCTATTTCATACAAGGTTAAAGCTCTTTTCTTAGGACAATCTCTAGCAAAATGTCCATATCCTTTACATTTAAAACATTGTTTATTTTCCATTTCAACTACTTTATTTTTACCTTTATCATCTTGATTATTCTTTTTTATCATATGAAGATGTTGATTTAGGTGTAAAGGTATTAGAATAGGATTTAGTTGAAGTTGAAACATTAAACTTAACATAGGCTTTGGTTGATTTAGTTTGTCTTTCAAATTTTAAAGCCAACTTAATTAAGTCATCAAGAGAATAATAATAATACATGTCAACTTTATCTTTTATCAAATTATTCAAGCCACCTATGTATCTAGCAAACTTTTGTTCCTTTCTTTCTTAAACATCATAAATAAGGGCTAGTTTTTCAAACTCTCTAGTGTATTATTCTACACTAAATAAGCCTTTCCTTAGATTTTTCATTTTCACATACATATCTTGCTCATACTCTCTAGGCACAAATTTTTTTCTTAGGTGTTTCTTAAGTTTTTCCCAAGATTTTATCTTTGACTTCTCTTGTCTTTTTCTTGTTCTTGTTAAATTATCATACCAAATTCTAGCAAACGTTTTGAACTTAAGAGTAGCTATCTTTGATCATGCACAAAATGAGGGAAATGTATCCATAAGAAATTGCAGCATGCACACAGGAACCAAATGGTTGGAAGATATTCTTCTTGTGTGGTTCAAAAATCAGCCACATAAAATAATGATTTTGTTAGTTGTTTCTTCAACACATAAAGGTCTTCAAGTTGAAGATTCAAGTGTTGTGAACCATAGAAGATGTGTTGAAGACAAAGAAGGAGAGTATGGATTGGACTTGGAGAAGAAATGGATCGGACTAAGCCGCAACACACTCAAAATTTTCTCAACCTACGAACTGGATGATATGGTACCAAGGGTTTGGGTTTTCCTTACCAGCATTGGTGTATGAAATAAGGGAATGGAAATGGATGGATAAATGGATGTATAACAAGAAAAATGGGGAGAGAAAAAAAAGGGAAAGGGACGGTGAAAAATAGAAGCAAAGGATTGAAATGAACCAAGCAAACAAACAGGTGCAATTCGGGTGAGTAAGGAAATGCTGGACAAGAATATCAGGATTGTTGTAAGGTTGTGAGAATATGCAACAAATTTTTTGAAAGATTTCAATCTCTTCAATCAATATTGATCTTGAAGATCCAAGAACCAGTTGAAGATGCAAGAAAATAGGAAAGAACACGCCTGTTCTTGGGGGTTTTCTTGCAGAACTCAAATGACGTAGCTGTTGATTGAATTTAGGAAGAATTTGTTATTACATGCACTGGAGATAAGGGAATGTTGAGCTTTGATACCAAAATTTGATGTGAATCAAAGTTGAGGGAAGTGTTGGATCGATCATTCCATGAATTATGACTCTAACCAGTTGAATCTTAGAGAGGAAAACACGTTTGTTGCAGGTTATACTCAAATAGAAGTTGCAAAGTGCTACTTTGAATTGTAATCCCCCAAAATTTTAAAAGCCTACAATTTAATAAATAAATTTTATTTGAGATAAATTATCCTTTAAATCTATTTAGTTTAATTATTTATAGATTTTTGAGTATATAAAATTGGATATAAATATTTAATAAATTAAAATAAATATTTTGTTATTTTATCATACCCTTTTACTTACAATTTATCACTTTACCCTTGCCTCCAAAATTACCATAATACCCCTTTTAATTAAAAATTACCATTTTATCCCTTAGTACACCACTTATATTAAATTATCATTACTACATAAAATATTAATCTTAATACCTCATCCATAGCTCTTATATTTAATATAATACTTATTAGCACCCATATATATATATATATTAGGCCATATTCTTGGACACGATACATTACTAAAATACCCCTAGGGCTCACAAACCATTAACCATGCATTAAAGATCACAATAGTATAATACTTAGCATTTTCGTTAATAAACAACTCCTACCTTAAACAATATCTCCATATATAGCAAGTAATCTATCATGCTTCCTTTTCATCAATCAACACAAGAAACCACATATATCATATTAAACAACATATATCAAGCATAATACACATTAAAAATGCCTAATGTGCTAACATACGTTATCCATGCCTTTAAGTGGGATTTAATGGTTACCTTGATTTCTGCAAAAATGAACCTTACCGGTATTCCCGTTAAAGGTTCAAGCTTTGATTATTAAAACCAATACCTAAAAATAATATCAAGACTTAATACATTAGAAATAATAAAAATCAAAGTATAAGGATTCATAACACTTAATTAATAAAATACTTAAATTAAAATACTATTATACCTTAAAATTTATTAAACAAAACATAACCAAGCATGTAGCATCTTATCCTGCTCATGCAGCATAAGCTGCATGCCAAGAAATGAGGGGAGAGGCTCAAAAGTGGGTGAAATGAGGGAAAATAGGCTATTTTTAGGTTGGGGTTTTGGGCTAAGAAAAAGGGCATGCAGGGGAGGATTTAGGGCAAGGGAATGGTGTAGACATGGAGAGGGGGTGTAGGTGGTGGTCGGGTATGGGTTGACCGTGGCTAAGGGCAGTGGCAATGGCGGCGGCAGCAAGGCCACAAAGAGAGGCTGCCGAGATGGGTTAAGAGGGATGGGCTGAGGAGGAAGAAAATGGAGGGAGAAAATGGAGGCTTGCAGGTGGTGTTTTCAGCCAAAGGAGGCTTAGGGGTTGTAGAGGGAGTTGTAGGGGTTATTGTGGTGGCTCAGGTGGTGGCAGAGGTGCCAGAACGGCAGCAGAAAAGGGCGATTCAAGGTGGCTGCCGAGAAGGGAGAAGAAGAAGAGAAAAAGAAGATAGGAGGAGGAAGGTGGTTGCGAGGTGGCTCAATGGGTGATGTGATCGGTCGGGGTGAGGTAGAGGGTGGTAGGGGGTGCTGCAGGTGCCTGTTGAGGTAGCGGTAGCGGTGAAGCAAAAATAGGGCGAGAGAGGGGAGGAGAAGAAAGGAAGAAAAGAGGGTTAGGGAGCAGGGGGAGTTCCAGAAAAAAAAAATGCAGAACGAGGCAGGGAAGGAGGAAAAAATAGAAGAGGAAGAGAAGGGAGGGGATAGGGAGCTCGAGGGGTGGCGGTAGAGTGGTAGGGAAATGGGAGTTGTAGGGAGAGGGTGAAGGGATATGGCAGGGCATGGAGGAAGGAAGAGAGGGATGGTGGGGCCGGAATGGTGTAGGAAAATGACGAGAGAGAGAGAGCAAGATCAATAGGGGAAGGGGGTTGCAGGTGGGGTGGCAATGATGGCGGAGGATGGCCGGAATTCTCACTGAGGAAAGAGGAAGAAGATGAAGGAAAGAAGAAAGGGGAGGGGAAGGCTGGTGCGACGGGCAGCTGAAGAAAAGAAAGAAGCAAGCCGGCCCGGTTGAGGAAGAAAGAAAAGAAAAGAAAGATGGAGGCGGGCCAAGCGTGCGCGGGAGAAGGAAGAAAAGAAAAGGGAGTCGGGCCCAAGGGAAAGAAAAAGAAAAGAGCGGAGAAGGGGAAGATAGGCCAGGGCCCAATCAGGCCGGGGGAAGGGCAGGCCGGCCAGCCCGCGGCCCAAGGAATGAAAAGGAAAAAGAAAGAAAAGAGAAAAAGAGGAAAAAGGAAAAAGGAAAATGGGTTTAAATAAAATAAATTAATTTATAAAATAATAAAATTTAATATTTTTGGGTAATACATTTATTTAATAATTTAATTTAATACAATTAAAATAAGGGTTTAAAAAGGATAATTTAAGTAAAATAATGGTTTGGAAAATTATTTAAATAAAAAGGGTATGATAAAATAACAAAATATTTATTTTAATTTATTAAATATTTATATCTAATTTTATATACTCAAAAATCCATAAATAATTAAACTAAATAGATTTAAAGGCTAATTTATCCCAAATAAAATTTATTTATTAAATTACAGGCTTTTAAAATTTTGGGGGATTACATCACTACCCCCTTAAAGAAAAACCTCGTCCCCGAGGTTTACGCCTTAGTACTAGGGATTACAAAGAGGGATTCTATGTTACTTGGGGTAACTACCCCCTTAAAGGAAAACTTACTAAACTATGTGAAACAACTATGCATATAATTCAACAATACAGCAATTACGAAGGTGACCTAAGCCAAGGCCACTAATTCTACCCATACCCAACTCTCAGGATTAATCTAGATTTTTTTTTCAAAATAAGAGAGAAATAGGAGGGAAAAACCCTTACAAGAATCATTTAAACTTGAAGACTTACATGAAATACTTTGATACTAACTTGTAGTATCAGCTTAAAAAGTTTCAAATCGGAAGAGTGGTCAAAACACACTTTAAAATCCAATAAAAATTTCGTAAACCAAATTTTTTTTTAAAAACGAGCGCGGTAAAAAGGACCAACCGTTCTGATACTAACTTGTGGTATCAGCTAAAACATTTGAAATGGAAAAAAGTTTTTGAAACTACCTCTGACCGAAAAATGTTTTTTTAAAACAAGAAAAACTTCGTTAAACTAAAAATTTTCGAACTAAAGCGTGCTTATCGAAACCAATGCTCTGATACCAACTTGTAATACCCCAAAATTTACAACTGAAAATTTTCGTTTGATGAAAAAGTTAGTAATTAAAAAGGGTAAATTAGTAATTATGTAATTAAAGGGTAATATGGTAATTTTGGAAGTGAAGTGGTAAAATAATAATTTGTAATTAAAGGGTAAAATGGTAAATTTTGTGATAAAAGGGTAATAAGGTAATTTTGTAATAAAAGGGTAATAAGGTAATTTTGTGATAAAATGGCAAAATGGCAATTTTGTGATAAAAGGGCAAAATGGTAATTTTATAATAAAAGGGTACAATGTTAATTTCGTAATTAGAGGGCAAAATGGAAATTTTAAAATTAAAAGAGGTCAAATGGTAATTCCATAATTAAGGATAAAATGATAATCTTATAAGTGAGAGGGTGTTATGGTAACTTTTGGAAGTTAAGGGGTAAAATGGTAAATTTGAATGTAAAGGGGTAAAATGGTAATTTTGTAAATAAAATGGGTAAAAGTGGAAATTGGAAAGGAGTAACTTGGTAATTATAATAATTGAGAAGGGTAAACTAAAGGATAATTTGATAATTTAATAATGGAGAAGGGTAAAATGGTAAACATGATAAATGTGAGGGGCAATTTGGTAATTTAACCAACTAAAGGGCTAATTTGGTAATTAGGATAATGAATAGGGATAATTTGGTAATTAGGATATTAAATAGGGGCAAATTGTTAATTTAGCCAACTAAAGGGGTAATTTGGTATTTTAACCAACTAAAGGGGCAAATTTGGTAATTAGGATGTTGAATAGGGTTAATTTAGTAATTTGACCAACTAAAGGGCAACTTGTTAATTATAATAAAGGAAATGGGAAAATTAGTAAGCTAACCAACCAAATGGAAAATATATTAAGTGTAACAATTACGAAGTGTGATTAGTGGCCTAATAAGTGTGGAAGATAGCTCGGTAACCTAAACCGAGTAAGGGTGTAGCTAAGATCGAATGTGTACTATGTGTCCTACATGCCTTGGATGTTCTATATAATTATATGTCGTGTTCTATATGCTATTATTTTAACTATTTCATATGTGGCGCGACTTGGAATCGAGGTATGTTCATGTGTCCTCTTTTGGTATGTTCTAATATGGATATGCTATAAGTTATGATGTGATGTGATGTGGCCCTTTAGGACATGAATGCTAGGATAATTAATGTGGTGATGTGGAATGAAGGCATGAAAAAGAAAAATTGGAGAATAGGATAACCATGGGGAAGCAAGTTGGCTAATATAGGTATGGGAGGAACTAGAGTTTACATGGAAATTTTAGGGTTGGCATGATAAATAACGAGGGTTTTGCATGGGATGGTTAGAGTCTACATGGGGGCAAAATTTACATATGGAAAGTTATCTCGAGGCGTGAGGAAGGTAATAGAAGTGTCGTTTGGGTGTCTGGGGGCTTCAGGTGAAAAATAGTACATGGGACAGTATAAGGTGCATAGGAGACCAGGATAGGGTTTAGGAGGAAATCCTAATTTGAGAAGTTGGAAAAAGAGAAAGAAAATAATTAAAAATAAATGAAAATGAGTAGGGTATGAAGTGAGAGTTGAATATAAGGGTTGTGACGCGTGCAGCGTATTGAAATAGTTTGGGATATGTAAGGCCGAGAAGGATAGGCCACATAGGCCTAGATTAGGGTTTTTGGAGAAAACCCTAGAGTAAGGCGATGAGTGGGCTTGACCCACACACTTAGGAGTCAAGATCCTGGTGTGAGAAAGTGGATTGAGGGAATGATGTTGGGGCAAGTTAGGAGGTGCAGAAGTCTCAAGATATGGGACGGGTCCTCCTCGGAGGATAAGTGTGGATATAGTTAGCCATGCATGTCAAGGGTGAAATACTTTCGAATAAGATATGATAAGACACTAAGCACTTAAAGAGGAAGATGTTGAGCTGGACCCAGACCTATCCACCGGCGAATAATAGTGGCCAGGAGCTAAGGTGCCCTGGAGACTAGTCCACCGGCGAATAATAGTGGTCAAGAGCGTTCTGCCCTGTATGTATTTTTGGTCCACCAGCTATAATAGTGGGGGATTCCATGCTCAACAAACCAAACATAAAATCGATAAGACACGGGGAAGACACTAGTTACTTATAGTGGAACACCTTGTGAGTCGGGGCCAGACAAGTCCACCAGCGAATAATAGTGGCCAAGAGCGTTCTCCCCTAGAGACCGGTCCACCGGCGAATAATAGTGGTCAGGAGTATTCTGCCCTGTATGTACTTCCAATCCACTAGCTATAATAATGGGGTTCCCGCACTCACATGGATATTTATAATCTAAGATGATGGATTAATGATAGACTAGTGGCCTTAAGGCCCTAAAAGTATCGATTATTCATGATGGCGTATTAATTTTTGGTTGACTTGTTAATTATGCGAATGGACAAAAGTGAATGTTACATATACACCATTAATATCTAATTAACTTGTTGAATATGTGAATGTATGGATCTGAATGTTATGTTTATACCTGTCGTTATGTACGGATATAGTAGTATATCATGTGTTACATTGTGTGCCTACTTTTAAGTGTGTTTTTAAAGGGTTACTCAGTACCGTAGTATTGAAGGGTTCCATTCATGAGGCCCCTGCCTATTCAATGGGCAGTGTCCCTTGTAGGTCGTTGTAGGCACTATTCAAGTGGGCCTCAGGAAAGAGTTTGAGGAAATATCTGAAACTGTTATGGTTTTACTCTGTCTCCTTTAAATTCACAATTTCAATGCATTCGTTGTTTTGTAACCACCATCGGTGGATTATACTCTAATAAAATGTTTACTTGCGCTACTCTGACTTAATTATTAGTTTAGTTTCTCATAATTTGTATTTTTCTCCTTTAGCCTTAGCACTTGGTACTGTAACAGTATGAGTTAATAGGTCTGGTACTAAGTGTGGCAGTAATATTCCCATAATTCATGATTTGTTATTTTCCTTCCGCTAAATTCTTTTTAATAAAACAAACTTTTTTAGTAGTAAATTTTGGGGGTGTTACATGAATGATATCAATTATTCAAAGTCTTGAATGATGAAGGTTAAACCCCAGGTTTTTCCTTGATCGAATGATTCTTGGAAGGGAGAATACACGCAGCCAAGCTAAATAGATTCTAAGCTCAAAAATTTCTATTATTTCTTCACTATTCATTATTCCTTCAACGTGTACAAAGAAGATATATATAGGGGAGGGAGGCTCGAATACACGCCATAACCAGCCAAGTTCCCCGTTAATTCAAGCCCATTTAATTACTTGAATTAAGCCCATATAACATCTAAGCTTAATCATAATATCATCATCTAAATGATACTAATGACTAATATTACAAAGCCATACAATCAACTATGATACATACATAAAATTACATCAAACCCTAGCTTACATAAATTACACTTAAGGTTTACAACAAGTTAATATAACTAATGATAATCACCACCATATCTTCTTGTTGTAAAGTATCATCCCATGTATGCTATAGTCTTACATGCTTTGAATGCTTGTACACTTAAAGTGTGTTAACATCTTCTCCTTACAAATATGTAACATACCTACAAGAATATCTTGAATTTTTTTAATATTAAGCATAGACATATAATCATGAACATTAAATATGATTGGCTCCAATATTAAGAAAGCTAATTCTTCCTTACCTTGAGAATCAATAGGAATATTAGAATCATTAGATGCTCCTGCATCATAACTATTATTATTCTAAGAATTATTTTAATACACATCATAATAAAAATAATAATTAGTTAAGTCATGTTTCAAATACCTTAGAATAGGATTCTCGCTAACAAGTGAGCAAGCTATGGTTTGGGCGTAGAGTGACCATTCTGGGTTGGTCTAAGGGATAACATAGTGTCCCCTACTTCTTAAAAACCTAATTTTTATAAATATTAGTGTTGATTTATTATTTTTAACATTTAATTTTATTTAAATTGGGTTATTTAATTTATATCATATTTCTAATTTAATAAGTGTTTTGATTTATTTTAAATATATTCTTTTATCAGATAAGTCTCTTGCTTGTTCGCAAAAAGCTATTTACAAAATCTCTTGATTAAATTCAATATAGTTGAAATCATATTTTTGATGTAACACTTTTTAGATATTTTATTAATTTAAAAAAAATTGGTGATTACATGGTACCGACAACCCCTACCCCCACCTTATTTTTTTCCTTTCTATCTCTCTTCTTCCTATTCTTTTTTTTTCTATCTAAGAAACCCGAAACCTCAGCCTCTTATGCTCCCTTCCTCCTCTACTTTGTCAACCACAACACCACCACCTCGCTGCCACTTGGCTATGCCACCACAGCCTCTACTCTATCTGCTTATCATCACCAATGGTAGCAAGTGGTCATTAGTGGAGTAATAGCAGCAATGTAACTAGTAGCACACAAAGATAGTAGTAGTGCACCAATGTTCGACCACCTCCATTGTCGCTCTACCATTGACGAGTGGTACTCGCCCACTGAAGAAGGTCCATTACCCTTTACCTGCTCTATTTTGGATAAATTCATTTAGTACATTTTTTTTCAAACCTAAGCTTTTTTTATTAATTTTGAATGAATTAAATTTAATTAAGCTAAATTAGTTATTCAATTAAGTATATATGTATTGTATGATTGACTTGGATAGGCTAATTGTGTGGTATATGTTGACTTCTAAAAGTTGGGATTTTTGACCCAATTATATCCACATATCTCAAATTCATTTGATTAATCTATTTTTGGTAATTTGATTATGCATTATACTTGAAATTTACTTAGTTTCATATTAGAATTGTTAATTTAAGAAATTTGTACGAAATTAATCGGAATATGATTTTTATGTCAAAATTCTTGTGGATTTAAATTTGATTGTGTAATTTAGTTATTTTATTAAATTGATTTTAAAATTTGTAATGGAATATGTTTAATTTCATTTCAGAACCGTAATTGGCAAGATTTGATAAGATTTGTCGTTCGGGCTTAAAAACTCTAATTATATTAAATTAGGTATTTTCTTTATTTTTTTTAAATTAATTGAGTATATAATATGGTATAAAATATGTATATTTCATTTCTAAACATTCAATTTAGATAAATAAATAAAATTTAACAAAATTGCATTTTTGGCCTAAAACCCTAATTTTAAAATGAAATTATGGAAATTATAATTTGTATAGTTGTTTCTTCTTAAATTGATTTTATAGAATTATTTTAAATGACCTTAATTTTATTTTAACACCTTTAATTTGGATTAATTGGTTTGGATTGTCTGGATTAGTATTTTGGGACTTAAAATCCTAATTTTTTGGAATAGTTTATGAAATTAATTAAATTAAGTTAAAATCAACTAGCTTTGATTTTAAATATGTTATATTGAGTTTTTAACTTATCATTTGGATTAATTCTATGAAATTGATTGATTATATATTTTAGGGTTGTAAACCCTAATTGTGTGAGTGAGTTTTAAAAAAAAATACTTGGTTTCTAATATTCCGTGTTTCAAATAGTTTTTCTAATCTATTCTTTACATTTTATTTAGTCATTTAAGGCAATAATTTGTTATTCTAAAACAAAACACTAGACATGGTGCCCATTTTTCTATTGCGGCAATTAAGTTTAAATATATTTTTGGCCGACCTTCATTTCCCATTTTACTCATGTCCCTTATCATCTTCAACTTTTCTTTACCTTTTACCATTCTTCTCATTTCCCTTCTTGTCTTATTTTTTTTCCATTATAATCCTTATTTGTTCATAGCCAACTACCCTTCACACCCTTTTTCTATCTTCTACAATGGCAAGGCAAGAAGTGGCATAAAAAAATCCTTAACTAGGTCAAGTAGCAAAAATAAAAGGTTTAATCAGAAACTTAATTAGATTATCATGTATAGTTGATGCTTACATCTTAATAATTTTTTATTTTCTATTTGATATCTTACTCAAAGTTGATTTTCCTTTCTTTTTTCCCCTCTTATTTTTAAATCAGTAGCTATCAATAGAAAGAGTTGTTGAGTTTGGGTAGAGTACAAGCAACACAAGGTTTGATTTTCTCCACTCTTTTTAAGTAAAAAACTTAATTAGATTATTATGTATATTTTATACTTGAATCTTGATGATATTGTTATTTTTAGTTTCATATATTTCTAGCAGCCAGTGTTGTTGATTTGCTTCTGATTTGTTTTCCCTTTTAAACCAATTATTTTCATCATTGGATATGGTTTTTATATGTACTTTTTGATTAGCTTTATTTTCCTTATTCTCAACTAAGAAGCTATCACTATGAATAATATGCTATTGCTATATTTGATGAATGGATGATTTCAAAGATTTAATTTTTAAATACTGATTAATATGTTATATTTTATGATTTAGTTATGTTAAATTTATTTCCTCTTTGGAACTATGAATATGAAACTAATGGTGTAAATGATATGCTGCAACAACAAAAAAATCATATGGTTTTTTTTTTGTTTTTTTTTGGTCATTTTGCTTAAGGTGTTTTTCTAGTGATTGGTTGCTTATATGATTTTATGAGTCTTTTCTAGGGCTTTGAAATACTCAAAGCTAATGCTTTATAGTCTATGACACTTAGTTTTTCCCTTTTTTTTATCTATAATAGCCAAAGATTCATTCAGTTTTTGGTGGAGCTAGGAAGGAGGACTAAATTAGTATTAGGAGAGAGTTTTGGCTTTTCTTATTTTGTCTTAGTCATTAGTGGTGACATTATATCTTTCACTTTTACTAAGGTCATGTATGGAGCATTAGGTCTTAACAACGCATAGGGCGGGTTCCTACTATAATTTTTATTCTGTACTAATCTTAATTGGTTGTTGTTTATGCCTCCCTAAGTTTCTATTATGGTTACCAATAATTTAGAAAAAGGTGGTGGATTTAATTATGAAAGTAATATAATTTGTGTAAAAGCTTTAACATTGTTGTGAATTGTTGATTCCTCTTTCTCTAGAAGTTATCTTCCCTTTTACCTATTCTTACTTGTTAGTGATGTCAAGGAGGGTCAACACTTAAGTGGTTGTTGAATATAAGTGGTAGTGCATCATTTTCTTATTGTTGTTGATTTGTGCTAATGTGGTACGAAATTATTGTTTGTTATTTCTTAGTGAACATGGTTTTACATAATGATTATTAAACATTAGTGAATCCATAGAATATTTCTTACTAGAATAATTATTTAAATAAAAATATTACATTTCAATTTATGTTGATGATATTTGATTAAAAAACGATATTTATTTCTAATATTTTGTGTTAATGTAGTTATATTATATTTTTTGATTGGTTCAAAATTTGTAACATTATTATATATTTTTTATAATTAATTCTTCTTTTATGATTACGTGTCATATGTGTATAATGGTACTCCTGTATTTTTATTTATTTTTTCATATATTGCATTACACTTGTCTAATTAAAGTTTGAGTATTATCTGAATTTGTTTATTCAAGTTCTTTGCTGAATGTCAATTCTAGATATTTATCAGTCTATCTTTTTCCTACTGAATTAGTTGGCAGTTATCATTTTTTGACCTTCTTGTTACTTTTATGACGTTGTCTTTATTTGTTACCTTGTTTAATCATTGTTCAATTGATATAAAACAAAATCACTTCATCAAACATGCAAGGGACACTTTATGTTGCTATTATATTAGTTTAAGTATTAGGTAGAATCACCTAAAATTAAAGTGTATATGTATTATAATTATAATATATAAAGCTAAACACGTCATGTGCTACAAAAAACTAGCCTTCATTATTAACCTCTATCCTTATTATCCTCATTATTTTAATGTCTCTACTTGTTGAAAATTATGTAGGAACTTGATATCATGGATGTATTTAAGGACAAGAGTTGGGTGAAACTAAGGAGAGTAGAAAATACTTACAAAAGAGTTTTAGATACATTCCTTGACCATGCATTTGCAACTTCAGCCTCTAATGGAAATAAGATTGCTTATCCATGCTCAACTTCTGCAAATCTATTTTATCATGAAAGATATGTGGTTAGAGGTCATATTATAATGAGAGAAATGGATATAAACTATCAAAAATGTGTTTGGATTTTTCATGGGGAAAAAGGGGGTAATGAGAATAATTAAATTCAAATTTGGGGCTTGATGATGATATGGGGTAAGATAATGTGTATGATGGTTCATGTTATGATGTTCTTGAGATGGTAGGAGATACTTTTGAATTTCATATGGCAACTAGTATTTTTCCAAGTTATAATGATGACGCTGGTGCATTTTTTAAGTTGATTGAAGATGTAGGGCAACCCTTATATCCTAGTTGTGAAGATTTTAGTAAACTCTTCTTCATTGTTGAAATATATCACCTAAAATGTTTATATGGAGTGACCGATGTTACCTTTGATGATAATTATGTGTTGTTATTTACTTTTTTTTCATCAAAGAGTAAAAGTATTATATATAGATACTAATAATTACAATTCCAACTAGGCATACCTAGAGTAAAATAAAAATGAATAATTATATTAAATTTATAAAATAGGGTAGAAAAAAGTCCCTTTTGTTACAAACTAGCTAAATGCATTTGTATCACCAATCATAACTCCCTTTTTACACGTTAGACAACCATAATCAGTAGCCATTGCCTATTACTAAAAAAAAAAGTTTGACAACCAACCACCATTTTACATGTTTAATATTACCCTAGAAATAAAACAATAACACAAAAATTTCTTACCTATCCCTTACATTCCATGATAGAAAAATAGTATACCCATTACATAATAGGCAAAATGAGGGTTACAAAAGCAAGAAAAACATCAAATATAAGCTACATCAAGCCTCTATTATCACTTTCACTTCAACAGTTTTCCTTTGTAGTTAAGGTTAATTGTGAAAACCCTCTCCCAACCCTACCTTGTAAATAGATTAGAAACTTAATAACCTATTCCAATCTACAAATTAGATAAGAAGATAAGAAGGAATTCTTGACAAGACCATATATATTCCCATTTTTAACTTGAAATTAATGATCTCTATGTCTTTCATCTAATTCTCAAAATTAGAAAAATTTTGATTTATTAAGATCTAATAAATTATTGCTGCTACCTCAAGGTTTTAGCTTATAAATGCAGTAGGTTCCTCTTTTTCTTCCACTTCCTGATAGACCAAATAATACTATATAATACGGTAAGTCGCCTTCTAATACCCAACCAATATCTAATTTTTTTTCCCCAAATCAATTTGGTAACCTCACAATAAACACTCAAAGGTTATGTCTAGGTATCATAGTATGTCCTTTGTATTTAATCTCCCCCTAATAGCCAACTACAATAAAATTCCTTGTCTCTACACTTGATGTGCATCCCATATCAAAAGAATATTAAATTGAGTAATATCAAAAGATAAAGATTACAAAACATGAGAAATTTAATAAAATAAAGGGAAAAGTAGTTATAGGATTGCATGTTTAATTAATTAACTCGTGCTATACTCTCAAAATATATTTGAGGACTTTTATATGTTAGGTTTGTGTAATAAATATGTATTTAATCAACGATTCTCTAATTTACTCATTTCCCCATGTTGACTTATTTTTTACATTTTCCATATTTTTCCAACTCTACATTTCTATGTGAATAGATAATTAGTTTATCTAGTAGGTGTATCAAAATTGTTCTAAATTAATTAGTTCTCAAGTGCTTTTATTTCCAATAAGCGTATAGATGACCTTTTTTTATTGACTATAATGAGTTTTGTCATGGTAGAATTAATATATGTATCCCCTCCTTTGTTCCCATTCCACTCTTCATAGTCCTAGCTGATTTTACTAAGTTTTTCTAATTTTCCCAATTTGTCAACAACTATTTATATTGTTACCTCTATTAGTATTTCTCACTTCTACAATACCAATTGATTTGAAAGCTTGACATTACATTTCTCATCTATTATTTATGAATTTGCATAATTATAGTTGAGATATATATATATATATATATATATATATATTATTAAGATAATAACCAAGAATAGAGTGTATCATGTAATCAAACATTTCATACTATTGGTATAGGTATCACAACTTGATTGGCTAAAATATGTTACATTTGTATCAAGCATTCATACATATTGTATATGATTTCACTTATGAATATATTATGCGGCTCTCTAAATTACTGATTTTAGCATATGTATCTCCAACTATATATATTATATTTTTTTTAAGGTAATATACTATTTTTAGAATGCTTTAAAATACCTTCATTGTATATTTTTTTCATATGAATTTTGGATTAATTCGATTAATTTAAATGCATATATATTTTTATGGGAACACATGTTCATGATTATTATTAAATGAGGAATGATAAGAATGAAAAGGATGACACTAAAGATGAGAATGAAGAAGATGGTGTTTATGAGTCAGCTTCTGAAGGTGCTTAATGCTTTTTTTTGTTAGCTTACGAATATGATAGATGCTTTTTATATGAATTTATGAAGATGCTTTGTGTTTATATATATATATGTCAATTTATGAAGATGCTCAATACTTTTGCTTATCAGCTAATGAAGATGCTCAATGATTTTGTATGTCAATGCATGAAGATGTTTTTGTATAATGGATTATGATATAGGTTGTATATATAGTATTGTACTTATAGGATTTTTATGGCTTTGGGAGCTAAACAACTAACTATTTTATACTACACAATGATAATTATACATACAGTTAATTTTATATCATGATAAATTGTTACTAAAGATGAATGAATTGTTACTATAGGTGCATATTATGGTACTATGTATTATCAATAAATCTTGTACATTTTGGTAAGGGTTTTACCAAAAATTATAAATGTATATACATATAGGGTAAAATATGTATAACCAACAATATATATGTTGGCAATAGTTTTTAGTAATAGATATAATATTGTATTTAATACTTTTAGTCATAGATTTAATTGTATGGTCAATTCCTTTTATCATAGATATAATTTTGTGGACCATACTCTTAGTCATAAATATTATTTTGTGGATAATACTTTTATTTATAGATATTGTGTTGTGAATAATACTTTTAGTTACAAATATTATTTTATAGGCAATACTTTTAGTCACAAATATATTTTATGGCTAATAATTTTACTTACATATATAAGTATGGGCATTAGTTTTACTAATAGATAAATATATGTTTTCATTATCAATTATTCCCGACAGATCATACATTAAGCAAAGAGTTTTTTACCCATGGTTTTATCACAAAAAAAAAATATGTTGGTAAAAGCTTTTGCTAATAGAAAAATAACTTTTACCAATAGATAAGGCTTTGTTGGCACATCAGTTATTTTGTTGTGCAAGTTACAGGATCGTCACAATTAACAAATATTTGATTTGTTATTAAAGATATATGGTATTTACATCCCTCAAATCATTCTCTTTCTTATAAAAATAAATATTACAAGTTATTTAGCAATCGGATGAGGTCACAAGAGTGGTTAATGAGAAAAGTGAGATGAGAGATATATATAACATATGTGAAAGGAATCAACACAACTACAATTGTAATAACTTAGGAATAGAATGTCATAGCTAGATGGCTAGCCAAAACCTAATGGAATGTTATGCAAAGTAGGAAGGTGAGGAGTGTGAAGTGTTCATTTTTTTTATATGGTGTGCATAACTAATGAACATAACCTTTGCCAAGAAATATGGGAGACTTACATTGGAGTTCCTCAATAGTGTATTTTACTCACATTAAGCCTCTTGTGTTGTGTAAACTATTCAAATTGACAAACTAAGGTTGTATGAATGCATGAGCTCATCATATTAGATGTAGGGGACATTTGAGAAGTATAAGAAGGCCATGTTGGTATTGCAATCCCATGTTAAAAACTCACCCTGTGGCTTGACGATTTTCTTTTGTTGGTCTTGATCTTGTGTGTATCTCATACTGCCCTACACAAGTAACATCAGCAATAAAAGCTATCCTAAACTATTTGGCAATTCTAAATGAACACCTTTTTGTAATTATTTTAATGGAAGGTTTTTCTCTTATCTTGATTTTGGACTTGTTCATAGCTACAAACATCATATCTTCTCCTTCTTCTTCGTATTTGTAATGATACAACTTTCTCTGTAAATGCTTTGAAATTCTAGACTATAGTCCAAATTTCATTCCTAAATTTAAAAAATAAAAAAAAATGGTCCTTAACTGGTTTCAAACCAATTCCAACCGGTTTATTGTTTTGGTCTAATCCAGAATCTCATTAATAAAGTATCTAAAAAATATATAATTTTAATATAAAAAATATATACTTTGTTGATTGTGGTTCTCAGTCCTTTTAATATCCTAGAAATTTTCATAGCCTAATCCCGTATTATTAATTCCCTAATTTGATTTTAATCCTAAGAAAAATCTTATTTTAGCCTTAACCCAATTTCTTAGTTCTTAAACTTTAACCAAATTTAAAACCTTAACCCGAATAAACCGTATTTTGTAAACTGAACTTAAAACCCACTAAAATTTCCACTAATCTTAACTATATTTAGCTAATCCAAAATCACATAAACTAATCGAACAACCCTTTCTCTATGTCTTCTTTATGTCTCCTTTTCTTTTCTTTATTCTCTTTCTCCTGTTAACCTTAGCTGCAATATTGGCTTTTTCTGCAACTTGCACATGCAAATTACATCCCTCCCCTACTTGTGCCATCACCCATCATCTTTCTTTAGCCATCCATCCTCCATCAACCATTCTTCTTCTTATCCTCCTCCTCCTCTTATCCTTGCCAATCTGCACACACACCTCACCCTAACATTTCTTCTTCTTCTTCTTCTTCTTCCTTATCCTTACGCAATACAAACCCACAACCATCCCTATCACTTGGAATTTTTCCCAACACTCAACTATCATGTCCCTACACCATTGATCACACATCTCCCCTCCCCATTTATTTTATTTCCATCGATTCACACCACACACTCACACATGTATATATACATACATATACACAATACACTATCCTTCTAAGTCATTTTCTTGTGCTATTTCTTGCCCAAACCTATACAAATTGCCCTACACGAGCCTCCTCTTCCTTCTCTTTTCCCCTCCTTCCCCCTATTTGTGCCCTATTTTTACCCAAGCACCACCATTTCAAACACCAACACCACTGTGCACTACCACATGCCACCAAAGTTGTTGGGTCAACAACCTAAGGTCACCCTAACCTTCCCAGCACTGTTACAGGTCATCGTCACTGAAGGCTACCTCTTTTCCCTTCTTCTTCTCCTTGATAGTGGAATTTCTAAAGAATCCATAGCCTATGCAAGGCTTTAAGCATGTCCGTGCAACACTAAAATTTCCTACCGCATGCCCATGCAACTTAGCATAGCCTATTCGTACACCCTTCCATGACCGTGCATGACCAAAATGCATGCTGATGTGTGCCTGTTTGACTTGCATTCTATTTGCCTAGTGATCGAGTACGGACATGCCACCTTGCATCAGTTGGCTATGCACAATCCTTTCTCTCAACCTAGGTGTGCACGACCTGTAGTACAGTTGTGCAGCCACCCCATTTCGGCCATGCACCACTATTTTCACCCTCAAACCTTGTCCAAAAACCACTATATTTTTACCATAGTGCCACTACACATTCCACTACAAATCCATGAATTCCAAGCTTCAATTTGACCATGGTTATTTTAATTTTTACCCTCTTTATCTTAATTTCTCCTTTAATTCAACTCTTTGAGCGTAACCATGGATTTTTGTCATTTTCCATAGGTAGTAGGAGAAAGTCTAGGATTTACATGCTTAGCCCTGTATCTAGGTTGGTAATGATACATTCGAGGTTTAGGGTTTCATGTTTTTTTCTTGCATGTTCATGTGTATTTTTCATGATATTGTTGATATAAGATTTAACAACTGTTGATCATGGTATTTTGTGATGATATGAATATTATGTTGAAGGAAATAAGAATGGGTAAGAGGTATAGTCATGAATTTTTTGTGATAATGACAAATCAGTGAGAATATATTTTATGGCATGAAATATGGGCTAACTAAACTATGATAAATAAACATAAACATATTTTGTGAGGTGTGATGATTATTAGTGGACTTGAGAAAAAATAAAAATAATAAAAACAATGTGTGTAGGAGGTACAAGAATTTATAAATTAAAGGTTATTATTTTTCCTTAAGGGTATTTTGATCATTATGGGATACTAAGGAAAATTTGGTATTTTATGTGTTAGATGGATTAAAATATGATAATGATATAATGATCACTTCTTGGAAGTATTATTTTTTGTTTTGAGGTCCTTCAATAAATTAATGGTTAATTGGGGCATAATATCTTATAACATTAATATCATTATTCTATGTGTAAAATTTAGAGTTTATTGCGACTCTAAATATGTTGCTAATGATTGACCTTATGAGGTTATTTATTGTAATTGGTAATCATGTGAATTTCATGAGAGATATTATAGCTAATATATGGAATTAGGGTGTTGGGATATTTTTGTGAGTAATACCCTGGAATAATATTATCATTGTATGTGTATGACATGGGAAATAGACCTTGCATTATGATTGTGATAATAATGATGATATTCGAGAGTGACATATTTTTAAATGATGGATGCATAATCCATATGGGAGAATGAGTGCTAAGGGTTGTTTAATTAGGGTTTAAGGAGAGTTAAGGACCTTAGCATGCGTGATGTATTTATCTGTTTTAATGTATTTGATGCCTGTGAAACAATCTTAAATAAGATACTAATCACTTAAAGTAAAAGAGCATGTGAGT
The DNA here is from genome assembly GCA_030549775.1 of Tamarix chinensis. Taxonomy (NCBI): domain Eukaryota; kingdom Viridiplantae; phylum Streptophyta; class Magnoliopsida; order Caryophyllales; family Tamaricaceae; genus Tamarix; species Tamarix chinensis. The sequence goes on along the minus strand of CM060177.1, from coordinate 59,239,168 downwards.
AGGTCCAAGGTGATCTATTTTCATATATACATATATTTAGTTCCACAAGGAAAAATAGTGACTTGAGATTGTTGTTCCCCAAGAATGTGATGTTTTTAATCTCCGTTCCATTGGAATGAAAAGTAGCTTGGGAGTGTTTTTGCCCTGAGAATGCGCTTTAGACCGTTCCACTAATTTAAGAATAGTGGGCCCCCTGCACATCGTAAAATGAAAATATAATAGTATAACCTATGGGAAAGAAACTAATGGTTTAAAGGGAAAGAATACATGAGTTAAGACCAAGGTGTTGTTTTTATATATGTCTCATTCCACCAAGGAGAATAGTGGCTCGAGAACATAATGCCCTAAGAAAATAATGTTTATAGATCCGTTCCATCAAATGATAATAGTGTCTCATGTGTGTTGTCCTTGAGAAGGTGTTTAAGAGCTTTTCAAAGTTTAAGAATAGTGGGGTTCATACACTTAACGTATTTAAAAGAATGAAAATGGATTTTATCTAATGAGGGATCTGGATCATTTTCAATATTTTGAGATGGTTTAATTATCTACTTGTACACTTATTAACTGTTGTGAAAGCATATGGTAATTGTATCCCTATTTCGATAGTATTGTTCCCTTCCTCAATATGTAGTGTACTAACCACTTTTTTTATAGGTGCAACTCATTCCTACTAGTGGGAGACACTGATTCTTATATGTGTGTCTCAGAAGATTTGCTAGATGATTATACAACCTATAATGCCTTGTGTGGGAATGAGTGACTTCATCTTTATTAGAATTTGGGTGAAGAGTAATTTTATCCACTAGTGGTATTTACTGAGATACCATTTTGGACTCTTCATCCATAGTATTCCGTTTTAATGTTTTTTGTATATTGTAACCCAAAGTTAAACTCCAAATTCATCATTATATGATAAATGTTTATTTGGTATCTAATTTCCTTGTGTTACTTTAGATGTTTTATCCTTGTGATTAATGTAAGGATGGTTGATTAAACCAAACTTATGTTAGTTATGGAGGTAACCCTCAATATTTTACTTATATTACTTCCACTATAAAATGAAATTTGTCAGTACTAAAAATTAAGTGTTAAAAGTTAGTAATGAAGCTTTTAGTTTTAATTATTGTGTTTTGATTTTTAAATTTTGGTTTCAACAATCCCTCATTTATTTTTAATGGTCTATTTCACATTTCAGATATTCCAATTTTATTTTTGAAAACCCGGATTAACTTATGAGGAATCAAGGATAAGTAGCCTAGGTGTAATACCCCAAATTGAGCGGAGTGTTATAAGGATTGAATTAGCTACTTATATAAACATGGTATACCATCCTTTTGGTGATTCCATCCTAAGAACTCCACAGTTAAGCGTGCTGGCCGTGGAGCAATTTTAGGATGGGTGACCTCCTGGGAAGTTTCGGAAATTTTCTGAAAGTTTCTCGGGAAGTACGTGAGTGAGGATAAAGCATGCTAAAAGGACTCGTGTTGATCTGTGGGGCCAGCCGATCAATCCGAAAGCACTCCAAGGTAGCCCCGCGTGGTCGTGTCGACTCGGGGTGTTACAAATGGTATCAGAGCAGAACCGCGACCGTGAGCTGAACTTGGATGAGTCAGTCAGCCACCTAGCGGGACGATTCTTGGGATAAACTGTATTTGAGACAGTTAGTGGTTGAGGCGCAACGAGGACGTTGCGTTCTTTGAGTGGGGGTGAATGTAATACCCCAAATTGAGCGGAGTGTTATAAGGATTGAATTAGCTACTTATATAAACATGGTATACCATCCTTTTGGTGATTCCATCCTAAGAACTCCACAGTTAAGCGTGTTGGCCGTGGAGTAATTTTAGGATGGGTGACCTCCTGGGAAGTTTCGGAAATTTTCTGAAAGTTTCTCGGGAAGCACGTGAGTGAGGACAAAGCGTGCTAAAAGGACTCGTGTTGATCTGTGGGGCCAGCCGATCAATCCGAAAGCACTCCAAGGTAGCCCCTGCGTGGTCGTGTCGACTCGGGGTGTTACACTAGGTGGCCTTGAAATATGAATTACGTGCATTATGTGTTAGTAAGCTAGGAAGGCTTAGCTCTAACACGTCTTCTGTCTTACAACTTGTTAGTCATCATGGCACTCAACGGTTGCATTGGTAAATTCAAAGAGACCTTTGAAGCCTTTATTAATTTTGTCTGACATCTACCTCATCCACCACCACTACCTCCACATCACCAATAGGAGGATATGGGAGAAGATCGGCTTCAAAGAGTTATGAGACATCACCCATCGATCTATGTTGAAGATGAGGACCCGGTTATATAGGAGGGATGGATTCAAGATTTGGATAGGACAATGGGCGTAGTTTATTGCCTACCTATTAGGAAAATAAGTATTACAACATTTTTCTTGTGTGGAGTGGCCGACACCTGGTAGGTAGGTTATCATGTACAAGATAGGTTACAAATGTCTTAGGAGGACTTGAAGGCGGCAATATTCGCTAAGTTCTACCTTGAGAGTCTTAAGAGGGATAAGTTGAAGGACTTCATGCAGTTGACTTAGGGAAGCATGAAGGTGAGGTACTACCACACCTACTTTACAGAGTTGGTAGTGTTTGCACAAGGAATCGTAGCTAGTGAGTTGATAATGGTCTATCAGTTTGAGTAAGGACTCCGCTTTAGCATCTGGAAGATGATGGATGTTGTGGCTTTTCATGACTTACCCATGTTATATGAGAGGGCGTGTATCACTACTATGTTGGTTTTGGAGGAGACATCGATTATGTGTAAGAGGAAGCTGGAATTGCAAGGTTCTAATGGTAAGTTCTAGTACTAAGGAGAATGACATCTAGGGTTTCAGTAGAGAGGTCAGAATTAGCCTTAAGGAGCTTAGTATCAACACTAAAGTTAGTCAGGAGGTTAGAGCAAATCTTAGGGTGCTCCAATTTGGTGTAGGACGTGTGGTATATTGGGTCACCACTCTTTTGGGTGTCAACATCAGCAGGGTCAGTATCAATAGTAGGAACCACTGATTCTATAGCAACAGGCTTTTCAACAACAGATTTACCAGTAGCCTCAACAAGAGCTTCAATAGAGAGCTACCCCACCTATTAGATAGCCTAGAGAGAGTCTATAGAGACCATAGGGGCCTCACCCTTTCCCTTATAAGGAAGGAGGTCAGAATCAAGGTTCTAAAGGGTATCATGGAGGATGCTAAGGAGGAGAGTTAGGCAGATACCTAATTATGATCATTCCAGTAGAGGCTGACAGGTACTGGGATGTGATTACTAGTACATTTTCAATCCTATCGCTACCTATTTGTGTTTTGTTTGATTCAGGAGCATATTTGTCGTTTGTATCATCTTCATTTGTTGTTAAAGATGCATTGACTTAATCTTAAACAATAGAAGGAATTTGTCCAATAATCACAAATGGCGCTTCTGCAGGTTTACATCTGATCTAACCTAGTAGTAAGCATTCTGCCAAAAGTTATCTATATCTATATGATTGAATTTTGGGGATAGATTGGACTATGCAAGGCTCTACTCAGATGTGGTCTTATAGATAAGCAAGGTAGACCTCCTAGTAGATCTGGTTGAGATAGACCATCAGAATTTTAACATTATCCTGGGGATGGATATGTTTGGGAGGTATAAGGCAGTGATAGATTGTTCATAGGAGTGATTTATGTTGCGGGGACCTCATGGCGCTAGGATCTCTTATCAGAGATGCAGGCCTAGACCTATGATAAAGGTTGTATTTGCCTATATGTTATATTCTTTGGTGCATAGCGGTTACCCTATGTTTTTATGCGAAGATCAAGAGTTGAATAAGGATGTGTTAGTGTTGAAGGGCATTCCAATTGTTCAAGAATTTTCAAACATGTTTCCCAAGGATATTCTAGGTATACTACCAGTGTAGGAGACATATTTCATCATTGAGTTGGTAATAAGGGCCAAACATATTTCTAAGATTCCCTACCAAATGGCACCGGCAGAGTTGAGGGTGTTAAAGACTTAGTTGGAGGATTTGTTGTCTCATGGGTATACCCAGCCGAGTGTGCCTCTATAGGGAGCAACTGTATCTTTTGTGAAGAAGAAGAAGGGCGGGAACCTTCGCTTGTGTATAGATTACTAAGGGTTGAATTATTTAATGATGAAGAACTGCTATCTACTTCCAATAATTGATAATTTGTTTGATCAGCTTTGAAGTACTTTGGCCTTTTCAATGGTTAACTTGAGGTTGGGTTATCGTTATTTGCGTATTGTCGAGGCATACATCCAGAAGACGGTCTTTAGGAAATAGTACGGGCACTATATGTTTAGGGTGATGCCTTTTAGGCTCACTAATGTTCTTATCATCTTTATGGGCATGATGATAAGTATTTTCTTGCCATTCCTCGATCAGTTTGTTGTGGTTTTCATAAATGATATTTTGGTTTACTCGTGGAGTAGAGAGTAACATGGGTAGCATCTAAGGACAATTCTGTCACTCATGAGAGAGCATTAGTTGTGTGCCAAACTCTCTAAGTGTGATTTTTTGCTGGAGGAGGTTACATTTTTGGGACACATGGTATCAATAAGAGGAGTCATTGTGGACTTGTGAAAGATTCTAGTAGTAATTGAGTGGAAGGCACCTACTAGCATCCCCAAAGTATATAGTTTCTTAGGTTTAGCCAGGTACTACGAACACTTTCTATAGGATTTCTCAAAGGTAGCTCATCCCTTGATGAACCTTCTGAAGAAGATGACCAAATTATAGTGGGATGAGGCCTATGACAGAGCATTTCAAGAGTTGAAGTTGTGGTTGACTACAACACTGAGTTTGGCTTTGCCTTTAGGTATTGATGGATTTGAGGTCTATAGCGACATGTCAAATCATAGATTAGGTTTTGTTTTGATGTAGCATCTTAAGGTAGTGGCTTATGCTTCTCGCTTGTTGAAGCAACATGAGTAGAATTATTTGATGCATGATTTAGAGTTGGCTACTGCTATTTTTGCAACGAATATTTGGAGGCATTATCTGTATGGGACTAAGTGTAGATTCTACATGGACTATAAGAGCCTCTAGTTTATATTCACTCAGAAGGAGTTGAATATGAGGTAGAGGAGATGGTTAAATTTGGTGAAGGACTATGGTATTGAGTTGACCTACTACGAGGGTAAGGCCAACATCATTATAGATGCCTTAAGTAGGAAGTTATCACATTCCTTAGGTTCTGTTGTGGTGTCTATTCATTTGTTGGAGGAGTTTAGTGAGATGGGGATAGAGATGATCTAGTAAAGTGATTTGGAGAATTAGATGTGTGCTTTGATTATTTGGTTGATGGTTTTTTATGAGATTTGAGCATCACCGCCTGAGAGCGTTAAGCGCGTGAGGATTTGATAGAAGATTTTAGACAGTAGAGCTAAGTGTTTCTAGATCCATGAGGATGGTAGCATTCATTATAGAGGTCATTGGTGTGTACCTCAAAGTCGCGTTGATTTAAAGTGTTGGATTTTGGAGGAATTTCACTTCACTCTATATTCCATCTACCTAGGAGGGAATAAGTTGGATAAGGACGTTAAGATGATCTATTAGCAGCCTCACATGATGTGAGAGGTAGAAGAGATTGTGTAAAGGTTTCTAACTTGCTAGAAGATCAAGATTGAGCATCGGTGACCTACAGGATTAGTTCAACCTTTAGATGTTCCGAGGTGGAAGTGTAACTCCATCTCGATTGATTTTATCAACGGGCTACCAAGGACTCGTAGCGGTTGTGACATAATTTGGGCTATCGTCGATAGGTTGACTAAGTCTACTACTTTTATGCTAGTGAAGTCGACTTAGATTATAGATCAATTGGCCGATGTATATAGGTTTGCATTGAGTGGGCATGGTACCCTTATTGACATAGTCTCTAATTAGGATTTGATATTTCTTTTGTACTTCTTAGGGAAGTTATATGAGGCTATGGGCACAAGATTGAGGATGAGTATTGTCTTCCATCCAACTACGGATGAATAGACCGATAGAACGATTCAGACTCGAGAGGATATGCTTTAGGTTTGTGTTTTGGATTTCCAAGGTATTTGGGAGGATCATCTTCATTTGGTTGAGTTCTTGTATAAAAGCAATTATCATGCAAGTATAGGGATGAATTGTATGGACACAAATGTCGAACACCTTTATGCTTGAGTGACATGAATGAGACTATTGTACTTGAACCTGAGTTGATTGAGGAGACAACTCGTTAGGTTCGGTTGGTTCAAGATAATATGAGAGAAGCTCTGAGTCATCAGAAGAACTATACAAACCAGAGACACCTTAGTGATAGTTTTGAGCCGGGGATAGAGTTCTATTAAGGGTTTCACCTACTAAAAGAGTACAAAGATTTGATCAAAAAAGTAAGCTAGGCCTAAGGTATATTGGTCCATATCATATTCTTGATATGGTTAATGAGGTTACATACCGTGTAGCGCTTCCACTAAAGTTGGCTCAAGTTCACCACATCTTCCACGTTTCTTAGCTGAGGATGTATGTCTCAAGTTCTTCAAACATGATCAGACCATATGAGATCGAGCTTGACGATTCATTATCCTATGAGGAGAGGTTTTTGAGAATTCTCGACACCAAGATTCGCCAGACCCAAATGAGCTCATTTCATCTTGTAAAGATTCTTTAGAGTTATCAAGGAGTAAAAGAAGCTACTTGGAAGACAGAGAAGGATATGCATGAGACGTATTTCAAGCTTTTTAGCTTAGACGTGCAGAGTTTTGGGTTTTCTCTCTTTTAAGGGGGTATTCTACGATAGTATAGTAGTAAATCAAATAGGTTTGACCATTAAAATTACTTCCTTAGATCCTTTTTCTCTTCTTTCCTATCATAAACTTTTTGACTTCTAGGAAGAAGTCTCTTTTAAGGGGGTAGCGATGCAATGCCTTAAAATTTTACTTAACCTAATTTCGCATTATTAATGCCCTAACTTGATTCTAATATTAAGAAAAATATTTTTTTAGCCTTAACCTAATTTATTTATCCCAAAAGTTTAACCAAATCTAAAACTTTAACCTAGATAAACTATATTCTATAAAATGAACTTAAAACCCACTAAAATTTTCACTAATCCTAACTATCTTTGGCTAATCCAAAATCACCTAAACTAATCCCCCAACCTTTTCTCTTTTTCCCTTTTTTTCCTTCTCTTTCTCTCATTAACCTTAGCAACAATATTGTTTTTTGCTACAACTTGCACATGCACTTTGCATCCCTCCCTCACTTGCACCATCACCCATCATCTCTCTACAGTCATCCATCATCCATCAATCTTTCTTCTTTGTTTTCTTCTTCTTCTTCTCCTCCTCCTTTTTGCCCTACCCATTTGCATGCACACCTCACCTTGCTACTTCTTCTTCTTTTTCTTCCTTATCCTTACACAATACACACTCACAACCATCCTCATCACTTACCATTTTTCCAAACATTAAACCATCATTTCCTTACATCACCCTACAACATTGATTGCACGTTTCCCCTCCCCCTCTATTACTTTTCCCCCAATTCACATGCATGCACACACGCATACACGCGCACACACACACACACACATACATGCGCATACATATATATACACTACACACTATCCTTCTCCCTCATTTGCTTGTGCCATTTCTTGCATAAACCTGCTCAAAATGCCTTCTATGAGCCTCCTATTCCTTCTCTTTTCTTCTCCTTCTTCCTCCTATTTGTGCCTTATTTTTACCTAAGCACCACCATTTCAACTATTAACACTACCATAGACCACCACACGTCACCCAAAGTTGGTGGGCCGAACACCTAAGGTCGCCCCAACCATCGCCAGCACCATCTCTGGCTATCGCCACCAGCTACCACCTATTTTCCTTTCTTCTTCTCCATTTTAATGGAATTTTTAAAGAATTCATGGCCTCAAGCATGATTGTGAAACACTAAAATTTCCTATTGCATGCTCATGCAACTCAACACAGCCTACTGGCGCACCCTTGCATGCACGTGCATGGCCCAAATGCACGCATGTGAGTACTTGGGCCATGCACCTTACACTAGCTGGACCTATTTGCCTAGTGATTGAGCATAGTCTTGCCACCTTACACTAGCTGGACGTGCGTGATCCTTTCTCTTAGCCTGGGTGTGTACCACCTGGAATATAGTAGTACAACCACCCCATTTTGGCCATTCACCCCCATTTTCACCCCCAAACCTTATCCAAACACCACAAGTTTTTTTAGCATAACTCCAATACATATTCTAATACACATAAAAACATCCCAAGATTCCATTTGACCACAGCTATTTCCATTTTTACCCTATTTACCATAATTTCTCCTTCGGTTGACCTCTTCAATCCTAACCATGGATTTTGTTGTTTTTCATAGGTGGCATTCAAGTAACTTTGGAGGAGGAAGTTTAGGATTTACGTGCTTAGAGCCCGGTGTCCTAGTTGGTAAGGATATTATTATTTTTTTTGAAAAACTTAAAATTTTATATCAAAATAATCTACCCTTCCTATCAACCTAATAAACTTTTCCTTACGACTAGCATGAAAAAAAAGAGAAAACATAATCAAGGATATCCTAAAAGCTACCCCTTTCAAATCCCAATTTCTATTAGAAAAAATACAGCCATTCCAAGCTTTCCAAACCTCATAAACTGCAACAGCATAAAAACTTGAATAGAATTGGGCAACTCCATCCTTTCTATGTCTGCTTCTATCCATGGAATTAAACATCCTATGTGCTGCCAACCATAAAATAAACTTATATTTGGGGGCTGCAAAATTAGACCAAACAAACCTTCTCCAAGGCACCTTGGGTGCAGAGACTCTTATGGAATTATATACCTCTGCTATAGAATACAAATGATCTCTATGCCAACTCTGAACAATAAGAAAAATAACTGATCTGATAGAAAATATTCTTTGCATAAGGCCTGAAGCAGTGGATGGTAAAGTGCAGGAAAAGAATCCCTGCCTTTTGATATAATATGCATCCATTTAATCCATAGAGCTTCCTTATCCTGATACAAGCGCCAAAGCAATTTACTAATAGCAGCTATGTTCCATGTAGATAAATCCAAAAGGCCTAAGCCCCTTTCTTTGTTAGGCAAACAAACAACCCTCCATGCCACCAAAGGTTTTTTAGAAGTAGCACTCTTACCAGACCAGAGAAAAGCTCTACACATGGCCACCACTCTCTGAATAATTTTCTTGGGAAGGACAAAAATCTGGCTCCAAAAATTAGTAATACCAGAAATAACATATTGCAAAAGCTGAAGTCTTCCAGCATAAGAAAGAAGTCGATTGGCCCAATGTTGCATACGACCAGAAATTTTATGAACCAAAATCATCATATCAGCTACCTTTAGCCTGGAAGAATCAATAGGAACTCCCAAATATTTGAAAGGGAAGGAACCATCCTGAAAGGGAAAAACAGATTTGATCTCATGCTTCAAATGTTGAGAAATACCCCCAAGAAAACCATACTCTTTGCAGGACTGATGTGCAAGCCAGAACTTGAGGAAAAATTATCTAGAACCTCTTTAATAGTAGTGACAGAACTGACCTCAGCTTTACAAAAACAAGCAGGTCATCAGCAAAACTCAAATTAATTATTTTCAACTTCTTGCAGTTAGGATAACCTTGAAAGCCTCTTTTACCCCATAAAGATTGGAGAGCTCGAGTCAAATATTCCATAGTAATAACAAACAGAAAAGAGGATAAAGGATCCCCCTGTCTCAGCCCTTTCATACCCTTAAAAGGAGCTTGCAATCTATTATTAATAGATAAAGAATAAGAAGCTGAGGAAACACAGGCCATGATTAATTTTACAAAATGCAGGGGGAAATGAAGGGCCAACAAGACTTTTTCCAAGAAAATCCAATCCACAGAATCATATGCTTTCCTCATATCAATCTTCAACATACATCTAGGAGAAATGTTCTTCCTATTATACATATGCAATAGTTCATGATCCAATAACACATTGTCTCCAATCCTTCTATCCTTAACAAACCCTGACTATGAAGGATGAATGATAAAAGGCAATACACTTTGTAATCTTCCTGCCAGAATCTTAGCCAAAATCTTGTAGACCACATTACAACATGCGATCGGTCTAAAATCAGCTAATTTAATAGCATTTACCAGCTTGGGAATAAGAACCAATTTAGACATACCCATAAATGAAGGACTAACAGCTGTCTAAAAACATCTCCTTATAACCTGATATAAGTCCTCACATACCTCATTCCATGTAGATTTAAAAAAACCTGAAGTAAATCCATCTGGCCCTGGAGCTTTAAGATTTCCTATTGACCATAGAGCTGTTTTGACCTTCTGCATTGTAACAGGACTAAGCAGATCATGCTGCTGTTGGACAGAAACCAAAGGGCCCATCTTCAGCACCTGCTCTAACATTAAACCTGTAGCATCACCCTTCTGCCCCAGTAACTTCTTATAAAACTCCACAAATGCTAGATCAATACCATCTCTATCTGAACAGATCTGTCCTGAATCAAGCTGAATTTGTTTAAAAAAAATTATGCTGCTGTCTAGCCTTCATAACAGAGAAAAATTAGTGAGAATTTGAATCACCCAGCTACAACCATTTGACCCCTCACTTCTACCTAAGAAAACTTTCCTCACAAGAGGCTAAGAATTCATACTGTTTTAGGGAGCATTTCTCTTCATGTTGCAGGTCAAGATTAGCAGGATTCAAACATAACTCTTCCTGACACTTTTTTAACCTTTCCCTAGCCTTCTGAACTTTAGAAGACAAAATACCAAAATTCTGTCTATTGAAAACTTTCAACCTGGTCTTAACATGCTGCATATTAATCTGAAACATCTGAAAAATGTCTACATGAGGAAGTCTCTTCCAACACTCAGCAACCAAAGAGAGAAAATGAGGATGCACAGTCCACATATCATAGAACTTAAAAGAACTATTAAACTGAGGAGGGGTAAATCTAGTTTGACCAAAGAAGAACTATGATCAGAAAAAAGAGTTTCATTAAACTATGTAGAAGACATAGGGAACTTAGTCAACCATGGAGTATTAACCATAACTCGATCCAATTAAGCTATAATTAAATTGTCTCCCATACTCCTATTGGACCAGATGAACCTCAAACTTGAAAATACAAGATCAAACAACAAAATAGAATTGCAACAGTCCACAACATCAGTGACATCTGCAGAGTTAATGGAATTGCCTTGAAATTTCTCAACAGCTTGGAAAACCACATTAAAATCCCCCATGATAATCCAAGGGTCATCACCCACCTGACAATCCACTAAGGCTTGCCGGAGAGATTTCCTTTCACAGCCTACATTAAATCCATAAACAAAAGAAGCAAAGAACTTGCAGCTAGAATGAGTAGCAGAAACTGAAACATGAAGAAATTGTTCATTGCTAAAAAGAAGATGAACATCCCACACCCTACTATCCCAGATGCACCAAATTCTCCCATTAGGATGGGAATTATAGTTATCTAACCTGCTCCAATGAGAGCCCAATTTATGCAGAACACCATTAGCTTTATTACACTTTACTCTCGTTTCAATAAGACCAAATAAGGACACTTTATGCACTGAAAGCTAGTGCTTAAGCTCATTCTGCTTATAGGACTTATTAAGTCCTCTAACATTCCAAGCTCCTATCATTAGACTCTGATGGGGGAGCTAAATTAGAATCAGGGAAACCAGCCTGCAGGCCTACTAGATCTGCATGATCTTGCAGATTAACATCTGAGATAGAAAGACAAGCATATCTATTCTCTGAACAAACATTATTAAAGGATATGAGATTTTGATCCCCAGAAGAATGCCCTTTAGAAACCAGGTGGTCCTTTCTAGGACAGCCATTTCTAACAGAAAGGCTAGGAGAGAAACGTTGAACAAAATCCATAGGATCAGGCAATCTGACCTCCTCATCCTCCTTTTGAACCTGTTGAGATTCAGAAGGCCTGCTAGAAACCTTATGCCAAACAGAAGATCCTTTCTCCCCTTGAAATGGACCTGCAGCTCTAGGAACAGCCATAGCACCCTGATCAACTCCCTACACTTTCAAAATCTTCTTACATTTATCCATAGAATGACCTATTTCTTGACAATGATTGCAGAAACTAGGTCGCCATTCATAAATAATCTTCTAAGACAGAACAACACCATTAGGATCCACTAAATCTACAGAATCAAGCAATTTCTTCGACACATCCACTTCAACCAACATGCGAGCAAAAGAGATTCGATCCCCCGAAGTTGTAATACCATCCAACTGAAGAGGCCTGCCAATAGCACTTCATATTCTACTCAAAGAATCCACATCCCAGTAATCCAATGGAATATTAACAAGTTTAACCCATAAAGGCAGAAACTAGAACTTCTCTTTAGTAAATTGAAACCTACGATGCCAAGCCTTAAGAATAAAAGGTCTGTTGAAACAAGTCCAATAAGGCTTTGATAACACCCAGTCCCTATCCTCCTGGGACTCAAATTTAAAAACAACAAAACCCTGATCATGCAGAAAAATCTTTGGCTCACAAAGAACATACCAATTCCTTTTAACATAACCAACAAGTTGAGACATTATTGGTCGAAACCCAAGAACATAACCAACCACTACCCATTGCCATTCATGACAATTCATATCCACTTTGTCCTTCTGAAAAGTACCCTGGATCCTATCTCCAACTCTCTGAAGAGGGACATAATTTAACGAGGCACCTTGAAGAGGAATATGATTACCAGCCACTAAATCTTTCCAAGAAGAAACCATAGAACGTGAAAGCTTATGTTCAGGGTGCACCAACTGAGAAACAGACTCAGTCTTATCCATGAGTTGAGAACTTAAAACCCTAATGTTTGCATCCTGAAGGACATGAGAATCTGCATGAACTAGATCAAAAGAAGCAGGTCCAAAAACACGAGTAGGCAAAGCAACATCAGAAACATCTATCAGTGCAGACGATAAAACCCTAAGGCCCTCAACCTGATCGACGTGAAGGTCTGCATGAACCCTGCATGATGAATCTACAGGCAACACATCAGTTCCCTGACCATCTAGAGCAAGATCCAATCCACTATTCCCTACTGAAGGACTCCCTGAAGCCATCTTCTTCTTCTTGGCAGCCATAACACTCCTCATACAAACCATGGATGATGAGGAGAGAGGAGAGATCTCCTAGGGTTTTAAGTTGATATATAGGGTTTTAAGGATATTATTTAATGTTTAGGGTTTTGTGTTATTTACTTGGATGGTCATGTGTGCTTTTCATGACAATGTTGATATAAAATTTAACATGTGTTGTTCATGGTATTTTGTGATGATCTAAATAATATATTGAAAGGAAGTAAGAATGGGTAAGAGGTATAGTTATAACTTTGTTGTGATAATGACATATTTGTGGAAATATATTTTGTGCCATGAAATATGGGCTAACTAAACTATGATAAATGGACATAAACATATTTTGCGAGGTATGATGATTATTGGTGGAATTGAAAAAAAATAATAATAATAATAATATGTGTAGGAGGTACAAGAATTTATAAAATAAAGGTTATTCTTTGTCTTTAAGGGTATTTTGGTCATTATGAAATAATAGGAAAATTTTGGTATTTTATGTGTTAGGTGGATTAAAATAAGATAATAATATCATGAGAAATGCTTGGAAGTATTATTGTTAGTTTTGGGGGTCCTTTAATGAATTAATGCTTAACTTGGTCATAGTATCTTATAAAATTATTATCATTATTCCATATGTAAAATTTAGAGGTTAATTAGATTCTAAATATGTTGCTAATGACTAACCTTATGAGGTTATTTATTATAATTGGTAATCATGTGAATATCATGAGAGCTATTATAACTAATCTATGAAATTAGGATTATTGGGGGTTTCTATGAGTAATACCTTAGATAAGATTATCAATGTATGTGTATGATATGGGAACTAGACCGTGTATTATGGGTACGATAATAATGATGATTTTTTAGAGTGAAATATTTGTATAAGATGGATGAATAATCTATATGGGAGAATGAGTGCTAGGGGGTGTGTAATTAGGGTTTTAGAGAGTTTAGGACCTTGACCTCCATGATGTGTTTATTTGTTTCAATGTAATCTATGCCTATGAAGCAATGTTGAATAAGATACTTGTTATACCCCCAAAAACACTAATTTAGAAAATTATGATAAAATAGGAATTTATTAGTAAAATTAATTAAATATAATATTTTAATAAAATAATGGGAGTAATTAAGACAAAAAAGGATCAAAATAAAAAAAAAATTAATTATAGAAGATTAGGATTTTTTTCTAATTAAAATAGAATTTAGGAAAAATTACCCAAAATACCCTATATTAATATAAAAAGAAGTTTAAATATTATTTTACTAATTTTTATTATTTTTAAATATTCAAAAATACCAAAAGATCCTAAACACCCTAACCAATCTATATTTCCTTTTCTTTTTCCTTTTTTCCCGCATTTTTCCTTTTCCTTCCTTCTTTTTCTCATTTATTCCTCATTAATTTTATATGATTTAATCTTTTTTTGAGTTTTTCTCTTTTGAATAGACTTTGTAGGAAAAGATCAAATGAAGAAATTAAAAGGAGAAATCAACAAAAAGAGGAAATCAAGCAAAGAACATATCAAGAAACGTTGAAGCAAAGGAAGAAAAGTTGGAAATGAAGCAAAGAAACCAAAAGAAGTTAGTGCTGAAATTTTAATGGAAGAAGGGCAAAAGAGCAAAGAACACGGTACACCCTTTTTTCCTAAATACGGACCATGTTGCCTCTAGAAAATAAAATCTCAATATTTTTTAGAATCCAGAATTTAGTAGAGAACGTAGATAAAAACATGGAGGTCCCGTGTTTCCCAAAACATGGACCGTGTTTTTCTTAAATTTTGTAACCCATCACATGACTTTTTTTCTAATTCTCTAACAATTTTGGGTTTGGGGATCAATTTTTTGAGTTTGAAAAAGTTGAATGTTCTCTCTTTCTCTATTCTCTCTAGAAAATACATGTACTTCACAATTCTAACTTTCTTTATCTTTCTTGTATTCTATTGAACAATTGAGAGTCTATAATTCAAGTAAAAAGTTCTTCTCCATTGCTTTCTCAATTACAAATTCTGTATTTTGATTGAATACAAGTAAAGCTTCTGCAATTGCATTTTTATTTCTCTTGTTTCTAGTGTGTTATTACTTATTTATTAGAGATCATTTGTATTAATTATAAGTTATTGCATGCAATTGTGTGATTTTATAATTATGCAGATAGTAGAGTAAATAAAACAAGGTAGGATGATTTAAAGATGGAATTATGTTTCAAATATAACATTATAATCTGAAAGTATGATTCTATGTGAAATTTAATTGAATTGATGGATGGAATTGAATGATTTCGTATCATAGATTAAGAATTTAAACAAACTAGATTGATCACCGATTTAATTTAGAACTTAATCTCCACTAGGATAATATAATTAATACATAAATGTTAATTAACGTGTCTATAATAGCAAAAAGATTAATTGTTAATATTGTCCATTAATTCGTACAACTGCATAATCCGAGCTTATGTGGTTATGGTTGTTGTCAACTGCTTTCCATTCGTAATGCTGTCATTAATTGAATCTAGCGTTCGTAACCTAGGTTATTAATTGGTTAGATGATAACTTGAGAGATTATTCAATTTACTAAAATGAAGAAAAAGTAAAGAGATGAATTATTATGAGTCTCTAGAGGTTAACATTAAATCGTTTCAAGTCATTCTTTTTCCATAAGTATTTGATACTTTAATTCCATAATCAATTCATCCCTATCCTCATTCATCAATTAGTGAGCGAAGCAACCCATAGTATAGAATTAGTGATCGGATTAATGAGATTGTATAATTGGGGTTCTAACATCAATTACAAAATTATTGATTAAATTCCATTCCTTGTGGGTTTGACTCCTTCTTACCATTTACTATGTATTTAGGAATTAGGATTTATTTATTAAATTTCTTGTGCATACAACAGTGCATCAAATTTTTAGCGACGTTGTCGGGGAATGGCCATTATAATCTTTAGTTTTGTTTTTGGTGTTGTTTCTTATTTTTTCTTTCAATAATTTCTCTAAGTGTACTTATCTATTCTTTAATTGTGTGTAATCCTCAGGCACCCGCATTTGAGGTTGTTCACGATTGAGTATCAAGGACAAATCATCCTACCAATAGATCCAAATTCATCATCTCCTATTGCAAACCGAACAAGAAGGAGATTGGAATACGCTCATCATATTCCATTACCTTCTGAAGGAAGTTCCACAGATTTGGAGGAAGACCATATAGAGGTTTTGTTTAATACACCTTGTCATATTGATCCACCTATGACAGATTGAACCCTCAAGGAGCTAGCCACTCCAATCTTCAACCCTAATATTTTATGCATTAATTATCCTACCGAAAATGATACTTGTGAGATCAAACCTGATTTAATACGCACTTTACCTATTTTTACAGGATTCAAATACAACAATTCCATGGGCTCATATTGTTTCACTGATCCCAACCAATTTCTTAAGGAATTCCATATAGCATGTTCCGGTATGAAACCAAATCGAGTAAGTGTAGAACAACTTAAACTCAAAGCTTTTCCTTTTGCGTTGGTTGATGCTACAAAAGAATGGTTATATGACTTACCAGCAAGATCTGTGAATACTTGGACTGATATGCAAAAGGTTTTCCTTGAAAAATATTTTCCTTCATCTAGAGCAACTAACATAAGAAAAGAAAGTTTTGGTATTAGGTAAGATGGAGAAGAATCATTGCATGAATATTGGGAACATTTTAAGAAGTTATATGGTAGTTTCCCTAATCATCAAATTAGTGAGCAATTATTAATACAATACTTCTATGAAGGACTATCTCCTATGGATCATAATATGATAAATGCTGCTAGTGGGGGTGCATTGGTTAATAAAACCCTTACCGAAGCTAAAAGATTAATTGCTAACATGGCATCTAATTCTCAATATTGCAGAAGGGGTAATACTTCTGTGTCTCAATAGGTGAAAGAAGCTAATATTGCTTAATTGAAAACACAAGTGTCAAATTTGACAGCTCTTATAGAGAGAGTTGTGGGTGAACAAATTCTTGCAAAGGTATGTGGAATTTGTACTTTTACTGGGTACCCTACTGATATGTGTCCTACTTTATAGGTAGAACAACAAGTGAATGCTATTGGAGGACAACAAATACCAAAGAGAAATGATCCATATGCTCCAACATATAATCTTGGATGGAAGGATCATCCAATTCTAAGGTATGGAAATAAACAACAAGGTGGTAATTCATATTTCCGACCATAAGTTTATCAAAATCAACAAGGATCAAACCCACCTCCCGGATTCTTTCAACTTCCACCAAATCACCGAAGACCACCGTTTCAACCAATACCTCCACCACAAGTTCCACAGCAATCAGGAGGAATGCCTTTGGAAGATTTGGTGAAATCATTGGCTACTAATACATTGTAATTTCAACAGGAAACTAGAAATTGTATCAAGAATTTGGAAAATCAAGTGAGTCAATTGGCAGATTCCCTTAGAAAATTACAAGCACAAGGGTCCTCAAAATTCCCTAGTCGGACGGAAAGAAACCCTAAGGAAAATGCTAATGCTATCAAAACTCAAAGTGGTAAACAATTGGAAGATCCAAGAAAATTGAGTGAGGAGGAAGAAATAAGCAAAGAAGAAGATGATATAGTTGTTGAAGAAGAAAATATTGAAAATTCTCAACAGCTAACTAAAGGTAAAAAGAAAATGGAGTGGCATATCATCTAAGTAGGTTAATTAAGGAGGTTGAGGTTAAGGCACCCATCAATGAAGCCTTTTCGTATGAACAACTTCATGTCATTAGAAATGAGATACCATGGTATGCGGACATGGTAAATTTTTTGGTCACAAAGGTATTTCCTTCACACTTTACTAAAGCAAAAAAAGATAGGATGAAGAGTCAAGAAAAATATTTTGTATGAGATTATCCATATTTATGGAAACAATGTGCTGACTAAATCATTAAAAGGTGTATCCCTGATAGTGAAATTCTTTCTATCTTAATATTTTGTCATAACAATGCTTGTGGGGGTCATTTTGGTCCTAAAAGAACTGCTTATAAAATTTTAGAAAGCCATTTTTATTGGCCTACCCTGTTTGAGGATGCTTATGAATTTTGCAAAACATGTAAAAATTGTTAGAAGACAGAAGGACTAGGTCCTAGAAATGAAATTCCACAAACTCCTTTCATTGCATATGAAATTTTTGATGTTTGGGGTATGGATTTTATGGGTCCTTTTCCATCGTATTTTGGTTTCAAATATATTCTTGTTGCTATAAATTATGTGTCAAAATGGGTAAAGGCAAAAGCCACCCATACTGACGAAGCTAAAGTTGTTGCAGATTTTGTTCGAACTAACATTTTTGCAAGGTTTGGCTTGCCAAAGGCTGTAATAAACGACAAAGGTTTGCACTTCTACAACAAAATGGTAGAAGAATTCTTAAAGAAATATCATGTGACACATCAAATCTCCACAACATATCATCTACAAACAAATGGTCAAGCAAAAATATCTAATCGAGAAATCAAATCAATTCTAGAAAAGATGTGACAAGGAAAGATCGAAGCTTACATTTCAGTGATGCTCTCTAGGTCTATCGCACAGCATTCAAAACTCCAATTGGTATGTCACCATATCGTTTGGTCTACTGTAAGCCTTGTCATCTTCTGATCGAATTACAACATAAAGCTTTTTGGGCTGTAAAGAAATGTAACATGGAGTTAAATGAAATTGGAAGGCATAGAAAACTCTAACTACAAGAACTTGAGGAAATAGGAAATGATGCTTTTAAAACTGCATTACGATATAAGGATTGAACTAAGGTAGTTCATGATAAGTTCATTATTAGGAAGAATTTTGAAATTGGGAAAAAAGTTTTATTATACCATTCTCGCTTAAAGCTGTTTCCAGGGAAATTAAGGTCGAGATGGATCAGACCATTTATTATAAATAGTGTATTTTCTCATGGTGCAGTAGTGATAAAAAGTGAGAAAACAGGAAAAATATAGAAAGTGGATGGCTACTGTCTCAAACCTTTTAACGAAGGACACTGTGTAAGAAACTTGGAAGTGGTAGATCTTACCGTTCCAAGTTATGAAGGCTGAAATAATGGGATATTACCACTTGGGAAACACCCAAGTGTTGTACATAAGTTTCTTTAGTATTATTATCATTTTTGTATATATGGTTATCATGTAGGATGTAGTTATGTATGTTTATTATTTTTATTTGTGTGTACTCAATATATACTATGTGTGTGTGTTTTCCTTGTTTGGTAGTATTTTCCTTATTTTGAAAAAAAAAACACGGGGGCACCGTATTATCAAAACATGCCCCATGTTTTTTTGTCAGAGTTTGCAGGGAAATTTAGCAAAAGGCAGAAACATTTCAAAATAACGCAGAAGGTCTGTGTTTACCAAACACGGACCATTCTTTTCTAGCAGGGAATTTTGGGAAATTCTAGCAACATTCAAAAATTACACGGGGGGTCCGTGTTTACCAAACACGGGCCGTGTTTTTTTATCAATTAATTTTGTCAAATTCTAGAGACTTTCAAAATAAACACAGGTGGTCCATGTTTCATAAACACATGCCGTATTATTCTGTCAGGAATTTTTACCCTGTTTTAGAGAGTTCAAAAATTAACATAGGGGTACCGTGTTTATTAAACATAGACCGCGTTTTTTTGGAAAAACCCTACTTCTGCCTGCGTTTTCAAAACTCTCATAACACTACCCCTTCTCTTCAACCTTATCTCTATCGACTATGAAAACCGTCATTTCTCTCCTCTTCAATCCTCAATTTTCTTGCAATAATCTTCCATTCCCATACATTCTCACTTTAATTCTTCATCCCTACCTCTTCTCCATCCATATTCTGGTCTCAAATAGCCCTTCCATCACTCATCCTCCAGCAAATTTTGAAAAACTAAGTTTCAAACCCTAATTTAGGTTCTTGCTCAAATTGTCCCGATTTAAGCAAATTAGCTTAGGGCTTTTGTTTAATTCGATTTTTCTAAGCCTTACCAAACTACATTATGTAATTTCATCCGTCAAAATTCATGCTCATAAGGTTTGTGCACTACTTAACCGAACTTGCCAAATTTTTTTGATTCTACAATTTTTGTTACAATTGTAAGGTATATATGTTTGTGTGTTGAAACTTTTGTGACATAATACAATACATATGCATTTGTTTGTTGAATTTGTGGCAAAAATACACTGCCTGTCATTGATCTATTGATTTGCTAGAAATTTATGGCAAATACAATGCAAATGTTCCTAGTTGCAATTTTGTTTCAAGTTGAAACACATTTTTGGTAAAATAAGGGGTATGTGCTAAAATAATTCTTACAAAAGGAGAATTCAATATCCCTGCTAATGGATGAGTGTAGATATGCTTATGAATGCTGAATCTCAATACCAATGACCTAATGGAAAGAAATTTGCTGAGCTTAAATGCTAAACATCACAATGTTTGAACATTAATTTGATAGTTGGCATTCCTATTTAAGTGCTAAATTGGGTAATGAAATACGGAAGAAAAAAAATAATTTATCTTCCACCATACCATTTTTTTAAATGCATATGTATTTTGTAAGATATCACTGATTATATTACATATATTTGGTTACGCTTGCAGATGGCACCCAAAAAGAAACAACGGACTAAGGGGGAATCTTTAATGATGGAAATTTGCCCTAGAACCAATCATATGTTATGATTTGTATTTGCATATTTAGTGATTGTGCTTATTAATAAAAGCATCAATTGATTTTATTCATTCAAATGTAGTTATCCCTTTGAATAATTATTCTTTATGTAGATAATCAAGTATGTGACTGGATTGTGGAACTCTACTAATAGATAGAAAGATTATTATTCAAGACCTATCCCTAGTCTAATATCATCTAATTAAGGGATAATGAAGATTATAAGACTATTATGTTGATTAGTTGATGATCATGTTCCATTAATCATTGATATGAGATATCAAACTAATAACATAGATACATGTTATGGAACATGATATTGGACCAACCCAGTAGGAGGACACTGCATTAAATATTGTGCAAAGTGTCATCAGTGTTCTCCAAATAGTATACCGTCCTTTGACTTGAGATCTTCGTATTTGCCGATATGATGATCATTCTATTTTAACTTTACCAATCGTTACCTTTATTAGGGGTGATCATAAAGGTATTGATTAGACATGTTGTGAATCATATAGAGGCACATAGTTGATCAAGATTGGATTTGTCCCTCTCATGACATGAGAGAGATATCTTTGGGCCCCTCGACAAGTATGACTGATGTTAGCATGGCCATGTGCAAACGAGGTGTCATTTGTTTAAGATTAGTCTTACTTGGTGATCGAGAAAGAGTGTGATTGAACATAGCAAGGATGACACGACCAATGTCTTGTATTTAATCTATATATCATGTGACAAAAGGACAAATATACGGGTTATTAATAGGTTATGTTGAGCATAGGACATTTGCGTAATTTGGGTAGTCATAACGTCTTGCTAGAGACCTCTTATGATTTGTGGGCCCGAAAGGAGTTTCAGTCCACTGCCAATATTACGTGAACCTACAGGGTCGCACACCAAACTGAACTGCATCAAAAAGATAAGATGAGATCTTAATATGATTAATATCTCATCAAGTCCAAGTGGTTTTAATGTGATTAAGGCCCAAGTCCAATGCCACTAGGTGGGCTAGAGTGTTAATATAAATACCAAAGCTAGGGTTTTATTATATATACACCTTTTTTCTCTCTCTCTAAGTGAGAGAAAATAACCTAGCCAACAACGCTGGTTATTCACGAAATTGAGAGAGTGTTCCATTGGTGCTAGCACACTTCCTTGGTGATCCAAATTCAAAGTGTGTGGATACCGGTAGAGGTGTGACGCAATTCACACTCGCTCGCTCAAAGGAGATTGAAATCCAGCAATTGAAATAAACTCAATTGGATCAATAAATAAATAAAACCATTAACAACTTCTAGCCAATTCCGATTCAATCGCAACCTAGTCTGGGTGACTAGTAGGTTCGTCTTTAATCTAGCATATGTTCCTGGTAAATTTAGCCTTTGATTTTATTCTACTGCGTTGTGTTTCGCTTGGCTAAATTCCTACATTTAAGACCTCGATCATCACCAAATCAACATCAGAATCGAAAAAACCGATCAAATGAAATAGGTATTATCTTTACTACTCCGGAGTAGCAACAAAGGTATGAATATCCATCCCAAAGGCGCATTATTAGAACAAAGTATATAGATGAAGGTTGTCTAAATACGTTGGGAATACATGCACAAGTAATGCAATTGCTGAGAAATGTGGGATTGCATAATTTTGTCTATTGTACTAATCATACATATAGGCGTTTAACATTAGAATTTCTCAGTACATTTGACTTATGTGCTACTGCTAGCGCCTCTTCAGAAGAGGAGGGCTACATTTGTTTTTGCATCTTTAATGAAGATAGGCAAATGTACCTGCATGAATTAGCACATATTTTTATGTTACCTCCAGGGGTGGTCGTATCATATACCCTTGGTTCAATGTGAATAGTTTCTTTGCCAACATTGGTAATATCTCCAATATGCCCACCCCTAATACTTTTAGAATCTTTGAATCCAAGGCTTCAAGGATTTTCAACCTAGTCTTCCGATATTTACAAAGACTCTTAGCTGCCACCATTTTTGGGTGGGGATAGTACTGGGGTTATTCAATCTATAAAACTTTTCTTCATCAATGCCATGCTAGATCATAATCAACTAGACATTGCCTATTTTCTAGCTAAGCAATTTCAAAGGGTAGGAAATTCTGAACAGAGTGATATTGTCATTGGTGGTTTAATTACCACTATTTGTTTAAGTATGGACATATATCTCCCTAATGATATTCCTATAGAAGCCTTGAGCACCGAAATCGATATTAAATATTACTGTCTTACGCATCTTATTGAGCATAGGGGCGTGCTCAATTTCCCCTACCTAACCCTATCAGAACAGACCCTTTAAATCCATGAAATTGGCAGCCAATCAATGATGAAGACAATCCTACTCCTGTGGCGATTGAACATCCATTCCCTCCTCATGATGAACAAGCACCACCGCCTCCCCCCCTCATTTATAGGCTGAATCCTCTTCCGCTTCTACTTATATTCCCGAATGGCATCTCCAATTTCAAACCCAAGTCTACTCCCAACTAGATTCCATGCGTCGAAATCAAGATCAAATGATGGAAATGGTGAAATCTCTTTGCGAGTTTCACCTTGAATATAGGGACCCACCACCACCTCCTTCATAACTCTAATTCCTAGTCTCTTTTTATTAGGTTAGTTCATTAGGGACAATGAACAAGATAAGTAGGGGGATGCGCTTGTGGTAATTTATTAAGTTAAGATAGTCTTTGTGGTTGTTATGTGCATATATATATATATATATATATATATATATATATTTAGTTTTAGTTATTTCTTTATGTGGCTATTTTTTTTAGTTAAGTCGTTTCCTATGTATATGATCTTATGTTTGTTATTTGGTTCATCTTGAAACAAGAAGTGTTAGATTTTAGTTATCCATTCATAGGGTAAACAAGGTAATATGACTAAATCTTTTTACAAAGGCTATTTTTAAATCATATTAACTGATTTGATCACCATCTTCCAAAACGTTAAAAAAAGAAATTGAGATTGTGATAGTGGCGAAGGAAAGAAAGTTAGAATGGTTAGGAATCAATCCATGCATTGATTATGAATGAGATAAAATGAAATTAAAAATTGGTAGATATACCATTGTGAACACTTGAGCCTAATCTTTGGATACATTGTTTATCTAAAATATATATTTCTTTTGTGTGTATTCTCTAATTATATGTGAAACTAGAATTTTCCATTAATTCTCTTTAAGACTGTATAGAACTTTAGGATATTTGATAAGGATAAAGGCATTCTTCTTTCTTTATTAGCTACAAGACCAAAAATCTTACCTTAAAAATTATTATTCATTTACATAAACCCTTTGAGCCTAAACCTTATTCTATTGATTTAACCTTCATTAACAACTAATCTCCATATGAATTGTCCCTCCTTACTCTATGACTATTGAAGCAATAGATTTTCAGGGAAAATATTTGTTAATAAGGTAAAAATCTAAGCATAGGGGTGCAAAAATATAAAAAATAATAATAATTTTTTGGTGAAGTAGTTAATCTAAAACAAATCTTGTATTCTTTATTTGGTGAAGGGAAAGGTTATAATTAAAAAAAAAGGGCTTGTGACTTAATGGAAAGAAAGAAAATTGCTTCTCCAATTATTAGAGTTAAGCCACAATCCAAAATTTATACCCTACCTTATAACCCTAGCCCCATTATAACAAAATTTCATACCTTTTGATTCATATATACTTTAATTCTTTTCGGCAATGGCAAATTGAGAATAATGACAAACATATGGGCGATCATTATCATTTAGAGAAGTTTTGAGAGTAAACACATGATACCCTATACACATAAGAGTGAGTGTTTTCATGCACCAAAAGTAAGAATCTAGTGATTTAAACTTCATTAATCTTAATCTAGTTTTGCATGGTGAGATACTAACTATATTAACTCTCGTTCCCTCACCACTTGAGCATTTGATAAGACTATTTATAGGGTGTGTTAGATGTGTGATCCAAATATTTCCAACATTTTAATTTTATGATTTATAAGTGTTTTAAGTCCTAATGCATTGTTAAATTATGTGAATGAATAAATCCAATCTTACAATTCTTGTGATCCATAACTTATTTCACTTGAATTTCTTGATGTTGCTCATGTACATGATATAATGTTGCTTGAGGACAAGCAATGATTTAAGCATGGGGTATTTGACACATGGAATTTATAGGCTATTTTCTTGTGTAAAAATGTCATTTATTCCTCATTAAATTTATAAGATTTAATCTTTTTTTTGAGTTTTTCTCTTTTGAATAGATTTTGTAGGAAAAGATAAAAATGAAGAAATTCAAAGGAGAAATCAATGAAAAGAGGAAATAAAGCAAGAAAACATTAAGAAACATTAAAGCAAAGGAAGAAAACTTGGAAATGAACCGAAGAAACCAAGAGAAGTTTGTGCTGAAATTTTAATGGAAGAAGGGTGAAAGAGCAAAGAACAAGGAAACCCCATGTTTCCTAAATACGGACTATGTTGTCTCTAGAAAATAAATTCTCAGTTTTTTTGAGAATCCAGAATTTGGAAGAGAATGTAGAGAAAAACATAGAGGTCTTGTGTTTCCCAAAACACAGAACGTGTTTTTCTTAAATTTTGTGACTACTCACACGACCTTTTTTTCTGATATATTCTCTAACAATTTTGGGTTCGGGGATCAGTTTTTCAAGTTCAAAAAAGTTGAATGCTCTCCCTTTCTCTATTTCCTCTAGAAAATACATTTACTTCACAATTCCAACTTTCTTTATCTTTCTTGTATTCTATTGAATAATTGACGGTCTACAATTTAAGTGATAAGTTCTTCTCCATTCCTTTCTCAATTGCAAGTTCTATATTTTGATTGAATGCAAGTAAAGTTTATGCAATTGCATTTTTATTTCTCTTGTTTTTAGTGTGTTATTACTTATTTATTAGAGATTATTTGTATTAATTATAATTTATTGCATGTAATAGTGTGATCTTATAATTATGTTGATAGTAAAGTAAATAAAATAGGGTAGGATGATTTGAAGATGGAATTATGTTTCAAATATAACAGTATAATTTGAAAGTATGATTCTATGTGAAATTTAATTGAATTAATGGATGGAATTGAATGATTTTGTATCATAGATTAAGAATTAAAACTAAATAGATTGATCACCTATTTAATTTAGAACTTAATCTTCGCTAGAACAACATAATTAATATGTTAATGTTAATTAACATGAATATAGTATCAAAAATATTAATTGTTAATATTGTCCTTTAATTCATACTACTACGTAATCTGAGCTTATGTGGTTATGGTTGTAGTTAACTGCTTTCCATTCGTAATGCTGCCATTAATTAAATCTAGTGTTCGTAACCTAGGTTATTAATTGGTTAGATGATAAATTGAGAGCTTATTCAATTTATTAAAATGAAGAGAAAGCAAAGAGATGAATTTTTATGAGTCTCTAAATGTCAACATTAAATCATTTAGAATCATCCTTTTTCCATGAGTGTTTAATACTTTAATTTCATATTCAATTCATCCCTATCCTTATTTATCAATTAGTGAGCGAAGTAACCCATAGTATAGAATTAGTGATCGAGTTAATGAGATTATATAACTGGGGTTCTAACATCAATTACAAAATTATTGATTAAATACCATTCCTTATGGGTTCGACTCCTTCTTACCATTTACTATGTATTTGGGAATTAGAATTTATTTATTAAATTTGTTGTGCATACGACAGTGCATCATAACTCGGCACTGCCCAACCTGCCTTGCTACCGTACCGCTGGCCTACTCCTATCCCTTCTCTCCCCTTTCCTTTTCCTTTCACTTTCTAACCCCAACCAACCTTATACCTCCTTCCTTGCGTGACCTCTTCCTTTCCTTTTCTCCTCCCCAACCAAACCTACACCTATAATTTTGTAGACTCGTATCTACTTACCACCCCCAGCCAGTGAGCCCTATCATACCTTCACCCTTATACTCTTCCCCCTTTATCTTATCCTCCCTCTAGTGACGTATAAACACCCTTCTATCGATCCCATTTGGCCTTCTTTCCTCCTGCCCAGAAAATTTGGCATATTTGCGCCGCCACCACTTCAGACGCGTCCCTACCGCTGCGCAATGCCGCCACCCGAAACACCACCCAAACCATTCCCTACATTACACTCTACCAAAACAAACCCCTCACCACCCCTAGTTTTTCCTACTCGAGCCACCCCAACCGTGCAAAGTTGGCTGCTCGACCTACCACTTTGCACCCATCGCCGCCCCTCTCACCGTCGTGCGCTGCCTCCTCTGCCACAATCACCACCTCTTCTACCACCCAATCCACTTAGTAGAGCCTCCTCTACCTCCCCTAGATTTCTTTCTCCCTTTCTCCTTCTCATTCATTCTCCCTCCTTCTCCACCACCCTTAGCCACCACAACCACCACCACTTGTGCCACCACCCTTGCTACGCCGCCACCACCACTCCAACTCTCTCATCCCATATAATCCACCACCACTAAAGCCACCATCTCACTCTCTCTCTCTCTTCTAGCCCTAAAAGACCACCTTATGCAACCTCCTCTTCCGCCGTTGCCGCCGCCGCCACGTAGCTGCCACCATCATTAGGTTGTGCCCTAACCTTCCTAACCCTTAATTATAATTAGTGTAATTATTATCCTAACCTTATCATTATCATTATCATTACTATTTTTATTATTAATAGTATTATATTATTATTATTATTACTCCTATCATCATCATCATCATCATCATCATCATCACCATCATCATCATCATCATCATCATCATCATTATTATTGTTGTTGTTGTTGTTGTTGTTGTTGTTGTTGTTGTTGTTATAATTATTGTTACTAATGTTATTATTACTAGTATTATTATTATTATTATTCATATTATTATTAGTATTATTAAAGTTATTATCTTTATTATGGCTAATATTGTTTTTTTTTCATAAGTAAATAAAAAATTTATAAATAGAACAGCCACAAGGCTAAAGTTACAACCAACTCATTACATGACCATCCTATCAATACAATGCTGCCATTGTTGAAAGTTGCGCTTACACCCCAAATGCAAACATCTACTAGCTATAATAAAACGAATGTCTCATAGCAAGCTGCTAGGAGTGTGGCCTGCATTACGAAAAACTCTAGAATTACATTCATACCAAATTAAAGCGACAAAGATGACAAAAGTAGCACGTGAGATAGTCTTCTTCTCCTTTGGTTGTCTCGTAGATCATACCAAAACTTTAATCTCTTCCTCCCAAGAGTTGATAGCATCCCGACGATGAAACACCCTTCTTACCTTACTCCATATCCCTGAACTAAAAGCACATTCCATGAACAGGTGTTGGATAGATTCTTCTTTATTTTTATGACAAAGAACACAAGTTGAGTCATCTAAAAGACCCAAATTATGTAACCTCACCTTGGTGAGAAATCTCTCATGAATAGCAATCCACATAATAAATTTATTCTTAGGAGGAGCAATATAACACCACACTAAAGGGTACCACCAAACCCTTTCATGCCGATAACGTAACACATTATAAGCCTTGCTAATGCTATAAGAATCCTCCTTATCCATCATTGGTTGAGGCCCATGCAGAAAATAAGGAGCAAAAGTAGAGCGCGGACTAAGAACCTGATTAAGACTCTAGGAACATAAATGGTCCATAGAAAAGCTCCACACACTTCCGGACCGAATATAGATGTCATGAATCCATTTAACCCACAAGGAGTCTTTCTTGTTACATATATTCCAAAGCACTTTCCCCATAGCCGCTCAATTCCATATTGTAAGATTAATAAGCCCCAAACCTCCTTCTTTTTTCAAGGTGTACACCACCCGCCAAGCTATTAAGGCTTTCCTAGAGGTATCAACCTTTCCAGTCCATTAGAATTTTCTACACATGCTCTCCAGCTGATGAATCACCTTCAAAGGAAGAATAAACACCTGACACCAATACATCTGCATATTAAAAATCATAGACTAAAGGAGTTGTGCCCTACCAGCATAGGAAAGCAGATGAGAATGCCAAGTAGAAAGCCTTCTCACAACCTTATGAATCAAATCCTGCATTTGAGCTTTAGTTAAATGAGCAGACGAGAGATGGACCCCTAGGTAAGAAAAAGGAAAACCTCCTTCAGAAAAATGAAGTGCCTGAAGAATCTGGGCCTTAGTCCTAGCATCCACACCCCCAAAATAAATACAACATTTTTTAGGGTTAATGACGAGACCTGACCTTGCCGAAAAATCATCCATCACCTCCATAAGCTTTGAAACCGAAATTAAATCCCCTCGACAAAAGAGAAGTAAATCATCCATGAACTCAAGATTTATAATATGCAACCTCTTACATTTAGGATGACCCCAAAACTCTAGGTCACCCTATAACTTCTTAAACATTTGTGACAAATAATCAACCACAAGCACAAATAATAAAGGAGAGAGCGGATTACCTTGTCTAAGACCTCTCTTACCCTGAAAAGGCGGAGTCAACTCCCCATTTATCGATAAAGAATAGGAGGCAGAAGTAACACAAGCAATAATAAGCTTTACCACTTGAAGAGGAAAACCATAGGCATGAAGGACCTTTTGTAGAAATAACAAATTAACAGAATCATAGGCCTTATGGATATCAAGCTTCAACATACACCTCGGGGAGATATGCTTGTGGGTATATTTCTGAACCAGTTCAGAAGCAAGCAGAATATTATCACCTATACACCTACCTGTTACAAAATCTGACTAAGCTTGATTAATAAGCAATGGCATAAGAGGTCTGAGTCTTGTTGTGAGTATTTTAGATATTATTTTGTAAAGAACTCCACAACACGATATCGGCCGATACTCACTAACTTTTGACGCATTCACTTTTTTCAAAATAAGCATTAGAGCAGTAACATTAATAAGATGGGACACCACCCCAGAAGAAAAAGAGTCAGCTACGACTTCGAAAATATCTGCACCAATCCCACCCCAAGCTTTCTTGAAAAATACTGAGGAGAACCCATCCACCGCAGGAGCCTTATTATCACCTATAGAAAAAACTGCAGTTTTCACTTCAGCATATGAAACCGGAACCAAAAGCTACCTCCTATGTGCATCTAAAAGAGTATTCCCATGATCCACCACCTCCTGCTCAATAGCACCCAAAGCAGGCCCTGCAACACCAAGAAGAATCTTTAAGAACCTCCCGAACTCATATTTTATCTGAGAAGGCTTCGCGATAATTGATCCATCATTAAGCTCAAGCCTCGAGATGGCATTCCTGTTTTGGTTTCCTTTAACATGAGCGAAAAAGTATTTATGGTTAGATTCCCCCACCTTGATCCACTTTACCTTAGCTTTCTGCTTCAGAAACATCTCTTCAAAATGAGCCAACCTCACAAACTCAGCTTCACACCCCCATAAGGCCTACCTCACAGCATCACTTCCTGGATCTTTGAGCAAATCATTCTGAGCATCATGCAAAGCATTACGTGCCTCTGCCACCTTCAATCTAATAGAACCATATTTGGCCTTAATAAGGTCTTTTAAAGCAGGATTTAGGTTTTTCAACTTCCGATGAACATCAATGAGATGATTCCCCGAAGGTAAACATCTCCAATGCCGAGCAACAATAGCAATAAACTCCTCATCCTCCGCCCAAAAATTATTAAATCTGAAAGGCTTTCTAACAGAACTATAAGACCATAAGTGAAAAAAGACAGGGCAGTGATCAGAAATACCTAGAGCATTAAACACCGCATAAGAATGTGTAAAAGACGACAACCAGGAAGAATGGACTAACACACGATCAAGCTTGCATGCCACTGCAACTTCCCCCCTCCTCTTATTAAACCAAGTAGGAAAATTACCATATCCCTTAATATCCACAAGCCCTAACTCGTGCACACACTTCAAAAAACTATAACGAATCTTGCACATAAGAAGGGCCACCCCCAACTTTTTCCTCCGGTTTTAATACCACATTAAAATCTCCCAACAAAACCCATGGAATTTGTGGTCTTGATTGGTTACAATGCCATCGCCAAAGGGATTTCCTCGTAGCTCCTGTATTAAAGGCATAAACAAAACCAGCCAAAAAAGCCACGCCCCCACTAAGTCCAACAACATTACACAAAATACATTGGTCGGTTACCCCCAAGAGAGACACAGACCACACGTTCGGATCCCAAAGGACCCAAATACTGTTAATAATACCTTATCATTGACCAATATAACTACCTAAACCTATTTTGGCTAATAATAACATAATTAACCATTTTAAGGATAATATCCTTATTTTATTGCTATTTTTATTATTATCCCCAATATTAGGTCATAATAAAGGTAAGTAGGAAATTAATAAAAATGTTAATAAGAGGGAAGTTAACCCTAGTATTTCCCCTATTATAGGTTAACCATGTCCGAACCTTAAGGAGGCGTAGGATCATACTCTAAGCCCAATGTCACTTTAGGTAAGGATATAGTTAAGGCATAATGTGTGTGTCATATTTGTTATGTGCGTTGATTACATGTGTGTACCTTATATGTTAAGGATTATGCTCTTGTAACGCAGCTTGTTAAGCATGGAGCTAATGTAAGTTGCATGTATTAATGATATATGTAATGTGGTATTGTTACTTATACTTGGAATGTACTTATGTAATATTGACCCTCATGACATGCATGATAGGAAGCCTTAAATAGTGTGATGTGGTAGTGAGAGGAATGAAAAAGAGTGAGGAAAGTGAGTTGATTAGCGGATGGTAAGGATGACCTATATATCTTCTGACCTATGGGTGGACAGAAAGAGGAATAATGGGAATAAATCAAGGGAATGGACCAAAACATGCATGGGTAGTGTAGGGTTGCATGGGATGGTTAGCCTTTGCATGGGGATGACCTTTACATCAAAAAATTTGACTTGAGGGTTAAGTAAGGTAAGGAAATAATTATTAGGATAATTAGAATCCATATGTGAAAAATAGTACATCGTTTGGTGTAAGGATGCATTGGGCCTTGACTAGGGTTTTGAGGGGAAACCCTAGGTGAGAGAAGTGTGCAAGGAAGGGCAAACTAATGGAAATGATTAGAATAGGAAATAAAGAATGAAGGGGGTGTCATATGGAGGAAAGGTGAGCCAAGTGGGAAAAGGTGTTTGAGTTTTGAGGGAGTAACATAAAAGAAAAGAGAGATACTAGGGTTTTAGGGAGCAAATTGGGTTTTTTTATCATGTGTGGGAGTTGGGTAGTAAGGGTGTGGTTCTAGGGAAGTGATGGTTTTAGTAGCAAAGAAGAGTATCGGTTGTGTAGGTTTAGGGGAAGTGCGGTTACATAGGCCATATTAGAGAGCAAAGAGTCGAAACCAAGTTGCGGGGAGTAAGCCTTGAACCATGTGTAGAAGATTTTTGTGTTCTCATGGTGAGTGGGAAAAGATGGGGAGGAAGTTTTAGGGTTATAGGTTTTGTAAAGGTCCTAAGATATGGGACAAGGTTTTTGGGAGAATTGACAATGGGAAGTCTAGTGGGTCATGCATGTCTAGTTTGGGTTGGGTGTGAAATAAGATACAAATAAAAAAACTAAACACGTAAAGTGAAAGATTATTGAGTCAGGCCTAGTGAGGATATTTTTCAATTTACCGACTATAATATTGGTCAAGTGTGTTTTGTCCTATGGAGTGATATCTGGCCCACTAGCTATAATAGTGGGCAAGTGCATTCTACCCTATTGAGTGTTTCGGATCCACTAGCTATAATAGTAGGGGATCTCTAGCTCGATAAACTAAACTTTACATGGTAACAAGTCATAAAAAGATACTAATTGTTTACAATGGAACACAACGTGGGTCAAAGCCAATAAGGTTAATTTTTTAGTCCACCAGCTATAATAGTGGTCAGGTGTGTTTTGCACTATAAAGTGATTCCAATCCACTGGCTATAATAGTGGTCAAGTGCATTTTGTCCTATGAAGTGTTTTCGGTCCACGGGCTATAATAGTGGGGTTCTTATACTAACACCAAATTAATATGAGAAATGTGTAAGACATAAATATCAGTCTAAGTTTAGCCTGATGATATGAACTCAAATTATGCATTGTATGCCTTACTTTTCTATTTTCTTGCATGGCCTTACCCATATGGTTACCTTGCTCAATACTAGATTACTAACTACCCGTTTCATGGGAGCTACTCATTCCTAGGAGTAGAGGACTTTTTTGAGTTTGTGTCGATAAGAGCTACCGTGTTTGATGCCTATGATGCACTGGATGGATCAAGTGGGTCTGAGAGTTGATCATTGGACTTTACTTGGGGCCAAGCGCAAGTGCTAACTATATTCCCTATAATTTTCTAGTTTTACTTTATCCTTGTACCACTTTTCCCCTTAGGGGCTTGACTTTGTATCTATTTTTAATTCTATATTAATGCTTTAATTTTGCACTCTAAATTCTCTTTATTATGAATATTTTGAATTTTTATAGTTCTATGTCTTAATTAGTTTAATGATTATGAAAATTATTCTATAGTCTTGTGGTTGGTACGAGACTGGCTGGGGGTCAGGCTTGTGTTGATCACAGTGGTAGCACCCCCATGCTTATGCTTGTTTTAAATATAAAAAAAATTTAACTGTGATTTTTGGGGCTTTTATAATACTAATCACTTAAAGTGAAAGAGCGCATGATTAGACCCAAGGTAATATTATATATATATATATATTCCACTAGAAAATATAAGGGCTCAATAGCATTTTTTCCCTATGAAGGTGATGTTTTTAATTTCTATTCCACCAAAAAGAATAGTGGCTTGGAAGTATTTTTGTCCCAAGAAGGTGCTTCAAATCATTCCACCATTTTAAGAATAGTGGTTTCCCTACTCATTGTGAAATGAAAATTTAGCATTAAAACTTATGGGAAACATAATAGTGATTTAAAGTAGAATATGTGAGTTAGGACTAAGGTGTGTTTTTATATATGTCCCAATCCATCAAAGAGAATAGTGACTCTAGAGTATTCTGCTTCTAGAAGGTGATGTTTTTAGATCCGTTCCACCGGTTTAAGAATGATGGTGTTACTACTCTCAACGTATATAAAAGAATGAAAATGGATTTTATCAAACAAGAGACCTAGATCATTATATATCTTATGAGATGTTTCAATTATATGCTTGTACACCTATTATTTTTTGTGAAAGCATGTGCTAATTGTATCCTTATTTTGATAGTATTTTTTCCTTGCTCAATACATAGCATATTGACCACCCGTTTTATGAGTGTTGCTAATTTCCACGAGCAAAAGACCCTGATTCTTATGTGCAGGTCTCAGAAGTTCTATTATATGATTATGCTACCAATGATACTTTATGTGGGGATGAGTGAATTCAACAGTATTAGAATTTGGGTAAAGTGTAATGTTATTCAGTAGTGGTATTTACCTGGATACCTTTTTGGACTACTAATCTATAGTATTCCCTTCTATTGTATTTTTTTTTTTTGTTGTAACTTGAAGTTACACTCCAAAATCATCATTGTATTATAAATATTTCTTTCATATCTAATTTCCTTACATTACTTTAAATGTTTTACCTTTATGATTGATGTAAGGATGGTTCAATAAACTAAACTTATGTCAGTTATGGCAGTAACCTCAAATATTTTACTTCTATTGCTTCCACTATAAAAATAAATTTTTTAGTAGTAAAAATTAAAATGTTACAGTCCTACTTAAAAAAATATAGTCCTTCGTTGATTTCGATCTTGTTCGAGTCCAATCGATCTGGTCCGATTTTAGACTAGTGTGTATCCCTATTGTTAGGTATGTGAAAAGGAGAGTAAGAAACAAAAGTGAAGATTTTCCTAAACTGAGAAAAGAAAATGAAGAGATGTTGAAAAAGTGAAGAGAGATTCTACGAGTAGTGAATGAATTGAAGGGAGGATGACTATTGCGTTCAAGGAAAAAGAAAGGAAAGTAAGGGAGGAGTTAGGAGTATCAATTGTGCATGAAGGTAGAAACGAAATTGAAGGTTGGGGTGAAGGAAATGTAATGGTATATAATGCTATGCTAGCTAAATTTTGGGTCATTTTTTTATATAGTAAAAGGTTATTTTTCAAATAACAAGACCCAATATATAAATGTATTCTATATAATAATTTTTTAATGCTAAAAGTACACCTATATAATCTCTAATTATAGGAAAAAAACCAAAAATGAAATATTATAATTTTATATTTTCTTAATAAACCAAACTAAAAATAAATTAAATTATTAAAAAGTAATCTATATATATACATATAGACATATCTAATAAGAACACCCCTAATTTTTTGAGCTATCTACTATAATTTATCCTACCAATTATAGATAGTATCCTAACTTAAAATATAAATATCTAATATTTATAAAAGTGTGATGATATTATTTTCTCTAATACTCAAATACTATAGTTTTTAAGAAAATTACAGTAGTTTCCTATAACCACTGGAATTAGTTTTCATTAGCTATTGTAGATAGTTTAGTAACATAAAACATAAATACCTAATATTTATATAAAAAAAACTACTATCTTTCTTTCTAACATTTAGATATTATATTTTCTTAAAATTTTAGTAATACTTTATTCTAGCTATTGAAAATAATTTTTAAGTTTATAAAATATATATATATAGAATATTCAATCACAATGTTTTTTTAAATGGAACACACCTCATGCGCTTGACTCCTTCTGATCGCCAGATTCTGTAGAAATAGCCAAAAATAACTGTCAAACTAAGATTTCTCCTCCGATGGTGACTCTGCCAAAGAAGATCCCTTCTAGTCCAGTCTCTAACTTGAAATCTCATAGAAATGATCAGACTCAGAATGAAGTGGAGAGTATCCCTTGTCATATGTTAAATTCTCCTGCTCTTGAGGATGCTAACAATATTGGTGTTGAATCCCTTGTCCTAGTTGATCCTCCCGCGAACTATCTACGGATGAATACTTAATCATATACAACTTTTGAGTTGCCAGCATTAAGTTGGAAGGATATGTTGATGCAGAATTGGCATGATAAATCAGTGCCCAATTTGACCTACACCCCACCTGTGATTGAAAATGGAGAGGCAAAAGTGGTATGACAAAAACAAGAGATTAATTTAGGAGAAAAGAAGTGGGAACATACCTTAATAGGTATGGTAGCATGGTTCCAACCAATGTATGCCCAAAATAGCAAATATGTAATAGAAATGTGGATGGAGGTTGCTACCCTAAAAATCTATCACCATGAATAGGGTTTCTTTCTATTCAGATTTGAATCTACGTAGGATTGCTTGATCTTCTTGGAGAAGCCATTTTGGTCATTTGGAGTAAGACCTTTAATGGTTCGATGCTGGAATCTAAACATCCTGTTTGATGACACTAGATGGAGATGGATGCCTCTATGGGTAACATTACCTAGTTTGCCATTAACACATTGGTTGGTTGATTCTCTAAGTAAGATAGGGATTTGTTTGGGTTTTTCCATCTATGCTAACATGATAACAACAACACATAGTAGGATATCTTACCCATGCATTGTAGTTGATATAGATGTGGATATGCCCCTGGTTGATCACATTGTTATTGATTCAGGCACTAGCATTAGCAAGAAAAAAGTGTGTTATGATTAGAGACCTCATTACTATACTAAATGTGATAATCATGGACATGACACCTCTCAATGAAAAATGGGAATTCCACGGATTGGTGGTCAGTATTGGTAGCTAAAACAAGCTCCAAAAAAGCCTACATAGACTATACAGCCTACACATATAACAACATCTTCTTAACCAACCCCAATCATTAAGCCTCAACCTTCAGTATCTGTTGTTCAATGTATTAAAAAGGGGAAAGGTATAATGGAGAATGAACCTAACACTTCTAAAAGGGAGGGTTTTGTTAAGACTGCTTCTAAAGACTTATTTCAATTCCCACCCAATGAAAGTGATTGAGGGATAAAGGGTGGTAGTAGAGGAGTAGCGGGGGGTCAAGTGTAATTACTTAATGAAAATTGCTACAAGGAATGTAAGGGGAGTTAATTCCCCTATAAAATAAAAGACTTTATGTAAATATTTCAAGTTTAGTTCATTTATTGTTTTAACTTTACTTGAGACTAGAATTAAGTTGAATAAAGTTGTGATTGCTTATAGGAAAATTGCTCCCACTTTAGCTTGCACAACTAATCATCATTTTCATTACAATGGCAGAATTATGGTTCTCTATAATCAAGGGGAAGTGGGTGCTAATGTAATTGAAGAGATGGACCAATGCTTAAATTGTCAGCAAAAGATGATGATAAGTAACTACTCTTTCACTATCACGCTTATCTATGCTTTCAACACAGGAGTAGTAAGAAGGAGCCTCTGGTCAGGCTTATATACTCTCAGCCAACAAGTGCATGGTTTTTTGATGGTTATAGGTGATTTCAATAAAATTATGTCTGTGGATAAGAAAAGTGGTGGTGTTATTCATCAAAGTGATAAGGATGAGTCTATGAGTTATATTCAAAATAGTGGGTTGGGAGGACTCAAATCCATTGGCTATAATTTCACTAGGTATAATAACCAAGATCCCCTTAGTATGTTTGATGTAAATTAGATAGAGGCTTTGGTAATCAAGATTTGTTTCACAAGTTCATGCAAGCAAGGATCTAGATAGTGGATCCTCGTTTTTCAAGCCATAGTTGTTTGATGATCTGTTTAAACCAAACTCCTGTGCAAGGTGTCATTCCTTTCAAATTTTATAACTTTTGGACAACTCACAAGTCTTTCTTGGGTTTATAAAACACGTGTGGGATACTCATGTGGAAGGGTCTAAAAAATTTCATATTATGAAGAAGCTGCAGAAACAGAAAATAGAGTTAAGAAACTTCAATACTTATTTTTTTGGTTATGTAAGCAAAGAGGTTGAGTTAGCAAAAAAAGCTTGGCATTTGGTGCAACAACAGTTGTAGGAAAATACTTCTAATATTGACCTTGTTAAGAAGAAGAAATAGACTGGAGAGAAGTGGTAGAAGAAAGTGAAAATGGAAGAGAATTACTTACAGCAGAAATCAAGGATCAACTACATCAAGCTGGGTGATGCCAACAATACATTTTTTCATGCTAAGCCAAAAGAAAGAATTCATAGTAATTCTATGATCCAATTACATGATTGTGCTAGATAGAGGCTTAATATCTGGGCAGATATTGAACATGAAATTCATAGCTTATATGTTAGTTTATTAGGTATAGCCTCGTCCTCTTTTAAGGCTCCTAATATGCTTATCATAAACCAAGGCAAGTTGTTATCCTGAAAAAGTAGACAAATTTTTTATGCAGGACATATCTAAATAAGAAGTACATGATGCAGTTTTTAGAATGGGGGATTTGAAGGCTCCAGCCTGATGGGTTTTATCCTCATTTTTTCAAGAAGACTTGTTATATTGTAAATGAGGATTTATTTAGTGCTATGAAGTAGTTCTAGGAGTCTGGATTTTTACTAAAGTCATTTAAAAACATAACTATCCATCTCCTACTAAGAAGTAAGAATGCTAGGTATATTAATGAATATAGACCAATTGCCTATTGCAATGTGGTCTATAAAATCTTCTCAAAAGTGCTTACTAACATACTTACTACAGTTCTTAATGAGCTAATTGACACAACTCCGTCATCTTTTTTGCAAGGGAGATGGATTGGAGATAACATTATGTTGGCTTAGGAATTACTTAGAAAATACATCAGAAAGGGAATCATCCCTTATATGAAGATGGAGATTGATATTATGAAGGGCTATGACTCCTTGGGCTGACATTTCCTCAAAGCTTTGTTATTAGGGTATGGTTTTCCTACTTGCTATGTACACATGCTTATATAATGTGTTAATACTGTAAGATATTCCGTTATGTTACAAGGTACCCTATGCAAACCTTTTAATGGGAAGAAAGGCTTTAGACAAGGGGACCCTCTATCCCCTTATTTATTTGTTATTTCAATGGAGTACCTTAGTGGATTATTGAAGATTTTATGGAACAATATCAATTTCAAAGGGCATCCTTCTTGCAAAAATAGCCAGCTGATTTCTTTTTCCTTTGCCGATGACCTACTTTTGTTTTGTAAGGGCCATTTACCCTCTACGAAGCTACTCATTAATAAATTGGAGGATTTGCTGCTACCTCTAGATTGACAATTAGTCAAAATAAAAGCAATGTATACTTTGGTGGAGTTAAAGATGAATTGAAGCAAACAAATTTATCCCTCTTGCATTTTAGTGAAGATCAGTTCCCATTCAAGTATTTGGTTGTTCCTATAAGTAGATCTTCTCTTGCTGTTGCTCACTACCAGCCCCCTTATTAAGAGAATTATGGATAAACTTAAATCATGGGCTCTTAAGTACCTTAGTTATGCTGGTAAGGTCTAAGTTCTCCAATTAGTGATCTTTGGTATAACTCATTACTGGATGCAGAAGATTTATGTAGGGAAATTTAGACCCTAATAAAAGAAGGGCTCCCATTTCTTGGTAAAAGATATGCCTACCTAAAACAAAAGGTGGCCTTGGCTTTGTCTAGCTAGAATCTTGGAATACTGCCTATCTTGCAAAGTATCTATAGAGGCTCATGAATGACAGAGAAAAATTGTGAGTTAAATGGATCCATGAGAGGTACATTAGGTCAATGGATGTTAAGGATGTGATACCAATTACTGATTCTTCTTCGATAGTCAAACACATTTTGAAGATGAGAGACCTGGGTGCAGATTTTCATTAGTTCATCTAGCAAGGACAGTTTTCAGTAAGTAAAGCTTATCATGAAGTAAGAATTGAAGCTCCTGTAGTGGCATTGTACAACCTAGTATGGTGCCATGCTGGATTGCTAAGACAAAAATTGACTATATGGATAGCCTGTCATGTGAGTTTGGCTGTTAAGATCATA
Organism: Tamarix chinensis; assembly: GCA_030549775.1. NCBI lineage: Eukaryota > Viridiplantae > Streptophyta > Magnoliopsida > Caryophyllales > Tamaricaceae > Tamarix > Tamarix chinensis. The sequence continues at coordinate 59,199,434 of CM060177.1, read as the reverse complement.
TTAAGGGAGTGACATGTGGTCGAATCAACTATATGTGAGGTACTCCAAATTTCTGATGAAATAATAGACATCTGCTTGTCAAATACCCAGTGGCACAACAGATATGGAGAAAAGTTTTAAATTGGGTAATGTTACCCTATTATTTTACTACTTTATATACTTTTCTCACATGGATGATTCGAAACACAAGAAAAGGATACATGTCAAGCTAAATTTTGGAGGGCAATCTTCACTACTATTGTAGAAAAAATTTGGAATAGCAGAAACCTAGTGGTTTTCCAGCAAAAGCAAGTTGCATCGGATGTAATGATCAAATAAATTATCCATCAGATTTTCATAAGACATGCTGGGGGTCGAGATAGGAACATAATGCAGCACTTAAGTTCTTTAGACCATTGGCATTTTTAATTAAGTTTTAGTTTAAAGTTTGTTTTGGCTAGTTGTTTGTTTTGAGTTGTTGTAACCACTTTTGTACATATCTTTCAATTTTGGTACAAAAAACATTTAACTGCCAAAAAAAATTGAAGGTAAAAAAAAATGAAGCGTGAGGTGAAGGAAATGTAATGGTAGACAATGGTAAGCTAGTTAAATTTAGGATTATCTTTTTTTTATATAGTAAAAGGTTATTTTTAAAATAACAAGACCCAATATATAACTATATTCTATATATATATATATATATATATATATATATATATATATCACTTTTTATTAATTTAATTAATTTCTAGTTTGGTTTATTAAAAAATATAAAAATTATATTATTTCATTTTTAATTTTTTTTCTATAAAATAAATTTTACCACCTACTATAGATACTTTTCAAACATAAAACATAAATAATAATATTTATAAAAATATAATTATTTTTTTAATATTTAAATATTATAATTATTTTAAGTCCGTTATAATAATTTTTTTTACTTACTAAAAACTACTAGCACCACTTAATCCTCCACCTGCCATAGATTCTTGGACCGAAAGTACTGCTCGTCAATTTTTAGGGAGATAATTAGTTGTAATTGAATATTCTACACACACACACACTCTAATTACCAATTCAGCAGATATACAGTATACACCCCGTCCCCTGGCCAGCATTGATGTGCTTGATTTAATCTCTTTCCCGTCACTCTCTCTGTGATTTTCTTCGGACCCCAATCGAAAAGATGATTCGAGTCCTTCTCCTATTTGCAGCTTTCGCCGTAATCGTACTGGTGAGGTCTCATGAGGAATCGGGTGGGTGGAGTTGCCAGTCAAACTCTGGGAACCAAGTCGCTGCCGATTACCGACCAGGTATTATTACCCTTGATGGGCATCCGGAAGACTGGAAGGACATTGATGGAATAGAGTTTCCTCTCCTACCCGCTCTTGATCCACGTGAAGAGCATGCATATAAGGCCGGGAACATGACCGTCAAGGTGGATCCTGATTCAATTGTGTTTTCATACTCATTTTTTAGTTGTTTTTTTTTTTTTTTTGGTCTTTAAGCTTTTGAGTTACGTTTAGCTCTACATTGTGATTACATTTCCGGTTTTGAATTGGTGTATTTGTTGGCTGAGAGTCGGAGTTTCTATTGACAGTTATCTTGCTGATCTGATGGTTGTAGGCTTTACACGATGGTACAAAAGTTTTCTTTTTGTTGCAAATTGATGGAGATTACGTTTACTCCAAAGGGTAAGTCGAATCTACGTTGAGTTCGTTGACGGAGCTTTCTGGATCAGGCTAAAGATAGATGGCCGTATTATAGAATTAGTTACATAGTTCCTATCCTTCACAAGTCACTAGTTTTATCATAATAATAGGGTATGTCCATTACTGCAGCAAATGTGTCGCCAATTCCATAATGGTTTTTGCGGTTGTCCTGCTACTTAGCGTGTACTCGGAGCAATTGCTTTCCAGTTTCACGTGGTCGGCCTTTTTCCCCCTCTTTGAATCGGCATCCAGCCAGATATCACATGTCTAATAGTGTAAGCAAACATGACATGAGTGGAGAATTGGGGATGCAAGCTTAGAGAAAAGGATGGTTGTTGAACGTTGAATGGGAGGCGGTAGAATAAATACGTTCATTTTCTGTGTGAAATATGACAATGGATCGATCTGGGTTTTCCTACTTTTGTATTGTCGGAAATTTTGTTTTCTCTTTTCGTCCTTTCGATTAGGTGGAACGGAGGGTCCTTGGCTTATGCCTCCTTGACTCTATCCTGCGCTAACTTGTATTACTTGCTGCTTTTTTGGATGGCTGAATACATTTATGAATCATCATTCTGCTTCCTTTAATAGAGCTTCTTCCCTTTTTAGCAATTGTTTATCACTGTAGTCAAATGCTTTGCGATTAAGCAAGATATATTTTTCCTAATTACAGCTCAATTGATTTGCAGTACCAATAACAAATGTCCTTCGGCTGCTCTCATGTTCCAGATAGGTGAAAACGCTACTTATCATGATGTAAGTTCCACTGGACCATTTGAATTGAGCCAATTTTTTTTTCTTTCTTTCCTTCCGTCACTTTTCCTCTGAGATTATCCCATTATATGACTTTAATGCCCTTTTGCATTTCCAAACTAGTAAATCTATTCTGGGTATTGTTATTTGTTAGATGGGTGGATGCAAGGAAGGACCAAGATCTTGCACCGATAAGACCTGTCAGGGCTACGAAGTTGACATTATGCACTTCTCAATAGGAAATGCCATCCCTGGACGTCTGTATGGTGGCAATCCTCTAGATGTCGGAACTGGGGCTGACAGGTATTTGTCCATTTCACCATCATGCTCGTTTTCAGGTGCAATGAGTTTGAAGGGTTGAATATCTCATGAATCCAAATTGACACATTTTCTTGTTTGTTTTTCTTGTCTGAGCAGGTTTGGTCATCTGGTAGATGTATATTCATGGAACCCTCACTGCCTATATCTTGATGGGCAGGGACCTTCTAGTAAGAGCTAAGATATATTAACCACTTTAAGTGCCTTTTAATCATAACAATGAGTAAATACTTATTTAATGGATTTTTCTTCGTGTAAAGTACTACCTTAGAGACTTGAGGCATTCGTTTTTTGAGTAAAACTTATGCTCACTTGATGATGAGAAAATTCTGGGAGAACTGACATCTATCTGAGGTCCATGACATTTGAGTTTGTCATACATAAATAATTGCAACCTACACGGGCAAGTGTGTTTATATGGTGGTTGAGACTCTATGATCTTGACAGCCAATGCATTCTTGTGAGCATTGGAATAATTTTCTTTATTCAAAATGTTGCATTCTAATTTGGTTATGAGCTGATGGTAGATTGTGGACATCCTGAATACTTCCAGTATATCAACTAGTTCACTAGATACACTCTCCTGCAAAAAGTAGATGTAGATTGTGAATTTTACCATGAACTTGTCCTGTTGTTTCTTTGCTTGATTATGTTGAGTTGCTTGGCCATACTAGTCCACTAGTGTTTCCTCTCCTGTTATGCGTTGAGTGAGAGTAATAGCTGACGATTTTACATCAGGAAATGATACAAGTGCCCAGAATGACTGGAAAGGAGCATGGTGGCACAGCAGTCTTGATGGTCGCTCAGGTATTGAATTGTACTTGGTTATGTTTCACGGGTGAAAAATAAAGTTTGATTTAATCCCTTGTTTCCAGTTTACATGCCTTCAACTTAATCTGATCCTAATAGGATTGCTTGTAAGATTGACGAAATGCTTCTGTCTTTCTATGGTGTGTATACTACTATCTCTACTTTTACGTGAACTAATTTTTCCTTATCTGATGTGTTCACAAAAAAGTTTTTGCGGGTCTTTCAGTGGGACACCACTACTAACACATTCATACTGGCAGATTGTTATGCACGCTTTCCGTGGAAACTAACTCTTTCAATGTTCGTTCTTGACAGGTTTTGTAGAGGAAGACAACCCATATGCATCTGATGGTCAAAAGGGCACATATTATTTTGAATTTTCAAGGCCTTTGAGAACCATGGATCATCTTCAGCAGGTATAGAACTTCCACGATGTTCTCCTGAATATTGCAGCAGTAGTAATTTCATCAGCTGTATGTTAATGCTTAGAAGTCATTGGCTGCTGAAATCTACTAACTTCTTACCACATGAACAGGACGCTCAATTCAAGATCGGTGATTCAAGCAAATTCTCAGCAGCATTCTGGTACCCGGTGGATGGCCGCCCATGGCATGGAGCTTGGCACTATAGTGTCAGCTGTGATTGGCTACCGTTGGACTTCGTTCAAGGAATATCAACATCTAACCTTGGGCAAGCAGCTGCACCAAGAAGTTCTTGGGATGTGACTGTTGTCTTCTCTCTCCTATTGTCGGTTGTCGCTTTCTGTTTGTCTGTTTTCATTGGACTACGCATTTCACGAACCCAGGGTGTAGCATTTACACCCATGAACAACTTTTAAGTTCTTAATTAGGGCGTTCTAGTTTTCTAGATCATGCCAATACAGTTTCACACCTGCTTCCCACTTTCTGTTTTTTTATTTTATTACTATTAATTTTTTGTTGTGTTTCTTCCCTGTGTTTAGTTGGATTCATTAAACTGATGTTTCTTCCCTATTCTAGTTTGACCCAATCCCGCTGCATATTAACTGGGATGAGAGTATTCGGATCCTTCAATGCTATTATGCGCTGTTGGGTATAATGCCCTTATACTCACCTATGGGGTGACTTAGAGGAGAAGAGCCAGTTACATGAGGCCGGGGAGGCCGGGAACGAGGATTGGAACAAAAGAGAAAATAGTAATTTAAAAAGGAAAATTGAAATACATTTATTTGTCTTTAGGAGAAACAGGAATGTAAAAATAGGAAATAGGAAATATGATAAATATTCCTTGGGGGGAAATATTAGGTCAAACAGGATTTTTATGAATCAGCTGGTCAGACCCTAGCTACTTCGGTTGGTCAAGGCATTAACGCGTCCATCGTTAGCTGGAGATTCCCCGACACCTGAAGATTATAATTATCGTATTGGAAAAAATTATATTCTTATAGTTGGCACTCAAAGTACATAATTGTGAAATATTTATAAAATATTTTATTTAATTTATGAAATATTTATTTAGGAAGATCATTTGATATATAATTATAAGTGACATATTCTCCTTGTTTTAGATTAATAAAAATTAAATAGAGAAAATAGATCCCTTAACAAATTTTAATATATATGTTTAGGCTGGAGAAATATAGTGAAGAACGAAATATTCATAGCTATGGCATAAATATAAATTAGGAAATTAGTAAATATAATAAAGAGTCTTCAATTAAATATGGAGTCATATACGTTTTTGTTTATATAATAAAATATCCCCCCCCCTAATTTAGCCTTCAATGCAAAAGGCAGAAAGATGTAGACAACTACTTTAACATTATACTTTGTGTCATGGCTTGACAATCATTCGTTTATTTTCTTTCCTCCTCTTCCTCCTCTTCGTTTATTTTCTTTCCTCCTCCTCCTCCTCCTCCTTCTTCTTCTTCTAGCACGTCATAGATAAAGATCATGCAAGCACATGTTAATTTCCTTTATTTTATATCATTATTAATTGTTATTGCTTAATTATAAACAAAAAAAAAACAAATTAGTGTACTAGTATGTATGTATGTATATATTTTTAAATATCTTTCACCATGTCTTATATTTTGCTATTAATGTTAGTATGTTTTACGAATCACTATTGAGTTGATATTTGCCATACTTGTAGAAAGAATCCTAGAGGAATTGAATAAGGTTATTGGAATATAAATAATAAATAAAGACAATGTTGTAAATATCTTATTTACATGTTATGGATGCATAATTCATAAATGTGTATTTTATCAAACTCTTGGCTTTATTGATGCAGGTTCATCCTTGTTTATGTACCTAAACATATTTCTTGGATATGTTAGGATGTTTCTTGGTATTCTTGAAAGTGTTATATCATCCTACAACACTTTCATTAAAAATGGGCCATTACATGATCATTATGTAAGATAAATGATCCAAATGCAACCTAAGTGACATGGATGTTTTAGGACATGTCAAGAGGGATAAAGAGCCAACTTGGACATTTGATAATAGTCATGCAACATGCATATTTGCTTCTAGTTGGGTTCGAAAATTATATGCTAGGGTTTTGTGTTAGTTAATATTTTATATAACTAACTCATATCAAATCTTAACTAATTTTTTCCATGGTTATATGCACGTGTATTAAAGCTATATTTAGGTGTTTATGAGGTGTAAATAACAACTAGTACAATTAAGCATAACAAATAGATTTTCATTAGATAATGTAGAGTTAGTTAATATATGACCTTAAGTAACACCTCCTATACCCCAATGTGTATTATTGGGTTGGATGGATGGGGTATTTCGTGGGTGTAAGTCTATAAATAAGATATCGATTCGATCATTGTAAGGTAGAAATGTTAAGTAAAGAAGTAATGTCTCTTTGTAAGCAATTAAATCTTTCAATGTCTTTATGAAGTTCATAGTGATCATGAGATAATTCTTTGTGTCTTCTTCTCTTGGTTTCAATCAAAGAGTTTTCTATGTGAGTTCTCTTTGAGGATCTTTGTGAGTGCTATCTTTTTGAGGAGCTCAAGAGTTATATTTTCTACATACACTATCATTACAATCGACCATCATCAACATTCATTCCATCATCCTCAGTTCCTTGAGTAGATATATGATTGCGAGTTATGAGTTTCATAATTGTGGGAATTGGAGTAGGAAATCCACATCCTTAATACTTGTATTATTTCCATTAGTTCTAACCATTTTTTTTTCCTTAACCCTGTCTCCTCCACCATCTTCAATATTCCTTAACCTTGTCTCATAGTTAAAGTAATAAGTATTAATACTATATATATGGGATATGGTGAATTGTAAAGTTTGGAGAACTCATGTATATGATTGGATAAGTGATTATCTCCTCTCTTCCTTCTATCTTATCTTATTACCTATATTTGAATTATTTAATATTACAGCACATTATTGGCATAATTATGCTCTAGAAAAATAATTTTATTTTTTTGTTGATTTTGTCTATGACATTGTTAAATACCCATGAAGTAGATGTTAAGTTTGAATGGTATTTGATAAAAGGGAGTGTTCTAGATTCCTTATGTAATACCACAATTTTTTAATACCTAAAATTTAATATTTAACTCCTTATTTGGAATAATTTTATTATTTTTATGGACCTTTAATTTATATAAATAGATAGAATTATTTAATAGATTAATGTAAATATTATATCATTTTATCACACACTTTTTATTTAAATAAATTTCCAAAACCTTAATTTTATCAAAATTATTTTCTTAAATTAGTACTTTGAATTTTTGGATAAATTAATTTAATAATTTTTCCATTAACCTAATTTCTAATTCTAACCCTAAAAATAATTTTCTTTTTCTTTTTCTCCTTTTGCTTTTTTTTTTGATTTTCTTGTTTTTCCATTTCTTTCTTTCCTTTCCATCTTCGTTGGGTCAACCAGCCTTCTCCCTCCTTTTCCTTCCTTCTCTCGCTGGCTGTGAACCTTCTTCATTCTTCTTCTTTCTGCTCGATCTAGCTTGCACCCTCTCCTTCCTTTTCTTCCTTTCCTTCCTTTTTTTCTCTTTTGGGCCAGCCAAACTCCCTCTCTTTCTTTTTCCTTTATGCCTCATATGGGCCAACCTGGCTACTTGTCTCCCTTCTTTTCCCCTACCCAGCCTCCTTCCTTCTTTCCCTTCTTCCTTCTTCTTCCCTACCTATGCCAAGCCAAATAATCCCAAGCAAACACCTTGCATGCCCCTTGTAACATCTAGCCATCCCACCCCTACAACCACAGCCTGCGGCTTCTCTCAACCATCCTTTTTGTTTCCATTTCGGGCCATGCACACACCTTACATCCTTCCCTCTATTCACCTATTTTCCCCACTTCTTCCTCATCCTACCACCCCTACCAATGTAGCCTACACCCTCTACACCCACCTAACACAGCACCAACTGCCCCTCTCCTCTCCTCTTCTTTTTCTTCTCCTTCTCTTATTCTCCTCTACCTTAATTCTCTCCCTCTAGCTCCCTTCCATCCTAACCAATTATCCCTTTCTTTCTCTCCACTTTCTCCCTTATTTTTGTTACACTGCCCCTCCCTATTGTATCCACCGCCCAATTGACTACCACTCCAGCCACTCCTGCCCCTACCTCCTCCCTACACTATCCCAAGTAATTTCCGCACTCAACCTTGTAGCAAAATCCCCTTCCTTTCTTATCCTCTTGACCACCTCCTTGCATCACCACCTTACATCGCCCTTCTCCCCTTATTTGTAGCTGTCAAAGCCCCCCCTCATCCATCTAACACCACTCCCAACACCTCTTTGCCCCACCTTAACCAAACTCCCCCTACAACTTCCCTTCCTCTTCTCTTTCTTTTCCTTTCTTCCTCTTCTCCCTCCCTTCTCTGTAACCTTTTTCAGAAGCCATCGCCGCTATTTCCTCCACCCTTAATCCACCATACTCTTACCCCCAACAACCACTTACACCTTACCTCACTCCTGCACCCAACTGCTAGCCCAACATGCCTCCATCACCTCCTCAACCTACCTTACTTGAGACCCTTCCCCCTTCGTCCAATTTTTTCTCTTCCACCCCATCCTTTCACGTATGCATGCTCACGCTACCCATGTAGCATGGGTTATGCTATATAAATCTTAATTATTTGTCTACTATTGATGTATTGTATAGTTTAGTAATAATATGCATTTAGTAAACATTTTTAATAAAAATCATTCCTTTACTTATCTACTAATAATATGTTACTTGTTATATTATTTTTAGGTATAATCTTTTATAATCAAAACTTAGGCATTTAAATTGGGATACCGGTTAAGTTTGAATTTTTGCTGGAAATAAGGTACAGTTATACTCCACTAAAATGTATGGATTATCATATGTTAGCACATTAGGGTTTTGGTATGTGTTTTGTGTGAATATGATGTGTTACTAATCATCTCATGACTATTAATTTTATATTAAAAAAAATGAAGAAAGGCATGGTATCTTGTATATAATGTGACATGTGTGGAAAGGGTGGATAAGAAAGGGATTGATGTTAATAATAGATGTTGTATGCATAGGCATACTGTAATAAGTAAGTGTGGACATTTGTAGTGAACATAATACTAATATGTGTGCTAAGGGCAATTTGGTTATTTGGACACATCATAATGTCTAAATGTAAATAAGATACCTAATGTGCTATGTTTGATGCTAAATATAGATATGGAAGTTTGGTGGAGTATTAAAATAAGTATTAGTAGAAATATCCATACTTTATGTCCCAGGGGTAATTTGGTAATTTTAATGTATAGTGTTGTTTATTGTAATAAAATGTATGCTAAGTGTTGCTTGATGTTCAAAATGATGATAGGAGTTTGTAGCATTAAAAAATACATGTTCCATCATGAAAAATGATATTTTATATTCTAAGGGCATTTTAGTAATTTTACATGTTCAATGGGAGTGAGCTTAATAAATGTAAATGGTAGGTCATAATGGGTGCTAAGAATAACAATAAGGGTTTCGTGGTGTTAAATAATGCACGTTGGGTAGGGTATTTTAGTAATTTTGCATGCACAATGGAGGTTTTTTAAATAAATATGCATGATAAGTAATAATTGGTGTTAAGAATAGTAATAAGCGCTTTGAGGTGTTAATAATGCATGTTGGGTATAAATATCAATATTTCATATGCTAAGGGCATTATAGAAATTTTGTAAGTAAGAAGGGCATTTAAGTAATTTTTATATGTAATGAGGGTATTTTACTAATTTTGTAAGTAATAATACCATTTTCGTAATTTTGTAAGTAAGAAGGGCATTTTGGTAATTTTTTCAAGTAAAGAAGGCATTTTAGCAATTTTACAAGTAAGAGGGGCATTTTGGTAATTTTGTAGATAAGATGGAGATTAGTGTAATAAACATGCATTGTAGGTATAAATTGATACTAAATATGATAATAATGGTCTATTATCCTAATATCACTTATTAATCATAATATTCCACAAAATATGGGTTAGGGAAAATTTGGTAATTTTGCATGTAATATGGCAAGTGGTCTAATGAAGCTCAATGATAAGGAATAAATTAATAGTAAATATGATAATACAGGTTATGGCCTTAGTATAACATGTTCAGACGTAATCATGAACATTATAAAGCCATTAAGAGTTTATCATAATGAGTATGCATGGCCTAATGTTAAATGGGTAAATTAGGGTGTGTTATGATGTTATTTTTTTAAACATGCAAGAGGTGCCTCAATTGCTGATTATGCATGAGATTGTGTGGTGGTTATTCTAGAAATGCATTTTAGGGTTTATGTGTAAAATAATCATTGGGTGTGTAGGGTACTTTAACTTCATAATCAACAGTGTAATCATGATATGTTAACCTATTATGGCATGTTGACAAATAAAAATGAATTATGTGATGGAAGTGGATGATAATCCTTAGGGACATTTTGGAAATTTTGACCTGAGGTGCCTAAGTATGAGTATTGGAACCTAGGATGACCCTAGTGGACTACTTAAGTTAACAGTAATAATAATCATAATAGCAACTACTTCATAATAATGGTTGATTATGTAATTAATGTGCTTCTTATGGTTACCTTAATTAAGATACTAATAATTAAAGTGAAAGATCTCTAGATTTGGAATGGTGTCTCTTTAGGGGCCTCTACGTTAAATACATGTTTTAGCACATGATTACTCTAAACTTTTCTAGTGTGCCTTAGTACCCCAGCCAGACCTTACATCTTACTCTATTTAGCTCTACTGACCCACTTAGGGGGTTTGCAAAATTATGGATTAGGTGTCCTTTTTGGTAGGGTATTGTGTGTGTTCATATAGCAATACAACCAGGGTACTTTTGCATCCTTGGATTGATAGTCCGTAGGATATTATGTTGCCCTTATGCTCTAGTATGACTGATGTACCTTTGTGTCTCTGGGTTCGTGATCTCTCTCTTGAGTTAATAAAATGGAATTGGTGTGCTAATTAAATGGAAAGATAGTAATCACTTATAGTGAAACACCACGTAGGTCAGGACCATGTGGATAATATCAAATGTACCAGTCCACCGGTTATAATAGTGGTTAGGAGCATTTAGCCCTAGAGTATAGCATATGCATTAGTCTACCAGTTATAATAGTGGTTATGAGCATTTTCCCCTAGAGTATATCATATGCACCGGTCCACTGATTATAATAGTGGTCAAGAGCGTTCTTCCCTAGAGTATGTCTTGTGCCTCGGTCTACGGGTTATAATAGTAGGATCCCTGAATCTAAGTGGATATAATTTGAGAGATTATTAATATCTAATAATGGCTTAAGCCTAAATAATGATGATTATACTATTATGACATATTGATATGACATGATGTGACCTCCATGCATGCCTTTGAGTTGAGTGGTAGTGTGCATTGGTTGAGTATGACATTGACTACTTATTTATACTAAAAAAAGCTTCACTTGGATGCTCCCTAAGTAAGTTCTATTAACTCTAAGTAAATGAGACTTTTTGAAATTTAATCTTGATGCACATGCCCACTCTAATGATTATCATATCTCATTATATATATATATATATGTGTGTGTGTGTGTGTGTAATTTCCTGTTTATGTGTTTTGATGTGTGTTAATTGATGTGTTACATATAGGCCCTACCTTTTAGTTTGGTATAAATGGTTACTCAGTACCATAGTACTGAAGGATTTCTTTCATGGGCCCCTTCTTAATCAACAACTAATGGCATTTACAAGTTATCCCGTTGGCACTATCTAGGTTTTACTCTTGGGTTAAGAGCATAGGACTATTTGGTAAGTTTTGTGGTTTTCTATAAAGCCCTTATACTCCCTATTTAATGAATTTATTATGTAACCACTACTAGTGGATTTTATCTCTTGTAAATTAATCTATCACTTTACTCTGTTTTAGTTTTGTAATCTTGAATTTGTGTAAAGTTGGTTCTCCTTTTTAACCTTAACACTTGGTACCAGAACAGTGGAGGGAAACCGGTCGGGTACTAAGTGTGGTGATAGCATTCCTAAAATTTACCATTTTGCTTCTGCTTAAATTTATAAAAATAAAATTTTTAAGTAGCAAATTTTTGGGGTGTTACAAGTTTGTATCATAGCATGGTTTCAAAATCTCTTTCAATTTCAAAATAATTAAGTTGATACAACAAGTTGGTTGTAATACCTCCAAAATTTACTACTGAATAATTTTGTTTAATGAAAATGTTTAAGAAAAGCGAAATAACAAAATTGTAAATTCTATGGATATTACCGCCACACTTAGTACCAGACCGGTTCACTCCTACTATTTCAATACCAAGTGCTAAGGCTGAATAGGATTAACATCAAACAAAAGTCATTCACTAAAAATGAGAATTCATAAAAGAACTCAATTGTCATCATACATAAACTAGAGTACGGTTAAAAGAGTTACAACCTAAGGAACAAGTAACTAAATTTTTCCAAAGACATAAAATACCATATGATAGAACATAACTAAAATAAAAACGATACATGGTAAAATAAAAAGGAAAGATAGAGTCTAGCCAGGTCACTCTCGATCCCTAGGCAAAGTTTAGGTTTAATTCTCGGCCTTGCCCGATGCCTCGTAAGTTTCGTAAGCATTGAATATAACATCTCCTACTTGCACGAACTCAGGTGGGCTCTCTGCTCGTGGGAATGAGAAGCAGCCATGAAATGTGTGGTCAGTATGCTACGTATTGAGAAAGATAACCATATGGGTAAGACCAACAAGAAGCACATAAGTAAGGCCATGCAAGAGGATAAACACATAAGGTGTACAAGATAATAATCCAGATTTACAAGATTAGGCTGAACTTATATCAATGATTTATCTTATATCTCTTTTATGATAATTCCATAAAAGTACAGGAACACCAATATTATAGCCGGTAAACCAGAAACACTCCACAGCGCAAAACACATGGGACCACTGTTATAGCCGGTGGACCAGAATCACTCAGCAGGGCAACATGCACTTGACTATAGCCGGTGGACCGAAAAATATATCAATAACCTCACTAGCCCTGACTCACATAGTGTTCTACTATAAATGATTAGTATCTTTCCATTCCTTATACTTCTGGTTCACACATTTCTTATATTAATTCTGCATGAGTACGAGAACCCAACTATTATATCCGGTGGACCAAAAATACTCCATAGGGTAGAACGCACTTGACCATTATTATTGCCGGTGGATCGAAAAATATATATCCTCACTGGCCCGGACTCACAAGGTGTTCCACTGTAAGTAAATAGTATATTCCCAAGAATTATTACCCTACAAGTTTTGGCTTATCGAGTCCATAATCCCCCACTATTATAGCTGGTGCACTGGAAACACTCTACAGGACAAAAAGCTCCTGACCACTATTATGGCCGGTGGACTAAAAAATCACTCAGTAGGGCAGAACGCTCTTGACCACTATTATAGCCAACGGATCGGAAAATATATAACGTCACTAGGTCCTAGCTTGAAAATATTTCACTTTGAGTGCTTAGTGTTTTATTATATCTTATTCCACATACAACCCCGACTAGACATGCACGACTCGCTTGACTTTTCGAACTCTTGTTCCATATCTTAGGACTTCTACTTCTTCTAGTACATCCAAATATCTTTTCCCACTCTTTCCTCATTACCATGAATACTCAAATCCGAGGCCCACTTTCCATATCTTTGAAGCAAGTTAATATCACTCTCTAGGGTTTTCTTCCGAGAAAACCCTACTTTAGCTTATATGGCCCACCTGCCTCTATCCCATATAACTCATCCTCCTCTACTTTATCACCTCACTTGATTCATCCCCAAGCACCACATTTTACTTCCCATATAATACATGTAGCCATGAAACCCTAGTCGTCCATTCCAAAACTTTAGCAACTCTCTTTCCTAATATGATGTTATTCATTCATCACTCTTACTTACCATTACCTCTTCCACATGACCCATATCTAACACAACCCATAATCCTGGGACTTCCTTCCATCTTTTTCCCACTCACTATGAACCCAAAACTCTTTTTTATTACCAAAACCATCACTTCTCTCAACCCACACTTGACATTACCATCTCACAATCCAACTCCCACACATGATCACTAAAACCCTAGTTAGCTCCTCGAAAACCCTAGTACTTCTCTTTTCTTTTATGCCACTCACTCAACACCTAAATAAAATCTTCTCTCTTGACTCACTTTTCCCCCATGTGATACCCCTTCCATCTTTTATCATCATTCTATCCATTTTCTTTAATTTTTCCTCCCTTACACATTTCTCTCACTTAGGGTTTCCTCCCAAAACCCTAGTCAAATCCTCCATGCATCCTTACATCATTCCACTTACTATTTTTCACATATGGACTCCAATCGCTCTAACGATTCTTCCCTTACCTTACTCAATCCTCAAATCAACTTTTCCCACGTAAAAGTCATCCCCATGTAAAGGCTAACCATCCCATGCAAACCCTATACTTTCAATGCATGTTTAATCCATTCCCTTAATTTCATTCCCATTATTCCTTTTTTTTTTCTCCACCTATAGGCCATAAGATAATTAGGCAATCATTATCATTCTCTAGTTAATTCACTTTCTTCCTTCTTTTCCATTTCTCTCACAACCACATCATACTACTTAGGACCTCCTATCATGCATGTTATAAGGGGCATTATTACATAAGCACAATTCAAGTACAAGTAATAACATCACACTACACGTATCATAACACATACAACTTACCTTAGCTCCATGCTTAGAAAGCTACCACAAGAACATGATAATATAAAATATAAAATATAAATCACACCCATCAAACCAACACACATAGCACTTTCTTACACATAAAAGGCCTTAACCATATCCTTACCTAATACGACACTGTGCTTGGAGCATGCTCCTACGCTACCTTAGAGTTTTGACTTGATTCACTTATAAGAGGAAAATACTATGGGTTAATCTACCTCTTACCAAAATTACAATCATTTCCTATCTTAACCTTATTATGGCCTACTAGTAGGGTTATAAATAAAAATGGGGTTATTATCCCTTTAAAGTAGCTAATCATGCTACTATTAATCAAAATAGGTCTTAGGAGGTACATTGGTTCATGTTAAAGTAATTATAGTGATATTCATATTATTAAAAGTAATAGCTTCAATTTTGCTAATGATAATGATAATAGTAGTTGTAGTGATAATACTAATATCAATCCAAACCCTAGTAATAATAATAGTAATGATATTAGTAATATAAAAGTAGTGACCATAATGATACTTATAGTGATAATGCTAGTAGTGGTAATAGGTTAGTGATTATGAAATATTAACAATAATGACAAGGTAATAATAATAATAATAATAATAATAATAATAATATAATAATAATAATAATAATAATATTATTATTATTATTATTATTATTATTATTATTACTATTAAAAATAGCTAATAGTTGTATAAAATGGGTTTAGGGATTGGTAAGGTTAGAGTACCACCTAAGGATATTGGCGGCATCAACGGCGGCGCACGGCAGCGGTAATAGTGGAGGGAGAAGAGAGGTGGAGAGATGGAGGTATAGGCTAGAGGAGAGGGAATGAGGGAGTGATTGAGTTGGTGGAGGGTGCCTCAGGTAGAGAGGGGTGGAATGAAGGTGGTGGTGCAGCCTAAGGCGACGGCGCACGACAGTGGGTGTGGTGACCGAAGGTGGTAGGGGCAGAGAGGGAGAAGGAGAGGGAGGAAGGGAGAGATGGAGGTATGGGGAGGTAGAGGAAGGTCCCCTAGTTGTTTTGGAGGGTAGAGGGCTTGGTTGTTGTGGAGAAATTTGTGGTGGACGGTAGTGCGAAGGGTGGCTGGAGTCGATGAGGGGTTGATCGAGAGGAGTACTTTGCACATCCGGGGTGGCTCGTGCAAAGCAAACCGAGGGAGAAGGGAGGTGTAGGCGGGTAGAGGGTGATTTAGGGAACGCTTAGGTGGGTAGCATTGGCAGCAAAGATGGTAGACAGTGACAGAATGGGCGTCCAACCAGGCGGTGGCTCAAAGGGAGAATTTCTGGGTTGTGAAAACAAGGACCTAATTATGGCTACCTATTAGGGTATTTATAGGCTAAATTAGGGGGAAAATGACAAAGAAGTAAGAGGAAAAGCGGGGGAAGGTGAGGCAAGACCACCGTTCGGCGGTGGCAAGTTGTGTAGTCCTGCCATGGAAGGAGGATTGGTGGTTAGGAGAGAGAAAGGAAAGGGGGAAGGCGTGCGTAAGGAGAGAGGGGGTTGGTTGGGTTGAAAAGAGGAAGGAAAACAACAGGGGAGAGAGGGAAAGAAGTCTAAACGGCATACTGTGGCAGCCAGTGGAAGAAGGGTTGTAGTGTTGAGGGTTGCAAGTCGGGATCGAGGGGGCGGAAGATGATAGGCTAGACCAGGCGGTCTAGAAAAAAAGGGAAAAAATAAAAGAAGTTGTCCTGTAGGGCCAAGGCCATAGGGAAGAAAAGAAAAAAATGATGTGGGCTTGGGCCACTCAGGATGGGGAAGGGAAGAGAAGGGAATTGGGCTGACGGGCTAGCTCATTTCGAGGAAGAAGAGAAGAAGAAAGGAGAAAGGAGGGGAAAGAAAGAAAAAGGAAAACGGAAAATGGGAAGAAAGGGAAAATTGATGGGTTGGGGTATTTTGGGCGTTTGGTATTTTTGAATATTTAAAATTAATAATATTTATAATAATAATAGTAATAATAATAATAATAATAATAATTAAATTCCTTTTTAGATTAATTTGGCTATTTTGAATAAATTTTCCTTAACTTCCATTTTAATTAGCAAAACACCCTAATTTTTATAATTAAATTATTTATTATTTTTCTCTTGATTTACCTTAATTAAATATATTCATTTTAATAAATAATTTATTTAATTAATTTCCCTAATAAATCCTTGGCCATAATTTCTAAAATTAGGGTTTTGGGTAATTTCATTGGTATTAGAGCATTTTCAAAAATCTTTTTCAATTTTAATTGATTTGAACTAATACTAAAAGTTAATATCTAAGTACTTTGAAAAACTTTCTAGTTTCTAGAAGGGTTTTAAGTGGATACCTCAAGCGGGTATATGAGTTTTGGTTGTTGAGAATAGTGTTTCAATTAGAAATTTAGTTCCCACAACCCTAAAATTTTTACACGAAAGGGGTTTTTCCTTCCCTCTGTATGTGTTTAAGACTCAAATTAGCCTTGTGAGCTTTGAGTGTGGGTAGAATAAGTGACCCTTGGCATGGGTCATTTGGCTTGAAAAATAGCATCTTCTTTACCCGCTTTTGCTTTGCAGCTAACTCGACATGACCCTAGATAGACGTGTCGACAACTTGGAAAGAGCATTTGAGACACTCATGGGGTTAGCTTAGCATCCTATATGTCTCAACCTCTACCTTCTCTTCTTCCATTTCACCCACAAATGGGTATTGAAGAGGATTAGCTCGATAGAGTTTTGCACCATCGACCTTCAAAATAAGATGGGAAAGAAGACCCCATTATCCTAGAAGGGTGGATATGGGATTTCAATAGGACCTTCGAGATGATCAACTGTCTTGATGAGCGAAGGATGAGTATAGAAGCATACTTCCTTAAAGGACCAGCCAACACTTGGCAGGAAAATTTTCATGCTCAAGGAGGGGGGTTAGTGCCTTGGGAAGACTTCAATACTGCACTTCAGACGTGATTCTACACTGAGAGTCTCAAGAAGGCCAAGCTTAATGAGTTCGGGGGGCTGACTCAAGGAAGCTTATTAGTACAAGATTACTACATGCGTATCATGGAGTTGTCCTGATTCACTCCTAGCATAGCAACTAGCAAGCTATGGTTGTAATACTCTAAAATTTTAAAATCTAAAATTTAATACTTAACCCCTTATTTGAAATAATTTAATATTAAATTATTAATTTAATTATTTTATGGAACTTTGATTTATAAAAATAGGTAGGATTATTTAATAAATTAATATAAATATTTTATTATTTTAACTCTTTTTATTTAAATAAATTTCCAAACCCTTAACTTTTAATAAAATTATTTTATTAAATTAATATATTTTTGGATAAAATAATTTAATAACTTTTTCATGATCCTAACTCTAAAAATGATTTTTTTTTCTTTTTCCTTTTTCCTTTTCTTTATTTTCTCTCTTTTTTCCTTTGGGCCAACTCATCCTCCTTCCTCTCTTTTTTTCCCCTCTTTCCCCATTGGGCTAGTCCAGCCCATGCCATACCTCCGTCTCCCTTCTTTTCTTTCTTTCCTTCCTTTTCTCCTCCGTTGGGCTGACCTAACTCCCTCCCTTTCTTTTTTCCTTCCATCCTCGTGTAGGCCGACCTACCCACTCTCTCCTCCTCCTCCATCCAGCCTCCTTCTTCTTTCCCTTCCTTCATTCTTCTTCCCTATGACATTAACTAAACAACCTTTGCACCTTACATGCCTCTGCAACCTTCCTCCCTCCTACACATGCAACCACTCTCTCTCTTGCCCCTTTCCTTTGCATTTTAGGCCACACATTTTCCCTTACAACCTTCCCTGCATGCACTTTATTTTCCCCTTTCTTTCTCACGCTACCATACCCCTTGCCACGATGACTTACACCCACCTAACCCTCTACCTTATCTCTCTCCCTCAACATCCCTTCCATCCTACTTGAGTCTTCCCTTCTTTCTCTCCCACTTTCTCCCTTACTTTGTTGCATTACCCTCCTCATCATCTCCACCGCTCAATCGACCACCACACCAGCTCTCCTAGCCCCTACTTCCTCCCTGCACTATCCCAAGCAACCACGCATGACACCTATAGCCAACTCTGCCTTACTTTTCTTTTCTTCTCCTCTTGACTACCTCCCTACACCACCATCTTTTGTTGCTCGTATCCCCTTCTCTGATTCCATTGAATCCTCCCCTTAACCACCTGATACCACCCCTAACACCTGCCTACCTTACCTTGCCTGAACTCCCATTGCAACCCCTCATTTTCTTCTCTTTATTTTCCTTCCTTCCTCTTCTCTCACTTCTCAACACCCTCTTTTCAGTAGGCACCATCACCTTCTCTGCTATCCCTAAGCCACCATACTCTATCCCCCAGCCACCACCTACATCTTGCCTCATTATAGCACACAACTATTAACCCTAACTCCCCCATCACCCCCTCAACCCTCATTACTCAAGACCCTTCCCACCTTTTAACCACCTTCCACCCTTTCCCCTTAGCATGAGTCATGCAGCATAATTTTTATTTGATTATCTAATTTTGAGGGAAAGTATAGTTTATTAAGAATGTATATTTAATAATCTTTTTTGATAAAAATCATTCTTTTACTCATCTACTAATAAAATTTTACCAGTGACATTATTTTTAGGTACAATTTTTACTAATCAAAGCTTAAGCTTTTAAAATGGGATACCAGTAAATTTTGGTTGTTTTTGGAAATAAGGTAATCGTTATACCCTACTAAAATGTATGGATTTAAGTATGTTAGAATATTAGGGTTTTGGTATGTGTTTTGTGTGAAAATGATGTGTTATTATCAAGCCCATGATTATTATGATATCTTGTATATGGTGTAAAATATGTGAAAAGGGGGTCTAAGAAAAGGTGAGATATTAGTGATAAGTATTATGTGTATATAGATGTCATGATAAGTAAATATGGACATTAGTAGTATAAATAATTCTAATATGAGCCCTATGGGTAATTTGATTATTTGGACATATCATAATGTTTAAACTTAAATGAGAAGTTTAATGTGTTATATTTGATACAAAAAAATGGATATGGATGTTTGCTTGAGTATAAATATTATTGTTAGGAGAAATATCCATATATCATGACCTAGGGACAATTTGGTAATTTTTATATATGGGTATTGATTATCTTAATGAATACGCATGCTAAGTGTTGCGGGATGTCAAAAATGAAGATAGGAATTGGTAATATTAAAAACACTTGTTCTATCATGAAAAATAATATTTTATATTCTAAGGGAATTCTAGTAATTTTACATGATCAATGGGAGTGACCTAAATAAATGTGCATGGTAGGTGATAATAGGTGTTAAGAATAATAATAAGGATTTTGTGCTATTAAATGATGCATGTTGGCATGGATAATAATATTCTGGGTGCTAGGGTTATTTTAATAATTTTGCATGAAAAGTGGAGGTTACTTAAATAAATAGGCACGATAGGTAATAGTTTCTACTAAGAGTAATAAAAAGGGTTTTGTAGTGTTAATAAAGTATGTGGGGGCATGATCGTTAATAACAATTTACCTAAGGTATTTTGGTAATTTTACATGTAAGAAGGGTATTTTCGTAATTTTACAAGTAATTGTGCATGTAAGAAGGGTTTACAAGTAAGAAGGAAATTTTAGTAATTTTATAATTAAAGAGGGCACTTGGGTAATTTTACAAGTAAAAAAGTCAATTTGGTAATTTTACAAGCAAGAAGGGCATTTTATTAATTTCGTACATAACAAGGGCATGTTAGTAATTTTGTAAGTAAGAAGGGGTAATTTGGTAATTTTGCATGTAATATGGAAATTGGTCTAATGAAACTTCATAATAAGTGATAAGTGATGTTAAATAAGAGAATAGGGGTTTATGGCCTTAGTATCACCTGTTTAAGTATAATTATGAATATTACAAAGCTAAGGGTATTTTAGTAAATTGGAGTGTATCATAATGAGCATGTATTCTCTAGGGATACATTGGTAAATTAGGGTGTGTTATGATGTTATTTCCATAAACATATAAGAGGTATGCATGAGAATGTGTGATGGTTGTCCTAGAAGTGCATGTGAGGGTTTACGTGCTAAATGATCACTTAGTGTGTAGGGTACCTTAACTACATAATCAGTAATATAATCATGATATGTAAATCTATTATGAAATGTTGATAAATAAAAATTAATTATGTATTGGAAGTGGAGAGTATGAGGTAGCCTTAGCCTTAGGAAAAATTTGGTCATTTTGACCTAAGATGCCTAAGTATGAATATTGGAACATAGGATGGCCTTAGTGGACAATTAAAGTTAACATTACCAATAATACTAATATTGATTACTTCATAATAATGGAAACAAATAAAAATGTTTAAGCATGTAATTAAGATGTTTATCATGGTTACCTTAATTAAGACACTAATACTTAAAGTGAAAGACCTTGAAATCGGGAATGGTGGCTCTTTATGGATCACTACCCTAAAGACCTGGTTTAACCCACAATTATTTTAGATTTTAGTGGTGTGCCTTAGTGCCTTAGTAAGGTCCTCCATCTTACTTTATTTAGCTCCATAGATCTACTTAGGGGGTATGCATACTTATGCATTAGGTGTCCTTGTTGGTAGGGTACTAGGTTGATAGTCGATAAAATATTGTGCTACTTGTATGTACCAGTATGACTAATGTACCTTTGTATCTTCGGGTTCGTGATCTCCCCCTCTAGTTAATAAATGGAATTTTTGTGCTAATTAAATGGAAAGCCACTAATCACTTATAGTGGAACATATCATAGATTGGAACCATGTGAATAATATCATATGTATTGGTCCACTAGTTGTAACACTGGCTAGGTACATTTTGTCCTATCCTAGGGTTGCATATATTTATCGATCCATTGATTATGATAGTGACTAGGTGCGTTTTTTCCTGGGGTTGTATATATTGTGTCCACTCTATCGGTTATAATAGTGGGGTTCTCGTACCTACGTGGATATAATTCTAGAGATGATTATGATTAATATCTGATTATTGGCTTAAGTCTAAGATAATATTGATCATACCATTACAATCTATTGATATGATTTAGTAGTGACCTTAGTGCATGCTTGAAGTTGAGTGGTGATGTGCAATGGTTGAGTATGAGGTTGGCTATTTAATTATACTACAAAGAGCTGCACTTGGATGCTCTCTTAGTAAGCGTTGTTAATTCTAAGTGAATGAAACTTGTGACATATGATATTGAAGTAAGTGTCCATTCTAATGATTATTGTATCTCATTCTATATATATGTGTAATTTACTATTTATGTATTTGATTGATATGTTGCATACAGACCCTAACTTTTATTTCTATATAAAGGGTTACTTAGTAGCATAGTACCAAAAGGTTAATTTCATGGACCTCTACCTATTTAATGGGTAGTGTCCTTTATAGGTTAGGTTGTAGGAGCTACCTAGGCTTTATTCTTAGGTTAAGAGCATAGGACTATTCAAGAGGATTTTAGTGTTTTCCTTAAAACTTTTATATCCCCTTGTTCAATGATTCTTATTTTGTAACCACTATTAGTGGATTTTAATTCTTGTAATTTAATCTATTTCACTACTCTATTTAGTTTTGAAATCTTAAATTTGCATAAAGTTGGTTCTCCTTTTTTTTTTATCATTATCACTTGGTACCCAAACAATGGAGGAAAATTAATCTGGTAATAAATTTGGTAGTAGCATCCCCAAAATTTACTATATTTACTTTGCTACAATTTTAATAATAAAATTTTTCAGTAGTAAATTTTGAGGGTATTACAACAGGGCTCTTCCAGTTCGAGTATGGACTCCACTTCAACATCTAAAGTTTAATGGGTGCAGCTGTTTCTCACGACCTAGCTACACTATACGAGTGGGCGTGTGTTGCCGGTATTTTTGTCTAAGAGCATACATCTATCCTGGAAAAGAGGAAGAATGAAGAACCAAATTTTAGAGGAAAGAATCAGCACCCTAGTGGCATGGTTTCACGCGTTTAGCATCACCCTCAAGCTAGGGTTTGACACCGGAAGAGTCAGAGTGCTTTTTGTGGCCAAGCTAACAAGAGACTAATCTGCCACTACTATTACCGTTGTTGCAGAAATGATCACCTAGGTAAATACTATATGGGAAAGTTATTTTAGTGCCATGACTAAAGTCAGCTTAGGTATAGGAGCTTTGAGTGCTACAACGCATCATGTGACGAAATTCAGAGGTCCTAGCAACAACCAGTTTAGCAGAACCTAATGCTTGGAATTGCTCGACCACTCCAGCTAGAACAAATGACTAGGTGATCGATTTCAACACGTCTTCCTCCGATATACTATCGATTCTCTCTTAGTTATTTTTGAACCATTAGATGAATGTGTTGTTTGTTTCCTTGGCTGTATTTTGACCAGCTAGGTTTTATTTTAAAGGAATAGTTACCCTCGGGTACCATAGGATCCCTCAGGTGTATCCCTCATAGTAAGACATAAACTTCGGGGACAAAGTTTTTCTTTAAGGGGATATCGATGTAAAATCCCAAATTTTATTTCCTAAAATTTAATATTTAATCCCTTCTTTAGAATATTTTAATCTTAATTTATTAATTTAATTATTTTTTGGATCTTTGCTTTATAAAAATAGAAAGAATTATTTAATAAATTAATGTAAATATTTTATCATTTTATTATACTCTTTTCATTTAAATAAATTCCCAAACCCTTAATTTTATCAAAATTATTTTCTTAAATTAATACTTTGAATTTTTAGATAAAGTAATTTAATAAACTTTTTTTTAGCCAAATTTCTAATCCTAACCCAAAAAATAATTTTATTTTTCTTTGTCCCCTTTTACTTTTCCTTTTTCCATTTCCTTTTTTCCTTTTTCCTTTTCTTTCTTTCCTTTCCTTATGCTTTGGGCCTATTGTCCTTCTCCCTCCTTTTCCTTCCTTCTCCCACTGGCTAAGAACCTTCCACCTTCTTCTCCTTTATGCCTGGTCTAGCCCACACCCTCTCCTTCCTTTCCTTCTCCTTTAGGCCAGCCCAACTCCCTCTCTTTCCTTTTCCTTTCTTCCTCATGCTAGCCGGCTTTCCTACCCATCTCCCTTCTTTTAGCCCCTCTCGACCTCCTTCCTTCTTTCCCTTTTTCCTTCTTCTTCCTTTCCTGCATTGAGCCAAACAACCCCCTACCAGCACCCCACATGCCCCCTTCAACCTCCAACTCTCCTACCACTTCAACCACAACCTTCAACCCGTCTCTATTATTCCTTTCCTTTCCACTCCAACCCATACACACCCCCTTCATCCTTCCCAATGTGCCCCATTTCTTTCCCTCTTCTTCCTCTCCCTGCCACCCCTTGCCATAACAGCCTACACCCTCTACACCCACCTAACCCTACATTGGTGCCCATTTCCTCTCCTCTTATTTTTCTCCTCCTTCTCTTCTTCTCTTTTGCCTCATTTCTCTCCCTCTAGATCCTTTCCCTCTTCCTTGATTCTCCCTTTCTTTCTCTCCCACTTTCTCCCCTACTTTTGTTGCACCACCCCTCCCAAGCTTAGCAAACCGAACATTAAGTTGCCAATGAAACATGAGAAAGCTACTATGTCATTACAGTGAAACACCATGAGAGTCAGGGCCAGACCGAACCACCGGCATAATAGTGGCCGAGAGCGTTCTACCCTGGAGGCTGATCCACCGGCATATAATAGTGGTTAGGTGCGTTCTACCCTATAAGCGACCGATCCACCGGCTATAATAGTGGGGTTCCTACACTCGCATGGATTAATAAAGATTATGGTGTGAAACAACTATGTTTAACTGAGATCCAAAAGAAAATAAGTCTAATTAGACCATAGCCGGCCTTCATTATCTAGATTACTACATGCAGCTTATATGAATGTGCCATGTATGCTATGTTGTATGTTTTGTATGTTTGGCCTTAGGGTATCTATTACCTTACTCAGTACGTAGCGTACTTATCAGCCGTTTCATAGGTGCTGCTCATTTCTATGAGCAGAAGACCCATCTGAGCTTTTGCAAGTAGGGGATGATGTCTTCGATGCCTATGACATCTATGAGGCATCGGGTGGGGCTAAGCATTGAGCCTATACCTGACTTGGGGATCAAGAGCTACTCGACCAAAATTTGTTTCTTTTATTTGACCATGTATTATCATATTTTAGTTGTGTTTTTGTACTATGCTTTATGTTTTGAAAAACTCTAGCCATGTACTCGTTGGATTGTGATCCTAAACCGCACTCTGATTTCTATATAACTTGTGCTTTACTAATGACTTGTGTTTTTATTAATGACTCTTGTTTAATGTTAATCTTATTTAGCCTTAGCACTTAGTACTGGGACGGTAGGAGTGAACCGATCTAATACTAAGTGTGGCGGTAATGCCCTCGAATTTACAGTTTTATATTTTCTCTTCCATTAAACCCTTTTAATTAAACAAAATTTTTCAGTAGTAAATTTGGGGGTGTTACATAGGCATACTATAATAAGTAAGTATGGACATTTTTAGTGAAAATAATACTAATATGTGTGCTAGGGAAAATTTGGTCATTTGGACACATCATAATGTTTAAATCAAAATGAGACGCCTAATATGTTATATGTGATGCTAAAAATTGATATGGAAGTTTGGTGGATTATAAAAATAAGCATTAGTATAAAGATCCATACTTTATGTCCTAGGGGTTATTTTGGTAATTTTAATGTATGATGTTGTTTTCCTCAATAAAAATGCATGTTAAGTGTTGTGTGATGTTGAAAATGATGATAGGATTTTGCAGCATTAAAAATACTGGTTCCGTCATGAAAAGTGATATTTTACGTTACAATCATGCAAATTTTAATAAGATTGACCCTTCACTTAATTTTAATCGATTAATCATTTTAAGGAGAAAATAGTGTGGCCTAACTTATGCCTAGAATAACATAATCTTATTATTATTATTATTATTATTATTATTATTATTATTATTATTATTATTATTATTATTATTATCTTCACCTTTACTTTAATCTTATGCTAATTAATATTTTTATCAGTTATAATTAGATATATTGGCAATATATAATTTAATTTGATTGTATGTATGATGACCTCCCTTCTAATTATGAGATAAAGGATAATGATAAATGATAGTGAATGTCTCCTATTCAATAAACTCAACTTGGATCTAATATGATCGATTGAAATATTAAAAGTGATGGATTGGCAGTCACATCGTCCATTACCATATGTATATCTCCATCATTTGAATATGATGGAAAGTTATCTAAAGCGGCAATGTTAAAAAAATTACATAAATTTAAAAGTGATGGATTGGTGGTCTCATTTCCCATCATTATGTACATAAAAATTTATGGATCAATGATCCCATCATCCATCACTAAAAACATGTATCTTCATCTGATGTTGATTGGAAAATATATTACAAAACTTTATTACCTAAAATTAATGTAGGACCACTAGAAATGGCCAAATGTTTTATACATACCCAAAGTATGGATGGGTAATTGCATAAGTTTCGATTGAAGCATAAAAATCCCAACCAACTATTTTATTTATAAGTATGTACATGAGGTACAGAAGGATCTTGAAATAATTTAGGGTGGAGTTGGAAGCTTCACCTAATGATTTAGTGGTCTTCAAGACATTATGCACAACTTAATTATAAAGATCAAATTATTCATAAATAATGGATACCTTTATGAAATTTCATAAGAAGATAAAACAATTATGTCCTGTACAGCTTAAGAAATGATCAAGAAGATTAGATGGCATTGAATACCTTAAGTGTATTTTAATCTAGAAGATCAAACTATTTGGTGGTTCATAGAACCTATCACTAATTTCATTTTTACACTTTCTATTTATACATATTTAATTATTTTAATTTAGTTTCTACAATTACTTTTAGCAATATTTTAAAAAAATTGTTCCAATCACAAAGTAGTGATGATGGCTTTGTATATAATTTGCCATACACTTATTCGTGAGACTATATACCTAATTCATTATTTGTAATGGTTAAAACCTACCATTGTTGGTTAGAATACTTACAATATCATCCCTATTATATTACACTTTTGGTGGGTAGAGGCATTTGGTTGTTAAAACCTAAAACTTCCATTCCAATAAGTAGTTTTATGTTTGAAGCCCAAAGGTTCCCATTTAGTTAAAGTTTAATGGTTGAAACATGAAGTTTTTCATTTATATAAGTAATTTAACACTAGAGCCTGAATACAATCTAGAATAATGATTTATTAGAGAGAAATGTCATTATACATTTTATTTTAAGGATGAAGTATTTTATGAGCTTATAATTGAAAAGAATATACATATGTATATAGAATGAAAAAATTATGAAAGGGTTTCATGAAGAAACAACTTAATAATAAAGTTGTCCATAATATTGTAGCTAAGTTACTAGTGAACTTACTAGGGTTTATGAGTATTTGATGATACTATTGTAATTGCCCATATTTTTATAAATGGTTGAATACAAACTATGCTATAGTTTGAGCCTTTGATTTTGATTTAATGTTATGATTTGGTTGGGATAAAGTTCGATTTGAAATTATGTTAAAAAATGGAGTTTATAGAGTTTTTTTAGGAAAATTGATCAACTGGATCCATGAATGAATAGACTAGTTTTTCATTTTAGAAAATTTAGTTTTCTTAACTCAACCGATCAAATAATTGGGGGAAACTAATAGATTGGTAGTAAAATAGTTGGCTAGTAGACATAAACCCATCGAATAGTTTGTTGAGCTAGTTATATTTTTTGAGCTTGATTTTTTTTTAAATCTCTTAAACTGAAATGGAACCCTACCAACCTATGCTAATTTGTTCTTAAAATATTTCTAACCATTTTCATGATGTATCTAACCCAAAATATTGCCTAGAATTGATTTAGAGGATGATCGGGGGAGATATAACCTTAGAATTATCTTCTTCGCCCTCTCTCCTCTACATAATTTTAAAATCAATGCTTTGATCTCAAGCATGATTCCAAGTAGCTAGAAGATTTATTCCATGCTAACCATCTATTACTCTATTAATATTTGCTAATTCTAGTATAATTAACCTACATTCTCTAGCAATACCATTTGAGATTTGGGGGATAGGTTAGCAAATCCTAGACAAATCTATCCATTTTAATCAAATTAATATGGTCAATGTTAGGGTTTGGAGTTGGTTCACGAACCTTCAGTATTTTCCTTGAGTTGGTTGGCTCTAAATAGCCCCAATCATCCTTATAGACACCTTTCTTTTAGCCACCAAATTCTCTAAGTCTTGTATTCACCTTCCTTTTATCAACACTTTGAGCCTTACCAATTTATTTACTCACACTCTTCTAATCCTATCTCTTAACTCTCTCTTATTTTAATTGTTAATCAAGGAAGAGTTAAATTCTAGGAAAAATGTGGAGTGGTCTAATCAAACTTCTTCCTTGTTTTTGCATCAAGTAGTATTATCTTCTTTCTTTCTTCCTTTAAATTCAAAAATATAATAAGATTTTGGTGTAATGTTTTAAGATTTTGGTTTTATGGTTTTCAAAGTTGAGAATTCTCATAGTTGGAAATTTCTAGTTTTAAGGGGATTTTGCTTGTATCAAGTAATTGATTCTGGCTTCTAAAATGTTTAGTAAGTATTCTTGCATGTTAGATGCTAACTTTAGTTGATTTCTTCATGTTGGCGTGATTGAATATTGTTTGTAGAAGTGACTTGCATTGTTAGATGGTAGGAGTTGAGTAAAAAACATGAAATTGGGTAAAAATAGGTTATGATTATTTCATGTTGTGTAACGTAAGTTATGTTGGCTAGAAATATGTTAGCCTATGTTGATAAATAATTTAATATGGTTAAAGAAATATTATATGCAAGAATTTGCATGAAATTTTATGGTTTGGTGCTATGTTAGGGCAAACCAATTGACTAGTTAAGCCAAACAGATCGACTAGTTCCTAGAATAGTTAACTGGTTGACTAAACCCATCAATTGGTAATCCTATAGAGACCTTGGTCTTAGTCTATGATTAAACCCATCGACAAGTTTGGTAGAACTGATTGGCTAGTATATGAACAATCAACTGGTTTACCTAAATTGATCGACTAGTTTGAGGAAAAGCATGATCTATTTGAGTTAAACCGATCAATTGGTTAACCCAAACCCATCAATAGGTTTGATTGGTTGCATGATTTATTTATTTTGGTTTGGTTATGCTTTAAGGTTATGTTTGGGACTATAACATGATTATTAATGAGATAAAATACAGACTTTACCATGGATTATTAGCCTTATGAAAGGATTAAAATGGATCATATTTTATAGTATACTTTATGAGTAATGTAAAGGCTAATTGGATATTTCGCTTATGAAAGAATTAAAATGGATCATATTTTATGGTATACCATGGATTATTAGCCTAACTAAAGGATTAAAATGGAAGTAATTACTTGATAGAACAAAATGAATAAAAGCCTATTTATACAAGTGGCTAATGGCCAAAATAACTAATTGGTGGAGGATATTGATTGAATTACCGACCTATCTCATATATGGATAAATAAATGGCATATCATAAACAATTGATTAATTGAAAATAAACCCTATAGCTTACTTGGATTCTCTTTTCTATTACATGTGTGAGTGTTTTTTTTATGATGGTGTGAACCTAAGCATATTATATTCTATTATGTTAACATTTCATGATAGCATGTCTCTATGTACCCTTACCTTCATATGTATATAGCCTTATCATGATGCCTGTTGTATTTTATATCTTTGTATGATAAGTTGGCACACTTGCTTTAAACTAAGGGAGAAACTTAGCTTACTTATATTGATGTGCCAGTTTGCTTAGTCTCCTGTTCATTCACAAGAGTAGAGGACCATGTGCACGTCTTTGTTGATGACTAGTAAAGGTATACCTTGTTTAGGTTAGGGCTTGGGAGCAAGAACATACAGAGGTTTTAGTGGGGTCCATGGAAGACCGAGATTTTAAATTGGATCTCATATTCTAAACTTATTTTAATGGTAGCCCCAAATTTCTACCTACATGTATTTTGTAATGATTTGATTGGAACTCATTAGGGTCCTCCAAAGTAAACACTCTTTTAAGTTGTTTAATTAATTTATTATTTGTGCACTTTGTTATTTTAAGTGTTTTGGTGGGTTTAGCCTTATATTTGATATAGGGTGGGCAGCAGACATCTATCTTGTGCCAATTATAGTGGTAACACCCCATTATTCCTAGGTGTTTTCTACTTCCACAAATGTTTGAACAAAATTTTTTGGTAGTGAAAAATGGTTATTTTATAGGTTGGTATCAGAACATTCCTTTAATATGTCCTAAATGTAAGAATTATTAAGTTGATATCACATATTGGTATCAAAGCTTTTTTATAAAAATACAATTCTTTCAAAAATTAGTTGGCTAATACCCTATGTTTGTCAAAGCGTTTTACTAAAATGCCTCACTCTTACATCTTATTTTAAGTTGATAACATAGGATAGTATTAGTATTGATTTGAAATTCTTTGTTCTTGATTTTCTAACAAGTTTTAGTATTTCAAACATCAAATATCCGTGAGTGAGAGTGGATTTGGGAATGTGCTATAGATAGCTTATGATTATTATTGTTCGTGTCTTAGTACTCGGTAGATTGAACTTTTTCCCTAAGTTAATTTAGTATTTAGGATGTGATGGCTACTAACCACTACTACAAGTGTATTGAAGCTTTTATGGAGACCGTTGTAGTTTACATAGAGGGCTAGTTTTGAGCACTTCAATCTCCACTGGTGCCAGCAGCTGCACTAGCTCCAGAGCATTGGCTTAGGGGGGTTGGACATCATTACCCGCCAATTTTTTAAGGCCAAAAATATCTTAACATCATAGAGGTTTGAGACATGGAGAAGACTTTTACCGCCTACAATTACCTTAGAGACATGAAAGTAGACGTGGTTGTCTACTATCTACCAAGAAGGAAGATATATGGTGGAGGTCGTCCAATGTAGGGGTGGAGAACCTATAAGATTGGGGCATTCCTTGAGGCATTGTGAGCCCCATTATCCTTGACTCATCTAAGCATGAAGAATTACAATGAGTTTATGGTGCTTTAGCAAAGAGCATGCCCATCGAGAAGTATTATAATTGATTTATGGACTTTGTTAAGTTTACCCTAGACGTAGAGGCCAACAAGGTGATGCAAGTTCACCTTTTCAAGATCGGGCTAGGGATTCAATACTAAGAGCTATTTGTGGGAGTCACCTCACCAGATAGGGTAGGGATGTACGAGCAAGCCTTTGAGGCATCTCGAGTCATCCAGGTCTGGAGTGCTCATTTAGGGGCAAGAAAAAATTCAAGAGTCACTAGCATCCCAGTGACTAGAAGAAGGCTTTATATGGAGGAAAATTTCCATTTACATTCGATTGGAGTATGGGGTTAGTACCTTGATATAGAGGGTTGTCTAAGAATCATGCTAAGGAGAAGTACTACCACTCTAAGAAATGCTGGTCAGATCACCTAGGGGTGATTGTAGAGTTAATAAGGTGACATGCCATAGATGTGGCATGGTGGGACACAGGGCATATGAATTCGGGTCGGTAGTGGCAACATTTAGAGGAGCCAAACTAGAGCTTAGAGCACGGGATCTATCCAACTACCATAACCTGGAATACAGAGAGTTCCTCCATCACCAGCCAGTGCCTCTAGTTGAGCTAGTCAGCTTAGAAGTCTAAGACCTTTCCCTTTTTAGCAAGGGTAAGGATCAACTAATGTCCTACAAGTTCCATCAACAGGACACCTGAACATGATGAGTCAGGTAGAGGCAAAACACCAGACTAGTGTTGTGATCGGTATGCTTACTGTCTCCACTCATTTTTCTTATGTGTTATTTGACTTTGGCGCTTTACACTCTTTCATAGCATTTACTTTTGTAACTAAACCTATCTTATCTCCTTTAGTAGCATTTCCAAATATGTTGTATTACCTTTGAGGGATAAGATTGCATGCTCTAGATTATATCAAGGGGTTATGTTGGTAGTGAGAAAAATAGAGTTTCCGTTGGACCTCATAGAGCTAGAGTTGCATGATTTTGGTGTAGTTGTTGGAATGGATATGTAGGGGAAGTGCCTAGCACATATCGACTGTATGCAATAACATGCAGTTCTACGAGGACCAAAGGATATTAGGGTTTAATACCTAATGTGTGAACCTAATCCCTCTACAAGAATTGTGTTGGCTATCACATTGAGTAACCTTATACGCAAGGGATATCTACTCTACCTATGTAGTGATAGAGTCACATGAGCGATTGAGATGCCATTAGAGCAAATGGTGATGGTTTGTGAATTCCCCAATGTTTTCCTTCATGAGATTCTATGAATGCCACTAGGTTAGGAAGTTGAGTTCACTATGGATGTATTGCCAAGATCAGAGCTGATATCTAAGGCTCGATACCATATGGCACCTACAGAGATGAAAGAACTCAAGACCCAATTAGAAGGGCTTTTGGAGAAGGGTTACATCTGATCAAGCATATTGCCTTGGGAAGCACCAATGCTACTTGTAAGGAAGAAGGATGGGAGTTTGAGATTGTACATCGATTAACGAGAGTTGAACTAGGTGACAGTGAAGAACTGTTATCTGTTACCAAGGATTGATGACCCATTCGATCAACTCAAGGGTGCTTAGGTGTTCTCCAATATTAATTTGCTACCATGCAATCATAAATTGAGGATAACAAACAAAACATTCATAATACTACTTTTTAGACAAGGTATGGCCATTATGAGTCACAGCAACGCCCTTTGAACTCACTAATGCACTAGAATCTTTTGTTCCCCTAACGAACTAGATCATCCATCCTTTCTTACACTAATTAGTCTTGGTGTTTATCAATGACATTCTCATCTACTCCAACAATAGAGAGATGTATGAACAACATTTGAGGTAGACTTTGGCCTTGTTGTGATCGCACTAACTGTATGCTAAACTTTTGAACTGCTAGTTTTTGCTAGATCAAGTGGCTTTTCTTAGTAATGTGATCTCTAAGGATGGTGTGGCACCAGATCCTACCAATATTCAAGTTGTTTCTAAGTAACCAGTGCCCACTTTTGTGAAGGAGGTGCATAGTTTTCTAGGGTTAGTCGGTTACTATCATTGGTCTCTGGTAGAGTTTTCCAAGATTGCTTGACCATTGACTCAACTTTTGAAGAAGGCTACATGATTCCAGTAAGATGAGAAATGTAGTAAAGCTTTCAAGGATTTGAATAGACATTTTACTTCAACCCTAGTGCTCACATTATAAAGTGGATCTGATGGTTTAGAGGAGTATAGTGATGCTTCCAAGCATGGGCTGGGTTGCGTGTTAATGCCACATGGAAGAGTGGTAGCTTATGTCTTATGGTAATTAAAGCCTTACGAAAAAAAGTACGTGATGCATGAGTAAGAGCTTACTGTGGTATTGTTCTCTCTTAAGATCTAGAGGCATTATCTCTATAGAGTTCAGTAAAAGTTATACACTAACCATAAGAGCCTCAAGTGCATCTTCACTAAATGGGTGTTAAACTTGAGATAATGTTGATGGTTGGAGTTCATCAAGGATGATGAATTGGAATTGACCAACTATGAGGGTAAATCTCATGTGGTGGTGAATGCACTTAGTTGAAATACTTTACATTACTTGGGCATGATTGTATTATTAAATCATCTATGCCGATAGATCTAGAAGATGAAAATCAAACTAATCACTATTGGAAGTTTAAAGGTAAGAATGAGTGCACTCACTATTATATATTCAATATTCGAGGAGATTCAAGCTAACCAATTAGGTGATGTTAAGCTCAAGAGAATCTAGACTAATAATGCACAAGGTAGAGCTCAAGGATTCCCAATCTATGAGGATGGTAGTATCAGATACTTTGGTAGGTGGTATGTACCACAGGGGTGTGTGGAGCTTATGAAGAGGATTCTTTAGGAATGACATTACACTCCTTACTTGATTCACCTTGAAGGAGAAAATTTGTATAAGGATTTAAAGAAGATATATTGGTGGCGCCGCATGAGGTAGGAAGTGCTAGAGTGCATTGTTCGATGTCTAACCTATCAAAATGTTAAGATTTAGCACGAGAGACTGACAGGGTTAGTGCAACCATTGGATGTTCCCAAGTAGAAGTGGGAGACCATATTAATGGAATTCATGGTTTGTCTTCTGAGGACTCATAGTGGTTTTATTCCACCTAGGTCATTATGGATCATCTAAATAAGTCAGTCATGTTCATACCTATGATGGTGACATGGAACATGGAATAACTTGTCAATGCCTATAGAATGCACGTGGTGAGACTACATGGAGTTCCTAAGGACATTGTGTCTAATCAAGACTTTAGGTTCATATCAAATTTTTTGAAGGAATTGCTAGCAACCTTTGGTACTCAAATAAATATGAGTATAACTTTTCATCTAGCTATGGATGGTCAGAGTGAGAGGACAATTAAAACTCTAGAAGACATGCCTCAAGTTTGTGTGTGTCAGATTTTGGGGGAAGTTATGAATATCTTCTAGACTTGATCAAGCTCTTCCAAAACAATAGTTATCATGTTAATATCAAGATGGCGCCTTTTGAAGCCTTATATGGAAGGAAATAGCATAGTCCCTCTTATTAGAATGACATCAGCAAAATACTCATGTTAGGACCTAAGATGATCGAGGAGATGGTCAGGCACATCCATTTGATTTAGGACTTGATGAGATCCATCCAGGACCAATAGAAGAGCTACATAGACATGAAGAGATGAACCAATGGTTACAAAGTGGGTATAGAGTCCCTTTGAGGGTCTCTCCCACCAAAAGAGTCGTGAGGTTAGGTAACAAGGGTAAGCTTAGTCAGAGGTACATTAGACCATACAAGATTCTTGATAGTGTTAGTAAAGTCACTTATCACTTAGCTCTACTAATGGAGTTATCACATGTATAAAACATTTTTCATGTATCCTAGCTATAGATATATGCAGCAAATCCTTTACACATTATCCGATAGGAGTCAATAGGGCTAAATGAGTGTTTGACTTATGAGAAGCAACAGGTGAGTATTCTGGATGTACAAGATGAGAGAGACATGTATGAAGACCTTTCCTTTAGTGAAAGTTCTTTAGTCATGGCATGGTAAAGAGGAAGGTACTTGGGGAGGAAAGAAGAAATTTGAGCCAAGTATCTATAGTTATTTTTGTACTTGTTATCTTAAGTGTAAACCTTTTTCTTTAGGGAATGGTACCAGTTTTTCTTAAATATGATCATGATGT
Source organism: Tamarix chinensis (assembly GCA_030549775.1). Taxonomy (NCBI): domain Eukaryota; kingdom Viridiplantae; phylum Streptophyta; class Magnoliopsida; order Caryophyllales; family Tamaricaceae; genus Tamarix; species Tamarix chinensis. The sequence continues at coordinate 59,164,315 of CM060177.1, read as the reverse complement.
GCATTTAACCTTATGTGTAATGATGTTATTTGATTATTATAGGCTTAAAGGACTTAGCCTCTTTAAGGGGGTAGTGCTATAATGTCCCATATATTTTTAAATGGTTGAATGAGAATTATGCTAAATTTTGAGCCTTTCATTTTGATTTCATGTTATTATTTGTTTTGGGATAAAGTTTGATTTGAAATCATGTTAAAAATAGATTTTATGGAGTTTTTTTAGGCAAATTGATTGATTAGTTTATCATTTTAGCAAATTTAATTTTCTCAAGAACACTAATCAACTATTTGGGGGAAACCAATTGACTAGTTATAGAATAATTGACTAGTAGACTCAAACCCATTAACTAGTTTGTCAAGCTAGTCATATTTTTTGAGCTTGATTTTCTAAAATAGAACATTACCAACCTATGCTAATTTTCCCTAAGAGATTCCTAACCATTTTCATGATGCTTCTAACATGAAATATTACCTCAAATTGATGTAGAGGTCGATTGGGACAATTGAGTTGGAGAGATGACCTTAGTATTTTCTTCTTCCTCATCTTCCCTCTGCACAATTCTAAGATCAATGCTTCAATCCTAAGCATGATTCTCAAAAGCTGAAAGATTCCTTTTATGTATACTTTTAATTACTCCACTTGTGTATGCTAATTCTAGTCTAATTGACTTACACTATATAGAGATACCATTTGATCTCTAGAGAATAGGTTAGTAAATCCTAGAAAATTCTATTTGGTTAGATTGAATTTGAATAGTTAATAGTAGGGTTTTGAGTTGGTTCCTAAATCCTCATTATTTCCTTTTATTTGGTTATCTATAAATAGTCCCAATCATCCTTTATATGCACATTTTTTGCAAGCACTGAATTCTCCAAGTCTTGTATTCATCTTCCTTCTTTCTACACTTCAAGCCTTATCAATCTATTTTCTTACACTCTTCTAATCCTATCTCAAGCTCTCTCTCGTTTCAATTATTAAAAAAGGAAGAGTTAGATTCTAGGAAAAAGATGGAGTGGTCCAAAGTGGTATGCTCTTCTTTCTTTCTATTTTTAAATTCAAACATTTAATAAAGTTTTGGTGTAATATATCAGTTTAAGATTTTAGTTGTAAGGCTTTCAAAGCTAAGAATTCCCATAGTTGGAAAATTTTAATTTTAAGGGGATTTTTCTTGCATCAAGTAAATGATTCTTGATTCTTAGATGTTTAGTGAGTAATTGTGCATGTTAGGCGTTACCTTTAGTTGATTTCTACATGTTGGCATGAATGAATGCAGCCTTTATAACTTATTTGGATGGTCAGATGTCATGTGTTGAGTAAAAAGCATAGAATTGGGCAAAAATAGGCTATGATGATTCCATACTATGAAACACAAGTTAGTTTAGTTAGAAATATCTTAGAATATGTTGATACTTGTTTTAATATGGATAAGGATGAATCATATGTAAGAATTTGCATGAAATTTTATAGTTTGGTGTTGTGTTAGGGAAAACAGATTGGCTAGTTAGGTCAAACTAATCAATTAGTTCTAGAATAGTCGACTTATTAACCTAACCCATCGATTGGTAAGCTTGTAGAGACCATGTCTTACTCTCTACTTAAACCCATTGATTGGTTTGGCAGAATTGATCGATTGGTCTATGAACCGTCGACTTGTTTTTCCTAATCCAATTAACATGTTTGAGGAAAATCATGAGCTAATTGAGTTAAATTGATTGACTTGTCAAGCAAGGTCAATTGACTATTTGGTGCAACTTATCGACTGGTTGGGCCAGAACGATCGACTTATTTGACTTGTTTGCATGATTTGTTACTTTAGGTTTGGTTATGCTTTGAGGTTATGTTTGGGCCTATACCATGATTATTAATGGGATAAAATATAGACTTTAATATGGATTATTAGCCTAATGAAAGGATTAAAATTGATCATATTTTATGGTATATACTCTATGAGTAATGTAAAGGCTAATTGGGTATTTCACTTATGATAAGTGATGATATTGAGAAAAGAGTAATGAGAATTAGCATGGGCTTAAATTAAAAAAAATGATGGATATGAATAATGTTGGCCAAGGAAAAATGGAAAACCCACATGGTTGGGAAAAAAATGGATTGGTATGGATTATCATGGAAAATTGCCTTGCTTGCTTTGTATGAGCCTTGTATGATCACCCATCCTTATGAATAGCACATTAATAACGTAAAGTAAAAGAATTTTCATTTGAGTATGGATTTGGGTTACCCGATCCTTGATTAGCTACCAAGGGTTAGTTTACCTTCGGACATTGTTTGGTGCCTTCAGAATTTACCTTCAAGCGAGATCTAGAGATGACCCAATGCCTTACCTACTTTAGATACTGATGATGTACTAGGGGGTATTGATACTAAAGGGTTTGGTTACATAGTTGGTTGGCTTCGGCTTAGATTTATGTCTATTCTAGTGATTGGCTTAAACCTGGACGTTATGCCCCTTATTTAGATAGGATTCCATGGTATGTGAGACCATGGGGTGGTGCATAGCCCGTTGCTTAATTATAATAAAATATGAATGGTAAATATTGATTGATAATTTATGAATGATGATCAAGTGAATGGTTAATGATTGGTCAAGAATGGAAGTAATGATATAACTGACTAAAATGAATAAGATCTGGTTTATACACTTATCTAATGGCCAAAATGATTAATCAATGGAGGAATGGAACATTAATTGAATAACTAATCAATCTCATACATGGATAAATAAATAGAATATCCTAAAGGATTGATTAATTGGAAAAAAATCATAAAGTTTACTTGGATTATCTTTGCTATTAAATGTGTGAGTGTTCTTGTGATGATGATGTGAACCCACATAATATATTCCTTTCTCTTCAGATTGCATGATAGCATGTCTCTATGTACCCTTACCTTCATATACATATATACATGGCCTTATTATGATGCATGTTGCATTCTATATATATATATATATATAATCACTTGCTCATTCCTAAGGTCAAAGGACCATGGGTAGGTCTTTGGAGATAGCTAGTAAAGGGCCTACTTCATTCCAATAAGGTCTTGAGAGCAAGGACATCATAAGGTTTGGGTGAGTTTTATGGTGGACATGGATTTTAAGTTTGATTTCATATCCTAACTTTATGTTAATTATTGCCTTGAATTTCTACTTACATGTATTTTGTAATAACTTGATCCAAACCCATTAGGATCCTCTAATGTAAACACTCTTTGAAGTTATTTAATTAAATTAATTTTTTGTGCACTCTATTTTTTAAGTTTTTTGGTTGGTTTACCCTTATAACTAATATGGGGTGAGCAATAGATATCTATCATGTTTTAGATATGGCGGTAACACCCCATTTTTCTAAGCATTTTCTACTTCTACAAATATTTTTATATAATTTTTTGGTAGTGAAAAATGAGGGTGGTACAAATATTATCACCAAAATTGTCTAGAATTAATATTGATATAAATACACAATATACATATTTGGTATATGTGAAAAACTAAAATGTATCATTGACTAAAAGTTTGTAGATGATAAAATATTATCTTTGTGGCATGAGAAAAGAGATCATGTTAGTGTAACAATGATAGGTAAGATCATTGAAACTTGTACAAATACCCATATAGAATCCTCAAGAATCTTTTCATTAGTGATCTCATATGAACAACTTATTATTGTTAGTAAATTTATAATTAACCTATTATAATGTAAGAAAACACAAAGTATAAAATTCAAGCTGAAACATGTTGGCTATTTAAATATATCTTGTTATATAATGTTGCATCAATGTAAGATCACATGTTATACTTTCTAACTTGTATTATTATATTAACACAAATGTGAATAGCCATTCAATTGAGACAAAAATACAGTTAATACTTCAAGTTAATGACATAAGAACTTAGCAAAGTCATTGATTATGCATTTGATTTGTATACCTTTGTTTGGTAGGTGTAAAAGTGATATGTCAATATGAATGCAAATATTTTGGTACATGCTAATCACATATCATATTATCCCTTGAGTTAATTTAATTAGAATTAACTTGATGGTTATATTAAAAAATTAGACGAGCATTATATGTGACTATACCTCCCTATAGATATGAAATTAAACAATAAATAAGGTTGGGAATGTTTGTTTCCCTAGTCTTAGATAGAGAGAAAAGGAGATTGAGAGTTTAAAGCAAAGAATCTATTAGAATACATATTCCTTGAGATATCAACCCAAAGGAAAACTTCTATTAAATTAATGACAAGTATGACACAACACGCTAGAAGTATATAATATGGGTTCAAATGGTTGAATCCTCAAAATTGGAGTTTTAATCCTAGGATAGAAAACTTGACAGAATGAGTTGGCATATCTATATGTATTGAATATAATAATAGATTTTATCAGCAAATGAAATATCCATGAATTATAATTACTCCATTATAAGATAGTATGAGGCAGAGATTGATTATATCTTTACCTAAGCATTTGAAACTAGTAGTGGATAAAATTGAGAACTATTCTATATTCATTATGAAGTGTCATTAGATAAATGATTGATGAGTTGGAATAGTTAAATTTATCTTCTTAGTAAGCATGATTTATATGGACAAGAAGTCTAACATTTAAAAGTGTTATACCAATTGATCATCACTATTTGTTTATGAAGAAATAATTTAAACGTCAATTTAGTGATACATGTTTTGTACAAAAGTTAGGTTTTGGTCCCTAATAGGGTATTTTACCATAGAAATATTAGATGTAAGCCTTATTGAAGTTTAATCATGCATAAAAATAGTGTAACACTACCAAATTTTAAAGCAGAAAATTTGATTTTAAAGATAATATGGAAGTGGTTATAAAAATAAAATTGGAAACTATTACTACCACATCAACCATGAGAAATGTATGACCATCACCTAAGCCATGCCTGATAAAAGTTAAAATGGAACAACAATGAAAAAAATGTGTGCTCTAAAAATAATGAAATTTTTTTAATGATAACAATGATGGAATAATAATAATACATTTAGAAGAAAGAGTTTATAAAATAGGAATTAAAGAACCAAAAGCATCTTAACATAATGGAAAAAATATATCTCATCAGTTAGCCAAACTCTTAATTAAATAGAAATGAAAATTTCAAACCCCAAACAAAGGTTAGCAGGCCCACAACATCATCCTCAATGTACTCTAGCAGAGAATCATAACCCTGCAAACCATATTCTACTCATGAAACCAGATGAAATGCCCCGAAAAATTATAATTTTATAAACTACATTTAAAGGATATTTATTATAAAAATTATTTAAATAAATTATTTTCATTAAAATAAAAGGATATTTAATTAGGAAAAATTAAGAAGAAATTTATAAGTATTTTTATTATAAAAGGATTTGGGTATTTTAGCTAATTAAGCATCTTATTTTGAAAATTAATTAAATAAATTATTTTATTTAAAATAAGAATGAGAAAATATTTTTAAATTAATATTAATTCTATAAATAATTTAATTATAGAAAATTAGGGTGTTTTGCTAATTAAAAAGGAATTTGTGGAAAATCTTTTAAAAATCCTAAATTAGCCTAAAAAGGGATTTTAAATATTATTTTATTTAAATATTAATATTTTTAAATATCCCAAATATTATAATTAATTTAATTATCCCAAATAATTATTTTTCCTTTTTCCCTTTTCCTTTTTCCTTCTTTTCTTCTTTTTTCTTCTTCTTCTTTTCTTTTTCTTTTTTTCTCTCCTCTCCGAACTGGGCCAGCCCAGCGACCCAGTTCCTCTTTTTCTTCTTCCTCCTCGGCCCGTGCCCGCGCGCCTCCTTCTCCCGCCTTCCGCGCGCCGCGTTTTGATTCCTCCTCCACTTAAACGCGTCACTTCATTAAAGCACCTCCCCCTCGCGCCGAACCGCCCGGTCCTCCCTTCTTTTCTTTCTTTTCTTCACCGACCGCCCGGTCCAGCCACCTGCCTTTCTTCTTCCCCAGCCTTCGCACCTGCCAGCCCCGACCTTCGACCTGCACCGCCGCCATTGCCTGGTTTTTCGCCGGCGATCTCGTCGTTTTGACCGGCCGATCTCCTTCCTTTCTCTTTCCCTTGATTCGGCGACTGTATAAACCCTGTCAACTCTCCCCTATTCTCGCGCGATTCTCCTCTCTCTCTCTCTCTCTCCTGCGCACCACCCCTTCCCCCGAAAAATAAACCCAACGGCCAACGTCGCCTCCGGCGACCTGAACCCTACCTTCCCTATCTACTAACCGGCCTACAGAACCCTAACCTATCTGATTTTCCTATAAATACCCCCCATAATAACCTGTATCGAGCCTTTGGTCTTCATCACCCAGAATCCCGACCTTACCACCGCCGCCCATTTAGACGCTTCGACCACCGCCTCCGGCCAACCTCATCGCCATCCCTGGCTACCCCTGTAATCCTTGAATGTTCCTCTAGCTAACCAAAACATTCATCACCCTCGATTCTTTCTGCAAAATCCTCCCCGACTATGTGAAATTCCCTTCTCGACCAACCTGTCTTCCAGCCCCCGCCACCCTTCGCGCCGCCCTTAGCCATCTCCTCCGCCGCTAAAGCCGCTTATTTCTCCTCCCATTCGGTGCTGCAGACCCTGCTCTATCTCCCCATGCCTTTATCTTCCTTTTTCTCCCTCTCCTCCTCTCTCTTCCTAATTCTCCTCCACTCGGCCACCGCCGCCGCCGCCGTGCGCCGCCACCGCTGGCTGCGCCACCACCTCTATTCTGTCCCTCTCCTTCTGGGGAACTCAAAACACCCAAGCTTCCATTTTAATTCTTCCTATCTTGTTCCCAGCATGCAACTTTCCCTTCTTTCCTCTCTTTTTCCGGCCACCGCCACCACCGCCGTGCTCCGCCGCCGGTGCCGCCAGTTCCCACCAGTATAAGGTTGAACCCAAGACCCTATGAACCCTTCTTCCTATTTTTATAATCCTTAATTTAATTTATTTCAATTATTTGAAATAGATTAGTATTACTTTTATTATTATTTCTATTATTGTGTTATTAATATTATTATTGGTATTAATGTTTTGATTATTATTTCTGCAGGTTCTGAAGCTCTAATATATTTTAATTCGATCTTGTCATTACTATAAGTATTATTATTATTGTCATTATCCTAATTAATAATATTAAGGTGTTATTATAATTATTGTTATTATTAGTATTTTTATTATTTCGAATTACCATTATTATTATTCTGTAATTAATATTACAAATAATTTACCATTAGTTTTGTTATTATTATTACACTTATTATATTGTTGTTACATTATTTTAGTACTTTAGCTATTATTATATTAGTGTCATTATTATTATTAGGGTAAAGTCTTTAACCCCATATTATCAGATTTTATAATATTTCTATTAATATCTTTAGTAAAGTTATAATTTTGTTAATGTTATTGTTATCAGTATGTTATTATTTGGTCAAATCCCTCAAGTGGAATAGGAGCGTGCTCCAAGACCGGTGTCGTTTTAGGTAAGGAGTGCTAAGGCCTTTTATGTGCTTATGTGTATTATGTGTTTCGCATGTTATGTATCTATGTTTATTATTATTAAATATTTTATATGTGGTATGACTTGGATTTGAAGTATGTTTTGTGTGGCATTTGTATTATTTATGTATGATAATTTGTGTTGTGTCCCTATAAGACATGCATGAGAGGAAGTCGATGTGGTTTGTGTGAGAGGAAGGATGAAAAAGGAGGATGGGGAAAGAAGTTGACTAAGGGAAGTGAGTTGACCTAAATTTTATGGTTTTATAAGGAATAATCTAGTTTATGATGCTATTTGGGAGAATTTAATTTATGATATTATATGGGAGAATTTAAATTATGATTGATTGGGAGAATTAAATTATGGTTTGTTTGGGAGAATTTAGTTTATGATGTTATTTGGGGGAATGTAATTTATAATATTATATGGGAGAATTTAAGTTCTGATTTGATTTGGAGAATTAATTTATAATTTGTTTGGGAGAATTTAGTTTATGATGTTATTTGGGAGTATGTAATTTATAATATTATATAGGAGAATTTAATTTATGATTTGATTGGGAGAGTTAATTTATAATTTGTTTGGGAGAATCTAATTCATGATGTTATTTGGGAAAATGTAATTTATGATTTTATGTGGAAGAATCTTTATGGCTTGAATTTAGGGTTTGGTATGGAAGAATCTTTATGGTTTGAATTTAGGGTTCGGTATGGGTGAATCTTTGGTTTTGGTTGGATTGAATTTATGGTTTTGTATGACGGAATCTAGGGTTTACCTGGTGGTATTAATGGATGTATGTTAGTATTAGGGTTTGTATGATGATATTAAGGTTTGTATGGTGGTAATTATAGTTGTATGGAGGTATTAGGATTTACATGGTGATATTGATGGTTGAATGGTGGTATTAGGGTTTGCATGGTTGAATTTAGGGTTTCACGTGGAATTTTAGGATTTGCATGAAAACGGTTCAAGGTTTGCATGGGGAGATTAATGTTTGCATGGAAGAGAAATTTACGTGTGAAAAGTTGATTTGGGATGTAAGGGAGGAAGTAGAAGAGTTATTTGGGTGTTTGAATATTTTGGGTGAAAAATAATACGTAGGACATTATAAGGGTATGGAGGAGACTGAATTATGATTTGTTGTGGTTAATTGAGGTATATGGTGGCTGATTAGGGCTTTTGGTGTTATCATATGTATATGGTGATTAAAGTGTAATTGTGATGTGTGGTGATTTATGCATGTTTGGTGAAAGCCTTTGAATAAGATACTTAAGACATTAATCACGTAAAGAGGAAGATGTTGAGCCGGGCCCAGACCGATCCACCGGCATAATAGTGGCCAGGTACTGCGGTAACCTGGAGATCGATCCACCGGCTTAATAGTGGCAGGGAATATTTCCCTCGCGACCGATCCACCGGCAATAATAGTGGGGGATCCCGAGCTCAACAAACCAAACTATACATGTTGATAATAAGTGGGAAGACATTATCTACTTACAGTGGAACACCGTGCGAGAAGGGGCCAGACCGATCCACCGGCTATAATAGTGGTAGGGCATGTACCCTAAGTGACCGATCCACCGGCTATAATAGTGGCCAGGAGCCAGAGTGCCCTGGAGACCGATCCACCGGCAAAATAGTGGGGTTCCCGTACTCGCATGGATTTGATAAAAAGTATGTTGTGAAATGAACTCTGATAAGAGATTAATGAAATGATTAATCTGGACTACAATCGGGCCCTGTACTCTACTTTGATGGTCGTGTGTATTTATGTGATCATATTGGTCTTATGCATTATTATTATTCCTGCATTATTGTACAACTATGTGTTGGCCTTAGTGATCAAGTCACCTTACTCAGTACTGGACCCGTACTGATACTACCTTGGTTGATGGGTCCTGTGATGATCCACTGATGGTGGGGAGCAGACCTCTTGTGCAGGTTTAAGATCAGAGACTATTTTGGGGTGGCAGGCCTGACTTGAGTGAGTAGGCAAATCCGGAATTTGACCCATCGGGTTCTTATCTTGTTTAAATGTATTTCTATTTGGAAGTTACAAGTGTTAATAAACGTTTATGCGTACTCTAATTTTGTTGTATGATGTTTTGAATTCTTTTATGAATTGTTAATTTGAATTTAGCGTAAATCTTTTCTTTAGCCTTAGCACTTGGTACTGGAACGGTCGGAGAGAACCGGTCTGGTACTAAGTGTGGCGGTAACATTCCCAGAATTCACAGGTTTTAAGTATTTCTATTTTAATTGCTTCCGCTTTTCAAAAAAAAAAAGTAGTGAATTTTGGGGTGTTACACCAGAAGTTGGATCATCATAGTGACCACACAAATATAGTTTCATTACAGTGAAGTACTGGTAAAACAAACTACCTAAAATATGGTAAGGTCTTATGCTGCATATTGAAGTCATATAATAGTATTTTTATAAGCATACTAACATAGTATAACACCTAGGATCATGATAGTAATATAACAAAGCATACTTGCATCAAAATCATGGAAGAATAATAATACAGTTCATATAATATAATCATATAATGGGAACCATATTATAAACCTTACTTTAGTGACTAAATACTTTTAAGTTATTAAGATAATCAATTTGATCACACGTCATTCTCCACCATGAAAACAAGTCTAGCATACACAAATAAACAATGGGATTCCACACCCACCACATAGGGTAAGGATACATCAATGGATTTTCTCTAGGGATATCATAATCATCATATATTAAATACACCTATCGCGAGGGTTAATACAGATTGGTGTACCACGCTAACACACGTAGTTAGATTATATTAGAGGGGATTGTGGAAGGATACCTCACCCAACACACCTTGAATGCCTCTAGTGCAAAGGTTACACAAGTTAGGGTACTACACTCGCCTAAAAATTAGATAATACAAAGTGCCAGGGGCTTATATTGGTATACCTCATCCTCCAGTTTTGGACACTAATGCTATGCTTGCCTATCATAGTATAATCCTATATCTCAAAGATATAAGCATACCCCCTATCATCTGCAACCCAATAAAGAAGAAAATAGGTACTGAGTAAAAAGATAAAAATACTATGCAACCCACTCACTAGCTCCTAGCTAACTATCTTAAAAGTCAGAAAAAAAGGCTCAAACAAAATCATAATCCTTCATTAATAATTAACAAGTGATATCATAAATCATATTTTAATTCCATGAATAAAAAATTTGATGTTTCTAAGTGATAACACTATGCACAATACATGGCATATAAACCACCATATGGTATCTAGAGGTAACACCAAATTAAGTCACATGAGTCCCAAAATATTATCATCTTGATCTATATAAAAATATGGTTAATTATTATTGAAATCATGATTAAAATATTGTAATAACATGAATATATAAAGATAGAAGTCATAAATTAGGATCATCAATTATCCAAACATGCATTCCGAACTCCCATAGACCAATTAATCGGTTGTTAGGACTAGCCAATTAGTATATGTGAACTAAAAATAAAACTAACAAACCAGTTGATTAGTTCATCCAATAGATGGAATGTTTATAGGAACCATTTAATGGATTTGACCAGACTACATGATAGGTCTAAGCATAGACCTGAGCACTTTGGTTATAAGGAAACTATTTAATGGGTTTGGCAAACTAATTAACTACTCTTACAACCAGCCAATGAAAAATTCCAAAGTGAGTGATTGTCCATATGACCAGTTGATTAATCTAACAAACTATTTGATTGATCTAGGAAAACTAACACTCAGACCTATAATCCACTTATCAAAATTTTACTAAAATTTCCTATATTAATCCTACCATTCTTCTATGTCATAGAAAATATAAAAATACATCTTAAACAAATAGAATCACATGGGTATATGGTATAATCATCACTTACTAAAATCATGTTCAAAACTACCAAAATCATGCATAATAATAAAGGACTCAAAACATGCTTAAATATTCTAAGATGAAATTTTCACTATATGCTAGAATCCAGTAACTCAATTAATTCATACAAAATACAGAAATATTCCAAGAATATGAAACCAAAGTAGACAATAAAGACCTCATTCATATTAGATATAAGAATTCTTACCTCCAAGTAATTCTTCTAACACAAAATACTCCTAACTTGATGGATGTCTACTAAGATCTCAATTCCTAAGAGAATCAATAGTCAAAATAGTTTGAAATATTTTTCCAACCTTAATAAAACAAAACTAAAAGAAGAGGAAAAAAAATCCATAACTCCACATTTTCTCAAAAAAGAATTTTTGGGAGAATGAAGCTAAGATCTTCAAGCTTTTTCAAAATCTTAATCCTTCCTTGTCTAACCTTACATTTGGATTGGGGTGAAAGGAGGTTAACGAAGATGAATCAATTAATTCACCCCATTTGGGTACCAGGTTAATAATTTTACCTAGGTGAATCAAGGTTAATATTTCACCTCCATTCACCTTGATTAACCTCATTTTTATTAACCTTTGAATTTGGGAGTAATTAAGGTGAAGGTGAAAGAATAAGTAAATTATTGACGTGATAAGGCCAAAATACCACTCAATAGAACTTATCTATTTATTACAAGGGTAAAATTTTCATTTATTTTATTTTTTTAATCTTTAAAACAATCACCGTGATTCATTCAGGTTAGGTTGATATGATCCAAACAACATTTTAAAACATTAACCTCGATTCACCTTCATTCCTTTCACCTTGGTTAATTTTTAATGTTTACACTAACCTCAATTCACCCCAATCTAAATGGGCCATAAGAGAAATAAAGGAAATTTAAAGCTAATGTTCGGATAAGAGAGAAGAGGTAAGAGTGAACCAAGAAGAGAAGAGACCAAGAGGCGATCCTTTGTTTTATAGGAAAAAAGAGAAGGGAGAAAAATGGAGAAATGCCAACTTCTTAATATTTTGTTTTTCACAAGGTAAGGAGAGAGTGAACAAGTGTAGATGGTAGGGGGTGAGAGTGAATCATGAATAGGGTGTATAGAGGATAGCTACTTAACATCCACAAGTAGGGTAGAGAGAAGTTTGACTTGGGTTAAATTTGGGCAACTAAGGAGTAAGGGAAATAAATGATGAGGTAATGAAGGTATAATGTAGAAAGTAAAACACACATCCATAGCTACTAGAAGAGAGAGAAAAGTAAAGGAGAAGGGAGAGAGGGTGAAAATGCCTTAAAACTGCTTTAGGAGAATTTTAGCTAAATAAAATTATAAAATGATCTAAACAATGTAAAAATAATTCCAAAGCACCAAAATATGCTTATTAGCACAAATATATTTAAATTAGAAGTTTTTATAAGCATTGGAAGGATACTTGAGTCAAAATAAAAAAGATCTAAAATAATAAGATGACTAGTCAATTAGTTGGAGCAAACTAGTCAACTGGTTCATCAGAAAAAAAAAATTATCAGCTCCTAAGCATATTGGTCAATTAGTTAGGGGAACTGGTAGATTAGCGCTCTTGAAATTCATATTTTTATTAAAATTTCAAGTCCTTTCCAAAATCTAAACTAAACTCTTTTATATTAAAATAATTGTAAATATAATTTGAAAGATTTTGGGATAGATTATTACAAATAGAATCATATGTAATATGACATATAAAGTAAACATACTATGTTGAGGGGGAGAAATATATACTCTTTTCCTTAGCCATTGTTTTGTCCCATTAGATTTTCCTAGAATATTTTTTAATGAGGAAATATTTAAAATATATATATTACATATGTATTATAGATGTACCTCCAAGGGAGAATGTTGTAAATATCTGTAACACCTCAACTTTTACTACTGAAAACATTTATTTTATAGCAAAAGTATATAAGTAAAATATTATGGTTATAATAATAATTTACATAAGTTTATTTTATTCAATCATCATTACATCAATCAAAAGGCTAAAATCATTTATAGTAACAGCAGGGATACCATGGATCAAGAGTCCAAAAATAATATTCGGTCAATACATCTACTAGATAACATTACTTTTCTCCCAAACACCTGGTACAAATAAGATCACTTATCCCCACATTGTGAGTCATAGTCAGCATAGTCATCTAAGGAATATTTTGAGACCTACACCTAAGAATTAGGGTCTCCTTTTCATGGGAATAAGCAGCACCCATAAAAATGGTGGTCAGTACACTAAGTACTGAGTAAGGGAACAATGCTAATGAATTAGGGTTAAAAATAACATATGCATTCATAACAGGTGATAAATACACATTCAAATATATAAAAAATCTCATAAGATTAGACAATGATCCAAGCTTTTTTTTTATACATAACCATTTTTATTCTTTTATATACGTTGAGTATAGGAACCACACTATTCTTAAACCGATGGAATGGTCTGAAACACCTTATTGGGGACAACACACCTAAACCACTATTATCATCTGGTGGAATAAATATGAAAACATCACCTTCTCAAGGCAGTATGCTCTTGAGCCACTATTATCTCCTATGGACCAGATATAAAAATAATACCTTATTCCTAACTCACGTACTCTTCCATTTTAAATCATTCGTGTCTTTTCCATAGTTTATAGTGTTATATTCCCATTCAATATTCACCCTGACCCATATTAAGTTAATATCAGTCAAATAATATTTTAAAATATTCACCCTAATTCACCCCTATTTTCTTCATCTAAATTAATTTTTAATGTTTATCCTTATGATGAGAAAGGGCTCCACTAGTCTTAATCCGGAAGAATAGACTCAAACACTTCTTGAGGTAAAACACTCTTAAACCACTATTATCTCTGATGGAACAAAAATTAAAAAAATCATCTTCTCGGGGAAGAATGCTCCTAAGCCACTATTATCATTGGTGGAATAGAATATAGAAACATCACCTATACCCTAGTCATATGCTCTATCCCATTAAAAGATTTGTATGTTATTCATGATTGGTACATACGAAGTGAACACTTTGAAGTAGATAAATGCATCATGTAGGTCAACGTCCTTAATCTCTTAAAACCCTAATTATATACCCCTGGCATTCATTCTCCCATATTGATTATTCAACCACAAATTATAATATATCATTCTAAAAAATCATTATTATTATCATACCCATAATTTATAGTCCAACTCCTATGTCATCCACATACATGAATAATCTTATCTAAAGTACTATTTACTAAATTACTAAAACCCTAATTTCATCAGTCATCATAATTCTTCCCATAAGACTCATATGATTACCAAGTTCAATATACATCCTTATAAGGCCACATTAGCAACATATCTAGAATTCAGATAAACTCTAGGGTTTTACACATGAAATAACAATATTGTAATTTTAGGTTATTATGCCCTAATTAGACTATTATTTCATTTTGAAGAACCCAACATACACAATAATACTTCCAAACACTTCTTAGGATATCATTACCATATTCTAATCTGCCTAACATATTACAATACTAAATTTTTTGTATTAACCCATAATGAACAAAATGCTATTAAGGATAATCAATTGTCTTTATTTTATAAAGTCTTATATCTTCCACAATCATTATTTTTCCCAAATCTACCATTTATCATCATACTTCGTAAATATGAACATTCCACTTATCATGTCTTATTTGACCTATATGTAATGCCAAACAATATATTTATCACAAATATAACATTATCATAACAAAATCAAATCAATACCTCTTATCTATTCTCACTTTCTTTCAATCATACAATCCATATTATCACAACATATCATTGACAACATATATCACATCATATAGCCACAATATCATGGAAAAAACACATATCCATACGAGTTATTAACGCAAAACCCTAAAACATCAATTAGTGTCCTTACAAACTAAGATACCTAGTTATTATCCTCCAAGGTCACTAGAATACCACCAACAAAAAATAACATAATACATAATTAGGTTCGAACAGTATAACCAAGGAAGAAATTAAGGTAAAGAGGGTAAAAATGGTAACAACTAGAGTCAAATGGAAGCTTAAGTTGTGTGAGATATGTGGTGGAATGTATTGTGGGGCTATGGTAAAAATTTGGTGGTATTTAGATTAGGTTTGGGGGTGAAAATAGGGGTGGATGACCGAAATGGGTAACTCCATGTGCGTGTGGCAAGTAGTGAACACCCAAGTTGAGAGTTAGAATTGTGTAGGGCTAGGTGGTGTGAACTGCTACATGCATGCTCAATCATTAGTAGAAAAAACTTATTTCCAACAAATGCACACAGGCGTGCAACAGGGCTGTGTGTAGGCAATATAGGGGTGAATGGGTAGGCTGTGCTAGGTTGCATGGTTTTATGATAAGAAATTTTAATGTTTTATGGTCGTGCTTGAGGCCGTGCGTAGGTTGTGCATATTATGAAAATGTGATAGGTATGTGGAAAAAGAGGGTGGTGATAGGCAGCGATGGCTAATAATGGTGATAAGGAAGGATAGGGTAACCCTGAGTGGTCTGTTGACTTAAGTTGGGCGGTGTGTGGTAGCTTACAGTGGTGGTGGAGGTGGCTTAGTAGTGCAAAATAGGACATAATCACATGGGAAGAAGGAAAGAATAAGGGAAGAAGAGGAAGAGGAAGAAGAAGAAAGGAAAGGGAGTTCATGTAGGCTGTTTTGGATAGGTTTGGGCAAGAAATGGCACAAACAAAGTGGAAGGAAGGAGAGTAAAGTGTGTGTGTGTGTCTATATATATGTTTGTGTGTGTGTGTGTGTGTGTGTGTGTGTGTGTGGGGTGTGTGATCGGTGGAAGGAAAAATGTAGACGATGTAAAGGGTATGGCATGTGAGCATGAGGGATGGAAGGAGATGATGGTTGAATGTTGGGGAGATTACATGTAGTGCAGGTAGATGATGGTGATGGTGTGTGTCAGTGTATGTTGCGTAAAGAAGGAAAATAGCATAGGAGAAGGGAGGTGTGCATTATAGGTAGAGTGGCAATAGGGGATAAGATATGCCGAGAGATGATGGATTATGGTGGCTACAAAGGTGAGAATGATAGTTGATGGTGCAAGTGGGAGGAGACAACATACACGTAAGAAGCAAGGCAAGTTGCAAGTTGCAAAAGCCAAAGTCAGGCTTTATGGCAAAACAGAAGGGAGAAAGGAGGTGAAAAAGAAAATAAAAGGATAAAGAAAAAGGAAAAAATAGAAAAGGTTGAGGATTAGCTTAATTGATGTTGGATTAGCTAAAATAAATATAATTAGTGATAAATTTTTACGGATTTAAGATTAGGTTACAAAATATGGTTTATCTAGGTCAAAGATTTCAGATTCGGTTAAGGTCTTAGTATTAAGAATTTTGTTAAGGCTAAAATAAGATTTATTGAGATTAGAATAAAATTAGGGTGTTAATGATATAAGATGAGGATAAGAAAAATTTTATGGTATTATAATATCCTATTTATGTATTATAGACATACCATTTATAAATGTGTATTATATTAAACCCTAGGTTTAATACTCATATTACTACTATTAGTTGTAACAATTTTCTCATTATAGTTTCAAATCCCCAACTCTTCATCTCCTCCACCATCTTCCATATTCCTTAACCACCTCTCATAGAAGATATATTAAGTATTAATACCATGTATATGGGATATAGTGTATTGTAAAGTTTAGAGAACTCATATATGTGAATGAATAAGATATTATATGCTATATTTCCTCTCTCTTGTTTTATTATCTATATTTGAGTTTCTCAATATTACAATACACAATAGTTAAATGCACAATAACATTATTTCACTACCAAAGATTTTTTTATTTATTTAAAAAATTCACTTTATTTTTATGGTGGTTAATGACCAATCTACTATAGGTTAGTGACACAATATAACATCCCACTTTTACCCTACCATAATCACTATGTAATTATACTTATAATAATAAATTTCTATTTTTTTATATTAATTTCCTTATCATTCATATTAAATTCGAGCCTTTCATATTTTATTTTCATCATTTGCATGATTATTCCAATTTAGTCATTTTCATATATTTTTAACTCATAAAAAATTTATAACTCACTCTAAAAATATTTACAAATTTATAACTCACAATATAAAATTATTTATGCATTAAGATGGTTTTATTTGTTTTAATTCGTTTAGCTCCGAAATTATGAGGTCAAATAATTTTTTTATTTTAACTTTCCAAATTATTTCTACAATAAGCTATAGTAATTTAGAACCTTCATTAATTGTTTCTTGAAATTATAAAGAACAAAATCTATATAGATTATCCACTTTTGTTGTATACACTCATTTTTCATTCATGAACATTTAAATCAACCCTAATGCCCATTTTTTTATAATTCAGTTCCTAAAATTATTTTATACCTTCTCATAATTTTTATTTATTTTTAGAGTTCATTTTATTTAACACTGATATTTGACAATTTGTTTTTCATACTTTGACTTTCTAATCGAGAAAACCCTAAACTAAGCATAGTAAATCTTAAACAACTTATCCTATTCTTACACTCCACCCCAACCCATTTTCCATCTCACACATCCTCCTCAAAAACCCCCTACCAGATCTCCCTTATGCTACCTACCACACATGAAACCAACCTTATAACTCTCCCTACCCGCCAAATTCTTTGAACATTTCTAACTCAATCGTCTCCTTCCTTTCTCTTTCATTTTTCTATAATCAAATATCCCAACCCAAACAATCCCTCTATTTCTAGCTTTTTGTTCACAACAATCAAAACCACCCAAGCTCTTTTTCACCTTCTTCCTCCTCTTAAGTTTGTTTTCTTTCTCCATTCCCCAAACATGCTGCACTATTTAACAACCTCCCATCACTACCACCTTTGTATCCATAGTCTGCCACCTTGAATATATTTTTGTGTTGTAACACCTTCCCAGCATGTAGAGCTCATGCAACTCATCCCCTCTAATAGCCACTATTCCCTCTTTTGTATAGAACCGCCACCTTGTATATATTTTTGTGTTGTAACACCTTCCCAGCATGTAGAGCTCATGCAACTCATCCCCTCTAATAGCCACTATTCATAATCACCCCTACCTCCATGCATGTGTGTCTTGCAAAACTACACCAATCTCACTAACTCTTCCTTCCCTGACCCTCCTCTGTATTTCCTATTTATGCATCTTCCCTCAAATCTACACATCACCTCCACCAAGCCATACCCATTTTTGTATACAAACAACACTACTTTTTTCATTGCCCATTACCCCATATTCTATCCAGCTCATCCAATTCCCTCCTCCCTAGTTTGCATAGCCTATTCCAACATGCACACACCTTTGCAACAAAAACCACTTTTGATTGCAGCTTCCATCTTACTATCCCTCTCTAGTGCCAACCGCCATTCTCATCCCAAATATCAGTGTAGCGACCCCCATAGTCACCACCTTATAGTGTGAGTAGTAGGTGTTGTCCTTAGTTACGTGACCTCCTAGCATAAATTCTCCTATGTTGTGTGCAACCCTTACACTAGTTACCTATGCAATTCAGCTCTTGCTTGTTTTTGTTTTACCCAGTAGTTACATAGTGTGTTGTTATTTTTTTTTACTTCATTCGATGACATTTTGTGTATTATATGTGCTAGTTGTAATATATTTTTGTTAGGTTATTTTAAGTGAAAAGGGAAGGTATTAAAGGAGGCTTGAGTTTGGTTATTTTTACATGTTCTAACTTTTTTTTTCTTGAAATTAAGGTAATCTATATGTCTTACTCAAATGTTAAAAATTACATGATACATATTAGGGTTCCAATGTGCTAAGTTGTAATTATTATCCTAAGAATATCTTGTTATGTTATATATTTTATTTTCTAAGCTAGCATAACATTATGTATAATGGAGCCAAGTAAATTATCATAATATTATGTGTATGAAAGCATCCTAGAATATGTTTAATGTAGTGGATTAACTATACATGATATGTGTGTGTTTGTATATATATATATATATATGAACATGTTCAGGATTATTTTTACATGCTTATTACTATTTTTATGCCTAAAATTTATTATATAATGTTAAGTATGAAGGCATGTAATTTATGATATGTTATATTCATATGTTGAGGGTTTTATATGCTTAATCATGTGTAGGGGAAAAATAATCATTTTTTATATCTTGTAATTTACCTCCATGATAAAGTGTTCTAAATTATTTTTTTATATCCTTTTTATGATAAATTATTAAATAAAATAACATTAGTATTTCAAATTGATAATAAATAGTCTCAAGGAAATTTTGGTTGTTTATAGCTTAATGCACGTAACTGTAAATAATATAATGTAGAATGACCTTCGTAGGTTTTTAGGTTTACCATAATGTTAACTTTGACATTGGTTGATGGTTCTCCTTAGAGTTGACTTGAATAATTAATGGATAAGTAAAACTAAGTATAGAAAATGGAGTTATTGTATAATATGTGATTTTGTGATCCACTTATCTAAAATATGTAATTTATGATATGTTAGATTCATAATTAAAGTGAAAGATTTCGAGATCAAGAATGGTGAATCTTAGGGGTAGATACCCTAAATACATGATTTATCCTATGGTTTGGTTTAGATTTTTGGAGGTGTTCATTAGTGCCACAACCAATCACTACATATTACTTTACTTATCTCTTTGGACTTCTTAGATCATATGCAT
Organism: Tamarix chinensis; assembly: GCA_030549775.1. Lineage (NCBI taxonomy): Eukaryota > Viridiplantae > Streptophyta > Magnoliopsida > Caryophyllales > Tamaricaceae > Tamarix > Tamarix chinensis. The sequence continues at coordinate 59,144,120 of CM060177.1, read as the reverse complement.
ACTTATAGATTATGTATTCTTATCAATTGGGTACTATACTTCCTTTGTGTGCTTATGTGACTGTAGTATCTTGGTGTCCATGGGTTGATAGTTAGTAGGATATTATGTTGCCTTCATAGTTGGTATTAATGGAGTACCTTAGTGTTTCTAGATTGATATGGTCTTCCCTCAAGCAAATAAAAATAGAAGTAATTATTGTTACTTTGGGATGATTTTATATTAGTGGTTGACAATTTCCTATGTGCTCCACTCGTGGTCAATAGTTGCCTTTGTGTCTTACCTATGGTTAGTATTTGCCTTCGTGTATTACTTGTGATCAATAGTTGTGCAATAACCCATCATAAAATCTTTCAAAATATGTTTAAATTTATGATGATATAAGATAAATTAGTTTTGGATTTGGAAGGGGCTTGAAGTTCTAAAAATTGATAATTTGAGGTGTACTAGTCGACTCCCAAGCTGATTAACCAATAAGCTAAAAAAAATGAAAGTTTTATTCTCATCCTTTAGTTAATTTTTATCTCTTCTTTCTTCTCCTAATATTAACCTTAGCTCTGCCTTATTTCCCTTAAGCAAGAAAGGATTAAGATTATAATGAAGGATTAAGATATTGGTGAGTACTCATGCATAGGACTTACAAGGTGGTGTTGATAAGTGGTAGAGAGATCAGCTATTGAGGGGTATCTGATGCGTGCACGGTTAGAGTTTTAGATTTAGACGGAGTTTATATGGAGTATTTGATGAGTATGGATTATGGAGGTTGATGATGGGGATTCGAAGGGGTGGATGATGATGGAACACGATGTAGAAGGGTAAATTAATCTTTAAACCACACAGAAAAAAAGATTAAGGTTTCGAGAACAAAACCGTTCACACATATTTGGTTTTATTTCGAGATGATTCGAAACAAATCGTTCACACAGATTCGACTTGTTACGAGATGAATCCACACAGAATTCAGGTTTAAGCAATTCTTAAGGTTGTTCTTCTTATTCAAGTTGTGTCTTTCTACTCGGTTTCCTATGGTTTATATAGCCAAGGAACCAAGCATCTTCTCTAAAGATTACAAGCATATTCCCTCCCAAAAGCATTAATTCCCTTAAGACTAGCTAGTTAATAGTCAGTTACTAACTAACTAAAAGTAAATAACAATAACTAGTACTTAAACATAAACGTTACGCTGGCTAACAAACGTTGACTAAAAGTAAATAACAATAACTAGTATTTAAAAATAAATGTTACGATAGCTAAAAAACGTTGACTAAAAGTAAATAACAATAACTAGTACTTAAAAATAAATGTTACGGTAGCTAACAAACGTTACATGAAGCCATGCATACCCCCTATTCATGCACCCATTCTGAGTAGCGTAACTGTCTTCCTCGGTGTTATGTTCTGTGACTCTGCTCCCACATCATTCTCCCCGGGTTGGTTTGAATTTGTCCTCAAATTCGAGTCGTCATGATAGGGGCTGATGTCTCTAGTGTTGAACGTTCTCGATACTCCTCCGTAGGAGTCAGGTAGCTCTAGCTCGTAGGCACTCTCTCCAAATCTACGAAGGACCTTGAAGGGACCGTCTGCTCGAGGCAAGAGATTATTTTTCCTTAAGTTGGGAAACCTTTCCTTCTGAAGGTGTAACCATACGAGGTCTCCTGGCTGGAAATATGGTTGAGTGCGGTGTTTGTCTGCCTTGGCCTTATATCTCTCGTTAGACTTTTCGATATTTCCCTTAACCTATTGGTGTAGCTTCTGGAAGAATTCTACCCTTTCTTCTACATCATGGTTCCGCATTTCCCCTTTCTTTAGTGCTACCATGTCGATGGGAATATATGGATTGACGCCATATACCATCTCAAAAGGGCTACACTTTGTGGTTGTAGAAGGACATTGATTGTAAGCAAATTCAGCATGGGCAAGCTTGACATCCCAATCCCTGGTACTTTTACTAACCAGTCCCCTCAGTAGAGTTCCCAATGTTCGGTTCGTGACTTCTGTCTGCCCATCGGTCTAGGGGTGGTGTGAAGTACTGAATAGAAGTTTTGTGCCCATCTTGTGCCACAAAGTCTTCCAAAAATAAATAAGGAACTTAACATCCCTATCCAAAACTATCGTCCTCGGAACCCCATGCAGTTTCACAACCTCCTGAAAATACAGATCCGCAACATAGGTTGCGTCGTTGGTTTTATGACACGGTATAAAATGTGCCATCTTGGAGAACCGATCAACGACTACCATGATAGAATCTTTACCGCATTGGGTTCGGGGAAGCCCTAGTATAAAATCCTTACTAACTCCTTCCCATGGTTGGGTAGGTACGGGCAGTGGCACATAGACTCCCTTGTGAAAGAAACTTTTGCTCTTTTGACACATGGAACATTTGGTGACCGTGTCTAGGACTCCTTTTTTCATCCTTGGCTAGTAGAAGTGTTCCTGCAGTAGTTCCAGAGTCCTGTTGATCCCAAAATGTCCGGCTATCCCTCCTTCATGTACGTCCTTGATGAGTAATTCCCAAACTGATGTTCTGGGGATACACAATTTGTTGTTCTTGAATAAGAACCCATCTTGAAGAGCATAGGCCCCATGAACCCCCTGTTTCTCACACTCCTCGACTATAATGGAGAAATCCTCATCTGTGGAGTACTACCCTTTGAGCATCTCGAACCCTAGTAGCTTAGTTTCCATCACGGTGAGCACCATACTCCGCTGGGATAGGGCATCTACTACCACATTTTCTTTTCCATCCACATGACGGGTAGAGAAGACAAAAGTTGAAGTAGGCTAGTCCATTTGGCATGCCTTGTGCTTATCTTCTTCTAGCCATGCAAATATTTCAAACTCTCATGATCAGAGTGAAGTACAAAAGGTTTTGGTCTCAGATAGTGGCTCCATGTCTCCAAGCTTCGCACAATAGCATAGAACTCCTTGTCGTACGTCTAGTAGTTGAGTTTAGCCCCATTTAACTTCTCACTAAAGAATGCTACTGGCCTCTTCTCCTGAGAAAGCACTCCCCCGATACCCACACCGCTTGCGTCACAAGTTACTTCAAACAACTTGTCGAAACACGGTAGGGTTAGCACCGGTGCATTGGAGAGCCTCTCCTTCAATTCTTCAAATGCCTTGGTTGCCCGGTCATCCCAGTGGAATTCCCCCTTTTTCATCAATTGTGTCATAGGTGCCGCAATAGTGGAGAAATCCTTGATGAACCTCCGGTAGAAGGACGCTAGTCCATGAAAACTTAGAACTTCATGCACATTAGTAGGGGTTGGCCATGTCTGGATTGATTCCACCTTAAATGGATCTACTCGGATACCATCTCCGCTTACTATATAACCAAGAAAGATTACACTTGCTATCATAAAGTCACATTTTTCCCTTTTGCCGTAGAGCTTCACCTCTCTAAGCTTATCGAACAATTGTCTCAGATGCTGTCGGTGTTCGACCTCCGTCTTGCTATACACTAGGATATCATCCAGATATACAACAACAAAGACTCCAAGAAAGGGTCGTAGAACCCCAGTCATCAACCGCATAAAAGAGCTCGATGCATTGCATAATCCGAAGGGTATTACCAACCACTCGTATAGCCCATACTTGGTCTTAAAAGCGGTCTTCCATTCATCTCCCTCTCGAATCCTCATCTGATGATAGCCACTTCTGAGATCGAGCTTCGAGAAGACTTTAGCTCCGTGCAACTCATCTAGCATGTCATCCAACCTCGGGGAGTCGATGCACATCCTCCATGTGCCATCTCTCTTTGGCACCAATAAGGCTGGAACCCCGCATGGACTCATGCTCTCTCGTATAAAACCCTGATCCAGCAACTTTTGTACCTGTCTTTGCAACTCCTTAGCTTCTTCTGGGTTGCATCTACAGTGGGGCTCCTGGCATGAGATCTATAGCATGCTCAATTCCTCTCAAAGGAGGCAACCCAATTGGTAGCTCATCTGGGAACACATCTACATATTCTTTCAATATTTTTTTGAGCTTTGGATCTTGGTTGACGGCCTCTTTTTTTTTGAGATCTCCCTTGCTACTAAGGCGTAGCACCTTTCTTCCCCCTTTAGAGCTTCCAACATTTCATGCTCTTTCAAAATCAGCGATTCTTTAATCTTCTGGCTCAAATTCTCTTCTTTCTCTCTAACCAAACTCTCCTCATCCTCGTTTGGTTTTAATTTGTACTTCTTCTGATCCTTACACACGATGTATTCGTTGAGGACCCCATCATGTGTAACCTTTCTATCATACTGCCATGAACTCCCCAAGTGAATATGACAAGCATCCATAGGCAGGACATCGCATAGAATAGTATCTACATAATTCCCAACTTTGAATGAGATAAGAGATTGTTTTGTTACCCGTATGCCCTTGTCGCGATTGAGCCATTGCAATGAGTATGGCCTGGGGTGACTCGTTGTTTCCAATCTGAGCTTGTTGACCATCTTCTCACTAGCTATGTTGGTGCATGAACCACTATCAACGATGATCTCACATACTCGATCTCCAACTCAGCACTTAGCCTTAAAAAGTCTTTCCCGCTGAGTAGGTAGAGGTCGGGTTTGCACTTGGAGAACTCATCTCAGCACATAACAATCTACGGTTCCTTCTTCCAAGGCATCCTCTGGCTCTTCGGTTTCATCCTCCTCATGGTCTTCACTTTCCTCACATGTCTCCATATTGGCGATTTCCTTCAGGGATAACACTCGTTGGTTTGAGCAATCCCGAGCGAAGTGACCATATCCCCGGCACTTGAAGCATTGCCTGCGGACCTTCTCCTCCACTTGCTCCTTGCCTTTTTCCTCCCGAGTGAATCTTCTATCCGCATCGGTGTTAGTGGATTGCACCATTGGTGGCTTAGATCCTCCTTTAAAGTTTGACCCATACGAAACACTGATGGACTTACTTGGAACCTTACCCCGCTTCAACTGTTTTTCGAACTTGATGGCTAGTTTAGCCAAATCTTCGAAAACTTTATATGGGTACACTTCTACCTTCTCTCGAAGATTCATATTCAAACCTCCTATGAACCGTGCACATCACTGCTCTTCTCGTTCTTGCACGTCATATACAAGTGTTAGCCTTTCGAATTCTCGGATGTACTCTTCAACTCCGAGTAGGCCCTGCCTCAGAGTGGTCATCTTGATGAAGTTCTCTTGCTCGTATTCTCTCAGAACGAAATTCTTCCTTAGATGCTTTTTCAACTTTTCCCATGATCGGATTTTCGTTTTCCCTTCTCTTTCTCTTCTCCGTTTCAGATTGTCGTACCATACTCTAGCAAATTTATTCAACTTCAAGATTGCTATACGACATCTCTTCTCATCATCGATGTCCTTATACTCAAAGATTGACTCCACGTTTTGCAACCATTCAAAGAACAACTTCGGGTCGAGATTACCCTCAAAGTCAGGTAAGTTGAAACGAATCCCCTTCTCTACGTCATCATATGTCCTCCTAGAGGACTCATGTGCCCTTTTGTAGTCTCCTACACTTTCTTCCTCCCCTTCTAATCGATGCGATGTTCTCCTCATATGCTCTACTTCGATTGGCTCTCTTCGGTAGGGTTGTTGCACATGTGACCCTTGTGCTTGGGAAGCTTCGATTCTTCCCATACGGATCTTAACATCCTTAAAATCTTCCGCCAAGGCTTTGAGAATATCTCTAAACTCTTCTTCTTGACTTGTCATGGTTGGTCTTGAAGAATTTGTTCACTCTAACCACAACCTTAGCTTTGATACCAAATTGATGCGTGCACGGTTAGAGTTTTAGATTTAGATGGAGTTTATATGGAGTATTTGATGAGTATGGATTATGGAGGTTGATGATGGGGATTCGAAGGGGTGGATGATGATGGAACATGATGTAGAAGGGTAAATTAATCTTTAAACCACACAGAAATAAAGATTAAGGTTTCGAGAAGTAAACCGTTCACACATATTTGGTTTTATTTCGAGATGATTCGAAACAAATCGTTCACACAGATTCGACTTGTTACGAGATGAATCCACACAGAATTAAGGTTTAAGCAATGCTTTAGGTTGTTCTTCTTATTCAAGTTGTCTTTCTACTCGGTTTCCTATGGTTTATATAGCCAAGGAACCAAGCATCTTCTCCAAAGATTACAAGCATATTCCCTCCCAAAAGCATTAATTCCCTTAAGACTAGCTAGTTAATAGTCAGTTATTAACTAACTAAAAGTAAATAACAATAACTAGTACTTAAACATAAACGTTACGCTAGCTAACAAATGTTGACTAAAAGTAAATAACAATAACTAGTATTTAAAAATAAAAGTTACGCTAGCTAACAAACGTTGACTAAAAGTAAATAACAATAACTAGTTTTTAAAAAATAAACGTTACGGTAGCTAACAAACGTTACATGAAGCCATGCATACCCCCTATTCATGCACCCATTCTAAGCAGCGTAACTGTCTTCCTCGGTGTTATGTTCTGTGACTCTGCTCCTGCATCAGTATCTCTATGGATTAGTGGGAGTATTTTATGGAGATATTAAGGGTACATTCTGACCTACTTACCTGAAAAATGTTGAAGTACATGAATTTATTGTTTTGTGCTAGGGTATGTCTACAATGGAGGAGTACTATAGCCGCTACTTGGACCTAGTATGTTTTGCTCTAGAGGCTAAAGTTATAATACCCCAAATTTTTGTAACCTTAATTTATAATTGCTAGCCTTTTATCTAAAAAAGTTAACCCTTATATATTAATTTAATTAGCTTTGTTAACTTGTGGCCCCCAAATCTAGATAAATTATTATAATTGTTTTATCTCACCCCTTTACTTATACAAATCCTAAACCAACAATTTTACCTGATTTATTTTTCTTAATCAAGTACCCTAAATTTCGATAAATTAATATTATTCTATAAACCTAAATTTTACCTAATTTTAATTCTAACCCTAAATCTATTTTCTTTTCCTTTTACCTTTTTCCATTTTTTTTTTCACTTTTCTTTTTCTTCTCCTTTCTTTTTTTTCCTTCCCCCAACCATCCCACATTTTCTCCTCCCTCTTTTCTTCCTTCCTCATGCTTGACCCAATATCCCTTTTCTTTCTTTCTTCTTTCTCAGCCAACCCAGTCCACCCCGCAACCTTTTCTTGTTTCCTTCCTTCCCTATGCTAGCCCACCTTTTTCTATTTTCTTACTTCCTCTTCTCCTCCCCGGCCTGCTCTACCCAAAACACATTCTCTTCTTTCTTCTTCTCCCTCAACTATCCTATCTCAGCACCCAAACACCCCATAATCCACTCCATCTCCTTTACATGCAATATGCCTTTTGTCTTTATCCCACATCATGTCTGTCTCCCTTTACTCTTCAAGCCAAAAAAACTCTGCCCTTCTCCCTCATGTGCCCTAATTCCCCTTTCATTTCTAGCTCCTACAACCACTCCTCTAGCATGCACCAACCACCCTGCACACCTCCTATTAGCTTTATTTCCCCTATTATTACCTACTTCCCTATGACCTTGCCTATATCGACCATCACCCCAATGCCCTCACCTTCACCCATCCTTGTCCCTTATGATTTTGACTTTCACATTTGACCGGATTCCTCTCCCTAGTTAGTTACCATACCTTCTCCATAACCTTGTGCATATATATATATATATATATATGTAATTGTGTTTGACAACTATTCCCCTTCTTTTCCCTCTGCATTTTCTTACCCAAACAACACAGCCACCACCATCCTAGCCTCCACCTTCAGTCATCTTCTTAAATTCATCCCTCCTTCCTCCATCTCCCATGCAACCCTATATTTCTTCCTCTATTTCCCTACAGTAATTTCTTCTAAACCCTACACCCTAGCACCAATTAATTCTCTCACAACAACACCCCTAGGTAATGATAGTTTTGTTTTACCTTCCCCTCCTCTTTGATGCCACCATTGCCTCCACCATCTCCTAGCCATCACACAATCAGCCACCCCCATCACTGACCCTCCCCTCTTCTTAATCTCCTTTTCATCTTTTCCCTTTCCCCCATTTTCCTTCTAGTTTTTATCACTTGTTTCAATCACATGACCATCTCCAGCAACACCTACCTCCAATCATGCATCACCACTCTTTCCTACAACCCCTACAATACCTCCTATTGCAAACCATCATCCCTCCTACACTAGACCACCTAGCCATTGCCACCATCATCTCCCACTATAGCACTTTTCATTGGCCATCTGAACCAGCACCTCCTAACTACCATCTTCAGCCATCACCAGCCAACCTCAAGCCCACATGTAACGCTACACATATAGCTTGAGATGTATTTTCATTTAAAAATTATTTTGGTACTTATTAATTTGTAAGGGTACTTAGTAATTTTATATTTTATAGATATTTTTAATAAAAATTAATATTTTATTAATCAAATATTAATATGGTTTTTTTCTTATAACCTTTAGGTACAAAACTTTTATTAGCAGAGCTTAATAATTTTTAGGATGTTACCAATAAATTATACTTTTCCTATTAATCAGGTAAATTTTATACACTACTAAAATGTTTAGATGTCGTATTATAGCATATTAGGGTTTCATTCATAAGCCATGATAAGCATGTCTATTATATTATAACCTTTATACTCTACTAAATTGATCAGACATCGCATGATAAAAAATTAGGGTTTTGATATATAAATTATATTAAGCATGACCCATTGTATATAATTATGTGTTTATTATTGTTATCATCAAAATAAAAAAAAATTTAAGCATGTTATCCTATGTAAAATATTATGCAACACCCCAAAAATCACGACTTTGAAAATTTTGTTTAAATTTTGTTTTGTGGAAGAGATAATTATAAAATAGTGGGTGTTACCGCCACACTCAACATAAGTTCGGTCTCCTCACCTTCCTTATGTCAAGTGCTAAGGCTTAAAACAAGTCAGACCAAACAATAGTGAGAGAAAGACAATACATAAACAAGGGTTTTGCAAATGAAAGAGTATCCATACAATAATACCATTTAGGTAATTAAGTGATAAAAAATTTTTAGAAAATAATTAAAGGGGCACACGAAGGTGAAATAGTGGTTTTCCCTTACACTCATCTGATCCATCAAATATTACAAGGAAAGGGGGAATAAGGTCAGTGTCCACTCACTCCCTTAGCCTAACTAGTTGTCTGGATGACGCTCCTCAAAATCTTTCAACTACTGCATGCCACGAATGTACTCCTCTGAAAGTGATAATATTAGAACGACTTCCTCATACTGAGTAAATCACAATGCCACTGGAGAGGTAGCATACCCACATTGCAATTAACATACAAATAAGGGCCTTAAATAAAACATACAACCGCATGTAAAGCCACGATTTCATGACACAATTCCACATTACTATTGACAATACTAGTTAGATTAAAATTCCTAGAAAAGGCACAGAAAAACATGCTTATAAATTTCAAAACCATTTCAAAACATCAACAATCATACTTTATAGCATAATAGGGAGAATTATTGATATTCCAAGTAATCTAACCCAGTTCAAGTCGCGCCTAATCCAATTATTACAGATGTATTATAGTGGGTGTCTAATCCAATTATATCATTTATATATCAATTCTTGAGTGGAATACAATCCCATATCCAAGACAATAATCATCAAGGAGGTAGTACCAAAATTAATTCACTCAATTCCAAGGCAAAGCTCACCAAGGAAGGTACACGACATATCAGTCGTCCATACTAAACCTTAGAACTCAAGTCCTTAAGTACACATACCCTCTATATGGTGTATGGAATACCTATAGAGCAGAAGTGAGCCCCTTAACCCGAAGGCCTAAACTATGCACGCAGGGGCCAAATCTGAGGCACGAGATTCCTTTCCAAACTCAAGTCTTCCTCTTTAAGTGGTTAATGTCTTATGAAATTCTAGGTTATTAATTGAAGAATATTGTAATATTACAACTTAGCCATCAATCAATCAACCAAGGGACCATGAGGGTCCTCACAATAATCAATCATCCAATGTCAAATCTAAAGGATCATAATAATTCCAAGACAATATGACCTAGGGTTAGGTATCATGCCATAGTCTGAATAATTATCCAATCCAGTTATTTAATCCATTCGTTTAATTATTTCTAAAATTATTCTAAGGCCAACACTTAATTCAACTAGCCCAATTATTCGCTTTTGAATCACATTTTTTCCTAATGACCAAAATACCCTTCAACCTATAAATACCACATTTTCCTTCACTTTATTACCAGGTTTATCTCTATAGGATATTTGTCATGAAAATGTTAACACAAAATAGCTAACGATAATTTATCATACAATAATTTCTTCGGTACAACAAAAGGCCATATTACCCCTAAGCATTCACCATACATAATACACATATACAATCCTAGAATGCATTTCTAGCATATCATAATATTCATGCAATTACCATGAATGACTTTCAAATACGAATCATGGTATATAAAATTTATATTTTTACCCCTAGAACATGCAACACATAATAATCACCATTTGAACAGATTTATTCTCTAAATCTAGCATGCTTTACATCCAAAATTATCTAAAATATCCACGGGACATATTTAACTAATCTGTAGGTCTACCATAAAACACAACAATTTTTTGGTTGAACTCTAACCCTAAATATGCACATTTCTATTTAGTATAAATCCATATATGGTTGTCATGAGCATACACCCTAAATTTTAGATTATTACCTAGGCATATAGATATTAACATGGTAACATATTTGATTCTACACATCATAATATTTACATAGGAATGAGCTACAACATGCTTTCATTTCCTGACAAAATACAGATTATTTAATCTAGCATAATTTTTATCCTAAATAATTAACCTATCATTTTCACACAAGTTTCTACCGTCTATGGATTAGTTGGATTTACCTTTGAGATAAGAAAAAAATACCATGGAAAGCCTCTTCCAAGGACACCTTACGCATACCTAAAAATTAATAACGCCATCCGCACAAATATGCATGCATTATTATCTATACTAGATAAAATAATAAGATAACAACCTATGAGAGCTAATTCCCAAAATAAGATTAGGGAATTAATCAAGGTTGTCGGTGCATGGAACTACCATGTACCACACATACCGAAGGGTAGGATACTTACACCGGAAGGAGCTACTACTTAGAGAGGTAAGTCACGTGGGGAGAGGGAAGCTTGGTAGGGTTGTAGGTTGGGTGATTCCTGGCAGTGGGCTCAGTGGTGAAAGGAAGCAGGGTGGAGGCTACAAGCAAAGGCACCCGACATTGGAAGTAGGAAAATAAAGGAAAGGAATTGTAGGGAGGAAAAGGGAGATAACTGAAAGGGAGAGGGAAGGAGGGAAATGTTGCATGTCAGGGCTGAAGAAGGGAAGGGAAGAGTAGGGAATATATGGGTTGGCTATAGGGGCTGGATGGGTTGGATGATGCAGGTTGGTTGATGGTGCAAGTGGGTCGAGTGCATGGGGGAGGAGAGTTATCTGCAGGAGGCAGGCCATTGCATGGGGGAGGGGAAAAATAGTTAGGCAGCTTGCTGGGAGGGGAGTGTAGGTGTGCAGGTAGGGAGAGAAGAGGGAGGCTAACGATTGGTTGGGGGCTAGGTTGCTTGCGTGGGAGATATTGTAGGTGGTTGGGGTTGGGTAGAGAGGTAGGTTGGCTTGGGGCTTCTAGGGGCTATGGTGTCATGAGGGAGGAGTGTAGCAGGGAGGATGATGGCATGTGTTTGGGGAGGACGAAAAGGGCTACATGGCTAGTTAGTTGTTAGGATAAGTAGGGAGTGCAGGGTAGAGTGAGGTGGTGCACATACATGGAGGGAGATGACAGCAGGCTGCATGGGGGAGGAGGATTGTCGAGAGGTTTGAGGTGTGATTAGGTTGAGATTAAGGTGAAATAATGAATGGGATTCGGTTAAAAATTAATTAGCAAGAATAACCAATAGTATCAGGCTTCTATGAGTATATTAGATACTAATGAAAATCCTACATATTCAATGTTTTATTATCACCATTATTCTCACTATTATTATCATGATCATTATTATTAGTAGTAGTATTATTACTACCACTTTTTATCGTCATTATTATTTCTAATATTATTATTCTCACAATTATTGTTATTGGCATTATTTTAAAAGTGTTATTTATCATAAGACTATTATTATTACCATCCTTTCTATTTTGATCATTATCTACACTATTCTTATTATCATTGTTATTACCGTTATTAATTATTATCTTCCTCTAATTATATATGCACTATCCTGGATTATTATCACAATTTAATAACTATAGACTTACTCATAATAAGGTGACATTCATCCTAAAAAAATCCTATGATTAATTACACCTTCTAATCAAATTTTCAGTTGTGGATATTTAAATTGAGGATTTATTAAAATGGGGTATTACATATTATGTGTATGAAAGTATGATTAAAATGGTTCTAATGTTGGGAAGAGGTTTTATATGATATGTATAGGTGAAAATGATAGGTTGAGCATGTTTAGATATACTTGTAGCATAATTATTATTATCATGTTTCCTAGGGATAATTTGGTCGTATAAGAATATCATGATATTAAATATTAATAAGAATTCCTAAGATGTCTTAATTATTATTAAGTATGGTCGTACTTGATTTGATATTTTAGAAACATATATTTTAGCATAATTATTACTGTTATATAGCCTAGGATTATTTTGGTAATTTGAGTGCACCTTGATGATTACTCTAATAAACATGTTTAATATGTATTATTTGATGTTAAACATGAGAATATGTGTTTTGATGTTTTAGAAACACAAGTTAGGGTTTTACATGTACACTTGTGTATAAGGGGAAAATGATTATTTGGCATATTTAATAATTTAATACATGATAAATAATTTAACTATGGTATGTTATCCTTTTAATGCTAAGTCGTTAAAAATTATGGAATGAATAATGGAAATGGATGATAATGTGGTATTTTTAGCCTCATAGGTATTTTGGTCATTTTTGACCTAAAGTGCCTTAGTGTGAATAATTGAGCCTAGGATGGACTTAGTAGATTTATAATGTTGATGTTGGTATTGAACTTGACTATGATTGACTTAGATGTTTGGAAATGAGCAAAAATGGTTAAGTATGAAAAATTGGATCTATATGATTGATATATGGTCTTATTTTCACCGTTATAAAATACTAATACATAAAGTAAAAGACTTTGAAATTATGAAAGGTTGATCTTTAGCAGTCACTACCCTAAATATGTGGCATAGCCCATGATTGTTTATGGATTTTTCTATTATACCTTAGTGCCTTAGCAAGGCCCTATATCTGACTCTATTTAGCTTTACAGACCTAATATAGGGAATACATACTTATGGATTAGGTGTCCTTGTTAGTAGGATATTATGTTACTGTCATGTACCAATGCGACAATGGTACCTTTGAGTCCTTGGGATGATAGTTATTAGGATAATGTGCTGCCTTTTATGTAGTGGTATGACCAAAGTATCTTAGTATCTCCAGGTTGATATGATCTCTTCTCAAGTAAATAACAATGGAAATGATTATTATTTGATTTAAAATGATTATTGGATTAGTTGTTAGTAGCCTTTGTGCCTACCTATGGTTCTGTAGTAACCTTTGTGCCTACCCATGTTTTGATTATAACCTTTGTGCCTACCTATGGTTTTGTAGTAGTGTTTGTGATTACCTATGTTTCGGTAGCAGCCTTTGTGATTACCTATGTTTTGGTAGCAGCCTTTGTGTCTATCTATAATGCCATGAGTTGTTATTAGTTTTTGCTAGTGTGCCTACCTATGTTATGAGGATTTTTTATATTGATAATGAGCTTTGTGACTATAGTTATGATTTGAGAATGATGTTGTTTCTATTTATACTACAAAGAAAATCTCTTGGATGTTCCATTAATAAGTTTTAATTTAGTCTAGATGAATGATCAAGAGTAGTATATGGCCTTGGTAGTATGTGGTTATATAAACTATCATTGTATTTTAATTATTATATGTGTAATTAAATGTTTTATATCATGTGTTGTTGTGATTTATTTATGTGATCCATACAGTCTTTTCATATTAGTGATGTATAATGGGTTACTCAGTACCATTGTACTAACGGGTTCCCTTTCCTATGACCCTGCTTATTCAATAGACAGTGGCCTTTGCAGGTTATCTTCCAAGATAATTTGAATGCTATTATTTAAGTTGAGAGTTTAGGACTATCTAGTGTTTTTCCTAGTATCTTTTGTTTTGGAAGACTCTTTACCCTTAATAACTTTATGTATTTCCCTTCACTAACATTTGGTAATCACTAATAGTTAGTTTTTATTTGGAATGATGTTACATGGCTTGACTCTCTCTCTACTCTAATTTTATAGTTGTGTTATTCATTTTAGTGGAGTAGCATTTTTAACCATAACACTTGGTAATAGAATAATAGAGGACATAAGAGTTGTACCGAGTGTGGTGGTAACACCCCATATCTTACTATTTTACTTCCATAATTAAACTTTTAAATGATTTTTTTATTTGTAAATTTAGGGGTCTTACAAGTTAGTATCAAAGCTTTTGTTTGTCGAGAATCATATTTTTAGTAGAGATTTGGTTCTTATGATCTTAAATATTTTAATTAGAAAATATATTTTCTTCTCTTAGTGTTTTTAAATCCACAATTAGCCTTATGAGTAGTGAGTGTGGATAGGTTAAATGGCCTTTGACATATTTTAATGTGATCTATGCTTCCAAGTGAGTATTTTTCCTAATGCGCTTTTGGTTTGCAACTAGTTTTGCATAGCCCTTAATGAATGTGTCGGTAATTTAAAGAGAGAATTTGAGGATTTTATGGAGTTTGTTCAGCTTCCTCTTGTGTCTCATCCTCAACGTCCACCACCTTCGTATCACCCATAGGTTGGCATTAGAGAGGATTGACTCCAAAGAGTCTCATGTCATCAACCATTGACTTACATAGGAAAAGAAGAACTTGTTGTCCTAGAAGGTTGGATACAAGATTTTGTTAGGATATTTGAGGCAGTTGACTACTTAGAAGCTCGAAAGGCAAGCATAGCTGTGTACTTTATTTGAGTACTAGTAGATTCTTGGTAGGTAGCCTTTCATACTCAAGAAGGACAACCTCAAGGAATTCATGTAGTTAACTCAACTAAGTTTGACAGTATGAGAGTATCACGCTTGATTTAAGGAATTGGTGCCATGTACTCCTAGTGTAGTAGCTAGAGAAGATATTTTTTTCTTCTAGTTCAAGTAAGGACCTCACTTTAGCATCCAAAGGATGATGGGATCAAATACCCTCCATGACTTGACTACTTTGTACAAGCGAGCGTTGGTTGCCACCAATTTAATCTAGAAGCATGCTTCAATTTTGGGTAAGAGGAAGTTTGAAGTGTCAAACGTCAAAGGAAAAGGGTCAACATTGTAATAGGGCTTCTAGTGTTTTACCTTAGACTAGTGGCTAGAACAAGGGTAGTAAGAATAGTCCCTATAGTGGAGGTAATTAGAGACTAACATGACACTACCATTGTTGTTTTTGTAGTCCAGATCATATAGGTAAGGACTGTGTGAGGAAGCTAATTTAGTACCATAACTATGGTTAGCTAGGGTATAGGAGTTTTGAGTGTTATAGTATGCCTCATGATGGAGTTGAGAGATCTTAGATGTAGCACTAAGGACCGATCAGCTAGCAATAGTAAGCTCAGCATGATCGAATGTTTGGAGCTATTCTATTGGCCAAACAGGCAAAAGTAGATTATCAAACTCTATATCCTAATGCATCTCCTTCTAGTATGTTACCGCCTCCTTCTTAGTTGTTTTGAGCTATTGGTTTTCATGAGTTGCGTTTATTAATGGCCATTTACAGGTTAGTTAGGGTTTCCCTTAAGGGGGTAGTTACCCCTTAGGTGCTATAAGTTCCCTTGTATGTGTTCCTAGTAGTGAGGAGTGAACTCTAGGGATGAAGTTTGTTTTAAGGGGGTAGTGATGTAATACTCTATATTTTTGTAACCTTAATTTAGATCATTTAACCTTTTATATGAAAATTTTAACTAATTTAATTAGTTTTATTAACCAATGACTCAATATAGATAAATTATTTGCTGAATTGTTATAATTATTTTATCTTATCCTTTTATTTAAACCAACACTAAAATGATAATTTTACTATCTTAATTTTGCTTAATCAGATACCCTAAACTCTAATAAATTAATATTATACTAAAAACCTAAATTTAATCTAACTTTAATTCTAACCCTAAATCTATTTTATTTTCCTTTTTTTATTTCTTTTCTCTTTTATTTTTCTTCTCCTTCATTTTTTCCATTCCCCTGGCTAGCCTATCTTTTATGTTCCTTTATCTTTTCCTTTACGATGCCCAACCCAATCTCTCCCTCCTTCTTTCTCTTCTCCCTCATACATCTTGCGTCCTCTACATCCAAACATAATATAGGAGCAAACACTCAATAATTTTCTTTCATAATTATGGAACCAATTACTATTCATTTGAAAAGTATCTCTAACAAATTGCAGACTAATAGATGGTTACATTGCTAAAACCTTGCCAAAAAAGCAAATAAGTGTCTACATGCATGTGCATTGCATACATGCAATGGATGATTATGTGCATGGGGGTTTATTGGCAGCTTGGTCGAGCATTAATATTAATATTTGCTAATTAATTAATTAAGTAGTGGAATTAGATAATAGATAAGGCATAAAGTTAGCATAATATCTTATAGCTTGAAATATTTTGAATTATTCCTTTTAGCTAAGTGGTAGAATGGCTATATATAGCCATAGAAGGCAAAATTATGGATACTGAAGATTGAAGGTCAATATTAAGTTGAATTATGTGTGAGTTCAATTTAAGTTAATTAAATTGTGTAAACGATTTAGTTTGAAAGTTTTAATCTCTTTGTCTATGTGAATTAGATATTAATTAATATATTTTATACCCTCCATAATCCATATTGTTCCAGCCATAATTTTCATCCAAACCTTACTCTAATTCGAAGATAATTTTGGCCCAATTTGGTTTACACATTAGAAACTCTAAAACACCATTTGAAACCCTACACCCTTCCATCCGAACCAAACATCACACCATTTTATTCGAGTTAAACCCTAATCCTAACCCTAAACCACAACATCATCCTCCATCCAAACCTTAACATTTGAAGCTCATCATCATCAACCTACCATTATCGTATGCATATCCTAATTATCACAACTCATTCGAACCCTTGCCATTAGATAATCACCAGCATTGAATCATACTTATTTTATTCAAATCATCACCACCATCTTTCCATCCTATTTAGATACTTTAAACCCTAATATACCATCACTGAATCATCTTCTAATTATTATCAACACAACTAAGCCATATTCTCATCAATTTGAGAGTCCCATCCTCCCACACATATTAATTTTTGTATCAAGGCCTTAGGTTTTGATCTTTGTGATCAATATCCAATATTTACTCAAGATTCTTGTAAGAACGTGTCATTACTTCAATATTCTTCAAGAACTTGTCTCATCTTCAAGATTATCCCAATAATTCATCAAGAAGACACTAAAATCTAGCACTTGGAGGCATTTTGGAGAAGTACCACTTGGTTGGTGAAGGGAGGAGATAGCGAACCAAGAGGAGAACTTAAGAGATATTCTTAATGTCTTGGTGGACGAAACTATGGCGGTAAAGATACATGTGGGGAGAATAGATGATTCCCAAGCTTAAGGGTCACATGTGTAGCTACAAAACTAAAGGGAATAAGTAGAAGAAGGAATTATGAGAAGGGCACAAAATCAAATAGGGAAAGGAGAAGAAAGTGTGGGAAATTATGTAAGACAATATAACACCTTAAGAAGAACCTACGATGATGTGGAGAAAGAATTCTGATTTGATTTATTTGACTTTGAAGATAATCTCAATCCAGAATCATTTCTTGAATGGTTGTAAATTGTTTAATCTATTTTTGAGTATAAAGTGATTGATGATGAGAAGAGGTGCTGAATAACAATAATAAATTTTAAGAAATTTTCTAGAGTGTGGTACGATAATTTGAAAAGGAGAAGGGAGAGAGAAGGAAAATCGAGAATTAGGTCATGGAAAAAATTAAAAAAAACACTTGAAGAAGAAACTTATGCCTTAATAATGTGAGCAATAAAGATGACTACTTTGAGGTAAGGGTTGCTTGGAGTTGAGGAATATTTTAGAGAGTTTGAAAGGTTAGCTATCATTTGTGATGTCCAAGAACAAGAAGAAGAAAAGTGTGTAGATTCATTGGAGGGCTAAATATGAACCTTAAAGAGAAGGTGGAGGTGTATCCTTATGAAGTGTTTGAAGACCTAGCTAAGTTAGCAATCAAGTTTGAAAAATAATTAAAGAGAACAAAGCCACAAAATAAGTCAACCAATACTCGATATGGTTTGACCTTCAAGGGGACGTCAAAGACACCAATTTCTCAAGCTACAAATCAAAACAATGTTATAAAGTTCACTAGTGATGAAAAGGGCAAGGATCAAGTGGTTGATGACATGAACAAGAAATACTTTCAGTGTAGGGGTTAAGGTCACTTTGCTCAGTATTGTCCAAACCAAAGGGCATTGACTTTAGAGGATATAGCAAGTATGGAGGCTTATGATGAGAATGAAGACCTTGATGGAACCAAGAAGAAAAAAGTGATTGCTTGGAGGATGCTTTGGAAGAGGGCCAAGTGGATTGCTATCTGTTGCAAAGGGTGCTCCAAGTATAATAACAACCTCTGCTTACTCAAAGGGAGAATATTTTCAAAGCCAAGTGTAGTGTTGGTGATCAATTGTATGAAGTCATCGTTGATAGTGGCTCATGCACTAATGTTGCTAGTGAGAAAATGGTAAGTAAGCTCGATTTGGAGACCATGGGTCATTCAAGACCATATTCACTCTAATGGCTCAAAAAAGACAAACGTGTGAGGGTAACTAAACAAACTCTTATCTCTGTTAAGATTCAAGCATATTTTGATGATATTTTATATGATATTCTACCTATCGATTCTTCTCACATTTTTTTGGGAAGGCCATGTCAATTTGATAGAGAAGTTATGCATGATGGAGTCCTTAATGAGTATCTGGTGTGCAAGGGACAAAAGAATATTAGTCTAGAACCTCATCTAGATGGGGTGGATTCAGTTTTCAGGAATGAAAAGGGGAAAGGAACTAAGAGCATACAATAAAAAAAGGGAAAAATAAGGAATATGTCAAGTGTAGGAGGAAAGAAATAAGAGTAGCAAGGAGTTGTTGATCTTTAGGGAGTGTTAGATGAATGAAGCCATGAAAAATGAGAAGTTATGCCATGCATTGGTTGTAAAGGAGGTCCAATGAGGGGAGAATACTAATATAGATTTGAAATTGCAACAAGTACTGAAAGAGTATGCCGATGTTTTTCTGGAAGAGTTGCCAAGTGGCCTACCTCCTTTGAGAGGTATTGAGCACGATATTGATCTTATGCCAGGAGTCCCATTACCAAACAAGCTAGCTTATAGATGCAATAAATAGGAGGCTAAGGAGATACAAAAATAAGTAGAAGATTTGTTAGATTGAGGTTATATACAGAAGAGTATTGGTTTATGCGGGGTTCCAGATTTGTTGGTGCCTAAGAGGGATGGTATGTGGAGGATGTGTATTGATTCGAGAGCCATAAATAACATCACAATTAAGTACAGATTTCTATTGCCAAGATTGGATGACATGTTAGATGAGTTGCACAGTGCAAAGGTGTTCTCGAAGATTGATCTTAGAAGCATTTATCATCAAATGAGGATAAGGGAAGGGGACTAGTGGAAGATAGCTTTCAACACTAAGTATGGGTTGTATGAGTGGTTGGTGATGCCATTTGGGCCATTTAATGCACCAATTTCCTTCATGAGATTGATGAACAAGGTACTTAGATCCTTTCTTGGAGTCTTTGTTGTTGTGTACCTTGACTATATCTTGATATATAGCAATAGTGAGTTCGAGCACATAAAATAATTGAAGAGAATTTTTTATAATCTTACAGAGGTGAAGTGCTATGGTAATGTGGAGAAGTGTGATTTCATGATGGAGAGTGTGATTTTCTTGGTTATATTTTGAGAGGAGATGGTATTAGAGTTGATCTTTCAAAGCTAGAAGCTATACAAATGTGGACCATTCCTACTAATGTCCACAAAGTTTGAAGTTTAAATGGGTTGGCCTCATTTGATAGGAGGTTCATCAATGACTTCTCTACCATTGCGGGACCTACCACTTAGTTAATGAAGAAAGGAGAGTTCCATTAGAATTATCAAGTGATAAGGGCTTTTGAAGAATTAAATACAAAGCTCTCAAATGCACCAATATTATATTTACCTGCTTTCAATATATTATTTGAAGTAACTTGTGATGCTAGTGGTGCTGGCATTGGGGATATAATTTCACACAAATAGAAACTGATTGCTTTCTTTAGTGAGAAGTTGAATGGCATAAGAATTAACTATTCAACCTATGATAAAGAGTTTTATGCTAGTGTGCGTTGTTTGGAGACATGGAGCCATTACTTGAGACCCAAGCCTTTTGTACTTCATTTGAATCATGAGAGCTTGAAATATTTATATGGTCAAAATAAGGTGTGTCTAAGACATGCTAAGTGGATAAGCTTCTTGCAAACATTTGTGTTATCTACAAGACATGTGGATGGAAAATAAAATGGTGTGGTATATACATTATTGAGGAGGACCATGGTACTTACCATGATGGATACAAAGATTTTGGTATTTGAGATGTTAAAGAGTTATAATGCACAAGAAAGAGTGGAGTTCTTTCAAAAACTTCATCAATAAATCAAGCACAATATTGAGAAGGTGAATGAAGTATACAAGACAAGAGCGAACAAGCATAGGAGTCAACATATTTTTCAATTAGGAGATTTAGTATGGTTACACTTGAAGAAGGATAGATTTCCCATTCTAAGGAAGCACAATCTCATGCCAAGGGTGCACTCATTCGAACCTCTAGGTCACCGTGCTAGATCATCTCTATCCCCATCTCATGAAACTCCTCCAGTAAACGACTAGTATCCATAGTAGAACCAAAGAATGTGATGTTTTCCTACTCAAGGCATCCATGATGACATTGGCCTTACCCTTGTGGTAGGTCAAATCGATGTCGTAGGCCTTTATCAACTTAAGCCATCTCCTCTACCTCATATTTAGCTCCTTCTAAGTGAACATATACTCTAGGCTCTTATGGTTAATGTAGAATTTTCACTTCATCCCATATAGATAATGCCTCTAAATCTACAATGCAAAAACAACTGCAGCTAACTCTAGATCATGCATCTATTAATTATACTCATGTTGATTCAAATAGCGAGAAGTATAAGCCACGACCATACCATGCTACGTTAGAACACAACCAGTTTGATGCTTCAAGGCATTACTATAGACCTCAAATCAATCTAAACCTGAAGGCAAGGTTAAAACCAGTGTTGTAGTCAACCACTGCTTCAACTCCTAAAATGCTCTCTTACAAGTGTCATCCCACTGAAATCTAGTCATATTCTTTAGAATTTTTGTTAAAGAGCAGCTATCTTTGAGAAATCCTAAATAAAGGTTTTGTAGTAACCGGCCAAACCTAGGAAACTACGTACCTCAGAGATGCTAGTGGGTGCCTTCCACTTAGTCACTGCTAGAATCTTCATCAGCTCCAAAGTTTCTCCTCCTGCTGACAATACATGTCCCAAAAATGCCACATCCTGAAGCTAAAACTCACACTTAGAGAGTTTAGCATACAACTTAAGCTCTATTGGAAGTGATAAAATCATCTGTAGATGCTACTCATGCTCCTCTTTACTTTGAGAGTAAACGAAAATATCATCAATGAAAACAACAACAAACTGATCGAGGAATAGTTGAAAAATCCTCGTTGTCAGGTCCATAAAAATGGCAGAAGCATTAGTGAGCCAAAAAGGCATCACTGTAAACTCATAGTTCCCGTACCATATCCTAAAGGCTGTATTCATGATGTCTGCCTTGGCAATACACAATTGATGATAACCTGACCTCAAGTTAACCGTTGAGAAGGTCGAAGCACCCTGAAGCTGATCAAATAAGTCGTCTATCCGAGGAAGTGGGTAGCGGTTCTTCACCTCAACTAATTCAATCCTCGGTAATCTATACACAAGCAAAGGCTCCCATCCTTTTTCTTCACAAACAACACAAATGCTCCATATGGAGACACACTCATATGATTATGCCCGTGAGCTAACAAGTCCTTTAATTGAGTCTTTAACTCTCTCAACTCCACCTGTGCCATTCAATATAGTGATTTAGAAATAGGTTCGGCCCTGGCACCAACTCAATGGTGAAATCTATCTCCCGAATAGGCGGCATACCTGGAATCTCTTTAGGAAACACATTTGGAAACTCATAACAACTAGAATGCCCTCCCATGCTGACACATCCTTGTTCAGCTCCTGAATCCCACATAAGAACATAGGGAAACCTCTCAACACTGAGGAATAGAATGTATGGGTATATATGAACTTCGTCATAGGCCTAGGCTTGCATCTTTGATAAGAGACCATAGCACCTTGAGACCCCTAAAGCACGACTCGCTCTTGCGAACAATCTATCACTGCCTTATACCTCCCTAACATATCTATTCCAAGGATAACGTTGAAATCCTAAAGGTCCATCTCAACCAAGTCCACTAGGAAGTTTACCCCACCTATCTCTAAGGCCACATTTGAGTAGACCCTAATACATTCCATTTTATCCCCATAAGGAAACATCACATATATAAATATAGAAGAAGATGAAGCCCAAGTAGCTATAGCAACAAATGAACAAAATACAAATGACAGATATGCTCTTGAATCAAAAAACACATAGACTGGTAGTGATAGGATTGAGAATGTACCAATGACCAGATCTAACTGCCTATCAACCTCTGCCTAGCTGATGACATTCAGGCACCCGCTAGACTGTCCTCCCTGGTATCCTCCACGATACCCTCCAGAACTCTGGGACTAGCCTCCTCCTTTCTGAGGAAAAGTGCAAGGCCACTACAGACTCCCTTGACTCTCACTAGGTTGTTAATTAGGTGGGGCATGTGCTCTCTACTAATACTGCTACTAAGGCTGCTAGTAGGTTCACTGCTGAAAAGCCTGCTACTCAGGAATAGGTATTCTACACAATTATAACAACACATGTAGAATCAAAAAATTTTGGCAAAGAATGTGAAATAGGGCATATACCTTAGGATTATGAATATTGATGAATGAAATTGCAGAAAGAAGATTGACAATGCTCAGGAAAGTCGAATGAAACAAAAACCCTAAGGTAATTCACTTAAATCTGGACGATTGTAGCAAGAATTGAAATTACAGTTTGAAGTTAGTGTTTTTTTGACTTTTCAGGGGTATGAGCAATAGAAATACTTTTGAGAGAGCAAACTATGGATGGAGGAGTGGTACGAATAATGAATG
The DNA here is from genome assembly GCA_030549775.1 of Tamarix chinensis. Lineage (NCBI taxonomy): Eukaryota > Viridiplantae > Streptophyta > Magnoliopsida > Caryophyllales > Tamaricaceae > Tamarix > Tamarix chinensis. Next base: position 59,120,622 of record CM060177.1, on the reverse strand, counting down.
AGAGTGATAATGAATGCAATTGAAAGAATTTGTAAGAAAATGGAGGATTTGAGATGAGAGAAATGGTAGCTTATCGCAGGTCAGAGACATCATCGAAGGAGGATGGGAGGTCATGTTTTATGGATCTAAACACAGGCAGAAATAAGTAGTTTTTCAAGAAACATGGACCGTATTTCGGAAATACGGTACCCCCATGTTTATTTTTGAACTTTATAGTACACGGGAAAAATTCCTGATAGAAAAATAAGGGTTGTGTTTGGGAAACATGGACCCCCCATGTTATTTTGAAAAGTTTCTGGAATTTGGAAAAAAATCGACTGACAGAAAAACATGGTCCGTATTTGGGAAATACAGACCCCCCCCCCCCCCGTACTCTTTTGAAAAGTTTCTAGAATCTCTACAAATTTCCCTAATATAAAAACATGGGCCCCCCGTGTTATTATGGAATGATTCTTCCTTTTTTATATTTCTTCGGACGGAAAAACACAGGGTGTGTTTTGGTAATACAGTGCCCCCATGTTTTTTTTCATAAAATTATTGTATTAATAATTGCTCACTAATTTGATAATTAGGAAAACTACCACATAATTTCTGAAAAACGTTCCCAATATTCATGTAATGATTCTCCTCCATCTTGCCTAGTACCGCAAATTTATTTTCATATTTAATTGCTCTAGATGAAGGAAAATATTTTTCAAGGAAAACCTTTTGCATATCAGTCCAAGTATTCACGGACCCGCTAGTAAATCATATAACCATTCCTTAGTAGCATCAGCTAAAGCAAAAGGAAAAACTTTGAGTTTAAGTTATTCTACACTTACTCCATTCAATTTCATACCGGAACATGCTATATGGAATTCCTTAAGAAATTTATTGGGATCAGTGAAACAACCTGAACCCATGGAGTTGTTGTCACTTAATCTTGTAAAAATAGGTAAAGCACGTATTAATCCAGGATTGATCTCACAAGTATCATTATCAGTAGGATAATTAATGCATAAAAGATTAGGGTTGAACATAGGAGCTACTGGCTCCTTGAGGGTTTGATCTGCCATAGGTGGATCGATGTGACATGGTCTATTAAACAAAGCCTCTATGTGGTCTTCTTCCAAATATATGGAACTTACTTCAAAAGGTAATGGAATATGACGAGCGTACTTTAATTTCCTTCTTGTTCGGGTTACAATCGGAGATGAAGAATTTGGATGTACAGATGGGATAATTTGTCCTTGATGCTCAATTGTGAGTGCCTGAGCATTACACACAATTAAAAATATATGAGTATACTTGGAGAATTTATTGAAAACAAAAATAAGAAACAACACCAAAAACAAAACTAAAGATCATAATCGCCATTCCCCAACAACGGAGCCAAAAATTTGATGTGTTGTCGTATACACAACAAATTTAGTGCATAAATCGAAATTCCCAATTATTTAGTAAATGGTAAGAAGGAGTCGAACCCAAAAAGAATAGTGTTTTAATCACTAATTTTGTAATTGATGTTATAAACCCGGTTATACAATTTTATTAATTTTAATACTAAATCTAAATTATATTAAACTTTGCTCACTACTTGAAAAATGAGGGTAGGAACGAATTGATGATGGAATCAAGGTATCAAATACTCAAAGAAGAAGAATAATTCTATATGATTTAATGTTGACCTATAGAAACTCATAATAATTCATTTTTTTTCTTTCTCTCAATATTAATAAATTGGATAAGCTCTCAATTTATTACCTAACCCTTTATTAACCTAGGTTACGATCACTAGATTCAATTACTGGCAGAATTATGATTGGAAAGCAGTCAACTACAATCATAACCACATAAGCTCGGACTATGCAATTGTAAGAATTAATGGACAAGATTAACAATCAATCTTCATGTTACTCTAGACACATTAATTAAAAATTACGGGTTAATTGTGTTGTATTAGCGGGGATTAAGTTCTAAACTAAATAGGTAATCAATCTAATTAGTTTAAATTCTTAATCTATGATACGAAATCATTCAATTCCATCTGTTAATTCAATTAAATTTCATCTAGAATCAAACATTCAAATTACGTTCTTATATTTGAAACATAATTCCATCCTCAAATCATCCTACCCTATTTTATTTACTCTAACATCTTCATACTTAGATATCACACTATAACATGCAATAACTTGTAATTAATACAAACAACATCCAATAATAATAACAACCCACTAATAGTAAGACACATAAAAAAGCATTTGGAGACACTTTACTTACATTCAATCAAAATGTAGAACTTGTAATTGATAAAGGAATAGAGAAGAATTTATCACTTGAATTGCAGATTATCAATTGTTCACTAGAATACAAGAAGATAAAGGAAGTTGGAATTGTGAAATACATGTATATTCTAGAGGGAATAGAGAAAGAGAGTACATTCAAATGTTTTGAATTCTAAAACTGATTTTTGAACCCTGAATTGATAGAGAGTATATCAAAAAATAGGTCGCGTGAGCGGTTACAAATTTTAAGGAAAAAATGGTCCGTGTTTAGGAAATACACGACCTCCATGTTTTTCTCCAACTTCTCTACCAATTGCTAAATTCTGAATATAAGCCGGAGATTTTAACACAAACCATGTTTAGGAAACATGGGGATGCTGTGTTTTTGGTTCTTTCACTATTCTTCCCTTAAAATTTCAGCACAACTTCTCTTGGTGTATTTGCTTCATTTCCAACTTTTCTCCCCTTGATTCAATGTTTATTGATGTGTTCTTTGCTTGATTTCTTCTTTTCATTGATTTCTCCTTTGAATTTCTTCAATTTTATCTTTTCTTGCAAAATCTATTCAAAAGAGAAAAACTAGAAGAAAAGATTAAATCTTATAAAATTAATGAGGGATAAATGCCATTTTTATGCATGAAAATAACCTATAAATTCCATTAATCAAATACCCCCATGCTTAAATCATTGCTTGTCCTCAAGAAAAATCATAATATGCACATGAGTACATCAAGAAATGCAAGTGAGATAAGTCACGAATTACAAGAATTGTAAGACTAGAATTATTCATTCACAAAGCTTAACAATACATTCGGACTTAAAACACTTATAAATCATAAAAGTACAATGATGAAAATATTTTGGATCAAACATCTAACTCACCTTACAAACAGTCTTATCAAATGCTTAAATGTGTAGGGAACGAGAGTTAATATAGTTAGTATCTCGCCATGCAAAGTTAGATTAAGATTAATGAAATTTAAATTGATAGATTCTTACTTTTGGTACGTGAAAACACTCAATCTTATGTGTGTATGGTGTGATGTGTTTACTCTCAAAACTTCTCCAAATGATAATGATCGCCCATATGTTTGCCATTAATCTCAATTCGCCATTACCGAAAAGAACTAAAGTATATAAGAATCAAAAGGTCTTAAATTTGGTTGTAATGGGACTAGGGTTTTAAGGTAAGATAGAATTTTGGGATTGTGGCTAGACTCTACCAACTAGAGAAGCAAAGTATATATGTATATGTATGTATATGTATATATATATATATACATTTTTTTACACTTATATATATATAAGGTACAATCCTTCAAAAAAAATTATCTTACCCTTACCCTTCAACTATATAAAGAATAAAAGATTTTTTTCATCTCCTTCACCAAAATTTTGCACCCCCATACTTGGATTTAAACTTATCAACAAACGTTTTCCATTAATATTTATTGCTTCACTAGTTATAGAGTAGGGAAGGAAAATTCATACGGGTATTAGTTGTTAATGAAGGTTAAATCAATAGAATAAGCCTTAGGCTCAAAAGGGTTTATGCAAATGGATAATAATTGTTAAGGTAAGCTTTTTGTTTTTTGTAGCTAATAAAGAAAGAAAACATTTGCCTTCATCATTTTCAAATATCCTAAAGTTCTATGCAGTCTTGAAGAGAATTAATGGCAAATTCTAGTTTCACATACCATTGGAGAGCACACACAAAAAGAAAATATTTTCTGGACAAACAATGTATCCAATGATTAAGGTCAAGCGCTCACAATGGTGTATCTACAAATTTTTAGTTTCATTTCATCTCATTCATATTCAATGCATGGATTGATTCCTAACCATTCTAACTTTCTTTCCTTCACTATTATCACATTCTCAATTTTTGTTTTTAAGGTTTCGGAAGATGGTGATCAAATCAGTCAATATGATTTAAAAATATCCTTTATGAAAATAATTCAGTCCCATTACTTTGTTTTACTCCATGAATGGATAACTCAAATCTAAAACTTCTTGTTTCAAGACGAACCAAACAACCAACACAAGATTATCTACTTAGAACACAATTTACCTAAATAGAATAGGTATAACAAAAGAGGAAGAAAGAAATAAAATTGAATAAGTTAAACTACATATATATTCACATAACACCCACAAAGACTATATTAACTTAACAAATTAATCCTAACTTAACAAATTATCACAAGCACACAAGTCCATCCCTCTACTTATCTTGTTCATTGTCCCCAATGAACTAACCAGAGAAAAAGAGATTAGGAATTAGATTTATGAAGGAGGTGGTGGGGGTCTCGATGTCCAAAATGAAACTCATAAAGAGATTACATCATCTCCATCATTTGTTCTTGATTTTGGTGTATGGAATCCAATTGGGAATAGACTTGGGTTTAAAACTCGAGATTCCATTCGAGAATGTAAGTTGAAGAGGAAGAAGAACCGGCTTGTGATTGACGTGGAGGAGGCGGTGGTGCATGGTCACCATGAGTAGGGATTAGATGTTCAATGGCAAGAGGAGCAGGAGCATCCTCGTCATCAAATGGTTGCCAATTACGTGGGTTGAAAGGATCGGTTCTAATAGGGTTCGGTAGAGGGAAATGAGCACGGCCTTGGTATGAAAGATACCATGCATTTCCCCCATGCTCGATAAGATGCATAAGACGATAATGTTCAATATCGATACAAGTGCTCATAACTTCTACGGGCATATCATCGGGAAGAGGTATGTCCAAACTTAAACAAATAGTGGTAATTAAACAGCCGATGACAATATCACCCTATTTAGAATTACCTACCCTTTGAAATTTCTTAGCTAGAAAATAAGCAGTGTCAAGTCGACTATGGTTTAGCATAGCATTGATGAAATAAATTTCAATGGAGCGAACCACCCCTGTACTATCCTCCTCCCAAAAATGGTTGTAGCTAAGAGTCTTTGTAAATATCTAAAGATGAGATTGAAAATCCTAAATGCCTTGGCTTCTGAAATTCAAAAAGTATCGAGGGTGGGCATATTGGAGACATCACCAATTTTAGTGAAGATATTATTCACATTGAACCAGGGAAATATGATACAATGACCCCCCGGAGGCAACATAAAAATATGTGCTAGTTCATGCAAGGATAGTTGTCTATCCTCATTAGAAAGGCGAAAACAAATAAATCCTTGGTCATTTGGGGAATCACTAACATCAGCACATAATTCGAAGGTACTGAGAAATTCTAATTTTAATGCCTATATGTATGATTAGTATAATAAACGAAATTGTGCAAGCCTACATTCCATAGAAATTCCATTACTTGAGCATGTATTCCTACAGTATTTAGACAACCATCATCCAAATAGCTAGTGCCAATAATGCGCCTTTGAGATAAGTAGTCGTACCTTTGCTGTTGTTCCGGGGTTTTAAATATGATACCTAGTTCATTTGGCGAGTTTCTTCGGTTCCGTTGTTGATTTGGTGATGATCGAGGTCTAGAAGATTCCCCCTTGATCCGTTGTTTCTTTTTGGGTGCCATCTACAAAACACACAGACATTAGTAAGGATAGTGGGTTAGAAGGTAATAAAATTTTGTTTGGTCTTTATTTCCAATGTATCACATGAACTGAAATTTGATGTAACAAATATGGTGATACTTGGCTTGCAATTTAGTAAATTTTGTGCCATGAAATGATTGGCATTGAGATGCATCATTCATAACCATATCCACATTCACAATATGCTGGGATAAAGAATTTCATCTTACAAGAATGAATTCACCATATACCCCTAATTTACCAAGAATGTATTGCAATTTGCAACAAAATTTCAACTTGGATCATTTACATAATATGTGCCCTAAACTTGTAATAAATCAACAATGATGTACATTGTAAGTTTGGTAACAAATTCAACACACGATTGCAAATGTATTATTACAATTTGTCTCCACGCAAATAGGTATTCTGTACAATTATAACAACACGTGTAGAATCAAACAAGTTTGGCAAAGAATGTGAAATAGGGCATATACCTTAGGATTATGAATATTGATGAATGAAATTGCAGAAAGAATATTGACAATGCTCAGGAAAGTCGAATGAAACAAAAACCCTAAGGTAATTCACTTAAATCTGGACGATTGTAGTAAGAATTGAAATTAGGGTTTAAAGTTAGTGTTTTTTTGACTTTTCAGGGGTATGAGCAATAGAAATATTTTTGAGAGAGAAAACTATGGATGGAGGAGTGGTAGGAATGATGAATGAGAGTGAGAATGAATGGAATTGAAAGAATTTGCAAGAAAATGGAGGATTTGAGAGGAGAGAAATGGTAGTTTATCAAAGGTTAGAGACAGCGTCGAAGGAGGATGGGAGGTCGTGTTTTGTGGATCTGAAAACACGAGCAAAAATAAGTAGTTTTTCAAGAAACATAGACCGTATTTCGGAAATACGGTACCCCTGTGTTTATTTTTGAACTCTCTGGTACACGGGAAAAATTCCTGATAGAAAAATACGGGTCGTGTTTGGGAAACATGAACCCCCTGTGTTATTTTGAAAAGTTTCTGGTATTTGGCAAAAAATGACTGACAGAAAAATGCGGACCCCCTATGCTCTTTTGAAAAGTTTATGGAATCTCTGCAAATTTCCCTGATATAAAAACACGGGCTATATTAAGGAAACACAGGCCCCCTGTGTTATTGTGGAATGTTTCTACCTTTTCTGTTTCTCTTCTAACAGAAAAACACGGGGCATGTTTTGGTAATACGGTGCCCCCGTGTTTTTTTTTCATAAAATTATTGTATTAATAATTTCTAACTAATTTGATGATTTGGACAACTACCACATAATTTCTGAAAACATTCCCAATATTCATGTAATGATTCTCCTCCTTCTTGCCTAATACCGCAAATTTCTTTTCTTATGTTAGTTGCTCTAGATGAAGGAAAATATTTTTCAGAAGATAATTGAATATGGCGAGCGTACTCCAATTTCCTTCTTATTCGGGTTGCAATCGGAGATGAAGAATTTGGATCTATGGACGGGATAATTTTTCCCTGATGCTCAATTGCGAAAAATCTCAATTGCGAGTGCTTGAGCATTACACACAATTAAAGAATAGATTAGCATACTTGGAGAATTTATTGGAAAAAATTAAGAAACAAAACCAAAAGCAAAACTAAAGATTATTATCGTCGATGCTAAAAATTTGATGCGCTATCGTATACACAACAAATTTAATGCATAAAGCCTAATTCCTAATTACGTAGTAAATGGTAAGAAGGAGGCAAACCCACAAGGAATGATATTTTAATCACTAATTTTGTAATTGATGTTATAATCCCGATTATACAATTTCATTAATTCTAATACTAAATCTAAATTATATTAAACTTTGCTCACTACTTGATAAATGAGGGTAGGAATGAATTGATGATGGAATCATGGTATCAAGTACTCAAAGAAGAAGAATAATTCTATATGATTTAATGTTGACCTCTAGAAACTCATAATAATTCATTTCTTTGCTTTCTCTCAATATTAATAAATAGAATAAGCTCTCAATTTATTACCTAACCATTTAATAACCTAGGTTACGAACACTAGATTCAATTAATGGCAGCATTATGAATGGAAATTAGTCAACTAAAATCATAACCACATAAGCTCGGATAATGCAATTGTATGAATTAATGGACAAGATTAACAATTAATCGTCTCGCTACTCTAGACACATTAATTAACAATTACGGGTTAACTGTGTTGTCTTAGCAGAGATTAAGTTCTAAACTAAATAGGTGATCAATCTAATTAGTTTAAATTCTTAATCTATGATACAAAATAATTCAATTCTACCCGTTAATTCAATTAAATTTCATCTAGAATCAAACATTCAAATTACGTTGTTATATTTGAAACATAATTCCATCCTCAAATCATCCTACCCTATTTCATTCACTCTAACATCTGCATACTTAGATATCACATAAAAAAGCATTTGGAGACACTTTACTTACATTCAATCAAAATGTAGAACTTGCAATTGATAAAGGAATAGAGAAGAATTTATCACTTGAATTGCAGATTATCAATTGTTCACTAGAATACAAGAAGATAAAGGAAGTTGGAATTGTGAAATACATGTATATTCTAGAGGGAATAGAGAAAGAGAGTACATTCAAATGTTTTGAATTCTAAAAATGATTTTTTAACCCTGAATTGATAGAGAGTATATCAAAAAATAGGTCGCGTGAGCGGTTACAAATTTTAAGGAAAAAATGGTCCGTGTTTAGGAAACACACGACCTCCGTGTTTTTCTCCAACTTCTCTACCAATTGCTAAATTCTGAATATAAGCCGGAGATTTTAACACAAACCATGTTTAGGAAACATGGGGATGCTGTGTTTTTGGTTCTTTCACTATTCTTCCCTTAAAATTTCAGCACAACTTCTCTTGGTGTATTTTCTTCATTTCCAACTTTTCTCCCCTTGATTCCTTGTAGAATATCATGGGTCAAGAGTCCAAAAAGGGTATCTAGTTAATACATAGGTCGGATAGCATATACTCTTCACCCAACCTTGACATATATGGAGTCAGTCATCCCCACATAAGGTGTTATAGGTTGCAAAGTCATCTACCTAATCCTCTAACACCTACATATAAGATCTAAGGCCTTCTTCTTGTGGGAATGAATAGCACCCATAAAATGGGTGGTCAGTACGCTACGTACTAAGTAAGAAAACAACACTATCAAAATAGGAATACACAAGGACATGCTTCCACATTAGATAATAAAGGAATATAACCAAGTAAATGAACATCTCATAAGGCATATTACGATCCAGATCATTTTATTAAGTATATTCCATTTTCATTCTCTTATATACATTGAGTACAGGAATCCCACTATTCTTAAACAGTTGGAATGGTCTAAAACTCTAGGGGACAACAAACTCGAGCCACTATTCTTTCCAATAGAATAGAGGTTAAAAACATCTCCTCGGGTAGAATGTTCCCGAGCCACTATTCTACCCAATGGAATGGGAATACATATACATATAGAAAATATATCACTCTAGTCCTGACTCACGTATTATTCCACTATAAATCATTAGTATCTTTCCCATAGGTTATAAAGATATTTTTTATTTCATGATGAGTGGGGACCCCACTATTCTTAAACCGGTAAAATGGTCTAAAACTCTTGGGGACAATACACCACAACCACTATTCTTTCCAGTGGAGTGGAGTTTATAAATATTATCTCGAGGTAGAATGCTCCGAATCCACTATTCTCCCCAATAGAATGGGATACATATATATAGGTTTAGAAAAATAATCACCATAGCCCTACTCACATGCTATTTCACTTTAAGTGAGTAGTATCTTATTCAAGATTGATTCTCAGGAATAGGACAAAGTCAAAATAGATGTACATATAGCATAGGTCCAAATCCTTAAGTCTTTTTAAACCCTAATTATACTCCCTTTAGTTTTCATTCTCCCATGTTAGCTGTTCTACTCACATTATATTATTCCATCTCCTAAATCCCATCATTAGTATCATACCTAAAATGTACAACCTAATTCCCATAAGTCTACTTTAATAATCTCATTTTGATATATTAATCACTGAAGTATCCAAGCCTATATTCCATAAAATTGTCATAACACTTCCCATGAAATTTTCATGACTTCTAATTCCAATAGATAACCTCTAAACCCTGAACACGGAATTATAATATTAACATTTCAAGATAGCTTGCCCCAAATTTACTATTAAACATTTATGAACCCCAAATAACGATAATATTCCAATGAATTACTCAAGTTGTTATTGTCATAATTTAAACCTCGTAACACATAAATTACAAAAAACTTTCTTGTTATCCCAGAATGACCAAGTTACCCTTTAAGCACAATTAAAAGCTTTATTTTATAAAATCTTATACCTTCCGTACATATTATTTCTCCAAGTCCTCATTTATCATCATATCTCATAAGAGACCTTAAGCCCATTTACCATAACTCATTCAACCCATATTTCATACCATAAGACATATTTTCATAATTATGACATTATCATCATTCAACACATATTTCATACTATAGATTTATTTCCACAAGTGTGATATGATCATCAATCAACCCATATTTCATACTATAGATATATTTCCACAAGTGTGACATTATCATCATTCAACCCATATTTCATACCATAAGATATATTTTCACAAATCATAACATAATGATATCTCTTACCAATTCTTATTTTCTTTCAACATAACCTTTATATTCAACATATATTATATAATATAGCAACAATATCATGAAAAACACATTTAGCTATACAAGAAAACATCATCAAAAGTCCCAAGCATCGAATAGTATCTTTACCAACTAGGACACGGAGCTCTAAGCATGCAAATCCTAGACTTCCTCCTCCAAAGCTACTGGAATACCACCAACAAAAATAATAAAATTTACAGTTAGGCTCAAAGAGTTAAACCAAAGGAGAAATCAGGGTAAAGAGTGTAAAAATAATTATAACCATAGTGAAATGTGAGCTTGGGATGTGTGTATTTGTAGAGGAATGTGTGGTGAGGTTATGGTTAAATTTTGGTGGTGTTTGGTTGAGGTTTGGCGATGAAAATAGGGATGTACAACCAAAGGAATGAGTTTGCAAGGCTATGTACTAGGCGGTGTAGCTTCTGGTCAAGAGAAAAGAAGGTAAATGGCTAGGTAGTGGGAAATTTGTATGGCCGTGCAGAAATAGGCTGAGAGGAAAAATTATGCACGATCAGATGGTGCAGGGGTTGTAAGGCTGTGCAGTAGGGGATTTAAACATTATACCACCATGCAGCAGGTGGTTCACCAGTCATGCACTCTGCGATGCTATAGTATATGAGAGGAAGAAAAAAGGAAAAGAGGAGGGACAGTAGTGATGATTCCTTGCAACGGTGAGGGGGAAGGTTGGGGTGACCTTGGTGGTCAGTCCAAGCTAAAGTGTAGTGCTTGGTGATGAAGGTTGTGCACGGTGGGGGCAACGATGGTGAGAAAGCTAAAAATAGGGAAAGGAAGGAGGATGAGGAGAAGAAGAAGAAGAAGAAGAAGAAGAAGAAGAAGAAGAAGAAGAAGAAGAAGAAGAAGAAGAAGAAGAAGAAGAAGAAGAAGAAGAAGAAGAAGAAGAAGAAGAAGAAGAAGAAGAAGAAGAAGAAGAAGAAGAAGAAGAAGAAGAAGAAGAAGAAGAAGAAGAAGAAGAGAAGAAGAAGAAGAAGAAGAAGAAGAAGAAGAAGAAGAGAAGAAGAAGAAGAAGAAGAAGAAGAAGAAGAAGAAGAAGAAGAAGAAGAAGAAGAAGAAGAAGAAGAAGAAGAAGAAGAAGAAGAAGAAGAAGGAGAAGAAGAAGAAGGAGAAGAAGAAGAAGGAGAAGAAGAAGAAGGAGAAGAAGAAGAAGGAGAAGAAGAAGGAGGAGGAGGAGGAGGAGGAAATGAAATGCCCTAAAAATATTTATTTTAAGAAATATAATTAAATAAGGATTTATTAGGGAATTAATTTAAGTAATTACTTTATTTCAAATGGGAAGGATTTACTTAGGACAAATTATTAAGGAATTTATAAATATTTTTATAAGGGAAAAATTGGTATTTTTGCTAACTAAAAAAGAATTTAGGAAAAGTCTTTTAAAAACCCTAAATTAGCCTAAAAAGGTAATTTAATATTATTTTATTTTAATATTTATATTTTAAATACCCAAAATATTTTAATTAATTTATTTAACCCCAAACCACTTAAATTTTCCTTTTTCCTTTTCCTTTTTCTTTTTCTTCCCTCCTTTTTCTTTATTTTCTTTCTTTTTCTTTCTTTTCTTCATTTTCTTTTACTTCTCCCACCGGTTGGGCCTACGACGTGGCCCAACCCCTTTTCCTTTCTTCTTTCTTCCTACGGCCTAGTGCCGTTCTTCTTCCTTCGGCAATTGAAACACTGCATTTTGTGCTTTATTTCCCTAGGATGTCGCGTCTCATTTAAGAACTTATAACCAGCACCAAATGGCCCGATTCTTCTCTTTTTCTTTTCTTTCTCCTGGCCGCCGGTTCACCCCCTTCTTCCTCCTTCCTCCTCCGTCATCGAGCTGCACCTTTGAAGGTCTGGAAATTGCATCACTGGCCACGTGTGTTTTGACCAACCGTTTCTCCCCTCATCATCTTCCCCTTAACTTGAAGATCAGATTGGTATAATCTTTTTTCCTCATCTCTTGCTAGATTCCTCCCTATTCTTTCGTGAAGGGTCAACTCCGACCAAAATTTTACGGACTGATTAACGTCGCCGGCTACCCCAAACTCAGCATACAAAACCCTCCTACCAACTTCCAAAACCCTACCATTCCCTCAAAACTCATTAAATACCCTTGGTTGGTGTGATTTCGGAACTTCTTCTCCCCGAAACCCTAAGAGCTAACATGTGCGCCACTGTGACTTCAAATGAGTCGTCCGCCGCCATTATCCAACTTCGCCGCCACCTCTGCCTACCAAAATCTTCCCTACACCACCCTCTAACTAACTGAGCCACCCATCTCCCTCGATTCTTATCGCATGAGCCACCACAGTCGTGCGAAGTTCCCTGCCCATCAAACTAAAATTTTTACCCCTACAACCTTCGAGCCACCATCCACCATCGCATCCGCCACTTCTAATACCTTCTGCACCACCCAAAAACTTTTACTAATTTTCCTCCACCTAGCCATAACCTTCTTTCCCCTTTACTCCTTCTCCTCCCCTCTTTTTCTTCACTTCTTCCTTTCGGCTGCCACCTCTGCCGCCGCCCCTTGCTATGCCACCACCCTCACATTACTCCTCTCAACCTAGGCTACCACCAACACCTCAACCTCCACCCTTATTCTCCACTCTTTCTTCCCAAACCTTAACTTTCCCCCTTTTTCCTCTCTTTTCTGGCCGCCGCCGCCGCCATGCACCACCGTCGGTGCCACCCATCTCCGCCGACTCAGGGTGAAACCCTAGACCCTCTTAGCCCTTCTTTCCTATTTATTGTAATTTATTTATTCCAATTTTCAATATTTATTCAATTATAATTATTATTATTATCATCATTATTATTGTTATTGTTATTAGATGTAAGATTATTGATAAATTTTCTTAGTAGGGTCGAGAGTAGCATTGAGTTAAATAGAATGTTAGCTTCAAATTTTAGGTATTAATTGAATTATTATACGTTTTATTATCATTTTATTATTATTATTATTATTATTATTATTATTATTATTATTATTATTTTATTATTATTGTTAATTATTTAAGGAGGGCCAAGACCTTAGGTTTTTAATTAAGATTTGCACCCTTGTATTTTTATTTCTATTATTACTATGTTTACTATTATTATTATTATTATTATTATTATTATTATTATTATTATTATTATTATTATTATTATTATATTTCTTATTTTTAATATTATAAGGAATATATGTTATTAATATTATTATTACTATTATTAAATAGTACTTTCATTATTTGGAGATAGGGTCAAAAACCCCACCTTGTAATTTTAGGCTTTTATTATTATTATTATTATTATTATTATTATTATTATTATTATTATTATTATTATTATTATTATTTCTATTATTATTATTAGTATTTTATTTATTTATTATTATTATTATTATTATTATTATTATTATTATTATTATTATTATTATCTTTACTAATATTATTTTGGTGAAGGGTAGAAACCCTTATATCACCATTCGTTTTAGATTACATTAGTATTATTATTAGTATTTTGAGTAGTATATTGTATAGTAATTTTAGTATAGTATTATTTTAATTAAAAACCAAGTCTTAAGATAAGTTAGTAAATAATAGTATTTTTAGGAGGGAACATAATTCTAGTATTTTCCCCATAATAGGTGAGCCCATTCAAAGCCTTCAAGAGGTATAGGAGCGTGCTCCAAGATCGGTGACATTTTAGGTAAGGGAGTACTAAGACCGTTTGTGTAATTATGTGTTTTATATGCCATGCATGCCATATGATATGAATTATAATGTATTTTATGTGTATTTGTATATCTATCATATGTGCAGCATGATATGGAATTAAGGTGAGATCGTACATTAATTTTTGGCATGTATATTATATGTTGGAGTTGTGATATTATTGTATGGTGTGGCCCATAAGACATGCATGATGGGGTTTGTAAAAATATGATGGGAGTGTCATAATGGTTGCATGGTGGTATTAGGGATGCATGGTGTTATTAATGGTTGTATAGTGGTATTAATGGTTGCATGGTAGTATTAGGATTTGTACGGTGGTATTAGGATTCGCATGGTGGTATTAGGGTTTTGCATGGAGGTGTTAGAGTTTGCATGGTGGTATTAGGGTTGCATGGTGATACCAATGGTTACATGATGGTATTAGGGTTGCATGGTGTTATTAATGGTTGCATGGTGGTACTAGGGTTGCATAGCGGTATTAATGGTTACATGGTGGTAATAAGGTTTGCATGGTGGTGTTGGGGTTTACATGGTGGTTTTTAAGGTTTGCATGGGAATTAATGATTTGCATGGGAGCTAGGGTTACATGGAGCTAAGGTTGCATGGAAATTAATGGATGCGTGGGAGTTAGGGTTTACGTGGAAGTTAGGGTTGGTGATGGTTTCCATGGCATGGTTTGGTCAACTAGGGTTTGGAGGATAAGAATAGTGGGAGTTAGTCATGCATGTCTGGGCGAAAGTTTTGAATAAAATACTTAAGACATTAATCACTTAAAGTGAATAAAGCATTTAAAAGATATTAATTACTTGTAGTGGAACACCATGTGAGCAGAAACCAGCCGATCCACCGGTAAGGAATAGTGGTGTAGACTATTTTCCCGCAAGTGATCGATCCACGGGCGAAAAATAGTGGTGTGGACTATTGTCCCGCAAGTGACCGGCCCACCGGTAATAATAGTGGGGTATTCCTGTCATAACACCCCCAAAAGTCCCTGACCTTACCATCGCCGCCCCTTTAGTCGCTTCATCTACAGCCTCCGGCAAACTAAGCCACCATCTTTTCCTACCCAACTCATCTTTGCACCGCCCTCTAACTAACTACGCCTCCCATATCCCTTAATTTTTCCTACATAAGTTGCCCAAACTGTGCGAAATAGCCCTCCTGATCAACCTATTTCTCCACCTCCGCCGCCTTTTGCACCACCCTTAGCCACCTCTTCTACAACTGTTGCTGCCTCTTTCACCTCCCAAATTGTGTTGCAACCCTCCTCTACCTTCCCCTACCTTTCTTTTCCTCTCCCTCCCTCTCCTCCTCTCTTTCTCTTCTTCTTCCTCTTTTATCCACCACCGTCACTGCCGTGCGTCGCCATCTTTGGCTGCGCCGCCACCCTTATTCTATCCCTCTCCACTTGGGTAACCCTAAACACCCCATCTCCCACCTCCATTCTGCCTCTCCTTTACCCAGCATTTAACTTTTCCCTTTTTCTTCTCTTTTTCCAATCGCCATGCACCACCGCCCATGCTGCCTATCACCACCAGCCTAAGGTTGAACCCTAGACCCTCTCAACCATTTTCCCTATTTTTACAAGCCTTAATTTATTTTATTTCATTTATTTGAATATAAATAATAATAATAATAATAATAATAATATTATTATTATTATTATTATTATTAGTAGTAGTAGTAGTAGTAGTAGTAGTATTAGTATTAATTTTTTTATTATTATTTCTATTAAGGGCCGAAGCCCTATTATATTTTTATTTCGATTTTATTTTTATTATTCTTATGGTTTCTATTATTACTATTATCATTATTAATATGTGGTTATTATTATTATTATTACTATTTTGAATTACTATTATTATTATTCTATTATTATTATTACAACTACTTTACTATTAGTGTGTGATTATTATTATTTTTATTAATATTATTACTATTTTGAATTACTATTATTAGTATTCCAATATTATTATTACACTTACTTTACTATTAGTGTTGCTATTATTATTATTATTATTATTATTATTATTATTATTCTATATAGGGCTGAAACCCTATTGTGCCTATTTTGAATTATAGTAGTAGTATTATAAATATCAAGTCTTATTATTAGTAATATTATCATTATTTTTATCATTAGCATTTATTATTATTATAAGTGTTGTTAATAGTATTATTATTATTTAATAAGTTTATTATTTTTCAATGTAGGGTAGAAACCCTACTTTATTTTATCTTCAAATATTATCCTTACTATTATTACCATTAGGATTATTATCATTTTTGCAATATTATTATGGTTTTATCATTATTATTATTACTATTTCCTTATTATTATTGTTACTAAATTTTGTTATTTATTTTACTAATGTTATTACTAGTATTATTTTGGTAAAGGGGCTGAAGCCCTTATTTCACTTTGTTTTTGAATAATGTCCTTTTTATTATTATTGTTACTATTATTATTATTATTATTATTATTATTATTATTATTATTATTATTATTATTATTATTATTATTATTATTAGGGTAAAGTATTCAACCTTATATTATCAATTTTTATAATATTTCTATTATTTCTTATATCTTTAGTAAAGTTAGAAATTTGTTAATGTCATTTTTATTGATATGTTATTATTTTGTCAAAGCCGTAAGGAGGCGTAACAGCGTGCTATAAGACCAGTGTCGTTTTAGGTAAGGGTGTTACTAAGGCCTATTATGTGTTGATGTGCATTATGTGCTTTGTATGTTATGCATCCTTTGTTTATCATTATAATTATTTCGTATATGGTATGACATGGAGTTGAAGTATGTTATTGTATTGTTATATGGCATGTGTATTATATATATATATTAAATGGTTTGTGACCCTGTAGACATGCATGTGAGGATGTTAATGTGGTTTGTGAGGGGGGAAGGATGAAAAAGGAGGATGGGGAAAGAAGTTGATCAAGGGATGTGAGTTGACCTAAGTATTTTATTGATCCATGAGTGGAAGAGTAAAATGGGTAATTTATGGTTTTGTGTGGGAGAATATAATTTATGGTTTTATATGGGAGAATCTAATCTATGATTTTGTATGGGAGAATCTAATTTATGAAGTTGTATAGGTGAATTTAATTTATGGTTTTTTACGGGAGAATCTAATTTATGGTTTTGTATATGGGAATATAATTATGGTTTTATATGGGAGAATCTAATCTATGGTTTTGTATGGGAGAATCTATTTTACGGTTTGGTATGGGAGAATCTAATTTATGGTTTTGTATGGGAGAATCTAATTTATGATGTTATATGAGAGAATATAATTTATGGTTTCGTGTGGATGAGTCTTTGGTTTTGTATGGGTTAAATTTAGGGTTTTGTATGGAGAAACCTTAGGTTTTGTGTGGATTGAATTTAGGGTTTTGTATGAAGGAATCTTCGGTTTTGCAAAGAAGAATTTAGGGTTTTGTATGGATGGACTTAAGGTTTTGCATGGAAGATTTTATGGTGTTGCATAGGAAGATCTGATCTAGGGTTTTGTATGGATTGAATCTTGGGTTTTGTATGGATGCATCTATGGTTTACATAAAGGAATCTAGGGTTTTGCATGGATGGAACTAGGGTTTGCATGGTTAAAATTAGAGTTTCACATGGGATTTTTAGGTTTTGCATGAAAAAGTTTGAAGGTTTGCATGGGGAGGTTAGCGTATGCATGGGTATGAAATTTACGTGTGGAAAGTTGATTTGGGGTGTGAGGAAGGTATGTAGGAGACTGAGCTAGGGTTTGTGTGGATAATTAGGGTTTGGTGTGGCTGCTTACGATTTTTGTGGTATCATGTGTATTTGGTGATTAAAGTGTAATTATGAGGGTGGAATTTATGATTTGTGATGTGTGAAGTGTAAAAGGATTGAGTCATGCATGTCTAGGGTGAAAGCTTGTGAATAAGATGCTTGAAATATTAATCATGTAAAGTGGAAGATATTGAGCCGGATCCAGACTGATCCACTGGCATAATAGTGGCCAGGTACTGCAGTATCTTGGAGACCAATCCACCGGCATATAATAGTGGTAGGGTATGTTACCCTAGGTGACCGCTACACCAACTATAATAGTGGAGGATCCTGAGCTCAATAAACCAAACCGTATAGTTTTCTAAGACGTAAAAGACACTAATTACTTACAGTGGAACACCGTGCGAGAAGGGGCTAGACCGATCCACCGGCGTATAATAGTGTTAGGGTATGTTACCCTCATGACCGATTCACCAGCTAAAATAGTGTCCAGGAGCCGGAGTGCCTTGGAGACCGATCCACCAGCAAAAATAGTGGGGTTCCCATACTCGTACGGACTTGATAAAGACCATGGTGTGAAAATAATTTGATAAACGATTAATAAAGTAATTAATCTGATCTATTTTGGATCTTGGTGTATTCACCTGAATGTCATATGCCTTTATATTATCATGATGGATTATGTTCTTTTATTTCTTTTGCCTTATTGATGTGATGTTATGTGTTGGCCTTAGTGGTCGGTTACCTTGGTCAGTACGTAGCGTATCAATCACCCTTTTCATGGGTGCAGCTCATTCCCATGAGTAGTAGGCCCTTCTGACTTTATGTAGGTGGGCGAGACATCCGGCGAGGCTGAGTGTTGAGCTTGTGGTTAGCTCAAGGTTCGAGAGTGTCGTGGCACTTTTCACTCTTCTTGTTATTTTATATGCTCCTGTTATTTCTTTTGTATCGAATTTACCCTTTCACGATTCATTACATGTATTGAGTATTTTAAATGAACCCTTTTATCGGTAGTAAGCTTATTTCTCTTTTGGATATGAATTATGATTATTTTATGCGCACTTTGATTTTTAGTGTATGATTCTTTGTAGTTCTTTTATGAACTCTTGGTTTGAATTTAATATCAATATTTTCTTTAGCCTTAGCACTTGGTAATGAAATGGTCAGAGAGAACTGGTTTGGTACTAAGTGTGGTGGTAACATCCCCATAATTCACAGGTTTTTAAATTTTAAATTCTTCCACTTTTTAAAAAAAGTAGTGAATTTTGGGGTGTTACAATTTGGTATCAGAGCTGGTTTCGACCACGCTCTTCCAATTTTAAAAATTTTAAGTTGATACCACAAGTTGGTATCGGAGCGGTTGATCTAGTTGACCATGCTCGTTTCCAGAAAATGAAATTGATTTTGGAGGGTTTATTTAAATTTTGAAAATAATTTTTGCTCTAATCAAAACTCTTTTTGTTTTAAATTTTGGAGCCCGGCTAAGATTAGGGTTTTCCCTTGGAAATAGGAAATTTTGTTAATATAATTTAAAACCAATGGGTTTGTTTCTAAAGTGTTTCTTTTTGTGTAGCTAGATGGCAAACAATGGAAGAATTAATCGGTTAGAGGAGGCCATCACCACCTTCTTGGAGTTTAACCAGCGCTCTCAAAACACTGAGGAAGACTAGCTTAGGAGGGTTACCGGACATCACCCTCCGATGTATTCTAGGGAGGAGAACCTAGTGGTCCTAGAGGGGTGGATCTGCGATCTAAATCGCACCTTTGAGGCCATGGATTGCCCACCCGACCGACGGCCCAACATTGTAGAATTCTTCCTTCAGGGCGTAGCTGACGCCTGGTGGGAGGAGTTTCACACCAAAGAAGGTCCTCCAGCTACCTGGGAGGCATTTAAGACCACCCTCCGCACTAGATTCTATCTTGAGAGCCTCAGGAGGGACAAGCTCTAGGAGTTTATGCAGTTGACGTAGGGGCCGATGATCGTCCATCAGTATCACGTCGAGTTTATTGAGGTTCTTCTGTTTGCTCCAGGGATCGCCGCCAATGAGTCCACGGTGATCTTCCAGTTTGAGCAGGGACTAAATTTTAGCATCCGCCGCATAATGGTTGTCGTGACCTATATGAGTGTGCTGGCATAGCAGACACGCTGGTCCACTAGCAGGCCGCCATCCTTGGCAAGAGGAAGCCCGAGGTTCAGAGTTCCGGGAGCAGGACACAGCCTAGGTTTGGAGAGTCTAGGAGGCCCCCACAGAAGGATCCTAGTAGAAGCCAAGGGCCCCCGAGATGCTTAGTTTGCAGGAACTTGGTAGGAACCACCCGGGCAAGAATTGTGTAGGCAAGTTGGTCACTTACCTAAATTGTGGGAAGGTAGGTCACTAAGTGGTGGAGTGTTGGAGGCCACCTAGATTTCAGCAGAGTAAGAACCGATCATATCAGTAGGGAGGAGCCCTGATGCCCCAGCAGCAGGCGTACCAGTAGTACCGCCAGAATTCGTCCTAGTAGTATTATCAAAGAGCACCTGCTCCATCTGGTGCCCTAGCTCGAGAGACAGGGGACGACCATAGGGATCTAAGCCTCATCCTCACAAGGGAGGCCAGTCAAGAGGGTACCTGAATGTTATTAGTCAGGCAGAGGCAGACCGACAGTTGGACGTCATTACTTGTTTGTTCACCATTTATTCATTGCAACAATATGTTATATTTGATTCGAGTGCCACGTTGTCTTTCATTTCCTCTACTTTTGCTGCTAAGGCTGGATTGTCACCATCTGCTAGAGTAGAGCTATCTGTTATGCTTTCGTCTGGCGACAAGATGGAGTGTAGTCAAATGTTTTCCGATATGGCCTTAGATATAGGAGGGGTAGACTTCCTAGTAGATCTAGTCAGGATGAATATGAAATATTTTGATGTGATTCTGGGCATGGATATGTTGGGGAGGTATAAATCGGTTATTGATTATGCCCAGGAGAGGGTGATTTTGCTAGGCCTGAAAGGAGCTAGGGTTTTGTACCAGAAGACTCGGCCCGAGCTGACTTCTAAGGTAGTGTGAGTGGTTGCATTCCACACTTTGATCAAGAAGGGGTATTCTCTATATTTATGCAGTGTGCAGGAGCTCAACAAATATTTGACCGCACTAGATAGCATACTAGTGGTTAAAGAATTTCTAGACATGTTCCCAGAAGAAATACAAGGTATGCCTCTGGTTCAGGAAATTGACTTCAAGATAGAGTTAGTGCCGAGAGCTGAGCCTGTTTCCAAGGCACCATACAGGATGGCACAGGTGTAATTGAAAGAGTTGAAGGCCCAGTTGGAGGAACTATTAGAGCACGGATACATATAGCCGAGTGTATCGCCGTGGGGAGCACCAGTATTGTTTGTGAAGAAGAAGGATGGTAGTCTCCATCTGTGCATTGATTATCGAGGGTTGAACTAGTTAACGGTGAAGAACCGATACCCACTCCTGAGGATTGATGATTTATTTGATCAGCTAAAGGGTGCTATAGTGTTCTCCAAGATTGACCTGAGGTCTGGGTACCATCAATTAAGGATCGATGATTTTGATCTTATGAAGATTGCATTCTGGACCCGATATGGGCATTATGAATTTACGGTGATGCCATTTGGACTTACAAATGCCCCCGTAGTGTTCCTAGATTTGATGATGAGGATATTCAGACCTTTCCTTGACCAGTTTGTGGTGGTATTTATTCATGATATTCTAGTGTATTCCCAAGGAAACAAGGAGCACAAGCAACATCTATGCACCATTTTGAGCACACTGAGAGAACATCATCTGTATGTGAATCTGTCAATGTGCGGGTTTTAGCTCTAGGAGGTAGCCTTCCTCAGTCACATTGTATCAGCTAAGGGAGTGGATGTGGACCCAGCTAAGATTGTGGCATAATGTTATCTGTAGTGTTTTCTTAGCCTTAGCACTTGGTACTGGAACAGTATGAGTAAATTGGTCTGGTACTAAGTGTGGCAATGGCATCCCCAGAATTTACGATTCTAATTTATAAGTATTGTTTTAAAAACAAATGTGTAAATTTTGGGGGTGTTACAGGAAAGGAGAATGAAGAGGGAGCTCCGTAATGGCTTTATGGCACAAATATTAGTAGAGTGAGGCAAAACCAAAGAGAAATATGGAGAGTGAGAGGTATATATATACGTACATATGTGCATGTGTGGTGTGAGTTGGGGAAGAAGAAAAAGAAAAGGGGGTGTTGGCATGAGATGGTGATGGTGGTGATTATGTAGTTACAATGTGATGGTGATGGTGATGGTTGCAAGGGATAGTTAGGGTAGGGTAATAGCTATAAGGTGAGGGTGGTGATGTTTGATTGAAGTATTGCATGAGAAGAAGAAAAATGGTAGGGGGAAAGTGAGTGTGTAGATTGTGCGATGGGGTGTAGTCAGGCAAGGATAAGGATGCAGAAGGAGAAGGAGAAGAAGAAAAGAAAAAAAAATAAAGAGGTAAGGTAATGGGTGATAGATGCAGAAAGGTGATGGTGTAAGTTTCGTAGATTCAGGAATTGCATATCAAGTTTGGCACGAGGAAGAAAAGAGGGAAAAGAAAAGGAGAAAGAAAAAGACGGTGATAAAGAAAATAGAAGGGTTGGGGGATTAGTTTAGGGTTATTTTATATTAGCTAAAGGTAATTAGGATTAGCAGAAACTTTAGCGAGTTTTGATTTTGGTTTACGAATGATGGTTTATCAAAGTTAAGGTTTTTGGAATCAATTAAAATTATAGGATTAAGGAGTTAGATTAAGGCTAGCATAATATTTATTGAGATTAACATTATATTAGGGCACTAATGATGCGGGATTAGACTACGTAAATTTTTGGTATATTATAGTTCAAGCCAAACAACCCTCCCCGTCTCCCTCACATGTCCTATTTCCCCATCCATTTCTGGCTCCTATGACCACTCCTCTAACCTAAAGCAACCACCATACATAATCTTTGCTAGCTATATGGACCTTGTCATTACCCACCCCTATGCACAATACTAATCTTAGCCATCACCTGAACTCCCTCACTTACACCCATCATCTTCTTCTATGATTCCTATATGCACATTGCATGCCTAAGCCTCTCCTACGTTGGTTCCCTACCCTTCACCCCAACTATATGCATGTATATATGTATGTATACACATACACCCCCTTACATGTAGACGTGCATCATGAGCAACCCCCTCCTTTCCTTACTAAATTTTCTCATCCAAACAACACCACCAGAACCTTCCTCGCCTAACTGTTGTTAATCTTCTTCTCTTTTTCCCACCTTCTTCCTTCTCTCTTACCACCCTATTTTTCCTCCTTTTTTTCCTTATAGAAATTTCTGCCCATCTATGCCCCCTTGCACTATCTTCTTCTCCTATAGCAACACCCTTGGATAATGATAGTTTTTGTCATTACCATCTCCTTGACTCCACCATTACCTCCACCACCTCGTAGCTATCACACTGGTAGCCATCCCATCACCAACCCTTCCCTCTTCTTCCTCTCCTTTTCCTCTTCTCCATTTCCCCTCCCCTACCTCCTAGCCTAGTCTCTTGTTCTATTGCACGACTATCTCAAGCAACACCCACCTCTTACACCAGACCATTGAGCCACTACTACCTTCACCTCCCACTAAATCCCCCTACACCTATCATTTGAAATAGCATCACCCAACAACCATCTTCAACCATCACCAACAAGCTCTGAATCCTCATGTGTATGCATAGCTCACATTGTGCATACAACATGAGTTATGCTTTGATTTAAAAATTATTTTGGTACTTGTTAATATGTAAGGGTATTTTGGTAAGTCTATGATTAGTGAATATTTTTAATAAAAATTATCATTTTATCAATCAAATATTAATATGGTTATTTTATTATATGATGCGAGAACATTAACCATCATTTTGTATATTTGTTATAAAAAATATAACAATTTGGTTGATTCCATAGACATGCATCTAGGAACTTTTTTCTAGCTCATTCTTTCAAATGAACCATATTATGAA
This sequence comes from Tamarix chinensis, assembly GCA_030549775.1. Taxonomy (NCBI): domain Eukaryota; kingdom Viridiplantae; phylum Streptophyta; class Magnoliopsida; order Caryophyllales; family Tamaricaceae; genus Tamarix; species Tamarix chinensis. Next base: position 59,096,558 of record CM060177.1, on the reverse strand, counting down.
GAATGTGTCATCATTAAATGTTTAATGATCCATACAAATTCTAAGGCAGCCATCCAGCATCAACTTCAACCCCATCCTCTTATGTGATTAACTTCAACATCTTCAATGACCTCAATATGGCTCAAAGGGTTGCTTGATGGGAACAAGAGGGAGCCACAAATCTTCAACAACCCCCATCATTTTCGAGATCAAAATTTAGTATTTTTAATTTAAAAACAAGGCTTGATAACAAAGAAGGGCAACAACCATTTTGGTGTTGTTTTGCATGGTATCAAGGGAGATAGTACTAATTCTTTCAAGTCCTTTTTTAGTATTCTAAAATCTTTTTCACAATATCTATGGCTACCAAAAACAACCCTACACCATAAAGAATGGAGATATGAAGAATCATGTTTTAAGAGTAGCCCACATTCATTTTCAACATTGTATTTTCATGTCCATTTAATAAATCAAGGAATAATAACCAACCAAGGAGGGCATGAATTTGGGATAATTTTGACACATTTTCAACACTTTTATTTAGGTTATTTAAATTCAATTAAAGACATACAAATAATGGAGATGTAGCAGCCATTTTCGGAGTAACATGGTGAGTCAAATGAGAGTCATTATTAATAGCCTAGTTAGGTCATTTTCAATATTTTTAGCTAAACAAATCAGGCCATGGGAGATGTATGGAAGGCTAGAAGACATAGTTTGCATTATTTGGTTACTTACAATGGAAAAGAACCTTTGTTCCCCGCTATTTATGTTTATAGATTTTATATATGTTTTTAGTAAGTTTTAATTGTCTTTTATTTACTACTAAGTTCCTTATATCTCATTTAGGGAACTCAAGTCAGTCCCCCATATGGCTGAACTTGAATTTCATTGCTTCTAAGATCAAGTTAAATCCTAAGTAACTAGATGAGTTAGGATTATTAGTTCATTATAATGGTTGGTTAGCTAGTAACTAAGTGTCTTACATACTCCTATAAAAGTGCGACAAATCATGGGATGAAAAGATAACTTAGATGTTATTTGTTTAGCCATTAAGCATTATGTTTCTTCCTTCAAACTCTAGTGCAGGAGTTTTGAATTTCCATCTTTCAAAATCTTGCTAATTTTATCCTAAGTATTCAATACCTTAGGTGGTATCTTCAAGTAGATGATCTAACGAGCTACCAAGGATTATATTATCATCTTCCTCTTCATATCATTTATGAAATTTTCCTTGTTTAGAATTCAACCCAAAATTTCATCATCAACTCTTAGCATAACCCAATTTGTTGCCCATATGCATCAAATTTGTATCACAGCTCAAAATTTATAAATTGGGTACTATCATTTAATCTCCACATTTGTGTTATCCCATCCATCCCTTTATATCATCATCATTTATTTTTAATTATTTCCTTTCTATTTTCATCCATATCACCCAACCCCACACAAACTTCAACCCCTAACCATCATTCACACACAATTAACCCCATTTTCACTTACCCTTTTCCCATACCTAATAAAATTCAAAAAAGGTAAAATGTAACCATTATACTTTAATGGTAGCTATTCTAATAAATACCAAAAATATCTTGAAATTGGCCAATGTAAACCCATGCATTCTAACAAAGAGGTAACCGATGTAGAACTTGATGCCATCATTCAATTGTTGAAGGAAAAATAGAAGATTCAAAAAGACAAAAATGAAAAGCTTAATGTTATTTCTCATGAAGAATGTAAAGGGGCTTTTGATTTAAAAGTTGAAGATGTCATTCAAAATACAATAAGATGATTCCTTTATTTGATGAAGAGTCCCTATTGGTTATTAAAGGCCATCTTAGTGAATCTACTTCCTCACCTTTGAAGAAAATTAAACATGTTGAAACCTCACATTACCACCTCCATGACCCTCAACAAAAAATAAAATTTGAATGTATGCATGAGGTAAATATTGATACTTTTACTTCTTTTTCTATGAGAAGTACTAGTTTTAATAAAGTTCTTCATATAGTTCCCCTAAATATGCTTGTTATTCCTCCTAGGGTACCATGGTGTGTTCTAGATTTTGTGAAAAGAAATGGTTGGAAATATTCTTTAGACATTGAAAACACCATCCTTTTCTTACCACCTTTTGAAAAAATCATAAACCAATTACTTTTCATTGAAAATATTTACCACACTAACAAGTTAGGTATTCAACCATTCTCTTTAATGAGCTTATTTGTACATCAAAAATTCTTAACCTATGAATTTGTGAAACTTTTTGATGAAGTTAAGCCATATAACATTAAAGTAGATACACAAAACATTCATTTATTACCCTTTGATGAAAATAATGGTCGTGTGAATGCCTTAAACTTCCATTTCTATCCTAAGGTGAGTGAATTTGTGAACAATGCTTTTTAACACTATGAGCCACAACCTCTAAAACGTGGATACATGAGTTTTGATGAAAAATAAAGTGTCTCAAAACTTCACTTTAAAAACTTTGATTGGAATCTCTACATATGGTTTAGCCTTCATGATTTTAAGCTACGCCTCTACCATTCTCATCTTATGTTTATTATTGATGAGGAACCCTGTTCCTTATTCAAAATCAATTATCATAAGTCCTATTATGTTTGGATACAACTTGTTCTTATATCCTGTGTCCAACTAATTTTTAGAGAAAATTATATCAAGTGCCAAGCTAATGTTGGATTCAACAGGTTGAATCCTCAACAACCCGGGGAGTTTGATGTGGGAGCATTAACCATCATTTTTGACATTTGTTATGAAAAATATAACAATTTGGTTGATTCCCTAAATATGCATCTAGGATCTGTTTTCAAGCTCATTATTTTGAAGGAACCATATTATGAAGAGTGTGTCATCATTAAATGTTTAATGATCCATAAAAATTTCAAGGAAGCTATTAAGCATTAACTTCAACCCCATCCTCTTAGGTGATCAACTTCAACATCTTTAGTAACTTCAATAGAGATCAAAGGTTTGCTTGATGGAACCAAGAAGGATCCACGAATCTTTAACAACCCCATCATTTTTTTGCATCAAAATTTAGTATTTTTAATTTAAAAATAAGGCTTAAAAATAAATAAGGGCAACAACCATTTTGGTGTTGTTTTGCATGGAATCAAGGGAGATAGCAGTGATTCTTTCAAGTCCTTTTCAAGAATTATCAAATCCTTTTCACAAGATTACTGGCTGCCACAAACAACCCTATACCAAAAAGAATGGAGTCATTAAGAATCATGTTTTACTAGTAGCTCACCTTCATTTTCAACATTGTGTTTTTATGTCCATTCAATAAATTAAGGCATAACAACCAACCAAAGAGGGAATGAATTTGGGATGATTTTGACACATTTTCAGCACTTTTATTTGTGTTATTTCAATTCAAATAAAGATATACAAACAAGGGAGATGTTGCATATATTTTAGGAGTCACATGGTGAGTTAAATGCAAGTCATTTTTAAGAGCATGGTCATGTCATTTATAGTATTTTTGGCTAAATAAATTAGGCCTTGGCATATGGTTGGAAGGCTAGAAGACATTGTTTGCAGTATTTGGTTACTTACAACCAAAAAGAACCTTTATTCCCTACCATTTATGTTTATAGATGTTATATATATTTTTAATATGCCTTACCTTGCTTTTATTTGCTACTAAGTGCTTTGTATCTAGTTTTGGGAACTCAAGTCAGTCCCCCATATGGCTGAACTCAAATAATATTATTTCTAATGTCAATTCAAATCATAAGTAACTAGATGAGATAGGAATATTAGTTCATTATAATGGTTAATTAGCTTGTAATTAAGTGTCCTACATACTCCTATAAAAGTGGGACAAATCATGGGATGAAAAGACAACTTGGTTTTCATTTGTTTAGCCATGAAGCCTTGTGTTTCTTCCTTCAAACTCTAGTACATGAGTGTTACATTTCTATCTTCCAAAATCTTGTTGATTTTATTCTAAGTGTTGAATACCTTAGGTGGTATATTCAAGTATATGATATAAATAGCTACCAAAGATCATATTATCCTTATCTTCTTCATCTCATTTCTAAAATTTTCCTTTTTTTGGAATTTAACCCAAAATTCCATCATCAACTCTTAGCATGACCCAATTTTTTCCTATATGCATCATTATAATTTTAAGGTACAAAATTTTTATTAACAGAGCATAATAATTTTTAGGAGGTTACCGATAAGTTATACTTTTTCTAGAAATTAGGTAACTTTTATACACTACTAAAATGTTTGGATATCGTATATTACCACATTAAGGTTTCATACGTAAATAGTGACAACTATTTCTGTTATACTATAACCTTTATGCTCTGCTAAAATGTTTAGATATCACATGATAGCATATTAGGATTTTTATATGTAAATTGTGTTAAGTAAGATTTGTTACATATAATTATATATTTATAATTGTTATCATGAGAATAAAAAAAGGAAGAATATTATCCCATGTTAAATATTATGTTTATAAAAGTATGATTAAAATGGTTCTATTGTCTGGAAGAGTTTTTTCTATGATATGTACATGTGAAAATGATAGGTTGGGCTTGTATAGATATACTTGTAGCATAATTATTATTATCATGTACCCTACGGGAATCTTGGTCATTTAATTTTATCATGATATTTAATCTTAATAGGAATTCCTAATATGTGCTAATTATTAGTAAGTATTGTAGTAAGTGATTTGATATTTTAGATAAAAAAAATTTTAGATTAATTAATAATATTTTATGGTCTAAGGGTACTTTGGTACTTTTGAGTGTACCATGATGATTATTCTAATAAATATGATTGATATTTTTTATTTCTTGATAAATATGAGAATATGTGTTTTGGTGTTTTAAAAATGCATATTTGGACTTTATGCGTGAAATTGTGTTTAAGGGATAAATGATAATTTGGTGTGTCTTAAATTTTAGTTACATGATAGCTAATTTAATTATGATATGTATCTTTTTATGATAATTTGATAAATAAAATAAAATATATAATAGAAATGGATGATAATGTGGTAGCTTTTTTCCCCCAGGTATTTTTGTCATTTTTAACCTAAAGTGCCTGAGTGTGAATAATAAAGCTTGGGATGTACTTAGTAGATTTCTATTGTTGAAATTGATATCGGTCTTGATTATGATTGTCTATGACTCTTGGAAATGAGCAAAAATGGTTAAGTATGAAAATTTTGATTATTGTGATTGATATATGGTTTTATGGCTGAGATTATAAAATACTAATACCTAAATTTAAATACCTCGAGATTGGGAGTAATGTCTCTTTAGGGGTCACTACCCTAAAGACTTAGTTTAGCCCATGATTTTCTATGTATTTTTATATCATGCCTTAGTGCCCTAGTCAAGCCCTATATCCTACTTTATTTATCTCTACAAACCTAATAGAGGGTATGTATACTTATGAATTTGGTGTCATTGTCAATAGGGTTCTATGTTACCTTTGTGTACTAGTGTGACAAGGGAACCTTTGCATCCCTAATTTGATAGTCGGTAGGATACTATGTTATCGTTATGCATTGGTATTCTAATACCCCATCCCAATATCCCTCTAAATGTATTTAAAATTATGTTCATATAAAATAAATTAATTCTAGTTTTAGAATGGCTTCAAATTCTAATGAAATGTGAATTTTAGGTGTACCGATTTAACTAATTTACTTAACTGATCAATTGGTGCACTAAATTTTTGTTCTCGATAAACCACTCAACTAGTTCGCCCAAACCCATCAATTGGTTATCCTACAATTTTAGATCCATCTTTTATTTTTATTACAAATTCTCTCTAATAATATTGAAAACTTTTGAGTAGAGTACAATTGTGTTATAAAGTATATTTTAGTGCTTTGAGATTATTTTCACATTATTTGGATCATTATAAAATTTAATTAGCTAAAATTTTCCTAAAAAGCACTTTTGAGGCAAGCCTCACCTTTTCTCTTCTCCTTCACCTATCCCTCTCTCTTCTTGTATCTGGGCTATAAGATTGACCTAACTCACCAACCCACTACCATGCCTGTTCCTAACTACACTCATTCCCACCATCACCCCATCAAGTTAGATCCCACTTCGTGGTTGGCTACACTCAACCTTACTAGTGTCATCTCCCTCTCTCCTATGAATGACCACCTATCCTTGCTTTTTTAACTTTCATATCTAATCCATTTCATTCTTTATCTTTTAGTTTTGAGTATCCCTTCATTTTTCCCTTTTATTCTCTCTGCTAAGAAAGATAGAGATTTGCACTAGTTTTCTCCCCTCTTTGTGTGAGCATTGTATTCCTTTCCCTTCTTCTAATCTTGGTTTTATTTCTCTCTAGATTTCCTGAAGCAAGGAAGAATTAAGGTTGAGAAAGGTTGAAGATTTCAAATCTCTCCCTAACACCCTATTTTTGATATAAAAAAGGTGGTGTTTTGTGTTCTTCTTCTTCTTATTATCTCGATTTTTCCTTGATTTTAATGAATTTTTGAAAGATGAGTTTTAATTTCTTTAACTTTGATTTTATTAGGAATCGACATTTTACTAGATAGCTATCATGTAGGAGATTTTGTGCTAGAATAATTCCTTGAAGGTAAGGCATTCTTATCTATAACATAAATAGGGTTTTGTTGTTTATTGAAGTTCCATGTGTTTAGTGTATATATGAGGATGATATAATTTTTATTCTATTATCTGAGCATGTGGTATAATTCTTTAAAAATTAACATTGCTAGATTTCATTGATTTCAAGCATAAATTGACCATTTGAGAATTATTTGTTTGAGTATGCACATTACCATGTATCCATGTGATTCTTTGTGTACAACATACATTTTTATGTGTGTTACAACATAAAAGCATGCTAGGATTAATATGGTAAAGTGTGGTAAATTTTGGTGTGTATATTGCCAGTTAGGGCTTGTTTGGTATAGGGGTAATAGGGGTGGAAAAATTTCCCCTCTATTTTACACCTCTTATATTAAGTATTTAATAATAATAAATATATTTTTAATGAAATGCCCATTTTTTCCCATTTTAGATCAAATTAAGATCTAAAATGGGTATTTATTAGAATAAAAATATTTAATTTTAAATAAATTATATAAGATATATAAAATATGGGGGTAATTTTTCTACCCCTATTACCCCCATACCAAATGAGCAATTAGGGTAATGTTTTTCCCAAACTAGTTAATTGATTTGTTAAACCCATTGACTGGTTATGCGAGTAGTCAAATGGTTTGGATTGGTTGGTCGTGAGATCGATCGGTTTGTTTGATAAACTAGTCAACTAGTTTTCATGAACATTCAATAGGTCAGTCAAAACCATCAACTAGTTTCCATGTAGATAAAAATGGTTTGGTTTCTACTTAGAACTATCGACCGGTTGGACCAAACTAGTCGAATGGTTTCTATGACCAGTCAATTTGTTGGTCAAATTTATCGACAGGTTTCTCTATAGGCTAAAATGGGTTGGTTTCTACGTAGACCCATTGACTAGTTGGACCAAACTTATCAACTGGCTCCCATGAACAGTTGATCAGTGAGGCTAACACGTCCATCAGTTCTCTAGTGTTCTTTGGGTTTAGGTCTAGTATGACCAAACTAGTCGAATGGTCCCAGGGACGGATCAAATGTTCTACTAAATGTCACCTAGTTTATTTATAAATTATTATGTTTCTCTTAGGAATTTTTAGTTGATACTTCCATGTATTTAAAACATTTAAATTATGATTTCAACTATGGTTACCCTAATTTAATAAGAACAACCATTATGGTATTTGTGACTTGAATTCGATTAAGTTTGGTGTCATCTGTAAACACCTAGTTGGTGGCTTTTATGCTTTGTCATGTGTTTGTTGTTATCACTTGGAAACACCAAATTTCATTAATATTGGAAGTTAATTATGTTTGGTGTTATCACCAATTTGATTAATAGTGGAATTTAACTATGTTTCGTGTTATCACTCGGAAACACCCATTTGTTTATACGCAGATTTTATTATGATTTGTAATATAACTTGTAAATACATAATAATGGTATAAGATTTTTTTCAAGCCTTTTTCTCAGGCTCTCATGGTAGCTATTGGAAGTTAGTGGGTTGGATGCCCTTTGGTTATATTTTTTGCTCAATACCTATTTCATTCTCTATTGGATTGCGATCGAAAGGGGGTATGCACATATCTTTGAGTTATAAGATTATAGTATGGCAGGTAGGCATGGCATTGATGTCTAATACACGTGGGTGAGGTTTCCCAATACAAGCCCCTTGTAAATTTATATTATACATTGCTTAGGCGAGTGTAGTATCCCAACTTTTTTAGCCCTCGCAATAGAGACATTAAAGGCATGGTGGGTGAGTAATCTCAATACAAGCCCCCTTGGACTACTTTAACCATGTGTAGTGGGCGTGGTATCTCGATTTGTGTGAGCCCTCATGGTAGAATCAATCAATTTGTTGTGGGTGTAATATCCCTAAAGAAAACCCCTTTAATGTATCCTAACCCTGTGTTATGGGTGTGGTATCCCATTGTAATTATTTATGCTGCCATGACTTTTGTTCATGGTAGAGAATTGGGTGTAGCAGAACAAACTATCTTATTAACTAAAATTTATATGGTAACTAAAGGAGGAATTCTAATATGGTTTATATTGTATGAATTATGATGTATTTACAATATTTTCATACTTCCATGATTTCCATGCAAGCATGTCTTATTGTACTACTACTTGAGATTAAGTTTTGAGTTGTGTCGATATGATATCACCATTTTGTTAACTAACTTCAATGTAATGCATGAGCCTTACCATGTTTTTGGTATTATGCTTTAACAATACTTCATTGTACTAATACTATACTTGTGTGGACACTATGATGATCCAGCTTTTTATCCAAGGAGCAGAGGATGATTTACAAGGTTATGACTCTTAGTCAGAGTATATTAAGGGTGATGACGTGGGCCATTAGTGGGCTATTATTGGTGTTGGAGGTTTACCTCTATGCCTACAAGTTAAGCTAACCAATTAGGAGTGTTTTGCCCACTACTTTGGGAAATGTTTGTATTTTTTATTATTGAAATTCTTAGCTTGATTTTCTATGTTTGGTTTTGTAAACAATCATACTCATTTTATCCATAATATAGTTCTTACCCTTATTACCTTGTATTATCTAATTAAGGTTGTGAGCATGCATCTTTTTGTTTATTATTCCATTTTGCCTTTCATCAAGCATAGTTTAGGTGATGATCACACCTCTCTCATGGTTGATGTTGTGATAACATTCGCTAGTTTTTTTTTAAATGCTTCCACATTATCTTAAGAAAGAAAGTCTTTTGTTCAAAAATTGGGGGTGCTACAAGTATGACCAAAGTACCTTAGTGTCTTCTGATTGATATGATATCTCCTTGAGAAAATAAAAATGAAAATAATTATTATTTGATTGAAAATGATTATTAGATTCATTAATAGTAGCCTTTGTGCCTACCTATGGTTTGGTAGTAGCCTTTGTGCTCACCTATGGTTCAGTAGTAGCCTTTTTTCCTATTTGTGGTTTCATAATAACCTTTGTGCCTACCTATAGTCGGTAGTAGTCTTTGTGTTTACTTTTGTTTTAATAGCAGCATTTGTGCCTACATGTGATGCCATGAATTGTTATTGGTTTGTGCTGGTGAGCCTACCTATGTTATGAGAGTTGTTCATATTGATATTGAGATTTATGACCATGGTTATGAATTGAGAATGATATTTCTACTTATGTTGTGTAGTATATGGCCTTAGTGGTATGTATTTATATGAATGATTATCTTATTTTAATCATTGTATGTATATATAAATGTTTTATATAATATGTTTTTGTGATGCTTTTATATGTTCCATGCTAGCTTTTCTTATTTTTTTTATGTGATGGGTTACTCGGTATTGTTTTATTGAAGGATTCATTTTTATGGGCCCTTACTTATTCAATAGGTAGTTAGATTTGTAGGTTAACTTGCAAGATCAATTGAGGTCTATTATTTAGGTTGAGAGTTTCAGGCTATCTTGTGTTTTTCTTAGTTTCTTTTGATCCAAAAGACTCTACAACCTTAATGAATTTATGTATTTCCCTTCACTAACATTTTATAACCAATAATAGTTTCTTATTTGAAATGATGTTATTTAGCTTAACTCTATCTCTACTCTAATTATATGGTTGTGTTATTAATTTAAGTGGAGTAGAGTTTTTAGCCTTAGCATTGGGTAACAAAATGATAGAGGAAACTAATGTTGTAGCAAGTGTGGCAATAACACTCCGTATCTTATTTTTTTACCTTCTACAATTAACTTTTTATATGAATTTTTTTTCTTATTAACTTTGGAGGTGTTACAAATGTAGACAAAAGGTTGTAGGTTCACTAGTTACTATTAGGACTAAGTTTGAGACTATAGAAGATGCTGGTGGGGACTCGTAAATAGGACTTGCATACCATGTATGATTATTCCTTTGACGCATCATTAAATGTGTAGGCCTATAGTACCTAGTCAATGGTTAAGCAAAGGTTTGGGGTTGATCAACACTAGGGTGGAGAGAAGTGATTTCAGGCCATGGGCAATCATTAGTTGGGTTCTATACCTCATTTTGGAGGTAGTTGATTTAATTTGTGTTGAGACACTTCATATGTCGATGGTATGGCAAGAACCACCCAAGGATAGCTTGTGCTTGGTAGTTCGTTCAGTTTCATGGTTGTGATAGGATAGGGCATCATTGATTTTAGTTTTATTTCATTTAAGCTAGTTTCCTACAAGGGTAGGCATGTTTTAGGGTACTATGGTTCAGACGCTAGCTTAGATGGTACAACCAATAGATAGTAGGGTGAGCAGGGCTGCTCTGTAGTAGAGGATTTTGAGGCTCCATGTTTTTCATCAAGGGTAAGGTTCAGACAATGCTACAAGACCACCTCCATGTAGTTTTCTAATTGTGATGTGTCAATTAGAGGCTAACACAGAGGTAGATATCGCCATATGTACATTTACCATATCTTATTTTCCTACATGTGTACTTTTTACCTTAGGGGTTCCACATTATTTTGTGTCTATTGCTTTCATACCTAGGGCAATTATGGTTCTTTTTTATAGGATAGAGACTTTTGTTGTGATCTAGTTTAAGGATAGACTTCCAGATACTGGGCACTATGGGGACGTGGCTTTAGTTTTTAGTGGATTTGGAATCCTAGTAGACCTCATAGAGATTAAGTTTCACAACTTCAACTTAATTCAGGGGATGGATATGCTCTCTAGATATTGTGATATTTCCATGGTGTATAGGAGCATTTAGTTCTCAAAGAACCAAAGGGTTCTAGGGTCTTTTACGAAAGATGCAAGCCTAATCCCTTAGTTAGGATGATGTATGTGGTTGTGCTTGGTACGCTGGTGCAAAAAGGGTACTTGCTCTACTTATATAGTGTTTAAAACATGGGTGTTAAGGAGTTGTCTATTAAGGATATCCTAGTGATACAAGAGTTTCTAGATGTGTTCACAATGAGATCCTAGGTAAGTTGCTAGTGCTGGAGTTGACTTCATGATAGATCTTCTACCATGGAAAAGATATATGTTAAAGGCACCTTATCACATAACATTAACTGAGTGTGCTCACTATAAGAGTTCTTGGAGAAGGGCTACTTTCGACAGAGAGTATCACTTTGGGGAGTACCACTCTTTTTTGTGAATAAGAAGGATGGTGGGTTGAGGCATTGCAATGATTACCAATGATTAAATTAGATTATGGTGAAGAATCATTATCCTCTACCTTAGATTGATAAATTATTTGATTAGGTACATAGGAATATAACATTCTCAAAGTTACCTTTCCACATGAGGTATGGCCATTACAAGTTCACCGTGATGTCATTTAGATTCACAAATGTGTCGATGGTGATCGTGGCTCTCATAAACCACATTTTTTAGTACTCATGATTATATACATTGATCAGCTTTTGTGGTTTTTGTTAACCAAATTTTAATTTACTCTAGGACTCATGGGAAATAAAAGTAGCATTTGAGGTAGACATTGTCTTTGTTGAGGGAACATATGTAGTACCTGAAACTCTAGAAGTGTAATTTTTAGATGAATGAAGATGTCTTCTTTAGATATGTCATTTAAAGAAATGTGATTTAGTAGATCCTTTGAATATATGATGAGTATTAGAGCGGTCAGCCCCAATGAATGTTAGAGAGGTGCAAAGTTTTCTAGGTTTAGTAGGCTACTACAGGCATTTTATCCTAGACTTTTCAAAGATTTCCTATCCTTTAACTACCTTGTTGAAGAAGATAATGTGCTTTCATTGGGATGGAAAGTGCATTGAAGCTTTCAAGGAGATCAATAGAAGATTGATTTAACCTCCTTTGCTTCCTTTACTACCAGGTATAAAGGGGTTTGAGGTGTATAGTAAAATATCTAAGCAAGGTTTAGGGTGTGTGTCGATGCATCATAAAAGGTTAGCCTATGCCTTTTGTTACTTGATGTAGTATGGACCAAACTATCCTACTCATGATCTTGAGCTAGTTGCAGTGGTCTTTTCCATGAAATATGGAGGCATTATCTATATGGGGTGTAGTGCAAGTTCTTCATAGACCATATGAACCTTAAATACATTTTCACTCAATGAGAGTTAAACATGATACAATAAAGATGGATAGAATTAGTCAAGGACCACAATTTATAGTTAACATAGCATGAGGGTAAAGCTAACATTGTAGGAGATGCTCTCGGTAGGAAGACTTCACATCTCTTAGTTCGTTGGTGATTTCAAATTTGATATAGCATGACCTTAATGACATAGACATAGAGATCATTATGTTTTTGGACCTTGAGATGAGGATGAGTGATTTCACATACACATCTACCAATTTTGACAAAATCCAACCTAGTTATCTAAGAGATTTCAAGCTTGAATGGATTAGACATACTATAACTTAGGGTAAATCTATAGGGTTTCAAACATTTTAGGATGGAAATATTCATTTCTAAGGTAGGAGGTGCGTTCCTTAAATATATGGGAGCTTAAGAAGAAGATTCTTGGAAGAGTCATCATGCACCTTATTCCTTCCATCATAGAGGGAATAAGTTATTCAAGGAATTGAAGTAGATCCATTAGTCACCACATAAGGATTGTTAGGTTGCAAAATTCATGGCCAAGTTCTTAAGTTGTTAGAAGGTTAATATCAAAAGCAAGTGTCCAACTGGATTAGTTTATCCATTGGAGGTTTCCAAGTGGAAGTGGGATAGTGTATAGATTAACTTCATAGTTAGGTTACCAAGGACACGTAGTGTTTCACATTTGATCTAGGTTGTAGTAGCCAAATTAGTAGTATTTATAACTATGTAGTTGATGTAAAGTATGGACCAAATGGCCAGTGCTTATAGGAAGCATGAGGTATGGTACTACCACGGGAAACCTAAGGACATTGTGTCACACTAATATTCTAGATTTTTATCAGAGTTTTTGAAAAAGTCATAAGTAGTTTTATGGATATAGCTACATACGAAAGCTACTTTCCACCTAGCTATAGATGGTTAGACTAATTACACTATTAAGACATTGGAGGATATGCTTCATGAGTATTTACTTGAGTTTTAGTGTAGTTGAAAGGATTTCCAAGATCTGATAGAGTTTTCCTAGAATAGTAATAGGGATAACACCTTTTAAGGCACTCCATGGATGAAAGTCATGTAGTATCATGTGCTGGAGTGACTCAAGTGAGATAATTGTCTTGGGACAAGATAAATAGAGGGTACTACAAAGAGGATTAGGCCGATTTGAGATAGGATGAAGGTTATCCAAGATAGCTAATTTCCTTTATGGATTAGGGTTTTGACATATAACAATGTTCTTTTTGTAGACTTCAAGGACAAAGTCTCTTTTAAAGGGATACTATCCTATAGTAAAATCCTTTTAAATATATTGATATAAGATAAAATAGTATTGAATTTGTGAAGTGCTTGAAATTCTAATATGTAAATTTTAGATGTACTGGTCAATAAGTTGCAAAAATCGATCAAGCGGTTTGTTGAGGAACAGATTTATTCATTCCCAGATAAACATAGACTTATTTGCCTAAACTAATCGACTGGTTGTCCCATGTTTGAGAAGCTTTTCTGATTTTGATTCTAATCTCTTTCCAAACTTTTTAAAAAATTCTAACTAGAATTATTTGTGGTAAAAAGCATACTTTGATGCCTTGGGATTATCATTACATTATTTAAATTATTCTATGATTTTATTTAGCCAAATTTCCCCCAACAGCACTTTTATGATATTTCTATTTTTTTTCTTCTCTTTCTCCCTCACTTTTCTCTCTCTTCTAAGTAGCTATGGATTCCTTTTTGATTTTCTATACCCTATTCCCTTACTCACTAACCATCTGCTATATCCCTCCCTAACTACACTCTACCTACCCCATATCATCATACTTTTCTCATACACTTCGTAATCCACACTCCACTAAGTTAGCCTTTTATTCTCCCCCCTAAAGGATGTTGACAAGCTCCTCCCTTAAAGTCTATTTCTAATTCATTGTTACCTGTCACCTTCAGCAATTTCTCTCTTCTTATTTTCCCTTTAGCAAATTTTGCTAAGTGTTTAGGTATCCTTCATTTTTCTCCCTTTTCCTTGCTGGTGGGGAAAAACAAAGGATTATCCCTTTTCTTGTCATCCTTTCATCATTTCATATATATTATTTCTTATCCTACTCTTAGCTTTAGCTATGCCTTATTTCCCTTAAACAATGAATCATTAGGGTTTCAAGGAAGGTTGAAGATCTTATCTTGCTTCTTTTAAAATTCTATTTTAATTTCAAAGGAAGGTTGTGTTATGCCTTTTCTTCTCATTCCTCTAATTTTCTTTTATTGTGTTTTGAAAAGGAGTTTCTTTAATGTTTTTCATTCTTAATTTTCATAGGAAATCTAGATGTTGTTAGAGGCCATCAAGTTAGGAGGAATGGTGTGCTAATTGATTTTCTTAGAGGTATGACATCCTTATATCTAATATGAATAACCTCTTGTGTTGGTTTTTGTTGTTTTGAGTGCTTGGTATGTACATTGATTTATTTGTATTATGTTGAGTCCTTAAATTTGAGTATGTCACCATATTTTAATTTATGAAGTTTTGGAGCATGTTTAAGTACTTTCATATTATGCATGAGTTTAGTGAAACGCATGCATGATATTGTTGAGAATTTATCCTTATCATGATTTATGTGAATTCATATGTGGAGTATGTTTTATTATATGTTCTACAATATGGAAGCATTATAGGATTAATTTACAGAAGATTAGGACTTTTTCTTACATGTGGTTCATGCCTCTAGGAACTATTTCTCCTAGATCTATCAACCAATTTGCTATAAATAATTGATTAATTGTGTGAATAGTTTCTTAGGTTGATAACCCTCATTGGTTAGATACTTGAATAGAATATTAGTTTGATGAACCAGTTGATTGGCCACAGTGAATAGTTAATTGCTTTGCCAAACACATCGACTAGTTGTGTTGTATGTAGAGTGGTTTGGCCTATTCTTAAATACATCAATTTTTTTGGCCAAATATGTGAACTGGTTCCCTTAAATAGTTAATTGTTTACACTAAACATTTGACCAATTTCATGTGTATTCATTTTTCCTTCGGTTTAGAGCAACTAGACTAGTTGATTAGTCCTAGTGTTTAATCTATTAGTGTGTCTGAATTTGCCATATTTATTTATCAATGATGATCTTTTATTAGGACTTTTGTCTTAAAATTTACATGTAATTCCAACATCTTAATCATTATTTAAACCACACTTAACCTAAATTTAATATGGGTCAAAATGAATATTCTGATCTGGCTTGAATGCCTTATATTGTTAAGTTTAGTGTAATACCTCACTTTTTAGGGTTATTAATTTACATTAATCTATGCATTTGATTATGATAGAAAAGGGTTTTTTTTATCTTAGTTTAGAGGTTTGTTTAAGTTTGGTATGGCTTTATTGAACTTAGTTTTGATTTTGGAAGATAATTAGTTTTATCAAAAAACTAATTGATTGAATTAAAATTATCGATCGACTAGTGTATTCCTTAAAATTGAATTTTGAAACCCAATGTACCAATCAACTTGTTCGGGTACCTATCGACTAGTTTGATTGTGCTAGTTGTTCTTTGGGCTTGATTTTCACTATGAAACTTTCCCTAAAATTTTTGCAGCATTGTGATTATGTCTAAGTAGCTTTTTTATGAGTTTTACCAATCATCTGAGCATGCCTAACCTATTTTATATATTTTCAAATATTCATGATGGGGTAATTTCTGATACATCACTTTCATGACTTCAACTATCTTGTCATCATTATCATCTTCTTCCTCTTCTTCTGCCTTGTGGAGAGTTTCCGGACCCCCAGCTATAATAGTGGGGTTCGTGTACTCACGGTGAATTAATATGAGAAATATGCGAAACAGAAGTATAAGACATGAAAAGATACTAATTACTTACAGTGGAACACCACGTGAGTCGGGCTAGTGAGGTTGATTTTTTGATCCACCAACTATAATAGTGGCCAGGTGTGTTTCACCCTGTGGAGTGATTCTAGTCCACCAGCTATAATAGTGGTCAGGTGCATTTTGCCCTATGGAGTGTTTTTGGTCCACTAGCTATAATAGTGGGGTTCCCGTACTTACAGGGAATTAATATAAGAAATGTGTAAGATAAAATATTATTTTAAGTTTGGTTTAATGATATGAACTTGAATTATGGTTTGTATGCCTTACTTGTTTAAGTAAATTTACCTTGTTTTTTTCTAATTGTTGATTTCTATTTTAATGTGCTTTCCTTCTATAAGTGCTAATTAAATTAGTATAGAGTATGGTTATCCAAATATCTCTATCTCTTTTTGAATTATTAGTCCTCTATTGTTACGTTACATTTTTCCTTCTCTCTATTTTGTATCCTTTATTGTGGTGGAATCAAGTGCTTAGTACACCTAATTTCTAGGTATAAGGTTACTTTTCCCCTCCACCTAACAAAGACTAGGTATAAGGAGTTCATCTTCTATGTTGGATGTAGCATAATACCTTTATGTTTGTGTTTAAGCTTTTGCAATCAACTCTTTTGAATGAAAAATTTTATTCCTTAGAATGGGAATTTTACATGTGGTATTGAAGCTTTTGGTTGTTGAGAATCGTGTTTCAGTTAGAAACTCAAGTTTCACGATCCTAAATGTTTCCACTTTGTTTTAAAATTTAGATTAATTGTGTGAGGAATCGTGAAATAGGTAGCTTAATTGGCCTTATTATGTGTGATTTGACCTTATGTTCTTAGTAAGCTAGGTTTTTCCTAACATTATTTCATTATTGTAGCTCAAGAAGACACATTTTTGCATATCAATCACATCATGAATTGTGGTGAGCCAATAAATCTACCAACATGGTCTCTGGTCAAGATTTGGAACCCCTTTCAAATCTCTAAAAGGATTTGTATAGAGGCTATGGGCATGTAGTTAAGGATATACTGCTCTCCACCTATCTATAACAAGTCAATGAAAATATCAAGTTGTTTTCATCAAGGTGATAGTTGGTGATATTGGAAGAGCCATTGTGCACTTTGGCTATAGGAGCATAAATGATGCAATGATATAATTTTAGTGGGTTGTTTGAAGATGTAGCTTCTTGGAGAGGAGTCTATCCTTTGGTGTTATGAAGACATTGAGGACTAAGATAATTGAATTTGAGAGTCACCACCATGGATTAACACATAATACCCTTTATTTGACCATGAACCCTAGGTGTCAACCACGAAATGTAGCCATAAAAGTTGTCAACTCAATAAGGATGAAATTGTTGAGGAACAAAACCGAACCATCTAATAGTCTTCATATCATAGCACTTCAAACTAAGGATCCTTTAACCATCCCCATCTTCTTTTTACTTCATCATTACTCATGGACATGTTGCTTAGTCATTTTGATCTTTAGCTTAGACGAACTATTAACTAGGGTTTCTAGTTTGAGGTTTTTTTATGCTATTTCTTTCTATTTAGTGGCTTAACCCAGTCCACTTTTGTCTCCATTACCATATCATTTACACCTTTTTAAAGTTTCTATCTCATAAAAGATCTCTTTTAAAGGGGTTGTACCCTGACTTGTTGACCTTGATTCCTCATAGTATTTGCCTTGAAACATTAGAGACTGACACTATTTTTTCTCACTCCACCTTTACCTTTGCTGATCTATCATTGTTTGCTTCTTCAATCTTTGTAATCCTTTAACCATTTGGCTCTTTGACCTTTTTAAAAAAGTACATTGCACATCATTTTGAGGGGAGGTCCTTGTAAATTTCCAATATTAACGTACAATAGACCCAAACAAGCTAAGTTCCACTTGTGAAGAATCAATAGAAACACAAGAGAGTAAAAGAGGTGACCTATCAGATAAGGAAAGGAATACATGAGTCGCATCTCGAGCTTCTTAGCATAGGTGTATTAAGTTTCAGAGTTCTCCCTCTTTTAAAGGGTAGTACCCAGTAGTACATAGTACCAACTCAAGTAGAGTTGACCACCAAGATAACCTACTCTTACATCCTTTTTCTCTTCTTCCCTTACAATAACTTATTAACTTTTGGGATGAAATCTCTTCTAAAGTGGAAGTGATGTAATACCCAAAATTTTATCCAGTCTTAATCATGAATAATTAAAAAAATTACCTATTCCTAATATTGGGAAATTGATATTTTTACTTTACCCTAATTCCTTAATCCTAAATATTAATAATCCTAATGTTTATTCTAGGTCATTAATATCTTTAACATAAGCCTAGTCCTGGATGGTTGATAATTAATTTTACCCTAATTCCATAATTTAAATTATTTTAACTAAATTATAATCCTAAGCCTAAACTTATTTTCTTTTTCTCCATTTTTCTTTTTCTTCTTCTTCTTTTCTTTTCCCTTTTATTTTCCTCTTTCCTAGCTTCCTTCTTCTTTTTCTTCCTCTTCATCCTACGTGTCTCTTCTCCCGACCATTTTCCTTTCATCATACTTACACCCTACATCTATCTTATCCTCATAATCACCGCCATCACCTCCTACATCTCAAGGGATGTGTTTGTTGAAAATTTCACCCAAAAATCTTCACCCAATCTTAAATCACTTACCATATTTATTTATTTTTCCTTCACCATGAAAACTATACATACACACACACAAACTCCCCTCTCTCTCTACACTTCATTTATTTTTCCCACCTAACTCCCTCTATTACCATTGAACACCCAACTGAAGAAACACCTTCTTCTTCTTCTTCTCTTCCCTTTTTATCTTATTCGACGATGTCAGACATCAACAATCACTCACCACCCCTGACCACAAGCAACCATAATTTTTCCCCCAAAAACCAATCACCACAACCATCCCCTCAATCCCTTCTCATCTGAATCACAAACCTATTCCAAACAGCCTCATCTCATGCTACACAACTCACCACCGTCACCTACCTTCCTTCCACTTACTTTAGCTTTGGCACCAAGTGTTATTGTAGCTTCTTTATCAATTTAAAGGAGTAACATTTACACCACCTATCTAAAACTAAGAGCATTGTTTCTTCCTTCTAATAATCAACATTAATTGGCATTCCATCCCCTTTTTGTTGTGTAAGGTATGTCTCTATCATTTAACACTTATGTGATTCAATTTTTCTCAATTTCACCCCTCCTTCACCTTATCCTTTCATTAGTTTTACTCATAAGTTATAATTTTATTTTATTTATGAGTCTTAGGTGACCTTCAGGAAGCCTTGAAGGAGGCAGGTTATGCTTTATGTGTTAGAGACTCATATCTTTTTTAGTAAGGATACAAGTCTTAGTTACGGTTTTGTGATAATTATTTCTTTGCCTCAGTATATACTATGTGCATTATTTGGGCTTACTATCACTTTTAGTATGTTATGTTTACTCAATACACTCGACGTACTGATTCCACACTATTTCATGTCGTTTGTAGGTTCTTGTGATTTGCTTATGTGGCATTTAGAGTGTCGAGTCCTTAGTTACCTCTATAAGAGTTTAAATTTGGATAATCAAGATCCTACATTCTATTTCACTTTTCTCTTGTTGAGATTTTCTTCTTCTAATGATCCTGTATTTAATATTTTTTTTGTTTAGTTTTGTAAGTCTTATATCAAACTCGAGTCAAGTGATAACCACACCTGTCTCTTGGAAAATAAGTTTACTTTTTAGCCTTGAACCTATTGAAGGTTAGTTATGTGTTGTACCTCTTCTATATGATGATAGAATCCTACATTTTTTATTTAGTTTCCATAAAATTTATTCTAAAATAAATAAAAAATTGATTATAAAAATGGAGATGTTACACTATAAGCTATTTTTTGAGAAGCTAAATATTATTTTAGTCCAAGTAGAACATAATTTTTTACTATTTTGTTCCTTGAGTAAAGAAAAAACAAATATAAAGTTTATTTTTGAAAAAATATACAATGCACCTATAAATTTAGGTAAAATATATGATATAACTCAGAATTTTTAGAAATGCACTAGATAGCCCTAAGTTTTAAGAGTTACACACTAGGGCATCCTCTACCCATATAATATTTTAACTTTTCATTACCTTTCAAAAAATTAAAATATTAGTGTATGAAATGACCAATTTATCCTTAATTAAAATTAGTATCACTTCCTTAATTTTTCATTACCCCTTTGTCTATTCTCATTTAATATGAAATATCTAAAATATCCCTAATAGTAAAATACCAGCATTACATTTTTTTCACAATTTTCTAATCAATTACTTTCATTTATTTCTTTGTATTAAATTTATTTATCCATTGAATGATGCCTCCATTATATATTGTTTGCAATTTTCTCACCAATTCCTTTCATTCAGTTTCTTTTTATTTAATTTATTTATTCATTGAATATAAACTTGAGCAACTACAGAGAGATCACAATGATTGAATCCAAGAAACCAAGATATGTGACATCCAAGAAGCAAATCAATCATTAGAGTTATAACCAAATAGATCAAGACACATAAATATAAGTCATCGCGAACCTTCAAACTAAGAGAAGGACATTCCAAAAATTATTTGGTTGTCTTGCTTTTATTCTACCTATTTTTATTTAAAGAGAGAGAATAAAATCAAGATGAGGCAAAATAAATTTTTATCATATTAAGTTTATATTATATAATTATTAGATTTTATTTTATGTTTAAATTTATTTTTATCAAAATTAAAGAAAATGAAATCGAATCCCTCATTTTCTATATTTGAATTAAAATAAATTTACTTCTATTTCATTTAATTAAGAATGTAAATGAAAGTACAAAAATAAAAAACTATAATATTAAAAATGACAACCATTAATTGATAAGAGGAAGAAAAGGAAAAAGATGAGGAAAGCGGTTTAGGAAAATATAGGGAATAATAAGTAATTTAGGTTAGGATAAATTAATCATTCCACACATTCATATTGTTTTTTTTTAATTATTGGCTAGAAAATGGATTATATGGATGGAGGGATAACTAGTGTGTAACCCTCAATGCCCAAGGTTATCTAATGTGTTTCTAAAAAGTTAATATTATATCATATATTATGTCCAAACTAATAATTATATGGTATATTTTTTATTTATTTTAATTCAAATTAGTCCCACTAAAATGCAGTTTTCTTTAATTTTTTTCCTAATTAAGGGACCAATATAAAAATAAATCTAAAGAGACTAAAATGAATAATTTTCTATTTAGGAGCCAAAATGAAAAAGATGGGATTATAAAAAATAAAATAATATTTAACTCAACTTTTGATCTTCCAACTACTTTTGTTGGACATACTATACCCTTTGGTTCAAAAATTTTGATAAAATTTAAATTTGTATATATACACACATACTAGAAACATAAAACTAAAATTATATATGTTAGTTTGTTTAATTTTTGCTGAAACTATATGTTCAAAAACATGAAAATTTAAAAGACAAACATATATATATATATATATATATAGAGAGAGAGAGAGAGAGAGAGAGAGAGAGAATCATGTAAACACCATGTCTTAAAATACAAAGGTAGTAACAAATTCAAGTTATAGGATTAAGCAAATGAAAGGTTGAAACTAAATTTTTGGACTAAATAGATGGAGAAAAAATAATGGCATAACTATAAATATAGAAGAATAAAAACATAAAAGATCAATCTCACCTTCATTTCCTCTGCCTAGCCCTGACACCCAGACACCCCTAGCTCTACTCTCTCCCTGACATCACTTTCTGTCTCCCCTTTCTCTTTTTTCTAGCTTCTACGACATGTGCCACAGCCACCAATGAGTGTTGCCTCCTTCTTTCTTCTATTTCCTATCCTTCATCCTTTAATTTCCTCAACCTAGCCCTAACCCCCTGATACCCTATCTCTGCTCTCACCATCACCCCCATTCTCTTCCTTTCAACTTTCATAGTGTGCACCAGTGTCACCAATAAGTTTTGTAACCTTATTTCTTTTGTGTCCATTCACTAATCCTTTATTTCCTTTCTTTAAGGACCTCTAATGAGAGCAATTCACTAGTTTTCCAAGATACAGTATTTTGGGTAAAATTTATTGCATATCCTAAAAGGATAAATAGCACCGCCAATCATTTGCAACATCATCCTCATTGTCATCTATAGCTAGGACATCATCTTTAGTCAAGTTGCATCAATCCTTTATGCTTCTCTCTTCTCCAACTTTAAGTTAGGTTCTTGCTCTTATTTCATTTTTTGATTGTCGTATTAAGGTCTCATTCTTCATCTTAAGATTCGATTAAGGTAATTTGTAAGATCAATTTGTTTTCTCTAGCATCAATTTGGATCAAAACAATCATATTTAGCATTTAGTTTTTCATTGGCCCCTCGCCTCCTTTAAAGTTGTGGTAGCTCTCATATCTTGACTTGTATCACTATTATTCTTCTTTTCCCTATCTTTCTCTTTCTATGCATCTTCTTTGGGATGAGAAATTAGTATTGAAAAATCCTTACTATAACTTTTAAGCCTTGAAAATGGCTATTGTATCATAAATATTGGAATATTTAGGAGATGTGAGAGGGTAAAAAGACTAGAAAAGAACATGATGGCATAGTGTGTAGCACAACCTCTAGCCATTATTTGAATTATATCTGATGGTCATCCAAGTAATATTTGAAGTAGTGCTAGAAATTGGTGATGAAATCTATGAAGGTGTAAGAAAAATCACTCAAAATTAAACAACAAGATAGCTATCCACAAGATGTACAATGCAATATGAAAGACAATGTTCAATTTAGTTAGAACTTATGAGGTGGATGTGTTTAGCTTAATATATGGTCATATATGTTTGGGAAGGCATTCTATAAGCAACTGATGAGTGAAATATAATTCATACAAGTCACTTTTTAGTTGTGTTTACTCTTTCCACCTTAGTTGGAGAGTTGGTTCATCACTAATCTAAGTATTATTTTACTATGTAGTTTGTTTGTTTCTTATGTATTATTTGTTTCTTTTTTCCATCCTTCACCAACCTTATGTTCTATCCCATTTTTGATATATTTTTCTTTGGTTAAATGTGCTTCATTAAAGTCAATTGATGCATGGTACAATCATTTCAAACTAACAAAATACATATAGTCTTATCTTGTCATATATAAAATCATAAGTATTATTCAGGGTTTAGGGTTTATGTTAAAGGTTTAGTGTACCACCCCATTCTAAAATTATTCAAAAATATATTTAAAATTATATTGGTATAAAATAAAGTAGTTTTGGTTTTAGAAAGGACTTGGAATTTGGGAAGAAATGTGAGATTCCAACAATACCAATGGACTAGTTACCCAAACAAGTCAACTGGTATGTCCAACGACCCTCATTTTCATTTTACCCCTAACCAGTCGATTGGTTTTCTTAAACCCATCTACTAGTTAGGTTGTGATTCCATAATTCTTCCCTATTTCACTTCAATTCTCTTTCCAATGTTTATGAAAACTCTTAAGTATGCTAATTAGCATATTTTGATGCTTTAGTATTATTTTTACATTAATTAGGGCATTATATGATTTTTATTTAGCTAAGAATCCCCCAAAAGCATTTTAAGGTACTTTCTCTTCACCTACCACCTTTCTCTTTCTCCTCTTATCTTTTTCCTTCTCATCTATGGCTAGATAATAAATCCTCACCCTATTGATGCTCTATCTTGGTATGATCTTGCTTGACTTTATTTTTCCTATCCCATACTGTACCATGTATTCCTCTTTGAAACTTATATACAACACTTCACTCCACCCTTAGAAGTAAACTTCCTATCCTCTCTCCCCTTCCTTTCTATTTGACCAACAAACCTTTCTAACTCTCATTATCTGATTCTTTCTCCTTCTTATACACGCTCATTAAACCCCTCTTCACTTGCTCTCCCTTCCTTATAATTTTTTATGTGTCAGGTGTTCTATTTTCCCTTCCTTTTGGTATGAAGAACCAGGCTTTTCCTCTCAATCTCAAATTTTGATCCTTATCACCATTTAAACTCTTATGATCCCTTTCCTTTCTTCTTTTTTTGGCATACCTTGCTAGGTGTGAAGGATTTATTTCCTCTCCTTCCCTTTTCTTATTCCAGTAGAGAACCAAGGCCCCTATCCCTTATTCTTTTGATTGAATTCAATTTTTTCCCTGCTTCTGAATCTTTACTTTAGTTCCTCATTGTTTGATATAAATAAAGGCAAATTAAAGTTTTGAGAGAGCTTAAAATTTCTAGTTCCTCGATGATCTTAGTTATCTCTCTCTTGTGGGAAATAGGTTGAGAATCCACACCTCTATCCTTCTTCTTTATTTATATTATTTAAATTAAATTTTAAAAGTATGTCTTACCAATTTTGGACTCTTAATTTCCTTAGATAATCAAGGATCTTATAGTGAGCCATCAAGTTAGGAGAATATTCTCTTTACTAGAAGATTTACCTTGAGGTAAGAAAATTCTCTATTCTATATGAGGATTGGTGTTCATGTTTGCATTAGTAAACACCTCTAAATTTTGGTATGTGGCCATGGAAAAGCATGATCTACTAAATATGTGATATATTAAGATATGTGTTGTGAATATGGATGGTTGTAAGTATGAGATGTGGCATCATATAAATCTTTGGTCATAAGAGTGAATCATGTGTTTACAACATAAGTTAGATTAGCAGACAGTTATGTAGGTTCTATGTATCAAACATGTCTATATACTTAGCTAATTTCATGACTCTAGCTTTCTAACCATGAATCATATGATGTTTGAGTAAGTAGTATGTGATCTCTCAAGCTTTTTGATGAATTTATGATATAAGTGAATGATTGGTGTTGGATGTGATATCATGAAGCTTGAGTTTAACATTGTTATGACTCTCATTAATTTCCCCTTGTTGTTGATTATATAAGCTTGCTTAGGTTATTTTAACTTAAGGCGTTCTTACCTTTAATATGAATAGGGTTCTATGGTTTATTGGGGTTCCATGTATTTGATGAATGTGTGAGCTTGATTCAATTTGAATTCTATAATCTCAGCATGTAGTGTAATTTTTTGTAAGTTAATATAGCTGAAATTATCTGATTTTTATGCATAAGTTGGTCATTTGGGCATGATTCATTTGAGTATGTATATTACAATGTATCCATGTGATTTTATGTATGTAGCATGTATTTTTATATGTGTGATGACATATAAGAATGTTAGAATCAATATGGTAAAGTGTAATGAATGTTAGTGTGAGTATCACAGGTCTAGGTAGTGTTTTACTCGAACTTATTGATCAATTCCTCACACCCATCAACTAGTGATAAGAGTAGTCAAATGGCTTGGTGTTTGGATAAGTTGGTCACGAGATCAATCGATTGGTTTGATAAAGTAGTTGACTGGTTTCGATGAACAATTGATTAATTGTCAAACCATCAACTAGTTTCCCTATAGAACAAAATGGTTTTGTCTCTACTTAGACCCATCGACCAATTTGATCAAACCAATTGACTAGGTTCCATAACCAGTCACTTGGTTGGTCAAACATATGGACCAATTTCTCTGGAGGCTAAAATGGGTTTGTCTCTACTTAGACCCATCTATCGGTTAGAACAAACTAGTCGATTAGTTCCCATGAATAGCCAATCGATGAGGCCAACCAGTCGACTGGTTCTCTAGTTATGTTTTGGTTTAGGTCTGGTATGACTACACCAATTAACTGGTCCTAGTGATTGATAGACTGGTCTAACTGAATGCTGCCTGATTCATTACTAATTGTTTATATTCTCTTGAACCTTTTATGATAATAATTCCATGTAATGACAACTATTTAATCATGATTTTAACTACACTTGAACTTAATATAGATCAAACTAATATTATGATGTCTTGTGTGATTAAGCTTGATGTCATTTTTAAGCACCCAAAGGGGTGGTTTGTATGTCTTGTGATGTGTGAACATTATTGCTTGGTAAATCCCATTTGGTTATTAAGGAAAGTGTAATTTTGACATATAAAAAGGCTCGGTAATAATGATGATGATGTATCTCTTGTGCTCTATTTAACCTTTTTGCTAGATAACACCCATCTAGTTATGGATGAAATTATAATTATGATATTCATTCCCCATTCACATAGTACCTTTCCCATACTATCAGGTTGTCGCCAGTATACGAGAGTGGGATTAATACTATGACAGGCCATCATAGTATGGGTACTCATATAGAGGGTACACCATGATTGGTGGATTTTTATCTCCCTCACCTGCAGTACCTTTTCTGTACTACCAGGCTATGGACTGTACACGAGAGTAGGATTAATATTGTGGTGGACCATCTTGGCATCGGTGCTCAAAAATAGGGTATGCCATGATGGGCGGGTTTGTCCTTTTCATTTAGTGTCATTGCCTAACATATTGGAATCAGTACTCCACTTTGGAGGATATGCCTATGTTAGGGACTTACGTACCCATGTGTGGCTACCATGACCATTTTTCATGGTGGAGGCTTGGTGTGTTGTACGAATATCTTAATAAATGGATTGTGTGTTCATATAATGGGATAATAATAATAATAATAATAATAATAATAATAATAATAATAATAATAATAATAATAATAATAATAATAATAATATGGTTTATTTATGCTTGTGATATAGGCAATCATCATGTTGGTATTTGAGAATTAAATTTGAGGTGTTTGGTGTGAGCACTGTAAAACACCAATTTTGTAAGAGGTTTTTGATGCAAACACGATAAAACACACAATTTTTATGAGGTGTTCAATGTGAGCACTATAAAAAGCACCCAATTATTATGAGGTTTTGGTGTGGGCATTATAAAACATCTAACTAGTGGCTTTATGCCTTATGAGGTATTTGGTGTGAGCACTATAAAACACCCAATTGGTCTTATGATGTGTTTGTTAAAACGCCCATTTGGTTATGTGTGGATTTTATTGTGAATTGTGTGATCACTAAAAGGATTCTAATATGGTTTATATTGTATGGATTTCGATGTATTAACTATATCTTTATACTTAAATGATTTCCATGCAAGCCTGCATTATTGTATTTGAGTTGTATCGATATGATATCACCATGTTGCTATGCGACTTCTAGGTGCAACCCAGTCTCCTTTCCATGCTATAGAATATACTTGTTTTACCAGTACTTCACCATATTAATACTACCTTGTGTGTTCATAGTGATGATCTGGCTTTTGTTCTGCAGAGCAGGTAATGTTTTTTAGGTTTGATCAACTTGTTGTAAGCCTCTACATTGCTTTTCTTAGGGAAGATTTATGATATCAAAGAGTGAGGCTAATTGGATCAATTAGGTTTTCCACTATGTGGGTATGCTTCTTTTTTTTTGTGACCTAAACTCTCGGCTATGTTCATATATTTGGTTTGTAAATGTAATACACCATATTTTTAGTTAAATGTTTGATTGAGAATTGTGCTAATTTTTGGGCATTTAATTTTAATTAGGTATTATGATTCTATTTGAGGTAAAGTTTGATTTGAAATAAGATTGAAAAATAAAGTTTAATAAGTTTTTCAAGAAAACCGATTGACCGGTTCATCGTTTTAACAAAATAGATTTTTTTAACTAAACTGATCAACTGGTTGGAGAATCAATCGGCTAGTTTGTAGAACAATAGATTGGTAGTCCCTAATCGATTGACTGGTTTGTTGAGTTGGGCATATCTTTGAACTCTATTTTTTTTTAAAAATCATATACTAAAATGGAACCTTACCAACCATGTCGAATTGTCCCTAAGAGATTCTTAATCTTCTTCATGATGTATTTAGCCTAAAATACTACCTTAGATCAATCAGGAGATTGATTAAGACAATTGAGGGCGAGAGATGACCTCAGCATTATCTTCTTCCACCTCTCTCCTTTCCACATTTCTAAAATCAATGCTTTGATCTCAGGTACGATTCTAAGTAGCTGCAAGATTCTTTCCACTCTGACTTTATATTACCTCTCATGTGAATTTCAATTCTAGCATAATTAACTAGCATTAGCTAGAAATATTATTTGAGATTTAGAGAATAGGTCAACAAATCTTAGACAAAATTCATGTGTTTAACTCGAATTCAAACAATATTATTTGAAATTGTTCTTGAACCCTCTGTGACTCCTCTTGATTGGTTGGTTATAAATAGCCCCAACCACCCCTTTTGTTCACCTTTCTTTCAACAACCAAAAATATTTAACTCCTTATATTCACCTTTCTCCTTTCTTTATTTTGAACCTAGTAATCGATTCCTTGCGCTCCTCTTATCCTTTCTCTAGCTCTCTCTTATTTTAATTGTTAAGTAAGGAAGAATTAGATTTAGGAAAAAGATTGAGTGGTTTAGCTGGCCATTCCTTGTTTTTACCTTAAGTGTAGTATGTCCTTCTTTCCCTTCTATTTCAAATCCGAATATATTAAGGTTTTGTACAAAATTCCAAGTTTAAGATTTGTTATTTTAAGGTTTAAAAGTTGAGATTTTCACATATTAAAATGTATGGTTTAAGTAAAATTTTGCTTGCATCAAGTAAGTAATTCTTGCTTCAAAAATAGTTTATGAGTATTCCTGCGTGATATGAGTTTATTTATGTTAATCTTGTATGTTGGAATGAATGTATATACCTTATAGAATTGATTTGGATGGGTAGATTGTATGTTTTGAGTAAAAAGCATGAAATTTGAGAAAAATGGGATGTGATGATTAGATGTTAAGTTATGTAAGTTAATTCGATTGAAAATGTGTTATACTATGTTAAGGCATGTTTCAAGGTGGTTAATGATGATTTATAAGTATGAATTTACATGAAAATAATGGTTTGATGTTGTTATAAGGCAACCTGATCGATTGATTAGGTCAAACCAATTAACTAGTTCCTAGAACAATCAATTGGTTAACCCAACCCTTTGACTAGTAAGCCTATAGAGACCTTAGCATTACTCTCTCCTTAAACCCATCAGCTAGTTTGACAAACCGATCAACTTATCTATGAATATTTGATTGGTTTGCTCAAAATGATCAACCAGTTTGAGAAAAACTAAGGTTTGGTTCGACTGGTTGGGCCAGACTGATCAACTGGTTCGACTAGTTTGTATGATTTGTTTCCTTTCTGTTTGGCTATGCTTTAAGACTATTTTGGGACTGTCCTATGATTATTAATGGAAAAAAATATAGATCTTATCACGAATTAATGGCCTAATAAAAGGATTAAATAGATCATAATTTATGACCTACTCTATGGATATTGTAAAGGCTAAGTGGGCACTCCACTTATGAAATGTGATGGTATTTGAGAAAAGAGTAATGAAGCATAACTTGGGATTGAATAAAATAACATGATGGACTGAATAAAATTGGACAAGGATAAATGGAAACCCCACATTATTGGAAAAATGGAAAATGATTGATATGGAATAAAGATGGAAATGCTTTGCTTGTTCATGGTTGGGCCTTATATGATCACTTATCCTTATGAATAATATACTAATCAAATAAAGCGAAAAACAATCGAGTTGTGTATGGGTCTAAGTCACCCGATCCTCAATTAGCTAATAGGGGTTAGTCTACCTTAGGGCATTTATTGGTGCCTTCGGGTGAGATAGTTAGAGGTTTAGGTGCCTTACCTACTCTAGACACTGATGATGTACTAGGAAATATCAATACTAAAGGGTCTAGTTACCTAGGTGGTTGGCTTTGACCTGGACTTATGTCCATATTGGTTGGCTTCAGCTTAGACTTATGTCCATATTGGTTGGCTTCGGCCTGGACTTATGTCCATTATGGTAATTAACTTCGAGCTGAATTTATGTTCGCTTTAGTGATTGGCTTTAGCCTTGACTTTATATCCCTTATTTGGATAGGCTTCCATGGTATATGAGACCATGAGGTAGTGCACAACCCATCTCTCAATAATAATAATAAAATATGGATGATAAGTAATAGGATGAAAAAGACCTGGAAAATGAATAATTAGACAAGGATGGAGAATGGTTAGATAAAAGCTAGTTTGTACACTTAGTTAATGACTTAAATGGCTAATTGGTTATTGATTGAAATTTGGCTGGATGTTGAACCATGTCAATATATGAATAAGGAAATGGTATAATCTAAAGGATTGAGCAATTGGAAATAGACCGTAGTGATTGCTTGGATTTATTTGTTAATACATTTGTGAATACATACATAATTATAATATGAAACGAAGCATGATATATTCAGCGTTGTTTGAGTTATGCATGAGAGTATGTTCTAGGGTATTCCTACCTTTATATATATGACTCTAGCATGAAGAATGTTAATTGCGATATTCATGCATGATGGACCTTGTATTGCTTACTTATGTTCCCGTTGAGGATGAAACTTGACTTACATAGTACCTAGAGTATTGATGTGTGTTTGCTCAGTCACCTGCTCACTCCCACGAGCAAAGGGCCACATGTAAGTTTTTAGAAATGGCTAATAGTGGGTCTACCTTATTTTGGGTTTGGAGCTTGAGAGCGTGGACATCCAGAGATTTTGTTGAGTCCATGGTGGACCGTGGTTTTGGTTTTAGGGTCACATCCTAATCTCACTTTAATGTAGCCCCATACTTTTAACTATACGTATTCCTGTATTAATTTGGTTGGGGATTGTTGAGGTCCTTGATGTAAACAATCTTTTAAATGTTATGTAACCTAAATTCACCCACTATGTTGTTCTTAAATTAGTTGATTGGTTTTAGCCTTGTATCTAATATGGGATAAGCGTCATCGTATATCCTATGTTAGATACGGTGGTAACGCCCCATTTTTTTCTAATTATATTTTCAGCTTCCACATTGTTTTAAATAAAAAAATTAGTAGTGAAAAAATAGGGGTGCTATAATAAACTATTTATATCATATCATATTTCTTCTCTTGTGTTATCTCTAATTCTTGTGCATAGTTTTATTAAACATTTTAGCCTTGCATCGAGTATGGGTTAGGTGGATAGCGATACCTCTCTTATATTTAGTGCAACAGTAACACCTCTAAATTTCATCTATTTGTTTTCGCATTGTCTTAAAGAGAAAAAAAAAATTAGTTCGAAAAATTAGAGGTGTTACATTTACGGTTTAGGGTATAAGTTAAGGCTTTTGGATTTGAACTTGAAGTTTGGTATGGGTTTCATTTAGACTTAGAGATATGTTTGAATTATAATTTAGGTTAGTTATTTATTAAATATTGACCATCGAAGAAATGCTAATTCTATAATTAAGAGTGGTTCCTATATTTCTATATTATGATGGATTTATATGACCTCACCCTATATATATATATATATATATATAAGTGAAAAAAAGATTAAAATCTATTTTTAGTCTAAATGGGAGGAGGGAAGGAATTGAAAGAACAAAAATTCACTTTTTGTATATTCTGAAAAAAATATAATTTGTGAAAAAAAAAGTAACTACTCGAGGTTGTACTAGTAAATGAATAAAAAATTGAATAAGATTCCACTGTTTACGACCCCAATGTATCGATCTGTAATAGTGTAGTCCAAAATCGTATAGGCTAGTAAGCCTGTCAAGAGACTAATCATACAGCCCACAAATTAGAAATGTTAATATAAATAAATAAAGGATAAGAATAGAAACTATATCATGAGATCTAGGGTTTCCATATTATATTCAGCTTCCAAGCGCCTCCCTAAGCAGCTGGGTTTTTGTATACAAATAATAATTAAAGAAACTATGAGAGGAAATAAATACATGTCGTTCAGATTACAGTAAAGTGGTGATGGTGCGACGTGAGGCGGTTTCAGCACGAGCTTAGTTTTATAAACGCACGGATTAGTGATTTATCGGTCCGTAGCATCTGGTTTCTCTCATTGCCCAATAGACGATGATCGAAACCTGATACCCCCTTTGACCCTCCTGCAATCTTCTCCAAATCTTCCTCTCCTTCCTCATCGTTGCCGATGAAATTCTTGAACGACAATGTTGTCTACGAGTTCACAGTCGCTCAAGACGACGCCGGTCACACCGATGGTGACCTCCTCAATCACCCGAATGCCGGGCCTCCTTATAACTTCTACTACGTCAAGGTACGCCACCGTCTTTTTCGATTACAGCAACGGCAGGTGGTGTCGGACTACCCGCTTCATATACCTCGTGATAACGATCCCGAACGAAACCGGCGATTGATATTGTCTGTCCTCCAACAACTGGAAGTTCCTCTCCAGACTGCGGCGATTATGGCGGAGCACTTTATATTCTATATTGAGAGATTGGGAAGAAGGAATAGGAATGACGCGACGTTCTTGGCGGTATTAGTGTGTCTCAATGTTAAAGAGATTAATAGTGAGAGGGCTGCTGCTGCTCAGAGTCGGATTGCGCACGGCAGGGCGTCTGCTGCTACCGCAGTTGCTGCTGCGAGGATTGGAAGGACGGAGAGGGAGAGGGAGGTGTGGGCGATGGATGGAGGGAGGAGGCGGTCAGTTGAGGAGTTGGAGAAGGTGAGGATTGATGATGATGATCGGTACCGGGGGAAGGATTGTGTTATTTGCTTGGAAGAGTTTGAGGTTGGAGGTGAAGTTGTGAAGATGCCCTGCTTGCATCTTTTCCATAAGGATTGTATTGCTAAGTGGTTGGCGATTACCGATGTCTGTCCTTACTGCAGATCCTAGTTGCCCCAGACATTGATTCAATCTTCAATTTTTTTTCAATTTTTTAAGATCAATTTTGTTTTATTTTTTTACCTTTTCCTTCTATTTGGGAGAGCAAGAAAGAAACATATTTAATGTTGTGTGAGTATCAAAAATGGTAATTTTGAGAGGATAAGCTGCGATACCGATAAGCTGCTCAAGTCTGAGTGCATGTTCTAACTAATAAACTGTTCAAGATATGGCTGTGGTCTTCCAATATGCCCAAGTGTGGCAATCTTCTGACTGAAACGGCGACAGTGTTTTTTTAAGTTTTGTTTCTGCGGTTTTGTTCCTCTCTTTTTTTCCGATGAATTAAAATGGTAAGCGAAACAAATTTTCTGGATTTTAGTCTGTCAGAAACGAATCTATCAGCGAAAATTTAAACAGTTTCATTTGTTTGTACCACCAAGGCACTAACTATATCTATCAAAATTGGGATACCTCATTACCTTACTAATTACAATTACTATAGATAAGCAGAAAAACAGCTCAAGTGAAAGCTGATAACGAACTGTTCGTGTCCTAACAAAGCCTCAAATCAAGGTCTGCATCTCCTTACAAATATATGTTATGCGGCCTGCTGTATAAGCTCAAGTGGAATTACCATCACTTAGATATAGTTTTGATAAGCCTCAAAGCAAGGTCTGTCTGCGTCTCTGCTGCTGTCTATATTATCGTTTCATACATCATCTTATTTTCAGAAATTTATTAAATATTATCTACTGTATATTATTATTTGATAAGTAAAGTCCACTATTTTTGTTAGGTATTTAAATGATTATATGTTATGACGCTTCTTATACTTTTATTAATTATACTTATTCACCACTATTAAATATATCTTATCAAAAAAAATCTAAAATTATTAATATATAAAAATTTATTTTAAATCAAATAAATTATCAAATATCAATATTATATCAACAATTTTTATACATAAATAAAATTCGTTTATTACATATTATTATCACTTCGCTCATTATTTTATATCTAATAAAGAATGAAGCATTCTCTAAATCGCCCCTTAGCCGCTCGCTACAATTCGTAAGTGGTATCACAACGACTTATGCATCTGATCTAACAGAAACTTCCTCGCCACCTCTTGGTTTGAGATGAGCACAAATTGGAAACGAACAAGACTTCACGTCGCCGGTGATTACACCCGAGAGTAGGCATCTGTGCGATCTTGAATTGCTACCTAGCAACCACCTCTGCGCCCTGCCAAGGTTGCATGCCAATTTTAGAACAACATCTGTCTGCTAGTATAGCACCGTACAGGTACCAGACAACGCAAAGCAAGTTAAGAGACTTACTTATACTAGCTAACATAAAAGGCAGTTGGATTCGATTCCTAAGTTAAGTTTTGTCTTAACTTTTTTTATTTTATTTTTTTGGGTAAGCCCAGGGATTATATGCGGATTTGGAGTTAAAATCCAGGGATCAAATTCAGAGATCAAGGATTTTCCTATAAAAACAAAATTAGGGATTGAAATAAATTCAGAATTTTTTTTGATCGAATTCAAAAATACAGTCCTCGTATCCGACCAACCCGTTCGGTTAGGGATGGCAATTGCGAGTCTAGGTCTATAATTTTTAGACTCAACGGATTTGGATCGAATCTAGATCTTTATATATCTAAATAGATCTTGGTCTATGTCTAATAATTTCATATTCAAATTTAGACCCGACCTATAAGACCCATATAGCATATATATGCGTGTGTACGTGTGTATGTGAATACATAATAATATTATGTTTATTATTATTGCCATAATCTTATTAAGCTCCTTATTCATTTCTTTTATTTTATTTTTGTATATTTATTTTATAAGTATAATATATAATATTACATTCCAAAATCATTAAAGCAAAATTTGAAAAGTTAACGTAACTATTTTAAAATATTTATTTTTTTCACTCGAATGATTTTTTTTAACAAAAATTACATATTAGGCTGTATATAATATAAATTATTAATTATTAATTATTTTTTCAAAAATAACCGGATCCATTTAGGATTCATTTACTTGTTAGATCTGATGGATCTAGATCAGGATCTAAACTTTTAAAATCCGGCAGATCTCGGTCGGGTTTAATTCTAGATAATATAAACTGTTCTAAATCTGGATCTGACTGGACCCAATACAGACCCAACTTATTTCTATCCCTATATTTGATTGTCATCCTTAGTATTAAGTTGGATATAAATATTTGATCCCTACGACCTTATCAATAATTTTTCTATAAAAATGAAATTAGGAATCAAAACAAATTTAGAATTTTTTTTATCGAATTTGAAGATAAAGTATTTATGTCTTACCGACCCGTTCGGTCGCCATCTTTAGTAGGGCCCTCTCCCCTCCCCCTCTTTCCTCCCTCTGTTCCACTTATGGTTCATTTAGATTGAGGTGAATTAGGGTAAGGGTAAATATTAAAAATTAACCTAAGTGAAGGGAATAGAAATAAATCAGGATAAATGTTTTAAAACGCTGTTTAGATAATATTAACCTAACATAGGTGAATCGGAATAAATATTTTAAAATTTCTGTTTAGATTGAGGTAAATGAAAGTTAAAAAAACTAACAGAAATGATATTTATACCCTTATAATAAATAGATAAATCCTATTATGTTAGGGGTATAAGATTTGATAAGTATTTTGGTCCTATCAAGTCAAAAATTAACTTAATCTTTCACCTCTTGGTTACTCCCGAAATCGAAGGTTAATAAAAAACGAGATTAATTAAGGTGAATGGAGGTAAAACATTAACCTCAATTCACCCAAGTAGAGTTATTAAAAATAATATCCAAATAAAGTGAATTAATTTATTCACTTCCATTAACTC
Organism: Tamarix chinensis; assembly: GCA_030549775.1. NCBI lineage: Eukaryota > Viridiplantae > Streptophyta > Magnoliopsida > Caryophyllales > Tamaricaceae > Tamarix > Tamarix chinensis. The sequence goes on along the minus strand of CM060177.1, from coordinate 59,060,529 downwards.
TCTTTTATCCCAATTCAAATGTACTATCCTCGCACTTTGGTTATACATGAATGGACTAGCATTAAGGTTCCGTTTGAATTAGGGTGAATCGAGGTAGGAGTGAATATTAAAAATTAACTTAGGTGAAGGGAATGAAGATAAATTTGGATAAATATTTTAAAAATGATGTTTGGATGATATTAACCTAACCTGAGTGAATCGAGGTAAATGTTTTAAAATTTTTGTTTAAATTAAGGTGAATGAAGATTAAAATAATAAAACAAATGATATTTATATCCTTGTATAAAATAAATAAGTCATATTTAGGGATATTTCGGTCCTATCAAGTCAAAAATGTACTTATTATTTCACCTTCACCTCCGTTACCTTCGAAATCGGAGGTTAATAAAAACGAGATTAATCGAGGTGAATGGAGATAAAACATTAACCTCAATTCATCCAAATAAAATTATTAATCTCATATTCAAATGGGGTGAATCAATTCATTCACTTCCATTAACCTTCTTCCACCCCAATCTAAACGGAGCCTAAATAAGTCAGCGACCCAAGTTTTTCATAAAAGTATAACGCAAATTACAGTAAAATAATGAAAATAGGAATTGCCTTTAGTAAGATCAAGTCCATCAACAGATATACACAGATGTGTAGTTCTTAGATAGCCCCGCTGAACAGGAGCCCAAATTTTGAGGTGGATATGTTCAATCATAGCAGCAACAGTTCCTAGCATAGGGAGAAGGGAGGAGATATATGTAGCTAAAAGGAAACACAGGCCGCCAAAAACTTCCATCATTCATATCATTAATGAGTATGAATTTGAAAAGTTATACAAGGCTCTAGCTATTAAATGGTACAGGGACTTCAAAAACTAACCGACAACGTCGTAATACCCAGCCTTACTTCTAAGACAAACACAACGATATTTTAAACATTGAGGTTGCCCTCTAACGGTCCCAACCGGAGCGCCGCCTCCTTTCTCTTGGTCCGTCTCTAGACCTGCAAAAATTGAACAAGCCTCTTCTCAAAACCAATCGATACCAGATTGTAACACTGCAACATGTCGTCCAAGATCTACAATAACTCACCTTTCACTGCTTTTCTGATTAGCATTGTCTCCAGGCCTATGAGCATTGCTCTCTCCAGTCATGGCAGCAGGATTGACTGTATTAACTTGCTGAGATCGATTTGCCTCCCCACCTATGGAACCGCCAGAGACAAAGCCAGCTAGAGCAGGCCTCTTGCTGGGGTACAAGCTTGGACTGCTACTGGCCTGGTTCAGTGAGTTGGATGCAGCTGCCACAAAATTGTTTCTGAATTGGGCCATCATTCCCGTCCTCAGGGAGTTGACAGTACCTACTCGACCAGGTGCTTGAGATGAAGCAGTTCCGGACTCTGGATTATATCCGATACCCATGCCAAAATCAACGCCACGCACACCTTTCCCCCTACCTCTACCTTTCTTCCCGCCTGTGAAATATACAATACAATATGAATTTATCAGTAGACCAAATGGTTGCGGAGGAATATATATAAATGAATGACGACTATCACGGGCGGGTGACATCAGACAAAAACATGATATATTATAATAAGGGGGTCTAATATGAACCCGACAAGGGGCTCGACCAGGACAAACGGACACTACTTAAAACAAAAATGAAAAATAACAAACTGATATGGAAATCAACAAACAAAATAAGGGGATGGTTTGAACGACACACCATCACTCAATTACAACTCCAAACCATTGACATCGCCGATCTGTAACAATGAAACGAAGTCAAAGACAGGAAACTAAGCTTAACCTCAATAGAGCACATTTCCTAAACATTTGTTTCAGAACTAATATTATCTAACTTAGCACCCTCCTTAAAAAGGTGATTTAAAATATTGATTTGACCTTCAATCTAATATCACATCATTCTCTGCTCCTTGCAAAAACTTGTCCTCGAGTTTTATTGCAACTAGCAAAAACACAAAATTAATATATAACCCAATAAAATAGGCCTCAAGCTTTGGCTACGTCGGTAACATCCCTTCTTTCATAGATTGTTCTTGAACTGGTAAAAGAAACCCACATAACACGTCAATACCAAACTAAGGACTTATAATCCAGTCAATTGGCCAACTTCGGAAATTAAATATGATACCACCACCATTGAGAATACCGCAGACTTTGGTACCGACTTTGCAAGCATCATCAAAACCATATTAGCATAAGAGAATAATTTGTGGCTACCCTTGAAAGTGTCCCTTGTGTATAGACCTACAGTAAACAGTGGAATTTTCTCCTTTTTCTACTTCCCCGCAAAGGCTACAGAAAAAGCCTATAGTCGAATATGAAGACTCCATGTCAATTAAGCGTGAAAAGGTCTTCTTACACCCCTCACAGAACCTTCCAAATGATGCTATAGCCTATAGGCATCAGCTACTATTCCACATATAGTTTTGGTCTCTCAGTGTTTGATACTAGTTTGAGAGTAACAATGGCAAATAGAATTTAAACAACGGTCCTTTTTTTTTCCTTTTGAAAAGCAAGCCACTCAAACAACAATGGAAACACTGAGCTAGCCAAAGCATACAAACCCAACTATGGGTTTGACACAAGCCAAACAAAGGCTAAAGAAAATGAATTGAAAAATAATGAAATGAGATGGAAATTAACAGACGAAATAAAGGGATAATTTGAGTGATACACCATCATTAAATTACAACTCCAAAGCTAAAATAGAGAGAGTTGATTGACACATCATTAATTGGTTACAACAATTCAAAGCCAAAAATACATAAGCCTAATCTCAATAGAGAATATTTTCAAAAATATTTTTCTACACTAAATTTACTAAACCTAACATACTCCTTAAATAGGAGTGATATGGGTTATATTCAAACCAGACTGTCAAGTTTAGCATATCAACCCAAGTTCACTACTAGACCCAAATAGTCAGCCCAAGCCCGGCTCATAGGTCCAATTCATACATGGGACCAAGTTTCCAACACCCAACCCATGATATAGGAACTTAGAAGCCTTGACGATCATGCAAGCTAGTCCCCTTACCATGGGCCGCTTACATGGGACCCCCTCTCCTCCTTCACTCCTTGTGTACTCAACGCCCTATAAATAATGGTGCTTCACAACATATGATAACACTATTTTGCTCTTACCTCTCTACTTTCTCTCTAATATCCCCTCCCCTTAACTCCATTGGCTAGCAATCATACTAAAATAGGAAGAACCGTACATTAAGACCCTTACAAAAAGCCACGTGTCCGCTATCCTATGAACACCTCGGCACAAACCGTTAGGTTAAATTTTCCCTCAATAGCACCTTGTCAAGTATGGAAAAACACATCCTTATTTTCCTAAAAAACCTCATGGTCCCTACCATAACTCATCGGCCACCCTCTCGGCCATAAATAGTTAGGTCAATAAGACCACTTTAGTGTGTCAATCTAGCTCGTTGGGTTGATCATGACAATCTTGTCACATCACAAGACTCGCAATAATTTCTTTGGACGAACTGCAAAAACTATGTCAATCTGCCCTACCCCCAAGTTGGATGAAAACAATTGTCTCGGCTTAGTTGAAAATTTTCCCATGGGTCATACAAAATTCCTATCTCAACTCAGACAAAAACACCCATCATATGTTAGTGTATAATGGCCTTATTCAATTTCCCTTATGTCCACAACTCTCGCCAATTTCTATTGTTACAACAATTCAATGACCTATCCGCCTAAATTGGCTTGGTCTTGTGGTGATGGGTATGTCCTAAATTAGATTCATTCTATGGGGATGGATAAGCTTTTGTCAACTTTAAGATAATTGTGAAAATCTCTTTTGAACCACGCATGATAACTGCTCGACAAAATGGCTCAAGATTTTTCTTTATTTGGGTTTCCAGCATCTTGAATTTGGGTGACGCACGTCACTATATTAGCCACAGGAACAGTAACACCAAGTCAATAGTTGGGTTGGCATGACCATCTTGGTCCAGCATCCATCTTAGCTAGGCATGACTTTCTCTAGTCCGATTCAGCCCATAACTTAGGAATCATCGTCTAATTACACATACGAACCACTGAAAGAAATCCTACTGGCCTCATTATCTAAGACGTGTTTGTATACACTTGGCTTAATTTTGGACCGAATACTTTGGCCTAGGTAACTTAATTTTATTGTCCCGACTCCAGTTCCTCATTTTCTTGAAATCTGCTTCAGCATATTGAATTTCACCCAACGCAAATCAAACCAGTTGGGTGGTTTGATACAATCATCAACAACTATAAGAAGATTTTCCCATAGATGGAGTGATCATGGAACAATATAGACGGATTAATTTGAAGCTCAAGATAGCTTTAATTTTTGGTGATGAGCCAAGATCCATCTACGTCAGTGGTAAGCCACAAATTTGCCCTCCTAGATCACTACTTTAGTGACCCTAGATCAAATTCATGTCTATCTACATAAGCTTATCCTATGGGGTCGACTTTAGCCTCTCATTCTCTCGGTCTTCTACAATTGATCTTTTCCACTCAAATTCCAACATCGACCTTCTATAATTGATCCCATCCTTAGATTCCAGCATTAGGCTCCCAATTACATCTTTGAACCCATCATATGCCAAGTGCTCAACAAAACATGAATGGAATCTAACAGACAAGGCTCTAGAGCAACGATCGCCATACTTTAGCCTCGGTCCTCAGTATCCCAACCTCCTGTCATTTATGGCATTTATATTACCCTGGGCACAAGAGTAAATCAATTGCTTGTACATATCTTGAATAGTGCCTCAGCATGAGAGACCCAAGTCAGATAGTAGTTAGACTTTCATCCCTCTAACATTAGTAATAAGATATATTTCTTTTCCTTTCAATTCAATTGCATTCCTATCATACATCATTTTGATACTTTTCATTGTTGTTGTTTGTAATTTATGATAACTAGTGTTATTAGTTGATCTAACCAACCTTACCTATATTCCTTTTGGATATGGATCACTGACACGGTCGTGCCTTGTAGCATTATCACCAATGCTTTTGTTCCGACATCTTGATATATCTAAGTTTGTTCTTTCCAAAAAACTAATATAAATTATATATTAGAACAATTATGATACCAAATCAATATTTCCTTTTGGATTGTATGGCTTTCTCCGTTAGTTCAAATGGGTTGCTTTATCAAATTTTGATGCTATTTATTGTACCTTATTGGTTAATTTCGCCAGTCCAAACTGTCCAATGGTTTACCAGAAAAACTATATGATACAAACCAAACACTAACATCATGGGTAGTACCTAAAGGGAAGTCCCTAATTGGCTTAACTTGATATCTGTGTTGGTCTTCCACCTCAAATGAATATATGGATATTATGGAAGCTGGAAATATGTATCAACATCCCATGTATATGCGGGATTTAATAAATCTTTGATATGGATATGGGGTTATGAGAAAGTTAAAAGAAATAAATAAATGGTTCAAAGTGTTTTAATGTTAATTGACATGAGAACAATGCATTTTCTTTTGGATTGAAATTTCTTTTCTTTTTTTATGCATTCGCTTTAGGATGGAATTCATTTGCTTCAAAATAACATCTAATGGCCTTATGTCTAATTTCATTATGAAATTTGTGTAAATATTAAATGTTGCCAAATTAATTTTCCATGATTTAATGTGGCACCGAACATCTTATATCACACATTTTGAGTTTTAAAAGAAGAGGTTGGTCTCAGTCTCACACAATTAGGAAAATGGATCATCGCAACTCAAGGGAGACTCTTATGGTGGATAGCTACAATGAAAAGTGTGTCGGGGGTGTAATCGATTCATTCATATTATATTATAGATCTATGGACTCTTAAGATTCCATTTTCCTATTCACGGATTCTAAGAAACCTATTAAAGCTCAGATCACAATTCCATAACCTCTTCACATATCCTCATGAAATAGGGAGCTACACCAATGTCAGTACCTATAGCATTTCAAAGATATACCACCTAGTGAGAAGAAGAGCCCCTAAGGTCTCTTAAGAGTATAAAATCCATTTTTGGCTTACCATTCAGTCTAAACTTGCAACCGAAGACAAACTATGGAAGTATGGCATCGTTATAGGTCAAGATTGCAGCTTAAGTGATTCACATAATGAAACGCATCCTTAGTTGTTCTTTGAAAGTCCATATTCACAAAATGTGTGGGGGAAACTCATAGAATTTCAGTTGCCTTACCCCAAAAAGACTTGGTCTCAAGTTATTCATTGGATAAAGAAGGGTTTGAGGTCCCTTAATAAGGAAGAAGGCTTTAAGAGCTTTATTTGCCTCATGTTGCTACCATATTTGGATGGAAAGAAACATAAGAACCATTAGAAATCAAAGAAGAGATCCTGACACACACTCATAAAGTTCATTATACATGAGCTTGCAAAAAAAATGGAGTCATTTTCAAAGTCTTCATCTTTTAAAAATCTAGTATTTTTTATTGAGAACTTGATATAATTTGAGCAGCCTTGTGATATGGTGATTTTGTATGCCTAAACCTTTTTCATGCTCATTTGGAAGTAATAAAATTATACATTACTTACCAAAAAAAAAACATATGAGCGATTGATATGACCATACATGCTGACATTATAATGGGAGATATTACTCACCCCTTTGTCCAATAGATATTAAAATGCTTTCTTCCATAAATTTATGTTGATATTTTGGAGAACGTCTTCGTGCATTCATATCTAAAAGTTTGCATTAACTAATCAATAGACAAGGTTAATATAATGATGAGTATAAGGATGAAATCATTTCGGGCTTATGTACCCATCATACTACATTGTTCATCAAAAAAATAAATAAATAAATAAATAAAAATTATTGGAGATATCTAATGAAGTTATTAGCTTATATTTTAGCTGTTAAAATTATTATCTTATAGCTTGATCATGCCTTGTACATCTCCTGAGTGAATAACAAATAAGTTGTGGATTGTGACCCAACCAATATTTTGGCATGAATCCCTTATAAAATTCGATAAATAGATCAAGTTTTAAAATTAAGTCATTAATTATGTTGTAGTTATTGCATTATTTAGCTTCATGCCTCTTTCATTTCACGCCTCTTTTGAATCAATATTTATATTCATCATTTTATATCTTGCCTGATAGAATAACATGTTAGGTAACAAGCTGTTCTAGTAAGGTTCTCAGGAAATTAATAGCAAAAAAGATGATTAGTAAGGGGTGTATTGATTGAGAAACAAAAACAAAATAAGTACAACTAGGTTTCATGGGATCTCCCCACTGATTTTTCCACTTAATTCCCCTCCCCTTTCTCTGCTACATTTCTATTTATCGGCTCACAATGACATCCAGAGTATTCCACTAACAGACCACAACAGACAAAAATACCCTTCCCAAACCCCTAACCAAATTATTCCCAGCAGCTACTAATACAAATAAGCCCCTCCTAACATTACCAGCTGTTATAAGAGTCAATTTGTACTCAAGGTGAGGCAGAACAAGGAAACGCAGCTGCACAATCAGTCCACAGCCATGTTCATGCTTGCTTGCAAAGCATAGTGTTGACCTCTGTCAAAATTGAACCAGTCCCATCCTCTTGCTTTCGCAACAGCCACATTACTCCACATGATCCCCTTATTTATATGAAATAAAAGGTCAATCGCCTTAACGAATTTCTGAGGGCATTTAGTGTCATTCATAACAGACAGAACATGACACCTCCCCTCACCCCAAAAAAAAAATCTTTGAAGACATGTATCTCAATTTCATCCAGTACATCTGTTGTATATACATGCCATTCTTCAACCATAGAAGATAGACAACCTTCCAGCGAACCCAATAAGTTCTGAGGAATTTGGCAGAAAACCTCAAGGAGGAATGGTCCTGGGTTAGTGCTAGGAGTTTTCCCAATGGGTTTCATTTGGCAACAGAGGTCATGTGCCATCATAACATAAATTAGTGCATTTACAGCACCCTTGTAATATATCCCAACTAGTAGCAGTCCACAACCCTCTTAAATGCCATAGCAACAACATTTCCCCAAACACCTTCGGTGCAAAGTCCTCAATCACCATTTTCAAGTGAAGCTTATATAACCCAAGGAGCTCAACCACCGAAAATGATCTTAGAAGGGTAAGGACAAGCTGAATACTAATCACATACCTTGATCATCCACCAAAGCCATTTTTCTTCCAGTTATCAAAAACTGGTGCACTTGGCTCCATGCCCTCAACTTCACAGCTCTATTGTGTACTGCCCATGATGAGTAATTTCTGTGGACCTAGATCAAAAGGAAACTCATCAGCTATAGTTTGTAGTTGCATCGCTGGCCATGGAGGTGGGGGATGAAAATCACAACACCGAGGTGCACATGGTTGCTTGCACGAGTTGAATTCTGAAGTCGTGGTGTACCTAAGGTCAGACGGCAAGGTGATTGCAGACTTAAAATTAGAATAGCCTGGATGCATTTGGCCCAATTTGTGAACCAACATGATTCGACCCAATCGTCTAACCCGATTGGTCCCTCCTCCATCCATACAATTAAATAGCGGTCCCGCTATAGCATAGCGGCCGCTATTTAGCGGTTTTGGGTCAGCCGCGACGTGAAATTATCGATACGCTACGGTTTTAAAATTTCACATTTATCGGCCGATAAATCCTGATAAATCGGAAAATATCACCGATAAATCGGGATAAATCGCCGATAAATCGGCGATTAATTGAGAATTCTTAAATCTATTGAAAAAAGCATGCATGATCATTTTTATTTATTTATTTACTACATATATCTTAGATCAAGTTACTATTGAATTGTAATAAAGTATTATTATTTACAAACCACTGATTGAGTTCTATATACCAGTCCCCATAAGCCTAAAACCAATGAAACTAGTTGAAACCCATCCAGGGCAATGAGAACCTATGAGTCAGTCAAATTTGTATATAGTTTAATTGATTACATATTTCACATTATTTGATGTAATTTCATAGTCTAAAAAATTAAATCAAACTGGCTAGTCCATCCACCATCCAATAAACCAGTCATGCCAGTGCCTAAATTTTATGTATCGGTCTTCACCGAACAAAATTGATCAAGAATCAATTAGAATAGTGAGAACAAATAAACCGATATCAAAATAGTCAAATACTGATCAACATCAGGTAAATTTATATCTAGTTTGACATTATACATATTTTATAATTTTTTAACTTAATATATACCACTAGTCTGATTCGATGACCAGTCTAACTTTTAAAATTATAATTAATATATACTACTAGTCCAATCACTAAACTAGTGAACTATTGATGATACTGGTTCGATGACCTAAATAGTTTTTGAAACTATGATTACAACTCCAAGCTAGGAGAATAGGAGGCTTATTGACACGCCATTAATAGGTTACATTCGGGAAGCCTAAGCTTAATCTCGAACATTTCAAAAACCATTTTTCCTAATTAACTGTACCTACCTAACGTACTCCTTAAATAGGAAATTAATTTAGTAAATTACTAATACTAATTTACTAAGTTACTAGATAGATAACAATAGAAAAACTAAATTACTAAGATTTAAAATATTAACTTCCTCTTCAATCTAATATTGCGCTAGGGTCAAAATCAACAATGTGGTAGTCTCTTTGGAAAAGTGTTTAGGATGAGAACAAAACCCTATAGATAACTAGAAAAAGAGCAAAGGAAATCAAAGAGAATACAAAGCTCAAAGACATGGCATTATAAATTCATAATAGTTATTGTGTACCTCCTTTCTTTCGTGCATCATGTTTGGACCTGAATCTCCCATCCTAAAGCCCATCAAGATGAATTTCAATCAGCAAGGATATTGATAAAAGCAGAAACAAGCAACATATTACTGGAACATTTATTCGATAGCATCTACACACCAAAAAATAGGACATAACATGCTAGACAAATATATAAAACATAAGCACTCATAAATAACCATTCAGCTTATCCTGTATGTGCATGGTGAATGCAAAACCCTATATACCAGAAAAAGGTACAACCAACAAAGGGAAAAAAGAAAGGCACACACAGTACTGCAAAAATGATGAACTCCCAAAAGGCATGCATATTGGAAGCCTCATATTGCATAAAAGCCAAAGGATCAGAGAAAGCATTGACATAATAAAATTACCTTCATGGCAAGATCCGTAAGCTCCATGGATACGCTCTGACCTGCAGCAATCAGACTGTTCACCAACTCACCAGCAAACCGTGCTTCTTTATGGGTTATAAGAGTATGTGCAACTCCATCTTTATCACCAGCGCGGCCAGTCCGGCCAATACGATGTACGTGCATATCCATATCCTTAGCTATGTCAAAATTCACTACTGTCTTAATAGACTTGATATCAAGACCCCGAGCAGCAACATCAGTGGCAATAAGGACATGGTATGTCCCAGATTTGAACTTTTGCAAAGTCTCCATACGAGAAGCCTGATCTTTATCACCATGAAGTGCAGCTACTCTGAAGCCCCTCTGCGACAGCTGTGACTCTACCTCATCTACTGTGGCCTTTTTGGAAGCAAACACCAAGACATCCCCCTCATCAATCATTCCAGGCAGCTTTTCAAGAAGCCAACACAACTTATCAGCATCTGAGGGAATAACATGAACAACCTGGGTAATATCCTCATTTGCACTGCCAATCTCTCCTACTGTAGCTCTAACAGGTTCAGTAAGAATCTCCCTAGCTAACTTCTCAACTTTTCGGGGCATTGTTGCTGAAAAGAGAAGGGTTTGACGATCTGGCCTTATCTGACCGACTATGGACCTTATCTGCGGCTCAAAGCCAAGGTCAAACATTCGATCGGCCTCATCAAGCACAAGATAAGTTGCTCTCAACATTGTCAATGCTTTCATTTTTAACAAGTCAATCAATCGCCCTGGGGTAGCAACAACAATTTCGGTTCCCGCCTTCAGTTCTTTGAATTGATCAAGTTTTGACATTCCACCATAGACAGCAGACACACGAAGACCATAGGCTTTTGCAAATTTCTTCGCCTCTAAATAAATTTGATGAGCCAATTCTCTTGTCGGCGCACATATCACTCCAATCGGACCCTCTTCTTTGGCAAGTTCTGGTTGGTCCATAATATGCACAATCATGGGAAGCACAAAAGCAGCAGTCTTCCCAGACCCAGTTTTTGCTATACCAATAATATCTCTACCAGAAAGTACAACAGGTAAAGCTTGGCACTGAATTGCAGTGGGCTTTTCATAACCTTGCTTTGCAATGGCATTCATAAGCAATGAAGGAAAGCCACAATCTTGAAATGTCTTTATTGGTTTTGGAACATCAAAACCAGATACACGAATGCCCAAGCTCGTCCTGTAATCAGCAACATCCTGCTCACTCATGCCTGTAGAGTAAAATGTAACAAATATAAGCAAGTCTCGAGCCAAGTAAGATAGGGAGGAGAGAGCAAGATAAGAAAAACAGCATTTGAGCTGGTACATCCAGTATCCGTTACTTCAATGATCTTCCCTCTGTAATGCTAATTGCTAAACAAATTAAAGTTGGAAGCCTTAGGCAAACTGAAACGTTATCAATTGTGGTCAAGGTGTTCCTAAAATACAGTCTCTAAATGTTGAGCCAGGAAAAAAAAAAAACTCCTGAAGGTGTATGCAAAGTTGAGCTGTAGAAGCAGAAAAATATGCTTATTTTTCACAGCAACAGGTATCAGGCATAGATACCTTCTTCAACAAGAAGCAACAAGTTATTAGGAGCAAAGAATCCAGACTAGTATTTTTTTCAATATTTAAGCTAAATTACACATAATAGAAGAGTATCCATAAAAGCAAAGCCAGCTCAAAAGTCAGGTTCTATACAAAGACAAAAAGGTTGGCATATTATGTTAGATCCCTAAAAGCTTATTTGATATGAATCTCATTGGAAATAGAAATCTATTTCCATTTCCCTACGATTTATATCGTCTAAAATTTTGTAAGATTAAGTTTTATTTTTTGGTTGCTTTGATAATTCAAACAAGAGATTTCTAGAAAAGATAGAAATGGAATTCCATTTCCATAAATTTTAAGAATTCCAAATGAGTAGTAAGCTAGGAATCCTATAGATAAAAGCCAACTGAGACAGCAGCATTTGAGGGTGACTAAAGAGATATGGGTGCATGCCTTTAAAGGTTTTGCAAACGTAACTTGCATCTGCAACCATGTTGAGTTAATGCATGGTTGCAAGTGACTTGAACCAATAAACACTTTGAAGGTAATCATGAGTTGATAACTTGAGAGTGATGTGTGATCTATGCCTGTTGATTGAATTCTGTGTGACCTACCCAACAAACGTCACAAGATCTTTTTCACACATGGTCCAGCCTAAAATGAGGAAACTATTCTTCTAGCTGATGAAATATACTATAAAAGAGATCCCATCTTCACTTTTGACATTCATTTTTTTCCGCTTCCACCAGATAACATAACAGGGAAAACACTTCAGACTTCTTTCCCACATCCTTTACGAAGAATTAATAGCCCATGGACTTGGCTACCCATGTGTGATTATTAACTGTACTGACAATTAAAATGCCAATTTTTGAAATTACAAAATACAGAAAATAAGTGAATTAATATGAACTTTCATCCCATAATCTAAAAGACAAGGTTATTTGGTGGCGTTCGTATGCTCACCCCCCACCCTCACCACCACCCAGATCATGCAAGTATAGGGTATGCTGAAACAAAGACTTTCATACGAGCTGAAAAGGACCTGTGAGCCAAATTCTCATCTATTGTGTCAGTGTTGCTCTCGAGACACTTACAAAACTCAAAGAAACTGGTTTAATGTTTAATTATACTGTCGTAATTTTTCAAAAAACCAACACAGAGAGAAACAAGCTTTTGTATGACTTGTATAGGTTGAAGCACAGGCCCTAGTAGATTTTGAAAAGCCAAATGATGAAGGCCTTGACCTTGACCATAGCTCTGATAGATAAGCAAATAAGCCTGTGCACTTTAAACACCTTCAATGATCCAAGCAACAGGGCAATAGATGTTTGAGGCGCAATATAGCAAACTAATGATGTGGGAAAGCTAATGCACCAAAGTTTCACAGCAAAAGCAACAACTCAATATGGATCTCATCATTGATAGGATCTAGGAGGTTTGTTTATGTCTAACCCTTGCTAGCTGGTGGAACAATAACAGATCATTTTCAGAAGAAGTGAAAATTTTGAAAGGTCGTGTATTTAAAAGTAGATGCAATAGTGAAGATATCAGTAATCTTAGTACTGAATAAATAAGGTAAGAATAACAGCAACAACAAATCATAATAAACATAATAATATAGGCACCAACCCAATACAAACATGTAAAAGTGGGGAGGGAGCAGAAGGGGAAGGTGACATGAATGGGAAAATAACCAAAATGATGTTGAAAAATCATAAAAGGCCACCTACTTACTGTATCCTCTTGCACCACAAATACCTCGTCATGTCCTTAGTGAGCTCTAGAAAAGTCTGATCATGCCTAACCACCTTTACCCAATTCTTCCCAGCCTACCTGCTAGCCTCCTAGCATCCCTCAAAAGAATTTTCTAGCATCGCCAAACAGATATGGATGACACCTCTTAGCATGCCCAAACCACCTATGTCTCAACATAGGTATACAATTAATTAGCAGGCAAAATACGGGGATGACTTGTGGCTAGGGGTGAAAGGCCAACCAAGATCGGATAAAGCTGGTTTTCCACAAAATCTATTTCAGCGGACCATATGGTGTCGATGGCCTGAGGTAGAGCACTCAGCAGTCAGTATTTAGCGATTTTTGGGTCAACCACGATGGGAAATTACTTGATGCGCTACAGTTTTGAAATTTCTCATTTATTAGCCAATAAATCGCGGGCAAATTGCCGATAAATATGATAAATCGGCAAATTATGGAAAATTCTTAAATCTACTAAATAAACATGCATGATAGTTTTTTCTTATTCATTTATTATATATATATATATTGAGCCAAGCTACTATTGAATTATAATAAAGTATTGTTATTTATTACCTTTACATGTGCCACTAAATAATAATTATTTTTTTTACTCTAAGATAAATTTAGAGTTATTAGGACAATTAAGCATATAATGACTCTCTTAAATGCTTCTAACATAATATAAAACACTAGCTTATTGAATATTTATATTCAAATAATCAATAATTAATAATTAAAGTATATGCTGAAGTAAAAATATAAATTTATGCCGCGACAACCATGACACATAATTTATCGCTTACAGCGCTCTAATACTACGACCGCAATTTTATTACCTAGACAAACGTCTTAACTTCAATAGAAGTCACACCCAAATTGTCACTTATTACTTCATTTTTCACCATCTCTTTTAGAATGATTGCACAACGCATCTTATCTCAACCTTGCACTTACTAACTTAAGTTTCCATAAGTGGCTACAAGATAGATCTTACACTTGAATTTGAATCTAGTTTTCTTGTCACATACACAACATTTTACTAAGCAAATGATAATCGCTTGAGTGATCTTGCATTTGATATTGAATCTTATTTTCCAATCATATAGGTATCCTGATAAGCTCTACTATTTGAGCCACCGTGATCGGCAATGATGATATCCCCACCTTGTACAAGGTGTCTTACTTAACTTCAACCCTTTAACTCTTCTCAAACCTTCACGAATTCTAACTCATCATTAGCATATTCTTTATCTCATTAAGTATAAATATATCATATGTAAATAACATACATGAGGCAAATAATTTAGGATCACCTCAAGCTCATCCGACACTATTGCAAAAAGAAATATTCAAATTTGATCATTGGCATATCCTAATGTCAATCAAAAAGAGTTTAGTATCCCAACTAGGTGTCCTCACACTAGTCTCGACTCTTTCATACATATTTCAAACCACTTGAATAAAAGCAATCCATACTCCCTTCACCTCCAAGCACCTCTACAAATCTTCCCACAATACTTGTTTCACACATTTCCAAGTCGGGTTAAACCATGCAAACATCTCGTCTTTACCAAAGTATATGGCTTACTAATATGGTTGGATCCATTCTCATTATCATAACAATTAACCCCACATAACTTAATTTCATATTGTCTCCCTAGATCTCATCTCATGCATAGCTTCGTTAAATTCATATTTTATAATCCAAAGGCTAAAGTTTCAATTGAGCTTTAACATAACGAGTTCCCCCACAAAAATGTTGTTATCCTCAATCTCCTTGAAAAACATGCAAAATTAACTTCACCTAAGTCTCCCTTCTCTACATAAACTTGAACATATCCATAATTGATGCATTTCTCATGGTCCAAGACTCCATGTCTCTCAATTTTCATTTCTCATATTTAGCTAATGGAATACATCTTCTTCTTCTTCCTTTGTCTAATCTTTTTAGTTAACCATCATACAATCTAGGACTGCTGCTTTTTTAGGTTCCCTTTTAACTTTCTATGTTTTGCATCTTTTCCTCTTTTGTGTTGCTATCAACAAATGCTTTGAAAGCCACATTTTTGTCCTTAAGTTTCTTTTGGTTATCTTCATTCCATCAATATAACTCCTTATTGACTTTTGGACTCTCACTCATTACTCCCAAAAGCTCGTCAAGTGTGATCTAATATGTTATGCAACTACATACCAAATCTGGTCCACATTGCCCTCCTGCTTCAATGTGTCACATGTAAGCACCCAAGCATAAAATTGTGTAGGCATGTCGCCCTCAAGTTCCACCATTTGACCATCTTCTTCTTCCTCCAAGACTCAACGGCGACTCCCATAAAAAGCAACTTGTGTTCACTCAATGAACATTCCTTATAAGGAGTCTTGCAATCCTTAAACTTAGCTCTTTCTTCATGCTAGCCACCACCAACACTTTGAACAAAGAGATTTGATGGACACAAATCATATGGGGAAAAAAAGCATAAGGTAGTGATTTACAAAGTCCTTTAGATTTTAAGATTCTACAAGGAGGGTTTTTTTTGGGGGGGGGGGGGGGGGGGTTGGATTTTCTTAGCCTATATTTGGAGCTACTTATCAAAATTAATTATCTATAATAACTACTTATTTTTAAAAAAAATTAGGCTAAAAATTATCTAAAATAAGTAGTTATCATAGATTAAGAAAAGATCTAAAATGAAACAATCATATATCAAAAGATGACCCACAAAGTTGCTCAAGTAAAAAAGCATGCGCTATTGGTGGCACCACAGCCAAATGGGTTGAGGGTAATCATAATCATATATTCATCTGACGAACACCAAGGAAAATTAGACTTGTTGATCAAGCAAAAGATTGTGATCGAGATTGTGACTATCAAAGGAAAGTGTACATCGGATCCTAGTTGTATTCTTGTGTTCTAGTGGTTTAATACATACAACCTCGTGATCAGCAAGCCACGTGCACCTTAGCCTACTTAAGAATTAGTGGATTGGATAAGGATGTGAGGGCATGTGTGGCACAATTGCATAGTGGTTAAGGGCACCCAAAGCTCATGAGTTAAAGGTATATTAACTTGACACAAGGTTGAGATGGGCCCAAGCAAGTGAGTTTTCCAGTCTAAGGCCACACTAAATGATGCTTAGAGATAGTTCGACACCATTGGCTCTCAAGGCCAAAAATAAGTCCTTAAACAAGGGTAACAAACTATCCACCATGGGACACATATAGGGGAAGTTTGGGTGCAATATTCGATAGAATTTTCATGCTTAGGGAGCATAATGCCTTGATCATAAGATTCACATGGCAAAAGAAAAGAGCAACAAAGCATACTCTTCACATGTAGGGCGCTAACCTTAGACTAGTGCCACTTTTAGAATTGAATAAGCTATAGACAAACAATCTAGAAGCATCGCCTATTCCTAGGCTAGAGCCATGGTTAAAATCCTAGAGAGCATCACAATTGTGGCTCCTAATTGAAACTTATGGGGAAATAAAGTTGGATGGTTAACTTATGTTTGGAAAAGATTTATAAGCCAAGAGACTACTCGAAAGTTCCATAAAGATGATCAATATTGTAAGTATTTAAAGCATATGGAAACCAACTAACAAAGAAAAATCTAAGATTACATCTATAACAATATTGATAAGAAAGTTGGGATTCTAATAGGAAATGATCACAACAATCACGAGCAATTGTCAATAGAGAGAAAATTGAGAGAAATGAGCTAGAATTGCATTAAACAGCAACAGCTACAAGATACACAAGATTAACTATAGCCTCCCCAAGGTTCCCCACTAACTTCCCCTTCTTTCTTCCCTACTTATATAAGCAAACCAAACAGAATACCAATAGTTTCCCTCCCCATATGACTCATCAAAAGCTAATTGAATGCTCCGCTACTACAACATAACTAAATCAATATTTATTTAAGACCACCACTAACATGAAGGCAATTAAATAGCTAACTCTCTTTAAACATGCCTACCATAGTTGTATTTAGCTATGTTTTAGTCCTAGGCCTAACCCCCCTCAAACTTTCACCTTCTCCTTGACATGGAAGGCTGGAAATCCATCATTCTAATACACCCATGGTAAAATACACATACGTAAGGAGAAACAGGCCATGAAGGCAACTAGAACAGATGGGCTGGATTGTTGGGCAAGGGCTATAATCAAGTGGATCGTTTGTTGAAGTCTATGTTTTGCTTCTCAATTTATGCTGAGTCATTGTCTGTTTTGAGTATATCAAGAGATTTCATTTATTTCTTACTGAGTCAGCTTGTTTCTATTAGAATAAGGGGCATTTAAGAAGTAGATCAGGCACTAAGTAGAGGGAGCAAAAGAAGAGGTGGTAGTCAAAGGTGCAAGGTCCTCGAAACCTTGCTAGAGAATTTTTCCATTGTAGCACTTCCCTAAGCATCAATATAAAGCCCTAATTCCTCTCAAATATCATTGCATTACCTTCCTCATTGGTGGGATTACATCACGGTGGTATCAAAGCGGTTCCATCCTGAGAAGCGATGACCAAAAAGAGAGGAGCATAGGAGGAGAGATTGGGACTCATCCAAGAGGAGTTGCAACAAAGTAGGAGTGAATACCACAGGATACCAGTATTAGAGGACCGACTGGGTTTGATGGAGAAGTAGTTGATGGAGATGGTCGACAAGATGGCCAAACTAAATTAATGTAATGATGTCAATTCCTCCAAAAGTGATTCTCAAAAGCTAAAGGTCTAGGAAGTGTTGACCGCTGACCCATCACCACCAAGCAAAGCCATTCCTAAGACCGAACCCAGAATGGAATGTCGACCATTCTAGCAAAAGGAACTCCCGGTGTTTGACAGAAGCGATCCAGATGGTTGGATCTTTGGAGCAGAAAGGTATTTTGGGATTAATCAAATGTCTGAGAGGGAGAAGACAGAGGTGGTTGCTGTAGCTATGGAAGGAAGCACTCTTGCCTAGTTCCAACGTGCAGAGGATTATAAGAGATTTGGAAACTAGAAGGAGCTCAAGAGGCCTATCTGAATCGATTTCGCTCGCAACAGGAGGGATCAATCTGTGAAAAAATGACTAGCAATGAAACAAGAATCATCAATGGAAGAATTTTTGGAGCGTTTTGAGGTGTTGGCTTCGCCATTACAAGGGAGGTTGTCGAAGGAAGTGTTAGAGAGAACCTTCCTAAATGGAGACTCGTATTCGAGCTAAACTTAGAATGATGAGGCTCAATGGGTTAACAGAAATAATGAGGACAAGCATAGAGTAGTCTAGGAGGTTGGACTAGTTTAATTAGAGCTTGGCGAAACTCAAGGGTCCCAATTAGGGCTGTTAACGAACCAAGCCGGCTGGAGAGCTTTTTGGGTTCAGCTCGTTAAAGGATCGACTCAGCTCTCTTATTTAGCTAAATGAGCTTAAAAATTAGGCTTGAGCAAATTTGCACTCGTTTACAGTGCAAAAGCTCATGAGCGTAGCTCATTTATAAACAACCAAGCTCAAGCTTCACTTTTAGGCTCATTTAATAAACAAGCCAAGCCCAAGCCTAACTTGATTCATCTCGTTAACAGCCCCAGTCCCAATCACTCACCCAAAGCCGAACCACAACCCTCCTACAAGTACTTCAATGAACTCACCCAGAAACTAGAGTTAAGCGAACCCTAATTGTTCGATCCCCAGAATTCTACCACTAAGGGCTTGTTTGGTATGGGGGTAATAGGGGTGGAAAAATTTCTCCTCTATTTTACATCTTTTATATTAAGTATTTAATAATAATAAATATATTTTAATGAAATACCCATTTTAGATTAAATTAAGATCTAAAATGGGTATTCATTAGAATAAAAATATTTAATTTTAAATAGATTATATAAGATATATAAAATATGGGGGTAATTTTTCCACCCCTATTACCCCCATACCAAACAAGCACTAAAGGGGAACGAATTTGTTGGTGTTCGATTCGCCTCCTCCTGACAACTATCTAACGCAGAAATCCTGAGGCTGAGAGAATGGTTTGTGCTTCAAGTGTGAAGAAAAGTTTGGTCACGGACATGTATGCAAGAATTGGTTACTGCAAGTTCTATTGGTGGAAGGAGAACAAAACTTGGTTAATGGTGAAGAGGAAGTATTTGAAGGAGTGGAGGAAAAAGCCGAAAGTGCGGAAGTCAAACGGGCACTAGAGCTGCCCATGTATTCCATTGTTGGATTTACCACTCAAATACTCTAAAGCTGGAGCCTGGAGGGGAGATAGTTACCCACGTTATGACTATCTTGATAGATTGTAGGGCGAACTACAATTTTATTTCTCTTGGGTTGGTGAAATAGCTTCAGTCACCGATCATTAGGACTACAACCTATGGCGTGTTGATAGGGACAGGGAATTCTGTGACTACCCAAGGAGTTTGTACAGGGGGCTAGGTATCCATACAAGAAATCAAAATAGTGGATGATTTCCTACCTTTGGAATTAGGCAGTGCCGACATCATTCTGGGAATGCAATAGCTGGAGAAAATAGGAGCGACTCATGTCAATTAAAAGAAGCTGGAAATGAAATTGATGGTAGGGCAAACTACAATGACCTTGAAAGGGGACCCGAGTTTATGTCAAACGCAGACCTCCTTGCGAGCCATGGCACGTTTAGTGGGAAAGAAGTGTCAAGGAGGTCATTCTTGTGCCGCAAGATGTACAGGGACTCATCTAACAGTATACGGATATGATTAACCAGCCATTAGGTCTTCCCCCAATCAGGGAACTAGACCAACAAATTGAATTGAAGCCAGGGACTACCCCAATCAATGTAAGACCATACAAATATCCTCATGTTCAGAAAAATGAGATTGAAAAGCTAGTTAAGGGGATGTTAGCAGTCGGAATCATAAGGCCTAGCCATAGCCCCTTTTCAAGCCCTATTTTGCTTGTCTAGAAGAAGGATGGAGGGTGGCATTTCTGTGTAGATTACAGGGCTTTGAACCAAGCAACCATTGCTGATAAATTCCCCATTCCGGTAATCGATGAACTATTGGATGAGCTTCATGGAGCGGTTGTCTACTCTGAGTTGGATTTGAAGTTCAGGTATCATCAAATCCAAGTATGGCTTGAGGACATTCCAAAGACAACTTTCAGGACACATGAAGGACCTTATGAGTTCTTAGTCATGCCATTTGGGCTGACCAATGCCCCCATGACATTTCAAGCCTTGATGAATAAGGTCTTTCAACCATACCTTTGCAAGTTTGTACTCGTGTTTTTCGATGACATTCTAGCCTATAACCCATCTAATGAAGGGTTATTTGAAGCATTTGCAACTAGTCTTTAAGGTGTTGAGGGGGCATTCTGTATACTTAAATCAAAAGAAGTGTGTGTTTGGTCAAAATGAGATTGAATATTTAGGACACATCAATTCAACAGAGGGGGTGGTTGCAAAGCCCTTAAAGTTGCAAGCAATGAAGGATTGTTCGATTCCCAAGAACCTAAGTGGGCTAAGGAGATTCTTGGGGCTTACAGGTTATTACCGAAAGTTTATGCCAAACTATGGACATATTGCAGCCCCGTTAACCAACCAATCAAGGAAGGATAGTTTTGGATGAACTTCGGAGGCACAACAGGCCTTTGAAGCCTTCAAGCTTGCAATGGTGACAGTGCTAGTCTTAGCACTACTGGATTTTAGTAAACAATTTGTGGTGGAAACCGATGCTTTAAGAGGGGGTGTGGGTACAGTCTTGATGCAAGAGAATAGACCTGTGGCGTTCTATAGTCAGATGTTAGGACAATAGGAAAGATTGAAATTAGAATATGAAAGGGAGTTGATGGTCAGGTATTAGCAGTCCAGCGATGGTGCCATTACTTGTTGGGGCAACGCTTTGCGGTAAGAACGGACCAGAAGAGTTTGAAATTCCTCCTCTAGTAATGGGTTGTTCCGGAAGAGTAGAAGAAGTGGGTTACAAAGCTGTGGAGATATAATTTTGATATAGAATAAAAACCAGGGTGTAAGAACAAGGCGGTAAATGTGCTTTCGAGACTAGATCAGAAGGCTTTCTTATTAGTGCTCTCGACCTCTTAGATTTGGTATCAGATGGCTTTACAATAAGAAGTGGATAAGGATTCGGTGTTAGACCCTCTTAAACAAGAGTTGCTACTATCACCACAAGGCAAAGAAGGGTATCACCTGACTAAGGTAACCTGTTCTAGAAGGGGCATCTAATTATTCCATCAGGATCATCCTTCATTCCACAATTACTGGCAGAATTTCATGGTGGCAGGATAGGTGGGCATGCTGGAATATTGATGACTTATCAAAGCTTAGCCAAGGAAGTGTATTGGCAGAACATGAAGCAGCCGGTGTAGTGGTTCGCAGCCGAGGGTGCAATATGTCAACAGAACAAATTAGCAAATTTGCCCCTGGCTGACCTTCTTCAACCGCTGCCCATTCTAACCAAGGTATGGGAAGACATATCGATGGATTTTATCAAAGAACTGCCATGTTCCAATGGGTATGACTATATCCTAGTGGTGGTTAACAGACTTACCAAGTACAGCCATTTCATTCCACTAAAACACCCTTTCACGGCCCCGAGAGTAGCAACTACATTTGTGAAAGAGGAGGCTCGCTTACACGGCATTCCTCGTATGATAGTCTCTATCTGGAACAAGGTGTTTCTTAGTAACTTTTGGAGCGAGTTGTTCAAACTCTAGGGCACCACACTAGATTATAGTTTGGCTTATCACCCTCAAACCAATAGCCAGACTAAGGTGGTTGACAGAAGTGTCGAGACTTACTTACGCTGCTTTATCGGGGACAAGTTGAGGAGTTTGACGGACTGGATAGCATGGGTAGAGTACTAGTTTAACACTTCCTACCACTCCTCCATACATACAACCCCCTTCAAGGCGTTATATAGGAGAGATTCACCTCCGCTAGTTTAGTATGAATGAAGAATGGCCACTTTAGTAGTTATGGATGAGGAACTATGCACAAGGGATAACATACTAAAGGATCTCAGGTAGCACTTGCTAAGAGCACAGCAGCGCATGAAGGACGCAACAACTAAGAAATGTCAAGAAGTGAACTTTCAGGTGGGGGATTGGGTTTATGTGAAGCTAAGGTCGTACAAACATAAGTCTTTAGCTCGACGTGCCAATTAAAAGCTATCACCTCAGTATTTTGGACCATATCAAGTGGTTTCTAAAATCGGGCCAGTTACTTACTACTTGCAGTTGCCAGCAATAACACCAATACACCCGGTGTTTCACGTCTCACTGCTGAAGCTAACTTTGGGGCAGGGTCAATAGACTTAGTCCTTGCCAACCGCCCTTACAAAGGAGATGGAATGGCAAGTAGCTCCAGAATCCGTGCAGGACCTGAGGTACAATGCTAAGGGGCAGTTGGAAGTCCTCTTCGGTTGGCAAGGCCTGCCTGACATTAAAGCTTTCTAGGAGGGGTTCGATGCTATCAACACTCAATTTCCGGACTTTCACCTTAAGGACGAGGTGAAACTTATAGGGGGCGGTAATGATATACCCGTGGTAACACATACATAAGGAGAAACATGCCATAAAGGAGGCCTAAACAGATGGGTTGGATTATTGGGTAAGGGTCGTAGTCAAGTGAGGATCGTTTGTTGAAGTTTATTTTTTGCTTTTCATTTTATGCTAAGTTATTGTCTATTACGAGTTTGTTAGGAGATTTCATTTATTTCTAGCTGAGTCAGCTTTTTTCTATTAAGATAGGGGTATTTAAGAGGGAAATCGGGCATTGAGTAGAGGGGGGAAAAAGAAAAGGTGGTCATCAGAGGTGCAAGGTCCTTGAAACCTAGCTAGAGAATTTGTCCCTTGTATCACTTCCTTGAGCATCAATACAAAGCCTTGATTCCTCTCAAATATCACTGCATTACCTTCCTTGTTGGTGGGATTGCATCACATTTATCATTCAGCAACTTGAATGTTCTCATGGTACCTCAAAATCTAGTAGTCTCCTCCATTTGATCAACAACTCTGTCTTCCTTCTGGAATTATAACTTACCACCAACATCTCTTTCATCAAAATCTAATTACATGAAATGTTTTGCTCCAATCAATCTTAAGCATCTCCCTTGGCATTTTTAGTAGGTCAAATAAGTCATCTACAATCGCCTCTCTTGCTTCATTAAAGATGGCATCACCCACCACTACCAAGGCTAACAAGGCCATCATCATTATTTGACTTGTAGATGCCTTGGTACTCAAAACACCTATTTCAACACCAATGTTTATTTGGACACCAATGTGTATTTTGAGCTACAGCACTCCCAACTGTACTTGTTAAACCAAAACTTAAGGCACCATTGTCCAACGCATACTACAATGCTCATAAAGTATTAGCAATTTCACCAAACTGAGCGGGTATATCGGTGTTGGCCTATCCACCAAATCACTAGTCATTTCCATTATAACAAGAATGCTAGAGAACACTTCCAAAGTGGGCTCATAGGTAAAGTAGTCTTATAGTTGGTACCATCACCCATAAAAACAATGCCTCTACATCAAATAGTTTCCAAATGGTCTATCAAATCACCCAAGAGAAAAGCCTTGCATTTGCAACAACCACCGTGGATAAGCCTTCCTCTAATGGTTTTTATCAAGGATCCCAATTGCTCATGAGTCTCTTTTCACATATAATGCTCATAGTTTCCTTTATCTATATAACCAACCTCCATCTCTAGAATGGGTAAAGCACATTGCACAAGAGTAGGCCTCAAAATAAGCCCTTGATAATGTGCCTTATCGTTGCAAGATTTGAGGACAGAGAAACCTCCATCCTTGAGATGAACAACTTCACCTTCCTCATTGGCCAAGATCTTTATTGTGTGCTCCATCACACCATTGGCATTACTAGACAAAAACAACTCTTGATTAGTTAGGCTAGCCTTTAAAAGGTTGAAGTCATGAAATGTTAATCTAGCAGTAACATCATCTAATTCCCAAGGCCTTGAAGAGGAACATGACGGGATGCCCAAGTTCCACCTCATTCTTGAATGCAATTTTTCATTTCTTTCAAATGAGTTGTTAACCCATGCACTAGGCATACCCATACCTCCTTCAAGCATTTCATCAAGCATGCCATGGGCTGATATCAATCAAAAAGCGGCTAATAAAATATTAGTGAAGCTCATTTTGGCCCTTTAAAACCAACAATAATTCAACTAAGTATTTTGACACTGAAAATAATATTTTCTTATTTCTAATTCTTCTTTTGTGAATAATGAAAAAAAAATATTCTCTTTCTTGGAAGTAACACACCAAACAATTGTCACCTCTTACAGAACCCTCTAGTCAGCCTCCTCTTTGAAATTCAATTGAAGCATCTCAAGTGTACTCCCATAAGGCAGCATATATGTGGATCTCATAACCAAATTATCCACTAAATGGTCTGCCTCTTCAGCCCAACCAAGTAGTTGCAAGCTGCTCCCAAAAAGTACCAACCTTCACTTGTTTTCTCACTGGCCTTAGTGGCCTAGGATCAAAGGGCCGCCTAAGGACTGTTGTTGCTTGTTGCTCATCAAGGTTGCAGCAAGCCACGTCTGGTAGTTCGCAAATATGGCTACAGTGGATCCCACATATCTCTGATAGGGAGTTGAGAATCCAAGGTTAAAAATGTTTAAGACCACTAGCCAATTTTGTAGTCAGACCCATTTCAACCCATCAATCTCTACCATTTGTCCTTTAGGCTACTAATATCCTGTAATAACTCTACAAACCCCACTTTGGATGAGTCTATCAACATATGCACTTCTTCTATCTTCCAACTTCTAATGTATTGCTTCTACTGCTAATCGAAACTTTACAATATCTTCCAATTTCTTTCCCTCTGGTATGGAGTGCCAATTGAAGGAGCAGTCCCCCTCTTCGGCCATCAATGCCAAGCCACCATCCATCCTTGTGCTTTTTCTTCCTCCAATGCCTGTGAGTTTGCTCCAATACTGTCTTTAAATTTCTGTCCTCCAATTCCCTCATGTTTTCCTACCTTGATAACTACCTCTTGTCCAAATCTCAACATCTCTATCCACCTATCTACTTTGGCCTAAACTTGCACAAAATTGTCCCTCTTTAGGGGAAGAATAACTGTCCTTCCTCTTCATATGAATCTACCATAGCTCCTTAGGATCTTAGAACTCTAATAACAATTGATAGGAACCAATCACATGCAACTGTTAAAGATGTAGAAAATTAAGGGAAATGAGAGATAGAATTCTAATAAGCTGCAATAGGATTCGAGGTCCCGTAACCTCCCTAAGATTCTTCAATGACTTCCCATAGCCCCTCCTTCCTCCCCTAAGCCTATATAGTGGTTCCATCACCATATGACTTAGCAAATGCTAACAAAATGCCCCACTACTATTAACAACATAACTGACTCAATCAATATTTATTTAAGGCCTCCACTAACATATAAACAGCTCAGCAGCGAAATAGCTAACTTTCCATAAGCATGTCAACCATAGTAGTACTTAGCTACATTTTAGACATAGCCCTCGCAGATTGACAGCATCAACAACTTGGCAAGAGATAGACATAGGCAGAAAAAATGCATTTAGCTACATTTTAAGGCCTCCACTAACATATAAACAGCTAAATAGCTAATTTTCCTCTAAGCATGTCAACCATAGTTGTATTTAGCTACATTTTAGACAAAGCCCTATCAGATTGACAGCATAAGCAACTTGGCAAGAGATAGACACAGGCAAAAAAGACGCCCTCCACTTCAATTTTCGAAAAATTAGCAGTCATTTCAAGATAAGGAAGTGGAACATTAGGTATTTTCAATCATAAAGCTACACTATAACAAGGAGAATAAGAGTTTACAAGCCATCAAAACATTAAGCTCTTTCCTATAGCCAAAGGTAGTGCACCCAAACTGTTATTCATTTTCTTAATTAAATAGTACCCACACAATTTGAATGCCCTCCTTGCACAATTAGTGTTAAGTTCTTTTGTATGCTTCTATTTGTAAGTATCACAAGATCTCTCTATTAGGCATGCCCTAGTATGAGGTTATTCAGAAGTGAGTGCATAGCATACAATAAAATAGCAGTATTGAAATTGTGTATTGGCTATAATTTCATAGTTTCAGGGTCAACCACAACATAAAATTCCCAAAACACAATGAATAAAATTTTCCACACCCGTATCGCCAATATATTAAAAAATATCAGAGTATCACCAAATTTTTCCAATAAAAGACTGATATATCGGAAACCCTAAAATCTACAAACTTTTTTATTTTCATGATCTCACTTATCCAGACAACTCTGTCCTCCAATCTTACCCCATCCCCTCATGGTCAACCACAACACTAAAAGCTAATAGCATCTTTCAACAGGAAAAAAAAGAGGTTGGGAGAGAGACGAGTAAAACACAATAATAATACTCATGCTCGTGCAAACTACTTGGAAAAAAACAATAATAATACTCATGCTCGTGCAAACTACAAGGAAAAAATAGAGATTTAAATTAACTAAGATACTAACCCTAATTTCCAACTAAATATTATTGCCTCCGGTCTAGTGGCCCTTGCCCTTGGTTTCGCTCACTTGCTCGTGCTATTCTCAAGTGCGACTCTGGGTGACTCGAGGGCCTGAGCATCAAAGGAGACAAACGGGAGGAGTGTGGAACAGTGTTCTCTTCCTCTGTTTTGTGTTCCATTTGAGGGGGAAAAAAATGTGACCTATGGCTCTCCTATTTGTCAACGGTATTGAGTAAGTCTTTTTCTTTTCTTTTTTAATGTAAATTTATAATTTTATCTTTAATGGAGTTAAAATAAAATGTTTTCCTACATGTGTTACTTCCTCCATTTCCCAATAGGCATAGTTTTTTAGCACATATATTAAGAAGTATTGAAGTATTGGATACATGGTATACAAATTAACTAAAATGTACATATTGGAATTTGAACAATTTATCTGGAAAAGGGTAAATTAGAAAATATAAAAATAAATGTTTGTTGGAACTTGGAATACAACTTATATTACGAAACAAAATGAAAAAATTATAGGCTATCTATTATGAAATAGAGGGAGTATTATTTATAAGTTAAATTTTAGTAATTATTATTTATTATTGGTACTTGATTTATAATAAATGCAAAGTTAGTGGGATTAATCATATATAATTTTTTCAATAAAATACTTGATAGTTAAATAATTAAGTTAAATATTAATATTAGTCTTCAATAAGTAAATAAGTACCTTAACACTCGTAGTGTTAATATTTGTTTATTTAATGCATGACTAAGAGTCTAAGACCGAATGATAACATTAACAAGTTACCACTTAACAACTATTATCAACTATAGTTTTAATTTATTTTAAATTATAAAACCATAAAAATGTAACATAGAAATAATTTATTAACAATAACTTTAACAATAACTTTAATATTATAGATTAGCTACCAAAAGATAATTAAAAATAACAAGCCTACAAGGCAAATGTGGTGTTATTAGGACATTTTATCATATAATAAGACCTATAAATGCTTCTACTATAATATAGAACCCTATTTTATTGAATATAAATAAGAATTAGTGCATAACATAAAAAAATAAAAATTCATGCCATGACAACTGTGCCATATAATTTATCATTCACAACGCTCAAATAGTACAACACCGCAACCACGACCGTGATTATCTTGCATGGTACATAGCAACCAGCTGGGATATTCTTGGCACGAATTCACCTTCAGCCTTGAGATGCTTGATGAGGTGTTTTTGGAAGAAAAACTAGACAATATAACTTGAAATACAGGGAGCTAAAAATATACTACTTCAAGCAGAAGAAAAATGTACTTCAAAGATTGTGCGTCTTGAATTGCCAATTTTCGCCTAGAGAACTGTTTTTCATATCGATGAGGTATGAACATTATTGCAAATATAAATGTGTGTTTGAGCTCTATATCTCCACAATATTCATGCTAAAAAGAGCAAGAAACTAGCAGGGGTTACAAACTTGGCCTTTCTATAGTAAACAAATTATGATAAAATAAATAGTCTGCCCAATTTTCACGCACTTCTGAGGGATAAGTTCCTCATCGCCATATAATGTAATCTAAATTCTAAAAGTAATTTCACAGCCTTTCTACTGCTTTTGAGATTTTCATGTTAGTTTAGATTCAGAAGAAACAAATAAGATGGGTGATGATGTGAGACCCACCAAGTTCAACATAATATAGGGCTCGCCAATGGTACAGCTCATAGCCTAGCCTCTTTGGCTATTTCTACTGTATTCAACTCCTCTTGGAAATTGGAATGCTTCCTACCCAGATAGCATTTCTGTTGTTTAATTAACAAAATTGAATTATCAATTGAATTAATCAACATCTTAGGCAGCTAGAGCCAAGCGGTGATTGATGCAACACACATAACAAAAGAAGAAAGTATCTCATCCCCCACAAACAGTTATTCATCCACCAAATCTGCTTCCTGACTCTATTGAACAAATCAAAATCCCAAGCAAGTACATGGTCATGCGGAGAGCCCAAAAATTAAGAAAAGCATCAGCTCCAATAAAACATAAACCCTTCTCCCACATAAATGTTCATCACCATCCAAAATTATGAGCTTTAGCGTTATGTGCACTCCAGTTCCAATCTATAACTCCCTAAAATAACAGCTCAATTTTCCGCGTTTGCATTTGCGCGCCAGTAATATCTTAACTGCTCAATTTTCCTGAAACAATTCAAAAGAAGAAAAGGACTAACCATCAAAATATATGCGACACTGACCTGAAATCGAAGGACTCTCCACATAAAAATCCTTATTAAAGGACTCGTAGTCAATCTCACTGTGATCCAGAGCTGGAATCGGCTCAATCTTCTTCTTATCAACAACAACAGGATTGTCATCTGAATCATACTCAAGCATACCAGCGTCAACTGCCTTCGCAGCCGCATAAACCTCCTCGTCAGAATTGTACCCAGCATGCAACGCATCCGAAGCTAACGTCAATCCTAAATCCTTTTTCGCTTTCAAAAAGCTCTCCATTGGATCTTCTTCCGCATCATCCTTATACCTATCTAACTTCTCCTTAGGTTTCGGCGGTGGCGCAGCCTTCATTTCCTCGTGAATTCCTTCCATAAACGCATCTAATGGATCAATCTCATCGTCGCCCCTTCCATCCTCGTTTTCCCCACCACTTGCCGCGCAAGCAGGGCCGTTTTCATTGTTCTCTTCGTCGTTGTCAGCATAATCGATGTGGTCCAAGTCAGTGTCTTCGTAGTGGTCGTGAGAACGGGAAGAAGGTGGAACATAGAGGCGTTGAGTAGGTTGCTGGGATCGCTCGAAGTTGTAAGTGGTTTGGCGGTTGATTCCAAAACCTTCAAATCCCATTTTGCGCTTCGACATGATTGTGATTTAGCTGAGACACTAACCGCAAAATAAAGCCCTAAATTGACATGGGAAGCAAGATAAAGGTCGAGTGAGAAATTGAAGCCAATCTCCTAGATTAGAGGGACGAGTAACTGAGAAACAGCACGGCTTTCGTAGATTGAGCTAAGAACCGAGGGAAGGTATGCAAGGAAGCGGAGGAGGGTGGCCGAGCATCGTTAATCCTCGGCTATTTTGCGGCGTCAGAACTCCTACTATGCTTTTACCAAAAGCATGGACTCTATTTAAGTTTGAAATATCGATAAATGATTCTAATTTAATTCAATATCTCATAATTCAAATAAGTATAATTATGAATTAAATAATATTAAATTTTTATATGAGTATTTCAATTAATTAATTTAGAAACCTTTTATAATAGAATATTCAAGAATAGATATTGAAAGTCATATAATATTAATATCTACGTACATATAAATGGTGTATAATATCTTTAAAGAATGTTAAAATATATTGTCAAATTTTAAAATTCAAATAATAAAAGAACTTTATAATCTAATTATTAAATTAGATTTTATATTATAATGGTCATCAAAAGACTTTATAATCACTAAAGTAATTATATAATTATTTCAAGGCTTCAATGCCTACTATAATGAAAGGATTTGGGTGGGATGGGATATAAATTTTTAAAAACTAACATTCTATAACGCTCCAAAATTTGTTACTAAAAAAATTTATTTTTAATAAAAGTTTAATAATAATATAGATGGGTGTTACCGATATGCTCGACATAAGTTTAGTTTACTACACTATCGTTATATAGAATATAAGGCAAAATAATTAAAAATTCAAACATGATAAAATAGGGACCAAGATAGATTCATAAGATGTAAATGTGTGTTTGAAGGTTAACTTAACTTTGAGTACAATAATCAAAATACATAAAAGAGATACGCTAGAACTAAGAGTCTCAAAAAGTATTCATACCAAAACAAAGAATCAAATAACATGACCCTATGTCTCTAAACCCTAAGCATAAGATAAGATATCTCCTCCTCGAGAAAGGCATCATAAGCAAAAAAGTATCTGTTAGGTCATCAATGACCTACACAAACTCAATCAAATCCTCCACTCATGAGAATGAGCAAACCCTATGAAAAGGATGATTAGTACATTGTGTATTGAGTAAGATAACTATACAATCACAATAAAGTTACACCGAATAAGTAAGTTCACATAAGAGAATAACACATACATGTATGTTAACATAATATGATGTAAGGTAAAGGCCGATTACATAACTTATTATTATATGTAATTATGGTCCATATTTTTATTTACATTGAGTTCATGGACAGTATTTTTAAACTAATGGAATAGTCTGAAGCAATGTTTAGTGTAGAACAAACTTGATCCATTGTTATCTTCTAATGGAACGAACCCGATATATACCAAAACAACATGTTCCTAATCACTATTCTTAAATCGGTGGAACGGTTTGAAGCATCTCTTAGGATAGAACATACCCAAGCCACTATTATCATTTGGTGGAACGGACACAACACCTTATTCCTCACTCACACAAGCTTCTACTTTAATTGATTAGTGTCTTATCTATTAATTATTCAACCCGAGATCATATTATCATTCACATTGAGTTTAGGGACCCCATTATTCGTAATCCAATGGAACATACTAATGCATCTTTTAGGAAAAAATGCTCTTGAACTACTATTATCGTCCGGTGGAACAAACACATAACACATCAGTCCTGGTTCATGTGATATTTCACTTGAAGTAATTAGCATCTTATTCATAATTGTATATCTTAAGATCATCATGCACACATGCATGTAGGTATATAAGGTCCATAATCCATCATAACATAATTATTCATAACACATAAAACACAACCACATGCATACCGAAACGCTTCCCAAAGGAAAATGTCCCATTTTTCTTAAGAAACCCTAATTTTATAAGTTAAGCATAACTTCTTTCTTGTTAATAATTTTATCACCAAAATTAATACCCATCTTTAAATTATTATTATTCGCAACATATCCAAAAATTAAAGTTTAACTCCAACGTCTTGCCACATCCAATAATAGCCTATCTCTAGGGTTACTAGTCACACATCCCTAAGAAACCCTAATTTCACAAGTTAAGTATAAACTCTTCCATAAAAATTATATGACCACCAAATTTGATATAAATTCCTATAATATCATTATTACCATCATATCCTAAAATCAAGCTCTAACTCTAATATTCTATATATGTGATAATGACTCGAACTCTAGAGTTACTATTCCTAATTTAGGCATTTTTCTGATTTTATTAGACTTAGGCCACTCTTAATTGCTCCAAGTATTATACATAATATATATAGCGTATTTTGAATCAATTAACAGATTAAAACAATAACTCATATTGACAAAATTATCCTTAAGATAGTCAAAATACCCATATTTTCACAAAAATCCTACGAGCCCCCCATATGAATGATTTTTAGTCTCCAACACATATTCTCATGAAAGTATATAACCACAAATATATAAAAGTCAAACCTCATGGACTCATTTAAGTAATAATTCATGCCAACCTTCTTAACTTGTAAAATCAAACTTAACAATCTCTATACACAACGCATGCATTCACATCTTACTTTTTTATCATAAAACATAACATATCATATAAAAGCATTATCATAATAATATTATCCATATAACTATACCAAACATGAGATTTCATACAAATATACACATTGCACATAAAGGGTCTAGCTATGACATGTATCATTACCAAAAGCATCATTGGTCATTTGATGCATACATATTTTACATATTTTATACCCTTTTTAATTTTAGGTTTTGGTCTTTTATTTGAACAAAATATGAAGGTAATTATATTTTTGTGGTTAAGTGATAATATTATCATATATTTTATTATTTGAACTAAAATGATAGAAAATTGATGGTCTTAAGTTGTGAGATTATTTAGTATTTCCTTTAATTTTATTATGTAGGTACAACTAGAAGGAAAAAAATAGAATATGGCACAAACGTGCTATCAAATTAAAAAATAAAAGGGCATAAGCCCATGGAAGAAAATAAAGGACAAGCCCGCATAGCAAGAGTGAGAAGCCCCATACAGAAGAAAAAGAAGATAATAGGAGACAAGAGGCGCAAAGATAGAGAAACAAAGAGTGGCACAAAAGAGAGAGATTTTGGGCGATTGGGAATAAAAAAATGAGAGAGAAATGATGATAAGGAAAGATAAAATGGGCCAAAATTTCTTACATATATATTTGTGTAATTAATTTCTTTATTATGATTGGCTAAATAATTTCTACTAAGGTATAAATTGAACCCTTAAACCATGATTTGAGATTTAATAGTAATAATCTTTATTTTATGGGATTGTTCTTTAGCTCGATTTTAATTGCTAACATGTTTATGTGTGATTCTATAAGGATAAATTATATAGTGAATGCCTCATTCTTACTTCCTCATAGTGATAGTACATGGGAGTATATGCATTCTAGGCAACTATACAATAGCACTTGAATTTGTGTGTATATGTATATATATATATGAGGTTAGATAATAATATACCTTGTAGTTTTATAATTTTAACTAGAGTAGTGTAATGTTTAGATACATGTGGATCAAAGGAGGGGGAATAAAACTAGACACAATTGAGGTACTATTTTTGGTACTTAAAATAGGACCCGCTTATTGCGACTACATTACTAGAATTTAATAGGAATTAATATTGACACTTTGTCGTATTAAATATTTTAAGGAAGTAATATAAGATATATAAACATATTTTTGGCTTGCAATTTGGTTACTCTCTTTTTTGATTAAAAGATAACTTGGAAATTATTGTTATATTTCCACCTAGTCTAATGGTGGATTTTGACTTCCTTAGCACATTCATAATATTTGCATTTATCTATTATTTTATCATTTTCTTTTATTTAATTATTATTATTTTTTGTTATAAAACTCTCATATCTATATTTTTCTCATTATTAGTGTTTTATTTTTTATTTATTTATGTAAGTTTTAGTTACTCTTTATGAGATTAGAAAATAAAGGCGATACCTCTCAATCCCTAGCCTAGAATGATATCCTTATTTACCAATACTATAATTGATAACAAGAAGTTTTAAATTGTATGTTGACTAAAATCATACCAATTTTTTATGTCATTA
The DNA here is from genome assembly GCA_030549775.1 of Tamarix chinensis. Taxonomy (NCBI): domain Eukaryota; kingdom Viridiplantae; phylum Streptophyta; class Magnoliopsida; order Caryophyllales; family Tamaricaceae; genus Tamarix; species Tamarix chinensis. Next base: position 59,026,488 of record CM060177.1, on the reverse strand, counting down.
TTGGGGATTTGATAATTTTTATTTATTTTGCTAGTTTTTTCGGTTTTAGTGTATTGTAAGTGTACTTCTCTTAAGTGATTGTTTCTTATTTTTCTTTTTCTTTTGTGTGTGTTTCTTTATTTCTCACTTAGTTCACTCATTTGTAGTATTTTTCTTATTATAGGCAATCTTTGGTGAATGCATATAAGAGGAATCCACAAGGAGAGCCTTCTCCATGGAACCTTGAATTAGAGATATCTATTTGAGCCATTAGGAAGCTGAATATTTCTATTTATCCTTCATTACCAAGAAACAAAGATGAAATTTTTAGTTCTTCTTCATCATTAGAAGTAGAAAAGAATGCTTCCATTATTGGCACATCCCTAAAGGAAAAGCCTATCAACTTTGTTCATATAGCCAGCAATAGGAGATTGTAAGAGTTGTTAGTCTATAATGTAGTTGATGAGCTGTCGTATACATAACAAATTTAATAAATAAATCCTAATTCCAAATACGTAGTAAATGGTAAGAAGGATTCGAACCCACAATGAATGGTCTATAATCAATATTAAAACCCCAGTTATTCAATAACATTAATTTCTATCACTAAATTATATACTATGAATAAATAATAAAACTTCTTGTTTACTAATTAATGACTAAGGATAGGAAGATATTGATTATGGTATTAGGATATCAAATAATCATGAAAAAAGAATTAAATGATCTAACGTTGACCTATGGAAACTCATGATAATTCATCTATTTGCTTTCTCTTAATTCTAATAAATTGAATAAGCTCTCAATTTATCACTTAACCAATTAATAACCTACGTGAAGAATGCTAGATTCGATTAATGGAAGCATTATGAATGGAAAGAAGCCAACTATGACCATAATCATATAAGTTCGGATCATGCAATCGTATGAATTAATAGACAAGATTAATAATTAATCTTTTGCTACTTTAGAAAGGTTAGTTAACCATCACGTATTAATGGTGTTATCCTAGCATTGATTAAGATCTAAACTAAATAGGTGATCAATTTAATTAGTTTAAATTCTTAACCTATGATGTGAGATCATTCAATTTCATCCATTAATTTAATTAAATTTCATTTAGAATCATAAATTCAAACTATGTTGTCATATCCGAAACCCTAATTCTGTCATTAAATCCTCTTACCCTATACTCTCTACACTATTATCCTCATAATTACAATAGCACACAATTTAATGCAATAATCTATAATTAACATCAATTATTACTAATAAATTAACAATAAAACACTAAAAGTAAGAGAAATAATAATGCAATAAGGAGAATTTACTTGCATTCAATCAAAATTCAGAACTTGCAATTAAGAGAGGAATGGAGAAGAACTTATCGACTTGAATTACAAAGTATTAATTGTTCAATTGAATATAATTGAGAGAAAGAGAATTAGAATTATGAAGTACACGTGTTTTCTAGAGAATATAAAGAAAAAAAAAAGAATTTAACTCTCGAACTACAAAAACCCAATTTTTGAATCTTTAGAATTGTTAGAAAATATATCAGGAAAAAGTTATTATAAGAGGTTACAATAATTAAGAAAAACATGGTCCGTGTTTTGGGAAATATGACATGGGACTTCCATATTTTTCTTTGAATTCTCTACCAATTACTGAATTTTGAAAATTGAGATTTTTATCTTCTAGCATAATGACACACCCCTGTTTAGGAAACACGAGGGTATCGTGTTCTTTGTTCTTTTATCATCCCTCTATAAAATTTCAACACAAGCTTTCCTTTGATATATATTCTTCATTTCTGGTCTTTTCTTCCATTGATTCAATATCTCTTGATGTGTTATTTGCTTCATTTCCTTTTTTCTTCGATTTCTCCTTTGAATTTCTACATTTTTTATTTTTTTTCCTGTAGAATCAATCCAAAAAATAAAAACTTGAGAAAAGATTAAATCTTGTAAAAATAATGAGGAATACATGACATTTTTACTAAGGAAAATAACATATAAATCCCATATATCAGTAGCAAAAGAGGTCCCTATATGCATTAACTATCTTGAGAACGTTGATGGCAATGAAAGAGATTTTGAGCTCAAGTATAACTTAACCGACTTTTCACTTTTTATGGACTCCCTAGTGAAGAACCCAACGTGGTTCTAAAGAAGTTTTAGTTTGTATGAGTCTCCATGTGCTCTAAGGACACAAATCTTCAAATATTAAAGTTTAAGGCATTTTCATTTTCCTTGGTGGATGGTGCTAAGGATTGTCTTTATGAGTTACCTATGGTACATGCCTACTATTGGGATACTTTGGCTAGTGCATTTTTAGACAGGTATTTTCCTACTTCATATGTCATGGTGCTAAGGAAAATGATCATCAGGATTTGGCAAGAGCCTGACAAGACATTCCATGCTTGCTACAATAAGTACAAGGCATTTCTATCATAGGCCTATAATATAGGATGAAGAAAGAGAACTTTTTGTAATACTTGTATGAGGGACTCACTCCACTTGAGAGAAACATGTTTGATGCAACTAGTAGTGGTGTGTTCATGGATAAGGATTTCACTTTAGCTCAAGCTTTATTGAAAAATCAAGCCTCTAGTGCAAGAGTAAATAAGGTAAATATAAGTCAATTTGATGATAGACTTAACCAAGTCACTACTTTTGTTTTGTAGATTGTCATGGCTACCAGAGTTGTTACTATATGTGAAATATGTTCTGTAATCGGACACCCTAATGATAAATGCCTACAAATGATTAGAGTAGAGGATCATAAGTAATCAAATGACATTTGATTTTCAAATGCTTACCATCTAGGTATATAGACCATATTAATTTCATTGAAAAGATAACAATAATGTTCTTAATATTTTAGGTTTTAACCAAGTGGCACTGGTTTTTTTTTTATCAAAAACTACAAGGAAGATCATCTCATTTTCAAGCTCCAACTACTAACAAATATGACAAGATGTTTGAGATGTTAACAAATGGGGTAGGATTAGCTTGTATAAATCCAATTGAACATGGACAAGAAAGTGTCAAATATAAAGCATCAAATAGGAGAAGTGGTCACTAAAGTGAACTAATTACATGATTCTAGGAAACTTCCTAGTAGTGCCATACCCAATACAAAGGTAATAAGGAGTAGAAAAACATATGAGATTGCTCTAAATAAGTTTAAGGAGAATATAAAATAGTTAAAATAAGATCCTACAACAAAAGAAGGGAAGATCATGCAAAGCTAAGAGTAGAGGAGGGAAAATAGACAATCGGTCAATTAACCTGCTATTCAGTAGTAATCAAAGAGCTAGATGAATGGTAAATCCTTTACCATTCCAAAGTTTTCTATTACTAACCCTATCTCTACTGATTTTTTTCCTTATAGCCTATCCAAATCAAAGAAGGATGAAAGTAATCAAGTTATATTGGATACGTTTAAGGTGCAAATCAACACCCCACTTATAGAAGCTATTAAGGAAGTGCCTAAATATGTAAATTCTTAAAGGAGTTATGCACCACAAGTGAGAGACTATGGGGGAAGGAAGTGGTAACGATGACTGAACAATTATTTGCTATCACACAAAGGAAGTTACCTCTAAAGTGTAAAGATCTTAAAAGCTTCAGTATTCCATGTGTAATTGGTGGTAATATGTTTGAAAAAACTAAGCTAGACCTAGGTGAATCTATTAATATCATGCCATATTCTATGTATGGAACTTTAGGTTTAGGAGAGCTTAAGAAATATAATGTTATTATACAACTAGTTGATCATTCTAATGCATTCCCCAAGGGCTTATAGAAGATATTATTGTACAAGTTGGTATACTTATATTTTAAGTATAATTTTACGGTTTGGATATGATGTTGTTATTCTTAGGAAGGCCCCTCATGAGAACCATTTGCACAAAGATATACATTTATACTGGTTCTATCACCATAAATTTTGATAAATAAATCATAAGCTTCAACATTTTTGAGGACGTGAGATACACCATGGATGACCATTCTTATTATATTATTAACACCACTGACCTTTTGACCTATGATTACTTTGAGGAAAATGAGAATGATCCATTTGCAACCAATGTTATGAATAACTTAATAGTGGATGAAAAAGGGGAAGATATTTGTCTAGAGGAGGTAGAGATGATACTTTCCCTATATTTTGTACATGTCGTCGCACACATGGAGGCAAATCCTCCATATATGTATGGATCCTCTCATTTTTCTATTCCTTTAGCTACTAACAAGCCTATATGTTTTGTGATTTAGGCTCTTACACTAGATCTCAAGCCACAAATCATTTAAAGTATGCCTACTTAGGAGATAGCAAGAACCTTTCGGTGATCATATCTTCAAAGTTGACAAAGGACTAAGAAAGCAATCTTTTGGAAGTTATTATATCTCATAGAACAACTATTGGATGGAATTCATAAGACGTCAAAGGGATAAACCCTACCATGTGTGTTCACCACATACTTCTTGAAGAATAAGTGAATCCCACTAGATAACCCCAATGCTTAATCATCTTATGATGGAAGTAGTAAAGAAGGAGATCATCAAACTCTTGGATTGTGGATTTATCTACCCCATCTCAGATTCTAAATGGTTGGCACCAATTCGGGTGATACTTAAAAAGTTAGGGTCACTATAGTAAAGAATGAGAAGAACTCACTTGTCCCATAAAGGATAGTGATTAGACATCGAGTATGCATTGATTATAGGCAACTAAATGCCACTACATGGAAAGATCACTTCCCACGACCATTCATTAATAAAATACTCAAGAAATTGGCCAGTAATTCCTATTATTGCTTCCTTGATGGGTACTTTAGTTACAACCAAATTCACATAGTAGACGAGGATTAAGAGAAGACAACCTTCACATGCATATTGAGCATATTTTCTTGTAGATGCATACCTTTCGCGCTATGCAATGCCCCCTGGACATTCTAAAGATGTATGATTAGTATTTTCTCTCATTACATTGAGAAATTTATTGAGGTTTTCATGGACGATTTTAGTGTCTATGGTGGTACTATTGAATTTTGCCTTAAAATTTTGACTTTAATTTTAAAACGACGTGAAGAAACTAACACTATAATTAATTGGGAAAATTACCATTTTCTAGTGACACAAGGAATTATACTTGTTCATATTATCTCATCTAAGGGGCTATAGTTGATAAAACTAAGATAGATATTATGCACCACTTACCCTCTTCCACTTGTGTGAGGGATGTGCATTCTTTTCTTGGACATGCATGCTTATTATTGGATCAAGCTAACCAAAATACACAAAATAATTAAGTTCAATTCATATCTCACAATTAATTATTCCACATACTGCAATTATCCTCTTACCTCATACTAGTCTAGTCTAGTATATTGATAAAACTTTAAAATTCATAAACACATAAAAAATCATAACTTTAATTAGAATAAATAAACAAAATAGAAAATATTGAATTAAATAATACAAAATCACATAATAAACTAAATAAATGAATAACAAGAATTTCATTAAGCACAATAAAAAATACAAAACAATTAAACAAAAAAAAGGTATGAAAGAACTTAGGATATTTTAGAATCACAAACTCCTTATAATCTCAAATCCTTTAATTATAACATTGAACTAACTAAATCTAACTTAAGAACCCTAATAGTTTATAAATAATGAAAACAAAGTCAAAGCTCTGAACGTGATGCTCTCGATGATTCTATTCAACCTACAATATGTTATATATAGATAGATAGAAGGTTGTATGAAATAGATCTAAAACATGGAAAAAATATGGTTCATATTGGTAAATACAAGGCACCCGTTTTTTATCCCTACACTATGCACATGGTTGTATTTAATGGAGCACATGAGAGGGGATAACAAGGAAATATGGGGGGTCGTATTTCCTCTCTCTTCTTTAAGAATAAAATATGAAATAAGAATAAAAAAGCACCCAAAGTTCCTCCATCTCCAACCAGTTTGGCTAATAGAGCCAACCAGTCATGGGATTAGAAGCCTCATAGTCTCCATCATTGTTAGAGATTGGGAGTTGTTGTTAAAGCTTCTTTATGTGGTTGCCCAAACATGATTTGAAATACCCCAAAAATCCTAATGTAGGAAATTATGATAACATAAGAATTTATTAGGAAAATTAATCAAATATATTATTTTATTAAAATAAGGGGAGAATTTAAGACAAAAACAAGAGGAAAATAATAAAGAATTTAATTGGGGAATATTAGAGTATTTTGCTAGTTAAAAATAGAATTTAGGAAAAAAAATCCAAAATATCCTAAATTAATATAAAAAGAAATTTAATAATTATTTTACTAATTTTTATTATTTTTAAATATTCAAAAATATCAAAACATCCTAAACACCCCAATCAACCTGTATTTCTTTTTTCTTTTTCCCTTTTCCGTCCTTTTTCCTCTTTCTTCCTCCTTTTTCTCCTTTCTCCTTTTTCTTTTTCTCCTCTCCTCGGATTGGGCCTACCCCCCTTACAGCCTAACTCTCCCTCCCTCTCTTCTCACTCCACACGGCCGGTTCTCTTCCTCCTTTTCTTTCTTTTCTTTCCCCCAGATTGGCCAATTAACCCCCTCTTCTTCTTCCTCCCTTCTCCATCCCACACGTTATAGGTTGAGCTTGCAACTCTACACCGCTCGACCTACCCTGTCACCGTACCACCGGTCTACCCCTATCCCTTCTCTCCCCATCCTTTTCCTTTCCCTTTCCAACCCCAACCGGATGTATACCTCCTTCCCTGTGTGCCCCTTCCTTTCCTTTTCTCTTCCCCGACCGAACCTACACTTGCAATTTTGTAGGCTCATACTGCCCTGCCATTGCCGGGCAATAAGCCCTGCCTCACCTAATCCCTTGTCCTCTTCCCTCTTTGTCATATTCCCCCTCCAATGGCCTATAAATACATCCTATTGATCCTATTTGGCTCTCTTTACTCTACCTAGAAAATTTAGCATCCTTGCACCATTGCCACTTTAGACGCCGCCCCAACCACCGTCGCATAATATCGTCACCCACACATGGCCAAAAATCTTTCCTCTATTACCCTCTACCAAACTAAACCACTCAACACCCCTGGTTTCCACTACATGAGCCACCCCAATGGTGCAAAGTTGGTTACTCGACCCGCCACTTTGCACCCATCGTTGCCCTTCTTACTGTTGTGCACCACTCCTCTACTGCAATCACCGCCTCTCTTGCCACCTAATCCACTCAACAAAGCTTCCCCTACCTCCTGTACCTTCCTTTATCCCTTTCTTCCTCTCCTTCATCCTTTCTCCTTCTCCACCATCCTCAGCCACCACAACCACTAGCCCTATGCTGCCACCCTTGTTGCGCTGCCACCACCACTCTAACCCTCTCACCTAGAGAGTCCATGACCACCACAACCACCATCTCACTCTCTCTCTTATATCCCTAAAAGGCCACCTCTCCAACCCTCCCACTTCCTCTACTACCGTCGCTGCTTTACACCGTCACCATCGCCACCTAACTACCACCTCCACTAGGTTGTGCCATAATCTTCCTAGGCCTTAAGTATAATTAATGTAATAATAATAATAATAATAATTATTATTAGTATTACCATTATTATTATTTTTGTTGTTGTTGTTGTTGTTGTTGTTGTTATTAACACCAACATTACTAGTATTATTATTATTATTATTCAAACTATTATTAATATTATTAAAGTTATTATCATTATTATTCCTAATATTATTAATAATATCTTTTCATTAACTAATATAACTACCTAAACCTATTTTGGCTAGTAATAGTGTGATTAACAATTTTAAGGATAATATCCTTATTTTTACTACTACTACTACTACTACTACTACTACTACTACTACTACTACTACTACTACTACTACTACTACTAGTATTATTGTTATTATTATTATTATTATTATTATTAATATCTCTAATACTAGGTTATGATAAAGTTAAGTAGGAAATAATGATAATGTTGGTGAGAGGGAAGTTAACCCTAGTATTTCCCTCTTATAGGTGAATCAAGTCCAAATCTTAAGGAGGCGTAGGAGCGTGCTCTAAGCATGGTGCCGTTTTAGGTAAGGATGTGGTTAAAGCCTAATATATATATTATGTACTTTGTATGTTATGTCTGATGATATGTTTTTGTACCTTATGTGATTATGAATACTTACTTGTAGCGCAACACGGAGCTAAGGTGAGTGTATGTATTCTCTTATGGCATGTGTAAAATGATATATATGTTGTGCTTTGTGGTGCTTATGTGATGTGGCCCTTTAGGACATGCATGATAAGAGGATTTAAATATATGGTGGGGTGATGGAAACATAGAAGGGGTAAATAAATCGAGTTAACTAGATAGAAGTGAGAATGACTTAATTACCTCTTAACTTATGGGTGGACAAATAAAAGGATAATATGGGTAAAATAAGAGAGTGAAGTGAATCTTGTATAGGGAGTTTAGGATTTGCATGGGATGGATAGTCTTTACATGGGGATGATCCTTATGTGGGAAATGTTGACTTGAGGTTTAAGTAAGGTAAGGGAAGAGTTGTTGAGGGTGATTAGGCTCCATAGGAGAAAAATAGTACGTATGTTGATATAATGGTGTATAGGGAACTTGGCTAGGGTTTGGAAGGAAAACCCTGAGTGGAGGAGATTGTGGAGGGTGAAATAATGGATAAGATTGAATTATGGGATGAGAGTAGAAGAATGTCACATGGAGGGTAAATGTGTGTCATGTGGAAGAGGGAATGACAAGTGAGAGTGATAGAGGGACATCGTATGAGGAAAGAGAGGTGCTAGGGTTTTAAGATGGTCAACAAGGGTTTTGTGGCCACATGTGCAAATTGGGAAGTAAAGTGGGATGCTTGGGGACAAACCAAGCGAGGTGATGAGTTGGGGGTAAAGGAGCATGAGTTTTGTGAGATGAAGAAGGTTGGGCCATATAGGCCAAATTAGGATTTCTTAGGGAAAACCCTAGAGGGTGATAATGAGTTGACACAGAGATATGGGAAAGTGGGCCTCGACCCACACACTTTGGATTTGGGTATTTGTGGTGAGTGAGAAGCGAGAAAGGATGTATGGATGTATCAAGAGGCGTAGAAGTCCTAAGATATGGGATGTGCCTTTTTAGGAGAATAGGAGTAGACGAGTTGAGTGAGCGGGTAGTCCAAAGGACATGTATGTCTAGGATGAAACAATATATTGAATAAGAAATAGATAAGACACTAATCATTTAAAGTGAAAGATTATTGAGCTAGGCCCAAACCGATCTACCGACATAATAGTGGTCAGGTGCAGAGTGCCCTAGAGATCGATCCACCGGTGAATAATAGTGGTCAGGAGCATTCTACCTTGTATGTTTCCGATCACTGGCTATAATAGTAGGGGATCCCAACATCAATAAACCAAACCTTAATTTATGATAAGACATGGGAAATACATTAATTACTTACAGTGGAACACCATAAGAGTCGAGGCCAAACTGGTCTACCCGCATAATAGTGGCTAAGAGCACTTTGTTCCAGAGATCGATCCACCGACAAATAACAGTGGTCAGGAGCATTCTGCCCCGTATATTTTTGATCCACTAGCTATAATAGTGGGGTTTTCTGTACTCTCACGGATTGATAAAGAGTATGGTATGAAATGGGCATATTGACTAGAGATCTAATGATTAAGTTAACCGGACTTTAACACGACTTGTACTATCTATTTTTCCTATATGGCTTATCTAACTAGTTACCTACTTGTGTTATATGTCTTTTGTGTATGTCATTAGCTTTCTGGCTACCTTGTTCAGCATGTAGTGTACTGACCATCCATTTCATAGGTGTTGCTCATTCCCACGAGTAGAGGGCCCTGCTTAGTTTGTGTAGGTAGGAGATGTTATTTTTGATGCCTATGGCACTTATGAGGCATTTGACAGGGCTAAGAGTTTACCTTCCAGGACTTGGCATGGGGGCCTAAGAGTAATGTAGATCAAACTCTTCTTATCTTTGTTTTTGTTTTATTGTATTGTATCTTTTATCCCCTTGGGGACTTTGACTATATAATTCTTTTTCGGTTGTAATGAATTTTAATCACGTACTCTAATTTTCTTATTATGAATATTTCAGTTTTCTATGGATCTCTATCTTAAGTGTGTTTAATGTTTTTGAGAAATTATTCTTAGCCTTGTGGTCAATATGAGATTGGTCGGGGCCAAGCTTAAGTAGATCACGGCGATAACACCCCCGTACTATGTATGACTTAAATTAAATAAAAATTTTCAACTATGATTTTGGGGGGTATTGCATGATTAGTTACTTAGAGGCTAAGTGTATGGCATAGAAAAAGGTAGTATGGAGCACATGGGGCCACCAAACTTATGCATATTTATTCTACACACACACACACACACATGTATGTATGTATAGTGCATGCACTTAATTTTGCGTGTCTTGTTGGTATTTTTTTTACCCTGCTATTCTAACCCATGTTTGAATCCCGTTCATTCAAATATTTCCCTTTATTGGTACATTGGCTTGAAAGCTTATATTCTTTTTTTCCATTTTATTATTATATTATTCAATTTATTTTTCTCTTTATTTTTTTGTTTAATATGTGTTATTGGACTACAAGCATGTGGCTTTGACAAACCATATTGCCAACTTTCTCGTTACATTTCATTAGTATATTATACAAAATTTCTTTTCTTTCATCATTTTATTACTAGATTTTAAGGGTAGTCAGTTTTTGTGATTTATATATACATACTAATTAGTATAATGAGACTATAATTTAATTTGTCTTCATTAATAATATGAATATTCTTTCTATTTTAAAAATAAATAAATAAATATCATTGGGGGTGATGGTATATATTATTATATTATCATTATGATGAATAATACCAAATATATAGTTTTTTAATTATATTCCTAAGGGATATGTATCAACATTTTAATATTTTTTAAAAATCATTATTAATTTAAAATTTTACGACAAATAAATGCATTATTTTGTGTTATTAATTGTTATTATTACTAATATAGATAGTTTACATGCACATAGTTTAACAGAGCCCCATTAAGTTACAATTCTAGCTTCATCCTTAGTGCTAGATAGATTATTACTCTTTCATCCTTGCTAACTTGTGATTTTTTCATTTCTGGCGCATCTCTGTTTATTGAGTTATTTACATAAAGTTGCTTTTTCTACATTAACTAGTGCTTCCAATTTTGTATTGTTACCTTCAAATGATATGATTGCATGTTCTAAACTATACAAACATGGGGCATTAGTGTAACGCCCCTAATTTTTGAATATTTTTTTCATTTTTAATACAATGTAGAAGTGTTTGAAAAATAAAATTAGGGAATGTTACCACTACACAAACTATAAGAGAGGTGTGATCATCACCTAACACATGCCTAATGCAAGGAAAAATGAACGATGAACAAAAAGATGCATGCTCATGACATTAATGTGATAATACAAGATAATAAGGGTGAGAATAATATTATAGATAGAATGAGTATGATAGTTTAAAAAACCAAATGTAGGAAATCGAACCAAGAGTTTAAATAACCAGAAATATAAAAACTTCCTCGTGCATTGGAAAAAAAGTTCTAGTCGGTTAGCCTAACTCTTAGGCATACTCACAAACCTCTAACCCCAAGCAATGACCCACTAATGGCCCACATCATCACCCTCCACATATTGTAATTGAGAGTCATAACCCTATAAATAGTTCTCTACTCCCTAGACTAGAAGCTGGATTATTATAGTGACCACATAAGTGTAGTATTAGTACGGTGAAGTATTGTTAAAACATAGTATCTAAAATATGATAAGGTTCATGCAACACATTGAATTCATATAACAATATAGTGGTATCATATTAGTATAACTGAACACTTAATCTCAAGTGGTAATACAACAAGGCATGCTTGCATATAAAATCATGGAAGTATAAAAATACGGTAAATACATTGTAATCCATACAATATAAACTATTGATTGGTTTGGATAAAACATTACCTAGACTTGCAATACACACACCAATTGTCCTACACACATAGAATCATATGGGTATATGGTAATATAAATATTCAAATGAATCATGATCAATTGTCCAACTTATATATAAAATCAGAGAAACCCAACAATGCTAAATTTAGGAAGAAATTCTACCACATGCTCAATTGTAGAATATAAATTAGACCATGATTAAATCAATACATGGAACCCTAATGAGTAACAAATCTCTGTTTATGTTAAAGATAAGAATGCCTTACATTGAAGCAATTCTTCTAGCGCAAAACTCGTACTTGATGGCTATCTAGTAGAACCTTGATTATAAGATAATCAAATTTAAAAGCATTAAAAATCATCTTTCAAAACTTCATTAAAATCAAGGAAAAATAAGAAGATGATGAAGAACACAAAAATGCCACCTCTTTCTCAAAGGTAGGGTGTTAAAGGAAAACAACTAAAATCTTCAACCTTAATTATTCCTTGCTTAAGGAAATCAAGAGAGAAATAAAAACAAGATTAGAGGAAGAAAAAGGGAATATAATTCTTGCACAAAGAAGGGAAAAAAACTAGAGCAAGTCTCTATTTTTCTCAGAAGAGAGGGAAAAAGGAGAAAATGAAGGAATTTTCCACTAGGAAAAGGGAGAAAAGAGTAAGAACAATAAGCGAGGAATGAAAATGGATCATAAATGAAAGTTATAGAGGTAAGGATAGGTTGACATTCATAGGAGAGAGGGAGATGAGACTAGTAAAGTTGAGTGTGGGCAATCAAGAAGTAAAGGCTGACTTGATGGGGTAATAGGGGGCTGAGTGTAGTCAAGAAGAAATATAGAAGCGGGTTGGTGAGTTAGGAAATGGTGCACACATTTACACTCGTTCCCCAAATTTAAGAAGAGAGAGAGAGATATGAGAGGGAGAAAAGAAAAAGTGAGGCTTACCTCAAAATTTCTTTTTAAGGAAATTTTGGCTAATTAAAATTATGTAATGATTTAAATAATATGAAAATAATCCCCGAGGATTAAAATATTCTTATTAGCATAGTTGGACTCTAGTTAGAAGTTTTCATAAACATTAGAGAGAAATTTAAACAAAATAAAAAATGGATATGAAACTACAAGACTACCATCCCATAAGTTTGGGAAGACCAGTTAACTAGTTTGTTGAGAACAAGAATGTCAATTCCTCATCATTCCTATCGATCAGTGGTTTGAAATTCACATTTTCATGAGAATTTTGACCCCATTCCAAACAAATTTATTTTGTATCAACATAATTTCATAAGGCCTTATTAAATTAGCTTGATTATTTCACAATCAAGGTATTAGGTTCACCAAATGTTTGATCTATTTAATGCAAGGGACTCAACAATATGCACAAGTAATTTGGTGAGGGAAAATTTGCCATTTCAACATTTGTTTAATCAAGGTGAGTAGTGGAGCTACCTTCTTTGCTTAATTTGTCATAGTAGTTATCTTAAAAAGAAAGATGAGAAGAACTAAATAGAAGAAAAATAATATTAAGCAAAACAATACTACTACATTAAAGGTGAAATTAAATAATAAAAACAAGTAAGGATATACCCTCCTCTGAATAAAGTCATGATAGTGCCCTCATTGTCAAGGTAGGTGGGTTGGGAGAAAAAACTAAATGGCCAAGTGGCCAAGAATAGTGATAACTTCTACAATGAAGAAAAATGAAAAACAAACTTCAGGTATATGCTCTTCCATCATTATGGAAAGATTTTAATAGATTTGGATAGGGAAGGATTTTTTTCCAACCCTGTTGTAGTATCACTACTGCCAATATAGCGACCAACTAGTGTCTCGAATAGAACATCACCAGTTACTACGCATACCCTATGAATGTATTAGGGTTAGCTGTAGCTTTGGTAATAAGAGCTACTTCTTTTGACCTAACAACCTTCATCATACTTGCGACATTCTATAAAACTTCCATCACATCATCATTTGGGGTCATCAACCAGGGGATCATTTGTACCTTCCTTCTATGCACTAAGGACATCGTCACCCTATCATTATGCCCAGATTGTGCAAACTTTCCCAAAAATTCTTCCTCCACTAGTCTTTTTGAGCAACCCTATATATCCTCCACTAAAGATGTAACCGATACAGATATCCCTAGTTTGATGCCCCTTGTCTTTAGATCCAATATTCCTATATGCTCTAATTTTGGTATAAGTTTTGTGACCATAGTAATGACCTCCTCTTACCTTTTAATCAATATGTATAATACCTCATCCTAGAATCATTCAAATTATATTTAAAATTATGTTGATATAAAATAAATAAGTTTTAGTTTTGAAATGGACTTGAAATTCTAATAAAAATATAAATTTTAGGCGTACCGATTGAATCGACTAGTCAACTATGGAAATTAAAATTCTTGTTCTCGATAAACTTGTGACTGGTTATTCTAAACTGATTAGCTGGTTATCCTATGATTTTAGATCCATTTGTATTTTGATTTGAATTTCTCCCTAATGATTATGAAAACATCTAATTTGAGTCCAATTATGCTAATAAGCATGTTTTAATGTTCTAAGATTATTTTCACATTATTTATATCATTATATAATTTTAATTCATTAAAATTTTCTAAAAAGGCACTTTTGAAGATAGCTTCACATTTTCTTCTCCCTCACCTCTCCCTCTCTTCTTTGACAGATAGGGTTGCGAGATTAACTTTGTGCATCATCCCCTAACTTTCCAACCTACTACCATGCCATTTCTGACTGCACTCAACCCCTACCACCCCATCAAGTCAACCCTCACTTCACCAATCTCATCCCCCCTTTCTCTTAAGAATGTCGAGCAACCTTTCCTATATACTTCTCATTCCTAATCCATTCTCATTCCTCACTTGTGTTCTCTCTTCTCCCTTCTCCTCATAGAAATTTCCCTAAGTGTTAATCACCCTTCCATTTTTCCTCTTATTCCCTCTCCTGAGAATCACAAAAGCTTTCTTTGATTTTCTCCCTTTTGTGTGCAAGAATTGTTCTCCTTTCTCTTATTCTAATCTTAGTTTTAGTTCTCTCATGGTTTCCTTAAGCAAAGGAAGACTTAACGTTGAGAAATGTTGAAGATTTCATCTTATCCCTTAACACTCTTTTTAAGAAAAAGGTGGTGTTTTATGTTCTTCTTCTTATTCTAACCTTTCTTTGATTTTAATTGAGTTTGAAAGATGATTTTTAATGGTTTTTATTTACTTTGATTCTCTTAGGAATCAAATTTATGCTAGCTAAGCCATCTAGTAAGATATTTTGTGCTAGTAGAATTACTTAAATGTAAGGCATTCTTATATTTAACATAAATACGTTTAGGTGGTATATTGGGGTTCCATGAGTTGGTACTTATAATGGTACGATCTAATTATGTTCCATGGTATGAGTATGTGGTATAATTCTTCCCAAGTTAGTGTTGTTGGAATTATCTAATTTTAAGCATAAAATGGGTTGCTTATAAGATTTTTTAAGTATGTACATTACCATATATCCATGTGATTCTATATGCGTAGAATGTATTTTTATGCGTGTTTTGACATAGAAGTATGTTAGGATTAATATGGTAAATTGTAGAAATGTTTGGTGTGTGTTTTGCAAGTTTAGATAACATTTTACCTAGACTAGTCAAATGGTTCCTTAAACCCATCGGTTAGTTTTGAAATAGTCGAATGGTTTGGAGTTTTAGATTGATTGGTTGTGAGATCAGTCGATTGGTTTAAGGAACCAGTTGATTGATTTTGATGATTAATCGATTAGTTGGTCAAACCCATCAACTAGTATTCCTACAGACCAAAATGGTTTGGTCTCTGCTTAGACCCATAACCTGGTTGGACCAAACTAGTTGACTACTTACTATGACTAGCTGATCGATTGGTTAAACCCATCGATTGGTTTCTCTATATGCTAAAATGGGTTGGTCTCTACTTAGACCCATCAACCGGTTGGACTGAACTAATCAACTAGTTCACATGAACAGTCGAACAGTGGGGCTAACCAGTTGACTAGTTCTTTGGTGATGTTTTAATCTAGGTTTGGTACAATTATACCAGTTAACTAGTTTGAAGGATTGATTGAGTAGTTTGGCTACAAGCTACTTGGTTTGTTATAATTATTTATGTTTCTCTTAGGCCTTTTATGTTGATACTTCCATGTATTTACAACATTTTATTTAATATTTCAATTATGATTGGCCTGATTTAATTTGAATAATCATGATGGTGTTTGAGACTTGATTTTAGATGAGTTTGGGGTCATCTCTAACTACCCAATTGGTGGCTTTAATGCCTTATGATGGGTTTGGTGTTATCACTAGGAAACACCCAATTTGGTTAAATAATGAAATTTTATTATGTTTGGTGTTACGACTTGGAAAGAACCATTTGGTTATATAATAGGACTTAATCGTGTCTAGTTTTATCACTAGGAAACACCCAATTTGGTTAAATAATGGATTTTGATTGTGTTTGGTATTATCACCGGAAACACATAATTTGATTATGTGTGGACTCTATTGTGATTTGTGATATCACTTGTACATAAATTATTGGGTTAAGATTTTATCAAGCCTTTTTCTCATACTCTCAGGGTAGCTGCTGGGAGTTAGTGAGCAGATTACCCTTGGTTATGTTTTTCACTCAATACCTATTTCTTTCTCTATCGGTTTATTGTCGTAGGGTGTATACACATATATTTGAGGTATAGGATTATACTATGGAAGGCTAGCATGACATTAGTGCCCAACTTAGGTGGGTGAGGTATCCTAATGCATGCCCCAAGCACTTCATAATTTTCATTACTTAAACAGGTGTGGTATCCCAACATTTTAGCCCTCGCGGTGGATACATTCAAGGTGTAGTGGATGTTGTATCTTAGTACAAGCCCTCTTGGTGTACTTTGATCATGTTTGGAGGGTGTGGTATCCAGATTTTTGGTAGATGCACTTGATGTATGGTGGTTGTAGTATCCTTAAATAAATCTTCTTCGATGTATCCTAGCCTTGTGTGATGGGTGTGATATCCCATTATGATTATTTGTGCTACCATAACTTTTGTTCATAGTAGAGAACTATGTGTGGTCGAATGAACTATCTTATTAATAGAAAATTGTGTCCAAATATGGTTTATATTGTATAAATTACATGTATTTTTGTATTTCTATACTCCCATGATTTCTATGCAAGTATGCCATATTGTAAATGAGTTGTACTAATATGATATCGACATGCTATTATGTGACTTCACTGTACCACATGAGCTTTATCATGTTTTGGGTAGTATGTTTTTCTAGTACTTCATCATACTGATACTACATTTTTGTTGCTATTGTAATGATCTGACTTCTTGTCTAGGGAGTAGAGGATGATTTACAAGGTTACGAATCTCAGTTAGATTATGCTTAGGATGGTGAAGTGGACCATTGGTAGGCCATTTCTTAGGGTTGGAGATTTATGATTGTGCCTAAAAGTAAGCTAACATGTTATTATTATTTTTCCTACTATACTAGGATGTTTTTCTATATTTCGGTTGTTTGAACACTTGACCCAATTTCCTATATTTGGATTTATATAATTATCAAGCTCATTCTATCTATAATATTATTCTAGTCTTTATTATCTTATATTGTCACATTATTATTATGATTATGTGTTCTTTTACTCCTTGCTCCATTTTCACTTGTATCAAGCAAGGGTTATGTGACGATCACACCTCTCTTATGGTTGATGTAGTGGTAGCATGCACTAATTTTGTTTTTCAAACATTTTTGCATTGTCTTGAAAATAAAATTTTCTAGTTAAAAAATTAGGAGTGTTATAAGTTGGTATCAAAGCCTATGGCTTTAAATCCTAAAGTTGTTTTGCGAAAAATGAATTTATTTGATTTCATTCAAACTAGTAGAATCTAATTTAGTTTGTGAGTGTGCATTGGTTCAGGTTGGGAGTTGGCCTTAATTTTATAGAATAGGAGAAACTTTTGGCTTTATGTGTAACGTGCTACCTTACTAATGGAGTAGTTACCATTCGATTCCTTTCTAACCCAACTTAGTATTCTAGGCTTTCAATGGTTGCGAATTAGCATCTCAAGTGTTTCATGGAGACGGTTGGAGGTTTTATAGAGTGACAGATTTAGCTTGAAGAGGCTCCACAGCTGCCACCGCTACCTCTTTTTTTTTTTTGATGTCTCCACTAGAGGATTAACTTTATCACCCTTAGATCTTTGATGGTTAGGAGGATCTAAAAGTGTTGGAATGTTGACTGAGGTATTTTGAGAAGACCTTTGCGGCCACTGGTTGCCTAGAGAGTAGGTAGGTAGATATTAGGTTATTCCATCTATAAGGTTGTGCTGAAGAGTGGTGGAGAGGTCGGTAGCTAAAGGGAGCCTCTACAGATCAATAGGAGACCTTTATTGAGATGCTTAGGGCTTAGTTATGTCCTGCTCACCTAAAGATGGTGAAGTATGACAAGTTCATGGTGTTACATCAAGGGACGTGTTTGATGGAGGAGTACTACAATCTTTATTTGGACTTAGTCCACTTTACTCTAGAGATTAACATCGATGAGAGATGAAGGTACATCATTTCTAATTGGGGTTTTGTCTAAGGCTCTATGAGATATTTGTGGGGACTCATACATAGGACCTAAAGTCTTTGTATGATTATGCCTTGGAGTCATAAGCAATTTCTCAGTTTTGTAGTGTCTAATCAGGGGCTAAGGGGAGGTTTGAGGGCTGTCAATGCTACGAGGGAGAGAAGAGGTTCCAAACCTCAAGTAGTCATTAGTCGGGAGTGGTAACTTGCTTTAGAGGATAGCTGAGTTAGTTATGTGTAAGGAATTTCATATGTTAGTAGTGTGTTAAGAACCACCTAGGGAAGAACTATGCTGGGCAACTGGTTTAGCCCCATGCTTGTGGCCAGTTGGGGCATCACCGATTTGAGTGTCGTACCATCAGGGATAGTGCTCTATAAGGGCAGACACTTTTGTAATGTATGGTGGCATAGACACCACTAGTTTAGAGAGCTCAATCGAGCGATGGTGGATCTAGCATGACTGCTTCACAATAGAGGATGTAGAGGCCCCATGTTTTCTAGCAAGTGCAAGGTTTATGTAGTGATAAATGACCACCTCTAGATAGTTGTCTGAATGTGATGAGCCAGTCAAAGGCTGACCGGCTGGTTGATGTCATCAAAGATACATTCATGGTTTCTTCCCTTCCTACTTACGTGTTATTTGACTCAAGTGCTTCACATTCCTTCGTGTCTACTACTTTTATAGCCAGGACATCTATGGTTCCTTCTAATAGGATAGAGACTTCTGTTGTACTCCTATTTATGGATATACTTCCATGTTATAGGTTATATAGAGATATGTCCTTAGTTGTTAGTGGGACCAAGCTTCTAGTATACCTCATAGAGCTTGAGCTTTGGGACTTTGACGTTATCCTTAGGATGGATATGCTCACAAGATATTGGTCGTTGATTGATTATGCATAAGAGTGTGTGGTTCTTAAGGGGCCATAGATTTCTAGGGTCTTACTAGAGATGCAAGCCTAGGCCTATAGTGAGGATGGTGTTTGTAGTGGTTCTCGACACGCTAGTGTTGGAAGAGTACCTACTCCTATTGTGTAGCATTCAAGATTTTTATGCTACAAAGCCATCATTTGAAGATATTCCAATAGTGTGAGAGTTCCCAAATGTGTTTCTTGATGAGATCTCAGGGATTCTACCAATATGTGATATAGATTTCACGATAGACCTTCTACCGGGGACAAAGCTTATGTCGAAGGTGCCCTATCTCTTGGTATAAACTGAGATGGTAGTGTTGTATACTTAGTTAGAGGAATTACTAGAGAATGGGTACATTCGATCGAGTGTATTACCATGGGGAGCACTAGTCCTTTTCATGAGGAAGAAAGATGATTGGTTAATGCTTTGCATCATGGGTTGAACTAGGTTACGGTGAAGAACTGTTATCCTTTACCATGGATTGGCAATCTCTTTAATTAGTTGCATGGGGCTATAGTGTTTTTGAAGATACATCTTAGATTAGGGTATCATCCTCTAAGATTGTTGAGGACATATTGAAGACAGATTTCAGGACGAGGTATGACCATTATGAGTTCACCCTGATGTTCTTTGGACTCACAAATGTGCTAGCAGTGTTCATGGATCTCATGAACCAAATTTTCCAGCAACATCTTGATCAGTTTATTATGGTCTTCATTCATGAAATTTTGATTTACTTGTGGACTCATGAAGAACATGAGTAACACCTTTGGTAAGCTTTGGAGTTGTTGAGGGCTCATTAGTTTTATGCCAAGCTCTCTAAGTTTGAGTTTTGGTTAGACGAGGTAGCTTTCCTAGGTCATGT
Organism: Tamarix chinensis; assembly: GCA_030549775.1. NCBI lineage: Eukaryota > Viridiplantae > Streptophyta > Magnoliopsida > Caryophyllales > Tamaricaceae > Tamarix > Tamarix chinensis. Next base: position 59,006,072 of record CM060177.1, on the reverse strand, counting down.
CACTATGAGGGAAGATGTGCTAGTGTATGCTTCAAAGATCCAAGTGGTGTTAGAGTGAAGTGCACCAACAAATGTTAGGGAAGTTTGCAATTTTCTTGGGTTCTTAGGTTACTACAGATGGTTTGTCCAGGATTTTTCTAGGAATGCTCGTCCTTCGACTACATTATTAAAGAAGATGGCACACTTTGTTTGGAAAGATAAGTGCATTGAGACTTTTGAGGAGCTCAAGAGGAGGTTAACTTTAGCTCCAATTCTTACCTTACCATCAGGTATGGAGGGATTTGAGGTGTATAGCGATGTGTTTAAGTTTGAGTTAGGGTATGTGTTGATGCATCATGGGAGGGTAGTGGCCTCTACTTCTCATTAATTGAAGAATCATGAGTAGAACTATCCCACACATGACCTTAAGCTAGCTACAGTGGTTTTCGCCTTGAAGATTTGGGGATATTACCTATATGGGGTATAGTGTAAGATCTACACACACCATATGAGCATCAAGTATATCTTCAAGCAAAAAGAATTGAACATGAGACAAAGGAGATGGTTGGAGTTGGTTAAGAACTATGATTTAGAATTGACCTACCATAAAGGTAATGCTAACATCTTAGTAGATGCTCTTAGTAGGAAGACTTTGCACACTTTGGGTTTGTTGGTATGGTTGGACGAAATTTAGTAAGATCTTTAGGAGTCGAGCATTATCATCATTGGACTCAGGGATCTTGAGATGTGGATGAGCATCCTCTCAATCCCCCGACCATCTTTGATGAGATTCAATCGTGTCAATTATGGGGATATCAAGCTTAAGCTGATCAAGAAGGCCATATCCAAGGGCAGAGCAGTAGGATTTGAGAATTTTGAGGATGGTAGCATCCATTTTCAAGGATGGCGGTGCGTTCTATAGAGCTGTGGGGAACTTAAGAGGAGAATCCTAGAAGAGGGTTATCATGTGCCTTATTCTATCCATCCTACAAGGGATAAGTAGTACAAGGATTTGAGATGGATCTATTGGAGGCCTCATATGAAGTAGGAGGTTGGAGACTTTGTGGTCTGATGCTTGACGTGTCAGAAGGTCAAGGTGGAACACAAGCATCCGGTGGGTTTAGTTTAGCCATTGAAGGTCCTTGAGTGTAAATAGGATAGTGTGTAGATGGACTTTGTGGTTAGATTGCCTAAGATCCATAGTGTTTCAAATTTGATCTAGGCTATGATTGATCAATTAACTAGGTTTGTGGTATTTATACTAATGAAGTTGATGTGGAGTATGGATCAGATGGCCAATGCTTACAGGAAGCATGTGGTTTGGTACCATGGGTGCCTAAGGACATTGTGTCGGACTGAGATTCCATATTTTTAGCTCACTTCTATCAAAAGTTGTAAGTTGATTTTAGGACACAACTTAATATGAGCACAACTTTCTATCTAGTTACAGACAGATAGACTAAGCATACTATTTAGACCTTAGAGGATATGCTTTTGGATTGTGTTCTTGAGTTTTAGGATAATTGGGAAGATCATTTAGATTTGGTTTAGTTCTCCTACAACAACATTCATCATGCAAGTATAATGTTGGCACATTTCGAGGCACTTTATAGATAGAAGTGCCATAGTCCTATGTGTTGGAGCGACTTTAGTGTGATGGTTGTGTTGGGACCAGAAATGGTAGAGGACATTGCTAGATAGACCAGGATGATTTGAGATCAGATGAGGGAAACCTAGGATAGGCATAATAGCTATGTAGATATGTGGAGGAGAGCATATGAGTTTGACGTAGGCGATCGAGTCCTTCTAAGAATTTCACCAACTAAGGGAGTGATGTGTTTTGTTTGTAAGGGCAAGCTTAGCCCAAGGTTCATTAGGCCTTATGAGATTTTAGATCAGGTTGGAGAGGTTTCTTACCATCTTTCCTTATATATGGAACTTTTGTGTGTGCATAATGTTTTTTCCATCTCTCAGTTAAGGAGGTATGTGTAGGATTTGTTCAACATCATTCGACTAGAGATGATTGGCCTCGATGAGACATTATCTTATGAGGAGTGACCATTGAGGATCCTAGATTCTAAGACTTGGGAGATGCATTTAAAGATCATTCCACTCATGAAGGTTTTGTGGTCATGTCATGGGGCATAGAAGGCCACTTGGGATTCCAAGGAGGAGGTCAAGACGAAGTATCTAGAGTTGTTCACTTAGGTGCGTTGCACGAGTAATGTTACCTCTTTTAAGGGGGTAGTACCCTTTTCTTATGTTTTAACCCTTCTTTATTATACTCTTTTAGTTGATGGATTAGGGTTTTCTTATCTTTTGAGTTTACAACACTACATTTCTCTTGTAGACTTTAGGGACAAAGTCTCTTTTAAAGGAGTATTGCTGTTGTACCCTATCCCAAAATCATTGAAATTTTATTTAGAATTATGTTGATAAAAAATAATTTTCTTATTTGAAATGGACTTGAAATTCTAACAAAAGTGTGAATTTCATCAATTTACTAGTTTATATAACCGATCGACTAATGCATTGGCAAAATTAATATTCTTTTTCTTAATAAACTAGTTGATTGGTTTGCCCAAACCAATGGGCTAGTTGTCCTACAATTTTAGATCCATTTTTTTTATTTTGATTTGTATTTCTTCCAAATGATTATGAAAACTTCCGATTTGAGTCCAATTATGCTAATAAGCATGTTTTAGTGCTCTAGGATTATTTTCATATTATTTAGATCATTACATAATTTTAATTAGCCAAAATTTCCCAAAATGGTACTTTTGAGGTAAGCTTCACCTTTTTCTTTTACCCCACCTTGCCCTCTCTCTTATGGTACATGGGTCTGAGAGATTGACTTTATGCGCCATCCCCTGACTTGCTAACCCACTATCATGCCCATTTTTTACTACACTCAACCCTCGCCACCCCATCAAGCTAACCCTCTCTTCTTGGCTTACCTACTCTGAACCCCACTAGTCATATCCCCCTTTATCCTAAGAATGTCAACCAACCTAGCTTCTAAACTTCTCATCCTTGATCCATTGTCAATTCATTCTCATTCCTCACTTGTGTTCTTACTCTCTTCTCCCTTCTCCTTATGGAAATTTCCCTAAGTGCTGCTTACCCTTTCATCTTCTCTCTTCATTCCTCTCTTAAGAATGACAAAGGCTTTCTCTGATTTTCTCCCTTTCATATACAAACATTGTGCTCCTATCAATTCTTCTAATTTTTGTTTTTGTTCTCTCCTACTTTCCTTGAGTAAGAAAGAATTAAGGTTGAGAAAGGTTGAAGATTCCAGCTCTTCCCTTAGCACCCTATTTTTGAAACAAAGGCGGTAGTTTGTCTTCTTCTTCTTCTTCTTCTTCTAACCTTTCTTTGCTTTTAATTGAGTTTTGATAGATTATTTTTAATGGTTTTTTACTTTGATTCTCTCAATAATCAAAGTTTTATTATCTAATCCATCCTATAGGAGCATTGTACTAAAAGAATTTCTTTAAGGTAAGGCGTTCTTATCTTTAACATAAACAGGTTTATGTGGTATATTGGGGTTCCATGAGTTGGTGCTTATAAGTGTATGATCTAATTGTGTTCCATGGTATGATCACGTGGTATAATTCTTCCTAAGTTAGTGTCATTAGACTTCTCCAATTTTGATCATAAAATGGGATGTTTAAGTATGTACATTACCATATATCCATGTGATTCTATATGTGAATCATGTATTTTTATGTGTATTTAGACATAGAAGCATATAAGGATTAATATGGTAAAGTGTGATAAAGTTTGTTTTATTTTTTTATATGCCCAAGTAGTGTTTACCCAAACTAGTTAATCGGTTCCTCGAACCCATCAATTAGTTTTGCAAGCAGTCAAATGTTTTGGAGTTTTGAATTGGTTGGTTGTGAGATCAGTCAATTGGTTTGATGAACTAGTCGACTGGTTTTGATGAGCAATCGATTGGTTGGTTAAACCCATCGACTGGTGTCCATGTAGACTAAAATTTTTTGGTCTTTACTTAGACCTATCAACTTGTTAGACTAAACCAGTTGACTAGTTACTATGACCAGCTGATCGGGTGGTCAAACCCATTGATTGGTTTCTTTATCGGCTAAAATGGGTTGGCCTTTGCTTTGACCCATCAATCGATTGGACCAAACGAGTCGACTAGTTCACATGAACAATTGATTGATGAAGCTAACAAGTTAAATGGTTCTCTAGTGATGTTTTAGTCCAGGTTAGGTCCCTTAGACCAGTCAACTAGTTTAAAGGACCGATTGACTAGTCTGGCTAGAATCCACATAGTTTGTTGTAATTTGTTGTGTTTCTCTTGGTACTTTTGCATTGATACTTTCATGCCTTTACAACATTTTAATTATGATTGAATTGATTTAATATAAATCAATATGATGGTATTTGATACTTGATTTTGGATGATTTTGGTGCCATCTTTAAACACCAAATTGGTGGCTTTAATGCATTATGATGTGTTATCACTTAGGAACACCTAATTTTGTTAAATAATGGGATTTAATTGTATTTGGTGTTATCATATGGAAATACCCAATTTGGTTAAATAATGGATTTTAATTGTGCTTGGTGTTATCACTAGAAACATCCAATTTAGTTATGTGTGGACTCTATTGTGATTTATGATATTACTTATACATAAATTAATGGTTTAATATTTCATTCAAGCCTTTTCTCTGGCTCTTGGGGTAGCTGCCAATAGTTAGTGGGCGAGTCACCCTTGGTTATATTTTTCCACCGAGTACCTATTTCCTTCTCTATTGGGTTGTGGACGGTAGGGGGTATGCATATATATTTGAGGTATAAGATTATAATATGGCAAGCCAGCATGAAATTGGTGTCTATCTTAGGTGGGTGAGATATCCCAGTACAAGCCCCTTGGCACTTTATATTACCTATCTCATAGGCAGGTGTGGTATCCCGACTTTATAGTTCTCGCAGTAGAAACATTAAAGATATGGTGGGTGAGGTATCCTATTACAGGCCCCCTTGGTGTACTTCGGCCATGTGTTGTGGGTGTGGTGATAAAGAACCAATTGGTAACTTTTTATTTGTCTAGTGCGAGGGGAACCTCCACCCTAGCACATAGTCCGGCAACTAAGGTCAGATAGAAAATAGGACCTTGTAAATTTGTGGCTAGTAGCTCCAATTTTTACTGGATGATGAGGCCAACGTCTATGGTTTTCCTTGTGATGACACAGTAGAGCATCATCATTCGATCAAAAGAGACAGATTGTTCATGTGTAGTGGGTAGAAATTGACTCCTGAGGAAAATGATACCAAACTTTCACTCGGGGGAGTAGTTGCGAGCGGTAGCAGTGGTGAGCACCAATCATGGTAACTCTCCACTTTATGCCTAGCTTAGTGAGACTGGAGAGGATTTCTGCTGCCAATTTGTTGGTAGGGTTGTATAGCAACTTAAATTACTCATTCATATTAAAAGAGGGGAGGCCATAGAGGTTGTTGATTGTAGTGGTGGGGTAGGATAACAACTTCCCTCACACAAAAATGGTTTTGTTTTTTATTTAGATTACATAAAAATTCAAGCACTACCAATGAGAAAAACTTAGGTGGATGCTGACAAAAAGTGGTCTAGTGGTGCTAGTTGATTAGGTTAGCAAGATATAGGGGAAGTTTAGGGAGTGTGAGTCCTCATTAAAAATATAACTCTCTAGTGGAAAGAGAGTTGAAATGTTCTTGAGCCTAGTCGGAGTGGAAAATAGTCAAAGAGTTGGAGGTTCTTTTTGGGCACTTAGTTGGAGGAGTATAGATTTCCTCATCATCCTTGGGGGGCAAAAATTCATCAATAGAGGTAGAAGGGGATGGTTGTTTTTTTCAAGATGTGAGTTTCTTTGGAGATTAAGGGCTTTTAATGGTGGCTTTAGTTGATTGAGTGGTTCTTCTAGTCATTGCGGGGATAGAAAGGTTGGGAAAGGAGGAAATTGGAATAAATGCCACCAAGGGAGTAGATTCTTTTCTAGTGGTGAGAAGGGTGATTTTAGTGGGTTTGGCAGAGGGGGATGAAATGGGATTTTCAAGTGACTCAATGAGGTAGTCTTTTTCTTCTTGTAGAGAGAGATTGTGCTTGACTTTTATTAGCATAGTTATAAGGAAGGAGGGGAATGATTGAAAATTCTAAGGACTTGTAGAAATTGTGGAATAGGGATGGTTAAAAGGATGAGATAAGAATGAAGGGGATGTTAGCTTTTTAAAAGTTGTGCAGGGAGAAAGACGTGCTATGAAGTATAGTTTTGGGATTGTTGAAATGTCCCAAAAAATTTCTAATTTTATAAATTATATTTAAATAAGGTTTTATTAGAAAAATTATTTAAATAAATTATTTTTAATAAAATAAAAGGATATTTAAGTAGGAAAATTCAAGAAGAAATTTATAAGTATTTTTATTAGAAGAGAATTTGGGTATTTTAGCTAATTAAGCATTTTATTTTAAAAATTAATTAAATAAATTAATTTATTTAAAATAAGAAGGAGAAAATATTTTTAAATTAATATTAATTTTATAAGTACTTTAATTGGAGAAAATTAGAGTGTTTTGCTAATTAAAAAGGAATTTGTGGAAAATCTTTTAAAAATCCTAATTTAGAGTAAAAATGGATTTAAATATTATTTTATTTAAATATTATCATTTTTAAATATCCCAAATATTCTAATTAATTTAATTGAGCCAACCCACTATTTTTATTTTTTCCCTTTTTCTTTTTCTTTTTCTTTTTCTTTTTCTTCTTCTTTTCTTTCTCTTTTCCTTCTTCTCCCCGAACTGGGCCAGCCCGGCGGCCCAGTCTTCCTCTTCTTCTCCTTCGGCTCAACCCGCTCGACGGGCGTCCTTCCTCCCCTCCTCTTCCGTGCTGCGTTTTAGTGTGATCTTCCATCGAAGCGCGTCACTTCATTTAAGTCACCCTCGCCTCGCGCCGACCGGCCCAGTCTGCCCCATTTTTCTTTCTTTTCTTTCTTCCTTGAGCCGCCCGGCTTTCCCCTTTCTTCTTCCTCCTTCACGCCTGCTAGCCCCGACGCCGCCCTGCACCTGCAACTCCCAGCCCAAAAATGGCGGCGCCGGCCACGACGAATTTGACTGACCGATTCGCCCTTCTTTTTCTTCCTCTTAACTCGCCCATTGACTTGGAACGATCAATTACCCTTAACTCTCACTCATTCTCTCTCTCTGGCTTCGCGAACCTTCGACCCAACCCAAGCAATCGCCGGCCGATTTCTCACGCCGGCCACCCAAACCCTATAACCCAAACCCATCCTGCCGACCTCCAAAACCCTAATAACCCATCTAAAGTCTATAAATAACCCAGTCATGGATGATTTTGAAGCTTTTTCTTTCCCGAAACCCTAAGTAAGAAACCCAGCCGCCGCCGATTCAGACGCCCCATCCGCCGTCGATAGTCAACCTCAGCATCACCTCTACATTCCAAACTCTTCCCTGAAACTCCATCTAGCTAACTAAACCATTATCAACCTTCGATTCTTCTTGCACGGGTCTCCATAACCGTGCAAAGTTTGCTATCCATTTAGCCAGAATTTTTACCCCGAAACCTTAAGCCACCATCCGCCGCCACATTCTCCACTTCTACCACCCTTTAAACCACCCAATATCTCCTTATAAGTCTCCACCACCGAACCATAAGCTTATTTTATTTTTCTCCTTTCCCCTTCCCTCTTTTCTTCATTTTCACCCCACTTAGACCACTTTTCCGGCCACCTCCGGGAACCACCGCCGGTGCCACCAATACCCTCCAACTCAAGGTGAAACCCTAGAACTTTTAAACACTTACTTTCGATTTATTGATAATTATTATGTTTTTATTCTAACTAGTTTTTCACCCGTGCGATGCACGGAGATATTAATAAATAACGCCTATTAAACATATTTTGATTTGGAAATAAAAACTTAACCTAATACTTAAACATACAATGCGAATTTAAAATATTTGTGATAAAGTATTTATACATAACTGATAAAATTACATGATCAAATCTTTTCGAACACTTCCTTAAATACAACATTTTTTGTTGTATTACTTTCATGAACATCATCATGACATATCAATATTTTTAAACCTCTACGATTTGTGACTCGAGAAACCGCAACATATAATTGACCATGACAGAATACTGGTTTTTTTAAAAATAGACCAACATTACTAAGAGATTGACCTTGACTTTTGTTGATTGTCATGGCATATGATACAATTATGGGAAATTGTCTTCGATTGAACTTGAAAGGCAATCTCGAGTCAGATGGCGTTAAAGACATTCTTGGTAATAATACTTGATGACCAGCATTATTTCCACCTAAAATCCTTGCTTCCAAGACATGTGATCCAAGCCGTGTGATGATCATCCTCGTACCATTGCATAAACCAATTGAAGGATCAATATTCCGTAACAACATAACTGGTGTACCTACCTTCAAATTCAACACATGATTTGGTACACCTGAACACTTAATTCCATTTAGAAATTCTAGAGTGTGTAGATCTTGCAACAAATCGTTGTTTGCATCTGATTTGCATGTTGTATTAGAACTGAAATAGGTTTTTTCTTCACCAGAGTTTATTGACAACATGTATTCATTGATGGACTCAACAATATCAAGAGTTGGTGCTAGTATAGATCTTCCTTCAAAATAAGCATCATCAATGATACTTCCATTGTAGTCCGAATAAGTGCACTCCACAATAGCTGCAATTGGGTCTTCAAAATGTTTTATTAAAAGATTATCTGGAATTTCTAATGTTGCATGACCATCATTACTCCCTCCAATTGTTCCATCTCCTATGCTTGCAATCCATTCTGAAAATTGCTTCAACTCAGAACATTCATCAACCGAGCTTAGTTTTTGTAACCTCATGTTCTTTGTTAAACGTAACACCTTACAAAATCTCCATAAGTACGAAGAGTTCACAGTTGCATGAATAATGTCTTGTCTACTACCTTTAGGAATGACTGGTAGTATTTGTCTAAAATCTCCACCTAGAACAACTGTCTTACCTCCGAAAGGCTTCTCTAGGCTGAAGTCATTGCTGAAACGTAAAATATCTCGCATGGTTTTATCCAATGCTTCAAAGCAATACTTGTGCATCATTGGTGCTTCATCCCAAATAATAAGCTTACACCTTATAATCAACTCAGCCAACGGACTACCTTGTTTAATGTTACATGTTGAATCTTCATTTGGATTTATAGGTATTTTGAAGCGAGAATGAGCTGTCCTTCCGCCTGGTAATAAAAGAGAAGCAATTCCACTTGATGCCACATTTAACACAATATCTCCTTCAGATCTTATTGCTGCTGATAAAGTCCTCCATATAAATGTTTTTCCTGTACCTCCGTATCCATAAACAAAGAACAATCCACCTGCATGAGACTTCGCTGCCTCCATTACAGTGTCATACACGTATCGTTGTTCTGAGGTCATATCGGATAGAAGTATGTTGAGTTCTTCTTTCAATTTTGATTGATCATAACACATTTCGTCACGCATCAATGTATTTCCTACTGTCTCAAAAAACTCATTCGACGGGAATGGCATTGATTCAAAATCTCGTAAGCTTTTACCAGTTTTTTGCAACAGAATTTCAATTTCTACCAACCCATAATTCTTGATGTCATCAATTTCCAAATGAAGTTCTGTTAAAAGAATATAGGAATATTATAAAGACATGAGATTTAAGTTGTAAAATATAAATTCAAAATTATAGATAATAAGAGTTTGATGAGTAAATGAAGTTACCTTTGTGATGTAACCGTGAACGTTGTTTATATAAAATGTCATCAGTCAAGTAAATCCAACAATTATCCCAAACAACTTCTGGCCTTAAAAGTGACTCCGATGCTAATAACGTGGCAAATAATTTTCTTAAAGAAGATGCAGAAGCCCAATGACTTGCCTCAATAATACCATCAATGTATTCTTTATCATAATCTAACAAACCCAAGGTATATCAAGCATCACCGTATGATGAATGTTGTTCACCATTAATGCATCTTATTTCATCATAACTTCTTGGTCCACGAACAACATTAAGAAGACATCTTAAATAATACAACTCACCAGTACCGGGAGGCACATAGAAAATACGTCCAATTGAGAACCTCTTTTGCCTTGGTCTCCACTCTCTGTTATACTTATCCCAAATGAATTTTGTTGGAAATTCTGCATAAGTTAATTCCCTTGCTTGTGGATATTGTTCATTTGCCTTCATCCAAGCCATAAACATGCTTTGTTTAACTGATAACCGATCCAGAACATCGTCGATTCTATCAGAGTCAGAGAAAATAACACTTTGTTGATTTGGAAGATGAAAGCCTAACCTTTCCACTGGTGGATCCCTGAATTGAATATCGTATTTGAATATCCTCCATGATGCCTCACATGATGATATGTATCTACAGTCGTAATACATCTGAACTTCGTCTGCATTTTTGGCTACTTCATCTATCGTCGTGCTTTCGTAGAAGGAGGCAGTAACACGATCATGCCCTTTGTTGACGTATTTAAATAAATACGATATTAAGATGAGCACTATATTTTAGCAACAAATAACGATTGTGAGGAACAATAAATCTATTATCAAGGGGAACTCCATTCTTCTCCATTGTTACCACATTATCTCGTCGCCTGTACACGGGATATCCATCATCATCAATAGTTGTTGTTTCAACAAATTTCTTGGGAAAATGCTTTGTACAACGACCATCCGACATGCAAGGCGAGTTCCTTCTAATAGAACCACATGGTCCATGTACCATATATTCTTGAACTGCTTTGTAATATGCCGGATCAATGTTATTATCAGGAATTTCCGCTGAAATGATCTTGTCAATATCATTGGCCGTTGGATACTTGTCTTGCAACGCAAGAAATAATAATATATGAGCATGCGGCAAGCCACGCTTCTGGAATTCAATAGTATATATAACCGTAATTCAAAAAACGAATATAAGTATGTCAACAAAGCCAAACACAATTTAATGTGAAATAGAAGTGACAAATCAAAACCAAAATCTTACTTGATTTAACTGTTCCAAATATCTTGTTCTTTCGAAGATCTTTAATAAGACATTGTAACTTCAATTTAAAAACACGGCTAATAATGTCCGGGCGATCATCAGCCTTAAGACCTTTTTTATCAACATAAGGAACTATTTCCGGCCATTTTGGATTGCAGGTAAATGTGATGAAAAGGTCGGGATAACCAACCCATCTACAAATCGCCATGGCATCTTGATAATTCTGGATCATATATCTAGCACCACCGGTAAATGACGATGGTAAAATAACTCGTTTTCCTTGTGTGGATGGATCTGTCTCACCCCTCAATATTGCATCTGCTAGTCCACTATATAATTCACAACGCAATTGTTTCTGATGTAACTTAATATATGTCAATCTAGAAGTCTCAACCATAGTATATGCATCAACAATAAATTGTTGTAGAAGCCGCGTAGAAGACAGTATAATCGATAACTCGGACTCCCTTTCATGAAGACGATAACAAAAATACTCGGTTGGGCTTATATTGACTCGACCACTCTGCTTACTTCTTTGATGACAGGTTAATGGGATATCTTCTCTATAACCATCTTCACCATATGGAAAGAGTAGAGGATATTGTAGCCCAAGATATGAAGCATGAAGTTGGTTAATGCGCTTCAGCAACCCAGTTTTAGTTTCAACCAAAATATCTCTATCACCTAAAGATGCATCAAAGTTACCGACAATTAATCCAGCCACTTCAGAAGCAGTAGGTAGATTATACCTTCTTCCATCACCAGTCCTTCTCCCAATCAACTTCAACTTCACATCTAAACAACCCTCATTTTCAATTTTTTCTCTAACCATTCTAAATGATTTAACCAACACATTATTCTCATCAAGCATCTTCTTTAGGTCATAAACTATTTCTTTGTGAAGATTGTGCCAGATTTCATTTCCCCTATGCCAAAATTAATTATAACATATTATTAGAGGATTTTAATTAAAACATGAATAATCAATAATCAATAAGAAATGATAAATGGAAGTTATACAACTCACCTGACAGAGTTCAGTCTATTTTGAAGTTCATTCTCCGTGTCATAAATGTAAAGTTGAGCAAATTTAGGCGCAGAACCATCAGGTGGCAATAAGCTCCCCATAAGATGATAATTTTGGCCATGTAATCTAAATATCGGAGGAGAGTTTCCATTGTTCAAAGTCCTATCAACTTTTCCTCCCATAGACGTGAAACATAACATATTATTGTAAGATCGAATATTTTGGAGATATTGTTTTCTTCGATCATTACGTAAAAATAATAGCTCATGTAACAATTTTGGAGGATTTCTAGCAGCTGGTAGTTGAACTTTTCCTTGCATACAACATAAAGAGTATTTTGGATTTTGAGATGACCGACTTTTGCTCATTCGTTCTCCATACCAAAAGAATGAATTACAATAATTGCATGCATATATCGGATCTCCAATATCCAAATACTCTACACATTTAATAAACATAATGTCAAACACTAATGATATGAATTTGTATATCAATTCATATTTAATTAATATTTGAAGATAAACTAACTGAATAAATATCATTGTACGTACCTGATGATGGTGTTCCATTGTTGCCTTCTAATTCATTATCTATAAACAATTAGAATATGAGCCATTAGGTAGCATACCATTGTTTTATCTTTTTTCTACGTTATAAATAATGTCAATACTATGACTAAGAAATGCTCATTAAATATTTTAAATGCTGACCTTCATTTAATTGTAACTGTTCACATATGACGGAGGTATCAAAATCGTTCATAGAATCTAATCCAACATTGTTGGATTTTAATAAATTGTTAATACCACTATCACTTGATCCATGAGATGTGTGTATCGTATTGTTGTATGTGATTGAACTTTCCAAACTTGAACAATAGGTTCATTCCACCGCCAGTGAACTCCAGCTTATAAGTACAACTTTTAGAGTTGCACGCTTCATTAAACATTGAGTAAAATAGTCAGTCAATTATAATAGTTTAAGCATTATATGAAAAATAGTTTCAATAAAAAAGATAAAGAAATTACCATTTGTAATTTCACTGAGTGGAGATAACAATCTTTGAGATTGCAAAGGATTGAATGTATAATTTGTAGCTGTATTTATTTCAATTCTTGTCTTCTTTATAGTTGTATTCAAATTTGCTGCATAGTTGAATACATGAAATATATACATATATAACAATGATTAAATTAAATGTTAATAAAAGAAAAGGGAACAAATTGTTTTTGTAGCACAATATACTAACAAATGCTAATCACACAAAATTATAAATTAATTTTGTTATATTAAGATTCCTTAATATCATAATACATACAAATAATTGTAATGGTCAACGTGATTGATATTAAATTTAATTATCAACATCAACCATATTAAATATAATTATTAAAAACGTCTAGTGATTAAAATAAATGTCATGTCAAAAATTTTAAATAGCAATTACATTTACATATTTGGCATTTCAATAATAAGGTGAAATAATTAATAACTTAAATTTAAATTTTTACTTTTTTATAACTAACTTAATAGTCAATTATAATTTCATTACATTTACAAATATGTAAAGAAATTCAAAACACATGTACTAAAGTTAGATAAATAATTGAAAATTCAATTCATCATAATAAGATTCCATTTCAATAATAAGGTGAACTAATTACAAAATTAAAAAAATTAATAATTCAAAACAAATTTAATAGTCACTTATGATTTTATTACATTTAAGAAGATGAAAAAATTTAATAACACATGTAATTAAGCTTGGTAAATAATTGTGAATTAAGTTCGATTTTTTATATTTACATGAGATGAAATCATTAAAAAGTTAAAAACAAATTCTTACTTCTTTAAAACACACTTAATACATATTTTATATTTTATTAAATCCACGAAGATGAAAAGAAATTCATATTACATGCATAATTGAATAATAAATAAAAACCTAAACTAATTACAAAATAAAATTTAATTTCCAATTTTTATAAGACAATTGATATTCTTTTTTGATTTTATTATCTTTCTCAACATGGAATAAAATTCAAAATACATATACTTAAGTTAGATAAAAAATTATAAATTAAATTTTTTATATTACGATTCCTTATTATCATAATACATACAAATAATTGTAATGGTCAACGTGATTGATATTAAATTTAATTATCAACATCAACCATATTAAATATAATTATTAAAAACGTCTAGTGATTAAAATAAATGTCATGTCAAAAATTTTAAATAGCAATTACATTTACATATTTTGCATTTCAATAATAAGGTTAAATAATTAATAACCTAAAATTAAATTTTGACTTTTTTATAACTAACTTAATAGTCATTTATAATTTCATTACATCTACAACTATGTAAAGAAATTCAAAATAACATAAATTATTAATAATATAATACAAAATGTGATTAAAATTAATTGTTAACATCAATAATATTAAGTTTAATTACTAAGATAAAAAATGTGATTAAATTCAATTTTATATATTCATTTAGATATCTTATTTTTCATGAATAAGGTTAATTAGTTAATAACAACTTACTTTTCGTAATATTTAACATATACTTAATTAATTATCTATTAATCCTTAATTACTACAATATAACCTTCCTAATTTTATCATGCCTTACCGTCAATCAGCATATATACACGACACCATTCATCAATCAGTACCGTTGATTTCAAACAAAATTCAATCGTAGCCGTCCATTCATTGCGACACGGATCGACCAAAAAAACACAATATCGTTTAATCCTGGCCATTCGATGGGTTCAACAAAATTGCACCGTCCGATCTTACTTAATTGCGCAGTCTGACGAACGGTAACTGAGGAAATCTTAGCCGCTGATTTAGTATGGGTAGACTTATGACCGTTGATTCAAAAAGCAGAAAGGACGTTTGTCCTTTCAAATTTTTCGATACAAATGCCCAGATCTCGACCGTTGATTTTAAATGTCAAACCAATCGTGGCCGTCCGTCTTGTCTGCAATTCATCAACTGAATAAGAGCCGTCGATTTTGTACGGCTTAAATCTTAGCCCTTAGCACTTTACCGACTTCATCATACAATCGAAACTGTCCATTTGTAAATAATATAAAATCTCGGCCGTTGATACCGTTAACCCTACTATATAATCTCAACGCCCTAAAAACCCTATCTATCTTTCTGCCGCAGCATCCTTCGCCAGCGGCCGTCGAGAGAAAATTCTCTCCATTGTTTCATCTTCTCCAAACCTCGAGATAATCTCTGAGCTGCAATCTTCTCCTTCGTTCCGTCTCTATCATTCAACATCATTTCTTTCAAATTTCCATTTTTAAACTACAATTTCCTTTCAACAAATCGAAGTTTAGTTCAGTCTTTTGCATAGTTCAAGTTTTTTAGACGAAAACATTCACGAAATTGGTAAGTATTTTCACTACTTTGTCTTCTTATTCTCTGATTTCATTTTTTTTTACCTTAAATTCTATAGATTTCGATTACATAATATTGCAGGTTTCTTATTCGACTTTTTTACTGATGTCATCTAACAGCGCAAATCGCGGACTGACATACGCAACCATGTCGTCTGAGGGTAAGATTCGATCTATTACAACTCCATTAACAGTGTAAATAATCAGAATATTTTTTTTTATTCTATGGTAAGTTTTGATGATACGTAAATCCGTCGCTTTATTGTACGACTTAATAGTTTCTCTGTTTGTCTAACACAGAAGCGCTTTATTTACAGAACTTGTCATATATTTATTTGAAATATATTACTTAAATTTGATTTTTTGTTTTCATGTCACGGTTCGTGGTATATCCAAACATCGAGCATAATTCATGGTTACCGAGGTATATATCTACATCTAGCCTTGAATAGTTCTTTCACTCTTTCCTGTTTTAACTAATTCAAATATTGCATGTAGGTCATATATCGTGACTATTGACTTCAATTTTCAAAACTTAAACGGAAAAATAATCTGAGGTATAAAAATATTGCATGCTTAGGAAATACTTTGGAACATCTATTTTAATAGTTTACACTTGCGTAGGAAATAATTTATATTTTCATACCATGAAAAATCTGTGACACATCTTCATATGCATTGGAAATCTTTAATATTTTCATATCACGGTAATCTTTATTTTCCGTTTGTTTCTCATGTATTTGCGTCTGACATTGTTGTTCAAATGCTATGGTTATTTGTATTTTTTACGATTATTGCTATGAACTTGTTACAAAAATTATTGAAAATTTGTAAATGGCAGAAAGAAATCGTGGCTATTGAGTTATAAAATTAGTATATCATTTTTCTGAAATTTTTAATGAGTGTTGCGTTGGAAATATGTAATAATTTCATGTCATGAAAACTGTCAAAAAATTATTATATGTGTTGGAATTGTTTATAACTTTCATATCATGCTAAATTTATTTGCTGATTTCAGTTTTCTAAACTGGAACAGAAAAATAATCTGAGGTATAAAAATAATGCAAGCTTAGGAAAAAATGTGGAACATCTTTTTTATCAGTTTATACTTCGTAGGAAATAATTTATATTTTCATATCATGAAAAATCTGTATAACATTTTTCATATGAGTTGGAAATATTTATTATTTTCATATCACGGTAATCTTTATTTTCTGTTTGTTTCTCATGTATTTGCGTCTGACATTGTTGTTCAAATGCTATGGTTATTCGATTTTTTTAAGATTATTGCTATGAACTTGTCACATAAATAATTGAAAATTTGTAAATGGCAGTAAGAAATCGTGGCTACCGAGTTATAAAATTAATATATCATTTTTTCTGAAATTCTTAATAGGTGTTGCGTTGGAAATGTTTAATAATTTCATGTCATGAAAAGTCTGTCAAAAAATTATTATTTCTGTTGGAAATGTTTAGAACTTTCATATTATGCTAATTTAATTTGCTGTTTCTTTGAAGTGTCTATGCCAGAAACTAAGTGTCTTTAGTATGGTATTTTCAATAATAAGGTGAAATAGTTAATCTCTAATTTTTATAAGACAATTGATATTCTTTTTTGATTTTAATATCTTTCTCAACATAGACTAAAATTCAAAATACATATACTTAAGTTAGATAAAAAATTATAAATTAATTTTGTTATATTAAGATTCCTTAATATCATAATACATACAAATAATTGTAATGGTGAACGTGATTGATATTAAATTTAATTATTAACTTCAACCATATTAAATATAATTATTAAACACGTGATTAAACATAATTATGAAATAAATCAATATAACATAAATTTTGAACTGAAATGGAGGAGGGAAAGTTTGAAAATTTTCAACTAAAATTGTAGCTCCGAGTGTCATGCAAAATTTCGAATATAGAATATACATACATTGACTAAACATGAAAGTAATATAATATTTTTCTCTTTGACAGGTATTAACAAATTAATCTAAGTTTTTAATTGAAAAGGTCCCCATCTTCCATCAAACATGACTATGAGAACTGGGCAATGAAGAATAATTTACTGTTGATACGAATTTTACTCATTTTACGTTTGGTCATCTGTACTATTAGGGTCGTCTCTTATCCTATCACTTGCAGATGGCCAGGGGTTGATGATGTAAAGCTTGTGACATATTTTGAGCCCCAAAAAAAAAATCATAATCAATGCTTATGATTATTTTCTTATGGTCTGTTTGACAGTGATGTAGGGGTTCTTTGGTTAAAAACTTAGAATTAATAGAGGCAATGATGAATTGTGGGGCAAATTATTTATAATGGATGATGTCTAACTTATTATTTTTGAACCCTGAAAACAGTAAGTGTTGTTACATATACTGGGTGTCTTAATCGGTTTTACATCACCATTTATAAATAGATTGATCTGAGCCTCCATATTATTCAATGTCTGCTTTTCATTTTCTTGTCCTTTAAATATCAGAAAGTTGTGTGTATGATCTATTCCTGTTAGATTATTAATTATGTGTGACACCTGTGATGGCTGGTATTCGAAAGTATTTCAGTGGTGTAATTTTGCTATATAGTTCTGTTGTATGTCTACAAATTAAAGGTAGATTATTAATTATGTGTGATACCTATGATGGCTGGTATTCGAAAGTATTTCAGTGGTGTATTTTTGCTATATAAAATTAATGTAGCGTAATAGCCGCAATAGTAAAATTTAGTAGTAATAGAAGTACAAATATTTAATTGATAATATCCGTTACATAGGAATAGTGAGGGTCAAAATTTTCTAAGTAAAACGGCACCTGCATAAACTGCTAAATCATAGTTTTCTAGAATTAGTCCAATACAATTAGGTAAAAACTACCATCTTAAAACAAATATAGGAAAATAGTATAACTACAAATACAGTTGTCCTCTTTTCCTGATCAAACGCGTTCCTTCTTCACAGTCACTCTAGGCTTTCTCTTCTGTGCAACTGATGATGAAAGATCACCATTAGGCCTTCTCTTATTAACCTACGACAGAGTCATTTGTGAATTGTTTGACTCAAAGTTTGGAGTTGTTACCTCATCTGTTTGAGATTCAACCTTCAAAGATAAAAATAGTCATAGTTATGATCTTTAAAATATATTGTTAGTAACATAAATAACGCACACCTGGTTGTTAGAGAAATAGAGGCCTCTATACTTGCACACTAACCCTGCATCAGTAGTTAATTTAATCACAGAGTAAGCACCCAGTTGCGGTTCCCTCACTTGAACTAAGAAAAGGGCTTCCAGGTCCAAAAATTTTTCTACCTCTATTGGAAGTGATATGTCATCTAATTTTCCCTGCATTATAATCCTGGAGTTAACATTTGAAAATAAAGTGAATATTATTACTTAACATAAGCACTTTAAATACTACCTCGTTTTCCTCCTTAAGCTGTAGTGCTGTTTTTCCTATGACTTATGTGCACTCCCTATCCCAAAGGAGTAGTGCAATGTTTCCTGTTCCATCGACAACCTTAATCTGAAGTTTATATCTTAGGTTTCCCTTGGTGTCATATGTGTTGCACTTTTCACAAACAAACCTTTGTCTAGAAGGTTTCAGTTTTTTTAGAAACTTTTTACACGCCACGTAAAACCATTCACCAACAGTTTCTATGCCTGTAACTCTAACATTGATCCAGAATTTTCCTACCTGTAAAATTTAGAGTTAGAAATTGTTTTTGATAAAATTATAACTAATATGGAAAGAATTGTACCTCATTTTCTTGAAGCTCTTCTACTGTTTTGAAAATTGCTTTCCCTGAGATTAACTCTTCTGTTATGGTTTCTGAACTTGACAGTTGCTTTGTGTCAGAAATAGTAACAGCTGTTGGTTGTCCTGCGGGTAAACTAAAACCAGATTTTTGGAAAATTTTTCATTACTTTTTGGATATTTAAATTAAATAAAATAAGTGGTATCTTATAACAGAAAATTACTGATTAACAAAGTCTACTATCTCTGCCATGTCTGGGTCTATTATCAGCTTTGTCGCGTTCCATGTGTTAGATACCTTCAGTAGATCTGTAAAATTATTCACATAAGCCATAATTGCAATTTTAATACTTTTGACTGTCTCTAAAGAACAATACAATTCATACCTCGATAAATGTTGACTCTGCAAAATTGTAGTACTACAATTACAGGATTAGGATTAGTAATACCAAAATAATCACTTAAATCTGTTGCATATTCTCCCCATAGCGTGCATTGAACTCTATTCTCCCTATTAATTCAAAAAATTGTTAGATCATTAATATGTGTAATTCGTTGTTATTTTGTAGTTTCTTACATTTGATCTTCAAGGACGAAGTCTAGGTAGCTTGTCACTTGTCCAAAGACTTCTTTCTCCCTCACTCCTTGGATAGCTGACACCCTTCCAATAATATCTGAAATATAAAGAATATGCTTCATTTATATTGAATTTGTGCAAAAAATATTTTTGCTTTTGTATTTATCTACTCACCAATAAGACTTGTACTCGAAACTGTTGTTAACTCATCAAATGGAATAAACTTAAACATTTGGACTGGGAATGCTTCTATTTCTGATTGCCTAATGCAGTGTGTGAAATTGTTGAAGTACATGACATACTTGAAGTCTGTTGTTTTTAATTTAAGCTGATTGTCTGCCACAATAAAATTTTTCACGTGATACAGTTGACCTTCTTTCATTATTGCCCTGTATTGATTTATCTGAGATTTTCTGACTGTTCCATGTATTCTTTGCCCCTGTATTTGAATAAAATATGAAGTTAAATGTGGAGCAGGTATAACGAAATATAATTCGAATATGAATAGTTTAAACATAGTTATTGCTGTATTAGTAATACTTACCTCTTTGTCATGAAAAATACATTCCAGGCTGAAAGCTTCTTGTTTGTTTCTATACGATGGTTTCTCATACATTCGTACTAAGCGCAGTTTTAATGCCCATGTGCTCTTTGATGGATTAATATCTTTGATTAGGCTCCACATTGTCATTATTACTTCGCTGACATACAAATTATAAATGAAAATGGAAATAATGTCAAATTTATTGACATAAGGACATTTATAAATGATTAAGAATATTAAGAAAAAAACAAACAGAGTGAAAAGAAGTGAGCTGATACCTAGAACTCAAGCACAGGAGGTTATCTTGTATGTGCATTTTAGCTGCTCAATACCTATTTATAGAACAGGGCTTATTCTATCAAATCGTCCAATGTTGCCGTGCTGCTTTCCAGCCGTTCGATCATAGTGGTCAGCTGATCCTGCGTGGCAGTCACAGCAAGAGGCATGCAGCAAATTAGAATGTGACATGTGGCCATTGTAATTTTTTATTTGGTTCGATTCTTCCTGAACTGTAATGTTGGAATTAAAAAATAAGGATATTCTTGTATAAAGTTGACACGTGTGATTGTAGTTTTGGAGGGAAAAATTGTTGCAGTGTATTCTTCTTTTATATATAGTAAGATTTTTAATGCTAATTCGAGTTTAATTATTATTATTATAATTATTATTATTGTTGTTATCAACTGTATTTTAATTCCTAAATTTGGTTGACAGGTCTGGGAGTATTATTGAGTAAGATAAATTATTATTCTCGAATTTTGCCTATTTAATGTAATTATTACATGTTTAATAATATTATTAATAATATAATTAATATTATTATTGTTAGTATAATTAGTTATTTGATACTGCAATTATTTCAGGAGAATTAGAAACCTAAAATTTTAATTAAGTCTCGTAGCTTTGCCTTTTATTATTATTTTTAGCATTTTTAACATTATTACTAATTATCTTATTATTATTAACCATATTAACTTTATATAATAAGTATATGTATAATATTAATATCTTTTTACATTTCAAATAGTATTATCATTAAATGGGGAGGTTTCGAAATCCACTTTGTAAATTTAAGGCTTAGATTATTATTATTATTAAGTTTTCTATTAATATTACTACTATTAGTAATAATTTGTTATTATTAAAATTATTAGTATAATAATAATAATTATTATTATTATTACCTTTACTAAATTTATTTCGGTAAAGGGTAGAAACCCTTATATCACCTTTTTACTCTAAATTATAATAGTATGTATTAATGTTTTAGTGGTTTTGGGCATAATTAATTAAGAATCAAGACTTAAGATAAATTAGAAACTAATAGTAGTATAGGAAGGAAGCTAATCCTAGTATTTCTTCCCCATAATAGGTGAGCCTAGTCAAACCCCTCAAGTGGAATAGGACCGTGCTCCAAGACCGGTGTCGTTTTAGGTAAGGAGTGCTAAGGCCTTTTATGTGCTTATGTGTATTATGTGTTTCGCATGTTATGTATCTAATGTTTATTATAATTAAATATTTTATATGTGGTATGACTTGGAGTTGAAGTATGTTGTGCATGGTATGTGTATTAATTATGTGTGATGATATGTGTTGTGTATGTGAGGAAGTCGATGTGGTTTGTGTGAGAGGAAGGATGAAAAAGGAGGATGGGGAAAGAAGTTGACTAAGGGAAATGAGTAGACCTAAAATTTATGGTTTTATAAGGAATAATCTAGTTTATGATGCTATTTGGGAGAATTTAATTTATGATATTATATGGGAGAATTTAATTTATGATTGATTGGGAGAATTAAATTATGGTTTGTTTGGGAGAATTTAGTGTATGATGTTATTTGGGAGAATGTAATTTATAATATTATATGGGATAATTTAAGTTATGATTTGATTGGGAGAGTTAATTTATAATTTGTTTGGGAGAATTTATTTTATGATGTTATTTGGGAGAATGTAATTTATAATATTATATGGGAGAATTTAAGTTATGATTTGATTGGGAGAGTTAATTTATAATTTGTTTGGGAGAATCTAATTCATGATGTTATTTGGGAAAACGTAATTTATGATATTATATGGGGGAATCTAATTTATGATTTGCTTGGGGAAATTCAATTTATAGTTTTCCTTGGGAGATTTTAATTTATGATTTTATGTGGAAGAATCTTTATGGCTTGAATTTAGGGTTTGGTATGGAAGAATCTTTACGGTTTGAATTTAGGGTTTGGAATGGGTGAATCTTTGATTTTGGTTAGATTGAATTTATGGTTTTGTATGACGGAATCTAGGGTTTACGTGGTGGTATTAATGGATGTATGTTGGTATTAAGGTTTTTATGGTGGTAATTATAGTTGTTTGGTGGTATTAGGTCTACATGGTGGTATTGATGGTTGAATGGCGGTATTAGGGTTTGCATGGTTGAATTTAGGGTTTCACGTGGAATTTTAGGGTTGCATGAAAATGGTTCGAAGGTTTGCATGGGGGGATTAATGTTTGCATGGGTATGAAATTTACGTGTAGAAAGTTAATTTGTGATGTAAGGAAGGTAATGTAAGTGTTGTTTGGGTGTTTGAGCACTTGGGATGGAAAATAGCACGTGGAGCAAATTAAGGGTATGGAGGACATTGAATTAGGGTTTGGAGTGGTTAACTATGGATTGTGAGGCTGCTTAGAGTTTTGGGTTATCACGTGTATTTGGTAAATAAAGTGTAATTATGGAATTTTATGATTTGTGATGGGTGGTGATTTATGCATGTATGGTGAAAGCTTCTGCATAAGATACAATTATTTAAAGTGGAAGATTGTTGAGCCGAGTCCAGACCGATCCACCGGTCAGAAATAGTGGTTAGGACATGATGTCCTATGTGTAACCAATCCACTTGTAATAATAGTGGTGAGGACTTTGTCCCGCAAGTGACCGGCCCACCGGCAATAATAGTGGGGTGACTCGAGCTCAATAAAAACAAACGAGAGTTACAAATGCTTAAAAGATACTAATTACTTACAGTGGAATACCATGTGAGTAGGAACCAGACCGATCCACCAGTCAGGAATAGTGGTGTGGACTTTGTCCCGCAAGTGACCGATCCACTGGCGAATAATAGTGGTGTGGACTTTGTCCCGCAAGTGACCGGCCCACCGGCAATAATAGTGGGGTGTTCCTGTACTTACATGGATTTGATAAAAGGCATGGTGTGTATCGACTTTTGATAAAAGATTAATTAAGTAATTAATATGGATTATTGAGCCTTTGTACTTTTACCTGGTTGATCATATGCATTTATGAATATGCTCTTTTACGTCCTGCATGGCTTATGTGTTTATGTGTTGGCCTTAGTGATCAAGTCACCTTACTCAGTACTGGACCCGTACTGATACTACCTTGGTTGATGGGTCCTGTGATGATCCACTGATGGTGGGGAGCAGACCTCTTGTGCAGGTTTAAGATCAGAGACTGTTTTGGGGTGGCAGGCCTGACTTGAGTGAGTAGGCAATCCGAAATTTGACCCATCAGGTTTTATCTTGTTTAAATGTATTTCTATTTGGAAGTTACAAGTGTTAATAAACGTTTATGCGTACTCTGATTTTGTTGTATGATCTTTCAAATTCTTTTATGAATTGTTAATTTGAATTTAACATAAATCTTTTCTTTAGCCTTAGCACTTGGTACTGGAACGGTCGGAGAGAACCGGTCTGGTACTAAGTGTGGCGGTAACATTCCCAGAATTCACAGGTTTTAAGTGTTTCTATCTTAATTGCTTCCGTTTTTAAAAAAAAATTAGTGAATTTTGGGGTGTTACAATTGTACCTTCATAATAGTAGCCGTCTAATTGAAGATGCCCAAATCATCATATGGATGCAAAAACAAATCATCACATACTTTTGCATTTGCCATATGGTACATACTTCCCACCCATACTCTGTTATTTGCTTGGTATCCTAGCAAGAGAAGGATTACATTGTAAAACTTAACTGTACAGAAGAAATATCATACAAAAAATATAAATAACAAAATTTCAAAGAATATAGATAAAACTTAGGCTACCTCCTAAGAGCACTTGGCTTAATGTCTTCAGCCTAAAAACCTATTATAGCCCTATGAGTTTCGTACGGAAAGTGTTTTGACTTCCCTATTTGAATTTTTTGGTCGGTATGGTTTGCCTTGGTGGCCATTGAATTTACAAGCCCCTTCCCTTTAGTTTTCTGATCTCTTAGATCCACAATTCTATAGGGGTAAACCTTAACAACTTCGTAGGGTCCAGACCATCTTGATTTTAATTTCCTTGGGAACAATTTTAATCATGATTTGTAGAGTAAAACCAATTGCCTAGTATAAAGTTCTTTTTGCTTGATATTCTAGTCATGAAATCTTTTAGTCTTTTCTTTGTACAACCATACACTATCATACAAAGCATTCCGCTCCTCCTCCAGTTCATATGATCATAACTTACGTGTCTCTCCCATAACAAATAGATCAAAGTTGATTACCGTAAGTGCCCAATAGGTTTTATGTTCTAATTTAATAGGTAGATGAAAATCCTTTTCAAATATAATATTATAAGGTGACATGCCCTAGGGTGTCTTAAAGCTTTCCTATACGCCCATAGTGTGTCGTCTAACTTGGAAGACCAATCCTTTCTTGTAGGGTTGATCACTCTCTCCAAAATTCTCTTAATTTTCTTGTTAGAAAGTCCTGCTTGGCCACCAGACTATTTCTAATATACCTGTTTGAGGTATTTCATTTTTCTATGATGTTTTCCGAATTTGTTGGCATTACTCACAATTTTGGACCTCAACTCTGGCATCCTTGAATATGGAAAGCTAATAGAATCCACTTTGAAGAACCTTTGCCACTCTGCGTATCCCTCCAAAATGACCTCCGTAGGGGGCATGATGACTGGCAGGCAAAATCTCCTTTACCTCTTTTTCACTCAAGTATATTCTCATCAACACATCTGAGCACTATCGAAACAAGAATGGTTCATCCCAATAGTAATACTTAACGTCATGAAAGAATTTCTTTAATTGTTGACAAGATTTATCAGGAGGAAATACTTTACATGCTAAAAAGTTAGCAATGTATGCGTACCAAGGTGCTTGACCCTTCCTGACTGTTAGGATTTATTCATTGGGAAAGTTCTCCTTAATCTAAACTTATCTGTGCTCTTCACTCTATCCTTCTAATCTGGATAAATGATATGCAATTTGATTGTCCTTACCTTATCAATCCTTAGTTTTGACATCAAACTCCTGCAAAAGTACTGTAATACCTCGTATTTTAAAAATCCAGATTTATTAAGTTTAATGATTTTATTAGCGTAATTTGATGTAAATAATTAATTATTTTAATTTCGATTCGTTTTATGGATTTATCAACGATTTCGAATTCATAATTGAATGTAATTAATCATTTTCGGGAAGTAATATTTTATCGACGTTTTAATTAATTGAATGTATTATTTTCGGGAAGTTTAAATTAAAAATATTTTTGGAACTTATTTAAGAATTTCTTTTTGAAATTAATTTTCTTCCATTTTACGTTTTTTAGTTTGCGGAAAATCGATTTAAGAAATTATTAAAATTAGTCTTGATTTATTAGAACTTGACTTAAATATTTTATTATAGGTTTTTAAATATTAGTTCAGGATCTTATAATGTATTTCCGTAAATAATATAATTTTTTACGTTCGATGGTAAATTCTTCCGAAAATGTTTCCAAAATTCTTTATATAGCTTTTTATTAATTTTAAGCCTTCGGATCCGTTCGAAATTAATTTTCGTTAAATAAATTTTATATAAAATTTTCCAATAATATTTTTATATTTTTAGTATTTTATTTTATGTGTATTTGTAAAAAAAAAACCCCACCCCAACCGGTCGAAACCCCCCCACTTCTTTCCTTTTCTCTCTTTCTCCCTTCTCTATTTTTTCCCCGTGGCCCTGTTCCCCGACTGCCTGTCATGCAACCCTAACCCTAGCCTGCCGCCCCTTCTCCCAGCTGCCCCTCCTTGCTTCGCCCCGCCGGCCGAGCTCCGACCGTCATCGACCCGCACAGCAGCCGCAACCGACCGCCGCCGCAGCAGCAGCTAAAGCCGCGCGATAGCAGCCCACGCAGCAGCGCAACAGCAGCAGCAGTAGCCACACAGCTCGCGCCATCGCCTGGCCACCGGCGAGCCTTGCTGACCACCGGCGAGCCACCCCCGACCCCCGACGAAGCTTTCCCGGCCTTCCTTTGCCCTGAATTATCGGTTTTTATTTGGTATAATTTTCGAAAAACCCAAACCCTTATTTTGATTAATTGGGTATGAATTAGCTTATAAAAAGCTAAATTGATTGTTTGATTATGTATATATGTACTGTAAGATTGATTTGGATATGTCAATTGTATGGTTATGTTGGAATTTTGGAAAAATTAGATTTTTGGCCGGGTTATGCTCGAATTTTTTCGGATTCGTCCGATTTTTGGATTTTGGATAAATTGATTTTACAATATGTTTTAAAATGTATCTAATTTCATGTTGGAACCGTCAATTTGAGAAATTTATGCAGAATTTAAGGAAATTTGATTTCTAGGTCAAAATTCGTGTGTAATGAAATTGGGTCGTATAATTGAGCTGTCCCACTCAATTGATTTTATAATATCGTTTAAAATGTATTTATTTTATATTGGAAGTGTCGATTTGGGAAAATTGTGCGTAATTGATCGGAATTGGATTTTTAGGTCAAAACTCCCGCGGGTTTAAATTGATTTGGGTAATCGGGTTATTTTATTCAATTGACTATATAAATTACATTAAAATATGTTTAATTACATTTTCAAACTGTCAATTGATATGTTTTGGCAAGAATTGATTGGGTTTGCGTTCCGGGCTCAAAAACCCTAATTGTGCTAAATTGCGTATTTCTTTTATTGGTTTTGAGCAATTGATTATTTGATATGTTATAAAATGTGTTTAATTGCATTTCTAAATATTCAATTTGATTAAATTTATAGAATTTTATCGAATCGTATTTTCGGGCTTAAAACCCTAGATTTTAAGTGAGATTATGAAATTGGTTATTTGTATAGTTTTTTGGCTAAAATTAAATTTATAAAAGTGGTTGAAATGATCCTAATTGTATTCTAATACCTTTAATTAGAATTAATTGATTTGAATTACCTGAGTTTATGTCGTGGGCTTTAAAACCCTAATTTTGAATATTGATCATCTGGGATTGATTAATCGGAAGATTGTTTTGTTGAAATTGATTGTCTAGATTTATCTAAAATTGGTTTAATTGTGTTTTAAAACTATCAATTTGAGATAATCAAAGTGATTTGGCCGATTCGTGGTTTAGGTATTAAAAACCCTAATCTTCAGGGATGATTTTATAAAATTGATTTTTTCTATGTGTATTTTATCTGATCGATTTCTATCTCCGGGTTTTAAATCATTTAATTGTTTTAACCTATGTAAATGGTTGGGTTACCTATTTAGTTGTAAAACCTAATAAATAAGTTATTTTCGATAAAGTAACTTATGATCGATTATTCTTTCTCGAGCTTTCCAACTTGAGTTGAAATGTCCTAAGTGATATTTGTATTAATCCGTTTTGATTTAGTTTTAACCTTAAATCTTAATAAAGCTATGCTTTTAAGTTCTAAGTTTTGGACACGTTTTCTAATAAAGATCGTTTGTGTTGTTTGTGTTTATTTAATTAGAATATGTGAATTATTGATTGATAGGATAGTTTCTAATTTAGTTTTCGATTTCTATCGGATCTAGGAAATCTTTCTCGTGGATCCACGAGCTAGGGATCTCTCTCCCTCTTATCTCGCTTAGCTAGCTTCGGATCCAGGTAAGTCTCGACTTACCTCTACTTATGGGTATTTCGTAAGGACGAAGCTATGGCCTTGTGCTATGTGTGATATAATGTGTGGGTAAATGATAAGCATGCCATGTTGATGTGTGTTATGCATGCATTATGAATAACCTGTTTTGTGTAGCGCAACATGGATAATGAGGTATGTTGTGTGTGCCTTGTACTATAAGTGTATGACATGTTCCATGTTTGATGTTGATGTTGATGATGTGACTTGTTATGGCCCTCTAGGACATGCATGCTAGGGTTTGGGGTAGCATGAAATGATAATAAAAGAACAATGGGGAAGTGGACGTTTGGGAAGTTTGCATGGGGGGACTAGACCTTGTATGAAAAGTTGATTTGGGTTATAAGTAAGAGCTTGGGAGAGTCTTGGAGTGATTAGGAACTTGGTATGAAAACTAGTACGTGAGTTGGTGCATAAGTGACCTTATTAGGGTTTTGGGTGTAAGTGGGGGTTGGAGAGTCTGCATGGAGTGTTTAAATTATGCATGGGAATGAATATTACGTGAGGAAAGTTGATTTAAGAAGTAAATAAGATAATGTCAAAGTTACGGTTCCATTGGAGACTTGGGTGCAAAATTCCACGTGGGTCGATGTAAGGGCGTCTAAGGGACCCAATTAGGGTTTTTGGGAGGAAATGAGCAATTTGAAGGGTGCAAGGGTAAAAATGATCAAGGAGGGATGGAGTATGGGGTTGAGAGTGAGAACTCACTTATATAAAGGGTGAGTGAGGGTTTCTAAATGAGAGAAGAGATTTTGGGGTGAAAGAGGGGAGGTTACTTGGGGAAGAAGTAAAGTGCTAGGGTTTGGTGTGGCCAACTAGGGTTTGGCGGTCATATGCGGAGTTGGGGAATAAAGGGATATATTTTGGGAATTTCTTAGTAGAGATGGGATGCGAGACAAGGAACAAAGTAAAGTTAGGATGAGTAAGAAAGAGCTGGGCCATATATGACCAAATTAAGGTTTTCCAAGGAGGAGCCCTAGAGGGGTGAGGACATGCGGGACCGATATCGTTGTGTTAGGGTTAGCCCACATCCTCGGGAGTGTGTGCCCTTACTACGTTTCCTTACGTATAAGAGTAAGAGGGGATGGACATCGGGCGTGAGAAGGGGAGAACACTCTCAAGATATGGGACGGGCCTCCTCGAAGGGAAGAAGTAGAGAGTAGTAGACATGCATGTCAAGGGTGGAACCTTATTTAATAATACATGAATAAGACATTAAGTACTTAAAGAGTAAGATTGTTGAGCTGAGCCTAGACCGATCCACCGGCATAATAGTGGCCAGGTGCCGGGGTGCCCTGGAGACCGATCCATCGGCATATAATAGTGGTTAGGTGCGTTCTGCCCTATAAGTGACTGATCCACCGGCTATAATAGTGGGGGATCCCGAGCTCAACAAACCAAACAGTATGTTGTAATTAAATCATGGGAATGATACTATATACTTACAGTGGAACACCATGAGAGTCGGGGCTAGACCGATCCACCGGCATAATAGTGGCCAGGAGCGTTCTGCCCTGGAGACCGATCCACCGGCATATAATAGTGGTTAGGTGCGTATGGCCCTATAAGTGACCGATCCACCGGCTATAATAGTGGGGTTCCCGCACTCTCATGGATTCATAACGATTATGATGTGAATCGACTATAATTATCAGAGTTACGAAAAGAAGAAGTTGGATTGGACCATAACCGACCTACATCATCCATAATATTATATGTTGCTTGTGTGATTGTGTTGTGTGTGTTATGTTGTATGATGATATTCTTGGCCTTAGCGCACCTGCGCCCTTACTCAGTATTGGACCCATACTGATACTACCTTGATTAAATGGGTCCTGTGATGATCCACCGATGGTGGGGAGGAGACTTCCTATGCAGGTTTATGATCGGGTACTATCTTGGGGTGGAAGGTTTGACTTGAATGAGTAGGCGATCCGGATATTGATTCTTTTTGGGATTTGTTTTGTTAGCTATATTTTGTATTACGTTTCCCGTTTTAAAAAAAAATGTATTATGGGATTGAAATCCTAAATCGTATTCTAACTTTTGTTTGACTTATATCTCATTAATGATTTATGCTAAATGTCGTCTTGCGTTTATGATACTTCGTACTACTTGATGATCGGATTTAGCCTTAGCACTTAATACCGGAACGGTAGGAATAAACTGGTCTGGTACTAAGTGTGGCGGTAATACCCCCAAGTTTACGGTTTTAATTCTTTCGCTTCTGCTAAACCTTTTGATTTAAACGAAATTTTTCAGTAGTAAATTTGGGGGTGTTACAAGTACCATCCATCTTAGTATATGAGGTTTGCAACTTTTTTAACAAGCAGGAATCGAAGAGTAGAATGGTGAGTATAGATAATAACTTTAGTTCCTAGGAGATAATATCAAAATTTATCAAATATAACCACTACTACTAGTAGTTTTTTCTTAGTAACCATGTAATTAATTGGGCCTCATTAAGTGTCTTATTGGCATAGTAAATGCTGTGAAAAGCCTTACTTTTCTCCGCCCTACAATTACTCCTATAGCATAATCACTTAGATCACACTTAAGCTCAAAGGGTAAGGTCTAATCAAGTCCTTTGATAATAGGGGGTTTGTTGAGTGCTAACTTGATTCGCTAAAATGCTTCCCTACAACACTCATCAAACTAAAAATTTCTATCTTATTTTAATAACTGAAAAAGGGGTTTAGCAAATTTTGAGAAATCCTTAATAAATCTTTGGTAAAATCCTGTACATCCTAATAAATTCTCACACCATTGATAGTGGTCGGATAGGATAATTTTTCAACAACCTCAATTCTTTCTTTGTTAACATGTAAACCTTTAGGAAATACCCTATATCCTAAAGCAATGCCTTCTTTTGAACCATAAAATGATATTTTTCCTAGTTGAGGAGTAATTTGGTTTCTTCACACCTTATTAATACCATCTTTAGATTTAGCAGGCATCCATAAAAGCTATCACCAAAAGTAGATAAATTATCCATGAAAATTTCTATAGTCTCTTCTACCATGTCTGTGAATATGGCTATCATGCACCTTTGAAAAGTTGTAATGGCATTACAATGGCCAAAGGGCATTCGAAAAAAGGTAAATGTGCCACAGGGGCATGTGAATGTGGTTTTAGGTTGATCTTTTGGTGAAATTGCTATTTGGTTGTAACTTGAGTATCCGTTTAATAAAAATCTCTCTATGCCAATCTATTAAGCATTTGATCTATAAAGTAGAGGGGAAATGGTCTTTTTGATGACTTTATTAAGTTTCCTATAGTCCATGCAAATATGCTCCCCTGTGATGGTCCTCGTTAGGATTAAGTTATTTTTAGAGTTTTGAATGAGAGTTATACCTCCTTTCTTCGGGAGGCATTGGACAAGGCTTACCTAGTTACTATTAAATGTGGCATAGATGATTCCTGTGTTGAGCCATTTAATTATTTCCTTTTTCAATACATCCTTCATTACTGGGTTAAGCCTTCTTTGCTACTCAATAGATGAAATTGAGTGGTCCTCTTGCAGAATCTTATGCCTACATAATGTTGGGCTAATTTTCTGGATATTCACCATAGTCCATCCTTTTCCTTTGTATGCTTTTAGAGCAAGCCGAGTAGCTGCATTTGTTGAGAGTTAGGCAATGTATATGAGATAATAACCAAAAGGGTGTCATTTATACCTAAATATGCATATTTTATGTGAGTTGGTAGGTGTTTGAGTTCCAGCTTGGGAGGCTCTTCTATTGATGGCTTAACTAGCTATACTTCTCTATTACTTAGGATAAGAGGTTCCATAGGTGTTGAATAGTTGATCTAGCTACACCTTACCACTCGCTTATCATCTTATTATATGGAGTAATAGGTAGGGTAATTAATAGTTAAGTAACTTGTCTCAAACAACCTGGATTCCTCATGTAACTTCACCAAACTCATCAAAGATAGCCAAATCAACACTATAAATTTGTGAAAATTCATCTGGGTCCTTTTCTGGTAGTTTCATTGAGTTAAAAAAAAATAAAAGTTATTTGCTCCGCGTTAACCCTTATAGTTAGTTCCCCTTTCTACACATCTATTAGGGTCTTATCAGTAGCTAAGAAAGAAATACCCAAAATGATAGGAACCTCTTTATCTACTTCATGGTTAAGGATAATAAAATCTACTAGGAAAATGAACTAGTCTACCTTTACTAACACATCTTCAATCATGCCTTTAGGGTGGACATATAATCACTTAGCTAATTGTAGGGTGACAGTGGTAGGCCTTGGTTCATTGATGCCTAGCTTCCTAAAGATGGACATAGGCATAAGATTAATACTAGCACCAAGGTCACAAATGAACTTACCATAGTTCATATCTCATATGGAATATGGGATGGTAAAACTACCAGGGTCTTGCAACTCTATAGGTAATTTCTATTGAAAAATCAAAGTACATCCCTGGGTCATTGCAACCATCTTGTATTCACACAGTCTTCTCTTCCATATCAAGATTTCCTTTAAGAACTTTGCATAATTGGGCATATGATGGAGTGTTTCTATTAGTAGAATGTTTATATGCAATTATCATAGAGTCTCAAGGAACTTGTTAAGCTCTTTATCCTACTATTGTTGCTTAAGGTGTTGAGGGAAATGTGGTGCCAGTGTAAAGGATTTTGAAGTGATGACCAATGATGGCTTAATGCTCTTTTGCATATTAGGAAATGGCATGGTTTCCACTTCTAAATTTTTAATAGGGCTAATCTATTGTTATGATTGTGCATAGATTGATTTCTCGTATGTGGGTTCCATGTCATTTACCTATTTGATAGGGTAATGTTCGTCATTAGCTTCAACTTGTTGGTAAGGAGGTTCAATTACTTTGCCTAATCTAAGAGTGATAGCTTTACATTACTCCTTAACATCTCTTCTTAGGTTCTTAAGTGTCATTGGGTAAAGTGGCTTGGGGTTTGCTACTCAGGGCTGTAGCTAGCAACCCCATTGGGGTTTCTAGTGTATATAGAGAGGTTTTATTAATTTGGATTGTTGCTCTAATTTTTTCCATGTAATCCTTGGAAAGATTTTCTTATGAGTTGAACAGGAAGGAGGTTGGTTAGACTGTAGTTTTTGAGAGTGATAAGGTTGGGGTTGGTAGTAACGGTTCTAATTGTACTAGTTGGTTGGGTTTTATAGATTATTTTGATTAGACCATGAAAAGTTAGGATGTTGTCTCCATTATGAGTTGTACTGATTTTTTTACAGCTAATATGAGCTTCTAGCTTGGTTTTTAACATGATTTACTGACTTTGGATTTGCTAGACATTGTTTGAACAAATTACCTTCTCTACAAATACACGCAGGACACTAAGGCTATTGAAGTGGTAGGGTGTTCTTCTACTCTCTTTATCTATGATTTAGTGGGAGAAATATTTTTTAATAAGCTAGCCATAGATACTATATGGGTTGTGATAGCATCTACTTTGAATAATCCTGTTATCTTCACCCTATAGATACTCCTAATAACGCCATATTGCTGGTTGTTGCACGCTATGATCTCAATGATCTCATAAGCATGATCATAAATTTTGCTCCATAGGGTGCCATTAGTTGAGGCGTCCACTAAGTTTTATGCATGAGAGTTCAGTCCATGATAGAATGTCTCTATTTGCAACCAATAAGGGAATATGTGGTTTGGGAATTTCCTCAATAATTCCTTAAACTTATCCCATGCATTATGAAGTTTTTCATCATCTTCTTGAAAAAATGTTGTAATGCTATGTTTGAGTTTAGTGTTTTTGTTTGGAGGGAAATAACACATGAGAAATTTTTGTACTAAGTCATCCTATGAGGTAATTGAACCAATTGGTGGTGAAGACAACCATTCCTTAGAATGATCTCTTAGGGAATGAGGGAATAAATTAAGTTGCAAGGAGGTTTTTGGTACTCCTAGAAGTTTGAAAGTGTCAGTGACTTCCATAAAAGCTCTAAGATGAAGATGAGGGTCTTCAATTAGTTGACCACAAAATTTTCTTATAGTCTCTAGGATGTGGAACATAATAGGTTTAATTTCAAAATGAGGTGCTTGGATTTTTAGATGGGCTTTGGCGGGATTAAGGTGGTTTTGGACTATCACAACATATCTCAAATAGCTTGATTGTGATAATCACCTATGGGAAAAGCTTGCATTCCCACAAGGTTTATGTTAAATTGAGGGGGGAGGGGGTTAAGATCATTGGGAATCCTTCCCTCTAATTTTGTTGTGAGCTTGATAGTCCATTGTTACCATTCTAGTTCTGCTATTAGCCTTAATGACTCATGTTGTTAGAATTATCTGAAGTTTATTCCTCACTATGATAGTGTTGCTTATGAGTTTTTAGGGTTGCACAATTACTCCTTAGGGTGCGCTCAATCTCTAGATCAATTGATAATAGGGTTTTCTGGTTAAACAAGGGTTAATCCTAAAAAAACAAAATAAACTAAAAGTTATGAAACTCTAATATTAGTTCTATACTAATAATTCCACAGTATTCTATCCTTTTATATGTAGCACTTCTAAAACTCGGTCCCTTGCAACGATGCTAAAAATTTGGTATGTGATTAGGTCAACAATGCTTAATAACGTACTAAAATGAATGCAGCACAACATAATTGTGCAAGTATACATGGTTAATCTAAGTAATAAAGTGATGAGCGACTATCGTTCCATTAGGGATCTAGTGAAATGCACATTACTAGAGTTAAGTTTACTCTAGAATTAAACTATACTATGAATATTGGCAAGGTTGTGGAAAAAAAATGCAATGAATGTAAATGACCTTAGGAATTCATTAATAGTAACAGGAGATAGGTGAGAAGAAAATTAAAGCGATAGCCTGTTAAGATTTGATGATATTAATCCTTCTAGATTCATCGAACTTCATTAAATGGTGAAGCATACTCTCAGGTCATCTCCATCCTGGTACATGGGCAATGGCAATATCATGCAATGAGATTCAAATGATTAATGGAAAGGTAACATCATTTTTCGGTGCTAACCTTGTCAACATTCACCATCGTTAGTTCTGTTTACTCTAACAATTAATATAGAATTCATGTGATTTCTTAATGCAGCCAACACTTAACACTACAACATATGAATGCTCAACAAAATGAAATATTAAATAAACCAAATGTATAGCAAAAGGATCAATCGATCCACCCCTCAACAGAGAGATTAACTCATGCTTAATTTCTTAGAAGAAAATGGGTAGATTATGGTAATCTAACCCCTATCTAGCCTAAACTCTCCTTCTTCTCCTTTCTCATTCAATATAGCTCCATAGTACTCTTTACCCTTATAATTTCTTCTCTTTTTCTCTTATAATTTCTTGATTATTGATTTTTGATTTTTTCTCCTCCTTCATTACTCCCCTGTTGCTTTGAACAAATAGGTTTTTATAGGCTACAACACATGCAAATTGGGAAAGGTGTCAACCGATGTTACTTTTAGTGGTTGCACCCTCTAGTGGTCCTCTATTGAATACAACCAAAATTAGAGATTTGGGTATTCTCTTTGGTGGCCGAGCGTGCAGTTGATTGTAACGTGGCTAAAAAGCTATGTTGGGAGTACTTCAATAGTCTCGAAAGGGTGTAATTGTTGCTCAACTCTACGGAGCATTGGCTTCTTCTTATTCTGCAATTGCACATCCTTTGCAACTGATATGAGTAAATTCATCTATGTTTGATAGTTTACATGAGAGTATGAGTAACACTATCATTTCATAGGATATTCAAACCTCTTATAGATTAAATTAATGTGAGCTATGCAAAAGTTCAAAGGGAGGAAAAATTGATAGGAACACATCCAATGCTTCTAAATATAGCAAAAATCATACACAAAAGTGTACTCCTAGGTCATTTAATCTGCACAAGTAAAATCATATCAATGCTTCTAGTGTTTTTGCATAAACTTATTTAAATTAAATTATTACACAACATAATTGGTGGTGATGAACCTCCCTTATTTCATGCCTTGGTGTAATCAAGGTGTTGCCCATTGGCCACCCATGTCCTTCCTCTTACCTTATTACTCCATTCTAATCCTAGTTTAACCTTCCACTGTGCATGTTTAGCTCCTTTTCTCATTTTTTATCTTTAACACCTACAAAAGAAAGTGAAATAACAATAAACATGAATAAATGGCCTAAATTATATACAAACATAACAAACTCCATAACATATGTATCAAAATGTCACCAAATTCATGTAACAAATCAATTCATCAACTCTTCTGTGTTTAGACCTTTTCTTATCCCCAAGATTAAGGAATAAAAAACCAAGCCAATAGGAGATATTAAGATAAAATAGGATCCCTATTCTTAAGAGGGAGTGCTTTATCTGAATGATAACACATATGTCAATTCCAACACATTGAGACCTAAAAATTAAGAAAATGTAAAACTAGTCTCTTAAAAAATTTCAGGCCACACCTAGAAAAGAAATAAATTTGAATTTTCAATTCTCTTGTCCACATCATGTATAAGGAAGCATGTAAAGAACATGTGAAGTGGTTCACAAGCAATTGTTGACTAAACTCATTCATGACCCCAAGTTTTGAACCATGCACCTTACTTTAGGTATTAGGATACTCTTCTCATGTGCTTGTGTATGTGAAATGATTTCAAAGTTACGCTCAAGTCTCTCACACATGAACAAGATTGCCTATATGTTGCAATGCCTCTCCAATCTCCACTACTTAAAAGACTTAGAATATGAAATAATCAAGAGGTATTATTCATGGTTGTATTGATGCTTAGAATAGAAGGCTAGGATGGAACTTTTTTTATAAAGAAAGCGGATCTAAAAGTCTATTGCTAATGAAGTGTGGTTAACATAACACATGGCTCTACTACATTATCCAATTTTTCCTTTTTCCCCTAACCATCCCAACTTTCTTTACATTAGAATAACGACCCTAAACTTCTTATTCTTTTCTCCTTTTGCTTTCCTCATTTTCCTTCTTCTTATGCAGGCACTTATCATTTCATACCTCCCCATGATTGACATGAATCACACTTCTACAATTATTTTCAACAAACTTAATACCCTACTAGCTCTAAACTAGGGTAAGGATAAAGGGAAAAAAAATTCTACAATCATAGTTTAATCAGTAAACTAGGTCACAAGCTCAAATGGGATAGTAATGGATATATCATTTAGGTTAAGTCATCTACCCAATGTAGGTAAGATAAAAGCAAGATTTACCTTTATCAATTTAAAGCATTTCTAAGTTACATATGGTTTCAAAGAGAACCAAAGCAAGTTATAGTTTACAAGTCATTAGCGGACAACACTCACACAAAATATAACGAGACCATTTTAAATGCTTTAATAATAAGGCGCAAAATCACACAAGGTCTAAAAAGATATACCAGTTCTAATCCTCGATTTCATAGAATAAGCTAACACTTTGGTCAGCAATAATGAACCACATAAAAGACACCATACATGTATCACTTTCAATTTCTAAAAGGGTATTATGAAAATATTTTCACATGCCTCAACATGCCAAACATAAGAAATATGTTCTTATGAGTTAAACACTCTTTACATGTCATCAACAAAAGGGCCATTTAATATTTTTCATATTTTTAGATTGAAAATAACCAATGATTACACATCTCATCATGCACTCAAGACACTAACAAAAGCACACTATAAATAATCTAATGAAAAATGACAACAAAGAAAGTGAAAAGAAACCAACATACATGACATAAGAAAATACGTATATATATATATATATAATTCTACCAGCCCCATGTTTAAGAATCCCAGTGTTCTCAATGTGATAAAATTATAAGAGAGAGAGGAACTCATAAACCACAAAATCAGTGAGAAGGTGATGGTGGTCGTGGTGGATAGTATACTATAGATCAGTCATAACCATACAATAAAGAAATAAGTGATCAGACTTAGGATAATTACCATAACTATCACCTCAATTGAATACAATATGAGTAAGTAGTCTTTACATATATAAAAATATAAGATTGTAAATGTGTAATATATTTCAATTGAAAAAAATTACAGATAGTGTTACTCTAAGCTATCATCTTCCAAAAATCATGAGCACTTTGCCATGTTAGAACAACCCTATGGCCACCGAGAGGCAACCTGAGGTGACCATTAAACTCAACCAAAGCATGTATACATACATACATACATACATACATACATACATACATACATACATATATATATATATATATATATATATATATATATATATATATATATATATATATATATCTATATATGATTCATCAAGTAGAAATTTACTTGCTCTAGATCACCATGATCCCCAATAACATTGAAGTCACTCAAGCATTAAACAATAAGGTGCTCATAAGTCAATCTCTACTTCAATAAGAAAATTTCCCACCAAATACTATACAACAACTTATGGGCATCCTCTTCTAAACCTAAATTCCTCATATCTAAATTTTTAATGAACTAGGTGCTAAATAATTAGCAATCCAAAATTAAATTATAATGCAATTCTTCATCATTATTATAAAATATTTTACCTATTATATTATAATTACCTTAGGATTACTATCCATGGCTAGCACCACTAGAAGTGGCATAGGTCATTTTTTACTTCTTCAACACCATAGAGGAAGAAGCTTGAAGCTTGAAGATAGATCTTGAAATTTTAAAATTGCAAAACCTAAGCTTTTATCCTTCAAACAAGATAAATAAGAGAATTAAAAAAGAAGAAGAGGAGAAGAGTTAATAATTAAAGTATAAAAACAAACCATAACAACTTGGGGAATACATGAATTAAGGCTATCATCGTAACTAACATAAGTCTGGTTTACTCAACCATCCATACATCAATAACAAGGATAACATCATTTATACTCATATGAGGAAATTAGAAATGGAAGAAACATAGTCCAATATGAGTTTGGTGGTTAACTCTAAATTACAATAACAAGATACAAAGTAATGGATACTATGGATCAAAGAGTCCAAAAATGTATGCACGTAAATACATCAACTAGATAACATTACTCTTCACTCAAACACTTTGTAAAGAAAATAGGGCACTGTAACACCCCCAAAATTCACTACTGAAAAATTTCGTTTTATTTAAAGATAATTGGCGGAAGCAGATAATTAAAATGTGAACTTTGGGAGTATTACCGCCACACTTAGTACCAGACCGGTTCACTCATACCGTTCCAGTACCAAGTGCTAAGGCTAAGAAAATGAAATACAATTCGAAAGACATTCAACATGCATAAATCAGAGTAAATTGCAAGAACTTCAACATATTTAAATCAGAGTAGCGCATCAAATCGTTTTCAGGAATAAAATCCACCAATGGTGGCTACTTTAACAACGTTAACATTTAAAACCAAGAATTTAGATGAGAAGGAGAAAAAGCCATGATACCGGAAAATTCCTTACTCTCCTTCCCGTAACCCACTTGAGTAGCACCTGAAAATACCTGCAAGGGCACTGCCCATTGAATAGGCAGGGCCCCCATAAAGGGAATCCCTTCAGTACTACGGTACTGAGTAACCCTTTAATACCACACTTAAAGATAGGCCCGCACATGACACATAATGCAAACTACACACATAAATAATATGAGGTGCATGCATAACAATAACACACATAATAATTTATAAGTCACGATCGATACTTTGGGCCTTAAGCCATGTCATAGTGTGAGATCAATACATTCGGGCCTTAAGCCATTATTCCGTCATCATTCAATCAATATCATATTTTATATCCATGTGAGTGCGAGAACCCCACTATTATAGCCGGTGGACCGGAAAGCATACACTCAGGGCATAACGCCTCTGACCACTATTATTGCCGGTGGACCGGAAGATAAACACACAGGGCAGAACGCACCTGACCACTATTATTTACCGGTGGACCGGTCTGGCCCCGACTCATATGGTGTTCCACTATAAGTGATTAGTATTTTTCCATAATCTTATTCACATACATAACAGATTTTATTGAGCTCGGGACCCCCACTATTATTGCCGGTGGATCGGAATACAGATAACTCATCATCCAGGGCACAACGCTCCTGGCCACTATTATAACCGGTGGACCGGGATATATAAAGAATCATCATCCAGGGCACAATGCTCCTGGCCACTATTATAACCGGTGGACCAGAATACATATAACTCATCATCCAGGGCACAACACTCCTGGCCACTATTATAACCGGTGGACCGGTACTCAAATCATAATCATCTGGGCCCGGCTCATTAATATTTCACTTTCAATAATAGTATCTTTCATTTCTTTAATAAGCACATCAATCATATTTATTTGCCTCGATTGGGAGATCGATAACCTAGGACACAAAGGTACACCGGTCGTACCGGTGCATATCAGCTACTCAGTACCCTTTAACCATGAACCCAAGGACGCAAAGGTACCCTGGTCGTACTAGTGCATAAAGCTAACTCAGTACCCTACCGACAAGGACACCTAATCCATAAGTATGCATACCCCCTAATTAGGTCCGTAGAGCTAGGAAGAGTAAGATATAGGGCCTGGCTGGGGCACAAAGGCACACCAGCAAATACCAGAATAATCGTGGACTAAACCACGTCCTTAGGGTAGCGACCCCTAAGGAGTCACCATTCCCGATCTCGAGGTCTTTCACTTTAAGTAATAGTGTCTTAATTAAGGTGATCACGAAAAGCACGATAATCCGATACTTATTCACTTTCAATCGTTCTGATATCATTAATCGTTTCTTATTCAGATGATTATCCAGGATATCACAGAGAAACCATTAAGGCCATACTAATTATCAAATACTCTTACTTGGCTAATCAGCATTATTTGAATCATATTATAATGTTCCACAATCTCAAAGACATGTTAGGTAGAAATTACTCATTTTCCCTTTACTTATATAATTGTTAAGTATCCGTTCCTTACTTGATAAATTACCACATTACCCTTAAGGTTGCATAATTACCAAATTACCCCTTGTCCACTTTAGATTACCAAATTGTCTCCTACACTTTTTAGATCACCATTCACCCCTCATAATTACTACGCTTATCATATTTCCCTTTTGGTTGGTTATATTACCAAATCGCCCTTCTCTTTTTTTATAATTACTAAATTGCCCTTGAGTTGGATAAATTACCAAATTGCCCTTCTCCTTATCGTAATTACCATTTTACCTCTCTCAATTATTTTTAATTGTCATTTACCCTTTTCAATTATCGTAAATTCCAAATTAACCTTCCTCATAATTAATTTACCCCTCTTCATAATTACAATTACCAAATTTACCCTTCTCCATATTTAAAATTACCATAATGCCCTTTAATTGGTTAATTTACCAAATTACCCTTCTATAGTATCATACTTATCCAATTGCCCTTCTACAATCATAATTTAATCGCTAAATTATCTTTTGTCGTTATCATAATTACCAAGTTACCCCTTACTCCCAAGTTTACCATAATATCCTTTTATTTACAAAATTACCATTTTACCCCTTACATCCAATTTTACCATAATATCCTTTTATTTATGAAAATTACCACCATACATCTTTTACTTTACAAATTACTATTTTACCCTTTCACAACCAAGATTACCATCTTTATCTTTGCATACATAATTACCATTTTGCCCTTCTTTCCCAAATTACCATATTACCCCTTTACTTATAAATTACCACTTCACCATTCACTTATAAAATTTACCATATTACCCATTACTTATAAAATTACGATTTTGTCCCTCTACCTCCAAAATTACCATAATGCCCTTTTCACTTGAACAATTACCATAATGCCCTCCTTCATCCAAAATTACTATTTTACCCCTACTTCCAAAATTACCATTTTACCCTTCTTTCTCACAACTTACGATTTTATCCTTTACTTGTAAATTATCATTTAACCATTTAATCATAAAATTTCCATATTATTCTTTTATCACAAAAATTACCGAAATACCCTTTCCACTTATAAAATTTCCACTCAACCCCTTTATTCACTATTTTT
The DNA here is from genome assembly GCA_030549775.1 of Tamarix chinensis. NCBI lineage: Eukaryota > Viridiplantae > Streptophyta > Magnoliopsida > Caryophyllales > Tamaricaceae > Tamarix > Tamarix chinensis. Next base: position 58,963,793 of record CM060177.1, on the reverse strand, counting down.
ATGAATTTACTAACACTACATAAAATAATGATATTAATACTTCATTTTTATCATCTTAGTCCACCAACTTGTCATTTTTCAACATAATACTCATTAGCAACTACACACATTGATTTATATACCTCATAAGCATAATTACTAAAATACCCTTAAACAATAACATCATTCATGCATTAACAACATGGCACATCATAAACAAGTATTTAACATTTCTATCCATATTCCAACTCCTTCTTTATTTAACATACCTACATATGGCGCGAAAGTTATCATGCTTTTTCTTCTTAACAAACGATATAAGAAACCATAAACATATCATGCTAAGCATACAAAACATGCATAAAACCATACTAAACCCTAAATGTGCTAGCATGCGTTTTTCCATATATTTAAGGGAGGATTAATGGTTACCTTAATCCCGCAAAATATCAAATCTTACCAAGCATGAATAGCAACTCAACACCTAAAAATAATATCCATCATATTTGTTAGAAATAAGAATCCAAGTATAAAACTTTATAAATTTTAATTAATAAAACACTTAACATAAAATACTATTATACCTTAAAAATTAGCCAAATAATTTTTAAAATGAAGGGGAGCTCATGCTGCATGGGCAGCGTGAGTTTCATGAAAAACCCATGGGGGAAAAAGGCTCAAAGAGGGTGAAGGGAGCAAAATACATTATTTTCGGGTTAGGGTATTTAGGCTAGAAAAGAAGGTGGTTAGGGGAGGTTCTAAGGTAGGGGAATGGTGCAGAAGTGTAGAGGGGGTGTAGGTGGAGGCTAAGGGTGGTTTCGAAGCGGCTCAAGGAGGCGGATACGGCAGCGGAGAGGCGGCGAAGGTGGCTGCCAAGATGGGTCGAGGGAAAGGGGTTGTGAAGGAAGGAAAATTTGGGGGAAAAATGGAGGGGTTCAAGGGATGTTTTCGGCCAACTAATGGATGGCGGTTGTAGAGGGGGTTGCAGGGTGTCGAACGGTGGGTTTATTGGCGGCATGGGTGGCCGGACGGCGGCGGAAGCGGCGGTTGCAGGTGGCTCGGTGGTAAGGGGAAAAGCTGGGAAGAAAAAAGGAAAAGGAGGAGAAGGGAGGAAGTGTAGGGCTCAAAGGGGCTGTGTGGTGGTGCAGGGTGGTAGTAGGCGGTGGTAGAAGGCGGCGCAGGGCTGGGCTTGGTGGTTCACGCGGTGGAGGCTAGCGGTGATAAAAAAACGAGGAAGAAAAATGGGGAAGAAGGAAGGAGAGAGGAGGGAGCTCGGGGGAAGAGAAGGGATCGAAAATGAGGGGAATGGAGGGCTGGGTAGATGGAGAAAAAGAAGAGGGAGAAGAGAGGGGCAGGGATGGTCGGCGAACGGCGCTGCAGGTGGCAGGTGGTGGTCGGGTGGCTGGGGAAGACGGGGAAGAAGAAGGAAAGAAACAAGGGCACGTGAGGCTGTGGTCCAAGGCTGGTTTGGCTCGAAAAGGGAAGGAAAACGACGGGGGAAGAGAGAGGGAGAGGGAGCAGGTGGTGGTGGCAGGTGCAGGGTGGCGGTCGGTGCTCGACAATGGCAGAAAGGAGAGTCGGGCGTGGGAGGAGGAAGAAAGGAGAAGAAGAAAGGGACGGGGCGGTCGGACCGGCGCAGGAAAGAAGGGAGAGCCGGCCGGTCCAGGAAAAGAAAATAAAGGAGGGCAGCTGGGCTGGAGCGAGTGCGCAAAGGAGAAGAGGGAGGAGGCGGGAGAGACGGGCCGAAGGCCCAATGCGCGGGGAGAAGGCTGGCCTGGCGAGGCAGCTCGAGGGAGGAAGAGAAAAAAGAGAAAAAGAAAAGAAGAAAGGGAAAAAGGCAAAAAAGGAAAAAGGGAATGGAAAAATAGGAAAAATGATTTAATTTAATTTATAAAATCATAAAATATAATATTCTTGGTAAATTATTTAATTCAATAATTTAATTTATTATAATCTAATATTTTAGTTTAAAAAGGATAAAGTTGGTAAAATATTAGTTTTGGAAAATTATTTAAATAATATGGTAAATAGCAAAATATTTATTTTTAATTTATTAAATACTTTTATCCAAATTTACATACTCTAAAATCTACAAAATAATTAAAATAAATAATTTTACAGGCTAATTTTATTTCAAGTAAAGTTATTTATTAAAATATAAATTTTCGAAATTTTTGGGGGATTACAGGCACACATCACCACATAGTGCTTCAAAAGCAATACACTCATCCATAAGATCTTCCGAGACCTACACTCAAGAATCAGGGTTTCCTACTCGCGGAAATGAGTAGCACCCATAAAAGGGTGGTCAGTACTCTACGTATTGAGAAAGGTTACAATACTATCAAATTAGGGATACATATAACATATGCATTCACAATTGATGATGCCTACACAATCAAACTAATGAAACATATCATAAGATGAATATTGATCTAGGCTTCTCTATTAGATATAATGATTTTCATTCTTGTATATACGTTGAGTTTAGGAACCTTAATATTCTTAAACCGGTGGAACGGTTTGAAGAACCTTCTTAGGGATTAAACACCTGAGCCACTATTATCATTCGGTGGAAAATATTTGAAAAAATAACCTTCTTGGGGTAAAATGCTCCTAACCCATTATTATCTCTAGTGGAACAAATATAAAAGCATCACCTTGGTCCTGACGAGCATAATCTTCCACTTTAAGCCATTAGTGTCTTATTCATAGGTTATACTATTTTTATCTCAAGATAAATGGTCGTGAGCCACTATTATCATTTGGTGGAATGGAAATATAAAAAATCACCTTGACCCTACTCATGTGCTCTTTCACTTTAAATGATTAATATCTTATTCATGATTGATTCATAGCCATTAAACACATTAAGACAGATAAACACTTCATGTAGGTCATCAGGTCGATCTCCAAGGTTAAGATCCTTAATTTCCTCAAACCCTACTTTTACACTTCTATCATCATTCTCTCATATTGATCATTTGACCACCATATATAGTATATCATTCACATCAATATCATGTTCTAAAGTACTACTCACATAATTACCGAAACCCTAATTTCATAGGTTATTCATAATTCTACCTATGAGACTTATATGATTACCAAATTCAATATACATCCTTATAATGAAAATATTATCAATGTATCTAGAATTATGAATTAACTCTAGGATTTTACACATTGGATAATAAGATTATCATTTTAAGTTATTATGCCCTAATTACACCATTATCTTATTTTAAGGAACCTAAGAGAAACAATAATCCCTCCAAACACTTCTCAAGATATCATTATCATATTTTAATAGACCTAATACATTACAGTACCAAAATCTCCATATTAACCTATAATGAGAAAAATGCCCTTAAGAATGATCGATAGCCTTTATTTTGTAAAATGTTATAACTTTAACAACCATTATTTTTCTAAATCCTCCATTTATCATCATAGCTATTAAATATGATTATTTCCACTTATCATAGCTTATTTGGCTTATATTTAATTTCATAAAATATATTTCCCACAAATACAACTTAGCATAACAAAATCATACCTATACTTCTTACCCATTCTTACTTTCTTTTAAACATATAACCCATATTATCACAATATATCACCAACAACATACATTAAATCATATAGCAAAAATATCATGGATATACATATATCCATAAAATAAATGAACACAAAACCCTAAAACATTAATTAGTATCCTTACCAATAAGGACACTGAGCTCTAAGCACGTAAGTTGTAGACTTCCTCCTCCAATATCACAAGAATATCACTTATAAAAAATAATATAAAATGAGGTTACGCTCAAAGATTATAATGGAGGGGAAGGTTAAGGTAAATAAAGGTAAAAAAATAGAAATAACTAGAGTCAAATGTAAGCTTGAGTTGTGTGGATGTGTGGTGGAACATATGGTGGACCTATAGTAAAACTTTGATGATGTTTGGATAAGGTTTCGGGGTGAAAAATAGAGTGAATGATTAAAATGGGAAGGATGCACCAATATGTGGTAGGGGGTGCCAAGAGGCACGACTATGGTGGAGCACTACTTACACAAAACCAAAATCAAACAGGTGCATGTAAGCATGCGATCATTGTATGCAGACTGTGCAAGGGTACATAGGTAAACCGTGCTGGTTTGCACGGGCATACAATGAGGAAAATTAGTGTTGTAAGGTCGTGTGTCAGGTTGTACGTAATGTAACAAATGCAAGAAAAGAGGGGATAAAAATGGCATTGGTCAACAATGATGGCCAATATTGAGGAAAGGGATTGATGAGGTATCCTTGGTGGTCGATCCACTAGGCTTTACACACTATGTGGTGGTTGTGGTGGTGCATAAGGGTGAAAATGGTAGTTTGGGCATGAAAAATAGGGCACGATAACATGAGGAAAAAGAAAAAGAAGAAGAAGAAAATAAAGGGGATTAGGGTATTGGGTCTTGACACAAATGGGTAGAATGGAGGTAAAACAAAAGAGGAAGGGAGGAGAGTGACGAGTAGTGTGTGTGTGTGTGTAGTGGTGGTGTGAGAATGGAGAGGATTCAAGGGGATGTCATTGAGGGTGATGGAAGCAACATCATAGTGGCACGAGGGGGTGGAGTGTTGGGTGAAAATGGTAGGGTGGCATAATGAGAATGATGATGATGGTTGCTGTGGATGGTGTCGTGTGTTGTGTGAAAATAAAGATGGTAGGGTGTGTGTGTGTGTGCAGCCGGGTAGTATATGGTGAGGGATGATGGATGATGGTGGCTGTAGAAGGGTGAGAGTGATTTTTGATGGTGCAAGTTGCAAGAATAAGAAAGGGGTGGTCAAGTATTATGGCAAAAAGGTGTTAGAAGAAACAACAAGAAGAAAGAAAAGGAGAAAGAAAAGGAAAAGGGGAAAAGGTTTAAGATTAGTTTTAGATAAATTTTGGATTAGCAAAAATAGGTAGGATTAGTGATAAAGTTTTGCAGAAATTAATATTAGGTTATGAAATATAAGTTATTTGGGTTAAATATTCAGATTAGGTTAAGATTTTAGGATTAAGAACTTTTATTAAGGTTAAATTAAGATTTTCTTGAGATTAAAATTTAATTTGGGTATTAATGTTATGGGATTAGGCTAAGCAAAATTTTATGGTATTGCATCACTACTCCCTTAAAAGAGACTTTATACCTAAAGTCAATAAGTCTTGGTTAGGGAAGAAGAGGAGAAATTATTTAAGGAAAGCAATGCCGATGGCTAATTCTATTTGAGTTGCTACTATACTATGGGGACCACCCCCTTAAAAGTGAGGAAACCCAAAACCTAACACACTTGAGCTAAAAAGCTAGGGACGCACTTCACACATGTCCTTCTTGGTCTCCCAAGTAGCCTCCTTTGCTCCACAATGGCTCTAATGAATCTTCTCGAGCAGAACTGAGCTTGTTTAGGTCTATCAAATCTTAGTGTCGAGAATCCTCAAAGGTCTCTCCTTGTAGGACAACAAATCATCAAGCTCAATCTCATCTGGTCTGATCACATGGGATGGATCTACAACGTACTTCCTTAATTGAGAAATGTGGAAGACATTGTGAATTGAAGCCAACTCTAGTGGAAGTGCTAGGGAATATGCAATCTCACCAACCCAATCAATAATCTCATATGTACCTATATACCTTGGGCTTAACTTACCCTTTTGACCAAATCTTTGCACCACCTTGGTAGGTGAAACCCTCAACTAAAATTTGTCCCCCGGCTCAAAACCATCATTGCAATGTCTCTAATTTGCGTAGCCTTTTGATTCCTTTGAGTTGCTCTCATCTTTTCCTAAATCAACCGAACCCTTTGAGTCATCTCCTCAATCATCTTCAGTCCAAGTACAACCATCTCGATGAATTCACTCCAACAAAAAGGTGTTTAATATTTATGTCCATACAATACCTCATAGGGTTCCATCCCTATGATAACATGATAACTATTGTTGTATGAGAATTCAACCAAATGTATACAATCTTCCTCACTACCTTATAAGTCCAAAACCTAAGCTCGTAGCATATCCTTTAGAATCTGAATCATACTCTTAGTCTACCATTTGTAGCTAGATGGAAGGTGGTACTCATCCTTAATCTTGTGCCTATAGCTTCTTGCAAATTCCCCTATAAGTATGAAAGAAATCTCAAATACTAATCGGAGACTGTTCCAGTAGGTGTACCATACCTACTCACCAAAAACCTCAAATATGCATAAGTTAGCTAATCCATACTCTAAGTTAACCTCATTGGCACAAAAATTGAGAACTTATTCAACCTATCAACGATAATTTAAATCGTGTCACACCTGCTACGAGTCCTTGGTATCCCACTCACTAAATCCATCGAGATGGAGTCCCACTTCCACCCCAAAACATCTTAAGGCTAGACAAACGCTATAGGAATCAGACGCTTGATCTTAACCTTTTGGCAGGTCAAACATCTTGATATAAATTTTGCTACCTCTCACTTCATGTGAGGCCACTAATAGATCCTCTTTAGATCATTATACAACTTATCCCCTCCTGGGTGGATATAATAAGGAGTACATTGACCTTCCTCTAAAACTTAGCGCTACAGATCAGTGTAACTTTGAGGTACATACCATCAAACTTTGTAGTGAATGCTACCATCCTCATGAATCTAGAAACCCTCAGCTCTACCATCCTAAATCTTCTACCAAATCCTTTTAAGCTTAAAATCCCTAGATTACCCTACTTGGATCCTATAAAAAACCGTCAGAGTAATCGTCAAGCACACATCTAAAGCTCTAAGTCACCCTATTGGATCATCTCTATCCCCATCTCATCAAGTACCTCTAGCAATCGGCTAGACACCATAATAGAACTCAAATAATGTGATGACTTCCTATTCAAGGTATTTGGAATGATGTTGGCCTTACCCTCATGGTAAGTCAACTCGATATCATCATCCTTCGCCAACTCTAGCCATTTCTTCCACCTCATATTCAACTCCTTATGAGTGAATATATACTTAAGGTTCTTATTGTAACACCCCAAAATTCACTACTTTTTTCTTAAACTAAAAACTCTTAAATTAAAACCCGTGAATTTTGGGGATGTTACCGCCATACTTAGCACCGAACCGGTTCACTTAGATCATTCCAATACCTAGTGCTAAGGCTAAGAAAAGATTATCCTCAATACTCAAACCAAAAGTTCATAAACACACCAATCATAGTATGCATGAATGTTTATATAATTCAAAGTACGAAAGTAAGTTCTTTGAAAAGGAATAATGTCTACGAACATTAAAGTCGATTATGAAAGTTCATTAAATAGAAGAAATGATAAAAAAGGGATAATAATATCATGAGAGGAGAAATCGACCACGCCACTCCAAGAATTGAACCAGCCCATGATCATCACCCAACCCCGCCTAATGCCTCATGGATATCAAAAGCATCAAAATAGAAATCATCTACCTACAACACGTCAGATGGGCCTCCTACTCATGGGAATGAGCAACACCCATGAAAAATGTGGTCAGTACACTATGTACGAAGCAAGGTAATAATGCACTAAGGCTAACACATATAAGCACGTAATTCAAACCAAATAATAATAAAAGCAACATGCAATTACCTTGGAGAAGTAATAATCAAAGGATATTTATAGTCTGGATTAATTACTAATTAATCTCTTATGGATACTCATTCCACATCAAGTATGGAAGCTCCCACTATTATAGCCGGTGGAGCGGAGATGAATAGGGCGCAATGCACCCGACCACTATTATTAGCCGGTGAATCAGTCACGTATAAGACGCGATGCCCTAACCACTATTTATTACCGGTGGATCGGTTGGCCCCGGCTCGCATGGTATTCCACTGTAAGTACTTAATATCTTTTATGTGTCTTAGCAACTTTAAGATTTGGTTTATTGAACTCAGAATCCGCCACTGTTATAGCCGGTGGATCGGATATGCATAGGGTAACATACCCTAACCACTATTATAGCCAGTGGTGGATCAGACACGCATAGGACGAAGTGTCCTAACCACTATTTCTAACCGGTGGATAAGTGGGACCTAGTTCAATAATCTTCCACTTTATATGATTAATGTCTTAAGTGTCTTATTCAAAAATTTCTCCCTAGACATGCATGACTAACTCCCTCCGCGCTTTTCGTCCAAAGGCCCCATCCTACATTGTGAGAGTCAAACACCACCTATCTCGACCCTAAATCCTTTCCTCATTACCCTTACTCACACTAGAACCCATTTCCACGTGTGTGGGTCAAGGCCTGCTACTCTTTCACCTCCTACCCACTCACTTCCTCCCTTTAGGGTTTTTACTCAGAAACCCTAGTTTAGACTTAAATGGTCCATCCTACTCCACCTTACACAATTCAAATTATTTTAACACACCTCTCATCACAACTCATAGATTCCACCTTCACCATCACACTTTCCTCACCAAGTACACGTACGACCACAAAAACTCTAAGTATCCACACCAACCTTAACCGGCCACACAAAACCCTAGATTGGTCTTTTATGTACCCTTATACTATTCCACGTACTTTTTTTCATTCAAAGCATTCAAACCCCCAAACAACACCTCCACTACCTTCCTCACACCTCAAATCAACTTTTCATATGTAAAATTCATCCCCATGTATACTTTACACACCCCATGCAACCCTTTGAACTTTTTATGCAAACCCTAACACTCCCACGTGAAACCCTAAATTCCCTATGCAAGCCCTATATTCCTTCATGAAAACCCTAGATTCCTCCATGCAACCCTTAGGTCAACTCCACTTCATTTCACTCCATATCAACATATTAACATAACCTAGCATACGGGTCTTATGGGCCACATTATTACACATTAAACACAACTTATACATATTAAACACATACTAATAATAATAATAATAATAATAATAGTATCATAAATTGAGAGTAAAATAATAATAATAATAATAGTAATTATGAAGTAATAATAATAGTATCATAAATTGAGAGTAAAATAAAGTGGGGATTCGACTCTACTTTCAAATAATAATAATAATAATAGTAGTAGTAGTAGTAGTAGTAGTAGTAGTAGTAGTAATCAAAATAAAATAGAATAGGACTTCGGCCCTTAGTATAAATAATATTAATCATGATAATAATAGTAGTATTACTACTACTACTACTACTAATAATAATATAATCAAAATAAGGGAAATAAAATTAAATAAAATAAATAAGGCTTGTATAAATAGTGAAAAAGGGCTGAGAGGGTTTAAGGTTCCGCCTTAGGCAGGTGGTGATAGGCGGCACCAGCGGTGGTGCATGGCGATGGCCAGAAAAAGAGAAGAAAAGGGGAAAAGTTAAGGGCTGGGAAGAGGAGAGGGAGAATGAAGATGGAAATAAGGGTGTTTATGATTGCCTAGTGGGAGAGGAGTAGAATGAGGGTGGCGGTGGTGGTGGTGGTCGAATGGGAAAGAAGAAGAGAGAGAGGAAGAGGAAAAGGAGAGTAGGGGGTAGAGAAGGGTCCGTAAGTGGTTTTGGAAGGTGTAGGAGGCAGTGGTAGCATCGGTATTTGTGGTTAAAGGTGACGCGAAGGGCTGTGGGTGAGGAAGAGGGGGTTAGTCGAGGGGGCTAGTTTGCATAGATGGGGTGGCTTGTATAGGGAGAATCGAGGGGGAAGGGTGGTGTAGTTAGTTAGAGGGTGGTGTAGGAAGGACTTAGGTTGGTAAAGCAGGCGACGAAGTTGGCTGACGGCGGCGGATGAAGTGTCTGAAATGGCGGCAGTGCACATAAGTAAATTTTTAGGGTTTTAGGAAAAATCTTTGAGTTCAAACTAGTGAGGGGTATTTATAGAGTTTAGAGGAGAGGATAAGGTTGGTGGGACGATGAGGAAGTAGGGAAGGTATGATTAGGGTCATTGGTGGCAACAATTAGCCGATGGAATTTCAAAATTGTGGCAAGGTGTTACATAGGAAAAGGAGGAACTGTGCGAGGAGAGGGGAAAGTGGGTTGGGTTAGCGTGGCCGGTGAAACGACAAGAAAAAGAAGGGAGGAAAGACCGATCAAATGGGCGTGATCGGTGGCAGATTTCTCAAGCAGTTGCAGGTTGATGGTGGGGGGGGGGGAAGGAGAAAGGAAGAAGAAGGAAGGGGCGGCAAACCAGGTGACTGGGAAGAAAAAGAAAAGAAAAAGAAGAGGAAGAGCTGGATAGGTCAGCTGAGAGCTAAGAAAGGGCCAAAACATGGCATTCTAGACTTGGGTCGTGTCGAAGGTAGAAAAGAAGTGGAACAGGTCTTGGGCCGCGAGAAAAGGTAAGAAAAAGAAAAGAAGAAGAAAGAAAAAGAAAGAAAAAGGATAGAAAAGGAAAAAGGAAAAGGGGAAAAAGAAAAATAGTGGGACGGGTTGATTAAATTAATTAGGATATTTGGAATATTTAAAAATAATAATATTTAAATAAAATAATATTACATTTCCTTTTTAGGCTAATTTAGGATTTTTGATAGATTTTTCCTAAATTCCATTTTAATTGGCAAAATACCTTAATTTTTCTTCATTAAAAGATTTCTAAATTTCTTCTTAATTTACCCTATTTAATTTCCTTTTAATTTATTAAAAATAATTTATTTAATTAATTCCCTAATGAATCCTTGTTTAACTAAAATTATTAAGAATTAGGTTTTAGGGCATTTTACTTATGGTTGGTGTAGAATCTATACTTAGTCCCATACATATAATACCTCTAAATCTTCAATGCAAAAATAATAGCTGCCAACTTTAGATCATGCATTGGATAGTTCTGCTCACGTTGCTTCAACTGATGAGAAGTTTAAGCCACTACCTTACCATGCTGCATCAAAACACAACCCATTCTATGCTTTGATGCATCCTTATCGACCATGGATCTGTCTATACCCAAAGCTAGAGTCAAATTCAGTGTTGTAGTTAAATGGTGCTTTAACTCTTGAAATGCTCTATCACAAGCATCATCCTAATGGTATTTAATTGTCTTCTTCCGAAGTTTTATCAAGGGATGAGCTACCTTCGAGAAGTCCTAAACAAAGTGTTTGTGTACCCAACCAAACCTAGGAAACTACATACCTTGGGGATGTTAGTGGGTGCCTTCCACTCTGTCATTACTAGAATCTTTACCAGATCCATGATGACTCCTTCTGACACAATGTGCCCCAAAAATGTAACCTCCTAAAGCTAGAACTCACACTTAGAGAGTTTAGCATATAACTTATTCTCTTTGAGAAGTGAAAAGATTGTATGTAGATGTTGCTCCTGCTCCTAAAACAAAATGTTGTCTATAAAAATAAAAGTAAACTGATTGAGAAATAGCTAGAAAATCGTCTTCATCAATTCAATAAAGACAACGGGTGCATTGGTGAGCCCAAAAGGCATAATTATAAACTCAAAGTGCTCGAACCATGTCTTAAAGGCTGTCTTTATGATGTCTGCCTCAGTGATGAGAAACTATTGATATCCTGAGCCCAAGTCAATCTTTGAGAAAATCAAAGTACTATCAACATGGTCAAACAAGTCATTAATCCTCGGAAGTGGATAACGGTTCTTCACCTTCAACTAGTTCAGACCGCGATAATCTATGCACAAACAATGGCTCCCATCCTTCTTCTTTGCAAACAACATTAGTGCTCCCCACGGAGATGCACTCGGGCAGATTTACCCATGATCTAAACAAGTCATCCAACCAAGTATTCAATTCCCTCAACTCTACTAGTGCCTTCAAAATAAGTTCAGACACTGGTACCAACTCTATAGTGAAATCTATCTCTTGTATCGACGACATACTTGGATTCTCCTCAAGAAACACATTTTTAAACTCCCGAGCAACCGAAATGCCCTCTAATACTAACATGTCATTGTTTAGTTCCTAAATTCCACACAAAAAACATAGGGTAATCTCTCTATACCAAATAATATAGTGTATGGGAAGATATGACCTTCGTCTTATGCCTAGGCTTGCATTTTTGGTGAGAGACCCTGCCACTCTAAGGTTCTTGCAACACAACTTGCTTTTGTGAACAATCTATCACTACCTTGTAATTCCATAATATATACATCCCAAGGATAATGTCTAAATCCTAAAGGTCCATCTCAATCTAGTTTACTAGGAAGTCTATCCCACCTATCTCTAAGGTTATGCCTAAGTAGAGCCTAATACAATCCAGTTTATTATCAGAATGCAACATCACAGATGTAGATATAAAAGAAGATGACGTTAACATAGCTTTAAAAACAAATTAAGAAGACATAAATGAAAGAGATTCCCCCAAATCAAACAACACATAAACTTATAGCGAGAGGATTGAGAACTACATGTCAGCCTTTGCCTAGTTGATGATATCAAGCATCTGCCTGATTTTCCTCCCTAGTATCCTCTATGATATCCTCTTGAACCTTGAGTCTGATATTATCCCTTCTGAGGGAAAAGTTGAGGCCTCTGTGGTTTCCCCTAAATCTCTATAGTTTGTCCACTAGATGGGGTATTTGCTCTCTACTGAAACTGTTATTAAGTCTACAAGTAGTCTGCTACTGAAGGGCTTACTGCTCTGCTATCAATGGTGCCCACTACGGATACTAGTTCTGCTAACATTGGCACTCAAAATATCAGTGGACCAATTGGCCATAGGTTCTACACTAAATTAGAGTGTCCCAATAACTTTCCCTTAGATAATTTGAACATAGAAACAACACGTGAAGCACCTCGGCCGACCCCATGATCTTCCCTGAACTCTTGACCTGCCCTGGTGCTGTACTGACCTCTTTAAGGTTGGTTCTGACCTTAGTAATGAAACCTTAGAGTTTTCCCTCCTCGCTACTACATCCTACCTCCAAAACCCTATGACTCCAGCTTCCTCTTGCCTAAAATGAAAGCCTGCTTCAAAACCAGAGTAGCGGTGATACACTCTCTCATGTAAACATGGATAAGTCCTAAAAAGCCATGACACCCATCATCCTTTGGATGCTAAAGTGGAGCCCCTAGTTAAATTGATAGACCACTATCGAATCATTACTGTTATCCTCGGTGTAAACATCAGCAAGTCCGTTAACTAGGCATGGGACTATCTCGCTGTCATGCTCCCCTCAGTCAGCTACATGAACTCTTTCATCTTGTACCACTTAAGACTCTCGGATTAAAACTAAGCATGAATTTCCCCCTTAAATTTCTCCTATGACATGTGCAACCCATTTAATGCATAATGACCTACCCACCATGTATCGACTAATTCTTGCAAGAAGATGGTTGAAATACCTACACTTTGAGCAAGTGGGAAATCAACTACCTCAATTGTCCTATCTATATTCTGAAACCATCCTTCTAGGATGACTAGGTCCTCATCTTTGACATAAATTATGGGGTGATGTCCCATAACCCTCTAAAGATAGTCTACTTCAATATCCTCCTATGGGTAATGTGGAGGTGACGGCGGAAGCTAACGAGGGTGCCAAATGAACTCGATGAATGCCTCAAAGATCTCTTCCAAACAACCAATGAGGCCATTAAGTTCCATGAAAACTAGCTAAAAGCAAGATAAAAAATGTATTAGGATAAAACCCTCCTAACTTACTAACATATGATGCATATAATCACATTTTTGAGGCCACATAGGCTACTCATCCTCGATTCCACACATGTTAATCCGAGTATTTGAAAGGAAATTGGGTTTCTATAGAATGTGAAATAAACCATTAAAATCAGATGAGGGTTCGTTGAAAATTGATTGAAGCTTTGAAAAGAAAAACATGGTAATCAAAACTAAAGCTCTAATACAAACTTGTAACACCCCAATTTTTACTATTAAATATTTTGTTTTTCAACAGAAGCATATAAGTAAAATATTGGGGGTTACCACTATGATTAAAATAAGTCTAGTTTGCCCAACCATCCTTACATTAATCAAAAAGATAAAATCATTTGTAGTAACACAATGAAAATATAAATGGAAGAAACATTTATAGTATAATATGAGTTTGGAGGTTAACTACAAATTACAATAACAAAATGGAAATTAAGGGATACCATCGATCAAAGAGTCAAAAAGGTATCTAGCTAAATACATCAATCGAATAAATTACTCTTCACCCAAACACCCAATATAGATAATGGGTCACCCATCCCCATATAGTGCATCAAAAGTAGCATAGTCATCTAGAGGATCCTCCAAAACCTACAAATTAGAATTAGGGTTTCCTACTTATGAGAATGAGCAACTCCCATAAAAAGGGCGGCCAATAAGCTACGTACTAAGTAAGGTAATAATACTATCAAATTAGGGATATAAATAACACATGCATTCACAATTGATGATAAGTAAACATTCAAACTAATGAAACATCTTATAAGATAAATGTTGGTTCAGGCCTTTTTGTTAAATACAACAATTTTCATTCTTTTATAGATATTAAGTTCAAGAACCTCACTATTCTTAAACCGATGGAACAGTATGAAGCACCTTCATAAGGATAACACACCTAAGCTACTATTATCATCTGATGGAACGAATATAAAAACATCACCTTCTTGGGACAAAACACTCTTGATCCATTATGATCTCCAATAGAACAAAGATAAAAATATTACCTTGATTCTGACTCGCGTATTCTTCCACTTTAAGTTATTAGTGTCTTATCCATAGATTATATTGTTATATTTTCACTCAAAATGAGAAGCCCCCCCACTATTCTTATTCCTGTGGAATGGACTGAAACACCTTCTCTAGGCAAAATGCTCCCGAGCCACTATTATACTCCGGTGGAATGGATATATATAAAACATTAACTTCTCTATACAAAATGCTCCTAAGCCACAATTATCATCCGATGGAACAAAAATATAAAAACATCACCTTGGCCATATTTTCATTCTCTTTCGCTCTAAATGATTAATATCTTATTCATGATTAATTCACATCCATTAAACACATTAAGGTAGATAAACACATCACGTAGGTTATCATTTCGATCTCTAGGGTTGATATCCTTAATTTCCTCAAACCCTACTTTCACACTCCTAGCATCATTCTCTCATATTGATCATTCAACCGCTAAATATAGTATATCATTCTCATCGATATTGTATCTAAAATTTAAGGTCTACCTCCCACTTCTTACATGTTCAATAATAATCTTATCCCAAAGTATTGCTTACAAAATTACCGATACCCTAATTTCATAGGTTAGTCATAATTCTTTCCATGAGACTCATATGATTACCAAATTCAATATACATCCTTATAATGCTAATATTATCAACATATCTAGAATTGTGGATTGACTTTAAGATTTTACACATGGGATAATAAGATTATCATTTTAGGTTGCTATGCCCTAATTAGACCATTATATCATTTTGAGGAACCTAAGACAAATAATAATCCCTCCAAACACTTTTTAGGATATCATAATCATATTTTAATCTATCTAGCACATTATAGTACCAAAATCTCAATATTAACCTATAATGACCAAAATGTCATTAAGGATAACCGATAACATTTATTTTATAAAATTTTGCACCTCAACAACCATTATTCTTCTAAAACTCCATTTATCATCATACTTAATAAATATGCTTATTTCCACTTATCATACTTATTTGGCTTATATTTCATTTCAAAAAATATATTTCCCATAAATATGACTTAGCATAACAAAATTGTATCTATACCTTTTACCCATTCTTACTTGATTTTAAACATATAATCTGTATTATCACAACATATCACCAACAACATATATTAAATCATATAGCAACTATATCATGGAAATACACATATCCATACAAGTAGTGAAAATAAAATCCCTAAAACATCGATTAGTATCCTTACCAATAAGGGCAACATTCTCTAAGTACCTAAATCCTAGACTTCCTCTTCTGAGATCACCAAAAAATCACCTATGAAAAATAATATAATACCCGGTTAGACTCAAAGCTTATAATTGAGGAAAAAGTTAGGGTAAAGGAGGGTAAAAAATGAAAATAACCGAAGTTAAATGGAAGCTTGAGTTATGTAGATGTGTGGTGGAACGTATGGTGAAGCTATGGTGAAAAGTTTGTGGTTTTTGGATAAGGTTTGAGTGTGAACAATAGGGTGTATACTAAAATGGGAAGGATGCACATGCATGTAGTAGGTGGTGCACACACATACCATGAGTTAGGATTGTGCATAAGTATGTGGTGCTTAGAGGCATAGCCATGCTTGAGCACTAATTACATAGAACAAAAATCGAGTAGGTGCTCATGGGCATCTGGCAGTTGTGTGTAGGTCGTGTAAGCGTGCACTGGAAAACTATGCCAGTTTGCACGGGCATGCGATAAGGAAAATTAGTGTTGCACGACCATGTGTCAGGACATAAGTATGGATTTAATCATTAGTGACACACCTTTTAATAATTTGGTCAAGACAAATCAGATATAAGTATAGATTATCCCAAAAATAGTATCCAAACTTATAAAGAAATCACTTTCAGAGATGATATGAGAGGTTAGTGGGTAAATTATTACCTACTAAGAAATTTGCACTGCCATCATACAATGGAGTTGGTACCTCTCACATATGGTAGAGGTGCTTATTAGGAAACTCTTCGCTTATTGACTTTGTTGGCTCATCCGTGAAAGAAAAAGGGAATCTCAAAATATGATACATAATATGATTTTCTCATACCTTCTCGTCCTTGATCTCCAAATCAAATTCTTAGAGTACAAAAAAAACAAACTAGCACATGATCAAAGGCTTGTTATCCTTTTTAGCAAATAGTTACTTTAAAGTATAGTGGTAAGAATAAAAAATAGTATTATTCAATAATAGTTAAGAAAAAAACTTATTAAAAGCAAATAATTTAGCTAGAAGTTCATTTTTAGTAGTAGCATAATGTTGTTGAGGGATGCTAATAACTCTACTAGTGTAGTATATTGCATGAAAAATTTTGTTCTTCCTTTGACCCATAACTACCCCTACAAAATTTTGTTCATGAGAAGAGAATAAAGGAGCATATTTATCAAGTATTCACATAAGGATTTTATAATTTTAGAAAAATATTTGATAAAGTGCTTTTAAAGTCATGCATGACTAGAGAAAATCCAAAAAAAACTTTTACGTTAGTAGTAGGTAGAAGTATTTTTTTGATAACCTCAACTTTTTCTTTTTCCACTTCAACTCCCTCATGGGAGATCTTGTGGCCTAACGCAATCCCTTCACCATAAAGTGGCATTTTTCCTAATTTAAAACTAGATTTATCTCATCATACCATTTCAAGACTCTATTAAGATCATTCATGCACACATCAAATAACGATACAAATAAAAAGAAATATTCCATTAAATTTTTTATGAAAATCTCTAGCCATGTTATGAAATATAGCCATCATACATCTTTGGAAGGTAATAAGAGCATTATATAAACCAAAGGGATATATTTATGAGCTTTGATTGGTTATTTGAGCATAGTATAATATTGTATAATTTTAGTGTAGTATGGAGATTTGTGTGAGAAACACAAGGGTATATTGTTAATAAACATGGATTGTGTTTTTGAAAAAAAAAACTTTGGTGTAGTTTAGGAAATATTCTAGAGTAGTTTAGGAAAAAAACATGGATCGTGTTTTTCTTCTTATTTTCAAAATTTGCTTTTTTCCTTATAGTATTTTTCTTCTATAAAAGGTAACAGTATGAAACCCTAGTCATCGAGAGTCATGGGACCAAAATTCTTCTTCTTCTCCATATAATTCTTCACTAATAGAGAATTGTATATTTGTGTAATTGATTGATTAATTAGTTTAATTATCTTGTAATTACACAAGATCTTGAATAAATTTTTCTATTTTTTCTAAATTATTCTATTTTGTGATTGCGTCCTCAATTGTACATAATTTTGTTATTTTTAATTTGGTTGGATCTCTTTGAATCCATGTGAGTTCTGCAACAACTTGTTATTAGAGTTGCGTTGTTGAAGAGATCTAGTTATTGGGTGGGTATAAGATTTGATATTGAGAAGTCTAATCGATCTATCAATTTGGGATTATGGAAATTTAAGATGTGGGCAATTCTAATTCAAAGTAGATTGGAATAAGCTTTATCCGACCATTTGAATAAGTAAGAGTTGACAATGGATGAGAGATTTGAAGAATTAGATCTAAAGGCCTTCTCTACCATACAACTGTACTTGTTTCATGAGGTGTTGTGAGAAGTGGAAAAAGAACCAAGAATGACTGCCTTGTGGTTGAAGCTTAAGTCAATTGCAAATCAACCTTTATAGAATATTTGGCTTCATAACCTAAAATTTGGTGAGAGTCAATCTTTAAAAAGTTATATAGATGAATTCGACTCTATCGTTATGGATTTATAAAATATAGATGTTAAATTAGGTAATGAATATTTGGTAATTATGTTACGATGTTCTTTTCTTACTAATTATAAACATTTTCATGAGACTATTTTTTATGGAAAAGATGAGTTAGTCCTTAAGGATGTAAAATCTACCATGCTACAATAGGAGTTGATTGATAGTTTATTAACTATCAATGGTACTTATGGGGACTCACATAGTAAAGGATTAATAGATAGAGGGAGGACATGTGAGTGGAGGTTTGGTGATAAAAGAAGATGTCTAGATCTAAGTTGAAGATTTGGTAGAAGAATATAACATGCGATGGTTTCATATAAAAGGCCATATCAAGAGATATTATACCAATAGGAAATCAATAGATACTCCTAATGGTGTATTTGATGAATGTGATCCTACCATATTTGGAGGCAATGGTGATGGTGATGTAGTAACTATGACAGGTGGACCAACTAAGTTAGTAAATAGATGGATTTTAGATTCTAGGTCTTCCTACCATATATGTCCCAACAAAAGCTGATTCTAGACATATGACACTGTTCGAGGTGGAGTTGTTGTCTTAGGAAATGGTGCTTCATATAGAGTTGTTAGGATTAGAACTATGAATGTGATGTTGCATGATGGTGTAGTTAGGACACTGTCTAGTGTTTGTTATGTTCTTAACATGACCAAGAGCTTGATTTCACAGTGTTCCTTGGATGGAAAAGGTTATAGGTGTGTCATTAAGAATGACACATTGAAGGTTGCTAAAGGGGATGTGATGGTGATTGTTGTTGAGTGGTGTAGAACATTGTATGAGCTTGTTGACACAATTATTGAAGGTGTAGTTTAGGCGACATTGAGAGTGTTTAACTCAAATGTTGTTGGCCTTAATTTGATGCGACTGAGACATGGAAGTGTTATTGGCACAATTGGGGGTCTTTGTGCTATGATTTGGTTATATTTAGATCTATTATATTTTGTGAGTCTGAATTCCTTTTTAATAAGAAGGTGGAGCCGGAAAGCCTATTGAATGCTTCAGATAAGGTGGAGGTCGCCGGTGATCTAAATGGTACAAATTCTTTTGATGAGGAGGAATCTGGATATCAAGTGGATAAAGTGGGAATTACTTTAGGCAAAGCTGGTTTTGTGTTGCATTTTATAGGTTATAGTATTAGCGTGTTGGAGCTAGTATTATACTTAAATGTTATTTTGGGTGGTAATTTTTCCTTGGGGTATTTTGATATTGTTGTTGAAGAGATGTGGTCTCTTTGGTGGACATATACATTGGCATATGATATTTCATTGTTAGACTTTGTTGTGTGTTTATGTTTTGTTTGTCTTAGGAAAAGAAATGTCCGAGGAGAACAAGATAAATAATTTGGATGTGTCTAAATCTAAAGTTGTTGTGGTGACTTGCTTAGTCACTAGTTTATAGTTTTTAGTTGTGAGATGCTTGATGTATAATGTGATTACAATCAATTTCTATATTGTTCGTATGGTGAGAATGTATATGGTGAATTTGTAATACCCTAAAATTTTACTTAGCTTAATCCCATATCATTAAAACTCTAATTTGATTCTAATCTTGAGAAAATATTATTTTTAACCTTAGCCCAATTTTTTAATCTTGAAACTTTAACTGAATCAAAATCTTTAAATTAGATAAACCATATTTTGTAACTCAATATCAAACCTGCTAAAATTACCACTAATCTTATCTATTATGGCTAATCCAAAATCACCTAAACTAATCCCCAACCTTTTTCTCTCTTTTCCTTTTTCTTTCTCCTTTTCATTTCTTTCTTTTCCTTCTCTCTTCATCTTAGCTGTAATATTTGTTTTACTTTTGCAACTTGCATTTCCCTCCACTTGCACCAACTCCCATTATCTCCTCTACAGCCACCCTCATCCATCATCCGTCACTCATCTTTTTATCTGTTACCTAACTTGCACACACACACACCCCCACCCTATCTCCCTACCTTCTTCTTTTCCATTCACATCTTATGCAACCTACTCACAAGCCATCACCATCCCTGCTGCACCCTATGCAATTTTCACCATAACACACAACCATCATCTCCCTGCCACCCCTTGTGACCTACACCATCTCTCTCCACATTTGCATGCCTATACACACACACCCACACCCACACACCCACACCCACACTCTCCTTCCTTCCACTTTGTCTTACCTCCACTATGCCAATTTTGTGTTAAGGAAACACTACCCCAAGACCCTCTCTTTCTCTCTTCTTCTTTATCTTTTCTTCTTCTTCTTCTTCTTATTCTTCTTCCTTCTCCTATTTTGTGCCCTATTTTGCCTGCCACACCACCATTTCCACTACCAACACCATCGTGTGCCATGACATACCACCAAATACTTGAGGGATGACCACCCAAGGTTGCAACAACATCATCGCTAACCATAGTCGTTGGCCACCGCCTCTTTTTCCCTCTTTTCCCTCACCTCCGTTGCATTTTTTTTAAAACGTATGGCCATGCAACACTAAAATTTCCTATCACACGCCCTTGCAACCTAGCACAGCTCGTCCGTGCACCCTTACATAGCTTGCGCACGGCCCTAATGCATGCCTATGAACATTTATTCGACTTATGCCTATTTGATAATGATCAAGCACAGCTGTTACACTTCACATGAATTGGCTATACATGATCTAACTCTCAACCTGGGATATGCATTGCCTGTAGCATGCCCGTGTAGCCCCCATTTTCACCCATGTACCCCTATTATCACCCTCTTTACCTTAATTTATTCTTTGGTTATACTCGTCAAGCCCAACTATATAACATGTTTTTTTGTAGGTGATATTCTTGTGAACTCAAAGGAGGAGTTTTAGGATTCATGTACTTAGAGCTTGGTGTCCTAGTTGGTAAGGATACTAATCGATGTTTAGTGTTTTGTGTTATATTACTTGTATGGATATGTGTATTTTTCATGATATTGTTGTTTTATCATTTAATGTATGTTGTTCATGATATGTTGTGAATATATGTTTGAAAGAAAGTAAAAATAAGTAAGAGGTATGGATATGACTTTGTTATATTAATGACATATATGTGGGAAATATATTTTATGTCCTAAAATATGGGTTAAATAAGCTATGATAAATTAATATAAGCATATTTATGAGGTATGATGATGATTGGTGGATTTGGAAAATAATGATTGTGGAAGATACAAAAATTTATAAAATAAAGACTATTGGTTAACCTTAAGGGTATTTTGGTAATTATGGGATAATATAGAAATTGTGGTATTTTATGTGTTAGGTGGACTAAATTATGATAATGATATCTTGATAAATTTTTGGAGGTATTATTGTTTGTTTTGGGTCCTTGAATGAAATAATGGTCTAATTAGGGTATAATAACTTAAAATGATAATCTTAGCATTCCATGTGTAAAACCTTAGAGCTAATATGCAATTCTTGATATATATTACTAATGTGGGCATTATAAGGATGTTTATTGAATTTGGTAATCATATAAGTCTCATGGGAGGAATTATGGCTAATATATGCAATTATGGTTTTGGTACTTTTATGAATAGTACTTTGGGTAAGGTTATTAGTGTATGTGCATGATGTGGGTGTTAGACCATGAATTATAGGTATGTATATAATAATGATATTTGAGGATGATATGTTATAACTTTGGGATGAATAATCAATATGGGAGAATGAATGCTAGGAATGTATAATTAGGGTTTAAGGAGAATAAGGACTTTGACCTACGTTATGTGATTATATAATCCAATGTGTTTGATTCTTGAGAATTAATTATGAATAAGATACTAATGAGTTTAAGTGAAAGATCACGTGAGTAGGGAAAAGTTGATACTTTTATATATTTCGTTGCATTAAAAAGAATAGTGGCTTGAGAACATTTTGCCTCAAGAAGATGATGTTTTTAATATACATTCCACTAGAGAAAATAGTGGCTTGAGAGTATTTTATCCTGAGAAGGTATTTTAGTATGTTCCATCATATTAAGAATAGTAGGGCCTTTGCTCATCGTAAAATGAAAATATTATAGTATAACAAATAAAAAAGACACTAATAATTTAATGTGGAAGAGTATATGAGTTAGGAATAAGGTGATATTTTTATGTATATTCTGTTCCACCGAAGAGAATAGTGGCTCGAGAGCATTCTCCCCCAAGAAGGTGATGTTTTTAGATCCGTTCCACCGGATGATAATAATGGCTTAGGTGTTTTGTCCCTAAAAAGGTGCTTTTGACCATTCCACCAGTTTAATAATTGTGGATTTCATGCACTCAATGTATATAAAAGAATGAAAATAGATTATATCTAATAAAGAGATCTAGATCATTATTTATCGTATAAGATCTTTCCTTTATTTGACTATATATTATCACCTACTGTGAATACATGTGCTATTTATATCCCTATTTTGATAGTATTGTTCTATAATCCCCCAATATTTTAAAAACATAGAATTTAATAAATAGCTTTTATTTGGGACAAAGTAGCTTTTAAAATTATTTAATTTAATTATTTTATGGATTTTTGAGTATATAAATTTGGATAGGAATATTTGATAATTAAAATAAATATTTTGTTATTTTATCATACTATTTTTATTTAAATAATTCTTCAAACAAATATTTTAATAAAATTATCCTTTTTAAAAACATAAATTAAATTATTAAATAAATTTACTTCCCAAAAATATTATATTTTATTATATTATAAATTAAATTATTTTAATTTCCCCTAATATCCCTTCACTTTTTAATTTTTTTTCTTTCTTTTCTTTCTCCTCCTCTTTTTCCTTCTTTCCTTTCCCCCCTTTTTCCCTCCTCTTTGGGCTGCCAAGCCAGCCTTACAGCCCTTCCCCCTATGACTAGGCCACTGGCCCATCTTTCACTCTGCCTTCCTCTTCCCAGTGCCTGGGCCATGGGCCCATTCTGCCTCCCACGCGCAGCAACCCAACCCTAACCTCTCCCTTCCTTTTCCTTCCACCCCAGTGATCGGGCAGGCCCAACTCTTCCTTTTCTCCCCCCGACTGGCCTGGTGCTCCCCTTTCTATATCTTTCTTCTTCCTCTACACACCATCCAACGATCCTGACCCGTTGTCATTGCCATAACCGCCTACCACCTCGAGCACGCCGGCCACCGCACCCTACAACCACTACCACCACCTACCTCTCTCTCTCTCCCCTATCCCTTTTTTTCACCATTTTAGAACCGTACTGCCATGCACCCCATCTTGTATTGCCTCCCTTTCCTTTCTTCACTTCCCTCTCCTTGCCACCCTACCACTTCCCTACAACCCTAAACGCTGCCACTGATCAGCTGTCCACTGCCCCTATCCTCCCTCTTCTTTTTCTTCTCCTCTTCAGCCCTTTTCCTACCCCATTTTTCAAGCTCCAAAACTTACCCGACCTCCCTCTTCTCTCCTTTTCTTCTCTTCCCATTTTCATCTCTATTTTGCACCACTGCCGCCATCCGCCGCTTAAACTGCCACACCAACCCCCTGCACCACTCCCTAACACCCTCTATGACAGCCCTGCACCACCATAACACCATCCAAGCCACCCCGTAGCTCCTCCTTTCCCCCCTCTTCTTTCCACCTTTTTCTCCCTTCTCGGGAACCTCCCTGCAACCCCTCCATTTGCCATCGTCTAGCCACCTCTACCACAACCCAAATCACCAATCCACTCCCTACAACCTGCTCTATCACCCGCACACCTCATTTGGCTAAAAAAAGCCCCTTGCCCCTCCATTTCCCCCCTCTCTTTTCCTTCCTTCTCAGCATTGTCCACTCCTACAACCCACTTTTCCGCCTCGTCGCTGCCGTCTTCGCCCCCTTGGCCACCAAAAACCCATCCCAAACTGCCACCTACACCCCATTTTCACTCCTACACCCTTCCTTTGCCTCAAATCCTCCCCCATCTACCTTCTTTCCTAGCCTAAAGACCCCAACCTGAAAAATACCCCATCACTCCTTTTCCTTCACCCCCTTCGAGCCTTCCTCCTTTTTATTTTGCATGCAGCTCATGTTGCGTGAGCAAGATGAGCTACGGCATGCCTTAGTATTTTAGTACAAAATTTTTTAAGGTATAATAGCATTTCAAGTTAAGTGTTTCATTAATTAAATTTTATAAATTTTTATACTTTGGGTTCTCATATCTAGTATGATATGTTTTGATACTACTTTTAGGTGTTGATTTTGTTATCTAAAGCTTGAATCTTCAACCAGGATACCGGTAAGGTTAGATTTTTGCTAGAATTAAGGTAATCATTAAACCCCACTTAAACGCATGGATAAATGTATATTAACACATTAGGGTTTCTAATATGTTATTATGCTTGATATATGTTGTTTAATATAATATATATTTGCTTGTATTGATCAATAAAAAGAAAAGTATGCTAGTTTATATGCCACGTGTGGAAATATTGCTTAAGGGAAGAGTTTGAGTATAAATGAAAATATTGAGTACTTGTCTATGCTATATCATGTTATTGTGACTATTTATGCATGAATAATATTATTGTAAGCCCTACGGGCATTTCAGTAATATATCATGTGCAAGAATGTGGCCTAATATGTGTAGGTGATGAGGAGTATGACGTGAAATATAATAGTTGATAGAATTTGGGTGTGAAGAGTGGAGTATTAATATTAATATTCATGTAGTGATGATAACTTAATAAAAGTGGTATAATAAAAGGGTAAGATGGTAAATTTGTAAGAAAAGGGCATTATGGTAATTTTCGAGGAGAAGAGCAAAATGGTAAATTTTAAGTAAAAGGGTATTATGGTAATTTTGGAAGTAAAGAGGAAAATGGTAATTTTATAAGTGAAGGGGTATTATGGTAATTTTAGAAGTAAAAGGTAAAGTGGTAATTTTGGAAGTAAAGGAGGTAAATTGGTAATTTTATAAGTAAAGGGGTACTATGGTAATTTTAGAAGTAAAGGGTAAAGTGGTAATCTTGGATGTAAAAGGTTAAAATAGTAATTTGCAAGTAAAATGGTATTATAGTAATTTTATAAGTAGAAGGGTGAAACAGTAATTTTAGAAATAAGGGGGAAAATGACAAATTGCAAGTAAAAGGGGATATTATGGTAATTTTATAAGTAAAAGGGTATTGTGATAATTTTATAAATAAAAAGATATTATGGTAATTTTGGAAGTAAAGGGGAAGTAAGTGGTAGAATGATAATTTTGTAAATAAATGGATATTATGGTAAATTTGGGAGTAAGGGGTAACATGATAATTATGATAACAACGAAGGATAATTTGGTAATTAAATGATGATTATAGAAGGGCAATTGGATAATTATAATAATAGAGAAGGGTAATTTGGTAAATTAACCAACAAAAGGGTATTATGGTAATTTTAATAATGGAGAAGGGGAATATAGTGATTATAATAATGGAGAAGGGTAAATGGGTAATTATAATTATGGAGAAGGGTAAATTGGTAATTATAATTATGGAGAAGGGTAAATTGGTAATTATAATAATGGAGAAGGGTAAGTTGGTATTTATAGTAATAGAGAAGGATAAATTGGTAATTGTAATTATGGAGAAGGGTAATTTGGTATTTATAATAATGGAGAAGGGTAAAATGGTAATTATAATAATTGAGAAGGGTAATGATAATTATGATAATGGAGAAGGAAATTTTTTTGATTTAACTAACATAAGGGTAATTTGATAATTATGATAATGAATAAGGGTAATTTGGTTATTTAATCAACTAAATGGCAAATTGGTAATTATGATAAGAAAGAAGGGCAATATGGTGATTTATCCAACTAAAGGGGTAATTCGGTAATAATGATAATGGAGAAGGGCGATTTGGTAATTTAACCAACTAAAGGGTAAATTGGTAGTTATTTACCCGATTAAAGGAGGCAAATTGGTAATCATGATAATGAAGAAGGGTAATTTGGTAATTTAACCAACTTAAGGGCAATTTAGTAATTATAACAAAGGAGAAGAGCAATTTGGTAATCTAACCAACCAAATGGGAAATATGATAAGTGTAACAATTATGAAGGGTGAATGGTGATCCAAAAAGCGTAAGAGATAACTTGGTCACCTAAACCGAACAATGGATAATTTGGTAATTATGCAACCTAAAGGGTGATATGGTAAATTAGCAAGTATGGAAGGGATGGCTTAATAACTATACAAGTAAGGTGTATATCTGTAATTCATATCTAACATGTTGATGGGACACTAGAGGTTCATAATAAGACTCAAGTAACACTGAATATTAAGGTAAGAGTATTTGATGATTAGTAACTATCACGAGAACAAATCCTGAATTATAATTGGATCAGATTATGATGGCTTTAGTGATTTCTCCGTGTTATCTTGAATAACCATATGAATAAGAAATGACTAATGATATTAGAATGATCGAAAGTGAATAAGTATCTAATTGTTGTTCTTTTCGCGATCACCTTAATTAAGACACTAATACTTAAAGGGAAAGATCTCGAGATCGGGAATGGTGGCTCTTTAGGGGTCATTACCCTAAAGACATGGTTTAGCCCACGATTATTCTGGTATTTGCTGGTGTGCCTTTGTGCCCCACCTAGACCCTATATCTTACTCTATCTAGCTCAACAGACCTATTTAGAGGGTATGCATACTTATGGATTAGGCGTCCTTGTCGGTAGGATACTGAGTAGCTGTAACACACCCAAATTTACTACTGAAAATTTTCGTTTAATTAAAAGGGTTTAATGGAAGCAAAAAGATAAAACCGTAAACTCGGGGGTATTACCACCATACTTAATACCAGATCGGTTCACTTCTATCGTTTCAGTACTAAGTGCTAAGGCTAAATAAGGTTAACATCAAACACAAGTCAATGATAAAAACACAAGTTATTAGTAAAACACAAGTTATACAGAAATCAGAGTGCGGTTTAGAATGACAATCCAAAGAGTACGTGATTAGAGTTTTTCAAAACATAAAGGATTCTTGGACACCACATAAATAAAATAAAATAATACATGGTCTAATAAAGAAACAGTTTCTGGCCATGTCGCTCTCGATCCCCAAGTCAGGTCTAAGCTCAATGCTTAGCCCCACCTGATGCCTCGTAAGTGTCATAGGCATCGAAGACGTCATCCCCTACCAGCACAAGCTCAGATGGGTCTTCTGCTCGTGGGAATGAGGAGCACCCATGAAACGGCTGATCAGTACGCTACGTACTGAGTAAGGTAATAGATGCGCTAAGTCCGACATATAGAGCATATAACATAAGAATGATCATATAGGCAACATACAATAATACATGTAATAAGGTTGGGTTACTTTTCAAGTAACTTATTCTTTAGTCCCCTTAACAATATTTTCATTCCACACATACTCTAAATAGTCCATGTGAGTGTGGGAACCCCACTATTATAGCCGGTGGACCGAAATACATATAGGGCAGAATGCTCCTGGCCACTATTATTTGCCGGTGGACCGGTCTGGCCCTGACTCACATGGTGTTTTGCTGTAAGTACTTAGTGTATTTTACTTGGCTTAGCTTCATTACTTTTTTTTGTTGAGCACAAAATCCCCCATAATTATAGCTGGTGGACTAGAAATCATGTAGGGCAAAACACTCCTGTCCACTGTTATTCGCTGGTGCATCGGTTTGGGCCCGACTCAACAATCTTTATCTTTAAGTGGATAGTATCTTATTCGTGTCTTATTCGATAAATATTACACCCTTGAAATGCATGCCATCAACTTTCTACTTATATCCTCTTAAGGGGCCCCATCCCATATCTTGAGACTCCTACGCCCCTTATCACGCCCCGACATCCGCTCCCCCTTACGCTTACACATAATGAAACCCAACTCCTAAGGGTGTGGGTTAAGGCCCAACACCTCATGACATCAACCCCACTTACTATCACCCTCTAGAGTTTTCCCTTGAGAACCCTAATTGGACATATGTGGCCTAACTTTCTCACACTTACACTATCATTACTTTAGTCCTCGCCCCGCACCTTGTCTCAATTAGATCACATCCCAAAACATATCACTTTACCTCTCGACTTCGTATGTGACTGGAAAAACCCTAGTTGGCCACCTCAAACCCTAGTACTTTTCTTCTCCCAAAAGTAACCTCTCTATTTCTCACTCAATATTCTTTTTCTCCCATGGCAGCCATACTCACCCCTTACATAATAAATTCCCACTCTTAACCTGTACTCCACTCTCACTTAATCATTTTTACTTCCATATTTTCCAGATCACTGCTTCCTCCTAAAACCCTACGCGGGTCCCTTATACACCCTTACACTAACCTACGTACTATTTTTCATCCCAAGTCTACAATTACTCCACAACTCTCCCCTTAGCTTATTTACACCCTAAGTCAACTTTTCTCATGTAAAGATCACTCCTATGCAAGTTTTATCCATCCCATGCAAATTTTAGGATTCCCATGCATGGTCCTCATATCTCATTCATTTTGGTCATTCCTTCTTATTTACTTTCCTCTCATGGATCATAAGGTATTTTGGTTAACCTCATATCCCCCTTAGTGAACTCATTTCCCATTTCTTTCCTTTGGTCCTTTCATTCCCATATCATATTATCAATTGCCCTAGCATGCATGTCCTAGAGGGCCATATCATATCACACCATAATAACCATATATTCATATCATACTAATGTCATAAGAAACACATACAAACATACCTCAACTCCAAGCTATGCTATACATAAGACAAGTTAACGACAATCATATGAAACACGACATAGCATGATATATAGCATCCAAGGCATACAAGTCACACAACACACATGGGCCTTAGCTACATTCTTACCTAAAATGACGCCAGGCTTAAAGCACGCTCCTACGCCTCCTTAGGGTTTTATCTTGATTCACCTATAAGATGAAAAACTAAGGATTAGTTTCCCTCCTACCAAAAGTATTATTATTCCTTATTTTAGTCTAAGATTAGGGTTATTATTATTAAAAGGAGCATTACACATGAAAACTAGGGTTTTTATCTTCAAATTAGCCTACTAGATATTACTAGTCAAATTATATTTATTTCAATATTTATAGCTATATTTACGTTATTAAACCTAGTAGCTTTATTTCTTCTAATACTAGTACTAGTACTAATTATAGCAAAATAGTGATCATAATAATAATGGTAGTGATACTAATGCCCCTAATGGTAGAAACCATAGTATTTTTAAGGCCAAGGCTAATAATAATGTTAGGGTTAAAATAATAATATAATAGTAGTAATACCAAAAAATTACTAATATTCCTAATGATAATAGTTATATTTTAATAATAATAATATAAGGGTTCAATATTTTTTTTCCCACAATAATAGTAACAAAATACTACTACTACTACTACTACTAATAATAATAATAATAATAATAATAATAATAATAATAATAATAATAATAATAATAATAATAATAATAATAATAACCAAAATGGTAATAATCATATAATGGTCCAAATATTTGTTTTAATAATAAAAAGTGATAATGGATAAGGTTAGTATCAATAATATTGGTAAGAATCAAGTTAGCAATAATATTATTATGGTAGTAGTAGTAGTATTAAATAATATTAGTATTAATAATGATATGGTGATAATATTAGCAATAGCTTTCATCTTAGGGTTAATACTAATGGTGATCCTATAAGTTGCCTTAGTGGTAGTCTTAGTGATAATGGCCAAGTTAGGTTTAGTAAGAAACAACAACAACAACAACAACAACAACAACAACAACAACAATAATAATAATAATAATAATGGTAATAGTATTAGTAGTAGTAGTAGTAGTAGTAGTAGTAGTAATAAAGATAACTATATTAATACTAAAGTTGTTAATAATAATAATAATGATAATAGTATTAGTAGTAGTAATAGAAATAATAATAATAATAATAATAATAATAATAATAATAATAATAATAACTATTTTAATGCTAAAGTCGTAGCCTTTTAAATAGTATACCCTAGTTATAAATATTCTTGAAATTAGGTTAGGTAATAAGAGTGATACATAATAATAATATTAATAATGGTAGTAATAATAGTAATAATAATACAACACTAATAATAATAATAAAATAAATAATAATAATAATAGTAATATTAAGGATAATATTATTAATATTACTAAAAATTACTAACACTTATAGAAAATAGTTTAGGGGCTGGTGAAGTTGGAGCACCACCTAATGTCGGCGGCGGTGGAGGAGGAAGAGAAGTGGAAAGATGGATATGTAGGCTAAAGGAGAGGAAATGGAGGGGTGTTTGAGGAGGTGGAAGGTGCAGCAGGTGGAGAGGAGTGGAATGGAGGTAGTGATGTAGTCGGGAGTGGCTGCGCACGGCAGTTGGTGCGGTGGACGAAGGTGATGGAACATGGTAGAAGGTGGTGGAAGTAGAAGGAGAGGAAGGTAGGAAGAGATGGAGGTATGGGGAGGTAGGGGAAGGTTCCTTGGGTGATTTGTAGGGTAGAGGAGGTGCTGGTTGCGGCAGAAGGTGGCACGAGGGGCGGCGAGAGGTTGGAGTGGGCTGGTCGGGTTGACAACTTTGCACGGCCGGGGCGGCTTGTGCAGGGAAAAATAGGGGATGATGATGGCTTGGTTTTGTAGAGGGAGATGTGGGGAATGTTTTGGTGGGTGGCGTTTGCGGCGGCGGTTGTCGACGGCGGCGGAGTAAGGATCTGTTTGAGTGGCGGCAAAAGGATGAATTTCTAGGCTTGCGAAAAAGGGAGCTCGATCATGGCTGTCCTTGGGGTGTATTTATAGGCTATTTGAGGGGGGAAATGACAAAGGGAGAAGAAGACAATCGGGGGCAGGTGAGGCAGGTTGCTGACTAGCGGTGGCAGGTGGTGCATGCCCTGCGAATTGTAGGGTACGTTTAGCTTGGGGTGGGGGAAAAAGGAAAGGATGGAATCATATGTGAGGAGGGAGGATGAGTAGGCTGGGTCAAAAATGGAAAGAAAATGATGGCGGTGGTAGGGGAGGAAAGCCGAACGGAGCAGGTGGTCATCGGCAAACATAGGGTTGTCGGTCAGGGTTGCAGTCCGGGTGAGGAAGAAGAAGACAGGGGCGGGTGGACCGGCCGGTCCAGGGGAAAGAAAAAAAAGAAAAAAAAGATGGTTGAGCCTGGTAGAATAGGCGAGGAGGAGGGCGACGCAGCTTAGGCTATGTGAGACGGGCTAGGGAGGAGAGTTTGGGCCGTGGGCTGGCCCAAACCGGGGAGGAGAAGGAAAAATAAAGAAAGGAGAAAGAAAGAAAAAGGGAAAGAAAGGAGAAAAAGGAAAAAGGAAAAAAAGGAAAAAGGATAAAATGATTGGGTTGGGGTAATTTGTCTTTATTTATTTTATTTAGATATTTAAATTTAATAATAATTATTTTAAGTATAATAATTCAATTCATTTTTAGATTAATTGGGCTATTTTGGGTAAGTTTTCCCTAACTTCCATGTTAATTAGTAAAATGTCCAAAATTTTCCTAAATAATTTATTTATTATTTTCTCCTTGTTTTGCCTTAATTGATTCCACTTAGTTTTTAATAAGATAATTTATTTACTTAATTCTCCTAATAAATCCCTAATTTTTCTATAATTCCTAAATTAGTATTTGGGGGTATTTCATCATTACCCCCTTAAAGAAAGACTTCGTCTTTTAATCCACCGGCAATAATAGTAGGGGTCCCAAGCTCAATAAAACTAGTCATTGATGTGAATAAAATTATCAGAAAATACTAATCACTTACAGTGAAACACCATGTGAGTCGAGGCTAGACCGGTCTACCGGTGAATAATAGTGGCCAGGAGCGTTTTACCCTACATGACCGGTCCACCGGCTAATAGTAGTGGCCAGGAGCGTTTTACCCTGCATGACCGGTCCACCAGCTATAATTGTGGAGTTCTCGTACTCACATGGATATAAAATCTGAGAGATGATTGAATAATGATGGATTAATGGTTTAAGGCCCGAACATATTGATTTTTCACTATGACATGACTTAAGGTCCGAAAGTATCGATTTTGCATTATAACTCATTAACATTTGATGGACTTGCTAAGGATGTGAATGGTGATTATGTGAATTTTTTGTATACAAATCTTGTTATATATGTATCATGCGTTGCATCACGAGCCTACTTTTAAGTGTGTTTTTAAAGGGTTACTCAATACCATAGTACTGAAGGGTTCCATTCGTGGGGTTCCTGCCTATTCAATGGGTAGTGTCCCTTGCAGGACATTTTTAGGTGCTATTCAAGTGGGCAACGGGAAAGAGAGTAAGGAATTATTTGGAACCATTAGGGTTTTTCTCATTCTCTTTTAAATTCTTGGTTGTAATGTTATTGTTGTTTTTCGTTACCACCACTGGTAGATTTTATTCTTGTAAATGGTTGTTACGCTACTCTGATTTAAATATGGTTTGTAAATTGTGTTTTACACTTTTAGCCTTAGCACTTGGTACCGGAACGGTAGGAGTGAACCGGTCTAGTACTAAGTGTGGTAGTAATATCCCTAGAATTCATAGTTTTGTAATTTTCTTCCACTTAACTCTTTTAAATAAAAAAATTTCAATAGTTAATTTTGGGGGCGTTACATGTTCCCTTACTTAGTACGTAGGGTACGGACTACCTATTTTATGGTTACTACTCATTCTCACAAGAAGGAGACCCTAGTTGTTATGTGCAGGTCTCCAAAATCACCTAGATGACTATGCCGCCCATGACGCACTTTGTAGGGATGAGTGACCTTATTTGTACTGAGTGTTTGGGTGAAGAATAATGTTATCTGGTAGTTTTATTTACCCTAATACCTTTTTGGACTCTTAGTCTATGGTATCCCTTATTTTATATTTTGTTATTGCAATTCAAAGTTAATCTCTAAACTTATATTGTATCATAAATGTTTCTTTTGTTCCTAATTTCCTTGTGTTACTATAAATGATTTTAACATTGTGATTGATGTAAGGATGGTTGAATAAACCTGACTTATGTCAATTTACGGTGATAACCCACAATATTTTACTTATATCCTTCCACTGTAAAACAAAAAATTTCAGTAGTAATAATTGGGGTGTTACAGAGTCTACTAAAGAAACTTTAGTTAAGTGTAGTGTAGAATCTAAGGTACTTGCTGCGTATAATATCAGCTTATATTGAGTATGTGTTATCGACTATTCTATTGATGGATTACTTTGTCCTGATGATTAGAGGTGCACTAGTTTTCTAGTGTTCAACTATAGAGGTTCTAAGGTTGTGTGTTTGGCTATGACAGAGGTTTTTTAGGAAGCCTGGTAACTTGGTGGTTTAGTATAAGAGATGGGTTTGATCTTGGTATACCAGTTGTTTGTTGTGATAGCCAGAGTAGTAGTTGTTTAGTGAAGAATCAGAATTATTTCCATCATTGAACAAAGAACATTAACATTAGGTATTACTTTATCTAGGGTATTATTGTTGTAGGCAAAGTTTTATCGGAGAAAGTAGGTACTTTGGATAATCCAGTTGATATACTAACAAAGCCCTTGACCGTGGGTAAGTACAAGTGTTTCTCAAACTTGATAGGTGTTCATATTCCATGATGCCCTTTGTTGGATCAAGATTTTTTATAGAGGTGCTTACATCTTATGAGTCACAAATACTGCATCAAGGTGGAGAATTATGAGTTTTGACTTGGTATTTGAGCATAATATGATATTGTGTTAGTTCATACAAGTCTTGGAGATGTGTTGTGTAATATGAAAATTTGTGTGAGAAACATAGGGGTACTATGTTAATAAAAACGGATCATGTTTTTGGAAAAAAAATTGATGTGTTTTGGGAAAAATTCAAGAGTAAGTAAATAAACATTGAAGCCCTATATTTCCTATACATGGGCTATGCTTTTTCTTTATTTCTAAAATATGCTATATTTTTCCTGTAGGGTTTTTCTTCTATAAAATGTAAGATGATGAAATCCTAGCTGTTGAGAGTTGTGCAACATAAATTCTTATTCTCATCCATAGAATTCTTTATTAAAAAGAAAATAGTATATTTATGTAATTAATTGATTGATAAGTTTTATCATCCTGTAATTAGATAAGAGCATGAATAAAGATCTCTACTTTTTCTTAAATTATTCTATTTTGTACTTGAATTCTCAATTGTGAATAATATTGTTAATTTCAATTTGGTTTGGATCTCTCTATATCCATACTAATTCAACAACGTAATTTTGAATGTACCTATAAGTAAAAGTACCATAAGGATAAGTAAAAAATGGTTTTTTCTTAGTCCTTAGGTACTATTATGATTTGACTGTTCCTCAAATACCCATCCAAATGCAACATAATTTATAGCTAGCTATTCTCTCTATCATTTGGTGTATGATGGGAAAGGGAATTGGTCATTCCTGGTGGCATCATTCAAATGTCTATAACCCATGCAAAATTACCACTCAGTGACTTTTCCTAATAGGAATCATCTCATTTTCTTTATCATTTTGCATAATAGTCATGCCCTTTTTCTTAGGTACAACTTGCACCAAGCTAACCCATACACTATCATAGATAGGATAAATTTCCCCTACATCATGTAGCTTAATTACCTCCTTCTTTACTGCTTCTTGTATAATAAGGTTTGGTTGATGTTATGGTTGTACCACCAATTGGTTATTCTTCTCCATTAAGATCTTATGTATGCATACTAATGGGTTAATACTCTTTAAATCAAAAATGGTTGAGCCAGATGCTCCCTTTTACTTAGAACTCACTAGCTTCTCTTCCATTAACCCACTCAAAGAAGAAGGGATAATCACTAGATAAGAAGTAGAATTCTCTAAACACACATATTTGAGATAATATGGGAGAGGCCATAGTTCAAGTTGAGGATGCTCCTCAATGGATGGTTTTAGCTTCTTGATCTCCTCCCTTTCTAAGCCCCTAAGTAGTGGCCTAGAGAGTCTTAGATATGTTGGAGATGCTATTAACAATTGGACCATCTCCACTAGCTTTTTGTCTTCCACTTTCTCATCAAGCCCATAAGTGATGCATGTCTCTAAGGGATCTTCCATCCTATTAACATAAAATATTCTCTAACACAATTATACAATGTTAATACACAAACAAATATCTTCTTTGTGAGGATATTTCATATTATCAAACATATTAAATGTTACTTCCTCATCATTGATTCTTAATATTAATTTCCCCTTATGAACATCAATAAGAGGTCTATTTGTGGTAAGAAAGGGTCTTCCTAGGATAAGAGAAACCTCTTGACCCTCTTCCACGTCTAGCACAATAAAATCCATCAGAAAGATGAATTTATCAACCTTCCCTAACATGTCCTATACTTTACCTCTTAGGAACTTTATAGATCGGTCCGGTAATTATATAAATACAATGATCTCCTAAGGCTCCCTTAGGCTTTCTAAGGCCTAGTTTCTTAAAAATAAGAAACACATATTATTAGTGCTTGCACCCAAATCACACAAAGCTTTGTAAAAACCAAGTCGCTAATAGTGCAGGGAATAGTAACAATTCCCTACATATTTTAATTTTAGGGGTAACTTGTTTTGAAGTACAATGAAGCATTCCTCATTCAACCTAACCATTTCACATTCCTTAAGCTTTCTTTTGTTAGCTACTATTTCCTTCCAAAACTTAGCATAACTTGGTATATAGGCTAAAAAATGAACAAAAAGGATACTTATGTGTAATTTTTTAAAAACATTAACAAATTTAGAGAATTACATATTCATTGTTTTTATTATTTCATGTGCTAAGAAAAATGGAATATATGGGTTATTCATCAATATCTTTCTTTTTCACATTCTCCTTCAAGCTTTGTGATAACACACCTAGGACCTTTTTTCCAATTCTCAAGGTCACTACCTTAGCGTGTTCCCTATACTTCTTTTTAGTGTTGTTTGGCAAGGTTCCTTAATCCCTCTTAGAAAACATGTTGGCAAGTTTCCCCATTTGCATTGCCAAATTCTTTATTGATACCTTTTATTTTGAAAACTTGTTTCTAAAGCACCTATGAACTTAGTCACAACTTCCTTTTAGTTAGGTTTATTTTGTTAAGGTGGTGGCTGAACTTGGTATCCTAGAGTTTGTGGTCTCACTTGACTTGAATTTTGTGGCAAATTCTAAATTGGAGTTCTCCATTTAGGCTTTACATGTTAGAGTAGGGGTTGTTTTTCCTGCTAAAATTTTTGACAAAGTTAGATGGTTTAAGTGATTAAATGAATGGATTGCCTACTTGTATCACTCTAAAATTTCAAAAAAAAAAGCTTAAAACTATATATGTGTGGAAGTGAAAATCATAATGTGGGTGTTACTACAACTCTTAACATGAGTTTAATATCTATAACTTTCTTGTGCCGAGGAAATGGAATAATATTTCACAAATAATTTATGAAATAGAGAAAAATGGAAGAAATAATAATATAATGAGATAAGTTGTGGAGTCCAACTCCCAAATGATACAAATAAAAAGAAAATCAGGACATAAGAGTTTAAAATATCTGAAATACAAAATATCCCTAAGGCACAATTGAATAGCTCTTACTCTAATTCCCACCCCAACTAGCATTACTCTTGCCTAGGTATATAGATCAATATTATCCTCATTAGGTACCTATAATAAGTCACTTACATTTGTAGTATCATAATAATGATGTACTAAGTAAATAAGACATCCCCTATATAGGTAAGATGCATCACATAGAGCATTCTATAAAAGTAGTAAATTATGTATACATAAAACATACTATCACAAATACTCACCTCATAATCTCATGTTCAACTCATATCATATACTAAAACCATATTCTAGGTTCAAATATGTTGGTTGTCTATGTAATACCTCATTTGTAGAAATTCTAATTATAAAATAGTAATTATGTGTAATTAGTTATAATAATTATTTTAATATGTTTTGTATTAAATGTATTATTGGTATGTATGTCATTATTGTGTAATACATATATACATATGTATGTATGTATGTATGTATGTATGTATTTATGTATGTATGTATATGCATGCATGCATGCATGTATGTATAACTTTAATTATGTTCAAATTTGGATAGAATTTGGTTTACTAGTTTTAATTGCAATTGGGACCTGACCAATATTTGTTTTGCCGAGGAACCCTAATTCTTCTAACTAGATATTTTTTCCTAGTCTAACTTATCTATTTTATCACTCTTATCCTATTGAAATCCTATCTTTTGTCACCTCACTTCCCCACCATATTTTTCTCCTTTATTCCATCATCTCCTTCATGTCTCGTCTACCCATGTTTACATTATGCATGTCGACTTTGCACCATTACACACCATCAACCATATAAGATTTCCCAACCCTAATCATTTAATATCCTGAATCCTATGAAGCTAAGTCCCTAGTTTATGATTTTATTCTCCTTTTACCCTACCTCTAGTTCTCATTTAAACTGGCCATCATCATCAAATATTATCACAACTGATTTCCACTAACAACCACCAAGCACAACCATTTCCCCCTAAAAACCATCAGTGTCTTTTGTTGTCACCCAACCATCACCACCTCAAACAATTTCTTTTCCTTTCTCTTATCATGCTCTACTTCAATTTTCTTTGAGGCATCTTACTATGGACCCTCACATTCCCTAGACGTGCCTCTCTCGCATGACACACGCATTACCCAAGCACAACCCATGCACTTCTCTTCTCATTTGTTTCATTGTACACTTGTGCGCCTCACACACAACCTCTACACTTCTCGCATGTCCATGTACCACGCGCACAACCTGTGCATGCTTGACCTTTCAACCTATGCATGTGCTTCATGCAATATATTTCCTTCCCCTCACGATTGTGCTTAACCTATTCCTTTTATTCCTTTGCTTGGTTAATTCCTAATCCTTTTTCCAAGTTGGTTTTAGTTAATTCTAGTTGTTATCATGTTATATTAGATGCTAATACATGTGTTGTTGGTTGTTGATTTCTTAGGTAAACCTTAAGGTATAGTAAAGAAGATCATCTCTTGTGCATTTGCATAGCTTGTATTTAGGTAAACCCAATAACTCAATATATAGTATAATTTATGTGCTAACATGATAGGTTACTTTGTTTTAGAATCATGATAGGGTTTTATATTACGTTAATGTTATGAAATGCATGTATAAATTGATAAACGGTAACATTTGCGTGTCTAAGGTATTAATAGAGTTTTAACCTTGGAATGATATTAAATTTATGTTGAGCTAATCATTCTATTTTTATCATTTCATGCGCAATTAGTGTTAATATAAATATCATGAAATTATGCACGCATTCTTATGATTAAAACATGATAATTACTATTCACATGTTCTAGAGTAGAAATGCTCCTTTACATGCATTATGATGATAATTGCCATTTTAAATGTGTATTAAGCTAAAAATATGTATGTATGTTTTGCATGGAATATATGACATATTAGAAATACATGATTAGGATTTATATCTATAAGTTGATAAATGCATGCTAAAGAAAAGATATAGTCAATCACTAAATCTTAAAAAAATACTTACATGCTAAAATACTGTAAATCATTATCTTTAAACCTTTTATGACAAATTTTCATAATAATAATGTTTGGTATGAATATGGATAATAATGATGAAATTTGGGTTTTGAGGGAATTTTGTTCATTTTCAAACTAATACAACTAATGTGAATAATTGGACATAGGATGACTTTAGGCTTACGATAGGTTGACCTTAGTGTTGACTGTGACTTTGTCATAAATCGATGACCTAGGGGTTTACTATAATAATTGGAAATAAAGAAAAAATGTTTAAGTATATGAATGTGAATTATTGTGCAATGTGTAATATTGTTGATCACATCATAACTTAATAATACTTGAAGTTGAAGACCTAGAGTTTGGGAATGGTTACTCTTTAGGATTAGCTACCCTAGATACAAGGTGTATCCCTCATTTGAGTTTGGTTTTATAGTGTGCCATTTTACCCCTATAAGACCTTAGTATATTATATATGTGACTTATAATCCCTATAGAGGGTATTGAAACTTAATGTTTAGATGATCAAGGTTGGAGGATACTATGTTGCCTATGTATGCCAATATGACTAGGTGTACCTCAATGTCACTATGTTCTAGAGTAAGGATAACATGTTGACTATGTGTGCTAGTATGACTAGGTGTACCATTGTGTCCCTAGGTTCTAGAGTAAGGATAATATGTTGCTTTTGTGTACTAATATAATTAAGCGTACCTCAGTGTCCTTAGATTAATTGTATCCCCCTCAAGTAATTAAAAGTAGAAATAACTATTGTGTAAGAATAAGAATAAAAATGGGTTATTGTGGTTGTGGCCTGGTAGTTGCCTCTATGCACTACTTGGTTTCATGGTTTGGTTTAGTATTTGCCTCATTTTCATACCTTAGTATGTAGAATAGAATTGATTAGTCTATTTTAGTCATAACTTTTGATATAGATATTGTATACTTTTAGATGATGTAAATTAGTTAAGTACGATTGGCTTTTAAGCATGATATTTTAATGTTGTGTGTGTGTGTGTGTATAGTATCCCATGATTATTGTATATTATTATGGCATGTGCCTTGTGCTTTAAGCATGTTTTTGTATTATTGTTTGTTTATGTGCAATGTGAGCATGCTATCTCTTATGAGGTGTTGTGGTTTACTTAGTATGAGAAAGTTGTATTGATACTACATATGCAGGTAAGTATGTGAAGGTCATGGAGTGTCATGAATAATATAAGAGTTCAGAAGAGGTTCCATTCTTAGAATAGGCTAATGGGTCTTATAGATAGGGAAAACTGGTGGTGTACCTTAGGGTGCTATTTTTCTTCTAGAATCTAATTTCTCTTTGAATCTTATGTCACTTGTATTTTGGTTTTCGTGGTTGTATGGAGACTATCTATCTATAAATTTTACATATGTTATTGCCTTTTATTTATGCTGATTTATTTTAGATATGGTTGGTTTTAAGCCTTAACACTTGGCATAAGAAAGGTGGGGGAACAAGACTTATGCTAGGTGTGGTGGTAACATCCATTATTTTTGTAATTAATCCTTCAACAAAATTAAAAAAATTTGCTATTAAATTAGGCGTATTACATTGCACCACAATATTGTATAATATAGTTAATTAGCATAGCTTATAAAATAATGTAAGTGAACTATCTACCACATGCTGACCCAATATAGATAACCAACACATCTCAACTAAAGATGGAAAAAAAACCAGCAACTAACCCAATATAGATAGTTAGCACGAC
This sequence comes from Tamarix chinensis, assembly GCA_030549775.1. Lineage (NCBI taxonomy): Eukaryota > Viridiplantae > Streptophyta > Magnoliopsida > Caryophyllales > Tamaricaceae > Tamarix > Tamarix chinensis. The sequence continues at coordinate 58,923,165 of CM060177.1, read as the reverse complement.
CACCAATTGATCCAATATAGATAGCTATTATAGATTAAAATAAGGTGGAATAAAGCCGCCAAGTGACTTAATATATATAGATAATGTAAATAATAATAAGGTTAACTAAACTCAATAACTGATCTAATATATATATCCACCACAACTCATAAAATAAGGTGGATTAAAACCATTAGCTTACCTAATATAGATAGCAACAAAAATTTTCTACTATCTTCCATTTTAATCAATAATATATTATAAATGATTTTAGCCAAATGAATGACTAGGAATTGGAGTAAAAATTGAAGTACAAAACACTTAAGAACACATGCAAGATTATAATTCAACTTGCTAGTTGCCTGGATGAGGTTAATTGATTTAATCAAATTTAATCTAAAAATGAGAATGATTTGATCTACTATTTTTTTTTCCAAATCATGATTGCTTCAAATATATATTTCTTTCTTGTTTGAGCAAGCATAAATTACATTACACCTCTTGATGTGTCATTTTATATACACCAAATTTAACCCTAATTTTTGAATACGTAGTAAGTAGCAAGTAGGAGTCAAATCCCACAAGGAATATGATATGATTGAGAATTCTATAATTAATTTAAAAACAAATTTGTTAATAAATGTTTATTTCTAATACTAATAACTATACAAAAACTATCTAATATAACACAAGATTTACTAATATGGAAACAAGGATAGGAGATATTCAACTATAGAACTAGGACATCAAATAATCATATGAAAGAGGATAATTCTATGTGTTTTAATGTTGATCTTGGAAAGCTCACACATATTTTCTTCTTAGTTTTCTTTCATTGTAAATAAATCAAACAAGCTCTTGATTTATATTCTAATTGATAAATAATCTAGGTTAAGAACTCTAGATTTAAGTAACAACAACATTAATGAACAAAAAACAATCAACTACAATCATAGACCCATAAGCTTAGATTATGCAATTGTATAAATTAATAAAAGATATTTAATAAATATGATCCATAAGTACTCTAGAGATATTAATTAAAAATTAATTATTAATTTCATCATCCTAGCATTAATTTAAAATCTAAATGTATTAGGTGATCAATCCAGTTAATTTAAATTCTAAATCTTTGAATGATCATTTAATTCTATTTATTAATCTAGTTAAATACAATTAGAATTTACAATTGAAGTTTCATTTCATGTTATAATTTAATGTAGGAGAATATCTAGCTCACTTTCAATCTTATTCTTTAAGGGATGAAGAATAGTAATAATAAGCATACTTGGTGATAAAACTTATTGTGCTTGAAATTTGTTATGCTTCTAATGTTTTGATAAGAAATTATCACAGGTATTGTATATGTTTGCAAGAAGTTAAAGATATTGAAGATCTTTGATGTAAAAGATAATGGAAGTACAAGAATTTCAAAGTTCATCAATAAAAAGGCTATAAGACACAAAGTTGGATTACATACATTAAATCTATGTTTTACATATTTATAGTTTATGTAGCTTTGTTATTTTGTTGTATACTTTATAATGCTTGTAAAATGTCATTGTAAAGCATATATATGCTTGTATCATACTTCAAAGGATATTTTTATTTATAAGGCCAAATGTATGGGATTCTTAAGGAAAGGTTCTGCATGTTTACATGTATATATATAGCCTTGTACACACTTTATCTTAGTATAACATAACATGAGTGAAAATTTTTGAATAGAGAGAATTACACCAAATTATGTGTTTTCTTCTTCTTCTCTTATACTTCTTCAAGTGATATATTTGGAGAGTATTAGAGTGTATTCTATTGAAAAATAGAAGATTTCTATTTATAAGGTTAATGATCTTAGGTTAGATCTTAGCTACCATCCAAAAGTAATTTTGAAATTTACTCAAACAAAATGAGTTCAATAAAACTTTTGAAGATTTTTGCAATACTTGAGGCCATAGAAAGTTCTTGAATTTTTATAATATTATGAGTTGATAATCTTCCACATCAAATCTTGTATCAAAGCATGGTTTCTGATGTCACCAAATCAAGTGTAGAATTCCATTAAAATTTTAACTTCAACATAAGCAACATTGGAAGTTCTTATTCTTGATTATCTTGAATGAATCCTTTGAATCTTGATGAGTTATTTTTGATTTGTTAAAAAAAATCTGGTTTTACATGCCCTTACATGTGATAACATAATCTTGCATGGTTTTTGGAATAATGTTGATTGTTCTTGCATAAAAGGTTCGACATAGTTCGAAAAAAGTTCATGTGTGGAGTGTGTGTAGAATTGTGCACACTATGTATGGTTCTCAAACGTTTTGAATTTTAATTTTGTGCATGAAAATATACATTCTTATGTTACCTTTAATGTTGTGTGATCACGTGTGGTGATCATAGGTTGGTATTGGAAATTAACTAAGTGTGCATGATTTGTGAAAGATTACTTGGTTGAAGTATTTGGTAGATTAAGGTATGTGTGCTTTATTTTGGTTTTTGATTGTGTATTTTTGGTATCTGAGTGTTCAAATTTTGAGTATCCTTATCTAAAAGAGATAGTGAAAATTTTTAGGCTATTTTATCCTTCATGAACTTATATTTTTAGGGTTTAGATACTTACACAAAAATTTAAGGGTTTTTGAAACTTATTGAATTCTATATCCAGAATTTAGCAATATAAGTATTTAAGTGTACTATTTTTGTTGTGTGATTAGTATAATTACTTGCTTATTTTGTATTGGATTCATTAGATTCAAACCTTTGTGCAATAATAAAACAAGTATTACATTATGGTGTTGGTTTTTCTCGGGGTGTAATCAATTAAACCAAAAAACTAGAGGAATCCAAGTGTTTATGTTTGTAGTAGTCAAATCATGGAGGGGAAACAAAATTTCCAAGTCACGTTTGAAGCTATTGAAAAAATTTCAAACAATTTAAGTGCCACTAATTCTCAACTTAGGAAAATTCCTATAGTACAAGCTCAACTATAAAAGTTAAAATATGGGTTTGCTGAACAAGAATTGGTCTAAAACGTCCAAGAAAAGAGAGAGTTCTATGGAGACAGATAAGGAAGTGCTATAAAATCAAATAATCCAGCTAAGGGAAGGTATCTAAATTCAATAGTAGACCCTAATGAAGAGTCTATAGGGAGTGGAAATAATAGAAAGTTCTATGGCCATCAACTAAAGTATCATAAAAAGAAGATAAAGATATAAAACTTGATCTTCCCAATTTTGATGGTAAACTTGATGTAGACTTTTTTCTTGAGTGTTTACATGAATTTGAGACTATATTTATGTTTACAGAATATCAAGATGATAAAATTGTAAACTATCTACTCTTAAATTTAAGAATTTTTCTAGGATATGGTATGATAATATAAAGAGGACTTGGGAACAAGAAGGTAAATCAAAAATAAAATCTTGGGAGAAACTTAACAAGCATCTAAGAAAGATATTTTTCCATAAAGAGTATGAGAAAGATAATTATATTAAATTGAATAATCCTAGTTAGGGACTTCTAAGTTTCAAAGAATATGTTAGGGAGCTTGAAAGGTTGACACTTGTATGTGATATCCATGAAATGAAGGAACAAACATGTGCTATATTTTTAGGTGGCCTTAACATGATGATTCAAGAAAAAATTGAGACTTGTCTATATGATTCTTTAGATGGAATCATTAACCTATCCTTAAGATTTAAAAAAAATTAAATCCACTAAGCCTCATGCTAAACAAAGTACTCTATCTACAAAATATTACTCAAGTACTCAAGCTATATAGTTTGGAGCAAGTACTTCAACTTTTACAAATCTTGATAAAAAAAAAGGATTACTAGAGAAGAGAAAGTCAAGAATAAATTAAAAGAAGTCTATACTAGGCAATGTTTTAAATGCTAAGGATTTGGACACTTCGCTCATGAATGTCCCAATTAAAGGGCATTACCATATAAGAAATTGAAGCCATGGAGATATATAAAGAAGATCTTGAATTTGAGCCTTTTGAGGAATTATCTAGTGAATCAAAGGACGAAGAAAATGATTTTTATGTCTTGGAAATAATTCTTCAAGTCCAAGCTAGTGAGAAACCTACTCAAAGAGAAAATATATTTAAATTAAAAGGAAGAGTTGGAGATACGGTTTGTTATATTATCATTGATAGTGAATCTTATACGAATGTAGCCAATAAGAGGACAGTGAAGGATTTGATGTTGAAGACTACACCACATCTAAAGCCTTATTCGCTTCACTGTTTAAATAAGGAAAAAGTAGTTAATGTAATTAAATAAACCCTAATATCATTTATAATTGGTAATTATAATGATGATGTGCTAGGTGATTTTTTGTCTGTGGTTACATGTGGAATCTTATTTGGTAGACCATGGCAATATGATAGAAAATCTACTCATAATGGTATTAATAATGTATATCTAGTCAAGAAGGATAAGAAGAAGCATAAACTTAAACCTTCTAAATGTAATAATGAGAGCCTACTCGATAATAAGAAGAGTTTATTTTTACATGAAATGGATATGGTCAAATGTATTGCAGAAGAAGGAAGTTAATATGCTATGATTATGAAGAAATCCATAAAAGGGGATAAAAATAATGATAATCCTCAATTAGATAAACTCCTTGATGAATATCATGTTGTTTTTTCTGATGACTTACCACCTGGATTGCCACTTAAGAGGGGAATAAAACATGCCATACATTTAATTTCTAGTGTATATTTACCTAATAGATCTATATATCAATGTAATCTATAGGAGGCTAAGTAGTTAGAAAAAAAATACAAGAAATCATAGGAAAAGGCATGTGAGGGAAAAAAATGAGTCTATGTTATGTGTTTGCATTACTCGTCCCTATTAAGGATGGTACTTGGCGTATGTGTATTGACTCAAGAGCTGTGAAAAATATAACTATCAAATATCGATTTCCTATACCAAGATTGGATGACTTGTTAAATGAGTTATATGGAGCGAAAGTATTATCTAAGATTGATCGAAGAAGTGGATATTATGAAATGAGAATAAGAGAAGGGGATAACTAGAAAACTTTTCTTAAAATTTTCATTGTAGTGTACTTAGATGATATACTTATATACAGTGATCATATTATTCATCTAAGGAAATTATTTGATAAGTTAAGGGAAACTAAACTTTATGGAATAATGGAGAAATGTGATTTTATGCTTTTGAGTATTGTTTTCCTTAGATGTATTGTGATTAGTGAAGGAATTGAAGTTGATCCCACAAAGATTGATGTGATTAAAGATTGGTTGATACCTAATTATATTCATGAAGTGAGGAGTTTTCATAGTTTGGAAATTTTTTATAGGTGATTCATTAAGGATTATTCTACTATTACTGCACCAATAATACAACTGATGAATAAGGGTGAATTTAATTTGAGTGAGGATACAACTAAAGCCTTCTAAACATTGAAAAAAATAAGCTATATAATGCACCAGTACTAACTTTACCTGACTTTGATAAATTATTTGAGGTTATATGATGCAGGTGGGATAGGGATATGAGGTGTACTCACACAAGAAAAATGAGCCATTACATCTTTTAGTGTGAAATTAAGTGGAGCAAAACTAAACTACTCAACTTATGATAAAGAGTTCTATGCCATCATACAAAGTCTAGAAAAATGGATTCATTACTTAAGACCTAAGCCATTTGTTTTGCATTTAGACCACGAGAGTTTAAAATATTTGCATGGGTAAAAGAAGATTAGTCCTAGTCATGTCAAATGGGTTAGTTTCTCACAATCCTTTGTGTTTTCTGTTAAACACTTTGATGGTAAAGAAAATGTCTTGGTAGATACTTTGTCTAGAATATCCATGATATTGGTTATGTTAGATGTTAAATTATTGGGTTTTGATATGTTAAAGGAATTATATACTAAAGATGAAGAATTTTTTCACATCTATAAAGCATGCAAAAATAATAATGGTTGTGGTAATTATTTACGACAAGATGACTTTATTTTCAAACTTAATAAGTTGTGTATATCTCATTCTAGTGTATGTGATTTACTTGTTAAATAAGTACATGAGGGGGGGTATTTCTAGTCATTTTGGAGTTCATAAAACCATGGAAACACTACAAGAAAAATTCTATTGGCCATAAACGATAAAATTAGTACAAGCTATTCTTGGAAGACGCATGACTTGTTAAAAAAAGAAAAAGTTTCTTCCATAATGGTTTGTATACTCCTTTATTAGTTCCTAATATACCTTTGAAAAGTGTTTGCATGCATTTTATCTTGGGCTTACCAAGGACACAAAAGGGTAAAGATTCTATTCTTGTGGTATTATATTAATTTTTTTAAAATGTCTCATTTCATACCTTGTAACAAGACTGATAATGAAACACGTGTAGCATATTTATATTTTTAAGAAACATTAAGGTTATATGGAGTTCCTAAAAATATAGTGTCAAATAGAGATGTTAAATTCTAGAGCCATTTTTAGAAGAAACATTGACATATGTTAGGTATCAAGTTGTTTTTTAGTACTTCTCATCATCCTCATATGGTTTACCAAACAAAAGTGACTAATAGAACTCTAGGAACTTCGCTACGAGGATGATTGGGATATAAAGCTTGCACATGCTGAATTTGCATACAATAGGAGTCCTTCTAGTACAACTCATTCGAGTCATTTTGAGGTTGTCTATGGGATTAATCCTTATCTATGCATTGATATGTCGTCATTCAAAAGGGGAGATATTAAAAATTATGATGCCAAGGAAATAATCAAATTCTATAAAAAAAACTTCACCAACAAATTAAAGACAACATAGAAAAATCTAATGCTAAAAACCAAACTCATGGAAATAAAAATAATATTCAACAAGGTGTAAACTAGGAGATTTGGTATGGTTGAATTTAATAAAATAAATATGCCCAAACTTGAAACAAAATAAACAAATTCCAAAATATTATGGGCCTTTCAAAATCTTAATAAAATTTAGAAATAATGTATATGAATTTGAATTTCCTGAGCATTATGGAGGAGTATCTAGGGCTTTCAACTTTGGTGAGTTATCTCCTTACCATAGTGATGCTAATTTGAGGGAAAATTCTTCTTTACAAGGAGAGAATGATGTAGGAGCATCTCTAGCTCATTCATAATTTTATTCTTCAAGGGATAAAGAAAAAGAAGTGTTAGCATACTTGAAGATGGTACCCAATGTACTTGAAAATTCTTATGCTTCTAATGTTTTGTTAAGAAGTTCTTACATGTATTGTATATGTTTTCAAGAATTTAAAAATATTGATTATCTTTTATGTATAAGACAATGGTATTATAAGAATTACAAAGTGCATGGAAGAATAAGGCTACAATACACAAAGTTGGATTACATATCTATGTACTATGTATTTAGAGTTTGTGTAGCTTTGTTATTTCGTTGTATACTTTGTAATGCTTGTAAAATTTCATTGAAACTTATATATATTCTTGTAATGTGACTCAAAGTTTATTTTTATTAATAAGGCCTAATGTATGGGCTTATTAATGAAAGAGCCTGCATGAGTACATGTATATATATTGCCTTATACACACTTGATCCCGGTACAACATAAAATGAATGAAAACTTTCGAATAGAGAGAATTACACCAAGCCATGTGTTTCCTTCTTCTTCTTCTTCTTCACTTCTTCTTCTTTGAGTGATATCTTTAAAGAGTAGTAGAGTGTACCCTATTGAGAAATAGAAGATTTCTCTTTATGAGGTTAAAGATCTAAAGTTATATCTTAGCCACCATCCAAAAGCAATTTTGAAATGAACTCAAACAACTCTAGTTCAATGAAACTTTTGAAGATTTTTACAATACTTGAGGCCATAAATAGATCTTTTTTTTGTATAATATTATGAGTTGATGATCTTCCACATCATAATCCCTATTTCATGATTAAAATCCTCTTATCCTATATAACTCTACTCGAACATATTTATAATGCAATAATAGTATTATAATTTACAATGATTAATACTAATCATCCAAAAAGAATATTAATGAATCAAAAATATAATAAAAGAATAATTTAATAAGAGAAAATAACTTGCATTCACTACAAATCCAAAATTCAAATATAAGAAGCAATTAAGGAGAAATTATCATTATTAATTCACAATTCTTTAATCTTCTCCTTGATTATATGAGAAAATATAGTTTTTGAATACAAGATACTAAGAAATAACTAGATAAATGAGTTTTATAACTAAAAAATTGAGAATGAAAATTTCTTTTAACAGTTGAATAAGTAAATTTAAAAGGGAAAACAGATGTAGGCTATAGAAGAATAGAATAACATGGACCCCTATGTTATTTTTAAAAGCCTTGACATTTTGAATTTTGATTGCTAAAGAAACATGGGTCATGTTTACAAAAAATGGATGCCCCATGCTTTTCTTCCCTTCTGATTTACATTCTCATCCATAATCTTTAATACATACTTCTATTGACGAACCTTGTCTTAACCTAGTCTTTTTTTTTCTTTGATTCCATGTTCTCTTATGCCTTCTTGGCTCTTTTCTTATTTTATTTTTTTCTTAACTCATCCTTTGATTTCTTCATTTTATTCATTTTCACCTGCATAAATCTAATAAAAGAGGACATGAGGCAAGATGTTTATATATAGTGCAAATAATGAGGCAATTATCATATTTTTGCATCAAATATTAACATATAAAACAAGTATATCACCTTTAATGGTGTCCACACAGAACAAATTGGATCAATGTGGGATGTATGCTAGCACCAATGGGATCACATTCTTAATTCACAGAGTGCTAGGCTTGATGATAAGAAATCTTACACACCATAAAAGGAGAGAACAAGGGTATTTATAATAAAACCCTAAACTGGTATTCATAATAAAACCCTATCCTATTGCAATTATATTAGACTTGGTTTTTAATCATATTAAATTTACTTTGATCTTATTTCTACTAATAAAACCTTGGGCTTAATGAGATATTAATAATTTTTAGGCCTCATTTTATTCGGTTTTAAAGTTTATCTTTTAATCTAGTTTAATTGGTTTGTGCTCTTGTTATTCCTCCAAAAACTATACAAGTATGAAACTTATATACTTATATGCTATATAATAACATATTTTAAGTTAAAATAATACATGAATTAAACTATTAAGCTCCTATATAGTTACTAATTGAGTTGTAACAACTTACAAGTTACAAAATTATTGAAGTCATTTTACATATTAGGAATTATATTATGTCAAAAATATTATATATAAATTATCAAATGAAAAGTGATTGCTGCAATGATATTATAATTATGTTTAATATACAATTCATTGTATTCAAAATATATACTATTGTCAACCTTAATAGAAAAGCACATAGAATTAAGAAAGTAAATGATAATGATGGAAACAATGAAATAGTAGTAGTAGTAGTAGTAGTAGTAGTAGTAGTAGTAGTAGTAGTAGTAGTAGTAGTAGCAATAATAATAATAATAATAATAATAATAATAATAATAATAATAATAATAATAATTTCTATCATTTAAGAGAATATAACCCAATAAAAATTATGTTGGCTTTTGAAATTGTGATGTACTAAGATAAAAAAAGAACATTTTTTTAGTATCTATGCACATGTTAAATTATTATATAAACTATTTGTTCATTATGAACTAAAACTTATTTATGTTATGAAGTTAATGTGATCATAAAAATAAGGAAAATAATAATTTTTAATTCAATATAATTTAATAATTAATAATATTATAAAATTTGATATATTTATTTTATCATTCAGATGGGCACTATATTCTTTGTCAACCTTTTAGATCAACAATTTACTTCATTGTCTTATGTTATATCAATCGTATTTTTATTACTTGAACTCATTTTCAAGGGATTTTGTAAAATAATATAGTGTTGAGAATAATATGATTAAGAAATAAATATATGTGGAATAAGAGGAAAAATAGTTTGGAGATATATCGATAAAATTTATAGTTATTATGTAGAACTGTAGAATTTTAGTTATGATCATAAGATTTTGTTATACCATCATAAGATTCTATAACTATCAAACAACTTTAAGATTCTAAATAAGATCATGGATTGTTATCTAATTTTTGGATCGTGGGATCAAATTGGGATTTTAATAACTATAGTTCACACTATGTTTGATCATTACCTTTCTGATCAACCCTTAATACAAGTAACTTTTTTTAAAGTTAAAATATTATGGTCATAAAACTTGTAAATATGAAGATCTTAGGTTAAAGGATACTATACTATTTGGAGAACATTGATGGTGATTCACATAATATTTAATGTATTTTCCTCTTATGGGTTAGTCTAATACCATGTTCTATAACATGCATCCATGTCATTAGTTTGATATCTCTTATTAATGAGGATCAACATATCAATAGATTAGCCACATGGTCACTAATATTCTTTAATTAGATGATGCTAAACTAGGGAATGTTCTTGAATAATAAAACTTCTATTATTTAGTGTAGTTCCAAAATCAAGTCACATACCCAATTATCTACATAAAGAACAATTATTCAAAGGAATAACAACATTTGAAAAGAAAACATCAAATGATATTTTATTAATAAGCACAATCACTAAATATGCGAATATAAATAATTAATTATGGTTGATTAGAAGTTATATTTCCAACAGCTTCCCACTTGTATTAGGACCAATCAAGCATAAGCGTAATACCTTGTGAATTAATATGATGTCCATACTTAGGTTGTGGAAGAGGCTTGTTCAATAGATCAACAATTTTTGCATCTGTATGAGCCAAGTATAAATTCACATATTTGTAACTACTTACAAATATATCATGTTCTCCCCTATAAACTAAGAAAATTTCCTTTTTTCTTCTTAAGTACTTCAGAATATTCTAGATTACTATCCAATAACTATCACTAGGGTCATATTATAATCTTCTTATCATGTTGATGACATACAAGATATCTGAATGAGTGCAGAATGTGTAATATATAATAGAACCAATGGATGTACCATATAAGATTCCTTAATGTGGTCTCACTTATTTTGTACATGAAGACAATGGGTCTTGCTAAGATTTAGATCATGTTGTATAGGTAAGAAACCCTCTAAGACTCTTGCATATTGTACCTATGGAGGATCTAGTTGATATAAGTACTTTAACTTAATCTAATCAACTTTCGTGATCTATCTCTATAGATCTTTATCTCAAAAATATAGGATGCCTCACAAAAGTCATTCATTGAAAATAAATTCCTTAGCCATATCTTCACAAATTATAACACATGGATATAATTTCAAATAAGTAGTATGTCATCTACACAAATAATAAGGAAAACTATTATACTCCTATCATTCTTACTAGAAATATAAGATTCTTCTTTTCATATGACGAAGATAAATTCTTTGACTACTTTATCAAAATAAAGATTCCAACTCTAATATGCTTGTTTAAGGCCATAAATTGACCTCTTAAGCTTGAATACCTTTCTAGCAATGCTAGGATGTCTAATACCTTTAGGTAGTGTCATATACACATCCTTTTATAAATAACAAATGAGAAATGTTATTGTGACATCCATTTTCTATATCTTATAATCATTAAATATGGTAATTCCTAGAAAATTCTGAATAAATTTATGCATAGCAATAGGTGAATGAGTTTCATCATAGTTAGTACCATGGATTTGTTTGAAACCTTTAGCTACTGGACATGCCTTCAATACACCCACATTGCAAAAATCCATCTGCATCTAATGGTTCTACAACTTGCAAGCAGATTAATCAAAGTTCATACTTGGTTTTTATCCATGGATTCCACTTTAAATTTCATGGTATCCAACCATTTATTGGATTCATAGCTCATCATTACTTTATTATATCTTAAGAGTTCATCATTGCCTAACAATAACACATCATGATGCCCAATCATGATAAACATGTGTCATTTTAGCTTGCAACATGCCCTTATAGACATGTGTAGAACAATTTCCACTTTTACAAGTTATACAATAGATTATAGTTGCTACTCACGCTCTACTTTAACGTGATTATTATCTTGTGGTTCTTGAATTTTTTTTAAGATGTAATTTACATCAAATAGATCCTCTAGAAAGGAATTCTCATTTTAGAAAGACAACATTTCAAGAAATGAAAATTTCGTTCTAGAAGTAGTTGTAAGAGTAATATCCTTTATTCTCTTTAGGATATCCCATAAAGAAGCATTTGTCTGATTTGGGTCCAAGCTTGCTTGAGGTTAGACATTTTCTATATGCTTTATAACCCTAAATCTTGAGAAAAGACAAACATGTAACCTTTATAGTCCATATCTCATATGGAGTTTTTTCTATTGCTTTTAATTGAGCTCTATTTAGTGTGAATGTTGTAGTTTTAAATAATGGAGCATATCCTTAGAAGGTGATTGGAAGATTTGTATTGAATATAATTGATTGAATCATACCTAATAAAGTTTGATTCCCTCTTTCAAATACAACATTATATTATAGAGCACCTAGTGGAGTGAGTTGTGAAACAATTCCACATCATTTGAGATGTCCATCAAAAGCTTAGCTTAAGTATTCTCCTCATCTATCCAATCAAAAATCCTCAATAGTTTTACCCATGTAGTGTTGTACTTCATTATGAAATTATTTAAACTTTTCAAAGGATTCACATTTATGTTTCATAAGGTAAACATAACTATATCTATTGATATCATTAGTAAATGTGATAAAGTTCTTAAACCCTTCTCTAGTAGTTGAATTTATTGGTCCACAAACATTAATATGTATGAGGTATAATAATTCATTATCCTTTTGATAATGCTAGAGGTAAATAGCATTTACATCATTGAATTTGAATCTCTTATCATTTATGTTATAAATAGGATTATTAAGATCAAGTAAATAAAGACCATTATTCAATTAGGCACAACCATAAAACACTTCCTTTAAATAAAAGGAATGATTATTGTTCTTAATTATTGAAAAAATCCTTCCTTATCCAAACAAGAAATGAAAATAATGTTCCTACTTATTATAAGCATATAATGACAATTATTGATTTCTAGAATAATTCCTGATGACTAATATAATTTGAATGTTCCTACAACTTGAGGATAAACTCTTGCTCCATTCTCAAGATGTAATACCAATTCCCTCTTTTCCATTCTTGTACTCTCCTTTAGACCCTTCTACTTTGTACAATTGTAAGATCTATATCTGGTATCTAATACCCATGAAGAAGTAGAAGTCATAACATTTACTTTTATATTACGTTCATTTTATCTTCCAAGTATTTATTTATCTTCTCTTGCAATGATCAAAGTTCTTATAATATAAGCATTGTTATTTTGTAGTTGGTCTTGGCTTGGGATTGGCCTTATTTTGTTTGTCCTAATTTATAACAGGAGTTTTCATTTACCCTTGGAATCAACCTTTTTGTTTTCCTTTACCAACTCTCTTTAAACCTCTTTCCTTTTGAACAATCAAAACATTATTTGGTTTCCTAATGTTTCGCTTAGCAATCTCAAGCATCCCATGCATTTTCATCATTGACTTTTTAAGTTCATGCATAGTTTAGTTCATGATGAACTGATCATATGGCTTAGGGAAAAAAATTTAGAATCAAATCTGTAGCCAAATATTGGTTAATCGAAACATCTAATATCTCAATATAATCTACATAGCTAATCATCTTGATAACATGAGGGCTGATTGAGTTCCATTACACTAGCTTGCATGAGAACAATGCCTTTATAGTCTCAAACCTTTCAACTTTATCTTGTTTTTCAAACAATTTCTTTAGTTTAGTGACGAGGGCATGGAAATTAACCATAAAAACAAACTATTTCTTAAGGTCTTACTTCACGCAATGTAACATTAGACAAGCTATGTAAAACCCCATCCTAAAAATCCATCAAAGTATGTTTAAAATTATGCTAATACAAAATAAATTATTTTTGGTTTTAAAAATACATTAACATTTTCAGAAAAGTGTGAATTTCAAGACGACTAATCGATTGGTTTGGCTAAGTAATCCACTAGTATGCTTAGAGATTTAAAATTATATTCTCAATAAACCAGTTGACTGGTTTGCTCAAACCAATTGATTGGTTATCCTTAGATTTCAAATCCTTTTGTAATTTTGATGCGAATCCCTTTCTAATGTTTATAAAAGCTTCTAATTATAAGCTATTTGTGCTAATGAGCATATTTTGGTGCTTTGATATTATTTTTACATTATTTATATTATTCTATGATTTTTATTTAGCTAAATTTCTACAAAAAATAATATTTGAGGCACACTTCACCTTCTCTCTTTTCCCTCACTTTCTTCTCTATTATAGAATATTGGCAAGTGTTTGAATTTGCACACCCCTTCCCTGATTTACTAGCCTTCTACCATGCCTCTCTCTAGTTGTACTCAACCTCCCTCACACCATCAAATCTTTTCCTACACCTTGGTTGCCCACACTCAACCATGCTAGTTCTCTTTTCTCTCTCTCTCTCTCTCTCTCTCTCTCTCTCTCTCTCTCTCTCTGTCTTGTGGATTTTGATAAGCTCTCTCTTCCATACACTCCATATTTGATTAACTTTAACTTCTTACATGTTGTTTTTTTCTCTTCTTCTTTTCCCTTTGTGAAGTTTGCTAAGTGTCGTGTATTCTTTATTTTCCTTCCTTTTCCTTCTTTTCTTAGAAAAAATGAGGTTTGCTTTTATTTTCTTCCTTGGTTGAGTTATTGTCTCTTTTTTCTTCTTAATCATAGTTTTAGTTATCCCTTATTTCTCTAAAGAAAGGAAGACTTAAGGTTTTGAGAAAGGTTGAAGATTCTAGCTTCATTTTCTTGGAATTATGTTTTTTAGAAAAAGGTTTTTGTTGCTTAGTGTGGTTTAATGTTCTTGGTGTGTTTCTATTTTGAGAATGGGCTAATTGTATTTTATACTTCGAGCATGTGGTAGAGTTTCTTCTAGCAATTTAAGAATTAGTTGGTTTATCTAATTTTATGTATGATTTGGAAGTTTAGTAAGATTCTGTTTAAATACCTACATTACCATGTATCTATGTGATTCTATGCATGAAACATGTCTCTTTATGTGCTTTATGACATACCAACATATTAGGATTAATATGGTAAAGTTTGGTGTGTGTATCACAATCTTGGGTGCTATTTTACCCAAAACAAGTCAATCAATTCATTGAACCCATCGATTGGTTATGTGAATAGTCTCATGGTTTGAAAATGTTTATTGTTTGGTTGCGAGATCTGTAACACCCCAAAAAATTTCAGTTGAATTTTTTTTAATGAAAACATACACAAGTACAAGGGTGTTACCATCATGATGAGTACAAGCCTAGCCCCCGACCAGTCTCGCACCAACCACAAGGCTAATAATAATTTCACAAAACATTAAACAAACTTTAGATGGAGACCCGTAGAAATTCAAAATATTCATAGAGAGAAAATAAGAGTGTGTGATTAGAAGTCAATACAACTGAAAGGTTATATAGTCAAAGCCCCCAAGGGGATAGAATAGTACAACTCAATAAATGAAAAGAAAAAGTAAGAAGAGTTTGGACTACATCACTCTTTGGTCCCATGCCAAGTCCCAAAATGTCAAGACTCAGCCCCTCTTGACGTCTCAAACGTGCCATAGGCATCAAATATAGTGTTTCCTACCAACGCAAACTTAGAAGGAACATTTGCTTGTGGGAATGAGCAACGCCCATGAAACAAGCGATTAGTATGCTACGTACTGAGTAAGATAACCATACAAGGCCATATATAAAATAAAAGTAACACAAGCAGGTAACTATACATATAAGCCACACATGAAAGACAGACAATACAAGCCGTGATCCATTCCGGTTAAACTTAATCTGTAATCCCCCTAAATTTTAGAAAACCTATAATTTAATAAATAACTTTTATTTGAAATAAATTAGCTTTTAAAATTATTTAATTTAATTATTTTATGGACTTTGGAGTATATAAATTTGTACGGGAATATTTAGTAAATTAAAATAGATATTTTGTTATTTTATCATGCTATTTTTATTTAAATAATTTTTTAAACTAATATTTTACTAACTTTAATCCTTTTTAAACTAATACATTTGATTATAATGAATTAAATTATTAAATTAAATAATTTATCAAGAATATTACATTTTATGATTTTATAAATTAATTTATTTTATTTCCCCTATTTTCTCATTTTCCTTTTGCTTTTCCTACTCCTTTTTCTCTTTTTTTCTTCTTTCTTCTCTTTTCTTTTTCTCCTCCTTGGGCCGCCCGCACCGGCTTGCTTCCCCCTCCTTGCGCGTTGGGCCACAGGCCCGTTTCCCCCTTCTCCTCCTCGCACGCCTGCCCATCACAGCCCAAACGTCCCTCTTTTTTTCCAGACTAGACCGGCCCGCTCCCCTTCTTTCCTGTGTCGGTACAGCCGTTCGCACCCCCTTCTTTTCTCTCTTCTTCCACGCCCAACCAACATCTCCACCTGCCATGCCCGAGCACGCCGGCCGCCTGCAACTGTCGCCACCTACCACCGCACCTGCCTCCCTCTTGCTTCCTCTCCCTTCCCCGTCATTTTCTTTCCTATTTCAAGCCAAACCAGATCCTGGACCACAACTCGCATGCCCTCTCCCTTTCCTTCTTCTTCCCTCCCTTTCCCTGCCAACCGACAGCCCTGCCACCCTGCGTCCTCTCGCCGGCTAGCCACCTCCCCCCTCTCTTCTCCCTCTTCTTTTTCTTACCCTCACCAGCCCTCATTCCCCATAATTTTCGAGGCATTTCCTCCTTCCCCGAGCTCCCTCTTCTCTCCTTCCTTCTCCCCCCATTTTTCCCTAGTTTTTTATCTCCGCCGCCAACCGCCGCTTACACCACCGCACCTAGCCCCTGCGTCACCTTCTGTCACCACCTGCTACTGCCCTGTGCCACCACGAGACCCCCAAGCCACCCTCGAGCCCCTGCAGCTCCTCCTGCCTCCACCTCTTCTTTTTCTCCCCACTTTTCTCCCTTATCGCCAAGCCACCTGCAACCGCCCCATTTGGCGCGGTCCGGCCACCTCTGCTGCCACCAAAACCACCATTTGACACCCTGCAACCCCCTCTACCACCATCATGCCTTAGTTGGTCAAAAACAGCCCTTGCACCCCTCCATTTTTCCCTCCTTTTTTCCTTCCTTCTCAGCCTTTCCACCTCGACCCACCTCGGCAGCCATCTTTGCCGCCTTTCTGCCGTCGCCTCCGCCGCCCTATGCCACCGGGAAACCATACTTAGCCTCCACCTACACCCCCTCTTCACTCCTGCACCCTTACCTTACCTCCAATCCTCCCCCATCTACCTCCATTTCTAGCTTAAAGTCACTAAACTGAGCCACCTCCCCCTTCCTTCTACCTTACCCTATTTGACCCTCTTTACCCCTTAATCTGCATGTGACTCACGTTATTCATGCAGCGTGAGCTCCCCCTTTGTTTTTTGGAATTTATTTGGCTAAATTTTGAGGTATATTAATAGTTAATTAAAGTGTTTTATTATTAAATAAATTTTTATAAAGTTTTATCCTTTTAATTTCTTATTTCTAACATAATAATGATTGATATTATTTTTAGGTGTTGAGTTGCTAATTAAGCTTTGAATCTGTAACCGGAATACCAGTAAGGTTCGATTTTTGTGGGATTAAGGTAATCGCTAATCCTCACTTAAATGCATGGAAAAACGTATGCTAGCACATTAGGGATTTTAGTGCCTAGTATGATATATATATATATATATATATATATATATATATGATTGCTTATATTGATTGATAAAAAGAAAAGAAAAGAAAATTATGATAGCTTTTGTGCCATGTGTAAAGATGATACTTAAGGAATGAGTTTTATATTTGATGGAAATGTTAAATGCTTGTCTATGATGTATTATGTTGCTAATGCATGAATAATATTATTGTCTAAGGGTATTTTAGTAATACGCTTATGTAAGTATGTGATCTAATATATGTAGTTGCTAATGAGAATTATGTTGAATAATGACAAGTTGGTAGGGTTAAATGATAAGAATGAAGTGCTAATATTAGTATTTTATGTAGTGGTGGTAAATTCATAAAAGTGGTGTAAAAAAAAGGGGTTAAGTGGAAATTTTATAAGTGAAAAGGGTATTTTGGAAATTTTATAGTAAAGGGGTATTTTGGTAATTTTGAAAGAAAGGGGTAAAATGGTAATTTTGTAAGCAAGAGGGTATTTTGTAATTTCAAAAGAAAGGGGTGAAATGATAATTTTATAAGTAAAAGGATAAAATTGTAAGTTGTGAGAAAGAAGGGTATTACGGTAATTTTTGAGGCAAAAGAACAATATGGTAATTTTATGATTAAATGGTAAAATAATAATTTTATAAGTAAAGGGGTGTTATGGTAATTTTTGGAGAAAAGGGTAAAGTGGTAATTTTGGAGTCCAAGGGCAATATAGTAATTTTATAAGTGGTAAGAATGGTAATTTTGGAAGTAAGGGGTAAAATAGTAATTTTGGATGAAGGAGGGTATTATGGTAATTTGCAAGCAAAAGGGTAATATGGTAAAATTGGATGTAAGGGGAAAAATGGTAATTTTTATAAATAAAAGAATATTATGACAATTTGGGAGTAAGGGGTAGAAGAGTAATTTTGTAAATAAAAGGATATTATGGTAAACTTGGGAGTAAGGGGTAACTTGGTAATTATGATACCGACGAAAGATAATTTGGTAATTAAATTATGATTATAGAAGGGTAATTGGATAATTATGATACTAGAGAAGAGTAATTTGGTAAATTAACCAATTAAAGCCATTATGGTAATTTTAATAATGGAGAAGGGTAATATAGTAATTATAAAAATGGAGAAGGGTAAATTAATAATTATAAATATGGAGAAGGGTAAATTGGTGTTTATAATAATGGAGAAGCGTAAAATGGTAATTATGACAATGGAAAAGGATAATTTGGTAATTTAACCAACTAAGGGGCAATTCGGTAATTAAAATGATGGAGAAGGGAAATTTGGTAATTTAATCGACTAAAGGGTGAGCTAGTAATTATTTAACCTACTAAAGGGGAAAATTAGTAATCATAATAGCGAAGATGCGTAATTTAGTAATTTATCCAATTGAAGGGCAAGTTGTTAATTGTAATAAAAGAAAAGGGCAAAATAGTAATCTAACCAACCAAATGGGACATATGTTAAGTATAGTAATTATGAGGGGTGAATGGTGATATAAAAAGTGTAGGAGATAACTTGGTAACCTAAATTGGATAAAGGGTAATTTGGTAATTATGCAACCTAAAGGGTAATATGGAGTAAATTGTCAAGTAAGGAAGGGATACTTAGCAATTATATAAGTAATGGGTAAATCAGTAATTTGTACCTAACATGTCGTTGTGATTGTGGAATTTCATAATTTGATTTAAATAATGCTTATTAGCCAGGTAAGAGTATAGATAATTAGTAAGTATCACGAGAACAAATCTTAGATCGGTATTAGATGAGATCATGATGGCCTTAATGGTTTCTCGGTGATATCTTGGATAACTGTCTGAACAAGAAATGACTAATGATATCAGAACGATTAAAAGTGAATAGGTATTTGATTATTGTGCTCTTGGTGATCACCTTAATTAATACACTAATACTTAAAGTGAAAGACCTCGAGATCGGGAATAGTGACTCTTTAGGGGTCGCTACCTTAAAGACTTGGTTTAGTCCACAATTATTCTGGTATTTGCTAGTGTGCCTTTGTGCCCCAGCGAGACCCTATATCTTACTCTATCTAGTTCTAAGGACCTAGTTAGGGGGTATGCATACTTATGGATTAGGTGTCCTTATCGGTAGGGTACTGAATAGCTTCATGCACCAGTATGACCAGGGTACCTTTGCGTCCTTGGGTTCATGGTTGAAGGGTACTGAGTAGCTTATATGCACCGGTACGACCGGTGTACCTTTGTGTCACGGGTTCTAGATCTCCCATCTGAGACAAATAAATATAATTGTTGTGCTGATTAAAGAAAGAAAAAATACTAATCATGAAAGTGAAAGATTAATGAGTTGGGCCCAGTTGCCTTATGATATTGAGTACCGATCCACTGGTTATAATAGTGGCCCAGGAGCGTGTTGCCCTGGCAAGTGATATTGAGTACCGGTCCACCGAATATAATAGTGGCCCGAGAGCATTATTCCCTGGATGATGATTATATATATATTCCGATCCACCGACTAAAATAGTGGAGGTCCCGAGCTCAATAAAACCAGTCTTGCACGTGAATAAAGTTATGAAAAAATACTAATCACTTATAGTGGAACACTATGTGAGTCGGGGCCAGACCAATCCACCGGTA
The DNA here is from genome assembly GCA_030549775.1 of Tamarix chinensis. Classification (NCBI taxonomy): domain Eukaryota; kingdom Viridiplantae; phylum Streptophyta; class Magnoliopsida; order Caryophyllales; family Tamaricaceae; genus Tamarix; species Tamarix chinensis. The sequence goes on along the minus strand of CM060177.1, from coordinate 58,902,797 downwards.
TATAATAGTGGTTAGGTGTGTTCTTCCCTATAAGTAACCGATCCACCGGCTATAATAGTGGGGTTCTCGCACTCACGTGGATATAAAATATGAGATTGACTGAATGATGACGGAATAACTGCTTAAGGCCCGAATGTATTGATTTTACACTATGACATGGCTTAAGGCCCAAAAGTATCGATCATGACTTATAACTTGTTATATATGTGATTGTTATGTATGCACCACTTATTACATATGTATATAGCCTGCATTATATGTTGCATTGCGGGCCTATTTTTAAGTGTGGTATTAAAGGGTTACTCAGTACCATAGTACTAAAGGGATTCCCTTCATGGGGCCCTGCCTATTCAATGGGCAGTGCCCTTGCAGGTCTTTTCAGGTGCTACTCAAGTGGGCCACGGGAAAGCGAGTAAGGAATTATCCGGTACCGTCAGGGATTTCTCTTTCTCTTTTAAATTCCTGGTTTTTAATGTTATGTTGTTATTGTAACCACCATTGGTGGATTTTATTCTTGTAAACGATTTGATGCGCTACTCTGATTTATGTATGTTGAATTTCTTTCAAATTGTATTTCATTTTTCTTAGCCTTAGCACTTGGTACCGGAACGGTATGAGTGAACCGGTCTAGTACTAAGTATAGCGGTAATATTCCCAAAATTCACCGTTTAATATTTTGGCTTCCGCAATTTTCTTTTAATAAAACGAATTTCTTCAGTAGTGAATTTTGGGGGTGTTACATAATCATTAGATCTTTGGTCAATATTTCCAATTCACACCATTCTTATTATAAATACATGCGAGTATGGGAACCCCACTGTTAAAGTTGGTGGACTAGAAAACACCCAAGATAGAATGCACTTGGCCACTATTATTTGTCGGTGGAACGATCTCTAGGACACTAGGTATCTTACCACTATTATTAACCGGTGGACCGGTCTAGCCCCGAATCTCATGGTGTTTCACCGTAAGTAGATAGTATCTTTCCATAGCTTATCATCATTAGATTTGGTTTGTTGTAACACCTCCAAAATTTACTACTGAAAAATTTTGTTTTAAATAAAAGGTTTGACAGAAGTGAAATAACAAACTGTAAATTCTAGGAGTATTACCGCCAAACTTAGTACCAGACTAGTTCATTCCTACCATTCCAGTACTAAGTGCTAAGGCTAAACAAGGTTAACATCAAACACAAGTCATTAATAAAACAATGAGAGCCCACAAGAGGACTCTGTCATAGTCATACGGAAATCAGAGTGTGATTTAAAAATTACAACCCGAAGAGCAGGTAACTACAGTTTTCCAAAAATATAAAATATCATACGACATGACATAACTAGAATAAGAACAAAATATGGTAAAATAAGAGGAAAACAGAGTCCGGTCGGATCTCTCTTGACTCCCTAGACCAAGTCTAGGCTCAACTCTCGTCCTCGCCCGATGCCTCGTAAGTGTCGTAGGCATCAAAGACATCATCTCCTACCTGCACAAACTCAGATGGGTCTTTTGCTCGTGGGAATGAGCAACACCCATGAAATGGGTGGTCAATACGCTACATAATGAGTAAGGTAACCATATGGGCAAGGCTAGCAAGAAGCACACAAGTAAGGCCATGCAAGAGAATAAACACATAAGGGGCATAAAATAGTAATCCAGATTTACAAGATTAGGCTGAACTTATATTAGTGATTTACCGTAAATCTCTTTTAAAATAATTCCATGTGAGTGTAGGAACCCCACTATTATAGCCGGTGGACCGGAAGCACTCCATAGGGCAGAACGCACCTGACCACTATTATAGCTGGTGGGCCGGAATCACTCAGCAGGGCAATACGCACCTGACCACTATTATAGCCGATGGACCGGAAAATATATAATAACCTCACTGGCTCCGACTCACATGGTGTTCCACTATAAATGATTAGTGTCTTTCCATTCCATATACTTATGGTTCACACATTTCTTATTTTATTTCTGCATGAGTATGGGAACCCCACTATTATAGAAGGTGGACCGAAAATACTCCATATGACAGAACGCACCTGGCCATTATTATTGCCAGTGGACCGAAAAATATATGCATCCTCACTAGCCCCGACTCACAAGGTGTTCTACTGTAAGTGAATAGTATCTTTCCAAGATTTATTACCATAAAAGGTTTGGTTTATCGAGCCTGGAATCCCCCACTATTATAGCCGATAGACCGAAAACACTCAGCAGAGCAAAACGCACCTGACCACTATTATAGCCGGTGGACCGAAAAATCACTCAGTAGGGCAAAACGCGCCCGACCACTATTATAGCTGGTGGATTGGAGAATATATAACCTCACTAGGCCCTGGATCGATAATCTTTCACTTTAAGTGCTTAGTGTTTTATTGTATCTTATTCTATACATAACCTCGACTAGATATGCATGACTTACTCAACTTCCCGATAATTATGTCCCATACCTTGGGACTTTTACTTATTCTAGTGAATCCTAATGTCCTTCCTCACTCTTTCCTCATTACCATGAATCAACGTAATATAACTCTCTAGGGTTTTCTTCCAAGAAAACCCTATATGGCCTAACCTGCCTCTATCATACTCCAATTCATCACCTCGCTCGATTCTTTCCCAAGTGCCATATTTCACTTCCCATATAATATATGTGGCCATGAATCCCTAGTCGGCCATTCCAAAACTCTAGCAACCCTATTTCTCGATACGATATTATTCGTTCATCACTCTTACTTACCATCACTTCTTCCACATGACACATATATCTAACACAACCTATGATCCTGGGACTTCCTCCCAACTTTTTCCCACTCACTATGAATCCAAAATTCTTCTTTATTACCCAAACCATCATTTCTCTCGACCCACAAGTGACATTACAACCTTACTATCCAACTCCCACACATGATCACCAAAACCCTAGTTAGATTCCCGAAAACCCTAGTACTTCTCTTTTCGTTTATGCGACTCACTCAACACCCGAATACAATCTTCTCTCTTGATTCACTTTTCCCCCATATGACACCCCCTTCCATATTTTATCCTCATTATATCCATTTCCATCATTTTTTCCTCCCTTACACACTTCTCTCACTTAGGGTTTCCTCCCAAAACCCTAGTAAAATCCCCCATGCATCCATACATCAACCCGCATACTATTTTTCACATATGGACTTCAATCGCCCTAACGATACTTCCCTTACCTTGCTCAATCCTCAAATAAAGTTTTCCCACGTAAAAGTCATCCCCATGCAAAGACTAACCATCCCATGCAAACTCTAGACTTCCCATTCATGTTAAATCCATTCCCTTAATCTCATTCCCATTATTCCTCTTTTCCCCCACCTATAGGCCATAAGATAATTAAGCAATCATTATCATTCTCTAGTCAGCTCACTTTCTTCCCTTTTTCCATTTTTCTCATAACCACATCGTACTACTTAGGACCTCCTATCATGTATGTCATGAAGGGCATTATTACATAAGCATAATTCAAGTGTGAATAATAACATCATATTACACATATCATAACACATGCAACTTACCTTAACTCCATGCTTAGCAAGCTGCCCCAGGAACATGATAATATAAAATATGAATTATAAAGCACACCCATCAAACAAGCACACATAGCACATTCTTATACATAAAAGGCCTTAACCATATCCTTAACTAATACAACATCGAGCTTGGAGCACGCTCCTACGCCTCCTTAGGGTTTTGACTTGATTCACCTGTAAGAGGGAAATACTATGGGTTATTCCCTTTCTTACCACAGATTGTCATTATTCCTACCCTACCCTTATCATAATTTACTATTAGGGATAATAGTGATAATAGTAGTTTTATAATGAAAGTAGGGTTATTATTCTTAAAATAATTAATCGTGCCATTACTAACTAAAATAAGTCTTAGTAGCCACCATGGTTTATGTTAAAGTAGTCATAGTAATATTCATGGTATTAAGGTGACGTTTCCAATATCATCAATAAAAATAATTTTATTATTATTAGTTTTAGTGATAATACTAATATCGACCCAAAACCTAGTAGTGGTAATAATAATAGCTATGTAAGTAATATAGAAGTGGTGACCATAATGATTCTTATATTAATAATTGTAGTAGTGATAACAGGTTAGTGATTATGAAATATTGATGAAAGACGTGTTAACAATAATAATATTTATAGTAGTATTAATAATAATAATAATAATAATAATAGTAATAACAACAACAACAATAATAATAATAGTAACCGAAATGATAATAATAATATAAGGGTCCAAACATTTAAATTAATAAATAAAAGTAATAATGGATAAAGTTACTATTAACAATATTAGTAAGAAAATAATGATAATGATAATGGTAATAATAATAATAATAATAATAATAATAATAATAATAATAATAATACTAAAATTGTAGATCTCCATTAATGGTAGCATTAGTTAGAAATATTTCCAAAGTTAGGTGTAGTAGTAGTAGTAGTAGTAGTAGTAATACTAATAATAATAATAATAATAATAATAATAATAGGCTAAAGCTAGCATTAGTAATAATAGTAGGAATAATAGTGAGGGTAATAATAATAATAATAATAATAATAATAATAATAATAATAATAATAATAATAATAATAATAATAATAATAATAGTAACAACGAGGGAAAATCCTAATCATATTAACATTAAAGTTGTAGACCATTAATAATAATATTATTATTATTGGTTAGAACAATTATAAAGTAAATTTAAGTAGTAATAATAGTAATAATAATAATAATAATAATAATAATAATAATAATAATAATAACAACAACAACACAACTTTAATAATAATAATAACAGTATTATTATGATTATTATTATGATTATTATTATTATTATTATTAAGGGTAATACTATTAATATTACAAAAAATTATTAACACTTACATAAAAAGGGTTTCTGAAGTTAGATTAACTAGTGATAATGATAATAATAATAATAATGATGATGATGATGATGATGATGATGATGATAACTATAATAATAATAATACCCTTAATATTGATAAAAATTATTAATCACTTGTATTAAAAAGGTTTAGGGGTTGGGGAGGTTAGAGTACCACCTAGGATCGGTGGAAGGATTGGCGGCAGCGTGTGGCGGCGATGACGACGATGGTGGAGGAGGAAGAGAGGTGGAAATATGGGGTTATAGGCTAGAGGAGAGGGAATGAAGGGGTTTTTGAATTGGTGGAAGGTGTCTCAGGTGGAGAGGGCTGGAATGGAGGTGGTGGTGCAACCAGAGGTGGTGGTGCATGGCGGCCAGTGCGGTGGCCGAAAGTGGCGGGAGGTGGAGAAGGTAGAAGGAGAGGGAGGCAGGGAGAGATGGAGGTATGGGAAGGTAGAGGAAGGTCTCCTAGTCGTTTTGGGGGGTGGAGGAAGCATTGGTTGCGGCGGAATTGGCGGCGGGATGTGGTGCGAGGTGTAGTGCGGGGTTGGTGAGGGTTGATCGAGAAGCTGACTTTGCATAACCGGTGTAGCTCGTGCAAGTCAAATAGAGGAAGGAGGGAAGCTTGGTTCTATAAGAAGTGGTGTAAGGAAGGATTTTTTGGGCGGACTTGGCGATGGCGATCGCCGACGGTGGCGAAATAAGGGTCTAATCAGGTGGTGGTGCAAGGTCGGGATTTTATGGGTTGCCAAAACAAACGCTCGACCTAGGCTGCCAATGGGGTATTTATAGGCTAATTTGGGGGGGAAAGAAAAAGGAGGAAGAGGACAAGTAGGGTAGGGAGGCAGGACCACCGGCCAGCGGTGTAGTCCTGCCATGACAGGTTAGGTCGGGTTGGGGAGAGAAGGTAAAGGAAAGGGTATGCATGGAGGGGAGAGATGGGATTGGTTGGGGTCGAAAAAGGAAAGAAAACGATGGGAAGGGGAAGAGAAGGGAGGTCGAATGGTGTGTGGTGGTGGCCAGCGAAAGGAAGGTTGTAGGTCGGGGTTACTGGTCAGGATCGAGGGAGGAAGGTGATAGGTTGGACCGGTCGGTCCAGGGAAAAAAGGAAAGAAGAAAAAAAGGAGGGAGGCGGACCGGTTGGGGCAATGGGAAAAGGAGGGAAAAGGGTAGCCTTGCTAGCCTAGGTCGCGCCGAAGGAGGGAGAGGTCTGGATTACACGGGTCGGCCTAGTCGGGGGGATCGGGAAAGAAAGAAGAAAGGAGAACAACAAAAGGAAAGAAAAAGGAAAAAGGGAAAAAGGAAAAAGGGGAAAAAGGATGGGTTGGTGTGTTTGGTATTATTATTATTTTTAAAATTAATAATATTTATTATAATAATAATTAAATTCCTTTTTAGATTAATTTGGCTATTTTGGACAAATTTTCCTTAACTTCCATGTTAATTAGCAAAATACCCTAATTTTTTCCTAATTAAATTATTTATTATTTTCCTCTTGATTTACCTTAATTAGCTCTCTTAATTTTAATAAAATAATTTATTTAATCTATTTCTCTAATAAATCTTTATTTTGCCATAATTCCTAAATTAGAATTTTGGGGTATTTTATTTGTTGAGTTCGGGATCCCTCAATATTATAGCTGGTGAACTGGAAAACACATAGGGCAAAACGCACTTGGCCACTATTATTCATTGGTGGAACGGTCTCCGAGACACAAGGCGCCTGACCACTATTAGTCATACATGGATCAATCTAAGTCTAACTCAAAAATATTTCTCTTTAAATGCTTAGTATCTTAGTCGTGTGTTATTCGATAAATATTTCCACCCTAGACATGTATGTCCTTTCGACTACCCACTAATACAACCCATCTGCTCCTATTCTCCTGAAAGCCTACCCCATATCTTGGGACTTCTACACCCCCTAATACACCCAGACATCCTTCCCCCTTCTCCTCACTTACCATGAATACCAAACTCCTATGTGCATGGGTCAAGACCCAATTTCCCTCATCTTTGGGTTAACTCACTATCGCTCTCTATGGTTTTCCCCAAAAAACCCTAATTTGGTCTATATGGCTCAACCTTTATTTATCTCACACATCCCATTTTTTCTTTGCCCTAAACTCATCATCTCACTCGATTCATCCCCAAGCATCTCACTTCACTTCCCATTTTGCACATGTGGCCATGAAACCTTAGTTGGCCATCACAAACTCTAGCACCTCTCTTTTCTGATATGTTGGCATTCCATCACTCTCACTTACTATTCCCTCTTCCACATGACACACATTCACCCCCCATGTGACATCCTTCCACTATCAACTTATACTCCAATCCTTTCCATAATTTCCTCCACTTAGGGTTTTCCTCCTAAATCCTAGCCAAGTCCTCCATGCACCCTTATACCAACCTACGTACTATTTTCCACCTATGGACTCCAATCACCTGAACAACTCTTACCTTACCTTACTTAACCCTCGAGTTAACTTTTTCCAAGTAAGGATAATCCCCATGCAATGACCATCCATCCCATGCAAACCCTAGACTCCCCATGCAAGGTTCATTTCACTCTCTGATTTTATTCATATTATTCTTTTATTTGTCCACCTATAAGTCATTAGATACATAGGTCATTCTTACTTCCCTCTAGTCAAATCACTTCCTTTACACCTTTCATATTTTCATCCCCATATGATATTTTTATTTAAATCCTCCTAGCATGCATGTACTAAAGGGTCATATCACATAAGCACCACAAAGAAAAAGATACATTATCATTTTACATATGCCATAAAGAGAACACAAACGCTTACCTTAGCTCCGCATTGTGCTACAAGTGCATATTCATAATCACATAAGGTACATAAACATTTCATCACACATAACATACAATTCACATAATATACATATAAGGTCTTAACCACATCCTTACCTAAAACAACACCGGCCTTGGAGCACGCTCCTACGTCTCCTTAGGGGTTGGACTTGGTTCACCTATAAGAGGGGAAATACTAGAGTTAACTTCCCTCTTATTAACTTTTTCATTATATTCTACTCACCTCAATTGTAACCTAGTATTAGGGATAATAATAATAATAATAGATTTAGTAGTAAAAATAAGGATATTGTCCTTAAAAAGATTAATCATGCTATTATTATCCGAAATATGTTTAGGTAGTTATTTTAGTCAATGACAAGATATTATTAACAATAATAGAAATAATAATGATAATAACTTTAATAATAATACTAATAATAATAAGGTTAGAATAATAACTACACTATATAAATTATACTTAAGGGCTAGGAAGGGTTAGGGCACAACCTAGTGAGGGTGGCAGTTAGGTGGTGGCGATGATGACGGTGGTGGTGGAAGTGGTGGCTTGGAGAAGGTGAGTCTTTTAGGGATAGAAGAGAGAGGGTTACATGGTGATTATAGTGTTGGTGGACTCTCTAGTGTGAGAGGGTTGTAGTGGTGGTGGTGGCGCAACAAGGAAGGTGACGCAAGTGGTGGTGGTTGTGGTGGCTAAGGGTGGTAGAGAAGGAGAGAGGAGGAAGGAGAGTGAGAAAGGGAGAAGAGAAGGTAGAAGAGGTTTTGTTGGGTTAATTGGGTGGCAGGAAAGGTGGTGATTGAGGCGGAGGAGGTGCCACATAGTGGCGAGAGGGGCAGTGATGGGGTGCAAAGGGGCAGGTCGAGTAGCCAATTTTACACAATTTGGGTGGTTTGTGTAGGGGATTCAGGGGTGGTGAGTGTCTCGTTTGGTGGAAGGTAATGTAGGGAAGGGTTTGGGTGGTGTTTCCGACGGTAGCATTGCATGGTAATGGCTGGGGCTGAATCTGAAGTGGTGGTGGAAAAAATATGTAATAGATTCTGACATAGTAAAGGATGCCAAATGGGGTTTGTTTTGGATATTTATAAGGCAAGGGAGGGGTAAGAAGATAAAGGGTGAAGAGGACAAGGGGGCAGGTATGGCAGGGACTCTCCGACTAACGGTGGTAGGCTGTTATGAGTCTATAAATGGCAAGGGACAAATATAGCAGGGGAGAAGAAAATGAAAGGAAGGGGAGCACATGAGGGTGAGGGAGGTTTATCTCAAAATGGGAAGGATAAGGATAAGGGTAAGGGAGGAAGGAGGGTGGTGGGTCCTCAGTGCAATCTATAGAGTGGGGATGGGGAGAAAGGAGGAGGAAGAAGAAGGGTTTTGGCAGGTCTGTTGGGGGAAAAGAAAAGAAAGAAAAAGAGGGAAAATAGGCAAGCAAGGGAAAAAGAAAGAAAAAAGAATAGAGGGTTGGGCCGCATGGAGGAGAGAAGAGATGGGGGGAGTTGGGCCAATGGGCGTGGCCCAATCCGGCAATAAGACGAGAAAAGAAAAAGGTGAAAGAAGAAAAATAAGGGAGAAAAAGGGAAAAGGAAGGAAAAAGAGGAAAAAGGAAAATAGGTCAGTTGGGGATTTTGGATTTTTTGACATTTTTGAATATTTAAAAATAATAAAAATTAGTAAAATAATAATTAAATTCCTTTTTCTATTAATTTAGAAATTTTTTGGTAACATTTCCTTAATTCTATTTTAATTAGTAAATTACCCTAATCTTCCCTAATTAAATTCTTTATTAGTTTTCTCCTTTTCTCATCTTCATTACTCCCATTATTTTATTAAAATCATACACTTAATTAATTTTACTAATAGGTTCCTATTTTATCATAATTTCCTAAATTAGGATTTTGGGACATTACATCACTACCCACTTAAAGAAAGACTTCATCTTTTAAGTCACTTGCTAATTTCTAGGGCAAAAGGAAAAAGACGTTCTAAGTAGTTAAGGACAATACCAACACAAATCACTATACTAAAACCCCCTTAAAAAAAGTGTTTACTAAGGATTGTCATACCTACAGTGAAACGTTCCAGATATGCCTAGCGCATGTCCTTCTTAGCTACCAGGTAGCTTCTTTGGTTCCATGCCGGCTTTAGAGAATCTTCACGAGGGAACTGCACTCATGCAGTTCTTTTGGAGCTTAGTGTCAAGGATCTGCATAGGTCACTATTCATAGGTAGGGAATTGTTAAGCTCTATCTCATCCAGTCAAATCACATAAGAGGGATCAACAACGAACTTTCACAACTATAAGACGTGAAACACATTGTGGACTTGTGCCAATTCTAGAGGAAGGGCCAACCGATAAGCAACCTCGCCTACCTAATCTAGGATCTCAAAGGGGTCGATGTACCATAGTATTAGCTTACCCTTTTTTCCAAATCTATGCATTCCCTTTGTTGGGAAAACCCTTAACAACACTTTTTTCCGAGGCTCAAAATCACTATCTCGGTGCTTCCGATCAGCATAACTCTTTTGTCTGCTCTTTGCCACTCTCATCTGGTCCTAAATCTAATGGACATGCCTGGTCATATTCCCAACCATCTCTGGTCCCAACACCACTGTCTCACTAATGTCACTCCAACATAAGGGGGTCCTACACTTTTTCCCATACAATGCCTTGAAGGGAGCCATCCCTATACTGGCTTAAAAGTTGTTGTTGTATGAAAATTCTATAAAATGAAGTCACTCCTCCCAAAAACCCTAGAAATATAACACACAAGCCCTCATCATATCTTCTAGGGTTTGTATGGTTCGCTTTGTCTATTCATCAGTGGCATGGTGGAAAGATGTACTCATTTTCAACTTTATCCCTAGGAATTCTTGCAAATTTCCCTAAAAATGAAGAGAAACCTCAAGTTTCTATCCAGTACAATGTCCTTTGGAACCCCATGTTGACTAACCACATACTTCATGTAGACATCCGCTAATTTATCCATACTCCACGTGGACTTCATCAGAATAAACACACCCAACTTAGTCAATCTGGCCACAATGACCCAAATAGTATCACAGTTGCTCCGAGTCCTAGGTAAACCAGTGACAAAGTCCGTGGAGATAGAATCCCACTTCCATCTTGACACTTCTAAGGGTTTAAGTAGTCTCGTAGGTCTTTGATGCTCAATCTTGACCTCCTGACATATTAGACATTGGGACACTAACTCGACCACTTCCCACTTCATATGTAGCCACCAATACAATACGTGTCCCCTCTTGGGTGAACTGAGTATGGGGTTTGATGTCCCTCTTCCATAATAAAATACTTTAACTCTAGAAATCCTTGTGGTACATACTAGCATCTCTTGTAACGAAGGCTACCATCCTCGTGAATTTAGAACCCTTTTGTAGGCCTTCTTGTAACTTTTGTTGGATCCTCTCGAGCTTGACATCTCTAGTCTGGCTAGCTTAAATCTCCTCAAATATGGTGGGAGTGATTGTTAAGGCCTCATGCAGGTCTTAAGGTCACCTTGCATCTCCAACCTTGACAAATCCTCTATCATTTGATCAGCCACTACACAACAATGTGCAAAATGTGAGGTCTTCTTACTTAAGGCATCTACAACTACGTTGGCCTTACCCTCGTGGTAGGTCAAGTTGATGTTGTAGTCCTTGATCAACTCTAACCACTTCCTTTACCTCATTTTTAGCTCCTTTTGGGTGAAGATGTACCTGAGGCTCTTGTGGTCTATGAAGAACTTGCCACTATAGGGCAAAAACCACTATAGCTAACTCTAGGTTGTGAGTAGGATAGTTTTGTTCATGCCACTTTAATTTTTGAGAGGCATACATGACCACTCTGCCATTCTAAATCAACACACAACCAAACCCATTCTTGGATGCATCACTATAGACCTCAAACCCTTCTGAACCCTCTTACAGAGTCAGCACAGGTGTTGTGGTCAAATACCTCTTCAATAATTGGAAGGCTCCCTCATAAGTCTTGTCCCACTAGAATCTTGTGGTCTTCTTCAAGAGGTTGGTTAAAGGATAGGCAATCTTGAAGAAATTCTGCACAAATCTTCTATAATACCTTGCCAATCCCAAGAAACTCTAGACCTTTGTTATACTCGTGGGAGGCTTCCACTCTATGATTGCCACAATCTTAGCCGGGTTAATAGCTACTCCTCTAGTTAACACTATGTACCCAAGGAAGGCCACTTATTAAAGCCAAAATATGCACTTGGACAACTTTGCATACAAGTAGTGCTCTCTCAGTAGACTCAAGATAGTACGGAGGTGCTACTCACGCTCCCCATTCCCTTGAGAGCACACCATGATATCATCAATGAATACTACTATGAATTGGTCGAGGAAGGGTCTGAAAATTCTCGTTATTAAATCCATGAAAACTGTAAGCACATTAGTAAGCCCAAATGGAATCGCTGTAAATGCATAGTATCTATGCCGGGTCTCAAAAGTGGTCTTCATAATATCAGCATCAATGATCCACAACTTATGGTACCTTGACCTTAGGTTGATTTTAGAGAACACCATGGCACCTCTCAACTGATCAAAGAGATCATCAATTCATGGGAGTGGGTATTAGATCTTCGTCGTCAGTTGATTTAACCCTTGGGAGTTCATGTAGAGACAGAGACTACCATCCTTTTTCTTCACGAACAACATTGGTGCTCCCTCACGTGACACACTTGGTCAAATTTACCCATGGTCTAATAATTCCTCTAGTTGGGACTTTAACTCCTTTAGTTTAACGGGCACCATTCGATAGGGTGCCTTTGTGATAGGCTTATCTCTTAGCTCCAGCTCAATTGTGAAGTCAATTTCTCAAACTAGGGTACCCGATATTTCCTCTAGAAACACATCTAGGAGCTCTCTTACCATTGGGATGCCTTCTAGGGCTAATAAGTCCTTGCTCAACTCTTGTATACTACACAAGTATAGTGGATACCCTTTTTGATCAAAGAGCGTAGAGCAACTACCGATACTACCTTGGTAGTGGGCTTAGGTTGTGTCTTTCTATATGAAAGTTTGGTTCCCTTTCGGCCCCATAACATCATGTGCTCTCATGCGCATTTGATCATGGTCTGATACCTCCCTAGCATATCCATACCCAATATCATATTGAAGTCCCATAAATCCATCCCAACCAGCTCCACTAAGAAGCCTACCCCACCTATGACTAAGGCCACATCAAAAAATAACTTGGTATATTCCATCCTATCACTCGAAGGAAGCATCATAGATAATGCTACGCTAGCAAAGGGTGACAACTTAGCCTTATCAACAAAAGTAGATGACATGAAGGACAAGGATGCACCTAAATCAAAGAGAACATATACTGGTAGAGATAATAAGGTGAACATATCTGTGATGACATCTAGCTATCAGTCAGCCTTTGCTTGATTGATCATGTTCAGGTCCACCTGATTGGCCTCCTCTCTAAGGGAAGGGTCTGGATCCCTAAGGCTTTCCCTTGTCCTCCCAAACTAGGCCACCAGCTGGTGCCGATGCTCGATGGTGGAACTGTGGAGGTGCGGTCTCGAGGTGCTATTGGTATGCCTATTGCTGGGGAATCAGGGATCCCCTCTTTTGGTACTGCTAGGTCTGATATTTTTGGGTATGTAGCGATCCCCAATACTCGAATGCTTTATGGACCAACTTGCCATAGTTCAGGCATATTATAATTCTACCTCCATAATATGTGCCTGATTGACTCAGGCATATTATAATTCTACCTCCATAATATGTGCCTGATTGACTCCAGCTACATTGTTTGCAAGCAAGTACCCTCGGTGGCCCCTGACCTTTGACCTAGTCTCTGAGCTAGTGTCTCACGGGTCCTCCTACTCGTGGCTAGGTCTTAATCCTAGAACTCTAGCCCTTAGGTTTCCTCTTCTTAAGGATGGTCGCCTACTGTTGGACCAGAGTGGTGACAATGCAGCATGCTCGTAAAGGGTATCTAGATCGGTGAAGGCTACTGTAATACCCCAAAAATTTCGAAAACCTATATTTTAATAAATTACTTTTATTTGGAATAGAATTGCTTTTAGATTATTTATTTTAATTATTTTATGGATTTTAGACTATATAAATTTAGATAAGATTATTTAATAAATTAAATATAAATATTTTTCTAATTATCATATTATTTTTATTTAAATAAATTCCCAAACTAATATTTTACCAACTTTATCCTTGTTTAAACTAAAATATTATATTATAATAAATTAAATTATTAAATTAAATAATTTATCAAGAATATTATATTTTATGATTTATAAATTAATTTAATTTATCTTCCTATTTTTCCATTTCCTCCTTTTACCTTTTTTTTTCTTTTCTTCTCTTTTTTCCTTCTTCCCCTTCCTTGGGCCGTCCGCCCGGCCTGCACAGCCCCTCTCCCCCGCACGACTGGGCCACAGGCCCAACCTTCTCCCTTGCCCCTCGTACGCCCGTCCCTCCAGCAGCCCAACGTCCCTCCTTATTTTTCCTTTGGACCGGTCGGGCTACTCTTCCTTCCTACGCCGGTCCGACCGCCCGCCAACACCCTTCTTCTTCTCCCCTCTTCTCCTCCCACGCTCGACTCTTTCTGCCATTGTCGAGCGCCGACTGCCACCTGCAACCTGACCACCACCTACCTCCCTGCCCTCTCTCTTCCTCTCTCCCCCGTCGTTTTCTTTCCTCATTCGAATCCAACCAGCCCTGGACCACAGCCTCGCGTGCCCTGGTTTCTTTCCTTCTCCTTCCCCGTCTTCCCCTGCCACCCGACCACCACCTGCCATTACAGCACCGATCGGCCAACCTTGCCCCTCTCTTCCCCCTCTTCTTTTTCTTCATCTCCCAAGCCCCTCATTCGCACTTTTTTTTCGAGCCTATCATCCTCCCCCGAGCTCCCTTTTCTCTCCTTCCTTCTCCCTCCATTCTCCCCCAGTTTTTGATCACCACCGCCCGCCGCCGCTTGAACCACCAATACCAACCCCCTGCGCCGCCTTCTGCCACTGCCTACTACCACCCTGCACCACCACACAGCCCCTTCGAGCCCTACACTTCCTCCCTTCTCCTCCTTTTCCTTTTTCTTCCCAGATTTTTCCCCTTACCGTCGAGCCACCTGCAACCGCCTCTACCGCCGCCGTCCGGCCACCTCTGCCGCCACCCAACCCACCGTTCGACACCCTGCAACCCCCTCTACAACTGCCATCCATTAGTTGGCCGAAACCAACCCTTGTACCCCTCCATCTTTCCCTCCACTTTTCCTTCGTTCTCAACCCTTCCACCTCGACCCACTTTGGCAGCCACCTTCGCCGCCTTGCCGCCGCCGTCTCCGCCGCCCTATGCCGCCTTGAAACCGTCCTTTGCCTCCACCTACACCCCCTCTACACTCCTGCACCATTCCCCTGCCTTAGAACCTCCCCTAACCACCCTCTTTTCTAGCCTAAAGACCCTAACCCGAAAATGATGAATCTTGCTTCCTTCACCCCCCTTTGAACCCTTCCACCCCTTATTTTTGCATGAAACTCACGCTGCCCATGCAGCGTGAGCTCCCCTTGGTTTTAAAAAAATTGTTTGGATAATTTTTAAGGTAAAATGGTATTTTATGTTAAGTGTTTTATTAATTAAAATTTATAAAGTTTTATGCTTTGGTTCTTATTTCTAACATAAACATGATGGATATTATTTTTAGGTGTTGAGTTGCTAAATAAGCTTGGTAAGATTGATATTTTGCGGGATTAAGGTAACCGTTAATCCTCCCTTAAATATATGGAAAAATGCATGCTAGCACATTTAGGGTTTAGTATGATTTTATGCAGGTTTGGTATGCTTAGCATGATATGTTTATGGTTTCTTATATTGCTTGTTAAAAAGAAATATCATGATAACTTTTATGCCATATGTAGGTATGTTAATTAAGGAAGGAGTTGGAATATGGATAGAAATGTTAAACACTTGTTTATGATGTACCACGTTGTTAATGCATGAATGATGTTATTGTTTAAGGGTATTTTAGTAATTATGCTTATGAGATAAATAAATCAATGTGTGTAGTTGCTAATGAGTATTATGTTGAAAAATGATAAGTTGGTGGACTTAGATGATAAGAATGAAGTATTAATATCATTATTTTATGTAGTGTTAGTAAATTCATAAAAATGGTGAATAAAGGGGTTGAGTGGAAATTTTATAAGTGGAAAGGGTATTTCGGTAATTTTTGAGATAAAAGAACAATATGGAAATTGTATGATTAAATGGTTAAATGATAATTTACAAGTAAAGGATAAAATTGTAAGTTGCGAGAAAGAAGGGTAAAATGGTAATTTTGGAAGTAAGGGTAAAATAGTAATTTTGGATGAAGGAGGGCATTATGGAAATTATTCAAGTAAAAAGGGCATTATGGTAATTTTGGAGGTAAAGGGGCGAAATTGTAATTTTATAAGTAAAGGGGTAATATGGTAAATTGGAAAAGAAGGGCAAAATGGTAATTATGTAAGGAAAGATAAAGATGGTAATCTTGGATGTAAAAGGGTAAAATAGTAATTTGTAAAGTAAAAGATGTATGGTGGTAATTTTCATAAATAAAAGGATATTATGGTAAAATTGGATGTAAGGGGTAAAATGGTAATTTTGTAAATGAAAGGATATTATGGTAAACTTGGGAGTAAGGGGTAACTTGGTAATTATGATAACGACAAAAGATAATTTAGCAATTAAATTATGATTGTAGAAGGGCAATTGGATAAGTATGATACTATAGAAGGGTAATTTGGTAAATTAACCAATTAAAGGGCATTATGGTAATTTTAATAATGGAGAAGGGTAATATAGTAATTTTGATTATGAAAAAGGGTAAATTAATATTGGTAATTATGAAGAAGAGTAATTTGGGATTTGTGATAATTAAAAAGGGTAAATGGCAATTAAAATAATTGAGAGGGGTAAAATGGTAATTATGATAAAGGAGAAGGGCAATTTGGTAATTTGTTCAACTAAAAGGGCAATTTGGTAATTTAGCCGATAAAAGGGTAAAGTGATAATTGTTTAACCAACTAAAGGGGGCAAAATAGTAATCATGACAATGAAGGAGGGTAATTTAGTAATTTATCCAACTCAAGGGCAATTTAGTAATTATAACAAAGGAGAAAGGCGATTTGGTAATATAACCAACCAAAAGGGAAATATGATGAGTATAGTAATTATGAGGGGTGAATGATGATCTAAAAAGTGTATGAGATAATTTGGTAATCTAAATCGGATAAAGGGTAATTTGGTAATTATGCAACCTTAAGGGTAATATGTTAATTTATCAAGTAAGGAACGGATACTTAACAATTATATAAGAAAAGGGCAAATGAGTAATTTGTACCTAATAGGTCCCAGAGATTGTGGAACATTAACATGATTAAATAATGTTGATTAGCTAAGTAAGAGTATCTAATGATTAGTATGGCCTTGATGGTTTCTCTGTGACATCCTGGATAATCCTCTGAATAAGAAACGATTAATGATACCGAAACGATTGAAAGTGAATAAGTATCGGATCATCGTGCTTTCTGTGATCACCTTAATTAAGACACTATTACTTAAAGTGAAAGACCTCGAGATCGGGAATGGTGACTCCTTAGGGGTCGCTACCCTAAGGACGTGGTTTAGTCCACGATTATTCTGGTATTTGCTGGTGTGCCTTTGTGCCCCAGCCAGGCCCTATATCTTACTCTTCCTAGCTCTACTGACCTAGTTAGGAGGTATGCATACTTATGGATTAGGTGTCCTTGTCGGTAGGGTACTGAGTTAGCTTTATGCACCAGTACGACCAGGGTACCTTTGCGTCCTTGGGTTCATGGTTAAAGGGTACTGAGTAGCTGATATGCACCGGTACGACCGGTGTACCTTTGTGTTCCGGGTCATCGATCTCCCAATCGAGGCAAATAAATATGATTGATGTGCTGATTAAAGAAAGGAAAGATATGATAATTGAAAGTGGAATATTAATGAGTCGGGCCCATATGATTTACGATATTGCGTACCGGTCCACCAGTTATAATAGTGGTCCAGGAGCGTGTTGCCCTGGTGTGTGATTATGAGTACCGGTCCACCGGATATAATAGTGGTCAGGAGCGTTGTGCCCTGGATGATGAGTTATATATATATCCTGGTCCACCGGTTATAATAGTGGCCAGGAGCGTTGTGCCCTGGATGATGATTACATATATATTCCGGTCCACCGGCAATAATAGTGGGGGTCCCAAGCTCAATAAAATCAGTTATGTATGTGAATAAGATTATGGAAAAATACTAATCACCTATAGTGGAACACCATGTGAGTCGGGGCCAGACCGGTCCACCGGCAAATAATAGTGGTCAGGTGCGTTCTGCCCTGTGTGTTTATCTTCCGGTCCACCGGCAATAATAGTGGTCAGAGGCGTTCTGCCCTGAGTATATACTTTCCGGTCCACCGGCTATAATAGTGGGGTTCTCGTACTCACATGGATATAAAATATGATATTGATGGATTAATGACAGAATAATGGCTTAAGGCCCAAAGTATCGATCTTGTCTTATAAAGTATTATGTTTTTCATTGTTATGTATGCATCTCTCATCATTTATATGTGTGTGGCTTGCATTATGTGTCGTATGCGGGCCTATCTTTAAGTGTGGTATTAAAGGGTTACTCAGTACCGTAGTACTGAAGGGATTCCCTTTATGGGGCCCCTGCCTATTCAATGGGCAGTGCCCTTGCAGGTATTTTCAGGTGCTACTCAAGTGGGTTACGGGAAGGAGAGTAAGGAATTTTCCGGTACCGTTAGCTTTTTCTCTTTCTCATTTAAATTCTTGGTTTTAATATTAACGTTGTTAAAGTAACCACCGTTGGTGGATTTTATTCTTGTGAACGATTCGATGCGCTACTTTGATTTAAATATGTTGAAGCTTGCAATTTACTCTGATTTATGCATGTTGAATGTCTTTCGAATTGTATTTCATTTTCTTAGCCTTAGCACTTGGTACTGGAACGGTATGAGTAAACCGGTCTGGTACTAAGTGTGGCGGTAATACTCCCAAAGTTCACATTTTATTTATCTGCTTCCGCTATTATCTTTTAATAAAACGAAATTTTTCAGTAGTGAATTTTGGGGGTGTTACAGCTACTACTCCATCATTCGATGGATGATGAAGTTTAACCCCCTGCTCGAACTAAAACACCACCATGAACTCACTAGTGGTGATCCTTGGGGTAAATCAGAGTAGCTATGTGAAGACAACATGGTACTAGCGAACCATCATGTTACCCTAGGTGAGATGCATGAACTCTCAGAGCTTGTCCCTCATCAGGCTCTTAAGGTAGAATCTAGAGTTCAAGGTAGCCTTAAATGCCTCCCAAGTCATCGAAGGACTGTCTCAAGCACGATACTCCACCCACCAGGCATCTGCTATGCCTCTCAAGAAGAAAGCTGCTATGTTGGCCTGCCGAGCCGGAGGGCAGTCCACTGCTTCAAAGGTTTGATCTATGTCCCTGATCCACCCTTTGTGGACCATCGGGTCCTCCTCACCGGAGTACATCAAAGGATGATGCCCAGTAACCCTCCGGAGCCAGTCCTCACCAATGCCCTCGGAGTGGTGAGGGTACAGGGTCTGCACTAGAGGCTAGTGTTGCACAAACTCCATAAAGGCCTTGAAAGCCTCCTCTAGACTTCTTAGCCGTTCATCATGGAATGTAGTTGTAAGAGAAAAGGGGCATTAGAAGTGAACCTATAGGTTTAATGCAATTTATTACATACTATTTCCCTTTCCTCAAAAATCCCTAGTCTACCCTTTTGTTCCTCACTATGGTCCAGACTTAGAGTTATTAAAATGAAAAGACCTTTTTAGGGTTCGAAAAGGCTTAGACATTCGGAAAAACTTTGTTAATAAAAACTTTCTTTGAAAATACGTCGTGGTTATTAGAACCAACGCTCTGATACCAACTTGTAATACCCCCAAAAATCCTAGTTGAAAACTTTTATTTAATTAGAACATACATAGGAATATGGGTTGTTACCACCGTGATTAGCACAAGCCTGGCCCTCAACTAGTGTCACACCAACCACAAGGCTAAGAATAATTTCACAAAACATTAAAAACACTTAAGACGGCAAACCGTAGAACTTGGAAATATGCATAAAGAGAAAATTAGAGTGCGTGATTAGAAGTCAATACAACCGAAAAAGGTTACCATTGTGCACATGTGGCCACAAAGCCCTAGTTAGCCATCTTAAAGCCTATCACTTTTCTTTCCTTATATGTTGTCCCTCCTTCACTCTCACTTACCATTATCTCTTCCACATTACACATATTCACCCTCCATGTGACATCCTTCCACTCTCACCCCATACTCCAATCCTTTCCATAATTTCCTCTACTTAGGGGTTTCCTCCCAAACTCTAGCTAAGTCCCCTATGTACCTTTATACCAACCTATGTACTATTTTCCACCTATGGACTCCAATCACCCCAACAACTCTTCCCTTACCTTACTTAACCCTCAAGTTAAATATTTACATATAAGGATCATTCCTATGTAAATACCATCCATCACATGAAAACCCTAGACTCCCTATGGAAGATTCATTTCACTCTCTGATTTTATTCATATTATCCTTTTATTTGTCCACCCATAAGTCATGATATACTTAAGTTATTCTTTCTTCCCTCTATTCAACTCACATTCTTTTCCCCTTTCATCTTTTCATCCCCACACCATATATTTTTTAAAGCTTCCTAGCATGTATGTCTTAACGAGCCATATCACATAAGTACCACAAAGCACAAGATACATTATCATTTTACACATGCCATAAAAAGAACACAAACACTTACCTTAGCTCCACACTGCACTACAAGTACATATTTATAATCACATAAGGTACACAAACATATCATCACACATAACATACAAATCACACAATACACATATTATGCCTTAACTACATCCTTACCTAAAACGACACCATGCATTGAGCACAAATTTACAAGGGCCCTCTGCTCATGGGAATGAGTAGCACCCATAAAATCGGTGATCAGTATGCTATGTACTGAGTAACGTAACCATATGTGTAAGGCCATCAAGAAACAAACAAGTAAGACATACAAAGCACAAATCAGGTTCATGTCATCAGGCCAAACTTAGACTAATATTTTTTTCCAACACATTTCTTATATTAATTCTGCGTGAGTACGAGAACTCCACTATTATGGCCATGAGTCTTAAAGGAAGGGAGATTCTCATCATTGACATTGATGGTGTAATTCATTTGATTCATAGAAGCCATGAGCATCTTGACAAAATAAGGGGGAATTATGAGGCATATTAAAACCTTTTCAAAAAATCCTAGTTAAGTGAGTCATAGGCATTCTATAAGTCAACTTTCATCCTATAAATCATTTTAACACTCTACACATCACACCCTTTAGATTCAACTCTCATCATTCGCCTTACTCCTCAAGCATACATGTGGTCACAAAACCCTAGGCAGCCATACCAAACCCTAACTAGCCATAACAAACCCTATCTTCCTCGTGTCCACATGTCACCCTTCCATTTCTCACATTCCACTTATTATTTTTCCATGCTAATCATGCTCATCCTTACTTGATCATTTTCATCATCCTCTCATACTCCACTCAACCTCACTTATTTCTCCCCTTTTACTACCTCCTCAAATTAGGGTTTTCCCCCAAACCCTAGCTCAGCCTCTTATGTACCCTTATATTGTCCTACAAACTATTGTTCGCCCAAAGCCTCCAAACACCCAAATAACTCTTCCATTACCTTCCTTACATCCCAGGTCAACTTTTCATACATAAACTTCACCCCCATGCATACTTTACACATCCTATGCAACCCTTAGAACTTTTTCATGCAAACCCTAAAATTTACGAAACCCAAAATTCTCCCATGCAAACCCTAGATTCCTCCATGCAACCCTAGGTTCCTCACTCATGGTCATGCAACACTTAGGTCAACTCCACCTCATTTTATACCATATCATCATATTACTTAACCTAGCATGCATATCTTATGGGCCACATTATTCCACATCAAAAACACAACTTATACATATTATACACATGCCATAAAATATCACATGAAAATACCTCAACTCCAAGTCATACTCCACATATATTAGTTATCACAATACACATAAAATACATCATATTTCATGGCATATGACATACAAGGCATGTAAAACACATTACATACAAGTGGCCTTAGCTACACCCTTACCTAAAATGACACCGGTTTTAGGCCACGCTCTTACGCCTCCTTAAGGATGTGATTGGTCTCACCTATAAAAAGAAAAAACTAAAGATTAGGTTCCCTCCTACCAAAAATACTATTATGTACTAATTTATTCTAAGACTGGGTTTTTGATAAAATAATAACATATTAATAATAATGACATTAACTAATTACTAATTTTGCTAATGATATAAGAAATAATAGTAATACTGTAAAAGTTGATAATATAAGGTTTGAAGACTTTACCATAATAATAATAATAATAATAATAAATACTAATAATAATAATAATATGGTTTGAAATAAATGGTGGAATAAGGGCTTTGACCCTTCACCAAAATAATAATAATAATAATAATAATAACAACAATATGAAAATAATAATAAATAATAATAATAATAATAATAATAATAATAACGATAAAAACCATTATAATATTGCAAAATAATAATAATCATAACGGTAATAATAGTAATGATAATAATCGAAGACAAAATAAAGTAGGGTTTTGACCCTACATTGAATAAATAATAAAATTAATAATAATAATAATAATAATAATAATAATAATAATAATAGTAATAATAATAATAAGACATGATATTAATAATACTACTACTAAAATTCAAAATAGACATAATATGGTCTCAGCCCTTTCTAACATAATACTACTAATAATAATAATAATCATCATCATCATATAATAATAATAATAATAATAATAATAATAATAATAATAATAATAATAATAATAATAATAATAATAATAATAATAGAAACAACAACAACAAAAGTAATAATAATATAATTGAAATAAAAATATAATAGGGCTTTGGCCTTCAATAATAATAATAATAATAAAACAAATTAGTAATAACAATAACAACAACAACAACAATAACAATAATAATAATAATAATAATATAAAAACATCAAAATAAAGGAAAAAATAAAATAAATAAAGCTTATATAAATAGTGAACAAAGTGTAATCCCCCAAAATTTCAAGAACCTATAATTTAATAAATAGCTTTTATTTAGGGAAAATTAACTTTTAAAATTATTTAATTTAATTATTTTATGGATTTTTGGGTATATAAAATTGTGTAGGAATATTTAATAAATTAAAATAAATATTTTATTATTTTATCATACTCATTTTATTTAAATAATCTTTCAAACCAATATTTTACTAAAATTATCTTTTTAAACCCATATATTTAATTATATTAAATGAAATTATTAAATAAATTTATTACCCAAAAATATTACACTCTATTATTTTATAAATTAAATTATTATAATTTCTTTATTTTCCCTTTTCCTTTTTTCCGTTTTTCTTTCTCTCTCCTTTTTCCTCCTTTTTCTCCTTTCTTTCTTTTCCTTTTTTTTTCTTCTCCCTTTGGGCCGCCCGCACCAGGCCGACCTCTTCCCCTCCCTACACGTTGGGCCACATACCCATTTCTTCCCCTCCCCTCCTTCCTCTCCCTCCCCCACATGTGTCGGCCCAGATTAGCCTCTTCTCTCTTTCCTCTTCTTCCCTACCCGAGCCGGCCTAGTTCTTTTTTCCCCCATGCCCAACCTGTCCCCTTCTCCTTCCCCCTTCTTCTCCTTCCTATCTTTGTCATCCAGCCCTGACCTACCCTCAACACAATGCCTGACACCGAGATGCCCTACAACTTCCACCACTGTAACCCTCTCTCTCTCTCCCTCTCTCTATCTCCCATCTTTATCTTCCCTATTTTGGACCCAACCAACTCTGCACCCCCAACCCACATGGCCCTTCTTTCCCTATTCTTCCCTCCCCTCTCCTTGCCATCCAACAACTGCCTACCAACCTACGACCTACCACCAACCGGCCACCTACCCACTCTACTCCCTCTCCTTTTTCTTCTTCCCCACTACCTCATTCTTCCCCATAACATCGAGCTCCTTGTCTCCTCCAACTTCTTTCTCTCATTTTCTTCTCCTTCCATCTACTCTCTATTATGCACCACCGCTGCACCAATCCCCCTACACCGCTCCCTGTCGCCCTCTACCTCAGCCCTGAACCAGCACAACACCACCTTGAGCCCCCTATAGCTCCCTTATTTTCCCTTTTCTTCTTCCTCTTATTTTTCTCCCTTCTCGGTAACCTCCATACAACCCCTCTGTCTGCCATCGTCCCGCCGCCTCTACCACCACCTAGGCCACCAAACCACTCCCTACAATCTCCTCTATCACCCCCACACTTCCTTTGGCTGAAACCAACCCTTGCAGCCCCTTATTTCCCCCTCCCTTTTCCTTCCTTCTCAGCCACGCCCACCTCAACAACCCCCTTCACTGCCTCGTAGCTACCACCTCCGCTGCCCTTAGCCACCAACAACCCATCCCTGACCACCACCTACACCCCCTCTTCACCCCTACACCCTTCATTTGCCCTAAATCCTCCCCCATCTACCCTCTTTCCTAGCCCCGAAACCCTAACCCAAAAACATCACTTCCTCCTCCTTTTTATACCATTTCGAGACCCTCTCCCTTATTTATTTGCATGCAGCTCATGCTGCATGAGCAGGATGATTTGCTACATTTCTTAGTTTATTTGGTTAATGATTTTAAGGTATAATAATATTTTAAGTTAAGTATTTCATTAATTAAATTTTATAAAATTTTATGCTTTGGTTTCTCATCTCTAATATGATAAGTTTTGACACTACTTTTAGATGTTGATTTTGTTATCTAAAGCTTGAATCTTCAATGTGGATGCCAGTAAGGTTTGCTTTTGTAGGAATTTAAGGTAATCTTTAAACCCCACTTAAACGCATGGATAAACATATGTTAGTACATTAGGGTTTGTAATACGTTATTATGCTTGTTATATGTTTGTTAATATAATATACATGTAACACCCCCAAAATTCACTACTGAAAAATTTCGTTAATTAAAAAGGAAATTAGCAGAAGCAAAAATAAATAAAATGTGAACTTTGGGAGTATTACCGCCACACTTAGTACCAGACCGGTTCACTCATACCACTCCAGTACCAAGTGCTAAGGCTAAGAAAAGTAAAATACATTCTGGAAGAAATTCAAACACACATAAATCAGAGTAGTGCATCAAATCGTTTACAGGAATAAAATCCACCAATGGTGGTTACAGTAACAACATAACATTAAAACTAGGAATTTAAAGAGAAAGAGAAAACCCTAACGATACCGGATAACTCCTTACTCTCTTTCCTGTAGCCCACTTGAGTAGCACCTGAAAAGACCTGCAAGGGCACTGCCCATTGAATAGGCAGGGGCCCCATAAAGGGAATCCCTTCAGTTTATGGTACTGAGTAACCCTTTAATACCACACTTAAAGACAGGCCCGCATACGGCACATAATGCAAGCTACAAACATAAATAATGAGAGGTGCATACATAACCATAACATACATAATAATTTATAAGTCACGATTGATACTTTTGGCCTTAAGCCATGATTCCATCATCATTCAACCAGTATCATATTTTATATCCATGTGAGTGCGATAATCCCACTATTATAGCCGGTGGACCGGAAGTAAACACACAGGGCAGAACACCTCTGACCACTATTGTTGTCGGTGGACCGGAAGGTAAACACACAGGGCAGAACGCACCTGACCACTATTATTTGCCGGTGGACCGGACTGGCCCTGACTCACATGGTGTTCCACTATAAGTGATTAGTATTTTTTTCATAACTTTAGTCACATACATAACTAATTTTATTGAGCTCGGGACCCCCACTATTTTAGCCGGTGGACCGAAATATATATAAAATCATCATCCAGGGCACAACGCTCCTAGCCACTATTATAACCGGTGGACCGGGATATATAAAGAATCATCATCCAGGGCACAACGCTCCTGGCCACTATTATAACCGGTGGACCGGGATATATAAAGAATCATCATCCAAGGCACATGCTCCTAGCCACTATTATAACCGGTGGACCGGTACTCAATATCATAATCATCTGGGCCCGGCTCATTAATATTCCACTTTCAATAATAGTATCTTTCCTTTCTTTAATCAGCACATCAATCATATTTATTTGCCTCGGACGGGAGATCAATAACTCGGGACACAAAGGTACACCGGTCGTACCGGTGCATATAAGCTACTCAGTACCCTTCAACCACGAACCTAAGGACGCAAAGGTACCCTGGTCGTACTGGTGCATAAAGCTACTCAGTACCCTACAGACAAGGACACTTAATCCATAAGTATGCATACCCCCTAACTAGGTCCGTAGAGCTAGAAAGAGTAAGATATAGGGCCTGGCTAGGACACAAAGGCACACCAGCAAATACCAGAATAATCGTGGACTAAACCACATCCTTAGGGTAGCGACCCCTAAGGAGTCACCATTCCCGATCTCGAGGTCTTTCACTTTAAGTAATAGTGTCTTAATTGAAGTGATCATGAAAAGCACGATAATCCGATACTTATTCACTTTCAATCGTTCTGATATCATTAATTGTTTCTTATTCAGATGATTATCCAGGATATCACAAAGAAAACCATTAAGGCCATACTAATTATCAAATACTCTTACTTGGCTAATCGGTATTATTAAAATTGTATTATAATGGTCCACAATCAAAACGATATGTTAGGTACAAATTACTCATTTACCCCTTACTTAATATAACTGCTAAGTCATCCTTTCCTTACTTGATAGATTACCATATTACCCTTTTGGTTGTATAATTACCAAACTACCCTTTATTCAATTTAGGTTATCAAGTTGTCTCCTACACTTTTTAGATCACCATTCACCCTTCATAATTATTAACCTTAACATATTTCCCTTTTTGGTTGGTTAAATTACCAAATTGCCCTTCTCCTTTGTTATAATTACTAAATTGCCCTTGAGTTGGATAAATTACCAAATTACCCTCCTTCATTATCATAGTCACCATTTTACCCCTTTAGCTGGTTAAATAATTACTAATTTACCCTTTAGTCGATTAATTACCAAATTGCCCCTTTAGTTGGTTAAATTGCTAAATTGCCCTTCTCCATTATTATAATTACCAAATTACCCCTTAGTTGATTAAATTACCAAATTACCCTTTCCATTGTCATAATTACCATTTTACCCTTCTCTATATTTATAATTATTAATTTACCCTTCTCCATATTTATAATTATTATATTTCCCTTCTCCATTATTAAAATTACCATAATGCCCTTTTATTGATTAATTTACCAAATTACCCTTCTCTATTATCACAATTATCCAATTACCCTTTTATAATCATAATTTAATTACCGATTGATCCTTCGTCATTATCATTATTACCAGGTTATCCCTTACTCCCAAGTTTACCATAAATGTCCTTTTAACTTCAAAATTACCCTTTTACCCCTTACTTCCAAATTTGCCATAAACATCCTTTTATTTACATAATTACCATTTTACCCCTTACGTCCAAATTACCATAATATCCTTTTACTTATAAAATTACCATAACACTCCTTTTACTTTACAAATTACTATTTTACCCTTTTATACCCAAAATTACCATTTTTATCTTTCCTTACAAAATTTCCATTTTTCCCTTCTTTCCCAATATTACCATATTGCCCATTTACTCCCAAAATTACCATAATAGCCCTTACTTATAAAATTACCCTTTCATCATTCACTTATAAAATTACCATGTTACCATTTACTTATGAAATTACTATCTTGCCCCTCTACTTCCAAATTTACCATAACGCCCATTTACTTGAAAAATTACCATAATGCCCTCCTTCATCCAAAATTACTATTTTACCCCTACGTCCAAAATTACCATTCTTACCACTTACTTATAAAATTACTATATTGCCCTTTGACTCCAAAATTACCGCTTTACCCTTTTCTCCCAAAAATTACCATAATACCCCCTTTACTTATGAAATTATCATTTTGCCATTTAATCATAAAATTACCATATTATTCTTTTACCTCAAAAATTACCATAATACCCTTCTTTCTCACAACTTACAATTTTATCCTTTTACTTATAAATTATCATTTAACCCCTTTCTTTTTAAATTACCAAATTACCCTTTTACTTATAAAATTACCGGAATACCCTTTTCACTTATAAAATTTCCACTCAACCCCTTTATTCACCATTTTTATGAATTTACCATCACTACATAAAATAATGATATTAATACTTCATTCTCATCATCTAATTCCACCAACTTGTCATTATTCAACATAATACTCATTAGCAACTACATACATTAGATCACATACTTCATAATCATAATTACTAAAATACCCTTAGGCAATAATATTACTCATGCATTAGCAACATAATACATCATAAACAAGCATTTAATATTTCCATCAATAATCAAACTTCTTCCTTAATTATCATACCTACACATGGCACAAAGGTTATCATACTTTTCCTTTTTATCAAGCAATATAATCAACCATATATATATATATATCATGCTAAGCACACAAACCATGCATAAAATCATACTAAATCCCTAATGTGCTAGCATACGTTTTTCCATGTATTTAAGGGAGGATTAACGGTTACCTTAATCCCGCAAAATATCAAATCTTACCGGTATCCTAGTTAAAGATTTAAGCTTTATTAGCAACTCAACACCTAAAAATAATATTAATCATTATTAGGTTAGAAGTAAGAAATTAAAGGATAAAACTTTATAAAACAAATTTATTTAATAATAATACACTTTAATTAAATATGAATATACCTCAAAATTTAACCAAATGAATTTCAAAACAAGGGGGAGCTCACGCTGCATGAACAGCGTGAGTCTCATGCAAAAATGAGAGGAGGGAAAGGGTTCGAAGGGGGTAAGATAGAAGGGTGAAGGTGGCTCGGTTTAGGGACTTTAGGCTAGAAAAGAAGGTAGTTGGGGGAGGTTTCAAGGCAAGGGGATGGTGCAGGAGTAAAGAGGGGGTGTAGGTGGAGGCTAAGGATGGTTTCACGGCGGCATAGGGCGGCGGAGACAGCGGCAGCGAGGCTGCGAAGTTGGTTGCTGAGATGGGTCGAGGTGGAGGGGCTGAGAAGGAAGGAAAAGATGAGGGAAAAATGAAGAGGTTCAAGGGCTGTTTTTGGAAAATTAAGGTATGGGGTGGTAGAGGGGGTTGCAGGGTGTCGAATAGTGGGTTGGGTGGTGGCAGAGGTGGTCGGATGGCGGTGGAAGGGGCGGTTGCAGGAGGCTTGGCCGTAAGGGGAAAAATGGGAAGAAAAAGGAAAGGGATGGAGAAGGGAGGAAGTGTAGGGCTCGAGCGGGCGGCGTGGGGGTGTAGGGCAGTAGGGAGGTGGTGGCAGTAGGCGGCGTAGAGCTGGGTGCGGTGGTTAGAATGGTGGTTGGTGGCGGCGTGGAGAGAAAACAGAAAAAAAAATGGGGAAGAAGGAAGGAGAGAAGAGGGAGCTCGGGGGAAGGAGAAGGGCTCGAAAATGAGGGGAATGAAGGGCTGAGGAGATGGACAAAAAGAAGAGGGAGAAGAGAGGGGCAGGGGTGGCCGGCAAGAGGACGAAGGGTGGCAGATGGCGGTCGATTGGCAGGGGAAAGAGAGGGAAGAAGAAGGAAAGGGGGAAGAGCATGCGGGGTGTAGTCCAAGAGCCGGTTTGGCTCGAAAAAGAAAAGAAAATGACGGGGGAAGAGAGAGAGGGAGAGGGAGGTAGGTGGTGATGGAAGGTGGCGGCTATTGCAGGCGTCCGGACGCTCGACCATGGCAGAACTGGTGGTCGGGCGTGGGAGAAGGAAGAAAGGGAGGGGAGGTGCACGAACGGCTGGACCGGCGTAGGAAAAAAAAGGGAGCCGGCCGGTCTAGGGGAAAAAGAGGGGCGTTTGGGCTAGGGCCTGGGTGTGTCGTGCGAGGAAAAGGAGGGAGGAGAAACGGGCATGTGGCCCAGTACGCAAGGAGGGGAGGGAAGCAGGCCGGTGCGGGCGGCCCGAGGAGGAGAAAAAGGAAAAGAGAAGAAAGAAGAAAAAGGAGAAAAAGGAGAAGGAAAGAAAAAGGAAAATGAGAAAATAGGGGGAATAAATTAAATTAATTTATAAAATCATAAAATGTAATATTCTTGATAAATTATTTAATTAAATAATTTAATTCATTATAATCTAATATATTAGTTTAAAAAGGATAAGGTTAGTAAAATATTAGTTTGGAAATTTATTTAAATAACATGATAAATAGCAAAATATTTATTTTTAATTTATTAAATACTCTTATCCAAATTTACATACTCTAAAATATATAAAATAATTGAAATAAATAATTTTAAAAGCAAATATTATTTCGGATAAAAGTTATTTATTAAAATATAGGTTTTCAAAATTTTTGGGGGATTACAATACATACATACATACATACATACATACATATATATATATATATATATATATATATATATATATATATATGCTTGTATTGATTATTGAAAAGGAAAGTATGCTAGTTTATGTGCTATGTGTGGAAATATTGCTTAAGGAAAGATTTTGGTTATTAATGAAAATGTTAAGTACTTCTCCATGTTGTATTATGTTATTGTGACAATTATGCATGAATAATATTATTGTGAGCCTAGGGGCTTTTTGGTAATATGTCTTGTGTAAGAATGTGGCCTAATATGTGTGGGTGCTAATGGGTATTATATTAAATTACAATAGTTGGTGGAGTTGGATAATGAGAATGGAGGATTAATATTACTATTTCATGAACTGATGATAATTTAATAAAAATGGTTTAATAAGGGGTAAATGGTAATTTTGGAAGAAAAGGGAAAAATGGTAATTTTATAAGAAAAGAGCAAAATGGTAATCTTGGATGTAAAAGGGTAAAATAGTAATTTGCAAGTAAGAGAGTATTATGGTAATTTTATAAGTAGAAGAGTGAAACGACAATTTTAGAAATATGGGAAAAATGGTAAATTGCAAGTAAAAGTGGTATTATGGTAATTTTATAAGTAAAGGGTATTGTGGTAAATTTATAAATAAAAGGACATTATAGTAATTTTGGAAGTAAAGGGGAAGTAAGGGGTAGAATGATAATTTTGTAAATAAAAGGATATTATGGTAAATTTGGGAGTATGGGTAACTTGGTAATTATACTAACGGTAAAGGATAATTTGGTGATTAAATCATGATTATATAAGGGCAATTGGATAATTATGATAATAGAGAAAGGTAATTTGGTAAATTAACCAAAAAAGGGTATTATGGTAATTTTAATAATGGAGAAGGGCAATATAGTGATTATAATAATGGAGAAGGGTAAATTGGTAATTATAATTATGGAGAAGGGTAAATTAATAATTATAATTATGGAGAAGGGTAAATTGGTATCTATAATAATATAGAAGGGTATATTGGTAATTATAATTATGGAGAAGGGTAAAATGGTAATTATGATAATGGATAAGGGCAAAATGGTAATTATAATAATGGATAAGGGCAAAATGGTAATTATAATAATGGAGAAGGGTAAATTGGTAATTATAATTATGGAGAAGGGTAAATTAATAATTATAATTATGGATAAGGGTATTATGGTAATTTTAATAATAGAGAAGGGTAAATTGATAATTATAATTATGGAGAAGGGTAAATTAATAATTATAATTATGGAGAAGGGTAAATTGGTATTTATAATAATGGAGAAGGGTAAATTGGTAATTATAATTATGGAGAAGGATAAAATGGTAATTATGATAATGGAGAAGGATAAAATGGTAATTATAATAATGGAGAAGGGTCAAATGGTAATTATGATAATTGAGAAGGGTAAAATGGTAATTATGATAATGAAAAAGGGTAAAATGGTAATTATGATAATGGAGAAGGGTAATATGGTCATTAAGATAATGGAGAAGGTTAATATGGTAATTAAGATAATGGAGAAGGGTAATATGGTAACTATAAAAATGGAGAAGGGTAGAATGGTAATTATAATAATAGAGAAGGGTAATTGGTAATTATGATAATAAAGAAGGGCAATTTGGTAATTCAACCAACACAAGGGCAATTTGGTAATTATAACGAAGGAGAAGGGTAATTTGGTAATCTAACCAACCAAATGGAAACATGATAAGGGTAACAATTATGAAGGGTGATTGTTGATCTAATAAGTGTGGGAGATGACTCGGTAACCAAAACCGAGCAAGGGGTAATTTGGTAATTATGCAACACGAAGGGTAATATGGTAAATTGACAAGTAAAGAAGGGATAACTTAACAATCATACAAGTAAGGGGTGATTCAATAATTCGTATCTAATATATCATTGTGATAACAAAGTTCATAATAAGATTCAAGTAACACTGAATAGTAAGATAATGGTATTGGACAATTAGTGAGTATCACAGGAACAAATCCTACATTGGAATTGGATGAGGTTATGATGGCTTTAATGATTCCCCTATATTATCTTGGATAACCGTATGAATAAGAAATACTTAATGATATCAGAATGATTGAAGGTGAATAATTATCTGATTGTTATTCCTTTCGTGACCACATTAATTAAGACACTAATACTTAAAGTGAAAGACCTCGAGATCGGGAATAGTGGCTCATTAGGGGTCGCTACCCTAAAGACTTAGTTTAGTCCACGATTATTTTAGTATTTGTTGGTGTGCCTTTGTGCCCCAGCTAGGCCCAATATCTTACTCTATCTAGCTCTACGCACCTATTTAGGGCGTATTGTCACGGTACGTGACTTGCCCCAAGCATCTAGCCAATGAGCCATGTGAATATGGGTGCTCCCTGGTTGCCTGATGGTTGCTAATGTCGATGTTCTATCTCAGGTACGACTCGGTGTCCCTCTTATGCATCTCTATTGTGTTATTATTGCGGGATATTGTGCATATTCGGCATGGTGCTCAGCTGTGTGGGACGATAGATGCTAGCCTCACCAGGAGTGTTGGGGCCGAAACCTCTGAGCACATGACAAAGTGGTATCAGAGCAGCTCATTGCCCGTATCAGTCAGCAAGCATTTTGTCGTGTTGTTGGCTGTACTCCGAAGGACTGTGGGTAGGTCGTGGGTGTTAGGCATGTTGGGTGACGACCAGCTTCGAA
The DNA here is from genome assembly GCA_030549775.1 of Tamarix chinensis. Classification (NCBI taxonomy): domain Eukaryota; kingdom Viridiplantae; phylum Streptophyta; class Magnoliopsida; order Caryophyllales; family Tamaricaceae; genus Tamarix; species Tamarix chinensis. The sequence goes on along the minus strand of CM060177.1, from coordinate 58,869,666 downwards.
GGAGTGAAGCCAAGGGGTCGTGAGTGCCGCACAGGTCCATTGACAAAGGGTGTTGGTGGATGTGGTTTGGTGTGGGATCCAGGCCATTGAAATGAGTTGCTGAGGGCAGCGCGATGAGACGATCTCGGGCGCGCAGGATTGTTGCTGCGATAGGGGCCGGATATGATGCAACATATATGTTGAGTACGAGATGTTGGTTGGACTACGAGCCTTGTGGGCCAACGTATGGTAGTTGCACGATGTTTTCCCAACATGGGGCGAGCGTTGAAGGACTGTCGCGAGGACAACACTTGAGATGCAGGGAAGCGATGTTGGGACTCCTCTGTGGTGCAAACGAGGCCGTTTGCGATATTGGGTGGGGGAGAATGTCACGGTACGTGACTTGCCCCAAGCATCTAGCCAATGAGCCATGTGAATATGGGTGCTCCCTGGTTGCCTGATGGTTGCTAATGTCGATGTTCTATCTCAGGTACGACTCGGTGTCCCTCTTATGCATCTCTATTGTGTTATTATTGCGGGATATTGTGCATATTCGGCATGGTGCTCAGCTGTGTGGGACGATAGATGCTAGCCTCGCCAGGGGCGCTGGGGCCGAAACCTTTGAGCACGTGACAGTATGCATACTTATGGATTAGGTGTCCTTGTCGGTAGGGTACTGAGTTATCCATATGAACTAGTATGACCAGGGTACCTTTGCGTCCCTCGGTTGATAGTTGAAGGATACTGAATAGCTTACATACACCAATGCGATAGTTGTATCTTTGTGTCCCGGGATCTTGATCTCCCTATTGAGGCAAATAAATGAAATTGTTGTGATGATTAAAGAGGAAAAACACTAATCGTAAAAGTGAAAGACTAGTGAGATGGGCCTAGTTGATTATGATTATGAGTACCGGTCCACCGGATATAATAATGGCCCAGGAGTGCGTTGCCCTAGAAGATGATTGTAATACCCCAAATTGAGCGGAGTGTTATAACGATTGATCTGGCTACTTATATCAACATGGTATACCACCCTTTTGGTGATTCCGTCCTAAGAACTCCACAGTTAAGCGTGCTGGCCGTGGAGTAATTTTAGGATGGGTGACCTCCTGGGAAGTTTCAGAAATTTTCTGAAAATTTCTCGGGAAGTGCGTGAGTGAGGAAAAAGCGTGCTAAAATGACTCGTGTTGATTTGTGGGGCCAGCCGATCAATCCGAAAGCGCTCCAAGGTAGACCTCGTGTGGTCGTGTTGACTCGGGGTGTTACAATGATTATGAGTATTGGTCCACCGGATATAATAGTGGCCCAGGAGTGTATTGCCCTAGATGATGTTTATATGTATTCCGGTCCACCGACGATAATAGTGGGGGATCCAAAGTTTAATAAAACCAATCATGGATATGAATAATTAGGAAAAATACTAATCACTTATAGTGGAACACCATGTGAGTCAGGACCAGACTGGTCTACCGGCAAATAATAGTGGCTAGGAGCGTTCTGCCTTGGAGACCGATCCACCGACAATAATAGTGGTCAGGAGCGTTATGTCTTGTATGTATTCTGATCCACCGGCTATAATAGTGGGGTTCCTACACTCATATGGATATATAATCCGAGATGATTGAATAATGATGGACTAATGGCTTAAGGCCCAGAAGTATTGATTATACATTATGACCTATTAATACTTGATCGAGTTGTTAAGTATGTAATTGTAGTGTATGCATTTTCTTATTATATATGTATATAGTTATGTTTCATGTGTTACATTGCCGGCCTAATTTTAAGTGTGTTTTAAAGGGTTACTCCGTACCATAGTACTGAAGGGTTCCATTCATGGGGCCCCTGCCTATTCAATGGGCAGGGTCCCTTATAGGTCTATTTTCAAGTACTACTCAAGTGGGCAACGAGAAAGAGCGTAAGGAAATTATCTAGACTTTTAGGGTTTTCTCTCTTCCTCTCTTACTCCCTGATTTAAATGTAATCTACATTCTTGTAATTACCACTGGTGGATTTTATTCTTATAAATGGTTTAATTATGCTACTCTAATTTAAGTATGGTTTTAAATTGTGCTTTACTCTTTTAGCCTCAACATTTAGTACTAGAACGATATAAGTGAACTGATCTGGTACTAAGTGTGGTGGTAATATCCCCGAAATTCACAGTTTGTTATTTTACTTACGCTAATCATTCTAAGTAAAACGAAATTTTTTAGTAGTAAATTTTTGGGGTGTTACAAAAAGGGTTGAGAGGGTTTAGGGTTCCACCTTGGGTTGGTGGTGACAGGCAGCACTAGTGGTGGTGCACGGCGGTAGCGGTGGTGGATGGAAAAAGAGAAGAAAAGAGGAAAAGTTGAATGCTAGGAAAAAGAGAGGAAGAATGAGGGTGGGAGTTTGGGTGTTTATGGTTGTCTAGAAGGAGAGGAGTAGAATGAGGGTGACAGCGCAACCAAAGGTGGCAGCGGCAATGGCTGGAAATGGAAGAAGGAGATAAAGAGAGGAGGAGGGGAGAAAGAGGAAAAGAAAGGTAAGGGAAGATAGAGGGAAGTCTGCAGAGGCTTTTGGAAAGTAAAAAGGGCAGTGGCAGCAGCGGAAGTGGTGGTAGACGGTGGTGAGAAGGGTGGAAGGGGTGGAGAAGTGGTTGGTTGAGAAGGAAACTTTGCATGGCCGGGGTGGCTGACACGTTCCTACCCGCAAGTGCACGGGGTCAGAGTAGTAGTCAAGGTCGATCCCACAAGGATTGGTAAATGACCACTAGGAAAATGATAGAACTTAACTATGTCTAAACTACGAGATGATATGAAATAATAAATTGTAAGCTAAAATAACTAAATAAGCTAAAAAGAAAGGAAAAAAGCACTCAAGTCACTCAAATAAATAGAAGAGCTAAGGTTCCGGTTCATCACCCCCGATCCTCACATGTAATCGAATATCACATCACAAAATAATTCAACAATCATAATAAATCATGCCAACAAGGATAGAAAGTGTTGTGCTTTCTCAAGCCACAACCACCCTATTACATATCTATGGCCCTAACTATCTCTAGCTTAGAGTCTAATAGAATGTAATGCATTAAAGTCTATAAAGTTTCCTCCTTTATTGTTGAAGAGGTCAAATCGATCATCTCTCGACCTACAATTTAATCTCCCTTTGTGCTATTGGGTCTAATACTGGATTATCTCTCGATCTCACCGGTATTTCCCACACCGAAAATCAGAACCCGGCCGTGCACTACCCCAAAAAGTAGTTTTAATAACGGTTATTTTACAGTTTTAATAACGGTTTTCAACCGTTATTAAAACGCCCGTTATTAAATCTTTAATAACGGTTCATAACCGTTATCAAAAATATAAAAAAACCCGCCAATATGAGCATAAAATGAATTTTTAATCACGGTTTTTGAGAAAAACCGTTGTTAAAAAATAGGGTTTTAATAACGGTTCTAAAGAAAACCGTTATTAAAAAGTAGGTTTTAATAACGGTTCTTACGTAAACCGTTATTAAAATACAAGAGTTTTAATAACGGTTCTAATGAAAACCGTTATTAAAATGCCAGAGTTTTAATAACGATTCTTATGAAAACCGTTATTAAAATACCAGAGTTTTAATAACGGTTTTAGAAGAACCGTTATTAAAACATCTTTTAATAACGGTTTTCATCAGAACCGTTATTAAAACCTGCCTTTTAATAACGGTTTTCTTCAGAACCGTTATTAAAACTTCAGTTTTTTTTTTTTAGTTATTGCAGTTTTGTTCCTGCCCACATACACAGTTGTATGTTCAATAATTACCAAATCTGCATTGTAAAACAACATCAATTGATAACATATCTGCAATCACACCATAATTCCATTCAATCCCTTGTTAATACACCGGACATATATACTCAAGAACAAAATTAGTAGGCATACCACAATTTGGTAGCTCTATACACCAAAGCAAAATGTTTATAAATCTAGCTTAATTACAAGACTTAAAGACATAGACAAAATACAAGCCTGCAGAACATATATGCATGTAGATTATATAGATCTCTACCTAATACCGAATGAATGAATGCACATGCTTGGCCCATTGCTCTCTCACTTCATCAATTTCTTCAACACTGTATTGCTGGCCTTGTGCATAATCATCGGTGAAAAACTACAAATCCCAAGTTTTGATTAATATACAGTTAGCACTTACGTCAAGTATCAAACATATATGTCATGATTCATTAATTAATAGAAAAATATCGAAAAGAAAACATACATGGCTTGGATCTATGTTGACCGATCTATTTTGGACTATCAGATCCATTGATCTACATACATAGTATCCACAATCTTTGTCGTTTTGCTGTTGTGGACACTGTCATATAAATTCAGTTAGCTCTCTAACTATTAGATATTAATTTTAATTAAAATAAAATACGAAATAGTTGCCTTCCTACTTACTATGACAGGCTCGTATTGAACATTCTTTGGGTCTGGGACACCATTCCCACCTCTCCTTTGATACGCTGTCCGTAGTGCCCTAATAAATAGAGTTGGATACACAATATTGTAAGTACGCATATATACCTCAAATAATGAAAGCTAGCTAGACAAATATATGTATAAATAAGCTAATGAAGTAAGAAGTGAAAAGTATACTAACATGTCGATAAATTCCTTCCCACCACGACGAGCGACTTCAAAAGGCACGTCATAGGTTCGAAGGGAATCAAACACATAGACTTTATTAAGATCAGGTCGGACGGGGTACAAAACCCAATGTTCACTTGCGAGGTGAGGAATGAGATAGAGCTTGTTGTGTCCCTCAATCAAAATGCGATCCGCTAAATAGTTTATGTGCCTACCCTCTCTTATTGTACTACCGTCAGCTATGTAGTATGGGCACACAAACACAATAGAGGACAGCATTCCCTCCATCGCAACTCGAGTAGCTACCAACCTATGGACAACAAAAACAATGCATATTTGTTAATAAATAATAACTCATATAAGTGGTCATAAAAATTCCAATTGTATAAGTTAAGAGTACTAAAATCTCAAAATGAAATTATACTTACGTGACATAGACGGCGACACTTATGGTTGACATCCATTCTTGATTATAAATGTCGCTTATGTCAGCCGTCGATACCATGTAAGTAGCATCGTCCCTCCCAACATACTCAGGACGACAATCAATGAAAATATAATTGTCCCTGAGGTAGTTTTGGGCATAAAAATATAATAACGCTAATGCTAGTGGAGGTTGGCTTTGCTGATCTGAAGAAGGAATCTTTTGTGGGGCAACTGATTTTTCAGATTTAGCTCTCTTTCCTTTAGCAGCGCCCTTTTTTGTGTTGCTCGTTCTGCTAGTACCTCTCTTGGTTTTACTAGCAGAAGCAGTCTTCTTTTTTGATTCCTTAATTGATAATATTAAACAAAATATATATTGAGCATATAAATATATATATATGAAAAAGGTATATATAGTGTAACTACTAAACAAGGTCTAATGAACATGTCAAATGTCAATACCTCTTCAGTAGTGAGACGTATTTGATCCGCAGGCCAAGCCACAAAGCTTCCATGAGCTTCTAGTACTATGGTTGCCTCATCGCCCTCATTATAACAAGGCAAGTGTGCACTGCCAATGATTGGAGTGTCAATACTCACCGGCCTTGTATTTAGGGCTAAATTATACCCGTGGATTGTCTGCGTTTCAATACTGTGACTAATGCGGACCCTTCCTTTCGCCAAAATTGTTGAAAGGTCATTCGCTAATAAGTCACATTTATGCAAACCCTAAACAAAAATATTACACATTATTAATAATTTATTACACCGAATACATTTAATAATAATTCATAGTTTGTAATGCTTACCTCGGGAAGAGTAGAAAGAAATGCATCAGCTTCACAACTATCTCTGACGCTATTTACATTAGGTATGTGAAGCTGATCATGGTCTACTGAATCGGATGGCTTATACCCTTGAGATTTAATAAATGACAACTCTTGCTCCATTGTTGCCATCCGTTCAAATGCCACGTTCAATTTTTGGGTGAGGATGGCGACTTGCTCATTAGTGCTACGAGAACCACGAGATCGACCACATATGCTCGTTCTCGTAACACCCAATCCAATGCCCCTGTGTCTTCCAGGGTGTTCTACAATTCCTGTAGCCTGGGCCACAATGCTATATTGGTCCACCTCCTCACCTTCTGACGTTTCAAGTTCGTCCTGTAAATTTAACTTATAGGAATAAGCATAATATAATAGTTTTCTACTAAGTAGGGTTCTAGATATCTACAAACTTACAATTTTTTTGGCTGCAACATCAACATATTCATTAATATATCCATCTCTTGTTGCTCTAGCCTTCTTCCATAATGTACCAATATTGATGGACGAGGTACATGGGTCCAAGTCTTGGGCTAGGAGCTACAAATCAAAAAATATTCTTAATTAAGAATATTATTATAAAATTCAACATTTACATATAAATAGATAATGACAAAATGCATACCAACTCCTCTTCAAGGCCCGCATAGCCTTTGCGAGCCATATTATGCCGATATTTATTTTGCTTGGCAATCTCTTTATTTTGGGTACTTTTTTCCTATGTGACAAGCCAAAACATAATGACATGGTTATTTCAATATTAAGCATAATACTGGGATTGATACAAAAAGTTTAATGGTTATCTAACAAGTACCTTAAAATCCACCGTAAGACGATAAGCAATGAATTGGTTCCAACTTTCTTGATCGATGAAACCGTATCGTTTGGGTGGGTTCTGTCGTACAGAACCATCCTTCTTTCTATACATTTTTCTACGAGCTAAATATGACCTAAATGTTCTTAGACGCTCCCCACAATGTCTAAGAAGCCATTTCTTCCTACTCTCTGGGACATTGAACACTTTCTGCAAAATAAGACATGTAGATGTATACCGATGATAATGTAATAAAATTAATAACATTTGACATACAAAAATGATTACATAAAATAGCATTTTTACCGTGATTTCCTGCCAAATATGCTCCTTATGACCCTGTGGAACCTGCTTCCAATTATTATAGGAGATAGGAACACGGTTACGGGTCACAAGGGAAATGTAGGTCAAGAACATATCTGCGTAAGGGCCGATGGGAAGATTGTAAGTATTCCATCCCAAATCGACTACTTCTCCTCTATTCCTCATGTCTACGATAATTCTCATAATCGTAGGTCCCCTCTTCCCTTCTTCATCACTGCTATCCCTATCAATGTTTTTGTTGGCCATATCTCTACAAAAAATAAATAAATAAATTATGTTAGAATGTTATGTATTGAGCATAATAATGTACCATTATATTATCGATACGAATCATGCTTAGAAAGAATTAATCTCAAATGTATCATGCTATTCTATATATATATATACGAATCATGTTAACACGTTTCCAAAAAGATATTAATACTAACCCTAACCCTAACCCTAATTAACCCTAATTAACCATAATAAACGATAAACCCTAACCCTAACCCTAGCTAATTAACCATAATTTATTATAATAAAACCTAACCCTAAACCACAAAAAAAACCTAATCCCTAAACCTAGCTAAATGTAATTAAAGCATAATATATAAATCATATTATTAATTATTATTATTATTATTATTATTATTATTATTATTATCATACACAATTATTTCTCTCTATTTAATTAATCTCAAATGTATCATGCTATTCTATATATATATATATACGAATCATGTTAACACGTTTCCAAAAAGATATTAATACTAACCCTAACCCTAATTAACCCTAATTAACCATAATAAACGATAAACCCTAACCCTAACCCTAGCTAATTAATTAACCATAATTTATTATAATAAAACCTAACCCTAAACCAAAAAAAACCTAATCCCTAAACCTAGCTAAATGTAATTAAAGCATAATATATAAATCATATTATTAATTATTATTATTATTATTATTATTCTTATCGATCATATACAATTATTTCTCTCTATTTAATTATTCACTTTTATATATTCCTTATTCTCTATATCTATTTAATCCTCATCAAATAGCAATCATTAACATATGCATATATAAAATATATTTGCATTTCATTATATGACATTTCCTATATCTTATTGCTAGTGATCTCCTATACTTATTAATGAAAATATGTGTGTGTGTGTGTGTATATATATAGTTTTTATGAGTGAAAATGTATATAATTCTACACTCACATTCATATATATATATATATATATATATATATATATATGTAAAGGTCTCGGCCAACACATGCATTTGTTAATATATAACAATAACGCAACAAATTCAACCAAAAACAGCAAAATTTTCAGCCAATACATTAAACAACCCATTTTCGAACGACAAACCACAATCTTTCAATAACGTACAAACAAACGAAACCCTGTACCAACATGCATGCATTTATATATATATACATATATAAGTAGATAAAATGTTACGAGAAGAAGAACAAACACATACATAAAGTGAGCTAGCTACAAACACGACGGTGAGAAGGTTGAGAGAGGCAAGGGGCTTCAAACACGACAGAGGATGGTGCAAGTGCTAGATAGCTTCGGAACAATGACAGCACGCACATGCAGAGCTGGCAATGGCGGAGGCGTGGTGGAGAGTTGGCGGTGCGAGGGTTTCCTTTACTTGAGAGGAGCCGGCCGGTGTGGTCGTGCGAGGGTTTGCAAGGAGAAGGAGAGCAAGAGAACGAAGGTGCAGAGAGTCTGAAAATTTTGGCACGAAACAGAACTGAACGAAATATAAGTTTGATTTTGGGGTTTTAATAACGGTTCCTGAGAGAACCGTTATTAAAAAGATGATTTAATAACGGTTCTCTTAGGAACCGTTATCAAAACATATTTTAATAACGATTTCTGGAAGAACCGTTATTAAAAGATTCTGACTTTTGACAACGGTTCTAATATAAACCGTTATTAAAAGATGTTTTGATAACGGTTTACCTGAAACCGTTATTAAAACATCCGTCCAAATTTTACGTTGCCCTTTTAATAACGGTTTTTAAATAGAACCGTTATCAAAACTTCCCGCCGATTAATTTCCACGCGTTTGACAACGGTTTTCGAACTACCGTTATTAATGTCCCGTTATTATAACCCGTTTTCGTAGTAGTGGTGGTTTAAGAATCCGTCAATCAATCAATAACACAACACATACATTATGAATTGAATAAAAAAGGATGCAATAATTCAACACATTAGGATCGGGAAAAGTTACCCTTCACCTTAGCACAAGATCTAGCCCATCAAATTCATAGCAAGAATATTAAAAACAATAAGAGATTCCATAGATAAATAAAATATCATTAGATAATACCCTTGATGTTCACAAATTCTTGCAAAAATTTAACTTCTTGAACCTCCGTCTCTAATTTACAAGAGAGATCTTGATGAATTGAGGAAGAGGATAGAGAAGAGAGAAAAGAGAGGGAGTGGAGGCTGCCTCGAGATATTAGAATAAGAGTTTTTACACTACCGCCTCGTGGATCGCTAGGGTTTCGGTAACGATGGGCTTCCCGTGTCAGCTTTGAAAATGATTCGTATTTTGACCATAACTTTTTCATCATAACTCCGATTAAGCTGATTTTGGATGCGTTGGAAAGCTATTAAAAATATATAAAACTTTTATGCTGAAAGATTCTCCAAATTCAGACCTTTTCTTGGTCTAAATTTCACTTCTTTCAGGCTCATATACTTTAAATATGCATTCTTTCTTTTTCCACTTTAACTTTTGCTCCTCTTTGCTCCTTTTTTCTCCTTTCTTCTCCCTTTAAGGTTATTCTTTTTCTTCATCCTTCATGATTATTTTTGTTGCTTGAGACCCTGAAAATTTTCACAACACAAAGGCAGTAACAAGAACAAAAAGGGAGAATTCTGACCGAAATTAAAGGTAAAAACTCTTATAAACCTTAGGAATAAGATGTAAAAGTCACACTTATCAGGTGGCTCGTGCAATGCAAATCAAAGGACGGGGAAGGTATAATTAGGTAGAGGATGATACAGGGAAGGCTTAGGTGGGCAGAGTGGGCGGTGGAGTTGGTTGCCAGTGATGGAACAGATGTCTGATGGGGTAGTGGCAAGGTCAGGAAATTCTAGGCTGCCAAAAAGGTTTCAATTTTGGCTGCTAAAGGAGTATTTATATAGGCTAATTGGAGGTGGATAAGGTCAAAGAAGGATGGAAGAATAGGGGTAGGTAGGTTAGGGTTCATCGACCGATGATGACAGGCCAGCGCAAGTATACTCATGGTAGAGGTTGATTGGCTAGGGAAGAAAGAAATTTGCGTGAGAAGAGTGGGAGGTTTGGCTGGGTCAAACAGTAGGTGCGTCGCTAGGGGAGAGAGGGGAGAGAATCAGCTGGTCAGCAGCATAGTCGGCGGCAGAAATATCGGTGAATGATGGGGAAGAAAATCGCAGCCTCTAATAGGCTGGGGAAGAAGAAGAAGAAGAAGGGGTAGCTAGACTGGCAGTCTATAAAAAAAAAGAAGAAGGGGGGAAATTGGACTAGTCGAAAGAAAAAAAGAAACAGCGCGGGCCTGGGCTGCATAGGAAAAAAAAAGAAGAGAAGGGAATTGGGCTAGCGGCTGATAGGCCCAATTTGGGGGAAAAGAAGAGGAAAAGAAAATGAAAAAGGAAGAAAAAAAAAGAAAAGAAAGAAAGAAAAAGGAAAAGGAAAAAGGGAAAAAGAAAAATAGGTGGGTGGGGTTATTTAGATTATTTTGGAAATTTAGGATATTTAATAATAATAATATTTAAATAAAATAATATTTAATTTCCTTTTTAGGATAAATTAGGATTTTTGAAATATTTTTCGTAAATTCTATTTTAATTAGCAAAGTACCCAAAATTTTCTAATAAAAATATTTATTATTTTCTTCTTTATTTTCCCTAATTAATTCCCTTAAAAATCGTTTATTTAATTGATTTCCATAATAAATCCTTACTTAGCTATAATTCTTAAAATTATGTTTTGGAGTATTTCAAGAGAAGGGGAAAAAGACAAGGATAACGTCACCTCTCCCTCTCAATTGTCCCAATTGACCTCCAGATTGATCTAAGGTAATATTACAAACTAAATACATCATGAAAATGGTTAGAAATCTCTTAGGGAAACATTGAGATGGGTGGGTAAGGTTTTATTTCACCATAAGAGATTGTTTAGAAAATCAAGTTTGAAAAACATGCCCAGCTCAATAAACAAGTCAATGGGTTTCGGCCTATCTATTACCTATTCTATAAACCAGTCGATTAGTTCCTCCAACCAGTCGATCGATTTAGTCAAGGAAACCCATTTTGTTGGAATGACAAATCAATTAATCGGTTCATGGAACTACCCGAAAAGTCCTTGCACTCATACCCAATAAGAACTTGAATAGCATCTACGGCTAACCAAATAGAACCTTGTAGTACTATGTTACTGAATAATCCTTTATACAAAACTAAAAGGTAGGGCCCACATTCAACATATTATACAACATAAGAGCAATTACACAAGGCATATAAATAACACAACAAATACTAAGAATTGTATATCACAAGCTCCATTTACTTAGCATTTCTAGCACTTACCATGAGGGATAGTGAAATACCCCAAAAATCCTAATTTAGGAATTATGGCAAATAATAATTTATTAGAGAAAAATTAAGAAAATAGGTGAATTTATTAAATAAAGAGGAAATTTATTGAGAAAAATAAGGAGAAAATAATAAATAAGTTATTTAGAAAATTTTGGACATTTTACTAATTAAAATGGAAGTTAAGGACAATTTATTCAAAATAGCCTAAATAATCTAAAAATGGATTTAATTATTATAATTAAAATGATTATTATTAAAATTAAATATATAAATTAATTAGATAAATAAATAAATACCCAAATACCTCCAACCCAACCATTTTGTCATTTCTCCATTTTTCCTTTTTCCTTTTCTTCTTTCTTTTCTCCTTTTTTTCCTTCCTCCTCCTTAAATTTTTTCTTTTTCTTTCTTTCCCCCCTGACTGGGCCGGCCTGCGCAGCCCAGACCCCCCTCCCCGCCTCTCCTTCCTTCTTCTCGCCTGCGGCCCAGCGAGCCAGCCGCCCGTGAAACCAAACGTTGCGTTTCGACGCTATAGTCGCCGAAACGCCGCGTCACAATAAGAAAAAAGTAACCGTTGCCAGACCGACGAGGACGCAACGTTTTTTTCCAAACAATCCTCAAAACGCCGCGTTTTGTTTTAAAACTTTATAACGCCGCCGAACCGGCCGGTTCCCTTCCTTTTCTTTTCCTCCCCTGGACCGTCGGTCCTCCTCCTTTCCCCTTCCTTCTTCCTCCCCGACCTGCAACTCGACCCTGCAACCCCCGAATATCGCCGGCCACCTCTACACGCCAACCTTCCTCCCCTGCCCTTCCCTGCCAATTGCTTTCCTCTTTCGACCCCGACCAAGTCCTTCTCTTCCTTTCCCGCGTGCCATCTCCTTCCCTTTTCCTCTCCCCCTTCCCGACCTAACCTGCCATGGCAGGACCTGCACCGCCTGCCACCGGCCGGCCACCTACACACCTGCCTCACATGCCTCCTTCTCCCCTTGTCGTCTTCCCCTTCCAATTGCCTATAAATACCCCCCATTGGCAGCCCCGATCAGCTCCCTTTTCATTTTTTTGCCCTGAAACCCTACCTCTCCGCCGCCTCAAAAAGACGTGCTCTCCACCGTCACCGGAGACCGTCGCTGCCACCTCTGCCCACCGTTATCATCCCTGCAAATCCCTCGACAAAACCAAGCCACCACCACCCTCCACCTTTCCCTGCACGTGCCACCCTAGCCGCGCAAAGTTCCTATCCCGAAAACCACCACCTCTAGCCTTCGCCGCGCTTCCGCCGCCTCCCACCGCCACCCCAACCGCCACCAGAGCCTCTTTCACCCTCCAAAATGCCCAGCAGACCTCCCTCTACCTTTCCCTGCCTTCAACTTCCCCTGCCTCCCTCTCCTCCTTCCTCCCTCATCTTCCACCTTTCTCCACCACCCTCGGTCGCCGCCGTCGCCGCCGCGCGCCGCCACCCTCACTCCACTCCCCTTCACCTGCTCTTTCTTTCCCCACCTCAAACTCCTCCTTTTCCCCTCCCATCTAACCGCCACCTCCATCTTTCCCCCTCTTCTCCTCCTCCACCGCCGCCGCCGTCGCCGCCACGCGCCGCCGCCGGACCACCACCGACCCTAGGTGGTTCTCCACTCATCCAAACCCTAATACCCCTTTTATATAACTGCTACCATTTTCTACTTATATTGATACTAATATACTTATTATTATTATTATTATTATTATCATTATTGTTATTACTTTTATTATTACTATTATTATTATTATGATTATTATTATTATTGTCATTATTACCATTATTATTGTCTCTATTATTAATGTCTTATTTTCTTACTAATACTAACATCCCTTTTAAACCCTAACTTGTATTATACTTAACTTTGGTTCTATTCTTATAATTATTAGTATTAACATTTTTATTATTATTATCTCTATTATCCTTACTATGGTTATTATTATTACCACTTAACCTCACTTGGTTGTATTAGTGTTATAACCATTACTACTAGGAGTATTATTATTATTATCGTTATTATTAGTATTATTATTGTTATCATTATCACCCTTAAGAATAGTTTACTTGTAATATTGTGACCTTATAATATTATTATTTCAAACCTAACACCATTGTTAGACTTAATCTTAAAAACGCTAGAGTTCTATTACTGGAAACATAAGTATTACTATTAGTAGTCTTATTATTATTATTATTATTATTATTATTATTATTATTATTATTATTATTATTATTATTATTATTATCACTATTTTACTATGACTAGTGAACACTAGTATTATAAGAATGGAACTAATGGGCTTAATAAAATAAGTGTAACAATAAGTATCATAAATAACTATATTTTGACTACTAATATTTAGTATACTAATTCTAAGGTAAAAACCCTAGTTTTTGTATAAAACCCTTTTTAGTAATAAAAACCCTAACCTTAAACTAGAATGAGGATTGATAGTAATTATAAGGGAAACTAATACTTAGCATTTTCCTCTTTTATAAGTAACCCCGACCAAAGCCCTAAGGAGTTAGAGGAGCGTGCTCCATGCCTGGCGTCGCCTTAGGTAAGGACGAAGCTAATGGCCTTGTGCTATGTGTGACGTGGATGTGTTGAATGTTGTGTATGCCATGCTATGCCATGTATTATATGATTTGTGTATAACTTGTCTTATGTGTAGCGCAGCTTGGAGATTGAGGTATGTTGTATGTGCTCCCATGATATGAGCATGACATGTATATGTATGACGTTTATGATGTATTATGTTATGACCCTCTAGAACATGCATACTAGGATAAATGGTAATATGAGTTGGGAACCATCATGGGAGTCTTGAAGTTTGTATGATGGTATTAATGTTCTATGGTGGTATTAGGGTTTGTATGGTGGTATTTGTGATTTTATGGAGGTATTAATGTTGTATGGTGGTATTAGGGTTTGTATGGTGGTATTATTGATTTTATGGAGGTATTAATGTTGTATGGTGGTATTAGTGATTTTATGGAGGTATTAATATTTTATGGTGGTATTAGGGTTTGTATGGTGGTATTAGTGATTTTATGGAGGTATTAATGTTGTATGGTGGTATTAGGGTTTGTATGGTGGTATTAGTGATTTTATGGAGGTATTAATATTGTATGGTGGTATTAGGGTTTGTATGGTGGTATTTGTGATTTTATGGAGGTATTAATGTTGTATGGTGGTATTAGGGTTTGTATGGTGGTAATTGTGATTTTATGGAGGTATTAATGTTGTATGGTGGTATTTGTGATTTTTATGGGGGTATTAATGTTGTATGGTGGTATTAGGGTTTGCATGGTGGTATTAGGGTTCGTATGGGGATATTGATGATTGCATAGTGGTATTAATGGCTTATGGTGGTATTAGGGTTTGTATGGTGGTATAAATGTTTGTATGGTGGTATTAATGGCTTATGGTGGTATTAGGGTTTGCATGGTGGTGTTATGGTTTGTATGGTGGTATTAATGATTGCATAGTGGTATTAATGGCTTATGGTGGTATTAGGGTTTTCTTGGTGGTGTTATGGTTTGCATGGTGGTATTAATGTTGGTATGGTGGCCTTAGGGTTGCGTGGTGGAGTTAGGGTTTTACATGGGAGTTAACGATTGTACGGGATTAGGGTTTGGAGTTATTAACTCTGGGGTGTTGTGATTAAGTAGGGTTGGAGTAACTAATCGTGATTATTGAGGACAATTAAGGTTTGGGATGGCTAAGTATGGTGGTTATGGTAAAATAGGGATAAGAGTGGCTAACCACGGTTGGTGTGGACAACTAGGGTTGGTTATGGCTGCTTAGAGTTGTTCGGTGTTATCATGTGTATCTATTGATTGAAGGGTAGTTATGTATGTGGGATTTTATTAGTTGTGATGAGTACAGTATAAAGAGAATGATTTATGCATGTCAGGGGTGTGGTGTGATTCAATAAGACACGAATAAGACATTAATTACGTAAATCAAAATACTGATGAGCCCGACCCAGTCCGGTCCACCGGTTAGAATAGTGGCCAGAGGCGTTTTGCCCTGGGTGTTTATTTCCGGTCCACCGGCTATAATAGTGGTCAGAGGCGTTCTGCCCTGAGTGATTATTCCGGTCCACCGGCTATAATAGTGGGGGAATCGGGCTCGACAGACCCAAACGAATAAGTTAATCCACTGGGAAAATACTAAGTACTTACAGTCAAACACCATGTGAGTCGGAGCCAGTCCGGTCCACCGGTTAGAATAGTGGCTAGTGGCGATCTGCCCTAGGTGTTGATTCCGGTCCACCGGCTATAATAGTGGTCAGAGGCGTTCTGCCCTGAGTGTTGATTTCCGGTCCACCGGCTATAATAGTGGGGCTCCCGCGCTCACATAGATTAATGAAGAATTCTTTGAATGAATGTGAATGAAGTAACCCATGGGAAAATACTAAGTACTTAAAGCGAAACACCATGTAAGTCGGGGCCAGTCCGGTCCACCGGTTAGAATAGTGGCCAGTGGCGATCTGCCCTGGGTGTTGATTCCGGTCCACCGGCTATAATAGTGGTCAGAGGCGTTCTGCCCTGAGTGTTGATTCCGGTCCACCGGCTATAATAGTGGGGCTCCCGCACTTACATGGATTATTAAAGAATATGTGTGAAATGGACATATTATTAACAAGGATAAATAATAAGTCACCAAAAAGTACTCAAGCCTTATCTTGTGTGTTATCGCTTGTTGTCTATATGATCGTGCTATGTGTGCTATGTGGTATGATTGTATGCTTGGCCTTAGCGCACCAGCGCCCTTACTCAGTATTGGACCTGTACTAATACTACATTGATTGAATGGGTCCTATGATGATCCACCAATGGTGGGGAGCAGACCTCCTATGCAGGTTTGATCGGTTACAAATTGTGGGGTGGAAGGCTTGGCTTAAGTGAGTAGACGATCCGGATATTGGTCCCTTGGGATCTGTTTTATTGGATATATTTTGTACTACGCTCCTTGCTTTGAAACCGTACTCTAAGTTGTATTCCTAAACGATATTTTAGCTGTTGTTGACTCGTGGTTTTCGTGAATGGTCTATGATAACTATGGACCTATGTTTTGATGACTCTTACTTAAGGATTGTTTAGTTTAGCCTTAGCACTTAGTATCGGAACGGTAGGAGTGAACCGGTCTGGTACTAAGTGTGGCGGTAATACCCCCAAGTTTATGGTTTTAATTCTTTCGCTTCCGCTAAAACCTTTGACTTAAACAAAAATTTTCAGTAGTAAATTTGGGGGTGTTACAGATAGGCATCAAGATCATATTTCTACCATAATAATAGGTCATAATGGTGAAATCAACAACTTTAAGTCTTAAGCCATTAATCAAATATTATTCATAATCATCTCTCGAATTATACCTATGTGAGAATAGGAACCCCCTATTATAGCCGGTGGATCGAAAATATACTCTAGGATAGAACACCCTTGGCCACTATTATTTGCCGATAGATCGGTTTCCAAGGCACAAGGCTCTTAGCCACTATTCTTGCCAGTGGATTGGTCTAGCCCCGACTCACATGGTGTTCCATTATAAGTGATTAGTATCTTTTCCACAATCTACTATCATATAAGGTTTGGTTATTGAGCTCAAGATCCCCTACTATTATAGTTGGTGGATTAGAATACACTCTAGGGCAAAATGTACTTGGCTACAACTGGTAAACCGGTGTACATATTCAACCTCCAGGGCAAAATACTCCTAGCCATTATTATAACTGGTGGACCAGTACTGTAATACCCCAAATTGAGCGGAGTGTTATAAGGATCGATTTGGCTACTTATATCAACATGGTATACCATCCTTTTGGTGATTCTGTCCTAAGAACTCCACAGTTAAGCGTGCTGACTATGGAATTTCTCGGGAAGTGCGTGAGTGAGGACAAAGCGTACTAAAAGGACTCGTGTTGATCTGTGGGGCCAGCCAATCAATCCGAAAGCGCTCCAAGGTATCCCTCGTGTGGTAGTATCGACTCGGGGTGTTACAAATGGTATCAGAGCAAAACCGCAACCGTGAGCTGAACTTGGATGAGCCAGTCAGCCACCTAGCGGGACGATTCTTGGGATGAACTGTATTGAGACAGTCATTGGTTGAGGCGCAACAAGGACGTTGCGTTCTTTGAGTGGGGGTGAATGTAATACCCCAAATTGAGCGGAGTGTTATAAGGATCGATTTGGCTACTTATATCAACATGGTATACCATCCTTTTGGTAATTCTGTCCTAAGAACTCCACAGTTAAGCGTGCTAGCCATGGAGTAATTTTAGGATGGGTGACCTCCTGGGAAGTTTCGAAATTTTCTGAAAATTTCTCGGGAAGTGCGTGAGTGAGGACAAAGCGTGCTAAAAGGACTCGTGTTGATTTGTGGGGCCAGTCAATCAATCCGAAAGCGCTCCAAGGTAGCCCCCGTGTGGTCGTGTTGACTCGGGGTGTTACAAGTACACATGATATAATTCATCTTGGCCCATCTTAATAATCTTGCATTTTAAATGATTGATATATTTCCTTTTAATTAACACAACAATTCCATTTATTTAACTCAAGAGGGAGATCACGAACTTGGGGATACAAAGGTACACCGATCATACTGGCACATACAAGCAGCACAATATCCTCCAACCATCAATTGAGGGACACAAAAGTACCCTGGTCACACTGGTGCATGATGACACATAATACCCTACCAACAAGGATACAAAATCCATAAGTATACATACCCCTTAAGTAGGTCCATAGAGCTAAATAGAGTAAGATGTAGGGTCTAGCTAGGGTAGTAAGGCACACCAGCAAAATCTAGAATAATCATGGGCTAAACCACATATTTAGGGTAGCAACCCCCTAAAGAGCCACCATTCCCGATCTCGAGGTCTTCTACTTTAATTATAAGTATCTTAATTATGGTGACGACAAGAAACACAACAGTCATATACTTATTCATTTTTATTTGTTTCCATTATTATTAAGTAATCATTATTAGTATTTTTGTTCATGTTAACTTAGTCCATTAAGGCCAACATAGGTTCTAATTCTTATACCTGGGTACCTCATATTGAAATGACAAGAATGCTCCTAAGGCTAAGGCTTTCTTTTATCATCTATTTCCATTATATACTTCATTTTTATTTATCCACATGCTATAATAGGTTATCATATCATGATTATACTATCGGTCACAGAATCAAGTACTCTATACCAAGGGATCATTGAACACATAAATCCTAACATTTACTTTTAGCACATCTAGTACACATTTCCATGCATAATTAACTGTTAAGGCACCTTCAGTATGATAATGAAATAAAAATTATATCATACCCTTAATTATCTATTCAACCCTATACCATGCATTATCCTTTTGATATTTATTGATTTACTGAAATACCGTTATCCTTATAATATACATGGTTATATTTAAACAAGTGATACTAAGGCCATAAACCCTTATTCTATTATTTAATATCCTTTATGTCTTATTATGGAGGCTTATTAAATCCATTGCCATGTTATATGTAAATAACTGATTTACCCTTCTTTACTTACAAAATTACTAAATTACCCCTCTTACTTGCCTATTTATTAAAATACCCTTTTGCTTACCAAATTACCAAATTATCCTTCATACTTGTATAATTACCCAAAACACCCTTCAAACTTATACAAGTACCAATTTACTCGTCATACTTATATAATTACCAAAATTTCCTTTATACTTATTAAAACTACCAAATTGCCTTCAAGTTTATTGAATTACGAAATTATCCTTCATACTTATTAAATTACCAATTTACCCCTCATACTTCTTAAATTACCAAATTACCCTCCATAATTATATAATTACTAAGTTACCCCCTTTTCATGCCAAATTACCAAAATACCCCTCTTACTTATTAAGTTACCATATTAACCCTTTTATTTATAAAATTACCAAGTTACCCCTTTGTTTATGTCAAAATTTCCAAAATACCCCTCTTATTAATTTATCAAATTACTATCTTTATTCATACAATTACCAAGTTACCCCTTTTTTCATGCCAAAAGTACCAAACTACCCTTCTTACTTATTAATTTACTATATTATCCTTTTTATTCATAAAATTACCAAGTTACCCATTTTTCATACCAAAATTACCAAACTGCTCTTCTCACTTTTTAATTTACCATATTACCCCATTTATTCATAAAATTACCAAGTTACCCCTTTTCATGCCAAAATTATCAAACTACCATTATTACTTATTAAATTACCATATTACCCTTTTTATTCATAAAATTACCAATTTATCCCTTCTTATGCCCAAAATTACTAAAATACCCCTAATACAAATTATTAACACCCATGATCCACATGCATCACCTAACACCACCAACCATCATTATTCATTAGTAATACCCATTATCACCTAACGTGCATATTTATTTAGACCATACCCTATGTCCAAGTAAAAATTACTAAAATACCCCTAGGGCTCATATTAACATTATCTCTATTACAAATGACAATATTTGCTTATCATGATATATACATGCATCTAATATTATTATTAACAATAAGGCTCCTTTCTTAACCACCATTTCTACATATGACACATTTCATAATATAGGTTACTTTTTATTTCAACTACCAATATATGTTACAAATCATGGTATACTTAACGTCATATAATATTCACACAAGTATATTCAAAACCCTAATGTACTAGCATATATATATATCTACACATTTTAATAGGGTATAATGTTTATCTTATTTTCAATAATAATTAAACTTTACCGGTATTGTGTTTAAAAATTTTAGCTTTGATTAGTAAAAATTAGTATCTAGAAATAATACAAAAACTAGCATATTAGTAGTATAAAATTAAAAGAATAATTTTTTATCAAAAATCTTGGTAAATATATATTAATATTAACTATATTTATACCATAAAATTAGTTAACTCAAAATATGTAGCAAGACTCACGCTGCATCCACAATAATAGGGGGAGATTATTGATGAAGAGAAGAGTTGGGAGAAGGGGGGAAAGGGCTCAGTTGAGAGTTTGAGGCTTCAATTAAGGGCTTGTGGAGGGGAGTGGGGGTAGTGGCTAGGTGCTATAAGGGTGGAAAAGTGTAGGTGGTGGTCGAGGGTTAGAGATTAGTGGCTCAAGATGGTAGGGATAATGGTGGCAGGGCTAGAAAGGTGGTGCAAAAGAAGGGAGAAGAAGGAGAAGGAAGGAAAACAAGAGAAGAAAAGGAGGGGCTACAGGAGAGATCTTGACTGACTGAGGTAGGGAGGTGGTGAAGGAGGTATTAAGGGGTTGAGGGGTGGATTTGGTGGTGGTAGAAAAGGGGAAATAGCAGCACAAGGTGGTAGTGTAGGGACGAAGTAGAGGAGGCTAGGCAGTTGGTGTGGTGGTTGGTTGGGTGGCAGTCCGGCAGAGATGATAGTTGAGGGTGGCGAAACAAAAATAGGGGAGGAGAAGAAGAAGAAGGGAAGAAGGGAGACAAAAGAGGCTTGGTAGGGGAGAAGAAGAGGCTTGAGGGGGAAGGAGATAGGATAGAGGAGAAGGAAATAAGGTGAATAAAAGGAAAGGGAAATGAGGGCAGACATGGTTGGGTTAGGTAGGGGGTGTAGGCTACAGGGTAAGGAAGATGGCAGGGAGAAGGAAGGAAGAAAAGGGGAAATAGGGGGCATGCAAGAGGGGCTGTGCAGAGGGAGTTTGGCTCAAAATGGAAAGGAAAGGGATATGAGAGAGAGGGAGAGAGCAAGGCTGGCAAGGGCAGGTGGAAAAGAAGAAAAAATGAAAAGGAAGGAAAAAGGAGAAAGAAAAAGGAAAAAGGTAAATTTTTTTTTTGAAATTAGAGTATTTAATTATTTATATGGATAAATTATTTTAATAAATTAATTTATTTAAAATTTAAGATATCAATTTAAGAGAATAATTTTAGTAAAATATAGGTTTGGAAAACTATTTAAATAAAAATAGTATGATAAAATAATAAAATATTTATTTTAATTTACTAAATAATCATATCTAGTTTATTTATTTATTTATTTTTTATAAATCAAAAATCCACAAAATACTTAAATTAATAATTTAAAATTTAATTATTCCAAATAAAGATTAATCATTTAACTCTAGGTTTTATAATTTTGGAGTATTACAAGCAACGACACAACCTATAATTTCTTAGGATTTTGCAATAGCGAGGGAGGGTGAAGCAAAGGAGGTAGAATCGATGGAGGTGGTCGAATAGAGTGTGTGAGTCTAGATTGGTGTGGTTAAAGGTGGTGGGTGGGATTCAGTTGGTTAGGTCGAATGGTGGATGTAGGTTGTGTTGGTTGGAGCTGAATGGGGGGGGGGGTGAGGTAAGGTGCTTTTGGCCGTTGCTAGGGGTTGTGAATAGTAGTGAAGGGCAAAGGTAAGGTGGTTGTTGTGGTGGAGTTTGTTGTAGTTAGGGGTTAGTTTTAATTGGACTTGTAGATGCACATTGGGAGAGGGAAATTGAAGGGTTTTGGTGAAGATGGCTAATGGTGGAGGGTGTGTTGTGGTGATTTTTGCTAGTGTAAGGGTGGGGAGAAGGTGAGTTTTTTCTATGGTTGGGGTAGTGCTTGGTTGAAGGCTATCAAATGTGTGGTTTTGGGGTTGTTTTAGCAATGGTGAGGAGTAGAGAAAGAATGAAGGAGAATCTATGTTTGGTGGTGCAACTTCTTAACAAAATAAAAAATAAAAAAATGGAGGAAGACAAAGGGAGCTTGGGGCTTTATTGCACCATATATATAGAGACATGTACAAGCGGGGTGAGATGGATAGAAAGGAAGCAAACACAATTAGCATGGGTTGTAACAAGCAAAAACACTCACGGAATGGGAGTTGATACTTAATTAGGCATGACCTAGTAGAAACATTGTTGTGAATTGTCAAGGTCTCACACGCAAGAAGAAAAAAGAAGTAGGAGAAGGAAAATAATCAAATTGGAAAAAAAGAAAGGAGAAGAAAAGAAAAGAAAAGGAGGGAAAAATAAAAGGAAAATGAGGAAAAAGAAAAAAAAATGTTTTAGGTTATAATAATTTTAGATTATGATACTAATATAATATATTTAACAACTTTTCGGAGTTAGGATTAGGTAAACGGATTGAGAATCCAAAATGGAGATTAGAATAGGATATAACAATATAAATTTTTTCAAGATTTAAATTAAATTAAGATATTAATTACTTAAAATTATATTTAATTAAAATTTAAGATATTACAACATCCTTGATCATACTAGATTTTCATATCTTAATTAGCAGTGATAGGTGATACATATGTTATAAGATATAATCATGAAGGATCGTGGAACGAATAAGTGAAATCACGAATTCTCCTTTGCTTAATTTTTTTAAAAATATTTTAATTTCTTAACCACACTAGACGAGGAAACTAAAGAAGAAAGAGAGAGGGAAATGGCGGGTCACATCTGATGCACGTGAGGTCCAAGCGTAGAAGACGAAGGAGGAGAGCGCTAACAAAGACCACGGGTGCGTAGACTGCCTTATCGTGCGCATAGACTTGCAGCAAAGCAAAATCCGTGCGTACTACGTAGAATGCAAAGAATGAAAGGAAGAGAGAGAAACAGAAAAGAGCGTGAAAGGGAAGAAGCCGGTAGTGAAGGGAGGACAGAGAGGGAGCCAGGGATACACACGTCCGCCCCAACCATACCAAATAATTATCAACAGACAAAAGTTAGGACCCAAAATAACCAGCAAGGGCTTTATCGTGTGTGGTGTGGACTCAGCAAAAAAAATGGAGAAGATTATTACTACTGCCTCTACTGGCCAGCCTATGGAAGCGTCTTCTCTTCCACCATCGCCAATCCTATTATCGTCCTCATCTTCCTACAATAACCCTAGAAAAAATACCGACTCTACTCTCTCGTCTTCCCTCGTTTCGTCTTTTCTTCCATTCCCCAACCACTTCTCTTTCCTCCTCTTTTCTCACTCTGACCTTCTCATCCTTCTCCATCTTCTCTCGCGCTCTCTGTCCGTCTCTTCATCATCTGAACCGCTGCCGAGGTAATTCTCGCTCCTTATTTCTCTCACTTTTCTGAGTTGAGGTTTTGTTGCTATGTTAGATATGGGATGCTTTGATTTTGATTCGAGGGATTTGATTTCCTTCGGGGATAGTACGTGTTCGATGGTTGTTAGGTTTGCTGTTTGATCAGTGTAAGCTCATAGCTGTATTAATTTTTGGAAAAAGGGGGAAGTATGGGGGTTTGATTTGGTGCTCTGACATGCGATTGATTAATTTTTTTTCTTGGCTTGTTAGTTTTATTTTTTATACATTTTTCCCGGATTATAATTTGGCCAATTCTTGTTTTAGATTCAGTTTTTCTGGATGAATGGTTGCTCTGAGTTGTTTGATCTTGCGTAAACATGTTTTGTTTCTGCATAGTTCATGATTTTGCATTTATGGTTGTTCTTGTCCTTTTGAACTTGTTTTATGGGCTTGCCCTCGGGATCTTTTTATTAGTGTTTACCATGTTTTCCTCATGGTCATCCGAAGACGTGCTTTTTCTCACATGTAGCGTCATGTATTCATATTATGTGTTATTCAGTTTGTCATATCATGGTTTTCTTCTTAGGTTGATTGCTAGTAAATGTCTAATGGAAACTGGAGCTAACATAAGTATGCGCTATGGCATTGCTTCGTACACTTCTATTCCCTTAGTATTTTTTTTTTTTTTTTGCTTTTTTGCCATGATGCCGTGGGGATTGATCTTGGTTTATATAATATTGATTTCTTCTATTGAAAGCTGAGAACTTGATTCCCTGTTTTGTGGTTTGATATTTCGAAGTTAAATATGCAAGGGGTAAGTTAGTTTTATGATCTCCTTCATTTAAAGGAGTGGGCCTTTCTGTTTTTTAGGATCTTGCTTGCCAACCCTCTGAATGGAAGAGTTTGGAGGTCAGTTCGAGGGCATCAACCATACAGCTGTGAGAAAGAAGAGGAGCCACACATTCCGTCGACCTAGGCCCGAATCCCAGCCATTCTCAGAGAGCCGTGATTTTTCATCCTTATCATCTACTCCACCCTCGGATGACATGAGCAAGGTCTCCAGTGATGAGATCAATGCCATTGATAACAGTTCAAGCAGGAAAGAGTTCAAACTCAACCAAGGAGCATCACGCGTTAGCACACCCAGTGGACCCGATGGCGAAAAACTGCATAAAAAGAACAGGAAAGAAGATGTCAGTCTTGATGTATTATATAGTAACAGTGATTCTAGGGACAGCAATGAGCAGGGGTGTAGCGGAATTAATCACAGAAGTAGTGAAGGAGTCCTTGCTCCTGCTAATTGGAACATTGCAAACAAGCTAAAGGATAGCTTGGAATCTAAGTCTAGGGTTATGGTAGTGAGTAGTAGTAAAAAGAGCGGCGGTACTCAAGGTTTGGGGTCGACTGGAGTAGATGTGGATGGCTTAGGAAACCAGAGCAAAGTTAAAAAGGTTAAGCTCAAGGTTGGTGGTGCCACAAGAACAATTGATGCTAATCCTTCTTCAAAGTGCTCCAGAGGCTCAGAGCCTGCCATGCCCAGAAAGAAGCTCATCCTTAAGGTTTTGAACATTCTTGCACCAATAACTTAGTTGATTCAATGGGAGTACCATGCTTGCTGCTTTCCCTCAATCCCTTGTCTCATTTTTGACACTGTTAATTCTATTGTTTGGAACTTTTATTCTTCTGAATTTATGTTTCCATTCATCTGAGTGCCTATGTTCGTTAGTTATTCCTATTTTCCTTTTGAAGCTTCTAGGTCTGGGTTTCCATATGTCGGCTCCTTTAGTTTTCAGAGGAAAACTAATTACGCTATGTATCGGAATTGAAAAAGTCAATGTATATTGGGCTTGATAGCCTTGGGATATATATATATATATATATATATATATATATATATTTATTTTGTTTCTTAATATAAGTATTTTACAATAAAATATCAAAAATTAATGCCACATTTCCAATTCTATCCTTCTTCTCTCAGTTTCTATTTTTTCTTTCTCATCCCATCAAGACTCAAATGAGCGTTAATATAAGGTTATATTAGTAAATGCAGATGTCTTCTTTCCTAAACTTTACTGCTTCATCGTATGTGTGCTTAATTTGTGTGCAGGAACCTTAAAACCTTATATTATAAAACGGGTGGAGTATTTTGTATTAGTATTCTTAGGGAAGATTTTTGTCTTTTGGGATTACGTATCTCATTCATTGTC
This sequence comes from Tamarix chinensis, assembly GCA_030549775.1. NCBI lineage: Eukaryota > Viridiplantae > Streptophyta > Magnoliopsida > Caryophyllales > Tamaricaceae > Tamarix > Tamarix chinensis. The sequence continues at coordinate 58,843,799 of CM060177.1, read as the reverse complement.
TTTGCATAACTTCCCAAAGAGTTCTCCGGGTGCTAATGAAATCTCTCTTTGCAGGATACTTCGGATGATGATCTCTCGCCTTCGGATATAAAGGGAACCTTGCAGGGAATCCCATGGAAGGATTTTTCCCAAGGAGGCTTCGCTATTGTAAAAGAGGATTCCCTGAATGTGAAGGTATCTGGGAAGAGTCATACTGGGAAGCAAAGTGACAGGTCTGATACTGTGCGTAAGAGCCGGCGGGTCCCAAAGAAACGCATCATTGATGAAGCATGTGATGATGATGATGAAGATGGGGAGATCCGATACTTAGAAAAACTTAAGAATTCTAAGTTGGCTGCTTCATTCAACAATGAGGAAGATTCTAGTAGAAAACATCGAAGATTGTCCAAGGTGTCTGGGAGCGTTGGTGAGAAACCTTGTGGTAATATCCCTCTAAAGTTAGGTAAAGAGGGGAAGAAAAGATCCCCATCTGGAGATACTGATTATGAGGAAGAGAGAGAGCCAGGATCCAATTGTGAGAATGAGGGTAAAAAGAAGCCAACTAAGGAACTTGTTGATTCTGTAGTTGAGCCTAGGAGGGAACTGACTCTCACTACTCGTCAACGTGCGATGCAGTCAGGCCGGGATGCTGTTACCAGTGCAATTGAGTTCCCAAATGGATTACCTCCTGCCCCATCCAGGAGTATGCTTCTTTAATTTTCCATATGCGTCTTATTTTCTCTTTCTTTTTAGATTTCTGTGTCTTAAAGAAACCAGTTGGACTTCTTTTATTGGTTTTCGGTTCGTTAATTGCAGAGCAAAAGGAGAAACTAACGGATGTGGAGCAACAACTGAAGAAAGCAGAGGCTGCCCAAAGACGTCGAATGCAAAATGAGAAAGCTGCTAGGGAATCGGAGGTTTGTCCTTGTCCTTGTCCTCCAATTCTATGCTTGTACCTGCAATTGGATGTATGATCTTACATGGATTGGATGCTTCAGGCCGAGGCAATCAGGAAAATTTTGGGTCAAGATTCCAATAGAAAGAAAAAGGAAGAGAGAAACAAAAAACGGCAGGAAGAATTGGCTCAGGTATGGCTGTTGTTGCATTTCAGTAATTTAAGTGTTGTTGCTGATAGTGCAGTTGAGTTAATTCTTCGTTGCCAATAATGTTTGATGCAGGAAAAGGCTGCTGATGCTCTTGTTCGTGCGTCGAGTACTGTCAAATGGATTATGGGCCCTAATGGGACTACTGTCACATTTCCGAAGGACGGTTTGCCAAGTATATTCGATCCAAAACCCTCCAGGTTGATATCTAATGTTTGTTAAAGCAATTTCGTCACCACATCAACCTCAGGAAAATTTAGCGATCTGTTTGTGGAAATTAGCGTAACTGGCAGGAAATATCGGTCATAATACATAATATTGGGTTAGCCAATACGTAAAATGAGCGATACGCGATGGTTTGAGAAAATTCACAGCTATATATCTATTATCAGCCGATATTTGCCAGTATTTTACCAATTGTCACTGATATTTGCTAATATTTATTGTGAGAAAAAAAACGTTACATATAAAATATTGTTCGCTATACCCCAATACCGTGTATGTGACACTGGTTTTATTGCTTACCTCTAACTCTTAGGCCATGACCAGGTGGTACTAGGGTCTCTGGCCTGGATTGAGCTAGTAACCCTAGCCAAAGGTCGCAGCTATTATGGACTGCTTGTTAGCTTGGTTCAACTTTATATAGAATGAAATCTTTGTAGCAGTTCCATATAATGCAAGATTGATGTTCTTGTGGATTTATTTTTTCTGTGCTTGTGCCTATAGATTGTGACGAACAATGCACAACTTAATAGCCAAATGACATTGTGAAAAATGGTCATGTCGAATTGATCGTCTTATTGATAGATAGGACAGACAATGAGTGGAGACCTGTTGTTTTATGTCTATTGTTTAAACAAGATTAATCTATTTCTGAAAGGAGGTGTTAGTCACGATAAGTTTTTCTGCTAATTTCAGCTACCCACCTCCTCGAGAGAAATGTGCTGGCCCGTCCTGTACAAATCCGTACAAGTACCGTGATTCAAAGACAAAACTTCCACTTTGCAGCCTCCGATGCTACAAAGCTATTCAGGTGATTGTGCCGGGTGAAACTGCTGCGCATATGGTTAGTCCTGCTGCTGGTTGATGTCTTTGTCCATTGATGCTTGATATCGTTGGCCAAGTTATGTCCTTTTTACCCCCTAGTGATTTTGTGAAAATCTAAACACTGGGAATAATATCATTTGCCTCTCTTCAAGTCTGGTAGTTTGGTTCAGTTTATGGACAATTAAGTAGTAGCCTACTGTAATTGTAGAGTAGATGTTTTGTTTCGGGAATAAACTTTATTATTATTATTATTATCATCTTTAATAAGGGCGTATTGTATCTGTGTCCGTATTATTTATTGACATTTCATTGTGTTGGGTATATTGTGAAGCTTCGTGTACATTTTTCTTTCTTTTGTCCCAAGTTATTAGCAACTCAACTTTAATTATTGACGATTTCTTGTTTTGTTTCTTTATGTACTTAATTACTACCCTTGGACATGCTTCTCCCGCTAAAAGCTTCACCAATCAGATACCCCGAAACTTCTGTAACTGAATACCTTCTTCCCATATTATGAGAAGCATAGGGTCAAAGAGGGGGACCAGAATAACTTAATCACCCTGTTCTCCACACCTGATATACTCTATACCCGAGCAGAAAGAAGCAAGCAGGCGCCATCTAAACCAGATTTCATACAGAACCAGAACTAGTTCCACAAAATAAAGGTTCCACCTTTTCTGGTTCAAAGCTTACATATCGGCAACTTCATTAACATCGGGGTTCAAATCCTTGAAGGAGACATTTGCGGCACACACATCACATATTTTGCAATTTTTTTCCTCCTCTTTACTGCACACCCATCACCCATGTGATACAGTTAGAACAATAGATTTAGAAAATGGATGTAGAGGCAAACTGTTGCATGATGTTAAGTGCACAAAGCGTCATTCTCTTTGCCCGAATAATAATAATAATAATAATAATACAATATAACCTTTGGTTTGTTAGCAAGTTAATCATAGTGGTGGTAAAGAAAACTAAGAACACTCTCTTTGCCCGAATAATAATTATACAATATAACCTTTGGTTTGTTAGCAAGTTAATCATAGTGGTGGTAAAGAAAACTAAGAAACACGACTTGCTTAGAAAAAAAATAAATTACTCCCTTTATGTGCAATTATGTTAAAATGATCTATAGACTTGGCTCATTGGAAAACGAAATGGAAGATTGCTCTCCCAATGTCAACTAAAAGATTGGATAGTCCTAATGTTACATAGACAAGTGTGGGTCCGCATTATTGGTGTTGCCTAAACCTTGAAGTTTGTAAGTGTTGATATAAAAATGAGTAGCGGATAAGTTGAAGGTATTGGAGGTTGCGCATGTAATATTTCGAATTTTAACTAAACCTAATCCGAAGTGATTAACATCATAATCTAACTCTAATATTGGAAAATTAATATTCTTATATTACCCTAACTTCCTAATCCTAAATCTTAGCCTTATTTTGGTTACTTGATAATCAAAGTATTCTAATACTCTAAACTAAATTATTTCAACCTACTTTTAATTTTAACACCAAACCTAATATCTTTTCCTTTTTCCTTTTTCTTCTTCTCCCTTTTTTTTCCTATTGGCTAACTTGTCCCCTTTTCCCCTTATTCTTGCGTGAAACATTGTCCTCAAATAATGCCTACCATGCCCCCATCCTCTGCCAAGCTACTCCCTACCCCCTCAGCACATCAACTCCCTGCTCCTAAAGCCTTGGGTTGGGGTTGAAAATTTTTACCTCATTGCACCATTCTCCTTCCCCCTTTCTACGTACATGTATGTTTATATCTATCACACAATAAATTCTCTCAACTACCCTCTTCCTCCTTTCTTGTTTCTGTTGAAACCAACTAACACCAAATATCACCTTCTCCAAACTGCTGCAAAAAAAAAAAAAAAAAAAACCACCGAAACCCCTCTTCGGTAGTCCTCACTAAAGCTCCACCCCTACCATCGATGATCCAAACTGAAACTCCCCTTCCATTCAGCACAAACCATTGAAAGCTCCTTCTTTTCTCCACCACCCACCACGTTTGATTTCCTTTGCCGAATCCCCACCACTACCAACAACAATTTCTACTTATCCTACCCCCTACTAGGGCTGTAAAGGATCTGAGTTGAGTCGAATATCCTTGGGCTTAAGCTTAGTTTGTTTAACTAAATGAGCCTAAAATAAAGCTCAGGCTTGGTTCTTTACATGAATGAACGAGCCGAGCTGAGCTAAGCTGAGCTCACGAGCCAAAGCAAACAAATGAACCGAGCTTCACTTTTTTGAGCTCAAGATCGGCTTGTTTAATAAATAAGCCCAAACGTAAAGTTCGGGCTCAGCTTATTTAACTAAATGAATGAGCCGAGCCGAGCTGAATACCAAACTGACTTAGCTCATTTACAACCTTACCCCTACCACCGGCTAGATTCACCATTACTACCCCCTCCTTCGGTAAAAGACATCATAACTCTTCACCTATCTTCAGCTAAACTAATAAATCCTCACCTCCCCCCTTCGACCACTCCCACCTGTGCCATCTCCCTTGCTTCGGCCTCCCTTGCCATTGAACCACCCTTAGCAATGACAAGTTGTGTTGTTGCTAGCCTTTCCTCTTTGGTAATCCCAACCAAACCCCCTCCTCGTTGCCCAAGTTTTGTTAATACTTCCTTCGAGCCTTGGTGTGATTTCCCCCCTTTATTTTACTACTATTTACTCTAGTTTTTCCTTAACTATATCTCTATGTCCTAATGTGGTTTTGGTAATTTTTTTAGGTGATTTATCAAAAGTTCTAGAGGAGGCGGGATATGATAAATGAGCTTAGAAACCAGAGTCTTTTTTAGTGAGGATATTAGTTTAGGGATTTTATGTTAAGTGTTATGTATGAATGTGTGTGATGCCATGTTATTATTGTTATGTGGTTAAATGTATGATTGTTAATGCTATGATATGATATTGTGTTATTATGTGATGAAAAAATAAGTTAGTTGAGAATTATGCGATATCGTTATAATGATATTCTACGTGGAAACCTTCAGTGTGATATATGGTTATAATATGGGTTTGATAAGGTATGATAAGTGGAAAATGAGTATATTAAGGTATATTATGACAAAGTGGAGGATTTGAAAATAATGTTACCAAAACATATAAGATTTGTATGAAATAAGGGTTTGGATTTCGGTAAGGGCATTTGGTTAACATGGAAATTATGGTATTTTAATATGTTATATTATTTAAAATATTCTTGATGTGTGTGGGAGGGTATAATATTCAATTATATGAAATTAATAGTTTAAATGGAGTTGGACAAGATGATAAGGGTTCAGAGATGGTGAGTTAAAATACTAGAGCCTTGAAAGTGATGTATATAAGGTGATGGTGATTTGAATTATGGTAGAAGAATGATGATGGTAAATATGTGATGTTGATTTGTTAATGATGATGGTTAAAATGGTGTGTGCTAATTAATCTATGCATTTGATGATGGATTGATGAAGATGCTTAGTGTCGAAAGTTAGGATTTGGATGCAGGTTGGAATCATGGTTTAGGGTTAAGGTTAGGGTTTGGTTCGAAAGAGTGGAAATAAGATGGTGTTTGGTTGGTATGGATAGTTAGGGTTTCAAATGAAAGTTTTAAGGTTTCAGTGTTGGTATACAAATTTAGGGTTTGGTTTAGCCATGAAATAGAGTAGGAATTTGATGGTAATTAGGGCAAGAAAATATGGATTAAGAATAGTAGAAAATATATGGATTAATCTCTAATTCACACATACGATGAGATTAAAATTTTCAAGCCAAACCGTTCACACAGATTAAATTTGCTTGAGTATGAACTCACACAAAATTCATTCAATGTTGATCTTCAACTTCAATTCTTCATTCAATAATCATCATACATGCCATATGCTCGACATTTATGAATAATTTAACCTTTCTACTACTAACTAAAGCATATTCCAAAAGGTTCTAAGCTAAAAGATATTATGCTATTTTATTCTAACTTTATGCTAATTTATGCTAACTTTATTCTCCTAATTTATTACTTAATTAATAAATTAGCTAAATAACTTAATAGTGCTCAAAAATCTTGCCAACATCTTTGCATGCCATGCATGCCATACACATACACGTAGGAATTTAATTGCTTGTTTGTTACGTTTCGAGCAACGTAACCATTCATTGGTCTTCAAATTTGCAAGAGGCACTTTCCAAATGAAGAATAATTGGTTCCATTATTATGAAAGTTAATTCTTAAGTATTTGCTCCTGCATCATTCTCTCCTTGTTGATTTGAATTTGCCTTCAAATTTGCATCTCCATCGTAAGGGCTAATATCTCTAATGTTGAATGTTCTTGACACCCCGCTATATGAATCTGGCAAATTGAGCTCATAAGCACTCTCTCCAAACTTTCAAAGTAATTTGAAAGGATGATTCGCCCTTGGCATGTGATTGTGTTTCCTTAGATTAGGAAGTCTCTCCTTCTTCAAGCGTAACCATATCAAATCTCTGGGTTGAAAAACATGTTGGCTCCTATACTTGTTTGCTCTTGTCTTGTACACTTCATTTGCCTTCTCAATATTGTGCTTGATTTGTTGATCCAGTTTTTGAAAGAAGTCCACTCTCTCTTATGCATCATAACTCTTCACTTCACCCATCTTCAATGGCACTATATCAATTGGCACATATGGATTAGTACTATATACTATCTTAAACGGACTAGAGCTTCTTGTAGTACAAGGAATTCGATTGTAAGCAAATTCCGCATGTGATAACTTGACATCCCAATCCTTAGCACTCTTACTCACCAATCCCCTTAGCAAAATACCCAAAGTTCTATTAGTAACTTTAGTTTGTCCATCCTTTTGAGGATGATGTGACATGCTAAATAAAAGCTTCATTCCTAGCATGTGCCATAAAGTCTTCCAAAAATAGCTTAATCTCTATCTGAAACAATACTTCTTGGAATTCCATGCAACCTCATGATCTCCTTGAAGTACAAATCCACAACATGGGTAGTATCATTGGTCTTGTGACACAGAATAAAATGAGCCATCTTGGAAAATCGATGCATTATAACCATAATATAATCCTTGCCTCGTTGTGTCTTAGGCAATCCGAAAATGAAATCTATACTAACACCTTCCCGTGGTTAAGTAGGCATAGGTAAAGATACATATAACCCTTTGTGAAAGAAACTCTTGCTCCTTTAACATGTAGCAAACCTAACAACCATGGCTTGTACTCCTTTTTGCATTCTCGGCCAACAGAAATGTTCTTGTAGCAACTCTAAAGTCTTGTGAACTCCAAAGTGTCCTACAATTCCTCCTTCATGCACCTCTTTCATTAGCAAGTCTCCAATTGAATTCTTCGGCACACATAATTTATTGTGCTTGAATAAGAACCCATCTTGAATAACATACGCTCCAAAACTCCCTTGTTTCTTGCACTCTTCAAAGATCATAGCAAAATCATCATCTACGGCATATTGAATCTTCAACATCTCAAAACCCCAAAGCTTTGCATCCATCATGGTAAGTACCATGGTCCTCCTTGATTATGCATCTACCACAACGTTTTCTTTGCCATCCACATGTCTTGTAGAAAACATAAATGTCTGCAAGAAGCTTATCTACTTAGCATGTCTCGGACTCACCTTCTTTTGACCATTCAACTTCTCACTCAAGAAAGCAATCAGATTCCTTTCTTGTGAAAGCACACCCCTAATGCCTACACCACTCACATCACATGTTACATTAAAGAATTTATCGAAACAAGGTAAAGATAATACCGGTGTATTTGAGAGCTTTGTCTTCAAGTCTTCAAAATCCCTTATCGCTTGATCATTCCAATGAAACTCTCCTTTCTTCATTAACTGTGTGATAAGTGCTACAATGGTAGAGAAGTATTTGATGAACCTCCTATAGAACGAGGCTAACCTATATAAACTTTGAACTTCGGGGACATTAGTAGGAATATGCCACAATTGTATAGCTTTCACCTTCGACAGATCAACTTGAATACCATCCCCACTCATAATATAACCCAGAAAGATTACCCTTTCTATCATGAAATCACACTGCTCCATCTTTCCATAGAGATTCATCTCTCTAAGCTTATCAAATATCCTCTTCAAGTGTTGTATATGCTCGAACTCACTCTTGCTATGTACCAAGATATCATCAAGGTAAACAACAACAAAGACCCCCAATAAATGGTCTATGTACCTTCGTCATTAACCTCATGAAGAAACTTGGTGCATTACATATCCCAAATGGAATTACCAACCACTCATACAACCCATACTTAGTCTTGAAAGCTGTCTTCCCCCGGGTAAATTGAGGTAAATATATATAAACAAATAATACATGTACACAGGGCATACCCTGGTTCTACAAAATATAGAGGGCTAGGTCCACATCAAGTGTTGAGACCCGGTCCTCAATCCAGATGGTCTAATGATACTAGTAAGAGTCTTACAATAGTACATTATCCTCTTCAAAAATAAGGGCACTATAAACATATTTCTGGACTAGTACAATTATGCCTTTGGGATCAAACGTTTTAGATTAAAAAATGATTGTATTTCAAGTTTTCCAGATAATATAGACCATCGAAGCTATTGCTAGGGCTCGAGCCTGCCATATAATATGGTGCCTGTGTTTGTTCCTTCGTATGGTTCTTAGGGCACTGAAAAGGGTTTTTGATCCTATGGAGAAACCAAGCCATTTGCAGATAGGCCCCCAGACCCGTTGAATAGATGAGCAAGCAAAAAACAGGTGATCATGGGTCTCTCTGTCAGAACTACAAAAGACACAATCCTTAGGTCCATCCAGGACTGTGAGACGGTCTCTTGTATAGCGTCTTCGGAGCACTGACAACCATAAGAGAAATGAATATCTTTTGGTTTTGTTGAGGTGTGAAACGACATGGTAATGTCTCCAAATATGCCCTTTGTCTCGGAAGAAATTGTACACTGCTTGAGTAGAGAAACTGGTCGGCAAACCCCAAGAGGTGATGAGGGCTTTTGCTTACTGTGATGAACCAATTTTTTGGATCATCAATGAAAAAATTTGACTAATCTTTCTCATGAAATTAGAAGAATCAGTCGATGGAACAAACTAATCAAAAGTCTTGGATTGTAAATAATGTGTGTGGATCCATTTCGTCCAGGGCGATTCTTTTTCCCCTTGAAGAAACCATATATATTTGCAGAGGAAAGCAGCATTCCATGCCAAGAAATTCTTTATACCTAGCCCTCCCTCTTTTTTCATAAGACAAAGGGTGTGCCACGCTACAGGTGGTGATTTTCCTTGCCAAAGAAAGTATTGGCATAGAGAGACAATGCGGTTTATGACCATCTTTGGAATAGTAAATATCGAAAACCAGAAGCCTAAGATACTTTGTACCATAGAATTGATAATTTGAAGACGGCCAGCATAAGAAAGAGAGTTGGCTTTCCACGGTTTTAACTGGTCACACAGGTGATTGATAAGAACTTTGTAATCAATGGCGTGGAGCTTACAAGGATTGAGTGGTACCCCCAAATAGCGAAATGGAAATATTCCTTCAGGTATGTGGGTCATGTTGAGTATTTCTTGTCGAGTTTGATCACCAATACCTGCCAAAAAGATCTGTGACTTGGTGGGATTAACATACATACCCGAGCTTTGGCTGAAATTATCCAGCCGCTGCAGCAAGAGATTTACAGAAGGTATGTTCCCTTTGCAGAATAAAATAAGATCGTCAGCAAAGGCCAAGTGTACCAGACCCATGCTCTTACATTTCGGGTGATATGAAAATTCTTGTCACTGTGCAAGCTGCTTGATCATTCTGCTAAGTTACTCCATACAGAGGACAAAGATTTAAGGGGAGATGGGATCCCCTTGTCCTAGCCCTCGGGCTCCTTGGAAGAAACCGAACATGTTCCCATTTAGTTTCAGAGAGAAACTAGTAGTGGTAATGCATTCCATCACCAAGGAAACAAAATAAGATGGGAAGTTGAAGGTTTGGAGAATCTTCCTAATAAAATCCCAAGACAACGTGTCATAAGCTTTGCGAAGATCCACTTTTATCATACATTTTGGGGAAGTCTGTTTGCGTGAATATTCTTTTAGCAGCTCTTGGACCAGCATGATATTTTCTGTTATGAGCCTTCCTTTTACAAAAGCTCCTTGTTCTGGAGCTATAATATTATCCAGTACCTCGGCAATACGGCTGGCTAGAATTTTTGCAATAACTTTATAAATGGTAGAGCAGCAAGCAATCGGACGAAAATCAGAAACCGAAGTTGCTTGAGGTGATTTGGGAATGAGAACAAGAGCTGCATGATTTATGCGCTTGAGGAGCCTTCGATTTCTAAAAAATTCCTGGATAGCCTCACAGAAATCAGCACCTATAATCTCCTAGGTTGATTTGTGCGCTTGAGGTGATTTGGGAATGAGAACAAGAGCTGCATGATTTATGCGCTTGAGGAGCCTTCGATTTCTAAAAAATTCCTGGATAGCCTCATAGAAATCAGCACTTGTAATCTCCCAGGTTGATTTGAAAATTTTTGCTGAGAAACCGTCAGGCCCCGGTGCTTTAAGATCACCCAGTGAGAACAAGATGGATTGGATCTCTGTATTTGTAACCAGCTGAAGCAGAGTCTGTTGCTGCTCTTCTGTTAGCACCGGTCCCATACGGATGATTTCCTCCTCTAGGCCCTCATGCTGAATATCATAGCCCAACATGCCCTGAAAAAAAGACAGAAACTCACGCTCCATCTCCTGATCTGAATGAGTGTCCATACCATCTGCCTTTGTTACTTTTATTGTTTTGGACTTCGCCTGCTTAGCTCTCAGCATGTCATAAAAGAATCTGGAGTTTTGATCCATACCAAACAGGAACTTATTTTTGTTGATCTGAGAAACAAAGCTGGCTGCAGCCTTCTTCAAGAACAAGCCTTTTTTTTTCTTTTTTTTTCTGAGGTCAGCTAGAGGTTCCAAATCTTGAGGAGACTGCTGGGAGAGGTATTTTTCTTGGGCTTTTTTAAGCTGAATATCTGTAGAGTTCGCGCGCGCAATAATGTGAGCAAAGTCCTATTGATTCAACTTTTTGAGGTGTTTTTTCAAAGATGAGAGTTTACTGCATAAAATAAATTGGCTTGTGCCACAAGGGGAAAACCGCCAGGAAGTACCAACAACTTCAATGAATTTCGGATGGTCACACCACATGTTGTAGAAGTGGAATGATTTTTTCCGAGGCTTCTCCTTACCAAAGGATACAATGCAGGGGGAATGATCCGATGAGCTGCTAAGGGGTAGGAAATGTGCTGAAAATTTTAAATTTATTGCATATCTCGCAGCATTCATAAGCACCCTATCCAGCTTACTCTTCACATTAAATCCCTCAAAAGTGTAGAAACAACCGGTGGAATTAACCTCCATTAATTGAGAGACAAGGTAGCAGGCTTTGAAATCCGCTATTTTGTAATCCGTGACAGGGCTTATGCCATTTCTATCTGACAAATTTAGGGGGCAATTGAAATCCCCACCAACAATCCAGGGGCCTCTCATGTTTCCGGCCAGCAGCATGAGAGACTCCCACAGCAATTTCCTGTCTTTAATACTATATCGACCATATACTATAGAAAGAGTAAAGGACAAACCAGTTTTAATATCAAGAACCTTTCGAGATAAGGTCTGAGGAGTTACCTCTAAAAGCTAGAATCAGATAGAAGCCGGATCCCATAGCACCAATATCTGCCCATTAGGGTGGTTAAGAAAATTCTCATAGTGATGCCAGCCCCTGAAGTGTGTATCCTTCATGCACTGCACTTTTTTACTTTCAAGTTTGGATTCCATAATGCCAACAATTGAACAAGAATTGTCTAAACATAGCTTCCCAAGAGCTTTTTGTTTCAGGGGAGAGCTCGCTCCCCTTATATTCCAGAGTATCATATTCATGAGACCTTAACAGGTCTTGAATTTCGTTTGGAAAGGGGGCCCTTTCGTAGTTGTTGAAATGTTGGTACTTGTTTTTTCCTTTTCGCTGCTTTGGAGACAACCTGTTGCCACCCCTCCACTTCTACTTGAGACGGTGAGTCATTGGGATCTTACCTTGTGGTCGGGGTTGATTCCAACCTTTGAATGGTTTTTTTCCTGAAAGGAAGTGCAACAGGGGCAAGGGCAGAAACAGGCGCAAATGCAGGTGCCTTTCCTTTATCCCTTCTACCTGTTAGTGCCCGAGTTTCAGGAAGACAGTCCTCCCGAATGGTTTGAGTTGGTTTTTCCTTGCTGGTGCTGGCATGGTTGGCCTATTCAGTACCCGTTTGTCTCTTGTTGTTTCTGGTTGAGTCCGTGGCCTGTTTCTGTTTATCAATTTTGTTCGGTTGATCATTTCTTCTTTCCCGTGGAGGGTAATTACCACCCAAGGGTTGTGGTACCTTCCTTGCTTCAGAGACATGGTTGATGATCTCTTCTCCCATTTGCGGTGGATATATCTTGCATGCTGCTGTTATATGACCCAAGCTACCACAACTGTTACAAACTAGAGGAAGATATTCATATTCTATATGTTGAATATAGTCACCCTCTTCACTCATAACTGTAATATCTGCTGGAAGTTTCCCTTTGACATCAATTTTGACAAGCACTCTGCCATATTCTATTTTTGATTTTTGCAGCGTAAAATTATCAATTAAAATTGGTTTACCAATAAACGATGCAATTTCACTAATCGCACCCCGATTCCACATTTCCAACGGTAAATTTACCAACCGAACCCAAACAGGGACTTTGGTAATTTCTTCTTTGCCGAATGAGAACAGCTTGGGAATTTCCTTCACCACAAAGGCTTTTCCCCGAATAATGTAATGTCCCCCTGCTAAAACTCTATTTCTATCCAAAAAATCATTGAATTTCATAATTACCCAGCCCGAACTGTGCATAATATATTTGGATTGCTGGTGTATAATATGACGAGCAATTCCCATATGATATTTATCTGCTGTCATACCCACAAAGCATCCCAACAGGCATGCACCCCATGCTTCATCAACAGGATGTATATTTTTTCTGGACACACGAACCACATCACCAGTGGGAGGAACAAATTCACATCGCTTGGTCGAGATGTCAGGGAATAATTCAGCATAAGATTTCAGTCTATTTTGGGGTACCTGAGGTTCTTCAAATTCACAGCGATTGGTCTCCTTGGTTGTAGCTTGCGCTGCATGACTGTCATTCGGCCTTCGATTCTCCACTTCCAAATCTTCTTCTGAATTTGAAAGAAAAGAAGGAATCGATGAGATGGGGTCACGGAAGTTGTGACTTGGCCGCTGCACATTATTTTATGCATTCGATTGCTGGGCCACCTTGTTCGTGGTCTCCTTTTCCAAGCTAGAGTCCGAATTAGGGCCAATAGGTGCAATCTTGTCGATTGGATGGCATTGACCTGCCGGAGGGGAAGATTGAATTGTTTCCAGAGGGGGATGGAGGTTCGCGAGCTGATTGCTTCTGCCCTGGTCGATAAAGGCTAATTTTTTGGATCTAAGATCTAAATCTCTAAAGCTTTCGGAGGAGGACGAGCTGGAGCTAGAGGAGCTCGAGACATTTGGAGAAGAAGCTCTAGAGAATGCTCCTTTGTTTGGACTTGGAAGGGCACAGATGGGGGTTTTAGCTTGGGGTCGACCTCGGGGGATTTTTCTTTTATTCCCCATTACACCATAACAACCCTGCGCACAACAAAAAAAAAACAAGGAATGAACAGAACGGAAAACAGGCAATGAGGTCGAAGAGCGCAAGGGGATCTCACTGTTTGTGCATGATGGAGCAAGGAGTCACCCTTCATGCGTCGACTCCATGGGAGGGAGCTTGGGCATGCAGGAGAGACAAACCATTGAAAGCTGTCTTCCATTCATCCCCTTCCTGTATCCTCATTTGATGATAATCGCTTCTAAGAATAATCTTCGAGAATACCTTTGCACCATGCAACTCATCTAACATATAATCCAATCTTAACATCGAAAATATGTACTTGATTGTGGTCTTGTTGATGGCTCTCAAATCAATACATATCCTCCACGTACTATCCTTCTTAGGCACTAACAAAGCTGGAATATCGCATGGACTTATACTTTCCCGAATACACATCTGCACTTATTTTCGTAGCTCCTTAGCCTCCTTCGGATTGCATCTCTAAGTTGGCTTATTCGGTAATGGAACTCCTAGCATAAGATCAATAGCATGCTCAATACCTCTCAAAGGAGGTAATCCACTAGGCAACTCTTTTGAAAATACATCGGCATACTCTTTCAATTCTTGTTGTAATTTGGCATCCATATTAGTATTCTCCCCTTGTTGGACCTCTTTTACAACTAAGGCATAATATATCTTCTCATCTTTGATGGCTTTATTTATCTCACACTCCTTAAGGATCAACATCTCTATGCCACTCTTCTTTTTTCCCTTCCTACACTCGACATCCTACTTTTTTTCATTCCTCAAAACCAAATCCTTCTCATCTAGATTAGGTTTGAGCATGAACTTCGTTTGGCTCTTACACAACACATACTCATTAAGGACCCCGTCATGTACAACCTTCCTATCAAATTGTCATGGCCTCCCTAACAAAATGTGATAAGCATCCATAGGCAGAATATCACATAAAATATCATTAAAATAATTTCTAATCTTAAAAGAGATAAGAGTTTGTTTGGTTATGCTTACGCCTCTGTCTTTGTTGAGTCATTGGAGTGAATATGGTCTTAGATGACCTTTGGTCTCCAAACCGAGCTTATTCACCATCTTTTCACTAGCAACATTAGTGTATGAGCTACTATCAATGATGACTTCACACACTTTATCACCAATTCTGCATTTGGCCTTGAAAATCTTCTCCCGTTGAGTGAGTAAAGGTTGTTGTTGTACTTGAAGCACCCTTTGTAACACATAGCAATCCACCTGACCTTCTTCCAAAGCATCCTCTGAGATATCACTCTCCACTTCTAGGTCTTCGGTCTTCATCAAGGTCTTCATTCTCTTCACAAGCCTCCATATTTGCTATCTCTTTCAAAGTCAATACCCTTTGGTTTGGACAATCCTGAGCTAAGTGGCCATAACCTCTACACTTGAAGCATTGTTTGTTCACCTTATCAACCACTTGATCTTTACCCTTTTCTTCATGGGTAAATTTCCTAGCATGGTCTTGGTTTGTGGCTTGAGAAATTGGTGGATTCGACACACCCTTGAAAGTCAAATCATATGGAGCATTGGTTGACTTGCTTGGTGGCTTTGTCCTATTCAACTGTTTCTTGAACTTGATAACTAACTTGGCTAGGTCTTCAAACACTTCATGTAGATACACCTCTACCTTCTCTTGAAGATTCATATTTAAACCCCCAATGAATAACACACACCTTTGTTCTTCTTGTTCTTGGACATCACATATTAGAGCTAGCCTTTCGAACTCTAAATGTATTCTTCAACTCCAAGTAACCCTTGCGTCAACGTAGTCATTTTTATAAAATTTTCTTGCTTGTATTCGTATTCTCGAGGCACAAACTTCTTCTTCAAATGTTTCTTTAATTTTTTTTTTCATGATCTAATTTTCAATTTTCTTTCTTTCTGCCATTTCCTTTTTAAATTATTGTACCACACTCTAGCAAACTTTTTAAACTTTAATATTGCTATTCGGTATCGTTTCTCGTCATCAATTTCCTTATACTCAAAAATTGACTCAACAATTTGCAACCATTTAAGAAAAGATTCCGGGTTGAGATTACCTTTGAAATAGGGAAGATCAAAGCGGATTCCCTTTTCCACATCGTTATAATTTCTCCTTGAAGTGTTATGTGCCCTTACATAATTTTCCAAGCTCTCTTCTTCTTCTTCCACCCTTTTTGTGCTCTTCTCACATGCCCTTCCTCTACTTGTTCCCTTCGGTTTTGTAGCTGCACATGGGACTCATGGGTTTGGGAAATTTCTATTCTTCCTACCTGCAATTTTACCTCCTTAATTTTGTCCATCAAGGTCTTTAGAAAATCTCTCAATTCCTCTCCTTGGTTCTCTATTCTTCTTCTTATCAACATATTATTACTCTCCCAAATATGCCTTAATCACGTGACCCCCCTCTCTCTCGCGTATTCTTGGAGATTCTTGAAGATAATACCCTTTCTTGATGAATCTTGAAGAATCTTAAAGAAACTTGAAATAAAGATTGAATCTTGATTGCAATTCCACCAACCTAAGCTTTGGTACCAAAATTAATGTGTGTGGGAGGGTGTAATATTCAATTATGTAAAATTAATGGTTCAAATGGAGTTGGATAAGATGATAAGGGTTCGAAGATGGTGAGTTAAAATACTAGAGCCTCGAAAGTGATGTATATAAGGTGATGGTGATTCAAATTATGGTAGAAGAATGATGATGGTGAATCAGTGATGGTGGTTTGTTAATGATGATGGTTCGAATGGTGTGTGCTAATTAATCTATGCGTTCGATGATGGATTGTTGAAGATGCTTAGTGTTAAAAGTTAGGATTTGGATGTAGGTTGGAATCGTGGTTTAGGGTTAGGGTTAGGGTTTGGTTCGAAAGAGAGGAAATAAGGTGGTGTTTGGTTGGTAAGGATGGGTAGGGTTTTGAATGAATATTTTAGGGTTTTGGTTTTGCTATACAGATTTAGGGTTTGTTTTAGCCATGAAATAGAGTATGAATTTGATGGTAATTAGGGAAGAAAAATATGGATTAAGAATCGTAGAAAAGATATGGATTAATCTTTAATCCACACATATGAAGAGATTAAAACTTCCAAGCCAAACCGTTCACACAAATTCGATTTGCTTGAACTTGAACTCACACAGAATTCATTCAATGTTGATTTTCAACTTCAATTCTTCATTCAATAATCATCATACATGCCATATGCTCGACATTCATGAATAATTTAACCTTTCTACCACTAGCTAAAACATATTCCAAAAGATTTCAAGCTAAAAGATATTATGCTACTTTATTCTAACTTTATGCTACTTTATGCTAACTTTATTCTCCTAGTTTATTACTTAATTAATAAATTAGATAAATAACTTAATAATGATCGAAAATTCTACCAACATCCTCCTCACACGCATGGTTACTCCCTCCTTGCATGCCATGCATACCATGCACATGCATGTAGGCATTTAATTTCTTGTTTGTTATGTTTCGAGCAACATAACCATCCGTTAGTCTTCAAATTTACGGGAGACACTTTCCAAATAAAGAATAATTGGTTCCATTATTATGAAAGTCAATTCTTGAGTGTTTGCTTTTGAAGCAATTCTAATGGGATTATATTAAGTATTTAGAATAGTTGTGAATGGCTAAAGCTTAATAAAGTACGGAAATAACTTAATTTGGGAATAATAACTCTAAAACAGAAATATTATTATCATATGAATGGAATGGTAGAGTTAGACCTTTAAAATCAGATATGTTGTTAATATTAGTGTTTTAGGAATGTATATTGAGTATGGTAATTGTATGAGCCCTATAGAAAAAGTTATGATGTATTTGTAAAATTAGGGTTTTATAAGTTTTGGAAATACTAATTGTTCAGATAGGGTTACTATCGCACATGTAAGATTTTTGAGTTTGGCCTTGAATTTTGCGTATATGATTAATAATAATATTTGAGGAATAGCCTGCTCCTTTGGCTTGGAGATGATAGAGTTGAGTAGGGTTAGAGACCCCATATGAGTCTCACCCTGATCATCTTTCTCCATCTCGATGGAAGCCATAGCATTCAAGGCTTTATTTTGCAGACAATCTCACAAGAAATGATTTCCACCACACATAAAGCATTCACGTTTATATTTAGAGAAATCCTTACCTCCATGCTCCTTCTCCTTGTCCTTACCCTTGGAGTCATGGTGCTTAGGACCGGTCTTGTGGGGCTTGCCTCCCCCACCTTTATTGGAGCCATCCTTCCGGCCCTTATCTTTTCTCTTGAACTTGTACTCAATCAAGGACTCCTCTTCCCGATAAGCTGTGGGGAGGTCTTGAACATTCCTCCTCCTTAGCTCTTGTTCTGCCCACAATTGCAGCCCGTCCATGAAGTATAACAACCTTTCCTTCTCGGGCATGTCGAATATCTCAAGCATCAATGAGCTATATGCCTTGATGTACTCCTTGATAGTTCTCGTGTGCTTGAGATTCCTAAATCTCCTCATGGCATCTAACTCGGCATTATTCGGGTAGAAGTGCCTCTTGAGGTCCGCCTTAAACTCTTCCCATGTGTTTATAACACAAGCACCCCTCTCAACATCTCAGTGGCGAGCATGTCACCATAACATGGCATCATCCTCAAGATAGAGAGTGGCTTGGGTAATTTTCATACTATCATCAAGTAAATGAGTGGTGGATAAGTACCTTTCAATTCCGTAAAGGAAGTTGTCAATTTCCTTTGCATTCCTCGAGCCCTTGTATTTGTGAGGCCGAGGTGTATCCAACATAGGAATAGACCCCCTTGAGCTTCCCGCACTGACGGAGATTACCTCCTTGCAATGAGCATAATCCGCCTCAATACTTGTGAGCCTCTCCTTTAGCTCTAAGTTCTCGGCCGCAAGATGATGGATTTGGTCCAACATCTCATCCATAAGTCTCTTGTTGGACTCTACCATCTCTTCACGGAGCCTGGTGGCAAAAGCATTCACCAACCCGTGTACATCCTCTGAGTTGGGTAAAGCTTCCACTTCTTTCTCCAACCCATCCTCCCTTCCCTCCAAGGTGGACACATCCTCTTGGCAAGCTTGGATGGATTTATCCATACTCTCCATGATATCCTCTAAGTTGGTAGTAGAACCCTTAGAAGTACCATTGCCTTTCTTCTTTTTCTCAACATCGGCGACTTGAGTGACTTGTGAGCTAGCGGGGACTTGTGCCATAGCAACACCTCTTGGTTACTCTTTCATGTAACCGAGCTCTGATACCATCTGTCATGCCCTGACTTCTTCCTAAGCCAACTGCATGCGGAACTTAGTCTTTTTCCACCTCCTTGGATGACTAAGTCAACCTTTACTTCAAGAGACCTCACTCTTGAATAAGAGAACTTTGCTTAACACAAAGCCTTAAGCACTTATAAAGAAACACACAAGAGAGTTTAAGAGAATGAGAGCTTTATTAAGAGAGTTGTTGAGAGCTTCCAACTTGTGGATGGTGGGAATGAGACCCCTCGCCCCTATTTATAGTTGAGGCCTCCTCCTCCCTCCATCCCAAGGAACATTCTAGAGTGGGCTAGATCATCTTCCCTCTAGAATACTCCATTTAGAACACACTAGACTAATCTAGAGAATTCCATACAAGTGTGTACAAAAAAAGATGGTTCTAGAGACATCCCCCTCTAGAACCATCTACACAATGGTAGAAGCCTACTACATCTTCTACAAATATCTACACATATCCACCTTATTCTAGAATGTTCTAGAATATTCCACAAAAATAAGAGTGCTCAAAGCGGGCCGTGACACTAGGGAAAATATATTGTTGATGGTTTCCCCCACAAAGGGTGTGTAGATGTTTGACAGAAAGGGAAAGGTAATCCCAAGATACATTGGCCTCTTTGAGATCGTGGAGCATGTAGGAGAGGTTACTTATCAGTTGGCCCTTCATCTATAATTTGCATGAGTCTATAATGTGTTCCACATCTTGTAGTTGCAAAAGTACATTACTGATCCCTCCCATGTGATCCGAATGGACGAGATAGAGCTTGATAACTCCCTAACCTATGAAGACCGACTTGTGTGGATCCTTGACACCAAGCTCCAAAAGACCCACACGAGTGTATTTCTTCTTGTGAAGATTCTCTAAAGCCAGCATGAAACCGATGAAGCTACCTAGGAAGCTAAGAAGGATATGCATAAGGCATATCCAAAACTTTTTGCTATAGGTAATAAGCCCCTTTTCTTTAAGGGGTAGTTGTATAGTTATTCCTATTGGTATTGTCCTTATCTGCTTAGAACTTCTTTTTCCTTATCCCTAAAAATTAGCAAATGACTTCGGGGATGAAGTCTTTCTTTAAGGGTTGTGGTGAAATACCCCAAAAACTCTAATTTAGAAAATTATGATAAAATAGGAATTTATTAGGAAAATTAATTAAATATATATTATTTTATTAAAATAAAGGGACAATTTATGACAAAAAAGAGGAAAATAATAAAGAATTTAATTAGGGAAGATTAGAGTATTTTCCCAGTTAAAATTAGAATTTAGGAAAATATTTCCTAAAATATCATAAATTAATATAAAAGGGAATTTAATTATTATTTTACTAGTTCTTATTATTTTTAAATATTTAAAAATACTAAAATATCCTAAACACCCCAACCAATTTATCTTCCCTTTTTCTTTTTCCCATTTTCCCTCCTTTTCCCCTTTCCTTCCTTCTTTTTCACATTTTTCTTTTTCTCCTCTCCCGGATTGGGCCTGCCCCCTTCATGGCCCAATTCCCCCTCTCTCTTTTCTCACCCCTGAGTGGCCTAGCCCACTCCACTTTTCTTTTCTTTTTTTCTCTCCCCTTCACCCACCTAGTTCTCTCCCACCTTTTCTTTCTTTTCTTTCCCCCCAGATTGGCCAGCTAACCCCCCTCTTTTTCTTCCTCCCTTCTCCCTTCCACGCATGGTGTCGCCGTAGCCGACACACAATCTAAACCCTCTAGTTGTCAATTATAGCATTGGTAAATAAGGGTATAGTTCTAGGCTGGAGATTGAGAGGGCTCACCTCTATCTAACTAGCTTGAAAATAAAAATAAAAATAAAAATAAAATTCCTAAATAACACAAAATAAATATATAAGAAAAATACTAATGGGGGTTATAAAAATAAAAATAATAAAATAATAAATAAAATAAAATAAACTAATAATAAAAATATTAGAAAACAGCAGATATGATAAATATGCTAGGGAAATCAAAATCCACCACTAGATTAGGTCGAAATGTAATATTAATTTCTAAGTCATCTTTTAATCATGAGAATGAGATCGACCAAGTTGTATACCAAAAGCAGGTCCATACACCTTATATTACTTCCCTTAATTAATTAATACGACAAAGCGTCAATATTAACCCTATTCAATACTAGCAGTATAGCAGCAACAAGTGGCTCCTATATTTAACTAGATTTAATGCATTAAGTATAATTGGAAGGCTGTCAATCTAAGTACCAAACTAGTACACAGATCATGTCTAGCTGTATTTCCTTTCATTGACCCACACGTATCTAAACGTTTTACTACTTCGGTTAGAATCACAAAACTATTTGGTGAATTGTTATCTAACCTAGCTGCAATTTATACATATAAATTCTAGTATACTTATATGGCTACCTAGTAGGTAAATAATCCTACATACTGTCACTTATGAGGAAACCAGAACAAGGCATGCACCAAATAAATTATACTTGACAGAATTATATATATAAACGATAGCAATTAAAATAGAATCAAGAAACAATCTCACGAAACAAAGGAAATAAAATTATAATTCAAACCCTAATCCAGGGTTTCAATTTATTTCCTAACATTAAATAATCAGCCAGCCATAATTATAGAATTAATTACACAGAAATATATATCTAAAATATAAATTAAAAATAAAGAAAGAAATAACCAAAATTAATTATAGATAACATATCAAGAATTTATTCAGATAAAAATTAATTTTATCTAAAATAAATTCTACCGAATAAATTCTTCCCTGTTTTTTTCTTCTCTCGGTGCCTTGATTTCTGTGTAATTATTTCTTTTCCTTTTTTCTTTATTCTCGGCTGATGGCTGACAGGGTTGAAGCTGCGGTGCTGAAACTACTATTCTTCTCCTCGGTTTTAGTTTCTGACGGCTTTGTCTCCCTACTGCATAGCCCTCTTCTCTCTTAATTAATGTGGCTCTGGCGCCTCTACTTTCCTACTCATGCTTATTCGTACTGCCACTGTGTGGCTTTCGTCCCTCTCTGCATTCCGTCCTTCGCTGTTCCTCTCTTTTATTCTCTTTCATGTGCCGAGCCTTACCTTTTCCACGTCAGCCCTCTTGACTTTTCTTCGGTTGCCTCTCTCTTCAGCGTTCGTGCTAAGCCTCATTTGGCTTCGTTTGTTTCGCTTTTTGTTCCAGGCCTTTAGGCCTTTGGCTCTTGTTTGTTGGTTCAAAGGTCGACATCTTTTTTTATATATTTTTTTATTTTCTTTTATTTAAAATAATACATGCAAAATAAAATTCAATAAAAATCAATAAATAATATTTTATTCTAAATTTACTTAATTTATATCATTTTAGCTTAAATATTAAAATTTATGTAATTATTACCACTTAAGCATAAAACTACAATTATTCACCTATCTTACTTAAATAAAATGCTAAAAACTAAGATATAAGGGTATAAAGTTTGTCAAAATATGAACTTATCAACGCATTGTAGGTTGAGCCTGTAACTCTACACCGCTCGACCTGCCCTGGCACCGTACCACCGGCCTGCCCCTCTCCATTATCTCACCCATCCTTTTGGTTTCCTTTTCTATCCCTAACTAGCCCTATATCTCCTTCCCTACATACCCCCTCCCTTTCCTTTTCTCCACCCTAATCGAATATGCACATGTAATTTTGCAGGCTCGTACCGGCCTACCACCATCGGCTGGTGAGCCCTACCTCACCTACCCCTTTGTCCTCTTCCCTCTTTGTCTTATCCTCCCTCTAATGGCCTATAAATACCCCATACCAATCTCATTTGGCTCGCTATACTCTACCCAAAAAATTTAGCACCATCACCACTTCAGATGCCGCCCAAGCTGCTGCCTGAAACACCACCTAAACACTTTCCTGCATTACCCTCCACAAAACTAAACCACTCACCACCCCTGGTTTCCCCTACACAAGATACCCCAATTGTGCAAAGTTGGTTGCTCAATCGAGAACTTTGCACCCATTGCCGCCCTTCTTATTGCCATGATCACTATCTCTCTTACCACCTAATCCACTCAATAGAACCTCCCCTAGCTTTCTTTCTCCCCTTCTCCCTCTCCTTCATCTTTCCCCCTTCTCCACCACCCTTAGCCACCACAACCACCACCACCTATGCCGCCACACATGCTGCGCCACAACCACCACTCCAACCCTCTCAACCTAGAGAGTCCACCACCACCACAACCACCATCTCACTCTTTATCTTCTAGCCCTAAAAGTCCACCTCTCCAAACCCTCACTTACTCCACTGCCGCCGCCTAGCCGCCACCTATACTAAGTTGTACCCTAAAATTCCTAGCCCTAAAGTATAATTAGTGTAATTATTGTATTATTATTACTACTACTACTACTACTACTACTACTACTACTACTACTACTACTACTACTACTACTACTACTACTATTATTATTATTATTATTATTATTATTATTATTATTATTATTATTATTATTTATTAAAGCTGCTATCATTATTATTGTTAATAATATCTTATCATTTACTAATATAGCTACCTAAACTTATTTTGGCTAGTAATAGCATGATTAATAATTTTAAGAATAATATCCTTATTTTTACTAATAAAGCTATTATTATTATTATTATTATTAATATCCCTAATACAAGGTTATGATAAAGGTAAGTAGGAAATAATGATAATGTTGGTAAGAGGGAAGTTAACCCTAGTATTTTTCTCTTATAGGTGAACCAAGTGCAAACCCTAAGGTGATGTAGGAGTGATAAATTCATATTTTGACACATTTTATACCCTTACAATCTTAGTTTTTAGTATTTTATTTAACTAATATAGGTGAATAATTATGATTTAATGCTTAAGTGGTAATAATTGCACAAATATTATTATTTGAGCTAAAATGATAATAATTAAGTAAATTTAGAATAAAATATTATTTATTAATATTTATTTAATTTTATTTTGTAGGTTTTATTGTTCAATAAGAGAAAATAAAATAGGATTTCAAGCTTTAGACCAACGGCCAAAGGCCGAAGGCCCAAAGGTCTGGAAACAAAAGAAACAAAGAAACGATGAAAGGAGAGAGCGATGGGCAACCAAACGAGCCGTACAGGCTCTGACGCAAAAAAGAAAAAAAATGAGAGTCAGCTGCAGAAGGGCTAACGTGGAAAGCCCGATGCACAGTAGAAGAAAAGATGAAAATAAAAGGAGAGACGAGAGAGCCTTGAGGGCGCTACACGCTGAGGGTAGCCGCTAGGAACGAGGCTCAGATAGGCAGAGTGTGGCAGGGCCGCATGAATTGAAGGACGCAGAACCGACGAGCCATCAGGCGTAGGGCCGAAGCAGTCAACAAGAAGGAAAAAGAAAAAGAAATTTGTTGCACAGAAATCAAGGCGCCGAGAAGGAGGAAAATTAGAGGAAGTTTAATACCAGTAGAATTTATTTTAGATAAAATTAATTTTTATCTGAATAAATTCTTAATCTTTTATTTAAAATTAATTCCAGTTATTTCTTTCTCTTGTTTTAATTTATATTTTAGATATATATTTATGTGTAATTAATTCTATAATTATGACTGGCTGATTGTTTACTATTAGGGAATAAATTAAAACCCTAGATTAGGGTTTGAGATATAATTTTATTTTCTTTGTTTCGTGAGATTGTTTCTTGACTCTATTTTAATTGCTATCGTTTATATACATAATTCTGTCAAGTATAATTTATTTGGTGCATGCCTTATTCTGGTTTCCTCATAAATGACAGTATGTAGGATTATTTGTCTGATAGGTGGCCATCTAAATATACTAGAATTTATATGTATAAATTGTAGCTAGGTTAGATAATAATTCACCAAATAGTTTAGTGATTCTAACCGAAGTAGTAAAACGTTTAGATACGTGTGGGTCAAGGAGAGGAAATACAGCTAGACATGCTTTGTGTACTAGTTTGGGTACTTAGATTGACAGCCTTCCTATTACACTTAATGCATTAAATCTAGTTAAATATAGGAGCCACTTGCTGCTGCTATACTGTTAGTATTTAATAGGGTTAATATTGGCGCTTTGTCGTATTAATTAATAGAAGAATTAATATAAGGTGTATGAACCTACTTTTGGTGTACAATTTGGTCGATCTCATTCTCATGATTAAAAGATGACTTAGAAATTAATATTATATTTCAACCTAATCTAGTGGTGGATTTTTATTTCCCTAACATCTTTATCCTATCTGCAGGTTTCCTGTTATTATTATTATTTTTTTTTATAACCCCCATTAATATTTTTCTTATTTATTTATTTATTATTTAGGATTTTTATTTTTATAGTTTTAGCTAGTTCAGTAGATGTGAGCCCTCTCAATCCACGGCCTAGAACGATACCCTTATTTACCAGTGCTATAATTGACAACAAGAAGGTTTAAATTGCGTGCTGGCTACGGTTCACACCAATTTTTAGCGCCGTTGCTGGGGATTGGTTACTTCACCTTTATTTTGCTAGTATTTTTAGTGTTTTTATTTTTATTTTTAGTGTTTATGTTTTTTCTTTTAGTTTCGTTTTAGGTTATATAGGATTTTTTGTGTGTTTTTGTTTTGCTATTAACCTTTTCCTTTGAAGTGTTAGTGTTTTCAGGTGGCTATGAGATGATCCTTTGGCTATGGACAACTTTGCATGAATCATAATGTAAGAGTAAATGAGGTCAGTTCAAGTAATCTTGATGATAGACTTAACCAACTCACTGCTCTTGTTTCGCAGGTAGCTATAGCTACTGGAGTTATTAATACAAGCAGAGTGTGTCATATACACGGAAATCCATATGCCTACCATGAACAAGAAATGAAAGGAGGAGGATGGACGCAATCCGATGCTCAATCTTTCAATGGTTTTCAAGGACATGATCCCTACACAAGCACATACTACTCGGAAGGGAGGTATCACCCTAACTTTGGATGGGAGATGAATGATCATTATCAAGATCCATATCAAGACCCATGCACACACGAATATGCAACTTCAAAATATTATCAATATCCTCAACAAGAATCTTCTCCAGTTTCAGAACCCTCAAGTTTAGAAAAAATGGATAAGCTTTTTGAAGCACTGACAAATGGTCAAAACCGGTTGGTAGATGAGCAAAATCAACTGATACAAAGTTAGATTGTGCAAAATGAAAGGATGTCAGTGTTGGAGGATCAAATGGGTTATGTGGTTGACATGATCAATCAATTACAAGCACAAAAGGAGCTCTCTAGTACTTTAGTTCAAAATTCAAGTGAGAGTTATGAGTATGATGATGCCATAACCGAATGTAAGGATGATCTAGTTGAGGAGATTCCCGTGGAGAACATTGAAAAGAAAGATCATGTGGAAGATGAGCTTGTAAAATTAGAAGAAGAATCTCATCAAAATGAGGATCAAGTGAACAAAGAGAAGTATATGGATGGCAAGACTATCACTTTCATCTACCATATACCATCTTTGAACATTTATTCCCCAATTTTATTTGGAGATGAGCATAAAACACAAGGTAAGCCTTTGGGCCACTTTGATTTTATTTATGCCAACCATACTCCTTGTTTTCCCTCTTTTATCAGGTTGTATGGATCTAAGAGTGAAGAGAGTAATTAAATCACCTTGGATACATCTAATAAGAAGCATAATGCTCCAAAGGAGAGGTTATGTTGGAAGGATGTGTTTAAAGATTCTAAGATGGGAAAATATGTTCCTTCGATAGAGCGATCACCATATATGGACATGGAACAAAATATTGTCTCTTTACACACCTGCTTAAATCCCATGATAGGTAAGTTACCTTCTTGTTGGATCAAATCTTTCATTAAATCTAATATTTTATCTTTTTCTTCCTTACAAGATAAAGATGATCATCACGAGGAAGGATTTGGTGAAGCACCTCTCAAGTGGACGTATCCACCTTGAATGAGAAAAATCGAGATTATGTCAGGCTGAAGACATAAAAACAAGCGCTACTTGGGAGGCAACTCAATGTTATAAGGGAGTTTTCTATCCTCTAGTTATTTGTTTATTTAGTTTGTTTTCCCCATACTTTAAATTACATGTTTCTCTAGTTGTTTACACATTGAGGGAAATGTGTGATTTAAGTGTGGGGATGTGTGTGTTTTATGTTTTCGCAATAAAAAAAAGAGAATTTTTTTTAGAGTTTTTAGAGTGTTTAGTATTTTTAGAGTCGTATGAACCCTTAATTAGTCAATGAGGAATATATCTTTGAAATCTAATGGAAAGATGATCATAACATTGAGATAAAGCAAGTGGAGATTTTTTGTGTTAATTTCGATATAGGGAACACATATGTACGTGTCTAAATGTGAATGGAGAAAGAATATGTATGATTTTTTAACCATCGATATGACATGTTGAGATTCATCACATTCCTCGGTGAGCTTTTGAACCATATATACCTTCTTTTTCTGAGCAAATTTACACAAAAATATCTACTTTTCTTGGCTTCAAAATTTTTCTTTGTAAACCTCATATATGTTTAATTTCTTTGATCAAATTATTTTTCATAGATCTTGTAATGGACTATAGAGACTACTAGAACTTACTCTTGTACTAGTCGAAGCTTATAGTCAAAACATGCTCTGATTGAGAAAATGATAAAGGCAGCTTAGGAATTTTCCATCACATAACCAAATAGCTTAACCTAATTTGTGTATCCATGATATACATCCCATAGAAACCCTTTGAGCCTATACAAGGAACATATACTTTTCTTCATTACCCACATTGAATAACCGTTAGGCATTAATATCCTTACCCTTGCTTAAAGTTAGTGGAAGGAAATCAAATCGTTATGAAGAATGGTTGTGTATGTGTGTATGTGAAAGAAATATATGTATTTATGCTAATAAAGGGGATTTGTTATGTTTAGTGGAGAAAAAAAATTTGAAAAAAATGAATGAAAAATATATATATATATATATAAATTGTTAAAAAAAAAGAAAAGAAAAAAAATGTTAGGATAAAAGGAAGAGAGGGAGTTATGGAGATGATGTTGAGAAAATTCTATTCATGTTACATTTTATTGTGAAGGTGGAGAGGTGTATCATGAATCATTGATGTGGAGTTATGCTTATATTTTATCTAATTATTAGATTCCACTAGCTCTTGACTTTTTTAGCACCACACTCTTAAAATACTCCATACCCTTCTTTACCTTAAACCCCACCACAACTAATAAGTAAGTCTTATTTGATTTTTGAGATGAGCAGCCTTTGATCTGATGGAGATTAGTCACAAGAGTTAAGCATATGGTTCGATCCATTTGGAAAATATTTGATATCTTTCATGAGGTTTTATCCACAAGATCATGAGCCTTCTTTATTTATATATGTGAGTTGTTTGTTATCTTTATCATCTTGTCTCACATACATGAGTGTTTCTATACATTTGTAGCCATGAATCTAAGAAAAAAATAGAGGGTATCCATAGTGAGGATGAATCTTGATGTGACTAAGGCGTGGTAGATCTTCATCCATAATATTGATCATTTCATACCTGTCATGTTTATGTGTGAACCATATGTTGAAATTGATCCTTTAATTCTCCCAAATGCTGAATCTTGGTTGATTGCTAATCTTGACGTATGAAAGTAAAAGATTCTAAGATAAAAAAAGAGTTAAGGGTGTTAGGTGTGATTTTCTTTTATTTTTTTGTGTGATTTTCTGGGTATATCATTTGCAAAACCCTCACGAGACCTTACTCGTCCTCAATGGATGACCTAGGGGTTTAAAGGGTTTGTTGCACATGCTAAGTGTAATTGTGAGACTTATGAAAGTGACTAGTTAATTTTATTTTATTTTTTAGAGTAATAACTTGCTTGAGGACAAGTAAGAAGCTAAGTGTGGGGGGTGATAAGTTTATATTTTGATACATTTTATACCCTTATAATCTTCGTTTTCAGTATTTTATTTAACTAACATAGATGAATAATTATGATTTTATACTTAAGTGGTAATAATTGCACAAATATTATTATTTGAGCTAAAATGATAATAATTAAGTAAATTTAGAATAAAATATTATTTATTAATATTTATTTAATTTTATTTTACATGTTTTATTTTTAAATAAAAGAAAATAAAAAAAAAGATTTCGAACTTTGGACCAATGGCCGAAGGCCCAAAGGCTTGGAAACAAAAGAAACAAAGAAATGACGAAAGGAGAGAGCGATGGGCAACCAAACGAGCCGCACAGGCTCTGACACGAAAAGGAAAAAAAAAGAGAGTCAGTCGTAGAAGGGCTGACATGGAAAGCCCGACACACGGTAGAAGAAAAGTCAGCACGGGATGACGTGGGCAATCGACGCACGGGACAAAAGAAAAAGAAACGAAGTCGGGCGACGAGGGGCCACAAGGACGCAGTAGGGCTGACGTGGCAGTCGCATGAAAAGAAAGAAAATAAAGCTGCCGCATGGAGGAGCCATCAAGGCAGCACAAAAATTTATAAAAAGATGAGACGAAAATAAAAGGAGAGACGGGAGAGCCTTGAGGGCGCTACACGCTGAGGGTAGCCGCCAGGAACGAGGCTCGGACGGGCAGAGTGCGGCAGGGCCGCACGAATTGAAGGATGCAAAACGGACGAGCCATTAGGCGCAGGGCCGAAGCCATTAGCCGGAAGGAAAAAGAAAAAGAAAATTGTTGCATAGAAAACAAGGCACCGAGAAGGTGGAAAATTAGAGGAAGTTTAATACCGGTAGAATTTATTTAAGATAAAATTAATTTTTATCTGAATAAATTCTTAATCTTTTATTTAAAATTAATTTCGGTTATTTCTTTCTCTTATTTTAATTTATATTTTAGATATATATTTATGTGTAATTAATTCTATAATTATGACTAGCTGATTGTTTACTGTTACGGAATAAATTGAAACCCTGGATTAAGGTTTGAGATATAATTTTATTTTCTTTGTTTCGTGAGATTGTTTCTTGACTCTATTTTAATTGCTATCATTTATATATATAATTCTGTCAAGTATAATTTATTTGGTGCATGCCTTGTTCTGGTTTCCTCATAAGTGATAGTATGTAGGATTATTTGCCTGATAGGTGGCCATCTAAATATACTAGAATTTATATGTATAAATTGTAGCTAGGTTAGAAAACAATTCACCTAATAGTTTAGTGATTCTAACCGAAGTAGTAAAACGTTTAGATATGTGTAGGTCAAGGAGAGGAAATACAGCTAGACATGCTTTGTGTACTAGTTTGGGTACTTAGATTGACATCCTTCCATTTACACTTAATGTATTAAATCTAGTTAAATATAGGAGCTGCTTGTTGCTGCTATACTGCTAGTATTTAATAGGGTTAATATTAGCGCTTTGTCGTATTAATTGATAGAGGAATTAATATAAGGTGTATGGACATGCTTTTGGTGTATAACTTGGTCGATCTCATTCTCATGATTAAAAGATGACTTAGAAATTAATATCATATTTCAACCTAATCTAGTGGTGGATTTTTATTTCCCTAACATCTTTATCCTATCTGCTGGTTTCCTATTATTATTATTTGATTTTATTTTATTTAATCCTTTATTATTATTATTTTTATAACCCCCATTAGTATTTTTCTTATTTATTTATTTATTATTTAGGATTTTTATTTTCATAGTTTTAGCTAGTTAAGTAGAGGGCCTAGAACGATACCCTTATTTATCAGTGCTACAATTGACAACAAGAGGGTTTAAATTGCGTGCCGGCTACGACCCACACCAATTTTTGGCACCGTTATCAAGGACACACCAAGAAGCATGCTCCAAGCCTAGTGTCATTTTAGATAAGGATGTGATTAAGGCGTAATAAGTTTATTATGTGCTTTGTATGTTATGTGTGATGATATGTTTGTGTACCTTATGTTATTATGACTACTTACTTATAGCGTAATGCAAAGCAAAGGTAAGTGTATGTGTTCTCTTATAACATGTGTAAAATGATATATATGTTGTGCTTTGTAGTGCTTATGTAATGTGGCCCTTTAGGACATGCATGCTAGGAGGTTTTGGAGATATGGTGGGGTGATTGAAATATGAAAGGGGTAAAGGAAGTGAGTTAACTAGAGAGAAGTAAGAATGACCTAATTACCTCATGGCTTATGGGTTAACAAATAAAAGGATAATATGGGTAAAATAAGATAGTGAAATGAATCTTGCATGGGGATTCTACGGTTAGCATGGGATGGATAGTCTTTGCATGGGGATGATCATTATGTAGGAAAAGTTGAATTAAGGTTTAAGTAAGGTAAGGGAAGAGTTGTTGGGGTGATTGGGGTGCGTGGATGAAAAATAGTATGTAGGTTGGTATAAGGGTGCATGGGGAACTTGGCTAAGGTTTGGGAAGGAAACCTAAGTGGAGGATATTGTGGAAGGGATAAATAATGGAGAGGATTGAAGTATGGGATGAGAGTAGAAGAATGTCACATGGAGGGTGAATGTGTTTCATGTGGAAGAGGGAATGGTATGTGAGATTCATGGAGAGGCATCGTATGAGGAAAGAGAGTTTCTAGGGTTTTAGGATGACCAACTAGGGTTTTGTGGACACATGTGCTAATTGGAAAGTAAAGTGGGATGCTTGGAGATGAACCAAGTAAGGTGATGAGTTGGGCGCGAAGGAGCATGATGCGGATCAAAGTGGGAAGCGTTGATCGTGAATTTGTTTGGCTGATCTTCAAGTAGGTTTGAAGTTGTAAAGAAAACAATGCACGATTTTGGTTGTGTTAAGCTGCGAAAGAAGGAGAAAGAATATTCAACCAAGAACTCAATAGGATGGGTAACTTTGAATGAATTGGTAGAATTATTCAAAGGCTTCTATTTAGGATGTTACCCCAGGCAATTTCCTATATAGAATTAAATCTCAAAAGAGAGGATACTCAAGCGTTTAAATTGTAGATTTTATTAATTGAACTTCAAGCTACTGTGTACAATGACATAGGGTAGTATTTATAGGAGTCTTAATCAACTAGTTAGTCGACTAAGTTAGTAAAAAACTAGCCGTTAGGAATCTTAACTCAAGCTAGCCTTAACCAACCTGAATTAATATCCTATAATCCCTAACCCTAGTCATAATATCATCATTTAAATGATATTAATGACAAACATTATAAAGCATTACGACCGACTATGGTACATACATGAAATAACATCAAAACCCTAATTTACATGAAATATATCATAGGGTTTATAACAAGTCTAATATAACTAATAAGATCACCATATCAGGCTTGTTGTATTATCATCCCATGTATGTCATAACTTTGCATGCTTTGAATGCATTGTACACTTTAGTTATGTTCATGTATCTTGACTTCTTCACCTTACAAATATGTAACATACCTGCAAGAACATCTTAAAGTATTTTCAATATTAATGATAGAAGTATTATCAAGAATGTTTAAGATGATCGGCTCCATTATTAGAAATACTAATTCCTCATTATTTTGAGGATCACTAGATGCTCCTGCATCAAAGCATGAGGTGTGTGGGATAGAAGAAGGTTGGGCTATATAGGCCAAATTAGGGTTTCTCGAAAAAAACCTTAGTGAGTTAACTCAAAGATATGGGAAAGTGGGCCTCAACCTATGCACTTAGGAGTTGGGTATTCGTGGTGAGTGAGGAGAAGGGGGAAAGGATATCTGGATGTATTAGTAGGCGTAGAAGTCCCAAGATATGATGGGCCCTTTCAGGAGAATAGGAGTAGACGAGTTGAGTGAGCGGCTTGTCCAAAGGACATGCATGTCTAGTTTGAAAACATATATTGAATAAGATAAGGATAAGGCACCAATCATTTAAAGTGAAAGATTATTGAGCCGGGCCTAGACAGATCCATTGGCATACACTACAAAAAACTAGGATTTTAATGACCAACAATTTTCATCGTTAATGGCTAAATTTTGGTCGCTAATATCATTAACGGCCAAAAAAATTGTTGGTCATCAGTGATCGTTATTGCTCCCTCGCTAAAGGCTTTAACGACCAACCGAAATGTTTTGGTCTCTAAAGCAATAGTGACGGCATATAACGTTGGTCGTTAAAGCAATAGCGATAGCATATAATGTTGGTCGTTAAAGCAATAGCGACAACGAATAATGTTGGTTGTTATAAGCAATAGCAACGAATAAAATATACCATCATAAATAATATTAGCGACTAATTTCACACCAATAACGATTAATTTTTCCTTCGCTACTAACATCCCTGTACCTGTATGCATATATATCCTTTTTAACACATAGATATAATTTTTTAAATACCTGTCTACAAACATTCAACTAAATATTCATATAAATAGTTTGTATCAAATATCTAGTACAACAAAATATTAGATTAAATATAAATATATTACAAAAGAGTTACAGGATACTATTGCATTACAAAAATATCATGATATGCAACTACCTAAAAATTAATCTATTTACCGAACATAATAAACTTAGTCAGCTTATCAAAATGAGTTGGATCTGCAACATCAGAGATATGAAAACAATAATTAATATAAGTATCAAATAAATAATGATATATCATATCAAAATAAAAGAAAAAAAATCATGCCAAAAAATAAAGGTGAGCCTTTTCGCTTGCATTTTTCATTAGTATAATTGTAATCTATTACTTTATATGGTGCTGATATAATGACGTGTTTATATATCTTCATGGTTGCAAGTGTTATAGGAAAACTTGTGGCTATGAAACTCTTCAAAGCCAAGAAAGGAGTTATCTGTTAACAAAGTTAATAAATCCTACATTGCAAAACTTGAAGTAATACATGTACAGGTATATTAATGAATTGATTATTTAATTTATTTTGTCCAATTGATTAAAAGGTTTAGATTGATATCCTACATTCACAAAATTATTTTTCCTATTACACATACTAGAATATTAAAGGTAATGCTTTCTTTTGATATTAAGTATATTTTTTTCGTGATTTCTTCCAACAGTAAGTAGAATTTTCATATAAGTTTATTTTTTAAATTCATCCCATTAGACTAATTAGCTACTATTATGTTATGAAACCGATTTCAAAAGTCAAAGGATTAGAAGGCCAAAACAGCATTGATGGACAATTTTTCAGTAATTGGGTCATCAATGATCCTTAGGATTATATTATACAATAGTATTGTTGTTATATGCTTAGGGCTTATAAGCTCATTATCTTAGAATAGAAGATATGGTGAACACAACTATATAAGTGTGTGTATGATGACAGCCGTTACTAAGGATATTATGTCATCTTTGTTAAGGGAGATTTTGGATGCAAGTGGTTTTTAAATACGTAAAATATTTCTCTTGAACAAAGACTCCTGCAACAATATCAAAGGGACATAAAATGACTCAGAAAGTGTGTTAAAGTGGCAGATACAAGTCGCAAACATTATTTGATGATAACTACAAAAACATAATTGACAACTAATTAGCAATCAACAATAGATTAAACTATCATACAACAAAAATATTGTCATTGGTTCAAGATCAATCCAACATGGAACAAGAGTAGCAGGTACCTATAGCTTCAAATGCTGAATAATAAGTGATGATGCCAACAGGGCACAAGACATACCCTCGTGCATCTGAATCTGATTTGCAAATGAAATGCGCAAAGACATAAAAGAGAGGCAGTTTCATAGTATTTTATTAAAAAGGTGAAAACTCGTGCATATGGTATTTTTTCCTCATCACCAATTTCATCTAAAATAATCAAATGATGAAAAAATGAGTTTTAATACTCTCTAGAAGGTGAATCACTAAGTGCCTAATATGACAATATATGACCGAGTAGAAAATAAGGATACAATATCCTAAACATGATAGGATGCTCTATTTTATCTAATAATATGTTGCTGGAAATGTCCTAGATGCAATGCAACTGCTACAAAATAGGGTAGAGTTGGGTGGATAATTTCTATCTCATATATTTCTATCTGTTTCTCATAATTGGAAGTCAAAGGATCAAAGCAAAAAAAAGGATAAAACTAGCACATCACCTCATGTAGCAGCATTCCAATTAATTTTCTAATCAATCAGTTGAGAAATTACAGCCCTTAGTCGACATATATGGACATAGTATAGCTAAACCAAAGTACAACATGGATCGATTATGATATGATTAAAATCCATTCATTAGAATTCTCCTATACAAGTAGTGTAAAAATAGTGATGCAACGAAACTTGGGAAAGCCCAAGTTGAAACAAAGATCAATGGCATTACTTTCAATGGCCTCGTCGATGCTAAATCTTTCAAATATTTTGTTTCCATTGTCAACATCCTGGAGCTCGACCTTTCAAGGTAAAGTAGGAACATACTAGTTCACAACCTTAAAGAGAAACAAACATGTAATATTGAGGACTGAATAACAGTGATTGGACACACATCATCTACATTTCTTCCAATTAAACAAAGATGAAAGCAAGAAAATGACATCTAGAAAGCTAGTGAATATTAAATACATACAAACTGTGGGAAATCATTCCCCACCACCACATTGAGAGCAAACCATAGAGACTTACTTGAATTAATGATGCTCCTCTTCCATGTTGTGTATGTTGAGCTTGTATTACCTGTTTTAAAAGTCTATGTCAATGTTGTTAAAAAAATCATTTCAATGTTGATCATCATCATATTATTTATCTAATTTTATGAACTTGAATAATTATGAAATTCTTATAACCTAAGGACATCAAAAAGAGATTATATAACAATATAAAGTAATGAAGAAAACCTTTAGCACCACCATTCATCAAAACCCTTCCTAATTTTTTACTTTCAAGATAATATATATTGTATACTTAATTGATTAAAATAATAAAGGAAAGATCCAATTTAACATAATTAGGGTTTTTTACCCTGGACTAAAAATCTGGTCAAATCTTGCTAAAATATTTAATTCATGGATCGAAAATAAAATCAAACATAATCTAATGCAAATTATATAAACAATTGAATAAAAATAACTCGATTACACAATATAATTTAAATCCACAAGAATTTTGACTTAAGACTCCATGTTTGATTAATTTTGCACAAAATTTTCAAATTGATAGTTCTAACATGAAATTAGATACATTTTAAAGCATATTGTAAATTCAATTTATCTAAAATAGTTTAATTGGATAAAACAGACAAATCTGAATATAACCAGGTCACAAAATATGATTTTTACAAATCAACTATAACCAATACAATTAATCATTCCAAATCACTCATACAGCACATCTATATATAATTAAACAACTAATTTATCTTATCATAAGTTAATTCATTCAAAATTAATCAAAATAGAAGTTAGGGTTTGAATAGTTATACCAAACGAATTGTTGTGAAATTGGAGAGGATGAGAGGTGTTGGAGCTTCGCCGGTGGTCAAGGAACACTTGACGGTTTTAACCAAAGTTGGAGGTTGACAGGTAGTGGTGTGCGGCTGCTGTCTTCGTGTGTTGCTGGCAGCTGCTGCTAATGCTCGCTACTGTTGTGCTGGAGGATGACGACAACGAGAGGAGGGATGGTGGTGTGCTCAAGCAGCGGTGGCTGGTGTGGTGGAGTGGCCTGGGTCGAAGACGCAGAGTAGGAAGAGGCAGGGGCCAGCGGTCAGGGGTATAGGCATCAAATAGGTAGCAGCATGTGTTTGGTCAAAAGAATTGGAAAGGCGGAAGAAAAAGGATGGGGCTGGGGCGCTGGGCACGTAGGCGAGATTTGGGTTTTTTTTTTAATTTTAAGGATTAGAGAGGGTTCAAGTGTTTCTTTTTCTCATCACATTTTTTTTAGCTTTTAGAGATTTAAAAAAATATATTATAATATATATATATATATATATACATATGAGACTTAAACATTTTTAGCGACTAATAAATTAATGATTAACGACCAAAAATTATATTAGTCGTAATAAATATACCAATAACAACGACTTTTGATAGTGGTCATTAATAATATATTAATAACGACAAAAAAAATTGGTCGTTAATGCACTAGTTTTCCATAGTGATAATAGTGGTTAGGTGTAGGGTACTCTAGATACTGATCCACCGGTGAATAATAGTGGTCAGGAGAGTTCTCCCTTATATGTTTTTGATCCACTAGCTATAATAATGGGGGCTCTTGAGCTCAATAAACTAAACCTTAAGTTATGACAAGACATGGAAAATACACTAATTAATTATAATGGAACACCATAAGAGTCAGGGCCAGACCAATCCATGGGTATAATACTGGCCAGGAGCACTTTACCCTAGAGACCGATCCACCTGCAAATAATAGTGGTCAGGAGCATTTTTACCCTGTATGTTTCCAATCCACCAACTTTGATAGTGGGGTTTCCCGTACTCACATGGATTTATAAAGAGCATGGTGTGAAATGGGTACATTGACCAGAGATCTAATGATTAAGTTAACCAAACTGTAACACGACTTGTACTATATATTTTTCTTATATGGCTTATCTTCCTAGTTACCAACTTATGTTATATGTCTTTTGTGTATAGCCTTAGTTGCATGTTTACCTTACTCGGTATATAGCATACTGACCACCCGTTTTATGGGTATTGCTCATTCCCACGAGCAAAGGACCCTGCTAAGTTTGTGTAGGTAGGAGATGCTATTTTTGATGCCTATGACACTTATGAGGCATCAGACGGGGGTAAGAGTTGACCTTCCGAGACTTGGCATAGGGGCCCAAGAGCAATGTAGAATGGACTCTTCTTATCTCTATTTTTATTTTATTATATTATATTTTTTATCCCCTTGGGGATTTTGACTATGTAACTCTTTTTCTATTGTAATCACCTTTAATCACTCACTCTGATTTTCTTGTTATGAATATTCCCATTTTCTATGGATCTCTATCTTAAGTGTTTTAATATTTTTCAAAAATTATTCTTAGTCTTGTGGTCATTACAAGACTGGCCGAGGGAAAGGCTTGTGCTGATCAAGGCGGTAGCACCTATGTATTGTGTATAATTTAATTAAACAATAATTTTCAACTATGATTTTTGGGGGTTCTACACAACTGCCAGATCCTCCACCTTTTAGTACCTTACACAACCTTGAGAAGCTAGTGCCTTAGCCTCTCCCCGTAGCTCTACCTTCTTTTCCCCTTTAGACACCTTACTCTTCTTCAACCACCTATACTCGGCCACCCCTCTCCCCTCCATTTCCTCCATCAATATAGCTCCTCCCAGCTACCTACCACCAACCACAACCGCCACCTATCTCATACACTATCACCAACAGCCACCTTAATGCCACCTATCTTTTTCTACTTTGCTTCCCTGTCTTCTCCTCCTTTCCCCTTCTCTACATCACCTCTCCTCATAGCCTATGTCACTGTTGCCTTCGAACCACCTGCACTATATCGTCAAACCAACAACCATCTCCACCCTTACCTCCTTCACCCCATAGCCAACCAACACCTCCCACCATCACCTATAAACCCTTTCTCTAACCATTCCCCCTCCCTTTTGCATGCTTGCCTCACTTTGTGCATACAACATGAGTTGTCCTCTATATTTTTATTAATTTTGGATAATATGTAAGGTATAAGGGTAGTTTGGTAATTTTATATTTTTTAAATACTTTTAATAAAATTCATTATTTAATTTCTTAAATATTAATATGGTATTTGTGATATTATTTTTAGGAATAAAATTTTATTAATGGAACCTAATCACTTTTAATCGGTTACCAATAAAGTTTGTTTTTGCTAGAAATCGGGTAACTTTTGTACTCTACTAAAATGTTTGGGTATCATATGTTAACACATAAGGATTTTGACATGTGATTTGGAATAGATATGAATTGTTACAAATATTTCTATGATTATTAATGTTATCTTGGAAAATGGGGAAAAGAAGGCATGTTATCCTGTATAAAATGTTATGTGTGGAAGTGTAATAAAAATTAAAAAAAAAGGAGTCTAATGTTGGGAAGTGATGTTGAATGTTATGTGCATGTAGAACTTTTAGGTTAAGCATGTAATTACACACTATTAGAAAAACTATTACTACCATGTGCCTTAGAGGCAATTTGGTCATTTAGACATATCATGATATTTAACCTTAACCCGAATGCCTGTTATAAATATTACTAAGAATGGAGATAGAGGTTGGTTGTTTTAGGAATACATGTTTGAGTAAGAATATCAATGTTATATGGTCTAGCGGCATTTTGATATTTTCAAATGTACTATGGTGGTTCTTCTAATAAACTTACATGATGAGTGTAATTTAATGTTAAGTATGAGATTAGGGGTTTATTATATTAGAAATACATGTTTCAGGATGAATACCAACATTATATGATCTAGGAAATTTTGATAAATTTGAACATGCTATGGTGATTTATCTAATAAATATTCATGCTAAGTGGCGTTCGATGTTAAATAGAGGTTTGTTATCTTAGTATCGCCTATTTTAGTATGAATACCAATAATATATGGTATGGATATTTTGATAATTTTGCAAGTACTATGGTGATTATCATAATAAACATGCATAATAAGTATTATTAGATGCTAAGTATGACATATTAGGGTTTTTTGGATAAATTGGGGACCCAAAAGGGACACTAGAGGTAAGGGTGTACCAGAGTTATGAAATTAGGGTTTCTAAGGGAACATGGTTGTCCCAAGGTGGTAGTAGGGTAAGATCTATGCATGGGTCAGGGGTTTGTGTGTTGTGAGTTGAATTTAGAATAAATTAAACACAAATAATTCACTAATCACTTAAAATAGAAAATCACTTTAGTCAGGCCTAATTTTACCTGCCAATCCACAGACCATAATAGTGGTCAGTAGCATCTTATCTTAGAAGTTGTACCCTATACCATTCCACCGATGATAACAGTGGGGTGGTGAACTCAATTAAAGTAAACCATTGAATGATAATAACCTTATAAAGGCACTAATTACTTAAAGTGGAATGTTAATTAAGTCAGGCCCAATTGTACCTGCTAATCCACTAGCAAGAATAATGGGTAGATGCATCTTACTTGGGAGGTTGTACCCTATATCGTTTCACCGATGAGAATAGTGGGGTACCAAACTCAAGTAAATTAAACCATTGGATGATGATAACCTTTGAGTAAGACACTAATTACTTACAATAGAACACCACATGGTTCAGGACTGGTTGTACTTTAATTACTAATCCATCAACAAGAATAGTGGCCAAGAGCATTCTACCCTAGGATTGTATCTTAATTACAAATCCACTAGTGATAATAGTGTCTAGGAGGGTCTTTACATAGAAATTTTACTTATTTTCTATTATACTAAGGAGAATAGTAGGGTCCCTAAACCCAACAAGGATAAAATAAAGAGTTCACTATTTATTACATTAATACCTTGAGTTCAAACAATAATGAATGAGTCAGCATAATCTACTTATGCGCATGTCATTCCTTATTGTTGTTTTATTGGGAGGTTGGGGGTTAATTAAGAGAATTGTGCCTATTGTTGAGAATAATATAGCTTTCTAATTATATTACAAAAAGCACAGCTTGGATGTTCCTTTAGTAAGTTTCAATTATATCCAATGAATGAATATTGGGAGCATATGATATTTATGCATGTGGTTATATGAATGATTATTGCATTTCAGTTACTATATGCATAATTAAATGTTCATGTGATTGTTGTGATGCTCTAATGTGTTGCATACGGGCCTTACATATTAGTCTTATGTAATGGGTTACTCAGTAACATTGTACTGAAGGGTTCATATCTTGGGTTTTACTTATTCATTAGGCAGTGGTCTTTGTAAGTTAACTTGTAAGCTTTATTCAAGGCTATTCTTCAGGTTAAGAGTTTAGAGTTATTTGGGATTCTATCCGATAAGTTGAACCAAAAGTTATCGCATTTTCTTATAATCTTTTTATATTTCCTTTTCACTAACATATTTGTAACCATAGTTGGTGAGTTTTATTTTAAGGTGAAATAATTTCCTTAACTATTTCACTACTCTAATTTATAATTGTATTTTTGAATTTAAGTAAAGTAACATTTTTGGCCTTAGCACCTGGTAAACACAATGGTAGAAGAAACCAATTTGGTACTAAGTGTGGCATTAGCACCCCAAATTTCATTGTCTTAACTTCTGTTTGTAACTTTTAAAAATAAAATTTTTTCAGTAGTAAATTTTGGGGGTGTTACAGTTGCTACAATATAGTTGGTCGATGGTGGAGTGAGAACTCCGGTGGTTGTTATCGCAACCAAGGGTAAACAAAAGGGGAAGGGATTATGGTGTGTTTGGCTGATGAATGGGGGTAGTAATGGAGGATTTAGGTGATTATATGGCTGAGGGAAAGGAAAAGGTGACCAAAGGTGATGTAGGTGCTTTAGTTGGGCTCACTAGTGGTGGGTTTTTGAGGTTGTTATGGTGATGGTAAGGAGGATACGAAGTTGTGTTGGTGATGTTTCAACAGAAAAGTGGGGGGATAAAGAGGAGTGACTTGGTGCATGAGTTGTGTGTGTGTGTGTGTGTGTACACGAACATGTTATGTGTATGAAGAGAAGGAGAAGGGAAGGTGAGGTGATCGGCATATTTGTCAACACAACCCTTCACATAAAAAGGAGAGTTGATGGGTGTGTGGCCATGGGATGGGAGCTTGACAAGAGATTTAGTTGGTTCAAAACAATAGGTTCACACAATCCTACGGAGAAGAAGAAAAGGAAGCCGAGCAGGCAGGGAAGAACATGAAAAGGAAAAGGAAAAGGAAAAGGGGATGGAGAAAAAGAAAAGGGAAAAAGGGAAGAAATTAGTTTTGGGTTTAAAATTTAGAACTAGGTTAAGATAATTTAGGTTGGGATAAAATAGAAATATAAAATTCCTAAGATTAAAACTATATTATAATATTAATTATTCAAGATTAGGATTAACTAAAGTTTGGGGTATTACACCAAAAAATTAGGGTGTTATAGGTTTAGTCAAAGTAGTCGATGGGTTTGACCCGAGACCAAGACCACTTAAGTTATAAGCTCACAAATCAATGGGTCTACTTGGCCAGTTAATTTGTACTAAGGACTGGTTAATCAGCCATGAAGATTAATAGATTGGTAGGGGTGAAAACAACCCCTACAAAACACACAAACAATTAAATTCTGCAATGTTTATTTAATCAATCCAAACATTAATCACAGGGCATTTAAGGTTCTTAACAAGTAATGTTTATGGATCTACATGTAAAGTACCAAAATCATGTTGAGAATCTCAATAAAACCATGCTTACACTTTATGAACTTAATAAGAGCTAAGAAAATCATACATCATAACTTTATTCATGCTAGGCCATCATGTAATGACTTATACCTCATATTATACATGCTAATATTGTTGAGACGCTCAGGATACCAATTTTAGCTACTAAATCTAAATCATACCCATGATGCTTATGCACACAAAGTCTCAAGTTAGAATTCCTACCACTTCTTTCATTTATTCAATATTAACAAGTTCAAGCACCCTTTCATCTCTAATACCCATGCTTTCACATAAATAAAAAACATACACTGCACTTACCCTTGCTATTTTCCACAAAAATAGGGAAGACAATGGTTTACCAAAAAAACATAGCAAATACACCAAATAAAGCAAAAGTCTTTAGAAGTTTGAACCCCTTTTCAACACTTGAACACCTTTTAGGAAATTAAGATTAAAACTTAGTAAACTTTTAAAATCATAAAAAAATTGAATAAAATTAGAGACCAAGTAGATAAGTCATAGAGAAACCATCTTTTCAAAAAGAAAATAGAAAACCCACAAGATAAAGCTAATCCCTCACTCTTTTTCCATATCTAACACTGTCTTGTTTAAGAACAAAATAAGAAAAGGTTAGAGGAAGGATTAGAAGATGAAAGAAAGATCATAAACAATGGCTAAAGGGAAAAAATGTGGGGGGAGCAAGTGGGAAGAATAGCATGGAAGTTTGGAGGTCAGAAAAGGAGGGAGAAAATTAAAGGCTTTTATTAGAATTGTTGAGGGTTTTTAGTAGAAAAGAAGGGTGATGGGGTTTATAAATCAAAACCCTAAACCCTAGCCTGAATCCAAGTTTCCAATTGCACAATTCAAAGGTTTAAGGGTGTCCTTTTTATCCTTGAGCTCAAATGGTAAATAACTAAAATGTTCTAGGGTAATGTGCCTTAGAATTTCAAACACAAGAATAGAATGAAGACAACATGGAGAGGGATTCAAAGTTAACAATATTAATAGGTTTCATGGAAAAATTCCCTACTTAGGAATCAAAGTTACTATAATACCCTAAAAATTTACTTAACCTAATCTAGTATCATTAATACCCTAATTCAATTCTAATCTCGATAAAATCTTATTTTAGCCTTAACCTAATTTCTTAATCTTGAAACTTTAAACAAATCTAAATCTTTGACCCAGATAAACCATATTTTGTAACCCAATCTCAAATCCGTTAAAATTTGTCACTAACCCTAATTATTTTAGCTAATCCAAAATTTACCTAAGCTAATCCATAACCTTCTCTCTTTTCCTTTTCTTTCTCCTTTTCTTTTTCTTCCTTTTTTCCTTTTTCTCATCATCCTTACCGTAACTTTTAACTAGACTTTATTCAACTTGCATTTTGTAACTTGCGCCGTCTCCCATCACCTCTGCAACCACCCACTTCCATCATCCATCAACCTCTTCTTCTTCTCAAGCTGTCATTCTACACACCCCTCCCCTACCATTTCTTTTTCCTTCTTCACACAACAAACACTCACACTCACCTTCACCTCTCTACACCTCCTACAATCTTCCCAACACTCAACCATCATCTCCCTACCATCCCTCATGATTGCATGTGTTTCTCCCTATTTCCCTTTCCATGGATTGTATACCCCCCTACACACACACACACACTCATCGACCATTGCCCTTTTTTCCCTCTTCTTCCAATTATTTTTATAAAATACACGGCTTGTGCGCAACCTTAAGCATAGTTGTGAAATGCTAAAATTTCTTATCACACACCCATGTAACTTAGCACAACTTGCTCGTGTACCTTCACACTGCCTGCGGACGACCCTGTCACACGCCTATGCACATCTGTTTGGCTTAAGTCTATTTTTTCAATGATTGAGCATGGTCGTGCCACTTCACACCACCTAGTCATGCAAAATTCTAACTCTTAACTAAGGTATGCACTTTCTGTAGCACGCTTGTGTAGCCACCCATGTCGGGCATACACCCCTATTTTTACCCTCAAACCTTATCCAAACACCACTAAATTTTCACCATATCTCCACAATACATTCCATCACTTACCCACACAACTCAAGCTCCCATTTGACTTTGGTTATTTCTATTTTTACCCTATTTACCTTAATTTCTCCCTCGATTATACTCTTTGAGTCTAACCATGTATTATGTTGTTTTTCATAGGTCGTATTCCAGCGATCTTGGAGGATAAGATCTAGGATTCATATGGTTAGAGCTCAGTGTCCTAGTTGGTAAGGATACTAATAGATGCCTTACAGATTTTGTGTTAATTTGTTGTATATATATGTATACTTTGATAATATTGTTGTTACATGATTTAACATATATTATGGATGATATGTTGTGATAATATGGAATATATGTTTGAAAGAAAGTAAGAGTGAATAAGAGTTATGGATGTAATTTCATTATGATAATGACATATTTGTGAGGAATATATTTTATGGCATGAACTATGGTCTAAATAAGCTATGATAAGTGGACATAAGCATATATATGAGGTATGATGATAAATGGTGGATTTGAGAAAAATAATTATTGTG
Source organism: Tamarix chinensis (assembly GCA_030549775.1). Lineage (NCBI taxonomy): Eukaryota > Viridiplantae > Streptophyta > Magnoliopsida > Caryophyllales > Tamaricaceae > Tamarix > Tamarix chinensis. Next base: position 58,798,958 of record CM060177.1, on the reverse strand, counting down.
AAAGATATAAGATTTTATAAAATAAAGGCTATTGGTTGTCCTTAAGGGCATTTTGACATTATAAGACAATAAGAAAATTTTGGTATTTTATGTGTTAGGTGCATTAAAATGTGATAATGATATCCTAAGAAATGTTTGGAAGTATTATTATTTGCCATGGATTTTTTCAAAAGGAAATAATATTCTATTTAGGGTATAATGACTTAAAATGATAATGTTATTATTCTATGTATAAAACCTAGAGGTTATCAGGATTCTTGATGTGTTGCTAACAATTGGCCTTATGAGGATGTTTATTGAAATTGGTAATCATATATGTCTTAGGGGAATAATTATGACTACTTTTTAATTTAGGGTTTTAGTAATTTTGTGAATAGTACTTTAGATAAGATTATTAACATATATGGATGACGTGGGAGTTAGACTGTGAATTGTGGGTTTGATAATAATAATTTTATTTGAGAATGATATATTATAATTTGTGGTTGAATAATCAATATGGGAAAATGAATTTTAGGTGTGTGTAATTAGGGTTTGAGGAGATTAAGGACCTTGACCTGCATGATGTGTTTATCTGCTTCAATGTGTTCAGTACCTATGAATTAATCATGAATAAAATACTAATCATTTAAAGTAAAAGAGCACATGAGTAGGGCCAAAGTGATGTTTTTATATATTCCGTTCCATCAGATATAATAGTGGTTCGGAAGCATTTTTCCCTGAAAAGATGATATTTTTAAATATCTATTCCATAAGAGATAGTAGTGGCTCAAGAGTTTTTTGCCCGGATAAGGTGTTTCAATCTGTTCCAACGGATTACGAATAGTGGGGCCCCTACTGATTGTGAAATAAAAAAATTATAATATAACCCATGTAAAAGATACTAATGATTTAAAGTGGAAGAGTACATATAACACCCTCAAAATTTACTACTAAAAAAATTTATTTTATTTAAAGAAAATAGTGGAAACAAAAATCAAGACTATGAATTTAAGGGATATTACCGCCACACTTAGTATCAGACCGATTTTCTCCTACTGTTCCAGTACCAAGTGCTAAGGCTAAAAGATCAAATACAATTTCCTCAAAATCCGACTATATTTAAGTTAGAGTAGCAAAATAAACACTTTACAAGAATAAAACTTACTACTAGTGGATACAATAATAGAGATCATTTTAATAGAGATTAAAAGAGGAAGGAGAAAACCCTAAATTATTCCCGAATGATCCTTATTCTTTTACCCCATGCCCATTTAAATAGCACCTAAAATTGACCTATAAGGGACACTGCCCGTTGAATAGGCAAGAGCCTACAAAGGGAACCCTTCAGTACTATGGTACTGAGTAACCCTTTTAAACGAAACTGAAAAGCAGGCCTACATGTAACACATCATGCATAAATAGTATAAATTGATAACATACAGACTAATACAGCATTCAACACCACACATATGTCAAGAAATACATAACATAATGTCCACGTACTTAACAAGTCCATCATATACCTAAGTAGGGACAAGCACTAAAGCCAAACTCATGTCATATCAATTGATCATAATGGGATATCAATACTTTTGGGCCCTAAGTCATTAATTAATCATTATTCAATCATCATCTCTCGAATTATATCCATGTAAGTGTGGGAACTCCACTAGTATAGCTGATGGACCGGAAACCTGACCACTATTATTCACCGGTGGATCAGTCTCCAAAGCTCCCTACACCTAACCACTATTATTCGCCAGTGGATCGGTTTGGCTTTATTGAGTTCAGGATCCCTCACTATTATAGTTGGTGGACTAAAAACATATAGGGCATAATGCACTTAACCACTATTATTCGCTGGACATCTTGCACCCGACCACTATTATTGCCGATGAATCGGTCTAGGTCCGAATCAATAATCTTTCACTTTACGTACTTAGTACTTTATTCATGTTTTATTCAATGGTCCATTTATTCAATTCGAGAGAAGAGGGGAAGGTCACAAATCCAGAGACATAAAGATATACCGACCATGTAATCAAGCATTCCATATCAAGGATCATGGCATACACAAAACCTTAACACGTACTTTAACATATCTAACACACATTTTCATGCGCATTTACTAACTAGGCACTCCTTACATAATTATAATATAACACCATATCACCCCCCTTAATTATCCATCCAACCCCAAGTCATGTCATGTTCTCATGTTACTTGATAACTTATCAAATACCCTTATCTTATTATTCACTGATACTTGTGTCTTATTATGGAACTCATTCAATCCATTGAGAGCAAAACACAAGTTACCAATTTACTCCTATAATCTTTATAAAATCACTTAAATATCCCTTGTCTGCAAAGTTACGAAGTCATCCCTTTTTAATTGCCAAATTACCATATTACCCTCCATGTTGCATAACTACCAAAATTACCCCTTACTTGTGTTAGATTACCAAATTATCCTCCATACTTATTAAATCACCAACTTTACCCCCTCATACTTATTAAGTTACCAATTTACCCTTCTAGTAGGTTAAATTACTGTATTAATCATTATACTTATCTAAATTACCAAATTACCCTTTAAGCTTATTAAGTTACCAATCACCCTTCATACTTATTACACTTATCGGATTTTCCATTGGGTTAGTTAAATTATCAAATTGCCCTTCTTCATTATTATAATTACTAAATTACTGTTTTAGTTGGTTAAATTACCAAGTTTCCCTTCTTTTTTATTATAATTACCAAATTGCCCTTTTTGTTGGTTAAATTACAAAATTTCCCTTATTCATTATTATAATTACCAAAATGCCCTTTTAGTTGCTTAAATTACTAAATTGTCCTTCTTCATCACTATAGTTACTATTTTGCCCCCTTTAATTGGTTAATTTAGCAAATTGCCCTTCTTCATTATTATAATTACCATTTTGCCCCTCATTCTACAAATTACCAAAATACCCTCTTCTTTATAACAAATTACCATTTTACCCCTTTACATTACGTATTAACCAAAATACCCTTCCTTTATACCAAATTACCATTTTACCTTTTACTTTACATAATTACCATAATACCCTTCCTTTATGCTAAATTACCATTTTACCCTTTTACCCTTTTACTTTATTAAATTACCAAAATACCCTTCCTTTATAATAAATTACGATTTTACCCATTTACTTTATTAAATTAACAAAATACCTTCCTTTATACTAAATTACTATTTTACTCTTCCACTTTATTAACTTACCAATTTGCTCCCTTTACATTATAAAATTACCATAATATCCTTCCTTTATACCAACTTGCCATTTTACCCTTATGTTTTATTAAATTTCTAATTTACCCCTTTACTTAATAAAATTACCATAATACCCTTTTCATTATATTTAATTTACCAAAATACTTTCTTCCATCCAAAAATTACCAAGTTATCCCCTTTTCATGTAAAATTACTAAAATGCCCTCCTTTCTTATCCATTTACCATTTTGCCCTTATTATACCACTTTACTAAAATACCCTCACTATATAAAATATTAATATTCATGCTCCATATCCATCATGCAACTCCACCAACTATTATTAATTATCATTAATACATATTAGCACCTACCACACACATATTTAGGCCACATCTTTTGCAAATGCAAAAACTACCAAAATGATTGTAGGGCTTATATTAACATTACTTATGCATTAAATGGCCATATTAACATATCATATCATACATATACTCTTAACATTATTATTAACAACAAGCTCCTTCCTTAAGCATTATTTTTACACATGACACATAAATTAACATGCTTTCCTTTTTATCAATCAACACATGTTACTAAATACATTATACTTAACAACACATATCATGCATATAAACATATTAAAAATCCTAATGTGCTAGCATACGTATATCCATACATTTTAGTAGAATCTAACGATTACCTTATTTTTCGCAAAAATCAAACCTTACCCGTACCCTAGTTAAAGGCTTAAGCTTTGATTAGTAAAAATCAATATAAAAAATTAGCATAATGGAAGTAAAAGTTCAAAGGAATAATTTTTATCAAAAGATTAATTAAATATATACTAATACTAATAATATTTATACCTTGAAATTAACTAAATTTGGGCTAAAATAAGGTAAGGCTCACACTACATGAGCAGTGTGAGTTGCATGTAGAAGATAAGGTAGAATGTGGGGGTTGAAGAGGGAGTTGGGAAAATGGAGGGAGTTGGTTCGGGTTGGGGTTTTGGGAATTAGGAGGAGAGCTTGTAGAGGGGAGTTATGGCGATAACTAGGTGGATGTGGTGGCAGGCAGTAGGGTGACGGTTGTAGGAAGAGGAAAGAGGAAAATGGAAGGCATGTGGGGAGGGTTATAAGATCGGGTTTGGCCCAAAAATGGGAATAAAAGGATGGGGGAGAGAGAGGGAGAGAGAGCAGGATATAAGGAGTCAGGTGGTGGCAGGCGACAGTGTAGGAGTGGAGGTTATGGTGTGTAGGTGGTTAACGTCGAAGGAAAAGCGAAAGAAGGGGGAAGCGGGTCAGCCTATGTGCTAGGGAGATGGGGAGAAAAATAAGAAAATCAGACAGGCCTAGTCAGGGGAAGAAGGAAAGAAAGAACAGAAAGAAGGGGGATGGGCTGGGTGGATGTCGTGCGGGAGAGGGGGGAGAAAGGAAGTGGGCCGGGTAGCAGCCCTGCACAGGGATGAAGGGTTCGCTATAGGCCTGGGGACCCAAAGGAGAAAAAGAAGAAAAGGAAAAAGAAGGAAAAGAAGAAAAAGGAGAAAAAAAAGCAAAAGGAAAATGAGGAGGAATAAAATAAAATAATTTTTAGAATAATGGGATTTAACATTTTTGATAGATAAATTAATTTAATAATTTAATTTATTATAATTTAATATATTGGTTTTAAAAAAGATAATTTTAGTAAAAATTGGTTTGAAAAAGTATTTAAATAAAATGAGTATGATAAAATAACAAAATACTTATTTTAATTTATTAAATATTCATATCCATTTTTGTATGCTCAAAAACCCACAAAATAATTAACTTAAATATATTTAAAAGTTAATCCCAAATAAAGACTATTTATTAAATTATAGGTTTTGAAACTTTTTGGGGTATTATAGTACGTGAGTTAAGATCAATGTGTTATTTTTATATCCGTTCCACTCTAGATAATAGTGGCTTGGGAGCATTATGCCCTAAGAATGTGATGTTTTTAGATTCATTCCACCAGATAATAATAGTGGCTCAGGTGTATTATGCCTGAGAAAGTGCTTTAGACCGTTCTACCGGTTTAATAATAGTGGGGTTCCTGCACTCAACGTATATAAAATAATGAAAATGGTGATATCTAATAAAGAGGCCTGGATCATTATCTATCTTATGTGATGTTTCATTTATTTGAATTTATACTTATCACCTGTTGTAAATGCATGTATTATTTATATTCCTAATTCGTTATTATTGTTCCCTTACTTAGTATTTAGCGTACTAACCACCTATTTTATGAGTGTTACTCATTCCCACAAGAAAGAGACCCTAATTTTTGTGTGCAAGTCTCAGAAGATCCTCTAGATAACTATGTTACCTATGATGTAAAATGTGGGGATGAGGGATCTTATTTGTACTGGGTGATTGGATGAAGAGTAATGTTATTTGGTAGATGTATTAACTCAGATACCCTTTTGGACTCTTGATCCAAGGTATACCTACTTTGTATTTTGTTTATTGTAACTCAAATTTAATCTCTAAACTCATATTGTATTATAAATGTTTCTTTTGTTTCTAATTTTCTTGTGTTACTATAAATATTTTAGCCTTGTGATTGATATAAACCAGATTTATGTCAATTACGGCGATAACTCATCAATATTTTACTTATATACTTTTGCTATATAATAAAATGTTTCGGTAGTAAAAATTATAATTACTCATTATGAGAATCAATAAAAAAAGGTTAAACATACTCAAAAGCTTCGTTAAAATCATAAACAAATTGCTCAGACATAATCACAAAGCTACAAAAACAAAAAATAGGAGAAAGATTTGCAGTGAAAATAAAGCCCAAAGAATAACCAACTCAATCGAATCAATTGACAGGTACCCTAAACTAGTCATTTGGTTTGTCGGATTTAAAAACTCAATTTTAAAGAACAAATAAGCCAATCAATATCTCAAAACCAATCTATTGGTTTTCTAATAAAACCAATTATCTTCTAAAATACAAACCAAGATTAAACATGCTTAAATCACAATCAAATACATAGATTAAATCACAATGTATTGTAGTTCTCTATCATATATGTTATATTTCTCTTTTATAGTCTCTTATTATCATGGAATCAAGTACTTTCCACTCTTGATCTCTAGCTAAATGTTATTTTTAACTTTACAACTGACATATATAGGACATAGGAAGTATCTTTTTATTTATTTTTTATTTTTTTATATTAAATGTGACATAATACCTAATATTTTATTATTAAACTTTTATAAAACTAAAAAAATTACAATAGTAAAATTTAAAGTGTAACTATAAAGACGGAGTGACTCATTCAAAAATGGAAAAAAGAAGAAGAAGAAGAAGAAGAAACATCTTACTACAAATCTCTAATAATTGAATAACTAATTTATTTATACTAGTGACTTCGGTGACGAACATACTAATTAATTAAAAACCAAGTAACTTTGAGAATTCTTGGGTTGAATCTTATCAAACATCTCAATTTATTTTTACATAGCCTAAACATTATGTAGACATTTCATCCCATAGTTTAGAAGCTACACATTACAACATGATATCTCACAAAATTTCAAATACAATTATCTTCTAACATGCTAAATTTTCCTCGTCAAAAAGAGTCGAGATGATCCCATGATTTGGCTTCCTCAGCCAACTTTCTACCTTAGTCCTCTACAAACGACTTGTGTCCCCTCTTGCGATAATCAAATGGTTCTCGGGAGAAATTTTTCGTGAAACATAATTTACCATTTTAGATGTCAGTCCATGCTCCTTCACCCAAATGAATCTCCCCATGTCTATGATATCCTTGCACATAAACCCGATACTTGCTCTCTCTATAGGGTTAATTTTCTTCAAAATCTCTTCAGCACTTGCATCAATACCATCTTCATGTAGTGCCTCCCTGCTCACAGAACACAAGATAGAGATAATACAGACCATATCATATTTGTTTACTTGAACCAAAACATTCGCTTTCATTCCTTTTGGTTGGCTTAATATTGAAAACTTGATAAAAAATAAATAGAATAAAAATAAAGGAAAATATAAATATGCATATATAGCTTACAAGTTTGGTGGTTGAGAGCTACAAATACTGACATCAGTGAGATCTAAAGCATGATCAGCATCTACTGCCCAACTTGTAAACCATGTCATGGCATGGAAGTCCTCTTTATTGATTTGTAGCTTCAGTAAATATGGTTTATCTATAGGGTACAATCAAACAAATTAACAACTATTGTCATGTTGAGGGACAATATTGCTACAAACATGTCTTAATTAGTGGCAACAGGATCAATTACTTATGTAGTGCTTCCACTGGCAAAGATGGTGACAACAAGGTGCAATAGCTAAACCTCTCAGACGAGGACTTGAGCTATGCTCTATGCCATTATCGTGATCAACAACACAACATCTTAGAGTCAAATCTGCAGTTTAAATGGCACATAATATGAAGTACATGATGATTGTTGCGTGTTCTCAATCTCATCAGCATAACTAGCATAAACTAAAATAGAAGGCAAACAATCAGAGGCAGCTAGATCATCTCACCTGTTGCAGGTCCACATAGGTGTTTACCAATAGCCAAGTAGTTGATCCCTATCAAAGACTCCACAACACTGAGATTCAAGTCCTCAACTGCCAATTGGTTGATAATAGAGACAGAAATAAAGAAGAATACAAGATGATTACGGCTATTATAATGCTAGGAATTATTTGCAGAGGGCATTATTTGTTATCGCTAGAAATTATTAGAACATGAACATCAAGAAGTGTTCCCCATTGAGGATTGACAGCATGGATCCAGTTGTAACATTGTAATTCAGCATCTAAATTTTAACTTATCAAAATGATTGAACGTGAAAATAGCTTAAGTTTCACAAACGTTTATGTGCATTGTGGCATAGCTCATGTATTACATAGCAGTTCCAAAAATGGTGAAAGGAGAAGCCATACATATTATTATACAAGAACAAGGTCAAAAGTTTCTTGTGAGTTTGGATGATGGAAGGTCCACATCAGTAACGAAATATGCTCGGCTACTATCAGAATAACTAAGAAAAACATAATTTTCGTAGAACTATCCGATAGCGGGCACAATACAGATCAGCAAGTGTGCCTCCTAACAAGCATCCGAAGGGGAAGCATCCTAAGTTTCTTTTTTTTTTTTGGGGGGGGGGGGGGAGGTGCTTTCCCCTCGTTTTGATTCAAAGGATTCAGCAAATTCTTACTGTCGATTCTTAATCGTTCCAACAGCAAGCTCTCTTTTTGGCGCAAGCTCCTGTCAGCCTACAAGAGTCACATAAACAACAGGGTGAGGAAACACCAAATTTTCTCGTCCTACTTACCACACAGATCCACCTTTAAGCAGGATACCAATCATGTAAGTGAAATGGGAATGGAAAACAGAAAAAATTGAAATAAATAAAGAACAGAAAATAACTAAATAACCAATGCACGCTAACAAACCTTAAGCTTATACGACTTGCGTTCGACTAAAAAAGCTTTGTTGATGCCATAGCAATCTGCTAGCACTTGAGTCAAGTAACCCCTCCCAGCTCCAAACTCAACAACTGCAGAAACACCACCGCTTTCATCCCCATTGGATTCGGTCATTCCAAAGCCTTGCCTCCTCTGAAACGCAGAATCCTTCTTCAACACACCAATATCTTCCAAGTTGCCAAGAATTGAGGCTTGTTGAAGCACATGTTTCTCTTGATACGGCAATTTTCTACAATAATATTTTTTTTCCCCAAGACAAGTCATTAAGATAAGAAAATAGAAGAACGACGACAAATATGCAATTGTCAGAGGATTTCTGAGATGAGCATAGTATTCTGATTTATAGTCATACCTACCTATCAACTTTCTTATTGATCCAGAAATCACAAGCTTCTGAAATTTTATAAGAATCCTTCAACTCGCCGCAAATCAATCCATGAATAGTCCGAATCTTCTTGAATAGTTCATTAAGTACAACAACTTTCATATTGTAAACCCCATTTCTCTTCATCTCCGAACTAACAAAACCGTCTCCGTCTCCTTCACCGCCGCCATCACTGCCACAATTAATTCCCTTCTGATAATATGGCTGAACAGATAACGAGTGAGCTCGTTTCGCTATTGGACACCTCTTAACATGTCCCCCCAGATTTTCCTCGAGCACAGAGCTATTATTAAATATAAAACAAATTGAAGCCGCGTAGGTTAACTTCGTGAAAGGGAAAACAATGTGATGAAGATTGAAGAATCGATTTGGGGGAGTGTAGAGAGAGTAAATAGAATCTTATTACTGAGAAGGGTCGACCGGACATTGTACCCATTTGCAATCTGACCTCGGGCTATGGTTACCACAGAACCTAATAAAAAGCAACAGTCAGAGTCACTCATTGCGATGAAAAGACAAGGTCAAAAAACCACGACAGTTCAATAACTACTAACCGCGATCCTTTGAAGGGCGAATTTGAGCAGAATCTCTTCTTCTTTGGCAGCCAAAATTGGCAGCGCTCCACCATGTTGCCTGCCTTGTTCCTCCGGCAGTCGGCAGCTTCGACGGCGCAACAATACGAAAGATCACGAGCCGGTTGCGTCCAGTGAATCCGTCCACCACTGCTACCTCAACTTCCAGATCCTCATCTAAACCGGGCCAATTTAAGCCCAGGCCCAATTCCAAATAAAGGCCTGTGCATTTTTTCGCAGATTCAATAAGACGCGGGGGGGGGGGGGAGGTTCATCAATAAACCCTAGCTGTCTTCCTTATCTCATCCTTAATCCAATATAAACCCTCTGCCTCCTGCTTCCCGTCTACTCCCCTCTCCTACTACTCAAAAAACCACATTGCATCGTTGCGATGCAGATATTTGTGAAAACCCTAACCGGGAAGACCATAACACTTGAGGTTGAATCCTCTGATACAATCGACAATGTGAAGGCCAAGATCCAAGACAAGGAAGGGATTCCACCGGACCAGCAACGTCTCATCTTCGCCGGGAAACAGCTCGAAGACGGACGAACCTTGGCGGACTACAATATCCAGAAGGAATCAACCCTCCACCTCGTGCTCCGACTCCGTGGTGGTGCCAAGAAGAGGAAGAAGAAGACATACACTAAGCCAAAGAAGATCAAGCACAAACATAAGAAGATTAAGCTTCCTGTGTTGCAATTCTATAAGGTGGATGATTCGGGGAAAATACATAGGTTGAGGAAAGAATGTCCAAATTCAGAGTGTGGTGCTGGAACTTTTATGGCTAATCACTTTGATCGGCATTACTGTGGTAAGTGTGGTCTGACTTATGTTTACCAGAAGGCCGGTGGAGATTAAGGTTATGTAAGTCATCCGAATGATGTCCGAGACTTGTCTAACACAAGGATAATGAGTTCAAGCCTTTTTGTATTTTAAATTTACAGTGTTTTACTCCATTTCTATACTTGATGCTTTGAATCTCTTCAAAATTTTGGATTAAGAAGTTTAGCCTTTTGGTTCATACGACCATTACTCTGGCTTGCTATTTATCTTGAGTTTTGGATTTATGCTATCAGTTTAACGTTCATTTGGAGCCTCTATGAGTGAACGTTAAGCTCCGGTGAATGACGTGGTAGATTATGTGTTCTATGCGTTTTATTTTTCGCCGAATGTTCATTAGACATGATGCTTGTACTTTCGTCTGTTTCATCGCGAGTGTGGCGGCAGCAGGGAATGGGTAGTAAAGAGACCTTTTTTTTTTAGCTACTTTATCGTGCTTTGGCTTTTTCTCGATATCCGCTGAGCTCCTGAAACATGACATGCCTTTTTCTACGAAATTTGGGCGTTAATTTTCATAACTGTTTCTCCATTTCCATTTTTCGCTACCAAATTGTATTACATTGTCTTTCTATCTGTGACTGGAAAGAGGATGAAGATGATGAGAGTTGATAGGGACGATGATTCATTACTAATGTAATCATATGACCTCTGTCGCTACGTTCTTCCTGATTTATCCTCGTCCTAGTTACTCACTATATAACAGTTGGGGTAATGCTTGTCAACGTGCTCTTTTTTTGTTTCCTGAAAGATGTTGTGGCTCTTATTATATTGCATCTCCATTTGTGACTGGGATGGGGATGAAGATGATGAAAGTTGATAGGAATGATGATTCATGAATAATGTAATCACATGACAGCAGGGAATGAGTAGTAAAGAGACCTATTTCTCAAACTAGTTTATCGTGCTCTGGCTTTTTCTCAATATGTGCTGAGCTCCTGAAACATGACATGCCTTCTTGTATGAAAGTTGCACGTTATTTTTCATAACTCTTTCTCCATTTCCATTTTTTCGCTACCAAATTGTATTACATTGTCTCTCCATCTGTGACTGGAAAGAGGATGAAGATGATGAGAGTTGATAGGGACGATGATTCATTACTATTGTAATCATATGACCTCTGTCGCTACGTTCTTCCTGATTTATCCTCGTCCTAGTTACTCACTATATAACTGTTGATGTAATGCTTGTAAACATGCTCTTTCTTGTTTCCTGAAAGATGCTGTGGCGCTTATTATATTGCATCTCCATTTGTGACTGGGAAAGGGATGAAGATGATGAAAGTTGATAGGGATGATGATTCATGAGTAATATAATCACATGACATTATCACTATGTTCTTCCTGATTTATCCTCTTCCTAGTCCCTCACTATGTACATTTGTCAGACTGTTGGAGTGATGCTTGCAAACCTGCCTTTGTTGTTTTTGCAAAACTGTACCTTTTCTCTGATAACATATTTGTGGGACGGTGGGAAAGCTCTTTGATAAGATATAACCTGTTGTTTAATAAGCGTCTACCCGGCGGTCTACGCACTTCGTTTGATTGATAACAGGTATATCTTTCTGAGGCATCATTATTGCATGAAAATTTTCTTGTTCAAAATTAGCTTTTAATTTCCATTTCTATTCGAGGGATGGGTCGCTGTATCTTAACTGTCACATGTTTTCTTTTCTTTTAAAAAATTTGTTTTCTAGCCTTCTTCGCAAAAGTTTGTAGATTTTCCACTGTAGTGATGAAAATATTATTTGGTCGATGATAGATTGGTTAAATTCTGCTCTTGTTGCTTTTGACTTTCAAATGAACATTTGGGAATCAAGGCATTTATAAAATGTAGTGGTCTTTTAAGAATTGTACGCGTTGGTGAGATTGCGATGTAACCTAGTGCCTAAGGATAGTTTTTGGAAACTGGAGTCAGGTTTAGATTTCCCTTTATTATAGTGGTTGTGGCCATACTTCGTTATGGTGATTATGATATTTACTTGGCGTTTCACGGTTCACGATGTGTGTTTAACATAACCTGAAGCAGTTTATAAGGTAGTTCTAAGTTATTGAAATTATATAATTTTAAAGAAGCTTTGTCTGGTATGTAGTTTTATACTAGTTTATAAGTCAATTTTGTAAAAGCTGTTTTTAAATAACTTATAGCTTATAAGTTTTCAGATAGCTTTTAAATTTTTACTTTTGCCTAACATGCATACGATCAATTTTTATTCACAAATTTTTGTTTTGTCTATCTGTGTTTTATCTTTTGGTTAACTTTTGAGATAGGTATGATCGTTGGTATTGAGAGCGAATGAATATAATGATCGGGGAGGACGATTTTAGCAAGACACTGCTTTGCTCTGCTCTATCCGTCTTCTATCCGATTTCAGCCTCGTAAATGTTTTTCAAGGAAACGTTCCAGCTGTTGCTGCTTCGTCTATTTGGCCCGATAGTATAAGTGGGAAGTTGTTGCAACTACGATAGTACAGCGGACGCATGCACTACCATTTTTACTGTCCTCTTAATGATGGATGAACATTGCGTGGCTCCTGTTACTGTACTAGTTGTTATTATGCCTCATTGCGGGCTCCATAGTGTAATTGTATTAGTACCAGTGTCTTATGCGATTTAGATGGTTAGTATGCGCTGACACAGGACAATATTTGGATATGCTTTGCTAGATTGAAGAGTATATTAAATAGGTCCTAACGAGCAGTTTAAGGTGAGTGGCGTGCTGAGAGTTCCGTCCGAAAGGGTGATTGGGATGAATTTTGTTTTTGTCTATTGTCTATATGTTATATTAAATATTTTATAATAATAAGTATATTTTTAATCAAATTAAGATCTAAAATGAGTATTTATTAGAATAAGAATATTTAATTTTAAATAAATTATATAAAATATATAAAATATAAAAATAACTTTTTTTTTATTATTATTCTCATACCAAATAAGTAGCTAACAGTGTGAAGAGTGATGTAGTTGAACTAATCTGATTTCTTAGTACTCTTAATTGTTTTTTTGTGGCAGACATAAGCTAGCCTAGTGTGTGGTTATTGATACTGTTTACATATGTAGTGTGGGTTATTGATGTATAGAAACCTATTCATGACTGCAAATGTTTTACTTATTCTATTATTGTGTTCCTTTATACTTCTAAATTTGTTGGTCTCTCTATGTTTTTGCGTCATTCATGACTGCAAATTGGGGCCAACTATAATGAAGTGTAGTGTTTATTTGTCAATAAGAAGTTGCATTGAGGATGTTTTATTCCCTCCTTTGAAATTGAAGCTTTGATTAACAATAGTGCTTGTTGTCGATGGAGCCAACCTAACTCAAGCTAAAAAAAATTTTCTTTATTGGCCGATGTTGCATGAGCATGGAGTGCTTCACTAAAGTAGTGATGTGAGAGTGTTACAATTAGTTTATTTATTTGTTTTAAAAAAAGTTATAATACGGGGACTTGAGGATTCAATGATCGAAGAATGTGGGCATAGGCACATGTCATAATGTTAATCCATATGAAAATATTAGGTTTTAAGATTTGCATGTCTTTATATTTTGGTGGTAGGTTATATTATATTTGTGAGAAATAAATTAGAAAAAAAAATTATCTCTAAAAATTATGAGAATTTCATTTTAAAAATGAAAGGAGTATTAGATTGGCAAATAGATTGACTATGATTAGTTGTTTTTCTAGTTAAGATAAATGTTATTTAAGCTAAGTATTTCTATGAGAATCTCCTAAAGTGAATGTGGTGTAGTTACTAGCTGGCAACTCCTTTATTTCAAATTGGTGGCTTATATTTGTACTAATTAGGGGTGGAATTAAATCTTTAAATATTGAGAAATTGGAATCAAATCATTAATAATTGCAAGATGAATAAGTCTTTTGATCTTAGTAAACCATATTTATGGCGGTGAATATATCCAAACATTCTTTCATTACCCTACTTCAGTCATATATAAATCATTCTCTTGTATTACCAACCAACTTTTGCCCCAACACCTTTATCCTTATCTTAAAGCATTCATCTACATATCACATTCAACCTTATTCATCTAATCATGTTAACATCTAACCTCATTCAATTCATCATCATCATCATCTTTTCTTTCTTTTTCTTCTTTTTTTATTACTATTTTTACTTGAAAGGGTTATAAGCCTATAACCCTATATAGGGGTCAATTCCCTTTAACTGAACATCTAATGGTTATTATATTGTTCTTTAACCTCTGTTTCTAACATCTTCAACCTATAATCCTCATCAACCAACTTATTGTACTTGATACTTTCTTAAATTTTGATTATTTTTATATTGTGATGACCTTATCTAAAGAAAGTTAGACCCAAATATATCTCTCTTACAATTTTATTTTTATTTGTTGCTGTATAGGTTAAGTATTACATATTACATAAAATTTTGATAATTAAATAATTTATATATATATATATATATATATATATATTTAGGTAAAAAAATTGTTTAAAGTAAAATGTTATGTTTGAGAATTACTAGGTGGATTATATCAAAGATGATCATAATTTAGTTTGAGTTCGAGTTTATGTTTATGTATGAGTAGGATTTAGTTTTTTCTATTTTTGGTTTGGGTCATTGTAACACTTATATTAAAATTATTATTTTTCATAAACATAATCATAAATTATTTGGGTGTTACTATTACATTCGCAATAACTCTGGCCTCCCTAGCTTCATTATATCAAATGTCAAGGCTAAACAAGTCATCTTAAATCAATTACAACAAAACAAAAGTAGTAGAAAAGAGATATAATATCATAAATAAAAGGATATGGATAATACAACTTTCATACAATAGGAGAATCAATTCTCCTAATACATCCTATGGCACAAAAGTCTAAAAGAAAAACCAACACAACAAAAGCTAGCATATGAAAATGTGACACCAATTTTTCTCTAACTATTAGACCTAAAGACTCATTCTTCAAAAGAAATCCCCCTCCACGGATCTTTTTTGTACTCATATATCTAACACCACTCCATGAACAACAGATAATAATCTATAATCACATCATCAATAAAACTTTCTCATCCAAAGTAAATCACAATGCTTTCAAACAGGTAGCATGTTCACATTACACATAGACATATAAAAACAAGAAGCATGCTTACATCAATATCATATATTATGACAACAATAATAAAAAGACATGATTATATAATTCCACAAAAAGAAGATAACCTACCAAAAGGCTAATAGTGCCAACAAAACCAAGATCCTAATGGAAATCATCAATAAACAAGGCAGACCTTAATTAATTTATCAAGGAGAGATTTTTAGTAATTAGACTTGACTAATTCCAATTCAAACCAAATATTAACTTCTTGAGAGGAATGTGATCCCCAATAAATTATTGCTATGGATGAAAAAATAACCAACAAATTAAAATACTAACATTCTAACATTATACTATAGAAGTCATATGGCATCAAGTCATGTATAGCAAACCACTAACTTCTTAACATCACATAACATAAGTCACACTACCTAAGTCATGTATACATAACCTTAACACTAAAGTCCTTAAGTACTCACACCACCTATAGGGTTTATGATTTCCTATGACAACAAATTTGCCTTTTAACTTAGATGTCGAATTATGAACTTAGTAGCCTTACCGAGGTATGAGATCACTTTCCAGTCTTCAAGTCTTCCACTTTAAGTAATTAGTACTTTATTCAATTCAAGACTAATATTCCATAAAATACACTAAAAACCAACACAACAATCAAATCAACAAGGATCAATATATTCACCACAGTCAATGCCATCTAACCTAAGGTTAGGCATTATGCCATCGCTTGAACAATTACCCAACTCAATTAATTCGATACCTTAGTAACTATTTTAATCTAGGTTTTCCAAAGGCTAACCATAAGTTCAAATTAAATTCAACTAAGGTCAATTAGATCCAAACTATTTCAATTATTCACATCAAACACATTTTAGTCGCAATTACCAAAATGTTCTACAAAACCTTTGTTAACACACTTTTAGCCAATATTATTAAACTTCATGAATTTACCAATTTCTCATAAAAAATATAAAACACACAAAAAAAATTTAGCATGAAATTTAATTCTAAGACAGGTTAAATGACTAATATACCCCTGTACATATATAAAGTATGTTATGCATATAAAGTCTCATGCATGCATATCTAATATATCATTTATTTCATGCTAATAATACATAATAAATTTAAGGCATAAGTCGACACTTATGGTATAAATAAATCATGGAACAAATGAATTTACCTTTCTACCCCTAGAACATGCGAATAACGAATCATCTAAAACTAACCATAATTATGCTCAAATACAAACATATCATAAATCAAGATTGAACTACAACATGTAAAGGGTGTAGAGGAATACTTAGAATATCATTAAAGTGACTTGTAAAGGAAAAACTCAAACCACAACCTAAACCCTAGACATGTATAATATTCTAATAACAATGTATGTATTACCCCACGCATATATTTCCATATTTTCAAAGCAATAAAAGCATGCCTTGTCATTAAATACAAACATACTAATATACAATATTTTAGCATTCGTAACTTGCACATAAAAATTATTAGTTGTTCATGCTTTTTTTCTTTCAAACACAAAATAAAAAATACAATAAAATAAATTCTAGACTAATTCTAATCTAAAGTAAAACCTATTATGCTCACCCCAACATTTTAGCATCTATGGAGTAGTTGGATATATATCCACGCCACAAAAATGCACAACGAAAAATGCCTCCACCAAGGCTACCTTAAGGATCACCTAAACCAAAAACACTTAAACACATATATTGAAAACTAGCATTGGTGAAAAGTAAAATAAATCAAACTATTAAAGTAAAAGGAAAGAAAGAGAATCGAAGCTAAGCATGTAATGCACAAAGGGCTATCAATAGAAAGAATTCACTTTACTAAAGCTCCTCAATATGAGGAGTTCATTCTATAGGTGGCTAAGAACATGAGGAGCTCATGTAAATGAAGGGATAATAATTCTAGAACCTCACACTAAGGTGGTTAGAAATGTATGTAGGTTAAACTAGGAGGGTTAAGTAGCATTCGAAGCTCACACAACTTCAGATAAAAACATGACTCAAGCACATAGGTAAGGGGATGATGGCATGAGTTTTACACGTTGTTGGGGGATGGTTTATGTTGGAGTTTCATTCCATAAGGATGGGATAAACATTGGAATCTCATGTAGAAGAGGAAGGGCAACATTAAATGCTCATGATGGTGGTGGTGTGATGTCTTGAATGTTGGAATAATAAGGGATATAACAATTCTATGATCCACGAATAAAAAATATACAAGGACAAAGGGGGAAAATAGTAGAAAAAAAGGAGGGAGAAAAAGGGAGAGATTTGGTCTTGGTAGGGAAATGAAGACTGAAGATGTAACACCCTTAAAATTTACTATTAAAAATTTTCATTTTAAATAAGAATTGGTAGAAGCAAAACTCTTAAAAGCATAAAATTTGGGGATATTACCACCACACTTAGTACCAAACTGGTTTACTCCTACCATTCTAGTATCAAGTGTTAAGGATCAATGAAACAAAATATAATTTGTACAATTACAATTTAAAATAGGGTAGCGCATTGAATTCGTTACAAAAGATATTCTCCACCATTGTCAGCTCGAACACACTTGAGCTTTCTTTCTGTCTCACACTCTGCTCGAGCATGGAACTCCTTAAATGCCTCAAACACTTGGTCTTTGGTCTTTAACAAAGACACAAACACCTTTTTCGAGTGGTCATCAATGAATGTCACAAAGTATAATGCACCACCCAATGATCTCTCCATCATTGAGCATACATCGATGTGCACCAATTCAAGAATATGCTTTCTTCTATGAGGAACATTGCTTCTAGAAAATTAAACTCTATGTTGTTTACCAGCCAAACAATAAGTGCAACGATCAAGAATTTTACCTTTCACATCTGGGAGGAGATATTTTTGAGCAAGGACTTGCAATCCCTTCTCGCTCATATGCCCCAACCTCTTGTGCCACAGCTCTAAACACGAATTATCATGGAAAAAATTAGTCTCTCCCTTACATAGCTTGGCTTGTATAACATACAACAAGCCTTATTTTCTTCCTCGAGCAACAATTATGCTACTTCTTGTGAGTTTTCATTTTCCATCACCGAATCTATTCACATACCCAGCACCATCGAGCTTTTAGGTTGAGATGAGGTTGAGAGGCATGTCTGGATCATGTCTCACGTCCTTCAACACAAGTTCACATCCTGTGTTGGTCACCAGAACGACATTACCCATTCCAATGATCTTGCTTGAAACTTGATTTCCCATCTTCACATTACTAAAATCATCACCTTGGTATGATGATAAGAATTCTTGATGTGGGGTGACATGGAAGGAGGCACCTGAGTCAACAATCCATGAGCTATCGTCGTCGGCAATGTTAAGATAATTGTCTTCACCAATGAGAAAGATATCATCAAGTTCAGTTGTCACGCACAACTGTTATGCTCTTGTCTTCTTTCTTCTTCGGATCGATTGTGTCGGCCTTGACGGTCCTATTCTTTTGATCTCTTTTGTAACTTCGACATTCGAATTTCATGTGGCCAGGCTTGCGACAATAGTAGCATATGATCCTAGAATGAGATTTAGACCGACCTCTTGAATTTTCATGACCCCTAGTCTTACTCCTTCCTCGAGTCTCACTTCTTCTTCGATTCTCGATGACATTGGCCTCGGATTAGACAGAGATTCCACGTTCCTTTCTCTTTGATTCTTTATTCAATAGGCTATCAGTGGTGCTATCCATGGAGAGCTTTCCTTCGGGAGCCAAGTTACTAAGGGTGAGGACAAGAGTATCGCAACTCTTGGGTAGTGAACTAAGGAGTAACAAAGTCTATAATTCATCATTGATCTTCATCTCAATCTTTGTGAGTTGATTTACGAGCCCCTTGAAATTGTTCCAATGCTCGATCATACTTTAACCATCATTGTACTCCAGCTTGACTAATCTTCTAACAAGATGAGCCTTGTTTCGGGGTGTTTTCTTTTGAATCATTGATTCAAGCTTCTTCCATAACTCATAAGCATTTGTGTAAGTTGACACATGCTCGAATAGGCTTCGATCGATGTACTTATAGGTCATAACAACCGCCTTTCGATTCAAGAGTTCCCATTCTGTGGCATCTTTTCCTTTTGGCATCTTCTCCTTTATAATAGGTTCATATAGATCTTTGCAATATAGGTGATCCTCCATCATAGGCTTCCAATATAAATAATTCTTGGCAGTAAACTTGAACATGTCACCATTATGAGTGATGGTACCCTCCATTTTAAATCACACAAGAGAATATGATAGCCTTATAAACTAGGCTTTGATACCCCTATTGGGGAAAAATGATAAGTTGATAGCGGAAGACCTTTTCCTTCCTTATGTGATTAAAAAGGGGCAAAACAAAAATAGAAAAATAAAAGACACCAAATTTTTACGTGGAAAACCCTTAAAGTTGAGGGGAAAAACCACGAACCTTCTACTATGATGATAGTAGGATTACAAGTAATTCTTCTCTAGTATGAACTAGGGGCTCACTCAACTTCTTTGCCCAAAAGATGATGGATTATAAAGGATGGACTCTCTCACCAATTAAGTGGTGGAATACTAAAACTTCGCTTGAGAAAATATGAGAACTTTTTTTTCAAGCAACTCACTTTTGTAATGGCTCTTACTTTCTCTTTCTATGTAGATGATTGCTTGCTTTGCTTGTAATAAACTAAGCCTTCCCAAAGATCCCTATTTATAGGAGTAGAAGGGGGTAACCCATAAGCCATAGGATGACTCTAGAATGCTCTCCCATTAATTTGAGGCAATGAACCTTAGTATTAACTATCTTCTTGTCTTCTTCAAATTTCCAAGAAGTCAAAAAGTATTAACTATCTTTGGAACTCTACTATGCATGCATCATCCCCATTATTATTATTATTATTATTATTATTATTATTATTATTATTATTATTATTATTATTATTATTATTATTATTTTATTGCTTTGGAAATCCCCTAATTAAGGAGGGACCCCAACGGTATGCCATATGAATGTTTTAACAAACAATTTTTTTTAGATAACTCTTATTGAAAATAATTTATTAATGAATATTTATAAAAATTGTTATGAGAGCCAACACGCAAAAATATTTTAATATTCTTGACAATAGTTTTTCTATTACCATTATTAATGATTGGATGTTAAATTTAGTTTATGCAATAGTGAATGTAGTGTGAGTTATGTAAATGTTTCTATAATATATATAAAATTGTTCACACTTGTTTTCCTAAGCCTTGTATGTATATCATTCGTAATCAGTAGACTTAAATGTCATGTTAGTTCACCTTAAACATTTTTTTTTATGTATAATGGTCCTTATTAAAGTTTGTTGCTCAAATTTGTCCTTACTTGTTTTGGGCGGTTAAATTAAGTTAAATCTCCTCATTCTTTTTCTTTTTAATTTCTTCGTAATCACCTTTATTTGCATTTAATCACTATCTATAACATAATCACTATCTATAACATCTCATGTAAGGAGTGTTAAAAAAGAGGACAAATGGTAGAATTTAATTAGAAGAGTGATTACGGATAAAAAGAAAGTAGTTAAGGAAGGCAAATAAGAATAAAGAAATGTTTAATAAAAGATATAAGTAAATTTTATAACCAGTCATAACCAACACACTATTTCAAATAAATTTCTATTTCTAGTCTATAATGATCAAATTTGTATCGTGTTACCCCCATGGCCCATGGGCTTGATTTTTCCCAGGTGCTAAAGTAATTGATTGCGCGTCTTACATTAATTTTTCATTTTAAAATTATTCATAAAATATAAAAAAAAAAATAATGATAATATATATATATATATATATATATATATATATATAGAAGCACTATATAAGAGTGGGCTGTGGAAACGACAAAATTTCATGGACCATATCTTCCTTCCACTGAAATCGTCATGATCGGACAATTTATGCATGCATACTCAATGACAATTAGACGGTGTACGCTAAACTGACAGCTGATCTTCCAATGAATCGCGAGTCTCAGGTTAACGTCATGGCCTCGGACAAGATCCCTGATAGATTCTCATGTTAATATTAGTCGACAGGCAATGAAATGGTGCACACGGCATATACGCATACAGAGAAGACATGTTGGAAGTTGATTAGATCTACATATGCCATGCATGTAACTCGGACAAGCACGGTGAGGAGCGAAGCCAGAACAAAGACGATAAGTAAATGGGCGGTGGACATTTTATTTAGAGACTTGGTACTCGCTAGTTTTTCTGTGGAATTTGCGTGATCGGTGTCCGATCCTTGTACTGATAATTTGATGCTCCAGACAGGTATCATGTGACCCGTGAGGTTAAAGATCACATTTTAGATGTCGCAAATGTCGTATTTAGATATTGACCAGAATTTACTCCAAATAAATAAATAAATAAGACAAATTCCATGTGATTTTGTTTTCTACCTTTTTTTTTTTTTTGTTTGGTTGTTAGCTAGTGCAGGCTCTTGCATACACGTGTCAAAATTGTCATAAGCAAATTAAAAAAAAAAAAAAACTCGATGGTGGTGACTTATGAGTTATGGCTGACGACTCACAAGCAAATGCAAAATGCTGACGCTATCTAATGAGTCATGACTCATCAATCATAGCGTCAGCCCAAATCCTCCCAGCCACCTAACCCCGATGCAACATTGCACGTATAGATACGTACCGGTAAAGTAGAACCAAGCCTATCTTGGTGAAGCTTAGCTCGCCTAATCTTTTTCAATTTCTTTAGTAGACACTTGACAGGAGACTCCTCTAATTAAATTAACAATTAGATTTCACTAATTGCTATCCTTTCTAATCTAATGGGAGCTTTATCATCGATTGATCATATATGGACGCCACGTCAAAAGTTGGGTCACCGAAGTAACTAACTATGCCCGTTGCGTACATCGAGGGTCTTGAGTATCTAAATTGGGTGTCCTTTGACACTGGGTAAGAATTTTAACTTCTTACCTAAAATGATATATTTGATGAATTAATTATAAATATACATAGTTTTCCGTCGTATGGTACTTGAAAAAACCGTTTATTTTAAGTGCTCCATCATATATTCATAAAAGATCATAAGCTGAACTAAGGTTTCAACTACATCACTAGAGCTTTGTTTGGGTATCTTAATGCATAATATGAATCTAATATGATCAAGGTTTTCATAGACACAAATTATTTATGTACAAATATCATAAGACGTAATCCATAGTGTTTGGTAGCTTAGCTGAACTAAGCTTCTAACATCCTTAAGATTTGAACAAAAAACTCTTATTTTTGTAAACAATGAGAAAAGGTAATAAAACAACATTACCTAACATGTGTTTAATATTGGGTAAAGTAGAACCATAAATAAAAGATAAAAGATGCATGCGCTAACAAAATAATAATAAAAAAATATGAGAATAATATAAAAGAGAGAAATATACAAAATCAAAACATGAACTAAGGCCAAGAATTAACTAGAAAGTATAAAAGTGTCCCAACACAGTAAGTAAAATAATCTAACCATTTAGCATAACTTTAACTAAACTTATATATAAATCTTGATACCCAATCAATGACTAGCGATTAGCCTATGTCATCATCTTCAACATACTTGAGCTAATAATCATAACCTTAAAAACCATCCTCTTCTTACGGAAAGATAAGTCGAATCATTACAATGACCATACAAATATAATATCAATATAGTGAAGTATTGGTAAAAATGAACTATCTCAAATATGACAATGGCTCATGCTACTTATTGAGGTCACATAATAGCATGGTATATGACATACTTAGAAAATATAATTTCTAATATCATGATTATTAAATAATAAATCATGCTTGGACAAGAATTATGGAAGAGATAATAATATAGATCATTCATTAAACTCACACAGAATAAGCTATATTATTAATCTTCAATTTAGTGACCACATACTTTCCTAATCATGTAACCTTAACTAATATCAGGTAACCCTAATCCTAGTCAATGCATGTTTTTACCATGGTTTATCTTCCTAAATTAATACCTCTTAGCCTATTCTAGATTTTGGCCTCAACCTACTCCCTTGACCTTGAAATAATCTTCTCCACACTATTCCCCTTACACATCTGTCTCATCCCCCAATTCCTATGCATGTTTTCCTCTCCCATGTCTTATTGAACTTTTCCCTTCACTCTATTGTCCATGTAAGTTGTTTATCCTCTCAATTTTCACTACAACAACATTATTCTATTATGATAACATCGTTTATGATGCCCAAAGTCGTCAATAGACACGTCAACAAAACAAAAGGTCTTCAATGAATGGATAATTTGACAAGTGGAAAAAATGAGGCTACTTATTATAGCAACTATAAAATAAATTTATTTTACCATCCTATTTTTTGAAAACACAAGCATTAGTGACAATGGGGTCGTCGTAGTATAGGAAAAACATTTTCATCCCACATTTCCTAATAATAAGAAGAAAATTCTATAACAGCGACATGTCGTCGCTAATGTATGTGTCATAATTTTAGGGTGAGGTGAGAGTTTTTTTCCTCTCCTAAAAATTATTGCTAAAAAAGTATATTTTTGAGTATATTAAAGTGACTAGTAAATGTTTTAAGGTATATTATTGCTGCAATATAGTAAAGAAAAACACTATCATTCTTTTAAATGGGGGTCTACTACAACAACCCTATCATCACAATAGAGGGAAAGGTTTCGCTGTAGTAAAACTGAGTTACATAAACAAATACAAAAAAACTACCTATTGTTGTACTTGACTTTTGTCTCTATCATTTTTTTTTCGCTGTAACCTCCTTTCCCAACCTCTCTCTCATAGATTTGGTAAGTAATGGCTATAACTCTTGTTTTGTGTTAATTTTTCTTGCGTATTATTGTTAGTTTTTACTTTTAATTTTAATTTTTTATATTTTTATGGATTTTCATGGCGGCCACCATCACTACCGCCTTGCACCCTCTTGCATCGCCTTCTCCTCATCCTTATCTCAGTTTAATCCTTGTTATTTACTCTTTCTTTAAGTTTATTTTTTTAATTATTAATTTATGAAAGCAAACAAGTTTATTGCTTAATTGTTGGCTTAATTGTATGTTGCTGGAGTAGTTGTGTGTTGCTGCTATTGCTGCCAAAGCTTGCCGCCGTCCCCGCATCCACTGCTATTGTATGTTTTTTTTAATTGCTATATTATATATATATTGGTGGTGATAATTGAAAGATGGATACACATACACACACACATGCACACATATTGTTGGAGTTTACAATTTTATCTCTGTAATTAAAATTTTATTAAAAATAAGAATTAATAAAATAATATTGAAGTTTCAAAATTTATAATTAAATAATTAAACATTGATATCTATCTCCTTAAATAATATTTACTGAAACCAAATAACTAATATCACCCTATTAGTCATTAAATATTTAATGAAAAGGTTTGGAGAATACAAAAAAAAATTGGAGAGAAATGTTTGTTTAAATGTGTTTGTTCAATTAGGAAAATTAATTAATATTTTGCACTAAAATCCTAAAATAACATTTATTTTCTATAAAAATGAATTATGTAGAATAACATAAGTTATGAATGAGAGGTGATGCACCTAGATACACTTCGCAATGTACTTTTGAATGCAAAATAGATATGAAAAAAAATATTATATACCAAACATATTTCAACATGTGTCATGAATTACCTAATCAATAAAAATTGTTGTTGTAGTCTCGTGGATGTCTCTAGATCCATCACCAACCTTACTCCAACCATTGTTAAATATTATATGGATATTAGTGGTGGTAATTATATGTCGATATATTTGTTGTAATATGTGATTGGAATATATATATGTCGGTGGTGGTGATTGAAAGATGGATATATATTCACACACCGCACATACATATTGTAATTGATATATGTATTGGGTTATATATATATATATATATATATATATGTATGTATGTATGTATGTATGTATGCATGCATGTATGTACCTACGTTGGTAATTGAAATATGGATAGACACAAACATGTTATAATTGATATATGTGTTGATAAATGTAATGTAGATATTGTATTTCTTATAGTATTATTAGACTTAGATAGAGTATAATTAAAATAGTGGAATAATAGCATAATAAAAATTAGAATTAATAAAATATTATTAGACTTTGAAAATTTATGATTAAATAATTAAATAAAATAATAAGATATTATTGATGATAAATAATTAATTATTAAAATTGGAAACAATAAGAATATAAAAATATTAGACAATAAATTATTTCTAACTTTAGATAATGTATTATTAATAAAGTAGAATATTAAGATAATAAAAATATAACTTAATAAATTATTTTTAAATATTATAAAATTATGATTAAATAATTAAGTGGTATAATAATATAATAAAACTTTAAAATAATAAGATAGGGGTGGGCTTAAATAATTTAATATTAAAATTTAAAATAATAAGAATATAATTATTAGATATTAGTGGTCGTAAATAATTTATTATCTAATAATATGAAAATTTATGATTCAATATTAAAAAGAGTGGAATAATAATATAATAACAATGAGAATTAGTAAAATATTATTGGAATTTGAAGTTTATGATTAATTAATTTGATATTACCCTAATTTATTATATATTTTTTTCTTTTGTAGGTGATAAGATGCCTCTCTTATTTAACACATGTTTTCTAGCTTATTTTTTTTATGTCTCTTGACTCAAATATTGGGTACCACATGAGGTAGATAAGTGATAAGCTAGGCCACATGTTAGAGAGATGTTTGTATCCAGGACCATATAATTTTAGATTTTACTATATTTTGTATCCCTTTCCACAGATTCAACCATGGTGGTGCTAAGTGCTAGATATATAGATGAGTTTGACCATAGTTATTTACTCCACCCTAGGTTTATTGAGGGTGGACATTTTATGAGAGATTATAATTACATTGCAAGAGAGTTGATAGTAATTGATGATGAGTAGAGGTTTTGGCATGGGATATTTCCAAGTATATATCCTAATTAACTAGATCATGGTTATGAGTCTATCAAAGATTTGAGAGAATAAATGCTTCTATGAGAAGTATGAACTTAGTGGGTGATTAATCGCATTTGACTAGGAACTAAGTCTTTATTTTAGTGAGGCATTTTAGGTTGTAGTATCTCTATTTCAATATATATGAATCTACTTTTATGTATTAAGGTATATAATATAACCAGTATACTGATCTATGTTTCATCTTGTTAAGCTATAAACTAATAAAATATTGTTGGCCTTAAAATTTTTTATAAAACTATTATAATACAGTTATGTCTTGGTCATTAAGATAATTAAATAATTATATAAAATTGATCCAACTTTTTTTTATATAGATATACAATGCTAATTGATAAGAGTTGGATGAGGTTGTGTAATTGAAATTCCGATGAGTTTTGGGATGGTCTTCAACTATTTATTAGGATTGGCAAAAGATAACTTGTGATTTGATAGATTGACGCATTATCCTTGTAGAAGATGTGTTAATTTTCAATGGGATAAACTAGATAGGATTGAAGGCCAAATTTTGCAATTTGCATTCATGGATGATTATGATACATGAAAATTTCATGGTGAGCTTGAAAAAGAATGCATTAGGTGATTTATTAGGTGGTGATCTAAATATTTAGAATAGTGAAAGAGTCATGCCTATTGTTGATGACTTGAATTATAATGAGGTAATAGGTGATGACTATGGAGATAATAGAGATCCATAAATCAAGGAATTATTTCAAGAGATGGATACGTTGTTATATCTTGGATGCAAAAAAATTCCTTCCTTAATTTTTTTGTGAAGTTGGTGCATTACAAGGTGTTGAATAAATAGAATAACTAGTCTTTTGATGGAATTTTGAAAGTGTTGAAAGAAGCACTTCCAAATGGTAATTAGATTCTAGGATCTCATTATGACACTAAGAAGATGAAAAACAAGTTAGGATTGAGTTATAAGACTATCCACATGTGTAAGTACGATTGTGCCTTGTATTAGAAAGAGAATGCTGATAGAATTAATTGTTCAACATGTGGTAATTCTCAATGGGTAGATGAGGCCATAAAAGAAAATTATTACCACACAAGGTATTGTGGTATTTCCCCTTAACATTGAGATTGAAAATATTATATGCTTGCAGACACATTGCTCAAGACATGAGATGACACTTGAATAGGCACTTTAGAGAACTGAGGATCTTATGACTTGTAGTTGTTGGCCAAGCATGGAAATATTTTGATGCAAATCATCTAAGCTTTGCATTTGAGACTTTTAATGTTATATTGGGGTTGGAATCAAATGGGTTTAATCCCTTTACTATAAGTGAAAATTATAGTATGTGGCTAATAATTTTGAGGATATACAACTTACCCTTATAGCCGTGCATGAAAAAAATTATTCTTTATGTTGTCTTTGTTGATACCTAGACCGTTGTTTCCTAATATAGATATTGATGTATTCCTCATACCTCCTATTTATTAGTTAAATGATTCATGGGTGGAAGGGGTTCATTTTAGAGATGCGGTTGATAACCAAGTGTTTTCAATGTGTGTTGTGCTTCTATGGACTATTAATGAATTCCTTGCTTGTTCAATTCTCTCTAGGTGGTCAGGACATGGGTATAAATCAAGCTCCAATTGTAAAGAATACACTCCTTCTATGATGCTAACATCTAGGATGGGGTACATTGGTCATCAACAATTCCTCTCGACTAACCATCCATGGTTGAAGAATAACTAATTTGATGGTAAAGTTGAGAAGAGAAATCTACCCCAATATTATCAATAGATGAAAATTTGATGCAATTGAGTCGTGTTAGTGATTATCTACTAGGTAAGCATGAAGACACATTGTGTTTGAAGAGGAAATGAGGCACTGATGAGTTAAATAGGAGGAAGAAGAGTATATTTTTTGAGCTCCCGCATTGGTGATCAACTACCCTTAAACACAACTTAGATGTGATATATGTTGAAAAGAATGTTTATTAAAATTTACTCAACATGATACTTAGTAATAATGACAAACCAAAAGATAATAAAAATACAAAGCATGATTTGATGGATATGAACGTTATACTAGAGATACATTTGTACTATGAGGGTAGTAAGTTGATGAAACCTACTCCTCAGTATACTCTTTCACCTAAGGAGAGTACGACTTCTTTGGGGTTCTTAAAGAGGGTATACTTTCAAGATAGCTTTGTAGCAAATTTTAGGAAGAATATAATTGACAATGATGGAAAATTAATAACTCTAAAATCACATAATCATTATGTCATATTGCAACGGTTGTTGATTATTGAGTTGATACCATTATTAAGTTGAGTAAGCTCTTCATCATAATGTGTGTAAGGAAACTTTGGTTGTACGATTTAGAGAAGGCTGAAAAGGAAGTTGTTATCATTTTGTGTAAGTTAGAATACACATTGCCCCCACTTTCTTTTACTATTATTGTTCATCTTTTATGCACTTACCTAAAGCAGTAAGACTTGGTGGTCCTATTCATGGAAGATGGATATATCCTGTTGAAAGAAAATTTAAAAAATTGGAGGAGTATATTAGAAATTAAGCTCACCTAAAAGGTTATTGAAACACCCCAAAACCCTAATGTAGGAAATTATGATAAAATATATATTTATTAGGGAAATTAATTAAATATACTATTTTAATAAAATAATGGGAGTAATTAAGACAAAAAAGGAGGAAAATAAGAAAGAATTTAATTGGGGAAGATTAGAGTATTTTGCTAATTAAAATAAAATTTAGAAAATAATTTACCAAAAATTTCCTAAATTAATATAAAAAGAAATTTAAATATTATTTTACTCATTTTTATTATTTTCTAAATATTAAAAAATACTAATATATTCTAAATATGCCAACTAACCTATTTTTCCTTCCTTTTTTTTTCCTTTTTCTTTCTTCTTTTTCTCCTTTCTCCTTTTATCTTTCTCTTTCCTCTTCCCTGGATTGGGCTAGCTCCCTTGAAATATCCTAAAACTCTAATTTAAGAAATTATGGTCAAATAAGGATTTATTAGGAAAATTAATTACATAAATTAGTTCACTAAAGTAAAGGGAAGTAATTAAGGCTAAATTAAGAGGAAAATAATAAATAATTTAATTAGAAAAAACTTGGGTGTTTTGCTAATTAAAATTGAATTAAGGAAAAATCATTCAAAATATCTTAAATTAATCTAAAAAGGAAATTTAATTATTATTTTATTAAAATATTATTATTTTAAATATTCAAAAATACCACAATATTATAAATACCCCTATCCATCTATTTTTCCTTTTTCCTTTTCTTCTTTTGTCCTTTTTTGTCCTTTTTTCTTTCCTTCCCCTCCTTTCTCCTCTTTTTTTTCCTTCCTCCACCGATTTGGGCCAGCCTCCCCTACGGCTCAAACCTTCCTCCTTTTCTTTTTCCCTCGTGACCCGCTTGGCTCCGTCTCTTTTTTTTTCTTTCTTTTTCCCCTAGGCCGACCGGTTCACTTCTTTCCCCTTCTTCTTCCCAACCCTTCATCTTCCCTACTTCTTCCCTGTGCAGGCATGCGGCCCCTACAACACCGCACGCCAGCCTGTCACCTCCCCTCTCAACCTAATCAGATCTCCTCTCTCTCCTCAGGCATGCCCCTCTCCCCCTTCCTTTTTTCCTTTCCTAACAAGACAGGACCTGCAACATTATAGGCTCATACTGGCCATGCGCTGCCAGCAAGTAACCTACCACCCATGCTACTCTCTTCCCCTTTCCCCCCTTTATCGTTTCCCCCTTCAATAGACTATAAATACCCTTCAACCGCCCCCATTCAATCTTTTTTCCCTACCTAGAAAATCCCCCCTTTGGTGCACCGCCGCTTGATTAGACGACCGCCCCATCGCTATTGCCCAAACCACTCCCTGCACCACCCTCCACCGAACTACACCACTCACAACCCATGATTCTTATTACACGAGCCACCTTGGCCATGTAGAGTTGGCTATTTGATCAAACTCTTCTCACCCACCACTGACCTTCGCGCCGTTTTCCATCACTATTCCTGCCGCAACCACCACTCCCTTTACCCCCCAAAACAAACAGCAGGACCTCCTCTACCTCCCTCTACCTTCCTTTACCCTTTCCTCCCTCTCTTTCTCCCTTCCTCCCCCTTAACCACCTTTAGCTACCATACCAACCATCGCTCGCGCCGTCCCTTTTATTACACCACCAATACCATTGCAGCCCTCTCAACCTAGGGTATCTAGCACCACATCAGCCACCCTCTCATTCCCCCTCTTCTAACCTAGGCAACCACCTCTCCACCTTCTTTTCTCCCTCCACCACCGCTGCCGTAGCCACTATGCACTGCCACCGGTGCTTCCTGGTCACCACCGTCCCTAGGTAGTACCTCAACCACCACAACTCTTAAACTTTATTAATGCAAGTGTTATCATTATCATTATTATTATTATTATTATTATTATTATTATTATTATTATGTTATCACTATTATTATCTTTACCATTATTATTATTATTATTATTATTATTATTATTAAATCTAACTTCAGAATATTACTAATATTATTATTATCAATAGTCAAAACCTTAATAATAATAATAATAATATTATTATTATTATTATTATTATCATCGTCATCATCATCATCATCATCATCATCATTAGTATCATTAATGCTAACTTCGGTATATTATCACTATTATTATTATTATAAATATTCAAACCCTTATTTTATTATTACTATTATGATGATGATTATTATTAGTATTATTCTTAACATTATTATAATTATTATTGTTATTATTATTATTATTAGTAGTAGTACTACTATCACTATTATTAACCATGGCCTTATTATCACTAAGGTTGCTATTATTATGATTATTAGGACCCTTACTACTATTATTCTTAAGATTAGAACTATTATTATTATTATTACTACTACTACTACTACTGCTACTACTACTGCTGCTGCTGCTGCTTTGCCATTATTACTAATATTACATATATCGCTAATATTACTATCAATACTAGCATTATTTTTATTGTTAGTATCATTATTGTCACTACTTTAGTATTTCTAATATCATTATCATTATTACTAAGATTTGGGTTGTTATTAGTATTATTATTGTAACTATTATTATTATTATTATTATTATTATTATTATTATTATTAAAGCTATTATCTTTGATAATATTAATATTTCTATAAATACCTTAATATAAACATATGTACCTCCTAAGATCTATTTTGACTAGTAATAACATGGTTAGCAACCTTAAGAATAATAACCCTACTTTTACTTATAAAACTACTACTAATATTAGTAACCTCAATATTAGGCTATGATAAGGGTAAGGTAGGAAATAATGGTAATTTTGGTAAGAGGAAAGTTAACCCTTAGTTTCCCTCTTATAGGTGAATCAAGTCAAAACCCTAAGGAGGCATAGGAGTGTGCTCCAAGACTGGTGTCAAGTTAGGTAAGCATGTAGCTAAGGCCAACTCTGTGTGTGTTATGTGCCTCACATGTCATGTGCTATGTATCACAGCTTGAAGTTGAGGTATGCTTATGTGACTTTCTTATTGCATGTGTATAATGATATGTATGTTATACTTGTGGTGTTGTATGATGTGACCCTTTAGGACATGCATGCCATGATGTTTTTAATAATATGATATAGGGTGAAAGGATGAAAATGAGAAAAGGGGGGAAGTGAGTTGACATAAGGGATATGGGATTGACCTAATTATCTTATGATCCATGAGGGGGCAAATAAAAGGGAATTATGAACAAAATAAAAGAGTGGGGTGAACCTTGCATGGGATGGAAGGAGTTCGCATGGGAATTTCTAGGGTTCACATGGGAATGATCCTTACATGAGAAAAGTTATCATGGGGTGTAATTAAGGTAAGGCAAGAGTTGTTGGTGTGATTATAGGCTCTAGGTGAAAAATAGTACTTAGGTTAGTATAATGGTGTATATGAAAACCTGGCTAGGGTTTGGGAGGAATACCCTAATTGGAGGTGGTCATGAAAGTAAAAATAACTAAGGGTGACTGTGTAACACCCAAAAATTTACACATTTTTTTTAAAACAAGACTTATAAATTAAAACCCTAAATTTTGGGGATGCTACCTCCACACTTAGTACCCAACCGGTTCACTCCTACTGTTCTAGTACCAAGTGCTAAGGCTAAGGAAAACACTCACAACAGTATTAAATAAAGCAAGGTTTATAAATACGGAAATTAGAGTACGCATACGTTCTTATATATTTCAAAATACTAGAGATAGTTTTTCAGAGAAAAAAATAGCAACAATAATAAAATTATTTCTAAAGTTCACATAATTAAAAGAAAATAGGAATAATAATCTTAAAATGGAAAAAAACTGGTCACACCACTCTTAGGACTTGAATCTAGCCCAATAATCACTCGACCCCACTTGATGTCCCATAGACATCAATAGCATCATAGAAACCATCGCCTACCTGCAACTCGTCAGACGTGCCTTTTGCTTGTGGGAATGAGCAGCACCCATAAAAGGGGTGATCAGTACGCTATGTACTAAGTAAGGTAACCGAGCACTAAGGCCAACACATAAGCACATAAAATAATGGAGGATAATAATCAACTTACAATTTCAAACCCACACATAAAATAGATACAAACGTATAGAGTATTATATAGCTCATAATCATCAAGCCCACACATAAGGCCCAAAAGTCCAGATTAATTATTTAATCAACCTATTATTGGAAGTCGATTCACACTATGCTTTTTATCAAATTCATGCGAGTACAGGAACACTCCAATATTATAACTGGTGGGCCGGTCACACATAAAGCATCCTGCCCTAACCACTATTATAACTGGTGGATCTGTTACATAAAGGGTAAAACCAAAACCACTATTATAACTGGTGGATTGATCACATATAGGGTAAAAATCTAAATCACTATTCCTAATCGGTGGATCAGTTCGGCTCCTGCTCGTATAGTGTTCCACCATAAGTAATTAATGTCTTTTAGTTGTCTTAGAAACACTTTGATTTATTTTCATTGAGATTAGGATCCCCCACTATTATAACTGGTGGACCGGTCACATATAGAGCATCTTTCCCTGACCACTATTATAACTGGCGGATCGGTCATATATAGGATAAAACCCTAACCACTATTATAACCGGTAGATTGGTCACACATAGGGTAAAACCCTAACCACTATTCCTAACCGGTGGATTGGCTCATATCATCTCAATATCTTCCACTTTAAGTAATTAATATCTTACGTATCTTATTCACAAGGTTTGACCAACACATGCATGATTGCCTTCTATTTTTCTCATCCTCTATCCCTAGTTAACCCCACCAAACCATGGTAACCATGTAAACCCTAACTCCTATGCAACCATTAACTCCCACCACACAAAACCTAATACCACCATGCGAAACCCTAGCACCACCATGCAAACCCTAACACCACCATGCAAAACCCTAACACCACCATGAAAACCCTAATACAACCATGAAAACCCTAATACTACCATGCAAACCATAATTCCACTATGCAAGCCCTAATACCACCATGCAGACCATAATTCCAGCATGCAAACCCTAATACCACCATGCAAAACCCTAACACCACATTATTATGCTCCCCATCATTATTTTACAAACCCTATCATGCATGTCTTATGGGCCACACCATACCACAATAATATCACAATACATACACATAATACTCATGCCCCAATTTAATGCAAGATCTTACTTTAACTCCATGTCATGCTGCACATTTGGTAGATATACAAAAACACATAAAATACCTTATAATTCACATCACATGGCAGACATGGCATAGAAAACACATAATACACAAATGACCTTAGTACTCCCTTACCTAAAATGTCACCGGTCTTGGAGCATGCTCCTATACCTCTTGAGGGCTTTGACAGGGCTCACCGATTATGAGGAAAAAACTAAGATTAGGTTTCCTCCTAAAAATACTATTATTTACTAACTTATCCTAAGACTTGGTTTTTAAATAAAATCATACTATACTAACAATAATTTTACGAACTACTATTAAAAATACTAATAATAATATTAATGTAATTCAAAACGAAAGGTGATATAAGGGTTTCTACCCTTCACCAAAATAATGCTAATAATAATAATAATAATAATAATAATAAAAATATTAGTAATACTAGTAGTAGTAGTAGTAGTAATAACATAAGCCTAAAAATATACAAGGTAGGGTTTTTGACCCTACCTTCAATAATGAAGGTAGTATTCAATAATATTACTAATAATATTAATAAAACTATTAAAGATAATAATAGTAATATTAATAATAGTAAAAATAGTAATAATAATAATAATAATAATAATAATAATAATAAAATATAAGTGTTCGAATCATTAACCTAAAATAGGGCTTCGGCCCTCCTTAGATAATTAATAATAATAATAATAATAATAATAATAAAACTTACTAAAATTTGAAACTAGCAATTTAAATATTTTATTCCTACTCTCGACCTTGCCAAGAAAATATGACATCAATATTACATCCAATAATAATAATAATAATAATAATAATAATAATAATAATAATAATAATAATTGAATAAATATAGAAATTTGAAATAAAACATAATAAATTTAAATAAATAGGAAATAAGGGCTGAGAGGGTCTAGGGTTTCACATTGAGTTGGCGGAGATGGGTGGCACCGGTGGTGGTGCACGATGGTGGTGGCGGTGGCCAAAAAAGGGGATTAAAAGGGGAAAAGTTGGGGTTTGAGAAGAATAGATGGAGAATAAGGGTGGAGGTTGAGGTGCTGGTGGTAGCCTAGGCTGAGAGGAGTAAAGTGAGGGTGGTGACGCAGCAAGGGGCGGCGGCGCATGGTGGTAGAGGTGGCGGCTGAAAGCAAGAGGTGAAGAAAAAGATGGGAGAAGAAGGAGAAAGGAGAAAAGAAGGTTATGGCTAGGTGGAGGAGGATTAGTAGCAACTTTTGGGTGGTGTAGAAGGTAGTATAAGTGGCGGATGTGTGGCAGACAGTGGCTCGAAGGTTGCGGGGGTAAAATTTTAGTTTGATTTATAGGGAATTTTGTACGACTGTGGTGGCTTGTGCGAGAAGAATCAAGGGAGATGGGTGGCTCCGTTAGTTAGAGGGCGGTGCAGGGAAGGCTTTGGTGGGAAGAGGTGGCGGCAAAGTTGGCTGACGGCGGAGGAAGAGTCGTTTGAAGTCGCGGTGGTGCACAGGGTAGGATCTTAGGGTTTTTGTTAAAATGTTATGAAGGCAACCAATCATGGGGTATTTATAGTGTTTAGAGGGGATGTTAGGGTTCTGGAGGTTGAAAGGAGGGTAATGATTTTAGGGTTTGGGGTAGTTGGAAGAATTAATCGGCTGGCGCAATTTTTGGTCATGACGACCTTTCGCAATGGAAAAGGGAGATTTAGAGTGGGAGAAAAGGAAAATGGGTTAGACCATGCTGAACCGCGAGTCAAGGGGAAGAGAAAGAGAGAGGAAATGGCCGGTCAAGTCTCGCATGGTCGGCGAAACCATTTTCAGAGCTTCGAAGGTATAGGTCGACGGCGGAGGAGGAAGGAGGAAGAAGGAGGTGAACCGAGCGGTAGAGAGAAAAAGAAAGAAATGAAAAGGAAGAAGAACCGAGCTGGTCGGCAATAGTTATAAAGATTTAAATGGAACGCAGTGTTCGATGGGAAGAAGCCACGACACGCAGCGTTTGGCTGCTGTAGGAAGGAAGAAAAGAAACAGCACTAGGCCCCGGGAGAAGGAAGGAAAAGGAGAAGGATTGGGCCACGACCCAGGCCTAGTTGGTGAGAGAAGAAAAAGAAAGGAAAAGGAAAAAGAAAGAAAAGAAAGCAAAAAGGAAGAAGGAAAAGAAAAAGGAAAAAGGGAAATGGAAAATTTTAGTAGGTTGGGATTAAATAAATTAATTAGAATAAGTTGGGTATTTAAAATAAAAATATTTAAATAAAATAATATTAAATTTTCTTTTTGGCTAATTTAGGGTTTTTAAAATATTTCTTCTAAATTCCTTTTTAATTAAAAAAAATACCAAAATTTCCCTTATAAAAATATTTATAATTTCCTTTTTAATTTGCCCTAATAAATCCTTCCTATTCCAAATAAAATAATTAATTACATTAATTTACTAATAAATCTTTATTTAATTATATTTCTTAAAATAAATATTTCTGGGGCATTTCAGACTCAAATATGGGATAAGAAGGGAAGATTATTATATATAGGGTGAGTATAAGTGTCATGGGAAAGAAAGGATGGTAAGTGAGTAATGGAGAGAGGACATATGGGAAAGAGTGGTGCTAGGGTTTGGAGTGGCCAATTAGGGTTTCAGGGTTACATGTGTATTTGGGGATAGGGGTTGAATCTAAGTGAGATGATGTGTCGGGTGACAAAGGGACTTTGGTTGGGTGAGACAAAGGAAGGATGGGCCACATAGGTCTAATTAGAGTTTCAGGGGAAAACCCTAGGGGAAGATAGTGAGTGAACTTGGATGGCATAAGGTAGTGGGCCTTTACCCACACACTTAGGAGTTGGGTATTTATGATGAGTAAGTAGAAGAGGGAAAAGATGTCAAGGTGTGTTAGGAGGTTTAGAAGTCCCAAGATATCGGACGGGTCCTCTTAGGAGAATAATAGTAAATGGATTGTGACATGCATGTCTAGGGTGAAACTATATTGAACAAGACACAAATAAGATACTAACTATTTAAAGAGGAAGATTGTTGAGCTAGGCCCAAACCGATCCACCGGTGAATAATAGTGTCAAGGAGCCAGGGCTCCCTAGAGATCGATCCACCAGCG
Organism: Tamarix chinensis; assembly: GCA_030549775.1. Lineage (NCBI taxonomy): Eukaryota > Viridiplantae > Streptophyta > Magnoliopsida > Caryophyllales > Tamaricaceae > Tamarix > Tamarix chinensis. Next base: position 58,761,393 of record CM060177.1, on the reverse strand, counting down.
AATAATAGTAGCCAAGAGCGTTATGCCCAACATATTTTCGGTCCACCAGCTATAATAGTGGGGGATTCTATACTCAACAAACTGAACATAATTATGATAAGACATAGGAAAGATACTAAGTAATTATAGTAAAACACCATGAGAGTCGGGGTCAGACCGGTCAACCGGTGAATAATAGTGGCCAAGAGCACTTTGCCCTAAAGATTGATCCACTAACAATAATAGTGATCAGGAGCATTCTGCCTTGTAAGTTTCTGGTCCATCGGATATAATAATAGGGTTCCCTCACTCGCATGGATTGATAATAAGTATAGTGTGAAATGAGTATTGATTAGAGATTTAAAGAATTAGTTTATCCGGATTATAGCTCGGCTTTTATTATCTGTATTGTTTGTATGTTATCTATAAGATCATGCTTGTTTCATATGCCTTTCTATGTTTGTCCTTAGATGCATGGTTACTTTACCTAGTATGTAGCGTACTAACCACCTGTTTCATGGGTCCTGCTCATTCCCACTAGTAGAGGGCCCTACGAAGTTTGTGTAGGTAGGGGATTCTATTTTTGATGCCCCCAGTCCAGCTAGTCGACCCTCCACTTCTTTTTACTCTCTTCTCCCTCCCACGCATTGCAGGTTGAGCTTACAACTCTACGCTGCCCGACCTACCTAGCCACCACACTACCGGCTTGCTACCTCCCTTCTTTCCTTATCCTTTTCCTTTCCCTTTCCCTTTTTGGCTCCAATCGACCCTATACCTCCTTCCCCATATGCCATTCTCCTTTCCCTTCTCTCCCCCTATTCGCCTGCACACTTTAAAATTAGAGGCTCGTACCAGCCTACCACCATCGGCCGATGAGTCCTGCCTTACCTGCCCCCTTCTTCTTCCCCCTTTTTCTTATCTCCCCTCTAATGGCCTATAAATACCCCTTACATGCCTCATTTGACTCTCTTTACCTTGCCTAAAATATCCTTCATCCCACCTCCACCATTGCTTCAAACACCGTCGTTGTGTAACACCACCCAAACTCTCCTGTACATTATCCTCCACCGAACCATACCACTCACAACCCCTGATTCCCCTTACACAAGCCACCCCAATCATGTAAAGTTGGCTACTCGACTTGCAACTTTACACCCATTGCCGCCCTTCTTGCCGCCGTGTGCCACCTCCTCTGCCACAATCACTGCCTCTCCTACCTCCTAATCCACTAAGTAGAGCCTCCCCTACCTCCCCCACCTTTCTTTCTCCCTCTCCTTTACCCTCCCTCCTTCTTCACCACCTTCGGCCACCTTCGGCACCCACAACCACTACTACTTGCATTGCCACCCTTGCTATAGCACCACCACAACTCTAACCGTCTCAACCCTGAGAATCCACCGACACCACAACTACCATCTCCCTCTCTCTTCTAGCCCAAAAAGGCCACCTCTCCAACCCCTCACTTCCTCCACCACTGCTATTGTCACCGCCTAGCTACCACCCCCACTAGGTTGTGCCCTAACCCTCCTAGCCCTTAAATATAATTAGTGTAATTATTATCCTAACCTCATTATTATTAATATTATTATCATCATTATAGTTACTATTTTTATTATTACTATTATAATTAGTGTAATTATTATCCTAACCTCATTATTATTATTGCTATTATTATTATTATCACTATCTTTACTATGATTACTATTACTAGTATTATTATTATTATTATTATTATTATTATTAGTAATCACATTATTATTCTTATTATTAAAGTTATTACCTCTATTATGATTAATATTGTTAATAATACCCTATCATTGACTAATATAACTACCAAAACCTATTTTGACTAATAAGAGCATGATTAACAATTTTAAGGATAATATCCTTACTTTAACTGATAAAGCCTATATTATTATTAATATCCCTAATACTAGGTTATGATAAAGGTAGGTAGTAAATAATGATAATATTGGTATGAGGGAAGTTAACCGTAGTATTTTCCTCTTATATATGAACCAAGTCCAAACTCTAAGGAGGCATATGAGTGTGCTCCAAGCCCAGTGTTGTTTTAGGTAAGGATATGGTTAAGGCCTAATGTGTATGAAAAATGTGTTATGTGTGTTGATTTGATGTGTGTGCCTTATATAATATGGATTATGCTAAGCATGGAGCTAAAGTAAGTTGCATGTGTTTTATGACTTGTGTAATGTGGTATTGTTACTTTTACTTAGAATGTGCTTGTATAATATTTTCCTCATGACATACATGATAGGAGGCCCTAAATAGTGTGATGTGGTTGTGGAGAAACGAAAAAGATTGAGAAAAGTGGGTTGACTAGAGGATTGTAAGGATGGCCTAAATATCTTATAACCTATGGGTGTAAAAAAAGTTGGAATAATGGGAATGAATTAAGGGAATGACCAAAACATGCATAGGGAGTCTAGGTTTTACATAGGATAGTTAGAATTTACATGGAGATGACCTTAGTTTATCTTATGGATATAAATACATGATTAGGGTTTGTATGGATAACTTACTAAATAAATTAAAAGTGGAAATATAGTCAATCACTAAATCATAACGATTACCTACACGCTAAAATATTATGAATTATTGTCTTTTAGCTTTCTCATGATACATTCTCCTAATAAAGATGTTTGGCATGAAATTTGGATAATAATGGGAAAATTAGGGTTTCAAAGGTATTTTGGTTATTTTTTTACCTAATACAACAAATGAGAATAATTGGACATAGGATGACCTTAGAATTTTGATAGGTTAACATTAGTGTTTCCCTCGAGATAGGCTGATGGCCTTAGGGACTACTATTATAATTGGGAATAAAGATAAATGGTTATGTATGTAAATGGGATTTGTTGTGTAATGTGTGATATCTATAATAATCTCATAAAATAATAATATTTAAAGTAGAAGAACTCGAGTTGGGAATAGTAGCTCTCTAGGATTAACTACCTTAGAGACAAGGTGTAGCCCTCATTTTGTTTTAGTTAACTAGTTTGCCGTTGTACCCTAGTAAGACCTTAGTTTATCTTATAGATGACCTATGAGCCCTATAGTGGTTATCAATTCTTAAGGATATGGTGACTAAGCTTAGAGGATACTAAGTTGCCTATGTGAGTCAGTATGACTAGACATATCGTAGTGACCTTGGGTTCTAGAGTAAGAATATTATATTACCTTGTATACCAATATGAATGGGTTCACCTTAGTATCCCCAAATTGATTGTATCTTCTTGAGTAATATAAATAATAAATCCATATATGTTTATATCCTTGGTAGATATTAGATTATTTATTCAATAGTTGCCTTAATGCCCTACCCTATATTTTAGAATCAATTTGATTGATCGGTTTTGGCACAAATTTCAATATAGCTTTTGTATACCTCGTGATGTTGTGAATTGGATAAGTATGTCTAACTATTAAGCATGAGACATTGATTTAGTGTTTATGTGGTTACTGTATGTTGTTATGGCATGTGTTTTATGCTCTGAGTATGTTTCAAGATTATTATGTGATTATCGGAAATGTGGATATGCTACCTCTTATAAGGCATTATAATTTACTCACTATGAGGAATTCATACCGATACTATTTTTATATATGAGTATGTGAACAACATCGAGTAATTCATGGTGTATAATACTAGTAAGCATAAGTAGAGCTTTTGGAAACAGGTTCTATTCTCTGAATGTACATTTGGGTCTAAGAGTTAAGGTAAACAAGTCTTGTACCATTGGAGTATTATTTTTATTATAATTAGTTTTTTTTGGATGATTATGTCCCTTGTTATATTTTTATTAACAATATTGTATAGAGAATATTTATTCATAATATTTATTTATGTTTTCCATTGTTTATCTTTGGATCTAAATTCTTTTGAGCCTTAAACTTGGCATAAAAAAGGTGAGGAAATTAAAATTATGCTAAATGTTGTGGTAGCACCCAATGCCTCTACAAAATGAAATTTTGAAGTGGTAAAATTGGAGTGTTATGCATAATCATAAAAGTGAGGGATATAGAGTGCAATTTTGTTGTGGTAGGGGTAAAGTAAGTCAATGGAGAGTTCAAGGAGGCTTGCATGTAGCCATGGCTGCCATAGAAGAGAGGAAAATGAGGGAAGAAGAGAGATGTGAGAAAGAATCTTAAAATTACTTTTGGGTGATTTTTAGCTAAATAAAATTATAGGATGATGTAAATAATATAAAAATAACTACAAAGCACAAAAATATGCTTATTAGCACAAAGAGACTATTATGAGATGTTTTCATGAACCTTAGAAAGATAATAATAAAAAAAGATATAAAATTGTAGGATAACCAATTGATCAATTTAGGCAACCAGTTGATTAACTTTTCCTAAACAAAATACTAGCTCCTGGTCATACCAATCAATCAATTTAAAAAACTAATCAATTTGTACACCTAAAATTCACATTTTTACCCACATTTTAAGCCTCTTTCTAAAATGAAAACTCTTTTCTTGCATATCAACATAATTTTAAATGCATTTTTAAAATATCTTAAGATGGGATATTATATAAATAAATTGATGTATATTGAAAATTTTAAACTTATAGTATCTTTAAAATTATTATTTACACTTATTATTTTGAAATCATAACTGTTATACCATTAAAGGGATTATATGTAGGAATTATTACTACCCATTATATAGAATTTATCTATGTACCCTAAAAGACTAGCAAACTTGACTCTCCTATTCATATGACTACAAAGAATAGATCTAATATATGTAATGCTTCTAACAAGCCTATTCTAGTGAATATTGACAAGAGAAATGACAATTTTTTTTGATCCATCCAAATTTCATACAAACTAATAGAAAAAAAAGGCTCTAAGCATTTGTACTTTGGCTGCATTTGCACTAGTCGAACGTCCTGCTAGTCTTAATTCCCTATGCCATTTCCTTCCAAGCCTTTTAGAACCCCAACACTCTCTTTCTTTTCCTCCCAATTTATAAGTGATAGTGCACTATAGTGCTAGATGTTGTATACTATATGGCTATATACCCAAAAAACATTGTTTATCTAGTTGAGGCATGCACCTTACCAATTTATACTGAGACAAAAACTTAGATTGTGTTGCAAGCTAAAAAAAAATGGCTTCATGCATAGGAGTAATAGATTTAATATTTACTATTCTCCACAAAGAGACCCTGGGAGCCTTAACCCTAAAGTAGTCATATAAATTCCCAATGCTAAATCTGTAATCATGATATTGAAGCCTTAACTAAAGGAGAACTTTTGGTCTGAGGTCAAACAATCTCTTAATCAGCCAAGTGGTAATACCATGTAAATAGGAATTCTCAATTTAATGTTTGATAAATGTACTTTTATCATTAAACATCTCTCGAGCTCTATTTATATAACTCTATATACTTTTAAGCTCAAAACTAGTGATCAATAATATTATTTATATTTATATTAATTCATATATAATAGATTATCGTAGTAGTATAAAATTGACAAAGTTTATTCTAAAATATAATTCATATAATAGATTAGCTTAATAAAAATAATGAATTTTATTATGAAATGTGTAAGTGATAATAATATAATAAAAATTATTACTATAACTAATAGATTATCATAACAATAATAATAATGATGCTAACAATAAAATTCTATTCACTTCTCCTAATTATGATTATTTGTTATTTATTTATAATAACATATAATAGGATTCATATTAACATTATTTTGATCATCAATAATTAATAGTTGAATATGTATTCATATCAGATATTAAAATGAATTAATTTAATTATTTATCAATATTTTTAATTTAATTAATATTAATATTTTGTATATGGTAATTAAAAATAGTTTTATAACTATTAATACTAATATATTATTATCAATTTTTATTTATAGTTGTGAATAAAGTAAAATTATTTTTAACAATTATAATCTAATTATTTAAAGTTAATTTTATTGTGATTATTATTCTAATTGTTTATTTAATTCTTATGTAACAATATAGTTACTATTCATTATTAACTTGAAACTTCAATAAATATTGTTTTATCAATTAGACTTCTTTAATATCATGATTAGAAATCAAAATGATATTATTATAATACTACTCTCAGCAATTATATTTTTATTATTATATTATTATTACTCTTATATTTCTTTATTCATAGCTATTATTTCTATCAATTATTATTTTAAATTTATTTATCTACGTTTATGACTAGTATAAATTTTAATGTTTATTATTCATGATTTGTGTTATTCACTTATAAAAACATATTATGCTTCTCATTAACATTATTTTGACCATTATTAGTTATCAAGAATATAATAGGTTACATATTTTATTAATTACATTATTTATCAATATCTTAAATTTCATTACTAACAATATTATATGTATTGATAACAAAATGAATATAATTCATCATTAAGAATAGTATATTATTATTAATGTTATTTTCATTAATCATATATTTATGATTGTGAATAAATTATAACTATTTTTGATAATTAGTACCTAATTATGTATAAGTAAAATTATTATCATTAATTAGTTATTTTTAATCACTATTAATATTATTCCTATTAATAAATTAATATTATTTTAATAATTATTATTTAAAAATTATGATCAATATTATTTTTGATAAATATGTATTTGCACTTATGATTGATATTCTAGTGAAGCATATATTGTAATACAAGTGAATAGTATAAGATTTTTAGATATTTAGATAAAATTGATGGGACCTATCTCTAAGATAATAGCATTTTATAAATAAGTTAGAGGTGATAAAATTACAACTATATTAAAATAATACATAAGAAAATAATTTCAAATTTTTACTAATAAATAATATATATACATACATTCATATATATATATATATATATATAATATGGTTTGAGACAAGAGAGTTGCTGTAGCACCTGCAGGTGGTAGGTGGTGAAATAGATTCTACGTACAATAATGGCAATCTTGACTGTCTTTTTTACCAATAATATAGTTTGAGACAAGAGAGTCGCCGTAGCACCTGTAAGTTGTAGGTGGTAGTTGGTGAAATAGATACTACGTACAATAATAGCAATCTTGATTGTCTCTTTTTTACCAAGGTTTTCATTTTTCAAACTAACAGTCATTGAGAAGAAAGTATAATTTTGAAGAAGAGCAAATAGACGAAAGAATCAAGAGAAGAGATGGCTGACGTAACTGATCAACCATAAATAAGATATAATAGTTCATACTAGGTTTTCACATTTGCGTAGTCTTTTGGCTGTCCCCATTACAGTCCATTGCTCGTATTTTTGCTGCTAGATGTCTATATCCCACATGGATAGATCACTATAGAGATTTTGTTTGTGATGGACTAGTTTGTGGAGTATGGTTGTAATATTTGTACAATGATACAATATAAGCCCCTATTTATAATAATAATATTAATAGTAATAATAAATATTTTCCGTTGAAATCTCAAGTTTCAATGAACTTATCATCGTCCCAAAAAGAAGTCATTATCTGGTTCCAAACTCATCGGATGAACTTGGTGATTTCTTTAGGATTTACACTAAGGAATGTCCTTAGCTTCTTTATCCTATCCTACCATCTCTAATTTTCATTTGCTTTCTAATTTCTCTCTCATCTTTGCTGGTATTCAATTTTGGTTCCCTAGAGATATTTCCTATTGTGAGGCAAGTGAAACCGATCTAAGTATACTTAGCGGAAACCATGACACCTTCATAATTTATTAAACTTTTCAAACGGTGTTAAAAACACATTTTTAAGTAAGTACATAACTTGTTAAGCATAAATACACACTTATTATGATAGGATTTCGTATTCTCTAGGTATATAGGAAAAAAAGTGGTGACATTTTTATAATTTTTGTGAATTTTATTTTAATTAATGGCAGTAACGTACACATACAGTCAAACAAAATGCACATCATGCATAATATAAATCCACATCATTTAAAGATATAATACACATGTTCCAATAAACATCTTACAATATATAAATAGTTTAATACACATATTTTAGAATATAAACACACACTTTTTTTCATAAGGGATACACGAAGGAAAAAATTAAAAATAAAATACCATATAGGTAGTGATACCACAATGGTGTTATATTACTAGGAAAGAAAGAGGGGAAGAAGGGAGATTCAAACATATGACCTCTGCTACTCAAGAATTGACATTCACTACTAGGCCAAAGCTCATTCGATATAAATATACATATTCTAGGGTTTAAATACACATATGTGACATAAGGACACATATTTCATAAAAGAAATAAATCTCAAGGAAATATACCCATATAATAAATACAATTATTTAGGGAAAAATACACATATTTTACAAGGAAAATATACACTCTTATTTATACAAACGAACGGGAGGAATACATATGTTATAACTAGACATTATGTGAGATGAAAATGTACATCTTCTAGAAAGAAATACAAATTTTTTATTTATAAAATAGAAGGAAGAAATGAAAATATTATAAATAGACATCCTATAAGAGGAAAAACTATTAGGTAGAGATATACATATATTAGAAGAAAAGCACAAGGCTTATAGAACATAGAAAACATTTTTTTTTGTAGGAGACCATAGTAGATAATTAATAGTTCAGCCACAACATCCCTAAACCTACACTTGCTACAACTCCTAAAACCCATCTTCTCCAATGAATGCTATCACAGATGCTAAGCTTCTTGAAGTACCCAATGTGTTGCCATTGATGTTAAAAAGATGCATAAAAATTAACCTTGTGTTGAATTTTGAGAATGGTTATTTCATGGTATATGGTGAAGTACTAGGACATTTAATGAGATCAAGAGGTTTGGAAGCTAAAAAACTTGAAATAGAAGTGATTAGTTCATTAGCATACCCCTACGTGTGTGTATGATGTTATATCATTTTTAGTAGTAGGTATGCTTCTACATGGGCTTTATTAAGGACTTTTTTAAAATTACTTCTCCTTTATGTGACTTCCTTTCAAAATATTTTCTATTTCACTTTGATAATAGGTAGAAATACATTTTTGATTACTTAAAAGAGAAATTAAATACTATCCCTATTATCCATCTACTTAATGGAAGTTTCAATTTGAAATAATATGTGATGCAAGTTATAAAGTAGTAGGAGTTGTTGCAATACCCAAAATTTTAACCTATCCAAATCTTGAGTACTTAGTATCTTAACCTTTTTCTAAATCATTAATCTTTACTCTAACCTCAAACTTTTTTCTTATTTGTTTTTTCCATTTTTCTTCTTTCCATACTCTTTTCTACTCGCTCCCATACAATCAATTTTCCTAGCTAACCAAATTTGGCTATGTCTGGCTAAGCCAAATAAAAACCCAACTATATCAAATCCCACACTTAATTTCTCTATACTTTCTCATAAGAATGTGATGTCTTTTGGATAAGTGCAATTACCACAACTTTGTCTTTACCCTTATCTTAAGTCATTTTTAGGTCATAGTCCTTAACCAATTCCAACCATCAACATTGTCTCAATGATGTAGGAGCATCTAATGAACCTAATGATTGCCATGTTCATATTAATCCTCAAGGTAAGGAAGATTTAGCTTTCTTAATGTTGGATCTTGTCATGTTTAATATTCTTGATAATTCTTATATGCTTGATATTGAAAAACATTCAAGTTGTTCTTGTAGGTATGTCACATATTTGCAAGAGGAAGATGTTAATACACTTTAATGTGTATAAGTATTCAAAGCATGAAAGAATATGGCATACATGGGATGATACTTTACAACAAGAAGATATAGTGATGATATTCATTAGTTGTATTAACTTGTTGTAAATCCTAACCCTAAGTGTATTTTATGTAGGTTAGGGTTTGATATAATTTCATGTATGTGTCTTAGTTAATTGTATAGCTTTATAATGTTAATCCTTAGTATCATTTAACCAATGATATTATGATTAGGATTAAGATAATATGGGCTTAATTCAACCATGATTAATGGGATGAATTAAGGATAAGAGCTGGCTGGAGGCTTCGAAACTTCAAGCTAGAACTTACCTATATATACCTCACTTGTATGCATGATTTGCATAGCATAATGAATAAGATTTTTGATCAAACTTTGAGCATAGCTAGCTGAAGTCTATCTCTCCCATTTGGGTTGATATTGGGTAAGGAAAGTCTAGGATATTACCTTCCTCAATCAACATTCAAACTCGACACATTTGAAGACCACTTCAAATCTACCGAGAACCATTACCTTTGTTACTTGATTTCTTCACCTATAATTCTTCTTAATCCTTCATTTCTTTTGCATAATTTTGTGGGTGACATCTTCTACCATCAATATTTGATCCAACCTTCCAGCCACTATGATAAAACACATCACTCAAGTTCAACTCCTGCTGAGTGAAAATGTACGTAAGGCTCTTATGGTCAGTGTAGCACTCATACTGAACTCCATAGAGATAGTGCCTCCAAATATTACGAGAAAACATTACCGCATCAAGTTATAGGTTATGCATTGGGTATTTTTATTCATGTGGCTATAATTGTCATGAGATATAAGACACCACTTTTTCATACTGCATTAGCACACAACCTAGCTTATGCTTGGAAGTATCATTGTACACTTCGAAACCATTATTCCTACTTAGCAATATGAGCACTAGGGCTGAATTCAAATGCCTCTTAAACTCCTCAAAATATTTATCACACTTCTCATTCCACTAGAATTTTGTATCCTTCTCCAAAAGTTGGGTCAATAGTCGAGCAATCTTGGAAAATTGTGCACCTTCTTCACAAAAGTGGCCTCTAGCCATTTAGACATAGATTAGATGTTGGCATGATCCACTGCCACATCATCTTTAAAGATTACGTGACCAAGAAAGGCCACTTGGTCTAACCAAAACTCACACTTCAAGAACTTGGCATACAGTTGGTGTGATCTAAGCAAGGCCAAAGTCTTCTTCAAATGCTTCTCTTACATCTCTCAGTCACTAGAGTAGGTAAGAATGTCGTCGATGAACATCATGATGAAATAGTCCAAAAATGGACAACAGATCTAGTTCATCATGTGCATTAGTGAGTTTGAAGGGCATTACTATAAACTCGTAATAGCCATACCTTATCTGAAAATTAGTCTAAGGAATATCTTGTTCTGGGATCCTTAAATGATGATAGCTTGATGGAAGATCAATCTTGGAGAACACCTTGGCTCTCTTGTATTAATCGAATAGGTCATTGGTCATTGGTAGAGGATAATGGTTCTTCACCATCACCTAGTTCAATCCATGGTAGTCAATATAGAGTCTTAGTCTACCATCCTTGTTCTTCGTGAACAACACTAGCACTCCCCAAAGTGATATGCTTGGACAAATATAGCCCTTCTCCAAAAGCTTTTTCATCTCCGTAGGTGCCATACGGTGCAGAGCCTTAGACAATAGATTATGAGTGGAAAAACATCCATGGTGAACTCAACTTCCTCAACTCACAGCATTCTTGGGATATCTTCGAGGAAAACATTAATAAATTCATGTATAACAACCATCTATGAGTGAATCTAACCAATAGCTCTTGGTATCAGATCCCCAAGACAATCTTGAAGCACTAAACTTACATCTCCTCATTAGCTTCTACCTTTGGGGAAAACTGAACAGGTCTATAAATTGATTATAGTACTCCTTAATGGACATGCCCCTTGTCGAAGCACCATCAACCCGTTGTACTTCTTCATATGTGTGTGAGTCGGGTATAATCATGGTCGTAGCACTTCTAAGAATAACATCTATCTCATAAGTTCTCCACCACTACACTAAATACTCTAAAACCATGCATTTCCCTTCCTCTTAGGTCATAGGCAACCATGTTTACCCTTCTATCCACTAGGAAACTATAGGCAATAAAAGTCTTCTCCATGTCTCATACCAACCATTCCATGATTTTTGGGTTCTTCTGACCTTCAAACATGGGGGAGGAAAGATGCCAAGACCTCCTAAGCAAGTTATTTCAAAGCTTGTGTAGTTATAGGCATGAGTAGAGGTTGAGGTGCTTAGATCTATCCCTTCATGTATGCTCCGATGGTTTCCATGAAGGCAGAGATGAATTCATAGTGGTGGTTAGTGGCCATCACGACCTAAGGACTAAAAAAATTTAGGATAAAGTTCACGCCATTGAGGATAAGGACTCGTACAAACAAACATAAGCTAACTACAACACATTCAAAACCTAACTCTTACTTAAGGAAATCCGAGTTCAAAATAATTGAGGTTATCAGAAGATCAAGAAAAGTGTTTCAATCAAGGCCAATAACTTCCTATGATATCAACTCAAAATTTTTATTGTGTATAAATACTTTGGTAAAAACTCCTATGGTATTAGTTTAAAAATTCTAAAAAAAAATGAAAATTTTCAAGAAAAGGTCTAATATCAACCTATAACACCCCCATTTTTCACTACTGAAAAATTTCATTAAAAAATGTTGCAGGAGAGGAAAACACTTAAAAAAAATGGGGTGTTATCACCATACCTAATATAGATTAGACATTCGCTACCTACCTCATATCAGATACAAGGCTAAACCATTACAACACTAAAATAACATAGAGTTCAGTAGTGAATTAATTAGAGAAATTCTAAAATGTTACAACAAGAGACACTAATAGGTTTCGATCAAATTGTTACATAATACAAATTAAATGTATGGAATTACAAAACATGAGATGGGGCACGATGCCCAAAACAAATACCATTGTCCTCCATGGGCCCATTAAAACCTTCTAGATCTCCTCCCTCAGAAGACTCGACCCAACTTATATAGATCCCTTTATTGGCCATTAGCAAAAATCTATATATAGTGCTCTTCTAGTGGGAATGAGTAAATGAATAAGTAAGCGGGTACATATATACGCTACATAAAGAATAAGCTACTTTGGTCCCTTAATGTACACCGATATAAAAATTTATCATACATAAATATAGATTACAACTTACATCATGATAAGGCCATATGTATATAAAGAAAGAAGTACATGAAGTCATATTATCATACATGATTCTAACAAGTAGAATACCTCATGTATATACACACAACCTTCTCACATAAGCAAGTACATCCTTGATAGCAAAGAGTAACCAAGAAACTTCTAGGGTTGATTTCAATTAACCAATTCTTTCGATTATACCATTACTTCCTCCATGTAAGAGATGGGTAAGTCAACCCATCAATATTCCATTTTATAACCAAGTTGTCAGACCAACCATTAGCCAAGTGTAATAACCAACTTTACTCATTTTCAACCAATCATACCATTACTTCCATTATTACCATGTATTAGCCATTCTCATAATCATCATTTATAATTAATTAGTCACATACTTAACAATCATATTATATTATCATCAAGTGATGGATTATGCACCACCCAATGGTCTCAAATACCATGGAAGTCAAACCAAATTAGGGACATAAAGTCCAAACTAAAGCCAATCACCAAGTAGACATAAGTCCAAGCCAAAGCTAATCACCACAATGTACATAAGTCTAAGCCAAAGCTAAATAATATGTACATAAGTCCAGGCTGAAGCTAACTACCTAGATAACATGACCCTTTAGTATCAATACTCTCTAGTACATCATTGGTGTTTAGAGTAGGTAAAGCACTAGGACCTCTCAAGTTCTCGCCTAAAGGTACCAAAATGTCTAAAGGCAGACAAACCCTAGGTATCTAATCGAGGATTGGATAACTAAGACTCATACTTAACTCGAATTTCTTTTGGTTTTAGTGATTAATAATTTATTCATAAGGATAGGTGATCATACAAGGCCCATACAAGCAACTAAGGTAAATTCCTATATCAAATTGTATTAATCCTTTTATTTCTATTTTTTTCCAACCATGTGGGATATCTAATTTACCTTAGCCAAATTTAGTTATATGCACCATATGTGTTAATTTCTTTTCTTACTAGTTTCCATTACTCATATCACCATATTATCATATATCTGAAGTGGAGTACACCTTTAGCCTTTACATTACTCCCAATGTATTCCATAAGTGATGGTCCATTTTAATCTCTTAATTAGGCTAATAATAAATGTCAAAATATGTGTCTTATCCCATTAATAATCATGGTATAGTCCCAAACATAACCCCTAAATATAAGCAGAACAAAAATTAAAAAAATCATGCAAACAAGTCAAACTAGTCGATCAGTTTAACCCAACGAGTCAATCGATTGCACCGACTAGTTGATAGGTTTTGGTCGACCATTCAACTAGATTAACTCAACCAGATCATGCATCTTCAAATAGATTAATTGGTTCAAGCGAACCTAAAGATTGATCATTAATCGATCGATTGGTTTTGCCAAACAAGTCAGTTGGTTTACATGGAGAGTAGGACCAAGGTCTCTACACGTGTACAGATAAATGTGTTAGGTCAACCACCTGATAGTTTTAGGAACCATTCAATCAGTTTGACCTAATTAGTCAATTAGTTTTCCCTACCACAACACCAAAATCATAAATTTCATGTAGATTCTTGCATAAAAATAATTTCTAACCACATTAGAACATATATCAATATCAATAAACATATTTTTAACTAGATTATCATGAACTTCTCACCATAACATCATCATTGCCTACTTTATCCATTTTTAGACTCTTTTCCCAATTCTTGTCATTTAAGCATGCTTCTTATGAATACAACTACATTTCTTCATACCAATATGTATCAACCAACAAAAGATATCACCTCTTATGCAGGAACATATGCTAAACATTTTAAGATAAATAATTACTTACTTGGTGCAAGCTAAATCCCCTTTTAAAATGGAGTTTCCAAATGCATAAAAAATCAAACTCTTAAAATCTTAACATAGTAAATCTTAAACGCATATATTATACCAAAACTTCATCAAATTTTGAAAAAGAAAAGAGAAAGGATAAGGACATATCATTGAGACAAAATAGAGCAAAACTCAACTTGACAACTCTTTTCCTAAAACCTAACTTTGCCTTGCTTAATAATTGAAACAAGATAGAGGTAGAGATAAGATCAAGAGAATGTGTAAATTAAATTGGCAGGTGCTCTAGTGTAGTAGAAGAGAGGGAAAATAAGACTTAAGGAATTTTGGTAGCCAAAAGAAAGTGGATTGCAAGAGTGATTGGGGTTATTTATAGCAAACCAATTGAAGGAAAACACAAAGGTTTAGGAAGGCAAATCAAAACGCTACTTTTGACCATTTGAATTCGATTAGAAGAGAGGGATTTACTAACCTAGTCTCCCGAGCTTAATTGGTGACTCTGGGGAACTCAAGTCAAATAGGCAAACATTATCATATATGAATGAAGAAATGGAGTTTAGCATGGAATGAATCGTTTAGTTGCTCAAAGTCCTACATGAGGTCAAAGTAATAGATCTCAAAATCAGGCAAAGAAGAGTGGAGGAATAAGAGAATGCTTGAGGTCATCTTTCTCCCTTATTTGTCTCAATCCACCTCCATAACAAATTGAGGCAATATTTATGGTTAATTGCATCATGAAGATGGTTTGGGACCTCTTATAGACAATCAGTATGAGTTGGTAAGGTTATATTTTAGCTTAAGGAAATTTTTAGAAAGATCCAACTCAAACATTATATCTAAGTCAACAAACCAGTTGATTAGTTTTGGCTGAAAAACCAATCGATTAGTTTGGGTCGACTAGTTAACTGCTCTACTATTAGTCAATCAGTTTCCCCAACTAGTCCATTGGTTTTATCAAGAAAAATAAATTCTTAAAAATGACAGACTAGTTGATCGATTTATGGAACAAGTCAATCAATTTGTCTATAAAACCATTTTTCAACATGATTCCAAATCAAACTTTGTTTAAAACCAAATCATAACATTAAATAAAAATCAAAGGCCCAAAAGATGGCATAATTCTGATTTAACCATTTTATAAAAATGTGGGGTATTACACGATCTGAATTTCTTTTATGAAGGTCCTTTAGATGGACTAGAAGAAGGCCCCTCAATGATGGATAAGGATACATGAGAGGTTCATTAGACCACTTTAGAATAGGTATGTTAGGTTTTTAGGTTCTCGCTCTTTTAAAGAGGGTCATACCCGGTAGTGTGGTGTCAACTTCTGTATAGTTTATCACCGATATCACTTCCTTCTTACACCTGACTTCTCTTTTTCCCAAGATTAATATGTTAACATAGGGTATGCCATCTCTTCTAAGAGGTTAATGATGTAATATTTAAAAAAAATTAACCTACCATAATCCCTAGTAATTAGTAGCTAAACCTTTTTCTAACTCATTAATCTTAACTTTAACATTAAACTCTTTCTTTATTCTTTTTTTTTATTATCTCTACTATTCTATCTCTTTTATTTGCTCTAACACACAACCCTTTTCCCCACCCAACCAAATTTGGCTCAGTATACCAAAATCCTAGTAGGCCCAAACTCACACTCTATCTCTCTCTACATTCTCGTTACATACCATTATCTTATCCCCTTTTCTTTTCCCTTGTTTTCTATGTTAAAACTATAGTAGCTTTTAGCTCCCTCATACTATTTTTAATTCTCACTTAAGATAAAACCCTTTAGAATCTCTTTCCCTCAAATGGTTGGGAAATTTTTATGCCACTAGAAACCTTTCGTTTCCTCTTTTCCATGGTTTTCTTTGTCCCTATAAGTCATCGTTATTGTTATACTTCATAGTTCACCAAAATAAACACCACCCAAACTCTTCTATTTTGATCTCTTTATTCATTGTTCATCTATTGATCTACCACCAACTTTTTTGACTCACTAGCCCGCAATAATTGAAATACCCCAAAATCCTAATTTAGGAATTATGGCAAAATAAGGATTTATTAGGAAAATTAAGTAAATAAATTATCTTACTAAAATAAAGGGGAATTAATTAAGGCAAAACAAGGAGAAAATAATAAATAGATTACTTAGGAAAATTTGGACATTTTACTAATAAACATGGAAGTTAGGGAAAATTTTCCCAAAATAGCCAAATTAATCTAAAAAGGAATTTAATTATAATAATAATAATAATAATAATAATAATAATAATAATAATAATTATTATTATTAATTTTAAATATTAAAAAAAATCAAGACCAAATATCCCAGGCCATCCATTTTCTCCTTTTTCCTTTTTTTTTCCGTTTTCCCTTTCTTCTTTCTTTTCCATTTTCTTTCATTCTCTCCTTCTCCTCTCATCTTTCTTTTCCCATCTCCCTGAATGGGCTAGCCTGCGTGGCCCAGACCTATCTGCTCCCTTCTCCCTTGCACGACCCAAGCCCGTGCGACCACCTCCCCTCACCAGTCGCCCAAACACCCGGCCGAGCAGCCCCTTTTCTTTTTCTTTTCTTTCCCCTGGACTGCCGGTCCTCCCCCTTTCCCTTTTCTTTTCTTCCTACGTGACCTGCACTCGACCCTGCAACCCTACACCTTTCGACAACCACTTGCACCGTCCGACCATCCTCCCCTCCCTCTCTTGTCGCATTCTTTCACAAATTCAACCCCAATTGACCCTTTCCCCTCTCCCAAGCACCCTGCCCCTTTCCCTTTCCCTCTTCCCTTGACCTTGCCGCCCTGCCATGGCGGCACTTCCTTGACTGCCACCATCGGCGACATACCTTGCACCTGCACCCCTCTTGTCTTCTTCCCATTGTTATTTCTTACCCAATTGGCCTATAAATATCCCATAGGCATCCTTAATTGGGGTTTTTATTTCAAAACCCAAAAATTCTCCCCTTCTTGCTGCCGCCCCATCAGACGAGCACTCCGTCGCCGCCACCTATCTCCGCTGGCCAAACCACCCCCATAACTACCCCTTGCACCACCCTTTACCTATCTAAACCTTTCTCGTCCCTCGATTTACCCTACATGAGCCACCCAGGCCGTGCAAAATCATTATCCTGATTAACCCACTTTGACCCCTCGCTGCCCCTCGCACTGCCGTCTACCGCTGATTCAGCCACAACCAATGACACCTCCCCCCTCCAAAACAATCAGGGGACCTCCCTTTACCTCCCTGTACCTCCATCTTTTCCTGCCTCCCTCTTCTTCTCCCTTCTCCACCTTCCACCACCTTCGGCCACTACACCGACCACCCTTTGCCATTGCTGGTTCCACCACCAACCCTAGGTGGTATTCTAGCTTCCCTAACCCTTAAACTCGTTTTTCTATAAGTGTTAATCATTTTTAGTAATCTTAATAGTATTACCATTAATAATAATAATAATATTGTTATTGTTGTTATTATTATTATTATTATTATTATTATTATTATTATTATTATTATTATTATTATTGTCGTCATCATCATCATCATTATTATTATTGCTACTTAACCTTACTTTATGATTTTCCTAACCAGTAATAATGTTATTATTATTATTAATGGTCTACAACTTTAGTGTTAATATGATTAGGATTTTCCCTCGTTGTTACTACTACTATTATTATTACCCTCACTATTGTTCCTACTATTATTACTAACGCTAGGTTTGGCCTATTATTATTATTATCTTTATTATTATGGTAAATATTTGAACCCTTATATTACTATACCATTTTGATTATTATTACTATTAGTATTATTCTTAACATTATTGTTACTATTATTATTATTATTATTATTATTATTATTATTATTATTATTATTATTATTATTATTATTATTATTATTATTATTATTATTATTATTATTATTATTATTATTATTAGTAGTAGTAATGTTGTTGAAACCAAAGTTGGCATATTATCATTTTTTTATTATAGAAGAAGAATACTTAAGCCTTAATATTATTATTACTTAATATTCAAATATTGCTAATATTATTCCTAATGCCTTTATTACCAACATTATTACTATAGTATTATCATTAGTTATTACTGTTATTATTTTTATTATTTTTGCTACTATTATTGTGATAAAAATATTCAAACCCTTATATTATCATTATTTCAAATATTACTATTATCACTATTACCTTTTGTAATATTAGTACTTGGTTAGTATTACTAATATTATATTATTATTTTATCCCTAAAGACATTATTAGCCTTAGCCTTAAAAATACTAAGGTTTCTATTACTAGGGGCATTAGTATTATTATTATTATTATTATTATTATTATTATTATTATTATTATTATTATCACTATTTTGCTATAACGAGTATTAGTACTATTATTAGAAGAAACAAAGCTATTAGGTTAATAATATAAATATAGCTATAAATATTAACATAAACATATTTTGACTCGTAATATCTAGTAGGCTAACTTGAGGATAAAAACCCTAGTTTTCACTTGTAAAGCCGCCTTTAATAACAATAACTCTAATCTTAGACTAAAATAAGAAATAATATTATTTTTACTAGGTGGGAAACTAATCCTTAGTTTTTCCCTCTTATAGGTGAATCAAGCAAAAACTCTAAGGAGGTGTAGGATCGTGCTCCAAGCCCGGTGTCGTTTTAGGTGAGGGTGTAGCTAAGGCCTTAAGTGTGCTATATGTTTTTATGTGCCTTGGATGCCATGTATAATGATATCTTGTGTATCTTGTTCTATTGTTATAACCGTTTTATGTATAGCGCAACTTGGAGTTGAGGTATGACCTTGTATTTGTTTATGGTATGTGTACAATATGTTTGTGCTATGAATGGTGATATGATATAATATGATATGATATAACCCTTTTAGGACATGCATGCTAGGATAATTAATGTAGAGATATGGGATGGAAGGATGAAAAAGAAAAATGGGGAAGTAAGTTGGCAAAAGGGAAGTAAATTAACCAAAGAATGTAGGATGGACCTAAACCTCCTATGATTCACGAGAGAAAGAGTAAATTAAAAGGGAAATTTAAGCAAAATAAATGGGATGAACCTTGAATGGGAGGATTTAGGGTTACATGGGAGAATATAGGGTTTTGCATGAGAATATTAGGGTTTCACATGAAAAGAACTTCGAGGGTTTGCATGGGGTGGATAGAGTTCGCATGGAGGTGAACTTTATGTATGGAAGGTTGCCTTGGGTTATAAGGAAGGTAATGGAAGAGTAGTTTGGGTGATTCGAGGATTTGGGTGAAAAATAATACGTAAGACAGTACAAGGGTGCATAAGAGACCAAGCTAGGGTTAGGGAGGAAACCCTAATTTGAGAAGGTGGAAAAAGGAAAGTAAATGAGGATAAGTGGAGTATAAGGTGAGAATGGGGGATTTTCATGAGTAAGGTGAGCATAAGTATCATGGGAAGTAAGAGTAGAAGGTGAGAAATGGAAGGGTGATTTGTGGAAAGGAGGATACTAGGGTCGCCATGGCAAGCTAGGGTTTGGTGTGGCCACCTAGGGTTTCATGGTCACGCGTGTATTTGGGGGAGTGACATGAAATGATAAGGGTTGAACCTAAGGGTCGTGATGTGTGGGGGTGTTTAAATAGTTGGGTTGCGTGAGGTAGAGGATGATGGGCCACATAGGCCTAAATTAGGGTTTTTTGGAGAAAACCCTAGGGAGGATTGTGAATGGGCTTAGTCATGGTAGGTCATGGGCCTTGACCCACAGACATAGGAGTTGGGTTTCTGGTGTGAGTAGTGGGATAAGGAAATGATGTTGGGGCCATTAGGAGGTGTTGGAGTCTCAAGATATGGGACAAGCTCTCTTGGGAGAGTAAAAGTAGAAGGTTGGTGACATGCATGTCAAGGGTGAAAAATTATCAAATAAGACGCAGATAAGACACTACTCATTTAAAGAGGAAGATTGTTGAGCTAGGCCTAGACCGATCCGACGGAAAATAATAGTGGTTAGGAGCCGGGGTGCCCTAGAGATCGTTCTACCATCGAATAATAGTGGCTAGGAGCATTTTGCCCTATATGATTTTCGGTCCACCGGCTATAATAGTGGGGGATTCCATGCTCAACAAACCAAATGTAATGAAGCTAAGCCATGGGAAATACACTAAGTATTTACAGTGAAATATCACATGAGTCGAGGTTAGATCGGTCCACCGGCGAATAATAGTTGCCAGGAGCGTTCTGCCTTGGCGACCGGTCCACCGATGAATAATAGTAGTTAGGAGCATTCTGCCCTGTATGTATTCTGTTCCACCAGCTATGATATTGGGGTTCATGTACTTATATGGATTAATAAAGAGTATGTGTGGAATGACCATATTGTTAGGAGGACTAAAGGATAAGTTACCTGGAAAGTAACCTGGCCTTATTACATGTATTATTGTATGTTGCCTATATAATCATGCTTATGTTATATGCTCTATATGTTTGGCCTTAGTTGCTCAGTTATCTTACTCAGTACATAGCGTACTGACCACCCATTTTATGGGTGCTACTCATTCCCACGAACAGAAGACCCATCTGAGTTTGTATAGGTAGGAGATGACGTCTTCGATGCCACACTTATAAGGCATCGGGCAGGGTTGAGAGTTGAGCCTAAACTTGGCCTGGGGAATGAGAGCGATTGGCCGGACTCTATCTTTCCTTTGATTTTACCATGTAGCATTTTTATTCTAGTTATGTCATGTCGTAAAGTATTTTATATTTTTGGAAAAACTTTAGCCATTTACTCTTTGGGTTGTAAGTCTTAATTCACACTTTGATTTCTTTATGACTATGAGGGAGTCCTCTCATGGATTCTCATTGTTTTATTTATGACTTGTGTTTGATTGTTAATCCTATTTACCCTTAGCACTTAGTATTAGAACGGTAGGAGTGAACTAGTCCGGTACTAAGTGTGGTGGTAATATTCCCAAAACTTACGGTTTTGTTATTTCACTTCTATTAAACCTTTTTATTAAAACAAAATTTTTCAGTAGTAAATTTTGGGGGTGTTACTATAATACCTCTCAAATTATGGTTTTGCTTTCCTTCTTATCAATCAAGCTCATTATCCCTTGATCTTGGTTTCTCCTAATGAGTGAGTCGGTGTCACCAAGTGGGTTTTCTTGGTTGATCATGTTTTATTCACCCTCAGCCAATTTCTCTCCCTTAAATCTAAAAAAAACTTAGTTACTTTCCATTAATATCAACGAATCATTGTTCCACTATCATGAATGGGTGTGCCTTACCGAGCATGCGTGTGTTTTGGTGAGTGTGTATTATTCCTTTCACGCATGCACTATTCTATTCTAAGAATCACAATGTGTTCCCAAGCATGAACAATTTCTTATGTACATGCATTTGCCTTACCAAGTATGTACTATCCATGTTTGAGCACACTATTTGTCTCTACATACCTTCTCGATTTATTTATCCCACCTATTTTCTCTCTTAGTTTACTCTTCTCACTACCCTACTCTCCTAATGGTGTCTTATTTTCTCTTGGCCTTTAGTTGATCCCTCAGCAATCTTGGAGAATAATACCTAAGACCTTTCTTCTCACTTAGTGACTGGTGGCATTTGGGCAAGGATCATGTCATGATTGAGGAATTTCAATTCTATGTGAATCATATGTAATATCATGCTATTATTGTTACATTTTATGAATAGTGTTGTTTATATTATATAATGATCTTGTTATATTATATTAAGGAAATATGAATGTTATGTGGACATATGAGCTTATTTGCTAATTCTTTTGTAATTCTTATCTTGTAAACTAAGGATATTAACATGATCTTTTATTCTATTTGAGTTATGAAGAGTAGGTTGTAAGTATGGTAAAGTATTATCATGATGTAGTATGTTGAATGTTGGAATTAGATTGTACTAGGTCTTATAAGTTTTTGGTGACAAGTTGGTATGTCATTAAAAGATAACCAACCAGTAATAATATATTAATATTTAATGTCAAAGATCATGAGTAGGACTATCTATACTTGTTACCCTTCCATTAGTTATAATAGTGGATAGGAAAATGAGGCCTTAGAAGGGAATTATGGTTCTACCAATCCATAATATATAATAGTGGTTGTTAGGAGCGTTATGCCCTTGAAGTGTCATGTTATGAGTCCACTAGATATAATAGGTAACTCACTCAATACGCAAGTATTTACATCCTTTTTATGAGTGTTGTTCATTCAATGAGCAAATGGCTAGGGTTTTGATATATAGGTAACTAAGGAATATCTTTATATTTTTTTCTTATGACATAATTCTTGTGGAGGAGTGACTTTATCTATTTAGTTTGGGCATAGGAATAACATTATCTGGTAGCTAGTTTTTATCCGAATACCTTGTAGACTCTTAGTTCCTATGGATCCTTTTTGGTTGTATTTTGCTAATATTATACCCGACTTTGATCTCCAATATCATATCTAAGATTTTAAAAAATTTCTCTCATTCCTAGCTTATCTTATTCTTAGTTAATTTTTACTTGGTATTCTTGAGGAGAATGGTATAATGGGCTAGACTCATATTAAGTATGGTTCTAACATCGAATTATCTTAATATTACACTTTACCAAAACAACATTTGTTAATAGTAAATTCTTGGGTGCTACAATTATATAAAGGAAAAGAAAAGAGAAATAACAAGTTGTTATTTATTAGTTTTCTACGTCACTTTATTTGACACAATGTAGTTTCACTATTATTTAGAAAGAAATGTATGGAATAATATTTTCCTTGGAAAGAATTATTCTTACTTGCTATCTTGTATTTTTTTTAATAAACATGATATTTGAGCCCATTTTGGTTCTAAAAGAACCATTTAAAAGTGTTGGAAATAGGAATTTTTACCCTTTTTATATACTTATGCTTAGTTTTTTACTAAGATTTATGAACAATGTCAAAACATTACCAATTTATCTATAAGAACCACAATGATTTAAACCTATATTATGGTTTGTGAAATTTTTTATATTTGGGGTATTAATGTCATGGCCCAAATTCCATCTTCCTTTGGTTTTGCTTGTATCATTCGAATAGTTGATTACATCTCTAAATGGGTATAGGGTAAGACCATCAAATTGAATTTTGCAAAAATAATGGCATAATTGATTATAGAACTCATTTTCAAAAGGACCATTATTGCACTTTTGGAGAAATATCATGGCACTAATTAGATTTCTACTACATACCACCCCTCGACTAATGGACATGCTAAAGTATCAATAGGGAGATTGAGCAAATTTTAGAGAAGATAATCAAACCTAAATAGAAACATTGGAGTATTCAATTATATTATGTTCTTGAGGCTTATATGATTGCATTTAAATGCATATTGTTATGTATTATAATAGGTTGGTTTATTGAGAAAGCTTTTCACTTACATTTGGAGATAGAGTATCAACCATATTAGGTAGTGAGGTAATGTAACTTAGATTCAATGAGTGCTGAAAAAGAAATAAGGTTTTATTTGCAAGGTTAGATGAATTGTGGTTAAACCCATATTGTAATGTAAAAATATAGAAGGAAAAAGAATAAAATCCTTTCATAATATTATGCTAACTAGGAATTCGTTCCAAATTTAGTAGAAAGTGTTATTATTTAACTCTCGGCGAAAATTATTTCCTAATAAGCTTCAATGATAATGGCTTGGTCCCTTTGTTATCACTAACATATTTCCTCATGGCAAAATAGATATTAAAATTATTGATACATATATGATTTTCAAAGTAAATGGTCTCCACATATTTTATGTGTTTAATGAGCTTGCTTATGTAGGTTTAGTTGAAGATATTGATTTGGAGGCTATATGAAAGCGAGAAGGATGTTGAGAAAATGGTGTTAACTAAAGGCATTTTTTTGTGTAATACCTCAAAATTTACTACTAAAATAATTTTGTTTTGTAGAAACATAATGTTAAGATGATTGGGTATTGCCTTCATACTTGAAATAATCCTGGTTTATGGTACAATTCTCATATCAAATACATGGAAAAACATTTACAACTTTACATAAGGAAATTAAGAGAGTGTGGGAAATTTTCATAAATTTTAAATAAGAGCATGGAAATAATACTTTGAATATGTTAAAAGTAAAATAAAACAACATGGATCCAATTTAGATAATAGTCCATAAGATATCTAGATATAAATAATAGCTATTAGATAATAGAGACTTTACGTCCAAGGCCAAAAGGTAAATCACTCCTCCATAAGAACTAATCATAATAAAAAGAAACATAATCTCTAGAAATCTCCACATTAATACTGAGGTTCTTTGATCATGGGAATAATTATAACAATACATAGCATATAAGAAAGGACACGCATAATATATAATGTTAGATGGAAGAATTATACATGCACATTAACTATTACATGAAATAGTTGAATAGAGAAGCCATGGTGACTTCTATGATAAATGATTATACGTTTCAACTACTTAGTCTATAGAGTTTAGGGATCTCAATATTTATAACCTTGGGGTATAATTTCAAAAAATAAAATAATCGTAAGGCATAATGCTTATTGCCACTATTCTTATCAAACAGAATGGATTAGTACAACCCCAAGGTATGATGTCTCTAGTAACTATTCTCATACCATGGAATGGTCTAGTAGAAACCTAGGGCATAAGATTCTTAGCTATTCTTATATGGTGGAACGAACAGGTATAATTGGTTCTAACTCAAAAATATTTTAAATCAAATATTAACATCTTATTACATCGATTCACAATGATGTCATGCAAGTTAAAATAAAGAAATAAATAAAAATTCATGAAAATCACAATAAAAGATAATATAGATCATTTTCCAAATTAAAAGACCAAAATGCCCCTATAAAATCCTAATTTCATAACACAAACATAATTCCATCCACAAGACCCAAAAAACCACAAAATTTATCCTAATATCCTAAAATATCACTATAAACAACATATTTGGTAATTAATTCCTAACTTGCACATGCAATAACAATCATGCCCTTAGGGATACTATTCCAAAATTAAGTCATTTTTACATTTTATCATGCATATACTACTCATAATTAACCAAAGAGATTCACAAAATATACTTTGCATATTTTAGCCCAATAGTTACTTATAAATACCAAATTCCTATATTGAACCTAACGGATAAAAATAACCCTATCTTGCTTAAACACCTCAAAATCGCTTATTACGCAACTTGTGCTATATGTAACCTTAAACATATTTCATCAAAATAATACTTACTGATATTTTCAATTTAATTTTCATAACTCATATAAAAAAATAGATCATGCCAACATGCTAAGCTTATAAGATAATACTTAGCTAAGAAATAAGACATAGGCTCATACTTTCATATGACAACATACATTTATAATATTATACAACAAGATCATGGTATCACATCAATAATAAGATTTCAACAAATAGAATATAAAAATGATTTATAGTAAGGGAAGAATATTAACATAGTATTTCTTGTAATAAACACAAAGAACCAAAGCCTCTTAATTAAGACATGTATCCTTCTCTAAATTTAAGTAGTTTGTAACAAAAAAAAATGCCCTAAGTCTCCTCCTCCTAGGCACCAAAATATTTCCTAAAATCTAAGAAAAACACATGGTTAAAGGAATAAGTAAAATAATAAATAAAAGATAAAGTAAAATAGAAAGGAAAAGAGAAGACAACTAAAGCAAAAGTGGGGGTAAGTTGCTTACGGGCAGTGTCCTTAGTAAGTTTGAATTGCTTGAACTTCTCACTCATGTGGGGGATGAGAAATGGGATTAGTTCATACTAGTTAGGGCTAACATACATGAGGTTTTGTTGTACGATAAGGGAGGCAACTAGAGGACTTTACATTAGAGGATATGTGGTTGTGTGAAGGAAGGGCCTAGAGTGGCGTTGTTGTGTGAAGATGAGCTTTAATAATGGAGGTTGCATATATTATTCATTTTTTCCAATGGTTATCAATATGAGGTGTGTTGGATAAGAATGACAGTACAATGTGAGGTATGTTATGTTTGGTTCAATTTTCTATTAAAATGGTGAAAGTTTGGAAGGAGAAAGTGCAAACAAACAAACAAAGGGCTATGAAGAGAGAAAACATAACACCACAAAAGTTATTAATTTAAAATTCTCATTTATAGAAGTTTCATAAAGGCATAATTAGGAGTTACCATCCTTATATTGAATATAAGGTAAACTGGTTAAGATTTAAAATAAGATAAACTAATAATGATAGAGATTCATAAACATAGTTAAAGTTTGGAGGTTAAATCCAAGCATAACATCCTAAGCACCTAAAAAGGGTTCGGTAGAAACTAAGATTCCCAAAATATATCCAAATCAAAATCAAAAACCTAATTACATGACTCAACTCCCAACCTCAACACATAAGAATCACTCCTCCACTAGTAGTTCATCATAAGTAGAAATATCAACAAGATGGTCCTCAATAATATGTAGATAATAACCTGGGTCATCTATTCATGAGAATGAGTAACATCCATAAGAAGGATGATCACTACACTATGTATTGAGTAAGGGAATAATATAGTCATAAGAAGGTTATATAATGTCACATGGTCACATGAAAGAATAAATGTGCATGCATATTAACATATTATGATGTAAGATAAATTTCATTCAAGAAAATGATTATTATATATAACCATAATCCATTTTCTTATTTACATTTAGTTTATGGACCCTCACTATTTATAATTTTGCAAAATAGACTAAAATGCCTCTTAAGGTAAAATGCTTTTGAGCCACTTTTATTATCCAGAGGAAAAGACCCAAGATATATTCAGGTAACACACTCTTAAAAAATAATCATAAGCTGTTGGAGTTGTTTAAAGTACCTATTATGTTAAACTGCTTGTGAGCCACTATTATTTTCAAGTGCAACGATCACAACACCTTGGTCTTGATTCACATAATCTTTCACTTTAAGCGATTAGTATATTATTCATTATTATTTATCTACAGATCATCATGTGAGAAAACATGTAGATATGAAAGGTACATAATCCAATTTAACATAATTAGTTAAAAAAGATAAAACACATCCACATAAAGATTGAAACATCCTCTAAGGAACAATGACATATTTTTCTATGAAATCCATGTTTCACAAGGTGAGCATAACTCTTCCTATAATACTCATTTAACCATCAAATTTAGAACACAATCGTAAAATGTTAGTATTAAAATAATTTACCAAAATAAAGGTCTAAACCCAACATTTTACATATGGGATAATAGCCTTATTGTAGGATTACTATTAACAATTCCTAAAATTACAAATTTAACAACATATCTAATAATCACAATTTAACTTCAACATTTTACACATGTAGTAATGACCCTACCTTAAGGGTTACTACTTCCAACTTAAGTTATTTTCTCAATTTATTAGACTTTCATCACTCATTATTACTCCAAACATTCAACATGATATAATTAGCATATTTTAACAAATTTAACACATTAAAATATCAAAGATTTATTTTTAAACCATATCTACAAAAATTCCTTAAGATAGCCAAAACACCTATATTTCACAAAAAACCATATAAGTTATAATATGAATTGTTTTCAACCTCTAACACATATCCTTTTGAAATTACTTAACCACAAATATTTATGTATAGGTCAAACATAAGAGCCCAATTTAGATAATGATTAATACCAACCTTTTGGAATTGCAAGATCAAACTTAACTAACAATATACAAAATTGCATACTTTCAAATATTTCTCACTTTTTTTTATTATGCAGCACAACATGTCATAAAACAAAATTTCATAATGAAATTAGACAACATGAGATTTAATAAAATTATACATAGTGCACAAAAAACCTACTTATGACAGGTATCCTTACCAAAAATGTCTCCAATTTCTATACATGTATAACCTAAGACTCCTCCTTCGAGAGCACCAAAAAATCACATCATAATCAATAATAATTCATCATTAGAACTTAAAGAAAAAAACAACTAGGAAAAATATAAGGAAAATGAAGGTGGAAAAAGGAGCAAAATTGAAGCAAACCAAGTTATATAAGGCTTAAACTAGCTATGGAAGGATTTGGTGTATAAAAGGGATGCATCATCAACTCTTAACACAACTAAAAAGATTGATGCATAAGAGAGTGATATTGATAGACTGTTGTTTTTGTAGGTTAATGACATTTATAGGGGTAGTGCAGCACATGTTTGTGATGTTTTGGGGGGGGGGTATTACAAGAAGAAGTGATGCAAAGGGGTGGTAGCTACATGCGATTATAGAAAAAAGTTGGTGAATGGTTGAAGGTTTCATGAGTGAATGACAAAAAAATAAGTCTCATTATGTGGGTGCTTGACACTGCTAAAGGTAAAGTTATGTGTGGAGTGGTAAGTTATGCAATGTTTTAAGGGATAAAAATGGTAGATGAATGACAAATAAAACACAAAGGAGTTGAGAAAAGGAAGAGGAAGTTTGAGGGGAAGTTGTTTGGCCGTTGTAAAATGGATTAAAGGGTGTAGAGGAGGGGTATTGATAACATAATGAGGTGAGGCATGCAAATGTGGAGGAATGGTCAAAGGTGCAAGGTTGGGGAAGCTTGGAGGGGAACTAGAGGCATGCTATTTGTGTTTTAGGTTAGGCATAGGGAGGGTAGGTATAGGGTAGTGTGGGGTAGGAAAGGAAAATGGAATGGATTAATTCAAGAGTTGGTTACATGACTCAAAGAGGAATAGAGAAGAAGCAAGACAATTGGGATAGGGAGAGGGAAAAGAAAAAAAGGAAAAGAAAATGGAGAGAGGGAAAGAAAAAAGAAAAATTAAGGGAAAAACAAAAGGAACTTAGGGTTAGGATTAAAATTACTTTTAAGTTTGAGATTAAGGAATTATGGTAGAATTAATTTATTGACTGTCCATTATTAGGGTAAGGTTAAAATATTAATGACCTTAGATTAGGATCATGATTAACATTAAGTTTAAGATTAGGGAATTAGGGAAGAACTAATTTATTAATCATTAAAATATCAGTGATCTAAAATTAGGATAAGGATTACATTTAGATTTAGGCTTAAGGAATAAAGGTAAGATAAAAATATTAATTACTAGAGGTAGGAATTAGGTAAGCAATATCAACTATTGAGTAATTGGATTATGGTAAAATTTGAGGGTATTACATCACTACTCCCTTAAAAGATACTTTATCCTTAAAGTCAACAAGTTATAGTTGGGAAAGTTTGGAAATAGGATAAGGTAAAGGTGATCTAGGAGGTTAACTTTATTGAAGTTGAAAATACACTACATGGTACTACCCCCTTAAAAGAGATATAACCTAGAAACCTAACACACCTATGTTAAAGAGCTTGGGATGCTCCTTGTACATGTTCTTATTTACCTCCGAAGTTACTTCCTTTACCCTATGGTGGCTCTAGAGAAACTTCGTGAGTGAAAAAAAGCTCAAATAGGTCTATCATACCATAGTGTTGAGGATCTACAAGGAACTATCATTATAGGATAATATATCATCAAGTTTGATCTCATAAGATGTTATCATATGGGAAGTATCTACAACATGCTTCCTCAGCCATAAGATGTGGAAGACATTGTGAACATGGTTTAAATCCTATGGAAGTGCTAGGTGGTATGTGACCTCACTAACTCTATAAAGAATCTCGTAGGGACTAATATACCTTAGGCTTAGCTTGCCCTCCCTACTAAACATATGCACCCCTTTGGTGGGTTAATTCTTCAACAAAAATTTTTCCTCTACCTCAAAACCATCACTATGATGCCTCTAATTTGCATAGCTATTTTGTTGAGTATGAGTTACCCTCATCCTATGTTGAATCAACTGAACCTACTCACTCATCTCCTTAATCATCTTTGATCCAAGTATAATAATATTACTATTGTTGTTCCAACAAAAAGGTATCCAACACTTATATCTGTACAATGTATCAAAGGGTATTATCCTTATACTAGCTTGATAACTATTTATGTATGAGAACTACACCAAATGTAGATGATATTCCCAAGTGTGTTAGAAATCCAAAAGCACAAGCTTGTATCATGTCCTCGAGTGCCTAAATCATCCTCTTATTGTACCCATATATAGTTGGTTAAAAAGCATTATTCATCTTCTAATTCATGTTGATAACATCTTCCAAGTTTTCCTAAAAGTGCAAAATGAATCTCAAATTCCTATTAGACACTACGTTGATAGGTATACCATGAATGCTCAACACATGTCTCATGAAAGCTTTAGCTAATTAATCCATGCTCTATGTCAATTTCATTAGTATAAAAACTATTGGTTTAGTCAACTAGTTAATGATAACCAAAATTATATTACACCCACTATGAGTCCTCCATAATCTACTCATAAAATCCATGGAGATGAAGTGTTAATTCTATCTCATAACTTCAAAAGACTAAACTAAAGCTACAAGTCTATGGTTTTCTATCTTAATCTTCTGATAGGTTCTATATCTCAACATGAACTCCACTACCTCTCACTTTATATAAGGCAACCAATAAATCTATTTAAGTCCTTGTACAACTTATCCCCTCTTGGATGAACATAATATGGACTATAGTGACTCTCCCCTAGAATTTAGTGCTTCAAATTAATTTAAATCTAGGGTACACATGAGAAACCATGTAGAAAATTATATCATCCACATGGATTCAAAGCCCTAAGCTTGATCTTATTATATATTTTACCAAATTCTCTCAAGCTTAACATCCATAGGTCGACCAACTCAGTTTTCATTTAACACAATCAACATAATCATAAAGGCACTTATCTATACCTCTAAATGTCCCCATTGAATAAGCTTTATCCCTATCTCACTAAGCTCCTCAAGTAATTGATTAGACACTTCACAAGAACTCAAGGACTGTGTTGTCTTCCTACAGAGGCATCTACAACAATGCTAACCTAGCCCTTTTAGTTGGTCAGACAAATATCATAGTCCTTATTTATCCATATCATCTGCTTTATACTCAACTCCTTCTAAGTGACAATATATTTGAAGTTTATATAGTTGGTGAAGAATCCGCACTATTTCTTATCCAAATAGTGCTTTTAAATCTTTGACATAAAGATAATTGTGATGAAATCCAAATCATGTAATAGGTAGTTTTGATCATGATGCTTCAACTGAAGAGAAGCATAAGCTATTTTCTTACGATGTTGCATCAATGCACAACCTCTTTTGTGCTTCAATTCATCAATGTTGAAAACAAACCCATTATATGATAATGGTAGAGTTAAAGAAACCGTTATATTTATACACCACTTCAACACCTAAAATGCACCTCATATGCATCATCCCATTGAAATCAAGTAGTCCTCTTTAGAAGATTTATCAACAGAGAAGATACCTTTTAGAAATCATGAACAAAGATTCTATAGTACTTGACTAAATCTGGGAAACTACGAACTTTAGGAATGATAGTAGGTACCTTTTGCTCTATATCTGACAAAACCTTCTCAATATCTACAACAACTCCTCCTACTAACACCACATGTCCAAAAAATGTAGCATCCTAACGTCAAATTTGTACTTGTAGAGTTTGACATACAACATCATCTATCTAACATGTCAAAGAATAGTATGAATATGTTATCCATGCTCCTCTCTACTTTGAGAATATATAAAAATATCATATATGAACACCATTACAAACTATTTGAGATATGACTAAAATATCCTCTTTATCAAATATATAAATATGTCATAGGCATTGGTGATCCCAAATAACATCCTTTTGAAATTATATACCCATACCATGCTCTAAAGCTAGTATTCATGGTGTTTGCGTCGACAATAAGTAACTAATGATAATTAGATGTCAAGGGTATCATTGAGAAGATCATAACACCTAAAAACTAGCCAAACATATTTTCAATCCTTAGAAGAAGATATTGGTCCTTTACTATCAACTAGTTTAGACCCAATAATCTATACACAAATGAAGGCTCCCATCCTTCTTCTTCACGAAAAGATCTTGTACTCCCCATAGAGACACACTTAGTTCAATGTAACCTCCAGCCAAAAATTCCTCTAACTATGGTTCAACTCCTACAACTCTACTAGTTCCATCAAGTAGAGTGCCTTAAAAACTAGCTCTACCCCTTGTACTAGATTGATGGTAAAGTCTATCTCATACACTCGCGACATATCTAGTATCATTTCTAAGAATACATCAGAG
The DNA here is from genome assembly GCA_030549775.1 of Tamarix chinensis. Taxonomy (NCBI): domain Eukaryota; kingdom Viridiplantae; phylum Streptophyta; class Magnoliopsida; order Caryophyllales; family Tamaricaceae; genus Tamarix; species Tamarix chinensis. The sequence goes on along the minus strand of CM060177.1, from coordinate 58,728,314 downwards.
AATTCCTAACAACTAGAATATCCTCTAATGCTGACATGCTCTTGTTCAACTCTTCAATACTACATAGATGCATAGGGTGAACACTTTGCACCAATAAATATAAATTAAGGGTAGATATGACCTTTATTATGAGCATAGTATTTCATCTCCTATAGGAGACCTTAGCACCCTAAGGTAGTCACAATACTACTTTCTCTTGGGAATAATCTATCATGGGTATTAACCCAACATATCAATCGTAAGGATTATAATAAATCCTCACAAGTCCATCTCAACCATGTTCACTAGGAAGTCTACTTCTCCTATATCTAAGGCCACATGTAGGGCTATAAACGAGTTGAGCCAAGTCGAATACCCCTAGGCTTGGGTTCGGCTCGTTTAACTAAACGAGCCTAAAATGATGTTTGGGCTCGGCTTGTTTAACTAAATGAATGAGCTAAACTGAGCGTTTAACGAGCCGAGCTGAGCCTAGCTCACGAGCCAAAGCCAAAAAATGAACCGAGCCTCACTTTTAGGCTCATTTAATTAAACGAATGAGTCAAACTGAGCTTTTAACGAGCCAAGATGAGCCGAATACGGAATTGGCTCAGCTTATCTACAACCCTAGCCACATATAAGTAGAGTTTAATGCAATATAGTTAATCCATAGAAGGTAATATAATATATATAGATACATTAGTAGATGAAATAAGGTAACTATAGAACAAAAGCTTTAGAAAAAAATAATAAGGATGTACCAAAGTCAAACAACACATGCACTTGTAATGAAAAGATGGTGAACATAATAGTAACCAAATCCAACTGTCAATCAATCTCTAACTGACTAATGAAATTTAAATGCTCATCTGATTGTCCTCCTATGTATCCTATATGATACCCTCCAACATTGTAGGTTTGTCCTCTTCTACCCTAAGGAAATGGGTGAGGCTTTTGTGGTCTCCCCTTAGCCTCCTTAGGCTATACATGGGCTGGGATAGGTGCCTTCTACAATTATTGTTGTTATGGTTGTTGCTTGTAAGTCCATTGTTTATAGGTCTACTATTCGGGTACAAGCAATCCTTATTACTAGAGAAACCCCTTTTGCTATTGACACTCATAATATTGGTGGCCTAATTAATAGCAAGATTAACACTAAAGATATACACCTTATTTACCTCCATATGGATGATCTTATCCACAAAAGTAACAAATAAAGCATTTTAGTGGTCTAAAATACCTAAACTAATCACCCATCTTATGCTTAGGATAAAAAATCAACAATCCACCTTCTCAAAACGAAATTTAAAGTTTGGAACCATGTGTCTATGTCTTCTTCTTACCCGACATATAAGCCTACTCCTTAGCTATCATAGTAGCACCACATACCCACTAATATAACATGGTTAATGTAATACCCCACATTTTTGTAAAATGGTTAAATGAGAATGTTGCTAATTTTTTTAGACCTATGATTTTTATTTAATGTTATGATTTAGTTTGAGGTAAGTTTTGATTTAAAATCATGTTGAAAAATTGAGTCTATTGAGTTTGTTAGGCAAAAAAAGTTGACTGGTTTATCTTTTAGCACATTAAGTTTTCTTAACTAAACTGATTGACTAGTTAGGGGAATCAGTGGATCAGTTTGTAAAATGGTGGACTAATAAGCCCAAACAAATCCACTAGTTTTTTGAGCTAGACATATTATTCAAAAATGTATTTCTTGAAAATTTTATTACATTGAAATGGAACCTTACCAACTAATTCCAAATTGTCCCTAAGATATTCCTAACAAATTTCATGGTGCATCTAAACTAAAATATTACGTTAGATTGATTTAGAGGTCAATTAGACAATTGATGGAGAGATAACCTTAGCCTTTTCTTCTTCCACCTCTCTCCTTTGCACATTTTTGTGATCTTATGCACGTCTTTGAGCAGATGGGGGATTCCTTCCACAATGACCCTCCACTACTTCTCTTGTGTATGCTAATTTTTGCCTAATTAACCTACAATCTCCAGAAACACCATTCAAACTCTAGAGAATATGTTAGCATATCCTAGACAAAATCCATCCATTTAGCACAAATTCGAAAGGTAATTGGTAGGGTTTTAAGTTCATTCCTAAACCATTTGTGATCCCTTTCAGATGGTTTTCTATAAATAACTCCAATCATCCCTTTTATACACATTTTATTTTAGCCATTTAACTCTTTAAGTCTTTGTATTTACCTTCCCACTTTTCTACAATTCCACCCTTGCAATCAATTTTCTTGAACTCTTATGATCCTATATCTAGCTGTCATTTCAATTGCTAAGGAAGAAAAAGTTAAATTTTAGGAAAATGGTTGAGTGGTTTAGCTGAACATTTTCCTATTTTGCCTCAAGTTGTTATGTTCTTCTTTATTTCTATTTTAATTTCAAAATTTTAACAAGATTTTGGTATCTAATTCTGAGTAAGAATAAGGTTTTTTAACATTTTAAAAGCTAAGAATTTCATAGTTGGAAATTTTAGTTTGAAGAGGATTTTTGTCTCCATCAAATAAGTGATTCTTGTTTTTATAATGTTTAATGAGTATCCCTACATGTTATGAGTTCATTTAATTTGATTACACATGTTGGCATGAATGAATTGAAATAAGCAAATTGGATGGATAGATGGTGTAATTTGAGTAAAAAGTATTAACTTTGGTAAAAAAAATAAGATATGATGATTTTATTATGTGAAAAGAAAGTTAATTTAATTGAAAATATGTTAGGTATGTTGATAAATATTTTAATGTGGTGAAGGATGACTTATGAGGAGTGATCTACATGAAATTTATGGATTTGGGCTATGATAGGGTAAAATAATAGACTGGTTAGGTCAAACCAATCAGCTAGTTCTTAGACTAGTCAACTGGTTGATGCAACCTATCAACTACTAAGCTTGTAGAATCCTTAGTCTTACTCTCTACTTAAACCCATTGAATTTTTGTGTAGGATTGATCGACTAGTCTATGAATACTCAACTTGTTTACCCAAACAGATAGATTGATTTGAGGAAAAGGAAGGTCTGGTTGAGTTAAACTGATTGATTAGTTTAACCCTAACTGATTGATTAGTTTGAGTAACCGATTGACTTGTTGGGCCTGACTAATCAATAGGTTCAACTAGTTTGCATGGTTTCTTCCTTTTTGGTTTTGTTAATCTTCAAGGTTATGTTTGCGACTATTTATGATTATGAATAGTATAAAATATAGATTTTATCATAGATTATTAGCTCAATGAAAGGATTAAATGGATCATAATTTATTATGTACTCTATGAGTAATATAAATGTTAAATGGATATTACACTTAAGAAGATTGATGATATTGAGAAAATATTAATAAAACTCAGTATGAGTTGAATAAAATAATGAGATGGGCATGAGAAATATGGTACAAGGATAAATGGAAAGCCAGATTGTTGGGAAAATGGAAAGAAAAGGATTGATATCGGTTAAACATAGAAATTTATTTACTTGCATTTCTATGGACCTTGTATGATCACTTATCTTTATAAATAATATACTAATCAAATAAAGTGATAGATAATATAGTTGAGTATGGGTTTGGGTTACCCGATCCTTAATTAGCTACTAGGGTTAGTTAGCCTTTGGGCTTTTCCTTCAGGCAGACTCCTAAGAGGTCCCACTGCCTTACTTACTCTACACACAAATGATGTAGTATGGGATATTCTTACTAAAGGGTCAAGTTACCTAGGTAGTTAGCTTTGGCTTGGACATATGCCTATTTTTTTATTAGCTTTAAGCTAGGCTTATATCCACTTAGTGATTAGCTTTAGCCTATAATTTATATCTCTTATTTAGATAGGCTTCCATAGTATGTGAGACCATGAGGTGTTGTGTAGCCCATCGCTAGATGATAATAAAAAATAGATAATAAGTAATCTATTGATTACATATGAATGATGACCAAGTGAATGGGTAATAATTAGATAAAGGGTTAAAGCAATGGAATGACTATCCAAAATGGAAAAAAATCTGTCTTGTACATTTGGAAAATGACCTAATTGATTAATTTGATTATTACATGGAATACAAGTTGGATGATTGACCTGTCTCATATATGGATAAGGAAATGGTATAACCAAAAGGATAGAGTAACTGGAAATAAACCCAAGTGGTTGCTTGAATTTTATCTACTATTGCATGTGTGAGTACCTATGTGATTATAAAGTTAAACTAAGCATGATTTACCTTGTATAGCTTGAGATATGCATGATAGCATGGCCTGATGTACACTTACCTCTATATATTTGGCTCTATCATGATGCATGTTATGTACTATTTTTATGTATGTTATAATTTTCATACTTGTGTTTTGTAACACCCCCAAAATTCACTACTGAAAAATTTCGTTTTATTAAAAGAAAATTGCAGAAGCCAAATTATTAAACGGTGAATTTTGGGGATATTACCGCCACACTTAGTACCAGACCGGTTCACTCATACCGTTCCAATACCAAGAGCTAAGGCTAAGAAAAATGAAATACAATTTGAAATAAATTCAACATACATAAATCAGAGTAGCGCATCAAATCGTTTACAAGAATAAAAATCCACCAATGGTGGTTATAGTAACAACATAACATTAAAAACCAGGAATTTAAAAGAGAAAGAGAACAACCCTAACGGTATCGGATAATTCCTTACTCTCTTTCCGGTTTCCCACTTGAGTAGCACCTGAAAAGACCTTCAAGGGGCACTGCCCATTGAATAGGCAGGGGCCCCACGAAGGGAACCCTTCAGTACTATGGTACTGAGTAACCCTTTAATACCACACTTAAAAACAGGCCCGTAATGCAACACATAATGCAAGCTATATACATATGAAATCAGAGGTGCATACATAACCATCACACATATAACAAGTTATAATTCATGATCGATACTTTTGGGCCTTAAGCCATGTCATAGTGTAAAATCAATACATTCGGGCCTTAAGCCATTATTCCATCATCATTCAAGTAATCTCATATTTTATATCCATGTGAGTGCGATAACCCCACTATTATAGCCGGTGGATCGGTCACGTATAGGGCATAATGCACCTAACCACTATTATATGCCGATGGATCAGTCTCCCAAGACAAAATGCTCCTGGCCACTATTATTTACCGGTGGACAGGTCTGGCCCCGACTCACATGGTGTTCCACTATAAGTGATTAGTATTTTTCCATAACTTTATTCACATACATAATTGGTTTTATTGAGCTTGGGACCCCCACTATTTTTGCTGATGGACCGGAATACATATAATCATCATCCAGGGAAAATAGCTCCTGGGCCACTATTATATCCGATGGACCGGTACTCAATATCACTTGCCAGGGCAACACGCTCCTGGGCCACTATTATAACAGGTGGATCGGTACTCATTATCATAAGTCATCTGGGCCCGGCTCATTAATATTTCACTTTCGTAATTAGTATCTTTCCTTTCCTTAATCAGCACATCAATCATATTTATTTGCCTCGAATGGGAGATCAAGAACCCGGGACACAAAGGTACACTGGTCGTACTGGTGCATATAAGCTACTCAGTACCCTTCAACCACGAACCCAAGGACGCAAAGGTACCCTGGTCGTACTGGTGCATAAAGCTACTCAGTACCCTACCGACAAGCACACATAATCCATAAGTATGCATACCCCCTAACTAGGTCCGTAGAGCTATATAGAGTAAGATATAGGGCCTGGCAGGGGCACAAAGGTACACCAGCAAATACCAGAATAATCATGGACTAAACCACATCTTTAGGGTAGCGACCCCTAAAGAGTCACCATTCCCGATCTCGAGGTCTTTCACTTTAAGTAATAGTGTCTTAATTAAAGTGATCACGAAAAGTACAATAATTAGATACTTATTCACTTTTAATTGTTCCGATATCATTAGTCATTTATTATTAAGTTGATTATCTAGGATATCACAGAGAAAACATTAAGGCCATCATAGTCTCATCTAATTCCTAGTTAGGATTTGTTCTCGTGATACTTACTAATTATCAAATACTCTTACTTGGCTAATCAGCATTGTTTAAATCATATTATGAAATTCCACAATCACAACGACATGTTAGGTACAAATTACTTATTTACTCCTTACTTATATAATTGCTAAGTCATCACTTCCTTACTTGACTATTTACCATGTTACCCTTTGGGTTGCATAATTACCAAATTACCCTTTATCCAATTTAGGTTACCAAGTTATCTCCTACACTTTTTAGATCACCATTCACCCTTCATAATTGCTACACTTAACCTATCTCCCATTTAGTTGGTTAGATTACCAATTTGCCCTTTTCTTTTATTACAATCAACAAGTTGCCCTTTGGTTGGATAAATTACCAAATTGTCCTTCTCTTTTATCATAATTACCATTCTACCCCTCTCAATTATTGTAATTACCATTTTACCCTTTTCAATTATTATAAATCCCAAGTTACCCTTCTTCATAATTATAATTATTGATTTATCCTTCTTCATAATTATAATTACCAATTTACCCTTCTCCATATTTATAATTATTAATTTACCCTTCTCCATATTTTTAATTATTAATTTACCCTTCTCCATTCTTATAATTACTATATTGCCCTTCTCCATTATTAAAATTACCATAACGCCCTTTTATTGGTTAATTTACCAAATTACCCTTCTCTATTATCATAATTATCCAATTATCCCTTTTTAATCATAATTTAATTACCAACTTATCCTTCGTCGTTATCATTATTACCAAGTTATCCCTTACTCCCAAATTTGCCATAAACATCCTTTTACTTACAAAATTACCCTTCTACCCCTTACTTCCAAATTGCCATAATATCCTTTTATTAATAAAAATTACCATTTTGCCCCTCACATCCAATTTTACCATATTACCCTTTTTCTTGCAAATTACCATAATACCCTTTACATCCAAAATTACTATTTTACCCCTTACTTCCAAAATTACCATTCTTGCCACTTACTTATAAAATTACTATATTGCCCTTTGACTCCAAAAATTACCATAATGCCCCTTTACTTATAACATTATCATTTTGCCATTTAATCATAAAATTACCATATTGTTCTTTTGCCTAAAAAATTACCATAATACCCTTCTTCCTCAAAACTTACAATTTTATACTTTTTCTTATAAAATTATTATTTCACCCCTTTCTTTTGAAATTACCAAAATACCCTTTTGCTTACAAAATTACCGCTTTACCCCTTTCTTTCAAAATTACCAAAATACCCCTTTACTACGAAATTTTTAAAATACCCTTTTCATTTATAAAATTTCACTTAACCCCTTTATTACACCGCTTTTATGAATTTACCACCACTACATAAAATACTAATATTAACACTTTATTCTTATCATTTAACTCCACTAACTTGTCATTATTCAACATAATACTCATTAGCAACTACATATATTAGATTACATACTTACATAAGCATATTACTAAAATACCCTTAGACAATAATATTATTCATGCATTAGCAACATAATACATCATAGACAAGCATTTAACATTTCCATCAAGTCTCAAACTCATTCCTCAAGTATCATCTCTACACATGGCATAAAAGCTATCATAATTTTCTTTTCTTTTCTTTTTATCAATCAATATAAGCAACCATATATATCATGCTAGGCATCACAAAACATGCATAAAATCATACTAAAATCCCTAATGTGCTAGCATACATTTTTCCATGCATTTAAGTGAGGATTAATGATTACCTTAATCCCGTAAAAATCAAATCTTACCGGTATCCCGGTTAAGGATTCAAGGCTTAATTAGCAACTCAACACCTAAAAATAATATCAATAACTATTAGGTTAGAAGTAAGAATTTAAAAGTATAAAACTTTATACAAATTTATTTAATAATAAAACACTTTACTTAATTATTAATATACCTCAAAATTTAGATAATTAAATTTCAAAACAAAGGGGGAGCTCACGCTGCATGAACAACGTGAGTCACATGCAGATTAAGGGGGAGAAATGGTTCGAAATGGGTGAGATAGAAGGGAGGAGAGATGGCTCGATTTAGGGACTTTAGGCTAGAAAAGAAGGTAGATTGGGGAGTTTTCAAATCAAGGGAATGGTGCAGGAGTGAAGAGGGGGTGTAGGTGGAGGCTAAGGATTGTTTCCTGGCAGCATAGGGCGGCGGAGGCGGCGACAATAGGGCGACGAAGATGGCTGCCAAGGTGGGTCGAGGTGGAGAGGCTGAGAAGGAAGGAAAAGAGGAGGGAAAAATTGAGGGGTGTAAGGGTTGTTTTCAACCAACTAAGGCATGGTGGTGGTAGAGGGGGTTGCAGGGTATCGAATGGTGGTTTGGGTGGCAGTAGAGGTGGCCGGACGGCGGCGAACGGGGCGGTTGTAGGTGGCTTGGCGATAAGGGAGAAAAGTGGAGAGGAAAAGAAGAGGGGGAGAAGGGAGGAAGTGTAGGGGCCCGAGGGGGTGGCGTGATAGTGCAGGGCAGTAGGAGGTGGTGGCAGAAGGTGGCACAGGGGGTTGGGATGGTGGTTGGAATGGCGGTTGGCGGTGGCGAGCAAAAAAAACAAGGAAGAATGGGAAGGAGGAGAAAGGAGAGAAGAGGCTCGAGGAAGGAGGAAAGGCCTCGAAAATTATGGCAAATGAAGGTTGGTGAGGGTAAGAAAAAGAAGAGGGAGAAGAGAGGGGCAGGTGGCTGGTCGGTGAGAGGATGAAGGCTGGCAGATGGTGGTTGGGTGACAGGGAGGTGAAGGGAGAAGAAGAGGAAAGAATTCAGGTATAGATGGAGGGTGTAGGGGATAGTTTAGCTCGAAGTAGGAAATAAAAGGATGAGGGAGAGAGATAGAGAGAGGGAGTGAGGTAGGGGTGGTTAGGATGGCAGTTGTAGGTGGTGTTCGGGCATGCGCAGGGTGTCGGGCATGGGCGGCCATGAAAAAGGAAGAAGAAGAAGGGAAGAAGCCAGCCGGTCGAGGGGAAAGGAAATGAGGCTGAACTGGCCCGGTTGGGGGAAAGAAAATGTGGGCTGCAATGGCCGGGCGAGGGGAAGAAGGTAGGGACGGGCTGCGCGAGAGAAGGAGGAAGAGAGGGGAGATGGGCCAATAGCCCAGTGCGCAGGGGAGACAGCTAGGCCAGGTGGCCCAAGGGAGGGAAAAAGGAAAAGAAAAGAAAGAAGAAAAAGGAAAAGGAAAAAGGAGAAGAAAAAGAAAAAGGAAAAGAAAAAGGAAAATGAGAAAATAGGGGAGGATAAATTTAATTTAATTTAGAAAATAATAAAATGTAATACTTTTAATAAATACTTTAATTTAATAATTTATTTTAATATCATTTAATATATTGTTCGAAATTGATACTTTTAGTAAATATTAGTTTGAAAAATTATTTAATTAAGAACACTGTGATGAATTAATAAAATATTTATTTTTAATTTATTGAATACTCCTATCCAAATTTATCTACTCAAAAATCCATAGAATAATTAAACTAAATAATTTTAAAAGCTAATTTATTTCAAACAAAAGTTATTTATTAAATTATAGGTTTTCTAAAATTTTGGGGGATTACATGTTTACATTTAGGGAGCAAGTTGGCTTACCTAGTACATAGAACACTGATGTGCCCATTTTCTCAGTCACCTGCTTATTTATACTAGAAGAGAGCGATATGTAGATCTTTAGGGATAAAGAGTAGAGGGCCTACCTTAGTTGGATCGAGGCTTGTGAGTGTGGATATTCAGAGATCTTATAGGGTTCGTAGTTAAACATAGTTTTAATTTATGTGCTATACCTTAACACATTTTAATGTAGCCCCATATATGTATTTTGTAATGATTTTGTTGGGGATTATTATGGTCCTTAAACATAAACAATCTTTCAATTCATTTATGTAATCTTTTATTGTCACACATTGTTGTTGTAAATGTCTTGGTTTGTTTTAGGATTGTATCTTATATGAGGTAGGTGATGGACATCTATCCTATGTCAGGTTTGGTGATATCACCTTGTTGTTTCCTACATGTTTTTTCAGCTTCCATAATGTTATAAACAAAATTTTTTAGTAGTAAAAAATGGAGGTGCTATAGGTTGGTATTAGAGATTATTGTTTTAAAAGGTTCTAATTTTAGAAATTGTTAAGTTGATACAACAAAATAGTGTTGGTCTTAATTTGAAATCCTTTTCCTTTACATTCTTGAAAAGTTTAATTATTTTCAAACCTAGAATGTCCATGAGTGTTAGTGGGGTTAAGAATATGCCATACATAGCTTTGTGATTATTAATGTACAAGTCTTAGTACTTGGTGGACTAAATTTTGTCCCTAACTTCTTATAGTATTTAGGATAAGATGGCCACTAACCACCACTATGAATGCATTTAGGCATTCATGGATAGTGTCAAACCTTATATGGAGGGCCATATCTAAGCACCTCAACCTCCACCAGTGCCAGTAGCTGCACCAACTTTGGAGGATTGGCTCAGGAGGACTAGATATCATCACTTGCCAATCTTGAGAGCTAGGAGGACCCTAGAATCATGGAACAATGGGTCTGAGACATAGATAAGACCTTTACTACCTATACTTACCCTAGAGATAGGAGGGTAGATGTGGCAGTCTATTTCTTGAGAGGAAGGGTAGGCGTATGGTGGAGGAGCATTTAATGTTGTGGTGGAGAGCCTACGAGATGGGGAACATTATTTGAAGCATTGCGAGCCAGTTCTAGCTAATTCACCTCTTCATGAAGAAGTATGAGTTCATGGAAATTTAGCATGGGGACATTTCCATTGAGGAGTATTATACTAAATTTATGGAATTGGTTAAGTTCACCCCAAAAGTAGAGGCCAATGAGGTGATACAAGCTCATCATTTCAAGAGTAGTTTGGAGATCCAAGATTAAAAGTTGTTAGTAGGAGTTACTCCACCTAATATGGTAGGGATGTATGAGCAAGCCTTAGAGGCATCTTGCATTATTTGGTTTTAGAGTGCTCAGTTTGGGAGCAAAAGGAAATTTAAAGGTTTCTAGCATCATGATAACCAGAAGATGGAATTTTAGAGAGGTATCTTGCTCCTAGGATTTAGCCAAAGCATAGGGTCAGTGCCTTGAGCTGGTGGATTTTTTAGAGGTCATGTTAAAGATAGGCACTACCACTACAAGAGGTGCAGGACAAATCACCTATGGATAGACAGTAGAGGTAACACGGTAACATTCCAATAATGTGGCATGGTGGGACATAAAGCATATGTGTGTTGACTTGGTAGTGGCAGCATCTAGAGGAGCCAGACTAGAACTCAAGGCATAGGATCTATCCTGCAGCCACAACCGCAGATTCAAAGAGTTCCTCTCTCATTAGGTAGTGCTACTAGTTGAGCTATTTAGCCTAGAGAATCGAGGCCCCACCGTTTCTAGAAAGGGTAAGGATTAGTTATTATCATAGGAGTTTTATCAGCTGGATGTGTGAATGTGATGAGTCGAGTAGAGGTAGAACACTAGGCCAGTGTGGTGATCATTATGCTTATTATCCATACCTATTCTTATTGCATTTAGTTTGATTCTGATGCATCACACTCTTTTGTGGCATATACATTTGTAGCTAGATTTGTCTTACCTCCTTCCATTAGTATTTCTACCTTTTTTGTGTTACCTTAGGGTGACAAAATTGCATGCTATAGATTTTATCAATGATTTATATTGGTAGTGTGAGTAGTAGAATTTCTGTTGGACCTCATAAAGCTAGAGTTGTATGATTTTAATATGATTTTTATAATGTATAGGTTGGGGAGGTATAGAACACCAATTGATTATGTGTAAGAATGTGTGGTTTTGTGAGGACCAAAAGTTATTGGGGTTTCATTGAGGAAGTGTGAGCCTCCTCGCTCTACAAGGATTGTGTAGGCGATCGTGTTGAGTAACCTTGTACGTAAGGGATATTCGGTCAACCTATGTAGTGTCAGAGACACCAAATCACCTGAGAAACCATTGCAGCAGAAGGTGGTGGTCCATGAGCTTCCTGATGTTTTCCATGGGGAGATTCAAGGAATGCCACTAGTTTGAGAAGTTTAGTTCTTCGTGGATTTATTCCCATGAATAGAGCCAATATCTAAAGCTCCATACCATGTGGCATATACGGAGATGAAATAACTCAAGGTTTAGTTGGAGGAGTTTTTTGTAATACCCCCAAAATTCACTACTGAAAATTTTTCGTTTTGTTAAAAGAAATAGTGGAAGCAAAATATAAAACAGTGAATTTCGGGGATATTACCGCCATACTTAGTACTAGACCGGTTCACTCATACCGTTCCAGTACCAAGTGCTAAGGCTAAAAGTGTAAAAAAAAACTTACAACCCATATTTAAATCAGAGTAACGCGACAACCATTTACAAGAATACAGTCCACCAGCGGTGGTTACAAAAACAAGGAATACATTAAAACCAGAAGGTTAAAGCAAAGGGAGAACCCAAAAATGCCCACTTAAATAGCACCTGAAAAGACCTGCAAGGGACACTGCCCATTGAATAGGCAGATGCCCCACGAAGGGAACCCTTCAGTACTACGGTACTGAGTAACTCTTTAAAATTACACTTAAAAGCAGGTCTGTAATGTCACACATGATACAAAGCTATATACATAAATGACAAGATGCGTACATATAACATTCACATAATTAACAATCACATCAGATATCAATAGGTCGTTATGAACAATCGATACTCTCGGGCCTTAAGCCATGTCAAAGGGAAAAATCAATACATTCGAGCCTTAAGCCATTAGTCTATCATTATTCAATCAACTCTAATATTTTATATCCATGTGAGTGTGAGACCCCACTATTATAGCCAGTGGATCGGTCACTTATAGGGCAGAATGCACCTAACCACTATTATATGCCGTTGGATCGGTCTCCAGGGCAAAACGCTCCTGACCACTATTATTCACCGGTGGACCGGTCTGGCCCTGACTCATATGGTGTTCCACTATAAATGATTAGTATTTTTCCATAACTTTATTCACATCCATGGCTGATTTTATTGAGCTTGGGACCCCCACTATTATTGCCGGTGGATCGGAATATATATCAACATCATTTAGGGCAACACGCTGCTGGGCCACTATTATATCTGGTAGATCGGTACTCATAATCACTTGCTAGGGCAACACGCTCCTGGGCCACTATTATATCCGGTGGATCGGTACTCATAATCACTTGCCAGGGCAACATACTCATGGGCCACTATTATATCCGGTGGATCGGTACTCATAATCACTTGCCAGGGCAACATACTCCTGGGCCACTATTATAACCGGTGGATCGGTACTCAATATCATAAGTCAATTGGGCTTGGCTCATTAATCTTCCACTTTCATGATTAGTATTTTTCCTTTATTTAATCAGCACAACAATTTCCATTTATTTGCCTTGGATGGGAGATCAATAATCCGGGACATAAAGGTATACCGGTCGTACCTATGCATACAAGCTACTCAGTATCCTTCAACCACAAACCCAAGGACGTAAAGGTACCCTTGTCGTACTGGTGCATAAAGCTACTCAGTACCCTACCGACAAGAACACCTAATCTATAAGTACGCATACCCCCTAACTAGGTCCGTATAGATAGAGAGAGTAAGATATAGGGCCTAGCTGGGGCATAAAGGCACATAAGCAAATACCAGAATAATTGTGGGCTAAACTACGCCTTTAGGGTAGTGACCCCTAAAGAGCCACCATTCCCGATCTCGAGGTCTTTCACTTTAAGTATTAGTGTCTTAATTAAAGTGAGCACGAAAAGCACAATAATCAGATACTTATTCACTTTCAATCATTCTAATTTCATTAGTTGTTTCTTATTTAGGTGGTTATCCAAGATAATACAGAGAAATCATTAAGGCAATCATAATCTCATATAATTCCCAATTAGTATTTTTTCTCATAATACTTACTAATTATCCAATTCTCTTACCTTACTAATCAGCATTATTTGAGTCATATTATAAAATTCCACAATCACAACGACATGTTAGGTACACATTACTCATTTACCCCTTATATAATTGCTAAGTCATCCCTTCCTTGCTTGACAAATTACCATATTACCCTTAAGGTTGCATAATTATGAAATTACCCCTTACTCGGTTTATGTTACTAAGTTATATCCTACGATTTTTAGATCACCATTCACCCTTCATAATTGTTAATCTTAATATATTTCCCTTTTTGGTTGGTTAGATTACCATATTGCCTTTCTCCTTTGTTATAATTACTAAATTGCCCTTGAGTTGGATAAATTACCAAATTTCCCTTCTCCATTATTATAATTACCATTTTACCCCTCTCAATTATTATAATTTCCATTTTACCCTTTTCAATTATTATAAATCCCAAATTACCCTTCTTCATAATTACAATTATTAATTTACCCTTCTTCATAATTATAATTACCAATTTACCTTTTTCCATATTTATAATTATTAATTTACCCTTCTCCATATTTATAATTATTAATTTACCCTTCTCCATTCTTATAATTACTATATTTCCCTTCTCCATTATTAAAAATTACCATAATGCCCTTTTATTAGTTAATTTACCAAATTACCTTTCTTTATTATCATAATTATCCAATTACCCTTTTATAATCATAATTTAATTACCAATTTATCCTTCATCGTTATCATTATTACCAAGTTAGCCCATACTCCCAGTGTGCCATAAATATCCTTTTAATTTACAAAATTACCCTTCTACCCCTTACTTCTAAATTACCATAATATCCTTTTATTTACAAAATTGCCTCAATACCCTTTTACTTATTAAATTACTATAACACCCCTTTTACTTTACAAATTACTATTTTAGCCTTTTACATCCCAAAATTACCATTTTTATGTTTCCCTACAAAATTACCATTTTTCCCATATTTTCCAAAATTACCATATAACCCTTTACTCCCAAAATTACCATAATACCCATTTACTTATAAAATTAACATTTTGCCACTTGCTTATAAAATTACCATATTGCCCTTTTTACTCCCAAAATTATCACTTTACCCTTTTCTCCCAAAATTACCATAATACCCCTTTACTTATAAAATTACCATTTTTCCATTTTAATCATAAAATTTCCATATTGCCCTTTTGCCTTCAAAATTACTACTTTACCCCCTTTATTACACCTCTTTTGTTAAATTAACATTACCACATGGAATAATAATATTAATACTCCATTAACAATACCCAACTCCACCAACCATTATATTTTAACATAATACATATTAGCAGCCACACATATTAGGCCATAATCTAGCACAAGGAATATTACTAAAATGCCCCTAGGGCTTACAATAATATTATTGAAGCATAGATGGTCACAATAACATAAAATAACATGGATAAGTACTTAACACTTTCATTAATACCTCAATTCCTGTAAAATCAAATCTTACCAGTATCCCAGTTAAAGATTCAAGCTTTAAATAGCAAAATCAACACCTAAAAATAGTATCAAAACTTATCATGTTAGAAACAAGAATCCAAGCATAAAACTTTATAAAATTTAATTAATGAAACACTTAACTTAAAATTCTATTATACCTTAAAAATTTTGTACTAAAATACTAAATCATGCAGCAACTCATGCTGCTCATGCAGCATGAGCAGCATGCAAAATAAAAAGGAGGGAGTCTCGAAGAAGGGGTTAAAGGAGGCAAAATTAGTTATTTTCGGGTTAGTGGTTTGGGGCTAGGAAAGAAGATAGATGGGGGAGGTTTGGAGGCAAAGGGATGGTGCAGGAGTGAAGAGGGGGTGTGGGTGGAGGCTGGTGATGGGTTGGTGGCGGCCAAGAGCGACGGTGATGGCGGTGGCGAGGCAGCGAAGATGGCTGCTGAGGTGGGTCGAGGTGGAGAGGCTGAGAAGGAAGGAAAAGAGAAGAAAAAATGAAGGGGTGTAGGGGCTGGTTTCAGGAAAATAAGATATGGGGGTGGTAGAGACGGTTGCAGGGAGGAGATTGGTGGTTTGGGTGGCGGCATTGGTGGTCGGAAGGTGACGGAAGGATGGGTTGCAGGTGGGCTACCAAGAAGGAAGAAAAATAGGGAGAAAAAGAAGAGGGGAGGAATAGGGAGTTGCAGGGTAGATCAGACGGTGTTGGGGCGGTGTAGGGCAGTAGTAGAAGGTTGCAGAAGGGGGTGTAGGGGCTTCGTGAGGCGGTTGGAGCGGTGGAGGGCGGCGGCGAGCGAAACAAAGGGGAAAAGATGGTGGGAAGAGGATCGGGGGAGAAAGATGGCTTGAAAGATATGGGGCAGGAGGGCTGAAGAGGAGAAGAAAAAGAAGAGGGAGGGTGGGGGTGCAGCTGGCCGGCCGGTGGCAGCATGTAGGGTGGCAAGGAAGGTGATAGGGTGGTAGGGAGGGGAGGCGAAGAGGGGAAAAAAACAGGGTGTGGGGGCTGGTTTGTAGGGCTGGCTGGGTCCAAGAATGGGAAGAAAATGACAGGAATGAGAGTTTCAGTGGTGGCAGGCGGTGGCAGCAAGAGGTTGTAGGTGTCTCTGTTGTCGGGCATGGCGTTCGGGGTGGCAGGGTGATGAAGACTGGTCGGGTGAAGAAGAAAGAAAGAAGGGAGAGGGAGGTAGATCAGGCCGGCGCATTGGAAAGAAAAAAAAGAGGAGTTGGGCCGGCCGGTCCGTCTATGGGAGAAAGGAAAGAGGAGAGGAGGAGGGCTGGGTCGGCTGTGCGTGTGGGTGGAAGAATGGGCCATCGGCCCAAGCGCAAGGAGAGGAGGCAAGCCTGGCAGCCCGAGCCAAGAAAAGAAAAAAAAGAAAAAGAAAAGAAGGAGGAAAAGGGAAAAAGGAGAAGGAAAAGAAAATGAAAGGAAAATGGAAAATGGGAAAATTTAAAATAATTAAATTTATAAAATAATAGGATATAATATTTTTGATAATAAATTTATTTAAATATTTAATTTAATATAATTAAATATATGGGCTTAAAAAGGATAATTATAGTAAAATAATAGTTTCAAAATTTATTTAAGTAAAAATAATATGATAAAATAACAAATATTTATTTTTAATTTATTAAATACTCCTATCCAAATTTTTATACTAAAAAATCCATAAAATAATTAAACTAAATAATTTTAAAAGCTCATTTATTTAAAATAAAAGTCATTTATTAAATTATAGGTTTTCTAAAATTTTGGGGGATTACACTTTTGGAGAAGAGTTATATCTAACCAAGCATATTGTCATAGAGTGTCTTAGTTCAGTTTGTAAAAAAGAAGGATGGAAGCTTGAGGTTGTGCACCAATTACTGAGGTTTGAACCAGTTAATGTTGAAGAACCATTATCTGTTACCAAGGATTGGTGACTTGTTCGATCAACTAAAGGGATCCAAGGTGTTTTCCAAGATTGATATTTGGTTAGGCTACCATCAGTTGAGCAGAACAGAATAAGACATACCTAAGATTTCTTTTTGAACAAGGTATAGCCTTTATGAGTTTGAAGTAATGCCCTTCAAACTCACTGATGCACTAAAAACATTTGTTTCCCTTTTCAATAAGATATTTCATCCTTTCTTGAACCACTTCATCATGGTTTATATCAATGATAGCCTTATCTACTCTAACAATAGAGATCTTGAATGAAAAACACTTGGGCTAGACTTTGGCATTGTCGAGATCATACCAGCTATATACCAACTGCTCAAACTATGAATTGTTGTTAGATCTTGTAGCTTTTCTTAGTAGGTGATTTCTATAGATGGAATGATAGTGGATTTGACCAAGACTCAAGTTGTTTTTGAGTGGCTAGAACCCACTTCTGTTAAGGAGGTGCAAATTTTTCTAAGGTTAGGCAATTACTACTGTTAGTTTGTGGAAGAATTTTCTAAAATTTCATGATCATGGGCTCAATTATTAAAGAGGGATATGGCTTTCTAATGAAATGAGAAATTTAGTGAAGCCTACGAGGAGTTGAAGAGACATTTGACTTTAGTCTTAGTACTCACGTTACCAAGTGGAACTAAAGGTTTTGAGGTGTATAGTGATGCTTCCAAGCATGGTTTGGGTTGTATATTGATGTAATAAGTAAAGGAAATGGTTTATGCCTCAAAAAAACTAAAGTGAAAAGAATAGAACTACCTGATACATTAGTTAGAGCTTGGCATGGTAGTATTCACCCTTAAGATTTGGAGGCATTATCTTTATAGAGTTTAGTGCAAGTTCTCCACTAACATAAGAGCCTATAGTATATCTTCACCCAATGGGAGTTGTACCTGAGACAATGCCTATGGTTTGAGTTGGTCAATGATTATGACCTGGAATAAACCTACGATGAGGGTAAGGTTAATATGGTGGTAGGTGCACATAGTCGAAAGACATCACATTCCTTGGGCACAATTGTCTTGTTGGATCAATTTTGCTAAAAGATGGAGATAAAATTGATCACTATTAGAAATCTAGAGTGATAATGAGTGCACTCACCATTACACCTTCAATCTTCAAGGAGTTATGAGCTGACTAAGTTGGTGATGTCAAGTTATAGAGAATCTGAACTAACATTAGAGAAGGAAGAGCTGAAGGCTGCTAAATCCATGAGGATAGTTTTTTCAGATACCATGGTAGATGATGTTTAGCACAAGGGTGTATGGAGTTTAAAAGGAGGATCTTTGATGAAGGATATTATACTCCTTAATTTATCTGCCCTGGAGGAGACAAGTTGCACAAGGATCTGAAAAAGATATATTGGTGGCTCCCTATGAAGCAAGAAGTGGAAGAGTTCATTCCCTGATGTTTAACTTGTTAAAAGGTTAAAATTGAGTACAAGAGATAAGAAGGGTTAGTGCAACCACTTGAATTCCCTAAAGTGGGATAACATATCAATAGACTTTGTGGTTGGTATTTTGAGGACCCTAGTGGTTTTTATTCCATCTGGGTTATTGTGAATTATATAAATAATTTGATCATGTTCATACCAATGAAGGAAATATGGAGCATAATGCAACTAGGTAGTGCCTATAGAAAGAACCTAGTGAGAGTGCATGGAGTTCTTAAGGACATTGTGTTATATTAGAACTCTAGGATCCTATCACACTTTTCACAGAAATTACAAGACACATTTGGTATTCAACTATAAACGAGTGCATATTTTCACCTAACTATAGATGGCTAAAAAGAGAGGACCACTCAATCTTTGGAAAACATGCTTCAAGCATGCATGCTAGACGTTAGGGAAAGTAGGGAAGATCATCTGGACTTAATTAATTTATCCTATAATAATGGTTACCATACTAGTATCAAGATTGAGCCTTTTGAAGCCTTGTACAGGAGGAAGTGTCATAGTCCCTCATGTTAGAATAAAATTAGTGAGAATCTTGTATTAGGACCTAAAATGATTAAGGAGATGACTAGGAACACCCATTTGATTTAGGATTGGATGAGAGCTACCCAAGATGATCACAAGAGATACAAGTTCTAAGAAGAAAAATTGATTGTTATGAGGTGGGTAACAGAGTCTTTTTGGGTGCTTCTCTGACCTAAGGAGTCATGAGTATTGGTAGGAAGGGTAAGCTTAATTCGAGGTACATTATACCATATAATATTTTGTATTGTGTTGTTAAGTTGCTTATTACTTATCTCTACCAATGGAGTTGTCACGTGTGTACAACGTCTTTCATGTATCATAGTTGACGAAGTACGTAGTTGATCCTTCACACCTTATTTGACCAAAGTAACTTGAGCTCAATGATTATTTAGCATATGAGGAGTGATTGGTGACCATTATAGACATAAAGATGAGAGAGATTCTTATGAAGACCATCCCATTAGTAAAAGTTCTTTGGTTATAGGATGGTATAAAGGAGTCTACTTAGCCGACTAAGGAGGAAATTTGAGCCAAGTTTCAATAGTTGTTTTCATAGTTGTAACCATAAATGTAAACCTTTCTCTCTAAATGATTATTACCCCTTTTCCTTGAATGTGAATATGATTTGTTTTACCTTATGTGTAATGATGTGATTGGATTGTTATATGCTTATAGGACACACCATCTTTAAGGGAGTAGTGTAGTAGGACCCCACATATTTGTAAAATAGTTGAATGAGGATGCTATTATTTTTTTTGGAACTTTGATTTTGATATAATGTTATGATTTGGTTTGAGGCAAATTTTGATTTGAAATCATGTTGAAACATAAAGTTTGTTAAGTTTTTCAGGAAAATAATCAATAGGTTCCATGAGCTGATTGACTTGTTTATCATTTCAGCAAATTGGGCTTTCTCGACTACACCAATCGACAAGTTCCAAAAATTGATTTACTTCTTTTTGGAACAATCAACATGTGGACCAAAACAAGTCAACTACTTTTTTGAGCCGGGAATGTTTATCAACTTGGATTTTCTAAAAAATCTCTTACACCGAAATGGAACCTTATCAGCCCATGCCAAATTGTCCTCAATAGTTTCTTAAACATTTTCATGATGCATTAGAATCAAAATATTAGCTCAGATTGATATGGAGGTCAATTGGGATAATATAGGGGAAGAAATGACCTTATCATTGTCTTTTTCCATCCCTCTTCTCTCCTTGTTTCTGAGATCAATGCTTTGATCTCAATCACAACTCTAAGAGTTGGAAGATTCCTTCTATGCTGATCTTCCATTAATTCTCTTATGCATGCTAATTCTCTCCCAATTAACCTACATTTTCTAGAAACATCATTTTAGCTCTAGAGAATACGTTAGCATATCTAGGATAAAACGTATCCATTTAGCTTGAATTCAAATGGTTATTTGTTGGGTTTCAATCTAATTCCTGAAACCTCTTTGCTTTCTCTCGATTGGTTGGCTATAAATAGCCCTCATAATCCTTTTTATAGACCTTTTTTTTTCATCCACCAAACTCTCTAAGTTCTATATTCTCCTTCCTTCTTTTGTACACTTTCAGCCTTGTAATAAATTCTCTTACACTTTTATGATCCTATCTCTAACTCTTTCTTATTTCTATTGTTAAGTAAGGAAGAATTAGATTTTAGAAAAAAGGTTGAGTGGTTTAGCTAAATATTTCCCTATTTGGCCTAAAGTTTGTATGTTCTTCTTACCTTCCATTTTACATTTGAAAATTTAATAAGGTTTTGCTATAAATTTCTATGTTTAACAATGTGGTTTTCAAGTGTTTAAAAACCGAGAACTTCCTAGTTGGAAATTTTGATTTAAAAGGTATTTTTGCCTTCAAAAAGTGAGTAATTATTGCTTCTAAAATGTTTAATAAGTATCCCTACATATTTTGAGTTCCTTTAAGGTGATTCTACATGTTGGCATGAATGAATATGGCCTAAATATATGAGTTGGATGGATAGATGGTATATTTTGAGTAAAAAAGCATTAAATTTGGTAAAAATAGGATATGATGATTCCATATTTTGAAATGTAAGTTAATTTGTTTGAAAATATCATAGACTATGTTTATACATGCTTTAATATGGTTAAGGATAAGTTATGTGTAAGAATCTTCATGAAATTTATGGATTGGTGTTGAGATAGTGTAAATCGATCAAAAAGTTAAGTCATATCGATCAACTAGTTAGGTCAAACCAATTAATTTTTTCCTAAAACAATTGACTTGTTTACCAAACCCATCAACTAGTGAGTTTGTAGAGACCTAGGTCTTCTCTATACTTGAATCCATTGACTGTTTGGGTACTACCAATTGATTGGTCTATGAATAGTCGACTGGTTTTCCCAAATCGATAGACTTGTTTATGGAAAAGCATGTTTTGGTTGAGTTAAACTGATCGACTTGTTGTACCAAACTAGTCAATTTGTTTTACTAGTTTGCATAGTTTATCTCCTTTCGGTTTGGTTTTACTTTGAGGATATGCTTGGGACTATTTTATGAATATTAATGGAATAAAATATAAATTTTATCATGGATTATTGGGCTAATGAAAGGAATAAATGGAATATAATTTATGATATACTCTAAGAGTAATATAAAGGCTAAATGGATATTCCACTTATGATGAGTGATGATATTGAGAAAAGAATAATGAAAATCATCATGAGCTTGAACAAAATAATAAGAAAGATATGAGAATATGGTAGAAGGATAAATGGAAACCCACATGGTTGGGAAAATGAAAAAAATAAGGGAATGATAAGGAGTAAATATTTAAATTGCTTTGCATGATTTTGTATAGGCCTTATATGATCACTTATCCTTATGAATAATATACTAATATACTAATCATATAAGGAAAAAGAAAATTGAGTTGAGTATGAGTCTAGGTTATTGGATCCTCTTTTAGCTACCAGGGGTTAGTCTACATTCAGGTGATTTTAGTGCCTTTTGACTTTGCCTTCGAGAAGGATCATAAGACATCTTGATGCCTTACCTACTCGAGACATTGTTGACTTACTAGAGGGTATCGATAGTAAAGGGTCTTATTACCTAGTTTGTTAGCATCAGTCTAGAATTATGTCGATATTGGTTTGCTTTAGCTTGGTCTTATGTCTCTTTTGGTGATTGGCTTCAGCCTAGAATTATGTCTACTTGGTGATTCGCTTCAACCTAGAAATATGTCCACTTGGTGATTGGCTTTGGCCTGGACCTTATATCCTTTATTTTGATAGGATTCCATGGTATATGAGAATATAAGATGGTGTATAGTCTATTTCTCAGTGATAATGAAATATGGATGATAAATAACCGATTGATAAAATATGATTGATGAACAAATGAATGGTTAATAATTGGATAAGGATCAAAGTAATGATATGACAGACCAAAATATATAAAATCTAGCTTGTAAATTTGGTAAATGACCTAAATGATTAATTAAATTATTGAATGAGATAATGGTTAGATGGTTGAGCTATCTCTTATATGGATAAAAAAAATTGTATAGCTAAAAGGATTAAGTTATTGGAAATAAACCCATGTGGTTACTTGAGTTTTATCTACTATTACATGTATGAGTACCTATGTGATTATAATGTGAAACCAAGAATGATATATCCTACATAGTTTGAGTTATGCATGATAGCATGACAATATGTACTCTTACCTTTATATATGTGGCTTTATCATGATTCATGTTATGTATTATATTCATGTATGATTGAATTTGTATACTTATGTTTACATTGAGGGACCAACTTGGCTTACTCACTACATAGCGTACTGATGTGCCTATTTTCTTGGTCATTTGCCCATTTCCATGAGTAGAGGGCAATGTGTAGGTCTTTGTGGATGGCTAATAGGGGCATATCTTCCTTGTGTTGGGGCTTGAGAGAGTGGACATTCAGAGATACTATTGGGTTTGTAATGAACTGTGGTTTTATTTTGGGTGTGATACCCTAACTCATTTTAATATAGCCTCATACTATCATCTACATGTATTTTATACTTATTTGGTCAGGTCCCATTATGGTCCTTTGATGTATATAATCTTTAAATTCATTTATGTAATCTTTTATATGCACACTCTATTGTTTTAAATGTCTTGGTTGGTTTTAACCTTATATCTGATATAGGTTAGGTGATAGAGGTCTATCCTATGTCTGGTACAATAGCAACACCCCATTTTTTCCTTGGCATATTTTTAGCTTAATAAATTTTTTAAATGCAATTTATCGATAGTGGAATATGGGGGTTTTATAGGTTAGTATCAGTGGCTGGTTCTTAAAACCTTTCCACTTTTAGAAATTGTTAAGTTAATACCATAGGGCTTTATGAAAGTTTTTTTTTACTAAAAGGGGCATTACCTTCAAAAATAATTTTTAACTAATACCATATAATGGTATTGGTCTTGACTTTAAATCCTTTTTCTTTGATTTTCTTGACAAGTTTAATTATCTTTAAACCTGGATGTCTGTGAGTGTGGGTGGGCTTGGGAATATTCCATAGATAGTTTTACGATTATTACTATAGGAGTCTTAGTACTCGGTAGATTGAATTCCATCCTCAACTTCTTCTAGTCTTTAGGATATGATGGCTACTAACCACTGCAATGAACAAATAAGGCATTCATGGAGGCCGTCAAAGTTTACATGGAGGGACATATCCCAGCATCTCAACCTCTACTATTGCTTGTAGTTGCACCAACTCCACAAGAATTCTCAGGAAGCTAGACATCATCACCTTCTAATCTTCATGAGCTAAGAGGACCTAAACATCATGGAATGATGGGTTTGGGATATACAAATAACCTTTACCTCCAGTGGTTTCCTTTTAGATAAGAGGGTAGACATGGCAGTCTACTAGTTGAGATGAAGGGTAGATGAATGGTGGAGGAGCATCAAATTGGGATGGAGAATCTATGAGATAGGGATTGTTCTTGGAGGTTTTACAAGCTTGTTTCTACTATACTCACCTCTATATGAAGAAGTAAGATGAATTCATGTCATTTTAGTAGGGGGCATGTCCATTGAGGAGTACTATACTTGATTTTATGAACTTGTTCCTCTTCGCCTTGGAAGTAGAGGCCAATGAGGTGATAAAAGTTTACTATTTTTAGATTTGGCTAGGGATCCAATATCAAGTGTTGTTGGCGATATTTACTCTACTAGATATAGTAGGGTTGTATGAGCAAGCCTTAAAGGTTTCCAAAGTCATTTTGGCCTTAAGTTCTGAGTTTAAATGCAAGAGGATATTTTAAAGGTTGCCAGCATCTTAGTAACCAGAGGAAGGCCTTTTTAGGAGGTAGAATGCCGCCTAGATATGACCAGATCATGGAGACAATTACAAGCTAGTGGGATGTCTGAGGGTCATGCTGAGGAGAGGTGCTGCCTCTACAAGTGATGTGGGATAGATCACCCATGGGTAGATTACAAAAAGCAACAAGATGAAATGTCATGGATGTGGTAGCGCACAGTGGGTATGAGTGTCAAGTTGGTAGTGGTAGAATCCATAGGAGCAATACTAGAGCTTAGAGAAAAAGATTTATCTAATAGCCATAGTCATAGATTAAGAGAGTTCCTTTATTTCCAGCTAGTGGTGCTAGTTGAGCTAGTCAGCTTAGAGGACCAAAGCATCACCCTTTCTATTAAGGGGAAGGGCTAGCTAAGGCTAAAGGAGTTCCATCAATATGATGCCTATACATGGTTAGTTAGGTAGAGGTACACTATCAGGCCAGTGTGGTGACAGGTATGCTTACCATCTCTAATTATTCTGCTTGTGTGTTGTTTGATTCTAGTGCACTGAACTCTTTTGTGGCTTCTAAAATTGTAGCTAGAGTTGCCTTACCTCCTTCTAGTAGTATTTCTACAATTGTTATTTTTCTTTTGGGGTATATGATTGCATGCTCTACATTATATCAAGGAGTTATATTGGTAATGAGAGGAATAAAATTTTCATTGGACCTCATAGAGCTAGAGTTGTATGATTTTTATATGATTGTTGGGATGGATATGATGTGGAACTACCGAGCATTGATAGATTAAACGTAAGAACACATGGTTCTACAATGAATAAAGAGTATAGGGTTTTATATCAAAAGTGTGAACCTCACCCCTCTTCAAGGATCGTGTTGGTGATCACATTGAGTAACCTTGTACTTAAGGGATATCCACTTTACCTATGTAGTGTCAAAGACTGAGAAGCAACTAAGATGTTGTTAGAGTAGATGGTGGTTGTCTATAAGTTTCCCAATATTTTCCACAAGGTGACTCCAAAAAAGCTACCAGTTTGAGAAGTTGATTTCACTATGGACGTATTGCTAGTAATAAAGCTAGTATCTAAGGCTCCATACTGTATGAAACTAGCAGAGATGAAAGAACTAAAGGCTCAGTTGAAGGAGCTTTTGGAGAAGCGTTACATCAAACCTAGAATATCGCCAGGTGGAGTGCCAATTCTATTCATAAAGAAGAAGAATGGGAGATTTAGGTTGTGAATTGATTAATGAGGTTTGAACTAGGTGACGGTGAGGAATCGTTATCTATTCCTATGGTTTGATGAATTTTTTTGATCAACTTAAGGGAGATAAAGTGTTCTCCAAGATTGATCTTTGGTCAAGTTACTATAAATTGAGGATAGTAGAATAAGGCATCCCTAAGACTATTTTTGATCAAGGTCGGGAAGAGAAAAAAACTAGATGAACTCCACAAAGGCCTCAAATTCCTTATTTGAATATCCTACTTGATTGGTAAGTGCCTTGGTGAACTAGCTGCAAGACAGAAAACATGTTAGGTTAAAATATTCTTAACTTACTAGCACATATTAAACACAATGCATATTCAAAGGCTGAATAAGCTAACCATTCTTAATTCCTCACAAGTTGTTTTTTTTTTCAAAATATGAAGTAGACCAATATAATCAGAAGTTGGATCGATTGGAAACCATTTTTTTGAAGATAAATCGAAGTAGCTAAAACAAAAGATCTGACACTTGCTTATAACACTCTAAAATTTATTGCTAAAAAATATATAACACAATTGTAATAACAACATAACTGAGTATTACCACCATACTCTACATAAATCTAGCTTGCTAAAGCATTCTTATACTAAATACAAGGAAAAAGTGTTAAGACTTAAAATAAGATAATCCAAGAATGAGAGAGATTCATAAATTTTATTAAAGATTTGGAGGTCAAATATGAGTACAATAGCTAAAGTATTTAAAAGATATACATTGAAAGCTAAGAGTATCAAAATTTATCTAAAAAAATAGACAACTGAATAACATGGCTTGATTCCTAACCCTTATATTTAAGAATCACTCCTCTAATAGTAGTTCATCATAAGCAACAAAGTCATCAAGATGGTCCTAAGTGACTTGCAAAGAATCACCCTGATTTTTTGCTCTAGGGAATAAGTAGTACCTATGAAAATGATGATCAATACCCTATGTATTGAGTAAGGAAAAAATATAATCATAAGAAGGTTACAAAATCTCATAAAATCACATAAAAGAATAAATATACATATAGATTACCATAATATAGGAGTTGATCCTATAAACCCATTATTAGATTCAATCATAATACATATTCTTATTTATGTTAAGCTCTAGAACCCACTATACTTAATCTAGTGGAACGGATTGAAGCACCTTTTAAAGTAAAATATTCCTAAGCTACTATTATCTCTATGTGGAATGGAGCTAACATAAACCAATGGAACCATGGTCCTAACCACTCTTCTTAAACTTTTAGAATAGTCTGAAACACCTCTCAAGGTAAATTGTTCCTAGTCCACTATTATCATCTAATGAAATGAACATAACATGTCAATTTTAACTCACAAAATTTTTCACAACAAGTGATTAATATCTTATCCATTATTATTTATCAATATATCATTGTGTAGGAAAACATATATATATACAACACACATAATGCAAATTAACATAATTAGTGAAAATATGTAAAACACATATGGATGAAGAGTAGGACATCTCTTAAGGAAAAATTCCATATTTTCTTATAAGATTCCTAGTTTCACAAGATTGGCATAACTCCTCCCATACTACTCATTTAATATTAAAATTTAGAAAAAATTCCTAAAATATTATTATTAATAAAATACATACAAATTAACATCTATCCCCAATTTTTTACACATGCTATAACAACCTACCTTCAAGGTTACTATTTATAATTCCTTACAAAACCCTAATTTCACAAATTTGATATAACTTTCACAATACAAATCATAGAAGCACCAAATATTATGCATATAACTAAAATATCAAAATTAAAAACATAATCAAAATTTAAGATCTAACTTCAATATTTTTCATACGCAGTAACCCTGGCTTTGGGGTTACACACCCATATTAATCCATTTTATCCTTTTATTGGAATTACACATGTCATTATTACTTCACACATTCTATAAGATATAATTAATTTATTTTAAAATTGTTAACACATTAAATGACAAAAGATTTTATATCTAAGATAGCCAAAATGATTGTATTTCAAAAAAATTATACTAGTCCCAATATGATTGTTTTTGAACCTCCAACATTTATATTCATTAAAATAATTAACCAAAAATATTTATATATAACTCAAACATTATAACTCAATTTATATAATGTTTTGTGCTAACATTCTTGATTTGCATGACCAAACATACCAACAATATGCACAATCAAATGCTTTTGTCATAAAAAAAAAATACCACAATAAAAATATGCATATAAAAAATACTAAAAACGAGATTTCATACAATTATACATATTACACACAAAACCCTAGTTATAATGTGTTTCCTTACCAATAAACTCTTAGATCTCTGAGCATTTATAATGTAAGACTCCAACTCTGAGACCACAAAATATCACATAAGAATTAATAATAATAAAAACTTTATAACTCAAGGAAAAAATTAGGGAAAAGATGAGGTAGAGGAACAAGGACAATGGAGAAAAATCAAAGCACAATAAGTCATACAAGGCTTGAACTAGCTACAGTAGAATTTGGTGTAGCAAGGGTGTATAGTGTCAAATTTTGATTAAATTAGGGGTTAAGGTTAATGCAGATTAATGTTAAACTTTGAAAGGCATTTTATTCTATTAGACAATAGCCACCTAGGTAACCTCAATACAAACATGATTAGACATATTCACCTGGGTTAACCTAATAATTATTCAAATAATTTTTTTTAATATTCACTTCGATTCACCTCACGTAGGTTAATTTATATCATTTAACCTTTATTAACCTAACCTCATTTAACCTCCATCCAAACAAGTTGTAAGCTCCTTTAATCTATATTCACTATGAAATATTAACTATTAAATCCGTAGTCGGTGGTTAAAAATGGTTAAGGTTAATAATGAAACTTGGTAATTCATCTTCATTCATTTTAAAATAAATATTGTTATAACTTATTTACCTACTTTACCCTAATAAATAGTAAAAAATTAAAATAAAACATTCATCTACACTAATCTGACATAAGTCCACCTACCTCATTTAACTTAACTTATGTTTACCATAACACCTAGTGAGGGAGGTTGTGGGACCTAGTGCACAAAACAAATAAAGTATGTGATTTTGCATGATCAAAACTTCAATGAAGGTAGGTGATTGTAATGGGGTCAATTTTTAGGTATATTTGGAGGGATTAAATTTACTTAATGAAGCATAACAAAAAATTTTTTAGGGAAAGAAAAAGGGTTATATAGGGAAGAAGAGGTTTAGGAAGAACAAAGAGAAAAGAAAAGAGAAAAAGAGGAAATGGGGAAAAGATGAATGGGAGTTTAAGGTTAAATTTAGGGTTATATTTAGGATTAAAATATTATAAAAAGGTTAAACTTCTAATCAACCAAAATTATGATTAGGCTAAATTTGAGATCTTACAAATTGAGAGGCAACCCAAGACACTAGATTTGCTTTATAGAACTTTATCTCCTGATTTTTTTTCTTTAGATTATCTAGTTATTTCTCCTTTTTTTTTCTTAGTTCTTTTGAGAACTTTTGTTCTTTTAATTATGACCCACCTTATGCTTAAATTTGATTTCATCTTACATTGTGGGTATGGTAAGATTTGTGTGAGGGAGGAACATATTTGTTTGTATATAAGTTCTTTATTCCTCTTTTTTCTTTGAACAATGATTTTTTATTTTTCTAGGTAAAAAAACTAAAAAATAAATATGTCATAACTCAAAATTTACTACTAATAAATTACATTTTAGTGGAAGAACAATATCAATATAAATAGGCATTATCATTGTATCTAACTTAAGTTTGCCTTACTATACCATCTTTACATTGATTATAACGTGAAATAGTTAAATCATACAGTATGTTAAACATAGAATAGGAGAAATTTCATAAATATAAATAAGAGTTTGGATACTAACTCCGAGTATAATATCCAAATACACAACAGGTATATATTGGGGGCTAAGACTCCCAAAAGGTATCTAGACCAAAAACGATAGCTAGATAACATGACTCTATGCCTAACCTCAATATGTAAGTTCACTCCTCCATACATCAAGCATAATATGAATCAAAATCATCCAAAGGGTCCTGATTGACTGATAAAAAAGCCTCTAGGTCAACCACTCATGGAAATGAGTAATACCCATGAAAGGATGATCAGTATGCTACATATTGAGTAAGATAACCATATAACTGAAGTAAGAGTACAATAGAGAATATGTGTACATGCATGTTAAAATAAAGTGATGTAAGGTAAATATTGATTCCATAGCTCATTATTTGATTTATACAAGATCCATTATTTTATTTATATTGAGTTTAGAAACCCCATTATTCTCAATTTGATAGAATATACTAAAATACTTCTTAATGTAGAATGCATTTGAGCATCTATTATTGCCTGGTGGAATAGACACAATTTATACTTGCGTATCATACTCCTAATCTTTAGTCTTAAATTGGTCTAATGGTATGAAGCACTTGTAATGGAAAAAAACACATGAGTCATTAATAATATTTGGTGGAACAAAAATAGCACTTTGGTTCCAATTCACACAATCTTTCATTTTAATTCATTAATGTTCAATCTATGAGTACATAAATTAGAGTCATATTCTCTTTCAATTTGATTTCAGGCCTCAACTACTCTTTATACTATGGAAAAAACTTATGCATCTCTTATGGTAGAAGGCTCCTAAGTCATTATTATCATCTGATGGAACATACACACAATACCTAAGTTTGATTCACATGATATTTCACTTTAAGTGATTAACATCTTATTCTTTACCTATTTATACCAGTATCATCATGCAAAACTCATTTATATATGCATAATAGATAATTGAAAGCAAGTACGGCATAACCATATAGTTAAGCGGTCATTCCCCATTGAATATGTCATATATGGGGTCATTCCCCATTAAATATGTTAAGAAACCCTAATTTCACATTATATCCATGATACTCATCTCTCCACCAAATCTTAGCACAAATTCCTCAATTATTATCATCATCATCATCATCATCATCATCATCATCATCATCATCATCATTATTATTATTATTGTTATTATTATTATTATTATTATTATTATGAAACATTAATTTCACAAGTTAGGCATAAATTTTATTATAAGGCTCATATAATCACAAACTTTAATTTAAATACCTAAAACTATAACATTAACAACATATCTAAAATTCAAGGTACAACTCTAACGTATTACACTTATGATAATAACACCGCCTTTAGGGTCAATATTCCTAATTTAAGCTATTTATCATTTTATTTAGGCTTAGAAAATTTATAATTTCTCCAAACATTCCACATGAAATCATTAGCATATTTGAAACCATTTAAAATATTACAACACCAAAATTTTCATATTTAACCAATGGTAAAAATAATACCCTTAAGGATACCAAAATACACCAAAATGTTTTTAAAAAAACCTCTATGATGGTAATATTATTTTATAATCCTTAATTTATTACATCACCATACATCTTAATTGTACTCATTTCAAGCATACCATACTTTAACAAACTACATTACAATACTAAATATCATGCTAGTTCACCTAAGGTTTATATATGAATTATTGCAATAATATTCTATAAGCATATGCTTATGCATCTTACTTACTTTCTATCATATGATACCACATTATCACGTAGAAAAATTAACAACATGAAATTTTCAATATCATAAAACCAAACATATAATTTCACACTAATTACACATAACAGGCTAAAAGTCCCTAACAACAACATATATCCTTAAAAAAATGTGTCTGGTCTCCAAGCATATATAAACCTAACCACATCCTCTAAGACCATAGGAAAATCATTGAAGCAACCAAGGGGAAAAAGGGTAGAGTGAGCTATGAAAATATTTGGTGCAACTAGGAGGGTTAGCGTGAGTGACTCACATAGCTAGGGGAGGGTTGTGCGAGCTCCTCATGTTTAGGGGTATGGGAGCATTATCTCCTCACGTCAGTGGGGTGGTGATAGTGTGATTTGATGGTTGCTTTTTGGTAGGTACACATTAGATGGTGGAGAAGTTTGAGGCAGTGTACTGTGAGTTTGGGAAGTTATAAGGGGTAAGTAATGTAAGCTTCTCACATAGGTGAGGGTGAGAAACCTAATATATTAACAATTAGGATATTTTGCAATATGAGGTGAGGGGAAAAAGTAGATATTTGATGGGGGAATGACAATTTTTAGTCGATCAATGCATGGGGTAGCTAAAAGAAAGAAGTGGGGGTCTAGGGAGAGTTTTATGAGTCATTAAATAAGATTAGGAGAGATAAAGGGGTGTTATATATAGGTAAGAAATGGTGAAAATGGTGAGGGATAGTAGAGAAGGTAAGGTAGGGTAAGTGGGCACAAATGAGAGGATCAGGGGAATTTTAGGGAAAAATTTTCAACATCCCATCAAAGAGATTAGGGGAGGTTATGGTTTTGATGATGATTTTATGATATGTAGGTTCTAGGGTTGGAAGCTAAATTGATGGAAACTGATTGAGGAGGGGGAAAACATGTAGGAACAAAAGGAATAAAATAGATAAGGAACCTACTATAAGAAGAAGAAATAGGTTGAAAAAAAGGAGAATGGAAAAAAAAGAAGGAAAAGGCGGGAAAAAAGGGATTAAGGGTTAGGATTAGAATTAGGTTAAGGTAAAGGTACCTATTTTTGAAGATTATGATTATATTAAACTATTAATTATTTTGGATTATGATTATATAAATTTTTAGGTATCACCAATTATGTCTAAGGCAAGATTCTTTTTTGATGGACTTTTATAGGATCCTTATCATTAATGTAGTAGAGCCAACATTTTTTTGTCACAATATCTCATTTATATTTATTTATTTTCTTTACCCTTCTAAAAAAATGTGTGTGTGTGTGTGAGACAAAGAGAGAGAGAGAAGGAGAGAGAGATTCAAAGGAGGTATAAGAAAATGTAAAAAACTCTATGTATAGAAGTAGTTTACATAAGTTAGATGATGTCTATCTACTTTTGTAATTTACATTATTTTCATAAATGCAACCACTCCTTGATGCTCAATTTGGATAAATGTCATTTCTTATTTCAGCTAGTAGCTTGTTCGGTGGGATCCAATTTGTTTTGAATTTTTTTTATAGTAATCTAAACTTTATTTACCATTTTCATATGGCCATCAATATCTTATTTGATGTCTCTTTATGCTCTTTGTAGTGTATGTTAATAAAGGAAAAAGAGAGTAAAAATAAAATAAAATAAAAAATTTGGAATGGAAAAAACAAACTTGAGGTACTGATGTGGAAACAGTGATAAAAAAATCCACTAAATTCTTATGCCAAATATGATAGAGCATAAAATAAGTTCACAATGTGAGAAAAAATCCACACGTACTTTGGTTCATTATGACTCAAGTAAATGAACAATTCCACAAAAAAAAAAGAATAAAAAGCAAATAAGGCAAAAAAAGAGAGAAAGAAAATGATTATCTCATTATAGGTTGCCTATCTTATGAGTACCATGAGAGACAAAAAAAAAAGGAATTGAGTATGCTTCTCACTGATAGGATCAATGCAACCAAACTATGTTTTTGAAATTTTTTTTAACTATTTAAGTAACATTAAGGAGTGCTTTATTTAATTTTGAACTGATTATTTATTTTATATTAAGACTTGATCTAGTGATCTTTTTTATCTTTAAAATGTAGATAGAAGATTAGTGTGATTGTAGATAGAATAGGATCATTTGGCTATGTTTTATGAAGAAGTAGTAGGAAGTTTCAAGAAACAACTCAAACAGAATGCAACAAGAATTCAAAGTATATAACAAGATTCAAGTAAGAACTCAAAAAGAATTCAATAATAATTATAAGAATTCAAAAAGATTCAAAGAAATAAAATTTAAATATTACCATTCTAGTATTACTCTAAGAAGTTTTAGAAAGGGTATTCAATCTCAAAGAGAGAATTACTTATGTTATATTTTAATATCAATTATCCACTAACATGCTACAGTTTTATACACTCCATGCCATTTATTTAGGCACATGACACACAAATGGTTAACTAGCACATAACTAGTATTACATTGTATTTATATCCTATATAATATATGGCTCAACAAGATAATTGAAAAATAAGTAAGCTAAGATTACATGTAAAAAATTTACAAGAATCCTAATCAAAAAATGATGTTAAATTTGAAGGTTGACTATGTCTTCTTTAATTTGAATATCATTTATAATAGCTTCCTTTGTAATAGCTTGTAACATGTGGAAATATTAAGTGTCTTCACTTCTTACACAAATTGGTATTCTTCCTGCAAATATATTGTATACCTAAAAGATTGAATTAAAGCAATATCATTAAGGTTAGACAAAGCTTTATCATCAAAGGAAAACAATGTGATCGACTCAAGAACTAAGTATGCCAAATCATTATCTTGAGGATCATCTCTAGATGCCCCTACATAATTCTCCTCACATTTAGAAAAAAAATTTCGTCACATTGAAATCATTAAAATAAGGAGATAGGTCATCCATATTAAATATCCTTGAAATACTTCCATATGATTCAGCCGATTCAAGTTCATAAGCATAATCCCTAAATTTTATAAGGCTTTTAAATGGTCCATTATCTATTAACATTAGTTAATTTTTCCTTAGGTTTGGAAATCTTTCCTTATGTAATTGTGGAAACACTAAATAACCAAGATAATATATGTATTGACTACGATATTTATTAGCTTGTTTATGATTTTTCTCATTGGCTCTTTCTATGTTACCCTTAATTTGTTGATAAAGCTTTTAGAAGAGCTTAATTCATTCCTTAGCATCATAATTCTTAAGTCCAACTTTCCTTAAGGGTACCATATCAACTAGTATAAAAGGATTCACCCCATATATAATTTCAAATGGACTTATATTTGTAGTGATTGAAGGACTACGATTATAAGAAAACTCTGAGTGAGCTAACTTAATATGTCATTCTCTAGTACCCTTACATACTATTCCTCTTAATAACATGCCAAGCGTACACTTACTTTAGTTTGTCCATTAGTGTGTGGATGATGTGAAGTACTAAATAATAACTTCATGCCGAAAATGTGTCACAATGATTTCCAAACATAACTTAGAATCTTGACATCTCTATCTAAAACAATACTTTTAGATATGCCTTGAAGTCTCACAATTTTCTTGAAATACATATCAGCAACATGTGTATCATCATTAGTCTTATTGCATGGATTAAAATGATCTATCTTAGAAAATTTATCTACCAAAAACATAATAGAATCCTTACCTATTTTTGTGCTAGATAACCTTAAGATAAAGTCTATAATAACTCCTTCCTATGGTTGATAAGGTATAGGCGCATAGGTAATGGTGTATATGAATGTAACATCTAAAAAATAATTGAAAATTTTCATTCATTTCAAAAATCACATACAAAAATGGGGGTGCTATTGTCATGATTAGTATGAGCCTCGCCCCTGTCTAGCCTTATACTAACCATAAGACTAAAAGGGTTAACACAAATATAGAACTATAACAGAAATAGATTAAAACATGAAAGATTCTAACATTGAAATATAGATATACTAGAAAAAGAGAAAGTTAAATGTCAATACATATGAGAAATGAAAACAAATAATAGGGTCCCATTACTAAAGAAAATCGTAAGGAGCTAAGGAAAAGTAGTTTGGGATGCACTCTCTTTGGATTCGATTTGGAATACTAAGGCATCACTCTACCCTGACCAGGTCATCATACATAACATAGTCCTCTAAGGCCTCATCACCAACCTATATAGACTCAGGAGAGGCCACTGCTCGTGGAAATATGAACCACCCATAATAAGGGTGATCAATATGCTATGTACTGAGTAAGGTAATAATATAGTCAAATTAAAGCATAGCGATATAGAATACAGATATAATGCACACAGAGGATTATGTTAGATCAATTACCCCTATCAGAGTTTAAAGCCATTAGTACTATATTTACACATCTCTCAAATTATATCCATATGGGTTCAAGGACCCCACTATTATGATCGATGGACTAATAACTATATCGTCTAGGGTAGAACACTCCTGACTACTATTATGACTGGTAGACCGGTAAACCTACTACCATCTAGGGAAAGACGCACCTGACCACTACTACAACCGGTAGACGAGTAATTATGCTTTACATGGTCCTGATCCATGTGTAGTGATTAGTGCCTTTTTCATAGATTATTATCATCTAGGGGTTTCATTTATTAAGCTTGAGACCCCCACAATTGTGATTGGTGGATCAAGAATATAAACTATATGGTATAATGCACCTAAATACTATTATAACTGGTAGATTGGTAAGTATACTACAATTCATGGTAGAGCACACCTAACTACTATTATAATAGTTGGAACAGTACATATACCTCTAGGTATAGCTTAATGATCATCCACTTTAACTAATTAGTCTATTATTAATGTCTTATTTGTCATATGTCACACACCTAACCATGAATGACCCTTGTAACAATCTTGACCTACTACTACCCTAACAAAACCTGACCTCATGAAAACGCTAATATCTTAACCAAAGTTATCCACATTCTAGGACCTCTAACATTTTCCACCAATCTATGTGTGACTTTAGAAGCCTCATATTCATGGTTCATGACTGGATCTCCTTTTCCCCTCATCTATGATCGCCATCACCGATTAGGGTTTTCCATTTGAAATCCTAATATGGTCTATATGGCCCTAGCGTCTCCTTTTTTTATTTAGCCCTAAGCTTCCTTGATTCAAGTACCATAACAATACTCACCCTAACTCCAAAATATTATAGCCCAACTCCCACAACTCCCACGTGTGATCATGACCTCCTAATTGGTCACCTTGAAAACTCTAATATCCACTTTAAGTTTTGTACCCCTCTTTTATACACAACTCTACCCTCCATTTGTCTCAGCCCATGTACTCTATGATGTATGCCCCTCACCACAACATCATTGTACAACCAACTTCCTCAACTTTTCCCCACAACACACCCTATCCTTACGGTTGACCCCCAAAACCCTAGGTTGTGACCCTATGCACTTTCCTATCTTCTCACATACCAAAACTCCCCCAAGTCCACTAACTACCTAAAACACACTTTCATCCCCATGATTAACCTCAAAACATGGCCCCACCATGTTATTCTTGCCCCTATGCAAAGATCACACTCTCTATGTAAAGCTCACACTCCTCATGAAAAGCTCATACTCCCCATGAAATGTTTTTACCCTAACCCTCTCAATATCATTACCCTTTTTGTTACTTCACATTATTTTAAGGGATAGTTAGGATGATTCCAACATAACACTTTACTTACTCTACCCTCATTATGTTATTTCATTTACTTGGCAACTCAAGTCCCACCTTAGGCACCTGGACATAAATACATAATTTTTTAATCATTAAAAAGTATTACATTAACCCATGATAAGACTTAGCAACACACATAACAACAAGCACTAAACGTTATACATACCATTACCTTAAATCCTTACAAGCCAAGCTACAAAACACACCCTTAGTTCACATATACATATACACTCACAACACACAAATACACTCATTCCGTAACCAAGACACATAGCACAACCTAAACATGACCATATTCTTATGTAGCTGGCTCCGATCTTAAAGCAAAGAGATTTTATTCCTTCTCATAGGGGATTGCCGATTTGATACCAATAATAAGAACATCAACTTAGCTATTTTACTTCTTTCTAACCCTTTTTCCTTTCTTCCTTATTTTCTTAACTATAATAATAATAATAATAATAATAATAATAAATAATAATAATAATAATAATAATAATAATAATAATAATGTTATTAATAATGGATAGTGAAATAAAATGCTTAAAATAAGTAAGGAAGGGAAATATGTAACCAGAATAGAACAAACAAGTGAGGGTGAAGGCGATGGCATGGTGGTGGTAATGTAAAGAGGGGGTTTTAAGGTTGGAAGAAGGAGGGATGCTAGGGTTTCTTGTGATTATGGAAGTGCTGGCACAGGTGTCTAATGGTGGAGGTAGTAGTGCTCGTGGCGACGCGTAAGAGGAAGAGGGGAAAAGATGGAAGAAAATAAGGGGAAAAGGGGTGGTGGAGATGTTAGTGTTGTAGAGGAGGTTCTCCTATGTAGGAAGGATGGCAGGCAGGGAGGTATGGCCATCAATGGTTGTGGCACTGGTGGTGTGCAGTGGTACTTTAGATGGATGTGGAGAGGAAAGGAAGGGAAAGAAAGGGGCTCAGTGTGCATAGGGAGGTTTAGGGAAGAGACTAAGAGGGATCTAGGATGGTAATGTGGTTTGGTGGTAGTGTTAGAAGGTGTGAAGGGGGATAGGCATTCAAGGGAGATGAGATAGGAGAAAGGAGATAATATTAGGGTGGGGAATTGTTTACATAGATGGAGGAAGGTAAGCTGAAGAAAAAGGAAGCAAGAGGACAAGGAGGGGAGGGTTAGGTCGCTATCGACTGGCAATGGCAAGTTACATAACATGCATAGAGGTAAGAAGTTGTAGGGGGTAGGGGAAGTTCGGGGAGAAGGAAGTGTAGGGGGAACCGTGTAGGGGGTGTGCTAGCTACATGCCCTACATGGTCGAAAGAGGAAAGGGAGAGGGGGAGCAGGTGTGGGGGTGTTGCAAAAATGGTAGCAAGGTAGGGGAGATTTTGTAGGTGTGTGAGGGAAGAAAAGTAATGGAAAGAAAAAAAGAGGGAGAGAAAGGGAAGAATGGGGAGGCTAGCGTGTTTGAGCCACCACACGGGGAAAGAAGAAAAAGAAAGAGTTAGGTTAGTTGGGGGGAAGAAAGGAAGAAAAGGATTTATCATCACAATTAAATCATAGCTCCCAAAAAAAACTCCTATACATGCATATGTAAACCATTCAACATATTACACATGCATATAGCTCATATATATGAACACATTATCATTTTATCATGCAGTTTATAATGCTTGCAAAAAACTAAAACCCTAGAATGATTCTTCACTTAAACAACCCATCATGCTTGCACATAAATTCTACCATCTCATTAGTAATTATATTTGCTTAAACCTATGTTACACAAAATCATAAAATATCATCTTCTCCATGATATCTCAAGTGTCACCTAACCAATGAACGCAGAAAAAAAATATATATTGGCATCTAATATAAAATCATAACCTAACTCACAAAAAATATCTAGAATGTAATTGGAGAAATAAAGATTATGTGAGTTAATAATGTAGCAATGGGGAAACAACGGAGATACTCACACAACAAAGGGTGGGGTAATGTCACAACGTCATATAAGAAGGGCAAAGATACATTGATTAGTCATGTAAGAGAAGGTGAGGCTATGGTAAAGTCTCACATTTGAAAGGGATAGGAAATATCAAATTTTTTTATTACAAAGGGGGATTTTGGATA
This sequence comes from Tamarix chinensis, assembly GCA_030549775.1. Taxonomy (NCBI): domain Eukaryota; kingdom Viridiplantae; phylum Streptophyta; class Magnoliopsida; order Caryophyllales; family Tamaricaceae; genus Tamarix; species Tamarix chinensis. The sequence goes on along the minus strand of CM060177.1, from coordinate 58,688,951 downwards.
GTTCTTTCCATTACCAAGGGATCTGGTGGTGTCGGGTGTTGCTAAGAAGGAGGATAACAATGATTTTTTTTTTATGTAGAAAGGAGTGATATTTTGATGTTGGTTACCATTTCTAAGGGAAGTACCATTTTTTATATGGTGATAATGGAAAAATGATGAAGATAATAATGGGGATTTATCTTGGGAGAATGGGGAAGTAGAACAAAGGCTTAAGCTTTTTCTTTTTTGTGGGACAAAACACAAATATAGCGGATGAAGGGGACCATACATGGGGAAGTGGTGCAAACATATAAGCAAACAAAATTGAGGCAAAAATGGAAGGTAGTGGTATGGAGAAGAGTAGACCTATTGGGGTAGTATACATTGGGGACAAAGGGTGAAAAAAGGTAGAATCTTACTTGGAAAGATAGGGGTGCTATGTAGGATACCTAAACTTGGGGGGAAATATTATTAGAAAAAATAAGGTTTCTTAGTAAAATAGGCATATGCTAGAGTCTAACTAGGGTTAATTATAGTAACCAAAATTGTATCAAATTTTAACCTAACTAAATTTATATCTAAATTTCCATAAGAATACACATAATAATAACATATTTTAATGCAGAGTACCCTACAATAATTATTATAACTAATTACATATAATTTTTAGTTTCATAATTAGGGTTTTTACGAACATGGTGTTATTAATAAGTTAATCTTAAGGTACAATGGACTATTCAAGATCTAAGTTATAATCACTAAGATCACCTATTGATTAGCACTACCTATAGAGTTATCTTATTTACACAACATCTTTCAAGTTTTTTACCTAGGTAAGTATGCAATAGACACTCTGCACATTATCTTTCCAAAGACTTTAGTATTTGACGAGTCTTTGACCTATGAAGAACAACCTATGATCAATTTGGAAATAAATACTAGAGATATGCTTATAAAGAACTTTCCATAAGTTAAAGTCCTTTAGTTAATCCATGGTGCCTAGGAGACCATGTTAAAGACTAAGGAGGAGATTCTGGCAAAGTTACCAAATTTTTTCTCTTAGTGTAATACTCCTTGTGTAACCTTTTCTTCAAAAAGGATAATGACTCCTTTTGCCTTATTTTGATGAATGAGAGTGTTTTTTATAAAATGAAAATTTCTTATGTTTAATGGATTTTTAATTGTAACACCCCCAAAATTCACTACTGAAAAATTTCGTTTTATTAAAAGATAATAGCGGAAGCAGATAAACAAAACGTGAACTTTGGGAGTATTACCGCCACACTTAGTACCAGACCGGTTCACTCATACCGTTCCAGTACCAAGTGCTAAGGCTAAGAAAACGAAATGCAGATCAAAAGACATTCAACATGCATAAATCAGAGTAATTTGCAAGCTTCGACGTATTTAAATCAGAGTAGCGCATTGAATCGTTTTCAGGAATAAAATCCACCAATGGTGGTTACTTTAACAACGTTAACATTCAAAACCGAGAAATTAAATGAGGAAGAGAAAAAGCCATGATACCGGAAAATTCCTTACTCTCCTTCCCGTAACCCACTTGAGTAGCACCTGAAAACCTGCAAGGGCACTGCCCATTGAATAGGCAGGGGCCCCATAAAGGGAATCCCTTCAGTACTACGGTACTGAGTAACCCTTTAATACCACACTTAAAGATAGGCCCGCATACGACACATAATGCAAGCCACACACATATAAATAATGAGAGATGCATACATAACAATGTCAAACATAATACTTTATAAGTCACGATCGATACTTTGGGCCTTAAGCCATTATTCTGTCATTAATCCATCAATATCATATTTTATATCCATGTGAGTGCGAGAACCCCACTATTATAGCCGGTGGACCGGAAAGTATATACTCAGGGCAGAACGCCTCTGACCACTATTATTGCCGGTGGACCGGAAGATAAACACACAGGGAAGAACACACCTGACCACTATTATTTGTCGGTGGACCGGTCTGGCCCCGACTCACATGGTGTTCCACTATAGGTGATTAGTATTTTTCCATAATCTTATTCACATACATAACTGATTTTATTGAGCTCGGGACCCCCACTATTATTGCCGGTGGACCGGAATATATATGTAATCATCATCCAGGGCACAACGCTCCTGGCCACTATTATAACCGGTGGACCGGGATATATATATAACTCATCATCCAGGGCACAACGCTCCTCGCCACTATTATATCCGATGGACCGGTACTCATAATCACACACCAGGGCAACACGCTCCTGGACCACTATTATAACCGGTGGACCGGTACGCAATATCGTAAATCATATGGGTCCGGCTCATTAATATTCCACTTTCAATTATCGTATCTTTCCTTTCTTTAATCAGCACATCAATCATATTTATTTGCCTCGATTGGGAGATCGATAACCCGGGACACAAAGGTACACCGGTCGTACCAGTGCATATCAGCTACTCAGTACCCTTTAACCGTGAACCTAAGGACGCAAAGGTACCCTGGTCGTACTGGTGCATAAAGCTAACTCAGTACCCTACCGACAAGGACACCTAATCCATAAGTATGCATACCCCCTAACTAGGTCCGTAGAGCTAGGAAGAGTAAGATATAGGGCCTGGCTGGGGCACAAAGGCACACCAGCAAATACCAGAATAATCGTGGACTAAACCACGTCCTTAGGGTAGCGACCCCTAAGGAGTCACCATTCCCGATCTCGAGGTCTTTCACTTTAAGTAATAGTGTCTTAATTAAGGTGATCACAGAAAGCACGATGATCCGATACTTACTCACTTTCAATCGTTCCGATATCATTAGTCATTTCTTATTCAGATGATTATCCAGGATATCACAGAGAAACCATTAAGGTCATACTAATTATCAAATACTCTTACTTGGCTAATCAGCATCATTTAATCATATTAATGTTCCACAATCTCACAGATGTGTTAGGTACAAATTACTCATTTTCCCTTTACTTATATAATCGTTAGGTATCCGTTCCTTACTTGATAAATTACCACATTGCCCTTAAGGTTGCATAATTACCAAATTACCCCATTGTCCAATTTAGATTACCGAATTATCTCATACACTTTTTAGATCATCATTCACCCCTCATAATTACTACACTTGTCATATTTTCCTTTTGGTTGGTTATATTACCAAATCGCCCTCCTCCTTTGTTATAATTACAAAACTGCCCTTGAGTTGGATAAATTACCAAATTACCCTCCTTCGTTATCATGATTACTATTTTTCCCCTTTAGTTGGTTAAACAATTATCACTTTACCCTTTTATCGGCTAAATCACCAAATTGCCCCTTTAGTTGAACAAATTACCAAATTGCCCTTCTCCTTTATCATAATTACCATTTTACCTCTATCAATTATTTTAATTGCCATTTACCCTTTTTAATTATCACAAATCCCAAATTACTCTTCTTCATAATTACCAATATTAATTTACCCTTTTTCATAATCAAAATTTCTATATTACCCTTCTCCATTGTTAAAATTACCATAATGCCCTTTAATTGGTTAATTTACCAAATTACCCTTCTATAGTATCATACTTATCCAATTGACCTTCTACAATCATAATTTAATTGCCAAATTATCTTTTGTCGTTATTATAATTACCAAGTTACCCCTTACTCCCAGGTTTACCATAATATCCTTTCATTTACAAAATTACCATTTTACCCCTTACATCCAATTTTACCATAATATCCTTTTATTTATGAAAATTACCACCATACATCTTTTACTTTACCAATTACTATTTTACCCTTTTACATCCAAGATTACCATCTTTATCTTTCCTTACATAATTACCATTTTTCCCTTCTTTTCCAATTTACCATATTACCCCTTTACTTATAAATTTCCACTTCGCCATTCACTTATAAAATTTACCATATTACCCTTTACTTATGAAATTACGATTTTGCCCCTCTACCTCCAAAATTACCATAATGCCCTTTTTACTTGAACAATTACCATAATGCCCTCATTCATCCAAAATTACTATTTTACCCCTACTTCCAAAATTACCATTTTACCCTTCTTTCTCATAACTTACAATTTTATCCTTTACTTGTAAATTATCATTTGGCCATTTAATTATAAAATTACCATATTATTCTTTTGTCTCAAAAATTACCGAAATACCCTTCTCCACTTATAGAATTTCCACTCAACCCCTTTATTCACCATTTTTATGAATTTTCTAACACTACATAAATTAATGATATTAATACTTCATTTTTATTATCTAAGTCCACCAACTTGTCATTTTACAACATAATACTCATTAGCAACTACACACATTGATTTATATACCTCATAAGCATAATTACTAAAATACCCTTAAACAATAACATCATTCATGCATTAACAACATGGTACATCATAAACAAGTATTTAACATTTCTATCCATATTCCAACTCCTTCCTTAATTAACCTACCTACATATGGCATAAAAGTTATCATGCTATTTATTTTTAACAAACAATATAAGAAACCATAAACATATCATGCTAAGCATATAAAACATGCATAAAATCATACTAAACCCTAAATGTGCTAGCTTGCGTTTTTCCATATATTTAAGGGAGGATTAACGGTTACCTTAATCCCGCAAAATATCAAATCTTACCAAGCATATTTAGCAACTCAACACCTAAAAATAATATCCATCATGTTTATGTTAGAAATAAGAACCAAAGCATAAAACTTTATAAATTTTAATTAATAAAACACTTAACATAAAATACCATTTTACCTTCAAAATTATCCAAACAATTTTTAAAACCAAGGGGAGCTCATGCTGCATGAGCAGCGTGAGTTTCATGCAAAATTATGGGGAGAAAAGGGTTCGATGGGGGTGAAGGGAGAAAAATAAACCATTTTCGGGTTAGGGTCTTTAGGCTAGAAAAGAAGGTGGTTAGGGGAAGTTCTAAGGCAGGAGAATGGTGTAGGAGTGTAGAGGGGGTGTAGGTGGAGGCAAAGGATGGTTTCAAGGCGGCATAGGGCGGCGGAGACGGCGGCGGCAAGGCGGCGAAGGTGGGCTGCCGAGGAGGGTCGAGGGAAAGGGTTGAGAACGAAGGAAAAGTGGAGGGAAAAATGGAGGGGTTCAAGGGCTGGTTTCGGCCAAATAACGCATGGCGGTTGTAGAAGGGGTTGCAGGGAGGAGATTGGTGGTTTGGGAGGCGGCAGAGGCGGCCGGACGGCGGCGGAAATAGTGGTTGCAGGTGGCTCGGCGGTAAGGGGAAAAATCTGGGAAGAAAAAGGAAAAGGAGGAGAAGGGAGGAAGTGTAGGGCTCGAAGGGGCTGTGTGGGGGTGCAGGGTGGTAGCAGGCGGTGGCAGAAGGCGGCGCAGGGCTGGGCTTGGTGGTTCAGGCGGCGGAGGCTGGCGGTGATAAAAAAAACGAGGAAGAAAAATGGGGAAGAGGAAGGAGAGAGGAGGGAGCTCGGGGGAAGAGAAGGGATCGAAAATGAGGGGAATGGAGGGCTGGGTAGATGTAGAAAAAGAAGAGGGAGAAGATAGGGGTAGGGATGGTCGGCGAATGGCGCTGCAGGTGGCAGGTGGTGGTCGGGTGGCAGGGGAAGACGGGGAAGAAGAAGGAAAGAAACAAGGCACGCGAGGCTGTGGTCTAGGGCTGGTTTGGCTCGAAAAAGGAAGGAAAACGACGGGGAAGAGAGAGAGGGAGAGGGAGCAGGTGGTGATGGCAGGAGGCAGTAGTTGCAGGCGGCCGGACGCTCGACCATGGCAGCACTGGTGGTCGGGCGTGGGAGAAGGAAGAAGAAAGGGAAGAAGGTGACTGGGGCGGTTGGACCGGCGCAGAAAAGGAGAGCAGCCCGGCCGGTCCAAAGGAAAAACAAAGAGGACGACAGTTGGGCTGGAGGGACGGACGGTGCGCAAGGGAGGAGAGGGAGGAGGCGTGACGCGGGCCGAAGGCCCAATGCCCAGGGGTTGGGATTGGTCTGGCCGGGCAGCCCAAAGTGGGGAGTAAAAGGGAAAAAAAAGGAAGAAACGGAAAAAGGGTAAAAGAAGGAAATGGAAAAATAGGAAAATAAATTAAATTAGTTTATAAAATTATAAAATGTAATATTCTTGATAATTTATTTAATTTAATAATTTAATTTATTATAATCTAATATTTTAGTTTAAAAAGGATAAAGTTGGTAAAATATTAGTTTGGAAAATTATTTAAATAAAACAATATGATAATAGAAAATTATTTATTTTTAATTTATTAAATACTCTTATCCAAATTTACATACTCTAAAATCCATAAAATAATTAAAATAAATAATCTAAAAGCAATTTTATTCCAAATAAAAGTAATTTATTAAAATATAGGTTTTCGAAATTTTTGGGGTATTACATTAATAGTGCTTGATCTTAATTTATTATTATATATTAGGTTTAATTTGAAATGGAATTGGAAATGGGCTTAGAAATTACAATAAAATGATTTTTCTTACTTTACAAGTTGGCAGGTTCTAAAACCAACAAACTAGTATATTATTTTATGTAGTGTTTTGATTTGATAGAATTAATCAAATTGTTTGATAAATCAATTGATTGGAATATAAAATAGTTAAATAGTCATTCAAATCAACAACTAGTTTATTATGAAACGTAACCTTTCAAACCGTGGTTTTTCTTGGAAAAATTATTTTAATGTTTGGTAATTTAGTAATCCAACTATAAATTGCTTCCTATGTAATATATAACCATTTACATCATTTACCCTAGCTCGTCCTTGCTATGAGTGGATTCGAGGTCTGATTTTGAAAAAAAAAGGAGTGGATTGCCTCACCCTTAGTCTTATTTTTTCCCTCTCTTCTATACAGATATGGAATGGATTCTACACAACTAAGGTATTTGTTTCCCACTCTAATCCTCATATTTCCTTTCTTGTGTTACACATGTTTTTGGAATATCTAGAATTATATTATCTAGAAATCACCATTAGGGCTTTAGAAGGAAGTCAATTATTTCCTTGATAAATCATCCTTTTATGGTCCATATTTGAATGATAAATTTTAGTTTTGATTCATAGAATCTCCCTCATTCATTTATTTGTTGACTTTTTGGTTATAAATAGCCTAATGATAAATCTTCCTATCGTTTTTCAACCTCATAAATGTTTTGAGTTTCTCTCAATATTGGCGTTCCACTCTTTTAATAGATGTAACCCTTCTAATTCTTCCTCTATTTTTATCTTTTTTTATCATCACTTAAGAAAAAGTTAGATTAAGCAAATATTGAGTTTTATTTTTAATTAATTCTTTCCTTATTCTCTTCCCTGATTTGTATTTCTTGATTTTTAAGAATTATATGAGTATTTCTAAGTTTTAACTTCTTATTTTCAAACTTTTAGAAGCTAGAATCTTTAAGCTTAAGGCTTGGCTTTTTTGTGTAGATTTTACTAAGCTTTCATATAAGTCATTATTACGTTTGAAATGTGGTATGGATAAGCATGTAAGCTAATATAGCTGGTAAATTTTCATACTTGTAAGCTTTTATGACTTTGTTTGAGTTTTAGTGATGTATGTTAGAATATTTAAGAAATATTAGAAAAAGCATGATTATATGAGAAATATGGTTGATTCTATGAAATGCTACACGACTTAGTGCAGGAGCATGTGTAACCTCTTTTTTATGTGACAGTGTTGTTATGATTTTTATATGGTTTAATTTTTTAGCCTTCATCATATCTATACGTCTAAATTTTGTGGTCTATGAGCAAACAAATGTCTAGATAAGCTAAATCATTTGATTGGTCCTTAAAATAGTTAACTTGTTAGCTTAAAGTAGAGAACTAGATTATTTGTGTTTTTTTTTGTTTTCTCTCTAAACAAACCCATCAATAGTTGTGATAGGTGCATATTTTATGGAATTATTTGATTTAACTTGACCTATCTTATGCTATTTTTAAAAGAAGTTCACATTTTTCCTTGCGTTTTCTCTACTAGCCTAGTTTTATAGGAAAAGATGAAATCAAGGTAATTAGGGTTAATAGCTAAGGAAAAGAAGTAAAATATGAGAAGAAAGCTTGAATTAATGGAAATTTGATGTTACCATCATGTAATACCTAAAAAGAGAAGCCATGTAAAGAAAAATTAAGAGAATACCATGAAGAGATAGGAAATACAAGGGCCCCGGATTTATGAAAACATGATACTTATTTCCTTTATTCTCCTGTCATGTCATCAATTAATTCATCTCACGTACATAATGTTAGAGAAAAAATATAGGTGATGAATATTTAATAATATAGACCATATGTTTGATAGATTTTAGATATGATTTAGATGGTCATCTATCTATATATACAACACATATTAGATCGAATAAAACATCTAAGAGCACCACCATAAGAACTTCAACTACATTTTCATTATTTCTAAATCATTATGGCTCTTTTATTGGACTTATTTAGTTATTTTTTGTAATTGTATAATTGAAGATCATAAGGTATTTATGGTTTTGTAGTCTCCCAAGTACTTTATTTCAATTACTTTTTTATTCATTCTGTACTTATTATTATGCTTAATATAGTTCCTGTTATTCATTTATTTAATTAAGTTTGTGCTTTTGTGTAGTTTAATTTAATAATTATTTTTTAGCCTCTCTGTTTTTATCAAAGTTATAATTTTAGTTGCTTAAATTTTGTATTTTCTAGTTTTATTTATATGTTATGCTAGATTATTGGGGTAGAAGGATAATTGAAGGTTATGGGATGATTACTTGTGAGATTTGAATTGGAATTCATTATTATGTGCATCTTTTGATAGATTATTAAAGAAAGTTTAATGATCATCGATCCACGACTAGTAAATTATTATCTCAACTAGAATCAAATGCTAGAAGAGTATAGTTAATCTGTAATTGCTAATTTATACATCTGCAAGTGGCATATAGATTATTTTATTTAATCTATGCTTATTAATATTTAGAATAACATAATGAAAGCATACTATAATTAGTTTGACTTCACTAGTTGAGACAGTAGTGAAAGGAGGAGTGAATGTCCAAATATATGGAATGTGTTTCTGTACGGGTCATGCTACCAATGTATGTCCTACTTTGCAATAAGGGTAACTAGATAATGTTATAGGTGAACCTCAATGAAACCTAAAATATGATCCTTATGCTCTAACTTATAACTTAGGATGGAGGGATCATTGCAACCTATGGTAAGAGAATAATAAAATACCAACATTGTACCAAAATTAGCAAGGATATAACCAAAGCCGAGGATTCTATCCTATTCCGCCGAACAAACCAAACCCTTCATTTGTGTAAAATCCTCAAACATCAGTGCCACAACAATCTAGAGGAATCTTATTCAAGGATATAGCTAAATCTTTAGCCTATAACACCCTTCATTTTTAGTAAGAAATAAGAAATAAGAAATAAGGTAAAGAACATAGAAAGTTAGGTGAGTCAGTTAAAATTTTTTGTAGGTAAATTGCAATCACACAATTCTTCAAAGTTACATAACCAAAAAAAAAGGATTCCTAGAGAAAACATGACTGTTATCACAACTAGGAGTGGAAAATAATTACTTGGACTAAAGAAATTTAAATATGACCACTAGAAGTTAGAAAGTTAGGTGAGTCAATTGGAAAATTCTATTAGTAAGTTGCAAGCATAGAGCTCTTCAGAGTTAGCCACCTAAACATAAATGAATCCAAGAGAAGATGTGAGTACTATCACTACTGGAAGTGGAATACAATTAAGTAGTCCAAAGCAATATAAGGATAACCAAGGGATAAAGCAAGAAGAGGAAGAATCAACCAATATAGAAGAAGAGATCAAAGAAAAACCTCCCAAGGTAAATAAAATAATTTCTCCTAACCCTTATAAACATGTTGCTCCTTTTTCTAGGCGATTAGTTAAGGGTGAGAAGCAAGATCATGAAAAGAAGAAACTAGAAATTTTTAAGAAGGTGGAGTTAAAAATCCCCTATTTTTAATGCTCTATGCCTAGGACCCCTTAATGAGGCACATGTTGTGATCCAATTAGATGATAGATCTACTAGACATCTTGATGGACTGATAGAGGATGTTTAAGTTCAAGTGACTTAACTTGTTTTTCTTGCTAGTTCTTATGTTATAAACATGCAAAATGATTGACCTTCTAACCATTTTCCTATTCTATTAGAAAGACCATTTCTAAACTCTTGTTAAACTAAAATTGATGTATATAATGGGGTTCTTACTATACAATTTGATGAAGAAAAAAGGTCATTTTAATATTGATGACTACATGAGATACCAATAATAACACCCTTATTTTTTACTATTGAAAATTTTGTTTTAAAAACATTATAGAAGCAGAAAGTTGCAAAACATTAGGAAAATGTAGTGTTACCACCACATCAAACAAAAGATAAACATCAACCACCCATGCTATGTGTAGATATAAGGATGAGAATCAAACCAAATAAACTAAAGTAGAGTTCACCAAAAATATATTATATTAATGCTGAAGGAAAGGTTTTCAAGCACATGACATGGATGGTCCATGAATTTTCAAATACATGAGAGAAAATTAAGCTAGAGTATAAAATCCCAAATTATAGAAACTAATGTAGGTCATATCCCTAAATTTTGGTCCATCAAGGATCACGCAAAAATATCCAGATATCCATACTCTTAGAACCCACACCCAAAATGTGTTATGCCTAGTAATAACCATCCTATAAAATTTACAGATAGTCCTCAACTCATGGGAATGAGTAGGTGACAAAGAAAATGGATACATTGGTATACTTCTTATTAAAGAAGCCAAGTTACCTATTCAATAGGCATCATAAGCATACAAAGTTCCAAAATAATATGGAGATCATACGATTATATTTGATTCCTATTCCATACAAACAAATATACATGATTTATCATGGTCATAATGCATCAGAAAATCACACCATACATGACTTATCATGCTTATCAACATAACATAACATCATAGACTAAAACATGAAATTTACTAAGTAGATTTTCTAGCTATTATTAAAGCTTCTATCATCTATGCACATAGTTTCCCAATAAGTCCATTTTCCTACATACGTCATCCCTTAGGTCATTTATTCATATGTCATATCTTTTACCATTCTTTTCCTTTTTATTATTATTATTCTCTTTATCCACATTCTTATCAATTAATGGATTGTGCACCTCTCCATGGTTTCATGTCCCATGGATATCTATCCAAACAAAGGACATAAAGTCTGGATGAAGGCAGTTAAACACCAATAGACTAAGTTCATGCCAAAGCTATGTAATAACCAATGGAAATGAGTCTTGTTGGAAGCCAAAAACCACTTGGGTAACCAGATCCTTTAGTATTAATACCCATAGGATGTCAGCAGTTTCTAGAGTAGGTAAGTGACCAAGATCTACTAGGATTCTACCCAAAGGCATACCCCAAATAAACCAATAAATGTCCTATGGCAGAAAACCCATTAGCTATTCAAATATTGGGTAACTAAGACCCATACATAGCTCAATCATTTTTCATTTTATGTAGTTAGTACATTATTTATTATGGTTACCTGGTCATAAGAGGCCTATAAAACATATAATTAATTCATCTACAAGCTTTTTTAGGCTTAACCATTTTTGTTCCCCTAAACAAGTGGTGTAATTTCCATTAGTTCATATCTAATATTAAGCAATCCATCAGACTAATCCATTTTATGATGATAAGTTAGATTGTATTACCCTTTAAACTATTAGATACATATTCAGGTTTTCCCATTAAGGCCTTCACAAACACCTATTGAGTATACTATGAATTATGATCCATTTAATCCATCTATTAGATTGTTAGTCCATGAAAAAAGTTTATTTCTCTCATTAACTAATCATATAGTAGCATTGGGCATAGTCTATTAGCATATACAAACCAAATGATCATAACCACACAATCCTGCTAAACCAATTAATCAGTTTGCCTAACTAGTCAATTGGTTTCACCAACCCATCAATCAATTTTGACTAACTAGCAGATCTATTTAGCTTAGCTAAACCTTGATTTCCATCGATTGGCCAAATAAGTCGATGATTTTAAGGAGAGAGTGACCAAGGTCATCATAGACCTACCGATTGATCAAATTTACCCCACAAGTCGATTGTTTTAAGGGATTCGTTATTGGTTTGACCTAAATAATTGATTAGTTTATCCTTAAATAGCAAAAAATGGATATGCTCCATGTAATTCACACTAAAAGATCCTACCAAATCCTAGCCAAAAAATATCATTACTTCTTTCCATTGTTTTCAACACATAAACTGAAACATGTTGCATATTCAAGTAAATCAACCCTATTTCCTCACAATTTATTCATTTTCCTATAATTTACAAACCTTTCATAATGCATCAATCTAAAGCAACATTATTTTGCAAAACTATAAAATTAACATATTATAGGATATACTGCATCACATGCTTATTTTATGCACATTGCAAAGGTAAAAATAACTTACATTATGAAAGAAAAAAATTTCCACAAATGGAAAAACTTAATCTAAAATATTTTAACTTCCAAACCATTAAAATATAAAGTTAAAGCTTTAGAACTTTATGAATAGTCTTTACAAATTATAATTCAAATTAGAATGAAAGAGGCTTACCAATGTTAATAGAAAATAGAGGGAAATTATGTTGAGAGAGACTCAACTTCCTCCTATATTTAAACCCCCTTGCTTAAAGATAAAAAAGAATGAGATAGAGAAGGGATTAGAAGAGTGGAGAGAAATCAAAATTAATCTCAAAGTGGGAAGGAAGAACAAAGGTGATAGAGAGTTAGGAAATCTATGAGGATAAAAGAAAAGTGAGTAGAAGGGGTGATTAGAGCTATTTATAGCTACGAATTGATTCAAGAATGAGTGGGGTTATGTAAAAGATTAGAAACTCTAATTTCAACAGTTTAAATTTGAGCTAAATGGGTTGATTTTGTCAGGGATATGGTGATTTCCCTTTTAAAGCTAAAAAGGTGATTTAGTGGAGAATATAGGTTGAATTAACTAAGAAAATACCAAACTAAATAATGGTAATGGAAGATTAGTGTAGGAAGGAATCTCCTAACTAAGCAAAGATCCTCTAGAAACTGAAGCGAAGATTATAGAGATATATAGAGGAGAGAGGTGAAAGAACACATGGTTGATATCATCCTCTCCCACAATTGTCCAAATAGAACTCTTAAATTAGTTCAAAACAGCAGCTAGAGCTAAATACATAATAAGAGGTGTTAAGAATCTTTTAATAATAGCATGGAGTGGAATTATCAAGGTTCCACTGTAGTATATAAAATTTTCTTCAAAAAAATTGAGCTTTGAAGATATCCTCAGCCCAATAACCCAATTGATCAATTTCACCTCTTAGCCAATTGTTTTATCGACTAGTGGATTAGTTTCCTAAATAAGTTGATTGGTTTGGTCAACTAAACCCTTTAGCTAGATTGACTAACTAGTCAATCCGTCTACTTGAAAACTCATTTTATTAAATCTCAAAAACTTATTCCAATACAATTTTTCCTCAAACTAAATTGTTCTTCCAAATAAAAATTAATATTATCAAATTTTAATAAACACCACAACTTTTCCTTCAGTAAAACCCTTATAAAAAGATTTTATATTACAACACTTTCCCCTTAAAGAGATTGAATCCCTAAAGCCTAATAATTAAGGTCTAGGCATATTATATAACACACAATAATTCATAAAGTACATTCATCAAAGAAAAAGGGGTTACCCTTTAAAATAAAGACCACACAAACAAACATCACACTAGGAGAACAACTCTAGGTACTTCACTTAAATATTCTACTTAGTCGCCCAAGTGGGCTCCTCGGTGTCATGCCATGACCAAATGACCTTTACTAGTTGAACATTCTACTACATGGCTTGGGTCTTCGTGTCTAAGATACGTATTATTTGTTCTTTGTAAGTAAGAGATTCATTAAGCTCTAATGACTCTGGTAGAATGGCATGTAAAGGATCTATTACGTACCTCCATAACTGGGATATATGAGAGACATTACACACACATGAAAATTCCATTGGTAGGGATAGACAATAAGAAACATTACTAACCTGATCCATAGTCTCTTATTGTCCAACCTACCTTAGATTGAGATTATCCTTTTTATCAAATCTCATTACTCCCTTTATTTGAGAGACCTTCAAAAGGACTCTATTCCCCACCTCATAACCACCATCTGTCTTCCCAAATCTATGTAACTCTTCTATCAATATTGGGCTACTCTCCTCTGATCCTAAAATAGTCAAATTTGATTCATTGTCTCCTTAATAATCTCTGGTCCCAACACAATCGTCTCACTAATATCACTCGAGTACAAGGGACTATGATACTTTCTCCTATATAAGGCTTTAAAAGGTGTCATCTTAATACTAGTTTGATAACTATTGTTATATGATAACTCAGTCAAGTCTAGGCGGTCATCACAACTACCTCTAAATTCTAACACATATGCCCAAAGCATGTCCTCTGAAGTTTAAATAGCCTTCTCTATCTAACCATTAGTTGTTGGGTAAAAAGAAGTACCCATCCTAAATTGAGTTCTAAAAGTATCTTGTAACTTTTTCCTAAAGTGTTACAAGAATCTAGATTCTTGATCTAATACTATGTCTCTAGGGAGAACATGTAGTTGCACAATGTGTTTCTTTAAGTGTTAGCTAGTTGCTCCATACTACACATCATCTTCATTGGTATCAACACTGTCGACTTAGTCAAGTGATCCACAATAACCTCATTTGAATCAAATCCATTATAGGCCCTCACAAGACCCACCACTAAGTCCATAGATATGCTTTCTCACTTTCCCTTTGGAAATTCTAATGGTTATACTAACCCTACTAGCCTCTTATGCTTGATCTTAACCTTCTAATAGGTTGAACATTAATCAACAAACTCTACCAGTTCCTACATCCTATGGGGCCATATACCTTCTTCAACTCCTTTTATAACTTATACTTAGCTAGATGGATAGAATAAGGAGTATAATAACCTTACTCTAGGATTTGCATATAAGATAAGCACACCTACCATAGTATCAGACACCTCCATTCTCTTGCACTTGAAACCCTTTGGATATACCTTCTATAATGTCCTATTCGATCCTCTAAAACTTAACATCACCAAATTCATGAGCATATCAATGGTGTGATGGTGAGCACACTCATTCTTACCCCAAAACTACTAACATTGATGAACTTGATCTCCATCTCCTTGAACACTTAACAAATATTTTCCAACACCACAATCATTTTCAAGGAATGAAAAATCTTATAGCTAAGTGCATCTACCTCCACATTGACATTACCCTCGTGGTACGTCAATTCCAAGTCATAATCCTTGACCAACTCTAATCATCAACATTATCTTAAATATAAATCCTACCATGTGAAAATGTACTCGAGGTTATTATGATTATTGTAGAGCTTGTACTAAACTCCATAGAAGTAATGACTCCAAAATTTAAGGGTGAACACCCCTACAACAAACTCTAAGTCGTTCATTAGGCAATTCTACTCATGTTGCTTTAATTTTTGGGAAGTACATGCCACCACTTTCCTATGTTGCATCAGCATGCAAACTATCCCATGCTTAGATTAGAAGCATTAGTGTATACTTTGAAACCATAAGATTCTCTTGGTAAGGTGAACACTAGAGAGGTAGTCAAATTCTTCTTCAACTATTCAAAAGTTTCACCTCACTTATCATCCCACTAAAATTTTATAGCCCTTTTTAGAAAATTCGTCGATGGATGAGAAATTTTGGAGAAGTCCGTGATAAACCTATGGCAGTTACCGGCTAATCCTAAAAATTTTGCACCTCCATGACGAAAGTTATTTTGGCCACTCCAAAATTGCTTGAGCATTGGAAGGATCCATTGCCACCTGTCCTTTAAAATTGCATGCTTAAGAAAAGCCACTTGATTCAGCTAAAACTCACACTTTGAAAGCTTTTCATATAACTAGTGTGACCACAACAACGCTAAGATTTGTATTAATTATTGTTTCTACTTCTCTAGATCACTAGAGTACATGGGGATGTCATCGATGAAACATAACAATGAAATAATCTAAGAACGATTAAAAAATGTGGTACATGAGAGAATGTTGTTCGTGGAATAGTGAGTCTAAAAGGCATTAATATGAAATTGTAATGGCCATATGTTCTCAAAAATGGAGTATTGGGTATGTTTTGTTCTAGTATCCTCAAATGATGGTAACATGAGTGAAGATCAGTCATTGAGAACACCTTAGATCCCTTGAGTTTGTCTAATACATCATCGATCCTTGACACCGGGTAATGGTTATTCATTGTAACCTGATTCAACCCGTGGTAACCAATGCATAATCTTAGGATCCCATCTTTTATCTTCATGAATAGGGCTGGAGATCGCAATATACTTGGTTAGATATAGACCTTTTCCAACTCCTCCAATTGATCCTCAAGCTCTTTCATCTCTATAGGTTCCATATAGTATTAGGCCTTAGATACAAGTTTTATCCCTAGTAATGCATCCAAGGTAAAATTGATATCTTAAATAGGTAGCATACCTAAAATCTCATTAGGAAATACATCATGATACTCAAAAATCACTATAATTAGCTCTAATGCTATCTTAATAGCCTCAGTATTTCAAACAATGCATAAGAAGAGCAGGTACCCCTTACAAATAAGGGTGATAATCACGATTGCAAATATAACCTTTGCATAGGTTCACACTTCTGATATGAGATCCTAACATCTTTTAGTCCTCACCGAACCACACATTCCTATGTGTAATCTATTAGAGCTTGGTACTTCCCAAACATGTCCATTCTAAAAAATACATAGAAGTCACACAATTTGAGCACCATGTGATCTCATGGAAACTCTACTCCCCCAACTATTAAGTATACCCCATTATAGAACCTAGAGCACGCAATCTTATCACCTAAAGGACACACAACCAAAGGGGAAATACTATCAAAAGGAGATAACAAATCTTTAGCTACGAATGTGGATGACATAAAAGAATATGATGCCTTGAAGTCAAATAATATGCATACTCAAAAGGTAGAGATAGTAAGAATATTGTTCACCACACCGGTAAGACATTTTCTCTTTGATTAGCTAATTATGTTGAAGTGTCCTCCTAAAGGAACTCTCATAGCACTGGGTTGATCTTTAACCTTACTGAACAGTGAGAGGTTTCTGGCCTTTGGTTGACTAGTTCGACCAACAACACTAGTTAGTGATAGAAGAATCAATCTATAGTTGCGGCTTCTATATAGATCCACTATTCTGAGCTTGACACTAACCTTATTGAACACTACCACCTCTGACATGATACTCATAGGCCTTATATCCCATCATACAACACCCATGGTAAGTCTCCTTACTGTCTCCATAATCTACTCCTTGGTGATCTTCTTTGCAACATTTATAGTGGTAATGCCTCTCTTAGACATATCCCCTAGACTGACCTCCAATGCGAGGTACTGGCCCCATACTCCTTCCATACCTAGGGAGCATGCTTCTTTTAGAGTAGGCTTTCTTCCTATCACCGGGACGTTGTTGATCCTCAAACTTCCTTCGCCCCCAATTGGCAGTCAAGGCTTATATGACTTGGGAAACCTCCAAAACACATCTATATGTTCCCAACATGTTTAGCGGAGTAACTCCCACTAATGGCTCTTAGTATTTGATCCCCAAGCCAATCTTGTAATGGTGAACCCGTATTACCTCATTAGCCTCTACCTTAAGATCTAATTAGACCAGGCCCATAAACCTCATGTAGTACTCCTCCATCAACATGTCTCCCTATTGAAGGGTCATGAACTTTTCATACTTCTTCATATGGAGATGTGTGGGGTAGAATCAAACATAAAGCACCTCAAGGAATGATCTCCAAAGAGTAGTCTCTCTACCTCTATGTTGGACGCTCCTCCACTAGGTGTTTGCTCTCCCCCTTAGGTAATATACTACCACATCAACCCTTTTATCCAAAAGGCAACCACATTTGATGAAGGTCTTCTCCATGTCCCTGACCCATCTCTCCATAATGTCAGAGTCCTCCTAACCATTGAATATTAGTGGGTTATGATACCCAGCCCTATTGAGATAATCCTCCAACACTAGTGCAGGTACTGGTACTAGTTGTTGTTATGGTTCTTAGATCTGGCCTTCCATATACACACCGACACTCTCTATAAATGCTTTAATATACTTGTAATGTCGATTAACAACCATGGATTCCTAAATATTCTGAGTAATAGGAAATAATCCATGGCTGATTACTAAGAATCACACAACAAGTTAACATAAAGGCTATCTATAACACATTCCCCAACCCAGTCTCACACACATACATTCTAGTTTGAATAAAAGTATTTAGCTTTTAATTATGCACCTAAATAGATGAGAAATTATTAAAAAGACAACCTATGGTATTAATTCTTTAAAACAAAAAATATTTAAGAAAAAGGTTTGATGCTAACCTATGGTATCATCTTAAACAATTAAGAACTAGAAAACATTTTTTAAAAATCTTTGATACCAACATATAATAACCCTATTTTTCAATATTAAAAAATTTTGTTTTCAAAACATTACGGAAGTGGAAAGCTACTAAAAACTTGGAAAAAATGAGGTGTTACCACCACATCAAATATAGTATAGCCACAAGTTGCCTGTCCCATGTTAGATATAATATTAAGAATCAAACTAAAATACATTATGCCAAACACATGTTATATAAATGTGGAAGGAAAGGTTATTAAGTACAGGACCTTGATGGTCCACAAATATTCAAATACATGAAGGAAAATTAAGCCAGATTATAAAATACTAAATTGTGCAAGTTAATGTATGTTGTAGCCCTAAACTCTAGTTCATCAAGGATCTCACAAAATTCTTCAAATTTCTACAGTATCATTACCCACACCAACACGAGGTAGGCTTACTAGTGACCAACCTCAAGCAAATGGACACATTGATACACTTTATACTGAGCGAGCTAAGTTACCTCCTGAATGGGATTCACATGCATACAAAGTTTCAACATAATATGGAGATTATACTAACATATTTCGTGCTTATTCCATACAAACATATATACATGCTCTATCATATTCATAATACATTAGAACCTCACACCATACATGAATCCTCATGATTATCAACATAATGCAACATCATAGATGATAACGTGGAAAATACTATTATCTAGATATTATTAAAGATTCTGTAACACCCCCAAATTTACTACTGAAAAATTTCGTTTAAATCAAAAGTTTTAGCGGAAGCAAGAGAATTAAAAACCGTAAACTCGGGGGTATTACCGCCACACTTAGTACCAGATCGATCCATAACTACCGACCCGATACTAAGTGCTAAGGCTAGAAAGAATAAAACCAGAACAAATCATTCATAGAACACAAGCTTTACGAGATCAGAGTGCGAAGGTCAAAAGTTACATTCCGAAATACAATTTAAAAGGTCCATACATCAGAATACTTAAAATAACGGAAAAGCAAGGTACAATAAAACCCTCGAAAAAATTAAATACAACATTTGTAACCTCTAAAGACAAATACGATTAAACCACACAATTTTCGAAGGAGAATATCCGGACCGCTTACTCACTCAGATCAAGCCTTCCACCCCAAATCAGAATCAACCTGCACAAGAGGTCTGCTCCCCACCATTGGTGGATCATCACAGGACCCATTCAATCAAGGTAGTATCAGTACGGGTCCAGTACTGAGTAAGGGCGCAGGTGCGCTAAGGCCAAACATACAATCATACCACATAGCACACACATCACAAACATATAAGTCACATGCGATAACGCACAAGATAAGGCCTGAGTACTTTTCCGGTGACTTATTCTTTATTCTCATTAATGATAAGTCCATTTCACACATACCCTTTAATAACCCATGTGAGTGCGGGAGCCCCACTATTATAGCCGGTGGACCGGAAAATATCGCACAGGGCAGAACGCCTCTGATCCACTATTATAGCCGGTGGACCGGAAAATATACGCATAGGGCAAAACGCCTCTGATCCACTATTATAGCCGGTGGACCGGATCGCAGCCCCGACTCACATGGTGTTTCGCTTTAAGTACTTAGTATCTTTCCCATGGATTAACTGATAAGTTTGGTTTGTCGAGCGCGAAATCCCCCACTATTATAGCCGGTGGACCGAAAATATCACACAGGGCAGAACGCCTCTGATCCACTATTATAGCCGGTGGACCGGAAAATATCGCACAGGGCAGAACGCCTCTGATCCACTATTATAGCCGGTGGACCGGATCGCAGGATCGGCTCGACATCTTTCACTTTACGTAATTAATGTCTTATCAGTGTCTTATTAAATCACACATCACCCTTGACATGCATGCGGCTAATACTCTACTACTTCTCCCTCTAAGGGTTCGTCCCGTATTTTGAGACTCGTACCTCCTCTCGCACCCGACATCCATTCCCCCGTAGACTTATGTAAAGTAGCATATAGTAAGACACCCAACACATATGATGTCGCCTCCGCATGTTCTCACCCCTCTAGGGTTCCTCCTCGGATACCCTAATCGGACCTATGTGGCCCAACTCTTTCTTACTTACCAAACGCTACGTTATTCTCTATCTCGCACCTCATTCTTTATTAGAAAATTCCCCAAGTGTATCTCTTTATCTCCCAAGTTCACATGTGACTAACCAAACCCTGGTTGGCCACTCAAACCCTAATCGACCACGCCAACCCTAGTTGGCTGCACCTTACTTCTTCACACGTAACCCCAAAATCTCCCCTTTCCTTTAGAAAACCCATACTCATCCTTTATCTAACTGAATTCTCACTCTCAACCCCATACTCCATCCTTCCTTGATCATTTTTACCCTTGTACCCCTCAATTTCCTCATTTTCTCCCAAAACCCTAATTGGATCCCTTAAACACCCTTATATCGACCCACGTAAAATTTTGCACCCAAGTCTCCAATGGACCCGTAACTTTAGCATTATCTTATTTACTTCCAAAATCAACTTTCCTCCAGTAATATTCATCCCTACGCATAATTTAGATACTCCATGCAGACTCCCCAACACCCACTTACTCACGAAACCTTAATCAGATCCCTTATGCACCAACTCACGTACTATCTTTCATAATAAGTCTCCCATCACTCTAAGACTCTCCACAACTCTCACTTACAACCCAATTCAGCTTTTCCCACGTAAGGATCATGCCCATGCAAGATCTAGTTCCCCCATGCAAGCTTCTCAAATGTCCACTTTCCCGTTATTCTTTTATTATCATTTCATGCTACCCAAAACCCTAGCATGCATGTCCTAGAGGGCTATAACAAGTCACAACATCAACATCAACGATAAACATGGAACATGGCATACACGTATAATATAAGGCGCACACAACATACCTTATGATCCACGCTGTGCTACACAAAACAGGTTAATCATAACACATGCATATTACACATCAACATGGCATGCTCATCATCTATAAACACATCACAAATAGCACAAGGCCATAGCTTCGTCCTTACCTAACACGACACCGGCCTTGGAGCACGCTCCTATGCCTCCTCCGGATGTCGACTTGATCCGCCTATAAATAAGGGAACACTAGAGGTTAAATAGTTATTTTATTTTATTATTATTATTTTTTCTAACCAAGCTCTAGTCTTCTACCTTACTCTTATCTTTAATTTACCGTTAGGGTTAAGGATGGTACTAGTTTTATTAATGGTGGCAAGGAACTAAGAAAATAGTGGTAGTAGTAATTATAATAATGAGGAAAATAAGAATAACTATAATAATAACCTTAATCATACTAATAACAAGGATAAGGGTAATAATAGCATCATTACTAATAATAATAAGGATAAAGACATTAATAGTACCATTAATATTAATGGTAATAATAATGAGGGTAAAAATACTAATAAAAATAATAACGTTAATAATAATAATAGTGATAATAATAATAATAATAATAATAATAATAACAATAATAACCATAATGATAATAATAATAATAATAATAATAAACATAATAGTAATAATAATAATAATAATAATAATAATAATAATAATAATAATAATAAGGCTAAGTTAATAATAGTACATTAATATTAATAGTCATAATAAGAAGGATAAAATAATAATAGTGACATTAATAATATTAATACCAAAAATATAATTTACATTGTAAATCAAGGGTTTAGGGTTTGGGGAGTTTAGGGAGTCACCTAGGGTGTTGATGACACAGGTGGTGGTGCCCGGCGCACGGCGGCGGCGGCGGCGCTGGGGGAGAAGAGGGTGGAGGAGAGGTGGAAGGAGAAAGGAAGGGGAAAAAGGAGAGGGGCAGGGGTAAAGGGTGGTCTAGGGAGGTCGGGGAAGCTCTCCAGGTGGTTTTGGGTGGTAGAGGGAGTGCTAGAAGTGGCGGCGCGGTGGCGGGCGGCGGCGAGAAGGTTGCGGGGTCTGGAGGCGCAGTTGGTCGGGAAGGTGACTTTGCACGTATGGGTCGGCGCGTGCAGAGAAACAGAGGGGTGAGGGAGGGCTGGTTAGGTGGAGGGCGCTGCAGGGAGGAGTTTCTGGGGTGGTTAGGGCGGCGGAGATGGGCGGCGGCGACAGGGTGGTGATCTGAAGGGGAGGTGGCGAAAAGGGAGAATTCTGGCTGGGGGGTTTGTGCGTGGCCAACGCCGAGGGTTTCGGGGGTATTTATAGGCTGGGGATCGGGAGAATCGAGGGGGAGACAAGGGAGGACGGTCAGGCGGCGGATCAGGGCACGCCGGCCGGTGGTGGCGACCGACGCAGGTCTGCCATGGCAGACTTGCAGGTTGGTCGGGGAAAGAAGGGAAAAGGTGCGGCGGCCTAGGGGGAGGCTGGGGGTGTCGGCGGCCTAGGGGGAGGCTGGGGGTGTCGACTGGTCGAGGGAGGGTGGCCGGCAGTCAGAAAAAAGGGGGGCAGCACGCAGGCGGCGTGCAGGCGGCGCGCAGGTGGCGGTGTGCAGGTCGTGCGCGAGGGGAGGAAGAAGGTGACGGGCGGACCGGCGGTCCAGGGAAAAGAAAAGAGGAGGAAAAACCGGCCGGTTCGGCGACCGTTAAAACGCCTCGTCAAAACGCGGTGTTTTGAGTATCGTTCGGATAAAGCGCGGCGTCGAGAAGCTGGCAGGCAACGGTTACTTGCCTAATTCGGCGCGCAGCGTTTCAGCGACAGGACGGGCGAAACGCTGAGTTTCACCGTGCGAGGACGGGCCGCGCGGCGCTGGGCCGCGGGAAGGAGAAAGGGAAAGGGGAAAAGGGTCGGGGCTGGGGCAGCCCAAACGGGGAGAAGGGGGAGGAAAAAGAAAAGAAAAGAAGAAAGAAAAAGAGAGAAGAAAAGGAAAAAGAAGAAGGGGAAAAGGAAAAATAATAATATGGGATATTTAAATTATTTAAAATATTTGATGTATACAAAATAATATTTAAATTCATTTTTAGGCCAAATTAGGATTTTTAAGGGATTTTTCATAAATTCCTTTTTAATTAGCAAACACCTTAATTTTTCTCCAATTAAATTACTTATAAAATTATTAAAACTTAGAAACTATTTTCTCCTTCTTATTTTAATTAAAATAATTTATTTAATTAACTTTTTCTTTAAATGCTTAATTAGCTAAAATACCCAAATTCCTCCTAATTAAAATACTTATAAATCTCTTCTTGATTTTCCTTAATTAAATACCCTTTTATTTTAATAAAATTAATTTATTTAAAAAATTTTCTAATAAAACCTCTTTTAAATATAATTTATAAAATTAGAAATTTTCGGGGTATTTCAGATTCTATCATCCATTCATATAATATCCCAACAAGTCCATTTTCTGACTTAGACAATCCCTTAGGTCATTTATTTTTATGTCATTTTCTTTGTTCCCGTTATTTTCCTTTTATTATTATTATTTTCTCCTTAGCAA
Source organism: Tamarix chinensis (assembly GCA_030549775.1). NCBI lineage: Eukaryota > Viridiplantae > Streptophyta > Magnoliopsida > Caryophyllales > Tamaricaceae > Tamarix > Tamarix chinensis. Next base: position 58,664,942 of record CM060177.1, on the reverse strand, counting down.
CATTTTTATTTTAAATTCTTATTGAGCGATGGATTGTATACTACCCCATGGTCTCAGATGCCATGGAAGTATATCTAGCCAAAGTACATAAAGTCTAGGCAAAGATAAGTTACCACCAATGGGCATATGTTCAAGCTAAAGACAAGTAAGCACTAATGGACACAAGTCCAAGGTGAACCCAAAAACCACCTAGGTAACCAAATCCTTTAGTATTAGTGCCTCTTACTACATCATCAGTGTCTAGAGTATGTAAGGCATTAGGATCTACTAGGATCCTACCCGAAGGTAAATCTCTTTAAGGAACCAATAAATTCCCAAAGGTAAAGTAACCTTGGGTAGATAATTGAGGATGGGTAACCTAGACCCATACACAACTCAATCATTATTTCAATTTAAGTGGTTTGTACATAATTTATTAAGGTTTCATGATCATACAAGGCTCATAAAACATGCAAGGCATCCATATACTAACTCTATTATAACCATTTTTGTTCCCCTAACCATATGGTGCAATTTCCATTAGTGCATAACTAATATTAATTAATCTATGAGATTAGTCCATTTTAAGTAAATAATCCATATTACATTACCCTTCAAAATTATAAAATACTTATTTAGGTTTTATTATTAAGGCCTTCACAAATACCTATTGATTATGCCATCAATAATAATCCACTAAATCTATCTATTTTCTTGTTAATCTATGATAAAAGTGTATTTCGCTCATTAAATAATCGTGTAGCAGGGTTAGGCATAGTCTTAAAGCATATCTAAGCCAAAAGATCAAAATCACACAATCTACCAAAACCTCTTGATTGGTTTGGCACAACTAAACCTATGTTTCCTTCAAAGAAATCAAAAAATTCAATTGACTATGCCAAAAAAATTTACTGGTTTAAGTAGAGAGCAACTACGGTCATGGCAAACCCATCAGTCGATCAATTTGACCTAACTTTTCAATCAGTTTGCCCCTAAAAAGCACATAACATACATTTTTCATATAAGTCACCCTCTAACATCCCACCAAATCCCAACCAAAAAATATCGTAGAATATTTCCAACACTTTACCAGCTCATAAACTAAAACATGCTACATATTCAAGTAAACCAACCCTATTTCCTCGCAACTCAAACATTTTTTTAGAATTTACAAATATTTCACCATGCATCAATCTAAAGCCACAATCTCATGCAAATAAATAAAATTAGAACATTATAGGATATACCACATAACATGCATATTATGGCAACATTTCAGAGATAAGAAGGACTTAATGTAAGCAAAATCTTTCTACAAATGGGAAAACTCAACCTACAAAATTTTCAACCTCCAAACCTTTAAAATGTAAAGTTAAAGATTCAAAACTCAATGAATAGTTTTTTATAGATAAAACTTTATATTAGAAGGAAATAAGCTTACCAAAATTAAGAGAAAATATAAAGAAATTATGTTGAGAATAACTTAACTTTCTCCTAACTCTAACCCACCTTTGCTTAAAGATAAACAAGAAGGAGATAGAGAAATTACTTTAAGATGGAAATAAATCAAGATTAAGATTGAAGTGGGAGGAAGAACACAAGTGCTAGAGATATAGGATATCTCAAAGGCTAAAAGAAAAGTGAGTAGAATGGGTGATTAGGGAATTTATAGCTACAAATTGGTTCAAGAATGAGTGTAGTTATGCAACTAATCAAAAACTCTAATTTTGATCATTTAAATTTGAGTTGAATGGGTGTATCTTTTTAGGGATATGTTTACTTCCTTTTTAGAGCTAAAATGGTGATTTCTTAGAGAATGCAAGTCAAATTTGTCTAGAAAATATCAAACACTAGAATAGTAATAGAAAATAAACATGAGAAGGAATCTCCCAAATAAGTAGAGATGGTATAGGAATCAAAGCAATTATAGAGTTATGTAAAGGAAAGAGGTGAAAGAAGATAAATCTAAGATCATCCTCTCCCTCGATTGGCTAAATCGAACCCACAAATATGTTTAACGCAGTAGCTAGAGCCTAATATATGATAAGAAGCGTGAAGAATCTCTAAAGAACAAATTGGAGTGGGATTGTAAAGGTTTTATTTTGGTATAAGAAATTTTCCTAGAACAAATAAGCTTTAAAAATATACTCAGCTAGGCCAACTAGTTATTTGGTTTGGCTTGCCAGTCAATTGTTCTTCTAACTAGTCAATCTGTTCGATCGGGTAAAATCTATATCTTGAGTGAGGAGCTAACTAATTAATTCATAGAATAAGTTTATTAATTGGCTTAAAAAATCATTTTATTAAATATCCATAGCACATTCCACTCCAACGTTTCCTCAAAATCAATTATAGCCTTGCATTAAAATTAAAAATTAACAAATATTAATAAAAACATAACTTTCCCTTTAAAACAAATCTTATAAAAAGATGGGGTATTACACAAAATGATTGTGAATCTATTTTTAAGGTGGATGTAAATGATACTTTATATTAGCATGTTGTTGAATTAATAAGTGATGAACTAGTAGGATTTGCTCTTATAAAGCCAATTAAAATATATTACTATGACGAGTTAAAGGGAAATTCTGAATTAGATAAGAAAAGATATGAAATTTTTTTATAATTTCAAAGCTTTTTCTATTAATATAGGGGATCTTGTTAAAGTGGATATTATGAAAGAAAAACCTTGGCCCTCTATAGAAAATGATCTAGAAGTGGAGTTGAAACCATTACCCTATAATCTAAAACATGCCTTTTTAGGGGATAACAAAACTTTTCATATCATTATTGCTAGTAAACTTACATATTCATAAGAAGAGAAGTTTATTCATGTTCTAAATGAATATAAAAGTGCACTATATGAATAGGATATTATCCCAAAATTGTTAAGGCATGTCAAACATGGAAAATAAATGGGCATCAACTAAAAGCATTACATGAAGAACATTGAGTGGAGGATTTTGAATTATGATTTTGAATTTGTCCCTTACAGTTCCACTTATCCATATACCCAATAAACCCAAAACATTCCCTTTCTTTGTATTTATATGGTCTAGCTAATGAGGACTATGCCTACTCTAAGAATAGGAGAGGTACTATCTTTATTTTTTATTTTTTTTGTTTTTATCATTTTATTATCTTTTATGATTTTTTGTTTCTTTTAAAGTTTATATTATATTTATTTTGTTCTATTTTGGTTTCCTTTGCATTTTTTTGTGATATTAATTTATTTTTATTAGAAAAGAATGAATGAACAAAAAATATTAGATATGAAACCTTGAGAATAGAAAATGAAATAAATCCCCAATTGATAGCCTTAATGTGCATGAGTAGTCAGGACTAATTAATTTTTGTTTACAATATGCTTTTGAAAAGGAGAAAAAGACTTTTAATATTTAGGTTGCATCTCAATACCGAAGAACATGAACATGAAAATTTAATAGTAGTTATGGAAATGAAAAAGGAAGATTAAGCCTCATAGAATAGAAATTGGTGAGCTTTTGATCCTTAGAACCAAATATAATTTGTATCCAATATCCTTTCATTCTTATGTGTGATTCTCCATTAGTGTGTGAAACTAGAACTTGTCATTATTATTTTCAATGCTGCATGAAACTATTGCATACATTATAATAAGATAGGCACAATTTTCTTTTTATTAACTACTTATCCAAATAGCCTACATGTTACAATTTTTACTATACATAACAACATTGAGTTTTAAGCCTATTTTCTTTATATTTAACTTACATACATATCTAATTATCTGTATCATTTCCCATCCCATAGTCTATGGCTAGTGGAACACAATTTGGCAATGATCTATTGATGTCATTGAAACTCTAAGAATTGGGGTGTATTAGTGTTATTTGGTGAGTAATAGATTGAGTTCTTATTAAACAAAACTTGAGGTGCCAATGTGTAAAACAAGGGTTGGATTGTGCAACTACTAAATCATTGTGTTGTGTAGGATGGAATTTCAAATACACTTGCTTGATGAAACATGGCTAAAGTTTTTTTTTTTTGGGAAAAAAAACATAGAATTCTAGTAGATGTTGTTAGTTTAGGAGGTGATAATTGGACGTAGAAAAATCATTAAAGAAAAGGTAAAGTTGAAAATCATAAAGCTGAATTATTGAAAGTTGTGTGCTTTACTAGTAATAGATATTACACCATAATCATAGAATATATCTTAATTTTGACCTTATCCTCATTTCAACAAAATAAAATACTCTTGATTTTTGCAAGTTTTTGTATATATGCAATGGAAAATAAAGAAGAGTGAAAAGACTATAGTTAATCATTACCATTAGATGAAAATGTTTTTTAGAGTAAATAAAAACTTGAGACACATGATATTAGAGTTCTTCCATATGCTTAAAGTGAGAATCTATTGTCCTAATTATTCATCTTTGTTGAAATTAATGACTTAAAAATTATATTAGATGATGACTTGGTTTTCATATATGTAACCTCAAATGAGATTAAAAAATATTTTTTGCATGTTTATTTTTCATTGTTTTGAGTCCCATTGAAACATGTGCATTTGGTGTGTTAATTATTGATATCTTCTATTGGCTATTGGAAAAGGGGTTATATATGACTTGATATTTGGAACTACTTATACTTTTTATGGTTGTGTTGCTTGAGGAAAAGAAATCGTTCAAGCAAGGGGTATTTGATAGGTGCAGATTTTATGGAATTATTTGATGTAGATTAACCGATTGTATGCTATTTTTTATTATAGTTTCACCCTTTTTCTAGATTTTTCCATATTGGCTTAGTTTTGTATAAAAAGATTAAATCAAGGTAATTTATTTAGTTAAGTTTTAGATTTTGTGTGGTTTAATGTTTTTTCTTTATGTTTATCAAAGTTAAGATTTTTATGTGCTTTAATTTTTTATATTTTTGGTTTTATTAATATGGTAGGCTAGATTAGTATGGAATAGGAGGAGAATTAAAGTTTATGGGATAATTAATAGTGAAATGTAAATTACAATCAATTGTTATGTGTACTTTTGATTAGATAGGTTTGAATTTTACATCTATGCATCGACGCATGGACTAGGTTGGGTATTGATACAATATGGTAGGGTGCTAGCTAATGTTTCTTATCAATTGAAGCAATATGATATTAGCTCCTCAATGCATCATCCTAAATTGGTCATAGTTATCTTCAAGATGAATATTTGAAGGCACTATCTATATGAGACATAGTATAGATATTTCAATAACGATAAAAGGCTTAAGTATATATTCACTAAGAAGGGGTTGGATATAGTTCAAAGGCATGCCTAGTGTCGGTCAAAGATTATTCCATCAAGTTGACCTACCATAAGGGTAAGGCTAACATCATTACAAATTCCTTAGGTAAGAAGAGATCACACTCCTTGAGTTCTTCTATGGTCACTAATTGATTACTCAAGGAGCTTGGTGGGATGGGGATAGATCTAACTCAGTTGAGTAAGTTAGAGGTCCGAGTGAGGTCTTTGAGTGTCACACTAAATATTCTCAATCAGATCTAAGAAAGGTAGCATAGGGATGTCAAGCTCAATAGGATTTGGATAAAGATACAAGATGATAGAGTTGACGGCTTTCAAATTCATCAGAATTAAAGCATCTAATACAAGGTTCATTGGTGTACGCCATAGAGATTCACTAATTTAAAGCACTAAATTTTAGAGGGTCATGGTACTCTATATTCTATCCATCTAGGAAGGGGTAAGTTGTATAAGAATCATAATTGGATCTATTAATAGCTTCGCATGAAGTGAGGGTAGCAAAGTCCATATCAAGATGTCTGACCTATCAGAAGGTCAAGGTAAAGAAGCATAAACCTACAAGTTTAGCCTAAACATTAGATATTCCAAAATGAAAATAGGACTCTAACTCCCTAGAATTTATGAGTGGACTACTGAGGACTTGTAATGCATGTGATATGATTTGGGTCATCGTCAACTAGTTAACTAAATTAGTAGTTTTTATGCTAATTAATTTGACCCTCAATATGGATTCATTATTAGATACGTACATAAAGCAAGTTGTGAGACCTCATGCAACACCTACCAAAATAGTCTTTTATAAGGATTAAATATTCCTTTTTTTCTTTTAGGGAAATTATAAGAGTCTATGGTCACAAAGGTGAGGATGATTATAGTCTTTCACATATCAATAGATGGGTAGATAGAGAGGACCATCTAGATTATTAATGATATGATATGGGATTATGTTTTGGACTTCTAAGGTAGTTGGGAGGATAGTTTTTACTAAGTTGAGTTATTATATAGTAATATTTATCATTCTAACATCATGTTGACAACATTTGGGGCTATCTATGGATGCAACTGTGAGACACCATTATGTTTGAGTGACATTAGTGAGACTATTACATTGGGGTTGAATATGATTAAAGAGATGACTTAGAAGATTTAGTTGAGTTAAGATATGATGAGGGAAACTCAAAGTTGATAGATGGTTTAGGTTGATTTGAGGCTACATGGTGATGATTTTGAGGTGAGGGTAGAGTTTTATTGTGGGTATCACCTACCTAGGGAGTGAAAAGGCTTGGTAGGAAGGGTAAGCTAATTTTGAGGTATATTAGACCTTATAGGATCCTTGACGTATATCGTCTATCACTTCCTAGAGTGTTACTATAATTTCACAACATCTTCCACATCTCTCCGCTAAGGAACTATATTCTAGATCCTTCCCAAGTGATCAGACTTTACATGATTAATCTTGAAAATTCATTGTCTTATGAGGAGGCACCCTTCTAGATTCTTGACACCAAGGTGCAATGGACCCATATAGGCTCATCTTTCCTTATGAAGGTCCTTTGGAGTTGACATGGAGTAGACTAGGTAAATTATAAGATACAAATGTATATACGCAAGGCATATCCCAAGACCTTTAGTGTAGTTGCATTAGGCTTAGGGGTTCTTCCTCTTTTAAGGGGTAATACCATATAGTGTTGCATTTACTTCTATAAAGTTATCCACCAAGATCATCATTCATGAAATCCATATTCTCTTCTTCCCCAACCCTAACCTATTAACCTAGAGGGTGAAGTCTATTTCAAAGGGTTAGCAATGTAATACCCAAAACATAACTAATTTTTAATTCCTGGTGATTAGTAATGTTAATCTCACCCTAAATTTTATTCCTAAATTTACAAATAACTTTAACCCTAATCTTAAACTTCTTTATTCTCTTTTTCCTTCCCCCCCCCTTCCATTTCTTGCTCTTTATTTTTCCTTAGGTCATTCTTCTCCTTCCCCATATGAATTCCCTTCCTTAACTAAATTGCTTTAGTTTGGTTACCTCAATCTAACAAGATTAATTGTGTCTAATTTTTCACTCCATCATCATCATACCCTCTCAAGGGATTTTTTTTAATAAAAATTCCCTCAAATCCCCAATTCTCTACATTTTACGTATGCTTGATCTATACCTCACCTCTCAGCCTTCCCACACCTTATCATTTGTATACAATATCCAACCATAAATACCCTTATCCCTATCTTCTTTCTTCATTTAATACCATACCAAAATCATCCTTAACTCTCCTTCCTATTTCCAACTCTTTTCTACATCATATCAACAAAAATTGTATAATTTTTCTGAAGTGAGTTCAACATAACTCAACACATCTCATGCTATACCATGCTCATTTTCCCAAGCACCACATGTTTCTCCTCTTTAGTAGTGTTTAGAGCTCACACAAAAACCCCCTAACACCACCCAAACTTCATACAACAACACCCACTCATACTATCCAACCACTCATTTTTTAGCCAAAATGCATATAGCAAACCACCCTCAATATGAGCACCTCACATTAATCAACTGACCCCAACATGAGCACCTCACATTGCTCAACCTCCATAATATGAAAACCACACATTCCTCTCCCTATTCTTGTGAGAACACCTCATCTAGCAAGGATCCATTTTTGTTGCACATTCACTTAGCTTTGAGCCTCTTCCTTCGCTTCTGTTCTTGCTACTTTCCATCTTCCCTCACCTTACATTTTCCTCTCTTTTTCCATGCATTTTATCCATCTTTTCTTCTTTTTTTCTATTTTATTTCCCAATGGTCTTGGAGGAGGAGACTTAGGGTTTATTCTTGCTTAAAAACTAGTGGCACTTAGGTAAAGATACATGTCTTAGTACAGGGATTTAAATGATATGTGTAAATTTATATGTAATCTCATACTAGAATCTTTATATTTTGTAACTCATGCAATGGATGTCATTATCTGATATTTTTATATTATGTTATAGAGAAGTGATTACTATGTGAACATGTGAGCTTATGTGATATTTCTTCTTAAACCCTAGTGTTATAACCCTATCACATCATCATAATCCACTATCTTATTCTCATTACAAAAATTAGGTTATAAATGCTCATAAGTATTATTGTTGATGATATATGTTGGAAGTTGGAAGTTGATAATATTGGGACTAGTAGGGGTTTTGTGAAAGTTTGGATGTTTAGTAATCCTAAGGGTATTTTGGGCATGTCATGATATTAGGGGAAATGAATATGAAATGGTAATCTTTGAGGGCTATATAATTCATTTCATGTGTAATATAATAGATAGTAGGCTGAGTATGGCCAATATTTCCTAAAGGGGGGAATTGAAATGTTAAAGCAAGATAGGTCTATCATAATCAGTTTGGGTTACATATAGGATTTTGGTATTTTTGAAAAGACATTGGAAATAAGTCTAATAAAAAAGATATAATTAATTAATTTGAAAATAGTAACCCTATAGGAAGGTTTGTTATAGCATACGTAAAATGTTAAAGTTAGATCCTAAATATTTGATATGTTTTCAACCAAGATACATTAGGAAGGGGTGTTATATTTTGTGGATAGATGAGCTTTCTAGAAGAATTTATGTTTATCTTATGAAATTAGGATTTTGTAGGGACATCGTGGGTATTTCCTTTAGGGAATGACCGAAATATCTTTTGGTTGTTATTTACATGCCTTAAATGTTTATGATAAGCTTGCATAACATTAACGGAATAAGAAAAAATCTTATAAGATGTTAAAATTTATGGTGATTGATCACATGAGTTAGAATATAATATTATATATTCATTCTACTAGAATAGAATAGTGGTTCAGAGCACTATGTCCTAGGAGTTGTATCTATTCATTCCATTGAGAATACTATCCACGAGTGTCCTTTCCTAGGAGTTTTACTCATCCATTCCACCATAGTAGAATAGTGGTAAGGAGTGTTACACCTTAGGAGTTGTTGTAACACTCCATCCTAAAATCATTCAAAATGTGTTTAAAATAATGTTGATATAAAATGAATTCCTTTTAGTTTTGGAATGGGCATAAATTTCTAATAAAAATGTGAATTTCAGGTGTACTAATCAACTAGTTTACCTAACTTATTGATAAGTGCGATAAGGAATTAACATTCTTATTCTCAACAAACTATTCGACTAGTTTGCCCAAAAAAATTGACTCATCATCCTGTGATTTTAGATCCATTTCTAATTTTTACTCAAATATCTCTCTAATTTTAATAAAACTTCTTATTTGAGTCCAACTATGCTAATAATCATGTTTTTGTGCTATGGAGTTATTTTCACATTATTTAGATCATTACACAACTTCAATTAGCCATTTTTTTTTCAAAAAGCACACTTGAAGCAAACTTTACCTTCTCTCCTCTCCCTCACCTCTCCCTCTCAATTCTAGTAACTGGGGTTGCAAGATTGACTTTATGCACCATCTTTTAATTTACTAACCCACTGTCATACTCATTCTTGACAACACTTAACTACCCACCACCCCATCAAGTCCACCCTTACTTCTTAGTTGCCAACACTTAACCTCACTAGTCTCATCCCCCTCTTTACTATGGATGTCAACCTAGCCTTACCTCTATACCTTTCATTCCTAATCCACTCTCATTCCTCAAATGTTGTTCTTGCTTTTTTTCTCTCTTTTCTTTGCGGAAAATGTTCTTGAGTGTTGAGCATTCCTTCATTTTCCCTCATCTCCTCTCCGTTGAGAAAATTTTCTCTAGTTTTCTCCCTTCCTTATGCAAGCATTATATATTTTCCTTTCTCTTCTTATAATATTTGTTTTATTTATCTCCTACTTTCATTAAAAAATGAATAATTAAGGTTAAGAAAGGTTAAAGATTTTAGCTTTTCCTTTAACACTTTATTCTTGAAAAAAAAGGTGGTATTTTGTGTTCTTCCTCTTATTCTTAATTTTGTTAAATTCTAATGAATTTTTGAAAGATTATTTTTTATGGTTTTAACTTTGATTCTCTTTGGAATTGAAGTTCTACTAGATAGCCATCAAGTAGGAGCTTATGTGATAGAAAAATTGTTTCAAGATAAGGCATTATTATATTTACATATATGGGATTCAATGTTGTATTGGGGTTCCATGTGTTTGGTGTATATGTGAGCATGATCTAATGTGTATTCTATAAGATCAACATGTGGTATAATTATCCCCAAAATAGTATTGGTGAAGTTCTTTGATTTTATGCATAAGTTGGCCATGCGAGCATAAGTTGTTTAAGCCTACACATTCCTATGTATCCATTTGATTCTATGTATACAAAATGTTTTTTTTTTATGTTTTTTTTTGACATAGAAGCATGCTAGGATTAACATGGTTAAGTGTGATAAATTTTGGTGTGTGTATCTATAATACCCAAAAATTTTAAAACCTAAAATTTAATAAATAACCCTTATATGCAATAATTAAAATTTTAAATTAACTTATTTAATTATTTTGTGGATCTTTAGCAGTATAAAAATGGATATGAATATTTAGTAAATTAAAATAAATATTTTGTTATTTTATCATACTTATTTTATTTAAATAATTTTCCAAGCCCATATTCTATTAAAATTACCTTCTTAAACTAATGAATTAAATTTAACATAAATTAATTTATCCATATAAATAATTCAAAACCCTTATTCCAAAAATTATTTTTAATTTATTTATCCCCTTTTTTCTTTTTCTTTCTCTATTTCCTTCCTTTTTCTTTTCCTCCTTTTTCCTATTCTTCTTTGCTCCCTTTGACCCACCCATCTTATCTCCTTCTCCTTAGGCTATGGGCCTTCCTTCTCTTCTCTTCTCCTCACTCCACATCACTACCCTACCCACCTCCCTTCTTCCCTTTTTTATTTTCCTTTCCCCCCTGGTTAGGCTAACCTAACCTCTCCCTCCTTTCTTCCTCTCCCTTAAGCGCAAGGTTGGCCTGCCTTCTTTCTTTCTCCCCTGCCAAGCCAACTTGCACCTTTCCTTTCTTTTCTTCTTCTTCCCTCCTCCTTCCTTCTTCAACTATGGCAGCCTACAATAGCCTACAACCAACTACCCTTGGAACCTTGAGATTGCATCCCACCTCTTCCTCTCTTCTCCCATCCCTTTGCTTTAATTTTTGGCCACACTAGCCCCTACACCACTCCCCCAATGCCCCCCACCTAACTCAAATGGATAGGCATACTCTTCCTCTTCTTTTCTTCTTATTTTCTCCCCTACTCAAGCTCCCCTTATCCGTGAAGACCTCTCCTATCTTCTCCCTTCTTCCCTTCTCTTCTTCTCCCCTATTTTATTTCGCCGCCCAACAACTACTGCCTTTGCTTCCTGACTGACCACCACAGCCACCCCTGGCACCCTTATTTCCTCTATGCACCACCTAATGACCTTCATTCTCTCCTGTAGAAACCCTTCTCCTCCTTTCTTTTTCTTTCTTTGGACCATCATTCTCCCTCTTCTACCACCACCACAACCACCCCTCTACCCCATGGCACCGCCCTTCCTCTCCTTGGCTAAAACTCTCCTACAGCTTCTCCCTCATTCTCTTCTCTTCCCTTCCTTCTTATCCTTTGGCCATCCTTGCATCCATTTTTCCAACCCTACAACTGCCACCTCCTTTACCCTAAGCCACTAACCTTCAACCCCTGACCACCACCTGCACCCCTACTCATTCCCTGTACTTAGTCACCTCCCTCACTCCCCTCCACAAGTCCTCAACCTAACCCCAAAAACCCTTACTTAAACTAGCCCCACCCTCTTTTTTTCATCCCCCTTTGACCCTTATTTTCCCTTGGTTACTAAATACAACTTAAGCTGCTCAAGTAGTGTAAGTCCTGCTACTTTAGTTGGGCAAGTTTTGGTTAATTTTTAAGTTAGTGTTAGGATGTATTAATTAAGATTTTGATTAAAGTTTATTATTTTCATTTTGTACTCCCAATATGCTAATTTTTGATATTTTTTTAGGTATTAATTTTTAATAATTAAAGCTCAAACCTTTAATTGGGGTATCGTTAAGGTTTAATTATTGCTAAAAATAAGGTAACCATTATGCCCTACTAAAATGTACGAATATACGTATGCTAGCACATTAGGGTTTTTAAGATGATTATGTATATGTTGTATGATGTTAGGTGTATTATGACTTCTAGCATGTGTTAGTTGTTGGAATGAAAAGCATGTTAATTTATTTATCATGTGTAGAAATGATGTTTAAGGAAGGAACCTTATTGTTAATGATAATGTTAAATATATATGTATGACATGATAAGCTAATGTAGCCATTTGTTGCATAGATAATGTTAACATGAGCCCTATGGGCACTTTAGCAAATATTTCTTGTACAAAAGGTATGGCCAAATAAGAATATATGGTAGGTGCTAATGAGTGTTAATAATAAATAATAATAGTTGGTGGTGTTAGATGATGTATATGGACCACGAATGTTAATGTTTGATGTGGAAAGGGTGTTTTAATAAATTTAACATAACATGGGCAAAATGATAATTTATAAGAATAAAAGGGGTAATATGGTGGGTAATATGGTAATTTAATAAGTAAGAAGGGTATTTTAGTAATTTTACATCAAAATAGGATAACTTGGTAATTTTTTTGAGTAAGAAGGTATTTTGGTAAATTAATTAAATGAGAAGGTGATTTTGGTAATTTATCATAAAAGAAGGATGTCTTCATAATTTTGTGAGTAAACGAGATAAAGTGGTACTTTAATAAAGAAGGGAATTTTGGCAATTTGGCATAAGGAAATGGTAGCTTGGTAATTTGGTGAGTAAAAGGGATAAAATGGTAATTTAGTAGGTAAGAGGGGGTATTTTAGTAATTTGGTACAATAAGGGGCAATTTGGTAATTTCAATAAGTAAGAAAGGTAATTTTGTAATTTGATTAACCAAAAGGTTAATTGGTAATTTTATTAAGTATGAAGGGTAGTTTGGGAATTTAATCAACTAATCGGGTAATTTGGTAATTTTAATAAGTAAGAAGGGCAATTTGGTAATTTGATTAACAAAAAGGGTAATTGGTAATTTTAGTAAGTATGAAGGGTAGTTTGGTAATTTAACAAACCAAAAGGGTAATTTGGTAATTTTAATATGTATAAAGGGTAATTTAGTAAATTATCTGACAAAAGGGGAATTTGGTAATTTATTAAACATGAGGGACAATTTGGTAATTTTAACAAATATAAAGGGCAGTCCAGTAATTTAACTAACTGGAAGGGTAATTTGGTAACTTAACAAGTATGAGGGGTAAAGTTGGTGATTTAATAAGTATAGAGGGTAATTTGGTAGTCTAACAAATATAAGGGGTATTTTGGTATTTTGGAAAAATACTAATCACTTATAGTGGAACACCATGTAAGCTTGGGTCAAACCAATCCATAGGTAATAATAGTGTCTTGGAGCCTTTTGCCCTAGAGATAGGTCCACCGGCGAATAATAATGGCCAGGTGCATTCTGCCTTAAGGTGTATTCTTGTCCACTAGCTATAATAGTGGAGTTTCCGTACTCACATGGATATAAATTGAGAGTTAATGTTAAATGATGTTTAATTAATGGATTAACACCAAAAGTGTTACTTTCATCCTTATGATCTACTCATATGATATAAGTATGGCCTTTGTGCCAGTCACTCTTGGTAAGTATTGGAGGTGTTAAGTAAATGGACTTCGTATCATACAATTCTTATTGGTTGATGTGTGTAATCACTCTTATGTGGCCATGATTATTTATATGCTTACATATGATATTGTATTTAATTTTATTTAAGTATGATATATTATATGTGGGCCCTTCCTTTTAGTTTGGTATAAAGGGCTTACTCAGTACCATAGTACTGAAGGGTTCCATTTGTGGGCCCTTACCTATTCAATAGGTATTGTCCCTTACAAGTTTGTTGTAGGTATTATTTAAGCTATTATCTGGTAAGAGCATATGGATTTTTTGGGAAAAATTATAGGATTTCTCTTTTAACATTCTATTTCATTGTTTAAAATAATTTTACTATTATAATCACTAATAGTGGGCTTTTCCTCTTGTATGCTACTCTAACATAAATGAAAGTCTGGATTTGTGTAAAACGTGTTATGTTCCTTTTTAGCCGTAACATTTAGTATCAGAATGGTAGAAGAAAACCGGTCTGGTACTAAGTGTGGTAATAATATCCCTAAAAATTATGGTTTTTGCTTCCACTAAGTTTTTAATATAAAATTAAATTTTTCAGTAGTGAATTTTGTGCGTGTTATAGTATCATAATTCTGGGTAGTGTTTTATGAAGACCGGTCGATTGGTTCCTTAAACCCATCAACTAGTTATGCAAGTAGTCAAATGGTTTGGATTTTTAGATTAATTGGTCATAATATCAGTTGATTGGTTGATAAACCATACAACTAGTTTTGATAAAAGTCTATTGGTTTGTTAAACCCATCAATAAGTGTCCTTGTAGACCAAAATACTTTGGTTTCTACTTAGACCCATCAATAGGTGTCCCTGTAGACAAAAATAGTTTTTTTTTTCTGCTTAGACCCATCAACCAACTAAACCAAACCAATCAACTAGTTTTTTTGACCAATAGATTGGTTGGTCAAACCACCGACTTTTTTCTCTACAACCCAAATGATTTGGTCTCCACTTAAACCCATCAACCAATTGAACCAAGCTAGTATACTAGCTCCTATGAACAGTCAATTGGTAAGGCCTACCAATTGACTAGTTCTCTAGCATTGTGTTGGTATGGCTAAATTCTAACTGGTTTGTTAGAAATTGTTGTGTTTCTCTTGGATCTTTTGTGTTGATACCTCCATGTATTTACAACATTTAAATTATGATTTCAATTATGGTTGCCCAAATTTAATAAGAATCATCATGATGGTATTTGGGACTTAAGTTTGGTGTCATCTCTAAATACCCAATTGGTAACTTTTATGCCTTGTGATGTGTTTGGTTTTAGCACTTGAAAACACCCACATGGTGTTTTTAATGCCTTTTGATATGTTTTGTGTTGTCAATTGGAAATACCCAATTTGGTTAAATAATCAAATTTAATTGTGTTTGGTGTTATCGCTTAGAAACATCCAACTTGGTTATGTGTGGATTTTGTTATGATTTTTTATACCGCTTGAAAATATAAATTAATGGTGTTCTTAGGGTAGCTGCTACGAGTTAATGGGCGGATCGCTCTTGGTTATATTTTTCACTCAGTACCTATTTCCTTCTTTACCAGGTTGCAGTTGGTAGGGGTACGCACATATCTTTGAGGCATAAGATTATACTATGGCAGGCCATGAAGGCATTGGTATCTAGTTGAGGTGGGTGAGATATCCCAGTGCAATCCCCTGGCACTTTGTATTATCCATTACATAGGTGGGTGTAGTATCCTAACTTTTTATCCCTTGTGGCAAAGGCATTCAAGGTGTGGTTGGTTAGGTATCATAGTATAAGCCCCTTTGGTGTACTTCGGCCATATGTTGTGGGTGTGGTATCCCAATTTATGGTAGGTGTACTCAATGTATGATAGGTGTGGTATCCTCAAAGAAATGCCCTTCAATGTATCCTGACCTTTTGTGATGGGTGTAGTACCCATTGTGATTATTTGTGCAGCCACGAATTTTGTTCATGGTGGAGAACTATCTTATTAACTGAAATTTATGTGGTCACTAATGGAAGAATTCAAATATGGTTTATATTGTATAGATTGTGATGTATTTACCTTATTTCTATACTTATATGATTTCCATGAAAGTATGTATTTTTTTACACAACTTGAGATTAAGTGTTGAGCTATACCTATATATTATCACCATGTTCTTGTCTAACTTCAATGTGCTACATTAGCCTTACCATGTTCTAGGTAGTATGTTTTATCAATACATCATAGTACCGATATTGTACTTCTAGTTCATGGATTAAAAGATGATTTATAGGGTTACGACTTTCAGTTAGAGTAAGCTAAAGGTGATGTTGTAGGCCATTAGCTGGCCATTGCTTGGGGTTGGTGGTTTATGTATATGCCTAAGAGTTAGGCTAATCGGTTAGAAGTTTTTTACTTGCAGCATTGAGATGTTTTTGTATTTTTGGTTGTTTAAACTCTTTGTTGTATTCCTATATTTGGTTTTGTAAATTATCATGCTCATTTTATATATCATATTGTTTTGCCTCTTATTATCTTGTATTGTTACGTTAATATTATGAGCATGCATCTCTTATTTATTTTTTTTCATTTTTCCTTACATCAGGTATAGGTTCGATGATAATCACACATTTCTCATGGTTGATGTGGTGGTAACATCTCCTTGTTTTATTTTTCAAATGCTTATGCATTGTCTCAAAAATAAAATTTTTAGGTTCAATAATTAGGGATGTTATAATTATACATGTCCATTCTACCTGTGGAGAATAATAAGATCCCTAAACTCAATATATTAAAAAAAATATATATAAGTACACCTAATGTGGAACTCTATTTTGCTTCATATCTTGAGTCATCACATGATATGTAGTGTACATGATTAGTCCTTTAATGTAACATTATATGCTTGCATACCCTTTTCTATTGACTATATTACCAACTTACTGAGTATGTAATGTATTGATTATCCCTTTCATGGATGTTACTCATTTCTATGAGCAAATAACTTAGGTTTCATCATACAAGTCACTAAGGATTATCTTGATGATTTCATAGGTTATAAGTTATGATGCATAACCTCTAGATGAGTGATTTTTATTTAGTGGGTTTGAGTGTAGAGTTAACATTATCTAGTAGTTATTGGGTAACTTTTTAACTCTTACTTATATTAGATCTCTTTTTATTTTTATTTTTTTGTTATTTAGTACCTTGAGTTAATCTCCAACTCTTTTTTATGTTTATGAAAGTTTATCTTGATATTTTCTTTCCTTGTTTTAAGTTCTGAATATTTTACCTTATATTCAATGTATGGATGATGTAATAATCCTACTATCTTGATATTACACTTTTATTAAAATAAAAAATTTATGCCTTAAATTTTGGAGTTCTATATAATTAATGTAAATCCTATCAAATTTATGCAGAATAAGATGACATCGTATTTCTCTGAATTATTTCTTCTTACTATTGTAACATCTCCAAATTTTGAACTAGAAAATATGATTTCAAAGATAATGTAGAACTGTTTATAAATATAAAATTCAAGAATGTTACCACCACATCAACAATGAGAGAGGTATGAATATCACCTAACTCATACCTTATCAAAAGTAATATGGAACAATGATGAAATAATATGGTATCTACTAATAATACAACAAATTTATGATAACAATGATGAGAATAATAATATAAATAAAAGATTTTACAAAATCCTACAAGGATCAAAGTCAAGTGTTTAAATAAATGAAAGGAATCAAAAGTAACCTAATATAGTGGGAAAAATATATATATGTAATACCCTATCCTAAAATCCTTCAAATTATATTATTATATTGATATAAGATGAATGAGTTTTGGTTTTAAAATGGGCTTGAAAATCTAATAAAAATGTAAATTTTTGGCACACCGATCAACTGTTTTACACAACTAATCAACCGGTGCTCTAAGGAACTTTATATTCTTGTCCTTCACAAATCAGCCGACTGGTTTGCCAAAATTGATCAACTCATTTACCTCTAATTTTAGATCTAGTTCTAATTTCGATTTGAATTTTCCTCAAATGACTATGAAAACTTCTATTTTGAGTTCGATTATGCTAATAAGCAAACTTTAGTGCTCTAGTATTATTTTTTGCTCTAGGATTATTTTTCACATTAATCAGATCATTACATTATTTAAATTAGCAAATTTTTTAGAAAAAAGCCAATTTTGAAGGCAACCCTCTCTTTTCCTTCTCCCTCACCTCTCCCTCTCTCTTATAGCATATTAGGCTGCTATTTTTTTTTTGACTTTATACACCCCTCCCTTACTTGCCAACCCACTATTACGCCAATCTATGACTGCAACAAATTCTCCTCACCCCATTAAGTCATCCCTCACTTCTGAGCTTGCCTAAATTCAAACTCCCTAGTCTCATCCCTTTTTTCCTTGAGAATCTTGACTAGCTTGCACCTATACTTCTATATTATAGGTCCATTATCATTCCTCACTTATGTTATTGCTTTCTTCTTCATTCTCATTATTCAAATTTCGCTATATGTTGAGCATGAGTTATAAGAGCAAATACTCAAGAATTGGCTTTTATAATTATGGAACAAATTATTCTTCATTTGAAAAGTGTCTCTCGTCAATTTGAAGACCAAAAAATTATTACATTACTCAAAACGTAAAAAACAAGCAATTAAATGTCTACGTGCATATACATGGCATCCATGTCATGAAAGGTGGGAGTAAGCACGTGCATGAGGAGTATGTTGGCAGGATTTTCAAGCATTATTAAGTGATTTAGCTAATTTATTTATTAAGTGATAAAGTAGGAGAATAAGCATAATTGTAGCATAATATCTTTTAGCATGTAATCTTTTGGAATATGCTTATACTAGTGGTAGAAAGGTTATATTATTCATTAATGTTGAGCATACTAGATGTATTATGAATAATTAAAGTTGAAGATTAATTTTGAATGTATTCTATGTGATTTCAAACTCAAGCAAATAAAATTTGTGTGAATGGTTTGGCTTGAAAGTTTTAATCTCTTTGTCTATGTGAATTAGTAATTGACCCATATCTTTTCTACTAATATTAATCCATATTTTCCTTCCCTAATTACCATCAAAATCCTAATCTATTTTGTTTTTAAACTAGACCTAAATTGGTATACAAAACTAAAGCCCTAAAACATTCATTCAAAACCCTAAACCATCCATACCAGCCAAACACCACCTTATTCTGTCTTTTTATACCAAACCTTAACCCTATCCCTAACCCTAGCCCTAAACCACGATTCCAACATGCATCCAAACCATAACTTTCAACACTAAGCATCATCATCAATCCATCATCAAATTCATAGATTACTTAGTGTGTTACATTCGAGCCATCATCATTGTTAATCTCTCATCACTGAATCATCATCATCATTCTTCTATCGTAATTCAAATCACCTTCATATTATTTACATCACTTTCAAAGCTTTATTATTTAAAAGTACCATCGTTGAGCCTTTATCATCCTATCCAAACTCCCTTCAAACCATAAGTTCCACATAATTGAAGATTACACCCTTCCGTACACATCAATTTTGGTATCAAAGCCCTAAGTTAGTGGAATTGCGATCAAGATTCAATCTTTATTTCAAGAATCTTCATGATCCTTCAAGATTCATCAATAATGTGTATTATCTTCTAGAATCTCTAAGAATTCATAAAACAAATCACAAGAGGGTTGTGTGATTAAGGGTGTGTTTGGGCAGTTTTGAGTTAAGTTGTTAAGAAAAAGAACGGAGAACCAAGGAGAAGATATGAGAGATTTTCTCAAGACCTTGATGAATTAAATCTAGGAGACCAAATTGTAGGTGGGAAGAATAGAAGCATCCCAAGCCCACAAGTCCCATGTGCAGCCACAAAACTGAAGGGAACAAGTAGAACAAGGGTATGTGAGAAGAGCACGAAACTAGGTGGAAGAAGAAGAATATAGTGTGGGAAATTACATAAGGGAACATGAAACTTTGAGGAGAACTTATGATGATGCGGAAAAGGGAATCTTCTTTTATCTTCCCAACTTCAAAGGTAATCTTGACCTACAATCTTTTCTTGAATGGTTGCAAATTGTTGAGTCGATTTTTGAGCATAAGGAAATTGATAGTGAGGAATTATTCCAAATAGTGATATTAAAGTTTAAAAACTTTTCTAGAGTGTGGTACGATAATTTAGAAAAGAGACATCATGGGAAAAATTAAAGAAACATTTGAAGAGGAATTTTAAGCCTTAGGAATTTGAGCAAGAAAATTTTATAAAAATGACTATGCTGAGGCAAAGGTTACTTAGAGGTTCATCAAATACTTCTCTAACATTGCAACATCTATTACACAATTGATGAAGAAAGGAAAGTTCTATTGGAATGATAAAGTGATAATGGCTTTTGAGGACTTAAAGACAAAGCTCTCAAATGTACTCGTATTATCTTTACCTTGTTTTGATAAATTATTTAAAGTAAAATGTTATGCGAGTAGTGTAGGAATTGGGGGTATGATTTAACAAGAAATGAAGCGAATTGTTTCTTTTGTGAGAAGTTAAATGGCGCAAGACTCAACTATTCGACATATGATAAGGAGGTCTATGCTATAGTGCATTGTTTGGAGATGTGGAGTCTTTACTTGAGACCTAAACCTTTTTTACTTCATTCGGATCATGAGAGTTTGAAGTATTTGCATGGTTAAAAGATTGGGGAGTTTGAGACATGCTAAGTGGATAAGCTTATTGTAGACATTTATATTCTCTACAAGACATGTGGATGGTAAAGAAAATGTCATGGTAGATGAATTATTGAGGAAGACTATGGTATTTACCATGATGGATACAAAGCTTTTCGAGTTTGAAATGTTGAAGATTCAATATACCATAGATGATGATTTTGCTATGATCTTTGAAGAGTGTAAGAAAAAAGGGAGTTATAAATCTCAGGTTATTCAAGATGGGTTCTTATTCAAACACAACAAATTATGTGTATCAAAGACATCAGTTCAAGATTTGCTAATCAAAGAAGTGCATAAAGGAGGAATTGCAGGACACTTTAGAGTTCACGTGACTTTAGAGTTGCTGTAAGAACTTTTCTATTAGCCAAGAATGAAAAAAAGGAGTACAGGCCATAGTTTCTAGGTGTGTTGCATGTCAATAGAGCAAGAGTTTTTTTTCATAAAGGGTTATATGTATCTTTACATGTGCCTACTCAACCATAGGAAGGTGTTAATATGGATTTTATGTTGGGATTGCTTACGACACAACGAGGCAAGGATTCTATTATGGTTGTAGTGGATCGATTTTCAAAAATAGCTCATTTTATTCCATGTCACAAGATCAATGATGTTACACATGTTGCGGATTTATACTTTAAGGAGATCATGAGGTTGCATGGAATACTAAGAAGTATTGTTTCAGATAGAGATGTGAAGTTCCTAGGCTATTTTTGGAAGACTTTATGGCATATGTTAGGAACAAAGCTTCTATTTAGCACATCATATCATCCTCAAACAGATGGAAAAACCAAAGTTACTAATAGAAATTTAGGTACTTTGCTAAGGTTTTAGTGAGTAAGAGTGCTAAAGATTGAGATTTCAAGTTAACATATGCAGAGTTTTCTTACAATCAAAGTCCTTATACTATAACAAACTCTATTCTATTCGAGATAGTATATGGTACTAATCCATATGTACCGATTGATATGGTGCCATTGAACAAGGGTGAAGTGAAGAGTTATGATGCACAGGAGAGAGTGGAGTTCTTTCAAAAAATTCATCAACAAATCAAGCACAATATTGAGAAGGAAAATGAAGTGTACAAGACAAGAGCAAACAAATATCGGAGCCAACATGTTTTTCAACCAGGAGATTTGGTATGGTTATACTTGAGCAAGGAGAGATTTTCTAATATAAGGAAACAAAAGCTTATGCCAAGGGAGGATGGTCCTTTAAAAGTACTTTAAATGTTTACCGAAAGTTCTTATGAGCTCGATTTGCTAGATTCATAAGGTAGGGTATCGAGGACATTCAACATTGGAGATATTAATCCATATTATGGCAATGCAAATTTGACGGAAAATTCAAATAAAAAAAGGGAGAATGATTTAGTCATAAAAATCAAGAATTAGCATTCATAATTATGGAACCAATTATTCTTCATTTAAAAAGTTTCTCTTGTCAATTTAAATACTAATGGATGGTTATGTTACTCAAAACGTTACAAACAATCAATTAAATGTCTACATGCATGTGTGTGGCATGCACGGTATGCAAAGAGGGAGTAGAAACGTGCATGAGTATGTTGGCAGGATTTTCTAGCATTATTAAGTGATTTATAAAATTTAATATTTAAGTAATAAAGAAGGATAATAAAATTAGCATAAAGTTACCATAAAAGTAGCATAATATCTTTTAGCTTATAATATTTTGGAATATGCGTTAGCTAGAGGTAGAAAGGTTATAATATTCATTAATGTCAAGAATGTTGGATGTATTATGAAGAATTGATGTTGAAAATCAACATTGAATGAATTCTGTGTGAGTTCAAGCTCAAGCAAATTGAATCTGTGTGAACTGTTTGGCTTAAAAGTTTTAATCTCTTGGTTTGTGTGAAATAGAGATTAATCCATATCTTTTCTAATAATCTTAATCCATATTTTCCTTCCCTAATTTCCATCAAAATTCTACTATATTTTGTTGTTAAACCAAAACCTAAATTGGTATACAAAACTAAAGCCCTAAAACATTCATTTGGAACCCTAAACCATCCATACAAACCAAGCAACACCTTATTCCCTCTTTTCAAACCAAACCCTAACCCTAACCCTAACCCTAGCCCTAACCCTAATGAACAATTCCAATATACACCCTGTAATACCTCGTGTTAATAAATCCTTAATTTAAATATGCAAGACTTAAATTTTGATTAGCAGGTGTAATAAATCATCGGATTATTTTTAGAATGAACGTCTCATCGTTACAAGTAAGTATATAGTTATTATATTATGACAATAACCTGGACTAGTGTATATATGAGTAGGGTAAGATAAAATTTTATGATGGTAATAATAACATTAATAAGAAGAGAGTAGATAGTAATCAAAATAGAAAGGATGGTAATAACAATAACCTTATGATAAGTAAAGCTCTTAAAAATAATGTTGATAACAATAATTGTAAGAATAATAATCTTAGAAATAATTAAGATAATAAGGAGTGTTAGTGATATAATAATAATAATAATAATAATAATAATAATAATAATAATAATAATAACAACAATATTGATCATGATAGTTATTAGTGAGAATAATGGTGAAAATAAAACCTTGAATAGGTAGGATTTTTCCTTAGTAACCATACTCTTAAAAGCCTAATACTTTGGGATGTTTTTGCTAATCAAATTCTAACCAATCTCCATCTTTTTCCCACTCTAAATTATAGCCTAAACTCCCCCAACTTATCACACCTTACCCCTCTCATGCAGCAAGTTGCCACCTTTTCCCATACCCTACACTCCTCCTATATTATCATCTAGCTTTGCAGCCATCCCTCTCCCCTAGCAGCAGCCCATCACCCTCCCTAATATCCTCATTTCCCATGCCATTCCACCCTGCAAAATTCTAGAAAACCAACCTAGCCATGTGCAACCACCAAACCTCATGTCACCCATCCACATGCAGCCATAAAACTCATGTAAACCAGCCCTCCCACCAAGTATCAGCCCTCAACCTCTCCTCCTCTCAACCTGCACACCTACCCAACTTTTCTAGCCATCTACCCATCCATTTTCTTCCTTTCCCACACATCCAGCTAGGCCCTTTCCCTTCTCCCAAGCTTCGACACCCTCATCCCAAAAAACCAACCTGCAGCATCCTCCCCAACTCACCCTTGTAGTAGCCCATTTTCCCTCTATTTTTCCCTTCCTTTCTTAAGTCCCAACTTGCACTAAGTCCCTCCTTCCCTATCCCTTTTGGTCCTCTATTTTCCTCCTTTCAAATCATATCCTTATCCTCCTTAATTCCAGCATTAGATACTCTTATTTGTAGCCCCTAAACTTCTTCCTTTCACCACCAAACTTCTTCCCAAAAATCACCCAACTTGTAGCCTTGCTAAGAACCCCTCTTCCTTTATGTTTCACCTCTCCCAAGCAGCAACTAATTTAGGTGTAATCTCAACCCCACTTAAGGTACCCTTAGAAGAAGCTCTTCGTCGTATTATTTTTCTTAACTCCAAGGTAAATCCAATTAATCCGTAGATGGTAGAATTATGTGTGAAAATGATAGGTTAGTTTTCTAAGATAAAAATCATGCTAGATTGAGGATATCAAATGACTTGTATTTTGTGGGAAATGGAAGCATGTTGTAGTTGGTTTCTATGCGAATATTATGATGTGTAAGTTAATATTTGTTACCATGCAAATATTTATATGCCTAAGTAGTATTCTAAAAATTGAAGAGTGCATACTTATGTCAACATATATGGATTTATGCTAAAAATAAATGTTTGGTACTAATATATGTTACCATGCTAATATTTATATGGCTAGGTAGTATTCTAAAAGTTAAAGAGTGCATGCTTATGACAACGTATATGGATTTATGCTAAAAAGAAATGTGCATGTTTGCGGTACTAATATACGTTACCATACTAATGTTTGTATGCCTAGGTAGTATTCTAAAAATTGAAGAGTGTATGCTTATGACAAATTATATAGATTTATGCTAAAAAGAAATATGCATGTTTAGGGTTAGAGTCCAACCGAAAATTTGTCATGTTTCATGGTAAGACCCATCAATAGATTAAATGTGTCCCTTGGATAATTTAGATAATTTTGGACATATAGTATGTTAACTTAGAGTATAAATGTTTTTAAATGGTGATTATTATGTGTTGCATATTCTAGAGGTAAGAATGTGAATTTTATGTACTATGGTCCGTATTTGAAAGTTATTTGTGGAAATGGTATTAATTTTATGAGATACTTAAAATGCATGCTAAGAGTGTATACATGTACCATGTGTGGTGAATGCTTAGGGGTAATATATCCTTTTGTTGTACCGAAGAAATTATTGTATGTTATAGTATCATTAGCTATTTTATGTTAGCTTTCTTAGGACAAATATCCTATAGGGATAAACCTGGTAATAAATTAAAGGAAAATGTGATAGTTATAGATCGAATGGTATTTTGGTCATTGGGGCAAAAATGTGTTTCAAAGTGAATAATTGGGCTATTTGACTTAAGTTTTGACCTCCGAATAATTTTGGAAATAATTGGATAAATGGATTGAATAACTGAATCGGATAATTATTCGGGCTATGGCACGATGCCTACCCTAGGTCGTGTTGACTTGGAATTCTTAGGACCCTCATGATCTTTTGGATTTGACATTTGATGGTTGATTGTTATGACCCTCGTGGTCCCTTGGTTCTGTGGTATATTGGGGATCCATGTGCTAGTTTTTATATGAGTAGGATCTAATTGTGTTCCATGTCATGAGCATGTTATATATTTCTTTTCAAGTAAGTGTTGTTGATATTCTTTGAATTTAAGCATAAAATGGGTTGTTGAACATGATTTGTTTAAGTGTGAACATTACCATGTATCCATATGATTCTATGTTTGTAACATGTGTTTTATGTGTGCTTTCACATAAAAGCATGATAGGAATAATGTGGTAAAGTGTGATAAGATTTGGTGTGTGTTTTGTAAGGCTAGGTTATATTTTACCTAGACTAGTTAATCAGTTCCTCAAACCAATCGATCTATTTTGGGAGTAGTCAAATGTCTTGGTGTTTTGGGATCTATTGGTTGTGATAGCTGTTAATTATTTTAGTAAAGCAGTCGATTGGCTTTGATGAATAGTCGATCGATTGGTGAAACCCATCGACTAGTGTACCTACAGACTAAAGTGTTTTAGTCTCTACTTAGGTCCATCAACTGATTAGACTAAACCAATTGATTGGTTATAATGAGCAATTGATTGGTTGGTCAAACCCGTCAATTTGTTTTTTTTAAGCCAAAATGAATTAGTCTCCACTTAACACATCAACCGGTTGGACCAAACTAGTCAACTAGTTCATATGAATAGTTGACCGATGAGGCCAGTTGATTGACTAGTGCTCTGGTTTATTTTGGTCTAGGTCTGGTATGACCACACCAATAAACTAGTTTGAAGGACTGATCAATTGGTCTGATTGGAAGCTGTTTGATTTATTGTGATTTGTTGTGTTACTCTAGGACCTTTTGTATTGATCTCTCTATATATTCAAAACATTTTAATTATAATTTCAACCATGATTAACCCAAGCTAATATGAACCACTATAATGGTGTTTCATACTTAATTTTTGGTTAAGTTTGGTGTTATCTTTAAACACTCAATTCGTGGCTTTTATGCCTTGTTTATGAGTTTGGTGCCATCTTTAAACACCCAAATGGCCGCTTAATGCCTTTTAATGTTTTTGTCGTTATCAGTTGGAAACACCCAATTTTTTTAAATAATGGATTTTAATTGTGTTTGGTGTTGTCACTTGGAAACAACCAATTTGTTTATGTGTGGACTTTTTTATCATTTATTACCTCACCTATACATAAATTAAAGTTTTAAGATTTCATTTAAGCCTTTTTTCTTCGACTCTCGGGGCAGCTACATGGAGTTAGTGGGTGAGTCACCCTTCATTTCTATTCTTTCACTCAGTACCTATTTCATTCTCCATTGGGTTTTGGTCGGGGGTATGTGTATATCTTGGAGGTATAGGATTATACTATGGCAAAGCGGTATGGCATTGGTGTCTAGTATATGTGGGTGAGGTATCCTAGTACAAGCCCCCTAGAACTTCATATTGTCCATTGCTTGCTTAGGTGGGTGTGGTATCCCAAGTTTATAGACTTCGCAACGGAGACATTAAAGGTTTGTGTGGGTAAGGTATCTTAGTACAAGCCCCATTAGTGTACTTCAAACATGTGCGGTATCCCAATTTTTGTTGTAGGTATACTTGATGTGTGGTAGGTGTGATATCCCCAAAGAAATCCCCTTTGATGTATCCTAAGGGTGTGATATGGGTGTGGTATCCCATTGTGATTATCTTATCTTTACTTGAATTTTATTCATGTTGGAGAATTGGGTGTTTTCAAATGAGCTATCTTACTAACTAAAGCTTGTGTGGTCACTAAAGGAAGAATTCTAATATGGTTTACATCTTGTGCTTTGCATGTATTACTGTATTTCTACACTTCCATGAATTGCATGCAAGCATGTTATGTTCTAATGAAGTTATATCATTATAATATTGCTATGATATTATACGACTTCAATGTCATGCATGAGCCTTCCATGTTTTAGATATTATATTTTACTAGTACTTTATTGTACTGATACTACACTTACATGGTCACTATGATGATCTGGCTTCTAGTCTAGGGAGCTAAGGATAATTTATAAGGTTAAGACTCACAGTTAGAGTATCTTGAGGGTGATGATGTGGGTTAGTACTTGGGGTTTAATATTTACTAATGTGCCTAAGAGTTAGGCTAACAAATTATTGGTATTTTTGTCCACTATATTGAGATTTTTTATATTTTTAGTTATTTAAAATCTTGGCTCGAAATCTTGTATTTTATTTTGTAAACCATCAAGTTCATTCTTTCTACGGTATGGCTATAGTCTTTATTTCTATGTATTGACACATTATTATTACGATCATCTATTCTTTGTTCCTTTTTACATTTTACCTTGGATTAGACATGGGTTAGGGGATGATCACATCTCTCTTATAATTGATGTGGTGGTAAAATTTCCAAGTTTTTCTTTTCAAATTGCTTCCACATTATCTTAAAAATAAAATTTGATGGGTTAAAAATTGGGAGGTTAGATGTTGGTATCAGTGCCTATGGTTTTAGATCCTAAATTTGTTTTGTGAAAATGAATTTCTTCGATTCATTCCAAACTAGTAGAATTCAGTTTAGTCTATAAGCAAGCATTGGTTCGGGTTAGGAGTTGGCATTAATTTTATAGAATAGGACTAACTTCTAGGCTTATGTTCAATGTGTTACCTTCTTGTGTACTAATAGTGTAGTTATTGTTCGAATCCTTTCTAATGTGGGTTAGTACTCTAGGGTTCAATGGTTGTGAATCAGCACGGTTAGAGCATTCATGGAGAGGAAAATTTAACTTGAGGAGGCTTCTTAGTAGTCATCACATCCTCCTTTTCCTATGCTATAACTTGAGGAATGGCTTCTTTTGGTCGATATTCATCACCCTTTGATTTTTTATGGTTAGGAGGACTAAAACATGTTTGAATGCTAGTTGAGGGATTTTGAGAAGATTTGTTTGACTTGTAGTTGTTTGGAGGGTAGGCAATTGGACATTGAAGTATTCCATCTGTAGGGTCATGCTGATGAGCAATGGAGATGTTAGCAATCGTGGGGAGCCACTATAGATCAGTGGGAGCCCTTCATTGAGATGCTTAAGGCCCAATTCTATCCTACTCACCTAAGGATGGCGAAGTATGATGAGTTCATAGCATTGCATTAAGGGACGTCTTCGGTAGAGGTGTACTACAACCGATATTTAGACTTAGTTTTCTTTGCTTTAGAGCTTGACACTAATGAGAGGATGAAGGTTCATGAATTCTAGCTATTATTGAGTTTGAGGCTCTAGGAGATGCTGGTAGGGACTCTTGCATAGGATTTGTAGGCTACGTATGACTATGCCTTGGAGGCATCAATGATTACTCAAGCTTGTAGTACCTAAGTAGGGGCCAAGTGGAAGTTTGAGGTTACTTAGAGCCATGGGGAAATAATTGGTTGTCGACCTTAGGCGAAAATCAGTCGAGAGTGGTACCTTGCTTTAGAGGGTAGTTGAGTCAGCCAAGTGTGAGGTGTGTCATCTATTAGTGGCGAGGTAACAACCACCCAAGTAAGGATTGTGACGGGCAATTGGTTTAGTTCTATAGCTATGGCATATGGGTTATCATCGGTTGAAGTGTCATTACATCAGGGGCAATGCTCTACAAGGGAAGGCACATTCATAGGGTACAATGGCACAGTCATCGCTAACTCTAAGGACACAACCGACTGATAATGGAGCTAGCAAGATTGGTCCACAATTGAGGATGCAGAGGCACTGTAATTTTTAGGAGTTGATTGATTATGCTCATGAGATATTAGGAGTTGATTGATTATGCACAGGAGTGTGTGGTTCTTAAGGGACCATAAAGTGGTAGAGTCTCTCACTGGAGATACAAGCCTCGACCTATAGTGATGATGATATCTACAATGATGCTCGGTACCATCTCTTCATGTGTAACATTCAGGATTTGGATACCAATGAGCCATCAATTGTGGAGATTCCAGTGGTGCAGGAGTTTCTTGATGTGTTTTGCAATGTGATTCCAAGGATGCCGCTAGTACATGAGATAGAACTCACAATAAACCTTCTACCAGGGATAGGAATATGTTGAAGGTGCTCTATCGCCTAGTGCTAACTAAGATGGTAGGGTTACGTACTTAGATGGAGGAGTTGTTAGAGAAGGGGTACATTTCAGCGAGTGTATCGCCTTTGGGAGTGCCAGTCCTTTTCATAAGGAAGAAGGATGGTGGGTTGACACTTTGTATCGATTATCATGAGTTGAACTAGGTTTTGGTGAAGAATAATTATCCTTTACCATAGATCAACAACCTATTTTATCAATTGCATGGGTCTATTATGTTTTTGAAGATAGATCTCATATTCAAGTTTCATCAGCTGAGGATTACCATGGACATATCAATGACAACTTTCAAGATGAGGTAAGGCCATTATGAGTTCACCATGATATCTTTTAGACTCAAAAATGATCCAATGGTGTTCATGGCTCTCATAAACCACATATTCAACAACATATTGATTAGTTCATCATGGTCTTCATCTATGATATCTTGATCTATTTGCCAATCATAAGGAACATGAGCAGCATCTTTAGCAGGCTTTAGAGTTGTTGAGGACTCATCAGTTATACACCAAGCTCTCGAAGTGTGATTTCTGGTTAAATGAGGTATCTTTCCTTGGTCAGGTTAATTTGAGGGAAGGTGTATCAGTGGATCTTTCTAAGATCCGAGTAGTGTTAGAGTGGATTGCACCAATGATCATCGGGGAAGTTCTTAGCTTTTTGGGTTTAACAGACTACTATAGGCAGTTCATCAGGGAATTTTCTAAGATCGCTCATCCTTTACCTATATTGTTGAAGAAGACAATACGCTTTGTTAGGGATGATAAGTGCATAGAGGCTTTTGAGGAGCTCAAGAGGAGGTTAACTTCAACTCTAGTGCTTACCTTGCCATCGAGTATGGAGAGATTTGAGGTCTATAGCGAATCATCCAAGTTTGGTTTAGAGTGTGTGTTAATATAGCGTGGGAGGGTAATGGCCTATGCTTCTTGCCAATTAATGGAGCTTGAGTAGAACTATCCTATGCATGACCTTGATCTAGCTATAATTGCCTTTGACTTGAAGATCTAGAGACATTAGCTGTACGAAGTATAGTGTAAGTTCTATACAGACCATAAGAGCCTCAAGTATATCTTCACACAATGAGAATTGCACATGATGTAGAGAAGATGACTGGTGTTGGTTAAGGGCTACAATTTGGAGTTGACCTACCATGAGGGTAAGGCTAATGTCTGTAACACTCCCAAAATTCACTACTAAATATATTTTTTTAAAAGTTTCATATAGAAGCATGCACATTAAATTTTAGGGTGTTACTACCATACTTAGTACAAGACTGCCTTCCTTCCTTCGATCCACTACTAAGTACTAAGGCTAGAAAACATACTTTAATTAAATTCCAACTACGCATTTGCAAGTTAGAGTAGCGCAATACTTAGGAAGGTTAATGCTCCTTCCAAGGAAAACCCACTAATTGTTGTTACAAATAAATTATTATTAGAAAAGAAATATAAATCATTTTATGAAAAACACAGAAGTACTTTTTAGTTAAAAACACAGGTCAACACCTTGAGATAACCCTACACTCTCAATCCTAAAGGGATCATGTGGTCTGACTTGCAAATGACGCTACCCATTGAATAGGTAGGGACCTAAGGAAGGAATTTCTTCACTACTATAGTACTGAGTAACCCTTTATATGAGACTAACATGTAAGGCTCATAAACAACACATCAGATGCAATACATCGAACATGTAATTATGGGAGTGTACATATATCATCTAAAATACCATAATCATTTGAATAGCAACAAGCATCCGTAAGACATATGTTCATTCATCGTTATTATATTCAAGCTATTAGTATCTTAATTAGCCATTTGTTTCATCATTATATATCTCTCGAATTATATCCACGTGACTATGAAAACTCCACTATTATAGGTGGTAGATCGGATACAATTATAGGGCAAAACACACTTGGTTGCCGATGGATCAATCTCCAGAAAAAAAATGCTCCTATCCACTATTCTCGCCAGTGGATTGGCCTAGCCCTGACTCACATGGTGTTCCACTATAACTGATTAGTTTCTTTCCATAATTTGTTTTCATCCAAGGTTTGGTTTATTGAGCTCATTATTTCCCACTAATATAGCCGATGAATCAGAATACATCTCTAAAGTAGAATGCACTTAGCTACTATTATTTATTATTGGATCTGTCTCAAGGGAAAAAAAATGCTTCTGGCCACTATTCTCACTGGTGGATTGGTCTGGACCCAACTCAATAGTCATCAACTTTAAGTAACTCCTAACAAGATATGCATGCCCCCAATGGACTTCCCAAATCATTATCACTCTTCCACCCTAGACTTCCAAAATGAGTCTGTCCTATAGCTTGGGACCTCTACACTCCCAAGGACTCCAGGATCCTTTCTTCTCCTTCAACCCTACTCACTATGAATCCAAAAGCCCCCACACATATGGGTTAAGGCCCAATTTCTCATTTCTCCACCTAGGCTCACCATCGCCTACTAGGGTTTACACTTGAAACCCTAATCTAGCCTATGTAGTAATAGCCTCTAATTTCCCATTCAACCCATGCTCCCCTTAACTCCAACACTATCACTCCACTCAACCCACTCCAAACATCACACCCTACTCTCCAACTTCCACATGTGATAAAGAACCTTAGTTGGTCATCCCCAGAAACCCTAATACACATCTTTTATTTTACACCTTCCCTTCACACACAAACTCCACACTCCTTTTCATTTGACTCACACCCTTCATATAACACATTCCTAATCACAACCCAAAATCCAACCAACCTTTCTAAACTTTCTCATAACACCCTTATACATAGGGTTTTTGGGGGGGAACCCTAGTTTGACTCCCATGCATACTTCCACCAACCCACGTACTATCTCTTCCCCAAACATTCCAATCACCCAAAATACTCTTTCCTCCCCATGTTCAACTCTCAAACTAACTTTTCCCATATAATCTTTTCTCCCATACAAAGACTAAACACACCATTCTAGCCTCCCTCTTCCCAACATGATTTTATCCTAACTCTTCATTTTATTACTTTTTTCCATTATTTTCTCACCTATATGTCATAATGCACTCAAGCCTTTCTCCACTTCTCTTTACTTGCTCCACTCTCTTTATTTCTTTTAGTTTCCCCACAACCATTGAACCCACCTAAGGCCTCTAAGCATGTATATCATACCATAACAACCATGCATAAGAGCATGTCATGCATAACAAGTTATATCACCTATATTACATATAATATAAATCACACACAACATACCTTAGGTCCTTATAAGCCAAGCTGCATTACACACATATTTAGTTCACATTCACATATAGGTACACAAGATATACCATCACATCCATAAGGACATAAATCATAACAAATCCAAGCCTTAACCATATCCTTACTTCTACATATAGTCACCCTTTAATACTCAGCATGTGCATTTACTAGTATAATAACCCTTGCACCTCTAAAATTACTAAAATATTCCTATTTCATACATTACCACCATTTATACCCAAACTTGAAATACTAGTCCCATTAAACCTTATCTCCACAAATTATCACCTTTTAACAATTAGCATGTACATTTATTAGTGCATTCACCCAAAATACCCCTATCACCACACATGATCACCTTTTTATGCTTAGCATGTACATTTATTAGTACCCTCGCCCTTACACCTCTAAAATTACTAAAATACCCCTATTCCATATTTTTCACCATTTATACCTAAACGTGTATTGGTAACACCTCAACACCCCTATTTCCATACATGGCACCCCTTTACCATTTATCATGCATGCTTATTAAGTTGACTTCCATTGAACACGTCAAATTACTAAAATGCCCTTAGTCCATAAAATACTATTATTCATACCCAACCATGTACTACCAACACCATAAAAACCCTTATTATTAGTCTTACCACCAATTGTCACCTATCATGTGTGTTTATTTGCATGTACTCCATTATACACGAAAAATTACTAAAATACCCTTAGAACCTAAAATATTAATAGTAGTGCTCCATATGCACTATTAGCGCCATGAAGCCCTTATTATTATTCATAATACCACTTATTCCTTAAGTACCACATTTATTGTAATTATCACCATCATACCATAAAATTTACGAAAATACCCCTAGACCCTCAAAAATTAATATTTCCACTATCACATACATTTATAACCCAACAAACCCCTATCTCCACTCTTAACAACATTCCTAACACATTAGAATTCCCATTTAGGTTTAAACACTTGGGGTGTGCAAAAGACCAAATTTCCCCTAGGGCTCCTATTAGTTCTATTTCATTATAAGTGTCCATACTTTCTTAGCCTAGCATGTATATCTACCTAACACTTATCATTAACATCAACCACATTTTCTTAGTCACCCCTTTCACACATATCACACCATATGTAAGGAAAGATAATAATCATGGAATTAGAAAGTCACATCACATTTTTACGTAAATCACGTACCAAAAATTCTAATGTTCTAGTGTACAATAATCCATACATTTTAGTGAGTATAACAATTACCTTATTCTCAATAAAACCAACCTTAAATAGTATCAACTGTTTAAAATTCTTAAGCTCCATTTAGTAAAATTTTGACCTAAAAATAATGTCACAAGTAACATATTAATATTATATAAATTAATGAATGATTTTTATTAGAAATTTTTATTAAATATAACATTAATAAATGATCTTATACCTTAATATGGGATAAAATATACTAAAAATATGGATCTCCTTCTTCTTCATCCATGGTTAAGATTTCATTAGGAGATTCAATTTCTAAACTCTCATCATCACTACATGGTTCCATGTTTTCTATTTCATGCAAGGTTAAGTCTCTTTGGTTTGGACAATCTCTAGAAAAGTGTCCATATGCTTTACATTTAATACATTGTTTATTTTCCATTTCAACTACCTTATTTTTACCTTTATCATCTTGATTATTCTTGTTATCATATGAAGATGTTGA
This sequence comes from Tamarix chinensis, assembly GCA_030549775.1. NCBI lineage: Eukaryota > Viridiplantae > Streptophyta > Magnoliopsida > Caryophyllales > Tamaricaceae > Tamarix > Tamarix chinensis. The sequence continues at coordinate 58,630,515 of CM060177.1, read as the reverse complement.
TTTAGGTGTAAAGGTGTTAGAATAGGGTTTAGTTGAAGTTGAAACATTAGACTTAATATAGGCTTTAGTTGATTTAGTTTTTCTTTCAAATTTTAAAGCCAACTTAATTAAATCATCAAGCGAATCATAAAAATACATGTCAACTTTATCTCTTATCAAGTTATTCAAGCCACCTAAGTATCTAGCACATTTTTGTTCTTTTTTTTCTTGAACATCACAAATAAGGGTTAGTTTTTCAAATTCTCTAGTGTATTCTTCTATACTAAATAAGCCTTGCCTTAGAATCATCATTTTCACATACATGTCTTGCTCATACTCTCTAGGTACAATGTTTTTTTAGGTGTTTCTTAAGTTTTTCCCAAGATTTTATCTTTAACTTCTCTTGTCTTTCTCTTAATCTTTTTAAATTATCATACCAAATTCTAGCAAAAGTTTTGAACTTAAGAGTAGATAGCTTGCATTTTCTCTCATAATCATACTCTCTAAATTCAAAGATAGCTTTAATTTCATGCAACCACTCAAAGAATAATTCCACAGTCAAATCACCATAAAATTCAAAAAGGTCAAGTTTAATACCTTGATCCTCATTGTAAGCATGTCTTACTTGGAATGTATGTGGTCGTCTCTGGTTGCTTGAGCCAAAGGAACTCATCTCATCTTCTCCATTTTCATTGTGATGCATGTTTGAATATCCACACCCACCTTTTGCATGGAAGATAGGCTTCATTTTTCCTTCCACACTATCGTGTGTGGTCTCCATGCGATTTGGCCATGGTCGATGCACCTCTTCATCGGCTAGTTTAGCTTCCACACTTTGTAGTTGGTGTTGAAGTGTTGTAGGATTATGTAGTTGAGCATCCATTCGTGTGGTTAGACTCTTGATAGACTCTACCAAGGCATGGACTTCTTCACTTCCCATAGTGAAGGGAGACACACACTTCTTTCTTTACACAAAAGGATTGCTGATGTCTTGATCATGCACAAAAGGAGGAAAATGTAGCCACAAAAAATCACAGCATGCAAGGATGAACCAACTGGCTGGAAGGTATTCTTCTTATGTGGCTCAAATCAAACCACATAAAATAACGATTGTCGTTAGGTTTTCTTCAACACATGGAGATCCTCAAGTTGAAGATTTGAGTGTTGTGCACCATAGAAGATGTGAAAAAGACAAAAAAAAGGAAGAGTATGGATCAGAATTGGAGAGGACATGGACTGGACTAAGTCGAGGCACATACAAAAAAATATATCAACCCTACAAACTAGACTATATGATACCAGGGGTCGGGTGTTTTCTTACTAGAGTTGGTACATGAGATAAATGAATGGAAATGGATGGATAATCGGTTGAGTAACTAGATAAATGGAGAGAGAAAACAAAGAGCAAGGAATGGTGGAAGTAGAAGCAAAGCTCGAGGTTAGAACCAAGCAAACATACAGGTGAAGTTTCGGAAAGGAGATGCTGGTCGAGAATGTTATGACTTTTATTATATGGTTGCGGAAGATTGCAACAAGATTGTTGCAAGAATTCAAGATCTTCAATCAAGAACTCAAGGAATAATCAAGAATGATGACAAGATGCAAGGGAGGTTCGAAGAATTCTGGGTGATAACTTTCTTCCAGGTGGTCTCCTCGCCTACAGCTGCAAGAAAACTACAGGAACTTGCACCGACGCAGGATGCAATGGATGTGGAGGCTTTGATACCAAAATTTTATGGGAATCAAAGGGGAAGGAATGAAGTAGGATCTAATACCAATAGATAGCTGCATTGGTGTATTGAAATGGCCAGAATCAAATCGATTTAGATAAATTAAACTCAAATAAAATTGCAGGTTGGAATGTTGAATGAGTTCGAATGTTGAAGTTGTATTCAACTTCGAACAAGGAATGTGAAAGAAATGCCCAGCACTTCTAGGTATCTACTAATCCAAACGAGAGACAAACAAGTTCTTAACTTGGTAATTTTTATTCAAATGATTTTCTTCTCTCAACTTATGCATGTACAAGGGTATATATAGAGAGGGAGAGTAGTCGGCACAATCAAGGCTTAAACCAGCCAGTTATTCCCCTTAATTCAAGCCCATATAACTCACTTGAATTAACCCCATATAATGCCTAATCTTAATCACAATATCATCGTCTAAATGATATTAATAACTAACTTTACAAAGCCACACAATCAACTATGATATATGCATGAAATTACATTAAACCCTAGCTTACATAAAATACACTTAGGGTTTATAACAAGTTTAATATAACTAATGATAATCATCATCATATCTTGTTGTAGTGTCATCCCATGTATGTCATAGTCTTGCATGCTTTGAATTCTTATACACTTTAAGGTGTATTAACATCTTCTCCTTGCAAATATGTAACATACCTACAAGAATATCTAGAATTGTTTTCAATACCAAGTATAGACATATTATCAAGAGCATTTAATATGATTGTCTCCAATATTAAGAAATATAATTCTTCCTTACCTTGAGAATCAATAGGAATATGAGAATCATTAGATGCTCCTGCATCAATATGTTTATCCATGTGTTTAAGTGGGGTTTAACGATTACCTTAATTCTCGCAAAAATTGAACCTTACCGGTATCATGGTTAAAGATTCAAGCTTTAGATAACAAAATCAACACGTAAAAGTAGTATAAAAACTTATCACATTAGAGATGAGAAACCAAATCATAAAACTTTATAAAATTTAATTAAAGAAATAAATAGCTTAAAATATTATTATACATTAAAATAATTAACTAAATAAACCAAGAAGTGCAGCAACCCATCCAGCTCTTGCAACATAAGCTACATGTAAAGAAATGAGGGGGAGGGTCTCGAAATGGTATGAAAAGGAGGAGGAAGTTGAAATGCCCCGAAATTTTCTAATTTTAAATATTATATTTAAATGAGGTTTTATTATAAAAATTAATTAAATAAATTATTATATTAAAATAAAAGGAAATTAATTAGGACAAATTAAGAAGAAATTTATTACTATTTTAATTAGGAGAAATTTGGGTATTTTAGCTAATTAAGGATTTTATTTTAGAAATTAACTAAATAAATTATTTTATGTAAAATAAGAAGGAGGAAATAGTTCCAAATTAATATTAATTTTATAAATAATTTAATGGAAGAAAATTAGGGTGTTTTGCTAATTAAAATGGAATTTATGGAAAATCTTTTAAAAAAATCCTAATTTAGCCTAAAAAAGGATTTAAATATTATTTTATTTAAATATTATTATTTTTAAATAACCCAAATATCCTAATTAATTTAATTAAGCCAAACCACTATTTTTCTTTTTTCTTTTTCCCTTTTCCTTTTTCCTTCTTCCTTTTTCTTTCTTTTTCTTTCTTCTTTTCTTTTTTTCTTTTTTTCTTTTTCTCCCCGAACTGAGCTAGCTCGTGGCCCAGTTTCCCTTTCCTCTTCCTTTTCTTCGGCACGGCCCAGCCCGTGCCCATCGCCTTTCTTTCGCCCGCCGACACACTGCGTTTCGTCCGTGTTACGCCCAAAACTCATTGTTCCATTTAATGACCCCCTCACCGCGCTGACCGGCCCGGTTCTTCCCCTTTTTCTTTTCTTTCCCCGGCCGACCGGTCCACCTCCTTTTCTTCTTCCTTCTTCCTCCTTTCTCCTCTATCGATGCGGCTGCAGCTCCTGACCCCATCAATGGCGTCGCCGGCTACAGAGACTTTGACCAGCCATTTCTTATCTCATTGTATTCCCCTTGACTAGAGGAATAAATTGGAATAACTCTCATCCGTTATCTCTTGCCCATTTCCTCTCCCCAGCCTCGCGAAACTTCGATGCAACCCAAACATTTACCGACCAATTATTGCTGTCAGCCATCCAAATCCTCGCACCTCATACCTTCCTGCCGACCCCCAAAATCCTATTATCCCCTCTACCATCTATAAATAGCCTAATTGTAGGAGTTTTAGAATTTTTTTCTCACCCGAAACCCTAAGCGAAGGCTGCCATCACCGTGACTTCAGACGCATCTTCCGCCACCGATAGCCAACCTCAGTGCCACCGTAGCATTCCAATTTCTTCCCTGAAATTTCCTCTAATTAACTAAACCATTTTCAACCTTTGATTCTTCTTGCACGGGCCTCCATAACCGTGCAAAGTTTGTTGCTCAGCTTGCCAAAATTTTCACCTTGAATCCTTAAGCCGTTGTCTGCCGCCGTTTCCACCACTTCTACTGCCCTTTGAACCACCCAAAAACTCCCTCTAATCCTCCTCCACCGAACCATAATCTTATTTTATTTTTCCCCCTGTTCCTTCTCTCTTTTTCTTCATCTTTTTCCTTCTTAGATTATTTTTCCGGCCACCGCCGTGAACCACCACCTGTGCCGCTCATTCCCACCAACTCAAGGTGAAACCCTAGACCTTCTTAGTCATTATTTACTATTTATTGTAAATTATTCTATTTTTATTTTATTTATTAGTAATTATTCGAATATAATAATTATTTCCTTGCTATTAATATTATTATTATTTGATGTAAAATTTATGCTGAATTTTACTTGCAGGGTAGAGAGTAGTAATAAAATAATTTTATTGTTAGTTTCGAATTTTAAGTTATTAATTGAATTATTATATGATAATTATCATTCTTCTTATTATTATTAATATTATAATTATTATAATAATTATTATATTCATTTTATTAATTATTCTGGAAAATCTTAGGCCCTAATTTTGTATTAACACTCACACTTATGTATTTTAGTATTATTATTTCTATTGTTTTCATAACCATTTATTATTATTATTATTATTATTATTATTATTATCTTTATTATTTTAATATTATTATATATGTTATTAATTTTATTATTAATATTTTTAAATAGTAGGTCATTAGTTATAAGTAGGGTCAAAACCCCGCATTAAATTTAAAACTTATATATATTATTATTATTTTTAATATTATCTTTATTTATAATATTTAGTTGTTGTTGTTGTTGTTGTTGTTGCTGTTGTTATTATTATTATTATTATTATTATTATTATTATTATTATTACTATTATTATTATTTTATCTTTACTAATATTATTTTGGTGAAGGGTAGAAACCCTTATATCACCTTTTTATTTTGAATTTCATTAGTTTTATTATTAATATTCTACTAGTATTTTGTAGAGTCAATTCTAGTATAAGAATTTTTAATTAAAAACCTAATCCTAGTATTTTTCCCATAGTAGGTGAGCCCAACCAAAGCCCTCAAGTAATATAGGAGTGTGTTCCAAGACCAGTGACGTTTTAGGTAAGGGGTGCTAGGGCCATACTTCTATTATGTGATTTTATGCTATGCACGCCATATGATGTTAATTATAGTGTATTTCATGTGAATATTGTATAATTGTTATTAATACAGCATGATTATGGGATTGAAGTATGTTGGTGTGGATAAATGGTGGCATGAGAATCATGTGTACATTTATGTTATTATTGTTGTATAATGTGGCCTTAAGACATGCATGATGGGGTCGTAAAATAATGATGGAGCCATAAAATATTGATGGGGAGTTGCATGTGTTAGGGTTTTGCATGGGTTAGGGTTTCGCATGAGGTTGCCTGGTGATTAGGGTTGCATGGTGGTATTAATGGTCGTATGGTGGTATTAGGGTTTACATGATGGTATTAGGGTTTGTATGGTGGTATTAATGGTTGTATAGTGGTAGTAGGGTTTGCATGGTAGTATTAATAGCTACATGGGGATATTTATGGTTTTATGGAGGTATTAGGGTTTACATGGTGGCATTAGGATTTTTCATGGGAGTTAATGATTGCATGAGATTTAGGATTTGTATGAAAAGTTTGAGAGGTTGCATGGGATGTGTAAAGTTTGCATGGGAGTGAAATTTACATATGAAAAGTTGATTTAAGATATAAGGAAGGTAATGTAAGTGTTGTTTGGGTGTTTGAACACTTGGGATGAAAAATAGTACATATGACATTATAAGGGTATGGAGGAGATTGAATTAGGGTTTAGAGTGATTAACTATGGGTTGTTGTGATTAACTAGGGTTGGAGTGGATAATTGTGGTTTGTTATTAACTAAGACATGGAGTGGCTAATTATGGTTGTTATGGTTAAATAGAGTTTAGAGTGATTAACTATGGGTTGTTGTGGTTAATTAGGGTTTGGTGTGGCTGATTAGGGTTTTTGTGTTATCATATGTATGTGGTGATTAAACTGTAAGTATGATGATGAATATGGAATTTATGATTTATGATTTGTGCATGTCCAAGGTGAAAGCCTTTAAATAAGATACTTAAGACACTAATCATTTAAAGTGGAAGATTATTGAGCCGGGTCCAGACCTATCCATCGGTCAAAAATAGTGGTTAGGACATGATGTCCTATGTGTAACCAGTCCACCGGTAATAATAGTGGTCAGGCTTTGTACCTATGCGTTTCCAGCCCATCGGTAATAATAGTGGGGTGGCTCGAGCTCAATAAAAACAAACCAAAGTTACAAATGTTTAAAAGATACTAATTACTTACAGTGGAACACCATGTGAGCAGGAACTAGACCGATCCACCGGTCAGGAATAGTGGTGTGGACTTTGTCCCGCAAGTGATCGATCCACCGGCGAATAATAGTGGTGTGGACTTTGTCCCGCAAGTGACCGGCCCACCGGCAATAATAGTGGGGTGTTCCTGTACTTACATGGATTTGATAAAAAGCATGGTGTGAATTAAGTTATGATCAGAGATTAATTAAGTAATTAATGTGGACTGTAAATGGGCCTTTGTACTTTTACCTGAATTGTTCATATACCTTTATTTTGTTATGTTGGATTATGCCCTGTTATTATTCTGCATGGATTATGTGCTTATGTGTTGACCTTAGTGCTCAGTTACCTTACTCAGTACGTAGCGTACTGATAACCCTTTTCATGGGTGCTGCTCATTCCCACGAGTAGTATACCCTTCTGACTTTGTACAGGTGGGCAAGACATCAGTCGGGGCTATGTGTTGAGCATGTTTTGGCTCAAATATTAAGAGTGTCGTGGTCGTAATTTTCTTCTTGTGATTTCATTTCCTTATGTTATTTCTTCTGATTCACATTTATTCTTTTTAATTTATTACCTTGTATTAAGTGTTTCGATTTAACCTTTTATAGATTGTAAGATTATTTCCTTCGAGGAATTTTAATTTCGCACTCTGATTTCTATTTGATTCGTGATTCTTTATGCACAATCTAATTTTTATGTATGATCTTTCTAGTTCTTTTATGAGCTATTGGTTTGAGTTTAATGTTAATAATTTTCTTTGGCCTTAACATTTGGTACTAGAACGGTCGGAGTGAAGCGGTTTGGTACTAAGTGTGGCGGTAACATTCCCAGAATTCATAGGTTTTAAGTATTTCAATTTTAATTACTTCCACTCTAAAAAAAAGTAGTGAATTTTGGAGTGTTACAGAAGTGGTATTTTTGGGTTAGGGTTTTGGGGCTAGGAAAAAGGGTATATGGGGAGGATTTAGGGCAAGGGAAGGGTGTAGGGTTGAAGAGGGGGTGTAGGTAGTGGTCAGGGATGTGTTGTTGGCGGCCAAGGGTGGCAGCGGTGAGGCCACGAAGTGGGCTGTAGGAGTGGACGGGGCTGAGAAGGAAGGAAAATGGAGGAGGAAAATGAAGGGGAAAGGGGGCTTGTTTCGGTAAAAGGAGGTGTGGGAGTTGTAGAGGAGGTTGTAGGGAGTGGATTGGTGGTTTAGGTTGCGGTAGAGGCGGTGGGACGGTGATGGATGGATGGGTTACAAGGATGTTGTCGATAAAGGAGAGAAAGAAGGGAAAAAGAAGAGGGGGGAAGAAGGTGCTATGGGGTGGCTTGGGTGGTGTTGTGGTGGTGTAGGGCGGGGGTAGAAGGGTGCAGGAGGTGGTGCAGGTGGTTGGAAAGGAGGAGGAAGCGGCGAAGGGAGGCGACGGAGCCAAAACAGGGAGGAAAAAGGAAGGAGAAGAAAGGGAGAAGAGGGAGGTCAGGGAGGGAAAGGCTCAAAGAAATGGGCAAGGAGAGGGCTCATAAGGAGAAGAAAAAGGAGGGGAAGGAGAGGGTAGTGGACAACTGATCGGTGGTAGTGTTTAGGGTGGCAGGGAGGTGGTAGGGTGGCAGGGAGAAGGAAGGGAAGAAGGGGAAAGGGAAGCCATGCTTGATGGGGGTGCATGGCTGGTTTGGCCCAAAATGGTAAAAAAAAAGGATGAAGGAGAGAGAGAGAGAGAGAGAGGGAGGGAGGGGTGCAATGGTGGCAGGTGGTGGTAGCGAGAGGCTGTAGGCGGTGGTAGTCATGGCGTCGAGATAGGTTAGGCATAGAAGATGAAGAAGAAAGAAAGAAAGAAAAGGAGAGGGAGGAAGCAAGCTAGGCATAGGAAAGGAGGGCGAGTGGGCCAGCCCAGTCTCGAGTGAGAAAAGAAAGAAAAAGAGGGGCTGGGGGCTGGGCCGTGCCGCGCGGAAGAGGAGAGGAAGAGAAAGAGGGATCGGGCCATGCTAGAGTGGAAGGAAAGAAGGGAGAGGAGGAGATGGGCTAGCGGCCCAGGCGTAGGGGGGAGCAGGCCGTGGCCTGGCGGCTTGGAGGAAAGAAAAAAGGAAAAGAAAAGAAATAAGAAAAAGGAAAAAGGGGAGAAAGAAAAGGAAAAAGCAAAAAAAGGAAAAATAAAATAATTTAATTTATAAAATAATAACATATAATATCTTTAGGAATAAATTTATTTAATAATTTAATTTAATATAATTAAATATATAGGCCTAAAAGGATAATTTTAGTAAAATATTAGTTTGGAAAATTATTTAAACAAAAGAGTATTTTCAAATAATAAAATATTTATTTTAATTTATTAAATATTCCTATCCCAATTTATGTACTAAAAAATCCATAAAATAATTAAATTAAATAATTTTAAAAGCTAGTTTATTCCAAAATAAAAGCTATTTATTAAATTATAGGTTTTCGAATTTCGGGGGATTATAATAACATATTTTATACTCAATTGATTAAAAACAATAAAGAAAATACCCAATTTAACATAATTATGGTTTTTGAGCCTAGACTATAAATCCGGTCAAATCTTACTGAAATGCTTAAATTGATAGTTCAAAAATGAAATTAAATATATTCTATTACAAAATGTATAATCAATTTAATAAAATAACTCAATTATAGAATTTAATAAAAATCCACAAGAATTTGACCTAAAAATCAAATTCTAATTAATTTCGCACAAATTTCTTAAATTAACAATTCCAATATGAAACTAAGTATATTTCAATGTATAATGCACAATCAAATTATCCAAAATATCTTAATCAAATGAATTCAAGATATTCGAACATAGCCGGGTCAATAATTGCAAATTTTAGAAATCAAAATATACCACACAATTAGCATATCTAATTCAATCATACAATACATACATACTTAATTAAACAATTAATTTGGCTTAATTAAAGGCCATTCTTTCAAATTTAATCAAAACAAAAATTTAGGGCTTCAGGAAAATATACCAAATGAATTCATCCAAAACAATGCGGGTAAAGGGCGGTGGAGCTTCCTCGATGGGAAAGGACTACTCGCTTATGGCAGACCAAAGCTGGAGGCGGCTGACTGGTGGCATGCTGCTGTTATCTTCTTGTGCTATTACTGTGTCGATGTTGTTGCTCTAATGATGTTACCGTGCTACTGTAGATAACGATGATTGAGAGCTGTGGTGGCGCGGTCAAGTAGAGGTGAGGCAGTGTTCGATGAAATGGAGGATGGAGTAGGGATGACCACTCCTTACCTACAAGTAGAGCCGGCAAAAGTTGACCCGACCCGAAAAATCCGATGAATACCGACTCGAACCGCCCGAAATCCGATCCAATTTTATCCGAGTAATTAAAAGCCCGAAACCTATCCGACCCGATCCGATACATATCCGATATCCGATATAACCCGAGAAATTATAAGCCCGAAATAAACCCGACCCGACCCGCTATTCACCCGAAATCCGATATAACCCGAAAAACTATAAATCCGAAATGACCCGACCCGATCCATTATTTATCCGAAATCTGATATTATATGAAAAATTATAAATCTATAAAGATTTAACTTGGTACTACCCAAAAATTAACATTAACCCATAACTCAAAATTTTTAAAACTTCATAAAACATGAAATAGTATAGATATGCAACTAATCCATACTAGCACTTACATCAAAATCTAGAAACAATATACTTTCATAAAATTTATATCACTTATGTATATACAAATACAATATCCATTGATACCAATAGAAATAAAAGTAGAGAAAAAAAAAAGAATAACACTACTATGCCATTTAAATATTAATTCACTTCCATTATTCCATCTAGTACCATAAGATAATAACAGTGCAACCTTGAACACTATATGTTAGTATCTATACGGCCATACCTTGCAATATAGCACCTACAACATCATAGGAAAGTAGGAAAAATCTAGAGTGAGAATGTTAGTTATTCATTATAAAAATTGAAGATTAATATTTTTTATTACATCAACAATGTTAAATAGTAAGAAGTCAATATTAGTTGGTCTTTTGTCAATAATAGTCATTATTACTTACTTTATTTAATTTTTATCTTATTTAGCTTGATATGATCTAATCAAAATATATAATAAAAAAACTAATATGTTGTTATTATTATTTTTGCCATAATTGATATTCATTGATTACTATTATTATTGTTATCATTATTTTGTATTATTATTATTATTATTATTATTATTATTGTTATTATTATAATATTTATTAAAATTATGTTGATATGATGTGATCAATCTCTTTTAAAAATAATATGAGAAGTACAACCTTAGAAGTCTTCATTTGTTATCAATTATCAATGACTATTATAAGTTAATATCATGTAAAGAGCGTATAAGATATAAATATAATATAAACTTAAAATAATACTAGAACTCAATATGACCAAGCTAATAATGGAGTTGAATTATAAGTTATACCTTAACATAAAAAGAAAAGTGATATGATTTGAAAACTTTTAAATTTGAAACGTCAGATACATCTCCAAAGATAAAATAATGATAAAAAATTCTAAGGCCCCAAAAAAATAATATAATAATTCACTTTTAATTGAATAAGATAAATTAAAATAAATTATCTCAAAATAATTAGCTTTTAATAATATCTTGGAATAAAAAGAAAGAAAGAAAATGACACAAGCATGACTCAAATATGAAATGACCTAAATTCAATCTAAATTCGACCCGAAAATATAATAATTGAAACTCAACTGAGCCCGATCCGAACCCGAACCGAAATTAGAACCCAAATTTACCCGAATCCGAGTCCATCCGATCTCAACCAGACCTGACCCGAGAGCTTAGAATGACCCGAGATTATCCGATATTGAGTTGATCCGAATCAAACCCGACCCAGCCCGACCCGACAAAATGATCCGAAATTATCCAAAACCGATATGACCCTATTATTATGTTACCCGATCCGATAGTGACCCGACCCGCCAGATTGCCAGCTCTACCTACAAGTCTGCAACAATAAAATAATGGGGTGGGGGTTGAGATAGGAAAGGGCAAAAGGGAATAAGGGTGCAGGGCTGTCTGTCGGTATTGATCGATAGTTTTTGTTTTTTTAAAAACTAAAATATCTAAAAGAATTTATATCAAAAATATAATTTTAAATATATTAAATTTAATCAAAAAAAATTTATAAATAGTTTTTTGGAAATAAAAAAAGACATATTCGATAAAAGCTTTTATTTAAAATAAATCAGAACACTTATTAAAATAAAATTACAATTTAAATTAAACAACGAAATTAAAATAAAATTAAATATTAAAACTCATAGATCAACATAAATATTTATAAAAATTAGGTTTTTAAGAAGTAGAGTATTACACTACGTATGGTGCCCTTGGACCCCTAGCTAGCCGACCGGTCCCTGAGACTACCATCCTAGGTTATTTGAAATGCAACTTGAGTAAATATTATTTTTATTATGATATTTATTAAAATAATGCTTACAATAATAATAGTTATTTGTTAAGTGTAAGGAAATTGAATTTAAAAAATGTGAAATTTTACAATAATTATATAAATAACTACAATAATATTAGGCTCAAAAGGATCTAACAACATGGGAGACAATGCCCCCCTAGACCCCCATTGTGTCAATCAAGCAATGTGACCTCCTCATATAGGTCATTTGAAGCATGACTTGATTGATAATTACTTTTATTATAATTTTTATTATTTTAACAATAATTTTTATTTTGTTAATTATTATAATTATGTTATAATAATATTAACAATGACTATAATGTTAATTATAATTCTAGTTATATATTATATTATTAGTATTTCATATAAAATTTGTAATTATGATAATAAGAGAAGTATTTCATGTATTTGAGGAATGAATGTGTTGTGCCAAGGGATATAACAATAGTTAAAATATTTCTCTTCCTTATATACTAATACCAATAGATATATGAGTGGGTATTAGTTTTGTTGGTATAATACTACTAATAACCATAGATATAAAAGTAGGCAAAAGATCTGTTGGTATAACATACGATTACCAACAGATAAAAAATTTCTTTAGGGAAAACTTTATTCATTGCCCATAAAAATATATTTGTTTGTATTAGTAACTTTTTTCAATAGAAAAAAAATTGTGGCTAAATTACTGTTGGCATAAGTCATATATTTTGTAGTGGAAGAGTCCCATTAGAAAGTTGTTGATACGAAAAACATATGGAGGTGGGCTAGCCAAACATTTTGGGGTCAACAAGACCTATGATGTACTTTAGGAGCACTCTTATTGGCCTAAAATAAAAAGTGATGTAGATAGAGTCATAGCTAGATTTGCTATATGTCAAAAGTCTAAGAATCATTTCCACCAAGGACTTTACACTCTATTACCAGTCCTTCATCATTTTTGGGACCATGTGAGTGTGGACTACATAATGGCTTTGCCTAGAACTCAATGGTAAAAATGATGCCATTATGGTAGTAGTGGATTAGTTTTCTAAGATGGTTCACTTCATCCCTTGAGATAAGATAGATGATGCCTCTTCTATAACCAATCTATTCTTTAAAGAAATAGTAAGGTTGCATCGTATTCCTAAGTCCATTATCTCATATAAGGATACTAAGTTCCTTAGCTTTTTCTAAAAAACTTTGTGGAGTTTGGTTGGTACTAAACTTCTATTTAGCACCACCTACCACCCACAAATGAATGGCCAAACTGAAGTCACCACCCAAACCCTAACTACTACCTTGCTCAGCTTAGTGTATAAATGCCTCAAGGGTTGGGACCTTAAGCTTCCTCAGGGTGAATTTGCATACAATTGATCCCCCCACATATGCCACGGGCCATTCTCCTTTTGAGATCGTGTATGGTGTCAACTCTATCACTCCCATTGAACTTATTCTGCTTCCTATCAAGGGCCAAATGAAATTTGAAGCCAAAGATAGAAATCAAACCTTTAAGAAATTACATGAGAAAGTTAGAGCAAGAATTAAGAAGGTTAATGAAATAAATAAAAGGAAGGCCAACAAACATCAAAGGGAATAAAGTTTTGAACTAGGAGATATCATGTGGCTAAAGGAAAGGTTTCCCTTCAGAAGAAAAAACAAGCTTATGCCAAGAAGTGATTGACCATTCAAGGTTCTCAAGAAGATTGGAAATAATGCTTATCGACTTAAGATACCACCAGACATGGGAAATATATCACACACATTTAATATGGGTGATCTATTCCCCTACTTCCATGATGAGCCCTACGCGGATGAGGTAGAGCCCTCCCAAGACAAGGAGGATGATCTAGGAGCATCTTATAATAATATTTCACTCATTAGTTTTTCTAAGTTAGGGGATTACAAAATACTCTTAACTTAGATGAAATTAATTAGCTAAATATGAAAAAAATATATAAAAAAATAAGCGGACATACCAGCCCATACATACATGGTAGCACGTCTAGCCCAAGCATAACTAATTATGGTAGCATGTCCATCCCAAGCCCAACCAACTATGGCGGCACATCAAGCCTAAGGCCTACCTGCTACTTTACTATTATTTCCAAGTATTATGCCCACCTAAGAAGCTAAAACAACCCAAGCCCAAGCCTGCTTTCGAAAAAGGAAATAAGAAAAAGAGAAAAAGAAAAAGGAAGATAAGTGGATGGTGGAGTAGGTGAGGAAAGTCAGCCAAGTCAACAAATTAGATTATTTTAATTTATTAAGCATGGGAGATGATTGATTAGGTATTAAGAATGATTGAGTTATTTGTACTTTGATTTATTACCTACCATTTCAGCATATAAGGGACTCCATGAAGTGATATGGATGTGAAAATAACACAAATGGGTTGACCTCATTTTAGTTCTCATCTAACTAATTATTAACTTATATTAGATAACTAGATAGCAACGAAATGTTGGAATGTAACTATATAGGTAAGGGGAAGGGTATAATGGAGTTTTTGTAGCCATGGCTGCCACTATAAATATATGTAACCTCAACACATGCAACAAATTATCCCCTTGAATTACAAATCAGATTTTTGAGCACCCTATGTCCCCCCTCTACAAAGTTGAGTGAAAAACCTCATAATTTTTATCTGAAGTACTGAACCCTTAAGTGGTAGTTGTAAGTATTTGATCTTTGACTACCTCAAATTAAATATTATCATACTTATCATCTCTTTTCTCCATTTTAACTTTTTGTGGTCAATTATTTCTTAAGCCACCATCTTCCATTAAGCATGTGCCAACTTGTTTAGCATATGCATCAATTATTTTTAGAATACCAATTGTGAATATGATCCCATCTATTTCTATTCTTGTAGTAGTGGTTATGGTTGTGAGCTCCTATTATGGATTAATATGCTCAAAACTTATAATTGAGTTGTTGTGGTGGATTGATTGTACAATGACATTTAGCCAAATTTCACTAATGTATTATGCGTTTTAAATAATTTATTTTAAGTACCATATGCTTTATATTGATTTTCACATAATTGCCATCATACTGATATTTTTAGTCATACATTATTACAATCATATATTTTCTTTTGACATTGTACATTCTTCTTAAGCTCAATTGAAAAATTATTAATCATTAGGATATTTATTAAAATTTTATTAAATTTTTTTTTGTAAGTTCTTAATGTTCCTTAAATTTAGAAATCGCCTGACACACTCTTACTATCATTGTTATTTTAGTAATCCAAAAAAGAAATTATAGATTGATATTAAAATAAATTTAAATTGAATTGATTAATATATAATATTTAAATGAAATCAGGACAGTAACTAAAAAAAATTCAAGTTAAAACTACTTAATATGTTAAGAAAACAAAAAACTATTACGAAAACTTATATAAAACTAATAAAATTTATGTTACCTTAAAGTTTTCTTGATATAAAATTTACGAAAATGATTGCGAGAATTTTAACAGCCTATGGTTGAGATAATGAAATTAGAAATACTTTGAAATTAATAATACCTACCAACAGACATATTTATGATAAATCCTTAAATTAATAGTATTATTTTAAAAATAAAAATAAATGTGCGCGCTGTGGTTATAGAAACAGTACCAAATATCCCATTTCCGATTTGACATGTGGATTCCTACCAACCAAAGTTGAGAGCCTGACGCCTTATGTCGGTAGCCAGTCGGTACATCCTAGACAGTAGACACCTATGGCTCTATAAATTGGCTGCTCTCAGCCTATACCAAGTCGCCCTGTCCAAAATTCAGAGTACTGCTTAGAGGGAATTGAAGGTCTCCTCCTCAGTCTCGATCCAACCAAGCGCTTGTGACGCCATAGATCTGAATCCTTTGCGTCTTTACCCAGGTATCCCTTTTTCGCTGTGGTTAGGCTGCTATAATCAATTGAATAATATTCGATCCGGAAGTTTAGATCTGCTTAAATGCGCTTGGTTGGTGTGCTTTTTTTCTTTATAATTTTATATTTCATGGGTAGGTATCGATTGTATGCTCTTTGTGCGGAAATTAGAGATCTGTTACAGTTGTATGTAAAGATTTTAAGTGACCAAGATGGGTATTTTTAATTGTAGCCTTTCGGTATTCAGTTACTTTCTCTGCCTATTTGAGGCCCTACAGCGGATGTAAACGATGTTGTGTTATAGATCTCTCAACTCAGTCTCAAATGAGAAAGTGTGTTAGCCTTAAGTTCTGATAGAGGCATGCATGTTTTGATGATTCCGATCATTTACTATCGGCAGCTTGGCCTCCTCAAAGTACGTTGATTATTTAATTTTAGAGCTGAATCTGATAGATATTTTCTTTTTTTTTTTCTCTCTATATGGAATTTATCTAGCCATTCATTGTACTCCCAAAATTGAAGGATCTATCGCTTCTATGCTTCGTATGTTTTATTTTATTTTATTTTATTTGTTTTTGCATTACAAAATTTAACGAGGGTACTTAAAGTAATATCAACTCCTACTCCTTTCTTTTTCCGACTCCAACTGCTTGCTATATCCCAAAAAAACTGATTCCATCGGATGTCTCACATCAACCAAAGAAGTGTTATGCCATTCCTCCGAATCACTAGGTCCCTGGTTCTTGTACCTATTTATAATTTATCCACTTGGTGCTCGCTTCAATGAGGTGCTCCTTCCTTGCCCCTAACAAGCCACTATAATAAACTACCATTCATTACATAGCTCCTCATTAGCTGCTCAAAAGAAACACCTATTAGCTACTCAAAGAAACACCCATTGTTCCTGGTCTCATGCGCAATGATCTGTCTGTGTTCTCTATGAAAATCTCTTCGTACAACTAATGCTAACGTATGTCTGATTGATAAGTATGCGTTTCCTTCCATGGTGCAGCTTAAGAGGAATGGAGACCTTCCTATTTACCTCAGAGTCTGTCAACGAGGGACACCCAGACAAACTCTGTGACCAAGTTTCTGATGCGGTGCTTGATGCTTGCCTTGCCCAGGATCCTGACAGCAAAGTTGCTTGCGAAACATGCACCAAGACTAACATGGTTATGGTATTTGGTGAGATCACCACCAAAGCCGATGTAGACTATGAGAAGATCGTCCGCGACACATGCCGAGGCATTGGTTTCACCTCGGATGATGTTGGTCTTGATGCTGAAAAATGCAAGGTCCTGGTCAACATTGAGCAACAGAGCCCTGACATTGCTCAAGGTGTCCACGGTCACTTCACCAAGCGCCCTGAGGACATTGGTGCTGGTGACCAAGGTCACATGTTTGGCTACGCCACTGATGAGACACCAGAGCTTATGCCGCTCAGCCATGTACTTGCAACCAAACTTGGTGCCCGCCTCACTGAGGTGCGCAAGAATGGAACTTGCCCGTGGTTGAGGCCCGATGGCAAGACTCAAGTCACTGTTGAGTACTACAATGACAAAGGTGCCATGGTTCCAATCCGTGTCCACACCGTCCTCATCTCTACTCAACATGACGAGACTGTGACCAATGATGAAATCGCTGCTGACCTTAAGGAGCATGTCATCAAGCCTGTCATCCCTGAGAAATACCTTGATGAGAAGACCATCTTCCACCTCAACCCCTCTGGTCGTTTTGTTATTGGTGGTCCCCATGGAGATGCTGGTCTTACTGGCCGCAAGATCATTATTGACACTTACGGTGGGTGGGGTGCCCATGGTGGTGGTGCTTTCTCCGGAAAGGATCCAACCAAGGTTGACAGGAGTGGCGCCTATATCGTCAGGCAGGCTGCTAAGAGTATCGTAGCCAGTGGATTAGCGAGGAGATGTCTTGTGCAGGTCTCTTACGCCATTGGCGTTCCGGAGCCCTTGTCGGTGTTTGTTGACTCGTATGGAACCGGAACGATCCCCGACAAGGAGATCCTTGAGATTGTGAAGGAGAACTTTGACTTCAGGCCAGGAATGATCACCATTAACCTTGACCTTAAGAGAGGTGGAAATGGTAGGTTCCAGAAGACCGCTGCGTACGGTCACTTCGGCAGGGATGACGCCGATTTCACCTGGGAGGTTGTCAAGCCTCTAAAATTGGAGAAGCCCGCTCAATAAATAGCTTGAGAACAGCTCAATAAATAGCTTGAGAAATGTTCAGGGTATACTACCAAGTCTTGCTCAAGCCGCGGCTCAAATATTACCAACGTATTCAGTGCCGAACTGCAGGCCTCCCCCCCCCCTCCTCCCCCCGTTCTGATTTGCGAGTCCGGTCCTATTTGAATTCAATTTCGAGTGTATTGAAAAGACAAAATTACATGGGATATGTTTCTATTTACAATTCTTCGAATTGCTTGTGTTGAATCGCTCTCCTAGTCTTATTCTCTCGCGGATGAGGAGGCCATATTGTTGGTGGTGAGAATAGTAAAATACAAATATTGGGATAAGATGTTCAGTGTATAGGCGGCCATCAATTTGGGCAATTGGGTTATAGTGGGTTGGGTTATTTTGGATCAGATTATTTTTGAGTTATTTTTTTTATAGATAAGTTATGGGTTAGGTTAAGATTTTTTAGGTTTGGGTCATTTCAGATTATGTTTGGTTTATTGTAGATTTAGGTTGTATTTGATTAATTTATTGATTTGGTTTTGGGTTGAGTTAGTTCGAATTTAGATTAAGATGAGCCTAATTATTTTGATTTAACTTGTTGGGTTGAATTTGAAACAAGTAAGTTTGTATTTTAATGATTTTATATTTGAATTAATTTGATGAATTAGGTTTAGGATCATTTGATGAATTAGTTTTTTTTTTTAATTTTTTTTATGGGTTCGGTCGGGTTTAGGTTGAACAAATATTGGATCGAATCACTTTAAATTTGAATTAAATTAGATATTGACCATCAAATTAATAATTTATTAACCTCGTAAGTAAGTATTAAGTTTAACTTTATATAAGCATATGACTAATAATTTGTTATTACTTGTTATTTGTTTAGTTTTATTACTTTTTAATGTTTTATTTTTATATGAAAATTTTTATAAAATTAGAATATCATTAGTTAATAAATATATTTACAATAAAAGTAAAAAAAAGAAGCAAAAATTATATAATAATATATTTAAATTTTTTTTAAATATATAATAAGATATGTATAATTTATTATTATTATTATTATTATTATTATTATTATTGTTCAACATAGGATTTGTTGTCAAATCGGGTCAGGTTAATAATGAGTTAGGTTGTTGACGGATTAGGTTGATAGTGAGTTGAGTTACAGGTTGAGTTTGAGTCAGTTTTGGATTAAATTGGATAATTTATATTTGGGTACGTATTGAGTCAGATCAATTTCAAGTTGGGTTTGAGTCATATTAGATGGATGAATTTCTCGGGTTATGTTGGATTAGATTGGGTAAGTTGACTCAAATTTTATCAACTCTAGTTGAGTGGTGGATTGTCTACTACTCTAAATACAAATTAGGCCTTATTATGATATATTTATTCAAATTCATTTGGTTTCTAAGGGTTTATATATTTTTCTTCAAATTAGTACATTCAAATTTCAAGGATTTGAGAATTGTAAAATTCAAATATCTGAACAATTGTAGGAATGAAAGGATAGTGTTAATGTAAAGATACAGCTTGGTGTCCTTTAAGTTTAAATCACTAAGGGTATTTGTAGAGGATTTCGGAAGGAGTACCACTCACACTACTCACCTCACATCTCCATCAAAGAGTAGGATGGTGAAAAACATGGATTATGTTGTGGATATATGGAGAGAGTGTGTAGTTATTTAAAAGTAAAGATATTAGATTAGATCAAAATATCTAAATCCAAATTTAAATAATTTTTTTTTGTTACACAATCATCCCTCATTGACTATACAAAACCTCAAAAGAAGTAAGGAATTAACAACTTAGAAAAAGGAAAAATTTCATATGTACATATCAATATCTTTCAATTTGAATTGATATGTAGAGGAATGAGGTGATACCTATGTCTAAGTAATGAATTTCCTTACACCACCTCAATTTGGGTTGAAACCCCATCACAAGTATTGCAATTTTAACTTCTTCAATAACTCTTTGATAACAAATTTATTTGCACTTTAAATGGTCTTGCATATACTTAGGGTATTCTTAAGTGCTCTAGAGAGATAACCAAAGTCTCTCATTGAAGGTGACTCACCTTCACAGCCAAGTAGGTGAGTCCATCAAATTCATTTTTCTAATGCTACCACATATGGCTATATATCCATTAAAAGTATAATATGAACCTCAAAGCAAATCACCAGAATCCATCAAGTGTGTCTCAAAGGTACCATCAATATTAGTTATGGACTCAAAATGACCATAAGGCCTATATTAACCAATATCACTGATAAGCACTTAAAATATGTGTCATCTTAGTGTGTTTCAAGTATAATTTATGGGTGTTTGATGCATATTTCATGTTTAGATCGAGGATACTACTTAGGTTTATATTCTTATGTATTGGTATTGACTCAAGATTGAAATATTTTATGATTGTAGGAAGTCAAACAAGAGTTTGGAGCCATAATGAGATTTAGAATGCATGGTTTGAGAAGAAAATGGATGCATGTATATATACACCTCGCATTTCAACCATGATATAATATAAATTCGAACAAACTTAAAATACCAAAGTTGTAGGTCTGTTCATTATCTTTTCAATGCAACTTGAATCACTTCAATATGAAATTATACAAAAAGGTTATAGCTAGAATACCAAAGATTATTCAAAGGATCACAAATTAAGCAAGACAACATGTATCACACATGTGGTTCGCTTATGACATTTACAAAACTTCTTTATTTCTTTCTAGATTTTTTAAACCTATGTATGTATATATATATATATTCCACCTTAGGCTTTTTGTGGGATCTTGTTTGGAGCTTTCTCTTATCATTCAATTATTATCTACATCTAGAACTCAAGTATTGAAGGAAAATGAATGATTTGCAAGATTAGATTACAACTCTCTACCTTGAAGATTTTAATCAAAATATTAGTTCATTCTTTCTTCTCATTAATTAGTTTCTTTTTATGATTGAATTGCATACTTATTTGATGTGTTACTTATTCCCAATTATGTGTCAATAGATTCTTTATCTAGGATTAGGAAAGAACCCAATCTTTTGGTAATTTTTGATGAATTAGTATACATTCTTGGTAAAAGTTTGAATCTTTAAAATTAATTTTTTGTTATTCAACTTTGTTGACTTTCTTGATCACTAAATTAGCAATCATAGGTAATTAATTGAAGGATCAAAAGGTAAACAAATAAATTTTAGACCTCTAGACATTAAGCAAGGAATTTGAACAATAAAAGTAGGCTATATTCCTTTAGGATTATATTAGATTAACAAGATTTTAATGGGTTTAATTTAATCATAATTCCATGGAAGTAGGTAATTGAGATTAATTAGGAAAAATATTTAGACCTCAAAAGAGGCTTAAGATCAATTTAGGCCAATTCACACTTTAGTTTAAACCAATACTGACAACTAAAATAGTTCATCATTGAGTACCGAAGTTATGGTGAAAACCCTATATTGGCCTTTCATTATATTGAATTTTACCTAATTAGCTATTTATTTTATTTGTATTATTTAATCTTACAATTTTATTCTCTTTTACCTTATTCATTGGTTTATCTAGTTGTAACATAAATTTTGATAATTAACCCCTAGTCCCTATGAGATCGACCTTGATAGCTACACCGAATCTATGCGCTTGCATATTTTCCTATCAAGTTCTTGGCACCATTGATGGGGACTAAAAAGTTAATATTGATTGTTTACATGATTAGGAAGGCTTGAATTTATATTTTTATTTTATTGTTATTTTTCTTTGCTACTAACTTTATTTTATTCCAGGGCATCAACCTAAATTATATGATGAGAATGATCATGAACTATCATTGATTATTACAAACATAAGAAGGTATATAAGCAAGCAAAGGAATATATAACAGGCTACGATGGGTAATCAAAATCAGCTTCTTATGGATTTCACTTTCCTAAGTGTTCAAGGCATACACTTGATCATTACAAGGCTCGCTATTGAAAGCTAATAACTATGAGATAAAACCATCATTTCTCTTGATGGTTTAGTAGAATTAGTTTAAAGGAAGTCCTACCAAAGACCCAAACCTTCACTAGTTTATTTTATTGGAGTATTGCAACAACTTGAAGCTTAATGGATTGACAAATGATGTTATTTGACTTAGATTATTTCCATTCTCTCTAAAAGACAAGCCTAGGGCTTGGTTGCATTCATTACCAACTGCGTCCATCACTGCTTGGGATCAGTTGTCTAGGATGTTCCTAGTAAACTACTTTCCCTAAAAAACAATACAAATGAGGAAACAAATCACAAGATTTTCACAAAAGGAAGGAAAATTACTTTATGAATCTTAGGATCGATACAAGGAACTATTGAGGATGTGCCCTCATCATAGACTAGAGAAGTGGATTATTGTTTACACCTTCAACAACGGGATTATTTACATGTAATCCCCTAAAATTTTAAAACCCTATAATTTAATAAATCAATTTTATTTGGGATAACTTAGATTTTAAACTTATTTAATTTAATTATTTTGAGGATTTTGCCTTTTAAATTTATTTAATTTAATTATTTTGTGGAATTTTGAGTATATAAAATTAGATGTGAAATTAAAATAAATAATTTGTTATTTTATCATACTCATTTTATTTAAATAATTTTTTTCAAACTGATATTTTCTAAAATTTACCTTTTAAACCAATATATTAAAATATATTAAGTTAATTTATTAAAATTTGTTTATCTACCAAAAATACTACACCCTATTTCCCACAAGTTATTTTATCTATTTTCCCCCTACTTTTCCTTTTCCCCTATTCTTTTTTTTTTCTCTCTCTCCCTCCTTCTCCTTTCTTTTCTCCCTTTCTCCCTAGCGTAGGCTAGCTTCCCCGCACGACCTAGCCTCTCTCCCCCCCTTCTCCTTTTGTGAGGCCCAACGGCCCGCATCTTTGCCGTCCGCCCTAGCCGGCCTGTTCCTTTTTTTTCTTATCCCCCATGTTCCTTTTTTTTTCTTATCCCTTCACTAGTCCCCTAGTCGACTGGCCCCTTTTTTTTCTTTTCCTTTTCCCTGGACCTAACTTTATTATTATTACTATTACTATTATTACTATTATTATTATTATTAATTAATTAATTAACCTAACTTTATTATTATTATTATTGGCATTATTACTATTATTATTACGATTATCATTATCATTATTTCATTGCTAATATTGTTAATACTAACTTTGTCCATTATCACCTTTATTTATTAATATAAATAATTGGACCCTTATATTATTATTATTATTATCATTTTGGTTACTATTATTATTGTTATTGTTATTATGATTATACTTAACATTATCATCATCATCATCATTATTATTATTACTATTATTATTATTATTATTACTATTATTATTATTATTATTATTATTATTATTGTTATTTAAACCGAAGTTGGTGTATTATCATTTTTTTGTTAAAGAAGAAGAATACTTAAGCCTTAGTATTTTTACTATTTAATATTTGAATATTGTCAATATTGTTCCTAATGCCTTTGTCACTAACATTATTACTATGGTATCAGTATTAGTTATTACTATTATTATTGTTATTATTTTATTACTATTATTATGATAAAAACATTTGAACCCTTATATTAGTATTATTCAAAATATAACTTTTATCATTATTATCTTTAGGAATATTTGTACTTTATTGTTATTGCAATTATTATATTATTATATTATTATTACTATTTTAAGTTAATTTTATTACTATTATTAGACTTAGCCTTAAAAATGCTAGGGTTTCTATCACTATAAGCTTTATTGTTAGCATTACTATTATTAGACTTATTATTATTATTATTATTATTATTATTATTATTATTATTATTATTATTATTATCACTGTTTTACTATAATTAGTAGCAGTACTATTATTAGAAGAATGAAGCTATTAGGTTTAATAATATAAGTATAGTAATAAATATTAACATAAACATACTTTGACTAGTAATATCTAGTAGGCTAACTTAAAGATAAAAACTCTAGTTTTCACGTGTAATGCTCCCTTTAATAATAATAACCCTAATTTTAGACTAAAATAAGGAATAATAGTACTTTTGGTAGGAGGGAAACTAATCCTTAGTTTTTCCTCTTATAAGTGAATCAATCTAAAACCCTAAGGAGGCGTAGGAGCGTGCTCCAAGTCCGACGTCATTTTAGGTAAGGATGTAGCTAAGGCCCATGTGTGTTGAGTGACCTGTATGCTTTGGATGCTATATATCATGCTATATCATGTATCGTATGATTGTCATTAGCTTGTCTTATGTGTAACGTAGCTTGGAGTGAGGTATGTTTATATGTGTTCTTATGACATGAGTATGATATGTATATATATGGTGATTATGGTGTGATATGATATGACCCTCTAGGACATGCATGCTAGGACAATTGATAATATGATAGGGGAATGAAAGGACAAAAAGAAAGAAAATGGGAAGTGAGTTCACTAAGGGGGATATGATGTTGACCAAAATGAATGAGAGATGGAAACCATGCATGGGAATCCTAAAATTTGCATGGGGACTTTGGGTGTTTGCATGGGATGGATAAAACTTGCATGGGGATGATCTTTATGTGAGAAAAGTTATTTTAGGGTGTAAATAAGCTAAGGGGAGAGTTGTGGAGTGATTGGAGACTTGGGATGAAAATTAGTACGTAGGTTGGTGTAAGGGTGTATAAGGGACCTGATTAGGGTTTTAGGGATAAAGCACTAATTTGAAAATAAAATGTGGAAGTAAGAACAACTAAGGGAGAATGGAGTACCGGTTAAGAGCGATAATTTATTTTGTAAGGGGTGGATATGGGTGCCACGGGAGAGAAGAAATATCGAGTGAAAAATAGAGAGGTTATGTAACACCCCAAAATTCACTAATTTTTTTTAAAACGGAAGCAATTAAGATAGAAACACTTAAAACCTGTGAATTCTGGGAATGTCACTGCCACACTTAGTACCAGACCGGTTCTCTCCGACCGTTCCAGTACCAAGTGCTAAGGCTAAAGAAAAGATTTACGTTAAATTCAAATTAACAATTCATAAAAGAATTCGAAAGATCATACAACAAAATCAGAGTACGCATAAACGTTTATTAATACTTGTAACTTCCAAATAGAAATACATTTAAACAAGATAAAACCCGATGGGTCAAATTCCGGATTGCCTACTCACTCAAGTCAGGCCTGCCACCCCAAAACAGTCTCTGGTCTTAAACCTGCACAAGAGGTCTGCTCCCCACCATCGGTGGATCATCACAGGACCCATCAACCAAGGTAGTATCAGTACGGGTCCAGTACTGAGTAAGGTGACTTGATCACTAAGGCCAACACACAAACACATAAATCACGCAGAACATAGAAGGGCATAATTACCAACACAATGACATAAGGTGCTTACGACCATCCAAGTAAGAGTATAAGGCCCGATTGTAGACTGGATTAGTTTTTAAATTAATCTCCAATTAGAACTCATTTCACACCATACTTTTTATCAAGTCCATACGAGTACGGGAACCCCACTATTTTAGCCGGTGGATCGGTCGCGAGGGTAACATACCCTGCCACTATTATATGCCGGTGGATCGGTCTGACCCCTTCTCGCACGGTGTTCCACTATAAGTAATTAGTATCTTTCCCATTTCTTAGCAACTATAGGGTTTGATTTTGTTGAGCTCGGGATCCCCCACTATTATTGCCGGTGGATTGGTCGCGAGGGTACATACTCTGCCACTATTATAGCCGGTGGATCGGTCGCGAGGGAAATATTCCCTGCCACTATTATGCCGGTGGATCGGTCTGGGCCTGGCTCAACATCTTTCACTTTACGTGATTAATGTATTAAGTATCTTATTCAAAGGCTTTCACCATAGACATGCACGAATCATAAATCATAATTTCCACCATCATAATTACACTTTATCACCACATACACATGATAACACAAAGACCCTAATCAAACACCACATACCCTAATTGACCCCCACAACCATAGTCAATCACTCCAAACTCTAATTCAGTCACCTCCATACCCTTATAATGTCTTACGTATTATTTTTCACCCAAAACATTCAAACACTCAAATAACTCTTCTACTTCCTCCCTTACATCCCAAATCAACTTTTCACACATAAATTTAATACCCATGCAGACATTAATCTCCCCATGCAAACATTAATCTCCCCATGCAAACCTTCGAACCTTTTTCATGCAAACCTTAAAATTCCACGTGAAACCCTAAAGTCAATCATCCAAACCTTAATACCACCACACAACTATAATTACCACCATACAAACCTTAATATCATCATACAAACCCTAATACCAACATACATCCATTAATACCACCAGGTAAACCCTAGATTCTGTCATACAAAACCATAAATTCAATCCAACCAAAACCAAAGATTCACCCATACCAAACCCTAAATTCAAACCATAAAGATTTTTCCATACCCAACCCTAAATTCAAGCCATAAAGATTCTTCCACATAAAATTATAAATTAGAATCTCCCAAGGAAAACTATAAATTAAATTCCCCTAAGTAAATCATAAATTAGATTCCCTCATATAATATCATAAATTACATTTTCCCAAATAACATTATGAATTAGATTCTCCCAAACAAATTATAAATTAACTCTCCCAATCAAATCATAACTTAAATTCTCCCATATAATATTATAAATTACATTCTCCCAAATAACATCATAAACTAAATTCTCCCAAAAAAATTTATAAATTAACTCTCCCAATCAAATCATAAATTCGAATCTCCCATATAACATCATAAATTACCGTCTCCCAAATAGCATCCTAAATTAGATTCTCCCAAACAAACCATAAATTCTGTTCTTCCACACATAAAATCATACATTAGATTATTCCTTATAAAACCATAAAATTTAGGTCAACTCACTTCCTTTAATCCAATTCTTTCCCCATCCTCCTTTTTCATCCTTCCTCTCACACAAACCACATCAACTTCCTCACATACACAACACATATCATCATACATAATTAATACACATACCATGCACAACATACTTCAACTCCAAGTCATACCACATATAAAATATTTAATTATAATAAACATTAGAAACATAACATGCGAAACACATAATACACATAAGCACATAAAAGGCCTTAGCACTCCTTACCTAAAACGACACCGGTCTTGGAGCACACTCCTATTCCACTTGAGGGATTTGATTGGGCTCACCTATTATGGGGAAGAAATACTAGGATTAGCTTCCTTCCTATACTACTATTAGTTTCTAATTTATCTTAAGTCTTGATTCTTAATTAATTTTGCCCAAAACCACTAAAACATTAATACATACTATTATAATTTAAAGTAAAAAGGTGATATAAGGGTTTCTACCCTTTACCGAAATAAAGTTAGTAAAGGTAATAATAATAATAATATTTATTATAATAATAATTTTAATAATAACAGATTATTACTAATAGTAGTAATATTAATAGAAAACTTAATAATAATAATAATCTAAGCCTTAAATTTACAAAGTGGATTTCGAAACCTCCCCATTTAATGATAATACTATTTGAAATGTAAAAAGATATTAATATTATACATATACTTATTATATAAAGTTAATATGGTTAATAATAATAATTTAATTAGTAATAATTTTAAAAATGCTAAAAATAATAATAAAAGGCAAATCTACGAGACTCAATTAAAATTTTAGGTTTCTACTTCTCCTAAAATAATTGCAGTGTCAAATAAATGATTATACTAACAATAATAATATTAATTATATTAATAATAATATTATTAAACATGTAATAATTACATTAAATAGGCAAAATTAGAGAATAATAATTTATCTTACTCAATAATACTCCCAGACCTGTCAACCAAGTTTAGAAATTAAAATAAAGTTGATAACAACAATAATAATAATTATAATAATAATAATTAAACTCGAATTAGCATTAAAAATTAGAATAAAAGCATAATAATTATCAATAAATCGAAAGTAAGTATTTAAAAGTTCTAGGGTTTCACCTTGAGTTGGAGGGTATTGGTGGCACCGGCGGTGGTTCCCGGAGGTGGCCGGAAAAGTGGTCTAAGAGGGGTGAAAATGAAGAAAAAGAGGGAAGGGGAAAGGAGAAAAATAAAATAAGCTTATGGTTCTGTGGAGGAGACTTATAAGGAGATATTGGGTGGTTTAAAGGGTGGTAGAAGTGGCGAATGTGGCGGCGGATGGTGGCTTAAGGTTTCGGGGTAAAAATTCAGGCTAAATGGATAGCAAACTTTGTACGGTTATGGAGGCCCGTGCAAGAAGAATCGAAGGTTGATAATGGTTTAGTTAGCTAGATGGAGTTTCAGGGAAGAGTTTGGAATGTAGAGGTGACGTTGAGGTTGATTATCGATGGCGGACGGGGCGTCTGAATCGGCGGTGGCTGGGTTTCTTACTTAGGGTTTCGGGAAAGAAAAAGCTTCAAAACCATCCACGACTGGGCTATTTATAGACTTTAAATGGGTTATTAGGGTTTTGGAGGTCGGAGGGATGGGTTTGGGTGATAGGGTTTGGGTGGCCAGCGTGAGAAATCGGCCGGCGATTGGTTGGGTTGGGTCAAAGGTTCGTGAAGCCAGAGAGAGAGAATGAGCAAGAGTTAAGGATAATTGATTAAACCAAGCTCATGTGCGAGCCGAGAGGAAGAAAAATAGAGGTGACTCGGTCGGTCAAGTTCCGCGTAGCCGTCGCCGCCATTATCGGGCGCAGGAGTTGCAGGTAGGGGCGGCAGCGTCAGCTTCGGGGCTGGGGAAAAGAAGAAGAAGGTAGAGGCCGGGCGGCTCAGGGAAGAAAGAAAAGAAAAGGAAGGGGACCGGCCGGTTCGACGCGAGGGAGGCTGACTTAAATGGGACGACGCGTTGAGAGACGAGAAGGTACGAAACGCTGCGCGTAGAGGGGCAGAAGAAAGGCGACGCCGCGCGGGCTGGGCTGCGGGAAAAGGAGAAGGGAAACTGGGCCGTGAGTTGGCCTAGTTTGGCGAGAAGAAGAGGAAAAAAAGAAAAAGAAGAAAAAGAAAGAAAAAGGAAAGGAAAAAGGAAGAAAGAAAAAGAAAAAGGAAAAAGGAAAGGAGAAAAATAATTAGGTTAGGGTAATTTAAATTAATCTAAATATTTAGGAAATTTAAAAATAATAATATAAAATAATCTTTAAATCCCTTTTTAAGCTAAATTAGGATTTTTAAAAGATTTTTCATAAATTCCATTTTAATTAGCAAAATACCCTAAATTTCTCCAATTAAATTATTTATAAAGTTATTATTAATTTCAAACTATTTTCTCCTTCTTATTTTAAATCAAATAATTTATTTAGTTAATCCCCAAATTAAAATATTTAACTAGTTAAAATACCCAAATTCCTCCTAATTAAAATACTTATAAATTTATTATTGATTTGTCCTCATTAATTTCCTTTTATTTTAAATAAATTAATATACTTAATTAAATTTTATAATAAAACCTCATTTAAATATACTATTTAAAATTAGAAATTTTCGGGGCATTTCAGGTTACTTGTGGGAGAAGAAAGGTACTAGGGTTTGAGGTGGCCAACTAGGGTTTTTTCGGTCACATACGAAGTCGAGAGGTAAAGTGATATGTTTTGGGATGTGATCTAATTGAGACCATGTGCGAGGTGAGGAATGAAGTAATGATAGTGTAAGTGGGAGAAAGGTGGGCCACATAGGTCCAATTAGGGTTTTCAAGGGAAAACCCTAGAGGGTGATAGTAAGTGGGGTTGATGTCATGAGGTGTTGGGCCTTAACCAACACCCTTAGGAGTTGGGTTTCATTATATGTAAGCGTGAGGGGGAATGGATGTCGGGGTGTGATAAGGGGTACAGGAGTCTCAAGATATGGGATGGGCCCCCTTAAGAGGATAGAAGTAGAACATTAATGACATGCATGTCAAGGGTGTAATAATTATCGAATAAGACACAAATAAGATATTATCCATTTAAAGAGAAAGATTGTTGACAGTTCCACCCACAAATAATAGTGGCCAGGAGCCACGGTGCCCTGGAGACCGTTCCATCGGCCAATTATAGTGGCCAGGAGCATTCTGCCCTGCATGATTTTTGGTCCATCGGCTATAATAGTGGGGGATTCCATGCTCAACAAACAAAAGTAATAAAGCTAATCCATGAAAAATGCACTAAGTACTTACAGAGAAACACCATGTGAGTCGGGGCCAGACCGGTCCACTGACAAATAATAGTTGGCCAGGAGCATTTTGCCTTGGAGATGGGTCCACCGGCGAATAATAGTGGTCAGGAGCATTCTACCCTATGTGTATTTCGGTCCACCAG
Organism: Tamarix chinensis; assembly: GCA_030549775.1. NCBI lineage: Eukaryota > Viridiplantae > Streptophyta > Magnoliopsida > Caryophyllales > Tamaricaceae > Tamarix > Tamarix chinensis. The sequence continues at coordinate 58,600,056 of CM060177.1, read as the reverse complement.
CTATAATAGTGGGGTTCCTACACTCACATGGACTATTAAAGAGTATGTGTGGAATGAACATATTGTTAAGGGGACTAAAGAATAAGTTACCTAAAATGTAACCCGGCCTTATTACATGTATTATTGTATGTTGCTTATATGATCATGCTTATATTATATGCTCTATATGTTGGCCTTAGTGTATATGTTACCTTACTCAGTACGTAGCGTATTGATCACTCGTTTCATGGGTGTTGCTTATTTCCACGAGCAGAAGACCCATCTAAGCTTATGCAGGTAGGGGATGACGTCTTCGATGCCTACGACACTTACGAGGCATCAGTTAGGGTTAAGCGTTGAGCCTAGACCTAACTTGTGGATTGAGAGTGACTCAGCCGGACTCTGTTTCTTTATTGGACCATGTATTATTTTATTTTAGTTATGTGGTGTCGAACAATCCTTTATATTTTGAAAAACTCTAGTCATGTACTCTTTGGATTGTAATACTAAATCGCACTTTGATTTCTGTATGACATTGCGTTTTATTATTGCCTTGTGTTTTTTTATTAATGACTTGTGTTTGATGTTAACTTTTTTTTAGCCTTAGCATTTAGCACTTGAATGGTAGGAGTGAACCGATCTAGTACTAAGTGTGGCGGTAATGCAACCGAGTTTACAGTTTTGTCATTTCACTTTCGTGAAACCCTTTTATTAAAACGAAATTTTTCAGTAGTAAATTCGGGGGTGTTACATTACAACGCTTGAATGAATGTTGAGGCTATTGAAAGAGGAGCTTTGATGAAGAAAACAATATATGAGGCATACATTCTCATTAAATACATGGCTTACAATCACTATCAAGGGGCAAGCAAGCATGTTTAGACATCAAAAGATGGAAGGTATGACATAGATGCCTTAGATCATATATACTCTAAAGTTGGTGCTTTGTTTAATAAAGTTGAAACCTTGAGTATCAATTCTGTGGCATCTACTTTAACAATTTCATATGAATTTTTGGTTATGTAGATCACTCTATTCTAGAATTTCAATTAAAAAACCTCATCCCTTAATATTTCTAGTAATGAACATGTCAACTATGTTAATTATTTTAATCGTAAGGGAGATTGAAGTTGTAACACCTCCAAAAATCATAATCAAATTTTTTCATTTTACATCTAAAATCATACACCATGAGAGGGGGTATTATCATCATAATTAGTATAAATCTAGCCCTGGACCATCCTCATACCAACTACAAGGCTAATAGAAATAGATGCAGGCAAAATAAACACAAAAAGAAAGAGTTTCATAACATAAAGAGAGTTGAGTGCTGATATTTAGAAATACTGAAATATAAAAAATTCTTCCATTGAAAGGAAACATTAAACTAGAAATTGATAAGAGAATATATCTAGATGACACTCTCTCCAGCCCTAACCCTAGGATACTATAGTATCTGTAATACCCCAAAATTTACTATTATTATTATTATTTTAAACGGACGCACTTAAATTATAACCCGTGAATTCCGGGGATGTTACCACCACACTTAATACCAGACCGGTTCTCTCCGACCGTTCCAGTATTAAGTGCTAAGGCTAAAAAGATTATATTCAAATTTAAACTGAGGGTTCATAAAAAGAATTAAAAGATCATAATATATATATATATCAGAGTATGCAAAAAAAGAATTATAATTCATGTCCAAAAAGAAAAATAGTCGTACAACGGTTAAAAAGTTCATCTCAAGTATTCAATACAAAGTAATTATTCAAAAAGGATAAATCTAATACAAAAAGAAATAACAGAAGGAAAATAAAATAACAAGAAGACTGAATTCGGCCACGACACTCTCCAACTTTAAGCCAACCACAAGTTTAACACTCAGCTCCGCTTGATGTCTCGTCCACCTACACAAAGTCAAAAGGGCCTACTACTCGTGGGAATGAGTAGCACCCATGAAAAGGGTGATTATGGTTGTCCAGAAGGAGAGAAACAGAACAAGGGCCACCATGGCAACGGTGGTGATGGCCGAATGGGGAAGAAGGATAGAAAGAGAGGAGGAGAGGGATGGAGATGAGAAGAAAGGTAGGGGAAGGTAGAGGAGGGTCTGCAAAACAAAATGGGAGGTGAAAGAAGCAGCTGCAGGAGCAGAAGTGGTGGAATGAGTTGATTGAGGAGCAAACTTTGCACAGCCGGGGTGGCTTGTGTAGGAAGAATCGAGGGATGAGGGAGGTTTAGGTAGTTAGAGGGTGGTGCAAGGAGTACTCGAGTGGCCAAACACGGCGGTGGTGTTGGCAGGAGGCGGCAAAAATGACGTCTAAAGGGGCGGCGGTGGTAAGGTAAGGAAATTCTGGGTAAGCAACCAAAACTCGATACATGGCTCAATCTGGGGGGCATTTATAGGGTTGAAATGAGAGGGTGAGATATGTGGGACGACGAGGGAATAGGGAAAGTAGGGTTAGGGTTAATCGTCGGCATCATGTGCCCAGCGAAAATCCATGTTGTGGCAGGGAAGGTGATTGGCTGGGATGAGGGGAAACGTGCGAGAATAGGGGAGATTTGGTTGGGTGAAAAGGTCGATGAGTCATCAGGGAAGATGGAGAAGCAAAATGGATGGTTAATGGGGCACGATTGATGGAAAAAAACAAGGGAGTTGGTGGCGGTGCAGGTGTTGGTCGGCATTGGGGAGAAGAAAGAAGGAGGAAGAAGGAGATGGCATGGACCGTCAGTCTAGAAAAAAAGAAAAGAAGGAAAAAGAAAGCCGACAGGTGGGTTAGGGGGTGAAATTAAATGAAAGGCGGCGTTTTTGGGGAAAAGATGGAAAACGCAGCGCTCTGGCTATCGTAGGAAAAAGAAAAGAAAGAAAAGAAGGATGGGCCGCGGGAAGGAGGAGGAATGGCTGTGCAGGCTGGGTTGCGCTGAAGAAGAAAGGAAGGAAAAGAGGAGTTGGGCGGCAGACGAAGGAAGAAAAGGGAGAGGGATCTGGGCCGTTGGGCTAGCCCAGGTCGGGGAGAAGGTAAGAAAAAGAAAGGTAGAAGAAAGAAAAAGAAAAAGGAAGAAAGAAAAAGGAAAAGGAAACGAAAAAAAGGAAAAATAATGAGTTAGGTTTATTAAATTAATTAGGATATTTGGGATATTTAAAAATAATAATATTTAAATTAAATAATATTTAAATCCCTTTTTAGGCTAATTTAGGGTTTTTGAAAGGTTTTTTTATAAATTCCATTTTAATTAGCAAAACACCCTAATTTTCTTCAATTAAATTATTTATAAAATTCATATTAATTTGGAACTATTTTATCCACCTTATTTTAAATAAAATAGTTTATTTAATTAATTTTCAAAATAAAATCCTTAATTAACTAAAATACCCAAATTTCTCCTAATTAAAATACTTATAAATTTCTTATTGATTTGCTCTAATTAATTTCCTTTTATTTTAATAAAAATAATTTATCTAATAAATTTTTCTAATAAAATCTTATCAAACTATAATTTTTATAATTATAATTTTTGGGGCATTTCAGTACCACTCTACGTTGACTAGGTTATCATACACAACAAATTCATCTATGACATCATTAGTCACCTACACATACTTAGAGGGGACAGTGCTTGTGTGAATGAGCATAACTCATAAAATGGGTGATCATAATGGACATAATAAGTAAGGTAACAATACAACAAAGTAGGAATATAGTTTTATGGTATTATAACAAAAACATGTAGACACATAAATAGGTTATAGTAATTTTTTCATTATTTTCTAGATCCAATCCATTAGTTTAGAATTTAGTCATCTCTCAAATTATATCTATGTGGGTTTGGAGGCCCCACTATTCTTCCCTATGGACCAGTAAATCAAAGACAGCTCACGGCAGCACGCTCTTGGCCACTATTTTCACTAATGGATCATTAAATGTAATACAACCTAAGGCAACATATTCCTAACCACTATTCTCAATAGTGGACCGGTTAATATATAAGCATAAAGTACAACTGGAGTATTCCACTATAAGTAGTTAGCGTCTTTTGGTAATTTATTATCATCTAAAAGTTTCATTACTTAGGCTTGGGCCCCCTAGTTTTCTCACTAGTAGGCTGATAAATATAATACAACCTAGGACAACACGATCTTGGCCGCTATTCTCACCGGTGGATTAGTAAATGTGATATAACCCAGGGCAGTACACTCTTGGCCACTATTCTCATTGGTGGGTCGGTATACAAATATAAGGTATAAATGGGCTTGAATCAAGTGATCTTCCACTTTAAGTGATTAGTGTCTTATTCATATCTCATTGGTTCAGATATCACATGTAACCATGCACATCTCATGTATGATTCTTGGCCTACTACCACCCCAAGCCAACCTTGGCCCCATGGGATCCTTAACTTCCTAGGTTTATGGTATCCTTACCTCCTAATGATTTTAATTCCCCAATTTATCAAACAATCTAAGAATGTCATTAGAACCCTTACACTTATTAGGCATAGCACATTGTAACACAAAAAAATTTACTACTTTTTTTTTTAAATGGAAGCACTTAAATTAAAACCTATGAATTCTAGGGATGTTACCGCCACACTTAGTACTAGACCGGTTCACTCCGACAGTTCCCATACCAAGTGCTAAGGCTAAAAATGATTATTTTCAAACTTAAACCAAGAGTTCATATAAAAAATTATAATGATCATAACATAGAAATCAAAGTATGTGTAAAGAGAATCATAACCTAGAGGGCATTATAAAAATTCCAAAAAGAGAAATAAAGTTTACAACCGATAAAAGTTTTGTCTTGAATACTCAATGCAAAGTAATAAGTTATAAAAGGGGAAATCCAATATAGAAAGAAATAACAGAAGGTAATAAAATAACATGAAGAGTGAATCTGGTCACACCACTCTCAATTTTGAGCCAATCACAAGGTCAATACTCAGCCTCGCCTGATGTCTCGCTTACCTACACAAAGTCAGAAGGGCCTTTTGCTCGTGGGAATGAGTAGCCCCTATGAAAAGGGTGATCAGTATACTACGTACTGAGTAAGGTAACCGATGCACTAAGGCCAACACATAAAATCACATAAACCATGTAGAAAAATAAAAAGAGCATATAGTCCATCATGATAACATAATATTATACAATCATTCAAGTAGATACATAAAATCCCATTTATAGTACAGATTAATTAATTAATTAATCTCTGATCAGAACTCATTTCACACCATACTCTTTATCAAATCCATGCGAGTACAGGAACCCCGCTATTATAGTTGGTGGAGTAGATACATACAGGGCACAAAGCTCTCAACCACTATTATTGCCGATGGATCGGAAACACATAGGGCATAAAGCTCTTGACCACTATTATTGCTGGTGGACCGGAAACACACAAGGCACAAAGCTCCTGACCACTATTATTCGCCGATGGGCTGGTCTGGCTCTGACTCTCATGGTGTTTCACTATAAGTACATAGTGTCTTTCCCATGTCTTAGCATAATTATGTTTGGTTCGTTGAGCACGGAATCCCCCACTATTACCATCGGTGGGACTGGAAATGTACAGATACAATGCCTGACCACTATTATTTGTTGGTGGACCGATCACATATAGGAAAAGATGCCCTAACCATTATTATTCGCCGGTGGACCAGTCCGGGCCTAGCTCAACAATATTCCAATTTAAATGATTAATGTCATATAGTGTCTTATTCATAAGCTTTACCCTATACATGCATGACTCACTCCCTCTACGCTTATCCTCTAACTGACTTGTACCATATCATGAGAACCCTGCACCTCCTAACTTGCCCCAACAACCTTTCCTCTATACTCTAACTCACATTAGAAGTCCAACTCCGATGTATGTGGGTCAAGGCCCACTACTATGCTCCTCCAATCCACTCATTCCTTTACTTTAGGGTTTTCCCCAGAAACCCTCATTTAGGCCTAAGTGGCCCATCCTACTCAATCTTACACAACTCAAATTATTTTAAAACTCCACACATCACAACCTATAGATTCCACCTTCATCATCTTACTTTAATCACCAAGTACATATACTACCATGGAACCCTAATTAGCCACAACAAACCCTAGCTAGCCACACCAATCCCTAACTCAGTCTCCTACGTACCCTTAGAGTGTCCCACGTACTATTTTTCATTCAAAGCAGTCAAACACCCAAACAACGCTTCCATCACCTTCCTCACACCTCATATGAACTTTCCATACGTAAAATTCACTCCCATGCAAACCTTATACATCCCATGTAACCTTTTGAACTTTTCATGCAAAAACCTAAAACTCCCACATGAAACCTTAGATTCACCCATGCAAACCCTAGATTTATCCATACAAAATCCTAGATTCCTCCATGCAAAACCCTAGATTCATCCACACAAAACTCTAGATTCTTCTATGCAAAACCCAAGATTAATCCATACCAAACTCTAGGTTCAATCCATATAAAACCCTAGATTCAATTCCCCCATACAAACCATAGATTAGATTCTCCCATACAACACCATAGATTAGATTCTCCCATACAGAATCATAGATTCTCCCATACGAAACCCTAGATTCTCCCACTCTTTTAATTTATTTAAAACCCCCTTTTTATTCACCCATTCATGTTTCATTAAAATATTTAGGTCAACTCACATCCCTTGGTCAACTTATTCCCCTTTGGTCAACTTACTCACCTTGGTCAACTTATTTCCCCATTCTCCCTTTTTCATCTTTCCCCCACACAATACCACATTAACATCCTCACATGCATGTCTAAAGGGTCAAAATACATTACATCACATTCCACAACTTTTCACCACATATACATATCAACATATATAATAAGGCACACAATCATACCTTAACTCCAAGCTACTCCATACATATAATAGTCAACATAAAATAGTCAACTAATAACACATGATACTCAACACAACATTATATCAGGAATCCAAAGCATATAAGGCACATAAACACACATAAGGCCATAGTTACACCCTTACCTAAAATGATACTGGTCTTAGAGCATGCTCCTACGGCTCCTTAAGTCTTTGACTGGTCTCACCTATATATGCGGGAAAAAACTAAAGATTAGATTCCCTCCTACTAAAAATACTATTATTTACTAATTTATTTTAAGACTACATTTTTGATAAAATAATAAAATAATAATAATAGTAACATTAACTAATTACAAATTTTGCTAAAGATATAAGAAATAATAGTAATATTGTAAAAGTTGATAATAAAAGGTTTGAAGATTTAATTCTAATAATAATAATGATATTAAAAATAATACTAAAAATAATAACAATAACAACAACAACAGCAACAACAACAATAACAACAACAACAACAACAACAACAACAACAATAATAACCATAATAAAAATATCGTTAATACTAATAATAATGAAAATGACATTATTCGAAATGAAAGTAAAATAAGGGCTTCAACCCTTCACCAAAATAATAATAATAGTAACAATAATATGAAAAATAATAATGATAGAGATAATAATAATAATAAGACTAATAAAAACCATAATAATATTGCAAAATAAGAATAATCATAATGGTAATAATAATAATGATAATAACCGAAGATAAAATGAAGTAGGTTTTTGACTCTACATTGAATAAATAATAACATTAATAATAATAATAATAATAGTAATACTAATAATAAGTAATAATGATTATGATAATGATAATAATAATAATAATAATAATAATAATAATAATAATAATAATAATAATAATAATAACAATATCATACTCAAATTAATCAAAATAAAATAAAATAAAATAAAGCTTGTAAAAATATGATAAAAGGATTGAGAGTGTTTAGGGTTCCACCTTACTCTAGTGGTGACAGGCGGCACCGACGATGTTGCACGACACCAAAAGTTGGTGTGGTTGTAGCCGACACGCAATTTAAACCCTCTTGTTATCAATTATAGCACTAGTAAATAAGGGTATTGTTTTAGGCGGGGGATTGAGAGGGCTCATCTCTATCTAACTAGCTTAAAAAATAAATAAAAATAAAAATCCTAAATAACACAAGATAAATAAATAATAAAAATACTAATGAGGGTTATACAAATACAAATAATAAAATATTAAAAGGAATAAATAAAATAAAATAAACTAATAATAATAAAAATAATGGGAAACATGTAGATATGATAAATATGGTAGGGAAATCGAAATCCACCACTATATTAGGTCAAAATATAATATTTATTTCTAAGTCATCTTTTAATCATGAGAAAGAGATTGACTAAGTTGTACATCAAAAGTAGGTCCATACACCTTATATTACTTCCCTTAATTAATTAATATGACAAAGCGCCAATATTAACCCTATTAAATACTAGTAGTATAGAGACTCCTATATTTAACTAGATTTAATGCATTAAGTATAATTGGAAGGCTATCAATCTAAGTACCCAAACTAGTACACAAAGCATGTCTAGCTGTATTTCCTTTCCTTGATCCACATGTATCTAAACGTTTTACTACTTTGGTTAGAAAAACAAAACTATTAGGTGAATTATTATCTAACCTAGCTACAATTTATACATATAAATTCTAGTATATTTATATGGCCACCTAGTAGGTAAATAATCCTACCTACTGTCATTTATGAGGAAACCAAAACAAGGCATGCGGCAAATAAATTATACTTGATAGAGTTATATATATAAACGATAACAATTGAAATAGAATCAAGAAACAATCTCACAAAACAATGAAAATAAAATTATACTTCAAACCCTAATCTAGGGTTTCAATCTATTCCCTAGCAACAAACATTCAACCAGCCATAATTATTGAATTAATTGCACAGAAATATATATCTAAAATATAAATTAAAAATAGAGAAATAAATAATCAAAATTAATTATACAATAGAGATCAAGAATTTATTCAGAAAAAAACTAATTTTATGTAAAATAAATTCTACTAGGTAAATTTCTTCCCTGCTTTTCTTCCTTTTCGGTCGTGGATTTCCGTGTAATATTTGTTTCCTTTTTTTCTTTCTTGGCTAACGGTTGATGGCTGATGTGCCTTCTATGCCATGCGTCGCTCGTCTCTGTGCTTACCCTTCAGCATCAAGCCTCCTACCTAGCCTAGCCTCTGACGGCTCCTCCTCGCTTCTACCGTTCTCTCCTATGGTACATTTTTTTCCTACGACTCTACCGCCCCCAGTGTCTAAGCCTTTGAAGGCTCTTCTTGTCCTTTACCCATCCTTTGGCCTAGCCTCCTCACAACTCTCCTCTGCTCCTCTCTACCACACGCCTTTTCTTTGTTCTGTCATGTGTCTTGTGAAATTTTCGTTTGTCTTCTTTCCCACGTCAGCCTTGCTGACCTTTTTTTCCCTCTATTTTGAATTTTCTTCGGGTTATTTGCGCCTCTCGTTTTTCTCTACTGCTTTCTTCTGTGGCCTTTGGGCCTTCGGCCCTTGGCCGTTGGTCCAAAGGTCTAATTCTTTTTTCTTTTCTTTTTTTAAAAACAATACCTAAAAAATAAGATTAATAAAAAATAATAAATAATATTATACTCTAAATTTATTTAATTATTATTATTTTAGCTTAAATAATAATATTTATGTAATTATTACCACTTAAGCATAGAACCATAATTATTCACCTATATTACTTAATTAAAATACTAAAAACTAAGATTATAAGGGTGTAAAATGTATCAAAATATGAACTTATCAACGGTGTTGGCTAGAAAAAGAGAAGAAAAGAGGAAAAGTTGGATGCTGGGAAAAGAAGAGGGAGAATGAAGGTAGGAGTAGGGGTGGTTATGGTGGTGTAGAAGGAGAGGAACATAATGAAGGTGGCAACGCAACTAAAGGTGGTGGTGCATGGGGGTGGTGGTGGTGGCCGAAAATAAAAGAAGGAGAGAAAGAGAGGAGGAGGGGGGAAGAGAAAAAGAAAGGTAGGGGAAGATAGAGGAGGGCCTGCAGAGGCTTTTAGAAGGTGAAAGAGGCAGTGGCAGCGGTGGTAGTGGTAGTGGACGATGGCATAAAGGGTGGTAGAGGTGAAAGGAAGGCTGATTAGGGAGGAAACTTTGCACAACTGGGGTAGCTTGTGTAGGGCAAATCGAGGGAGGTGGGTGTTTTAGTTAGTTAGAGGGCGGTGCAAGGATTAGTTGGATGGGAAGAGAGGGCGGCGGCATTGGCTGATGGCGGCAGCAACGGCATCTGAAGTGGTGGCGGTGGTAAGGTCGGGAAATTCTAAGCTGCCAGAAAAAAGTTTTGATCTTGGTTGTTTAAGGGTATATATGTAGGCTAATTAGAGAGGGAAGAGGTCAGAGAATTGCTGGGAAAATAGGGCTGTTGGGAGAGGGCATCAGCTGGCGACGGTTGGTCGGTAGAAATTCTAAAACAAGTAGCTTTGGTTGTGCAGGAAGAAGGGAATTATGCATGAGAAGAGGGGAGGTGTGGCTAGTTCAAATTGGCCAGCAAGTTAGTAGGAAGAGGGAGAAGAGGAATGGCTAGTCAATGGGGCATGATCGACGATGAAAAACCAGGCGTAGGTGAGGGGAGGAGTTATAGCTGCACGGCAGAGAAGGAAGGAAGAAGGAGAAGGGATACACTGGCCGGTTGAAGAAAAGAAAAGAAAGAAAAGAAAAGAAGGGGAGAACCGACTAGACGAAAAAGGTTAGAAATGGTGGTAAAACATAGTGTTTCAGCCTACGCAGCGCTAAAGGAAGAAAAAGATAGGAGATGGGCCACGACAGAAGGAAAAGAAAGATGGGGAGGTGGGCCACACCGAAAAAAAAGAAGGAACGAGAGGCTTGGGCCGTGGGAAGGCAGGCCCAAGTAAGGGGAAAAGAATAGAAAAAAAGGGAAGAAAAAGAAAGAAAAGAAAAGAAAATGGAAGGAAAAAGAAAAAAAAGGAAAAAGGAAAAAAGGAAAAAGAAGATAGGTGAGTTGGGGCTAATTAAATTAATTTGAATATTTGGGATATTTAAAAATAATAATATTTAAATAAAATAGTTTTTAAACCCCTTTTTAGGCTAATTTAGGATTTTTGGAAGATTTTTCATAAATTATATTTTAATTAGCAAAATATCTAATTTTTTCTAATAAAAATATTTATCATTTTCTTCTTTATTTTTCCTAATTAATTCCCTTTTATTTTAATAAAAATAATTTTTTTAATGAATTTTCATAATAAATCCTTATTTAACTAAAATTCTTAAAATTAGGTTTTGGGGTATTTCACACACTTCCCCTATTTCTCACATATGACAATAATTGGTCCATAGGGTTATTGCTTGAAACCCTAGTTTGGCCTAAATGGGTCTAACTCATCCTATACTACTTATTTAGCCTTGAATTCCCATAACTAAGCAGAATTTACTATCATTATCCATCCCCCAAAATTTTGTAGCCTAACTCCTTCATTTCGCACAGGCGCTAACAACCTCCCTATAGGAATTCTCCTAAAACCCTAATATCTCTTTTTCATTTGTATCCACTCCTACATATCCCAACTAACCCTTAGACATATCACAAATTCCCTATAAGGCGTATCCCACATCATAGTTCAGAGGCACAACCCAACTCCCTCATCTCCTACATGTGATAATGACCCACCATTAGGGTTTTGTACAACCAAAACCCTAATTTCAACCTCTCAGTACTTCCTTATCTCCCAACATCCAATAATTCCCCTATGTTTTACTAAACTAGCCAGAAATACCATCATCTTCCCCCATAACCTTCCTTCACAACCATTTCTCCCTTAGTCACATCCAGACATAGCCATATTATGTTTGACTTACCCCAATGCATGATCAACTCTCTCCATGCAACATTTACCCTATTACCCCCTTTATAATTATCATAATTATTATTCAATATTTTTTCAAGGAATATTTAGTGAACGTTTTCCCTTAGGGTTTCCCCATATACCATATCCCACCATTTTTATCCCAAAATGCCCCAAGCCATCAAACCTTACCTAAACCTCATAGCCTTAAAAACCCAAATAGTACAAAAATTCTCAAGACATGCAGCAATCACATAATAAAACTATACAATAATATATAAACCAAGTACTCACCACATGTGCTCTCACCTTAGGTCCTTGCAAGACAAGCTGCACAACAACCTTAGAACATATATATTTTATGCAAGGATACACTTATCCTAGAACATAAGCACACAAGCGCAAAACCCTAACTATAACTGTATCCTTACCAAAATGGCTCCAATCTTGAATCAATAAAACCTTACACCTCCTCTCCTGTGTTCATGAGTACAATAATAAAAAATGGGAGCACCCAACTTAGGCTAATTTACCCTTTTGCTACCTTCTTCCTTTTTCTCTTTCCCTAATAATAATAATAATAATAATAATAATAATAATAATAATAATAATAATAATAATAAATTAAATAAAAGGATTTTAAAATGGATAAAGAGGCGAGGGACATAACTAGAATTAGTAAAATGAGTGTAACTACTACAAAAGTTATTTTAGACAACAAATAAAAGATAATGGGTCCTAACTAACGTTGTTGTAAAGTATATTTAAGAACACTTAATACTATACTACCATTGTTAAATATTTAAAATTAGAAGCGCGGATTAATTTGTTTCATTATTGTAACGGTAAACTAGAGAAAACACAACCGGTCCGTGTGCCATGGTATGTAGTGTAAAACGACAACGGGTATTTAGTATAACCACAATGGTTTTGAACTCATTGTAAAATACACAAAACGAAAATGGGTAGTTTGTATAACAAAAACGGTTTAAAACCTGTTGTTGAAGATTTAAAACAACAACTGGTAAATGTTTTACCACAACAGTGTTAAACCCGTTGTAAAAGATAAAGATGACAACGACTAACAACAACGATGATTTATCCGTTCTTACTTTGTATATGTCAAACATATACTTCTCAAATTTGTACTTTTCACATAACTGATGATGGGTTTCTTCTCTTCCTTGCGTGCATAGTGAAAATCATCTAGTTTTCCTCCATCGTGCGCAACATTCAGTTGATCAAGACGTCAGTTTTAGAACGTCTGGCTTCACCCTTGCCTACCACACTGCTACAAACCAAGGCCATCATCTTCATATACTTGATTTAGAATCATTGTCGTCACGCATTCCCTTTCTCCATCATCTTCCTTAAGCTATTTTGTTTCATGGTTCCTTCTAGCTAGTCGAGATTCTTTGTGCACACTGAGGTAAATATCTATTACTATATTTTATTCTTAATTTATTTTTTAGGCTTAATTAGTTAGGGTTTAATGAATCCGATTTGATATTGGTGTTTTGATTGGCCAAATTAGATTCGTTTACCTGCAATATGTGTTTGCTGTATTAATAATAACAGGGGCTTTTATTGCTCTTTCAAATTTTCCTCTTGCATATATAATAGGGCATGATACTCTAACAGGGCATGAATTACTCTAATTAGTTAGGGCTTTTATATGCATTTTCCCTATGAGATGTGATATTGTAGCTAGTCGAGCTCAAACACCACTTTACTGAGGCTTTTCATTTTATAATATTTATTCATAAAAGAAAAAAAAATGTCTATACTACTCCTTGAACTTTTAACAGATCAAACTATCCATGTGGCTTGCAAAGCAGCAATATAGAATGTGTAAAAGTAAGTCTGATAAGTATACTTTGTATAAACTTATTTCCCATAAGTTCTGATAGAAATTTAATTATTAAGATTGAATATAGTTATGAAAGTGTAAATGGGGTATTGGACCTATGTTTTCCCAATCTCCATTGAAGGTAGCATCAGGACATGCACAGTTTGAATATAATATGCTCCTTTAATGGGGTAGGCAATAACATAGCTCTCAAAGTTAGTGCGGTAAGAGAAGCTCATGCTTCGGTCATCATCGATCACCAAGTTAGGTTATGTCTTACAGGTGACAGGTGATTGACTAATGGAACTCAAATAAACATACCATGTACTTGGATTCTTATTATATGTATGAACAGGAGGTGAAGTGTAATAAAGGAAATGGAAAGAAAAAAAAAACTATTTGAACGTGAAATTGTATATACAATTTCTCATAGTATTTTTTGAATATTAGACCTTTGATTTGTTTGGCTCCGAAACGTTCAAACCTATTGAATTGGTTTATTGAACTGAACACTCTCGTTGGTTGTGTTGAAAAATTATCATGTTTGTAGATGAATAGATGTATTTTCATGTATTATTATTATTATTATTATTATTATTATTATTATTATTATTATTTACATATGAATGAGATAAATTATCCCATCCCTACGGATTTCTTGCAAATGAAATTAAAATTGAGCAAAAAAAAGTTGGATCCCAAATTAATTGAAATTAGTCAAAACAATCTTTCATTTCTTAACCTATATTTGTACACTTTTACAATGATTGACATACCTGTATAAGTAAATGCTACTCCATCCGTATAAGTTTCCTATCAATCAAATAAAATATGAACCTAACTTTCTCTATTTGATAATATTCTATACGTATTAAAAATATTATCGCTATATATTTTAAAAATAACTTTTGATTAATAATATCTATTAATATATATTAATAAAATAATAAAAAATTGATGTTATAATTTTTTATAATATAAATATAAATATAAATATTATATTTTTATAGTACTATAATATATTATATTTAAAAAAAATTAACCGTCAAATCTTCTCTAACGATCTTTTTTTAATAGGAAGATAGGACGAGATATCACCATCATGCATGGATTCTCAACAATTTCAAGGCTAACTCAACCAGCGTCGATTACTATTAGTATTCGCAGATAAGCACAATGACCAGAAAACTATGGTTTAGTTTTCTATTAAAGTTGTCTTTATAAAATGGGCCTTATATTTCATTGATTATCCTTTCTGAAATCATCTATGTGTCTGTCATTTGCTATAAATCTGTGATAAATGCATATTTCCAAAAATCACCTAGTCTAATACCACTTTTGATCTTCTAAACAATATATGAGTTTCTCATTCCTTTGTTATGGTAGATATTTTACTTTCCTTTTCTCTCAAAATCAGGTATGTTGGTTGTCCCATGACATATTTGCCTTCATTCCTTTCCTCACCTTTCTAACATATTTAGCTAACATAATGATTGCAGAATTCTTCAAAAGAAAATAAAGCCTAAAAGTAGATAATGATAGTTTCCTTCTTTGCAAAATATATATCTTTCTTTCCTTTTCCATTCAAAATTATCTCTATTGGTGGAAAAGGGGTGGGAATGAATTTAAGAGATAAATAAAATAGGGAATCTAGCAATTACTATACAAAGGATGCATAATATATATATATATATATATGCACACACACACACAACATAATTAGATGATAAACATTATTTTAGGAGAGATGACTCAAACTATATAGTTGTTCGAACAGAATGTCATATGCTAAGGCACACTTTTGCTACCAAGATTCGCATTGAACTTGTAAAGCAATAAAAAGAAAAATCACCGATAAAGGAAATGCAAGCACAAAATACCTTAATGTAGAGCCGACATTTGACTTCATTCACTACAACAATACCCTTCTCTTCTGTTCTTTTCACTGATGGGCTACTAAGTTGCTCATTTTCTGATATTTTAACATAAAGACAAAAAAGGGAAGGTACCAACATTACACATTATAGAATACAAGATACATGTGAGGGTAAGCAAGATTTTATAGTTCATAAATGGAAAAATGGAAAAGCAAGACAGAAACATAAGTGAAACTTTGAACAACAATTTAGGAAAAAGTTTCCAACTTCTCATTCCCGAAGATGAAATCAACTAATGCACAACACCCCACCCTCTCAAAATAAAAAGGGAAGTCTAAAGCCAATGTTACACTGCACAGAGAAGCCAAATTCCTTGAGGATCTAATTAGAAGATAATCTGACAAGCAAAACAAGATGCTATAATGGAGACACTAATTAGGGAACTAGGACCACATCTATGAATCCCACGGTGAGGCATGTAGGCTGCCTCACTTGTCTTCACATCATAGACAAATTAAGTTAGCCAAAGGCACTTCTTATGGACACTTTATGCACTTGAAAGGTTGGTGAATATCAGTCAGTAATAATTACACCATGTAAGTATTATTAGGTCTTTGAAAAATTTATATACTAGTGTTGAAGTTTAGCTTATTATATATTTTTATTAATGTTTAAGTGTATCATCTAACATCATAATTATTATCCATATAGATTTTATTGCCAATATGGATTGTTCTTGGATGTCTACTAATGGTTTGTCTCGAGAATATGAAAATGGAGTTGAGGAATTTATTAGGTGTGCAGTTGTTCATGTTGGAAACTATAGTAGATTTGTCTTTCCATGCCTAAGGTGTCATTTTGTAAAGCGAGTTAATGAATCTGAAGCTAGATATCATTTATTCTTATATGGGATTGATAAAAATTACACTAGATGGATATGGCATGGTGAAATGGAACATGTGGGACCTAATGTGGGAAGTCAGGAAAATATTTTTGGGATCAATGAGGGCAATCGTTTAGAAGAAATGACTCATGTTGTTGAGCAAAGAGTTTGGGATTGTCCTAAAATGTTTGATAAGTTGGTGGGTGACTCTGAAACACCCCTATATAGTGGATGTACAAAGTTCACCAGATTATCTGCTATTTTAAAGTTGCATAATTTGAAAGCATGTAATGGTTGGACCGATAAGAGTTTCACAACCTTATTAGAACTTGTAAAAGATATGCTTCCAAATGATAATGTGCTCCCTAGTTGCACTTACGAGGCTAAAAAGGTCCTTTCCACTATAGGTATGGATTATAAGATGATACATGCTTGCCCTCAAGATTGTGTCTTATATCGAAATGAATATACATCTCTTGAGAGTTGCCCCGAAAGCCACACATCACGATATAAAAAGCTAGGGGTTCCAGTAAAGGTTATATGGTATTTTCCAATAATAACAACATTTAGGCGCATCTTCAATAATCCTAAAGATGCTAAAAACTTAACATGGCACGCTGATGGACGATTAACTGATGGCTTACTAAGACATTCTGTAAACTCTACACAATGGAGAATGATTAATTATCGATTCCTTGACTTTAGAGAGGAACCAAGAAACCTACGATTAGCTCATTCTGTCGATGGAATGAATCCACATAATTCCGGAACCTGTAGTACATGGCCTGTGATTTTGGTAATCTATGACCTACCACCATGGCTATGCATGAAACAAAAATATATGTTATTATCTCTATTAATATCGGGACCAAAACAACCGGGAAATGACATTGATGTATATTTGGAACCTCTTGTTGAGGATTTGAGGTTGTTGTGGGATGAGGGTGTTGAATTATTTGATTCACATCGTGAAGAGAGTTTTAACTTAAGGGCAATGTTGTTTTGTACTATCAATAATTTTCCTGCATATGGAAATTTGTTTGGATATGGTGTGAAAGGAAATCATGCATGTCCTATATATGGAGAATATACATCCTTTTGTCAATTAAAGCATGGGAAGAAGACCATTTATCTTGGACATATAAGATTTTTACCAATGAACCATCCTTACTCTAGGCAAATAAAAGCTTTTAATGGAAAACCTGAATTCATAGGAGCTCCAGAACCATTGAGTTGCCAACAAATACTTGATAAAATAAATGGTTTGAATGTTAAGTTTGGGAAGAATAATAAAGCCTCAATTCCTACTAGTGGATGGATAAAACAATCAATATTCTTTGATCTTCCATATTGGGAACATTTATATATAAGACATTATCTTGATGTAATGCATATTGAAAAGACTATATGTGATCATATGATTGGTACGTTACTTAATGTGCCATGGGAGACAAAAGATGGCATCAAGGAAAAATGAGACATGGTTGAGATGGGTATTCAAAGGGAATTAGCACCACAAAGGAATGGGAATCTTACTTATTTTCCACCAGCGTGTTATACCCTTTCAAGAAAGGAGAAAATTGATTTTTGTGAGTTCTTAAAAGGAGTTAAAGTTCCATAAGGGTTTTCCTCAAATATTAGTAACCTTGTTTCAATGACAGACTTGAAATTGGTGGGTAGAAATCGCATGACTGTCATGTTTTGATGCAGCAACTGTTGCCAATCGCTATTCATTTTGTACTTTCGAAACGTGTTAGAAATGCAATTACTAAGCTTTATTTTTTCTTCAAGGCATTGTGCTCTAAGGCTATTGAACCTAAAAAGTTAGATGTACTACAGAGAGATATTGTCATCATCATGTGTCAACTCAAGATGTATTTTCCGCCTTCTTTCTTTGATTGCATGTTTCATTTGACGGTGCACTTGGTTAGGGAGGTGAAATTGTGTGGTCCCATCTATATGCATTGGATGTATCCATTTGAGTGATTTATGAAAATATTAAAAGGGTATGTACGGAATCCATATCGACTAGAGGGGTGTATTGCGGAGAGCTACATAGTTAAGGAAGCTATTGAATTTTGCACCAATTATTTATCCAATGCTCATAGTATTCCTAAATCTTGGCATAATGGAAAAAGTGAAGGTGTGGGTATGATGGGTACTAAGTTGATACTCATAGAGCGTGATATGTGGCAAAAATTACACTTGTATGTTCTTCATAATACCAAAGAAGTTCAACCATATATAGAAGAACATATGAGAATGTTACGTACTAAAAACCAATCTAGGAATGAAAAGTGGATACTAGAGCAACATAATATATCTTTCATTGAATGGTTTCGTGATCACATTCCTCGTCAAATGACACACTCATCAAGAACTATTTATGATACATTGAAATAGCTATCCCAAGGGCCTCGTATGGAAGTATCATCTTTCACAAGCTACTTGATCAATGGGTATACTTTCTACACTAAGTCCCAAGATGAAAAGAGTACCATGTAGAATAGTGGGGTGACTTTGGTTGCTGAAGCATTACATATTGCTAGTGCAAAAGATAATAATCCTATGTATGGGAATATGTCATATTATGGTGTAATCCAACAAATATGGGAGTTGAATTATACTTTCTTCACAATTCCTGTTTTTAGTTGCATTTGGGTTGACAACAATAATGGGATTGAAGTTGATGAGTTAGGGTTCACTCTTGTGTATCTTAATAAGTTGGGCCATAAACATGATCCTTTTATATTGGCATCACAAGCAAGACAAGTATTTTATGTCACCGATCCTCTTGATAAGAGAAGATCTGTGGTTTTAACCACAAAGAGTAGGAATATGCATGAAGATGATGATTTAAATGATTCTATTTTTCAAGAAGAGGCAACCTTCTCTATTATAAGAACATCATTTTCTCGGGGTGATGACATTGATCCCAATAAAGAGGATACATATATACGGCATGATCACTTTGAAGGAGCATGGGTCGTAGAAGAAGATACAAGTGAAAAATCACAAAAGAGAAAATCTCGTAATTCTAAGTACGAACCTTTATTTTTTTTAAAGTATAACGGTGCCATATAATATTTTTTGTCGTATAATTTGATTTACCTAAACACATTATATGATGACAAAATATTTCTCTTTGTAGAGTGAGGAGGAGATAGAAGCACAAGTTGAGATATTACCCAATAGAGGCCTTGATGCTTGTTCTAGTATTTGGTATGTCTTTTAACCTTATTTCAATAAACTTATGCAATAAAGTAGATTAGATAGTATGCATACAATTGCTAACTTCCTGAAATAAAAAGCTACTTAGGCTTTTATTGATTCCTTTATCATTTACATCATTTTTCTTATACTGTGTTTTAGAGACATGGCTTGTGATGATAGAGATACTTCAACTAGTGGAGGTGCTTCGACCCATGGATCTCATAAAAAAGGATGCCAACTGCATTGCAACAGGTGATGATGAAACGATTATGAAATGAAAATTTTAGTTTAGAATGGAACATGAGGGGGCAGACTATTTGTGCAAATGGTAAGCTTTTATCTACATATATAGGAGAGTGTTCACATAATCATGTGCCTATTAGCTATGAAACGTGGGATGAAGTACCAATAGGAAAAAAAAGAAATTGCATGGGAAGAAATATTGGTAAGTTGATTCACCTTAAAAAAAGAAATATAATGTTTTGTATGATTATTATACTATGACTATGATTTTGTGTAATTTGGTAGGCTATTTTTAACAACCCTATTTATCGAAAGAAGGAAATTATTGTTTGAGTTACAAAAGCATGGAGGCAATTTAAGTACACTTTGGGAAGAAATTTCATTTATAAGGATGATGACACTATCCGAAAAGAGCCACCAGAAAACTACCGAATTTTACAATCAGATTGGGATATTTTTCTAAGGAAAAAGCAGACTAATGAATATAAGGTATAATTGTATAAAACATGTATTCTTCATATCTATTTTGTTTATATATCACTATAATTTAGATTATTATCACAGGAAAAAAGTGGAGCAATGCAAGAGATGCAAGAGCTAGCTTTGAAGAATATATACCATCATAACTTGTCTCATAAGGGATATGTTGGTCTCGAGCAAGAAATTGTAAGTGAAATTAACAAACTTTTCTAATACATTTTATTGTATCTATACTTTAAATTCTAATATTTTTTTTACCTTTTCAATAAATTCATATTGCAAAGAGAGGTTTGGATCCTAAAACCACTATAATAGATAGACATGTCTTATGGACGGATGCAAGGGTCCCTAAGGATGGTACTATCATGAATGAAGCTATTAAGGAAGTAGTTGAGAAAATTGTAAGTTCTTGTTATTATATTCATTTATAAGTTTCAATTAGCCTTATAACATGTTTTGAAATATAACTCTTAGGTTATGGTATTTGATATAATGCATTGGAAACTTCTAAGACTAGTGAATCATTTGCATCACCTGCTAATGATTTGCTAACTAAGGCATTGGGAATGGCCAAACATCCAGGTCCTGTCAGGACTGGTGGAGCGGGAGTTACATTGAGAGATTATTTACGCTCATAAGATGCATCTCAAACAACTTGTATATATGAGAATATGATAGCTCGGATAAAGGAGGGGATGAACGAAGAAATAATGAAAGAGACACAAGAGATGATGGAAAATAAGTTGCAGGAGTGGTGGCTTAAGATTGATGTTCTCTTATCCAACAAGGGCGAGGAAGTAATTCACACACTAGAGATGACCTCTACACCTAGTGTCAAAGGTAGTTGTTCAGATGCACGTTTTGTTGATCTACCAGAGGTATATGTCTACCTTTTATATTAAAATTTCTATAATACTATTCTACTAGATACCATATAAATAAACTCATAGCTCTTTGTACATCTTGATTCATATTCTTATTCTTTTTACTAGCATAATAGATAAATAAGCCAAAATAATATCTCATTATCATTACATAGATAAGATAAATGATTTGTGTCTAATTCTTTAGGGGGAGATACCATGTTTGTTATTGGTAAGTAACTCAAATCGACTAGTGGCAATAGGAAGAGTATGTATACGCCATGGAACTGAAACTGTCATGCTACACAATAAGCTTTTGGATGACAGGTATATGAAAGTTGTTGTTGAGGTTTCTTTGGATGATGATGCTCCATTGCCTATGTTAAATGATGTAGCTGGTATGTATAAGGTCCAGCTTACACTCTCCTCTTACGTTGCATGGCCTAAAGCTCTAGTAGATCTCAATGTTGAGGTAAGTATTAATTAAAATTTCAAATAAATTATTTTTAGATCATGCTAATATGGCTTCTCATGTATTATTTTTTTTGTGATGGTTGTACTATAAAGCGTACAACACACCTTAATCAGGATACACTACACCCTAATCAGATTGAACCACAACCTTCAAAACATAAAAAACCTTTACCAACTAAGAAGAAAAGGGTAAATGCTATGAAACCTGTTTCTAAGGCAGCAAAGGGTCAGTCTAAGCCACAATTCTCAAGTTCTATCACTTTTGGGAAAAAGTGCATCAACTTGAGGATGTTGAAAGGTTATGCCGATGGAATGGAATTTACAGATTCGTTCTTGATTCCATGTCCTAATGCAGTTATGTTCCATGAATATCATATTCTGATCGATTGTGAATGTATCAATATAGTTCATAATAGAGGTAAAGTTGAGAACTTAGTTATGGCAGCATATAACAAGTGAGTATCATGAATTAATTGTATATAATTTAATATGTTTAATTATGTATGTATTATCACATGTTAATATATTCCCATACAGGATAATATTTGAAAAGTGTGAGTGTGATGGGATATCTATTGTTGGGCTATTGTGTCCAAATATGATTTCGAGTTATAATAAAAAACTACAGGATCAAGCACGATATTTAGCAGATGTTTTTTGTGCACATCCTCAAAAGAAATTATTTTTTGCTCCATACGTTCAAAAGTAAGAATTTAAATTTATGTAATATATTAATGAAATTTTTTTATTACTAAACATGTAATCTCTTGAATTGTAGGAATCATTGGATACTTTTTATAGTCTATCCTTCATGCCAAATGTGTTATTGGCTCGACTCTATTCATGGTCCTATATATGATTAATTCATACAAATATGAATATGTAAGATGTTTGAAATTCCAAGTATCTATTTATGTATACATATAGTTTCAGTTATGTTTTATATAACCTACATTTCATATGATATACTATTCTTTTATGTTGGAGCAGGGCTATGAGAATGTATCAAGCTAATAAAGGGTTTAGGACAACAAGTGTAATAAAGTGGGAGATAGTTGATGAGGTATTAACTAATTGGAGTTTAAAGTAATATATTATTTCTATTATGAAAATGGTATCATATTATGCAAGTTTCTTATACCCTAATGTATTTTATTTTGACTGATAGTGTCCTAACCAGCCAAATGGGATAGATTGTGGATACTATATCATGAGGTTCATGAAAGAGATTGTATCTGAGATGAAAACCCAACCTCAAATTCCAAAGAAAGTAAGTTTAATTTTTTAAGCTATAAAGAATTCTTACTCATGGATATTAACTAAAAAAATGTGAATTAATTTTACAGTATTATCCGTTATATAGTGGTCGATGTTACACCAATGAAGAAATTGATGAAGTTCGAGAGGAATGGGCCTCCATGGTTATTTCTTATTTGAATACCTAGCAGGTAAAGATATGATGGAAACCTTGAGGAAGAAAAAGGGAGGTAATGCATGGACCAGAAAGCGTAAACCTGATGAGGAAGAGAATCTCAATTGGAGTAAGATGCAAAAACGGGGTGCTGCTCTTAATGCTAGTGCTAATGTTGGAGGTGGGACCAAGAAACCTGTACAGTCAAATAACAACAATCTTGGTAAGTGGTTTTAATTCTCTCTTTTTTTAACTTATTTTTTCTTAGAAGGAAAACTTATGGAAAATCATGTGTGATTTGAATCTTCATGGAGCCAAGTACCTCACAAGTCAATATATATACTATTCTAAAGAGCTTATTCTAGCTAAGTGTTATGTGTGTGTGTGTGTGTGTGTGTTTTCCTTCTTGTCATTACTATAACTCAAAATGGAAATGATTGAATGGTAGAATGATCTAGTTGGATTGTTTTATGGAGATGTCCCTACATTTAATCAAATGCTGGGATTTGTTAAGACCACATCATTTCCCAACTAAATTGTTGTAATTTATATTCTGCGTTAATATCTAAGAGAGGAAATAAGGAATTAGTATACTCTTTTATCATTTTTTCCAGGATGTATGTCAAGGAGATAAAAGAAGAATATAGTTTGGAAGATAAAGAGAAATTGTCTAAGAGAGGAAAAAAGGAATTAGTATACTCTTTTAATATATGTCAAGGAGATGAAAGAAGAATACAGTTTGGAAGATAAAGGGAAATTGTCTAAGAGAGGAAAGAAGAAATTAGTATACTCTTTTATCATTTTTTCCAGGATGTATGTCAACCATTTATACTAGTACATCTTTACTAGCTTATTGTAATACACATAACAAACTCAAATCACTTAACTGCTTCAACTATCAATTACAACAGAGACCTAGCTAGCTAAGGTATAATGAGTTGCAGCTATTAGCTCCTCCAGCTACATGCTTGATACAGGACTCCTAATTATAGATAGTCATGACATTTAGAGAATCCAGTTAGTATTAGGATCTTTTGGATCGAGATCATTATTATAAATATGAGTGTACATGTTGTAGTTGTGTTAATCATTAGCATTAATTCTTGTTCTTGATCAATAGAGTTAAATTTTAAATCAATGATTTTATTGTTGCTACTAACCCTTGCATTCAACCAATCTGTGAAATGCTAACTCTTTAATGAATTTAAGTGTTGTCACTGGCGATTACTCTTTTTTAGAGTTGCTTTCATCCTCTACTCGGCTTGCAATTTTCACAAGTGTTTTTTATCCTAGTTCTTATACAATCATAATTTTTTATTTTGATGGGAAGAAATTCTGCGGTTGAATTTAGGAGAAGGGAAAAGTGACATGGAAGATTCAGAAGACTTCATCCTCATTTTCATTCTTTCTTTCACCAGCAAATATACCTTGTGATATTTGTGTCCCCAATGGGCAATATATTTTTGTTCTTTTATGGTTTTGCGATTTCTATGAAAGGTGGTAGTATGAAGAGTTGGTCAGATCTATATATGTGATGATCTTGTTGATCAGATGTGACATAATGACTTTTATGATACAAAACAAGCTTCTTGATCCAACAAGCTTAGTCAACTACCTGGCATACAATGCATGTGACGATCTTGTTCCTCAGATGTGACATAATGACCTTGTTACTAATTCTAAAGCATAACTAGTATCCACATCATGCATGAAAGTATAGATGCACGTCAGTGAAGTTGAAACTCATCCATTTCTTAGATATTCTCATCCTTCCTGAATAGATACCTTGCAATATCAGATGAAAAATTGATTTCATAGTGACATTTTGAATAAACTCTAGGACTGTCTTCACATCTGATTTCTTCTATTTAAATTCCCTATATCTGAATACTTGATATTCTCCAACCCAACAACAATATCTTTCTTCTTATAGTCCTTAGCTTACTTTATCCTCTCTTAGTTTTCTTATGCTTTCATTAATTTTTTTTAACTTTCTTTTAATAGATTAGCTCTTACTCAACTAATTAGAGTGTGCTAATCTGGTAGAGAGAGATGTCAATCTTGGGAGTCACATACTAGAACTACTTTTGCATCATAGAGGGGATTTTTTTGAATTAAGATAGTGAAATTCATGATATATATATTTTATTTATGTATCTTGGTTCATCAAATGGTTTATGCAAACGAGTTCGTAATAATCACTTTAGTTTCATACTACAAAACTAACATTCTAAGCTAGAAATCTTATCTCTTTAAGATATCTCTATATTGTGATTATCTATAAAATAATCTATGTATTCTATTATTTATTTATTTATTTCTCCATATCTACTTTATTTATATGAAAAAATTTATTCATTATGCATTTGTTTTGGTTTGGTATCATGCTTCATAATAAGGCTGGAGGGATACTGATATTTGTCTTTGACAATCATAGAGATTTGTAATAATTATTAATGTTGTTTAATTCTGGGTTTAATTATTCTTTTGGGCTACCATGTATGAGTTTGGAATAATCGCTTCGATTTGTTATTAGTTTTATTTTTTTAATGTATTATTATGTTCTATTTATTGACGTAGTTTCAAATGTGCTACTGTTGGTGTTTTAAGCTTTGCAATAAGGCTTATATTTAACTTTTTTCATATATATTCCCACATGCTTGTGTGCATATTCAAATTTGTTGTGATAATATTCATGCGGCAACATGTAGGCTCTTTATTTATGGGCAATAATTTTGTATATCTGTCTTAAGAGGCTTATGACTAGTATTATGTATCATTAATTGAACGCTTCTAGTTTTAATCCTATTTTTCCTACAACCTAGAAGTGATAATTTATATAAAATTAGAATTTTGGTACCATGTATTTTGTCAATGCCATTTTGGTTTATCTAGTGGGCACAACCTAGAGAGGGAGGATGCTTCAATTGCATTTCTTGAGAGCCTGACTTAACCTCGATGCTCCTCCTAGCCCTAATTAGTTGAGTGCTTGTCGACTCTACAATCTGCATGCTGGAGATTGATTCTCGAAAAATGGAATTAGATTTATAGTATGGGACAGAGTTTGAGGCTCTGCAGTTGGAAATAAATTATAAGCTGACCACAAATTTTTCATGGAAGATTCCCCTAATTTGTTCCCCTCTCATTTGATATGGAGATAATAAAGTTAGAATTTTTCATATGTATTATGTATGATGCGTAGAAGCTATATATGATGATGATACTTTGGTCACTAGTTTTCATGAACATATGATTGAGATAGTCATAATAGCTTGCCTCATTTTCATAAACCTACCACATAAGAAATTAGACAATATATCCTATGATTTGGAGGTTATTTTTCTACTATATTGAATCTTTTTAAAATGTGGGGATATTTAATAGAATGTTCAAAATAGTATTGGCACATATATATAGATTATGAGTTTGTTACTATAATATAGTGGTGGCCATATTTTTTCAATTAAGGATGGTGTTTGTGATAACCATGGTGACTTTATGAAGACAGTTATATGGAACAACATTATAGTTTTGTGAGTCCTGGTCAAGAACAAAAAGTGTGCAGACTTCTAAAGTCTTTCTATGGTCTCAAGCAGGTACCTAAATAAGGGCGTGAAATGATATTATTGCATGTGATTATGATTCATGCACCTATGTGAAGTTTGATTCTAACGGATGTGCTGTGATTTAATTATATGTGGATAACATGTTCAGTTTTCTCACTAGTATGTTAGTTATTGACATGGCTAAGATCATGTTTAAATCTATCTTTGATACAAAATATTTTAGTGAAGTTGCTATAATACTTGACAGGAAAGTAGACAAGACTAAATTTGGATTTAGACTTAGTCAATCACATTATTTTGAGAAAAAATATATACAAAATTAACTATTATTATAATGAGTTAGCAATAACACCTTACAGTTTGATTGTGGCCTTAAAGAAGAATCACTCTGAAAGTCTTAGTCAATCAAGGTATGCTAATATTCTTAGAATTTTTATGTATCTAATGGACTAATCTAGATATGATGTTTTCTTTGTGAGTAGATTTAGAAAATATACACATAGTCCTAACTAAGGATATTAGAATGCTTGAACACCTACAATGGCATTTCTTTACCTTATTACAAAATAGAATTATTTCATATGATGTCTAGAATATGTTTGAATATGAAGAGGGTATAGATAGAGGGAAAAGAAATCTTTGCATGCCAAATTATCAATTATGCATTATAGTCCCTTTAAAATGCATTGATGAAGAGATGCAATCTTCTTTAGTCTGGATATTTAGATTTTCTTTCATCAGTATATTTGCATTTTCATGATTCAATCTTATCAAACCATGACTCAAAGTATCAAAACATGCCTTATTCAAACCATGCCTTATCACACCTGATCTCAGATAGAAATTCTTATAGATTCTAAGAGCAAACAGTGCTCAATCTCACATTCTCACCCCTATTATTGAGAATGGAGAGGTCAAAGCCTAACTTCAACAATATAAGATTGAGAAAGAGGAACAGAAATGCTTGAACACTCAAGGCACCCCTATTATTTTCTTGTTTTTATTGTCATATTTGGTTTTGTTAGTTTTTTTTGTTGTGTTTACCGTATCTTTAATGAAATAATTATCTTGCTTATGTTAATTTATTGTGATTTATGTGTAGTTATCCCCACACATTGCTGGGAGGTGAAACTATGGGCGACTATTGTTCAAGCATTTTCTTACGTATAAGAAGAGGTTAATGGTGGTTGTTTTTGTCATAAACCTATGTGACAACTTTTTAGATTTCATTCATTGACTTTTTTATGAACATTTGGTATAGTAATTTTTTGTATAAATATAATAGGATGTTTTCTTTATATGTCTTATTTTATATATCTATATATCAAGTTTCAGTTGTATATAATTGATTGTGAATATAACATGTTTTGGATATAGTATGGATTGTATATAGATGGTTTTGGATATCATATGGAGTATATAAAGTAGGTTCATGTTGTATATAACCAATTGCGTATAAAGCAGATTTAGGTTGAATATAATCGTGTATATAGCAGGTTCATGTTGTATGTATATATATGAGTGTGTGTGTATACATATGTATATCAAGTTTTAAATATAGTGTGGAGTATATAAAGCAGGTTCAGGTTGAATATAATCGATTGCGTATAAAGCATGTTTAAGTTTTTAAATACATTTAAGCACTCGTTGTTGAAATATAAAATAACGGGTAATTTTTAGAAACACAACAGTTAAATTTTTGTTATGGAAAAAATACACAGCGGGTAAATGTGATATCAACAGCGATTAAATACCCATTGTATAAAACAACATACAACCGTTAAATTTGATATTAAGAACGGGTAATGACCCGTTGTGGAAAAATAAATGCAGCAAGTACCTATTAAATTGACAACGAGTTTTCAACCATTGTCTTCTATATTCCACAATGGACATCTGGAAGATTAACAATGGGTTTTTAACCGTTGTGTTTTATATTCCACAACGGACATCTGGAAGATTAACAACGGGTTTTTAACCGTTGTTGTTTATATTCCATAATGGATATGTTGAAGATTAACAACGAGTTTTTAACTATTGTCTTTTCTATTCGACAATGGATATCTTTAAGATTAACAACGGGTTTTTAACCGTTTTCTTTGCTATTCGACAATGGATATCTTGAAGATTAACAATGGGTTTTTAACCATTGTCTTTGTCATTCGACAACAGATATCTTGAAGATTAACAATGGGGAAACACCCATTGTAAAAAACTTTCCACAATGGTGACTAGAACCATTGTCTTTGAAGTCTCTTAAAGACATCTCTTAGATTTACAAGATATGTTACGCGTTATAGGTTATATACAGAACCGTTGTCTTTGATAGTTAATGTGGTGGAAAGGAAGAGTGGATTTTTAGGTTGGGAAAGGAGTGGGATTGGCTTCTTTAGGGTTGTGGGTGGTGCTAGCACTAGGTGGACTAGTAGGAGGGGCGTTGAGGGTGGTGGCAATGACACTTGTGGTGGCACAACTGAGAGGGAGGGAGGAAAAGAAGGGGAAAATGAAGGGGAAAAGGTGGCAAAGAAGGCTGGATGCATAGGGTGAGCACTTGTGTAGGAGGGGAGGTGCAAGTAGAAGGAAATGCGTTAGTGGTGATGGTGGTGCGAGGTGGTGTGGGGTAGCATAAGGTATCTTGACTTGCCCACTTTTCACACTCGGGGATAGGAGAGGAAGGAAAGAAAGAGGTAGGTGAGGAGCTCAATAGGTGTAGAGGGATGTACCAAAGGGAGGGGAGTAGATATAGGGTAGCAGCATGGATTGGATGTGGCGGTGGCACTGCTAAAGGCAAGGATAGGGGAGAATGTAGCAAGGGTCGGTCTAGGGAGAAGGATAGAAGAGGTAGAGTTAGGGGTTATTTATAAACTGTGGTGGAGGATAAGGATAAAAGGGGAAGACGAGAAGGGTGATTAGTTATTGGGTGGCCGACGGTGGCAAAGGGAAGGACGATGGGCCTATGTGCAGGGGGAAGAGTGGTAGGGTGCAAGCATGCTGGGGGCATGTAGGGGGAGGATCATGTAGGAACATGCTAGCATGCATGCCCTATATGGTTGGAAAGGGAAAAGGGAAATTGTATGGCTGTGTACAGGGACACAAATGACAATGGGGGAGGGGCTGCATTGTATGGTCATGAGTGGGTGGTAGGGGATGGGCAAAGAAAAGGAAAAGGAGAAAAAAGGGAGGGAGAGAATAGGAAAACAAGAAGAGAAGGAGGGCAACTGGGCCATCACCTGTGAGGAAAGAAGATAAGGCCTTTAGGCTTGTTAGGAGAGAAAAGAAAAGGGAGGAGGGGTGGAAGAGCTAGGCCGTTGTGGCACAACCTAAATAGGGGAAAAGAAGAAAAGAAAGAAGAAGAAGGAAATAAAAGGAAAAAGAAAAGAAAGGAGAAAAAGAAGAAAAAAGACGCATAAAAAGGGAAAAGAAAAAAAGGAAAGAGGTGGTGAATTTTTTGGGTAGTTTGGGGAATTAATAAAATAATTAAAAATTATTAATTTTACCTATAATTCATTTTAAGCTAGGTTATTAAAATAAGACTTCCATATAATAAAAATATTTTAAATCTCATATTATTATTATTATTATTATTATTATATGCACTTTTATTTTATTTTATTCAATATTTTATTATTCTATTATTTATTCAAAGGGAAGTTTTTTGATGTATTACAGAAGAAGGAGCATCCCCCACACATGATAATAATAATCTATTCATTAAATTTTCTAAGTTAGGATAATTTAAAACACTCCTTACTTGAACTAATATATGAGTCAGATTATTAGAATCCATGTAAGTGATAGAACACCAAATAAAATCCATCAACTCACCATATTTTCTTAGCTTCATTATGGTTTGAGTATGGCTCAAACATGAATTGGAATCAGCCATGTGAAACTTGAAACCCACCAGCATAGAGTAATTATATTTTGATCTGAATATTCAAAAATAAAGAAGAAAAAAGAGCATGGAGTAGAATTTAGGGCTTAATTTTTTTGTTCTCAAAGACCTTAATTAGCATAAATTAAGGAGTCAAGATGACCCATTTCTTAGCAAGGCAGCCAACCAAGAATGGAGCATAGAGAAGAGTTATTTTTCTTCATTTTGTTAAGCATAAGATAAAGTAGTGTATTATAATTTCCCTTCTTGTAATTTATATTTCTTAAGTCCTAATGCTAGTTTGTAAGCTAATTTTACCAACTATTATGCATTGGGAAGGGTTTTGATAGTTTGAATATCAGCCCCTAAGATAATGGGTTTCGGTTAGTTTCTTCCCTACCATAGCTTGTATTAGATTCATGGTTGATTAAGTTTATATCCATGTGGTTACCTAAGGGTTAGTTGTATCATTGTAATTTTCTCTCAACCTCTTACACTATTTATATGATTCAAGAGTTAAATTTAATGATCATCAACCCTTTGTCTATTTGCAAGTTTCTGAACCCCCCAAACAAAGCTTAGTGTATAGTTTTGTTGATCCCTTGAAAATCTTATATTCTTTATCTTAAGTGTTAAGACCTTAAGTGGTTATTGTAAGTACTTAATCTCAAGGGTTACTAGTAGATCAAATTCATTATTATACCCTCTTCTTTATTCTATCTTTCTCTTTTGTTGGAATTCAACCCAAATGTCATCATCAATAATTAGCATTACCCAATTTGTTTATCATTTATGAATCATAGATCCATTCTCCAGCACCTATATTTTTGGGTGGAAGAATCATCTAAACTTGTCTTATAGAAACCTACCTCTAAATCTCCTACTTGCATCTAATTTTTCTCCTCTTAGTTTTTGTGTTCCTCAACCATACTCCCATCCTCAAAAGTCTAATTTGGAAAATATAATGTAATAATTTCTAATGACTCAATTGAAATTGAATGAAGAGTTTAAGTAGCAATAACAAACTAAAAATGATGTAGTGAAACAATTAGCCTCTAAGATGTATTCCCTAGCTACACATAACAATATGATAAAGACACATATCACTTAATTGGCATAAAATGCTAGCTCTTCCTCTAGGCATTAGGGTATGCTACCTGGATAACCCGAGATGGATTCCAAAGGTCACATGAATGCTATATCCCTTAGGAGTGGAAAACAAGATGAGGGACTAAGATGAAGGAAAACGATGAGGTACATGGCCATCATGAAGAAAAAAAGGGAAAATATGGTAGATGAGGATAATGAGGCTCAAATTTAGGAGGAATAAAATTTTGGGAAATATCTGACTTCCACTCCTTACAAGGCACCTTTATCCTTTCCCCAAATTTTATCCAAAGAAAAATATGCATTCTTACACTAAGTTCTTGGAAGAGATCCTCTCTTATATAAGAAAGCTGAAAGAATACGAGATTTTGATCCTTATTGAGGAATATAGCCTTATGACTCAAAATAAGTTACCTTCTAAACTTGGGGATCCTAATTTATTTTCTCTTCCTTGTGTTATTAGTAATATTTCTATTAATCATGCTTTGTGTGATTTGGATGCAAGTGTAAGCTTGATGCCAATTTCTATTTGCAAGAATCTTGGTATAGTTTATTTGAAGCCAACATAATATCACTACTATTGGTGGATTGATCATAAAAATATCTGGTAGGTATACTTGAGTATGTGTCTATCTAGGTTAGTAAGTTGTTTATCCCAATTGATTTCATTATTTTAGGAATAAAGGAGGACTCTAACATTCCAATTATGTTAAGAAGACCTTTACTTGATACCACAAGTGCTATAATTGACGTTAAAAATAGAAGGCTCTCCCTGAATAATGGAGGGGAGAAGTAGAATTTGATTTAAGTAAAGTTATGAAACTGTATTTAACTAATAGTGTTTATTACAAGGTTAACATGATTAACAAGTGTACATGTAATCCCTCGAAATTTTAAAATCCCATAATTTAATAAATAACTTTTATTTGGGCTAAATTAGCTTTTAAATCTATTTAATTTATTATTTTATGGATTTTTGAGTATATAAAATTATATATAAATGTTTAATAAATTAAAATAAATATTTTGTTATTTTATCATACTCTTATTATTTAAATAATTTTTCAAACCATTATTTTACTAAAATTATCCTTTTTAAACCCTTATATATTTAATTATATTAAATTAAATTATTAAATAAATTTATTTACCATAAACATTACATTTTATTATTTTATAAATTAAATAAGCTTATTTTGTCTTACTTTCCCTTTTTCTTTTTCCTTTTTCCTTTTCCTTCTCCTTTCTCTCCTTTTTTCTCTTTTCTTCCCTTGGGCCACAGGCCGGCTTGCCTTCTCCCCCCGCGCTTGGGCCGCAAGTCCACTAATCTCCTCCCTCTCCTTCTCCCCCATCGTCAGCCCACTGCCCCCTCTCTTTTCTTCCTTCCTCCCCCGCGTGAGCCCTGCCCACCTCCCTCCTTTCTTTCTTTCCTTTCTCCCCCGACCGGGTTGGCCCACTCTCCTCCTCCCTTCACCCGGCCTAGCATGCATGCAGCCTCCTCTGCCCCTTCTTTCTTCTTTCTTTCATCTTCTTCCTTTTTCCCCAATGAAAAATCCGACCACCCCCACTATCTCCGGCCACCCACCCTGCAACCCTCTCCCCTATTGATCTTCCTATCTCTCTCTCTCTCCCGCCATTTCTCTACCCTATCCCAGCCCCACCACCTCTCCCTCTCCTTGCCCATACCCCACTATTCTCCTCCCTCTCCCTGCCATCGCCATTCCCCTACCACCCTATCGCTGCCCTACCAAGCCACCCTAATGATGCAGGAGCATCCAATGAACCTAATGATTGTCATGTTCATATTACTCCTCAAGGTAAGGAATATTTAGCTTTCTTAATGTTGGATCCTATCATATTAAAAATCTTGATAATTCTTATATGCTTGATATTGAAAAACATTCAAGTTATTCCTGTAGGTATGTCACATATTTGCAAGAAGAAGATGTCCACACACTTTAATGTGTACAAGTATTCAAAGCATGCAAGACTATGGCATACATGGGATGATACTTTACAACAAGAAGATATAGTGATGATACTCATTATTTGTATTAACTTATTGCAAACCCTAAACCCTAAGTGTATTTTATGTAAGTTAGGGTATTGATATAATTTCATGTATGTATCTTAGTCAATTGTATAACTTTGTAATATTAATCCTTAGTATCATTTAAACAATGATATTATGCTTTGAATTAAGGTTAATATGGAATTAATTCAACCATGATAAATGGGTTGGATTAAAGGGAATAATCGGCTGGTTTAGGCTAGCTAACCACCAACTATCTCCTCCCCTATATATACCTCTTTTATGCGCATGAATTGTAATGAGATTTTGAATGAGTTTTGAATAAGAATTTTTTATCAAACTTTGAGAATAATTAGCTAAAGTCTATCCCTATATTTTGAGTATTTTTGGAGCAATGAAGCTTAGGGCATTCTCCTTTAACATCAACACTCAAACTCAACAGAATTGAACACCATCTCAAATCTGCTGAGACCCTTAATCTTTGTCCTTTGAGTTCTTTACCAATAATCCTTCTTAACACTTCATTTCTTTTAAATTATTTTGTGGGTGATAGCTTCCTCTATCACCCTTCGATCCAACCTTCCAGCTACTTTGATAAAAAGCACATCACCTAGCCCTCCTCTCTCTCCGTCTTCTTTTTCTTCTTCCCTTCCTGCCCCATTCGGCCATTTTTTTGAACTCCCCATGCCTCCTCGACCCTCTTTTTCTTTCTTTATTCTCCTCCTATCTCTCACCCTATTTTTCTTTGCCATCCTACTCTACCACTG
Organism: Tamarix chinensis; assembly: GCA_030549775.1. Taxonomy (NCBI): domain Eukaryota; kingdom Viridiplantae; phylum Streptophyta; class Magnoliopsida; order Caryophyllales; family Tamaricaceae; genus Tamarix; species Tamarix chinensis. The sequence continues at coordinate 58,565,630 of CM060177.1, read as the reverse complement.
CCACCGCTGCACTAGCCACCCGCACCACCCCTTGCCACCCTCTACCTCACCCCTGAACAATCACAACACCCCTCGAGCCACCCCGCAGCCTCCTTCATCCTCCCCTCTTCTTTTTCTCCTTTCTCGGTAGCCACCTTGCACCGCCCCTTTCCGTCACCGTTCTGCCGCCTCTGCTACCACCTGGGCCACCAAAATAATCCCTACCACCCCCAAACCTCCTTTGGCAGAAACCACCACCCGAAAGCCTTCATTTTCTCCCTCCCTTTTCCTTCCTTCTCAGCCCTCCATCTCGACTCACCTCGACAACCCCCCTTTATAACCTTGCTACTACTGTCGCCGCAGCCCTTAGTTGCCATAAACCCATCTCTGACCACCACCTACATGCCTTGTCCACCTCTACACCCTTCCTTTGACTTAAATCCTCTCCCGCATGCCCTCTTTTCTAGCTCCAAAATCCCAACCCGAAAATAGCCTATTTTTCCTCCTACCACCCACCTTCGAGCCCCCATCCTTATTTCTTTGCATGCAGCTTATGCTGCATGAATAGTATGAGCTCTTACATTTCTTGATTTATTTGGGTAATGATTTTACGGTATAATAATATTTTAACTCAAGTATTTGATTGATTAAGTGTTATAAAGTCTTATACTTTGATTTTTATTATTTCTAATATAATAAATCTTGATATTATTTTTAGGTATTGGTTTTGATAATCAAAGCTTGAATCTTTAACTGGGATACCGGTGAGGTTTTTTTTGCGGGAATTAAGGTAATCGTTAAACCCCACTTAAACGCATGGAAAAAGTATGTTAGCACATTAGGATTTTTAATATGTTATTATGCTTGATATATATATATATATATTTTAGTATAATATATGTAGTTTCTTATGTTGATTGATAAAAAAGGAAGCATGTTAGATTATATGTTGTGTATGGAATTATTGCATAAGGTAAGAGTTTGGTTATTAATGGAAATGTTAAGTACTTATCTATGTTATATTATGTTGTTTTGATCATTAATGTATGGTTAATATTATTATGAGCCCTAGGGGTATTAGTAATATATCTTGTGCAAGATTATGGCCTAATATATGTAGGTGCTAATAAGTATTATATTAATTATAATAGTTGTGGATGAGGTATTAATATTAATATTTTATGTAGTGATGATAATTTAATATAAGTGGTGTAATAAGGGGAAAATTGGTAATTTCTAATTAAAAGGGCTATTATGGTAATTTTGGAGTCAAGGGCAAAGTCGTAAATTGTAAGTAAAAAAAGGTAAATTGGTAATTTTGTAATTAAGGGGTAATATGGTAATTTTGGAAGTAAAGGGGAAAAATGGTAATTTTGTGAATAAAAGGTGGAATGGTAACTTTGGAAATAAAGGGTAAAATGGTAATTTTCAAATTAAAGGATAAAATGGTAATTTTATAATTAAAGGGCAAAGTGATAATTTTGTGATTGAAGGGTAAAGTGGTAATTTTGTAATAAAATGGTAAAATAGTAATTTCATAATTAAGTATAAAATGGTAATTTAATAAGTGAAAGGGTGTTATGGTAATTTTTGGAAGTTAAGGGATAAAATGGTAAATTTGAAAGTAAAAGGGTAAAATGGTAGTTTTGTAAATAAAAGGGGTAAAGTGGAAATTGGAAAGGAGTAACTTGGTAATTAGGACAATAGAGAAGGGCAATTTGATAATTTAGCCAACTAAAGGGGTAATTTGGTAATTAGGATAATGAACAGGAGTAATTTGGTAATTTGACCAACTAATGGGTAATTTGTTAATTATAATAAAGGAAAGGGCAATTCAATAACCTAACCAACCAAATGGGAATTATGATAAATTTAATAATTATGAAGGGTGATTAGTGGCCTAATAAGTGTGGGAGATAGCTCGGTAACTTAAATAGAGTAAGGGTGTAGCTAAGGCCGCATGTGTGATATGTGTCTTACATGCCTTGGATGTTCTGTATAATTATATGTCATGTACTATATGCTATTATCTTAACCACTTTATGTGTAGCGTGGCTTGGAACATAGGTATGTTCATGTGCCCTCTTTTGGTATGTGCTAATATGGATATGCTGTAAGTTATGATGTGATGTGATGTGGCCCTTTAGGACATGCATGCTAGGATAATTAATATGGTGATGTGGGATGGAGGCTTGAAAAAGAAAAATGGGAGAGAAAGATAACCAAGGGGAAATAAGTTGGCTAACGTGTATAAGGATGACCTAAATAATCCATGATCAATGAGTGGTGAATAAAGGGGGGACATAAGTAAAATGAAAGAGTAGGAGAACTAGGGTTTGGGAGGAACCCTAATATGAGAAGGTAGAAAAAGAAAAAGAAAATAATAAAAATAAATGAGAATGAGTGGGGTATGAAGTGAGAGTTGAATCTAAGGGTCGTAACGTGTGAGGTGTTAAATAGTTTGGGTTGTGTGAGGTAGAGAAGGATGGGCTACATAGGCCCAAATTAGGGTTTTTGGAGAAACCTTAGGGTAAGGAAGTGAGTGGGCTTGACCCACACACTTAGGAGTCAAGCTCCCGGTGTGAGAAAGTGGATTAAGGGGAGGATGTCGGGGCGAGGTAGTAGGTGTAGAGTCTCAAGATATGGGACGGGCCATCTTGGGAGGATAAGTGTGGATATAGTTAGCCATGTATGTCTAGGGTGAAACACTTTCGAATAAGATACGAATAAGACACTAATCACTGAAAGAGGAAGATTGTTGAGCCAGACCTAGATTGGTCCGTCGGCGAATAATAGTGGCCAGGAGCCGGGGTGCCCTAGAGACCGGTCCACCGTCGAATAATAGTGGTCAGGAGCGTTTTTCCCTGTATGTATTCCGGTCCACCGACTAGAATAGTGGGGTTCCCGCACTTATATGGACATTTATAATCGGAGATGATTGATTAATGATGGACTAATGGCCTTAAGGCCCTAAAAGTATCGATTGTTCATTATGGCCTATTAATATTTGGTTAACTTCTTAAGTATGTGAATGCCCAAAAGCGAATATTACTTATGCACCATTAATATCTGATTGTATTTTCAATTATGTGAATGTACGGACCTGATTATTATGTTTACACCTGTCATTATGTATGGATATAGTAGTATATCATGTGTGACATTGCGTGGCTACTTTTAAGTGTGTTTTTAATGAGTTACTCAATACCGTAATACTGAAGGGTATCATTCGTGGGGCCCTTGCCTATTCAATGGGTAGTGTCCCTTGTAGGTCATTTTTGGGCGCTATTCAAGTGGACCCTCGGGAAGAGTGTAAGGAACTATCTGGAAAGTTCTAGGGTTGTATTCCTTCCCTTTTTAAACCTTAGTTTTGATGTGGCCTTTATTTTCTTGTAACCACCATTGGTGGATTATTTTCTTATAAAATTTTTATTTGCGCTACTCTTATTTAAATATGTTTGAATTTCTCGTAAATTATATTTTTCTCTTTTAGCCTTAGCACTTGGTACTAGAACGGTAGGAGTGAACCGGTCTAGTACTAAGTGTGGCAGTAATATCCTTAGAATTTAAAGTTTTATTATTTTTACTTCCGCTAATTCTTTTTAATAAAATAAAATTTTTCAGTAGTGAATTTTGGTGGTGTTACAGTTCATATGAGTTATTTGCAAACTGTTACTCACTTGATCCACTTGAGAAGTGTTCGGTAAGTGATGGCTCAATAAATGATGAAGTCCTTGAGGTAGTTGAATGTACTTGATCTTTTGAATCGACCCCAATCATTCAACTTTGAAATGGAAAGCTTTAAAGTCTAATGTTAGATCTAAAAGGTTCTACTTGTGAAGAGGATAAAGCACCAAAGGTAGAATAAAAAACCCTTGCATCCTCTTTAAGATATGAATTTCTTGGCCATAAATCTACTTATCCTATGATTGTGAATGCATGTCTGATTGAAAATTAAGCTGATAAGTTTCTTAGAACATTTATGAAGCCTTTTAAGGTCGTAGGATATACCATGGATAAAATTAATAGAACCAACCCATCGATTTGTATGCATGGAGTTCTCAAGGAAGATAACCATAAACCCGCTATAGAGCACCATCATAGATTAAATCCTAAAATAAAGGAAGTGATTAAAAAAGAGGCGCTTAAGCTACTAGATGTTCTGATAGTTTATCGTATTTTATATAGTGAATGGGTAAGCTTAGTCCTTATAGTTTCCAAAAAAGGGGGTGTTGTAACACCCCCAAAATTCACTACTGAAAAATTTTGTTTTATTAAAAGATAATAGCGGAAGCAGATAAACAAAACGTGAACTTTGGGAGTATTACCGCCACACTTAGTACCAGACCGGTTCACTCATACCGTTCCAGTACCAAGTGCTAAGGCTAAGAAAATGAAATACAGCTCGAAAGACATTCGACATGCATAAATCAGAGTAATTTGCAAGCTTCGACGTATTTAAATCAGAGTAGCGCATTGAATCGTTTTCAGGAATAAAATCCACCAATGGTGGTTACTTTAACAACGTTAACATTCAAAACCGAGAAATTAAATGAGGAAGAGAAAAAGCCATGATACCGGAAAATTCCTTACTCTCCTTCCCGTGACCCACTTGAGTAGCACCTGAAAATACCTGCAAGGGCACTGCCCATTGAATAGGCAGGGGCCCCATAAAGGGAATCCCTTCAGTACTACGGTACTGAGTAACCCTTTAATACCACACTTAAAGATAGGCCCGCATACGACACATAATGCAAGCCACACACATATAAATACTGAGAGATGCATACATAACAATAACAAACATAATACTTTATAAGTCACGATCGATACTTTGGGCCTTAAGCCCTTATTCTGTCATTAATCCATCAATATCATGTTTTACATCCATGTGATTACGGGAACCCCACTATTATAGCCGGTGGACCGGAAGTCAACACACAGGGCAAAACGCCTCTGACCACTATTATTGCCGGTGGACCAGAAGATAAACACACAGGGCAGAACGCACCTGACCACTATTATTTGCCGGTGGACCGGTCTGGCCCGGACTCACATGGTGTTCCACTATAAGTGATTAGTATTTTTCCATAATTTTATTCACATACATAACCAATTTTATTGAGCTCGGGACCCCCACTATTATTGCCGGTAGACCGGAATATATATGTAATCATCATCCAGGGTACAACGCTCCTGGCCACTATTATAACCGGTGGACCGAGATATATATAACTCATCATCCAGGGCACAACGCTCCTGGCCACTATTATATCCGGTGGACCGGTACTCATAATCACACACCAGGGAAACATGTATAACCGGTGGACCGGTACGCAATATCACAAAACACTGGGCCCGGCTCATTAATATTCCACTTTCAATTATCGTATCTTTCCTTTCGTTAATCAGCACATCAATCATATTTATTTGCCTCGATTGGGAGATCGATAACCCGGGACACAAAGGTACACCGGTCGTACCGGTGCATATCAGCTACTCAGTACCCTTTAACCATGAACCCAAGGACGCAAAGGTACCCTGGTCGTACTGGTGCATAAAGCTAACTCAGTACCCTACCGACAAGGACACCTAATCCATAAGTATGCATACCCCCTAACTAGGTCCGTAGAGCTAGGAAGAGTAAGATATAGGGCCTGGCTGGGGCACAAAGGCACACCAGCAAATACCAGAATAATCGTGGACTAAACCACGTCCTTAGGGTAGCGACCCCTAAGGAGTCACCATTCCCGATCTCGAGGTCTTTCACTTTAAGTAATAGTGTCTTAATTAAGGTGATCACAGAAAGCACGATGATCCGATACTTATTCACTTTCAATCGTTTCGATATCATTAATCGTTTCTTATTCAGAGGATTATCCAGGATGTCACAGAGAAACCATCAAGGCCATACTAATCATTAGATACTCTTACTTGGCTAATCAACATTATTTAATCATATTAATGTTCCACAATCTCAAGGACCTATTAGGTACAATTTACTCATTTGCCCTTTTCTTATATAATTGTTAAGTATCCGTTCCTTACTTGATAAATTACCACATTACCCTTAAGGTTGCATAATTACCAAATTGCCCTTTGTCCGATTTAGGTTACCAAATTATCTCATACACTTTTCAGATCATCATTCACCCCTCATAATTACTACACTTGTCATATTTTCCTTTTGGTTTATTATATTACCAAATCGCCCTCCTCCTTTGTTATAATTACTAAATTGCCCTTGAGTTGGATAAATTACTAAATTACCCTCCTTCATTATCATGATTACTATTTTGCCCCTTTAGTTGGTTAGACAATTATCACTTTACCCTTTTATCGGCTAAATTACCAAATTTCCCTTTTAGTTGAACAAATTACCAAATTGCCCTTCTCCTTTATCATAATTACCATTTTACCCCTCTCAATTATTTTAATTGCCATTTACCCTTTTTAATTATCACAAATCCCAAATTACTCTTCTTCATAATTACCAATATTAATTTACCCTTTTTCAATATCAAAATTACTATATTACCCTTCTCCATTGTTAAAATTACCATAATGCCCTTTAATTAGTTAATTTACCAAATTACCCTTCTATAGTATCATACTTATCCAATTGCCCTTTCTACAATCATAATTTACTTGCTAAATTATCTTTTGTCGTTATCATAATTACCAATTTACCCCTTACTCCCAAGTTTACCGTAATATCCTTTCATTTACAAAATTACCATTTTACCCCTTACATCCAATTTTACCATAATATCCTTTTATTTATGAAAATTACCACCATACATCTTTTACTTTACAAATTACTATTTTACCCTTTTACATCCAAGATTACCATCTTTATCTTTCATTACATAATTACCATTTTTCCCTTCTTTTCCAAATTTCCATATTAACCCTTTACTTATAAATTACCACTTCACCATTCACTTATAAAATTTACCATATTACCCTTTACTTATGGAATTACGATTTTTCCCCTCTACCTCCAAAATTATCATAATGCCCTCCTTCATCCAAAATTACTATTTTACCCCTACTTCCAAAATTACCATTTTACCCTTTTTTCTCACAACTTACAATTTTATCCTTTACTTGTAAATTATCATTTGGCCATTTAATTATAAAATTACCATATTATTCTTTTATCTCACAAATTACCGAAATACCCTTTCCACTTATAAAATTTCCACTCAACCCCTTTATTCACCATTTTTATGAATTTACTAACACTACATAAAATAATGATATTAATACTTCATTTTTATTATCTAAGTCCACCAACTTGTCATTTTTCAACATAATACTCATTAGCAACTACACACATTGATTTATATACCTCATAAGCATAATTACTAAAATACCCTTAAACAATAACAGCATTCATGCATTAACAACATGGTACATTATAAACAAGTATTTAACATTTCTATCCATATTCCAACTCCTTCTTTATTTAACCTACCTACATATGGCATAAAAGTTATCATGCTATTTCTTTTTAACAAGCAATATAAGAGACCATAAACATATCATGCTAAGCATACCAAACATGCATAAAATCATACTAAACCCTAAATGTGCTAACATGCGTTTTTCCATATATTTAAGGGAGGATTAACGGTTACCTTAATCCCGCAAAATATCAATCTTACCAAGCATATTTAGCAACTCAACACCTAAAAATAATATCCATCATATTTATTAGAATAAGAAGTTAAAAAGGATAAGACTTTATAAAATTTAATTAGTAAAACACTTAACATAAAATACCATTTTACCTTAAAAATTATCCAAACAATTTTTAAAACCAAGGGGAGCTCATGCTGCATGAGCAGCGTGAGTTTCATGCAAAATTATGGGGAGAAAAGGGTTCGATGGGGGTGAAGGGAGAAAAATAAACCATTTTCGGGTTAGGGTCTTTAGGCTAGAAAAGAAGGTGGTTAGGGGAAGTTCTAAGGCAGGAGAATGGTGTAGGAGTGTAGAGGGGGTGTAGGTGGAGGCAAAGGATGGTTTCAAGGTGGCATAGGGCGGCGGAGACGGCGGCGGCAAGGCGGCGAAGGTGGGTTGCCGAGGAGGGTCGAGGGAAAGGGTTGAGAACGAAGGAAAAGTGGAGGGAAAAATGGAGGGGTTCAAGGGCTGGTTTCGGCCAAATAACGCATGGCGGTTGTAGAAGGGGTTGCAGGGAGGAGATTGGTGGTTTGGGAGGCGGCAGAGGCGGCCGGACGGCGGCGGAAATAGTGGTTGCAGGTGGCTCGGCGGTAAGGGGAAAAATCTGGGAAGAAAAAGGAAAAGGAGGAGAAGGGAGGAAGTGTAGGGCTCGAAGGGGCTGTGTGGGGGTGCAGGGTGGTAGCAGGCGGTGGCAGAAGGCGGCGCAGGGCTGGGCTTGGTGGTTCAGGCGGCGGAGGCTGGTGGTGATAAAAAAAAACGAGGAAGAAAAATGGGGAAGAGGAAGGAGAGAGGAGGGAGCTCGGGGGAAGAGAAGGGATCGAAAATGAGGGGAATGGAGGTCTGGGTAGATGGAGAAAAATAAGAGGGTGAGGCAGGGGGAGCAGGCAGCCTATCGGTGCTGCGGTGTGGTGGCAGGTTGTCGGTTGGCAGGGGAGGACAGGGAAGAAGAAGGAAAGAATTCAGGCGGGAAATGGAGGGTGCAGGGGGTTAGTTTGGCTCGAAATGGGAAGGAAAAGGACGGGGCAGAGAGAGAGGGAGAGGGAGGAAGGCACGGGAGCTGCAGGGCTGAGGTTGCAGGCATGCTCGACCATGGCAGAGAAGAGTCGGGCGTGGGAGATGAAGAAGGGAAGAAGAAAGGGACGGGGCGGTCGGACCGGCGCAGGAAGGGAAGGAGCCGGCCGGTCTAGGGGAAAAATAAGGAGGGACGTTGGGCTGCTGGAGGGACGGGCGTGCGAGGGCGAGGAGGGGTGAGGCGGGCCGAAGGCCCAGTGCGTGGGGAGAAGGGAGAGTAGGCCGGGCGGGCGGCCCAAGGGGGAGAAGAAGGAAAAGAGAAGAAGAAGAAAAGGAGAAAAGGAGAAGGAAAAGAAAAAGGGAAAATGGGAAAAATATGGAAAATAAATTAAATTAATTTATAAAATCATAAAATGTAATATTCTTGATAAATTATTTAATTTAATAATTTAATTTATTATAATGCAATATATTAGTTTAAAAAGGATAAAGTTGGTAAAATATTAGTTTGGAAAATTATTCAAATAAAATAATATGATGAATAGAAAAATATTCATTTTTAATTTATTAAATACTTTTATCCGAATTTACATACTCTAAAATCCATAAAATAATTAAAATAAATAATCTAAAAGCAATTCTATTCCAAATAAAAGTAATTTATTAAAATATAGGTTTTCGAAATTTTTGGGGTATTACAGGTGTAATCATAGTTAAGAATGAGAATAATGAACTTATTCCTATTAGGGTAGTTAGAGATGATGTGCGATAACTAGAGAAAGTTGAATAAGGAAACCCAAAAAAATCATTTTCCCTTCCCTTTATAGACCAAATGTTTGAAAGGTTGGCTAAACACTCTTATTTTTGTTATTTAGATGGCTATTTAGGATTCTTCAAAATCCTTATTCAACTTAGTAACTAGGAAAATACCACTTTTGCATGCCCCTATGGGATTTTTGCTTTTAGGTGCATGCCCTTTTGTCTCTGTAATTCCCCTAACATTTTTCAACGGTGTATGATAGATTCCTTCTTTGATTTTATAGAGGACATTATATACATGTTTATGGATAACTTCTCCATGTATGGCCCTACTTTTGATAGTTGTTTAAATAACTTATCACAAGTTTTTTAGCATTGAAAAGAGTTTAATTTAGTTCTAAATTGAGAGAAATTCCACTTTATGGTAAGAGATAGAATAGTTCTAGGTTATAAGGTGTTTAAGTGTGGCATTGAGGTTGATTGAGCAAAAATGAAAGCCATTGAAAAATTACCTCCACCAGTGTTGGTCAGGGCAGTAATAATTTTCTTAGGACATACTAGTTTCTATCGGCGTTTCATTGAATACTTTTCAAAAATCACAAAACCCTTAACTAACTATGTTCTTAAAGATATTCCCTTTGATTTCAATGATGAATGTCTCAATGATTTTCCTAGGTTGAAGGATGCACTAATAAAAACTCTATTATACAACCACCATATTGGAATCTTCCATTTGAAGTTATGACTAATGGAAGTGATTACGCAGTTGGCACTGTGTTAGGTCAAATGAAAAACAATTTCATGTAATTTATTATGCTAGTCTTAATGTTGGTGAGGCCTATGATAACTATGCTACCATAGAAGAGGAGTTATTAGAAGTTGTTTTCGCCTTTGACAAGTTTTGGTTTTACTTACTAGGGTCTAAAGTTATTGTTTATGTAGACTACTCTGTCATCAAATATCTTTTCAGCAAGCAAGATGCCAAGCCTAGGTTTATTCAATGGATACTACGAATACAAGAGTATAATGTAGAGATAAAGGAAAAGAAAGGGATAGAAAATCTAGTGGTAGAACATTTTTTGAGGATGAAACAAGAGTCACATGATAGGGAAGAGGATGAACTACCAATCAATAACTCCTTCCTAGATGATTAGTTTCTAGGCATAGAAGGATTGGATGCACTATGGTATGAAGACATTGTCAATTACATAGTGTGTGGAATCATACCCCCAGATTTGAACTATTAAATGAAGTTCTTTGCGAACATAAAGTATTATTTTTTGGATGAACCATTTTTATATAAATGGTGTGTTGATGGAATGTTTAGAAGGCGTGTTCCCGAGGATGAGGTTACAAGTATTCTTTATCATTGTCATTTATATTTCTTGAAATACCCCAAAATCCTAATTTAAGAAATTATAGAAAAATAAAGATTTATTAGGAAAATTAATTAAATAAATTATTTTATTAAAATAAAAGGGAATTAATTAGGAAAAATAAGAAGAAAATAATAAATATTTTAATTAGGAAAAATTAGGGTATTTTACTAATTAAAACAGAATTTAAGGAAAATTGTTCCAAATATTGCAAATTAATCTAAAAAGGGATTTAATTATTATTATCTAAATATTATTATTTTAAACAATAATAAAAAAATACCAAATGCCCAAAATACCCCAACCCATCCATTTTCTTTTTTTTTTTCCTTTTTTCCTTTTTCTTCTTTCTTTTACTTTATCTTTCTTTGTCCCCTTCTCCTTTCTTTTTTCCCATCCTCCTCGATTAGGCCAGCCTACGTAGCCTAAATCCCCTTCCTTCTTTCTCCTTCGGCACAGCCCTGGCCTGCACGACCATCCCCTCCCCCATTGCCTAGTTGCCAGGCAGAACCACCATCTGTTTTCTTTTCTTTCCTACTCGGACTACCCGGTCCAGCCTTTACCCTTCCTTCTTCTTCCCCACCCCCTTTGACCAAATACGCCTGACCTACAACCCTGATTCCGCTGGTAGCCACCAGCCCCACGACCGTTTGTCCTTTCCCTCTCTCCCCCATCATTTTCCTTCCAATTTCGACCCACTAAACCATCCTCCGTCCTCACACACATCTACCATTTCCTTTTCTTCCTCCCCTTGACCAAACGTACCCTACCATGGCAAGGACTACAGGGCTTGCAACTATTGGTCGGTGGTCCAACATCACCTACCCCCTCTTGTCCTCTTCCTCCTTCGTTGTTTTCCCCTCGATTTAGCCTATAAATAACCCCATAAGCAGCCATAATCAGGTCTTTGTTTTTGCAGCCCAAAAATTCTCCCTTTAGGCCACCACCAAAATAGACCCCCGTTCTGCTGCCGTCAACCATCACCGCCGTCCACGCAGCCCACCTAATCCTTCCCTGCACCACCCTCTACAAAAATTAGCCTCCCTCCTTCCTCGATTTGCCTGCATGAGCCACCCTAGCTGTCCAAAGTCACCCTCCCAATCAGCCCTCATCAACCCCTCGCCACCCTTCTCACCACCGTCCGCCACCAATTCTATTGCAACCAATGCCTCCTCTACCCTCCAAAATAACCAAGGGATATTCCTCTATATCCCCATACCTCCATCTCTCCCTGCCTCCCTCTCCATCTCCCTTCCCCGCCTTCCACCACCTTCAACCACCACACCCGCCGCCGTGGGCCGCCACTTTTGGCTGTACTATCACATTCATTCCACGCCTCTCCACTTGAGACACCTTCCACCACCTCAAACACCCCTCATTCTCTCTCATCTAGTCTATACCCTATCTCTCCACCTTTCTTCCTCCTCCATCGCTGCCGCCGCATGCCGCCGCTAGTTCCGCCACCAACCCTAGGTGGTATTCTAATTTCCCCAACCCCTAAACCTTTTTTTATATAAGTGTTAGTAATTTTTAGTAATATTAAAAGTATTACTCTTATTATTATTGTTATTATTATTATTATTATTATTATTATTATTACTACTATGATGTTACCACTCTTATTATTTAACCTAACTTTAGAAATATTTCTAATTAATGTTATTATTATAAAAGGGCTACAACTTTAGTATTATTATGATTATCCTTATTATTATTATTATTATTATTATTATAATTATTATCATTATCATTATCATTATTTTTTACTAATACTATTAATACTAACTTTGGCCATCATCACTTTTATTATTAGTGTAAATATGGAGACCCTTATATTACTATTACCCTTTTTGACTATTATTATTATTCTTAACATTATTATTGTTACTACCATTACTACCATAACTATTATTATTATAATAATAATTATTATACTTGACCATATTATCACCAAGGCTACTACTATTATGATTTCTAGGATTTTTATTAGCATTATTCTTATGATTGGAACCATTATTAATATTATTACTATTATCATTATTATTCTTATTATTATAATTATTAGTATTACAATGAATATTATTATTAACATTTCATAGTCACTAACCTATTATCACTACTAGCATTATCAATATAAGTATCATTGTGGTCATTAGTTTTATATTACTAATATCACTATTATTCTTATTACTAAGGTTTGGGTTGATACTAGTATTATTATTACTACTAATAATATGGAAACTATTACCTTTAATAATATGTATATCTCTATGATTACTTTTACATAAACCATGGTAGCTACTACGACTTATTTTGGTTAGTAGTGGCATGATTAACTATTTTGAGAATAATAACCCTACTTTTAATTATAAAAATACTATTTTCCTTATTAGCCCTAATAGTAGATTATGATAAGTTTAGGGTAGGAATAATGGCAATTTTGGTAAGAGGGAGATTAACCCATGATATTTCCCTCTTATAGTTGAATCAAGTCAAATTCCTAAGGAGGCATAGGAGCATGCTTCAAGCCCGGTGTTGTATTAGGTAAGGATATGGTTAAGGCCTTTTATGTGTAAGAATGTGCTATGTGTGTTGGTTTGATGGGTGTGCTTTATGTTTTATATTTTATATTATCATGTTCTTGTGGAAACTTGCTAAGCATGGAGCTAAGGAAAGTTGCATGTGTTTATGATATGTGTAACGTAATGTTATTACTCATACTTGAATTGTGCTTATGTAATAATTCCCAGGTAGTATGATGTGGTTATGAGAGAAATGGAAAAGAAGGAGGAAAGTGAGTTGACTAGAGAATGATAATAATTGCCTAATTATCTTATGACCTATAGGTGGAGAAAAAGAGGAATAATGGGAATGAAATTAAGGGAATGGATTAAACTTTCATGGGAATTCTAGGGTTTGCATGAGGATGACTTTTACGTGGGAAAAGTTGATTTGAGGATCGAGTAAGGTAATGGAAGAATCATTAGGGTAATTAAAGGCCATATGTGAAAAATGGTACTTGGGTTGATGTAAGGATACATGAGGGATTTGACTAGGGTTTTGGGAGGAAACCCTAAGTGAGAGAAATGTGTAAGGGAGGAAAAATTAATAGAAATGGATAGAATGAGGGTAAAAGATGGAAGGGGTGTCACATGGGGGAAAAGTGAGTTAAGAGAGAAGATTATATTTGGGTGTTGAGTGAGTGGCGTAGGAGAAAGGATAAGTACTAGGGATTTTGGGAGCTAACCAGGGTTTTGGTGATCATGTGTGGGAGTTGGATAGTGAGGTAATAATGTCAAGTGTGCGTCGAGAGAAGTGATGGTTTTGGCAATAAAGAAGAGTTTTGGGTTCACAGTGAGTGAGAAAAAGATGGAAGGAAGTCCCGGGATCATGGGTTGTGTTGGATATTTGTCATGTGGAAGAGGTGATGGTAAGTAAGAGTGATGAATGAATAACATCATATCAGGAAAGAGAGTTGCTAGAGTTTTGGAAACACCGACTAAGGTTTCATGGCCACATGTATTATATGGGAAGGGAAATGTGGTGACTGGGGATGAATCGATGAAGGTGATAAATTGGAAGAGTATGAATTATATGGGATAGAAGTAGGTTGGGCCATATAGACCAAATTAGGGTTTTATCGGAAGAAAACCCTAGAGAGTTATATTAAGTGATTTAGAAATATAGGAAGTGGGCCTCAGTGTTGAGTATTCGTAGTAATGAGGAAAGTGTGAGAAATGATATGGGGATGTACTAAAAGAAGTGAAAGTCCCAAGATATAGGACAAGATTGTCGGGAAGTCGAGTGGGTCGTGCATGGTTGTGTGTGGAATAAGATACAATAAAACACTAAGCAATTAAAGAGAAAGATTATCGAGCTAGGGCTCAGTGAGGTTATATATATATTCTCTGGTCCACTGGCTACAATAGTGGTCAGGTGTGTTTTGCCGTATTGAGTGAGTTTTTGGGCCACCGGCTATAATAGTGGTCAGGAGCATTTTACCCTACTGAGTGTTTTCAGTCCACTAGCCATAATAGTGGGGGATTTCGGGCTTGATAAACCAAACCTTGTATGGTAATAAGTCTTGGAAAAATACTATTTACTTATAGTGGAAAACCTCATGAGTTGGGGCCAGTGAGGATATATATTTTTTGGTCCATCGACAATAATAGTGGTCAGGTGCATTCTTCCTTGTGGAGTGTTTCAGTCCACCGGCTATAATACTAATCATTTATAGTGGAGCACCATGTGAGTCGGGGCTAGTGAGGTTATTTATATATTTTTCGGTACACCAGCTATAATAGTGGTAAGGTGCGTGTTGCCTACTGAGTGATTCTGGTCCATCAGCTATAACAGTGGTTAGGTGCGTTCTGCCTTGTGGAGTGTTTTCGGTCTATTGCCTATAATAGTGGGGTTCCCGTACTCTTATGGAATTATCATAAAAGAGATATAAAATAAATCATTAATATAAATTAGGCATAATCTTATAAATCTGGATTATTATCTTGTATGCCTTATGTGTTTATTCTCTTGCATGGCCTTACTTATGTGCTTCTTGCTGGTCTTACCCATATGGTTACCTTACTCAGTACATAGTTTACTGACCACCTGTTTCATGGGTTCTATTCATTCCTACATGTAGAGGGCCCACTTGATTTTGTGTAGGTAGGAGATGCTATATTCGATGCTTATGACACTTAAGAGGCATCAGACAAGGCTGAGAGTTGTGCCTAGACTTGGCTTGGGGATCTAGAGTGACTTGGCTGGACACTATATTTCCTTTTATTTTATCATGTATCATTTTATTTTAGTTATGTTCTGTCGCACGATATTTTATGTCTTTGGAAAACTTTAGGTGCTTGCTCCTTGGGTTGTAACTCTTTTAACCGCACTCTAGTTTTTGTATGGTGACGATTGAGTTCTTTCATCAATTCTCATTTCCAATGAATGATTTGTGTTTGATATTAATCCTATTCAACCTTAGCACTTGGTACTGGAACGGTAGGAGTGAACCGGTCTAGTACTAATATGGTGGTAATATCCCTAGAATTTACAGTTTTGTTATTTCGCTTTTGTTAAACCTTTTTATTAAACAAAATTTTTCAGTAGTAAATTTTGGGGGTATTACATTCGTATAGGGGATGTGTAATCACTTCAATGATAGCTGTAAAATTTCTACAATTAGGTTTCTATTGGCTGAGTCTTTTCTAAAATGCAAGAAAGTTTGTGATATCCTGTGACAATTGTTAGAGGATGAGGAAAATTTTGAAATAACACGAGATGCCCTTACATTTCATCTTAAAAATTGAAGTTTTTGATATGTGATCTCTAGAGGATAATATGAATCAATAATGTTGATCGATCATTTGCCTAGATAGATGCTCATTATTCGGGACTAGAAATACTTTTTAACCAAAATTTCAATTGATTATCAAAGGCTTTTGATTTTAAGTTAGCAATAGGGGAGAAATGGGCTTGATTTTTTTTCTTTGTCTTATAGAAGTCAACATTTTTTGTGGCTAGCATCATAACCTTTATCATATTGAGACAAAATGGAATTACACTTGGTAGACATTTAAAACTAGTGAGAGCTTAAGAATAAAATTGGATTCATTACATATCCAATCATTATTTTTCTTTCCTCGTGTGATATTCTTTAAAGGTGTAGAAGACTAGAACTTGCATTGAATCTCCTTGAGGCCATATATAACTTTTTCTTGCATAAAAAGTGATTCAGGCACATGTAATTATGTTTGTAGTCCACATTAGGTAAATACCCTACCATATGATTTTTTTTTCTTTTGATTAGCCCTTTTGAGCTTATGTGCTTAATTCTTGTTTATTCAAACCACATATGTAACCTCTAATTCAGAATGTAATCCTTTCCCATGCCTAAGCTAGAGGAGCATAATTTTTGATACAATAAGTTATGTGAGTAATGTGGTGTAAGATTAGGGGTGTGAAAGGTGGTGTTTAGTTTCCTCATTTTTTCTTTCTATTATCTAAAAATAAAAAAAATCAATGAAAAAAGGGAGGAGAAAGAGAGAGAAGAGAAGAATAAATATTACAAATCTACTATTATCTTTACGGTGATTGTAATTATAGGTGGTCAAAATAATTTATTATGACATATCAAAGGGAGAAATTGGAAGAAGATCTTTGATAGAAGATAGAGCTTGTGTGGATGTTATTGAATTGCTTTGAGATATTGTGTTTTGCATTTATTGCTCCACCAGTTATAGGCCTTTTGCTATATTGCCAAATGTCTATCCTACCCTTTTAACCCTAGCCTTTCTACAATAAAATAAAAGACCTCATGATTTTTTGCATGGACTAGTTCTCAAAGTGGTGTAGAATTGTGATGACATGCTAGCTTATGGATTAAATACATCGATTCAAAATAATTTTGAGTGAGATAGTTTTTCCCTTAAACACATGAGAAATTGAGAGCCCACATGCCCTATAACAAGTTCTACCAATATAACTACATGATTGTTTCAATTTTACTACTTCTAATTGAAGTTAGTTACATAGATTGCTTTATCATACTTTGGATTGATGACTAAATGAAACGGTTAACCTTAAATTGTGACACTTGTGATCGCAAATAAATTTATAGATGTGATTTTACTAAAAGATGTGGAAATTACTTTGTTAAGTCTTGATGAAACATGCTTATCTTGTGATATATTGGATATTGGTTATAGGATTGATGAGGGGGTGATCCTTAATGATGTGGTATAAAATGGTTAAGACATAGTATTTATTATTTTAGAACCTATTTTCCTCTATTTAGAGAGAATCTCCTACAAATTTGATGACAAATGGATGACTACATCTCTAGTTATGGATGAAACATTCAAAACAAGTCACTAGTGATAGAGATATGTGTATGTCATGCATGGAGGGAAAAATGATAAAAGGATTGAATGTGGAATATTCAAGAAGAGACTATGGTCAACACTTTGGATGTGTGATATTGATTATTATCACATTGATATTAGTTAAAAAGATAAGAAGGTCAAATTAGTCAAAAAGTAGCTTAATTCTATCTTTTACGGTTATCTTATACTATCTTTTGAGTTATGATTAGAGTAGGGAGAAAGCTATTTCTTTATTCGTCAATTATTATCATATTTTTAGGTGGTTTATACTTTAATATTAGAAAGGTGTAACGGCAATAAAAACCATAGAAGTACACGACATAAAGGGAGACGAAATTGAATGAAATTTGCAAGTCTTTGCTTAATTGAATTTTGTGAGAATTCTTCTCAATTTTAATAAATTCTATGTAATTAATTATTAAAATGCTTAATATCCTTATTTATGTGAATTAGAGATTGAAATAAATCCTTTAAACCCTTCACAAGCTTCACACCATTCCAACCCTAAATGCCATATACAATTGCCATCATTATCGTCTTCAACACTCATCTTTAACCTATTTTTCTTATTGGATTTTATCTATTTCCAACATTAAGGTAATAATAATAATATTATTATTATTATACGATCATCCTTATCATATTAAATTCATAATCTAATCATCAAATCACCATTATTGCATTCGTTCATCATCATAATATTCAAATTATTACTAAACCATATTCCTAAACCTTAACCCTTGCCCACAAATCAAACCATCCCAAACCCTTAATCATTCGAGCATCACCATCATTAAATCTACTCTTTGAATCATCCTCATCATATCTTCTTCATCTTTTAACCTTTATAACCATTAAATAACCTTAATCAAACCATAACACCACCTAAACCATAAGTCCATACTCTTACACACATCACCCACTCCATTAACTTTATCTCCTTCTATGGGTCTCGTTGATTATTTTCTTGTGTAAAAGAAAAATTCTAATATTGGGGGAGTTGACAAAAATATTAAATATGTATTATCTTAGTGTGTTTTAAGCACAATTTATGGGTATTTTAAGTGGATTAGATCAAGGATACTATGTTGGTTTATATTCTATTGTCTAGGTATTGACTCAATATTGAAATATTTGATGATCGCTGGAAGCCAAAAAATGTTTTGGAGCCACATCAAGATTTAGAATGCACGGCTCGAGAAGAAAATTAATGCATGCGTATAAAGAACTAAAAATTTAATTATAATAAAATGTGAATCTAAACAAACTCCACATACGAAAGTTGTAGGTCTCTTCAATAGCTTTTCCACTAAAATCATAATCCAAGGCCTGAAGAAAATGTTTAAGATAGAATACTAAAGACTATTTAAAGAAATTTAATCACGTAAAACTTCTTCATTTCTTTCTAGAATTTAAAGAACTGTATATATATATTAGCTCAAGGTTTGGGGGGATCTCGATTTGCAATCAATTACTATCTAGATTTAGAACTCAGGTATTGAAGAAAAAACAAATTATTTCTAATGCAATGTTGGATTACAACACTCTACCTTGAAGATTTTAATCAAAATATTGGTTCTTTATTTATTCTCTTTAATTAATTTCTTCCTATGAATTAGTTACATACTTATTTGATGTGATATTTATTTCCAATCACGTGTGAGTAGATTCTTTGTTTGAATTGAAAAAGAACCCAACTTTTTGGTAAATGATGATGAATTAGTATATGTTCTTTGTTAAAGATTGAATCCTTAAACTTAATTTATTATGATTGAAATATTTTGACTTACTTAATCACCAAATTATCAATCATAGGTAATTAATTGAAGGATAGAATGGTAAAAATTAATACCCAACCTCTAAAAATTAAGTAGAAAATTTGAACCACAAAAGTAGGATATATAGATTTCTTAGGGATTCTATTGGATTAACAAGAAGCTTAATGGGTTTAATTTAATCTTAATTATATGAAAGTAGGTAATTGAGCTTCATTAGACATGACTTTTAGACCTCTAAAGAGGCTTTAGATTAATATAGGCTAATTTACCATTTTTAATTTAAACCAACACTGAGATGTGAAACGATTTATTATTAAGTGCCACATTTATGGTGAAAACACAATCTTGGCCTTTTATTATATTGAATTTCTCCCAATTAGCTATTTATTTTATTTTTATTATTTAATCTTACAATTTTATTCTCTTTTATTTTAATCATTGGTTTAGCTAGTCAAAAATGTAATTTTTGGTAGTTAAACCTTAGTTCCTATAAGACTAACCTTGATAGCTACACCAAATCCATGTGATTGTGAATTTCCTTATCAATCAAAAAAGAAAATCCATTAGGATTGTTTCATTAGCACTGCTAAAAACTACCTATGGATTCATAAGAGCATGTATAAATCAATGATACATATAATAAGGATAAGAATGTAGTGTAAGAGAGTAATCATACAACTTCATTTGAACTTCTTGAATTTGTGGTGTTATGTTTGGTTTGGCCCCATTAAATTTGACTAGACTGGGTATCCACCGTACTCCCTGTACTATGAGCTTAAGGCTCATCCCTCTCCATGATCAAGGATAACTTTCCTTAATAAACCATTTGTGATAATATATATCAAGTTTCTCTCCAAACGCACATAATATAAGGAAATCACTCCTTCTACCAAATTCTTGACTTTTTTGTTTAGTGGCCTACATATAACAATGAAGTAAAACTAGAACACTAGGTATTCCTCATTATGGAACTTCTAACACAAGTCCCTCAACCATTTAGCTTCTTAACTTGATGAATCAAGAATAATAAATTTGGATTCCATGGTGGAATGTCTTATACATATCTATTTTAGGGACTTCTATGATATAACACTTCCACCTAATGTTAGCATATAGCCACAAGTAGAGCTAAATTAAAAATTATTAGTTACCTAGTTTGGATCACTATATCTTTCTACCACAACAAGAATTTTGTGAAAATGAAAACACCAATCAATTATACCCTTAAGGTACTTAATTAAATGATGAAGAGCATTACAATGTTTATCATTGAGGTTGTAAGCATATTAACTCAAATGACCTATGGCATAGACTATGTTAGATCTAGCATAATTCATGAGGAACATAACACTTCATATAATCTTAGTATATTTATTCTGAGGCACACGCTATGACCCTTATTATTCATAAGGTTTATGCTAGATAAGATATTAGGAGTTCTCACAGGTGCCATATCATAATAGTCAAACTTTTTCAGCATTTTCCCAATGTAGTGAGATTGATTGAGAGAGAAATCATTTAACCTTTATCAATTTAATACCAAGTATTACATCACCCTCACCCAAGCCATTCATCTCAAATTGGGAAGATAAGAAAATCTTTATCTGATTAATCGCATCCATGTTTTTACCAAATATAAGCATGCATAATCACTTGATCATGTACAAACATTAAAAAAAAAACACAAGTGTTTGAGGAATTTTCCACATATCCATCACTCATTAATGTTAGATGAAGATTTCCATTCCATTATTTAGGAGCTTGTTTAAGTCCATAAAGGGACTTTCTTATTTTACAAAACTTATCCTATTGACCTAGTACTACACAACCAACAAGTTGTTCTACATAGATTTCATCCTCTATCTCACCATTTAAAAACAAAATCATGTTTATATTTATCTAATAAACTACAAGGCCATGAATCACTAAGGTTATTAGAGACTTAATCATTGACACCTTAGTTACAAGTGAATAAGAATTAAAGCAATTAATGTATTTAATCAGAGTATATTCCACAACAACTAGTCTAGCCTTAAACTCATCTACTTATTCATTAGCCCTCATCTTTTTTTAAAGACCCACACACTCATAATTAGCTTACAACACATAGGTAATTAAAGCAAATCCCAAGTATGGTTAGAAGTTAAATACTTAATTTATTTCTAATAACTTCTTTCTAGGAAATATCATCCCTCAAGTTCATTACCTCTTCATAAGTATTGGAATATTTAATACACTATCTTAAAATCCTTCAAAATATAATTAAAATTTTGTTGATATAGAAGAAAATATTTTTAGTTTTAGAAATTACTTGGAAAATGGGTAAATAAGAGAGCTTTAAGGGTACTAAATTACTTTTCATCCAAACCTAGTTGATTGGGTCATTGAGAAACTAGTCAAATGGTGGGAGAAAACTAGTTAACTTGTGGGATAAAACTAGTCAACTAGTATTTCAAAATCAATTAATTGGATTTGATGAAACTCTTTGGCTCTTTCTAGTTTTTGTTTCAAATTCTCTTTCGATCATTTCCTACAATTTTAATTAGAGTCTTTTGCACTAATTAGCATATCTTGGTTGGAAATATATTCACATTAATTAGATTGGCTTATGATTTTATTTAGCTAAAAATCCTCTGAAAGCACTTTTGAGGTACTTCCTCAACTAGCTTTCTCTCTCCCTTATCTTTTTCTTCTCCCCCTTTTCTTTATCTGCTAAAAAATATAGGCTTTACCCTTTGAATCCATCCTTTGATCAATTTTCTCTCTCTTCTCTATTCTCTTAATCTTATCCTTATATTTTAACCTTTTAAATAAGGATTAAGGTATGGAGAAATGTTGAAGATCCTAACCCTTTTTTTTAGTAATCCTAACCTTTTATCTTAGTAAACCTTATTCATGAGAGGAGGTTAGGTTGGGCATTTTTCCCTCTTCCTCTATTTTGCATTTTTAAATAAGTGTTAAATTGAGTTGAACTTTATTTCTTTGGATTCTTGATTCTTTTAGGATAATTAGGGGTTTAGGTAGTATCCACCAATTAAGGATTTTTCTTGCTAGATGGTGTGAGTTTGGTTTTATACATATTTTAAATAGTTTATAAGCATGATAGGAGTATGTGGTTATGTTATAAATTCGTTTGGTTAATTGCATGTTGTGGTTTAATGTTTCACCTAGTTAAACTAGTCAACTAGTATGGATAAAAATAGTCAACTAGCTTTGGCCTACAAGTTAACTAGCTAAACTTGACTTTCACAAAACAAAAGAAGTAGTGTTTTGTGCTAAGAAACCTGTCTAATAGTGTTCATCAATCATTGAGGACAACAAATCCACGAGTCACCATCATCTTAGTTTCCCCCCTGTTCGCAAAATAGTCAAATGGTGAGAAATCTAATCCACCGGTTACCCTCATACAAATGAAATGGTTTATATATTTTTTTATTTATTATTGTTTTTTTGAGTCCCGAACCTATTAAATAATTCTCTAGGAAATTATGTCATATTATAGGGTGTGATCTTATAGTTTCGACATAGCATTTGGCATTTAATTTTTTATAATGGCTGTCAATAATTAATTCTAAGTAGAAGTTAATAATAGTAAATAATGTGATTGTGAATTGAAGCTTTGATTAATGATTTTTCTATTATCTCTTAAACACATAATTTGATGACTTAGATACATTGGTTTGTGCTAGGTTTTATCTCCTACACTCTTGGTTTGGTGGCTTGGATGCCATGGTTTATGTTTGGTGTTATCACTTGGAAACACTTGATTATATTTATCTATGAAATTAAAGATGTCAAGTGTGAAATTATCTAATCATTAATTATAATGGAATTATGATTTTGATTGAGCCTTTATCTTAAAATATTAGGGTAAATAATCGGTAGTTAGTGGTGAGTTTTTGGTGTGGTGTCATAAAAATCCAAATTAAACCCTAGACACACAAATAAATAGTAAGTAGTGAGTAGGAGTCAATCCCACAAAGACTCTAATTTAATTTGTAGATTTTTATCGTCATATAAATTTCCTTAGTTGTTAATTGATTAAAAACTAACTACTAATAATAAAAATAATAAATTAACAATTAAGAAAATAATTAAATAACAATAGAGGGATAATAGAGGTTAAATGACATGTTTAACTTAGGGATAACAACCGATCATCGAATAAAATGGTTATGTAGTATTTATAATGTCAACCTATAGAACGTCGTATGTATCTACTTCCTAGCATCCCCTTATGGAAATAAACCAAGTTTTGTTGATGGTTTATTGTCTAACCAAATAATAACCTACGATAAGATCTCTAGATTTAATTAATGGTAGCATTAATGATTGGGGAGTAGATAATTAGAACCATAATCACAGTCTGATCGAGTTATGTATTTCTAAAGATTAAAAAAATAGATTAAATCAATAACTTATTTGCCACTTGTGGATGAATATGTTAACAATTATGGATTAACTTTACTATCATAGCATTCAATTATCACTCAAATTACCAAAGTGACAAATCTAGATAATAAAGTTATAATCTTAGATCAGTGATCATTAAACTTAGTTTATTAGTCTAACCAAAAATACACATAAAAATGAAGTCTAATTCACATCTTATGATTAATTATCCTATAAACTTTAATTATGCTCCTACCCCATACTAATCTGGCCTAGCATATTAACAAAACTAGAAAGCATATAATCTTAACACATAAAAATGATAACTATAATAAAGATAGAGAAAAAAAAAATAAAAACTTTTAAATTAAACTACACAAAACCAAAAACTCAATTAAATAAATGAATAATGGGAATTGCACTTAACACAGTAATGTCTGTGAGCTGAATAAATGATACAAAGGAAAGAAATAATGTATAAAATTATAGAATTGCAAACACTCTATGATCTTCAATTATTCAATTACATCTATCAACTAACTAAATCAAATAAAAGAACCATAATGGTTTGAAATAATGAAAAATGAAGTCAAAGTTTTGACAGTGAGGCTCTTATTTTTTTCCTTAACCTAATATAAGTCATATATATAGACAAAAGGCCATATAAATCAAATCTAAAATATGTCAAAATTACAGACCATATTAAAAAATATAAAGCGCCGGTATTTTTGTACTAACACTATACACGTGGCTATAGTTAATGGAGTACATAGGAGGGAAATGAAGGAAATATGGGCCATATTTACATAAATATGAGACACCCATATTTCCTATCCATTGAATGTATTGGATTGATTTTACTTCACATGAATTTTCTTTTAGGATCTTGCGGGATGGTACATCCAATTTTCCATGACTACAAGCTTGCTTCTCATATTGTGATTCTTTTCCTTAATTATTGGCCTAAATTACATTAATTTTATATTTTTATGAAAAACTAGGCCAATAGAGAAAACTTGAGGAAAATGGTTAAATTATCATAACAAATATAGAATATTGGGTCAAGATATATCAAATAATTCCATATAATATGCACCTATCAAATGCCCCCATGCTTGAACCTTAGCTTGCCCTCAAGTAATATAACAATAAAAGTATGATAAGTCCTAAACATGATGAAATGCCCCAAAACCTAATTTTAAGAATTTTAATTAAATAAGGATTTATTATGAAAATTAATTAAATAAATTATTTTTATTAAAATAAAAGGGCATTTAATTAGGGTTATTTAAGAAGAAAATAATAAATATTTTTATTTGAAAAATTCATGTATTTTACTAATTAAAATGGAATTTATGAAAAATCTTTCAAAAATTATAAATTAGCTTAAAAAGGTATTTAAATATTATTTTATTTGAATATTATTATTTTTAAATATCCCAAATATTCAAATTAATTTAATTGACCCCGGCCCACCTCTTTCTTTTTTCCCCTTTTCCTTTTTCCTTTTCCTTCTTTCTTTTCTTTTCTTTTTCTTTCTTCTTTTCTTTTTCTTCCTCCTTACCTCGATTGGGCTTGTCTACGGCTTGCTTCCCTTCTTCCTTTTCCTTCTTTCGGTGACCCACTTCTCTTCTTTCTCTTTTCTCCTGCCACAGCCCAAACACCCCTTTTATTTCTTCCTTCAATGGCCTAGGATGACACATCGTCCTTTCTTCTTTTTCCCCCAAAATGTTGTGTTTTGTTTCCTTCTTTTAATTTTTGTTGCCCGGTTGGTTCTTCATTTCTTTTTCTTTCTTTTCTTTTCTTTCTTGACCGCCGATCCACGCCATCTTCTTCTTCCCCTTCGCAGTCTACAACGTCTAACACCCTTGGTTTTTCGCCGTCGACCATGCTTCTTTGATTGGCAGTTACTCTTCTTTCTCTTCCCCCTGACTTGCCAGCTATCTTGACCCACCACACCTCCCTTCCTTTTGCACCCAACCTCCTATTTCCTATGCAACCACCTACTGCCCGATTTGAATTTTTCCAGCCTCCATTGCCACCGGTGAACCCTGATCGACCAACCCTAATTTACCGTCACTCCCCTATGACCTTAGCCCTCCCTTTTACTCTAAAAATACCCCCATAATCTACTCTATATTGAGCTTTTAATTTCTTACCTAGAGAACCCCCTTGTGCACTACCGCAACTTTAGACACCATTGTCGTCGCCTTATGCCAACGCCACCGCCCTCTCTGCCCACCCGACTAATCCTTGCACCGCCCTCTAACTAACTACACCTCTCTTTTACCTCAATTCTCCCTACACTCCAGTTTTGCAAAGTAGCCCCCTCGACCAACTCTTTCTTCCTCATCCGCCGCCCTTCGCATCGCCATTAACAACCAATTTCGCCGCCACCACTGCCCCTTATACCTCCCAAAACCACTTGTAGATCCTCCTCTATCTCCCCCTATTCTTCTTTCCCTCTTCCTCCCTCTCCTCCTCTTTTTCTCTTCTTCTTCCCTTTTCAGCCACCACCACTAACGCTGTGCGCCACCACCATTGGTTGTGCCGCCACCCTCATTCTACTCCTCTCCATCTAGGCAGTCACAAACACCCCTACTTCCACCTTCATTATCCCTCTCCTTTTTCCCAGCCTGCAACTTTTCTCCTCTTCTTCTCTTTTTCCTATCATTGCCGCCACCGTCGTGCACCACCGTCGGTGCCGCCTGTCACCACCAACTTAAGGTGGAACCCTAAACCCTCACAACCCTTTTTCACTATTTATATAAGCCTTATTTATTTTATTATAATTTATTTCAATTATTTCAAATATTATTACTATTATTATTATTATTATTATTATTATTATTATTATTATTATTATTATTATTATTATTATTATTAGTACTACTACTACTAATGTTATTATTGTTATTTGTATTGAGGGCCGAAGCCCTATCCTATTTTTATTTTGAATATTAAATATTATTATCATTATTATTATTGTTATTATTATTATTATTATTATTATTATGTGATTATTATTATTATTATCAACATTATTATTATTATTATTATTATTATTATTATTATTATTATTATTATTATTATTATTATTATCAATGTTAGTAATATTATTCTATATAGGGCTGAGACCCTATTATGTCTAATTCAAATTTTTAGTATTACTATTATTAATATCATGTATTATTATTATTATTATTATTATTATTATTATCATTAATATTTATTATTATTATTAGCATCATTATTATTATTATTATTAGTTTTATTATTTATTCAATGTAGGGTCAAAACCCTACTTCATTTTATCTTCGATTATTATCATTACTATTATTATTGTTATGATTATTATTGTTATGATTATTGTTATTTTGCAATATTATTATGGTTTTTTATCATTATTATTATTACTATATCTATTATTGTTATTTTTTATATTATTATTATTATTATTATTATTATTTATATTTTTAGTATTATTATTATCGTTATTGTTATTATTATGATTTTTACTATTATTATTATTATCATTATTATTATTTTTAGCATCATTATTATTATTATTATTAGGGTAAAGTCTTCAAACCTTATATTATCAACTTTTACAATATTACTATTATTTCTTATATCTTTAGCAAAATTAGTAATTAGTTAATGTTATTATTATTAATATGTTATTATTTTATCAAAAACCTAGCCTTAGAATAAATTAGTAGATAATAGTATTTTTGGTAGGAGGGAATCTAATCTTTAGTTTTTCCCTCATATAGGTGAGACCAGTCAAAGCTTTAAGGAGGCGTAGGAGCGTGCTCTAAGACCAGTGTCATTTTAGGTAAGGGTGTATCTAAGGCCTTATGTGTGTTGATGTGCATTATATGCTTTGTATATTATGTATCTTATGTTAATCATTATAATTATTCCATGTGTAGTATGGCGTGAAGTTGAGGTATGATTATGTGTTTTCATATGGCATTTGTATTATGTATATGTGATGAAATATTGTGGAATATGATGAAATGTGTTATGACCCTTTAAGACATACATGTGAGGATGTTTAATGTGGCTTGGTGGAGTGGAAAGGATGAAAAAGGAAAATGGGGAAGCATGTTGACCAAGGGGAATAAGTTTACCAAGGGACGTGAGTTGACCTAAATATTTTAATGATCCATGAGTGGAGGAATAAAATGGGGATTTTAAATAAAATAAAAGAGTGGGAGAATCTATGGTTGTGTATGAGAGAGTCTATGGCTTTGCATAGGAGAATCTAGGGTTTCATATGGGAAAATCTATGATTCTGCATGGGAGAATCTAATCTATGGTGTTGCATAGGAGAATCTAATCTATGGTTTTGTATGGGGGAATCGAATCTAGGGTTTTATATGGATTGAATCTAGGGTTGGGTATGGATGAATCTAAGGTTTTATGTGGAGGAATCCAAGGTTTGCGTGGAGGAATCTAGGGTTTTGTGTGGAGGAATCTAGGGTTGCATGGAGGAATCTAGGGTTTTGCATGGAAGAATCTAATTTTTTGCATGAAGGAATCTAAGGTTGCATGGGTGAATCTAGGGTTTCACATGGGCGTTTTAGGATTTTGCAGGAAAATTTTGAAAGGTTTCATGGGATGTATATAGTTTGTATGAGGGTAAAATTTTCCTTTTGGAAAGTGGATATGGGGTGTGAGGAAGGTAATAGAAGTATTGTTTGGGTGTTGGAATGCTTTGAATGAAAAATAGTACGTGAACTAATATAAGGGTATGTCGGAGACCGAGCTTGGGTTTGGTGTGGACAGTCAAGGTTTGGTGTGGCTACTTAGGGATTTTGTGCTAGCACGTGTACTTGGTGATTAAAGTGTGATGATGAGGGTGGAATCTATGGGTTGTGAGATGTGGAGTGGAATCTATGGGTTGTGGTAGCACACACCATTTACAATAACAATGTTTTATGATATTCAACTTCACCTTTTCTTTAATGAATTTTACATCTCTAATAATCACCCTGTATACTAACAACATCTACTCAAATGCTAAATTATTATTATTATTATTTAAACTTGAGGCATGTTGTACTAGGTAAGTGTGTTTTACGCTACAACCTATTCAACCCAACGATTCATTGATTAACAATCCACCCTTTTTCTATCCGCATTGGTACCTCAAGTATTTTTATTTTATATATATATATATATATATATATATATATATATATATATTATTAATTTATTACTCACTAAACAACTCTAACACATTTCTATGCGAAGCATTTCAATTACATCGACAATTCATTACCAAATTGTGCTCCATTAGCCATAAACTAAGGGATGATATATAATACAGATGATTAGATATCTATGTAGGTTAAATGTTAAGAAAATAAGCTTAAAAGCCCAATAGCATTATGCAAAGGAAAATTTGTAATGTATAGGCTATTAGGCTAGACAGTTAACAAGAAGGAAATTTTGTCTATATCATCTTATTGTATGCAACAGTTTTATGCAACCTTAAAGAGAATAATGAAAGTTTTAGTTTCACACACCATCGGAGAATAACACACAAGAATTTTCATGTGTATTAGATAAAAATTATATCCATCATTAAGGCTCAAAGGCTCACCAATTTTTTTTATTAGGCCTAATCTCCTTTTCCTTTCCATAACGACTTTCAAATTATCATGTTCAAGTTCTTTTGTAATTAGATGTAACCAAAACATAATTTTTATCTTTTTTTTTAGAAGCACATTGTAAAAACAAATCTAGTCCACAATACTTATGCACATGAAGGCTATTAATTAGAGATTTATTTTATTGTCTATTCTCAAGGTGTCATCTCTAAGATTTTTGATTTTTTTTAATATAAGAATCTCGTTAAAAAAAACAAACTAAAAGGAATACTTTGAAAGAAGGAAAAGAATATAAAATAATAAAAGAGAATAAAATGATAAAAATCAACAATAATAAATAAAATAAAGATAGTACCTCCCTCATGCTTAGAGTTAGCGTTGCCCTCAATGATTGGAAGTGATACCCCAAAAATATAAAACCTAGAATTTAATAAATAACCCTAATTTAGAATAATTTAAATTTATTTAATTTAATTATTTTGTGGATTTTTGAGTATATAAAAATGGATATGAATATTTAGTAAATTAAAATAAATATTTTGTTATTTTATCATACTCACTTAATTTATATAATTTTATAAACCAATATTTTACTAAAGTTACCCGTTCTTAACCAATATATATTAAATTATAATAAATTAAATAATTAAATTAATTTGTCTATCAAAAATATAAAATTCAATTATATTAAAAATTATTTTATTTTATTTTATTTTTACCCTTTTCCTTTTTCTTTCTCCTTTTCATTCCTTTTTCTTTTCTTTTCCTTTTCTTTTCCCCTTGGGGCAGCTGGCTTGTGGCCCTCCTTCCTCCCTCGTGGTAGGCCACCTGCCCACTCCCTTTCTCCTCCTTCTCCCTCGCGACCTGCCCTAGCCCATCTCCCCTCTTCTTTTTCTTTTCCTTTTCCCCCGGTTGGGCTAACCCAACTTTCCTTTTCTTCCCCCTTTCCCTCACACACATAGGTAGGCCTACTCTCTTTTTTCCTCTCCTCGTCCGGTTGGCCAACCTTTCCTCTTCTCTCCTTCTTCTTCCCTCTTCTTTCCTTCTCCTTCCACACTACACACTATGGATAGCCTACAACTCACCCTATCACCAACTCCCCTGCCACCTACCATTTCAACCTATAGCCTTGTTCCCTTTCCCATCCATTTCCTTCCATTTCTGGGCCATACATGCCCCTACACCCCTTCCCTATATGCCCTCCTTTTTCCTTCTTCTTCTTCTTCTTCTTCCTACCACTTTATGTGTTGACCCTTGCAGCTACCTAACCAGCCATACTTTCCCTCTTTGACTCTTCCTTTTCTTCTCCTTACCATCCCCTTCTCTGCTTGTTTTTGACCTCCCTCGACCCCCCACATCTACCTATATATTCCCCCATCGTCTCCCTTATTTCCTCATCTTCTCAAACCCTATTTTGTGTTTCCACCTAATAACCCCCACTGCTTCTCCCAACCAACCATTGTAACAACCTCCCAGATACCCCTTCAACCTCCTTTCACCGCCCTATCACCCCTAGTTGTGCCTACAGCCTCCTTCCCTTCCCCTCTTTTCTTTACTCTCCTTCTCAGCCTCCACCTTGTGCCACCATTTTCCGCCACCCTCCTTTGTCTTCCACCTCCTCCATAGCCACCAATCTACTCCCTAACACCTCCTCTACCACCCACATCCTCTCTTTGGCTAAAAAAACCCCATCAGCCCCTCCTTTCACTTCTTTTTTTCCCTTCCATCCCCTTCCTTCTTCTCCTCTACCTAACCTTGCACCTATTTCTCTAACGCTGTAGCCATCGTCTCCACCACCTTGAGGCCCTAGTCATCAACCCCAACCACCACCTACACCTCTACTCCATCCCTACAACTAGCCACCACCCTAACTCCCCTCCACAAGCCCTCCACCTAACCCCCAAAACCCCAACCCAAGCTACCCTTTCCCTTCTCCCAACTTCTCCTTCTTCGACCACTTCTCCCTTTCATTCTTGAATGTAGCTCATGATGCTCATGGAGCGTGAGTCCTACACCCTTCTTAGCCAAATGTTGTTTAATTTTGAGGTATAACCATGGTTAATATTAGTATATATTTAATTAAGATTTTGATAAAATTTATTCTTTTTATTTTATACTTCGAATATGATAAATGTTGATATTATTTTTAGGTATTGATTTTACTAATCAAACCTCAAACCTTTAAACCGTGGTACTGATAAGGTTTGTTTATTTTTGGAAATAAGATAATCATTATACCTTTCTAAAATGTATGGATATACATATGCTACCACATTAGGGTCTTTAATATGCTTATATGCATGATGTATGTTATTAAGTATAATGTAATTAGTGGCATATGTTTGTTGATGAAAAGAAAAGCATATTAATATATATGTCATGCGTAGAAATAATACTTAAGGAAGGAACATTGTTGTTAATGATAATGTTAAATATATATGTATGATATGTTATGCTAATGTGGCCATTTGTTGTACAGATAATGTCAATGTAAGCCCTAAGCGCATTTTAGTAATTTTTCTTGTACAAGGATGCAGCCTAAATAAGTATGTAAAGTAGGTGGTAATGAATATTCATAATAAATGATAATAGTTGGTGGTGTTGGATGATGTCTATAGACCATGTATATTATTATTTTATGTGGTGAGGTTATTTTGGTAAAACTAGTATAATGAGGGAAAATGGTAATTTAAAAGAGTGAAAGGGGTAAAATGGTAAATGGATATGTAAGGATAGCATTTTAGTAATTTTACATAGAAAAGGGGATAACTTGATAATTTTTTGCGAGTAAGATGGCATTTTGGTAAATTAATTAAAGGAGAAGGGTATTTTGGTAATTTAGCATAAAGGAAGGCTATTATGGAACTATGGTAATTTGACATAAAGGAAGGGTATTTTGGTAATTTGGCATAAAGTAAGGTTATTTGGGTAATTTTATGAGTGAAAAGGGTAAAGGGGTAATTTGATAAAGAAAAAGGGTATTTTGGTAATTTAACTAACCAAAAGGGCAACTTGGTAATTTTAATAAGTAAGAGGATAATTTTATAATTTTACCAATGAAAAGAGGATAATTAGGTAAATTCAATAAGTGTGAAGGTAAAATTGGTAATTTAACCCACTAAAAGGGAAAATTTGTAATTTTAATAAGTAAGAAGGGTAATTTGGTAATTTGACCAACCAATAGGGCAACATGGTAAATTTAATAAGTATGAAGGGTAATTTGGTAATTTAACTAACCAAATGGGCAATTTGGTAAATATAACAAGTATGAAGGGTGATCTTGTAATTTAACCAACTAGAATTTAAACAAGCATAAAGGGTAGTATGGTAATCTAACTAATTGGAAGGGTAAATTGGTAACTTAACAAGTATGAGGGGCAAAGATGGTGATTTAATTGTATGGAGGGTAATTTGGTAATCTAACAAATGTAAGGGTTATACTGGTAATTATGAAAACGTGAAGGGTAATATGGTAATTTGTCAAATAAAAATGGATGACTTAGTAATTTTACAAACTAGGGGTATTTAGTAATTTTGTATGGATGATGGGGGTAAATTGGTAACTTGCATATAATATGTCAATAGATTAAATGAGTCTCCATAATAAGACATAAGTAATATTGGATAATAAGATAAGGGTATTTGATGAGTTAATGAATATCACAAGAACATGGTATAACCTAGGGTTGGATGGATAATTAATGGTGTGATGTGGTGTTTATCTCATAATCATGCAAGAGGTGATTGGTTGGTAAGTATGCATGGAAATGTGTGTTAATTATGTTTGAAGTATGTGTTAGGGTTTTATGTATGCCATGATCTTTGATATAGAATACTTGATCTTATGGTGAAAATATCCTTGTATCTCTAGATTCATGGCTTCCCTTGAATTAAAAAAATTGACATGTTGAATAAGACATGAATAAAGTACTAATTATGTAAAGTGAAACATTATTGAGCCGGGCCTAGACTAGTCCACCATCAAATGATAGTGGCCAGGTTTAAGATGCTTTGGAGACCAGTCCACCGGTGAATAATAATGGTCAGGTGCGTTCTGCCCTTAAGTATCTTCTGGTTCACCGGCTATAATAGTGGGGGATTCCAACCTCAATAAAACAAACATTAGATGTTAATAAATTACAGAAAGCCGTTAATCACTTAAATTAGAATACTATATGAGTCTGAGCCAAACTAATCCACCGATGAAAATAGTGGCCAGGTGTGGGGTGCACTGGAGACCAATTTATTAGCAAATAATAGTGGCCAGGCATGTTCTGCCTTGGGTGTTGTTGATCCACTAGCTTAAATATTGGGGTTCCCACACTCACATGGATATAATTCAAGAGATGATGATTGAATAATGATTAATTAATGGCTTAAGACCAAAAGTATTGATTTCACCTTCATGAACCATTGATATATTATAAGTTTGGCTTCGGTGCATATCCCTACTTGGGTATATGATGGAATTGCTAAGTATATGGATTTTGTGTTATGCATTTCTTATTGTATATGGTGTTGCATTTTATATTAGTGCTAATGTTGATCGTGATTTTTCTAATCCTGCGTATTACATAGGGCCCCTATCTTTCATTTTGGTATAAAGGGTTATTCAGTACCATAGTACTAAAGGGTACCATTTGTGGGCTCCTGCCTATTCAATGGGCAGAGTCCCTTGTAGGTTTGTTGCAGGTGATATTCAAGTGGGCATCGAGTAAGAGAGTAAGGATTGTTTGGGAGTTACTTAAGGGTTTCTTTTTTACCTTTTTATTTCCTAGTTTAAAATAATCTTTATTCTTATAACCACTATTAGTGGATTTTACTCTTGTAACGAATTTATTGTGCTACTTTGATTTAAATAAGGTCTGATTAGAGTAAATTGTATTTTTTTTCTTTTTAGCCTTTGTACTTGGTACTGGAATGGTAAGAGGAAACATATCTCGTACTAATTGTGATAGTAACATCCTCAAAATTTATAGTTTTTCCTCCACTAATTTTTAAATAAATTGAAGTTTTTTAATAGTAAATTTTGGGGGTAATATTTTGGACCATAGAAAGACAAAGTAGAGTGATGCATAATGCTAAACAAATGGCATCATGCTAAGTAATTGGTATTGAAAATAGATAGTTTTAAAAAAAATTCAAAAATAATGGAGAATAAGGGAAGAAAATCTAAACAGGGTGACTTGATCTTGAAACCTTAAAAACCAAGTACTTGCATCAACTGAATATGGTTTCAATGCTTAGTCTAAATGGTGCAAGATTTGGATAATACTCAAGACTACACATTAATCTTGAGAGGGCTTTGTTTCAACAACTAGTATTTTTTTTATCAAATGTAATATGACCCTTATTTTAGCCTCTTCCACTCTATTTAAGAGTGTTAGTTGGAGTCTAGGGGTTACAAGTAGAATCTAACCATGATAGTTAGATTGGTTACAACTTTACTTATGTTTGATATCAATTTAGGCTGACTAAGGTTACAATACTTCATTCATCTAGTGCTAATTATGTTTTTGACACTACTAGCCACCCATCACTAGATGATTGTCATTACACCCTTAACAAGTCTTAGGAAACATAAAATACATATTAGGAAAATCGAACAACATGATTTAACTTTGTTTAGCTAATAAAGAAAATAGGAAAGGAGGTGTAATCCACTTGATGTTTGTTATTTAATTCTACCAAGTCTGGAGGTTGCTTCTCCTTAAATTAGACCAGAATTTGAGGGCCATGAACTTCCCATAATCACCTTCCCAATGTCCTTAATTTATGCAAAAAAAAAAGGTTGGCAATGTAAGTCATGTTTTGGGTAAAAATAGGTGAAGTATATAGGTGGATTGGTTGAGTACAAATGGAGCTAGTTATGGGGTGGATTTCATGTAGCCATATTATAGCCAAATGGAGAAATATTCATATGGATGTTGGATTTTACATGGTTGCTAG
This sequence comes from Tamarix chinensis, assembly GCA_030549775.1. Classification (NCBI taxonomy): domain Eukaryota; kingdom Viridiplantae; phylum Streptophyta; class Magnoliopsida; order Caryophyllales; family Tamaricaceae; genus Tamarix; species Tamarix chinensis. The sequence goes on along the minus strand of CM060177.1, from coordinate 58,530,195 downwards.
TTAATTTTGTTATTTATTGACCCAAAGATGAAGAGTTTTAAAGTTATCAACTTTATGAATATTAATAAGTAGATTATCTTTAATTTGGGATACTTAAGATGCTCTTGCATCACAAGAGAATGAGTGTGGCTTAGAAAGGATGAGGATGATGGGGACCATAAGGGTCAAAGTCTATATTGTACTTAAAAATCCTCAAATTGATGTTTTTCATAAAATTCTTTGAGTTGATGCCCATTGATTTTACATATTTGACATGCCTTAACACTTTTGAGATAATAATTTAATGGTGTAGTGTAGTTTTATATTCATTTAAAATTCTATTAATCCTTTCTTCATATAAAGAAGTAGGGTCAATAGCAATGATAATAGTAATAGTTTGACTATTCTTTAAGAAAGCATATTTTAGATTATTAGGTATGAGCTTCAACTCTACTTCTAGAACCTTTTTTATAGAAGGCAGGGGTTTATCTTTCATAAAAGTTAATTTAAGATGCCCCCTATGGTAGTAGCATCAGCTCCAAAAGTAAAAACACATTCCTTTATTTCCTTATCCAATTCAAATATTACTATTAACTCTTTATAGGAGTCTATTTCTATTAGCTTTATGTGATCAGCTTCTATTAGATAATCACTTGTTAATTCCACAACTTGTTCAGACAAAGTTTCAATTACATCCACCTTAGAAATAGATTCACAATTAGTAGGATATCTAATGGAGTCTTCAATATTGAAACAAATTGTTTCCCCATCAAACTCATGTAACACCCCCATAATTCACTACTGAAAAATTTCATTTTATTTAAAACATATAGCGGAAGCAAAATATAAAACGGTGAATTTCGGGGATATTACAATATGGTATCAGAGCTGGTTTCGGCCACGCTCTTTTGATTTTAATCTTTTTAAGCTTATGCCACAAGTTGGCAATTCGAAAATTTTTAGTTTAATGAATTTTTCTTGTTTTAAAAACATTTACTCTTAGAGGTGGTTTCCAAAGCCTTTTCCTAGTTCAAATTTTTTAGCCGATACCACAAGTTGGTATCTGACCTACTTTCAATCGCTCTTATAATTTCAATCATTTTAAAATGGTACCACAAGTTGGTATCAGGTAATTTCTTAGAACCTTCCTCGGTTTTTAAATATTTTGAGTTGATACTACAAGTAAGTATCAAAGTGTTTTGAAGGTTAAATGATTCTTCTAGGGTTTTTCTCTTAATTCTCTATCCTATCTCTCCTTTGTTCGAAAACCCAGATTAGTCCTGAGAGTTGGGTATGGGTAGATTAAGTGACCTAGGCTTAGGTCACCTAGCTTGAGAAAATAGCACCTCCCCTAATAGACTTCTATTTTACAGCTAACTCGACATGGACCGAGATGAATGGATCGACAACCTAGAGAAAGTGTTTGAAGTGCTTGTGGGTTTAGCCCATCGATCCCTGGTACCCCAACCGCAAACCGCTTTACCTCAGATGGGTATCAGAGAGGATTGGCTGGATAGAGTTTCGCACCATCGACCCCCAACTTACGACGGGAAAGAAGACCCTGTGGTCCTAGAACGTTGGATACAGGATTTTGATAGGACTTTCGAGGCACTCAATTGCCCTGAAGAGTGAAGGATGGACATTGCGGCGTACTTCCTTTGAGGACCAGTCAACACGTGGTGGGAAGACCTTTGAACCCTAAGAGGACGACTAGTATCTTGGGAAGACTTCAAGACCGCCATCCGCACATGTTTCTACATGGAAAGCCTCAAGAGGGACAAACTCAAGGAATTCATGGAGCTGACACAAGGAAGCTTATCGGTCCGAGAGTACTATGCATGATTCACGGAGTTGCTGAGGTTCTCCCTTGGAATAGCAGCTGGCAAGGCATGACACTCTTTCAATTCGAGCAAGGACTCCACTTCAACATCCGAAGCATGATGGGTGCCAACATCTTCCATGATCTAAGTACAATGTATGAGCAGGCATGTAACGCCGATGCCTTGATCCAAGAACAAGCCTCCATCCTAGGCAAGAGGAAGAGCAAAGGGACCGAGTCCATAGAAAAGAGTCATCGCCCTAGTAGCAAGGTTTGGCGGATCCAGCCTCAACTTTGAACTAAAGTTTGGCATAAGAAGAATCAAAGTGCTCCCAAAGCAAAGGCTAGAAAGAGACCGGTCTCACATTACCATTGTCGACGTTGCAAAAGAGATCATCCAGGCAAGGATTGCATGATAAAGTTGGTTCAATGCCACGATTGTGGACAGATTGGTCACAGGAGCTATGAGTGCTACAATGTACCCCACGAAGGGATCCAGAGGACACAACCACTATCAGTTTGGCCGAATCAAGCGCTTAGAGCAACCTGTTCAACCTCGTTAACTGAAGCAAATGATCAAACAATCGATCGGGATACAACTTCTTCGAGCTTACCGTCGGATCTCGCGTAGTTGTTTTATTGTTTAATGTGTGTGAAGTTGTTTTCCATAGTTAAGTAAGTTTTTCTTTAAGGGAGTAGTTACCCCAAGTAACTTAGGATCCTTCTTTGTAACCCTAATTCTAAGGCGTAACCTTCGGGGACGAAGTTTTTCTTTAAGGGGGTAGTGATGTAATCCCCCAAAATTTTAGGAAATTTATAATTTAATAAATAACTTTATATGAAATAAATTAGCTTTTAAAATTATTTAATTTAATTATTTTATGGATTTTTGAGTATGTAAATTTGGATAGGAGTATTTAATAAATTAAAAATAAATATTTTGTTATTTTATCATATTATTTTTATTTAAATAATTTTTCAAACTAATATTTTACTAAAATTAGCCTTTTGAACGAATAAATTAATTTATATTGAATAAAATTTTTAAATTAAATAATTTATCAAAAATATTATATCTCATTATTTTCTAAATTAAATTAAAATATTTTCTCCTATTTTCCCTTTTCCCTCTCTTTCCTTTTCTTTTCCCTCTTCTTTTCTCATTTTCCTCCTTCCTTTCTTTTTCCTTTTTTTTCTTTTCCTGGCTCGGGCTGCCAGGCTTGCCTCTCCTCACACCTAGGCCAACGGCCCATTCCTCTCCCCCCCACATGCATAGCCGGCCCAGCCTCCTCCTCTCCTCCTTCCTTTTTCCCTGGACCGGCCGACCCAGTCTTTTTTCTTCCCTTCCCCGACCGGCCTGCTGCTCCCCGCCCTGTCTATTTTTTTCTCTTCTTCGACCTCCACATCTCGACCCAACTGCTCCCCGATCTGTCTTCTTCGGCCAGTGCTGCCACCTTGAGCACGCCGACCACTGTCCCTACAACCACTGCCACCACCTACAACACACTCTCCTTCTCTCTCTCTCTCTCCCCTATATTCTTTTCACCAAATTGGAACTGGGCAGCCATGCACCCCGTCCCTCAAGGCTCCCCTTACCCCTCTTCGTCAACCTCCCCTTGCCACCCTACAACACCCTGTCACCCTAGACACTGTCGCCGATCAGCCACCTGCCCCCTCTCTTCTCCCTCTTCTTTTTCTTCTTCCCTTCAACCATTTGTCTACCCTATTCTTTAAGCTCCTTACCCCCCCGACCTCCCCCTTCTCTCCTTTCTTCTCTTTCCATTTTTTCCTCTGTTTTTGCACGCCGCCACCCTCCGCCGCACCAACCGCTACATTAAGTCCCTGCACCACCTTCTGCACCCTTCTACTACCACCCTACACCACCCGAACACCGTCCAAGACACCCCGCAACTTCCTCTTTCTCCTCTCTTTTTTTTCTCCCTGTTTTTCTTCCTTCTTGACAGCCCCCTGTAGTCCCTCCTTCTACCGCCGTCCGACCACCTATTTCGCTACCCAAACCACCATTCAACACCCTGCAACCCCTTCTACCACCATCATGCCGTAGTTGGTCGAAAACAACCCTTGTACCCCTCCATTTTTCCCTCCTCTTTTCCTTCCTTCTCAGCCCTTCCACCTCGACCCACCTCAGCAGCCACCTTTGTCACCTTGCCGCTGCCGCATCCACCGCCCTTGGCCGCTAACAACCTATCCCCAACATCCACCTACACCTTCTCTTTACTCCTGCACCATCCCCTTGCCTTAAATCCTTCCTCATCTACCTTCTTTTCTAGCCTAAAGACCCCAACCCGAAAATAAGCATTCTTCTTCTTTTCACCCTCCCCTTCGAGCCTTCCTCTACTTGTTTTTGCATGCAGCTCATGCTGCATATGCAGTATAAGTTGCTGCAATTATTGGACCATTTTTATTGAAAATTTCAAGGTAAAATAATATTTAAGCTAATTATTTCATTAAGTGAATTTTATAAGGTCTTATGTTTTGATTTTCTTATTTCTAATATAAGATTAATTGATATTATTTTTAGGTGTTGATTTTGCTATTTAAAGCTTAAATTTTTAACCGGGATACCGGTAAGATTTGATTTTTGCAGGAATTAAGGTAATCGTTAAACCCCACTTAAATTTATGGATAAACGTATGTTTACATGTTAAGAATTTTAATATGTTATTATGTTTGATGTATGGTTGTTGGTATAATTTATATGTTGGCTTATATTTTTTAATAAAAAGGAAAGTACACCCTTTATGTGCTATGTGTGGAAATGTTGCTTAAGGAAAGAGTTTGGCTATTAATGGAAGCATTACGTACCTATCCTTGTTATTTTATGTTATTGTAACCATTTATGCATGAATAATATTATTGTTAGCCCTAGGAGCATTTTAGTAATATTCCTTGTGCTAGATTATGGCCTAATATGTGTGGGTGCTACTATGTATTAAGTTAAAATATAATGGTTGGTGGAGTTGTATATTGTTAATGGAATATTAATATTATTATTCCATATGGTAATGTTAATTTAATAGAAGTGGTGTAATAAAGGGGGTAAAGTGTTAGTTTTGAAGGCAAAAGGGAAATATGGCAATTTTATGATTAAATGGCAAAATGGTAATTTTATAAGTAAGGGGTATTATGGTAATTTTGGGAATAAAGGGTAAAGTGGTAATTGGGAGTAAAAAGGGCACTATGGTAATTTTATAAGCAAGTGGCAAAATGTTAATTTTATAAGTAAAGGGGTATTATGGTAATATTGGAAGTAAAGGGTAATATGGTAATTTTGGAAAATAAGGTCAAAATGGTAATTTTGTTAGGAAGGATAAAAATGGTAATTTTGGGATGTAAAAGGGTAAAATGGTAATTTGTAAAGTGAAAGGGGTGTTATGGTATTTTATAAGTAAAGGGGTATTATGGTAATTTTGGGAGTAAAGGGTAAAGTGGTAATTTTGGGAGTAAAAAGGGTAATATGGTAATTTTATAAGCAAATGGAAAAATGTTAACTTTATAAGTAAAGGGTATTATGGTAATTATGGGAGTAAAGGGTAATATGGTAATTTTGGAAAAGAAGGGTAAAATGGTAATTTTGTAAGGAAAGAAAAAAATGGTAATTTTGGATGTAAAAGGGTAAAATAGTAATTTGTAAAGTAAAAGGAGTGTTATGGTAATTTTATAAGTAAAAGGATATTATGGTAATTTAGAAGTAAGGGGTAGAAGGGTAATTTTGTAAATTAAAAGGATATTTATGGCAGAGTTGGGAGTAAGGAGTAACTTGGTAATAACGATAATGAGGAAGAATAAGTTGGTAATTAAATTATGATTATAAAAGGATAATTGGATAATTATGATAATAGAGAAGGGTAATTTGGTAAATTTACCAATAAAAGGGCATTAGGGTAATTTTAATAATGGAGAAGGGCAATATAGTAATTATAAGAATGGAGAAGGGTAAATTGGTAATTATAATTATGAAGAAGGGTAAATTAATAATTGTAATTATGAAGTAGGGTAATTTGGGATTTATAATAATTGAAAAAGGTAAAATGGCAATTATTATAATTGAGAAGGGTAAGATGGTAATTATGATAAAGGACAAGGGCAATTTAGTAATTTATTCAACTAAAGGGGGTAATTTGGTAATTTAACCAACTAAAGGGTAATTTGGTAATTATTCAACCAACTAAAGGGGTAAGTTGGTAATCATGATAATGGAGGGTAATTTGGTAATTTATCCAACTCAAGGGCAATTTAGTAATTATAACAAAGGAGAAGGGTAATTTGGTAATCTAACCAACCAAAAAGGGAAATATGTTAAGGTTAACAATTATAAAGGGCGAATGGTGATCTAAAAAGCATAGGAGATAACTTAATAACATAAACCGAGCAAGGGGTAATTTGATAATTATGCAACCTTAAGGGTAATATGGTAATTTGTCAAGTAAGGAAGGGATGACTTAGCAATTTTATAAGTAAGGGGTAAATGAGTATTTGTACCTATCATGTTGTTGTGATTGTGGAATTTTATAATATGACTTAAATAATGCTGATTAGCAAGGTAAGAGTATTTGATAATTAGTAAGTATTACGAGAACGAATCCTAATTCGGAATTATATGAGATTATGACGGCCTTAATGATTTCTCTGTATTATCTTGGATAACCGCCTAAATAAGAAACGTCTAATGATATCAGAACGATTGAAAGTGAATAAGTATCTGATTATTGTGCTTTTCATGACCACTTTAATTAAGACACTAATACTTAAACTGAAAGACCTCGAGATCTAGAATGGTGGCTCTTTAGGGGTTGCTACCCTAAAGACGTGGTTTAGCCCACGATTATTCTGGTGTGCCTATGTGCCCCAGCTAGGCCCTATATCTTACTCTATCTAGCTCTGCGGATCTAGTTAGGGGGTATGCATACTTATGGATTAGGTGTCCTTGTTGGTAGGGTATTGAGTAGCTTTAAGCACCAGTACGACCTAGGTACCTTTGCGTCCTTAGGTTCGTGGTTAAAGGGTACTGAGTAGCTTGTATGCACCGGTACGACTGGTGTACCTTTGTGTCTCGGGTTCTTGATCTCCCATCCGAGGCAAATAAATGGAATTATTGTGCTGATTAAAGAAAGGAAAAATACTAATCATGAAAATGAAAGATTATGAGCCATGCCCAGTTGAATTATGATATTGATTACCGATCCACCGGTTATAATAGTGGCCCAGGAGCGTACTGCCCTATCAATTGATTATGAGTACTGATCCACCAAATATAATAGTGGCCCAGGAGCATGTTGCTCTGGATGATGTTGATATATATTCCGATTCACCGACAATAATAGTGGGGGTCCCGAGCTCAATAAAACTAGTTATGTATGTGAATAAAGTTATGGAAAAATACTAATCACTTATAGTGGAATACCATGTGAGTCGGGGAAAGACAGGTCCACCGGTGAATAATAGTGGCCAGGAGCGTTCTGCCCTGGAGACCGATCCACCGGCATATAATAGTGGTTAGGTGCATTCTGTCCTATAAGTGATTGATCCACCAGCTATAATAGTGGGGTTCCCGCACTCACATGGATATAAAATATGAGAGTTGATTGAATAATGATAGACTAATGGCTTAAGGCCCGAATGTATTCATTTTGCATTACGACATGGTTTAAGGCTCGAAAGTATCGATTGTTCATAACGACCTATTGATATCTAATATGATTGCTAATTATGTGAATGTTATATGTACACATCTTGTTATATATATATAGCTTTATATCATGTGTGATATTATGGGCCTGCTTTTAAGTGTGAATTTAAAGGGTTACTCAGTACCATAGTACTAAAGGATTCCATTCCTGGGGCCCCTACCTATTCAATGGGCAGTGTCCCTTGTAGGTCTTTTCAGGTGCTACTCAAGTGGGCAACGGGAAAGAGCATAAGGATTATCCGGACTTTTAGGGTTCTCCCTTTACTTTTACTTTCTGGTTTAAATGTATTTCTTATTCTTGTAACCACCACTGGTGGATTCTAATTTTGTAAAGTGTATTGCGTTACTCTGATTTAAACATGTTTTGGAAATCTAGCAAAGTGTATCTCATTCCTTTAGCCTTAGTACTTAGTACTGGAACGGTATGAGTGAACCGGTGTGGTACTAAGTGTGGCAGTAATATCCTCGAAATTCACCGTTTTATATTTTGCTTCCGCTATTTGTTTTAAATAAAATAAAAATTTTCAGTAGTGAATTTTGGGGGTATTACAACTCAATAGTAAGAACCCCATTATACACATCAATTTTAGTTCAAGAGGATTTTTAAAATGGTATTACTAATAAAATAGGAGAAAGGTTAGGGGATTCATCATCTTCCATTTCTAGAACATAAAAATTAGAAGGAAAAACAAGTTCATTTACTTGAACTTGAGCCTCTTTCACCCCATCAGGGTATTTAGTAGATCTATCATCTAATTGGATCACGACATGGGATTCTTTAGGGGTCCTAGATTTAGGGTGTTGAAAAAATATAAAGGTAAGAAATTTATAAAGGATCCTATGTTCAACATGCATTTTTCATTCCTAACGTTTCCAATTTTACAAGGAATGATAAAAATTCTAGGATCTTTACACTTAGGTGGGGGTTTCCATTGTAAAATTACAGACACATTCTCCCCTATGGCAACATTTTCATCCCTTCTCAATTTTTTTTCTCTTTGATGCTTAAATATTTTAAAAACTTTGCATACATAGGCACTTAATTTACTACATCTATCAATGGGATGTTTACCCCCAACTTCTAAAAAATTTGTAGTCCCTCCTTTTCATGTTCTTACTTCTTACCTATAGCTAACCGGATCGGGAAATGAGCAACATGTTTGTAAGTGTTGGGAGAACTTATTATTATTTACCTTGGGATATTTTTCTTTGATTTATTATTCTACATAAGTTGATTCTTCCTCAATTTCTTTATCCCTTGGTTATCCTTCAATTTCTTTGGACTATCTAATTGTATTCCACTTCTAGTTGTGATAGCACTCACATTTTCTTTGGGATTCCTTCATATTTAGGTAGGCAACTTTTAAGAACAATGTGATTGTAATTTATTTATATAATTCGCCAACTGACTCCGCTAACTTTCTTAGTTATTTAGCCCATTTCTTATTTCTTGTTGAAATTTAAGAGTGTTAGTGGTTAAAGATTTAACTATATCCTCTAATGGCATTCATTCAAATTGTTATAGTACTTGTGGTTGAGAAGGCTACATGAATGATGGATTTGGTAGGTTCTAGGGAATAGAATATTATCTAGGGGGTTGGTTATATCCTTGTTGATTTTGGCATGATAGTGGTTTTGATAATTCCTAGAACATAAGTTGGGATAATCCCTCCATCTTCAGTTATAAGTTGGAGCATAGGGATCATACTTTGGCTTTCCTTGAGATCTACCTATTGCATTAGCTTGTTACACTTATTGTAAAGTGGGACATGTATCGGTAGCATGACTAGCATGTAAAGAAGTTCCACATACTTGAGCCCACACTCCTCCTTTCACTACCTTTTCAACCAATGAAGTCAAATCATTTAATTTTTCAGTAAGTTATATGCTTATCTCCTTTACATGGTGAGATGAAGAGGTGTTATTTATATTACCAAATTATTGGAAATTATATGCCATATTAGATATTAACATTCTAGCCTCAGTTGGGGTCTTATATACTAATACTTCTCCACTAGTAGCATTTATCATATTACGATCTATAGGTATTAGTCATTAAGAAAACCTATATTAATAATTGTTAACAAATTTTATGGTTAGGACAACTACAACATAGTTTCTTAAATCTTTCCTAATATTTCATGTAAAGACTCTCCTCCATGCTACCTAATACCACATATATCTTTTTGACTTTTCGTATCCCTAAATGATGAAAAGAACTTTTCTAGAAATTTTTATTTTATATCAACCCAAGTATTAATAGATCTAACAGACAATTCATATAACCATTCCTTAGCAACATTAGTTAAAGCAAAAGGAAAAACTTTTAATTTGAGTTGATCTACACTTACTCTTGCTAGTTTCGTTCTATAGCATGTTATATGAAATTCCTTGAGAAATATGTTTGGATAATTAACACAACTTGATCTTGAAGGGCTATTATCTTGAAAACCTATAATTATCCCAAAAACTTATAAAAATAAGAAATGCACATATCATTCCAAGTCTAATCTCACACTCATCATTTTCATCATTATAATTAATGCAAAGGAGATCAAGATTAAAAGTAAGAGTTGCAAGCTCCTTCAAAGTTTGATTCACCATTAGTTCTTAAAATATGCTCTCCAAATTATCTTTAATGTTACTCTTTATATGATTATGAGATATCACTTAGACAAGGAAAAGTATGCCCGTATTCCAGTTATCTTTGATTTCAGCTCACTATCTAAGAGGAAGTATCAGGATCCACTAATAGAATGAGTTAATGAAATACCCAAAAACCCTAATTTAAGAAATTATGGCCAAATAAGGATTTATTAGAAAAATTAATTAAATAAATTATTTTCTGAAAATGAAAGGAATTAATTAAGGCTAAATCAAAAGGAAAATAATAGATAATTTACTTAGGAAAATTTTGGGTGTTTTCATAATTAAAATGGAATTAAGCAGAAATCATTCAAAATTTCCCAAATTAACCTAAAAAGGAAATTTAATTATTATTTTATTAAAATATTATTATTTTAAATATTCTATAGTTCCAAATTTTCTAAATACCCCAACCCATCTATTTTTCCCTTTTTTCCTTCTTTTCTTTTTTTCTCTCCTTCCTCTTGTTTCTTCTTTTCTTTTTTCCATCCTTCCTCGATTTGGGCCAACCAACCCCTGCAGCCAAAGCCTCCCTCCTTCTCTTCTCTTCTCCCATGCGGCCCAAGGCCTACCACCCCTTTTTTTTTTCTTCACTAGCCGCCCAGTCTGGCTCCCTTCTTTTTCTTTCTTTCTTTATCTCGTTAGCTGGTCGGTTCGCCCCCTTTCTTCTTCCTTTTTCCCTTGAACCTCCTTCCCCAACCCCTCCTCTTCCCTTCTTCACCATGTTGGAATGTGGTCTCTGCAATGCCACACACTATCCTACCATCTCCTCTCTCTTCCCCTTCAATCCCTCTCCGTTCACCACCCAATCACCCTCTCTCTCTCCTCACACGTGCCCCTCTCCCCCTTCCTTTCTCCCTTCCCGAGCTAATAAAACCAGTAGTTTAGTAGGCCTATACCAGCCGGTGAACTGCCACTTGTGCCATCCTTTTCCTCTCTTCTCCCTTTATTGTTTTCCACCTTCATTGGCCTACAAATACCCCTTAACTACCCCCATTCGATCTTTTTTCACTACCTAGAATTTTCTCCCTTTATGTGCTGTTGCTTGTTCAGCCGTCTGCCCTATCACTACCGCCCAGCTCTACCACCCCAACAACCTCCTAAAACCTCCCTACACCACCCTCCAACGAACTACACCACTCACCACCATCGACCTCCTTGTACGAGCCACCTTGGCAATGTAAAGTTGGCTATTTGATGAACCTCATCTCACTAACTGCCACCCTTTGTGTCACTGTCCACCGCTGTTCCTGCAGCAACCACCATTCCCTCTACCCCAAAAACCTCCTCTACCTTCCTTTTCCCTTGCCTCCCTCTCCTTCTCCATTCCTCCTTCTCCACCACCTTTAGCCACCGAACCCCCCGCCGCCTATGCCACCCCTTTTGCTACACCACCACCACCATTCCAGCCCTCTCACCCTAGGCACCCTCCACCACCTTAATAACCCTCTCATACCCCTCTCTTATCTTAAGCAACCACCTTTCCAACCCCTCTTCTCCATTCACAGCCATCACTGTGTGCCGCCGCTAGTGCAACCTGGTCACCACCATTCCTAGGTGGTACCCTAACCCTTAAAGCCTATTTCTACAGATGTTATATCTTTTATTAGTAATTATATTATTATTATTATTATTATTATTATAACTATTATTATTATTATTATTATTATTATTATATCATCATCATCATCATTGTTTTTTATCATTATTATTATTAAATATAGTCTCAAGATATTAATTCTAATATTATGGTGAAGGGTCGAAACCCTATTTTTATTATTATTACAATTATCATTATAATCCTTATTATTATTATTATTATTATTATTCATGCTAACTTTAGCATATTATCACTTTTTTTGCTATTATAAATATTCGAACCATAATATTATTATTTACCATTCAACTATTATTATTATAAGTATTATTATTAACACTTTTATTATTATTGTAACTATAGTTGTTGGTGTGTGATGAGTTCATATTTTGACACATTTTATACCCTTATAATCTTAGTTTTTGGTAATTTATTTAACTAATATAGGGGAATAATTATTGTTTTATGCTTAAGTGGTAAAAATTGTATAAATATTATTATTTGATCTAAAATGATATAAATTAAGTAAATTTAGAATAAAATATTATTTATTAATATTTATTGAATTTTATGTTACAGGTTTTGTTTTTAAATAAAAGAAAAAAAAATTGGATCGTTGGACGAACGACCCAAGGGTCGAAGGTCCAAAAGCAAACCAAGCGGGGACAACCAAACGAGCCGCATGTTAGGGTGCAAAGGGCTAACGTGGAAAGCTCGGCGCACGGAATTTATAAAAGGGAGCATGCCTCACAATAAAAAAAGGGAGTAGAGAGTAGGGCGGCAGAGCTATAGGACAGAGGAGAGAGGCGATAAAGCCTTTAGAGGCTCGATCGAATAGGGAGGACGTCAGAAGAGGAGTGCACGTAGGCGACCATTTGACGTGAAAAAACACAGATGACGCAGCCTTCAGCATGGACTTCGAGGCATGGAGCGAAGCGATCATCCACATTAGCGCCTGAAAGAAAAAGAAAAATAAAAAGAAAGAATTGCCCGGAAATAAAGGCAAAGGCAAGGAAGAAAAATAGGGAGAAATTTATACCGGTAGAATTTATTTCAGATAAAATATATTTTTATCTGACTAAATTCTTGATCTTTTATTTAAAATTAATTTCGGTTATTTCTTTCTCTTATTTTAATTTATATTTTAGATATATATTTCTGTGTAATGAATTCTATAATTATGGCTGGGTGAATATTTGTTATCAGGGAATAAATTGAAACCCTGGATTAGGATTTGAATTATAATTTTATTTTCTTTGTTTCATGAGATTATTTCTTGACTCTATGTTAATTGCTATCGTTTATATGTATAATTTTGTCAAGTATAGTTTATTTGGTGCATGCCTTGTTCTGGTTTCCTCATAAGTGACGGTATGTAGGATTGCTAGGTGGCCATTTAAGTATACTAGAATTTATATGTATAAATTACAGCTAGGTTAGATAAAAATTCACCTAATAGTTTTGTGATTCTAACTGAAGTAGTAAAATGTTTCGATACGTGTGGGTCAGGGAAAGGAAATATGGCTTGACATGTGTTGTGTACTAGTCTGGGTACTTAGATTGACAGCCTTCCACTTACACTTAATGCATTAAATCTAGTTAAATATAGGAGCCGCTTGTTGCTGCTATATTGCTAGTATTTAATAGGGTTAATATGGGCACGTTGTTGTATTAATTAATTAAGGGAAGTTATATAAGGTGTATAACTTGGTCGATCTCATTCTCCCGATTAAATATTAACTTAGAAATAAATATTATATTTCGACCTAATCTAGTGGTGGATTTTGATTTTCCTAGCATCTTTATCATATCTACGGGTTTCCTATTATTTTTATTATTATTAGTTTATTTTATTTTATTTATTCTTTTTATTATTATTTTTATAACCCCCATTAGTATTTTTCTTATTTATTTAATTTGTGTTATTTAGGTTTTTTATTTTTAGTTTTAATTTTATTTTCAAGCTAGTTGAATAGAGGTGAGCCCTCTCAATCCCTATCCTAGAACGATACCCTTATTTACCAGTGCTACAATTGACAACAAGACGGTTTAAATTGCGTGCCGGTTACAACCACACCAATTTTTGGCGCAGTTCCTGGGGATTGGTAACTTCACCTTTATTTTGCTAGGTTTTTTTTAGTGTGTTTTAATTTTTAGTGTTTTTGTGTTTTTTCTTTTAGTTTTGTTTTAGGTTATTTAGGATTTTTGGTGTGTTTTGTTATTAACCTTTTCCTTTTAAGTGTTAGTGTTTTTAGGTGGCTATGAGAGGATCCTTTGGTTATGGACAACTTTGCACGAATCTTAACATAAGAGTAAATGGGGTAAGTTTAAGCAATTTTGAATATAAACTTAACAAACTCACTGCTCTTTTTTTTGCAGGTAGCTAAAGCTACTAGAGTTATTAATACAAGAGGAGTGTGTCATATGCAAGGAAATCCATATGCTTACCATGAACAAGCTACGAGAGGAGGAGGATGGACACAATCTGATGCTCAATCTTTCAATGGTTTTCAAGGACATGATCCCTATACAAGCATATACTATTTTGGAATTAGGGATCAACCCAACTTTGGATCAAAGATGAATGATCATTATTCTGTGCCATATCAAAACCCTTACACACACGAATATGAAGCTTCAAAATGTTATCATTTTCCTCAACAAGAATCTTCTCCAGTTTTAGAACCCTCAAGTTCAGAAAAAATGGATAAGCTTTTTGAAGCACTGATAAATGGTCAAAACCGGTTGGTAGACGGGCAAAATCACCCTAACTTCGGATTGGGGATGAATGATCATTATTTAGTGCCATATCAAGACCCTTACACACGTGATTATGAAGCGTTAAAATATTATCAATATCCTCAACAAGAATCTTCTCCAGTTTCAGAGCCCTCAAGTTCAGAAAAAATGGATAAGCTTTTTGAACCATTGATAAACGGGAAAAATCAACTGATGCAAAGTCAAATTATGCAAACTGAAAGGGTGTCAGTGCTAGAGGAGAAAATGGGTTATATGGTCAACCTGATGAATCAATTACAAGCACAAGAAGAGCTCTCAAGTACTTTAGTTCCAAATTAAAATGAGAGTTATGAGGGTGATGATGCCATATCTGAATGTAAGGATGAGCTAGTTGAGGAGGTTTCCATGGAGAACATTGAAAAGAAAGATCATGTGGAAGAAGAGCTTATAAAAGTAGAAGAAGAATCTCATCAAAACAAGGATCAAGTGAACAAAAAGAAGTATATGGATGACAAGACTATCACTTTCATCTACCATATACCATCTTTGAACATTTATTCCTAAATTTTTCTTGGAGATAACCATGAGACAAAAGGTAAGCCTTTAAACCACTTTGATTTTATTTATGCTAACAACACTCCTTGTTTTTCCTCTTTTAGCAGGTTATATGAATCTAAGAGTGAAGAGAGTAGTCAAATCACCTTGGATACATCTAATACGAAGCGTGATGCTCCAAAGGAGAGGTTATGTTGGAAGGATGTATTTAAAGATTTTGAGATTGGAAAATATGTTCCTTCGATAGAGAGATCACCATACATGGGCATTGGGCAAAACATTATCTCTTTACACACCTGCTTAAATTCCATGCTCGGTAAGTTACGTTCTTACTGGATCAAATTTTTCATTAAATCTAACATTTTGTCTTTTTCTTCCTTGTAGGATAAAGATGATCATCATGAGGAAGGATTTGGTGAAGTAGCTCTGAAGTGGACGTATCCACCTTGAACGAGAAAAACCGAGATCATGTTAGGATAAAGACATAAAAACAAGCGCTACTTGGGAGGCAACCTAATGTCATAAGGGAGTTTTCTATCCTCTATTTATTTATTTATTTAGTTTGTTTTCTCCATACATTAAATTACATGTTTCTCTAGTTGTTTACACATTGAGGACACTATGTGATTTAAGTGTGGGGGGGGTGTGTGCGTGTTTTATGTTTTCACAATAAAAAAAAAGAAAAAAAAATTTAAAGTTTTTTTAGAGTCGTAGGACCCGTAATTAGTCAATGAGGAAAATATCTTTGAAATCTAATGAAAAGATGATCATAAAATCGAGATAAAGTAAGTGGAGATTTTTGTGTTAATTTTGATATAGGGAACACATATCTACGTGCCTAAATCGGAATGGAGAAAGAATATGTATGATTGTCTAACCACCGACATGGTATGCTGAGATTCATTACATTCCTTAGTGAGATTTTGAGCCATATATACCTTCTTTTTCAGAGCGAATTTACACAAAATCATCTACTTTTCTTGGCTTCAAATTTTCTTTATAAATGTCATATATGTTTAATTGCTTTGATCAAATTATTTACCATAGATCTTGTAATGGACTATAGAGACTACTAGAACTTACTCTTGTACTAGTCGAAGCTTATAGTCAAAACATGCTCTGGTTGAGAAAATGATAAAGGTAGCTTAGAAAATTTTCCATCACATGACCAAATAGCTTAACCTAATTTGTGTATCCATGATATACATCCTATATAAACCCTTTGAGACTATACATGGATTATATATTTTTCTTTATTACCCACATTGAATAACCTTCGGGCCTTAATATCCTTACCCTTACTTAAAGTTCGGGGAAGGAAATCAAATCGTTATGGATATAAAGAGTGGTTGTGCATGTGTATATGTGAAAAAATATGCATGTATTTATGCCAAGAAAGGGGAGCGGTTATGTTTGGTGGAGGAACAAAAATATACAAAACAAAATCGAAAAAAAATGAAATGAATGAAAAAAACTATATTTGAAAAAAAATATATATTAGGATATAAGGAAGAGAAGGAGTTAAGGAGACGATGTTGAGAAATTTTTATTTATGTTACATTTTATTGTGAAGGTGGGGAGGTGTATCATTAATCATTGATGTGGAATTAAGCTTATGTTTCATCTACCTATTAGATTCCACTAGCTCTTGATTTTTTTTAGCACCACACTCCTAAAATACTCCATACCCTTCTTTACCTTAAACCTCACCATAACTAATAAGTAAGTCCTATTTGATTCTTGAGATAAGCAGCCTTTGATCTGATGGAGATTAGTCACAAGAGTTAAGCATATGGTTTAGTCCATTTGGAAAGTATTTGATATCTTTCATGATGTTTTATCCACAAAAACATGAGCCTTCTTTGTTTATATATACGAATCGTTTGTTATCTTTATCATCTTATCTCACATACATGAGTGTTTCTATACATTTGTAGCCATGAATCTAAGAGAAAAAAGAAATTAGAGGGTATCCATAGTGAGGATGAATCTTGATATGACTAAGGCGTGGTAGATATTCATCCATAATATTGATCTGTTCACACCTGTCATGTTTATGTATGAACCATATGTTGAAATTGATCCTTTAAATCTCCCAATGTTGAATCTTGATTGATTGCTAATCTTAGTGTATGAAAGTAAAAGATTATGAGATAAATATGGTTAAAGGTGTTAAGTGTTTTTTTTATTTTTATAATTTTTTTTTGTTTTGTTTTTTTTTTGTATGTGTGTGATTTTATGGGTATATCATCTGCAAAACACTCACGAGACCTTACTCGTCCTCGATGGGTGACCTAGGGGTTTAAAGGGCTTGTTGTACATGCTAAGTGTAATCGTGAGACCTACTAAAATGGCTAGTTAATTTAATTTTATTTACTTAGAGTAATAACTTGCTTGAGGACAAGTAAGAAGTTAAGTGTGGGGGTGTGATGAGTTCATATTCTGACACATTTTATATCCTTATAATCTTATTTTTTGGTAGTTTATTTAACTAATATAGGGGAATAATTATTGTTTTATGCTTAAGTGGTAAAATTTGCATAAATATTATTATTTGAGCTAAAATGATATAAATTAAGTAAATTTAGAATAAAATATTATTTATTAATATTTACTGAATTTTATTTTGCAGGTTTTGTTTTTAAATAAAAGAAAATTAAAAAAAATAAATTGGACCATTGGACCAACAACCCAATGGTCGAAGACCCAAAAGCAAACCAAGCGGGAGACAGACAAACAAGCCGCACGTCAGGGTGCAAAGGGCTGATGTGGAAAGGCTCGAATGACAACCAGAAGAGAACAAGAGAAGAGCCGCACGAAGGGTGTGAAGGGATGACGTGCAAAGCTCGGCGCATGGAATTTATAAAAGGGACCATGCATCAGAAGAAAAAAGAGGGGCAAAGAGTAGGGCGGCAGAGCCGCAGGACAGAGGAGAGAGGTGACAGAGCCTTCAAAGGCTCGGCCGAACAAGGAGGACATCAGAAGAGGAGTGCGCGTAGATGACTGTCTGACATGAAAAATCACGGACGACACAACCTTTAGCATGGAATTCGAGGCACGGAACGAAGCGGTCATCCACATTAGCATCGGAAAGAAAAAGAAAAATAAAAAGAAAGAATTGCACGGAAATAAAGACAAAGGCAAGGAATAAAAATAAGGAGAAATTTATACCGGTAGAATTTATTTCAGATAAAATAAATTTTTATCTGAATAAATTCATGATCTTCTATTTAAAATTAATTTCGATTATTTCTTTCTCTTATTTTAATTTATATTTTAGATATATATTTCTGTGTAATTAATTCTATAATTATGGCTGGGTGAATATTTGTTGTTAAGGAATAAATGGAAACCCTAGATTAGGATTTGAATTATAATTTTATTTTCTTTGTTTCGTGAGATTGTTTCTTGACTCTAAGTAGTAAAACGTTTCGATATGTGTAGGTCAAGGAAAGGAAATACTGCCAAACATGCGTTATGTACTAGTCTGGGTACTTAGATTGACAGCCTTCCACTTACACTTAATGCATTAAATCTAGTTAAATATAGGAGGCGCTTGTTGCTACTATACTGCTAGTGTTTAATAGAGTTAATATGGGAACGTTGTCGTATTAATTAATTAAGGGAAGTTATATAAGGTGTATGGACTTGCTTTTGGTGTATAACTTGGTCGATCTCATTCTCCCGATTAAATATTGACTTATAAATATTATATTTCGACCTAATCTTGTGGTGGATTTTGATTTCCCTAGCATCTTTATCATATATACGGGTTCCCTATTATTTTTATTATTATTAGTTTATTTTATTTTATTTATTATTTTTATTATTATTTTTGATAACCCCCATTAGTATTTTTTCTTAATTATTTAATCTGTGTTTTTTAGGTTTTTTATTTTTAGTTTTAATTTTATTTTCAAGCTAGTTAAATAGAGGTGGGCCCTCTCAATCCCCGGCCTAGAATGATACCCTTATTTACTAGTGCTACAATTGACAATAAGAGAGTTTAAATTGCGTATCGGCTATGGCCACACCAGTGTGGTTATTGTTGTTGTTATTATTATTATTATTATTATCACTATCACTATTTTTTTTACTTGACCATATTATCACATAAGTTACTATTGTTATGATTATTGGGACCTCTACTTGTTTTTGAGGTACCCAAAAACCATAATTTAGAGAAATATGGCAAATTTAGGCATTTACATGAAAAATTAATTAAATTAATTATTTTATTAAAATAAGAAGAATTAATTAAGGCAAAATCAAGAGGAAATTAACAAATAATTTAATTGGGAAAAATTAGGGTGTTTTGTTGATTAAAATGGAACTTAGGAAAAATCTTTCAAAAATCTAAAATTTTCCTAAAAAGGAAATTTAATGATTATTTTATTAAAATATTATTATTTTTAAATATCTTAAAATACCAAAATATTTTAAATGCCCCGACCCACCTATTTTTCTTTTTCCCCTCTTTTCTTCTCTTCTTTTCCCCTTTTTTCTTCTTTTTATTTTCCCTTCCCTCCCTTGACTTGGGCCACGCAAAAGGAAGGGAGAGAGAGCCAGTCTAGTTCTTTCTTTTCTTCTTTTCTCCTTAAACCGACCGGTTGCACCCCTTCTTTCTTTCCCTTGTACCCCAACCCTCTCTCTGCCCGATGCTTGATCCTCCCACTTTTTGGTGCAAGCACGCGGCCTCTATGCCACCGCACGTTGGCCTATTGCCCCTATCCCCTTCTTTGTCACGCCCTCTCTCTCCTCCACCTATTTGTAGCCTTTCTCTCTCCTCACACATGGCTCTCTCTCCCTTCCTTTTCCACTTCTCGAGAAGCTAACCCTTATAAAAATTGTAGGCCTACTTTGGCCATAGGCAGCCAGCCGACTATCTACATGCATGCCACTGACCTTCCCTCTTCCCTCTATGTTATTTCCCCTCATCCATGGCCTATAAATACCCTTCATCCACCCCATTCAATCTTTTTCTCTCAACCGAGAAATCTACACCATTGTGCGCCGCCGCCTATTCAACCACCTATTACGCTACCGCTGTTTAGCACCGCCACCCAAACTACTGCCTGCACCACCCTCCACTATGATACACCCCTCACCACCCTCAATTATCCCTTCACAAGCTACCTTAGCTGTGTAAAGATGGTCGTTCGACTAACTTTAACCTATCCACCACCGCCTTTATTCCGCCATCTGCTGCCACTCCCACCGCAACCACCACCCCTTATACCCTCCAAAATCACTATTAGACCTTCCCCTACCTTCCTCTTCCCCTACCTCCCTCTCCTCCCTTTCTCCCTCTACACCACCCTCAGCCACCACACCACCGTCGCCTGAGCTATTGCCTTTGGTTGTGCCACCACCACTAGCCCAACCCTCTCCACCTAGGCATCCTCCACCACCTTAAATCCCCCTATCATCCCCTTCTCCTACCCACAAAGCCCAACTTTCTACCCTTTTCCCCTCTTTCTGCCACCGATGGTGTCGCCTATCACCACCAACCCTAGGTGGTACCCTAACCCTTAAGACCCTTGTTGTGATACCTTTATCTCTTTTATTTATATTATGATATTATCCTTATTATTATTATTATTAACTTATTATTATCATTATTATTATTAATATGGTTATTATTATTGTGATTATATTATTTATATTATTTTTATCATTAGTATTATTAATTACAACTTTGAAAATATTAATACTGCTATTATTATTAATGGTCGAACCTTATTTTTATTATTAATTTTATTATTATGAGTACCATTGTTTTATTATCATTAATATCATTTTTGTTCTCATCATCAGCATCAACATCATCATGATTATTATTATTAATATTATTATTATTATTATTATTATTATTATTAATGCTAACTTAGGGATAGTATTACTATTACTATTACTATTATAGTAAAAATATTCGAACCCTTATATTATCATTATTTTGATTATTATTACTATTATTATCCTTACCAATATTAGTATTTTGTTAATATTACTATTATTATACTATTATTTTTATCACTAACCCTACTATTAGCCTTAACCTTAATATAACTAGGGTTTCTATTACTATGAGTATTAGTATTTCTATTATTATTAATACCACTATTGCTACAACTTGTATTAGTACTATTATTAGAAGAAATAAAGCTATTAACTTTAATAATATAAATATAGCTATAAACCTATTTTGACTATCTAGTAATACCTTAGTAGGATAACTTGAGAAGAAAAAAAACCCTTTTTTTACTTGTAAAGTTTCTTTTAATAATAGTAACCCTGATATTAGAATAAAGTAGAAAATAATAGTATTTTTGGTAGGAGAAAAATTAATCCCTAGTTTTTCCCTCTTATAGGTGAGCCCAGTCAAAACCCTAAGTAAGCGTAAGAGCGTGCTCTAAGACCAGTGTCGTGTTAGGTAAGGATGTAGCTAAGGCCCTCTATGTGTGTTATATGTACCTTGTATGCCATGTACCATATTATGTTTTGTACCTTATGATTATTATTATAACTTTTTATGTGTAGTGTAGATAGGAGTTGAGATATGCTCATGTATTTTCTTATGGCATGTGTATAATATGTATATGTTGTGATTATGATGTGATGTGACCCTTTAGGACATGCATGCTAGGATATTTAATATAATGATATGGGGTGAAAGGATGAAAAAGGCAAATGGGGAAGTAAGTTGACCAAGGGGAAGTAAGTTCACTAAGGGATGTAGGATTGACAAAAATATCCCATGATCCACAAAAGGGAAATTAAAAGGGGACTATGAATGAAATAAAAGAGTAGGTGATCTTTGCATGGGAATTCTAGGGTTTCTTGGGAGAATCTAGGGTTTGCGTGGAAATTCTAGGGTTTTGTATGAAAACATCGAGGTTTGCATAGGGTGGATGGAGTCTGCATGGGGATGAACTTTACGTATGAAACATTGACTTGGGGTATAAGGAAGGTAAGGGAATAGTTGTTTGGGTCATTTGAGGCGTTTGGGTGAAAAATAGTACGTGGGGTTAGTATAAGGGTGCACAGGAGGTCTAGCTAGGGTTTGGGAGGAAAACCCTAATATGAGATGGTGGCGAAAGTAAAAATAATTGAGGGTGAGTGGAGTATGACATGAGGGTGGAGGAATGTTATGTGTAGGGTGAGTATGGGTATCATGGGAAACAAAGAGTAGAAGGTGAGAAATAGAGGGGTGACAAGTGGAAGGAAGGATGCTAGGGTTTGGTGTGGTCACCTAGGGTTTTGTGGTCACACGTGTTTTTGGGGGAGTATAGTGAAATGATGAGGGTTGAATCTAAAGGAGGTGATGTGTGGGTGTTAAAATGGCCTTGGTTTTGTGGGGCAGAGAAGGATGGGCCACATAGGCCCAAATTAGGGTTTCTAGAGAAAACCCTAGGGTAAGGGAGTGAGTAGACTTGGAGGCATAAGGTAATGTGCTTTGACCTATACACTTAGGAGTTAGGCCTCCAGTGTGAGTAAGTGGAATAAGGAAAGGATGTTAGGGTATGTTAAGAGGTGTAGAAGTCTCAAGATATTGGATGGGCCCTCTTGGGAGGATAAGTGTAGATGGAGTTGGTCATGCATGTCTAGGGTGAAACCTATTGAATAAGACACAATAAGACACTAATCATTTAAAGTGGAAGATCATTGAGCCAAGCCTAGACCGATCTATCGGTATATTAGAGGCCAAGTGCCAGGGTGCCTTGGAGACCAATCCACCAGCATATAATAGTGGTTAGGTACATTCTGCCCTGTATGTGACCAATTCTCCTACTATAATAATGGGGGATCCCAAGCTCAATAAAAAAAATCCTATATTTGATAAGACATGTAACAGACACTAAGTACTTAGAGTGGAACACCATGGGAGTCCGGGCAAATCGGTCCATCGACGAATAATAGTGGTCAGGTACGTTCTACCCAGTACGTTTCCAACACATTGGCTATAATAGTGAGGTTTCCATGCTCGCATGGATTGATAAAGAGCATGGTGTGAAATGATTATTGATCATAGAATAAATAATCAGTTGTCTAAACTATAAGCTAGCCTTTATTTATCTGTAATGATTATATTATGTTATGTGGTCATGCATGTATTATATGCCTTTGTGTGATGGCCTTAGTTTCATGGTTACTTTACTTCGTATGTAGCGTACTAACCACTCATTTCATAGGTGCTGCTCATTCCCACAAGTAAAAAGCTCCTATGAGTTTATACAGGTTTGTGATACTATTTTTTATGCCTTTGGTGCTTACGAGGCATCAGACGGGGCTGAGTGTTGAGTATAGACTTGATCTGGGATCGAGAGAGACATGGCCAGACTTACTTCCTATGTTCTCATATTTTGTATCTGTTTATTTAGATTCATTTTATTGTACTATAACTTTATTTCCCTTTGAGCAATTTTATTTATATACCTTTGGATTGTAAACCCTTTTTGGGTACTCTTACTTCTATCTTATGAATGTTTCAATGCTTTTATGAAGCCTTGCTTTGAGTTTTAATTATGATGGTTGTTAATTCTTCTTTATCCTTGTGGTTAATATGAGACCGGCTAAGGGCTGAGCTTATACTGATCATAGTGGTAATATCCCTGAAATTCACTTTTTTTTTCTTGCTTTCACTGTATCTTCTAATTAAATGAAAATTTTAAATAGTGAATTTTGGGGATGTTATAGTTGATGCCTATTTTAGCTAGCAAATACATTCAAATGTGGATTTCTAGTGGACATGTACAAAAAGAGAAATGTGATTTGTAATTAGAAGAACAGATAAATAAATAAACAAATAAAATGATAATAAAAATAAGAATTAAATTGTCAGTCAACAGTAAAAGTGCTAAAAATTTGTTGTATTATCAAAAAAAAACTCCAAACTAAACCTACACAAGAAAGTCAGTATTGAGTAGGAGTTTATCCCACGAAGACTATAATTCAATTCATAAATTTCTATGATCATATAAATTTCCCCAACTATTGATTAAAAACAAATTAGTAATAATGAAAAGAATAATGTAACAAATAAGAAAATAATTGAATAATAATGATGGGATAATATGGGCCAGATGGCATGTTCAACATAGGGAAAACAACCAATCTTCAACTAAAATAATTATGTAGTATTTTTAATGTTAACTTATAGAAGCACATATGTGTCTACTTCCTAGCACCCCCTTATAAAAATAAACCAAGGTTTGCTAATGATTTATTATTTACCTAATAATAACCTAAGATAGGATCTCTAGATTTAATTAATGGTAGAATTAATGATTAAGGAGAAAATAATTAGCACCATAATCATAGTTTGTTTGAAATATGTAATTCTAAAAATTAATAAACATAGCTTAAATCAATAACTTCTTTGCCACTTGCCGATGTATATGTTAAAAATTATGAATTAACTATACTATCCTTGTAACACCTCCAAAATTCATTACTGAAAAATTTCATTTTATAAGAAGATTCGATGGAAGTTAATAAATAAAAACTTGTGAATTTTTGGGATATTATCGCTGTGATTAGTACAAGCCCGGACGCATACTCACCATAGGGCTAAAGAAATATTAACAACCATTATAAATTAAACTTAAATCAAGGATTCATAAACGCATTGGAAAATTTATAAGACAGAAATCAGAGTACGTGAATAAGAGTTTACAATCTAGGGTACATAATTGAAATTCCTCAAAAGAGATAAAAGCTATAGTATGATATAACAAGTCTGAATAACTAATACAAAATAAAGGAACATCAAAGCAAAATCTAGCCACGAAGCTCTTGGTTCCTAGGCCAAGTCGCTCAACTCTTAGCCCTGCCTGTTGCCTCGTAAGCATCAATAGCATCGAAAATAACATCACCTACCTACACAAAGTCAAAGGGACCTTCTGCTTTTGGGAATGAGTAGCACCCATAAAATGGGTGGTCCATATGCTATGGACCGAGAAAGGTAACCAATCATCTAAGGCTAACACACAAAGGCATATAATAACATACAATCATTACAGATAAACAAAGGCTAAGCTATAGTCCGGATAAGCTGATTATTTAATTATCTAATCAATTCACATTTTACACCATGCTTATTATTAATCCATACGAGTATAGGAACTCCACTATTATAGCAAGTTGATTGGAAACATATAGGATAGAACTCATTTGACTACTATTATATGCTAGCGGATCGGTCTCCAAGGCAAGATGTTCCTGGTCACTATCATGTTGGTGGATCGGTTTGGCCCTAACTCTCATGGTGTTCCACTGTAAGTACTTAGTATCTTTTACGTGTCTTATCAAACTTAGAGTTTTGTTTATTGGGCTTGGGATCCCCCACTATTATAGCTGGTGGATCGAAAATATATAGGGCATAATGCACCTGACCACTATTATATGTTGGTGGATCAGTCTTTAGGGCACTCCAGCACCTGGCCACTATTATGCTAGTGGATAAGTATGGGCCCAACTCAATAATATTCCACTTTACCACACTCCATCTACTCTTACTCTCTAAAGAGGCCCTGTCCCATATCTTGAGACTTCTACACCTCTTAACACCCCAACATCCTTTCCTTCTTCCACTTACTCATACTAAAGGCCCAACTCCTAAGTATGTGGGTCAAGGCCCACTACCTTATTGTAACACCCCCAAAATTTACAAGTTTTTTTTTATTAAAAAAAGTGGAATCATTTACAATAGAAATAATTTAAACCGTAAATTTTGAGAATGTTACCGCCACACTTAATACTAGACCGGTTCACTTCTACCGTTCTAGCATTAATTGCTAAGGCTAAGAGGAACAACTGAAAACATTAATACATAATCCAAAATCATAATAATAGGAATCAAATACCACAAGTCCTTACACCATCCAAAATATGAGAATTATTTTTCCAGAAGTAAGATAACAACAATAATAAAATTGTTCTCAAAGTACTGATCAAAAATAAAATATAGGATAATCAAAATCTCTAAAGGAACGCCGGCCACGTCACTATAGGGACAGGTCCCGCCCCATCATCACACGACCCCTCCTGATGCCCCATAGACATCAATGTCATCATAAAAGACATCTCCTACCTGCAAGTAATCAGATAGGCCTTCTACTCGTTGGAATGAGTTGCACCCATGAAACGGGTGATCAGTACGCTACGTACTGAGTAAGGTAACCGAGCACTAAGGCCAACACATGGGATATAAAATCATAAAAGAAAATGCTCAACTTTCATTTACAAGCCCACACATATAGTACACATGGTTAGGAAGATTATTAAATAATTCCAAAAAAACTAGTCCATTTAAAGCACATGGATATTCCATGTTAATTATTTAAGTACTCCTTTATTGAGATCAATTCATACCATGTTTTATTCGAGTCCACATGAGTACGGGAACCCCACTATTTAGCCGGTGGATCGGTCACGAGGGAACATCCCCTGCCACTATTCTAGGCGGTGGATCGGTCGCGAGGGAAACACTCCCTGCCACTATTTTATGCCGGTGGATCGGTCTGGCCCCTTCTCGTATGGTGTTTTCATTGTAAGTAATTAGTGTCTTCCCATGTCTTAACAACATACATGGTTTGGTTTGTTGAGCTCGGGATCCCCCACTATTTTAGCCGGTGGATCGGTCGCGAGGCTACATGCCCTGCCACTATTTTAGCCGGTGGATCGGTCGCAAGGGAAAGCATTCCCTGCCACTATTTTAGCCGGTGGATCGGTTTGGGCCCGTCTCAACATCTTTCACTTTACGTTATTAATGTTTTAAATATCTTATCCCAGAGATCATTCCAGACATGCAAGGTGGACTTCTATCATGCTTACTCTTCAACTCAGATTAACACTCCAACCCTAGTTAACCATCTCCACCATGATTAAACGTGACACATCCCAAGGCCCATGCAAACCCTAGCTTCACGTAAACCAAACTTCTATGCAAACCCTACCTCTCATGCAAAAACCCTAGTCATCATGCCACCCCATGCAAAAACCCTAGAACCATGCGACACCATACAGAAACCCTAACACCATGCAACTCCATATAAAAACCCACTCTCGTGAAACTCTCTATTATTATTCTACAATCCTATCATGCATGTCTCAGTCTCACATTGTATTAATAACATATTTATACACATCATTCTCATGCCATAACCATTTAACGAAAACACACCTCAACTTCCATACATGCTGCATTCATAACAATTAAACACTAATCACATGAAATACACATCAGATCATATCACAAGGCATGCATGGCATATAGATCACATATAACACAAAATGGCCGTAGTACCCCTTACCAAATATGTCACCGGTCTTGAAGCACGATCCTATATCACTTGAGGGTTTTGGTTGGTCTCACCTACTATGGGAAAAATATTGGGATTAGGTTTTCCCTTAAGAAAACTATTATTTCTAACTTATCCCAAGACCTTATTTTTAATTAAAAATTATTATATTAAAATTAATAATGAAATTCAAAACAAAAAGGTGATGTAAGGGTTTCTACCCTTCACCAAAATAATAGTATAAAGATAAAATAATACTAATAATAATAATAATAATAATAATGATAATGACTAAATGTTATAATAAAGATAATATTACTAATGGTTAATAAAAGTAGACTTAAAAATTCTGAAACACCAAAGTGCGAATATTAATATAGCAATAGGGTCTCATATTTTTCCAGAATAAATAATAACATAATAATAGTAATTATTCTAATAATTATAATATTAATAATAATAATAATGATGATGATAATAATCATAAAATAATTCAATTAATAACTTAAAATTGGAAACTAATAATAAAATTATTTTATTACTACTTCCTACCCTACAAGTAAAATTTAGTATAACTATTATATTAAATAATAATATTATTGTTAGCAAAGAAATAATTATTATAATCCATTAAATACAAATAACTAAAATAATAACATAATAATTTACAATAAATAGGAAAAAGGGTTAAGATCGTCTAGGGTTTCACCTTGAGTTGGCAGGAAGTGGCGGCACCGGCGGTGGTGCACGGCGGTGGCCGGAAAATGGGTCTAAGAGGGAAAAGATGAAGCACAAGAGAGGAATAGCAAGGGAAAAATTAGAATAAGGTTATGGTTCGGTAGAGGAGGATTATAGGGAGTTTTTGGGTGGTTCAGATGGCAGTGGAAGTGGTGGAAACGGCGGCGGACGGCGGCTTAAAGGTTTCGGGGTAAAAAATTCAGGCGAGACTAGCAGCCAATTTGGCACGGCTATGGAGGCCCATGCAAGAAGAATCGAGAGGTGAAAATGGTTTAGTTAATTAGAGGAACTTTCAGGGAAGAAAATGAAATGTTTCGGTGGCGCTGATGTGGGCTAAAGGCGGCGGAATCTGCGTCTAAAGTCTCGGTGGTGGCAGCCGTCGTCGACGGTTTTCGGGGAAGAAAATCTTCCACAACTCCTACCACGAGGCTATTTATAGATTGAAGATGGTAAAATAGGGTTTTGGGGGTTGGCAGGAAGCTAGAGGGTGCGAAAATTTGGGCAGCCGGTGGCGGAAAACGATCGGGTATCGTTTGGTATATTTCGGAATTTTGCGAGGCCGGGGAGAGGAAACGGGCGAGATTTAACGTCAAATAATTATGCAAATTTATTTTTGGAGTTAAGAGGAAGACCATGACACAAGAAACAGCCAGTATTAATCACCGTAGCCGGAGATGCCATTTTCGGGGAAGGGAGTTGCAGCAGCGTCGATGGAGGAGGAAGGAGGAAGAAGAAAGGGAGGCGGTCCGGTCGGCCGAGAAAAGAAAAGAAAAAAAAAAAGAACCGGGCGGTTCGGGCGTGGTCGAGGAGGCGTTTAAATGAAATGCTGCGTTCCAACGCAACAACGAACGGAACGCCACTCAGAGAGGGGCGGAAGAAGGGCGACTGCGCGAGGGGTAACTGATTAAATGAAACGGTGAGTTTCGGTGGTAACTAGATAAAAACGCAGCGCAGTGATGGCAGAAGAAAAACGCCGCGTGGGCTGGGCCGAAGGAAAGGAAGAAGAAGAAGAAAAGAAGAACTGGG
The DNA here is from genome assembly GCA_030549775.1 of Tamarix chinensis. Classification (NCBI taxonomy): domain Eukaryota; kingdom Viridiplantae; phylum Streptophyta; class Magnoliopsida; order Caryophyllales; family Tamaricaceae; genus Tamarix; species Tamarix chinensis. The sequence continues at coordinate 58,501,084 of CM060177.1, read as the reverse complement.
CCGCGCCAGGCCCAGTCGGGGGAAGGAAGGGGAAAAAGAAAAAGAAAGAAAAAGAAAGGGAAAAAGGAAGAAAGAAAAAGAAAAAGGGAAAAAGGAAAGGAGAAAATTTTAGATTAGGGCCAATTAAATTAATCTGAATATTTAGAATATTTAAAAATAATAATAATTAAATAAAATAATATTTAAATCCCTTTTTAGGCTAAATTAGGATTTTTAAAAGATTTTCCATAAATTTCATTTTAATTATCAAAACACCCTAATTTTCTTCCATTAAATCATTTATAAAATTAATATTAATTTGGAACTATTTCCTACTTTCCATTTTAAATAAAATAATTCATTTAGTTAATTTCTAAAATGAAATCCTTAATTAGCTAGAATACCCTATTTCTCTCCTAATAAAGATACTTATAAATTTATTCTTGATTTGCCCTAAATAATTTCTTTTTATTTTAATAAAATAATTTATTTAATTATTCTTTATGATAAAACCTCATTTAAATATAATATTTAGAATTAGAAATTTTCGGGGTATTTCACTTATGCCCTCCAATTCCACTCACTACCTTACCCTAGTAATTTCTCTTAAAACCCTAATTTGGGCCTATATGGCCCATTGTTCTCCGCTTCACGCAACTAAGGCTACTTTAACACTCCACACATCACTTTCCTTAGATTCAACCCTCATCATTTCACTTTACTCCCCCAAATACATGTGTGACCACGAAAGCCTAGTTGGCGACACCAAACTCTAGCACCCTTCTTTTCCACATGTCACCCCTCCATTTCTCACCTAGCATCCTTGCTTTCCTATGACATCCATACTCACCATACACATGAAATTCTTCCACTCTCATCCTATACTCAACTCATCCTCAATCATTTTTACTTTGAAAATTGCCTCAAATTAGGGTTTTCCTCCAAAAACATAGCCAAGTCTCTTATGCACCCATATACCAACCCACATTCTATTTTTTTTACCCAAAGTCTCCAATCACCCAAAAAACTCTTCCCTTACCTTTCTCACACCCCTAGACAACTTTATATGCAAAGATGATCCCCAAGGAGTGATGTGAATCAAAGGGAAAGGAAATGCTCAGGATCTATCATCTATTGCTCCTTACATTAGTAGGTTGAAATTGCAAGAAAAGCTTATGTTTAATGCTGTTAAACTCGAAGTAAGTTGTAGGTTTGAAGGTTGATGATTCTTTGAATGTTGAAGGCACATTCAAAGGCCTAAAATGAAGGTTACCCTAGGCAGTTCTTCAAGCTAGAGAGGACTCCAAAAAGGGAGGATAAAATGCAAGTAAAGGCTTGAGAATTCTGTGCTTAAAATTATATTATTCATCTCCTCTTCATGCGTGTACAAGGTAGGATATATATAGGCATCAAAAAGCATAATGGCTTTAAACCACCTAGTTATGCCTCTTAATTCAAGCTACCAGGACTCACTTAAATTAAGCCCATATAATACCTAAACTTACTCATAATATCATCATTTAAATGATATTAATGACTAACCTTACAAAGCCACACAATCAACTATGGTACATACCTGAAATTATAATAAAACCCTAGCTTACATAAAACACACTTAGGGTTTACAACAAGTTTAATATAACTAATGTTAACATCACTATATCTTGTTGTAGTGTCATCCCATGTATGCCATAACCTTGCATGCTTGGAATGCTTGTATACTTTAAGTCTCTTTGTGTGTGTTAACTTCTTCTCCTTGCAAATATGTAATATACTTGCAAGAATATTTTGAATCATTTTCAATACCAAGCAAAGACATATTATCAAGAACATTTAAAATGATTGGCTCCATTATTAAGAAATCTAATTATTCCTTACCTTGAGAATCATTGGAAATATGAGAATCATTATATTCATTAGATGCACCAGCATCATTCTCCCCAAGTTGAGAAGAATTTATCCTCAAATTATCATCATTATAATATGGAGACAAATCACCAATATTAAAAGTTCTTGAAATTCCACCATAATGATCGAGAAGTTCAAGTTTATAAGCATTATCCCCAAACTTTCTTAGTATTTTAAAAGATCCATCAGCTATTGGCATTAGTTTATTTTTACGTAAATTAGGAAATCTTTCTCTACATAGATGTAACAAAACTAAGTCACCAGGAGAAAATATATGTGGGTTTCTATGCTTATTCACTTGAGCTTTATACTTGGCATTAGCTTTTTCAATATTAGTTTTTATTTTATGATGAAGCTATTGAAAGAATTTGACTCTATCCTTAGCTTCATTATTTTATAATTCACCTTTCTTTAAAGGAATAATATTGATTGGCATGTGTGGATTCACTCCATAAACCACCTTAAATGGACTAGTTTGAATAATACTTGATGGAATTCTATTATAAGCAAACTCTACATGAGCTAACTTAACATCCCAAACCTTAGAACTTTTATTAACCAAACCTCTTAATAATGTACCAAGAGTTCGATTAATTATCAATGTTTGACCATCATTTTGTGGATGATGTGATGTGCAAAATAACAATTTAGTACCAAGCATATGCTATAAAGTTTTCCAAAAATAACTTAGAGACTTGACATCCCGATCTGAGGCTATGCTTTTAGGTACACCATGAAGTTTAACAATTTCTATAAAATACAAGTTAGCAACATGCATGGAATAAAATGAGTCATTTTAGAAAATCTATCTACCACCACATGAATCAAATATTTACCATGTTGTGTTCTTGGTAACCCTAGGATAAAGTCCATACTAACTCCTTCCCATGGTTTATCAAGAACTGGTAAAGGTGTGTATAAGCCTTTATGAAAGTAACTCTTACATTTTTGGAATGTAGAACATCTACTTATCATAGCTTGTAAATGTTTAACCATTCATGGACAATAGAAATTTTCTTGTAACAATTCCATAGTCTTATGTATAAAAAAATGTCCCAGAATGCTACCTTCATATATTTCTTTCATTAGTAAGTCTCAAATACTAGATCTAGGAATGCAAAGTTTATTAAGTCTAACTAAAAATCCATCTTGTATGACATAATTACCATAGTATCCACTTTCTTTACATGCACTAAATATATCCTTAAAATATTCATCTTTAGGATACAGTTCTCTTAGCATTTCGAAACCTAAAGTTTTGGCATCCATCATAATAAGTAATGTACATCTACGACAAAAAGCATCGGCTCCTACATTTGTTTTCCAGCTAAATGTTCAATAGAGACCACAAAGGATTGTAAGAGACTCACCCACTTACATGTCTCGGATTAACTTTCTTTTTACTATGTAAGTATTTCAAAATCTCATGATTCGAATGTAACACAAAGGGTTTTGGTTTCAGATAATCACTCCATGTCTCTAGACTCCGTATAATGTCAAAGAATTCCTTGTCTTAAGTTGAATTGTTAAGTTTGGCACCATTCAACTTTTCAGAGAAGATTGCTATAGGTTTCTTTTGTTGTGGAAGCACACCTCCTATCTCAACTCCACTAGCATCACAAGTTACTTCAAAAAGAAGGTTAAAGTTGGGTAGAGATAATACAAGGGCATTACAAAGTTTAGTTTTGTGGGTCTTAAAGGCTTGAGTAGCTTCTTATCCCCAATAAAATTTGCCTTTTTTCATGAGTTGTGTAATAGGTGTAGCTATAGTAGAAAAATCCTTAATAAATTTTCTGTAAAAACAAGCCAACCCATGAAAACTCCTCACATCATGAACATTTTTAGGGATAGGCCATTCTTGTATAGCTCTAACCTTATTAGGATCCACTTTAATTCCCTCACCACTAACAATATAGCCTAGGAAAACTACACTTGGAAGCATGAAGTCACATTTGTCAAGTTTTCCATAATGTTTAGCTTCCTTTAGCTTATCAAATAATTTCCTCAAATGCATTAGATGATCATGCCTATTTTTACTATAGACAAGAATATAATCCAAATATACAATAACAAAATCACCAAGGAAAGGTTGGATAACTTCAATCATAAGTCCCATAAATGAGCTAGGTTCATTACATAACCCAAAAGGCATAACCATTCACTCATAGAGACCATATTTAGTTTTAAAAGTAGTTTTACACTCATCTTCATCTCTAATATTTAGTTGATGATATCCACTTCTTAAATCAATTTTGGAAAATAGTTATGCACCACAAAGTTCATCTAGCATGTCATCTAACCTAGGCATAGGAAAATGATATTTGATAGTAATGTTATTCACCACCCTTGAATCTATACACATACACCAAGTACCATCTTTGTTAGGCACTAGTAAAGCAGGAACACTACAAGGACTCATACTTTCTCTCACAAATCCTTTATCCATAAACTCTTAGATTGGTCATTGTAATTCCTTAGCTTCCTCTGGGTTACATCTATAAAAGGGTTTATTTGGAAGAGGCATTCTAAGAATAAGATCAATGGCATGTTCTCTACCTCTTTTAGGTTGTAATCTATGAGGTAAATCATTAGGAAATACATCATGATATTCATCAAGCAGCTTAGTTAGATAAGGATTTTCAATTTTTTGCTCCGTAAGTTTAGAGTCTTTAGCAACTAAAGCATAGAAATTCCTTCTTCTTCTATGCATTTTTCCATAGCCTTTTCATATAAAAATAATCTCTTTTTGTCATCACTCAAAGGCATATGATCACATAAAGAAGGTGTAAATCTATATGATTGTTTTCCTTTTTTCACCACATATTCATAAGTTATGATATAATAATAATAATAATAATAATAATAATAATAATAATAAATGAGGATAATAACATAAATACAAATAAAAGGGATAATGATATCATAATTAGGGTTTTAAGGGTTAGGGTACCACCTAGGGTTGGTGGTGACTAGGTGGTACTAGCAGTGGTGGCAGCGGGAAAAGAGAAGAAGGGAGGAAACTTGGGTGTTTAGGGTAGGAGAGCGAGAATGAGAGGGGGATTTGAAGTGGTGGAGGATGCCTAGGTTGAGGGGGCTAGAATGGTGGTGGTGGTGCAGGCGGTAGCGGTGTGGTGGAGTGATGCACTGTCGTATGCACAACAAATTTAATAAGTAAATCCTAATTCCCAAATACGTAGTATATGGCAAGAAGGAGTCGAACCCACAAGGAATGATATTTTAATCACTAATTTTGCTATTGATGTTATAAACCCGTTTATACAATTTCATTGATTCTTAAACTAAATTCGATTATACTAGGTATTTAATCACGAATTGACAATTAGGGGAGGATTGAATTGGTGATGGAATTAAAATGCCATACATTCACATAAGAAGAATGATTCTAAACAGTTTAATGTTGACTTAGGAAATTCATAATAACGAATTCCTATACTTCCTCTCAACCTTAATAAATTGAATATGCTCTCAATTTATTTTTGCACCCATTTAATAACCTAGGTTACGAACACTAGATTCAATTAATGGTCTTCTTGCTACTATAGACAAATTAATTAACAATTACGGGTTAATTTCATTGTCTTAGCAAAGACTAAGTCCTAAACCAAATAGGTGATCAATCTAATCAGTTCAAGAATCTTAATCTATGATATTAAATCATTCAATTCAAACCATTAATTCAATCAAACCTCATCTAGAATCAAACATTTAAATTATGAAATGATAATTAAGTTATGATTCCATCTTCAATTCACCCTACCCTGTTCTAACTACTCAAATTTCTGCATATTCACAATTCATACAATTATACAGAAATATTAAAAATTAATGACAATAATACATTCAAAAATTCTATTATTTCAACAATTAGATAATAATGAAATGATCACAAGTAAAATTACAGAAAAACTACTTAGATTCTGCAAAATGAAAATACAGAAATTTACAAAGGAATAGAGGAAACTTATCAATTGAAGTGCAGAATGTCAAATCATCAATAGAATTCAAGAAGATCAAAGGTTGGAATTGTGCATTATATGTATGTTCTAAAGGAATAAAGGAAGAAAAAAAATACGTTCCAAATGTTTTTCAATTCTTTTCTCCTCTCTCTCCCGAACTCTGTTTTCATCTCAAATTTTATCAGGAACAAGTCGCGTGGCAGTTACACGTTTTTAATCGAAAACACGGTCCGTGTTTATGAAACACGGGACCCCCGTCTTTTCTTCCAACTGCTCTGCTGACAAGGCTTTACAGACCGATATTCGGGATTAATAACATGGTCCGTGTTATGGAAACACGGGACCCCGTGTTTTTGATTCTTCCACTCAATTCCTTTGAAAGTTTCAGCTTAGCTTCTCTTGATGTATTTGTTCCCTTTCCAACTTTGCTCTCCTTGATTCGGCATTTCTTGATGTATTCTCTACTTGATTTCTTCTTTTCATTGATTTCTCCATCAATTTCTTCAATTCTTTTCTTTCCTGTAAAATTTATTCAAAGGAGGAAAACTCGACGAAAAGATTAAATCTAGTAGAATAAATGAGGGATAAATGATATTTTTAGACATGAAAATAATCAATAAATCTCATCTATCAAATACCCCCATACTTGAATTATTGCTTGTCCTCGAGCAATATCATAACATGCACATGAATACATCAAGAAACGTAAGAGAAACAGGTCATGGAACACAAGATTTATTAGATTGGAATTATTCATGTACAAAGTTCAACTTGGATTGGGACTGAAAAATACTTGTAAATCATGAAATATCATTGATAAAAATATTTTTGGATCATATCTTAAATCACCTTAAAAACAGTCTTATCAAATTCTCAAACAGTTAATGAACGAAAATTATAATAATTAGTATCTCATCATGCAAATTAGATCAAGACTAATGAAATTCAATTTGGTAAATTCTTACTTTCGGAATGTGGGAACGCTCACTCTTTAGTGTATAGGGTTCTCTCCAAATGATGATGATCACCCATATGTTTGCCATTATTCTCAATTCACCACCGCTAAAAGAACTAAATTATATAAGAATCAAAAGGTCTTAAATTTGGTTGTAATGGGGCTAGGGTTCTAAGGTGGGATGGAATTTTGGTATTGTAGCTAGACTCTACCAACTAGAGAAGAAAAATATATATATATATTTTCATCTCAAACCCTTCCATTCAACTAAACAACATCAAAAGACATGAAATTTTATTCCCTTCTTCTTCTTTCTTTCTTTTTTTTTAAGAAGAAAAAAAAAACGCTTAGCTACTTCCTCCATTTTTTTTATGATATCCACACCCCCATACTTAGATTTCACCTTATTAACAAAACAAAAGTTCTCCTTGAAAATATTTTTTTTGCTCCACTAGTCGTAGAGTAAGGAAGGGAAATACATATGGAGATTAGTTGTTAATAAAGTTTAAATCAATAAAACAGGTCTATAGGCTCAAAGGGGTTATGCAATGGATAACAATTTTTCAAGGTAGGTTATTTGGCCTTGTAGCTAACAAAGAAAGAAGAGTGCCTTTATCATTTTCAAATATCCTAAAGTTCTATGCAGTCTTGAAGAGACTAATGGCAAATTCTAGTTTCACATATCATTGGAGAATGCACACAAAAGAGAAATATATTTTGGATAAGAAATGTATCCAAAGGTTAGGCTCAAACGCTCACCATGTTATATCCACCAATTTTGAATTTCATTTCATCTCATCTCATTCCTAGTCAATGCATGATTTGATCTCTAATCATTCTAACTTTATTTCCTTCACTATTATCACATCTTCAATTTCTATCTTTAAGGTTTCAAAAGATGTGGATCAAAACATAAAATAAATATAAGATTATCCTTTTTGAAAATAATTCAGTCCCATACTTTGTTTTACTTCGTATATGGATTACTCAAATCTAATACTTCCTGCTTTTTTTTTAAATGCAGCATTAAACAACTAGTACGTAAATAGACAAGAATAAATTAACTAACTACCACCTAGCAAACATATATAACATTTACTAACTATTTCTACGAAAGAGTAATCACAAGCCTACGAATACTAATGCACCCCCCATACTTAATATGTTCATTGTCCCTAATGAACAAATGCAAGAGAACAAATGAAGAATAGGTTTCAAGAGGGAGGTGGAGGTGGGTCTCGGCTCTCGAGATGGAAATCATAGAGATTCTTCATCATCTCCATCATTTGATTTTGGTTATTGCGAATGGAATCCAATTGAGAATACACTTGATTTTGAAATTGGGGATGCCATTCAGGGACAAAAGTTGAGGTGGAAGAAGAGCTGGCTTGGGATCGGGGTGGTGGTGGTGGTGGATGGGCACCATGAGGTGGAATAGGATGTTCGATGGCTAATGGGGCAGGGTTATTTTCATCCTCACTAGGTTGCCAATTCAAAGGTTTTAAAGGGTCAGTTTTGGTAGGATTAGGAAGAGGAAAGAAAACATGCCCCCGATACGAAAGGTACCACGCATTATTCCTACGCTCAATAAGATGCGTAAGGCGACAATGTTCGATATCAATGCGGGTGCTCATGGCCTCAATGGGCATATCTTCAGGAAGGGGTATGTCCAAACTTACACAGATGGTGGTAATTAACCCACCGATAACAATGTCTCCCTATTTGGAATTACCGACCCTTTGAAATTGTTTGGCAATAAAATAGGCAGTATCAACAGAATAATGTTCAAGCATAGAGTAGAGAAAGAAAATTTCAATTGAACAAACTACTCCGGTACTATCTCCCCTCCCAAAGATGGTAGTAGCCAAAAGCCTCTAAATATATCGGAAAACTAAGTTAAAAACCCTAGAGGATTTGGCTTTAGAAATGCGGAAGGTATCGGGAGTAGGCATATTCGTTGTATCACCTATTTTTGCAAAAAAATTGTTGGCATAAAACCAGGGTAAAATGAATCTGAATCCCTGTGAAGGCAACATGAAAATGTGGGCAAGTTCATGCACTCCTAATTGCATATCTTCATTAAAAAGGCGAAAAGAAACATAACCTTGATTATTCTTAGTATCACCAATGTCACCAACTTCAGCACACAATTCAAAGGTACTCAAAAATTATAAAGTCAAGCGTCTATAGTTTCGAGCATGCGCATGACTTGATTATGAATGCCCAATGTGTACAAACAACCATCATCCAGATATCTAGTGCCAGTAATACGCCTTTGAGACAAGTAATCGTACCTTTGTTGTTGTTCGGGGGAGGTAAAAATAATACCTAAATCGTTGGGTCGATTACGTCGTTGTCTCGCTTGTGTTGGTGATGACCGGGACCTTGAGGATTCACCTTCAGCACGTTGTTTCTTTTTCGGTGCCATCTACACAATGATTACCACTTTGAAGTTAAGAAACAGTGTTGTAAACTTGAAAGTGCAGCATATACATAAGATTAGACTGTAATGATAATTATAACAAAGCTGCACTGAATGCATACATATGCTTTCCCATGTCATTCACCCAATTTTATAATGGTTCAAGTTATGGAACAAATACACCCAATTTTCAACCACATTGTATCAGCATATGTAAGCAAAAACAATGAAACCAAATTAACATTGCTGTCATAAGGGGAAGAACACTTACCTTAATTTGTGAAAACAGGCTATAACAAGTCAGAAATCAGAAGAATGATATGTGAATATCAAATCCCACGAAAACCCTAAAGTGATTGGCAGAAAATAGATGTTACAATTCTCGAATGAAATTAGGGTTTGACACGAATTGTGTCGCCTATTCTGTAGTGGATTGACAGAAAAAAATCGATAGAGAAACGAAATTTAATGGTGGGAAAAGAAAATGGGATGTTAATGGAGTAGGAGTTGTGAAGAGTTGAAGATTTGAGTGAGAAAAATGGAGGAATCGAAGGAGAAGAGTGCTGCGAAGAACTAGAGAGAATCGAACGAGAGGGCCGTATTTTTTTCAGATCTGAAAACATGGGGGAGAAACAGGATGCTGGAGAGAAACATGGACCGTATTTGTGAAATACGGTACCCCCATGTTAAATTTTACACATTCTGTTTCTGACTGAGAAGGTAACACGGACCGTGTTTAAAAATACGGTACCCCTGTGTTATTTTTTCGGCTCTCTGGAATTCTGAAATTTTTCTGCAGAGAAAGAAACATGGGCCGTGTTAAGAAATACGGACCCCCCGTGTTATTTTTGGAGCTCTCTGGAATTTTGAAAATTTCTGCAGAGGAAGAAACACGGGGCGTGTTAAGAAATACAGACCCCCCGTGTTATTTTTTTATTATTTTTTATTTTTAAGTATAAAAATAAACTACTAATGTATTTCCACACATATACACATTATGTACATACAAATTCATACCAAATATGTAAAAAGAAAAGTACGAAATACGAAAAACTTATATACAACACTTGGGTGTTTCCCAAGTGACGAAATGCAAGTCATTCAGCCCTCATAATTGGGAGTGGTAAGATCAACCACTTCCAAATTGTGCACTTGATGTCCTTCGCAGTAAGGTTTGAGGCGGTGTCCATTGATCTTCCACATCTTTCCTGTTTTCTCACTCTTAATTTCAACTGCACCATGAAAAAACACATTAGTCACAACAAATGGGCCGATCCATCTCGACCTCAATTTTCTTGGAAACAACTTCAAACGAGAACGATATAATAAAACTTTTTTACCAATTTCAAAGCTCTTTCTAAGAATGAACTTATCATGAACTGCCTTAGTTCTATCTTTATATCTCAATGCAGTTTCAAAAGCATCATTTCTTATTTCTTCCAATTCTTGTAGTTGGAGTCGCCTATGTTTTCCAACTTCAGTTAACTCCATGTTACACTTCTTGACGGCCTAAAAAGCTTTATGTTCTAACTGAACTGGTAGATGACAAGGCTTACCGTACACCAGACGATATGAAGACATACCAATTGGAGTCTTGAAAGCTCTACGATAAGCCCAGAGAGCATCATTAAGATGTAAGCTCCAATCCTTTCTTGTTGGTTTTACCATTTTTTCCAAGATTGATTTGATTTCCCGGTTGGATATCTCAGCTTGATCATTTGTTTGTGGATGATATGCTGTAGATATTCGATGTGTCACATGGTATTTCTTTAATAGAGCTTCTACGGTTCTATTGCAGAAGTGTGAACCTTTGTCGTTAATGATGGCCCTTGGTACACCAAACCTTGCAAAAATGTTAGTTCGAAGAAATTCTGCAACAACCTTAGCATCATCAGTACGGGTGGCCTTAGCTTCCACCCATTTTGACACATAATCAATAGCAACAAGAATGTATTTAAACCCGAAAGAAGATGGAAAGGGTCCCATAAAATCCATACCCCAAACATCAAAGATTTTGCATGCTATGATAGGAGTTTGTGGCATTTCATTTCTAGGACCTAATCCCCCAGTCTTTTGACAGTTTTCACACGTCTTACAAAATTCATGAGAGTCCCTAAACAATGTAGGCCAAAAGAATCCACTCTCTAGAACTTTATAAGATGTTCGCTTGGGACCAAAGTGTCCCCCGCAAGCATAACTGTGACAAAAGTGTAAAATAGACAAGACCTCACTATCAGGAATACATCTTCTAATGATTTGGTCGGCACGTTGTTTCCATAAGTATGGATCGTCCCATACAAAATATTTTGCATGACTTTTCATTCTATCTTTCTGTACTTTTGTAAAGTGAGATGGAAATACCTTAGCTACTAGAAAATTTACCATGTCAGCATACCATGGTATCTCATCTCCAATGACATGAAGTTGCTCATCCGGAAATGCTTCATTGATAGGTGCTTCAACTTCAACTTCTTTGATTAACCGACTTAGATGATCTGCTACTCCATTTTCGCTTCCTTTCTTATCTTTAATGCATATATTGAATTCTTGAAGTAGAAGAATCCATCTAATCAGTCGTGGTTTTGCCTCTTTCTTTGCTAACAAATATTTCAATGCTGCATGATCAGAGTAAACAATTATTTCAGTTCCTAACAGATAAGAACGAAATTTATCCAAAGCAAAGACAATAGCAAGAAGCTCCTTTTCGGTAGTTGTGTAGTTAAGTTGAGCTTTATTCAATGTGCATGAGGCATAATATATCACGTGTGGCTCTTTTCCGATTCGTTGACCTAACACCGCACCAACAGCAAAATAGATGCATCACACATCAATTAAAATGGGAAATTCCAATCAGGTGGATGAAGAATGGGTGCACTTATCAATTTTTCCTTTAAATAGTCAAATGATTTCTAGCATGCGTCATCAAATTGAAATTCCTTTTCTTTTTGAAGAAGCTTGCATAATGGTTAGGCTATTTTTGAAAAATCCTTGATAAATCGGCGGTAAAACCCGGCATGCCCTAAAAATGATCGCACATCTTTGACAGTTGATGGATAAGGTAATGAAGAAATAAGATCAATTTTTGCTTTATCTACTTCAATTCCTTTGGCTGAAATAACATGTCCCAAAACTATTCCTTGTTGGACCATAAAATGGCATTTTTCAGAGTTTAGCACAAGATTTGTTTCCAAACATCTTTTCAAGATAAGGGTCAAATTACCTAGGCATTCTTGAAAAGTATCTCCATGGATACTAAAATCATCCATGAATACCTCGATAAGTTTCTCTAGATATTCGGAAAATATACTTACCATACACCTTTGAAATGTAGCTGGAGCATTACATAATCCAAATGGCATGCGTCGATATGCAAACGTACCGTAGGGACATGTAAATGTGGTTTTCTCTTGATCTTCTGGAGCTATGGGAACCTACACATATCCAGAATAACCATCAAGAAAACAATAATAAGCATGACCCGCTAGCCGTTCTAACATTTGATCCATAAATGGTAAAGGAAAATGATCTTTCCTAGTCATGGAGTTCAGCTTTCTATAGTCAACACATACCCTCCAACCATTTTGAACTCTAGTAGGAACCATCTCTCCTTTATCATTCTCCACTACTGTTATGCCTGTTTTCTTTGGGACAACCTGAAGCGGACTTACCCAACTACTATCAGAAATTGGGTATATGACTCCTACACTTAGCAATTTTAGAACCTCTTTCTTCACAACCTCCATCATTATCGGATTCAACCTACATTGTACTTGTCTACATGGCTTCAAATCTTCTTCCATTAAAATCCGATGCATACAAACTGAAGGACTAATACCCTTAATATCAGCAACTGTCCACCCCAAAGCTGATTTGTATTTCTTCAACACATTTACCAGTTTTTCTTCTTGATGAGATGTCAGTTCACTAGATATGATAACCGGAAGGGTATTCTTATCTCCTAAGAATGCATATTTGAGATGGTCAGGTAAAGGCTTCAAATCCACTTCAGGTGGTTGTTCTATGGAAGGTACAGGCCTATCCACTATCAATAGTAAATCCACAAATTTTCCAATTCTACTCGGGCATGTTCCCAAAGCGGCCACTACCTCCTTGATTTCTTCATCAACGTCATACAATTTGCTCAATTCTTCCAATTTTTCTGTTGCTATTCCTTGTGTCAAAGTTATTTCCAAAGGATCAGCTGATGATAATTGGTACACCATTTTAGTTAATTTCTCAATGACATCAATCATAGATACCTCTTCACCATCTGCAGGATATCTCATGGAATCATATATGTTAAACTTAATAAGTTCACCATCAAATTCCATGGTTAACACTCCATCGTGGACATCAATTTTTGTTTTTGAAGTTTTTAGGAATGGTCTCCCTAAAAATATAGGAGATGGATTAGCCAAACCATTATCTTGCATATCTAACACATAAAAATCCGTAGGAAAAACCAACTCATTTACCTAAACTAAGACATCTTCAATAACCCCTTCAGGATATGTGTTAGATCTATCAGCCAATTGGATAACAACACGAGTTTACTTTAAAGGACCTAGACTTAGGGTGTTAAAGATAGATAAAGGCATGAAATTTATTGAAGCACCTAAGTCAAGCATGCATTTTTCGTACCTCGTGTTTCCAATTTTGCAAGGTATAGTGAAAATACCTATATCTTTGCGCTTTGATGGAAGCTTTCTTTGCAACATTGCTGATACATTTTCTCCCACACTTACCTTCTCATTCTCATTAAGTTTCCTTTTGTTTGTACACAAATTCTTAAGGAATTTTGTATACCTGGGTACTTGTTTGATCGCATCAATGAGAGGAAGGTTAACTTCTACCTTCTTGAATATGTCAAATATCTCCTTGTCATGATTTACCTTCTTGTTTTTAGCCAACTTGCTAGGAAAAGGAGCGGGAATGTTTATAGGAGAATGTGACTTACTCTTCACCGTTGGTTGTGAATCTTCCTTTATTTCTTCTTCAGCCATTGTTTCATCTGTCTCCTTGTTTGTGTCTTCTTCTTCACTCACTTTTCTTGGATCTGACAATTGTTTTCCACTGCAAGTTGTGATAGCACTAGCATTTTCCTTGGGATTTCTTTCAGTCTGGCTAGGAAATTTTGAAGAACCTTGTGCTTGCATTTTTCCAAGGGAATCTGCTAGTTGACTCACTTGATTTTCCAAATTCTTAATACCGTTTCTGGTCTCTTGTTGGAATTGTAAGGTATTGGTAGCTAAAGATTTTACCAAATCTTCCAAAGGCATACCCCCCGATTGTTGTGGAACTTGTGGTGGAGGCATCGGTTGAAACGGTGGTCTTTGCTGATTTGGTGGAATTTGGAAAAATCCGGGAGGTGGATTTGCTCCTTGCTGATTTTGATACATCTATGGTCGGAAATATGAGCTACCACTTTGTTGAGCGTTTCCATACCTTAGATTCGGGTGATCCTTCCATCCAGGATTATATGTTGGAGCAAATGGATCATTCCTTTTTGGTAATGGTTGTCCTCCAATAGCGTTTACTTGTTGTTCTTCCTGCAAAGTAGGACACATGTCAGTTGGATGACCAGTAAAAGAACAAATTCCACATACCTTGGCAGGAATCTTTTCTCCTACAACTCTTTCCACAAGAGCTGTCAAATTCGAAACTTGCGTTTTTAGTTCAGCAATATTGGTTTCTTTCACCTGTTGAGACATAGAAGTATTACCCCTATTACAATATTGAGAGTTAGATGCCATATTAGCAATCAACCTTTTAGCTTCGATGGGTGTTTAATCAACTAAAGCACCACCACTAGTAGCATCTATCATATTGCGATCCATAGGAGATAAACCTTCGTAAAAATATTGTATTAATAATTGTTCACTAATTTGATGATTAGGACAACTACCACACAATTTCTTGAAACGTTCCCAATATACATGTAAAGATTCTCCTCCATCTTGCCTAATACCACATATTTCCTTTCTTATATTAGTTGCTCTTGATGAAGGGAAATATTTTTCAAGGAAAACCTTTTGCATATCAGTCCAAGTATTTACTGAGCCCGCTGGTAGATCATATAACCATTCCTTAGCAGCATCAGCTAAAGCAAAAAGAAAAGCTTTGAGTTTAAGTTGTTCTACACTTACTCCATTCGGTTTCATACCAGAACAAGCTATATGGAATTCCTTGAGAAATTTATTTGGGTCGGTGAAACAGCCTGAACTCATGGAATTGTTGTCTCTAAAACCTATAAAAATAGGTAAGGCTCGTATTAATCCAGGTTTGATTTCACGAGTATCATTATCAGCAGGATAATTAATGCATAAAAGATTGGGGTTGAAGACAGGAGCAGCTAGCTCCTTGAGAGTTCGATCCGCCATTGGTGGATTAATGTAGTAAGGTGTACTACGCAAATCCTCTATACTTTCTTCTCCCTGATTTGTGGAACTTTCTTCAAAAGGTGATGGAATCTGACTAGCTTGTTCCAATTTCCTTCTCGTCCTAGATGCAATAGGAGAAGATGAGTTTGGATCTATGGCTGGAATGATTTGTCCTTGATGCTCGATTGCAAATGATCTCAATTGTGAGTGCCTGAAGATTTCACACAATGAAAGATTAGATGAGTTTACGTGAAGAATTTATCAAAAAAAAAATAAGAAACCACAACAACACCAAAACTAGAGATTATAATCGCCAATTCCCCGGCAACGGTGCCAAAAATTTGATGCACTGTCGTATGCAAAACAAATTTAATAAGTAAATCCTAATTCCCAAATACGTAGTATATGGCAAGAAGGAGTCAAACCCATAAGGAATGATGTTTTAATCACTAATTTTGCTATTGATGTTATAAACCCGTTTATACAATTTCATTGATTCTTAAACTAAATTCGATTATACTAGGTCTTTAATCATGAATTGACAATTAGGGGAGGATTGAATTGGTGACGGAATTAAAATGCCATACATTCACATAAGAAGAATGATTCTAAACAGTTTAATGTTGACTTAGGAAATTCATAGTAACGAATTCCTATACTTCCTCTCAACCTTAATAAATTGAATATGCTCTCAATTTATTTTTGCACCCATTTAATAACCTAGGTTACGAACACTAGATTCAATTAATGGTAGCATTATGAACGGAAAGTAGCCAACTACAATCATAATCACAAAAGCTCGGATCATGCAATTGCACGAATTAATGGTCTTCTTGCTACTATAGACAAATTAATTAACAATTACGGGTTAATTTCGTTGTCTTAGCAAAGACTAAGTCCTAATCTAATCATTTCAAGAATCTTAATCTATGATATGAAATCATTCAATTCAGACCATTAATTAAATCAAACCTCATCTAGAATCAAACATTTAAATTATGAAATGATAATTAAGTTATGATTCCATCTTCAATTCACCCTATCCTGTTCTAACTATTCAAATTTCTACATATTCACAATTCATACAATTATAGAGAAATATTAAAAATTAATGGCAACAACACATTCACAAATTCTATTATTTCAAAAATTAGATAATAATGAAATGATCACAAGTAAAATTACACAAAAACTACTTAGATTCTGCAAAATGAAAATACAAAAATTTACAAAGGAATAGAGGAAACTTATCAATTGAAGTGCAGAATGTCAAATCATCAATAGAATTCAAGAAGATCAAAGGTTGGAATTGTGCATTACATGTATGTTCTAAAGGAATGAAGGAAGAAAAAAAATTACATTCCAAATGTTTTTCAATTCTTTTCTCCTCTCTCTCCCGAACTCTGTTTTCATCTCAAATTTTATCAGGAACAAGTCGCGTGGCAGTTACACGTTTTTAATCGAAAACACGGTCCGTGTTTATGAAACACGGGACCCCCGTGTTTTCTTCCAACTGCTCTACTGACAAGGCTTTACAGACCGATATTCGGGATTAATAACATGGTCCGTGTTATGGAAACACGGGACCCCCGTGTTTTTGATTCTTCCACTCAATTCCTTTGAAAGTTTCAGCTTAGCTTCTCTTGATGTATTTGTTCCCTTTCCAAATTTGCTCTCCTTGATTTGGCATTTCTTGATGTATTCTCTACTTGATTTCTTCTTTTCATTGATTTCTCCATGAATTTCTTCAATTCTTTTCTTTCCTGTAAAATTTATTCAAAGGAGGAAAACTCGACGAAAAGATTAAATCTAGTAGAATAAATGAGGGATAAATGATATTTTTAGACATGAAAATAGTCAATAAATCTCATCTATCATGGAGAGGGAGGTAGGGGAAGTGGAATTTAAGGGGATGTAAGGGAGGTTCTGCTAGTGATTTTAGAGGGTAGAGGGAGTGGTGGTTGCAGTATGAGTGGTAGTGGATGGGGGCACAAAGGGTAGCGGTGGGTGAATTGAGGTTAGTAGAATAACCAACTTTGCATAGCCAAGGCAACTTTTGTATGGAGGATTGAGTGTAGTGAGGGGTGTAGCTTAGTGGAGGGTCGTGTAGGGAGTAATTTGGGTGGTGGTTTGGGCGGCGGTGCTAGATGGCTGCGGCGCAATAGGTGACTGAATAGGTGGCGGCACACAAGAGGGAGCAAATTTCTTGGTTGAGAAAAAAGGGTTTAATGGGGGTGGTTGAAGGGTATTTATAAGCCATGGATGAGGGAAAACAACAAAGGGTGAAGAGAGAAGGTGGACATCATGTGTGTAGGTCGTCGGCCAGCAGCACACGACTAGTGCAAGCTTGCAAAATTGCAAGACCCATTAGCTCGAGAAGGGGGAAAGGAAGGGGGAGAGAGGCATGCTTGAGGGGAGAGAGAGAGGGTGTGATTGGGTGGAGAAGAGAGAGGGAATGACAAGGAAGAGGGTAGGGGTGGCAGGCCGGCGTGTGGCTGTGCAAAGGCTGTGTGTCTGCACATGGAAGTGGAGAAGTCAAAGCGTCACGGAGAGAGAAGGTTGGGGGAGAAGAAAAGAAGAAGAATGGTAGGAGGTCAATCAATCTAGGGAGAATAGAAAGAAAATAAAGGAAGCTGGACCGAGTTTGTTTGCTGGTGAGGGAGAAAAGGAGAGGGCAATGGGCCTAGGCATATGGGAGAAAGGGGTTTGGGCCTCGAGGGTAGGTTGGCCCAGATTGAGGAAGGATGGGAAGAAAGAAAAGTAGAAAGGAGAGGAAGGAGAGAAAGGAAAAGAAAAGAGAGGGGAAAAGGAAAAAGGGAAAAAGGGAGAAAAAGAAAAACAAGTGGGTTGGGGTATTTGAAATATTTTTGTATTTGGGGATATATAAAAATAATAATATTTTAATAAAATAATAATTAAATCCCCTTTATAGTTTAATTTAGGATTTTTGAATGATTTTTTCTAAATTCCATTTTAATTAGCAAAATACCCAAATTTCTCCCAATTAAATTATTTATTAATTTCCTCTTGATTTTGCCTTAATTAATTCCTCTTATTTTAATAAAATAATTTATATTATTAATTTCTCTAATAAATTCTTCATTTGCTAAAATTATCTAAATTAGGGTTTTGGTGTATTTCTATCACAATATCTGATTATCACCTAAATTACTAAAGTGACTAATCTAGGTAATCAAATCTTAATCTTATATTAGTGATCATTAAACTTGATTTATTAATCTAACAAAAAATATGCATAACAATTAAGTCTAATTCACATCTTATGATTATTATTTCGTAACCTTTAATTATTCTTGTACTGCATACTAAGCTGGCCTAGCATATTAACAAAACTAGAAAGTCTAAAATCTAAACATATAAAAATGATAACTTTAATAAACATAGAGAAAAAAAATAAAAAATATTTAATTAAACTATACACAATCATAAACTTAATTGAATAAAAGAATAACAAGAATTCCATTAAACATAATATTAAGTATAAAATGAATAAACAAAACAAAAGAAAGATATAACTTAGCAAAATTACATAACTACCAACACAGTATGATCTTTAATTATTCAGTTACATCAATTAATTAACTAAATCTAAGAAAAAACCCTAATGATTTATAAATAATGAAAAAGGACGTTGAAGTTTCGATAATGGTACTCTTATTTTTTAATTTGATCTAAAATAAGTCGTACACACACACACACACACACACACACACACAAGGCCATATTAATCAAATCCAAAATATGACAAAAATATGGTTTGTATTCATAAATATGAAGTACTTGTATTTTTGCACTAATTGGTTCTCGTTGTGTTTACTGTTGTCAATCAATACATATTTCCTTGTATTTTATATTATATTCCATGGGGGCATACACATATTTATACTATATATGACTAATATTGTGGTATGCCGACATAACGTTGGTGCATAACTCAAGTCGATGTTGTATCTTTTATGATTCTATTTGCACTTTGTATGTCGACAGCTTAGGTGGATGTAGTATCCCAATTTGTGTTAGCCTTATGATAGATGAACTCAAGGTGTGATATCCCTAAGAAAGCCCCATCAATGAATTCTCACCCTACATGTTGGGTTTGGTATCCCATTCGTATGTGTTATGCTACCATGTTTCCTACATTTAGTGGAGGTTTAGATGTGTTTGCTTAACTATCTTAATAATTAAAAGTATATGACTAGTAAATAGAGAAATAATAATGTAGATTATCTTATATGAGTCTAACTTATTGATAAAGTTTTTTATGCTTTTTCTATGATTTATATGTAATAATCTTTTGAAGCTTGTTCTCATGTGATCTCAATGTGAAACATGAGCCTTTACCGTGCTCTAGGTAGTTTGTTCTACTTTTACTTAACTGTGTTAATATTATATATGTTTGGCCACCATTATAATGAGGCTTCTATTTTGATTAGCATATGGTAATTTGTAGGAGTATAACTCTTAGTCAGAGTATATTAGGGATGATGTTGTGGGATAATAGTTAGTCAGTGTTTAGGGATTGAGGTTTTTTTATATTCTTTAGTTAAGATTTAAGATACTCGATTTTGATTGTTTTATCTATTGTGTTGAGATGTTTTTTTTTTAAATTTATTTAAACTCTTAGCTTTGATTTTATATTTTTTTTACTTCTCTACCTTCTATTATATTCTCATCCTTATTGCTCTGGTTGCTTTTTAGTGCATGATTTCTCTTATTCGTTCTTTTATTTTACCTCGAATCAAACATGTGTTATGCATCCATGGATGATGTAGTGGCAACATCCCCTATCTTTGCTTTCAACTACTTTTATAATATGAATTAAAATAATTTAGTGAAATACCCTAAAATTTTAAAACCCTAAATTAGAACATTATCCTTTTATCCAAAAAGATTTAATCTTTGAATATTAATTTAATTCTTTTTATCAACCTTTAACCTACAAATTTAGATAAATCATTTCATAAATTAATATAATTATTTTATCTTACTCTTTTGATTTAAATAAATTATAAACCAATAATTTTACCAAAATTATTTTTCTTAATTTCATACCATAACTATTGGATAAATTCATACTATATCATCTAAATAACCTAAATTTAATCTAGTTTTTAAATCTAACCCTAAATCTATTTTCTTTTTCCTGTTTCCCTTTTCCCTTTTTTCTTCCTTTTCTTCATTTTTCCTTTTCTCTTTCTTCTTTCTTCATTTCTCTCTTCTCAGGTGAGATTATTCCCCCCTTTCTTTTTTTCCATGTGCATCAGCCTCATGCCTTTCTTTCTTTCTTTCTTTCTTTCTTTCTTTATGCCTATCTCTCTATCTGTCTATCTATCTATCTATCTTTCTTTCTTTCTTTCTTTTTTATTTCTTTCTTTCTTTCTTTCTTTATTTCTTCTTCTTCTTCTTCTTCTTCTTCTTCTTCTTCTTCTTCTTCTTCTTCTTCTTCTTCTTCTTCTTCTTCTTCTTCTTCTTCCTCCTCCTCCTCCTCCCCCTCCTCTTCTTCTTCTTCCTAGCCCAATATCCTCTCCTCTCCTCTTTTCCTCATCTGCACATTACTCCCCAAACACACCCATATCTCCCTCCTACATGCAACATACCAACACCTTACATTTCCTTTTTTTCATTCCTGATAAAAACATGCTTTTATCACCACCCTCCTCACATTGCTTTCCTTCTCTTTATGGCCCTTACAACACCCTTTCCCCTACTTGCACTAAACAATCCTACAACACCTCTACTAGCCATATATCAATCTTTCTATGCCCTTGTATTGCCTGCCCATCTCCTAAAAGCTATCACCTACAATTTGCATGTGTAAGGTTACCCCTAATCTTCTCCTTCTTCTTCTTCTTCTTCTTCCCTTCTTCTCTTCTCCCTCATGCCTTGCCTATTCTCTCCCTCAACCCTCCTTTCCTTCTTTCTTCTTTTTCTATACCTCTATTTTTCTTCACCATCACCATCACCATGTCCTCCACCACTAACCCAGCCCCACCATTGATCACTTCCCTTTTCCATCCTGCCCTCCTTATTCCTCCTCTATCACCCTATTTTCATTTCTTCCTCTAGTGTAACTTCTTGTAGATAACTTCTCCCTATCACAAACTAGAATCCCTACAGCCATGCCAAGGGTAATAATAGTTTTTGCCATTTCCACACCCTTTAAATAAAAGTCGCCACCTCCTCCACCCTGCAACCTCCATATACAACTCAGACTGCCACCTCAATGCCACCAATCACTATACTACAGCCCTTACATACATCCCCTCACCTGGACATACCATTTAACCTCGAATACCTCCTCTTGGCCACCTCATCCTCACTCCATTTCATCTACCATCACATCCTCCTAGCTTTCCTTCCTCCAGCCACAAGCACCACCTTCTTGCACCATCAATTAGTAGCCACCCATCACTGCCTGCCCCCTTTTTCTACTCCTTTTCTTTATCTCTTTTCCTTTCCCTACGCTCTCCATTCCTAAAACTTGCACCACTAGCATAGTTGCCTTCAACCTTCTTGCACCACTTCACCCAACCATGACCATCTCCAAACCCTCCACCTCCTACACCCAATGACTAAATCAACACCACCCATCCACCATCTTAGTCTACTTACCAACTAAGCCATCTTATCCCCCTCTATATGCTATATGGCTCATTTATATTGAATAAATATTTTTAATAAGGATTATTATTTCATTAATCAAGTGTTAATATGGTATTTGTGATATTATTTCAAGGTACAAAAGTTATATTACCATAGCTTAATAATTTTTAGGTGGTTATTAGTAAATTTTACTTTTTCTAGAAACTAGGTAACCTTTTTATCCCATTAAAATGTTTGGATATAGGATGGTATCACATTAGGGTTTTGACATGTAATTTGTGGTAGACATGTCTTGTTATAAATAATTATGTGATTATTATTGTTATCTTGAAAAAATTGAAAAAAAGGCATGCTATCCTATATAAAATAACATGTGTACAAAACTATGATTAAAATGGGTTTAATGTTGGAAATTAATGTCATATGATATGCATATATGAAAATTTTAGGTTAAGTATGTTAAGAGAAACTGGTAGAAAAGTTATTACTATCATGTGCCCGAAGGGTAATTTGGTCATTTAAGAATGTAATGATGTTTAACCTTAACAAGAATACTAAATATTACTAAAAATGGTGGTAGAGGCTTGCTATTTTAAAAAACATATGTTTAAGAATGAATATAACTATTATATGGTCTAAGGATATTTTGGTGATTTTGAGTGTACCATGATGATTATTCAAATAAATATGCATGATAATTATTATTTGATGTTGGGTTTGAGAAAAGGAGTTTTTTCTCTTCAAAACACATGCTTTTAGCATGATTATCAATATTTTATGGTCTAGGGGCATTTTGATAATTTTGAGTGTACTATGGTGATTATTCTAATAAAAATGTTGGGTATGATAATAGGTTTTTGCTATCTTAGAAACACATGTTTTAGCATGATTACCAATATTATATGGTCCAAGAGTATTTTAATAATTTAGAGTGTACCATGATGGTTATTCAAATGAACATATATGATAAGTATTATATGATGTTAGGTATGAAAATAGGGGTTCACTATCTTAGAAATACATGTTTCAACATGAACATCAATATTATATGGTCTAGGGGTATTTTGTTAATTTTGAGTGTAATATGATGATTATTTTAATAAACATAGATGATAAGTATTGTTTGATATTAGGTATGAGAATAGGGGTTTGCTGTATTAGAAACATATGTTTTAGCATGATTATCAATATTATATAGTCTAGGGGTATTTTGGTAATTTTGAGTGTACTCTGAAGATTATTCTAATAATCATGCATGATATGTGTTATTTGCTGTTAGGGAGGAGAATTAGGTTTTGATATCTTTGTAATGGATGTTTCAACATGATTGCAATATTAAATAGTCTAGGGTATTTTGATAATTTTTAGTGCACTATGATGTTCATTTTAATAAACATGCATCATAAATATTATTTGATATTAGGGATAAAAATAGGGGTTTATTATCTTAGAAACACACGCTTCAACATAATTATCAATATTATTATCTAGGGGTATTTTGGTAATCTTCATTACACAATGATGAATATACTAATAAACATGCATGAAATGTGTTATTTGTTGTTCAACATGAAAATATGGGTTTTGCTTTAATAGATATACTTATTTCATAATGATTATTATTATTATATGGTATAAGGGTATTCTGATAATTTGAGATATGCCATGATGATTATTCTCATAAACATACAGGATGTGTATTATTTACTTTTGAGCATGAGAATATGTTTTTTGATGTTCTAGAAGCACTTGTTATGGTTTTACATGTATGATTATGCATAAGAACAAAGTGATTATTTGTTGCATTAGGTAAATTAATGATATCATAAATAATTTAATTATGGTATGTTATCCTTTTAAAGGCAAGTTGATAAATAAAATGGAATTAGTAATGAAAATGGATTGTAAGGTTGTAAGTTTAGCTTCAACTGTATTTTGGTCATTTATGACCTAAAGTGATTATGTATGAGTAATTTAGTCCATGACGGCCTTAGTATACTTATAATGTTGAAATTGATATTGATCTTGATTATGGTTATCTCATAATGTTTGGAAATGAATAGAAATGGTTAAGTAAGAAAAAATGGATATGAGTGATTTATATGTGTTTTCTTGGTCATCCTTATAAAATAATAATACTTAATGTGAAAGAATTTGAGATAGGAAATGATGGCTTTTTAAGTGTTGTTACCTTAAAGACATAGATTAACCCATGATTATTTATTCATTTTGCTGGTGTGCTTTAGTGCCTTAGCCAAACCCTATATTATACTCTATTTTTTTTCTATGGACCTAAGTAGGGGGTATCCAAACTTATGGATTAATTGTCCTTGTCAGTAGGGTACTGTGTACCTTTGTATACTAGTGAGATCAAAGTACATTTGGGTTGCTGGTTGATAGTATAATATCTTAACATAATTCTAACATAAAAAAATTTATTTTTCTATCTTACCTTAACTCCCTAATCATAAATTTTATTATTATTTTGGATTATTAATACATATCCTAAAATAAATTATTATAAGCCAATCCTAATATTAAACCCAAGCCTAAATATTTTCCTTTTTCCTTTCCCTACATACCTTACTTCTTATTTTTTCTTCTTACATGAAGATGTTCTTTTTCCTCGACTAAAATCCCCTACCGTACTCCATACTTTGCCAACTCCCTCTTTTTCTAGGTTGAAATTATTATCTAATCACCACCCTTCCTCTTCTCTTCCTACGTGCATATAAAGCACATTTAATTCATAGAGACACTCCTCCTTTTCCCTCCTTTTTCCAACAAAAATTTTCACCACCATTATCCTTCGTTCCTTTTTCTTTCTCTCTCTTTCGAGTCACAAAAATGACCCCAAAAAACTACCTTCTACGAGCGCAACCAAGGCGCTGACACCACCATCGGTAGCCCTTGCTCTTCCTTCACCACCATCATGTGCAACCTTTGCCATTTCCTCATCCAAAGAATAGGCCAAACCCACTGCAAGTAGCCCCTTAGCTAAAGCAAACCATGCCAATCCTACCCCTACCTCCTACAAAAGCTTCCATTCCTACACCCACTACCTATGGCAGCACACACCGCAACATTTTCTTATTTCCTTTTCCTTCCTTGATGCAGCAATTTCCACCGCAACCTACTCCCTTGCTGTAACAATTTTAACTATAGACCACCCATTTGCTATAATAAACCCAGATGTAGCTCACCTCCCTTGCTCGGTAATCCCAACCGACCCCCTCCTTCATTGAGTAAAATTTTGTTGACCACACGTTTGAGCTTTAATTTGGTTTTTCTCCAATCCTTTCTATATTTATTTCCTTAAACCTTTTTCTTAATTATATCATTTAAATTTTAATCTTGTTTTGTTATTTTTTCTTAGGTAATTTGCCACAGGTTCTAGAAGAGGTAGAATATGATAATTTGCTCAGAGACTGAAGGCTTTTTCATAAAGATACTAGTTGATGTTTAGGGATTTGTGTTAAATGTTTGAATAGCTATGTATATTATCATGTTATTGTTATTATATTATTAAATGCATGTTGTTAATGATATGTAATGATAAAATGGATTATATGATCGAAAGAGAGTAAGAATGATGAAATATGTGCTAATATGATGCTGCTATGGTAAGAATATTTTATGGATGATTATAACTTGTGGAAGAATAATATGATCCTAAAAAAGTATGATAAGTGGAAAAGAAGTATATTTAAGACGCATGTTGGTAAATGGAGGATTTGGAAATAATGATATTAATGGTATAAGATTTTTATAAAATATGGGCTATCGGCTATCTTTGAGCACATTTTGGTCGGTATGGGTTAATATGAGAATTTTGGTATTTTAACATGTTAGGTGGATTAAAATTATTCTAACCACATGATGTGGGGTGATTGGAGTGATGACGAATGTCATAAGTTCCTTAAAATGAGAAAATGGTCTAATTTGGGAACAGTAACCTTAAAATGGTAATGTTATTATCATATGTGCAAAATGTTAGAGTTAAGATAAAATTTTGATATGTTGTTAATATGGGTATTTTAAAGATGTATGTTGAATTTTGTAATTATATAAGCCTTATGGAGAAATTTTGACTTACATGTGAAATTAGGGTTTTAGGAGCCTTATGACAAGTAAATTTTGAGATAGAGCTATTACCTTATGTGTAAGACGTGAGAGTTAGACTTGAATTTTAGGTATATTAAGAAAAATAATATTTAAGGAAGATAAACAAAATTTAGGGGGCAAATGACTAATATAGGGGAAGTTATATCTAACTTGTGAATTTAGGGTTTTTAGATGAAAATAAGTAAGTTAACCTTTAACAATGATCTTGTAATCCATATATTGATGTTTTTCTTTCCTTAATTTCGTTTTCTACATATCAAAGCAATCATGAATATGATTTTAATAATTTAAAGTGAAAGAACCAATGAGTTAGGACCATTTGTATGTGTCTATTCCATTATATGAGAATTTTAGTCGGGCATGTTCTATCCTAGGATTGTATATTGATAACCGTTTCATTGGTTGAGAATACTGGTAGGATGCATTTTACCTAGGGTTGTATATTACTACTATTCCACTAATAAGAATAGTGGCTAGGAGCATTTTTCCTGGGGTGGAATAACTATTCCACTAGTTGAGTATGGTGGGGTCCTTGTACTCAATCTAAAATAAATCTTGACAATGATCATAATAATTGATAATATACTAGACATTTAAATTGGAAGACTACATAAGTCAAGACCCGTTGTACCTATCCGTTCCACTAGACGCGAATAGTGGCCAAGAGTGTTCTAGCTTGAGGTTCTATATATTGATGACCATTCCACCAATAGAAAATAATCACAAGGAGTGTTTTACCCTAGGGTTGTATATATTGAGAACTGTTCCACTAGTTGAGAATAGTGTGGTTCCTAAACTCAACATAAATAAAATAATAGATCATGTCATATTGTAATGGTATGAATTTGAAATTAGTAATTACCCTATATTTGTTATTATATCTCATATGTATACTTCTTTCTGTTGTAAATGCATGTAATTATATATTTTTCTTATTTTGACTATTTTGTTACCTTAATTAGTATATAGGGCAATGATCATCCTTTCCATAGGTCATGTTCATTCCCACGAGTAGATGACTGTGATATTTATGTGTAGGTAAATGAGGACCCAGTTTTTTATGCTTTGTACCAGGTAGAGTGACTTTGTGTATCATAAATTTTTGGTGTAGAGTCATGTTATTCTGATGCTATTTTTACTCGATTACTATTTTGGACTCTTAGATTTATGGTATCCCTTTTTTCTATATTTTGGATTATGGTATGTCGAGTTAATCGCCAATACTTGTATTTATGTTTATGAAATCTCTCTCATTTCTATTTAACTTATTTAGAATTTTAAATTATTTTACCATATGATTAGCATAAGCATGGGATGGTAAGCTAAACTTATGTTAGTTACAGTGGTCATATAT
This sequence comes from Tamarix chinensis, assembly GCA_030549775.1. Taxonomy (NCBI): domain Eukaryota; kingdom Viridiplantae; phylum Streptophyta; class Magnoliopsida; order Caryophyllales; family Tamaricaceae; genus Tamarix; species Tamarix chinensis. The sequence continues at coordinate 58,473,360 of CM060177.1, read as the reverse complement.
GGTTACTTTGATTTTACTTCTGATGTAAAATGAAATTTTTTAGTAGTAAAATCTTGGGTGCTATAGATAGTCTATAAGATGCTATGCCGACCTTATGTGCTAGGATGACTAGGGCAGCTTAGTGTCTTCAGATTCATTTGATCTCCCTTCTAGTAAATAAAAATGGCAATGTTTGATATTTAAATGGAAATGGTAAATATGTTGGCTTGGTGGTAGCCTTTGTGCCTACCTGTTGTTTGGGAGTAGCCTTTATGCCAACTTGTGGTGTAGCAGTAGCCTTTTGTGCCTGCCTATGGTTTGACAACAACCTTTGTGCCTACCTATGGTTTGGCAGCAGCCTTCGTGTCTCCTTATGGTTTGGTAGCAACCTTTGTGCCTACCTTTAGTCTAGTAGCAGCCTTTATACCTACCACTAGTTGGTAGTAACCTTTATGCCTCCTTATGGCCTAGTGGAAACATTTGTGCCTATCTGTGGCCCAATGGTAGCCTTTGTATCTACCTATGATGATGTGTTTTTATTACTTGTATTGATGGGACTATCGATGTTATGAGATGTTGTGGTGTTTGATAATGAGATTTGTGACTATGTTTATAACTTGAGAATGATTTGGCTTTCTAATTATACTACATTGAGCCTCCCTTGGATGCTTCATTATTGAGTTCTGGTTATTTCTAGATGAATGAATATCGGTAGTATATGGTCTTGCTGTTATATGGTTATATGAATAATTATCTCATTTCAATTCACATATGAATAATTAAATATTAATGTATGGTAGTGATGTATTTTATATGTTCCATGCAAACCTTGCATATTAGGGGTTATTTAGTATCATTGTACCAAAGGGTTTCTCTCTTGGGCCCTCAAATTATTCAATAGGTAGTAGCCTTTAAAGGTTAGCATGAAGGACCAGTTCAATGCTATCCTTCAGGTTGAGAGTGTAGGGTTACCCATGTTTCTTTCTGGTGACTTTGAACCTAAAGTTTATGAATTTCTTATAGTCTAAATATATCTCATTTCACTATGATTTTTGTGACCACTAATTATGGGTTTTATTTGAAATTTTATTTAATTTCTTTAACTCTTTTACAAATCTGATTTATAATTGTTTTCTTAATTTAAGTGAAATAATGTTTTTAGATTCAGTACTTGGTAACAGAATGGTAGAGGAAACAAGTTTGAGACTAAGTATGACAATAGCGACCTATAATTTACTATCATAGCTTCCATATTTATCTTCTAAAAACAAAATTTTTTAGTTAAATATTTTGGGGGTGTCATAAGTTGGTATTAGAGCATTTTAAAAATCTTTTCTATCTTAAATTGTTTGAGTTGATATCACCATTTGTCATTAGAGGTTTTGGTTGCTGAGAATTGTTTATCGATTAGAGATTTGGCTCTTGCAACCTTTAATGTCTTAATTAAAAAGGGTATTTTCTTTTTCCATTTATTTTTAAAATCCGAATTAGACATGTAAGTATTGAGGATGGGTGGACTAAGTGGCCTTTCACATGAGTTGATGTGCTATGCCCATGTTGGACATCATCTTTCTTAATGTGCTTTTGTTTTGTAGCAATCAACATTGCCCTTAATAGATGTGTCTGCAATTTGGGGAGAGCACTCGAGACTTTCATGGAAATCATTCATTATCCCCCTATATCTCAACTTCAACCTCCACCACCTATGTATTAATAACAGGTAGGCATTAGAGAGGATTGGCTCCAAAGAATCTTGCATCATCAACTAGAAACCTACAATAGAAAGGAAGACTCCATTGTCCTAGAAGGTTATATACAGGATTTTGATAGGACATTTGAGGTAGTTGATTGCCCAGAAGTGCGAGAGGTGAGTATGGCTGCATTCTTTCTTCGAGGGCCAACAAATGCTTAGTGGAAAGACTTTTTCATTCAAGAAAGAAAATATATATCTTAAAAGAACTTTAATACTATGCTTCGCACATGTTTATAAATGAAGACCCTCAAGAGGGATAAGCTCAAAGATTTCATGTAGTTGACTCAAGGATACTTAACGCTATGAGAGTACTATGTGTGATTTATGGAATTGTTGAGGTTTTCTCCTTGCATAGTAGCTAGCGAGGCTAATGTTGTCTTCTAGTTAGAGGAAGGACTTCATGTTAATATTCCAAAGATTATGTGCGCAACTAATTTTCATCACTTGGATTCAATGCAGAAGTTGGAGTATGGCATTGAAGATTTGGTCCAGGAGCAAACCTCCATCCTAGGTAAGAGAAAGAACAAAGTGTTAGACTTCAGAGGAAAGTTTCACCACCATAGTGTTAGAGTTTCAACTATTCAGCATTAGACTAGGGTTTGACACCGGAATGGTTAATGTGTTTACCTTAACTGAGGAAGCCAGAGAACGATCTAGCATTACTAAATTTGTCGGTGCAGATGAGATCACCCAAGAAAGGATTTGTATGGGGAAGTTGATTTAATGCCACGATTGTGGTTAGCTAGGGTATAGAAGCTTCATGTGCTATAGCGCGGCCCATGGTGGAGTTTAGAGGTCCTTGAAATAGCTTGTTTAGTAGGACTAAATGCATGGAGCGTTTCGCTTAGCCCGTCTAGTAGGACTAGATGAGCATGTACTCGATCTAGATGCATCTCCTTTTGTTATGCCATTTGTTCCTTCTTAGTCATTTCAAACCATTAGCTTGCATGTGCTTTTTTTTTCTAGTGGCCTTTTTCCTATTAGCTAGGGTTGTCTTAAAGGGGTAGTTACCCCCAAGTTCTATAAGTTCCCTTATACGTATCTCAAGGAGTGAGGCATAAAATTAGGGGACAAAGTTTGATTTAAGGGTGTAGTGATATAAGACCCAGAATTTTTTAACCATAAATTAGAATATTTAATCTTTTATCTATAAAATTTGATCTTTAAATATTGATTTAATTATTTTTGTCAACATTTAACTTATAAATCTAGATAAATTATTTAACAAATAAATATAATTATTTTATCTTACCTTGTATATTTTAATAAACCCTAAACTAATAATTTTATCCAAATTATTTTTCTTAGTTTCATGCCCTAGTTATTGGATAAATTAATCTAATATCACCTGAATAACCTAAATTTAATATAGTTTTTAATTCAAACCTTAAATATTTTTTCTCTTCTTTTTTCCCTTTTTCCATTTTATTTTTTTCTTCCTTTTTAATTTTCTTTTTCTTCTCCCTTATTTCTGTCTTTCGGGCTAGCTTATTCCCCCCTCTTTTTTTCTTCATACCCTAAGCCTTTATTTCTTTCTTTGTTCTTCTTCTTCTTCCTACCCATGCCAACTCTTCTCTCATCTTCTCTTTCCTCATGCCCCAATAATCGTAATGTAAGGGCATCTTATGAGAACTATCAATTTTCTTTTGATAATGATGAAGATCAAGAGGAATTAGCATATATGGAGATAGAACCAATTATGCATGATAATTCATATACATCTAATGTTTCATGAAGTCATTTTTCTTGCAAGTATTGTGTATATTTACAAGAAATTCATGAAGTTTATGATGGATGAAGATCTTTGAGGTATAAGGTAATGGAAAGGAGTTATAAGATCATAAAGTGTGAGGAAGAGCAAGGCTACATGACTATGAAGTTTTATCACATATGATTACATCTATGCATAACATTATTAAGTTGGATAGCTTTGTTATTTTTGTTGTCTACTTTGCAATTCTTATAAAATTATAATTGTAACTTTATTTGTAAGACATGGATAGTGAATTAGGAAGGTTAAATCATTAATAAGGCTAGTATAGGGCTTCTTAATGAAAATTCCTACAAGGATCCATGCCTATAAATACTTGTACTCTAAGGTGTTGGCACATTAGAACATTATATCCTAAAATGAAAGTTCTTTCAAAACTTGGGAGAATATAGCACATGCAGTGTTTATTCTCTTCTTCTCTTCTCCTTTCTTAAGTGTGTATTTAGAAGTAGCAAGGGTGATCTAGTAAGAAATATGAGGTTCTCATTAGAGGATTTATATCTTATATTAGATCTACTCAAATTGTATCATCATTCGAAAGCAACTAAAGACTACACAAGTGAATTTGAGCGTTAGTGTTCATTTTGCATCTTTGTACTCCTTCAAACAAGGCCCTGAATTATTTTAGAAGATTTAAAGACAATCTTCTATATCAAAAGTGGATCAAAGCCTCCTTGAAGTCTAATCACAAGTGGTGCAAAAATACAACCAAGGATCAACCATCTTCATCACCTTATGTGGAGTTCAAGTAAGTTTCTTAAATAGTCTTGGTAGAGTCTTGTGAATTATTTTGAGTTCTTGTTATTTCTTGTAAAATGTGAATGTTGCACCTGAATCTTGAAGAATCTTGCATGGTTCTTGCATTATTCTTTGATGTTACTGCATATTAGATTTGTCATTAGGTAGTAATATTTATTTTAATTTATGTGCAATATTAATTCCAATGTGTAATGTGCTTAATTTGAACATGTGTTTTTATTTTTATTTTACCTAGATTCATGCATATTTAGGTTATCTATAGTATTTACAGGACACAATTGGTGTTCCGTTATTGTGTTGAAAATTTACTAAGCATGGACGATTGAAAGCATTAGTGTTTTGGTGTTGAATGAGAATGATTGTTGTGTGCCTGTGTTTGAAAGTGAGTCATGTATATTTGTGTACAAATATTTAAGAATTTGGTGATATTTTCATGTGTTTTTAAAGAAAATTGGATCATTATTAACTTTGCATGCAATGTAACTTGAACAGTTCAAATGCATATGAAGATGTTTCGAATGCTTGAATAGGGTTTTCAAGTAAGTTCTGCTTATTTTATGATATGAGTTTTACAAGTGTGATTTCGTGTGTCTTTTACTTTGCGTCTATTGATTTGTAGTTTCATTGATAATTGTGTTTTGTAAATCCATGAACTCTAAATTGGAAAAGAAGAATTGTCTAGGAAAGCATAAAGAGAAGGTAAGGAATTTGGTTTTAACCTATTAAAACCAAGTGGAATTTGAGTGATTGTGATAGAAATTATCAAACATGGAGGGAAAAAATTTTAAATCCATGTTTGAAGCCATTCAAAAACATTCTAATAACTTGTATTCCACTAATGCACAACTTAGAAAATAGTCAGTTATGCAAACACAATGGGGATAGGTTAGAGTTTAGGTTACTTGAACAAGACTTGGTCTAAAATGTCCAAGAGTATAAAGAATTCAATGGGGATAGGTTTGGAAGTGCTATTAGCTCAAATAATCCAATTAAAGAGAGGAATTTGAATTCAAGAATAGACTGTGAAGAAAAGTCTATAGGAGATGGAAGTAATAGGAAGTTCCTATAGACAGTTTGAAGAGAAACGTAATTTTTCTTCGATGTTCAAGCAACTGTTGTGGTCCTGAAATTAGATCAGATTATATTATGCTCAATGTTGTTATTGTGGGAAGTTGGTTTCCAACCTGGTTTATCAAGTTTTGAAGGTCTCAAGGCCAATGGTTGAATGGATCTCATTTATCGGAAGCATAGAGGTTTGGAAAAACATAAATTTATAGTTTAGCTTATCTACCATCGTGCATTATTTGTTAAATCCAAGTTGTATCAGTGGGAATCACTCCGGATAGATTAAGTGATATTTGCAAAAATGAAGAAAAGGACTTCGATTATCTCCTTACTAAATGTCCAGGTGCGTGTGTTCTCTAGAATTACACTATGAGATGGTTGAAGTTGTAGGGGAACTTTACCAATTGGCAGAGTTGCTTTAACTAGTTGATTAAAAAGATTAGAGGGAAGGCAAGAAGGTGGTGTGGAGGGCTATTTTCAATGCACTACTCTACCATATTTGGATTAGTAAAAATGTGGTTGTCTTCCAATTGCTATAGAGGAATCTAAGAATGACTATGAGATAGCTCATTACTGAGATTTTTGTTTGATTTATTGATACTTCAAATGTGCATATCAATAATTACTTAGAGTGGCTTGATAGATGGATGGTATAGTTTGGCTTGGGGTATGCCCCTTGTGATTTTGCAATTTTGGTAAAAAAATACCTCATTCCTCACTTTTTGGCAATAAAATTTTATTAATTACCATAAAAAAATTGGATTTTCCATGACCATCAACCTAAGTATCATTAAAAGGAGGATAAGGGCATTAAGCTTAATCTCCCTGACTTTGATGGTAAGCTTGATGTAGATTCTTTTCTTGAGTGGTTACATGAGGTGGAAAATATTTTTGAATTTAACGATTATCAAGAAGAACAAAAGTACAAATTATCAACTCTTAAATTTAAGAAGTTTGCTAGAATATAGTACGATAATCTAAAGAGGACTAGGCAACGAGAAGGAATATCCAAAATTAAATCTTGGGAGAAACTTAAGAAACATATAAGAAAAAAATTCATTTCTAAAGCGTATGAATAAGGTAACTACATCAAATTAACTACTCTTAGGAAATGACTACTAAGTGTCTAGGAGTATGTTAGTGTAACACCCCCAAATTTACTACTGAAAATTTTCATTTAATTTAAAAGAGTTTAGCGGAAACGAACAGATAAAACTATAAATTTGGGGGCATTACCGCCACACTTAGTACCAGATCAGTTCACTCCTATTGACCCGATACTAAGTGCTAAGGATAAACAAGATTGATGGTCAAGTACAAATCATTAATAAAACACTGGTAATTAGTAAAACACAAGTCATACAGAATCAGAGTGCGAAAGTCGAAAGTTACAATCCAAAAGTACAGTTATAAGGTACCAAATATTAGAGGACGTAATACAGCGGAATAAAACGAAATATGATAATACAGGGAAAAAAATGGAGGATGAACTTTGGCCACGTCACTCTTGACCCCCAAGCTAGGTCCAGGCTCAACTCTCAGCCCTGCCCGATGCCTCATAAGCATCGTAGGCATCGAAGACATCGCCCCTACCTGCACAAACTCAGACGGGTCTTCTGATTGTGGGAATGAGCAGCACCCATGAAACGGGTGATCAGTACGCTATGTACTGAGTAAGGTAACAGACGCACTAAGGCCAACATACACAGAGATACATGACATAGAAGACATGGTATAATTACGTAGATAGCATGCATTAACATAGATAAACAATACCGGCTATGAATAAGATAATTTTTTCATTAGATTTCTGATAAATATAATTGATTCACATCATAGTCTTTATTAATCTATGTGAGTGCGGGAACCCCTCTATTATAGCCTGTGGAACAGTCACGAGGGTCATGCCCTACCACTATTTTAGCCGGTGGACTGGTCACGAGGGTAACATACCCTGCCACTATTATTTGCCGGTGGACCGGTCTGGCCTTGACTCACAAGGTGTTCCGCTGTAATTATTCGTATATTTCCTATGTCTTATCATTATTATGATTGGTTTGTTGAGCGCGGAATCCCCCACTATTATAGCCAGTGAAACGGTCACGAGGGCACATGCCCTGCCACTATTATTTGCCGGTGGACCGGTCATGAAGGGCACCCCGACCCTAGCCACTATTATTTGTCAATGGACCGGTCTGGGTCCGGCTCAACATCTTTCTCTATAAGTGATTAGTGTCTTAACATATCTTATTCAAAAGATTTTCACCCTTGACATGCATGGCTAACTATATCCGCACTTAGCCTCCGAGGAGGGCCTATCCGATATCTTGAGACTTATGTACCTCCTAACTATCCTCGACTTCCTTCCCTTAACCCATTTTCTCACACCGGAAACCCAACTTCTAAGTTTGTGGGTCAGGGCCCACCACCTTATACCCCCGACGTCTACTCACCACCTTAACCTAGGGTTTTCACCAGAAACCCTAATCTGAGCCTATGTGGCCCTTCCTTCTCTGCCTCCCACAACCCACACTACTATAATGCCCCACGTGTCATGACTCTCAGACTCAACTCTCCCCTCATACCTCACTCCTCGTTTATTTTTATTATTTTCTTTCTCTTTTTCCACCTCCTCAAATTAGGGTTTCCTCCCCAAACCCTAGCTGGTCCCTAAGTACCCTTATATTATCCTATGTACTATTTTCACCTCGAGCCTCTAGAATCCCAAACAAACCTTCCATTACCTTCCCCACGTCCCAAAGTAACTTTCCATGCATAAGGTTCACCCCCATGCAAACCCCTTGATCTCTACCATGCTAAACCCTAAGATTTCCATGCAAACCCTAGTTCTCCCATGTAATTTTAGTTTCTCCCACTCTTTCATTTTATTTAATTCCCCTTTTTCTCGTCCATTCATGGATCACAGATTACCTAGGTCATCATTACCTACGTTAGCCAACTTACTTCCCCTTGGTTCTCTTACTTTCTCATTTTTCTCTTTCATGCCTCCATCCTACAACACCTCATCAAATAACCTAGCATGAATGTCGTAAGGGTCACATCACATCACATCATATTTGTAGCATATCCATATTAGCACAAACCAGACAAGAGTACGAGAACATACCTCGCTTCCAAGCTGCGCTACACAATAAAAATAGATAACATATAGAACACAACATATAAATCATACAAGGCATCGAAGGCAAGTAAAACACGTAACATATAGGCGGCCTTAGTTACGTCCTTACCTAAATAGGCACCGGGCTTGGAGCACGCTCCTACGCCTCCTGGGGGTTTTGATCTGGTTCACCTATAAGAGGGAAATACTAAGGGTTAATCTCCCTCTACTGGAATTACCATAATTTTCCTATCTTACCCCTATCATGGCCTAATACTATGGCTAATATTAATAATAGTAGTTTATAAATAAAAGGTAGGGTTATTATTATTCTCAAGATAGTTAAACAAATCACCACTAGTCAAAGTAAGTCTTAGTAAAATCCATAGTATTAAAGTAAGGTTTTCAATATTACTAATAACAATATTATTAATGATACTAATAATAATAATAATAAGAATACTAATAATATTAAGAATACTACTAATGACAATAATAAGAATGGTTATAATGATAATAATGATGATAATAATAATTGAAATCATAGTAGTATTAGTAATACTAATAATGATGATAATAATAATAATCATAATAATAATAATAATAATAACAATAACAACCCTGATCACGATAATAATAATAATAATAATAATAATAATAATAATAATAATAATAATAGTAATAGTAATAATACAAATAATAATAAGAATAATAAAAATAATAATAATAGAGATAATAACAATGATAATAATAGTTAGAATAATAAACATAATAATACTAATACTAATAATACTAATAATAATAGTAATGATAGTGATAATGATAGTAATAATAACAACAACAACAACAACAACAACAACAACAACAACAATAATAATAATAATAATAATAATAATAATAGTGGCAATATTAATCATAATAAGAATACTAAAATAATAATATGAAATAATAATATTAAGGATAATAATGATGGTAATAATAGTTAAAGTAATAAATATAGTAAATATAACCATAATAATAAGAATAATAATAATTTTGATAATAATAATAATAATAATAATAATAATAATAATACTAAGAGTAAGACAATAATAATAATAACAACAATAACCACCATAAGAATACTAAAATAATAATAATAATATAGACAATAACAATGTTAGTCATAGTTAGAGTAATAAACATGATAATAATAATAATAATAATAATAATAATAATAATAATAATAATAATAATCATAATAACACTAATAATAATAGTTAATAATATTAAAAATCATTAACACATTTAATAACAAGGGTTTAGGGGTTAAGGAGTTGGGGAACAACCTAGGCTAGGTGGTGGTGCCAGCGGCAGCGGCGGTGAAGGAAGGGAGAATTGGAGAGTTGGATGTGGAGGCTAGGGGAGAGGGAAGTAGAGGAAAATGGAGGTATAGGGTGGTAGGGCAGGATCCCCTGGTTATTTTGAGGGGTAGAGGCGGCGCTGCAGGCGGCGGTATTAGCGGCAACTGGTGACACGAAGGTGGCGAGGGGGTCGAATGGGTTTGTTTGGGGAGGTAATTTCACACAGCTGGGGCGGCTGGTGTAGAGCAAGGCAGGGAAGGCTGGTGGTTGGGTCATGTAGAGGGCGATGTAGGGAGAATTTTGGTGGTCGGAACGGGCGGCAAAGGCTGTCGACGGCGGAGGAATGGCTGGTTGAAGAAGGGCGACGCATGGTTTGGTTTTTCTAGGCTCCAAATTCCAAACTCGATTAAGGTAGCCTTCGAGGCTATTTATAGGCCAATTGGGAAGGGAAAATGACAAGGATGCGTGGGAGAGTAGGGGGTAGGGTTATGGCTTCTGTTCGGCGAGAGTAGTCGGCGCAGGTCTATGTGTGCAGACCATGCGTTATCGGGGAGAGAGAGGGATAACATGTGGGAGAAGGGAGGAATGGTCGTGTCGAAATTGTAGGGGAGTCAATGGGGAGGAGAGGGGAGGAATGGCCCATGCAGGGACCGTGGACGTTGTAGGCTTTTTCCCGACGAGATTTTTAGTTGCAAGAGCGAGTGGGAGGTAGAAGATGAAGTGCAGGGCTGGACCGGCGGTCCAGGAGAAAAGAAAAGGAAGAAAGGAAAGGTTGAACCAGCCGGGAGAGGGGGAGAGGAGATGTGTGGGGAGTTGGGCCGCGCAGGGGGGAAGGGTGTTGGGCCAGCGGTCGGCCCAGGTTGGGGAAAAAAATAAAGGAGAGAAGGAAAGGAAAGAAAAGGAAAAAGAGGGAAAAAGAGAAAAAGAAAAGGAAAAAGAAAAGGAAAATGGGTTTAACTAAAATGATTTCATTTATAAAATAATAAGATACCATATTTTGGGGTAATAAATTTATTTAATAATTTAATTGAATATAATTAAAAGATAAGGGTTTTAAAAAGATCATTTTAGTAAAGTATTGATTTGGAAAATTATTTAAATAATAAGAGTATGATAAAATAATAAAATATTTATTTTAATTTATTAAATATTTATATGAAATTTTATATGCTCAAAATCTAATAATTAAAATAATTTAAAGGCTAATTTATCCCAAATAAAATTTATTTATTAAAATATAGGCTTTTAAAAATTTAGGGGATAATAGTTAGGGAATTCGAGAGATTAGCACTAGTTTGTGAAATCCATGAAAGGATGGAATAAACTTGTACTATATTCTTGGGAGGCCTTAAGATGATGATTCAATACAAGGTGGAAACTCTTCTCTATTATTCCTTAGGTGGAAACATTTCCTAATATTTGAAAAACAATTGAAGTCCACTAAGCCTAATATAAAACAAAATAATCCATCAACTAAGTACTACTCAAGTAACCAAACAACTAAACATGGAGAGGGTACTTTAATTTCTAGTAATCTTGAAAAGAGAATAGGAATTACTAGAGAGGAGAAAGGCAAAAATATATATTAAAGAAGCCTCTGCTGGGTAATGTTTCTAATGTCGAGGGTTTGGAACTTCGCTCCTGAATGTCCTAAGAAATGGGTTTTATCAATCTAAGAGATTGAAGCCATGGAGGCATGGGAAGAAAATACTAAAACTGAGCCTTTTAAGGAAGCTTCTAGTGATTGTGATGTAAAAGAAAGTGCTTGTTATGTCCTAAAGATAGTAGTTTAAGTACAAGCTACTAAATAACCTACTTAGAGGGAGAAGATATTTAAAATGAAAGGAAAAGTAGGAGATACCGTTTTTCATATTATCATTGATATTGGCTCTTGTATAAATGTAGCTAATGAAAAGATGGTTAAGGATTTGGTGTTGAAAACTATACCACATCAAAAAAATTATTCTCTTTAATGGTTGAACAATGATAAGGGAGTTAAGGTGATAAAACAAACCTTCTTATTCAAAATTGGTAATTACCATAATGAGGTGATATGCAATGTATTATCTATGGATGCCTATGGAACCTTATTTTGTAGACCATGGTAGTATGATACAAATGCTTTTCATAATGGTATTAATAATGAGTATCTAGTTGAGAATGATAAAAAGAAGCATAAGCTTAAACCTTCTAAGAATGACAATGAAAACATATTTGAGAATAATAAGATTTTATTATCACATGAAAAGGCTATAGTCAAATGCATTCAAGAAGAAGGGAGTTATTATGCTATATTCATGAAAGAATCTCCACAAGGGGAGAGAGATAATGATAATCCTCAATTAGATAAACTCATTAAATAGTATGATGATATTTTTTCTAATGAATTACCACCTAGCTAGATTGCACCTAAGAAAGGGATAGAACATGCCAAAGATTTACTTCCTAGTGTGTCCTTACCCAATAGGGCCACATATAGATGTAATCCAAAGATGGCTAAGGAGTTAGGAAAATAAATTCAAGAGATCTTAAAGAAAGGATATGTGAGGGAAAACATGAGTCTGTGTTATGTGCTTGCATCACTAGTACCGAAAAAGGATAGTATATGACGCATGTGTATGGACTCAAGAGTTGTTAATAATATGACTATAAATTATCAATTTATGATGCCAAGGCTAGATGATATGCTAGATGAGTTATGTGGGGAAATGTTATTTTCTAAGATTAATCTAAGAAACCAATATCATAAGATGAGGATAAGAGAAGAGGATGAGTATAAAACAACATTCAAGACTAAGTATGGTCTTTATGAGTTGTTGGTGATGCCTTTTGACTTATGTAATGCACCAAGCTCATTCATGAGACTAATAAATGAAGTGCTTAGATCTTTTCTTGGAGTTTTCATCCCAATGTACTTAGATGATGTACTCATGTATAGTCGAAACAAACATAACCATCTAAGTCATCTTAGGAAATTATTTGATACAATAAGGGAGACTAAACTATATCAAAAAATGGAAAAGTGTGACTTTATGCTTTCAAGTATAGTATATAGTATGTAGTGAAGGAATTAAAGTTGATCCCACTAAAATTGAGGCTATTAAGTGTTAGCTAATACCTAAGGATATTTATGAAGTTTGGATTTTTCATGGTTTGGCAAGTTTCTATATGAGATTCATTAAGGATTTTTCTATGATTACCACACCGATAACTCAACTCATGAAAAATGGTGAGTTTAATTAGAGTAAGGATGCAACTAAGGCTTTCTAAAATTTGAAACTTACGCTATACAATACACTAGCACTAGATTTATTTAACTTTGAGAAATTATTTAAAGTTACTCATGATGCAAGTAAGGTAAGGATAGGAGGTGTACTCTTATAGGAGAAATGAGAAATTATTTTTTTTAGAGAGAAATTGAATGGAATGAGGCTAAATTATTCCATATATGATAAAGATTTCTATGGTATCATATGATGTCTAGAATAATGGAGTCCTTACCTAAGGCCTAAACCATTTGTTTTGCATTGGAATATAAGAGTTTGAAATATTTGCATGGGCAAAAGAAAATTAGTTTGATGTATATGAAATGGGTTAGTTTCTTACAATCATTCTTATTTTCTATCAAACATTTAGATGGTAAATAAAATGTCATGGCAGATGCTTTGTATCATAGATCCAAGATATAAGTAATGTTGGATGTTAAGTTATTATCATTTGAGATGTTGAAGGAGTTATATGATAAGGAAGAAGATTTTATTGACATATATAATACGTGTACAAAGTGTGATAGTTTTGTTAATTATTTACTACAATATAACTATCTCTTTAAACTTAATAAGTTGTGCATACCCTTGTTCAAGTGTACGTAATTTACTTGTTAAAGAAGTACATGAGGGAGGTATAAATGGTCATTTTAGAGTACATAAGACCATGGAATTACTACAAGAAAACGTCTATTGGCCATAGATGTTAAAATTAGTATAAATAATTATAGGAAGATGCATAACTTGTCATAAATGTAAAATTTTCTTCTATAATGGTTTGTATGCTCCTTTACCAGTACTTGATCAACCTTGGGATAGTGTTAACATGGATTTCAATTTAGGATTACCAAGGATGGAAAGGGGTAAAGATTCTATTCTTGTGGTAGTGGATTTATTTTCAAACATGACACATTTTATACCATGTAACAAAACTAATAATGGAACACAAGTAGAAGACTTATATTTCCAAGAAATAGTGAACTTATATGGGGTTCCCAAATGTAGAGTGTCGAATAGGGATGTAAAATTCTTAAGCTTCTTTTGGAAGACACTTTGGCACATATTAGGTACTAAGTTGCTATTTAGTAGTTGTTATCATCAACAAACGGATGGTAAAACAATAGTGACTAATATAGTTCTAGGTACTTTGTTATGAGGGATGGTAAATAAGAGGACTAATAATTAGGATATAATGCTTGTGCATGCTGAGTTTGCATATAATATACGTTTTTCTAGTATAATCAAAATAAGTCCTATTGAGATTGTATACGGGGTTAATCCATATCTACCCATTGATATGTTCTCATTTAAGAGAGGGGATATAAAGAATTATTATTTTAAAGAGAGAATCGAATTCCTTAGAAAACTTCATCAATAAATTAAAGAAAAAATTGAACAATTGAATGCTAAATATCAAGATCAAGCCAATAAAGATATAATTCAACAAGTGTTTAAACTAGGAGATTTTGTATGGTTGCATTTTATAAAGGAGATATTTCCATACTTAATAAAGTATAAACTAATGCTAAGAGCCAATTATCCATTTAAAATCTTTAGAAAATTTGGAAATAACATGTATGAAATTGAATTGCTTGAATAATGTGGGGGAGTATCTAGCACTTTTCACATTGATGAATTATCTTTATATTACAATGATGCTAATTTGAGGAAAAATTCTTCTCTATATGGGGAAAATGATGTAGAATAATCTCTCATTGTTCCTCTTCTAATGATGAAGATTAAGAGGAATTGGTATACATGGAGATAGAACCAATTATTACTATCATTACACTAAAGGGTTCCTCTCTTCAGCCTCCTACTTACTTAATGGGCAGTAGCCTTTGCAGGTTTACTAGCCTTACTAGTTGAATGCTATCCTTCGGTTGAGATTATAGGGTTATCTAGGGTTGTTTCCAATCACTTTGAATTCAAAGTTTTTATATATCTTATAGCACTTATGTATTTCCTTTCATTGACATTTTGTGATTACTAATAGTGGGTTTTATTCGAAATGTTATTTTATTTCTTTAACTCTTTCACTACTCTAATTTATAATTATGATTTTAATTTAACTAAAATAATTAGCCTTAGCACTTAATAATAGAATGGTAGAGGAAATCGGCTTATTACTAAGTGTAGTGATAGCAACTCACAATTTAGTTTCTTAGCTTCTGCATTAAAATTCTAAAAATAAAAAGTATTAGTAGTAACTTTTAGGGTGTTATATGTTGGTATCAAATATTTTTGAAAATCTTATCAAGTCTCTAATTGTTTGAGCTAATACCACCATCTAGTATTAGAGGTTTTAGTTGCTAACAATCATGTTTCAATAAGAAATTTTGTTCTTGCAACCCTAATTTTTTTAATAAGAAAAGGTTATTTTGTTTTTTCATTATTTTTAAACCGTTGATTAGCCTTATGAGTATTGTGTGTGGTAGACTAAGGGACCTTTGGCATGTATTGATGTGCTATATGCTTGTAAGATAGTATTTTTCCTAATGTGCTTTTGTATTGTAGCTAGCTTGACATGGCATGTAATGGACATGTTAAAAATTTGGAGAGGGCATTCGAAGCTTTATTGAATTTCATTTAGCATCCTATTATGTCTCAACCACATCCTCCACCACCTTCGTATCACCCATAGGTGGGTGTTGGCTAGGTTTGGCTTGAAAGAGTCTCATGCCATCAACTACCAACTTACAATGGAAAGGAAGACCTAGTTGTCATATAAGTTTGGACACATGATTTTGATAGGATGTTTGAGGTAGTTAATTACCCATATTCACAAAATGCAAGCATAACTACGCACTTTCTTCGAGAACTAGTAGTATAAAAAAGTTTATGTAGTTGTATCAAGGAAGCTTGATGGTACCAGAGTACTACACATGATGTATGAAATCCTCCACCACCTTTGTATCCTTTTCACTTTAAAGCTAGCGAAGCTAATATGGTCTTCAAGTTTGAGAAAGGACTTCACTTCAGTATTCAAAAGATGGTGGGTGTAGCTATTTTTCATAACTTGGTTAAAGTATGTGAGTAGGAGTGTGTCACTGATGCTTTTTTTTTAGTAGCATACTTCCATTCTAGATAAGAGAAAGAACAAAGTTCGAGACTTCAGAAGAAAGAGTTAACACCATAGTGTTAGAGTTTTGAGTATTATTTAGATTCAAACAAGGGTATGATGTAAGAGTGGTCAGAGTGTTTCCCATGGCATAGCTAGCTAAATATTGATCTAGAACTACCATTTTTATTGTTGCATACGAGATCACCTAAGAAAGAAATGAATAGGTATTTTGATTCAATACTATGATAATAGTCACCTTGGGTATAAACGCTTTGAGTCCTATAGCGCAGCCCATGGTGGATTTCAATGGTCCTAGCAATAACCATCATATGGGACATGATGCTTGGAGTGATCTCCTTGGCTATTCTAGTAAGAGCAGAAGACCAAGTACTTGATCCCAATGTATCTCTTTCTTATATGTTAGTAATTCCTTCTTAGTCATTTTGCTTGCATGTGTTATTTATTTTTCTTTTCTCTTTTATATTTCCTTTTTCCTATAAGATATGGTTGCCTTTAAAGGTAGTAGTTACCCCTTGACTGCCATAAGTTCCCTCCTATATATTCCTAGTAATGAGGTATAAACTTCAGGTAGAAATTTTAAGGGTGTAGAGATGTAATACACTAAATTTGTATACATTAAATTAGAACATTTAAACTTTGATGTAGAAAATTTAATCATTAAATATTAATTTAATTATTTTTGTCAACATTTAACCTAGAAATCTAGATAAATTATTTAATAAATAAATATAATTAATTTTTATTACTCTTTTTATTTAAATAAACACTAAACCAATAATTTTAATTAAATTATTTTTCTTAATTTGATACCCTAATTATTGGATAAATTAATATAATATCATCGTAATAACTTTAATTCAATTTAGTTTTTAATTCTAATCCTAAATCTATTTTCTTTTTTTTTCTTCTTTTCCATTTCCCTTTTCTTTTTTTATTTTCCCTTCCTTTTACTCTTCTTTGCCTAACTTGTTCTCCCCTCTTTTCTTACTTCTCTCCCTAGCCTAGCACCTTTCTTTCTTTTTTTCTTTCATGTTCTTCTTTTGCACAAGACAACCCTCCTCTTTTCCTTCTCTTTCCTTGTGCCCCAATAGTCAAGACCCACCTCCTCTATTCTCCTCGTTCTTCCATCTTCACCTTGTACCCTAAACACACCCTTACCTCCTCCCTCCTACATGCTGTGTGCTTACATTTTCCTCTGTCCAATCCCACTAAAACCATGCCTGCACCACCACCCTCCTCTCACCCTTTTCCTTCTCTTTTTGTCTCTTACAAAATCCTTTCTCCTTAATTGCACTTACCATTCCTCTAACATCCCTCTTTGCTAGCCATTAACCTTTCTACATGCCTATCCTACTTACTTGTCTCGCTACAAACCTCACATGCCATCCGCACTATCAAGGTCCCCCTTCTCTTCTCCTTCTTCTTCATTTTCTTCTTCTCCCCTTCTTCTCTTCTCCCTCTTGTCTTGTGATTCTTTCCTCCAACCCTCATTTCCTTTTTTCTTCTTAGTCCCTATCTTTATTTTTTGTCTTAACATCACTTGCAGAAACACCCATTACCTCAACCACCAACCCATCCTCCACTATTGACCACATAACTTTTCCCTTCTTTTTTCTCATTTACTGTCCTATTTTGCTTTCATCCTTCCCTATGATGCTTCTTTTCAATCCCTACCCTTTGTTACTAACTAAATCCCCTGAAGCTATGCCAAGGGCAATGACATTTTTTGTCATTTCCAAACCCCCTCCACTTAAAGCCACCACCTCCTCCACATTGTAGCCTCCTTACATAATCTAAACAAACACCTCAATACCACCATCCACTTTCCTAAAACCCTTACATCCATCCTTTCCCTATGTCACACCACCCACCTCTACCACCTCTTTTCAAACGCCTCACCCCCATTCCAATTCCACCACCACTCTAGCTCCTCTATGCTTGCCTACCTCCAACAGCAACCAACACTTTCCTACACCATCACCCTATCGCCACCTCATCACTACCTCCCTCCTTATTCTTCTCCTCCTTTTCTTCCTTTCATTTCCCTTCCCTACACCACCCTTCAAATAGCTTGCATCACCACCATAGTCGTCTTTAACCCTCCTACACCACACCACCCAACCACTACCATATCCACCCCACCTCCTACACCTAACGGTCAAATAAACACTACCTAATGAACACCTCTAACCAGTTACCAACTACGCCATCTTCTCCCCTTCTATACATGCATGACCCATGCTGCATATGCATAGTGAGTTATGCTTTAGTTTTTAAATTAATATGGTAATGTTAATATATAAGTGTAGTTTGGTAAAATTATCTTTAATAAATATTTCTAATAAAGAAATATTATTTCATTGATCAAATATTATTATTGTATTTTTTATATTGTTTTTATTTACAAAGTTTTAATATTAGAGCCTAATAATTTCAAGGTTGTTACTGGTAAATTTTTCTCTTGTAGAAAAACTAGTAACCTTTATACCCCACTAAAATATTTTGATATCCTATGATAATATATTAGGGTTTTGACATGTACTTTATTATAGACATAACTTGTTACCAATAATTATATGATTATTATTGTTATCAAGAAAAAACTAAAAAAGAAGGCATGTTATCCTGTATAAAATATAATGTGTACAAATGTAAGATTAAAATGGGTCTAAAGATGGAAAGTGATGTTGTATGATATGTAACTATGAAATTGTTAGGTTTAGTATGATTAAAGACACTTGTAGTAAAATTATTACTATCATGTGCTATAGGGACCATTTATTTATTTAATCATATCATGATATTTAACTTTAACTGGAAGGCCTAATGGATGATAAATATTATAAAGAATGGTGGTATGGTGTGCTATCTTAGAAACACATGTTTTAGCATGATTATTAATATTATATAGTCTAAGAGTATTTTAGTAACTTTGAGTGTACCATGATGATTATTCGAATAAACATGCATGATAAGTATTATTTAATATTTGGTATGAGAATAGGGGTTTGTTGCCTTAGAAACACATGTTTTAGCATTATTATCAATATTATATGATCTAGGTGTGGTTTAATTATTTTGACTATACAATGATGATTTTTATAATAAACCTACATGATAAGTATGATTTGATATTTGGTATAAAAATATGGATTTGCTTTCTCAGAAACATATGTTTCACCATGATTATCAATATGTAATCCCCCTAAATTTAAGAAAACCTATAATTTAATAAATAAATTTTATTTGAAATAAATTAGCTTTTAAAATTATTTAATATAAATATTTTATGGGTTTTTAAGTATATAAATTTGGACGGAAATATTTAGTAAATTAAAATAGATATTTTGTTATTTTATCATGCTATTTTTATTTAAAAAATTTTCTAAACTAATCTTTTACTAACTTTATCCTTTTTAAACTAATATATTAGATTATAATGAGTTAAATTGTTAAATTAAATAATTTATCAAGAATATTACATTTTATGATTTTATAAATTAATTTATTTTATTTTCCTATTTCCCCTTTTTTCCCTTTCCACCTTTTTTTTCTTTTTCTTCTTTTCTCTTCCTTTTTCTTCCTTCGGGCCGCAAGGCTAGCCCTTCCCCTCTCCCCTATGCACTGGGCCTCAGCCCATCTCTCCCTCCCCCTTCCTTTCTCCCTCTACCGCGTGGCCCGTGCGATGTAGCCCAAACATTCCTTTTTTTTCCATACTGGACTGGCCACCCTACCCCTTTTTCCTACACTAGTCCACCCGTTCGCACCCCTCCTTCTCCTTTCTCACTTCTTCCACGCCCGACCACCATTCTCTGCCATGATCGAGCACGCCGACCGCCTGCAACTACCATACCCGGTCACCAACTACCTCCCTGCTACTCCCTCTTCTTTCCCCGTCATTTTCTTTCCTATTTTAAACCAAACCAACCCTTGGACCACAGCTCACATGCCCATCTTCCTTTCCTCCTTCTTCCCTCCCTTTCCCCTGCCAACCGACACCTCCCTACCACCCTTCGTCCTATCGATGACCAGCTACCTACCCCCTCTCTTCTCCCTCTTCTTTTTCTTCACCTCTCCAGCCTCCTTTCTACCCCATATTTCGAGCATCTCCCTTTCCCCGACCTCCCTTTTCTCTCCTTTCTCCTATTTCCCATTCTTCCCTGGTTTTTGCACGCCGCCGCCAACGGTCACTCCAACCACCACACCAAGCCCTTGTGCCACCCACTGCCACCCTATACCTCATCCCTACACCACCACGAGACCACCCAAGCCACCCTCGAGCCCCTACACCTCCTCCCTTCTCCACCTCTTCTTTTTCTCCCCACTTTTCTCTCATATCGCCAAGTCACCTACAACCACCTCGTTCGCCGCCATCCGGCCACATATTCCACCACCGAAACCACCAATCCAAACCCTGCAACCTCCTCTACCCCCCATACCTTACTCTCCCAAAACAACCCCTACACCCCTCCATTTTTCCCCTCTCTTTTCCTTCCTTCTTAGCCACGCCTAGCCCGACAACCGACTTTGCCGCCTTGCCGCTGCCATCTCCCCCACCTTTGGCCACCAACAACCCATCCTTAGCCTCTACCTACTCCCCCTCTTCACTCCTGCATCCTTACCTTGCCTCCAATCCTCCCCCATCTACTTCCTTTCCTAGCCTAAAGACCCCAACCTGAAAATAGCCATTTTTCCACCTCTCACCCCCATCTTTGAGCCTTCCTCCTTTTTATTGTGCATGCAGCTCATGCTGCATGAGCTATATGAGCTGTATGAGCTGCTTCCTGCTTTAGTATTTTAATATAAAATTTTGAAGGTATAATTGCATTTTAAGTTAAGTGTTTCATTAATTAGGTTTTATAAAGTTTTATGCTTTGGTTTTCTTATTCTTAATATGATAAGTTTTGACATTATTTTTAGGTATTGGATTTGCTAATCAAAGCTTGAATCTTTAACCGAGATACCGGTAAGGTTCGATTTTTGTGGGATTAAGGTAATCGTTAAACCTCACATAAATGCATGGAAAAACGTACGCTAGCACATTAGGGATTTTAGTATGATTTTATGCATGTTTTGTGTTGCCTAGTATGATATATATATGGTTGCTTATATTGATTGATAAAAAGAAAAGAAAAGAAAATTATGATAGCTTTTGTGCCATGTGTAGAGATGATACATAAGGAATGAGTTTGATATTTGATGGAAATGTTAAATGCTTGTCTATGATGTATTATGTTGCTAATGCATGAATAATGTTATTGTCTAAGGGTATTTTAGTAATATGCTTATGTAAGTATGTGATCTAATATATGTAGTTGCTAATGAGTATTATGTTGAATAATGACAAGTTGGTGGAGTTAAATGATAAGAATGATGTGCTAATATTAGTATTTTATGTAGTGGTGGTAAATTTATAAAAGTGGTGTAATAAAGGGGTTAAGTAGAAATTTTATAAGTGAAAAGGGTATTTTGGAAATTTTTTAGTAAAGGGGTATTTTGGTAATTTTGAAAGAAAGGGGTAAAACAGTGATTTTGTAAGCAAAAATGTATTTTGGTAATTTCAAAAGAAAGGGGTGAAATGATAATTTTATAAGTAAAAGGATAAAATTGCAAGTTGTGAGAAGAGAAGGGTATTATGGTAATTTTTGAGGCAAAAGAACAATATGGTAATTTTATGATTAAATGGCAAAATGATAATTTTATAAGTAAAGGGGTATTATGGTAATTTTTGGAGAAAAGGGTAAAGTGGTAATTTTGGAGTTAAAGGGCAAGATAGTAATTTTATAAGTTGTAAGAATGGTAATTTTGGAAGTAAGGGGTAAAATAGTAATTTTGGATGATGGAGGGTATTATGGTAATTTGCAAGAAAAAGGGTAATATGGTAAATTTGGATGTAAGGGGCAAAATGGTAATTTTTATAAATAAAAGGATATTATGGCAATTTGGAAGTAAGGGGTAGAAGGGTAATTTTGTAAATAAAATGATGTTTATGGCAAACTTGGGAGTAAGGGGTAACTTGGTAATTATAAAAATGATGAAGGGTAATTTGATAATAAGTTATAATTATAGAAGGGCAACACAATATTTATAAAAATGGAGAAGGGTAAAATGGTAATTATAATAATTGAGAAGGGTAGAATGGTAATTATGACAATGGAAAAGGGTAATTTGATAATTTAACCAACTAAGAGGCAATTAAATAATTATGATGATGGAGAAGGGCAATTTGGTAATTTAATCAACTAAAGGGTGAGTTAGTAATTATTTAACCTACTAAAGGGGCAAATTGGTAATTATGATAGCAAATATGGGTAATTTAGTAATTTATTCAACTATAGGGCAAGTTGTTGATTGTAATAAAAGAAAAGGACAAATTGGTAATCTAACCAAACAAATGGGAGACATGATAAGTGTAGCAATTATGAGGGGTGAATGGTGATTTAAAAAGTGTAGGAGATAACTCATTAACTTAAACCGAGTAAAGGGTAATTTGGTAAATAAGCAACCTAAAGGGTAATATAGTAATTTATCAAATAAGCAAGGGATGACTTAGTAATTGTATAAGTAAGGGGTACATAAGTAATCTGCATCTAACATGTCGTTGTGATTGTGGAATTTCATAAAATGATTCAAATAATGTTGATTAGCAAGGTAAGAGTATTTGATAATTAGTAAGTATCACGAGAACAAATCCTAATTCGGAATTAGATGAGATTATGATAGCCTTAATGGTTTCTCTATGATATCTTGGATAATCGTCTGAATAAGAAATGACTAATGATATGAGAACGATTAAAAGAGAATAAGTATTTGATTATTGTTGTGCTGATTAAAGAAAAGGAAAACACTAATTACGAAAGTGAAAGATTAATGAGCCGGGCCTAGTCGA
This sequence comes from Tamarix chinensis, assembly GCA_030549775.1. NCBI lineage: Eukaryota > Viridiplantae > Streptophyta > Magnoliopsida > Caryophyllales > Tamaricaceae > Tamarix > Tamarix chinensis. The sequence continues at coordinate 58,450,329 of CM060177.1, read as the reverse complement.
CTTATGATATTGAATACCAATCCACCGGATATAATAGTGGCCCAGGAGCGTGTTGCCCTAGAAAGTGATTATGAGTAGCGATCAACCGGATATAATAGTGGCCCAAGAGCGTGTTGCCCTCGCAAGTAATTATGAGTACCGATCCACCGGATATAATAGTGGCCCAGGAGTGTTTTGACCTGGATGATGATTATATATATTCCGGTCCACCGGCTATTATAGTGGTGTTCCCGCACTCACTTGGTTATAACAAAGAGATGATTGAATAATAATGGACTGATGGTCTAAGGCCTAAATGTATCGATCGTACTTTGTAACTTGTTGTTATGTAACAGACTTGTTATGTATGTGAATGTTATGTATACACCTCTCACTATATATGTATATAGCTTGCATTATGTGCCGCATTGTGGGCCTGTTTTTAAGTGTGGTATTAAAGGGTTACTCAGTACCATAGTACTGAAGGGATTGCCTTCGTGGGGCCCCTACCTATTCAATGGGCAGTGACCTTTGCAGGTCTTTTCAGGTGCTACTCAAGTGGGCAATAGGAAAGAGAGTAAGGAATTATCCGGTACCGTTAGGGTTTTTCTCTTTCTCTTTTAAATTCCTAGTTTTAATGTTAATGTTGTTAAAGTAACCATCATCGGTGGATTTTATTCTTGTAAATGATTTGATGTGCTACTCTGATTTGAAAATGGATTGTAAATTGTGTTATATACTTTTAGCTTTAGCACTTAGTACTAGAATGGTAGGAGTGAACCGGCCTAGTACTAAGTGTGGCGGTAATATCCCCATAATTCACGATTTTATAATTTGCTTCCACTAATTCTTTCAAATAAAATAAAATTTTTTAATAGTGAATTATGGGGGTGTTACACAATATTATATGATATATGGTTATTTTTGTAATTTTTAGTGTACTGTCATGATCAGTTTCTTAAACATGCATGATAAGTATTATTTGATGTTAAGTATAAGTATAGGGGTTTGTGGTCGTAAAAGGACATGTTTTATCGTAATTATCAATATTATACGGTTAAGGGGTATTTTCGTAATTTTGACTGTACTATAATGATTATGTCAATAAACATGCATCATATGCATTATTTGTTGTTAAGCATGAGAACAAAGGTTTTACTGTATTAAATATACCTTTTTCAGCATAATTATTATTATTGTATGGTTTAGGGTATTTAGGTAATTTTGGGTAAGTCATAGTCATTATTCTCATAAACATACAGGATGTGTATTGTTTGTTGTAGGGCATGATAATATGTGTTTTGATGTTCTATAAACCCATATTAGGTTTTACTTATAGAATTGTGCATAAGGGCAAAATCATCATTTAGTGTGTTAGGTAACTTAATGACATGATAAATAATTTAATTATGGTATGTTATCCTTTTTTTTTCTTGCAAGTTGATAAATAATATGGAATTTGTAATGGAAATCGAGGGTAAAGTGATAACTTTAGCCACAAAGGTATTTTGGTCATTTTTGACCTAATGTGCCTAAGTGTGAGTAATTAAGTCTAAGATGACTTTTGTTGTTGAAATTAATAATGAACTTCATCATGGCTATCTCATAATGTTTGGAAATGAACATAAATGTTTAAGTATGAAGAATTAGATATATGTTATTTATATGTGTTTTTGTGGTCACCCTTATAAAATTCTAATACTTAGAGTGAAAAATCTCGAGATTAGGAATGGTGGCGGTATAGAAGCCATTACTCTAATAATGGGGTTTATCCCACAATTATGTATGGATTTTGTGGGTATGCCTTTATCTCTAGACATGCCTTATATCTTAGTTTATTTAACTCTACGAACCTTAGTAGGGGGTATTTATACATATAGATTAGGTGTCCTTATTAGTAGGGCACTATATACCTTTGTGTATTAGTACAACTAGGATAACTTTACATCCCTAGGTTCATAGTTGGTGGGATACTATAATACCTTTATGCACTAGTATGATCTGGGCACTATCATTTCTCTATGTTTGTCTGGTCTCCCCTCTAGTAAATAAAAATGGTAATGTTTTATATTTGAAGGGAAATGATTATTGGGTTTATTTTGGTAGTAGCCTTTGTGCCTACCTATGATTTGATAGTAGCCTTTGTGTCCACATATGGTTTGGTAGTAGACTTAGTGCCTACCTTTTGTTTGGTAGAAGCCTTTGTGTCTACTTGTGGTTTTGTAGCAACCTTTTTGCCTACTTGTGGTTCTGTAGTAGCCTTTCTATCTATATGTGATGATTTGTGTATATTGTTTGTGTTGATGTACCTTTCTATGTTATAAGAAGTCGTGGGTTTGATAATGAGAATTGTGACTATGGTTATAACTTGAAAATGTTGTGGCTTTGTAATTATACTTTCCAAGGCATCTCTTAGATGCTATGTTAGTGAGTTTTAGTTCTCTCCTAATGAAATAACATTGGTAGTATATACTCTTGATGTTATATTGTTATATGAATAATTATCTCATTTCAATTTATATATGCATAATTAAATGTTCATTTATTATTGTGATGCATTTTATTTTTTCCATGTGTACCTTTTATGATAACCTTGTATAATGGGTGCCACTCTTGGCCACCCTACTTATTCAATGGGCTATGGCTTTTGTAGGTTTGCTTGTAGGTTCTATTTACGACTTTCCTTTTGGTTGAGAGTGAAGGATTATCTGGAGTTCTTCTCAATGACTTTTACCATAAGTTTGTTTATTGCTTATAATCATTGTATATTTCTTTCACTATCAATTTTTTGACCACTGCTAGTGGGTTTTATTCAAAATATTATTTGATTTCTTAAACTCTTTCCCTACTATAATTTATAATTATGTTCTTAATTTAAGTGAATTAATGTTTGTAGCCTTTGCACTTGGTAACGAAATGGTAGAGAAAACTTATTTGATACCAAGTGCAGTGGTAGATCCCTACAATTTACTATCTTAGCTTTCGTAATTAATGACCAAAAATAATTTTTTAGAATTAAATTTTGAGGGAGTTACTTCCAAATCTTAAACTATTGAGGTGGAGGGTGTTACAAGTTGGTATTAGAGCTTATGATTTTAATATTTGATGTTTCTTTGCAAAATGAATTTCTTGGACATTATCTAAGCTATTAGAATAGAGTTAATTTATTGAGTGTGCATTAGTCTTTAACTTCCTTCTTTAAACTAATTAGTGGTGTTATGTGCAATGTGTTCTTAAATGTGAATGTAATATTTTTTTTTCTAGTAGCTTAAAGTTTTCTAAAAAGGTCTTAGTATTCTAGCAGTATAATGGTTGTGAATTGTTGATTTGAGGTCTTCATGGAGTTGGTTGGGGCATATATGGGCTGATAGATTCAGCGTGAGGAGACTCAATAGCTTCTACCACCACCTCCTTATTTAATGTCTCCATGAGATGATTGGCTTCATAGGGTTGGTCATCACGACTTGTTAATCCTTGAGGGTCTATAGGACCTAGGTACCTTAGAGCTAGAGTGCTTGCTAAGGAACTTTTATAAAGTCTTCATTACCAACGGTCATCTAGAATGTAAGAGAGTGTACATTAGATTGTCCACTTTTAGGGTTATGCAAATGAGTGGTAGAAGGGTCAATAGTTGAGGGGACCCACTCTAGATTAATGGGATTCATTTATGGAGATTCTTAGGGATTATTTCTACCTTACATATGGATGGAAAAGTATGATGAGTTCATGGTGCTACAAAAAGGTGTATCTACTAGGGAAGAGTACTGGATCCACTACCTCAACATAATCCATTTTTCTCTAGTGGTTGATGATGATGAGAGGATAAAGGTCCAAAAGTTTTAGTTGGAGCTTACTTTAACACTTCAACATATGCCAGTGAGGATTTGTGCGCTAAACTTGAAGGCCATGTATGGTTATGCCTTTGAGATATTATTGATTGTTTAGGCTTACAACACTTAGTTAGAGGCTGAGAGTATTTGATGGTAATAAGTTCCAGGGTGGAGAGAATCAATTCCAGCTGTTGGAAATCACTAGTTGGGTAGTAGTTGAGTCAGTTTCCAATGAGAATCTTCATGCGTAAGTTATGTGGTAGAGGTTATCCGGTGGTTGGCTACTTTGGGCAGTTGGTTTAGTGCAATGGTAGTGGTAGGATGGGACACCATCAGTTTGAGCGTCTTACATGGGCAAACATGTTCACATGGTATAGTGATCTGTGGCAAAACAAGGCTCTGATACCAACATATAACATCCTCATTATTCACAACTATAAATTTTCATTTAAAATAATCGGAGGCTAAAAATACACATAGGAAAAATAGGGTATTACTACCGTACCTAACATAAGATAGATGCCCACCGCCTACCTTATACTGGATAAAAGGCTAAAACCAATCAGCCAATTTTAAAACAATAGAGAGCACACACATAAATGACATAAATATTTTAAAGCATTGATTACATCGAAGGACCTTAATGGTCCTCGACCAAATCATTATAGGAATACAAATAAATAAGAGTAAGAAGCTACATCAAAACAAGATTAGGGTGTGACCCCCAAACTAAAACCACAATCTTCCATATACCTAACAAAAATCCACAAATGTCCATGATTTTATGCCCTAAATATGAATTAAGGTAGGCCCACTACTAGAAATCCCCAGAAATTTGCACATGGTCATCTGGTTGTGGGAGTAAACAAGTGACCAAGTAAAGGGGCACATTAGTATGCTACGTACTAAGTAAGTCAAGTAGCTTCCTCAATGGGAACATAAGTGTACATGATCTATCATACATGGATATCCTATTTAACATGTTCCATGGCGATGCCATATACATAAAGGTAATAATACACGAGGACATCCTTTCATGCATAACTCAGAAAACATAATATATATCATGCTTCTTTTTATATTATATTCATATAAGTAATCACACATGTAAAAATATGTTATTCGAGACAAACATTAGGGTTCATTTTCCAAATCAATAATCTAATTTATCCTTATTCATAGGTTGATATAGGTCAACATCCATTAAACTTTCCAACTATTAACCCGTGTGTCACAAAAACCATTATCCGAGCATAAAAACCAGCTTTTATCCTTTTAGCCACTCAAAAAATTACCACTTAGTCGTTAATCATGTTTTATCATCCATTTACTTATCATCCAAATTTTATCATCAAGCGATAGACTATGAATCACCCCAAAGTCTCACATACCATAAAAGCCTATCTAAATAAAGGATATAAATTCTAGTTCGAAGCTAATCACCAAAGCAAACATATGTTAAGGATAAAGCCAATGACCATAATGGATATAAATCGTAACTAAAGGAAAGCAATACAGGCATAAGTCTAGGTTGAAGATAAACTCCTAGGTAATCAAACTATTTAGTATCGATACTCTCTAGTACATCATCAATTTCTAGAGTAGGTAAGGCATCGACATCACTGAGGATCCCGCACAAAGGGACCAATAAATGTCTGAACGTAGACTTACCCCTAGTAACAAAATGAGGATTAGGTACCCATACCCATACATAACTCAATTGTTATCAACTTTACATGATTAGTACATTATTTATGAGATTAGGTGATCATATAAGGCCCATATAAAGAACAAGGAAGGATTTTGATGATTAATCCTTATCAATCATTTCCATTTTCCCAACCTTATGGCGTTTCCCAATATTATTGTCTAATATTTTAAGCCCATCATGTTATTTAATTTAAGCATAAGTTTTCCTTCATTTCTCTTTCCTCATGCACCATCATATTTCATGATTGGAATACCCAATTAGCCTTTATAATACTCATAGTGTAGGTCTTATATTATGATAAATTTAATCCTTTCATTAGGCCATTAGTCTATGATAAAATATACATTTTACAATATTAATAATTATAGGATAGACTCAAATATAACCACAAAGCATAATTGAATCAAAAGGAAATAGATAACACAATAAGTCAAACAATTTAATTGGTCTTATCGAACTAGTCAATTGGTTGCACCAACGATTCAATCTGTTTGAATTAACTATTCGATATGTTTGACTCGACTAAACCATATTTTTCCTCAAACCTAATGATTGGTATAGGAAAATGACTAGATTATTTATAGACCAGTTGATCGGCTATGCCAACATGTCAATGGGTTTAAGTAGAGAGTAAGACCAAGGTCTCTATAGGCTTACCAATCGACGGGTTGGATCAACCGGTTGACTGTTTTAGGAATTGGTTTAACCTAATGAGTTGATCGGTTTATCCTACAACAATATCAAAACATTATTTTCATGAGATCATGCTTATAGATCATCATTAAACCACATTGAATATGCCTTAAAATAGCATAACACATTTTTAATCGAATTAACTTGTATATCTTAACATTTAATCATCACATCCCATTTTTATCAAATTTCATGATTTTTACTCAAAATATGCAATATACCCATCCAGATAAATTCTTTTTGCTATAAACATTCACGCCAACATAAAAGATTAACATAAAGGAACTCATATCATGTACAAATAGTTATAATCCATTTTAGAATCAAGAATTTCTTAGTTGATGTAGGGTAAACATCCCTTAAAATAGAAATCTTAATCCGTGAAAATCTTAGCTATTAAAACCTTAAGACAAAAAATATTATGCTTAGGATTTTGTACGAAACCTCAATAAATTTGAACTTGAAACATAACGGAATGAAGGACATGCCATAATTTAGGTGAAAAATAAGGAATGCTCAGCTGAACCACTAAATTCTTTTTCGTAATTCTAACTCTTTCTTGCTTAATGTTTAAAATAAGAGAGGGCTAGATAAGGGATCAAAAGTGTGTAAGAAATTAACTTCAAGGTTCAAAGTGCAAAAAGGAAGAGGGTGAATACAAAGAGTTAAGGATTTTTAGTGGATAAAAGAACAGTGAATAAAAAGGATGATTGGGTCTATTTATAGCCAAAAAAATGAACACGAATCACAAACGGTTCAGGAATATTTCAAAACCCTAATTTTTACTAGTTAAATTTAAGATAAAGGAACAAATTTCATCCAAGATATGCTGATCTATTCTGTAGAACTCTAATGGTGTTTCTAGAGAATATAAGTTAATTATTTTAAACTTGAGATTCATAAGAGAGGCAATGGAAGGTTTGAATGGAAGGAATCTTCCACCTACTAAAAATCGTGTTTGCAATCAAAGCATTGTTGTCAAAAATGTGCCGATGAGAGAGGTGGATGAAGATAAGGCTTGGGTCATCTCTCCCTATCACTTGTCTCATTCGACACTTAGATCTATCTAAGGCAATGTTTTAGGCTAAATGTATCAAGAAAAAGGTCAAGAAACTCTTAGAAAAAATTTAGCATAAGTTGGCCAGGTTCAATTTTAGTATATGAATTTTTTAAGAAAAATCTAGTTAGAATATATACCTAGCTTGACAAACAAGTTAATTAATTTAGGTTTACCAGTTGGTTGTTCTAAAAACCAATTAATTGGCTTGAATAAAAAGTCATAAAAATTCATTTCATAACCTTTTTTCAAATAAAACTTTTCCTTAGAAAAATCATAATACCAAATCAAATTCAAATGCCCAAAAATTATCATAATTATTATTCAACATTTAAAAAAATATGGGGTATAATAGAAACTTATTAATGGAACATCCAAGTGATGCTCTTTGTAGTATAATTAGAAAAGAAAATTATTCTAAAAAATAGGCACAACTCACTTAATCAACTCACAAATTCTCTATAACACCACAACAAGTATGTCATGCACATAAGTTGATCATATTATCTCATTTATTATTATCTAAATTCATGATACTAGTGCAATAATTATTCAACTCATAAATTTTATCTGCATGGTTTTAGGGACCCCACTATTCTCATCAGTGGAATGGTAAATCAAAGTACAATCCTATGGTAACTTACTCATGGTCACTATTCTCACTAGTGGACTAGTAAATAAACTATAACCCTAGGACATCACGTTCATATCCACTATTCTTATAGGTTGATAGGTAAATAAATTACAACCTCATAGCAGCACACTCCTACCCATTATTCTCAGTCATGGAATGGTAATCAAGGTACATTCAGCCCTGACCAATGTGGTGTTCTATTGTAAGTAATCAATGTTTTCCTAAAAGTTATTATCATCTAATGGTTTTATTCACTTGAGTTTGAGACCCTACTGTTCTCATCGATTGAGTAGTAAGGTACAACTTCTAGGACAAAATGCTCTTGGGCACTATTCTTGTTGGTGGACTGATAGGTACAACTGGGTCCGACTCAAGTGATCTTCCACTTTAAGTGATTGGTGTCTTATTTTTGTTTTCTTATTCCAGATTCAACAAACAAACCTACACCAACTCATGCATGGTAGCTTCCCTACTACCATCCTAGAAAAACCAAGTTCCCTTAGAAACCCTTATTTCAAAACAAACCCTAACATATCATACTTAGCATTAGATAATCCTTATGATTCAAGGATAAACCCCTATTCTCATATTTAATTTCAAACAACACTTATAATTATTAGATCAATCACTATAATATGTTAATAATTACTAAAATGCTCCTAGATCACATACTGTTGATATTCATAGTGAAACATGTATTTCTAATATAGTAAGCCCCTATTCTTATATTTAACTTCAAAAAACATTTTATCATGCATGTTTATTAGAACAATCACCATAGTACATGCATAATTACTAAAATACCCCTAGACCATGTAATATTGATAATCAGGTATAAATAGGTGATACTAAGACAATAAAACCCTATTCTCATATTAATGTCAATTAATACTTATCATGCATGTTTATTAGACTAATCAACATAGTATATGCAAATTTACCAAAATACCCCTAAACCATGTAATATTAATAATCATGTTGAAATAGGTGACACCAAGATAAAAATCCCCTATTCTCTTTTTTTAACATCAAATAATACTTATCATGCATGTTTATTAGAATAATTGGCCTAATCCATACAAAATAACCAAAATGCCTTTAGACCATGTAGTATTGATAATCATAGTGAAATAGGTGATACTAAGACAACAACCTCCTATTATCTTATTTAACATCAAATAATACTTAATCCTAATATTTAACCTCAAATGATGCTTAACTCTCATATTTAACATCAAGTAATACTTATCATGCACGTTTATTAGGATATTCCCTATAGCACATGCAGAATTACCAAAATGTCCCTAGATCTTATAATCTTGAAGTTCATGCTCAAACATGTGTTACTAATACAACAAAACCCTATTCACATACTTAGCATCAATTATTATTTATCATCGATATTTATTAGGTTAACCACTATTATATATTCAATATTATCAAGATACCCCTTGGTCATATAATTTTGATATTCACACTAAAACATGTATTTTTTAATGCCATAAACCCCCTACTCTCATTCTCAACATCACACAACACTTAGCATGTAATATTATTTGACTGATCACCATCATGCATTAAAAATTACCAAAATACACCTATATTATCAAATATTGATATTCAAGCTACAACATGTGTTTATAATATAATAAATTTCTATCTCTATTCTTAACAATATTTATAGGCATCGTAGTTAGGATTAAATATCATGATATATCTAAATAACCAAAATTTCCCTAGGGTTCATGGTAGTAATATTTTTACTACAAGTATCCTTATAGACTTAACCTAATATTTTATACACACATCATCACTTTATAACATTATACCCCGTAATCACCTTTTCAAACACATAACATCCTTCTTCTTCCATCACTTTATAACCCTAACATGCTAACATATGACATCAAAACATTTTATTGAGCTATAAAGGTTACATGATTTATAGCAAAAATAAACTTTACCGATAACTTGCTAAAAATACTTATGCTCCATTGATAAAATTTTGTGCCTAAAAATAATATCACAAACACCATATTAATATTACATAAATGAATTAATGATTTCCATTAAAAATATTTATTAAATATAAAATTACCAAACTACCCTTATACCTTAAATATTATCTAAAATATATAAAATTGCATAGCATAACTCATAATATATGTGCTACATGAGCCATGCAAAATGGACAAAATGGAAGGAGAAGAAATGGCTTGGGTAAGAGTTGTGGGTGATGGGTGAGAGGTACTAATTTTGGGACCGACATCAACTTAGCAGTGCCTCCCCTACCTTTCCCTACCTTGCTTTCCCCCTTTCTACCTCTCCTTCATCCTCCCTTCTTCTCCACCACCCTCTGCCACAACAAACACCATCACCTGCACCGCCACCCTTTCTATGCCACTACCACCACTCCAACCCTCTCAACCCAAAGCGTCCACCACCAACACAACAACCATCCCACTCTCTCTCTTCTAGCCCAAAAATACCACTTTATCTATCCTCCACTTCCACCACTACCATCGCTACCATTGCTATAGTTGTGTACCACCGCTGCCATTGCCACCACCTAGCTACCACGCTCACTAAGTTTTTCTTTGACCTTTCTACCCCTTAAGTATAATTCGTCTAATTATTATGCTAAAATTATCATTAATATTATTATTACTATTATTTTCATTATCACTACTACTATTATGATCATCATCATCATTATTATTATTTTTATTACTATTATTATTGTTGTTGTTGTTGTTGTTGTTGTTGTTGTTGTTTTGTTGTTAATGTTATTATCTTCATGGCTAATATTATTCATAATGCCTTGTCATTGAATAATGTAACTACCTAAACCAAATTTGGCTAATAATAGCATGATTAACCATTTTAAGGGTAATATCCTTATTTTTACTACAAAACTTACTATTTTTCTTATTATCCCTAATATTAGGTTATAATAAAAGTAAGTAGGAAATAATAAAATGCTAATAAGAGGATATTTAACCCCAGTATTTCTCCTCTTATAGTTGAACCTAGTTCGAACCTAAGGGGGGTGTAAGAGTGTGCTCCAAGCCTTGTGTCATTTTAGGTAAGGATGTGGTTAAAGCCTAATATGTGTATTATATGCTTTTTATGTTATGTGTGATGATATTTTTGTGTAACTTATGTGATTATGACTACTTACTTATAGCACAACAGGGAGATAAGGTAAGTGTATATATTCTTTTATGGGATGTATAAAATGATATGTGTATTGTGCTTTGTAGTCCTTATATGATGTAGCCTTTAGGAAATGCATACTAGGAGGAGATAAAAGATATGGTGGGGGACTAAAAAGATGAAAGTGGTAAAGCAAATGTGTTGACTAGAGGGAAGTAAGAATGACCTAATTACCTCATGATTTATGGGTGGACAAATACAAGGATAATATGGATAAAATAAGAGTGAAGTGAATCTTGTATGGGGAGTCTAGGGTTTTCATGAGATGTATAATCTTCGCATATGGATGTTCCTTACATGGAAAAAGTTGATTTGAGGGTTAATTATGGTATAGGAAGAGTTTTTAGAATGATTAGAGAACATGGGTGAAAAATAGTATGTAGGTTGGTATAAGGGTGCATGGGGAACTTAGCTAGGGTTTAGGAGGAAAACCCCAAGTCGAGGAGATTATGGAAGGGAGAAATAATGGAGAGGATTTAAGTATAGGATGAGAGTGGGAGAATGTCACGTGGAGGGTGTATTTGTGCCATGTAGAAGAAGGAATGGTAAGTAAGAGTAATGGAGGGACATCATATAAGAACAGAGAGGTGCTAGGATTTAAGGATGGCCAAGTAGAGTTTCATGGCCACATGTGCAAAATAAAAAGTAAATTGGGATTCTTGGGGACAAATTGAGTGTGGTGATGAGTTGGGGGGCAAAGGAACATGGGTGGTGTGAGATAGAGGAAGGTTAGGCAATATAAATTAGGGTTTCATGGGGAAAATCCTAGAGGGCGATAGTGAGTTAACTTAGTGGTATAGGAAAGTGGGCCTCGACCCACGCACTTAGGAGTTGGGTATTCATAGTAAGTGAGGAGAAGGGGGAAAGGATGTTTCGATGTATTAGGAGGCATAGAAGTTCCAAAATATAGGACGGACCCTTTAAGGAGAATAGGAGTAGAGGGTTGTGCGAGCGGGTAGTCCAAAGGACATACATGTCTAAGGTGAAAACATATATTAAATAAGACACAGATAAGAAACTAATTATTTAAAGTGAAAGATTATTTAGCCACGTTTAGTCCAATCCACCGACATAATAATGGCTAGGTGCAGGGTGCCTTGGAAATCGATCCACCAGCGAATAATAGTGGTCAGGAGCATTATACCTTGTAAGTTTCAGATCCATTGACAATAATAGTGGGGGATCTTGAGATCAATAAACCAAACCTTAAGTTATGATAAGGAATGGAAAAGATAGTAATTACTTAAAGTGGAAAACCACGAGAGTTAGGGATAGATCTATCCACGGGCAAAATAGTGGCCAAGAGCACTTTACACTAGAGGCTGATCCATTTACAAATAATAGTGGTCAGGAGCATTATACCCTGTATGTATCTGATCCATTAGCTATAATAGTCGGGTTCCTATACTCGGTTGGACTTATAAAGAGCATGGTGTGAAATGGGTACATTGACTAGAGATCTAATGATTAAGTTTAACTAGATTATAACATGGCCTATATTATCTCTATTTCATATATGGTTTATCTATATAGTTACTTGCTTATGTTATCTATATTCTGTGTATGTCCTTAACTGCATGGTTACATTACTCAATACGTAACGTATTGACAGCCCATTTCACGGGCCTTTCTCATTCCCACCAACAGAGGGCCTTGTCGAGTTTATGTAGGTAGGAGACGTCATTTTCGATGCCTATGACACTTATGAGGCATCAGGTAGGACTGAGAGTTGACCTTTTAGGACTTTGCATAGGAGCCCAAGAGCGATGTAGACTAAACTCTTCTTATTTTTTATTTATTATATTTTATATTTTATATCCTTAGGGACATTGACTATATAAGTCTCTTTCGGTTGTAATGACTTTTAATCATTCACTCTAAGTCTCTCGTTATGAATATTTTAGTTTTCTATGGATTTATGTCTTAAGTGTGTTTAATGTTTTGATGAAATTATCCTTGGCCTTGTGGTTCGTGCAAGAACGGTCAGGGACCAGGCTTATATTGATCATAGAGGTAGTAACCCCATGCTTATGTTTGTTTTAATTAAATATAAATTTTCAATAGTAATTTTTGGAGGTGTTACAGGAAAGGTGGTTGATGGGAGGTGGCAAATGTAAGGTGGGGTCAAAGGAGGGAGAAGGAAAGAAGGGAGGGTTATAGGAGAGGTTGGGGCATTGATTGCACGAGTTCATGTAGGGAGCTATGAGGTTGAGTAGCTAATGGTGATTGCGAGGGACACTAGTTGTTGTAGGGAGAGTGGATGGTGGTAGGGGAAAGTTAGTAGGAACTACCATAAGGGATGAAGAATAAGAGACAAAGATGATCGACGACAAAGATGAAGAAGAAGAAGAAGGAAATGAGCATGTGAGGGGAGGAGATTAGGGGGTTATAGGGCCAAAAAAGAAAAAAAATGGATGGGCAGGAGGGTGGTGCTATAGGGTGTCTTGTTAGAATGGGGGTTGGCATTGCAAGCATACGAAGTTTTAGACTATGCATAGGAAAAGGAGGTAAGCATATGCAGAAGGGTGCTTGAGGCATGTTTGGATGGGTGTAGGTGGGGAAAGGTGGAGAGGTGGAAGTTTAGGCTGTGAGGGGGATGAAAAAAGAAGGGAGTGGATTAGCCATACGAGAGTGGAGAATAAGAAGAAGTAAAGAAGGGTTGGGTCGGCCCAAGAGGAAAAAAAGAAGGGGAGAAGGCTTGGGCTAGCCTAGGGAAAAGAAAATAAAGGAAAAGGGGGGTAGGTTAGAGTTGGCCTAAGGGAAGAAAATAAAAATAAAAAGGAAAAGAATGAAAATGAATAAAAAGGACAAAGGAAAAGAAGAAAAAGAAAAGGATAATAAAACTAAGTTTAGGATTAGAATTTTGATTAAAATTAAGCTATTGGAAAAATATTAAATTAATTTATCTAAAAATAATTATATTAATTTAATAAAATATTTGTTGGTAAAATTATAGGTTTAGGGTTTATTTGAAAAAAAAAATTAAAATGATAAAAAAAAAGTTATATTAATTTATTAAAAATTCTAAGTTAATGGTTTAAAAAAATATTGAAATTAATAATTAAGGATTAAATTTTCACAAATAAAAAGTTTAGCATACAAATTTTAAGTTACAAAAATTCTAGTTATTTACTTCCATTTCATTAATCATAACTATCCACTCCCTATTCCTAAAATCAATACCGTATTCTACTTACTAGAGCTAAGGGTTCGGTAACCACCCACTAATTGGAACACTACAATTTTCTAGAGGGACATGTGTCATGAGGAAAGTAACCTTATTTTGTATAAGCCATCTAAAAATGAATCCTATAGAATCTTTAATCCTATACTTCACTATTTAGAAAGACTTATGTCTGACACCATCTTTTGTTAGGGGAAGAGCCCTAGTGTGTGTCTTAATTAAGAGGTTTTTATACTACAATGTAATATCAACCACATTATGGTAGATGTGGGGTTTTTATTTATAAAATAGTATGAAAAGGTTGGTAAAACCAGTACTAGAGATAGTGTAATGAGGAGATTAATTATAATCCTTACTAATTGCATGGGCCTCAACTTAACTTATCTTCCCATTGAGAGACCTATTGGTCAAGTTGACATAAATTATTGTGCTACTATTGGTCTTATAACTAAGCTCATTAATATTTACTGGTTGTCCTATATAGAGCATATTTTCTTAACCTAAACCTTACCATCACTACCAATCTTGCTAATTAGTAGCCTCTCACAAGTAACTTACCATTTATGCACCATCCCCAGCCCCGACTAGACCCTCACACGCCACATGCTTGACCCCAGTTTTTTAGAGGTGATTCCTCCTCCACTTCACCCTCTGATTGGAACCTTTAATTTGTGACCTTAGAATAGAGGTGGAGACAACTCCATGAATCCATATGTACTTTACAGACTAATTATAATGTTAATTTTGGTGGAATTCAATCATGCTTGGACAAGTTTTATACCCCACTAGTGAGATGCACATAATGCATCAAAAAATGTAATATTAACATCTTTCTCAGAGCTACCCACCACTATCACATTAAGTAGTAAGTATTATACATTCCCTTATTTTAGTAATTTACACACAATTAGGATAATGTGTCAACCAAGCATGGGGAAATGTGTCATATGTTTTTCATTTTTTTCTATCTTTGTGTGTGTTTTTTTCCTTACTTGTAAAGTCTTCTATTTATTTCTCTTTTCCTTAAAAAATAATAGTAATTTAACTCTAAAACCATATGCATATATAAGTTTTCTTAATTCATGAAAGAACTTGGAATCTCTTCTCTACATCTTATTAGTTATGGTGTTATTTGATGCGTATAAGATCGAACTTAAGTTATGCTAGTTGTTGTTGTTCGAAGAACCCTTAGAAGAACCAAAAACAAATAAAGTGACAGGGGAGACTAGAGAGGATAAAAATTTATTCTTGGTAAGCCTTGTTTCAATACATGTAAGAACCACCTAATGTTTAAACTCTTAGGATAAATCTTGAAAGATTTTCGCAAAGTCTTGAAACTCATAAACATAGAAGCATTTCATAAACCAAAAGGCATAACTATCCACACATTCAATCCTACCTTAGTTTTGAATGTACTTTTCTATTCATTACCGTCTTTCATTCTTATTTGGTAGTAGCCACTTCTTAGGTAGATTTTTGGAAACTAAGCATGCACCATTAAAACAATCAAGCATATCATCAAGTCTACGTAAAGGATATCTATACTTCATGGTAATGTTATTTATAGCCCTACTATCAATACACATTCTCATAGGGCCATCTATTTACCTTTGCAACTCCAAGGATTCCTTAGGGTTACACCTATGGGCCAACTTATTAGGGACTATAGCACTAGGTACAAAGTCCATTTCATTCTCTATGCCCCTAATGGAGGGTAATACATGGGTTAGATCATTAGGGAATACATCATCAAACTCTTCTAACAATACCGTAATCTACGACTCTTTTTAAACCCTCTTCGCATTATCCTCTAGAAATAACAACACTTAGAATAGCTTCTTATTTACTAATGGCTTATCAAGATAATTTTCACCTTTAAGTTAGGACTTTTTACAACTCATACCAATATGACTTGGTCGAGTAACTATAGGGGTGAGAACACTCTTCTTCTTGTCAAGCTTCAAACAATGGGTGTTCTTTCTTCTATCATGCAAGAAACTTATATAAAATTGACATGGTCTCCCCAAAAGAAAATGAAAAGTACTCATTAGAACTACATCACACACCACCTCATATTGATAAGGCTTCCCAATAGAGAATGGCACCTTCTCTTGCTTTATCATCTTCACTATGTTACCATAACTAAGTCGTTGTATCTTATATGGTTTATCTACTAAGGCGTAAGAAGCACTATTAGCATAACTTCCTCTATACATAATATGTGAAAATATTTTCCCATGTATGGTGAACTTGGTTTGAAAAATATTCTCTCTTTCAGAATAATCACATTTGGCCTCCTTAGTGTGCTACACCCTTAAAATAATCAAAGATTCTCCTACATTCTTTGGTGCAAACTCCTCTTCTCCATTTATGGTCGAGACTTCTTCCTCTTCTTCATTCCCTTCCTCTTGATTAGCTTCCTCTAAATCCAACATGGACGTTACCCTATTATTATGACACTTATTTTGATAGTGTCCCAAGCCTTAGCACTTAAAACACCTAAAACTTTTGGTTTGACTCTCAATTGCCAATCATTTTCTCCTCACATATTTTGACAAAAGTGGGAAAGGAGCTTTAAATGGTGGAGGAACCTCCCTTCAGGTGCAATCTCTCTTGTTTGGACCTCCACAGCTTAAAACCCTCTTCTCCTTTTTTCTGTTTTTTGACCTTCATAGGTAGATGTTAAGCTTATCTAATGTATAATACCTATACTTCTCCACCTTCCAAGCTATGTCTTTCCTAAGACCACAAAGAAACAAAGCCATAGTTTTTTCCTATAGCTCATTCAAACCAAGCCTCATAGAGAGTTTTCAAAACTCTATAATGTAATCCTCTACACTCAATGGTCCTTGTCTCAAAGAGGACCTTTTCTTGTATAAGTATTGAGTGAAATTAGGAGGAAGGAATATCTCCTTTATTAACTTCTACATTTTTAACCAAGAATTAACTTACAATTTACCATTTTTCATGTCCTCTTATGAACTAAATTCTTCCACCATATGGTGGCATAGGCTTTGAGCTCAAGAACCTACACCTTACAGGATTTGGTGTGGGAATAGTTCGTAGGCTCAAATAATCTACTACACTTCAACTCCTACTCTATAAATTCTTTGGGATTTTAATTGCCTTCAAACTCCAATACCACAACTCTAAAATCATGAAAACTCTCATATTTTTTATTATTTCTCTTTAGTGGCTCCATAGAAAACTAACTTGAGAATGAGTATTCTCCATCCTCATTACTAATATGCTCTACATCTCTAAAAGACTCACCAAAGGGATTAAGGTTTCCATGATATGAAGTACTCTTCTCATATAATTTCGAAGATACTTAAAGGGTATATAGCTTATTAAATTATATGTTTCCTCAAGGCTCAACCGTCTTGGTAAAGGAAGGTCCCGCATTAAAGGTTAAGAATGTTAAAAAGAGAAAAGGATTCAACTAAGGGAAGAAGAAAATGGGACTGGTTTCTAGAAAAGAGGGGTGGCAAGCTTATAAGTTTTTTTTTTAGTGTGATTGGTTTAGAAAAGGTTGATGGGGAGATAAGATAAGACCTAACTTACTACAACCTAGCTTTGATACCAATTTTATTCATATGATGTCCAACTTGGGTCTTGCTAGGTGTTGTTGTTCTAAGAACCCTTAGAACAACTGAAAATAAATAGAGGGATAGGGGGATATGAGAGGATAAAAATTAATTCTTAATAACCCCTTCAATATATAATTGGAATCACCTAAGGTTTAAAAAATTAGGTTAAATATTCAATGATTTTTTTAATGTCTTCAAACTCTTGCACTTGAGATTTGAAGGAGAAAATCTCAATATACGTGAGAAAAAATGTGTAGCTAATTGTTGAGTTTATTTTTTTTCACTCTAATCTTGAAAATTATTAAAAATATTTAGGATTAAATTTTATAACTTAGCTAATGAATAAATTACATTAGTGTTTTAAAAAGGGATAAAATCTACATAAGTTCTAGGCATTGTGCTTCAGTTATGAGGATAGAAGTTTAATAAAATTTTCAAGTTTCCCTCCCCCACTAGCACATGTTTTAATTAATATAATAGCTATAATACTCAAAAGGAAAGACAAAAAGGTCATTTTAATCTTTTAAGTAACAAAATGAATTAAGGAGTATGTTCTTGACTTCCTTGTTCTTCCTGAAATCAGTATTGTTGTTCCCAAGTGTTGTAAGTGACTTTACTTCCAATATAAGAGGGACTTGTGGCTAATTTGTGTGTGGATTACAAGGGTGTATATGGGATGAGTTTTTTTGGTATATTTTTGGGGATAAAATATGAAAGGAAAATAGCTAAAAATATTGGAAAAAAAAAACTTGGAAAAAATGTGGCCTTATGTGCCTTCTTTTTTATTAGTTTGTGGATAGTATGAAGGAGGAGGTTGGTAAGGTTTGCATGACTTGATTAGCTGGTATAACTTTCATGGCTAGATTTTTATTAATAATTAATTATTCCAAGAAAGGAGAGTTTTGGCATTCTTAAACATGGAAAGATTAATGATGAGATTGTGATCATCAAATTACGATGTTCCTAGATTATTATGTGTGAGAATTTTTAGTTTTCTTTCACTCTGACTTTTAATTATATGGATATTGGAATGGAATTAATATTAGTATACCTAATTATTACCAAGAATCATAAGGTGACTTAGGCTACTCCTTAGTCATTGGAGAAATACTCTAGATAAAATTTAAAGACTAATACATTTAGAACTTAGCACTACACACTTTGATGTATGGATGTCATGTAGGTAGGTATTAATCATGATAGGCATTTGAAAAATAAATATTTGATGAAAAATGGATATTCATTTGAGAGGTGGAGTAGAAAAAAGATGAGCCAAGTGTTATTTGATATATGTCTAACACATAAGGGAGTTCTTAGGAATTAATTGAAGGAAAAACTATGTCAGTTCTATTTTTCAATATTTATGATTTAATTCAACCAATTAATTGTGAAAAACACTTATAGATACATCATTTCTATTGTAAGATGAGAAACATGATTTTTGTTTGATTTTAAATTAAGTAGGTCACTTATTCATGTGAGTTTAAGGGAAGTTGGAGGCTTCTACATTTCCTCGTTATCTTTCCCATAGTTTTATTAGTCTTAACCATCCTTTGCACTTGTGTTCTGTAATTATTTTTCTTGAGGATAAGAAAATATTCAACTATGGGGAAGTTGATTAACTAGAATACTTTCAATCCGAGGGTATGTCAGTGTAGATTAACACTACCAAATAGACTTTCTATGGGATTACTCAATCTTTAACCCTAATAAGGTTAGGCACTGTCAATTTTAGCTTCTTTTTTTTCACATGATATAAAAGAGATATGTGGATATATTATAGGGGATCTTTTTAAGATCTTAGAGAGCATAACCTAAATGAGATTTTTAGATGCTCTAGTTTATGTTTTTGGTCTTCTCTTTTCATCTTGATTATAAGTAAGATAAATTTTGAAGCTTTTTAATTGTTTGGATTTGGCAATTGACTCTTGATATAATAAACATATTAGTTCTACTTTCTAATCTATTACTCTATTTTTTACATGCATGCCTAATTTCTCTAATACGTTTGTTCCTATATCTATGAAGGAGTAGATGTTTGTTTTGTGATTGTATATAGTCTAAATTGTAAATTGATGGTAAGTTAGTTTAATTTCCATTTTTATTACTTGAATTCTTAATTTCAATTGTTACGCTCTTTGTTTATGGTTTAATTGCTTGATCACTAATTTGATAAAATATAAGTTTTAATCTAACAACTTAAAGGTAAATATTAATAAATAAAATTATAAAAATTTAATGGAAGAATTATACTATAAGAGAAAGTTAGAGTCTATTGGGGATGTTACAGCTTTAATTTAAAAAGTAAAGTATTGAATTCAATTTAATACCATGAAAATAGATTATTAATTCTAATTAGGTATGGCTTTTAGACCTTAAAAGAGGCTATCGGTTAATTTAGGTTCTTTCACCATCTTGTACTTAAGTAATTATTTAACAATTAAATTGATATATAACATTACCAATTCATTTTATTATGTCGATCAATTTTTCACTCTCTGAATTTGATTCATCTAGAAAGATAAAATAGGAAAGGTATAGTACTGAATAATGAATTCTCTATAGGATACGACTTGACATGAATTTAGGGACTTTTAGATTTTTTTAGGATGGTGGTATATGCTTCTATGGTGGAAGGTGCATTCCACAGAGTTGTAGGGTCATTAAGAGGAACATTATGGAGGAGGGTCATTATTCACCTTATTTTATCTATCACTGAGAGGATAAGTTGTACAAGGACCTAAAGTATATCTATTGGTCACCCTATATAAAGAAGAATGTTCTAGACTTTGTGGATCGATGTTTCATTTACTAGAAGGTTAAGATTGAGTATAAGCATCCAACAAGTTTAGTTCAATCAATGGAGCTTCCTAAGTGGAAATGGAATAGCATGTCAATAGATTTTGTGGTGGAAGGTTTGAGGATCCATTGCAGTTTGAATTTGATGTGGATTGTAGTTAGCTAATTAACCAAGTCTAGGGTATTTGTACTAATGAAGGCAACTTTAAGTATGAAGCAATTTGTTAGTGAGTATAGAAGCATGTGGTATGGTACTATAGGGTACTATAGAAGATTCTATTAGACTAAGATTCTAGGCTATTATTGCACTTAGGGAAGAAGTTACAAGCAACTTTTATGACATAGCTAAAGTTATGTATTATTTTCCTTCAGACTAAAAATTGTAAGACTAAGCACAACATTCAAACTTTGGAGGATATTATTTGAAGGTGCTTACTCAAGTTTTAAGATATTTCAGAGGATGGTCTAGATTTGATAGAACTCTCCTACAACAATAGTCATCATGTGAGTATTGGGATAACACCTTTCAAGGCACTATGTGGGAAGAAGAGTCATATTCCTTTGTGTTGGAGAAATGCGAGAAAGAAAGTTATGTTGGGACATGATATAGCAGAAGATGATACAAGTCATATCAAACTTATTTTAGATATGACAACGGTTGGCCATGATAAGTAGAAGAGTTATACAAACCTACAAACGAAGAGATATGGGTATGAGGTGGGTAATCAAGTCCTCTTGAGGGCCTAACCCACCATGGGAGTGATATATTTTTTTTGTGAAGGTTAAGCTTAACCCAAATTATATTAGACCATATAAGATTTTCAATTATGATAGATGATTTATATACTAATTGGCCCTTCCTGTTTCAATTTCGTGTGTGTATAGTGACATTTACATTCCTCAATTGAAGAAGTATGAAATACCCCAAAAATCCTAAATTAGGAATTATGGCAAAATAATAATTTATTAGGAAAACTTAGAAAATAAATTATTTTATTAAATAAAGAGTAAATTCATTGAGGAAAGTAAAGAGAAAATAATAAATAAATTCTTTAGAAAATTTTGGACATTTTACTAATTAAAATGGAAGTTAAGGAAAATTTATCCAAAATAGCCCAATTAATCTAAAAATAAATTTAATTATTATACTTAAAATAATTATTATTAAAATTAAATATCCAACTTAAATATATAAATAAATAAGGACTAAATACCCCAACCCAACAATTTTATCAATTTTCCATTTTCCATTTTCCTTTTCTCCTTTCTTTTCCTTTTTCTTTCTTCCTCCTTTACCTATTTTTTCCATCTCCCCCCTGGTCTGGGCCAGCCCATCGGCCAAGATCCCTTTCCCTTCCCCTGCTCATGCGGCCCAATCCGCCCTAGCCCTCCTTCATCACCTGTTCCCCCAGCCGGCCGAACCGTCCTCCTTTTTCTTTTCTTTCTTTCCCCTGGACCGACCGACCTATCGCAGCCTGTCTTCTTCTTCCTCACGTAGACTGCAACCCCGACCTGCAGTCCTATGTCTGCTGACGGTCGCCTGCTCCGACTGGTTGTCCTCTCCTGACACTCCCGTTGTTTTCCTTTCCCTTTTCGACCCAGCCTGCCCGTCCTCCCTCCTCACGCGTACCACCATCCTTTCCTTTTCCCCACCCCGAGCCAAACAAGCCCTATGATTTGCAGGCCATGCGCCACCAGCCACCACTAGCCGGCGACCTACCACACCTGCCCACAAGTGTCCTCTTCTCTGTTTTTCGTTTTCCCTTTCAATTGGCATATAAATACACCCTCGGGGTAGCCATAGCTGAGCTCCCTTTTCTCCAAGCCCAGAAACCTTACCTCTCACCGCTGCCCAAACAGACGCTTAATTCGCTGCCGCAAGCGACCGCCGCAAAAAACGCCACTAACCAAGACCATCCCTGCACTTCCCTCTACGAAACCAAACCACCATCACCCTTGTCTCGCCCTATATGTGCTACCTTGGACGTGCAAAGTTGCCAACCCGATCAGCCCTCTCCAGCCCCTCACTACCCATCGCGCCACCTTCCGCCGCAAATCCCGCCACTACCAGCACCTCCTCCACCCTCCAAAACACCCAGGGAACCTTCCCCTACCTTCCCATACTGTCATCTCCCCCTACCTCCCTCTCCTCTTACCTCCCCCACCTTCGGCCGCCGCACCAACCACCGTGCGCCGCCACTCCCGGCTACACCACCACCTTCATTCCACCCCTCTTCACCCGCTACACCTTCCTCCACCTCAAACACCCCTCCACTCCCTCTCTCTTAGCCTACATATCCATTTTTCCCCTCTCTTCCTCCTCCACCGCCGCCGCCGATTCCACCACTAACCAGAGGTGGTGCTCCAACTTCCCTAGCCCCTAAACTATTTTCTATAAGTGTTAATAATTTTATTTAATATTAATGGTATTATCCTTAATATTACTATTAATATTAGTTTGTATTATCATTGTTAATATTAATATTATTATTACCATTATTAATTTATTATGTATCACCCTTATTTCCTAACCTAATTTCAGAAAATACTTATAACTAGGGTATGTTATCTAAAAAGGCTACAACTTTAGCATTAAAATGGTTATCCTTATCATTATTATTATTATTATTATTATTATTATTATTATTATTATTATTATCATTATCATTATGATTATTATTATTACTATTACTACTACTACTAATACTATTATCATTATTATTATTATTAACCATTTTAGTATTAATATAGGTATCTCTATTATTATTATTATTATTACTATCACTATTAATATTACTATTATTATTATTCTTAGTGTTATATAAACTGAAGTTGGTATATTATCATTTTAAATTTTTAAAGAAGAAGAATACTCAACCTTAGTATTTTTACCATTTAATATTCGAATATTACTAATATTATTCGTAATGCCTTTCTCACTAACATTATTAGTTACTACTATTACTATTACTATCATTATTATTATTATTATTATTATCATTATTATTATTATTTTATTTCTATTATTGTGACAAAAGCATTTGAACCCTTATATTATTATTATTCAAAATACAACTTTTATCATTATTATCTTTAGGAATATTTTTACTTTGTTAGTATTGTAATTATTATATTATTATTTTAACCCTAATACTATTATTAGACTTAGCCTTAAAAATGCTAGGGTTTCTATCACTATAAGCATTAGCATTACTATTATTATTATTGTCATTATTTTGTTATAACTAGTATTAGTACTATTATTATAAGAATAAAGCTATTAGGTTTAATACTATGAGTATATCATTAAATATTTAAAATAACCATATTTTGGCTAGTAATATCTAGTGGGCTAACTTGAAGATAAAAACCCTAGTTTTCACGTATAATACTCCCTTTAATAATAACAATCTTAATCTTAGACTAAAATAAGGAGTAATTAATGGTACTTTTGGTAGGAGGGAAACTAATCCTTAGTATTTTTCCCTTTATAGGTGAATCAAACCAAAACCCTAAGGAGTTGTAGGAGCGTGCTCCAAGCCCGGCGTCACTTTAGGTAAGGACGTAACTAAGGCCGCCTATGTGTTACGTGTTTTACTTGCCTTGGATGCCTATACGATTTATATGTTGTGTTCTATATGTTATCTATTTTTATTGCGTAGCGCAAATTGGAACTAAGGTATGTTCTTGTGCTTTTGTCTAGTATGTGCTAATATGTATGTGCTAGAAATATGATGTGATGGGATGTGACCCTTAAGACATGCATGCTAGGTTATTTGATGAGGTGTTGTGGAATGGGGGCATGAAAGAGAAAAATGAGAAATTAAGATAACTAAGGGGAAGTAAGTTGGCTAACGTAGGTAAGGATGACCTAGGTAATCTGTGATCCATGATTGGATGAGAAAAAGGGGATTTAAATAAAATGGAAGAGTGGGAGAAACTAAGGTTACATGGGAGAAACTAGGGTTTGCATGGAAATAATAGGGTTTGGCATGGTAGAGATCAAGGGGTTTGCATGGGGAGGTTAAGGTCTGCATGGGGGCAAACCTTACGTATGGAAAGTTACGTTGGGATGTGGGGAAGGCAATGAAAGGTCTGTTTGGGATTCTAGAAGCTCGAGGTGAAAAATAATACATTGGATAATATAAGGGTGCCTAGGGATCGACCAGGGTTTACGGAGGAAACCCTAATTCGAGAAGGTGGAAAAAGAAAAAGAAAATAATAAAAATAAACAAGGAGGAGCGAGGTACGAGGGGAGAGTTGAGTCTGAGCGAGGCGTTATAGTAGTGTGGGTTGTGGGAGGCAGGAAAGGAAGGGCCACATAGGCCTAGATTAGGGTTTCTGGTGAAAACCCTATGGTAAGGTGTAGTAGACCTTGGGGTATAAGGTGGTGGTCTCCGACCCACACACTTAGAATTTGGGTTCCCGGTGTGAGAAAGTGGGTTATGGGAGGGATATCGAGGCAAGTTAGGAGGCGTAGAAGTCTCAAGATATGGGGCAGGCCTTCTTGGGAGGATAAGTGCGGGATATCTAGCCATGCATGTCAAGGGTAAAAATCTTTTGAATAAGATATGTTAAGACACTATTCACTTACAGAGAAAGATGTTGAACGGACCCAGACCGGTCCACTGGCAAATAATAGTGGCAGGGTATGTTGCCCTCGTGACCGATCCACCGGCTAAAATAGTGGCAGGGCATGACCCTCGTGACCATTCCACCGGCTATAATAGTGGGGGATTCCATGCTCAACAAACCAATCATAATAATGATAAGACATGGAAAAGATACGAATATTTACAGTGGAACACCTTGTGAGTCGGGGCCAGACCGGTCCACTGGTAAATAATAGTGGCAGGGTATGTTACCCTCGTGACCGGTCCACCGGCTAAAATAGTGGCAGGGCATGGCCCTCGTGATTGTTCCACCGGCTATAATAGTGGGGTTCCCGCACTCACATGGGTTGATAAAGACTATGATGTGAATCGATTATAATTATCAGAGATCTAATGAAAAAGTTATCTAGTTCATAACCGATATTGTTTACCTATGTTATTGCATGTTATCTATGTAATTATGCCATGTCTACTATGTCATGTATCTCTGTGTATGTCGACCTTAGTGTTTCTGTTACCTTACTCGGCTGAAGACCCATTTGAGCTTGTGTAGGTAGGGAATGATGTCTTCGATGCCTACGACACCTACGAGGCATCAGGTGGGGCTGAGCGTTGAGCCTAAACCTGACTTGGGGACCGAGAGCTACTCGATCGGAATTTGTTTCTTTTACTGGACCTTGTATTATCATATTTTAGTTGTGTTTTTGTACTATGATTTATGTTTTAAAACTCTAGTCACGTACTCTTTGGTTTGTAATCCTAATCGCACTCTGATTTCTGTATGACTTGTGTTTTATTAATTATTCATGTTTAATGTTAACTTTATTTAGCCTTAGCACTTAGTACTGGAACGGTAGGAGTAAACCGATCTGGTACAGAGTAAACCGATTTGGTACTAAGTGTGGCAGTAATGCCCCCGATTTTACAGTTTTATCTTTTTGATTCTGCTAAACCTTTTTAGTTAAACGAAATTGTTCAGTAGTAAATTTGGGGGTGTTACAAAGTATGTTGTAGATCCATCATAAATAATCCAGTTAGAGATGATGCATTGACATATGAGGAGCAACAAATGAAGATCCTAGATACTAAGACTAAGAATACGTGTTTGAAATTTGTCCCACTTGTGAAGATCTTGTGGTCACACTATAGAGCAAAAGAGGCCACATAGGTTTTGGATGAGGAGATCAATATGAAGTATCAATTTTTGCTCATTTAGGTGCATTGTGTGGGTAATTCCACCTCTTTTAAATGGGTCATGCTCTTCTCTCCTCTACAAAATCTTTGATTGTTATTTTATTTTTGGTTGATATCTTAGGGTTTTAATATATATTACACTTACAACAATGATTCTTTTATAGAATTTGGGAACCAAGTATCCTTTAATGGGTAGTCATGCAATACCCCATCCTATAACCTTTAGAATATGTATAAAATTATGTTGATGCAAGATAAATTAATTTTACTTTTTCAAAGGACTTGAAATACTAATAAAAATATTAATTCTAGGAACTAATATTTTAATTTCATGATAAACAAGCTGACTAGTTGACCCAAACCCATCTATTAGGTGCCCTATGAGTTTATATCATTTTCTAGTTTTATGTTTGAAACTATTTCCATTGTAGATGAAATCTTCAAGTTGGAAATTAATTGTGCTGACAAGTATATTTTAGTGTTGTGGGATTATTTTTACATTATTTAGATCGTTCTATTTTTTTCATATATAGTTAAAAACCCTTCAATTGCGTTTTTAAGGTATTTCTCACCTACTTTCTACATCCCTCACTTTATTTTATCTTCTAGAATCCATGACCAAATGTTTGAATTCCTAAACCCTTTTCCCTATAGTATCACACCTCTGTGATGCACCAACCTAACTACTCCTCACCCCATCATTCATTTCCCTTACAATGGTTGTCAATACTCAACTAAGTTAGTCCTTTTTCTCCCTTCTTATGGATGTTAACCAACTTTCTTCTTTGCACTCCATTCATGATTCATTTCACTCCATACTTATGCACATTCCCATTATTTCCCTTTCTTAGATTGGAGCATGTTATCATATTTTAACTTATGATTTTGGAGCATGCTTAAGTAATTTTATATTACACATGAGTTTGGTGAAAGTCAATCATGATCTTATTAAATATTGATGTATGTCATGATTTATGTGAATTCATATATATAGTATATCTTTTTATAAATTCTACTATATAGAGTTATGATAGGGTTAATTTGTATAAGATTAACAAATTTTTTTATGCATAGCTAGTGCATCTAGGTGTTGTTGAGCTCATATCCATCAATTATTTTGCTATAACCAATTAATTTGCTATGTGAATAGTCACTTCGTTTGGTAGCTACCATTGGCTAATGGCTTGAAAATTTAATTAATCTGATGAACTAGTCAAGCTATCTCTATGAATAGTTGATTGGTTTGGCTAACCTACCAACCAGTTGTTTTGTAATAAAGTGGTTTGGCCACTGCTTAAACTCATCAACATATTTAAGCTAACCCATCAACTTGTTCTATATATAGTTGATTGGTTAAACCAACATGCTGAATGAGTTTAGTGTATGATGTTTTTCCTCAGCTTTGGTGCAACTAGAGTAATTGGCTCGTCCTAACAACCTATCGATTGGTTTACCTTAGTTCACAAAGTTTCCTTATAAATAATTTTTCTTAACTTCTATAATAATTTTCCATGTATTTGGAAAATTTTAATCATGATTTCAACAATGTTTCACTTGAATTTATGTGGATCAAAATGATAATCCTACGTTGCCTTGTGTTGTTGAGTTAGTGTTATCTTAAACACAAAATTTGGTGGCTTGTGCACCTTGGTTAGTGTTTGGTATCAACACTTAAAAAACAAATTGACTTAATCCTTGGAATTAAATAATGGAATCTTAGAGGTTTTCCTAGTATGCATACTTCTATTTGGTTATCTTTTGTGACCTCCAAACTCGGAGACTAAGTGTGATGAATGTTAAAGATCCTAGATAAAATCCCCTTGGTACTATTGTAAGTGTGGTGGGTAAGGTATAACCAACATCTATCATATTTCCCCTCACTTAGGAGACTAATTATGGTGGTTGTGGAAGATCCATGAGAAAAAACCCTTAGCACTAAAGGCATGTGTTGGTGAGAGTTCCAATCGAACTTACGTCCCAATCTTAGAATATAAATAATGGTTTGATTTCATGGACATGTACTTCGGTTGAGGTAAACCTAAAATTTAGTGTATGCCCCCTTTCCTAGAAGACCAAGTGTAATGGATGAAAAAGTTCTCTGAGAAAATCCCATTTGCACAAATATGAAAGACCAAGTGTTGGGAGAGGCAGACCTTCGCTAGTCCCATCATGGAATATTTACATTATGTGTCCTAATTTTATATGGCTTGTTATAAATAATTGTGCTTGTATGGATATTTGTACCCTAATGCCTTTCCATGACATATATTTTATCCATGTTATCGTATGGCCTTAATGTGCAACATGAGGCTTACCGTGTTTTAGATAGTTTGTTGTACCATTACTTCACTATACTAATACTATATTTATATGGTTGTTGTGATAATCTAGCCTATATTCGAGTGAGCAAAGGATGATTTGTAAGGTTACAATTATCAGCTAAAATACAATGGGGATGTTGATGAGGTCTAGTAGCCAGCGTGTTTTTTTAAGGAATTAGAGTTATATTTCTTTAGGTTAAGAGTTAGGCAAACAAAATGGATGTGTTTCACCCATTGTGTTCAGATGTTTTTATTCTAGTTATTTAAACTCTTGGCTTTGGTTCCTATAATTGGAATTTTTAACCTTTGTTCTTATCTATCTACCTATCATCATCATTGTTATCATTACTATTGTTTTTTTATATCCAGCATTCTTTGTCCTTTTTATGTTTTACCTTACATTAAGTACGGGATAGATGATTTGATGTGGCGGTAGCATCCTCTACTTTTTTTTAGCAATGCTTCCACATAGTCTTTAAAATAAAATTGCCTTGTTTAAAGTTTGGGGGTGTTACAATGCTAGACGATGTCCACATTGGTGTACGTGGTTTGCATTAAGCTACTAGATCCCACTCTAGATAGGCTTTCATTAGAGATATTTTTGGAAGATGATGTATCAAGATGCTAAGGCAATTTTGTAGCAATTTCAAGTATGTTAAAAAATTTCCCCATTATAAATTGCTCCCACTTCCGAGCTATGACATGTAATATATCCATGGTTATTATTACCTAGGGAATCAAATTTTATATCTACTTAGTGCTCGTTATATGGAGATTCAAAAATAACAAAATCATCTATGCAAATATATCTATGTAATGTTTCAAAAGTTGGCATATTATGTGCAAGTATGGGTCAAAAAGATTTTTAATTGGTTCCATTGACATTTCATGAAGTAGGTAGAGGTGAAAGCTTTAGCTCAAATCACTAAGAAAAAAATGACAAAGTTTTTCTTATAAAATTATAATATTCCAGTGAAGTACTCTAAGAAATTATTATAGATAATGGTCAGCGATTTGATAACCAGAAACATAGATAGCCTTTTGAATACTAGGACATGAATTGTAGATTTAATTTTGGCAGCTCATCTACAAGTAAGTTGGGTCAACAACCTTCACATTGGCTGATAAGGATGTATGATACCTAGCTAATATCTAGAACGCAAAACATAAGGAAATATTATTCATAAAATCAATAGAAGGTTTTTTCAAAGATAAATTTTTTACATTTACAACCATTCATTTTGTTAGTTTCTTTCTTTCGTTCTTTGAACTCTGATATTAAAGGAATCAATTTTCTATTCCCCATTTTTTTGGTCATTGCAATGTTTTATGCAATAAATACATCCATAGAACAATGTTTTCACATACACATCAAACACATAATTCATCTAAAAAATGGTTATCGAGAAAGAAAATATTGTAACATAATTCATAAATTTTTTTAAAGCCAACCTAGAGGTTATCAGGCATTAAATATTAGACATACTTATTGATATATATACACCAAAAGTATTTCATTCAATAATTGTAACACCCTGAATTTTTAAACTAGAAAATTTAACTTTTTTAAGATAATACAAAAGTGTTCGGAAAACAAAACCCGAGGATATTACTGCATGTTAACTATGAGAGAGTTGTCATCAGCACCTAGCCCATGCCAGATGTAAGGTAAAATAGAACTACAAATGGAAAGATGCATGCTCATAATATTAATATAACAGTATAAGAAAAAAATGTGAGAACAATAATATTGATAGAAAGAGTATGATAGTTTACAAATCTAATGTAGAAAATTGAGCCAAAAGTTTAAATAATTGGAAGAAGGGAAACTTCCCAACACAGTGGAAGAAACACCTCTAATTAGTTAGCTTAACGCTTAAGTATAAATATAAATCTTCGACCCCAAGCATACTTAAACTGAGATTAATACCCCTGCAAATTTTCCTTTGTTCCATGGGCCAAAAGTCAAAACATCATAGTTAGTCATAATGAATAATAGTTTATAATTATAGTTCAAAAATGAAATACAATAATTTTTATTCAAATTTTAATTATATTACTAATGTGTGGTATTTGAAATTTACAATATCATTTTTTAGTAATGCTACCACATTTATAAAGAATAATGATTAATGATAGTATAAAAATATTTCTTAATAGATAATAAAATTAAGTAGATAATACTTATAAAAATGGGATACAAATTCAAGATAGAAACCATCAATATAGATGAAAAAAAAATGGATAGTTCCTGAATGGATCTAATAGCCCATATCATCACTATTAGCATATTTAACTGAGAGTCATACCCCTGCAAATTTTCCTTTGTTCCATGGGGTAGAAGTCAAAACATTATAGTGGCCACAAAAGTTCAATACTAATTTGGTGAGTACTGGTAAGACATATTACCTAAAATATGGTAAGGCTCATGTAGCATATTGAAGCCTCATCGCAACATGATGATAAACATATCAATATAAATTAACACTTAGTCTCATGATAGCAATACAACAAGATATGCTTGCATGGAAATCACAATCAATACGATAACTGCATAAAAATCTATACAATGTAAACCATATTATAATTCTCCCTTTATTTATCATATACTTTTCATTTTTAAGATGGTTTGTTTGAATACACCTATTTCTCCACCATGAATAAAAGTCATTGTGACATAAATAATCATAGTGGGTACAACACCCACAATACAAAGTTAGGATATATTGAAGGTGCTTTTCTTTTGCGATAGTACAACCACCACATATCGATTCCACTTACCATAAGGGCTCAAAAATTTGGGATACCACACCCACCACAAGGAGTTTGGATATATTGAAGGGGATATTCTTCGGGGATACCACAGCCACCACACATCGAGTGCACCTATCATGATCACTAACACAAATTGGGACACCACATACATAAAATGTGATTAAAGTACACCAATGGGGCTTATATTGTGATATCTCACCCACCACACCTTGAATGCCTCCTCTACAAGGGCTAAAAAGGTATGATACCACACCCACCTAAGCAATGGAGAATATGAAGTATCAAAGGGCTTATACTAGGATATCATACAAACTTGTACTAGACACCGATACTATGTCACTGATGTCAAGTGATATCACAAATCATATATAAAATCGACATATGACTAAATAGGTGAATCCAAATGATAACACCAAACAAAATTAAATTATATTATTACCCAAATTTTGTGTTTTAAAGTGATATAACTAAAAATAATTAAATTCCCTTATTAACCAAATGGGTGTTTAAGTATAAAACCAAACTTAACCAATTCATGTCACAAATATCACCATTATGGTTCTTATTCAACCTAAGGAAATAATGGTTGAAATCACAATTTTAATGTTGTAATTACTTAGAGGTATTAACACAAAAGGCCTAAGAGAATAACAACAATTAATAACCAAACTTGGTGGTATACAGCTTGACCAATCTATTAGTCCCTAAAGCCAATTGACTTATCTAGTCGTACCAAACATGAGCTAAAATAACACTAGAGGACTAGTCAATTGTTTGGACTTGTCGATTGACTATTCATAGGAATCAGTTGATGGGTTTAGTCCAATAGAAATAAGGGTCTAAGTAGAGACTGAACCAACTGATGGGTTTGGAAAATGATCGATTATTCATAGAAGCCTGTTGATGGGTTTGATGTAATTAGTTGACGGGTTTAAGTAGGGTTAAAATCACTTTTATTTGTAGGGTAACAAATCGATGGGTTTGGTAAATTGATCTGCTATTCATTAAAACTATTCAACTAGTTTATCAAAGTAATCAACTAATTCCACAACCAACCGATATAAATTTCCAAAACATGCAACTCCTCACACATCTAGTCGATGGGTTCAAAGAACCGATCATCTAGTCTAGGTAAAACATTACCCATGCATGCAAAGCACATAACCAAATTTACTAAACTTTACCATATTAATCCTATCAAGCTTCTATGTCATATAACATATAAAAAAACATGATGCACACATAGAATCATATCAACACATAATAATGGTTGCATTCAAACGATCATGCTTAAATGGCCAACTCATGTATAAAAATTATAGAAACCTAAAAATGCTAACTTTAGGAACAAATTCTACTACATGCTCGAAGTATAGAATACTTTTAGATCATGCTCACACAAAACATACCAAACACATGAAACCTCAATAAGCAATAGAGCCCCATTTGTGTCAAAGATAATAATACCTTACCTTGAAGTAATTCTTCTAGCACATAATCTCCTACTTGATCGATAACTAGTAGAACTTTGATTCCTAAGAGAATCAAATTCAAAGCCATTAAAATTCCTTTCAAAACTCTATTAAAAATAAAAGAAAAATCACAAGAATAAAAGAACACAAAACACAACTATTTCTCAAAAAAATTATACCAAAGAAAAAGAACTAAAATCTTCAACTTTTCTCAAACCTTAATTCTTCCTTGCTTAAGGAAAACAAGGGAGAACTAAAGCTAATATAAGAAGAAGAGAAAGGAGATACTCCTTGACCAAGAAGGGAGAAAACCTAAGCAAGTCTCTATATTTCTTAATAGGGAGGAGAAAATGAAAGAATGGACAAATGCTCAACACTTGAGAAAATTTTCCACTAAGAAAAGGGAGAAAAGGAAAGAACAATATATGATGAATGAAAATGGATCAGGAATGAAGGGTAAAGAGGTGATGCTTGGTTGACATTAACTAAAGTGAAGGAGATGAAATTGGTAATGTTAAGTTTATTCAACCAAGACTTGAGAGCTAACTTCATAGAACTGTGCAAGTGCATAGGCACAGCTTGGAGAGTCAAATGCTAAGGTGGTAGGAATACCACATATTGGTAGCTCTTTATTGTTGATAAGTTGTGGACTAATCAAACAAAAAACTAGAGGTATAGATTAGTTCCTATAAGTATAATGCACAGTAAAATATTTTTTCACTTGAACTACAATACTCTCGTGGTAAAAATCTTTAGCCTCAAAGGTTGTAGCATTAATTCTCCTCCAGATGAGATACACAAATGCTACTAATGCTAAGGCCTTAATTTTTTGCATTTTTTGATACTCGTGTCTACTTCTAAAACTACTCTAACAACACCATATAAGTTTACCAAACCCTAGCATATATCTAGCCATATCCCTATCATTTTCGAAATATGACAGATTACTAGGCATGCAAAAAATAGGTGATTATGTGTCTCTAAACCATCATGGCAAAAGGGGCAATATTTTTGTCCATCAATGAACCTTAGTTGGTCTCTAGTGTATAGCCATTAGATTAGTGTTAGCCCAAGTAGGAAGGAATATCTTCTTTTCCATTATGGTGCAAAACCACTTTATAAGGCCTCCACTAAATAGTTTTGGCTCAGAAGTGATCATAAGCATCCTAGGTTAAGAATCCTTGATCAGAGGTCCAGGAATGAATAAATTCTTAGCATGATCCTAAGATCTCAAATGCTGAATTAAGGACTGGGAAATTTGACTAATCTTTCTCATAAAGTAGGATGTCTTATGAGTGGGCATAAATTTGTCCAACATTATTATGTGTAAATAGTGGGTGTGAATCCACTTGGTCCATAAGGTCTCCTTTTCATTATGCAAGAACCACACATATTTGTAGAGGTAGGCCGAGTTGCACACTATAAATTTCTTGATACCAAACCATCCTTCACTATTCTTACAATATAATGTTTCCTAAGAAACTAGTAGGGATTTTCTTTACATTGGAACCTATGACAAAAGCCAATAATTTGGTTTATAACCATCTTAGGTAGGGAGGAAATTGAGATACAAAAACCCAACATGTCTTGGATTATAGAATTAAGGAGTTCCAGTTTCCCCATAAAGGATAGGGATTTTGCTTTCCATACTTTTAAATGATTGCATATGTTGCTAATCAAGAATTCATAGTTATTTATCCGTAATTTACATAGCTTAAAGGGAACTCCCAAATATGGAAAAGGAAACAAGCCTAGAGTCGTATTCATGAGCTAGTGAATTTCTCAAGATATATTATCTATTATTGGAGATAGAAAAAAGCTACGATTTTAGTGGGTTACTAAAAGACCCAACAACCTATTAAAGAAATCAAGCCCTTTCCTAAGGATGTTAAAAAAGAGTTATATTTCCTCTACAAAGTAAATTTAGGTCATATACTAAAGCAAAATGACCTATTCCTAGTGGCCTTCATTTTGAATGAAAGGGAAAATTAGGGCTGGATAAAAGGTTATTGATTAGGCAGTTGAAACACTCCATACAATGTACAAACAAATGTGGGGATAGCGAGTCTCCTTATCCAAGTCTTCTTACTCCTTTGAAGAAGCCATATAGGTTGCCATTGATTTTTAGAGAGAAATTGGTAGAGGTGACACAATAAAAAATGAGATCAAAAAATGAGTTTGGAAAGTTAAATGTTTGTAAAATATTTTTGAGAAAAGTCCAAGAGAGTGAATCATACACCTTATATAGGTCAACTTTAATCATACACTTTAGAGCGATTCTCTTGCTTGAATAATCCTTGAGAAATTATTAAACCACAAAAATGTTTTCATTTGTATGGTAACGTACCTTATTTAATGCTAACAACATTGTCCAACACTACATCAATTATATTAGCAGGGATTTTTGCAATGACATTTTAATTAGTGGGGTAATAGGCAGTTGCCTAAAATTTTTTCATGGAGGCTACTTGTAGTGTGTAAGAACTAGTGCTAAATAGTTGATCCTACAAAAAAGTCTTCCATTTCTAAAAATTACAAATAGAAGTTCTGCTCAACCACACCCTAAGTAGTCTTAAAGAATTTAGCTGAGTTACTATATGGTCCTAATGATTTATAATTTCTCAATGAAAACAAAGAATTATGAATTTCGATATCTGTAACTAGCATCAGTAGTGTAGAGTGTTGATTCTTATTTAAATTTGCACCAGTTTAGAGAATCTAGGTCTATAAGGGATTATGTTCCTAATCCATATTCAATAGTCCTTAGAATTTTTTTTTAAATTCAGCCTACATCTCTTGTTCAAATTACATCTAGGTACCATCTAATCTAGTTTCACAAACAAGTCTAGATTTTACTTGTCTTACCTTGATCATATCAAAGAAGAACCAAGTGTTGATGTCCATGTTCAAGAGGAAATTATTTTTATTTTTTTTGGGAATAAAAGTTGTAGCAAGCCTCCTCAAGAACAATGCCTTTTTTTGAGATTTCCTAGACTAGCCCATGTAAGCTCAGCATTCTTAATCATCATTTGTTCAAGTGTAGTCTTGAGTTAAGATTCTATAAGGTTTTTTCTAGTGATGATATGTGAGAAGGTTTGTTCATTCAGATTCTTCAACTCATTTTTCAGCACTAAAAGCTTGTCATTCTGTATAAATAGACTCATTCAACATGTAGAAAACTACCAAGCATT
Organism: Tamarix chinensis; assembly: GCA_030549775.1. Taxonomy (NCBI): domain Eukaryota; kingdom Viridiplantae; phylum Streptophyta; class Magnoliopsida; order Caryophyllales; family Tamaricaceae; genus Tamarix; species Tamarix chinensis. The sequence goes on along the minus strand of CM060177.1, from coordinate 58,414,070 downwards.
GCAGACTACCTCTAAAAATCTAGGATGCTCACACCAAATATTGAGGAAATGGAAAGGTGTTTTCCTAGGCCTAGTCTTTCCCACCAAGATAATTTAAGGGAAGTGGTTAAAAGGTATACCAGGGGTTATGTAAGAATCTAAAAATTTGAGGTTTGTAGCAAACCCAATTGCATTTAAAACACAGAGTCCACTTTACATTGCACATTCCTTCTAGCAAAAGTACTGAAACATCCTTCAACAGGATACCCAACTATTGTGATACCAAGTAGCACTCCTTGAAGTGTTTAGTTTTTTAGTCAATAACTGGCCTACATGCTCAAGTAAATTAAACGGGTAATTAAAATCCCCATAAACTATCCTAGGACCATTCATGTTACGTGTTAGAGATATAATTGATTGCCAAAGTCCCTTTCAGTCCCTAACACTATAGATCCCATATATTAGAGTCAAAGTAAACAATCTCCTAGAATTTAAATCAAAAACCATTTCTGAAAGACCCTATGGGCCAACTTCCATCAATTTTAAATACACACACACTATTGGTTCCAAAAGCACAAACAATAGTCCATTACGTGGCAATGGATTGGTGAGTAAGGGGATGGTGCAAGAAGTCAACCACTCATCGTAACTGCTAGAAGAGAGAGAGATATGTGAGGGAGAAAAGAGAAGGTGAGGCATGTCTCAAAAGTACTTTTTAGGAAAATTTAAATAAATAAAATCATAGAAATATTGAAATAATATGACAATAATCCCAAAGCACTAAAATATCCTTATTAGCACAAATGAATTCTAATTAAAAGGTTTAAGAAACATTAAAATGGAATTTGAGTCAAAATAAGAAATGGATTTGAAATTAGAAGATAAGCAGTCGATTGGTTAGGCAAACAAGTTGATTTTAAGCTTTAAAATCACATTGCTATTAGAATTTCAAACTCATTCCCAAACCAAAAGAAATTTATTTTTATCAACATAATTCTAGACATATTTTGAAGGATTTTGGGATGGGGTATTAGCACTACCCCCTTAAAATAGGCTTCATCCTAGAGTCAACAAAAGAAACATATTGTTACAAGACTAAAAGATAAGGAAACCCTAAGCCATCAAATAAAGAATACAATAACTAATGGTTAGTATATGAGAGAAGGGTACTACCTCCTTAAAAAATATGGTGTTACCCATGCAACGCACCTAAGCAAACAACTTTGGGTACTTTGTCTTGATCTCTTCTTCAGACTCCCAAGTGACCTCCTCTACTCCATGAAATGACCACAAGACCTTCACTAATGGAATGAAATTTGAATGTATCTCCTAAGTTTTGGAATAAAGGATCCTCAGCAGTTGCTTCTCATAGGTCAACGACTCATCTAGCTTGATCGACTCTAGCTGAATAATGTGAATCGGATATGCCATGTACCTCCTTTACTAAGAGATGTACAAAATGTTAAGCATAGACAAAAGTTCAATAGGTAAGGCAAGATGGTAAGAAACCTCTCCAATCCAATCCAAAATCTTATACATCCTAATATACCAAGGGTTAAGCTTTCCTTTCCTACCAAAATGCTTCACCTCCTTAGTTTGTGAAACTTTCAGAAGGACTCGGTCACCAATCTAAAACACATACACTCACCTCCATAGAACTATATAGCTCTTCTATTTATCCAGGGCCACCTTTATTTGGGCTTGAATTAAACTGATCTTCTCATGTGGTTTTTATCAAAGTAGCTAGAAGGTAGGATAGAAGGATGATAGAGGATGATGTCACTCACGAATTAATACAAAATAAATGAAGTGTTAAGAAGGACTATTGGTGAAGTAAATCGAAGGACAAAGACTAAAGGTCTCGGCAGATTTGAGATGGTGTTCAATTCTATCAAGTTTGAGTGTTCATGTTGAAGGAGAATACACCGGGATCCCTTGCTCCAAAAATACTCAAAAGATAGGGATAGACTTTAGCTAATTATGCTTAAAGTTTGATAAAAAATTCTTATTCAATGTTGCTTACAATTCATGCACACAAAGAGGAATATATATGGGAGGAGATAGTCGGTGGTTAGCTAACCTCAACCAGCCGAGTATTTCCTCTTAATCAATCCCATTTATCATGGTTGATTTAAGCCCATATTAACCTTAATACAAAGCATAATATCATTGGTTGAATGATACTATGGATCAATATTACAAACCTATACAATATACTAAGATACATACATGAAATTATATCAATACCCTAACTTACATAAAATACACTTAGGTTTAGGGTTCAGAACAAGTTAATAAAAATAATGAATATCATATATCTTCTTGTTGTACAGTATTATCCCATGTACCCCATAGTATTTCATGCTTTGAATACTTGTACACATTAAAGTCTATGAACATCTTCTTCTTGCAAATATGTGACATACCTACAAGAATAACTTGAATGTTTTTCAATATCAAGCATATAAGAATTATAAAGAATATTTAACATGATAGGCTCCAACAATAAAAAAGCTAAATCTTCCTTAATTTGAGGATTAATATGATCATGAAAATCGTTAAGTTCATTGGATGCTCCTGAATCATTCTCCCCAAGTTGAGAAGAATTTGCCCTCAAATTTTCATCAGAATAATAAGGAGACAAATCACCAGCATTAAAATTTCTTGAAATTCCACCATAAGAATCTAGAAGTTCAAGTTCATAAGCATTATCTCCAAACTTTCTTTTTATTTTAAAAGGACCATCAGCTCTTGTCATTAGTTTTTTTTCATGTATATTAGGAAATCTTTCTTTACGCAAATGTAATCAAACTAAGTTACCAGGAGAAAACACATAAGAGTTTTTATGCTTATTTGCTTGATCTTTATACTTGGCATTGGATTTTTCAATATTATTTTTTATTTTCTAATGAAGTTGTTGAAAAAATTGTATTCTATCTTTAGCTTCATAATTTTGCATTTCACCTTTTTTCAACAAAATCATGTTAATAGGCATGTGAGGATTCACACCATACACCACCTCAAACGGACTAGTTTGAGTAGTACTAGAAGGACTAAGATTATAAGCAAACTTTGCATAAGCTAATTTAACATCCCAATCTTATGTACTTTTATTAACTAAACCTCTTAATAATGTACCAAGAGTTCTATTAGTTACCTCAGTTTGACCGTCAGTTTGCGGATGATGTGAAGTGCTAAATAACAATTTAGTATCTAGCATATGCCATAAAGTTCTCCAAAAATAACTCATAAACTTGACATCCCGATCTGAGACTATGCTTTTAGGCACACAATGAAGTTTAACAATCTCTCTAAAATACAAGTCAACAACATGCGTGGCATCATCGGTTTTATTACATGGAATAAAATGATCCATTTTAGAAAAATGATCTACTGCCACAAGAGTAGAATCTTTACCACGTTGCATTCTTGGTAACCCAAGAATATAGTCCATACTAACTCCTTTCCATGGTTTATCAGTAACGGATAAAGGTGTGTATAAGCCTTTATGAAAGTAACTTTTACTTTTTTGGCACGTAGAACATCTACTTATCATGGCTTGCACATTTTTAACCATTCTTGGCCAATAGAAATTTTCTTGTAATAATTCCATAGTTTTATGTATACCAAAATGTCCCGCAATGCTTCCTTCATGTATTTCCTTCATTAGTAAGTCTATAATACTAGATCTAGGAATACAAAGTTTATTTAGTCTAAAAAAAATCCATCTTGTATGACATAATTTCCATGCTATCCAATTTCTTTACATGCACTAAAAATGTCCTTAAAATCTTCATCATTAGGATATAAATCTTTAATCATTTCAAAACCTAACATTTTCACATCCATCATAACAAGTAATGTAGACCTTCGAGAAAGAGCATCAGCGACTACATTTTCTTTACCATCTAAATGTTTGACAAAGATAGAGAACACGAAGGATTGTAAGAAATTTACCCATTTTGCATGTCTCGGATTAATTTTCTTTTGACTATGTAAGTATTTTAAACTTTCATGATTCGAATGTAACACAAATGGTTTTGGTCTTAGATAATGACTCCATGTCTCTAAACTCCATATGATGGCAAAGAATTCCTTGTCATAAGTCGAATAATTAAGTTTGGCTCCATTCAACTTTCAGAGAAAAATGCTATAGGTTTCTTTTCCTAGGAAAGTACTCCTCCTATTCCAACTCCACTAGCATCACAAGTCACTTCAAAAAGAAGGTTAAAGTTGGGTAAGGATAAAATAGGGGAATGACAAAGTTTATCTTTTAGGGTTTCAAAGGCTTGAGTAGCTTCTTGTCCCCAATAAAATTCACCCTTTTTCATGAGTTGAGTAATAGTTGTAGCTATAGTAGAAAAATCCTTAATGAATCTTCAATAAAAACTAGCTAATCCATGAAAACTTCTCACATCATGAACATTCTTAGGGATAGGCCATTATTTTATAGCCCTAATCTTATTAGGATCTACTTTAATACCTTCTCCACTAATAATATAGCCTAGGAAAACAACACTTGGAAGCATAAAATCACATTTCTCAAGTTTCCATATAGTTTAGCTCTCTTTAGCTTATCAAATAACTTCTTCAAATGCAGTAGATGATCATAACTATTTTTGCTATACACAAGAATATCATCCAAATATACAACAATGAAATCACCAAGGTAAGGTCGGAGAACTTCATTCATAAGTCTCATAAATGAGCTAGGTGCATTACATAACCCAAAAGGCATAACCATCCACTCATAGAGACCATATTTTGTTTTAAAAGAAGTTTTCCATTCATCTCCATCTCTAATCCTTAATTGATGATATCCACTTCTCAAATCAATTTTGGAAAATACTTGTGCTCCATTAAGTTCATCAAGCATATCATCTAATATAGGCATAGGAAATCTATGTTTGATAGTGATATTATTCATAGCCCTAGAATCTATACACATACGCCAAGTACCATCCATTTTAGGCACTAGTAAAGAAGGAACACTACAAGGACTCATAATTTCTCTTAAAAATCCTTTATCCATAAGTTCTTTTATTTGTTTTTGTAATTCCTTAGCTTCTTCTAGGTTACATCAATAAGCCGGTTTATTAGGAATAGGCATACAAGGAAAAAGATCAATAGCGTGTTCTATACTACTTTTAGGTGGTAATCTAAGAGATAAGTCATCAGGAAATACATCATTTTACTCATCATGCAACTTAATCATATTAGGATTTTCAAGTTTTTTTTTATAGGTTTAGAAACTTTAGAAACTAAAGCATAACAAATTCCTTTTTCTTTTATACATTTTTTCATAGCCTTTTCATGTAAAAATAATCTCTTTTTATCATCACTCAAGGGCATAAAATCATATAAAGAAGGTGTGAGCCTACTCAACTATTTTTCCTTTCTCACCACATATTCATTAGTTACCCCATCATGATTTGCTTTTTCCATGGTCTACCCAAAAGTAATCCACAAGCATCCATAGGTAAAACATCACATAGGACTTCATCATGATAGTCTCTAATAGAAAATGTGACTAAAGCTCTTTTGTTTACTTTAGCTCCTTTGCCTCACTAGCCACATTAGTACGTGAACCACTATCAATTATGAGTGTACAAACCATGTCACCTATTTTACACTTAGTTTTAAAAATCTTCTCCCTTTGAGTAGGTGTAATACTAGGTTGTATTTGTAAAAATCTTTCAATTAAAAAGCATGGGTCTCCTTCTTCTTCCTCTATAGTTAATATTTCATTAGGAGATTCAACTTCTAATTCATCATCATCACTACATGGTTCCATGTTTTCTGTTTCATGTAAGGTTAAGGCTCTTTAGTTAGGATAATCTCTAGCAAAATGTCCATATCCTTTACATTTGAAACATTATTTATTTTCCATTTCAACTACCTTATTTTTACCTTTATCATCTTTGTTATTCTTTTTATCATATGAAAATGTTGATTTAGGTGTAAAGGTGTTAGAATAGGGTTTAGTTGAAGTTGAAGCATTAGACTTAACATAAGCTTTAGTTGATTTAGTTTGTCTTTCAATTTTCATAGCCAATTTTATCAAGTCATAAATAGAGTCATAAGAGTACATATCCACTTTGGCTCTTATTAAATTATTCAAGCCACCTAAGTATCTATCACATTTTTGTTTCTTTCATGAACATCACAAATAAGGGCTAGTCTTTCAAAATCTCTAGTGTATTCTTTTACACTAAATAAGCCTTGCCTTAGAGTAGTCATTTTAACATAAATATCTTGTTCATACTCCCTAGGCACAAATTTCTTTCTTAAGTGATTTTTTAAGTTTTTCCCAAGATTTTATTTTAGACTTCTCTTGTCTTTCTCTTGTTCGTTTTAAATTATCTTACCAAATTCGAGCAAACTTTTTGAACTTTAGAGTAGCTAATTTAAATTTTTTTATCATCATCATATTCTCTAAACTTAAAAATAGCCTCAATCTCATGCAACCATTTAGAAAATGACTCCACATTCAAATCACCATAAAATTTAGGAAGGTCAAGTTTAAGACCTTGATCTTCATGGTGTGCATTTCTTACATGGAATGTAGGTGCTCTTCTTTGGTTGCTTGAGCCTAAAGAATTTATCTCTTCTTCTCCATCTTCATGATGAGACAAATTAAAATGTCCACGTCCACTCTTGGCATGGTACATAGGCTTCATTCTCCCTTCCACACTATTATGTGTGGTTTCCATGTGAACTTGCCATGGTTTACACATCTCTTGGTTGGCCAACTTGTCTTCCAAACCTTGGAGTTGATGTTGCAGTATGTTTTGAGTTTGTAATTGGGCATTCATGCGTGTGGTGAGACTTTTGATGGAATCTAGTAGGGAACATACCTCTTCATTATCCATGGTGAAGGTTGACACACAACCCTACTTGTTGCACACAATATGTTCCACAAAGTGTAGGTGCTAGATTTGTTTTTCCTACAACCAAACAAAGCACAAACCAATTGCTAATTCTCAAACAAATGATAAAACACTACCTAAAGTCCTTGGTTAGGCAAAAAGGAGATCTTTTAGCTCCAAGAATAGCCACTGCACGTAGGTAGACACAAAAAATGAGAGGTTATTCTATAAAAGATGTGAAATTCATTCACATAAAATCATAGAACATTATTCTGTGTCTTCAACAAATTCACGTCTTCCAATGGGATATTCGTATTGATGTCTGCATAGAAGATGTATAGGAGATCAATAAGTATATGATGGAGTGATTTATTAAGAAAAAATGATAAGAAAAAAGTCGAATAGAGGGCCTGCAAGTTCCAGGTCTGTTCAGTCGGTTCTGAGGAGCTGTCTAGGACTTCGACTGAATTGTTTGCTTTCTCTGTTTCATGCACGAAAGAAAATTGAAATAGGTTGGCTCCCACTTGATCATGCAATAATAGAGAGTAGAATGTAGGAGGAATGAAGTTTTGGGGAGGCACAAAAACTCGAGGCACGCATACAACACAAACTGGTGCCCTACTGAAAATGAAGAGTTGGTCCGTATTTTATGTGGGAATGTTAGGGAAAATGCAAGAAGATCATTGCAAGATTGCAATAACTTCGAGCAAGAACTTTAAGAAAAATCCAAGACATTCATCAAGAATCAAAAATTCAAAGAATTGGTTGATTAGCCATGGATTTCTTGGTGCAAGAACACACACATGATTTTTGGCCAGTCGAAGGTGCTGATCGGCAGCTTCCAAACACCCGTTGCTTTCATACCAAAAAGTATGTGGTTTTTATCAAAGTAGATGGAATGTTGGATTGAAGGGTGATAGAGGAAGATTTTTCCCATGAAATAATGCAAAATAAACGAAGTGTTAAGAAGGATTATTGGTGAAGAACTCGAAGGACAAAGACTAAGGGTCTCGGTAGATTTGAGATGGTGTTCAATTCTATCGAGTTTGAGTGTTAATGTTGAAGGAGAATGCCCCGGGCTTCTTTGATCCAAAAATAATCGAAATATAGGGATAGAATTTAGCTAATTATGCTCAAATTTTGATAAAAAATTCTTATTCAAAGTTGCTTACAATTCATGCGCACAAAGAGGTATATATAGGGGAGGAGATAGTGAGTGGTTAGCTAACCTAAACCAGCCGAGTATTTCCTCTTAATCCAGCCCATTTATCATGGTTGAATTAAGCCCATATTAACCCTAATCCAAAGCATAATATCATTGGTTGAATGATACTAAGGATTAATATTACAAAGCTATACAATTGGCTCAGATACATACATGAAATTATATCAATACCCTAACTTACATAAAATACACTTAGGATTAGGGTTTACAACAAGTTAATACAAACAATGAATATCATCACTATATCTTCTTGCTGTAAAGTATCATCCCATGTATGTCATAGTCTTGCATGCTTTGAATACTTGTACATATTAAAGTCTATGAACAACTTCTTCTTGTAAATATGTGACATGCCTACAAGAATAACTTTAATGTTTTTCAATATCAAGCATATAAGAATTATAAAGAATATTTAACATGATAGGCTCCAACATTAAGAAAGCTAAATCTTCCTTACCTTGAGGATTAATATGAACATGACAATCATTAGGTTCATTGGATGCTCCTGCATCATCTTCCTTGTGGTTTCCTCTACCATCTCTAATTTTAATAGAATTATCTCACATAAGTCACCTCAACACACAAGACTATAATAATTCAATTGATAAAGTGTCTCAAAAGGTGGTATCCTTATGTTTCCATAATAACTGTTGTTGTATGAGAACTCCACCATGTCTAGAAAATCCTTCTGATTACTATGAAAATCAAGTGCGTATGGAAAAAGCATATCCTCTATGGTATGAATAGTATGCTAAGTCTACCCATCTATAGCTTGATGGAAGTTCTGCACATCTTTAGGTGTTTCCTAAAAGTTGTTTGCAACTTCTTCTAGAAGTGTGACAAGAATCTAAAATCTTTTTCTAACACAATGTCCTTGGGCATCCCATGGTATTGAACCACATGCATCCTATAAGCACTAGCCATCAGCTCCACACCTTAGGTTGATTTTATTAGAATGAATACTACGGACTTAGTAAACTAGTTAACTACCACCAAAATTGAATCTAAACCACCATACGTCTTTAGTAATCCAACTGCAAATTCTATCAACACACAATTCCATTTCCACTTAGGGACCTCTAATGGTTGAACTAATTGAGTGGGAAGGTTATGATCCACTTTTACCTTCAGACACATCAAGCACCTAGCAATGAAGTGTAACACCCCAAATTTTTTAAATTAATTTTTAATATTTAAACCCTTATTGAAATAATTTAATATCAAATTATTATTTTAATTACTTTGTGACCTTTAATTTATAAAAATAGATAGGATTATTTCATAAATTAAAATAAATATTTAATTATTTTAGCATCATCCTATTTATTTACATAAATACTCCAACCCATAATTTACAAAAAAAAAATTCCTCTTAAAATAATACTTTAAATTTTTAATAATTTAATTTAATAAATAATTTTTCATTAAACTAATTTCTAATCCTAACTCTAAAAATAATTTTAATTTTCTCTTTCCTTTTGTATTTTTCCTTTTTCATTTTTCCTTCTTTTTTCCTGTTCTTTATTTTCTTTCTTTCTTCTTTGGGCCAACCAACGTTCTTCCTCTTTTTTTCCTCTCCCACTAGGTTGAAACCCCTTCTTTTTCCTTTCTTTCTCCTTTTCCCCATAGATCCATCATGCGCCTATTCTCCCTCTCCCTTCTTGAGTTCTTTTATTCCTTTTCTCCCCTGTTGTGTTAGCTTAACTCTCTCCTTCTTTCTTTTCCTCCCTACTAAGGAAAGTGACTAAACACCCCCTAAAACTCCCCTGCATGCCACTTTCCTTTCCCCTTTCTTTTTCCTCTTTGTACCACCCTACATGCTACCTATAAATTCCCCTTTGCACCCACCTAACCCCTATACCAAGCTTGATCCTCTTCTCTTCTTCTTTTTCTTCCCTTTCTCTTCCTCCCCTCTACCCCATCTCTCTCCCTAAATCCCTTTTCTCTCTACCCAATATTTCTTTTCATTTCCTTCTTTCCTTCCTTTTCTCCCCTATTTTTGTTGTGCCACCCATATCTGTCATCTCCACCACCTAACCAACCACCACATTAACTCTCCTACCGCCTTACTTCCTCCCTACACCACCAGAAGCAACCTTGCCTGCCACCTATATCCAATCTCCCTTTCCTTTTTTTCTCCTTTTGACCACCTTATTGCATTGCCACCTTAATCCACCATCTCTCCTCTTCCACCACCACTAAATCCACCAATCATCCACCTGACATCAAACCTAACACCTCCCTACCTCACCTTGCTGAAATCCCCCTATATATGCCCCTTTTCCTTTCTTCCTCTTCTCCCTTCCTTCTTTGCACCCTCTTTTCATCAACCATCACTACTACCTGTGCTGCCTTGAGCTACCACTCCACGACCACCAACCACTAACTATATTGTCCAACCCTCCTACACTTAACAACCAACCCAACTTCCCTCTACCATATCCTTAACCACCCTACCCAAGCCTTTTTCCCATTTTTTTCCATTCTTAATTCTTCCTCCTCACCTTATGAACGTGCATGTATTCTCACGTTGCATGGGCAATGTGAGTGGTGTTGCATAATTTTGAGGTTAATTAATTAATTTTAAGATATAGTTTAGTTTAGAAATAATATGTATTTAATAAGTATCTTTTATAAAAAGTCATTCTTTAATTATATACCAATAATATGTTACTTGCGACAATATTTTTATGCACAATTTTTTCTAATCAAAGCTTAAGCTTTTAAGCGAAGATGCATAATATTTTGTTGTTGCAAAAATAAGGTACTCTTTATACCCTACTAAAATTTGTGGATTTATATATGTTAGTACATTAGGGTTTTGGTATGCATTATTTGTTAAAATGTGGTGTTGTTATAAATCCCTTGATTTTTATATTATCTTATATATGGTGTACTATGTGAAAATGAGGTGTTCTTATAAATCCCATGATTTTTATTAGCCATAAGTATTATGTCCATATACAAGTCATGGTAAGTAAATATGGATGCTTGTAGTAGAAATAATGCTAATATAAGCCCTAGGGGAATTTTGGTTATTCGTACATATCATAATGTTTAAACCTAAATGATATGCTAAGTGTGTTGTATTTGATGCTAAAAGGGAAAATGGAATTTTAGTTGAGTATACGTATAAGTGATATGAAATGCCCCGAAAATTTCTATTTTTAAATATTATATTTAAATGAGGTTTTATTGTAAAAGTTAATTAAGTATATTAATTTATTTAAAATAAAAGGAAGTTAATTAGGGCAAATTAAAAATAAATTTATCAGTATTTTAATTAGGAGAATTTTAGGTATTTTAGCTAAATTAAGGATTTTATTTTAGAAATTAACTAAATAAATTATTTTATTTAAAATAATAAGGGAAAAATAGTTTGAAATTAATAATAATTTTATAAATAATTTAATTGAAGAAAATTAGGGTGTTTTACTAATTAAAATAGAATTTATGGAAAATATTTTAAAAACCCTAAATTATCCTAAAAAGGAAATGTAATATTTTTATTAAATAAATATTTTATGTTAAATACCCAAAATAATATAATTAATTGATTTAAACCCAAAATCTTAAATTTTTCCTTTTTCCTTTTCTTTTTCTTTTCTTCTTTTTCTTTTTCTTTCATTCTTTTTCTTCTTTCTTCTGCGGTTGGGCCTGGACACGGCCCAACCCAACGTCTTCTTTCTCTTCCCGCGGCCTAGCGCCGCAGGCATCTCCTGTGTACGATCAAACGCAGCGTTTTTGCTTCTTTAATGATGAAACGATGCGCTCAGTTTAATGAAGGTAGAAACCGACGCCAACTGGCCCGGTTCTCCCTTTTTCTTCTCTTTTCCTCGGCCGACCAGTCCGCCTTCTTTCTTCTTCATTCTTCCTCCATCCTCCTCCGTCGCTGTGCTACAACCTTTCGACCCGTCAATGGCTTCTCCGGCTACAGTGATTAACACCGACCGTTTCTTGCCTCATTGTCTTCCTCTTAACTCTAGGAATAAATTGGCATAATTATTGGATGTTAAATCTCGCCCGTTTTCTCTCTCCTGGCGTGCGAAATTCGAACCACCCTAAAACAGACATCGAGCCATTACTGCCACCGGCCACCCAAATTATTGCACTTAATACCTCCCTTTCGAGCTTCAACACCCTATTAACTTATCTACCATCTATAAATAGCCTAATGGTAGGAGTTTTTGGAGCTTCTTCTTCCTCGAAACCCTAAGTGAGAACCGCCCACCACCGCAACTTCAGACGTCGTTTCCACTGTCGATAGCCAACCTCAATACCACTACACCATCCCAAATTCTTCCTTGCAACGCCCTCTAGTTAACCAAACTATTTTCAACCTTCGATTCTTCTTGCACGGGCCTCCATAACCGTGCAAAGTTGGCTACTCGTTTCGCCAGAATTTTACCCCGAAACCTTAAACCACCGTCCGCCACCGTGATCCGCCACCTTTAGTTGCACCACCACCATCATTTTGTTCCTCTCCTCCTGAGCAACCATAAACACCTCAATTCTCCCTATCTTTTTCCCAACATCCATCTTTCCCTCTTTTCTTCTCTTTTTCCGGCCACCACCGCCACCTCCATGCACCACTGCCTGTGCCACCTATCCCTACCAGCTTAAGGTTGAACCCTAGACCCTCTCAACCATTTTCCATATTATTATAAGCCTTGATTTAATTTATTTCAATTATTTGGATATAAATACCATTATTATTAATCTTAATATTTATATTCTTAATGTGTATTATTATTATTATTAGTTTTAATGTTTTTATTATTGTTTATGTTTAGGGCTGAAGCCTTATTGTATTTTAATTCGATTTCATTATTATTCCCCTTATTATTTCTTTTATTACAATTATTAATATTAATATGTTATAAGTATAATAATTATCATTATTTTATATTTCGAATTTCTATTATTCTTATTCCATTATTATTAGTGCAAATATTTTACCATTAGTATTGTTAATAATGTTATTATTGTTATTATTATTGTTATTATTATTATTATTATTATTATTATTATTATTATTATTATTATTATTGTTATTATTATTTATATTCTCATTGATATTAGTTTTATTATCTTTGATATTATTATATTACTAGGTTTATTATTATTAGGGTAAAGTCTTTAACCCTATATTATCAAGGTTTATAATATCTCTATTATTTTCATTTAGCAAAGTTAGAATTTTGTTAAGGTTATTGTATTAGTATGCTATTATTTGGTCAAAGCCCTAAGGAGGCATAGGAACGTGCTCCAAGACTGATGTCATTTCAGGTAAGGGTTTACTAAGGCCATTGTGTGCTTATATGCATTATGTGCTTCATATGCTATGCATTCTATGTTTATGATTATTAATTATGTTGTATATGATATGACATGGAGTTGAAGTATGTTTTGTATGGCATGTGTATTATTTATGTATGATAATAAGTGTTGTGACCCTGTAAGACATGCATGTGAGGATGTTGATATGATTTGTGAGGGGGAAAAGGATGAAAAAGGAGGATGGGGAAAGAAGTTGACTAAGGGAAGTGAGTTGACATAATATTATGGTTTTATAAGGAATAATCTAATGTATGGTTTTATGTGGAAGAGTATAATTTAGGGTTTTATGCGGAGAATATAATTTATGATGATAATTGGGAGAATCTAATTTATGATGTTATATGGGAGAATCAAATTTATGGTTTGTTTGGGAGAATCTAGTTTATGATTTTTTTTGGGAGAATGTAATTTATGATATTATATGGGAGAATCTAAATTATGATTTGATTGGGAGAATCTAATTTATGATTTGTTTGGGAGAATCCAATTTATGGTTTTGTTTGGGAGATTCTAATTTATGATTTTATGTGGAAGAATATAACTTATGGTCTTGTATAGGAGAATCTAATTTGTTGTTATGAAAGGGGAGAATCTAATCAATTGTATTATGTGGACAAATCTTTGGGTTTTATATGATTTGAATCTTTGGGTTTAATATGGTTAAATGTAGGGTTTTGTAAGGATGGATCTTCAGTTTTATGGGATTCGAATCTAAGGTTTGGTAAGGATGAATATTTGGTTGGTATGGATTAAATTTAGGGTATTGTATGACGAAATCTTGGGTTTTGTATGGTGGTATTAGGGTTGCGTGGTGGAGTTAGGGTTTTGCATGGGAGTTAATGATTGCATGGAATTTAGGGTTTGCATGAAAAGTTCGAATGGTTGCATGGGATGTGTAAAGTCCACATGGGAGTAAAATTTACATGTGGAAAGTTAATTTGGGATATAAGGAAGGTAATGTAAGTATTATTCGGGTGTTGAACTATTTTGGATGAAAAATAGTACATGGAGCATTATGAGGGTATGGAAGAGATTGAATTAGGGTTTGGAGTAATGAACTCTGGGTTGTTGTGATTAATTAGGGTTGGAGTGGATAATTGTGGTTTGTTATGATTAACTAAGGCGTGGAGTGGCTAATTATGGTTGTTATGGTTAAATAGGGTTTGGAGTGGTTAACTATGGTTTGTTGTGGTTAATTGAGGTCTGTGGTGGCTGATTAGGGTTTTTGTGTTATCATGTGCATGTGGTAATTAAAGTGTAATTATGATGGTGGAATTTTATGATTCGTGCATACCCATGGTGGAAACTTTTGAATAAGATACTTAAGACACTAATTATTTTTAGTGGAAGATCGTTGAGACGGGACCAACTGATCCACAAGTTTGGAATAGTGGTTAGGGTTTTTACCCTATGTGCAACCGATCCACCGGTTATAATAGTGGTTAGAGCAGGATGTTTTATGCGTAAACCGATCCACCAGTTATAATAGTGGGGGTTCCCGAGCTCAACAACCGCAAACCAGAGTTTTGCTAAGATGCCTAAAAGATACTAATTACTTACAGTGGAACACCATGCGTGCCGGAGCCAACCGAACCACCGGTTAGGAATAGTGGTTAGGACACGTAGTCTTATATGTATCTGATTCACCGGCTATAATAGTGGTTAGGGTATGATACCCTATGAGCCTCTGATCCACCGGCTATAATAGTGGGGGCTTCCGTATTTGCATGGATTTGATAAAAAGGCATGATGTGTAACGAATTTCGATAAAAGATTAATTAAGTAATTAATTTGGACTATGATTGGGCCTTTTTTGTATGTACCTGAATGATTGGTCGATAATATGATATGATGATGGTCTTTATGATCTTTCATTCTTATGCATTATTTTATGTGCTTATGTGTTGGCCTTAGTGTTCGGTTACCTTACTCAGTACGTAGCGTACTGATCACCCGTTTCATGGGTGCTGCTCATTCCTACGAGTAGTATGCCCTTCTGAATTTGTGTAGGTGGGCGAGACATCAGTCGAGGCTGAGTGTTGAGCATGTTTGGCTCGAAGTTCGAAAGTGTCGTGGCCGTAATTTTCTTTATGTGATTTCATTTCGTTATGATACGTCTTCTGATTCGCATTTACTCTTTTTAATTTATTATCTTGTGTTAAGTATTTTGACTTAACCATTTTTAAATTGTAAGATTATTCCTGAAATGCCCCGAAAAATTCTAATCTAAAATATTATATTTAAATGAGGTTTTATCATAAAGATTAATTAAATTAATTATTTTAATTAAAATAAAAAGGAAATTAATTAGGGAAAATCAAGAATAAATTTATAACTATTTTAATTAGGAGGAATTTGGGGTATTTTAGCTAATTAAAGATTTTAATTCGGGAATTAATTAAATAAATGATTTTATTTAAAATAAGAATGAGAAAATAGTTTTAAATTAATATTATTTTTATAAATAATTTAATGGAAGAAAATTAGGGTGTTTTGCTAATTAAAATGGAATTTATGGAAAATATTTTAAATATCCTAATTTAGCCTAAAAAGGGATTTAAATTTAATTTTATTTAAATATTATTATTTTTAAATATCCTAAATATTCAGATTAATTTAATTGGCCCTAATCTAATTATTTTTCTCCTTTCCATTTTCCCTTTTTCTTTTTCTTTCTTCCTTTTTCCTTACCTTTTTCTTTCTTTTTCTTCTTTTTCTTTTTCCTGTTCTTTTTCCCCGAACTGCGCCACCTGCAGCCCAGTCTTCTTCTTCTTCTTCCTTTCCTTCGGCCCAGCCCGCGCGACGCTGCCTTCTTCTTCCGTCCTTCCAGCGCCGCGTTTTGCCTCTGTTTCCACCGAAACTCGTCGTTCCATTTAAACCCTTACCGCTCGCGCCGAACCGCTCGGTTTCCCTTCTTTTCTTTCTTTCTTTTCCTTCGCGAACCGCCCGGCCATCCCATCTTCTTCTTCCTCCTTTTCCCGTCATCGACAACGCTGCAACGCTGGCTGCCATCAATGGTGTCTCCAGCTACGGTAATTAATACCGGCCGTTTCTTGGCTCATTGTCTTCCTCTTAATTCGACGAATAAATTTGCATAATTATTGGACGTTAAATCTCGCTCGTTTCCTCTCCCCAACGTCGCGGAAATTCGAAGCAAACCAAACGATGCCCGACCATTTTCTGCCACCGGCCACCCAATTTATCGCATCTAATGCCTTCTTGCCGACCCCCAAAACCCTATTATACCATATACCATCTATAAAAGCCTGATTGTAGGATTTTTGGATTTTTTTTACTTCTCCGAAACCCTCGGTCCGAGCTGCCGCCACCCCAACTTCAGACGCCCCTTCCGCCTCCGTTAGCCAACTTCAGAGCCACCGCTTCATTCCAAATGCTTCCCTGCAACGCCCTCTAGTTAACCAAACCATTCTAACCTCTCGATTCTTCTTGCATGAGCCTCCATAGCCGTGCCAAGTTGGCTTCTTGTCTCGCCTGAATTTTTACCCAGAAAGCCTTAAACCGCCTTCCGCCGCCGTGCGCCGCCACCTTTGGCTGCACCACCACCATCTTTTTGTCCCTCTCCTCCTGGGCAACAATAAACACCTTTTATCTCACCTCAATTCTCCCTATCTTTTTCCCAACATCCATCTTTCTCTTTGTTCTTCTATTTTTCCGGCCACCGTCGCCGCCGCCGTGAACCACCGCCGGTGCCACCTATCCCCACCAGCTTAAGGTTGAACCCTAGACCCTCTCAACCATTTTCCATATTAATATAAGCCTTGATTTAATTTATTTCAATTATTTGCATATAATTACCATTATTATTATTCTTAATATTTATATTCTTAATATGTTTTATTATTATTTGATGAGAAATTTTATTCTGAATTGTACTTGCAGGGTGGAGAGTGGTAATAAAACAATATTATTGTTAGTTTTGAATTTTAAGTTATTAATTGAATTATTATGGGATTATTATCATTCTTCTTCTTCTTCTTATTATTATTAATATTATAATTATGATAATAATTATTATTATCATTTTATTAATTATTTTGGAAAATCTTAGGCCCTAATTTTGTATTAACATTCGCACTTATTTATTTTAGTATTATTGTTTCTATTGTTCTTATAACTATTGATGATAATATTATCAGTATCTTTATTATTTTAATATTATTATATATGTTAGTAATTTTATTATTTATATTAAATAAGTGGTAAGTCATTAGTTATAAGTAGGGTCGAAACCCCACTTTAATTTTTAAAGCTTATTATTATTATTATTATTATTATTATTTATATTCTAATTGATAGTAATTTTATTAATTTTGATATTATTATATTAGTATCATTATTATTATTAGGGTAAAATCTTTAACCCTATATTACAAAGGTTATAATATCTCTATTATTTTTTATGTCTTTAGCAAAGTTAGAATTTTGTTAAGGTTATTTTATTCATATGTTATTATTTGGTCAAAGCCCTAAGGAGGCGTAGGAACGTGCTCCAAGACCGGTGTCGTTTCAGGTAAGGGGTGCTAAGGCCTTTTATGTGCTAATGTGCATTGTGTGCCTCGTATTCTATGCATTCTATGTTTATGATTATTAATTATGCCGTATATGATATGACATGGAGTTGAAGTATGCTTTCGTATGGCATGTGTATTATTTGTGTATGACCCTGTAAGACATGCATGTGAGGATGTTGATATGATTTTATGTGGGAGAAAGGATGAAAAAGGAGGATGGGAAAAGTAGTTCACTAAAGGAAGTGAGTTGACCTAATTTTATGAATTTATGAGGAATAATCTATTGCATGGTTTTATTTGGAAGAATGTAATCTATGATGTTATATGGGAGAATCAAATTATTATTTGTTTGGGAGAATCCAGTTTATGATTTTAATTGGGAGAATCTAATTTATGATTGTCTGGTGAAATCCAATTTATGGTTTTATGTGGGGAAGTTTAATTTATGGTTTGGTATGATTTTATGTGAGAGAATTTAATATATGGTTTGTATGGAAGAATCTAATTTATGGTTTTTCGTGGAAGGATCTAAGTTAAGGTTTTATATGGATGAATCTATTATTTGATATGGTTCAGATCTAGGGTTTGGTATGGATGAATCTTTGGGTTGTATATGGTTTGAACTTAGGGTTTGGTAAGGATGGATACTTAGTTTGGTATGGATGAATCTTTGGGTTTTATATGGTTTGAATCTAGGATTTGGTATGAATGGATCTTTGGGTTATGTGGAATGAATTTAGGGTTTTGCATAATGGTTAATGGTTGTATTGTGGTATTAGGGTTTGCATGGAAGTTAATAATTGCATGGGATGTGTAAAGTTTGTATGAGAGTAAAGTTTACGTATGGAACGCTGATTTGGGATTTGAGGAAAGTAATGTAAGTGTTGTTTGGGTGGTTGAACATTTGAAGGGAAAGTAGTGCGTGGAGCATTATATGGGTACGTAGGAAACCGAGCTAGGGTTTGTGTGGATAATTAGGGTTTGGTGCAACTGCTTAGGGTTTTTGCGGTATCAGGTGTTTTTGGTGATTAAAGTGGAGTCATGAGGATGGAATTTATGAGTTACAATGTGTGAAGTTTTAAAGGAGTGATTCATGCATGTCTAGGGTGAAATCCGTTGAATAAGATACTTAAGACACTAATTATTTAAAGTGGAAGATCGTTGAGACGGGACCAACCGATCCACCGGTTCGAAATAGTGGTTAGGGTGTTTACCCTATGTGTGACTGATCCACCGGCTATAATAGTGGTTAGGACATGATGTCCTATGCGTAACCGATCCACCGGTTATAATAGTGGGGGTTCCCGAGCTCAACAACCGCAAACTAGAGTTTTGCTAAAATGCCTAAAAGATACTAATTACTTACAGTGGAACACCATGCGTGCCGGAGCCAACCGATCCACTGGTTAGGAATAGTGGTTAGGACGCATAGTCCTATCTGTATCCGATCCACCGGCTATAATAGTGGTTAGGGTGTGACACCCTATGCGCCTCCGATCCACCGGCTATAATAGTGGGGGCTTCCGTTTTCGTATGGATTTGATAAAAAGATATGATGTGTATCGAATTCCGATAAAAGATTAATTAAGTAATTAGTCTGGACTATGATTGGGCCTTTATGTATGTACCTAAATGATTGGTCGATATTATGACATGATGATGGTTATGTCCTTTTATTATTATGCATGATTTTATGTGCTTATGTGTTGGCCTTAGTACTCGGTTACCTTACTCAGTACGTAGCGTACTGATCACCCTTTTCATGGGTGCTGCTCATTCCCACGAGTAGTATGCCCTTCTGATTTGTGCAGGTGGGCGAGACATCAGTTGGGGCTAAATGTTGAGCATGTTTGGCTCGAGATTCAAGAGAGTTGTGCCATATTATAGTCTTTATATGACTCTAATTCTTTTTGTTAATCTTTTATCGGTTGTAAGTTTAATTCTCTTTTGGAAATGAATTACATTTCTTGATGCATACTCTGATTTTGTTTTACAACTGTTTAATGCTTATTTGGAAATTGAATTATATTGATTATTTCTTTTCTTAGCCTTAGCACTTGGTACTAGAACGGTCGGAGAGAACCGGTCTGGTACTAAGTGTGGCGGTAACATTTCCAGAATTCACAGGTTTTCAGTGCTTCTAATTTAATTGCTTCTGCTTTTAAGAAAAAAAAATTAGTGAATTTTGGGGTGTTACAATTCCCTTCGAGGAATTTTGATTTCGCACTCTAATTTTTATTTGATTCATGATTCTTGATGCGTACTCTGATTTTGTTTTACAACCGGTTAATGCTTATTTGGAATTTGGATTGTATTGATTTATAATTGATTATTTCTTTTCTTAGCCTTAGCACTTGGTATTGGAACGGTTAGAGAGAACCGGTCTGGTACGAAGTGTGGCGGTAACATTTCCAGAATTCACAGGTTTTCAGTGTTTCTAATTTAATTGCTTCCGCTTTTTTTTAAAAACAAATTAGTGAATTTTGGGGTGTTACATGATAGTAGAAATATCCATATTTATGGCCTTGAGATAATTTGGTAATTTCAATGTATGGTGTTGATTATTTTAATGAAAGTGCATTCTAATTGTTGTAGGATGTTGAAAATAATGATAAGAGTTTGTAGCTTTAAAATTACTTGTTCCATCATGAAAATTGGTATTTATGTTCTAGGGGTATTTTATTAAGTTTCCATGTTCATAGGGAGTGACCTAAATAAACATGCATGGTAGGTGATAATGGGTGTTAAGTATAATAACACGGATTTTATGGTGTTAAATGATGCAAGTAGATCATGGATATTAATATTTTATGTGCTAGGGGTATTTTGGTAATTTTAAAAGTAAAAAGGGTAATTGGGTAATTTTACAAGTTAGAAGGGTATTATTCTAATTTTACAACTAAGAAGGGTAATTTTATAGTTTTATAATTAAGAGGGGTATTTTTTTTATTTTACAAGTAAGAAGGGCATTTTAGTAAATTTATAAATAAGAAGGGTATTTTAATAAATTGCAAGTAGGAAGGGTATTTTAGTAATTTTATATGTAAGAAGGGGTACTTTTGTCAACTTATATGTAATATGGCAGTTGGTCTAATGAACATTCATAATAAGTAATAAGTGATGCTAAATAAGAGAATAGGGGTTTATGGCCTTAGTATCACCTATTTAAGTACAAGCATGAATTTTATAAGGCTAGGGGTAATTCTATAAATTGGAGTGTATCATAATGAGTATGCAAAGTCTTAGGGTAAATTGGTGAATGAGGGTGTATTATGATGTTATTTTCATAAACATACAAGCTATGCCTTAATTGTTGATTATGCATGGGAATGTGTGCTGATTGTTCTAAAAATGTATGCTTAAGCTTATGTTAAAAATAATCCTTTAGTCTGTAGGGTACTTTAACTTCATAATAAATAGTATAGTCATGATATGTTAATTTCTTATGTCTTATTGACAAATAAAAATGAATTATGTGCTGGAAGTGGATGAAAAGAGGTAGGCTTAGCCTTAGAGGCATTTTGGTCATTTTGACCTAAGTTTCCTATGTTTGATTATTAGAACTAGATGGCCTTAGTGGACTACTTAAGTTAACATTAACAATAATAATGATATTGATTGCTTCATAATAATGGAAACAAAGAAAAATGATTAAATATATGATTGATGTGTTTCTCATAATCACCTTAATTAAGACACTAATACTTAAAGTGAAAGACCTCGAGACTGGAAATGGTAGCTCTTTAGGGGTCGCTATCCTAAAGATTTGGTTTAACCCACGATTATTCTGGAATTTGATGGTGTGCCCTAGTGCCCCAATCAAGCCCTACATCTTACTCTATTTAACTCTACAGACCTACTTAAGGGGTATGCATACTTATATATGATGTGTTTTTGTTGGTAGGGTAGTGTGTTTCTTTATGCACCAATGTGACCAGGGTACCTTTTGGTCCATAGGTTGATAGTTAGTAGGATACTATGCTGCTGGTATGTGCTATTATAACTAATGTACCTTTATGTCTTTGAGTTTGTGATCTCCCCCTCAAGATAATTAAATTGAATTAATAGCCCAATTAAATGGAAAGAAACTAATTATTTATAGTGGAACAACACATAGGTCAGGACTATGTAGATTATATCATATCTGCCGGTCCACTAGTTATAATAGTGTCTAGATGCATTTTACCTTAAATTTGTATATGTTTACCATTCCATCGGTTATAATAATGGCTAAGTGTGCTTTTCTCTGGATTTTTGTATCTTGTGCCCAGTCTTCTAGTTATAATAGTAGGGTCCTTGAACCTACGTGGATATAAGTCGAAAGTTGATAATGATTAATATCTAATTAATGGATTAAGTCTAGATAATGATGATTACATTATTATGACCTATTGTTAAGATATGATAGCACCCTTGGTGCCTACCTTTGAATGGAGTGGTAGTTTGCAATGGTTAAGTATGATACTTAATTATACTACATAGAGCTTCACTTGGATGCTCTCTTCATAAGTGTTGTTAACTTAGAATAAATGAACTTGGTGACACATGATAATGAAGTATGTGTCTACTATAATGATTATTATATATCATTCTATATATATTTATATGTAATTTATTGTTCTTCTGTTGATTGATGTGTTTCATATGGGCCCTACCTTTTAGTTCTATAAAAAGGATTACTCGGTACTATAGTAGTAAAGGATTCCTTTTTTAGGCCCCTACCTATTAAATGGAGAATATCCTTTACTGGTTAGTTGTAGGTGTTATCTAGAGTTTACTTTTAGTTTAGGAGCATAGGACTATCTAGGAAGCTTTCAAGGTTTTCTTTAATTTTTAATTTTTCCCTATCCAATGATTTTATTCTATAACTACTAATAGTGGATTTTATTTTTGTAATTTAATTCACACAACTCTGGTTTAAGTTTTTAATCTTGGATTTATGTAAAGTATGATTTTATCCTTACCGCTTGGTAGTAGAACAGTGGAGGGAAACTAGTCTAGTACTAAGTATGGTAGTAGCATCCTTAAAATTTATTGTATTTGCTTTTGCTTAAAATTTTAAAAATAAAAATTTTCAGTAGTTAATTTTGGCAGTATTACACAATGTCTACAATCTCCTACTTCATACAAGGCTACCAATAGATCTATCTCATATCCTTGTGTTGCTTATCTCATCCAGAATGGATGGATTAAGGCACACGATGACTTGTCTCTAGAGTCCTCCTCTTAATTTCTCTACCACTTTGCGAAATGCATTACCTTCCTTGGAAGTAGATACTACCATCCTATAAAATTTAGATCCATGCCTTTATCCCCTGATATCGCCTTCTTGATGCACTCAAGCTTGACATCTCCTGGCTAACTAGCTCGAATACCATTGATGATGGTCGGGGTGATATAGGGGAGCCTCACCTTTGTCTCAAGATCCCCTAACCCAATAATCTCTACACTTAACTATTGAAGATATTCCTAAATCTAATATAACACAACCAACAAAGCCAAGTAATATGAAGTCTTTCTACTAAGAACATTCGCTATGACGTTAGGCTTACCCTCATTGTAGATCAACTACAAATTATAGTCCCTAACCAACTCCAACCATTGTCTCTATCTAATTTTTAGTTCATAATATGTAAAGATATACTTAAGGCTCTTATGTTCCATGTAGAACTTACACTTCACTCCATACAATTAATGTCTTCAAATCATTAAGGCAAAAACTACTACAGCTAGAACATGGTTATGTATAGGATAATTCTGCTCATGCTCCTTCAACTGGCAAGAAGCATAGGCTACTAGCCTACCATGTTACATCAACACACACTCCAAACCAAACTTAGATGCATCTCTATGCACATCAAATCCCTTCTTACCCAATGGCAACGTAAGCACTATAGCTAAACTTAATTTTCTCTTGAGCTTTGCAAAATCCTTTGTGCACTTATTATCCCGATGAAAGCATGTTGTCTTCTTCAACAAGGTAGTCAAAGGATAACAAATACTAGAAAATTCTAAAAAATAGTCTATAGTACCTTGCTAACCCTAAAAAACTACGTACCACCCTATTATTCATCAGTGCTGACCACTCTAATACTACTGTAACACCCCCAAATGTACTACTGAAAAATTTCGTTTAAATCAGAAGGTTTAGCGGAAGAGAAAGAATTAAAACCATAAACTTGGGGGTATTACCGCCACACTTAGTACCAGACCGGTTCACTCCTACCGTTCCGATACTAAGTGCTAAGGCTAAACTAAACAATCGTTAAGTAAGAGTCATCAAAACATAGGTCCATAGTTAGCATAGACCATTCACGAAAACCACGAGTCAACAACAGTTAAAATATCATTAAGATTACAACTTAAGAGTACGGTTTCAAAACAAGAAGCGTAGTACAAAATATATCTAAATAAAACAAATCCTAAGGGACCAATATCCGGATCGCCTACTCACTCAAGCCAAGCCTTCCACCCCAAATTAGTAACCGATCAAAACCTACATCGGAGGTCTGCTCCCCACCATTGGTGGATCATTACAGGACCCAGTCAATCAAGGTAGTATTAGTACGGGTCCAATACTGAGTAAGGGCGAAGGTTCACTAAGGCCAAACATACAATCATACCACATAGCCCACATAGCACAATCATATAAGTAACATGCGATAACACACAAGATAAGACCTGAGTACTTTAATAGTCCATGTAAGTGCGTGAGCCCCACTATTATAGCCGGTGGACCGAAAATCAACACTTAGGGCAGAACGCCTCTGACCACTATTATAGCCGGTGGATCGGAATCAACACCCAGGGCGGAACGCCTCTGGCCACTATTCTAACTGGTGGACCGGACTGGCCCCGACTTACATGGTGTTTCGCTGTAAGTACTTAGTATTTTCCCATGGATTACTTCATTCAACGCATTCTTCATTCATCCATGTGAGTGCGGGAGCCCCATTATTATAGCCGGTGGACCGAAAATAAACACACAAAGTAGAACGCCTCTGACCACTATTATAGCCGGTGGACCAGAATCAACACCCAGGGCGGAACGCCTCTGGCCACTATTCTAACCGGTGGACCAGACTGGCCCCGACTCACATGGTATTTCACTGTAAGTATTTAGTATTTTCCCATGGATTACTTATTTGTTTGGGTCTGTCGAGCCCGAATCACCCACTATTATAGCCGGTGGACAGGAGTAAACACTCAGGGCAGAATGCCTCTGACCACTATTATAGCCGGTGGACCGGAAATAAACACTGAATGCCTCTGGCCACTATTCTAACCGGTGGACCGGACTGGGTCTGGCTCAACAGTCTTTCGCTTTACGTAATTAATGTCTTATCCGTGTCTTATTGAATCACATCACACCCTTGACATGCATGCGGTTGATACTCTACTTCTTTCCCCTCCAGAGGGACCGTCCGATATTTTGAGACTCGTACCTCTTCTCACACCCGACATCCATCCCCCGTAGACTTAGGCATAGTGGCATATAGTAAGGCACAATCTCCAAGAATATAGGCCATCCCAACACATATGATATTGACTCCGCATGTCCTCATCCCTCTAGGGTTCCTCCTCGGAGACCTTAATCGGACCTATGTGGCCCAACTCTCTCTTACTTACCCAAACATTACTTTGTTCTCTATCTCGCACCTCATTTTTATTAGGAAAGTCTCCAAATGTATTAATTTATCTCCCAAGTTCACGTGTGACTGACAAAACCCTAGTTGGCCACCCAAAACCCTAGTTGACTACGCCAACCCTAGTTGGCCACACCAAACCCTAGCACTTTACTTCCTCAACAAGTAACCTCCCTCATTCACCCCAAAATCTCTTCTCTCATTTAGAAACCCATACTCATCCTTTATATAAGTGAGTTCTCACTCTCAACCCATACTCCATCCTTCCTTGATCATTTTTACCCTTGTACCCTTTAAATTCCTCATTTTCTCCCAAAACCCTAATTGGTTCCCTTAGACACCCTTACATCGACCCACGTAAAATTTTGCACCCAAGTCTCCAATGGACCCATAACTTTGACATTATCTTATTTACTTCCTAAATCAACTTGCCTCACCTAAGATTCATCCCCATGAAGAATTTAAATACTCCCTGCAGGCTCCCCAACACCCACTTACTCACAAAGTCCTAATCAGGTCTCTTATGCACAAACTCACATGTTATTTTCACACCAAGTCTCCAATCTCTCTAAGACTCTCCAAAACTCTTACTTACAACCCAACTCAACTTTCCCCATGTAAGGATCACACCCATGCAAGATCTAGTCCCCCCATGCAAACTTCCCAAACATCCACTTTCCCATTGTTCTTTTATTATCATTTCATGCTACCCAAAACCCTAGCATGCATGTCCTAGAGGGCCATATCATGTCACATCATCAAACATCAAACATGGAACATGTCATGCTCATATGATATAAGCACACACATCATACCTCATTATCCACGCTGCACTATACAAAACAGGTTATTCATAACACATGCATAATACACATTAACATGGCATACTCATCATCCATCAACACATCACATCACACATAGCACAAGGCCATAGCTTCGTTCTTACCTAAGGCGGCGCCGGGCTTGGAGCACGCTCCTCTAACTCCTTAGGGATTTGGTCAGGGTTACCTATAAAAGGGGAAAAATACTAAGTATTAGTTTCCCTTATAAGTACCATAATCCCTTATTCTAGTTTAGGATTAGAGTTTTTATTACTAAAGAGGGTGTTATACAAAAACTAGGGTTTTTACCTTAGAATTAGCATACTAAATATTAGTAGTCAAAATATATTTATTTTTGATACTTATTGTTACACTTATTTTATTAATCCCATTAGTCCTAATCTTGTAGTAATAGGGTTTATGCTAGCTTTAGGAAAATAGTGTTAGTATTAATACAATAGTGACACTAAAGTCTAGTGATAGAGACCCTAGCGTTTTAAGGCCAAGTCTATTAATGGTGTCATATTTGAAATGATAATATTACAAGTAAACTATTCCTAAGGGTGATAATGGTAATAGTTGTATATTATTGAATAATACAAGGGTTCGAATGCTTTTGGTTACAATAATAAGGTATTGATAGTAGTAATAATAGTAATAGCTAATAATAGTATCATAATAATGAGGTTAGGGTTAATGTTAAGTGGTATGGTAATAAGGTTCAAGTATTCTCCCTAGTTAGCAACCACATGATATTTACTAGCTTGAGTTAAGTAACATGGATAAGAACAAGTAGTATTATTGTTAACAAAATGATAAGGGTGTCAAGTATAATAATAATAATAATAATAATAATAATAATAATAATAATAATAATAATAATAATAATAAGAATAAGAATAATAATAATAACACTAATAATAACAATAATAAAAATAATACTCCTAGTAGTAATGATAATAACAATAATACAACCAAGTAAGGTTTAGCAACCACAATAATAACTGTAGTAAGGATAATAAAAGTAATAATAGTAATATTATTAATAATGCTAATACTAATAATTATTAAAATTAAGATTAAAGTTAAGTATAATAAAAGTTAGGGTTCAAAAGGGATGTTAGTATTAGTAAGAAAATAAGAACATTAATAATAGAGACAATAATAATGGTAATAATGATAATAATAATAATAATAATAATAATAATAATAAAAGTAATAGTAATAATGATAATAATAATAATAATAATAATAATAATAATAATAATAATAATAATAAGTATATTAGTATTAATATTAGTAGAAAATAGTAGCAGTTATATAAAAGGGGTATTAGGGATTGGATGAGTGGAGAACTACCTAGGGTCGGTGGTGGTCCGGCGGCGGCGGTGAAGGTGGAGAAGAGAGGAAAAGATGGAGGTGGTGGTTAGATGGGAGGGGAAAAGGATGAGTTTGAGGTGGGGATAGAAACAGTAGGTGAAGGGGAGTGGAGTGAGGGTGGTGGCGTGGCAAGGGGTGGCGGCGCACGGTGGTTGGCGCGGCGGCCGAGGGTGGTGGAGAGAGGTGGAAGTTGAGGGAGGAAGGAGGAGGGGAAGGCAGGGGGAGTTGAAGGCAGGGGAAGGTAGAGGAAGCTTCCCTGGGTGTTTTGGAGGGTGGAGGAGGTGCCGGAAGAGGCAGAAATGGCGGCGAAAGGCGGCACGAGGGGCGGCAAGGGCTGGAACAAGTTGTTCTAGGAGGCACTTTTTCACGCCCTGGGCGGCTCGTGCAAGGCAAGGGGAGGGGTGCTGGTGGTCTGGTTTCGTAGAGGGAAGTGCAAGGATGATAACGGTGGGCAGTGGTGGTGATGGAGGTCACCGGTGGCGGTGGAAAGCCCGTCTTTTTGAGGCGGCAGAGAGGTAGGGTTTCGGGGCAAAATCGAAGGAGGGAGCTGATTTATGGCTGCCAATGCGGGGTATTTATAGGCAATTGGGAGGGAAAAATGACAAGGGAAGAAGGAGATGAGCGGGGCAGGTGTGCAGGTGGCCGGTCGGTGGCAGGCAGTGCAGGTCCTGCCATGGTAGGTTAGGTTGAGGAGGGGGGAGAGGAAAAAGGGAAAGAGATGGCACGCGAGCAGGGGAGAGAGGGACTTGGTCGGGGTCAAAAGGAGAAAGAAAACGACAGGGAGAGGGGCAGGGAAGGATAGCCGGCGGTGCAGAGGTGGCCGGCGTGCGTAGGGGTGCAGGTTGGCGGCTGCGCGAGGAAGAAGAAGGAAGGGGAAAGGAGGAGGACCGGCGGTCTAGGGGAAAAAGAAAAGGAAGGGGAAACCGGCCGGTTCGGCGACGTTTATAAGGTTTTAAAATGAAACGCGGTGTTTTAACGATATGGGGGACAGAGAGCTGCATCGCGTTGCCCGCTTGGCAACGGCTATTTTGTTACTTAGCGCGACGCGGCGTCCCAGCGAATTGAGGGGAGAAACGCTGCAAGGGGGCCGAACAATGCTGGGCCGCGGCAAGGGAAAAAGGCAGAGGAAGAGGCTGGGCGGCCTGGTACGCGAGACGGGGGGAGAAGAGAAGGACCTGGGGTGGTGGGCTGGCCCAGCTGGGGGGAAGAAAGAAAAAAAAGAGGAGGAGGGAGAAAAAGAAAGAAAAGGGAAAATAAGAAAAGAAATAGAATCTGAAAATAAATAAAGTAACTTGTGGGGAAATTGGGGTATTTTTGGGTTATTATACATTTATTTTTATACATTTATTTTCTTGAATATTTAAAAGTTATTATAATAATAATTTAATTCCCGTTATAGATTAATTTGCCTATTTTGGGTAATTTTCCTCCACTTTCATTTTAATTAGTAAAATGTCCAAAATTTTCTAAATAATCTATTTATTATTTTCTCCTTATTTTGATCAATTAATTTCCTCTTTATTTAATGAAGTAATTTATTTTCTTAATCTTTTCCTAATAAATCACTATTTTGCCATAATTCCTAAGTTAGGGTTTTTGGGGTATTTCAACTACTCAAATCTTTGAAGGATCCACTAAAACTTCTTCCTTTGAGATGACATAACTAAAGAAAGCCACCTTGTAAAACTAAAACTCACACTTCTAGAGTTTAGCATACAATTGATGGGTCCTTAACAATTCTGGAGCCTTCCTAAGGTGTTGCTCGTGTTTCTCAATGGCCTAAGAGTAAATTAAGATATCATCGATAAAGTCCACAATGAATTGATCAAGTTGCTACTAGAAGATGTGGTTCTTGAGATCCATGAACACCACTAGCATATTCATAAGTCCAAAAGACATCACATTGAACTCATAATGGCCATATCTCATCTTGAAGATTGTCTTTGATATGTCCTTTTTCGAAATCCTCAGCTGATGATACCTTGATCTAAGTTCTATCTTTAAAAATATTATAACTCCACACAATAGATCAAAGAGGTCATTAATCTAAGGTAAAGGATAATGATTCTTCACTATAACTTGGTTTAATCCTTAATAATTGATGTAGAGTCTCAACCCACCACTCTTCCTCCTTACAAAAAGGATTAGTGCTCCCCATTGCAATACAATCGGTTGACTATACCCCATCTCCAATAACTCTTCCACCTGAGTCAGTGCTAGATGATAAGGCACGTTTGACATAGGTACCATTTTCATGCTTACGTATTGAGCATAACTATGGACACTATCTTCACCAAGGGCCTAGGCTTACATACCATGTAAGAGACCTTATCATCCTCTGGTCTCTTAAGAGCCATGCTCTCGTTGACCTATGGGATTTATATGCTCTTTTCCTGAGTAAAAATATCATTTATTTCTCATTATTTTTATAAGATTTAACCTTTTCTCAAATTTTTCTCTTTTGAAAATATTTTGTAGGAAAAGATAAAATTAAAGAAATTCAAAGGAAAAAATTGAAGGAAAGAAGAAATGAAGCAAATAACACATCAAGAGATATTAAATCAATGGAAGGAAAGACCATAAATGAAGAATAGACATCAAAGGGAAGCTAATGTTGAAATTTTATAGAGATTTGATGAGCGAACAAAGAACACGATACCCCCACTATTTCCTAAACATGGGCCGTGTTTTCTTACAAAAGATAAAAATCTCAGTTTTCAAAATCCAAAAATTGGCAGAAAATTCAAAGAAAAATACAGAAGTCTTGTGTTTTCCAAAAAACGAACCATGTTTTTCTTAATTTTTGTAATCGCTCATACGAAATTTTTTCCTAATATATTCTCGAATAATTCTGGAGTTATGGAGGTCGATTTTTGGAGTTCGAAAGTTAAATTCCCTCATTTTCTCTATACTCTCTAGAAAACACATGTACTTCACAATTCCAATACATTAGATCTTAATCTATGCTAAGATAATAGAATTAATATGTAATTGTTAATTAAATTTTCTAGAGTAGAAAATTATTAATTGTCAATCTTGTTCATTAATTCATATGACTGCATGATCTGAGCTTATGTGATTATGGTCGTAGTTGACTGCTTTCCATTTGTAATACTACCGTTAATTGAATCTAGCATTTTTAACCTAGGTTATTAATTACTTAAGTGATAAATTGAGATCTTATTCAATTTATTAGAATTAAGATAAAGCAAAGAGATGAATTATTATGAATTTCTAAAGGTCAACGTTAAATAATTTGGAATCATTCTTTTCTCCATGATTATTTGGTACTCTAATTCCGTAATCAATATCTTCGTATCCTTATTCATTAATTAGTGAGTAAAGTGTTTTATTATTTATCCATAGTTTAGATCTTGGTGATAGAAATAAATTTTATTGAATAACCAGAGTTTTAACATTGATTATAGAATTATAAATATACCATTCCTTGTGGGTTTGACTCCTTCTTGCCATCTACTACGTATTTAGAAATTATGATTTATTTATTAAATTTGTTGTGCATACAATAGCACATCACTCCTGTGCTCAACGGATAAATGTTTCATATCTCAAGAGCATATCTAACCAAAGGATTACATCAACATCATGAATTTCAAGCTCTATGAGGTCTACCAGAAGTTCAATTCTGCTAAGGACTATGACCACATCCCTATATAGCATAGAACATAGATGTCTATCATTAGAAGGGAGCATAATAGAAGTCTTTATCATATTAAAAGGAACTATTGATGTCCTAGCTACGAAAGTAATAGTCACAAAGGAGTGTAAAGCACATGAGTCAAATAACACGTAAGTAGGAAGGGAAGAAATTGTGAACGTATCCGCAATGACATATGCCTGCTTGTCAGCCTCTAATCGGCTCATTACATTTAGGTAACTGCCTGGAGGTGGTCTTATAGCAATGCCTAAACCTTGCCCTTGCTGAATGGTGTGAGGCCTTTGCATCCTCTAATATGGAGCTATTCTACTAGTTCCACTATATGTCATTTGAGCCCTCTTAACTTACGACGTTCGTTCCATCTTACCCCACAAATGTGCTTCCTCTTGCAAGACACTGCCTCTGATGGTATAACGCTTGAATCAAAGATGCCCCAACTAGTCACAACCGTGGCATTGAGGTAGTTGCACAACGTAATCATTCATTGGGTGGTTCATACTACATAATTGGAAAATGAAATGCCTCACACCCAGCTAACTCAACTACCCTCCATAGTAAGGAGCATCCCAGATTGATGACTACCTAAGGTTCAAAAGCTCTTATCTCCACCATAGCACTAAAAGCTATCAAACCTCCATTTTGCTTCTAATTGGGCACTACAGTGTAGGGCAATCGCTGATGCTTCCAAGGAATAATCTTATATGACCTACATATCCTACACACAAGGCTTGTAGTCTCAGACTCAATCTCAAGAAGAATCAGTGCACCTTCATCCTCTCATCAGCTTCAAATATCTGGAGCAAAGTGAACTAGGTCCAAATAACGAGAGTAGTAATCCTCCATCATAAACATTCGCTAATGTAACTCATAATGTCATTATACTTTTCCATCATTAGGAGAGTAGGGTATAATGATGCTCTTAGCATCTAAAAAAAGGTCTCCTACTAATCTATAGCGGCTCCTCTCAACTGCAGGCCTCTCCCCCGCTCATTAACACAACCTTGTAGATGGAATACCTCAATGTCCACCTTCCTACTCTTTAGGCAACCACTAGCAAGATATATCTTCTCAA
This sequence comes from Tamarix chinensis, assembly GCA_030549775.1. Classification (NCBI taxonomy): domain Eukaryota; kingdom Viridiplantae; phylum Streptophyta; class Magnoliopsida; order Caryophyllales; family Tamaricaceae; genus Tamarix; species Tamarix chinensis. The sequence goes on along the minus strand of CM060177.1, from coordinate 58,381,527 downwards.
ATTCCCTCAACCAATGCTCCAACAAATTTGGGTTCTCTTAACCCTCAAAGACACAAGGGAGATGAAGATCAACCCAATGAAGCCAGTCCTATTATCATAGCATCAAAAGAGGAGGTGGCGGCAGTAATAGCAGAGCATTCTCACACCGAAACTTCCACTCAACGAATGCTCTAACCATCTCCATGAAATGGTCATGATGCCGATTCACAGCCATCGAAATAATAAAATACTAAATTGCATTACAAAGGATCAACTACTATCTATAGAATTATTATACATTGATGTAGCATATTACGTAAAATGGCAAAAGTTAGTCATGTCCTATAAATTAAGGCTAACTCCCAACCCAAACCAACGCTCGCTTGCAAACTAAATAGGATTCTAAAAGTTTGGATGGAACCAAAGAAATTTGTTTTCTTAAAACAACTTTAAGTTTTAAGACCATAAGCTTCGATACCAACTCGTTACACCGCAAATTTTTAACTAGAAATATTCATTTGTTTTAGAAAATGAGAATACATTTGGAAAAAAATTAGGGGATGTTACTGCCACATTAACCATGAGAGAGGAGTGATCACCACCTAGCCCTTATTTGATGGAAGGTAAAACAAAACAACGAACAAAATATAATGCAATAGTACAAGATAATAAAGGCAAGAATAATAAGATAGATAGAGAGAATATAAGAGTTTACAAGTTTGAATGTAGGAAATTGAGCCAAGGGTTTAAATAAATAGAAGAACAAAAAATTTCCAATGCAGTGAGAAGAACACATATGACAAGTTCTTTTAAGCATAAATTTAAATCTCTGACCCTATGCAACGGCCCACTAGTAGCCTACTCTATTGCTCTAGAGATTGTCCTCTACTCCCCAAACTAGAAGCTGAATCATTAGAGTGACACAGAAGCGTAATATCATTACGATGAGTACTAGTAAAACATGGTAACATTCATGTTGTACATTAAAGTTACATGGCAATATGATTATAAACATACTAAAATAAAGTAACACTTAGTCTCATGGTAGAAATACAACAAGACATGATTGCATTGAAATTGCAAAAAGAAAACATTTCAGTAAATGTGTCATAATCCATACATTAGAAAATATGTTGGAATTCTTCATTTAGTGATTATATAGTTTCCAATTAATAAGATAGTTCATTTGGCCACACCTAAGTCTCTAACATGAATAAAAGTCATTGCAACATAAATAATAATAACGGGATACAGCAGCCACCACATGGAGTTAGGATATATAAATGGTGTTTTTCCTTTTATGATACCACACTCATTACATGGGGTTAAAATACATCAAAGAGGATTTTATTTAGGGATACTATACACACCACACGTGGTTGAAATACACCAAGAGAGCTTGTATTAGGATACCTCACCCACCACACCTTTAATGCCTCCATCGCAAGGCTCAAATATTAGGATACTACACCTACCTAAGCAATGGACAATACAAAGAGACAAGGGGCTTGTCCTGAGATACCTTACCCACTAGTACTGGGCACTAATGTTATGGCAACCTACCACAATATAATCCTATACCTCAAAGATATGCGCATACATCTTACTGACCATAACCTTGTGGAGAAGGAAATAGGTACTAAGTGAAAAATATAACCATAGGGTGACCTACCCACTAACTCCTAGTTAGCTACCCCAATAGTTAGAGAAAAATTCTCAAACAAAATCCAATTCCATTATTATACATTTTCAAGTGATATCCCAAATCACAAATAAAATCTATAAATGAATAAATGGCTATTATGAAATGATAACACTAAACCCAATCAAATTCTATTATCAACCAAATTAGCTGTTTCTAAGTTATAACACATAACACAATTAAAATCCATTATTAACCAAATTAGGTGTTTCCAAGTTATAATAGCAAATTTAAATAAAATCCATTATTAACCAAATTGGGTGTTTCCTAGTGATAACACCAAACACAATTAAATTTTACTATTAACAAAATTAGGTGTTTAGTAATTACCTAAAACTTAACTAATACATGTCCTAAATATCACCATTATAATTTTTATTAAACCTAAGGCAATCATAGTCGAATTCATAATTTCAATGTTGTAATTGCATGGAGGTCTTAACCAAAAAAGCATAAGAGAATAAAATAATACATAAGCGAACCAAGTGGCATATAGTCCGACTAGTTTATCGGTCACTAGTATACGTAAACTTGTCTAGCCATACCAAACTTGAGCAAAAATAAAACTAGAGGCCCACTTGAATGGTTGGTCTCAACGATCGATTGTTTATAAGAACCAATCAATCGGTCTAAGTAGAGACCAAACCACTTTGATCTGTAGGGTCAATAGTAGATGGGTTTGATAAGCTTATCAATTGTTCATTGAAACTGGTCAATGGATTTGGTCCAACCGGTTGATAGGTTTGGTCTAACAAGTCCATGGGTCTAAGTAGAGACCAAACTACTTTTGGTTGTAGTGTCACTAGTCGATGGTTTTGTATACAAATTAACTATTCATTTAAGCTAGTTAACTAGTTTATGAAACCAATCAATTGATATCACGACCAACTATTCCAAATTTCCAAACCATACGAATGCTCACACAATAAGTTGATTGCTTTGATGAACTGATTGATTGGTCTAGGTAAAACTCTATCGAGGCTTACGAAGCACATAACCAAGATTTACCAAAATTTAACATATTAATCCTAACTTGCTTTTATGTCATAAAAAACATTAAAAAGAACCATGACACACACAGAGAATTATATGAACACATAATAATGTAGGTATTTAAATGAACCATACTCAAATGACCAACTCATACATAAAAATTAGAGAAACCCAAAAATTCTAACTTTAGGAAGAAATTCTACCTCGTGCTCAAATTGTTTGATGCTCACACAAATAACACTAAACACATGGAACCTTAATAAGAAATAGGTACCTATTTATATTAAAGATAAGAATGTCTTACCTTAAAGTAATTCTTCTAGCATAAAGCTCCTACTTGATGGCTATCTAGCATAACCTCAATGTTTAAGAGATTAAAAGTTAAAACTATTAAAATACCCTTTTCAAACTCCATTAAATGTCAAAGAAAAATCATAAGAAGAAGAAGAAGAAGAATAAGAAGAAGAAGAAGAAGGCAAAACACAACATTTTTTGAAAAACATGATGCCAAAGGAAAAGAACCAAAATCTTCAACCATTCGAAAACCTTAATTCTTCCTTGTTAGGGAATATAATGGAAAACTAAAGCTAAGATTAGAAGAATAAAATGGAGACAATGCTTGAATAAAAAATTGATAAAACTAGAGTAAGTCTCTATTTTTCTCAGTACAAAAAGGAAAGGGAAATAATGAAGGAATGTGATGCAAGCGAAACACCCAAGAATTGGCTTTAATAATTATGGAACTAATTATTATTCATTTGGAAAGTGTCTCTTACAAATTTGAAGACCAACGGATGGTTACATGGCTCGATACGTAACAAACAAGAAATTAAATGTCTGCGTGCATGTGCAAGGCATATATGGCATGGAACGAGGGAGTAGCCACATGCATGAGGAGGATCATATTAGGATTTTTGAGCACTAATAAGCTATTGAGAGAATTTATTAATTAAGTAATAAAGTAGGAGAATAAAGTTAGCAGGAGAGTAGAATAATATCTTTTAACACAGATTCTTTTAGAACATGCTTAGCTTGGGGTAGAAAGGTTAAATTATTCATAAATGTCGAGCATATGGCATGTATTATGATAATTGACTGAATAATTGAAGTTGAAGATCAACAGTGATTGAATTCTATGTGAGTTCAAGCTCAAGTAAATCAAATCTATGTGAACAATTTCTCTTAAAAGTTTTAATCACTTCGTCTTTATGAAATAGAGATTAATCCATATCTTTTCTACTAATCTTAATCCATATTTTCCTGCCTTAAGTACCATCGAAATCCTACTCTTTTTTGTGGTTAAACTAAACCCTAAATTGGTATACAAAATTGAAACCCTAAAATGTTCATTCAAAAACCTAACCATCTATACCAACCAAACACCACCTTACTTCCTCTTCTTTCAACCAAACCCTAACCCTAACCCTAAATCACAACTCTAACCATCATCCAAACCCTCACTTTTCAAACCTCATCATTATCATCTCATTATATCTGAATCACATTCATCATTAACTCATCACCATCAACGAATCACATCATCATTTTTCTACCCTAATTCGAACCACCGTCATCTTATTTTGATCATTTTTGACACTTTAGTCTTTAAATCCACCATCACCGAGCCTTTATCATCTTATACAAACTTCATTTGAACCATTAGATCCATATAATTGAATATTACACCCTCTCACACACATCAATTTTTGTATCAGAGCTTATGTTGGTCGAATTGCAATCAAGATTCAATCTTTCTTTCAATATTCTTCAAGATTCTTCAATATTCATCAAGTAATATTATTATCTTAAAAAATCTCCAATAAATCCTAAAAAAAACAAGAAAAAAGAGGGTCTTGTGATTATGGCTTGTTTAGAAGGGTAATAATCGGTTTTTAAGAAGAAGAATGGAGAACCAAGGAAATGACTTGAGAGATTTTCTTCAGACCTTGATGGATGAAATCAAGGCAGTCAAATTGTAAGTGGGAAGGATAGGAGCTTCCCAAGGCCATGAGTCCCTTGTGAAACCACAAAATCAAAAGGAATAAGTAGAGGAAGCGCACATGAGAAGAACACAAAACCAGGTGGAAGAAAAAGAAGAGAGTTTGGGAAATTACATAAGGGCATATGACACTTCAAGGAAACTTATGATGATGTGAAAAAGGGAATTTGCTTTGGTCTTCCCAACTTCAAAGGTAATCTCGACACGAAATCTTTTCTTGAATGCTTGCAAATCGTTGAGTTGCTTGTTGATTATAAGGAAAGTGATAAGAAATGGTGCTGGATAGCGATATTAAAGTTTAAAAAGTTTGCTAGAGTGTGGTACGATAATTTAAAAAAGAGATGGGAGAGAGAAAGAAAATCAAAGATTAGTTCATGGGAAAAATGAAAGAAACATTTGAAGAAGAAGTTTGTGCCTCAGGAATACGAGCAAGAAAATTTTATAAAAATCACTAAGTTGAGGTAAGTGTTACTTGGTGTTCAAGAATACATTCGGGAGTTTGAAAGGCTAGATCTAATATGCAATATACAATAACAAGAAGAAAAAGGGTGTGTATGATTCATCGAGGGTTTAAATATGAATCTTTGGGAGAAGGTAAAGGTGTAACCATATAAAGTTCTTGAAGACCTAGCCATGTTAGACAACAAGTTTGAGAAACAGTTGAAGAGGACTAAGCCACCAAGCAAGTCAACTAATGCTTCATATGGTTTGACTTTCAATCCTATGTCAAACCCACCAATTTCTCAAGCTAAAAGTCAAGATCATGCTAGGAAGTTCTCTCATGAAGAAAAGGGCAAATATCAAGTGGTTCATAAGGTGAAAAAGCATGCCTCAAGTGTAGAGGATATGGCCACTTTGCTTGGGATTTTCCAAACTAGAGGGTGTTGACTTTGAAAGATATAAAAATATGTAGGCTTGTCAAAAGAATGAAGACCTTTATGAATACCAAGAAGAGGGGAGTGATATCCTGGAGGATGATTTGGAAGAAGTTCAAGTGGATTGCTACATGTTCCAAAGGGTGCTTCAAGTAAAATCACAACCTTTACTTACTCAACAAGAGAAGATTTTCAAGGCCAAATGTAGAATTGGTGATAAAGTGTGTGAAGTCATCATTGATAGTGGCTTATGTACTAATGTTGCTAGTGAAAGGATGGTGAACAAGCTCGGTTTGGAAACCCTGGGTCATCCAATACCATATAATTCAATCCAATGGCTCAATAAAGATAAAGGTGTAACGGTAACCAAACAAACTCTTACCTCTTCTAAGATTCGAAATTATTTTGATGATGTTTTATGCAATATTCTGCCTATGGATGCTTGTAACATTTTACTGGGGAGGTCGTGGCAATTTGATAGGAAGATTATGTGTGGCGGGGTCCTTAATGAGTATGTGGTGTGTAAGGGCAAAAAGATGTTTAGACTCAAGCCTAATCTAGATGGGGAGGATTTGGTTTTGAGGAATGAAAAAAAGAGAAGAGTGGCATAGAGATGTTGATCCTTAAGGAGTTTGAGATGAATTAAGCCATCAAAGATGAGAAGATATGCTATGCCTTACTCGTAAAAGAGGTCCAATGAGGGGAGCATGCTAATATGGATCCGAAATTGTAATAAGTGTTGAAAGAGTATGCCGATGTGTTTCCGGAAGATTTGCCTAGGGGGTTATCTCCTTAGAGAGGTATTAAGCATGTTATTAATCTTATACCAAGATTTCCATTACCAAACAAACCAGCATATAGATGTAATCAAGAGGAGGCTAAGGAGCTACAGAAATAAGTGCAAGAGTTGTTAAATCGAGGTTGTATTTAGGAAAGTATGAGTCCATGCAATGTTTCAGATTTGTTAATGCGTAAGAAGGATGTTATGTGGAGGATGTGTATTGATTCAAGATCCATCAACAACATCAAAGTCAAATACAAATTTCCAATGTTGAGATTAGATGACATGTTAAATGAGTTACATGGTGTAAAGGTGATCTCAAAGATTGATCTTAGAAGCGGCTACCATCTAATGAGGATATGGGAAGGAGATGAGTGGAAGATAGCTTTCAAGATTAAGTACGGGTTATATAAGTTGTTGGTGATGCTATTTGCTCTATGTAATGTACTAAGTTCCTTCATGAGGTTGATGATGGAGGTACTTAGACCATTTCTTGGGGTCTTTTTTGTTGTTTAGCTCAATGATATCTTGGTATATAGTAATAGCATGTTCAAGCACATACACCACTTGAAGAATATTTTTTATAAGCTAAGAGAGGTGAAGCTCCATAGTAAGATGGAGAAGTGTGATTTCGTGATGGAAAGGGTGATCTTTTTGGGTTATATTATGAGTGGGAATGATATTCGAGTTGAATCATCAAATGTGAAAGCTATATAATCGTGGCATATTCCTACTAATGTCCACAAAGTTCAAAGTTTTCATGGGTTAGCCTCATTCTATAGGAGGTTTATCAAAGACTTCTCTACCATTGGAGTACCTATTACACAATTGATGAAGAAAGGATAGTTCCATTGGAATGAATAGGAAAGAAAGGCTTTTGAAGATTTGAAGACAAAGCTCTCAAATGCACCGGTATTATCTTTACCTTGTTTTGATAAATTAATTGAAGTAACATGTGATATGATTGGTGAAGGCATTAGGGTGTACTTTCAAAAGAAAGGATGCCAATTACTTTATTTAGTGAGAAGTTAAATGGTGCAAGACTCAACTATTCAACCTATGATAAAGAGTTCTATGTCATAGTGCATAGTTTGGAGATGTGAAGTCATTACTTATGACCCAAGCCTTTTGTAATTCATTTAGATCATGAGAGTTCAATGTATTTCTAGGCTCAAAAGAAGGTGAGTCCAAGGCATGCTAAGTGGATAAGCTTCTTGCAGACAGTTGTGTTTTATATAAGGCATGTAGATGGTAAAGAAAATGTCATGGCAAATGCATTATTAAGGGAGTTCAGGAACTTATATTATTCAAGATGTGTTCTTATTCAAGTAAAAAAAATTATGTGTGCTAAAGACTTCAGTTCAAGACACTCTAATCAAAGAGGTGCATGAAGGAGGAATTACATGATACTTTGGAGTTCACAAGACTTTGGAGTTGTTGCAAGAACATTTCTATTAGCTAAGAATACAAAAAGGAGTGCAAGCCATGGTTTCTAGGTGTGCTACATGTTAAAGGAGCAAGAGTTTCTTTCACAAAGTGTTATATGTACCTTTACCTATGCCTAATCAACCATGGGAAGGTGTTAGTATGGATTTTATCTTAGGATTTCCTAGGACACAACGAGGCAAGGCTTATATTATAGTTTTAGTGGATCGATTATTAAAAATGGCTCATTTTATTCCATTTCACAAGATGGATGATGCTACCCATGTTGCAGATTTATACACTAAGGAGATCGTGAGGTTACATGGAACTCTGAGAAGTATTTTTTTGGATAGAGATGTGAAGTTCCTAAGCTATTTTTGGAAGACTTTATGGCATATGCTAGAAATGAAGCTTCAATTTAGTACATCACACTATCCTCAAATGGATGGAAAAACTGAAGTTACTAATAGAACTTTGGGTTCTTTTCTTAGGGGATTGGTGAATAAGAGTCATAAGGATTGAGATGCCAAGTTAGCACAGGTGGAGTTTGCTTACAATTGATGTCCTTCTACTACAACAAACTCTAGCCCGTTCAATATATTATATGGTACTAATCCATATGTGCCAATTGATATGGTGCAATTGAAGTAGGGTGAAGTGAAGAGTTATGATGCATAAGAGAGAATGGAGTTCTTTCAAACCCTGCATCAACAAGTCAAGCACAATATTGAGAAGGCAAATGAAGTGTACAAGACAAGAGGAAACAAGCATAGAAGCCAACATGTTTTTCAACCGGGAGATTTGGTATGGTTACACTTTAGGAAGGAGAGATTTTCTAATCTAAGAAAACACAAGCTCATGCCGAGGGTGGATGTTCCTTTTAAAGTACTTTGAATGTTTTGAGAGAGTTCTTATTAGCTCAACTTGCTAGATTCATATGGTGGAGTGTCAAGGACATTTAACCTTGGAGGTATTAGCCCTTACTATGGAGATGCAAAATTGAAGTCAAATTTAAATCAAAAACGGGAGATTAATGTAGGATAAAACATCCAATAATTAGATTTCATAATTATGGAACCAATTATTCTACATTTGAAAAGTGACTCCCACAAATTTGAAGACCAACGGATGGTTAAGTTGCTTGAAATTTAACAAACAAGCAATTAAATATCTACATGCATGGCATGTAAGGAGGGAGTAACCACGTGTATGAGGAGGATATAGGATTTTTTTAGTACTATTAATTTATTTAGATAATTTATTAATTAATTAATAAAGTAGGAGAAAGTTAGCATCAAAGTTGCATAATATCCTTTAGCTTGGAATCTTTTGGAATATGGTTAGCTAGTGGTAGAAGGGTTAAATTATTCATAAATGTGAAGCATATGGAATATATTTTTATAATTGCATGAAGAACTTAAGTTGAAGATCAACATTGATTTAATTCTATGTGAGTTCAAGCTCAAGTAAAAAGAATCTTTGTGAACAGTTTAGCTTGAACGTTTTAATCTCTTCGTCTATGTGAATTAGAGATTAATCCATATCTTTTTTACTAATCTTAATCCATATTTTCCTACCCTAATTACCATCAAAATCCTACTCTATTTCATGGTTAAAACAAACCCTAAATTGGTATACAAAACTAAAGCCCTAAAACATTCATTCAAATCCCTAACCATCCATACCAACCAAACACCACCTTATTTCCTCTTCTTTCAACCAAACCCTAGCCCTAACCCTAAACCATGGATCTCACCATCATCCAAACCCTAAATTTTGAAACCTCATCATCATCATCTTATCATATTCAAATCACATTCATCATTAATTCATCCCCATCAACAAATCACCATCATCATTCTTCTACCCTAATTGAAACCAAAATCATCTTATTTGCATCACTTTTGACACTTTAGTCTTTAAAATCACTATCACTAAGCCTTTATCATATCATCCAAAATCCATTTAAACAATTAGATCCACATAATTGAATATTACACCCTCCCACACATATCAAAATGTTCAACACATGGGAAAATTTTCCACAAAGAAAAGGGAGAAGAGAGCAAGAATAGAATATGAGGAATAAAAGTGTATCAAGAATGAAGGGTATAGAGGTGTGGCTTCATTGAACATTCATAGGAGAGAGGTAGATAAGATTATTAAGGTTGAGAGTGGGCAACCAAGAATTGTGAGCTAACTTGATGGCATAATGGTGGCTTGAGTAAAAATAGGAAGTAACATGACAGTGGGTTTGTAAGTTAAGGGATGGTGAAAAAATTCAACCACACACCCCAGCTCCTAAAAGAGAGGGATAAGTGACGGAGATAAGAGAAGGTGATGTGTTTCTCAAAAGTACTTTTTAGGAAAAATTAAATGAAGAAAATCATAGAATAATCTAAATAATGTGAAAATAATCCTAAAGTACGAAAATATGCGTATTCTCACAAATGCTTTCTAATTAGAAATTTTCATAAACATTAGAAAGTAATAAGAGTCAAAATTAGAAATGGATCTAAAATCGTAGGACAACAAATCAATCACTTTGGACATACTAATTGACATATTTTGGTGAGAATAAAACTATAAGTTTCTAAGCATACAAGTCGATTGGTTAGGCAAACTAATTGGTATGTGTGACATAAATTCACATTTTTATTAGAATTTCAAGCCCCTTCCAAAACTAAAACTAATTAATTTTATATTAACATAATTTTAAACATATTTTAAAGGATTTTGGGATGCGGTATTACATTAAAACTTTAGCTCAGTGTGTAAGCCCTCTTAGAGGCTAATGAGAAATGAAGGGGGACATATCTAGTCAATTACACTAAGCTTAAGGCTCCATACATAAGCTATCAAATAGGGTTAAATTAAATATCAGTGTGTAATATTTTTTTTAAATGAAACGTCGCGTCTAGGGGGAAAAATAAGTAAAACGTGGCGTAGCGAGGGAGAAGGAAGGAGGCGCTCGAGCAGGCTAGGCTGGCCAAAAGAAAGGAGAAAAGGAAGGATTAGGCCACGGGAAGCAGGCCTAGTCGGGGAGAAGGAAAGGAAGAAAAGAAGAAGAAAGAAAAAGGAAAGGAGAAAAATAATTAGGTTTGGTATTTAAATTAATTAAAATATTTGGGATATTTAAAAATAATAATATTTATATAAAATAATATTTAAATCCCTTTCTAGGCTAAATAAGGACTTTTGAAAGATTTTTCATAAATTTCATTTTAATTAGTAAAACACCCTAATTTTCATTAATTAAATTATTTATAAAATTAATATTAATTCGAAACTATTTTCTCCTTCTTAATTTAATTAATTTTCAAAATAATATCCTTAATTAGTTAATGTACCCAAGTTTCTCTTAATTAAAATACTCATATATTTCTTCTTTATTTTCTCTAATTAATTTCCTTTTATTTTAATAAAAATAATTTATTTAATTAAATTTTCTAATAAAACCTTATTTAACTATAACTTTAAAAATTACAATTTTCGGGGCATTTCAATTCCCCTCCGCCTTATCCTCTTCCTTTGTTCTATCTTTATAAATATTTACTCTTGTACTCATTATAAGGGCAAGGAATCATTAATATAACCTCTCATTTTTGTCCTTATTTCTCTCTTGTCTCTTCTATGATTTTACCTCGATACTCTTTGATTACTTAAGATTTTTTCTTACTTCATAAAACAAAAAAAACACTAACCAATGAATGATTGAGGATCAAATGCTACAGTACATGAATGAAAAGAGATCCACCTCATCAATCGACATTATAGTGGGCATCCCTACTTCTACGACACCTAGTATTAGACCTTTCCTTAAAGTAATTCTTTTTCTAATTTAAAGTTTATTAGTAATTAATATATATGAAATTAATGTAGCTCTTGATCATAGTATTAAGATTTATGCAATCTCAAGGCATCAAAGGATGACATTATCATTACTTAGGGAACCACTTATATCTTTAAGTAGAGATTATTGGAACTCAACATAGTGTGTGTCATTCTTAACAACATCCACAAAAAATAATTTTTTTAAAATTTACTTTTTTTTTAAGATGAAAATTTTAATTACCTATTCTTCATAGGGGCAACACTTTGGTGGCCATGTCATCCAGCTATACTAATAAATATAATATAATTATTAATAAGAAGAGTTTAAAAAAATTAATTCCCTAATTAATACCTATTAACTTTTTTTCCTTTTTTAACTAGGGTGGTAACATTCTGGAGGAAGCTAAGTCCTAAGAAATAGCAAGATAACGAATTAGAGGAGGTAAGAAAGGCACTATGTTTAAGGCACTATGCACCTCTAATTAGCTTTCAAGCATTGCCACATAAGATGATGATGTATTTTGATAAGGTTTTGCACAATCATGATTTGAGCATAAAAGTTAAATTACTAAAATGATTATTTTTCAAGACCTAAGAAATTAATGTACATATAGGAGTCATAGACTTAGTTCTTTTGTTGCTAGTGGTTGGTCAAAAGTCCAACATATAAAGATATAAATACAATATAATTTTATTTGATTTTAATATATAGATATATTCACTAATGTTATTCATTTTTTAAAATTATCCATACCCATTACTACATAATTAATTTTTTATAGGTTTTGAAAACACATAATTATATGCAAGGACAGTCACCAAAAAGATTTTTATTTCTTTAAGGGATATTCAATGGGGACTTTAATTAAAAATTCGAGTATATGGTTCAAGTGATGAGGGGACCTCTGCATCTATTTACTTTTACCCCATTTCTCTTAACTCGCAATGGGATTTGGTAATTTTACATACATTGAAAATGTTGGCATGTTCATTTGACTCCTTTAGAGAAAAATGACATGAAATCATCAAAAGGTTATTCATAAGTAAATAATTTATTTCTTCAATTATTAAATTTAATTCATGAATTACTTACCATAATATATAATTAATGTCTCTATTCTACAATGAGCTCATTTAACAAATATCTAGAAAAGAAAAAATAATAACCTAAAGTAGAGCACATATAGGCTAGCATTATGGTGTGTATTTCACTAAATGTAGTGTCCAAAACATGATGACAATGATAGTTGTGGCTTTTTTTTCATGAAATTTATGAGAGATGACATTGCACAATAATAAATTCGAGATTTAGAGGTATGTATTTTTATCATATATATTTATTAATATAGTTACTTAAATGGAATACATATAACCATGCAAATTGATATCCTTTTTCTTTCTTATGTATATCAAAATAATGAGGTTACATTTTCAAATAACAACATTATCAATGTCAAAAAAGTGTGACTAGATTTTGTATTTGAACAAGTTAGCTAAGGAGTTTGGTTTTAGGTATTTTTTTTCTTATTTAATGTAGAATTTTTTTTATGTATACTTGATTATTTGTAGATTTAAGGTAGATAAAGAAGAAAACACCAATAACCATTGATGCTTATATATCAATTTTGTATATATGTGTGTGTGTGTGTGTGTGTAATTTTTGTGTGTGGAGCTAGCATAGATATTATTTTATTTATAAAGAAAGAGTTGTAGATAGTGGTTATAAATTAAAAGTGATGACTATACCCATGTGAGAAGTTTTTTTTAAAAAGTATTTTGTTAGAGTATATATAGAAGTAAAAAATTACAATAATTATCTATACCTTAGTGGTAGATTTTTTTTTCAAAAAATAAATTGACTAAAGGACTAAATTAAGATTTTAAATTAAAAATGTGGTCTATAGTTAAATGTAGAGGGTGGTTCAAGACTAAAATCATAGTCTATTTCTTTGCACATTTCTTAAAGCATAATTTATATATAGTTTTTATTGTAAACAGTTATGTTTTGAATGGTCGTCAATAGTATTAATATTTATAGCCTTCATAAATGTTGGTTATCACTATCTATTTCCATTTTCCACCACCATTTATTGCTTCTTATTTTTTTTGTATTGGTGGGAGTAAGAATAATCTTTATTGAGATTAGGTTAGAAAATTAAGTAAAGAGGATAAACAATTTTCTTGATGCTCTCTCTCTAAACAAACTTCAAGAACAAAGTATGATAACAAGAGTGAACAAAAAAGAATGTCACACCCTCATGTTTAACAACCAAAAATTTTTATTTTGGAAGAACAATGTAGAAGCTAAAATATTAAATAGGGAATGCCATTGTCAAATCTATCGTAAGGATTTCACCTAACTAATGACAGATGTAAGGCTAGGTGTGAAAATCACCCAACAATAGACCACCAATATGAAAGGAAAAACTATTTATATACTAGAAACATATTTATTAGGGTTTATAAAAATCTAAACAACCAATGATAAATAAGACTAGAAATCCCAATTTAGGAAAAAAAATACCATAATTCCTACTCTTTGACTGAAGCTTATAACTGCATGAATAATTTAACACCTGCATTAGGGCTTCAAAACCTTACACACAACTTCATCATCCACCCATTTGAATTGGGTAGTGGCCATGAAATGGACATTTTAGTACCTAAATGCTAGTAAGATTTATCTACTATACAAATATATTGGGAGCATAGTAGATAATTTAGGCTTAACATCACACATAACACACAAACATAACTTCATGAATATAGGCATATGATTACATGGTTATAATAAATCACGTGAAATTAATCTTATTGCAAATTACTCATGCGTAATGTCACCAACCATCTCAAATAAATATTTATCAACCAAAAAACCATGTAACAAGGATAGTATACAATGACAACTACAAACACCTCATAAGAAGTGTAGTACGTAATTGTAAGTACCAAACCACTCTAACTCAACATTATAAAAGTGAATGAATCTTTCACAATGTAGGATTATCATCTATACTATTAGAACCAGCAAGGAAATTAATGTTGAAGATAATAAGGAATGAATCTTTCACAATGCAAGATATTTTTTTAATTTGGTTATTGGATAATACTTGATGGTGAAATGTGTTAATGTAGTTGACAATGTTGCAATTTGGGATTGAATCTCCAAAAAGCCACTCACTTATAATGAGAAATCAATAAGTTTTCTCTAAAGAAAAAACCCAAATTATCAAGATAATCTTACTTGAAAAGTAGAAAGAATTCATAATTTATGAAAAAAAATTCACTATATTTGTTTATGATGTACAAGTTAACATTACATGTACATATATACACATGAGGCCTTATTTTCTCTTTATTAACCATGCCCAATCCAACCGGTCTAGTTAGTTAAAATAAAGAGCTAAACTAATGCATTAGATGACATATTATATATAATGATCTATAAGACATTACAAAATTTACATAAAATATCAAAGATAAACAAAACATTACTCATGTAATATAATGAATAATCAAGAAATCAAGCTTTGTGTCTTATAGTTTTGTAATTTATATAACTTCATAATACTTGTCTTGTCATTATCTTATACATACAATGTCTTTGGTGAATTATTTTTCTTTTAAATATATATAATATCTGTAAGAATTACTTAACAAAACATCATTAGAGTTATCATTAAGGTATTTAAGATTTTTGAGAATAATTGATACCATCTCCAAATATGCTAACTCTTCACCTCCAACAATAGAAGAATGATATGGAGATGCTCCTACATCATTCTCCCCATTTAAAAGAGAACTCTTCCTCAAATTATAATTAATAAGATAAGGAGATAAATCACCAATGTTGAAAGTTATAGAAACTCCCCTATAAGATTCAGGTAATTATAATTCATAAGTATTACTTCTAAATTTTCATAAGAATTTAAATGTTCCATTAGTCCTTGGCATAGGTTTATTTTTTCTTATGTTTGGAAATAGTTATTGTAAAAAAACATAATCTCCTGGTGAAAATACTTGTGTGATTCAATTTATGTTTGCTTGAGTTTAGTATTTAGCATTAGATTTCTCAATGTTGTTCGTAATTTTCTCATGAAATTTATTAAAGAATTCAACTCTTTCCTTAGCATCATAGTTCTTAATATCACCTTTCTTCAATGAAAATGTATCAATAGGGAAATAAGGATTAAATCCATAGATAAATTTAAATGGAATGGAATGAGTTGCACTAGAAGGACTAATATTATATGCAAATTCATCATGTGCAACTTTTATATCCCAAACTTTTTCCACTCTCATTAACTAATCTTTGTAGTTAAGTTTCTATGGTCCTATGTATCATTCTGGTTTGACCATCCATTTTGGGATGATGGGATGTACTAAATAAAAAAATTTAGCTAACATATACCAAAGTGTCTCCCAAAGGTAAGTAAAAAATTTTACATCCTTATCCGACACTATAATTTCTAGAATACCATGCAACTTTGCTACGTCCTTGAAATATAAATCTTCCACATGATTTGCATCATCTATTTTATTAAAAGGAATAAAATGGGTCATTTTAGAAAACCTATCAACTACTACCATAATAAAATCCTTTCTCCTTTATGTCCTTTGTAACCCTAATATAAAGTACATACCAACCACTCTTATGTAAATCTAATACTAGATGAGAAGGAGAACAATTTGGTTGATAAATTCCTATTAACAAGCCTATAAATTTTATTATTCATGCTTCTACACTAAATCTCAAACCATTACAAGATCATTTCAAGTATGCCTACTTAGGATAAAGTGAGACCCTTCTGGTGATCATATATTCCAAGTTGTTAAAGGAGGAAGAAAACATGCTTTTGAAATTACTTAAAGATTACAGAAAAACTATTGGATGGATATTAGCAGACATTAAAGGGATAATTCTGGCCATGTGTGTTCACTACATACTTCTTGAAGAAGGAGATAAGCTTCCATATTAGTCCCTACCATTTGAGATCATATGTTATGAATCTGATTATGTGATTGGTGTAGTCTTAAGATGATGAAAGGATGAAAGGTGAAATATCATCTTTTACACTTCAAGGACTCTTAATGATACTCAATTAAATTACAACACTACTGAGAAATAACTATTAGTGGTGGTATTTTTTTCTTGAAAAAATTACATCATATTTACTTCAAAAATAAAGTTATCATTTTTATTAACTAAGTAGGGTTTAAGTATTTATTGTCTAAAAAGGAATCAAAGCCTTAGTTGATGAGATGGGTTCTTTTTCTATAAGAATTTGATGTGAAGATTAAGGACTATAAAGGGAATGAGAATGCAGATTTTTTTCATTTGATCCACATGATTCAAGATGGTTAACCCATACCATTGATTGATTATTTTTATAATGTATAACACTTTAGGGAAAAAAATAAGAAGACCATAGTTTGTGGATATTGTAAACTATCTTGTTACTCATAAGCTACCTACTAACATATCACAATCTTTAAGAACTAAGATTAGAAAGGAGGCATGCCAATATGTTTGGGATGACCCCTATTTGTGAAAAAAAATTACTCATGGTATAGTGAGGATATATGTGCCTGATTCTAAATTTGAGCATATTTTATCACACTATCATGCTTTCCATTGTAGCGGACACTTTGGTGATAAAGATACCACCTTTAAAGTTCTTGAAGTTGGTTTTATATTAGCCTATAGTGTTTAGAGATGCTAACACTTATTGCATATAATATAACGGAAACAAAAGATCAGGTAAAATTAGTCCTAAAAATCAAATGCCCTTAACCTCTATTATAGTAATAGAATATTTTCATGTGTGGCACATTGGTTTTATGGCTCTATTTCCATATTCTTAGGTTGTCTCTCTATTCTTATTTTTATAGATTATGTATCAAAATGGGTGGAAGAAATTGTCACCTATACTAATGATTCTAATATAGTTACAAGTTTCCTCTAATCTTACATTTGTTTATAGGTTTGTTTTACCTAAAGTGATTATTAGTATTGGAGAATTACACTTTTGCAATAGTATGATCAAAGCTTTGCTATGTAAGTATGGGGTTACACATAAAGTTTCTACACCCTGACGCCTCAAACCAGTAGATAAGTAGAAGTATCTAAATGAAAAATTAATAAGATAGTGGAGAGGATTGTGAGCCTAAATTGAAAGAACTAGAGCCACAAATTGGATGATGCCTTGTGGGCTTATAAGATTGCCTATAACGTACCCATAGGCTTGTTTATGTAAAAGCATGACATCTACCTATGGAGCTTGAGTATAGGGCATGGTTGGTTGTGAAGAACTTGAACATCAGTTAGAGCACATAAAGAATTACAACTTGAAGAGATATGGGATAATGCATGTGAGGGTTTGATGATGTATAAAGAGAAGGTAAAATATTTTAATGACATAATGATTCATGGAATGTCATATATTATGGGCCAAAAGTTTGTACTCTACCATTCTCAACTTTTTTTATTCCCAAGTAAGTTGTGTTCTTGATGGGTTGGTCCTTTACTTTTACTCATGTTACCATACAAATCATAAGAAAGAAAATGGTAAATGAGTTCAAGGTAAATGGTCTCAAGCTTTAAACCCTACTATAAGGCATTCATGGAGCATAATGTTAAAGAGATGCAACTACAAGAAGTACCCACCTTGACTAAGTAAACAAAGATCATGTTAGGAAAAAGATGTATAAACAAACACAACTTGGGAGGCAACGTAATGTGATAGAGGTGTTTTCCACCATTTACTTGTTACTTTTTATTTATTTATCTCTCTATACTTAAATTACATGTTCCTTTATTTGCCTACACATAGAGGACAAAGTGTGATTTAAGTGTGGGGGTGTTTGTGAGTTTTCTTTATGTGCTTGGGTGATTTAGTGTGTGTTTTCATATAAAATAAATAAATTAAATTAAATATAAAAAGTTTCACGCATATTTTTGAGATATTTTTTATATGTCTAGAGTCATAGAAGCTCTTAACTAGTTAATGATGATTATATATCTGAACTATAACTAAAAGAAGATCATAAGACTGAGATATTGTTAGTGGAAATGTTTTATGTTAATTTCAATGTAGGAAACACATATCTACACATCTAGATATAAATAGAGCAAGAACGTGTATGATTTACTAACCACTATCATGGTATGTTGAGATTCATCATATCGTATACTGAGCTTTTGAGCCTTATATGCCTTCTTTCCTAAGTGAATTCACATAAGATAATCTATTTATCTTGGCTTCAAATTTTCTTTGCAAACCACATATGCATTAAATGTTTTTAGATCAAATTACTTTTCATATATATTGTAATGGACTCTAGAGATTACTAGAACTTACTCTTGTGCTAGTCGAACCTTCTAGTCAAAGCATGCACTTATAGAGAAAATGATAAAGGAAACAACAGATTTTTCTACCACATGACAAAATAGATTGTAACCTAATATGTGTACAAAGGATATAAAACCTGATGAAACCCTTTTGAGCCTATAAATTAAGCATATATTTTTATTCATTTCCAACATTAAATAACCCTTAAGGCTTACTAATGTAGAAACATTCTATGATTTTGAAAATTAACTCATGAATCATAATAGAAGGAACCAAGGTTCAGATTTGATGATAATTATTTACCCTAAAATATAGATATCATTGTGAATATTATTAAATAAAGAGTCCAATACATCTTTCAAAGCTCAAATCCAAATTTTCAACACCAAGTTACTATTGTTTTACCATATATGTGTCAAAATGAATTTTTACACATGAATAAATAAAGTATCATAATTAGCATTATAGATTCCATTATATTTTCATATTTATTAATTAGGTTATTATCTAATTATTTAATAATTATTTTAACATAATAGTTAGTGAATTTAATTTCCTTAATTATTAAGAAACTAGAATGGTTTTGTCTTTTATCTTATGATGTATTTTACCTTATTAAGATTTTGGTAGGATTCGATTATTATTATCATAAGATTAAGTGGGGCTACTATTCACGTGAATAGTATTATGGAATCAATATCATTTATCTTATAAAGATTTAGTTTATCATATAATTAATGAGGTTATATGAGGAGATAAATATTATCTTATAAATATCCCATGTGAACTCATTATTTAAGAAGGATAGTTGAGTTATTAAATTAAGTTTTATCACATTGAAACCCTATGTAAGTTTCTTTGTTATATATTTATGTGATATATGTGAGTTGTAAACTAGACTTCTCTCTAAATTTTCTTATCAATATGAGTGATAATCTAGAAATCCTCTATACTTTTCCTCTGTACATTTGTAGAGAGTTATCTGGTAAAGTTTATTGTGTGTTTCTTTATTAGAGATCCTTTGAAAGTTTTTTGTGTGAGGATTTCAAATTTGGTTTAAAGAATTACTTTGTATGATCCATAATCCATATCCTTTTTTTAGAATTCCTTCATTTATCATTGTAAAATTACATAAAATAGGATATTTTTTAAACAACCCATTCAGATATGCATCAAATTAGCATAAAAGCTCAGTTTTGAATATCTTCCAAGAATTTCAATGATCCAATAGGTCAAATGATTCAAGATTAAATCTTGAATTCAAGGTTTAATAAGACTAATTCAAGAGGGAATTTGAGAACAATTTTTTTCTCAATACGAGATAATGATGAGGAAACATTCCAAGATTTTAAAAATTAACTTATGATCATGATAGAAGGAAGCAAGGCTCAAATTTGAATATAATTAGTTATCCTAAAATATGGATACCATTGAAAACCTTATTAAATCAAGAGTCCAGTGCATCTTTTAGATCTCAAATTTGAGTTTTCTACATGAAGTTATGATTATTTATCATATGTGTTTTCCACTAATTTTACATACAAATGGATAAAGTATCACAGGTAGCATTATGGACACCATTATCTTTTTATAGTTATTAATTAGGTTTTTATTTACTTATTTTATAATTATGTTAAGAAATTAGAAAGTTAATTTATTTCATTAATGATTAAAAAATTAGATATGTTTTATCTTTTATCTTATGATGTATTTAATCTTATTCAGATTTTGTTAGGATTTAATTATTATTGTCATAGGATTAAGTGGATTACTATTCACATAAATATAATCATGAATAGTGATTTAATAAATAACATTTATCTTATTTTTATTTAGTTTATCTCATTATTTAGGAGGTTATATAAGGAGGTGAATATTATCCCATAAATATCCCATGTAAATTCCTTATTTTAGGAGTATAGTTGAATTGAGTTACTAAATCTATTTTCTCTCATTAAAACCCTTTTTGAGTTTCTTTTTTCTATATTTATTTTATACATTTGTGTCATAGACTATACATCTATCTAAATTATTTTATCTATGTGAGTAATAATTTATAAACCCTTTATGCCTTTCTTGCGTGGGTTTGTATTGATTTATCTACTAAAGTTTACTATATGTTTCTTCATTAGCGATCATTTGAAAGTTTTAGGTGTGAGGCTTTCAAAGCTAGTTTGGAGAATTAATTTTTTTTATCCTTCATTCATATCCTTTATTTATAATTCACCCTTCATTTAAAATCATAAAAGTACATAAAATAGGGTCTTTTTGAAACAACCCTTTCTGATACACTTCACTTACCCATACCCTTACCTAGAGCTATTAGAAGGGGATCACTTCATTATATTATCAAAATAGAGTGGTTATTTATATCATATTATGTCATATATATATATAGATGTATGCTTTGGTACAAACTACTATTTAAAATACAAACGTAGGAACTGTTAATTACCGTTAGATCTAGAAGATTTAATGGCCGAGATTAAAATAAATTTAGGTTAGGTATTTACTAAATATTGACCATTGATCACATACTAATCTAATGGTTAAGATTGGTTCCTATATATGTATCATAGGAAAGGTTTGTATGGGACTTTTATATATATATATATATATATATATATATATATATATATTGAGAAAGGAATTTTTTAATGCTGGTGGTGTAGATGAAAATATATATATTCATTATGTTGTCATATTCTTTATTTATATAAAAATGAAAATGAAAAAACAAAGACACAACATATGTAAAAGATAGAAGTATGGAGATGAATTTGAGATAGTTCTATTAATACTCTATTTTTTATTATAATATTATTATAGTTTAGTGTTGAGGTTAAGTGTGTATTATTGATCATCAATGATGTGGAGTTAATTTTTATATTTCATATCATTAGAAGAGTTCGGAGTTAATTTTTATATTTCATATGATTAGAATAGTTCCACAATTATTTACCATTTAACACTACAACCCTAAAATACTCTGTACTCTTTCATATGATTAGAAGATTTCCACAATTATTTACCATTTAACACTACAACCCTAAAATACTCTGTGCTCTTCTGTGCCTTATCATGTTACAACATATAAAAGTATTTTTTTATTCTTATGATGGGTTGCCTTTGATCTAATAAAGAGTAGTCAAAAGAGTTAAGAATATGGTTTGGTCCATTTTACGAGTATTTAATATCTTTCATGAGTTTTTATCATCAAAATATGATCTTTCTTTGTTGATATATGTGGGTTAATTGTTATTTTGATCATCTTATCTTACATATCTAAGTATTTATAAACATATTTTAGCCATGAATCTAAGAAAGAGAGAAAATAGAGGGTATCCATAGTGAGGATGTGTCTTAAAATGACTAATGCATGGTAAATTTTCATCCATATAATTAATCTATCCATAGTTTTCATGTTTATATATGAATCATACATTGAAATTAAGCTTTTAAATTTCCCAATGTTAAATCTTGGTTGAATGCTAATCTTAGTGTTATGAGAGTAAAAGTTTGTAAAATAAAAACTAGTTAAGGGTGTTAGAGGTGCATTTTTCATTTTTCAATATAAATTGTATGATTTTATAGGTATACCATCTATGAAACCCTTACAAGACCTTACTCAGCATGTAAAGGTGACCTAGGAGTTTAAAGGGCTCATCACATAGGCTAAGTGCAATCATCATACCTATAAAAGTGGATAGTTTTATTTTTATTCTTATCTTCATTTCAAATCATGTCTTCTTTGAGGACATATAAGAAGATAAGTGTGGAGATATTTATTGATCCATATTATTTCATATTTTATACCCATTTAATCTTAGATTTTGGTTTTTATTTAAAAAGTATCTGAAGATAATTATAATTTTATGCTTAAGTGATAATAATCTCATATAGTTAATTATTTGAACTAAAATGATAACAATTTATGGACTTAAGTTATGAGAATGTTTATTATTTTCTATAATATTATTTTGCAGGAATAATAAAATAAAACTCCAAAAGCTTGCATAAGTACCTATATATGTAAAATGAATAAAAGATACCATAAACAAAAAAAATAAATCAAACTAGCTTAGCCCATGAAAACAAAAAAAGGAGAAAGGCCAACAAATCAAGGAGGGGTGGTAGAAGAGAAAAAAGATATTGGCACAAAATGAAAGAGGCCCAAAATTTTTCTTTTGTTAGAAGAAAAAAATCAAAGGATGAATAATGAAAGAGATATATAGTAGAGAAATGAGTAAAGGTAGAAGGGGCAGAAGCTAAGTAGAAAAAAGTAGGAACAAAAAATGAGAAAAAGAAAGCATGGGTCGATAGAAGGGGGTATAAAGAGGGAGTCAAGCACAAAACTAAGAAAAGAAAGTGAGAAATAAGAAAATAAAGAAGGACAGATGACGGGTAAGGAGAGAGTAAAAAGAGGTTAGGATGAGCTTAATTTAGATGAAAATAAGCAATTTTTCATTCAATCAAATAGCTAAAATTTTCATCAATATATTTTTTTTGATTATTTATTTTTCTATATCTAATATATATTTTTCATATATATTCTTGTATAATTATTTTATTTATAATTACTAGCTAAATGATTTTTATTGGAGAATCAATTGAAGCCCTATACTATGGTTTGAGATGTAATTTTAATTTTCTTTGTTTCATATTTTGACTCTAATTTAATTGCTATAATCTATATGTGGGATTTTGTTGAGTATGATTTATATAGTGCATGTCTTGTTTTAACTACTTCTTCATAGTTATCATATGTACAATTTAATGCTTTCTTGGTGGCTATATGAGCATGATAGAATTCATATATATAAATCATATCTAGGTTAGATTACCAATGCACCTAATAATATTATGATTCTAACCAGAGTTGTAAAACGTTCAAGCACGTATGGGTCAAAAGAGGGTAATACATTAATAGATAGACATCTTTCAAATTTTGCTTAATGTTTTAAATGTAATAGGGTTTAACAGGTTTCATATTAGCATTTGTTTATATTAATTATTGTACGGAAGTAATATAAAGTGTATATACATACTTTTAGCTTGCATCTTGGTTAGTCTTTTACTTGTGATTAAAAAGTTGACATATAAATTATTGTAATATTTTGACCTAATCTATTGGTGGATTTTAACTTCCCTAACATATTCGTTATATTAGTATTCACCCATATTTATTTTCTTATTTGATTTTATTTGGTTTATATTATTTTTCTATTTTTACCCCCACAATTGTGTCTTTCTTATTATTTGTTTTATATAATTTATATTATATTATGTTATTATTTATGAGCTAGCTACATTTAGTTTATCCCTCTAAATTGTAAGCCTATAATGATACTCTTATTTACCAATACTACAATTGAAAATAAGAGTTTTTAAATTATGTGTCGTCTATAGCCACACTAGTAAGGAAAGTAATTCTTCCATGATAGTATATATTACTACATAGATATTCCCTTTATGTTCAAATAATGCACAAATGGGTTGGTAAGAAGATGTTAGACACCAATTTAATAAAACCAACCAAACCAAAAATAATAATAGAGTATCCAAAGGATATAATATATTGATACTACAATGAAAAATATTTACTATACAGACCATAATAAGTCCCCAAAATATTTAAATTCATAAGAGAAAGTAAACTAAAAGTATATAAATATAATATAGACAAAAAAAATAGGAAAAAGCATAAAACTCTAAGCCATTAAGGACCTACAAGATTCTCAAGATGTCCACACTCTCAAGCCCTCAAGCCAAACATAAGGTAGGCTAACTATTGGGAAACCTCAAAAACCTATTTGGGGTCTTTTGCTCGTGTGATTGAGTAGATGACCAAAAAAAGGGCACATAAATATGCTATGGACTAAGTAAGATAAGTTACCTCCCTAACAAGAGTTACAATCATGCAAGGCCATGACACATTATAGAAATCATGCTTGCACCATACAAGTAGATATGCATGCAGTGTCAAGATCATAGAATACATCTAGATCTCATGTTATAATAACTTATACCATTCACAACTCAGCATGTGGATCATTACAATATAGATATAATGGATAGAAATCATTGATTCAATCAAGTAGGTTATTGAAGAACTCACAACACTTCTCTACATTCCAATCACATGAACTTTCCATATGGTCCATCTTCCAGGTTACATACTCCATTAGGTTCTTTATTTGTAAGATATTATTTCTTTTTGAGAAATTTATTGATTATCACCCTATGGTCTCACATATTATTGAAGTCTATCTAAACTAGACAACATAAATTCCTTTCGAATCCAAGTAACTACCAATGAACATAAAGTCCAACAAAAGTCAATAAACCACTTAGGTGACCAAACCCTTTAGTGTCGATACCCCCTAATACATCATCCATGTCTAGAGTAGGAAAGGCACCAGAATCTACTAGCATACCATCAAAAGGCAAGCATGAAGGCACCTATAAATATCCAAAGGTATACAGGCTCTTAGTAGCTAATCAAGGATTGGGTAATCAAGACCCATGTACTGATCAATAATCTTTCACTTTAAGTTATTATTGAGTTATTCTCAACATTATGTTATTGCATAGGGCCCATCTAACAATCAAAGCAACACATCCACATAATCATTCAATCTTAACCAGCACTACCATCCAAACATATGAAGGGAGTTCCATTAACACTTATAAAAGTTTAAAGCATCCATAAGGTTAATCTATTTATGCTAAGTGTTTGGACTATGTCATTAAATAATAGTATCATAGCATACATATTTTAATTTACCCATTAACATCTTCCAAAGGTAATGATCAAGGATACCATGAACTAATATTATTAGTCCATTCAATAGGTTATTAGTTCATATTTTGACACATTTTATACCCTTATAATCTTAGGCTTTGGTAGTTTATTTAACTAATATAGGGGAATAATTATTGTTTTATGCTTAAGCGGTAAAAATTGTAACAATTTTATTATTTGAGCTAAAATGATATAAATTAAGTAAATTTAGAATAAAATATTATTTATTAATTTTTATTAATTTATTTTGCAGGTTTTGTTTTAAATAAAAGTAAGAAAAAAAAGAAGTCGACGTTTGGACCAACGGCCGAAGGCCGAAGGCCCAAACGCCACTTAAACGAAACCAAACGAGCCACACGGAGCACAGGAGAAAGAAGAGGCAGCCGCAAGGGCTGACGTGGGGGGCACAGAAAATTATAAAAAGCAGGCCAACGACGCAGAAAAAAAAAGTGAGAGGCGCGGGACGCTGAAAAGCAACGGAGCCGTTAGGCTCTAACAGAGGAGCAGCCTTCACAGGCTCGCGCGAAAGGTCGAAGAGGGCAGAAGGGAGAGAGGCAGTCTCTGTCGTTAGGCAGAGAACGGGGAAAAGCAGCCAGGAGTAGTGACGCGAGGAACAGGGACGACGCACGGAAATCGAAGCAGCTGTCAGCCGGGTGGAAAAAGAAAAAAAGAAAAGAATTTTTACACTGAAATCAAGGCACCGAAGGAAGAAAAATTAGAGGAAGAATTTAATATCTGGTAGAATTTATTTTAGATAAAATTAATTTTTATCTGAATAAATTCTTGATCTTTAATTCAAAATTAATTCCGGTTATTTATTTCTCTTATTTTTAATTTATATTTTAGATATATATTTCTGTGTAATTAATTCTTTAATTATGGCTGGCTGATTATTTATTGTTAGGGAATAAATTGAAACCCTAGATTATGATTTGAATTATAATTTTATTTTCTTTGTTTCGTGAGATTGTTTCTTGACTCTATATTAATTGCTATCGTTTATATGTATAATTCTGTCAAGTATAGTTTATTTAGTGCATGCCTTGTTCTGGTACCTCATAAGTGACAGTATGTAGGATTAATTGCTTTCTAGGTGGCCATCTAAATATACTAGAATTTATATGTATTAATTGCAGCTAGGTTAGATAGCAATTCACCTAATCGTTTTGTGATTCTAACCGAAGTGGTAAAACGTTTCGATACGTGTGGGTCAAGGATAGGAAATACAGCTAGACATGCGTTTTGTACTAGTATGGGTACTTAGATTGACAGCCTTCCACTTACACTTAATGCATTAAATGTAGTTAAATATAGGAGCCGCTTGTTGCTGCTATACTGCTAGTATTTAATAGGATTAATATTGGCGCTTTGTCGTATTAATTAATTAAGGAAAGTAATATAAGGTGTATAGACCTGCTTTTGGTGTGCAACTTGGTCGATCTCTTTCTCATGATTAAAGGATGACTTAGAAATAAATATTATATTACGACCTAATCCAGTGGTGGATTTTTATTTCCCTAACATGTTTCTCATATCTGCGAGTTTCCCATTATTTTCATTATTAGTTTATTTTATTTATTCCTTTTATTCCTTTTATTATTTTTATAATCCCCCATTAGTATTTTATTTATTTATTTATTTGTTTTATTTTATTTTACTTAGGATTTTTAGTTTTATTTTTAGTTTAAACTAGTTAGATAGAGGTGAGCCCTCTCAATCCCCGGCCTAGAACGATACCCTTATTTACCAGTGCTACAATTGACAACAAGAGGGTTTAAATTGCGTGCCGGCTACGGTCGCACCAATTTTTTGGCGCCGTTGCCGAGGATTGGTAACTTCACCTTTATTTTGCTAGTATGTTTTTATTTTTAGTGTTTTTGTATTTTTTTTTTCTTTTCTTTTAGTTTTGTTTTAGATTTTCTTAGGATTTTTGGTGTGTTTTGTTCTTAACCTTTTCCTTTGAAGTGTTAGTGTTTTCAGGTTGCTATGAGAGGATCCTTGGGTTACGGACAACGTGGCATGAATCTTAATTCAAGAGTAAATGAGGTAAGTTTAAGCAATTTTGATGATAGACTTCACCTATTCTCCACTCTTGTTTTGCACGCAGCTGAAACTACTGGAATTATGAATACAAGTGGAGTGTGTCATACACAAGGAAATTCATATGCTTACCATGAACAAGCTATGAGAGGAGGAGGGTGGACACAATCTGGTGCTCAATCTTTCAATGGTTTTCAAGGACAAAATCCCTATACAAGCACATACTATTCGGAAATGAGGCATCAACCCAACTTTGGATGGGAGATGAATGATCAGTATCAAGTGCCTTATCAAGACCCTTAAATATGTGAATATGAAGCGTCAAAATATTATCAACATCCTCAACAAGAATTTTCTCCAGTTTCGGAACCCTCAAGTTCAGAAAAAATGGATAAGCTTCTTGAAGAACTGATAAATGATCAAAACCAGTTGGCAGAAAGCCTAAATCAACTGATGCAAAGTCAGGTTAGACAAAATGAAAGGGTGTCAGTGATAGAGGAGAAAATGGGTGATATGGTCAACATGATGAATCAATTACAAGCACAAGAAGAGCTCTGTAGTACTTCAATTCCAAATTCAAGTGAGAGTTATGAGTATGATGATGCCATATCTGAATGTGAGGATGAGTTAGTTGAGGAGGTTTCCATGAAAAACATTGAAGAGCAAGATCAAGATCAAGTGGAAGAAGAGCTTATAAAAGTAGAAGAAGAATCTCATCAAAATGAGGATCAAGTGAACAAAGAGAAGTATATGGATGACAAGACTATCACTTTCACCTCCCATATACCATCTTTGAACATTTATTCCCCACTTTTGCTTGGAGATGACCATGAGATACAAGGTAAGCCTTTGATCCACTTTGATTTTATATATGCTAACCACACTCCTTGTTTTCCCTCTTTTAGCAGGTTGTATGGATCCAAGAGTGAAGAGAGTAATCAAATCACCTTGGATACATTTAATAAAAAGCGTGATGCTCCAAAGGAGAGGTTATGTTGGAAGGATGTGTTTAAAGATTTTAAGATGGGAAAATATGTTCCTTCGATAGAGAGATTACCGTACATGGACATTGGGCAAAACATTCTCTCTTTACACACGAGCTTAAATTCCATACTAGGTAAGTTACGTTCTTGCTGGATCAAATCTTTCATTAAATCTAACATTTTGTCTTTTTCTTCCTTGCAGGATAAAGATGATCATCACAAGGAAGGATTTGGTGAAGCAGCTCTCAAGTGGACGTATCCACCTTGAACGAGTAAACCGAGATCATGTCAGGCTGAAGACATAAAAAAAAAGCGCTACTTGGGAGGCAACCCAATGTGATAAGGGAGTTTTTCTATCCTTTAGTTATATATTTATTTATTTTGTTTTCTCCATACTTTAAATTACACGTTTCTTTAGTTGTTTACACATTGAGGACAATGTGTGATTTAAGTGTGGGGGTGTATGTGTTTTATTATTTTCAAAAAAAAAATTTATTGTTTTGAAAAAAAAAATTAATTAGAGTTTTAGAGTGTTTGTCAAAAAAAAATTGTTTTGATTTTTTTAGAGTGTTTAGTATTTTTAGAGTCGTAGGAACCCTTAACTAGGAAATGAGGAATATATCTTTGAAATCTAATGGAAAGGTGATCATGAAATTGAGATAAAGTAAGTGGAGATTTTTTGTATTAATTTCGATATAGGGAACACATATCTATGTGCCTAAATGTGAATGGAGAAAGAACATGTATGATTTTCTAACCACCGACATGGCATGTTGAGATTCGTCACATTCCTCAGTGAGCATTTGAACCATATGTACCTTCTTATTCTGAGCGAATTTGCACAAAATCATCTACTTTTCTTGGCTTCAAAATTTTCTTTGTAAACCTCATATATGTTTAATTGCTTTGATCAAATTATTTGCCATAGATCTTGTAATGGACTACAAAGATTACTAGAACTTACTCTTGTGTTATTCGAAGCTTATAGTCAAAACATGCTCTGATTGAGAAAATGATAAAGGCAGCTTAGGAATTTTTCATTACATGACCAAATAGCTTAACCTGATTTGTGTATACATGATGTACACCCTATAGAAACCCTTTTGAGCCTATACATGGAGCATACATTTTTTTTTTACCCACATTCAATAACCTTCGGGCCTTAATGTCCTTACCTTTGCTTAAAGCTAGTGGAAGGAAATCAAATCGTTATGGATATAAAGAGTGGTTGTGTATGTGTGTATGTGAAAGAAATATATGTATTTATGCTAAGAAAGGGGATTGGTTATGTTTGATGGAGAAAAAAATAATATAAAAAAAATGAAAATTGTCAAAAAAAAAGAGAAAAGAAAAAAATGTTGGGATATAAGGAAGAGAGGGAGTTATAGAGACGATGTTGAGAATGTTCTATTCATGTTACATCTTATTTTGAAGGTGGAGAGGTGTATCATTAATCATTGATGTGGAATTAATCTTATATTTCATCTACCTATTAGATTCCACTAGCTCTTGATCTTTTTAGCACCACACTCTTAAAATAATCCGTACCCTTCTTTACCTTAAACCCCGCTACAATCAATAAGTAAGTCCTATTTGATTCTTGAGATGAGCATCCTTTGATCTGTTGGAGATTAGTCACAAGAGTAAAGCATATGGTTCGGTCCATTTGGCAAGTATTTGATATCTTTCATGAGGTTTTATCCACAAGAACATGAGCCTTCCTTGTTTATATATGTGAGTCGTTTGTTATTTTCATCATCTTACCTCACATACATGAGTGTTTTTATACATTTGTAGCCATGAATCTAAGAGAAAAAAAATAGAGGGTATCCATAGTGAGGATGGATCTTGATGTGACTAAGGCGTGGTAGATTTTCATCCATAATATTGATCTGTTCATACCTGTCATGTTTATGTGTGAACCATATGTTGAAATTGATTCTTTAAATCTCCCAATGCTGAATCTTGATTGATTTCTAATCTTGACATTTGAAAGTAAAAGATTCTGAGACAAAAATGGTTAAGGGTATTAGGTGTAGTTTGATTATTTTTTATTTTATTTTATTTGTGTGTGATTTTGTGGGTATATCATCTACGAAACCCTCACGAGACCTTACTCGTCCTCGATGGGTGACCTAGGGGTTTAAAGGGCTTGTTGCACATGCTAAGTGTAATCGTGAGACCTACGAAAGTGGCTAGTTAATTTAATTTTATTTATTTAGAGTAATAACTTGCTTGAGGACAAGCAAGAAGCTAAGTGTGGGGGTGTGATGAGTTCATATTTTGACAAATTTTATACCCTTATAATCTCAGGTTTTGGTAGTTTATTTAACTAATATAGGGGAATAATTATTGTTTTATGCTTAAGCGGTAAAAATTGTAACAATTTTATTATTTGAGCTAAAATGATATAAATTAAGTAAATTTAGAATAAAATATTATTTATTAATTTTTATTAATTTATTTTGCAGGTTTTGTTTTCAATAAAAGAAAGAAAAAAAAGAAGTCGACGTTTGGACCAACGGCCGAAGGCCGAAGGCCCAAACACCACTTAAACGAAACCAAACAAGCCACACGGAGCACAGGAGAAAGAAGAGGCAGCCGCAAGGGCTGACGTGGGGGGCACAGAAAATTATAAAAAGCAGGCCAACGACGCAGAAAAAAAAGTGAGAGGCGCGGGACGCTGAAAAGCAACGGAGTCGTTAGGCTCTGACAGAGGAGCAGCCTTCACAGGCTCGCGCGGCAGGTCGAAGAGGGCAGAAGGGAGAGAGGCAGTCTCTGCCGTTAGGCAAAGAACGGGGAAAAGCAGCCAGGAGTAGTGACGCGAGGAACAGGGACGATGCACGAAAATCGAAGCAGCTGTCAGCCGGGTGGAAAAAGAAAAAAAGAAAAGAATTTTTACACTGAAATCAAGGCACCGAAGGAAGAAAAATTAGAGGAAGAATTTAATATCCGGTAGAATTTATTTTAGATAAAATTAATTTTTATCTGAATAAATTCTTGATCTTTAATTCAAAATTAATTCCGGTTATTTATTTCTCTTATTTTTAATTTATATTTTAGATATATATTTCTGTGTAATTAATTCTTTAATTATGGCTGGCTGATTATTTATTGTTAGGGAATAAATTGAAACCCTAGATTATGATTTGAATTATAATTTTATTTTCTTTGTTTCGTGAGATTGTTTCTTGACTCTATATTAATTGCTATCGTTTATATGTATAATTCTGTCAAGTATAGTTTATTTGGTGCATGCCTTGTTCTGGTACCTCATAAGTGACAGTATGTAGGATTAATTGCTTGCTAGGTGGCCATCTAAATATACTAGAATTTATATGTATTAATTGCAGCTAGGTTAGATAGCAATTCACCTAATCGTTTTGTGATTCTAACCGAAGTGGTAAAACGTTTCGATACGTGTGGGTCAAGGATAGGAAATACAGCTAGACATGCGTTTTGTACTAGTATGGGTACT
Source organism: Tamarix chinensis (assembly GCA_030549775.1). Taxonomy (NCBI): domain Eukaryota; kingdom Viridiplantae; phylum Streptophyta; class Magnoliopsida; order Caryophyllales; family Tamaricaceae; genus Tamarix; species Tamarix chinensis. The sequence continues at coordinate 58,349,281 of CM060177.1, read as the reverse complement.
TAGATTGACAGCCTTCCACTTACACTTAATGCATTAAATGTAGTTAAATATAGGAGCCGCTTGTTGCTGCTATACTGCTAGTATTTAATAGGGTTAATATTGGCGCTTTGTCGTATTAATTAATTAAGGAAAGTAATATAAGGTGTATAGACCTGCTTTTGGTGTGCAACTTGGTCGATCTCTTTCTCATGATTAAAGGATGACTTAGAAATAAATATTATATTACGACCTAATCCAGTGGTGGATTTTTATTTCCCTAACATGTTTCTCATATCTGCGAGTTTTCCATTATTTTCATTATTAGTTTATTTTATTTATTCCTTTTATTCCTTTTATTATTTTTATAATCCCCCATTAGTATTTTATTTATTTATTTATTTGTTTTATTTTATTTTACTTAGGATTTTTAGTTTTATTTTTAGTTTAAACTAGTTAGATAGAGGTGAGCCCTCTCAATCCCCGGCCTAGAACGATACCCTTATTTACCAGTGCTACAATTGACAACAAGAGGGTTTAAATTGCATGCCGGCTACGGTCGCACCAATAGGCTAGTTAATTCATGCAAAGATGTGTTCTCATCATTTAAGAATCTTTTTATATCATAATATTAAATCTCAAATCATATAGGGGTCGGAAGAAGTAAAACAAAACTCTTTATCTAACTTACTCGATCGGATTAGGTAAATCGGTCGATTTATTTAGCTTAGCTAACCCTGAAGTTCTGTATCAAAACTAGTCAATTAGTTTGGTCAAATAGTTAATTTTTCTAAGTCCAATTGATGGTTATGAGAAATAATTTGATGGGTTTTAACCACTGACCACCTAGAATTTCAATGTAGAACTTGCCCATAGGTTGAGCTAACAAGTTGGTGCTTCTAACAACTACTTAATTATTTGGGCACAACTAACCAATGTGTTCAAACAAAGAGTAACCAGAAGCCACAACATACAAACTAGTTAGAGGATTATGCTAACTAATATACTATTCGAGTTACCAATTTATTAATTTCGTTTAACTAGTTAATCAATCTACTCAATACCAATTCATTTTAGATGTTTAAATACAATTAGTCTCCAAAATCCAACCATATCAACATCATAACATCACCATCATAGAAAATAGAGGTTACACATGCTCATATACTAAGTTTTGCAACATTTATATAGAATTAACCATTATTCTCATATTTCTTAAATATTCTAACATACATCAACAAAATACCATAATTTCCTTTGTGTATACAAGATCAGAAATTTACCAACTATACTAGCTCACATTTTTATTCATACCACATTTTAAAGGGAAAAATGACTCACTTAAGAGCTTAGGATAGTTCCATACCTCAAAGTAAAACCTTTAGCTAGAAGATTCTAACTTTTAAAAACCTTCAAACTAGAAGTGTAAAAGCTTATAAACCTTCATATAGTTATTATAAATGAATAAATACAAATTAAATAAAGAAAACATAATTACCAACTCTAATAGAATCAAATAAAAAAATTAGCTTAAAGTAAAGCTTAACATTTTCTAAACCTAAATGTTTCTTGATTACAGATAAAACAAGAGAGAGCTAGAGGAAGGATTAGAGGAGGTGCATAATATAGAGTTAATGTACAATGTGAAGAATAGTAGAGCACAATTGTTTAAAGAATCTTAGAATAATTCAATGGCTTAAAAGATGTAAGGGAGAGAAATGATTAGAGCTATTTATAACCAACTAATTAGTTAAGAAATAAATGAGAGAGGTGAAGCAGATCACAAACTCTAATTTTATCATTCAAATTTGGAATAAATGGACAAATTTATAAAGAATATACCTTTCTTCTAAACCTCTAATGGTGATTTTCAAGATTTTTTACAAATTTTTCAAATAAAATAAAGGAAATGTGCAACATAAGCATATGAAACAAATCCATTAGTTATGCAGGGGTGATATGGAACAAATATTCAATCCTAGGGCTATATAGAGGAGAAAGAAACAAGAATCCTCCCCTTTTTCTTATCAAAATTAGAACGTAAATATTCTTGAGACAAGGAAAATCTTAGGTAAACGCTATAGATGGTTAGAATTAATCAGGAAGCTATTTGGAGTTGGATTCCCTAATTCAAAAATGTTAGAAGATTTTTTTTTTAGAAAAATTAAGGCACAAAAAGTTACTCAACTCGAAAAAACTAGTTGATTAGTTTGATCAATTAGTTGAATTCTCTACAAACTAGTCAATAAATTTCCTAAACTAATCAATTAGGTTTATTAAATTAACATGTAAACTAAAAACAAAAGACCAGCCAATCAATTCATAGAACTAGTTGATTAGTATGCCAAGAAAACTTATTTTAGTTAAAATTTTCTAATGTTTTCTAAATTCTTTTTAAATCCAACCTAGAATATAATTCTAAATTAAGATGAAAAAGGCTATTTAAAATCCATAAAAAACTAGAATTTTACACTTTATAAATCTCAAATTGTGAGTATTACGATCTTAATAGAATGAGATGGCATAATCTCGTACTATGGAAGTGGAATTGTTTGATGTCTAGGGCATTAACTTCATGAACCATTTCTATCATATTTTAACAATGAGTGCATCTTAGTAGTAAAAGACTATGATTCAAATTTGATAAAATTCATAGCTTTACCAACAAATGAGTGTAAGATAGTGACTAGATTCCTCCATAAGAACATATTCATGAGGTTCAGGACTCCTAAGGAAATTATAGTTAACGATGGCACACACTTCCAACAAGGTTTTACACAAACATGGAAACAACACAGAGTAGCCATAACCTACCACCCATAGTCAAACATCCAAGCTAAACTTTCTAATAGGGAAATTAAAATAATTTTAGAGAAAGTTTATAACCTACTAGAAAGGACTTATCTGCCAGGTTAGATGACACACTATAGGCACATAGAATAACTTTCAAGACGCACTTATGCATTCCACCTTATAGGATCGTGTTTGGAAAATCATGTCACTTACCTATTGAATTAGATCACAAATCCTACTTGGATCTCAAGGAACCTAATATAGACCTAACACAGGCAAGAAAGATAAGAAAGATAAAATTTAATGAGTTAGAAGAAGAGAGATATTCATCCTATGACAATGAAGGGATGTATAAGGAAAATACCAAGAAGTTTCATGACCAGCAAATCTAATAAAAGGAACTTTTTTAGGGGAAGTTGATCCTATTATAAAACTCTAGGCTAAAACTGTTACTTTAAAACTCAATTTAAGATGGTGTGGACCCTACGAAGTTATGATGGCCTATCCTAATAGGGTTGTGAATTTGAAAGATCACAATTCTAAGAGAACTTTTAAATTGAATGGGCAAAGAGTGATATTTTATCATAGATGCACCAAATTAAACTCTAAACACAAACACAAATATTAAGTAGTGAGTGGGGGTCGATCCCACAAAGAATGCAATCTAATTTATATATTTAAATTATCATATAAATTCTATCTCTTTAAAAATAAAAAAAACTAATAACTATTAACGATGATAATAAAAGCTAACAATAAACACAATAACTAAATAACAATATTAGGGTAATAGGGGTGAGAGGACAGTTTCAATATAGGGATACCAATCGATTATCAAATAAAATGGTTATGTAGTACTTTTAATGTTAACTAATAGAATCTTACATGTATCATGATTATGATTTATTATATAACCAATTAATAAACAATGATAAGATCTCTATATTTAATTAATTGCAACTTTCACAATTGGGGAGAACTTAACTATAATTATAGTCTGCTTGAATTATGTAAATATAAATATCAATAAAGATAGATTAAATCAATAACCTATTTTCTATTAGCATATGTATATCTTAACAATTACGTATTTACTATACTATCCTAGAATCCAAACAGCACTCAAATTTACCAGATAGCCAAGATAAATAATAAAGTCCTAACATTGGAGTGATGATCATTAAAATTGGTTTATTAATCTAAAAAATATATACACAATGTTTAAGTTAAATTCAAATCTCATGATTAATTATCCCATAACCTTTAATTATCTTCTTAGCCAATGCCAATCTAGTATAGCATATTGATAAAACCTAGAAACACTGAATCTAAACACATAAAAGTGATAACTTGAAGTAGAATAAATAAATAAATACAATAACCAAGATTAAATGAAACAATGCAAGATCACAAACTCAAATAAATAAATGAATAACAAGAATTGCCTTAAACACAATAGTAAGTACAGATTGAATAAATGAGAAAAAAAAAATAACTTAGGATATTATAGAACCGTAGTCACCGTATGATATCTAATCCTTTAGTTATTGCAATGAACTAATTAAAGTGAATAAAATAACCCTAATTTTTGGAAATAATGAAAATGAAGTTGAAGTTCTGATAATGATGCTCTTCAATGTTATGCTCCACCAAATATATGTTATATATACGAGTGAGGTTTGGCTAGGTACTTGAGCACAGTATAACATTGTGTTAGTTTGTGTATGTATTGGAGTAGTTTTGTGTAATTTGAGTTTTGTGTGAGAAACATCAGAAGGTGTGCTATTCAACATAGACCACGTCTCCTAGAGGAATTCTTGATATGTTTTGGGCAAAATTTAAAAGTAAGGAAATAAACACAGTGGTCCCATGTTCTAAAATATAAATCGTGCTTTTCCTAATTTCCAAAACAAGCTATTTTGCTTCATTGGTTTTTGTTATATAATAGAAGACATGTTGAAACCTTAGTTGTCAAGAGTTGTGTGTCCTAATGTCTTCTTCTTCTCCATAGAAGTTTGCCTTTAAAGAGAAGTATATATTTATATAATTACGTGTTTCATCGGTTTAATTATATTGTAATTGCACAAGACCACGAATAAAGATCTTTATTTTTCCATAAATTTTTATTTTGTATGCGAGGTCTTAATTATGCATAGTCTTTTTACTGTCAATTTGGTGATGTTCTTTCTTAATCCATGCTATGTTTTCAATAATTTGGTATCAAATATACATTGTTAAAAAGATCTAGTTATTATGATGGGTACAAGATTTGACATTGAGAAGTTTAATTGATCCATTAATTTTAGATTAAGGAAAGTGATGATGTGGGCAATTCTAATCCAAAAAGGGTTGGAAAAAGCTGAATCTTGTTATTCAAAGATTCTAAGTTCAATAATGGATGAAATATTCAAAGAAATATATTTGAGGGGCCTCTCCACCATATAATTATATTTATCAAACAAGGTATTGTCGGAAGTGGAAAAAGAATCAATGGTGGTTGCCTTATGGTTTAAGTAAGAGTCATGGCACATGATAAAATTGGTAGAAAATATGTTATTTTATAAGAGTCATCTTCATCTCCTAAAACTATGTGAGATCAATCATCAAAAAGCCATTTGGATGAATTTGACACTACTTTTATGGATTTGCATAATGTAGATATTAAATTAGATGATGAATATTTGGTTATTATGTTGCTATATTCGTTTCCCACAAGTTTCAAATGGTTATGTAAGATTATTTTGTATGGGAAGGATGAGTTAGTCTTTAAGGTTGTGAAATTCACCTTGCTACAATGGGAGTTGATTGATAGTAAGTTGAATGGCAGTGGTACATTTAGGGAATCACATAGAGAGTGATTGGTACCAAGGGGAGTCCATAGGATTAAAGGTCTAGTGACCTTAAAAAGTTTAGATCTCAATCAAAGAGTTGGTAGAAAAATGTCACATATTATTGGTGCCACAAGAAGGAGCATGCTAGAAAATTTTATCTTAACATGAAGCCCAGTGCTATGTTTGGTGAGTCATTCTGTAAAAAGGATGATGTTGTAGTTACCCATGATTATAGTGATGGAGATGTGTTATTGGCCATTGATAAATAGAACTAGATTAGTGATAGGAAAATCATAAATTTTGGGTTTTATTACCATATATCTCCCCATAGAGTTGGTTTTAAAAGTTTGAGGTGACTTAGGGTATAGTTATCTTGATGTGCTATGATGCTACTTGCAAAAGCTGTTAGGATTGGTACGGTGAAGGTAAGGATGTATGATGGTGTGGTCAAGACATTATTTGACTTGAGACATGTCCCAAGGATGACTAAGAACCTCATCTATTTGAGTTCCTTAGATTATAATGGGTATCGGTGTGCTATTAAGGATGGTTCCCTAAGAGTTACAAAAGGGGCTTAGTGGTGATGAAGGGGAAGTAGGCCTTAACACTATTTGAGTTGGTGGGTTCCATTATTATGGAGACAACTACTATGACATCGCTAAGTTTGTCAAATTCAAATGTTACAAGACTTTAGCATGTGAGACAAGGACACATGAGTGTCAAAGGATTGAATAAGCTCTCTAAGAGAGGGCTACTGAATGGGTAGAGTACAGGTAGTATGGAATTTTGTGAGCACTATGTGTTTATTAAGGGTTAGCTTTTCTATAGCTAAGCATAGTACGAGAGGGCCTCTTGAATATATCCATTCAAATGTGTAGGGTTCGTTGAGAGTGGTTTCTAAAGGTCGTTTGTGGTTCTTACTCACAATCATTAATGAATTCTCTAGTAAGGTATGGATTTATTTCTTAAAGCATAATAATGATGTGTTTGGTGTTTTCAAATGCTAGTTAACCTTGATAGAGAAACATACCCAAAATTAAGTTAAGTGTCTTAGGAAAGATAATGGTATTGAGTTTATTAAGCATAGTTTCACTAATTTCTACCAAGATCATAGGATATAGAGACACTGCGCTTGTGTTGGATGACTACATATGATTAAGGTTGATGAGAAAATAAAAAAAACCCTTATTAGAGAAGGCTTAATGTATGTTATCACAAGGAGGGCTATGAAGGCTTAATGTATGTTATCACAAGGAGGGCTATATAGAGATTTTTTGGCTGAGGCGGTTCATATGGAAGCATATTTTTTGAAGACACCATAGGATTTGAGGTTTGGCAAGCCATTAAATTATTTTAATTTTTATGTCTTTAGTTGTCCTACTTATGCTTTTGAAAATGATGGTAAATTTGAGACTATAGCCAAGAAGTGTATCTTTTCTTAATTTTACATGCAGAGTAAAGAGGTACAGGTTATATAACCTAGTTGTATCCAAGTTCTTAACCATCAGAGATGTTACTTTCAATAAGTGTATCTTCCTTCAAAAGATTGAGTATTGTGATGATATTGCTAAGAAGGTGGAGTAGGAGAGTTCTTTAGGCTGAGTGGAGGTTGAGCTTGAGTTAGGTGATAGAGACCCTTTTGATAGACCCATTATTCCTAAAGTGTGTGGATCCAGGAAGTACGTTGAGTCAAGAGGCATTGTTCTAGGTAGAAAATGGTGGACTACCGAGCCTCCAATTAGCTATGGTTATGAATAATTAGCTGGTTATGCTTTATCTAGTGCATAAAAAGTTGTTGATATGCATAAGCCAATATCATTCTTTGAGGATATTCAGAGAACTGATGTTTTTGAGCGGTGTGCTACTATGGAGGAGGAGATGGAGTCCTTATTGAAGAATTAGACATGATAACTTGTGAAACCACTATGGAATAAAAAGATTGTTGATTACAAATAGGTGTAAAATTTTTAAAAGAGAGTTGTACGAGTTAAGAGACCGAGGTATAAGGGTGATTTAGTTTGATATAGATTTAGTCAGATTCCAAGCCAGCTATAATGAGGTAGTTTCTCCTATGGTTAGATATACTTCTATCTATACCTTACTTGCACTTATAGCTATGCATGATTTTGAGTTGGAGTAGTTGGATGTTAAAACTACTTTTTTTACATGGTGAGCTCAAGGAGGAGATTTAAATAGGATAGCCTGAAGGGTTTATAATTGAGGGGATGCGTGATCATGTGTGCCTATTGAACAAGTCATCATACTATTTGAAGTAGTCTCCTACACAATGGTATAAATGATTTGATTATTTTATACTTAAAGATGGTTTCTTTAGATGCAAGTATGATGGTTGTGTATACATGAAGGAGATGGAGAGTGGATCTTTTGTGTATCTTTAGCTATATGTTGATGCTATGCTTGTTGTAGTAAAAGATATGACTAATGTTGATAACGTAAAGGTAATACTAAAGAGTGAGTTTAAGATGAAGGATCTTGGTGTTGCAAAGAGGATCATTAGCATGTAGATCATTAGAAATTGTGAGGAGAAGATTTTGTACTTATCACAGGATTCCTATGTGAACAAGGTCCTAGAGAGATTTCATATAGTAAATGCCAAGATGGTGAGCACTCCATTGGCTACTCACTTTAGATTGTATGCTTTAGATTTTCTTAAATCTAAAGAGGAAGAGGAGTTTATGGAAATTGTTCCATGTTTAAATGTTGTTGGTTGTATCATGTATGCAATGGTGTGTACCTAGCCTAATATTGCTCAAGTTGTTCATATTGTGAGGTGATATGGTAAATCCGAGAAAGGCTCACTAGCAAGTAGTGAAGTGGATCCTTAGATACTTGAAGGAAATAACATCAACAAATATTGAGTTTGAGAGATCAACTAATTCACTAGTTAGATTTGTGACTCAAATTATGGTGGAGACCTTGATAAAAGGACATCCACCAGTGGATATGTTTTTTTTTCTTACTGCTTCAACTATTAGCTGGAGGTCTTTATTGTAAGATGTGATGGCCTTGTCCACTATTAAGGCAGGGTATATGGCTACAACCAAGGATTTTACATAGTTTTGTTGCTTGGTGGTTTAGGATAAGGTCTGGGGTTTAGTCATGGTGCTCTAGTTGTTCGTGGTGATAGCCAAAGTGATATTTGTTTAATGAAGAATTAGAAGTCTTTCCATCATCAAACAAAGAATACTGACATTAGGTATCACTTTATCTAGGGTATTATTATTGCAAGAAAAGTTATGTTGGAGAAAGTGGGTATTGTAGATAATCTAGATGATATGCTAATGAAGCCATTAACCATGGGTAAGTTCAAGTCTTTCTTGGATCTTATTGGTGTTCGTAATCCATGGAGTCCTTTATTAGACTACTTTTTTTTAGAGGTCTTTATATGTATGCATCAAAAATATTGTGTCAAGGTGGAGAATTTCTAGTTTTAGCTAAGTATTTAAGCACAGCTTAACATTTTGTTGGTATGTACATGTGTTAGAAAAGTTTGGTGTAAGTTAGAGCTCTGTGTGAGAAACACGCTTGGGGCTATTATTAAAGAGGGACCATATTTCCTAGATGAATTCTTGATGTGTTTTAGAAAAAAATTCAAAAGTAAGGAAATAAACACGGGGGTCTCATGTTTTCAAAATATGCACCATGTTTTTCCTTGTTTCTGAAACACACTATTTTACTCTATAGGGTTTTTCCTTCAATAAAAGGAGACATGTTACATGCTGAAGAACAAAAACATACATAAAAGGAGCAATGGAGAGTAAGAAAACCAGCGACGAACAAGAGGAGAGAGGTGACCACCTATGAGCATAGCAGAGGAAGAAAGAAGAAGTGATGGCTAGGTGCGGAAGAATGACAACACATGTAAAGCTGAGAATAGCAGAGGTGTGATGTTGCAAGGAAGAGGAGAGTTGGCGATGCGAAAAAGAACAAGTGGTCGTTTCCCTGACTTGAGAGGTGCACGGTGTGGTGGTGCAAGGGTTTGCAAAAGAAGGAGAGTAAGAGAGGAAAGGTGTAGAGTCTGAAATTTTAGGCATGAAATAGAACTAAACAAAATAAAAGGTGGAATGTGGAGTTTTAATAACGGTTCTTGTAGGTACCGTTATTAAAACCAATGGGGCTTTTGACAACGATTATTTTAGAAACCGTGATTGAAGGAGCTTTTTATAACTATTTTCTATATACTGTTATTAAAACTACCGTGTAAATTTTAGCATTGGGTTTTTAATAACAGTTTTGAACTATAACCATTATCAAAACTATCCTGCGCATTAATTTTTACACGTTTGGCAACGGTTTTCATACCACCTTTATTAATGTTCCGTTATTGTTTCTCTTTTTATAGTAGTGAAACCTAGTCATCGAGAGTCATGTGCGCGAACTTCTTCTTGTCCATAGAATTATCCATTCAAAGACAAATCTATATTTGTGTAATTAAGTGACTTATTAGTTTAATCATATTGTAATTACACTAGAGTAAGAGTAATGATCTCTAATTTTTCCTAAATTATTTTATTTTGTATGTGAGTTCTCAATTGTGCATAATCATGTTAATCTCAATTTGGTGTGGATCTCTCTAAAGCCACACTATTTCTGCAACAATATAGACAAAAAGCCATACAAATGATTTCGAAAATATGGCAAATATATATTATGTGTTTGTAAATATAGAGCACCCATATTCTTGCTCTAACATTATGCATATGAGATGAATTAAATGAGCACATGGAAGGAGAACCAAGAAAATATAGGTTGCATTTCCATACATACTAGGGCCCCATATTTCCTCTTTATTGGTTATCTTGACTTGATTTTTCATCATATGACTTCTCTTTTGGGGTATTACATGATGGTAAATCCATATTTCCATAAATTTAAGCTTTCCTCTTGTATTGCCTTCTTATCCTTTGTTATTATCCTAAATTACCTTCATTTTATCTTTTTCTATAAAACTAGGCTAATTGAGAAAACTTGATGAAACAGGTTAAATTGTCATAACAAATATAGAAAGTTGGGTCAAGATATGTCAAGTAATTCCATAGATTATGCACCAATTAAACATCCCCATGTTTGAACCATTGCGTGATTTCAAGTAACTCAACCTTAAAATGTATGAGAAGTCCTAATTATCATGCAACACATGCTCCAACCCTTTTAACAAACCAAAAGAGAGAATTAATAATATACATATCAAATGTACACATTTCATTGAGACTCAAAATAATGAAAAGTAAAAATGCATAAAGTCATCATCAAACTCATTGGAGGTTACACACATCAAAACTAAGTTACCATCCCAATCAAATTTTTAAGTCATCAATATGAACAAATATGATGAAGTAGGCCAATAGATTCTCACTCTAGGCATGTGAAAGCACTCTACTCTCATGTGTCTTGGTGTTGTCTTTACACTACAAAATTCAACAAATGATAATGATCAACCATCAGTTCAATAGTACATCAGACCTACACATTAGCCTAGGGAAAAGTTCCATTTATTTTGGAGGGGTACCAAAGAGGGTGAAGCATCAAATAATAGAATTCATTTCTTTCCCTGAGGGCACCATGCCTTTTATATACCTGGGGAACCCTCTTTCTTCTGCTCGATTAAGATCAAATCAAATGATGGATTTGGTTGGGAAAATCACTAGCAGAATGCAACACTGGTCCACAAGATTATTGCCTTATGTTAGGAATATTGCAGCTGCTTAGATAAGTCATGTGTGGCATACAGATGTATTGGAGCCTGATACTTATTCTTCCCAAAAAACTCATCCATAAGATTATAAGTGTATGCAGGATCTTTCTGTGGATGGGGAAAGTTGGGCCTTTCGAACGTGCATTGATTTCCTGGTTCACAATTTGTCTTCCAAAATAGGAGGGTGGCCTAGGGATGCTAGATCTTCAAGTCTGGAATATAGCAGCAGTGGGAAAACATTTGTGGCATATAGCTCAGGATAAAAACAGCTTATGCATGAAATGGATTCATAGTTTCTATATAAAAGGAGAGTCCATATGGAATTCTAATCTTCTAACCACTGCATCTTGGATTATTAGAAAGTTGTTCAAGATAAAAGATACTCTCTAACTTGTGTTTCACACCATCACTCCTTCTCATACATATAAAATTAGTGTAGTCTTTGATCGGCATAGAGGTAATCTAGTGTGTTTCTGGAAAACTGTCTCGATGAATAATGCTAACCCAAAACACAAGATCCTACTATGGATTGCTGCTCATAACAGGCCCCCCACTAAGGATAATCTTAGTAAGTATTCAAATGTGGGGAATCTGACATGTTGTTTTTGTGATACCAATTAATCCCTCGCCCATCTTCTGTTTGCATGTCCAAGAGTGAAGAATCTATTAAAGAATGCCTATGCTTCTATTGGATTGAAAGGGATAACCCAGAGATGGCCTGATGTGATGGTAACTCTTGTTCAAAGAACAAGGGTGTCAAAAAGGAATATTTAATTAGCCTGTACACTATGTGTAGTGTGCATATATGAATGTTGGATTGCTAGTGTAACACCCCAAAATTCACTATTTTTTTAAAACAGAAGCAATAAATTAGAGCTGGTGAATTTTGAGAATGCTACCATCACGCTTAGTACAAGATCAGTTCACTCCTACTGTTTCAGTACCAAGTGCTAAGGCTAAAAGAGATTTCATGGTCAATATAAATCAAAACTAAATAAGGATTCAATTTTGCATTAATTGATTATAAAGTAGAATTTAGAGTGTGAAGTTAAAGAGTTATAAACCAGTGTACATAGTCAAAGTTCCTTAAGAGGAAACAAGTTTACAAACGGTAAAAGATAAATTTAGAAAACTCAAAACATAAATTAGAAATTCATATAAAGGAAATCCGGCCACACTACTCTCGATCTTCGTGTCGAGTCTGAACTTAGCACTCAACCCTACCCGATGCCTCATGAACGTCAAAGGCATCAAAATAAGCATCACCAACCCTCCTACACAAAGTTAGAAGGGTCTTATGCTCATAGGAATGAACAGCACCCATAAAATGGGTAGTAGTAAGCTACGTACTGAGTAAGGTAACCACACACTAGGGCCATTATACAAAAGCATATATTCCAACATGATAATGTAATAGCATACGATGATTCAAGTAAATACATAAAGGCCTATTTATAGTCTAGATTAATAAATTAATTAATCTCTCATCAAAACTCATTTCACACCATGCAATTTACCAATCTATGCAAGTATAGGAACCCCACTATTTTAGCCGGTGGATCGGTCACTTATAGGGCAACATGCACCTAACCACTATTATTGCCAGTGGATCGGTCACTTATAGGGCGGAACACCCTAACCACTATTAATTATCGGTGGATCGTTTTGGCCCTTGCTCGCATGGTGTTCCATTGTAAGTACTTAGTGTCATTTATGTGTGTTAGCAAACTCAGGGTTTGGTTTGTTGAGCTCGGGATCTCCCACTATTATAGTCGGTGGAGCGGTCACTTATAGGGAAAAATGCACCTAACCACTATTATAACCAGTGGATTGGGCACTTATAGGGCGGGACGCCCTAACCACTATTTCTTACTGGTGGATCGGTTTGGGCCCGAATCAATAATCTTCCACTTTACATGATTAATGTCTTACAATGTCTTATTTAGAAGTTTCACCCTAAACATGCATGACTAATTCTCTCTGCACCTATCCTCCCACGGACCCATCCCATATCATAAGATTCCTACACCTCCTAGCTTGCTCTAACAACCTTTCCTCCTTACTCTAGATCACACTAGTGGCCCAACTCCTATGTATATGGGCCAAGGCCCACTACCTTACACCTCCAAGTCCACTCACTACCTCACTCTAGGGTTTCCTCCAAAAACCCTAATTTGGACCTATGTGGTCCACCCTACTCCACTTCACAAGACTAAATTATTTTAACACCGTACTCATCATAACCATTGGGTTCAACCCTCATCAACTCATTTTACTCACCAAGTACACGCGTGACTATAAAACCCTAAGTAGTCACAAGAAACTCTAGTTGGCCACATCAAACCCTAACATCCTCCTTTCCACATGTCACCCCTTTGTTTTTCACCTTCCACTCTTACCTTTCCATGGTGATCATCCTCATCCCTCACATGATCATTTCCATCCTCATCTCGTACTCCACTCACTCTCATTTATTTTTCCCTTTTTACTACCTTCTCATATTAGGGTTTCTTCCCACACCCTAGCTCAGTTTCCTATGCACCTTTATTTTTTCCCACATACTATTTTCACCCAAAGCTCCAAATCACCTAAACAACTTTTCCATTACCTTCCTCACACCTCAAATAAACTTTCCATATGTAAAATTCATTCCCATGCAAACTTTATATATCTTATGCAACCCTTTGAACTTTTTCATGCAAACCCCTAAAGCTCCCATGTAAACCCTAGATTCTCCCATGAAAAATCCTAGATTCCTCTATGCAAAACATAGATTCCTCCATGCAGAACCCTAGATTCTTCCACTCTTTTATTTTATTTAAAATTCCCTTTTTGTTCATCCACTTATGGATCATGGGACACTTAGGTCAATTCCACCTATATTAGCCAAATTACATCCCTTTAGTCATCTCACTCTCCCATTTTTCTTTTTCATCTTTCCACACCACAATCCCATATTAAACATCCTCACATGCATGTCTTAAAGGGCTACATCATATTTCACCACATATACATATCAACATATACAATAAGAAGGCACCTAAGCATACCTCAACTCCAAACTACCCTACACATAAAATAGTTATAAAGATAAGCATAAGATACATAATACATCATGACATATGGCATACAAGGCATACAAAACACATTACATACATAAGGCCTTAGCTACACCCTTACCTAATATGACACTGGTCTTACAGCATGCTCCTACGCCTCCTTAGAGTTTTGACTTGTCTCACCTATAATAGGGAAAAACAAAGGATTAGATTTTATCCTACCAAAAAATACTATTATTTCCTAATTTATTCTTAGATTAGGGTTTTAGAAAAAATAATAATATCATAATAGTAACACTAACTAAATACTAATTTAGCAAAGGATAAAAGTAATAATAGTAATATTGGAAAGGATGATAGTGTAAGGTTTGAATATTTTACCCTAATAATAATAATATTGCTAAAAATAATAATAATGATAATAATAACAATAATAATAATAATAATGGTAAAATTTAAAATAATTGTGAAATAAAGGCTTCGACCCTTCACCGAAATAATAATAATAATAATAATAATAATAATAATAATAATAATAATAATAACAATAATAGTAATAATGATAATAATAATGATGGTAATAATATGAATATGAATAATAATAATAGTAATAATATTAATAATAAAAGTAATAATATTATTATGAAATAATAATAATAATAATAATGATATTAATTGAAAATAATGTAAAGTTGGGTTTTGACCCTACATTGAAATAATAATAATAATAATAGTATTAATTGAAAATAATGTAAAGTAAGGTTTCAACCCTACATTGAAATAATAATAATACTAATAATAATAATAATAATAATAATAATAATTGAAATAGAAAAAATAGGGCTTCGACCTTCAATAGTAATAATAATAATAACATTAATAATAATAATAATAATAATAATAATAATAATAATACTACTTGAAATAATAGAAATATAATAAAATTAAATAAATAAAGCTTGTATAATTAGGGTTTAACGGTTAAGAGGGTTTAAAGTACCACCTTGGGTTGGCGGTGACTGGTGGCACTAGCAATGGTGCATGGTAGCGGCGGCGGTAGGAGGAAAAAGAGAAGAAAAGAGAGATAGTTTAGTGTTGGGAAAAGGAGATGGAGAAGGAGGGTGGAAGTTGGGGTGTTTATGGTTGCTTAGACAAAGAGGAGTGGAATGAAGGTGGCTGCGCAACCAAAGGTAGCGGCACACGGCAACGGTTGTGGTGGCTGAGAGTAGAGGAAAGAGAGAAAGAGAGGAGGATAGGGAGGAAGGGGAAAAGAAGGGTAGGGGAGGTAGAGGAAAGTCAGTAAAGTAGTTTGGGAGGTGTAGGAGGTAGTGGTTGCGGCGAGAGTGGTGGCTAATGGTGGAGCGAAGGGTGGCGGAGGTGGAAGGAATGGCTGATCGAGGAGGTGACTTTGCATAGTCGGTGTGGCTCGTGTAGAACAAATCGAGGGAGAAGAGAGGTGTAGTTAGGTAGAGGGTGGTGCAGGGAGTGGCACTATAGGTTGTTCGAACGACGGCGGTGACAACGACAACGAAATGGGTGTCTGATTGGGTAGCGGCGTAAAGGGAAAAAAATTATGGGTTTCAAGAAAAAGCTCGTGTCTAGGCTAGTTATGGGAGTATTTATAGAACAATTGAGGGGGGATAAGTTCATAGGGGAGATGGGAGAATAGGGCAGGCAGGTAAGGCACACCGGCCATCGACGGGAGGCCGATGCACGACTGTTTCGTGACCTATGATGGACCAGGGAAGAGAGGAATCGTGCGAGAAGAGGGGAGGATTGATTAGGTCAAATTGGCCAATGAATTAGCAAGGAAGAGAAGGGGAAAAAGGCCGGTCATTCGGGCATGGCTGTGGTAATATTTTTGGGCCATTGAAGGTCAACAGAGGAAGGGAAGAGGAAGAAGAAGAAGAAGGAGAAGGGGGAGTGCACATGGACCGAAAGGATAGGAGAAAAAGAAAAGAAAGAAAAGAAAGAGAAGAAGAGAAAACCGACTGGGCGACGGGAGTTAAAAACTGAGGCAAAACGCAACACAGTGTGCCGCACCGAAGAAGAAAAAGAAAAGGAGAGATTGGGGCTGCAGGCTTGCCTAGGTCGAGGGTAAGGAAGGAAAAAAGAAAAGAAGAACGAAAAAAATAAAAAGGAAAGAAAAGAAAGAAAGAAAAGGGAAAGGAAAAAGAAAAAAGAAAAATGGGTGGGTTGGGTTATTTAGAATATTTTGTATTTTGGGATATTTCAAAATAATAATTGTTAAATAAAATAATATTTAATTTTCCTTTTTAGGCTAATTTAAGGTTTTTGAAAGATTTGTCCTAAATTCCATTTTAATTAGTAAAACACCCAAATTTTTCGTAATTAAAATATTTATTATTTTCTTCTTAATTTTCCTTAATTAATTCCCTTTTATTTTCATAAAATAATTTATTTAATAAATTTTCCATAATAAATCCTTAATTAGCTATAATTCTTAAAATTAGGGTTTTGGGGTATTTTAGCTAGGAATTCTAAGATTTTCTCAAAAAACAATTGCAGATGGATAGACCTATTTAAGAAAATTATATGTATTGTCTTAGCTAGGTACTTGGCTCCCCATTTGAGTAGGAGTAGTCTCTATGTAAAGGAGTGTTTAGATAAGTTTTGGAAACTAAGTTGTATTGATTATATTGCTTAATAAAATTTTCATTTATTTTTTTTTCAAAAAAAAAAGATAATGATTGACCATAGACTTGTCACTCTTCTCTATTTACCACTACTTATAAACAAAACCATGAAAAAATCAAGTGGTCTTTCATTTAGTTGTAATGTGGCTAAGGTCAAAGGTAGGATAAATTATAGAATTATGGTGCAATATCTATCACTAATGAAGTAACCAACTTCCACAATTGTGACTCTTTTTTATTTTCAAATTCATCTTTTCTTCAATGAATTTTCTACTTCATATACTACCAACATCTACTAGAATGCTATTATGCTATTTATTTAACTTGAACCATGTTTTGCCAAGAAGGTGCATTTAACACTTCATCCTACTCAGCACAAGGATTTGGTGATTTCATAATCAAACCCTCGATTTCCACATTAGTACCTCATGTATGTATGTGTGTGTGTGTATTCTTTTATTTTTTTTACAATAATTCAATTCACTCCTCATCAAACAATACTAGCATACGCCTATACTTAGAGTTTCAACCACATAAATAGCTTATCACCAAATTGTGCTCCACTAGCCATAAACTACAGAAATGGATATGATACAGATACCCATCTACATATATAGGTCAAATATCAAGAAAATATGCTTAAAATCTTAATGGGTTTATGCAAAGAAAAAGTTGTAATAGGTAGGCTATTTAGCTAAGTAGTTAATAAGAAGAAAAGTATGCCTCTTTCATATTAATTTTGTGATAGTTTCATGCAACCTTGATAAGATTAATGGTAAATTCTAACTTCACACACCATCGGAAAATATCACATAAGAATAAAATTTACAAGATCAAAATTATATTTATTATTAAGGCTCAAAAGCTCACAAATTTTTTTTTCTATTTTCTATGATGACTATCAAATTTTCATGTTTGAGTTCCTAGATACTATGATGCAACCAAGAAATTATAATAATAAAAATCTATTTTCTGGAAGCATGTTGTGAAAAAAAAAACTTTGTCCTGACTACTTGTGCACATGAAGATTATAAATTAGAGATTTCTTTTTATGTCTAGTCTCAAGGTTTCATCTCTTAGATTTTTTATTTTCTTAATTTTTTAACAAATATAAAATAATATCAAAAAATTTAGCTAAATAGAAATTAGAGAAAAAAGAATAAAATAAATACAAGGAAAATTTATATTGAAATAAAAATAATAATAATGCAATAAAGGAAAATAAAATGACAAAAACTAGCAAAAATGAACAAAATAAACACAGTATATCCCCCATGCTTATATTAGACATTTTCCTCAATGGCTAGACCATAGAATGCAAAGAAAGGGAGGGATGGGGTTTCATGAGGATAAGGGGGACTGTAAGGATTAAAGTCAAAATCATACTTCAAAATCCTCCACTCTATGTTCTTCATAAAATGCTCTAAGTTGATGCCTATTGATTTTCCATGTTTAACATGCTTTATGAGTTTTGAGATAATAATTTAAGGATTTAGTGTAGTTTTATATTCTTTTACAGTTTTAATAAGCTTCCTTTCTTGTAAATTTGCAAGGTCACTAGTAATGATAATAGGAAGATTCTGATTATTCCCTAAGAATGCATATATCAAATTATTGGGTAAAGGTTTTAATCACACTTCTGGAGCCTTTTCTATAGAGGATAGGCATTTTTCTTTCATATTAGAATATTCAGCATGCTCCTTTATGTTAGTAGAATAAGATCTAAAAGTATAAACACATTCCTCTATTTTCTTATCCAATTCACAATTTTCTTTTAACTCCTCATAAGGGTCTATTTCTATTAGCTTTGTAAAAACATCTTATACTAGATCAGCACTTATTAATTCAACAACTTATTTAAACAAAGTATCAACTACATTCACCTCAGAAACATATTCACAATAAAAATAACATCTCATGGAGTCATCAATATTAAAATTAATTATTTCCCCATTTAATTCTATAGTAATAGCCCCATTATACACATAAATTTTAGTTTGAGAAGTTTATAGAAATGGTCTTCCTAAAAGAATAGGAGTAGGGTTAGGGGATCCATTACCTTTCATATCCTCAACATACAAATTAGTATGAAAAACAAGGTTATTTACTTGAACTAGAACATCCACCATAAACCCATTTGGATATTTGGTATATATATTAGCTAACTGGATTACAATATGCATCTCTTAAAGGGTCCTAGTCTTAGGCCATTAACGATAAATAAAGGAATGACATTTACAAAGGCTCATAAGTCTAACATAAACTTTTCATACCTCATGATTCCAATTTTATAAGGAATCGTAAAAATAATAGTATCATTGCACTTAGGTGGGAGTTTTCTTTCCAAAATTTTAGAAACATTCTTCCATATGCTAACAATTTCATCCCCTCTTAATTTTAGCTTATTACTATAAAAATCTTTTAAAAACTTTACATAACTAGGCACTTGATTTATTGGATCTATCAAGGGAATTTTTACCTCCACCTTCTTAAAAATTTCTAGTATCTCCTACTCATGATCTTGCTTCCTACCCATATCTAACCGACTAGTAAAAAGAGAAATGGTTTTATAAGGGTTAGGAGAATTTATTTTGGTTAACCTAGGGGCCTTTTCTTTTATTTCTTCTTCTACATTTGTTTATTCTTCCTCTTCTTTTTTGGTCCCTTGGTTATCTTTAAATTTATTTGGATTGTCTAATTATTTTCCACTCCTAGTGGTGATAAAACTTACGTTTTCCATTGTATTACTTTCTATTTTTCTAGGTAACTTTGATGAACTTTGTGCTTGAAATTTACATATAGAATTTTCCACCTAACATTCTAAGTTCTATATACCATTTCTTGTTTCTTCTTGAAATTGAAGGGTGTTAGCGGTTAAAGATTTAATTATGTCCTCTAATGGCACTCCTCCAAATGGTTGTGGTATCGATGGTTGAGGAGGCGGCACAAATGATGGGTTTTGTTGGTTTTGCAAAATAGGATAAAATCTAAGGGGTTAGTTATACCCTTCTTTATTTTGCTACGATGGTGGTGTTTGATTATTACCATAGCTCAAGTTGGGATGATCCCTCCATCCTAGGTTATAAGTTGTAGCATAGGGATCATACTTTGGGTTTCCCTAAGGTCAACCTATCATATTAACTTGTTTCACTTCTTGCAAAGTGGGACATACATACCTCAATAGCATAACCCGCATATGAACAAATTCCATATACTTTAGTCGACAACCCATCTTTCACCAACTAAGGAAGTAAAATTATGTAATTTTTAATTGTGTTATATTATACTTATCTCTTTTACATGGTGTGATAAAGAAGTATTATTTCATGTACCAAAATATTAAGAATCAGATGACATATTATATGTTAGCTTCCTAGCCTTAGTTGGGGTCTTATCTACTAATTTTCCATTTCTAGTAGCATCTATTATATTACAATCGATGGGTATTTATCCTTCATAGAAATATTGCATTAATAATTTTTCACTAATTTGATGGATAGAATAACTACCACACATCTTCTTGAATCTTTTCCAAACATTCATGTAAAGACTATCTCATCTAGCATAATACCTCATATATTCTTTTTTTTTAATATTTGTGGCTCCAAATGATGGAAAGCACGGTTCTAGAAATAATTTTAGCATATCAACTCAAGTATTAACAAATCTAGTAGGGGAATCATATAACCACTCCTTTGAAACATTAGTTAAAGCAAAAGGAAAAGCATTTAATTCAAGTTGATCTATAGTTACTCTCGTCGGTTTCATATAAGAGCAATCTATATGAAATTCTTTGAGAAATTTATTCAGAAGAAGAGCTAGTATCTCAAAAACCTACAATAATAAAATCCCATTTATCATTCCATGTCTAATCTCACACTCATCATTTTCATTAAGATAATTAATGCAAAGATGATCAGGATTAAAAGTATGAGCTGCAAGTGCCTTCAATATTTGATTCACCATCAGTTCTTCAATCATTTTTTCCAATTGTATTTGATGCTCTTGTCAGATGATGATGTTCTATCACTAAGAGGCAAAGAAATAGTGTGATCGTATTCCAACTACCTTCGAGTTATGTTCACCATTAGAGAGAAAGAATTAGGATCTACCGATTGAATGATTTGATGACTATTTTTTTCTAATAAGTGCTTTCAAACATAGATTCCTATTAAACATGCACAAGAAGAAAAAATTGACTTGTTGATAGATGTAGAGATTAAAAAAATGAAATTATAATAGAAATAATAATTAAGGTTTTCAGTGCCTTGAAACAGTGCCAAAAATTGATTTGTTGTTGTAGACATGCCAAATTAAATTATAAACACACACACAGATAGTAAGTAGTGAGTAGAGGTCGATCCCATGAAAATTGTAATCTAATTCATATATTACTGTTATCATATAAATTTGGCCAGTTATAAAATTAGGAATGCTAATAATTAATAATGAAAATAATAAAAAATAGTAATTAACATAATATCTGAATAACAATAATAGGATAATAGGGGTTAAGGACATATTCAATATAAGGATATCAACCGATCATTGAATAAAATGGTTATGTAGTATTCATAATGATAACCTATAGAATCTCGCATATGTTTGCTTCCTAGAATCCCTTTATGCAATTAAATTAAGTTATGCTTATGATTTATTTTGTGAACAATTAATAACAAAGGATAAGATCTCAAGATTTAATTAATAGCAACATTAACAATTTATGAGAAGCTAACTAGAACCATACTTATAGTCTGCTAGAATTATGTAATTCTAAAGATCAATAGAAATAGATTAAATTAATAACCTATTTTCTACTTACAATTTTATGTGTTAAGAATTATGGATTAAATATATTATCCTACTATCTGAATAACACTCATATTAACTCGATGGTCAAGCTAGATAATAAAGTCTTAATATTTGATCAATGAACAATAAAGTTGGTTTATTAATATATAAAAAATATACACAAAACATAAGTCAAATTCACATCTTATGATTAATTATCCTATGACCTTCAATTATCCTCTTACTCAATACTAATATAGCCCAGCATATTGATACAACCTAAAAACACATAATCTAAACATATAAAAAATCATAAATTGAATTAAAATGACAAAAAATTTAAATAAGATTAAATTAAACAACATAGAATCACAAACTCATTTCAATAAAAAAAATAATGAGAATTGCATTAAATATAATAACAAGTACAAAACAAAAGAAAGAAAAAATATTAGGAGATTGTAGAAATACAAATACTATATGATCTTCAATCCTTTAATTAAAACAATTAACTAACTAAATCTAAAAAAAGAACCTCAAATGGTTTGAAAATAACGAAAATGGTGTTATAGTTCTGACTGTAGAGCCCTCTGATTTTTTGATTAACCTAATATATGTTATATATATAGATAGAAGGCCATACAAATAATATCCAAAATATTGAAAAAATATAGTCCGTATTAGTAAATACAAGGCACCCATATTTTTTCTCAAATATTATGCATGTGAGATTAATTAGTTAAGCATATGGGAGGAGAAATAAGGAAATATGCATTGTATTTACATAAATAAGAGGCTCCCTTATTTCATCTATATTGATTGTCTTGACTTGATTTTTCTTCATATGACTTCTCTTTTAGGTTCTTACATGATGGTACATCAAGATTTCCATAAATCTAAGATATATTCTCGTATTATGTTTCTCCTCTTTAATTATCGGTCCAAATTTCCTTGATTTTATATTTTTATACAAAACTAGCTAAATAGAGAAAATTTGAGAAAAAGGTTTAAATTATCATAAAAAAATTTAGAAATTTTGGTCAAGATATGCTAAATAATTCTATATAATATATGCATATCAAAGAGTAAGACCCTACTAAGGTGAAAATTTTAAGAAGGAATTTCAAGAAGTCACTCTAAGAGACATACCAAAACAGGCTGTCAAGCTGAGGGAATTAAACAAGGAGCTTTTAGAAGGTAAAATAAGATTCTTTTCTTCTATTATATTTTATGTCATCTTGTTCATGATATTATTTCTTAAATTTTCTTTCATTTTCATATTTTTATGGCATGTAAATGTTCTACTATCACATGTACCCTAACACTGCAAATCTTTTTTATAGAGGATACATTTCGTGGATCAATTTGGCATAACTAACAAAGCAAGTGGAAAATAGTGGGAAAAAAAAAGAGGTCGCTTTTCCAATCTAAACTTGGACCCCTTATATCTTAGATCAGGTGACCATTAATGATGACGGTACTTTATGAGTCTCCTATGATTTTCCTAATGGTCTCCTCAGATGTACCCACGGTGCATCCTTATCTCTACCTTACCTTTAAAAGCTTCCATAACATTTAACTTCCCAACCATCTTCTCCAACCTTACACTCCTCCATTTCTACAACTCACTCACTCCCTGATACACTACCTTACCTTATTCTCAAAATTTCCAAAAAGGTTCCTCATGGTCTTTCACTTCAAGAAGAACATGAAGTCGATGATTATTTAGATGAACCACTTGAAAAACCATTTGTCTCACCTTCCACAAAACTATAAAAAACTACCATTATCACTATAAGCAAGGAACCATATCCACTTTGTATGTTAATCCCTATTAACTCTTCACTTGGCATGTCCAACACCACAATTCATCACTACACCTCTTGTTCCAATGTCAAAGCTCATGCCAGATACTTTGAAACTAAGAAGAAACCAGCTCAATGGGAAAACAAGCAAATCCCTCTTCATTTTTCAATGACTTTTCATCCACTAAGGAATATAAGGAATTATATTACTATACTCTAGCTACAAAATGATTAAAACACCCTCCTTGTGCAAATCTATTTAACCATGTTATGATTGCATTGAAGTTTGTTCTCTTAAGGTCGTTTTTTTATTAGGTCCTCTCACGGTCTTAGTTGGTCATCTCATTTCCTTTTTCTTTTTCTTCTAACTTTTCCACCTTTTTAGTGAGGTCACTACCACTTTTTATGTAAGGGGAGGGTATATCCTTAGTTAATATTATGTAATATTACATTAAGCATATTTTTCCTTAAGATATGAATGCAATATCATGTTATCTTTTCTAACTATTATTTTTTGTATATAGCTATTTTTATTTTATCTGTTCACATAATGACTACCTTATCCACTACTTCAAATAAATAAGGTAGCACTTTTACTCACCATTTTTCAGCTACATTCTATAATATCAATTATCCCTCACCTAGTTTTATGTCTATATGTTTGCTAAAACCATCCTAATTGAAAATGAAATCATACATGTGAACCTAATAATCAGATTAGGAAGTCATTTAGAAAACTCAATGAAACCTTATGAGACCTGTTAACTTTAACACCTTTTTACAAAATGATTTTGGTTGCCTAGCATGTATCAAATTTGGTTAAAACTTTCAGCATTCCATAATTTTGAGCACAAGGGTTTTGGGACTATCTTCACTAAGTCATAGTTAGATGTATTCCATAGGTGAAATATTAGGTGAACATAGCCTTACCCTATGAAAAGTAAAGTGTCAGGAAACTTGTAATAAGCTATCTCATATGGAGCAGTATCAAATAAGTTTGGGGTAATTGACCCTGAAAAATAAAAGTCTAGCTATAAAAGAACAAGAGACATAGCAATGATATTAGTATATGGAGATTCACTACTCACAACACCTAGTAACTAGGGGCACCTGTATGAGAACCATGTGTGCACTTGCATCAAATAGTGTAGTAAGGTGACAAGCTTGCCCAAACACTTATGGAATAGATGTTAGGGTGGACTACTAAGGATAAATATCTGAGAACCAGATGTACACTTGCGTTAAAAGATTATGACAACCTAAGGATTCCCTATTACTATATCATGTTTACCATTACAAAAAAAAAAAAAAAAAACTATCTGCACCACCCTATTACCTAAATAATATACTAGACTACCATTGTGACTCAAAAAGGGAATGGTTAGTTTAAATAAACTAACTTGAGAAGCCTTTGAAAGATGGCAGGGTAAAGTGAAGAAAAATGTTAATTACATCTTTTCACAAATACATTGGACTAACTCTTTTAGCTTTTTTAATATATATGTTGGCAATTTCCATATTTTTTATCTTTTTTTTCTATTAGCTTAGTTGAAGGCTAAGAGTTGCTTCATTATTTCCCTAATAAGAGTAATTATGGGAAATCTCATTGTTTGTATCACATATATGCTATGAACTTGCAACATTTTAATTTTAGGGGAACTAATATTAGCCAAGTTGTATAGGTTGTATGACCTATGAGTGTGCATTTTTATATGATTTCTATAGCGTTTGAGAGTCAGAGGGTGTGTTTCTTTGATAATTTTTCCATCCTATGAAATAGGTATGCCGTATATGAATTTATCCTTAATTGGATTCTAAATTCCCCAAGAACTACTAGCAATTCTTGCATTCCTAAGCCAATTCATAGAATTGGTTGAACTTAAACACATGATGTCAAAACGTTTTGTAGGTTTTTTCAAACAAAGGCGACAACTCAATAGAGTATGTTGAATTTCACACCTTACTAATGTTAGAAAGTACTCTCAACAAAATAATTTAGCCATATCACCATCACCTTTAAGACCCATCCAAAAATAAGAAGTTAAAAGATTGTTTATTTCGGTTGTATATGTTGCAGACTAATGCAGAATGAAACAACATAAGAAGGCTTAGTTTGAAACTTTTCCAAATCCGTACCTCCTATAATATAAAAAAAAAACTCACATTAAACTAATCAATGAGGCATCAATGAACAATATATGAAGCAAAGTTTACAAAATGTGATAGAGAGGAAAAATTATAAATGGAGGGAGAAAGCCAATGAGCTAAAAATGAAGACTAAGTGATTAAGCTGCATACAGGTTTTTCATACCATGATCATTGTCCCTTATTCCTTTTCATTATTTTCATTTATTTGGCATGTTGAATCTTATCATGAGCTAAGTTTTCCTTATGGGTGGATTAACTTGATCCTTGAGTTGTAATTCTATGATATTATTGTTCTTTCTAAATTTTATATGATCCGTTAGAATTATTCTACTAAGTGTTGAATGTTGGCCACATTGGAAAATTTCATGAATTCTATGCTTATTAAGATGATGAAACAAAATAGAAGATGAAAAATGGTGATAGTTCATCACTAGAAGGTGATGTGGCCTTGCCATTAATCCTATGAAATTCATAGTGTCACATTTGCTAGGGCATATGAATTGGGATGGAGATGACTTGAGAGTATATTTCATTTAGAGTGAAGTCCAATAAGTCTAATAGGATTAATATCCTATGATCCTAGAAGGTTATTATCTTCCATAGGTTACATGCTCTTAGTGATAAGCAATCTCCCTTTCCACAAATCTATCCCTAAAATTCTCCTTTACAACTTGTACCTGTATTTGATGTACTCTAAGTATTCAATCTTATTATTATGTATTTTCTACAATGTATCCCATTACACAATATAGTTTTACTTTCTTTAGTTATCAGTATTATTAAAACTTGTGTTGCGAGCATTAAATTAAGTCCTTATGGGTATGATACTCACACATTACTCTATTACGTGGTTCGACTATGCATGCTTTCATGATGTGTTGTGTTGCATTTACGTCATTACTTTATCATGCATTGTTGACCTAAACACACACCATGTATTATTCTATCATGAGTAGTGTGCATGTCTAGCTTCCTCTTATTGTGATTTTACTCAAGTGACATGTATTTTTACTTTATTCAATACATAAGTATTGATAATCTATTTTATAGGTATTATACATTCCCACAAGCAAGCAATATAGTTGTTTATGTGCAAGTATTAGATGACTTTATTACGTTTGATGCACTTCTTAGGGAGGAATGATTTGTATTTGTTAGGTTAGGCATAGAATCTCAATTATGCAGTACCAAGAGTTTTTGTCCGATCATCTTATATACTAATGGATCTAATGTTTCCATTTATTACATTTTGGTTTGTGTGATACTCAAAGGTTTATCTCCAAACTCTTATCTATATTTATTAAATCCTTTGTATTCTTTTATTCTCTTAATTTAGTCATTAACGTCCTTACCTTACACTTGATATGAGAATGGTCCAAAAGCTAGAATTTTATTAAATATGGAAATAACTCGCAATTATTTTATATTTAGCTTATGTAAATATTAAAAAAAATATTCAATGGTAAACTTTTTGTGTTACAAGGTATTTCACATGCTAACACCAAACATATACAATGCCTAGAGATAACACCCAACTTTAATCATATATCACAAAATGAATATTTATTGATTACACTAAACCTATCTTGTAATCACTCTAATTAAAATAACCCAAAATAATCACTTTAAAATTAAAAACATTAGGGTCAAATGAGCTAAAATACTAGTTATATTTGAGTTTGAAATCATAAAAGAAGTTCATATGCCTTTTTTTTATTAAAAAAAATACTATTTACTAAGAAGAATATGAAAGGTTAGATCCTAGGTTATATTCAATAGAAAAAAGTTAAAAGTCCATTAATAAAGTCATGGTTAATGGTCATGGTTTGACTTTCACCATGTACATATTCCACACATTAACATTTTTAGTCTAATTTGGTCTTTTTGTATCTAATCATGATTAGGACATACTAAATCATATTGAACACAATTTATTAGTGATTAATCCTCATAACCATAATTAATTATATAAGTAAATCTCCTAAGGCTTATTATTAGGTAATTGGTGAAGAACAATTTAAATGCTCATAAAGAACATTTAGAATATTAGTTCATACTCACTTTTGCTAACATTCATCAAATGTTAAGCAATTAGGACTTATGTTATATTAATCTAAATGATTACTTAGTATACATCAAATTTATCCTAAAATTCCAATAAATATCATAAAATAAATAGATTAACAAAACTATAACTATAACTTTAGAAATTAGATTAAACCCCAGTCTAATCAACATAATAAATACGCCTCACACATTTATGGGAAAATGATCATAAATTTTTACATACAAATCAAAATCAAATGATATTAATCCCATGTAAGGCTTAAGGCCACAAAAATACTTTAAAAAGTATCAAAACATATGAAATCAAGCAAGAAAAACATGTTGGCATAGAACTCAAATTAATAGAAATTGAAATAAAATGAAATTTAGGATGTATTTAGAAAGCTCTAAGTACCATGAAAAAATAGGACATATGATTAATATAGCTAACACTCATTCATTTAATCAAAACACAAAAAAGCTAAACTATGGTTTGTTTGAGCTTTGAAGTTTAGATGAAGGTATTTCAATGGAGGAATGACTAGAATAGTTGAAGGAAAATAAGACTAAGCTCTAAAGAAGTAGTTATATGGACAAAGATTACACAAACATCACAAAATAAGGGTAAGTGTTGAATGATTGGAGTACTAATGTGATGATTGTTTTTGAGTCATATGAGTTCAATTATGAAGCTCTTATTTACACACATATAGCACAATTGGATGCAAAGGGGGAAGTTTTCCATGGCACAAAGGAAGGGAGGAGGGAGGTGAATTTTGGGTGAAAGGTAATGATTGGTTGATGGAGAATATATGACATGATGGGGGATATATGCAACTATAACCAACCAAGGGGGTTCAGATAGTGGAGAATTAGTTAGGGAGGTCATGAGCTCAAGAGGCTAAGGTGGAATGAATGGAGTGGAGTGGTGTGGTGTGGATAGGGAAATTATTTATTTTGTCATCCTTTTTTTTATAATCACCATATATTTATTACTGTTATGAATTATATAATTACAATTATTTTTCTTTTTACATATAACTAATGTATTTTTTTACCAAATTATTAGTTTAACTACTTTTACACTTATAAACAAATTATTTAAAACCATATTTTTTTATTCATAAATAGTATGTAAAGACTAGTACCAAATATCAATGATAACACCATAAAGGTATAATAATACCGAAAGAGGGAATGAGGATTTGAACCTACAATCTTTGATACCTAAGATCTAACCTTTACTATTAGATTAAACCTCATTTGTTATTTAAAATCATATTATATGTACAATTGATATAGTGAATCATTTGATTCCTCATACTAATTACTGTTCCCCTTCTACTTCTAGATTCACACTATAAACTCGTGGTAGTCATTCATTATCTCTCTGTTGCAAAGAACAAGTTAAATATCTAAGAAGTACTTTGTCCCTTGTTGTAATACCCCGTTTTAAAAAAACCCTAATAATTATAATCAGTAATTATGTGTATTAGTTATAATAATTATTATAGGGTATTTGCGCTAAAAATATTATTAATATGTGTAATATTATTATGACTTATTAGTTATAAAAATTTATTAGGCCAAAATATTCTATAGGGTGCGTATTAAAATTTAAACCTAGGTTTGGGTCATAATCGGTATCTGTTTCATCAAATAAACCTATTCTGATAATCAGATAATTTTTTTCCGAATACTTTACCTGATTTTGTACCTAAATAAATTAATCCTATCTTATTTTATTTTCTTATCTCACTTTACCTTCCCTCTGCAAAGCATACCCCTACCCCATCAATTTTCAGCTTCTATGATTGTGGGTTGGGTTTGAAAATTTTGCCCAAGCGTAGCCCCCTCTTCTTCCTCTCTATGTGTAAATATATATGTACATATACCTTATTTAACTACACTAAAAACTACTTCCTTATTCCTCCAATTTTATGTCAAAAATATCACCACAAACACACTCCTCATTTTTCCTCCTTACAATCACCAAAATCGGCCAAAAACACCCCTAAAACACCCACCTTCGACAACCATTGTCGCACCCATCCACCACTACTAGAAAAACCTTCCATTCTCTCACCATTAACTACAGAAAAACTCACCAAAACACCCCCTAGTTGCAGAAAAACCACCCCTTCCTACCGCCAAGCTACAGCAAATACTACCAAAAAATAACCCCTAACCCTTAAGTAAAACCAACCGAAAACACCCCTACCCTTCGGTAAAATCCTCCAAAACACCCCTAGCTTCCATAAAAATTACCATTCCCTACACCCCCTTCCAAAATCCCTCACCGTTACCTAACCCCCCCTCCTTTGGCCCTTTTTGTTGTTGCCCATTCCTTAGCAATGGCAGGTCGTGCCATTGCTAGCCTTCTTGGCTGGCAGCCGTTCTTCGAACCCCAGTTTGTTTTTTTTTTCCTTTTTCCCCATTCTTTTCCTTTCCATTTCATTAACCCTTCATTAATTATATTATTAATTCTAATTATGTGTTGTTAATTATTCTTAGGTGATATTCAAAAAGTTTCAAAAGAAGTAGATTAGGATAAGTGTGCTTAAAGACCAAAGCCTTATAAGTAAGGATACTAGTCAATGCTTCGGATTTTGTGTTAAATACTTGTACGATTATGTGCGTTATCATATTATTGTTATTATATTATTATAATACATGTTGATGATGATATAATATATTAATATGAATTATATAATAGAAAGAAAGTGAGAATATCAAAGGATATGCCAATACGATGATATTACGCTAGGATGTAATTTTGTGGATAAGTATAAATTGTGGGAGAGTAGTATGGGCCTAGTGAATTATTACAAGTGGAAAAAAATTATATTTAATATGTTTTTTTATAAAAGGAGGGTTTGGAAAAAAGGAATATTGAGGATATGGGATTTTCATAAAATAAGGGCTATCGGCTATTTTTTAGGACATTTTGGTTAATATGGGGTAATATAGGAATTTTGGTATTTTAACATGTTATATGCATTAAAATATGATAATAATATCATGTGAAGTGTTTGGGAGTGATTATGAAGGTTATAAGTCCTTTAGATGAAAAAATAGCCTAATTTGGGAATAGTAGCCTTAAAACGATAATGTTATTATTACATATATAAAACTTTAGCGTTAGGCCATGAATTTTGGATATGTTGTTAATATTGGTATTTAGGAGTTTTATAATAAATTTTATAATTATATGAGCCTTTTAGGAAAAATTATGACTTATTCGTGAAATTAGGATTTTGAGAGCCTTATGAATAGTAATTTTTGAGATAAAACTATTATCGCATGTGTAAGAACTGGGAGAAAGACCACGAATTTCAGGTATGTTAATGATATTATTATTTTAGGAATTAATACTAAGTTTGGTAGATAAATGATCAATATAAGGGAAGTTATACTTAGATTGTGAGTTTAGGGTTTTTGGGGAAAATAAGCATGCTAATCTTTGAGAACGGTCTTATTATCCGTATGTTGATGCCCTTACTTGCCTAAATCATGTCTCATACTCATAAAATAATCATGGATAAGATATTAATAATTTAAAGTAAAAGATCATGAGTCAGGACTGGTTGTATATGTCCGTTCCACCAGACAAGATTATTAGCTAGGCACGTTATGTCCCGAGATTATATATTATTAACTGTTCCATCGGTAAGAATAATGGCCAGGAGTGTTTTGCCTTGGGTTGGAATAACTATTTCATCGGTTGAGAATAGTGGGATCCCTAAACTCAATTTAAAATAAATCCCGAGAACGATTATAATCGCTGATAAGACACTAATCATGTAAAGTGGAATACTACGTAAGTCAGGACTAGTTGTATATATCCTTTCCACCAAACAAGAACATTATCCGAGAGCATTTTTCCCCGAGAATGTATATTATTGACCATTCCAATGGTAAGAATAGTGACCAGATGTGAGGGTTGTATGTTATTAACCATTCCACCGATAAGAATAATGGCTAGGAGCATTTTGCCCTGGTGTGGAATAACCGTTTCGTTAGTTGAGAATAGTAGGATCCCTAAACTCAACTTAAATAAAATAATGGATGCTGATATATTTTAATAATACAAATTCAGACTAGTAATTATCTTGTATTGCTTTTTGTATCTCGCATGTATACTACTTTCCGTTGTAAATGTATGACATTATATGCTTTCTCATTTTCGACTTTATTGTTACCTTAATCAATACGTAGCGTACTGATCATCCTTTTCATGGGTGTTGCTCATTTTCACAAGCAGATCTACCCTATTTTGCTGGTAATTGATGATTATTATCTTGATATACTTGCTTTAGGTGAGTGATAAATGAATTGGTAAATGGTATGATTATCCAGATATCTCTATCTCTCTTTGGACTCTTAGTCCTCTATTTTCATTACTTATTCCCTTCTCTCTATTTCGTATACTATATTGTGGTAGAATCAAGTGCTACCCACACCTAATTCCTAGGTATAAGATTACTTTTGCCTTGCACTAGATGTAGACTACGCATAGGAAGTGCCTCTTCGATGTTGAATGCGGTGTGATACTCCTACATTTTGTGTTTTGGCTTCCGCTACTAACTCTTTAAAACAAAATGTTTAGGTTCCAAAATTTGGGAGTGTTACACTTGCGGTCTTGAATTCACTAGTTATGAATAATTAAATTATAGTTTACAGAAATGTTCAAATGGATGGTTATGGTTTAATCCAACTCAAGGTACCTTAATCCAAGCAACCCATGATCCAACCTATGGTAGATTAGAGTAAATAATTAAAAATTAATAATCCAACCCATTACAACCTATACATTATACCATGTGTTAATATGTATATAGACCAATCTATCATAACCCCTTCCACATCTCCCCTTTCTACTACTGTCATCTCCTCCTCAACCATCACCACAATTGCCACCACACTTCCACAACCTCACCACCACCAACCCCTTCTTTATTTTATCTTTTATTGATTTACCAACAACTCCCCGTCCTTCACTTTTAAATATACACACACTAACTCAACATCACCATTACCATCACAACATCACTTGACCAAGTGAGACACCCTAACTAATTCAAAAAGAGTTGAGTCGAGTTAGGATGACCTAAGAAAAGTCTAGTTGTGATAGGTGGTCCTAAGTAGTTCGATGGATATAGGATGGGCTCAGATGGAGTCAGGTCAAGGCAAGTTGGGGCATGGACAACTATGTTATTTAGGACTGGGTAGGCCCATTAGAGTTGGGTTGAGATTGCGCTTAGGTAGAACAAGTTGTGTAAGGGTTAGGATGGCTTGAGGGGACCTAATGGAGTTGGATTGAGGCTTATTAGGTTAGGGTGAGCCAAACTAGGCTAATGCATAGTGGGATAGAGGTTGGCTAGGCTTGGGAGGAGTCAGTTTGGGGTGAGTAAGCTTGAATGGAGCTGGGTTGAGGTAGGGTGGCGTAGTTGGGGTAAGTTAGAAGGAGTCAAGATTAAGAGGGGCTAACCTAAAGGAGTAAGGACTCGGTAGGGTGGGATCAGAGGAGTTGAGATGGAATGGGTCTAATGGAGTGGAGCTAAGATAAAGTAGGCTCAAGAAGAGTCCAGTTAGAGAGGAACAGAGTAGATAATTTAGAGAAACCTGAACAAAAGCGCTTTGGGAATGACAAAAGGGGTTTGCTTGCGGTCTAAGTGAAAAAAAGTTGTGGTGATAATTACTTTGATATATTATAGGTAATAGTTTCTAACTCATGATAATCTATGTCATCCTGTGGATTAACCCATAGAAATGTATCTTAATTTATAACACACTATGAATTGATCCATGTGAACCATTTAAAAAACATTAACCCATCCCATATTATCCAAGAGTCTAATATGATGGATTGAGTTGTATAAGTTATGACTAAACCAATCCAGTAAACACCCATTATAGGTCATTAGACGATATGTTAGATTTATGCATCTAATGGTTGAAGACCAAGTCTAATGGTTCAATGCTAAAATCTAAGTAGCAAGAGTCTCAAGTTCAAATATTCCCTTAGGAATGTGCCTAAAAATTTTACCCTCATGCCATATTTGCATTAACTGCTATTGCATATGTTAGATTAATATAGTTATTTACACTGGCCTCAAAAGTAGCCCCTTATAAATAATCCAAATGTTAGATTAATATAGTTATTTACACTGGCCTTAAAGTAGCCCCTTATAAATAATCCAAATATGGCACTAGTCCTTCCTTCGCACATCCGTGAAGTAACAAAAAATGACTAGAAGTCCTAGTAAGGAGCTAGAAAGCAATTCGACATAAATAAGCTAATGTCATCAACAATAATCTACATTGAAAAATCAGATCACCTTATGCAATTATTATGTCCTGCAGTAAATAAGCAAAATACTGAAAGGTGGCATCGATGGTACACTCAATTGGGGATGTGGGATAACTGGCTGGATACTCAGTCACACTAATTACTATTATGCATCTACATTCGATCTGAGAAACCATCATTATTAATATTATTAAGCAGTGGGTCAAGAACCTCAACTTGAGCCGTACTCCAGCATCTCCCACCTGAAGGGCTGGAAAACGTAGACAACTTCAGGTAAGCTCTTGAAAAGAAGAGCAACACATACACAAACAGCAGCTATAGCAACCATAGACAGCATTGCAGGCCTGTAAAGCAAGGATCTTTGGCCAGATAAAGCATTCCCATGAGCCAGCCTATGATGACAAAGGCTGCACTGTTCTGGGGTCATGGATCGCAATCCATCACCCCTTCCTATCTCAAAGCTCATGTCTTTCTGTTTAGGGTTTTCGCTCCCATCAGCAAAACCCTCTAGTATGTCGAGCACCACAGATGATCCAGAGTATGGTCTCCTGTTGAGTTTCTTCTGTACTAGGTGAATGTAAGAATAATGGCCTCTCAAACGTGCATAATCCTCTGGTGTGGAACCTGTGATATCTCGAGCACGCTTCCATGCTTCAATACCAACCTGGACAAAATGTAGAGGATGAGTTTTGGGTCTAATGAAGGCACCAACGTAAAAAATCATCAATATGTCTATGCATATCCCAACATCCTATGTTGTCCACCTCCCTTTTGTTCTTTCAGTTCTATAAACAAGGGTAATTTTGGAGTAACAGCATAAAGCATATTTATAAATCAAATAGTAGATAAGTAATCCCCCACTTCTCCATACAAGTGACGTAATGCATATAGAGGACCTCTTATCTAAATGGAAAAAGGTACCTTTCTGGGGTCATTAGTCAGAGCATCCAACAAGCATTCAGCCCCATCTCTACCGGCTGCAATGTGAAGAGGTGTTAAACCAGCAGGCCCACTGGCATCAGGCCTAAATAAGAAGTCCACTACACCTTCATCAGAAGCTGACATGTGCTGAGAATGGACATCATCAGATGCTTTGGCAGGGACATAGTTCAACAATGACTCTACCATAGGCCTAGAGTTTCTCCGTACAGCTCTATGAAGAAGTCCCATTTCTGACAAAGCAACCTTTACAGAAGAATGCTCTCCTGATCCCACCATTCCCCCAAGCAAAATGTCCAACAGTTTCTTTACAACAGCACACCAATCACGGTCCATGGCAAATTGCATGAGCCACTTGAACCTCTTAAATGAGAAGCGTTCAGTATTAGGATTTAGGCTACCCAATCTATTATTCAGATGACTGCGGTGGAGTAGCCATCCCATCTCATTGATGAAATCCATGACTTGAAGCACCACTTCCATGCTAATATTTCCACCCTGTGCATCTCCATCGTTCTTTACTGATTCCAAAGAAGTTTCGAGCATACGTATTTCAGAGCAAACATCCTTCTCGGCTACAATGAAAGGAAAGAAGCTACTGCTAAGGCCATTATCTTCAACCTGTATTTAATGGAAGACAAGAAAGCAATCGTATAACATATTAGGGGAATTCAGTTTTGATAATTGATGAGACCATAACGATTGATTTCAAGTTGAAGGGCAAAGTAATTAACATTATTTTCCTAAGATCTGAATCGCGTGATGATATGATAATGAACCAAAGGACAAGAGAAGAAGAATATACCTCAATGAATCCTCTACCACTCACTGTTGGGATAGAGAAAGACAAATCGATGCACTCAATCTGATCATTCTCATTAGAGTCATCCTTGTCAATGATAGACTCTTGACCACTATCCTGAACAAGATACTTACCCTCTACTGTGCATAGTAACCTGCAGCAAATTTCAATTAATGAACAAACCATCTAATCCATATGAATACTTCGTATCATTTAAAATGAAACTGGAAGAGGGGGAAAAACACAGAAAGAGAGAGAGAGAGAGAGAGAGAGAGGAGAATAAGGATTGATGCACAGAAAATAGAGGCTGATGCCGACGGATGTCATTACTGATAGGGAGCAAGACAATCTGGAGGAAGATATAACATACCTCGTAGAAGGTCTAGACAGGTTGGGACCTTTGATTTTGAAATGAACTTGCTCTGCCATAGATACGGCTATAGGCTTTATATATACAATCCTACTGTAGTCATCATCCTGGTGAGGCAATACCGTTTGTAAAACTACCTTCCCTGGAAAACAAACAGATAGAAGAATAAAACAACTTGATAAATCAATGGATAGATCAATGATAACACATCTCAGATGAAACAGACTTGAAAGAGCAACATAAGCATCATATATATACTTAGTATATATACAAAGAAACTACCATTATGAACAAATGCAACTTGATTCTGCACCCTTGCACACATCCACCCAGTTGTCCAAAATGGGTCATCAGCGATGTTGAAAAGTCGAGCTAAGCTGGCCGTGAGATCAGAGCAAAGCTAAATGGCAAATTAAAGTGAAGAAATCAGAATTTTCAAAAAACAGATAAGCTAGAAGCTTATTGTGCACAGCTTTAGGGAAAAGAAATACCTCTTCCCAAACTGACTTGGCCAACCGAAGATAAATAGTCAGAATAATACAACCTGGTCTTATGTGGCTCTCGATGTCAGTTGGACTATGAGCAAGCCAATCAAGTATCTAGCGTATAAAAAGAGGGAAAACACTTAGAAGTTCTGAGAAGGCGTTATTGTCATAAACAGTTTGAAATCCCTGAAGTTTTAAGGTTACCTGTCCTCGCAGTACACTGGGGAAATCATTTGGTTCTTTACCAAAGAGCTTGAAAACTATGCGATCAGTACGACTCTAGAAAAGGAAATTATCACATAAAGTAAATATGCTTAGACTTGCAAACCTAGCAAAGTATTGAGCAACTGGGGACAAAAGTGACACATGATTACACTACCTGAGCCTCCCCACTGGAACTAGAAGGTGACTGTGCGGATGCTGAATCTGAATTTCCACTAATCTGTAGAGGACTTGATTGCTGTGAATCTTGTTGGACCCAAGATGAAGGCCCAAAACTGACTGTTGGAGGCGATCTATCCGGATCATCTATCCCATCGTCTGAGTTAACATATACATCATTCAAGTCAAAGTTATTTTGCTTTGCCCTCCGGGCAGAGCTATCTCTGACATCTGAGGAAGATGGAGGGCTTTCTTTTCCAAGTATTAAGTTGGACTTCTGCATGGAAGCAGCTTGAAATTCCCCATCCCCGGTATTAACTATCTGCACACCTGTCTGTGCAATACCAGAGGCAGGCAAAGCAACATGTCTATCATTGGGCCTGGGAGGACGGTGGGAACCATTAGAATGAAGAGTTGACATCTTGTCAGAATTTCTGTAGGTCATTCCACCATTCAGCAACTCTTGCAATTCTGGCTGCATCCCAGAAATGTTCTTTGTCCCAGATTGACCAGCAAAACTTCTTAAAAGACGAGCAATAAGCTCTGTATCTGTCGCTTGGTCTCCCCTATTGTTAGCTGCAACAAGAAATAGATCATAAATTTTTCACATAATATTTTGGATCAGGAGCCGGTAAGGATGGACGAATACAAGTTGACAAGTCAGGATATCAACAAACAAAGAACCTGTGATAAGAACCCCTCACTACCAGACCAGAAATCCTTATGCAGGAGATCAAACTATGCACATACCTAAACAGGATTCTGGGCCGTAATCTTATAGGGTACTAAGCAATAACTGCTGTTAGGGTGGCCACAATATTGCTGGTCAGACTCATAGGAGAGAAACATGTACCAGTTACTCTTTCATTCGTAATGATCCGATGAATATAATTAACTCCAATATATAGAGAGAGAGAGAGTGAAAACCGAAAAGTAGCTTCTGTTTCATTGGTTATTTATTTTTCCTCTTTTTCCTTCAATGCTCAAAGTGTATCTCCATAATGATGGTGAAGATGAACTCACCATGCATGCCTGAAAGTATCCTCATTAAGCTGATGAGGAGATAATTAGTAGCCTGCTCATCAATTACGGACTGTCCACTAGCAACATGCTCAGGCTGTGTTTTCCTCCTCCGCTTATTATGACCAGCCAAACGCCTGCGACAACTTCGCTTGCCATCGTCGAACTCTTGGAGAACATGAAATCTAACAGCAAAAAAAAAGCAGCTCGTCATATCAGGCGCAGATAGTACCAAAGATGTAAAAGTAGAGAACAAATAAATATTCTTCCATAGCAAGTATCAATAAGTCTCAGAACGTACAAGCACGAGAAATAGATCAGACGTTCATTGCTACACGACAATAATTGGTAACTGACCTGCTGCATTGCTGACAGAACCGCTGCATAAAAATTCCAACAAGTGCTTTACTAGCTTTGGAATGCATCTCACACACTTTGTGCCGCCTATGATAATCCTTAGCATGACTAAGATCAACACCACAATCCTCCACTTGGCAAATTGCACGGTTTGTAGATCCTCCACTTAACTTGGTCTTTTTTCCATTCGTCTCGTCCAAGTTCTCGAGTTCCCTCTCAGTGACAGGATACCGACCAAGCTTTAAAGCCAAAGCACCGGCTTCATCATCCAAACCACCGCCATCGTCATCAACCAAAACGGCCCTTCGCTTCTTCTCTGAATCCCCTTTCCCTGTTTCAATCCCTGGATTTGCTTCGTCCGAACATGATGATGAAGTATTCGAAGAATTCCCGCCAGGAACGGGAATTGGGATAGACTGCCTACCGGCTTGGAGATTGTATGGTAAGGATTCTAAAGGGCTAGCAATGAAAAGATCAGCATCCCATTTCCAGCTATTCAAATCCCATTCAGTAGTCCTCTTACCCATGGCCCTCAACTCTGAGGAACTCAAGTTATAGAAACGGTGAGCTTGCTCCATGTGTACAAAACTCTTGTAAATCAATTAATTCTTACAAGTTCAACTCAACTCCACCAAGTAATTGATTTCCTTTCCTCACGGAATCAGGCACAACTGGCAGTTTGGCACTAATTAGACGAACCCAGAAATACAAGCTTGTCTAAGGAGAAAGACAGATCAAAGTTGAAATCCATGAGGGGGAAAAAGGGGGGGAAGGGAACAGTTAGATTGATAGAGCTTCAGATAATCTCCTTCACCGGATGCCCAGAAACAATGCAAACCTGCATCCATCCTACGAGCTTGCACCTACACATATTTCAATCAACTAAATAACTGAGACATAAATCCAAAATGAAATATAAAAATTAAAAAAAAA
Source organism: Tamarix chinensis (assembly GCA_030549775.1). Taxonomy (NCBI): domain Eukaryota; kingdom Viridiplantae; phylum Streptophyta; class Magnoliopsida; order Caryophyllales; family Tamaricaceae; genus Tamarix; species Tamarix chinensis. Next base: position 58,309,859 of record CM060177.1, on the reverse strand, counting down.
AAAAAACTCAATTACTCGAATAACCAACAAAATCCAACCGACACTAACCTTGCAGCGAAACCAAATCGAATCAACTCAGAATTACAACGAAACAGCTGTACTTTATTGGAGAACTAAAACACTGGAACAACTGGAGCTCTGTACAAGTAAAAATTGAGTCGTCTGCTCGCCGGAGAGTTAGGCAGAGGAGGAGAAGGAGGGACAACAAGAAGTGGGTAGAGACTAGAGAGAGATAATGCGACGGTCAGGGAGGTCGTGAGTGTGACAGTATTTGTTTCAGCATTAAAAACGTCTTGAGAAAAACAAACGAAAAAGAACATGTGATGAGACTATTGTGTGTCAGTGTGTGAATATCGTCTAGTGGGGTGTTAGTTGCAAAATTGGATATCAATTTTTATATGAATACTTTCTTAAATATTTATTTTATGTTATTAAGACGCATATTCGAATGCCATTATGGATCTAATTTTTATATATCTAATATTTTTATAAAATTTATTATTTTATCAATTTTTTTAAAAAAAATATCATTTTTTAAATATAAAAATTATATATCAATTAACATATATATATATATATCTTTATTTATATATATATATATATATATATATATATCTTTATTTATATAAATATTTATTTTATTTAAATATCATATTAAAATATTATGATAAAAGATTTAAATACAGAATTAAATAAATTTTAAAAACTTAAAAATATAAAAATATTATATTATGATATATTATTAAAATAATTAATAAAAAATAGTTTTTTTAGATTATATAATTAAGTTAAAAGATCAAATATTGCAAAAAGAGGTTCATATATTCTTAATATTGAATTGAATTTTTTGAATGGTAGATCAAATTTTTCGATCTTGAATTTGTTTTTCACAACCGTAAGTTGGACACCTTTATTGGTGATTTTCACCATACCATTGAAGCTTATAATTTTTTTAAAGCTTTAAATTAAGTTATCTTTAACTTAGGTCATTAAACAAATAAAATATATATATGAAAATTTTTCTCACCTTATTCTTAATAAATAGATATCCATATTGACATGTCTTATATGCAACTGATACTAATCTTATTCAACAAAATATATGTCTTCTAGATATAAATACACATTCTTTATTTATAAAACAAAAAGAGCTATCTTTATGAAAAAAATGTAACACCTCCATTTTTAGGAGTTAAAATTTTTATTTTAAAGAGTTAATCGCAGAAGATAAAATAATAAAATAAAGAGTGTTACTGCCACACTTGGTATAAGTTTGATTTTTTTTATCATTCTCATACAAAGTGTTAAGGCTAAAAATTTTAATCTACTTAAATTAATAATATGATTACAAAAAATAAGATGGAGAGGTCAATCAGATTAATCATTATTGTAAATAAAAACACGATTTAAGGGTTACAAAACTCAAGAGAGAGAGTATATAAGGACATAAGGATCCAAATAGAGCCAAAATTAAAATAGCAAAAGGACAACAGATAGTCCTATGCTCTCAAATCGAACTACCAACTTTTGACTAAACTTATAAGGTAACATGTAATGACTACTACTTGTTGAATAAGTAATGGTCCACAAAAGAAAACCTTTAGTATAATGGCAATAAGCAACTCATTATACTAAACCAATATACGAAACCAACATGGAACACATATATGGCATGACAACAATAAATGGCATAACACGCTTGTATAAATGTGTTAATTGGAATACAATAATTATTCATATTATCAAGTACCACAAACGACATATGGGTTTCTAACTCGCACATCTGAAAAACAACTAAAACTTATCTATTGATCATCCAATGGATGTTATTTGAAGTATAATTAGAAACAACATCATCCCAACTAATAATAATAGCAACGATCACATATCACACTATCAACTCCAATAAAAACCCAGAGCAGCAGATGCAGTCAGAAAAGGCTACTACCAAAATATAGGTAGGCACAAAGGTTACTATTGAACCATAGGTAAGCATAAAGGTTGCTACTGAATCATAAGTAGGCACAAAAGCTACTACTCACTAATCCAATAATCTAATAATCCATTAATCATTTCTATTTTTATTTACGTTGGGTGTAGAGACTCCAGTAATCTTAAACCGATGAAACAGTCTAAAGCACATCCTTAAGATAGTACAACTAAGCCACTATTTTCGTATAGTGGAATGGACTCAATAGCTCTCAAGGAAAAATGCTCCTAAGCTGCTATTCTTAAATAGGTAGAACGATCTAAGGTAACTCCGAGGGACAAGACACTTAAGGCACTATTATTGTCCGTTGGAATATATCCGACACCTCAATCTTGACTTACATAATCTTCCACTTTAAATAATTAATGTTGTACACATTAGTTACTTATCTAAAATCATATTCTTATTCATGTTGAGTATAAGACTCCACTATTCTTAATCCGGTAGAACGGAATGAAATACCTCTCAAGGAAGACACATTTAAGCTATTATTATCTTCTACTAAAATGGACCCAACACCTCTTAGGAAAAAATACACATGTGCTAATATTATTAATCCAGTTGAGACGTCCAAAGCACTTATTAGGGACAATACACTTGAGCCACTATTATCGTGTGGTGGAACAAATCCAACACCTCGGCCCAATACTCATGATCTTTTACTTTAAATGATTAGTATCTTATTTACTATTGAGTATACAAGATTATCTTAAAAGACTCCTTCAATGTGTAGGTATTAAAATTGGTAAACACACAAACCCAACCACATAATTATCAAGGTCGTCTTAGGCTCAATATTTTACATTTCAGCACAATAGGACAAAAATGGCCAAAATATCCCTAAGGCTAATGTCAACACATTATCATCCATTATAAATACTAATTATATTTCTAATGTGTGTGGGAGGATGTGATTCTTAAATTGAAGAGAATATGGCTCAGTTGGGTTGATATTGTTTAGAAGAATTTTTGACAATGAGGTATGGATGAGAAAAACATTTGAATATGGTGAACTAAGGTTGAACATGTGTCAAACTAAAGTGGTGATGATTTGGTGATGGTGGATGGGGGATGATGATGGTTCAAATGGTGTGAACCACTTATGATATGTATTAGACAATAATTTGTAGATGGTGATGAGCTTCGAATGTTAGGGTTTTGATGGAGGATGAGGTCGTTGTTTAGGTTTAGGGTTAGGGTTTAATTTGAATAGGAGGGTTAAGGTGATGTTTGGTTCAAATGAAGGGTTTAAGGTTTCGAATGGTGGAATTTGATGCTTGAATGCCAAACCGATTTACAATTGTAATTAACTTCAAATTAGAGTGAGGTTTTGATGATAATTATAGCTAGAAAAATATGGATTATGGAGGTAGAAAATATATGAATTAATCTCTAATTCACACAGATAAAAAGAATAAAACTTTCAAGCTAAATTGTTCACATATATTTGATTAATTTGAATTGAACTCACACAAAATTCAACTTAGATTCAAATTCAATATTGATCTTCAACTTCAGTTTCTCATACTCATGCCTTTTATGGCTACTTATAGCCATGCTACCACAAGCTAAAAGCACAATTCAAAAGATTCCAAATTAAAATATATTATGCTACCTTTATGCTAACTATATGTTGCTTTATGCTTTACATATTATCCAACTCTACTACTTAATTAATTAATTAGCTAATATTAATATTAGTGCTCGATAAGTATGAAAATAAACCCTCTATGCACGGGGTCTTCCATTCTATGCTTGCCATGCATGTCATGCACATGCATATAGACACTTAGTTTTTTGTTTGTTACATTTCTAGCAATGTAACCATCCATTGGTCTTCAAATTTACGGGAGACACTTTTCAAATAAAGAATAATTGGTTCCATAATTATGAAAGCCAATTATTGAGTGTTTTTTTTGGTAAGTAAGAAAATATTATATTAGTAACCAAAATTGGCTTGATTACATCCTATTGTCCTTCTATGGACGTCATCTCAAACTATACATGTAGGCAGTCTATTATTTTCGTAAGGGAGACAAAGGATTTACAACTATGTAGTGATGCTATACTGCTAGCAATATCTCATATCATTTGCTTCAAAATTGATGTTGCTGGTCATTGTTTCTATTGAAAGATTCACGTATTTCTTTCCTGCCAAAAATTATAAACCAAGGCTGCTAAAAGAGCTTGAAGTGCCTCTAGTTTCTCCTTTGGTCATCTTCTATGTTGTGCGGCGTAGTGAAGCTCCTGCTGCCAATTTCTGATTCTATGGCCTGGGCTAAACGTTTGAGTTATAATGCTCCATATTTCTTTGACATACCTGCAATCAAAAAATAGGTGCTTCATTGTTTCATCTTCTTCTTCACATAGAACACAGGTAGGAACTAATTGAAGACCAAGCCTTTGTAGCAGATCCTTGGTTCCTAACTACTCATGCACTGTAAGCCATAGGAAGAATTTATGTCTTGGTAAGGTTATTTTGCTACCTACAGTTCTATACCACCTGACTTGAGTGCCTCTAGGTCTTAAAACAGAGTAACATTTTGCTATACTATATCTACCTTGAGCATTAGTAATTTTAAACTGATCTGCTCCTCAAAAAAAGCCTTCCATGGATTGCCTCAAGCTCATTATTTTCTTCATCACCCATGAGAATCGAGGAGTAAGTGGGGCTGTCCAAAGGCTTGTATGTCTAAAAAAATATTCATGTGTCCACTTTACCCACAAGGTGTCCTTCTTCAAAGCAAGTTACCATAATAGTTTCCCTACAGTAGCCTTGTTCCACTCATGGAGCTGAGCAAGGCCTAGGCCACCTTCAAAGATAGGGGAGCATACAATACTCCAAGTAACTAGAGAACATTTTGTAATGTGAGTTGTACCTGACCAAAGGAAGGATCGATAGTAAGCTTCAACCATTTTGATGACCTTCTTCGAGAGAATAAACATTTGGCACTAATAGGCTTGAATCCCGTACAATACTGATTTGATAAGCTGTAAGCATCCTACATAGATGAGCATCTTAATAGTCCATCCTTGCAACCTCTTCACTATCTTTTCAACAAGTGAGGAAAACTAAGCAACAATTAGTCTGCTATTGGATAAAGGCATGCCTAAGTAGGTTACTAGTAGCTGTCCCTCTTCCATCTATAGTGCAGCCATTAACTGTGATTTAGCTTCTTGAATTAATCCTCCAATAAAGCAAATGCTCTTTTGGAGGTTGAGAGTAAGTCCAGACAGAGTAGAGAAGTGATTAAAAACCTCAACGAGCTTGACTGCTGAGGTTGTGTCACCATGGGCAAATAATAATAGGTCATCAGCAAAAGATAATCCTATGATTTTGGCCCTTTTGCACTTAGGGTGACCTTTGAAATCTTTATCTAGCCATAAACCTTGTAGCAATCTGTGTAAGTACTCCATTACTAGGATAAAGAGATAGGGGGAAAGGGGTCCCCTTATCTCAATCCCTTCTTTGCTTCAAAGGATAGGTAGGGAGAGTCATCAAATAAAATGGAGAAGTTTATAGTATTTACACATGCCATCACAATTTTGATAAAATGCCAAGGAAACCCCAACCCATGCATAACCTTCTCTAAGAAGCACCACTCAACAGAATCATATGCTTTCCTGAGGTCCAGCTTTAGCATGCAACGAGGAGAGACTTGCTTCTAGTTGTATTGTCTAACCAGTTCATGTGCAAGCAAGATGTTGTCACCAATACCCCTGCCCTTTATAAAACCTGCCTGAGAGTAATCGATAATTGAAGGTAGCACATCGTGCATTCTATTTGTCAAAATCTTAGATAAGATCTTGTAAAGAACATTGCAGCATACAATGGGTCTGAACTACTCCACTTTGGTTGCTGCTTCAACCTTTGGCACCAGAGTAAGTGCATCTATATTTAATCTTTTAGGGATAGTACCAAAGTAGAGAAATTCCTGGGCTATTCTCCATAAATGACCTCCTAGCAAAGGCCAACACCTCTTATAGAAGAATCCGTTGAAACCATCTAGTCCTAGTGCTTTATCAATGCCCATTTCAAAAACTGCTTGTTGCACTTCAAAATTTTGAATTGGTTGTATAAGGGTCCTTTGTTGTTCAATGCTTAGTTTTCCTCCCCTTCTTAACACCTTCTCATCAAGGTGGACTATGGAAATGGATGATATTCCCATAAGATTCTTGTAGAAGTCTAAATTCTTAAGTGTTTGCTCCTACATCATTGTCCACTTGTTGATTTGAATTTGCCCTTAAATTTATATCACCATAATAAGGGCTAATGTCTCCAATATTAAATGTCCTTGATACCCCACTATGTGAATCTACAAATCTAGCTCATAAGAACTTTCCCCAAAATTTTGAAGTAATTTGAAAGGACTATCTACCCTTAGCATAAGCTTGTGTTTCCTTAGATTAGCAAATCTCTCCTTCCTCAAGTGTAACTACACTAAATCACTCGACTGAAAAACATGTTGACTCTTATAATTGTTTGCTCTTGTCTTGTACACTTCATTTGCCTTCTCAATATTTTGCTTGATTTGTTGATGAGGTTTTTGAAAGAACTCTAGTCTCTCTTTTGCATCATAACTCTTCACTTCACCCTTCTTCAATGGCACCATATCAATCGACATATATGGATTAATACCATATACTATCTTGAACAGACTAGAGCTTATTATAGTAGAACGACTTCGATTGTAAGTAAACTCTGCATATGCTAACTTGACATCCCAATCCTTAGCACTCTTACTCATCAATCCCTTTAGCAAAGTACCCAACATTCTATTAGTAATTTCGGTTTGTCCATCCATCTGAGGATGATGCAATGTGCTAAACTAAAGCTTCATTCTTAGTATATGCTATAACTTCTTCCAAAAATAAATTAGGAACTTCACATCTCTATATGAAACAATACTTCTCAAAATTCCATACAACCTCATGATCTCCTTGAAATACAAATCCGCAACATAGGTAGCATCATCGGTCTTATGACATGGAATAAAATGAGCTGTATTGAAAAATTAATCCACCATAACCATAATAGAATCCTGGTCTCATTGTGTCCTATGCAATCCCAAAATAAAATCCATACTAACACCTTCTCATCATTGAGTTGGCACAGTTAAAGGTACATATAACTCTTTGTGAAAGAAACTCTTACTCCTCTAACACGTAGCACATCTACCAACCATGGCTTACACTCCCTTTTGCATTCTCGGCCAATAGAAATGTTCTTGCAGCAACTCCAAAGTCTTATGAACTCCAAAGTGTCTTGAAATTCCTCCTTCATGCACTTCTTTGATTAGAAAGTCTCGAACTAAGGTCTTCGGTACACACAATTTGTTATGCTTGAATAAGGACCCATCTTGAATAACATAAGCTCAAAAAATTCCTTGTTTCTTGTAATCTTTGAAGATCATAGCAAAATTATCATCCATGGCATAGACTCTTCAATATCTTGAATCCCAAAATCTTTGTATTCATCATGGTAAGTACCATGGTCCTCCTCAATAATCCATCCATCAAAACATTTTCTTTGCCATCCACATGTCTTGCAAAGAACACAAATGTCTGTAAGAAGCTTATCCACTTAGTATGTCTTGAACTCAAGTTCTTTTGACCATGCATATACTTCAGAGTCTTATGATTCGAATGAAATATAAAAGGTTTGGGTCTCTAATAATGTCTTCACGTCCCCAAACAATGTACAATAGAATAGAACTTTTTATCATAGGTCAAATAGTTGAGTCTTGTGCCATTTAACTTCTTGCTAAAGAAAGCAATTGTCTTCCTTTCTTGTGAAAGCACACCCCCAATGCCTACACCACTCACATCACGTGTTACTTTCAATAATTTATTGAAATAAGGTAAAGATAATACCGGTGCATTTGAGAGCTTTGTCTTCAAGTCTTCAAAAGCCTTTCTCGCTTGATCATTCCCATGAAACTTTCCTTTCTTCATCAATTGTGTGATAGGTGCAGAATGGTAGAGAAGTTTTTTATGGATCTCCTATAGAATGAGGCTAACCCATGGAAACTTCAACCTTTGTGGACAATAATAGGAATAAGCCACAATTGTATAGTTTCCACCTTTGATGGATCAACTTGAATACCATCTCCGCTCACAATATAACCAAGAAAAATCACTCTCTCTATCATGAAATCACACTTATCTATCTTACCATAGAGCTTTACCTCTATAAGCTTTTCAAATATCCTTTTCAAGTGTTTTATGTGCTCAAACTTGCTCTTGCTATATACTAAGATATCATTGAGATAAAAAAACAACAAAAACTCCAAGGAATGGTCTAAGTACCTTAATCATCAACTTCATGAAGGAGCTTAGTGCATTACATAGCCCAAATGGCACCATCAACCACTCATACAACCCATATTTTTTTATTGAAGGCTTCCACTCGCCCTATTCCCTTATCTTCATTTGATGATAACCGCTTCTAAGATTAATTTTCGAGAACACCTTTGCATCATGTAACTCATCTAACATGTCATCGTATCTTGACACCAAAAATTTGTACTTGATTGTGATGTTGTTGATTTTCCTCTAGTCAAGACACATTCTCCATGTACCATCCTTCTTAAGCACCAACAAAGCTAGAACTCCGCATGGACTCATACTCTCACAAATATAACCTCAGTCTAATAACTCTTGTACTTATTTCTATAGCTCCTTAGCCTCCTCTGGATTGAATCTATAAGCTAGCTTGTTTGGTGCTGGAACTCCTAGTATAAGGTCAATACCTCTCAAAGGAGGTAGCCCACTTGGCAACTATTTTGGAAACACATCATCATACTCTTTCAATTTCGTAATTTTGGATCTATATTAGCATTCTTTCCTTATTGGACCTCATTTACCACTAATGCATAGCATATCTTCTCATCTTTGATGGCTTTTTTCATTTCACACTCTTTAAGGGTTAACAAATCTATATTACTCCTTTTTCTTTCCCTCCAACACTCAATGACCTCCTTCTTTTTTGACTTCCCTTTCATTCCTCAAAATTGAATCCTCCTTATTTAGATTAGGTTTGAGCCTAAACTTCTTTGTACCCTTGCATACCATATACTCATTAAAGATCCCATCATGCACAAAATTCCTATCAAATTTCCATGGCCTCCCCAACAAAATGTGATAAGCATACATAGGTAGAATATCGCATAAAACATCATCAAAATAATTTCCAATCTTAAAAGAAATAAGAGTTTGTTTGGTTACCCTTACGTCTTTATTTTTGTTGAGACATTGGAGTGAATATGGTCTTAGATGACCCTTCGTATCCAAAATAAGGTTGTTCACTATCTTCTCACTAGCAACATTAGTGTATGAGGCACTATCAATGATGACTTCACACACTTTATGACCCACTCTACACTTGGCCTTGAAAATCTTGTCCCTTTGAGTAAGTAAAGGTTGTTGTACTTGGAGCACCCTTTACAACATGTAGCTATCCTCTTGGCCTTCTTCTAAAGAATCCTCCAAGCTATCACTTTCCTCTTCAAAGTCTTCATAAAGTTCTTCATTATCTTCACAAGCCTCCATATTTTCTATTTCCTTCAAAGCCAATGCCCTTTAGTTTGGATAATCCCGAGTAAAGTGGCCATAACCTCTACACTTGAATCATTGCTTGTTCACCTTATCAATCACTTGATCCTTGCCCTTTTCTTCATGAGTGAACTTCCTAAAAGTGTCTTGGTTTGTGGCTTGAGAGATTGGTGGCTTCAACAAACCCTTGAAAGTTGAACCATATGGAGTATTAGTTGACTTGCTTTGTGGCTTTATCCTCTTTAACAATTTCTCGAACTTAATGTCTAACTTAGCTAGGTCTTTCAAACACCTCATAAGGGTACACATCTACCTTCTCCCAAAGGTTCATATTTAAACCCTCGATCAATCATGCACACCTTTGTTCTTCTCGTTCTTGGACATCACATACCAGAGCTAACCTTTTGAACTTCCAAATGTATTCTTCCACTCCAAGTAACCCTTGCCTCAACGTAGTCATTTTTATAAAATTTTCTTGCTTGTATTCCCAAGCGACAAATTTCTTCTTCAATCACTTTTTTAATTTTTCCCATTACCTAATCTTTAATTTTCCTTCTTTTTCTTATCTTCTTTTTAAATTATTGTACTAAACTCTAGCAAATTTTTTAAACTCTAATATCGTTATTCGACAAAATTTCTCATCATTAATTCCCTTATACTCAATAATAGATTTAAGGATTTGCAACCATTTGAGAAAAGATTCTAGGTCGAGATTACCTTCAATGTTGGGAAGATCAAAGTGGATTCCTTTTTCCATGTTATCATAATGTTTTCTCGATGTGTCACGTGGTCTTACATAATTCCCCACACTCTCTTCTTCTTCTTCCACTCGGTTTTGTGCCCTTCTCACATGCCCTTCCTCTACTTTTTCCCTTCGATTTTGTGGTTGCACATGGGACTCATGGGATTAGGAAGCTTCTATCAACCCCACATGTAATTTAACCTCCTTAATTTCATCCATCAAGGCCTTGAGAATATCCCTCAAGTCCTCTCCTTAGTTCTCCATCATTCCTCCTTACCAAGCAATTATTACTCTCCCAAACATGCCCTTAAGTGCTCAGACCTTTTGTATTTTCTTGATGAATTATTAGATATTCTTGAAGATAAGACACTCTCTTGAAGGATATTGAAGAATCTTGAAAGAAAGATTGAATCTTGATTACAATACCGCCAAGCTAAGGCTTTGATACCAAAATTGATGTGTGTAGGAGGATGTGATTTTCAAATTGATGAGAATATGGCTCAGTTAGGTTGATATTATTTAGAAGAAGCTTCAATAATGATTTATGGATGAGAAGAACATTAGAATATAGTGAACTAAGGCTGAACATGTGTCGAACAAAAGTGGTGGTGATTCAGTGATGGTGGATGAGGGATGATGATGGTTCGAATGGTGTGAACCACTTATGATATGTATTCAAAATTAATTTTTATATGGTGTGAGCTTCAAATTTTAGGGATTAGATGGAGGATGAGTTCGTTGTTTAGGTTTAGGGTTAGGGTTTAATTTGAATAGAAGGGTTAAGGTGATGTTTGGTTTAGATGAAGGGTTTAAGGTTTCAAATGGTGGAATTTGATGTTTGATTGCCAAACCAATTTAGGGATGCAATTAACTTAAAATTAGAGTGAGGTTTTTATGATAATTATGGCTATAAAAATATGGATTATAAAGAATATAAAAGATACAAATTAATCTCTAATTCATATAGACAAAGAGATTAAAACTTTCAAGCTAAATCTTTCACACAAATGTGATTAACTTTAATTGAACTTATATAGAATTCAACTTGTATTCAAATTCAATATTGATCTTCAACTTCAATGTCTCTTACTCATGCCTTCTATGGTTGCTTATAGCCATTATACTAGTAGCAAAAAGCATAATTCAAAAGATTCCAAGCTAAAAGATATTATGCTACCTTTATGCTACTTTATTATTTACCTATTATCCAAATCTACCACTTAATTAATTAATTAGCTAATATTAATATTTGTGCTCAACAAGTATAAAAATAAAACCCTCATGCATATGGTTATCCATTCCATATATGCCATGTACAAGCACGTAGACACTTAGTTGCTTGTTTGTTACGTTTCTAGCAATGTAAACAATTTGTTGGTCTTCAAATTTGTGGGAGATACTTTTCTAAATGAAGACTAATTGGTTCCATAATTATAAAAGCCAATTCTTAAGTGTTTTCTCCTGCATCAATTTCATTTATAAATTTTTCATGGAATAGCTAAAGTACCATAATTTAATTAATTATTATGTAAATAAATTATTAGATACACCAAGTAACTATTTTACCCTAATTCGTGATTTTGCTTGTAAAATCCTATACTTTGTATCTAATACATCCAGAATCACATAGTCTCATTCTCAAAGATATATAATACACATTAGACATGCTTGTTGGGAAAAATATCATATTACACTTAAAATGACCAAATTGCCCCTAAGACACACAAAAATAATAATTATTCCACAAATTTATCTAAGCATGCTCAACCTATCATTTTGCATATACATGACATACATAATATTTACCCAACATTAAAATCATTTTAGTCATACCTTGATACCCAAAATATTTTACATATAATAACATGCTATTTTTTCTTATTTTCATGATGATATAGTTATAGCATAACAAATCATGCTTAACATATTTCATCTACAAAAACCTTAATATGCTATCATGCAATATCTATCATTTTAGTAAAGTATAAAAGTTACCATATAACTATAATACTCCAAAATTTAGCTTAGCCTATTCCTCCTCTATTGAGAAATCTTGTTTTAGCCTTAACCCAATTTCTTAATTTCTAAAATTGTAACCAAATTTGAAATCCTTGATCTAGATAAATTTTAGTTTGTCAACCAAACTTAAATATTCTAAAATGTTCATTAATCCTAACTATTTTGGCTAATCTAAAACCACCTAAATTAATCCCCAAATCTTTTTCTTTTTTCCTTTTTTCTTTCACCTTTCATTTTCTTTCTTCTCCATCTCCTGCTACAAAGTTTTATTATTACAACTTGCCTTGTAACTTGCTTTCCTTTCTCTACTTGCACCATCTTCCATCACCTTTTATATAGCCATCCATCATCCATCACTGACCTTGTTATTATTCTTCTTCTCCTTCCTTATCCTTACACATACATATGCACACCCTTCCACTTCTTCCACTTCTTCTCCTTCCTTATCCTTACATAACTCATACACACAACCATCACCATCCTAACTGCACCTCTACCATTATTCACCACAACACACAACCATCATCTCCACTACCACCCTCCTGACCTACACCACCACACCACACCATTAAACATATGCCCCTGCTCTATTTATTTTCTTCCCAATTTGCACCACACACACACACACACTCTCCTTCCCTTCTCTTATATTTTCCTTATCTTTTACCCATTTTATGTCTAAAACACTACGTAAGCTCCTATCTTCCTTCTCCTTTCTTCCTTCTCTTTTATTCTATTTCTTCCTCTTGTTTGTGCCCTATTTTTACTTGTGCGCCTCCTTTCCACCACCAACACCATCATGCACCACCACACACAACCCATCAATCGGTGGACCAACCACTAAGGTCACCCAAAATTTCCCTAGCATTGTCACCAGCCATCACCACCAACCACCGCCTCTTTTTCCTTCTTATTTTCCTTGCTCGCCTCATTTTTAAGGAATGTATGACCTGTACATAGCATCAAGCATGGCCATGAAACACTAAAATTTCTTAACCCATGCACCCTCGTATGCCCGCGCACCACCCAAACACACATTGTATATATATGTTAAACTTGTGACTTGTTTTTCTAGTGATGGAGTATAGTTTTTCCATTTCACATTACCTGGTTGTGTGGAATCCTTCCTCTCATTCAGGATGTGCATCGCTTATAGCACAACCATGCAATCACTCCATTTTGACCTTGCACCCCTATCTTCAGCCCCAACCCTTGTCCCAGCACCTGCAAATTTTTACCATAGCTCAACCACACATTCTACTATGCATCTCAAGCTTCCATTTAACTATAGTTTTTTTTTCCTATCTTTACCATCTTCATGTTAACTTCTCATTTGGTTAAAATCTTAGAGCTAAACCATGGTTTTTATTATTTTTTGTAGGTGATATTCCAGTGATCTCAGAGGAGGAAGTCTACAATTTTTGTGCTTAGAGCCTAGTGTCCTAGTTGGTTTGGATACTATTTTATTTTTATGGATTTTGTGTTATTTGCTCGTATGGTTATGTGTGTGTTTTATGATATTGTTGATATATGATTTAATATATGTTTTTCATGATAGTTTGTGATAATATGATGATGGTATAGATATTATGTTCTGGAAAGGAAGTAGGAATGAGTAAAAGGTATAGTTATGATTTTGTTGTGATAATGACATAATTGTGGGAACATATCTTATGGTATGCAATGTAGGCTAAATAATCAATGATAAATGGACATAGACATAGTTTATGAGGTATGATGATTATTGGTGGACTTGGAAAAATAATGTGTGTGAAAGATTCAAGACTTTAGAAAATGAAGGTTATGGTTTATCTTTAGGGGTATTTTGGTTATTATGGGATAGTAAGGAAATTTTGGTATTTTATGTGTTAAATGGATTAAAATATAATAATGATATCCTTAGAAATGTTTGGAGGTATTATCATTTGTTTTGAGGTCCTTTAATGAAATAATGGTTAATTAGGCATAATATCTTTTAACGCTAATGTTATTATTCTATGTGTAAAAACCTAGAGGTTGTTTGGATTGTAAACATGTTTCTAATGATTGGCCTTATGAAGTTGTTTATTGAAGTTGGTGATCATGTGAGTCTCATGGAAGGTACTATGGCTAATATATACAATTAGGGTTTTTGGAGATTTTTGTGAGTAATACCTTAGGATAAGATTATTAATGTATGTGTATGACATGGGAAATATACTGTGCATTATGGGTATGATAATATTGATTATATTTGAGAGTGACATATTGTAAATGATGGATGAATAATCAATATGGGAGAATAAATGCTATAGGGTGTGCAAATAGGGTTTACTAATGATTTAGGACTTTGACCTACATGATGTGTTTATCTATTTGAATGAATTCGGCGCCTATGAAATAATATTAAACAAGATACTAATTATTTAAAGTGAAAGAGCATGTGAGTAGGGCTAAGGCATTACATATATATATATATCCCATTCCACCGGGGAGAATATTAGCTTAGGAACATTTTTCCCTATAAAAGAGATGTTTTTAATCTCCATTACACTGAAATGAATAGTGGCTCATTTTTCCCCAAAAATATGTTTCAGTCCATTCCACTAGATTAAGAATAGTGGGCCTCTACTTATCATGAAATGAAAATATAATAGTAAAACCTATGGAAAAAGACACCAATGATTTAAAGTAGAAGAGTACATACGTCAAGAACAAGGTGATATATATATATACACACACACTATGGAGAATAGTGGCTCTAGAGCATTCTGCCCTAAGAAGGTAATGTTTTCAAGTCTGTTCTATTGAATGATAATAGTAGCTGAGGTATGTTTTTTGTGAGAAGTTGCTGCAAACTATTCCATTGATTTTAAGAATAGTGTGATTCCTGCACTTAATTTATATAAAAGAATAAAAAAGGATTGTACATAATAATAGGATTTGAATCATTATCTATTTTATGAGATGTTTCATTTATCTATATATTATCACTTATTGTGGATACGTGTGCTATTTTTATCCCTATTTCGATAGTACTGTTCCTTTACTTAGTACATAGCGTATTGACCACCCATTTTATAGGTGCTTTTCATTTCCATGAGCTGAAGACCCTGATTCTTATATGTATGTCTTAGAAGATCCACTAGATGATTATGTTGCCTATGATGTCTTATGTGGGGATGAGTGAACTTATCTATACTGGGTGTTGGGGTGAAGAGTAATGTTGTCTAATAGTTGTATTTAGCCAGATGCCCTTTTTAGACTCTTGATCCATGGTATCACTTTTTTTTTTTTATCTTGTATTGTAACTCAAAGTTAAATTCTAACTCATTGTTGTATTATAAATATTTTTATAATTTTTAATTTCCCTGTATTAATATAAATGTTTCGGCTTTGTGATTATGTAAGGATGGTTGCATAAACTAGACTTACATCAATTATGGTGGTAACCCCCATTTTTTTTACTTATTTACTTTTACTATAAAATGAATTTTTTTAATAGTAAAAATTAGGGTCCTGCAATTTGATATCAGAGCTTTGATCTTTAATTACCATGTTTTGGTTTTCAAATTTTGATTTTCAACGATCCCTTGTTTGATTTCAATGGTTTATTTTACATTTTAGAAAACCCATTTTCCTTTTAAAAATTGAATTAAATTATGAGGAATTGAGGAAGGGTAGCTTAGGTGGCCTTGAAATGTGATTATGTGCACTATGTGTTTGTAAGCAAGGGAGGTTTTACCCTAACACATTCTCTATCTTGTAGCTAGTTAGTCGTCATGTCACTTAATGACCGAATTATTCATTTAGAAGAGACCTTTGAGGTGTTCATTGATTTTGTCTGATGTTCGCCTCAATCACCTCCACCACCTCCACTTCACCTATAGGAGGGTATCAGAAAAGAATATATTACAAGGGTTGCGGGACATCACCCATTAATCTACACTAGAGATGAGCACTTAGTCATCCTTGAGGGATGGATTTAGGATTTAGATAGGATGTTTGAGGAAGTTGATTGCCCATATGCCTGTAAGGCGGGTATTATAGCCTTTTTCCTACAAGGATTTACCAACACCTAGTGTGTAGGTCATCGTGAACAAGACGAGCCATAGATGTCCTAGGAGGATTTCGAGGTGGCCATTCTTGCCAAGTTTTACCCTGAGAGTCTTAAGAGTGGTAAGTTGAAGGTGTTCATATAGTTAACTTAGGGGAGCATAACGGTGAGGTAGTACCACACCCAGTTTACAGATTTGCTAATGTTTATGCCAGGGATCGCAAATAATGAGTAAACTATGGTCTACTAGTTTGAGTTTGGACTCAACTTTAGCATTCAGAGGATGATGGGTGCTATAGATTTATAGGACTTAGCCACGCTATATAAGGGGTCTGTATCATTGCTACGTTATTTTAGGAGAAGGCTTCCATTCTAGGTATGTGGAAGCCAAAGTTGTAGGGTTCTAGAGCCAAGATCCAATAACAAAGAGGACCTCTAGGGTTTTAGCAGAGAAGTTAGAATCAGTCTCAAGGACATCATTATTGCACTAGGGTTAGTTAGGAGGTCAAAGAAGATTTTGGGCTCAATTAAGGTGCTTAGCATGCCATTTTTGTTGTTAGGATCACCCAAGGAGGAGTTGTTGAGGCACTCTAATTCAGTGTAAGATGTATAGTCAGCTAGACCATCGATCTTTTGAGTATCAAACATCAGTAGAGTTAGTATTAGTAACAGACACCATTGATTCCGCATTAGTAGGATTTTTAGTAGCTGACCTACCAACAACCTCTATAGCAAAATTTAGCAAAGAGCATCTGCCCCACCTAGTGGAAAGCCTAGAGAGAGTTAGGGGAGGCCGCATGGGCCTCACCCTGTCACTCCGAAGGAAGAAGCAGACTTAGAGTTCTAGAGGGCATTATGGAGGGTACTATAGAGGACAATCAAGCAAATGCCTGAATGTCATCAACTAGGCAGAGGTTGACAAGAAGTTGGATGTGGTCATTAGTACATTCTCAATCCTATCATCACTAGTTTATGTGTTGTTTGATTCAAGAGCATTTTTGTCATTTGTGTCTTCTTCATTAGTTACTAAAGTTGCATCAACTTCATCTTCTATTGTATCTATAATTGTGTTATTACCTTCTAGGGATAGAATGGCCTATAGTAGGCTCTACTTGGATGTAGCCTTAGAGATAGATGAGGTAGACTTCCTAGTGATTTGGCTAAGATGGAACATTAATACTTTGACATTATCCTTAGGATGGATATATTATGGAGGTATAAGGTAGTGATAGATTTTCCAAAAGAGCGAGTTATGAAGCGGAGACATTAGGATGCTAAGGTCTTTTACCAGAGATGTAATCCTAAGCCTATGACAATGGTTGTATTTACCCATATGTTGTATTTTTTTTGTGTAGAGGGGTTACCCTATATTTTTGTGTGGAGTTCAGGAGTGAACAAGGGTGTTTTAACCTTGAAGGGAATTTTAGTTTTTCGAGAGTTTCTAAATGTGTTTCCTGAGGATATTCTAGGTATACCATCGGTACGAGAGATAGATTACACAATTGAGTTCGTATCGGGGGCCAAAACTATTTCAAAGGTGCCATATCGGATGATACTGATAAGGTTTAGGGATTTGAAGACTTAGTTAGATGATTTGTTGGCTCAGAGGTATATCCAGTCGAGTATGTCTCCATAGGGAGCACCAGTGTTGTTTGTGAAGAAGAAGAATAGGAGTTTTTGCCTGTGTATATATTATCGAGGGTTAAACTAGTTGAATGTGAAGAACCCCTATCTTGTTTTGAGGATCAATGACTTGTTTAACCAGCTTTAGGTATTTTAACCTTCTCAATGATTGAGTTGAGGTCGGGTCATCATTAGTTATGGATCGCTGAGGTAGACATCATAAAGATGACCTTTAGGATTAGGTATGAGCACTACAAGTTTACACTAATCCCTTTTGGGATCACTAATGCACCGACTATTTTTATGGACTTAATGTTGAGGATTTTTTAGCCTTTCCTTAATCATTTTGTTGTGGTTATTATAAATGATATTTTGATTTACTCGTAGAATAGAGAGGAGCATGAGCAGCATCTATGGATGATTTTGTCACCCTTGAGAGAGCATAAGTTGTATGCTAAACTCTAAAAATGTGAGTTATTGTTGGGATATGTTGTATCGACATGAGGAGTCACTGTGGATCCGACAACGATTCTAGTAGTGAGTGAGTGGAAGGCACCTACTAGAGTCCCTGAGATACGTAGCTTCTTTGGTTTGGCCAAGCACTACAAATGCTTTATTTAGTATTTCTCAGAGGTAGCTCATCCCTTAATGAAT
The DNA here is from genome assembly GCA_030549775.1 of Tamarix chinensis. Classification (NCBI taxonomy): domain Eukaryota; kingdom Viridiplantae; phylum Streptophyta; class Magnoliopsida; order Caryophyllales; family Tamaricaceae; genus Tamarix; species Tamarix chinensis. The sequence goes on along the minus strand of CM060177.1, from coordinate 58,291,241 downwards.
CTTTGAAAGAAGACCACCAAATTCCAGTGGGATGATGCTTGTGAGAGAGTATTTTAAGAGTTAAAGCTACGGGTAACTACAACACCCATATTAACTATGCCTTTAGGTATTGATATATTTGAGGTCTACAGTGATGCAAAAAAAAAAGGATTGGGTTGTGTTTTGATGTAGTATGGTAAGATAGTGGCTTACACTTCTCATTAGTTAAAGTAGTATGAGTAAAACTATCTGACGCATGATCTAGTGTTGGTAGTAGTTATTTGTGCATTAAAGATATGGAGGCATTATCTATATGAGACTAAGTGCAAGTTCTACACAAACCATAAGATTCTCATGTATATATTCACTTAAAAGGAATTGAATAAGAGGTATAGGAGGTGGCTAGAGTTGGTGAAGGACTAAGATATCGAGTTGATTTACCACAAGGGTAGGGCCAATGTTATTATTGATGCCTTGAGTAGGAAAAGATCACATTCTTTGGGTTCTATTTTTGTGTCTAGTTATTTGCTTGAGGAGTTTGGTGAAATGGGAATATAGATGATCTAGTAGGGCGATTTTGAGATTTAAATGTGTGCTTTGATGATTATATCGACAATTTTTTATAAGAGTCAAGTCAGACAACCTAGGGATGTTAAACTTGTGAGGATCTGATAGAAGATTTAGAACTATAGAGTTAAGGGTTCCTAGATCCATGGAGATGGTAGCATTTGCTATAGAGGTCTTTGTGTGTACAATAGAGTTGTGCTGATTTAAAGTGCCAGAGTTTGGAGGAATATCACTATACTCCATATTCCATCCACCTAGGAGGGGATACGTTATATAAGGACCTTAAGAAGAACTACTAGTGGCGTCACATAAAGCGAGAGGTAGCAGAGTTCATGTTAAAGTGTTTGACTTTCCAAAAAGTTAAGATTGAGCATCAGATACCTGTAGGGTTGGTTCAGCCTTCAAATGTTTCAAGGTGGAAGTAGGACTCCATCTCAATGGGCTTTATGAGTAGGCTACTAAGGACTTGTAGAAGTTGTGATATGATTTAAGATATTGTCAATAGGTTGACTAAGTCTGTTGTTTTTATGCTAATTAAGTCGAATTAGAGTATGGATCAACTATTTAATGCACATTTGACGTTTGTGGTGACTAGGCATGGCACCCCTACCGATATAGTTTGAGATCAGGATTCAAAATTCCTTTTGTACTTTTGGGGGAAGTTGTAGGAGGCTATGGGCATGAAATTGAGGATGAGTACCACTTCTCATCTAACTATGGACGGATAGAATAAGAGGACGATATTGATGCTAGAGCATATGCTACGAGCTTGTGTTTTAGATTTCTAAGGTAGTTGAGAAGATCATCTTCATTTTGTTAAGTTCTCACATAACAATAGTTACCATGATAGTATAAGGATAGAACCCTTTGAGGCATTATATGGACATAAATGTCAAACATCTATGTGTTGGAGCAACATCAGTGAGACTGTTGTACTTACACTAGAGTTGATTGAGGAGACGACTTAGCAAGTTCAGTTGATTCAGGATAGGATTAGAGTAGCTCAGAGTCGTTAGAAGAGCTACACAAATTAGAGATGTCAAAATGATGGTTTAAAGCTAAAGGATAGACTTTTGTTGAGGGTTTCACCCACCAAGTGAGTGTAGAGATTTGGTCAAAAGGGTAAGTTGAGCTTAAGGTTCATTGGTCCATATGAGATTCTTGATTGGGTTGGTAAGGTTGCATACTGCTTAGCGCTTCCACTAGAGTTTGCTTGAGTTCACAATGTATTCTACTTTTCTCAATTGAGGAAGTATGTCATAGATTTGTTGCATGTGATCAAACTAGATGAGATCGAGCTCGATGATTAATTGTCTTACAAGGAGAGGAATTTGAGGATTCTCTATATCAATATTCTATAGACAAGAAGAGCTTAATTTCGCTTATGCAGATACTTTGGAGCCATCATGTAGTAGAAGAAGAAATTTGGGAGATCGAGAAGGACATATGTGAGATGTACCCCAAACTTTTTAGCTCAGGTTTGTTAGAGTTTTGGATTTTCTCTCTTTTAAGGGGGTATTCCCCAATAGTATATTAGTAACTCTGATATGTTTAACCACCGAAATTACTTCCTTACATCCTTTTTCCCTTCTTCCCTAACCTAGACTTGTTGACTTTAGGGACGAAGTCTCTTTTAAGAGGATAGTGATATAATACCCCTAAAATTTACTTAGCCTAATCCTATACTAATAATGCCCTAATTTAGTTCTAATCTAGAGATATCTTGCTTTAGCCTTAACTAAATTTCTTAATTTCCCAAACTTTAATTGTATCTAAAATCCTTGACCCAGGTAAACCGTACTTTGTAAACCAAACTCAAACCCACTAAAATTTCCAGTAATCCTAACTATTTTGGCTAATCTAAAACCAACTAAACTAATCTCCTGATATTTTTCTCTTTCTCCTTTTCTTTTCATTCTTCTCCATCTTCCACTGCAATGTTTGATTGTTGCAACTTGCTTTCTCTTCTCCGCTTGCTCCATCTTCCATCACCTTTTCTGGAGCCATCCATCATCCATCACCAACCTTCTCCTTCTTCTTCATCTTCTATTACCCTTGTAGACTTGCTCATACATATGCACACCTTGCCACTTTTTATCATTCCTTATCCTTACACAACTTATACACACAACCATCACCATCCCTATTACACCCTCTGCCATTCTTCAGCACAACACACAACCATTGTCTCCTTTGCCACCTTTGTGACCAGCACCCTTCACCATTACACACATGCCCCCTCTGTTTTATTTCTTCCCGATTTGCACCGCACACACACACATGTATATATTTACACTACACATTCTCCTTCCCTTCTCTTTTGTTTGCCTTGACTTCTACCCATTTTTGTGTCCAAAATACTGTCCAAGCTCCCCTTCTTCCCTCTCTTTTCTTCTCCTTGTTCCTCCTATTTGTGCCCTATTTTTATCTATGCATAGCTGTTCCACCACCAATACCACCATGCACCACCATACAACACCCATTGACCGGTGGACAAACAACCAAGGTCACCCTAACCTTTTTTAGCACCGTCATTAGCTATCATCACTGATCACCACATCTTTTTACTTCTTCTTATCCTTTCCCATCTCATTTCTAGGAACATACTACTTATGCATGGCCTCAAGCATGGCCATGCAACACTAAAATTTTCTAACTCACTTTCATGCAACTCAGCATAACCTACTCGTGCACCCTCACACCCGTGCACATGGCCTAAATGCATGCTTTTATGTATATTTTCAACTTATAACCTATTTGACCAGTAATGGGCTTGGATGTGCCACTTTGCATTACCTAGCTATGCATGATTCTTCCTTTAGGCCTAGGTACGCCCCGTTTGTAGCACAACCTTGAATTCACCTATTTTGACTGTGCACCCCTATTTTCACCTCAAACCTTGTTGAAATACAAATAAATTTTAACCATAGTTCAACAACATATTCTACTATACATCCATAAATCTCAAGCTTCCATTTAACTATGGTTATTTTTGTTGTTACCCTCTTCACCTTAATTTCTCCTTCGGTTAAACTCTTTTAGCTAAACTAGGGTTTTGTTATTTTTCATAGGTAGTATTCCTATTATCTTGGAGGAGAAAGTCTTGGATTTTTGTGCTTAGAGCCCGATGTCATAGTTGGTAAGGATACTATTTGATGTTTAGCGTTTTTGTGTTATTTGCTTCTTTGTCTATTTATGTGTTTCATGATATTATTGATATGTGATTTAATATATGTTGATCATGATATTTTGTGGTGTTATGGATATTATATTATGGAAAGAAAATAAGAATGGGTAAAAGGTATAGTTATGGTTTTGTTGTGATAATGACATAATTGCGGGAATATATCATATGTCATGAAATTTAGACTAAATAAACCATGATAAATGGACATAGACATATTTGATGAGGTATGATGAATATTAGTGGACTTGAAATAATGTGCGTGGAAGATATGAGGCTTTACAAAATAAAGGTTATTATTTGTCCTTAGGGGTATTTTGGTCATTATGAGATAATAAGGAAAATTTGGTATTTTATGTGTTAAGTGGATTAAAATATGATTATTATATCTTGATAAATGTTTGGAGGTATTATCATTTATTTTGAGGTCCTTTAGTGAAATAATTATTAATTAGGGTATAATATCTTATAATGCTATTGTTATTATTCCATATGTAAAAAATTATAGGTTGTTCGGATTCTGAATATGTTACTAATGATTGGCCTCATGAGTTTGTTTATTGGACTTTGTAATCATGTGAGTCTCAAGGGAGGTAATATGGATAACATGTGGAATTAGGATTTTTGGAGATTTCTAAAAGTAATACCTTGGGATAAATTTATTAATGTATGTATATGACATAGGAACTAGACTGTGCATTATGGATATGGTAATAATGATGATGTTCAAGTTTGACATATTCTAAATGATGGATGAATAATCAATATGGAAGAATGAATGCTAAAGAGTGTGTAATTTGATTTAAATAGGATTGAGAACCTTGACCTGCATGACGTGTTTATCTACTTCAACATATTTGATGCCTATGAAATAATATTTAGCAAGATACTAATAACTTAAAGTGAAAGAGAATGTGAGTAGAGCTAAAGTGATATATATATATATATATATATATCCCGCTGCACCTAGGAGAATAGTAGTTCGAGAGCATTTTTCCCTAAGAAGGTAATGTTTTTAATGTCTATTCCATCGGAAAGAATAGTGTCTTAGGACTATTTTCCCTGAGAAATTTTTTTAGTCTATTTCACCAGAGTAAGAATGGTGGGGCCCCTACTCATTGTGAAATGAAAATATAACAGTATAACCTATGGAGAAAGACACTAATGATTTAATGTGGAAGATTATGTGTGTTAGGACCAAGGTGATATATATATATATATATATATATATATATATATATATATATATATATTTCATTCCATCAAGGAAAATATTAGCTTAGAAGCATTCTACCCCAAGAGGGTGATGTTTTTAGATCTTTTTCATTAGATAATAATAGTGACTCAAGTGTGTGGTCCTCGAAAAAGTGCTTCAAACTGTTCCACCATTTTAAAATAGTGGGGTTCTTGCACTTAACATATATAAAAGAATGAAAATGGATTATATCTAATAAAGAGATCTAAATCATTATCTATTTTATGAAATATTTTATTTATCTGTATATTATCACTTGTTGTGGATACTTGTGCTATTTGTATCATTATTTTGATAGTATTGTTCCCTTGCTTAGTACGTAGTGTGCTAACCATCCATTTTATGGGTGTTGTTCATTCCCCTAAGCAGGAGATCCTGATTCTTATGTGTAGGTCTCAAAAGATCCACTAGATGACTATGTTGCCTATGATGCATTATGTGGGGCTGAGTGACTTTATTTGTACTGGGGTTTGGGTGAAGAGTAATGTTGTCTGTTAGTTGTATTTACCCAAATACCCCTTTTGGACTCTTGATCCATGACATCCCTTCTTTTTTATTTTGTATTGTAACTTGGAGTTAAATTCCAAACTAATTATTATATTATATATGTTTCTTTCATTTCTAATTTCCCTATATTACGATGAATTTTTTTAGCCTTATCATTAATATAAGGATGGTTGCATATTCTAGACTTAAGTCAATTACTATAGTAACCCCTAATATTTTACTTATTTACTTTTACTGTAAAATAAAATTTTTTAGTAGTAAAAATTAGGGTGTTGTAGTAACAAACATACTTAATGTTATTTTCACTTCAAAACCCTACTGTGCTATCATCAATATTTACTATGGGGGTGCACAACGAAAGGGGTGTATAAGGTGGTAGATTGGTTATGGCATAAATGGCCATATGGGAGAAGAAGGATAAGCATGGTACAAAAGGGGAGAAGGGAGAAGAAGAAGAGGAGGAGGAGAATAATGAAAATAGGATGAGGTCAACTATCGCAATGGGAGAAAGTAGTTGGGAAATGGTAGAGGTTGTGGTAATGCTAGGTGACAACCCTTGGGTAGAAAGGTGAATGGTTGTCGATGGTTTTGTAGAGGAGGAAGCATGGGAAAGGGCTAGTAAATGGGTCAAGGAGGTGTTGGTGTCAAGGGTAATGCATAGGCATGGTGACTGGGCATATATTAGTGCACGTAGGGATAGGTTGGAAGAAGAAGAAGGGTGGCAATGGTAGTGTGTTAAAGGAGAGGGTGTAGAGGTCTATGTGGTTTGGGAGATATAGAGGGTTGTATGGTTGTGGCTAGTGGAGGGATTGCATGAAAATGGAGGAGATTAGGGGCTAGGTTGTAGCTTGTTGGGTAATGGTGGAACTAAATAAGGCTTATGAAGGGGTAGGGCCAGAGTTAAATAAAGAAAAGAGAGAGGAATAGAGGGTTGGTGGTGGAAACGGAACAAATGCAAGGCGTAATAGGTGGAGATGCTATTTGGACAAGGATGGAAGGGAGTAAGAGGAATAATTGGGGTATAGTTGAGTGAAGATAGAAGGGAGAAAAGGAAGGGATTATGTATGCATGTATGTATATATGCAGATGGAGAAATAGACTGGCGAGGTGATGGTGATAGAATATGGCTTGGTAGAGGGGAAGAGGTGTGGTAGTGTGAGAAGGGAGTGATAATAGAAGAGTGTTTGAGGGAGGGAAATGGGGGCATAGTAAAGGGTAAATCAGGGGCAATAATGGTAGGGTAAGGGTAGAAATATTTTATTTTAAATGAATTTTAGGTTTAGTTTTATTAGGTTAGGGTACCAGTAGGAAAAATATATGGAAAAAATAATTAGCTTTAAAAAATGTTTAACAAAAAAGAATGAGGTAAAATAATCAAGGAAAAATATTCAACAAATTATTTAGGTTACAGGTTAAAATTAATAACAAAATAATCAGCCTAAGGTTTTATGATTTATTTTCGAATAAAAGGGGTAAACACCCGAAAGTAAAGGTTATGAAATTTTAGGTTATTACAATAAATGCACATTTTATAATTGTTAATGCATAAATTATATTGACACATGCAATTCTGATAAAGATGAAATGTGCATACTATACTTGTGAATATATATGTTATATCAACAGATATACATTTTAATTTTTTATTTATAAAACAATAAGGGATAAATATACATATTATAAATACATATTTTATTAAATAGAATATACTTTCTTACAAGATGCACATCTCATAGTTGTATAGTATTGTACACATATTTTAGTAATCATAAGCACCAAGCACTAATTTATAAATTGCATTTTTTATGAGTTGATACCTCATAAAAGTTAAACTTTTTCTTACATGAAAAGTTTAATCTTGTCATTTTTGCAAATATTTTTTTCTCTCCTTTCCATTCTTTTAATTCTTATTTATCATTTTATTTCTTTCTAAACGCAAATACTAAAATATATATTGAATCAATTGACATGGATGAATTCCTCAATATATTCAATATTCATATGAGTTTCTTTTTTTTCCTTTTATTTATGCAAGAAATTCTGAAAAAACTATAATACCCCATAAGTGTATGATTTATAGAATGGGAAATATTAATGTTTAATGAAATTTGGGTGATGTTTGATCTTAACTATAATTTGGGTTTGATTTATTATAGATATGGAAAAGTATGGGAAAAAATGAGTAAAACAAGTTTTATTAGCATACTAATTAACTAGTTCTAAGAACCAATTAATTATTTAATCATTTTTAGCCAAGGTTTTGTTTGATGGAACTAATCGATTGGTTTGGGGAAACCAACTAATTGTTCTATAGAACACTCGATTGGTATAACTAAACCGATTGCTTAGGTTATTGAGCTAAGTAATTTTTGAAGCTATAATTTTCTAAAAAATTTCTTTTATGAAAAAAGAACCTTGATAATCCAACTCCGAACTGTTACTAAGTAATCATTAACCCCTTTGATTATATATTCAGCTTTAATTTTGACCTCAAGAGGATTGAAGGGTCTAATTTTGTAGAAAAGAGGGAGGATGACCTTAACCTTTGTTTTCTTCTTCATCTCTCCTCTAAACAATTCTAGAACATATGATTTATTCTAGGATATAACTACATGGCTAAGATATTTTCTTCCCATACTAATCTACCATTTCCTATCTTGTGTTAGATCATTTTCTAGAAGAAATCAACCTACATTATCTAGAAAACCACCATTTAATCCTTATGACAGAATTCAACCTATTCATGATTAATTTGCATATTCACCCCAAACTTGAAAGGTAAATTTTGGGTTTTTAATCTATTATATTTTCTCACTCATTGCTTGATCGATTCATTAGTTATAAAAAACCCTAATCATCTAGTTTTCTTATGTTTTTTCAGCCATTGAAATATCCTTAGCTTCTTAATACTTGTGCTCACTCTTCTCTAGTTACATCTTGGTTAACTCTTCTAATCCTTTCTTTTACTTCATCTTTTTTGATTCTTAAGAAAGAAAGAGTTAGATTTGGAAAAAAAAGTTGATTATTACTTTCAGTTGCCTCTTTCCTTTGGTTTCTCTTAGAGGTGGTAATTTTATTTTTCTTCTTGATTTATAAGAATTATTTAAAGGTTTCTGAGTTTTAGCCTCTTCTTTTTAAGGTTTTAAAATTTGAAATCTTTCACCTAATGGTTTTTCCTTATTCATGGAAAATTTTACTAAGCTTCAAGTAAGTCATTCTCACCTTTGAAATGTAGCATAAATAAGCATGTGAGTTAATATACACTTTAAATTTTTGATCATTATATGTATGTATGAGATTGTTGGTATTTTAGTGCTGCATGATGGATTCCTTAAGAATATTGAGAAAAATTCTTGATTCATGATAAATAAGATTGATTTCTTGTAAATAAAGCATGGTTTAGTATATGAGCATGCTAAATCTTGGTCTTATGTAATGACACTATTATGGTTTGGATGTGAGATGATTTTAGAGCTCTAATTGTGGTTAGAATGTTTTCTTATGTGCTTTCTAGGAGCAAATCAATCAACTGGTCTTTATAGCATTTTGTTGCTTGGCCTAAACCGATCAAGTGGGTTATGTGTAGGGACTTTGGTTGCTCCTTGTTATATCCATCGACCTATTTGACATAACTAGTCGACTTGTCTAAGTATACCGATCAATTGGTTTAAGGAAACTTTGAGGTTTGGGTAGAGCATGTTTTTTTTTGTTTCTTTTGAACTTGATATGATTTGAGACTTTATATTATTCTATAATATGATTCTTTAATGATGAGAACACATATATTGGCATGCATTAACTAACCTATTAGATGAATTAAATAGTTTATGATTCTTGGTATTCTTAATATGTGTCTTCGGAAAGTTTTAATGGGAAAACATAAATGTATATGCTAAAATGCTACAAAGGGATGATGTTATTCTGATTCTTAGCCTAAAATGATTATATTAATAGGTTGATTTAAACTTAGTTAAGGAATAATGAAAATCCCACCTCATGATTTAATGGCTACCAATTATTAAGTTAGAATAATTAGGTGGTTTTGTTGGTGGTTGTTATATGAGCCTTATGTGATAACATAATGTTGGAGAAAAACACGCTCATGACTTACCGTGAAATATAATCAAGTTATGACTGGTTCTAGATTACCTAATCCTTGATTCAATACTCGGGAGTATAATCCCTCGAATTTTTAAAAGCCTATATTTTAATAAATAAATTTTATTTAGAATAAATTAGCCTTTAAATCTATTTAGTTTAATTATTTTATGGATTTGAATATATAAAATTGGGTATAAATATTTAATAGATTGAAATAAATATTTTTGTTATTTTATCATACCCTTTTAAAATAATTTTCAAACCCTTATTTTACTTAAATTATCATTTTAAACCCTTATATTTTAATTAAATTATTAAATAAATTTATTACCCAAAAATAATTTACTTTATTATATATAAATTAAATTATTTTAATTAAAACCATTTTTCCTTTTTTCCTTTTTCCCTTTTCTTTCTTTTTCTTTTTCCTTCCTTGGGCCGCCGGTTGGCCGGCCTGCCCCTTCTCCCCTCCTATGTTGGGCCGTAGGCCCACTCTCCCCCTGCCTTTCCCGCATCACCCGACCGCCCCTCTTTCTTTGTTCCTTTCTTGCCCGACCGGACCGACCCGCTCCTTCTTTCCTTCGACCGGTTTGCCCATCACGCACCCAGCCCCTCCCTCGACCCTTTATTCTTCTTCTTTCTTTCTTCCTCCTCCATCACCGGCGAGAATCCCGACTCCCGCCATCTCGCCTGCAACTCCCTCTCCCCTGTTGACCCCCTGTCTCCATCTCTCTCCCTCTCATCGTTTTCTTTGCACCATCCCTATCTCATTCTCCCTCTCCCCACCGTCACCATCCCTTCTCCCTCTCCTTGCAACTCCCATCCCCCTACCGCCACCCTCATGATCCCTATCCCCTCCTCTCTCTTTCTCTTCTTTTTCTTCCCCTTCCCTGCCTCATTCTGTGATTTTTTGAGCCTTATACCATGCCTGAGCCCCTTCTTTTCTCCCTTTCTTCTCCTCCCATCTCTCTCTTTGTTTTTTGTTTTGCCCCCGCTAATTTTGCCGCCTCAACCACCACTTGCACCACCTCCTGCCACCCTCTACCTCACCCCCGAACCGTTATAGTCCCCATCGAGCCACCCCACAACCCCATTCTTCCTCCTCTCATCTTTTTCTCTTTTCTCCCTCCCTTCTCGACAGCCACCCTACACCACCGTATTCTGCCGTCGTCCCGCCGTTTCTGCCGCCAACTCAACCACCACATTACTTGTAACACCCCCAAAATTCACTACTGAAAAATTTCGTTTAATTAAAAGAGAATTGCAGAAGCAGATTAATAAACCGTGAACTTTGGGAGTATTACCGCCAGACCTAGTACCAGACCGGTTCACTCATACCGTTCCAGTACTAAGTGCTAAGGCTAAAGGAGTAAAATAAAACTTTACGAGAACTTAAGCATTTGAAGATCAGAGTAGCACAGTAAATACTTTACAAGAGAAACATTCAACCACGGTGTTTACAAAATAACAGATACGTTGAATTTAAAGGAGACAAATTAAAACCCTAAAATTTTCCGGACAGTACCTTACACTCTCCTCAAGGGCCCACTTGAATAGCACCTGAACACAACCTGCAAGGGGTACTGCCCATTGAATAGGCAGGGGCCCCATGGAAGGAACCCTTCAGTACTACGGTACTGAGTAACCCTTTAAAACACACTTAAAGTACAGGCACGCCATATTACACATGATACTACTACATCCAGATATAACCATAGGTATAAACATGGTATTCGGACCCATTTTTTTGTACATCCAATAACTCAATCATACATTAATAATGTATACTTAAAATCCACTTCCATAATTCATTAACAAATCAACCAATATCAATAGGCCATGATGAGTAATCGAGATATTTCTCGGGTCTTGAGGCCATTAATCAATCGTCTCAATGACTAGTATTTTTCCATAACTCATTCGCGTGATACTTACTTATCATCAAATATTCTTACCCCGTTAATCAACATTGTTAGAGCCATGTTACGAATTCCACAATCATAATGATATACTAGATACAAACTACTTATTTACCCCTTTACTTATAAAATCACTACGTCACCCTTCCTTATTTGATAAATTACCACGTTACCCTCCTTGTTACAAAATCACCAAGTTATCCCTTATTCGATTTAGGTTACTAAATTATTTATCATACTTATTAGGACATTAATTCCCCCTTAATAATTATTACACTTAATATACTTTACATTTAATTGGTTAGATTACCACTTTGCCCCTTTCTCCTTTATCATAATTAGTAAATTATCCTTGAGTTGGTCAAATTACCAAATTACCCTTCCTCCTTATCCTAATTACCAAATTAACCCTTTATTTAGTTAATTACCAATTCACCGTCCTTTATTCTCAATTACCAAACTACCCTTCCTCATTGTCAAAATTACCAAATTGCCCTTTGGTTGGTGAAATTACCAAATTACCCTTGCATATGATCATAATTACAATTTTGCCCTTCTCCGTTATTAAATTTACCAAATTACCCTTTAGTTATTTAAGTTACCGAATTGCCCTTCTTAATTGTCATAATTACCAAACTACCCTACTCCATTATCCAAAATTACGAAAATACCCTCCAGTCGGTTGAATTACCAACTTACCCCTCACATTTATCATATTTACCATTTTACCCTTCTCTACTATTAATTATCAAATTACCCTTTAGTTATTTAACTTATTATCTTACCCTTCTTAATAATTATTATTTCCAATTTACTCCTTTCCAATGTTCACTTTTACCCTTTGATTTACACAATTACCGTTTTACCCCTTTACCTTCAAATTTACCATTTTACCCCCTTAACTCCCAAAATTACCATATCGCCCTTTTACTTATAACTTTTCCATTTATCCATTAATTATAAAATTACTATCTTACCTCCTTTAATTTCCAAATTACCATTCTGCCCTTAGATTGTAAAATTATCATTTCGTCCTTTAATCATAAAATTACTATTTTGCCCTTTAATTATAAAATTACAATTTTACCCTTTTATTATAACATTACCAAATTGTCCTTTTATTAAAATTTACCAAATTGCCATTCTCTTTAACAAGATTACCAAATTGCCCCTTTTTATTACAAAAATTACCCTTTCATCCTTTATTCACAAAGTTACAATTTTACCCCCCTACTTCCAAAATTACTATTTTCTCCTTTTATTAACAAATTCACCATTTTACTCTTTACACACTCTTATTATTAAATTATTATTAATACTACATGAAGTATTAACCTTGAAGTCTCACCCATGACTCTTATAATTAATGTAATGCTTATTAGCACATGTATATATATATTAGGCCATACTCTTGTACAATATATATTAATAAAATCTCCTAATGCTAACAAAGTATTAAACATGTATTAAATACCACCATAGCATATAACCACATGGATAATAATTAACATTTTCCCTAACCACCAAATTATTACCTTAAATATTATCCCCATACATATCATCAATCTATCATGCTTCCTTTCAACAATAAACACAATAACCACATATGATATGCTAAGCAACATATATCACGCATAATACACATTAATAAGGCCTAATGTGATAACATGCATTAATCCATGCATTTAAGCGGGATTTAACGGTTACCTTAATATCGCAAAATTATCAAACCTTACCAAGCACAATTAGCAATTCAACACCTAAAATAACATCCATCATATACATGTTAGAAATAAAATCCAAGTATAAAACTTTATAAAATTTAATTAGTAAAACACTTAATATAAAACCCCATTATACCTTAAGAAGATTAGCCAAATAACTTCTTCTTTTTTTTTTACATAAAGGGGAGCTCACGCTGCATGAGCAGCGTGAGTTTCATGCAGAAAAGAGAGGGGGAAGGCTCGAAGAGGGTGAAGTGGAAAATAGGAAGGGTGGCTCAACTTAGGGACTTTAGGCTAGAAAAGGAGATAGTTGGGGGAGGTTCTAAGGCAAATGGATGGTGCAGAAGTGAAGAGGGGGTGTAAGAGGTGGTCGGGGACGTGTTGATGGTGGCTAGTGGTGGCGAAGGCGGCGGCAGCAAGGCTGCAAAGGTGGCGGCCGAGAAGGGTTGAGGTGGAGGAGTTGTGAAGGAAGGAAAAGAAGGAGGAAAAATGGAAGGGTTCAAGGGCTGTTTTCAGCCAAAAAATGCATGGTAGTTGTAGAGGGGGTTGCAGGGAGGAGATTGGTGGTCTGGGTGGTGGCAGAGGTGGCCGGACGGCGGCGGAAGAGGCGGTTGCAGGTGGCTTGGTGGTAAGGGTGAAAACAGGGAGAAAAATGGAAGAAGGGGAGAAAGAGGCTGCGGGATGGATATTGGGGTTGTGCAGGGTGGTAGAAGAAGGGTGCAGGAGGTGGTTTAGGGGCTGGGTGCGGCGGTTGGAGCGGCGGAGGGCGGCGGCACACGAAACGAAGGGGAGACGATGGAGGGGAGAAAAACGGAGGGAAAAGGGAGCTCGGGGAAGAAGGTTCGAAATAATGGGTCGGGAAAGGTGGAGAAAAAGAAGAGGGAGGAGAGAGAGAGAGAGAGAGAAAGAGACAGGGTGGCAGGGTGGCGGTTGCAGGTGGTCGGCAGTAGCAGGCAGGTCGGCGACTGTCGCCGCCTGGGAAGAAGAAGAAAAAAGAAGGGGGCTGCGGGCGGCTGGTCGGGGAAAGAAGGGGAAAAGGCTGACCGATCGGGGAAAGGAGGAAAAGAAAAGGCTGGCCGGTCCAGGGGAAAAAGGAAGGGAGCCGGCCAGGCTGGGCACGCGGGAGAGAGGGCTGAGGGGGAGAGGGAGAGGTGGGCCGAAGGCCCAATGGACGGGGAAGGCTGGCCTGGCGAGGCAGCACGAGGGAAAAGGAAGGAGAAAAAGAAAAAGGAAAGGAAGAGAGGGGAAAAAGAAAAATGGGAATGGAAAAAAAATAAGAAAATTAGTTTAATTAAATTCATAAAATCTTAAAATATAATATCCCTGGTAAATTATTTAATTTAACAATTTAATTTATTATAACCTAATATTTTAGTTTAAAAAGGGTAAATTTGGTAAAATATTAGTATGGAAAAAAATTATTTAGATGGGACAATATGATAATTAGCAAAATATTTATTTTTAACTTATTAAATACTCTTATCCAAATATACATACTCTAAAATCCATAAAATAATTAAAATAATAATTTTACAAGCTAATTTTTATTTCAAATAAAGTTATTTATTAAAATATGGGTTTTCAAAATTTTTGGGGGATTACATTACTCCCTACAACCCCCCCTACCACCCCATCCTCCTTTGGTCGAAACCGTCACCCAAAAGCCTTCATTTTCCCTCCCCATTTTCCTTCCTCACCAGCCTTCCATTTCAACCCCACTTTGGCTGCCACCTTTGCAGCCTCGCTACCGCTGCCTTCGCCCCCTTTAGCCACCTTCAATTCATCCTCGACCACCATCTACACCCCCTCTACACTTCTGCACCATTCCCTTGCCCCAAATCATTCCCCATCATGTCTTCTTCTTAGCCCCAAACCTCTAACTCGAAAATGCCCATTCTTCCATCTTTTCACCACCTTCGAGCTCCTTCTCCCCAATTCTTTGCATGCAACTCATGCTACATGAGTAGGATGAGTCTCATAATTTCTTGATTTAGTTGTTTAATGATTTTTAAGGTATAATAATATTTTTGTTTAATTATTTGATTAATTAAGTGTTATAAAGCCTTATAATTTTGTTTTTATCTCTCCTAAAGTAATAAGCCTTGATATTATTTTTAGGTATTGGTTTTGATAATCAAAGTTTAGACCTTTAACCGGAATATCGGTAAGGTTCCTACTTGGCGGGAATCGAGGTAATCGTTAAATCCCACTTAAAGGCATGGATCAACGTATGTTAGCACATTAGGCATTTTTAATGTGTATTATGCTTGATATATGTTGTTAATATATTATATATGGTTTCTTGTGTTGGTTTATGAAAAGGAAGTATGATAGATTATGTGCTATGTTTAGAGATATTGTTTAAGGTAGAAGTTGGTTATTAATGAAAACATTAAGTATTATCCATGTTGTATTATGCTATTGTGATTTTAATACATGTTTAATATTTTGTGAGCCTTAGGGGATTTTATTAATGTATATTGTATAAGAATATGGCCTAATATACATATGGGTGTCAATAAGTATTGTATTAACTATAAGATTGTGGATGAGGCATTAATATTAATATTTTATGTAGTAATAATAATAGTTTAATATAAGTGGTATACTAAGGGCAAAAAGGTAATTCTTAATTAAAAAGGGTATTATGGTAATTTTGGAGGTAATTTTGTTAAATTAGTAAATTTGTTAATAAAAGGATAAAATGGTAATTTTGGAAGTAAGGGATAAATTGGTCATTTTGGAAGTAAGGGGGTAAAATGGTAATTTCGTAATTAAAGGGCTAAAATGGTAATTTTGTGAATAAAGGGTAAAATGGTAATTTTGTAATAAAAGGGAAATTTGATAATTTTGTAACAAAATGGAAAATTGGTAATTTTGTAATAAAAGGGTAATTTGGTAATTTTGTAATAAAAGGGAAAATTGGTAATTTTATAACAAAAGGGAAAAATGGGTATTTTATAAATAAAAAAGGAAAAAAGTGAAAATTAAAAAGGAGTAACTTGGTAATTATGATAACTAAGAAGGGTAAAATAATATTTTAAATAACTAAAGGGTAATTTGATAATTTAATAATTGAGAAGGGTAAAATGGTAAATATAATAAATATGAAGGGCAATTTGGTAATTTAACCAACTAAAGGGGTAATTTGATAATTAGGATAATGAACGGGGGTAATTTGGTAATTTGACCAACTAATGGGTGATTTGTAAATTATAATAAAGGAAATGGGTAAATTGATAATCTAACCAACTAAATGGGAAATATATTAAGTGTATCGATTACGAAGGTTGATTTGTGGTCTAACAAGTGTGGGAAACAGCTCGATAACCTAAATCGAGTAAGGGTGTAGCTAAGATCGAATGTGTGCTATATGTCCTACATGCCTTGGATGCCCTATATACTTTTTATGTCGAGATCTACATGTTATTATTTTAATTGTTTCACGTGTGGCATGGCTTGGAACCGAGGTGTGTTCATGTACCCTTCTTGGTATGTGCTGGTATGGATATGTTGTATTTTATGATGTGATGTGATGTGGCCCTTAGGGACATGCATGCTAGGATAATTAATGTGGTAATTGGAGATGGAGGCATGAAAAAGAGTAATGAGAGAGAAAGATAACCAAGGGAAAGTAAGTTGGATAATGTAGGTATGGGAGGAACTAGGGTTTGTATGGGATGGTTAGAGTCCGCATGGGGGCAAACCTTACATATGGAAAGTTGCCTCGGGACATGCAGAAGGTGACAGAAGTGTCGTTTGGGTGTCTGGGGGCTTCAAGCGAAAAATTGTACGTGCGACAGTATAAGGGTGCGTAGGAGACTAATCTAGGGTTAGGAGGAAACCATAATGTGAGAAGGTGGAAAAGAAAAAGAAAATAATAAAAATAAACAAGAATGAGTGGGGTAGAAAGTGAGGGTTGGATCTAAGGATTGTGACGTGTGGGGTGTTGAAATAGTTAGGATGTGTACGACAGAGAAGGATGGGCCACATAGGCCTGAGTTAGGGTTTTTGGAGAAAACCGAGTTAGGAGGTGTAGAAGTCTCAAGATATGAGACGGGACCTCATGGGAGGATAAGTGTGGATATAGTTAGCCATACATGTCAAGGGTGAAATACTTTCGAATAAGATACATTTAAGACACTACTCACTTAAAGAGGAAGATGTTGTGCGGAACCCAGACCGGTCCACCGGTGAATAATAGTGGCTAGGAGCCGGGGTGCCTTGGAGACTGATCCACCGGCAAATAATAGTGGCCAGGAGCGTTTTTCCCTATATGTATTCCGGTCCACCGGCTATAATAGTGGGGGATTCGGTGCTCAGCAAACCAAACGTAAAATCGATAAGACATGGGGAAGATACTAATCACTTATAGTGGAACACCTTGTGAGTCGGGGCCAGACTGGTTCACCGGCGAATATTAATGGCCAGGAGTGTTCTGCCCTAGAGACCGATCCACCGACGAATAATAATGGTCAGGAGCGTTCTGCCCTGTATGTATTTCTGGTCCATCGCCTATAATAGTGGGGTTCCCGCACTCACATGGATATTTAAATTTCGAGATGATTGATTAATGATGGACTAATGGCCTTAAGGCCTGAAAAGTTTCAATTACCTATAATGGCCTATTAATATTTGGTTGACTTATTAAGTATGTGAGTGTACGAAAGTGAATGTTACATATACGCTATTAATATCTGATCGAATTGTTGGATGTGTGAATAAATGGATCCGAATATCATGTTTACACCTATAGTTATGTACAAATGCAGTAGTATTTCATGTGTTACATTGCATGCATGTTTTTAAGCTCGTTTTTAAAAGGGTTGCTCAGTACCGCAGTACTGAAGGATTCCCTTCGTGTGGCCCCTGCCTATTCAATGGGCAGTACCCCCTTGTAGGTCGTGTCCGGTGCTATTCAAGTGGGCCTTGGAAAAGAGCGTAAGGATCTATTAGGAACTGTTAGGGTTTTACTCTGTCTCCTTAAATTTTCCAAATTTAATGTATACATTGTTTGTAACCACCACTTGGTGGATTATATTCGTATACAATGTTTACTGCGCTTTTCTGATTTATACATGCTTCAGTTTCTCGTAAAATTGTCTTTTACCTTTTTAACTTTAGCACTTGGTACTAAAACGGTAGGAGTGAACCGGTCTGGTACTAAGTGTGGCGGTAATATCCCCAAATTTTACAGTTTATTAATTTGCTTCCACTAATTTCCTTTTATTTAACAAAATTTTTTAGTAGTGAATTTTGGGGGTGTTACAGGGGGTAGTATGCATTTAGATGTTTATTAGTACCTTTGGGCTTTACTTTCTAACAAGATCCTAGTAGATCCTGGTACTTTAACTACTCTAGATATTGATTATGTACTAGAGGGTATCATTACTAAAGGGCATAGTCACCTAGGTTGATGTAAGAGCAACCAAACATACCCAAACCAAAGATAATCTACTTATTATTTTTCCTAAAGTTGAGACGTTTAAAATTCTTCTCATTTGGGTTAATAAATAATTTGATTATGAAACAATCATGTAAGCTAAACACCACCTTAAGTTGAGACGTTTAAAATTCACCACCTTAAGTATGCATGGCTCACTAAAAGACTCCTAAAATATGGCTCTAATATAGCTCCGAAAATGGCTCTATATTTTCACACACTTCCACCCTTTTTCACCACCTCCACACACTACCACTTCAGCTTACTAAACTTTCTGGAACTCCAATATTTGTTTATAATTTGTGAACTTTTAGAAGAACATTATCATGTGATCAAAGGCCCCTAAAATTGGCTTAAATTAAAGGATAAGTAATCAGCTTCTCGATAACAACATCCAATGTGTTAACCAATTAGATTGACTAGTTGTTCTTACCTTATTTAGCTTATCTTTGTTAAAGTATGTTTTTTAACTTTCCTAAAGTGTAATATACATGTCCTTATCCTTATAATAGGGTGTAATATCATTCAAAGGGTGATGGGGGCTGTCCTCCATTTCAACACACAATCAACTAGGTGATTGGTGTCTACGAGGATTAGCTAATCTAAGTTGGTCTTAAATATGGTGGAGGGTGTACTAACTAACCTAGATGGTTAACCTTTATAACTTGGTCCATGACCAGCCCCTTTCTAAATTAAAAGGTTAGTAAAGATTTGTAAGAAGAGCATATCTCTTTGGCTAGAAAATCCCCCTTGTATTTAGCATCTTCTAAGTGAAGGAAGAATCGAGTTTTACAAAATCTTGCACCATTTATGCTAAAGGTGATAACCTTAGTTGGTTGATGCAAGTCTTTGAATTTGTAGTGCTCAAATTCAAGTCCATCTATCCAGATTTCTCCTCATCCCCTTTTCTTCTTTTCTATTTTGTTGAAGCCCATCCCCAACTTCAACACTAATTACTTAGGTTAATGCTATTTGTTTAGCATTAGGCATGAAATCGGTATCAAAGCTCAAGTTTAGTAAATTTGGGGTAAACCTTGTCTCTTCTTTGAGTTTCTCAATCAACTTCGATTGTCCGAAAAATTTCCTTCCTTGTCTTTTTCAACCACTTAACCCTTTTGTCACAAATTTGAACCATTTCTTACCATACATCACTTTACTTTCCTTTTGGGTGTAGCTTTTTGTGTGAAAAACAAACTCAACACATGGAGAACCAACTTATGTACCACGACTTAAGTCTTGAGGAGGATCATAACGTGAGAAGAAATAAGGTAATAGAGGCATCACAAGTAGATATAAGGAGAGTATTAGGTATATTGGAGTCATTTTCCCTTAATACTAACCCTCAGCGGGTAAGAAGTCCCATGCCTTAAGGAGAGGAAAGGATGAATGATATAGGGGATGAGACAATCGATGATAGCTCATCGTCTAGCAATTATCCTAGGTCATTTTAAATGAGGAGGTTGGGAAGAAGGGATCCTCTTAGTGATATCAAGTTAGAAGTCCTAGAATTTGATGGATCCCATAATCTAACTCATAGTGGGAGATGAGGTCTAACCATTTGTTTGAGGCTAGAGCTTTGGATGATGAGAGGTCATTATAAACTCATGGGACATGTTTCCTTATGGTAGAAGAGTTTGGTTAAAAATCGAGGGAGGAAGGGTAAATCTAGGGTGAGAAGTTAGGTGAAGATGAATAGGTTGATTAGAGAAAGGTTTTTACCACCTTCTTATACTCAAGAACTTTACAACAATATATCTTCCTTAAGATAAGGGTCTTTGAGTGTGTAAGAGTATATTTAGGAGTTTGAGAGGTGTATCATGAGACTTGGGTTGGAGGAGGTAGAAGAACATAGCATGTCTTGGATTATAGGAGGATTGAGGGGAGATATTGCTAAAAAGGTGGAACTCTACAAGTATTATACATTAGACGAGTTGTTCCACTTGGTTATCAAAGTGGAGAAGCACAAAGAATATAAGAGGTGTGCAAGAGTTGGAGTTGTGAGGCTGAGTACTTACCCCTCTAAGGAGCCACCAAAACCTAACCCTAATAAAATACCATAAAACCCTAATTTAGAGAATTATGGAAATTTAGGGATTTATTAGGAAAATTAATTAAATAAATTATTTTATTAAAATAAGAGGGAGTAATTAATGCAAAATAAAGAGGAAATTTATAAATAATTTAATTAGAAGAAATTAGGGTGTTTTGCTAATTAAAATGGAATTTAGGAAAAGTCTCTCAAAAATTCTAAATTAGCCTAAAAAGAAAATATAATTATTATTTTATTTTAAATATTATTATTTTTAAATATCCTAAAATACCAAAATATTATAAATACCTTAACCCACCTATTTTTGTTTTTCCCTTTTTTCTTTCTTTTCTTTTCTTTTTCTTCTTTACCTCTTCCTTCTTCTTTTCCTTTTTTTCCTTCCTTCCCTCGACCCGAGCCAGCCTATTCCTCGTGGCCCAAAACCCTATCCCCCTCCTTTCCTCCCACGCGGCCCAGGCCCGTGCCTCCCCTCTCCCTTTCTTTCCCTCTTCAATCATCGGCCCAATCTAGTTCTTTCTTCTTTTCTCCACGAACCACTTAGCAACACCCCCTTCTTTCTTTCCCTTCTCCCTCGACTCTCTCTCTCTCCCCGATGCTTGACCCTCCCACTTCCCCGCACAGGCACACGGCCTCTACACAGCCGCACACCTGCCTGCTGCCCCTATCCCCTTCCCTGACACCCCCTCTCTCTCCTCCACCTAATTGTAGCCTCTCTCTCTCCTCACACATGCCCCTCTCCCCCTTCCTTTTTCCTTTCCCAAGCATACTAGACCTGCAACAATGGTAGGCCTATTCCAGCCATAGGTCTCCAGCTGACAATCTACACGTGTGGTGCCAACCTTCCCTCTTCCCCCTCTATTGTTCCCCCTCATCCTAGCATATAAATACCATTTATCTACCCTATTCAATCTATTTTTCTCTCAACCCAGAAACCCCCACCTCTTGTTGCTACCACCTATTCAACCACTTGTAGCGCCATTGCTATCCAGCACCACCACCCAAACCGCCACCCAAACTACTCCTTGCACCACCCTCCACCAAGCTACATGCCTCACCACCCTCAATATTCCCTATACAAGCTGCTTTGGCTGTTCAAAGTTGGCCATTTGACCAACCTTAACCTAGCCACAACAACCTTTGCGCCGTCGTCCACTGCCACTCCTACCATAACCACCGCCCCTTATACCCTCCAAAATCACCAACAGACCTTCCCCTACCTCCCTCTTCTCCTCCCTTCCTCCCTCTCCACCACTCTCGGCCACCACACCACCGCTGCTTGCGCCGACACCTTTTGCTGTGCCACCGCCACAAGTCCAATCCTCTCCACCTAGGCATCGTCCACCACCTCAACCCCCTCTCATTCCCCCTCTCCTACCCTACACACCCAACTTCCACCCCCTTTTACCTTTTTCCCCAATACCATGCACCGTCGCCAATGCCGCCGGTGACCACCAACCCTTGGTGGTACCCTAATTATGCAAAATTTATTCTTTTTATTTGTATTTATCTTATTATTATCACTATTATTATTATTGTTATTAATATTATGTTGTCATCATTATTATTATTTATCATACTTATTATTAGTTACAACTTCAGATATTAATTCTATTATTATTATTAAGGAAACCCTACTTTTATTATTATTTTGATTATCATTATTTTTATAATCATTATTGTCATCATCATCTTCATCATTATTATTATTATTAATGCTAACTTTGGCATATTATCACTTTTATTGCTATTATAAATATTCCAATTGTAACACCCCCAAATTTACTACTGAAAAATTTCGTTTAAATCCAAAGGTTTAGCGGAAGCGAAAGAATTAAAACCGTAAACTTGGGGGTATTACCGCCACACTTAGTACCAGACCGGTTTACTCCTACCGTTCCGATACTAAGTGCTTAGGCTAAACTAAACAATCATTAAGTAAGAATCATCAAAACATGGGTACATAGTTAACGTAGATCATTCACGAAAACCACGAGTTAACAACCGTTAAAATATCGTTTGAGATTACAGCTTAAAAGTACGGTCTCAAACAAGAAGCATAGTAAAAAATATAGCTAAATAAAACAGATCCCAAGGGACCAATTTCCAGACCGCATACTCACTCAAGTCAAGCCTTCCACCCCAAATTGGTAATCGATCAAACCTGCATAGGAGGTCTGCTCCCCACCATTGGTGGATCATCACAGGACCCATTCAATCAAGGTAGTATCAGTATGGGTCCAATACTGAGTAAGGGCGCAGGTGCGCTAAGGCCAAGCATATTCTCATACAACATAACACACACAACACAATCACATAAGCAACATGTAATATTATGGATGATGCAGGTCGGTTATGGTCCAGTGCAACTTCTTCTTTTCAGAACTCTGGTAATTATAGTCGATTCACATCATAATCGCTATGAATCCATGAGAATGCAGGAACCCCACTATTATAGCTGGTGGATCGGTCACTTATAGGGCAGAACACACCTAACCACTATTTTATGCCGGTGGATCAGACTCCAGGGCACAACGCTCCCGGCCACTATTATGCCGGTGGATCGGTCTGGCCCCGACTCTCATGGTGTCTCACTGTGATTATAACGTACCTTTTCATAATTTGTTTATAAGTCATTTCACAACATAATCTTTGTTAATCCATGCGAGTACGGGAACCCCACTATTATAGCCGGTGGATCGGTCACTTATAGGGCAGAACGCACCTAACCACTATTATATGCCGGTGGATCGGTCTCCAGGGCACAACGCTCCTGGCCACTATTATGCCGATGGATCGGTCTGGCCCCGACTCCCATGGTGTTCCACTGTAAGTATATAGTATCTTTCCCGTGATTTAATTACAACATACTGTTTGGTTTGTTGAGCTCGGATCCCCCACTATTATAGCCGGTGGATCGGTCACGTATAGGGCAGAACGCCCTAACCACTATTATACGCCGGTGGATCGGTCTCCAGGGCACCCCGGCACCTGGCCACTATTATGCCGATGGATCGGTCTGGGCCCAGCTCAACAATCTTACTCTTTAAGTACTTAATATCTTATTCATGTCTTATTGAATAAGGTTCCACCCTTGACATGCATATCACTATCCTCTACCTCTTCCCTTCAAGGAGGCCCGTCCCATATCTTGAGACTGTTCTCCCCTACTCGCCCGATATCCATCCCCTCTTACTCTTATACATAAGGAAGCATAGTAAGGGCACACTCTCCCGAGAATGCGGGCTAACCCTTACACAATGATATCGGTCCCACATGTCCTCACCCCTCTAGGGCTCCTCCTTGGAAAACCCTTATTTGGGCCTATGTGGCCCAACTCTTTCTTATTCATCCTGACTTTACTTTGTGCCTTGTCTCGCATCCTGTTTCTACTGAGAAATTCCCAAATTATATCTCTTTGTTCCCCAACTCC
This sequence comes from Tamarix chinensis, assembly GCA_030549775.1. Taxonomy (NCBI): domain Eukaryota; kingdom Viridiplantae; phylum Streptophyta; class Magnoliopsida; order Caryophyllales; family Tamaricaceae; genus Tamarix; species Tamarix chinensis. The sequence continues at coordinate 58,267,082 of CM060177.1, read as the reverse complement.
GCATGTGACCGCCAAACCCTAGTTGGCGACACCAACCCTAGCACTTTACTTCCTCTCCAAGTAACCTCCCTTCTTTCACCCCAAATATCTCTCTCCTTTAGAAAACTCATACTCATCCTTTATATAAGTGAATTCTCACTCTCAATCCCATACTCCATACAAATATTAATACCACTATACCACCCATAACACCACCATGCGAACCCTAATATCAACATAGGCCATTAATGCCACCATGCAATCATTAATGCCACCATACAACCCTAATACCACCATGTGAACCATAATGCCACCATTGCAACCATAATACCACCATAAAATCACAAATACCATCATACAAACCCTAACACCACCATGCGAACCCTAATACCACCATTACAACCATAATACCACCATAAAATCACAAATACCATCATACAAACCCTAACACCACCATGCCAACCCTAATACCACCATTACAACCATAATACCACCATAAAATCACAAATACCATCATACAAACCCTAACACCACCATACGAACCCTAATACCACCATTACAACCATAATACCACCATAACATCACAAATACCATCATACAAACCCTAACACCACTATGCCAACCCTAATACCACCATTCCAACCATAATACCACCATGCAGTCACAAATACCATCATACAAACCCTAACACCACCATGCCAACCCTAATACCACCATTCCGACCATAATACCACCATGCAACCATTAGTACCGCCATAAAACATTAATACGATCATACAACTTCAAGACTCCCATGATGGTTACCAACTCGTATTACCATTTATCCTAACATGCATGTCCTAGAGGGCCGTGACATAATACATCATAAACATCATACATATAAATGTCATGCTCATGTCATGGAAGCACATACAACATACCTCCATCTCCAAGCTGCGCTACACATAAGACAAGTTATCCACAAATCATATCATACATGGTATAGCATGGCATATACAATATTCAACACATCCATGTCACACATACACAAGGCCATTAGCTTCGTCCTTACCTAAGGCGACGCCGAGCTTGGAGCACGCTCCTCTAACTCCTTAGGGTTTTGGTCGGGGTTACCTATAAAAGGGAAAATGCTATGTATTAGTTTCCCTTATAATTACTATCAATCCTCATTCTAGTTTAAGGTTAGGGTTTTTATTACTAAAAAGGGGTTTTATACAAAAACTAGGGTTTTTACCTTAGAATTAGTATACTAGATATTAGTAGTCAAAATATGTTTATTTTTAATACCTATTGTTACACTTATATTATTAGACCCGCTAGCTCTATTCTTATAATAATAATGTTCATGCTAACTGTAGAAAAATAGTGATAATAATATTAATAAAACTAGTAATAACGATAATAATAATAATACTCCTAGTAGTAATGATAATAACAATAATACAACCAAGTAAGGTTTAGCAACCACAATAATAACCGTAGTAAGGATAATAGAAGTAATAATAGTAATATTATTAATAATGTTAATACCAATAATTATAAAATAAGACCAAATTTAAGTATAATACAAGTTAGGGTTTAAAAGGGATGTTAGTATTAGTAGGAAGATAAGAACATTAATAATGGTAATAATGATGATGATAATAATAATAATAATAATAATGATAACAATAATAATAATAATAATAATAATAATAATAATAATAATAATAATAATAATAATAATAATAAGGATAATAGTAATAATAATAAGTATATTAGTATTAATATTAGTAGAAAATAGTAGCAATTATATATAAGGGGTATTAGGGTTTGGATGAGTGGAGAACCACCTAGGGTCGGTGGTGGTCCGGCGGCGGCGCGTGGTGGCGACGGCGGCGGCGGTGGAGGTGGAGAAGAGGGGAAAAGATGGAGGTGGTGGTTAGATGGGAGGAGAAAAGAAGAAGTTTGAGGTAGGGGAAGAAACAGCAGGTGAAGGGGAGTGGAATGAGGGTGGTGGCGTGGCAAGGGGTGGCGGCGACGGCGGCGGCCGAGGGTGGTGGAGAGAGATGGAAGATGAGGGAGGAAGGAGGAGAGGGAGGCATGGGAATTTGAAGGCAGGGAAAGGTAGAGGGAGGTCTTCTGGGCATTTTGGAGGGTGGAAGAGGCCCTGGTGGCGGCTGGGCTGGCGGTGGGAGGCGGCACAAGGGCGGCGAAGGCTGGAGGTGGTAGTTTCGGGTTAGGACTTTTGCACGGCTATGGCGGCACCTTCAGGGCAAGGGGAGGGGTTCTGGTGGCTTGGTTTCGTAGAGGGAAGTGCAGGGATGATAACGGTGGGAAGAGGTGGTTTCGGAGGTGGCTGGAGGCGGCAGACATGGCGTCTGTTCTGGCGGCGGCGGAATAGAGTTTCAGCAAGGTCCAACGGGAGGACTTGCTGTGGCCGTTCGGGAGGGGGTATTTATAGGCCAAGGGGGGAGGAAAACGACGAAGGAAGAAAGAGGCGTGCGGGGCAAGGGTGCAGGTGGCCGGCCGGTGGCAGGCGGTGCAGGTCCTGCCATGGCAGGTTAGGTCGGGGAAGGGGAGCGGAAAAGGGAAGGAGGTGGCACGCGAGGAAGGGAGAGAGGGACTCGGTCGGGGTCGAAAAGAGGAAGAAAACGACGAGAGAGGGGCAGGGAAGGACGGTCAGTGCTGGGCTGGTGGCTGCCAGTGGGATTCGAGCTACGACGTCGAATTGTAGGTCGGGGCGCAGGTCGGGGGAGGAAGAAGACAGGCAGGGTGGACCGGTGGTCCAGGGGAAAAGAAAAGAAGGGGAACCGGCCGGTTCGGCGGCGGTTATTTAATCCATAGGTAAAACGGGGCATATTGGAGGTTTTGGAAGGAAAACGCAGCGTCGCGTCGTAGGCTGGCAACGGTCATAAGGCCGTTAAGCGTGACGCGGCGTTTCGATATCTCTAAGGTAAAAACGCAGCGCACGGGACGCACAAGGGTTGGCGTCGCATGGCGCTAGGCCGCGGGAAGGGAAAGAAGGAAAGGCCGGATATGGGGCGGCCTGTACGCGAGACGGGGGAGGGGAGGAGGTTTTGGGCCGGTGGGCTGGCCCAGCCGGGGGGGGGGGAGAAGAAAGAAAAAAAGGGAGAGGAGGGAGAAAAAGGAAGAAAGGGGAAAATAGGAAATAAATAGATAAATTCCTTTATAATAAAATAACTTAGGGAAATCGGGGTATTTTTTGGTTATTTATAATATTAATATTTATAAAATATTAGATAAATTCCTTTTTGCTTATTTTAGACTATTTTAGATAAATTCTCTTAACCTCCATGCTAATTAGGAAAAATATCCAAATTTTCTTCTAATTAAATTCTTTATTATTTTCCTCTTAATCTACCTTGATTAACTCTCTACATTTTAATAAATGAATTTGTATAGCTAATTTTCCTAATAACCCCTTATTTGGCCATAATTTCGGAAATTAGGATTTTGGGATATTACACCAACCCTATTATTATTATTTACTATTCGACTATTACTATTATTAGTATTATTCTTAACACTTTTCTTAATATAATTATCATCATCATCATCATCATCAACATTATTATTATTATTATTATTATTATTATTATTATTATTATTATTATTATTATTAGTGCTAGCCTCATTATATTATTGCTATTATTACTTTTGTAAATATTCTAACCCTTACCCATATAAATATCATTATTTTGATTATTATTATTATTAGCAATATTATTATTTTTGTTAATATTACTATTATTATATTATTATTTTTATTACTAACCCTGCTATTGGTCTTAACCTTAATAATATTAGGGTTTCTATTACTGTGAGTTTTATTATTACTATTATTATTAATATCACTATTTTTGCTACAACTAGTATTAGTATTATTATTAGAATTAATAAAGTTATTAGCTTTAATAATGTAAATATGGCTAAAAATACTTATCATAAACCTATTTTAACTAGTAATAACCTAGTAAGCTAACTTGAGAATAAAAACCCTATTTTAATAATATTAACCCTAATATTAGAATAAAGTAGGAAATAAAAGTATTTTTTGGTAGGAGAAAAATTAATCCTTAGTTTTTCCCTCTTATAGGTGAGCCCAGTCAAAACCTTAAGGAGGCGTAGAAGCATGCTCTAAGACTAGTGTCGTGTTAGGTAAGGATGTAGCTAAGGACCTATGTGTGTTATGTGCCTTGTATGCTTTGTATGTTACGTACCATGATATGTTATGTATTTTATGATTATCATGATAATTGTTTTATATGCAGCACAGCTTGGAATTGAGGTATGCTCATGTGTTTTCTTATGGAATGTGTATAATATGTATATGCTAGGATTATGATGTGATGTGATATTGCCCTTTAGGACATGCATGGTAGGATATCTAATGCAATAATACGGGGTGAAAGGATGAAAAAGGAAAATGGGGAACTAAGTTGACCAAGGGACATGGGATTGACCTAAATATCCTATGATCCATGAAAAGAAAAACAAAAGGGGACTATGAATAAAAGAAAAGGAGAATCTAGGGTTTGCATAGGAATTCTAAGGTTTTTCATGAAAACTTTGAGGGTTTGCATGGGGTGGATCGAGTCTTCATGGGGATGAACTTTACATGTGAAAATTTGCCTTCAGATGTAAGAAAGGAAAAGGAAGAGTTGTTTGGGTGTTTGGAGGCCTTAGGTTGACAAATAATACGTAGGATAGTATAAGGGTACATAGGAGACTGGGCTAGGATATGGGAGGAAAACCCTAATTTGAGAAGGTGGTGAAAGTAAAAAATAATTGAGGGGGAGTGGAGTATGAGATGAGAGTGGGGGAATGTCATGTGCAAGGTGAGTATGGATATCATAGGAGAGTAAGAGTGGAAGGTGAGAAATAGAGGGGTGATAAGTGGAAAAAAGGATGATAGGGTTTGGTGAGGCCACCTAGGGTTATGTGATCGCACATGTATTTAAGGGAGTAAAGTAAAATAATGAGGATTGATTCTAAGGGATGTGATGTGTGGGGTGCTAAATAGCTATGGTTGTGTGAGGCAAATAAGGATGGGCAACATAAGCCTAAATTAGGGTTTCTAAAGAAAACCCTAGGGTAAGGCAATGAGTGGACTTGGAGGTGTAAGATAGTGGGCATGGCCCATAGACTTAGGAATTGGGCCTCCAGTTTGAGTGAGTGGAGGAAGGAAAGGATGTTGGGGTGTGTTAGGAGGGGTAAAGTCTCAAGATATGGGATGCGCCCTCTTAGGAGTATAAGTGTAGATGGAGTGTGACATGCATGTCTAGGATGAAACTTGTTGAATAAGACACCGTAAGACACTAATCATTTAAAGAGGAAGACTGTTGAGCTAGGCCCAGATCGGACCACCGGCGAACAATAGTGGCCAGGAGTCGTGGTGCCCTAGAGATCGATCCACTGGTGAATAATAGTGGTCAGGAGCATTATGCCCTGTATGTTTCCAGTCCACCGGCTATAATAGTTAGGGATTCTATGCTCAACAAACTAAACATAATTGTGATAAAACATGGGAAAGAACTAAGTACTTATAGTAAAGCACCATGAGAGTTGGAGCTAGACCTGTCCACCAGCGAATAATAGTGCCAGGAGCATCTTGTCCTGGAGACCGATCCACCGAAAATAATAGTGGTCAGGAGCGTTATGTCCTATATGTTTTCTGTCCATCGGCTATAATAGTGGGGCTCCCACACTCGTATGGAATAACAATAAGCATGGTGTAAAATGAGTATTGATAAAAGATTTAAAGAATCTATTGATCCGGAATGTAGCTTAGCCTTTATTTATCTGTAATGAGTGTATGCTACTTATGTGATCATGCTTGTGTTATATGACTTGTATGTTGGCCTTAGTTATATGGTTACCTTTCTCAGTACGTAGCATTCTGATGACCTATTTCATGAGTGCTGCTCATTCCCAAAAGCAGAAGGCTCCTCTGAGTTTGTGCAAGTTGGTGATGCTATTTTTGATGCCTTCGATGCTTATGAAGCATCGAGTGGGGCTAAGTGTTGAGTATGAAATTGGCCTAGGGATTTAAGAGTGAGACTACCAGATTTACTTTTCATGTTCTTCTACGTTCTACTGGTTTACTCATACTTGATTTTATTGTATTGTAATCTTTATTCCTTTCGAGGAATTTTACTTATGTACTCTAGATTGTAAACCTTTTTCGTGTACTCTGATTTCTGTCATATGATTATTTCAATGCTTTTATGAATCCTAGCTTTGAGTTTGAAATATGATGATTTGTAATTTTTCTTTAGCCTTGTGGTTAGCATGGGACAAGTTGGGGGCTAGACTTGTACTAATCATAATGGTAATATCCCCAAAATTCATAAGTTTTGATTTACTTGCTTCCGCTGAATCTTAAAAAAAAATAAAATTTTTAATAGTGAATTTTTGAAGTGTTACACCTAACCTCAAAGCTTTCAAAGATAAAAGGAAGGGAAATCTAGAAGTGGGTGAAGGTAGTCAAACTAAGGGAGTGAAATGTTTCAAATGCCAAGGAGTTGGACATTATCAAAGTGAATGTCTAAACAAAAAGAGTCATGAAATTTCTAGGCTTAGAGGAGGCCAAAATGGAGGACGAAGTATCTAAGGCTGAAGCAGTCATAAAAGGAGGAACCAAAGTAGAGGAAGTGGCACCGAGTGTGGGGGATTCCCTTATAGTGCTGAGGGGTTTACAGATGAGGGTAGCCATTGAGGAGGAGTCCTAAAGGGAGAACATTTTCTATACAAAGTGCACCATACTTTGTAAGGTATGTTCCCTCATTATGGATGGGGGAACTTCTGCAAATGCAGCCTCAGCCAACTTGGTGGAAAAGCTAAATTTTCCAACTTAAGCGCATGGCAAGACATACCAGTTGCAATGGATTAACAATGGCTCCATGGTTGAAGTTACCAACAAAGTGGTCATACCATTCTCTATAAGAAAGGCCTACCAAGATTGTGTTGTGTGTGATGTTATTCCCATGTATTCATGTCTTTTATTGTTAGGTAGACTATGGCAAATTGGTAGAAATGTAAAACATGATGGTATGAGGAACACATATAGCTTGGTGTATGCTTATAAAAACATTATACTTACACCCTTAGCTATTGGTCCTCATTTGTTAGGGATAATAAGAAAGAAAAAATGATTTATTTGTTGATGGGAAGAGGGTGGAAAGGGCCTTATGAAAGGGGAAGGCCTTGTATTTGTTGACATTATTTTTATTATTCGAAGCTAGTGAGAAAAAACAACCACTTGACCCTCAGGTAAAGCATATACTAGGAAAGTATAGGGATGTTTTCCCAAATGACTTACATAGTGAGTTGCCTCCCCTAAGAGGCATAGAGCACCAAATTAACTTTATTCCCAGACCTAAACTTCTAAACAAAATGGCATATTAGTGTAACCCTAAACAAGCTATGGAACTCTAAAGGCAAGTTGAGGAGTTATTGCAAATGGGCTTCATAAGGGAATCCCTAAGTCCTTGTGTGATTCTAGCCATCTTAGTGCCCAAGAAGGATGGAATAATGTGCATATGTTTGGATAGTAGGGCCATCACCAACATTACTATCAAGTATAGGTATCCCATACATAGGCTTGATGATATGTTGGATCGCTTACATGGGCTAGTATCTTCTTCAAAAATGATTTGAGAAGTGGGTACTACCAAATACAAATAAAGGAGGGAGATGAGTGGAATATCACCTTCAAGACCAAGGGAAGGCTCATTGAGTGATGCATAGAGCAGCTTCATGAGACTCCTGGATGAGATCCTTTGACCTTTCAATTCAAAATTTGTGGTTGTATATTTTGATGATATTCTTATATTTTCCTCTAGTTGAGATGATAGCGTATAGAACTTAAGCTTTGTATTCTTAACCCTTAGAAACAACACGCTGTATAGGAAGAGAGAAAAGTTTGACTTTTATGTGCCCAGGGTCACCTTTTAGGGTTTTTTGTATCTAGGGATCAAATATCAGTGGATAAGTGAAAGGTGGAGGCAATAAGAACTTGGCCCACACTCACATCCATTAACAAAGTTAGATCTTTTTATATACTTTCCAATTTTTTATAGGAGTTCAATAAAGAGATTTAGTATGCTCTTATCACCTATCATTAAATGTCTCAAAAAGGGGCCTTTCAATGGACCAATCTCACACAAGAAGCATTCAACCTAATCAAAAATAAGTTGAGTGAGGTTCTCATCTTTTACCTACCTGACTTTGAAAAGGTATTTGAGGTTGAATATGATGCAAGTAGAGTAAGAATTAGGGTTATTTTTCTGCGAGAAGGAAGGCCCATGGCCTTTTTAAGTGAGAAGTATAATGGCGCAAGATTCAACTACAACACCTATGACAAAGAGTTTTATACCATAACATTAGTCGTATTACCTATGACTATCACAATTTTTATTCCATACATATCATAAGTCCCTTAAATACATAATTAGGCAATATAAGATCAAGTGTAGGCATGCTTAGTGGGTAGAATTCTTGTAATCTTTCTCCGTTATAGAAACGCATAAGAGTGGTACGACCAATATTGTGGTTGATGCCTTCTTAAGAAGATATTGTATGTTATCATCATTAGATGTTAGATTCCTAAGGTTGGGGCACCTTAAAGAGTTGTAAAAGTAGGATGAAGACTTTAATAGCTATATGGAAGAATAAGAAAAGCCTCAAGGACCATATCTAATGTAAGAAGTTTTTCTTTTCAAGAGTAATAAGATATGGATCCTGAAGTGTTCCATTTGAGAGCTACTCATCTGAGAAGTGCATGGAGGAGGTTTGGTAGGGTATTTTGACATAAAAAAAACTTATGATGTACTCCAAGAGCATTTCTTTTTCCCTTGTATGATGAGTGATGTGAAATCCCTCGTGGCCAAGTGTTCCACATGTTAAGAGTCATTTCCATCAAGGACTCTATACACCTTTACCCATTCCCCACTACCCATATGATCATGTAAGCATGAATTTTATAGTGTCCCTACCTAAATCAAAAAGGCAACATAATGAAATTATGGTACTAGTATAATATTTCTCTAATATGGCTCATTTTATCTCATATCATAAGATGGATGATGCCTACCAATCTCTACTTTACTGAAATAGTTAGGTTGCATGGTATCTCGAAAAAGAACATCTTTGATTGAGATACCAAGTTCCTTTTCTATTTCTAGAAATCCTTGTGAAGGATACTAAGTACCAAACTTATTTTTAGCACCATTTACTAGCCACAAATAGATAGATAAATAGAGGTTACCAACCACACAATCATAAACATGGTCAAAAAGTCCTTAAAAGATTGGGATATCAAGATGAGTCATGCCAAGTTTACTCACAATAACTTTCCAACATAAGCCACCTAGAATTCCCCATTTGAAATGGTGTATGGGGTGAAACTTAACACCTCCATTGACATCATTCCACTATCCATCTTGAAAAAAACAAGTTTTAAAGAAAAGTAGTGAGCCACAAAATTAAAGAAATTGCATAAACAAGTCAAGGCCTGAATTGAGAAAGTTAATGACATGAATCAAAAGAGAGCCAACAAGCATGGAGAAGAAAAAGATTTTGAATTAGGGGATCTAGTATTGTTGCATCTTCAAAAATAAAGGTTTATATCATGAAGAAAGAATAAAGTTATGCCCCAAAGTGATGGTACTTTCAAAAACCTTCAAATGATAGGCACCAATGCCTATCGACTTGAACTTACACCTGACATGGGAAATTTATCTCTATAGTCATCATGGGGGACTTACTCCCTTACCTTCATGACACACCTTTTGAAGATGAGGAGGTCCCTTCTCAAGAAGGAGAGGATGATGCAAGAGCATCCCAATATACCTAAACTAAAGATAATCTACTTATTAATTTTTTTAAAGTTGAGGAGTTTAAAACTCTTCTCATTTAGGTTAGTAAATAATTAAACTATCAAATAGCCATGTAAGCCAAACAAACTACACCACCTTATATTTTCATGGTTCATATTCACCTACTTCATGGCTGGCCTAAACACTCCCAAAATATGGCTCCTAAAGTAACTCCATATTTTTGCACACCTCTACTCTTTTTCACCACCTCAACATGCCACCACTTTAGCTGAGTACACCTGCTGGAACACCAATATTTGTGCAGAATTTGTGGACTTTGGGAAGACCATTATGATATCATCAAGGACCCCTAAACCTATCTTAAATTAAGGAACATGCAATTAGCTTCTCAATAGTAATATCCAACATGTTAACCAATTAGATTAGCTACTAGCTCTAAACATATTTAGCTTAGCTTAGTTAAAGTTTGTTGTTTAACTTTCCTAAAGTGTAATTTATGTATTCAAATCCTAATTATAGTGTAAAATATCAATCAAAGGGTGAATGGGGCTATGCTACATTTTGACATACAATCAACTAGCTAAGTCATTTCTAGAAGGCTTAGCTAATCTAAGTAGTCTTAACTATGGTGGAGGGTATACCAACTAGCCTACATGGTTATCCCTATTAACTTGGTTGACAACCACTCCCCTTCCTATGTTAAAAGAGTAGTAGGGTATACAAGGAGAGCATCTCTCTTTGGCTGGGAAATCCCCCTTGTATTCGATATCTTCTAAGTGAAGGATGAGTTTAGTGTTACAAAATCTTGCACCATTGATGATAAAGGTGGTAACCTTAGTTGGTTGATACAAGTTGTTAAATTTTTAGTGCTCAAATTCAAGTTCAATCTTCTAGATTTCTCCTCAACGCCCTTTCTTATTTTTGTTTTTGTTAAAGCCCATCTCCAACTTCAATATTAATTACTTAGCTTAATGCAATTTCTTTAGCATTATGAATCATAAGTGGTTCATTACTAATTACTTACCTTAATGCAATTTTTTTAGCATTATGCATCATAAGTGGTTCATTAGCTTTAGTTAGACTATATGTTCTATAATTTGGATAAACTTTCATGGAATCTGAGACCATGGAGAGGTAATCAATCCATTTCTTGAATAATAACTATGAAAAGAAAATGAAAAAAGTAATAATGGCTAGGTAGGAATTTTTGATGTTATATGTTGGTATGAGTATATGCAATTTTAGAATTGGTATTGAATGGTTTGACAAATTAACTTGAGATAAAAACATGAATTTTGGAGGAGAAATTATGTTGTGATGATTAATGGTGAAATATATATTGTAAGATAAAAATGTGTGATGTGATGTTAATCCATCTTAATTTGGTTTAGTAGGAAGTTATAAGTATGATTTGCATGAAAATGCTTGCTTTGTGATTTTAGAGGGAAAACCGATCAACTGGTTGGGCCTAATCAATCAACTAGTTCCTTATAACACTTGACTAATCGACCTAACCCATTGACTAGTAGGTCTATAGTGACCTTGACCTTACTCTCTACTTATACCCATCGACTATTTGGGCCAAACCAACCGACTATTATATGGCCAATTGAATAGTTTTTCCAAAATAATTGACTAGTTTGAGGAAAGACTGGTTTATTTAAGCCAAATTGTTTGACCGGTCTGCTTGAACCAATAGACTAGTTTGGCCAGACCAATCAACTGTGTGGGCTAGTTTTTGTGATTTTAATTTCTTGGCTTGTATATGCTTTGATATTGTGTACAACATTGTTATATGACTATTTAATGGGTAACATACATATGTTACCATGGATTAATAACCTAATAGAAGGATTAAATGAACAATACTTTATGACATACACAATAGGTGTTGTAAAGGCCTTGATAGGTAAACCTCAAATAAAATGTGATGGTTTTGAAAAAGGTGATGAAACACGGACTGTGTTTTGGATGGATTAATGTAATGGATATGGTTAATATTGAGCAAGCATAATGGATATCCCACACATTGTTGGGGATGGAAAAGGTTAACATGGAATAAATATATGAATTTCTTGCTTACATATTATATGAGCCTTGTGTAATTACGTAACCTCAAGAATAATGTACTAATCCTTTAAAGTAAAAGATAATCCAGATGTGTATGGGTCTGGGTTACTCAATCCTCAAATAGCTACAAGGGGTTAGTCTACTTTTGGACATTTATTAGTGCCTTTAGGAGGGGATCTTAATAGATCCCCGTGCCTTACCCACTCTAGACACTAATGATGTAATATGGGTTATCTATACTAAAGATTCTGATTGCTTAGGCGACTGGATTTGGCTAGGACTTATATCCATTGTGGTTATTTAGCTTTAGCCTAGACTTATGTCCATTGGTGGTTACTTGGCTTCAACTTGGACTTATATCCATTACATTTATTGGCTTTGGCCTAGATGTTTTGTCCTTCATTTGGATAGGATTCTATAGTATGTGAGACAATGGAGTGGTGCATAGTCAATCGCTTGATGATAATGATAAAAATTTGGAATGAATACTTGGATAGTAATTGGAATGAATACCTGGATAATGATTGGAATGAGTAATTGGATGATAACCTAGATAAGTATGTGGATCGAAAATTGAATATGTATTTGAATGAGAATAAAATAAGGATGTGGTAGAATTAGAAGATAATAGAAAAGGAATGGAAAAGAGAAATAATGAATGTAAATGAATAACCTAATTGATTGAGCAGGTTGGAAAATAAATATAAAAAATCATGTGAATGGATGGCGCTAACCCTATTTGTCATTTGGATGACCTTCTTAATACTTTTATGTGACTATCTATGGTATTATACTATGAATACAAGCATGATGCATCCTAAATTACCTAAGTTTTGCATGCCATTAAATTCTAATGCATATTTGACCATGATAGAGTAGGTACATTTAATTATATGGCATTGGCATAACTTATGTTAAGTATGATATCCATGATATGAGAGAACCTTGTATGTTTGTAACTTTCATTGAGGAGGTAAATTGGCATACTTAGCATGTACTGTACTGATGTGCCTATTTGCTCCATTACTTGCTCATTCCTACTAGTAGAGAGCGAGGTGTTGATTTTTTGGGGATGGTTAGCAGTGGGCCTACCTTATCTTAGGTTGAGGGGTTAAGAGTGTTGACAATGAGTGATTTTTGTGAGGCTTAAGATGGACCATGATTTTGGGGCACTCCCTAACATGTTTTCTACCATAAAAACCTTATATTTTAGTTAATCTATATCCCTATATTTAACTATATCAGGGACCCTCAAGGTCTTATGGTGTAAACACTTTCTTTAAATATTTATGTGTTTTATTCTTATGCACTCTATTTTAGTTTTCTTGGCTAGGTTTTTTAGCATTATATCTAACATAGGATGGGAAATTGGTGTCTATCCTGTGTTAGGTATGGTAGTAGCACATCATTTTTTCTATGTATACTTATTATTTTCCTCTTCCATAATATTTTAAAATGAAAATTTTTAGTAGTAAAAAATTGGGGTGTTATAGTAGAAGAGTCTGGTAAGATGTGGAATAACTTATTATTAGTTATATGTGCTATCCATGATACGTATGGTTCATTGATAGGAATGATGAACTATGAATTATCCAATTCTTTGCATGGTATGAAATCCTATTGCATTACATGATCATGATGATGCATGCAGAGCTAAGTGTATCATGTAAGTATGATATCATGTTTTGGTATGATTTCAGTTGTTATCTTAGGCCTTATATGTTTGTGACATCTATTGAGAAGGTAACGTGGCTTAATCAATATGTAGCTTACTAATGTGGCTATTTTTTTAGTCTGCTGCTCAATCTCATTAGTAGAAGGCCATGTGTAAGTTTTTAGGACAATAGGTAGCTAGCCTACCTTGGAATGGGCTTAGGGGATTGTGATTATGGACACTTAGAGATCTTTATAGGTCCTTAATAAACAAGGGTTTTAGCGCTTTGCCCTATTGTTATGTTTATTCTATTATATTTCAAATTGCTCTATCCTATGCATTAGAATATTTTATAGACTTGTAGACGTCTTTGTTTGTAAACATTTTCTTGAATTATCTACATATCATATCTCTTTCCTACTCTATTCTTTTATTTGGATTGGTTGGTTTTATTAGCCATGCATATAATATGGGATTATGTAGGGCAAGTTAATAGGAATTTTAAATAAGGACTATTGGAGAATTTATTTAATTTATTGCTCTTTTTAGATTGAAAGGGATTATGCAGGGCAAGTTAATAGGAATTTTAAAATAATTTATAAAGATTATCTCTATATTTTTTTAGGGCCCTAAATTAGCCTAAAAAGGAGAATAAATATTTTATTTAATTATTTAAATAATCTTACTCTAAGTACCCAAGGTAAATACTCTAAATATTTATATAAAATAAAATACAAAAATAAAATAACATGAAATAATCCTCTTTCCTCCTTTTTCTTCCTTTTCCTTTTTCTTCTTCTTCCTTCCTTTCTTTTCTTCCTCTTCTCGCCCGTTGGGCCAGCCCGCGGCCCAACTCCCCTTTCCTTTCCTCCTTCCCACGGCCTAGCGCCATTCGATCCTCCCCTGTGACAGTAAAATGCAGCGTTTCGCCCCTCCTTCCGCTGAAACGCTGCGCTCCGATTAATGAAGTAGTCGTTGCCTACCGGCTACCTAACGCCGCGCTTTGGTCAGAAACTCACCAAAACGCCGCGTTTTAATAAGGCATTTTGACCGTTGCCGAACCGGCCGGTCCCCCCTTCTTTTTCTTTTCTCCCCGGACCGCCGGTCCGGCCTCCTTCCCTTTCCTTCTTCTCACTCACAACCTGCAAATCGCCGCCCATCCCCCTTTGCGCCGACCGCCTGCCTGTGCCGCGTGCACGCCGCCTTTCCCCCTTCCTGCCCTTCCAGCCACCCTCCCCCTACAGGCCGACACCCCGCCATCACTCCCAGGCCTGCCCCGCACCTTTTTCCCTTTTCCCGACAAACCAACAGGTCTGCCATGGCAGACCCGCGTCAGCCTGCCACCGCCGGCCGGCGTGCCACCTGACCTGCCTCCCTGTCCCCTCTCTTGATACTCCCCCGATTTCAAGCCTATAAATACACCCCAAGGACCCTACATCGGGTTTTTTCGAAACCATAGCCCAGAAAACCACCCTGCGCCACCCTTATTTCAGACAGCTGCCCCGTCGCTGCCGCCCATCGCTGCTGCTCGATCCACCACCAAAACTCTTCCTTGCATCACCCTCCACCGACCTAGACCTCCCTCACCCCTTGGTTTGCTCTGCACGCACCACCCCGATCGTGCAAAGTGACCCTCCCGATCAACCCAGCTTTGAACCTCGCCGCCCTTCTCACCGCCACCCACTGCCGTGCCGCCACTTCCAGCACTCCCTCTGCCTTCTAAAACCACTAAGGGAGCTTCCCCAACCTCCCTATACCCTCTATTTTCCCTGCCAACCTCTCCTTTTCCTTCCTTCCCCCTCCACCACTTCTCCACCTTCCTTCTCCCCCATCACCGCTGCCGCCGCCGTGGGCCGTGCACCGTCACCTGTGCCACCAGCACCCTAGGTGGCCCTCTAAACTTTCCCAACCCCTAAATCCTTGCTGTTCAAGTGTTAATTATTTTTAGTATCCTTAGTATTATTCTTAAGGTTATCATCATTATTTATTATTATCATTATTATTATTATCATTATTATTATTATCATTATTATTATTATTATTATCATTATTATTATTATTATTACTTAACCTAGATTCGAAATAATCATAACTATTATGACTATTAATATTAATGACCTATCACCTTAGTATTATTATTTCAACCTCATCCTCATTATTACTTTTATTATTATTATTACTATTATGGTTATTATTATTACTACCATTATTATTATTATTATTAGTCTCACTATCATCATTAGTAATATTGCTATTAGTAGTATTAGTATAATACTAAGCTCACTAAATATTGTTACCATTTTTATTAACATTGAAACTATTACCGTTAATAAATAATACTATTATATTTGCCTTAAATTATCGTAACTATTAAGACCTATTTTGATTAGTAGTAGCATGATTAACTACCTTAAGAATGAAACCTACTTGCTTTTACTTATGAAGGCATTATTAGTATTGATAGCCCTAATGGTAAGTTAAAGATAAGGTAAGGTAGAAAGAACGATGTTTTGGGTCAGAGGGAAATTAACCTCTAGTTTTTCCCTCTTATAGGCGAATTAAGTCGAAACCCGGAGGAGGCGTAGGAACGTGCTCCAAGACCGGTGTCGTGTTAAGTAAGGACGAAGCTATGGCCCTGTGCTATGTGTGATGTGATGTGTTGATTGTTGCGTATACCATGCTAATATGTACTATATGATTTATGGATAACTTGTCTCATGTGTAGCGCAGCTTGGAATTTCAGGTACTTCGTGTGTACTTTCTATTATATGAGCATGACATGTTTATGTATGATATTTATGATGTGTTGATACAGCCCTCTAGGACATGCATGCTAAGGTTTTGGTAACATGAAATGATAATAAAAGAATAACGGGAAAGTGGACGTTTGGGAAGTTTGTATGGGGGGGCTAGATCTTGCATGGGCGTGATCCTTACATGGGAAAAGTTGATTTGGGTTGTAAGTAAGAGTTTTGGAGAGCCTTAGAGTGATTGGAGACTTGGTATGAAAAATAGTATGTGAGTTGGTGCATAAGAGACTTGATTAGGGTTTTGTGAGTAAGTGGGTGTTGGGGAGTCTGCAGGGCGTATTTAAATTCTGCATGGGGATGCATCTTACGTGAGGAAAGTTGATTTAGGAAGTAAATAAGATAATGTCAAAGTTATGGGTCCATTGGAGACTTGGGTGCAAAATTTTACGTGGGTCGGTGTAAGGGTGTCTAAGGGACCCAATTAGGGTTTGGGAGAAATTGGGAAATTTGAAGGGTACAAGGGTAAAAATGATCAAGGAAGGATGGAGTATGGGGTTGAGAGTGAGGACTCGCTTATATAAAGGATGAGTATGGGTTTCTACATGAGAGAAGAGATTTTGGGGTGAAAGAGGGATGTTACTTGTTGAGGAAGTAAAGTGCTAGGTTTTGGCGCGGCCAACTAGGGTTGGCATGGTCAACTAGGGTTTTGGCGTGGCGAACTAGGGTTTTGTCGGTCACACGTGAACTTGGGAGATAAAGTAATACATTTGGGGAATTTCCTAATAAAAGTGAGGTGCGAGATAGAGAACAAAGTAACATTTGGGTAAGTAAGAAAGAGTGGGGCCACATAGGTCCGATTAGGGTCTCCGAGGAGGAACCCTAGAGGGATGAGGACATGCGGAGTCGATATCATATATGTTGGGATGGCCTATATTCTTGGAGATTGTGCCTTACTATATGCCACTATGCCTAATTCTACGGGGGATGGATGTCGGGTGTGAGAAGAGGTACGAGTCCCAAAATATGGGACGGTCCCTCTGGAGGGGAAAGAAGTAGAGTATCAACCGCATTTATGTCAAGGGTGTGATGTGATTCAATAAGACACAGATAAGACATTAATTATGTAAAGCGAAAGACTGTCGAGCCAGACCCAGTCCGGTCCACCAGTTAGAATAGTGGCCAGAGGCGTTCTGCCCTGGATGTTTATTTCCGGTCCACCGGCTATAATATTGGTTAGAGGTGTTCTGCTCTGAGTGTTTATTCCGGTCCACCGGCTATAATAGTGGGGGATTCGGGCTCGATAGACCCAAACGAATAAGTTAATCCACAAGAAAGATACTAAGTACTTACAATGAAACACCATGTGAGTCGGGGCCAGTCTGGTCCACCGGTTAGAATAGTGGCCAGAGGCGTTCCCCCCTGGGTCTTGATTCCGGTCCACCGGGTATAATAGTTGTAATACCCCGTATTTTTAAAATCCATATTTATTAAGTTTAATGATTTTATTAGCGTAATTTGATGTAAACATTTAATTATTTTAATTTTGATTCGTTTTATGGAATTTATCAACGATTTCGAATTTATAATTGAACGTAATTAATCATTTTCGGGAAGTAATATTTTATCGACGTTTTAATTAATTGAATGTAATACTAATATTTTCGGGAAGTTTAAATTAAAAATATTTTCGGAACTTATTTAAGAATTTCTTTTTGGGATTAATTTTCTTCCGTTCTATGCTTTTTAGTTTGCGGAAAACCGATTTCGGAAATTATTAAAATTAGTCTTGATTTATTAGAAATTGACTTAAATATTTTATTATAGGTTTTTAAATATTATCTTAGGGTCTTATAATGTATTTCCGTAAATAATATAAATTTTTACGTTCGTTAGTAAATTCTTCCGAAAATGTTTCTGAAATTCTTTATATAACCTTTTTAATTATTTTAAGCGTTCGGATAGTATCGAAAATATTTTTTGTTTAATAAATTTAGATAAAATCGTCAAATGGTAATTTTTAAATATTTAGTCTTTTATTCTATATGTGAATTCCCCAAAAAAAAAAACTCGCACCCGTTGGACCCCGACCCCCCTCTTCTTTTTCTTTCTCTCTTCCCTACCTCGACTCCTCTCCTGATCTGCCCCTGTTTGTAGCCCCAGAACCCTAGCCCTCACCTCCTCCCTTGCTCCGCCACCTCCTCCTCCTCCCTACTCGCCGACCTCCAACCACCGTCGACCACCACCACAACAACCACAACAGCAGCAGCCGTGCAACAGCAGCCCATGCAGCAGCGCGTCAGTAGCGGGCGGCAGCAGCGGGCGACAGCAGCTGCAGCAGGCCACGCAGCTCGCGCCACCGCCCGGCCACCAGCGAGCCCTGCTGACCACCGGCGAGCCACCCTCGTTCCCCGACGAAGCTTCTCCGGCATTTTCTTGTCCCAATTGTGTTGATTTCTTTCGGTATAAATTTCCGAAAACCCTAATATATATATTTGATTAATTGAGTATGGATTAGCTTATGAAAAGCTAAATTGGTTGTTTATTTATGTATATATGTGCTGGAAGATTGATATGGATAGGTTAATTGTGTGGTTGTGTTGGAATTATGGAAAAATTGGATTTTTGGCCGGGTTATGCCCGAATTTTTCGGATTCATCCGTTTTTGCGATTTCGGACAAATTGATTATACAATATGTTTTAAAATGTATCCAATTTCATTTTGGAACCGTCAATTTGAGAAATTTATGCAGAATTTATCGGAATTTGAATTCTAGGTCAAATTTTGGGTGTAATGAAATTGGGTCATATAATTGAGCCGTTTCGCTCAATTGATTTTACAATGTTGTTTAAAATGTATTTAATTTTATTTTGGAAGTGTTGATTTGGGAAAATTGTACGTAATTGATCGGAATTGGATTTTTAGGTCAAAACTCCCGCGGGTTTAAATTGGTTTGGGTAATCGGGTTATTTTATTCAATTGACTATATAAATTACATTATAATATGTTTAATTACATTTTCGAACCGTCAATTGATATGTTTTGGCAAGAATTAATCGGATTTGCGTTCCGGGCTCAAAAACCCTAATTGGGCTAAATTGTGTATTTCTTTTACTAGTTTTGAGCAATTGATTATTTGATATGCTATAAAATGTGTTCAATTACATTTCCAAACATTCAATTTGATTAAATTTATAGAATTTTACGAATTGTATTTTCGGGCCTAAAACCCTAAATTTCAAGTGAGATTATGAAATCGATTACTTGTATTGTTGTTTTTCTAAAATTGAATGTATAGAAATGGTTGAAATGGTATTAATTGCCTTCTAATACCTTAATTTGAATTAATTAAATTGAATTACCTGAGTTTGTGTCGTGGGCTTTAAAACCCTAATTTTAAAGATTGATTATCTGGAATTGATTAATCGGAAGATTGTTTTGTTGAAATTGATTATCTAGATTTATCTAAAATTAGTTTAATTGTGTTTTAAAACTATCAATTTGAGGTAATCGAAGTGATTTGGCTGATTCGTAGTTTAGGCATGAAAAACCCTAATCTTCGGGGATGATTTTATAAAATTGATTTTTGCTATGCGTCTTTTATCTAATCGATTTCTATCTTTGGGTTTTAAATCATTTAAATTATGTTTTAACTTAATCGGTTTGAATTTGGTGCTATGTAAATGGTTGAGTTACCTATTTAGTTATAAAACCTAATAAATAAGTTATTTTCAATAAATTAACTTATGATCGATTATTCCGTCTCGGGCTTTCCAAATTAAGTTGAAATGTCCCAAGCGATATTGTATTAATCCATTTTGATTTAGTTTTAACCTTAAATATTAATAAAGCTATGCTTTTAAGTTCTAAGTTTTGGGCACGTTTTCTAAGAAAGATCAATTGTGTTGTTTGTGTTTATTTAATTAGAATATGTGAATTATTGATTGATAGAATAGTGTCTAATTTAGTTTTCGATTTCCATCGGATCTAGGAAAGCTTTCTCGTGGATCCACAAGCTAGTGATCTCTCTCCCTCTTATCTCCCTTAGCTAGCTTCGGATCCAGGTAAGTCTCTACTTACCTCTACTTATGGGTAATTAGTAAGGACGTAACTAAGGCCACCTATGTGTATTACATGTTTTACCTGTCTTGTATGCCTTGTGCGGTTGTATGCTAGAATCTATATATTATCTGTGTATTTATGTAGCGCAACGTGGAACCGAGGTATGTTATCGTGCTCTTGTCTGTATGTGCGAATATGGTATGATACAAATATAATGTGATGTGATGTGACCCCTACGACTCATGCTAGGATATTTGATGAGGTGTTGTGGAGTGGGGACTTGAAAGAGAAAAACAAGCAAGTAAGATAACCAAGGGGAAGTACGTTGGTTAACGTGGGTATGGACGACCTAGGTAGTCTGTAATCTGTGAAATGATGAGGAAAAAGGGAATTAAATAAAATAGAAGAGTGGGAGAAAATAAGGTTGCATGGGAGAACTAGATTTTGCATGGGAATGATAGGGTTTGACATGGTGGAAACGATAGGGTTTGCATAGGGAGGTTAAGGTCCGCATGGGGGCGAACCTTACGTATAAAAAGTTACTTTAGGACATGGGGAGACTAATGGAAGTTCTGTTTGGAAGTATGGAGGCTCGAGGTGAAAAATAGTATGTAGGGTCATATAAGGGTACCTAGGGTTTGGGAAGGAAACCCTAATTTGAGAAGGTGGAAAAAGAAAAAAAATGAAATAATAAGAATAAATGAGGAGGAGTGAGGTATGAGGGAGAATTGAGTCTGAGGGTCATGATTTGGTTTCCAATGTGAGAAATGTGCTAAGTATGATAATTACAACGGGTGTTTAGTGGCCTAATGTAAGCGTAGGAGATAACTCAGTAACCTAAACCGAGTAGGGATATAGCTAAGGCTAAATGTGTGATATGTGTCCTACGTGCCATGGATGTTCTATATGATTTATGCGTTGTGGTCTTAAAAGCCATTATTCTAATTGTTTCATGTGTGGCGTGGCTTGGAATCGGGTTGTGTGCATGTGCCCTCATTAGTATGTGATAGTACACATATACTTTCAGTTTTGATGCGATGAGTTGAGATCTCTGACCCTGCATGACAAAGGTGAAATGCCCTCGAATAAGATACATTAAAACACTAACGACTTACAGAGAAAGATGTTGAGCCGAACCTAGACCGGTCCACCGGCTATAATAGTGGCAGGGTATCTTACCCTCGCGACCGTTCCACCGGCTACAATAGTGGCAGGGCATGTGCCCTCGCGACAGTTCCACCGGCTATAATAGTGGGGGATTTCGTGCTCAACAAACCAAACGTAAAAGTGATAAGACATGGAAAGATACTAATATTTACAGTGGAATACCTTGTGAGTCGGGGCCAGACCAGTCCACCGGCAAATAATAGTGGCAAGGTATATTACCCTGCGACCGTTCCACCGGCTATAATAGTGGGGTTCCCGCACTCACATGAATTGATAAAGACTATGATGTGAATCGACTACATTTACCAGAGATCTAAAGAACGAGTCTACTCGATTGGGGCTGAGCATGTCCCTAAGTAATGCTCGGGGCTGGACATGTCCCTAAGTAATGTCCGGGGCTGAGCATGTCCCTAAGTAATGCTCGGGGCTGAGCATGTCCCTAAGTAATGCTCGGGGCTGGACATGTCCCTAAGTAATGTCCGGGGCTGAGCATGTCCCTAAGTAATGCTCGAGGCTGGACATGTCCCTAAGTAATGTCCGCGAGGCTAAATGCCCGTTTGATAAATGCCCGATTCGGCTTGGTTTGGTTCGGCATTGCCCGTAAATGCCCGTTTGATAAATGCCCGATTCGGCTTGGTTTGGTTTGGCGTTGTCCAAAAATGTCTGGTTGGTTGGTTTAACATTATCCATAAATGCTTGGTTGGTTTATCTGAATCTTTTATCGGTTTAAGATATTACATATGTTTCGCATGTTATTATATGTGGATGGTAGGACTTGTGATGTGGGTTTGAGTATGTGTAATATTGTATCAACCTATTGTATCATAATTTAATATGCACTTGATGTTATAGTTTACGTCTCTTCCATAAGGTAGGGTAATGGGATTTACTCAGTATTGGACCCGTACTGATACTACCTTGGTTGAATGGGTCCTGTGATGATCCACTGATGGTGGGGAGCAGACCTCTTGTGCAGGTTTAAGATCGGACTGTTTTGGGGAGGAAGACTTGACTTGAGAGAATAGGCAATCCGGATATTTATCCTTCGGGATTTGTTTTGTTTAATTGTATTCATATTTGGAAGTTGCAAGTGTTTTATTTAAATCTCCAAGGGTTTTGTAATTGACTTCTAGTTTCTCGTAATGCTGTTATACTTTTAAAATTCGGATTTAATTGTTTGATTGGATTTAGCCTTAGCACTTAGTACTGGAACGGTAGGAGTGAATCGGTCTGGTACTAAGTGTGGCGGTAATACCCCCGAGTTTACGGTTTTATCATTTGCTTCCGCTAAACCTTTGATTTTAAACGAAATTTTTCAGTAGTAAATTTGGGGGTGTTACAATAGTAGTCAGAGGCGTTCTGCCCTGTGTGTTTATTTTCGGTCCACCGGCTATAATAGTGGGGCTCCTGCACTCACATGGACTAATGAAGAATGCGTTGAATGAATATGAATGAAGTAATCCATGGGAAAATACTAAGTACTTATAGCGAAACACCATGTAAGTCGGGGCCAGTCTGGTCCACCGGTAAGAATAGTGGTCAGAGGCGTTCTGCCCTGTGTGTTTATTTCCAGTCCACCGGCTATAATAGTGATCAGAGGCGTTCTACCCTGAGTGTTGATTTCTGGTCCACCGGCTCTAATAGTGGGGCTCCCGCACTTACATGGATTATTAAAGAATATGTGTAAAATGGACATATTATTAACGAGGATAAAGAATAAGTCACCGGATAGTACTTAGGCCTTATCTTGTGTGTTATCGCATGTTACTTATATGGTTGTGCTATGTGGGCTATGTGGTATGATTGTATGCTTGGCCTTAGCGCACCTACACCCTTACTCAGTATTGGACCCGTACTGATACTACCTTGGTTGAATGGGTCCTGTGATGATCCACCAATGGTGGGGAGCAGACCTCCTATGCAGGTTTTGACCGGTTACTAAATTGGGGGTGGAAGGCTTGACTTGAGTGAGTAGGCGATCCGGATATTAGTCCCTTGGGATCTGTTTTATTTAGCTATATTTTGTACTACGCTTCTTGTTTTGAAACCGTACTCTTCAGTTGTACTCCTAAACGATATTCTAACTGTTGTTGACTCGTGTTTTCGTGAATGACCTATGTTAACTATGAACCTATGTTTTGATGATGCTTACTTAACGATTGTATAGTTTAGCCTTAGCACTTAGTATCGGAACGGTAGGAGTGAACCGGTCTGGTACTAAGTGTGGCGGCAATACCCCCAAGTTACGGTTTTAATTCTTTCGCTTCCGCTAAACTTTTTGATTTAAACGAAATTTTTCAGTAGTATATTTGGGGGTGTTACATTGTGTCCCAGAAATGCCTCGAAAATTTCTAATTTTATAAATTATATTTAAATGAGGTTTTATTAGAAAAATTATTTAAATAAATTATTTTCATTAAAATAAAAGGATATTTAATTAGGAAAAATAAAGAAGGAATTTATAAGTATTTTAATTAGGAGGAATTTGGGTATTTTAACTAATTAATGATTTTATTTAGAAATTAATTAAATAAATTATTTTATTTAAAATAAGAAGGAGAAAATAGTTTGAAATTAATAATAATTTTATAAATGATTTAATTGAAGAAAATTAGGGTGTTTTTACTAATTAAAATAGAATTTATGGAAAATCTTTCAAAAATCCTAATTTAGCCTAAAAAGTGATTTAAATATTATTTTATTTAAATATTATTATTTTTAAATATATCAAATATTTTAATTAATTTAAATACCCAATATTATTATTTTTCCTTTTCCCCTTTTTCCTTTTTCCTTTTCTTCTTCCTTTTTCTTTCTTTTTCTCCTTTTCTTTTCCCTCCCCTTTTCCCCATTGGGCTGCCATCTCCCGCGGCCCAAACTCCTCCCTTCTTCCTTCTTAGGCACGGCCCAGCCCGCGCCGCGCATCCTTCTTCCGCCCCATGCCACACGGCGTTTTGAGCCCTTTTCAACCGAAACTCGGCGTTTCATTTAAACGCCTTCGACCAGCGCCAGACCAGCCTGGTCTGCCCCTCTTTTCTTTTCTTTCTTTCTCCCCTGAACCGCCCGGTCCCCCACCTTTCTTCTTCTTCTTCCTTCCTTCCCCCGTTCGACGCCGACCTTCGACCTGCACCTGCACCGCCGCCCCGCCCTGGTTTTTCTCCGGCGATCTCGCCCGAATTGACCGAACTTTTCCTCCCTTTCTCTTCCTCTTGTTTCGGTAGCCTCATAAACCCAACCAAATCTCCCTCTTCTCGCGCCATCCTCTCTCTCTCTCTCCTGCGCACACCCATGCCCGTTTTGCTGCCGCCGGCCAACCCACGCCACCGGCGACCGGAACCCTAATTTCATTACCCGGAGCCAACCCACAGAACCCTACCCTCTCTTCTAAAGCCTATAAATATCCCCCATAATAACCTGTATCGAGACTTTTGTTTTCATAACCCAGAATCCCGACCTTGCCACCGCCCACCCCTTTAGACGCTTCGCCCGCCGCCTCCGGCCAACTTCACTACCATCCCTGACCACCAAACTCTTCCTTGAACCTTTCTCTAGCTAGCCAAACCTCCTTCCCCCTTCGATTCTTCCTTCATAAGCCGAACGAGCTGTGCAAAGTTGCCTTCCCAAACAACCCTTTCTTCCACCTCCGCCACCCTTTGCGCCGCCCTTAGCCACCTCTTTCGCCGTTTCTGCCTCTTCTTTCACCTCCAAAATCTTCTACAGACCTTCCTCTATCTCCCCATACCTTTATTTTCCTCTTTCTCCCTCTCCTCCTCTCTCTTTCTCCTTCTCCTCCATTCGGCCACCACCACCGCCGCCGTACGCCGCCACCTTTGGCTGCGCCACCACCCTCATTCTGTTCCTCTCCTTCTAGGAAACTCAAAACACCCAAGCTCTGATCTTAATTCTCCCCATCTTATTCCCAGCATGCAACTTTCCCTTCTTTCCTCTCTTTTTCCGGCCACTGCCGCCACCGCCGTGCGCCACCGCCGGTGCCGCCTATTCCCACCGACATTTGGTTGAACCCTAGACCCTCTCAGCTATTTTCCCTATTTTTATAACCCTTAAATTATTTTATTTCAATTATTTACATATAAATACTATTATTATTATTATTCTTAATATTAATATTTTAATATGCATTATTATTATTATTATTAGTATTAATATTTTATTATTGTTTATGTTGAGGGCTGAAGCCTAATATATTTTAATTCGATTTTATTATTATTCTTCTTATTATTTCTATAATTACTATTATTAATATTAAAATGTTATAAGTATAACTATTATTATTATTATTATTATTATTATTATTATTATTTTCTATTTCGAATTTCCATTATTCTTATTTATTATTATTAATATAAATATTTTAACATTAGTGTTGTTAATAATGTCATTATTATTATTATTATTATTATTATTATCATAATCATTATCATCATCATCATTATTATTATTATTATTATTTATGAATTGGGTTATTTAGTTTACAAATAATCTTTTTAGTATGATTTTGGTAAAGGGTCTGAATCCCTTATTTCACTTTATTTTTGAGTAATGCCTTTTTATTATTATTTCTACTATTTTATTATTCTTAGTAATATTAATATTGATATTATTTTGGTATTTTTGTTATTATTATTTTATCAAAAAAAACTATTCTTATATTAAATTAGTGTTCAATATTATTTTGATTGGAGAGAGTCTAATTTTAGCTTTTCTCTCAAAATAGGTAAAACCAGTCCAAACCCTAAGGAGGCGTAGGAGCGTGCTCCAAGACCAGTGTCGTTTTAGGTAATGAGTGCTAAGGCCTTTTATGTGCTTACGTGTATTATGTGTTTCGCATGTTATGTATCTAGTGTTTAGTATTAAATATTTTATATGTGGTATGACTTGGATTTGAAGTATGTTTTGTATGGCATTTGTGTTATTTATGTATGATAATTTGTGTTGTGTCCCTATAAGACATGCATGAGAGGATGTCGATGTGGTTGTGTGAGAGAAAGGATGAAAAAGGAGGATGGGGAAAGAATTTGATTAAGGGAAGTGAGTTAACCTAATTTTATGGTTTTATAAAGAATAATCTAATGTATGATTTTATGTGTGGAAGAACATAATTTAAGGTTTGTTTGGGAGAATCTAATTTAGGATGTTATTTGGGAGATGGTAATTTATGATGTTATATGGGATATTCGGATTTATGGTTTGTTTGGGAGAATTTAAATTAGGATGTTAATTGAGAGAAGGTAATTTATGAGGTTATATGGAATAATCAAATTTATGGTTGTTTGGGAGAATCTAATTTTTGACGTTATTTGGGAGAATGTAATTTATGATTTGATTGGGAGAATCTAATTTATGATTTGTTTAGGGGGAATCTAATTTATGGTTTTGCTTGAGAGATTCTAATTTATGATTTTATCTAGGAGAATCTAACTTATGGTCTTGTATGGGAGAATCTACTTTGTGGTTATGAAAGGGGAGAATCTAATCAATTGTATTATGTGGACAAATCTTTGGGTTTTATATGATTTGAATCTTTGGGTTGGTATGGATTGAATTTAGGGTTTTGTGTGAATGAATCTTTGGGCTTAATATGGTTGAATGTAGGGTTTTGTAAGGATGAATCTTCGGTTTTATGTGATTTGAATCTAGGGTTTGGTAGGGATGAATATTTGGTTGGTATGGATTGAATTTAGGGTATTGTATGACGGAATCTTGGGATTTGTGTGGTGGTATTAGGGTTGCGTGGTGGAGTTAGGGTTTTGCATGGGAGTTAATGATTGCATGGAATTTAGGGTTTGCATGAAAAGTTCGAATGGTTGCATGGGATGTGTAAAGTCTGCATGGGAGTAAAATTTACGTATGAAAAGTTAATTTGGGATGTAAGGAAGGTAATGTAAGCGTTGTTTGGGTAGTTGAACACTTGGGATGGAAAATAGCATGTGGAGCAAATTAAGGGTACGGAGGACACTGAATTAGGGTTTGGAGTGGTTAACTATAGATTTTGAGGCTGCTTAGAGTTTTGGGTTATCACGTGTATTTGGTAATTAAAGTGTAATTATGGAATTTTATGATTTGTGATGTGTGGTGATTTATGCATGTTCGGTGAAAGCCTTTGAATAAAATACTTAAGACATTAATCATTTAAAGTGGAAGATTGTTGAGCCGAGTCCAGACGATCCACCGGTCAGAAATAGTGGTTAGGACATGATGTCCTATGTGTAACCGATCCACCGGTAATAATAGTGGTGAGGACTTTGTCCCGCAAGTGACCTACCCACCGGCAATATTAGTGGGGTGACTCGAGCTTAACAAATATAAACCAGAGTTTGCCAACGTTTAAAAGATACTAATTACTTATAGTGGAACACCATGTGAGCAAGAACCAGACCAATCCACCGGTCAGGAATAGTGGCGTGGACTTTGTCCCGCAAGTGACCGATCCACCGGCGAATAATAGTGGTGTGGGCTTTTTCCCGCAAGTGACCGGCCCACCGGCAATAATAGTGGGGTGTTCCTGTACTTACATGGATTGATAAAAAGGCATGGTGTGAATTGAACTCTGATAAGAGATTAATGAAACGATTAATCTGGACTACAATTGGACCCTTGTACTTACATGGATTGATAAAAAGGCATGGTGTGAATTGAACTCTGATAAGAGATTAATGAAACGATTAATCTGGACTACAATTGGACCCTTGTACTTTTACCTGGTTGATCATATGCATTTATGAATATGCTCTTGCATGATTTATGTGTGTGTGTTGGCCTTAGTGATCAAGTCACCTTACTCAGTACTGGACCCGTACTGATACTACCTTGGTTGATGGGTCCTGTGATGATCCACCGATGGTGGGGAGCAGACCTCTTGTGCAGGTTTAAGATCAGAGACTGTTTTGGGGTGGCAGGCTTGACTTGAGTGAGTAGGCAATCCGGAATTTGACCCATCGGGTTTTATCTTGTTTAAATGTATTTCTATTTGGAAGTTACAAGTGTTAATAAACATTTATGCATACTCTGATTTTGTTGTATGATCTTTTGAATTCTTTTATGAATTGTTAATTTGAATTTAACATAAATATTTTCTTTAGCCTTAGCACTTGGTACTGGAACGGTCGGAGAGAACCGGTCTGGTACTAAGTGTGGCGGTAATATTCCCAGAATTCACAGGTTTTAAGTGTTTCTATCTTAATTGCTTCCATTTTTAAAAAAAATTAATGAATTTTGGGGTGTTACAGTCCCAGCTAAGGAAAGACACATAAGTCATGCATCTAATTCGTCCTTAGTCGCGATCCTTGTATATCCCTTTCTAGGTGTGCTACTCACTTAATACATCTAGTTCCTTACTCTATTATTATACATTAAATTTTTTTTGTAGGGATATTGTTCGTTCTAATTTTTTTATAGGGATATTATTCATTTTAATTAATAAGAGATCATAGCTAATAATAAATAACTATAATAATGATTAATATTTAATTATTATTTAATAAATATGATAAAAAAATAATTATCCATTTTGATAAATATTAATTAGTTAATAAAATTCTATTAGTGATTAAAAAATTAAAACCTATAGTACTTGAATTATAATATTTGTTGTATAATAAAAGTTAATTAATGTATTTTGTTATAGTTATTATTATTATTATTATTATTATTATTATTATTATTTGAATTAGTCTCATTATTTGTGTTAGTCTTATTATTTAATTTTAGGATCTAATTGACACTAATTGGAGTAGGCAATTTAAAACTAATATAGCATTTGCCTCATATGATGAACTTATTAAGTGTGTTAAACTAATGGAAAAAGGAGAAAAATATGGTTATAACAATTGATCATTTGAAAAAAAAAATGAAAGAGGGTGAAAAGGTTAAGATGTGGTCACATTATATGTAACACCTCTATTTTTTAGTATAAAAAATTTCATTAAAACATTTACAAAAGTAGAAAACACACATAGGAAAAATAGGGAGTTGCTGCCTTACCTAACACAGGATAGGTGTCTGCCACCTAATATATGTCAGATACTAAGCTAAAGCAATCAAAACACTTATACAATAGAGTCCGCAAAATAAAAATTTAATTAAACAATTCAAAGAGTATTTACATCGGGGGACCCAAATAAGTTTTTACCAAATCATTACAAAATACATCTATATAGAAATTTGGGCTATAATAAAATAAATTAGGATATGATAATTAATTTAAAATCTTGGTCCGCCACATACCCCATCAAAACCTTCTAGATGTCCTTATTCTCAATCCTAGACCCAAGTGAGGTAGGCCCTTTGCTGGGCATCCCTAAAGACCTACACATAAGCCTCTATTTGTGGGAATGAGCAAGTGACTGAACAAATAGGCACAAAATTACTCTTCGTACTAAGCAAGCTAAGTTACTCTCTTAATGTAACAAAAGTATACCAACTTATCATAAATGGATGTAAAATATAACATGCATCATGATAAGGCCATGTATATATTCATATGAAGGTAAGGGTCCGTAGAGACTTCCTATGATGTAATCTCAACAAAATCAAATATATCACTCTTAGTTTCACATCATCATCACAAGAACACTCACACTTGTAATAGAAATAGAATCCAAGAAACCTCTAGGGTTTATTTCCAATTACTCAATACTTTAGCATATGCCATTTGCTTATCCATGTATAAGATAGGTCAGTCATTCAATCAATGTTCTATTCCTCCACAAATTAGTTATTTCGACCATTAGCCAAGTGTATAAACTAGCTTTTTTCCATTTTAGTTAGTCATACCATTACTTCCATTCTTAACCAATCATTAACCATTCACTTTGTCATCATTCATAAATTATCAATCAATATTTACCATCCATATTTTATTATTATCGAATGATGGACTGTGTACTATCCTATGGTCTCATATACCATGGAAGCCTATCTAAGTAAGGGAAATAAAGTCCATGACAAAGCCAATAACCATATGAATATAAGTTTAGGCCGAAGGCACACTAGAATGAACATAAGTCTAGGTTGAAGCCTACAACCTAGGTAACCAAACCCTTTAGTATTAATACCCCCTAATACATCATTAGTGTTTACATAACGTAAATCATCGGGACCTGTCAAGATCCCTCTTGAAGGCAAAGCCCGAAGGCACCAAAAATGCCCAAGCCCCAGTAGCTAATTGAGGATAAGGAAACCCATACCTATGCTCAACTTGATTGTCTTTTTCTTTATGTGATTAGTATATTTTTCATAAGTATAAGTGATCATATAAAGACCATACAAAGTAAGCAAGGTAATTTTCAATGTTAATCCATATCAATCCTTTTAATTCCATTTTCACAACCATGTGGGCTTTTATTTTCCCTTGGCTAATAGTATTCACATCCACTATATTACTTAATTCAATTCTATACTAATTTTTATTACTCTTTTCTCAATATCATCACTTATCATAAGTAAAATACCCATTTAGCCTTTACATTACTAATATAGTATACCATAATTAATGATCTATTTTAATCCTCTCCATACGCCAATAATCCATAATAGAATTTGTATATTAATCCATTAATAATCAAGGTATAGTCCCAACCAAAACCTCAAATCGCAACTATGCCAAAAGAAACAAATCATGAAAACTACGTGAACTAGTTAATCAGTTGCACCAACCAGCTGATCTATTTGACTGAACAAGACCATGATTTCCTTAAGATGGTTGATATGTTTGGAAAAACAAGTTGACTTTTCATAAACCAGTTAATTGGTTCTATTAAACTAGTTAATGGGTTTAAATAAAGAGCAAGACCAAGGCCTCTACAGGCTTACTATTTGATGGAATGGGTTAATAAGTCAATTATTCTTGGAAGAAGTTGATCAATTTGACCAAACTAATCAATTGGTTTCCCTTAACACAACACCATATAAAAAATTTCATGTAGATTCTTAGATAAAATAATCCTTAACCATATTAAAACATGCATCAACACAGTCTAACAAAAATTTAACAGGATTAACCTGCATTTCACAATGGGAAATCTTCATATCCTATCTTTTCCCCCAAATTTCATGCTTTTTACTCAATTTAGGCCATCTAATCCTCCAAATCACTTATATAGCCTCTATTCATTCATACCAACATGCAAAAATCAACCAAAGGAAACACCTAATATGTAGGAATGTTTACTAAACATTTTAGAAGTAAGAATCGATTAATTGATGCATGTAAAATCCCTTTAAAAATAGAAATTCCAACTATAGGAAATATCACCTTTAAAAACCTTAAATCAAAATCTTAATCTTAGACATCATACCAAAAACTTATTAAATTTTGAACTTATAAATAGAAAGATATAAGAACATACCACTTGAGGAAAAAATAAGGAAAAGCTCAATGGGACCACTCAAACCTTTTTCCTATAATCTAAATCTTCCTTGATTAAAAATTAAAATAAGAGAGGGCTAGAAATATTATTATAAGAGTGTAAGAATATATATTTGTAATGCTCAAATTCTAGAAAGAAGGAGTCTAAATATTAGACTTACAGGATTTTGGTTGCTAAAATTAAGGTACGTATAAGGGATGATTGGGTTATTTATAGCCAATAAATTGAAGGTAAACATTAAGGGTTCAGGAACCAACTCAAAACCCTAAAATTGACCATTTGAATTTGAGTAGAAATGATGGATTTTATCAAGAATTTATTGACCTATTATCTAGAGTTCAAATGGTCTCTTTAGGGAATGTAGGTCACTTACACTAGAATTAGCATACATGAATGGATTAATGGAATGTAAACATGGAATGAATCTTTTAGCTACTGAAAATGGTGCCTGAGATTGAAGTATGGATCTCATAATTATGCAAATAAGAGAGGAAGAAAAAGACAATACTAAGGCCATCACTCACCTCAATTGTCCCAATCGACCCTTAAATCAATTTGAAGATATATTTTTGGTGAAATGCATCATGAAAATGGTTAGGAGTCTCTTAGGGAAAAACTAGCAGGGTTGGTAAGGTTTCATTTTAGTGTAAGGTATTTTTTAGAAAATCAAGTTTAAAAAATAGGACAAGTTTGAAAAAGGAATCGACGGGTTTAGGTCTACCAGTCGACTATTCTACCATTTTTTCATTTGTTTAGTCAATAAAATCAAATTTGTTGAAATGGTAAACTAGTCAATTTGTTTGTGGATCTAATCGATCAGTTTTCTTATAAAACTCAATAAACATCATTTTTCAACATGCTTTCGAATCAAATTTTATCCCAAACCAAATCATAATATTAAATAAAAATAAAAGGCCCAAAATTTGGCATACTTCTCATTCAACCATTTACAAAATTATAATGTATTACATTATAATTGAGGTGGTATGTTTAAAAGCTGTGTTCTTATAGATCCCAAAATTGAAAAATGTAACAATCATGAAAGAAGTGTGATTGTTCCTTTAGACTAAAGGAAAATGATGTATATGGCGATGGATGGAAAGTTATTTTTGAGTATGGTCAACATAATCTTGCGCTTGTAAATTATCTACAAGGTCATTCATTTGTGACCATACTAACATTAGAAGAGTGATGAGAAGTGAGGGATCTTAGTGAATATGAGGTCAAACCTAAGAATATTATTGATCACGTTCAACTAAATAAAAAAGATAATGCTTCTACACTCAAAACAATCTATAATGAAAGGTATAGGTAAAAAATGGAAAGAATGGAGGGTGTATGATAATGGAATAACTAATGCATCTAGTAACTATCAAAACCTACCATCATTGGCATCATTGGCCTCTAGGTATAAATTCTATTAGTGGCATTTCATTTTCATATCTAGATTCTATTCCATTGATACATGTATTTTCCCATGTTATTAGTTTAAATTACATATATAAAACTAAAAGGTATAAGTTACCATTTTTAAAGGTGGTGGCATTTGCATGCAATGGAAAAAATTTCACTACATATGCCTTGAAGACCCCATTTTTTTTAGCTAAGGTAGTGTTCAGGTAATTCTATAAGGCTGCCTCTAAGGAATCATCTAAATGTTATGTACAAGTTAGAGGTTAACATGTAGGAATATGTCATCACGGGTACATTTACAATTTAATTCCTTCATGTAGATGTGTTATTCGACTCGGGTGCTGAACATTCTTTTATATCTACTACTTTCATATCTAGGGAAGCTATTATTCATTATAATAGGATACACACATCTATTATTCTCCCATCTAGGGATAGACTTCTATGTAATAGGCCATAAAGAGATGTGGCCTTCACTATTATTAGAGTGAGATTTTTAGTTGATCTTTTAGCTCTTGAACTTTATGACATTGGCATGATCCTTAGGATGGATATACTCTTGAGATATCGAGCTATGATTGCCTTTACATAGAAGTGTGTGGTTGTTAAGGGACATAAGGGTGATAGGGCTTCTTACCAGGGATGAAAGCCTAGACCTACTAGGAGGTTAATTTCCCCTCTAGTGTTGGGTATATTTGTACAGAAAGGATGTCTGCTCTACTTATATTGTGTTCAAGATTTGGCTGTTAAGGAAGCATTAATTGTGGATATCAAAGAGATATAGGAGTTTCTAGACATATTTTTTGATGAGATCAGGAATGTAACCCTAGAATGAGATATAGACTTTACAATATACCTTCTACTTGGGACAAAGCCTATGTTAAAAGTGGCTTTTAGCATACCATTGACTAAGATGATAGATTTAGACACTTAGTTGGGGGAGTTACTGGAGAAGAGGTACATTCGACTGAGTGTATAATTGTGGGGAGCACTACTTCTTTTTGTTAGGAAGACGGATGGTGGGCGGAGACTCTACATCGATAACCAAACATTAAATCAGGTTATAATGATGAACCATTATACTCTACCCTTGATGACTTATTTGATTAGTTGCATAGGACTACATTGTTTTTGAAGATAGATCTTAGATCATGGTATCTCAATTGAAGATTACCAAGAGGGACATACCAAAAACAACTTTTAGGATGAGGTATGACCATTATGAGTTCACATGTGATTATTAGTTGGATAAGGTAGTCTTCCTTGGTCATGTCATCACAAAGGATGGAGTGCTCTTGGATTCTTTGAATGTAGTATTATAGTTGTCAACACTGATGAATATTAGGGAGATATAGATTTTTATTTATTTAGCATGCTACTATAGCCATTTTTTTCAAGTTTTTCTAGGATTGTTCGCCTTTTAACTCCTTATTAAAGAAGACCATGCACTTTAATTTGGATGATAAGTGCATCAATCCTTTTGATGAGCTTAAAAAGAGATTTATTTTAACACTATTGATTGCCTTTCCATTAGGTATAGAGGGATTTGAGGTGTATAGTGATGCATAAAATATGGTCTCGGATGTGTGTTGATTCAACATAGGAGGGTAGTGATCTATGGTTGGCATTAGTTGAAGAGGAATGAGTATAACTATCCCACTCACAACCTTGAGCCTCCTATAATGGGTTTTTTCCCTTAAGATTAGGAGATATTCTGTGTGTGGAGTGTAGTGTAAGTTCTTTATGGACCACAAGAGCCTCATGTATATCTTCACTTAGCATGAGGTGAACATGAGACAATGGAGGTGAATAAAGTTGGTTAAGGACTATGATTTGAAATTAACCTATCATGAACGTAAGGATAACATTATAGCAATGGCTCTTAGTAGGAAGATTTCAAACTCCCCGAGTTCATTAGTTGTTTTAGACTAGGTTTGGTAATATATTTAGAATATGGGCATTAAGATAATTGGGTTTGTGGTTCTTAATATGAGGATGAGTGCTCTCTCAATCATTGGTTGTCTTATGATTTCAGGTCCTTTTTTTATTTTGATTCAAATATCTTCCTATGTTTATGAAAACTCTAATTAGAATATATTTGTGGTAATAAGCATATCTTAGTTGTTTAGATTTTTATATATATTATTTAGATCATTCTATGATTTTTTATTTAGCTAAAAATTTTTCCAAAACTTTTTAAGGTATATCTCACCTTCTTTTTCTCTTACACTCTCTCCCAAACTGACCAACCTTCTACCATGATCCCACCTAACTATACTCGTTCTCTCTTACCTTATCTAGCATTCTCTTATAGATTAGTTGCCCACAAGTAACCAAGTCAGCCTTGTTCCTCTCCCTCTTTTGAATGATGAATATTTATCTTTCTCCCTTATACTTCATTTATGATTTATTTCACTCCTTACCATCTACACGTGCTCAGCCAAGTCCATTTTACTTTGTGAAAAATTCAAAGTTTGGGCATTCTTTACTTTTGTTCCTTTTTCTCCTTTGTTAAGAAAATAGAGGTTTCCTCTGGCTTCTGCATCCTTTAGTCTAATTCTTGTCTCTTCTTTCTTCTCCTAATCTTAGAATTATCTCTTGCTTATTTCTTTCAAGAATGAAACCATAAATGTTTCGAGAAAAGTTGAAGATCTTAGTTTTCTCTCTCTAATTTTAGTTTTGAGAAAAGGTTATGCTATGCCATCTTTCTTCTCCTTCTTTTGCTAATTTCATTTTTATTAAGTTTTTGAATAGGATTTTTAATGATCTTAACTCTTAATTCTCTTAGAATATTGAGATCTTGATAGAGACCATCAAGGTAAAAGTTTTTGTGTTAGAATAATTGGTTACAATTAAGGTATCGTTATCTCTAATATGAGTGAGGTATTGTGTTTTTGGTTGAGATTTTAGGTTCTTGGCATGCTTTATGATGTGTAGGTATTATTTTGAGTTATTGATTTTGATATGTTTCCATATTTTGATTTATGATATTTTTTTTAGCATAACTGAGTATTTTTGATATTATGCTAATTTTTACAAAATTTCAACCTTTATTTCATTGAGTAATGATTTGAGTATATATTTTTTATTTTATAAAATATAAAAGCATGATATGATCAATTTGAAGAAAGACCGGAAGTTTCTTTCTGACTAGATTAGTTAGCTATAACTTATCAATTGGTTGCTTGATCAATTAACGGAATTGTTAATCCCCTTGATAGGTTGCCTTCTGACTAGAGCGGTTTGGTTTCTGCTTAGATCCATCAATTCGTTTGACTAAACCCATCAATTGGTTTTTATTAACACTCAACTAGTTTACTAGCTAGTAAACTGGCTTTGCTATGTATTATATCCGTATGTTTAATTCAACCAAACCAATTGACTACTCCTAATAATTGATCAACTTGTCCACAAAAATTTTCCATTTTTGCTTGTTACTAAGTCACTCCATCTATAGGACTTTATATCCTAATGATTTCCATATAAATTACACATTTTAGTCATGATTTCAACCATACTTATCGAAAATTTAATATGGATGAAAATGATAAAATTAAGGGGGATGAGTGATTAAGTTTGGTATCACCTCTAAAAATCTAATTGGTTGTTAATTGAATTAAATTGTTTTTTTTCATATCACTTGGTAATTAATAATAATGGATTAAGATTTTGTTTGAGGCTTTTTCTCCGACTCTTGTGGTAGCTAGATAGGAGTTATTGGGTAGGTGACTTTGTGTTTTTATCTTTTCACTTAGTAACTATTTCCTTCTCTACTAGGTTATGGTCAGTAAGGGGAAATGCACATATCTCTGAGGTATAGAATTTTACTACAATAGGCCAGCATGGAATAGGTGTCTAATACGAGTGGGTGAGGTGTCCTAGTACACACCCCATGATACTTTATATTGTCCAATTGCTTTGGCTAGTGTTGTATCCTAACTTTTTTAGCACTCACTACAGAGGAATTTAAGGTGAGTGGGTAAGGTTTCCAAATATAATCCCTCTTGATGTATTTTGACCCCACGTGGTGGGTGTGGTACCTATCGTGTGTGTTCCCTTGTGTGAGGTGCACTCAATATGTTGTGGGTGTGATATCCCATGAGAAAAGCCTACTTTGTTGTATCTCATCCCATTGTGTGTATCCCACGATGACTTTTGTTCATGGTGGGAATTAGGTGAAGTCATATAGATTATCTTAATAACTAAAAATTATGTGGTCACTAAAGGAAGTTTTATAATACACTATCCATTATGTGATTTCAATATTTGACCTATATCATTATTCTTCCATGATTTTCATGCAAGTATGCATTGTTATATTGCTATCATGAGCCCTAGTATTATATTATTTTAGTATGCTTATGATCATGCCACTATGTGACTTCAATAAGCAACATTAACCATGTTTTATGTAGTTTGATTTACTAATACTTCACCATACTGATACCACATTTGTGTGGTCACTATGATTATCCAGTTTCTTATCTAGTGAGTAGGGGCTTATTTATGGGATTATAATTCTCAGCTAAAGTACGTTGATGATAATGTCTTAGGTTAGTAGATGGTCGTTGCTTGGGTTTTGAGAGATATATAGGTTATACTAGCACACATACTTATGCTCCTATGGTGGCATACCAACTTATGTACTCTATTAAAATGGAATCCTCATCGTAGTACAATATTCATGCACATGGAAGAAGATAGTGTCATGTTCAACAATAGATATAAAATTGGCAAAATATCATTCTTTACATCATAGATAAGATATTAATATTACATCATATTTATCACAAATTCATGACTTATGGATAACAATGTATGCCCATGAAAAATAATAAACTAATGATGTGAACTCATATATGATTCTTTATCTAATTATGATATTCAATTCAGAATGTCATATGGTAGTTAACTCATTTAATTATATTCCTCTTTATTTTTGAGTAATGGGATGGATTATTATATGTAGTCTTTAAATACCTAGGAAAGTCAAACCAATAATCGAAGGACATAAAGTTTGAGATAAATGAGAGAACCACTAATGGATAGAAGTTTAGATGAAGCCAAATGACCACTAATGAATATAAAGTTCAAACAAAGACAAATAAAACACAGAGGGGAATTGACTCGTTAGTATTGATCTTTGCTAGTACATCATGAGTGTTTATAATAGGAAAGAGACCAAGATCAACTAGTATCTTGCTTGAAGGAAAACACCAAGAATTTTGGAAGGCTGACTAACCCCTCATATAGTGCTCCATGCTTCTTCCACTTTAAGCAATTAGTATTTTATTTACCAAGATATATATAAAAAAAGACCCATATAGCATGTAAAGTCCACTATAATTTCATAATCATCCCTATTTATCCATCATAACCCTTCAAGGGTACTTAATAGTAGTATCATCAACACCTGTCCAATTTGATCCACCAATTGAGTTAATTCATTCATGTAAATAAGTTTATTTCTATCATCCAAGAATCACATCATGGAATGGTATCAAGTCTTAATTCATTACACCATCAAAAGAAATCAAAATAAGCATCTTTGCCAACAATGATCGATTGGTTTGGTGTAGCCAAACCTAAGCATCCATATCAACACCATTAAATTGATTTATTAAACCAATTAACAATTCTAGAGACCAGGTGATTAGTTCAACTCAACTAGAAGATGGGTTTAAACTAAGACTAAACAAATAACCAACACAAATAAACTAGTTGATTGACTTAGCTACCATTGGACTATTCTAAAACCAACCGATTAATTTACCCAAACTAGTTTATTAATCTACACAAAAAAACATATCAATGCATTTCCATATACAATTTAGACCATAATAACCAACCATATCACATTCATGCCATTAGGCATTGAAAAATGTAAGATTAAACATGGTAAAAAACTAAATCATGCTTCATTTCCAAAGAATCTTCCAAACACATGTATAAGCTCATACTTTCTCAAAATAACATAGCTTAAGAGATGATTCACCACACCATTACTATCATGTAAATGTGAGAAAAGTTATAATTTCAAATCTATACCAACTAACATCCTCATCCATTCTACAGTCAAGACAAGCACGAATTACCTAGTGAAGCTTAGGAAAATCGACACTAAGTGGGGAAAAGTTTAGTTGAATGCCCCAAACCTTAAACACCTTAAAATAAATTTTTTTTATTATAAATCATATAAAACAAGAAAAATATGAGATTAGAAAGAAGGAGATACCACTTCACTAAAGTGGACACTAAGGAAAAATCAACTAAATCATCTATCTTTTCCTAAATCTAACCTTATATTTCTTAAGAATAAAACAAAAATGAGTTAGGTGAAGGAATGGAAAAGGCAAAAAAGATCAAAAACCAAGTATGAAATGGATAAATGAGTGGGAACCCAAGGGAAGGAAAATAAAGTTGGTTCGGTGGTTGAGAGAAAATGAAGAAAAGTGAGAGTTAGGATTGCTATTATACCCATTATCTGATGGGTAAATAAAGGGAAGATGCACACAACATTAGAGACCTAATTCTCTTGCTAAAATTAAAGTAAATATGGGAAACTAAATCAAGGGATGAGCTAACTCTCCTCACAGCTTTAATATTGTTTGTTGAGGCATGTTATGGTAGTGCACCTCAAGGAAATATGAAAACAAAAAGGAAAATGGATAAATATGTGTGAGAAGCAAATAAAAAGGCCTTAAAAATATTATTGGGGTAGAAATTGTTCATTGAAACCTACACATAAGAGAGAAGAAGAAGGATACAAACAATGAGGTCAACATTTTTTTAGGTCAATTTTTGGTTTCATAAATTCATTTGAGATGGAAAAAGGCTCAAATTAATAATAAAAATCATCAAAATTATTTAAAAATAATTCATAGGTTAATTACCAAGACTCAATATTATTAGAAGAATTCTCTTATGAAAATTAAAATTCAAAAATTGCACAAATCTGGTAAACCGGTTGATTAGTTTGGTGTACCTATGGAAGGGTTACCACAAATTGAGTTGTTTCTTATAACCATTTAACTAGTTACCTAAACCAAAAGCCAAATTAAAAATGATGGATTAGTTGTTTGTTTATAGAAGTAGTCAACTGGTATGCCTTAGAAAATAAATTTCTTCATTCCTCCCTAAACTTTTCCAAATCCTTTGCAAATCAAATCTAAAATACATTTCTAAGTCAAGATTAAATATCATCCAATTATCATCAAGAATAATAATTTACATGCATTGTATATTAAATTTATGAAGTATTACACTCATGTCTTATAAATATATCACGTGAGCAAGAATGTTATGTCAAATCCCTAAATAATGCATACGAAAATGATATTGCTTCTGAGGAGTATCTTGCACATATAGAAGAAAGTTGGATAAGATTTCCCCATTTTATTGAATATATCAAAGAAATATAATTCATGCCTTTGAAGGGGGGAACCATTTCACTCATATAAAAATTAAAATATATGACAATACATATATAAAAATTATCATAAAATATTATCATATATAACTTCCCTATTAAAAAGAATAATAGGGGAGATGTGGGTGCTTTTATAGCACCCCTAATTTTCACAACATTTTTTTTTGTTTTAGGACAATGAAAAAGAAATAAAAAAATGGGGAATATTACTGCCAGAGAGGTGTGGCCATCCACCTAACCCATGCTTTAACACAAGGCTAAAATAGTCTACCAAAACTATGCATGAGAATAAGAGATAACATGAGGGAGAAAAAAGGAGTGATAGTGGTAAGAGAGACAAAAATGACATAGGATATGATAAGTTTACAAACCAAGTCCAAGAATAGATCCAAGAGTTTAAGTAACTAAAATAACAACATCCCAACATAGTGAGAACTTAACCAAATAATGAAGCCTAACCTTATGCTAAAATATGTCTTTACCTAAGAAAAGACCATATAGAGACCCATAACAAGCTAATCAAACCTAAATCGCATCACCTGATCCCTAGGGAAAAAAAATCAAATCATTACAGTGACTACACAAGGTAGTATCAGTATGGTAAGATACTGGAAACATAATTCTATTCTATAAAATAAAAAAGGATCAAGTTGCACCTAGAAGTTACATTAATCATGCTATAATGGACATGCTAGAACACATTATCATGGAATAATAATAAGAAGAAGAACATGTTGATTACATGTGTCATACGTACCATAAGCCATACTATTATTATTCTGTACATGACCAAACAATCCAAATCATTAAGATATTTGTACAACACACCTAAACCTCCACCATGAACGTGTTTAATCGTAGCAACACAAGAGTAAATAAGTTCCTAGCATGGGCATACCATCCAAAGTAGATAACTAATATGGGTGTTTGTAAGCGATCACATCAAAGGTAAACATTGGTATACCCTCCAAAGTAGAGCATTGATCTTAATATGGGTATTTGTAAGTGATCACTCCAAACACAAACATGGTGTTAGTGCTCATGAAGAGGGTACGTTATGATAGGTGGGTTTATCCCTTGTGTTTGGTGTAATCACCTAAAAATCCAATTTTGAAGGTGTGGATGTCTAGTATATGCATACTCCATTATGTTTGGTATCATTACCTAAACATCCAATAAGAAGGTTTGCATTGCCTCATTTATATTTGCTGTCATTGCCTACAAACACCCATGTTATTCCTAATCCTATGTATATGCTACAACCTTGTAGGATAGGAATGGTACTAAGTGAAAGGAGACAAGACTCCACCAATCATGGTGTACCCTC
The DNA here is from genome assembly GCA_030549775.1 of Tamarix chinensis. Classification (NCBI taxonomy): domain Eukaryota; kingdom Viridiplantae; phylum Streptophyta; class Magnoliopsida; order Caryophyllales; family Tamaricaceae; genus Tamarix; species Tamarix chinensis. The sequence continues at coordinate 58,225,003 of CM060177.1, read as the reverse complement.
TATATGAGCATCTACACTATGATGTTCTACTATAGTATTATTCATACTTTTATATACAAGCCATAACCTAGTAGGACAGAAAAGGTATTGAGTGGAAGGAGATGAAACTCCACTAATCATGAAATACCCTCTATATGAGCACTAACACATGATGCTCTATGGTAATATCATTCATACTCCAGTATATAGGCCACAACCCAATAAGATGGGAAATGTACTAAGTAAGAGAAAAGTAAATATCATAAGGTGACAATACTACTAAGTCTAGGTATCCACCTCAAGAGCTGGAGAAGAAGGCTCACGCAAAATCATATTCCCATTGTATAATTAATTAGTGACCCCAAAATTTGAAAGTTAATTTTAGAATAAGCCAATTAGGTGTTTCAAAATATTGATGTCGAACACAACTAAAGGCCATAAGCCACCTAGATAACTATTTCATCCCTCTTAATTTCATTAACTACCAAATGATATCACAAATCACAACTATAATTTCATTAATAACTAAGTGGGTATTATGAAGAAATAATGCCAAACAAAACATAAGATATATAAGCCACCATTTGGGTGTTTAGAGGTGAGTCAATGCTCAACCACTCAAGGTACCATAATATTAGAATTTGATCCATACTGAATCCAAGTTAAACATGATTAAAATGTTGCAATTACATAGAAACATTAATTGGGAAGTCCTAAAGAAGGAACATTAACCATCAAGCAACAATGGAGAAATATAGGTAGACAAGTCAATTATTCCCTAGGACCAGCTAACTCGTTTAGTTTCACCAGACCTAAGAAAATAACACACAAGGAAACTAGTTAGCTGGTTGGTCCATCTGATCTACTATTTATAGGAACGAGTTAATGGGTTTATCCAAACTGGTCGATGGGTCTAAGTAAAGGATGAAGTACTCTTGTCACAAGGTAGTTAGTTAAAGGATTTGAAAAACCAATTAATGGTTCATAGGAACCAATCGATGGGTTGGAAAGCCAGTTAATGGGTCTAAGTATAGACCAAACCACTATGGTCAAAAGGTAACCAATTGATGGGTGATAAATGGATCAATTGCTCATGAGAACTAGTTAATTAGTATATCAAACCAATCGACTATTCTTGAAATAAGTTAATTGTGGATTCTAAATTACGTGACTATTCACACAACTAGTCGATCCATCTAAAATATTGACCAACCGGTCTAGGCAAAACAACACTCAAACCAACTAACCAACCATAACAACATTGCCAATCTTTCCTAATTTAATCCTAGCATGTATCTAAGTTGTAGAGTATATAAAATGACATACTCCATATATGAATTCACAACAATCATAAGAGGAATTAATACTCAACAATATCATTCTTGAATTCAATAAAAATCATAATTAGCACCTCAATTCATTAATAAAATAACATATAATTTATACTGTAATAAAATTATGTTTGTATAAAATCCTTCAAAATTTATTAAAAATTATGTTGGTATAGAATAAATTAGTTATGGTTTAGGAATGAGCTTGAAATTCTAATAAAAATGTAAATTTTAGGTGTACGAATTGCTTAGTTTACCTAACCAATTGACTACTACATTAAAAAAATTGATAGTTTTAATCTCGACAAGCCAATCGGTTTCTTTTCCCAAATCCATTAGTCGGATATCCCACAATTTTAGATCCATTTCTAATTTTGATTGAAATCCATTTCCATTGTTTATGAAAACTTCTAATTAGAATCCATTTTTACTAATAAGCATATCTTAATGCTGTGGGATTATTTTTATATTATTTAGATCATTCAATTTTTTTAATTAGTTATTTTTTCCCCAAAATCACTTTTAAGTCATGCCTCAATCTCTCTCTTGTCCCTCATGTATCCCTCCCTCTTTTGGCAGGTTGGGTGCATGGTGGACTTTATGTACCAATTTTCGGACTCACCAACCCACTACCATGCCCCATGCTGACTGTATTCAACCCCTATCACTCCATCAAGTTATCCCTCACCTCTTTGTTGCCCATACTAAACCATACTAGTCTCATCTCCCTCTTTCTTATGAATTTCAACCAACCCTCAAATCCATACTCTTCATACTTGATCCATTTTTGTTTCTCACCTATAGTTTTGCTCTCTTGTCCTTTTTCTTGGTGGAAAATTTTCCTCAGGGTTGAGCATTCCTTATTTCTATTGAGAAAAAATAAAGGCTTGTTCATTGTATCCGTTTTTTTTAATGTTAGCTTTAGTTCTCCCTTATTTCTCTTTAGCAAGAAATAGTTAAGTTTTACGAATAGCTAAAGGTTTTTGTTTATTTCCTTATCATTTTTCTTTTTAGAAAAGGTTAGTTTGTTTTTTGTTATTGTTCTTATTCATCAAATTTTTCTTTAGTTTTTAATGGAGATTTGAAAGGGTATTTTAATTATTGTGACTTTGATTCTCTTTGGAATCAAGGTCCTATTAGATAACGCTATCAAGTTAGAGCTTTCTTTCCCAGAAGAAGTTATTGAAGGTAATCCATTCCTAACTTTAATATGAAAAAGGTTTTGTTCCTTATTGATGTGCTTAGTGTGTTTTATTTTGATCATGTAATAACTGTATCCTTGAATTTGAGCATGTGGTAGAGTCTATTCTAGGATTAAGCATTACTGGGATTCTTTGATTCTATATAAGAATGGTAAGTTTGAGCATGATTCGCTTCAATGCCTACATAATTATGTGTTTATATGATTCTATGTACGAAACATATATTTTTGTTTTTTATAACATATAATCATGCTTGGATTAATATGATAAAGTTAGTAAATTTTGGGTGAGTGCATTGCAAGTTTGGGTAATATTTACCAAGAGTACTCTATCAGATCATACAATCCATTGATTAGTTGTGTGAGCAGTCACACGATTTGGAAAATATAAACCAATCTATCATGAGATTAGTCAATTGATTTGATATAACAATCGACTAGTTTCAATGAATAGTTAATAATTTCGTCAAATCCATCGAATTGTGATTGTGCAAAGCAAAATAGTTTGGTCTCTACTTAGACCCATCGACTAGTTAGACCAAACCCATCGAATGGTTCCTTTGAATAGTCAATCGATGAGACAAACAAGTTGATAGGTTCTCTAGCATTATTTTGGTTCACGTTTGGTATGAATAGTTAAGTGGACTTGTCTAGTTGTATATTGTCTGGTTATGTTGTTAATTTTGGTTATTCTTTTGGAGCTTTTGTATTAATACCTCCATGTAATTCTAACATTTAAATTATAATTTCAACTATTATTACCGTGGATTTAATAAGAATCATAATGGTGATATTTGGGATTTGAATTGGTTAAGTTTTGCGTCATCTCTAAACACCTAATTGATAGCTTTTATTGTAACACCCCCAAAATTTATACATTTTTTTTAAAACACAATACTTATAATTTAAAACCGTAAATTTTTGGGAATATTACCACCACACTTAGTACCAGCCTAGTTCACTCCTACCATTCCAGTACCAAGTGCTAAGGCTAAGAAAATACTATTAATAATACCATTAATATTCCAAATTTATAAAAATGAGAATCAGAGTACACGCAAGTCTTATAAAATTCGAAATACTAGCTATTTGTTTTTCCAGACAATAATTAAATAACATAATTAAAATTGTTTCTGCAACTCAAACATAATAAAATAACATGAGTCATAAATTTAAAAAGGAAAATGGCCATGTCACTCTAGGGATTGATCTAGCCCAGCTATCACACCGCCCTCCTGATGTCCCGTAGACATCGATAGCATCAAAGTAAGTGTATCCTACCTGCAATAGCTCAGACGGGCCTTCTACTCATGGGAATGAGTAGCACCTATGAAATAGGTGATCAATACGCAACGTACTGAGTAAGGTAACTGAGTACTAGGGCCAACATATAACATATCAAAGCATGCAGGATAATAATCAACATATAATTACACCCCCACATATGATACATAAAAGCCTATAATGAAATCCATAGCCTATAATCAATAGGTCCACACATAAGGCCCAAAAAGATCCAAATTAATTATTTAATTAATATTTTATTCGAAGTTGATACACACTATGCCTTTTATCTTAAAAAAATAAATTATTTAATTAATTTTCATAATAAAATCTTATTTAATAATAAATAACAAAATTAGAATTTTCGGGGTATTTCATTTATGCCTTGTGATGTGTTTGGTGTTATCACTAGGAAATACCTAATTTGGTCAACAATGGAATTTAATTATGTTTATGTGTTATCACATGAAAACACCCAATTAGATTTTTTTTTTGGATTTAATTTGTGATTTGTGATATCACTTGAAATTGTATAACAATGAAATAAGATGTTGTTTGAGCTTTTTTCTTTAGCTCTTAGGGAAACTGACTAGTAGTTAGTGGTCAAGTCACCTTATGATTTATTTTTTTCACTAAGTACCTATTTCCTTCTCTACCAGGTTACAATTAATATATGGGGGTATGTGCTTTTCTTTGAGGTATAGGATTATACTATGGTAGGCCGACATGATATCAGTGTCCAGTACGGGGGTGAGGTGTCCTATCTATAAGCACCCTAAAACTTCTTATTGTCCATCACTTAGGTGGGTGTGGTATACCAACTTTTTTTCCCTCACGATAGAGGCATTCAAGGTGTGGGGGTGAGTTATCCTAGTGCAAGACCCCTTGGTGTACTTTGACCATATATGGTGGTTGTGGTATCCTAATTTGTGTTAGCCCTTATGGCGGCTACACTTGATTTGCTGTGGGTGTGGTATCCCTAGAAAAAGCCCCTTCTATGTATCTTAATCCTGTGTGGTATTCCATTATGATTATTTTTTCTACCAACTTTCATTCATGGTAGAAAACTAGGTATGGTTGAACAAACAATCTTATCAACTAGAAATTGTGTGATCACTAAAGGGATAATTCTAATATGGTTTATATTGTATGGATTGTGACGCATTTACCATATTGTTATCCTTCTGTGATTTCCATGTAAGCATATCTTATTTTATTAATACCATGAGACTAGTGTTAATTTTTATTGCTGTGCTTTTCACCATGCTAAGATGTTACTTCAATGTGATGAATGAACCATACTATGTTTAAGGTAGCATATTTTACTAGTACTTCACTGTACCAATAATGCACTTGTGTAGTTACTGTGATGATCTGACATCTAGTCCGAAGAGGGTGATGATGTGGGCTAGCTAATGGCCATTTCTTAGGTTTGGAGATTTATATTAATGCTAAGAGTTTGGCTAACTAGCTATGGGTGTTGTTTTTTCCTATTATGTTGGGGATTTTTTTAAACTCTTGTCTTTAATTCCCTATATTTGGATTTGTAAACTCTCATACTAATTCTACCAATATCATTATTCTCAATTTTTATCATCATATACAATTGTATTAATATTATGACCTTTCATCTTTTCATTTTTTGTTCCATTTTACCTTATATTAGGCATGTGTCAGGTGATGACCATACCTCTCTCATAGTTGAACCGGCGATAACAATTTTGGGTTTTTTTTTTCAAATGCTTCCTCATTATATTTAAAATAATTTTTTTTATTCAAAAATTGCGGTGTTACACATGATATCATCAACCCTATGCCTAAGCAAGTAAGTTAAACAAAATATATACAGCCAAACACATATGAAAACATGTTGAAGACATTGAATATCTGAATCATCCTCCTTAACTTAATTAAAGATTCAACATCATACTATATTTACAACCTTCATGCTAAGGCCAAAATGGCTAAATCATGCTTAACACTCAATAATTTACATCCTACTCATGCTCTTACTATTAATAACATAAATACATCCTAAACATGCCCGACAATTAATTACACCACACTTTATTGTTTAATTCATCAAATTCATGCTTTGAGTAAAAACTAACCAAAACATGACCTTATAATCAACATCAAGGAGGAAAATTGAAGAGAACCATGACATCATTGAAATCAAGCTCATGATATTACATCCAACATCAACCATACACACATATCCAATATTTAGCAAAAAGGTCTTCAAGATCACGTACTACCAAACTCAAATAACATATGATACATAGATAGAAAGCTAGAGTCATGGAGTTAACTAAGCATATAAGCATGTTTGATACATAGGGCTTCCATAATTTAGTTACTAAGCTAAAATTCCTATGTAAACACATGATCCACACTTATGACCAAATATCCATTTAGTACCACATCTTATGTTTACAACCACCCACATTCACAACACATATCTGGATCTATGATATATCTAATATCTCATGATTTTCTATAGGTACATGTTGAAAAATCAAAGATATTAATTAATGTAAACATGGACATCAAATATCATCATAAAATAGTGGTTTGTTTTACCTTAAAGAAACTCTTTTAGCAAAGATAAAATACTCCTAAATTGATTCCCCACTACAAGATCCTTGATTATCTAACAGAATTAAGAATCTAAAAATTAGTAAAACATATTTTAATATTTAATTTAAACAAGAAAAATAGATAATAAGGATAGAGGTATAAATTATTAACCTTAAACCATAATATAAATAAATGAGAGTAGAAAAGAGTAAGAAGCCTTAAACTCTCTAAAAAAAATTTAATCCTCCTATATTTATAGAAAACAAAGAGGAACTACAATAAGGACTAAGAAAGAGGGAAAATTGAATCCTAATTGAAGGATATGGGGCAAGGGCCTTGGTTCTCTATTAGCACAAGAAAAGGAAAGTGGAGAAAAGAATTTCCCTACACTTAGTATAATATGCCAAGGGAAGAAGTGAGGAGGGAGAATAAGTAAAGAAAATTCAATGAGTGTGCTATGAGATGGATATTAGTTTAAGAGGGATAAGAGGGGTCTATTAGTCAACCAAAAGGAAGGAAGAGAAAGAGTAGGAAATTGACAAGCAAGGCTGGAGTGGTGTGTTGTGTAAAATGGTGTAAGAGGAGTCATTGATGAAGCATAGGTTAGGAAGGGTAAAGTTAAGCAAAACTCAAATCAAGATAGGGCAGCAATAGGAAAGGGTTTCAATATGAGACCGAGGAAAGAAAGAGAAAGAAAAAGTGGTAGGTGAGGAAAGGTACATCAAAAATACTTTTAAGAGGATTTTAACTAGATAAAACCTTAAAATGATCTAGATAATGTGGAAAATAATCCCATAGGACCAATAAGCTAAATAGAATAAAGATCATATAATTAAAAGTTTTCATAAATATTATAAAGAGAATTAAAGCCAAACAAAAAAGGAATAAGGAATTGCAGCCTAACTAGTAAACTAGTTTTATGGGAAATAAAAATGGTGGTTGTTAGGCGTACTAATCATTTAGTTCGAGCAAGAAGTAGAACGGTATGGTTGAAGTTCCACATTTAAACCAAATTTCAAGCCCTTTAAAAAATGAAAAAAACTTTATTTTATATTAACAAAAATTTAAACATATTTTTGAACATTTTTATGATAGGTATTACAACTTTATTTTCAATAATATAAACTACAATGAATATGATACAACTATAATACCCTCAAATTTTGTAACCCTTTTTTTTTTGGTTTTTGCTTTTTATTTGGAATTTAAATTGACATTGGATTAATAATTTTTTTACCCATAAGTAATAACCCAAAACAATTCTTAAATAGTTTACCCAAATTATTTATCTTTTATGTTCCCTTTTTCCTTAATCCTCAACCTAAAAAATTTATTTTTCTCATTTTAGTTTTCTAGCTAGAAACCCTAAACTAACCAAACTAACTTACCCCCTCCTACACAAAAAAACCATCATCTACTAACTCTCCCTTGTCATTTTTTCCCTACTATTTTCAAACTCAACCAACTACCTTGACTAAATGAAATGCCCTTGTTTTTTTCCCTCATTTCTCCTTCTCCCCAAATATTCTTTATAACAACTAGTCAAACACTACTCCATCTATTTTTGGATATTAGGTCATAGTAATCACCACCACCTTGGACTCCATTCGCAACATCCCTTAGATAATACCAACTCTTCCTTCTCTATTGACATTCTCTCCTGGCCTTTAATATCCTAGCCTAACACTCCCTTATTTTTTGGTTTCCTTATTTTTTCACAACCACCCACTTTACATCACCACTAAATCCTCCTCTTCTAGACAACACCATCTCTACCTAACGACCTTTCTCTCATTACCATGACCACCCCTACAACCATTGTGAACCTCTCATATAAAATTCCCTACAATTATAGCCCCTATTTCTAGTCATTTTATTTTCTAGAACTGCCAATTCCTTCCTCCTCTTCACACTGCATAGCTAACCTTTTTTTTTTGCTCTACAACTCATGTAACTATCAACGCACAACCATTCCAACATCCCTACCTTCTCATGAACCACCCCAAACACCCTCCATTACTCTTATAACCACCACATATTATCCAAACTTTTTGCTTTTCCCAATCATGTCATTATTCACAACCATCTCCCTTAAAAACACCCTCAACTATTTTTACTTTAGCTTACCTAAAAACTTATGTTCTCTTTTTTTATTTGGCCTTTACCTTCCTAAAAACCAACCCAACTCTACCACCTCTACACTTCCTATCACTTAGAAAAACCACCTTCTAACATCTTATCATGTTATACCCCTACTTAGCTTGTGAGCCTTCCACCTTTCCAGATCATGCAATGCAAGTACCTCCTGCTTGTCTTACCATGTAACGACCAAACCCATGCGATTACTCCCACTATATGTGCGATCCTAAGGAAACCTAATCATTTCTACATTAGGAGTTCACATAATTTTCCACTAAAAAATGTAGCCTTGGTTAAGGTTTATTTGGTGGGTTTTGGTTAATTATTATGCCAAATTTTGTTGTTAATTGATAATGGTAATGCATGTGTTTTGTTTAATTTTTTTTTATATAAAGAAAGAGGATTAGTGTAGGCTAGGGATTTATATTAGGTTGATCATATTTTTCTATTTTATTGGAATTAAGGTAACCTATATACCATATTAAAAATTACGTAATAGCATGTTAAGGTTTTGATGTGGTAAGTTGTAATTATTGTACTAATCATGTATTTTTATGTTGGATTTTTTTCCAAGTATTCTAGCATGAAATTATGTATGATGGAGCATGTTAAATTGCTTGTAATATTATGGTTATGAAATCATTCTAGAATAAGTTTAACCCTGTGGATAAATTATGCATGATGTATATGTGTAATATGATAAGTTGAATATTTTTGGGCTTATATGTGCATGATTATTATCATTTATATACCCTAGGGGTAATTTGGTCTTTTTAAGTTTAATATATTTCTTTTGTATGAATATGTATGTTTAACTTGTATTATATGATGGTAAATATGGAAGTTTGTGATTAATGATAGATTAGACACATATATTAGTGTTTCATGTGTTAATCATATGTAGGGAAGAAATGGTCAATTATCATGTCTTATAATTTACCTCCATATAAAATGTTTCAACCATCATATTTTAAAATTTTTATATCAAATGAATAAATGAAGTGTAATTTACATAAAAATTGATAATAATATGGTAAATATGATCTCATGCAACTCTAAATCTATGAGGCCCAACATAAATTCTATTCCTTGATGCAGGAGCATCTAATGATTCTCATATTCCTATTGATTCTCAAGGTAAGGAAGAATTAGATTTCTTAATAATAGAGCCAATCATATTAAATGTTCTTGATAATATGTCTATGCTTGGTATTGAAAACAATTCAATATATTCTTTTAAGTATGTTACATATTTTCAAGGAGAAGATGTTAACACACCTTAAGTGTACAAGCATTCAAAGAATGCAAGACTATGGCATACATGAGGTGACACTTTACAACAAGAAGATATGGTGATGATTATCATTAGATATATTAAACTTGTTGTAAACCCTAAGTGTATTTTATGTAAGCTAGGGATTCATATAATTTCATGTATGTATCATAGTTGATTGTGTGGCTTTTTGATGTTAGTCATTATTATCATTTAGATGATGCTATTATGATTAAGCTTAGATATTATATGGGCTTAATTCAAGTGAGTTAAATGGGATTGAATTAAGAGGGAACTCGGCTGGTTTAAGGCTTGTATTTGATGAGTCTCCCTCCCTATATATATCTCCTTGTATCGCCTAAATGCATAAGGAATAATAGAACTTTTTGAACATAGAATTAACCCAGCTTGGCCTACATGTATTCTCTCTTCCAAGACTTTTTCGATCAAGGTAAAACTTGGGGTTTAACCTTCATCATTTGAGCCTTTGAATGATTGGTATCATTCAAAGTAACTAGTGACATACTTTGCAACTTTACTCGAGTAAAACTTGCACCAAAACTAGTTTTCTTCTTCAAGTTTTAACTGGCTGGAATCTAAAACTCAAGGAATAATCAATCCAACACTTCTCTCCCCTTTGATTCACATCATTCCTCCCACTACCAAAATAAATCCTCGATAAAACCTAAACCATATAATCCTATCCCCTAATGGTAACCTAATAGAAGTGGAGATAATATTGGAAGGGGATAAGCAGTTGTAGCTATAAATGTAGGTTCCTCAAAAGAGTGCAATGCACAATAGCTAAACAATACTAAGTAGGAAAGCTAGAGACAATAAGCATACCGGTTACCACACTGGCTTGACATTCTGCCTCTACTTGAGTCATCATATTTAGGCATCTTGCTGATGAAACTCCTACAATGCTAGTTTATCTTTTCCTTTGCTGGGAAGAGCAAGACTTCATACCTTTGGGCTGAATAACTTGGCTAGGGGAACTAACTAGCGACGGAAGAACTCTTTGAATATGTAGCTATGGCTACTAGATAGATCTGGTGCTCTAAGATCTCATATGGACCCTTTGGATGTTGCCACTACTAACTTAGCATTTATACACTTTGTGCCTAACCATGCCACGTTCTTGGCATGTCACCTTGTTGCTTCTACAGTTTACCCTATGGTGCTCTATCCCGCATCTCTTGTAGTGGTAGTGCCTCTCCTTGGCATGGCCCTAAGATGACCCTCTAAATTGGGGGATCTACCCTATGATCCCACCATATCTTGGTGGTAACCTACCTCCCAAAAAGCCCATATTTCTGTCTCCTTAATGTTGGTGACCTTCAAAATTTCTCTTACCACCGACTGAGCACTCTAAGCCTAGATGACTCTGTATGCCTCTAGAGCCTCCTTATATTTCTCCACCATATCTAGTAGAATAACTCCCACCAAAAGCTCCTGGTATTAGATCCCCAGCCAAATCTTAAAATGATGAAATTATATCACCTTGGTGGCGCCCACTTCAAGGAAAAATTGGACCAAGTCCATGAAAATAGTGTAGTACTTGATGGAGATGACCCCCTGCCGATGCATCATGAAATCATCATACATCTTCATGCAGAGGCGAGTTAGGTAGAAATGGGCTTGCAATGCCTCTAGGAATGGCCCCTGTCCTATAGGTTCTCTAATGTTAAATTGTACGCTCCTCCACTAAGCATCTGCCCATCCCCTTAGATAGTAGACTGCCATATCAACCCTCTTATATCCAGGGTAACTACAGGTGGTAAATATCTTCTCCATATCTCGTATCCATTTTTCCATGATGTCCAAGTCCTCCTAGCCCTCATAGATTGGTGGGTGATGATGTCCAACCCTCCTAAGCTAATCCTCCAAAAATGGTGCAACTATTGGCATTGGTGATGGTTGAGGTGCTTTAATCTTGCCCTCCATGTAGGCTCCAATGATCTCCATAAAGACTTCCATGTAGTTGTAGTAGCGGTGAATGACCATCCTGTCCTATGGACTAGAATAAATTAGGGACAAAATTCTATCTACCTAGTACTAAGTATCATGAAACAATCATCATGAATGCTATATATGGCATATTCCCAACCCCCCTCTTACTCAAGGAAATTCCAAGTTTGAAAATTCTAAGTCTTACCAGAAAATAAGGAGAAAAGGTTTTAAATCGTTGCTAATACCATTCTATGGTATCAATTTAAAATTATTTTTGAAATTAATGCATTTTTAGTAAAAATGCTTTAATAATATCTTATGGTATCAACTCAGTTATTATCAAAAGTGGTACGCTTTTAAGAAAAAATCTACTACCAACCTAAAACATCCCCATTTTTCTATACCAAAAAAATATCATTTAAAACATTATGGAAGCTAAAATTACACAAAGAAAAAATAAAGTGCTACCTCTGTACCTTGCACATGATTAACGTCCACTACCTACCCCATATAAGATATAATACTAAAACCAACAAAGATATTTAAAAAAATAGAGTGCTTAATTTAAAATTTCATAAACAATTTAAAAGATTATTTTCATCGAAGGGTCCCTGATGAAATCATTACAAAATATATTTACATAAAAGTATGAGGCTACATTAAAATGATGTTAGGGTATAACAATAGAACCTAAAACTCTATCCATTAAAGACCTCCACAACATCTCCAGATGGCTAAGATCCCACTCAAACCATAGCTGAGGTTGGCCGTTTATTTGCCATCCCAGAAAGACCTATACATAGCCCTCTACTTGTGGGAATCATCAAATGGCCAAGTAAATAGGCACATGGTATGCTACATATACTAAGTAAGTTAAGTTACTACCTCAAAGGAACACAAGTATGAAAAGTCTATCATATATGGATACAATATATAACATGCATCATACTAATGCCGCATACATAAATATAGGAGTACATTAGGACATGTTATCATGATTTCACATTATAATCATACAGGGACTCATATATGTAATAGCAGATTAAATATAAGCAACCATTATATCTATTTACCATGGATCAATCCCATATGTTATACCATTTTCTTATTCATATTTGACATAGTTCAATCATCCAACCGATATTCCATTCAAAAACTAATTATTCTTTTAAGTCATTTGCCACATGTATAAATGAGCTTTTATCATTTATCGTCATTCACACCATTACTTCCATCCTTATACAATTATTAAACATTCACTTAGCTATCATTCATATTTTATCATCCCATTTACTTATGATCCATAATTTATTGTCATTAAGTGATGGAATGTGCACTACACTATGGTCTCACAAACAATGGAATTCTATCTAAATAAAGGGACATAAAGTCCAGGCTAAACCCAATCACTGAAGCAAACATAAGTAAGGCTAAATCCAATCAATAAAATGGACATTAGTCTAGGCTCAAGCCAACCAATATGGAAATGAATCTAGGTAAAAACCAACCAACAATGTTTCCAAACCATTTTATTTTGATATCCTCTAGTATATCATCAGTGTTTAGAGTACATAAGGCACTGAGATCTCTAAGGAACCCGCCTAAAGGCAAAGCCATATGATAGAATAACCATCGATAGCTAATCAAGGATTGGTTAACCCAGACCCATACTCAACTAGATTCTCTTTCTCTTTACGTGATAACTTTGTTATTCATAAGGATAAGTGATCACACAAGGCCCATACAAAAGCAAGCAAGGTATTTTATATGTTTACTACATATTAGTGATTTTCTTTCTATTTTCCCAATCTTGTGGGTTTCCATTTTTCCTTTTCCAATATTATGCCTATCTGCCATATTATATTATTCAAGCCTAAATTGTGTTTCAGTACTCTTTTCTCAATAGCATCACTTATCATAAGTGGAATACCCATTTAGCCGTTTCGATACTCATAGAGTATATCATAAATTATGATCCATTTAATCCTTTTATTAGGTCATTAATCCTTGATAAATTCCATATTTTATTCCCTTAATTAGCATAGGATAGTCCCAAACACAGCCTCAAAGCATAATCAAATTGAAAGAAAAAAAATCACACAAACCAATTAAACCAATCGTTTAGTATGGTCAAGCCAGTCGATTAGTTGGACCAACAATTTAATTAGTTTGGGTTGACTAGTCGAACTGTTTCACCTAACAAACCATACTTTTCCTCAAACTAGTTGATTGGTTTGGACAAACCAGTTGACTATTCAATGAGTAGTTGATCGGCTATGCCAAACAAGTTGATGGGTTTATGAAGAGAGTAAGAATAAGGTCTTTACAAGCTTACCAATAGATTGGTTGGGTTAACCCATCGACTATTCTAATACTAATCGATCTATTTAACCTAATTAGTCGATCATTTTGCTCTAACATAGCACCAAACCATTAAATTTCATGTAGATTTATACTTATAAATCATAATTAACCTCATTGGCACAACATTAACATAATATAACACACTTTTAACTAGATTAACTTCCATATTTCAACAATCAACCACCATATCTTGTTTTTACCCAATTTTATTCTTTTTACTCAAAGTATAAATATAACCAATCCAATCACTTATGCAGGTTATGTAAATTCATGACAACATACAAAACCAACTTAATGGAACTCATATTATGAGGAATACTCAATTTAGAAGCAAGAATCAATTACTTGACAAGGTAAAATTCCTCTTAAACCAAAACTTCTAAACATGTGCAATTCTTAGCTCTATAAACCTTAAAAGCAAAAATTTTAAAATCAAAAAATTTCTTTTAAATCTTACTAACTTTTCAACTTAAAATAGAAGGGTAAGAAGGAACATACCAACTTAAGGAAAAATGGAAAAGTGCTTAGCTGAACCACACAATCTTTTTTCCAAATCTAACTCTTCCTTACTTAATAGTTTAAATAAGAGAGAGTTAGAGAGAGGATTAGAAAAGTTTAAGAAATTTGACCATAAGGCTCAGCATGTAGAGAAGAGGGAAGGTGAAAATAGAGACATAGGGATTTTTGTGGCTGAAAGAAAGGTGCATAAAAAGGGAATATTGGAGCTACTTATAGCTAACCAATCGAGAAGAATAATAGAGGATTAAGGAAAAAATTGAAAACCCTATAAATTAAGGTTTGAATTCAAGGTAAATAGATGGATTTTGTCCAAGATAGACCAACCTATTCTCCAAAGGTCAAATGGTGTTATTAGAGAATGTAGATAAATTAGGCCAGAATTAAAATACATAAGAGAGGTAATAAAAGGTCAGCATTGAAGGAATCTTCTAGCTTCTCAAAATGATGTCTGTGATTGAAGTGTTGACCTAAGAAATGTGTAGAGGAGAAAGGTGGAAGAATACAACACTAAGTTATTTACCCTCCTTGATTGTCTTAATTAAACTCCAAATCAATATGAGGCCACATTATGAGATAAACGCATAATGAAAATTGATAGGAATCTCATAGGGACCTATTGGCATGGATTGGTAAGGTTCCATTTTAGTATAAGAAATTTAAAAAAAATAAAGTTATAAAAATAGGTCAAGCTCAACAAACTTGTTGATTGGTTTGGGCCTACCAGTGGACTATTCTATAAATAATTTGACCAATTTAGTCGAGAAAAGCCATTTTGCTAAAACGATGAACTAGTTGATCAATTTATGGAACTAGTTAATTTGTTTGCCTAAAACACTTAATAAATTCCTTTTTTTATAATCTTATTCCAACCCAAACTGAGAGGTCCATAAATTGGCATAATTCTCATTCAACATATTTAAAAAACATGGGGTATTACACACTCTCTTCAACATTGTCTTTTGTGTAATGACACTCAAATAGCCTATGCCTTTATATATCACAACCATAACAGCAACCCTTGTTGCCTTGGAATCCATTTCCTAGATGGTCCTTCTTGCACCTCTTAAAAAATTATTACCTCCTAAATTAGGACTAGTTACATCACGATGCTTAACCTTTTTGCTAAATAGAATATGCGTGAATGCTCTTTCTTCAATGGAGGCTCTAACCCCCCACAACTTATTGCTCCTTTAGTGTAATTGTGCTTTAGAAGTGAATCTCCTATACTACATTGAGTGTTATTTTATACATAGAAATAAGATTGGGTGATGTGGATACTACTAGTAGTTCCTGTAGCTGTATCTCATAAATTAAATAAACATGATAAATCTTCAACTCTTCACTAGCCTTCACCTTAGAGGAAAAATAGGGCAAGTCTCAATACTTGTTGAAGTATTCCTCTATAAACAAACTCTACTAGTAAAGCACCATGAAATCTTCATATCCTGCAAGGTGTAAAAGTGATTAGTAGAAGAAAAATATCATAGTTTTAAGAAACTACTCCCGTGAAGTAACCGAGTCACCTCTGAGCCATAACCCCTGCAACCGGTAGTTTACTTTACCTCATAGGTAGTGAGTTATAATGTTCAACCTCTTTCTTGGTTAACCACACATTATAAAGACATGCATAAGTGTGTATATCCATCCCTCTAAGGTATATGGGTCCTCCTATATCTTGAATATGAGAATACCATAATATAAGACCATTCCTAGCTAATCCTCTAGGGTTGGTGTTATGACTATAGTTGGTAGCAACCATGGATCTTCTTGTTGGATATCCTTTCTAAATATGCGCTAATGAATGCCGCGCATATCTTGAAATTCTCAATACAATTACTATAGCTTACCTTTGATATCTCAATATAGGGCCAATTCAAGAGAAAATCTAAGATAATTAGGCACAAGAGAAATGTAACATCAACAGACTAGCAACATAGATAATAACTCTTTCACAACCTATGATTACTCATAGATTATTATAGGTTTCAAAACACTTGAGTAGAAACTAACACTAAACTCTCAAATAAATATTAGAACCCAAAAGTATAAATTCATAAGAGTACCTAATTTTAGAAACAAAAAGCTTTGATATGAGCTTGTACAAAAAAAAAAATAATTTGATGAACAATGAGGTGTTATTGTCGTATCTAAACTAGTATAGACATCTATTTACTTTTACCATATTAGGCACAATACTAAGATCAAACAAACCAACCATAAGAAAAACTATAGTGCACAAGAAAATTCACTTTAAGAGAAGATAATCAAGGTTTATAGTAAGTTTTGACTAGGTATTTGAGCACAACATAATATTGTATTGATTCATGTAGATGTTATAGAAGTTTGGTGTACTATGGTGTTTAATGTGAGAAACTAATACCATTTTAATAACCATGAACTGTGCTTCATAGATAAACTTTTCATGTGTTTTGGGAAAAAGTTGACATTAAGGAAAGAAACACGGGGTCTCATATTTCCTAAATACTGACCATATCTTTTTCTTTTTCCAAAACACATTGTGTTTTCTCTATAAGGTTTTTTTCTATAAAAGGAGACATGTTGAAACCTTAGCTATCAAGAGTCATGCATCCCAACTTCTTCTTTTTCTCCATAGAATTCTCCATTTATAAAGAATTATAGATTTGTGTAATTGATTAATTGATTGGTTTTATCATTTTTTAATCATACAAGAGCATAAATAAATATCTTTATTATTTCTTGGTTATTCTATTTTGTGTTTGAATTCACAATTGTGAATAATCTTATTAATCCCTATTTTGTGTTGATCTGTCCAAACCACACTTATTTTATAACAATTTGATATCAAAGTAGCATTATTGAAGGCATCCTATTATCGAGATGGGTAAAAGATTTGATATTGAGAAGTTTAATCAATTCATCAATTTTGGATTATGGATATTGAAAATGTGGGTATTTCTAATTCAAGAAAGATTAGAAAATCTTTATTCGATTATTCAAAAAAGCTATAATCGATGATGGATGAGAGATTAGAATAACTAGATCTAAAGGCCCTCTCAACCATAAAACTATGTTTGTTGAATAAGGTATAGTGTAAACGGGTAAAATAATCAATGATGCGTGCCTTCTGGTTGAAGTTGGAGTCATTGCACAAAAAAAAACCAATAGTAAATTGGCTACTATTAAAGATTTAGCTTCATGTTCTAAAACTAGGTGAGCGTTAATGTATAAAAGGTCATTTTGATAATTTTACTTTATAGTTATGGATTTACATAATATAGTTTCTACACTAGATGATAAATATTTAGCTATTATGTTTTTATGTTCTTGACCTGCAAGTTTTAAATATTTTCACAAGATAGTTTTATATGGGAAGGATGAGTTAGTCCTTGAGGATGTGAAATTTCCCTTACTACAATGGAAGTTAGTTGATAGTCAGGTGACTCTGAATGGTACTTTTGGGGACTCAAATGATGATGGATTAGTAGTTAAGGGGATGCCATGGGAGCAGGGGTCTCGTGACTGTAAGAAGTCTAAATCTATGTCAAAGAGTTTCCAGAAGAATATATCATGTTGTGGGTGTCATAAGAAGGGGCATGTGAGGAAGTTTTGTCTTAGTAGGAAACCTGATGCTACATCTAGTGATTCATATAGTACAAAGGATGATGGTGTAGTTGCCATAGTAAGAGTGATGGAGATGTGTTGTTGGCCATTAATAGAAAGAAAAAGATTAGTGATAGAGTGATCTTGGATTCTAAGTGCTCTTATCATATATTACATATATTTCCAAACCTGAGTTGGCTTCACACATTTGAGGTGACTGAATGTGGATTTGTCTTGATGTGCAATGATGCTACTTACAAAGTTGCTGGGATTGGGACGGTGAATATGTGAATGTATGATGATGTGGTCTAGACACTATTTAATGTGAGTTATGTTTTAGATACAACCAATAACCTTATCACTTTGATTTCCTTAGAATTTTATGGGTATTAGTGTGTTATTGATGATGGTAACCTGAGAGTTACAAAAGGGGATCTAGTGGTAATGAAGGGAAAGTGGGTCAATAAACTATATGAGGTTGTGAGAGTCAGATGTCACAAGACTTTTCCATATGATACTGGGACACATGAGTGTTAAGGGTCTAACTAAGCACTCAAAGAGGAATTATTAGATGGACAAAGTAGGTACTATAGACCTCTGTGGGCATTGTGTATTTGGCAAGAAAAAGAGCGTTAGAATTTCTATTTGTAAGCATAGTAAAGGAAGGCCTCTTGAGTATATCCATTTAGATTTTTGGGTCTGGTGAGAGTGGTTTCAAAAGATATTTTATGGTATTTTCTTACATTCATTGATGAATTCTCTATAAAGGTATGTGTTTATTACTTAAAGCATAAGAATGATGTATTTGATGCTTTCAAATGCTGATAGAGAAGTAGGCTGAGAAGCAAGTTAAGAGTCTCAAGAAAGATAATGGTCTTGAGTTTCTTGAGGATAGTTTCACTAATTTTATTATACTCCATCCCAAAATTACTCAAATTATATTTGGAATTATGTTGATATAAAATAAATGAGTTTTGTTTTGAAATGGTCATAAAATTCTAGTATAAATGTGAATTTTAGGTATATTAGTCGATTGGTTTGCGTAACCAATCAACTAGTTTATTGGAAAAATTTATATTGTTGTTCTTAATAAATCAATCGATTGGTTTGACCAAACCAATCGATTGGTTTGCCCATGATTTCCACTCCATCAAGTTATCCTTCACATCTTATCTTACTAATACTCAAACTCGCATGTATCATCCCTCTTTTCCATGGGGATGTTGACTAGCTTGCTCCTCTACCTCTCATTTAGCTAATCTGTCTTTATTCCACACTTGTGTTCTTGATCTTTTCTTCCTTCTTCGTATGAAGATTTCACTAGGTGTTGAACACCTTTCCATTTTTCCTTTATTCTTCCTTCTGCTGAGAAGCAACGACATCTCCTTTGAATTATACACACATTTTATTACTTTCTCTTCTTCAAATAATGGTTTAATTCTCTCTATCTTTACCTATGTAAGGAAGAATTAAAGTAGAAAAAATTTAGAGATTTCAGCTTCTCCTTAACACCATGTTTTGAGTTAAAAGGTGGTGTTTTTTGTTTTTCTTTGCCTTTTGATTTTTTTACTTCTAATGATTTTTTGGAAGAGGATTTTTAATGGTTTTACATTTATTCTTTTACGAATTAAATATCTTCTAGATAGGCTATCCAGTATGAGTTTTATTTGAGAAGAATTGCTTCAAGGTATATCATTCTTATCTTTAACATAATTATGTTTATGTCGTATATTAGGGTTCCATGTGTTAGTGTTTATATGAGTATGATCAAATTTTGTTCCTTAGTATGACCTTGTGGTATAATTCTTTCTGAATAAGTGTTGTTAAGTTTCCTGATTTGAAGCATGAAATTTATTATTGAGCATGATTTGGTTAAGTGTGTACCTCACCATATTTCCATGTGATTCTTTGTGTAAGCCGTGTATTTTTATGTGTATTTTGATATGCAAGCATGATAGGATTAATATGGTAGGGTGTGGTAAAATTTAGTGGGTGTTTCATAAGTCTGGGTTATGTTTTACCTAGACTAGTTGATAGGTTCCTCAAACTAGTTAACTGATTTTATAAGTATTCAAATATTTGGGAGTTGTGGATCTATTGGTTGTGAGAACAGTCTATTGGTTTGGTAAACCAGTTGACTAGTTTTGATGAATAGTCAATCAGTTGGTCAAACCCATCAATTGCTATCTTTACATACTCACGTGGTTAGTCTCTACTTAAACCTATGAACCTATTGGAACAAACCATCCTACTAGTTATTGTAACCAATCAAGTGGTTGGTCAAACCCATCGATCCATTTTCTATAGGCTAGAATGATTTGGTCTTTACATAGACCCATCGACTAGTGGGATCAAACCAGTCAACTGATACTCTAGTTTTTTGTTTTAGTCTAGGTCTAGTATAACTAGACCAATCTATTGGTCCAGTTGGAAACCACCTATTTTGTTATAATTTGTTGTGTTTCTCTTAGGCCTTTTGTGTTGATTATTCCATGTATTTATAATATTTTAATTATGATTGACTTAAGTTAATACGAACTAATATGACGGTATCTGAGACTTACTTTTGGTTGAGTTTGGTGTTATCCTTAAACACCCAATATGTATGATGAGTTTTATGGTATCGTGAAACACCAATTTGGTGTCTTAATTTCTTGTGTGAGTTTGGGGTCATCTTTAAACACCCAATTTGGTAGCTTCTATACCTTGGTTAGTGTTTGATGATAACACTTAAAACACTTATTTGGTTTGATATATGGATTTTGATCATAAAATCTTAGAGGCCTTCCAACTATTTATACTTAGGGTTTGGTTATCTTTTGTGCTCCTATCTTGAACAACCCCTTGACAGTAGTGTTAATGCTAGGGGGTGTGAGGTAGACCTAAAATTGAGCATATTCCCCCTCACCTTGTGTCCAAATGTGGTGGATGTTGAAGATCATTAAGAAAAGCCCCTTGGCACTAGTGTAATGCTATGGTTGGAATTACAGTCCTATATTTGTCCTATCATGGTTTATTGGTATTGTTTTGATTCTATGGTTATGTACTTTGGGTGAGGCAAACCCATAATTTAGCGTTTGCCCCCTTACCTAGGAAACCAAGTGTGGTAGATGTTGAAGATACCTATGAAAATCCCCTTGATAGTAAAGTGATGTAGTGGTGGGAGTTGTAGTCTTATACTAGTCCTCTCATGGATAATGGGATTATGTGTTTTACATTTATATGTATTGTTGTGGAAAACCATGCTTAAGTGCAATTGTATACCCTTAGGTTTCGCTAAGGTATTTATGTGATTTCACTACTATTGTATGTTATATTTTAATAAGAGTGAATACCATACTACTATATAACCTTAAAGTGTTGTATAAGACTTCCATGTTTTAGGTAGTATAATTTTCCAGTCCTTTACAATACTGATACTACACTTGTGTGGTCACTATGTTGATCTAGCTTTTTGTCTAGGGAACAAATGACAATTTGCAAGGTTACGACTCTTAGTTAGAGTATGCTAAGGGTGATGTCATGGGCCACTAGCGGGCCATTGCTTAGGATTTGAAGCTTATAAATATGCCTAAGAGTTAGGCTAACTGGTTATTAGTTTTTTTCCCACTAAGTTGGGATAATTTTGAATTTCCATTTATTTAAACTCTTAGTTCGGATTCTTGTATTTGATTTTGTAAAATTATCAAGTCTATTCCATCTATAATATTATTTGTCTTAGTTACCTTATATTAACACATTATTTTTATGGCCATGCATTCTTTTGTTCCTTGTTTCATTTTACCTTACATTAGGCATAGGTTAGGTAATGATCACACCTCTCTAATGGTAGATGTAGTAGTAACATTCCTCTGTTTTTCTTTTCAAATTGCTTATGTGTTGTCTTGAAAACAAAATTTTGTGGTTCAAAAATTGGGGGTGTTATAGATTTCTACGAAGATCATGGGATACAGAGACACTGCACCTATGTTGGAAGATCACAACAAAATAGGGTTGGTGAGCAGCTAAATAGAACCCTATTAGAGAAGCCTCGATTCATGTTATCACAAGGTGGGCTAGGCAGAGATTTTTAGGTTGAGACTATTCATATGATAGCATAGCTGGTAAACAGGTCACCAAATGTTTTCATTGATTTTGAAGACATCTAAATATTTATAATCTAGAAAGACAACTAATTACTCTAATTTCCATGTCTTTAGTTACCCAACTTATGCTTATTTAAATAATGTTAAACTTGAGCCTAGAACTAAGAAGTGTATCTTTCTTTGTTTTACATTTGGAGTGAGCAGGTATGAGTTATGGGACCCAGCCACATCTATGTTATTAACTAGCAGGGATGTTACCTTAAATAAGTGTGTGCTCCTTCAAAAGATAGAGTCTTGTGATGGTGTCAAAAAGAAGGTGGAGTAGAATAGTGCTTCAAGTTGGGTGAAGCTTGAGGTTAAGTTAGATGAATGAGAACCTTTTGATAGATTTAATGTTCCTAAAGTAGGTGGATGAAAGTATCAATTAAAGTAAGATGTTTTAGTGAAGAAAGAAGACAAAGGATTATTAAGCATTTGATTAGGTATGGTTATGAAGAATTAGCTAGTTAGCCTTATCTAGTGCTGAGACAGTCGTTAATGTGCATGAACCATCACCATTTTCAAAGGTTATTGAGAGTACTAATTGTTCTAAGTGGTGTTCTACTATAGAGGAAATGATGGAGTCTATATTGAAGAATCAGATATGGAAGCTTGTGAAGGTACGGAGGAAGAAAAATATTAATAATTGCAAGTGGGTGTACAAGCTCAAACAAGGATCTTCAGGGATTGAGAGACTGAGGTATAAGGCTCATTTAGTTGCACATGGATTTAGTAAGATTCTAGCTGTGGACTATAACAAGGCATTTTCTCTTTTAGTTAGACACTTCTCTTTGTAGCTTATTATGGCTATTCATGATTTTGTTTGGACCAATTGTATGTTAAAACTATATTTTTGTATTATGAGATTAAGAAGGAGATTTACACGTGATAACTCAAAGGGTTTGGGGTTGAGGGATCATGTGTGTTCGTTGAAGAGGTCATAATATGGTTTTAAATATTCTACTAGATATTAGTATAAACAATGTGATTAACATATACTTAAGCATTGTTGCTCTAGGAGTGAGAATGATGGATGTGTGTACTTGATGGAGATGGAGGGTGGATCTTTTGTGTATAGTTTGTTATATGTAGTTGACATGCGTGTGGCAACAAAAGATATGTCTGATATTAATAAGGTGAAGGCAATGCTGAAGAGTCGGTTTGAGATCAAGGATCTTGGAGCTACAAGGAAAATTCTTGGCATAGAGATCATTAGAAAAAATCAATAGAAGCTTTTGTACTTGTCATAGGAGTCCCATGTGAACAAAGTGCTAGAGAGATTTCATATGATGGATGCCATGATGATGAGCACTCCATTGGCTACTCACTTTAGAATATATGCCTTGGATTGTCCCAAATCTTAAGAGAAATAGGAATTTAAAGCGACTATTCCATATTTGAATGTTGTTGGCTAAATCATGTATGCTATGGTGTGTACATGGCCTAATATTGCTCAAGGTGTTAATGTTGTGAGTTAATATATGATTAATTTGAGAAAGGCACACTTGGAAGTAGTGAAGTGGATCTATAGGTACTTAAAGGTAATGACATCAGCTTATGCTGAGTATGTGAGATTAATTAAGTCGCAGGTTGGGTTCATGGACTCTAATTATAGTGGAGACCATGATAAAAAGAGATTTACCAGTATATGTTTTCTATTTTGGTGGTTCAGCTACTAGCTAAAGGTTATCCTTGTAGGATGTGATAGCCTTGTCCACAACTAAGGTAGAGCATATGGCTATGATAGAGGCGTTTTAAGAATCCTTGTGGCTTGGTGGTTTAGAATGATAGTTGGGGTTTAGCCATGGTTCTCTAGTTATTCATGGTGATAGCCATAGTGCCACCTATTTAGAAAAGAATTAGAATTATTACCATCATTGAATAAAGAAAATTGACATCAGGTACCACTTTATATGTTGTACTGTTGATTTAGGCAAAGCTGTATTAGAGAAAATGGGTACTTTATATAATCCTATTGATATGCTATCGAAGCCACGGACCATGGGCAAGTTTGAATGTTTCTTAGAATTGATTGTTTTTCATGAGATATAATGTTCTTTTTCTGGCTAGGGTTTTTTTGTAGAGGTATTTACATGTCTTGCATCAGAAATAATATATCAAAATAGAGAATTGTGCGTTTTGATAGGGTATTTAAGGAAAGCATAACATTGTGTTAATTCCTGTAGGTTTCAGAGAGTTTTAGTTTAATATGGTGTCTTATGTGAGAAATATAGTGGTACCCTGTTAATAAACACTGACTGTATTTCTAAGATAAAATTTTGATATCATTTGGGAAAAAGTTGAATGTAAGGAAATAAATACCAATATCTCTTTTTTCCTAAATATGGACTATGTTTTTCCTTATTTTTGAAATACATCATTTCATTTGTAGGATTTTTTTTTTCTATAAAAATAGACAATTTGAAAGCCTAGATTCCAAGAGCCATATGTCCAAGCAACCTCTTTTTATCCATAGAATTCTCCATTCAAAGGGAATTATAGATTTATGTAATTTATTAATTGATTAATTTAATCATATTATAATTACACAAGAGCAAGAATAAAGATCTGTACGTTTTCTTGAATTGTTCTGTTTTGTGTTTAAATTCTTAACTAAGTATAATCTTATTAATCTCAATTCGGTGTGGATCTCTCTGATATATACTAATTTTGCAACATTTACAAGACAAGGCCAAAAATTCTCAAAACAAGTACAAAAATACACTATCAAAAAATGATAACTAAGGGAAATACATATTGGTCATTTAAGGATAATCAAAGGGAAATGCCTTTAAAAATGGTGACACTTACATAACCTAGCTATCCTTGAAAAAAGAAGTTAGTCCACTTACTTTTTTTCCAAAAAAATATACTCTAGAACATGTACTTATGGGATTGAGTAGGCGAATAAAACATCAAAACTATCAGTCTGCATACATACTGAAACACCATCCTCGAAGTTCAGACTCCCAAGGAAACTAACTTAATAAAGATAAAAATCACACTTTAAGAGCTTGTCATACAACCAATACACTTTCAACAAAGCCAAGATTTGTATCAATTACCACTCTAGAGTATATAATAATGTAGTTGATAAACACAATTACAAGCTGGTCTAAGAATTGCCTAATAATATCATTTATGAGTGCCAAATTTTTTCTAATGGTTTAGTGAGTTTAAAGAGCATCACTATGAACTCATACTAGCTATAATAGGTTTTACAATATCTATTTGGGTTGTACTGCTCAACAATTTTCAACCATAGGCCCTTTAAGTTCATCAAAAAGATCATTAATATTATGAAGTGGTAATAATTAATCATTATGACCTAATGTGACACTAGATAGTTGACAGAAAACCATAAAATGCCATCATTCCTCTTAAGAAAGAAGATTGGTGCTCCTTTCAACAATATTCTTAGTTAAATGTAGCCTTTCTCTAAAACCTTTTCCAACTAATCCTTAAACTCCTTCATATTTATAGGTTTCACATAGTATGGTACCATCAAACATATATTAGTCATTGGAAACAAGTCAATAGAAAAATCAACATCATGAACTCTTGACATACATATAGTCTCTTGAGGGAAGGCATCTAGATACTCCTAGATATTCAAAATATGATAAAATAGAATACATCTAGCTCAGCATATCAAACACTACACAACACAAGCATATACCCTTTTCACACAAGGTTACCTAGAGTAGTACTGGGTGTAAAATTCACCAAAGACCTTTGTTTGTACTAGTAATAAGAGACTATTATACCATTCCATCCTTAAAGAACCATGCTCTCCTATTCTCAATCTGCTAATGCTTGGTAAGTCCACAACATATCTATGATCATGATCATATCAAAGTCTTATCACTCAATCTCTATTATGTCTAAAGGGAACTGAGCACCCCTAAAGACTAACAACTCATCTCTATAGAGTCTAGAATAAGCAACTTTATCTCCCAAAAGGTAACACATTAAAAGAAAAATTACTGGTAGAGAGAGAAAAAATAGCTCTAATATATATATATATATATATATGACACAAAGGAATGGTATCCATGGAAAAAAATGCAAATGATGAATAATATAAAATAGTTAGTGTAGCAACCACCATATTTTCCTGATATTTAACCTCTAACTAACTTATCAAATTTATGTAACCACAAGAATGTTCTCAGATAGCATTATCTTGACCTGTGCTAGTCTCTGAAGTATAAGGGTTGCTATACCTAAATAATATACTAGCTATAGAATATGCCTTCTTCCTTCCACAAAGGTGTGAAAACCCTTAAATTTCCTATTACCCCCTAATTAGGTACTTTATGCCAAAATAACTCGAGAAACCGCCAAGGTATACTCATATATATAAACCATGTCTTGCATGAAACTCTAACTAAAAGTCTATAGTAGCTAATCTTGAGGCTCAAGTAGAAATAATGAGCTTACATCCCCTCACTAACCTAAACCATTAGAGAAAATGGACTAAGTTTGTGAATTACATGTAGTACTCCATTACTATTAAACTCCCATATAAATCATCATATTTATTCATATAAAGGTGAGTAGGGTAGAATCTAGCTAGTAATGCCTTGATAAATTACCCCTAAATGGTAGGTTCTCCACCTCTTCACTATAAACTCATTAACCATTGTCTACTTGACCCCTCAAATAGTACACCACCATGTCAACCCTACTATAATACCCTACCTTTTTGAAAAAATTGAATGATAATTATGCTAATTTTTTTGTGTTTGATTTATTTGGTATTATGACTTTATTTGATGGAAAATTAGATTTGAAATAATAAGGTTTAAATATTAAATGTATCAAGTTTTTCAATGAACCGATTGACTGGTTCCAAGAGCTAATTGGTTGGTTTATCATTTTAGCAAAATAGTTTTGCTTGGCTATTTTGATCAACTAGTTGGGGAATCAATCAATAGGTTTGCAGAATGGTCGACTAGTAGGCCAAACCAATCAACTAGATTATTGAGCTAGACATATTTTCAAAACTCAATTTTTTGGAAAATTTCTATTCTTAAGATATTCTTAAGATTTTTCATGATGCATTTAAACTAAAAATATCATCTTAGATTGATTTAGAAGGTTGATTGGGATAGTAGAGGGGAAAGGAGATGACCTTAGCCCTATCTTTTTCCACCTCTTTCCTCTACACATTTCTAAGGCCGTTGCTTAATTCTTAAGCATAATTTTGATTATTTAGGAGACGCTTTCCATGTGAACATTCCATTACCCCTCTTATGAACTTCATTCTAGACTAATTAATTTGCATTTCTCAAGAAATACCAGTTGAGCTCTAGAGAATAGGTTAACATATCTTGGAATAAATCCATCAATTCAATCTTAGGCACAATTCTGATCATTTAGGAGATTCCTTCCTTGATAACGTTCCATTACCTCTCTTGTGAACTTCATTTTAGACTAATTGACCTACATTTCTCAAGAAATACCATTTGAGCTCTAGAGAATAGGTTAGCATATCTCAAAAGAAATCTGTCCATTTGACTTGAATTTAAAGAGGAAGAATTAGGGTTTTTAAATTGTTCCTAACAACTTTGTGATTTATCTCGATTAGTTAGCAGTACATAACCCCAATCACCCCTTTTGTTCACTTGTCTTTTGTATCCACCTTCTCACTCTACACTTCATACCTTGTAGTCCATTTCCTTTAATTCTTCCAATCATTTCTCTATCCCCCATTTATTTTAATTATTAATGAATGAATAGTTAGAGTTAGGAAAAAGGTTGAGTGGTCTGCTAAGTACCCTCGATTTTGCCTTAAGGGTGTGGTATGTTCATTCTTTCTTATCTATTTCAAGTTTAAATTTAGTAGGGTTATGCAC
Source organism: Tamarix chinensis (assembly GCA_030549775.1). Classification (NCBI taxonomy): domain Eukaryota; kingdom Viridiplantae; phylum Streptophyta; class Magnoliopsida; order Caryophyllales; family Tamaricaceae; genus Tamarix; species Tamarix chinensis. The sequence continues at coordinate 58,196,813 of CM060177.1, read as the reverse complement.
AAATTTTTGAGTTAAATAGTAATATTTTTAATGTTTGAAAAGTTGACATTTTCAAAGGTTGAGATTTTTGGTTTAAGGAAAGTTTTTCCAACATCAAGTAATTGATTCTTACTTCTAAAATGGGTTATGAGTATTCTTGCATAATATGGAACTCTTTAAGTTGATATTATATGTTTTTATGAATATATATAGCTTACAAAAGTGATTTAGATGGTAAGATTATGCATTTTGTGTAAGAAACATGAAACTTGAAAAAAATTGGTTGTGATGGTTAATTTTTCAGATGTGCAAGTTAAATAGGCTATAAATATGTTATATACTATTAAAGCATGTTCTAATATCTTTTAATGAACATTTATAGGCATAAACTGCATGAAAATGATTACTTGGTGCTGTTGATCAACTAGTTAGGTCAAATTGATTGACAAATTCCTAGGATAGTCAGCTATTTGGCCCAACCCATCGACTGGTAAGGTTGTAGTGACCTTAGTTTTGCTCTTTGCTTAAGCCCATCAACTAGTTAGGCAGAACTGATTGAATGGTCTATGAGTAGTCAGTTGATTTTTCCTAACTAATTGACCAATTTGAGGAAAAACAAGGTTTGGTCAAGCCAAGCCGATTGACTAATCAACCTAAATTGATTGACTATTTGGTGCAACAAATCAACTTGTTGCGCTAGACCGATTAACTAGTTTAACTAGTCTATGTGATTTGGCTCCATATGATTTGGTTTTTACTTTGAGGCTATGCATGAGACTACTATATGATTATTAAGAGGCTAAAATATATATTTTTATCATGGATTAATGACCTAATGATTGGATTAAATTGATCATAAGTTATGACATACTCAATGAGTATTGTAAAGGCTTAGTAGGAATACCACATTTCAAATGTGATAGTCTTTAGAAAAGAGTAATCAAGCACAACATGGTATTGAATGAAATAATATTATGGGAATGAATGATATTGGACAATGATTTGTGGAAACCCCCACATGGTTGGGAAATGGAAAGGATTGATATGGAATAAACATGTGAATGCCTTGCTTTCTCTTTCTATGAGCCTTATGTGATTACTTATCCTCATGAATAATTAATCACATAGAGTGAAAGAAAATTGAGTTGTGTAGGATTTAGCTTCCCCGATTTTTAATTAGCTACCAAGAGTTAGTTTGCCTTTGGGTATTTATTGATTCACTAGGAAAGGATCCTAGTGATTTTAGTGGTTGATCTACTCTAGACATTGATGATGTAGTAGGAGGTATTAATACTAAATAGTTTGGTTATTGAAGCAGTTTTCTTCATGCTTGACCTATGTTCATATTGGTTAGCTTCGGCTTGGACTTATGTTTACTTTGGTAATTGGCTTTTGCATAGATGTTTGCTTTGATGATTCCCTTGACCGTGGACTATATGTCCCTGTGTTTAGATATAACTCCATGCTATGTGAGACCATAGGGTGGTGTAAAGTCCACCTCTTAATGATAAAATCAACACAATAAGTAAATAGATAATAAAAGCTAGCTAATGAATAAGTGGAATGAAAAAATATGGATAATGATGGTAATAATGGTTCAAATGATAAAAAAAGGGTAATAAATGGTATGTACACTTGTATGATTGCTTAAATGTCCAACTAATTATTAATTGGAATATTTGACTAGTTGCTGACCTATATCAATATGTAGAAAAGGAAATTATATAATCTCATCGATTGAGCAATATAAAAATAAACCCTAGGGGTTATCTAAAATAATCCATTGAGTACATGTGTTATCACCTATATGATTATAATATGAAGATAAGCATTATATACTTTCTATTGCCTGAGTTATGCATGATAGTATATTATGATGGATTACTAGCTGTACGTATACGACATTAGCATGAAACATATTAAATATGATATCTATGTAATGATCGAATCTTGCATAATTGTGATTTATGTTGTGGAAGAAACTTGTTTTACTCAGTACATAGCGTACTGATGTGCTTGTTTGCTCGATGACATACTCATTTCTGTGAGTAGAGGGTCATGTGTTAGCTTTTGGGGATGGCTAGTATTGGGCTTACCTGACCATGGGTTTGGGGCTTGAGATCATGGACATCCAGAGGATTTTGCACGGACCATGGTTTTTAGGTCACACACTAGTCTTGTTTTCTAACTAATGTAGCCCTACAGTCTTAACTTCTCATTTCTATTTATTTTTTACTTTGAGTAGGATCATTGTGGTCCTTGATGTAAACAATCTTTTAAATTTATATGTAATTTAAGTTTTCACACTCTATTTAACATTTGTTGGTTGGTTTTAGCCTTATATCTATTATAACATAGGCAATAGATGTCTATCCATTATTAAGTATGGCTGCAAAACCACATTTTTCCTAAGTGTATCTTCTGATTCCGCATTATTTTAAATGAATTTTGTTTGCAGTGAAAAATGGGCTTGTTACATCTATTGTTAGTCAGGCAACCACATATAGTGAATATAACATTCGATTTCTTAAAAAGCTAAATCATTAATAATTTTTTAAAAAGAATAAAACTATATTACTTTTTACATTTATTACACCCTTTAATGAAATAGAAATCCTTGTTTCATTTTAATTTTTTGACCTTTTAACAAAAACACAACTCCATGAGATCTTTTTGGCTATAAAAACTCTTCCACATCATTCTAATGAATTCCTTTTTAATTTCTTAGCTTATTCTTTGCCTCAAAGGCCATTTCAGCATTCCAATCAAAAATTTATAGAAAGAAAACCATCCATGTTTTGCTAAATTGTTTAGAACCGTTAGCCATAAAAAATTTATGAAATTTTGGCTATTATTATATTATTAAGATAGAAATGAATTAGAAATATTATTTTAATATTTTTATGAATTTTTTAATTTATTTCAACATTTTCTTGCTTTAATTACTGTTAATACTCTAGTTTCATTTCGTATACATATTTTAATATGGTAAGGATCTACCCTAGCCTTCCATGTTTAAATTTAAGCGAAATGAAGGGTGAAGATCAGCCCATGGATGTCATTACACACTCTTCACCACGTAAAATATCATACAAGTGTTCTTTTGCCATTATACCATTAGATACCTAATTAGGTTCCCCAAAAATGTCTAATTTCCTATAAATTTGAACTTATCCTCTTCCATCACATCTTCGTTAATCATCGCCACCTTTCACCACCACCACAACCACTCTTATTCCTTTTTTTTTAATTTTCTTCTCTTTTTAAACAATAACTAATCCCATTATTATTATTTTTTCACAAAGAAAAAGGGGATTAATCCTTGAGGATGTAGGGAAAACCATTTCTTCTTCAACCTTCAAGTTCTTCCTCTTTTCCTTGGAGCATTAGCTAGGTAAAAACATTATTCTTTTATGTAGATAAAAACTTTGATGTTGAGCATATTTAATTGTACTTGATTTGATTGATATGATATTTTGCCATGAAAACGGGCTTTAACCCTTAGTGTGATTTTTTCTCCCTTGAGCTTTTTCCTTAATATGATTATACCATGTTATAGGTTTTATTTAGTAGATGATTTCTTATACACAATATAATCAGATTAATGAATGCTTAGATACTTTATTTTTTGGTTTAAAGTTTTGAAGGTTTAGATGATCTTCGTGCTTTTCATGATGTTATTCATATTATTTGTATTTTCCCCTAAAAGGCTTTCACGTTGTTTTAGTATCAAAGGTTAACCATTAACCCACAACCCTCAGAATAGTAAATAAGAATAAATAGTAAACCTTAATGAATACTTGTAAAAATTAGCATGATGGAATTTTACGTTGGTTTTAGGATTTTGAAACTTGAGAATAAAGTTTCATGTCAAATAAAGTATATTGTGTTCATTGATTAAATCAATAAATGAATAATGATTTAGGTTGGACTTTAGGGATTTGATGACCTAAGTTTGACATCCAATTTATTTTTGAAAACTCTTACTTGGTAAATGGTGAATTGTTTTTGCTTGCTATTTTTTCTTTTTCTAATGTCCTTTGGCCTTTGGTTGTTTATTTCTCAAATGAATATATTTCCACTTTGATTTTAAGGTTTTAGTAAAGATTTTTTATGGACCCTTTAGTCCATAATGATATTTAGAATCATTAATTTCTATCACTTTTGGTGATCTCTAATCATTTTTAAGGTTTTATGTTTACTTTAAATACTTATATGGTATGTGAATTATGATATCTCTGAGTCATTTACTTGTGGATATGTTTGATGATAATTTACAAATTTCATCATCATCTGGACATATCATTTTTTATTTTTCATAAAATACTTGGTGCTACTAACTATATAGTAGCTTGGTGTATTTTCTAATCTATATTATCTTCAAACTACTTAGGGACACTTCTAGATTAAGATACCTTTGGTAAGACTACCTTTTTTGGAGTCCATTTGCATTGGAAAAGATTCCTATTTTATGTTGGAATGTTACAATCTAGAGTAGGCAAATGTTGCATCCTCTTACAAAGCACTTGATATAGATGTTCATTTATAGTTGACAAGGATCCTCTTATGATTTATTATTTATACACTAGGGACATTAGAGTCCTTGTATGCTTTGGCTTTTATTCCTTTACATTTTCAACATGTTGCTCTTAAAATTTATTAGTTATACCCTTACCTATTTCCATTGGTCATAGGATATTTGAGCCCCGTACACTTTTGGTTTTTATGCCATATTCTTATAATTGTCCCCTATGGGCTTTTTCCATTCATTGTAGGAATGTACGCCAAACCTTGTGCCTTGGATTTTCTATCCATATACATTGGGATTATGTAAAATTCATTTATAACGCCTTTAGCTTATGTGTTAATCTTGATGGGATAAGATTTTGTATGTGATTGAATGCATGATATGGATGCCCAAAGCTATGGGCTAATCCCTTCCTATGCATGTTGAATCATTTACAATTCCCCATTTTTACCAAGTTTACAATTTGGGTATATCAAACTATAAATTACTTTCTACCATGGTTACTATATTTGAAGCTAGTTTATGTGTAATTTAGTCATCAGTTAATAAAATAAATGATTAATGAGTTAGTTTTGACTTTAGGGCCATATTGACCTAAGTTTTACTTTAAATTTCTTTTTGAAAATTCTTACTTGATAAGAGGTGCACTATTTTTTCTTGCTAAAACATGATTATCATGGCCTTTGGCCTTTGATTGTGGATATCTATTGATGGCACATCTTTGACCTTTGATTTTAGGGTTTTGCTAATGATTTTTGAGGTATCCTCTTATACGTGGTGATATTTTGGATCATTAGTTTCTATTGCTTTCGATGTGCCACTTTCATGTTTGATGTTTTAGTAACACCCTATATTTTTTATTTATCTTTCTCAAAATATCTAACAAAATAAAATTTTACTAATAATGAAAATGGAAATGTTATAGTGAAGCTGTTCTCCAAGGCTTTGATCCACTTCTCTATGACATAAGAGCTCTCTTGACCCTTAAAGATAAGTGGATGGTTATGTTGGGCTCTCTTGAGCTAATCCTCAAGAGTTGTTGCTAACACTAACAATGATGAGGGAGCTTGCATATGGCCATCCACATAAGCATCAACGATCACTTGGATAGGGTTTAAGTGCTCAAAATAGTGATTGGTACCCATCAATCTCCGAATAGATAAACTAAGTTAGGAGAAAAAGATAATTGAGCACAAGCCCACAAAACATCATCACATAATAGTCAAGAGGTTATCAACACATTTCGAACCCATTCTTGATCATAACCTCTTTCATGTTTGAACAAACTTGAGTTCTAACTTCAACACTCGAATAACATTTCACAGCAAAAAAAACATTATCGTTAAAAAATACTTTAGAGATTTCAAGGATCAAAATGCTTTGATAAGAACATGTACTACCCCTAATTTTCACTAGCAAAAGTATTATTTTAAAACACTTATAGAAGTAATATATAAAAATAATCGTGTAAAAAAGGGGCATTAACATAGTATCTAGCATAAAATAAACAATATTTCATCCATCTTATGCTAGATACATGGCTAAGTATCTGAAACAATAAACATAAGAGAGAATCTAAAGCACACAATATAATAGATAAAAGATAAAAATATTATGATTTATAAAACAAAAGCTATATTAAGACGACAATAAGGAGAAACATATAAGAAAAGAATCAAGGAATGATAAATATAATGGTGTATCGAAGGATCCCTAAAAGGGAAAATACATAACAAAATTTCTACTCTTGTATACCTCATCCTCAACAAGCATATATATGATGACCTACTAGTCATCCTCACTTACCTTTTCAAGGTTCTTTACTTGTAGGATTGAGCAGGTAACTTAAAATAACCTAAAACCTTAATTTAGAGAATTATGATAAATTAAGGATTTATTAGAAAAAATAATTAAATAAATTATGTTATGAAAATAAGAGGAAGAAATTAAGGTCAAATAAACAGGAAATTAATGAATAATTTCATTGGAAAATAATTAGGGTGTTTTGCTAATTAAATTGGAATTTAGGAAAAATCTCTCAAAAATCCTAAATTAACTTAGAAAGGAAATTTAATTATTATTTTTAAATATCCCAAAACACCAAAATATTTTAAATACCCCAATCCACCGATTTTCCTTCTTTTCTTTAGTTTTTCCTTTTTCCCCTCTCTCTTCTTTTCTTTTCTTTCCTTCCCCTCCTTTCACTTTTTCTTTCCTCCCTCATCTTTCCCCGATCTAGGCCAGCTCACCTTGGGCTCAGACTCTTCCTTTCTCTCACATAGGCAAGGCTAGTCATCATCCTCTCCAGTCGACCAACTCAATTTTTCCTACCTTTTTTTTCTTTCTTTTCTCTCTAGACCAACCGACTACCTTTTCTTCTTCCTTTCTTCTTCTTCCCCCGACCTTCCTTCTCCCTGACACTCGACCCTTCCACTTCCCAGTGTAGGCATGCAGCCTCTACACAGCCACACGCGAGCCTGCCACCCCTACTCTCTTCCCCATCATTCCTTCTCTCTTCTCCATCCAATCACATCCTCTCTCTCTCCTCATGCGTTCCTCTCTCCCCCTTCCTTTTCCACTTCTCAAGCTATTAGACCTTGTAAAAATTGCAGGCCTACATTGGTCATGCACCACCACCTAGTGACATGCGCCCTTTCCATCGACCTTCCCTCTTCCACCTATACTATTCCCCCTCATCCATGGCCTATTAATACCCTTCAACCACCCCCATTCAACTTTTTTTCTCAACCTAGATATCTACACCATCTTTTGTGCCCCTACTTGTTCAGCTTCCTGTTGTGCCACCACCCAAATTACTCCCTACACCACCCTCCACTAAGCCACGCCCCTCACCACCCTTAATCCTCCCTACACAAGCTGCCTTGGCTATGTAAAAATGAACTTTCCACCCACCTTAATCCAACCACCGCTGCCCTTTGTGTCACCGCCACTACTCCCTCTACCCTCTAAAATCACCAATAGAGCTTCCCCTACCTCCCTCTCTTCCTCCCTTCCTCCCTCTCCACCACTCTTGGCCACCACATCGCCACCTCCTGCGTCGCTGCCTTTAGCTACACGACCACCACCACTTCAGCCCTCTCAACTTAGGCATCCTCTACCACCTCAAATCACCCTCTTATTCCTCCTCTCCTACCCTAAAAATCTAACTTTCCACCCTTTTCCCCACCATCATCGCTACTGGTGTTGCCAGTCACCGCCAACCCTAGGTGGTACCCTAACCCTTAAAACCTTACTTATGATGTCATTATCCATTTTTACTTATATTGTGTTATTATCCTCATTATTATTATTACTACTACTATTATTTTATTATTATTAAACGAAGCCTCATGATATTTATCCCATTATTATTAAGGGGTCGAAACCCTATTTGAACTATTATTATAATTATCCTTATTTTTATTAATAACATTATTACTTTTATTATTATTATTACTATTATTAGTGATAACCTTAGAATATTATTACTATTATTACTTTTATAAATATTTGAACCCTTACCCATATAAATATCATTATTTCGATTATTATTATTATTACTTACCCATATAAATATCATTATTTCGATTATTATTATTATTAGTATTATCCTTACCAATATTATTCTTTTTTTTAATATTGCTATTATTATATTATTCTTTTTATTAATAACCCTATTATTAGCCTTAACCTTAATAATACTAGGGTTTCTATTACTATGAGTGTTAGTATTATTATTATTATTATAAATATTACTATTTTTTCTACAACTATTATTATTGCTATTATTAGAAGTAATAAAGTTATTATCTTTAATAATATAAATATGGCTATAAATACTTAGCATTAACCTACTTTGACTAGTAATAACTTAGTAGGCTAACTTGATAATAAAAATCCTATTATTTATTTTTAAAGTTTCTTTTAATCTTAAAAACCCTAATATTAAAGTATAGTAGGAAATAATAGCATTTTTGGTATGAAGGAAATTAATCCTTATTTTTTCCCTCTTATAGGTTAACCTAGTTAAAACCCTAAGGAGGCTTAGGAGCATACTCCAAGACCGGTGTTGTGTTAGGTAAGGATGTAGCTAAGGCCCTATGTGTTTCATGTGCCTTTTATGCCTTTTATGCCCTATATGCCATATATCATGTTATGTTGTGTATCTTATGATTATCATTATAACTGTTTTATGTGTAGCACAACTTGGAGTTGAGGTATGCTCATGTGTTTTCTTATGGAAAGTGTATAATATATATATGTTGTGATTATGATATGATGTGATGTGACCCCTTTAGGACATGCACGCTAGGATATTTAATGTAATGATAAGGGCAAGAGGATGAAAAAGGAAAATAGGGAAGTGAGTTGACTAAGGGGAGGAGAGGTGACAAAGGGATATGGGATTAACCTAAATATCTCATGATCAATGAAAGGAAAAATAAGAGGGGATTATGAATAAAATAAAAGAGTGGGTGAACTTTGTATGGGACATTCTAGGGTTTGTATGAGAATTCAAGGGTTTTGCATGAAAAATTATAGGTTTTGCATGGGGTGGATTGAAATACCCCGAAAATTTCTAATTTTATAAATTATATTTAAAAGAGGTTTTATTAGAAAATTTCTTTTTAAATTAATTTCTTCTATTAAAATAAAAGGGTATTTAATTAAGGAAAATCAAGAAGAGATTTATAAGTATTTTAATTAGGAGGAATTTGGGTATTTTAGCTAATTAAGCATTTTATTTAAAAAAAATTAATTAAATAATTTATTTTATTTAAAATAAGAAGGAGAAAATAGTTTCAAAATTTTTAATAATTTTATAAGTAATTTAATTGGAGAAAAAATTAAGGTGTTTGCTAATTAAAAAGGAATTATGAAAAATCTTTTAAAAATCCTAATTTAGCCTAAAAAAAAGAATTTAAATATTATTTTGTATACATCAAATATTTTAAATAATTTAAATACCCCATATTATTATTTTTCCTTTTTCCCTTCTTCTTTTTCCTTTTCTTCTTTCTTTTTCTTTCTACTTTTCTTTTTCTTTTTCCTCCCCTTCTCCCCGTTTGGGCTGCCCCTTTTCGCGGCCCAATCCTCTACCTCCTTCCTCCTTCCCGCGGCCCAGTGCCGTTCGGGCCACCCTCACACAGTGAAACGCAGCGTTTCACCCCCTCATTCCGCTGAAACGCTGCATCCCGATTAATGAAGATAACCGTTGCCTGCCAGCCACTTGATGCCGCGTTTTGTCCAAAAACTAACCAAAACGCCACGTTTCGATAAGGCGTCCTTACCGCGCTGAACCGGCCGGTTTCCCCCTCCCTTCCTTCCTTCTTCCCGGACCGCTGGTCCAACCCCTCTCCTCCTTTCTTCTTCCCCACGCCGCTGCAAATCGCCGCCCTGCCCCCCTCTGCACCGACCAGCCGCCTGCGCCCCGCCTGCACGCCGCCTCCCCTTTTCTGCCCTGCCGACCACCCTCTCTCGACCGACCTACACCCCCATACCCCCCTAGGCCACCCGCACCCTTTTCCTCCCTTTTTCCCGACCAGCGCAGAGGTCTGCCATGACAGACCTGCGCCGACTCCCCTGCCGGCCGGCGTGCCAAACGCCGCCAAACCGTACCTCCCTCTGTCCCCTCTCTCAATCCCCTCCCCATTTCGAGCCTATAAATACCCCCACGAGCCCAACCTCGGGCTTTTTCGAAGACCCAACCCAAAAACCATTCTTTGCGCCGCCCCCTCTTCAGATCGCCGCCCCATCGCCGCCGCTCATCTCCGCCACCCGAACCACCCCGAAACCCTTCCCTGCAGCCCCCTCCATCCAACCAAGCCTCCTTCAGCCCTCGATTTACCCTGCACGCGCCGCCCCAAGTGTGCGAAGTGCCCTTCCCGACCAAGCCAACCTCGAACCCCGCCACCCTTCGCACCACCGCCCACCGCCGTGCCGCCACTCCCAGCGCCCCCTTTGCCTCCCAGAATCACCCAGGGAACTTCCCCAACCCCCCTAGGCCCTCTATTTCCCCTTCCAACCCCTCATTTTCCTTCCTTTCCCCTCCACCACCTCTCTACCCTCTTTCTCCCCCCAACGCCGCCGCCGCCGCCGCCGCCATGCGCCGTGCGCCGCCACCTGAGCCACCAACACCCTAGGTAGTTCTATAAACTCCCCAACCCTAAACCTTTATTATATAAATGCTAATTGTTTTTAGTAGCATAATTGATACTATTTTACTATTGTTATGATTATTATCATTATTATTATTATTATTATTATTATTATTATTATTATTAATATTATCATTATTATCATTATTATCATGATTATTATTATTATTATTACTATTATTATTATTAATATTGTTATTACTATTATTATTATTATTACTATAACTATTATTATTATTATTATTATTATTATTATACCTAACCTTGAAACATCTATAACTATTGGTCTTACTAATACTAGTGGCCCATAACTTTAATATTTTATTTTAACATCATGATCGCTATTATTAGTATTGCTAGTATTATTATTATTATTATTAATGTTACTATTATTACTATCATTATTATTATTAATATTATTATTATTCACTATTATCATTATTATTAGTAACATTGAACTACTACCATTAATATCAAATATTATTAAACAACTTTAAATTATGGTAGCTACTTTTATTAGTAGTAGCTTGATTAACTACCTTGAGAATATTGACCATACTTCACTTATAAAAGTAACATTACTATTATTCGCCCTAATGGTAAGGTAAAGAGTAGGGGTAAGATAGAAAAGAATAGTGTTTTGGTCGGAGGAAAAGTAACCCCAATTTTCCCTCTTATAGGCGAGTCAAGTCGACACTCGGAGGAGGGGTAGGAGCGTGCTCCAAGACCAGTGTCGTGTTAGGTAAGGACGAGGCTAAGGCCAACTATGTGTATTGTATGTTTTACCTACCTTGTATGCCTTATGCGGTTGTGTGCTTTAATCTATATATTATCTGTGCATTTATGTAGCGCGGCTTGGAACCGAGGTATGTTCCCGTACTCTTGTCTATATGTACTAATATGGTATGGTACAAGGATGATGTGGTGTGATGTGACATGCATGCTGGGAGTTTTGATGAGGAGTTGTGGAGTGGGGGGCTTGGAAAGAGAAAAATAAGCAAATAGGATAACCAAAGGGAAGTACGTCGGCTAATGCAGGTAAGAATGACCTAGGAAATTTATGATTAGTAAATGGATGGGAAAAGGGGGAATTAAATAAATAGGAAAGTGGAAGAAAGTAAAGTTGCCTGGGGAAAACTAGGGTTTGCATGGGAATGATAGAGTTGGCATGGTGGAAGTGTTAGGGTTTGCATGGGGGCGAACCTTACGTATGGAAAGTTACTTTGGGGCGTAGGGAAGGTAATGGAAAGTTTGTTTGGGAGTTTGGAGGCTGGGGACGAAAAATAGTACGTGGGATAAAATAAGGGTACATAGGAACCGACTAGGGTTTGGGATGGAAACCCTAATTTGAGGAGGTGGAAAAGAAAAAGAAAATACTAAGAATAAAAGAGGAGGAGTGAGGTATGGGGGAGAGTTGAGTTTGAGGGTAATGTTTGGGTTTCTAGTGCGAGAAATGTGAAAAGTAGGGTAATTACCCAAGGGTGTTTAGTGGCCTAATATAAGCGTAGGAGACAGCTCGGTAACTTAAACCGAGTGAGGATATAGATAAGATTGGATGTGTGACCTATATCCTATGTGTTGTGGATGCCATATATGAATGCTGTGTTGTATTCTAAATGCCGTTATCTTACTTGTTTCGTGGGTAATGTGGCTTGGAAACAAGACGTGTACTTATGTTTTTATTAGCATGTGATAGTAAGATTATGTCGTCAGTTTTGATGTGATGTGTTGAGAACTCTGGCCATGCATGACAAAAGATATGCCCTCGAATAAGATACATTAAGACACTAATGACTTACAAAGAAAGAGGTTGAGCCGAACCCAGACCGGTCCACCGGCTATAATAGTGGCAGGGTATCTTACCCTCGCGACCGTTCCACCGACTATAATAGTGGCAGGGCATGGCCCTCGCGACCGTTCCACCGGCTATAATAGTGGGGTTCCCGCACTCACATGGTCTGGATAAGATGATGATCGATTATATTCAGAGACCTGATAAAAGAAAAGTGATATCTGGTCTGTAACTTGTGTGGTTTATATGTGTTATTGCATTCGATCTATGTATCTATGCTATGTCTACTATGTTTTGTATCTTTGTCTGTGGGCCTTAGCACACCTGCGCCCTTACTCAGTACTGGACCCGTACTAATACTACCTTGATTAACTGGGTCCTGTGATGATCCACCAATGGTGGGGAGCAGACCTTTGATGCAGGTTGATCTGTTACTAAATTGGGGTGGAAGGCTTGATCTGAGTGAGTAAGCGGTCCGGATATTTATCCTTCGAAAATTGTGTGGTTTAATCGTATTTGTCTTTAGAGGATACAAATGTTGTATTTAATTTTTCGAGGGTTTTATCGTACTTTGCTATTCCGTTATTTTAAGTATTCTGGTATATGGATCTTTTAAATTGTATTTCGGAATGTAACTTTTGACCTTCGCACTCTGATTTCGTAAAACTTGTGTTTTATGAATGATTTGTTCTGGTTTTATTCTTTCTAGCCTTAGCAGTTAGTATCGGGTCGGTAGTTATGGATCGATCTGGTACTAAGTGTGGTGGTAATACCCCCGGATTTACAATTTCATTTGCTTGCTTCCGCTAAACTTCTTCTAAATTAACGAAATTTTTCAGTAGTAAATTTGGGGGTGTTACATGGATAGAGTTTGCATGGTGGTAAACTTTACTTGTGAAAATTTATCTTGGGATGTAATTAAGGTAAGGGAAGAGTTGTTTGGGTAATTGGAGGCTTTGGGTGAAAATAGTACATGGGTTCGTATAAGAGTGCATAGGAGACTTGACTAGGGTTTGAGATGAAAGTGGAAGAATGTCTTGTGTAGGGAAAGTATGGGTATCATGGGAAAACAAGGATGGAAGGTGAGAAATGGATGGGCGAGATGTGGAGAAGAAGGGTGTTAGGGTTTGATGTGGCCAGCTAGGGTTTGGTGTGAACACCTAGGGTTTATGGTCATACATGTATTTGGGGGAGTAAAGAGAAATGATGAGGGTTGAAGTTAAGGGAGGTGATGTGTAGGGTGTTACAACAGCCTTCGTTGTGTAAGGTAGAGAAGGATAGGCCACATAGGCCTAAAACTAGGGTTTTAGGAGAAAAACCTAGGCTAAGGTAGTGAGTGGACTTAGAGGATGTAGGGTAGTGGGAACTGACCCACACACTTAGGAGTTGGGCCTCTAGTGTGAGTAAGTGAAATAAGGAAATGATGTTGGGGCATGTTATGAGGTGTAGACGTATCGAGATACGGGCGGGCCCTCTTGGAAGAATAAGAGTAGATAGTGTGACATGCATGTCTAGGGTGAAAACTTGTGAAATAAGAAATGAATAAGATGCTAAATATTTAAAGAGGAATACTATTGAGCCAAGCCTAGATAAATCCACCGGCGAATAATAGTGTCCAGCTGCCGGGGTGCTTTAAAGACCAATCCACCGATAATAATAGTGGCCAAGATCATTCTTCCCTCTATGTTTCTGGTCCACTGGCTCTAACAGATGGGGTTTCCATGCTCAAAAAATCAAACATAATTATGATAAGGCATGGGAAAGACGCTACGTATTTACTGTAAAACACCATGAGAGTCGGGGCCAAACTGGTCTAGCGACAAATAATAGTGGCTAGGAGCACTTTGGCTTGGAGACTGATCCACTGGCAATAATAGTAGTTAGGAGCATATGCCCTATATGTTTCTAGTCTATTGGCTATAATAGTGGGGTTCCCGTACTCACATGGATTGTGAATAAGCATGGTGTTAAATTAGTAGTGACTAGAGAATTAAGTAATCTATTTATCCGGATTATAGCTTGGCCTTTATGTATCTATAATGATGGTATGTTGTTTATGTGATCATGCTTGTATTATATGCCTTTGTGTGTTGGCCATATATGCATTGTTACCTTACTCAGTACATAGTGTACTAACCACCCATTTCATGGGTGCTACTCATGCCCTCAAGTAGATGGCCCCACTAACTTTATACAGGTTAGTGATACTATTTTCAATACCTTTGATGCTTATTAGGCATCAGGCGGGGCCGAGAGTTGAGCATAGACTTGGCCTGGGGATTGAGAGTAACATGGCAGGATTAACTTTTTATGTTCCCTTATTTTATATTTTTTTATTCAGGTTTGTTTTATCATACCATACCTTTTATTCTCTTTTGAGGAATTTTTATCATGTACTTTTGGATTGTAAGCTCTTTTTTGTGTACTCTAATTTCTATCTTTGAACATTTCAATCCATTTATGAATTCTTAATTTAAGTTTAATTTATGATGATTGTCATTCTTTCTTTAGCCTTGTGGATAGTATGAGACTAGCCAAGTAACCTAACTAATTAAATGAAATTTATAAGTTTATAAGTTTTGATTTACTTGCTTTTGTTGAACCTTCTAATAAAATGAAATTTTTCAGTAGTGAATTTTGGGGGTGTTACCTAACTAATTAAATAGGCACATCAATACTAGTGTACCAAGTAACACAACTCTTAGCCGCTCATATAAATTCACGATAGGCATAATGTCATGACAGGTAAGCATATATCATGCTTCACTCACAAGCAACATACATAAGCATCAAAGCATACCATGTATACTTAACTTACTATTATGACATTATTAATTTTTCAAACCTACACATTCCCTTGAAAAAGCATAATCATTATTATGAATCATGGATACATATCATAGGAGATTGGAATCATGAAGTATAGTATATGCACAAATAGGTCCCATATTACCAAGGTAATTTGCCTAAGGTTTTTCCATGTGTAACTTCATTAGTTACTTACAAATTTATGATCACATGATTTTATATCCACTAAATATTGAGAAATGGGTTGGATTATCCCCCATTGTGAATGAATACCTATTTATGTTTAAAAAAATTATCAAAGGGACATAATCCCCAAAAAAATCTAAATAACAACCAATAGATATAAAGTTTGATAAAAGCCAAGTAAACATACCTTGGTGACTAGATAATTTAGTATCAATACCCCCACGTTTGTCATGAGTGTCTAGGGTAGGAAAGGCACTGAGATATCTAATAACTTTCTGGGAGGTAAGTGATAATATATAATGCAAAAGGTAAACTAACTCTTATTAGATAATCAAGGATTGGATAATCCATACGCATAAGATGCTCTATAATCTTCTCTAATATGTGATTAGCATTTTTTTCCATGTACATGTCAAGAATACATGTGAATATAATGCAAAGATAGCATAGTAAACTAATCTATCTACATCAACATCTCACATTGTCAGTAATAATATAATCATTTAACTATATTATACCATAATCGGAAATTAAAATGTATAAATATAATCATAGGTATCTAATTCCATAATTTACTTCAAACTTTTCTTTCTTTTATTCAATTACCAATTTCTAAGTTAAAACAATGCTAAGGTTAAAAATATGGATAATAAATAAATATAACCCCACAAAAATATCAAAAAACTTCTCTAAGATACTTGTTAACTAAGTCATAGAAGAAATGGAGTGATTTGGGTCCATAATAATAAGATTTCAAGTTAAAATAGAAAGACCAACCCATTCGTTTGTGAAAGCAGTCGATTGGCAAAATGAATTGATTGATTGTAGCACCTTGACATTTTACAAACCATTATTGTCAAATGTTTATCCCTTTAGTGAAACTTAATAGTAAAAATTATGCTATTTATTTCTTTTAAACTATAAAATAAACCCTAAATTTTTCTTAAATTTTGTTACCCTATTAGTTTCCTTTCTTGTTATATTTTCTTTACCCATAACCTTTAACAGTTATATTTCTTAGTTCAATTTCATTAACCAAAAACCCCAACCTAAAAAAAAAACTTATTATAAGCAAGCATTCATCGTATAGCCTTCCTCTTTCTAACTCCACCCTCCTTCTGTATACCCCACCTAGCACACCTAAACACATAAAAACTAGCCTACAATTTTTCCTTCTCACTTAACCCCTATTTTCCTTTCTTTTTTGTGCCAAACACGTATATCATTTTTCCACTACCCAAATCCACTTACCATCACCTTTTCTCCTGCACCAACACCCCTGTCTTGACCTCCTTTATGTATTTTCTCTTATGCACACAACCCCTACTCTACAACTACTCTATTCCCCTTTTCATTTAGTTATAATTATTCAACCAATTGATCCCCTTCTTTTTCCTCTATTATCATTCCTATAACCCCCTAAATTTTCTATTTTCTCTAGCTCATGTATAGCCTTCCAACACTATAATATTTGTATTCACAAACACCATATGAACCTCAAACCTATGCACAACCATCCTAAGTGCCACCAATTCCTATGATGCACCACTACCCATTTCATATACATCTAACTAAGCCAAACATCACCCTAACTTCCACCATTTTCTCCACCTGGCACCTCCTCTAGTGCTACCAAATATCCTTTTTATGTGCCATCCATGAATGTTACCTCCTCTTGCATCCATCTTTCATGCTCACCTTAGCCTCCAATATGAATTATTCACAAACCCAAGCCTCATCTATATCCCTTTAAAGTACAATAGAGCTTGTATGTATAATGTTGAGATCGTACCTTGCAAATTGGGTTTGTGTTGTACATCATAAAAATTATATATGCATTATTGAGCTTATGTTGTTGTTCAGTTCATTCTTGGTGGGAGCCTTGAGTGTCAAGCTTGTGATACTACTTGCTAAGCTCATGGAACTTCTTACTAAGCATTTACTCTACTTGATAATCATGTATTGATTACTAAGCTTTTATTATTGACGTAGTAGCTTGAGTCCTTATAAAACTATCTTTTATTTGGCTCCTTCACTTTGTTTTCATTCGATTAATAATTGTTATTGATTTTGCAGTTGCTAATAAATTTTTTCTAGGATTTGTTTTGGGGTGAAGAAGGAATTTTTTAGAAGATGCTAATGTGGTGTTTTTTTCACATGTATTTTACTATTATCCTAGGAACTAAGGTAATCCATATATTTTATTAATATGTAAGATAGAATATTAGGGTTTTTTTTTAAGTATTGTTGTATTTATTTCCATAAGTATACCTTTTTTTGTATTTATTTTGCTAAATATCCTAGTATGAATTTATTTTCTTGAGAATGTAAATCTTTTATATAGCTAAGACCAAGAAAACATAGTATAACATGTTAATGTCATAAGTTGATTATGCATGATGAATAAGGAGGTTGATATATAAGAGGATAGTTGAGTATATTAGGTTTATTTTCCTTGAATATTATTATTTGTAAGCTCTAAGGGTAAATTTATCTGATAAGTATACCATATTTATTTTGTCCTAAGATGCATGTTGGGTGAGTATTATACATTGTGTAGTATGAGAGAATTATATTTATGATGAGTTAGATATATATTTTAGGGTTTTATATACTTATTCATATATAGGGGTAAAATAGTCATTTTGATGTCTAAAAAATTTCCTACTTGATAAAGTGTTTTAATTCAACATATTTTAGCATTTTCATGATTAATTGGTAATTAAAATAAATCTTATCATTCAAATGGATAATAACATGGTTTTAGGGTTTTAAGGGAATTTGTGCACAACCCTTAGTTATATTAACACGGATTATGCTATCTATGATGCCAAACTAAAACATTAATTTTTAAGGTGGAATATCATGTGAGTTGAGATAGAGTTGTACCTATCAGTTTTAGTGGCTATGAGTATTATACTCTAGGGTTGTACTTGGTATCACTCCACCTGATAAAATAATTCCTATTAGTGTTCTACCTTGAGGCTATACTTGTTATTATTCCACCATATATAATAGTGGCTAGAAGTGTTGTACCTGAGGAGTTGTACATATTTTTTCCACTATAAGATAATAGTAGGGTCTTTGAACTCATTAAATTTGAGTATGCTTGAATGTTGTGATCACTCATTGAATTTGGGTATGCTTGAGAGTAATGGTATGATGATAATGTGCCTCGGTAGTATATGTTATGGCATGATTATTATATTTTTTATTTCCTTATATGATATAGTATAAACATACTATATTCTTTTGTGATAAATTATATATACTCCATGTGAACTTAGCATGGTTAGTAATATACAATGATTTACTCCGTACCATTGTACTAATGGGTTTAGTTTTATGATCTCTTATATATTCCATGGGATGTTGTTACTTTGTTGGAATAATTTGATTGTACTCATTAACTCAATGCCCTTTTGTGTTGCTTGAGGTGAGAGTTAATTCGGTATAATCTAGAGTTTTGTTATCTATAATCTTTATCTCTCTCTCTCTCTCTCTCTCAAATTTTACATTTTATTGTTTTGCAATTCTTGCATCAGACTCAACATTTAGGTCCTATAAAATCTACTTTAGTCATCAATTAACATTATAAATGATTAATGAGTTAGTTTTAACTTCACAGCCTTACTAACATAATTTTTACTTTAAATTTATTTTTGAAAGTTATTACTTGGTAATAGGTGCACTATCTTTACCTAATAAAAAGTGATTATTGCAGCCTTTAGCCTTTGGCTTTGGATTTCTCTTGAATAGACATCTTTGACCTTTGATTTTGGGGTTTTTATAAAGATTTTAAGGCATCTTCTTATATATGGTGATATTTTGGATCAAGTTTTTTATTGCTCTAGATCTACAACTTTTATGCTTGATGTTTTAGTAGCACTCTACATTTTTTTATTCAACTTTCATAAAATATCATTAAAAACAAACTTCCTAATTATGAAAATGGGGGTGTTATAATAAAGGTCTTCTATATGCATTTAATCCAATTCTCTATGACATGAAAGTGCTCATGACCCTAAACACTATTGGATGGTTATATCTATCTCTCTGGAGCAAATACTCAAGAGTTGTTACTAACACTAAAAATGATGATGGAACTTTCATATAGGCATCCACATAAGCATCAATGGCCTCTTTGAAAGACTTCAAGTGCTCAAATGAGCTATTGGTATCCATCGATCTCCTAGAAAATAGAGTTAGTTGGGAGAAAAAGATAATTGAGCATAGGCCCATGTAACATCATCATATAATCAAGAAGTTATCAACACATTACCAACCCATTGTCACTCAAATTATTTCATGTTTGAGCACACTTAAGCCTCTAAATTAAAACTCAAAAAACATTTCATCACTAAGAAAAAAAAATCATTAAAATAGACTTTAGGGGTTTAAAAAATCAAAATAACTAGATACCAACTTGTAATATACTCCTTTCACAGCCAAGATATAAATACAATCTTGTAAAAAATGGGGTCCTACCACTATATCTAGCAAAAAATAAACATTCTTCCATCCAACTCATGTTAGATATATGACTAATTATTTGAAAAAATAAACATAAGTGAGAATCTAGAGCACACAATATAATAGATAAAAGGAAAAAATATTATGGTATATAAAACTAAATCTATATCAATCCTAAAAAAAGGGGTAATATAAAAGCAAAGAATCAAGGAAACATGAATACAATAGGGTATTTGTCTCTAATGATCCTTACATGAGAAATGAAACACCAAAATTTCTATTCTTGAAAACCCTGACCTCAATAAGCATATTACCACCTAGTGATCATTCTCACAAATCTCTAAAAGGTCCTTTCCATGCAAGATTGAGCAAGTTTCCAATTAAATAGGCATGTTAGTAGTGTGCTCATAATGGACATAATGCAAGAAGAAGCTGAGTAATTACCATTAGATAAAAAATTTGAAAAATGCCAAATGAACCAACCTTGGTGATTAGAGCTTTTGTTATCAAAACCTTGAAGTGTGTCTTTAGTTTTTAGGGCAGGAAATACAATAATATCTCTTATATCCTACTTGAAGAAAAATGATAATATGTAATGCCTGAGGTAGACTAACCTTTATAAGCTAATCAAGGATTCAATAATCTATATCCATATGATTCTCCATAATCTTCAAATTTAAAATATTAGCATTTTATTCATACAAATCACAAAAATACATGCAAATCTAATGCTAACATAGCACACCAACCAAGTATATCTACATCAACATGTCACATTATCATTAATAATATCATCATTTAACTATATCACACCATAATAGGCAATCATAATGTAAAATAATAATCATAGGTAACCAATTTCATCTTTTGCATCCAATGATTATTTCTTTTGTTAAAATTTTAAAGTCTATGTTAAAACTAAGGCTAAGGTTAGAGCATGGTTAAGATACCAATAATACCCCATGAAAATATCACCAACTTTCTATAAGATACATGTTGATTTATTTTTAGAATTAAAGGAGTGAATTGGGTCCATGATAGAATGCATTCAAGCTAAAATAGGAAAAACTATCTCATTAGTTTGGTAAAGCAGTTAAAAGTTATAGCGACTTGATCCTCTGAATACTCTAAGTGAGAATTGTACCCTTACTATTCATCCTCTACTCCTTAAACTAGAAGTTGAATCATTTCAGTGATAACATAAGTGTATTATCAGTACGGTGAAACATTGGTTAAATATGCTACCTAAAAATTGGTAAGGCTCATGTAACATATTGAATTAATACTAGCTTGGTGACAAGCATACCAAAATAAATTAACTCTTATGCTCATGGTAGCAAGACAACAAGACATGCTTATATAGAGATCGTGGAAAAATAGTAATATGGAAAATGCATTACAACCACACTATGTAAACCATATTATGTGTCCTCCTTTAGAATCACATAATTTCTAGTTATTAAGATAATTTGTTTGGCCATACATAGTTCTCTACCATGAACAAAATTCATTGCATCATAAAAAAATAATAGGATACCATACCCACCACATATCAAATGCACTTGCTAAGAGGGTTAACAAACTATGGAATACCACACCTACCACACATGGTCGAAGTATATAAAGGGGATTGTATTGGGATACCTCACCCACCACATCTTGAATGCCTTCGTTGTTAGCACTAAAAGCTTGGATACTACACCCACCAATGTAATGGACACTTCAAAGTTAGAAGAGCTTGTACTTGGATACCTCACCCACCAAAACTGAAAACCAATGCGATGCCGTCCTGCCATAGTGTAATCCAACATGAAAAAACATGGACACTCCCCTTACTAAGTGAAACCTAGTAGAGAAGGAAATAAGTAATGAGAGAAAATATAAACCATAGGGTGACTCCCTTACTAACTCCCTATTAGCAACCCCAAGATCCGAAGAAAATGAATTAAAAAGAATCTTATCCAATTATTATTAATTACAAAGTGATAACATAGATCAAATATTAGTTTCATAAATAGTTAATTAGGTGTTTCCAAGTGATAATAGCCAAAAAAAAAACATTTCCATTAATTTCAAAATTACATCTTTAAAAATGATAACAACAAACCCATAACTAGGAATAAAAGCCACCAATTATGTGCTGAAAGATAATTCCAAACTTAACTAATTTAAGTCCCAAATATCATCATTATGATTCTTATTATTTCTTGGGTATGCATGGTTATAATCATAATTGAAATTTTATAATTACAAGGAGGTCATAACATAAAAGGCTAAAAAGAAGAACAATAATTATCAATGATCCTAGCCATATATAGCGGACAAGTCAATCGGTCCCTAGGACCTACTGACTAGCCTGATCATACTAGACCTAAAATAAAAGAATACTAGCAGACAAGTTAACAAGTTGGCTTCAATGATCAACAATTCATACGAAACCAGTTAATGGATTTGGTGTAATAAGCCTGTGGGTTTAAACAGAGACTAGACTACTTTGGTAACATGGTCATTGATCGATCGAATCATTTTGCAATCACCCAATGAAAATTTCAAAACAAAATGACTATTCACACAACCAATCAATGGGATTAATTAATGATTGACATGTCTAGGTAACATAACACCCAAACTTGCAATACACATGCCAAAATTTACCATGTTAATTGAAGCATGCATGATTTTATGTCATAAAACATATAAAGATATATGTTACGGGTATAGAATCGTATAAATACATGGCAATGTAGGCATTTAAACTGAATCATGCATAAAATTATAGAAATGAAAAAATTCTTAAATTATATAAAAAAATCTACCATATGCTCCAATTCTATCATACAATTAGCCCATGCCCATCACAAAAACACACCAAGAACATAGAACTATAATAAGCAACAAAAACTTCATTCATGTTATTGATACGAATGTATATCATAAAGCAAAACTTATAGCATAAAACTCCTAACTTGACGTCTATATACTAAGACTTCAATTCATAATATAATCAAGAGCCACTACCATTAAAACTTCATTTTACAGCTCTATTAAAATTAAAGAATAATAGAAGAATAATAAAAGCACAACACAACCTTTTCTTAACACTGTAATTCCAAGGAAATTAAAGCTAGGATCATCCAACCTTTATCAAAACCTTAATCCTTCATTGCTTACAAGAAATAAGGAGTACTGAAGCTACGATTAGAAAAAGGAAAGAAGAGAAAATAACTCAACCTAGGAGGGAGGAAAATAAGAACACATCTCTATTTTCCTCACCAAAGAGGGAAAAGGAAGAAAAACGAAGAATACTCAACACTTAGAAACATTCACCAAGAGAATGGAAGAAGAGAGAAAGAATAGCACGTAAGAAATAAAAAACGAATTAGGCATGTATTTTAGAGAGGAAAGAGCTAGTAAAAATCCATAAGAGAGAGTGATACGGCTACTATGGTTGAGTGTGGGAAACCATAGTGTAAGCGAAGGTATGATGTTGTAAGGTAGGTTGAGTGTAGTTAGTAGGGGACAATTACAGAAAGTTAGCATGTCAAGAAAGATTTGGATCGAGTAAAAAATGTAGCCATAGATTTAAGAAGAGATACAAAAGTGATGCAGAAGAAAGAAGGTAAGGTATGCCTCTAAATGTTCTTTTTAGGGAAATTAATTTCAATAAAATTATAGATTAATCTAAATATTGTAAAAACAATCCCAATGCACCAAAATATATTCATTAGAGCAAATAGATTATAATTAAAAGTTATTAAAAAAATTAGAAAGAGATTTAAATAAAAATTAGAAATGGATCTCAAATCTTAGGATAAGTAGTTGATCAGTTTAAGGAAAATAGTTAGCTGGTTCTTTAAGAATAAAATTATCAATCTCTAAGTGCATGATTCAATTGGTTAGATAAACTGATCAATTAATAAGTTGTAAATTCATAGGTTGATTAGATTTTTAAGCCCTATTAGAATCCAAAACTAGTTTATCTTGCATCAATAGAAATTTAAATACATTGTGAAAGATTTTAAGATGAAGTATTATAGTACTACACACTTAACTGAGAATTTATCCCTAAATTCCATAAAAAACGTTGTTGTAAGCTCAAAACATGAAAAAAATCTAAACCACCAAGTAGATATAAAACAACAACTAGAGGTTAGCATAGATATGTTGGGTACTAACCCTTAAAAGAGATAATGTAACTTGCATAATGCACCAAACAAACAACTATAGATACTTAAGCTTGATCTCCTCCTTGGACTCCAAGTGGCTTCCTCTACTTCATAGCAAGACTAAAAGACCCTCACTAGTGGAATGACCTTCTAGGGTGTCTCTTCAGTCTTGCTATCAAGGATTCTTAGTGTTTGCTCCTCATAAATAAATGTATCTTTTAGCTTGATTTTCTTCGATTGAGTGATGTGCAATAACTCTATGTCGTACCTTCTCAACTGAGAGTAGCATAAAACATTATTCAAATGTGAAATCACTATATGTAAGGTGAGATGGAAAGAAGCCTCTCGAACAAAAATACATCTCACCAATGGTAGGAGAAACCTTCAAAAGAACTCGGCCACGCACCTTATACCTATCTCTTCTCCACCATTTCTTCTCCCATATCCTCAATGACCATCATCCAATTTGAATTAGCTTAATCTTCCTAGTTGTGCCCTCTACCATCCCCAATCCCATCATAACTACCTCTTTAGAGTTTTCCATCATAAGGGACTACCATACCTCCATCCATAGAGTGCGTTTAAATTTGCCATCCTTGCATGGTAGTTATTATTATAGGAGATTCTTGTCAAGTCTAGACGATCCTCTAAAATATCTTGAAACTCAAGTACACATACCCAAAGAATATTCACTAATGTCCGAATACTACACCTAATTTGACAATCTGTAGCTAGATGAAAAAGTTGTACTCATCTTCAATAATGAACTACAAATAGCTTGCAAGTTCTTCTAGAAGAGGGGTAAGAATCTAGAATCTCACTTCGACACGATGTATTTGGGCACCCCATTATACCGTACAACATGTTTTTTATAAGCTTTAGTCATCAGTTCTGTACACCAAGTGGACTTTATTGATATTAATACTATCGACTTAGTCAACCAATTAACTACCACCCATATCAAATCAAACCCATTACGGGTCATTGGTAATACAACAATGAAGTCCTTCAACATGCTATTCCATTTTGATTAAAGAACCTTCAAAAGCAAAACTAACCTGACTAGACACTTGTGTAAAATCTTAACCTTCTGTCAAGTTAAGCACCTTACTATAAAGCCTACAACCTCTCATTTCATTCGCGGCCACCAATAGATCTACTTTAAGTATTTTTACAACTTATACCCTCTAGTATGAGGGAATAAGGTAGAGGATGAATCTCCGATAGAGTCTTCCTCTTAACCTACCCATAGCTCAATGGAACACACCATCTTCCTTAGAAATGGCTATTACCATCCTAAGAAACCTCAAAACCCCACTATTCTACCTTTTGATATAGCTTGCTTATTTTCTCAAGCTTGATAGCCTTGGTTGACTACCTTAAACATCATAAAAAATGGTTAATGTGATTGAGAGAGTAGTCATACTTATCTCCAGGTCCCTAAACCTAATATTATTTATCCTCAACTCCTAATGATCTTACCAAATCCAGTCTAAAACAACTAATGAACCTAAGGAGTGTGGACTCTTCTCACTAAGAGCATTACCTACGGCATTAGGCTAATCCTCGTTGTAAGCTAAGCCCAAATTGTTATCTTCATAAAAATCTAACCATCTTCTATGTATCATGTTCAGCTCAAACTAAGTGAAGATGTACTTGATGTTGTCTCTAGATCTTCAAGGCAAAAACAATTGCAACTAGCTCTAGGTCATGAGTGCAATAGTTCTGCTTATACTCTCTTTGAAAACCTGAGCCTACTTCTCATTCTAATGGAAGCGTGACATCATTTTTAACAAGGCAATCAACTGATGAGTAGTTATGGAAAAATCTTGGACAACACTTGTGTGGTAGCCTACAAGTCCTCCAAAAATGTGTATCTCCCTAACATCCATCGATGCTAACAACTATGATATAGCTTGGATATTCAAAAGGATCCATCGATAAGCCTGCCTTTGAGATGACATGACAAAAGAAAACTACCTCATCTAACCAAAACTTATAGTTTGAGAGCTTGGTGACAATTAATGTGCCCTCAACAAGGCTAACATTTTCCTCCGATATTGCTCATGCTCCTCATGAGTCATAGAAAAAATCAAGATGTTTTTGACAAAGACCTCAATGAACTAATCAAGATGTTGTGGGAAGATGCAATTCATGAGATCCATGAACACTACTAGTACATTCTTGAGTTCAAAAGATATCGCGATGAACTCATAATGGCCACACCTGATCCTAAAAGCTATTTTTGGTATGTACCCCTTGAAAATCCTTAACTTGTGATATCCCAATTTGAGATCTATCATCAAAAACATTGTGGTCCCATGCTGCTAATCAAAAAGGTCATGGATCTGTAGTAAAGGATAAAAGTTTTTCACCATGTATATGGCTCAATCATTAGTAATCGATGTAGAGTCTCAATTGATCATCCTTCTTCCTCAAAAAAAGGACTAGCACTCCCCAAGGAGATAGGGTGAGCAACACTACCATCCCAATCTATGCCAGAAGATAGGGCATTTTTAAAACAAGCTTTATCTCTAGTAAATGGTCTATCTTGAAGTCTATCTCACGCATTAGCGGCATTCCTAGGATCTCATTAGGAAATATATGTAGAACATCTAGTACCTTTGGGATACCCTCGATCAATTGTTCCTTAATACCCATATCTTAAATACTACATAAGTAGAGTGGGTAACCTTTTTGTACGAACATACAAAGCATAAGTATGGACACCACCCACACTAAAGGTCTAGTCTTTCATCTTAGTTAATAGACCCTAGCAACTTTTGGTGCCTTAAGAACTACATGTTCTTGTGTATAATTAATTATAGCTCAATATCTTAAGAGTATATACATCTAAAGGATTATGACAAAGTCGTGCAGTTGAAGCTCTATGAGGTCTATCAGAAGCTTGGTTATGCCAATATCTAAAGCCTAATACATGGATTTTTTTCCCCATGTGGGAGTATAAGAGATGTCTCTATCCTATCAAAAGAAATAACAGATGTCCTAGCTAGAAAGCAATAGACACAAAGAAGTGTAAAGCACCTGAGTTTAATAATATGTAAGCAAGAAGAGAATTACTTTTGAACATACCTAATGACATTTGTCAGCCTGTTAGCCTCTGACTGAATCATCATATTTATGTCATTATTTGGAGATTGTCATACACGACTACCTAAACCCTACCCTAGTTAAATGTTATGATGCTTTTCTAACCTCCATTGTGAGGGAGTCCTACTAGCTCCAATATGTGATGGCTGAGCTCTATGAAATGGAGGCGTTTAAGCTACTCTACCTTACTCATGTGCTTACCCTTACAAAACACTACCCTAAATAATATCACACTCAAACCATCTATGTCTATCCTACAACAACTATGACATTAAACTATCTACCAAACCTAATGCTTCCCTAAGTGGTTCTTACCACATCGCTGATATATGAAGCACTTCACCTCCACCTAACTCATATGTCCTTGAGAGCAAGGTACCATCCCTAAATAATAACTACCTATCGCTTGGAACATTTTCTCCCCCCTTTAGTATTTAACACCCTTAAACCTACACTTAGCCCCAGACTTTGCACTACAGGCTTATGCAATTGCTAATGCCTATAAGGCATAGTCATATATGGCTTGCAAGTCTTGCACACAAGTCCCAACTAGCATGTCTTAGAGTCTTAGACTTATTCGTAATTGAAATTGATGAACCTTCATCATCTCATGAACATCAACCTCCGGAGTAAAATTGACAAGGGTAAAACAATAGCTATATTACTCTTCCACCATATATATACACTGATGCAATACCATGAACCCATCCTTCTTTGCTAACTTAAGAAATTACGGTTGAACTATTCCCTTAGCATCTAAACGAAAATATCCTACTTACCTATAATAGCTCCTCTTAGCTGCTGACCGCTCCAGTTTCTTACCCTCTTGGCAACCATTAGCAACAAAAATCATATTGAAGTCCCTCAACCATGACTACAACATATATGGATCCTCTTAAACCTTGAAGATCGATACGAGATGAACATAAACCCTATAAAGCCAATCCTTTAATGGCAACATTAGAGAAGGAGTTGGTAGCAGCCATTGGTGAGCCTCCATATACTGAATCTATTACTCTATGAAGGCCTAAACCATAGTTGTGAAACACTCAAGATGTGGATTCACAAACATTGAAGTCCTAGAATCCTAAATCCGGTTAGACAAGTCTAATTAATACATACAGAGCTAGTACATATAGAGGTAGCATATTCCCCATATGGTTAGAAGTTAGTCCTACAATATAAATTTAAGGCCAAGTCCCAACCCAAACAAATGCTCACTCATAGACTAAATGATTCTATAAGCTCTAATGAAACTGAAAAAAATAATTATTGTAAAGCAATATGAGGAATAAAAAACTATAGCCTTTGACAATAACTTATAAAAGTCTAAATTTTTAAGAATAAATTTTTTTTATGATAATGAAGAATTACTTGAAAAGATATTTTGGGGAGTGTTACCGCCATATAAACCATGAGAGAGGTGTGCACATTACCTAATCCATACTTGATGCATGAAAAAATGGAACAACAAATGAAAATATGTATGCTCATAATTAGAGTTGTCAAAAGTTGACCCAATACACCTGACCCATTCCAACTAGCACAAAACCTGACCCGACATAACCTGATGAATTCATTAACCCAACCCAACCTAATACCATCCTACACCCCCTCATCGACCATATATATTATCAACCTAACCCGCCATCAACCCTAGGTCTTATCAACCCCATATGACTAGACAAAATAAAATTTGATATTAACCAGTTATAATAATAAAAAATAAATAATTTTATTATTTATTTAATGCTTTTAAAAATATATTATTGTTCACATCTTAATTATTTTTTTAATTTTATTGCGAACTTATTTATTCACCAACAATATTCTAGTTTTGCTAATTTTTTCATGTAAAAATCCAACATAAAGAAGTCATAATAATAAATAAATACCAATTAATAACACATTATTATTCACATAAGTATATGAAATTAAACATAAATCTTACCCACAAGGTTAAACGGTTAGATTAATTTTGGTAGTTAATGTTCGATTTGAGCTAAATCTAATGTGATTGAATCTAGGGTTATGTAGCTCGAAGTCAACCTAATCCACGAAAACCTAAAAATACCAAATTTGTCAAGTTAACCCTAACAAGATTTGTTAAATTAAATCAAATATAAAGTCACCCAAATACAAGCTTGTGTGGCCTAAACCTAACCCAATAAGGATGTAAGTAGAGTGGGTTCTAAGAGGATATGCCCATATTTAGACCCGATAAGAAAATTTGTACTTAGATTAGTACCTATACCCTAAATGAGGATCTACAAACACATTCATATCCACATCTATTAGATATCTATTACCTAACGAATAATTTGTTTACTCGTTAACATATATTAGCCAGCGAATAAACCAATTACTTTATGGATAAAACCATTTAGAGTTAAAAACAATGAAAATTTAAACTTTAATATATACTATATTTATTTTAAAATTAAGAGTAGAAGGGTTATTATATATTTCAAAAATGAGTACAGATATGGATACAGGTAAGGATATAGATATTGCATACTCGTATCCATACCCGAACCCAACTGGTATTTTTTTTCCATCATCCATATTAATTTATCTATATCCTTATGATTATCAGACAGATATAACCCATCATATTTTGAGAAATATTTTCCTCATTTCTATCACTAGGCACAACCCAACAAGCTAACTTGAAATAATCTAAACCTAATTTGATTATAAACCAAACTATCTCAACCTAAACCTAACCTTACCTATTAAATTATTCAACAAAATCTAGATCTACAAAGACCCAAAACTGAACCTGATCAGACAAGAATAATAAAGTTAACAAAAATAGCCTGTACCTTAAATAACCAGTCCCAACCCACAATTGACCCACAAAGAAAAATAACCCGACTCTATAGTGACCCAACAACCTATAACCGAACCCGATTTCCATTTATCCTCATAATAATATCATGAAAATACTAATGATTTCAAGGATGTGAACAATAATATAGAAAGGAAAGTGTATGATAGTGTTCAAAATGTAACTACACGAATCAAAGCAAAGAGTCTTAATAACTAGAAGAATAATAACTTCCCAATGTAGTAGCTAAAACATATGTAGTTGGTTAGCTTAACTCTTAAAAACAAAATATAAATCTCTAACATAAAAACAATGGCTAGATACAAGCCTATGACACCATCTATAACATACTCTACCAAAGAATCATATCCTTAATAATGGTCCTCTACTCATACGACAAAATGTTAGATCATGATAATGACTACACAAGTGTAGTATTAGTTATGTGAAATACTGGAAAAATAGACTATCTAAAACATAAAGCTCATATAGCACATTGAAGTCATATAGTACCATGTTGATAAGCATACCGATATAAATTGACACTCAGGCTCATGGTAGAAATACAATAAAGCATGTTTACATGGACATCATGAAAGAATAGTAATATGGTAAATGTATCACAACAACACAATGTAAACCATACTATAATTCTTCCTTTAGTGATCACATAATATCCTATTATTAATAAAATTAGTTTGAGTACACCTAGTTATCCACCACAAACAAAAGTCATGGTAGTATATAAACAAAATGAGAAATGACACCCACCACACAAAGTAAGGGTACATCAAATGTGCTTTTATTTATGGATACCACACCCACTACACATTAAATGCACCAATCATGAGGGCAAACACACCATAGAATACCACACACACCACATGTAGTCAAAGTCCATCAAGGGGGCTTGTTTTTGGATATCTCACCCACCTAACATTGAATTCCTCTGCCATAAGGGTAAAAAAGTTGAGATATGAAACTCATCCAAGTAATGAACAATAAAAAGTGCTAGGGGCTAGTATTGGGATACCTCACCCACCCAAATAGATATCTTTGACATGCGAGAAAACTACACCATAATCCTACCATCAAAGATATGTGCATACCCTCTATAACAACCGCAAAATTTACCATTAAAAATTTTATTTTTAAAAAAATATCATCCAACTATAAGGGGGTTTTACAATAGTCATTGGTATATGTTTAGCCATAAGCCATCCATGTACCAACTTTATGGTAAAACCAAAATGGTACACAAACCGTGATAAGGATAGAAAAGTAGCAATTTATAACATAAATAAGGTTAAGTGTTTATTTCCAAGAGAAATATTGAAATACACAAACATTGTTCAACAAAAGCAAAACATTAATTTGAAGAAAACTAAAAAAATGAAGTGCTTAATGTCACTCTCTCTTGTCTCCAATCTTAGACAAAACATCATCACATTGCCTCAATCATATCATTATATGAGGCAAAGTTATTTAGAGAATCCTTATTCATCTCAACTCATAAATTTTATCCACGTGGGTTCAGAGACCCTACTAGTCTTAATGGTGGAACTGTAATCAATGTGCAAACCCAAGATAACACACTCTTGGCTACTATTCTCATCGATAGAGTGGTAAATAAAGTACTAACCTAGGGTACCATGCTCTTGGCCACTATTCTCACTGGTGGAGTAGTAAATAAAGTGTAAAGCCAAGGAAGCATGCTCCTGGCAACTATTTTCACCTGTGGACCTGTAAATAATATACATCCTATTCTGAGCCATATGGTATTCCAATCCACATAATTAGTTCCTTCTCAAAACTTGTTATCATCTATTGATTTTATTCACTTTTGTTAGGATCCCACTATTTTAATTAATGGAATAGTAATTAAAGGATAAACCAATTGTAGCATGCTCCTAGTCTCTATTCTTGTTAGTGGACTGATAAATAAATTACAAACCTAGAACAATATACTTCTGACCACTTTTCTTACCAATAGATCTGTAAATAAAACTAGGCCTAACTTAAGTGATCTTCAATTTTAAGTGATTAGTTTCTTATTTGTGTTTTACTGTTCCACATACAACACAAAAACATAAACAACTCATGGCTGACTCCTGCCGTACTACCATCCTAGGATAACACTATTCCCTTAGAAACCCAAATTTCATAATCTTAGGTACATCCTTACTCCCAATGTTTCTTTTGAGTACAAAGTTTACCTAAAGAGCCCAAATATATAGTAAGCAACCCCTTTTATCATGAGTTATAGCTTATTACCATGTTTCTCACATACGATAACAATTGGACTCTAGGGTTACTCCTCAAAACCCTAGTTTTCCCTAGATTCCCTAGCCCCTCCACTAGTACTTGCTTAAAATTCATTTTCCACATATAGGCATAGATTAATATGATTAACCATCCTCTGAATTTTTGTAGCTTAACTACCCCATTTCACACATATAATAATAAACTTCCAAATTTGACCCTTGTAGAAACCCTAACTCCTCATTGTGGTTATAATTGCTCCCACTTATCCTCATGGCTATTTAATTTAGCACTCAATCCCCAAATAGCATAATTAACATTACAATCCATAGTTATAACCCAACTCTCCGATTTATTATTTGAGATAATAACATCTCCATAGGGTTTTGTGCTTTGGGCTACCTAAAACACTAGTTCTACCTTTATATTGATCCATTAGTGAGGAGTAAGTATGATTCCAATATTTGATGTGGCATTTTGAATTGATCAGCAAAGCAACACAATCTAATTACAAAGAAGAGTTTGCAAGGTATAGGCTATCTAATCATGCATCATAATCTACTCACTTCTTTTCCTCATTTCATCAAGTCTTATAGTACTACATGAGTCCTCATTATTTGAGATGACAACTACCAACCTAGTGAGGCCTTGCTGTGACATTGCCCGGATCCAACTACTAATGAATGAGTTAGTAAGTAACCTCTTATCCCTTAGCACTCCAAGAATTCCCCAAATGTGTAAGGCTACCAACCAATGTCATCCCTATATCCACTATTAGCAATTAACCCTTGCTCAAATGACCCTTAGTAATAGCTTCAATTATGTTTGACTCACCCTATGTATGGTTATCCCTCCCTATAGTTTTTATTTTACCCTGGACCTCTTTATTTTTACCATAGTTACTTTATGTAACACCTATAAATGATTAGAGGCCAAATTACATACTAGAGTACCCTATAGGTCACTTTTCACTATGTTGATTAAAATACCCTTAAGTATTAGAACCATACCTAAGTCTCAAATCATCCAACAGAAGGACTCCCCAACTTGTCAAATACATAGTGTCATAAAATAGATATACACATCAACACTTAATCAACACATCTTCTTACCTTTAGTCATTACCAAGCTAAACTACATATATAACCCTAGAAACATCTAGCATTTCATACATGTCTCCACTTAGCACAAAAAAAGGGTCATATTTTAATATAAATATGGAACTATTTATGACTTTATCCCTACTAAAATATATCTAATATCTAAGTACGAATGACCTACACCTCCTCTTCCATTGTCAATGGAACAATACCCAAAAATGGAAATATATAAATGTAGGTTTTCTTTTTTTTTTACAATAAAAGAATAATAAGGAGGAATCCAACCAAATGAAAACTCAAAGAAAGGAAAGAAAGTGGTGGTGAAAATAGTGGGGAAGAAAATTGTGCCACGATGGTAGCAAGATGGTGGTTGTAGTGGCAATGAGGTGGGAAGGGCTAATTTTTTAGCGAAAAAGGTAGGGTTAGCAGTGTGGGGTCGAGGGTGGTGTTGGAACTAGGATAGGATGGTAGGGGGAATGGTTAATGTGGTGAAATTGGTTGTCGCTAGTGGTGTAGGGCACAGAGTCAAGAGGAGGAGTAGAAAGGAGGAGGAGAGAAAGGGGTTTTTAGGGGTGGTTCCACAAACTAGGGTACCTATGCAAGGTGGCTAAGGTGCGATGGCGGTGTGGAAGGGAGGAGTGGTCGAAGGTGGTGGCATTGGAAGGTGCATCCTATAATGGCTGTAAGCTTCTGGAAAAATAGAAAGGAGTAAGGAGGGTGGAAAGGGTGCTATGTAGGTGCTAGTGGGTTGTAGGTAGGGAAGAGGAGAGGCATGAGGTGCATGGCTAGGAGGTGATGGTGATGGTAGGGATTTAGTGGGGTAGAAGGGGTTTTGGTTGGAAATAGGGGAGGGGCTCATTGAGTGGGAGAAAAATAGAGGGGGTCTCAAGAAGGGATATTTAAAGGTGTGGAAGGGAGTTGAGGGTGTGGGGATGATCGTAAGGGGTGATCGACATTTGAGGATACGTGGGGAAGGACGGGTGCATGCGGCAGGGTAAGATAGGAGTAGGTGTAGGGGTAGCTATGTGCAAGGGTGGTTAGGTGTAGGGGTGCAAGGGGGTTATGCAGGGGTGCATGCCACCATGCTGGCATTGGCCTGATGTGTCTTACAATAGAAAGGAGGAAGGTCTGGCTGGGTGTAGAGGGAAGTTATAGGGGACAAAAAGTGGAAGGGGAATGATGGTGACATGAGGGAGATAAGCATGAGGAAGAAGAGAGGGAGAGAAAAGGAAAGAGAAAAAATAGGTCGGGCACCTAGGGATGAAAGAAAATAATAGAGGGGGAGAGGTTGGGCCACCTGTGGAGAAGAAAAGAAGAGAGAAATAATGTATATCACCTAAAAAATCTATAGTTGAAACTTTTCATTTGTTGTGTAAAATCCATACAACAAAAACGAAGGTCCAACCACCGTGATCAATAGAAGATTGACCCCTAGCGAATGCTATACTAACCACACAATTAATGGGACTAAAATTAGTAACACGAATAATCAAATAAACCATAAAAGATCAACATTTAATAACTAAAACTAGATTACACAAAGGTCAAAGTTAATACATAAAGGATATTAAATTCAAACACACCAACTATGGAGGAAATAAAAATGATAGTAAAATTGATAAGGATAAGCTTGGAGAGCACCCTCCCTAACGCCATATTAGGTACAATAGCTCATCACTCAATTCTACCCAAGGCATCATAGGAATTGAAGTCATTCACTTCCTACTTGTACAAACTCAAGAGGGGCCATTGCTTGTAGGAATGAGTAATGCCCATGAAAAGGGTGATTAGTATGCTACATAGAGTGTAAGGTAACCATATGGCTAAGATAATACATAACATGAAAAGACTTATATTGCATGCAATATGCCATTAAGATTAATCACTATTTTTAAGATTTTGTCCATTAACTTTGTCTTTACACATCTCTCAAATTATATATACGTGAGTATAAGAACCCCATTATTATAGCTAGTGGACAAGAAATGATACTCAAGGGAAAATTTAACTTGGCCACTATTATAGCCAGTGGATAGGAAATATTACTCCAGGATATAACACACCTAGCCACTATCATAGATGGTGGAAATATTACTCTAGGGTATAACACACCTAGCCACTATCATAGATGGTGGATTAGAAATCATTCTAACCTAGCATCAACCCATGTTGTGTTCCACTAAAAGTAATAAGTGTCTTTTTCATGATTTATTACCATATAAGGTTTGGTTTATCGAGCTCTGAACCCCCAATACTATAATCAGTGGACTAGAAATACTACTCTAGAAAAAAATGTGCCTAGCTATTATTATATCCGGTGGTTTGGAATACACGTTAGAGCAAAAAGGCTCCTAGCCACTATTATAGTCGGTGGTGCAAAAAATATTCTAACCTCAGCACGACTCTATAGTCTTTCACATTATGTAAGAAGTGTTTTATTAATGTCTTATTCCACAAGTTACCCTAGCTAGACATGCATGCTCCTAATGGACTCCTGACTAATTACTATACTTCCACTCCATACTTCCTAAATGACTCGATCCCATAGCTTGGGACCTCTATAGTCCCCGAGAATCCAAGACCTCTTTCTCACTTTCTACCCTATTGACCATGAATCTAAAGCCCCTATGCATATGGGTCAAGGCCCACTTTTTCATTTTTCCTCCTAAGCTCACCATCATTTACTAGGGTTTTCCCTTTGAAAGCCCCATGTGATACTAGCTTTACTTTTCCATATATATCCTATAATCCCCTTTGACTCCAACACCATCCCTTCACTCAACCACTCCAAGCATCACAACCCTATTCTCTAATTTCCACATAGGTCTAAAAAACCCTAGTTGGCTGCCCTAAAACACTAATAATCCTCTTTTCTTTTATACCATCAAATCAAACACATACTCCATCCTTCTTTCCAGTAGACTCATACCGTTTATAGAAACCCTTCTAATCTCAACACTAATTCAAACCTACCACTATCAATCCTCTCACAACAACCCTCTACTTAGTGATTTTCCCCAAAAAAATCCTAGTTAAGCTCCCATTTACACTTCTACCAACCCATGTACTATCTTTTCCCCTGAGACTCCAATCATTCAAAGTACTCTTCCCTCACCATGTTTAATCCTTAAACCAACTTTTTCCATGGAAAATGTTCTCCCCATGCAAATACTAACCACCCTATGCAAGCATTACAATACCAACACAAGATTTACTCTAACCCTTCATTTTATTATTATTAAACCTTCATTTTATGACCCATAGGTCATAAGGTACTTAGGTTTTTTTCTACTTCTTCCCATTCACTCCACCCTCTTTATTTTTTTTAGATTCCCACAATCTCATAATACAACCTAAGGCCTTCTAGCATGCATGTCATACCATAATAACTATATAGAAGAGCATATTATAAAACACAAGTCATATCACCCCTATAATGCTTATCATAAATCATGGACAACTTACCTTAGCTCAATGCAAATCGAGCTATACTACACACATTTTAGTCCACATTCACATATAATACACCAGCTATATCATCATACCCATGAGCACACAAATCATAGCAAAACCAAGCCTTTACCATATCCTTACCTAATAAGATACCATGCTTGGAGCACAAGTCCTATGTCTCCTTATAGGAATTTTTTGGTTCACAACCTATAAAAATGGAATGCTAAATATTAAACTTTCTTCTTACTCCTTTTTTTCTATTTTCTTTTATTTTTCCTAACCAAATATTAGTGATAAGATTAATAATAATAATAATAACAATAATAATAATAATAATAATAATAAGTTTAATAATGGTAAAATATTTAAAATAAACATGATGAATATATACAAGGGTAAGTGCATAACTAGAGAGGTAGAGGTAGGTAGTTAAGGCAGTGGCGGTTACGATTGTAGTGATGCAAGGATGCTGGAGGTGGTGGGGATAAAAAAGGTGGGATTTTTGGGGTTGGAAAAGGGGAGGGAAGTGGTGTTTTCTTGGGTGGTAGGTTCTCTGTGTGAGAGGAGGTCATGGCGGTGGTGGTGGGTCTCACGGTCGCAAGATAGGCAGTTGTAACACCCCAAAATTTACATAATTTTTTTTATACTTACTTCCTTTCCCTTTTCTTTTCTCCTTTTTCTTCTTTTCTTTCTACTTCTCCCGTCGATTGGGCCTGGCGCAGCCCAATCTTCCCTCCTTCTTCTTCTCCCGCAGCCCAGCGTCGCTGGCCTTCTTTCTGCGTACGCCCAGACGCGGCGTTTTGGCCGATTTCATGTCGAGACGCTGCGTCTCGTTAAGTGAGGGCCTAATCGGCACGTGAACTGCCCGGTTCTCCCCTTTTCTTTTCCCTCCTCGGTCGACCGGCCCACCTTCTTTCTTCTTCCTTCTCCCTCGGTCTTTCCCCGTCGCTGCAACGAAACCTTCGACCCTATCAATGGCCTCTTCGGCTACGGTGAGTTATACCGGTCATTTTTTGCCTCATTGTCTTCCTCTTAACTCCAGGAGTAAATTGGCATAATTATTGGATGTTAAATGTCGCTCGTTTCTGCTCCCCAGCCTCGTGAAATTTCGAAGCAACCCAAACGATGGCCGATCAATTACTGCCACCGGCCACCCAAATTCTTGCACTTAATACCTCCCTGTCGAGCTTCAACAACCTATTATCCCATCCACCATCTATAAATAGCCTAGTTGTAGGAGGTTTTGGAGTTTTTCTCCCCGAAAACCCTAAGTAAGGGCTAGCCGCCACCATGTCTTCAGACGCTTCCCCTGCTGCTGATAGTCAACCTCCACGCCACCGCAGCATTCCAATTTCTTCCCTGAAATTTTCTCTAGTTAACTAAACCATTTTTAACCTTCGATTCCTCTTGCACGGGCTTCCATAGTCGTTCCAAGTTTGCTGCTCATCTCACCAGAATTTTCACCCTGAAACCCTTAAGCCGTCGTCCTCCGCCGTTTCCGCCACTTTTACTGCCCTCTGAACCACCCAAAAACTCCCTCTAATCCTCCTCTACCGAATCAAAACCTTATTTTAATTTTTCCCCTGCTCCTTCTCTCTTTTTCTTCATCTTTTTCCCTCTTAGATCATTTTTCCGGCCACCGCCGTGAACCACCGTCGGTGCCGCCCATTCCTGCCAACTCAAGGTGAAACCCTAGACCTCCTTAGACATTATTTACTATTTATTGTAAATTATTCCATTTTTATTTTATTTATTGGTAAATATTCGAATATAATAATAATTTCCTTGCTATTAATATTATTATTATTTGATATAAAATTTATGCTGAATTGTACTTGTAGGGTGGAGAATGGTAATAAAATAATTTTGTTGTTAGTTTAGAATTTTAAGTTATTAATTGAATTATTATATGATTATTATCATTATTCTTATTATTATTAATATTATAAGTATTAGAATATTTATTATTAATATTTTATTAATTATTCTGGAAAATCTTAGGCCCTAGTTTTGTATTAACATTCGCACTTATGTATTTTAGTATTATTATTCCTATTGTTATTATAACCATTAATAATAATATTATCATTATCTTTATTATTTCAATATTATTATATATGTTATTAATTTTATTATTAATATTAATAAATAATAGGTCATTATTCATAAGTAGGGTCGAAACCCCACTTTAAATTTTAAAGCTTATATATTATTGTTATTGTTATTATTATTATTATTATTATTATTATTATTATCTTTACTCATATTATTTTGGTGAAGGGCAGAAACCCTTATATCACCTTTTTATTTTGAACTGCCTTAGTTTTATTATTAATATTCTACTAGTATTTTGTAGTGTCAATTCTAATATAATAATTTTTAATTAAAAATAAGGTCTTGGGATAAGTTAGAAATGATAGCATTCTTAAGAGAAAACCTAATCCTAGTATTTTTCCCATAGTAGGTGAGCCCAACTAAAGTCCTGAAGTGGTATAGGAGCGTGCTCCAAGATAGGTGACGTTTTAGGTAAGGGGTGCTAAGGCCATACTTGTATTATGTGATTTTATGCTATGCATGCTATGTGATATTAATTATAGTGTATTTCGTGTGAATATTGTATACTTGTTATTAATACAACATGATTACGGGATTAAAGCATGTTGATGTGGAAAAATGGTAGCATGAGAATCATGTGTACATGTATGTTATTATTGTTGTATAATGTGGCCTTAAGACATGCATGAATGGGGGTCGTAAAATAAGGATGGGATTGTAAGATAATGACGGGGTCGTAAAATAATGATGGAGTTATAAAATATTGCTGGGGAGTTGCATGTGTCAGGGTTTTGCATGGGTTAGGGTTTCGCATGAGGTTGCCTGGTGATTAGGGTTTTGCATGGGAGTTAGGGTTTGCATGGGAATATGTTTTGCGTGGAGTTAGGGTTTGCATGGGAGTTAGGGTTGCAGGGGAATATGATTTACGTGGAGTTAGGGTTTGCATGGGAGTTAGGGTTGCATGGAAATATGTTTTACGTGGAGTTAGGGTTTGTATGGGAGATAGGGCTTGCAGGGAAATATGTTTTACGTGGAGGTAGGGTTCACATGGAAGTATGGGTTGCGTGGGGAGTAGGGTTTGATTGGAAGAGTAATTTACATGGAGCTAGGGTTGCATAGTGTGGTCATGCATATCTAGGGTTTTATCTAGGAGGAAAGTTGTTGAATAAGATACTTAAGATACTAATCATTTAAAGTGAAAGACCATTGAGACGGGACCAACCGATCCACCGGTTCGGAATAGTGGTTAGGGTTTTTACCCTATATGTGACCGATCCACCGGCTATAATAGTGGTTAGGGCATGATGTCCTATGCATAACCGATCCACCGATTATAATAGTGGGAGTTCCCGAGCTCAATAAAAATAAACCATAGTTTGCAAGGTACCTAAAAGATATTAATTATTTACAGTGGAACACCATGCGAGCCGGGGCCAACCGATCCACCGGTTAGGAATAGTGGTTAGGACGCGTAGTCCTATATGTATCCGATCCACCAACTATAATAGTGGTTAGGGTGTGATACCCTATGTGCCTCCGATCCACCGACTATAATAGTGGGGGCTCCCGTATTCGCATGGATTTGATAAAAAGGCATGATGTGTATCGATTTCTGATAAAAGATCAATAAAGTAAATAATCTGGACTTTAATTGGGTCTTTATGTATCTACTCAATTGATTGTACGATATTATGCTACTGTGATTGTGCCTCTGTTATGTCCTCTATATGAATCTCTATGCTTATGTGTTGGCATTAGCGCTCGGTTACCTTACTCAGTACGTAGCGTACTGATCACCCGTTTCATGGGTGCTGCTCATTCCAACAAGTAGAAGGCCCATCTGATTTCTTGCAGGTAGAAGATATGTATTTTGATGCTATAGATGTCTATGGGACCTCAGGTGGGGACAAGTGATGATCGGGCTAGATCAATTATCAGAGTGACGTGGCCGGTTTTCCTTTGAATTTATTATTACTATCCTATCTATTTATGAATAGTACTTTCAAAACTACTTCATTATTGTAGTTATTTCTCTTTCCTGAAAAACTACCCTCGTATTCGGAATTGAATAAAGACTTATGCGTACCTGATTTCCGTTTCTTTGAATTTGGATTATCCATTTATGTTTACTGAGTTGTTTCTTTAGCCTTAGCACTTAGTATTGGAACGGTAGAAGTGAACCGGTCTGGTACTAAGTGTGGCAGTAACATTTTCATAATTTACGGTTTAAGTTATAAGTATAAAAAAAAAGTATGTAAATTTTGGGGTGTTACAGCAGTGGTATAGGCGCCGGCGATTGTGATGGCTGAGAGTGAAGGAGGTAAATCACTACAAAATAATTGACTTTTGCCAACAGGCCTTATCTGTTGGTAAAAGCCATGTTTCTGTTGGTAAAAGTTTTTACCAACAGATATTTTTTTGTGACAAAACTATGGGTAAAAACTCTGTGCTGAAAAGTTTTACCCACAGATATATATGATCTATTGGTATTAGTTGCTTATGCTCACAGATATTTATCTATTGGTAAAATTTATACCCACAATTATATCTGTGAGTAAAAGTATTAACCACAAAATAATATCTGTGACTAAAAGTATTGTCCACAAAACAATATCTATGACTACAAGTATTGTCCACAAAACAATATCTGTGACTAAAAATATCGCCCACAAAATAAAAAATCTATGACTAAAACTATTACCCACAAAAGAAAATCTGTGACTAAAAGTAGTATCCACAAAATTATATCAGTTGCTAAAGTTATATATATATATTATCTATTAGTAAAACAACAATAATGTCCATAATACCTATTATCCTTATATAAAATGTAGTACACCATACATAATCATCGTTCTTTAGTTTAATTATCAAAACAATAATAGTGTTATAGGTATAATATATATAGAACTTGTAACCTATGCTAACATATAAGAAATCTTCGTTAACATATGAAACACCATCCTCTTCATTCCCATCCTATTTAGCATCTCTAACGACTTCAGCGCCTTCAATATTTTCTTTGATAATCATCAAGATGTATTCCCTAAAAAAATATGCATGTAACTTAATTAGATTAATATAAATTCACCTAAGATATTGTTTAACTGGTGTAGTGTCTTTTAATATGCCTCAATTCACTAAGATCTACAAGTAATCCTATGATAATGACAAATATAGAAAATAAAAGGGGACAAATGATAGCAAAAGAGAATAGAAAAGAAGATGAACATATAATTTCAAACATTGGGGGTGTTTGCAGTAGCATTACTTTTACCTTTTGAGATTGCAGCCTTTTGCATCACTAAATGCCCCAATACTAGACGACATGTAACTAAATGTAAAGAGAGTATAGATTAGAGAGATGGAGCAGAAACAACTAAAAGAAAGGCATGGAAATTAGAACAATAAAAATCCAAACTTGCATTATATTGGATTTTTAACTTGAGGTCTCCCTGAATTGCTTATTTATAGACATAAATTTATTTTTCTATGAACTTTATGAGCACATGTAGTTTCTAAAATTCTGCATGTACTGAGTTAAAATAAGAATTAGCATAAGGCTGAAACTCTATTCAACTAAATGTAGTTGTTGTCCAAATTTATTATCTATGTATTTTCAACCTGATTTGGATAAATTTGTCATCAAATGTGAGCTGCTACAGTTCTAGATATGTTTGGACACATGGAGAAATTTGATTAAGTGTTACATGGCATGCTCTAATAACCTAAAGTTAAGATTTAAAGCTAAATCCTATGGTAGTAATTTATAAAGCTTCAGGCCATATTCTTGAAATCTAATTTTTCTACTGCTGGTTCCTTCTTATTTTATCTCGAATTCAGTATGCTTCTAATACAATAGAGGAACGTAGATAATGAAGGAAAGAATCAAAAAAGTATATACTGAAACGGGTTGAACTAAGTTATTTTTATATGTTGCTTATGAATGCTTAACCTATGTTTACTTGCTATTACTGTCATATCTTATTTTTTCTGGTTTCACTAGCTAAATGCATGTTTATAGACCTATAAAATGATGAAAAATTTAGTGCACTATGTGCTAATAGATTTAGCTAAGTTTTGATAGGTTTTGATGGTTCAAAGGGGCATTTTTCTTCATGTTTTTCCATTATTTTTGTAACATTCTGAAAATCTAATTTCAGACCTAAAGTCCACTCACTTTTAATTTAAAAAAAATAAGTATAGACCTATAGTACACTAGGGAATGGCATTTATAAAGTTTAGAATCTAGTAAGGATAGTTCGAATGAGTTCTTGAACATATTTAGAGTTGATTTATGCATATTTGAGACTGATTTTGCTAAAAAACTCAAACCTAATTTTAGATATGAAAACAAGTTGTTCTTACCTTGTAAACAAATTTAGAGGCCTATCATATGAGCAGGAGCTCAGTATTTTAATAGAAAAATCAAATGGGATAAGTTTAGATAGATTTTTTATCATTTTCAGAAATAAAAGCTTCAAGTTTTGAGCTGATTTTACGGTTTAGCTCCACATCTAATTTATTTTTGTTAGAGCCTAATTTTTCATAGATGTATAGAAGCCTAACAACACTAGATGCACAGATGTGTATGAATAGATCTTGTATGTAATTCCAAAACAATAGATCTCCCGCAAATCATCCAATTTTCATATGAAACTTTATAGGTAAGAAAAAGTGAATAAACGAACAAACATACAAACAACCTATAACCTCAAATTTCAACCATACAACATATAACTTCAATTTTCAATCAAACAACATGTAATTTCAATTTTCAACCAAAAAACTTTTAAGTCCAAGTTTTTAACTTGCAATTTCAATTACTAATACTTGCCTTAGCTACAAAAGTCCAATAATAATCAAATACCAGTATTAAAAATGAAGTGACAAGACTATTAGATTTCAAAACTAGGGTTTCAAAGCCCAAGACACAAAATTGGATAGTTCAAATCAATTAATTTCAATTAAAGGTGTTACGATGCAATTAATACCATTTCAACTATTTCTATATATTTAAGTTTAGAAAAACAACCATACATATGACCAACTTCATAATTTCACTTAAAATCTAAGATTTTAGGCCCGAAAATACAATTCTGTTGAATTTTGTTAATTTATTTAAATTGAATGTTTAGAAATACAACTAAACATATTTTATAACATAATATATAATCAATTACTCAAAAATAATAAAAAAATGTCCAAGTTAGCATAATTAGAGTTTTTGAGCCTGAAAGGCAAATCCGATCAATTCTTCCTAAAGTTTATAAATAGATGGTTTGGAATTTTAATTAAATGTATTCTAATATAATTTATATAATCAATTAAATAAAACAACCTGATTACACAATCCAATTTAGACCCATAAGAGTTTTGACCCAAAATCCAATTCCAATCAAGTTCACATAATTTTCCCAAATCAACACTTTCGATATGAAATTAAATACATTTCAAAAGATATTATAAAATTAATTCAGTGAAAAATCTCAATTATGCAATCCAATTCCATTATACACGAATTTTGACCTAGAAAGTCAATTCCAATGAATTCTACATAAATTTCTCAAATGGACTGTTCTAACATAAAATTAGATATATTTTAAAGCATAACATAAAATCAATTTGCCCAAAATAGCTTAATCGGATGAATCCAAAAAATTCAGACATAACCCAGCCTAAAATCCGATTTTCACAAATCAACCAAATGCACTGGAATTAACCATTCTAAATTAATCATACAATATATATATATATATATATATATATATATAATTACACAATCAATTTAGCTTAAAATAAGATAATTCATACTCAATTAATCAAAACAAGGGTTAGGGTTTTCGGAAATTTATACCAAACGAAACTAACAAATCTGAATGGGTGAAGGCCGGAGAAGATACG
Organism: Tamarix chinensis; assembly: GCA_030549775.1. Taxonomy (NCBI): domain Eukaryota; kingdom Viridiplantae; phylum Streptophyta; class Magnoliopsida; order Caryophyllales; family Tamaricaceae; genus Tamarix; species Tamarix chinensis. The sequence continues at coordinate 58,152,008 of CM060177.1, read as the reverse complement.
CCGGAGGTCTAGGATTGATCGCTGGCAACCAGCGAGGCTCGCTGTGGCCGGAGGATGACGGCATGACCTGTGCTGCTACTCATGCCTGTTGCTGTGTGCGGCTGTTGCTTCAGCCACTGCTTGCTGTAGCACTGGAGCTGGCAGGCACGATGGTGGCGTGCGGCTGGAGTGGCAACGCGCGTCGATGGTGGCCGACGGTTGGCTGGTGACAATGGAGGAGCTGGGGAGAAGGAAGCAAGACGGTACGCAAAGGGCAGGGAGCCCGACGGGAGAACTAACAAAAGAGAAGGGAGAGAAAGGGAAAAGGAAGAGGGTCGGGGCGACGGGGTCCCTTTTTTTTTTTTTTACAAATACACATATATAAATAAATACTATGCATCTAAAAATATTATTGAAAAATTTTATCAACAAATTATTTAACAAAAAATCATTTCAAAAGGATCCGAGGCCTAAAATCGATATAAGAACTATATAAAGAATTTCAAAAATATTTTTGAAAAAATTTACCAACGAGTATAAATATCTATATTATTTACAAAATATATTATTTACAAAAATTTACCAACGAGTATAAATATCTATATTATTTACAAAATATATTACAAAATATCTATATATCATAATTTCCAACAATTAGTCATAATATTTTTTTATTAAAATATTAATAATAATAATAATAATAATGTCCTAAAATAATTATTCTTAGTAATAATTGATAAAGAATTATATTAATAAGAATAATATGAATCATTATTTTAAATAAATTAATAATAGTATCTAATAATTACTAATATATTATTAATAATGTGAATGATTATTGATAATATTTATTATTGTTAAGATAATATAGATTTGAATGATAATTGGTAGTATTTAATAGTAAATTAATTTAATAGTAAGTGGTAGTAGATATAATATATATTATTTCATTATAATTGTTAAAAGGCACCATTATGAACAATATTAATATAAAAAGTTAGAAATAAAATAATAATTAATAATAATATATGTAAATTATTATTTCTAATAATGACTAATTGCTTAAATATTATTATTATTATTATTATTATATTAACAAGAATAGAATTAATCCTTATTAAAATTATATAAAAACAAATATTATTGTTGTATTTCATAAACACTAATACCAACAGATGTAAAAGTGGGTATTAGTTTTATTAGTATAATGCTACTAATAACCGTAGATATAAGAGAGGGCAAAAGATCTGTTGACATAACATATTAATACCAACAGATAAAAAATTTCTGTTGGGAAAACTACATTATTGCCCATAGAAAATTATCTATTGGTATTAGTTGCTTTTAACAACAGAAAAAATATCTGTGCCTAATTTTCTGTTGGCAAAAGTCAATTATTTTGTAGTGAATGGAGGAGTAAGGAGGGAGAGGAAATGGAAAGGGAAATGGGGGCATGGGGAGGTAGGGTAGGTTTTTTGGGGAGAGATGGATGTAGTGGAGGTGTGGTCATGGTGATGGTGGTGGCATAAGGTGGCTTATAGGGCCTTAAGTAGTGTATTATTATTAAATAAATTTGTTTTATAAAGTTTTATCCTTTAATTTCTTACTTCTAACCTAATAATGATTAATATTATTTTTAGGTGTTGAGTTGCTAATAAAGCTTGAATCTTTAACTGGGGTACCGGTAAGATATGATATTTTGCGGGATTAAGGTAACCGTTAATCCTCCCTTAAATACATGGAAAAACGTATGCTAGCACATTAGGGATTTAGTATGATTTTATGCATGGTTTGTGTGCTTAGCATGATATATATATATATGGTTGCTTATATTGCTTGATAAAAAGGAAAAGTATGATAACCTTTGTGCCATGTGTAGGTATGATAATTGAGGAAGAAGTTTGATTATTGATGGAAATATTAAATGCTTGTGAAATGCCCTGAAATTTTCTAATTTTCAATATTATATTTAAATAAGGTTGTATTTGGAAATTTAAGTTAATAACTTATTTTATTAAAATAAAATAAAATTTATTAGGGCGAATTAATAAGAAATTTTATAAATATGTTAGGTAAAGGAAATTTGAGTATATTAACTAATTAAAGATTTTAATTTGGGAAATTATTTAAATAAATTATTTTATTCAAATTAAGAAAGATAAAATAGTTTCAAATTAATATGAATTTTATAAATAAATTAATTTGAGAAAAATTTAGTATTTTGATAATTAAAATGGAATATGAAAAATCCTTCAAAAATACTATTTAGCCTAAAAAGGGATTTAAAAATTATTTTATTTAAATATTATTAATTTTAAATATCCTAAATATTCAGATTTATTTAATTTGACCCAACCTAAATTAATTCTCTTTTCCTTTTTTCTCTTTTACCTTTTCTTTTCTTTTCCTTTTTCTCTCCTTTTCTTTTCTTTTCTTTTCCTTTTTCTTTCCTTTTCTTTCTTTTTCTTCTTCTTCGCCGAATTGGGCCTGTTGCATGGCCCAATTCCTTTTCTTCTTTCCTTTTCCTTCGGTGCGGCCCAACCCGCGCGTCGCTGCCCCCCTCTACCCCTCTGTGCTGCATTTTATGTCCTTCTCCCAATCAAACACCGCGTTTCACCTCATTCATATTACCGTTGCACGTCAACCCCAGAACGACATCCTTCAGGCCTTTTTACGTCAAAACTCGTCATTTCATTTAATTGTTTTTCCCTTCGTGCCAAACCGCCCAGTCTTCCCTTTTTTTCCCTTCTTTTCTTCCCCGCGAATCGGCCGGCCAGCTCCCACCTCCTTCTTCTTCCTCTAGCCCGACGCCATAACCGTCCGCTTTCCTTCCATCCCCGAAAATGGCGCCGCCAGCAACACATGGTGTGACCGGCTCTTCTCCAGCTCATTTTCTTCCTCTCGACCTTCCTGTTAATTTGAACTGTTCCACTCCCCCTCTCTTCCCCCCGTTTTGCCCCCTTTCTCTCGCGAAGGTCGGTAAAAAATTCAAAAACATTGCCGCCAACCTTCAGCTCGAATAAACCAATTTCCCTCCCAATTTCAACTCCTGGTAACCTCCCCAATTCAACCTTAACCTCCAAAACTATAAAAACCATCTTCATAACCTGGATTCGGGATTTTCATTTCCCCGAAACCCTAAGTTCAGACCATGCGCCACCGCCCCATTAGACGAATATTACTACACATCTGGCCAACTTCAACGCCTCCTCTTGCTCCCAATCTCTTCCTTGCAATACCCTCTAATTAACTAAACTAACCAAAACCTTTGATTCATCTTGTACAAGCCTCCATAATCGCACAAAGTTGGTTAGTTGCTTCGACAGAAAATTTTACCCCGAGACGTTGAACCACCTTCCACCACCACATGCGCCGCTTCTAACACCTTCCAAACCAACCATTAACTCCTGATAAATCTTCTCCACAACCCCATATATTTATTTTATTTTTATCCTTCCCCCTCACCTCTTTTTCTTCATTTTTAACCCTCTTAGATCCATTTTTCGGGCACCTCCGGGAACCACCGCCGGTTCCACCTACATCCTCCGACTCAAGGTGCAACCATAGACATTTTAAACACTTAGTTTTGAATTATTGATAATTATTCTATTTTTAGCCTAAATTTTAGTGTTAATTCAACTTTAATTATTATTATTATTATTGATATCAACTTGTATTCTAATTTCTAAATTTTTTTTACAGGTCTGGGAGTATTATTGAGTAAGATATATTATTCATCTCAGCCTTTACTTATTTAATTAAATTTTTACATGTTTAATGTTAATAATAATAATAATAATAATATTATTATTATTATTAGTGTAATTATTGGATTGATATTGTAATTATTTCAGAAGGGAAAGAGACCTAAAATTTTAATTAGGTCTCGCACTTTTACTTTTCATTAGTATTATTAACATTTTTAACATTATTTTTATTATATTATTATGATTATTATCTTTATTAAATTATATTATAAATATATATATATTGTTAATATCATTATTACAATTTTGAATGATGTTCGTATTATTAAAGTGGGGTGGTTAGAAATCCAAATTATGATTTTAAGAATTTTGATATTATTAATATTTAATATTCTACTAAAAAAAATATCATTAATAGTATTATACCTTATTAATATTATTATTTATTTTTATTACTATTATTATTATTATTATTGTTATTATTATCATCATCATCATTATTATACTATCATTTATATTTTGGGTGGAGGATAGAAACCCTTAGATCACCACCCTCTTCGAATGAAAATAATAAATTAATTGTAATAGTTTCTATAGTTAATTTTTAAGTAGTAGTATTTTAATTAAAAACCAATTCTTGGAATAAGTTAGAGGATAATAAAATTATATAAGAGAGTCTAATTCTAGTATTCTTTGATATAATAGGCGAACCTAATCAAATCCCTCAAGTGGAATAGGAGTGTGCACCAAGACCGGTGACGTTTTAGGTAAGGGTCTACTAAAGCCATTTATGTGTTTGTATGCACTATGTGTTTAATATGCCATGTATTTTATGTTCATTATTATTAATTATTTCGCATGTGGCATGATTGTAGAGTTGAAGTATGTTGGTGTGAATATACTGTGGCATGAGAACTATGCATATGTTTATGTCATTATTGTATGATATGACTTGAGACATGTTGTTATGGTTCATGAAATGGCATGGTGTTAGGGTCTTGCATGAAATGGCATGGTGCTAGGGTTTGTATGGAATGGTAGGGAGTTAAGGTTTGCATGAAATGGTATGATGTTAGGGTTTGCATGAAATGGCATGATGTTAGGGTTTGCATGAAATGACATGATGTTAGGGTTTGCATGAAATGGTATGATGTTAGGGTTTGCATAAATTGACCTGAGGTTGGGACTTTCATGGAAGCATGTCTACGTGGAGCTAGGGTTTTCATATGGATTAGGGTTTGCATGGAAATATGTCTACGTGGAGTTAGGGTTTGCATGGGAGATAGGGTTGCATGAAAGTGTGGGTTACAATGAGTTAAGGTTTGCATGGAGTTAGTTATGCATGTCTGGGCAAATGTTTGTTAGTGGCTAATGTTATGATTAAAATACTTAAGACATTAATCTTTTAAAGTGGAAGATTATTGAGCCGGGTCTAGACCGATCCACCGGCTAGGAATAGTGGTTAGGATTTTACCCTATGTGTGTCCGGCCCACCGGTTATAATAGTGGGGTGTTCCTGTTTTCGCATGGATATGATGCGAGCAAGAACCAGACCGATCCACCGGTCAGAAATAGTGGTTAGGGTTTTACCTTATGTGTGTTCGGCCCACCGGTTATAATAGTGGGGTGTTCCTATTTTCGAATGGATATGATGCGCGCAGGAACCAGACCAATCCACCGGTCAGGAATAGTGGTTATGGTTTTACCCTATGTGTGACCGGCCCATCGGTTACAATAGTGGGGTGTTCCTATTTTCGTATGGATTGATAAAAGGCATGGTGTGTATTGACTTTTGATAAAAGAAAGATAAAATGATTAATTAGGACCTTTTTGGGCCTTATGTGTGGACTGTTGATTATAAGTTATGGATTTCATTTTATGCTTCTATGTATCATAGTTATGAATTATAATTGTATGTGATCATTATCCTACATAAATTAATGTGTTATGTGTCAGCCTTAGTATTCGGTTATCTTACTCAGTACAAAGCGTACTGATCACCCGTTTCATGGGTGCTACTCATTCCCACGAGCAGAAGGCCCGTCTAATTTGTTGCAGGTAGGAGATACCTACTTCGAGCACATATCATTATTATTATTATTATTATTATTATTATTATTATTATTTAATTTTATCAAAGACCTAATTTTAGAATAAATTAGGAATAATAGTATTTTTAGAGAGAGGGAATCTAAATTTTAGTTTTTCCCCTCATATAGGTGAGACCAGTCATAGCCCTAAGGAGGCGTAGGAGCGTGCTCCAAGTTGGTGGACTTAGAGGATAAGAATGAAGTACTAATATCATTATTTTATGTAGTGTTGGTAAATTCATAAAAATGGTGAATAAAGGGGTTGAGTGGAAATTTTATAATTGAAAAGGGTATTTTGGTAATTTTGTAAGCAAAAAGGGTACTTTGGTAATTTCAAAAGAAAGGGGTTAAATGATAATTTATAAGTAAAAGGATAAAATTGTAAGTTGTGAGAAAGAAGGGTATTAGGGTAATTTTGAAGGAAAAGGGGCAATATGGTTATTTTACAAGTAAAAAGGGGCATTGTGGTAATTATGGAAGTTAGGGTATTATGGTAATTTTATGAGTAAAGGAAAAGATGGGAATTTTTCAAGTAAAAGGGCATTATGGTAATTTTGGAGGTAGAGGGGCAAAATAGTAATTTCATAAATAAATGGCAAAATGGTAATTTTATAAGTAAGGGGTATTATGGTAATTTGGAAAAGAAGGGCAAAATGGTAATTATGTAAGGAAGGATAAAGATGGTAATTTTGGATGTGAAAGGGTAAAATAGTAATTTGTAAAGAAAAAGGAGTGTTATGGTAATTTTATAAATAAAAGGGTATTGTGGTAATTTTGTAAATAAAAGGATATTATGGTAATTTGGAAGTAAGGGGTAAAAGGGTAATTTTGAAGTTAAAAGGACATTTATGGTAAACTTGGGAGTAAGGGGGTAACTTGGTAATAATGATAACGATGAAGGAGTAATTGGTAATTAAATTATGATTATAAAAGGGTAATTGGATAATTGTGATAATAGATAAGGGTAATTTGGTAAATTAATCAATAAAAGGGCATTATGGTAATTTTAATAATGGAGAAGGGCAATATAAGAATTATAAATATGGAGAAGGGTAAATTAATAATTATAAATATGGAGAAGGGTAGAATGGTAATTATGATAATGGAAAGGGTAAATTGGTAATTTAATCAACTAAGGGGCAATTTGGTAATTATGATGATGGAGAAGGGCAATTTAGTAATTATTCCAACTAAAGGGGCAAATCATTAATTTAAGCAACTAATGGGTAAATTGGTAATTATTTAACCAACTAAAGGGGCAAAATAGTAATCATGATAATGAAAGAGGGTAATTTGGTAATTTATCCAACTCAAGGGCAATTTAGTAATTGTGACAAAGGAGAAGGGCAATTTAGTAATTTAACCAACCAAAAATGGATATGTGTTAAGGTTAATAATTATAAAGGGTGAATGGTGATCTAAAAAGCGTAGGAGACAAATTGATAACCTAAATTGGATAAGGGGTAATTTGGTAATTATGCAACCTAAAGGGTAATGTGGTAATTTGTCAAGTAAGGAAGGGATGACTTAGCAATTATATAAGTAAGGAGTAAATGGGTAATTTGTACCTAACATGTCGTTGTGATTATGGACCATGATAATATGATTTAAATTATGCTGAGTATTTGATAATTAGTATGGCCTTAATGGTTTTCTCTGTGATATCCTAGATATTCATCTGAATAAGAAACGATTAATGATATCAGAACGATTGAAAGTGAATAAGTACCTGATTATTGTGCTCTTCGTGATCACTTTAATTACGACACTATTACTTAAAGTGAAAGACCTCGAGATCGGGAATGACGACTCCTTAGGGGTCGCTACCCTAAGGACGTGGTTTAGTCCATGATTATTCTGGTATTTGCTGGTGTGCCTTTGTGCCCCAGCCAGGCCCTATATCTTACTCTTTCTAGCTATACGGACCTAGTTATTGGGTATGCATACTTATGGATTAGGTGTCCTAGTTAGCTTTATGCACCAGTACGACCAGGGTACCTTTGCGTCCTTGGGTTCATAGTTGAAGGATATTGAGTAGCTTATACGCACCGGTATGACCGGTGTACCTTTGTGTCCTGGGTTATTGATCTCTCGTCCGAGGCAAATAAATATGATTGATGTGCTGATTAAAGAAAGGAAAGATACTATTATTGAAAGTGGATTATTAATGAGCCGGGCCCAGATGATTATGATATTGAGTACCGGTCCACCGGTTATAATAGTGGCTAGGAGCATGTGCCCTAGATGATGATTCTTTATATATCCCGGTCCATTGGTTATAATATTGGCCAGGAGCGTTGTGCCCTGGATGATGATTCTTTATATATCCCGGTCCACCGGTTATAATAGTGGCCAGGAGTGTTGTGCCCTGGATGATGATTTTATATATATTCCGGTCCACCGGCAATAATAGTGGGGGTCCCGAGCCCAATAAAACCAGTATTGTATGTGAATAAAGTTATGGAAAAATACTAATCACTTATAGTAGAACACCATGTGAGTCGGGGCCAGACCGGTCCACCAGCAAATAATAGTGGTCAGGTGTGTTCTACCCAGTGTGTTTACCTTCCGGTCCATCGGCAATAATAGTGGTCAGAGGCATTCTGCCCTGTGTGTTTACTTCCAGTCCACCGGCTATAATAGTGGGGTTCTCATACTCACATGGATATAAAATATGAGATTGATTGAATGATGACGGAATAATGGCTTAAGGCCTGAATGTATTGATCTTACACTATGACATGGCTCAAGGCCAAAAGTATCAATCGTGACTTATAAATTATTATGTATGTTATTGTTATGTATGCACCTCTCATTATTTATGTGTGTAGCTTGCATTATGTGTCGTATGCGGGCTTGTCTTTAAGTGTGATATTAAAGGGTTACTCAGTACCGTAGTACAGAAGGGATTCCCTTTATGGGGCCCCTGCCTATTCAATGGGAAGTGTCCTTGTAGGTCTTTTCAGGTGCTACTCAAGTGGGCAACTGGAAAGAGAGTAAGGATTTATCCGGTACCATTAGGCTTTTTCTCTTTCTTATTTAAATTTATGGTTTTAAATGTTAACGTTGTTAAAGTAACCACCATTGGTGGATTTTATTCTTCTAATGATTTGATGCGCGACTCTAATTTATATATGTTGAATTTCTATCAAATTGTATTTGATTTCCTTTAGCCTTAGCACTTAGTACTGGAATGGTATGAGTGAACCGGTCTGGTACTAAGTGTGGCAGTGATACTTCCAAAGTTCACGTTTTATTAATTTGCTTCCGCTAATTTCCTTTTTCAGTAGTGAATTTTGGGGGTGTTACAGGTAGTTATTTCCGTAGGTAGTGGAAGATTTGATGGATTTTGCCAATGGGTAGGGGTAGGTTTTGGTGAGTTTTTCTGCAGCTAGGAGGGTTGGAATGATGAGTTTTTCTACAATTAGGGGTGAGGGAATGGTGATTTTTTCTGCAGCTAGGGGGGAGATGCAACAAAGGCTGCAAGTGCTTAGGGTTGAGGTGTGGAAAATGTTCGCTGGTAGACATGTATATGGTTCGATTGGGCTCGCTGATGGGGGTGATTTCTGGGTTGTTTATGGGGTTAATATTTTAAAAAAATGAAGGTGTCTAGGGGTTAAGAAGAGGAATGGCATTTAGGGAAAGGAATCGCTAAATAAGGAGAGTAAAGCAAGGGGGAGGGAATTATGCATGGCAGGGGAGGGGTATGCTATGAGGATGGCATGAGGGTGGTGTGCTGGGGTATTGGGAGAGTAGGCTGAGGTAAGAAAATAGAATAGGGTAGGGGTAATTTATTTACGTACAAAACCAAATAAAGTATCTGAATAAAAATTATTTGGTTTTCAGAATAGGTTTATTTGATGAAACGGATATCGGTTATGACCCAAACCTAGTTTTAAATTTTAATACACATGCTATAGCATATTTTAGCCTAATTAAAATTTATAACTAATAAGTCATAATAGTATTACACATATTAATAATATTTTTAGTACAAACACCCTACAATAATTATTATAACTAATACACATAATTACCGGTTATAATTATTAGGGTTTTCCGAAAACGAAGTATTACACCTATATGTAACAATCCATGCTAGAGTTCATACACAAATATAAGTTGTGATTTCACATAAACTTTTGTTAGTATCATCCAACATAACATCAACAAAGTAGATATATACTATTAATGAATTAGTTCCTTTTTTCCTATGGAATAGTGTCAAGTAGAGATGATCACTCACAACCTTGTCCCCTATCACAAACTTGGAAAATCTTTCTTTCCAAGCTTAAGGAAAATGTTTCAATCCTAAAAAATCCTTGTCTAGTTTTTATACATATTGAGGGATCTTAGCATCATTTAATCCATGTGGTTGATCAAAATATGCATCCTATTTTATGTAGCAATTCATAAATGTACTATTTACATTCGTCTATTTAAACTTTTTTTTTTGTTACATAAGCCATTAAAATTTGATGGCATTAACTCTAGCTACTTTCTTCATCATAATCCATTCCTTATTCATAGGTGTACCATGTAATAGAACATATATGGTTGTGTTCCTTATGAGTATTCTAGAACCATCTTATTTGTTCTTGAATACCCATTTTATTCCTATAATAGACTCATTTTTTGGTCTTTATACTAGGTTCCACACATTGCTCTACTCAAGTTGGTTTAGTTCATCTTATATTGCCATAATACAATCGACATCCTATAAGGCCTCAACATAATTTTGAGGCAAAATTATGAAGAGGAAATTAAAATTAGCATACTAGTCTAGGAGTGAGGATCTTATTTAAACTTTGTACATTAGATTTCCTAGAGCAAGATCAAGAGGGTGAACTTTCTTCAACCTTTGGGGAAGTTGACTTTACATTGAAATTTCATATATTTCTATTTTATCTAGCTTTTCTGATCATTTAGGTCGATTTGATTCTTTCATTGGTTTGGTTCCTTCAATAATTACCTATTGTTCCCCTTCACTTTATGCTTTTTTTTATCATCCATATATCAAAATATCATGAATCATATAAGTCAATTTATTTGATTTATCAAATATCTCATGTATAATTTCCATTAGGCACATTGTACTTTTGTTATATAATTTATAAGATTTTGTGTGATTGGAATATCTTATGATCAATAATCCTTCATTCCTTTCACTAAAAACTTTTGAATTGTATAATTTTTGATGTCCTTTAATTGGAAAATTAATATAAAGTCATCTTGACAATGGCTTTAACCAGAGTTCTATTCAAAATGTAGTAGGAAATGTTTGCAAATTTTTACCCAAAAGTTTTATTAGTAGTGCATTAGAAAACAAAATGATTCTAGAAATTTCTTCTACTATTATGTTCTTCCCTTCAACCACTCTATTATGTTGTGATGTTTGAGGGGCAAAAAATTTATGTTCAATACCATTTGTTTTGCAAAACTCAATGAACTTGCAAGTATCAAAGTTAGTTCCATGATTAGGTTGAATAGTTTAAGACATAAGATGGTTTACTTTTGTATCCTTTTAACAAAATTAAGGAACTCACCAAAATTTTATTCTTTGGAAGAAAGAAATATAATCCATATGAATCTTGTAAAGTTATCCCCAATCATATACACACACTTGGTCCATCAACTACTAGGATTTCTATGGGAACGCATAAATCTATGTGCAAGAGTTAAATTGTTTGATAAGAACTTACACTAGTATTTAGCTTAATGGATTTTTTTACCTATTTTCTCCTTGTGAAATTTATACACACACCTTATTGTGCAAACTTTATTGTCAGCCATCCTTCTCCAAGCTCTTTTGACTTATGTCTATTTGGTTATGTGAAAATCACACGTCCAATTCTTTTATTCAAGGGCAATAGATCTTTTTCCATGGCACTATCTTCGGACTTTATTGTTTAGTATTTTTTTCTCTAAACACTATCTTTCTTGTAGTAATGTTCACAATCAGCCATTTTTTGGATACGAAATGAACTTTATCCCCTTATCAAACAGTTTTGAAATAGTCAATAAATTATGCTTTAAACCTTTTACCAATAGAACATTTTCAATGGAATATGAAAATGAATTATCAACTCTACCTGGACCAATTATCTTACCTTTCTTGTTTTCACCATATGTTATAGTTCCACTACTAATGTTAAAGAGTGAAAGGAAGTCAAATTTCTCCCCTATCATGTGTTTTGAGAAAACAATGTCCAAAAACCACCAATTTCCTCCAACCACTTTGCCTTATACAACAAGATTAGTATCTATTGTTAGAAACCAAAAAATTTTTGGGTCATAATGTACTAGGAGCACTAAAAGCTCGATTCTTTCTTATCTACATAAATCATATTTATAAAAAGTTCCTACTCATGGACTTAATCTTATTCTAAAAGTTAAACTTAATGTGACCATTTTTTACATATGAGAATACGTCTAATACTCTAACATCCCTACATACTTTTTTTCCCTGAAATCTATTTTGGTGGGTTTCATTTCACTTGTGCAACCGAATCCTTACCTATTATAATTCTTGGACTCCCCCACCATGATTTCAACAATATCTTTAACTTTTAGCCACCATTGGTTATCAGTCTATCTCTTATTTTTTTTTTAGAAATAAATAATTTCAAGCATTCACTTAACTTCATATTTTTAGCTTTAAACTTTCTCTGAAAAGTATCAAGATCAAAACTAGTTTCTTCTATTGGAGTACTCTATTCAATCTTTTCACCGAAAAACTTTACTAAAGTTAATTATCAATTGATCAAATGCATTAAGACTTTTAAATATGGGTGCACATTCTAATTTGAGTGTAAGGTTAGTAATATCTACCTCACTATCTTCATCATCTAACTCATTTTTTCCATTACCCATCAAACATAGGTTTCCTTATAGATTAGAGTTGCATGTGATATTATCTTAGTTCCATTGTCTGAGTCCACTATATTATTTTTGGAAAGAAATACATTCACTTGTTCTTCTAACACATCACCTCTTTCTTCATCACTCCAGGTAGCAACAATGATAGCATTTATAACACTCCTACTTCTCATTAAAAAAATACTTTTATAAAATTTAGTGATGAATATATACAAAAATACTCCTGAGAAGAATTAATTTTTTTTTGCCACACCTAATAATAGATAGACATCCTACCATTCATCCTATGTTAGATACAAGGATAAGTATCCAACTAATTGAAACACAATGTGTTGTGAATAAAAGTGGAGGGAAGTGTTGGATTGATCATTCTATGATTTATGAATCCAGCCCGTTGAATCTGGAAGAAGAAAATAGGTCTTGTTGCAGGTTACACTTGAATGGCAGTTGTAGTTTGTCACCGGTTGCTTTGAATGATACCAATCATTGAAAGGCTAGAAAGAGGAAGGATAAAACCTAGGTTTTTCCTTGATCAAATGAGTCTTTGAAGGGAGAATACACGTAGCCAATCTGGATTGATTCTAAGCCCAAAAAATTCTATTATGTCTTGCTTTCGCTCGACGTGTACAAGTAGATATATATATAGGAAAAGGAGGCTCGAATACATGCCTAAATCAACCGAGTTCCCCCTTAATTCAAGCCCATTTAATCAATTGAATTAATCCCATATAACATCTCAACTTAATCATAATATAATCATCTAAATGATACTAATGACTAATCATTACAAATCCATACAATCAAGTATAATACATACATGAAATTACATCAAACCCTAGATTATATAAAATACACTTAGGGTTTACAAAAAGTTAATACAACTAATGATAATCATCGCCATATCTTCTTGTTTTAAAGTATCATCCCATACATGTCATAGTCTTGCATGCTTTGAATGCTTGTACACTTAAAGTGTGTTAACATCTTCTCCTTGCAAATATGTAACATACCTGCAAGAATATCTTGAATTGTTTTCAATACCAAGCATAGACATATTATCAAGAACGTTTAATATGATTGGCTTTAATATGAATAAAGCTAATTCTTCCCTACCTTGAGAATCAATAGAAATATGAGAATCATTAGATGATCCTGCATCACAATGATCATAGTGCCCAAAATAGATAGCATAAAGGATAAAAGGAGTTAGTGTTTACAGGACAAGTGCATGTTTGGTCTAAACTGATCTAAGATTGTAATACCCAAAACATCACAGTTGAAAATTTTCATTTAAACAAAAAAAAATGAGCACTGGGGTGGTACCGCCATGATCAATACAAGCCCGGCCTCTGGCCGGTCATGTAATCACCACAAGTCTAAAGAAAATTTATCATCAACTAATAGTCAAACTTAAAACAAGAATTCATAGAAAAACTAAAATATTTATAATGCAGAAATAAGAGTGCATATAAAAAGTTATTACAATCCAAATGAGTGCATACTTAAAATTCCTAAAGGGATAAAAGATACCATGGGTAAAACAAAACCAAAATAAAATGGTATATAAATGGAAAAAGAGAATATAGCCAATGTCCCTCTCAGTCCCTAGGCCAAGTCCAACCTCATCTCTCAACCTCGCCTAATGCCTCCTAAGTGTCATAGGCATCAAAGATAGCGTCTCCTACATGCACAAACTTAGCAAGGCCCTCTACTTGTAGGAATGAGCAGCACCTATGAAACAGATGGTCAGTATGCTATGTATTAAGCAAGATAACCATAAAACTAAATCTATACACAGAAAGCATAAAATACAAGCATGATCATACAAATAAAAATACAAGTAATGCAATTTATAGAGGCTATATAATAGTCTGGTTAAGCTTATTCTTTAGATCTCTAATTATTATACTCATTTCACACCATGCTTATGACCAATCCATGTGAGTACAGGAACACCATTATTATAGTCAGTGGACTGTAAAAGCATGCAGAGTAAAACAATCCTAGCCACTATTATTCATCGGTGGATTGGTCTCTAGGGAAAAAGTCACCTGGCCACTATTACTTGCCGGTGGACCAGTCTAGCCCTGACTCTCATAGTGTTTCACTATAAGTAGATGGTATCTTTCCATGGTTTAGCATCATTAGGTTTGGTTTGTTGAGTATGAAATTGCCCACTATTATTGCCAGTCGACCAAAAAAACTCAATAGGGTAACACACACCGAACCACTATTATAGCTAGTGGATCAGAATCACTCAGTAGGGTAAAATGTACTAGACCACTATTATAGTCAGTGGACTAAAAATATATAACCACTAGTAAGTGTTTAGTGTAATATTATATCTCATTCCACAACCTTGACTATAAATGCATGACCAACTCGATGTCTCAAAACTCCTATCATATATCTTAGGACTTCTACTCCCTTTAGTTCCTCCAAACATTCTTTCCAAATTTTTCCTCATTAACATGAATACTCAACTCTGAGGCCCACTTTCCATATGTTTGAATCAACTTAATATAATTCTCTAGGGTTTTTTTCCGAGAAAACCTAATTTGGCCTATATGGCCCAACCTTCCTCTATCCCACACAACTCATGCTCTTCCACTTTATCACCTCGCTCGATTCATTCCCAAGCACCCATGTTTACTTCTCCTATAACACATGTGGCCATGAAACTCTAGTTAGCCAACCCACAACCCTAGCACCTCTCTTTCCTCAAACAATATTATCCTTTCATCTCTCTTACCTACCATCCCCTCTTCCACATGACACATGTCCAACGTCACCTAGGACTCCAATACTTTCTTCCAATCTTTTTTCTACTCACCAAGAGAACTCGAAACTCTTATTTGTCACCAAAATCATCACTTCCCTTGAATAACATCCAACATCACAACCTCACCATCCAACTCCCACATGTTATCACGAAAACCCTAGTTAGCTCCCTGAAACCTTAGTACTTCTCATTTCTTTTATGTCACTCCCTCGGTACCCAGATACATTTTCTCACTTGGCTTAATTTTCCTCCATTCAATACCTCTCTCATGTTTTATTCTCCATTCTAACCATTTCCATTACTTTTTCCCTCCTTCCACGCTTCTCTTACTTAGGGTTTCTTCCCAAAGCCCCAGTCAAGTCCTCTATGCATCCTTACACCAACCCACATACTATTTTCATGTATGGAGTACCCAATTACTCTTTCAAGTCTTCCATTGCCTTACTTAATCCTCAAGTCAACTTTTCCCATGTAAAAGTCATCCCTATACAAAGGCTAACCATCCCATGCAAACCCTAGACTCTCCATGCAAGCTTTGGTCCATTCCCTTAATTTATTCCCATTATTCCTCTTTTTATCCACCCATAGGTCACAAGATATTTAGGCTATCATTAACATTATCTAGTGAACTCAATTTTCTCACTCTATATCATGAGGGGCAGTATCACATAGGTACAATTCAAGTACAAGTAATAGTATTACATTACACATATCATAAACACATATAACTTACCTTATCTCCATACTTAACAAGCTACGCTACATGGACATGATAATATAATATATAAAGCACACACCTCAAATCAACACAAATAGCACATTCCCACACATGAAAAGCCTTAACCATATCCTAATAATCATGATATTAGTAACTTTAATAATAATAATAATAACAATAATAATAGTTCAAATCATAAGAATAATAATAATCATGATATTAGTAACTTTAATAACAATAGTGAAATACCCCAAAATCCTAATTTTATAAATTTGGTAAGATAAGGAATTATTTGGAAAGTTAATTAAATAAAGTATTTATTAAGATAAAAGGGAGTAATTAGGGAAAAATAAAGAGGGAATTTATAAATAATTTAATTGGGAAAAAAGTATGGTGTTTTGTAAATTAAAATGAAATTTAGGAAAAATCTCTCAAAAATCCTAAATTAACCTAAAAAGAAAATTTAATCATTATTTTACTAAAATATTATTATTTTTAAATATCCCAAAATAGTAAAATATTTTAATTACTCTAACCCACATGTTTTCCTTTTTTCCTTTTTTTACTTTTTCCTTTTCTTTCCTCTCTTCTTCCTTTTACTTCCTTCTTATTTTTTTCTCTTCCTTCTTCTTTTCTTTTTCCTTCCCTCCCTAACTTAGGTTAGTCAGCCTTATGGTCTAACTCCCCTCCTTTCTTCCAGCGTGGCCTAGGCCCTCACCATACCCCTCCTTTCTTTTCCCCCGACTTGTCTGGTTTGCCCCCTTTACATTTATTTCTTTCTTTTCTTCTAGACAACCGGTCTAGCACCCCTAATGCCAACCTAGAACCCAAAGCATACAACCCCATTTTTTGTTAGTCACCACCACACATCTTCCTTCCCAGCCCTCACCCATCATTTTCTTTTACCATTTCAACCCCAACCCACCTTCTCTTCTCTCATGCGTGCCCTACCCTTTCCCTTTCTCCTCTTACCTTGATTAACCCTCCAACCATGTTAAACTAGCATCGCCTATGACCACCAGCCGGCATGCATGGCACCTACACCTTTTTATCCTCCTCCCCATGTTATTTTCCCCTCCATTGGTCTTATAAATATGACATAAGGAGCCTTGATTGAGATTTTGATTTCCTAACTTATAAAATCCCTCCTTTGTGCCACCTCCCGATCAGATGCCCGTTCCATTACCCTTGATCATCACCGCCACCCACTCCACCCACATAACTACTCCCTGCATTACCCACTACAAAAATAACCCTCCCTCCTCCCTCGGTTTGCCCTATACAAGCCACACAGCCGTGTAAATCCCCCTCTCAACTAGCCCCTCATCAACCCCTACCACCTATTGTACGACCTTCCATCACCACTCCTACCATACCCACCACCCCTTAAACCTCCCTATACACCTTCACACCTTCCTCTACCTTTGCCTACCATCCTTTTCCCCCTCCTCCCTCTCCACCATCCTCAGCCACCACAACACTACCACCTGCACTAGTGCCTTTGGTTGTGCCACCACCATCATTCCAACCCTCTCAACATGGACATCCACAACTACCTTAACTTTTACCCTCACTCTCCCTCTCCTACTCCCAACACTCAACTATTCCTCTCTTCTCCCTCCACCGCCGCCGCAGCCATGGTCGTGCGTCGCTGCTGGTGCTGCTACCATCCCTAGGTGGTACTCTAACCTTTCCAATCCCTAAACCCATTTTATTCAAGTATTAGCTATTTTTAATAGTATTAATGGTATGATCCATAATAATTTTATTATCATTATTACTATTATTATTATTATTAGTACTACTACTACTACTACTACTAATACTACTACTACTACAACGACGACTTAACCTTACTTCAGAAATTTCCTAACTCATGATATTATTATTATTGATGGTCTACAAATTTAATTTTATTATGATTATGATTATTATTATTACTAATACCATTATAATTATTATTATCCTCCTCATTATTATTTTTACTATTATTATTAAAGTTAGCCTTAGCCTATTGTTATTACCTTTATTATTATGGTAATTATTTGAACCCTTATATTACTATTAACTTTTCCATCATTATTATTATCAGTATTATTCTTAACATTATTATTATTATTATTATTTATTATTCGAATATTGCTAATGCTATTCCTAATACCTTTATTATTAACATTATTACCATAGTATTATTGTTATTACTATTATTATTTGTATTATCATTATTACTATTATTATTATGGTAAAGATATTCTAACCTTATATTATCATTATTTCAAATATAATTATTATTATCATTATTATTATTATTATTATTATTATTGTTGTTGTTGTTGTTGTTGTTATCCTTAGGAATATTAGTAGAAGGTTGTTGACATGCATGTCAAGGGTGAAATATTATTGAATAAGACACTAATCCTTTAAAGAGGAAGATTGTTCAGCCAGGCCGAGAACAATCTACTAGCGAATAATAGTGGCCAGGAGCCGGGGTGCCTTGGAGACCCGTCCACCGGCGAATAATAATGGCTAGGAGAATTTTTCCTTTCATGGTTTCCAGTCCATCGACTATAATAGTGGGGGATTCTATGCTCAAAAAACAAAACATAATGAAGCTAAGACATGGGAAATACACTAAGTAATTATAGTGAAACACCATGTAAGTCGGTGCCAAACTAGTCCACCGACGAATAATAGTGGCCAGGAGTATTATGTCCTGTATGTATTATAGTCCACCGGCTATAATAGTGGGGCTCCCGCACTTGTATAAATTAATAAAGAATATATATGAAATGAGTATGATGTTAAGAGAACTAAAGAACTAGTTAATGTGGAACATAATCTGGCCTCATTATATGTATTATTGTATGTTGCCTATATGATCATACTTGTGTTATATGCCTTATATGTTTGGCATTAGTTGCATGGTTACCTTACTCGCTACGTAGTGTACTGACCATCCGTTTCATGAGTGTTGCTCATTCCCATGAGCAAAAGGCCCTTCTGACTTGGTGTAGGTCGGTGATACTATCTTCAATGCCTATGACACTTATGAGGCATTGGCAGGGGCTGAAAGTTTAGCTTGGACCTAGCTTGGGGATCGAGAGTGACCTCATCGAACTCTATCTTCCATTTTATTTTTCCTATATCGTTATGATTTGGTTGTATTCTGCTGTATGGTGTTTTCTATCGTTGTGAACTTTAAATCCTTACTTTTGGATTGTTACTCTTTTGTTTATCACACTCTAATTTTCTTTATGGTGAATGATTCAGTTCTTTTATGAATGCTCAATTTAATTTTCGACTTGTGTTTGATATTAATCCTATTCAGCCTTAGTACTTGGTATTAGAACGATAGGAGTGAACCGGTTTGTTACTAAGTGTGGCAGTAATATCACTACAGTTTATAGTTTTGTTATTTCCTTTTGATAAACATTTTCATTAAAAGAAATTTTTCAATATTAAATTTTAGGGGTATTACAAGTTGGTATTAGAACATTGGTCCTTGAAACAATGCCTATTTTTCAAAGTAGAATTTGATTTACGAAGTTTTTACCGGATTTTGAAGTCTTTTCACGCCTTAACGAGACTCTCCTACTTTTAAATTTCCTAAGTCAAGGACACAGTAAGGAAATGAAGGGGTAGATTAGAGATTGTCTACAAATGAGAAATAACATGAAATGAGTGTTTTGAACCAAAAAGAGTTCACCCCTAACGTTCCTTTTCTTGTGTAGCTTATACTAATGATGAAAGGTGTAGTTAGATGCTTGGAGGAGGCCTTTGAGGCCTTCATGGAATTCTTTTAGTGCTAGCCCTTGGTGCCAACCTTGCACCCTCACCACTCTAGGGGTGCTAATGAAGATTAACTCCAAAGGGTCACTAGGCATCACCCTCCGACATACTCTTGTTAGGAGGACCCCGTAATCCTTGAAGGGTGGATCTTAGACTTGGATCGCACTTTTGAAGCATTGGATTGCCCTCTAACTCGGCAGCCCAGCATAGCGGCCTTCTTCTTGAGAGGCATAGCAGATGCCTGGTTGGTAGAGCACGGTATCCAAGTTGGTCCTCCCGCAAATTGGGAGGTGCTCAAGACTGTCCTTCTCTCCAGATTCTACCCTAAGAGCTTGAAGAGGGACAAGCTTTAGAATTTTATGCTGCTCTCCTAAGGGTCGATGATAATATAACAATATTATGCCAACTTCATAGAGCTGTAGTAAACTGCATTTTTCCCAGGGATCACCGCAAACAAGGCCACGATGGTGTTCTAGTTTGAGGAATGGTTGAATTTTAGCATTCATAGGATGATGGATGTAGTGCCCTTCAGAGACCTATCTACACTATATGAGCTCACTTGCCTTGGCACCACCCTAGTCAACAATAGACCACCACCCTTAGGAAGAGGAAACCCAAGGGACACCGTTTAGGAATTAGGACCTAGCCACAAATGGTAGGGCTAAGGAAACCCTTTCCAAGATACCATAGTACGGGTCAGGGCCACCTGGGAGGATTTTCATGTAGACGTTGTGGTCACAGTCACCCCGACCTAGATTGTGGAGGCAGGCTTATGCTACCTCAACTGTGGGAAACAGGGCCACAGGTCATTCGAGTGTTGAGGACTACTGCGTGCTCGGCAATACTAGCCTTATCAAACACCGTAGGGGGGAGCCTTGGTGCCCTTATAGCAAGCTCACCAACAATACCTCCAGACCGCACCCCCCAATACTACCAGCGAGCACCCGCCCTAGCTGGTGCCACAACTAGTGAGGTCAAGGGAAGGCCTCAGGGACCCAGACCTTTTTCCTAGAAGGGAGGCCAATCAGGTAAGCGCCTGAATGTGATTAGTTAGGTAGAGGCTGACCACCATCTTGACATCATCATTGGTATTTTCACCATCCACTCTCTTCTAGTACTTGATTAGGGTGCTACCTTGTCATTTATTTCATAGACTTTTATTACTAAGGCTGGACTATGACCTACTGCTAGAATCAAACTATCTGTGATGCTTTCATCCAGTGATGAAGTGGAGTGTAGTCAATTATTTTCTGATGTGGCCTTAGTCATAAGCAGGATAGACATCTTAGTAGACCTGGTCGGGATGGACTTAAAGGATTTCGACGTGATTCTGGGTGTGGAAATGTTGGAGAGATATAAGATCATCATTCAATGCTCTTAAGAGCACATGATCTTGCAAGGTCCGAAGGGAACTAGAGTTTTGTATAGGAGAACATAGCCTAAGCCCGCTACCAAGGTGGTATAGGCAGTGACTCTACACTCCTTAGTCTAAAAAGTGTATCCCCTATACTTGTGTAGTGTATAGGAGCTAAACAAGGACCTGGCATATCTAGATAGCATTCCGGTAGTCAAAGGATTCCTTGATGTGTTTCTAGAAGATATACAAGGTATGCCCCTAGTCCAAGAAATTAATTTTAAGATCGAGCTAGTGCCAAGAGTTGAGCTCATCACAAAGGCACCCTATCGGATGGTGACGATTGAATTGAAGTAGTTAAAGGCCTAGCTAGAAGAGCTATTAGAGTATGGTTACATCCAACTGAGTGTGTCACCCTAGGGACACCGGTCCTATTCATAAACAAGAAGGATGGTAGTCTCTGCCTTTGCATAGATTACCATAGGTTGAACCAACTGATAGTGAAAAACTGATACCCGCTCCCGAGGATAGATGCCCTTTTTGACCAGTTGAAGGGTGCCACAGTGTTCTCTATGATCGATATGAGGTCAAGGTACCAATAGTTGAGGATTGTCAATGTTAATATTATTAAGACTGCCTTTCAAACCCGGTATGGACACCACGAGTTTACAGTGATGCTATTTGGGCTCACAAATGCACCTACAGTTTTCATGGATCTAATTATAAGGATAAACAAGTCATTCCTTGATCAATTCATTATGGTGTTCATTCATGACATTCTGATGTACTCTTGAGGGAACGAGGAGCATGAGCGACACCTCTGCAATGTTCTGAGTTTGCTTAGGGAGCACCCCTATAAGCAAAATTGTCAAAGTACAAATTTTGGCTTCAAAAGGTGGCTTTCTTCGGATACATTGTATCAGTAGGGGGAGTAGCTGTGGACCCACCCAAGATCACGACCATCACAGAGTGGAAGCCTTCTATGAATATAGAAGAGGTTCGGATTTTTCTAGGATTGGCTAAGTATTAAAGAAGGTTCGTGCAAAATTTCTCCTGGATTTCCTGACCATTAACCAACCTCCTAAAGAAGACTACACAGTTCCAGTGGCACGAGACTTGTGAGGGAGCCTTCCAAGAGTTGAAAAGAAGGTTCACCACATCACTTGTGTTGACTCTACCAGAGGGTTCAAAAGGGTTCGAGGTTTATAGTAATGCATCTAAGCATAGGCTTGGGTGAGTGTTGATGCAGAAGGGCAAAGTGGTTGCTTATGTCTTCTGGTAGTTGAAGCAGCATAAATAGAACTATCCTACTCACAACTTGGAACTGGCTACCATGGTGTTTGCCTTGACAATCTTGAGGCACTACCGATGTAGGACAAAGTGTAGGTTCTTTACAGACCACAAAGAGTCTCAAGTACATTTTCACTCGAAAGGAGCTTAACATGTAAATAACTATGACATTGAGTTGACTTACCATGTGGATAAGGCCAACGTGGTGCCAGATGCCCTAAGTAAGAACACCTTGTATTCTGCACTCTACTATGTGTTTGCTGATTAGATGATAAGGGATTTGTAAGGCTTAGAGATTGAATTAATTGTGAAAGGTAACCTTGGGGCCCGCATGAGCGCCTTGACCCTCACCCCCACCATATTTGAGGAGATCTGAGCTGGCCAAAGCGGAGACATGAAGCTTGAGAGAATCTGTCGGAAGATGTAAGAAGGCCGGGAAAAAGGATTTAGAATTCATGAGGATACAAGCTATTGATTCAAGGGGTGCTAGTGTGTACTATAGAGATAAGCTATACAAGGAGCTCAAGAAGGTTTACTGGTTTCCCCACATGAAGCAAGAAGTGGTTGAGTTCATGTCTGGATGTCTAGTATGTCAAAAGAGTAAGATCGAATACCGAAGGTCGGCAAGACTACTTCAGCCCTTGGAGGTACTATGATGGAAGTGGGACTCCATCTCCATGGATTTCGTCAGTAGTTTACCTAGAACTCGGATTGGTTGTGACACCATTTGCATTATTGTGGATAGGTTGACCAAGTCAGTCATGTTTATTCTGATGGGGTCTACCTGGAGTATAGATCAGCTAATGAGTGCTTATATGAAATTTGTGGTCAATCGACATGGGGTTCCAGAGGACATCGTATCATATAGGGATTCAAGGTTCCTCTCTCACTTTTGGAGAAAGCTACAAGAGGTCCATGAACAAAGATGAAGACCAACATAGCTTTCCACCCTACCACGCATGGGAAGACAGAGCATACCATAGAGACCCTAAAGGATATGTTGAGGGCCCGTGTGCTAGATTTCCAAGGTTGTTGGGAGGAACAACTACATTTGATAGAGTTCTCGTACAACAATAGCTACCAAGCTAGTATTGGGATGACTCCCTTCAAAGCTTTGTATAGACGGAAATGTCAAACTTCCTTGTGCTAGAATGATATGAGAGAGATAGTGGTATTGGGGCCCGAGATGATCGAAGAGATGGCAAGGTAGGTTCGAAAGATTTAGGACCAGATAAGAGCAGCCTAGGGCAACACAGAAGAGTTATGCTGGTCGGAGGCCTCGAGATAGTGACTTTGAGCTTGGAGAAAAGGTATTGTTGAGGGTCTCCCCCATAAAGGGCATTCAAAGGTTTGTAGAAAGGGTAAGCTAAGAGAGAGGTACATCGGCCCGTTTGAGATCCTAGAGCGTATAGGAGAGGTTTCTTATCGTTTGCCTCTTCCTCCGGAGTTGGCTCAAGTTCATAATGGGTTCCACATTTTGCGGTTTTGAAAGTGCATTGCTGATCCTTCCCACATAATCCGACAAGATGAGATAGAACTAGAAGACTCTTTAACTTATGAAGAGAGACGAGTGCAGATCCTTGAGGCCAGTTATGAAAGACCCGCACAAGTGCAGTTCCCCTTGTCAAGATCTTATGGAGTCGGCATATAATTGAATAAGCTACTTAAGAAGCCGAGAAAAACATGTGCGAAGCGTATCTGGAACTCTTTGCTACAGGCATGACCATCCCTAGTGAGCTTTTCTTTAAGGGGGTGGTTGTATAGTTGCTATGATAGTTGTGTCCCTATCAACTTAGGATGTCCTGGCCTTAACCCTAGGAAATTGTAAGTGACTTCGGAGACGAAGTCTTTCTTTAAAAGGGTAGTGATAAAATATCCTGAAAACCCAAATTTTATAAATTTTTTAAAATAATGACTTATTAGGAAAATTAATTAAATGAAGTATTTTTTAAGATAGGAGGGAGTAATTAGGGCAAAATCAAGACGGAATTTATAAATAATTGAATTAGGAAAATTAGGGTGTTTTGCAATTTAAAATGGAATTTGGAAAAATCTCTGAAAAATCCTAAATTAACCAAAAAGAAAATTTAATTATTATTTTATTAAAATATTATTATTTGAAATATCCCAAAATACCAAAATATTTTAATTATTTCAACCCACCTATTTTCCTTTTTTTCCTTTTTTTATTTTTTTTCCTCTCTTCTTCCTTTTCTTTCCTTTTTCTTCTTTTCCTCTTCCTTCTTCTTTTCTTTTTCCTTCCCTCCCTGACCTGGGCCAACCCAGCCCAGCCCAGCAACCCAACTCCCCTCCTTTCATCCTGCGCGGCCCAGGCCCGCGCTTCACCCCTCACTTTTTTCCCTCGGCCGGTCCGATTTTCCCCCTTTTATTTTCTTTCTTTCATTTCTTCTAGACCGCCAGTTTAGCACCCCCTTCTTCTTCTTCTTCCTCTTCTTCTCAGATGGCGACCTGCAACTCCATTTTTCATCGGGCACAACCACACGCCGTCCTTCCCTGCCCTCAACCATCATTTTCTTTCACCATTTAGACCCCAACCTACCTTCTCTTCTCTCGCGAGTGCCCTACCTTTTCTCTTTCTCCTCTTCCATCGATTAAACATCTTGCCATGGTAGACCAGCACTGCCTGCAACCACTGGCCAGCGTGCCTGGCACCTACACCATTTTTATCCTCGTCCCCCTTTTATTGTCCCCTCCATTGGTCCTAAAAATACCCCATAGGAAGCCTTGATTGAGCTTTTGAATTCGCAACCCAAAAAATTCCTCCTTTGTGCCACCTCCTAATCAAATGCCCATTCCGTCACCGCCGATCATCACCTCCTCCCACTCCCTGGATTACCCTCAACAAAACTAAGTCTCCCCCTCCCTCAATTTACCCTATATGAGAGACCCCAACCGTGCAAAGTCCCCCATTCGACCAGCCCCTCATCAATCCCATCGCCCTTTGCATCACTGTCCACCACCACTCCCACAACAACTACCACCCCTTACACCTCCCAGAAACACCTACAGACCTTCCTCTACCTTTCCCCACCCTCCTTTTTCCTTTCCACCCTCTCCTCCTCCCTTCCTCCCTCTCCATCATGGCACCATTGCTTGCTCTGCCACTTTTGGCTATGCCACCACCACCACCATTCCAACCCTCTCTATCTTGGCATCCACCACTACCTGAACTTCCACCCTCACTCTCCCTCTCCTATTCCCAACACTCAACTATTTCTCTCTTCTCCCTCCACCACCGTCGCCTTGCGCTATCCCTAGGTGGTACTCTAACCTTCCAAATCCCTAAACCCATTTTATACAAGTATTGGCTATTTTTAATAGTATTGATGGTATTATCCCTAATAATATTATTATCATTATTACTATTATTATTACTACTACTACTACTGCTACTACTTAACCTTACTTCAAAATTTCCTAACCCATAATAATAATATTATTATTATTGATGGTCTACAACTTTAGTGTTATTATGGTTATGATTATTATTATTGTTACTTCCATTATTATTATTATTGTTATTATTATTATTATTATTATTATTATTATTATTATTATTATTATTATTATCCTCATTATTATTCTTACTATTATTATTAATGCTAGCCTTGACCTATTGTTATTACCTTTATTATTATGAGAAATATTTGAACCCTTATATTACTATTACCATTTTGATTGTTATTATTATTACTATTATTCTTAACATTATTATTACTATTGTTATTATTATTATTGATACTAGGTTTGGCATGTTATCATTTTGTTGCTATAAAAGAAGAACACTTAAACCCTAACATTTTTATTATCATTTATTATTTGAATATTGCTAATATTATTCCTAATGCCTTTATTATTGATATTGTTACCATATTATTATTATTACTACTATCATTGTTATTATTATTATTACTATTATTATTATGTTAATGATATTTGAACCTTATATTATCATTATTTCAAATGTAACTATTAATAGTAATAATAATAATATTATTATTATTATTATTATTATTATTCTTATTATTATTATTATCCTTAGCAATATTAGTATTTTGCTAGTATTTCTATTATTATATTATTATTTTATTCCTAACCCTATTATTAGCCTTAGCCTTAAAATACTAGGGTGTTTATTACTTTGAGCATTAGTATTGCTATTATTATTAATATCACTATTTTTACTATAACTAGTGTTAGTACTACTCATAGAAGAAATAAAGCTATTAGATTTAATAACATAAATATGGCTATAACTATGAACATAAATCCATTTTGACTAGTAATAATCTAGTAGGCTAACTTTAGGATAAAAACCCTAGTTTTCACTTTTAATGTTCCCTTAAATAATAGTAACCTTAATCTTAGACTAAAATAGGAAATAATAATATTTTTGGTAGGAGGGAATTAGTCCTTACTTTTTCCCTCTTATTGGTGAATCCAGCCAAAAGCCTAATGAGGTGTAGGAGTGTGCTCCAATACTAGTGTCGTGTTAGGTAAGGGTGTAGCTAAGGCCTTATGTGTGCTATGTGCCTTATATGCCATGGATGCCATGTATAATGATATGTTATGTATCTCATGCTATTTTTATAACCATTTTATGTGTAGCACAACTTGGAGTTGAGGTATGCTCTTGTGTTCTCTTATGGCATGTGTACAATATGTTTGTGCTGTGAATGGTGATGTGATGTGATATGGCCCTTTTAGGACATGCATGATAGGATAATTAATGTAGTGATATGGGGTGGAAGGATGAAAAGGAAAATGGGGAAGTAAGTTGACCAAAGGGAAATAAGTTAACCGAGGAATGTGGAATTGACCTAAACATCCCATGATTCATTAGAGGAAGAATAAAAGGGGACTTTAAGCAAAATAAAGTGGATGAACATTGTATTGGAGAATCTAAGGCTTGTATAGGTTTTATGGGATAATCTAGGGTTTGCATGGGAGAATCTATGATTTTCATGGGAGAATTTAGGGTTTTACATGAAAAATTTGAAGGTTTGCATGGAATTTAAATGAAAAATTCGAGGGTTTGCATGGGATGGATAAAGTCCCCATTGGGGGTAGACTTTACATATGGAAATTTTCCTTAGGGTGTGAGGAAAGTAAGGGAAGAGTTGTTTGGATGACTGGAGGCTTTGGGTTAAAAATAGTATGTGGCATAGTATAAGGGTGCATAGGAGACCGAGCTAGGGTTTGGGAGGAAACCCTAATTTGAGAGGGTGGAAAAAGGAAAATAAATGAGGTAGAGTGGAGTATGAGATGAGGATGAGGGATTGTCATAAGTGGGGCGAGCAAGGGTATTATGGGAATTAAGAGTGGAATGTAAGAGATGGGGGTGACATATGGAAAGGAGGATGCTAGGGTTGGCGTGGCCAGCTAGGGTTTGGTGTGGTGAGCTAGGGCTTTGGGGTCACACATGTATTTAGGGAAGTAATGTGAGATGATGAGGGTTAAATCTAATGGTTGTATTGTGTGGGGTGTTAATATAACTTGGGTTGCGTGAAGTAGAGGATGATGGGCCACATAGGCCCGAATTACGGTTTTTTAGAGAAAACCCAAGGGAAGGGAGGACAATGAATGGGCTTAGTGGCATTAGGTAGTGGGCCTTAACCCACACACCTAGGAGTTGGGCCTCTACTGTGAGTAGTAGAATAAGGCAAGGATATTGGGGCAGATAGGAGGTGCCAGAGTCTCAAGATTTGGGACAGGCCCTCTTAGGAGGATAGAAGTAGAAGGTTCGTGACATGCATGTCGCTGGTGAAATATTATCGTATAAGACATGAATAAGACACTAATCATTTAAATCGGAAGATTTTTGAGTCGGGGTGCCTTGGACAGTGGTCTACCAGCAAATAAAAGTGGTCAGGAGCTGGGGGTGCCTTGGACAGCAGTCCACCAACAAATGATAGTGGCCAAGAGCATTGTGCCTACATGATTTTCGGTTCACCAGTTATAATAGTGGGGGATTTTGTGCTCAACAAACCAAACGTAATAAAGCTAAGATATAGGAAATACACTATGTAATTACAGTGAAACACCATGTGGGTCAATGTTAGACTGGTCCACCAGCGAATAATAGTGGCTAGGAGCATTTTGCCCTGGAGACTAATCTATCGGCAAGTAATAGTGGTCAAGAGTGTTCAGCCTTGTATGTATTCTAATCCACCAGCTATAGTAGTGGGGTTCCCACACTCGCACGGATTAATAGAGTATGTGTGAAATGAGTATATTGTTAAGGGAACTAAAGAACAAGTTTATCTATAAAGTAATCTGGCCTTATTATCTATATTATTGTATAACAACCATATGATCATGCTTGTGTTATATGCCTTATATGTTTGGCCTTAGTTGCATGGTTACCTTGGTCAGTACATAGCGTACTGACCACCCGTTTCATAAGTGCTACTCATTAATTCCCATAAGCAAAAGGCCCTTCTAACTCGATGTAGGTTGGTGATACTATCTTCGATGCCTACGATACTTCTGAGGCATCAGGAGGGGCTAGGGGTTGAGCCTAGACCTAACTTGAGGATCGAGAGTGACCTGGTCGGACTCTATCTTCCATTTTTTCTCCTATATTGTTATGATTTGGTTGTATTATGTTATACAATGTTTTTTGTTGTTGGGAACTTTAAATCCTTACTCTTGGGTTGTAACTCTTTTGTTTACCGTACTCTAATTTTCTATATGGTGAACGATTCAGTTCTTTTATGAATGCTCATTTTAATTATCAACTTGTGTTTGATATTAATCCTATTCAACCTTAGCACTAGGTACTGGAACGATAGGAGTGAACTGGTATAATACTAAGTGTGGTAGCAATATCTCTAGAGTTTACAGTTTTGTTATTTTTCTTTTGATAAACTTTTTCATTAAACGGAATTTTTCAATAGTGAATTTTGCGAATATTACAAATAGGGTCATTGTTAGTAATGATGATGATGGTGATGATGATGGTGGTGGTGGTGGTAATGATGATGATGATGATGATGATGATGATGGTAACATAATAATATTTCAAATCTTAGTAATAGTAATATTAAGGTTCGAATAATCATGTCAATGTTAGCATTAGTTATAATAGTTCCCAAATTTATAGTAGTAGTAGTACTATTAATAATAATAATAATAATAAAGCTTCAACTATTATTAATAATAATATTAGTGGTAATATTCCAAAGTTAGTATTAATAATAATAATAATAGTAATGATATTAATAATAATAATAATAATACTAATAAAAATGATAATGAGTACATTCATAATAGTTAAGGGTGGTGGAGGTTAGGGCACCACCTAGGGATGGTGGTGAATAGAAATTAATGGCGGTGGCAGCAATAATGGAGGGAGAAAAGAAGATGGAGAAATGATTTTCTATACTAGAAGAGGGGGAGTGAGAGGGTTAAGAGGGTTGGAATGATGGTGGCGGCGCAACCAAAGGGGAAGCCCAGGCAATAGTTGGTGTGGTGGGGGAGGAACGGTGAAGGAGAGGGAGGCAGGGGGAAAAGAAGGTAGGGGGAGGTAGGGAAGACTTAAGTGGGTATTTTGGAAGGCAAGGAGAGTGGTGGTTACAGTGGGAATGGCGGCACATTGTAGGGAAAATGGCGGCGATGGGTGAGAGTTGGTTGATCAAGGGGCCAACTTTGCACGGCTAGGGCAACTTGTGTAGGAGGAATCGAGGATGTTAAATGGTGTGGTTTTATGGAGGGTGCTACAGGGAGTCATTTGGTTGGCAGTTCGGGCAGCAGCGTTCGGTGACAGCAGCTTTGCGGTTGTCTAAATGGGTGGCGATGCAAAGGGGGATATTTCTGAGCAAGGAAAAAAGAGTGATTGAGGAGCAGTTATGGGGTATATATAAGAAATTGAAGGTGGAAATGACAAAGGGGAAAGAGGATAAGAGAGGGGCATGTGTGGCAGGTCACCGGCCGGCAGTGGTAGGCCTGCAATGGCAGGGGTTGTTTCGGTTGGGGGAGAAGAAAAGGAAGGGAGGAAGGCACACATGAGGAGAGAGTAGAGGCTGGTTGGGTTGAAAAGGGAAAGAGAAATGATAGGGGAGAGAGGGGAGGTGGTAGACTGACATGCAATGGCTGGTTGTCGGCGTACGGGATGGTAGCAGGTAGTAATTTTGCTAGTTATAGGAAAGGAGTAGGGAAGAAGAGGAAGAAGGGTAGCCGAGCCGGTTCAGGGGAAATAAAGAAAAGAAAAAAAAGAAAGAAAGGAAACAGCGGGTAATAGCTTTGGGGGAAAAGGCATGGCGGGTTGGGCCACGTTGAGGGAGGGTTTTGGACCATGAGGGCTGGCCCAAATTGGGGAATAAGGAAAAATAAGAAAGGGAGAAAGGAGAGGAGGGAAAGAAAAAGGAAAATAGAAAGGAAAAAAAGGATAAAAAGAAAAAAAAAGGAAAAAGGAAAAAGGAAAATAGGTTGGTTTAGGTATTTAAGATATTTTAGTATTTTTAAATATTTAAAATAATAATAATTAGTAAAATAATAAATAAATTCCCTTTTTAGATTAATTTGGGATATTTTGAATAATTTTTCTTAAATTCTATTTTAATTAGCAAAACACCCTAATTTTTCTAAATTGAAATATTTATTATTTTCTTCTTGATTTTACCATAAATACTTCTCCTTATTTTAATAAAATAATTCATTTAATTAATTTTTCTAATAAATCCTTATTTTATCATAATTTCTTAAATTATTGTTTTGGAGTATTTCAAATATACTTAAAGAGGCTTATTAGAAGTAGGGAAAAATATAAAAGGTAGGTCTCATAATGACCAAGAAAAGAATAACCATTAGGAGACCACAATTTATTTCCCCATGCCCAAACAAATAATAATCCTAATATTAGCCATTCTCAAATACCTTCACATGCTCCTTTGCTTGTGGGATTAAATAAGTGACTAAAAAAACAGGCACGTTAGTACGCAACGTGCTAATTATTCTAATTTACCTACTTATTAGGAGTTTATGATGAATATATGGTAATGGAAAGATATGTAGATCATTCCGGTACACTTTCTTATGCTCATGTAGTATTAAACAAACATGTGCTCTAATACCATGAATTTCTCTTCATGGTAACTAATTAGGCACAAGGAAGAAGATAGTATCATGCTCAACAATAGGTATGGAAATTACTAGATTCCATGTTCATGATAAGTGTAGGAAATTCATAGTTTATCATGCTTATCATCACATTCATGATCATGGGTAACAACATGTGGCCATGCAGACTAATAAACCAATGGTGCAAACTATTAGACAAACTCTAGATCCATTTATGATATTCAAATCACCATATTGTATAATCCATTAACTTATTGACTTATGTTTCTAGGTTTCTTTTCCATTTATGAGAAATGGATTGGGTTATCCCCCATGGTCACTCAATTCCCATGGAAGTGATATTGATAACTAAATGACCAAGAGTATAGCAGAAGCCATGAGAATCAACAATGGACGTAATGTTTGGTCAAAGCCAAATAAACCACTTAGTGACTAGTCCCTTTATTATCAATAACCCTTACTACATTATGTGTGTCTAAAGTAAGGAAGGAATCGACATCAATAAGGATCCATCTCTGAGGAAAATAAAGATGTCCGAAAGGAGGCTAAACACTAACAGCTAATCAAGGATCATATAATCAAGACCCATGTAGTGATCAAAAATCTTCCACTTTATGTTCTTAGTGTATTAGAAACCAAGTCATATAACTAAAAAGGCACACAAAGAATAGCAAGTACACCATAATCACATAATCATTCCATATTCTCCCTTATGACCCTTGGAGGACAACATCAATACTTAACCAATTTGATCCACTAATTAAGTTTATTAACTAATTCCAAGAAGTGAATATTTATCATCCAAAATCTCAAACCAATATCAGGTTGAAAAGAATATAATAAAGCATTATAGCCAAAATAAGTCGATGGATTTGTCAAACACTATGACTATTCTAAATACTAGTTGATTGGTTCAACCAAACAAGTTAATGGGTTTAAGTTGAGACCAAACTAAAGTCACCAAAGAAAAATGAATGGATTAGTTTTGCTCGCCTTTGATCTATTCTTTAGACTAGTCGATTGGTTTGGTCATACTATATGATCTACCTATGCAAAATCAGAAAACATTTGTGTCTCCATGAATGATTTTGAACTTGACTACAAACCATATCACATCCATATAATTATAGATTGCAAAAACTAAAATAAATATGCTTCATACTTGAGGAAAGCTAAAAACATATGCATAAGCTCAATAACACAAATTAAGATATGATTCACTATAATAAAACTATTATCATGTATTCATGTGAAAAATTAAAATTTCCAAACCTGCATTAACCCACATGCTCCTTTACTCCACACATCAAGGTAAGGATAATGTTCCTAGTGAAGCTTAGAAAAACCACACCAAGTATAGAAAAAATTATATAAAAGTTCAAAACCTTTGAAACCTCAAAAGAAATATTCAAACTTAGAAAAAAAAGCCTTTTTAAAATCATATAAAACAAAACAAACTAGGAGATTGGGAAAATAAGAAGATAATAGCTCACCAAAGAAAACACCATAAAAAATAAATTAAATCCTCTGAATTTAACCATATATTGTTTAAAAGTAAAATATGAAATAGTTTGAGGAAGGATTAGAAGAGGTGAAGAAGATATAAATAAGGAATATGAAAGAGAAAGAAGTGGGGACAAACTAGAAGAATAAATAAAGTAAATTTGGTGTTAGAGAGAGAATGAGGCAAAATGAGATTTAAGGCTATTTAATTTGTAAAGAAGGTAAAAGTTACACAATAAAGAAATCCTAATCCTCCCACTCAAATTCACTTAATTTAGGGTGAACTTGTCAAGAAATAGACTGACTTCCTCCTGAGCTCAAGAGGTAATGTTGAAACATTTCAAGATAATGTCACATAGAGAAGATTTAACACAAGAAAAAAAAGGTGACCAAAAGTAATACAAAACAATCACCTGGCATTATAAAGAATAAAATCATTCATTTAGACCTACATAGAAGAGAGGAAGAAAGAGACAAAGTATGAGGTCATCATCCTTTGTTTTTCTACTTTGGCCTATCAATCCATTCAAGGTGGCAAACAACTCAAATTAATCGCTAAAAACTATTGAAGTTTTTTTAGAAACAAACAAGAGATTGGTTTTTGAGAATCAAGATTACTGAAATGATTCTATCAATAAATATAAAATTTTGAAAATTTAATAGGTTGTTTAAATTGTTTTATTAGTTTAATGCATCTATTTCCATGTTATACTAGCTGATTAGTTTCTTAGAACTAGTTAAATAGTTTTCTACACAAAAATGCATGTTTAAAATGATGGACAAATCGATTAATTCTTAGAAAAAGTCAACTCATTACCTTGACAAAAACCATTTTCTTCCTATTTTTGAAACTTTTAAAAACCCTTTACAAATCAAATCCAAAAGATATTTTGAAAACAAGATAAAAATTTATCTAGTCATCATCAAGGAGATAATGTTTCATGTGTTTAGGTACATTCTATTGGGTATTACAGTGGTACTACTTTAAAAGAAGCCACATACCCAAAGCTTACTGATATAATTCACCAATCCTTATATATTGACATACTAAGGCACATATAAAAATTAACACAATAAGGAGAAAGAGGTTACTACCCCCTTAAAGGAGAAGAATAACATGCCATGACTAATTGATATTCAAATTATAAGTATTGTTACCCTTATCACCATGCAATGACAAACGAATGTTGACTAGTAAAAGGGTTTATATATGTGTATATCTATTCTTCCTCTCTAAACTCTTCATTTGGCATTACTAACAAGTCAAAGATTCATTGAGTTCATTATCTTTATCAAGACAACATGAAAATGATCTACATAATACTTTCTTGACTAGGAAATGCAGAACATGCTATACGAATGGGACAATTTTAGTGTCAAAGCTGATAAATAAGCAATGGCACTTACTCACTTTAAGATCTCAAAAAGGCTAATATACATTAGAATGAGCTTATCTTTTTGACAAATTTCATCACCCCCTTGAAAGAACCCCATCGCCCACCTCATAACAATTTTTCCTCTTCTTGAAGCCTTTAATGCTTTTATTCGATCCTAGGTTACTCTGATGTAGTTCTAAATCAATCTAAATTGGTTAATAGTTTCATTCATCATGTCTACTCCCAACATATAGTGACTATGACACATCCTTTCGTATAAATTCTTAAAAGGTGTCATCTTGATATTTAAATCATAACTATTATTATAGGAGGAAAATATTAGGTTTAGGCAATCCTCCTAACTACCTCCAGTGAACACCATGCATGCCTAAAGCGTATCCTTCAAGGTTAAAATTCTTCTCTATTTTTTATTGTCTATTGCTTGGTAAAAAGAAGTACTCATCATCGACTGAGTCCCTAAGGTATTCTACAACATCACAAAAAGTGTGAGAGGAATAATGAGTCCCAATCTAACTAGTGTCCCTAGGCACCCATTATAGTCTCACTAGTGATTCTTATAACTACTAGTCATCAAATCCATGCTCCAAGTCAACTTAATCGATATACACACTACCAAATTTTTCAAAAGATCAATAATAACCCTAATGGAATCAAAACCATTACAAGTTACTAATAAATTAACCACAAAATCTATTCATAGACTATATAATTTCAGTCTAGAACTTGTAGCAATTTTATTAACCCTTCTTGTCTCTTTTGCTTGAACTTGACCTTCTAACAAGTCAAGCTTCTAGTGACAAACTCTAAAATAATCAATTTCATATAGGACCATCAATATACCTTCCTCAACTCTTTATATATTATATCCCTTCTAAAGTTGATGGAATAATGGGTATATTAACCCTTATCAATGATCTTTCTCCTTTTCACATAACATCCTTATGACACACACTATATACCTTGATATTTGATACTCCCATCTTACAGTCCTAAAATAATTCAACCTTAAGAATTGAAATACAACATTCGATGCTTTAAAGCTTGGACTAACCAAGTTAACTAGCTCAAATCTCATGATGAAATTTGTGATGATGAGGTTAATGATCTTTCCCTCCAAAGTATTAGTTGTGATAAACTTAATCCACATATCCTTAAGTTTCTTACACAAGGGATTTGAGCACACAATCATGCTCATGGATTGTGATGTATTCTGGCTAAGCACATCTACGACAATTTTAGCCTTAATCTCATGGTAGGTCAACTCTAAATTATAATCTTGATAAACTCTAACCGACACTGTCTCAAATTAAAATCCTTTTGAATGAAAATGCAATTGAGGCTTTTACGATGAGTATAAAACTTTCATTAAGTACTGTAAAGATAATGCCTCTATATCTTTAAGATAAATAGTACCATGAAAAGCTCTAAATCATGTGTCGGGTGGTTCTTATTATGAGGCTTCAACTTATGGTATGCATAATCCACTACTCTCCCATGTAGCTTTAACAAAAAAACCAATGCATACTTAGAAGAATCTTTATACACCTATAATTATCTGATCCACTTAGCAACGTCAACATAGGAGACAATGTTAAATGCCTTTTTAACTCCTTGAAAGCTTCACTACATTTCCCATCCAATTGGAAATGTGTAGTCTTTTTTTCAAATTTGTCAGTATATATGCTATTTGGGATAAATCTTTGAAAACCCTATAATAGTAGATATGTACCTTTATGATTGATGTTAGTGTTAGCCACTAAAAAATATCTAAAATCTCATAGGGTAAACTGACATGCCACCCTTTGAGATCATGTATCCAAAAAATGCTGCTTGATCTAGCAAATGCTCACACTTCGAGAGTTTGGCATACAACTTATGTGCTCTCAACAATGTCAAGGTATTCCATTGATGTTTCTCATGCTCCACAAGCATACTATAGTAGATGAGAATGTAATCAATGAACATTAAAATAAAGTGATCAAACAACTATATGAAGATCTGATTCATGAGAGCCATGAATGGTGTCGACACATTATTGAGTCCAAAAGGTATCATTGTGAACTCATAATGGATATATCTTATTTGGAAGGTTTCCTTTAGAATACCTTGCTTGATAATTCTCAACTCTTAGTAGCTAGATAAAAGATCAATTTTGAAAATATTATGGATCCTATAAGATATTGAAGCAGGTTTTTGATATAAGGTAGAAGATAATAGTTCTTTATCACAACCTAAATCAATCCATGATAATCTATACACAAGCTCAAATTCCAATCATTCTTCCCAACAAAGAGGACTAATGCTCTCGATGGTGACCCACATAGTCTAATGTAGCCTTTCTCCATTAAATCCTCTAGTTAAACCTTAAGCTTGTTCTTCTCTATGATGTCAAGTGGTATAGTGCTCTTGATATTATATTATTTCCTCGCAAAAAATTTAACTATGAACTCAGCAAGTCAAAGTTGTGAAATAAATAAAATCTCATTGGGAAAGATATATGGATACTTTTGAATTAAAAAAAATCTACCTAGTAGTGCCTCAACATCTCGAATCTACATAAAAAGAGTAGGAAAAATTTTCTTACTTAGGTACTCAAAGTGATAGCCAAGATATCTTTTTATAGAGGGGATAGGCATATATCACTGATAAGATACCCTAACAACCATCAACTTATGAAAAATCAAATGCTTGTATGTGCAATCTTATTAATGTCAGGTACTTCACAAGCATGTCTATCCCAATGATCATATTCTCCCTCTTTTCACATATGTTTCTTCATTTTCAATCATTCATTGATGCTATATTTGATAATATGAAAAATAAAGGCCAAATAACTATAAAATCTTAATTTTTTAGTAAAAATACATCAGATAAGAAGACCATTTTTCTCTAATATCTTTGATAATGAGAATGAATATCTATATGGAACTTTAAATATTTATTATACTTTTGAGGTGGAAAAATGAAGCAAGGAATGCTCTATTCTCCATTGGTTGATAAGATGTAATGGACCAAATAAGCCCCTCGGTACTAGCTCATATGCCTCAACACCTCCGTTGATGAACAAACTATAGAAGCTGGAGGCTTAGCTAAACTAAAATGCCTCTAGGTGTACCATAAGGACTCGATGTCCTATGTACCTAGAATAAGGGTGCACCTTAAGAGTCTATACTTAGTAACTAAAAGAGCATTGGTCATTCATCTCACTAGTTGTGCCCCATAGGGTTACTAAATGAAAGCAAGTCTGCCTTTTAAATCACTAAGTATGGCCATCTTATGTTATGATCTCTTTAAAGGCTTACGTATTGACAACCTCCTAGAGGGCTTAAGTTATAATCCTTGAGACATATGAGTAAAATATATTTGGGGTATATTTCACTCAATAAGTATTCCTATTATCAATGCTCAACAACATTGATAAGGGTTGGCTGATTTAGATTTGTCGATGACCACTTTGTGAGAGGGCTTACATCTTTACCTACTTTGCCAATTACCTCTTTATGTGAGGGATTTCATCTTTCACAACTTTAACAAATACCTAACTATTAGTGGGCTTATAGCTTTCACAACTCTAATGTCTACCTCTTTGTGAGATGGCTTAAACATTTCACAACTCTCATAACAACCACTTTCTAAGAGGGCTTACGCCTTTCGTAAATATCTTTGCTAACTCTTTTTGGAAGGTTTAATTTTTGCCTATAACTTCTTCTTATAAGGGCTTACATTTTTTAGAAAATTATCATATATATTTCTATAAATTCAAGAAGAGAAATCACATGTTAAGCATTCAAAAATCTCAATCTTCAAAAGTTAGTACACAAAAATTATTTATTTCTCTTTTTTCCATATAGTCATTGTAGAATGCCCCTTATTTCAATTATATAGCACTGTTGTACCAATCTCCTATCACCCCTTAATTCTCTCGATTCTCCATTAATAGGGAAACTCATTAATAGAACTACCATAAAAAACGTTATCCTTGATCATATTTAAGGATGGTCTTCTTAATATATGTTATATGCTAAAGAACAAGATATAATTACAAATTCTATCTTCATTATCTTTAGAGTATTGGCTCAAAATTTTTAAGTGATATCTACAATTCCCTTTGATTTTATATTCCCTAGATGAATCTAACCACATGTAAAGTCTTATATACCAAACATCCTTCTAGATGCTTTAATTGCAAATAAGATTCTTCAAAAATAACATCCATAGAACTACTTGTGTCTATTCGAACCCTTTTAATCACACTATTTGTTATTTACACTTCAATAGAAAAATTGTCACCGAGATATTTTATTTTACCTTATCCATCATCTTTTGTTGTAAAAATAATTTTCCATTAACTTGTTTTTGCTCTGTTATAATCTTCATGGGAATATAATCATCTTATATACATTTCAATAGAGCATTATTAGATTTCTCTCAGGCATTTCCTCCTTACTATAATGTGTATATTCCTTTTAGCTACAACATATTTTGAGGGTAGAATAAATTTGTTTATTTAAGGGCATTTCTTGTCTTTTCAATTCTATTAGTGAATAATTTTTTTTAAATAATCTTTACAAACTAGGTCTTTTGCATAATCTTTTAATGACCAACATTGCTCAATGGTGTGCTTGTATTCTTTACAATAGGCACACCAATTACTATTATTTTGCTCTTCATATAATCTTTTACAGTCATAAAAATATATGTTTGTCATTTTCTACATGATATATATGCAAGAGGCTATCCACTAGTGGTGTGTGTTTATAAAACTTGTCTCTTTGAGTTTGTCAGGGTGTTAGTTGCCTCACTAGCCTCATATCTTCATGATTTTTTCTCTCATACAGACATCTTTCTCACATCTCTACCATAGCATTGAGGACATGTCTAATTTTATTGTTGTCAACTAGATTGCTTGAACCATTTCAATGGCATATATTATATCCTATAGGTTCATCTATAACGAAGCATACGATTTGTTCTTAGCTAGATAAAAATTCTCAACCATATCATTTTCAACCAAACCTAATGTAGCAGAAAGCACTCAAGAATTGGCTTTCATAATTTTGAAAATAATTATTCCTCATTTGGAAAGTATCTCCCAAAAATTTAAAGACCAACATATAGTTACATTGCTCGAAAGGTAATAAACGAGCAACTAAGTGTCTACCTGCATATGCATAGCATGCATGGCATGAAAGGAGGGAGTGATGATCTTGGAGCATCTAATGAACCTAATGATTGTCATGTTCATATTAATTCTCAAGGTAAGGAAGACTTAACTTTCTTAATGTTGGAGCCTACCATGTTATATATTCTTGATAATTTGTATATGCTTGATTTTGAAAAACATTCAAGTTGTTCTTATAGGTATGTTACATATTTGCAAGAAGACGATGTTCATACACTTTAATGTGTACAAGTATTCAAAGCATGCAAGACTATGGCATACATGGGATGATACTTTACAACAAGTAGATATAGTGATGATATTTATTAGTTGTATTAACGTGTTGTAAACCCTAACCCTAAGTGTATTTTATGTAAGTTAGGGTTTGATATAATTTCATGTATGTATCATAGTTAATTGTATAGCTTTGTAATATTAATCCTTAGTATCATTTAATTAATGATATTATGATTATGATTAAGGTTATATGGGCTTAATTCAACCATGATTAATGGGCTTGAATTAAGGCTAAGGACCGGCTGGAGAGCTTCGAACTCAAGCTGGAATTTCTTACCTATGTATACCTTCTTGTACGTATGAATTATAAGGATAATGAATAAGAATTTGAATAAAATTTTGAGCATAGCTAGCTGGTGTCTATATATCTCATTTTGAGTCGACATTGAGCAAGGAAAGTCTGGGACAATTGCCTTCTTGAATTGAACTCAAACTCGACATATTTGAAACCTGGTTCAAATCTACTGAACACATCTACCCTTATAACTTGATTTCTTTGACTATAACCAATCTTAAGCTTTCATTTCCTTTGCCTAATTTTGTGGGTGAAATCTTATACACATCAGCCTTTGATCTAACCTTCCTCTACTTTAATAAAAACACAAAATTTTTGGTATCAAAGCTTTGACTGATTGAAGCTGGCACACAAATCACCTCCTTGTAGACCAAAATATCACGTGTGTGTTCTTGCATAAAGAACTCCACGATAACTCAACCTTTTCCTTGGATTCTTGCTTCTTTATGATCTTCTTGAATTGTTATATAATTTCTTGCTCAAAGTTCTTGCAATCCTGCAACAATCTTGTTGTAGTTTCCAAAACCTTTCACATAAAATACCGATAGGTTGCAGTACTGGTGTAGTAGTTTCCGTGTGTCACCTTTTGTGCTATGATTTTGTGTCTCCCTGGCACCTCATTCCTCCTTCATTCTACTCTCTATTTGTGCATGATCTAGTGTTAATCTTCCCACTTCACTTTCCATTCATGTATCAAATAGAGAAGGACACGGAAGAGCGAAACCTGGAACACCATCTCAGCATCAACTGAATAGATCAGGATTGCAGACCTTCTATTTGAACTATTTCTCTTCATTTTCTCTCAAAGAACCACTCAATCCTCTCCCACTGGATCTCCTCTGCATTTTCTATGAAGAAACTAGCAGAAATCACCCACTTGAATACGTGCATATGTTGAAGACAAAAATCGATATTCTATGATTTTATGTGGTTGAATTTTATACCATATATAGAAGACCACTCCCATCTCTTGTGTACCTACGTGTAGTGGCTGTTATTGGAGCTACAATATCTCCTTTGTGCCTAATCAGGGACTACAGGTAGTTATTGTAATTTGATTATGAATTAGCAATTGTTTGTGCCTTGTTTGGTTGTAGAAAAAACAAATTCCATCACCTACACTTTATAGAATCTATTGTGTGAAACAAGAAGAGTTGTGTGTCAACCTTCACCATACTTAGTGAAGAAATGCGTGCCCTGGTAGATTCCATCAAGAGCCTCACCACATGCATGGATGCTCAATTACAAACTCAAAACACACTGCAACATCAACTACAAAGTGTGGAAGCTAAATTAGCTGAACAAGAGAAGCATAAGCCATGGCAAGTTCGCATTGAGACCACACATGATAGTGTGGAAGGAGGAATGAATCCTATCTACCATGCCAAGAGTGGACGTGAACATTCAATATGCATCATCATGAAGATGGAGAAGACGAGATGAGTTCTTTTAGCTCAAGCAACCAAAGAAGGCCACCTAGATTCCAAGT
This sequence comes from Tamarix chinensis, assembly GCA_030549775.1. Lineage (NCBI taxonomy): Eukaryota > Viridiplantae > Streptophyta > Magnoliopsida > Caryophyllales > Tamaricaceae > Tamarix > Tamarix chinensis. The sequence goes on along the minus strand of CM060177.1, from coordinate 58,110,176 downwards.
ATGAAATACATACCATGAAGATCAAGATATTAAAATTGACCTTCCTAAATTCTATGGTGATTTGAATGTGGAGTCATTTTTTGAATGGTTTTATGAGATTGAGGCTATTTTTGAGTTTAGAGAATGTGATGATGTGAGGAAATGCAAATTAGCTACTCTAAAGTTCAAAAAGTTTGCTCGAATTTGGTTTGATAATTTAAAGCGAACAAGAGAAAGACAAGAGAAGTTTAAAATAATATCTTGGCAAGGTTTATTTAGTGTAGAAGAATACACTAGAGAATTTGAGAGACTAGCCCTTATTTGTGATGTTCATGAAAAAAAGGAACAAAAGTGTGCTAGGTACTTAGGTGGCTTGAATAATTTAATAAGAGACAAAGTTAGCACATACTCTTCTGATTCCTTGATGACTTGATTAAATTGACTATGAAATTTGAAAGATAAACCAAATCAACTAAAGCCTATGTTAATTCTAATGCTTCAACCTCAACTAAACCCTATTCTAATGCCTTTACACCTAAATAAACATTTTCATATGATAAAAAGAATAATTGAGATGATAAAGGTAAAAATAAGGTAGTTGAAATGGCAAATAAACAATGTTTTAAATGTAAAGGATATGGAAATTTTGCTAAAGATTGTCCTAACCAAAGAGCCTTAACCTTATATGAAATAGAAAACATGGAACCATGTAGTGATGATGATGAATTCGAAGTTGAATCTTCTGATGAAATATTAACTATGGAAGAGGAAGAAGGAGACCCGTGTTTTGTAATTCAAAGAGTTTTACAAATACAACCTAGTGTTACACCTACTCAAAGAGAGAAATTTTTTAAAACTAAGTGTAAAATAGGTGACATGGTTTGTAGACTCATAATTGATAGTGGTTCATGTACCAATGTTGCTAGTGAGGAAATGGTTAAGAAACTTGGTTTGGAAACGACTAATCATCCTAAACCCTATTCTTTACAACGGCTAAATAAGGATAAAGGAGCTAAAGTAAACAAAAGAGCTTTAATCACATTTTCTATTAGAGACTATCATGATGAAGTTCTATGTGATGTTTTACCTATGGATGCTTATGGATTACTGTTGGGTAGACCATGGCAATATGATGGAAAAGAAACACATGATGGGGTAACTAATGAATATGTGGTGAAAAAAGAAAAACAATTGTATAGAATCACACCTTCTTTATGTGATAATATGCCTTTAAGTGATGGAAAAAAGAGACTATTTTTACATGAAAAGGATATGGAAAATGCATAAAAGAAGAAGGAATTTGTTATGCTTTAGTTTCTAAAGATTCTAATCCTGAAAAACAACAAATTAAAAATCCTAATCTAATTAAGTTGCTTGATGAGTATAATGATGTATTTCCTAATGACTTACCTCCTGGATTATCACCTAAAAGAGGTATAGAACATGCCATTCATCTTGTTCTTTGTATGCCGATTCCTGATAAACTGACTTATAGATGTAACCTAGATGAAGCTAAGGAATTAAAAAAACAAATACAAGAGCTTATGGATAAAGGATTTCTATGAGAAAGTATAAGTCTTTGTAGTGTTCTTGCTTTAATAGTGCCTAAAAAGGATGGTACTTGGTGTATATGTATAGATTTTAGGGTTGTGAATAATATTACTATCAAATATCAATTTCCTATGCCTAGATTAGATGATATACTTGATGAACTTTGTGGTGTACAAGTATTTTTCAAAATTGATTTGAGAAGTGGATATCATCAATTAATGATTAGAGATGGAGATGAATGGAAAACTACTTTTAAAAAAATATATGGTCTCTATGAGTTGATGGTTATGCCTTTTGGGTTATGTAATGCACCTAGCTCATTTATAATACTTATGAATGAAGTTCTTCAAACTTTACTTGGTGATTTCATTGTTGTATATTTGGATAATATTCTTTTGTATAGCAAAAATAGTTATGATCATTTAGTGCATTAGAAGAAATTATTTGATAAGCTAAGGAAAGCTAAACTATATGGAAAACTTGAGAAATGTGATTTTATACTTCCAAAGTGTATTTTTCCTAGGCTATATTATTAGTGGAGAAGGTATTAAAGTAGATTCTAATAAGATTAGGGAAATAAAAGAATGGCCTATCCTTAAGAATGTTCATGATGTGAGAAGTTTTCATGGATTAGCTAGTTTTTATAGAAGATTCATTAAAGATTTTTCTACTATAGCTACACCTATTACTCAACTCATGAAAAAAGGTGAATTGTAAAATTAAGAAGCTAAAGATAGAGTACAATTTTTTAAACAACTTCATGAGAAAATCAAAAATAACATTGAAAAAGCTAATGCCAAGTATAAAGCTCAAGCAAATAATAATAGAAACTCTTATGTATTTTCTCCTCGTGACTTAGTTTGGTTACATTTGTGTAAAGAAATATTTCCTTATTTACATAAAAACAAACTAATGCCAAGAGCTAATGGTTCATTTAAAATACTAAAAAATTTTGGAGATAATGCTTATGAACTAGAAGTTCCAGATTCTTATGATGGAATTTCAAGAAATTTTAATGTTGGTGATTTGTCTCCTTATTATTCTGATGAAAATTTGAAGGTAAATTCTTCTCAACTTGGCGAGAATGATGCATAAGCATCTAATGAACGTAATGACTATCATGTTTATATTAATTCTCAATGTAAGGAAGACTTAACTTTCTTAATGTTGGAGCCTACCATGTTAAATATTCTTGATAATTTATATATGCTTGATATTGAAAACCATTCAAGTTGTTCTTATAGGTATGTTACATATTTGCAAGAAGAAGATGTTAATACACTTTAATGTGTATAAGTATTCAAAGCATGCAAGACTATGGAATACATGGGATGATACTTTACAAAAAGTAGATATAGTGATGATATTTATTAGTTGTATTAACTTGTTGTAAACCCTAACCCTATGTGTATTTTATGTAAGTTAGGGTTTGATATAATTTCATGTATGTATCATAGTTAATTGTATAGCTTTGTAATATTAATCCTTAGTATCATTTAACTAATGATATTATGATTAGGATTAAGGTTATATGGGCTTAATTCAACCATGATCAATGGGCTTGAATTAAGGCTAAGGACCGGCTGGAGAGCTTCGAACTCAAGCTGGAATTTCTTACCTATGTATACCTTCTTGAACGTATGAATTATAAGGATAATGAATAGGAATTTGAATAAAATTTTGAGCATAGCTAGCTGGTGTCTATATATCTCATTTTGAGTCGACATTGAGCAAGGAAATTCTGGGACAATTGTCTTCTTGCATTGAACTCAAACTCGACATATTTGAAACCTGGTTCAAATCTACTAAACACATCTACCCTTATAACTTGATTTCTTAGACTATAATCAATTTTAAGCCTTCATTTCTTTTGCTTAATATCGTGGGTAGCATCCTCTACACCTTAGAATATAATCCAACCTTCCTCTACTTTGATATAACACATCAAGTGACCATGTGCATAGGTAGTTTAATAGTAGGATTTTTTAGCATCATTAGTAATTTAGCTAATTTATTAATTAATTACTAAAGTTGGATAATAAAGTTAGCACAAAGTTGGCATAAAAGTAGCATAATATCTTTTAACTTATAATCTATTGAAATATCCTTTAGCTAGTGGTAGAAAGGTTATAATCTATAAGAATGTCAAACATGAGCATACAAAGGATTGAATTGAAGTTGAAGATCAACATTGAAGTTGAAAAAAAGTGAATTCTGTGTGAAATCAAACTCAAGAAAATCAAATTTGTGTGAATGGTTTAGCTTGAAAGTTTTAATCTCTTCATCTGTATGAATTAGAGATTAATCCATATGTTTTCTACTATTATTAATCCATATTTTCATGCCATAATTACCATCAAAATCCCACTCTTATTCGTGTTTAACCAAAGCCCTAATTTTGTATACACAATGGAAGCCCTAAACCTTCCATTCAAAACCCTAATCTTCCATACCAACCAAATGAAACCTTATTTAATCTTTTTGAACAAAACCCTAACCCTAACCCTAAACCACAACTCTAACCATCATCTAAACCCTAAATTTCGAAACCAAACATCATCACCGAATCATCTTCTACTCAAGAATAACATAATTGAATCGTATTCACACCAATTTTATAATTCTACCCTCCCATACACATCAAAACCCCTGACTTAGGAATATCTAGTGATGGCATTATCTAACTCGTCCATCTGTTGAACATCTTTTGTCAACAAATTATGAAATGAGTGGATAGATTTGGTTGGCCATTGGAAAAATCCTAACAAATAGCAAAAGTCTTTCTTCAACCATAAACAAGCATCAAATGGCTCCACAAAATCTATCGTGAGTATGGAAATGACTCACCCTTGAGATTTCCCAACCACTCAAAGCTAATCATTTTAGTAAACCAAAGAATGCCATACCTGGGTTATCTTCTCACACTCCATATAATGGGAAGGTATTTTTGAACACGTCCAATTAGTCTTTTGGGTTTGTAAAACTAGTAAAACATTTGAATATTAGAATAATTATTTTTTACGCAACCAATTTAGATATGTTGTTTACAATAGGTATTCTAACAATACATGCCACCTATATGCCACCCTCTCAGCTCAAAATCTTTATGTACCTTATGATCTATTAGTTAAGTGGTAGAATCCTTCTCTCCTCTATTATTCAAGCAAACATCATGGCCTCTCCTTGGAATTAGACTCCCATCTCTCACCATTCCTATGAGGGCATAAAGATAGTTATTTTTATATCACTATAAGTCCTCGTTAATCATAAAGATAGTTATTCTTGTGTGGTAGGTCGTTGGAGTGTAGTATGGCAATGTTAATCTAGGAGACATTGAAACTTCCTAACGGTGTGTGCTAGTGGATCTAGCATGTTTGAGACCATTAATTCAATGGATCTCAAAGTTCAACATTTATATCTTGAATTTCAAACACAATGACTAGATTATCCTATCTAAAGCTGCCACTAGGTTAGTATCAAATCTATTTGAAGGATGGATGTAAGACATAGCTTTTTTATTTAGGTCCCAATAAATGATGCCTATTGTAAGTGATTTTTGAACAAAGGGTTCCTAAGGTAATTAAAGGAGGTGTCAAGTTAATAAAGGTTACAAAAAGAAAAATTTGGAAGAGAGAGGAGAGAGAAAAAGTAAGAATGTGTATTAATAATTTTGGATGTCTTAAAATGAGTATAAGACCCTATAAATATAAAGGTAGAATGCCGAGGGAGAGAAAGGGTTAGATACAATGCGCTAAAGGTTAGCTAGGTTATCTTGCACTACATATTTGATTGACCCATTATGGAATCAAGAGGGAGAGTATTTAAAGAACATCTTAGGCTCACCTTCACTATTTGGGTGGGCACCTAATAGTTCTAATAGTATTAGTTTGGAAAAAAATGATATCATTATTATTTACCACCCAAAAAAAAAACACACAAACCAACAACAAAAAAAAGTTATTGCATATTGAAATATTATTTATGTAAAATGGGACTTGTAGATATGTACTAAAAGACTTATATTTAAAAACCAAGTATATTTTTTATCAAAACATACTATTCATGCTCATTTAATATTCACATCAATTACCCATTCAATTAAAATTCTAATTCTAGAACTCTAATCAATGATCAAAGTCAACCATTAACCTTAAAATATCTTATTAAGTATTTAGGTGTAAAATGACTAAATTACCCCTTATTTGCCTTTGATTTGGAAATTATGAATAAAATATTAATAACTCTTTAAAAATCATGGAATTAAATACTAAACTTCCTTAACCATTAGATACCATTTTAGAAATTTGAAATTTATTTAATAAAATCATATGTCATGTAAAAAGATAAAAATACTCAAAAATCATAAAAAAAAAAAATGGTATAATATGTACCATACAATGATCTAACTCATTAAACTTACCATACTATTCTTGAGTATCATATGAACACATTAAAACACTATGAATTTCAAGAAAAATGCATCCCCTTAGTAAAATGTCTAAAATGCCCATTCTAATGCTTAAACATCTTTAAATCATAACTTTAATTATATACACCGAAATAAAGATTTTGAATATATGAAATCATACCAAAGAACATAGAACATCCACCAATACAATAAAACATAGAAGAATAGTATAAACACCATGGTTTTCCATAATGCCAAAAATAAAAAAAAATTTGTGCTTAAAACTTAATTTTAATCATACACACCCTAAACATGGCTAAATAGACACGTGATATAAAGAACAAATTTCCTAAATATCCTTAAGAATATGATCCTAAAATAGAAAATCCAATACACAACCACAACTCCCGAAACAACCATAAAACTTGAGAGTTATAGAAAACAAAATATAGACCCCTTAACCCTTTAATACATATATTCATGATAGCAAAACAAGTTATATCAACTATTAGGATTGTAATGTTTACCATGATACTAAAGATCCTTAACAAGCTTGATATCCCTATCTTGCAAGAATGAAAGCTTTAATTGAAATCCTTACAAAAGAAACACATTATATATGTACAAATAAAAAAATCCTTCAAGATTCAGAGATATTGAAAAGAATTTAATGGTGAATAAAAAAGAATAGGGGCAACCTTGAAATGCAAGAGGAAAAGAATAGGAGAAAGATTGATAAATAAAATGAGAAGGAATTTTTGGTAAGTTTAGGATATTCATTTGATATTTGAGGAATAAAGTAGAAAATATGAATAAAATAAAAATGGAAATAGGGCTACAAAAGTTTTTAATGGTCAAACAAAGTATTCTTAATTTATTTTTTAGTTTTAAAAAATTATAAAGTTTGGGTTATTTAAGATTTTTTTTGTGTAGAGAAATATAAATTTTAGGATATACATAAAAGAGTGGAATTTATTTGAAAATTAAGAAAATAATTATAGCTCAATTTTACTTCATTTTAATTTAAATATGCTGAAATATATCTTAAAGTGTTATAAAGTTTCATTGGCTAGAGATAATGTTTTGGGGTTTGAAATGTATATAAGGGTAGAAAAAGAAATGAATAGTATTTTTGGTCAAAATCACCATTTAAATTTATGAAAACACCTAAGAGACTTAGAAAAATCTAAGGAATCCATATACCATCGGATCATTTTTTTTCTTTTGAAGAATTTTAATTGTTATAAGTGGCTTGGAAGTCTTAAGGAAGGTGAAATTGAAAGTAATGGAAAAAAAATTTAAAAACAAAATGTCTCAAAAATGAAATAAAGGTTTCTATCCTTTTAAAGGGTAAAATAAATCATGTAAAATATATTAAATTTGTTTCTAAATAATACATATCCCAATTAATCATTGGTTTTCAAAATTTGGGGTATTATACATGCATTGCATGAAATTTTGATTCATGAGACCCATGGTTATCTTTGATCTATTAGTTAGAACAAAATGCATGATAATAAACTCATATTCCCATATCTAGTCAAAATGGACATCGTAGGAATATCCCAACCTAGAAATACATAATTAATGTTAGTTTAAGAGTAAATCAATCTTTAAGAAAACAGTAGCTCCCGTGAGATGATAAAAAAAAAGGTTATTGATAAGTGATATATGATAATAATTCTTTATGGTAACCTAATTCAAACCTTAGTTGTTGATCAACAATGTCAAACTCATGTCCTTCTTCATGATGAAGAATAACATTTTATATATGTTTATGAATGTGCCCCTTGGCCTTTGTCCATGTGTGGTTGGATGGGATTATCATATATGAACATTTATGTATATTTATAATTGCATCCCTTCGCTTTTACCCATGTATTATAGTATGGGATGTCCTTATATTCACATTGATATATGTTTAAAATATTTCCCATAACATTTTTCCATCAATTGTAGGATGGGATATATAGTTTTTTCCTTAGAGTTCTTGTCCATATGCCCAATGGCTTATAAGACTTACTTTTATGATTGTACCCCCTAACTCACTAGATGAAATTAGGGCTTTAGTGACCAATATTTTTCATGCAAATAATGACCAAAAATATTAGTGGTTGTCTATGGCCTCTAATGCTCCCTCATTAAAGGCTTTAGCGATCCATCAAATTTTTTTGGTAGCTAATTCAATAGCGATGACATATAATGTTGGTCGCTAAAGCAATAAAGATGATGTAATATTTGTTGTTAACACAATAGCAACAACATATTATGTTGGCCATTAAAAGTAAGTGAAAAAAATTTATGATATCAAAAATGATATTAGTGACCAATTTTTCCTATAGTAACAAACTTAATAAATAAATAATTATCACACACTAATTGGAGCTAAATTTTCCATCTATTGCAATCCGTTATTTATTAGTGACAAAATTTGTTAGTCACAAATTTCATAATTATATATTCAAAAATATAATTGCCATTTTTTTTCAAGCTCTCTATTTGTATCTTCACACACATGCACACAAACACATATGTATTTAAACATGTGGATATCTTTTCTACACCCTTGATTACAAATATTCAACTAAACACTCAAAAATATTTTGTGCTATGAATAATCTTTCCCTAAAATATATTAAAGGAAACCAAATATCTAAGTTCTATAAAATATATGAAAAAAGTTAAATAAGTTAGAAAAGAATAAAAGAATGCCGTTATATTAAAAAAATGCCAAATTTTGTAATTACGCAAAAAAATAATCTTTATATTCATTAAACACTATAAACTTTGTTAATTTGACTAAATGAAAAAAAAAAACACCTACAATGACAAAAAGATATAAAGTAATAATTAATATAAGTATCTAAGAGAATAGGGAATATTATATTAGGTAAAAAAAAACATCATGCTGAATAAAAAACCAAATTTATATCATTACTCCTTATCTAAAGATAAAAATAACTTTCAAACACAGTTAACATCATCTAAATTGAGCACTATCAATCACTTGCGACAAAAACCTCATCCTCTAACCCTATCACATCCAAGCTGCTCCTATAGAGTATTCATGCTAATAAAATTAAATAAAACAAATCAAAATAAAAAAAGAAAAATATAATTTACACAATCACTATTTGACTTATGAAAATGATAGTAGACACAAACTTTCACATCATCCAAACAACCCTCAAAGTAGGAGAGAAACACATAAAAAATAGCTCAATATACCATAGCATTCTCATCCAACATCGGAAAAAAAATAAAAAATAATAAAAATTTCCACAAAATAAATCTTTAAATGCAAGTCAACAAAACAACTAACAAAATTCATAACCAATTTACAATAAAAAGTACATAAATTGTTTTGTTAGGCCATCTACTACTAGGGATGTAATTGAGATTAATCAAATCACAAACTATTTAGCTTGATTAACCTTGTTTGGTTAAATGAGCCAACTCTTGGCCTTACATTCTGTCTTATTTAGTAAACGGGCTTGGCTTGAGCCCAAAAAAGGTTGTCTCAACATCATTATAGCTTAGGTTCATGAACATAACTCAGCTCATTAAAAGTTTAGCTCGAATAATTTTTTTAGTGAAAATGCCAAGCCCGAACCTTATTTTAGACTCATTTATTAAATAATTCAAGCTCAAGTGTATGAGTGTTCTGCGTAGATTAGATTATTTACAACTTCATATGCTATTATTCTTAAGTAAATTGACACATATTATCTAAAATAATAGATATCAAAATTAATTAATTATTATCCTATAAAAAGAAAAACTCATTTCCATCATTATGTTCTATATATATATATATCTTAATGTAAGCTATTTTGTTCAAACTTAATGAAAAATTTATTGATTGAGAGAATTGAGTGTCATTTCATTCTTACTCTCCGAACTTTGTTATTATCCACATTATCAAAAAAGTTGTTTAACAACGACAATAAAAATCTTATATAGTAATATCTCATATTTAGTACCCACCTCAAAAGTCTTCACAAGTATTGAATTAAAAATAGAGTGTACACATAATCGAACAAATAATTCTAGTGTAGAAATCTATTCATTATTCTCTTTTACAATTGAAGATAAGTTTGTTAAAACAACATAAAAAAATTGAGTAAGACAATGATAAGTCACCTAGATTTTTAAATTTAATAATATTTCATATTAACCTTTAGATTATTTTCAAAGAATGTTTAGGAACATACATCCTTAGCTTGCCTTTGAACAAGAAATCATGAAATGATAATATATACATATTTTGAGAAAACACAAAAAATAATAGAACATGGTAACACAAATATGTACAAGCTTGTAGCAAATATAAAAGAAATAGAAGATCTAACAACAATGTACATGTAATATATATGAAAATATAATGAACACGCATACAATCACACACATACAAATACACACACACACTTCATAAACTGCACATATAAAAATAAAAGAGTTTCCCACCTAAAAACATAAGAAGGACTAAAAAGATTTGAAATGTGATAAAAAATATTGGATTCAAAGGTCTCAATATATCAAGCATTCCCCTTTACAATGAAAACAAATTGAGCACTTATTCCAGTTTTCAAACTAGGGAACAAGGGTTTAATACGTTCTAGGAGGAATTTTAAGAATTTAAAATTAATATATGAAGCATCTTAATGATAGCTAAATGCAATAACTATAGTCATAGAATATTAATTTTCCAAGGGTTTAAGTTAAGAGACTATCTGTTTATATGCCAAAATACTACTATTACATCCATGGATGTAAAAAAGGAAATATTCTCAATAGCATAAATGAAGGAAAAAGAGAGTAAAAAAGATATAACAACATAAAAAATAGAAAAAGAAGATGTTGGTGAGCTTAATCACTAAAGGTTAAACATATATAATTAGCTCACCAAAAGGCCATTTTAAACTATTAGCCAGGGCAACATGAAAAAGAATGGGATACTCTTTAGCTAGAAGGACCACATAACGAGTACACACCTGAAAATCAAGGTTTTGATTAGGAAATGTAATGATACATTTTTGAGCAAAAGATAAAGTAAGGACATTAAATAACATAAGAGATGTAAAACTCCTAGTTCAAAACACATACACTATAGCATATATTTCAACTTTTTTTCTAATGCAAGAATACCAAATTGATTTGCAAGATGATTTTACACTTAACTAATAATAAAAAAAGAGTTGAAAAGTGATTTGATAGGTAATATCTAATTTAGGGCTAGAACTAGTGATATTCATGATCTTACCAGATGGTGGTGAAAGGACTTCTCTTCAGCTACCAATGCATCCTCAATGGTCTTATTAAGCATGAGACTCTACTTGATGTGTTTAATATATTCAATAAAATGCTACACCTTTATGATAAAATCAATAGTTTAATATCCTCCATCAATAAATAATATATATAAGTGTGTAACATTGATAAAGAGCAAACTTGAAATATGTTGTATCTAAACACATCAAGAAAGGTTATCTCCTTTAAGATAAGGAAAAAAGGAATAACAAAAAAGAATTTTCATTAAGTAATTAACAAGATGAAAAGCAAAGATGTTGTTTTAACATTTATTTTGGAAAAAATATGATTCTATATTGTTCTGAGAGCAAACATATAATGTTTACAAAATGAAATAGTAGATATAATTGTAATCCATTATAAAGAAATTTAAAGTGCACATCAGACTACAACATTCTAATTCATGAGCAAAGGAATCTTAGATAATAGTTAGTTATTTTGAACTAGAAGAGAAAAATGAATGGGAAAAAAATTAATGGTCTTAAATCTAAAGTGGTAGCCACATCACTTAAAATCAAACATTAGTGTTGATTGGAATATGCATGTTTCATATTTTGAGTTTGGTCAACTTTAATAAGCAGAAAATATTAAAGTTTGAGAAGAAGGTATAAGCATAGCACATGTCACTACATGATACACTATTATAAGATGGAAAAATAGATAAACATTTTTATAATTCTTGCATTAATTAGTGAAGATTTATTGTTAGCTTAGTTGTTAATTTGGTTATAGTTGTTACAAGAGATATTGAAGTCAACTGATGACCTTGCTTGTATATATATCACATAGAATACAAGAGTTGACACTATTCTCTAGAAAAAAAATAATAGATTAAAGGTGGTAGCTATAACCCTATTAGTCATTACAACAACCTACCGAATAATAGCCTCTAGTATCATCTCATTAAGGGTTAACAACCATACCATAGAGAAAAAAAAATACAATCAAAATAACGTGGTTGTACAAACATATGAAATATAGCATTGGTAGATCACCCACATTCTACATTTTCCCCAATAATAGGATCATAATTGTTACAAACAAAAACAAGTTGCTTCTTCTAGTTTTTTCGTTTTTTGTTTCCCCCTATTTGTCTCTCAACTGATAGCTATATACTAATTTTTTTAGTAAGTAACTCAACCGAATATATATATATAAAGAAATTACCTCTAGCTCACATGTCACATAAAATCTAGCATCACACACTTTTAGCATTTAACTCCTCTATTACATCATAAACTAGCTATACCAACTACACTATAACTTATAAAACCATTTTTTTTAAGTCAAAACAAAAACAACAAGGTACATCCCCTATTAGATGAATCATAGTTAAAAACAATAGCTATATACCCTATGATCGAAAAATATACTATGCTCAAAATAAACTATTACTAATAACCCTACCCTTATTTAGATTACTACCCATTCCCTTAGGATTACTCCACTATGAATATAACCACACTAGCTTTAGCATCAAAGGAGGCTAGAATAATGCAAATAAATAAGTTAAATAAAAATCATCGTATCATAACACCAAAAGGTTACACAATATATAAGAATAATTGTAGTAACTACTTTGAGACTAATATGGGCCTTCCCTAAATTAACACTTTTAAGCCTAAGGAGAGGTAACCCGATGAAACAAAGAAAACCCAAGGATCCTTAGAGTATACCTTTCAAGACATCTTTAGGATACTATTATGATATCATAGCAGCCAATCCATCTCACCATCTAGAGGTGGTTAGTTGTTCCTATGTACGTAATATTTATTCCATTTCCATCCTCCACTATCCTACCTCTAAAAATATGGTGCCTTTTACTCATTTAGGATCACTATGAAATGCCCCAACAACCCAACCTATAAGAGATTCTAATAAAGGCTTTAGATCTTCCAAAAAGAGACCAAAGAACCAAGTTATAGGGTACCATTTTCCAAGATAATGAAGCTGAGTTAATAGAAGAGGTAAGAAAAAATAAAACTATAAAAGTTAGAGAATCAATATCTTTAGGCCCTTCTAATTAGGATAGGAGATAAAGGAATTTATGTCAAAGATGGGGATATGATATCCCTTAGAGTAATAGAGAACATGAAGAATATCTTGCATTAGATGGTCGATGCACTATTAGAGATGAAGATGTTTTTCTCACCATCTTGATAGACCCAAATTATGACAAGGTTTAGAGGCTAAAGGGAAAAATAAAAATTGAAAAGATGTTTATAATCGGCAAACACCCTTCACTATAAAGTCTCATCACAAATAATAAAAATTGCAACTTTCAAATGACTTGACAAGCTTTAGCTCAAGTTAATGAAAAAAAAACAATGGAGTTTTTTTAAAAATATATATATAATATTTTAGTAAGAGGAAAGAAATCAAACTTAGTGCATTGAAGTACCAAAAAAATATAAAAAAATATACATATTATATGAAGAGAACTATTTTTTTCTACATGTTTAGAGTACCAAAAGAAATTATTATGGACAATGGTTGACAATTTTATAACCATAAATATATATAATTTTATGAATATTAGTGCATTGAATATAAGATTACTTCAATAGCTCATCAACATTTTAATATTTAGGGAAAGCATGAGAATAAATGGATATTAGATGCATTAAGATGCCAACTAAATGGAGTTAAGAACGGTTGGGTAGATGAGCTTCCAACAATATTTTGGGTCATCAGGACAACAACAAAGAGCATAATGAAAGAAACTCCTTTCAACTTAGCTTTTGAACCTAAGACCATTGTTCTAACAGAGAGTGATATCAAGTAGGATAGGATAATAAGTATAATCTCAAAGAAGACAAAGATGCCCTAAAAATAGAGGAATTTCTTGAAGAATGAAGAGACATAGTCTAAATACAACTTGTAAATTACTAACAACAAGTAGCCAAATACTACAATAAGAGAGTTAAGCCCACATTTATGATAGTTGGAGATTGAGCATTAAGGAAGGCCAAATTTCAATGCAATTATGATCACGTTAAGCTAGCAGCTAAATGGGATGTTCCATATTCAATTATGAAGAAATTAGAGATGGTACCTTTATATGAGTAGATAAAGATGGAAGATACTTATCCAACACTCAGAATGCAAGACACTTAAGAAAATATTATTTGTAAAGTTGTGCCGGATTTATTTCAATGATAAAATTATTAGCTATGCATTTATATACTTTTCAGATTCCTTTTTTTTAAATCCATAAATAACGGAATAAATTTTTGTTTCTCCCTTGTTTGGTAATAATAATGTCTTTTATTTAGTTGTTAGCCATCTCACAAAGAGGTAGATATCAAATATATAAACCATCACTGAGGCTATCAACCGTTAAAGATGGGCATAGTTGCAAAGATGAAAGCGCACTAATAAGATTTCACTCATTAATCCCAAGGCTCCACATGTAATCCCTTCCAAATATCATCGTGTAATGAAGGCAGGCACACCTAGTAAATTATAATAATCCAAAGCTCAATACATAAGACCTCAAGGAGGCTAAAATTTAAGATGGGATATACCTATTGACTTAAAAATATACTTACATTAACTCACAAAGCCCGAGGCGCACACTTAGTGAAGAGAAAAGGAAGGAGTTATCTTTCATTAACTAAGCCTAGTCTTTTAACATGTGTCCATGGTTGTGGTACTGAAGCCATTGAGTTATTTGGCACACCTAGTGACTTTTGAGCTTGAGTAAGCCAAGGCTCCCTTAGTGAATTCCACAATAAACTTGTTGAGGCCACTAAGCCTATGGTAAGGCGTTCAATTGGTTCATTCGGTTTGATCAACCAATAGCAACTGGTTTGGATCCTACTTTGATTTACAGCCACCAAAGTGTAATAAAAATTCAAAATATGTTCCATATGGATTATATATCTTGTCACAAGTACATTTAGAAGACGATATTCCTATCTTAAGTACTTTAGCCTAACTATTCCTATATTAAGCATTTAGTCTTCCTAATATGGCATATTATTTTTCTTAGAATCAATATAAAAACATGTAAGAATAAAGATGTATGAAGAAAGGGATAGGTTCATATCATATATAAGGAAGATATATATAGATTGCACTGGGAAAAAAAGGAGGAGGGATCCTTTAAGAATCTTCTTCTTTTTCATTATCACTTTCAATCTCCTTGGACTCTTTATGAACATAAATACTCTCTAACTCTTCACCCTTGTAAAATTGTTCATCGGCTTTACATAGTTGATCATGCTCAACAAAGACTTTAACTTGATCTTATGTAATAGAGGAACAATAATTGTACCACTGCAATTGATGTTTTTTCTTATAATGGGTACATTCTTAACATGTGAGATACTTGTCAACAAATTCACTTGGATACTTTATTTTTGTGTCAGCAATTACTTTACTTAGATGATTTTCCATGTCTTTCCATTGTGACTTGATTACTTTTTTAGAACTAGATAGTTCCTCTTGAAGGCTCTTTATTTCCCTTATATTCATCAAGTCATTATCTACAATTTATTTGTGTAACCATTCAATCTTAGCTTGGTGCTAAATTACTTTAGCATGGAGAAGTGTTTCTATAGAAGTAACTGCATGGAAGTTAAAAAAGAATGAAAAATTATTGTGATAGTGTAGGTGTGAAATAAGACTCTAAGATGTACCTAAAAATTTAAGTTCATTTCAGCCCTCAGCAAAGTAATTGTCATCAGATCTTTGATAATATTTTTGTCTTTTCAATGCATCACGACTTTTGTCAGCTTAAGAGTTGCAAAATCATCTATGTGATAGCTGAATAATAAGTAGTACTAAAGTATGCAAAAGGCAACTACACCATCATCCGTCAAGACTTTATTCCCCTCTTAAAAAACATCTTTCATCAAAGAACAAGTATCATATATTTAGGAACCCACTACCAAGTCCTTTTAGTATATCAACAACTAGGGTAGAACAACTATTATTCAATTGGTAAGTACCCCTAATTGCCCAGCACAATGAGAAGGTTTCATGCTAGAAACCCCCAAGAACTAAAGCTTGTAACACTACTCCTTCTCCTTATATTTTATCCCCATAAAGTCTAATCATCATTTTATTAGGAGTTAGAATGAGGGGTATTATGAGTTCTCTAAAAAAAAAAAAAGGGTTCAGCAACCACTTAACTTTTTTAGGGGGCTATCATTAAGAATAATTGGAGGGCTCTTTTATGACAACAAAAGTCCATGGCTTTGAACTAGGTGTGAGAGGGACAAAAA
The DNA here is from genome assembly GCA_030549775.1 of Tamarix chinensis. Taxonomy (NCBI): domain Eukaryota; kingdom Viridiplantae; phylum Streptophyta; class Magnoliopsida; order Caryophyllales; family Tamaricaceae; genus Tamarix; species Tamarix chinensis. The sequence continues at coordinate 58,093,697 of CM060177.1, read as the reverse complement.
AAGGTTTAACTTGCCAAAGAGCACTTGGTGATGATCTCATATTTTTAGTTAATCGATACCCTATTACTTTAAGTTTTTGGTTATTTATTTATATATTTGCTTAGCTTATAATAATCTCATGTATTTAATTATTCTAGAGCTTAAATTGGATTTTATTATATTTATTATGTAGACACTAATTTATGCATGGAATAGTAAATGAATAAAAAGTAAATGAAAAAAGTAAAAAAAAAAAAAAAGATAAGTAAAGAAAGAAAAAAAATGGAGAGATAACACAAGTCTGCCCTAAATTGTTGAAGAAAAAAAGAAAAATTGACAAGTTAAGGTAGGCGAGCTAAAGAAGAAAAGGATTATAAAAAAAGAGAGAAGAGCAACACACACACACACAGACATATAAGATAGAAGAGATGACAAAGGAAGAGGAATAGTGAAGAAAGGTAGAAGGGTGTTAGTGGAAAAAAAATGAAGGAGGGAGAGAGTAAGAGTAAAAAAAGTACTAGAGAATGCCATAGGAAAAAAAAAGCACAAGTGCTTAGATTCAAAGAAGAAGGGAGGCAACAAAATAAATAAAAAATAGAAAAAGAAAAGAAAAGAGAGATTTGATGACCAAAAGCAAGAGGGCACAAAGGTCAAGAAAAAAAATGAGACAAGAGGGGGAAGAGGGTGCAATAGTGCACTACGCATGAAACCTAAACTTCTTTTAGAGAAAGGTATCCAATAAATAAAAAATTACCCCACCAAACAATTATATTTTTTTGTTCTTATTTTTAATATGAAGTGTTGTAATTTCATAGTCAAATATTTTTTCTGTAATATTTTATATATAATTTAGATGATTCATTTAATTTGATTATTATTATTTTAATTAATATCATGTTCTAATTATCTTTTAATAAGGATATAGTAATACCCTATTATTTATACTCGTAGAGTAAGTGATTGCTTGATTAATAAATTAATTTATATCTTTCATGTTATTGTTTTAAATAGTGCCTAATTAATAAACTAATCATACCTTTAATTAGCATTTAAAACTTCAAGAAAAGAAGCAACCATTGATTCTCCACTTTCGTTAAATAAGATAGGAGTTGAATGGGTTGTGTAAACAATCACATGATTTCTACAATAAAAGGGAATGATAAATAATTAATTAAATCTAAAGCATCATCTATTTGAATCATTTGACTAGAGATAATGAAACTGATAATTAATGATATGACTATGTAGATTGAGAGAGTGTGTTAGTTAAATAGTCCTATTGACACATAACTAGTAAATTGAAAGATCAAGTAATTATTTCATTGGTCGGTATAATTGGATAGTGGTAGATACAAATTTTATGGAAACTTTTATTAATTGTTATTACTTTCATTAGATTTTATTTTATTCTATCTTAGCTTAATTTATTTGATTTGAATTTTTTAGTTTAGAATTACATAATTTTTATTTGATTTCAGTCACCTAGGCTGGATTAGAATGATTAGATTATTTGTATTATGATTGTCTTTATAGGAATAATAATATGGTACTCTAAAGTACTATGTATAACTTGCAACCAATATACTTGCTGATTGGTATATTTGGCTGACATCAAGTTTATTTGTGTATAATTTAACAGCCTAGACAAAAAAAATGTAAATAATCATCTAGGAAAAAAATTATTTATTTTTGTATCAACCTTCTATTTAATTTTTCAAATTTATTTAATTTTCTTTGTCGTCTATATTCTTGTATTTAGTGTATGACCCAAAGCAATGCTAGTGAATTGATAGCCTTTGGTCTATAAAATGAAAGAAATTTTCATAAATTAAGAATGCATTAAAAAATTGTTATCACTTTGAAGAAACAAAATCAACTAATGGCTCGTAGGAAGAAAAATCTTTTACAAGAAGTTGGAAAATCATTAAATGATTATGCTATCCCTAGTATAGCAAATTTAAGATCAAGCATCGAAAGATCGTCAATTGAGGTGCATAATTTTGAGATCAAGCCAATGGTCATTCAGATGGTACAAACTTTATTTCTATTTTGAGGTACACCTAATGATAACCCACATTCTCATATTACCACTAAAATTTCTAATAATTTTAAAATAAATGGCATTTTTAGTTATGTTATTAGGCTTTGATTGATTCCATTCTCATTGGGTAACAAGGAAAAAACTTTGTTAATTCTTTGGCACCAGGTTCTATTTTAACTTGGGATGAATTGCTAAAGTTATTTCTTTCTAAATTTTTTCCACATGAAAAAACTACTAACTTTAGAAATAACATCACAACTTTTATTCAAAATGATCTATAATCACTATATGATGCATAGGAGCAATTTAAATTATTATTAATGAAATTTAAAATCATGGCTTGTCTATTTGGTTACAAGTGCAAATGTTTTATAATGGTGTATCTGCTACTAACCATTCTATATTAGATTCAAGTGCAAATGGTAGTATCATAAATAAGACTCCATGGAAAATTTATGATTGTGTTGATGAATTGGCATTAAATTCCCACCAATGGCATTATAAATGTGCTCTGATACAAAGGAATGTGGGAATTCATTTATAGATACCATCATGGCATTAGAGGCTGAAATAGAATTAATCACTAACAAATTAGAAAATTTGAGTGGTGCTTTTCGTATGCAAGTTCAACCGAATGTACTTATTTGTTACATATGTGGTGGACTACATGTTAGCATAGAGTGTCAGGTAGGTAATCCATTCCAACCTTTTATTAATCAAATAAATTATCATGCAAACAATGTGGATAGGAAAAATAGTCCTTACTCAATCATATAAAATCAAGAGTGGAGGAATCATCCAAACTTCAATTGGAGAAGTGACAATCTAATAAGGCTCCCTAGATTCCCACCACAAAGACCTATGTCACTTACTCTAACACTACCTTAGCTATCACTAAATTATTTCTTAGAAGAAATGATGAGCAAGATCATTTGCACTACAGAGACACATTTTCAAAATCAAGAACCCTTAATCAAAACCATGATAGCACATAATGGACAATTAGCTAATGTAATTTTTTAACGGGCACCCAATGCCTTACTAAGCGACACAGTCAGGAACCCAAAAGAGCAAGTTAATGCTATATCATTAAGGAGTGGAAAGGCAACACCTAAACTACAACCTAAAGAGGTAAAGAAAGAAGGTGAGAAAGCTCTGAAATTTGTGTCTAAGTCACAAGAAGAGGTAACTAAGACCCTATTTCCATAGGTAAAAACGAATGCACCTCCTCCACCATTCTAGGGAAAAATAATATAAAGTAAGTTAGATGCAGAATTTGCCAAAGTTCTGGATATTTTGAAAAAGGTACTTATTAATGTTTCATTAATTGACATTATACGGTAGATGCCTAACTATACCAAATTTCTTAAGGAAATGTTTACTCATAGAATAAAATTGGAAGATTGTGATACCATTAGATTGAATGAGGAATGTTTTATCTATTTTACAAAATAAATTATATCTTATCTAAAAGATCAAGAAAGTTTTACTATTTATTATGTGATAACTATTCATTATGTGATAGGCAATATAAAATTTGATAAAGTTCTTTATTACGTATGTGGTTACATAAATTGATTCCTTTCTCTATTTTTAAGCGTTTTGGTTTAGGATAACCAAAACCCACTAATATGTCTTTGTAGCAGGCTAATAGATCTATCAAATATTCTAGGGGAATAATAGAAGATGTTTTGGTTAATGTGGACATATTTATATTACCAATGGATTTTGTAGTGCTTGATATGGAAAAGGATCATAGGATTTCTCTTGTTCTTGGTAGTCCATTTCTAGCAACAAAAAACACTCTGATTGATTCCAACAAAGGTAAGTTGAATCTTTGATTTCATGATGATGAATATATGTTCAATGTCTTTGAAAGCATGAAATATTGTTTCAAGGATGACACTTGCTATAACATTGATGTTTTAGATGAAGTGATTAATGATTATTTGCAAGCAAGTGTTGTATAGGATCCTTTTGAGAGTTTCTTGGTATAACACCAAGGGAATTAAGAAGGATAATGGTTTGAAGATATCGTTCAGTACCTAAGTGCCCATCCACCTTATGAAATAAAAAAATTAGTCCCTTTCTAATTACCAAAGAGAGATCAAGTCCTAAAGCTAAAACCATCTATTAAGGAGCAACCAACTTTTGAACTAGAGAAACTTTTTGAACACTTTAATTGTGTTTTTATTGGTCATGATGATACTCTTCCTTCTATTATTTCTTCATTATTAACTAAGGTGGAGTAAGAAAATTTGGTGAAAGTTCTTAGAAAGTGAAAGAATGCCTTTGGATGGACCATCATCAATGTTTAGGGGATTATTCCTTCCTCATACTTGCACAATATCCTCATGGAAGCTAGAAGGTGATCCAACATTAAAGGCAATTTAACAAACCAATGCAAGAGGTGGTGAAGAAAAAGATAATTAAGCTATTGAATTCATGTATGATCTATCTCAGCTCTGATAGCTTTTGGGCTACTCTTGTGCTAATGGCTCATTAGAAGGGTGGAACTACGATAGTTAAGAATGATAATAATGAGTTGATACCTACTAGAACTATTACGAGATGGCATATTCGTGTTGATTTTAGATAATTGAATTTCCCCACTAGAAAAAGATCATTTTCCTCTTCCCTTTGTTGACCAAATGCCTTAGCATTTAGCAAAACATGAATTTTACTACTTTCTAGGAGGCTCTTAGAGTTATATGAAAATCCCCAAATCTGTCAAGGATAAAAAAAAAATACCACATTTACTTGTCCTTATGGAAATTTTGCATACAGGAGGATGCCTTTATGCCTTCGTATATCTCCTACTACTTTCTGAAGATAAATGATGTCCATATTTTATGATATGGCTGAGAAATTTATGGAAGTTTTTATGGATGATTTTTGAATGTTTGTCCCATATTTTTATGCATGACTAAATAACCTTGAGCTTGCGCTAAGAATTTGTGATGATATTAATCTTGTTTTAAAATGGGAAAAAAGTTCTTTAATAGTGCAAGAAGGTATTGTGTTAGGAAAAATAATTTGTATGGGGTTAGAGGTAGATAAAGCAAACACATAAATTATTGAAAAATTACCTCCCCTAAAATGTGTTACAGAAATTTTGAGTTTTCTTGGTCATGTTGGTTTCTCTAGAAGGTTTATTAAAGACTTTTAGAAAATTAAACATCTATGTGACCTATTGGCTAATATTCAATCTTTGAATTCTCTGATGCATACTTAAAGTCTTTTAATACTCTTACAAAAAAAACATGTGAATGACCCTATTATTGTTGCCCTAGTTTGGAGTCTTCCTTTTGAAATAGTGTGCCATGCTACTGGTGTGGCTTTAGGAGTAGTTTTGGGATATCATAGTGAAAAACTTTTCCAAAATATTTAATATGCTAACAAAGCTTTAAATTCCACACAAATGAGTTATACCACTATTAAAAAATAATTGCTAGTAATGGTCTTTGCTTTTAATAAGTTTTCCCTTATTTTTTGCTTAATAAAATCATTATTTAAACTGGCTATGATGCTTGGAGATATCCTTTTATTAAGCAAAATGCTAAGCCCTAAATTATTCGATGGATCCGACTACTAAAAGTGTAACACCCCAAAATTCACTACTTTTTTTTTTAGAGGAAGAATTTAAATTAAAACTTGTGAATTCTGGGGATGCTACCGCCAAACTTAGTACCAAACCGATTCTCTCCGACCGTTTCAGTACCAAGTGCTAAGGCTAAGAAAAGATTTACCTTGAACTCAACGAACAGTTTATAAAAGAACTCGAAAGATCATACGTTAAAAATAAAAGTACACATAAATGTTTATGAACCATGATAAAATAGAAATTAGAGTGCGAAATCAAGTGGATAAATACTTAATACAAGGTAATAAATCAAAGAGGATAACTCCAACACAAAAGAAATAATAAAAGGAAATAGAATTGCATAAAGACTGACATATGGACACAACTCTCTCAAACTTTGAGCCAACCACAAACTCAACACACAGCCCCACCGGATATCTCACCCACCTACATAAAGTCAGAAGGGCATACTACTCGTAGGAATAAGCAACACCCATGAAAAGGGTTGTCAGTACACTACGTACTGAGTAAGGTAATCGAGCACTAAGGTCAACACATACGCATATAATCCATGCAGACAAAGGGAATAATCCAACATAACAACATAAAGGCATATGAATAATTTAGGTAAAAGTACAAAGGCCCATTTATAGTCCATATTAATTACTTAATTAATCTCTAATCAAATCTCATTTCACACCATAATTTTTTTATCAAATCCATGCGAGTACAGAAGCCCCCACTATTATAGTCGGTGGATCGGAGACAAGCAGGGCACAATGCTCCTTCCCACTATTATTAGCCGGTGGATCGGTCGCACATAGGGTGTCATACCCCAACCACTATTTCTTACCGGTGGATCGATTGGCTCCAGATCACATGGTGTTCCACTGTAAGTAATTAGTGTCCTTCCCAAGTCTTAGCAAACTGTTAGTTTTATTGAGCTCGGAATCCGCCACTATTATAGCTGGTGGATCGGAGGCACATAGGGTATCATACCCTAACCACTATTATAGCCGATGGATCGGAGACACATAGGACTACGCGTCCTAACCACTATTTCTAACCGGCGGATCGGTGGGACCCGACTCAATATCTTCCACTTTAAGTGATTAATGTCTTAAGTGTCTTATTCAAAAGCTTTCACCCTGGACATGCATGAATCATCACTCATCACAAATCATAAATTCTAACATCATAATTACACTTTAATCAATAAATACACATGATAATACAAAAACCCTAATCAGCCACAACCAACCCTAATTGTCCACACCAAACCGTAGTTAACCACTCCAAACCCTATTTTACCATAACAACCATAATTAGCCATTCCAATCCTTAATTAACCACAAGAACTCACAATTAGCTACTCCAACCCTATTTAATCACAACAACCCAGAGTTAATCACTCCAAACCCTAATTCAGTCTCCTCCATACACTTATAATACTCCACGTACTATTTTCCATCCAGATGTTCAAACACCCAAATAACACTTGCATTACCTTCCTTACATCCCAAATCGACTTTCCACACATAAATTTCATACCCATGCAGATATTAACCTCCCCATGCAAACCTTCGAACCTTTTCATGCAAACCCTAAAATTCCACGTGAAACCCTAAATTCAACCATGCAAACCCTAATACCACCATGAAACCATCAATGCCACCATGTAAACCCTAATACCACCATACAACTATAAATACCACCATACAAACCATGATTCCGTCATGCAAAACCCTAAATTCAATCCACACAAAACCAAAGATTCACCCATACCAAACCTAAATTAAAACCATATAAAACCCAAAGATTTGTCCATACCAAACCCTAAAATCAATCCATACCAACCAAATATTCATCCTTACCAAACCCTAGATTCAAATCACATAAAACCGAAGATTCATCCTTACCTTACAATTGATTAGATTCTCCCACATAAAATCTTAAATTAGAATCTCCCAAGAAAAACCATAAATTGGATTCCCCCAAACAAATCATAAATTAGATTCTCCCTATCAAATCATAAATTAGATTATCCCATATAATATCATAAATTACATTCTCCCAAATAACATCATAAATTAGATTCTCCCAAACACACCATAAATTCGATTCTCCCATATAACATCATAAATTAGATTCTCCCAAACACACCATAAATTCGATTCTCCCATATAACATCATAAATTAGATTCTCCCAATTAACATCATAAATTAGATTGTTCCATATAACATCATATATAAGTAATAAACATACCATATAATAATACCAGAACATGCTTGAACTCCACGTCATACCATATACGACATAATTAATAATCATAAACATAGAATACAAAGCATATGAAGCACATAATGCATATAAGCACACAATGGCCTTAGTAACACCCTTACCTAAAACGACACCAGTCTTGGTGCACGCTCCTATTCCACTTGAGGGGTTTGAATGGGTTCACCTATTATATAAAATTATACTAGAATTAAGCTCCCTTATAAAATTTTATTATTCTCTAACTGATTCTAAGATTTAGCTTTTAATTAAAATAATATTACACAATAATCAACTATACAAAATATTACTTAAGAATACAACTAAATTACTATTTCCATTCGAAAAGGGGTGGTGGTATAAGGGTTTCTACCCTTCACCCAAAATAGTATTAATAATAATAATAATAATAATAATAATAATAATAATAAAGTAAAATATTATTAATAATACTCTTATTAGTAGAATATTAATATTAATAATAATATAAATCTTAAAATTAAAAGTAGCTTTCGCAACTACCCCATTTAATACTAATAGTATTAAAAATGGTAATAATAGTAGTAATAATATATATATACTTATAATATAAAAGAAAATAGTGCTAATAATGATAATATATTAGTAATAATGTTAAAAATGCTAATAATAATAATAAAAGGAAAAGTTGCGAGCATTAATTAAAATTTTAGGTTTCTACCCCTCCTAAAATAATTACAATATTAAATAATTAATTACACTAATAATAATCATATTAATTATATTATTAATAATAATAGTAAACATGTAATAATTATATTAAATAACTAAAATTAGAGAATAATAGTTTTTCTAACTCAAGAATACTCCTAAACCTGTAAAGAAGATTTAAACATTATATTAAAGTTGATAACAATAATAATTATTATTATAATAATAATAATTAGAATCGAATTAACATTAAAAATTAGAATAAAAGTAGAATAATTATCAATAAGTCGAAAGTAAGTGTTTAAAAGGTCTAGGGTTTCACCTTGAGTTGGAGGGTATGGGTGGCACCAGCGGTGGTTCCCGGAGGTGGCCGGAAAATTTATCTAAGAGAGGTAAAGATGAAGAAAAAGAGGGAAGAGGAAAGGAGAAAAATAAAATAAGCTTATGGTTCGATGGAGGAGACTTAGTAGGAGATATTGGGTGGTTTATAGGGTGGCAGAAGTGGCGTATGTGGCGGTAGACGGTAGTTTAAGGTTTTGGGGTAAAAATTCTGGCAAGATGAGTAGCAATCTTTGCACGGTTATGGAGGCCCGTGCAAGAAGAATTGAAGGTTGAAAATGGTTTAGTTAATTACATGGCGTTGCAGGGAATATTTTGAGATGTAGGGGCAGCGTCGAGATTGGCTAACGGCGGAGAAAAGCGTGTCTGAAGTCACGGTGGCGAGCGGTTCTCACTTAGGGTTTCGAGAAAGAAGAAGCTTCAAAAATGTCCACACTAGGCTATTTATAGAGTTTAGATGGGTTATTAGGGTTTTGGAGGTCGGCAGGATGGTGTTGGATGCTAGGGTTTGGGTGGTCGGCGTCAGAAATTGGCCGGCGATTGCTTGGGTTGGGTCGAAGGTTCGCGAAGCCAAAGAGAGAAAATGAGCGAGAGTTAAGGGTAACCGATCATGCCAAGCTAATGTGCAAGTCGAGAGGAATAAAAATAGGGGTGAATCAACCGGTCAGAGTCCTCGTAGCTGGCGCCGCCATTTTCGAGGGCAGGAGTTGCAGCAGCGTCAACAGAGGAGAGGTGAGGAAGAAGGAAGGAGATGGGGGGCTGGACCAGTCGGTCTAGGGGAAAGAAAATAAAGAAGGGAACTGGGCGATCGGCGCGAGGTGAAAGGTGAATTAAATGAAACGATGAGTTTCGGGCATAAAGTGTAAGAAACGCAGCGCGTCGATGGCGGAAGAAAAGAAACGGATGCGCTGTGCGGGCTGGGCCATAGGAAAGGAAAAAGGAGAAGTGGGTCGTAGGAGAGGCAGCCCAAATGGGGAAAAGGGGAGGAAAAAGAAAAAGAAAAGAAAAAAGAAAAAGAAAGAAAGAAAAGGAAAAAAGGAAAAAGGGAAAAGGGAAAAATAATAAGTTTTAGTATTTAAATTAATTAAAATATTTGGGATATTTAAAAATAATAATATATAAATAAAATAATCTTTAAATCTTTTTTTAAGATAAATTAGGATTTTTAAAATATTTTCCATAATTTCCATTTTAATTAGCTAAACACCCTAAATTTCTCCAATTAAATTATTTATAAAATTCATATTTATTTGAAACTATTTTCTCCTTCTTATTTTAAATACAATAATTTATTTAATAAATTTTTAAAATAAAATCCTTAATTATTTAAAATACCAAACTTTTCTAATAAAAATTATTTATTATTTTCTTCTTGAATAGCCCCAATTAATTATACTTTTATTTTAATAAAAATAATTTATTTAAATAATTTTTCTAATAAAATCTCATTTAAATATAATTTATAAAATTAGAAATTTTTGAGGCATTTCAACAAGATTTTGACTTGCTGATAGGGGATATGAAGGGAACTAAAAATAATGTATTGAATTATATCTCCCGTTTACCATCATCATAGGAGGTAAGGATGGTGATCCTATTTGTGACACGTTTCCTAATGAGACACTCCATGTAGTTACAAATCATCCTTGTTATGCTGATAATGCAAATTAGCTTGTGAGTGGAATTATTCCTAATGACTTTTATATCATCAAAGGAAGAAATTCATGCATGACTTGAGATATTATATTTGGGATGATCCTTATCCTTATAAAATATGTTATAATTAAATAATAAGGAGATGCAACCCAAATCATGATTTTCATAATATTTTATTCCATTGTCATAGTTAAGAGTGTGGTGGTCATTTTGGACCCTCTAAAATTGTAACTAAAGATCTACAATGTAGTTTTATTACACTACATTATTTAATGATGCTTATGATTTTTCTATGGCCTGTGATAGATGCCATAGGGTTGGTAATTTTCCTTAAAAATAATAAATGCCCCTTAGAAATATTTTGGTTGTTTGATTATTTGATATGTTAGTTATCGACTTTATGGGGCCATGCCCTAAATCTATGCATATTGAATATATCCTTATTGTAGTCAATTATATATCAAAGTGGGTGGAGGCTAATGCCACTCCCACAAATGTTGCAAATGTTGCCTACAAATTCTACAAAATAATATATTTATGAGATTTAGAATGCTAAGGATCAATAAAAGTGACAAGAATTCTCATTTTTGTAATAGAGTATTTGATACTCTCTTGGGTAAGTAAGTATTTACACATAAGGTTGCAACTCTATATCACCTACAAACTAGCACACAACTAGGAGTTCAAAACTAAAAAATTAGAAAGATATTTGAAAAAAAATGGTTAGTCATTATATGAATGGTTGGTCTTTAAAGTTAGATGACACTATTTTGGCATATAGGTTTGTTTTCAAAACCCTCATTAGAAAGTCTCCATATAAAATTGTTTTTGGAAAATCTTGTCAATTTTATTTAGAACTTGAACATAAATATTTTTAAGTCATTCATTTTCTTAACATGGATATGTAGGTGTAACACCCATAAAATTTACTACCATTTTTTTAAAATGTTATAAGTAAAAGAAAACATTGTAAATTTTGGGGTGCTACTGCCACACTTAGTACCAAACTAGTGTCCTCCACCATTCTGATACCAACTACTATGGCTAAAATGTTACTTTATATAAATTCAAAAAATATGTTAATAAGTCAAAGTGGTACAATAGTTAGAATAAATAAAATACAACCCACTAATTATGGTTATAAAATAAAGTCACAAAAGATTATAAGGAAATAAAGAGAATTGATGATTCAAATGTCAGATAGAATTACAAATAGTCGTATGCTCTTAACTTGATGAAGGCCCCATCACGAGAGCTACGAGCTAACCTACAAAGGCCACTACTCATTGAATAAGAAGGAGCCAAAGAAATGAACCCTTCAATACTATAGTATTGAGTAATCCATTATATGAGACTAATATATAAGGCCTATGTGTAATGCATCATTAAATGTATCACATCAATCACATGAACATGAAATTATATATACATTAACTAAAATGTAATAACCATTCAAATAGCCACATGCATTAGAATCATATGCCACCAATGCTCATTCACTTAGAAATAATTGGTAGTACCCATGGAACATCTAGCTAATGCTCTTTGTAGTATAATTAGAAAGCCATATCATCCTCGATAATACACACAACCCACTCAACTCATATCTAGGCCTAAAGGCCCATCAATATAATATATTACAATACATAATCCATTATAGTAGGCATAAGGGCAACTACTAAAATATAGGTAGGCTCAAATGCAACTACCAACTCAGTGATACGCATAAAGGCTTCTACCAATACACGAGTAGGCCCAAAGGCTACTACTAAAATATAGTAGGCTCAAAGGCTGATACGAAAATATAGGTAGGTTAAAAAACTAATACCAATACACAAGTTGGCTCAAAGGTTACCACTGATACATAAGTAGGATCAAAGGTTGCTATCACAATATCCCAATAATCCTTTCCATTTAATTATCACACAATTCCATTTTTATTTAATCAAGGGGAGATCATAAACCCAGAGAAACTAAGGTGCCCCATTCATACTAGCACATATAGACAGCATAGTATCCTATTAACTACCAACCTATGCACACAAAGGTACTCTAGTCGCACTGGTATACGAAGGGACACAATAACCTAAAAACAAGGACACCTAATCCACAAGTAAGCATACCCCCTACTTATTTCTGTAGAGTTAAATAGAGTAACATGTAGGGACTGGATAGGGTACTAAGGCACACCAATAAAAATCTAAAATAATCGTTGTCTAAACCACGTCTAAAGAGCCACCATTCCCAATCTTAAGGTATTTCACTTTCTATATTAGTATTTTAATTATGGTGACCATGTAACACCCCCAAAATTTACTATTGAAAATTTTCTTTTTATTAAAATGATTAGCAGAAGTGAAATAACAAAACCGTGAATTCTAGGGATATTACCGCCAAACTTAGTACCTGACTGGTTCACTCCTACCATTCCAGTACCAAGTGCTAACACTAAAATAGAAGAATACAACTTACGAGAAACTCAAACATATTTAAATCAAAGTAGCATAGTAAAAAATTTACGAGAATAAAATCTACCAGTGGTGGTTACAAAATAACGAAGACATTGAGACAAGAATTTAAAAGAGAAAGAGGACAACCCTAGGACTTTAAGGATAGTTCCTTACATTCTTTCCTGAGAGCCCACTTGAATAGTACCTGAAAGGAACTACAAGGAAAAATACCCATTGAATAGGTAAGGGCCCCATGAATGGAACCCTTTAGTACTACGGTACTGAGTAACCCTTTAAAAACACACTTAAAAGTAGGCCCAGAATGTAACACACGATACATCACTATATTCATACATAATGATAGGTGTGAACATAATATTCACATCAATCAGCACAAGAAACCACATATATTATATTAAACAACATGTATTGAGCATAATAACATATTAAAAAGCCTAATGTGTTAACATACGTTTATCCATGTGTTTAATTGGGCTTTAATAGTTACCTTAATTCTAGTAAAAATGAACCCTACCTGTATTCCGGTTAAAGATTCAAGCTTTAATTATAAAAACAAATACCTAAAAATAATATCAATATTTATCACATTAGAAATAAGAAAACCAAAGGCATAGGACTTTATAACTCTTAATTAATGAAATACTTAACTTAAAATGTTATTATACCTTAAAATTTATTAAACAAAACACACCAAAGCATGTAGTAGCTCATACTACTTATGGAGCATGAGCTGCATGAAAACTAAGAGAGGGAGGAGTCAAAATGGCAAAATGGGAGGAGGGAGTGGTGTTTTGGGGTTATGGATTTGCAGCTAGGAAATATGGTGGATAGGGGAGGATTTAGGGCAAGGGAAGGGTGCAGAGGTGGAGAGGGGGTGTAGGTGGTGGTCGGTGATGGGTTAACGGTGGCCAAGGGCGGCGATGGCAACGGTAGCAAGGCTGCAAAGGTTGCTACCGAGGTGGTCAAGATGGAGGGGTTAAGGAGGAAGGAAAAGGAAGGAGGAAAATGAAGGGTTGTAGGTGGTTGTTTTGGTCAAAGGAGCTGTGGGGGTGGTAGATGAAATGCCCCGAAAACTTATAATCTTAAATATTATATTTAAATGAGACTTTATCATAAATATTAATCAAATAAATGATTTTGATTAAAATAAAAGGAAATTAATTAGGGAAAATCAAGGATAAATTTATAAGTATTTTAATTAGGAGGAATTTGGGGTATTTTAACTAATTAAAGATTTTAATTCGGGAATTAATTAAATAAATGATTTTATTTAAAATAAGAATGAGAAAATAGTTTTAAATTAATATTAATTTTATAAATAATTTAATGGAAGAAAATTAGGGTGTTTTGCTAATTAAAATGGAATTTATGGAAAGTCTTTTAAAAATCCTAATTTAGCCTAAAAAGGGATTTAAATATTATTTTATTTAAATATTATTATTTAAATATCCTAAATATTTAGATTAATTTAATTGGGCCTAACCTATTTTATTTCTCCTTTCCTTTTTCCCTTTTTCTTTTTCTTTCTTCCTTTTTCCTTTTCTTTTTCTTTCTTTTTCTTTTTCCTATTCTCCTCGCCGAACTGGGCCAGCTCGCGGCCCAGTTCCCCTTTTTCTTTTCTTCTTCTTCTTCTTCGGCGCGGCCCAGCCCGCGCGGCGCCCTTCGTCGCCCTTCCAACGCTGCGTTTTGGCTCGTTTTCCTCCGAAGCTCGTCGTTCCATTAAACGCACACTCGACCCGCGCGCGAACCGGCCCGGTTCTTTCTTTTTCTTTTCTTTCCCGGCCGACCCGACCGCCTCCTCTTCTTCTTCCTTCTTCCTCCTTTCTCCTCCGTCGACGTCGCTGCAGTTCCCTCCTCCGTCAATGGCATCTCCGGTTACAATGAATAATACCGGCCGTTTCTTGTCTCATTGCCTTCCTATTAAACTCCAGAAATAACTTCATATAATTATTGGACGTTAAATCTCGCCCGTTTTCCTCCCCAGCCCCGCGAATCATCGAACCAACCCAAACGTCAACCGACCATTTAACGCCACCGGCCACCCAAATTCTTGCATTTAAAACTTCCATGTCGACCTCCAGCTCCTCATTATCCATTCCAACATCTATAAATAGCTGGATTGTAGGAGTTGTGGAAGATTTTTCTTCCCCGAAACCCTCGGCGAGGGCTGCCATCATCGAGACTTTAGACGCCTCTTCCGCCTCCGTTAGCCAATTTCAGCGCCACCGAAACCTTTCATTTTATTCCCTGCATTTTCCTCTAGCTAACTACGTTTCTCAAATTCCTCGATTCTTCTTGTACTGGCTTACATAGCCGTGCCAAGTTGGCTTCTTGTCTCGCCTGAATTTTTACCCAGAAAGCATTAAACCGCCTTCCGCCGCCGTGCGCCGCCACCTTTGGCTGCACCAACACCATCATTTTGTCCCTCTCCTCCTGGGAAACAATAAACACCTCTTATATCACCTCAATTCTCCCTATCTTTTTCCCAACATCCATCTTTCCCTCTTTTCTTCTGTTTTTCCGGCCACCGTCGCTGCCGCCGTGCACCACCGCCGGTGCCACCCATCCCCACCAGCTTAAGGTTGAACCCTAGACCCTCTCAACCATTTTCCATATTAGTATATGCCTTGATTTAATTTATTTCAATTATTTGCATATAAATACCATTATTATTATTCTTAATAATTATATTCTTAAGATGTTTTATTATTATTTGATGAGAAATTTTATTCTGAATTGTACTTGCAGGGTGGAGAGAGTGGTAATAAAACAATATTATTGATAGTTTCGAATTTTAAGTTATTAATTGAATTATTATGGGATTATTATCATTCTTCTTCTTATTATTATTAATATTATAATTATTAGAATAAATATTTATTAATATCATTTTACTAATTATTCTGGAAAATATTAGGCCCTAATTTTGTATTAACATTTGCACTTATTTATTTTAGTATTATTGTTTCTATTGTTCTTATAACTATTGATGATAATATTATCAGTATCTTTATTATTTTTAATATTATTATATATGTTAGTAATTTTATTATTTATATTAAATAAGTGGTAAGTCATTAGTTATAAGTAGGGTTGAAAACCCCACTTTAAATTTTAAAGCTTATTATTATTATTATTTATATTCTCATTGATAGTAACTTTATTAATTTTGATATTATTATATTTAGTATCATTATTATCATTAGGGTAAAATCTTTAACCCTATATTATCAAGGTTTATAATATCTCTATTATTTTTAGCAAAGTTATAATTTTGTTAAAGTTATTTTATTAATATGTTATTACTTGGTCAAAGCCCTAAGGAGGCGTAGGAATGTGCTCCAAGACCGGTGTCGTTTCAGGTAAGGGGTGCTAAGGCCTTTTATGTGCTAATGTGCATTGTGTGATTCATATGCTATGCATTCTATGTTTATGATTATTAATTATGCTGTATATGCTATGACATGGAGTTGAAGTGTGTTTTCGTATGGCATGTGTAATATTTGTGTATGACCCTGTAAGACATGCATGTGAGGATGCTGATATGATTTTATGTGGGAGAAAGGATGAAAAAGGAGGATGGGGAAAGAAGTTGACTAAGGCAAGTGAGTTGACCTAATTTTGAATTTATGAAATAATCTATTGCATGGTTTTATTTGGAAGAATGAAATCTAAGATGTTATATGGGAGAATCAAATTATTATTCGTGAGGAAGAATCTAATTTATGATTTAATTGGGAGAATCTCATTTATAATAGTATTTGGGAGAATCTAATTTATGATTTGTCTGGTAAAATCCAATTTATGGTTTTATATGGGGAAGTTTAATTTATGGTTTGGTATGATTTTATGTGAGAGAAATTAATATATGGTTTGTAAGGAAGAATTTAATTTATGATTTGATTGGGAGAATATAATTTATGATTTGTTTGGGAGAATCCAATCTATGGTTTTGCTTGGGAGATTCTAATTTATGATTTTATGGGGAAGAATCTAACTTATGGTCTTGGATGGTAGAATCTAATTTGTGGTTATGAAAGGGGAGAATCTAATCAATTGTATTATGTGGAAAAATCTTTGGGTTTTATATGATTTGAATCTTTGTGTTGGTATGGATTGAATTTAGGGTTTTGTGTGAATGAATCTTTGGGTTGTATATGGTTTGAACTTAGGGTTTGGTAAGGATGGATACTTAGTTTGGTATGAATGAATCTTTGGGTTTTATATGGTTTGAATCTGATGTTTGGTATGAATGAATCTTTGAGTTATGTGGATTGATTTTAGGGTTTTGTATGATGAGACTCTGGGTTTGTATAATGGTTAATGGTTGTATGGTGGTATTAGGGTTTGCATGGAAGTTAATAATTGCATGGGATGTGTAAAGTTTTTATGAGAGTGAAGTTTATGTATGGAACGCTGCTTTGGGATTTAAGGAAGGTAATGTAAGTGTTGTTTGGGTGTTTAAGCACTTGGGATGAAAAATATCATGTGGAGCAAATTAAGGGTACGAAGTAGACTAAATTAGGGTTTTGGGATAAAACCCTAGAGTGAGATGTGAAGTAGAATTGGAGGATAATTGTGAAGGGAGCAATCTATGCATGTCTAGGGTTTGGTGGTAGCACGTGTGTAATTGGTGAATAAAGTATGATGATGAATATGGAATGTATGATTTATGATTCGTGCTTGTGCATGGTGAAAGCTTTTGAATAAGATACTTAAGACACTAATCATTTGAAGTGGAAGATTATTGAGCCGAGTCCAAACCGATCCACCGGTCAGGAATAGTGGTTAGGACGCGTAGTCCTATGTGCGACCGATCCACCGGTTATAATAGTGGTTAGGACATGAGGTCCTATATGTGACCGGCCCACCGGTAATAATAGTGGGGTGACTCGAGCTCAATAAACACAAACCAGTATCATTAAAGCTCTTAAAAGATACTAATTACTTACAGTGGAACACCATGCGAGGAGGAACCAAACCGATCCACCGGTTAGGAATAGTGGTTAGGGTTGCTACCCTATGTGTGACCGATCCACCGGTAATAATAGTGGTTAGGGCGTGATGCTCTATTGTGACCGATCCACCGGTAATAATAGTGGTTAGGGCGTGATGCTCTATTGTGACCGATCCACCGGTAATAATAGTGGTTAGGGCGTGATGCTCTATTGTGACCGGCCCACCGGTTATAATAGTGGGGTGTTCCTCTGCTCGCATGGATTTGATAAAAGGCATGGTGTGAATTGGATTATGATAAGAGATTAATTAAACAATTAATCTGGATTATGATTGGGCATTTGTACTTTTACCTGAATTGTTCATATACCTTTATATTGTTATATTGGATTATGCCTATTATTATTCTGCATGGATTATGTGCTTACGTGTTGGCCTTAGTGCTCGGTTACCTTACTCAGTACGTAGCGTACTGATCACCCTTTTTATGGGTGCTGCTCATTCCCACGAGTAGTATGCCCTTCTGATTTGTGCAGGTGGGCGAGATATCAGTTGGGGCTGAGTGTTGAGCATGTATGGCTCGAGATTCAAGAGAGTTGTGGCCATATTATAGTCTTTATATGACTCTAATTCTTTTTGTTAATCTTTTATCGGTTGTAAGTTTAATTCTCTTTTGGAAATGAATTACATTTCTTGATGCGTACTCTGATTTTGTTTTACAACCGTTTAATGCTTATTTGGAAATTGAATTGTATTGATTATTTCTTTTCTTAGCCTTAGCACTTGGTACTGGAACGGTCGGAGAGAACCGGTCTGGTACTAAGTGTGGCGGTAACATTTCCAGAATTCACAGGTTTTCAGTGCTTCTAATTTAATTGCTTCCGCTTTTAAGAAAAAAAAAATTTAGTGAATTTTGGGTGTTAATAAGTGGTATCAGAGCGGTTGTTCCTTTCGACACGCTCTTTTGTTTTTTTAAAATGTTTTAAGCTGATACCATAAGTGGTATCAAAGCAGGTTTCGACCATGCTCTTCTACTTTTAAACTTTTAAGATGATACCACAAGATGGTATCGAAGTTGATTTCAACCAAGCTCCTTATTTTTAAATTTTTCTTTAAGCTGATACCACAAGGTGGTATCAGAGTTGGTTCCGATAACCACGCTCTTGTTTGAAGATTTTTAATTTAGCCAAGTGTTCCTTGTTTTTAAAACATTTATGCTCAGAGTTGGTTTTAAAAATCATTTTCTATTTTAAATATTTAGCTGATACCACAAAGCGGTATCGGAGTGGTTGATTCTTCGAACACGCTCTTTCGATTTTAAAAATTTTTAGTTGATATCACAAGTTGGTATCGAATCTGGTTTTGACTGTGCTCTTTTGTTTTTAATATTTTTAAGTTGGTACCACCATTTGGTACCAGTGAGGTTGATCTTTTTAATTACGCTTCTTCTTGAAATTATATTTGGCTTACGAGTTTCTTTTTTATTAGTTTTGAAGCGTGTTTCGGTATCTTTTGATTTTAATCTTTTTAATTTGATACTAAGAGTAGTATCATTTTCAAAATGAATTGGGATTAAAAATTTCTCCTTGAATTGAAATCGTTTTTAAAACAAAAAGAATTCATTTATTTTAAAATATTTTCATTCCGGCCACAGTGAGAAGAGAATGGTAGAATTTTAATTAAGTTTATTCTTAAGGGGGTAGTTTTTACAAGTATTTTTTTTGTATGGTGTCCTTATTTCCGTTAATTTAAATTTTCTTTGGTAAGTTTATCCCTAAGGGGGTAGTTTATATAGATAGTAATGTTATTTTGGTTTCTAACAACATAGAGCATTTCCTCCCTAACCCTAAGCGCTCCCGGAGACTTCGGGGGCGAAGTCTGTTTTTAAGGGGGTAGTAATGAAATGCCCCGAAAACTTATAATCTTAAATATTATATTTAAATGAGACTTTATCATAAATATTAATCAAATAAATGATTTTGATTAAAATAAAAGGAAATTAATTAGGGAAAATCAAGGATAAATTTATAAGTATTTTAATTAGGAGGAATTTGGGGTATTTTAACTAATTAAAGATTTTAATTCGGGAATTAATTAAATAAATGATTTTATTTAAAATAAGAATGAGAAAATAGTTTTAAATTAATATTAATTTTATAAATAATTTAATGGAAGAAAATTAGGGTGTTTTGCTAATTAAAATGGAATTTATGGAAAGTCTTTTAAAAATCCTAATTTAGCCTAAAAAGGGATTTAAATATTATTTTATTTAAATATTATTATTTTTAAATATCCTAAATATTTAGATTAATTTAATTGGGCCTAACCTATTTTATTTCTCCTTTCCTTTTTCCCTTTTTCTTTTTCTTTCTTCCTTTTTCCTTTTCTTTTTCTTTCTTTTTCTTTTTCCTATTCTCCTCGCCGAACTGGGCCAGCTCGCGGCCCAGTTCCCCTTTTTCTTTTCTTCTTCTTCTTCTTCGGCGCGGCCCAGCCCGCGCGGCGCCCTTCGTCGCCCTTCCAACGCTGCGTTTTGGCTCGTTTTCCTCCGAAGCTCGTCGTTCCATTAAACGCACACTCGACCGCGCGCGAACCGGCCCGGTTCTTTCTTTTTCTTTTCTTTCCCGGCCGACCCGACCGCCTCCTCTTCTTCTTCCTTCTTCCTCCTTTCTCCTCCGTCGACGTCGCTGCAGTTCCCTCCTCCGTCAATGGCATCTCCGGTTACAATGAATAATACCGGCCGTTTCTTGTCTCATTGCCTTCCTATTAACTCCAGAAATAACTTCATATAATTATTGGACGTTAAATCTCGCCCGTTTCCTCTCCCCAGCCCCGCGAATCATCGAACCAACCCAAACGTCAACCGACCATTTAACGCCACCGGCCACCCAAATTCTTGCATTTAAAACTTCCATGTCGACCTCCAGCTCCTCATTATCCATTCCAACATCTATAAATAGCTGGATTGTAGGAGTTGTGGAAGATTTTTCTTCCCCGAAACCCTCGGCGAGGGCTGCCATCATCGAGACTTTAGACGCCTCTTCCGCCTCCGTTAGCCAATTTCAGCGCCACCGAAACCTTTCATTTTATTCCCTGCATTTTCCTCTAGCTAACTACGTTTCTCAAATTCCTCGATTCTTCTTGTACTGGCTTACATAGCCGTGCCAAGTTGGCTTCTTGTCTCGCCTGAATTTTTACCCAGAAAGCATTAAACCGCCTTCCGCCGCCGTGCGCCGCCACCTTTGGCTGCACCAACACCATCATTTTGTCCCTCTCCTCCTGGGAAACAATAAACACCTCTTATATCACCTCAATTCTCCCTATCTTTTTCCAACATCCATCTTTCCCTCTTTCTTCTGTTTTTCCGGCCACCGTCGCTGCCGCCGTGCACCACCGCCGGTGCCACCCATCCCCACCAGCTTAAGGTTGAACCCTAGACCCTCTCAACCATTTTCCATATTAGTATATGCCTTGATTTAATTTATTTCAATTATTTGCATATAAATACCATTATTATTATTCTTAATAATTATATTCTTAAGATGTTTTATTATTATTTGATGAGAAATTTTATTCTGAATTGTACTTGCAGGGTGGAGAGTGGTAATAAAACAATATTATTGATAGTTTCGAATTTTAAGTTATTAATTGAATTATTATGGGATTATTATCATTCTTCTTCTTATTATTATTAATATTATAATTATTAGAATAAATATTTATTAATATCATTTTACTAATTATTCTGGAAAATATTAGGCCCTAATTTTGTATTAACATTTGCACTTATTTATTTTAGTATTATTGTTTCTATTGTTCTTATAACTATTGATGATAATATTATCAGTATTATCTTTATTTTTTAATATTATTATATATGTTAGTAATTTTATTATTTATATTAAATAAGTGGTAAGTCATTAGTTATAAGTAGGGTTGAAAACCCCACTTTAAATTTTAAAGCTTATTATTATTATTATTTATATTCTCATTGATAGTAACTTTATTAATTTTGATATTATTATATTTAGTATCATTATTATCATTAGGGTAAAATCTTTAACCCTATATTATCAAGGTTTATAATATCTCTATTATTTTTAGCAAAGTTATAATTTTGTTAAAGTTATTTTATTAATATGTTATTACTTGGTCAAAGCCCTAAGGAGGCGTAGGAATGTGCTCCAAGACCGGTGTCGTTTCAGGTAAGGGGTGCTAAGGCCTTTTATGTGCTAATGTGCATTGTGTGATTCATATGCTATGCATTCTATGTTTATGATTATTAATTATGCTGTATATGCTATGACATGGAGTTGAAGTGTGTTTTCGTATGGCATGTGTAATATTTGTGTATGACCCTGTAAGACATGCATGTGAGGATGCTGATATGATTTTATGTGGGAGAAAGGATGAAAAAGGAGGATGGGGAAAGAAGTTGACTAAGGCAAGTGAGTTGACCTAATTTTATGAATTTATGAGGAATAATCTATTGCATGGTTTTATTTGGAAGAATGAAATCTAAGATGTTATATGGGAGAATCAAATTATTATTCGTGAGGAAGAATCTAATTTATGATTTAATTGGGAGAATCTCATTTATAATAGTATTTGGGAGAATCTAATTTATGATTTGTCTGGTAAAATCCAATTTATGGTTTTATATGGGGAAGTTTAATTTATGGTTTGGTATGATTTTATGTGAGAGAAATTAATATATGGTTTGTAAGGAAGAATTTAATTTATGATTTGATTGGGAGAATATAATTTATGATTTGTTTGGGAGAATCCAATCTATGGTTTTGCTTGGGAGATTCTAATTTATGATTTTATGGGGAAGAATCTAACTTATGGTCTTGGATGGTAGAATCTAATTTGTGGTTATGAAAGGGGAGAATCTAATCAATTGTATTATGTGGAAAAATCTTTGGGTTTTATATGATTTGAATCTTTGTGTTGGTATGGATTGAATTTAGGGTTTTGTGTGAATGAATCTTTGGGTTGTATATGGTTTGAACTTAGGGTTTGGTAAGGATGGATACTTAGTTTGGTATGAATGAATCTTTGGGTTTTATATGGTTTGAATCTGATGTTTGGTATGAATGAATCTTTGAGTTATGTGGATTGATTTTAGGGTTTTGTATGATGAGACTCTGGGTTTGTATAATGGTTAATGGTTGTATGGTGGTATTAGGGTTTGCATGGAAGTTAATAATTGCATGGGATGTGTAAAGTTTTTATGAGAGTGAAGTTTATGTATGGAACGCTGCTTTGGGATTTAAGGAAGGTAATGTAAGTGTTGTTTGGGTGTTTAAGCACTTGGGATGAAAAAATATCATGTGGAGCAAATTAAGGGTACGAAGTAGACTAAATTAGGGTTTTGGGATAAAACCCTAGAGTGAGATGTGAAGTAGAATTGGAGGATAATTGTGAAGGGAGCAATCTATGCATGTCTAGGGTTTGGTGGTAGCACGTGTGTAATTGGTGAATAAAGTATGATGATGAATATGGAATTTATGATTTATGATTCGTGCTTGTGCATGGTGAAAGCTTTTGAATAAGATACTTAAGACACTAATCATTTGAAGTGGAAGATTATTGAGCCGAGTCCAAACCGATCCACCGGTCAGGAATAGTGGTTAGGACGCGTAGTCCTATGTGCGACCGATCCACCGGTTATAATAGTGGTTAGGACATGAGGTCCTATATGTGACCGGCCCACCGGTAATAATAGTGGGGACTCGAGCTCAATAAACACAAACCAGTATCATTAAAGCTCTTAAAAGATACTAATTACTTACAGTGGAACACCATGCGAGGAGGAACCAAACCGATCCACCGTTAGGAATAGTGGTTAGGGTTGCTACCCTATGTGTGACCGATCCACCGGTAATAATAGTGGTTAGGGCGTGATGCTCTATTGTGACCGATCCACCGGTAATAATAGTGGTTTAGGGCGTGATGCTCTATTGTGACCGATCCACCGGTAATAATAGTGGTTAGGGCGTGATGCTCTATTGTGACCGGCCCACCGTTATAATAGTGGGGTGTTCCTCTGCTCGCATGGATTTGATAAAAGGCATGGTGTGAATTGGATTATGATAAGAGATTAATTAAACAATTAATCTGGATTATGATTGGGCATTTGTACTTTTACCTGAATTGTTCATATACCTTTATATTGTTATATTGGATTATGCCTATTATTATTCTGCATGGATTATGTGCTTACGTGTTGGCCTTAGTGCTCGGTTACCTTACTCAGTACGTAGCGTACTGATCACCCTTTTTATGGGTGCTGCTCATTCCCACGAGTAGTATGCCCTTCTGATTTGTGCAGGTGGGGCGAGATATCAGTTGGGGCTGAGTGTTGAGCATGTATGGCTCGAGATTCAAGAGAGTTGTGGCCATATTATAGTCTTTATATGACTCTAATTCTTTTTGTTAATCTTTTATCGGTTGTAAGTTTAATTCTCTTTTGGAAATGAATTACATTTCTTGATGCGTACTCTGATTTTGTTTTACAACCGTTTAATGCTTATTTGGAAATTGAATTGTATTGATTATTTCTTTTCTTAGCCTTAGCACTTGGTACTGGAACGGTCGGAGAGAACCGGTCTGGTACTAAGTGTGGCGGTAACATTTCCAGAATTCACAGGTTTTCAGTGCTTCTAATTTAATTGCTTCCGCTTTTAAGAAAAAAAAAATTTAGTGAATTTTGGGGTGTTAATAAGTGGTATCAGAGCGGTTGTTCCTTTCGGACACGCTCTTTTGTTTTTTTAAAATGTTTTAAGCTGATACCATAAGTGGTATCAAAGCAGGTTTCGACCATGCTCTTCTACTTTTAAACTTTTAAGATGATACCACAAGATGGTATCGAAGTTGATTTCAACCAAGCTCCTTATTTTTAAATTTTTCTTTAAGCTGATACCACAAGGTGGTATCAGAGTTGGTTCCGATAACCACGCTCTTGTTTGAAGATTTTTAATTTAGCCAAGTGTTCCTTGTTTTTAAAACATTTATGCTCAGAGTTGGTTTTAAAAATCATTTTCTATTTTAAATATTTAGCTGATACCACAAAGCGGTATCGGAGTGGTTGATTCTTCGAACACGCTCTTTCGATTTTAAAAATTTTTAGTTGATATCACAAGTTGGTATCGAATCTGGTTTTGACTGTGCTCTTTTGTTTTTAATATTTTTAAGTTGGTACCACCATTTGGTACCAGTGAGGTTGATCTTTTTAATTACGCTTCTTCTTGAAATTATATTTGGCTTACGAGTTTCTTTTTTATTAGTTTTGAAGCGTGTTTCGGTATCTTTTGATTTTAATCTTTTTAATTTGATACTAAGAGTAGTATCATTTTCAAAATGAATTGGGATTAAAAATTTCTCCTTGAATTGAAATCGTTTTTAAAACAAAAAGAATTCATTTATTTTAAAATATTTTCATTCCGGCCACAGTGAGAAGAGAATGGTAGAATTTTAATTAAGTTTATTCTTAAGGGGGTAGTTTTACAAGTATTTTTTTTGTATGGTGTCCTTATTTCCGTTAATTTAAATTTTCTTTGGTAAGTTTATCCCTAAGGGGGTAGTTTATATAGATAGTAATGTTATTTTGGTTTCTAACAACATAGAGCATTTCCTCCCTAACCCTAAGCGCTCCCGGAGACTTCGGGGGCGAAGTCTGTTTTTAAGGGGGTAGTAATGAAATGCCCCGAAAACTTATAATCTTAAATATTATATTTAAATGAGACTTTATCATAAATATTAATCAAATAAATGATTTTGATTAAAATAAAAGGAAATTAATTAGGGAAAATCAAGGATAAATTTATAAGTATTTTAATTAGGAGGAATTTGGGGTATTTTAACTAATTAAAGATTTTAATTCGGGAATTAATTAAATAAATGATTTTATTTAAAATAAGAATGAGAAAATAGTTTTAAATTAATATTAATTTTATAAATAATTTAATGGAAGAAAATTAGGGTGTTTTGCTAATTAAAATGGAATTTATGGAAAGTCTTTTAAAAATCCTAATTTAGCCTAAAAAGGGATTTAAATATTATTTTATTTAAATATTATTATTTTAAATATCCTAAATATTTAGATTAATTTAATTGGGCCTAACCTATTTTATTTCTCCTTTCCTTTTTCCCTTTTTCTTTTTCTTTCTTCCTTTTTCCTTTTCTTTTTCTTTCTTTTTCTTTTTCCTATTCTCCTCGCCGAACTGGGCCAGCTCGCGCCCAGTTCCCCTTTTTCTTTTCTTCTTCTTCTTCTTCGGCGCGGCCCAGCCCGCGCGGCGCCCTTCGTCGCCCTTCCAACACTGCGTTTTGGCTCGTTTTCCTTCCGAACTCGTCGTTCCATTAAACGCACACACTCGGCGCGCGCGAACCGGCCCGGTTCTTTCTTTTTTCTTTTCTTTCCCCGCCCGACCCGACCGCCTCCTCTTCTTCTTCCTTCTTCCTCCTTTCTCCTCCGTCGACGTCGCTGCAGTTCCCTCCTCGTCAATGGCATCTCCGGTTACAATGAATAATACCGGCCGTTTCTTGTCTCATTGCCTTCCTATTAACTCCAGAAATAACTTCAATATAATTATTGGACTTAAATCTCGCCCGTTTCCTCCCCCAGCCCCAGCGAATCATCGAACCAACCCAAACGTCCAACCGACCATTTTAACGCCACCGCCACACCAAATTCTTGCATTTAAAACTTCCATGTCGACCTCCAGCTCCTCATTATCCATTCCAACATCTATAAATAGCTGGATTGTAGGAGTTGTGGAAGATTTTTCTTCCCGAAACCCTCGGCGAGGGCTGCCATCCATCATCGAGACTTTAGACGCCTCTTCCGCCTCCGTTAGCCAATTTCAGCGCCACCGAAAACCTTTCATTTTATTCCCTGCATTTTCCTCTAGCTAACTACGTTTCTCAAATTCCTCGATTCTTCTTGTACTGGCTTACATAGCCGTGCCAAGTTGGCTTCTTGTCTCGCCTGAATTTTTACCCAGAAAGCATTAAACGCCTTCCGCGCGCCGTGCGCCGCCCCTTTGGCTGCACCAACACCATCATTTTGTCCTCTCCTCCTGGGAAACAATAAACACCTCTTATATCACCTCAATTCTCCCTATCTTTTTCCCACATCCATCTTTCCCTCTTTTCTTCTGTTTTTCCGGCCACCGTCGCTGCCGCCGTGCACCACCGCCGGTGCCACCCATCCCCACCAGCTTAAGGTTGAACCCTAGACCCTCTCAACCATTTTCCATATTAGTATATGCCTTGATTTAATTTATTTCAATTATTTGCATATAAATACCATTATTATTATTCTTAATAATTATATTCTTAAGATGTTTTATTATTATTTGATGAGAAATTTTATTCTGAATTGTACTTGCAGGGTGGAGAGTGGTAATAAAACAATATTATTGATAGTTTCGAATTTTAAGTTATTAATTGAATATTATGGGATTATTATCATTCTTCTTCTTATTATTATTAATATTATAATTATTAGAATAAATATTTTATTAATATCATTTTACTAATTATTCTGGAAATATTAGGCCCTAATTTTGTATTAACATTTGCACTTATTTATTTTAGTATTATTGTTTCTATTGTTCTTATAACTATTGATGATAATATTATCAGTATCTTTATTATTTTTAATATTATTATATATGTTAGTAATTTTATTATTTATATTAAATAAGTGGTAAGTCATTAGTTATAAGTAGGGTTGAAAACCCCACTTTAAATTTTAAAGCTTATTATTATTATTATTTATATTCTCATTGATAGTAACTTTATTAATTTTGATATTATTATATTTAGTATCATTATTATCATTAGGGTAAAATCTTTAACCCTATATTATCAAGGTTTATAATATCTCTATTATTTTTAGCAAAGTTATAATTTTGTTAAAGTTATTTTATTAATATGTTATTACTTGGTCAAAGCCCTAAGGAGGCGTAGGAATGTGCTCCAAGACCGGTGTCGTTTCAGGTAAGGGGTGCTAAGGCCTTTTATGTGCTAATGTGCATTGTGTGATTCATATGCTATGCATTCTATGTTTATGATTATTAATTATGCTGTATATGCTATGACATGGAGTTGAAGTGTGTTTTCGTATGGCATGTGTAATATTTGTGTATGACCCTGTAAGACATGCATGTGAGGATGCTGATATGATTTTATGTGGGAGAAAGGATGAAAAAGGAGGATGGGGAAAGAAGTTGACTAAGGCAAGTGAGTTGACCTAATTTTATGAATTTATGAGGAATAATCTATTGCATGGTTTTATTTGGAAGAATGAAATCTAAGATGTTATATGGGAGAATCAAATTATTATTCGTGAGGAAGAATCTAATTTATGATTTAATTGGGAGAATCTCATTTATAATAGTATTGGGAGAATCTAATTTATATGATTTGTCTGGTAAAATCCAATTTATGGTTTTATATGGGGAAGTTTAATTTATGGTTTGGTATGATTTTATGTGAGAGAAATTAATATATGGTTTGTAAGGAAGAATTTAATTTATGATTTGATTGGGAGATATAATAATTTATGATTTGTTTGGGAAATCCAATCTATGGTTTTGCTTGGGAGATTCTAATTTATGATTTTATGGGGAAGAATCTAACTTATGGTCTTGGATGGTAGAATCTAATTTGTGGTTATGAAAGGGAGAATCTAATCAATTGTATTATGTGGAAAAATCTTTGGGTTTTATATGATTTGAATCTTTGTGTTGGTATGGATTGAATTTAGGGTTTTGTGTGAATGAATCTTTGGGTTGTATATGGTTTGAACTTAGGGTTTGGTAAGGATGGATACTTAGTTTGGTATGAATGAATCTTTGGGTTTTATATGGTTTGAATCTGAGGTTTGGTATGAATGATCTTTGAGTTATGTGGATTGATTTTAGGGTTTTGTATGATGAGACTCTGGGTTTGTATAATGGTTAATGGTTGTATGGTGGTATTAGGGTTTGCATGGAAGTTAATAATTGCATGGGATGTGTAAAGTTTTTATGAGAGTGAAGTTTATGTATGGAACGCTGCTTTGGGATTTAAGGAAGGTAATGTAAGTGTTGTTTGGGTGTTTAAGCACTTGGGATGAAAAATATCATGTGGAGCAAATTAAGGGTACGAAGTAGACTAAATTAGGGTTTTGGGATAAAACCCTAGAGTGAGATGTGAAGTAGAATTGGAGGATAATTGTGAAGGGAGCAATCTATGCATGTCTAGGGTTTGGTGGTAGCACGTGTGTAATTGGTGAATAAAGTATGATGATGAATATGGAATGTATGATTTATGATTCGTGCTTGTGCATGGTGAAAGCTTTTGAATAAGATACTTAAGACACTAATCATTTGAAGTGGAAGATTATTGAGCCGAGTCCAAACCGATCCACCGGTCAGGAATAGTGGTTAGGACGCGTAGTCCTATGTGCGACCGATCCACCGGTTATAATAGTGGTTAGGACATGAGGTCCTATATGTGACCGGCCCACCGGTAATAATAGTGGGGTGACTCGAGCTCAATAAACACAAACCAGTATCATTAAAGCTCTTAAAAGATACTAATTACTTACAGTGGAACACCATGCGAGGAGGAACCAAACCGATCCACCGGTTAGGAATAGTGGTTAGGGTTGCTACCCTATGTGTGACCGATCCACCGGTAATAATAGTGGTTAGGGCGTGATGCTCTATTGTGACCGATCCACCGGTAATAATAGTGGTTAGGGCGTGATGCTCTATTGTGACCGGCCCACCGGTTATAATATGGGGGTGTTCCTCTGCTCGCATGGATTTGATAAAAGGCATGGTGTGAATTGGATTATGATAAGAGATTAATTAAACAATTAATCTGGATTATGATTGGGCATTTGTACTTTTACCTGAATTGTTCATATACCTTTATATTGTTATATTGGATTATGCCTATTATTATTCTGCATGGATTATGTGCTTACGTGTTGGCCTTAGTGCTCGGTTACCTTACTCAGTACGTAGCGTACTGATCACCCTTTTTATGGGTGCTGCTCATTCCCACGAGTAGTATGCCCTTCTGATTTGTGCAGGTGGGCGAGATATCAGTTGGGGCTGAGTGTTGAGCATGTATGGCTCGAGATTCAAGAGAGTTGTGGCCATATTAAGTCTTTATATATGACTCTAATTCTTTTTGTTAATCTTTTATCGGTTGTAAGTTTAATTCTCTTTTGGAAATGAATTACATTTCTTGATGCGTACTCTGATTTTGTTTTACAACCGTTTAAAATGCTTATTTGGAAATTGAATTGTATTGATTATTTCTTTTCTTAGCCTTAGCACTTGGTACTGGAACGGTCGGAGAGAACCGGTCTGGTACTAAGTGTGGCGGTAACATTTCCAGAATTCACAGGTTTTCAGTGCTTCTAATTTAATTGCTTCCGCTTTTAAGAAAAAAAAAATTTAGTGAATTTTGGGGTGTTACAGTAGAGGAGGTTGTAGTGGTTAGTTTGGTGGCTTAGGTGGTGGAAAAGGTGACAGAAAGAGGTGATACAGGGTGATTGCTGAGAAGGAAGAAAACAAAGAGAAAAGAAGAGAGGAGGAAGAAAGGGGTTGTAGGGTGGCTTGAGAGGAGGTGTGATGGTTCAAGGGTGAGGTAGAGGGTGACAGGGGTGGTGTAGGTGGCTAGTGCGGTGGTGGAAGCGACGGAGCAAAAGAAAGGAGAGAGATGGAAGGAGAATAAAGGAGAGAAAGAAGGTGAGGCAAGGCATGGGAGGCTCGAAAAATGGCATAAAGAGGCAGGGAGGGAAAAAGAAAAAGAAGAGGAAGAGAAAGGAGGGGATAAGGGGCTCAGTAGGGTAGCGGCAGGGTGATAGAAGTATGGGAATGGCAGGGAGAGGGAAGGGAAAGTAGGAGCATAGGCAAGGAAAGAGAGAGGTGGTGCGCCGAGATAAGGTAGGAAAAATGGCTAGAGAGATAGAGAGATAGGGAGATCAGTAGGGGGAGGAGGGTTGCAGGTGGGGCGGCAGGAGATGGAAGTGGTGGTCAAGTGCAATGTCGAAGAAAGGAAGAAGAAGAAATAAATGAGGGGGAGGCTGGTGTGTGCGTTCAGGCTAGTGAAGAGGAAGAGGGGAGTGGGTTGGCTCGGTCGGTGGAGAAGGAAGGAAAGAAAGGAAGGGAGGACTGCTCAGGCTCGTGCGGGGAGGAAGGAAGAAAAAAAGAGGGAGTGGGGCCAAGGGAAAGAAATGGGAAGCAGGGGAGGAGGGAGAGATGGGCCAATGGCCGAATGCACAAGGGAGAGGGAGGCAGGCCAAGGCTTGATAGCTCGAAGGAAGAAAAAGGAAAAAGAAAGAAAGGAGAAAAAGGAGAAAAAGAGAAGGAAAAGTAAAAAAGGAAAAAGGAAAGGGAAAATGGGATAAAATAAAATAATTTAATTTATAAAATAATAAAATACAATATTTTTGGGTAATAAATTTATTTAATAATTTTATTTAATATAATTAAATATATGGGTTTAAAAAGGATAATTTTTGTAAAATAATGGTTTCAAAAATTGTTTAAATAAAAAGAGTATGATAAAATAACAAAATATTTATATCCAATTTTATATACTTAAAATTCCATAAAATAATTAAATTAAATAAATTTAAGAACTAATTTATTCCAAATAAAAGTTACGTATTAAATTATAGGCTATTAAAATTTTAGGGATTACAGACCATGAGAAACATACATTA
The DNA here is from genome assembly GCA_030549775.1 of Tamarix chinensis. Lineage (NCBI taxonomy): Eukaryota > Viridiplantae > Streptophyta > Magnoliopsida > Caryophyllales > Tamaricaceae > Tamarix > Tamarix chinensis. Next base: position 58,061,969 of record CM060177.1, on the reverse strand, counting down.
ATCACATACTTAACTAATTTTATTTGCTTCCAACATTATGAAGTAACCAAAATTAGGACTATTGTCAATGTCACTATAAGTAGTCCACTAAGGGTAATGTAACACCCCAAATTTTGGAACTTAAAAATTTATTTTTAAAAAGTTAATAGTGGAAGTCAAAATACAAAACATGGGGTTGTCACGTTGTATCCAACATAAAAGAGGCACTCCCTATGCCCAGTCCATGTCGATTGCATGGCAAATGTAACTTCATCCTTACGAATCAAATGTGGGAAGCACTTTATTCCACCACGATACAAGATATGAAAAAGAGAGAAGGGAATAAATAGTAAAAACAAAGGACTAGGAGTACACAGAGAGAGATAGAAATATCCAAATAACCATACCCTTTACCAAAACATTTAGAGCTCAACCAAAGCAAGCACATCAAGCTATCAGTCATCAATCACTTGCAAAACAAGGCAGGTCTACTAGTGGGAATGAGTAGCACCCATGAAACGGGTGATCCGTATGCTACGTACTGAGCAAGGGAACAATATTATCAAAATAGGAATACAAGTAGCACATGCTTCCACATTAAATGATAAAGGAAAATACAAATAAATAAATGATAATCTTATAGGGCATAATACGATCTAGATCCTTTTATATGCGATGAGTGCAGGAATCCCACTATTTTTAAACCGATGGAACGATCTGAAACTTCTCAGGGACAACACACCCAAGCCACTATTTTTTCTGATGGAATAAAGATTAAAATCATCATCTTGGGACAGAACGCTCCCGAGCCACTATTCTACTTGGTGAAATGGGAATACATATATATAGATTTAAGAAAAATAATCCTATGGCCCTACTCACGTGCTCTTTTACTTTAAGTGATTAGCATCTTATTTAAGATTGATGCTCGGGCATAGAACATAGTCAAATAGATATGAATATAATATAGGTCCAAAACCTCAAGTCTTGTCAAACCCTAATTACACTTCCTTTAGTGTTAATTCTCCTATGTTAGTTTATCCACTCACATTATATTACGACATCCCCTAAATTCCATCATTAATATCATACCCAAAAATCAAAACCTAATTCTTATGATTTGATTTAGTAATCTCATTCCAATGTATATATATATCACACACTGAGGTATCCAAGTCTAAATTCCAATAAATTATCATATTCCTTCATATAAATGGTTCATCATTTCTAATTTCCAATAGTTATTATCTAATCCATGAAGATGGAATCGTAATATTAACATCTCAAGATGACTCATCCCAAATTTGCTATTAAACATTTATGAACCCCAAAATAACGATAATATTCCCATGAATTACTCAAATTATTATTATCATAATTTAAGTCTCCTAACACATAAATTACCAAACTTCTTTAATACCCCATAATGACCAAGTTACCCTTTTAGCATAATTAACAACTTTATTTCATAAAATATTATGCCTTCCGTACATATTATTTTTCCAAGTCCTCATTCATCATCACATCTCATGAGAGACCATAAGCCCATTTACCACAACTCACTCAAACCACATTCCATTCCTTTAGTTATAAATTTCACTAATATGGCATTATCATTATTCAATCTATAATTCATACCTTAAGTTATATTTTCACAAATATGACATTCTCATCATTCAACCCATATTTCATACTTAAGTTATATTTTCACAAACATAACATTCTCATCAATCAACCCATAATTCATACCTTAAGATATAATTTCACTACTATGTCATTATCTTCATTCAACCCATATTTCATACCTTAAGTTATATTTTCACAAATATTACATCCTCATAAACGAACAAATAATTCATACCTTAAGATATAATTTAATAAGTGTGTCATTATCCTCATTCAACCTATATTTCATACCTTAAGTTATATTTTCACAAATATAACATTCTCATCAATCAACCCATAATTCATACCTTAAGATATAATTTCACAAGTGTGATGTTATCATTATTCAACCATAGATATATTTCCACATGTGTGATATCATCATCATTCAACCATAGATATATTTCCACAAGTACAAGTATGATATTAGCATCATTCAACCCTTATTTCATGCTATAAGATGCATTCTCACAAATAAGATATTATTGTCACAATCATAACATAATGGTATCTCTTACAACTCTTATTTTCTTTCAACATAACATTCATGACATCACAAATTATCAATATCGACATACGTTATATATTATAGTAGTAATATCATGAAAACACATTTAGACATACAAGCAAATATCATCAAAAGTCCTACGCATCGAATAGTATCCTTACCAACTAGGGCACCAGGCTCTAGCGCACAAATCCTAGACTCCCTTTGAGATCAATGGAAGATCACCTATGAGAACAAGATAAAATATGATTAGGATTGATGGTTAAAAATTTAGAGGGAGATCATGGTAGTGAAGGATAAAAATGGAATTTACCAAAGTTAATTTCATACTTGAATTATATGGAAGTGTAGAAGAATGTGTGGTGGAGCTAGGTCAAATTTTGGTATTGTTTGGATAAGATTTGGGGTGAAAGGAGGGTTACAAGACTAAAATAGAAAGTTGCACTACCAGGGGTGTAAAAGTTGCACAGCTGTGCAACACAGAGTCGAGGGAAAATAAAACACATGGCTAGGTGGTACAGAAGATGCACAGTCATGTAAAATCAGGTCGAGAGGAAAAATTATGCACGATCAAATGGTGAAAAGGTTGTACGGTTATGTAGAAGGAGATTTTAAGCATTATACGGCCATGCGGCAGGCCGTGAACCGGCAGTATACACTACTACACTACAAGCAATGAGAGGAAGAAGAGGGGAAAAGAGGCAGCAATCAGAGCTAATGGCCGGCAATGAAGAGGGGGAAGGTTGGGGTGACCTTAGTGGTTAGTCCATTGACCAAAGGGCGGCGAGTGGATGCCAAGGTAGTGCACGGTGGTGGGAGATGGTGGTATGAAAGCTAAAATAGGGAAAGGAAGGGAAAGGAGAAGAATAAAGGAAAAAGAAGGGGAGGAAAAGGGTGAGGGAGCACGGTAATGGCTTTTTGGCACAAAATATCAGCAGAGTGAGGCAAAACTAAAGAGAAGTAGGGAGAGTGTGAGGTGTGTATATATATATATGTGTGTGTGTGTGTGTGCATGTGTGATGTGTGGTATGGTTTGTGGAAGGGAGAAAAAGAATAGGGGTGGTGTGCAATGGGGAGGATTATGATGGATGTAGCTGCAAGTTGATGATGACGGTGATGGTTGAAAAGGATGACTAGGGTAGGGTAGTAGCTACAAAGTGAGGGTGGTGATGGTTGATGGAAGTGTTATGTAAGGGTGGAAAGGATAAGAAGGCTACAAGGAGATGGGGTGGTGTGCAGGGTGTAAGTCTGCAAGGATGGGAGATGAAAAAGAAGAAAAAGAAGAAAGGTAATGGGTGATGGATAAGGGTGAAGAAAGGTGATGGGTGGTAGTGCAAGTGGGGGTGCAAGAGTTGTAGCAAAGGTGTGTTGGAGAAGTGGAAGAGGGAAAGAAAAGAAAAGAAAAGGAAAAAGGAAAAGAAAAGGAAAAGAGAAAAGGTTGAGTGGATTAGTTTAGGGTGATTTACATTAGTTAAGGGTAATTTGGATTAGCAGAAATTTTAGCGGATTTGGTTTTGGTTTATAAATTATGGTTTAACAAAGATAAGGTTCCAGAATCAGTTAAAATTTCAAGTTAAATGATAGGTTAAGGCTAATATAGGATTTATTAGGATTGGAATCAAATTAGGTGCTAGTGATGTGGGATTAGGATAAGGAAATTCTTAGGTTATTACAGGTATCCTAGGGTCATATACTCACACTTAAGCACTTTAGGTCAAAATGACCAAAATACCCCTAAGGCTAAGGCTACCTCTTTACCATCCATTTCCTTCACAAAATCCATTTTATTTTATCAACATGTCATAAAAAGGACAACACACTGTAACTAAGCCATTAATCATGTGCTTAATTTTCACAACACACTAGATGACCATTTAAATATGATATCCTAATATGTTCTTTTACAACAACCAAACACACATTCTCAAGATTAATCAACAATTAATGCAATTCCTACATGTTTATGAGAATAACAACATAGAATGCCCCCAAATTTCCGAAATACCCCTACATATTCCAAAGTATTAATGATGCTGAACATGCATATGATGTAGGAGCAAAAACTAAAGAATTGTCATTCATCATTATGGAACTAATTTTTCTTCATTTGGAAAGGATCTCCCGCAAAATTGAAGACAAACAAATGGTTATATTTCTAGTTATACATGAAACGTAGCATATAAGCAACTAGGCGTATACATGCATGTGTATGGCATACATGGAGTGCATGGCTTTGAGCATGGGGAGATAATGTGCAGCTTGCATGTGTGTAACTTTTGATTAAACTAATTAATTAATTAATTAGTATGGTTGAAGAATAGCTAGAGAATAAAGTTAGTGTAAAGTAGCATAATAATATGGTTTGAGCGAGCATTCTTCAGGGATGGACAAGAAGAAAAAAACTTCGCCAATTTTGGTTGTTTCGCTTAGGGCAATGGCTAATGATGGTGCTAGAAAGGCATCGAAAGATGATGTTTTGGTTGGGAAGGACATGATTTCTTATCTGAAGGATTTAGAGCAAGGGGATGTACTAATCTTATGGAATGAGAGGGATTTGATCAACATGGTTATCAATGATGTGGGAGCCAATAAGCATTCAGAATTTTGTATCATTAAATCTAATACCTCTGCAAAGGGCCATGTAGACGGATCAGCCAGTCTTGATTGTTTAAATTCTGATAACATGGTTGAGACGACAATATGGGATCGTATTCAGCCTGCTTCACCCCCTAACTCTTCCTCTTGGAGGGATGCTCTCATAGGCAACTGTATACCTAGTCATGGACAGGCATTATCCTTTCAGAATCGCTCTTATGAGAATGGGAAGTTGATGGTTAAGTTAGATAAGCAAGATGTGAGACTAAGGTTGTCCAATGGGTTAATACTTTGATTGGTTTTGTCTTTAGGGATGCCCCATCATACAATTAGATTTGTGGTTTCATTCATAGGCACTGGATTGGTATTAAATTGCCATAAGTCATTTTACATACTTCTAGTTATTATCCTTTTCGGTTTCATTCTAAAGAGGATGTAAATTAGATTCTCGACTAGCATTGGACATTCTTCAATAGATCTTTTGTTTTGAAAATGTGGCATAGGAGATTGAAATTTAATCCTGATGAGATGCAAGTACTACCTTTATGGATCAGGTTTCCTAACCTTCCCTTGGAATGCGAGTCATCAAACTCTCTAAGTAAAATTGCAAGTGTTATTGGTGTTCCTGTATATATTGATGCTATTATAGCATCTAAGGAATGAGCATCTTATCCTAGAGTTCTGGTTGAGGTTGATGTCAAAAAACCTCTATTGAATTCATTCATTATCCTAGATCTAGATGGGGTGGAACTTGAACAAAAGGTGGAGTATGATTGGAAGCCTGTTTATTATCCTTTATGTGACTATTTTGGCCATAACACCAGGAGGTGTAGGTGTTATCAACCAACTGTAAAAGAAGCCCATGGGAAATATGGAGAATGGAGAATGGTGCTGGACCTTAGGAAAGGAAAAGCTATTGCAAATGAAGAAAGCCACCAGCCAGAGATGTTGATTGATCCACTAGTGAATGAGCTTATAGATGATCAACAAAATGTTGGTGCTTCTGATAGCTCCATGCTTCATGGTTTTTCTACCCCACCTATTCAAGAAACTACTTCATTTATAGGGGGAGAAATCCATGACAATAAAGGAAATAGAGAGAAACCCTTTCCCTACTTCTAAACCAAGGATGACAAGGCAGCAAAGAGTTGTACTTTTTAGTACTCAGGACGGTTCTGGTGGATACCCTATGGGAGTAGTTGATAGAGATGTAAGTTTTGATGGTGGTGGATAGGGATTTTCTTTTATTGATCCTGGTGGAAATTTTTAGTGCTTGGAATGTTCGTGACTTGAATAAGACTTCCAAACATAAGGAAGTCAAGCGTTTTTGTGAGATGAATAAACTTTCATTGATTAGTCTTCTTGAAACTAGAGTTAAAGAACAATTTTTTATCTATTTTAATTAATTTTAAAAGGGGTTAAGAAGCTATTAATAATTACTCCCCCCATCCACATGGAAGGATTTGGGTTCTCTAAGATCCTAACATTTGGATGCTATCATCCTCCATCATGTTTGACCAAGCTATTTTATGTAGTATTACTAATCTGCAGACTTCTGCAAGTTTCTCTATGGCTTTTATCTATGCTCATAATAGTGGGACAGATCGAAGAGTTTTATGGCAATGGTTGAGGACTCATTCTCCAAGTAATGTCCCATGGATTATATTAAGTGATTTTAATGTGGTTCTGAATGGTAATGAAATGTTTCAAGGTGGTATCACTAATGCCTCTAATATCCAAGATTTTAGGGAATGTTTTCTGGATCTTGGTCTCTTTGATCTTTAGGGTCAAGGATGTCACTTTGCTTGGTCAAATTGTAGGGTTGGAGAAGAAGTGGTATTCTGTAAGTTGGATAAGGCTCTTGTAAATATGGCCTGGTTGGACTCTATTCGTCATTCAATGGCTGAGTTTTTGAGTCCTTTAATTTCTTATCATAGTCCTGTGGTTATCTAGTCGCATATTCCACTTCTTATAGGGCATAAACCTGTTATATTCTTCTAGTTCTAGACTGAAAATGAGGAGTTCTTACCACTTGTTAAAAGTGCATGGAGTCTTAAAATGGGTGGTAATCGTTTGCTAACGATTTCCAAGAGATTATTCTTTTTGAAGAAGGATTTCAAGAAACTTAATAAGGAAAAGTATTGTTCCATCTCTTATCAAGTTAATGTTGCTAGAGAAGAGGTGGTCACATTGCAAAAACTCATTTGCTCCAACCCTGCTGATATTATTCAAAGGGATCAGCTTTATCTGAAGGAGAAGTATTACCACCACTTGTTACATTATGAGGAAATGTTTTTAAGATAGAAAGCATGTTTAGTGGCTCCATTGTGGTGATTCTAATCACAAGTATTTTTTTCTAAGCTTAAGGAAAGATAGCTGAGGAAGTCAATGGTGGTGATGCTAAACTCTCAAGACAAGGAAATTAGAGGGGCAAAAAATTTACAGGATTCTTTTATTGCTTGTTATGAACAGCTTCTGGAGACTGAGCAAAGGATGATGGGAGTTTTGGATCATTCTGCTATTAAGCCTCGATTTTCACTAGCTCAACAAGCAGGCCTTACTGCACCTATATCCAAAGATGATGTTAAAGAGGTTATATTCTCTATGGGAGACACTAAAGCTCCTACAGTTGATGGGTACTCTATAGGCGTCTTTAAATAGAGTTGGAATATTGTTGCTAATGAGCTTCTTTGGGCTACAAGATAATTCTTTGCATCTAGGTTCTTGCTTAGGAAAGTGAATGTTACTACCTTAACTCTTGTCCCAGAGAAGCCAAATGCAAACAAAGTGTCTGAATTTCGACCCATTGCTTGGTGTAATGAGATTTATAAAATCATATCAAAGATTTTTGTATAGAGAATGAAGATTATTATGCCTTCTATCATTGACATCTCTCATAATACTTTCATCAAGGGTAGAAGTATTGGAGAAAATATTCTCTTGGCTTATGAGCTAGTCAGGAAGTATACTACCAGTGGTATATCACCTAGATGCATACTGAAGATTGATCTTCAAAAAGCTTATGACATGGTGATTTGGAATTTTTTGCAGAATGTATTACTTTTATATGGCTTTCCACATCAATTTGTTAAGTTAATTATGGCATGTGTCACTTATGTTTCCTTCTCTTTGAGCTTCAATGGAGTGCTTTCTCCTCCTTTTCCTTGTAAGAGGGGATTAAGACAAGGAGATCCTCTATCCTCTTATCTGTTTGTTCTAGTGATGGACTACTTTAGCAGATCTTTGAAGAAATTATGGTTGATCTAAGATTTCATGGTCACCCTAAGTGTAAAACTTTGAGGTTTATCAATCTTAATTTTGCTGATGATCTGTTGCTATTTTGCAAAGGAGATCTACGGAGTATTCTTTGTTTACAAGAGGTTTTATCTTAGTTTTCTACATTGTCTGGATTGTCTATCAATCCAATGAAGTGTAGTGTTTACTTTGGAGGTGTCTCTAAGAAGATTTAAGCTTCCATTCTATCTCACTTAAGTTTCCCTGCAAGCTCATTTCCTATAACCTATTTGGGGCTCCCTTTGTCTTTAGCAAGAGTTTCTATAGGCCATTTGCATCCTCTTTTAGATAAGATTACAACTAGGCTTAGGCATTGGAATACACTGTATCTTTTCTATGCTGGTCATTTGCAGCTCATCAAATCAGTTTTGTTTAGTGTTCAATTATATTTTAGCCAAATAATTTTGCTGCCCAGGAAACTTCTGCATTATTTCATTAGTATGTGCAAGGGAATTTTATGGTTAGGGAAGATTAGTGTCAGGAAGTGTACACTTGTATCTTGGGATAAGATTTATTAACCAACTAATGAAGGGGGTCTTGGCCTCTTGAATCTGGATATATGGAACAAGTGTACTTTGGGGAAGTTACTTTGGAACATTGCAGCTAAGAAGGATACTTTATGGGTCAAATGGGTACACACGATTTACCTTAAGCAGAATTCTTTGTGGGACTTTGTTCCTTTAGCTTATACTTCTTGGATTTTTTATAAAATCCTACATACTCGACCTCTTTTACAATAGTATGTTCAGAACTGTGTGGATAGGAATGTTGCTAATTTTAGCATTAAAGAAGCTTACCATCTTATTCATAATAAACAAGAGAAGCAGAGATGGACAATTCTAGTTTGAAGGCCACTAATTGTACCAAGATTGAGATTTCCAGCCTAGCTTGCATTCAAGAATCAATTACTAACAAAAGATAGATTGGGGGAGCTGGGCATGAATGTGGATCCAATGTGTGTTTTCTGTCAGCAGCAAGTGGAGACTAGAGACCATTTGTTTCTCTTATGCCCTTTACTTCCTTTTTTTGGAAAAATTTAGAGTGGATGCAAGGAGAAGTGATAGGATCAATGGCTGGGATCAAGAAGTCAAAGATTTAATTACTAGATCTCGATAGAACTCTAGCAAAAAAAATATCTTAGGGGCTTTCTTTATTTCTTATATTGCTACTATTTTGCATGAAAGGAATCTTAGATTGTTTTAGATTTAGGCTACACAAAACTCTATGATTTTAAGAGTTATTATTATGAATGTCTGTAGGAGAATGGTACACCATAGTATGTATGCTAAATATGCTAGATGATTATCGCTATTAGATCATATTGATTGCTACGGTTGGTTGTAACTTTCCATTTTGATAGTAATAAATCTTCTTACTTATCAAAAAAGTAGCATAACATCTTTTAGCTTGGTATCTTTTGAATTATGCTTTTCAGCTAAATAGTAGATTGGATATAGAAAGGCATGTAAGTCATGATTAGAGATGTAGTTGATGATCAAGAATTGAATTTGAATGCAACTTGCAAAAAAACAACTGTATGTGAATTTAATTCAAGTTTAATCGAATCAATATGAATAGTTAATCTCGAAACCTTTAATCACTTTATATATGTGAACTAGAGATTAAGTTCCATCATTTCTACTCTCCAAAATCCATGTTTTTCTAGCCATCACCAACATTCCAACACCACCAAAATTGAAGCTTAATTGAAACCTTAAACTGACTTTACCATTTAAAACCCTAACACAAAAATTGGAACCATAGCCTAACCCTAACCCCAATTTCAAAGCTAAACCCTAACCTACGAAATTATATTTAATTAAACCTTAATCTTTGAATCATCATCACCACCAACACATAATTGTCAAATCAATATCATAATCACCTCATCACATTTGAAGCATCATTATTATTCACCCATCACAACCTAATTATCATCATCATACCTAATTCATCACCATTATCATTCCATCCTATTCGAGCACCTTTAACCTTCATTCACCATCATCTAACATTCATCTTAATAGCCAAACCCAATTCAAGGCTTACTCTCACATACATGAGAAGTCCATATTCCCACACACATCAATTTTGGTATCATAGCCTTAGGTTTGATTTATTGTAATCAAGATTCAATCTTTCTTTCAAGATTCTTCAAGAAAGTGTCTCATCTTAAAGATTCTCCAAGAATTAATCAAGAAGACACAAAAAATCGGAGCACTTAGTGGCGTGCTTGTGAGGAAAACATTTGATTGGTGAAGAGAGAAGATGGAGAAACAAGGAGAAGACTTGAGAGATATTCTCAAGGCCTTGATGGATGAAATTAAGGAGGTAAAGCTACATGTATGTAGAATTGAAGCTTCCCATGCTCAAGAGTCACATGTGCAGCCACAAAACTGATGGGAATAAGTAGAGGAAGACCACATGAGAAGGGCATAAATCAAGTGGGGGGAAGGAGATGAGAGTGTGGGAAATTATGTAAGACCATGTGACACCTCAGGAAAACCTATGATGATGTCAAAAAAGGAATCCAATTTGATCTACACAACTTTCATGTTAATCATGATCTGGAATCATTTCTCAAATGGTTGTAAATTATTGATTCTATTTTTTGAGAATAAGGAGATTGATGATGAGAAAAGGTGCCAAACAACAATATTGAATTTTAAGAAATTTTATCAAGTGTGGTATGATAATTCGAAAAGGATAAGAGAGAGTGGAGGAAAATAAAAAATTAAGTCATGGAAAAAATTAAAAAAACACTTGAAGAACAAATTTGTGCCTCGAGAATATGAGCAAGATAATTTTATAAAAATGACTACATTGGAGAAAGGGTTGCTTGAAGTTGAGGAATGCATTTGAGAGTTTGAAAGGTTATCTCTAACATATAATGTCCAAGAAAGAGAAGAACAAAGGTGTACATAATTCATTAGGGGTTAAAATATGAATCTTTGAGAGAAGGTGGATGTGTATCTTTATGAAGTGTTTGAAGACCTAACAAAGTTAGCAATAATTTTTGAGAATTAAAAGGGTGTAACAAAGCCACAAATCAAGACAATGTTAGAAGGTTCACTCATGAAGAAAAGGCCAAGGATCAAGTGGTTGATAAGGTGAATAAGTAATGCTTTAAGTTTAAAGGTTAAGGCCACTTTGCTTGGGATGGTTGAAACCAAAGAGCATTAACTTTGAAGGAGATAGAAAGTATGGATGCTGGTGAAAAGAATGAAGACCTTAATAAAGACTTTGAAAAATAAAGTGATAGCATAGAAAATTCTTTGGTAGGAGATCAAGGGTGCTCCAAGTATAACAACAATCTTTACTTACTCAAAGGGAGAAGAATTTCCAGGCCAAGTGTAGAGTTGGTGATAAAGTGTGTGAAATCATTATTGGTAGTGACTCATGTACTAATGTTGCTACTGAGAAGATGGTGACCAAGCTCAGTTTGGAGACCGAGGATTATCCAAGACCATATTCACTCCAATGGCTTAATAAAGAGAAAGGTGTAACAGTAACAAAACAAACTTTTATCTCTTTTAATATTAGAAATTATTTTCATAATGTTTTATGCGATATTCTACCTATAGATTCTTGACACATTTTGTTGGGCGGGGGCCATGGAAATTTGATAGGAAGGTTATGCATGATGGAGTCCTTAATGATTATATGGTGTGCAAAGGCTAAAAGAAGTTTAGGCTAAAACCTAATCTAGATGTGGAGAATTCAATTTTGAGGGATGGAAAGGGGGAAGGAACCGAGAGCATGTAGCAAGAAAGGAAGAAAAAAAGAAGGAAGATGTCAAGTGTAGGAGGGGAAGAAAGAAGAGTAACATGGAGCTATTGATCTTTAAGGAGCATGAGATGGTTGATGCTATTAAAGATGAAAATATATGTTAGGTATTGGTGTTATAGGAGGTCCAAGGCGGGGAGAATGCTAATATAGATCCAAAATTGCAACAAGTGTTGAGAGAGTATGCCGATGGTTTTCTAAATGAGTTGCCAAATGGGTTACCTCCTTTAAGAGTTATTGAAGATGCTATTGATATTATGCTAGGAGTCTCATTACCAAACAAGATAGCTTTTAGATGTAATCTGGAGGAGGCTAAGGAGATATAGAAATAAGTACAAGAGTTGTTGGACTAAGGTTATATTCAGGAGAGTATGAATCCATGCGGTGTTCCAATTATGTTGGTGCCTAAGAAATATGGTACATGGAGGATGGTATTGATTTGAGAGAAATCATCAACATCATAATCAAGTACAGATTTTTGGTGCCAAGATTGGATGACATGTTAGATGAGCTGCATGGTGAAAATTTGTTCTTGAAGATTGATGCTATGATTGGCTATCATCGAAAGAGAATAAGGAAACGAGACAAGTGGAAGAAAGCCTTCAAAATTAAGTAAGGGTTGTATTAGTGGTTGGCGATGTCATTTGGGCTACGTAATTCACCAAGTTCCTTCATGAGATTGATAACAGAGGTCTTTATTGTTGTTTACCTTGAGGTATTTAGACCCTTCCATAGAGTCTTTGTTGTTGTTTATCTTGATGATATCTTGGTATAGAGTAAGAGTGATTTTGAACATATACAACACTTAAAGAAGATATTTAACAAGCTTAGAGAGGTGAAGTTGTATGGTTAGATGGAGAAATGTGATTTTATGCTGGAGAGAGTGATTCTCCTTGGTTATCTTGTGAGTAGAGATGGTATTAAAGTCGATCTGTCAAAGATGGAATCTATTCAAATGTGGCCTATTCCTACTAATGTCCATGAAGTTCGAAGTTTCCATGGGTTGGCCTTATTCTATTGGAGGTACATCAAAGATTTCTCTACCATTATAGCACCTATCACACAACTAATGAAGAAAGTAGAGTTCTATTGGAATGATCAAGAGATAAAGGCTTTTGAAGACTTGAAGACAAAGCTCTCAAATGCATTGGTACTATATTTACCTTATTTTGATAAATTGTTTGAAGAAACATGTGATGCTAGTGGTGCATCCATTGCGGGTGTGCTATCATAAGAAAGGAAACCAATTACTTTCCTTAGTGAGAAGTTGAATGGTGAATGACTCAACTATTTGACCTATGATAAAGTGTTCTATGCTATTATGCGTTATCTAGAGACTTGGAGCCATTACATGAGACCTAGGCCTTTTTTACTTTAATTGGATCATGAGATTTTAAAGTACATGGTCAAGAAGGTGACTCCAAGACATTCTAAGGTGATAAGCTTCCTGTAAATATTTGTGTTCTTTATGAGACATGTGGATGGAAAAGAGAATGTTATGGTGGATGTATCAGCTAGGAGGACCATGGTGCTTACCATAACGGATGCAAAGATTTTTAGATTTTAGATGTTCAATAGTTAATAAGACATGGATGATGATTTTGCTATAATCTTTGAAGAATGCAAGAAACATGGAAGTTATGGAGCTTATGTTGTTCGAGATGGGTTCTTACTCAAACACAACAAATTGTGTGTGCCCAAGACCTTGGTTCAAGACTTAATAATCAAATAGGTGCATGAAGGAGGAACTGCAAGACACTTTGGACTTTAAAAAATTTAGAGTTGTTGCAAGAACTTTTCTATTAGCTGAGAATGTAAAAGGGAGTACAAGTTATGGTTGCTAGGTGTGCTATGTGCCAAAGGAGCAAGAGTTTCTTCCAACAAGGTTTATATGTTCCTTTAATCATGCCTACTCAACCATAAAAAGGTGTTAGTATGAATTTTATTTTGGGATTGCTTAGGACACATAGTGGCAAGTGAACTGTTATGGTTGTGGTGGATCAGTTTTTCAAGATGTCTCATTTTATTCCATGTCATTAAACTGATGATGCTACTCATGTTGCAGATTTGTATTTCAAGGAGATTGTGAAATTGCATGAAATTCCAAGGAGTGTAGTTTTAGATAGAGATGTGAAGTTACCAAGTTAATTTTGGAAGACATTATGGCATATGTTAGGAATGAAGCTTCAATTTAGTACATCACATCATCCTCAAATGGATGGACAAAGCAAAGTTACTAATAGAACTTTGGGCACTTTGCCAAGGGGATTGATGATTAAGAGTGCTAGGGATAAGGATATCAAGTTAGCATGTGTGGAGTTTACTTACAATCAAAGTCCTTCTGCTGCAATAAGCTCTAGTCCATGTGAGATATTATATTGTATTAATCCATATATGTCGATCGATATTGTACCATTGATTAAAGGTGCAGTGAAGAGTTCTAATGCACAAGAAAGAGTGGAGTTATTTCAAAAAAATTTATCAACAAATTAAGTACAATATTTAGAGGGAGAATGAGGAATAAAAGATAAGGAAAATAAGTATAGGATTCAATATGTTTTTCAAATAGAAGATTTGATATGGTAACACTTGATGAAGTATAGATTTCCTAATCTAAGGAAGAACAAGATTGTGCCCATGGACCTTTAAGAAAAGTTCGAAAGTTTGGGGAAAGTGCTTATGAGCTAGATTTGCTAATTTCATATGGTGGGCTATTAAGGACATTTACTGTTGGAGATATTAGCGCTTATTATGGCAATGCAAATTTGAGGGAAAATTCAAGCCAACAAAAGGAGAATGATGCAGGATCAACACTCAAGAATTGGCATTCATTATTATGAAACTGATTTTTCTTCATTTAGAAAGGATCTCGCTCAAAATTGAAGATAAACGTATAGTTACGTTGCTAGTAATAGATAAATCATACCATACAAGATACTAGGTATATATATGCATGTGCATTGCATGCATGGAGTGCATGGCTACATGCATGGGGGAAATAATATGCGCCTTATATGTGCATATTAGTAGATTTAGTTAACTAATTAATTAATTAGTAGAGTCAGAGATTAGCTAGAGAATAAAGTAGTATAAATATACCTTTTTAAAGAATATTCTATATTCTAGTATCTTTTTGCATATTCTATATTCTATTATCTTTTAGCTTGGTATCTTTTGAAGCATTATACCTTTTACCTAGTATGTTGTAATCAGTTGCTTAGCTACATATGTCCATAGAACCATGTTGGAGAGATTATTGATGAATTGAGGTTTAATGCAAATTAGAAGTATTGAATTCTGTGTGAGTTAATCTCAAGTTTAATAGAATATGTGTGAATCAAAGATTAAGTACTATATTTTATAAAATCTATAACCCATTCCCTTCTAGCCATATTCATCTTCCAAACACATCCCAAAATCAAAGCCCTAATTTGAAAAACCCTAACCCTAATTTACCATTCGAACCCCTAACCCTAACCCTAACCCACAACACCTTTTATCTTTAAGCCCTAATTAGCAAATCATCATCTTCATTATCATATCATTGTTGAAATGCCATCATCATCATCTCATAAAATTCAAATCATCTTAATCATTCACTCATCATCATCGAGCCATCATCACCATATTCAATCATCATCATCATTATCTTACCTTGTTCAAATATCTTCATCATTAATACATATTTGAATCTTCTTCTTCTTAATTATAATATAATCGAGCATTGGTTTTACATAATTGATAATTTCACATTCCTACACACATATGATATCACCCCTACCACACAAGGCTAGGTTATATCGAAGGGGCTTTCATTGGGGATACCACACCCACCATACATCAAGTGCACCTGGCACAAATCAGGATACCCACCACACTTGGTTGAAGTACACCAAGGGGGCTTGTACTAGGATACCTCACCCACCACACCATAAATATCTCCACATCAAGGGATAAAAGTTGGGATACCACACCTGCCTAAGCAATAGATAATACAAAGTGCTAGGGGCCTTGTACTATGATACATCACCTACCTTAACTGGACACCAATACTATGCCAGCCTACTATATTATAATCCTATACCTCAAAATATGTGCATACCTCCTACCTACCACAACACAATAGAGAAGGAAATTGGCACTGAGTAAAAAAAATATATAACCAAGGATGACCCACCCACAAATTTTAGGCAGCTACCCTAAGAGTAAGAGAAAAAGGCTCAAATAAAATCTTAAGCCATTAATTTATATTTTCAAGAGATATTACAAATCATAATAAATTCCACACATTACCAAATTGGGTGTTTCCAAGTGATAACACCAAATACAATGAAATTTTATTATTTAACAAAATTAGTTGTTTCCAGGTGATAACATCAAACACATCATAGGGCATTAGAGCCACTATTTGGATGTTTCCAAGTGCTAACACCAAACATATCAAAAGGCATAAAACATCATCAATTAAGTGTTTAGAGATGACATCAAACTCAACCAAATTTAAGTATCAAATGAAATCATTAATATTTGTATTAAATTATAGAATTCATAGTAGAAATTATAATTAAAATGTTGTAAATGCATGAAGCTATCAACAAAAATGTCCCAAGAGAGACACAACAATTTATAACAAACCAGTCAACTCCCAACTAGACCTGAACAAGAACCACATTAGAGAACCAATTTCCAAGTTAGCCTCACTAATTGAGTGCTCATGGAAACAATCAAATAGTTTGGTCTAACCAGTTCATGGGTCTAAGCAGGGACTAACCCATTTTGGCTTGCAGAGAAACTTATGGATGCTTTCACTAACTGATTTACTGGTTTGGTCTAACAAGTTGATGGATCTAGGTAGAGACCAAACCATTTTAGTCTACAAGGACACCAGTTGATGTGTTTAACCAACTAATTAACTATTCATCAAAACCAATAGACTAGTTTATCAAATCAGTCAACTTATTTCACAACCAACTCATCAAAAGCTCTAAACAATTTAACTACTCATATAACCAGTCTATGGGTTCAATGAACTGATCGACTGGTATAGGTAAAACACTATCTAGACTTGAGATACAAGCACCCAAAATTTAACATATTAATCCTATCATGCTTTTATGTTAAAACACACATAGAGTCACATGGATACATGGTAATGTACATACTCAAACGAATCATGCTCAAATAGTCAACTTATGCTTAAAATAAAACAATTCCAGCCACACTATTTTGGGAATTATTATACTACATACTTAGATAATATAAGACAAATTAGATCATGCTCATATGCACACGAAACACATGGAACCCCAATAAACCACAGAACCCGTTTTATGTTAAAGGTAAGAATACCTTACCTTAGAGTAATTCCTCTAGCATAAAGGCTCCTCCTTGATGGTTATCTAGAGAACCTCAATTTATAATAGAATTAAAGTTAAAACATTAAAATTAAATTTTCAAACATCATTAAAATTAGATAAAATCATAAAAATAAGAAGAACATTAGACACCAACTTTTTTCCTCATAAATAGGGTGTCAAGGTAAGAGATGGAATCTTCAACATTTCTAAACAATAATTATCCCTTTCTTAGTGAAAGAAAGAGATAACTAAAATCCATTTTAGATGAAGAGGAAGGAACACAATCCTCACACAAAGAAGTGAGAAAATCAGAGAAAGTCTCTATTTTTCTATATAGAGAATAGAAGAGGGAAAATGAAGGGATGCTCAACAATTGGGAATTGTTCCTCATAGTCAGGGGAGAGAGGAGAAAGAAAAACAAGTGATGAATGAATATGGATTAGAAATGAAAGGTATAGACACAAGGTTTGGTCGAAGTTCACAAGAGAGAGGGAGATGAAACTAGTAAGGTTGAGTGGGGATAACCAAAAAGTAAGGGCTGACTTGATAGGATAGTGGGGGGTGAGTGCATTTAGGAATGAGTATGGTATAAGGTTGGTAAGATAGAATATGGTCCCAAAAATTAATCTCACAACCCTAATAGTCAGAATACAGAGGGAGAGGTAAGGGAGATAACAAAAGATGAGGCTTATCTCAAAAGCGCCTTTTGGGAAAAGTGTGACAAATTAAAATTATTTAATGGTCCAAAATGCTAGAGCACTAAAACATGCTTATTAGATTAATTGGAATCTAATTGTAACTTTTCATAAACATTAGAGAGAAATTCAAATTGTAATCAGAAATGGATATGAAGTTGCAAGACAACTAGTTGATGGGTTTGGGAAAACTATTTGACTTGTTTTTTCATAACAACAATTTAAGTTCCTTAACACACTAGTCAATCGATTATGTAAACCAGTTAATTAATATGCTTGAAATTCACATTTTATTATAATTTCAAGCCCATTTTAAAACCAAAACTATTTTATGTTATATCAACATAATTTTAAATACATTTTAAAGGACTTAAGTAGGGGGTATTACATTGAAGCTATGGACATTTAGGTTGATGACCCTAAGTTCAAGTCAAATGAAGAAATTTTGAGTAAGAGGATGAAGGTAATGCTTGTTATGTGATGCAAATATTACTTGAAATTTAAGATAATGAGCAACCTAACCAATCAGAGAAGAAATTCAAGACTAAAGGAATAGTGGGAAGTAAAATTTGTCGGGTTATCAATAATAGTGGATCATATAAAAATGTAGCTAATAAGAAGATGGTGAAGGAATTGGAGTTAGAGAGAACACCACATCTAAAACCTTATTCTCTTTAATAGCTTAACAAGGACAAAGGATTCATGATAACAAAACAAACATTATTCTCATTTAGAATGGGTAATTATCATATTGATGTATTATGGATTCATGTAAAATCTTACTAGGTAAACAACAAAAATATGATTGATGTACTCTTCAAAATGGTATTACTAATGAATATCTTGTTGAAAATGATAAGAAAAGGCATAAACTTAAACCTTCTAAGTGTGACAATGATAACATAGTCAAAAATAAAAAGAGTTTATTTTATATGAAAAGGCTACAATAGAATGTGTTAAGGTATACGGTAGTTTTTATCCTATTAATATCAAGGAATCCCTATAAGGCTAGAAAAATAAAAATAATACTCAAATAAATGAGCATATTAACAAATATAAAGATTTATTTCCTAATGATTTACCACCTAAAGAAGGAATAGAACATGTTATAGACTTAATGCCTGGTACATCTTTACCTAATAAACGTACCTATAGATGTAATCTAGAACAAGCTAAGGAATTAGAGAAACATATACAAGTGCTCTAGAAAAATGGAAATGTGAGGGAAAGCATGAGTTTATGTTGTGTGCTTGCATTACTTGTTACTCAAAAGGGATGGTATGTGCCACATGTGTGTTACCTTTTAAGTTGTAAACAATATAACAATCAAATATAGATTTCCTCAGCCTATACTTTATGACATGCTAGATTGATAATGTGGAGAAAAATTATTCTCTAAAATTTATCTAAGGAGTGGATATCATCAAATGAGAATAAGAGAACGGGTTGAATGGAAAACAAATTTTAAAACAAAATACAATCTTAAAGAATGGAGTGTTATACCATACGGATTGTATAATGCATCTATTTTTATGAGACTAAATAATGAAGTTCTTCAACGTTTTATTATAAACTCATTTTGGGATATTTAGAGGATATACATGTGTATAGTAAAAATGAGCATGACCATCTTAGTCATTTGATGAGATTATTTGATAAGTTAACAGAAGCTAGACTATATAGAAAAATAGAAAAATGTTTTTTATGCTTTTGAGTATTGTTCTCTTGGTTATATTGTAAGTGGTGATGGAGTACATATGGATCCTACAATGATTCAAGAATAAAAAATATCGAAAGATATTCATGAGGTGTTGATTTTTAATGAACTTTAGAGATTTTGTAGAAGATTCATTAAAGACTTCTCAAATATTGTTGTACCAATTACACATCTTATGAAGAAAGGTGAAGTCATATGGGGAGAAGATTCCACTAAGTCCTTCAGTACTTTGAAGGACAAGCTATGTAATGCATCAATATTATTTTTCCCTAACATTGATAAAGTATTTGAGGTCACATATAGTTCTAGTGGGGTTAGGGATAGGTGTTGTATTCTCAAAAGAAAAAAAGACATTTCATTTTTTAGTGAATAATTAAATGGTGATAAAATGAATCATTCAACATATGATAAGGAATTATAGGCCATCATAAGATATTTAGAAACATGGAGTTATTATTTGAGATCTAATCCCTTTGTTTTGCATTTGAGTAATGATATTCTAAAATATTTGCATGGGAGTCGATGATTAATCGTAGGAATGTAACATGGGTTAGTTTCTTACAATTCTTTGTGTTTTCTGTCAAATATTTTGATGGTAAAGAAAATGTAGTAGCATATGCATTATCTAGGAAATGTGTTATGGTTATGTCATGGTAAGAAATATATGATTATCTACTCAAAAATATATTAGTTGATGTTGATACAAGCTCTAGGATGAGTAGTAATGATTTTTATGCAGAAATTTATGAATTTGTGTTATGTTAGGATAAACCGATCGACCGGTTAAGTTAAATCAATTGACTAGTTGTTAGAATAGCTAGCAGGTTGACCCAATCCATCAACTAGTTCACCTCCAGAGAATGTTGTCTTACTCTCTACTTAAACCCATTAACCATTTTAGAAAAACTAATTACCTGGTATTTGAACAGTAGAATAGTTTATCCAAACCGATTGCCCAATTGAAGAAATCATGGTCTAGTTGGGTTGAACTAAATGATTGGTTGAACCAAACCTATTGACTAGTCAGTACAATAGGTTGACTGGTTGGGCCAGACCAAAATGTTGGGTTGGTTGGTTTGCATAACTTGTTACTTTGTGATTCGATCATGTTTCGGGTTTACATTTAGAGCTATATCATGGTTATTAATAGGATAAAAAGCAAATTTTAACATAGATTAGTGGCCTAATCAAAGGGTTTCAAATGACTCGTAACCTATAGTATGCATTATAAACATTGTAAAGGCTAAATGTATAACTCACTCGAATTTAGTGATAATATGAGGATAAGAGTAATGGAAATCAGCATGGATTTAGATTAAACTCTGTGATGGTTATGAAATTCATTGGCCAAGGATAATTTGTAAACCTACATGGTCAGGGAAAATTAAATAAAAAAATTGGGGATCAACATGGCTTAGTATGGAGATTTACCCTATCTGCATGTATAGGCCTTGTATGACCACTCATCCTTATGAATAAAATACTAATCACTTAAAGTGAAAGAAAGTTGAGTTAAGTATGGTTTGTGTTACCCAATCATTGATTAGCTACCAAAGGTTAGTCTACCTTCGGGTATTTTGGTGACTTTGGGGTTTACCTTTAGGTGGGATTCTGAGATGTCCTACTGCCTTACTTACTCTAGACATAGATGATGTACTTGGGGGTATCAATAATAAAGGGTCTTGTTACCTAGGTGGCTGGCTTTAGCCTTGACTTATGACCATACTAGTTGGATTTGGCCTAGACTCATATCCATTATGGTGATTGGCTTTGGTCTGGACTTTATGTCCTTTTAAGATAGGTTTCTATGGTGTGTAATACCATAGGGTGGTGCATCATCCATCACTCGATGATAATAAAATATGGTTAAGTAATTAATCAATCAAATATAAAATATGGTTAAGATAATGGTGAATAATTGGTAAGAATGGAACTAAACGAATGATTAGTAAAAAAACATGTAGAGCTAGTTATCACACTTGACTAATCGATGACCTGACTACTTGCTTAAAAAATGGAATATTCACAAATTGGCTCATTTATCTCATATAAAAACAAACCAATAATAGAACTTGAGGATTGAGTTAATTGGGAATAGCTATAGAGGTTATTTGTTTCTCCTCTCCATTAAGCATGCACATACCTATGTAGAAAGGTGGTAAGTCTATGTATGAAGTATTCTATATGTTGGAATTATGCATGATAGTATTAATTTATGTTCTTTTATCCTTATGCATATATATGGTCTTCATAATGCTTACTGTAATTTATATTATATGATAAACTATTATACATTTGTATATTATGGGAGTAACTTGGTTTACTCAATAAGTAACATACTGATGTGCCCGTTTCCTTGGTCAGGTACTTGTTCCTAGGAGTAGAGGACCTTGTATAAGTTTTTTATGATGGTCAGTAAAGGGCCTACCTCAGTTAGGTCAGGGTTGTGAGAAAGGATATTCGGAAAGACTTGATGGGGTCCGTGGAGGATCATGGTATATGTTTTGGGCTTAGTACCCCAACCCATGTTTTGAAACTTTAGACTCTAATATGTGCTTGTAACTATATGAACATAACTCATTAGGGTCGTTGTTATACATATCTTGGAACTTGGTTCCAATTCAATTATTATACCACACTCTTTTTTTTTAGTACTTTGTTGGTTCAACCTTGTATATGAAATTCGGTAGGCGGTGGACGTTTAACTTATGTCAGGTATAGCAGTAACACCACATGTTTAAAAGTGTTTCCTACTTCAGCAACATGTTTTTAAAAATATTTTTTGGTAGTGAAAAATAAGGGTGTTATAGGTTGATATCAGTGTGTTTTCATAAAAATGTAGTACTTTCAACAATCATTTAAGCTAATACCAAATATTAGTGTTAGATTTTTTAAAAAGCATAATGCTTTTATCGATAATAGAGTTGATACCATAGGTTGGTATTTGTATGATTCCTAATGATTCTCTACTTTTTAAGATCTTTAATAAGGAGTTTTACTCTATTTATGGCCTTGAACTTTCCTTTAATTTTTGGTAAACTTTTATTATTCCAAACTCGGATATTTATGAGTGAGAGTTGGGTTGGGAATGTATTGTTATTAACTTGTGTTTGTTTGTGTGAGTCTTGGTACTTGGTGGCCTAAACTCTAGCCTAACTTCTTCTAGTATTAGAATGTGATGGCGATTAACTACCACTATGAATGCATCGAAGCCTTCATGGAGACTATAGGAGCATATATGGATGGCGATTTCCGAGCACCTCAACATCCACCAATGCCTGCAATTACACTATCTCGAGAGGATTAGCTCAAGAGGGTTTGGTATCATTGCCCACCAATCTTCAAAGGTCAGGAGGACCCTGAAATTATGGATCAGTGGGTAATAGATATGGAGAATACTTTTATATCTTATAGTTTTCTAGGTGATAAAAGAGTACATGTGGTCGTTTACTACCTCAGAGGAAGGATAAATGCTTGGTAGTGGAGTATTCAATGTGGGGGTTGAGAACCTATGAGTTAGAAGCCATTCTTGTAAGAGTGATGAGTTGAATTCTACCTAAATCACCTATGGATGAAGGAGTATGATGAGTTCATGGCTCTTCTATAGGGGCATATCCATCAAGGAATACAACACTCAATTTATAGACCTAGCCCAGTTTTCCTTGGAAGGGGAAGCTAATGAGGTAATGCAAGATCAAAACTTTAAGATCAAATTAGGGATTTGATACCAGGAGTTGATTATGGGAGTCACTCCAACAGGCATGGTTGGGATTCGATACAAGTGAGCTCTGGAGGCATCCTGAGTCATCTAAGCCCGAAGTACTCAATTAGGGAGTAAGAGAAATTTTTTAGGTCACAAACATTCTTGTAACTGAAAGAGGGCTTTCTCTTATGGTAGTTTACCGCTAAGGTTTGGTCGAAGCTTAGGGTCAACACCCTAATCATGTTGTTACTCTAGGGGTCATGCCGAGGAAAGGCACTACCACTACAAAAGGTCTGGGTCAGATCACTAGGGGTAGACTACAAAGGTAACAATGTGATGTGCCATGGTTTCGCATGGTGGGAAACCAAGCATTTGAATACTAGGTCGGTAATAGCACTATTTAGAGTAGCCAGACTAGATCTCAAAGCACGAGATCTATTCTACAGCCACAACTGAGGGTTCCTCCATTGCGAGCTAGCACTACTAGTTTAGTGAGTTAGCCTAGAGATTCAAGTCCTTGCCCTTTTCAACAAGGGAAGGGATTAGCTATCACCTTAGGAGTTTCATGAGTAGGATGCTTGAAAATGATGAGTCAAGCAGAGGTAGGATGCCAGGAAAGTTTGGTGGCCAGTATGCTCACTATCTCTACTCTTTCTGCCTACTTTTTGTTTGACTCTTTTACTTCTCATTCTTTTATAGCCTCTTCTTTCGTAACTAGGGTTTCCATATCTCCTGCAAGTAGTATCTCCACTTTTGTTAATTTACTTTCGGGGGATAGAATTACATGCTCTAGGTGGTATAAAAGGGTTGTCATGGTAGCAAAGGAGAATGAGTTCCCGTTAGACCTCATAGAGTTGGAATTATGGGATTTTAAAGTAAGTGTTGGAATGGATATATTGGGAAAGTATCAAGCATTGATTGTCTATGCACAAGAACGTGTGGTTATACGAGGACTAAAGGGTACTTGGGTTTCATACTAGAAGTGTGGACTTAATCCCTCTACAAAGATTGTGTCAAACAATTACATTGAGTAACCTAGCCTACAAGGGGTATCCATTATACATATATAGTATTAGAGACATCGAAGTAGGGGAGTAAATGGTGGTAGCCTGTGAGTTTCTCATCATTTTCCCTAAGAAGAGACTAAGAATGCTACCAATTTAAGAATTTGATTTCACAGTGGATGTTTTTCCAGGGAAAAAGATAGTATATAAGGCTCCATACCAATGGAACCTGTGGAAATGAAAGAGCTCAAGGCTCAATTGGAAGAGCCATTAGAGAATAGCTACATCCTCCCAACTATATCACCCTGGGGAGCACCATTGTTGTTTGTGAAGAAGAAGGATGGCAGCCTAAGATTGTGCATCGACTATTGAGGGTTGAATGATTTGATGGTTTAAAACAGTTATCCTCTACCAAGGATCAATGATCTATTTGACCAATTCAAGGGAGCGAAAGTGTTCTCCAATATCAATCTCTGATCAAGCTATCATCATTTAAGGATAGCACAACAAGACATTCCTAAGAAGGTATGGCCATTATGAGTTCATAGTAATACCCTTTAGACTTACTAATGCACCTCTAGCTTTCATATCCCTGATGAACCATATCTTTCATCCCTTATTAGAAATTTTCATCATGTTGTTCATCGACGACATTCTCATTTACTCTAGGGACCGAGAGATGCATAAGTAACACCTAAGGCATACTTTGGCATTGCTCAGATCACACCAACTGTATGCCAACCTCTCAAATTGTGAATATTGGTTAGATCAAACAACCTTCCTTTGTCGTGTGATTTCTAAAGATAGTGTGGCAATGGATCCAAAAATCATTTAAGCTACTTATGAATGGCTAGCACCCACTTCTGTGAAGGAGGTGCATAGTTTTCTAAGGTTAGCCTTCATTCGTAGTAGACTTTTCTAAGATTTCTCAACCATTAACCTATCGTTTGAAGAAGTTAACCCAATATTATTGGAATGAGAAGTGTGGCGAACCTTTTGAAGAGTTAAGGAGGAATTTAACATCAACCCTAGTGCTCTCATTACCAAGTGGGACAGATGGACTTGAATTATACAATGATGCTTCCACGCACAGGCTGGGTTGCTTGTTGATGCATCATCGAAGAGTGGTGGCTTATACTTCACGACAACTAAAGTCACATAAATAGAACTATCTCTATTGAGTCTAGTACAAGTTTTAAATTAACTATAAGAGTCTCATGTATACCTTCATTCTGTACGAGTTAAATTTGAGGCAATGCTGGTGACTTGATTTGGTCACGGACTATGATTTGGAATTGACTTACCATAAGGTTAAAGCCAATTTGGTGGTAGATGCACTTTACCGAAAGACATCGCATTCATTGGGAGCAGTTATTTTTTTAGACAAATTATTCTAAGAGATCGGGAAAATTGGGATCAAACTGATCATGGTTGGAAGTCTAGAGGTAAGAATGAGCACACTCACCATCACACCTTTAATCTTCAAAGAGATTCAATCTAATCAAGTAGGTAATGTCATGCTCAAGGAAATTTAGGCAAGTATTATGGAAGATAGAGCCGAAGTTTTCTAGATCTATAAGCATAGTAGTATCAGATACCATATGATTGTGTGGAGCTCAAGAAGAGGATACTTCAGGAAGGACATTACACTCCTTATTCTGTATACCCTAGAGGAGATAAGTTGTACAAGGAGCTAAAGAAGGTATATTGGTGGCCCTGCAATAAGTAGGAAGTATTAAGGTTTGTTGCTTGATGTCTAACTTTTTAGAAGGTTAAGATCATACACAAGAGACCAGTAGGGTTAGTACAACCATTGGAATTCCCTGAATATTAGTGGGACAACATATCAATGGACTTCATGGTTGGACTTCTAAGGACCTATAGAAGATATAATTCCTATAGCGTCATTGTGGACTATTTGACTAAGTCAGCCTTGTTTAATCTGATTGAGGCAACATGGAGCATGGAGCAATTAGCTAATGCCTACAAAAAGCATGTGGTGAGACTTCATAGAGTTCCTAAGGACATTTGTCCAATCAAGACTCTAGGTTCTTGTCACACTTCTAGCAGAAATTATAAGCCACATTTGGTACATAATTGAAGATGATTATAGCTTTTCACCTAGCTATGAATGGTTAAACATAGAGAATCATTAAAATTCTGGAATACATACTTCGCATGTGTGTGCTAGATTTTGGGGTAAGTTAGGAAGATCATTTGGATTTGATTGAGTTCTCCTATAATATAAGTTATCAAGCCAATACCAAGATGGTTCCTTCTAAAGCCTTGTAAGGAAGGAAGTGGTGTAGTCCCTCGTGTTTGAATGAAATTAGTGAGACACTTATGATAGGACCCAAGATGATTGATGAGACAACTAGGCACATCCATTTGATTCAAGACTGAATAGGAGTTGCCAAGGACTAATAAAAGAGCTGTTCAAATCTAAAGAGACTCACTAAAGGGTATAAGGTGGATGATAGAGCCTTTTTTAGGGTCTCTCCTACTAAAGGAGTTATGAGAGTTGGTAAATAGTGTAATCTTAGTCTAAGGCACATCAAAAAATATGAAATTTTGGACTATGGTGGTGAAGTATCTTATCGTTTAGCTTTACCAGTGGAGTTGTCCCTTGTGCAAAATATTTTTCACATATCACAGCTACAGAAGTATGTAGAAGATCATTCGCACATTATACGACTAGAGCCGCTCGAGCTTGATGATTCTTTGATTTAAAAGGAGTGACCAGTGAGAATCCTGGACACTAAGCTGAGAGAGACACAAACGAAGAACATTCCCTTAGTGAAATTCCTTTGGTCATGACATGGTACAGGGGAAGCTACTTGGGAGGACGAGGATGAAATTCGATCTAAATATCTAAAGTTATTTTCTTAGTTGTTATCATAAGTGTAAACCATTTTTTAAGGGTGTAGTATCCTTGTTTCTTAACTGTGAATATGGTGTGTGTATGACCTTTTGTGTAATGTATGACTTGATTATTATTAGCTTTGAGGACACCACCTCTGTAAGGGGATAGTGTTGTAATACCCTACACTGGTGAGTAATGGATGGATGAGAAATTTTGATAAATTTTGGGCCTTTGATTTTAATCTAATACTATGATTTGATTTGGAATGAAATTAGTTAAAATTATGTTGGAAATGAGGTTTAATGTGCTTTTTAAGCAGACCCGTCGACTAATTCTATGAACCTATTCGCGTGGTTGCTATTTTAGCCAAAATGAGTTCCTTGACCCATCCGATCAACTAGTTTGGGAAAATCAATTGACTAGTGAATGACCACTCAACTGATATACCCAAATCGATTAACTCATTTGTCGAGCTATTCATGTTTTTTAAAGTTTATTTTTTTTAAAATCCATTATACTAAAATGGAACCTTACCAACTCATACCGATTGTCCCTAAGAGATTTCTAACCATTTTCATGATGTGTTTAATCTAAAATATTGCCTCAATTTATTTTGGAGTTTAATTGAGACACATGAGGAAGAGCGATGACCACAACCACTTGTCTTCTTCCTCCTCCCCACTCTACCTAGTTCTGATATTGATTGCTTTGACCTTAGGAGTGCTTCTAAGCAGCTAGAAGATTCTTTCCATGCTAAACTCCCATTTCTTCATTCACGTATAAAAATTCTAGACTATTTCACCCAAGTTCCCAAGAGCCAAAAATTGAGCATAGGAGACAAGGTCAACAAACCCCATATAAATCTAAATATTATGATCAAATTTAAATGATCCCTAGTAGGGTTTCAAGTTTCCTTTTGAACCCTTATGTTTTCCTATTGATTAGTTGGCTATAAATAGCCCCAATCCTCTATGCATTACACTTTCTTTCAGTAACCAAAAATTCTCTGAGTATCCTAAGTTAAGATTTTTATACTTTAAGGTTTTAAGAGTTGAAGATGTCATAGGCTTAAAAATCTTAGTTTTAAGGGATTTAGCTTGCATCAAATAAGTAATTCTTGCACCTAAAATTTATCATGTCTTACTCCATGAAAATTGATTTCTTTTATTAAATTATACATGTTTGTATGAGTAAACATGACTTACATATTTAAATGACATAATTTAAGTACTTCATTATGTTATCCTTGTATTAGAAATGGGGTAGGCGGTGGACGTCTAGCATGTACCACGTATGATGGTAATACCTATTTTTCAAAGTGTTTCCTACTTTCACAAAAAAAAATTAACAAAAAATTTTAGTAGTGAAAAATGGGGGTGTTACATCTCTAAACTTCCAATGGTTATAAAGTGGTCAGTCTGAGCGCTATAAAACACCCAATTGTTATGACATTTTGGTGTTGGCACTATAAATCACCCAAGTGATATGAGATGTTCAGTGTGAGAACTATAAAACACCCAAGTGTTCTAAGGTTTTTGGTGTGAGCACTATAAAACACCTAAGAGATATGAGGTGTTCGGTTTGAGAAATGTAAAACACCCTCGGGATATAAGGTGTTTGGTTTGAGCATTTTAAAACACCTAAGTGATATTAGGCGTTCGGTGTGAGTAGTGTAAAACACCTAAGGGATATGAGGTGTTTGGTTTAAGCATTGTAAAACACCTAAGTGATTTGAGTCGTTGGATGTGAGCACTATAAAACACCAAAATGTTATGAGTTGTTTCTTGTGAACATTATAAAACATCCAATTGGAGGCTTTTATGCCTAATGAGGTATTTGATGTGAGCATTGTAAAACACCCGATTGGTTTTACTAGTTGGGGGTGTTACAAGTTGAAATCAAAGCCTATCATTTTAAATCCTAATGTTGCTTTGCAAAACTAATGTCTTCGGTTTCTCCAAAGTAGTAGAATCCAGTTTAGTCTACGTGCAAGAATTAGTTCAAGTTAGGAGTTGGCCTTAATTTTATAGAATAGAACTAACTTCAAGCCTTATGTGCAACGTGCTATCTTTATGTGTACTAATAGTGTAGTTAGTATTTAATTCCTTTCTAATATGGATTAGCAATATAGGGTTTCAATGGCTATAAATTGAAGTTAGGAGCTTTTCATGGACATCGTTTGAGCATTTGTGGAGCGGCACCATCAGCGTGAGGAGGCTCTACCACTACTGCCATCTCCTTTTTCATTTCTTCCACTATATGATCGATTTTTTTAGGTTGATCTTCATTGCCCTTTGGTCTTTGAGGGTTAGGAGGACCCAGATGTGTTAGATCATTAGGTAAGGGATTTTGAGAAGATCTTGGTGGCCAATGGTTTCCTAGAGAGTAAGTAGGTGGACATTAGGTATTCTATCTGTAAGGTTGACCTAACAAGCATTAGAGAGGTTAGGAGCTGACAAAAGCTTCTATATATCAATAGGAGGCCTTTATCGAGATGCTTAAGGCTTAGTTCTATCATACACCTTTAAGGATAGTGAAGTATTATGAGTTTCTGGCATTATATTAGGGGAAGTCCTTGATAGAGGAGTACTATAGCCATTATTTAGACTTGGTCCACTTTACTCTAGAGGTTGACACTAAGGAGAGGATAATGGTGCATCATTTTTAGATAGGGTTGAGTTTAAGGCTTGAGAATATGCTATTGAGGACCTGTGCATAGGATCTATAGGCTTTATATGGTTATGCCCACGAGTCATTAACAATTTCTCAAGTTCGTTATGCCTAGTCAAGGGCCAAGCAAAGGTTTGAGGGTGGTCAACACCACGAAGGGGAGAAGAGGTTCTAAACCTCAAGTAGTCTTCAATTAGGAGTGATAAGTACTACCCAGGAAAGGATTGTGTTAGGTAGTTGATTTAATGCTTTGGTTGTGGCCAAATAGGGAATCGTTAGTCGGGATAGTGCTCTACAAGGGAAGGCATGTTCGTAAGGTATAGTGGCACAGACACTCCTAGTTCAGAGAGCTCAACCATCAAATAGTGGGGCTAGTAGGATTATTCCGCAGCCAAGGATGCAAAGGCCTTATTCTTTTCAACATGGGTAACACATAGGCAGTGTTGTAGGACCACATCCAGGTAGTCTCCTAAATGTGATGAGCTAATCAGAGGCTAATAGGTAGGTTGATTTCCTCACGAGTACGTTTATAGTTCCTTCCTTTCCTACTTATGTATTGTTTAACTCGGGTGCTTTGCATTCCTTCGTGTCTATTGCTTTCATATCTAAGATAGCTATGGTTCCTTCTAGGAGGGTAGAGACTTCTGTTATGCTGTCGCCTAGGGATAGACTTCTATGTTCTAGGCTGTATAGATATATGGCCTTAGTTGTTAGTGAGATTGAGCTTCCAGTATACCTTATAGAACTTGAGCTTCAGGTATTCGACTTTATCCTAGGGATGGATATGCTTGCTAGATATCAAGAATTTATATAATGTGCATAGAAGAATGTGGTTCTTAAGGGACCATAGGGTGCTAGGGTCTCTTACCAAAGATGCAAGCCTAGGCCAACAGTGAGGATGGTGTCCACGGAGGTGCACAGTATGATAGTGCAGAAAGGGTACCTGCTCTTCTTAAGTAGAATTTAGAATTTAGATACCATATAGCCATCAATTGTGGAGATTCTTGCAGTGCAAGAGTTCCTATATATGTTTCCCAATGAGATCCATGGGATACTGCTAGTGCATAAGATGGACTTCATGATAGACCTTCCACTAAGGATAAAGCCTATGTTAAAGGTACTCTATCACTTAGCACATACTGACATGGTAGAGTTACATACTCAGTCGGAGGATTTGCTAGAGAAAGGGTATACTCAATGGAGTGTATTTCATTAGGGAGCACTAGCCCTTTTCTCGAGGAAAAAGGATGGTGGATTGAGGCTTTGCATCATTTTTGTGGATTGAACCATGTTAAGGTGAAGAACCATTATCATTTACCATGAATCAACAACCTCTTCAATTAGTTATGTGGGGCTATATTGTTTTTAAAGATAAAAGGTATATTCAACTGAGGATGGCTAAGAAGGGCATACCAAAGATAGCTTTTAAGATGAGATATGACCATCATGAGTTCATTGTAATGTCCTTTGGACTTACAAATGCTCAAGCAGTGTCCATGCCTCTCATGAATTACATCTTCCAACAACATCTTGATTAGTTTTTTGTGGTCTTCATTGATGATATCCTGATTTACTCTCGGGCTCCGGAGGAACACGAGCAACACCTTAAGTAGTCTTTGGAGTTGTTGAGGGCTCATTGGTTATATGCTAGGTCTTGAAGCATGAGTTTTTGATTGGATGAGGTAGCCTTCCTTGGTCATTTCATTTCAAGGGATGGTGTGTCAATGGATCCTTTAAAGATTTGCGCTATGACAAAGTGTACAGAACCAATGAATGTTAGGAAAGTTCATAGTTTTTAGGGTTAGCAGGCTACTACATACTTTCGTCCAGGACTTTCCTAGGATTGTTGTCCATTGACTACCTTGTTGAAAAAGATAATGCACTTTGTTTGGGGTGATAAGTACGTGAAGACTTTTGAGGAGCTTAAGAGGAGGTTGAATTTAGCCCTAGCACTTACCTTTTCATTGGGTGTGAAGGGATTTCAGGTGTATAGTGATGTATATAAGCTTGGTTTAGGGTGTGTGTTGATGTGGCATGGGAGGGTAGTGGCCTATGCTTCTTAGTAGTTAAAGGAGCATGAGCAAAAGTATCCCATTCATGACCTTAAGCTAGTTGCTATGGTTTGTCTTTGAAGATCTAAAGACATTACCTATATAAGGTACGATTTAAGTTTTGCATGGACCATAAGAGCCTCAAGTACATCTTCACATAGTGAGAATTAAACATAAGATAGAGGAGATGGCTAGAGTTTGTTATGGACTATGATTTTGAGTTGACCTACCATGAGGGTAAGGCCAACATTATAGCAGGTTCTCTCATTAGGAAGACATTGCATGCCTTAGGTTCACTAGTAGTGTCAAATTAGATCAAATGAGATATTCATGAGTTAAGCATCGAGATCATTAGGCTCGGGTTGTTGAGATAATGATGAGCATCCTTTCAATCACCCCAACCATCATTGATGAGATTTAAGCTTGTCAGCTAGGAGATGTCAAACTTGAGCAAATTCAAAACACAATATCTGAGGAAAAAGCAGTAAGATTTGAGATTTTTAAGGATGGTAGCATCCATTTTCAAGGACGATGGTATGTTCCACAGAGCTATAGGAAGCTTAATAGAAGGATCATAGAAGAGGGTCATCATGCACCTTATTCCATCCGTCCTAAAGAGGGTAAGTCATAAAAGGGTTTGAGACAGATCTAATGGTGGCTCTATATGAAGCAAGAGGTTGCACACTTTGTGGCCTTGTGCTTGACATGTTAGAAGGCCAAAGTGGAACACAAGAATCCCATAGGTTTAGTTCAGCCACTGCACGTCCCTAAGTGAAAAGGGGATAGTGTGTCGATGTAATTCATGGTTGGATTACCTAAGACTCATAGTGGTTCAAATTTAATTATGGTTGTGGTTGATCGATTGACTAAGTTAATTTAATATATATTAATTCTCTTCTTTTTTGTAATTTTTTAAATTTCTTATTTAGGCTCGTCATTTCTAGATGCCATACAATTTTATGTTACTTTAATAGATAATCCAGATCTTTAAACGTCGGTAATATACAATGATTTTTCTATATTGATGTCACTTATTTGACCATTTCTCTACTATTTAAATATTTCATTTCTAGTAACTTTAATTTTCACTACAATACAGACTTGGTGCAAAACTATATGTCTATTGAGGTTAATAAGGTAACCTTTGGATTTTAAATCTGGTGCAAAAGGTATCTTTTTGTACCTTCTTGGAAAAAGGCTTTCAATTTTGGATCTAGATGAGAACTTTTGGAATTTTAAAATAGACTTACAGTTTTATGCTCATTCTTAAAAATCAATACAACCTGGTGTTTATGATGCATTTCTTTCTATATTATTGCCTTGTATGATATGTGTTTAAATAATTGATTTGTAAGATATGTTATTATCTCACTTGTAATGTTTTTTTTCCTATGGTTTATTTCAACGTGTTTTTTATCTAATATTTATGTTCTATGATGTGTTTCTAACATAGGAGCATCTATGGATTCTCAAGATAATGAGGATTTGGCATATTTGGTAATGGAGTCTATTACAATATATGTCTTTGATGATAATATAACTATTACTAACCATAACAAGTGTAATTTGAGTAATTCTTATTGGTTTGTAACATATTTGTAAGAAGAATATTCAAACACATCAATATTTCAAATTAATTAATCTTTCATATATTACAAGTTATTACAAGTTAAATAGAACTATTATGCTTAGAAGTCAAACATAAAAGTTAAAAATACCTAGTTATCATTATTATGTAAATTAGGGCTTTTATTAGTTGTTTCTATGTAATAATTAGCTATGTTTGTTTGTAATAATTTTTCATTTGATTCATGTATTATATAGATTAGCGATATGTTACTATTATAAGTTAGTGTGTTAGTTAGACCTATGTGTACTTACTTTTCTACCAAAGAATGCTACTTACAAAAGTGTAAGTACCAATATATGGCATAGTCTACACAACTTGCAATATGTGATTCAATTCTCTTGAATCTAATACAAGTATTACACTTTGCTATCTTTTTTCTTTTTTGTGAGTGAAAATTTATAACTAAGACTACTTAGTGTAATCTTAGATAGAGTGCTTTGAATGTGTTCTTGGAGAATAATTTAAAGCTATCTTCATTTTGAATTGTTATTGAATCTTTATTGAAGATTCATACCATTTTTAAATCTTTTTTTAATCTTTCTTGAAGATTCTCCTTATTCTACCTCATATTCAATGTATCGATCTTAATTCCTTATTCTAGCCTTAGAATTTTACTTCTCCTATGAAGATTCACACCATTTTTGGTAACAAAGTAAGGTTAGATGTTTCCATCATTCTAATAGCCAACCTATCCTTCAATCTCCGTTCTTTTATTCATCCATGTAAATGCATGCAAATGTAAGAAGCCCAACCTTCTTAGTTTATCTTCAAAGTTCTCTTTAAATCTTCAACCATCAATGTTGAAGAACTTTAACCTCATTATGGTCTTTTCCTTAAGTTACACCGAATATATTTTAGATATTCAAACCCAAATTCATCCTCTCTTCTTCTATCCAACTTGGAAGCACAACATCTTTGGTTTCTCCTACTTTTTCCCAAGTTTATTCAAACCCTAGTGTACATCTTCAAACTCCATTCAAGTATTATTGATCATCTTAATTCAAGTAAGGAGAATTTTACTAGTCTTTTGACACCATTTGTACATTACTTGGATGTTCCATCTTTTTTTCCTATCTTAGAATTTATTCACTCATAAGATGATTACTTGAACCAATCTTGAGGTTCTTGTCGATTTTCTCCATAACTTCATTTGTGATTTCACTAGTGCAATATTCATCCATCTACCTCCATCAAGAATCCTTCATCAGGCATCAATAATTATTGATATTCCTCTCAACCAATTCCTTTCCATTACTACTTCATCTTTACAACCAATAAGCCTCCAAGATTCTTGATGCTCCACCAAGAGTCCATCAAAAACCAACATCAATAATTATCCCTAATCGAGATGATAAAGGTAAAATCAAAGTGAAATAGATGTCTCATAAGTAATGTTTTAAATTTAAAGGATATGGTCATTTTTCGAGAGAATGTCCTAACCAAAGTATTTTAACCTTCATTAAAATAGCAAGTATGGAACCATGTGATGATAATGATGACCTAGATGCCAAATCTAATGATCATACCTTGAGTATATATGAAGATGATGGTAATCCATGTTTTTTACTTTAAAGGGTTTTACAAATCTAACCTAATAATCCTTCCACACAAAGGGATAAGAATTTTAAAACTAGATGTAAAATTGGTGATAAGGTTTGTAGAGTCATTATAGATAGTTATTCATGTACTAATGTTTCTAGTGAAATTATAGTTAAACAACTAGAATTATTGACTATTAATCATCCTAAACCACATTCATTGTAATGACTTAATAAGGACAAAGTTGCTAAAGTAGAGAATCATGCCCTAATTACTTTTCACATAAGTGACTATCATGATGAAGTATTATGTGATGTATTACCTATTGTTGCTTACAGTATTAAGACTGAGGCAATATGATATAAATTCAATCCATAATGGTGTAACTATTGATTTTATTATACTTAAAGATAAAAAGAAGTATAAATTAAAACCATCTCAATGTGATCATACGCAATTTATTAAGACTAAGAATGGTTTATTCTTATGTGAAAAAGATTTGATTAATTCCATTGAGGAAGAGGGTGTTTTCTATGCTTTAGTAGTAAAATAATCTTAAATAGGGGACAACAATTCTAACAATTCAAACCTTTCTAGATTACTTGATGAATATAATGATGTATTTCCTGATGACTTAGCACATAGACTACCACCTATTAGTGGTATAGAGCATATTATAGATTTAATTCCTAGAATTCTCTTACCTAATAAACCTACTTATATATGTAATATAGAGGAAGCTAAGGAATCACATATATAAATACAAGTACTGGTAGATAAAGGTTATATGTGAGAGACTATGAATCCTTGTTGTGTACCTACCTTGTTGGTTCCTAATTTTTACCAACTTTTTTTAGGTAACTTGGGGTGCTAATATGGTAGGGATAGGAGGAGTTCTTTCATAAGAAAAAATATCTTTTGTATAACTAAGTGAAAAAGTAAATGGAGCTAAGTTGAAGTATTTAACATATGATAAGGAATTATTTTCCATCATACATAACTTAGATTCATGGAGACACTATTTGAGGTCTAAACCTTTTGTATTACATTTTGATCATGAGAGTTTCAAATATTTATAGAGTCAAAAGAAAATTAGTCCTAGATATGCAAAGTCGATAAACTTCTCACAATCCTTTGTGCTCTCTATCAAACACATAGATGGAAAAGAACATGTAGTAGTTGATTCTCTCTCTCTCTCGTGTCTATATTTCTTGTCATATTATTTGCTAAATTTCTTGGTTTTGATTTTAAATTAATTGTGTCCTAAAAATGATTATTTTAGTGACGAATATCGAGCATGAAAAGAAAATGGATTTTATAGCAATTATGCATTACACGATGGGTTTTTACGTGAACTCAATAAATTATGTGACCGAGATCAAGTTATAGATATTTACTTATTAAAGAGGTATATGAAGGAGCTATAGAGGGACATTTTGGTACTCAAAGGACATTAGAAATATTACAAGAGAATTTCTATTGGCCACTCACAATAAATGTTGTACAACTTAAACTAAACCGCTTTGTTACATGCAAAAAGAGTAAAAGTTTCACACAGGTTTATATACACCATTACATATGCCTAGTCAACCATTGGAAGGAGTTAGTATGGAAATTGTCTTAGGGTTTCCTAGAACAAAAAGAGGTAAGGATTATACTAGGTTAGTGGTAGATATATTTTCTAAAATGAATCATTTTATTCCATGTAATAAAACTGATGATGCTACACATATTGTTTATTTGTATTTTAAAGAAATTATGAAACTACATGGCATCCCTAAAAGTATTACTTCCTAAAGATATGTAAATTTTCTTAGGTAATTTTGAAAGATATGATGGCATATGTTAAGAACTAAGTTGGTATTTAGTACTTCACATCATGCACAACCTGATAGACAAACTAAAGTTACAAAACGTACTCTTGACACTTTATTCAGATGAATGGTAAGTAGAAGTACTAAATATCGTGATATTAAGTTAGCAGATGCAAAGTTTGATTACAATCTAATTCATTCACATACAACTTTCTCAAGTCCAGTCAAGATTATGTATGGGGTGAATTTATACATGCCATGTGACATGGTACCCTTGAACAAAGGTGAGCTTAAAAATTATGAGGCTAAGGAACGAGTTGAATTCTTCCAAAAGCTTCATCAAAAAATCAAGGGAAACATAAAAAAAACTAACAAAAGGTATAAAAATCAAGCTAACAA
Organism: Tamarix chinensis; assembly: GCA_030549775.1. Lineage (NCBI taxonomy): Eukaryota > Viridiplantae > Streptophyta > Magnoliopsida > Caryophyllales > Tamaricaceae > Tamarix > Tamarix chinensis. Next base: position 58,024,700 of record CM060177.1, on the reverse strand, counting down.
ACATCATAGTGTAAAGATATTTTCACTTAGTGATTTAGTTTGATTACATTTGCAAAAATAAAGATTTGTTAACCTAAGAAAATATAAAATAGTTCCAAGAGTAGATAGACCATTTAAAATCCTTAAAACTTTAGAGAAAGTGTTTATGAACTAAAACTTCCAGAATCCTATGGTGGTGTTTCAGGTACATTTAATATTGGTGATTTGTCTCCTATTTATAGTCATGTCAATATGAGGACAAATTATTCTCAAGTTAGAGAGAATGATGTATGAGCATCTATAGATTCGCAAGATAATGAGTATTTAGCATATTTGCTAATGGATCCCACTATAATATGTATCTTTTATGATAATATGACTATAAATAAGCATGACAAGTGTATTTTGAGTAATTCTTGCATGTATGTAACATATTCACAAGGAGAAGATTCATACACTTCAAGATGTCAACATACTTAATGTTACAAGTTATCACAAGTCAAACGGAGTTATTATGCATGGATTGACTTCCAAGTCAAGAAGACTTAATTATCATTCTTATGTAAATTAGGGCTTTGGGTAGTTTTTTCCATTTAACAATTAGCTATTCTTGTTTGTAATATTTTTTTGTTTGATTCATGTGTTATATAGGTTTGTGATATGTTTATATCAATAATTAGCCATTTGTGATTACCTTGTCTACCTAAGTGTCTAATTTAACAAAGTATGACTACCTATATAAGCCATGATTGATACATCTTGTAACATGTGATTTGATTGTATTAAAGCTAATATAAGTATTACACTCGTATTTATTTTCTCTCTTATATTAGTGAAACATTTTAACCAATACTACTTCGTGTAATAGTAGATAGAGTACTTGTAATGTATCTTGGAGAAACATTTAGATTTATCTGCTTGTTAAATTCTATTTTAATCTTAATTGAAGATTCATACCATTCTTTAAATCTTGTTTGAATCTTGCTTGAAGATTCTCCTTATTTTTCCTCATCTTCAACTCACTAACCCTACTTCCTTCATCTAGCCTTCAAATATTCCTTCTCCTAAGAAGATTCAAACTGTTTTCTGTTTTAATTTGTGAGATGTGAATGCTAAATTTTATATTTGTTTCTAAATACTACAAAAATATTTTTTTTTACATGTTTCATGTTGCTAACACTATAATTTCTTGGTTTTTTATGTTTTTTTCAAATACAACTAAGACCAAGGTCTTTATTTCAAAGAGCAAACTAGTTCACACAAATTTTGAGAAGTTATAGGACATTAGTTTTTTTTCAAGTACTTTTATTTAAATATAGTTTATGTCCACCACTTATATTTAGTGGATATGTTATTTTTAACCGAGAAGTAGCAAAAAAAGCTAATAATATCTATGTTTTTATAATATTGTCACTTTTTGAGGTGATGGTAAATATTAACTTACCTAGCACTTCACTAATATTCTCAACTATAATATTCTGAAGTCTTCAATAGTATATGATACTTGTTTCCTTTAAAAGAACTATTTTTTTCTCTTACCTACCTATATGTTTAGCTAATTTTCCATACTAATAATTTCCTCTTTTTTCTTTTTTATGGTATAAGAAACATGATCAGATTTTGTTCACATGAAAATATTTCTCTATTGAGTTACCTAAAGACAAATACACTAGATTTAAATTTTTTGTAACTTTAATCTCTTAAATAGGATATATAATCTAAAAAGGAATTGACAACACAATTGTCTTTGTTTTTTTTGTTAACTTATATATAGATTTAGATTTAGATGAATAGTAAATAATTAACATTATAAATTTCTTCACTTCAAAATTTTATAACGTAAAGTAAGTATAAATGTAACATAAATAGTCATAATGTACAATCTAACTTAGTATTTTCTATTAACATATCAATGAATTATAAAAGTAAGTCTTGATAAAGCATATGTATGAAGTGAAGTACTATAAAAAAATAATAGTGTACCTATGGATGAGTTATCTCCTCTTGTCCTTTTTCCTTAAATTGTTGTAGTCTTACCTTATTATTTGAATATGTGAGAATGAATTCATTCATAAAAGATAAATTAAGTTGTGATATATAATAATCAGCAAGAACTGTTGTAGACAATGAACATGAATGATGAAAAATTATCTCATCCTTTAGTGATTCTGTTGTTTGGTTTTATTAATAGAAGATATTAGTTGCTAGTTTTTGAATATAGAAAACGTGTCATTTTAAATTAAAAGTTGGAGGGAAATATTTTGAGACATTTGAAAATGGGAAATGCTGAAATCCTAATAATATAATAGCTAAACTATTATGTTGGGTAAGCATAATAATATTATTTAGATTCCAACGTACTTTGAGTTACAATTTTGAATATTTGATAATACATTATATTATATTAATATTGTTATTTTTTTATGTGGCTTCTATATTATTGTAGGTAATAATATAGAACAAAGGTTTTCTCTCTTCAACCCCCTGGTTCCTCGGCTAGTTCCTTTGACACCCTGGTTCCTTTTATAGCAAACCATTAATCCTTAAAAGATGGCAAAGGAAGATAAAACTTTCAAAGTCTGAATTGTAATTTATTCCATTATGGGTTAAACTCCCTCATCTTCCTTTAGAGTATTGGTCTTCCAAATCATTGAGTATGATTGCTAGTTAAGTTCCCCTATTTGCACTAATGCTATCACTTACAGGAAGGATAGGATTGCTTACCCTAGGGTGTTGGTGGAAGTTGATATTAAGAAGCCTTTATGTGAGTCTATTCTAATTAGAGATCCTAATGGTTCTCTTATTACTTAGCCTATTCCATTTGAATGGAAGCCATTATTCTATAATCACTACCTTGACCCATCTCATAATGATCAAAACTACTAGAAACTCCATAAAAAAACTTGCGTTTGCTGAAGCTAAAGTGCATCAAGAATGGAAGATTGTCAGGGATAGAAGACATGTTGTTGTTTCTAAGGATGAATCTCCTAATGAAGGGATTCAAAGGCATGAAAAAATGGATTCTAGACCTGGATCAGTGACAAATTATAGGACTTCTATTGTGCCATCAAAGGTTACTGACTCCAGACCTTCTGCTCTTTTTAATAATGACAGAAATGTCAATAGGTTTCAAGCTCTCACTAATTTTAATGTCCTTAACTATTCTCATGATCAAGTTTCTTTCCTAGGTCAGAATCGAAAGCTAACAAGGCACCTTCATGATCCAAGTGATCATGATAGCTAGTTGGAATGTGAGAGGTATAAATGATCCATCCAAACAAAGGGAGGTTTCTGGATGGATCAAAAAAGATAAGTGCTCCTTAGTAGGTTTATTGGAGACTAGGATTAAACCAAATACAGCTAATAATATTAAAGTTGGTTTACTGAGAAATTGGATGTCGTGCAATAATCATGAAAATCATCATAATGGGAGAGTGTGGGTGCTCTAGGATCCTTTGGTTTAGTCTATCACACACATTTCTTCCTATGCTCAGGGTATATTATGTGATGTTAAGTCTCATGATGGGAAGGTGCAGTTTGTGGTGGGCTTCATTTATGCATTTAATACTGCTTTAGGTAGGCAGAGTTTATGGCATTGGCTAGCACAGAGTTGCACATCTTCTCAGGCTTTGATTTTAATGGGGGATTTTAGCATAATCCTTCATCATTATTAGAAACAGGGAGGGGACACCCCTTCTACTCAAGATATGCTTGAATTTTTTGAGTGTATTAATCTCCTGGGATTGAGGGATTTGAAGGCATATGGATGTTTCTTTACTTGGCTGAATAAAAGGAGTGGAGTTGATGCTATTTCTTGTAAACTTGTTAGGGCAATGGTGAATGTGCATTGGCTTAATCTATTCACTAACTCATCTACTACTTTTCATCCTCCAATGTTATCAGACCATTACATTATTCATGTTAATATAGGTTTCCAGTCTAATAGAAAGAAGCCTTCAATTTAAAAACTTGGGCTGATGATCCTCAGTTTTTGGGCATTATCAAAGCACATTGGATTGGTCATTCAAGAGGTAATCTTCTACTGAATATTTTTAAAACTCTTCAAAAGCTGAAACCAGTTTTGAAAGAGTTTAAAAAGATCACCTATGGCTCCCTAGAATATAAACTAGAGACAACAAGAAAGTCTTTAGTAGAGATTCAACAGAAGGTGCTACTAGATATTAAAGATTAAACTCTTAGAACTACACTACATGAGTGTGAAGACCATTTCAACAAACTATCTAGAAGCTATGGATGCTTTCTTAAACAAAAATCTAAAATTGACTGGTTGAATGTGGGAGATTCTAATCACAAATATTTCTTTGCTTGAATGAAGGGGAACCAAAATTTAAATTCTATTCAACAAATTAAACTACAACCTGGGATTTTCACCTCTGATTCTACTTCTATTACAACATTTTACATAGGTTTGCTTGGTTATAAAGGCAGTAGTATAGGATTAGTCAGCACTACAGTTATATCTCAGGGTCCTATTCTTTTGGAATCTCACAAATATCAACTCCTAGCTCCTATTTCTTCTCAAGAGGTAAAGGATGCTATTTTTTCTATTAGAGACTATAAAACCCCTGTTATTGATGGTTATTATGTTGCTTTCTTTAAGAAATCATGGGATATTATTAGGAATGATATTATCTATGTAATCTAGAATTTTTTCACCTATGGCCATCTTCCGCCTCAAATTAATATCACTTCTCTCACCATTATACCCAAAACAAGCCATGCTACTAGGGTAAGTGATTATCGACCTATTGCTTGCTGTGGTGTTTTATATAGGATCATTTTCAAAGTCTTAGATACCAGATTACAATCTTTAATGCCTTATCTCATAAATCAAGATCAATCTAGTTTTGTCAAGGGTAGGAATATTCGTGAGAATGTTTTGCTAGCTGCTAAATTGGTTAGGAAATATCCTCAAAAGCATATTTGCCCTAGGTGTGTGATTAAAGTTCATATTAAGAAGGCCTATGATTCAGTTCATTGGGGTTTATTGTAGTAAGTCCTTCATGCATATGGTTTTCCTCTTCAGGTTGTTAGATAGATTATGGCCTATGTAACCACTACTTCCTATTCTCTTTATCTAAATGGTGAGCTGACTAAAACTTTCGAAGCTCAACGAGGTTTAAGACAAGGGGACCCCCGTTCTCCTTATTTTTTTGTATTGGTGGCAGAATATCTTACAAGATCTATCAAGCTTTTGTGGCATGATAAGGATTTAATGGTCACCCTAAATGCAAAGATTTGAAGATTATTAACCTTGCTTTTGTAGATGATATGCTCCTCTTCTATTGGGGAGATTTGAAATCAGTTAATTGTCTCATCAAGGTAATTTAATACTTCTCTGATAGGTCTAGCCTTCTTATTCACCCTCAAAAAAGCAACATATATTTTGGGGGTGTAGATGCTGAAACTAAATCTCACATCTTACACCACACAAATTTCTCATAGGGTACTTTCCCCTTCTCATATTTAGGGGTTCCTCTTTCTTCTGCAAGGCTCGCAACTGCTCAGTTACAAGGACTGGTACACAAAATAGCCAAGAAACTTACTGGCTGGCATTCCAGCCTCTTATCTTATGCTGGTAGAACACAACTTTTGAAATCTGTAATCTTTAGTTTCTAGCTCTACTGGCCTCAAGTATTTATTCTACCAAGGAAGTTGATTCAGCAAATTGAGTGTATGTGTATGAAGTTTCTATGGAATGGGAAAATGAATTCTTCAAGAAAAGCTTTAGTGGCTTGGAAGCGGGTATGCTTACTTAAAAAGGAAGGAGGACTTGGAGTTATAGATATTTATCAATGGAATAAAGTGGTTGTGGGAAAGCTGTTTTGGAACCTTTGCTGTAAGAAGGACACCCATTGGGTCAAATGGGTTCATTCCATCTACCTAAGCTCTCAACCTTTGTGGTATTTAACTCTGTCCATAAATGCTCTTAGCATCTCCAGCAAATCTTCAAGTTCATAACTCACTTTCAGGCTTTCTTCTCTAATCCTCGGGTTAAGGATAAAATCATAAAACATGATGGATCTTATAGTATCAAGAAAATGTATGATCTCACTAGGCATCATGGGAAAAAAATTTGGTAGTGGTCTATTCCTTGGTGTGGCTTGGCTGCCCCCAAACACCAATTTATTACCTGGCTTGTTACCCAAAACATGTTGATGACCAAGGTGAGATTGGAATAACTGAATCTTATTGAAGATATTGAATGCATTCTTTGTAGGATAACACAGACAGAGGACATCAAACATCTTATGTTTAGGTGCCCTTATAGCCAAGAAATCTGGATGAAAATTAGGAACTCCTTTAACAGAAGGGATCATGTTCAATTATAGGAGTTAGAACTTAAAATCCTAGCTAAAAACACAATGCAGTGCAAGAGGAAGAAGGACATACTTAGAGCACTTTTTTTCACTTTCACAGGCTTGGTTTGGCAAGAAAGAAATGCTAGAATATTTAGAAATAATTCTCGGCACTCTCATGTACTCCTTAAGAACATTTGTTTTGTTGCTTCAAGTAGGATTTTTGCTTCTCATTGTAACAATAAGTATGAGCAATGGAAAGATTGTATATATGCCTTGGTGGTCTAATCTAGTTTGTACATACCTCCATTTTTGGTAGTAATAAAATTAATTACTTACCAAAAAAATAATATAGAATATCTAGGTTATTATCTAGGATGAAAGTTGTTGAATAAGATACTTAAGATACTAATCACTTAAAGTGAAAGATCATTGAGACAGGACCAACCGATCCACCGATTCGGAATAGTGGTTAGGGTGTTTACCCTATGCGTGACCGATCCACCAGCTATAATAGTGGTTAGGGCATGATGTCCTATGCGTAACCGATCCACCAGTTATAATAGTGGGGGTTCCCGAGCTCAATAAGAATAAACCATAGTTTGCAAGGTACCTAAAAGATACTAATTACTTATAGTTGAACAACATGCGAGCCGGGGCCAACCGATCCACCGGTTAGGAATAGTGGTTAGGACGCGTAGTCCTATGTGTATCCGATCCACCGGCTATAATAGTGGTTAGGGTATGATACCCTATGTGTCTCCGATCCACCGGCTATAATATTGGGGGCTCCCGTATTCGCATGGATTTGATAAAAAGGCATAATGTGTATCGATTTCCGATAAAAGATCAATTAAGTAAATAATCTGGACTTTAATTGGGCCTTTATGTATCTACCCGATTGATTGTACGATATTATGTTATCGTGATTATGCTTCTGTTATGTCCTTTGTATGAATCTCTATGCTTGTGTGTTGGCATTAGTGCTCGGTTACCTTACTCAGTACGTAGCGTACTGATCATCCATTTTATGGGTGTTGCTCATTCCAATGAGTAGAAGGCCCATCTGATTTCCTGCAGGTAGGAGATGTCTTTTATGATGATATCGATGTCTATGGAACATCGGATGGGACTGAGTGATGATTGGGTCGAATCAGCTTCGGAGTGGTGTGGCCGGTTTTCCATCGAGATTTCATTCGTAGTTTCTTTTAATTATGTTGGATGCTTCGTAAACAATTTTATGATTGTAGTTATTTCTTTTCCCTGAAAAACTACCCTCGTATTTGGAATTGAATAAAAACTTATGCGTACTGAATTTCTGTATTTATGAATTTGAAGTATTATTAATGTTATGAGATGTTTTCTTAGCCTTAGCACTTGGTACTTGAACGGTAGGAGTGTACCAGTTTGGTACTAAGTGTGGCGGTAACATCCCCAGAATTAACGGTTTTAATTTATAAGTAGTGTTTTGTTTGAAAAAAAAAATTTGTGTAAATTTGGGGGTGTTATAGGGAGTGTGGCTGGGGTTGGTGTTGCGATGTGCAGGGGATGGGTGTAAGAGGGTGGTAATGCAGAGAGGAGATGGGCTATGTTTGGGGTAGAGGGAAAGCTGCAAAAAGGAGGATGGTTGCTAGATAAGAAGAGACACATGCATGGGTAGGAGAGGAAAGGTGATGGGCTGCATGGGGCTCCTATGCTTTAACAGGTTGGGGGAGTTTTTTGGCTATGTTTAAGTGGGGAAAAGATGGGGGGTTTGGTTAGGAATTGATTAGCAAAAGCCTCCCCAAAGTATTAAGCTTGCAAGTGTGGTTATTAGGAAAAGAATCCCCACTTAAAAAAGGTTTAATTTTCTCAAAAAGAAAACATGTCACTAGTATTATTATTATCATTGTTTTATCACTTCCCCTATTTTATTTTATTTTTGTAATTATTGCTAATATTATTATTATTATTCTTACAATCCTTGTTATGGGTATTATTATTAAAATTGTTATTTACAAAAAGATTATTGGTATCGCCTTCCCTTCTATTTTAATTATTCTCTTCTTATTATCGGTATTATTATCATCATCAATTTTTACCTTCCTCTACTCTTTCTTACATTTAATCCGGGTTATTTTCATAACTTAATATTTATGGACCTAATCGAGACAACAAAGCAATCGCTAAAAAAATAATCTTATGGTTTACTTCGTCTACTAATCAAACTTTAAGTCTTGCATGTCTAAATTAAGGGTTAATTAATACGAGGCATTACGGCGGCGGCGGCGAGGCTGCGAAGTAGGCTGCAAGAGTGGATCGGGCTGAGAAGGAAGGAAAAGAGAGGGGAAAATGGAGGGGTGTGGGGGCTTGTTTCGGCCAAACAAGGTATGGGGGTGATAAAGGAGATTACAGGGAGTTGACTAGTGGTTTTAGTGGTAGCAGAGGTGACTGGACGACAGCGGACGGAGGGGTTGCAGGGGGCTGCCAAGAAGGGAGGAAAATGGGAATAAAAAGAAGAGGGGAGGAAAAAGGACTTGCAGGGTGGCTTGGACGGTGTTGTGGTGGTTCAAGGCTGAGGTATAGGGTGGTAGTGGGTGGTGCAGGGGCTTGGTGTGGCGGTTGAAGCGGCGGAGGGCGGCGGCGTAGCCAGAATAGGGAGGAAAAGGAAGGAGAAGAAAGGGAGAAGAGGGAGGTTGGGTAAGGTTTCGAGCTCAAAAAATGGGGCACAAAAAGGGCTGAAGGGGAGAAGAAAAAGAAGAGGGAAGGTAGGGGGGATAGGTGGCCAGTCGGTGGCAGTGCTTAGGGTGGTAGGGAGGTGGTAGGGTGGCTGGGAGAGGTAGACTAAGAAGAGGAAAGGGTGGCAATGTGAGATGGGGTGCATGGCTACCCGGTTCTAAAATTGTGAAAAAAAGACAGGTGAGAGAGAGAGACAGGTGGTGGCAGTGGTTGCAGGCTGCAGTGGCCGGCGTGCTCGGAGTGTAGGCGGTTATGGCAATGACGACGGGTCGGGGGCACTAGGTCGAGCCAGAAGAAGGAGGAAGAAAGGAAGGGAGCAGGCCGGCGCGTAAGGGGGGAGAAAAAAAATGTTGGGACGGCCCAGATGCTAGGGAAGGGAGGAAGGAAAGAAGGAAGGGGCTGGGTTGGCTCGTGCATGGGAAAGTAGAACGGCCCATGCCCCAGGCGCGAGGGAAGAGGAGGGGAGAGGGGAAGATGGGCCAATAGCCCAATCATAGGGGAAAGGGCTTGTAGGCTAGCCTGGCGGCCTGAAGAGGAGGGAAAAAGGAAAAAAGAAAGAAAGAAGAAAAATAAAGAGGAGGAGGAGAAAGAAAAGAAGGAAAAAAAGAGAAAGGGAAGGGAAATTAGGGGAATTTAAAATAATTTAATTTATAAAATAATATGATGTAATATTTTTTATAATAAATTTATTTAATAATTTAATATAATATAGTTAAAAATGTGGACATAAAAAAGATAATTTTAGTAAAATATTAGTTCGATCAAAATTATTTAAATAAAAAGAGTATGATAAAATACTAAAATATTTAATTTAATTTATCAAATATTTCTATCCAAATTTATATACTCAAAAATATATAAAATAATTAAATTAAATAATTTCAAAAGCCAATTTATCTTAAATAAAAACTATTTATTAAATTTTAGGTTTTTAAAATTTTACGAGATTACATGATCGGTGGTAAATAAATTAATCATAGGTATTTATAGAGGTCTCAATTTTGGATAGAAATGTATGCAAAGTTAGGATTTTGACCGGTGGTAAATTTTTGGTGATTGATTACTTTCAAACAATGACTTACAAAGTGTCGGTCTCGGTTTAGTAAAAATGACCAATGACAAATCTTTGTGTGGAGCATGGAAAATTGTAACTCCTTTTATTTCTTTATTTATTATCAGATACACATTTGTAATACTAGAATAGTTTAGGCGGGATAAATATGTTGTTGTACTATGCTTTTACGTATAGTGACATTAGATGAGATGAGATTACCGCGGCTCCACTACTAATATATTTATAATGTATCTTAGGTATACTTATAATTATTTGCGTTGTATTAGTAACTAAAAAAATACACCTAAAAAATATTAAAAATATATTATAGATTAAACTGCGTAAAACCACACATGTTGGTTGAAGTTAACGTGTGTAAAATAGGATCCCCTCCCCGACCTATATGCCAAGTATAGGCAGCAATCTGGTCAGAGCCATCGAATTTAAATTAAGTTATAGTAGATTAGGTTATTTTTTATTTGGAATATTTAAGAATTATTTTTTAAAAGTGGTTATGGGTCAGATAATATCATTTTAAATTTAGATTAATTTAGATCGTCTTATTATTTAAGTTGGATTACTTTTGGGTTCAAGTTGCTCTAAATTCGGATTAATTTACCATATCAGATTGAATTTTGGTTGAGATAGTTCAAATTGGAGTTGAGATTATTTTGAATTAACTTATCGAGTCGAGTTAGGTTAGGTATCAAAATATAAATGATAAGGATTTTACTCAAAACCTGATAAATTTTATACGTCAGATACTTAAATAAATATAGATAAATGAATATAAATAATAGAAAAAAAGAATATCTATCGAGTTTGAGTACGAATATGGGTATGAGATATCTATATCCATACCTGTACTCGTATTTATTTACCCCATATATAATTATCCTTTTATCATTAATTTTAAAATAAATATAGCATAAATTAAAGTTAGAATTATCATTTAATTTTACTCTGAATGGATGTATACATCAGGTAGTTTCATTAATCGTTGAATAACAATAGAAAACGAGTAAACAAATTATTCATCAAGGAACAGATATCCAACATATATAGATATTGATGTGTTAATGGATACCTCTTTGGAGTATAAGTACGAATATAGATACAAATTTTTGCATTTAGTACATATATGAGTACGAGCTTACGTGTCCTAAACTCGTCTCATTTATATCCTTATTGCATTGGATTTATACAAAATAAACTCATATTAAGGTAATTTCGTATTTTAATTTAACATATCATATTTGAATTAACTTGATGAATTAGTTTTTTTTAGATTTTTATGGGTTGAATTGAATTCGAAATGAATTAATCTTGGATTGAATTACCTTAGATTTAAATTAAATCAAACAATGATCACTAAAATTAATCTAACTCAATAATCTCGTATGTAAGCATTAAATTTAACTTTATATAAATATATATTTAATAATGCTTTATTAATTATTAATTAATTATTAATTATTATAATTTTTTAATATTGTATTTTTATATCAAAAAATTAGATAAAAATAAAATATTATCGATGAATAAATAAGTTCTTAATAAAAATAAAAAAATAAAAATATATGTATAATAATTTTATTTTGAAAATTTTTAAATAATATATATATATATATATATATATATATATATATATATATTATTACAACTAATTAATATTAAATTTAATTATATTGAGTTAGATCTATAGATAGAAAGACAGGTTAATTTTTGGGTTAGAATTAGGTGAGCCGGATCAATAAAATTATGAGTTAAGTCGGATCACATTTTGTAATATTCGGATTGGATAGAAGGGTTGCCTCAACCTTTGCGAGCTCTAATGTCAAGTTATTCACTATCGTTCTCTAAAGCATTCATCCCACCAACGCCGGTCATCTCCTATTGGAAATACAACCGACTGCATCGTCTACTACCTGGTCTCTCAATCCCTGCAATTTAATTAGCAAAATCAAGAACGGAAATAACACGACACCTGGAGCCGCACAACTAATCTAAAACAAAGATGGATAATGCCAAGCTTTTCGCAGGAATAAAAATTACCAGAACCTAGAAGACAAACAGGAAACGAGTAGACTAAATCCTCAACTATCGAAACCCAATAACAAGTCCATCCTTAACCAACACCACCGATGGATCACAAACAAGACCCTATTCATTTTCACGCCTAAGCCACTTAACAACCGTCGCCAGGAGATTAAGCCAAAACATAGAACACGAACCTAATTCAAGAAAGAATACCGAAATCCCTATCTCCATATTGCCTCGAAAATTGCTTCACGCAGACACCCGATCGGGCACGCAAATCAAACAAAAACATGCGAAACCTCAATCGATTATCCGAATGGAACAATTGCGCAACAGCCCGAACAAACTCCCTCAAAAAAACAAAAAAACATTAGCGCAAAATCAGTTATCTTGCGTAGGCAGATTCTGTAATAACACCAATTATCCTGAAGTGAGATGAGATCGATATAAATTTAGAAGAGAGGAGGGACAGTTAGTGGTGCATGTAATGTACGTACCAGAGCGGACCATTGGCATTGGTCTTTGCGGTTGGGAGGATAGGAGGAGAGCGTTAGGTCAGTTTGTATGCGAGGAGAACAAAGCCAGGGAAGAGGCAGTGCAGGGATCGAGCAAAAACAGTAGTTTCTGTTTTTGGACGTGAAATGAATGAGCTCCATCCTTGCCCAGCCTCTTCCCCGTCTTGGTACTCGTTGGACCTTACGCCCCTTCTTCCTACCCAACCCTTCCTCCAATTGTAATATTTGAATACGCATACAAGTAAATACATTGTACGTACCTTTTCATAGTAACACCTGTTGTTCGGCTTTTATTCCGAAACAGCTAGAGAACCGAGAACGGACCATAATTTTGTTAGTTTTACCTGGTTACGCAAGCATCATCGGTTCCTTTCCAGATGCCTTCATGACTCTGGCCGAATTCGGATAATCTATATACAATTGACCAGGAGCAAGCGTTATGTGTACTATATAATTTGTACTGCAAACGGAATGGTCAATAAAACAACGCTCCCAGGAAGGGAGAAAAAAATTTGAAGTACTGAAGTACTCGTGTAGTACAACTAAGCAGCTGCCTCTTTTCTCTTTGTTCCAATTAAGCCTACATACATCACGCTCTTGTACTATCATGCCATTTGTACTGCTAGTCGCGGAGTACTACAATTAGTGATTGCCAATTGTTCCGTTCTCCCACAACAAATACTATGTATGGACTCAAATTTTAAACCCAAAACAAAACATAAATTATTAGCAGGCACTGGAATGAATAATCCCACCTCAAATTTAATTTTTCATGCATGTAAATCTCTGTGGGTTAAGTGGTTCTATTCTATCTATCTAAAAACCCATATACTTTGGTCCTTCAATTCGGTACACCTATGTTCTTGGCAAATTCAATAGTTCTTCAATCTTAGATCTATCTTTTGTTTCTTATTTTTAGATCACTAGTTTATGTAGCGGTACTTGATGGAAAATACCTCATATAACATCTATAAAACTTATCAACGCATAAGACATAAGGGTGACTATGTCTGTTGGTATTCCTTTATTTGTTATGGTTTGGCTTCCCCTAAATATCAATTCATCACATGGTTAGTTATTCAAAATTATTCGATCACTAAGTTCAAATTGAAATAGATGGAACTATTAGAGGACACTAAATGTATCCTTTCCTTTACTGGACAATAGGAAACTATCAAACATCTTATGCTCAAATGTTTTTACAACCTAGTGGTGTGGAAGAAAATGTAGCAGTCCTTTGATAGAAAAGACAACTTGCACTCATGGGATGATGAACTAAAGGCACGTAATCACTAAAAGAGAATAAAGACACGTTATGTGTTCTCTTCCCCCCCCCCTTTTCACATTCATAGGTTTTGTTTGGCATGAATTTAACTCTAGGATCTTTTGTAATCTTGCTCGTTCTTATCATATGTTTCTTAAGGATATTAGTTTTATAGTTTCTAGTACATGTTTTTCCCCTAGCAAAGTTAATACATATGATAAAAAGAGAGGGTGTGTAGATGCTTTTACGGTCTAAGTAGGCATTTCAAAGTTTTCTCACTTTTTTGGAAGTTGTATAAATTACTACATACCTGGAAAAAAATAGCCTTCATGCGCATAAGTAATTGGGACTAATTTTTTTAAACAACGTGCTTCTAGAAAAGAGAAAAATAGTTTGTAATGTTTTGGTTGCATCTCACTACCGAAGAACTTGAACATAAAAATTTATAGTCATCATAGGAAAAAGATTAAGTCTAATCGAAATAAAATTGGTGAGCTTTTCAGCCTTAATGATGGATATAATTTTTATCTAGTATAGTTCTCATTCATGTGTGCTATTTACCGATGGTGTATGAAACTATAACTTGCCATTATTCTCTTCAAAGTTGCATGAAATTGTTACATACATTAAGATGATAGAGGCATAATTCTTTTCTTGTTAACTACTTATCCAAATAGCCTAGCTGTTAAAATTTTTCCATTACATAACCCTAACGAGCTTTTAAGCATATTTTCTTCATATTTAACTAACATATATAGCTACATATTTATATGTTATCCAATCCCTTAGTTTATAGCTATTGGAGCATAATTTGGTAATGAGTTATTGATGTGGTGGAAACATTAAGAATGTGAGTGTGTTAGTGTTTTTTGATGAATAGTGAATTGTAAAAAAAAAAAAAACCTTTGAGGTACAAATGTGGAATGGCAACTACTAAATATTTGCATTGGTTAGGATGGAGCATAAAATGCACCTACCTTGTGAAACATGGTTCTTGTTAAAGGAAAAAAAAAAGAGAAAATAACATTTTTATCATTCTAGTAGTTACTAGTGGTATAGGAGTTGATGATTGGAGATAGAAAATTCATTAAAAGAAGGTGAAGTTAAAAATATTAAAGAGTTGGAAATGTGAATGTTTTGTGCTTCACTAGTAATAGGCATAGCACCACAATCCTAAAATTTATCCTACATTCAACCCTAGCCCCATTACAACAAAATAAAAGACCTCTTAATTTCTGTCTGCTTCGGTTTATAAGTGGTGGTGAATAGAGAAGAGTGACAAACCTATAGGTGATCATTATCATTAGTAGAAATTTTGAGAGTAAACAAAAACCTGGTACCTATGAGAGTAGAGTGCTCATACATTTCTAAAGTGAGAATCTATTGGTCTAATTCTTCAAATTTGTCTGTGATTGATGATCTAAATTTAGATTGGGATAGCTACTGGTTTGTGAGGTATATAACCTAAAATGAGTATGAAATTGATTTTCTACATATTTACTTTTGCACTGTTTTGAGTCCCAATGAAACATATGCATTTTGTATGTTAATTATCAATTATCTCTTGTTCTCTATTGAAAGGGGGATTATATGTCACTAGATAATTAGGACTTCTTGTAATTTTATGCTTGTGTTGTTAGAGGGCAAAGAACGCTTCACACATGGAGTATTTGATAGAAGTATATTTTATGGAATTATTTGATGTATCTGAACCCAACTTTCTATATTTTTTATAATAATTTAAATATTTTTTCATGTTTTCCATATTAGCCTAGTTTTGTTGGAAAAGAAAAAAATAAGGTAATTTAGGTTGATTACTGAGGAAAAGAAGCACAATATGAGAAACAGGCTTAGATTCATGAAAATTCAGATGTATCATCATGCACGACCCTAAAAGAAATTTTATGTGAATAAAAATCAAACAAGGCATTCAATAGAGGGGAAATATGAGGGACTTGTATATATGGAAATAAGGCCTGTATTTCCTTGTTATTCCTCCCACATACTACATTAATTCAAGCCATGTGCACAGTATTAGAGTAAAAATATTGGTGTCATATTTCAATAAACGACTGGTGCTCTCTCCTCTATCCTATGGTTGAGGGAGTCTTGACCATGGCAAAGAAGAAATGGTCATCGCTAGGATCTAGGATTCAAGGAATTTTGAATGATGTTGCGGACAATGCTCGAGAATTGCCAATGGATGGAACCAAATCTATTACCTTCAGGCCTAAGAATTTTGAACCGTTGCATGAAGGGGTTGACGTCCAAACCCTACCAGAGGAGAATGATTTGATCGATGTGCTTTTACCTACTGATCGTGAGGGAGATATGAGGAAATCATCCAGTAATGTTACATCTTCCCCAGGACATAACCATGTAAGGGTTTCTAATGGAATAGAAGGAAACCTAGCAGAGGGTTGTGTTACTGCTGTCGACCATTCGAATATTAATACCAGGGCATCAGTATGGAGTAGATTGTAGCCTACTTCACTCCCTAATTCATCATGGAGAGATGTGGTTCTAGGAAATAGAATTCCTAGCCATGGGCAATCCCTGACTTTTCATAATCCCATGTATGACAATGGTCGGGTTGTGGTAAAACTAGATAAAGATGATGTTGATTCTAAAGCAGCACTTTAGGCCAATACTTTGATAGGGTTTGGGTATGGCTAGACACCATCTTATACTCATATGCAGGCTTTTATCAAGAGAAAATGGACAGCTATTCAAATTCCACAGGTTATCTTACATTCTTTTGGGTTTTTTTTGTTCAAATTTCTTTCACAGGAGGATGTTACATGGTGCTTAGCTAGCATTGGATGTTTTTCAATAGGCCTTTTACTCTAAAGAGATGGCATAGATGATTGCAATTCAACCCATATGAGATGCAGGTTCGGCCATTGTGGATTAGATTCCCAAACCATCCTTTGGAATTTTGATCCACTAAATCACTTAGTAGATTAGCCAGTGTAGTTGGTAACCCAGTCTGCACTGACTTTATTATTGTCTCCAGGGATAGGGCTTCCTAACCAAGGGTTTTGGTTGAGGTGGATGTGAAAAAACCTTTGCTGGAGTCATTCATGATCATGGATCCTAAAGGGATAAAGGTTGAACAGAAAGTAGAGTATGATAAGAAGCCTTTCTATTATCCTCTTTGTGACTGTTTTGGCCATGATCAAAGGAGATGCAAGGCAGCAAAACAAGATAGCAATATAGGTCCTGATAAAGGAGGGGAACGGAGATTAGTCATGGATCTTAGAAAAGCGAAGGCCCAAGCTGAGATTGATCATGCTCAAGCAAAACCCCAACTCACTTTCTCTGTGCAATCTATAGAGGAGAATCTCACTAGTATTGACAATGGTGATGTGGCTGATGTCCCACTTCAAAAAAAATGATGTTGTTTCTCTGGTAAATTTAAATATTGGCTTGTTAGGACCAGTCACTAGTTCTAAGGGTCCTAGTTCTTCTTCTAATGCTGGGGGGAAGAAATTTTCTGTGATTGAGTCAAGGTTGGCTAAGACTTTACAGAGATCTGTTCATTTTTTAGAGCCAAGACATACTAGATTCAGAACCTCTCAGTCAGGATCTCATGATTGTTGTGGTGTAGACACTAATCCAAGACAAGATAAGGTTGGTTTAGACTAGGGGGAATTTTTTCTAGACTTGACCCTGGTGAACATGATTAGTGCTTGGAATATAAGGGGAATAAATAAGACTTCCAAGCATAAGGAAGTTAGAAGATTTTGTGCTAAGCACAAAATGGATTTGTTTAGTTTATTGGAAACTAGGGTTAAAGAATCAAATTCAGCAAATATTTTTAATAAAATTCAGAATGGTTGGAAGACCATCAATAATTATTCTCATCATCCAAATGGTAGAATTTGGGTTCTATGGAATCCCACAGTATGGCTGATAGGTTCCTATTATGTGCATGACCAAGGTATCTTATGTCATGTCATTGATTTGCATTCAAATGTTAGTTTCTGGGTGGCTTTTGTGTATGCATTTAATTCTGGTGTTACACGAAAAGCCCTATGGCATTCTCCTGGACAGGTTCCTTGACTGGTGGTGGGTGATTTCAATGTGATGCTACATGATTCAGAAAAATTTCAAGGGAGGCAGCCTAATAGCTCTGATGTGCAGGATTTTAGAGATTGTTGTCAAGAGTTAAGATTGTGTGATTTGCAGAGTCAGGGTTGTCATTTTACATGGTCCAGTCATAGAGAAGGAGAGGAGGAGGTGTTTTGTAAACTGGATAGAGCTCTCGTCAATCTTCAATGGCTTGATTCTCATCCTCAATCTATGGTAGAGTTCTTAAGTCCTTTAGTTTCAGATCATTGCCCTGTGATTATTCATCTTAATATTTCTCATTTGACAGGACCTAAACCTTTTAAGTTCTTCCAATTTTGGAATGAATTAGAGGGGTTCTTGCCTATTGTCCAGAGCATATGGAGACTCAAGTTTGGGGGAAATTTTCTGATTAAAATTTATAAGAGGCTGAGTATGTTAAAGCAGGAGCTCAAAAATTTGAACAAAAATAATTATGGCTCTATTTCTCAAAGAGTTAATGAAGCTAGAGAGGAAGTGGTAGCATTGCAGCACAATTGTTATACTAATCCAGGTAATCATGATCAGAGATGGCTACTGAAGGCAAAAGAGAAGCACTTCTATCATTTACTTCATTGTGAAGAACTATTCTATAAAAAAAAGCAACAAATCAATGGCTTAAATGTGGAGATTCAAACCATAAATATTTTTATGCCAAGGTCAAAGAGAGGCATCAAAGGAAAGCAGTGGTTTTTCTGTTAGACTCTGCTAATAATGAGATTAGACGTGTAAAGCATATTCATGATGATTTTAGTAATTATTATCAAGATCTCTTGGGAGCAAGATCTGCTATGGATGGGGTTATTGATCTTTCTATTATCAGCGCAAGTCTTCATCCTAATTCTTTTGCCGGCCTTTCTACTCCTATTTCTCAAGAGGAAGTTAAAGCATCTATTTTCTCCATGGGGGAGACAAAAGCATCTAGTGTTGATGGGTTTTCTGTAGGGTTCTACAAGTCTTGCTGGCCTATTATTATAGAGGAGGTGGTCTGGGCTGTGAGAGAATTTTTCGCTTCTAGTTTTCTTCCCAAATGTTGCAATGAGAGAAATTGAACATTACTGCCCTCACTCTCATTCCAAAATAGCCAAATGCATATAGGGTTACTGAATTTAGACCAATAGCTTGTTGCAATATGTTATATAAAATTATTGCAAAGGTTATAGTTTAGAGTTTGCGACACATTATGTCAATTCTCATTGACCTCTCTCAAAATGCATTCATTAAAGGTAGAAGCATTGGTGAAAATATTCTGTTGGCCCATGAATTAGTAAGGAAATATTCTCAAAAGGGAACTTCTCCTAGATGCATGCTTAAGATTGATCTGAAGAAGGCTTATGACATGGTTAATTGGAATTTTCTGCAGTAAATCTTTAACTTATATGGATTTCCAGCTCATTTTATTAAATTGATTATGGCATGTGTAACCAGTGTTTCATATTTAGTTTCTTTCAATGGTGTTTTGGCTGCACCTTTCCCTAGGAAAAGAGGCTTAAGGCAAGGAGATCCTCTCTCTCCTTACCTCTTTGTGCTGGTTATGGATTATTTGAGTAGGTGCTTGAATAAATTATGGATTGACCCCAAGTTTCAAAGTCACCCAAGATGTAGAGGTCTATAGCTTATCAATTTAAATTTTGCAGATGACCTTTTGCTGTTTTATAAGGGTAATCTATAGATTTTTCATTGTCTTAAGGAGGTTATGGACCACTTCTCTGCAACTTCGGGCCTTGTGGTTAATCCCAACAAATGTTCTGTGTTTTTTTGGGGTGTGGATAGGACAAGATACTTTGGACAAAGTTGGTATGGAGATATGTTTATACTCCTCTATTGAACTTTATTGCTTGGCTTGCCTGCAGAAATAGAATGTCAACTAAAACAAGACTAGGGGAGATTGGCATGGTTGTGGATCTAGCATGTATTTTCTGCCATCAGCATGTTGAGGCCAGGGACCATATTTTTTTGTTTTTCCCTACTACTTCCATTATCTAGAGAACTATTAAGAGGTTGGCTAGAAGAAGTGATCCTATATTAGGATGGGATCAAGATGTCAAGACTTTACTTACAAGAACTAGGCAAGTAGCATAGAAGAAGTATATTTTGGGGGCTCTTTTTGTTTCTTACATTGCCACTATTTGGCATGAAAGGAACCTTATAATTTTTCAAAATAAAACTAGACATTTAGGTGTTCTTTTGAGAAGTATTATTATGCATGTATCTAGAATGTTTGTTAATCATAATTATTCTGCTAAGTATGTTAACTGGCTAGGGCTGCTTGATGCTATTGATTATAATGCTAAGTTGTAATCTCCATTTCGATAGTAATAAATTCTACTTATCGAAAAAAAATACTGGTGTCCTATATTTACTAATATGGATTGTATTTTTTCCAACTTATGTATCTGATTCATACAGCTTTCTGTCTATATATACAACTTATATTAAGTCGAATAGAACATCAAGAGTGCTGCCGTTAGTGTTTTAACTTCATTTTTATTATGTTTAAATAATTAGGGTTCTAATGTTATAATTAGTTACTTTAGTATAGTAATTAAAGGATTGGAAATCATATAGTATTCACGATTATATAGCATTCTAATTTCTTTCTTTCCTAAGTTTTCTTTAATTATTTCATACTTTTTATTTTATTTAATGTAATTGTTTTAATTTTTTTTATTTAATTGAGTTTTAATTTTTATAGTTTAATTCTATATATATATTTTTTAATTTGTTCATATATTTTAATTTTATGGTTTAATCAATATTTTTTGTTGGATTAGTGTAGGGTAGGAGAATAATTGAAAGTTACTAGATAATTCTTCGTGAGATGTTAATTAGACGTAATTTTTTGTGTATATTTTTGGGTAGATTAATAAATTGATTTGAATAATCACTGATCTAATATTATGAATTTATTATCTAGACTAGTCACCCAATTAATTTGAGTGCTAATCAAATGCTAAGTTAGGATAGTTCATCCGTAATTGTTAGCATATACATCAAAATTAGAAAATAGGTTATTAATTTTAACAATGTTTATTAATCTTTTGAAATACATAATTCTAGCTAATTATAGTTATGGTTCTTGATACTTGCTCCCTAATTGATAATGTAACACCCTAAATCAATACAACCTTGCAGGGGCTACCTTGGAATGCTTTTGTATTGATCGGCTAGTCTTACAAATCAACACGAGTCCTTTTAGCATGCTTTGTCCACACTCACACACTTCTCGAAAAATTATCAAAAATTTTTCAAAAACTTCCCAGGAGGGTCACCTATCCTAAAAATTATTCCATAGCCAACATGCTTAAATATGAAGTTCTTACAACATAATCACTAAAAAAATAGTATATTATGTTGATATAAGTAACCAAATCAATCCTTATAATACTCCACTCAAATTATGTTATTACATTCACCCTCACTTAAAGAACACAATGTTCACATCGCACCACAACCAATAACTATATTAATATAGTTTATCCTAAGAATCATCCCCCTAGGTGGCTGACTGGCTCATCCATGTTTAGCTCAAGGTCGCGGTTTTACTTTGATACCATTTGTAACATGCCAAGTTGATACGAACACACAGGGAGCTACCTTAGAGTGCTTTCAAATTGATCGATAGGCTCTACAAATCAATAAGAGTCCTTTCCGTGTGCTTTGTCCTCACTCACATACTTCCTCAAAAATTTTCAAAAATTTTTTGAAAACTTCCCAAGAGGGTCACCTGTCCTAAAAATTGATCCATAACCAGCATGCTTAATAATGGATTTCTTAGGATGAATTCACCAAAAGAATGGTATACCATGCTGGTATAAGTGACCAGATCAATCTTTATTATACTCCACTCAAATTAGGTTATTACAGATAATGCTACCATTAATTAAATGTAGAGATCTTATCATAGGTTTTTAATTGGTTAGACAATAAATCATAAGGGAACCTTGGTTTATTTGTGTAAGGGGGTGCCAAGAAGCAGACATGTGCGAGATTTGTAGGTTAATATCAAAAACACTCTATGGCAATATGATTGGATGATTGGTTGATATGCATATGCTAAATATGTCTTCTAACCACTATTATCCTATTGTGTCATTTACTTACTTGGTTGATAGTTAGTTTTTATTATTTTCATTATTAGTGATTTTTTTTTCATAAATAAGCATATGGGTAATTAATTTCATACTAAAACTTTATGGATTAAATTAAAATCTTTGTGGGATGGAATCATACTTTTTTCTTACTAATTGTTTGTGTATTTAGGGTCTAATTAAGATTTTCTCAAATAACACACTAGACATCAACATCCAACTGTTAGGAAGAAGGTATAATTTGGAGGTAACATATAACCTAGGTATAGTAAAACTATGGGATCAACACCCAATCAAGAGGTCAATCCAAGAAACATTTTAAGGAGAGATATTACCACAATAAGCATTGTGAAGTGTTTCATCTATGGTGGTGACATGGTTGTGACCTAACAGGACACTAGATCCATGAGGATCGTGTTACAAGCAGTAGTGTTCAGAGTAGATAATCTCAAGCGTAGAGTGCATAGTTTGAGATTTCCACTATCACTAGGCAGTGTTGCCAGTCATGTTAGTCAACAAAGGCACTAGAAACCTTGCACTTTTCAACTAGGTTAAGGGCCAAGCAATGGTGTAGGAGTTCCTTAAGATAGGTGCATAAACATGATTTACAAGTTAATGACCAAGCATCAAGGTGGTATGGTGACTGATATGCTTACCATTTTACCCTCTCATGATGCACACTATATAACTATGGTGCATCACATTCCTTGTGTCATCCACATTCATTGATGGAGTTACATTATCTCCTTCATCTAGTATCTCTATTTCTATTTTATTGTCTTTAGGGGATAGAATTACTTGCTTTAGACTTTTTAAAAAGGTATCCTTAGTAGTCCATGGAATAGAATTCCCCTTTGACCTCATGGAAATTAAGTTGTATGACTTTAATGTGATTATTATAATGGATATGCTAGGAAAATATTGATAATTAATACATTATGCATAAGAGCATGTGGTTCTTTGTGGACAGAGCAGTTTTAGAGTCTATTATTGGAGGTGCGAGTCTAACCCATGTGTGAAGGTTGTGTTGTCTATCATTTTAGTTATCCTTTTCGAGAAAGGATATCCACTTTTCTTATGTAGTGTTTGAGATATCATGGCTAATGAAATGCTAGTAGAATAGACCTTGATAATTCAAGAGTATCAAGATATATTTTCCCATTAGATTTTGAGCATGCCACTAATTTGAGATGTTAGGTTCACATCAACTTATTCTCATTAATGGAGCTGACATCCAAAGCACTATACCATATGATACCTACAAAGATAAATAAGTCTAAGGCTTAGAAAAAAGAATTATTGAATAATAGCTAAATTAGACTTATTATATCACCCTTAGGAGCAATAATATTGTTCGTTAAGAAGAAGGATGGAAGTAAGAGCTTGTGTATCAACTACCATGGATTGAATTAGGTGATTATAAAGAAGCATTATCACCTACTTTGAATTGATGATCTCTTTAACTTTCTAAAAGGAGCTACAGTATTTTCAATGGTTGATCTTCAGTCAGGTTACCATAAATTGAGGATCACATAGTGGGATATTCTAAAGATTGATTTTCAAACCAAATACATTCATTATAAGTTCACAGTGATGTCTTTCAAACTCGCTAATGTGCTAGCAACATTTTTGTATCTCATAAACCAAAACCTAAGCTAATATTTGAATTAGTTTATTTTAGTGTTCATAGACAGCATTCTTATCTACTCGGATTCTTGTGAAGAGCATGAACAATATCAAAGACAGACCTTATAGTGTTAAGAGCACACTAGTTACATGCTAAAATTTTAAAGTATAAGTTTTGGTAGTATCAACTAGTTTTCTTAGACATGTGATTATGAATTATGGAGTGTTTGTAGATCCTTCCAATGTTTAGTCAATTTCCAAGTGACCATCACCAAAATCTGTCAAGTAGGTGTGTAGTTCTCTAGGATTGGCTAATTATTACCATAGGTTTATCATAGAATTCTTTAAGATAGCTGGCCTATTGATAAAATTGTTAAATAAGGCTACACGATTCTAGTAGGAGGAGAAGTGTAGTGAGCCATTTTATGAATTGAATAGAAATTACCACATATATCAGATCACTCTGACATGTGTAATGATGCTTTTAAGCATGGAGTAGGTTTTATGTTTATGCAACACAGGAAAGTAGTAATTGAAGTGACATGAGAAAAACTATATGGCTCATGATTTAGAGCTTATCGCAATTTTTTTTTAATATTTTTGGGCATTATCTATACAGTGTTGAGTCCAAGTTTTACACTGATTACACAAGCCTCAAGTACATTTTCACACAAGGAGAGGTTAATTTGAGATAATTCTAATGTTTGGAATTTGTCAAGGATTATGACTTGAACTTGAAATACCATGAGGGTAAGGCTAACGTAGTCGTAGATGCCATATTTGAAATATTTCACACACATTGAGTATAATCATGTTATGAGATCACTTCTTAAGAGCTCAAGGAGATGAAGATTGAGTTGATTACCTCTAGTAGTTTTGAAGCATGGATGAATTCCCTCACTATCATACCTTCCATCATTGATGAGATTTGAGCTATTTGGACTTGTTATATTAAGCTTAATTGAGAGGATTAGGAATGGTATTATAGAGGGTAAAGCTAAAGGATTTCAGATCCATGAAGATGAAAGTATCAAATATAGGAGTAGGTAGTGTGTGCCACAAGGATGTGTTGAGCTAAAGAGAAGTATCCTTGAAGAAGGTCACTATACTCCATATTCCATCTATCATGGAGGAGATAAGTTGTATATGGATTTCAAAAAGGTATATTGGTGGCCTAGTATGAAATAGGAAGTTATAGAGTCAAGATCAAGTAGAAGGGACTAATAGGGTTAATATAACCACCAAAAGTTTCCAAATGGAAATGTGATAGTATATACATGGATTTTGTGGGTGGTCTTCCAAGGACCATTAGTGGTATTGATTCCATCTAGGTTGTTGTTGAACATTTGAATAATATAATAGTGTTGATACTAATGAGGTTGTCATGGAGTATGGAGTTGTTAACCAACGCTTATAAGAATCATATTGTGAGACTGTATGGTGTCCCTATAGACATTATGTCATATCAAGATTCCATATTCTTGTCACAATTTTCTTAAGAGTTACATAATGATTTTGGGACATTGTTGAAGATGGGTACTACTTTTTACCCAACTATAGATGGTCAAATAGAGATGACCATGAAAACATTAAAGATCATGCTTTAAGCATGCATGATGGACTTTGGAGGTTCTGGAAGACCATCTACACTTAATCAAGGTCTCTTACAACAACATTAACCATACAAATATTGGGATGACACCTTCAAGGCCTTGTATGGAAGGAAGCGTTGTGGCCCCTTGTTTTGGAATAATATTTGTGAGACCAGTGTTTTAGGGATAAACATGATTAAGGATACTACAAAGCTTATTAGAGTAATACAGGATAACATAAGAGCTACTAAGGATCGACATACTAGTTATGCCGATATGAACATAAAGACCAATGGTTATGAGGTGGAAAATTGAGTCCTTTTTTAGGGTCTCTCCCACCAAGGGAGTGATGAGGTTTGACAAGATAGGTAAGCTTAGTGTAAGGTACATTAGGCTTTATGAGATCTTACAGCTCGTTAGAAAGGTTGTTGAGCTATTGGCGCTATTAGTAGAGTTATCTTATGAAGAAATCTTCTTTTATATTTCCTAGTTTACAAATTAAGTATCAAATCTTTTGTATGTCATCTAGCAAGAGATGTTAGAGCTCGGTGAGTCTCTGGCCTACAAAGAAAAATAATGATCCCTTTGAACATGAAGACTAGATAGCTATGTAGAAAGATTGTAACACTGGTAGAGGTTCTTTTGTCATGACATGGTGTTTAGGTAGCCACATGGGAGGCTGCCCTAAATTTTTCTCATAGTGTGTTATCACATGGTGTAACCTTTTCTTTTAAGTGTGTAATAACCTTTTTTTCTATGTTATCTTAGATATGATGTGTGACTTGGTATGTTATCATATGATATTAGTTAACTTTATTGAGTGGGATTTAAGGACATAATATCTTTTAAGGGGTAGTACTATAATACCCCATAAATCTAATATGTATAAAGTGTTAAATAATTATATTTAATGATGTTTGGATAATGATTGATCTTAATTTGGAAATGTATTTTGGATTCGACAGGAATTATAAATTTTTTGAAATTTAAAACTTAGTAACTTTTCTCAAGCATCTACCAACTAAGGAAACTAATTAATTGATTTAGGAAACTGATTTTCAACATGGGCTTTGGTTCAAGAGAACCAATTGGCTAGATTAGGAACTGATTGATTAATCCTTATAATAATTGAACTGTCGACCAAACTGATAGATTGATTTTTTTAATTTGGTTTTTCTTGATAAGCTTTTATAATGATTTGGAAATTTGGTAATCAAAATTTCATTAGTTTCTGAGAAATATTTGACCCTTTTGATTATTTAACAAAGATTTTTTCCCCAAATGGACTTGGAGGCCAGAGTTTACAAAAAAATGGGGAGGATGATCTCATCCCCTTTTCTTCTTTTTCCCATCTCTTTTATATGAACTTGGGTGGATGATATGCCCCAGATAATCACTACACACTTGGGGTATTTATTTCACATTCCATCCTTTCTCTTTCCCCCTTCTTATCTTTGAAAGAAATGTTAACCACCATTATTATGCATTCACTATTTGGTCCCTACGAAGAAATTCAACCATTACTTGATAAATCTACTTTTATGTTGTTCAAATTTGAGCATGATAATTAGGGTTATGATTTATTGAAACTCTTTCATTTTCTTCTTAGTATATTGTGGGTTGATAAATAACCCTAACCCTCTTCTTCCTTCATTTTCTTTTATCCACCTAAATACCTTACTTCTACACTTGTGTCTCCACTATTCCCATTTTTATCTTTCATTTATGACTTACCTTATTTCTTATGATCCTTCATCTAACTCTTTCTTATTTTACTTTTAAGTAGGATAGGGTTATATTTGGGAAAAGGTTGAGGTTTAAACTTGTTTTTTTGGAGCTCACTTCGGAGGTAGTATTTTTTGATTATTCTCATCATATTTGCATTTGTTTTTTTTTTTATGATTTTAAAGAAATATTTTTTTGAGATTTTAATCTTCTCATTAAGGTGTTCATGAGTTGATATTTTTAAATTGAGGTTTTACGGTACTTGGTGTGGTTTAGCTAAACTTTCTAAGTAAGTCATTCTTCCTTTGACATGTGAAATGTATGAGTATGTGAGCTAGTTTATGGTGCAAATTCAATTTTTTTCCTTTATTATACAATGGTGGAGATAGTATTAGAAGTATTTTCCATGACTTAGGCAATGAGATTTCTATATTTTGAGGAAATATGAAATTTTGGGAATATATGAATTATTATCTGGAAATGCAGTATGATTTAGTATTTGGGCATGTCTACTCTTGGCTTTTGAAATGGCAGTTATATGGGTTTGGTGTGATTAGTAATTAAAGTCTAAATCATGGTTGGAATTGCCTATGTATGTTATTTGTATGTATATTCATTAACTAGTTTGACCAAACCCACTACCTAGTCCTTAAAATAGTGAAACGGTTAGCCTAACAAAATGATTTGTTTGTTTTTAGTGTACTCTGTATTTAAATCCATTGATTGGGTTGTGACTAACTAATCAACCAGTTGTTAGAAAAGTTGAAAACTTATCCAAACCAATTGATTTGTTCTCTAGTGGCTCATTGGTCCAAACTAATAAGGTAGCCCTAGAATAGTCAACTTTTTTAACTAACTAATTGACTAGCTCTAATATAGAACTCGAGGGTTTGGCTATGCCGAACCAATCAACTGGTTGATCTCCTTAATTAACCAATTTAACCAAATAATTTTATTTTTTCTTACTTTAACCTTTGTTTATTATTATGTATCAAATGATTATTTAATGACAAGTAAACCCATCTAGGAATTAATTAACTAACCTATTTTATGGATTAATTGGTCCATAATTGAAGGAATTATAATTAAGTTCCCTTAGAGGATTTTAATGGGTAAATTGGAATAAATATGAAATCGTATGACTCTTGAATAGTATAAATCTAGTGTTTGGCATAAGTGAATTAACTCAATGGATGATGATATGAGTGGATTTGAGCTCATTAAAGAACCCTACGAACATCATTTATTTAATATATTTTTGTTCACAAATGAGAGTCATAAGGTGTGGTTCCATATGATTTTTCCACCTTTTGAGACCTCACACGAATCGCCTAAGTTTAATTTAAAAATAGCTCCCTTATCCTATGAACACATATCATTCCCCACTTTAATGACTGCTTATAGGTTTAATATGTTCACTCAGCTACATTCGAATATGTATGCAGGAATGGCAACTCTCCAATGTCACAAAGCATCTCTTACCCTATTAGGACCACAAGAGTTGATGCCCAGCTTACCATCACCGACCTGCATGCAGAAAAAAAGTAGCACACACATGTATTTTTAATAATTTGGTAACATTCATCTAGGAACCACTATAAGACACTATCACCTAACAATAAGGTGCAACTGCCTAACGTCTGGATGCAGTAGGCCATTGCAGAGCCAAGGAATCCTTGTCATATTTATATAGGTTCTCTCTATAAATACTCCCAAGTATAAGAGTGTAGAGAGGGATGGGAGGGAAAATAAAAATGGGAAGGGATCCTTTGATTGAAAAAGAAGAAAATTAAGAATTCCAAAATGGGAGAAAAGTAGGAATGATGATGAAAGAGTAGAAAAGTAAGGCAAGAAGGGAGAGAGAGTCCCAACAGAGCTCACTAAGAGAAGAAAAAGGAGTGAATTAGTTAGATAGGGGTTGGGAATACCTTGGTCTCCATATTCCTTCCCTTTTTTCTCTTCTGTATTTTATGTTGGTTGGAAGAAGTTTATTCTTAGCTAAATTTTAGTGAAAGGAAGAGCTAATAGTATTGTTGCTATAATCGTGACATTTATAGTCTTATTAGCCCTAATGATATTTCATTTTGTTAAGATAAAAATTTTTAAGTGTTGAATGTTGGCCGCATTTTACACCTAATCAAATTTTTCATCAATTAGATAGTGCGTAAAACCTACGATGATAAAATGGTGATAGGGTTGGCACCGAACAATGAAGAAACCCTGTTATTCATCATTCAATCCTTATTGCATGACATTACTAGGGCCTATGTATTATGATGGAGACTGCTTGAGATTATGTTTCACCATTAAGTGAAACCTAATAAGGTTAGGAGGATTAATATCGATTGAGCTTAACATGCTATGAATTGTTAAAAGATGCACACCTGACACGTAACATCTCTACTCTCACAACTCTTCCTCCTGATTTTCCCCACATCTGTCTTGCATTAAATTTGTTAACTCTTTGCATAATCAACTATATCATATACTATCAACATCACCTGATTTGAAATTGCTACATCCTTAGATTCATAGGATACTCCACTTTACTGGCATAATTCACTCCTCTTATTCCTGTGAGATCAATATCCTCTTACCTCTTTATTACTTGGGGTGACTGTGTATACTTGCATGAGTTGTGTTTTGTTTACTGATTGAAACTCACACTACCAATTCTTTGTACTAAACATGCACTAGCACACACTAGCATGCACCAAGTTTTTGGCACCATTACTAGGGATTGAGAAGATTGAATTTATCTTTTTGTTGTATGTTAAAGTATAGCATCTTGTGAATTTTCTTGTACATAGCTAACAATAGAATTTTCTATAATTTTTTGATTTGTTTATTTCTTTTAAAGGACTAACCCTTTTATGATCAAAACTAATCAGGATGCCTTAATACCAATTGACCTAGAAATAGAGTGCAAACTATATAGAATTCAACTGGATGACACTACATCATCAACAACAACACAAAGAAGGATTAACAATAGAAGGTTTTGGCAACATGACTCATTTAACCCAATAGCATCATGATAATGGTAATAATATGTTACCTATTCCACAACCCAACTAGAGGGAAGGATTACCCATGGTTTTACCCACTCACATTAATATAAATTCCATAGGATTGCAAACTCCACTTCTTAGAAATGACCGTAACTGAGCTATTATGGATTATGCTATAATAGTTAAAGATCATCTGAATCCTACCATTGCTCATCCTAAAATTCAAGTCCCTCATTTTGAGCTTCAACATGTCATATTCCACATGTTACAAATAGAAGTGCAATTTAGTGGCCAGCCTACTGAAGATCCACATTTGCACTTGAGTGCATTTATGGCAGTTAGTGATACCTTTAAGATTTAGGGACTTCCAGAAACATCCCTACAAATTAAGTTACTCCCCTATTCTTTGAGAGATTGTGCTAGGAAGTGGCTGACTTCCCTACGATCGGTTGAATCACTTCTTGGGATGACTTAGTTTTGAAGTTCCTTATACGATAATTCCATCCCAATAATAATGCCAAACTTATTCATAGCATCACTAAATTCTTGCAAGAGGAAGATGAGACACTCCATGATACATGGGAGAGATTTAAAGAACTTAAGGAAATGTTCCAACTAGAGAATCCCTCACTAGTTACAAATATAAACGTTTTTACCATGGACTTAACCCCTAAACACGGAACTTGGTGGACGTCTTATCCAATGGCGCCCTATTAAGTAAAACATATAACTAGACTTATAAGATTACTGAGACCATAACATGAAACAACCAATAGTGGGGTAGTGCTAGGAGTGTTCAAAAGGTGTGTGGAGTAGGAGCATTCGAAGTTGATGCCATCATAGCCCTACGAGCTAAGGTACCGTCTATGGCTAATCTATTAAAAAATATCACTCCCACTAACTCATAAATGTAGAGATGGAAAGAACAATCCACTACATCCACAACTACAATATCATGTGTATACTATGGAGAAGGTCATTTGTTCAAATAGTGTCCAACGAATCTAGTGTCAGTGAATTACGTAGAAAACAAGGCTAAGAACTCTCAGTAGCCTTATGGCAATCAATACAAACCCACCTAGAGGCAACACCCTAGCATCTCATGGTCTAACTAAAATAACATGCAAAACTCAGCTAACTATTACAACCAACAATAGCACTACCAACCTCAACATCAGAATCTTCCACAATCACAAACTCACAAACCACCTACCTCACATAATAACCCTAACTCATTGGAAAATCTTCTAAAAGAATATATGCTGAAAACAAATGTAGAAATACAAAGCAACACAACTTCCTTGAGAACCTTAGAATCATTTATGGGACTGCTACCTACAACCCTAAGTAGCAGACCCTAGGGCACTCTCCCTAGTGACATTCAAAACCCTAGGAGAGAAGGAAAGGAGTAGTGTAAGGCCATTATCCTTAGATCAAGTATAGAAATTACACCTCCTTAATTAAAAAGAAGAAACTAAAGAAATACCTCACCCTGACATCATGATAACAAAGCAGAACCTATTGAGAAAAGTTTAACATCCATAGCATCCCTCTTGTAGATTAACCCCCATCCACAATTCAAAAGATAACACTATTCCCTTACAAGAGCCACCAGAAAGTAAAAACCACCACCAAATACAAACATTAAACCCTTTACTCTATCAACACCATTTCTTTAGAGACTCAAGAAACAGTAGTAGGATAAGAAATTTGATAAATTCCTTGAAACTCTTCGCTAGTTGCACATAAACATTCTATTAGTGGAAGCCCTCCAACAAATGCCAAACTACACAAAATTTTTAAAGGACATTTTAACATGGAAAAGGAGGTTGTGTAAATATGAAATGGTAGCTATGACCTAGAGGTGTAGCTTGATTTTCCAACAAAAGCTACCTAGAAAGTTATAAGACCCTAGCAATGAAATACCCCAAAACCCTAATTCAGGAAATCATGGCCAAATAAGGGATTATTAGGAAAATAATTAAATAAATTAATTTGTTTAAATTAAGAAGGATAAAATAATTTCAAATTAATATAAAATTTATAAATAATTTAATTGGAGAAATTTAGAGTGTTTTGTTAATTAAAATGGAATTTAAGAAAATTCCTTCAAAAATCCCTAAATTAACCTAAAAAGAGAATGTAATTATTATTTTAATATTTATATTTTATTTAAACATCCCAAATTACCCAAATCATACTAATTAATCCAAACACCAATTTCCCTTCTTTTTCCTTTTTCCTTTTTCTCCTTTTTCGCCCTCTTTTTCCTTTTCTTTCTTTTCCTTCCCTTCTTTTTCTCTAACTCCCCCGACTTAGGCCGGCCTGCTGACCCAGCACCCCTACGCGGCCCAACTCTCCCCCCGTGCACCTCTTTCCCTTTCTCCCGGCCGGTTCGGCCTTCCCTTTCCCTTTCTTATCTTTTCCCCTGGACTGCCGGTCCACCCCCTGCACATCGTCTTCTACCTTCCGCCCACCTACAACCGAAAATTTTACCGGAAAAGAAAGCTTGCAACGCCACGCCATTTCACCAGTCATTTTTCCCCTCTCCTCCTCATTGTCTCCCCTATGGATTTGACAAAACGATTCAGCCTCTCTCTCGCATGCAAGCCTCTCCCTCCTCGATAGATCATGGTCTGCAACTGCAGACCCTGCGTCGGCCATTCTCGCCGGACAACCCCCATAAACCTAACCCCCTACTCTCCCTTGCACCCTTGTCGTTTTCCCGTCCCAATTGGCTTATAAATAGGCCCCGGAGTTGCCTTAATCGGGTTCGAAAATTTGGAAACCAGAAAACTCCGTCGCGCGCCGCCCCACCTTCAGCCAACCTTTCCTCCACCGTCGGCCGCCTGTGCCGCCTGCCACAGCCACCAAAACTCCCCCTGCACCGCCCTCTACACAACCAAGCCACTAGCTTTCCCTGCCTTACCCCGCACGAGCCGCCCCAGCCGTGTGAAATTGCCTTCCCAAACAACCCTTTCGACCCCCTTATGCTACCTTCGCGCCGCCGCCGCCGCCCATACCGCTGCCTGCAGCACCACCCCTACCCCCCAAAACAACCAGGGGTTCCTGCTCTACCACCCTACACCTCTACTTTTCTCTAGTTTCCCCCTCCCCTAACCTCCACAGCCACTTTCCCCATTTCTTCCTCCCTCCTCCGCCGCCGCCACCGGCACCACTACTATAACACCCCCAAAATTCACTACTGAAAAATTCCGTTAATTAAAAGGAATTTAGCGGAAGAAAATTAATAAAACGAGAACTTTGGGAGTATTACCGCCACACTTAGTACCAGACCGGTTCACTCATACCGTTCCAGTACCAAGTGCTAAGGCTAAGAATAATCAAATACACTTTGAAAGAAATTTAACATACATAAATTAGAGTAGCGCATCAAATAATTTACAAGAATAACATCTACCAATGCTGGTTACTTAAATAGCATTAGCATTTAAAACCAGGAATTTAAATGAAGAAAGAGGAAAACCCTAATGGTACCGGATAATTCCTTACTCTCTTTCCCATTGCCCACTTGAGTAGCACCTGAAAATACCTACAAGGGCACTGCCCATTGAATAGGCAGGGCCCCATAAAGGGAATCCCTTCAATACTACGGTACTGAGTAACCCTTTGATACCACACTTAAAGACAGGCCCGCATACGACACATAATGCAAGCTACACACATAAATAATGAGAGGTGCATACATAACAATAACATACATAATAATTTATAAGTTGTGATTGATACTTTTGGCCTTAAGCCATGTCATAGTGTAAGATCAATACCTTTGGGCCTTAAGCCATTATTCCGTCATCATTCAATCAATCTCATATTTTATATCCATGTGAGTACGAGAACCCCACTATTATAGCCGGTGGACCGGAAGTAAACACACAGGGCAGAACGCCTCTGACCACTATTATTGCCGGTGGACTGGAAGGTAAACACACAGGACAGAACGCACCTGACCACTATTATTTGCCGGTGGACCGGTCTGGCCCCGACTCACATGATGTTCCACTATAAGTCAATAGTATTTTTCCATAACTTTATTCATATACAATACTAGTTTTATTGAGCTCGGGACCCCCACTATTATTGCCGATGGACAGAATATATATAAAATTATCATCCAGGACACAACGCTCCTGGCCACTATTATAATAGGTGGACCGCGATATATAAAGAATCATCATCCAGGGCACAACGCTCCTGGCCACTATTATAACCGGTGGACCGGTACTCAATATCATAATCATCTGGGCCTGGCTCATTAATATTCCACTTTCAATAATAGTATCTTTCCTTTCTTTAATCAGCACATCAATCATATTTATTTGCCTTGGACGGGATATCAATAACCCAGGACACAAAGGTACACTGGTCGTACCGGTGCATATAAGCTACTCAGTACCCTTCAACCACGAACCCAAGGACGCAAAGGTACCTTGGTCGTACTGGCGTATAAAGCTACTCAGTACCCTACCGACAAGGACACCTAATCCATAAGTATGCATACCCCCTAACTAGGTCCATAGAGCTAGAAAGAGTAAGATATAGGGCCTGGTTGGGGCACAAAGGCACACCAGCAAATACCAGAATAATCGTGGACTAAACCACGTCCTTAGGGTAGCGACCCCTAAAGAGTCACCATTCCCGATCTCGAGGTCTTTTACTTTAAGTAATAGTGTCTTAATTAAAGTGATAACGAAAAGCACAACAATCGGATACTTATTCACTTTCAATCGTTCCGATATCATTAATCATTTCTTATTCAGATGATTATCCAGGATATCACAGAGAAAACCATTAAGGCCATACTAATTATCAAATACTCTTACTTGGCTAATCAGCATTATTTAAATCGTATTATAATGGTCCACAATCACAACAACATGTTAGGTACAAATTATTCATTTACCCCTTACTTATATAATTGCTAAGTCATCCCTTCCTTACTTGATAAATTACCATATTACTCTTTAGATTGCATAATTACCAAATTACCCCTCATCCAATTTAGGTTATCAAATTGTCTCCTACACTTTTTAGATCACCATTGACCCTTCATAATTGCTACACTTAACATATGTCCCATTTGGTTGATTAGATTACCAAATTGCCCTTCTCCTTTGTTATAATTACTAAATTGCCCTTGAGTTGGATAAATTACCAAATTACCCTCTTTCATTATCATGATCACCATTTTGCTCCTTTAGTTGGTTAAATAATTATTAATTTACCCTTTAGTCGGCTAAATTACCAAATTGCCCCTTGAGTTGGATAAATTACCAAATTGCCCTTCTTCTTTATCATAATTACCATTTTACTCCTCTTAATTATTATAATCCCAAACTACCCTTCTTAATAATTACAATTATAAATTTACCCTTCTTCATAATTATAATTATTAATTTACCCTTCTTCATAATTATAATTATTAATTTACCCTTCTTCATAATTATAATTACCGATTTACCCTTCTCCATATTTATAATTAGTAATTTACCCTTCTCCATATTTATAATTACTATATTGCCTTTCTCCTTTATTAAAATTACCATAATGTCCTTTTATTGGTTGATTTACCAAATTACCCCTCTCTAGTATCATAATTATCCAATTCCCTTCTATAATCATAATTTAATTACCATATTATCCTTCGTCGTTATCATAATTACCAAGTTACCCTTTACTCCCAAGTTTACCATAAACATCCTTTTATTTACAAAATTACCATTTTACCCCTCACATCCCATTTTACCATTTTTATATTTTCCTTACAAAATTATCATTTTGCCCTTCCTTTCCAAAATGACCATATTACTCCTTTACTCCCAAAATTACCATAATACCCCTTACTTATAAAAATTACCATTTCGCCATTCACTTATAAAATTACCATATTGCCATTTATTTATGAAATTACTATTTTTCCCTTCTACCTCCAAAGTTACCATAATACCCATTTACTTGAAAAATTACCATAATGTCCTCCTTCATCCAAAATTACTATTTTACCCCTACTTCCAAAATTACCATACTTACCACTTACTTATAAAAATTACTATAGTGCCCCTTGACTCCAAAATTATCACTTTACCCTTTTCTAAATAAATTACCATAATACCCCTTTACTTATAAAATTATCATTTGGCCATTTAATCGTAAAATTACCATATTATTCTTTTATCTCAAAAATTACCATAATACCCTTCTTTCTCACAATCTACAATTTTATCCTTTTACTTATAAATTATCATTTAACCCCTTTCTTTTTAAATTACCAAATCGCCCTTTTACTTATAAAATTACCGAAATACCCTTTTCACTTATAAAATTTCCACTCAACCCCTTTATTCACCATTTTTATGAATTTACCATCACTACATAAAATAATGATATTAGTACTTCATTCTTATCATCTAAGTCCACCGACTTGTCATTATTCAACAAAATACTCATTAGCAACTACATACATTAGATCACATACTTTATAAGCATAATTACTAAAATACCCTTAGGCAATAATATTACTCATGCATTAGCAACATAATCCATCATAAACAAGCATTTAATATTTCCATCAATAGTCAAACTTCTTCCTTAATTATCATACCTACACATGGCACAAAGGTTATCATACTTTTCCTTTTTATCAAGCAATATAAGCAACCATATATATATATCATGCTAAGCACACAAACCATGCATAAAATCATACTAAATCCCTAATGTGCTAGCATACGTTTTTCCATGTATTTAGGGGAGGATTAACGGTTACCTTAATCCCGCAATTATCAAATCTTACCGGTATCCCGGTTAAAGATTTAAGCTTTAATTAGCAACTGAACACCTAAAATAATATCAACCATTATTATGTTAGAAATGAGAAGTTAAAAGGATAAAACTTTATAAAAAATTTACTTAATAATAAAACACTTTGATTAACTATTAATATACCTCAAAAATTAGCCAAAAAAGTTCCAAAATAAAAGGGGGAGCTCACGCTGCATGAACAGCGTGAGTCTCATGCAGAAATGAGAGGTGAAAGGGTTCGAAGGGGGGTGAAGGAAGCAAAATTTGTTATTTTCGGGTCAGGGTCTTTAGGCTAGAAAAGAAGGTGGATGCGGGAGGTTTCAAGGCAAGGGAATGGTGAAGGAGTGGATAGGGGGTGTAGGTGGAGGATAAATATGGTTTCATGGCGGCATAGGGCGGCAGAGACGGCGGTGGCAAGGCGGCGAAGTTGGCTGCCGAGATGGGTCGAGGTGGAGGGGCTGAGAAGGAAGGAAAAGATGAGGGAAAAATGAAGAGGTTCAAGGGCTTTTTTCGGCCAACTGATGCATGGCGGTGGTATAGGGGGTTGCACGGTGTCGAACGGTGGGTTGGGTGGCGGCAGAGGTGGCCGGACGGCGGCGAAAGTGGCGGTTGCAGGTGGCTCGACGGTAAGGAGAAAAATGGGAGAAAAAGGAAGAGGTGGAGAAGGGAGGAAGTGAAACGAACTCCAAATGGAGTTTAGTAAAAATTACACAAGAATCGCAAAAAACACAGTCGAACAGAAATAGGGATAGGGTAATCGGGACTGCCCGATCTAAATCCTCGAACTGAGAATAACAAAGCTGCCGGAAACCGACAAGAAACGATGCAAGATCGTAAGAATTAAGCTGATAGCTTTATTTCATATACTGAAATTGATTCGAGTAAGTTGTTCTCTTTTACAGCATGATAGAAGCTTTATATAGGGCAGCAACTAGCCAGGGTTGAGGAACCGAAAAGTAACGGTAACATCAAGAAGGTAGTCAAAAAGGTAGATTAATGGGTAAATCCCAATGAAGAATAATCCCTAAAGAAGGTGGTCGAGAACGAAGAAGCGGAATTAGAGGAAGAAGAGTGACTGCGTGAGAAGAAAGGCTGATCGAGGACGAAGAGGCGTTTTGAGGAACGGAACCGAAGGTGTTTGAATGAAAGAAGATAAAGAAGGCAGGGTTTAAGGCTGTTGGTGCGGTGCGTATGGGCCTCGGTGTCCACTTTATTTGGGCTGAATTATGGCAATTTATTTGGGCTGAGGTTATGGTAGGATTAAGGTTGATGTGGGGGATTTGAAGGTGGTTTAATGATGGATTAGGCAAATCCCACTTAACTAGCTGCTTAATACCCTTCTTACAAGATAAAACTAAATAAACAAAACAACGATAATAATAATAGTAGAATTTTGCTAATTGGGCGATAATGCCATTATTCTTGCTAATAATTTAAAACTTGAATATGTCTTCTCAGCAACAGAATCTCATTTTTGATAGCACCGTCTTGAATCCTTTTCCATGCTTGCTTGGCTTAGATTTTCAATTTTCTTGATTATCCTGCAAGATAATAATACAAATATAATTAATTATTTTTAAAGGATAATTGGTGCTTTTCTTAGTAAGGGTACTAAGAGTATTTGGGCTTTCATCATCCTCCCCTTCTTGAAAAGGTTTCGTCACCGAAACCAAACCTGCATCATAAAAGGGGGGTAGGTCAGAAACATTAAAAGTGTCACTTATATTACCATATTTTCCTAGAAGATCGATCTTGTAAGCATTATCATTAATGCGTTCCAAGAAGGTAAAGGGACTGTCGCCTCTTTGTGCAAGTTTGGATTTCCTTTGGGTAGGAAACCTTTCTTTTCGTAAATGGACCCACACAAGATCCCCTGGAGCGAATATAATCTTCTTGCGGTGTTTGTTTGCTGCATTTGCTATCTAATGATTGCGTTGGTTTATTTGTTTCTCCACTGATTCATGTAATGATTTTATGGATTGCGCCCTTCTTTCTGCATCAAAGTTAGTATAATCGGTTATGGGTAAAGGAATAAGATCAAGTGGTGAAAGAGGGTTAAACCCGTAGACAATTTCAAAGGGAGTCCTCTTGGTGGTGGAGTGGATGGTCCAATTGTATGCGAACACCACATGTGGTAGGTGGGATTCCCAATGCTTAATATTATTATCCAAGATAGCTCAAAGCATGTTACCAAGAGTGTGATTTACTACTTCGGTTTGACCGTCAGTCTGGGGATGGCATGTCGTAGAAAATAGTAATTTTGTCCCCAATTTTCCCCATAAAACCCGCCAGAAGTGGATGAGAAATTTGGCATCCTTGTCGGATACAATGGTACGTGGCACACCATGTAAGTGCACAATATTTTGGAAGAAATAATCAGCTATTGTGGTAGCATCATTGATACGGTGGCAAGCAAAAAAATGTGCCATTTTAGAGAATCGGTCGACAACTACCATGATGCTATCTTTCCCTCTGTTAGACCTGGGTAGTCCAAGTACAAAATCCATGGAAATGTTAACCCATGGTTGTTTGGGAATGGGAAGAGGTGTGTATAATCCATGTGGCTTAGAAGTGGATTTAGCATGTTTACAGATCACGCACTGATCACAAAATCTTTGCACATCTCGTTTGAGGTGGGGCCAATAGAAATGCTCTTTGATGATACTTAAAGTTTTAGATGGCCGAAGTGGCCCATCAAACCTCCACTATGGGCTTCTTGTACAAGCAATTCACGCATAGAGCATCTAGGTATGCATAATCTATTGTCACGAAAAATTAAGCCCTCATGACGATAGTATTTTCCGACGGTGGTATTTTCGCATGCTTTAAACAATTCGAAAAAGTCATCATCAGTTGCATATAGATTTTTAATATAGGTAAACCCTAATAAATGAGCATCCAAGGTAGCAACCAATGTATATCTCTTGCTTAGGGCATCAGCAACAATATTATCACCACCTTTTTTGTACTTAACCATATATGGGAAGGATTCAAGGAATTCAATCCACTTGGCTTGTCTCCGATTTAGCTTATGTTGAGATTTTAGGTATTTGAGTGCTTGGTGGTCGGAATGGATGATGAATTCTTTAGACCATAGGTAGTGTTGCCAAGTTTCCAAAGCCCTAATTAGGGAAAATAATTATTTTTTGTAGGTGGAGTAATTAAGGGTAGCACCGCTTAATTTTTCATTGAAGTAGGCAATAGGTTTTCCTTCTTGAGATAAGACAACTCCAATACCTATTCCTGTTGCGTCATAGTCAATTTCAAAAGCCTTATCGAAATCAGGTAGCGATAATATGGGGGCATTAGTCAGCTTTTCTTTTAATAAGTCAAAGGCATTATGTTGTTCTTTCTCCCATTTAAACCCGACTTCCTTTTTTATAACAGAGGTGAGGGGAGCGGCTATAGTACTGAAATTACGCAAAAATCTCTGGTAGAAGCTACATAAGCCATGGAAGCTTCGTACTTCTGTAATAGACTGGGGCACGGGTTAGTCTCGTATGGCCTTCACCTTTTCATCGTCAACGGATATTCCATCCTTGACTATCACAAATCCAAGAAACACAACACTTTCTAAACAGAATCTGCTCTTGGAGAGGTTGGCATATAATTTCTCGATTTTGAACACTTCAAGAACAGATCGTAGATGATCATGGTGTTCCTCATAAGACTTTCTATATATAAGGATGTCATCAAAGTATACGACGACGAATTTTCCAATAAATTTTCTAAGCACGTAATTCATTAGTCGCATGAAAGTACTAGGTGCATTAGATAGGCCGAAGGGCATCAACAGCCACTCATAGAGTCCAAAGTTGGTTTTAAAGGTTGTTTTCCATTCATCTCCAGCCTTCATGCGAATCTGATGGTACCCGCTTTTTAAATCAATTTTTGAAAATATAATAGACCCATGCAGTTGGTCAAGAATTTCATCTAACCAAGGGATGGGGTATCGGTATTTGACGGTAATTTTATTAACAGCCCTACTGTCAATACACATGCGCCAACTTCTGTCCTTTTTTGGAACTAGTAACACAGGAACAACACAAGGACTTATGGACTCTCGAATGTGCCCCTTTTCAAGTAGCTCAGTTATATACTTCTTTAGTTCTTTTACTTCCTCAGGGTTAGCTTGATATGCAGGTCTATTGGGAATGGAGGCTCCTGGTACGAAATCAATCTGATGTTCGATTCCTCTAGTTGGAGGTAACCCTTGTGGAATTTCTTCAGGAAAGAGCTCAGAGTATTCATTGAGTAAGGTGCGTATTTTATCACAAAAAGAATCAAGTAGAGTGAAATCACTATAATAACATTCTTTACGCATCAGCATATAGATGGGTAACTTGGCGGAGAAGGCATAAGAGATGTCCCTTTTTTGGGCAAAAAAATTACGTAGTGGTTTATTCTGGCCTTCCATGTTGGGTTTCGAGGTCTTATTTATTTCCTCCCTCATACTTTTGAATTCGGCTTGAAGCTTGAGTTGATCATCATGGACTTGCTTGGGTGATAGCGGCATTAGAGTGATCTTTTTGTCATCCTTGATAAGGGAGTAGCTATTTTTATACCCATCATGTATTACTTTCCTGTCAAACTGCCATGGCCTCCCAAGTAGAACGTGACTAGCGTGCATGGGAACGACATCACATAATACCTCATCTGTATATTTCCCAATTTGGATTGCAAGTAATACTTTCTTATATACCTTTACCTCACCCGTGTCATTGAGCCATTGTAGTTTATAGGGTCGAGGGTGTTTCGTGGCTGTCAACCCTAATTTGGTAATTAGGCTAGCACTTGCCTGCGATAACACAGCTACCGCTATCAATGATCAAACTACATAACTTGTCACTGATTCGACATCTGGTATGGAAGATATTTTCATGTTGTATTCGCTCGCCATCAACTTTTGCATGTACGTTCAGAGCACGTCGTACGACGAGTAGTTCTCCCTCGGAAGC
The DNA here is from genome assembly GCA_030549775.1 of Tamarix chinensis. Lineage (NCBI taxonomy): Eukaryota > Viridiplantae > Streptophyta > Magnoliopsida > Caryophyllales > Tamaricaceae > Tamarix > Tamarix chinensis. The sequence goes on along the minus strand of CM060177.1, from coordinate 57,982,875 downwards.
ATATACCTCATCATGGCCAGGGTCACTATCATAGGGGTCAGCATGAGTAGGCGAGTGGTCAACAAACTCATCATCCTCGGACTCAACCTCTCCTGTGGGCCGAACCACCATCACCTTCCTATTGGGACATTCGGACGCGATATGACCATGCCCCACGCATTTGAAGCATTTGATGTTTCTTGAACGTCCATTGTTGGAATTACCACTAATATGTTCCTTACCCTTTTCCTTAAGAGGGCTTGGCTTATTGTCGAATTGAACTCTTGCTCTTTCTTCACTTCTAAGAGGCTGCTTCCAGTTATGATTTTTTGAATGGCCGGATTGGAAGTTGGGTTGGGGTTTAAAGGTCCTGACCTTTTTTATCTATTTTTTCAATTTTGATGGCTAAGTTAACCATTTCCTCGATATCCACATAGTGTTGGAGTTCAAGTTTATCAGCTATTTCTTTGTTAAGTCCACTAAGGAATCTAGCCATGGTCGCCTCTCTATCTTAGATTATGTTGGCCCGAATCATTGCCATTTCCATTTCCTTTTAATATTCATCAATGCTTCTAGGGCCTTGGACGAGGTTTTGTAGTTTTTAGTAGAGTTCTCGATAGTAATAGCTAGGTACAAACCTGCTTCGTAATAGTCCTTTGAACTCGTTCCAATCTCTTACCGGTCTCTCGTGGTTTCGGCGCTGGTTAGTAATAAGCTGATCCCATCAATTGATGGCATAATCTGTGAACTCAACAATGGCGAGTTTAATCTTTTTTTCATCTGAGTAATTGTAGCAGTCAAAGACCAACTCTATTTTTCTTTCCCAGTCCAAATATGCGTCAGGATCATTTTTTCCACTAAATGCTAGGATCGTTAATTTGATATTATTTAGGTTCCGGTCCTCCCGATCGTACAGTCTTGGATGTCGGCGAAGTCGATGTTCCATTCTAGCATGTTCTTGGGCTGATGAGTCGTCAGATGAGAAAATATCTGGCTCAGGGTGGAAGTTCCTTGGATGTCTGTTTGGCTGGGGTGACTGGATAGGTTCCGGAGAATTGTTAATTGTCTATTCGATCCGATCTAGTCTTTCTATTAGGGTACGTAGTTGTGCGGAAATAGGGTTTGGATTACTATCGGCTCCTTCCACATGTGTCCTGATAATGCATGTCCGGTCCGTGAATTCATTTTAATCCGTTTATCTATATTAAATTGTCACACGATCGATTGGTATTACTTACGTAGTAGGTGATTAGAATGTTGGGCTTTTAGCTTGTGACTGTTCGATAGGGCAGGTTTCCGAGCTGGTGGCTTAAACGATATGGAATATCGAATCGCCGCCTAATACCCGATATCCTTTCCCATTTCTGGATACCAAATTAATTTTGGTATCAAGTTCGGATCACTAGGGGAAAGGTATTCCGAAAGAAAGAAAAAGAAAAAATTATATTTTTTTTATAAAATCAGACGAACCAAAAAAAATAAATAAATAACACGACAAAATTATTAAAATACAAAACAAAGGTCGACACCAAACAATCCAAACAGGGCACTGTTTGGACAGAGAAAAAAAGAAAAAAAAATTAAAATAAAACACCAATCTGTCGAAATCGACACAGCAGGGAATTGCAAATCGACTCAAATCGAGATACTAGAAATCGCCGATAGAAACTCAAAAGTGCGAAATCGATACTGGAAAGAAAAAAAATAGAGGATTAAAGACATGAATTTGATGCTGCACAGACAAAATTTCAAACAAAAAAATCGATGCTAAACATACCCAGATCTGAACGATTTTTGAACATAAAAAAAAATTGTAATCCAGAGATGAGCGAAGCAGATCGACGCTCTGATACCAGCTGAAACGAACTCCAAATGGAGTTTAGTAAAAATTACACAAGAATCGCAAAAAACACAGTCGAATAGAAATAGGGATAGGGTAATCGGGACTGCCCGATCTAAATCCTCGAACTGAGAATAACAAAGCTGCCGGAAACCGACAAGAAACGATGCAAGATCGTAAGAATTAAGCTGATAGCTTTATTTCATATACTGAAATTGATTCGAGTAAGTTGTTCTCTTTTACAGCATGATCGAAGCTTTATATAGGGCAGCAACTAGCAAGGGTTGAGGGAAACCAAACATTGGGTAACGGTCGAAAAGGTAGAGCGGGCAAAGTGGATTAATGGTGGATAATCCCTATTGATGGTGGTCGATGAAGAAGCGGAATTAGAGGAAGGAGACGACCAGGGAAGGGCTGCGTGAGGAGTGAAGGGCGTTTTGATTGAACGGAAGTGAAGGTGTTTGACCGAATGGGATTGATAAAGAAGGCAGGGTTTAAGGCTGTTGGTGCGGTGCGTATGGGCCTCGGTGTCCACTTTATTTGGGCTGAAGTTATGGCAATTTATTTGGGCTGAGGTTATGGTAGGATTAAGGTTGATGTGGGGGATTTGAAGGTGGTTTAATGATGGATTAGGCAAATCCCACTTAACTAGCTGCTTAATACCCTTCTTACAAGATAAAACTAAATAAACAAAACAACGATAATAATAATAGTAGAATTTTGATAATTGGGCGATAATGCCATTATTCTTGCTAATAATTTAAAACTTGAATATGTCTTCTCAGCAACAGAATTCCGTTTTTGATAGCACCGTCTTGAATCCTTTTCCCCGCTTGCTTGGCTTAGATTGTCAATTTTCTTGATTATCCTGCAAGACAATAATACAAATATAATTAATTATTTTTAAAGGATAATTGGTGCTTTTCTTAGTAAGGGTACTAAGAGTATTTGGGCTTTCATCAGGAAGTGCAGGCTCGAGGGGGCGGCGTGGGGGTGCAGGGTAGTAAGGGTGTGGTGGCAGTAGGCGGCGCTGGGCTGGGTGCGGCGGTTAGAATGGTTGTTGGCGGCGGCGTGGAGAGAAAACAGAAAAAAAAATGGGGAAGAAGGAAGGAGAGAATAGGGAGCTCGGGGGAAGAGATGAGGGTTCAAATTTATGGGGAATAAAGGGCTGGTGAGGGTAAGAAAAAGAAGAGGGAGAGGCAGGGGGAGCAGGCGGCCGATTGGTGCTGTAGTATGGTGGTAGGGCTGTCAATTGGCAGGGGAAAGAGAGGGAAGAAGAAGGAAAGGGAGAGAGGCACGTGAGCTGTCGTCCAGGGGCTAGTTTGGCTCGAAAAGGGAAGGAAAATGATGGGGGAAGAGAGAGAGGGAGAGGGAGGTAGGTGGTGATGGCAGGTGGTGGTAGTTGCAGGCGGCCGGACGCTCGACCATGGCAGAATTGGTGGTCGGGCGTGGGAGAAGGAAGAAAGGGAGGGGAGATGCACGAACAGTTGGACCGGCACAGGAAAAGAAGGGAGCCGGCCGGTCTAGAAAAAAAATAAGGAAGGAGGGCGGGTGGGTGTGTTGGGCGGCGCGCGAGGGAGAGAAGGGAGGAATCCGGCCGAAGGCCCAATCGCGTGGGGAGGGCTGACCTGGTGAGGCAGCTCGAGGGAAGAAAAAAGGAAAAAGAAAAGAAGAAAGAGGAAAAAATGGCAAAATGCGAATGGAAAATAGGGAAAAATAAAATAATTTAATTTATAAAATCATAAAATGTATTATTCTTGATAAATTATTTAGTTTAATAATTTAATATATTAATTTAAAAAGGTTAAAGTTAGTAAAATTTTAGTTTGGAAATTTATTAAAATAATATGATAAATAGAAAAATATTTATTTTTAATTTATTAAATACTCTTATCCAAATTTACATACTCTAAAATCCATAAAATAATTAAAATAAATAATTTTAAAAGAAAATTTTATTTCAAATAAAAGTTATTTATTAAAATATAGGTTTTCAAAATTTTTGGGGGATTACAACTACCCCAGCCAGGTGGCTCAACTCCCTAAACCCTATATCCTAAATAATAGAAGTGATTAATGATTTTTAATACTATTAACTATTATTATTAATGTATTATGATTATTATTAACATTATTATTATTAATACTATTACTATAATTACTATTATTACTACCCTTATTATTATTATTAGGTCCTAACATTACCCCTAAGAACTTCTAATTAATGGTATTAATTAATACTAAAACCTTGTTAAGTTATTATTATTATTATTATTATTATTATTACTATTATTATTATTATTATTATTATTATTATTATTATTATTATTATTATTACCATGTTTAGTACTCTAACTATGACTAATGTCGTTATTACCTTATTATTATGATTATTTTAGTATTCCTACTACTATTAGTATTATTACTATTATTATTATTATCATTATTGTTATTATTATTTATATCATGGGTATGGCGGTTATTATTATTTCTATTGTTGTTCTTACTCTTATTATTATTATTATTACTACTAGTATTATTATTATTATTATTATTATTATTATTATTATTATTATTATTATTATTATCAACATCATCATCATCATTATTATTACTATTACTATTACTATTATCATTATATTCACCATATTTATTACTTTAACCATTACTACCATCGTTATTATCCTTATTATTATTATTATTATTATTATTCTTTAACATTATTACTTTAGTATTCTTGTTATGATTTGTATTATCACTATTATTATTATTACTATTATTATTACTACTACTACTACTATTATTATTATTATTACTATTACTATTACCATTATTTTCACTATTACTATTATTAGTATTACTAACCTTATTATCGTTGTTAATATTAGCATTATTATTATTATTGTTACTACTATTACTACTATGATTTTGATTACTATTACTATCATTATTATCAGCACTATTAATAACATTATTGAAACCCTTACCATAATACGGTGAAAATGATAAGGCCCACTTCGATTAGTGGAAAAAAATTAATTAATTATCTTAGGAACAATAATAACCCTACCTTTTTATTTATGAACTACTAGTTATTAATATTAGCCTTAGTATTAGGCCATGATAAGGGTAAGATAGGGGTTTTGGTATTTCCGGTAGAGGGAGATTAACTTATAGTATTTCCCTCTTATAGGTGAATCGAGTGAGAACTTTCTGGAGGCGTAGGAGCGTGCTCCAAGCCCGACACCGATTTAGGTAAGGGTCTAACTAAGGCCGCTTGTGTGATATGTGAACTATTTGCCTTGGATGCCTCGCATGATTATGTGTCGTGTTTTAAATGTCATTATCTTACCTGTTCTACGTGTAGCGCAGCTTGGATTCAAGGTACGTCTATGTGATCGCTTTTGTTATGTATTAATGTGAATGTGCTACAAGTTGTGATATGATGTGGCCTTAGGACATGCATGCTAGGGTATTTGATGTGGTGATGTAGTTTGGGGACATGAAAAAGAAAATTTGGAAAGAAAGATAACCAAGGGAAGTAAGTTGGCTAGTGAAGGGAATAGGAGAAACTAAGGTTTGCATGGGGTGGTTAAGGTCCATATGGGGGCAAACCTTACGTACAAATAGATTCCTTGGGGTGTATGGAAGGTAAGAGAAGTGTCATTTGGGTGTTTGGGGGCTTCGAGCGAAAAATAGTACGTAGACCACAATAGGGGTGCGTAGGAGACAAGGCTAGATTTTAGAGGGTGACAAGGAGAAAAAGGGGAGAATTAAAATAATAAGTGAGGATGAGGGTGACATGAAGTGAGGGTTGAACCGAAGGGGTCGTGATGTGTAGGGGTGCTAGAATGGTTCTGGAGGTACGAGGCAGAAAAGGGTGGGCCACATAAGCCCAAGTTAGGGTTTTGGAGGAAACCCTAAGGGAAGGTAGTGAGTGGACTTTGGGGTAAAAGGTGGTGGGCCCAGACCCACACACTTAGGAGACGGGTTCCAGAGTGAGTGAGCTAATTAAGGGAAGGATGTCGGGCGAGTTAGGAGGCGCAAAGGTCTCAAGATATGAGATGGGCCCTCTTGGGAGGATAAGTATAGTGGAAGTTAGCCATGCATGTCTAGGGCGGAATTCGTTGGAAAAGATACAATAAAATACTAATCACTTAAAGAGGAAGATGTTGAGCCGGGCCTAGACCGGTCCACCGGCGAATAATAGTGGCTAGGAGCATTTTGCCTTGTATATATATTTCCGGTCCACCAGCTATAATAGTGGGGGTTTCCGTGCTCAGCAAACCAAATGTAAAATCGATAAGACATGGGGAAGATACTAAATACTTACAGTGGAACACCATGTGAGTCAGGGCCAGACCGGTCCACCGGCAAATAATAGTGGCCAGGAGCATTTTGCCCTAGAGGGCGAACCACCGGCAAATAATAGTGGTTAGGAGCGTTTTGCACTATACATATTTCCGGTCCACCGGCTATAATAGTGGGGCACCCGCACTTACATGGATTAATAAAGAATATGTGAAATTAAGTACGATATTAAGAGATTAAAAAAGATAAGTCTAATTGGAACATAATCGGCCTCACTATCTGTATTGTTTTATGTGCCTATATGATCATACATGTATTGTGTACTTTGTCTGTTTGGCCTTAGTTATTCGGTTACCTTGCTCAATACGAAGCATACTGACCACCTATTTCATGGGTGCTGCTTATTCCCATGAGCAGAAGGCCCCTCTGATTTAGTGCAAGTAGGTGACTCTATATTCGATGCCTACGACACTTATGAGGCATCGGGCGGGACCGAGAGTTGAGTCTGGACCCAGCTTGGGGGTCAAGAGTGATGTGGCCGGAGTCTATTGTTCACTTTATTTTTCTTATGCCTTTAATTTAGTCTATTTCTAATATACGACGTTTCAACTTTTGGAACCTTAAAACTGTACCATTGGATTGTACTTTGACTTTCCGCACTCGGATTCTGTATGACTCGTGTTTTACTTATGATTGTGTTTTATTATCAACTCGTAGTTGATGGTTAATCTGGTTTAGCCTTAGCACTTAGTACCGGAACGGTAGGAGTGAACCGTTCTGGTATTAAGTGTGGCGGTAACGCCCCCGAATTTACAAATGTTATCTTTTGTTCCAATAAACTTTTTGAAATTAAACGAAATTTTTCAGTAGTAAATTTGGGGGTGTTACAAGCAGCTTCACCATTCCCTACTCCATTGGTGAAAAGTATTATAGTAAGGCCCTTTGCAACCTTGGTGCCAGAATTAACTTAATTCCTATGTCCATTTTCAGGAAAATAGATTTTAAGGAAGCATGGTCTACCATAGTCACACTATAACTTGTGTATTGATCATACGTCTACCCTAAGGGAAAGATTGAAGATGTGCTTGTAAAGGTGGACAAGTTTATCTTTCTAGTAGACTTCATCATCCTTGACCATGAGGCTAACAAAGAGGTCCCTATTATTTTCAGAAGACCTTTCATGGCCATTAGTAAGACCCTAATAGACGTACAAAAAGGAGAATTGATGATGAGGGTCAATGAGGAGTAAATCACGTTCAATGTCTTTAACTCTATGAAGTTACCGAAGGAGGATTTAGATGAATGTTCATGAGTTGATATTATTGATTTGTCCATCTATGATGAGTTTCTTATAGGAATAATACATGAAGAAACCAGATTTTTCAATGCATACCATCTTGAGTGCAACTACCTTGATAGTCTTTCCATGGAGCACTATAAAATTCAAGTAGGGTGTAGTTGGATAGATCACTCAACACCTCGAGAACATCGGGGATTAAACTGAATAGAGATACGACCAGACACACCTTCAATTGTGGAGCCCCCCATATTATAACTAAAACCACACCCAACCCAACTAAAGTATGCCTACTTAGGTACGAAGGACACCTACTAGTTATTATTTCATCAGCCTTACCTTAATCTCAACCGGAGAAACTAGTTCGACTATGACACAGATACAAAAAAGTAGTAGGATAGACCATGGATGAAATTTATGGAAGCAATCCAATGATATGCATGCGTAAGATTGTGCTAGAGGATCCATCTAGTTCATCAATAGAAAAACAGAGATGGCTCAATCTAGTGATGAAGGAGGTGGTAAAGAAGGAAATCATTAAGTGGCTTGATGCAGGTATCATCTATCTAATTTATGATAGCAAATGGGTGTGCCCTATCTAATGCGTCCCAAAATATGGAGGTATGACTATTGTTCACAATTCTAAAAATAATTTCTCAAAATAAGGAGGTATGGCTATTGTTCACAATTTTAAAAATAATTTGATCACAACCCATAGAATCATAGGGTGGCATATTTATATGGATTATAGAAAACTCATCAATGCCACCTGGAAGGACCATTTTCCTTTCCCTTTTATTGACTAGATGTTGGATAGGTTAGTAGGAAGGGCCTTTTATTGCTTCCGAGACAGATATTCAGGTTACAACCAAATAGCCAGTGTGCCTGATGACCAATATAAGACTACATTCACTAGCACTTATGGCACATTTGCTACTCGGTGGATGCCTTTCAGCTTATATAATGCACCTACAACTTTTCAACGGTGTATGATGGCTATTTTCATTGACATGGCAGAGGACATAGTAGAAAATTTTATAGATGACTTTTCTATTTTTGAGGATAGTTTTTAAGAGTGCTTGATAAACTTGGAAAGAGTGTTAGTGATATGTGAAGAGATAAAATTGGTTCTTAATTGGGAAAAATGTCACTTTATGGTCCAAGAAGGTGTTGTGTTAGGTCACAGAGTATCACATTAAGGACTAGAGGTTGATAGGGTAAAGGTAGAGATTATTAAAGCATTACCCCCTCCCACCACTATTAGGGGTGTGAGAATTTTCCTTGGACATGCTAGATTTTATCAAAGATTCATAAAGGACTTCTCCAAAATTGCTAAAATCCTTTGCCAATAGTTGGAACAAGATAGAAAATTCGAGTTCAACAAGTATTTTAATAAAACCTTTATGAAAATAAAACTAGCACTAACCAAAGCCCCGATTATTATAGGACTAAACTATACTTTTCCCTTTGAATTAATGTGTGATGTACGTATTTATATGATAGGAGTAATCCTAGGACAACTAAAGAAAAAGTTCTTCTATAGCTTCTACTATGCTAGTAAAACACTTAATAAAGCCCAATTGAATTACACGGTCGCTAAAAAAGAGTTACTAGCAGTAGTGTTTGCTTTTGATAAGTTGTGATCTTATCTCCTAGGAAGTAAAGTGGTTGTATTCATTAACCATGATGTTATCTATTATTTACTCGCCAAAAAGGATGCCAAACCTAGATTGCTAAGATGGATCTTACTCTTGTAGGAATTTGACATCGAGATCCAAGACCATCAAGGGAAGGACAATCAGATTGTAGATCATCTTTCCAAACTAGAAGGGTACATGAAGGAACAAACACAAGTCTGGATAAAAGAGGACTTCCCTGATGAAAAACTACTAATGTTCTTCCATAACCTTAAGCACTACTACTGGGACAAACCATTTCTATTTCGGCATTGCACTGACGTACTTATGTGAAGGTGTGTAAGTAAGGAGGAGGCTAGGAAATCTTAGTCGGCAGCCACCATGTAGCTTATTGAGGTCATTTTGGAGGGATTTTGACTGCAGCTAAAGTCTTGCAAAGTGGATTCTACTGGACCATAATATTTAGAGACGCTAGGGAGGAGGTACAAAAGTGTGAACAATGTCAATGCACCAGAAACATCTCGATAAGAAATGAGATGCCTCAAACAGGAATCTTAGAAGTTGAAATATTTGATGTATGGGATATTGATTTCATGGGCCCATTTCCATCTTCATTCTACAACGAGTACATTTTGGTAGCAGTGGACTATGTCCCCAAAAGCATAGAGGTCATCCTGCTACCAACCAATGATGCTAGGGTGGTGATTTTCTTCCTACAACAAAATATTATTACATGGTCTAGGACCACCAAGGTATTTATCAATGATGGCAATACTCATTTCTGCAACAAGCTGTTTCAATAGCTCATGTAGAAATATGGAATCCGTCACAGGGTAGCCACAACCTATTGCCCACAATCGAATGGTTAAGATGAGTTATCTAATAGGGAAATTAAAAGAATCTTAGAAAAAGTAGTCAACCCTAACAAAAAATACTGGTCAACCAAACTAAATGACACATTGTGGGCATATAGAATAACATGCAAAATGCCCCTAGGAATGTCACCCTACTACATTATGTTTGGTAAGACTTCCCACCAACCCATTGAGCTAGAGTACAAATCGTATTATGCATAGGGAAAGCTAAAAAATTACAACTAAACAAGCTATAACATCTTAGAAACACATCATACAAAAATGCATGGTTATATAAAGAAAAGACAAGGAAATTTCATGACCAACACTTGAAGCCACAAGAGTTGTACCCTAGGTATTTAGTGTTGCTCTATAACTCAAGGTTGAATTTGTTCCTAGGGAAGTTGATGTAACACCCACAAAATTTACTACTAAAAAATTTTCTTTTATTAAAAAATTAGCAAAAGCAAAACTTTAACTTTTGGGGATGTTATCGCCACACTTAGCATTAGACTGGTTTTCTCCTACCATTTCAGTAACAAGTGCTAAGGCTAAAAGGAACAAAATACAATTCATGTAAATTCAACCTTCATTTAAATTAGAGCAACTAATCAAAATTTGTTATAAGAGGTAAATTCCATAGTTAGTGGATATAAGAGTAAAAATCATTTTATGCAATGAAATAAAAGGTTGAAAGTGAAACTCTGAAATCTTTCTAAGACAATCCTTGCACTCTTACTCGATATAAGCCTAAATAGCACCTGTAATAAACCTACAAGGGACACTACGCATTGAATAGATAGGGGCCTACAAATAGAACCTTTTAGTACTATAGTACTGAGTAATCCTTTATACAATACTAAAAGGAATGGCCCACATATAACACATCATACTTAAACAAAAGTGAAGACAGTATCATATGTAAGTGTATAAAGGATCATAGCCATGTAAGAGAGATTACACACATCATCCTATAAGAATTAGACAATACAAGTTCCATTTACTTATCACCTCCAGCACTTACTAAGAGTGGCAAGCACCAAGGCTATACTTATATCATATCAATAGATCATGAGGTTGAAAGTAACACTTTTGGTCTTAAGCCATTAATGAAACAACATTCAACATTATCTCTCCAATTATATCCATGTGAATGTGGGAACCCTACTATTATAGTTGGTGGATTGGAAACACCCAAGGCAGAATGCACCTAGCCTCTATTATTTCTCGGAGGACCGGTCTCTAGGGTAGAAGGCTCCTAGCCACTATTATTACCGGTTGATCGGTCTGGCCCCAATTCACATGGTGTTCCACTATAAGTGATTTGTATTTTTCATGATTTATTAATATCCAAGATTTAGTTTAGTGAGCTCAGGATTCCCAACTATTATAGTCGATGAATCGGAATACACTCCAGGGACACACATACTTAGCCACTATTATAACCGGTATACTAGTACACATATATGTCATCTAGGGTAAAGCACTCTTGACCACTATTATAACCAGTGAACTGGTGCACATGATATTTTTCATCTGAGCCCAACTTAATAGTCTTTCACTTTACATGATTAGTGTTTTCTATTTAATTAGCACAACAAGTCTATTTATTTAACTTAAGGGGGAGATCAAGAACATGGAGACGCAAAGTTACATAAGTCATACTAGCCCAAATAAGCAACACACTACCCTTCAATCATCAACCCATGGACACAAATGTACCCTAGTTGCACTGGTGCACAAAGACAGACAGTACCCTACTGACGAGGACACCTAATCCATAAGTATACATATGCGCTAAATAGGTTTGTAGAGCTAGATAGAGTGAGATGTAGGACTTGGCTAGGACACTAAGCCACACCAGTAAATACTAGAATAATCGTGGGTTAAACCACGACTTTAGTGTAGTAACCCCTAAAGAGCCGCCATTTCTGATCTTGATATCTTCCACTTTAATTATTAGTGTCATAATTAAGGTGATCATGAGAAACACGACAACCACATACTTATTCATTTCCATTTGCTTATGTTATTATTAAGTAATCCTTATTCATAGGGTTATCCATGTTAACTTAAAGAAACCACTAAGGCCTTCCTTATATCATCCATTTCCATTTTATAATTCATTTCCATTTATTCATATGCCATAATGGGTTATTATATAATAATTACAATATGGTCTTAGAGTCTAGTAGTGTATATTGAAGGATCATAGAACACTTAACCCTAACATGTCCTTCTATCAAATCCAACACACATTATCATGCATAATTAATGATTAAGGTGCCTCTTGCATGAATATGAGATAAACACCATATCACAACCTTAATTGTCCATCTAACCCTGTGTTATGCCATGTCCTTGTGATACTCACCGATTTATCGAATACCTTTATCTTATTATTTAAGATTACTTATGTCTTATTATGGAGACTTATTTATTCCATTGACATGTTATATATAAGTCACTGATTTACCCCCATCATCCTTACAAAGTTACTAAAATACCCATTGTTTGTCAAATTACCAAGTCATCCTTTTTTATTTCCTAAATTACCATATTACCCTTCATGTTTGTATAATTACCAAAATACCCTTTATATTTGCTAGATTACCAAATTACCCCTATACTTATTAAACCACTATATTTACCTCTTATATTTGTTAAGTTATCAAATTACCCTTCCAATTGGTTTAAATTACCTAATTTCTCTTTGTACTTGTTAAAATTACTAATTTGCCCCTCAAGTTAATTAAATTACCAAATTTTCCTTTCATTAGATAATTTATCAAGTTTCCCTTAACACTTATTATAATTACCAATTACTCATTTGTTTGTTAAATTACCAAACTACCATCCATACTTATTAAAATTATCGAATTACCCTTTTTGTTGGTTAAATTACCAAATTGTCATTCTTACTTATTAAAATTACCAAATGGTCCTTTTGGTTGGTTATATTACAAAATTTCCCTTCATACTTATTAAAATTACTATATTGTCCCATTAGTTGGTTAAATTACCAAACTGCCCTTCTTATTTATTAAAATTACTAAGTTGCCCCTTATCGTGCTAAATTACCAAAATACCCTTCTTACTTATCACTTTTCCATTTTACCTCTTTTATTCACCAAATTACCAAGTTATCCTTCTTTTATGCAAAATTACCAAAATACCCTCATTACTTTTTTTATTTTACCATTTTACCCCTTTTACTCACAAATTTTCCAAAATACCCTTCTTACTTTTTATTTTACCATTTACACCTTTTACTCATAAATTTACCAAAATGCCATTCATTTATGCTAAATTACCAAAATACCCTTCTTCTTTATTAAGTTATCCCTTTATCCCTTTTACTCACAAAATTACCAAAACACTCTTCCTTTATACCAAATTACCAAAATACCCTTCTTCTTTATTAGACTACCACTTTATCCCTTTTACTCACATAATTAACAAAATACCCTTTCTCTTTTATTAATTTACCAAAATATCTTTTTACTCACAAAAATTACCAAGTTATTCCTTTTTCATGTAAAATTCTAAAATGCCCTTCTTACTCATTAATTTACCATTCTACCCTCTTTACTCTTATAAATTACCATTTCACCCTTACTGTACCAAATTTACTAAAATACCCTTTCCACACCAAATATTAACATCCATAAGCCATATACCTAATCTAACGCCACCACCTATTATTATTTATTATTAATACTCATTAGCACCTATTATATATACTTACTTAGGCCACACCTTTTGCATAAGAAAAATTACCAAAATGCCCCTATGGCTTATATTAACATTATTCATGGCCACGTTAACTTATCATATCATATATAAGCATTTAACATTAACCTTAACCATAAGGCTCCTTCCTTAACTATCATTTCTACATATGACACATAAATTAACCAGCTTTTCATTTCAACAACCAATATATCCCACAAATTATATTATACTTACATTATACATCATACATATAAACATATTAAAAAATCCTAATGTGCTAGCATACGTTTATCCACACATTTTAGTAGGGTATAATGGTTACCTTATTTCCAATAATAATTAAATCTTACCAGTACCCTAGTTAAAGGTTTGAGCTTTGATTGGTAAAAATCAATACCTAAAAATATTATCAAAAATTGGAATAATAGAAGTAGAAAATCAAAAGAATAATTTTTTTAATCAAAAGCTTAATTAATACATAATAATGCTAACTACTATTATACCTCAATAATTTACCAAAACTTACTCAAAAAAGGTAGCAAGACTCATACTGCATGAACAACATGAGCTATATGCACCAAAAAAGGGGGAACAAGGGTCGAAAGGGATGGAAGAAAGAGGGAGGGGTTAGTTCCGGTAAGGGTTTTAGGGGTTGGGTTAAGGGCTTGTAGAGGGGGTGAGGGTAGTGGCTGGGTGAGGGAGGGAGTAGGGGTGTAGGTTGTTGTTGAGGGTCGAAGGTTGGTGGACTAGGGTGGTAAAGGAGGTGGCTGCAGGGTAAGAAAAATGGTTGTAAGGATGGGCAAGGGAGAAGAAGGAAGGGAAAAGAAGAGAAGAAGGGAGGGTTACAGGGGGAATTTCAGCCAAGGAGAGGAAGGGTAGTGGTAGGGGAGGTGCTAGGGGGTAGAGTGGTGGCTATGGAGGTAGTACAAGAGGGAAGAAGGTGGCACACGATGGTGGTGTAGGGTAGAGGTTGAGAAGGGGGAAAGAAAAAGAAAGGAGGGAAGGGTGGCTGCAAGGGAAAGTGGGGGTTACTGGTTAGTGTAGGGAGGTATTAGGGGGTGCTAGGGGTGGTTGTGGTGGTTGGGCGGCAGTAGTAGTGGTTCGAGGTAGTGAAGCAAAAAACAAGGAAGGAGGAGAACAGGGGAAGAAGGGAGAAATAGAAGAGTCTATAGGGAATTGAGGGAGGTCAAAAATGTGTAGAAAGGGGGGAGATAAGGAGAAGAAAAGGAAAAGTGGAGGGAGGTAGGCATGGCTGGGTTAGGTGGTAGGGTGTAGGGTGGTAGGGAGATGGAAAAGAGAGAGGGGAAGGAAAGGGAAGGCGTGTAAGGAGGGCTACATGGTTATGTGTGGCCATAAGTGGAAGGAAAGGGATGGAGGAGAGAAGGAGAGTGAGAGCATGGTAGCCTTGCTAGCATGGCATACATAGAGGAGGCAGTTGCAGGCTAGTGTGTGACGGTTAAAGGAGGGAAGAAGAAGAAGAAGAAGAAGAAAAGAAAGAAGGGGTAGGCTGGTACGGTGGGGAAGGGAAAGAAGGTAGGACCATGTGTGTAAGGGAGAGGGGGAAAAGAAGAGAAGAGTTGGCCTCGCTTAACTGGGGGCGGGGGAAGAAATGAAAACAAAAGAAAAGGAAACAAGAATGGAGGTGGGCTAGGGCGGTGATGTGGGGCAAGGAGGAGAGAAGAGAAAGAAAGTTGGTAGCCCAGCAAGAAGAAGACGGGTTGGGTGGCCCAAGGGAGAAGAAAAGAAGAAAAGGAAAATGGAGGAAAAGAAAAGGGAAGGAAATGGAGAAAGAAAAAGGGAAAAGAGAAAAAGAAAAAAGGGAAAGGGGAAACATAAAATTAAAATAATTTTTGAAATAAAGGTTCTTAATTATTTAGATAGATAAATTAAATTAATAATTTCATTTATTAAAATTTCATATATTAGTTTAAGAGGAAATTTTAGTAAAATTTGGGTTTGGAAATATATTTAAATAAAATGAGTATGGTAAAATAATAAAATATTTATTTTAATTTAGTAAATATTCATATCCATTTTTATACACCCAAAAATCTACAAAGTAATTAAATTAGATAAATTTACAAATTAAATTATCCTAAAGGAGGGTTATTTATTAAATTCTATGTTTTAAAATTTTTGGGTATTACATCACTACCCCCTTGAAGAAAAACATCGTCCCTGAAGTTTACGCCTTACTACTAGAGATACAAAAGAGGGATCCTAGGGTATTTGGGGTAACTACCCCCTTAAAGGTAGACCTATTTGACTAAAAGGTGGCCGAGGAAACAAATATACACATATTTAATAACTCAAAACAATTACAAGGGTCTCAACAGTAAGCCTAAAGGATTCACATCGGGATCAATCACTTACTCATGGTCTCCTACTAGGATGGTTGAAGGGGTTACTTCAAGCACCTGATTTTGCTGAATCGGTTGTTGCCGGGACCTCTAAATTTCTTCACAGGGTGCATTGTAGAAATAAAAGCTCCTATGCCCAAGCTATCCACAGTCGTTGCGTTGAAGTCACGATCATACAAGATTGCTTAGGTATATCCTTATGGGGAAGTGGAACTTAAGGACCCAAAGACAACATCAATATTTAAGGTTAATGGCCACTGGTTCAAACCCTATAAAGCTGGAAATCTTAATAGGGAGGTCCAAACACTCTCCCTACAATGTTCATAGGTTAACAGTAATCTATTAGGCCGAGGAGACTAAACTAAAGGCTTATAGGAGGTAGCTTATGTTATTAGTTTTCTTATCTTATTTTTTTTTTACTTGTGTTCCATACACTTTTTTTGTTTCTATCTCATGTTAGCTCTTTGTCAAAAACAATCTTTGATATCTATGTATTCTCTTAGTGTAGTAAATGAATAGACTATTGAGAAGGTAAAAGGTGTGCTTCATACATCATAAGGATGAGGACGATCGACGATTACAACCTTATACGATGATGTGGTGAATCAAATGTCAGGTGGTTGTATAAAGGGCTTGTAAGATCATATTGCAACCTCGAGGTATATCCCTCCTACTCAGTGTGTGTCTTTTCCAAAATCTAGCCCATTCCCCTATGTTACCTTTATAAACCACCCCACACCTACTAATTTCCATCAACCCAACATAGCCTTCCCTTTCCCCAATGTCAAAGAAGGTCCCACAGAGCCTCTCGCTACAAGAAAAGTATTTTCCACACGCCACTATGACCACTCATGACTCATCCCTCATGCTAAAGTCTGGTCCCATTTCTTGAGAAGTCATTTACTACCTACCACACACGATAGGTCCATTGCCTTCAACCGCATGGTTCTGATTTATTGCTTACTAACCAAGTGCACAATCAATGTGGGCAGAATCATTTAAGATTAGTTGGAGCTAGTGGCCACCAAGCCATAGGGTCCCATTGTTTACTCGACCTTAGTTACCGGCCTTTGTGCCAGGGCTGCAGTACCTTTAGACCCCACAAGGAAAATGGTTACTAGCTAACATTCCATTAACTAAATTATCATCAACCAATTCTTTGATGCCCCATTAACAACCCCCAAAGCCAAATCACCATCACCACATCCTACATAGCATCAAGTAGGGCTAGAGGCAATGGTGCAGGCGTTGAGAGACGATATAGACATACTACTACAAGGGCAAGAGGAGATCATCACCATTGTTACAAAACTATTTATCACATTGGAATTTTTAGGACTAATTGATTCAAAAACTAGGAGGTTTCGGTGAAGGATGAAGCTATCGCTTGCACCTTTAGAGGAGAACTTATTGGGATGCTCTAAAGAGCCGGCCTGAGGAAGGAGATTTGGGTAAGTTTGCATGTTCACAATACAATAGGGTGACTTTGATCCCCACTTTGGAATGAAAAGGCATGAGTGATTACCCAGCTAACCCCATAGTAAAAGATTACCCAAACAACTCTAAACTAGAAGACTTAGATAACATCACCACTACTATCAACCCATCAATAACCACCTTTGTGAAGCCATCCACATCCATATCCATTTAATTTTTCATCTAGCTAATTGTTAATAATAGTTTTCCTTTTTTCTTATGTTAGATCCATGCCACATGGCCACCCTATCTATCTTTTTTTTATCTTGTAGTGACCCTACCCTTCTAGCCCTCACAGTGAGGCCACTATTAAATTTTGTTTGTAAGAGGGCCTATTTTAGTTGTTATATCAATCTATCTTAATGCTATATTTGATCTTAGTTATTTCTACTACCTTCTTTTTATATAGTTCTTTACTTTTAGACTAACAGATAGGAATAATCTCAGTAACAAAGGTAGCCCTACAACTCTTCCTATTAATTTTCATATGAACTGTGTTAATATCTCTACTATGAGAGTGTTTCTCGGCCTAATAACCCTAAAGGTAAAATAAGAAAGCTAATGCAAGGCCTGATAGTTCATGTGGGCTTTGTGGTTGCACATTTTTTGTTACCTTGTGAATGTGTGGATTATAAAACTATCAGCATGGCAACACTATAAGCACTAGGAATTAAGGGATATATTTAGTCCCCACCGCATATTACATGAAAGAGAAAGACACATTTATTGTGACATCCTTAAGATAAAGAAATAGGATCCCTACCATAACCACCTTATTAAGATTACAATTGAATATGTTTGGGGGAATTCACCTAAATAATTATTAAGAGCTTGTGCTAGTACATTAATAGATAAAAGGGGAGCTTTCATGTCCAAAACGCCTAGTAACCAAGGGCACTTGCATAAGATCCATGTGTGCACTTGCGTTAAATATTTAGTAAGGTGATAAGCTTGTTTGAAAATTTCTATAATAGGTGTTAAGATGGAGTAATTGGGGGTACTTATTTGAGATATAGATGTAATGTTGCATTAAAAGATCCTGCCCATATGAGAAAGCCCTATTTCATTTTGTTAAAAAAAAATCCCTAGAATCAGTGTATTGATGAACATTATTTGTCCAATGGAATGACCTGTAGAAAAATTCAAAGAAAAATTCCTCCCATGCACAACATATGAGGCTGACTCCTTTAGTTCTCCACACACTTGTGGGCAATTCTTATTTGAACCAAAAACTCAACATGGACATGAATTGCTACCTTGAATTACTTGTAGGTATCCTCTAATGTCATAATGTGCTTGGGACAAGTAACAGTTTAAGTTAGGGGAAGTGATATGAGTGGACTTGAGATAATAAAAGGATCCTATGAACATAATGTTTTTAATGCTTTATTTCACATATGAGAGTCATAGGGTGTGGTTCCATATGATTTTCCACCTTTTGAGATCTCGCATGAATCGCATAAGTTTAATCTAAAAATGTTTCCTTTCTCCTATGAACTCGTAGCATTCCCTACATCTATGATCGCTCATAGGTTTAATGTGTTCACTTAGATACTTTCAAAAATATATGCAAGAATAGAGACTACCCATCATCTTAGAGCATTTCTTACCCTATTAAGAACAGAAGAGTTGATGCCCAGGTCACCATCACTAGTCTGCATGCAGATGAAAAGCACCACACATGAAATTTTCTAGATTTGACAGCTTTCACTAGGAGACCACTATAGGACACTACCAACTAACAATAGGGTATAACCGCCTGATGTCTTGATGTAATCATCTATCGTAGACATTGGGAGTCCTTATCTTATCTACATGGATCCACACTATAAATACTCTAGAAAAAAGAGCATTGAGAGGGTGGGAGGAATGACAAGAAGGGGAAGGGATCCTTCGATTGAAAAAGAAAAAATTAGTAATTCCAAAAAGAAAGAAAAATAGCAATGACAATGGAAGAATAGAAAAGTAAGGGAAGAAAGGAGACAGAGTCCCACTAAAGATCGCTAAGAGAAGAAAAATAAGGAGTGAATGTGATAGATAGTGGTTGGAAATACCGTGATCTCCCTATTCCTTCCCTTCTTTCTCTTCTATATTTTATGTTGACAGGAAGAACTTTAGTCTTAGCTAACTTTAGGTGAAAGGAAGAGTTGATAGTCATGTTGTTGTAATCGTGACATTTCTAGTCATGTTAGCCATAATGATGTTTCATTTTGTTAAGCTAAAAATGTCCGAGTGTTGAATGTTAGGTGCATTTGGTACTTGATCAAATTATGCATCAAGTGGATATTGGGTAGAACCTATGATGACAAAAGGGTGATAGGGGTGGCACCGAAAGTTAGGGAAGACACACAATCACCTAATTGTATACAACTCATTAAACCTTAAGTAACTTACTAGCATTGTAATAGAAAACACATAGATGATATACGATGGTTTATCACTACCGCATAATCAATCACCATCTATAGTATAGACAACCTTTATTCTAAAAACCTTTATATAATTGTTTAATATTTATTAGAAAATTACTAGCACCATAATTTATATAATGGTTTAATTGAAAACACTAATGTTTATAAGTAAACATAAATGGTGACCATGGGAAAAACCTTTCGTGTATGCCCATAAGCTATTGACAAGGGGAATATATGGCGGTTCTTAGCAACAACTATCTTGTAATCTTCCTCTTAGTAACTTGTGGGAGTGTTATGGGTATACAAGGTGATTTTTTCTATAACTGTAATACATTTTCTATTATTTTTAAAGAATAGTTTTGATCATTTCCATAACACATTTTTTCCTAAAAGAACCTTCATATGTTTCCAATATGCTTTCACAAGCATCATAAGTATTTGCCTCATCTAAAATAGCAAGCACCTAGGAATAATTAAACGATAATATAATTTCATTATATATCTTATATAAAAAACCTTTATACAAAATTCTTTTTTTATTCATATTCACACTCTAGGTCCAAAAAATTAAAGGCGCACATATAATCCTACAAATATTCATCATAAAAACTTGAAATAAAATCTAACCATTCTTTTTAATTTCATTAATCTTGTTATTATCGTATTTACAAATCTCAAAATGTTGATGGACCTTTAAAAGATGGAAAAAAACCATCTTAGTATTAATGTATATAGCTAATCATAATTAATATGAATTAAGTAAATTATATACATAATTCTCCTTATCCCTTCTAATGATTGAAAATAATTTCCTTCATGAATATTATGACATAATATCAACAAATTACATTATCTTGTTATCGTGGACACTAAAAAATAAAATATAAATTACATTATCTTATTAGCTTCTCATAGAAAATACTTAATATTTAATGATAATGATTCTTAAAAGACATTAAAACTATAAACCTTAATATTTTCCCTAAGTCATACTATGTGGTTGTGCCCTTCCCTTCTTTTGTAGCCCAATATAAGTCATGAAGAATCCAATTGATGTATTAGACATTGTGTGTGTGTCTATGTGCTTCTAATTTATATCAATATATGATTTTGAAACATGTCAAAGGATTTCTATCAATTAAATCTTGCCAATATGTGGTCCCTAAAGATGGCTACAATATCACTAGTATAGTATTCATGTCAAAGGAAAATGGAGTAAATAAAAGGTACTGTGAAACAATCTTTATCACTTTAAACACTTATGGAACACATTCAATATTATGATTTGAATTAGTGGTCATGTGTGAGAATAGAAATCTATATACATTAGACCCATCCAAGACATCACATAATAAATTACCATTCAAGGACCTATGACCATAAAAGAATAAATTACATATTTAGTATCAAAATAGTACTTCTCACTAATAAATAAAATACATCCAAACATGAAAAGAATTGCATTACCCTGTGTATGCAATTATATGCTAACATTGTGACACTTCAACTTATAATAATTGTAGGATATCCTCTACCCCAATCGAGATATTCACATCTTCTGATTTCGTGTGCAAATCTACTGGAAGATGAATCATAATAGAATTTCTATGTAATAAAAGTGCCATGTTTAAATACAACCTCAGTTGAGGTAATAGGTCATGAAACGTGACTATTATTTTCATTCCTAAAACCTTTGGGGTTTCCACATATTCCATTTCTTTTTTTCCCCTCTTACTAATACTTTTTATGAGAATATGACCATCCTTAATTAGAAAGAGTGGATGGAGTAATTATTAGATAATATATTATCACTTAACTAATAAGAAGGTAATCTAAAATTGAAAATTTTGGATCACTATCCTTGATAATTACAAGGTTACTCAACCATCCAATTAATTACCCAACTACTAAGCATAGTATAGGCATATCCACTTCTTGATGATTATATGCCACATCATATGGAAATAGATTCATTAAGTATGCCTCGAAGACACTATGAATTGAGACCCAAACTTTATCAACCTCCAATGGCTGAGTATGAAGGGGCTGAGTTGGACTCAATAAATATTATAGTATTTGCTAGAATAGACACATCCTCTATAACTTACAAGTAATAAGGATACAAACCCTATGGTAATTAATAGTCAAGAGATTCAAGTTATGAAGAAAAAACACATTCAACTACATGGAGTGTAGTGTAGTATATTACCTTATTAATTTCCAAAAAGGATCCAAAGACACTAGATGTGGAGGGTTGAATTGGACATTGTAAATATGAAACATACTATCTAACCTTCTAAGGATTACCTCTTATGATTCCCTTAACACCACCACTTCTTTTTCCATTTATTAAAACATATCCTTCGAAGGGTGAGAACAAGGGTGACATCCATATACTGTGCATAGGTTGAACCCGTAGCTATATGTCCTACATCAGCCACCGTGCTCTTAAGTGTCTAATGCATGTGTCAAAAGGTCATTTGGACCTTCTTTATCAAAATAACTTTCCATAAAATTCTTTCTCAAATCCTCCTAATTAAAGTAAGAAAAATGGTTAGGGGTAAGTAAGTATATTAAACCAATTATACAAAAATATTGATCACCTTACAATTTTCTCAACTATTTATTGAGTTGGTTTGTTGGTAGGCTTTCCATTCTTTACTCTAGCATATATCCAAACATTAGCTCGCTCTAGGGGCACATATGATGTTTGGGTTAGCTCTGCTTTCTCCATAAGTTGTTTCTCCTATTACATTAAATAAAAATTACTCAATAACAATATTAGATCATAAAAGAATGGCATAGAGTGTGTGTGTGTGTGTGTGTGTGTGTGTGTGTGTATTCATACTAAGGCTTCTATAATTACCTTGTTACCTCTACGTTCTATCATGTGAGCGTAAATGTTTTTCTCTGGATTAGCTCTATTCTTAGCATTATTCACCTACCACATTAAATAGATATATTATATTAGTTTACATTATAATATACGTTAATAATAATATGTTCTCATGTACTTCATACTCCTCTAAATCCCTTTATAAACAAAAATATCTTCATTGGTCGAGGATGATCACATCCCTATAAATATTGGGGGTGCATGGATATGATAGTACCATTAGCTGCATACATAAGGTTTTTTTTATCTATCCACAACTTCTAATCCTTTTAGGACTTTTCTACTTGACTCATAACAAGTTTCTTATATTATTGACAACATTAAGTTCTTTCTACAATACTAAAAAATCAAAAAGATAGTATGCATAAAATTAAATTATCACATGATATTAAAAAAAATAGTCATATCTATTTCTAATATTCAAATCATACCATAGTGTTATTTAACATCCTATCCTTCAAATATTTTAGAGCATCACTCTGAGTCTAATAAGTGATGGGGATGTGTACACGAACCCTAGAGTTACAATAATCAATGAAAAAGATCCCCATTCTCACCCACTAGATACCCTAAGGAATCAAAACCAACATTAATATTGATTCTCTTTCTCTATTTCTAGATATTTGTGTTAATCTGATTCTCCCCCTTCTTTTAGTTTTTCCAACCTCTTGAGCATGTGTATCATCTTCACATGGTTCCATACTTGAAATAACAAAGAAAAATTATATACTAGGAAGTAATTAAAGGAATATGTGATGCAATATAGTGAAAATATAAAATATAAATCTTTATGCACAAAATAAAACAAAACAATATATAGTAAGTAATTAAACCTTTCATCTATAATGCTTGAATCTATGGCATATACCTTTTCATGCACAAACTCTAATTCAAGTACATAGTACCCTTTTTCATGATCATCTCATGCTTATAGGTCATTAATATTGTCATCATGTTTAAATGACAAAGGTAAGTTAGTAGTCAAATCATTCTCCCTTTATATGTCATCTTCTCATTACTTTATATTTAATACAATGGACCATTGTTTACCAATTGGGTCAATAACATAGAATACCTATTTTTCTTGTGTGGAAAATATAAATAGGTCTTGATTATGATGAAGCCTTAAAGTAACCAACCTTCTTAACTAGATTCCTTAGTACAAACCCCAATTTTATTGCTAACCCATTTGCACCTGAATAAAGGAATTGTAAAATTGGTGTAGTTCAATAGCCATACATGATCTGTCACCCCAGAACATGTCATTGATTCATAAATAGGGGTTTTCTTTCTGGTAAATGATATATGAAAAGCTTTTGATATTACACTCATGCCACTATTTTGCATATTCCTCTTGTCATCCTACTCCTTTATGTAGAAAGTATAACCATTGATCATAAATGATTTGTTTGACATCACTTACCTATGAGGAGGGTGTAACAACCAATATAAATCAGTATCATACTCAAATGATTGAGATGAAAACCACTTCAAAAAGGAGCTATAATGTCTATCTGACATCCATTTCTTGTTCCTAGATGGATTTAAAGCCCTCAAATTACCCATGTGTTGATCTATATAAGGCTTAACATCATTTATTTTGTGAAGGACATAGTGGTGAGCTTGTGAAAATATTTGATCATCATTAATAATAACCATGTGAAATCCTTTGCATCTTTTCCCTTATTCCTCTATATAAGAATGTTATGCATTAGGAAGGTCTATTAGCATTAGATAAGAAATCATAAAAGATTTTGTCATCTCCTCAACTAGATAACTCTTAACAATGCAACCTTCAAGCTCATTTAGATTCGTCATATATCCTTTTAAGAATTTCATGTACCTTTTAAACGAATACATCCAATGCAAATGAACTAGCCTAGATAATCTAATATCCCTAATAAAGTGACCCATGTAATGAATCAAGATTATAAAGAAAGATGGAGGAAAATAAATCTCAAGATGGAATAATATAGTCACAATATCACTTTGTAATTTGTGCAACCTTGTAGGGTTAATAACATGACTACATGATTCCTTAAAAAAGATTAAAAAAATCTGGTGACCACACTTTTAACCTGATTTGCTAAGATAGAATTCATAGTAGTTGACAATAATTATTGAATGAGAAAATGATGATCATGATATTTCATAACTAATAACTTCAAATCCTTCATCAAAACAAGTTTATTAGCATTTGATGAATATCCTTTGAGAACCTTCACTCCATGCAATCACTCACGAAAAGAGATCTTTTTTTTAAAGTGTATAACATGTAGGAGGTAAAAAAAGTTCTATTTTCCACCTTCTATAGATGTAATTATACTCTTATAACCATATAGACTAAGTCAAACCAAGCACTGATGCCATCATTTTCTCCTTTTTGGCACATTCAAAGGCTTTCTAATTAGACAATAAGATTTATTTTTCTGGATAGGAATGAAATCATGACAGTGTTGTATGTGAAAGTTATTCTAATATGGAAGGTCAAAGAATATTAACCTCTT
The DNA here is from genome assembly GCA_030549775.1 of Tamarix chinensis. Classification (NCBI taxonomy): domain Eukaryota; kingdom Viridiplantae; phylum Streptophyta; class Magnoliopsida; order Caryophyllales; family Tamaricaceae; genus Tamarix; species Tamarix chinensis. The sequence continues at coordinate 57,957,569 of CM060177.1, read as the reverse complement.
CTTCCACCAGCTTGAAGGGATTTTTTTTTTCTAAAAGACACATTCAAATCTTTTACTTTATCAAATACTAGAAATCCCATGAGAGGATTCAGAGTTGGTTCTTGAACTTTTCCATTAAAAGCTTTTCTTTGACTATGATAATGATGATTTGTAGGCAATAATGTATGATGTTCAATATAAGTAGTCTTCCTACTCTTTGATAGCTAGATAAAGTTTGTGTTATCCTCATAAATAGGAAATTTATAGTATCTGTACACACTATAACCAAACAGATTACTAGAAGTAGAAAAATTATTTCTGACATAAAATAACACTGCTCTCAAGTTAAAATAAGATTGGCTCCATGCATCAATACTTCAACTATGTGATCCCAATGTACTTTAAATCCTAAATAAGGGGAGCTAAATAAACATTAATATCATTACTTAACTTATTTGGATTGGATATAAGTAAGGATAACATCATCAATTTCCTTTTCATGCATAATGATAGGGGAAGATTATAGATCACCAGAATAACAAGCCATAAACTATAGCTATTCTTTCCATTAAAAAGGTCCATTTCGTCTAAAGAGAGTGCAGCCTAGTGGTTTATAGCTTCACTACAAAAATTAAGGTATAAATAATTAATCATTAACCATTAAGGAGGATCTACCATATGTCTAAGCTTATCATCAAAAATCTTTCTTTCATATCCCATATAAGGTTCTCCACATTTTCCTCATTATGAAACATGCATTAGAATCATGGTATAATTGGAAAATACCACAACACCTTATTAGGAACCATATCCCTCTTGTATCGCAACATTCGATATAAAGGACAACTATCCAATAATACATATTCATTATGATACAAAATTCAATCATTAGGAAAGGCATGAATATTTTCATAATTCAAATCCATAGGGCATAAAATCTTTTTGGATGCATAATTATAGAGAGGAAGCATATTGTTCTCAAGAAGCATCACTTCTAAAAGCTCAAGAAGAGAAGTGAAGCTATCATTGCTTCATCTATTACCTACTTTGATGTAGGAGAAAATGATAAAGAAATAAAATTTATCATTATGGATCCTATAATCCTTTACCAAGAGACGATACCCTATGAACTTAAAGATAAATGGATCACTACATTGCTAGTAATCGATGAGACATGCAAAACAAGTCACTAGCAATAAAGGTATATGCATGGCATGCATAGGATGCAAGATCAAGTTTTTTTTATAATGAATGGCATGTTTTTATATTTATTTAGTGTTTTAGTATTAATTTAATTATTTTCATTACGATTGGCTAGAACATAAAGTATCTTTTTAAGGGTATTCTATCTTATTCTATCTTATAGGGTTTATCTTATAAGATGTGTTTGGAGTGGGGAGAAAGACATTGCATGGGGGATGATTATACTAGATTTTTATTTCTAATTAATTAAAATTACCTTTTAATATTGAGGAGGTTCAAATAGGCTATAAAAGCCTTAGGGCTAAACGTTCATATGATAGCCTATTTGAATGAAAATGCAAGTTATTCCTTATTTGAATTCCATGTGTGTTCTTCTCAATTATAATCAATTTTGTTTGAGTGATTATTATTGAAGCCCTTAATCTCTTTATTTGTGTGAATTAAAGGTTAAGTACAATCCCTAAGTCCATCCATAAACACACCAATCATCTAACCTAACCACCACTTTCAATATAACATTCATCATCTTCAACTTTATCTTCAACCTATTCTTCTTAATTAATTCTACCTATTCTATATCCAAAGCCTAGATAATAATTATATTATAATCATATGTTCATCATATTATTATTTTACTCAAAATCATTTCATCAAATCACCATCTTCACAATCTTTCATCATCACCTTGTTCATCCCACATTCAAAACCGATAATACCACCCAATTCATAACTCAATAACCTAATACACATCAATTTTTGTATCAAAACATAGATTTTAGTCTAGTTTGATATACAAGATCAATATCCAAAATTTTCTTCAAGATTCTTTCAAGTATGCATTCCCACCTTAAGCTTAGTTTAGTGATTCATCAAGGTGCTAAGATTTAATCTTTTTGATTGATTTTGGGAGGTGCTTTTTAAGAACACCATTTAGTTGGTGTAAGGAAAACATGGCGATCTATGAGGAACATGTAAGAGATTTTTTCAAGGTATTGGTGGAGGATATCAAGGAATTAAATTTGCATATGGGAAGGATGGAAGTGTCACAAGCACAAAGATCACATATTCAAAATCAAAATCAAAGAGATAAAGTAGAAGAAGATCATGTGAGGAGAACAAAGGCTGTATGGAAGAAGGAGAATAAGAGAGAATAGGAAATTATGGATGACCCTATGATACATCAAGGAAATCATATGATGATTTGGAAATGAGGCATAGATTCAATCTACATGATTTTAAATTTAACCTTGATATGGAGTCAATCCTTGAATGGTTACAAATTTTTGAAACTATTTTTAAATATAAAGAGCATGATGGTGAGAAAAAGTGTAAAATTGCCATATTAAAGTTTAAAAATTTGCTAGAGTATGGTATGAAATTTTGAAGACGAGTAGGGAAAGGGACAAACAAATAAATAAAAAAGATCATGGGAGAAATTAAAAAAGCACTTAAAAATAAAATTTATTCCTAAAGAATATGAGTAAGAAAATTTCATAAATATGACTACTTTGAGGCAAGGGTTGCTTGTAGTTGAGGAGTATGTTAGAGAGTGTGAAAGATTAGATCTTATTTATGATGTCCAAGAAAGAGAAGAGGAAAGATGTTCTAGGTATACTAGAGGTATAACTATGAATATTATAGAGAAGGTGGAGGTGTATCCTTATGAGTTATTTGAAGACATGACAAAATTAGAAATCAAATTTGAGAAGAAATTGAAAAGAACAAAACCACCAAGCAAGTTCACTAGTACACCATATGGTTTGAATTTTAAGGGGATGTCAAAGTCCATAACTTCTCAAGCCACAAATTAAGACAATAATATAAAGTTCAATCATGAAGACAAGGGCAAAGACAAGGTGGTTGACAAGGTAAACAAACAATGTTTCAAGTGTAGAGGCTATGGTCACTATGCTAGGAATTATCCAAATCAAAAGTCATTGACTTTGAGGGAAATAGCGAGCATGGAGGTTTGTGATGAGGAAAATGAAGACTTTGGTGAAGACCTTGAAGAAAGAAGTGATAGTTTGGAAGATAATTTGGAAGATGGACAAGTAGATTACTATGTATTTTAAATGGTGCTTTAAGAAAAACAACAACCTCAACCTACTAAAAGGGAGAAGATTTTTAAAGCCAAGTGTACAGTTAGAGATAAAGTGTGTGAAGTCATCATTGATAGTGGCTCTTGTACCAATGTTGCTAGTGAAAGAATGGCGAGAAAGCTTGAATCAAAGACTATGGATCATCCAAGGCCATATTAACTTCAATGGCTCAACAAGGACAAAGGTGAAAGGGTAACCAAAGAATCTCTTATCTCTTTTAAAATTAAAAATTATTTTGATGATATTTTATATGATATTCTACCTATAGATGCTTCTCATATTTTATTAGGAAGACTTTCGCAATTTGATAAGAAGGTTACACATGATGGAATCCTTAATGAGTATGTAGTGTCAAAGGATAAAAGAAGATTATACTCAAGCATAATATAGATATGGGGAACTCAGTTTAGCGGAGTGATAGGTGATAGGGAGCTAAATGTATGAAGAAAAGTGAATTATAAAAAAAGGGATTGAATTCAAATGGAGTATGGGAGAAAAGGAAAAAAATTAGAGAAAAAGAGGAGAAAATAAGGAGGAGTTGTTGATCCTTAAGGAGTGTAAAATGATTGAACCTATTTAGGATGAGGTAGTATGATATATATTAGTGGTGAAGGAAATACAATGAGGGGATAAATCTAGTATGGATCCAAAATTACAATATGAAGATGTTTTTCCAAATAAGTTGCCACCTAGATTACCTCTTTTGAGAGGTATTGAGCAAGCCATTGATCTTATGCCAGAATTTCCATTGCCAAATAAGCCAGCTTATATATGTAATTCAGAAGAGTTTAAGGAGTTGCAAAGACAATTGCAAGAGTTGTTGGATAGAGGCTATGTTCGTGAGAGTATGAGTCCATATAGTATTCCAGCTTTATTAGTGCCTAAGAAGGATGGTATATGGAGGATGTTTGTTATTTCTAGAGTGGTTAACAATATCACAATCAACTACAAATTTCCTATGCTAAGACAGAATGATATGCTAGATGAGTTGCACGGAGAAAAGGTGTTTTCTAATATTGACCTTAGGAGTGGCTACCGTCAAATGAGAATAAAGGAATGGGATGAATGGGAGATGACCTTTAGGACTAAGTATGGGTTGTATGAGTGATTGGTGATGCCATTTCATCTATGTAGTACACCAAGTTCATTCATGAGATTGATGAACGAGGTACTTGGGCCATTCCTTAGAGTTTTTGTTGCCGTTTACCTTGATGATATTTTGGTATATAGAAAGAGTAATTTTAAACACATGCAGCATTTGAAGAGATTATTAGATGAGATTAGGGAGGTGAAATTTTATGGTAAAATGGAGAAGTGTAATTTTATGATGGAGAGTGTCGCTTTCCTTGGATATATTGCGAGTGGAGTTAGTATTAGAGTTGATCCTTCAAAATTGGAAGCTATCCAAACGTGTCCTATTCCTACTAATGTCTATGAAGCTCAGAGTTTCCTCTAATTAGCTTCATTTTGTAGGAGGTTTATTTGGTATTTTTCTACTATTACAACTCCTATCACACAATTGATTAAGAAGCGGGAGTTTCATTGGAAGGAACATGTAACAAAGGCATTTGAAGACATGAAGATAAAGCTTTCAAATGCACTAGTATTATCTTTACCTAGTTTTAATAAAATATTTGATGTAACTTGTGATGCTAGTGGTGTAGGTATTTGAGGTTTGCTTTCAAGAAAGAAGACACCAATTGTATTTTTTTAGTAAAAAGTTGAATGGTATAAGACTCAATTATTCAAACTATGACTCATTTTTTCACAAGAGAAGGAAGTATTGTAGGACACTTTGGAGTTCACAAGACTTTATAGCTATTGTAAGAGCATTTTATTGTCTAGGAATGCAAAAAGGAGTGCAAGCTATGGTTGCTATGTGCTACATGTCAAAGGAGCAATAGTTTCTTTCAAAAAGGATTATATATACATTTACCCATGCCTACTCGGCCATGGGAAGGTGTTAATATGAATTTTATTTTGGGATTTCCTAGAATAAAGAGGCAAAGATTCTATTATGGTTGTGGTGGACCAATTTTTCAAGATAACTCATTTTATTCCATGCCAAAAGACTAATGATGCTACTCATATTGCAAATTTATATTTCAAGGATATCATGAGATCATATGGGATTCCAAGGAGTATAGCTTTTGATAGAGATGTGAAGTTCTTAAGTTATTTTTGGAAAACATTTTGGCATATGCTAGGAACAAAGCTTTTCTTTAGTAAATCACATCATCCTCAAATGGGCAGTTAAACCAAAGTTACTAATAGAATGTTGGGTACCTTGATAAGGGAATTGGCGAGTAAGAGTGATAAGGAGATGAATTTTAATTTAGCATATGCAGAGTTTTCTTACATTTGGAGTCCTTCAAATATGAAAGGCTCTAGTCCATTTGAGATAGTTTATGGCATTAATCCATACATGCTGATTGATATGGTACCATTAATGAAAGTTGAAATGAATAATTATCATACACAAGAGATAGTGGAGTATACAAGGCTAGAGCCTAGATGCATATGAATCAACATGTATTTCAACCTGGAGATTTGGTATGGTTGCACTTAAGGAAGGAGATGTTTACTAGTCTAAAGAAAAATAAGCTTATGCCAAGGGTAGATATTCCTTTTAAAATAATTAGAAAATTTGGATAAAGTGCTTATGAGTTATATTGACCTAATTCATATGGTAGGGTATCTAGAACATTTAATGTTGGATATATGAGTCCTTACTATGGAGATGGAATTTTGAGGGAAAATTTAAGTCAAAAAGGGGAGAATGTGTAATACCCCGTATTTTTAAAATCCAGATTTATTAAGTTTAATGATTTTATTAGCGTAATTTGATGTAAATAATTAATTATTCTAATTTCGTTTCGTTTTACGGATTTATCGATGATTTTGAATTCATAATTGAATGTAATTAATCATTGTCGTTGCGAACCATTCTAGACAAATTCGTTCACGACAATGATTTTATTATATTCTTGTGATTTCGATCTTCGGTTAAAAATATATATTTCCGTTCTTTCTCGTATTTTGGGTTTTAATATTTTTTATTCGTTTTCGATTATATCTTCGTCATGTGATTACGATTTTGTTTTGAAGTTATATTTCTTTGACTAAATATATTATTTAAATTATAGAATTTCTATTTAAATAGTTAAATTTATTTTAATAATTTTATCCGTAGAAAATATTTCCGACTTTAAATTTATTCGTTTTCGATAATCGTTATTATTTTTGGAAAGTTTTAAATTAAAAAGATTTCGGAGTTTATTTATGAATTTCTTTCCGAATTAAATTTCTTCCGTTTTACGATTTTTGGTTTGCGGAAAAACCGATTTCGGAAATTATTTAAATTAGTCTTGGTTTATTCGAATTTGACTTAAATATTTTATTATATACTCTTAAATAAATTTTTTGAGGTCTTATAATACATTTCCGTAAATAATATAAATTTTGTGTTCGTTGTTAAATCCTTCCGAAAATGTTTTCAAAATTCTTTATATAGCCTTTTTACTAAATTTAAGCCTTCGGATCCATTTCGAAATAAATTTTTGATTAAATAAGTTTTAGATAAAATCTTCTAATAATATTTTTGATGTTTTTGGTATTTTATCTAATGTGTATTTGTAAATTAAAAAAAAAAAAAAAAAAAAAAACCCGCAGCCCTACCCGACCGGTGCCCCGCCCCCTTCTTTTCCTTTCCTTCTTCTCTCCCCTACCCCGACCCTTTCTCGTGCTCCCTGTTCTGCAATTCGAAACCCCAGCCCCGACCTCCCTCACCTCTCTCCTCCTCCCTGCTCCCTCGCCAGCCGCCGCCGACCAACGAGCTGCGACGGGCGACGCGACCGACCACCGCAGCACAACAGCCGCGCAGCAGCAGCAGCAACAGCCGCAGGAGCAGTGGACGACGCAACAGCGCGGAACAACGAGCCGCACCGGCCGTGCCGCCGTCCGGCCACGGCGATCTCGGGTGACGACCGGCGAGCCATCCTCGACCTCCGGCACAGCTTTCCCGACCTTCCCTTGCCCCGATCCGTCGGTTTTTCGTTTGGTATAATTTCCGAAAACCCTAACCCTTGTTTTGTTGATTGGGTATGAATTAGCTTATAAAAAGCTAAATTAGTTGTTTGATTATGTATGTATATGCTATAAGAATGATTTGGAAGAGTTAATTGTGTGGTTGTGTTGAAATTTTGGGAAAATCGGATTTTTGGCCGGTTATGCCCGAATTTTTCGGATCCGTCCGTTTTTGTGATTTCGGACAAATTGATTATACAATATGTTTTAAAATGTATCCAATTTCATTTTGGAACTATCAATTTGAGAAATTTATGCAGGTTTTATCGGAATTTGATTCCTAGGTCAGATTTTGGATATAATAAAATTGGGTCGTATAATTGAGTCGTTTTGCTCAATTGATTTTATAATATTGTTTCAAATGTATTAAATTTTATGTTAGAAGTGTTAATTTGGGAAAATCGTACGTAATCGACCGAATTGGATTTTTAGGTCAAAAATCCCGCGGGTTTAAATTGGATTTTGTAATTGGGTTATTTTATTCAATTGACTATATAAATTATATTAGAATATGTTTAATTACATTTCTGAACCGTCAATTGGTATGTTTTGGCAATAATTGATCGGATTTGCGTTCCGGGTTCAAAAACCCTAATTGTGCTGAATTGGGTATTTCCTTTATTGATTTTGATCAATTGATTATTTGATATGTTATAAAATGTGTTTAATTGTATTTCTAAACATTCAATTTGATTAAATTTATAGAATTTTACCGAATTGCATTTTCGGCCTAAAACCCTAGATTTTAAGTAAGATTACGAGATTGGGTATTTGTATAATTGTTTTTCTAAAGTTAGATTTATAGAAGTAGTTGAAATGATCCTAATTACTTTCTAATACCTTTAATTGTAATTAATTGATTTGAAGTACTTGAGTTGTGTCATGGGCTTTAAAACCCTAATTTTAAAAATGGATTGTTTGGAATTGGTTGATCGGAAGATTGTTTTGTTGAAATTTAATTATCTGGATTTATCTAAAATTAGTTTAATTGTATTTTAAAACTATTAATTTGAGGTAATCAAAGTAATTTGGTCGATTCGTAGTTAGGCATTTAAAGCCCTAATCTTCGGGGATGATTCTGTAGAATTTATTTTGCTATGTGTAGTTTACCTAATCGATTTCTATCTTGGGTTTTACATCATTTAAATTATGTTTTAACCTAATCGGTTGGGATTTGATTCCATGTAAATTGGTTGGATTACTTATTTAGTTGTAAAACCTAATAAATAAGTTATTTCCGATAAATTAACCTATGATCGATTATTCTTCTCGGTTTCCGAACTAATTTGAAATGTCCTAAGTGTGTTTGTATTAATCTGTTTTGATTTATATTTAATCTTAAGTCTTAATAGAGCTATGCTTTTAAGTCCTAAGTTTTGGACACATTTTCCAAGAAAAATAGTTGTGTCTCTTCGTATCGATTAAATTATAATAATTGAAATTATTGATTGATAGGATAGTTTCTAATTTAGTTTTCGATTTCTATCGGGTCTAGGAAAGCTTTCTCGTGGACCCACGAACTAGGGATCTCTTTCCCTCTTAGGTGAACCGGGTCAAACCCCAGGAGGTGTAGGAGCGTGCTCCAAGCCCGGCGCCGTTTTAGGTAAGGACGTAACTAAGGATCTTGTGTGCTCTGCATGTTTTAAGTGTCTTATATGCTTTGTACAATTGGGTGTTATAATATGTATACTATATGCTTGTTTGTGAAGCGCTGCATGGATCCGAGGTACGTCCCCGTATCCTAGTCTTCGTGTACTAATCTGTTGTGGTACAAGTGTGATGTGTTGTGATATGGTGTGATGTGACGTGACCCCTACGTCATGTAGGTTGGGTTATGTGAGGGAGTGTGGTGAAGTGGGGGACTTGAAAAAGAAAAATACGAGGTTAGAATGACCGAAGGTGGTATTAGGGTTATATGGTTGTATTTATAATTACTTGGTGGTATTAAATACTTATGGTGGTATTAGGGTTTGCAAGGTGGTATTAGGGTTTTTATGGTTGTATTTATGATTACTGGTGGTATTAAATACTTATGGTGGTATTAGGTTTGCAAGGTGGTATTAGGGTTTATATGGTTGTATTTATGATCACTTGGTGGTATTAATGACTTATGGTGGTATTAGGGTTGCAAGGTGGTATTAGGGTTTATGTAGTGGTATTAATGATTACTTGGTGGTGTAAATGGCTCATGGTGGTATTAGGGTTTGCAAGGTGGTATTAGGGTTTATATGGTTGTATTTATGATCACTTGGTGGTATTAATGACTTATGGTGGTACTAGGGTTGCAAGGTGGTATTAGGGTTTATGTAGTGGTATTAATGATTACTTGGTGGTGTAAATGGCTCATGGTGGTATTAGGGTTTTCATGATGGTATTATGGTTGTTATAGACAAATGAGGTTAAGAAGGGTTAACCATGGCTTGGTGTGGACAATCATGGTCCGTATGGCTGTTTAGAGTTGTTTGGTGTTATTATGTGTACTATTGAGTAAAGTATAGTTATGAATGTGGAATTTTACCGTTTGTTATTATGTGTAAGAATGTAATGAATGATTTATGCATGTCAAGGACATTATGTGATTCAATAAGACACGAATAAGACATTAATCACGTAAAGCGAAAGATGTTGAGCCCGACCCAGTCCGTTCCACCGGTTAGAATAGTGGCCAGAGGCGTTTTGCCCTGGGTGTTGATTTCCGGTCCACCGGCTATAATAGTGGCCAGAGGCGTTCTGCCCTGGGTGTGTTTTCCGTCCACCGGCTATAATAGTGGGGGATTCGGGCTTGACAGATCCAAACGAATAAGTTAATCCACGGGAAAGATACTAATCACTTACAGTGGAACACCATGTAGGTGCGGGGCCAGTCCGTTCCACCGGTTAGAATAGTGGCCAGAGGCGTTTGCCCTGGGTGTGATTTCCGGTCCACCGGCTATAATAGTGGCCAGAGGCTTGTGCCCTGGGTGTTGATTTCCGGTCCACCGGCTATAATAGTGGGGTCCCCGTGCTTACAGGGTTAAATAAAGAATGTGTGAAAAGAGATTATTATCATAATAAGAAAGGACGGGCATTGTATGAGCATGATTCAGCTTTCCGTTTACTTATCCTGATGTATGGCTGACGTATTGATCATGTATCTTGTGTATATATGCATGTTGCTTTTATGATTGTGTGTGGTTGTATGCTTGGCCTTAGCGTCTACGCCTTACTCAGTACTGGACCCGTACTGATACTGCCTTGATTAACCGGGTCCTGTGATGATCCACCGATGGTGGGGAGCAGACCTTTGATGCAGGTCTTGATCGTTTACTAAGTTGGGGTGGAAGGCTGGATATGAGTGAGTAAGTGGTCCGGATAATTACCTTCGAAAATCGCGTGGTTTAATCGTATTTACCTTTAGAGGATACAGATGTTGTATTTAACTTTTCAAGGGTTTTATCGTATCTTGCTATTCCGCTATTTTAAGTATTCTGAGATATGGACCCTTGATTTGTAGAACTCGTGGTTTATGAATGGTTGGTTCTGTTTTTATTCCTTTCTAGCCTTAGCACTTAGTATCGGGTCGGTAGTTATGGATCGATCTGGTACTAAGTGTGGCGGTAATGCCCCCGAATTTACGGTTTTAATTTTCTTGCTTCCGCTAAAACTTTGATTTAAACGAAATTTTTCAGTAGTAAATTTGGGGGTGTTACAAGTTGGTATCAGAGCTTTTGGTTGTTGAGAATCGGGTTTCGGTTAGAGATTCGGTTCTCACGATCCTAAATGTTTTAAACGAAAATGTATTTCACTTCTTTCAAATGATTTTTTTTATCCGGATTAGCTTGTGAGGATAGTGTGATCGGGTAGTGTAAGTGGCCTTGTGACTTGTTGTTGTAATTATGTCATTGTATATGATCGTTTGTTGTTTTACGTGCCCGATTTGTGTTATGTCTGCATTTTATATGTCATGATTATTATGGTTTTGTAATTAGTTTGCTCTTAAGGGGGTAGTGACCTCACTAGGTTAACCCTAGTTTTGCAGGTTTAGCGGATTAAAAACCTTAACGCATACCTTGTCGGATATAGCATGATGTGACTGAATCGTAATCTATTTTGGTTGAGTAGTTTCAATTTTTGGGTTGTAATAAATTTGGGATTGTAACCCTAATGGTGATGTTTGAATAGATGTATCATTTTCAATCGGGAGAAACCTAGCACTGTGATATGATAATGATGTTAAGGTTGAGGTTTAGATAGAGGTGTTTGTTTTTATAATCAGGGTGCAGAGTGCCTAATTTACCCTAGTGATTTTAATGATGCACTATAACTTTTATTATGGGTCTATATCTAGTATCCATCGATTACCATTCAATCACAGGTTGTTTCCATTTTGTATTTTGTGTTGGTAATTTTAGCGTTAATGTATGAAGACCCTTCCTTAGAAAGTAGGCATCTTTTCTTTTCTGGTTGCTCGTGAGCGATAGTGTATTAAGTTTTGTCTGGTATGAGGAGAACCATGAACGAATTGCAGATAAATAAAAATCGGGGGCTCGAATGTTGTAGTTGCTATAGTAGTAGTATTTTTAAATTTAAGTGTTTAGACTATCATGGTTAATGTGTAGATTAGAGAGCTAGTTACTGAAGTGTTTGGGGTTGGAAATATCCTCTGACCTTGATGTATGTGGTTGGTGTTTTTGGAGGACTTTTTGCAACTCGTTAAACCAAGTGTTAACCTTGTTTTATTGTATAATGTTATAGAGATAACTTATTGTGTAAGGCTTTATGTGTATATTATGTATTAATTGTATTATTAGAGTTGTGTAATCCTTATAGTTTTCGTTCCTTTATTCTCTTTGAACTCCACGTGATACTTTTGTTATTCTCATGTGAGACTTTATTTTAACGACAGTATTTCGTTACTTGTTTTAACCTTAAGTCTGTAATTCCTCCTTATTCGAGTTCCATTGCATTTGAATTGCTAAGCAACGATTTTCCTCCTTCCTAAGCCTCGTTTCCTTTCAACTTTGCTTGGCTTAGCCTCGTTAACATCGTTTTACTTTTATTCGGATTTACTTGTAAATTACTCATAGCGGTCAATGTTTTATCCAATCGTTTTGGCAAGTTTCCGCTACCTAGGTTTTCCCGAACTTCGGGGACGAAGTTCCTTTTTAAGGGGGTAGTGATGTAATACCCCGTATTTTTAAAATCCAGATTTATTAAGTTTAATGATTTTATTAGCGTAATTTGATGTAAATAATTAATTATTCTAATTTCGTTTCGTTTTACGGATTTATCGATGATTTTGAATTCATAATTGAATGTAATTAATCATTGTCGTTGCGAACCATTCTAGACAAATTCGTTCACGACAATGATTTTATTATATTCTTGTGATTTCGATCTTCGGTTAAAAATATATATTTCCGTTCTTTCTCGTATTTTGGGTTTTAATATTTTTTATTTCGTTTTCGATTATATCTTCGTCATGTGATTACGATTTTGTTTTGAAGTTATATTTCTTTGACTAAATATATTATTTAAATTATAGAATTTCTATTTAAATAGTTAAATTTATTTTAATAATTTTATCCGTAGAAAATATTTCCGACTTTAAATTTATTCGTTTTCGATAATCGTTATTATTTTTGGAAAGTTTTAAATTAAAAAGATTTCGGAGTTTATTTATGAATTTCTTTCCGGAATTAAATTTCTTCCGTTTTACGATTTTTGGTTTGCGGAAAACCGATTTCGGAAATTATTTAAATTAGTCTTGGTTTATTCGAATTTGACTTAAATATTTTATTATATACTCTTAAATAAATTTTTTGAGGTCTTATAATACATTTCCGTAAATAATATAAATTTTGTGTTCGTTGTTAAATCCTTCCGAAAATGTTTTCAAAATTCTTTATATAGCCTTTTTACTAAATTTAAGCCTTCGGATCCATTTCGAAATAAATTTTTGATTAAATAAGTTTTAGATAAAATCTTCTAATAATATTTTTGATGTTTTTGGTATTTTATCTAATGTGTATTTGTAAATTAAAAAAAAAAAAAAAAAAAAAACCGCAGCCCTACCCGACCGGTGCCCCGCCCCCTTCTTTTCCTTTCCTTCTTCTCTCCCCTACCCCGACCCTTTCTCGTGCTCCCTGTTCTGCAATTCGAAACCCCAGCCCCGACCTCCCTCACCTCTCTCCTCCTCCCTGCTCCCTCGCCAGCCGCCGCCGACCAACGAGCTGCGACGGGCGACGCGCGACCACCACCACGCAGCACAACAGCCGCGCAGCAGCAGCAGCAACAGCCGCAGGAGCAGTGGACGACGCAACAGCGCGGAACAACGAGCCGCACCGGCCGCCCGCCGTCCGCCGTCCGCCACGGCGATCTCGGGTGACGACCGGCGAGCCATCCTCGACCTCCGGCACAGCTTTCCCGACCTTCCCTTGCCCCGATCCGTCGGTTTTTCGTTTGGTATAATTTCCGAAAACCCTAACCCTTGTTTTGGTTGATTGGGTATGAATTAGCTTATAAAAAGCTAAATTAGTTGTTTGATTATGTATGTATATGCTATAAGAATGATTTGGAAGAGTTAATTGTGTGGTTGTGTTGAAATTTTGGGAAAATCGGATTTTTGGCCGGGTTATGCCCGAATTTTTCGGATCCGTCCGTTTTTGTGATTTCGGACAAATTGATTATACAATATGTTTTAAAATGTATCCAATTTCATTTTGGAACTATCAATTTGAGAAATTTATGCAGGTTTTATCGGAATTTGATTCCTAGGTCAGATTTTGGATATAATAAAATTGGGTCGTATAATTGAGTCGTTTTGCTCAATTGATTTTATAATATTGTTTCAAATGTATTAAATTTTATGTTAGAAGTGTTAATTTGGGAAAATCGTACGTAATCGACCGGAATTGGATTTTTAGGTCAAAAATCCCGCGGGTTTAAATTGGATTTTGTAATTGGGTTATTTTATTCAATTGACTATATAAATTATATTAGAATATGTTTAATTACATTTCTGAACCGTCAATTGGTATGTTTTGGCAATAATTGATCGGATTTGCGTTCCGGTTTCAAAAACCCTAATTGTGCTGAATTGGGTATTTCCTTTATTGATTTTGATCAATTGATTATTTGATATGTTATAAAATGTGTTTAATTGTATTTCTAAACATTCAATTTGATTAAATTTATAGAATTTTACCGAATTGCATTTTCGGGCCTAAAACCCTAGATTTTAAGTAAGATTACGAGATTGGGTATTTGTATAATTGTTTTTCTAAAGTTAGATTTATAGAAGTAGTTGAAATGATCCTAATTACTTTCTAATACCTTTAATTGTAATTAATTGATTTGAAGTACTTGAGTTGTGTCATGGGCTTTAAAACCCTAATTTTAAAAATGGATTGTTTGGAATTGGTTGATCGGAAGATTGTTTTGTTGAAATTTAATTATCTGGATTTATCTAAAATTAGTTTAATTGTATTTTAAAACTATTAATTTGAGGTAATCAAAGTAATTTGGTCGATTCGTAGTTAGGCATTTAAAGCCCTAATCTTCGGGGATGATTCTGTAGAATTTATTTTGCTATGTGTAGTTTACCTAATCGATTTCTATCTTGGGTTTTACATCATTTAAATTATGTTTTAACCTAATCGGTTGGGATTTGATTCCATGTAAATTGGTTGGATTACTTATTTAGTTGTAAAACCTAATAAATAAGTTATTTCCGATAAATTAACCTATGATCGATTATTCTTCTCGGGTTTCCGAACTAATTTGAAATGTCCTAAGTGTGTTTGTATTAATCTGTTTTGATTTATATTTAATCTTAAGTCTTAATAGAGCTATGCTTTTAAGTCCTAAGTTTTGGACACATTTTCCAAGAAAAATAGTTGTGTCTCTTCGTATCGATTAAATTATAATAATTGAAATTATTGATTGATAGGATAGTTTCTAATTTAGTTTTCGATTTCTATCGGGTCTAGGAAAGCTTTCTCGTGGACCCACGAACTAGGGATCTCTTTCCCTCTTAGGTGAACCGGGTCAAACCCCAGGAGGTGTAGGAGCGTGCTCCAAGCCCGGCGCCGTTTTAGGTAAGGACGTAACTAAGGATCTTGTGTGCTCTGCATGTTTTAAGTGTCTTATATGCTTTGTACAATTGGGTGTTATAATATGTATACTATATGCTTGTTTGTGAAGCGCTGCATGGATCCGAGGTACGTCCCCGTATCCTAGTCTTCGTGTACTAATCTGTTGTGGTACAAGTGTGATGTGTTGTGATATGGTGTGATGTGACGTGACCCCTACGTCATGTAGGTTGGGTTATGTGAGGGAGTGTGGTGAAGTGGGGGACTTGAAAAAGAAAAATACGAGGTTAGAATGACCGAAGGTGGTATTAGGGTTTATATGGTTGTATTTATAATTACTTGGTGGTATTAAATACTTATGGTGGTATTAGGGTTTGCAAGGTGGTATTAGGGTTTATATGGTTGTATTTATGATTACTTGGTGGTATTAAATACTTATGGTGGTATTAGGGTTTGCAAGGTGGTATTAGGGTTTATATGGTTGTATTTATGATCACTTGGTGGTATTAATGACTTATGGTGGTATTAGGGTTGCAAGGTGGTATTAGGGTTTATGTAGTGGTATTAATGATTACTTGGTGGTGTAAATGGCTCATGGTGTATTAGGGTTTGCAAGGTGGTATTAGGGTTTATATGGTTGTATTTATGATCACTTGGTGGTATTAATGACTTATGGTGGTACTAGGGTTGCAAGGTGGTATTAGGGTTTATGTAGTGGTATTAATGATTACTTGGTGGTGTAAATGGCTCATGGTGGTATTAGGGTTTTCATGATGGTATTATGGTTGTTATAGACAAATGAGGTTAAGAAGGGTTAACCATGGCTTGGTGTGGACAATCATGGTCCGTATGGCTGTTTAGAGTTGTTTGGTGTTATTATGTGTACTATTGAGTAAAGTATAGTTATGAATGTGGAATTTTACCGTTTGTTATTATGTGTAAGAATGTAATGAATGATTTATGCATGTCAAGGACATTATGTGATTCAATAAGACACGAATAAGACATTAATCACGTAAAGCGAAAGATGTTGAGCCCGACCCAGTCCGTTCCACCGGTTAGAATAGTGGCCAGAGGCGTTTTGCCCTGGGTGTTGATTTCCGGTCCACCGGCTATAATAGTGGCCAGAGGCGTTCTGCCCTGGGTGTGTATTTCCGGTCCACCGGCTATAATAGTGGGGGATTCGGGCTTGACAGATCCAAACGAATAAGTTAATCCACGGGAAAGATACTAATCACTTACAGTGGAACACCATGTAGGTGCGGGGCCAGTCCGTTCCACCGGTTAGAATAGTGGCCAGAGGCGTTTGCCCTGGGTGTTGATTTCCGGTCCACCGGCTATAATAGTGGCCAGAGGCTTGTGCCCTGGGTGTTGATTTCCGGTCCACCGGCTATAATAGTGGGGTCCCCGTGCTTACAGGGTTAAATAAAGAATGTGTGAAAAGAGATTATTATCATAATAAGAAAGGACGGGCATTGTATGAGCATGATTCAGCTTTCCGTTTACTTATCCTGATGTATGGCTGACGTATTGATCATGTATCTTGTGTATATATGCATGTTGCTTTTATGATTGTGTGTGGTTGTATGCTTGGCCTTAGCGTCTACGCCTTACTCAGTACTGGACCCGTACTGATACTGCCTTGATTAACCGGGTCCTGTGATGATCCACCGATGGTGGGGAGCAGACCTTTGATGCAGGTCTTGATCGTTTACTAAGTTGGGGTGGAAGGCTGGATATGAGTGAGTAAGTGGTCCGGATAATTACCTTCGAAAATCGCGTGGTTTAATCGTATTTACCTTTAGAGGATACAGATGTTGTATTTAACTTTTCAAGGGTTTTATCGTATCTTGCTATTCCGCTATTTTAAGTATTCTGAGATATGGACCCTTGATTTGTAGAACTCGTGGTTTATGAATGGTTGGTTCTGTTTTTATTCCTTTCTAGCCTTAGCACTTAGTATCGGGTCGGTAGTTATGGATCGATCTGGTACTAAGTGTGGCGGTAATGCCCCCGAATTTACGGTTTTAATTTTCTTGCTTCCGCTAAAACTTTGATTTAAACGAAATTTTTCAGTAGTAAATTTGGGGGTGTTACAGAATGATGCAGGAGAAAATTGATAAAGGCTTATGATTTATTATTATGGAGCCTAATTTCCTTCACATAGAGAGTATACCCTAAGAATTTGAGGACAAATAGATGACTACAACGTTAGTAATTGACGAAACTTACAAAATAAGTCACTAATGAGAGAGGCATGTGCATGGCATGCATGGGATGCATGAGAAGGTTTTTTTTAGACTTAATGGCATGTTATTTTCTTTATTTAGTGTGTTATTATTATTTTCTAATTATTTACATTATGATTTGCTAGAATATAAAGTATGTTTTTAAGGGAATTCTATCTTATAAGGTTTATCTTATAAGATGTGCTTGGAGTGGGGAACACGACATTGCATAGGGGCCGATTAGAACAAATTTTTATTTCTAATTAAATAGAATTATCTTTCAATATTGATGAGGTGAAAATAGGCTATAAATTCCTTAGGGATTGATGCACTGTCGTATGCACAACAAATTTAATAAATAAATCCTAATTTCCAAATACGTAGTATATGGCAAGAAGGAGTCGAACCCACAAGGAATGGAATATAATCAATAATTCTGTAATCGATGTTAAAACCCCAGTCATGCAATAACATATAATTCTATCATCAATATTTAAAGTATAGATAAATAATAAAACATTGTACTCACTAATTAATGAATAAGGATAGGAAGGTATTGATTATGGAATTAGGATATCAAATAATCATAGAGAAAAGAATGATTCTAAATGATTTAACGTTGACCTATAGAAACTCATATTAATTCATCTCTTTGCTTTCTCTCAATTCTAATAAATTGAATAAGCTCTCAATTTATCATCTAACCAATTAATAACCTAGGTTAAGAACACTAGATTCAATTAATGGCAGCATTACAAATGGAAAGCAGTCAACTACGACCATAATCACATAAGCTCGGATCATGCAATCATATGAATAATGGACAAGATTGATAATTAATCTTTTGCTACTTTGAAAACGTTAATTAACAATTACGTGTTAATTTCGTTATCTTAGCGTAGATTAAGATCTAAACTAGATAGGTGATCAGTCTAATTAGTTTAAATTCTTAATCTATGATGCGAGATCATTCAATTCCGTCCATCAATCCAATTAAATTCCATCTAGAATCATGAATTCAAAATCCAAACCCTAATTCCGTCATCAAATCCTCCTACCTTATACTATCTACATAATTGCAATAACACATAATTAAATGCAATAATCTATCATTAACATCAATGCTTATAAATAAATTAACAATGAAACACCAAACACAAGAAAAATAATCATACAACAAAGAGAATTGAATTGCATTCAATCAAAATCAAAACTTGCAATTAAAAGAGGAATGGAGAAGAACTTATCGAATTGAATTGCAGATTGTTGATTGTTCAATTGAATACAATGAAGAGAAAGAGAATTGGAATTACAAATTACATGTGGTATCTAGAGAGTATAGAGAGAAAGAGAAAATCCCATTCTCGAACTCCCCCGAACCACTTTTTCGAATGTTCAAACTTTAGAAATATATCGGGGAAACGTTGCGCGAACGGTTACAGAAGTTGAGAGAAACACGGTCCGTGTTAGAAAACACGGGACCCCCGTATTTTTAAGTGCTGAAATCTGCCAAATGCTGATTTTTAAGTGCTGAAATTTGTGTGCTGATAGAAAAACACGGGCCGTGTTTCATAAACACGGGGGGGCCGTGTTTCTTGTTTCTTCATTATTTCTTCATGAAATTTCAACACAATCTTCCCTTTGATATATATTCTTCATTTCTAGTCTTTTCTTCCATTGATTCCATATCTCTTGATGTGTTCTTTGCTTCCTTTTCTCTTTTCATTGATTTCTCCTTTGAATTTCTTCATTTTTATCTTTTCCTGCAAAATCTATCCAAAAGAGAAAAGCTCGAGAAAAGATTAAATGTTATAAAAATAATGAGGAATAAATGACATTTTTACTTAGCAAAATAACATATAAATCTCATATATCAGGGATACACATTCATATGATCCCCTATTTAAATGAAAATACTAGTTATTCCATATTTGAATTTTGTATGAGTTATTCTCAGTTATAATCAATTATGTGTAAGTGATTATTATTGAAACCATTAATCTCTTTGTTCATGTGAATTAGAGGTGAATTAATTTCCCTAAATGCATCCATAACCTATGCCAATCATCCTCCCTAACCACCACTTTCAACATAACATTCATCATCTTCAACTTCATCCTCAACCTATTCTTCTTACGTAATTCTACCTATTCTATATCCATACCCTAGATAATAATTTTATTATTATCACACATTCATCATCTCCATATCATACTCAAAATCTCTTCTTTAAATCACCATCATCATAATCGTTCATCATAATCATGTTCATCCAACATTCATAAGTCCATAACCCTATACATATAACACCATCAACTTGTATATCCATAACATAGGGGATAATTTTGTACATTTAGTACAAATATTGTACTAAGGAATATCTAAATCATTAAATAACTTTTTAAACATTTTTAATGGTCTCTAAAATATTCTTCAACATTGTTCATTAGGTCTTTCATGTAAGCAAAATCATCTACCACTTCAGCATCAATATGGTCAAAAAACCAAGTTTCATTAAGAAGTGGCTCTCCATGCCATATCAACCTAGTATAACTCTTACTAATTCTACAAATAATTAGATGATATGTTATCTCATATACTCCTATTTTTATTATATTTTCAAAAACTACACATGTAAAATATCATAGAGGATCTTTTGAATATTCTCTAGATAACCTACTTGCAGGTATCCTCTTATGATACATAATAAAAAAAATAAAAATATTTTGGCCCCTAAATTATAAACAAAAATTGGGAATCTAAAAATATTAGCTAAGTCAAGCAAAAAACTATAATATCCTTTCTTAAAATCCTTCAAAGTGTGGTTAAAATTATGTTGATATAAGATAAATTAGTCTTGATTTTGAAAAGGGCTTGAAATTCAAATAAAAATGTCGATTTTAGGTGTATTGATTGGTTGGTACACTTAGAGATTGATAATTTTATTTTGGATGAACCAGTCAACTAGTTTGCTCAAATTAATCGAATGGTTATTCTATGATTTTAGATCATTTTCTAATTTTGATTCAAATCCCTTTCTAATGTTTATGAAATGTTCTAATTAGAATATATTTATGCTAATGAGAATATTTTGGTGTTACTTAGATCATTCTATGATTTTATTTATTTAAATTTCCCTAGAAAGTATTTTTTTTAAGGCATACATTTCCTTCTCTTTTCTCCCTCTCTTTCCTCTCTCTTTTGTAAGATGTGTCTACATGTTTAACTTCTTGCAAATATTTATTGACTTGCTAACCCTTTACAATTTTTACCTTCTTACTACACTCAGCTTCCCTCATACCATCATTTCTTCTCTACACTCCATCCCAGATTGATTTTCACTTCTTACCTATTATTCTTGCTCTCTTCTTCCTCTCTCTTGGTGAAGTTTGCAAGTGTTGATTATTCTTTATTTTTCTTCAATATTCCTCTAAACTGAGAAAAATAGAGGTTTAGTCTTATTTTTTCCCTCCTTTTTTGAGTTATTATCTCCCTTCTCTTCTTCTAACCTTGGCTTTAGTTCTCCCTTATTTATCTTATGCAAGAAAGAATTAAGGTTTTGAGAAATGGTGAATATTATAGCTTCATTTTTCTTGGAATTCCATTTTTGAGAAAAGATTGAAGTGTGCTTTCGTTGCTGTCGTTCTTTTACTTATTATTTTATTTTATTTTAATGGAGTTTTAAAAAGGAATTTTAGCAGTTTTGACTCTTTGTTCTCTATGAAATCGAAGTCTTGATTGATAGCCATCAAGTTAGGATTTTTGTAGTAAAAGAAATCTTTTAAGGTATGACATTATTATCTTTAATATGAATTAGGTTTTTATTGCTTATTGTGGTTTCATGTTCTTGGTGTATTTCTATGTTAAGCATAGGTTAATTGTATTCTACAATTCAATCATGTGGTAAAGTTTCTTCCTATAATTCAAGAAATTTTTAGTTTCTCTAATTTTATGCATGATTTGGTAGTTTACGTATGATTTCATTTAAATGCCTACATTACCATGTATCCATGTGAATTTTTTTTTTTTGTGAAACATGCTTCTTTATGTGTTTTATGAGACATCAACAAGTTAAGATTAATATGGTAATGTTTGGTAAATTTTAGTGTGTGTATCGCAAGTATGGGTGCCATTTTACCCACAATGGTCAATTAGTTAATTAAACCCATCAACTGATTGTTTAAACAATTGCAAAGTTTGGAAAATTTTATCGACTGGTTGTGAGATCAGCCAATTGCTTCGATGAACTAGTCAATTATTCCCTACAAGCAGTTGACTGATTTGCTAAACCCAATGATAGGTGACCTCGTGATCGAAGTGGTCTATTCTCTACTTAGACCCATTAATAGGTTGGAGCAACCCCATCGATTGGTTTCCTATGAACATTTTATTAGTGAGACCAGCTAGATAACTAGTCCACTAACATTATTTTTGGTTCAGGTTTGGTACGACCACACAAGTTGACTGATAATAGGGAATGTTCAACAAGTCTAACTATATTTCACAAGGAATATTATTAATTATTTTTCTTCTTTTAGACCTTTTATGCTAATACCTCCATGTAATTAAAATATTTAAATTATGATTATAACCATGTTTACATTAGAATTAATAAGAATCCTAATGATAATATTTGGGACTTGAATTGGTTGTTAAGTCTTGTGTCATCTCTAAACACCCAATTGGTGGTTTCTATGCCTTGTGATATGTTTAGTCTTATCACTTGGAAACAATCAATTTGGATAATAATGGCATTTATTTATATTTGGTGTTATCACTTGAAAACACTCAATTATCTATTTATGGAAGTAATTTGTGATTTTTCATCTCTTAGTTGATTTTGCATACCTCTCACTTCTACCTTATTTTAGCACCCCACAAATTCACTATAAAAAAATTTCATTTTCAATAAAGCTTAAGTGAAAGCAAAACAGGTAAATTTTGGGGATGTTACCGCTACATTTAGTACCAGACAAGTTTTCTTTTACCATTCCAATACCAAGTATTAAGGCTTAGAAAGAAAGTGAAGACATTTTAAACCAAACCAAGTTATAAAATAAATTTAGAGTTTCACAATAAAGATATTAGAAAATAAAAAACCCACTATTAGTAGTTACAAGAAAACAAAATAATTACACTAGTAAATGTGAAAGTTTAACAGAAAAATATAGAAACTACCAAAAAAATCCTTATGCTCTTAACCGAAAAGAACTTGAATAGTACCTGCAAGCTAGCTTGCAAGAGACACTACCCATTGAATAGGCGAGGGCCCACAAACGGAACCCTTTAGTACTATGGTATTGAGTAACCATTTATGCAAAATTAAAAGGCAGGACCTACATGCAATACATCATATAATACAAAAGCAATTACACAATGCATATAAATAACACAACAAACAATAATAATTATATATCACAAAGTCCATTTACTTAGCACTTCTAGCACTTACCATAAGGGACAGGCAGCAATGCCATATTTATGCTATAACAATATATCATAATGGTGAAACCAATATTCTTTGGTCTTAATCCATTAATTAAATATTATCCAACATCATCTCTCGAACTATATCTATGTGAGTACGGGAACACCACTATTATAACCGGTGGATCAGAAATACACTCTAGGGTAGAACATACCTCGCCACTATTATTTACTAGTGGACCGATCTCTAGAGCAAAAGGCTACTACCCATTATTCTCACCGATGGATTGGTCTGGCCCCAACTCACATGGTGTTCCACTATATGTGATTAGTATTTTTCCTATGATTTATTATCATCCAATGTTTGGTTTATTGATCTTAGAATCCCCTACTACTATAGCTACTGGAATGGAATACACTTCCAGACAACACACACCTAGCAACTATTATTATCGGTGGACCAATACACGTATACAACCTCTAGGGAGAAATGCTCCTAACCACTATTATAACCGATGAACTAGTACAAATGATATAATCCATCTGAGTTGAGCTCAATAATCTTCCACTTTTAATGATTAGTACTTTCCATTTAATTAACACAACAATTCCATTTATTTAACTCGAGAGGGAGATAGAAAACTTGGAGGCACAAATGTACAGTGGTCATACAGGCAAATATATGCAGCACAATACCCTCCAACCATCAACTTAGGGACACAAAGGTATCCTAGTCCTAGTCATACTAGTTCACGAGGATACCCAATACCCTGCTAACAATGATACCTAATCTGTAAGTATGCATACCCTCTAAGTAGGCCGGTAGAGCTAAATAGAGTAAGATGTAGGGTTTGGCTAGGACACTAAGGCACACCATAAAAATCCATAATAATCGTTGTTTAAACCACCATGTCTTTAGGGTAGGGACCCCTAAAAATTCATCAATTCTGATCTTGAGGTCTTCCCCTTTAATTATTAGTGTCTTGATTAAGGTGACCACAAGAAACACATCAACCGCATACTTACTTATTTTTGTTAATTTATATTATGATTAAGTAATCCTCATTCATATTATTGTCCATTTTAACTTAAATAATCTACTAAGGCCATCGTAAGTTCCAATTCTTATACTTAGGCACCTTAGATCAAAATAACCAAAGTGGCTCAAAGGCTAAGGATTCCTTTTATCATCTGTTTCCATCATATACTTAATTTTTATTTATCCACATGCCGTAATAGGTTATCATATCATAATTATATTAATAGCCATAGAATCAAGTACTCTATACTAAAGGATGATTGAACACATAAATCCTAACATGCACTTCTAGCACATCCCGCACACATTTCATCCATAATTAATAGTTAAGGTACTTCTTACATGATTATAAAATAAACATTATAGCATACCCTACCATGCCTTATCCTTATGATATTCACTAATTTATCAAAATACTCTTATCCTTATAATATACATGGTTATACTTAAACAAGTGATTTTAAGGCTATAAACCCTTAATATATTATTTAATATCTCTTATGTATTATTATGGAGGCTTGTTAAATCCATTTCCATGTTATATACAAATTAACAATTTATCCTTCCTTATTTACAAAATTATTAAATTACCCCTCTTACTTGCCTATTTATTAAAGTACCATTTTACTTGCCATATTACCACATTTCCCCTCATACTTGTATGATTACTACCTTACTCATACTTTAAATTATACTATTATATTATATATATAATTATAATTAAATTAATATTTACTTATACAAATTACCCATATATATTCTTTATACTATTACCAAAATTACCAGCTTACCCTTCATATTTTTATAATTACCAAAATACCCTTCATACTTGTTAAATTACCAAATTACCCTTCATCCTTATATAATTACCAAAATACCGTTCATACTTGTATAATTATTAAAATACCCTTTTTGGTTGTTAAATTACCAAAATACCATTTTTTTGTTGAATTAATAAATTACCCTTTTAGTTGTTGAATTACTAAATTACCCTTTTAGTTGTTAAATTACTAAATTATCCTTTTCTTTCATGAAATTACTAAATTACCCTTCATACTTATTAAGTTACCAAGATAACCTTTTTGTTCCTTAAATTACCAAGTTATCCTTTCCTACTTATTAAATTACCAAAAGATCCTTTTATTCATTAAATTGCCAAGTTACCCCTCCTCTTGCTAAAATTACTAAAATGCCCTTCTTAGTTATTAATTTACTATATTACCTCTTTCTTATGTGAAACTACCAAAATACCCCTCCTACTTATTATATTACTAAATTACTCTTTTTATTCATAAAATAACCAAGTTACCCCTTTTCTATGCTAAATTTACCAAACTACCATTCTTACTTATTAAATGACCATATTACCCTCTTTATTCATAAAATTGTCAAGTTAACCCCACTACAAAATAATTCACATATACCAATAGGGCTTACGTGTTGGTAAAAGCCATTTTTCTATTAGCAAAAGTTTTTACCAATAGAAATTTTTCTGTGACAAAACAATGGTTAAAAACTTTATGCTTAAAAGTTTTACCCATAGATATATATGATCAGTTGGTATTAGTTGTTTATGCCCATAGATATTTATCTATTGGTAAAATTTATATCCACAATTATATATGTGAGTAAAAGTATTAACCACAAAATAATATCTGTGACTAAAAGTATTGGCCACAAAATAATATCTGTCACTACAAGTATAGTCCACAAAACAATATATGTGACTAAAACTATTGCCCACAAAAAAATATGCAACTAAAACTATTACCCACAAAAGAAAATATGTGACTAAAAGTAGTATCCACAAAATTATATCAGTTGCTAAAATTATATATATATATTATCTGTTAGTAAAATGACAATAATGTCCATGATACCTGTTGTAGCAGTATTTACTTATAACAACAACTTATCCTTATATAAAATGTAGTACACCATACATAATCATCATTCTTTAATTTAACTATCAAAACAATAATAGTCTTGTAGGTATAATATATATACAAATTATAGCCTACGCCAACATACAAGACACCTTCATTAACATATCAACACCATCCTCTTCATTCCCATCCTATTTACCATCTCTAACGACTTCAGAGTCTTCAATATTTTCTTTGATAATCATCAAGATGTATTCTCTAAGAAAATATGCATGTAACTTAATTAGATTAATATAAATCGCCTAGGATATCGTTTAACTGGTGTAGTGTCTTTTAATATGCCTCAATTCACTAAGATCTACAAGTAATCCTAAGATAATGCCAAATACAAAAAAATAAAAGGGGAAAATGATAGTAAAAGAGCATAGAAAAGAAGATAAACATATAATTTCGAACATCGGGGTATTTGTAGTTGCATTGCTTTTACCTTTTGAGATTGTCACCTTTTGCATCACTAAATACCCCAATACTAAAAGACATGTAACTAAATGTAAAGAGAGTATAGATTAAAGAGAGGGAGCATAAACAACTAAAAGAAAGGCATGGAAAGTAGAACAATAAAAACCCAAACTTATAGTATATTGAATTTTTAACTTGAGGTCTCCCTGAATTGCTTATTTGTAGACATAAATTTATTTGTCTACGAACTTTATGAGCACATGTAGTTTCTAAAATTCAACAAATACTGAGTTAAAATAAGAATTAGCATAAGGCTGAAATTCTATTCAAATAAATGTAGTTATTATCCAAATTTATTATCTATGTATTTCAATCTAATTTGGATAAATTTGTCATCAAATGTGTGCTGCTACAGTTCTAGATATGACTGGACACATGGAGAAATTTGATTAAGTGTTAGATGACATGCTCTAATAACCTAAAGCTATGATTTAAAGCTAAATCATATGATAGTAATTTATAAAGCTACAGACCATATTCTTGAAATCTAATTTTTCTACTACTGGTTCCTTCTTATTTTATCTCAAATTCACTATGCTTCTAAGACAATAGAGGAGATTAGATAATGAAGGAAAGAATCAAAAAAAGTATATATTGAAGACGATTGAACTAGGTTATTTTTATACATTGCTTATGAATGCTTAACCTCTGTTTACTTGCCAGTACTGTCATATTTGATTTTTTATGGTTTTACTAGCTAAATGCATGTTTATAGACCTATAAAATGATAAAACGTTTAGTGCAACATATGCTAATAGATTTAGATATGAAAACAGGTTGTTCTTACCTTATAAACACATTTAGAGGCCTATCATGTGAGCGAGAACTCAATATTTTAATAGCAAAATCAAGAGATAATATATGAGAATCTTCAAGAGCAGAACCAAAAAGACCAGCTCCATAATGGATGACCAAGAATCTATCAAAACCCAAAGCTGTTGTTATGGTAATCTATAAATGAAATAGGTAAAATAATAAGATATACTATGCAATGAACATTATCAGCCATTAGTGTATCTAGCATGTAGGCATCCAAGGTTTAGCATGCTGATTCTTGATATTCATTCCTTAGGTTGGTCAAGTGACATACATTCAAATGTACTACCTTCAAGTAGAGTAAAATACCATGACATATCTCTTGATTAAGTGAGCTAATGTAACATATACAAAGTAGGGCATGGCATAAAATAATATTTCGAGTAGCCAATTCAAGACTATGAGATTTCAAAACTAGGGTTTCAAAGCCCGGGACACAAAGTCGGATAGTTCAAATCAATTAATTTCAATTAAATGTGTTCGGATGCAATTAATACCATTTCAACTATTTCTATATATTCAAGTTTAGAAAAACAACCACAAAAATGACCAATTTCATAATTTTACTTGAAATCTAGGATTTTAGGCCCAAAAATACAATTCGATTGAATTTTATTAATTTATTTAAATTGAATATTTAGAAATACAATTAGACATATTTTATAACATAACGTATAATCAATTGCTCAAAAATAATAAAATAAATACACAATTTAGCATAATTAGGGTTTTTGAGCCCAGATAGCAAACCCGATCAATTATTGCTAAAGTATAAAAATTGATGGTTTGGAATTGTAATTAAATATATTCTAATGTAATTTATATAATCAATTAAATAAAACAACCCGATTGCACAATCCAATTTAGACCCGCAAGAGTTTTGACCCAAAAATTTAATTGCAATTAGTTTCACATAATTTTCCTGAATCAACACTTCCGATATGAAATTAAATACATTTCAAAAGATATTATAAAATCAATTGAGTGAAACAACTCAATTATGTAATCCAATTCCATTACACATGAATTTTGACCTAAAATGAATTCCACATAAATTTCTCAAATTGAAGGTTCCAACATAAATTTAGATACATTTTTAAAGCAAAACATAAAATCAATTTGCCCAAAATTGCTTAATCGAATGAATTTAAAAAATTCGGGCACAACCCAGCCTAAAATCCGATTTTCACGAATCTACAATTAACCACTCTAAATTAATCATACAACATATATATACATAATTACACAATCAATTTAGCTTATCATAAGCTAATTCATACCAATTAATCAAAACACGGTTTAAGGGTTTCGAAAATTTATACCAAATGAAACTAACAAATCGGGAAGGTGAAGGCTGGAAAAGATGTGCCAAAGGTCGAGGACTGCTCGTTGGCCACCAGCGAGGCTCGCCATGGCTAGATGATGGCGGCGTGACCTGCGTTGCTGCTCATGACTACTGCTGCTTCTACTACTGCTTGTTGCGGCATTGGAGCTGGCAAGCACGATGGTGGTGTGTGGCTGGAGTGGCGACGTCAATGGTGGCCGACAGTCGACTGTTGCCAATGGAGGATATGGGGAGAAGGAAGCAAAATGGGGATTTGGGCGCAGAGGGCAAGGAGCCCAACAGGAAAAAAATAAAAGAGAAGAGAGAGAAGAAGAGAGAAAGGGAAAAGGAAGAGGGTCGGGGTCGGTTTCCCTTTTTTTTTTTACAAATACACATATACAAATAAATACTATACATCTAAAAATATTGTTGGAAAATTTTATCTAAAAAATATTTCAAAAGGATCTAAAGGCCTAAAAAAATATAAGAGCTATATAAAGAATTTCAAAATAATATATATATTTTTTAACTTTAGAAAGTATTTATAGAAAAAATATAATTATAAAATTTTCAATTAAGATAAATTATCATAGAAATACTCTCATAAAAACTATAAACAGTTTTTCATATAAAAATAAAGACTTATCCAAATAAATATATTTATTTTAAATAAATCGTAACACTTATTAAAATAAAAAATGAAAAAAAATATTTAAAATAAATCAAAAGAAATATTTTTATAAATTTATGAGCGACCAAAAATAAAATAACACAATGTCAAAAAGTCATTCATAAGACAAAATGGAAAAAAAATGGAAAGGAAAACATAAATAAGTTGTGAAAATCTTTAATTTAATATTTTTTAGGATCTTATTGAACTCGTAAAAATAAATAAATTCAAAGATAAAAATATTTACTACGGATAAAGATATTCAAAGGTTCTATAATAGATGACATTAAAGATAATATTTCAAATACATTAGAGAAATATTCTTATAATAGTTTAAACGACTAAAAATAATTTAACACATTTTTTAAAAAGAAATCTATAAGCCCTAAAAAAATAATTTTATTAAGAATAATTAATTATTTTAATATTGACTATAATAATAATAATTTTTTTCTTACAAATAATATAATTAATTTTATTTCTACTAATAATAATATTATTATTAATTATCTAATAATATTATTAAATAATAAATTTAAATAATAATTACTATTATTTAAAAATATTTAATATAAAATTAATATTTTATAATGTATTATTAAGATAATATTAATCATAATTTATAATTAAATAATAATAATTATTAAAAATAATTAATAATGGGAAATAAATATAAATATGAATAATATAAATATTAATCATAATTTCCAATAATGAGTAATATTTTTTTTATTAAAAAAGAAGAAGAAGAAGAAGAAGAATAACAACAATAACCTAAAATAATTATTCTTATTAATAATTAATAAAGAATTATATTAATAAGAGTAATATGAATCATTATTTTAAATAAATTAATAATAGTGTCTAATAATTAATAATATATTATTAATAATGTGAATGATTATTGATAATATTTATTATTATTAAGATCATATAGATTTGATTGATTATTGGTAATATTTAATAACAAATTAATTTAATCGTAAGTGGTAGTAGATATAATATATATTATTTCATTATAATTGTTAAAAGACAACATTATGAACAATATTAATAAAAAAAATAGAAATAAAAGAATAATTAATAATAATATTTGTAAACTATTATTTCTAATAATGACTAATGAATTTATTATTATTATTATTATTATTATTATTATTATTATTATTATTATTATATTATATTAATAAGAACAGAATTAATAATTATTAAAATTATATAATAACAAATATTATTGTTGTATTTTATAAACACTAATACCAACAAATATAAAAGTGGGTATTAGTTATGTTGGTATAATGCTACTAATAACCACATATATAAGAGAGGGTAAAAGATCTATTGGCATAACATATTAATACCAACAGATAAAAAAAAATTATTGGAAAAAGTACATTATTACCCACACAAAATTATTTGTTGGTATTAGTTCCTTTTACCAAAATCAAAAGTATATGTGCCTAAGTTTCTGTTAGCAAAAGTCAATTATTTTGTAGTGCCCTTCTTATGCCCAAAATTACTAAAATACCCTTAACACATAAAATGTTACTACCCATGGTCCACATGCATTATCTAACACAACCAACCATTATTATTCATTATTAATACCTATTATCACCTACCATAGACACTTATTTAGGCCACACTCTTTGTACAAATAAATTTACTAAAATGCACCTAGGGCCTTATTAACATTATCTCTACTACAAATAGCCATATTTGCTTATCATGACATATACATGCATCTAACATTATTATTAACAACAAGGCTCATTTCTCAACCATCATTTCTACACATGACATAATATAGCATCCTTTTCATTCTACCTTCTGACATATGCTACAAATCATGATATACTTAATACCACATATCATGCATATAAACATATTCAAAAACCCTAATTTGCTAACATACGTATATCCATACATTTTAGTAGGGTATAATGGTTACCTTATTTTAATCAATAATTAAACTTTACCGATACCCTAATTAAAAGTTTAAGCTTTTATTAGTAAAAATTAATACCTATGAATAATAAAAAAAATTAGCATATTAGTCATAGAAAATTAAAATAATGAATTTTATTAAGATGCTTATTAAATACATGCTAATACTAACTATATTTATACCTCAAAATTTTGGTTAAGTAGGCTTATAATGTGCAGCAAAGCTCATGCTACATGGCATCTTGAGCTGCATGCATGAAGGGAATGGGAGAAATGGGAGAGTAGGGTGGAAAGTGGTGGGTGAGGGGGAGGAAAAGGGTATTGGGCAAGGATATGTGAGGTAGTGGTGAAGGGGGGTTATGGTGGTCGCTAGGTATAGGGAGGGTGGCAGTGTGTAGGTGGTAGTCGGGGTTGGAGATTGGCGGTTCAAAGCCATAGGGACGATGGTGGTAGGGATGGAAATGTGGTGTAAAGGAAGGGAGAAGAAGAAGAAGGAAGAAAAAAGAAGGGGAGAAAGGTGTTGAAGGAGAGTTCTTAGCAAACTATGATAGGGAGGTGGTAGAGGAGGTGTCTAGGGGTTGAGGGGTGGCTTCAATGGTAGTGGAAGAGAGAAGACTATGGTGCAAGGTGGTGGTGTAGGGTGGAGGTCGAGAAGGAGAAGAAAAGAAAAGGGAAGAGAAAGGTTGGCTGCAGGGGCTAGCGGCAGCCGTTAGGTGGTGCAGGGATGAAGTAGGGGAGGCCAGGGGTTTAGTGTGGTGTTGGTTGGGCGGCAAATAAATATAGGGGAGAAGGGAGGAGAAGGAAAGAAAGAAGAAGAGAGGTTATGCAGGGAGAAAGAAGGGAGGTTGAGGAAAAGAAATGACAGATGAAAAGGACAAAAAGAAGATGGAGAGAAGGGTAGGTGGAGCTTGTGTAGGGTAGGTGGCTGTAGGGGGTAGGTGCTGCACCTCGAGGAAGGATGGAAGGGAGAAGGAAGGAAGAAAAGGGGAAGAAAGTAGCATATGATAGGGGCTATGGAGGTGGAAGTTTGGCCTAAAAGGAAAGGAAAGGGATGGGAGAAAAAGGGATAGGGCTGGGCAGGCTCTGCATGTGTAGAGGGGGATGAAAGAGTTGTAGGCATGAGGGTTTTTTGGTTTGATGCAAGGGATAAGGAGGAAGGCATGCCCGTTGGGGAGGGATAAAAGGAAAATTGGGCCTACCTCCATGCAAGGGAGAAGGAGGAAAAAAGGGAGAGGTGTTAGGCTATACCAACAGAGGAATAAAGAACGAAGAAAAAGAAAGGGATGAAAGGGGCTAAACGATGAGGAAAGGAAAGAGGGGCAGTGGCCTAGTAGGGGAGAAGAAAGAACGAGTAGGCTAGGCGGCCCAAGAAAAAGGAGAAAAGAAGAAAAAGGAAAAGGGGAAAAATAAAAATAAAATAATTTTGGAATTAGGATTTTTAATTATTTAGATGGATAAATTATTTTAATAAATTAATTTAACCAAAATTTAAGATATTAATTTAAGAGAGTTTTAGAAAATTATGGGTTTCGAAAATTATTTAAATAAAAAAGTATGATAAAATAGTAAAATATTTATTTTAATTTAATCATATCCATTTTTATAAATCAAAATTCCACTAAATAATTAAATTAATAATTTAAAATTAAAATTAAAGTATTCTAAATAAGGATTAATTATTAATTTCTAGATTTATAATTTTGGGGTTTTAAACTTTTTTTCATCTCTATTTTCATTGTTATCTTCTTAGTGCATGACTCCCTTTGTTAATTTATTCCATTTTATTTTCCATCAAGCATGTGTTAGGTGATTATCACACCTCTACCATTATTGATGTGGGGTTATAGTCTTCTAAAAAATCTACCTTAGATCTGGCTATCATAAATTAAGAATTTTAGAGAGGGACATATTGAAGACAACCTTCAAGATGAGGTAAGACTATTTTTTTTTATAACATCCCAATTTTTCTCAATTTTAAAATTTTGTTTTGAAACTACAATGTGAAAGAGGAAACCAAAAGTGAGAAATGTTATTGCTACATCTATTAAATGGAGAAGTGAATGTGTTCACCTAGCTTATGACAAATTCAAGGCTGGGTATTAAAAAAAATTAAACATGAGCAATGTTTCAAGATAAAATTATTTACATTACAAAATCTAAATACATGGCTATAAAGTCAAATCATATTGAATACAACTAAAACTAGAAACTCCCAAAATGGGATAAAACTCTAAAAAATCATACTCTTTAACTCTAACTCAAGGTGCTAGAGTACCTAAATCACTTGCATCACAACCATTGAAGCCAAATATCAAGTTCATATAATCGAATAACACACAAAGGTATAAAATCGTGTATAAACAACAATTGACATGCAACGTGAGCAATGTTTCAAGATAAAATTATTTACATTACAAAATATAAATACATGGTTATAAAGTCAAATCATATCAAATAGAAATAAAACTAGAAACTCCCAAAATGGGATAAAACTCTAAAAAATCATACTCTTTAACTCTAACTCAACGTGCTAGAGTATCTAATCACTTGCATCACAACCATTGAGGCCTAATATGTTTAATACTAAATTACTAAGTAAACACATCTAAATCTAAGTAAATATCATGTTCATATAATCAAAATAATACACAAAGATGTAAAATTATGTATAAACAACAACTAACATGCACTAACATTTTAGTAACCCAACATGGTACATCAATAGGCAGACAACCATCATAACAGATAGTTATGCTCTCATATGAAAAATCATATAGATAAATCCTAGCATAATCATAGCACACTATGCTCACATAATGCAACATTACACGCTCATGTATATACTCAAGATAATATAGGTACTAACATGTAATAATGCATATAATATAACCGCAAAATCAAACACAATTATAAGATTGCTGCATATAACGTAGTTACCAAATCCACCAAAATAAGAAGAGTAGTGAACATAATGTGGCTAGTGACCCTCAACCCAATACCCTCAACCCAATAACAAAGATACTGCATATAATTACTCTACTAAAATAATAATAATGGTAGTACGCATTAGTAACTACTTATATATCCACAACATGGGTATTGGACCTAATACAATTACCAAAACAATAACACACTTATATTTTTCTTCTTTATTACTCAAGAGGGATCCAAACCTTATATCCTAATGATATTAAGATACCTCGGCCATACTATTGTACCCTAGAGATGCTAATATACACTATTAATAAAGGTATGTACCCTCCTAACCATACAACCTAAGGACACATATAATGTGCCACGGTCATATTAGCATAAAAAATGCAACTAATACTTTCCACCACATAGGTAGTGCACATAACACGGCTACAAAACCAATAGCACACAATCATTTCCTTTTAATTACTTAAGAATATTTAGTGACAAATTGATGAAACACATGATGTGTTATGGTCATACTGGCACACATAGCGAATACGACACCCTTTCCACCAAGCAACCTAGGGATAATGTCATACACTAATCATACTCATGCTCATAAAGTGGCATAGTACCATCCCATTCTTGTTCACATAATGTTAAGTATCAGTAACCACTATAAGGCATAGAGGTCACCCATAGCATATACTAGAGCCTTATTGAGGCGCTAAGACAAACTAGTAAAACAAAATCAAATCGAGGGCTCCTACCTCATTTATAGGGCACTAACCCTAAATATTATCCCATTCTTAACTTGAGATCATCCAATTTAATCATTGTGTTTTATTCAAAAATGTTTATTATTCAATAAGGAATATATAGAGAAAAACATAGTAGCAAAATAAGCCCTCCACAATTAATCAAAAATTAACTATAAGTCGACTAAATCTAGCTTAACCTCATTTATTCTTTGTTAGTTAGTAAATGACAACATCACACTTAAAGGTCTAAAAACCTCTCCATGGATTCAAATACCTCTAAACCCTAGTGAAAAAAATACCCAAAACCACCTTTTCCATCAGAACCCAAAATTAACAAAAAAAAAACCTCTAACATATTTAGCTTAACAAAGTAAAAATAAATTCTTGCATACAATTTTTTAAAAAATTACTATTTTTAAAAATCACTATTTATGGATGGCGGAAAATGTCATTTTATATTAAGAATCTTAAAACTAAAACTAAAGTATATTTTATTACTGAAAAGTTATTATTTACCAAAATGCACTATTCACACTCAATTAATATTCACAAGGTTAAAGTCAATATTTAATGGTCAAAAATTAACCATTTAACCCTAACTATGCTAATAAGGTTATTTTTAGGTTAATTGGTCATTTTAGTAAAAATACTTATTATAAACTTGATTAATCAATATTAAACCCTATTTAGGGTTATAAGGGCGTGATTAGCCTAGAAAACCTTGAATAAAACAAAGAATGTGAAGAAAATACTAAAGAACACCTAGAAATTGAAGAACTTAAATCATAATTAAAACATCATAAGCTTGACTATTTGCTAACATGTTATATAGAAAAGTTTATCTATAATCAACAAGGAATAATATGATATCATAAATTTAAGAAAACCCAAAAAATCATAAAGATCACTTAAATACCCTCAAGAATAGTTAAGTACAACAAGAACATTAATATGAAATATAAACTCTTCAAATCTCTATGCATAATTTAGAGCATAAAAACAAATGCAAATATAAGCATACTTAAAATTAAAGTTCATCCAAAATTCAATATCTACAACATGAAATCATAAATTTAACAAAAAAACCAAAGGATCAAACTACCCTAAATCCATGAAAATACACAACCACCACTACCCACCAAATGTCATGCTAACATCAAACTAAATCATATAACACATATAGATTCTATTTACATAAGGTTTTTAAGGTTTACCTTTAATTGCCAATATTTAACACTAAGAAAATAACAAAATAAACCATAGAAAAACCACATAACATAATAAAGAAATCAATATCATAAAACATAATAAAGGAGAAATAATTGAAGGAAAAAGATTATGCAACTTAATCTTAACAATTGAAGCAAAATCAAACTTCAACAATTTCGAAATATGGCCATGAAGGTCACAAAACTTTTAAATAAAAAGGAGGAAAGAAGAAAGAGAATATTTTCACCCGAGTAGAGAAAGGCACTAGTAACAAGCTATAAGCGTATAAAGGGTAAAATGAAAGAATTTATGATTAAGTTAAATGGGTAACATGGTGATTTACTTAAGTAATCAAAACCAAATCGGTTACAATAAAATAAAAGTATGAAACATATAGGAAAGGGAATATTTGCCTCATATTCACCCACATCATAATGAAATGAAAGGCTAGGAAGAATAAAGGTAACTTAAGTAAGGATAATATGGTAATAACATGGATAAAACAATTAATATCATTTTTTTTCTACAACTATAAAGAAATCCATAGATAATGGGACTAAATGAGAGTTTGTCATATGTTATTATAAATAAGTAAAGGCACATATGAACTCTCATAATGTTTGGATAAGAATTAAGGAAGTTAAAAGTTATTTGGTGATTTTTACTATCTAAAAGTATTTAAAAACTGCCCCAAATGATATGTAAAATAATGGAATATTTTTGGATAATATTTAGATTAAAAAAATACTAACATAAGATGATTCCCAAAGTTTTGTGAAATTTAGATAACCAAAAATGGCTTAATGTGCCTCAAAAATTTTGATTAAGGCCTACTAAAAAGATGAATAATGTATTTTTGCTAACAACTTAGTTTGACATTTTAAAAAAGCATAGGATACTAAAAAAAATATGGAAGTCTCAAATATTCTCATAGAAGAATAAGTTGGAAATTTTTTTTTAGGCCAAAGTGGCTCTCAAGTCTCATGGTACTCAAATTTGTATGAAAATATAAGGAGTTATGAACAAAATGTTTTAAAGATGCAACAAAAGTAACATATCTCTACAAAGATGGGACAAATGAAAAACTAAGGAAATTTATTCTCTACTAAATATAAATCTTACATTAGTCATTTTTTTTTCAAAATATCAAGGGCTAACATTATAAATTCACCATGATATTCCTTAGGCTCACTAATACCCTAGTAGTGTTTATGGCCCTCATGAAGTGCATATTCTAGTAGCACCAAAATTATTTCATTATGTTCTTCATTAATAATATTTTGATCTAATCTAGGACTAGTGAGGAAGACAATAATCATTTAAAGCAAATGTCAACATTTTTTATGGCACATCAATTGTACGCCAAGCTCTTAAAGTGTGAATTTTAGGTTGATGAGATACCCTTCCTTGGACATGTCATCTTGACGAATGAAATGTCAATGGAATTATCAAATGTCTGTGTAGTATCCAAGTGGTTAATGATGACAAATATCATAGTAGTACACAACTCTCTATGGACAATGGCTTACCATTGCCAATTCATCCAAGAATTTATAAATATCACTCATCTTTTAACTAATCTATTGAAGAAGATGATTGGATTTTTAAGATATGAAAAAAGCACTAAAGCTTTTGAGAAGTTGGAGAGTATATTGATATCATATCTAGTGATTATCTTAGTGTTTGGTATGGAGTTTTGAGGTATAGAGTGACACATTCTTTTACTCTATGTGATGTGTATTGATGTAGTATGGAAGGGTTGTAGTGTATGATTTATGATTCACATCAATCGAAGGAGCATAAATATAACTATTAGACGCACAAACTTGAGTTATCCATTGTTATTTTTGCTATGAAAATCTAGAGGCATGATCTATATGGAGACAATATAAGTTCTTCATAGAGCATAAGAGCCTCAAGTGCATCTTTATTCTATGAGAGCTAAAAATAAGATAGTGAAGTTGGTTAGAGTTGGTTAAGAACTATAATTTGGAGTTGATTTATCATTAGGGTAAGTCTAATGATGTGGAAAAGGATATTTGTAGGAGGACTTCACACTCTCCAGTTTCATTTGTAATTTTAAATTGGATATGGGAAAATATTTAGGATATAGGAATAAAGGTCATTAGTTTCATGGATCTTGAGACTGGTATGAGAGTTCTCATGATCACACTAACCATATTTGATGAGATCTTGGATAGATAACCAGGTGATTTCGAGCTTGAGAGGATCCAATGGGCTATAGTTACCAAACAAATTTTGGGATTTCAGATATTTAAGGATAGTAGCAATAGATTCTAAGGCATATAGTGTGTTCCTTAGTGTTGTATAAAGCTTCAAAAACCAATTCTTCAAGAAGATCATAATTTGCATTACTCCATCCATCCTTGAGGGAATAAACTCTATAAAGACATAAAGTAGATCTAATGGTAGCCCTATATGAAAGGGGGATTACACAATTTTTGTGTAGATACTTGATTGTTTAGAAAGTTAAGATCAAGCATAAGGGCTTAATAGGGTCCGTTCAATAATTGGAGGTTCCTTAGTGGACATGGGATAGAGTCTCTATAGACTTTGTGGTTGAGTTGTTGAGCACTCACTATGGTTAAAATTCAATCTAGGTTAGAGTTGATTGGTTAAACATATCAGTAGTGTTTATACAAATGAAGTCGACTTAGAGTATGTAGAAGAATGTTAGTGCTTGCAAGAAGCATGTGGTGTGGTACCATAGAGTGCCTAAGGACATTGTGTCAAGCCAAGACCTAAGATTCTTATTAACTTATAACTAAAATAGCATAGGACACAATGGAAGATGAGTGCCACTGAAATACCCCAAAATCCTAATTTTAGGAAATTAATTCAAAATAAGGATTTATTAGGAAAATTAATTAAATTAATTATTTTATTAAAATAAGATGGAATTAATTAAGGTAAATGAAGGAGAAAATAATAAATAATTTAATTATGAGAAATTGGGGCATTTTGCCAAGTAAAATGGAATTTAGAAAAGAATTATTTAAAATAACCCAAATTAACCTAAAATGAAATTTAATTATTATTATTATTTTGAATAATCAAGGATCCTAAAATATCCTAAACACCCAACCTACCCATTACTTTCCCTTTTCCCTTTTCTTTTTTCCTTTTTCTCCTTCTTTTTCCTTTTTCTTTCTTTTTCCTCCTTTCTTCCTTTTTTTCTCCTTCTCCCCCGGATTGGGCCAGCCCGCACGACCCAATCTCCCCTCCTTCTTTTTTCCCCTGCCCGTCGCGGCCCAAGGTCCCCCTCCCTCTTCCTTTCCTACTGACCGCTAGTTCCCCCTCCCTTTTCTTTCTTTCTTTTTTCTTCTAGGATCGCCTAGTCTAAGCCTATCTTCTTCCTCCCTAGCCCCCTACATGACCTGCAACCCCCCGACCTGTAGCTTGATTTCTACTAACAACCATGCCCCACCAACTAGTCGTCCTTTCCCTTTCTTCCCTGTCGATTTCCTGTCTTTTTTACCTAACCAACCCTCCTCTTTCCTCATGCATGCATGCCTGCCCCTG
The DNA here is from genome assembly GCA_030549775.1 of Tamarix chinensis. NCBI lineage: Eukaryota > Viridiplantae > Streptophyta > Magnoliopsida > Caryophyllales > Tamaricaceae > Tamarix > Tamarix chinensis. Next base: position 57,917,845 of record CM060177.1, on the reverse strand, counting down.
CTTCCATTCTTCTCCCCGACTAAACATAACCTTGCAATGGTAGACCTGCGTTGGGCTACCACTACTAGCCGGTCAGCCTACCTCACCTGCCCCCTATTTTCCTCTTCCCTCTATCGTTTCCCCTCTATTTGGCCTATAAATACCCCATAAGTAGCCCCAAATTTGGATTCTTTTGCACCACCGGATTAGCCTACTGCCCTATCTCCGCCGCCCGATCCACCCATAGAACTGCCCCCTGCATCACCCTCTACCCAACTGCACCTCCCTCCTCCCTCGATTTGCCCTACACGAGCCACCCTGGCTATGCAACGTTCCCCTCCCGATCAAGCCCTCATCAACCCCCACCGCCCTTCGCACCACCATCCACCACCAGTCTTGATGCAACCACCACCCCCTATACCTCCCAAAATAATGTGCAAACCTTCCTCTACCTTTCCCTACCATCCTTTTCTCCTTCCTCCCAATCCTCCTCCCTTCCTCCCTCTCCACCACCCTCGGCCACCACAGCACCGCCACCTACACCATCTCCTTTGGTTGCACCACCACCACCACTCCAACCCTCTCCACCTAGGCATCCACCACCACCTCAACTTCCACCCTCATTCCCCCTCTCCTATTCCCAACACTCAACTATTCCTCTTTTCTCCTTCTTTCCCCGTCGCCGATGTCATTGGTTACCACCAACCCTAGGTGGTGCCCTCATCCCTCTCAACCCCTAAGTCCTATTTATGCAAACTTTATTCTATTTATTTGTATTATATTATTATTATTATTATTATTATTATTATTATTATTATTGATACTAGATTTGGCATGTTATCATTTTGTTGCTATAAAAGAAGAATACACAAACCTTAATAATATTATTATTTATTATTTGAATATTGCTAATATTATTCCTAATGCCTTTATTTTTAACATTGTTACTATAGTATTATTATTATTACAATTATGATTATGGTAAAAATATTCGAATCCTTATATTATCATTATTTCAAATATTACTATTATTATTTCCTTATCAATGTTAGCATTTTGTTAATATTACTATTATTATATTATTATTTTATCCCTAACATTATCATATTATTATTTTATCCCTAACCCTATTATTAGCCTTAACATTAAAAATACTAGGGTTTCTATTACTAGGAGTATTAGTATTACTATTATTATTAATATCATTATTTTTGCTATAATTAGTGCTAGTACTATTATTAGAAAAAATAAAGCTATTAGATTTAATAATATAAATATGGCTATAAATATTAACATAAACCTATTTGGACTAGTACTAATCTAGTAGGCTAACTATTTTTTCACTTGTAAAGTTTCCTTTAATAATAGTAACACTAATCTTAGAATAAAATAGGAAATAATAGTATTTTTTGGTAGGAGGGGAACTAATCGTTAGTTTTTCCCTCTTATAGGTGAAACCATTTAAAACTCTAAGGAGGCATAGAAGTGTGCTCCAAGACCAGTGAAGTGCTAAGTAAGGGTGTAGCTAAGGCCTTATGTGTGTTATGTGCCTTATATTCCTTGGATGCCATGTATAATGATATGTTGTGTATCTTGTGCTATTGTTATAACTATTTTATGGTAGCGTAGCTTGGAGTTGAGGTATACTCTTATGTTCTCTTATGGCATGTGTATAATATGTTTGTGTTGTAAATTGTGATGTGATGTGATATGGCCCTTTGAGGACATGCATGCTAGGATAATTAATGTGGTGATATGGGGTTGGAAGGATGAAAAAGAAAAATGGGGAAGTAAGTTGACCAAGGAATTTAGGATTGACATAAATATCCCATGATCCATGAGAGGAAGAATAAAAGGGGAATTTAAGCAAAATAAAGTGGACTATAATTTTTAAATCTTCCTTCCCTCACCCTATTTCTCTTGGCTTTCTATATGATAGCTTTTTTACTTAGGACTATTTACCCATTATGTACCTGCAGCTTTCATACTCATAATAATCTAACATATATTTTTAGTGTTATCCAAAAGTGAGGCTACTATCTCTACATGTATATAACGAGCATAAAGGTGAAGGATTATGTATTCAAGAATAAAAGAGTATCATGACATGATAGCTAACTATAATTCTACTCTCTCTGTATTTTTATATCAGTTGTTTAAGCACCTTTGAATTATTTGGAGGTAATTTATTATTTTAATAGCAGTGCATTAACTTAAAAATGTTAAATATATATATGTACATGAGGCGTATTATATAGAGCAGGGTATAGTTATATATAAATAACTATTGAGGGTTTGAGTTTTCACTCTCTTCTTTAATAAAAAAAAAAGAAAAAAGACAAATACTTTAAAAGGGTAGAGCAAGATTGCATAACACTAGTATCCAAGGACCCAATTAACTTCTCTTAAAAGATATAACAAAGATGATGAAAAGATAAATAGTGAGGGAAATGAGAGAAAGATTGCCCTACTAGTTACAATTCATGTAGGGCAATAAACTTTGCCTCAATTGGTAAGAATTTATGTCTCATTCGAATTGAATCAAAGAGGACAATAAAAAAGTTTTGGCATCTTAGTATGATGCATATGTAGGGCAATGAAAAGTCATTTTTATTTGAGACAATATATAGAACAATTAGGGGAGTTAAAGTTTCCCTCCAAAATATGAAATCTTATAGTGAATATCTAGTATAGCATATGAAAGTGTTGGTTAAATCTAGATTTGACACAAAAGATGTAGTCGAATATACAATCATTAGATTTTGCAAACCTTTACTTACATCATGATTTTTAGCCTCACCCCATATGAATGTAAGGATAGTACATGATACAGGGGTCTTGTGCAATATGTAAGGCTGAGTCGTTCATCTAAATTCAGCCCATAGATAGAGAGTCCCCGACATATAGTAAAAAGAATGAAGTGATCATATGGGCCTTATGTAAAAAATGGAGTCCTCCGTTCTTTTATTTGGGGACCTAGGACTAAGCCAAAAGGCCCAGCAAAATAGCCAAGTGGCAGGCCCTTCAACCTAATTGTAGATAAGGAACTTACCCATCGGGAAAAGAGGACATTCATCTACTCCCTCAATCAACAGCAACACGTTTATTTTTACTCTCGTTCTCTTGATTTCCTTGTCATTCTCTTTTCGCTTAACCCCAAGCACTTTTGCTTGGTCTCCAAGCCACCTATTTGATTCCGGTAGTAAACGTAACAATCTTTCTTTTCACCAACCCACCAACTCGGAAATTCACGTAAGCTTTTCTCGGACCTTTCAATATTTTCTGTCTAAAACATTTGGCGAGATCTTTGGGATTTTTTTTTTTTTTTTTGTGAAAATGGTTTTACTACAAATTTTGAACCGCCATTCCCTCAAAGTCCATTCTCCTTCGTCTTTCTTTATAATTGCTTGTTGGCTAAGGACTGATCATCCGGAGTGCGCTTATACTCTTTGTAGTCATAGTCAAAAAATAATATGTTCCCCTGGTTATACATAAGCGAGAGGGTACTATCTCGACATATAAACCATGAGCATGAAGGTAAGGGATTATGTATTCAAAGGATAAAAAGAGAGTCTATCATGATGGCATGAAACCTAATTACAATCCCGTCTGTATTTGCTTGGAAATATCTAACTAACGTCATAGACTTAGACCACTTTTCAGCCAGGCCCCAGCTCCTCCAACTATTACTATTAAAAATAATAAGCATATTAATATTAATAATGATAATGTTAATATTAATAGTACTTTTTTAATTGAAAATATGTAGAAAATAAGGACATATTTTATTAAAAAAACTATATATAAAACATAATATATAGATTATTTTTTTAATTTTCATTACAAAATTAGAAAAAAGGTTAGAAAATAAAAGAAAACATAAACTATAAATATATTTTGTGAATTTATGAAAAATAAAAAATATTTTTCAAAAAACATTTTGTTCTGTGAAACTAATCACACCCATAATAACGTTTTAGACCTAGGGCACTTTTAAGCCCGGCCCCAGCTACTCCAACTGTTTCCAGTTCTCAGATAAAACGACCGCACGCCCTTCTCTGTGTATTCCAATGATTTCGGCTTTTCTACTTGCATTTATTTTTTTTGTCGGCAAAAAGTTTGGTAATTACTCCACTATTTCTACCGACGCGTTGCATGGCTTGGAGCCTACCATACCATACGTTGCGACGGAGTAAATAGTTAGCGGCTTTTTATATTGGTTATGCTGGTAATTAATTTTCTTAATGAATGAATGTACCCGGGGGGGGGGGCGGTATTATATAGAGAAAAGAACTATGAAGGGTCGATCTATACCATATGCGAGGGCCCAATTAACGAGTCATAATAGATGCAGCAAAGAAGGCTGTCATAGGATGGACGAAGGCAATGAAAGAAAATTTAATTAGCCTACCAGCTACGACGCAAGTTGGGCAAAGGACCATAAAAAGATTTGCAATCTCAGCGTGACGCATTATCTACGACAATGAAAAGCCGATTTTATTTGGGGCGATATTTAGAACAATCGAGACGTTTAAAAAACCTCCCTCCGTAAGCTATTGGATCTTGTTCGTAGTATATAGAAGCGTTGGTCGAATCCGGATAGGACACAGATAGATCGAATCGAATATATAGGCATTGGATTTTGCGAACCTTTACGTGCATCATCGTATTAAGCCTCTCGCCATCTTTGCACTTGATATCAATCCAATTAAACTGAGGCTTAACACATATTATATCCGTAGATAATACGGGCAGGGCAAAAATTGGTACACGCTCTGATTTTATTGGTGGTTCGCACCAGAAAAAATAAAATAAAAGAATAGAATAGAATTTAAAAGAAGATACAAGTAACGTAGATGGTGTCCGCCCCCCAATACGGGGAATCTAATATTTGAAAAATCAACGGGGCGGAGAGGTGCAAGGTATGTAATTAAGATCATGGTTAGATATGATAGAATTTCCACTTCAATGTTAACGTGAATAAACTATTGTTGAAAATGACCCCACAGGGAGAAAATTTTGATGGAAAGGAACCAACCACCAACTCTGGGTAAAAGAAACCAAGGGAGAGGCGTGGAGAGGAATACAAGTATTTGACTATGAGGGGATCTTGTCCGGACTACAATAAAAATTACTGCTTAAACATTGAATGAATGAGAGAATAAAGCATTTGAGGGGCCATATTAAACTGGGTTCATTATTATTATTATTATTATTATTATTATTATTATTATAAGAGCAATCGAGCAGCCACTAGTTTGCCAACCAGTCTGCGTTGAAATGATCAGGCGACTGAATTCAAAGAGCAGCTTGCAGAGGAAGCAAATACTACTATTTACCAACTCGCAAGTTCTGCGTGCCTTTTATTTTATTTGAATTAAGTCGCCTATAAAATGGGGGGCGAGGTACTGCAGAGACGTCGTTCCTTACGTGGGTGACGGATATTTTCATCCATCATAAGAAATCGCCGGGTGACAGAGAGACAGGAGAGAGAGAGGTGCGGGGTGGAGACAGACGGTATATATATAGAAGTCAGAGATCAGCAGACAAGAAGGAACCAGCTTCCACTTGTTGTAGATTTCTAGAGTTGAAGAAATAGAAAGAGGACAGAAACAGGGGGCCTAAAATACTGGAGCGGTCAGGCCGGTTCCTTGCCATTTCCTTCTTCTTCTTCATTTAACTGGTAAACCCCTGTGCTTTCTTCTCCTTCTATGAATAGTTACATTGTAATCTGATATCTGAACTAATTAATCCTTCAATATCAGTCTAATTAATCCTTCATAATCATTCAGACCCAGGTGGTATGGAAGGATGATTGACTGTATACTATATGCAGTGCAAGTAAACAATTGAATTGAATACATGTATTTGATCTTATTTTTCTATCTCTAAATCGATTAATTGGCAAAGATAAAGCTAAATCAACTTCTTTATATATAAATATATAATTTGTAGTAAGTTGTATCACATTCACAGTCTTGGACTAATGATATGTCAGGTGATTGCATTTGAGGATGGGAATCACAGGAAATGAGAGGGAGAAGCCAGGTGGTAGTGGTGGTGAGCCAAGCTCTTATAATTCAAAAGCAGCCGCAGACTTAAAACCGGAGAAGGCTAGTAATGATACTGCCTCAAAAGACGAAAAGGTTGAAAAGATTCCCTTTTACAAGCTATTTTCCTTTGCGGATCCTACCGACAAGGCCTTCATGGTCATTGGCACTATTGGTGCTGTTGGCAATGGCGTTTGTATGCCTTTGATGGCGATAATATTCGGTGAACTTGTTGATGCATTTGGCAATAATCAGAACAACATCAATGACATCGTCAACATTATTTCCGGGGTAAAAATTCTTCAAGTTCCGGCCTTGATTTTCCTAAAATAAAATAAAAATCTGTATTTCTCATCATCCTATTTATTTTATTCTTTTTCTTTCTTTTTTTTTTATGAATTAGGTCTCGCTGAAGTTTGTCTACTTGGCTCTTGGGGTTGCTGTAGCTGCATTTCTCCGTACGTGTACCCAAGGACCCAACACTTAACATTGGTTTCTACATATCCTGCATGCATACGAACAAACAAACAACAAGCCACTGAGGAATCCTGCCATTGGCAGGTCTTAGTTGGGTCTCTTGTTGTATGCAATTTCACCTCAAATATCACGAGGGCTAGCGAGAGACCCATTACCTACATACATACATACAAACGCATACACACACACACACATGCCTATCACCCATCAATTGATCTGCTTTTCATTCATGTGGTTTCATTACTGACGCAGAGGTGAGTTGCTGGATGATCACTGGTGAAAGGCAAGCTGCAAGGATAAGGAACATGTACCTGAAAGCAATACTGAGGCAAGATGTCGGTTTCTTTGATAAGGAAACCAAGACAGGAGAAGTTGTTGGAAGGATGTCAGGCGACACAGTTCTTATACAAGACGCCATGGGTGAAAAGGTAAGAGTTTATGTTCAATTAACCCTCTCAATGAGATACAACAACAAATGTATTGCTTTAAGGAATCATTCTCTTATACCTCAATACAAAATAGTGTTTCGTCATCAATTAATAGATGAATTTCAGGTGGGGAAGTTCATACAGCTGTTATCTACTTTCATTGGAGGATTTGTCATAGCGTTTGCCAAGGGCTGGCTGCTTACCCTAGTCTTGTTAGCCTCTATTCCCCTTCTTGCGATCTCTGGAGGAGTTATGTCCGTCACGTTATCCAAGATGGCTAGTAAGGCCCAAAGTGCATATGCTAAGGCAGCTGTTGTTGTAGAGCAGACCATAGGCTCAATCAGAACTGTAAGTTTCACTTCCAGTAAATATGGACGGGTAAATGTTAAATCGCCTTGACGCGTGTAATACAAGAAGGAAATAGTAATATAACATGCAACTGTGGTTGGATGTAAATGTAGGTTGCATCTTTTACAGGGGAGAGGGCAGCAATTGCAAGCTACAACAAGGCTATTGCAAGTGCCTACAGGTCCGGGGTCCACGAAGGATTTGCATCCGGGATGGGTCTCGGTGCACTCATGCTTGTAGTTTTCGGTAGTTATTCATTGGCAATATGGTTTGGAGCAAGAATGATTATCCGGAGTGATTACACAGGAGGAACCGTGCTCAATGTGATCATTGCAGTCCTCACTGGCTCCATGTGAGTTTCTATAGCTAGCTTGCTTGCTATATAAGACTGCGGCTGTAGCTTCATTTTTCTTTTCTCTAGAAATGTACCTAATTTAATTCTTTTGAATGACTTAGGTCCTTAGGGCAAGCATCGCCCAGTATTGCTGCATTTGCTGCAGGCCAAGCTGCAGCATACAAACTGTTTGAGACAATCGAGAGAGAACCTGAAATAGATGCTTTTAATTCTGATGGGAAAGTACTGGATGACATTCACGGGGACATTGAACTAAGAGACATTTATTTTAGCTATCCAGCTAGACCGGATGAGCAGATATTCAGTGGCTTCTCTCTCTCCATCACAAGTGGCACAACTGCTGCATTGGTTGGGGAAAGTGGCAGCGGGAAGTCGACAGTCATCAGTCTTCTGGAGAGATTCTATGATCCCCATGCCGGAGAGGTTATCATAGATGGCATTAATCTCAAAGAGTTTCAGCTTAAATGGATTAGGCAAAAGATCGGGCTTGTCAGCCAAGAGCCTGTCCTGTTTGCCTCCACTATAAGAGAAAACATAGCATATGGCAAGGAAGATGCCACAATCGAAGAAATTAAAGCTGCAACTGAGCTAGCAAATGCAGCTAAATTCATAGATAAACTGCCTCAAGTACCCATACCCTACCATCTTTGATTTTATTTGTTCACTTGAATAAAAAAAAATAGCCATCATTTCAAATTTTTGAAGTAATGCTGGAGGTGATCTTTTCATTTACGCATTTAATGGGGCATATGCATGCAGGGACTGGACACCATGGTGGGAGATCATGGAACTCAGCTGTCTGGAGGACAAAAGCAAAGAGTAGCTATAGCAAGAGCTATTTTGAAAGACCCGCGAATTTTACTTTTGGATGAAGCTACAAGTGCACTCGACGCTGAATCTGAGAGAGTCGTACAAGATGCACTGGATAGGATTATGGTTAATCGTACTACTGTCATAGTTGCTCATCGATTGAGCACAATCCGCAATGCTGACATGATTGCTGTCATTCATCGAGGCAAGGTGGTCGAGAAAGGTGAAAAAAATACATACAAATATCTTTTCTATATAGGAAAAATGAACAATATTTGTCTAATTTCTTCCTGTAATTGATAATAAGTTGCAACATATTTGCAAATGATTAATGAGTTCTGAGGTACGTCCTCTAATTTGAAACAACATATGCAGGTTCACACTCAGAACTACTCAAGGACCCTGAGGGCGCATACTCTCAGCTTATACGCTTGCAAGAAATCAGAAATGAGTCAGAAGAGCAAGCTGAAGATGCTAGATCAATGTCCGCACAGTCCAGTCAAAGGTTTTCGTCTTTGAGGTCAATGAGCCGAGGGTCCTCTGGTAGAGCAAACAGCAGGCATTCATTTTCTGTCATGTTTGGGGTAGCCATGGATCCTTCCGATACTGCATTGCCAAATCCAGAGGATGATTCCACTTCACCGCCATTAGAAAAAGGTCCAAAAGTCCCCATCCGCCGACTTGCTGCTCTAAATAAGCCTGAAATCCCAGTGCTGCTTCTCGGGATAATCTCCGCCATAGTTAATGGCTGTATATTCCCAGTTTTTGGGATACTGATTTCCAGCGTAATAAAAATATTTTATGAGCCACCTCACGAACTAAGGAAGGAATCAAGATTTTGGGCACTGATGTTTCTAGCCCTTGGAGGGGTGTCACTGCTAGCATATCCAGCTCGGACCTACTTCTTTGCTGTGGCCGGTTGCAAGTTGATACAGCGTATCCGGTCCATGTGCTTTGAGAAAGTCGTTAACATGGAAGTAAGCTGGTTTGATTACCAAGAGAACTCAAGTGGTGCGATTGGGGCCAGGCTTTCTGCTGACGCAGCAACTGTACGCGCCTTAGTTGGGGATGCCCTAGGTTTGCTGGTTCAGAATGCTGCTTCAGCGGTTGCTGGCTTGGTTATCGCTTTTACAGCTAGCTGGCAGTTGGCACTTATTATATTGGCTTTGTTACCCCTCATTGGACTCAACGGTTACATCCAGATCAAGTTCATGAAAGGATTCAGTGCTGACGCCAAGGTTAGTCCCCGCCTGCTCAAATAGATTCCTTTATAAATATAATTAGTTGCAATCAATTGCTCGACTGCTTGGAGGTGTGGAAGGCAAGTTATGGTTTTTAGACCCATTTGAAACCGTGGTTCTTTTGTCTGCAGAAAATGTATGAAGAAGCAAGCCAGGTTGCTAATGACGCTGTCGGGAGTATAAGAACAGTAGCTTCATTCTGTGCGGAAGAGAAAGTAATGCAACTGTATCGACAGAAGTGTGAAGGCCCTAGGAAGGCAGGCATTAGACAGGGGTTGATAAGTGGGGTAGGATTTGGCTTCTCATTTGCTATGCTATTTTGTGTGTATGCCACCAGTTTCTATGCCGGAGCTCAGCTAGTTCAGCACGGAAAAACAACCTTCACAGATGTTTTCAGAGTAAGATCCCCATCCTGAACTCTTGACATCAGTGAAAACCCAGATACTTGTCACAAGTTTCGTTACATAAAGTGAAATTCATTCTGCCCAGATAAGAGCTCTTGTGTTTATGCTTATATGCAGGTTTTCTTTGCACTGACCATGGCTGCCATCGGGATATCTCAATCGAGCTCTTTTGCTCCTGATACTAGCAAAGCCAAGAGTGCTACAGCATCTATCTTTTCCATCCTTGATCGTGAATCAAAGATAGACCCAAGTGACGAGTCAGGGATGACCATGGATAATGTTAAGGGGGAAATTGAGCTTCACCATATAAGCTTCAAATATCCAACGAGACCAGATATTGAGATCTTCCGCGACCTTTGTTTGACAATTCATGCGGGAAAGGTATGTTATACGCCTACAAGGGGAAAAAAAGTCACTCTGATCATTATTTTAATCCACTGGATGAAACATAATACATAAAAGGAGTTGTGTTGACAATAATACATTTGCAGACTGTTGCTTTAGTCGGAGAGAGTGGGAGCGGGAAATCAACAGTAATCTCCCTGCTGCAGAGGTTTTATAATCCAGATTCAGGCCATATAACACTTGATGGCACTGATATCCAAAAGTTTCAGTTGAAGTGGTTGAGGAAACAAATGGGGCTTGTCAGTCAAGAGCCAATTTTGTTTAATGACACAATACGGGCCAACATCGCCTATGGAAAGGACGGCAATGCCACAGAAACAGAGATTTTAGCAGCTGCAGAGTTGGCTAATGCTCACAAGTTTATTAGTGGCTTGCAGCAGGTTCGTGTCTTGTTTACTGTAAATATATATGTATCTTTTCCTCTCCCTTATAGAAAAGAGATACCGTCTGTATTTTATGGAACTAAGATACCTCCAAATAATGCAGGGTTATGATACAATGGTCGGTGAGCGAGGATTACAATTGTCAGGGGGTCAAAAGCAAAGGGTTGCCATAGCACGTGCTATGGTTAAGAGTCCACCGATACTCCTGCTCGATGAGGCTACAAGTGCACTGGATGCTGAGTCCGAGAGAGTCGTACAAGATGCACTGGATCGAGTTGTGGTCAACAGAACAACGGTGGTCGTGGCTCATCGACTGTCGACCATTAAAGATGCAGATTTGATTGCAGTGGTGAAAAATGGAGTCATTGTGGAGAAAGGAAAACACGACACACTTGTACATATCAAGGATGGCGTCTATGCGTCCTTGGTGCAACTTCACATGAGAGCTTCCTAGAGAAGTGTCTTGCATATACCACGTCCCTCCGCTACTTGTTTTCCCCCTTTTTAAGATGAAAGCAAATGTCTTTCTTCTTTGTGGAGCAATTCAACCATTGATGTATTCCTAGTAATTTAAGACACGTAGTATCAAATTCGTCTTTTCAGCTCCCACGCATGTCTATCAATCAAAAGAATAAGATTATGAGATTTGTAAACCATATTATCAAATCTCCATCCTTCCCTTTCCACACACACTCTCAAAATAGATCTCCAAACAGGAAAAAAAAAAAAAAAAAGGAAATTATTCGCCGAGAAAAAACTACGCTTGGAGCTGGACAGGACAAATGTTAACTCATGATATTACGGGTATGAGTACGGCTTTTTGTCATTTTCTATCCACAGATTAACACTCGCTCGAGAGTGAGACAATATTAGAGATGTTTTATTTTTTAATTGAAGATAACAAATCAAATATTGAAATTATCGAAGATGATGAGTGGTAAAATGAGGTTATAAAAGAAACATGATTAAAGATCTGAAATCTACGGTAAATATTTAGCCGGTTTACATAATTCCATGTAAAACCTACATCAAAGATATATAAGTTCGTGCAATCACGAAGGCAAATACTCCCGTTACATGCTTGATGAGGACATTAAAAGTTCAAAACTCTATTTCAGTACAGAAATGTCACCTTTTATAATAGGTTGGCATATCCATTGAAAATTTGCATACATGTATTTTCCACATTTCAAAGACTAGACAAGAAAGGACCACCACAGCAAGTCATTAACTATACTAACCTGCTACAGCTTGAGAAAAAAGGGACCAGAGCCCCAAACAAAGGTTCAATCTTCTTCACTTTCATCGCTGTATGAGACCAGGCAAGTCTTTGCAGAATGACAGGGTTTCTCCTCATCAACACACGAGTTACTAGTCATAGAAGAATTTCCTGCATCACCATCAAATGATCTCTCCAGGCATGTTGAATTTCGTACCTTAGCATCAGGTACTTCAGCAGCATGCGGTGAATCTTGCATAGATTGGTTCAGTTTTACCTTTTTGGCTTGTGGTTTAACTTCTATAATCATACCTAATGGACGGGCTGCAGGATTCCTTTTTCCTGATGATTTTTGCTCCTGGAACAAGAAGCAACCAGCAAAAAATCAGACAAAACAACACAGAAGAAAAGATGTGTATGTAAGATATATTCTTAGGTCAAGTTGCTTCCAGATGCACTTCAGATCCAGGGAGAAACTTAAAACCAAAGTACCAAGTCTGCATCTTAGAATTTGCACCATCTCTTACCATAAAATACGCTAAAATCCAAATGTTTCTTTCAAGCTGCAATAGACATTCCACACTTGGGCAAGATGAACAGCCATCAGCTGAATTTCCTACTATGAGTCTAATTTGACAACCATCAGCAGATATTACCATCTGAATGGAGAATGACTCCTAATAAAAAATGACTTTGCAATAGGGTGTTCCATAGGGTTGGGTTAACATGGCTTATATAAACTAACCCATGAAAATAGGTCTGTGGGTTAGATGGGTTGAGTTAGTATTTGGCAAAAGTTCACATGGTTAATTGTAACATCCTGAAATTTCGTAACTTTAGTTTTCGGGTGTTTAGCTTTTTTATTCAAAACTAACCCTTAAACCTTAGCCTAATTATTTATTTAACATTTGACCCATAACCTAAATAGATTCTTACATACTTTTCTCCAACTACTTTACCTCTTTACTTTTCAGTAAACCTATCCTACACCTAATTATTTTTCCCCAATTTTTTTTCATAACCGATAACCTCACCTAACCTAACTAAATTAAACCTAAAACTAAAATAAAATAAACCTACTTTACCCATCTAAATTTACCCTCTACATGCCCTATTCTTTTACCCCGACCACTCTCCTTATCTCTCTCCCCTTCTCATGCTACACCCACATGCCTAGCCTATCAAACCATCCCTCACCCTCTGCCAAACCATACCCCATCTAGGTGAAATATATACACACACAAAACCCTCTACATTATACATATATACATATGCAGCCTCCGCATTATTAGCCAACCTGCTCCCTCTCTCTGCTCCGTTCGTTTTCATTTCCCACTTCCTCATTTGGGTTGCTCACCAACCCCTAGCACCATCTCCCTCCTTCCCGTCTCCAATTCTCTCCCTGCCCTCTCGGCTTTATTGGTTCACTGAAACCGATCACCAGCCTACCAGCACCCAAACACACCATCCAACCCTCCAGTCATTCACCATCTCCATCACCACCCTCCCGTGCATGCAGCCCTTGCATTCCCTGACCAAACAGCCCACATAACAGCTCTCCTTTCCCCTCTGCATTTTCCTCAACCCAAGCAGCCACCTCACAGCACCAGCATTTTTCCATAACTCTGTCTCCCGATCCCAGCCTTCCCTAAACAAAACTAAACCAACCTCTGCCTTGTTTTCCCAGCCCTCGCAGCACCCTCCAGCCAGCAATCACCCACGCACTCACCACCACCACTTTCCCTATGTGCACAACCCCCTTTCGGCCCTGTTTATTTGCAATTCGCCCTAGCGTTCTTGTTTTTGTTGGTTTGCTCGCCAACCACCAGTCGCCTGTTCCTTTCTCCTCTCCTCACCACCACCAGCCTAGCAAACCCACAACACCTTTGGCCATCTTTTTCTTTTTTTTTCTTCTTCTTCCTTCTCCCTCGTCACCCCTATTTTTCTTCCTCTCCTTCCCTACAGCAAATTTTGCCGCTGCCCCTAGCACCAGCTATTCCTCCTGCAGCAACACCCCTGGGCAACGGTAGTTTTTGCCATTGCATCCCCCCCCACAAACTTCAGCACCACCAACTGTAGCCAACCACCACCCTCTCCAACACCCCCTACCGCTGCCTTTCCTTCCTTCCTGCTCTGCCACGGCTGAGCCACGAAACCTCCTACACCCCGTGCCTTGATGCCACCATTACCTCCACCACCTCACAGACATCACACAAGCAGCCACCACCCGTTGCCAACCCACCCCTTTTCCCTTTTCTTCTTCTCCCTTTCTCCTCCTCTTCCTCCCAACCTAGTCTTTTGTTTTTGTCACACGACCATCTCCAACAACACCCACCTCCAGCCGTGCATCACCACCCTTTCCCACAACCCCTACATCACCTCCTGTCACAACCCATCATCCCTCTTGCACCAGCCCACCGAGTCACTGCCATCTTCACCTCCCCACTGCAGCCTCCTGCACCAGCCATCCGAACCAGTACAACCCAACCACCATATTCAGCCATCATCAGCCAACCCCAAGCCCCTGCGTGCGCATGCTGCGTGAGTTGTGTTTTGTTTTAAAAATTATATTTGGTACTTATTAATATGTAACCTTATTTTGGTAAATTCAGAAAAATAAATATGTTATTATTATAATTATTATTTTATTTGTTAAAATATTAATTTGGTATTTTTGTGTTATTTTTAGTTACAAAAGTTGATTAGCGGGCTCTTGTAGTATTTAATAAGATACCGTTGTTTTTGTATTTTTGTTGGAATTCAAGTAACTTTTATTTTCTCTTAAAATGGTAAATCTTGCATGATAGCATATTAGGATTTTATGTCTGAAATATGTTAAACATGATTGGTTAAATTATAATTATGTGTTAACCATTATATCCTAAAAAATGTAAAAAAAAAAAAAAAGTATATATCATATGTAAAATATTTCGGTTACAAAAGTATGGTAAAATGACCTTTCATGATTAACTATGGAATGTACGTGGAAAATGGTAAAGATACTTGTCATAGTCTAAGATTTCTGATTACTAAGTGTTACGCATGTTTTTTTGATATACCATGGTATTGTTATCATGTGAATTTATGTATAATTGTTAATGCTATGATATGCTGTTGATATTATATGATAGAAAATGAGTAAGCAAAAATTATGAGGTATTGTTATTTTATGAGGAAAAACCCTCAATGTGAACTACGATTGTATCAAGGGTTTATTAAGATATGATGAGTGTGAAATGTATATAATAAAATATATGGAGGTACATGAAAGATTTGAGGATAATGTTACCAAACATATAAGATTTGTACAAAATACGGGTTTTGTTATCAATAAGGGCATTTTGGTCAACGTGGGTCAAATATGAGAACCATGAAATTTTAAGGTGTTCTATCTTCTAAAGTATAATAAGGAATTTATATGAAGTGTTTATAGTAGTTATGAATAACCTAAGTTTGATAAAGTATGAAAATAGTTTAATTTGAAAGTAGTAACCCTAAAACAAGAAAGTTATTATCATATGCGTGAAATGGTAGAGTTAGACCACGAAATCCAAATATGTTGTTAATATTAGTATTATGGGGTTGTATATTGAATCTGGTGATTGTTTGAGCTCTATAGGAAAAGTTATTATGGATTTGTGAATTTAGGTTTTATAAGCACTGGGAGTACTAAATATTGAGATAGAGATATTATCACATGTGCATGACCTTAGAATTAGGCCTTAAAATTTGAGTATATTGATAATAACAATAATTGAGAAAGAAGTACTAACGTTGGTGGTTAAAAGAGTAACAGAAGAAGAGTTATGATAAAAGTATGAAATTAAGGTTTCATTAAAATATAAGGGTCTTCACCCTAGAGGATAGCCTTATGATCTCATGATATGCCTTACCTGTTTCAAACGTGTTCTATACTTATCAAATCAAACATGAATAAGACATTAATCATTTAAAGTAAAAGATCATGTGCGTCAGGCCAAGGTATTTATGGGCCCGTTCCAATGGATAATAATAATGGTTCAAGAGTGTTCGAACTTGAGAGGTGTTTATGGATCCATTCCACCAGATAATGATCATTCTCCTGGTTTAAGAATAATGGCTCAAGAGCATTATATCCTAATAAATTTTGGATTCGTTCCACCAAATAATAGTTGTAGCTCAGAGCATGGAATGAAATCGCGGGTCCGATATTGCGTATCGGCCGCAATTTCGCGGAATCGGTGCCTGCCGCGACGCGAAACAACCGAAACGCGACGGAGGGAGAAATTTCACGACGATGTCGCCGATATTTCGGCGCAATATCGGATGTTGGAAAATATCGGCGATATTGTCCGAAATATCGGGTGACCCTACAGTAACTAGCAGTTATTGATGGAAGAAAGGAAAAAACACTAACCCGCAACCCGAAACCGTAGAATCGGGCGGCGAGCGGCGGACGGCGACTGGCCAGCGGCAGACGACAAGCGGCGAACGGTGACCAATAGCTGTAACCTTGGATTGGAGGTGTGGCCGTGTGGAACTCTGGAACTCGAAGCGGAAGTCTGCTAACAGGACGACCGGAAGATTCGAGCTGCTCGAGCACTCGAGGTCGAAGTCGAGCACTCCGGAAGAGTCGAGCAGCTCGAGTACTCGAGGTCGAACTTCGAAGTCGAGCACTCTGGAGTCTGGAACATAGAATGAAATCGCGTATTTTCATGTAGCACTCGAGGAAGAGTCTGGACCGTCGAAGCCTATGACTTATAAGATATTAGCTTATAACTGAGTCTGAGAGTTTGACACTTTGACTTTGAGAATTGATACTCTAGTACAGTAACCACCGATATTAGCTTATAACTTATAAGATACATCACAGTAAACGGTCGAACTACCTCAACAATTAGTAATTTAGTATAAATATTTCTTATTTAGTAAATATAAAATATTTAAATAATTTATGTTGAATTATGCTACTAATATGCTATAATATTATTTCTTTTATTAATTAACTAACTAATTTACTTAACTTATGTTATCTAGTTTTTATTAATTAACTATTATTTATTAGTTAAATAATATATTAATATATTGCTAATTTTCATATGCTACGTATATGAATTTTTTAAATAAAATATTAATACTTAGCCTAGTAATGATGTGATATTAATAATTAATTAAATTAGTATATGGATAAATTAATACTTATAATTATTATAATTTAAATATATTGTTAATATATGCAGTTATGTACTATAATAATTAATAACGGTTTATTATTAATAATTTTGTATGATTATTGAATACTAATTAGTTAAGTAATTTTAATATTAATTAAATTAATACATGGTTAAAATTAATAGATGGATAATAAGTTATTTATAAATTTTCATATAATAAATTTATAACATATAATTTAACATATAATAACTTATTATTTATTAATTAGCAAAAGTAGTGTTGTTAGAATAATTTAACATATAATAAGTCATTTAAAGACTTCTAATATAACATATAACCTTCATGCATAGTTGTATAAGTAATTAAATGATGAATAAATACCATTTAATCCATATTGTGAAAAAAAAATTAGAAATCACGCCGCGACGGCCGCGACACATAATTTATTGACCGCGACACTCCGATACCGCGACACCGCGACCGCGACCGCAATCGCGACCGCGACCGCGGTTTTATTGTATGGCTCAGAGGTATTGTCCCCAAAAGTTACTTCACACCATTCCACCAGTTTAAGAATAGTGAAGTCTCTAAACTCGATATATATAAAATTAGAAATGAATTCTTTTATCGAATTTAAATAATTATCAGATGGGTTCGGTAGCCGCCTTGTGCCTACCTATGGTTTTGGTAGTTGCCTTCATGCCTACCTATGATGTGATGAGTTATCATTGATTTGTGCTTGTGAACCTATCTGTGTTACGGGATTTATCGGGATTGATGATGATGTATGTGGCATGTGGTTATTGTCGTGGTCTTAGGTTGATGTTGTTTCTAATTATTACTACAAATAACATCTCTTAGATATTCCATTGGTATGTTTCAATTAATTTCAGATGAACGAGTACGAATAGTATATGACCTTGGTGGTATGTAGGTATAGGAATGATCCTTGTATTTCAATTGATACATGTATAGTTTGAGGAGTTTATACCTTGTATTATGGTGATGCCTTGCTTATGTTTTATGCTAGTTTTTCATTTTAGTTTAGTATAAAGGGTTGCTCAGTATCGTTGTACTAAAGAGTTCCTTTTGTGGGGCCCTACCTATTCAATAGGCAGTGGTCTTTGGATGTCAATTTTTGAGTTTAGTCAAAAGATAGTAGTTCAGTTTGAGAGGCTACGACTATCCAGTTTCTTTTGGTATATTGATTTCGGTTGTAATGGGACGATTGTGTCCTATATTCTCTCTATTTGAGTTTTTTAAATCACTGATGTTGCTTTTATACAACACAATAGTTATCTTTTGTCTCCTCTATTCTATTTTTGGTAATCATGTATTAAATCTAAGCAGAGTAATGATTTTAACCTTAGCACTTAATATGAGAATGGTAAAAGTAACCAGAATTATATCAAATGCGAGAGTAACACCCTTTGTTTTTATTGTTTTAGTGTCCGCATTTAACTCTATAAATGAAATTTTTCATTAGCAAAAACCAGGGTATTACATCAAACCCACAGTGGTTACATAGTAAGATGGATTAGTGTGGCCCAACCAACGAGTTATCATAGGTTACCATGAATTAGCGAATATTAGCTCTACTATTCAAAAATCACCACCACAACTCTATTTTAACCGAACCCCGAACGAACCGCTTTTGTTTAGACCTCCCAATACCCAACCGACTCTGCTCAACCCCATCCTACCCTAAACAAACTCCGCACACCCCCACCCCAACCTTGTTCCACCTAGCTCAATCCAACCCCACTCTAGCCCACCTTAACCCAACTCTACCCAAGTTCGCCTCACTAAGCCCAAAATCGCCTATGCCTATTGTAACTCAACCTGACTCCATTTGATCCCGAAATCATCCAAACACAAGCTAACTCAGCCCAAACCCAACCCAATCTGTCAAGTTAATCCAAAATTACCTAAATTCAAAACAACCCAAACTCAACCCTACCCAACAAATTAACCTAATACGACCCAAATTTGTAATGACTCGAAACCAGCCCGACCAATAAATAACTCGGATGACCCGACCTGCAATGAAAAATGATACATAAACAATCCAACCGAAACCCAAACCACTTGCCACATCTAGGTAGAAATGTTAATAAGTTGTTTATTTACCCATGGTAGCCCATGATCAACCAGTCTAATCCATGGGTTATGATAAGTTGGATTGAAAATTATTAATTATTTACTCTAACCTGCCATGGGTTAAACCATGCATTGTACGGGTTATATGAGTTAAGATATTATGGGTTGGATTCAGGCAATTAAATAGCGGTCGCGGTCGCGGTTGCGGTCTCACGGTATCGGAGCGTCGTGAACGATAAATTATGCGTCGTAGTCGTCGCGGCGTGAATTTTTATTTTTATTTCACCATATACACTAATTATCATTTATTGATCATTTGAATATAAATATTCAATAAACTAGTATTTTATATCATATACGAAGTATTAGAGTGAGTCATTATATGCTAAATCTTTCTAATAAGCCTAAATTTACCTTAAATGAAAAAAGATATGCTATTTAATAATAAATGTGAAGATAATAAATAGTAATACTTTATTATAATTCAATAGTAACTTGATCTAAGGTATATATAGTACATAAATAAATAAAAATTATCATGCATGCTTTTTTCAGTAGAATTAAGAATTCTCAATAAATTGCTGATTTATACCGATTTATCGGTGATATTTTCCGATTTATCGGCGATACCAATTTATCGGCCGATTAAGCGGCGATTTATCGGCTGATAAATGTAAAATTTTAAAACCGTAGCGTATCGGTATTTTCGAGTCACGGCGGACCCAAAAACCGCTAAATAGCGGCCACTACGCTACAGCGGGACCGCTATTTAAGTGTATGGTTGGATTAAACCATGACAACCCCTTTGAACACCCCTACTTTGCAGGAAAAGTTACAAGGATTCCTTCATGTAGGAACTATTCATGGCTTGTGGCTGGTTTTAGGGGGTAGGGTTAGCATCAAAGCCCAAATTGAATGGCATTGTTAATAAATTAATACCTCACTATGTCACCATCCTACAAAATTATCTAATTTAACTTCAACCTGAGATGTAGTAGCCCTAGATAATCAATCACTTCAATGATAGTATTTTCAAGGAGATCTGAATCTTATTAATTAGCAAGTTGAGCAATTCAAAAAGGATCCCAACTTCCAAGGTTGAGTTCCTATGCCGCTTGATATAAAGCTTCTTAAACCCAAAAGAAAAAATAAAATAATAGTTTACAACTCATAGGAGTGACCATGTAAACAGTTTCCAATTACTTTATTACTTCAAATAGGAATTAAGCTAGTACACCTAAATCATTGAGATCCTTGCAACTATTTGGGTAGGGGGCAGAATACCTTGCCATAGCCTTGATATCAGGGGAGAACTTTTATGGTAATTTGACTAGACGATAAATATGATTCTAAGACAGAGCATGATACTCTCCATGATTCTTGAGCTTGACAAGAGAAGATTTGATGTCTAATTTTTACAGTTTAAATAAGATCATAGAACATCAAGCCTAAGTTATGTCAATAAGAAGGCAATTAAAGTGGAGATAAATCCCAAAGGGGAGATCAAAGATTGATACGGAACCATACAACTTACTAATGATCAATGGGTATTAGCCACGACCCTCTTCTGATAACTTTGGAAAAGACCTTTCATACATCACAAATTAAGTTCAAGTCAGAACATATTCTCTATTAACTTCCCATAGTCCATCTAACTGTTCAAATCTTTCACTTAGCCTCCCAGGTTTCCTTGGTCGCACAACACATTTTCCCTGTGAGAACCAAATTCGGTATTTGGCAATGTCAAAGGCACCGAAATGTTGTCAAGCCCTTGCGCAAGTTGTTTAGTTTTAAACCTATCAGATCATAAACCAAACCATTAATTCCATTTCCACATACTATGATTAGGGAAGTGTGAGACAAATTGTTCCCACCTTATTGCATGTACACACAAAGAGACGCGACAAAAGAATGGTGATGACCATAGAGTAAAGCACCGCAAATCATTGCTGAAATAGTGATATTTTAGTTCTACAGTTGTGTTAGGGCGAGGTCAATGGATGGCATCTTAATGGATAATTTACCATTCATTTTTTTCAATTTTAAAAGTAAAATAAACAAAAAATACTTTTAGCTACCCATAAGCTATCCATTTAGTTTATCCTTTACAATGATGCACAAACTTCAGCATACTATATCCCATTAAATTGCTTATAAATAATTAATTTTTTAAAATAAATAAAAAAAGGGGGCCCTATATTAGAATAAAAGTACATAAAAAAAACTAAGCTACTAGGTTCTGATAGGACTTCCGGTAATTCTCTTAATTTTAATATTTCCTCCAATGCACTCAGTTCAGTATATTGCAAGGAATACAATCACAGACAGACTAGAGAAATAGTTGGATTAATAAGAGCCAAAATGCCAGGAATTCGAGGTCCTAACTCCTCCCTTATAGAGCTTTTCCCTCCCCTTTTCTGAGACCTCCCTATCCCCTATATATATATCCTTTCTGTCTCCTCCCCCTGCCCAACGCTCTTCCTGCAACCGAAAATACTGTAATGACACGACACCTGGCCTAACCGTCTAACAGACTCGTAAAAGACTAAAAAGGGCAGAGATAAAATAGTAAAAATACATTAAAAATATGCCCCTCCCTCATTACTCAGCCCCCGACCCTCCCGGGTTTAGCCATCCTTCCCTTTCTAACATATGTGAATTTGATGATGGGTCTATCAATACTTCCCCCTTGGAGTTTCTGTAATACCCCAAAAATTTCGAAAACCTATATTTTAATAAATAACTTTTATTTGAAATAATATTTGCTTTTAAAATTATTTATTTTAATTATTTTACGAATTTTAGAGTATGTAAATTTGGATAAGAGCATTTAATAAAATAAAATTAAATATTTTTCTATTTATCATATTATTTTATTTAAATAAACTTTCAAACTAGTATTTAATTATATTAAATTAAATTATTAAATAAACTTATTATCAAAAATATTACATCCTATTATTTTATAAATTTAATTATTTTCAATTTTTCCATTTTTCCCAATTTCCTTGTCCTACCTTTTCTTTTCTTTCTCCTTTCCCCTATTTCTTTTTTTTCCTTCTTCCTGGATTTGGGCCGCCAGGCTCCTGGCCCGGCCTGACCAACCCTCCTTGCGCACTGGGCCACAGGCCCGTCTTCCCCTTCTCCACCTCGCGCGGCACACCTAGCACACCTGCCCGTCCCTCCTTTTTCCCCCTGGTCCGGCCGGCTGCCTATTTTCTTTTCCTGCGTCGGTCCACCCGCCATCCCTTTCTTCTTCCCCTCCCTTCTTCTTCTTCCACGCCCGACCACCTGCAAGCTTCGACCCCATGTCTGCCACCACCGAGCCGCCTTGCAGCTGCCACCACCTGCTCCCTCTCCCTCTCTCTCTTCCCCCGTCATTTTCCTTCCCTTTTCGAGCCAAACCGGCCCTGGACCACAGCCCCGCATGCTCTCCCCCTTTCCTTCTTCTTCCCCTCCTTTCTGCCTGCCAACCGACAGCCCTGCCACCACTGCAACACCAATCGGCCAGCCTTGCCCCCTCTCTTCTCCCTCTTCTTTTTCTCCATCTCCCCAGCCCTTCGTTTCCCCATTATTTCGAACCATCATCCCCTTCCCGAGCTCCCTCCTCTCTCCTTCCTCCTTCCCCATTTTCTCCCCCGGTTTTTAATCACCGCCGCCCGCCGCCGCTCGAACCACCAAGCCCAACCCCTGCGCCGCCTTCTGCCACCACCTACTACCACCCTGCACCACCACGCCGCCCCTCGAGCCCTACACTTCCTCCCTTCTCCTCCTCTTCCTTTTTCTCCCCACTTTTTCCCCTTACCACCGAGCCACCTGCAACCGCCATTTCCGCCGCCGTCCGGCCACCTCTGCCGCCACCCAACCCACCGTTCGACACCCTGCAACCCCCTCTACAACCGCCATGCCTTAGTTGGCCGAAAACAACCCTTGCACCCCTCCATTTTTCCCTCTCCTTTTCCTTCCTTCACAACCCCTTTCCCTCGACCCTTCCCGGCAGCCAACTTCGCCGCCTTGCCGCCGCCGTCTCCGCCGCCCTATGCCGCCGTGAAACCACCCTTAGCCTCCACCTACACCCCCTCTTCACTTCTGCACCATTCACTTGCCTTAGAACCTCCCCTAACTACCTTCTTTTCTAGCCTAAAGACCCTAACCCGAAAATAATAAATCTTGCTTCCTTCACCCCTGTTCGAGCCTTTTCCCCTCTCTTTTCTGCATGAAACTCACGCTGCATGAGTTTTTAAGGTATGATGGTATTTTATATTAAGTGTTCTATTAATTAAACTTTTACAAAGTTTTATGCTTGGTTTCTTATTTCTAACATAAATATGATGGATATTATTTTTAGGTGTTGAGTTGCTAATTATGCTTGGTAAGATTTGATATTTTGCGGGATTAAGGTAACCGTTAATCCTCCCTTAAATATATGGAAAAACGTATGCTAGCACATTAGGGGTTTAGTATGATTTTATGCATGTTTGGTGTGCTTAGCATGATATGCATATGGTTTCTTATATTATTTGATAAAAAGGAAAAGCATGATAAATTTTTGTGCCATATGTAGGTATGTTAATTAAGGAAGGTGTTTGATTATTGATGGAAATGTTAAATGCTTGTTTATGATGTATTATGTTGCTAATGCATAAGTAATATTCTTGTCTAAGGGTATTTTAGTAATTTTGCTTATGAAGTATGTAACCTAATGTAGGTAGTTGCTAATGAGTATTATGTTGAATAATGACATGTTGGTGGACTTAGATGATAAGAATGAAGCACTAATATCATTATTTTATGTAGTGTTCGTAAATTCATAAAAATGGTGAATAAAGGGGTTGAGTGGAAATTTCATAAGTGAAAAAGGGCATTTTGGTAATTTTGTAAACAAAAGGGTATTTTGGCAATTTCAAAGGGAAGGGATGAGATGATAATTTTATAAGTAAAAAGGATAAAATTGTAAGTTGTGAGAAAGAAGGGTATGATGGTAATTTTTGAGTTAAAAGAATAATATGGAAATTTTATGATTAAATGGCCAAATGATAATTTTATAAGTAAAGGGGTATTATAGTAATTTTTGGGAGAAAAGGGTAAAGCGGTAATTTTGGAGTCAAGGGGCAATATGGTAATTTTATAAGTAAGTGGTAAGAATGGTAATTTTGGAAGTAGGGGTAAAATAGTAATTTTGGATGAAGGAGGGCATTATGGTAATTTTGTAAATAAAAGGGGTTAATATGGTAATTTTGGAGGTAAAGGGGCAAAATAGTCATTTCATAAATAAATGGTAATATGGTAATTGTATAAGTGAATGGTGAAAAGGTAAGTTTATAAGTAAGGGTTAATATGGTAATTTTGGAAAAGAAGGGCAAAATGGTAATTTTTGGATATAAAAGGGTGAAATAGTAATTTGTAAAGTAAAAGGAGTATTATGGTAATTTACAAGCAAAAGGGTAATATGGTAAAATTGGATGTAAGGGGGTAAAATAGTAATTTTGTAAATAAAAAGATATCATGGTAAACTTGAGAGTAAGGGATAACTGAGTAATTATGATAATGAAAAAAGATAATTTAGTAATTAAATTATGATTGTAGAAGGGCAATTGGATAAGTATGATACTATAGAAGGGTAATTTGGTAAATTAACCAATTAAAGGGCATTATGGTAATTTTAATAATGGAGAAGGGTAATATAGTAATTATGATTATGAAGAAGGGTAAATTAATATTTGTAATTATGAAGAAAGGTAATTTGGGATTTATGATAATTAAAAAGGGTAAAATGGCAATTAAAATAATTGAGAGGGGTAAAATGGTAATTATGATAAAGGAGAAGGGTAATTTGGTAATTTATCCAACTAAAGGGGCAATTTGGTGATTTAGCCAATTATGGGATAAAGTGATAATTATTTAACCAACTAAAGGGGTAAAATAGTAATTATGATAATGAAGGAGGATAATTTAGTAATTTATCCAACTCGAGGACAGTTTTGTAATTATAACAAAGGAGAAGGGCGTTTTGGTAATATAACCAACCAAATGGGAAATATGATAAGTGTAGTAATTATGAGGGGTGAATGGTGATCAAAAAAGTGTGGGAGACAATTTGGTAATCTAAATTGGACAAGGGGTAATTTGGTAATTATGTAACCTAAAGGGTAATATGGTAATTTGGCGAGTAAGGAATGGATACTTAACAATTATATAAGTAAAGGGCAAATGAGTAATTTGCACCTAACATGTCTTTGAGATTGTGGAACATTAATATGATTCAAATAATGCTGATTAGCCAAGTAAGAGTATTTGATAATTAGTATGGCCTTAATTGTTTCTCTGTGATATCCTGGATAATCATCAAAATAAGAAACGATTAATGATATTCGAACGATTGAAAGTGAATAAGTATCTGATTATCGTGTTTTTCGTGATCACCTTAATTAAGACACTATTACTTAAAGTGGAAGATCTCGAGATCGGGAATGGTGACTCCTTAGGGGTCGCTACCCTAAGGACGTGGTTTAGTCCACGATTATTCTGGTATTTGCTGGTGTGCCTTTGTGCCCCAGCCAGGCCCTATATCTTACTCTTTCTAGCTCTACGGACCTAGTTAGGGGGTATGCATACTTATGGATTAGGTGTCCTTGTCGGTAGGGTACTAAGTTAGCTTTATGTACCAGTACGACCAGGGTACCTTTGCGTCCTTGGGTTCGTGGTTGAAGGGTACTGAGTAGCTGATATGCACCGGTACGACCAGTGTACCTTTGTGTCCTGGGTTATTGATCTCCCGTTTGAGGCAAATAAATATGATTGATGTACTGATTAAAGAAAGGAAAGATACTATTATTGAAAGTGGAATATTAATGAACCAGGCCCAGATGATTATGATATTGAGTACCGGTCCACCGGTTATAATAGTGGTCCAGGAGCGTGTTGCCCTGGTATGTGATATTGAGTACCGGTCCACCAGTTATAATAGTGGTCCAGGAGCGTGTTGCCCTGGCATGTGATTATGACCGGTCCACCGGTTATAATAGTGGCCAGGAGCGTTGTGCCCTGGATGATGATTTTATATATATTCCGGTCCACTGGCTAAAATAGTGGGGGTCCCGAGCTCAATAAAACCAGTATTGTATGTGAATAAAATTATGGAAAAACACTAATCACTTATAGTGGAACACCATGTGAGTCGGGGCCAAACCGGTCCACCGGCAATAATAGTGGTCAGAGGCGTTCTGCCCTGTGTGTTTACTTCAAGTCCACCGGCTATAATAGTGGGGTTCTCGTACTCACATGGATATAAAATATGAGATTGATGGAATGATGACGGAATAATGGCTTAAGGCCCGAATGTATTGATCTTACACTATGACATGGCTTAAGGCACAAAGTAATTATAAATCATTATGTATGTTATTGTTGTGTATGCACCTCTCATTATTTATGTGTGTAGTTTGCATTTTGTGTCGTATGCGGGCATGTCTTTAAGTGTGGTATTAAAGGGTTACTCAGTACCGTAGTACTAAAGGGATTCCCTTTATGGGGGCCCTGCCTATTCAACGGGCAGTGCCCTTGCAGGTATTTCAGGTGCTACTCAAGTGGGCTACGGGAAAGAGAGTGAGGAGTTATCCGGTATTGTTAGGGTTTTCCCTTTCTCTTTAAATTTCTGATTTTAATGTTATGTGTTACTATAACCACCATTGGTGGATTTTATTCTTGTAAATGATTTGATGCGCTACTCTGATTTATGTACGTTGAACTTCCTTCAATTGTATTTTAATTATTTTCTTAGCCTTAGCACTTGGTACTGGAACGGTATGAGTGAACCGGTCTGGTACTAAGTGTGGCGGTAATACTCCCAAGGTTCACGTTTTATTTATCTGCTTCCGTTAATTTTCTTTTTAATTAACGAAATTTTTCAGTAGTGAATTTTGGGGGTGTAACAGTTTCACCTTGTCCTCAAGGTGAAAAGCTGGAAACTGCTGGTTCAGGACATCAAATTCTTCCCAGGATGTCTCAAACTCTGGCAGACCTTTCCACTTAACTAGGACTTCCAAAGCTCCCTGCTGGTTGTAGCGTAGGCTGCGAACAGCCTCAGGTTCCACCTTCCATTCCATGTCGACAGAGAGGACCAAGGTGAAAGGCTGAACATGGATGCTATCCCCAACTGCGGGCTTGAGCATTGACACATGAAAAACCGGGTGAATGGTTGCTGAATCTAGTAACTTGAGTCGATAGGCAGTCTCCCCCACTCTAGCTTCTACCTGGTATGGACCAAAATATCGTGGGGCAAGCTTCTCATTCAGCCTCTTGGCCAGTGATCTATGTCGGTGTGGTTTGAGTTTTACAAACACCCAATTGCCTATTGCATAGGTCTGCTCACGTCACCCTTTATCTGCTTGCTGCTTCATTCTGGTTTGTGCTCGCTGGAGGTGATATTTCAATTCTTCCAGAACGGCATCCCTTTCCCTTAAGTCCTGATCCACCGCAGCAAAAGGTTTACTTACTTCCTCATAACGCAGAATGGGGGGAGGGTCTCTTCCATACAAAGCAGTGAAGGGTGTCGTTTGGATGGCTGAGTGGAAAGAGGTGTTATACCAAAATTCTGCCCAGGGAATCCACTTGGCCCATTTCTTGGGTTTGTCTCCTGCAAAACAACGCAAGTACGTCTCCACACTCCTATTCACCACCTCGGTTTGCCCGTCGGTCTGCGGGTGATAAGCCGAGCTAAACTTCAATGAGGAGCCTTGCAATTTAAATAGCTCCTTCCAGAAATTACTCACGAATATTTTGTCCCTGTCTGAGACTATGGATTTGGGCACCCCATGTAAGCGTACGATCTCCTTAACAAAGGTAGCTGCCACCGTTTGTGCATTGAAAGGATGCTTCAATGGAATAAAATGCGAGTACTTTGTTAGGCGATCTACTACTACCATGATACAATCAAAACCATCCGAACTCGGCAGCCCCTCAATAAAATCCAGCGAGATATCTTCCCAGACTTGCTGGGGTATAGGTAAGGGTTGCAGCAGCCTAGCCGGACGTAAGGCTTGGTTTTTATTCTGCTGACACACCCCGCAACCTGCCACATACTCCGGCACATCCTTCCTCATTCCTGGCCAATACACCTCCCGTGCTAGCCTGTGAAAGGTTCGGAGCACCCCTGAGTGACCCCCTATTCCTCCTCCATGGAACTCAGCCAATAGTTGGTGCTTCGAGGGGGACTGTGCAGGTATCACTAGCCTGTTATGGTACAGCAACTTCCCTCGAACCAGGCTGTATCCACCACAGTTTAGGTCTCCCTGTTGGATTCTCCGCATTATCGGTCCCAATACGGGGTCAGCAGCAATGCCGGATTGAAGAGAGCTCATGTCACTAGTCCACATTGTTGTAAGAGCGGAAAAAACAGTGTCTGCCCCTATTCTTGATAAAGCATCAGCAGCTTGTTCTCGCAGCCCGGTTTGTATTCAATGTCGAATTGATAACTCCACAGCTTTGCCACCCACTTTAAGTGTTCCTCTGGAATGACCCGTTGTTCCATTAAGTGCTTCAGACTTTTCTGGTCTGTCCTCACAGTAAACCTCTGTCCTAGCAGGTAATATCGTCACCGCTGTACGGCCAGCACTATGGCCATCAATTCCCGCTCGTAGACTGACTTCATTCGCGCGCGTTGACCCAAAGCTTGACTGAAATATGCTATGGGGCGGTGCTTTTGCATTAGTACTGCCCCTACTCCCACACCCGAGGCGTCGGTCTCCACCGAAAACGGTTCTTTAAAGTCTGGCAGCCCCAAAACCAGTACAGTAAGCATGGCTTGTTTCAGTCTCTCAAACACCCCCTGCGCTTCCTCATTCCACCTAAAGTTATCCTTTTTTAATTGGGCTGTGAGGGGGGCTGCTATATGCCCATAGTGTCTCACGAACCTCCGATAATAGCTGGTGAGTCCCAAAAATCCCCTTAATTCTTTCAACGTTTTTGGTACTGGCCAATCTTTCATGCATTTTAACTTGGACGGATCGGCCGCCACCCCCTTACTAGATATAATATGTCCCAGGTACTCTAATTCTGATTTCCCAAACATACATTTTTTTATGTTTACCGCTAAAGAATTGGCACGCGTTACCTCAAAGACCCATGTGAGATGTTGAAGATGCTCCTCCATGGTTGGGCTATACACAAGTATTTCGTCAAAAAATACCAGCACACATCTTCGAAGGAGAGGTTTAAATACCTCATTCATCAAGGCCTGGAAGGTGGCTGGGGCGGAACGCAGTCTTCGGGATGTCAGCTGGGTTCACCCGAATCTGATGGTATCCAGACTTTAAATCCAATTTCGAGAACACCGCAGCCCCATTCAATTCATCTAGAAGCTCATCAATCACCGGAATAGGGAATTTGTCCAGAACCGTGACTTTATTCAACGCCCTATAGTCCACACATAACCGCCAACTCCCATCCTTTTTTTTTACTAACAGTACTGGACTCGAGAAGGGACTGTAGCTGGGTTGGATGATCCCTGCTGCTAACATTTCCCCCACTAGCTTTTCAATTTCATCCTTCTGCACCTGCGGGTATCTGTAAGGCCTGACACTCACTGGTTAAGTGCCTGGTAGCAGGGGAATTTGGTGGTCCAGCTTCCATGGAGGGGGAAGGCCCTGGGGTTCCTTAGTAACTTAGTTACCTCAGGAAATTGCTGCACTATCCCTTCCAGCTGGGGAGGAATTTCCATGGGTAGGGAGCTGCCATCATCAAGATTTAATGCGCAGCACTCTACCAAAACCCCTTACCCTCCCTTTATCACGGTTCGGATCAGGGACTTAAGTGAGACCTGCGCCTTACTCTGCTCGGCATCCCCTTCAAAGTGTGACCCGAGTCTTACCTAACATAAATCTCATCTTCAGGTTTCTCCAGTCCACATGCATTTCACCCAACCTTTCCAGCCATTGCATACCCAGTATCACATCAGCACTACCCAAGTTTAAGGGCAGAAAGTCCTCAACTATGTCCACTTCCTGTAGGGTCAACAACACTCCTTTGCAAATGCCCTGGGTCTGCATCGAGTTTCCTGTACCCATCAGCACTCCATAGGAGGCGGTGGTTGTGACTGGTAACTGAAGTCGGTTCACCAAATCGTTGGCCACAAAATTGTGGGTGGCACCACAATCTATTAAGACCACCACTGCCTCTCCTCTAATTTTTCCTTTTAACTTCATGGTTCTGGGATAAGTAAACCCCACCACAGAATTCATGGATAGCTCGACAGCCCCCTCCACTACCTCTGTTTTTTCTTTGCATTCCTCCTCTGGTTCCTCCTCTCCCTCGTCATCCCCAACCGAATCATCCACGAGCAGGACCTGTAGCATTCGATTCTTGCAGACATGACCCGGCCCGAATTTTTCATCACACTGGTAACATAGCCCATTCTCCCTTCTGCGGAGATATTCAGCGTCTGATAATCTGCGGAATCCCGAGCTTCGCCGGCTTCCTTGTGACTCAGCAGCCAGGTGTGGGGTGTTTGAACTCCCCCCCCCCCCACGATTTGGTCCAGACAGTCCCAGCGTTAGGTTTTGGGGAAATTGGTCCAACTGAGCTAGAGGTTGGAGTTTGTCGTGGGCTAGTCAGTGCTTGATTTTGGCCCATTAATTTCGGCCCCAACCCTCCTGGGCTCCTAATGATCCGATTCTTCTCTTCCACCAGTTGGGCTGCCTCCATTATTTCGGTCAGTCTAGAGGGCCTCAACAGCCTCACCTCAGCCCTCACCACTGGTTTCAGTCCATTGAGGAAAGTACTTTCTAGCACTTCCTCCGGCATTCTCCCCTACAACGGCGCAGCAAGCAGCTCGAATAGCTCCAAGTATTCCTCGATCGTCCCCTGCTGTCGAATGGCCAAAAATTTTTCACACAGAGATCCCTCATGTTTTGGGCGGAATCGGATTAAGAAGGCTTCCCTGAATCCCCTCCAGGTGGTGAATCCCTTTCTCTCCTCTACATATTGAAACCATGCCAGTGCTCTTCCCTCCATAGCCACGGCTACGGCTTCCAGACGCTCTGCTTCAGTGAGCTGGTTGATATTAAAGTACCTTTCCGCCTGAAATAGCCATCCTTTTGGGTCCGTTCCATTGAAAAGAGGGAACTCCAGCTGCCAGGTCGGCCGATGCTCCATTCGCTGCCCTTCCATTACCATATGTGACCCTGCTCCCCGAGGTGAATCCTCCGCCACGCCTTCCGTCCTCTGCTCTCCCAGGACCCTAGAAAATGATGCGCGGCCTCCCTGGTTCATCAACTGATCCAGCCGGCTCAACACTTCGATCATGGTTTTCTCTATTTGAGGTATCTTCCCTGTATCTCCCTTAATAGTATCTATCTCCTTCTGCCATTCTTCCTGTACCAGCGCCATTTTCTCCTCAAGCAAGCCCATCCTCTCCTCAATCACCTCCACCTTCTTCTGGGCCATCCCTCAGTCTCGAGCCTCGCTCTGATACCAAACTGATAGGACTTCCGGTAATTCTCTAAATTTTAATATTTCCTCCAATGCACTCAGTTCAGTATATTGCAAGGAATACAATCACAGATAGACTAGAGAAATAGTTGGATTAATAAGAGCCAAAATGCCAGGAATTCGAGGTCCTAACTCCTCCCTTACAGAGCTTTTCCCTCCCCTTTTCTGAGACCTCCCTATCCCCTATATATATATCCTTTCTGTCTCCTCCCCCTGCCCAGCGCTCTTCCTGCAACCGAAAATACTATAATGACACGACACCTGGCCTAACCGTCTAACAGACTCGTAAAAGACTAAAAAGGGCAGAGATAAAACAGTAAAAATACATTAAAAATATGCCCCTCCCTCATTACTCAGCCCCCGACCCTCCCGGGTTTAGCCTTCCTTCCTTTTCTAACATATGTGAATTTGATGATGGGTCTATCAGGTTCTTAGGTTTGATACCCAGTCTACTTTTTTCTTAATTTTGCTACTCTTGTGCTATCCCTCAACTACCCATAAGAACTCCCATTGTACATGGTCTTACTAAACAAGGATTCACTGATGTGTAGGATTTCAAGTACAGTTAAGGGAGGAATACATCAAAAAATTCCAAAACAACTAGTGAACCTCTAATCACATTGTTCAAGCTGCCAAAGGTACAAAAGTATTGAAGATTGTGATATTTGCTTTGCTCGTGATAGTTTGTAAATTTCTAGTTCTTGATTTTCTAGTCTTATTTAAACAATTCAATATCTAATCAATAGGAAGTCCATATTTATGAGAAATTTCAACAATTTCAATGCCTGATTAAAAGGAATAATTTATCGTAATTCCACCATTACTAGGAACTACACAACATGAATCTAATTCATCCAAACAGATATCTAAATAATTCTCCCTAACTTTTGCCACAAAAATATGTCCATGTCCTGATCACACCACACGGCAACACACTAGTAGTATAGCATCATTCTACAGAAGATGCAAATGACAACCACCACAAGCCAAAACATGGCAATTGAAATATACATTATATATCCACAATAGAAAAACTCCCTTCAAGTACAACAAAAATTAGGATTTATTCTCCTCAACTTATTTTTGTGACTCATTAGATTAGATTAGATAAGAAAATTTTTAATAATAATTAAAAATATAAAATTAATACTAATAAGGAAAATATAAAATAATTATAAAATTATAATAATGATAGTAATGATATCGGTAATACTAATAAGGAATATATTAATTATGATAATAATAATAATAATAATAATAACCGTAAAAAATTTAATTCAAATTAGTAAAAATAAAATGAGAAGGACAAACCGCACCCTAAGATCAAGGATTAGGGCTTTTACTCTAGTAATGATCTTCTAAAGGCTAATCTCATAATATCACCTAGGCAAGTTTGCAATCTAACCATTATTTTTTTTTATCCATATTAGGACTATGAATGTAGAGCTTTTGGAAGTAATGAGAACAAACTCAAAAATCAAAACAAGGCATGGCAATGGAATTAAGAGGCTCAAGTGAATATCAAGGACAAAAGGGCTATGTACAAACCTTACTTGATTGTAATGCAAAAGAGGAAAAGGTACCAATCAAAGCAATGCATAGGTGCCTAAGAAAGCCTAACAAATAGTAATTGAAGCCTGAGCTAGGGCTCGTGAGAATTTGCATCGAAGATTGGACAAGAAAGATGGAAGAAAGTGTATTTGAGTTGGCAAACTATAGGGAGTAGAATGACCAGCTTCGGTTCATTAAGGATGAAAAGG
Source organism: Tamarix chinensis (assembly GCA_030549775.1). Lineage (NCBI taxonomy): Eukaryota > Viridiplantae > Streptophyta > Magnoliopsida > Caryophyllales > Tamaricaceae > Tamarix > Tamarix chinensis. The sequence goes on along the minus strand of CM060177.1, from coordinate 57,884,246 downwards.
GACGAGTTATTACGGATGAGTTAGACATCACGGGAAGGAGGTAGTTAGGGATGACAACATTTGCTCAGAGAACCCAGCAAATTTGAGCTTGAAAAAAGTCTCTAGTTTTATCACATATTATGATGAAGTTAAGAAAGCTTTGTGTAAGAAATAATCAGGATAGCAAGTGAAAAGTCATAGAAAACACAAAGTGACCTCAAGTTGCTCAATAAACATGTAAAGCAAACAATCCCAAGGCACAGTATGAGTGCATTAAACATGTGTATAATTTTGCAACAGCCTAGCTCTTATTATATTGAAAATGTACATATATTTTTCAAAAAGGATTCTCATCAAAGCAATCAAAAACTTGTTTTCCCCAAAAATGTAGTCTATAAAAGCGCAAACATTTTGACAAGCACAATGCACACAAATATAATATTAAGAATTTTGGTCGTATTTTTAAATAAGGAAACCAAAAATAATGCCTTAAAATCACCTAATCAAAATGGCTTTGATACAAGAGCATCCAATGAACATAATGATTGTCATATTCATTCTAATCCTCAAGGTAAGAAAGATGATTTAGCTTTCTTAATGTTGGAGCCTATCATATTAAATATTCTTGATAATTCTTATATGCTTGACATTGAAAACCATTCAAGTTATTCTTGTAGGTATGTTACATATTTGCAAGAAGATGATGTTCATACACATTGATGTGTATAAGTATTCCAAGGCATGCAAGGCTATGACATACATGGGATGATACATTACAACAAAAGATAAAGTGATGATATTCATTATTTGTATAAACTTGTTATAAACCCTAACCCTAAGTATATTTTATGTAAGTTAGGGTATTGCTATAATTTCATGTATGTATCTTAGTCTAGTGTATAGCTTTGTAATATTAATCCTTAGTATCATTTAACCAATGATATTATGCTTTGGATTAAGGTTAATATGGGCTTAATTCAACCATGATTAATGGGCTGAATTAAGGAAGAAAACTCAGCTGGTTTAAGCTAGTCACCACCGAGTTTCCTTTCTCCTATATATACCCTTTTGTGCGCAACATTTGTATGCAGAATATTGAATAAGAATTTTGATAAAACTTTGAGCAAGATAGCTAAAGTCTAATCCTCCCTTTTGGGTCTACATTAAGCAAGGAAAATCCGGGAGTAATCCTTCCTCAATACTATCTTCAAGTCGACACATTTGAAGATCTTCAAATCTGCGGAAACACCTTCATCTTGTAATATCAAGTTCTTCATCTATAATCCACCAATTCACTTCATTCTTTTTGCATTAGATCGTGGGTTAAAGCTTCTAATACAAATTTCGATCCAACCTTCCGTTACTTTGATAAAAACCACATCAGGCTTTCTAAATGATTATTATTTGGAAAATTAAGTAGACATACTTTTTAGAAAATTCTATCTATCCATTCTTTAATTAACATTAAAGAATAATATTTAGATATTTCTTGTTTAAAACTCTAAAGATTTTGTTGCTAAATAATTTCTTGAAATCTTAAAGATAATCCTTTTGCTAAAACCAACATTTTTACCACCCAAATATGCCCTTAAATAATGAAACTAAAATATTTTAAGCCTTAAAAATACAAATTCAAATAAAATCACGATATCATTTTCACAATAAGGTTTTTAAAATATCGAACATATATTCCTCAGATATTAATAAAATATTATTCTAGAACTCCAAACAAATTTATAAAACCGTGTTTCCTAAAATCACTTCGACACATGGACGAAATGAGTGGAGAATTGTTACCATGGTTCTCTCAAGACCATTTAATGTTACACAAATATACAAATAAACTTGTTCTCCGCAATGTTCCATTGTATCCATTAAGACTTTGATATTATATTATGTTCATAGCATTAGCAGTATTAACACTTGGTTAAAAAAAGTTATTTATGCTTATAGCATCATTGGTATAAGTCCGTTCATAAACAAAGGTCTAGGGAGCTTCGTGCACACATAACCTCACCTCTATTAACTAGAGTCGTAACAAGTTGTTCCTAAAGACTGCATAAAATTCTAGAAGATATTATAGGAGGAAAAATTTATGAAAAAGTAGATATATAACCATTATTAAGAATATTATTAGCTAGCATACCTAATAACAAATAAAATAAATACATAAATTAATAGAACATGGAAATATAACTAAATATATATATATACACAAAAAAAAAATGTTTGGCTCTACTGTTCATACAACTTCTACTAGTAAAGAGGTTGAAGGTAGGTCAAACATGATAATTTGTAAAAAGAAACCTCTTTAAATAAACATAAAAAGTGATTTTTCTAGAAGCTAAATAAAATTAGCTTCATTTGATTTCTAAGTTTTGATAAACCTTTGTTTGTAGTTAAAACATCGCTATCAATCAACAATTCCTTTTGTTTTTTGGGTTAAATTCTCTCAACATATCACTCTCATTGATATTCTCCCTAATAAAAGTAATTGAAGCGTCATTAGGTTGTTCCAATAATGAATTACATGTCTTTCAGCTTGAGAAATAAGAATTATAAGGTTAAAAGTTTGAGAAAAAATCATATTGGATACATTTATTTTTTATACGGTTTTTATATTTCATACTGCAAATGTTTTAAACATAAAATCTATTTCATTGTAGACATAATACAAGGAGTTAAATATTATTTTGGTCCCTCTAGTATGTAATTTTTCCTATTTTTTTCTTTGAATAAAAAAAATTTTCATTTTGGTCCCTCTAGATTTTATTTTCATTTAAATTAGTCTCTCTAGAATATCTTTCTCTATTTTTGATATTAGGACTAATATGAATGAAAAATGTAATCTAGAGGAACCAAAAAAAAAATATTTTTTATTCATGGGCCAAAATACAAAAAATTACATTCTAAAGGAACCAAAAATGTATTTAACAGCAATACCAATGGACTTCAATCTTTCACTTAAAAAGATTATTTGCTATATTTAATTTTTAATTTAGAATGAACAATAAATATAAAGTAATAATTTATCAATACCTAGGTTTAGTTTGTTAAAATAGATAATACTTATTAATATACGTTTGAGTTATTATTATTTACTCAAAAATAATGTATCAAATAGAAAGATTGAAGTTTCTTTTAATGAATAATAATAATTATAAACTAGTTGAAAATAAATCTTTATCGATTAGGGTAACATTATTTTTTTGAATGAATAGTATTTGAATTTTGCAAATAGTTATAATAAAAATATGTACTATTGAAACATTATTTACTAATTAATGAATAATGATAAAGTAGTTAAAAATAATATAATATATCAATATATTATTATCAAGGAAAAAATGGTAATTGTTTGATAATTAAAAATTACCAAAATTGATGCTTTATTAAAAGAAACATCATTGTTTTTTGGAATGTAAACTAAATATTAAATAAATAAATAAAATAACAAATTATTGTTATTGATCACTAGGCATACTCTATTTGCCAAATAAAAAAGAATTATTACAAAATTGTGATTTATTTTATCTATTAAAAGTAAACAAAGCTTTTGATTAAATGCCAACTTTTGTTTTCAAAGCTTTATAAACAGAAAATAAGCTGACTAGGAAGGATAAGAAGAATAAATAAATTAATTAGTAATTGAATCACTCATTCTCAAACGTACTGCTACTTAAATTTAATCCTAATCATAATAATAATGATGATGATGATGATGATAGAATCTAATAGTCCTGATTCGTGCATCGACTATACTTCAACAAATTATGATTTAAGTTTAAGTGGCCCCAACATGTCAACTCTTTGTAATCATTGATGTTGCCAATAATAATAATGGCAGTACTGCTACTATAACTACTTTTTCCTGCACCAATTTTTACTAGACTCGCATCTTTTCTTAAACAAAATTGTCTTTTGAAAGCAATCTTCTAATAGCCGTATGCTAGTAGGAGTGCGGCAATGAACATCTAGACCTCTCCGGACCTCGCCAATGGCAGGATAAATACTATGGTGCTTTTGTTGATGTAGTTTAGCTTGGAGCACTGTCCTTAGTCCTTTGTATACTCCAAGCATTCGACTAAAGAGGTTGTTATGGAAAGCTAGATCAATATTATCTAGAATCACATAGAAGGGTGAATTCCGCCACAAGTCCAACTTTCTAGCTTGATCACTAACTCTAAATTCTAAACTTTGTGGCATATGATCTTGATCAGTTTGCTCTTGTGATACAAAATTTAGATACCATTGTCCCACTACTAGATGCTTAGATTTTGTCATTGGAAATTTTTAGGTATATAGTTTCTTCATTTGTCATACGCACACCATCAGCTCCCCAACCCCTCCTTTTTCTCTCCCCAATTAAATCAATAATAACATGTCACATCAATGGAGAACTTGTAAGGTCTAGAGATAATCTACAAGGTGGAGCCTGAATATGCTTTAGTACTTTGCTTCAATATTGCCTAATTAACTTTTTATTTTCCTAGAGAACTCCCTAACATTTGATACATTGTGTTTCAACATAATAAGACCAGTGCTTACCTTTTCATGAAGTTATCAGCAGATTTCCTGCAGATATACGGAGAAGAATGAGATATGTTGTACAGATCCTCTTGGATTCCTCTTATGAAATTCAGATACGTTTTGCGCATCAACGAATGAGAAAGCCCCTTTAATGTGTGTTGTATCCTTCTGTTTGGGCACCTTTAGATGCTTCATCATCATATAATTAGAAGGTAAGATCAAAAAACACCCTTTCAAGTTAAAATGTAATGGTAGAGAAATTGGCCAAAAAGCAGCCCGTAACTTCTCTAAGTAAAAAAAAATGCCGATGAATCTTTTCCATTATTGAAATTATAAATGGACCAAGCTACACTTTATGAACATCCAAAAAACCCATGTTTCTTCCTTCTTATCATACCCTTTGTTGTAGCATAACTACTAATCAAGGGACTTCGGGAAAGGGGTTTTTAGAGAGAGAGGAGAGTGAAAGTATAAAGAGGTGAGAGCAAACAAGAGGGTGTGGAAAGTGTCATTAGATGATGGGAATAGAGGTGATACCAAGCAATAAAATTGTAATCGTGGTCGCGTTTGCATTCGTAATATCGGAGCATCACGAATGATAAATTATGTCTTGCTAGTCACGACATAAATTTTTATTTTTATTTTATCATATACTCTAATTATTATTTATTGATTATATGAATATAAACATTCAAGTGTTTTATATTATATTAGAAGTATTTAAGTAGTCATTATATGCAAAATTATCCTAATAACCCTAAATTTGCTTTAGAATAAAAAAAGGCATTATTTAGTATTACATGTAAAGATACTAAATAGTAATACTTTATAATAATTGAATAGTAACTTGGTCCAAGATTTATATAGTAAATAAACAAGAACAATTTATCATGCATATTTGTTTCAATAGATTTAAGAATTATCAATAAATAGTCGAGTTATTAGCGATTTATTACGATTTATCGGTGATATTTTTTAATTTATAGGCAATAACTATTTATTGACAATTTATTAGCCAGTAAATATGAAATTTTAAAACTATAGCGTCTCGGTAATTTCGATTCGCAGCTAACCCAAAAACCGCTAAATAACACCACTATGTTGTAGCGGCACCGCTATTTAATTGTATAGGTGAGACCCCCTATTCATAGAGGTTGATAACAAGAGAAAGAGATGGAGGAGGAGAGGAGATCTCATGCAAACAACCCAAGGTAAAAGGATTAGCATGCAAGGTCATCAATTAATCCAAGAGCCTCTAAAGTCCCATATCATAGGTCATACCTTGAGGGTCTAATCCTATGTACAAGCTCGGCCTATGTGAGATGAGCTCAAGCTAACTATCTAAGCCTAGTAGTGGATTTAGGCTAACTCTCTAGAGCTGGTCAGCTTGTGGTTGGCATCTAGAGCTAGTTTGATACAAGAAAGCCTCTAGCATTAGAATCCTGTGCTAGAACTTAAGGGTCATCAGGAGAGTAGCTCTTGAAAAGTAGTTCTTAATATCGAAGCCCACTCTCTTACAAAATAAACAGTGAAAAATGCTACAGAAAACAACTACAAAAACCGCTATACAAAAGAGGAGAATGGATCCCTTACAAAACAGCTACAAATAATGGGGTCAGGCCATGGCTCAACTCCCTTGCAAAATGGCTATAATACATTAACAATCCCTATTACCCAAAAGATTAAGCATTCGATGTTCTTGGTTGTAAATAGGGCTTAGAGGGGATTATTACTCAACCAAATAATAATATAATATTTAATTATGATAGCTTACCATTTGAAGATCCCTCTGATTGAGCTAAACGATCCTAATGACCATCTTCATAAGATTAAAAGGTACGAGACGAAACTCATAAGAGGCTTATAAGCTCTCAATGGAATTATCACTTTAACGCTCCTAAGACACTTGATACTCTCATAAACTAACCAGAGGATACAAGGCAATCTCGTAAAAACTGAGACCTTATTACAACATCCCTAAGATAAGTCTACGAGTCTTTAATCTATTGGGAATATCATAAAATCAGGTTCAATGGCTCGCACATCAACCAAAGAGCACATCATGCGAGCCTAGGGTTTGCATAGATGAAAAGCCACCAAGTGTGCATTGTTCAGGATTCAATGGAATTGGCACATCAGCAAAAGAACGCACCATGGATGCCTAAGCTTAGCAACTGGGAGGCCACCAAGTGTGCCCTAATTATTCCTTTTGTCTTTCTTTGCCTTAGCTTTAAGTGTCTTGGTGTTTCTATATCTTGTTTTAATAGGTTTGACTTTGCATATCTATCATGGTTTACTTTTAATGTGTGGGGAGAGAGTGAAGAGCCATTAGGTGTGCCAAGGCTTCTTAGAGTAAGATTTCAAATTTTAAGCTTTCACAAGGTCTCTAAGGATTGAGTGAGGCTATCTTTGGCCCTCAAGGCTCAAGCTGATTTGGGAGTTTGGAAGTCTAAGGCTCCATCATCTAACTCTACTAAAACTCAAAAGATTAGATGATAATGCCCTTTTATATTGGAGAATGAGGTGTTGCAATTGCTACTTAGTGCATCATAAATTTAACCATCATTACGAACTAGATAAGCTAAGGGGTAATGGATAAAGAGGCATAAAACTAGGATGTTGAGGCCAAGATCCAGGCCATGAAAGTCAAGGGCAACTGAAACTACACCAACTCGAGGCCCACCAAAAAAGGGAGACACCGAAGATTAGGAAGGTCATACAAGCCGATGGGATCTTATAAGGAGGTGTCAAATTTTCATCTCAACCAACTAAGATTTTTAGCTCATGTCAGACGGAACGAAGACCAAGAATCAATTACTTTACGAGGATTTTCATTCTATTTCAAATACACCAATATGAAACCGCACTTGGTTTTTGACTACTAACGCCAAAAATCAATTTTGTAAGATAAGAAATGTGGAGCATATCCAACATAGACACTACCAAATGGCCAGGAGGAACGCCAACGCTACTAACATCAGTTTACTAATTGGATACGAGGATGAAGAAAATGTTGATCACTAAGGTCGAACTTTGATTTGCTCACAAACTAAAATCTAGAACCCAACCGCCGTATTTTAGATATAGGACAGAAAGTAGGGCAATGATGCAATATTTAATATTGACCTGAGTTGCACAATCTTTTTAGAAGCTTCAAGCAAATCTTGAGCATAAAATTTAAATCTTAGAAACTTATATTCAATGCCAAAGAGCTTATATAAAAATTTGAAGCTGCTCTATACGAAATTGAAATTGATAGTCTAAGTTTGTAATTTTGAAGCAGGTATGGTTTTGGAATGAGATGGGCGGGACTATATAAGACATGTGAGAAGGCACTTGTTGTTGTAACATGATCGCTATTCTAGGGACTTGTGAGAAGGGGTATTAGAGAGAGAAAATAGAGAGAGGTGAGAGCAAAACAAGGGGTGTGGGAAGTGTTATTAGATGATGGAAATAGAGGTGATACCCATGCAAGAGAGGGGGTTAACATGTAGAGTCATCAACTAATTCAAGGGCCTCCAAGGTCCCATATCATGGGTTGAGCTTCAGGAACCTAGTTACACATACTAGCTGGGCCTATGAGCCATAATCTCAAGAAGCTAGCTACCATTGTAACACCCCGTATTTTTTTAGATTTATAATATAGAAATTTCTTGAAATTTCTTGATTTGAATCTGCAATTTGGGTTTTGATGTAATAAGAAAATTGGAAATGTTTAAAATTTTGAATAAAGTGAGTTTTTCTAGCAAACCGACCGACTAGTTCTATGAACCGATCGACTAGTCCGTTGTTTCAGCTAGGGTTTTTGTTCAACAGAACCAATCAACTGGTTTGTCAAGTAGAGTGTTTTTTTAAGCTCAATTTTTTGAAAAATTTCTTACATCAAGATGGAACTTGGATAACCCAACTCCGAGCTATTCCCGAATAATCCATAACCCTTTTGATCATTTATCTAGTTTTAATTTCTATCTCGCACAGATTTTAGGGCCTGATTTCAACAGATGAGGGGGGAAGATGTCACTCTTGTCTTCTTCCTCTCTCCTTTGCACAACTTTGGAACGTATACATTGATTTCAGACTATCATTGCAAGGCTGGGAGATTTATTACCGACATCAATATGTCATTTCCCTTCTTGTATTGATACTTTCTGGATGAACTCGACCTACATTCTACATAAAATTATCATTTAAGATATAAAATAGACGTTAACCTAGTATTGATAACTCACCCATTCAACTCAAATTCGACCAATAAAATTAGGGTTTTTGATGTGTTACATATCCTCACTTGTTTGTTAACTAATTCATTGGCTATAAATAACCATAATCATCTTTTTTTCTTACTTTTCTTTCAACCTCTGAAATACTTGAGTTTCTCAAACACTTGTAGTAATTCTTCCCCACTTCAATCCTTTATTGTAATTTAATTCACTCTTCTCATCCTTTCTCTAACTCCCTCTTGTTTTAAGCAAGAAATAGTTAGATTTAAAAAAAATTGAGTTTGCTTTCAGCCGACTCTTCTCCTATTTTTCTCTTAGAGGTGGTAAGTTCATTTTCTTCCCTGAATCGAGTTTATTGATTTGTAAAGGTTATTTTTGAGTTTTAAACTTTTGTTGTTAAGGTATTATAAGATTAAATCTTTCAATTTAAGGTTTTTCCTCTTTAGTGGAAAATTTTTCTACGCTTCAAATCATTCTAATATTAGAAATGGGACAGGAATAAGCATGTGAGATGGTGTGCTCTATAAAATGTTAATCTTTAGATGCTTGTATGAGAACTTGGCATTTAAAATGATGAATGTTGAATTGTTTAAGATTTTTGAGAAAAGGGGCTTGATTTATGAGAAATAAGGTCGATTGTTTGTAAATAAAGCATGATTCCATTTATGAGCAAGTTAAATATTGATCTTAGGCTATGACAATGTCATGGTTTAGATGTAGTAAGATTTTAGAGTTTGAATCAAGCTATGATGTTTTTTATGTGCTATCTGAAAGCAAATCGATCGACTAGTCCTCAAAACAATTGATTGGTTGGCCCAAACCGATCAACGGGATTATCTATAGTGACTTTGATTGCCCTCTGCTTAAACCAATCAATTGGTTAAGCCCAACCGATTAACCGGTCCTTAGAACAATAGACTAGTTGGCCAACATCGATCAACCGGATGATATGTGTTGACTTTGGTTGCTCTCCACTTAAACCCATCGACCAGTTTGTCAAAACCGATCGACGGATATAACCATACCAATGGACTGGTTCAAGTAAACTCTAAAGATTGATTGACCCATACCGATTGACCGGTTCAACCAAAACGTGCTATTTTTTTTATTCTTTTGAATTTGATATGTTTTGAGACCATACACAACGCTATAATATGTTTATTTAATGATGAGAAAAAACATCTTGATATGAATTAAATAAACTATTGGATGGATTAAATGGTTCATAATTCATGGCATTCTCACTAAGTGCTTTGGGTTGATTTAATATTTAGTTAAGCACTAAGGGAAATCCCACCACATGGTTGATGGGTAATAATTAAGATAGAACGATTGTATGGATGTGTTACTTGGATGTTACATAGGCCTTATATGATAATATAATATTGAAAAAATAACACAATAATCACTCAAAGTGAAAGATAATCAAGATGGGCATGGATCTAGGTTACCTGATCATTGATTAGCTACCGGGGGTTAGTCTGCCTTCGAATGTGTATTGTTGCAATTGAGCTTTGCCTTCTAGTGGAATCCTAGTAAATCCCGGTACCTTACCTACTCTAAACATTAATGATGTACTAGGGGATATCGATAGTAGAAGGTCTAATCACCTAGGTGGTTTTTTGCTTCGGTTGAACTTTATGTCCATTGTTGGTCACTTGACTTCAACTAGACTTTATATCCTCTAGTTTCGATATGAATAAGAAAAAAGATACAAATAAAGAAAAAATGAATAATGGCTTGCAAATAGTTAATCTAGATCATGTAAACTTAGAAATGGACCTAATGGAATACTTCTGTGTAGAAGAGCCTAGTAAGATGTGAAATGACTTGTTATTAATTATAAGTTTCTATCCATGATATCTACGTTGCATTGGTACGCATGATGAGCCACGGATTGTCTAAATCCATGCATGGCATGAAATCCTTATGCATTATACGATTATGATAATACATGAACATCTAAGCACAATATGTAAGTATGCTACTGCGTTCAATATGACCTATATTGTTGCATGTGGCCTTATATGCTTATAACTCTCATAGAGAAAGTAATTTGGCTTACGCAGTACATAGCATACTAATGTGTCTGTTTATTCAGTCAACTGCTCAATCCCACAAACAAAAGACCATATGCAGGTTTTTAGAGATGGTCAATAGTGGGCCTACCTCGTATTGATATTGGGGGCTTGAGAGCGTGGACATCCAACGACTGTTATTCGGTCCTTAATGGACCAAGTTTAGGGCTATGCCCTATCGTCGTTTTATACTTATTATATCTCTAAACTTTTGGTTTACTCTCTCTTTCTCTCTCATGTATTTGAATATTTGGAGACCTATTGAGGTCTTACTTTGTAACCTTTTTTTTCATACTTATATATCATAATTCTTGCACACTCTGCTCTTATCTTGGTTGGTTTAGTATCTTAGCCTTGTATCTAGCATGGAACAAGCAGTAGACATCTATCTTATGTTAAGTGCGATCGTAGCTCCCCGTTTTTTCTAGGTGTATTTGGTATTTTTCTGCTTCCACAATATTTTAAAACGAAATTTTTCGGTAGTGAAAAATAGGGGTATTACAACTGTTGACTGCAGCTCTAGTTGGAAGCAACATCAATGAACAAAAATAAAAAATAAATAAATAAATTATTGTCAAAGAAAAATATGATTTAACTGCAAATGGGTAACATTTTCTGAGATCACACTATGGCTGATAGTGCATATTTTCCCCAGGAACAACAGCTGATATGTATCATTGAATTTAAAGAGTGCCAATATGATATCTAGGAGACATATAATGCACCATAATTGGGCCATGTTATCAAATACTCAGGGAACTTTGCTTCCACAAGAACGCAACTGTGACAGTTGTTCCACTCAAACAATTATTCCTTAATAGCTATAAAGGATGGCTAGAATCCAGAAAAGTAATGATAAAGCTTAGTCATTCATGACTAACCTGAGAATAGTTTGCAGGAAGTGTTTCCTTCACCTTATGAACAATCAGGGATTGTGCTGCTACTGCTGCCTGGAAGCCAAAACATCAAGGATCAATGACAAAATAGACCAACATAACTTTGAGCATCATGTATTCTTTCAAGAGAGACAATCTAGATTGAATGAATGTAAGTTTCCAAACAGCAGCAATAAAGGCATTGGCTGTATGGGAAATTCCCATTTTAGGCTGTGATCAGAAAAATCACAGAATATACTACATCTGGCACAGAAAATTATTATTTTTTCCCACAAAATGTGACACCCAATTCCCACTAAGACAACAATAGAAGGAACTGTTTGACAAATTCCAAGATGAAGGGGTGTGGAAAATGAACTCAGATTTACTAAAACTTTGCAACCAACAAACACTTGTCCACAGTAAGAAAGGATACAAGCAACTTATTTGTGGTTGTGCTTCAAACTATAAATCCAAACAGCTACAAGACATTAATATGAGTTTCTGAAAGTTAATATCCCCTTAAACCTAAATAATTCATGTTGTACCACCAGCAACCAAACAAACACGGACCCAGCCTTTCAATATGTCAAAAACATATACAATGAAGTCTCAGACAACTTGCTTCATGAATCTGCAGGACCAAAGCCCAAGACATGCGCAACTAATAGCGAAGTTATAGCATTCAACTAGAAAAGTTATCAACTCCTTGCACAAAAATAGAAAATAAGCCTAAGATGAAACATATAGATTTTTTGTCAAATAGACAAAAATAGACAACTGCTAGACAAATAGAAAAGATATCAATTCCTTGCACCAACATAGACAAAAATAGAAAAAGTTATAGCGCCCCTCATGAGTCGTTATGAGAATTTGCAGCCAAAAGCTTAGAATACAGGGATATATACAGCAAAAGCTATTATGTTTCCAGCATAATAGTTTGCAGCTGCTATCTCTCTCCTCTATCCCAACAATTTTGCATAGATATGAAACATTTAGATTTTTTGTCACTTAATTTTCCTTAGCTTTGATTGCCTTCATCAATTTTGGTCAACACCTTGCAACTGTTAAAATATTGCATCCACCGGATACTAAAATATGTTACTACCTCCATCCCAAAGTGATCACAAGGGTTTGAAAATTGTTCATATTTAGAATATAGTCAAATTAACATCAGCTATAATGCGACATGATTAATTTTATGATTTTATTCCTCATTTCCCCTCGCTACTTTAGAAAACATATTGCATATGAGAAAATTTTTGATAAATAGCAAATATTTTTGGACAACTTATAATAGCACCCTGTAAACATTATGGGACGAACAAAGTATTAGGATATGTTCTTTTCATCCGATTGTTTCTGATCTGAATTCAAAACTACAATGTCTTGTTATTATTATTAATATTATTATTTTACTATTGTTAGTGTCATGGTTAATATTTTTTCTACCAGTACTATTATAATTGTTATCATTATCACTTTTTAAATTATTATCATAAAATTTATATTATTTTTTATTATTATCCACATTTGCTTATCAGAACTCATCTAATAAGTCCTAAAAATAAATCAAGGAGCCCTAATAAGCGAGATTTCACTCTGTCCAGAAAACTGTAATAATTTCAAACACTTAAAACAGCAACTTCTAAACACTATGAATCTTCATAATATTTGCAAAACAAGGGACAAAATCTAGCTAAATACGACGAGACGGCTGAACATATCTACCTGTGTACATCTAGGCTATTCCAGAGTCCGGTCTAGGCTCTGAGTCCGAAAAAATCAATATCTTAGCAGTTGCCATGTGGGAACATACCAGCAAGCACCAAAGGAGGATGAAGAATTAAAGATTATGCCATAAATAACAATGAAAACAGCAATAAAAAGAGTAATCAAGAGGGTAATGAAGATGATAACAAAAAGCAATTAAGAGGGAGATGAAATGATAACTAGCATTTAGTATTTGAATTAATTTGATTCAAGTCTTGATATGTATATAAACAATCATCAGCAAGAGCTTGAAACAGACAAATCGCTTTAGTCTACTGTTTTTCCGCTCTTTCAATTAGAAACTCAGAACTTATGATTAGTTTATTGTTCATCTTCAGCAATCATCAACAGAAGCTTTAGCAACTTTTTTCCCAATCCTTCACTGCTTTGTTGTGAATCTCAAAGTCATGGTTTGGCGTGATAAATATCAATCCTTTTGTTCTTTGAAAACCAATAATCAACAACAGCTTTTTCCCTTGTATTTTCACTCCTGTGAACGTTGATTTCTGGAGCACATTAGCAACACAGGAAAAAATTATTTCATCAAAATTTCAATCTTCCTTTATCCATGGCCTTGGATCATGCATCATTAGCCATGCATTGCTCTGATGGTTGACAGAATTTATAGTCCTTTCAGCTTTTTGCTTATCCTGAATGCTTAATATTTTTGTTAGAAAAGTAGCAGCCACCACTTTTAATATAGTGTCTTCATTGCTTATTTATTAAATAGATGTCAGTCATTTGGTAACTCTTGGCATTAGTCTTTCTTTGGTGATTTATAATTTGTTATCGATTATTTTTCTTTTCTAATTAGTTCTTGGGAAGAGCTAAGAAAGAAGTTGGCAGCACACACATAGATTAGCATCAATTCAGTAACTTGGTTTATGGTGCACTAGCTTAGTTTACCACTTTCTTTGTGTTTACTATTTGTATCATTAATTTGATATTACCAATTTTATTAATTATTGCAATAATCAGAAAGACTTTCACTTCTTTGCATTCAAAAGGTTAAAGTTAACGTTTTTCCACAATCTCTTCAACATATGTAGGTTACCAGCAACAATGTCATCACCTTGCAAACCTTCTCCCAAGTGCAGTAAAATCTTATTACTCAATCTGAGAAAATATTAATTACATTATCTGATAACGTTTTTTAGTGGTACAGCACATAATTGGATCTGGTATCTTCATCCATGGATTAACCAGCCATGTCATAACAATGGAATTTTGACCATCCCAGATTAAATCTTCCGCTGGAAAAGCCTTCTCGTCCAGGTTATATAGCCAAATTTTCCTTGCCCTTGGATATATATCTGAACAGATTGAGATCGACAAAGTTATCACCATTCATTTGAATGGTGATGATCTGCACACACCAGCTACTAGAATGATGCAACTGAGTTTATGAGGTTTTGGCAAGTATTTGAGATTTCAGATGTAACCTTAGACAAGGCATACCATGTTTTTGGGCAGTATAAATAGGATTAGGGGTTTCTAACATGTTTGGACAAAACATTGCTCCAATACCAACTTGAGATAAATTTAAGAATATGTGTCTTGATTGATTGTTACAAGTTCATAGAAAGCCTTACATATAAAATAAGGTAACTCAAATCCATTCCCTAAATGCAAGGAGTGGCATTAAGGGAATTAAAAGGCTATTCATGCATCCCCACGTTGGAACTATGCATGTATACCTCCCAAAGGTCATTCATGCACCCAATAAAGACACCTAAATAAAAGGAGCGGCATTAAGGGAGTCAACAAAAATAAATATTGACATTGCTTAACTTTTCTAATTTACAGGTTTGACTATCTATATTTACACAAAACAAAAGGCTAAATCCCTAATTGAACATATCTCCAAAACAAACAATGTGGAATGAAACTTTGATACCAGATAACATAGTTTCTCACTTTGGGGAAAGTGAGAAAATGATGAGCAAGGAGTTTATAGATAATGAGCATGCAACCATTATGGAGAATCCAACATGCATGACTTCTTCACACCAAAGAGGTGATCAACTTTGTAGGGTGCAGTACTACTATTATTATGGAGAAAAACTTCATATTCAGTATGAATGTCCCATTTTGAGAGAAGACCTATAGAATCTAAAAAGCTGTAAAAGGGTAAGAATTATGATGAAGTGGATAATTGTGTCAATATGGCACATGAGCCTGGGGTAAGTTGCTCTAGTTTGGGGATGGGGATGGATTTTTATTCCTTCTCTGTATATTAGTTTGGCAGATCTTATTGAATTATTCTGATACTGAGTAGGTTGGTGACTAACTTGAATATTTTTGGGGGCAATGGTAAAAAGTTGCAATTGAGGGTGTAGGATTGCCCTATTTCAAAACCATTCGAGAACTACAAGTTCTGTCATGAAGCTTGCTAACATGAGGTATGTGCCTACTGACCTGAAAACATTAATTTCTTAGGAGAACTACCTACTCATTGGTTATGTAGTGAGTGACGATGAGATGCAAGTAGATCCATACAAACTTGGCTACAACCAACCAGTGTGCATGAAGCAAGAAGTTTTCATGGGTTAGCATCCTTTTATAGAAGATTCATCAAGACTTCCCTACAACTCTACTATTGTAGTTCCTATAGAAATGAGAGTTCAAGTGGAGTGAAGTTGCTACCAGAATTTCTAAAGAGGTGAAGACAAAGCTATATAATGCACCTATTCTAGCCTTGCCTAGTTTTGATAAGCTATTCAAAGTGACTGGTGATGCAAGTGGTATAGCATTGGCGGAGTCTTATCACAAGAGAAGAGGTTAATAGCATTATTAAGTGAGACCTTAAATAGTGCAAGACTCAATTAAACAACTTATGATAGGGAGTTCTATGTTATCATAGGGTGCTTAGAGAATTGCAGTCACTAATTGAAGCCAAATCCATATGTTCTTCACTCAGACCATGAGAGTTTGAGTATTTGCATGGACAAAAGAAGGTGACTCTAAGGTATGCTAAGTAGGTGAGCTTTTACCATTATGTGTTCTCTACTAAGCACTTGGATAGAAAACAGAATATAGTTGCAGATACTCTTTCAAGAAGGTCCATGGTACTCACATGGATGCTAAGGTGCTAGGGTTCAATATGTTGAAAGATTTCTATGTCAAAGATAAAGACTTTGTAGAGATTTTTGAAGCTTATAAATAGCATGGATGCAATGGAGCTTGTGTGATCCAAGATTGCTTTCTATTCAACCACAACAAGCTATACATTCCAAAACTTTTGTTTGAGATTTTCTTATCAAGGGAGTGTATGAGTGATGTATTGTGGGAACTTTAGAGTGAATAAGAGTTTAGAGTTGTTTCAAGAGCACTCTCATTGGCCATGCATATTCAAAGGTGTGTAAGCTATGGTTGGAAAATATGCTACATGTCAAAGGAAAGAATTTCTACCATAAAAGGCTTTATGTACCATTACCCATACCTAATACACCTTGGGCGGGAGTTAGCATGGATTTCATATTCGGTTTACCAAGGACTCAAAGAGGCAAAGACTATCAAAATGGGCACACTTTATCCCATACCACAAGATGCATGATGATATTCACATTAAGGATCTCCACTTTAGAAAAGTGGTGAAGCTGCTTGGTGTTCCGAAAAACATCATAAGTACTTGAGATGTGAACTAAACTTTAGAAAACTTTTTGGCACTTGCTAGGAGCTAAGCTTCTATTTAGTCCCTCTCATCACCCACAAAACAATGAGCAGGCAGAGGTGACTAGAAGGATACTTGGTATGAGGATTGGTAAATAAAAGTACTAACGATTGGGATGTGAAGTTGGCACATGCAGAAATTGCTTATAATCGAAATTCTTCACAATTAACGGGCCCAAGTCCTTTTAAGGTAGTCTATGGTACAAATCCAAACATGCCTAAAAAGGATATTTGAAGAGCTATGAAGCCAACGAATGAGTGGAGTATTTCAAGCTTCTACATGTAAAAGTTAGAGCAAAATAAAAAATACAAAAGAGAGAGAGAGAGAGAAGAGCAATGCTACCTACTAAGCTAGAGCCAACAAACATCGAAATCATGTGCTAACTCTAGCAAATTTGGTACAGTTATACCTAAAGATGGAACGTTTTCCTTTCGAAGTCCTTAGAAATTTCAAGCAGAGTGCCTACAAAATTGATTTACCAAATTCCTATGGAGGTGTTTTAAGATCATTCAATGTCGGTGATCTTTCTCCAAAATGCTAATTTGAAGAGATTTTTTCCTCAACAAGGGGAGAATAATGCAGGGGCACGTAAGGGTTGGCTTATTTGGTGATAGAGCCCATCGTTTTATACTTGATTGAAAATTTGGGTCATAATAGCACAGCTAAGCCAAACAAGATGATTACTGATTTAAGATGGATTAGAGTGAAGCTTAAGGGTCATAATGCAGGGTTTAATGAGACCACATGCCTTGCACATGGAGGGGATACCCATAGCATGAGGGGACCAGCCTTATTTAGTTAGTTAGTTAGGCATTAGTTACTTTTAGTAGAAGTTTATCTTAATAGTGATTCCTTTTCCTTCATGAGCGGCGTGGATTAGGAAAGTTATTGTGTGATTAATCTTTCAACTTGCAGTTTATCTTTTGGGTTTAGCTTTTGTGTGGAAGATATACTTGAGGAGGTGCTAATCAAGTGAATTCAGTAGAATCTTCATTGAATTTCCTTTTTTTTCGATAAGTCAGAAATTTATTACTTTCAAAAATGAGGAATTACAACCAAAAACATCATCAAACCATACAATCTAACAAACCAGCCCACTTTTGGAATTTAGCCTTATAATGTGGGTGCACTAACCGTCTAGCTACAGCCATAACAATAGCTCAACTAAGACTAGCAACATCCCTCCTACGATTCTCAAAAATTCTCAAGTTTCTTTCATACCAAATATTAGCAATATAAGATGTAAAAAGAGCCCCCAGGATCTACTTTTTCTGACTATTTTGCCTAGACCTTTTCAATAAAGTCTGAAACTCCTGTTGCCAACCTTGAACGTTATCCCTTCTTCAAGCAATACTTCTAATTTTCCTCCATATTTTAGCTGTAATCTGACAGTGAATAAACAAATGATCCCAAGTTTCAAGACATTGCTAACAAAACACACACTAATCCGACACACCAATGCCAATCTCTAGGAGACTAGCTTTAGTCATCAACCTGTCTCTAAGAGCCAGCCATAAAAGAAAACTGTATCTTGGCAAGTTGAGCGAGTGCCACACAGGCTTGGACCACCTTTGGTTAGCCTGTATAGGTCTCACAACATCATAAGTAGCTTTGATACTATAATCAAGGTAACCATTCAACCATCTAAACTGTAGAAAGCTTTGTAACTGAGATCTTCCAAGAAGGATTCTCTGAAAGAGCCATGAAGTGTAAGCAGTGGGATTGTACTCCCACACACTTGTATGCTTGAGGTAGATCGCATGAATCCATATTACCCATAATGAATCCTTCTTGGTAGCAACATTCCATAGCAGCTTCTCCAAGGCACACTGATTCCAAATCCCCAGGTTAAGCAATCCAATACCACCCTTCGCCTTAAGGAGACAAATCTGCTCCCAAGAAACTAGGGCTCTTCATCTAATATGCACCTTCCCAAACCAAAGAAAATTCCTACAGAGACCCACAAAATGATGGAGAACCTTTCTTAGCAAAAGCATCACCTGACTAAAATGCAACTAAATGCTAAACAACACCGACTTGATAAGCTGTAACCTCCCCGCATAAGATAGATAAATAGTGCTCCAGTGTCTAAGATGAGCCGTTGCCTTTTCCAACATAGACTAGAGCAAACCGGCAGAAACCTTGGAAGAGTTTAAAGGCAAACCAAGGTAGGTAATGGGAAAAGCACCTTCCTGAAAGCCAAGCAGATCAACAATTGACCTTCTAACATAAGGTGACACACCACCAAAATAGACAGTACACTTTTGAAGGTTTAAGACCAAACCAGATTCATTGAATTTCTTTGTGAGTTCTTTGTTTATGATTTGTGTGACTCATAATCAAATTTTCTCCAATTAACTTTTGTGTGATCTAATCAAAGAAGATTTGTGTAAACCCATATCCTCCCCCCTAATCGCCCACCATAATCGATCCTCTCCTCTATGCATTTAACCATAACCAATCACATAACATCACGACATTCATCATCTTCATCTACCAAAACCTAACCCTAGCCCTCGACTAATATCACCATCATTGACAATAAATAATCAGATTTCTACTCATTAATTACCACCATTAATACCCCACAAATCACTGCAAAATCTTAACCCCAAAACCAACGCCTTAATCCAAACCCTAACCCTAATCACCAAAATTCCTCTAATTTCTTCTTCTATTTTAATTCAATTTTGGTGAGAATTGATTTCATTTGTATTAATCTAGAGTCGTGCGCTACGCATCAATATCGTTATTTTTGTGAATAAGTCAAATGGACCAAAACACATTAATTTGTTTGTGTATCCTTTCACATCAATTCTTAATTGATTATTCTTGTAGAAGAGTAGTCAAAGCCCTAACCACATTTTTCCAAAACAATATAATTACCCTATTTGGAAAAGATGCACTTAATATATAATATCAGAAAAAACTCAATTTTCCGCCACCTATTAGCCATTTGAAATCATGGCATCCAAAGACCATAAATTAACTTAACCAGAACAAATAAGTCCAAAAAATCATTGACAATCCTAAATCACAATTAAACAAAAATAAACTTTCAAATCAAACTACATCAGAAAACATATATTTATACGAGAGGATAAATAAATGTTGAGGATGAGGTTCACAAGAATAATCAGGGAATCAATAATGAAAACTCCAAATAAAAGGGTAGTGTTTGGCAAGAAATGCAATCTTCAAAAATAACATATAAGTTGAGAAGCAATGGCTGTAGTATTTCGATGGCATTTTGATTCAACCAAGGAAAGGAGGAAGATTGTTATATAAGATAATCTACCATTCTAACCATTAAAATCTATTATCCAATTTAATGGCTTAGCTAGAAATCCAGCTCCTAATCGTACCATTAGATTGAAATGATGCATTAAAAAATAAAAAATGATTTCTCGGTACAATTTTTACAATGGATCTTAATGTCTTGACCAACATCAATTATCTTTCACAGTAGACAGATCTTATAAAAGACTGGAGAAAATTGCAGAGCCTATTAACAATTCTCTAAATATTTGACCATAGAAGCTCCAAACCTACAATTACTGTCATCAGAAAATGATCTATATTAATTATTGGGACAAATAGATTAACATATTTCCATAAGGTTGACAATACCTTATTATGAATTATGATAAAAGGTAGTAATATGTAATCATTGTAGTTACCAAATGGAGCCCAAAATTAATTGTTCAGCACAATGAAGAGAAATGTAAGGAATTAAAAACTCAAATAGAGAATAAATGAACACATCACCTGAAACCTCCGCAGCTCTTGAGCTTCTGCATCTGCAATTTTTTGTTCATATTCCTTCCTAGACTAAAATGAACATCAAGAAACATAAGAATTTGTAAAAAGATAAAAGGGGCAAAACAACAAACCAACTAATATTGTATATACTATTGTAACATATAATGAGCACGTCAACACTGCAGATTTGTACATAAGAACAACAATGAATATCATGCACAAACATGCTATCCAGACTAAGATGACTTTCTTTTGTTTTTCCCAACCAAAAATATCGAAGCAGGACTATATATGTTCATAAAACTTGATACGCTACTCAACAAACAAATAATGAATTTTTTAATGCCCAGTCCATTCTTGTGGGTGCTTGGCTAATTTATGGTTACACTTGCCTACAAATTTTTATGGATTTAATCTAGTAAATGATTCATTTTTGAAATTCAAGAATATCTTTCTATAATGAAGTTTAGTAAATAATCACCTTGTATAGGCAAGTGTTGAATGCATGTTTGATTAGGTAATTAAAACTTGTTTGATGCTCAAGATCGCCAAGATGTAGTTTGCGCATAAGCTAAAATAGACTAAGCTTATTTCATTTACAAGCTCAAATCAGTTTGTTAACTTAGCCAATCAAACAAATATGCTTAACAAAAACATTAAATGCAATCGGGTAATATATGTTTGTAGATTTCAATTAAAACCTACTTGATGCTACGTTAAGCGATTTGACTCAGAAATGTGTAGGCTACTTAGTGCCTGTTTGGCAACCTCATTATTTGCTATTATTTAATAATATATTTGAAGTAATAGGTAAACACATTATTTATTTAAGAACATTGAAATAATAATAGTGTTTGACAACTTATCTAATCTAAAATAAATTGTATACTAAAAATTTTGGACATTTTTTATTTTAATAGAATATATTCTTATAATTTTTTTATTTGTTTATAGATTTAATTTTAATAAGATATATTAATTAATAATAACTAATCTTCTTAAATATTAATAATTAATGATTAATAATGATAGTATTAATAATTACTTATTAATATTGATAATTAATAATAGCATTAATAATTATTAATAATAATATAATATTAATAAAATTATTAATAAATAATATTAATAATCAATGTTAATAATAATTAATCATAAGAATAATTAATATTAAACACTATTATTAATTAATTAATTATTATTATCAATAGTATGATTAATTAATAATAATTAATAATACTAATCAAGCATCATAAAAATTAATGTTTATAAAGAACAATAAGTCATAATTAAGATTAATAATAAGAATGTTTGATAATTATTGATAGTTATTGAATGTGAACAATTATTAATTAATTAATATGAATAATTCATAATAATGATTAATAATTAATATTTTTAATTATTAATTAATAATAATGATTAACAAAAATTAATAATTAATAATTTTAATTGATAATAATGTGTTATTATAATAATAATAATTATTATTAATTAATATTAATAATTCATAATAATAATTAATATTAATAAATAACTAATATTAATAATTAATAATCATTAATAATTAATATTATTAATATTAACAATTAATAGTTATTATTATTAATGAATATTAATAACTATTAATTATTAATAATGAAGATTGACAATTATTAATTATCAATAATAAATAACAGGATAGTTTAAAAATATATATAAATAGTGGGTTCTACTTGTATAGATACTAAGTTCATAAAAATAATATGCAAAACAAACAGCCAGGAGTAATAAATAAGCATATAATTTGAAAAATATGAGTTTACTGAACAAGCCTTTAAACTCGCTATAGGCTTATGGCCACAATAAAAATTCTCCAAATTCATTAATAAGAAAGGAAAAAATGCCATATGTAAATTACTTAACATACTCAATTGTCCTAGAGTAGTCAAAGAGTAGAACACAACAAAATACAAAATTGATCCATGAACGCTATGTTTATAAAAGCTAAAGCATACGTCAATATTAAGAATGGCATATTTTCTAATGTCAAATAATAATGATAAGGAACAAAATATATTAGAAATATAAATGTTATCGAATCAGCAGATATGTTTTTGAGTGATTAATCTCCAGCTGTATATACAGATGCACACAATTTACATCAGAATAATATGTAGAGGCCCATAGAACAATCTAACGTTCCATCCGAAATGGTGTAATATTCACATGTCTATCATTTTCCACAAGTCGTTCTGTATGGTAGTTATAATAACAATAAAATGGATGAATACATACTTGATGCAATGCACAAACAAGGTTATAGTTAAATCACCACTGCCTGAGCACATCCAATCATTGGATATGATTAAAATGTAATCTCACCATCTCTAATTTGTCAAGGAACTCTGTTTCATCTTCATCCAAAGACTTTGGTGGACCTGTAGAAGAAAAAAAAAATATGAGTAGTGCAAACTTTTACACATTTCTCAAAATACATAAGATTATAGAGAAGCAACCAATGAAACTGCCCCTCTTTTGATGGGGCCGGTATAACCCCCAAACTAATGAAAAGGATCCTCTGAAAATGCAGCCACTCATATTCAATGTCGTCAAAAGTGTACATGCACACCTGAGATAAGGTGAGGCATCTTGCCCAAGTTTGGACGCAACCTAGGCAAATACCTGGAGCCTGGAGCAACCTTGGCAAGTTCTTGGAGCCTGGCACAACCTGGGCTTGGACCCTAAAGCAACATGGGCAAACGCTTGGAGCCTGGCACCTCTCTCTTTGCATGTTCTTAATATACAACTATAACTACTTGGCCAGTTTTCTTTTCAGTTTCAATTACTAATTATTTAGTTGAGTATCAATCTTACTTTTAAGAACATTTAGTCTTTAGAAGCTAAATTTAACTAGATCCCAAGAAGTTAACAGCAGCATAGAAATTGAGGGATATGCTTCAGGTGATTGATGGAATAAGGATGATGATATATCAAATGAGGATGAGTAATTATATGAAGGAAACTTTTAATAAGAATATTAGTAGGCTTGCTCGCTAATTGTTACATCATTATAACAAACACAGTAGTAGTATTTCCTCACCATGATGCCAGCCTAAGTGAAATTATACAACTAGTGTCTTAAATGCAATATTTTATCTTGTAAATTTTTTTGCTTATGCTTTATTTTAGTATTGAACTGTGTTTTTTAACTAAGTGTATCATCTCACTCAGGTGCCCCACTAGGGTGACCAATAGATCCTTGCACATCCAGAGGTCATAGTGCCTTAAGTACTACCGCTTTTGACAACCCTGCTGACACTAGTGGACTTCAAACAAACTAATGAACATGATGCTAACTGATTCCTTATCATAAAGCATGGAGAGAGGAAGATAGAATCACTATCAATAAATAGGGTACTAACGATGCTTAAAACGCTCATTAAACTCTGCATCTTGCTTGTCTTTATTCTCCTTCAAAATCTGCAAATATAAGAAAGGTTGCTTAGCTATTTGGGACTATGTAAGTAAACATAAACACTTACAAACAATAAGTGAATTTAGAATACACTGAAAATTTTGGAGCATGTATCATCTGAAAAATAGAAGCTAACCTCTTTTATCTTTCTAGAAACATTATTAGGGAAAATTTCAACTGCATACCCGTGGACAGGCGACATAGCACTGCACTTCACTTCACCCACATTTGATAACTACACTACAGTGACCTATTACCAGGTTATATTGGTGAAACAGGTTAAGGAATTTGACATAAACGATAAACTACTTTTCTTTTACTAATTTAAAGTCACTGCTTCTCACTTGCCCCTCTCTCTTTCCAATTCTCTCTGCCCTTAATCCTACTGCCAGGTCATTTACAAGCCTAATTCTGACAACCAACATGGCTACTGGTGTAAAGGATAGAGAATCTCATAATTTTCCATGCAAAACATTTCAGAACTCGAGGAAACATTCAAGGCTTTTGTTACACTCTTACAGCACTACAACGAAAAGAAGGAAGCTCAATTTGGTAGAACACCAGGACATGATGCCCCCCACCCCAACACACACACATACACAAAAGAAAAATTGAAAAAATGGTCACAGGCATAGACTTAAATAGCTAACAGAGATATTGAGAAAAAGAACAGGATGAAAGTCCTGCCATCTAGAACTGATTTGTGCATCTTCATCAGTGTAGCACCTAGCCACTGCATTATTTATATATCCTGAATTTCTAACAAAAGTGCTTTCCGATTCATAGTTGAAATTAAGTACTTGTACTTTCTATATACTTAAACTTTCTTCTCTTTATTTTTGTGATGTTTTCTCACATAACTCCCATCTAGACTTCAATTTTCAAGTGTGGTACTTCCTCAAAGGAAAGCTCTTGGAAGCAAGCAATAAAATTGCGGTTGGGTAGCAGTATCAGAGCGTTGCAAACGAAAAATTATGTGCCGGGGTCATTGTGGAGTGAGTTTTTATTTTTATTTCATCATATACTCTAATTATTATTTATTTATAATTTAAATATAAATATTCAATATACTAATATTTTATATTATATTAGAAGTATTTAATTGAGTCATTATATATTAAATTGCCCTAATGACACTAAATTTGCCTTCAAATGAGAAAACACATGTTTTTTAGTGGCACATGTGATGGTAATAAATAGCAATATTTTCTTATAATTCAATACTAATTTGGTCCGAGATATATATAGTAAATAAATCAGAAAAACTATCATGCATACTTTTTCCGATAGATTTAAAAATTCTAAATAAATTGCTGATTTATCGTCGATATTTTTCAATTTATTGGCAATTTATCGGCCAATAAAATGTGAAATTTTTAAAAAGTAGGGTGCGTCGTGGGCCTCGTGGCTAACCCAAAAACAGCTAAATTGCAGTTGCTATGCTATAGCGGCGCCACTATTTAATTGTATGCTCAGAAATCATGAAGTCCACTAGACCATTGATAATGAGGCAATCGATGAAAACTCATAATAAAAATTCAAGTTGAGCGGGATAAGTATTGGCAAGTCAAGCATTATGGTACAATGGCACCAGTTGTAGCACACATCAACGTATATATGGGTATGTAACTAAAGAAAGACTACAGTATGAGCTGAAAAAGACACAAGGCTTTCTTTGCTAAATTAAGCATAACTGATGGTATATCTAATGTAAGTTACAGCATAATTAGCTGAATTGCACAAAAAATTAAATTTGATCAAAGTGTTTGACAAAGAAATTTTAAATCTGCTAGAAGAATGTGTTCATGTTTCAATGGGACATTAGGTTACACAACAGCTCAACAAATGAACAACCAAAGATAAACTAATAGCTTACAGAAAAAGTTTAGTCAATCAACTAGTGCAAAAATGCCACTATAACAAAACTAGTTGAAAGAGCGACCAAAAATATCAATTGGAAGAAGCATTATCTGTCTATCCTTGAATGAGAGGTCAAGATTCCTCCTACCGAAAAAAAAATTGCCACCAGACTACTACTTCGAGTTAGCTTTTCTTCTTGCAAAATTTTAACTTCTCTTATTCAGCTCTAATTCGAATGAGCCTTTGATTTGAACATAGCCTGTAGTGACAATCCATATCTCCAACAAAAATTCATAATATGTTCGTAACTAATTTGGCTAAGAACCAACAACAAAGAGAGAATTCAGTCCCTGAAACACTCGCTTCCTATCTTAATTTTTTTTAAAGTTAAGTTTTTCATCCAAAATAAAGGGAAAGAGATGAGGAGGAAGCGGATGGGGTGATATTGGTAGTCACAGATGGAAACTGAAATTTTTGGGAGTGTGAGAGGTAGAGAAATTTTTGTGAGGTAATATTCACACAAAGGCTACATTTAGATTTTAAAAAACCTACATAGCACAACAATTTCTCCCTTAATCAGTAGCACAAATAACAATAATAATAATAATAACAACAACAACACTAAAGATACAAAAAATAATGATAAACTAATGATTAAAAATAACTAAATATATAAATGACAGAACTATGGTCAATGGACCTAGGCCATAGAGTGTTGCCAAGCAAGGCTAGTTTTTAACCATACACTGATGATATCTCTTTATACATTATAGATTACATTTTTTCTAGATTATATCTTGGTGAGTTAGATTAAAAATTATTATATTAGGCATGCTAGATTATAGATTGTTACTAAGATATTATTACTAAAAATTAGAACTAAACGAACCAACAAAAGATTCTATGTTTTATAAATTTAAAGAATAGTTCTTCTAATAGAACCAATTCTTAAAATTTTGATCAAAGAATTCAGTAGAAGAAGGGGAAAGGAAACCAAAGAGAAAGAGGAAGAATGGTGGAAAATTTTTTATTAAAATTGTACTTAAATTAGAATATTTTTAATTTGGTTTATGAAAAAAATAAAATAATTATACCAAAATTATTTGAAATTTTTCTTTACAAAGAAACACCTATATTGATATACTTCTAATGTAAAAAAAATATATATTAAGTAAATTTTTTTTTTTAAGTAAAATATGTGAAGTATAGATTAAATGTTTATGGAACCATTAATGTAGGTATTAAATTAAGCTGGTTCTTTAATGGGTTCCATAACATTTTTTTCCTACCAAAAATATTATAGAACCAATTTTATGGTTCTCCAATGTAAATGCTCTAAGTATGTTTAGGTTGTGTTCTCTTTGTTTGATTTTTGCTCTCATCTAATCCGATTGGATCTCATTTAAAAAATTTGAAGAGTCATTATTATTATTTTACTATTACTATTACCATAATTAGTATTTTTTTCTAATGCTATTGTTACTGTTGTTATCATAACTATCATTATTATAATTAATATCATTAACTTTAGATAAAAAAATTATTATTATCAAAATTTTGCTTTCTAAAAATAAGATGATAAGAACGAGTCTTGATTCTTATTATTAGGTAACAAATGGGCAATAAGCCTCTTGTCATATGGTAGTATCTATTTTCTAAGCAATAATTGTCTCCTAAATATTCCAATATTATTAGATTGAATAATTTACGCATCATATCAATTGAACACTCTTACAATAACCCTAGTAAACCCGATGTTTGAAAAAGCGAGACTAAGGCGCAAGGCGATGAGAGGTGGGGCTTTCTAGTGCTAAGTAAGGCGAGGTGAGTGAAGCGCTTGTAAGGCGGCTAAGGAGCATGCCTTTGAGCAAATAATCGAGCAAGGACTTAAGGGAGTTCAATAGACACGTAGAAACTTAGGGGTAAAATTGTTTTCCTGCAAAAAAAAATGCAAGGACTTAGGGGCATTCAATAAACATTTTTTGGAAAAGGGAAAGCCTATTTATAGTTTTGATTGCATTGAAAATATACTGCAATTAATATGGGGATGGGGAAGAGTAATAGTTGTTTTGGAAAAGATAAAACAGCCTACAAGCAGAGACTATAGAGCCAAGGTCCTTGGTCTTCAATGAAATATAAAAAAGAGAGCAGATTTTTTTCACAAGAAATAGAGTCAAAGACAGAGATAGAAGCAAGTTGAGCTAAGAACCAAGAAGTGGTCCTTTTAATCATTTTCTTGTTATGGTATACTTTTTTCTAAGTATTTAGTCATTTAATCATTGTTTATCTTTCTTGAGTAGTTAGCACCCCACATCGCCTAGGCACACACCTTCTCCTTGCGCCTAGCGCCTAGGCTCCAGGACCCCTATTGCCTAGATGCGCCATAGGCCTTTTCTAACACTAGGTAACCCTAGGCATGTAATTCCCCTAATGTATTGAATAAAAAATCAAGTAAGCCCATAATCAAATCTCCCATATCAATTACTCCCCCTATCCTACAAAGATGGTCCAACATTCCTTCTTCATTAGTCTCATATTATAGTCCACTAAGTGAAGTTGCCCTTATTTACTCTTTTATCATTAACAAATAAATCTAAGTACACTTATTAAATAAGAGTACAGTAAGAAAAGTGATCCTAAAACTTCACTTTCCAATAACATTAATTAATATTTCTTAATATATGTAACAAAGAATCATTGGCTATCTTTGAGGGATGGAGTGAATAGTATTTAATTATCCCTTGCACGGTCATCCATTATCACCATCCCTACACTCGTCCATCACATTGATGCATCCCATGATGAGATCTTGGTCCATAATATCCAGCATGAGAGCTAACAGCATGAGAAATTAGCAAGAAAGTACTGTAAATGTTAGAGGACATAGGAAAAGTGTTCACAAGCTAACCCAAATTCACCACTCTCCACAATTAACAGCGCTACCCCACCACCTAATTTCCATCCACCAATCTTCCCACAACCACATCGCCACCCAAGCCACCACTAATCACCACCATTGACACCCGTATCATCACAGCCAGCCATGCAGCCATCATACCGCCACCAATCACTACCACCAACACCACTATCCCCATGTCCCCAGCACTTGAAACACGCACCACCATTAGCAACCCCAACCCTCATTTGTCTTGCCTCTACCGCCACCATGCCCACAACCACCCTCCAAAACCCCTCACCTTATAGTCTCCCAACCCCAAACATTGCACCTAGCCACCACCTCTAGTCTGGTGAACCCCGCAAGAACCTTGGTCTCGTCACCCAACTCCTTGACCCCTCCAATCCCACTACCACCTCATTAGCCTAATTCTCCATCATATTACCCATCCTCTTACCCATTAACAATGCTTACCACAATCCTAATCAGCATCGCTGGTGACACCACCATCTTTGACCTCCACCTTCATCCCTCCAGTGATGCAAGAACATCGACCTTCCTTTTGATTTGTGTTCTCAAAAATTATGATGAAGTGGTTGTTATCTTGAGGTCATTTCAAGAATCCTCAGTCAAGTTCAAGTTCATTGAAAAAGGGGCATATTGTGCAAAATGTGTGGCTAAACAGTCAAGCCATGCAAGTTTAATTCAAGCCACTACCTTTTTGCACCTTTGAGTGGCTCCTCTTTCAGCCATGTAGGGCCTAAATTACAAGCCAAAAGGCAGTATCAATAGGTACCAAACATGGGCTGCCTTATCAACATGGGGAACACCTTTTGGGCTGAGATTGGCACAGGAATGCAAGGAGAAGAAAGGACACAACAGGTCTGAATTTTTATTGAAGTGCTACCACAAACTTTTCAGGACCTTTTCCACTTATTATTTTACTATTAGCAGCCCACATAAAAGGCTATTAATCCTATATTCACTTTTGTAAGTTCAATGATGGTTTTAGCTAGCTAAGTAGCCCTTTAACTTGTGAACAAACACAAGTCAGATTAGGGAATGGGGGGAGGGATGTGCATTATTTTATGGATCAAGAATAATGGCTCATTTTACAGCCCCAAGGATCAAAACACAAAACCGGCATCAGCAGCCATTAAACCACAATTTTTGCCAGCTTTGGGAGACATTTTTAGGCACAAAAACGAAGACAAAGGACAAGTCAGCATCTGAATTTGTAAGAAAAAGCAACATATTTCAGGCCCTGGTTGTACTATTAGGCCTGCACATAAAAGGCTACTTGTAATTTAGCTTCCTAATGATTTTTTTAGCTAGTTAACTTGTGGGGAATTGTGTAAGGGTATGGGCACACATCTTAGTTGAATTTCTGACTTTAAGAAACCCTTTTTGCTGTTGTCATGGTTGAAACTCAAACTAGTTAGTTTGCCCCCATTTGGAAACTACTATTTAGAACTTAACCAAAACAGCCCCTTTAATTTTTAAAAATCGAAGGACCTAACATTTCGTTATCAATGTTAGAGTTACATATGAATGAAATAATATTTGGTTGTCTCATATTTTCCTCCCATTTGATGAGATGCACCTTCAAACTTTGAGTGAAAAGTCTGACTGAATTTTATCTCAAATCTTACCTTCTTTATTTTAAGAGTTGAATACCTTGGATGGTGATTGTGAGTAAATAAATGTATCGGATACTTAGATTCATATTTTCCTTTTCTTCAACCACCATTTCCTGTTTTCAATTTCGGTGGTGACTACCCTAATCTACTGAAATACCCCAAAACCTAATTTTAAGAATTTTAGCTAATTAAGGAGTTATTTATAAATTTATTAAATAAATTATTTTTATTAAAATAAAAAGAAATTAATTAGGGCTATTCAAGAAGAAAATAATAAATATTTTTATTAGAAAAGTTTTGGTATTTTAGCTAATTAAGGATTTTATTTTGGAAATTAATTAAATAAATTATTTTACTTAAAATAAAAAGGAGAAAATAGTTCCAAATTAATATGAATTTTATAAATAATTTAATTGAAGAAAAGTAGGGTGTTTTGCTAGTTAAAATGGAATTTATGAAAAATCTTTTTAAAAATCCTAAATTAGCCTAAAAAGAGATTTAAATATTATTTTATTTAAATATTATTGTTTTTAAATATCCCAAATATCCTAATTAATTTAATTAACCCAACCCACTATTTTTCTTTTTCCCTTTTTCCTTTTTCCTTTTTTTTTCTTCCTTTTTCTTTCCTTTTTCTTTCTTTTCTTTCTTTTCTTTCTTTTCTTCCTTTTTCCTTTTCTTTTCCTCTGCTTCCCCCCCCCCCCGATTGGGCCTACCTTCCCGCAGCCCAATCCTTCTTTTCCTTTCCTTCGACCGACCCAGCCCACGCAGCCCTCCCCCCTTCTTCCTTCCTTCTCTAAGTTGCGTCTTGCCTCTTTTTCCCCCAAAACACGGCATTTAACTTAAACGCCCCTCACCCCACGCCCGACCGCCCGGTTCGCCTTTCTTTTCCTTTCTTGTCCAACCTTTTCTTTCTCCTTCTTCTTCCTTCTTCCTCCCCCGACGCCGACCTGCACCGCCGCCCCTGTTCCTGGTTTTTTGCCGCCGGTTACGGCCGTTTTCCTTCCTCTCTCTTCCTCCTGACTCGCTAGCCATGCTGACCCAACCCATCTTCCTTCCTTTTCGCGCACGGCCCTTCTTTTCTATGCACAACCCCCTGCCCCGATTTGAATTTCGCCGAATTTGTTGCCACCAGTGACCCTAACCCTAACTGCATCATCCCCTCACCAACCCACATAACCCTAACTCTCCTCTAAACTCTATAAATACCCCCATAATTAGCCCTGTTCGAGCTTTTGATTTCTTACCCAAACCTTTCCCCCTTGTCATCACCGGTCTTTCAGACGCCAACCCCAGCCTCCGTCAGCTAACTTCGCCGCCCTCTCTTCCTACCAAACTCATCCTTGCACCGCCCTCTAACTAACTACGCCTCCCATATCCCTCGATTCTTCCTGCACAAGCCACCCCGACTGTGCAAAGTTTCCTCCCTGATCAGCCTTCCTTTTCATCTCCACCACCCTTCGAACCACCCTTAGCCACCACTTCCACCGCTGCCGCCGCTTCTTTCACCTCCCATTCTGTTCTACAGACCCTCCTCTACCTTCTCCTACCTTTCTTTTCCCCTTCCTCCCTCTCCTCCTCTCTTTCTCTCCTTCTTCCCCGTTCGGCCACCACCACTGCCACCGTGCGCCACCACCCTTATTCTATTCCTCTCCTTCTAGACCACTATAATCACCCTTATTTCCACCTTCATTCTCCTTATTTTGTTCCCATCCTTCAACTTTTCACCTTTTCTTCTCTTTTTCCAGCCATCACCACCAACACCGTGCACCACCGCCGGTGCTACCTGTCATCACCAGCCTAAGGTTGAACCCTAAACCCCCTCAACCCTTTTTCACTATTTATTCAAGCCTTAATCTATTTTATTTCATTTATTCAAAATATATTATTATTATTACTATTATTTCTATTATTATTTTTATTACTATTATTATTTTTATTATTTCTATTATTATTGTTATTACTATTATTATTATTATTAATGATTTTATTATTATTTCTATTGAGGGCCAAAGCCCTATTATATTTTTATTTCAATTTTATTATTATTATTCTTATTATTGCTATTATCTTTATTATTAATATTAATATGTTATTATTATTATTACAATTATTATTATTTTTTTTACTATTTCGAAATTATTATTATTACGTCATTATTATTATTACAAATATTTTACTAATAGTGTTCTTGCTATTATTATTGTTGTTGTTGTTGTTGTTGTTGTTGTGCAATTATTATTATTATTATTATTATTATTATTATTATTATTATTATTATTATTATTATTATTTTCATTGTTGGTATTATTATTCTAAATAGGGCTAAAACCCTATTATACCTATTTTGAATTGTAGTAGTCGTATTATAAATATCAAGTCTTATTATTATTAATATTATCATTATTTTTATCATTAGTATTTATTATTCTTATTAGCGTAATTATTATTATTATTATTTAATAAGTTTATTATTATTCAATGTAGGGTCGAAACCCTACTTCATTTTATCTTCGATTATTATCATTATTACTATTACCATCATGATTATTATTATTTTTGTAATATTATTATGGTTTTTATCATTATCATTATTACTATTTCATCATTATTATTATTACTAAATTTTGTTATTTATTTTACTAATGTTATTATTAGTATTATTTTGGTAAAGGGGCCGAAGCCCTTATTTCACTATGTTTTTGAGTAATGCCCTTTTTATTATTATTGTTACTATTACTATGCTTATTCTTATTAATATTATCATCATTATTATTTTTAGTATCTTTGCTATTATTATTTTGGTATCATTATTATTATTATTAGGGTAAAGCCTTCAACCATATATTATCAACTTTTATAATATTACTATTATTTCTTATATCTTTAGTAAAGTTAGTAATTAGTTAATGTCCTTTTATTAATATGTTATTATTTTATCAAAAACCTAGTCTTAGAGTAAGTTAGTATTAATAGTATTTTTAGTAAGAGAGAGCCTAATTTTTAGTTTTTCCCTCAAATAGGTGAAACCAGTCAAAGCCCTAATGAGGTGTAGGAGCGTGCCCCATGACCGGTGTCGTTTTAGGTAAGGGTGTTACTAAGGCCTATTGTGTATTGATGTGCATTATATGCTTTGTATGTATGCATCCTATGTTTATTATTGTAATCATTTCATATATGGTATGACGTGGAGTTGAAGTATGTTTTTTTTGTATTTACATGGCATGTGTATCATGTATATGTGATGAAATATTGTGGTATGTGATGATATGTGTTGTGACCCTGTAAGACATGCATGTGAGGGTGTTAATATGGTTTGTGTGAGGAAAAGGATGAAAAAGGAGAATGGGGAAATAAGTTGACCAAGAGATGTGAGTTGACCTAAGTATTTTAATGATCCATGAGTGGAGGAATAAAATGGGAAATTTAAGATTTCGTGTGGGAGAATCTAATCTATGGTTTTATATGGGAGAATCTAATCTATGGTTTTATGGGAGAATCTAATTTATGGTTTTATATAGGAGAATTTAATCTATGGTGTAATATGGGATAATCTAATCTATGGTGTAATATAGGAGAATCTAATCTATGGTTTGTATGGGTTGAATTTAGGGTTTTGTATGGAGAAACCTAGGGTTTTGTGTTTATTGAATTTAGGGTTTTGTATGAAGGAATCTTAGGTTTTGCATGAAAGAATTTAGGGTTTTGTATGGATGGACTTAGGATTTTGCAAGGCAGATTTTATGGTGTTGCATGGGAGGATCTAATCTAGGATTTTGTATGGACTGAATCTAGGGTTTGCATGGGTGATTCTAAGGTTTTCCCGTGGGAGTTTTAGGGTTTCGCATGAAAAATTCGAATGGTTGCATGGAATGTGTTAAGTCTGCATGGGAGTGAAATTTATGTATGAAAAGTTGATTTGGGATGTGAGGAAGGTCATGTAAGTGTTGTCTGGGTATTTGAACACTTTGGATGAAAAATAGTACGTGGAACAATATAAAGGTACGTAGGAGACTGAGGTGGGGTTTGTGTAGACAGTTAGGGTTTGGTGTGGCTGCTTAGGGTATTTGTGGTATCAAGTGTAATTGGTGATTAAAATGTGATGATGAGGGGTGGAATTTATGGGATTGTGTTGTGTGGAGTGTTAAAATAATATGGGTCGTGTGAAGTGGTGTAGCATGGACCCCATCGGTCTAAATTAGAGTTTCAGGATAAAACCCTAGAGTGAGATATGGAGTGGACTTGGAGGTGTGTAGTAGTGGGCCTTGACTCACATATTTCGGTGTTGGAGTTCTAGTATGAGTTTGAGTGTAGAGGAAAGGGTGTTGGGCAAAATAGGAAATGCAGGGTTCTCATAATATGATACGGGTCAGTTGGAGGATAAGTGTAAAGGGAGTGATTCATGCATGTCTAGGGAAAAAAGCTTCTGAATAAGATACTTAAGACATTAATCATTTAAAGTGGAAGATTGTTGAGCTGGGCCCAGACCAGTCCACCAACGAATAATAGTGGTTAGGGCATGATGTCCTATGTGTAACCGGTCCACCGGTAATAATAGTGGTCAGACTTTGTACCTGTGCATTTTCGGTCCACCGGCTATAATAGTAGGGGATTCTATCTTTAACAAAACCGAACATATTTGTGCCAAGACATGGGAAAAATACTAAGTACTTACAGTGGAACACCATGCGAGAAGGGGCCAGACCGGTCCACCGACAAATAATAGTGGTCAGGAGCTTTATGCCATGTATATTTCCGGTCCACCGGCTATAATAGTGGTCAGGAACTTTATGCCCTGTGTGTTTCCGATCCACTGACTATAATAGTGGGGTTCCCGTACTTGTATGGATTTGATAAAAAGTATGGTGTGAAATGAGTTCTAATCAGAGATTAATTAAATAATTAATCTAGACTATAAATGGGCCTTTATGTATCTACCCGAATGATTGTACGTTATTATGTTATCATGATCGATTATGCTCTTTTATTTCTTTTGCATTATTTATGTAATGTTATGTGTTGGCCTTAGTACACGGTTACCTTACTCAGTACGTAGCGTACTGATCACCCTTTTCATGGGTGCTGCTCATTCCCACGAGTAGTAGGCCCTTTTGACTTTGTGTAGGTGGGCAAAACATCAGGCAAAGCTGTGTGTTGAGCATTTTTGGCTCCGAGTTCGAGAGTAGTGTGGCCGGATTCCCTCTTCTTGTTATTTTACCTCCTTCTGTCATTTCCTTTGTATTGGATTTACCCCTTTTATGATTCATTACTTGTATTGAGTATTTTAAATGAACATTTTATCGGTTGTAAGCTTATTTCTCTTTTGGATATGAATTACAATTTTTTACGCGTACTCTAATCTTTGGTGTTATGATCTTTCGAGTTCTTTCATGAACTCTTGATTTAAGTTTAATATTAATCTTTTCTTAACCTTAGCACTTGGTATTGAAACAATCAGAGAGAATCAGTTTGGTACTAAGTGTGGCGCTAACATCCCCATAATTTACAGGTTTTTAAATTTTAAATTCTTCCGCTTTAAAAATATCAAAAAAAAATAACAAAAAAAAAAGAAAAAAGAGTAGTGAATTTTGGGGTGTTACATCTACCATGACCCAATTTGTTTCCCATATGCATCAAAATAATATTAAAGCTTGAAGTTGGATCTTATCTTTTTATTCTCCACATTTTCATTTGCCCCCAGCCTCCATCCTATACCATCACTTTTTTTTAATCATTTTCTTCACTATTTTCGTTCATTCCACTCCCCCAAAACACAAACATCAGCCCGTAACGTTCATTCACTCCCATTTAGCCCCATTTTCACTTACCCTCCTTCATACCTAGATTCAGAAAAAAATGGAAAGTGCAGCCCCAACTGATAGAACAATAAACATTCTAAGCCCTAAAGATGTGAAAAGGATTATATTATCTATAGATTATATTAGGCGATACACTATAGTATTATATCAGGCATGTTAGATTATTACATTGTTTTAAAAATACTATAACTATATTTTAGTTACCTAAGTATGTCATTCTTATGATTGGTTAATGACGGGGTCACAAGCCCCTAGTTTTATTATTATCATTATTTATTTAGTTAAAAACTGGTTGGGAAATATTTCTATATTAATATGTTGAACAACTCAAATTACCGTACTGAGAGAATACTCTTATGGAAACCCTACACTTATGATCCACGTATGTATCAATAAGACATCAAGATGGGGAATTAACAATAGATTACTTTTCAACTAACTAACCTCTTCTTGCTTTAAAAAATTCTTTGACATTAGTCTGTATTCAATCATCCCTAGCATACAATATCATGCTATTAATTCATCTCCTCACATACTCTCACACTCATCTTGTGACAGATTATGCGCCCACAACAAATAGCTACCAGTAACAATAATCAACAACCAACAATAAGTTAAAAACACATAGATACTAATAAAAATTTTAGTATGCTAATATGTGCAACACTAAAAGGAGATCACATGTGGACTAGCCCATACTATACATTTCGGGCAATATTTTGATATTTTCGAATTTTATTGTAAATAATAATAATAATAAATCATGACACGGCATATAAATTGTCCTCCGCAATATTGGATACTGCAACACCACAATCACTACAGAAATCGTGACCACAGTTTTATTACATGAGTTCCAATCTAATTATTGGTATAACTCCTGAGATAAGATACCAACAGAAGTTTATAATGGCTTCAATCTAGGATCTTATTTAAGAAGCAGAGTATTGAAGGCTAGATTTAGAAATTATCTTGCCCACGTTGAGGTGTGATAGCTATGAAGAACGGATTTTTGGCTCAATGTATCCAATATCCATACCTACATGGTTATGCATTGGTGGTTTTCCAAACACCAGACATTGATTTTTTAGCCAGCTTTTACAAGTACATCTCTTAGTTTAAATCACAATATCCCTGACACAAACAGCTTCTACGCTATATTGATCCAATTCAAAAGTTCAATATCAAGGTTGGCTAAGATACAGCAATGCCAATGATGAAAGGCATGAAACTACCGCCTACAGTCAGGTGTTGCACTATTTACTACTGTCATGTCTAAAGTATGCCCGACTATGAACTTACCAATAGAGAAATCAATTTTAGTCAGAACATTACTTTATCATAGAATACACAAGGAACAACAAGGACCTTTAAATATGAAGGAACATGTCATACCAATATCAATATGACATTGACGTGCTATTCTACAGCAAACTCGCAGTCAGCTTCAAACGACAATTTTTATAGAGAAAATGACGGGGTAGAAAATGCTACACTAGACTCTCAAAGAGGGTAAATACTACAGGTGAAGATGAGAGATAAAACCTCGTATAGAGGGCGGTCTCTCTGCGCAGTTCCGTCCTCAACTCTTTCACCTCTCGTTTTCTTCGCCTCGTCCAACTGCGATTTGTTTATTGAAAACCAAAAACCAACAACATATCGTCGGACGGGAACACTTCCCAAACAAGAAACCAATCCCTAGTCAAACTGTGAGTGAGAGAATGAACCTGTTCCTCGGTGACGAAATTCATCAACCTGGTAGGAGGAGGTAACTTATCGGCCATTGTCCACTCCTTTCAACTTCCACTTCGGGTTTGCGCAAATGTATATAGTCACTTTCTGATCCGAAACGACCAGGGAAAGAGCCCTACTTGTCTCTTGCTATCGCGATTAAATCCAGAGCTGAGAGAGCAAAGAATTTGATCAAACAAGGAAGGGAAACAAACCGGTGAAGCTTTAGATGATAAATGAACGCGTACCTCGTTCGAATAATTCAGTGAAGCTACGTGCTCGTTTGGTATACAAATTCTCATGTTTGAGTGAGTTCTATTCCTGGGGAATTCCCATGTCGTCTTGGAGGAATGTATACCAGTTCTAATGTAGGTATGTGGTTCAGTACTGTACTTTTCGGGCAGCAGAAATTATATTATAATAAAAAAAATTGATAATCGAAAGTATTACCTTCGTATTAAAATAATTATCATCACATAATTTTTTTAAATATAATATATTATGCTATAATAATATAATAAAATTATTTTTATTTAAAATAATTTTTATAATACTAACTTTTATATTTTTTTTGCAATATATTAAAAGATGTTAGTATTTAAAATTTATCTTCATAATGTTTAATGACAACCTTTTTATAAGAAGGGGTTATTTTTTATTTTAACTTCTTTATTTTATTTTATTTTATTTTTCTTCACATAAATTTTAGTACTATAATATATATATATATAAGCTTAAGATTATATGCAAACTATAATACGACTTTAGATCGTTGAATCTTATCAAATAAAAAGCCACAATTTAAAAAGAATAGCAAGCACCGTCACATTTCTACCTACATGCAGTAATTTTTGGATAGTAGCAAGGATGACATAAAAGACAATGTAAGTGACCTTACAACAAAAATCCAATAAATCACATCAAACATCGAAATTCCTAAAACTTTACAAAAATAATGAATGCACTCAAATCACAATCTGAAAAATAATAACAACAACAACATTAGCTGAAGAGAAAGATTAACATCAAATATTTCATAAAATAATAAATTATTATTAAAATATTAATAAATTATTTTAAACTATTATTATCTTTACTATAATAATTATTATTATTATATTTATATTTATAATATAACTATAACTATTTTAAACTATTTTATTTATTATAATTAGAATTAGAGCTATTATTATTATTATAACAATAATTATTATTATTATTATATTTATAATAAAAATAAATAGAATAAACCCTAGATCCTCAACTCTAAACCCAAAATAAGTCTAAGAAACCTAAAATAAGTGGAACAAATATTAAACTTTAAACCCTAAACAAATCTAAGAAGATAAATAAATAAATATATATATATATATATATATATATATAATAAATTGGAAACCTTAAGCAAATATAAATATTTAAAATAAATCGAGTAATCCCTAAATCTTAAACCATAAACCATAAACCCCAAACCCTAAACAAACCTAAAAACCCTAAAAAAATAGCTAAACCCTAAACACATTAAAAAAAACTCTTAAATAAATGGAATACATCATAACTCCTAAACTCTAAACAAATCTAAAATCCCTAAAATAATAGCAAGCCCTACCTTAAACCTTAAAAAAATATAAAAACCCTAAAATAAATAGAATTAACCTTAAATAAATCTAAAAAACTAAAATAAATAGAATAAATTATAAGCCCTAAATAAATCTAAAAAATCTAAAATAAATGTAATAAAACCTAAATAATTCTACAAACTTAAAAAAAAATAGAATATACCCTAAACCCAAAATGAACTTAAAAAATCCTAAAATAAATAGAATGAACCATAAACATTAAATGAATTTTTTAAAATACAAATCTAAAATCCCTAAAATAATGGCACAAGCCCCTAAACCTTAAAAAAATATAAAAACCCTAAAACAAATGTAATTAACCTTAAACAAATATAAAAATCTAAAATAAATAGAATAAACTATAAGCCCTAAATAAATCTGAAAGACCTAAAATAAATGTAATAAAACCTAAATAATTCTACAAACTTTAAAAAAATATAATATACCCTAAACCCAAAATGAACTTAAAAATCCTAAAATAAATAGAATAAACCATAAATCTTAAATAAATCTTTAAAATATAAAGTAAATAGAATAAACTTAAACCCTAAATCTTAAACTCTAAGCAAATCCAAAAACCATAAATAAATGGAATAAACCCTAAAATCTAAACAAACATAAAACCTAAGCTAAATAGAATAAATACTTAAATAAATGGAATAAACCCTAAACCCTAAACCCTAATGAAAAAATCCTAAACAAATATAAAAATCCTAAAATAAATGAAACTAACACTAACCCCTAAACAATCCAAAAACCCAAAAATAAATGGAATAAACTCTAAATAAATCCAAAGAACCTATTATAAATGGAATAAAGCCCTAAAAAATATAAAAGCACTATAATAAATGGAATAACTCCTAAACCTTAAACAAATCTAAAAAAAAACTTAAAATAAATGGAATAGACCCTAAAATAAATCTTAAACACTAACCCTAAAAATTTATTAATCCTAAACTATAAAGAATAAATCATAAACCTAGATGAATTTAAACATAAAAAAGAAAAACTAATTTAATCTATAGATATGAAATTCACAAAACTAAAGACCTGAGTTTTATTAATAAAAAATTAAAATATTATCATTGGAAGAGGATGGAAGGAAAGGAGGGAAAGCAATAAAAGCACCATAGTTTAGGCTTGTACATAGGTAAAAGACGACATTGAGGATGGCAGCACCTTGTGTCGCCTATTAGATCTGTAAAATATTATATAAGGACATTTACAAAAACTAAACAAATGAAAAGACAAAAAAAAACGCAACACACGTTGTTCGACCCCAATAGGCAACAACTAATGAAATATGTAGATACATCAAAAATCTCATGTATAACACCACATTTATCTAAAATACCCTTAATGATACTAATACCTCTGTGCCACAGTCTTTCCTTCATAATTTAGTCGGCCTTTGATCATAACTGTTTATCTTAGTGATCCAATGATTGTTATGTGTTCCTATATATGTGTGTGTGTGTGTGTGTGCATGTATGTGTATATTGTTTATATATGTGAGTATACTAGAACAATGAAACTATTATAACATAATAAAATCAACACTTTACTGTTGCTAATAGAAAAAATAAGAATATGAAGGAGAATACATTTATTATCCTTTACCACAGTCTAAAAGGCTAAAAATCAATCTTGAAGGGTTACCTTATGCAACTAATATATAATGATCATTTATGCTCCATTTGAATTAGAGTGAAGGTAAAAATTAAAAATTAACCTAGGTAAAAAGAATGGAGATAAATCCGAGTAAATGTGTAACACCTTTAAAATTTACTACTAAAAATTTTTATTTTTGAAAGTTATATGCAAAAGCAAATATAGTAAATTCCGGGGTGCTACCACCACACTTAGTATCAGATAGGTTTCCTTCCACTATTCAGACACTAAGTATTAAGGTTAAAAACATACTTTAATTAAATTACA
Source organism: Tamarix chinensis (assembly GCA_030549775.1). Lineage (NCBI taxonomy): Eukaryota > Viridiplantae > Streptophyta > Magnoliopsida > Caryophyllales > Tamaricaceae > Tamarix > Tamarix chinensis. Next base: position 57,842,396 of record CM060177.1, on the reverse strand, counting down.
AGGACACAATTACAAAATAGAATAGCGTAAAAGTTATGAGGGTTAACTCACATTTCAAAGAAAACCCACTAAGTGTGGTTATAAAGAAAATGTCAGTAGAAGAAAAATACAAAATGTTTTCAAAAAGACATAGAAAGACTTCCTTATTCAATACATCGGTCAACATCCCACATAACCCTAAGCTCTCATTCCCAATGATTAATCCTGAAGTGAGCTTGTAAGCTAACCTACAAATGTCACTATCCATTAAATAAGTAATGGCCTAAGAAAGGAACCATCCAGTACTATGGTATTAAGTAACCCTTTATATGAGACTAATACGTAAGGCCTGCATACAACATATTGAGCACATGAACATGGAATAATACATATATCAACTAAAATACAATAATGTAACACCCCAAAATCACTACTTGAAATTTTCGTTTAAATTTTGCTTTGCGGAAGCGATAATTATGAAAATGGTGGGTGTTACCGCCACACTTGACATAAGTCCGTATGTCCGGTCTCCTTACCATCCTTACGTCAAGTGCTAAGGCATAAAATAAATCAAACCAACCAAAGATAAGAGAAGTACAATACGAAATCAAGAGTTTTGCAAAAGAAAGATTATCCATGACAAATGACTGTTTAGGAAATTAAGTAGCCAACCATTTAGAAAATGACAACAGAGTACACAAAAGTCATTAATGGTCTACCTTACACTCTTACAGTTCATCAAATTACAAGGAAAAGGGGAAAAAGGGGCAGGGTCCACTTGCTCCCTAAATTTACCTATTCGCCAAGATGACGCTCCTTGTAATCCTTTAACCAACGCATGTCATGGACGTACTCCTCTGAAAAGTGATAGTATCAGTACAACTTCCTCGTACTAAGTAAACCACAATGCCTCCGGAGAGGTAGTGAAATGCCCCGAAAAATTATAATCTTAAATATTATATTTAAATGAGATTTTATCATAAAGATTAATTAAATAAATTATTTTGATTAAAATAAAAGGAAATTAATTAGGGAAAATCAAGGATAAATTTATAAGTATGTTAATTAAGAGAAATTGGGTATTTTAGCTAATTAAGGATTTGTATTTTAGAAATTAACTAAATAAATTATTTTATTTAAAATAATGAGGAGAAAATAGTTTAAAATTAATATTAATTTTATAAATAATTTAATGGAAGAAAATTAGGGTGTTTTGCTAATTAAAATGGAATTTATGGAAAATATTTTAAATATCCTAATTTAGCCTAAAAAGGGATTTAAATTTAATTTTATTTAAATATTATTATCTTTAAATATCCTAAATATTCAGATTAATTTAATTGGCCCTAATCTAATTATTTTTCTCCTTTCCTTTTTCCCTTTTTCTTTTTCTTTCCTTTTCTTCTTTTTCTTTTTCCTCTTCTTCTCGCCGAACTGGGCCAGCTCGCGGCCCAGTTCCCCTTTTTCTTTTCTTCTTCTTCTTCTTCGGCGCGGCCCAGCCCGCGCGGCGCCCTTCGTCGCCCTTCCAACGCTGCGTTTTGGATCCGTTCCCTACAAAGCTCGTCGTTTCATTTAAAACCTTACCTCGTCGCGCCCGACCGGCCCGGTTCTTCCCCTTTTCTTTTCTTTCCCGGTCGACCCGACCGCCTCCCTCTCTTCTTCCTTCTTCCTCCTTCCTCCTCCGTCGCTGCGACACAAGCTTCGACCCCGTCAATGGCTTCTCCGGATACGGTGATTAATACCGGCCGTTTCTTGTCTCATTGTCTTCCTCTTAACTCCAGGAATAAATTGGCGTAATTATTCGACGTTAAATCTCGCCCATTTCCTCTCCCCAGCCCCACAAACCTTCGAACCAACCCAAACGTCGACCGACCGTTTTCTGACGCCGGCTGCCCAAATTCTTGCATTTAACACTTCCATGTCGACCTCCAGCTCCTCATTATCCATTCCAACATCTATAAATAGCCTTGTTATAGGAGTTTTTAGAATTTTTCTTTCCCGAAACCCTAAGCCCGAGCTGCCGATCACCGAGACTTTAGACGCCATTTCCTCCGCCGATAGCCAACTTCAACGCCACCTCCTCATGCCAAATTATTCCCTGCAACGTCCTCTAATTAACTAAATCATTCTAACCTCTCGATTCTTCTTGCACGAGCCTCCATAGCCGTGTCAAGTTGGATGCTCGTTCTCGCCGGAATTTTGACCCCGAAGCCTTAAACCGCCTTCCACCGCCGTGCGCCGCCACCTTTGGCTACACCACCACCATCATTTTGTCCCTCTCCTCTTGGGAAACAATAAACACCTCTTATATCACCTCAATTATCCCTATCTTTTTCCCAACATCCATCTTTCCCCTTTTTCTTCTATTTTTCCGGCCACCGCCGCCGCCGCTGTGAACCACCGTCGGTGCCACCTATCCCCACCAGCTTAAGGTTGAACCCTAGACCCTCTCAACCATTTTCCATATTATTATAAGCCTTGATTTAATTTATTTCAATTATTTGCATATAATTACCATTATAATTATTCTTAATATTTATATTCTTAATATGTTTTATTATTAATTGATGAGAAATTTTATTCTGAATTGTACTTGCAGGGTGGAGAGTGGTAATAAAACAATATTATTGATAGTTTCGAATTTTAAGTTATTAATTGAATTATTATGGGATTATTATCATTCTTCTTCTTCTTCTTCTTCTTCTTATTATTATTAATATTATAATTATTAGAATAATTATTATTATCGTTTTATTATTTATTCTGGAAAATCTTAGGCCCTAATTTTGTATTAACATTCACACTTATTTATTTTAGTATTATTGTTTATACTGTTCTTATAACCATTAATAATAATATTATCATTATCTTTATTATTTCAATATTATTATATATGTTATTAATTTTATTATTAATATTAAATAAATGGTAATTCATTAGTTATTTGAAAACTTATATGATATTTTTATTGTTATTATTATTATTATTGTTGTTGTTATTATTATTTATATTCTCATTGATAGTAGTTTTATTAATTTTGATATTATTATATTAGTATCATTGTTATTATTAGGGTAAAGTCTTTAACCCTATATTATCAAGGTTTATAATATCTCTATTATTTTTTATGTCTTTAGCAAAGTTAGAATTTTGTTAAGGTTATTTTATTCATATGTTATTATTTGGTCTAAGCCCTAAGGAGGCGTAGGAACGTGCTCCAAGACCGGTGTCGTTTCAGGTAAGGGGTGATAAGGCCTTTTATGTGCTAATGTGCATTGTGTGTCTCGTATGCTATGCATTCTATGGTTATGATTATTAATTATGCCGTATATGATATGACATGGAGTTGAAGTATGTTTTCGTATGGCATGTGTATTATTTGTGTATGACCCTGTAAGACATGCATGTGAGGATGTTGATATTATTTTATGTGGGAGAAAGGATGAAAAAGGAGGATGGAGAAAGAAGTTGATTAAGGGATGTGAGTTGACCTAAGTATTCCATTGATTCATGAGTAAAGGAATAAAATGGAGAATTTTAGGGTTTCGTGTGTGAGAATCAGATTTATGATTTTTGAGGTTTTGGTATGGAGAATATAATTTATGGTTTTATATAGGGAGGTTTAACTTATGGTTTTGTATGGTTTTGTGGGAGACAATATAATTTATGATGTTATATGGGGGAATTGAATTTATGGTTTGTTAGGGAGAATCTAGTGTAAGACGTTATTTGGGGAGAATGTAATTTATGACATTATATGGGAGAACCTAATTTATGATTTGATTGGGAGAATCTAATTTATGATTTATTTTGAGGAATCCAATTAATCCAAATTATGGTTTTGCTTGGGAGATTCTAATTTATAATCTTATGTGGGAAAATCTAACTTATAGTCTTGTATGGGAGAATATAATTTGTGGTTATGAAAGGGGAGAATCTAATCAATGGTATTATGTGGAAAAATCTTTGGGTTTTATATGATTTGAATCCTTGTGTTGGTATGGATTGAATTTAGGGTTTTGTGTGAATGAATCTTTGGGATGTATATGGTTTGAATCTAGGGTTTGGTATGAATGAATCTTTGGGTTATGTGGATTGAATTTAGGGTTTTGTATGATGAGGTTTTGGGTTTTACATAATGGTTAATGTTTGCATGGTTGAAATTAGGGTTTTACATGGAATTTTAGGGTTTGCATGAAAAAGGTTCGAAGGTTAGTATGGGGAGATTAATGTCTGCATGGGTATGAAATTTATGTGTGGAAAGTTAATTTAGGATGTAAGGAAGGTAATGTAAGTGTTGTTTGGGTGTTTGAGCACTTGGGATGAAAAATAGCATGTGGAGCAAATCAAGGGTACGAAGGAGACTAAATTAGGGTTTTGGGATAAAACCCTAGAGTGAGATGTGAAGTAGAATTGGAGGATAAGTGTAAAGGGAGCGATCCATGCATGGCTAGGGTTTGGTGGTAGCATATGTGTATGTGGTGATTAAAGATGATGATGAATATGGAATTTATGATTTATGATTCGTGCATGTGTATGATGAAAGCCTTTGAATAAGATACTTAATACATTAATCACGTAAAGTGGAAGATGTTGAGACGGGCCCAGACCGATCCACCGGCATAATAGTGGCAGGGAATATTTCCCTCGCGACCGATTCACCGGCTAAAATAGTGGCAGGGCATGTACCCTCGCGACCGATCCACCGGCTATAATAGTGGGGGATCCCGAGCTCAACAAAACAAAACGTTATATGTTGAAAGATATGGGAAGACACTAATCACTTAAAGTGGAACACCGTACGAGAAGGGGCTAGACCGATCCACCGACTATAATAGTGGCAGGGTATGTTACCCTCGCGACCGATCCACCGGCTAAAATAGTGGCAGGGAACTTTTCCCTCGCGACCGATCCACCGGCAAAAATAGTGGGGTTCCCGTAATCGTATGGACTTGAATAAAAGTATGGTGTGACATGATTCCTGATAAGAGATAAACTAAGTAATTGAATCGGATTATATACATATGGGCCTTTATACTTTTACTTAGATGATCACATGAAATATGTTATCATGTTTATGATCTTTTATTCTTATGCATGGATTATGTGCTTATGTGTCGGCCTTAGTGCTCGGTTACCTTACTCAGTACGTAGCGTACTGATCACCCTTTTCATGGGTGCTGCTCATTCCCACGAGTAGTTTGCCTTCTGATTTGTGCAGGTGGGCGAAATATCAGTAGGGGCTGAGTGTTGAGCATGTTTGGCTCGAGATTCAAGAGAGTTGTGGCCATATCATAGTCTTTATATGACTCTAATTCTTTTTGTTAAACTTTTATCGGTTGTAAGTTTAATTCTCTTTTGGAAATGAATTACATTTCTTGATGCGTACTCTGATTTCGTTTTACAACCGTTTAATGCTTATTTGGAAATTGGATTGTATTAATTATTTCTTTTCTTAGCCTTAGCACTTGGTACTGGAACGGTCGGAGAGAACCGGTCTGGTACTAAGTGTGGCGGTAACACTTCCAGAATTCACAGGTTTTCAGTGCTTCTAATTTAATTGCTTCCGCTTTTAAGAAAAAAAATTTAGTGAATTTTGGGGTGTTACAGGTAGCATACCCACGTAGAAAACATCATACAAATATGGAATTTAAATAGAACATATGATCACATGCAAGGCTACGATTTCAAAACACACATCCACATCACATTTAACATTACGAGTTTGGTCAAAATCCCTATCGAAGGTATTTAAGGCATGCTTATAATTTCATAACCAATTTAACTTACCAACGACCATACATTATGGCCTAACTTACCAACGACCATACATCATAACCAATTCTCAAGTGGAATACAATCCCATATCCATGAAAAAGATCGTCAAGGAGGGTGGTACCAAAATAAATCACTCGATTCTAGGGCAAAGCTCGCTAAGGAAGCCACACGACATAACAGTCGCCCATACTAAACCTCAGAACTCAATACCTTAAGTATGCGTACTCCCTATAGGGTGTATGGAATACCTATAGAGCAGAATTGAGCCCCTTGACCCGAAGGGCCAAAATATGCACTCGGCGGCCAAGTCCGAGGCATAAGATTCCTTTCCAACTCGAGTATTTCTCTTTAAGTAATTATTGTCTTATGAAATTCTGGGTTATAATTTCTTTTAGAATGTCGAGATTCATAAATTTCAACTTAGTCAACCATCAACAAACAATGTCACATCCAAAGACCATGAGGTTCAACTATTCCAAGCCAACACGGCCTAGGGTTAGGCATTATGCCATAGCCCGAATAATTATTCGATTAAGTGTTCAAACCAATTGTTCAATTATTCCCAACATTATTTTAAGGCCAACATTTAATTTAACTAGTCCAATTATCCACTTTGGAACACCTTTTTGCCTTAATGACCAAAATACCCCTCAACCTATAACTACCACATTTTCCTTCACTTTTAATATTAAGTTTACTTATGTAGGATATTTATCATGAAACGCTAGCATAAAATAGTTAATGATACTTTACATATGATAATTTCTTCGGTACTACAAAGGACCATATTATCCCTCACCATTTATCATACATAGTACACGTAAACACTATTAGCATGCATTTTTAATATTTCAAAGGTTCATACAATTTCCACAAATAAATCTCAAACACAATCACGGTATATAAATTTACATTTTACCTTAAACATACCCGTCTCATTTTGCTAGCATAAATCCAAGTTCATTACCATTAGCATACACTTCTTCATATTTAAGAATATCACTTAGGCATATAAAAAGATTGCATGATAACACATATTAATTTACACATCATTATATTCATGTTGGAATTAACTACAACATGCTCCCATATAAACTACATTTTACTTGAGACATATTCATCTCATTTCACTAGCATAATTCAAGTTCGTTACCGTTAACATACACTTCATCAAATTTTAGAATATTACTTAGGCATATGAAAAGATTGCATAATAACACATGTTAATTTACACATCATGATATTCATGTAGAAAAGAACTACAACATGCTCCCATTTCCCACAAGCATATAATAATTTGATACCTTCATCCCATCATGATTTAATCCTAGAAAACTAGACTATCATTTTCACATAAAAATTCTACCGTCTATAGATTAGTTTTATTTACCTTGAGCTAAGAAATATTAACACCACGAGCTTCCTCCACAAATACTCTAAGTAGGGTCAAGATTACCTAGAAGTGAATATACCATCCAAACTACAAGCATTAATATTTATGCAAATTAAAATAATCAAAATACAACCTATATACGCTAATAGTTAAAAAAATGCTTAGGAAAAATGAGGCGGCCAGTGCTTGAAATTAAGCACCGAACCCACCGAAAGATAGAGTACTTACTTTGAGAAGAAAAATGGCTGCTTGGGGGAGGTGGAACACAAGGTAAAATACTGGATTGTTTTTGGGACCAAATTTGGTGAAGGGGAAAGGAAGTTTGGGGCTGCAACTTTCTTTTTTTGTTGCTGGAATTTATGGAAGGGAGAGAGGGGCTGCAAGAGGAAAATTTAGAGGGCTAAAAGGGAGAGGAAAGGAGGGTGATTTCTGCAGATGGGGACTCAATAAAAAGGAGGGGAAGTTGAGGGAAAAGAGGGGCTGCATGGGTTAGAGCTAAGGGGCTGCATGTGGGTTGATTTGGGGGGGGGAAGGTGCCGACAGATCTGCATGTGGATGGAGGCCTGCAAGGGCAGGTTGAAGCATGGAGAAGGGAAGGGAATGGAGGAGTAGAAGTCTAGAAAGGTGGGGTAGGTGTGCAAGTTGATAAGAGGGAGAGATAGGGGCTGCAAGTTGAGGGAAGGTTGGGGTTACGGGAATAATGGCTGCAAGTTGTTGGTTGATGTGATGGAGGATGGCTGGGGTTATGGGCTGCGGTTTTGCAGGTGGAGAGGCATGGGAAAGGAGGGAAAATAGGTGGGTAGAAGGCGATAAGATAGAGTAGAGGTGAAGGTTGGGGAAAGGAAGGATGAGGCTACAAGTTGGAGGGAAAAGGCTGGGTGTCGAGAGGTATGGAGCTGTAGGTTGGCCAAGAGATGTGAGGGAGTGTGGCTGGGGTTTGTGCTACGATTTTGCAGGTGGAGGGGCATGGGAAAGGAGGCAAAACAGGTGGGTAGATGATGAGGAGATAGGGTAGGGGTGCAGGTTGGGGAAAGGAAAGATGAGGCTGCAAGTTGGAGGGGAAAGGATGGGTGTCGAAGGGTATGGAGCTGCAGGTTGGTGTGTGACGTGAGGGAGGATGGGCTGGGTTGATGGTTGCAAAATGCAGGGCTAGGGGGTGGCGTGAGAGGGTGAGGTTGCTGAGAGGAGAAGGGTTGCATTTGGAGTAGAGGGAATGCTGCAAAAAGAGGAGGATAGTTGTTGGACAAGAAGAGACATATGCATGGAGAGGAGAGGGAAGGGTGACGGGCTGCATGGGGCTGCATGGCTGCATGTTGCTCGACAAGTTGGGGGCATTTTTTTGGCTAGTTTTAAGTGGGGAAAAGATGGGGGGTTTAGTTAGGGATTTATTAGCAAAAGCCTCCCCAAAATATAAAGCTTACAAGTGAGGTTATTAGGAAAAGAATTCTCACCTAAGCAAGGTTTAATTTTCTCAAAAAGAAATTATGATATTAGTATTATTATGATCAATATTGTTTTATCACTTCCCCTATTTTATTTCATTTTTGTAATTATTGCTAACATTATTATTATTCTTACAATTCTTGTTATGGGTATTATTATTAAAAGTATTATTTATAAAAAGATTATTGATATAGCCATCCCCTTTATTTTAATTACTCTCTTCTTATTATCGGTATTATTATCGTCCTCAAACTTTTTTTACCTTCTCTACTCTTTCTTACACTTAATCCAGGTTATTTTTATATCTTAATATTTATGGACCTACTCGAGACAACAAGGTGATCGCAAAAAAAAATCTCATGGTTTACTTCGCCTACTAATCAAGTTTTAAGTCTTACATGTCTAAAGTAAGGGTTAATTAATACGGGGTATTACAAATAATCATTCAGATAGCTACATGTATCAAGATCATATGCCAAAATGCTTATTCACTTAGAAATAACATAACTTTTTATTGGAACATCCAAGCTATGCTTTTGTAGTATAATTAGAAAGTCATGACATCCTCAACAGGAAATGCAACTCACATAATGGACCCATAAACTTATAAACAATATCACAACAAGAATGTCTTACATATGAGTAGGTCATATTAGTTCATTTCTTATTAACTAAACTCAAGCAATTAGTGTCATAATTAGTCATATCTCAAATTATATCTACATGGGTTCGGGGACTCCACTATTCTCACCGGTGAATCGGTAACTATAAAATTTAGGGCAAAATGCTCCTAACCACTATTCTCACCAGTAGACTAGTAAATATAATACAAACTAAGGCAAAACTCCCCTATTCACTATTCTCACGGGTAGATTGGTAACTATACTACACATGATCCCGACCCATATGGTGTTCAGCTATAAGTAATTAGCATCTTTTTTCTAGATTATTATCATCCAAGTATTTCATTTCTAGAGCTCAGGACCCTCACTATTCTCATTTATGGACCGGTAAATATAATATAATCCCAGATAGAACGCTCTTAACCACTATTCTCACCAATGGATTGGTAAATGTAACATAATCCAGGGCAAAAAGCTCCTAACTACTATTGAAATACCCCAAAACTTTAATCTAAGAAATTATTTTAAAATAGAAATTTATTAGGAAAATTAATTAAATTAATTATTTTTATTAGAATATGGGGAAAATTTAAGACAAAATAAAGAGGAAAATAATTTAGAAAAAATTATACCAAATATCCTAAATTAATATAAAAAGGGAATTTAATTATTATATTACTAAATATTATTATTTTAATATTTAAAAATACCAAAATATTCTAAATATCTTAACCAACCTACTCTTTCTTTTTTTTTTCTTTTTTTTCCTTTTCCTTTTCCTTTTCTTTCCTTTGTTCTCCTTTCTCCTTTTTGTTTTTCCCCTTCTTCCCCTAGATTGGGCCAACACTTCCCTAGCAGCCCAAACCCTTCCCCCTCTTCCTTCTATGCAACCCACCTTGTGCCCTCCTTTCTTTTTTCTCCTCGCCCGCTTAGCCTCCCAATCCTCTTTCTTCTTCTTCTTCTTCTTCTTCTTCTTTTCTTTTCCCCAGACTAGCCAGCCAACCCGCCTAACCTTCTTCTTCCTCCCGCTCCTCACAAGCGAGACCTATAACTTTGCCATCATCGTCCCCCTCCTTTTCCTTTCCTTTTCCAACCCCAACCAGGCCCACTCCTCCTCCCACACATGCCCCCTCCCTTTCCTTTTCTTCTCCCCCGACCAAACCTACAACTACCATTTGTAGGCTTGTATCAACCTGCCACCATTGGCCGGCGAGCTTCCCATACCTACCCCCTTGTCCTCTTCTCCCTTTGTCATATCCTCCCTCCATTGGCCTATAAATACCCCCAATCGACTCCCATTCAACATTTTTTTCTACCTAAAAAATTAACCTTCCTTGTGCCACCGTTGTCTAGTGACATCACCCAAAACACATGCCAAACTCCTCCCTCCATCACCCTCCACCGAACCACACCATTCACCACCTCTAATTCCCCCTACACTAGACATCCCATCTATGCCAAGTAGGCTACCCAATATGCCCATCCTCCTCCATCGCCACCTTTCTCGTTGTCGTGCACCACCATCTCTACTGCAACCACCACCTCTCCTACCTCCCAAAACACTCAGCAAAGCCTCCCCTACCTCCCTTACCTTCCTTTCTCCTTGCCTCCCTCTCCTTCACCCTCCCTCCTTCTCCACCACCTTCGGCTACCACAACAACCACCACCTGTGAGCCACCACCATTCCAACCCTCTCACTCTATAATACCCCATTTTTAGAAATGTTAATTATAAATTATATCCGTAAATCTTATTCTAATTATTTTATTAATAATAGTTGATCAGTAACCCAAAATAAATCCCTAAAATTTATTCTTGATTATTTTATCTTTTTCATTTTATCTAAACTTATCATAGATCAGATTATTTTTCTGCTCGATATCCTAATTTACCTAAATTAAATTTAAAATAAAAATATATAATATATTTTTCTACTCTCTCTCTCAACCTTATGCCATTTGTAGTCCCTTCCCCCTTAACACTTTCCCTATCTCCGTCATTTTCTAACTTCACTCAACCTACCCTCTACCGATTATACATATACACGCTACATACACTCTCACGCATTCAACACCCCAAACATCCCCCCTATTTTTTTCGACTAACCCCCCCGAGCGCCTCACCAACCTCACGCACGCATACAACCCTCCACTTCCTATCCTTCTTCCCTCTCTATTTTTGTTTGGTTTTCCTTCCGATCATCACCCCATGCACCAACTCCCGTAGCTCCTTATCTCCCCCTACATTTGCCTTCAACCATAACCAACCAAACAACCCCTACTTCAGCCCTTTACACCACCACCTTCCTCTTTTACACTCCCCTTTATTTGCCCCATTTGGTTCCATCATCTAGGCCCCCTCCCTAGCAGCCTCACTACCCCACATGCACAACACCCTTCCCCCATCACATCCCATCGTTCAGTAGCACCGCTACTAGCCCCAACTCTTTTCCTCTCTTTGCCCACCTTTCTTTATAGCTCCAGCAACCTCCACCCTCTACCATTCAAACCATCACCATCGAGCATCCTACCATCCCACCGAGCTTTCCAACACAACACCTAACCAGCCCCTACACACTTCCCCCATCGCAACACCTAACACCCTCCACCCCGTCACCACCAACCACCACCGCTAGCCAACCAGTCCCTACCCCATTTCTTTCATGCATGATTCACATTGCATATAGCGTGAGTGTTTTTGTATTTTTTAGAAATTTGGTACCAATATTAAATATAGGGGTATTTTGGTAATTTTAAAAAATAAATATTTTATATTATAATTATTATTTTATCTGATAGATATTAATTCGGTATCTATGGTATTATTTTTAGGTATGAAATTTGATTAGCAAAATCTAATAATTTTTAGTGGATACCACTAATTTTAGGTTTTTGCTAGAATTCAGGTAACTGTTATACCCTACTAAAATGATAAATATTGCATGATAGCACACTAGGATTTTTGGTGCATGAAATATGTTAAGCATGATTTATTTCAATATAATTATATGTTAATTATTATTATTATCATGAAAATGATAAAAACAAGCATGCTATCTGATGTAAAATATTCTAGGCACGAAAGTATGATTAAAATGATTCTAATGATGGAAAATTATTTTGTATGATAATTATATATAAAATAATAGATTAAGCATACTTAAATATAATTATTGAATAATTATTATAGATGTGTGCCCTAAGGACAATATAATCATTTTTATGTATTATGATATTTATCCTAAAAATTATGTGCAATATGTATTATTTGTTGTTGATTATGAGATTATATATTTTGTACGTTTTAAAAGTATATGATAGGTTTTTGTATGCAAAAACATGTGTAAGGGCAAAATAGTTATTTGACATAGCTGATACTTTAAATTTCATAATAAATAGTTAGATTATTTTATTTTAGCCTTTTCACGACAAATTAATAAATAAAATGGATGATAATCTAATAATTATTGGCCTCAAGGGCATTTTGGTCATTTCGACTGAATGTGCCCAAAAGTCAATAATTGGGCATAGGATGACCTTAAACTTTTAGTAGGTTGACCTTAGTGCTAACTTTGACATTGTTTTGGACTGTTGACCTTAGGGTTGACTAGGATAATTAGAAATAAAAGGAAAAAATGCATAAGTATGGAAATTGGAATAATTGTGCAATGTGTTTTTTTTTTTCAAAAGAAAGAAATATTATATAATTATGAAAAGTTACATCCAAGCCTATAGAAATGATCTATATGACCCAAGAAACCATTAAACTTAGCACTCTTACTAGAGTTATTACAAATAGAAGATATAACAAAGGAAATTTAAGTAGTTATCAAATGGTGAAATATGTGTTATTTGTGATCATCTTATAAAAATACTAATACGTAAAGTGGAATACCTTGAGTTTGGGAATGGTTTTTCCCTAGGGATAGCTATCCTAGAGAAGAGGTAGGAGTCCTCAATTTGTTTGTTTTTTTGGTGTGACGGTTGTGCCCCAATAAGGCCTTAGTCTACTCTATAGGTGACCTACGGGCCCTTTAGGGGATATCGATACTTAAGGATTAAGTGTCCTAGGTAAGGAGGGTACCGTGTGCCTTGTGCATTAGTATGATCAGAGTGTTGTTATGCCTTTGAGTTGGATGGTTGGATAGTATTGTAATGCATTGTGCGTTGGTATGACCGGTGTACTTTTATGTCTCCGGATTATTAGTACATCTCCCTCCAGTAAATAAAAATAGAAATGATATGATTTGATTGAAATGATTATTATTTGATATTGGATTAGTTTGGTAGTAACTATTGTGCCTACTTTTGGTTTTGGGTAGTAGCCTTTGTGCTTACATATGGTTTTGGGTAGTAGACTTTGTGCCTACCTATGGTTTTTATAGGGGCTGTTGTGCCTATCCATGGTTTCAATAGCAGCCTTTATGCCTACCTATGGTTGTCGGTAGTAGCTTTTGTGCTTACTTTTGGTTTCAGTAGTAGCATTCATACTTACTTGTGGTTTTGGTAGTAGCCTTGGTTTTAGTAGCAGCCTTTGCATCTACCTGTGTTGGTATTATGCCTGTAAGTATACCTGTGATATATGGATGTTATCATACTGTACCTGTAAGTATACCTGTAACATTATATAGGTTGTTATATTATACCTATAAATATACATGTGATGTTATAGATTTTATTATACTGTACATATAAGTATATATGTGATATTATAGATTTTATTATATTGTAATTGTAAGTATACCTGTGATGATATGGACATTATATTATTATACCTATGAACATACCTTTGATGTTATGTAATTGGTTGGGGTTAATGCTTAGATATGAATTATGTTGTAAAGGTTATAATTGTGGTGTAGAGTGGGTTTTGATTATTTTTTTAGAGAGCATCTTGGGATGCTTAGTTGATAAGTGTTATTATATTCTAAATAAGTATACATGAAAAGTAGGTAGTTTAGTGACTATTGCTTATCAGTTATGATTATTATATTTGGATCATCTCATGTATATCTTAATGTTTATAACATGTATTGTCATGATTCCTTAGGGTTATTGTATTAGGGTTTTCTTCTAATCATACTTTATATAGTATCTCTGGGTTGTTCATTTGGTAAGTTCAATTGTTTTAGATGAATGAATATGAGTAGTGTATGACCTTAATAGAATTTGACTATCTAAATGATTGTTGTATCTCAATCCTCGTATGTGTATGTATATGTCTCATACCATATTAGTTGTATGCCTTGCATGTGTTCCATGCTTTTTTATCATATTAGTATGATATAAAAGGTTGCTTAGTACCATAGTACTAAAGGGTTCATTTTAGTGGGGCCCTACCTATTCAATAAGCAGTGGAATTTGTAGGTCAGTTTTTGAGTCCAGTTGAAAGTTGTTAATCGGAGATAGACTAAATTGTGTGGGTAAATGATCAATATGGGAGAAGTTATATCAAAATTATGAAATTAGGGTTTTGGAAAAATAAGGATCTTAACTCTAGAGGACAACCTTATGACCTGTGTGATGTGCTTACTTGATTTAATGTGTTCTGTGCCTATGAATCAATAATGAATAAGGCATTAATCATTGAAAGTGAAATATCATGTGATTCGGACCATAATTATGTTTTTTAGATCTATTTTACTGGATGATAAGAGTGGCTTAGAAACATTTTACCTTGAGAATGTGTTTTTAATTCTACCAAATGAGAATAGTAGCTCAGGTGTATTTTCCGTGAGAGGTGATTGAGTTAATTCCACCAAATTAAGAATATTAGGGCCCTATTCTCATCATAAATATAAATATGAATTGAGGAACCTAATGGATAAAAGACATTAATGATATAAAGTGGAAGAGTACATGAGGCAGGACTAAAGTGATGTTTTCAAATCTGTTCCATTGGATGGTAATAGTAGCTCTAGAGCATTTTTCCCAAAGAAGGTGTTTTTTCATATCCATTCCATCAAGTGATAGTAGTGGCTCATGTGTGTTATCCCTGAGAGGTGGTTCAGACTATTCCATAGATTTAAGAATAGTGGGGTCCCTAAACTCACTCTAAATAAAAGAATGAAAATGGTGATATGTAATAAAGAGGCCTAGATCAGTATTTACCTTATGAGATTTTTTGTAAATTATATGTGTACTTATCATATTTTATAAGTGCATGCATTTATATATATTCCTAACTTGATAGTATTATTACCTTACTCAGTACATAGCAAATTGGCCATCGTTTTCATGGGTGTTGCCCATTCCCACGAGTAGAGGACGTTGTTGCATTTGTGTTGGTATTTGGGGACCAGTTGGATTTTTTTATACTTTTGATGCATTGTGTGGGGATGAGTGACCTTTTATGTGTACTGGGTGTTTTTACGAAGAGTTATGTTGTCCAGATGATGATGTTTTTACCCAGATATCTTTTAGACTCTTTGATCCATAATATCTTTTAGTTTGTATTCTAGTATTGTAACCTAGAGTTAATCTCCAAACTCATATTTGTATTTATAAAATCTTCTCTCATTTATAATTACCTTGTATTACTATGAATGGTTTTAGCCTTGTTATTGATATAAGGATGGTATGGTAAACCAAAATTCTATAAATTACAGTAGTAATACTTAATAATTTGATTATTTGTTTCTATTATAAATTGATAATTTTTCAGTAGTAAAATTTGTGATGCTACACTTTTTTATATCATTTCTATTTCAATGTCACCATCCTGTATAAAACTATAATTTTTTGATTCATCAATTACCACATGGAAATTTTCCTCTATGCACATTGTTCTTTTGTTGTAGACATTGTAGGCCTTTTCATGACTATAGTACCCTAAAACATAGTTTCATCACTCTCTGCATCAAACTTTCCCATGTTGTCTTTTTCATTATTAAACACAAAGCATTTTCATCCAAAGCTTTTAAAGTGTGTAAGATTTGGTTTCCTTCCTTTGAATAGCTCATATGGAGTCTTTTGAGAATTGGTTTGATTAGGGTTTGATTTAGTATGTAGCAAACAATAGTCATAACTTTTTCCCAAACCTTCCTTAATAGAGAACTAGAAAGTGATATGGTTCTTGTAGTTTATTCTAATTTCCTATCCTTATATTCAAATACTCCATTTTGTTATGGTATTCTAAGATCTCAAAAGTTATGTTCAACCCCATATGTTCTACAAAACTTAATGAACTTGTAATCAGTAAACTCAATTCCATCATCAAATATGATAGTCTTAAGTTGTAAGTTTGTTTCCTTTTGTGTCCTTTTACATGAATTACAAAAAATCATGAAATATTTATTCTTAGAGGATAGAAATATATACCAAGTGAGTCTTGAAAGATCATCCACAATTACATGCACATACCTACTTCCTCCTAAACTAGTAGTTCTCATGAGACCATATGAATCCATGTGAATAAGTTCTAGTAGCTGAGAAATACTTAATATTACATTTGTCTTAAAATTTAATTTTATTTGTTTACCTCTTGTGTAGGTAATACACATACCTTCCTACTCAAACTTTATTGTTGACGGTCGCTCTACTAGTTTTTTGGACTTAAGTCTATTTAGTAGTATCAAATTGACATGTCTGAGCCTTCTATACTAGAGGAGCAAATCATCCTCTATGAAACTCATACGTGTGAATCTTTCATCATTAATGTTCATCAAGTCTACTTGCTATAAATTTTTTTGTAACATTCTCATTTTTAGTATCTAAAAATTTTATTTTGCAGAAGTGTTAATTACCAAATTAATGGATTTTACCGCCATACTTAGCATAAGTCCAATTCCTTTAAATTTTTTGCTAAGGCTTAAAACAAAACACGACAAGAGTAAAACATTGGAAATAAGGGATAATACATAAATATAAGTTACATATAGTATACATCATAGAATAATGAAAATCAAAATACTTCAAGGGACCTAAAAGTCTAGGGAAAAACCGATTACATCATAATTGATACCCAAAGGTATAACATTGATTTTCCCTAACTATTATACTTGAAAGCCCATTATGAGAAAATGACCTTTTCCCTCGGTTTCACTTATCATTTCTCTATTGTATTCCTCAAACCACTCCATAACCTTCATATATTCATCTACACAAATAGTATTAGTACAAATTATTTATACTGAGTAAATCATAAAACCTCACAAGGGGTAGCATGCAAGCATTGAACATAATCACACAATATTCTAAAATTATACTGAAGAAAAAAGTAAAAGCCATAACAATATGTAATAATCATAGGATAATATATATAATATTATAGGCTTATGCTTAGGATTAAATCATACAAACTTAATTCATATCATCATGATGTGTACATCAGCCATATCTGACCAATCAAATAAATACCAAAAATCAAGGTAAGGTGTTGAGGAAACTATCAAACCCAAAAATTAAAATCAAATCCTTTTTATATTCTTACACAATATTTATTTTCATTTTTAATTACTTGAGGGTATACAATCAACCCGATGATATTAAGGTTTACCCAAACATATTGGTATGTGAAGGCAACATAATACCGTTACTCTTGAACCCAGAGACATAATAGTACGCTTGGTTATACTAGTGCACAAATGCAACACAATATCATCTAACCTTGGTCACCTAATCCTTAAGTGTGGATACCCCTTATATAGCTGGTAGGTCACCTATAGAGTGGGATATGGCCTTATTGGGGAACAACGATACACCAACAATCCAAAAATAATGATGGATACACGTCATCTCTAGGGTAGCTAATCCTAGAGAGAAAGTATTCCCAATTCAAGGTCTTTTGCTTTAATTATTAATATTCTATGAAGTGAACACAAATGTCACATATGACACAACTGTTCCCCATTTTCCTACTTAACTATTTTTCCTTTTATTTTCAATTATTAAGGTAAACCATAATTTTATTTTTCTTGGTTAAGAAAGGCCATCATCACTAAGGTAAACCTAACAAAATTCTAAGACCATCCCAATATCTAGTTATTCAAAAAAAGATGTATTAGTTCAAAAGTTACTAAAATGCCTTTGAAACCCTAATTTTATCAAGTTCCATATGAAATATCATTAGTATGCAAAATTGTCATGACAAGGTTAAAAGGAGATAATTCACATTATATTAGCATATATATAGTATTTGCACTTTATCGTTTAACTATATTTTGTACTTTTCATGTATTTAAGAAAATGCAACAACAAACCCTAATCATGCATTTTAATGTGTCTTAAATTCAATGTAGTATGTACATACATTTTATATCATGATTCAACATTTAATAAGGTAATTAATTTCATGGTGCATGTAAAGAAGCATTTTTAACCCTAGAATATATGACTCATAATTATTGTACACTAACCCTAATCATGCCTGCATGGTCTATGTTATTTATAACAATTGTAGCTACCAAGCAATATTAATCATGATATATTTATCAAGGCATTTATGTCATAATTTTATAAGATTACAAACCCTAACAAAACCCTAGACATAAATACATAAATCATTTAACATATGATGGATGCATATATCTTAACCTAATAATAATTGTATGTACCATTTATTTAGCATGTTATGACACTTAAAAGATATAAAACCCTAACATAATTCTAAATATAAGCAATCCTAACATGCTCACACATAATTTCTAGCATCTTATGAGTGATTGAAATTACCCAAATCTAGGGTTACAAAAAGAGTCCTCTCCAAGAACCTCAAGGGTTACTTAAGAAATTAATACTCAATAAAAAATATATTAGCATATAAAACAAGACAACGATAAGAAAAATATTATTCAAAATTGCTCAAGAAAAGGTTAAAAAATAACTAGTTAAATAACAACTACTCACATAAAAAAGGATGAGGTAACTATAGGAGGTGGCAAAGAAAAGGGGTGAGCAACGATACCTTTAGCTATTGCTAGGGGGTGTGACCAATAGCGAGCACTAGTGTAGGGGTAGAATTTTTTTGGAGAAAGGTACAAGAAGATGAAGGGGATTGGATGTTTTTTTTAAGGAAAAGAGAGGTGAACAACCTTCTCGGTTGAAGGGGTTAGGGTGTTTTAGTGACGTTAGGTGTTGGTTTGGGGTAGCTTTAACAAGATTTGTTAATTGTGTGGGTGAGGGATTGGTGGAAATGACTAGATCTAGGGGAATGTGACTAGTGGTGTTGTGGGTTGTGGAGAAAGATGGTGAAAAGGAAGGAGAAGATGTAGAGAATGATGGAAGGACAACATGGTTTCTCTTGCTCGAGGAATATTAGGAAGAAGGAGAGGGACACATTCTTTGCTCGCTAGGTTAATACATGAAAAAAATGGAGAAATTGAAGGCTTACGAGGATGGTGGCATAAAGAGAAGGGTCAAGCAAAAAATGGGGCGGGGGAGATGTGTAGAGGTAAGGTGTTTGGTAAGGTCACGCTAGGGTAGAGGGAGTAGGTTATGGCCACAATCTTGTATAGGGTAGGTAATAATTTAGGAAGATTAACTAGGGTTAAAGAAATCTAGTTACTAAGGGTAGGGTTACCTTATTTCGGTTGAGGTCTAAATTAGGATTAAATTTAGTAACATAATTACTACCATATATTTTTTTGGTAATAAAGTAATATCATTACCTGAAAGGAAAGTACATCAATGGTTCAACATTACATCAAAACCTCAAACCACCTATACATCAAGTTCCCCATTTATCAATCATGCTAAGGTATCTTTGAGCATTTGTGTTCTTGATAGTGCTAAAGCAAACAAAAAGCTTTGCTATCATATTTCTAGTGACTCTCATTGGGAGAGGTTTCTTGAATTAAAAGATGGTTGTGTTACGACTGCACCAAATATGGTATATAGTGGCTACAAAAGAGGCCCTCCAGATTTATCCTCTACCTCTACCTTTGGTGGTGATGTTAATCATCCAAGAAAGATAGTTATGCCATGTTGTGAACCTATGAGGAAGCATAAGCCAATTAAGGGTTGATCTCTAAATAATGTGGGCATAGGGGCAATGAATAAGGAGATGATTAGTGTCCTCATCATCTTGAAGGCAGCTTGGGCATTAAGCATCATTTAGAATATTCCATTTCTTCAACTGGGTTTTGACAATCAAGCTTTCATGGCATGCCATCCATGTTACAAGCTTATGTTTGGGTAATCCTGGGTGATTCCATACCAATTTTTCCCATGAAATAGGGGGAGCATATCTTCTGATTGTATTGTAAAGGCTTCTTACTTTGAGTTTTCCTGTAGAGCCACAAGTACTGAAAAATGCAGCACCATACTTCTACATGTTCAGGATTTGCTTTATAGTCTAGGAGGTGTCTTGTGGGGGTTTGATATGCTAAATTGAGCCATCTCAAATATATTTCTTATGAACCCATTTAACCCACAAGATTTCTTTGAGTTCAGTGAGTTTCTAGAAATATTTTGCAATGCAAGCCAGATTCCAGGTCTCTAAGCATTTTATATTGAGACCTCCTTCCTGTTTTGGCAGACATATTTTAGACCATGCAATGGGTGCCTTTCTTTTTAAAGAGTCCATGTTTGACAGGAAAAATTTTCTGCAGAGAGTTTCAATATGATGAATGAAAATTTTGGGTAAGAGAAAGACCTACAGCCAGTAGTTGGTTATACCAAAGATCACAGATTGCAGAAGTTGCAGACGACCAGCATAGCTTAGAAGATTTTTTGTCCAGGAATGCAATTGTGCTGTGATCCTATCAATGAGTGGTTGATGGAAGGAGATGGATAAAGCTGTGAAATTTAGAAGAACACATAGATATTTGAAAGGAAATGCACCTTCTTTAAAACCAAGCTGAGATAGGATGGAGTTTTTTCTTGAAACATCAAGGCCTCTAAAAAACACCTCACTTTTGTGAGGATTAACCACCAAACCTAAAGTTTTCCTAAATGTTTCCAGGATCGATGTAAGGTATTGGGCAGAGACTTTATTTCCTTTGCAGAATAAGAGGAGGTCATCATTAAAGCACAAGCTGATGATTTTTGATTTCTTGCAGTCTGGATGGGGTTTAAAATCTTTGCAGCCCCATAGGGTGTGAAGCAGCCCGCTGAGGTACTCCATGGGAATAACAAAAATGTAAGGGGACAGTGGATCTCCTTGTCTACTTCCTCTTTTCCCTTGAAAAGGTTTGCACAAAGAGCCTTGAATGGAAATTGAATATCTAATAGTTGTAATGCATTGCATGATGAGATACACAATGTGAGAAGGGAAGTTCAAGCCTAACAGAATTGCTTGAATAAAGGGCCATTCCATGGAATCAAAAGTTTTTTTAAGGTCAATTTTTAGCATCATCCTTGGACTTATATTCTTCCTGCCATACTTCCTGAGTAGCTCTTGAGCTAGCATGATATTATCACCAATCCATCTCCCTGGAACAAATGCTGATTGGTTGCAGGTTAAAATTTCACCCAACACATCAGGGATTCTGTTTGTAATCACCTTAGAAAATATTTTGTATATAACATTGCAACAAGAAATGGGTCTGTACTTAGTGATTTTTGTAGCATTCTTATTTTTGGGGATGAGGTGGAGTGTAGTGTTGTTCATGGTCTTTAAAAGATGTCCGGAGTTCTAGAATTGCTTGACAACCAAGATAATGTCTTTTCCCACCACATACTAAGCTTATTTGAAGATATGCGCATTAAAACCATATGGGCCTGGGATTTTAAGTTACCCATATTGAATAAAGCTTATTTTATCTTCAAATCAGAGATTAGGTGCAGTAATTTATTTCTGCTATGATGAGATAGGAGAGGGCCATTCTGTAGGACCTGAAGGTTAATGGCTGAGAGTCTTGGGTTGGCAGTGCCCAATAGGTGCTCATAGAAGTTTTGGATTTTAGATTCAATTTCTTTCCAACTAGTTAGCTGAGTGCCACTTTCATTGTGAAGATGAGTAAGGGGATTAGAGCTCTGCCTTTTCTTAATCCTAGCATAAAATTAGGAGTTATTTCCATCACCCAACTTGATAAAATTAAATTTTGCCTTCTACTGAAGAAATTTTTCTTCAATGATCCTTTTATCCCATCACTGCTTTCTAGCTGCCTTCTCTTGCTGAATAAGGGTGGGGTTCATAGGGTCAGTGAGGAGGAGATGGTGGATAGCATCCCAGCTCTTTTTTGCCTTATCCACAACTTCAGTAATGTTCCCAAAATTGCTTTTACTGAAAGATTTGCAAACTACCTTTAGTCTCTTCAATTTTTGGACAACTTGGAATTGCTTTGATCCTACAATTTGGACATCCCAGGCCTCTTTTACTTTTGTGAGGAATTGGGGATGGGAGGTAAGGAAATTACTGAATTTAAATGGCTTCCTACCCTTTGTATCTAAGCCTGTGAGGTATACTTCCAGGAAGTTATAGTCAAACAGGTAGTGAGGAATATTCTTGATGTAGCCTTTAGTGTATGCATCAAACCAGTGTTTATTTCCCATCCCTCTATCAAGTAGGCAATGAACTCTGTGAGGGGAGTCTTGATTGTTACACCAGGTGAAAGAGGGGCCTGCAAAAGGGATAAAGCCCAGGCCACAACCATCAATATAGTCTTTAAAATCTTGTATATCTCCATGGTGTAAGATACCACCTATTTTTTCATCAACAATCAAAATGGTGTTAAAATCCCCAATAACAATCTAGAGCAATTGGGTGAGCAAATTAATTTTGGTTATGTCTCTCCATAGGGAAGACCTGGCTTGACCTGTGTTGAAGGTGTAGACAAAAGTAACAGCTAATGACTTTTGCCTAGGGAGAAATATTATGAGGCAGTGGAGAAGTTGATCTGTCATCTCAAGAACTTGCAGGTTGATACAATCTAGCAGCCAAATCAAAAGAATCCTACCATTGTAATGGTGATCATGATTGGAAATGCAACAGTAATGAGGGGCAATTTTTTTATGACAGGAATGAAGATTGAATTTTTTTTATTCTAGATTCTAAAAGGAAAATTAAGGGAAATTTCTTCAGGTGGAGATATTTACAAAGACTCTTTTGTTTCAGAGGAGCATTCACACCCTTGATGTTCCAAATAGCAAAGGATGTCATGGTTGGGGAGAAGAGGTTCCTCCTGGAGGGGGAATGCCAACTTCCTGGTCTGTGTCAGAGTCATGAACAGAGAAATTAAATGGGTGTAAGGAATATAGCAGGTTAACTGTATGTCTTGCAAGATCACACTTAGCAGATTTTTCCTTTCCTTTGTTAGGAATTAATTGTCCTGGTTCATGTGGTTTAGGTCTCTTATCAGTAGATGAAACATGAGAAGAGGTTGAGGGTTGTTCAAGAATACTAGGCCCAATTTTTGTTGATATTTTCTTCTCTGTCTGTGCATTGGTGAATCCTATTTTTGGTTTCCATACTTTGCTTTCTTGTAGATGGAAAGTGTTTTTCCTGCAGTATTTAGTGTCATGTCCTAGTGTATCACACTTAGAGCAAAAGAAAGGTCTCCAATCATATAACACTGGCTACTTTCTAGTGCCTGAGATAGTTTTAATAGGAATATGGTCGACAAGGGGCAGACTAATATCCATTTCAACCAAAATTCTTGGATAGGAAATTCTGCTTCTAGTTGCAGTCACCATATCAGCACAGATAGGGATTCCTAAGCAACTTCCAATACGACTAAGGGAATCAGCTAACCATTGTGCCAATGGGAGACCAGGTAATGTTATCCAGAGGGGCATACGTCTCCATTCAGTTTCATTGAAGGGAATGTTTGGGTTCCATTGTTTGATCATCAATGGCCGGACTCTAAAGGACCAGAAAGATTTTTTCTAAGATAGTGAGGCAATCCTATTGATTTTCAAACCGAAACAAAAAGAATCCTTGTTCATGGGGAAGAACTTGTGGAATAGCCTAAATTCCTATCCAATGGTCACTAATAGATTTCTTGATTTGGTTAATCGAGGGTTTGAAGCCCGATACCATTCCAATGAGCGTATGGGACCAATACTTCTCTTCTCTTTCAATCTCCTCTTTCCTAAGCTTTGCCGTAGCTTCACCATTTATAATCTCTAGGGGAGTGAAAGAGAGGTTCATTATAGGTTTCTCCCTTCGATTCTGAAGGATGACGTCTCTCCAGGTTAAAGAAATAGGAGGCAAAGGGTCAGGACATCGAGAGGACTACAAAGGGGAATTAAAAGTTTGATCTTCAAGTTGTCTTGGTCGCTGAGGGGGAACAAGATTGTCCAGGGATACTTCTGCAGAAATCTTGGGTTATTCCAATAAGGAATTTCGAATGGATGATTCCAGTGGGGTGGGAGATCGATCATTTTTCTTCGATGAAGGAGGGGTATCAAGTGATAGGTGATCACTTGCAGCGGGGGTCAGAGAAGCTTTCTTTTGGCGATTTCCTCTTGCCATGGCAAGAGCCGAGCAAGAAGAACAAAGGTGTAGTTATGGAGCACATGGGGCGTGTACCATTCTATCGAAACCTATTTATTAAGCTATTTGCTACCATATTTTAACTTAACTTAATTTATATGTAATATGTTATAAGACTACTTATATCAATAACATATTTAATACAAAAACCATATGGTAATTATCACATCTAATTACATATAATTACCGATTTATAATTATGGTTTCTAAAAGTGAGGTAGCACTCTCCTTCCTATACTTAGATAAATAATTAGGCACTTTTCAAGATGCACTCAACTTTGTTCCCCCTATTACACAATTGTGAAATATTAAGTAAATTATAGTTTAACTATTTTACTAATAGAGCATTTTAAATGGAATATGATGATGGCTTATCTAATTTACTTGAACTAATTATCTCACCTTTCATATTGTCACCAAAATTCATAGCTCCACCCATGAAGGCAAAGAGTGAGAGGAATTCATACTTTTTCCCTATCATGTGTCTTGATCAAACATTGTCAAAAAACCATAGGTTATATTCTCTCACCTTACCTTATATAAAAATTTAATTAATGATTTTAGGAAACTAAAGAAGTTTGGGTCCTAAAGGGATAATATCACGATAAAATAAATCATTTTTTATCTAAACAACTCTCATGTAAGAAAAAATCCTACTCATGGACTTAAAATTAATTAGATAAGCAAATTTAGTGTGTTAATACATATTATAAGGTGAACCTATCTTTTATTCAAACAAATCTGCATACTTCCTTTTCCTTAAGTCCATATTTGTGAGATTCTTTTATCCAGCATATCTTAACCCCTGTTTATAGTAATTAGTTGGCTATCCTATCATGCTTTCAACATATTTATTTGATTCTATCCATCCTTAGTTATCACCCTACCATTTCTATTTCATTATTCCTCAACATTAGTTCCTTCACTATCTTTCTCAAATCAACTAGCTAAATTTCATCAGTTTGACTATTCTTAAGTTCCTTGATACTTTCTTGTTGTTCAATGATTGAATTATTGTATTTGACCTTTATAACTTAGTTGTTTTAATATTTCACTAAGTTTTTTTTTTAATATTCGTATCCTTAATTCTACTTTTGAAAGTGTCAAATTTAAACTGAATTTCTTCTTCTAGATTAGTTAGTTCCTTCTTTTCTATACAAACTTCATTAATGTTAATTAATAGTTAATTAATATCCCTAAAATTTTCTCTTTAGTCTCATAATTTTACTTGAGTTTTAGATCAATAATATTTACCTCAATGTCTTAATCATTTGGCTAAAATTGTCCATTCGCCATCAAACATGTGTTTTTCATTAATTGGAGTTGTACGTGCTTTACTCTTGCCTTCTTTTGTTTGTGGTTAATTTAGCAATTGTCCACATACACACATTTTCTAATCCTTTTCATGCTCATCACTTATATACTCATTAGTTTCACTACCACCCTATGTAGTAACTATCATGGCATTATTGTAGTCTATTTTGGTGGGCCTTTTTTGTTTTTGTTTTTATTTTCCCAATTAGGTAAAATTAAAGTCCTATTCTCTTTTAATATGTCATTATGTGATGTATGGATATTTAGTATTTCATTTTTATGCTCTTGTTTGTGTCTTATTATATTTTAAAAAAAAGTTAGATAAAAAATAATAGTTTGGAATAGAAATTTCTTACCTCGGTTCCTTTGTTAATTCCTTCTAGTTGTTTTGTTTCCTTCGACGAATTTTCTAAACTCACCGGAGAGAAAAAAACTCCTCCATGTCAAAATATTATTTTTCTACTTCATTTATTGCTTTTAATGCTGATCCTTTTTCTATATGGAATGACTTAATGACATCTTCATAAGCCATAAAAGATCTTATGAGAGTTTCAAATGAATACTTAGTTAGATCCATACTTTCTTGTATCACTATAATTTTTGGCATGTATTCCATATGTAAGATTTTGATGATTTTTCTCACTTTATTATTTATGGAGTATTAAGTTCCTAAAAAGGACAACTCATTGACTATACTAGTGCAATAAGCCAACATATGTTTAAACAATTCATCATAATTATTTTAAATGACTCATATTTTTGTATAAGCATTTCAATATTACCCTATTTTATCTCTTTATTTTCGTCATGAAAAACCTATAAAGTGTCTCATATTTCTTTAGCAGATTTGCATGTTGATACACAATTGAACTCATCTACTCTTAAGGAAAATATCATCATGGTTTGTGTATTCTTCTTAAGATTTTCGAAGTCTTCTACAGTGTAATTTTTTCTTAAATTTGCTATAATTATGGAATCTATATTTTCCTCTATCTTTTATGGTCCAATCTATAAAAAATTCATACATAATAGTCCTTGGATTGTTAATTGAACCATGGTAATCTTACAACTGACAAGCCTTCCACAACTCTATCAGATCCATTCATGTTTGTCTCTCTAAGATGTTACCTCTTCAAAAGTACCTACTTTTATACCACTTCTTCGATTTAGAGCAGTGAAACAATATGAAAATACTCAAGTGGGGAGTAAATTTTGTATTCAAAAATTTTAACAACTTAACATAATTCATAAGTGTAATACCCCAAAAATTTCGAAAACTTATATTTTAATAAATTACTTTTATTTGGAATAGAATTGCTTTTGGATTATTTATTTTAATTATTTTATGGATTTAAGAGTATGTAAATTTGGATAAAATTATTTAATAAATTAAAAATAAATATTTTACTATTTATCATATTGTTTTATTTAAATAATTTTCCAAACTAATATTTTACCAACTTTATCCTTTTTTTAACTAAAATATTAGATTATAATAAATTAAATTATTAAATTAAATAATTTATCAAGAATACTACATTTTATGATTTATAAAATTAATTTAAATTATTTTCCCTATTTTACCATTTCCCTTTTTACCCTTTTCCCCTTTTTCCTTTCCTTCTTTTTTTTTTCTTTTTAACAAACAATATAAGAAACCATAAACATATCATGCTAAGCATACAAAACATGCATAAAATCATACTAAACCCTAAATGTGCTAGCATGCGTTTTTCCATATATTTAAGGGAGGATTAACGGTTACCTTAATCCCGCAAAATATCAATCTTACCAAGCTTAATTAGCAACTCAACACCTAAAAATAATATCCATCATATTTATGTTAGAAATAAGAACCAAAGTATAAAACTTTATAAATTTTAATTAATAAAACACTTAACATAAATTACCATTTTACCTTAAAAATTATCCAAACTATTTTTAAAATGAAGGGGAGCTCACACTGCATGGGCAGCGTGAGTTTCATTTAAAAATAAGGGGTGGAAGGGTTCAAAGGGGGGTGAAGGAAGCAAGATTCATCATTTTCGGGTTAGGGTCTTTAGGCTAGAAAAGAGGGTGGTTAGGGGAGGTTCTAAGGTAGGGGAATGGTGCAGGAGTGTAGAGGGGGTGTAGGTGGAGGCAAAGGACGGTTTCGAGGCGGCTCAAGGCGGCGGAGAGGCGGCAAAGGTCGGCTGCCGAGAAGGGTCAAGGGAAAGGCTGTGAAGGAAGGAAAAGGAGAGGGAAAAATGGAGGGGTTCAGGGGCTCTTTTTGGCTAACTAATGGGTGGCGATTGTAGAGGAGGTTGCAGGGTGTCGAATGGTAGGTTAGGTAGCGGCAGAGATGGCCGTACGGCAGCGGAAATGGTGGTTGCAGGTGGCTCGGTGGTAAGGGGAAAAATTGGGAAGAAAAAGGAAGAGGAGGAGAAAGGGGGAAGTGCGGGGCTCGAAGGGGTGTGTGGGGGTGCAGGGTGGTAGCAGGTGGTGGCAGAAGGCGGCGCAGGGTTGGGCTTGGTGGTTCGAGCGGCGGCGGGTGGTGAGAAGAAAAAAAAAACAGAAAAGGATGGGGAAGAAGGGAGGAGAGAAGGGAGAGCTCGGGGGAGGGATATTAGGCTCGAAAAAAATGTGGGAATGAAGGGCTTGGGAGCTGAAGAAAAGAAGAGGGAGAAGAGAGGGGGCAGGGCTGGCCGGCGGTGCTGCAGTGGTGGCAGGGCTATCGGTTGGTTGGGAGAAAGGAGGGGGAGAAGAAGGAAAGGGGAGAGGCATGTGGGGCTGTGGTCCAGGGCCGGTTTGGCTCAAAGAAGAAAGAAAACGACGGGGGAGGAGAGAGAGGGAGAGAGAGGAAGGCACGGGAGCTGCAGGGTGGCAGTCGGTGGCAGCGGGCATGGCGTCGAAGGTGCAGGTCGGCCGTGGGAGAAGAAGAAGGGAAGAAGAAAGGGACGGGCGGTCGGACCGGCGCAGGAAAGGAAGGAGCCGGCCGGTCTAGGGGAAAAAAATAAGGAAGGAGGCGGGCTGGGGAGACGGGCGTGCGAGCGAGGGAGAGAAGGGGGGACGGGCCGAAGGCCCAATACGCGGGGGAGAGGGTAGCAGGCCGAGGGGTCTGGCGGCCCAAGTCCAAGAAGGGGGGGGGGGAAGAAAAAAAAGAGAAGGAAAGGAAAAAGGGGAAAAGGGTAAAAAGATAAATGGTAAAATAGGGAAAATAATTTAAATTAATTTTATAAATCATAAAATGTAATATTCTTGATAAATTATTTAATTTAATAATTTAATTTATTATAATCTAATATTTTAGTTAAAAAAAGGATAAAGTTGGTAAAATATTAGTTTGGAAAATTATTTAAATAAAACAATATGATAAATAGTAAAATATTTATTTTTAATTTATTAAATAATTTTATCCAAATTTACATACTCTAAAATCCATAAAATAATTAAAATAAATAATCCAAAAGCAATTCTATTCCAAATAAAAGTAATTTATTAAAATATAAGTTTTTGAAATTTTTGGGGTATTACATCACTACCCCCTTAAAGAGAAACTTCGTCCCCGAAGTTTGGGTGTTAGCACTAGGGTTACAACAAGAGGTCCTAAGTTACTTGGGGTAACTACCCCCTTAAAGAGGAACTTACTTAACTAAGGAAAACAACCACACACACAAGGTTAATAATACAAATAATCATGCGGGGCCCGATGGACAGCTTGAAGAGATTACATCATGATCGATCGCTTGCTCATCTTCTTCGGTTAACGAGGCTAAACGGATTACTCCAAGCGCTTGATTCTGTCTATCCGATGTCTGCCCTAGCCTCTGGATTCTTTCACGGGCGCACTGTAGCATTCGAAACTTCTATGCCCAAGTTGTCCATAATCGTGGCACTGAATCAGCTTTCCCATGCAATCCTTGCCCGGATGGTCTCTTTTGCAACGTCAGCAGTGGTAGTGTCAATCTGGTCTCTTGCTAGACTTTGCCTTGGAAGTACTTTCATTCTTCTTACGTTGAGCTTTAGTTTGAAGTTGAGGCTGGTCCAGCAAAACTTTGCTACTGGGGCGATGACTCTTGGCTTCGGCCTCGGTCTCTTCATTCTTTCTCTTGCCTAGGATGGAGGCTTGTTCTTGGATCAAGGCATCCGCGTTACATGCTCCCTCATACACCGTACTCAGGTCGTGGAAACATTCAGCGCCCATCATGTTTCGGATGTTGAATCGAAGTCCTTGTTCGAATTGAAAGATTGTCGTTGCCTTGCTAGCTGCTATCCCGGGGGCGAATCTCAGCAACTCCGTAAATCGTGCGTAGTACACTCGAACCGATAGGTTTCCTTGTGTCAGCTCCACAAATTCCTTGAGTTTGGCCCTCTTGAGACTTTCTGTGTAGAAATGCGTACGAATGGCGGTCTTGAAGTCTTCCCATGATGTCGGCCGTCCTCCTTGAGTATGGAGATCTTCCCACCAAGTGTCGGCCGATCCTCGAAGATAGTATGACGCGATGTTCGTCCTTCATTCCTCGGGACAGTTGAGCGCCTCAACGTCCTATCGAAATCTCGTAGCCAGTTCTCTAAGACCACGGGGTCTTCTTTTCCATCGTAGGTCGGAGGTCGATGACGTGAAACTCTATCGAGCCAATCTTCTCCGATGCTTGTTGAAGGTAACGTAGCTTGAGGTTGGGGTACCGGGGATTGTTGGGCTAAACCCACGAGTACTTCAAACGCTCTCTCTAGGTTGTTGATTCGTTCGTCTTGGTCCATCTCGAGTTAGCTATAAAACAGAAACGTGTCAGGGAAGGTGCTATCTCTCAAGCTAGGTGATCTAAGCCTGGATCACTCAATCTACCCATACCCAACTCTCAGGACTAATCCGGTTTTCTCGAAACAAAGGAGAGATAGGTTGAAAACTCCTTTTTGGAATAATTTACGTGAAAAACTTATGTGAAATACCCTGATACTAACTTGTAGTATCGGCTCCAATCAATTAAAAATCGAGACAGGTTTTATGAGAATCTCTAATACCAACTTGTGGTACCAGCTTAAAAAGATTAAAACCGAGAGCGTGGTCAAAACCAGTTCTGACACCGACTTGTGGTATCAGCTTGAAAGGATTAAAACCAAGAACATGGCCGAAACATGCTACAAAATCAAATACAAATTTCAAAAACCAAATTTATATTCGAAAACGAGCGTGGCCGAAGGACCAACCGCCCTGATACCAACTTGTGGTATCAGCTTAAAAAGATTGAAATCGGAAGAGCGGTCGAAACCAACTCTGATACCAACTTGTGGTATCAGCTTAAACAGATTAAAAACGAGAGCGTGGTCGAAACCAGCTCTGATACCATATTGTAACACCCCCAAAATTCACTACTGAAAAATTTCGTTTTATTAAAAGATAATAGCGGAAGCAGATAAACAAAACGTGAACTTTGGGAGTAATACCGCCACACTTAGTACCAGACCGGTTCACTCATACCGTTCCAGTACCAAGTTCTAAGGCTAAGAAAATGAAATACAATTCAAAAGACATTCAACATGCATAAATCAGAGTAAATTGCAAGCTTCAACATCAGAGTAGCGCATCAAATCGTTTTCAGGAATAAAATCCACCAATAGTGGTCACTTTAACAACGTTAACATTTAAAATCAAGAATTTAAATGAGAAAGAGAAAGAGCCATGATACCGGAAAATTCCTTACTCTCCTTCCCGTAACCCACTTGAGTAGCACCTGAAAATACCTGCAAGGGCACTGCCCATTGAATAGGCAGGGGCCCCATAAAGGGAATCCCTTCAATACTACGGTACTGAGTAACCCTTTAATACCACACTTAAAGACAGGCCCGCATACGACACATAATGCAAGCCACACGCATATAAATAATGAGAGATGCATACATAACAATAACCAACATAATACTTTATAAGTCACGATCGATACTTTGGGCCTTAAGCCATTATTCTGTCATTAATCCATCAATATCATATTTTATGTCCATGTGAGTACAAGAACCCCACTATTATAGCCGGTGGACCGGAAGTCAACATACAGGGCAGAACGCCTCTGACCACTATTATTGCCGGTGGACCGGAAGATAAACACACAGGGCAGAACGCACCTGACCACTATTATTTGCCGGTGGACCGGTCTGGCCCCGACTCACATGGTGTTCCACTATAAGTGATTAGTATTTTTCCATAATCTTATTCACATACATAACTGATTTTATTGAGCTCGGGACCCCCACTATTATTGCCGGTGGACCGGAATATATATGTAATCATCATCTAGGGCACAACGCTCCTGGCCACTATTATAACCGGTGGACCGGGATATATATAACTCATCATCCAGGGCACAACGCTCCTGACCACTATTATATCCGGTGGACCGGTACTCATAATGACACACCAGGGCAACACGCTCCTGGACCACTATTATAACCGGTGGACCGGTACGCAATATCACATACCAGGGCAACACGCTCCTGGACCACTATTATAATCGGTGGACCGGTACGCAATATCATAAATCACTAGGCCCGGCTCATTAATATTCCACTTTCAATTATCGTATCTTTCCTTTCGTTAATCAGCACACCAATCATATTTATTTGCCTCGATTGGGAGATCGATAACCCGGGACACAAAGGTACACCGGTCGTACCGGTGCATATCAGCTACTCAGTACCCTTTAACCATGAACCCAAGGACGCAAAGGTACCCTGGTCGTACTGGTGCATAAAGCTAACTCAGTACCCTACCGACAAGGACACCTAATCCATAAGTATGCATACCCCCTAACTAGGTCCGTAGAGCTAGGAAGAGTAAGATATAGGGCCTGGCTGGGGCACAAAGGCACACCAGCAAATACCAGAATAATCGTGGACTAAACCACGTCCTTAGGGTAGCGACCCCTAAGGAGTCACCATTCCCGATCTCGAGGTCTTTCACTTTAAGTAATAGTGTCTTAATTAAGGTGATCACAGAAAGCACGATGATCCGATACTTATTCACTTTCAATCGTTTCAATATCATTAATCATTTCTTATTCAGAGGATTATCCAGGATGTCACAGAGAAACCATCAAGGCCATACTAATCATTAGATACTCTTACTTGGCTAATCAACATTATTTAATCATATTAATGTTCCACAATCTCAAAGACAT
The DNA here is from genome assembly GCA_030549775.1 of Tamarix chinensis. Classification (NCBI taxonomy): domain Eukaryota; kingdom Viridiplantae; phylum Streptophyta; class Magnoliopsida; order Caryophyllales; family Tamaricaceae; genus Tamarix; species Tamarix chinensis. Next base: position 57,809,340 of record CM060177.1, on the reverse strand, counting down.
ATTAGGTACAAATTACTCATTTTCCCTTTACTTATATAATTGTTAAGTATCCATTCCTTACTTGATAAATTACCACATTACCCTTAAGGTTGCATAATTACCAAATTACCCCTTGTCCACTTTAGATTACCAAATTGTCTCCTACACTTTTTAAACCACCGTTCACCCCTTATGATTACTACACTTGTCATATTTCCCTTTTGGTTGGTTATATTACCGAATCGCCCTTCTCCTTTGTTATAATTACAAAACTGCCCTTGAGTTGGATAAATTACTAAATTACCCTCCTTCATTATCATGATTACTATTTTGCCCCTTTAGTTGGTTAGACAATTATCACTTTACCCTTTTATCGGCTAAATTACCAAATTTCCCTTTTAGTTGAACAAATTACCAAATTGCCCTTCTCCTTGATCATAATTACCATTTTACCCCTCTCAATTATTTTAATTGCCATTTACCCTTTTTAATTATCACCAATCCCAAATTACTCTTCTTCATAATTACCAATATTAATTTACCCTTTTTCATAATCAAAATTACTATATTACCCTTCTCCATTGTTAAAATTACCATAATGCCCTTTAATTGGTTAATTTACCAAATTACCCTTCTATAGTATCATACTTATCCAATTGCCCTTCTACAATCATAATTTAATTGCTAAATTATCTTTTGTCGTTATCATAATTACCAAGTTATCCCTTACTCCCAAGTTTACCATAATATCCTTTCTTTTACAAAATTACCATTTTACCCCTTACATCCAATTTTACCATAATATCCTTTTATTTATGAAAATTACCACCATACCTCTTTTACTTTACAAATTACTATTTTACCCTTTTACATCCAAGATTACCATCTTTATCTTTCCTTACATAATTACCATTTTGCCCTTCTTTTCCAATTTACCATATTACCCCTTTACTTATAAATTTCCACTTCGCCATTCACTTATACAATTTACCATATTACCCTTTACTTATGAAATTACGATTTTGCCCCTCTACCTCCAAAATTACTATTTTACCCCTACTTCCAAAATTACCATTCTTACCTCTTACTTATAAAATTACCATATTGCCCCTTGACTCCAAAATTACTATTTTACCCCTACTTTCAAATTATCACAATATCCTTTTATTTACAAAGTTACCACAATACCCTTTTATTTATAAAATTACCATAACACTCCTTTTATTTTACAAATTACTAAAATACCCTTTTGTTTACCAAATTACCAAAATGTCCTTTTTCACTTGTGAAATTTCCACTCAACCCCTTTATTCAACATTTTATGAATTTTCTAACACTACATAAAATAATGGTATTAATACTTCATTTTTATTATCTAAGTCCACCAAATTGTCATTTTTCAACATAATACTCATTAGCAACTATACACATTGATTTATTTATCTCATAAGCATAATTACCAAAATACCCTTAAGCAATAACATCATTCATGCATTAACAACATGGTACATCATAATCAAGTGTTTAACATTTCTATCCATATTCCAACTCCTTCTTTATTTAACATACCTACGTATAGCATAAAAGTTATCATGCTTTTTCTTTTTAACAAACAATATAAGAAACCATAAACATATCATGCTAAGCATACAAAACATGCATAAAATCATACTAAACCCTAAATGTGCTAGCATGCGTTTTTCATATATTTAAGGGAGGATTAACGGTTACCTTAATCCCGTAAAATATCAAATCTTACCAAGCATATTTAGCAACTCAACACCTAAAAATAATATCCATCATGTTTATGTTAGAAATAAGAACCAAAGCATAAAACTTTATAAATTTTAATTAATAAAACACTTAACATAAAATACCATTTTACCTTAAAAATTATCCAAAAAGTTTTTAAAACCAAGGGGAGCTCACGCTGCATGGGCAGCGTGAGTTTCATGCAAAAATAAGGGGTGGAAGGGTTCAAAGGGGGGTGAAGGAAGCAAGATTCATCATTTTCGGGTTAGGGTCTTTAGGCTAGAAAAGAGGGTGGTTAGGGGAGGTTCTAAGGCAGGGGAATGGTGCAGGAGTGTAGAGGGGGTGTAGGTGGAGGCACAGGACGGTTTCGAGGCGGCTCAAGGTGGCGGAGACGGCGTCGGAGAGGCGGCGAAGGTCGGCTGCCGAGAAGGGTCGAGGGAAAAGGCTGTGAAGGAAGGAAAAGGAGAGGGAAAAATGGAGGGGTTCAGGGGCTCTTTTTGGCTAACTAATGGGTGGCGATTGTAGAGGAGGTTGCAGGGTGTCGAATGGCGGGTTAGGTGGCGGCAGAGATGGCCGGACGGCGGCGGAAATGGTGGTTGCAGGTGGCTCGGTGGTAAGGGGAAAAACTGGGAAGAAAAAGGAAGAGGAGGAGAAAAGGGGAAGTGTGGGGCTCGAAGGGGCTGTGTGGGGGTGCAGGGTGGTAGTAGGCGGTGGCAGAAGGCGGCGTAGGGTTAGGCTTGGTGGTTCGAGCGGTGGCGGGTGGTGAGAAGAAAAAAAAACAGAAAAGGATGGGGAAGAAGGGATGAGAGAAGGGAGAGCTCGGGGGAGGGATATTAGGCTCAAAAAAATGTGGGAATGAAGGGCTTGGGAGCTGAAGAAAAGAAGAGGGAGAAGAGAGGGGGCAGGGCTGGCCGGCGGTGCTGCAGTGGTGGCAGGGCTGTCGGTTGGCAGGGAGAAAGGAGGGGAAGAAGAAGGAAAGGGGAGAGGCATGCGGGGCTATGGTCCAGGGCCGGTTTGGCTCAAAGAAGAGAGAAAACGACGGGGGAGGAGAGAGAGGGAGAGGGAGGAAGGCACGGGAGCTGCAGGGTGGCAGTCGGTGGCAGCGGGCATGGCGTTGAAGGTGCAGGTCGGGCGTGGGAGAAGGAAGAAAGGGAAGGAGGGGCTGGCGGCTGGACCGGCGCAGGAAAGGAAATGAGGCAGCCGGCCGGTCCAGGGGCAAAAGAAAGGAGGGCGGGCTGGTGGGTCGTGCGAGGAGGAGAAGTGGCTGGGGGAATGGGCCTGTGGCCCAGTACGCAAGGAGGGGTAGTAGGCCGAGGGGTCTGGCGGCCCAAAGGAGCTGGGGGGAAGGAAAAAAAGAGAGAAGAAAAGGAAAAAGGGTAAAAAGAGGAAATGGAGAAATAAGAAAAATAATTTAGTTTAATTTATAAAATCATAAAATATAATATTCTTGGTAATTTATTTAATTTAATGATTTAATTTATTATAATCTAATATTTTAGTTTAAAAAGGATAAAGTTGGTAAAATATTAATTTAGAAAATTATTTAAATAAAATAATGTGATAAATAGCAAAATATTTATTTTAATTTATTAAATACTCTTATCCAAATTTAAATACTCTAAAATCCATAAAATAATTAAAATAAATAATTTTACAAGCCAATTTTATTTCAAATAAAGTTATTTATTAAAATATAGGTTTTCAAAATTTTTGGGGGATTACATCACTACCCCCTTAAAGAGAAACTTCGTCCCCGAAGTTTGGGTCTTAGCACTAGGGTTACAACAAGAGGTCCTAAGTTACTTTGGGTAACTACCCCCTTAAAGAGAAACTTACTTAACTAAGGAAAACAACTACACACACAAATAGCAACACAACCACTACGAGGAACTTGAAGGTAAGATTGAAGAAGCTATGTCTTGATCAAATGCTTGCTAATCTTCTTTGGCTAACGAGGCTGAATGGGTTACTCCAAGTGCTTGATTCTGTCGATTCGATGTTTGCCCTAGCCTTTGGATTCTTTCACGGGGCGCACTATAGCATTCGAAACTTCTCTGCCCAAGTTGTCCACAATCATGGCACTGAATCAGCTTTCCCATGCAATCTTTGCCTGGATGATCTCTTCTACAACGACGGAAATGGTAGTGTCGGTCCGGCCTCTTGCTAGACTTTGCTTTGGAAGTACTTTGATTCCTCTTACGTTGAGCCTTAGTTTGAAGTTGAGGCTGGTCCCGCAAAACTTTGCTACTGGGGCGATGACTCGTTGCTTCGGTCTCGGTCTCTTCGTTCTTTCTCTTGCCTAGGATGGAGGCTTGTTCTTGGATCAAGGCGTCCGCGTTACATGCTCGCTCATACACCGTACTCAGGTCGTGGAAGGAGTCAGCGCCCATCATGCTTCGGATGTTGAATCAAAGTCCTTATTCGAATTGAAAGATTGTCGTTGCCTTGCTAGTTGCTATCCTGGGGGTGAATCTCAACAACTCTGTAAATCGTGCGTAGTACTCTCGAACCGATAGGTTTCCTTGTGTCAGCTCCATAAATTCCTTGAGTTTGGCCCTTTTGAGGCTTTCCGTGTAGAAACGTGTGCGGATGGCGGTCTTGAAGTCTTCCCAAGATACTGGTCGTCCTCCTTGAGTTTGAAGGTCTTCCCACCAAGTGTCGGCTGATCCTCGAAGATAGTATGCCGCGATGTTCGCCCTTCATTCCTCGGGACAGTTGAGTGCCTCAAACGTCCTATCAAGGTCTCGTATCCAGCTTTCTAAGACTACGGGATCTTCTTTTCCATCGTAGGTCGGGGGTCGATGACGTGAAACCCTATCAAGCCAATCTTCTCCGATGCTTGTTGCTGGTAACGTAGCTTGAGGTTGGGTACCAGAGATCGTCGGGCTAAACCCACGAGTACCTCAAACGCTCTCTCTAGGTTGTTGATTCGTTCGTCTTGGTCCATCTTGAGTTAGCTATAAAATAGAAACGTGTTAGGGAAGGTGCTATCTCTCAAGCTAGATGATCTAAACCTAGGTTACTCAATCTATCCATACCCAACTCTCAGGACTAATCCGGTTTTTGCAACAAAAGGGAGAATTAGGGAAAAACTTTATAAAAATCGTTTAAACTTCAAAATTTCTATGAAATACTGTGATACTTACTTATATAATCAAATCAAAATATTTAAGAACCGAAGAAGGCTTTCAGAAATTACCTGATACCAACTTGTGGTACCAGCTTAAACAAAATAAAAATTGGAAGAGCGGTCGGAACACGCTTAAGAATCAGATACAAATTTCATAAACCAATTTTGTTTGTCAAAAACGAGCGTGGTCGAAGGACCAACCACTCTGATACCAAATTGTGGTATCAGCTTAAAAAGATAAGAGCAGAATGGAGGCGCGATCAAACATGCTTCAAAATCAAATGCAAATTTCAAAAACTAAATTTATATTCGAAAACGAGCATAGCCAGAGGACCAACCACTCTGATACCATATTGTGGTATAGCTTAAAAAGATTAAAATCGGAAGAGCGGTTGAAACCAACTCCGATACCAACTTGCGGTATCAACTTAAACAGATTAAAAACGAGCGTGTTGCCCTGGTATGTGATATTGCGTACCGGTCCACCGGTTATAATAGTGGTCCAGGAGCGTGTTGCCCTGGTGTGTGATTATGAGTACCGGTCCACCAGTTATAATAGTGGCCAGGTGCGTTCTGCCCTGTGTGTTTATCTTCTGGTCCACCGGTAATAATAGTGGTCAGAGGCATTCTGTCCTGTGTGTTGACTTCCGGTCCACCGGCTATAATAGTGGGGTTCTCGTACTCACATAAACATAAAATATGATATTAATGGATTAATGACAGAATAATGGCTTAAGGCCCAAAGTATCGACCGTGACTTATAAAGTATTATGTTGGTTATTATTATGTATGCATCTCTCATTATTTATATGCGTGTGGCTTGGTGTGCTGATTAACGAAAGGAAAGATACGATAATTGAAAGTGGAATATTAATGAGCCGGGCCCAGTGATTTATGATATTGCGTACCGGTCCACCGGTTATAATAGTGGTCCAGGAGCGTGTTGCCCTGGTATGTGATATTGCGTACCGGTCCACCGGTTATAATAGTGGTCCAGGAGCGTGTTGCCCTGGTGTGTCATTATGAGTACCGGTCCACCGGATATAATAGTGGCCAGGAGCGTTGTGCCCTGGATGATGAGTTATATATATCCCGGTCCACCGGTTATAATAGTGGCCAGGAGCGTTGTGCCCTAGATGATGATTACATATATATTCCGGTCCACCGGTAATAATAGTGGGGGTCCCGAGCTTAATAAAATCAGTTATGTATGTGAATAAGATTATGGAAAAATACTAATCACTTATAGTGGAACACCATGTGAGTCGGGGCCAGACCGGTCCACCGGCAAATAATAGTGGTCAGGTGCGTTCTGTCCTGTGTGTTTATCTTCCGGTCCACCGGCAATAATAGTGGTCAGAGGCGTTCTGCCCTGTATGTTGACTTCCGGTCCACCGGCTATAATAGTGGGGTTCTTGTACTCACATGGACATAAAATATGATATTGATGGATTAATGACAGAATAATGGCTTAAGGCCCAAAGTATCGATCGTGACTTATAAAGTATTATGTTGGTTATTGTTATGCATGCATCTCTCATTATTTATATGCGTGTGGCTTGCATTATGTTTCGTATGCGGGCCTGTCTTTAAGTGTGGTATTAAAGGGTTACTCAGTACCACCGTAGTATTGAAGGGATTCCCTTTATGGGGCCCCTGCCTATTCAATGGGCAGTGCCCTTGCAGGTATTTTCAGGTGCTACTCAAGTGGGTTACGGGAAGGAGAGTAAGGAATTTTCCGGTATCATGGCTCTTTCTCTTTCTCATTTAAATTCTTGGTTTTAAATGTTAACGTTGTTAAAGTAACCACTATTGGTGGATTTTATTCCTGAAAACGATTTGATGCGCTACTCTGATTTAAATATGTTGAAGCTTGCAATTTACTCTGATTTATGCATGTTGAATGTCTTTTGAATTGTATTTCATTTTCTTAGCCTTAGCACTTGGTACTGGAACGGTATGAGTGAACCGGTCTGGTACTAAGTGTGGCGGTATTACTCCCAAAGTTCACGTTTTGTTTATCTGCTTTCGCTATTATCTTTTAATAAAACGAAATTTTTCAGTAGTGAATTTTGGGGGTGTTACAATATGGTATCAGAGCTGGTTTCGACCACGCTCTCGTTTTTAATCTGTTTAAGCTAATACCACAAGTTGGTATCAGAGTTGGTTTCGACCGCTCTTCCGATTTCAATCTTTTTAAGCTGATACCACAAGTTGGTATCAGGGCGGTTGGTCCTTCGGCCACGCTCGTTTTCGAATATAAATTTGGTTTTTGAAATTTGTATTTGATTTTGTAGCATGTTTTGGCCATGTTCTTGGTTTTAATCCTTTCAAGCTGATACCACAAGTCGGTGTCAGAACTGGTTTTGACCACGCTCTCGGTTTTAATCTTTTTAAGCTGGTACCACAAGTTGGTATCAGAGATTCTCATAAAACCTGTCTCGATTTTTAATTGATTAGAGCCGATACTACAAGTTAGTATCAGGGTATTTCACATAAGTTTTTCAAGTAAATTATTCCAAAAAGGAGTTTTCAACAACCTATCTCTCCTTTTTTCGAGAAAACCGGATTAGTCCTGAGAGTTGGGTATGGGTAGATTGAGTGATCCAGGCTTAGATCACCTAGCTTGAGAGATAGCACCTTCCCTGACACATTTCTGTTTTATAGCTAACTCGAGATGGACCAAGACGAACGAATCAACAACCTAGAGAGAGCGTTTGAAGTACTCGTGGGTTTAGCCCAACGATCCCCGGTACCCCAACCTCAAGCTACGTTACCTTCAACAAGCATCGGAGAAGATTGGCTCGATAGAGTTTCACGTCATCGACCTCCGACCTACGATGGAAAAGAAGACCCCGTGGTATTAGAGAACTGGCTACGAGATTTCGATAGGACGTTGAGGCGCTCAACTGTCTCGAGAATGAAGGACGAACATCGCGTCATACTATCTTCGAGGATCGGCCGACACTTGGTGGAAGATCTCCATACTCAAGGAGGACGGCCGACATCATGGGAAGACTTCAAGACCGCCATTCGTACGCATTTCTACACAGAAAGTCTCAAGAGGGCCAAACTCAAGGAATTTGTGGAGCTGACACAAGGAAACCTATCGGTTCGAGTGTACTACGCACGATTTACGGAGTTGCTGAGATTCGCCCCCGGGATAGCAGCTAGCAAGGCAACGACAATCTTTCAATTCGAACAAGGACTTTGATTCAACATCCAAAACATGATGGGCGCTGAATGTTTCCACGACCTGAGTACGGTGTATGAGCGAGCATGTAACGCGGACGCCTTGATCCAAGAACAAGCCTCCATCCTAGGCAAGAGAAAGAACGAAGAGACCGAGGCCGAAGCCAAGAGTCATCGCCCCAGTAGCAAAGTTTTGCTGGACCAGCCTCAACTTCAAACTAAAGCTCAACGTAAGAAGAATGAAAGTACTTCCAAGGCAAAGTCTAGCAAGAGACCAGATCGACACTACCACTGCTGACGTTGCAAAAGAGACCATCCGGGCAAGGATTGCATGGGAAAGCTGATTCAGTGCCACGATTATGGACAACTTGGGCATAGAAGTTTCGAATGCTATAGTGCGCCCGTGAAAGAATCCAGAGGCTAGGGCAGACATCGGATAGACATAATCAAGCGCTTGGAGTAATCCGTTTAGCCTCGTTAACCGAAGAAGATGAGCAAGCGATCGATCATGATGTAATCTCTTCAAGCTGTCCATTGGCCCCGCATGATTATTTGTATTATTAACCTGTGTGTGTGGTTGTTTTCCTTAGTTAAGTAAGTTCCTCTTTAAGGGGGTAGTTACCCCAAGTAACTTAGGACCTCTTGTTGTAACCCTAGTGCTAACACCCAAACTTCGGGGACGAAGTTTCTCTTTAAGGGGGTAGTGATGTAATACCCCAAAAATTTCAAAAACTTATATTTTAATAAATTACTTTTATTTGGAATAGAATTGCTTTTGGATTATTTATTTTAATTATTTTATGGATTTTAGAGTATGTAAATTTGGATAAAATTATTTAATAAATTAAAAATAAATATTTTACTATTTCATATTGTTTTATTAAATAATTTTTCCAAACTAATATTTTACCAACTTTATCCTTTTTTTAACTAAAATATTAGATTATAATAAATAAATTATTAAATTAAATTTTAAATTAATTAAATTTATAAAGTAATTTAATTACAAATATGATTTTATAGATATTAAGTTATTATTAATTATTATTTATATTTTATTTTTTATTTTTATTTATTTCTTTTGTTTTCCCATTCTTATCACTTAGGATGCCAGAACCCTCGGCCATACTACTTTCCATTTTTCTTTTTACTAATGCAGACGTCTCCCTATCCTTCTTATTTATTTTTTTTAAGCTATGGCTCCTTCCATTTCCTATTATACATCCTTTTCTTCTTCTTCTTCTTCTCACGTTATTCACCTTCGATCTTATAAACTGCACACATTACTATTATTAGTTTTCTTACTTTCTTTATCTTCTTTTTATTCTTTCTTTCTTAGCACTAATAATATTACAATTTTCTATCCTCTCCCCTGTTTTTTTTCTTCACTTTTACAAATACAATTTACCACCATATTGCCAGAACTGCTCTATCTTCTGTCTTCTTCTTTATAATCATTTTTATTCACTTTTTTTCGACCCTATCTTCATTTCCTCTCTTAAGATAATTAATTCCAATTTATTATTATATTTTTCTTTTTTTCTTTCTTCTTTTCTTTTTTATCTTTACCATTTTTTATATAATATAAATTTCTTATTCGCCTGCATTTAATATATTCTTTGTTTTTTCCACTACTTTATTTTTTTAATTTATATCCATATATTAGTTTCCATTCCTTTCTTCTCTTTGTTTTCTCCCCCCTTCTTGGACTTGGGCTGCAGACCCTCGAACCTACCTCTCTCCCCGCGCGTGGGCCTTTGGCCCGTCCCCCCTTTCTACCTCGCTCGCACGCCCGTCTCCCTAGCCCGCCTCCTTCCTTATTTTTTTCCCCTGGACCGGCTGGCTCCTTCCTTTCCTGCGCCGGTCCGACTGCCCGTCCTTTTCTTCTTCCCTTCTTCTTCTCCCACGGCCGACCTGCACCTTCGACGCCATGCCCGCTGCCACCGACTGCCACCCTGCAGCTCCCGTGCCTTCCTCCCTCTCCCTCTCTCTCCTCCCCCGTCGTTTTCTTTCTTCTTTGAGCCAAACCGGCCCTGGACCACAGCCCCGCATGCCTCTCCCCTTTCCTTCTTCTCCCCCTCCTTTCTCCCTGCCAACCGACAGCCCTGCCACCACTGCAGCACCGCCGGCCAGCCCTGCCCCCTCTCTTCTCCCTCTTCTTTTCTTCAGCTCCCAAGCCTTTCATTCCCACATTTTTTTCGAGCCTAATATCCCTCCCCCGAGCTCTCCCTTCTCTCCTCCCTTCTTCCCCATCCTTTTCTGTTTTTTTTTTCTCACCACCCCCGCCGCTCGAACCACCAAGCCCAACCCTGCGCCGCCTTCTGCCACCACGCCTGCTACCACCCTGCACCCCCACACAGCCCCTTCGAGCCTCGCACTTCCCCTTTCTCCTCCTCTTCCTTTTTCTTCCTAATTTTTCCCCTTACCACCGAGCCACCTGCAACCACCATTTCCGCCGCCGTCCGGCCATCTCTGCCGCTACCTAACCTTCCATTCGACACCCTGAAACCTCCTCTACAATCGCCACCCATTAGTTAGCCAAAAAGAGCCCCTGAACCCCTCCATTTTTCCCTCTCCTTTTCCTTCCTTCACAGCCTTTCCCTCGACCCTTCTCGGCAGCCGACCTTTGCCGCCTCTCCGCCGCCTTGAGCCGCCTCGAAACCGTCCTTTGCCTCCACCTACACCCCCTCTACACTCCTGCACCATTCCCCTGCCTTAGAACCTCCCCTAACCACTCTCTTTTCTAGCCTAAAGACCCTAACCCGAAAATGATGAATCTTGCTTCCTTCACCCCCCTTTGAACCCTTCCACCCCTTATTTTTAAATGAAACTCACGTTGCCCATGCAGCGTGAGCTCCCCTTCATTTTAAAAATAGTTTGGATAATTTTTAAGGTAAAATGGTAATTTATGTTAAGTGTTTTATTAATTAAAATTTATAAAGTTTTATACTTTGGTTCTTATTTCTAACATAAATATGATGGATATTATTTTTAGGTGTTGAGTTGCTAATTAAGCTTGGTAAGATTGATATTTTGCGGGATTAAGGTAACCGTTAATCCTCCCTTAAATATATGGAAAAACACATGCTAGCACATTTAGGGTTTAGTATGATTTTATGCATGTTGTGTATGCTTAGCATGGTATGTTTATTTTTTCTTATATTGTTTGTTAAAAAGAAAAAAAGCATGATAACTTTTGTGCCATATGTAGGTATGTTAATTAAGGAAGGATTTTGATTATGGATGGAAATGTTAAATACTTGTTATGATGTAACATGTTGCTAAGGCATGAATGATGTTATTGTTTAAAGGTATTTTATTAATTATGCTTATGAGGTATATAAATCAAAGTGTGTAGTTGCTAATGAGTATTATGTTGAAAAATGACAAGTTGGTGGACTTAGATGATAAAAATGAAGTATTAATATCATTATTTTATGTAGTGTTTGCAAATTCATATAAATGGTGAATAAAGGGGTTGAGTGGAAGTTTTATAAGTGAAAAGGGTATTTCGGTAATTTTTGAGATAAAAGAATAATATGGTAATTTTATAATTAAATGGCCAAATGATAATTTACAGGTAAAGGATAAAATTGTAAGTTGTGAGAAAGAAGGGTAAAATGGTAATTTTGGAAGTAGTGGTAAAATAGTAATTTTGGATGAAGGAGGGCATTATGGTAATTTTGGAGGTAGAGGGGCAAAATCGTAATTTCATAAGTAAAGGGTAATATGGTAAATTTTATAAGTGAATGGCAAAGTGGAAATTTATAAGTAAAGGGGCAATATGGTAAATTGGAAAAGACGGGCAAAATGGTAATTATGTAAGGAAAGATAAAGATGGTAATCTTGGATGTGAAAGGGTAAAATAGTAATTTGTAAAGTAAAAGATGTATGGTGGTAATTTTCATAAATAAAAGGATATTATGGTAAAATTGGATGTAAGGGGTAAAATGGTAATCTTGTAAATGAAAGGGTATTATGGTAAACCTGGGAGTAAGGGGTAACTTGGTAATTATGATAACGACAAAAGATAATTTAGCAAGTAAATTATGATTGTAGAAGGGCAATTGGATAAGTATGATACTATAGAAGGGTAATTTAGTAATTTATCCAACTCAAGGGCAATTTAGTAATTATAACAAAGGAGAAGGGCGATTTGGTAATATAACCAACCAAAAGGGAAATATGATAAGTATAGTAATTAGGAGGGGTGAATGATGATCTGAAAAGTGTATGAGATAATTTGGTAACCTAAATCGGACAAAGGGCAATTTGGTAATTATGCAACCTTAAGGGTAATGTGGTAATTTATCAAGTAAGGAACGGATACTTAACAATTATATAAGAAAAGGGCAAATGAGTAATTTGTACCTAATAGGTCCTTGAGATTGTGGAATATTAATATGATTAAATAATGTTGATTAGCCAAGTAAGAGTATCTAATGATTAGTATGGCCTTGATGGTTTCTCTGTGACATCCTAGATAATCCTCTGAATAAGAAACGATTAATGATATCGAAACGATTAAAAGTGAATAAGTATCGGATCATCGTGCTTTCTGTGATCACCTTAATTAAGACACTATTACTTAAAGTGAAAGACCTCGAGATCGGGAATGGTGACTCCTTAGGGGTCGTTGTGCCCTGGATGACGATTACATATATATTTGGAGTGTTTACGAGTACCGGTCCACCGGATATAATAGATGAAAGACACTATTATGTTGCCCTGGTGTGTGATTACGAGTACCGGGTCCACCGGATATAATAGTGGCCAGGAGCGTTGTGCCCTGGATGACGATTACATATATATTCCGGTCCACCGGCAATAATAGTGGGGGTCCCGAGCTCAATAAAATCAGTTATGTATGTGAATAAGATTATGGAAAAATACTAATCACTTATAGTGGAACACCATGTGAGTCGGGGCCAGACCGGTCCACCGGCAAATAATAGTGGTCAGGTGCGTTCTGCCCTGTGTGTTTATCTTCCGGTCCACCGGCAATAATAGTGGTCAGAGGCGTTCTGCCCTGTATGTTGACTTCCGGTCCACCGGCTATAATAGTGAGGTTTCTTGTACTCACATGGACATAAAATATGATATTGATGGATTAATGACAGAATAATGGCTTAAGGCCCAAAGTATCGATCGTGACTTATAAAGTATTATGTTGGTTATTGTTATGTATGCATCTCTCATTATTTATATGCGTGTGGCTTGCATTATGTGTCGTATGCGGGCCTGTCTTTAAGTGTGGTATTAAAGGGTTACTCAGTACCGTAGTATTGAAGGGATTCCCTTTATGGGGCCCCTGCCTATTCAATGGGCAGTGCCCTTGCAGGTATTTTCAAGTGCTACTCAAGTGGGTTACGGGAAGGAGAGTAAGGAATTTTCCGGTATCATGGCTCTTTCTCTTTCTCATTGAAATTCTTGGTTTTAAATGTTAACGTTGTTAAAGTAACCACTATTGGTGGATTTTATTCCTGAAAACGATTTTATGCGCTACTCTGATTTAAATATGTTGAAGCTTGCAATTTACTCTGATTTATGCATGTTGAATGTCTTTCGAATTGTATTTCATTTTCTTAGCCTTAGCACTTGGTACTGGAACGGTATGAGTGAACCGGTCTGGTACTAAGTGTGGCGGTATTACTCCCAAAGTTCACGTTTTGTTTATCTGCTTCCGCTATTATCTTTTAATAAAACGAAATTTTTCAGTAGTGAATTTTGGGGGTGTTACAATAAGATACAACTTTTAACTCCCTTTTTAAGATGAAGAAACTCAAGACATAATCTTTTCTTAGACAATTGTATTCAATGTTTATTTTGGAAACTTTTTTCTTTGTATTTTATAGATCAGTTCTGATTGTAGAAATAAATAAGGAAAGCAACATAGGATATTATATGGTTTCTCTAATTAAGATATACTCCTCTCTTAAGTAGCATACATCCATGATCCTAATTACTTCTCTTATTTCTCTTAATAAGTAGTAGTAGATAATACAACTCTTTTCCTACATGAACTCTCAAACACTCATCAACGTAACACTAAGTTGAAGCACACTTCTAAATCTAGAAGCCAATCCACCTTTCTTAATTCTATCAACCTTCTCCCCTTTATGACAACAACAAAATTACAACTCATAATATCAACCAATGTTGAAGAAATTCTTAGTAGGAAATCAATAACAACACTATACAAACTATAACACATTTATTATAAATTATTTATTAAAGTATGAGAACTCTCTAGAAAAAAAAAACTCTATTGAATAGTAGCTTTCGATGCTATCCAAAAACCTAGAAAATCTCTTATGATTTATGTGAAAAACATTAGTTCAAATAAACAAATATCTCACGTAAAGAATAAAATATCTCAATAATAAAATAATAAAATCTAGAGATGTTTGTTAAAAACTATTAACTAAGTCAAACAATATATATCACTTAGATAACCAGTGTCGATACAACCAAGCTTATTCTACCATGAATAACCTTGGGATATATTCGACAATACAGGTTAACACAAAATCTTGCACTTTTCTGGTCAAACTAATTTAAATAATTAATTATCTTTAAATGAAATCAAATTTATTGTAGATCATTAAAAATATGTTAGAGAAAGATTCACTCAAAAATTTCCTTGAAAACGTAATTAAATTAAGCTTGAAAACACACTTAAAAATCTCCTCCTAGTTTTTTGGAGTGTTTCTATTATAAGAATATAAGGAACTCAAAATGAAACCCATGTTGAATTTCCTCAAAAGGTCTAGAGCATAATAAAATTTGAAAAACTTGTTTTTTTCCTTTTGTTATTCGAATTCTTAGGAGTACTTCATTAACTTATATAAAGACCTAAAATATAAATGTTCCTCCATGCTTTAAAATCTTTAGGCCAATTGAATCACTTTACTCAATTCCACATCTTGAATCTTCAATTTGCTTTACTCCAGCAATTTATGACCCATAATATCATTAAGCATGGGAATAGAGAGACTTCATTTGCTTGTTATCATTAAATTTAGGAACTTATTTTTATCTCAAATAAGATATCACCAGAGGCATGAGTATCTAATAAATAGATGAATATCTCAATTATGATAACGGTAAAGTTCATGAAATTTTGTAATTGTGATATTCATAGCAATGAGGCAATGATAATTCAATGAATCATAATAATCAAGCAAGATAAATAAATTTTAGAATTGCATAAATCCAACCAAGCTAACAAACACGAAGATGAGTATGAGTAGATGTAGAGTGCAGACACATATGTGAAAGGTCATATTATAGTGATTTGAATATTGAAAGGTGTAAGACCAAATCATATAAAGTTCTCAACATCAAGTAAGAATCAATAACATGAAAAAACAACAAAGCCTAGCTCATTGAATCTCATGTCATCAAGGAGTTTTATAAACTCAAGTAACAAAAGTGATGTATAGAAGAATATCTAAGCTGTAAGTATATACCATAGTAAAGGATGAGAAATTTAGTGATTTACTAGTTTATGTGAAATAAAAATTCATATACTCATTGCAATGAGATGATGATAATAGAATATTACATACTTAAATTCATGAAAACAAGCAAAGTTAGTTCACATATCATATTTGCATATGTATACTCAAGAAAATAATTGTCTCAAATACTTGTTATACCCATCTTAATTGAATAATAATGAATATGCAAGGAGTATAAGGGAGGATGAATAGGATGAAACCCACGCATAAGAACCAAATTGTAAAAAAGTATAGCAAATTGGCAAACGAGACAAGGGTATATATGTTAAAACATTAAGTTATATCTACATGTATCAAGCATAATAATTTAATCATTAGTTTGAGACATATTAAAAATGCATGGATGGAAAGCTAACAAAGGAAACATGTCCTTAGCACTTCCCATTTCATGTAATATCTAGAAGAGAAATGCAGTTTCAATGTATTGAAATTAATTATTGACATTTAAACTAAACTGGAAATTAAAATAAATATACTCACAAATCCATACATGGATTGCTTCTAATTATATATGATGTAGGGGCATCCAATGAACATAATGATTGTCATGTTGATACTAATCCTCAAGGTAAGGAATATGATTTAGCTTTCTTAATGTTGGAGCCTATCATGTTAAATATTCTTGATAAGTCTTACATACTTGACATTGAAAAACATTCAAGTTATTCTTGTAGGTATGTCACATACTTGCAAGAAGATGATGTTCATACACCTTGATGTGTACAAGTATTCCAAATCATGAAAGAATATAACATACATGAGATGATACATTAAAACAAGAAGGTAAAGTGATAATATTCATTATTTGTGTTAACTTGTTGTAAACCCTAACCCTAAGTATATTTTATGTAAGTTAGGGTATTGCTATAATTTCATGTATATATCCTAGTCAATTGTATAGCTTTGTTATATTAATCCTTAGTATCATTTAACCAATGATATTATGTTTTGGATTAAGGTTAATATGGGCTTAATTCAACCATGATTAATGGGTTGGATTAAGTAGAAATAATCGGCTGGATAGGTTAGCTCACCACCGACTCTTCCTTCTCCTATATATATACCTTTGCGCGCAACTTGTATGGAAGATTTAAATGATAATTTTTTGATCAAGCTTTGAGAAAAGTTAGCTAAAGTCTAATCCTCCCTTTTGGGTCGACATTGAGCAAGGAAAATCTAGGATTTAGCCTTCCTCAAACTATGTTCAACCACGACATATTTGAAGGCCATACAAATCTATCGAAACACTTTAACTTATGTTATCAAGTTCTTCACCTATATTCCATCAATTCACTTCATTTCTTTTGCATTAGATCGTGGGTGAAAGCTATACAATTTTTGATCCAACCTTCCGTTACTTTGATAAAAACCACATCAGTATAAGCTAGAAGGAGTATGAAGGAGAATATGTGCTCATTAAGAAGTATTTTTCGCAACAAATGTAACTTAAAGATAAGAACATGGAAGTTGATAAGTGAAATTAACTGCTAGTAAGATATAATAATTGTAATATTCATGATAGTTTAAGGCACATAACTTATAATGAAACAAATTTACATAACAAGCTTGATGTAATTAGCACCAAAACCAATCCCTCATATTCTCAAGTTAGCATATATCTCTACATGTTTAATTAATTATTGGATATAAGTGTACTTGAATTTTGCATGAAAAAGGTGTTCTCATCATTTTGAAACAATCTTATAATCCAAGTTTTGTTCCTCAATCATAAGTGGGTATGTCTAGTATGAAATTAGACATAGATGAATTAAGGTGACTTGCAGACATATATAAAATCTATATAATCTAAAATGTATACCATACGAACAAGGGGTAAACCAAATAATAATGTAAAATGATAGATAGATTTAAATGTAAAGGATACCAAATAAACCCCCCAAAATGTATATGGGAAGATAGTTTTGTCATTAGGGTGAATAATTTAAATTACATGTGACACTTTCAAGTGAGTTATTCATGTTGGTTTAGAGTTTACCATAGAGAAAGTGATAATTAAAAGTAGGCTATGACTCTTTTCTTGAAGTTTTCTAGAATACCTCTCTTTCTCAATAGTCATGGTAGAATCTCATAAGTGTATCCTTATTGAGATTTAGAGATTCCATTCAACATGTATCTTATAATCAATAGTAATAGAGAGCCTTTTATTCTTTTTTGGTTAGAATGTATAATACCTAAAAAATCTCTAATCCTAATTGCTATGTATTTGGTTTTATAACCCGCTTCAAAAATTTATATAATAGTTTTCCAATCTATTTATATTAAATTTGAGTATTCAGACACTTATTTCATTTATTTATGGAAAAACACACTTTTACATGATTTCTCTAATCATGTTGTTTTCACTCATTTTGATTCATTCTAAACTTATAACTCATTCTTAAAAATATTTCCAAGCTAATTCTTTCATTTTAATGCTTTCTGCATCATTTTTTTTGAATATTTTGCTCATGATTTATTTACTTTATAAAATATTTTATTCATTTACAGTAACTCACAATTTATGTGATTTTTTTGTTCTAAGACATTTCTCAATCTTTTTGGCTCATCTAAAAAGACTCTTAATTCTAAAATATTATATTATTTTATTCTCCTTGCAAAACTTTTTTAGGTAAAATATTTTTATCTATTTACCTTTATCAAAATTTTCCACATCCATTCAGATCCTTCTACACCCTTCATTAAGTGTTTTCCCCTAATTTTATTGTTTGTGCTTTTTTTCTTATCTATTGAGCTTCAAACAAACTTTGATACCCATTATATATAGATATATATAGGTTCTTAATTTTTTTTCACACCTTCCTATATATTTTATTAATTGTTTTAGATTATTTCCATAAATACATATGTTTGGGTATTCTCCGCATTTTAATTTATTAATCTAATCTCACTAACTTCCTAACCTTCTAGTTTGATCCTAACTAAACTATAACTAGCTTCAAAACATGATGCACCATAGTTGACATTAGTTAACCAAAAATGCAACAATAATTACATAACCATCATATTCTTTGTACCTAAAGTTAATTCTACACTTATCTTTTCAATATAGTGTTAACCATGCTTTTAACGGACCCATTTCACCTCTATTTCATGCCATTCTAGATTCCTTAATCTTGGCAGCATGCCTCCTTTATTCCCTATTCACACTCATGTTTTTATTTTTATTTTCATGCAACTATCACAACTTGCACCTTTCCTCCTTGTCCTTTCTCTACCATCAACTCCTATCCTATTTGTGCCCTCCTTCTTCAACCTTCTTACTCATCTTAGTGTATCTGGTTCTCTTTATCTCTTTTTCATGGCTTCTTGTTGTGTTTTCTCCCCCATTTTCTAAACACTTGAATGCTCGCAAAGTTGATCAGGTTTTCTACTTCTAACACCTATAACCCTCTCAAATCTCCTCTATTTTATTTCTTTATTATTGTGTTGGATTCCTTATAATATATACTCTAAGAGCCTACATTTTCATTTGGAATATCTAGCCTTTACCCTATTTTAGCCCTACTCCCCCCTCATTCTATTATTTTATGTTGATCATCAAACCCATTTAGAGTGCTTCTAGCTTCTTCTTTTTTCTCAAGCATTTCTTTTTCTTTTTATTTTTCTTTTTTAATTTTGGATTTGAATCCTTGTAATGCATACTACAAGAACCACCTAACCTTGATATTTACACATTTTCTTTGGTCCCCCTTTTATGCCATGATTCCTCCTTTCCTAACCACCTTAGAACTATTGTTGTGTGAGTTTCTTGTAGTAGTTCTTTTCATGGTTGTTTTTTATGGTTTCACCTATTTTCCCTTTGCTTTTCCTCATATTTTTGTTTCCTTCAATTACCTAAATACTTAACTTCACCCTAGTCTTCCATGCTTGATTGATATTACTTGTTTTATATGTTGTGTTGTGCCAAATCATGGCATGTTTTTACCAATATCTACCTATTGAGGTGGTTTAATGAGGAGGTGGAGAAGAATTTTACTTTACTTTCTTGAAGATTAGCTTAGAAGTAAGCTTTTCTTATTCTATTGGTATAGATTTTATGTGTTAATATTTGTCTTAAATTTCCAGTGTAAATGAGCATGTTGTATTACATGATATATATGTCAACTTCTTTGTTGATCACATGGTGTGAATCTTCAAAGGAAAAGAGAGAATTTGAAGGTTAGATTGAAAGGTAGGGTCTATGGGTTAAAGATTAAGGGAGTGATGAGAATCTTCAAGCAATATTCAACCTAGATGTAAAGAAAACTATGAATCTTCAACAAAGATTCAAGAAGAACATATCTTTGAATGTTTCTCCAAGGACATATTTAAAGGCTCTAAGTAAGATTACTCCAAGTAGTCTTAGGAATAAATTCACCCGAAAGAGAGAAAGATAGCCAAATATTAAACTTTTTATTAGATTTAATTAGATTTGACTCTTCCACTTCTCATGTGATGAGTTATGCCTTATATAGGTAGTGATGTGTTCACTAAGATAGCCACATCAATGAACACATGGATAAATAACACACTAACTTCTAATACCAACATCTTAATAACTTATATAATGCATTAATTGAACTATAAATTATTACAAAAAAACATAGCTAATTATTACATAGAAACATCTAACAAAAAGTCTTAATTTATATAAGAATGATAAGGTCTTTTTTGACTTGAAAGTTTGACTTTAATTCATAATAGCTCATTTGACTTGTAATAACTTATAACATAAGAAGAATCATAAATGTATTTACATCTTGAAACTTCTCGTTGGAAATATGTTACATAACTACAAGAATCACTTAAAATATACCTATTATGGTTAGTTAATGTTTTATCATCAAAGGCACATATTGTAATAGACTACATTATTAAGAATGCCGAATGCTCATTATCATGAGAATCCTTATATGCATCATGAAAATCCATGCATGCTCTTACATCAACATTTTTTTTTATATTTTAACATGATTATATGTTTTAACCTTGTATTCATATTTTATTTTTTGCTATCATTTTAAGTGAAAAAGGCTTCAATAAAGAAAATTTTAACATATTAAATGTATTTCTATGCATGGTGTTAAGTTGCTAAAACTTTATATAATATGCTTAGAATGTGTTACCCTATAACTTTGTGATATCAATGAAATAAGCATGTTTGGTTAAGTTTTTGGCATTTTTCCCTCTTGGTGAGCCTCAAGCATTAGCCTTTTGGTTAAGATTATGCTAATTTAGTTTGTAGTCTTAATGTCTTAATATTTCTATTATTATTTAAGTGTATTGGCATGAGTTTGGGTTAGCGTGGAGCTAAGGGCATATGCCCGAAATTTGAACTAAGGCACTACCATGGGTAAAATGGTCATAAAAATAAGTAGTTTTTTTTTTTGCAAAATGAGATGTTACCATATCATTTACTAGACCCTCTACATAAAATTTTATACATCATAAATCTCAATTTTGAGTTCTATAACTTAACTATAATTAAAATGAGTTTATAGGTAAACAAAGTAAATTAGAAGGTATTTTGATACTTTCACCTATTTTTGTTGTCGTTTAGGGGTGTTTAAACTTGTCCTAGAGAATTAAGGTATAATAATATTGAGTGATTAACCTTAGTTATCTAAAAATACCTAACCGAGTTAAAAAAATTCATAAAATGAGAATAAAGAATGTTAAGGGTGAAAGTTTTATTTTATATGTTTAATTTTAAGTTTAACTCACATTTTTAGCTTCACCATATTTAATGTGAGGTCTTTAAGTGTTGTATTCAGTTTGGTAAATTAATGATTTGAATTTGTAGTTAAATAACTTGAGTAAATATTTAAGATTTATGAGTATAACTTGGTCTTTTTACCCTTAATTTAACCTTCTTAGGTCATGCTTGGCTATAGTATAACCTTAAGATCGTTTTTAGCTGAAACCCTTAAATTAAGTGGCTTGATTCATTTTTTTATGTTATCCTTAAATATTAGAGATCAATTTTAGCTTAGGTGCAAATAGTATTTTCATGTCAAATTTTTTTTCCAGTAGATGCAATATTAGCCTAGGTGTATTATGCCATAGGAAGGTACTTTATGTTGTTTGCATTTCTAGAGTACTTAGTTTGAGATTTAGATGTCGTGATCACTAAGTAAATATGATAACTCAATATTATAGTTATATTTCAGCGCATGTCAATGTTTTTGATCCTTATGTGTTATCGCATGCTTTAATTTATGCATACCATGATCAATGTGCAACATGGTATGTCTTATGAGTAACTATGTTTACCAATGCATTGCATACTAAAGCCATTTATGGTTTTATGTGGATCTTGTTGATTTTGGAGGAGTGGATTTTGATGTTTTGTAGGTTTTTAATTATATTTGCTCTTTTTTTATTGTTTTGTCTGCGATGAATGATTATTAGGTGCAATTGTAGAGTGTTATTTAATTATTTCTTATTTCTCATTTTTTTGGAAATTTAATCTTATAAATATCTTCTTAGTGCATTCTATTTAATTTTATCACATTTGACATGAGCCACTTTTAGCGTGGCAGCCGACATAGATTAGGTATAAGGATTACTTTATCTATATTGAATGTGGTATAACACCCCTATGTTTTATATTTAGCTTTAACAAATATTTTTTTAAAATGAATTTAAAATTTCTTTTCACTAATGTGGTATAACACCCTTGTGTTATAGAATGTGTTAGGACAAACCATCCATAAGAGTACAAAATACATGATGACTACATATGTATTTTTTGGAAAATATGCAAAAGATTATGTTATCAAGTAAAATGTGAAAGTACAAATGCCAAGAAAGATAAATCAAAACTCTAACCTAAGGAGTTGAAATGGAAAGAAAACTTATTGAAAGATTTAAAATGGCAAATACTCTCTAATTTTGTAGCTAAATCTTTAATGATTAATGTAATTATATGCCTCAAGATCTTTTCTTGCGTATGAAAAATACGTAAGCACTTGCAACTAACAAGAGGAAAGATCTTTCATCCAACTTGGAGGTCCTATTCCTTCTCATTGCATCCATCACATGATAGTTGGGAAAGAATAAGCATGATGAATCAAACGAAGTCCCTATATAATGGAGCACCACACCTCCCTTGCAATTTCACGTTGGAAAAAACAAATGTTCTAGTAACTCCCAATATTGCTTATATAGCACACACACTTAATCCATTGCCATACCCATTACATATATACAATTTTTAGTGAAAAGACACCAATGAAAAATAAGCCATAAGTTGAGCCTATGTGAGGGCACCGTGATGGCATTTTACACCACTTTATGTCAAGTAATAAGATCTCCCTTAGGTGTTATTAGATCATAACATTTGACAATACTATATGAACCAATAATGGCAATGTGAATATACTTGTGTTTTTTAAGAACACCTCGTAGAGTTGGATATAAATGCAAGATTTTCCTCAGGGACCAATAAACATTACTTCTCATAGGAATACAACAAAGAACTTGATTAATTAGGATTTAACTATGTACCCACTTCAACCAAAATACATCCTTCTTCGAAATTCATGATGACTAAAATTGTGAAGCTTATCATATATTGTGAGTTGGTAATTTTAATATGTCACTTATGTATTACTAAAAGGCATGAGCATGAGTCTACTGCACCCCCTTGAGTAATTTTGATTAATTTTTTGAGGTATAACAATAGTTAATATTAGTATATACTTAATTATGCTTTTGATAAAAATTTATTCTCTTGATTTTCTACTTTTAATATACTAAATTTTGATATAATTTTTAGGTATTGAATTTTACTAATCAAAGCTCAAACCTTTAATTGGGGTACCGGTAAGGTTTAATTATTGCTGGAAATAAAGTAACCATTATACCCTACTAAAATGTGTGGATGTACATATGCTAGCACATTAGGGTTTTTAATATGTTTATGTGCATGATGTATGACGTTAAGTATAATATAATTTGTGGCATATGTTGGTTGTTGAAATGAAAAGCGTGTTAATTTATGTGCCATGTGTAGAAATGACGGCTAAGGAAGGAGCCTTATGGTTAAGGATAATGTTAAATGCTTATATATGGCATGATAAGTTAAATGTGGCAATGGATAATGTTAATATAAGCCCTAGGGGAATTTTAGTAGTTTTTCATGTGCAACAGGTGTGCCCTAAGTAAGTGTATATGGTAGGTGCTAATGAGTATTAATAATAAATAATAATAGTTGGTGGTGTTAGATGAGGTATGTGGACCATGGATGTTAGTGTTTGGTGTAGAAAGGGTATTTTAGTAATTTTTGTATGATAAGTGCGAAATGGTAATTTAAAAGAATAAAATGGGTAATATAATAATTTAATATGTAAGGAGGGCATTTTAGTAAATTTTCATGGAAAAGAGGATAACTTGGCAAACTGTGAGTAAAAAGAGTGTGCTGGTAAATTAATTAAATACGAAGGGCATTTTGGTAAATTTAGCATAAAAAGGGATGAATTGGTAATTTTATAAACATATGGGGTAAAATGGTAAAATAATAATTAAGAAGGTTATTTTAATAATTTTGTATAAGGGAAGGATAACTTGGTAATTTATGAAGTAAAAGAGGTAATTTGGTAATTTTGCACGACAAGGGGTAATTTGGTAATTTTAATAAGTATGAAGGGTAATTTGGTAATTCAACTAACCAAAAGGACAATTTGGTAACCTTAAGAGCAATTTGATAATTTAACTAACTAAAAGGGGCAATTTGGTAATTTTAATGAGTATGAAGGGTAGTTTGGTAATTTAACCAACCAAAAGGGTAAATTGGTAATTTTAATAAGTATGAAGGGTAATTTTTTTAATTTAACTAATGAAAGGGTAATTTGGTAATTTTACTAAGTAAGAAGGGTAATTTAGTAAATCATATGACAAAAAGGAGAATTTAGTAATTTAATAAATTCAAGGGGTAATTTGGTAATTTTAATAAGGATAAAGGGTAGTTTAGTAATTTAACCAATTGGGAGGATAATTTGATAACTTCATAATTATGAGGGGTAAAGTTGGTGATTTAATAAGTATAGAGTGTAAATTGGTAATCTAACAAATATAAGGGGTATTTTGAAAATTATGCAAACATGAAGGGTAATATGGTAAGTTGGCAAATAATAAGGGGTGACATGGTAACTTTACAAAGAATGGGTATTTTAATAATTATTGTAAAAATATGGTTAAGGCCAAATTATGTGTGTTGGGCTATGTGCTTGTATCCCATGTGGTTATGATTTATATGCATGCAACATAGCTTGCTAAGCATGGAGCCAAGGTGAGTTGTATATGTGTTATAATGTCTTTAATATGGTGACATGACTTGTGTTTCGCATTATGCCTTATGTATAGTTGCCCTATATGAAATGTATGCTAGGTGTCCTTAGTAGAATGGTGAAGTTGTGGGGAGATAAACGAAGTAAAGAGATGGAGTGGTAAAAGGGAAACGAGAAAGACCTAAGTACCTTATGACTTATGGCTGTACAAATATATGGATTATATGAATAAACTAAGAGGCAGGAATAGATCTTGCTTGGAAAGTAAAAGGCTTTGCATGGAGCAGTAAATCTTTGCATGGAGGTAAATTTTACGTAGGAAAAGGTAACTTAAGGGATAAGAAAGGTGAGGGAACAATATTTTGGGTGATTAGAATCCATGAGTGAAAAATAGTACGTGGGTTGGTAGAAGGGTGCATAGGGGACTTAACTAGGGTTTTCATGATCATATGTGGAGGATAAGAAGTAAGGTTGTGATGTTGGGTATGAACTACATAGAGTGATGAGGTTGGAAGTAAAGGGAGCATCGGCCATGTATGATAGAGAGAGGTTAGGCCACATAGGTGAGATTTTGGTTTCTGAGGGAAACCCTAGAGGGCGATGGTGAGTTAAAATGGAGATATGAGAAAGTGGTCCATAACCCATGTACGTAGGATTTTGGGGTTTCATGGTGATTAAGGAAAAGTTGAGGAAGAAGTCTTCGAGTCTTGGGGTGAGTAAAGGTCCCAAGATATGGGATGGGGCTTTTTAGGAGAGCTAGGGTAAAGGGGTGAGAATGGAAATTCCAGTGAGTCATACATGTCTAGTCGAGGTTACTTGTGGAATAAGATACGGGTAAGACATTAAATACTTAAAGTGAAAGATTATTGAGTCGAGCTCAGGTGAGGACAATTTAATGTCTATCGTCTATAATAGTGGTCAGGTGCATTTTACCCTATAGAGTGTTTTTCGGTCCACGCGCTATAATAGTGGTTAGGAGCGTTTTGCCTTGTGGAATTCTTTTTGGTCCACCGCTATAATAGTGGGGGTTCCGAGCTTAATAAACCAAACTTTACATGGTAATAAAATATGGGAAATATACTAACTACTTACAGTGGAACACCACATGAATCAAGGCCAGGTGAGGATAATTTCTAGTCCACTAGCTATAATAGTGGTCAGGTGTGTCTTGCTCTAAAGTGTTTTTCGTTCCACCGGCTATAATAGTGGTCAAGCATGTTTTTCCCTAGAGTGTTTTCTAGTCCACTGGTTATAATAGTGGGGCCTTGCACTCACATGGATATAATTCGAGAGATGATGATTGAATAATGATTAATTAATGGCTTAAGACCAAAAGTATTGATTTCACCTTTATAATCCATTGTTATAATATAAGTTTAGCCTTGGTGCCTGCCTCTATTATGGTATGTGATAACATTGCTAAGTGAATGGGCCTTGTGCTATGCATTTCTTATTATATAAAGTGTTGCATTGTGTATTAGTTCTTAGGTTGTTTATGATTATCTTTATACTTGCTTACATTATTGTTTTTACATCGTTATGTATGACGTGTTGCATCCAGGCCCTACCTTTTAGTTTGGAATAAAGGGTTGCTCATTACCATAGTACTGAAGATTTTCATTTGTGGGCCCCTACCTATTCAATGGGAAGTGCCCCTTGCAAGTTTGTTGCATGTGCTATTCAAGCGGGTATTGGGTACCTGTGTAAGGATTATCCAAAAAACTTTTAGGATTTCTCTCTTCACCTTTTTCTTCCTTATTTAAAATTATTTTACTCTTATAACAAATCTAATGCGCTAGTCTGATTTAAATAAAGGTGGCATTTGAGTTTTAGCCTTAGCACTTGGCACTAGAACAGTAGGAGGAAACCAGTATGGTACTAAGTGTGGGAGTAACATCCCAAAAATTTATGATTTTTGCTTTTGCTGATTTTCAAATAAAATAAATTTTTTTAGTGGTGAATTTTGGGCGTGTTATAAGAACAATCCACTGGTAAGCCAAATCAATCAACTAGTTTATCATGTTGAGCACATTTTTCAAAATCAATTTTTCTTAGGAAACTTCTTATACCAAAATGAAACCTTGATACTCTTATTCCAAGTTATCCTTGAAAGATTCTTAACTTTCTTATGATGAATTTGGCCTAAGCTTCTACCTCAAACATATTTGTAATTTAGACAATTAAGAGGGAATACCTCAACTTTATCTTCTTCCACCTCTCTTATATGAAAGCTTTGGAAATTATTACTTTGATTCTCATACCCATCTTTGCTTAGGTGGGAGATTCCTTTCATACGGATCATTTATTTCTTCTCTCGTGTTTGGCATTTCTGGGAAAATTCAATCTATATTTCTATAAAAACCACCATTACAGCTTTGGAAGTGAAGTCAACCTATCTTTGAACAAATTTTACCATTCAAATCAAATTTAAATTATATTAACTAGGGGTTTTTTAATCTATGCTTGACCACAGTATGTGATTATGCTGATTTGTTAGCTATAAATAACCCTAATCACCCCTTCTGTTCACTTTTCTTTTAGCAACTGAAATAGTCCAACTCTCTTTAACCTTGTGTTCTTTCTCTTAAATTCAAGGTTAGTTTTTATTTCTTTCCACTATTTTGATACTTTCTCTAACTCCTTATTTAACTTTGAGTAAGAATAGGTTAGATTTAGAAGGAAGTTAAGTCACCTTTTTAGTACAAATTATCTCTATTTTCCTTTTAGTTTGGGTATGTTCTTTCCTAATAATTTAAATTATGAGTTATAAAATTATTTAGTAAGTTTATGAAGCTTTAACTTCAATTTTTAACACTTGAATGTTGAGAATTTTTTGGGTTGAATTTTTCTTTGAAGTAGGAAATCTTGCTAAAATATCAAGTAAGTTATTCTTACTTCTAAAATGTGTCTTAGTTAAACTTATATGTTGTGAAATCTTTAAAATCCTAATTCTATAAGTTGGAATGAGAATTTGGTTATAGGTTGGTGCATGTGGATTTAATTATGAATTATGAGATAAATGCATGATTTTAGGAAAATTAGGTTGATTTGATTAATTGTGAAGCATGTAACAGTTTATGAGTAGAAAAGAGTTGGTATGATGCTAGTACATGTTTCAATTTCATGAGGTAGGAATTTTAATAATGATGTGCATTAAAAATGCCTATTTTATGTTGTTTGAGGGCAAACAGATCGACTAGTTAGATCAAACTAACTGACGAGACCTTACTATGGGTGTGTGGTGACTATAGTCATACTCTCTGTTTAAACCCATTGACTAGTTTGGTAGACCCAATCAAATGATCTCTAAATATTCAATTAGTTTAGCTAAACTGATTGACCAATTTAAGGGAACCCTGAGTTTGTCTAAGCCAAACCAATCGACTTGCCAAACTAAGCCAATCAATTGGTTAGCCTAACTAATCAATAGTTTAGGTCAAACAACTAGACTGGTTTGGCCAAATTTTGTGGTTTTGATCTTTTATGTAATACTCTATCTTTTTAAAGTGTTAAATGAGAAATTATGCAAATTTTTTTGGTGTTTGATTTTGATTGGCAACTATGATTGGGTTTGAGGTAAAGTTGGATTTGAAATGAGGTTAGAATACCAAATTTAATAATTTTTCTTAGCGAACCGATTAGCTGGGTTCCATGAATCAATCGATTGGTTCGTCATTTTAGCAAAACAGTTTTTACTCAACCAAATCAATTGACTAATTGGGGAACCAAGCAACTAGTCTGTAGAATAGTTGACTTGTAGACCACCTTGATTGATTAGTTTTTCAAGCTAGGTATGTTTTTGAAACTTTATTTTTTAGGAATATTTCTTATACTAAAATGGAACTTTGTTAACCCATGATGAATTGTTCACATTAGATTCTTAGCATTTTTCATGATATATTTAGCCCAAAAATACAACCTCAAATCGATCTAGGGAGTCGATTGGGAGAATTATGGGGAAGGGGAGATAACATCAGCTTTGTCCTCTTCCATCTCTCTCCTTCACACATTTCTAGGATCATTGCTTTGATTTTAGACTCAATTTTGCTTAGTTGGGAGATTCCTTCCATGATAATCTTCCATTTTCCCTTCTTCTATGTTGTATTTCTAGAACAATTAATCTACACTCCTCCATAACCACCGTTTGAGTTATGTAGGATAGGTCAACATATCTTAGATGAAATCTTCCCATTTACTCAAATTCAAATAATAAGAATTAGGGTTTTCGATACATTCCCAACCACATTTGTGATTTGTATCGATTTGTAGGCTATAAATAATGCTAATCGTCCGTTTTACTCACCTTTCTTTCAGTAACCAAAATACCTAACTCTTTTGCATTCACCTTTTCCCTTTGCACTTTGTGCCTTGTAGTCAAATTTCTTTTACTATTTTAATCCTTTCTCTAGCTCCCTCTTGTTTTAATTTTTAATTAAGAAAGAGTTAGATTTATGAACAAGGTTGAGCAGTTCAATTGAAATTACCCTATATTTTTTCTTTAGGTTTGGTATGTTTATTTTTTCCCTTTCGTTTCAAGTTTGGTTTTAAAAAATTTATTCACGAATTTCTTAGTTATTTTTTTTTTGAAATTTGATGATTTCAAAGATTGAGTGTTCTTGCTCAAGGAGATTTATTCCTATAGAAGTAAATTATGAATATTCTTATATGTTATGGGACTCTTTAAATTTGATGATGCCTGTTGGCATAATTATATCGCTTTATAGAATAGAATTGAATGGTTAGGCTATACACTTTGAGTGAAAAGCACGAGTCTTGAGTGAATATTAGTTTGTGATGAATAATGGTGAAAAATACAACTAAAGTAAGGTAAAAATGTGTTATGTGATTGTAAAATGTGTTTCAATATGGTATAATAAGGAATTATAAGCGTGATCTACATGAAAATGATAGTTTGGTGCTATTTGATGGTAAATTAATCGACTTGTCAGGTCAAACAGATTGACTAGTTCCTATAACATTCGATTGTTCATCCAACCCATCAATTGGTAGGCTTGTCAATACTTTGGCTTTACTCTTCACTTAAACTCGTCGACTTGTTAGGCAAAAACAATCAAATAGTCTATGAATAGTTAAGAGGTTTGCCTGAACTGATCAACTAGTTTGAGGTAAGTCTAGTCTAGGTATGCTAAACTTTCACCCTAATAAAGCGAATGACAATCGAGCTATATATTGGTTTGGGTTACTTGATCCTCAATTAGCTACTAGGGTTTAGTTTTCCTTCAGGCATTCATTGGTGCCTTTAAGTGGGATCCTAGTATATCCTCGTGCCTTACCTACTCTAGGTACTAATGATGTACTAGGGGTATCGATACTAAAGGGTTTGGTTACCTGGGCGGTTGGCTTTGTCCTGAACTTATGTCCATATTGGTTGGCTTTAGCTTGGATTTATATCCATTGTGGTTAGATTTTGCCTAGACTTATGTCCATTATGGTTATTCGCTTCGGCCTAGACTTTATGTCCCTTTGTTTGGATAGGCTTCCATAGTATGTGATACCATAGGGTGGTACACAGTCAATCTCTTGATGAATAATTAGAAAATGGTTGAAACGAATGGTTGGATGATAATAATGGTAAAAGTTGGAATGAATACTTGGATAATGATTTAAGTGAATAACTAGTTAATAATTGGAATTCATTGACTTCATGATAACCTATATAAGTATATGGATAAGGAAATGGTATAACATAATTGACTGAGTAAGCTGAAAAATAAACCCTAGTGTTTATCTAGCTAGTTTATTTAGTACTTGTGTATGATTACATATGATATTATACTATGATAATGAGCATGATAAATTCTGAGTTGCTTGAGTTATGCATGATAGTGAATCCTAATGCATTACTGCACTTTTTTTATGGCATTGGTATGATGCATGTTAAGTTTGATTTCCATGTCATGATTAGCCTTGTATGCTTATGTCTTCTATTTAGGAGACAGTTTGTCTTACTTAGTACAGAGTGCACTGATGTGCTCGTTTTTTTGGTCACTTGCTCATTCCCAGAATTAGAGGACAATGTGCAAGTTTTTGGGGATGTCTAGTACTGGCGTACCTTATCTTGGGTTTAGAGCTTGAGAGCATTGACATTCTAAGGTCTTATACAGTTCGTGATGGTCAATTTTTGGAGCCATGCCCTAACTTATTTTCTACTATCATAGCCCCGTATTCTTAACTTATCATTCTCCTTGTATTTGAATTTATCAGGGACCATCAAGGTCCTTTGTTGTAACTTAATTTTTCTCACTCTAACTTGATTTTTCTAACTCTACTTTAAATCAGTTAGTTTAGTTTTAACCTTGTATCTAATATGGGATGGATGGATGTCGTCTATCCTATGTTATGTATGGTGGCAGCAAGCTATTTTTTCCTAGGTTTATTTAGTATTTTCCTTTTCCACACTATTTTAAAATAAAATTTTTCAGTAGTGAAAAATGGGGGTGCTACATTTTTGCTTAGATATGATTTGACACTATGCCTAACACTATTATATGACTATTTAATGAGCATGTTTAAACGGATTAACAACCTAATGTATGGATTAAATGAATAATGTCTCATGACATACTAAATGGGTATTGTAAAGACCTTTATGGGTAAATCTGAATAAGTATTTGATGGCTCAAAAAAGGAAATAAAATCTAGAATATGTCTTAGATGGATTAATCTCGTGGATTTGGTTATTATTGAGTAAGCATTAATGTGAGTCCCACATGTAGTTGGGGATGTTAAGGGTTAATATGGAAAGAGTATATGAATGTCTTGTTCGCATATTGTGAGGGCCTTGTGTGATCACATTGTAATACCCTAAAATTTTTAAATCCAAAACTTAATTATCACCAAATTATTTTAACCTAATTCTAAGATTTCCATTTTAATTATTGTGTCTAAAATAATTTATCAACAATTTATATTAATAGTATTTGTTTATATAATTAATTAATTATTTTATTATCTGCACTAAGCCAAAATTTATCCCAAAGATCCAACCAAAATCCCACAATTTAGTGAAGGGTTTAGGCGAATAAGGGAAAAATTAGGGTTTTGAGAGGGGTTCGATTAAGAAGGTTATTATCACATGTAAAAAATAGGGGAGTTAGGCCACAAAAATTGAGGAGATGGCTAACCATAGTAATATATGCATGTGTATGGAAAATTAGATCTAAATAAGTAGTAGAGAAGGGCTTAGGCTAACAAGAGAAAATTTATGGTTTTGAGGAGTAATCCTAGAGGCCGGTTACTATCATATATGAGAAATGGGGGTAATAGGCCATAGATCTTAATAAGGGATTTCTAGTGACATTTTTGGGTTTATTGGGTGAGTTAAGGACTCAAAGGGACATTAGGGGTAAGGATATACAAGAGGTTATAAAATTAGGGTTTCCAAGGAAATAGGATTCTCCCAAGATGGTAGTAGGGAAGGAGCTATGCATGTTGTGTGATGAATTTGGAGTAGATATAACATGAATAATACACTAATAACCTAAAGTGAAAGATTGCTTAAGTCAGCCCTAGTTGTACCCATTGATTTACTAATGAGAATAGTGGCCAAGAGCATCTTGCCCTGTAAGTTGTACCCTATCGTTCCACCGGTGAGAATAGTGGGGTTCCAAGCTCAAGTAAATTAAACCATCAAATGATTATTACCCTTATTAAAGACACTAATTACTTACAATGGAGCACCATATGGGTCAAGACATGATGTGCCTTACTTACTGATCCACCAGTGAGAATATTAGCCAAAATCGTTATGCCTTAGGGTTGTACTTTGATTATCAATCTACCAGTAAGAATAGTGGCTAAGAGTGTCTTGCCCTAGAAGTTGTACTTATTTACCATTCCACTAGTGAGAATAGTAGCACCCTTGAACCTATGCAAAACACATAATAAGTTGGCTATTTATTACACTAATACCTTAAGTTATGATAATAATAAAGGAAACAATATGATCTACTTATGCACAGGACATTCCTTATTGTGGTGTTATTAATATCTCTAACCTGCTTAACTATATTATTACCTTAGTTAGTACGTAATGTACTAATCACCTCTATTACAGGTACTACACATTCCAACAAGTAAAGACCCCTTCTAAGCCTATATAGGTGAATGAGGATTTGCTAGAAGATTTTTCTACAAATGATGCTATGATCGGGACAAAGTGTTACTGTTGTGTCCAAGGATGGGGACCAAAGACAATGAAATTTGAATACTGTCTTTATTAGTTTTCTTTGCATTAATTTTTTAAGAGAACATTGGTTGTATATTTTAGTATTAGTTTTGGAAACAAAAACCTAACCCTATATACAACATGAATTGCTACTTTTCTATACTTATCATGGTTTGTGTACTATTATATATTACCTTATAGATGGTATAAGGATGGCCTGGGGCTGGAATTATATTGATTACAGTGGTAGCACCACCTTATGGTTGGATGGCCTTACATTAAAAACAACATTTTTCAATAATAAATTTCAGGGGATTTACATGTTGGTATCAAAGCTTGGTTCTAAGGTCTGCGCTCTATTTTTTAGAAAACTTGGTTACAAACAATGTTTTCTTTGAGTTTTGAAAGGGTTTATTTATTTATTTTAAAAACCTTGATTTTTCCAAAAACTTGATCCACTAGTGATGAAATGAAAATGGGTAGTCTAGGTAGCCTCTAAGTGTTAAATGTGTGATAAGTGTTAGTAAATTAGAATTTTTAACCTAATATGAATTTTTTTTTGCAACCAACTGATCACAAAATGAATAGATGAGTTGGGTGGCGCCTATTGGAAGGCTATAAGGTCTTCAGGAAGTTTATGGAGTGCCAACCCCAACTTTAGCCACCACCCCCATCTCCACTTCATCCTTAAGAGGGCATCAGTGAGGAATGTATTTAGAGGGTCAATAGACACCACCTTTCACTCTATGCTAGTGAGAAGGACCCTATTATTATAGAGTGGTGGATCCAGGATATTGACCTCACTTTTGAGGTATTCGAATGCCCTTCTACTCGGAAGTTGAGCATCGCGGTGTTCTTTCTTCTAGGAGTTGCAGATGCTTGGTGGATAAGTTGTCATATCTAAGACGAGCCACAAATGTCTTTGAAGGATTTTATGATGGCAATTTGTGCCAAATTCTATTAAGAGATCCTAAAGAGGGACAAGCCTAAGGAGTTCATGTAACTCACCTAAAGATGCATGACGGTGAGGTAGTACTATGCTCGATTCATTGAGCTTCTTAGATCCACACTCAGTATAGTAGCCATCGAGCCAATCATTGTCTAGCAGTTTGAGTAAGGGCTTTATTTCAATATCCCTTGAATTATGGGTGCAGTGGCTTTCTCTAATTTGGCCACTCTATACGAGCAAGCATTATCATAGCCACCATGGTTTAGGAGCAAGAATCTATTATTGGGATGAAAAAGCCATAAACATAAGGCTCCAGAGGTAGGACCTAACCTCGAGGAGGGGGACCTTCAGGATATCAGCATATTTGTCCTGTCAGAAACCAAAATTTGCCAAGGGGCTTTTCCTATCGACTATGTGGAAGGAACCATCTAGGATGTGATTATAGGGATAAACCATTGTGTTGTAGACTTTGTGGCTAGCCAGGCCACTAACCTTTTAAGTGCCACTACTATAGGAGCTTTCATCAGCCCAAGGGAAGTTAGCTCCAGTACAGAGGACCTTTAGTATTGTAGCAGTAGGCCTACCAACAATATGCCTACGGCTACTAGGCACTACCTCAGTAATTTTAGTAGAGGGTGCTTACTCAAGCCAATGCATAGAATATATAGACTAAGGGGAGACCATAGGGGTCCCGCCCTTTTTCTTAGAGAGGAGGACAAGACTGGGGAACTATAGGATACCAAGGAGGTTATTAAGGAGGTTAGTTAGGAGGGTGCCTGAACACCATCAACCAAGAAGAGGTTGATAGAAATTTGGATTTAGTCACAGGTATGTTCACCATCCTTTCTCTACAATTGCATGTACTGTTTGATTTGGGAGCCTCTTTATCGTTTTTGTCTACTGCTTTTGTTGCTTAAACTACCCTATCACCATCTGCTAGTGTAGCCATATCTCTGATGTTACCCTCGGGGGATAGATTGGATTTTACTAGGCTCTACTCAGAGGTGGCCTTAGTGATAGGTGAGGTATACTTCCTTGTGGACTTGGTCAAGATGGACCTACGGGACTTTGATGTCATATTGGGGATGGATATGTTGGGGGAGATATTATACAGTGATAGACTGTGCATAGGAACACTTGGTGTTAAGAGGCCCATAGGGTACTAGGGTGTTGTATAGGAAATGCAAACTTAAGAACAAAACCATGGTTGTATTTGCAATCATCTGCATGAATTGATGCAAAAGGGGTATTCGATGAACCTTTATAGTGTCCATAAGCTTAATAGGGATCTAGCAATCCTAAGTGATATTCTTATGGCTTGGTATTTCCTTGATGTGTTTTTCGAGGAGATCTAAGGTATGCCGCTAGTGTACAAGACTGACTTTACCATTGGCCAAGAGTTAGGAGATGAACTAGTGTCAAGGAGCCCTTATAGGATGACACTAGTCGAATTAAGGGAGCTACGACTCAACTGGAGGAGTTATTGACTTACGGGTACAATCACCCCGAGTGTACCTTTACAGGGATCACTAGTTCTATTCATAAAGAAGAAGGATGGGAGCCTCCATCTATGCATTGACTACTAAAGGCTAAGTCTTTTTCTAATTAAGAACCAGTATCCACTTCCAAAATTTGATGACCTTTTGAATAGATTTGAAGCACTGTGTTCTTCTCAAAGATCAATCTGAGGTTAGGCTACCATCACTTGTGCATGATTGATGTTGACATCATGAGGACAACCATTTGAATGTGATATAGGCATTATGAGTTTATGTTCATGCCCTTTACACTCACTAATGCACCTACCATCTTTATGGGTTTGATGACAAGAATTTTCAGGCCATTCTATGACCAATTTCTATAAGTATTCGCCAATGAAATCTTGGTGTACTCTTGAGGTAAGGAGGAGTTCAAACAACACCATCACACTACTTTAGGAGCATTTCCTATACTTTAAGCTCTCTAAGTGTCGATTCTAGTTTCCTAAGGCAACCTTTCTAGGACACATAGTATGAGTAGGAGGAATTGCTATAGATGTTGCAAAGATTTGTATTAAAGGTTTGTAGCTTCCTATATCTATTCAACTACTACCACCGCTTATTTTAATATTTCTCAATGATTGTATGCTCTTTGACAAAAATTTTGAAGAAGACTAATAGGATTCAATGTGATGATACTTATGAAGGGGAATTCCAAGAACTAAAGATGCACTTCACTATGACACCTATTCTATCTCCACTAGCGGGATCAGATGGATTTGAGGTCTATAGTGATGATCAAAGCATGGGTTCAGGTGTGTATTGATGTAGAATGGTAGGATGGTCACCTAATCTCCCTGTTAACTAACGTCGATAAGAAAAAGACTACCCAACTCATGATTTGGAATTGGCCGTAGTTTTTTTTACACTATAGATTTGAAGGCAATACTTATATGGGACAAGATACAAATTCTTCACCAACCACAAGAGTCTCAAATATATATTCACATACAAAGAATTGAATATGAGGTAGAGGATGTAGCTAGATTTGGTAAAGGATTATGACATCGAGTTGACCTACCATGAGGGTAAGGCTAACGTGGTTGTAGATACCTTAAGCAAGTTAACCTATCACTCTTTGAATTCGCTTATGGTGGCTAATCAATTTCTAGAGGATTTCAGTGAGATGGGATTGGAGTAAATCCAATAGGGTGATCTTGAGGTTCACGTGAGTGCCTTATTGATTACCCTAACAATGGTTGAGGAGATTCGAGTTGGGCAACATGGAGATATTAAGCTTGAAAGGATATGACAAAAGAAAAAGGAAGGTTGATCTAAAGAATTCTGAATACACAAGGATAGTAGTGTTTGCTACAAGGGTCAATAGTGTATATCACTGATCTAAAGCACCGACTTTTATATGAAGTACATTACACCTTCTAATCCATCCACCCAGGGGGAGACAAGTTGTACAAGGGCCTTAAGCAGATATGTAGGCGGCCTTGCGTGAAGTGAGACGTAGAAAAATTTGTGTCATGATGCCTCACTCATCAAAAGGTTAAGTTTGAGAGCCACAACCTGCAGGATTATTCTAGCCTCTAGAAGTTCTAAGAAGGAAATGTGACTTAATCTCCATGGATTTTATCAGTGGATTACCAAGAACTCGTAGTAGCTATGCACTATCTAGGTCATTGTGGATAGCGTGACTAGGTTGGCAGTTTTTGTAACAATGATGTCGACTTAGAGTATGGAACAATTGGTTAATGCTTACATGAAGTTATTGATTAGGAGGGATGGTATGCCTACAAATATGTCTCTAATAGGGACTCGAGGTTTCTCTCCCACTTCTGGGCGATGTTGTAGGAGGTTCTAGGAATAAAGCTATAAATGACGACACATAATTCACATATACAACAAAAACAATAGAAACTAAAAACCCTAGGCTCTCTCCTCTCTCTTCTCTCATGGTGAGAACGAGGAGGGCTGCTTCAACAGCGAAGAAGGAGACGGCGAAAGGTGGTGGGTTGTCATCTTCTGGTGAGGCTTCGGTAGACAGTATTGGTGGTTCAGGGAAGAGTAGGGTTGCACAAGTGCCTGTCGAGATTAACCCTAATCTGGCATGCATGGTTCATGCAGAGGGGGACGTCGATAAGAATTCTAATGAAAACATAGGGTCGGTTCCTCCGTCTGTCGGGTGCGGGGACTCCAGTTTAGAAAAGAATGATGCTGAGAATGATCAGGTGGTGATTGCTCATAACGACACAAGTGATCTTCATGAAGGACCATAAATTATGGAGGTTTCATGGAAGGATAAACTAGTTGGTAATAGGATGCCAGAAAGAGGTTCTAAGTTAACCTATGTGCCGCCCACGTTGGCAGGGAATAACATTCGTGTCAATCTGTAGAAGGAGAAGGTGGATTTCAATTGTTCTGATTGGAAGTGGGCAGTTGTGGGCTACGTCATTGGTTATCAACCATCCTTGAGACAAATGGAAACCTATGTCAGGAACCTTTGGACAGGAGTACAGTAGCCGAAAATATTGATGCATGATCAGGGTTTTATAATTTTTAAGTTTCAATCTCAGGATGATAGAGATTGGGTGCTTTCTAGGCCATATTGGTCGTTTCTCAATCGGCCATTTATTTTGAAGGAATGCCATTATGGATCAAACTTGTGAATTTACCTCTAGATTATTGGGATGTTGATTCTTTGAGTAGAATTAGTAGTGCGGTTGGAAGACCATTATTCTTAGATGGAGTTACTTCTTCTGGTGAAAGAATATCTTATGCAAGGATGCTTGTAGAAGTGGATTTCTCAAAGAAGTTGGTGGAATCTATTGAAATACTAGACCCTGATGGTAATATTATAGTGCAGAAGATTGTGTTTGAATGGAAGCCTGCTTTCTGTGCTAATTGTAATGAATCTGGCCATTCCACTCAGTTATGCAAAAGAGTTAAGGAGGGCCACAGACAGTCTATTCTTCCAGAGGGGGTATCTAACGTGAGGTCTACTCAACAAGAAGGATTTCAGTAGTGGAGGAAGGTTGTCAAGAATCCTGTGCAGAAGAAGATTCCAGAGGATGCTGCCAAAAGTCATAAGGAGATTATTGCTGATACTGATATTGGAATTGGATGTCAACTAGAACATTCAAATGACAGGCAAGCTGGTAAAACTAATCATGTTTCTAGTCCTAAGGAAGCCAGGACCAATGATGGGCTGCACACAGCTAACAGATTCCAATGTTTCCAAGAAGATTCATATGATAGGTTAATCCTTCCTAGTTATGTGCAACAACCTAGTATGCCATAGGCTGAGGAATCTCATTTTGTCCATTCTTTATTAAGACAGGTCCATGATAGGCGCATGGAATGTTCGGGGTTTGAATAAGAACTAAGGCACTGGTTAGCAGTGCACAAGGTTTCCTTGATGGGATTGGTGGAAACTAGAATCAAAAAAGAAAATGCTAGTAAGGTTTGTGATAGGCTTGGTCCTCAATGGGAGAGATTTAGCAATTATGAAGATCACTCAAATGGTAGGATTTGGTGCATTTGGGATAAAAAGGTGTGGCAGGTCCAGAGAATGGAAAGCTATGGACTGGCCATGCAGCTAGCTGTGACTGCAATTTTCTCCAATGTAAAGTTTTTTATTACCTTTATTTATGCTTTTAATGATGGTACAAGTAGGAAGGGTTTATGGCAGTGGCTGCAGGACAATAAAATTGAGAGAGATCCCTGGATTATTCTTGGGGATTTCAATGTGGTTTTGAAACCAAAGGAGAAATTCTAAGGTAATTCCATTAATCTTAATGATGTAGAAGATGCTAGGGAGTGTTTAAACTCTTAATGGTGCATGATTTGAGCTACACAGGTCTGAAGTTTACTTGGTCCAATAGGAGTTTGGGTGAGAATCGAATTATGGCTAAATTGGATAGGGTCTTGGTCAATATGCTCTGGACTATTAATTTCCCAAACTCTTCTGTTCAGTTTTTAGATACTCTTTTCTCTGATCATAGCCCTGCTTTAGTGCTTTTAGAAGAGAGGTCTGCTTATGGATCCAAGAGGCAGTTCAAATTTTTTGATATGTGGATCTTGGACTCTAGGTTTCTTACTTTGGTGGCTTCTATGTGGGAGAGACCTGTTTCAGGGTCTGTTCAGGGTATTTTCATTACAAAGCTGAGAGATATCAAGGCAAGGCTTAAAATTTTTAATAAGGAGCATTTTGGAGGCATTTCCTCTCGAGTCCAGGAGGCAAGGCAAAAGCTGAATTTGATCCAGACTGAGCTTGATTCCTGTCCTAATAATTTGACTTTGCAGGAGGAGGAAAAGAAATATTTGAAGCTTTATCAGCATTATGTCATTTGTGAATAGAGTTTTCTCAAGCAGAAATCTGGTATTAAATGGTTGAATTTGGGTGATTCCAATTCACACTTCTTCTTTTTCAATTATGAAGGTTAGGCAGATGCATAGTGTGATAAGAAGAATTCAAAGTAATGGTGGTCACTATGTTTCTGATTCAGAGGGGATACATCAAACATTTCTTTCCTTTTACCAGAATTTGTTGGGAGCAGATAGTGAAGCCTCTGGGAGCACTTCAGATAATATTTTTTTGCAGGGGCCTCTGGCTTCTGTGGAGCATCAACATGAGCTGCTTGAACCTATTTCTCTGTAGGAGGTAAAGGAATCTTTATGGTCTATTGGCCAATATAAGGCCTCAGGTCCTGATGGTTTTACCTCAGGTTTCTTCAAGGCTTCTTGGTCTATTCTGGGGGTAAGCTTATGGAGATTGATTGTGCATGTTTTTTAGACTGCCTCTTTACCTGGAAGCCTTGCTGCAACAAAATTAATTCTTATCCCTAAAAGAGAAGGTGCTGTCAATGTTTTAGATTTTAGGCCAATTGCTTGTTGCAATGTGGTTTATAAAACTTTAGCTAAGGTTTTAGCTAAGAGGTTGCAGCCAATTTTACCATCCATCATTCATACATCTCAAGTTGGATTTGTTAAGGGTAGGTATATTGGAGATAATGTTTTATTAGCTCATGAGCTTATTCACTTATACAAAAGAAAAAATGCTTCGCCTAGATGCATGCTTAAAGTGGATATCAAGAAGGCTTATGATTCCGTCAATTGGACTTTTCTGGAAAATATGCTATTAGGTTTGCATTTTCCTGTCCATTTTGTCAGAGTGCTTATGGCTTGTGTTTCCAATGTCACCTATACTCTGTGCATTAATAACAATTTGTTAACTCCATTTAAGGGAAGAAAGGGCCTTAGGTAGGGAGATCCTTTATCTCCTTATCTGTTTGTGATTGTGATGGAATACTTTAGTAGGATGTTGCAAACCCTTTGGCCGAATGAAGGCTTTCATGGACATCCCAAGTGTAAAAAATTGAAGATCATCAATCTTGCTTTTGTAGATGATCTACTTTTGTTCTGCAGGGGTGATCTATCTTCTGTCACTGCTATTAACTCTATGCTCCAAGCTTTTGCTGCTGTCTCAGGTTTATCTATTAACCTTGAGAAAAGTTTTATCTTTTTTGGTGGAGTTTCTCAGGAGGTGAAATGGGCTATTTTGTCACAGCTTCATTTTCAGGAAGGGAGGTTGCCTTTTAAGTATTTGGGTGTTCCTTTGGATGCTTCAAAATTGAAAACAGCTGATATGCAGTCATTAATACAAAAAATCACAAACAGATTACAACACTGGGAAAATAAGTTACTTTCTTATGCTAGCAGATTGCAATTATTGAAGTCTGTGATCTTTGGTATCACAATGTATTGGAGTCAATTGTTTTTTCTTCCCAAAAAATTATTACTGAAGATCATTAGTCTTTGCAGAGGTTTTCTGTGGACAGGGAAAGCATCCTCAAGCAAAAGAGCTCTTGTCTCCTGGAAAATGGTATGTTTGCCTAAAAGGGAAGGAGGTTTGGGATTAATTGATTTAGGTGCTTGGAATACAGCTGTAGTTGGCAAGCATCTATGGAATCTGTATAAGGATAATAATTCCTTATGGATCAAATGGATTCATACTTATTTCATTAAAGAGCAGTCTCTCACAGACTTTACATTACCATGCACAACCTCCTGGATTATAGTCAAACTCATTGGTCTAAGGCCTAAGCTAAGTCCAGTTTTCCAGCAGCTTCATTCATAGGATACTTTAAGTATTTCTGTAGTATATGACCTGATTTGACCCCACCCCTAAATTATACTGGAAAGCAATTTGGTCCAATCCAGCTTCTAAACAAATTTTATTGCATGGATGGTTGCACACTCCAGATTCCTACTAAAGATCAAATGGGAAAATTTATACCTGGAATTCCTTTGCAATGCTGTTTTTGCACTCAGCAGGAAACCCTCAGTCATATCCTCTTCCCAAGGCTTGCAACAGATATGGGAAACAATCAGGAAGGTGTTCAAGGAATCAAGAAGGCATTATTCTTGGCAGACCTTGATGAAAAGCTTAGTTTTTTCTCAAACCAGAGGTGCTACTAAGGCTTAATTCAAGACAGCTTTTTATGTTATCAGCATATATGAAGTGTGGAAAGCCCGAAATGCTTGCATCTTCACAAATGTTAGTGTGAACTTACAAAATATAGTCTTTCAAATCTCTCTAGTTATGTCAGCTATTTGTAACCATTCTGCTCATAGTGCAAAGTTTAGTGGTTTCTTAGGTATTGTAGATCAATTCTATAGCTTGGGTTGTACCTCTTCTTCATGATTAATCTATAAATTTTATTTTTTTTTAAAAAAGCTATAAATGACTACTACCTTTCACCCGGCTATAGATAGGAAGACCGAGAGGACTATCTAGACACTTGAGGACATGTTGCGGGCTTACACTATGGACTTTCAAAGCTGTTGGAAGGACCGTCTGCATTTGGTGGAATTTTTGTACAACCATAACTACCATGCCAATATAGGGATGGTACCCTTTGAGACATTATATGGATGAAAATAACGGAAACCCTTGTGCTGGAGTGCCATCAGTGAGATTGTGGTTTTGAAGCCTTATATGATTGGAGAGATGACCCAACAGATCTATTTGATCCAAGACACATTGAGGACATATGAAAGTTGTTAGAAGAGTTACAATGATCAGAGACATCGTAGTGATAGTTTTGAGCTAGGGACAGGGTGTTATTGGGAGCTTCCCCTAGTAAAGGAGTTTAGAGGTTTGGTAGGAAGGGTAAATTAAACCCAATTTATATTATCCCCTACGAGATCTTGGATAGAGTTGGTGAGGTTGCTTATCGATTGACACTCCCACTAGAGCTACAACATGTTTGCAGAAGTACGTTGTATATCCTTCTCATGCGATCCAGCCTGATGCCAAGGTATGGTATACAGAGACAAGCTGAATTTCTGCTCATAAAGATTCTTTAGAGCCACCATGGAGTAGAATAAGCCACTTAGGAATCAAAAAAGGACTTGCGTGAGGCATACCTTGAACTTTTCATTTTAGGTGAGTTAAAATTTTGAACTGTTTTCCTTTAAGGGGATAATGTCTAGTAGCATAATGTCTTCCTCCTTAGGGTTAATTATAGGAACCACCTTTCTCCTCACTACCTTTTCCCTCCTACAAAGCCTTGTTATGTGACTTCGGGGATGAAGTCTTCCTTTTAGGTGGGTAGTGATGTGAAATATTAAAATCCAAAATTTAATTATCTTAAAACTAATCTAACCTAATTCTAAGATTTTTATTTTAATTAATGAGTCAAGAATATTTTATAAGTAATTTATATTAATTTTATTTATTTACATAATTATTAATTCATTTTACTATTGGAACTAAGTAAAATTTTATCCCAAAAACCTAACCTAAATCCCACAATTTTCTTTTTTCCTTTTATTTTTTTCTATTTCCTTCTTTTCTCCTTTTCCTTTATTCCTTCTTATTCTTCTTCTTCTTCTTCTTCTTCTTCTTTCTTCTTCTTCTTCTTCTTCTTCTTCTTCTTCTTCTTCTTCTTCTTCTTCTTCTTCTTCTTTCTTCTTCTTCTTCTTCTTCTTCTTCTTCTTCTTCTTCTTCTTCTTCTTCTTCTTCTTCTTCTTCTTTTCTCTCTTTCTTCATCTTTTTCTGGCTTGCAGTGCTCCCTGACCTAGTTTTTTTTCCTTTTC
The DNA here is from genome assembly GCA_030549775.1 of Tamarix chinensis. Lineage (NCBI taxonomy): Eukaryota > Viridiplantae > Streptophyta > Magnoliopsida > Caryophyllales > Tamaricaceae > Tamarix > Tamarix chinensis. Next base: position 57,765,747 of record CM060177.1, on the reverse strand, counting down.
TTCTTTCTCTCCTTCTCCCTATGTATCCCAGGCGCTTCTCCCTCTTTATTTTATTTCTTTTCCCTCGAGTGGCCATGCCGTCCCCCTTTTGTTTTGTTTTTTTCATCCTTCCTTTCATTTCTTCTCTCCCTTTTTCCTCCTTTCTCTCCTTTCCCTCCCCTTCTTTTTCCTCTCCCTCTCAGTTAAGTACCACCCTACACCACTGTCAGCCACCAAATCTGCCACTGCTAACTACCCCTCACACTAGACTATAGTGCCACCACCCTTCACCCTACGTTGCTAACCTCAACTTTTGTCACAAAAAATTAGTGGTTGCCATTACCACGCCTCACCATTTTTCTTCCCTATTTTGATACTCTTTAGGTGATAATGGAAGATAAGGTGTAGGTTATACATACTTAGAGATCAGAGCCACTCTAATAAGGATACAATCACAGCTAGGGCTTTATTTTTTTTATAAAAAAAATATGACCTTGTTATGTGTTAAGCGAATACATGCATAAAATTTTAGATGACTCTAGGGTTGTATGTGCAACTTAGCTTGACAATAACTTAAGGTAAGAATATATGTAAATATGAATATATTGGTTTTAAGTGTTGATGTGTATCTCTATTATATGATATTGCATGTTTGAAAAGTTTTAGGATTTATAGTGTTGAATGCCTTGTAACTTAGGTAGGGCTTTAAGACCTAAGGACATTTTGGTTAATATTGGAAAAGTAAAAGGTAAGGTACTTTAGGGCATACATTGGCCTAAAATAATTTGGAGGTGCTATACGAAATAACTTTGGAAAAAATAAAGAGGTTTAGGTAATCATAGTATTGAGAGTAATAGCAATGCATCGGGTGAGTAAAATGTTGGAGAAGTTATGACCATGGGTAAGTAGAGTGAGGGTATATTGCTAATAGGTGGATATAAGGATTAATAATGAAATTTGTGTGTAGACTTGCACATTTGGGGATTCCTTAGAGTACTAAGGGATAAGAGGTTACCAAAAAGTAAAACTAGGGTTTTGAAGGCTAAAGCAAAAAACCCTAGGGATAGGTTATTATCACATGTATGAAATGGAAAATTTAGGCTGCTGAAATGCCCCAGAATTATTTATTTTGAGATATATTATTAAATAAGGATTTATTGGGAAATTAATTTAATTTATTATTTTATTTGGAATAAGAGGGATTTATTTAGGGAAAATTAATAGGAACTTATGAATATTTTTATAAAGGAAAAACTAGGCTTTTTGTTAATTAAAAAGGAATTTAGGAAAAATAATTTAAAAAAACCCTAAATTAGCCTAAAAAGAAAATTTAATATTATTTTAAATAAATGTTTTATTTTAGATACCTAAATTATTCAAATTAATTTATTTAAACCCAAAACCTTAAATTTTCCTTTTCCCTTTTTCTTTTTCTTTCCTCCTTTTTCTTTCTTTTCTTTCTTTCTTTTTTTTTTCTTTCCTACGCCGGTTGGGCCTGGCGCGGCCCAACCCACCTCTCATTCTCCTTTCTCCACAGCCCAGCGCCGTTGCCTCCTTCATGCGGCATCCCAACGCTGCGTTTTGACTCGTTTCTGGTTGAGATGTTGCGTCTCATTTAATGACCAATTTAACCGGCGCGACCGGCCCAGTTCTCTCCCTTTTCTTTTCTTTCCCTACCGACCAGTTCACCCCTCCCTCCTTCCTTCTTCCTCCCCTTTCCTCCGTCATCCAGCCTGCAACTTCCGCCCCCAAAAATGGCGACGCCGGCCACGAGGACTTTGACCGGCCGATTCGCCCCTCTTTTTCTCCCTCTTGACTCGCACATTAACTTGGCATGATCGATTATCCTCAACTCTCGCTCATTCCCTCTCTTTTGCTTCGCAAAATTTCGACCCTGACCCAAACAATCGCCGGCCAATTTCTGCCACCGGCCATCCAAACCCTAGAATCCAATACCATCCAGGTGACCCCCAAAACCCTAATGACCCATCTAAACTCTATAAATAGCCTAGTTGTGGATGTTTTTGAAGCTTCTTCTTTCCCAAAACCCTATGTGAGAACCGCCTGCCACCGCGACTTCAGACACATCTTCCGTCGCCGATAGCCAACTTCAGCGCCACAGTCGCATTCCAAATTCTTCCTTGCAATTCCCTCTAGCTAACTAAACCCTTCACATCCTTCGATTCTTCTTGCACGAGTTGCCATAGCCGTGCGAAATCTCTTTCCCATCTGGCAAAAATCTGTACCCCACAACCTTTAAGCCACCTTCTGCCACCACTTCCGTCACTTCTATTGCCCCCTGCACCACCCAAAAACTCCCTCTAATTCTCCTCCACCGAACCATAACTTTATTTTCTCTTTCCCCCTCCTCCTTCTCTCTTTTTCTTCATCTTTTGCCCTCTTAAACTCTTTTTCCAGCCACCGCCGGTGCCGCCCATCCCTGCTGACTCAAGGTGAAACCCTAGACCTTTTTAGACCTTCCTTTATATTTTTTTACATTTATTCTATTTTTATTCAAATTTTTATGGTTATTCAATTATTATTATTGTTGTTGTTGTTGTTGTTGTTATTATTATTAGATGGAATATTAATGCTAAAATTTCTTGCAGGGTAGAGAGTAGGAATAAAATAATTAGGGTTATTAGTTTCGAATTTTAGTTATTATTTGATTTATTATATGTTTTATTACCATTATTATTATTATTATTATTATTATTATTTTTATTATTATCTTTAATTATTCTAGAAGGGCAGAGACCTAAATTATTTTGTTATTATTCATACATATGCTTTATAGTATTATTATTACTATTTTTATTAATATTAATAATGATATTATTATTATCTTTATTATTTTAATATTATTATAAATAATATATGTTAGTAATATTATTAAATAGTATTTCATTATTTAGGGGCAGGGTCGAAACCCTACCTTGTAATTTTAAGGCTTAGATTATTATTATTAGTAAGATTTCTATTAATATTACTATTATTAGTAATAGTTTGTTATTATTAAAATTATTATTATTATTATTATTATTATTATTATTATTATTATTATTATTTACCGTTGCTAACTTTATTGGGTGAAGGGTAGAAACCCTTATATCACCTTCACTTTAAATTACAATAGTATTTTATTAGCGTTTTAGTAGTAATTAGTGTCATTGTTAAGAACCAAGACTTAGGATAAGTTAGAAACTAATAACATTTTAGGGGGGAAGCTAATTCTAGTATTTTCCCCCATAATAGGTGAGTCCAGTCAAATCCTTCAAGTGGAATAGGAGCGTGCACCAAGACCGGTGACCTTTTAGGTAAGGGGTGCTAAAGCCGTTTGTGTGTTTATATGCATTATGTGCTTCATATGCCATGTATTCTATGTTATCATTATTGATTATGTCGTATATGATATGATGTGGAGTTCACATATGATCTTGGGTTGTTATACGGCATGTGTTTTATTTATATGTGATGATATGCGTAAGGTCTTAAGACATGCATGTTAGAGTTCGCATGATGTTATTAATGTTGCATGGTATTAGAGTTGCATGGAAGTGTGGTATGTTGCATGGTGATATTAGGGTTGTATAGAAGTGGGGTACGTTGCATGAGAATTAGAATTTGCATGGAAGTGTGGCATATCGCATGGGAATTAGGGTTTGCATGGAAGTGTGGTATGTTGCATGGCGATATTAGGTTTGCATGGAAGTGTGGTACATTGCATGGTATTAGAGTTGCATGGAAGTGTGGTATGTTGCATGGAAATATTAGGGTTGCATAGAAGTGGGGTACGTTGCATGGGAATTAGAATTTGCATGGAAGTGTGGTACGTGGAGCTAGGGTCTGCATGAGAGCTAGGGTTTGCATGGGATCTAGAATTATCATTAGAGCTAGGGTTTTGCATGGAGTTAGTCATGCATGTTTGGGCGAAAGTTTATGAATAAAATACTTAAGACATTAATCATTTAAAGTGGAAGATTGTTGAGCCGGGTCCAGACCGATCCACCTGTCAGAAATAGTGGTTATGTGTAACCGATCCACCGGTAATAATAGTGGTGTGGACTTTGTCCCGCAAGTGACCGGCCCACTGGCAATAATAGTGGTGTGACTCGAGCTCAATAAATATAAACCATAGTTTGCCAAAATGTTTAAAAGATACTAATTACTTACAGTGGAACACCATGTGAGTAGGAACCAGACCGATCCATCGGTTAGAAATAGTGGTGTGGACTTTGTCCCGCAAGTGACCGGCCCACCAGCTAAAATAGTGGGGTGTTCCTATATTTACATGGATTTGATAAAAAGCATGGTGCGTATCGACTTCCAATAAAAGATTAATTAAATAATTAATCCAAACTATGATTGGGCCTTTATGTATCTACCCGAATGATTGTTCGTTATTATATGATCATATTGGTCTTTATGTTCTTTTATTCCTATACATGGTTTATGTGATTTTATGTGTTGGCCTTAGTGCTCGGTTACCTTACTCAGTACGTAGCGTACTGATCACCCATTTCATGGGTGCTGCTCATTCCCACGAGTAGAAGGCCCATCTGACTTGCTGTAGGTAGGAGATGTTTACTTTGATGCAATTGATGTCTATGGGACATCAGACGGGACTGAGTGATGATTGGGTCGAATCCGTTTCACAGTGACGTGGCTGGTTTTCCATTGAGATTTTATTTCCAGTTTCTCTTAATTATGTTGAACGCTTCATAAACAATTTTAGGATTGTAGTTAATTTTTTCCCTGAAAAACTACCCTCGTATTTTGGATTGAATAAAAACTTATACGTACCTAATTCCTGTATTTATGAATTTGAATTATTATTAATGTTATGAGCTGTTTTCTTAGCCTTAGCACTTGGTACTGGAACGGTAGGAGTGAACCGGTCTGGTACTAAGTGTGGCGGTAACATCCCCAGAATTTACGGTTTTAATTTATAAGTAGTGTTTTGTAAAAAAAAAACATTTGTGTAAATTTGGGGGTGTTACAGCTGCAGACCTGGATTATGAATTTAACCATTCAATTTTTGGAATGTGTACCAATTTTTAATAGCGATGTAGGATAAGTAGAAGTTGTTATAACCATAACGGGGAATTAGAGTTTTGTGAGGGGTCCGAGTAGGAAGGTTATTATCATATGCAAAAAATGAGCGAGTTAGGCTACAATAATTGAGGGGATAGCTAACCATAGTAATATATGCACTGGAATGGAAAATTAGAGCTAAAAAAGTAGTAAAGAAGGGTAGGTTTTAAGGAGAGGTACTACTATCATATATGAGAAATTGGGGTAATAGGCCATGACTCTTATTAAAGGGTTTCCAGTGACAGGTTTGAGTTTGTTGGGTGAGTTGGGGACCCAAAAGGATAATAGGGGTAAGGATATACCTGGGGTTATGAAATTAGGGTTTCTAAGGAAATAGGGTTATCCTAAGATGGTAGTAAGGTAGAAGCCATGCATGGGGTAGGTGTGCATGTTGTGTGATGAATTTGGAATAAATAAAATATGAATAATACACTTATCACTTAAAGTGGAAGATTTCTTGAGTCGGGCCCAGTTGTACCTGTCAATATACTAACGAGAATGTTATAATAAGTATTTATATAAAATTACTGTCTTGCCCTAAATATTGTACCCTTCCATTCCACTATTGAGAAGAGTGGGGCCTCGAACTAAAGTAAATTAAACTATTATGACAATAATTACTCACAATGGAACACCACACTGGCTAGGACTTTATGCACCTTAATTATCAATCTACTAGTGAGAATAGTAGCTAGGAGCATTCTACCTAGGGTTATACTTTGATTACCAATCCATTGATGAGAATAATGTCTAGGAGTATCTTGATTTGGAATTTGTACATATTTATCCTTCCACCGGTTCATAAACTTGCATGGAACACATCATGAGTTGGCTATTTATTACATTAATATGTTCGGTTCTAATAATATTGAATGAACTAGTATAATTTACTTATGAGCATGACACTCCTTATTGTGGTGTTATTAATATATCTAACATGCTACACCGTATTGTTACCTTACTCAATACGTAGCATACCGATCACCCCTATTATCGATGTTGCTCATTTCCATAAGCAGAGACCCTTACTAAGCTTTTGTAGGTGAATGAGGATTTTATAGACGACTTTGCTGCATATGATTCTATGATTGGGGCAATGTGATGCTATCATGTCCAAGGATGGGGATGAGAGAGAGTGACATGATATTGTTGTCTTTATAGATTTTCTTAGCGTTAATATTTTTAGGTGAAAATTGTTTGTGTATTTCAATAATCCTTTTTGGAAACAAACACCTAACCTTATGTACGATATGAATTGCTACTTTTCTATGCTTATTATGGTTTTTTTACCATTTTGTATTGCCTTATAGTTGTTATAAGGATGGCTTAGGGCCATATTTATACAGATTACCGCAATAACGCCCCTTTACGGTTAGATGATCTTACATTAAAAATGATATTTTTTTAGTAGTATATTTTGGGGCTGTAACACATGTAACCTCAAGAATAACATAAAAGTGAAAGATAATGAAGCCGTGTATAGGTCTAAGTTACCCGATCTTCGATTACCTTCTAAGTGTTGGTTTTCCTTCAATGTTTTGTTGGTGACTTTGGGCTTTACCTTTAGGAGGTATCCTAGTAGATCTTAGTTCCTTACCTACTATAGAAACTGATGATGTATACTAAAGGGTCTAGTTACCTAGATGTTTTTGTCTTTGGCCTAGACTTATATCCATTGGTGGTTACTTGGCTTTAGATCCAAATTATGTCTATTGGTGGTGACTTGGCTTTGGCCTGAACTTTATGTTGTTTTGTTTGGATAGACTTCCATGGTATTTGAGATCATGGAGGCAGTGCACAGTACATCGCTTGATGATAATAATTGGAATGAGAATTTTGATAATAATTGGAAGTATTTCGATATTAATGAAAATGAGTATTTTGATAATAATTAGAATGAGTATTTAGTTAATAATTAGAATGAGTATTTTAACAAATAACTATAATGAGTATTTGGATAATAATTTGAATAAGTATTTCAAATGAGAACTTAGAAATAAGAATTTAGTTAAGAGGAAAATAGAGTAGAAGAAAAAGAAACAAGAATGAAGATAATGGTCTATGGAGAAATTATATGTTTGGATGAATGAAGCCTTATTATTAGCTTGAATTTCTACTTGTATCTTGTATACCATCATCCATGATGTAGTACTATGGTGTCAAGCATGATGAGTCATGTATGGTATGAACTTCCTCTACCTGATGTGATCATGATAAAGCTTGTATCCTACTTATATGAAGTATGCATGAAAATGTTAGTATAACTTGTGTATTATACTTGAATCTTGTGTGTTGGTAACTTCATTCATGAGGTAACTTAGCTTACTCAGTACGAAGCATCATGATGTACCTTTTTTCTTTGTTACCTACTCATTCCCACAAGTAGAGAGCCATGTGTAGGTTTTTGAGGATGGTCACTAGTTGGCAAACTTTGTGCGGGGAATAGGTTCTGAGAGCATGTACATCAGGATATCTTGAGTAGTCCTTGATGGACCAAAGTTTAGAGCAGTATTGTACATTAATTTTCTATAATTTTACGTTATACTTTTGTTAGATTCTTCCTTATATATTTGAATATTGAGGACTATTGAGGTCTTATACTTAGAATCTTTCCTTTAAATATTTATATAACATGTTTTAGCACACTCGACATTGTGTTTGGTTTGTTTAGTTTCTCAGCCTTATATCTAGCATAGGACGAGGTGTTGGTGCATATCCAATATTAGGTGTGATGGTAACACCTTATTTTTCCTATGTGTTTATTAGTTTTCTACTTTTGCAAGGTTTTCAAAACAATTTTTTTTTATAGTGAAAAATACGGGTGTTACACTGAAGTCATGTGATCCAACTTCTTATTTTTCTCCATAAAATTCTCCAATAAAAGAGAAATCCAAATTTGTATAATTTATTGAATGATTTGCACAATCATCTTATAATGACTTAAGAGCATGAATAAAGATCTCTTTTTTCCCTTTAATTATTTTGTTCTGTAATTGAATTATAATTTTCATCATCTTATTAATTTTAATTTTGGTTTGGATCTATTCAATCAATGTTATTTCACAATATTTTGGTATTAGGGCTATTATTATTGAAGATATATAGTAAAAGGGATGGGTATAATATTCAATATAGAGAAGTTCAATTGGTCCATCAATTTCAGATTATAGAAACTAAGGATGCTGGCAATCTTGATTAAGAGCATCTTGAAAAAAAAAAGCATTATTTAGTCATTCAAATAAGCCAAATTTGATGAGAGATAAGAGATTTAAAATGGTATATCTGATAGACCTCTCTATCATACAATTATGCTTTTAAAATGAGGCATTAGAAGAAGTAGAAAAGGAATTAATGGTGACTACCTTGTGCTTAAATCTTGAGTCATAATATATGATGAAATTAGTAGCAAATCGGTTACTGTTGAAGAGTCAACTTTAAGACTTACAAATAAGTGAGCATCAATCTTTGAAATCTCATTTGGATGAATTTGATTCTATTGTGATGGATTTTCATAACATAAAAGTTAAATTAGATGATGAATATTTGACCATTATGCTATTGTGTTCTTTGTGTATTGGTTTAAAGCATTTTTAGGAGACTGTATTGTATAAAAAGGATAATTTAGCCCTTTTTTATGTGAAATCCACTGTACTATAATGGAATTGAATTGATAGTTAGTTGATTGGTAGCAATACTTTGGGGATTCACATAGTGGGAGACTAGTAGCTAAAGGGAGAATGCATGAAAAAAGGTTCGATAACCACAAAAAGTCTAGATCTAAATCAAAGAGTTTGTGGAAGAATGTGATATGCTATGGTTGTCACAAGAAGGGGATATTAGGATTTTTTTTTCCTATAAGAAGCTTAGTGATAAGATTGGTGAGTTATCTAGTTTGAAGAATGATGATGTTGTTGTAGCTCATGATGATAGTGTTGGAGGTTGATAGCCACTATTAAACGAATTGAGATTCGTGATTGATGGATCTTGGATTTTAGTTGTTCATACCATATATATCCCAATTGAAGTTGGTTTTAGATGTTTGAGGTGAATCAATGTGGGTTTGTCTTAATGGGAAAATGTTGCTTCTTGAAAAGCTGATGGGATTAGGGCGATGAAGGTGAGAATGCATGATGTTGTGGTTAGGACATTATCCGACATGATGTATATACCTGAGATGACAAAGATAATAGCTACCGGTGTGTTATTGAGGATGGTTACTTGAGAGTAACAAATGGACTCTTATGATGATGAAGGGGAAGTAGGTTGAGATAGTGTATAAGTTGGTCGGTTCCACTGCTTGGGGGACTAATTCTACGACATCGCCAAGGTTGTCAGACTTGGATATTACTAGACTTTTCCAGATGAGATTGAGACACATGAGTGTTGATATGAGTGGACCTGAGCTAATTGAAGGACCTTGCAAGTGTCATTTTATATATGATTTTTATTGCATGAGCAAGTCATAGGGTGTGTTTCTTAACAGTTTTTCTACCCTTTGAGATCTTGCATAACTTGCTTGAGTTCAACCTAAAAAGAGCTCTTACACCCTATGAATTAGCAACACTTTCCACTCTTATGACACCTCACACAATTAATGCTTTTACTCAATTAATTTCAAGGCCTTTTTAGGAGAAGCATAAATATTATTGGGCATTTAAAACTATCAACTTTCATCTAGACGCCGTAGGAGAAGCACAAAAATTACAGATGAATGAGCTTGAAGGGATAAGGGATTCTTTATACAATAGTGTATGGTTATATAAGGAAAGGACCAGAAAATTTCATGACAAGTATCTAAAGCCAAAAGAGGCATATCCTAGGTAGTTGGTGTTGCTCTACAACTCAAGGTTAAAGTTGTTCCCCAAAAAGTTGAAATCAAGATGATCTAGCCTCTATGAAATTATTATGGTGTATCCATATAGAGTTGTGGATATCAATGATGAAATGATTGAATGAACCTTTAAGTTCAATGGCCACTGAGTAAAATTGTATCGAGCTAGAATCTTAATAGGGAAGTTCATACTCTTCCCCTAAAAACCTCATAGGATCACATCTGGTTTTCAGATCGAGAACATTAAACCAAGTGCTAATAGGAGACAACCTAAATTTTTTATTGTTTGATTTAGCTCATATTTCTTATGCTTCACTTAGAAATTTTGTCATTTTCTCAAAAAAGACCTACTGTAATATCCATACCCTATCAACACTTTAATTGTCAGGATAATGGCTGGGTGGAAGGTGGGAAGAAGGCATGTTACATGTGTCATAAAGACAAAGGATGCTAATGCTCCATCCTATAGGACAATTAGGGTGTCTCAGGCGTCGAGCATCTAATCAACGAGCTGGTAACGCCCCTTGCACCTTATTCTAGGTGCATCTCACCTTTCCCGCACTACTTTTTACAAATCCTACCCCTATCCTCATATTTGTTTTTAAGTTGCATCTAGTCTGTCCGTCTACACCACTCAATCCCATTCTTCTCCACTCCTAATATTTAAGAAGGTTTTGCAAAGCCTTTCATTATAGAAAGAACACTTTCTTGATGATTATCTAGTCACTCCACCCACCTCTATATAGCATGTTGACACCAACATCTCCACCACCTCACAAGAAAATACCTCTCCTTACATTACTATATCCATTTCATCCTCATCGTCCACCTCTAACCCCATGATGCCAAGAAGAAAAACTCGTTCTACAATCAAAGCAGCAGTGAAAACCCTTTAAAAACACAAAAAAAAACCCACCTGTTAAAAAAAAGGCCATTACCATCAGTCTCATTGGATGAGTTTTCCTCCATCATGGATAACGAGGAAACACAATCCTCTACTCCCCCAACTAAGTGCTTAAAGTTCTCATCCAACTCAATTACAATTTTTTTATTTGATGGTCTCTAGGAATGCTTCAACACTTTGGACAATTGTGACTTTTATTTTGAAAGAGGTTTCTCCCTACTTGACTTATCCCATTACCTTGTTGACCTTATTAATCACCATCACCTAGCAAGCTTGTATCAACACCCCCCCCTAAATTTTCTCCTCTTATGGTCCTAGAGTTTTATAGCAACCTTGAAACCAAATGAAAAACTAAGACAATTTTTGTCAGAGGAAAGTTAGTCTCTTACTGATCCACTGCTATAACAACCTTTACGGCTTACCATCCTTTGAAATCAATGAATACACTATATTGATTGACAACCCTACCAATGAGGTTGTAATAGATATGCTCACTCCACTCACCAAACCTAGAATGAAATGGTGAGTCACCACAAATTGTGCTTACCACTATAATCACCCATAGCTCTTACCCTAGGCCAAGGTTTGATATCTTTTTCTTAGGAGTCATTTTCTACCCACCACTCATGACCAATTCATTTTCTTTAACAACATGGTCTTACTTTATTGCATACTCACAAAACATATAGTTGATGTCAGAAATAATCATTAAGGACCAACTAGAGCTGGTGGTAACAAAATCGTAGGGTCCAATTGTAACACCCCCAAATTTACTACTGAAAAATTTCGTTTAAATCAAAAGGTTTAGCGGAAGCGAAAGAATTAAAACCGTAAACTTGGGGGTATTACCGCCACACTTAGTACCAGACCGTTTCACTCCTACCATTCCAGTACTAAGTGCTAAGGCTAAATCCGATCAATCTTTAGTACGAAGTATCAAAAACGCAAGACAACATTTAAAATACATCCTTAATAAGTGGTAAGTCAAATAGAAGTTAGAATATGATTTAGGATTACAACCCCAGAATATGTTTCTCAAAACAGGAATGTAATACAAAATAAAGCTAAACAAAAACAAATCCCGAAGGATCAATATCCGGATTGCCTACTCACTCAAGTCAGGCCTCCCACCCCAACACAGTATCAACCTGCACAAGAGGTCTGCTCCCCACCATCGGTGGATCATCACAGGACCCATTCAACCAAGGTAGTATCAGTACGGGTCCAATACTGAGTAAGTTCCACTACCCTATTTTATGGGAGAGACGTAACTATACATCAAGTGCGTATTAAATCATGATACAATACGTTGATACATTATTACGCATACTCAAAACCCACATCAAAAGTCCTACCATACCCATATAGTAACATATGAAACATGTGCAACATCGTATTGAAACATATAAGGGTGTTATGACCAAAATGTAATGTAACTCATTATGCACATAAGCAGCATGGGGTAATACAGATAATAAAAGCCGGCTATGGTCCGGGTAGACTCATTCTTTAGATCTCTGGTAAATATAGTAGATTCACGTCATAATCGTTATGAATCCATGAGAGTGCGGGAACCCCACTATTATAGCCGGTGGATCGGTCACTTACAAAGCAGAACGCACCTAACCACTATTATATGCCGGTGGATCGGTCTCCAGGGCACAACGCTCCTGGCCACTATTATGCCGGTGGATCGGTCTGGCCCCGACTCTCACGGTGTTTCACTGTGATTATAACGTATCTTTCCATGATTTATTTGTAAATCATTTCACACCATAATCTTTGTTAATCCATGCGAGTACGGGAACCCCACTATTATAGCCGGTGGATCGGTCACTTATAGGGTAGAATGCACCTAACCACTATTATATGCCGGTGGATCGGTCTCCAGGGCACAACGCTCTTGGCCACTATTATGCTGGTGGATCGGTCTGGCCCTGACTCTCACGGTGTTTCACTGTGATTATAACGTATCTTTCCATGGTTTATTTGTAAATCATTTCACACCATAATCTTTGTTAATCCATGCGAGTACAGGAACCCCACTATTATAGCCGGTGGATCGGTCACTTATAGGGCAGAATGCACCTAACAACTATTATATGCCGGTGGATCGGTCTCCAGGGCACAACGCTCCTGGCCACTATTATACCGGTGGATCGGTCTGGCCCCGACTCTCTTGGTGTTCCACTGTAAGTATATAGTATATTTCCCATGATTTAATTATAACATATTGTTTGGTTTGTTGAGCTCGGGATCCCCCACTATTATAGCCGGTGGATCACTCACGTATAGGGCAGAACGCACCTAACCACTATTATATGCCGGTGGATCGGTCTCCAAGGCACCCCGGCACCTAGACACTATTATGCCGGTGGATCGGTCTGGGTCCGGCTCAACAATCTTACTCTTTAAGTAATTAGTATCTTATTCATGTCTTATTAAAAAGCTTTCCACCCTTGACATGCATATCAACTACCCTCTACTTCTTTCCTCCCCAAGGGCCCCATCCCATATCTTGAGACTCCTGCGGCCCTTATCACACCCCGACATCCATTCCCTTTACACTTACCTTTAGATGAAAGAGTCAACCCCTACAGGTGTGGGTTAGGCCCTACACTCATGACATCAACTCCACCTCCCATCACCCCCTAGGGTTTTCCCTTGAAAACCCTAATTGGGCCGATGTGGCCCAACCTTCTCCTACTTACACTACCTTTATCTCATTTAACGCCTCACATCTTACCTCAATTAGATCCTCTCCCAAAACATATCACTTTACCTTTCAATTCAGCACATAACCATGAAAACCCTAGTTGATCACCTCAACCTTAGTACCTTTCTTCCCCCACAAGTAACCTCTCTCTTTTCATCCCAAATTCTCTTCTTCCACATGGGAACCCATACTCACCTTTTTTTTATATATAAATGAAATCTCGCTCTAACCCATACTCCATCTTTCCTTGATCATTTTTACCCTTGTACCCTTCAAATTGCTCATTTCCTCCCAAAAACCCTAATTGGAACCCTTAGACACTCTTACACCGACCCACGTAAAATTTTGCACCTAAGTCTCCAATGGGTCCATAACTTTGACATTATTTTATTCACTTCCTAATTCAACTTTCCTCATGTAAGATTCATTCCCCATGCACAATTCCCAACATCCACTTCCCCGTTGTTCTTTTATTATCATTTCATGCTACCCAAAACCCTAGCATGCATGTCCTAGAGGGCCATAACAAGTCACATCATCAACATCAACATCAACATCAAACATGGAACATGTCATACACGTATAATATAAGGCACACACAACATACCTCATGATCCACGCTGTGCTACACAAAATAGGTTATTCATAACACATGCATAATACACATCAACATGGCATGTTCATCATTCACCCACACATTACATCACACATAGCACAAGGCCATAGCTTCGTCCTTACTAAACACCCATAAGTAGAGGTAAGTAGAGACTTACCTGGATCCGAAGCTAGCTAAGCGAGATAAGAGGGAGAAAGATCACTAGCTCGTGGATCCACGAGAAAGCTTTCCAATTAAAAACCGACAAATCGGGGCAAAGGAAGGCTGGGGAGGCTTCGTCGGGGGTCGGGGGTGGCTCGCCGGTGGTCAGCAGGGCTCGCCGGTGACCAGGCGGCGACGTGAGCTGCGCGGCTCGTCACTGCCCTGCTGTAGTTCGTTGCTAGTGCTGCGCGGTTGCTTTGGTGGCTGATGCCTGCTGCGGTGGTCAGTGGCAGTCGTGGCTGGCAGTGGCGGTAGCCGGCGACCGACGGAGGAGAAGGGAGGAGCTGGAGAGAGGGGGGCGGCAGGGCTTAGGGCTGCGAATAGAGGGTAAGTCGGGAACAGGAAAAATAGAAGAGAAGGGAGAGAAGAGAGAAAAGGAAGAGAAGGAGGCACCGGTAGGGCTGTTGGTTTTTTTTTTACAAATACAAGTAGAAATATGTAAAATTATTATTGGATGATTTTAGATAAAATTTATTTACAAAAAAATTATTTCGAAACGATCCGAACACTTAAAATTAATAAAAAGCTATATAAAGAATTTCGGAAACATTTTTGGCAAAATTTACCAACAAACATAAAAATTTGTATTATTTACGGAAATATATTTTAAGACCTCGAAAAATTATATAATAAAATATTTAAGTCAAATTCTAATAAACCGAGACTAATTTAAATAATTTCCGAAATCGATTTTCTACAACCCAAAAATCGTAAAACGGAAGAAAATTAATTCCGAAAAGAAATTCATAAATAAACTCCGAAAACCTTTTTAATTTTAAAACTTCTCAAAAATATTAACGATTTTCCGAAAACGAATAAATTTAAAGTCGGAAATATTTTCTACGGATAAAATTATTAAAATAAGTTTAACTATTTAAACAGAAATTTCATAATTTAAATAATATACTTCGTTAACAAAATATAACTCCAAAATTAAGGCATAATCACACGATGAAGTTATAATCGAGAATGAATTTAAAATATAAAAATCAAAACGCGAGAAAGAATGGGAATACATATTTTTAACCAAAAATTGAAATCATAAGAATATAATAAAATCATGGTCGTGAACGAATTTATCTAAAATGGTTCACAATGACAACGATTAATTAAATTCAAATATGAATTCGAAATCGTCGATAAATCCATAAAATGAAACGAAAATAAAATAATTAAATATTTACATCAAATTACGTTAATAAAATCATTAGGCTTAATAAAATTAGATTTTAAAAATACGGGGTATTACACCAATCATCTACCATGCCTTAGTTGATGGCCTCTATGCTAGGACAGAAGTGCGCCTAGATCCTAATGAATAAAAAGTTACTAGCCCCCATTATATCAACCAAATAGTTATCAATTTCTTCTTCAATGCTCTAGTAGCAACCTATAAGGCCAAGACACAACCACAACATCTAGCATAACACTAGGGAGAATACAGGCACTAAAGGAAGGCATGGAAATCCTGTTGAGAGCATAGGAAGAGATAATCACGATAGTAACAAAGCTATTGAATACAATAGTGTATGTTACCTTTATTGAGTTAGAAACTGGTAATGTTAAATGTGGTATGACAGTATCAATTGCTCCTTTAGTAATGGCACGATATAGACGCTCAAAAGAGCAGGTGGAGGAAAAGCAATTGGGCAAGTTTGCACGCACACAATAATGTGGAAGGGTGACATCTATCACTAATGTTGAAGATAAAGGAGCAATATATACCTAGGTTAACGTCCCAACATAGGAAGTGGAAATGGATAATTCTAAGAAAGAAGGATCTACTGAGCACATGACCATCACTGTTACCCCTCCCATAACTTTACTATTTAATCCATCCCCGTCAAAGTTAGTCTACCTTATCATGAATAAAGAATAGTCGGTTGTTTTATGGATATTTTATTTCCTTTTTTTTTATATATGTTGAATCCCAGCCTCTTAGACATCTTATCTTTTAGTTTCCCATCCCTCTCGCGCTGATAATGAGGAAACTATCACCTTTTGTTCACGGGAGGGTATATCTTAGTTAATATATCTTAAATAGTATGTCATAGTGTTTCCCTTATTATATAGTTTTAATTATTGCAGTAGTTTCATCTAATATTTTTTGGTTACATAGCTCTTTTATTTTTTTTATTATTAGGATGACTATTACTCTCAAACTCAGCAAATAAGGTAGCCCTACTACTCACCCTATCAAATTATGTCGATATTGACTAATTATTCTTGTATTAATATATGTGCATACATTAGAAGTGACAGTACTGATTTCTTGAGACCAAAATACTTTATCTATGAAATAATTAAGCTAATTCAAGGAAGCCTTATAAGACACGTTAACCTTTTGGCTAAAATAGCTTTTACTAATATTTATTTTTGTTACTTTGCATAAACCAGGTTTGTTAAAACCATCAGCATGGAGATACTTCGAGTACACAGAAATAAGGATGATCTTCATAGAGTTTCTATTAAACCTTGTACTTAGGAGAAAGACTAGTTAACTAAGATATCCTCAACATAAGTATTAGGAAGCCTATCATAACCACCTTGCAAAAGAGGTAATTGAATAAGTTTGGGGGCATCAACATAAACAATTAAGAGCTTATCTAGGCATATTAATGATAGTACAGAGGGAGCTTGAATGCCCAAAACACCTGGTAACTAGGGGCACTTGGATGAGAACCATGTGGGCACTTGCGACAAATCATTTAGTAGGGTGACAAGCTTGCTTTAACATTTTCGGAATAGGTGTTAGTGTAGAGTAACTAGGGTTACCTACCTGAGACCTAGAAGTACAAGAATAAAAATACTATGACAACATGAGGAAACCATATCTCTCTTTAAAAAAATAAAAACATAATAAAAATAAATAAATAAATAAAATTTTGAGTTATGAGTAGGTCTACTAATAGAAAAGGTTTTTTAGTTTTAAAAGTGTCTTGATGATCCTTTAAGGTCTAGTAGGGGGCTCCGAAGAGAAACCCTAAGAATTTCCTTCCACACACAACTCACTGTTGACCTTTTTAATATATCCCGTATATATGCAGGCAATTTTTAGTTGGAAAAATCCAAAGCTCAACATGATTGAAGGCTAATAATTTCTTCCTTATTTTACTTAGGGGTTTCTATTTATAATGTCATAATTTTACTCACTATGAGCAACAACTTAAGTTTGGGGGAAGTGATATGAGTGGACGTGAGCTGATTAAAGGAACATGAGAGTATCATTATATATATCATTTTTACTATATGAGGGTGTCATGGGGTGTGTTTCTTAACAATTTTTATACCCTTTGAGATCTCATTTGACTCACTTGATTTTTATTTGAATAGATCTCTTATACCCTATGAAATGGAAACACTTTCCACTCTTATGACACCTTATAGAATTAATGCTTTTACTTAGTTAATTTCAAGGCATGTGTAGGAACGCTGGCAACACATCTTATCAAAGCATATCCTCACCCTACCAAGACTGCAGGAGACACAGAACAAGTCACCATCAAGGGTCTACACACCAATAAAATACAAATGCCCAAGTTTCCTAAATTTAGTAACATTCACCAAATGACCACTACAAGTTAATGTCATCGGACATGGGGTATAACGATATATTACAGCACTAGAGAAAACTTATCCTACCTACATGTTTGGCACATTATAAATACCCCTTGGACATATCAAGAAGGAAGAGAATAATCAATCATCAATCGATAGAGGGAGAAAAATACCAATGGAAGAGTAGTAGAGAAAGGAAGAAGAAGAAGAATCCCATTAGAGATAAACCGACGGAAGAAAGAAGAGTGATTAGGCTAGATAGAGGTTAGATTACCTTGATCTACCTAGTCTCTTTCCTTCTTTCTCCTAATTATTTTCTATTTAGCTAGAAGAAATTTTACATTGGCTAAATTTCTTAGTGAAAGGAAATATTAGGAACCTTTTTTGTTGTAATCATTGTCATTATAGTCATGTCGGGTTAAATGATATTTTATTTTATTATGCTTCATTTATTTTCATGTTGAATGTTGGCCACATTAGGCACTCATCCGAATTTTGTATCAATTGTGATAGTGTATAAAACTTAAATGGTGATAGGGTTGGCATTGAAAGGTGAATAAATCTTATCATTAATCCTCCAAAACTCACTATGCAACATTACCTAGGTCCATATACATATACCATGATGGAGACAACCTGAGACTATGTGTCACCACAGAGTGGAAACAAGTGAGTCTAAAAGGATTAATATCCATTGAGCCTAACATGATATGAATTATCATAGGGTATATGTACTTAGTATTAACAATTACCCTCTAATGAATCTATCTTCTGATTACCTTTCCATCTCTCCTATATTCATAGAATGCTTAACTTTGGTAAATTGTATTTCGTTCATGTCCTTGTAGGATTGACATCCTCTCATCACTTTATTACTTGAATCGACTGTGTATACTTACATGATTGTTTTGTGGTCCATTATTAGTATTACCTTACAAAACCTTGTTGAACCAAGAACACACCAATTGTTAGGGGACTTATTGGGCTCTCTAAGAGGGTGTTTTTGGATGGATAGAGTATAGGTACTATTGAATTTTATGAGCAATGTGATTTTGGAAATTAGAAGTGGGTTAGCTTTTCCATAGATTAGCATAGTATAATAGAATCTCTTAAGTATATCTATTTAGATTTATGGGGTCTAGAAAGAGGGGTTTCTAAAGGTGGTTCACATTACTTACTCACATTTATTGATGACTTCTCTAGAAAGCTATGGGTGTATTTCTTGAAGCATAAGAATGAAGTATTTATTGTTTTCATACGCTAGAATGCCTTGCTAAAGAAGAAGGCTTGGAAAAAATTTAATTATCTAAGGACATATAATGGTCTTGAGTTTGTTGAGTAGAGATTCACTAATTTCTACCAATACTATAGGATGGTGAGACACTACTTATGTTGGAAGGCCATAACAGAATGGGGTTGCTAAGTAGATGAACATGACTCCATTATAGAAGAATAATTGTATGTTATCACAAGGAGGGCTAAGTAGTTAGTTTCTGGCTAAGGGGATTTACATGGTAACATACCTAATGAATTGATCACCAAGTCAATCCATTGAGTTGAAGATTGTTGAGCTCAAAGGTCAAATAATGTCATTATACTTTTTTTTATGATAACAAATAGATCTTGATAACTAATGTATTTGCTTAAGTGTGCATTACATTAATTGACTTAAAAGAAATCTAAAATGCATAAACTCAAAGAATTCTCTAAATGTGAAAATGTAAATGAGCAATGAAGTTTCCAAGCACAAGGGAAAAAAAATTGGAAGATAACTAGGACTTGAAGGTTAAGGATAATATTTTTAAAGTCTTAGATTTCTTTTAAAGAGTTAAGTTGAGAAAATTTCATATTTCAATTAAAACTCTTTAAAATATTTTATTGAAAAACACTTGACTTTAATTTATTTCATAAACTCTTTAAAAGTGTTTTAAAAACTAAATGGTTGGTTCTGTTCAGAACCAGACTATAGGCCCCTTGACCAATTGAATAGTTTAGTTTAATCAAAGTCATGAAATGAGTTAAACTCAGATGGATCAACTAGTGAGAAAACTAATCAACTGGTTTGACCAATATGTCTATGGGTTTCATTCCTAGAGAAAACTGTTTGTCTCAATTTAAACACATCACCTAATTTTAAAAAACCAATCAACTGATTTAAGGAAATAGATCAACTAGTTTAACCAACCATTCCATGGGTTTCACTCATGTAGAAACCTAGTCATCTCTATTTAAACACATTGGCTGGTCTTATGACACTGATCGATTGGTTTGAGGAAACCAGTCTATGGGTTTCACTCTTACAAAAACCCTTTCATATTTATTTAAACATATTGGTTGGTTTTGCCAATTAATTAACTGGTTTGAAGAAACTAATCGATAGGTTTAACTAACTAGTTATTGGGTTTCACTCCTATAGAAACCCATTTGCCTCTATTTAAACAAATTGACTAGTTTTGCTAAACTGATGAACTTATTTGGGAAAATTGATCACCTGGTTTAACCAACCATTCCATGGGATTTATTCCTATAGAAACCCATTGGTCTATGTTTAAACACATAAACTAGTTTATAATCAATCGATTAATTTTAACAAAATAATTGGTTGGTAAAATGAACACATCGACTAGTCTTACTATACCATGTCCCTGTTCACATATATTCTTAAGACCAACTATGTAATATGTATAATCGATTGACTAGTTTGCATAATGGTAACCATTCCACTTTTGTTGTAACATAAATAATCGACTATTTTGAACTACAGATCTACTGGTTTTACTAGACTAGTTATCTAGTGACCATTAAATACTAATTTTTTGTTTGTTAGAAGATACAACTTTTTGGGGATGTTGTGTCTAATGACTATAAAAAGAAGTTAACCCTTATAAATAAGGCCCTTTGTATGAATTACTCTAAATTTTCAACAACATTGATTGTGCAATTAATCTCTTACTCTCAAATCATTCAATTACTCTCTCAAAATTTTTAAACTTATATAATTATGAGATTTTAATAAAAAGTGCACTTTTCTCACTTCTCTTATATGAAATGCTCACAAATTTTAATATTTCTTATTACATATAGCTAGATCAAATATCATAAGGAATTATACATTTTCATATCTTATATTTTGGGTGAGAATTATCTATAATCACAACCTCCTCACAAAATTCATTCAAAGGGGTTAGTAAGTATTTACCTATCATTATAAATAGATTCTTGTGGAGAGTCTAGGGAAGATAAGTAGGTAATATTGTAAGTCATCTATTATAGGGTCATTGAGATAGTAAGACTTATAAACTAAGAGAAGAGTGATCATCAATAAAAATATGTCAGTATATCAAATTCTAAAAGGGAGAATCTTTTGGTAGTGGATGTAAAGAGTAATTCACTCTTACACCACTCTATATTGTGTGTTAATTTTTATTCTTTCATTTCCAATCCATAAAACCCTAATCTCCCCTCTAGGGTTTTTTCAAAAGATACCTAAGGATTTGTGGTCTTGTAAGCCAGCTAATTAGTCTTATTTGCATGTCTTTTGTTGTCCTCAATGTTCTTGACTAGTAGAGATGTTGCCATAAATGAGTTCATGTTCCTCTAGAATACCAAGTCCTATGATGGTATATCTAAGGAGGTGGAGTAGGATAGTACTTCGGGAAAAGTATAGGTTGGGGTTGGTTTGGATGATAGAGACCCATCTCATAGACCCACTGTAAGACCTTAGTTTTTCTGAACTGAAATATTTCATTTATAAATTTAAGCATGAAAGCTAAGACAATCAAAACAGAGGGTATTAACACTACACTTGGTACATGTTCAGTTTTCTCTACCATTCTCATACCAAGTGTTAAGGCTAAAATCATTATTCCACTTAGGTTTTAACATGATTACAAGAATTAGAAAGGAGGGAACAATAGATAACTATTACCCTAAATAAAAGCAATGCCAGTAGTTTACAAAACTTAAAGGGAGAAAAAGCAAAAGAAAAAAGGCTTCCAAAATACAATTGAAATAAAATATACCAAAATATAACTGATAATCCAAGGCTCTCAAATAGAACTACCATCTTTGAATGAACCCAAAAGCTGGCCTACAAAGACCACTACCCAATTAATGGATGATATAAACATCAAATTATAAATGTGTTAATAATATATTCATATAATCACATACCACCAATACCACATACTAACCATACTCTTTCATCTGGAATTAACTGAACCTTATCAACTAAACATCCAAGTGATGCTCTTTGAAGTATATTAGAAAAAAAACAATACAAGGGAAAAAAATATAATCACATTCCACATAACTCATCATCAACCCTGAAAAATCTCATAACACATGTAGGCTCACAAGGCTACTACAACACTATACCTCTTTATTAGATATAATCATTTTCATTCTTTTATTTACATTAAGTTTAGGGACCCCGCTATTCTTAAATTGTGGAATAGTTTGAAGCACCATTTAGGGAAAACACTCCTGAGTCTCTATTGTCATCTTATGGAATAGATCTAAAATCACCTATTAGAGGAAAACTTTGCTGAGCCACTATTCTTCAACCGGTATAATGGTCTGAAACAACTCTCAGGGACAACACACTTGAGCCACTATTCTTAAATTGATGGAACGGGACAACACACCTAAGCTACTATTATCATTCGATGGAATAGATCAATAAAAAATATCTTGGTCCTAACTCACGTATTCTTCCACTTCAAATGATTAATGTCTTATCCATGAAGTTACTTAACTCAATCCATATTCTTATTCACAATGAGCAAGATTCTTAATCCAATGGAATGGACTAAAGTACCTTTTAGAGACAACACACATGAATCACTATTATCATCTAGTGGAATGGACCTATAAAAGTACTTCTCAAGGCTAAATGATCCTAAGCCACTATTCTTAAACCAGTGGAATGGTATGAAGCACCTCTAATGGACAACCCACCTAAGTTACTTTTATCATCTGGTAGAACAAATCTAAGAACACCTTGGCATGACTAATTGATCTTTTACTTTAAATGATTAATGCCTTATTTATGATTGATTGAAAGGTACATAACACATTTAATGTAGATAATCACATCATGAAGATCAGAAGGCCAGAGTTAAGCTCCCACTAGTTCCCCAAAACCCTAATTTCACACTTTTATTATAGCTCTTTTCTATCACTCTTTTCATCAACAAACTTAGTACCACTTTCTTAAAAAATTTATCATCAATTATACTCGAATTTCAAGTCCTAATTCTAAGGTCTTGCACATACGATAATAACACTATTCTAAAAGTTATTATTCCTAGGGCTTATAAACCTTAATTTAACAAATCAATCATAACTCTTCATGTAGGGCTTAAACAATTATCAAATTCAATAAAAATTCCTAAAACACAAGTATTAACCACTTATTTGAATTTCATGGTCTAACTCTACCATTTCATGCATGCAGTATTAACCTCCTCGTTTTAGGGTTAATACTCCCAAATCAACCTTTTTCATCCTTTATCAACCCGATACCATTCACACTTACTCCAACACTTTATATAAATTCCTTAGTGCATTTGGATGATATAACATCATAAAATACTATGATAAATCATGTTTAACTCATGTTGACCAAAATAAACTTATCGATAATAAAAACCCTTATTTTATACAAATCTTATATGTTTGGTAACATTACTTCCAAATCCACATTTTCTCCATAGACCTTATCACATTCATATTAAAATCATTATACTATTATTAAGCCTATGATTCATCCATATTTCAAAATAAAGGCTTTTCCACATAAAATAACAATACTATATGATCTTTACTTACTTATTTTCTATCATGCAATGCCAACCACTTATCATAGCATCATCAATCATATATTAATTCACATAATAGCAATAACATGGTATCATGCAAAATCATGCATAAGACATAAAAACCTAATGTGTTATTATACAAAATTTATCATTTTAAGAGAGTTACTTTAATTCCACCAAAAATGCAAAAATAGCAATATCTAACTAAATACTAGGAGATCTTGCTAATCAACTTTTGCACCTAAAAATAATACCAAAATAATGTTTGAACACCTAATATAATAATTATAATAATAAAATTTTTATTTTTCTAAAATTACCAAAATTCCCTTATATATATAATGCAAAACTTACTTAAAACTAGCACAAACTCGCACTATGCATGCGGCATGAGCCATATGCACATGAAGGAGAGAAGGTGGAGTTAGTAGGATGGTTAGGTGAGGTAGGGGAAGATGGTGGTAGTGTAAGAGATTGGTCATGATGTTAGATTTATGGTTATGGTAGTGGCTTGTTGCGCTAGTATAGGAGGGCAATGGTTACGATGAAAGGTGATGGGGGATTGGTTCTACTACTGCAAGAAGGAGAGGAAGGAAGGCAGTAGTAGAAAGGGCCACAGGTGGTGGTGGCTAGCTGCAACACCCCAAAAATTTACTATAGAAAATCTTATTTTTTATAAGTTACAAGAAGAAGAAAATATAGTAAATTTTTGAGCGCTACTGCCACACTTAGTACCAGGCTGGTTTCCTCTACTATTTTGATACCAAGTGCTAAGACTAAAATATTTAGTTAATTTTCAAGAATGAAATTATAAAATAGAGCACCATAATAGTTAGGAAGGTTAAATCACCTTTCAAAGAAAACCCACTAACTATGGTTAGAAAAAGAATGTCAGTGGAAAAGAAATACAAATGATTATAGGGAAAAATATAGAAAAACTCCCTATTCATAACACCAATCAAAATCATAGATAAACACTCTCAATCTCAATGAATAACCCTAAAATGAGCTTGTGAGTTAACCTACAAAGGCCACTACTCATTGAATAATTAGGGGCCTAGGAAATGAACCCTTTAGTATAATGGTACTAAGTAACCCATTATCCAAGACTAATATACAAGGCCCGCATGCAACACATCCGATGCATCACATCAATCACATGAACATGGAATTATGCATATGTTAACTCAAATGTGATAGTCATTCATATAGACACATGTATCAAGGTCATATGCTACCGCTCTCATTCACTTAGAAATAACAGGAACTTACTATTAGAACATCTAAGTGATGCTCTTTGTAGTATAATTAGAAAACTGCAACATCCTCAATAGGAGGCACAACTCATTTAATCAACCCACAAACTTCTCAATAACATCACAACAAGAATATTGTACACATCATTATATCATATTAGCTCAGTCATTATTATTAGGACTAATGATATTAGTGTAATCATTATTTAACTCATGAATTTTATATCTACATTGATTCGAGACCCCACTATTCGCATCGGTGGATCAATAAATAAGGTACAACTCTAGAGCAACACACTCCTAGCCACTATTCTAGCCAGTGGATCGGTAAATAAGGTACAACTAGCCCTGACCCACATGGTATTTCACTGTAAGTAATTAGTGTCTTCCTATAGGTTATTATTGTCTAAAGATTTTATTACTTGATTCCGGGACCTCACTATTCTCACTAGTGGATTAGTAAATAAGGTACGACCCTAAGGCAGCACTCTCTTGGCCACTATTCTTACTAGTGGATTAATAAATAAGATACTACCATCCCCAACTCAAATGATCTTCTACTTAAAGTGATTAGTGTGTTCCTAGAGTTATTATCATTCAATGGTTTTAATAACTTAAGTACGGGACCTCACTATTCTCATCGGTGGATCAGTCATAAGGTACAACCAACCTTGACTGAAGTGATCTTTCACTTTAAGTTATTAGTGTCTTATTTGTGTATTATTTTTTTTTGATACCACACACATCCATGCACAACTTAAGTATGACTCCTGCCCTACTACCATCCCAAGCTTACCTTATCCCCTTGGAAATCGTAGTTTCCTAAGCTCAATATTTCTTTACCCCTAAGGATCATCTGAGTCCCTAATTTATCCAACAAACCCAAATCTATCATTAGAAACCCTTATGTTCATGATTCATAGCCTATTTGCCTCGTCTTTCACATATGATAACAATTGGCCTCTAGGGTCACTCCTCAAACTCCTAGTTTTTCCATGTTGGCCTAACCCCTTCTCTACTACTTATTTAGCCCCAATTTTCCATAACTAAGCACATATTACTATGATTATCCATCCCCTAAATTTCATTAGAATAACTCCTCCATTTTACACATATGATAATAACCTCCCAAATTTGACCCCTCTTGAAACCCTAATTCCTCATTATGGTTTTAACTACTCCCTTTTATCCCACATGGCTATTTAATTTGGTGCAAAATCCCTAAATAGTGTGATTAATATCATAATCTAATGTTAGAGCCCAACTCCCCCATTTTCTACATGTGATAATGACCTACCCCTTGGGTTTTGTACTACCAAACTAGTTTTCCACTTGCTTAGTAATCTCCCGTCCCTTAGCATCTAAAGACCACCCTAATTATGCTAAGTAACCCAACAATGTCATCATTTCTCCTATATCCACTCTTAGCAACCAATCCCTACTCTTCTCACCCATGGCCATAGATTTATTTGGGTTTGACTCATTCTATTCATGTTTTTAGACTAATCACCCTAGTATATGAAAAATTACCAAAACACCCTTATGTCATGAAATATTGATAACCATGCAAAAATAGATGACACTAAGATGATAAAGCCCTATTTCTCATATACAACACCAATTAATACTTATCATGCCTTTTTATTATACTACTCACCATAGTACATGCAAAATTACCAAAATACCCCTAAACCATCATAATTTGACATTCATGCTCTCACATAAATTACTAATACCACAAAGTTCTATTTTCACACTCAGCACCACTTATTACTTATCATGCATACTTATTAGGATAACTACCGTTGCACTATCAAATTTACCAAAATGAACCTAGGCCATATAATATCAACTTTCATGCCCACAAACATGTTAGTAATACCACAAACCCCTATTTTCATACTTAACCATACATTACACTTATCTTGCACACTTATTAGAATGGTCACCATCATACATTAAAAGTTACCAAAATACCCTTAGAACCTAAAATATTGATATTCATGCTAAATCATATGCTTATGATACATGAAACTCCTATCTCCATTCCTAGCAATATTTATAACACAATTAGCACCGCAGTTAGGGTTAAATATCATGATGTGTCTAAATGACCAAATTAATCCTACGGTTCATAGTAGTATTATTTTTACTGTAAGTGTCCATACATACCTAATATAATATACATCATTACTAACAAACATTAGACCCCTTCTCAATCACCCCTTTCACACACATAACATCTTAGACAAGATAACATGCATTCTTTTTCCATTTTTCCAACATTAAAAATCATGGGATTATTTATAACACTTTATATTAACACAAATCACATGCCAAATACCCTAATGTGCTAACATATGATATTCAAATATTTTATTAGGGTATAAAGGTTACCTAATTTCCAGCAAAAATGAAACTTTACTCGCAATCGGCTAAAAATGTTTAAGCTCCATTTAATAAAATTTTGTACTAAAAATGATATCAAAATTACCATATTAATATTAGATAATTGAAATAATGATTTTTATTAAAAATATTTATTAAATATATAATTAATAAACTACCATTATACTTTAAATGTTATCCAAACATATAAAAATGTATACTACATAACTCACGTTGCATGCGTAGAGTGAGCCATACAAAAAATGGCAAACACGGAAGGGGGAAAAAGGGGCTCAGGTAAGGGTTAGTGGGGGTGTTAGCTTTGGTTATTGGGTGTAGAAGGTGAGGGAGGAAGTTCTTAGTGGTTGGAGGGTGTGGTGCAGGAGGCTCAAAGGTTGAAAAGGTGGCGACACAAGCTCAAGGGTGTGAGGTTTAGTGAAGGGAAAGAAAAGGAAGAAAAAAGAAGAGAAGAAGAAGAAGGGAAGGTGGATAAGTAGCTATAGGTGGTATGGGATGGCTACGGGTGATGGTGTAGGAGGTGGGTGGCTAGAGGCACGTAGTAGGGAGGACCTGTAGTGGTGGAGGAAAGGGAGGGAAAGAAAGGTGGTCGAAGGTTGGGGGTATTAAATGGGAGATAAGGGAAAGAAGTAGGGTTGCAGGGGATGTTGGGGTTTTGGTTGTAAGTTGTGTAGGGAGGATGTGGGGTGGAGGTGCTAGCAATGACTACAATAGAGGAGAGGGATAATGCAGGGAGAATAGATGGAGTTAGGGATTCAATAGGGACTAGTGTAAGAAGAAAAAATGAGAGGCAATGAGGCAAAGGAGGAGGAGAAGGGAATGAAGCAAGGAGAAGGGGCGATGGCCAAAAATAGAGGCTAGTTTGGTGGTGAAAGCACAAGTAGTAGTGGGAGTGGTTGTAGAGAGAATGATGGGCAAAAAAAGGGGTGGGGAAAGAAGGGAGAAAGGAGAAGAGAGGGTCGGGGAGAGAGAAAGCCATGAGGGAGATTAGTGGAAGCGAAGAAAAGAAGAAGAGGAGGAGGAGAGGGTGTTTGGTGTGAGGTGGTGGAAGAAAGGGAGGGGAAGAAAGGTGGTCAAAGGGTGGTTATAGGGTGGGGGTATTGAAGAAGAGAGAAGGGGAAAGAGGTAGAGCCATTGCGGGTAGTTGGGGTGTTGACTATAGGTTATGCAAAGAGGATATGGGGTGGAGGCACTAGTGGCAGCTATGGTGGAGGAGGGTGCTATAGTAGGGAGAATGGAAGGAGGTAGGGGATCTATAGGGACTATCTTAGGTAAAAAGAAGGAGAGGTAAGCAGGTAGAGGAGGAGGATAAAGGAAGGAAAGAAGGATAGGGGGTGATGGCAGACGATAGAGGCTGGTTTGGTGGTAGACGTGCCTGTGGTGGGTAGGGGTGGATGTGGAGAAAATGATGGGGAAAATGGATGAGAAGAGAGGTTCGAGGAGAGACCTGGTCATAAGGGAGATGAGTGGAAGGGAAGAATGGAAGAAGAAGAAGAAGAACAAGAAAAAGAAGAAGATGATGATGATAATGATGATGAGTGACTAGGAAGGCAAACATTGTAGGGGATGAGAATGGCAGGGAAGGGACCAGGGTTGTAGGACCAAAAGGGAAAGAGAAGAATGGTAGAGGGGGTGGTGGTGCAGGGCATCCTATCAAGCAGAAGGGGAGGTGTAATAGGAGTGCAAGGGGTAAAGGAGAAGGAGGAGGTAAGTGAAGGACGATGCTTGGGGTATTTTTAGTAGGGGAGTAGATAGGGAAAAAAGCAAAGGGAAACTAGGCCATAATAGGGAAAGAAGAAGAGAGAGGGGTTGGACCATGTGGGAGGGAAGAAAGAAAGAGAGGAAGTGGGTCGTGCGGGAGATAAGGAGAGAAGAAGGATGAGAGGCTAGGATGACCTAAGGGAAAAGAAAAGAAGGAAGGAAAGTAAAGCTTAGGTTGGCCCAAGGGAAAAAGAAAAGAGAGAAATAGGGAGAGGCCTAGAGAGGCCTAAGGAAATAAAGAAGAAGGAAAGGAAAGAAAAAAAGGAAAAAAGAAAGAAAAGGAAGAAAAGAAAGAAAAAGGAAAAGGAAAAAGAAAAGGAAGAGAAGAAAAAGAAAAGGAAGATATATTTAGAATTAAAGTTAGAAATTTGATTAAAAGTAGGATATTGGGAAAATATTAAATTAATTTATCTAAAAATTATGGTATTAATTTAAGAAAATAATTTTGGTAAAATTATAGGTTTATGGTTTATTTAATTAAAAAAGGGTAAGATAAAATAATAAAATAAATATATTAATGTATCAAATAATTTTATCTAATCTAGTGAGTTAAAGATTCACAAAGATAATTAAATTAATAACTTAAAGATTAAATTTCTCTAGATAAAAGGTTAAATATTTAAATTTTACTTTATAAAAATTTTAGGTGTTACACCGACAATAGTTGTAGGTGGAGGAAGAAGGAAGGGACAACTACAATAGAGGGTGTCAAAGGGGGAGGGTACGTAGTAATAGAAATTGTTGCTACCCTGGGGTAACTTGTGGTATGCTTTTTAAAGGAGATGAAAAGAAAGGCTGTAGTTGTAGGGAAGAAGAAGAAGGAAAGGAAGAGGAGGAGGAGGAGGAAGAAGAAGAGAGAAGAGAGAGAGAAGAAGAAGAAGAAGAAGAAGAAGAAGAAGAAGAAGAAGAAGAAGAAGAAGAAGAAGAAGAAGAAGAAGAAGAAGAAGAAGAAGAAGAAGAAGAAGAAGAAGAAGAAGAAGAAGAAGAAGAAGAAGAAGAAGAAGAGGAAGAAGAAGAAGAAGAAGAAAGAAGAAGAAGAAGAGAAGAAGAAGAAGAAGAAGAAGAAGAAGAAGAAGAAGAAAGAGAATAAGAAGAAGAAGAAGAATAGAAGAAGAGAAGAAGAAGAGAGAAGAAGAGAGAGAGAAGAAGAGAAATAGGAAGAGGAAGAGGAGAATAAGAGGAAGAGGAGGAGAAGAAGAAGAGGAAGGATAGAATGAGGAAGAGAGAAAAAGAGAGAGGAGGAGGAAGAGTTAGAGGAGGAGGAGAGTTAGAGGAGAGGAGAAGGAGGAAGGAGAGGTGGAGGAGGAAGAAGACGAAGAAGAAGAGGAAGAAGAAGAGGAGGAGGAAGAAGAAGAATAAGAATGAGATGAAGAAGATGAATACTAGGAAGAGGAAGAGGAGGAAATAGAAGAGAAGGAGGAGGAAGAAGAATAAGAGGAAGCAGGATAGAATGAGGAAGAGGAGGAAAAAGAAGAGGAGGAGGAGGAAGAGTTAGAGGAGGAGGAGGAAGAGTTAGAGGAGAGGAGAAGGAGGAAGGAGAGGTGGAGGAGGAAGAAGACGAAGAAGAAGAGGAAGAAGAAGAGGAGGAGGAAGAAGAAGAAGAAGAGGAGGAAGAAGAATAGTGTAGGGCGACAGATGGTGATGGTGATAGTTGTGGCTAGGAATGGTGAGACATTCGCTACAAGTTGAGGGCAAGGGTTGGTTAGTGGTTTGTGGTTTAGGGTCGAGGAACTAGGGAAATGTCAACTAGCGGTGGTTGCTGGGTGTTGGTGATATGGTGCATAGGTTATGGAGGTTGGCTCAGCAAGAGGAGCTAAAATAAAGGGAGTAGGGTTGACAACAATTTCCCGTTCCCTAAAGGTGTTATGGGAGAGTGAGTTTAGGGGTATAGGAAGGGCATGACAAAACCTACTACAAGGAAGGAGAAGACAGAAAGAAAAGAAAAATGATGGGTGGCAGGAAGAAGAAGAAGAGGAAGAAGAAGGGGACAAAGATGGTGGTGGTGTGTGTACGTAGGGATAATGGTGGTGGTGCACGAAGATGGTTGGGGAGGTAGGAGGTTGTGAATGAAAGGATAAGAGAGGAGGGAGTGTGTGTTTGCTATGTGTATATGTATTGTTGAGGACTTATTTATTCTAGGGTAAGAAAGGAGGAGGTAGGCTAGGGGTATGATTCTTGCATATGGAGAAGTGGGGTATGGTTTTGTAGAGGTGAGGGATGGTTTGATAGGGTGTGGCATGGGAAATGAAATATAGGGGAAGATGGTTAAGGAATTAGAGAATAATGAGACATACAAAGGCAAGAGAATAAAGGTGTGAAGGGGTAATTTCAAGCGGGTAAATTGGTAGGGTAAAAGAAAAATAGGTTTGTTTTTTATTTTAGTTTTAGGTTTAATTTGGCTAGGTTAGGATATTGAGCAAAAATAGATCAGATAAAAATAATTAGATTTAGAATAGGTCGAGCAAAAAGGAAAGAGGTAAAAATAATCAAAAATATTAAGGAATTTATTTAGGTTACAAGTCAAAGGTTATTAAGAAAATAATTAGGCTAATGTTTAAGGGTTGGTTTAAAATAAAAGGTTAAACACCCAAAAAGAAATATTAAAAATTTTTAAAATTTTTTTAGGTGTTACATCATTACTCCCTTATAAACAGAATTTGTCCCCAAAGTCTATTTAGTACTACTTGAAAAACAAAAACACACTAGGGTAGGCAAGGCAACTAGGGGATCAACTAAACCTATAAAAATTGGGAACCCTCTTAGCACAAAAACATTACTGAAAAATGTCGACATGAAACCTAACACGCACAAGGGTTAGCATATTAGAAATAGAATCATTGAGACCTAACACTTGCTCATCTGATCTTACTAGGTTGGCCAAGCAGGTTTCTCTAAACGTCGGGTCCTGCTAAGCTGACTATTGCAGGGACCTCTGAATTGTACCATGAGTCACATTTGTAGCACTCAAAGTTCCTATGTCCAAGTTGACCACAATCATGGCACTGAATAAACTATTATGTGCAATCCTTACCTAGGTGATCTCACCTATAACAATTGCAATGGTAGTATCGGCTCAATCTCTTACAAGCTTTGCTATAAGAACCACATTGAACATTCTTATGTTGAAACCTAGTGTGATGCTAAAATCCTATAGCTTGAGTTCCCTCTGACCTAAAGTTAAAGTGTACTTGTGGACCAAAGTGTTAGCAACATGCCCACTTGTACAATGTAGCTACATC
Organism: Tamarix chinensis; assembly: GCA_030549775.1. Classification (NCBI taxonomy): domain Eukaryota; kingdom Viridiplantae; phylum Streptophyta; class Magnoliopsida; order Caryophyllales; family Tamaricaceae; genus Tamarix; species Tamarix chinensis. The sequence continues at coordinate 57,733,364 of CM060177.1, read as the reverse complement.
GTGAAAATCAGCTACACCCACCATCCTCCAAAACTGAAGTGAAGTCCTTACTCAAATTGGAAGATGACCGTAGCCTCGCCAATAGAAATCCCTAGAGCAAACCTCGCCAACGCTATAAACCACGCGTGATACTCTCGCACCGAAAGGCTTCCTTGAGTTAGCTGCATGAATTCCTCAACTTTTCCCTCTTATGGCTCTCTTTGTAGAAACACATACGATGGGCCACATTGAAGTCTCCTTAAGAAATCAACAATTCTATTTGGGCACAAAAATCTACCCACCAAGTATCTGTGTGTCCTTAAAGAAAGTATGCATCTATGCAAGCCTTTTACACTTCCAAGTAATTATTTACATTGAATGTCCTATTGAAAAGGCTGAAAAATCCATTCAAAGCCACATTAAACTAGCTACAAAATAGTACACTTGTTAAGAAGCTCTATCTTACTAGCACATAAAAACAAATTAAGACCACTTAGTCTACCCATGCTTGAATACTCATAAGACTAATCCAGGTTTCAAAACACTAAGAGGAGGTAAATACATTTTCTAGTTAAAATATTTAGGATCGTGAGAACCAAATCTCTGACCAAAATTTGATTGTCAACAACTAAAAGTTCTAATACTATTTTGTAACACCCTAGTATTTGTAAACCAAAAAAATTTGTTTACAGAGTGAAGTGTGGAAGCTAAGATAATAAAAATGAAGGGTGTTACCACTACACTTGGTACAAGTCCAGCTTCCTTTACCATTCTAATACCAAGTGCTTTGGATAAAATCATTATTCCTTATAGGTTTATAACATGATTACAAGAATAAGAAAGGAGGAAATAAAAGATAAGTATCACTCTAAATACAAACAACGTCAGTACTTTACAAAACAAAAAGGGAGAAAATATATAAGGACACATGTGCCCAAAATTCAAATGAAATCATATATAGCAAAAGACACTGGATAACCCTAGGCTCTTAAACTAAACTATCAACTTCAGCTAAACTCAGAGGATGACCTGCAAAGACCACTAACCATTAAATAGGTAGGGCCCACATAAGGAACCTTTTAGTGCAATAGCACTATGTAACCATTTATACTAAACCAAAACAAAAAAAACAGCATAAATAATATTTAAGGCATGAAAATAATACATGGTATAAACATCAACTTGTACATTCATCAATTGATCATTCATACAATCATATACCACCAATAAAACTTATTAACCATACTCTTTCATCTGGAATCAACTAAATATTACCAATGGAACATCTAAGTGGTCCTTTTTGAAGTATACTTAAAAACAACATCAACTCAAGGCCAAAATATTAACCACATGTCACATAGTTCATCATCAATCTTGACAAATCTCATAACCAAAGTCTACTACCATACCATACCTCTTAGTAGATATAATCATTCTTATTCTATTATTTAAATTGTGTTTAGAGACCCTACTATTCTTAAATCGATAAAATGGTTTGAAGCACCTTTCAAGGATAACATACATGAGCCACTATTTATCATTCGTTGGAATGGATCCATAAAAACACCTCTCAAGGTAAAATGCTCCTGAGCCACTATTCTTAAATTAGTAGAACAGTCTAAACACCTCTTAAGGACAACATACCTAAGCCACTATTATCATTAAGTAAAATAGATCTATAAAAAAATATAAAAAAACCTTGGTCCTAACTCACATACTCTTCCATTTTAAATGATTAATATCTTATCCATTAGGATGACCATGATGCCCATTATTCATAATACAGTGGAATGGACTGAATCACCTCTTAGGGACAACACACCTAAGCCACTATTATTATCCTATAGAACAAATCCATAAAAATAGCTCTCAGGGAAAAACGGTCCTGAGCCACTATTCTTAGACTAGTCAAATGTTATGAAGCACCTTTCAGGGACAACTCACCTGACTCACCATTATCATCTATTGGCATGGATCTAAAAACATCTTAACCTAACTCACATGACCTTTCTCTTTAAATGATTAATGTCTTATTCATAGCTGATTTAAAGGTACAAAACAAATTTAAAGAACATAAGAATATCATAGAGATCATAAGGTCATTCTCTAGAGTTAACTCCCAATAGTTCCCCAAAAACTAAACATCACATTTTTATCATAACTTTTCTTCTATTACTCTTTTAATCACCAAACTTAGTACCACTTCCTCAAAATTTATTATCATCAATCATACTAAAATTTAAAGGCCTAACTCTATGGTATTGCTTATACAATACTAACCTTATTCTAAAAGTTACTATTCCTAGAACTTATAAACCTTAATTTAACAAATCATTCATAACTTTTCATATAGATCTCAAACACTTATCAAAGTCAATAAAAATTCCTAAAATACTAATATTAACAACATATTCAAATTTTTTTTATCTAACTTTATCATTTCACACATACGATAATAACCTCCTTATTTTAGGGTTACTACTCTCAAATATACTTTATCAACCTGATATCATTCAAAGTTACTCCAACCACTTTAGATAAATTCCTTAGTACATTTGGATGATAAAAAGACTTAGAATACCATAATTCTAATATTTAACTCACGTTAACAAAAATAACATACACTTTTGTGGGGTTAAATACATGACACAAAATGAGGGGAGGGACGAGTTAAATGAATGATGGTTTGAGGGAGAGTGTGGAGTAAAACAAGGGGAGGGAATTATGCATGGAATATGGAGGCATGTGGTTTATTAATATATTAAAGGTGTTAAAGCAGGGGTAGAGGGAGTAAGGTGAGGTAAGCAAATCTAGCATAGGTCAGAGATAGTTTAGGGTAAAATTCTAGGTAAGGATTAGAATAAAAAAGATATCTGGTAGAATTTAAAGTTCCTGGACTACTGATTATGACGCAACCTAGGTTTAAAAGTTACAACTCACTCTCTAGCATATTTTAAACTGATTAAATTTTATAAGTAAATAGTCGTAGTAATATTACACAAATTAACAAATATATTTATTATTAAGTATCCTAAAATAATTATAATAACTAATACACATAAATACCAATTGTAATTAAGTTTTTCAAGAAATAAAATATCACATTACTACCTCCTTAAAAGAGACTTCATCCCCAAAATCTACAAACCAAAACTAACTTGCTACAACCTCGGGTGTCTACAAACAATGGTTTTACAAGCTGCAAGTTACTACCCCTTAAAAGAGAATAAACCCCAATTAAGTGAAATGCCCCAAAAATTCTAATTTTATTAATTATAGTTAAATAATATTTTATTAGAAAAATTATTTAAATAAATTATTTTTATTAAAATGAAAGGAGATTTAATTAGGACAAATCAAGAAGAAATTGATAAGTATTCTAATTAGGAGAAATTTGGGTATTTTAGATAATTAAGGATTTTATTTTAAAAATTAATTAACTAAATATTTTATTTAAAATAAGAAGGATAAAATAGTTCCAAATTAATATTAATTTTATAAATAATTTAATTGGAATTTAGGGAAAATCTTTTAAAAATCCTAATTTAGCCTAGAAAGGGGATTTAAATATTATTTTATTTAAATATTATTATTTTTAAATATCCCAAATATCCTAATTAATTTAATTAACCTAATCCATTATTTTCTTCCTTTTTCCTTTTTTCCTTTTTCCTTTTCTTTCTTCCTTTTTCTTTCTTTTTCTTTTTTCTTCTTTTCTTTTTCTTTTTTTTTTCTCCTCCCCAAACTAGGCCAGCTCGCGGCCCAGTTCTCCTTCTTCCTTTCCTTCAGCCAGCCTAGCCCTCGCGATGCCTCCTTCCTTCTCCCTTATCGCACTGTGTTTTTCTTCTCTTGCCCCCAAAACACATCGTTTTATTTAAAAAAAATTTAGTCGCACCTGACCGCCTGGTCTCCCTTTTCTTTATTTCTTTTTTCCTTGAACAGCCCGGTCCAGCCTTTCTTTCTCCTTCCTCCCCCCGGTCATCGACAACCTGCCATTTTCGTCAACCTACACCACTGCCCTTGTGCCCTAGTTTTTTGCCGTTGTTGACCGGCTGTTTCGCTCCTCTCTCTCCCCTACTGACCGTTGACCTTTTCATCCAACCAAATCTCCCCTATTCTCACGTGATTCCCTTCTTTTTCTGTGCAACCAATCCTTGCCCGAAACTTACTCCCACCAGCCAACCTCGCCACCGGTAACCCTAACCCTACCTTCCCTATTTCCTAGCTAACTGTAATATCCCAAAATCCTAATTTCCGAAATTATGGCCAAATAAGAAATTATTAGGAAAATTAATTATATAAATTCATTTATTAAAATGTAGAGAGTTAATTAAGGTAGATTAAGAGGAAAATAAGGATAAAATAATAAATAAGTTATTTAGAAAATTTTGGACATTTTACTAATTAAAATGGAAGTTAAGGACAATTTATCCAAAATAGCCTAACTAATTTAAAAATGGATTTAATTATTATAATTAAAATAATTATTATTAAAATTAGATATCTAAATTAATTATATAAATAAATAAAAGACCAAATGCCCCCAACCCAACCACTTTAGCATTTTCCATTTTCCATTTTCCCTTTTTTATCCTTTCTTTTCTTTTTCCTTCTTCCTCCTTTATTTCTTTTCCTTCTTCTCACCCCCCACGGCTGGGCCAGCCCACCGGCCCAAAACCTCCTCCCCTCCCCTGTCTCGCGTACAGGCCCCCGCGTCTGGCCTTCCTTCTCTCCCCTTCCCGCGGCCCAGCGTCGCGCGACGCCAACTGTTGCGCGTTCCATACGCCGCATTTTACAATTATAACTGTCAAAACGCCGCGCCACAATTAATGGCCTTATAGCCGTTGCCAAACAGGCAACGCGACGCGGCGCTTTGTCACCCATAACGTCGAAACGTCGCGTTTGACTTGCGGATTAAATAAACCACGCCGAACCGGCCGGTTCCCCTCCTCTTTTCTTTTCCCCTGGACCACCGGTCCACCCCGCCCTGTCTTCTTCCCCGACCTGCACGCCGACCTGCATTCGACGCCTGCCGCTCGAATCTCGCCGGCAGCCACCAGCCCAGTACTGGCTATCCTCCCCTGCCCCTCTCCCGTCGTTTTCTTTCTCTTTTCCACCCCGACCAAGTCCCTCTCTCCCTTTCCCGCATGCCCTTCTCTTTCCCTTTCTTCTCCCCCTTCCCCGACCCAGCCTACCATGGCAGAACCTGTACCACCTGCCACCGGCCGGCCACCTGCACACCTGCCTCGCACGCCTCCTTCTCCCCTTGTCGTCTTCCCCTTCCAATTGCCTATAAATACCCCCCATTGGCAGCCCCGATCATCCCTTTTCATTTTTTTTGCCCCGAAACCCTGCCTCTTCGCCGCCTCAAACAGACGGGCTTTTCGCCGTCACCGGAGACAGCCGCCGCCACCTCTGGCCACCGTTACCATCCCTGCACCTCCCTCAACAAAACCGAGCCACCACTTCCCTCCGCCTTGCCCTGCACGTGCCGCCTTTGTCGTGCAAAGTTCCTATCCCGAAAACCACCACTTCCAGCCCGTCGTCGCCTTCTGCCGCCTCCTCCGCCGCTACCAGCCACCCTTCCACCCTCCAAAATGCCCAGCAGACCTCCCTCTACCTTTCCCTGCCTTCAACTTTCCCTGCCTCCCTCTCCTCCTTCCTTCCTCATCTCCCACCTCTCTCCACCACCCTCGGCCGCCGCGCGCCGCCGCCCCTTGCCACGCCACCACCCTCACTCCACTCCCCTTCACCTGCTCCTTCTTTCCCCACCTCAAACTCCTCCTTTTCCCCTCCCATCTAACCGCCACCTCCATCTTTCCCCCTCTTCTCCTCCTCCACCGCCGCCGCCGTCGCCACCACGCGCCGCTGCCGGACCACCACCGACCCTAGGTGGTTCTCCACCTATCCAAACCCTAACCCCCTTTTTATATAGCTGCTACTATTTTCTACTAATATTAATACTAATATACTTATTATTACTATTATTATTATTATTATTATTACTTTTATTATTGTTATTAATTTTATTATTATTATTATTATTATTATTATTATTATTATTATTATTATTACCATTATTAGTATTAATGTTCTTATTTTCTTACTAATACTAACATCTCTTTTAAACCCTAACATATATTATACTTAACTTTGGTCTTATTTTTATAAGTATTAGTATTAACATTATTATTATTATTATTCTATTATCCTTACTATGGTTATTATTATTATTGCTTAGCCTTAATTGGTTGTACTATTGTTATTATTATTATTATTATTATTATTATTATTATTATTATTATTATTATTATTATTATTATTATTATTATACTTAACACATTTATCACTATTGTTAATAATAATACTACCTTGTCTTACCCATGTTACTTAACTCAAGCTAATAAATATCATTTGGTTGTTAACTAAGAAGAGTACTTGAACCTTATTACCATACCATTTAACATTAACCCTAACCTCATTACTATGACACTATTATTAACCATTACTATTATTACTACTATCATTACCTTATTATTGTAATCAAAAGCATTTGAACCCTTTTATTATTCAAGAATATACAACTATTATCATTATCACCCTTAAGAATAGCTTACTTGTAATATTGCAACCTTATAATAATATTATTTCGAATATGACACCATTAGTAGACTTAGCCTTAAAAAAATGCTAGGGTTTCTCTCACTATAAACATTAGTGTCACTAGTATTAGTTTTATTATTATTATTATCACTATTTTTCTATAGTTAGCATGAACATTATTATTATAAGAATAGGGCTAACGGGTCTAATAATATAAGTGTAACAATAGGTATTAAAAATAAACATATTTTGACTACTAATATTTAGTATACTAATTCTAAAGTAAAAATCCTAGTTTTTGTACAAAACCCTTTTTAGTAATAAAAACCCTAACCTTAAACTAAAATGAGGTTTGATAGTAATTATAAGGGAAACTAATACTTAGCATTTTCCCCTTTTATAGGTAACCCCGACCAAAGCCCTAAGGAGTTAGAGGAGCGTGCTCCAAGCCCGGCATCGCCTTAGGTAAGGACGAAGCTAATGGCCCTGTACTATGTGTGACATGGATGTGTTGAATGTTATGTATGTCATGCTATGCCATGTGTTATATGATTGTGTATAACTTGTCTTATGTGTAGCGCAGCTTGAAGATTGAGGTATGTGTGGATGTGTTTCCTATGATGTGAGCATGATATGTATATGCATGATGTTTATGATGTAATATGCTATGGCCCGCTAGGACGTGCATGTTAGGGTAAATGGTAATATGAGTTGGGGACCATCATGGGGGTCTTGAAGTTTGTATGGTGGGATTAGGGTTTGAATGGTGGCATCAATGTTCGCATGTTGGTACTAATGATTTCATAGTGGTATTAATGGCTTATGGCGGTATTCGGGTTCGTATGGTGGTATGGTGACTTTATGGAGGTATTAATGTTGGATGGGGGTATTTGTGATTTTATGGGGGTATTAATGTGGTACGATGTTATTTGTGATTTTATGGAGGTATTAATGTTGTATGGTGGTAATTGTATGGAGGTATTAATGTTGTATGATGTTATTTGTGATTTTATGGAGGTATTAGTGTTGTATGGTGGCATTAGGGTTCGCATGGTGGTGTTAGGGTTTGTATGATGGTATTTACGATTTTGTGGTGGTATTAATGTGGTATGGTGGTATTAATGGTTGCATGGTGGTATTCATGATCGCATGGTGGTGTTAGGGTTTGTATGATGGTATTATGATTCGCATGGTGGTATTAGGGTTGTATGGTGGTATTAATGATTACATGGTGGTATTAATGGCCTATGGAGTAGGGGGTTGAGAGTGAGAATTCACTTATATAAAGGATGAGTATGGGTTTTCTAAAGGAGGGAGGTTACTTGTTGAAGAAGTAAAGTGCTAGGGTTTGGTGCAGCCAACCAGGGTTGGCGTGGTCGATTAGGGTTTGAGTGGCCAACTAGGGTTTTGTTGGTCACATATGAACTTGGGAGATAAAGAAATACACTTGGGGAATTTCCTAATAAAGAATGAGGTGCGAGATAGAGAATAACGTAGCGTTTGGGTAAGTAAGAAAGAGTTGGGCCACATAGGTCCGATTAGGGTATCCGAGGAGGAACCCTAGAGGGATGAGAACATGCAGAGGCGATATCATATGTGTTGGGATGGCCTATATCCTTGGGGTTTGTGTCTTACTATATGCTACTTTACCTAAGTCTACGGAGGATGGATGTCGGGTGTGAGAAGAGGTGCGAGTCTCAAAATATGGGACAGTCCCTCTGGAGGGGAAAGAGGTAGAGTATCAACCGCATGCATGTCAAGGGTGTGATGTGAATCAATAAGACACGGATAAGACATTAATTATGTAAAGCGAAAGATTGTTGAGCCGAGCCCAGACCGGTCCACCGGCAAATAATAGTGGCCAGGAGCCGGGGTGCCCTGGAGACCGGTCCACCGGCAAATAATAGTGGTCAGGAGCGTTCTGCCCTGAGTGTATACTTTCCGGTCCACCGGCTATAATAGTGGGGGATTTCGTGCTCAACAAACCGAAGTAAGTAAGTTAAACCATGGGAAATACACTAAGCACTTACAGCGAAACACCATGTGATTCGGGGCCAGACCGGTCCACCGGCAAATAATAGTGGCCAGGAGCATTTTGCCTTGGAGACCGGTCCACCGGCAAATAATAGTGGTCAGGAGCGTTCTGCCCTGAGTATATACCTTCCGGTCCACCGGCTATAATAGTGGGGTTCCCGCAATCACATGAACTATTAAAGAATGTGTGTGGATTGAACATGCTGTTAATGAAAATAAGGAAAATACATTAAGTACTTACAGTGAAACACCATGTGAGTCGGGGCCAGACCGGTCCACCGGCAAATAATAGTGGCCAGGAGCATTTTGCCCTGGAGACCGGTCCACCGGCAAATAATAGTGGTCAGGAGCGTTCTGCCCTGAGTGTATACCTTCCGGTCCACCGACTATAATAGTGGAGTTCCCGCACTCACATGGACCTCTAAAGAATATGCGTGAAATGGACATATTATTAATGAGGATAAAGAACGAATCATCGGAACGTACGCAGGCCTTATCTTGTGTGTTAACGCACGTTGCCTATGTGATTGTGCTATGTATGCTATGTGGTATGAATGTATGCTTGGCCTTAGCGCACCTGCGCCCTTACTCAGTATTGGACCCGTACTGATACTACCTTGATTGAATGGGTCCTGTGATGATCCACCAATGGTGGGGAGCAGACCTCCTATGCAGGTTTCATCGATTACTAATTTGGGTGGAAGGCTTGACTTGAGTGAGTAGGCGGTCCGGATGTTGGTCCCTTGGGATCTGTTTTATTTAGCTATATTTTGTACTACTCTTCTTGTTTTGAGACCGTACTTTTAAGCTGTAATCTCGGACGATATTTTAACTGTTGTTGACTCGTGGTTTTCGTGAATGATCTATGTTAACTACGTACCCATGTTTTGATGATTCTTACTTAATGATTTTTTCGTTTAGCCTTAGCACTTAGTATCGGAACGGTAGGAGTAAACCGGTCTGGTACTAAGTGTGGCGGTAATACCCCCAAGTTTACGATTTTAATTCTTTCGCTTCCGCTAAAATCTTTGTCTTAAACGAAAATTTTAAGTAGTAAATTTGGGGGTGTTACACTGACCCACAGAACCCTACCCTCTCTTCTAAATTCTATAAATACTCCCTTACACTACCATGTATCGAGCTTTTGTTTCTTACCCAGAAATGCCCGACCTTGCCACCGCCACCAGTTCAGACGCTTCTACAGCTACCGTCGGCAAACACCGCCACCCATTCTGCCTACCAAACTCTTCCTTGCACCATCCTCTAGCCAACTAAATGTCCCATATTCCTCGATTCGTCCTGCACAAGCCACCTTGACTATACAAATTAGCCTTCTCGATCAACCCTCTCTTCAACCTCTGCCGCCCTTCGCACCCTTAGCCACCTCTTCCGCTGCTGCCGCCGCTTCTTTCACCTCCCAAATTGTGTTGCAGACCCTTCTCTACCTTCCCCTACCTTTATTTTCCTCTCCCTCCCTCTCCTCCTCACTTTCTCTTCTTCTTCCTCTTTCGGCCACCACCACCACCGTCGTGCGCCACCACCTTTGGCCGCGCCTCCACCTTTATTTCGTTCCTCTCCTTTTGGGCAACCATAATCACCCTTATTTACACCTTCATTCTCCCTATTTTATTCCCAGCCTTCAATTTTTTCCCCTTTCTTCTCTTTTTCCGGCCGCCGCCGCCGCCGTGCACCATCGCCGGTGCCGCCCATCCCCTCTAGTCTAAGGTTGAACCCTTGACCCTCTCAACCCTTCTCCCTATTTTTATAAGCCTTAATTTATTTTATTTCATTTAATTGAATATAATAATAATAATTATTATTATTTCTATTTTTAATATGTATTATTATTATTAGTAGTATTAATGTTTTGATTATTATTTCTGTTGAGGGTTGAAGCCCTATTGTATTTTTTATTTTGATTTTATTATTATTATTCTTATTTTTTCTATTATTACTATTAATATGTGTTTATTATTATAATTATTATTTTTATTATTACTATTTTGAATTACTATTATTATTATTTCATTATTAATATTACGCCTACTTTACTATTAGTTTTTCTATTATTATTACTATTATTGTTATTTTTATGCAAGTATTATTATTATTATTTTTTTTTTCATTGTTGGTATTACTATTCTATATAGGGTTGAAACCCTATTGTGCCCATTCTGAATTATAGTAGTAATATTATAAATATCTAGTCTTATTATTATTAATATTATCATTATTTTTATCATTAGCATTTATTATAATTATTAGTGTTATTATTATTTAATAAGTTTATTATTATTCAATGTAAGGTAGAAACCCTACTTCTTTTTATCTTCGAATATTGTCCTTACTATTATTACCATTATGGTTATTATTATTTTGTAATATTATTATTGTTTTTATCATTATTATTATTATTTCATCATTATTATTATTACTCAATTTGGTTATTTATTTTACCAATATTATTATTAGTATTATTTTGGTAAAGGGGCCGAAGCCCTTATTTCACTTTATTTTTGAGTAATGCCCTTTTTTTATTATTGTTACTATTATTATTGTTATTATTATTATCATTGATATTATCTTTTGTATCTTTACTATTATTATTTTAGTATTATTATTAGGATAAAGTCTTTAACCCTATATTATCAACTTTTATAATATTTCTATTATTTCTTATATCTTTAGTAAAGTTAGAAATTTGTCAATGTTATTGTTCTTAATATGTTATTATTTTGTCAAAGCCCTAAGGAGGCATAGGAGCGAGCTCCAAGACCGGTGTCGTTTTAGGTAAGGGTGTTACTAAGGCCTATTATGTGCTGATGTGTATTATGTGCTTTATATGTTATGCATCCTTTGTTTATTATTGTAATTATTTCGTTTGTAGTATGACGTGGAGTTGAAGTACGTCTTTGTGTATTTACATGGCATGTGTACTATATGTGATGAAATATTATGGTATGTGATGGTATGTGTTGTGACCCTGTAAGACATGCATGTGAGGATGTTAACACAACTTGTGTGGGGGAAAGGATGAAAAAGGAGGATGAGGAAAGAAGTTGACCAAGGGATGTGAGTTGTCCAAAGTATTTTAATGATCCATGAGTGGAAGAATAAAATGGATAATTTTAGGGTTTCGTGTGGGAGAATCTGATTTATTGTTTTGCATGGTTTTGTGTGAGAGAATTTAATTTATGGCGTTATATGGGGGAATCTCATTTATGATTTTATATGGGAGAACCTAATTTATGGTTTTATGTGGGAGAATATAATTTATGGTTTTATATGGGATAATCTAATTTATGGTTTTGTGTGGAAGAATATAATTTATGGTTTTATATGGGAGAATCTAATTTATGGTTTTGTATGGGAGAATCTAATTTATGGTTTGTATGGGAGAATCTAATTTATGATTTTATATGGGAGAATCTAATTTATGATTTTATATGAGAGAATCTAATCTATGGTTTGTATGGGAGAATCTACTCTGTGGTGTTATATGGGAGAATCTAATTTTGGTTTCGTATGGATTGAATGTAAAGTTTTGGTAAGGATGAATCTTTGATTTGGTGTGGATTGAATCTAGGGTTTAGTATGGATGAATCTTTGGGTTTTATATGGTTTGAATATAAGGTTTAGTATGGATGAATATTTAGTTTTGTGTGGATTGAATTTAGGGTTTTGTGTGGAGGAATCTTGGGTTTTGCATAATTGATTCTAAGGTTTTTACATGGGAGCTTAGAGTTTGCATAAAAAGTTCAAAAGGTTGCATGGGGTGTGTAAAGTCTACATGGGAGTGAAATTTACGTATGGAATGTTGATTTGGGATGTGAGGAAGGTAATGTAAGCATTGTTGGTTGTTTGAACACTTTGGATGGAAAATAGTACGTGAAGCAATATAAGGGTACGTAGGAGACCGAGCTAGGGTTTTTATGGACAATTAGGGTTTGGTGTGGCTGCTTAGAGTTTTTGTGGTATCATGTGTTTGTGGTGATTAAGTGTAATTATGAGGATGGTATTTATGATTTGTGGTGTGTGAAGTGTAAAGGGAGTGATTCATGCATGTCTAGGGTGAAAGCCTTTGAATAAGATACTTAAGACATTAATCATGTAAAGTGAAAGATTGTTGAGCCAGGCCCAGACCAGTCCACCGGCGAATAATAGTGGTTAGGGCATAATGTCCTATGAGTTTCTGGTCCATCGACTATAATAGTGGGGGATCCCGAGCTCAACAAACCAAACACTACAGTTGCTAAGACGTAAAAGACACTATTACTTATAGTGGAACACCGTACGAGAAGGGGCTAGACCGATCCATCTGCTAAAATAGTGGGGTTTCCATACTCGTGTGGACTTGATAAAGAAAATGGTGTGAATCGATTTCCGATAAAAGATTTATTAAATAATTAATCTGGAATAAATGGGCCTTTATGTATTTACCCGAGTGATTGTATGATATTATATTTTCATGATGAATTATTCTCTTTTATTTCTTCTGCATTATTTATATGATTTTATGTGCTTATGTGTTGGTCTTAGTGCATCTGTTACCTTACTCAGTATGTAGCGTACTGATCACCATTTTCATGGGTGTTGCTCATTCCCACGAGTAGTAGGCCCTTCTGACTTTGTGCAGGTGGGCGAGACATCAGTCGGGGCTGAGCGTTGAGCATATTTTGGCTACAAGTTTGAGAGTGTCGCAGCCATATTTACTCGTTATGTAATTTATTCCTTCTGTATTTCTTTTGTATCAGATTTATCCATTTTGATTTATTACCTTGTATTGAGTGCTTTAAATGAATCTTTTATCGGTTGTAAGTTATTTCTCTTTTGGAAATGAATTAAAATTGTTTACGCGTACTATGATATTTGGTGTTATGATCTTTCTAGCTCTTTCATGAACTCTTGATTTAAGTTAATATTGTTCTTTTCTTAGCCTTAGCACTTGGTACTCAAACGGTCGGAGAGAACCGGTTTGGCACTAAGTGTGGTGGTAACATTCCCAGAATTCACGGGTTTTAATTATAAATATTTCTATTTTAATTGCTTCCGTTTCAAAAATAAATTAGTGAATTTTGGGGTGTTCCATTAAGACACATTGCTAGCACACAATCATGTAGAATAATCATCAATCAATCACACCATATGCACAAATAATGATGAAGTATAAAAAATTAGAAGCATAAAGATGTACCGGCAGTGGTGTCTAGAAATCCATGAGCCTGAACCTCACTAATCACATTTAGACTGTTACCTATTGGACCTCCTTGAGTACCTCCAATACCTAAATTTTACATTACACTATTCCACAGGTAGGGCTGAGAAGCAGGTTCTTTGCCCTTAGCACTCATGCTCGGGAAGCTAGTAGTAGGAACCTGAGTCATCAGGGAAGACTATTACAAATAGGTGGATCCGCCACCTGATCGTATCTACTAACACTAAGCTCCAACTCTAGAGGTGTAGCACTCAAATCCTCTGTGATCCATATTTCCACACTTCCAGCACTTAATCATTCTACCTTGTGGTACTTGCTTGGGTGGTTCCCTCTGCAAACCTTATAGTGATAGTTCCTCAGAAGTCATTGTGCTCTAAAAAACTATAAAGACTGACCACCACTAGTTCAACTCTCTTTACCACCCAATTGAATCCCACTGTCACCTCTGTAATGCTGGAAATTCTTTGGTGGCCTCTTGGCCCCACTAAGGGCCCTTTTAGATTCCTATATCCTTCCAAGGGAACACACTCTCTCCTACACCATGAGCACATAAGTCATAATATCTCCTCTAAAAAGCTATTGGATACATAGGTCCAACCCTTACTCAAAGAAATGAGCTACTATTTCCTCACTACCAACTATCTCTTGCACAAAAGCAAGAAGCTTGGAGAACTTATTAAAGTAATCCTCAGCCCACATACTTCCATGTTGTAGGGTCAAAAAATCGAGAAGCATCTCACAACACAAGTGTAAAGGATAGTAGTGTGCTCTCAAAGCCATAAAAAATCCTTCCCAAGAACCTACCGGTTCAACCACTCAAAGCTAGTATCCTCTCCACCATTGATCTACTTTCACTCATAAGTAGAATGTGCTAACATCCACCTTCTTCCCATTGAGGCAATCACAAGCCTAAAAGATCTTCGCTAACTTCCTTCTCTACCTCTCCAAATTTGTCAGATCATCAACTCCCTCAAACAAAGGGGGGTGATGAAACCCAACCTCTCTAAGCCAGTTCGGAGCTTTAACAGGTGTCTTGTGTAGCGACTAAGGTTGTGGCTACTGTTGTGGCTCTGCCATTGTGATGACTAACTCTTCCATATGTGCTAAATTTAATTTTTGAGCCATAATACTAAAAGAAGATAGGATAATAGGGTTACAACCCTAGTAAACACAAACAAAGGCTACCATAGGAAGGCTAAGTACTCCATATCATTCATAAACTGACAATAAAATTAACATGCTCACAATGGTTGCACAACATCATACGTATGCATAAAAATAAGCACTAAAATTCATACCTAATGGTTAAAAAACATTCATGCTTGCAAACCTTACAGCGATAATAGTTAGAATGTCATAATGAAAGGAAATTTAAATCTATCGGGGTTATGCGTACTACAAATCTACCTAACATTCACCCAACATCAACCTTAAGCATGGAATTCCTACCAAAAACCTAGAGACCCATCTCATTCAATATTTACCATGGAAGCACTAGAGACTTAAATCCATAGCAGCATCAAATACCCAACTATCTTGGATCACTCTCTAGAACCACTCCTCATGTAGTATCATATACTCTCTCACCAAATCACAAAGGGGTTGATCTACGTCATCAGACTCACTTGGATAATCTGGGGTAGCACTCTACAGTATTTTCATCTTATCTCTCCATGCATCATCGATCATAATCAACTCTCTTGCTAGTTGATTTTAATGTAGTGGAAAACACTCACTTTTTATAAATATAGGGTGTAGGATACTTGTCATGAGTAGATCCCTATACACCTCTCATGCCAAAATCTATGGTTCTATTAAAGGGAAGGTCCTCAACAAATGGTTAGATCAAAACATATATGGCCTAATGTACAGGCCTTCTTGCACCACGTGGTTCAACTTTGCAGCTAGCCACCTTAGGTGAACTCTGATATCCTCACTAGGCAACACCCTAATGCATGCAATAATCAATCTTAATGTACCAAGAGACATTTTATGGTATCCTACAAGACACAACAACTTAGCTTACCTTTCATCAACCAAATCATCTCCCAAAAATAAATTTCCTCAAACTTCCAACCAAAATTAAACTCAATTCTCTATTCCAAATTTCACCGACAACACCTCAGGAGTAAAACCCCAAGTACTAAGACCAATAAAAGATAACCACTATCTCACAATCCTCATAAGGTTAAATTGAGTTGCAAAACACTTTATAAATGGAACCTTTTAAAAACAAAGGAAAGGATTTTATACAAAAGCTCTGATACCAACTTATAAAACCCCTATTTTACAAGCTGAAAGTTTTTGTTGTTATGGAAGCATTAATTAATAAATTACCAAGTTTTACCGCCACACTTAGCATAAGTCCAGCTCTTCTCCTTTCTTATGCTAAGTGATAAGGCTAAAAATAACTCAACCAAGGTAATTTAATGGAAATAGAAATAATACATAATAGAGTTATGAATACATGTTATAGTACAATAGTATAACCAAAATACCACCAATTATCTAAGAGTCCAAGGAAAAACTAATTCTAACAAAACCCAACACCTTAAGGATTCCACTTACCCTAACTCTTAGACCTAAAGATCCATCATGAAAATGGAACCTTTTCCCAAGGATTACACTTGTTCTACTCGCACTTATAACCTTCATGCCATTCTATGGCCTTCATATAGTACTTTGTAAAATTAGTATAAATACAACTTTCTCGTACTAAGTAAATCACAATACCTCATAGGAGGTAGTATACCCACATTCCATATAGTATACATAATTAAATAGTATACCTAAGCATAAGGCATAAACCATATAAATAATACTCAAGGAGAAACATATATCATGGTCCAAGTCTCAACACAATAGCAAACTATACCAATCCACTTCTCATTCTTCCAAAGAATAAAGTTATATTTGATAAGTTAAATACATTCCAACCATAAGGGTAGGGCACTAAGAAAAATACCGAAACAATAATAAATAAAAAATAACAAGGTAGGGAACTAAGGTGACTATGAAACCAACAAATCTAACATAAACCAAGGTAGGGTACTAAGGAAACTATTAAACCAACAATCTAGTTCTTTTATTACACAAAAAATATTTCCATTTTTACTTACTTACTCGAGATAGAGATTAAAATCAACGTAGGGACATGGGGGTACATTTATTCATATTAACTCCTAAGAATAACATAATACCCTTACCTCAACCCAAGGACACAATGGTATGCCTAGTCATACTGGTACCCAAAAGCAACACAGTACACTTCCAAGCATGTTAACCTAGTCCTTAAGTATCGATACCACTTTATAGGGCCTGTAAGTCAGCTATATAGTAGAGAAAGCCCTTAAACTAGGAAATAATGATACATTAGTGGACCAAAAATGAGTTTTAACATTTAATCCTAAGGTAAAAACCCCTAGAGAGAAACCAGTCACAACTTGAGGCCTTTCATTTTAAGTATTAATATCTTATGAGGTGACGCATAAGTCACATATAACATAGAAATTTACATTTTCCATACTTAACTATTTTCCCATTTATTTCCAATTATTTAAATAAACCCTAAGGTCGTAGGTATATGGCAAGCTAAGTCAAATTTAAGGCCATTCTATCAAAAGACTAATGACAAGTTAGCATTCATTTATTTGTAAATGACACAATAAGTTAAAATTACCAAATACCCTTCAAAATCCTATTTTCCATATTTTACTCATTTTTTGTATAAAAAATTATCAATATAAGATATTTCTCATAATCAAGTAACAATGAAATATTTCACATTATTTTTGTATGTAGGTAATCTTTGCATTTTAGTTATTAACTCTATTTTTCACTTTTCATGCATTTAATGGGTTATACCCACTAAAACCCTAACCATATGACTAACATATGATGAATTTCATGCATCATACACATGAATATTTAAATCATGAAACATAATTTAAATAGGCATATAATCATCATAGTACATGTAGAAGCATATCTCTAACCCTAGGCCATATGAAATAGAATTAATCATAAGCTAACCCTAATCATGTGCATATGTATCCATGTGAACTATCATAACCCTACTTCCATATATGAGTATTCATAAGGTATATACCATGGAATTTCAATCAAAACATGATAATAATGAAATCTCTAACAAAATATCAGACATGTGGATGTACAACATTTGACATATTACCATGCATACGATTCAATTATCAATAATCACGCATATCATCCTTTGAACATGCAAAAATACTCAAAAATCATAAACCCTAGCATGATTCCAAGTCAAAAATTTCCTAGAATTCTTGCACATAATTTATACCATCTTATGAGTGATGGAATTTACCTAAATCCACAAAATATAAAAGACTACCTTCTCCAAGATCCTCAAAGATTAACTAAGAAGTTAAGACCCAATAGCACATATTAGTATTTATTATATCACAAAAACAACATAAAACTAATTAAACCAACTCAAAATGGCTAATCATCAAAACAAGGAGCAATACCACAACATTAGAACTCAAAGACCAAAGGGAGGAGGAACTAGTGGAAATTACCGAATAAGAGAGAGGAGAAATGATAAGGTTATGCATTGTTAGGTGGTAGGAATGGATAAAATAGCTAAATAAAAGGAAGGGGATAAGGAGAATAAGCAAGGATGGTGGTTTTAGCACAAATTGTTGAAGCTAAAGGGAAGGGATTCAATGTGTTTTTTGCTTAAAAGAGGTGAAGTTTTCCGTAGTTTTCAGTGTACCTTGGGATTTCAATAGATTTTTTTGTAGCTTAACTAGGATTTTGGTAGTTTTTAATATAGCTATAGAAGGGGTTTTGGAAGTGGAGGATGCAATAAGGAGGTGGTGTTTGGAGGAAGTTGCTGAATGTGAGTGAAAATGGTGAAAAATGCAGTGATGATAATGGCAGACGATGGGCTTCTTCTTGACTGAAGGATCTTAGGGAGGAAGTGTGGATTTTTTGGAGGGTTAAATACATAACAAAAAAATGAGGGGAGAGAGGAGTTGAATGGATGGTGGCATAAAGGAGAGTGTTGAGTAAAACAGAGGGATATAATTATTCATGGAAAATGGAGGGTGAGGTTTATGGGTTACGTGAGGGTGTTTATGCCGAAGTAGAGGGAGTAGGGTGAGGTAAGCAAATATAGCATAGATTAGGAATATTTAAGGGTAAAAATATAGGCAAGGATTTAGGGTAAAAAAATATATCTAGTAGAATTTAAGGTTATCAAAATAAGTTTATTTAACAAAGCAGATACTAGCTATAACCCAACCTAGGTTTA
Organism: Tamarix chinensis; assembly: GCA_030549775.1. Classification (NCBI taxonomy): domain Eukaryota; kingdom Viridiplantae; phylum Streptophyta; class Magnoliopsida; order Caryophyllales; family Tamaricaceae; genus Tamarix; species Tamarix chinensis. The sequence goes on along the minus strand of CM060177.1, from coordinate 57,714,237 downwards.
AAATGTATAATGCACTCTCTTGAATATTTTAACCTTATTAAATTTTATAACTAAATATTCATAATAATATTACACATATTAACAAATATATTTATAATCAACTATCCAAAATTATTATTTTAACTAATACACATAACTACTTATTATAATTAGGGATTTCTAGAAATGGGGTATTACATTACTATCCCCTTAAAATGTACTTCATTTTTAAAGTTTGCAAATAAAAAATAACTTATTGTTAAGGAGAATAGAGGAGGAAGTATGCGTGTGTATGTGTATATATATTTCTAAGGACTTGTTTATTCTCAAACAAGGAAGGAGGATGAAAAAAAGGATATAGCTCATGTAGATGGGGAAGAAGGGTATGGTTCTGCAAAGGTGAGGGATGGTTTGATAGGGTGTGGCATGAGGAAATGAAATATAAGGGAAGTTTCTCAAGCTAGCAGAGAATAAAGGGACACGTCAGGGTAAGAGAATAGGGGTGTGCAGAGGGTAATTTATGGCCGATAAAATGGTAGGGTAAAAGAAAATTAGGTTTATAATAGGAAGTAAAAAAGGAAAGAGGTAAAAATATATTGGGTACAAATAATTTTTCTTGGTTCAGATATTTGATAAAAATATATCGAGTAAAAATAATTAGGTTTATAATAGGTCTAGTGAAAAGGAAAGAGATAAAAATAATTAGGAAAATATTTAGGAGTTTATTTTGGTCATAGGTTAACAGTTATTAATAAAATAATTAGGCTAGAGTTTAAGGGTTAGTTTTGAATAAAAGGATAAACACCCTAAAACAACTGTTACAAAATTTTAAGATGTTACGCCCATATTCTCTAAAATGGGTGGATCTAAGAAGTAGATGGAGAAAAGGGCTTTGCTTTAGATAGAGCAGGAAGGATTATTAAACCTTCTATCAAGTATTATTTTGAATAATTTTTTTGTTATGCTTTATCTAGTGTAGAGACGATTGTTAATGTGCATAAGCCAACATCATTCTCTGAGGATATTGAAATTTTTTTATTTTTTTTAGTGGTGTGTCGGTATGGAGGAGGATATGGAGTTCTTATAGAAGAATTAGACATAGAAACTTATGAAAATAATCGATAATAAAAAGATAGTTGATTTTAAATGGGTATAGAAGTTCAAATAGGGAGCTCCAGTGTTCGAAAGGCTAAGGTACAAGGTTCATTTAGATGCATGTATATTCAGTCAGATTATAGGTGTGGATTATAATGAGGTATTTTCTCTTGTGGTTATACATACTGTTATTCGTATTTTGCTTATACTTATAGTTATGCATGATCTAGAGTTGGAGCAGTTGTATGTTAAAAATAGTTTTTTTTTAGATGAGCTTAAGGAGGAGATTTACATGCAATAGCCTAATGGGTTTATTGTTGAGGAAATACATTATAATGTGTGCCTATTTAAGAGGTAATTGTATGGTTTAAAGCTTTATCCTAGATAATGGTATAAAAGGTTTGATCAGTTTATGATTGATCATGGTTTTTCTTAGAGTAAGTACGATGGATATGTGTACTTGAAGGAGATGGAAGGAGGCTCTCTTGTGTTTCTTTTACTATATGTTGATGACATTCTTATTGTAGCGAAAGATATGTCTGATGTTGATAAGTTGAAGGTAATATAGAAGAGTGAGTTTAAGATGAAGGATGAAGAAGATCCTTAGCATGGAGATCATAATAGATTGTGAGTGGAAGATTTTGTCCATGTCACAAGAGTCCTATATGAATAAAGTGCTGGAGAGGTTTCATATTATCAATGCAAAGACTATGAACACTCCATTGGTTACTCACTTTATATTTCTAGCTTTAGATTGTCCCAAATCCAAAGAAGAGTAGGAATTCATGAATACTGTTCCATATTTGAATGATGTTGATTGTATCATGTATGTTATGGTGTGTACTCGACTTGATATAGCTAAAGTTGTTAGTGTGGCGAGTCGATATATGGAGAATCTAGGGAAGGCTCACTAACAAGCAGTGAAGTGACTTCTGAGGTACTTTAACGGTATTACATCAGCTTGTATAGAGTATGTGAGAAAAACTAATTTGCTGGTTGGGTTCATAGACTTTTATTTTTATAGATACCTTGATAAAAGGAGATCCTCTAGTAGATATGTTTTTTGTCTTAGTGGTTCAGCTAATAGTTGGAGGTCTTCCTTGTAGGATATGATAGTCTTGTCCACTACTAAGGTAGATAATATAGCTATGATAGATGCATTTTAGGAATCCCTATGGCTTGGTGCTTTAGTACAAGAGTTGGGGTTTGGTTATGGTTCTCTATTTTTTTCAAGGTGATAGCCATAGTGCTATCTATTTAGTGAAGAATTGGAATTCTTTCCATAGTTAAATGAAGCACATTAACATGAGGTACCACTCTATTTGAGGTACTATTGCCACTTATAACGTTGTTTTAGAGAAAGTAGATACTTTAGATAATCCGACCAATATGCCAATGAAGCCATTAACTATAAGAAAGTTTGGTGTTTAATGAACTTGATTGGTGTTCACAGGCCATGAAATCCTTTTTAGGCCAAGGGTTTTTTGTAGAGGTCCTTACATGTCATACGAATAAATACTACATCAATGTAGAACATTTTAAGTTGTAACTAGGTATTTAATGCATAAAATAATATTGTGTTGATTCATCCATATGCAAGAGAAGATTATGGAAGGATTATGTATTATGTGATAAACAAAGGGCCCCGTGTTTATTTACTCTAGTCATGTTTATTTACAAATGTGTTGACGTGAGTTTTGAGAAAAAAGTAGAGTAAGGAAATAAACATTAAGGGGTCATGTTTCTTAAACGTGGATCATGTTCTTTTCTTATTTCCCATACACATTATTTTTCTTTGTAAGGGTTTTTCTATTATAAAAGAGATATGAGAAAACCCTAGCTGTTAGGTTGTGCGACCCAACTTATTCATCTTTTCCATAGAATTCTACATTAAAAGAGAATTTTAGATTTATATAATTGATTAATTAATTTGTTTAATCACCTTGTAATTATAGAAGAACACAAATAAATATCTATATTTTCCATCAAATGTTTAGCTTTTTGATTAAATAATCAATTGTTCATCATATTGTTAATTCCAATTTTTGTTTAGATCCATTTAATCCATGCTATTTTGCAACATTTGTGATAAATAAAGATAGTAATTTGAGTTGTCATCCATAGTGAATTAAAAATAGATTGTAAAGTGTACATCAAATAGTAAGAGTAATCAACATAATCTAAGATAAGCAATATGGTGTTATGCATGAGATATATAGATCAATGTATATATACACACCAAAATATCCTCAAATTGGCATTAAAATCCTAAGATAGTCAAAGATGAATAGTTATAGTGAATGACCATAAAGGTGAGGATTTTATGCCTGAAAGTGTTGAGATGTGACTAAGTCTAAATTATTGTTTGGATCTAAGCCAAAGACCTAAGAAGGCCCATCATGAATGTCTAATGAACAAATGTTTTTTAGTTATCTTATGTGATTTTAAGCTGAAATTTTGGTCACTTATTTAATTAATATGTGATTCTATTCATACTATTTATAGTTATGTGATTCAATGAATATAATCTCATATATTCTAACTAATTTTGAATTCATGCGATTTTACATGATCCTTGACAACTTGTATTTTAACCATAAATTCTTGAATTGAGGTGATTCATATTTATATATAAAGATAAAAATGAGCTCTATAACTTCTTTTCTAGAAAATTTCCCTAAATATGATTCTAGTATGGTCATAAATAAGCTTGATGTTACAAATAGATATCATTAGGGTGTTAAAATAGGTTATTATAGTTTAATCCAACCCATAATATCGTAGCTTATGTAACCTATGCAATCCATGGTCTGACCCATGGATGGTTGGAGTCAATGATTAGTAATTTTCAACCCAACCCTTACAAACCTTGAGTTAAACTAGTTGACTATGATTTATTTTGAGTTAATAAACAAACAAACTTATCACCACATCTACATAGAGTTACCAATTAGGTTAGATATCTTAGGTTCAAGTAGAATTATAGTAATTCACAATGTTATTGGCTCAGGTTTTTTATGAATAATTTTATCTTTGAGGGTTGCTTATTGGTCAGGTCTATTCATTTGAGTTATTTTATTTATTGAGTTGGTTTTAGGTTTGGGTCATTTCAAGTTATTTTATTGGTTAGGTTGGTTTTGATTCGTTATAGATCCTAGTCATATCAGATTAATTTATTGGTTTAGTTTGTGTCATTTTGGGTTAAATTGATGAGTTGGGTTAGTTTGGACCTAGCTAGATCACATTTTGGTGATTTTAGGATTAGATGAAGTAAGGTTGGATCAAGGTGGGCATAGATGATGTTCGGTCCTAGTAGGGCAAGATTGCATGGTACTAAGTCAAGGTGGGCTAGATTTGGGTAGAACCAAGCCGAGTTAGGGCCATAAGGAGTCTTTAGGTTAGGAAAGAATTGAGTGGGGTCAAGTATATTCAAGTTGAGTCGGTTGGGTTTGGGGAAGTCTAAACAAAAATAGTTTGTTCAAGGTCCTATGGAAATGATGTTCTGGTAGTGGTGATTTTTGTATAGTAGAGGTAATATTCTATAACACACGGAAACCTATCACAACTTGTATGCTAGCCCATACTAACCCATCTTAATTTGTAACCCATCATTGGTTAATCCATGTGTAATTTTATAAAATATTAACTCAACCCATCAATAACACCCCCATTTATAGTACTTAAAAATTTCATTGTGTGAAAGCATTAATTACCAAAGATAATGGGCGTTATTGCTACACTTAGCATAATTCTGGTTCCCTCACCTTTCTTATCCTAAGTGCTAAGGCTAAAACCAACCAAAACAAAAAAAATAAGTAAAAATAAGAGAGATTACATAAATAAAGGTTAAGGATAAATAATTTGCATACAATAATGATAATCAAAATACAGTTAGGGACATAAGAGTCCAAAGGAAAACCAATACAACAAAAACTAGTACCTGTAGGTACAACACCAATTTTTCCTAACTTTTAAACCCGTTTGCCCATTTTGAGAATGGAACCTCTTCCCAAGAGCTCCATTTATCCTAGCCACTTATAAGCTTCATGCCACTCCATGGCCTTCGCATAGTCATCTACAAATACAGTATCAGTATGAATTCTTCATATTGGGTAAACCACAATACCTCAAAGGATATAGCATACCCATTTTGCACATAATCATGCAATGATCTAAAACAGTCTTATGTTCAAAAGTCAACCATACTCAACCAAGCCATTTCATTTCAAGGTACACAATAGCTATATCAAATTTCATGGTAAAAAATAACTAATCAAATCAATTCCAATTGACATAGTAAGGCATTGAGGTAACTACCAACTTGTCAATCCAATATATACTAAAAACCGAGTTAGGGCACTGAGGTAACTACTGAGCCTAACAATACATACCAAGGCCATCAACAAGTATTCCTTTATTATTTATATAACTCGAAGGGTTACAATCAACCTAGGGACACTGAGGTACACCCAGTCATATTGGTGCACGAAGGTAACACAATACATATACTCTAGAACCCAAGGAAACAGTGGTACACCTAGTCATACTGGCACACATATGCAACACAATATCCTCCAACCTCGATCGCCTAATCCTTAAGTATTAATACCCCTATAAGGCTCATAGGTCACCTATAGAGTAGATAAGGGCCTTGTTGGGGCACAGAAGCACACCGGAAAACTAACTTAAATAAGGGCTAATACCCCATCTCTAGGCTAGCTGACCCTAAAAAGCAACCATTCACAAACACAAGATCGTCCACTTTAAATATTAGTATTTTATGAGGTGATTACAAACATTTCATTCCATACAATCATTTTTATTTCCATACTTAACCATTTTTCATTATTTCCAATTATTCATATAAACCCTAAGGTGATCGGTCTATTTCAAAGTCAAAGTCAACACTAAGGTCAACATAAAAATTTTTTAAGGCCATCCTATGTCCAGTTATTCACATTAGGTGCATTAGGTCAAAAATGACCAAATTGCCCTCAAAATCCTAATTTCATTATCTTTATCAAATTCTATACCAAACATTATTATTACAAGAAATTTATCATAAAAGGCTAAAATTTAATTATTCGCAATATTTTATCACGTATGTAATTTTTACAATTTAGAAATTGACTATATTTTCTACTTTTCATGCATTTATTGAGTCGTTCCCTCAAAACCCTAATCATGTATTCTTCACATGTCACACATTCCATGTAGAATGTGTGTGTGTGTGTGTGTATTAATCATAATATGAAATTTAATAAGGTAATTATTATCATGGTACATGTAAGGAAAAATCTCTAACCCGAGAAGATGCTAATAACAATTATTGTATTCTAACCGCAATTATTCGTATATGTTTTTATGATATTTATATAAACCCTAACTACCATGAAATGATAATCATGGAGGAATTAGAATGGCATTTAAATCCTCAGATGACAAGCATACGACCCTAGAAATACCCTATACATGCATACATAAACCATACAATATATTTCTTGTGCATATATTTTGCTTTCGATAATCAAGTGTACCATTTATATAACATGTTATCATTTTATTATGTGTGTCATAATACTTGAAGAATATAAAACCCTAGCATGATTATAGTTCTAAAAAATCCTAGCATGCTCGCATATCAAGTGTGCCACCTTATGAGTGATTAGATTTACCTAAATCTAAGCTCCACAAAAACACCAAAAACCGTCTTCTCCAAGATCCTTAAATATTACCTAATAAACTAATATCCAAAAATACATATTAGCATTTAATATAACATAAAATTAACTCAAAATTAATTAAAATAGATCAAGAACAACTAACCGGCTAAAATAAGGTGGCAAGGAAACTAACCAAAACTCACGAAACGAGGGAGGAACTGGCGGAAGTTGCCAAGAAGGAGAGGAGGGGATACGGTGGTGTTGTGTGTTGCTAGGGGGTAGGAATGGTAGGAAAGGATATTGAAAGGGTAGGGGATGAATTAAGGGAAGGTGCAACAAGTGGTGGAGTTTCAATACAAATTGCGGAAGGAGAAGGAAAGGGATAGGCAAGCTAGGCAGAAGGTAGGGTATGAGAACTGTAGAAATTGTTGCAGCTTGGGGTTGTTTTGGTTGATTTTTCTGTAGCTTGGAGGTGGGGAGTAGTACTATTGCTGCATCAAATGAAAGGTAGGAATGACAAAATTTGGTGGTGGGGTGGAGGGGGTTTCAGTGGGGAGTTGATGATAAGGTAAAAATAGTTGAAAATAATGATGATGATAGGTTTTTGTTTCTTACTTGAGGGAGCTCGGGTAAAGAGAGAAAGTGTGGGCTATTTGGGGGATTAATTTACAACAAAAAATGAATGGGTGTAGGGGTTAAGAAGAGGATGGTGTGTAGGGAAATAATGAGTGAAACAAGGAGAGTAAAGCAAGGTAGAGGGAATCACGCATGGTAGGGGAGTGGTGTGAGGTTCATGGGTAGGGTGAGGGATAATTGTACCAGGGAGGAAGGCTCAGGTGATTTTAGTAAATTTAGTATAGGGTAGGGGTAAATTATTTAGGTAAAGATTTAAGGTAAAATACCCTGGTAAAAATTATCCAGTCATTGAAATAAGTTTATTTGATGGAGCGAATATCCATTACGACCCAAACCTAGTATTACATTTTAATATGAACCCTCTAGCATATTTTAGGCTAATTAAATTTTATAACTAATAGGTCATAATAATATTAGACATATTATATAAATATATAATATCAAATATCCTTAATTAATCATTACAACTAATACATAATTATTGATTATAATTAGGGTTTATAAAAATGGGATATTACAATTGGCGAGTCTCAGTTATTTCATGATGAGAAAGTATGGTTGATATGAGGCATTAGTGATATGTGATTATATGAACGGTTAGTTAATGCCTGCATAGTCAATGCCTTATACCATGTATATTTTGATGCCTTACATGTGTTATATACTAGTTTTTCATTCTAGTTCACTGTAAAGAATTCTTCAATACCGTTGTACTAAAAGGTTCCTTTCATGGGGCTCTACCTATTCAATGGGAAATCATATTTGTAGGTTAGATTCTAAGCTCAGTTAAATCTAGTAGTTCAATTGAGAGATCATAGGATTATCCGGTGTCTTTTGGGTATTTTGAGTTCAGTTGTATTTTAGACGCCTGTGTCCTCCTATATTTTAATCATTTTTGAGTTTTATATACCATTGATATTGCTTTTTCTAAGCACAATATTTATATAATATTCTATCTATTCTGATTCTTTTAATCATGTTATTAATTTAAGTAGAGTAATGAGTTTATCCTTGGCACTTGTATGAGAATGATAGGGGTAATGGGACTTATATCAAGTGTGGTGGTAACACCTATCATTTTATTATTTTAGCATCTAGGCTTAGCTCTGAAAATATGTTTTTTTATTCATAAAAATGGGATGTTACAAAAGGTATCATCTTGATACTTGTATGATAATTGTTGTTGTAGAAGAACACAATCAAGTCTAGGAAGTCCTCACAACTGGCCCCAAAACCCCATACACATGCCTAAAACATGTCCTATAGGGTCTAAATTATCCTTTGTAGTTAAGCATCCATTGCTAAGTGAAAAGAAGTGCTCATCTTCTACTAAATCCCAATAGAATCTTGCAACTTTTGTCAAAAATGTGACAAGAATCAAGAATTTCAGTTTGACTCTAGGGACCCTATATAGTCGCACAATGTGCTTCTTGTAAGCATTGGATAGCTGCTCTATAATCTATGTCATCTTCATTGGTATAAACACTACTGACTTATTTGGATGATCTACGATAACCCAAATGGAATCAAATCCACCATGGGTCTTTGAAATGCCCACTAGAAAGTCCATAAATATGTTGTCCTACTTGCACTCTGGAACTTCTAGTGGTTCTACTAACCACGCTAATCTCTTATACTAAATATTGACCTTCTGATAGATAAAGAATTAGGTAACAAAATCTATTACTTCTTGCTTCATAGGGCCACCAATATACCCTCTTCAAATTCTTATGCAAATTATCCCCTTCATAATGGACGGAATAAGGGGGTATAATGACCTTCTTATAAAATTTTCTTCATAAAATCAACACATCCCTATAGTATGCACCACCTACCATAATGTCTGACACTACCATCCTCATGGAGCTAAAACCTCTTGGTTCTACCTTCTTTAATGTCCTACTTGATCCTCTTGAGCTTAACACCACTAAATTGACTAGCTTAGATCTCCTCAAAGATCAAAGGTACGATGGTGAGTGAATTCACCCTTGCCTTTGTACTAAAATCAGTGATTAAATCTATCTCCATTATTCTGAGCTCTTGAGAAAATTCATTAGATAACACGATTGCACTCAAGGAATGTGAGTTTTTCTAGCTAAGGGAATATGCCACTTCATTAACCTTTCCTTCATGGAAGGTTAATTCCAATTCATAATCCTCGACCAATTCCAACCAATGACATTTTCTCAAATTCAACTCCCACTACATGAAAATGTACTTTAGGCTCTTATGATCGGTGTAGAACTTGCACTGAACACCATAGAGGTAATGCTTCCAAATCTTCAAAGTAAGCACCACTACAACAAGCTATAAATTGTGCATGAGCTAGTTGTGTTCATGCTACTTTGGTTTTCAAGAAGCATACACCACCACTCTCTCACACTGCATTAATATGCAACCGAACCCATTCTTAGAAGCATCACTACTATAAAATTCAAAACCATGTGATCTACTTAGTAACATGAGCACTATGGCTGAAGTCAGATGCTTAGAAACTTCACTACACTACTTATTCCACTAGACATATACTGCCTTCTTCAGAAAATTAGTCAATGGACGAGCTATCTTGGAGAAGTCCATGACAAATCTATGGTAGTAACTAGCCAATCTCAAAAAAATGTGCCCTCCTTAGCAAAATTTTGTGCTAGCCACTTAGATTATACTTCAACATTGGATGGGTCCATTAACACACAATACTTATAAATCATATATCTAAGGAAATCCACTTGATCCAACCAAAACTCACACTTCAAAATCTTAACATAAAATTGATGTGCTCTTAGCAACACCAATGTCTATCTTAGATGTTGTACATTCTTCTCTTGATCATTGGAGTAGATGAATATGTCATCAATGAACACCATGATGAATTTATCCAAAATCTATTGGAATTTATGGTTCATGTGAGACATGAATGCTACTGGCACATTAGTAACTCTTAAAGGAATTACTATGAACTCATAATGTCCATTTCTCGGCTGAGATACCGTGTTTGGGGTATCTTTCTCTATTATCCTTAATTGATGGTAATCAATCTTGGATAACATTGTGTCTTCCCTGAGCTAGCTAAACAAATCATCAATCCATAGCAACAAATAATGATCATAACCTGATTCAGCCCTTGGTAGTCAATGCATAGTATCAGGCTTTTATCCTTTTCCATAACAAATAATACTATAGCTCGTTAGGGCTATAAAATCAGTTGGATGGAGAATTTCTTCGATAATTTTCTAGCTAAGACTTAAGTTTCTTCATCCCTATTGATGCCATGAAGTATGGTGATTTGGATGCTGGTTCCATCCCTTGCAACAAGTCTATAGTAAACTCAATATATCAAATTAGTGGAGCGCCTAGGATTTTGTAAAGAAACACATCACGATTTTCTTAGATCACCAAAATTTACTCCTGTGACACTTCTTCAACCTTGATATCTCAAACACTCCACAAGAAGAGTGGATAACCTTTCCAGATGAGGGTACTCAACATGTTAGCTTATATGACTCTCACTAAGAAGTTGGGTTCACACTTTTGATAGAAGACCTTAACACCCTTTGTTCCTTGAAGAACCACACTCTCCTATGTGAAATCTATCGATTCTTAATACTTCCCTAGCAAAACCATGTTTAGGCAACTACAATTCTATGAGATCTAAGGGAAACCCTACTCCCTTAACTATCAAGGGCACCCCTTTATAAACTCTAAAGCACACAATCCTATCCTTAGAAGGCAAGACAATAGAAGAAAAAATAATATAGGCTGGAGATAAAAGCAACTCAAGTTACAAATGTGAAATATATTATAGAATGCAATGCACCAGAGTCAACTAATACACATGCTGAAAAGGCATAAATAGTAAGCTTATTGGTTACCACACTAGCTTAATGCTCTACCTCATTTTGGTTAATTATGTTTAGGCATCCTTCTGAAGGAATACATGCAGAACTACCTAATCCCTAACTTTGCTAAAATAGGTGGGGCTTCTATCTTATGGGTTGACCAATAAGGCAAACAACACTAGTTAGTGATACAGGAATTTTCTAAGTCTATGGTTGCGACTACCATACAGATCTGATGCTCTAAGTCTGAGTCACACTCCTCTAAATGTTAATACTATTGACACAACACTTATACACCCTATGTCCCATCATACCACACCCATGGTATGTCACCTTATTACTTTCATAATCCAATCTCAAATGATATGCTCCACAATGCATGTATTGGTAGTGCCTCTCCTCCAAGCATCCTCTATCTTGACCACCTAATCGGGGTGCTAACCCCATACTCTAGCCATACTTAGGTGGCAAGCTACCCCTAGAATATGCCTTCTTCCAATTATCGAGATGCTGGCAACCCTCAAACTTCCTCTTGCCCCTCAATTAGGCACACCTAGCTTAAATGACTCAAAAATCCTCCAAGGGTAGTTTATACATCCCAACCATGTCTGGTGAGGTAAATGACACCAACAAATTGTGATTTCTGATCCCCTATCTCTACCTAAGTAGTTAACTAGATCAAGTTCATGAACCTTATGTAGTACTCCTCTATTGGTATACCTCCCTACCAAAGGGTTATACACTCGTTATACTTCTCCATACGGAGATGCATAGGGTAGAGTTGGGCTCAAAGAAACTCAAGGAAGTGTCCCTAAATAGTAGGATCTCCACCTCTACACTAAACACTCCTCCACTATTCGTTTGCTCATTCCCTTAAATAGTACACTGCCACATCAACTCTCTTATCCAATGGACACCTACAAGTGGTAAAGGTCTTATCTATGTCCTTAACCCATATATCCATGATGGTAAGGTATTCCTAACCCTCAAAGATTGGTGGATGATGATGCCTGACCCTCTTGAGCTAATCCTCTAGAATTGAGGTGGGTATTGGCATTAGCGACCAATGTAGTGCTCAAATATTACCTTTTATATAAGAATCAATGGCCTCCAAAAAATTCATTGATGCACTCATAATGGTGGTTGGCAGCCATCAATTTATAAAGACTAGGAACAATTAGCAACAAATCACATATCGATCTTTAAGGCCCACACAACACAAGTAATACAAAACTATTTATACTACATTCCCAACCCACTCTCACTCACAAACATTTCTAGGATTGAAAACACTTGAACTCTTAGTCAAATACTCAAGATAATAAGGAAATTGTTAAAAAAAATTATGATTTCAACTTAAAATATTTTAATGTTATAAAATTTAGAATAATTTCCTAACACCCACCTATGGTATCAACAAAAATTATTTTAAAATGAATCACTTTTAAATAAATCTCTAATGCCAACCTACATTAGCCCCATTTATCAATAATAAAAATTTTTTAAACATTGTAAAGGTAGAAAAATACCAAAACACCTTGGAAAATTAGGGTTTTACCTCTATACCTAATATAAGATAGGCATCATCTAATCCCGTGTTAGATACAAGGTTAGGAAACTAAACCAATCAAAAATAAGAGTAGCATGCATAATAAACCTAATATATAAAAAATAAAGATAATATTTACAAAATAAGACATCAATGGTCCCTAGAACATTCAAATACATGAGAGAAGATTAAATTAATTTACACAACTACAATAGATAGAGAAAAAAATTTGAGTCATAACCCAAAACCATGGTCCATTAAATACTAAACAATAGTCTTTGGATGTCCATGCTTGCAAGACCCCAAGCCTAAAAAGAGGTATGCCTACTACCGATCATCCTTAAAAACATACACATGGTCTTCTGGTTGTGAGATTAAGTGGGTAACAAAAAAATAGGTATATCAGTATACTTCGTACTAAGTAGGCAAAATTACCTCATTAATGGGATTCAAAAGGATACAAGACCATGTGTAACAATTAAAATTCATATTGAACACAAATGCATGTTGACACAATGCACTTAAGTGTACCTATAATGCCATGGTCATATAATACATCAAGATTTCATGCCATTTCAAGACTTAAACAATTCTTAACTCATCATGTGTAGTAATAAAACATAATAATATGGATTAGAGTATGTGATTTAATAAAAACTTATTCCCCATGGTTTATTTCTAAGTTTACATGATCCATTAGATTAACTATTTACAATCCATTATTCCTCTTTCCCTTTCTTTTTCCTTTTTCTTTATCCACATCCTTATACTTATTCTTATCAAGCAATGGACTATTTACCACCCCATGGTCTCACATACCACATAAGCCTATCCAAACTAGTGGACATAAATTCTGAGTGAATCCAAATAACCACCAATGGATATAAAGTCTAGCCGAAACTAAGTAAACACTCATAGATATAAAGTCCTACCAAATCCAAATACCACGTTGGTAACCAGACCCTTTAGTAATAATACCTCCTAGTACATAATCCGCGTATGGAGTCAGCAAGGCATTAGGATCTACTAGAATTCTGCCCAAGTAGCTAATCAAGGATTGGATAACCCAAACCCATTACAAAATACAAGTAACACATCCACATATTCATTCATTCTTAACCATTATTACTCTCCAACCATGAGGTGGGATCTCCATTAGTACTTATCCAATATTAAATCCATCCATTCACGATAATCTATTTAAGGTAATAATCATAATTACATTATCCTTTTGAAGTCATAACATACTCATTCCTTGAATTATGAACCATTTAATCCATCCCATAAGTTAGTTAATTTATTTCAATAATTTTATTTCCATCATTAAAGGATCACATAGTAGTATTGGACATAGTCTCAAAACATATCAAGTCTAAAAGATAAAACATAACATGCTTTGTCAGAACTGATTGATAGGTTTGTCTCAGCCAAATCCAAAAGATCCCTCCAATAAGTCAATCAATGTGGTGTTACCAATCAAATTTTCTATGATCAATTGATTAGTCATGGAAAACAAGTTAATGGTTTAAAGATATAACAACCACAATCACCACAAATAATTCATTCGGTCAATTTAATCTAACTAGTTAATTGTTTTACTCCTAAACAACACATAACATACATTTTACATGCAATTCATAGTCTAAAATCTTACTAAGTCAATACCATAGCATGACTTATCATAGTACCTAGATTTAACGTGCTCATAAATTGAATCATGCTTTAATTTTAAGGAATCAACCCTATTTCCAAAAAATCAAGCCATATTCATTAATTCAACATGCATCATTTATGAAGAAAAAATCTCATACATGCATATAAAATTAACATTTTATAGAGTAAGTGTACTCACATGCTTTTTTATGCCATATTTTAAAGGCAAGAAAGACTTAAAGCTCATCAAAGTTTCCCATCAAAGATGAAAAACTCAAGCCGGAAGACTTCAATTTCCAAAACCATTAAATAACTACATGTTAAAACTCAAAAACCATGAAATAAATTTTACAAATAAATAATTCAAATTAGGGAAGAAAACAAAGTTACCGCTTCTAAAAGAAAAATAGAGAAGATTTAGCTAAAAGCAATCTCAACTTCTTCCTAAATCTAACTCTTTATTTCTTAAGGATAAGATAGAAGGGAGCTAGAGAAAGGATCAAAAGAGTGAATTGAGTTTGAATTAAAGCTATAAGTAGAGTGAAGTTAGCACAATACTTGATAACTCAAGTATTTTGGAGGCTAAAAGAAAGGTAAGAATAAGGGGTGAGTAGCATCATTTATAGCCATTGAATCAGTTAACAAAAGAGTGAAGTTATGTAATAGATCAAAATCCTTAATTTTATTATCTAAATATAATTTGAATGGGTGAATTTATCAATAATAGGCTAACTTTCATATCAGGGCTCAAATGGTGATTTCTTAAATAGTCTAAGGTGAGCTTATTTAGAAAATATCAAACATAAGAAGAGAAATGGAGGATTAGCGTATGAGGAAATTCTCCTAGTTGTGCATGTACAGTCTATAAATCAATGCATAACTTTAGAGGTGCTCAAGGGAGGGAGAAAGAAGAAGACATAAATGAGGTCATCCTCTCCCTCAATTTGTCAAAATTGAGTTTTGAATATATTTGAGGTAGTAAATAAAGCTAAATAAATAATCAAAAGGGGTTAAGGATCACTCGAGAACATCTTAGAGTTTTATTATCAAAGTTCTATTCAAATACAAGAAATTTCCACAAAAAAACAAATTAAGTTTTGAAACGCACTTAGACTAATAAACTTGTTGATTGGCTTTGCCAAACCAATGATTATTCTACAAATCAATCGATCGGTTTGGCTAGACCAGGTGACTATTCATAGAATTAGTCAACTTTTTCACCAAAAAAATCATTTTATTCAATTTTCCAAGCTTTTTATCAAATTCATTAATATCTCAAACCCAAACTATATTTCCAAATCCCAATCAACCTTTATCTAATTTTATACAACACATTATTTTTCCATTTTATATGTCTTATAAAAATATGTGTTATTACAAATCTAACCCACTTCCTAATCATCTAGTAGCATCCTAACTAAACTATAACTAGCATAAAAACCTTATTTGCAATAGTTCACCTTGGTTAGAAAAAAACCCTACCATAAGTACACTTTCATCATCATTTTTGTTATTTAATACAATCATGCCCTTACACCTTCATTCAAGTGTTAACCAAGAAGATTTAGCCCATATTTTCCCATTTTAATAGTTAGATTTCTTTTTCTTTGCATTTTTGAGCTAGTTTGAGCCACCATTTTCACCCTTGCAACAACTTCACCCTATAGCCTTATTATCCTTGCTTGAGGGGAAAGGTTCTTCCTTCTCCTAATTCATTTTCTTACCTTTCTTTAGGTCTTTAATTTTACCAAACTTCCCTCAACACTATATAGCTAAATTCCTCCATTTTCATGTATAAAGCCATAGGGTTTCCCCTATCTTCTCCTATGTGGGACAAACATCACTTAAGCAAGTTGATCATCAAGTCCACTTCTAATTGTTCTAGTCATTTTAAATTTAAACCATTTTTATGGGTTCAATAAAATTCTTTCATTTCATACTACAAGAATAACCCAACCCTTATCGTTAAATCATAGCTTTAGCTTCCTTATTTATGATGATGTTGTTGAGTGGACTATTATAACAGGTCTTGTGTGGCTTGCTGCTACTCGTGTATCCTATTATGTGCTACCTACCTCTGGTTTTCTTGGCTTTCAAACTTCCACTACACCCCTTCAGTCCCTCTATTTTTTTCCTTGGTTGTAGGATATTTTAACTGGTGGTGGTAGTGATCATTGGCGTTGTTTTGTTGTATGTTGGTCCACCCTCCCCTTTCTTTCCCCTTATTCATTAGTACTCCTTAACTTTTACTCCCTTCCTTTACCTTCCATTTCTAGATTCTATTTATTTCAAACCCCCAATATTATGTGTTTGAAGGTGCTCAAGTGGTTAAGGAGGAAGTGGTTAGAAATTTTTACGTGCTTGAATAATTAGCAAGAGGTAATCTTAGCTTACTTTTAAGATGAAGGTTTTATGTGGGTCCTTGTATATTTAATTCTAACATACTGTAGTAATTTTTTTTCATAAAATAATAAGTTCTCTATGTGTATAATGTCATTTTTTATGATTAGAATACTTTCATCATTTTCACATATATGTTCTTAAAAATGTAAATTTTTTATTTTATGTGAGAATAAATAAGTATAGAAGATGTTATAAAACTTTCTTATACATACGCTTAGTATTATGATATAACTATTATATAGTATGCTTAATAAATGTGATGCCATGTATCTTCATGTATTTATGAAATCAAGCAAGTCAAGAACATGTTGGCATTTTTTCCTTAGGGTGACTCTCAACCATAAGACCCTAGGGTAGGTTGGTGTTTTTATTACTTTTGAATGTGATATAATGATGATAAAGGGTTTCATAGTATATTTTAGTATGGGCGTGAATTTAGGTTAAATTGTTCATAAGTGCATTTTCAAGAATTTCTAGGTTTTTTGGTTATAGAAATGGGATTTTTTTCAAAAGAGGTTACCATTGTGTTTATTAGGTCATCTACATACAATTTTATAATTTATAGGTCATGATTTAGAATTGTATATGTGAAGTTATGATTATAAACAAGTTTTAAGATGTTTCAAGTAAAATGGAGGGTA
The DNA here is from genome assembly GCA_030549775.1 of Tamarix chinensis. Classification (NCBI taxonomy): domain Eukaryota; kingdom Viridiplantae; phylum Streptophyta; class Magnoliopsida; order Caryophyllales; family Tamaricaceae; genus Tamarix; species Tamarix chinensis. The sequence continues at coordinate 57,696,782 of CM060177.1, read as the reverse complement.
TTTTAGTGCTTTTACATAGCGATGTCCCTCGAGGGTGTTTAGACCTATTCTACGGCAATATAGGTATGATAATGTCAAATGGTTAACCTTAATTAGTGATGGTTATCTTAAAATAATTAATTAATTTTAAAATGACCTAAAATGAGAATAGCAAACCTTGAGGATGGAATAAATAATCTATATGTTTAATTTTGAGTCTAATTTCCATTTTTAGCTTAATCATATTAAATATGAGGTTTTTCGATATTTTGTTTGATTTGGTAAATTTATGAGTTCAATTTTTTTTTAAATATCTTGAGTAAAGATTTAAGGTTAATAAGTATAATGTGGTTATTTTACCTTTAATATAATCCTCATATTCCATGTTTAGCTTTAACATAACTTTTAAGGTTTTTCTAGGTGGAACCCTTAGTTTAAGTGCCTTGTTTTATTTATTTATGTTATCCTTGATTATTAGTAGTTAAGTGTTTATATGAAATCCTCATTTGTTATTATATGTAGAGCTTTCATTAATTGAACTTAGTATAACCCTAATTTAATGTTAAGAACACAATTAATAAAATGAATTCACCTAAGTGAGAAATGTATAATGATGATGATGATGATGATATAACTATTCTATAGTTTTTAAATAGTTTTTATAATAAATGATAAGATGATTTCCCATATGATAAGAATTATAAGATAAAAAGAAGTATTATGATGACAAGTAAAACAAGTGATGTAGTAACATGTGCTAAGTGATGGTTAATGAATGAATAAAATGTTAATAACTAAAGTGGAAAATCTCTTTAGGAGTGATTTAGATGATTTCAAAATTTAGAATTATTTAATTTTGTGTATGTGTGTGTGTGTGTGTGTCTTGCTTGGTCCTAATGTAACTAGAATTTTAATACCCCTAAAATTTATAGCTGAAAATTTTCATTTATTAAGGAAAATCATGCACTAAAATGGAGGATGCTATCGTCATGATCAGTACAATATTGACACCTAGCCAATCTCATGCTAACCATAAGGCTAAAAGGTACAAAGATCATTAACAAGGATGATTAAAAAACCATTAATAGTTCAACATTATATACCAAAACTAGAGTGCGCAAATGTTAAGGTTAATACATAAGTGAAATGTAATATAAGACAATGCCACACTATGAGGGAAAAAAAGTAGTGGAAACATAAGGAGATAAAAAGTCTAGAGAACACCCACCCCATCCCTAGGACATCGGATCATGACTCTGCCCCAACCATCTCATCATAAGCCTCAAAATCAGCAAGAACCTTGTCACCTACCTACACAAACTCAAGAAGGTCAACTGCTCATAGGAATAAGTAGCACCCACAATAGGAGTGATTAGTACGCTACGTATTAAGTAAGGTAACCATATATCCAAGACAAGGCATATCATATAAAAGAAAAATAATGAAAGTAGTTAGTTTATTAGATTAATCACCACTATTCGAATTTAAGTCATTATTACCATCTTTACACATGTCTCGAATTATATCCATGTAAGTATGGGAATCCCACTATTATGGCTGGTGGAATGGAAATAACTACTCTAAGGCAGAATGCACCTGGCCACTATTATAGACGGTGGAACGATCTCCGGGGCAAAATCCTCTTGGCTACTATTATAGGTAGTGGAATGGAAATCATCCTAAGTTTGGCCCCGATCCACGTGTTATTCCACTATAAGTGATTAGCGTCTTTTCCATGATTTATTATCATCTAAGTTTTAGATTATTAAGCTTGGACCCCCACTATTATAGTTTATGGAACAAAAATACTACTCTAAGGCGGAACGCACTTGGACACTATTATAGCCGGTGGAACGATCTTTAGGGAAAAATGCTCCTGGCCACTATTATAGCCAGTGGAATGAAAATCATCCTAAGTATAGGTCCGGCTCAATAATCTTCCATTTTAAGTGATTAGTATTTTATTCATGTCTTATTCAACAAGAAACTGATAAAGTTAATATTTCCCATAATTTTACCTTTCTTTTCCTTTATTGTTGGACTTCATTTAATATATTTTACATGTTTTTGTATGGTTATAATCTATTAAATGCACTACTACTTTTTTAAGTTTTGTGTTGTAGGAATTTCTGCAAAAAATGGCCAAATTTGAGAAAGAATTACATGTTTTTATAGTAAAGGACCTAGTATGGAAAGCTTTGGAGGAGAGTACATCAACCCAACATGTTTATGGAAGTGTATTGAAGCTAAGAGAGCCAAAGATGTTCCAAGAAAGACTTAAGAAGTAAGAAAAGGGAGTTACATAGGCATGCAACACTCCTATGTTAATATCAAAGAAAATAGAACTACACGGCCAAGTAGTGCATGGATCGCACGATTGTGACAAATTCGTTGCTAAAAAGTCAAGGCTTAAAATCTTATGCAATCAGGCCGTGCCAGACCTGCACAGCCGTGCAAGATCTAAAATTCTAAAAAGCCGAGAGTTGAGAAATGGCATAGCCAGGTCGTGTAGCGATGGTCTTTCCAATGATCTACGTAGCGACATGGCCAACGTGATGGGATCTTTTGTGGCACGCCTTGGGGACATCTTAAGGAGAGAGAGAGGAGGTTTTATGGCATCATTAGAGCCCTCATTACTGAGCTTTAGCTTCATGTAATTTGTTGTTTCCATTAGCTTTAATATTCCGAAGATTCAAATGCGATATTCGTGTACGATCGACTTGGAATCAACATTGTTCTCTTCTGGATTATAGTTAATTCAATATATTTATTCTTCTTCATATCTTTGTATTGTTATTATTATTATCATGCTATTTATTTTGTTAATTTCATTTGAAGATATCAGTGAGTAATCTTCTTTTCTAGGATTGAATTAGGTACCATTTTAGTGATCAATATGATGAATTAAAGTACTATGTCGTATGTGTGATTCGTTTATATTGTTGCATATGCTAGGTTTAATTGTTGTAAAGTGGATTTGATGAAATTGGACCTCTTTAGATGTAATCTACAACTGAAAAGTTGAGATTATTATTGAAAATTAGCATGTGCTCAAGAATTTAAGCAATTATAAAAGTAGATGTCTTATTTATATGAACTTTAGAATTAGTTATGCTTAATGGGTTTAGTTTAATTTGTGAGTCATGAAAGTAGTTGGAAAATTAGATTAAATACGTTCTTATACCTGGAAAGAGGCTAATGAATATAATAAGACCAATTTTCCATAGTTAGCGAATTAATCTACGACATATATGTTGTTTTATTATTGATTATTAATTCAGAGACCTACATTCGATCCTAGGCTTCACTCCTATTGTTTAGCATTTACATTTAGAAAGATTTTTGTAATTATTCTCGTTATCTGCTAGCATACCCCTGATTTATATATATTTATATAGTTAAAATAGTTAAGAGGTGTACTCAATTACGAAGTCTCTATGGGATACGACCTTAAAATGCTATAACGAATCCGTACGCTTGTGGAAATAACAAAAAAAAGTTTTAGCCCTATTGCTGGGACTTCAACCAATTGATATTCTATACTTTATTATTTGGCTAGACTAAATCCTTTAATTTCCCTCTATTCTTTAGCTTCTCTAGTTGATTGTTTTTTGTCTGCACTTTTAGGAACCTTTTATACAACGATCATTTTGACTTGTGCCTCCAGCTGAGCTAGACCCTGAGATTGAATGAACGTTAACTAGATTGTAGTGGTAGATAAGTGAGACAAAAGTAAGTGTGAGTTTAGAGACCATGGCTGAAACTAACGAAGAAGAAGAGCAACATCGCTCTCTTAAAGAATTCGCATCTCCAAATGCATAGAGGATGCAATCGAGCATCCAGAAGCCAAACATAGCTACCCACAATTTTGAGCTAAAACCTGCATTGCTCAATATGGTTCAGCAAAATCAATTTAGTGGTTGCTCAATGGAGAACCCTCACTTACACATTTCTATTTTTCTCGAGTATTGTAACACCTTAAAGATGAATGGAGTGTCGGATGACGCGATCAAGCTTCAATTATTTTCATTCTCATTGTGGTATAAAGTAAGGGCCTGGTTGCAATCACTTCCCTCTGGGTCCATTACCACTTAGGATCAACTTTCTCAAGCTGTCCTCAATAAATACTTTCCCCCATCCAAAACAGTTCAATTGAGAAACCTTGTTACAAGCTTCCGTCAAAAGGATGGCAAATTGCTTTATGATACATGGGAGTGCTACAAAGACATATTGTGAATGTGCCCACATCATGGGTTGGAAGAATGGTTGCCGATCCACACATGCTATAATGGCCTACATTACAACACCAAGTTGACTTTGGATGCAGCCGTAGGAGGCACTCTCATGAACAAAAGCATACTGGAAGCCAAGTAATTGATTGAAGATATTGCCCAAAATCATTACCAATGGTCAGGTAAGCGCTCTTCAACCAAGAAGGTGGTCAGTGTGATGTTGATACACTGGATCACCTTTGTTCATGAGTTGATGCATTATTTTAAAAACTTGATAAATTAAGTGTTAACACATTAACAACCTCTCTTCTTGTTTGTGAGATTTTTGGCATTACAGGGCACTCATCTATTGAATGTTAGTCAGTTACTCCTCCACCCCCAAAAGCAACCCTAGCATACCATGTTAATTATGTGAATAACTTCAACCAAAAGGAAGATCCATATGCCCCCACCTACAACCCAAGATGGCAAAACCATCTGAACTAATCCTACAAGAACCCACCATAGAATCCCACCCCTCAATCAAACTTTAGGTCCCCAGGTTTCCAAAACCTTATACCACTATTTCCTAATCCTCTAAAGTCAAATCTTGAGTTAATGGTGGAGAACATTATAGTCTCTTAAAATAAAACAAACAAGGATTTGAAGAATTTGGCCAAAAGATTAAGTTCTACGGTTGAATCCCTAGCCATCCAAATAAGAGGCTAGAAAATCAAATCATCTAAGTAGCCCAACAGGTTGGATCTTCCTCTCGGCCCACCGGAATGCTCTTCCTAGATAGCTATAGACAAATCATAAAGGGTCTATTAATGCTATAGTCCTTTGAATTGGGAAGGACTCAAAGGGCCCTATTTGAAGAAAAGAAATGGAAAAGGAAAGTGGAGGAGTCGAAGAGAAAGTGGAAACAAATAGAGAAACCATGCATATTGAGAATGAGACAACCTTAGGGAAAGATAACGAGGTAGAATAATATGTCTCTCTACCACCATATAAACCTCCCCTACCTTTCCCTCAATGAAAAGCAAAAGCAAGGCTAGAAAAATAGTTTGGAAGGTTGATTGAAATTTTTTTATAAAAAATTGCAAATAAATATTTCATCTGTGGAAGCCATATCACAAATGCCTACTTATGCTAAATTTCTGAAAGAAATTCTTTCTAATAAAAGACGGTTAGAAGACTATGAAATGGTATCCCTAATGCAGGAATGTAGTGATTGGTGTGGCCATAGCCGGCACGCAATTTAAATCCTCTTGTTCTCAATTGTAGTACTAGTAAATAAGGGTATCGTTCTAGGCCGAGGATTGAGAGGGCTCACCTCTATTTTAACTAGCTCAAAAATACAAATAAAAATAAAAATCCTAAATAATAAGAAAAAATAATTAAATAAGGAAAATACTAATGGGGGTTATAAAAGTAATAATAAAAGGATTAAATAAAATAAAGTAAACTAATAACAATAAAAATAATAGGAAACCTGCAGATATGATAAAGATGCTAGGGAAATCAAAATCCACCAGTAGATTAGGTCGAAATATAATATTTATTTCTAAGTCATAATTTAATCATGAGAATGAGATCGACCAAGTTATACACCAAAAGTAGGTTCATACACCTTATATTACTTCCCTTAATTAATGAATACTACAATGTGCCAATATTAACCCTATTAAATAATAGCAGTATAGCAGCAACAAGCGGCTCCGATATTTAACTAGATTTAATGCATTAAGTGTAATTGAAAGGCTGTCAATCTAATTACCCAAACTAGTACACAAAGCATGTATAGCTGTATTTCCTTTCCTTGACCCACACGTATCGAAAAATTTTAGTACTTCGGTTAAAATCACAAAACTATTAGGTGAATTGTTATCTAACCTATATGCTATGTATACATATAAATTATAGTATATTTAGATGGCCACCTAGCAGGCAAATAATCCTACATACTGTCACTTATGAGGAAACTAGAAAAAGGCATGCACCAAATAAATTATACTTGACAGAATTATATATATAAATGATAGCAATTAAAATAGAGTCAAGAAACAATCTCATGAAACAAAGAAAATAAAATTATATCCCAAATCCTAATCCACGGTTTCAATTTATTTCCTAACAACAAATAATCAGCCAGTCAGAATTATAGAATTAATTACACAGAAATATATATCTAAAATATAAATTAAAAATAAGAGAAAGAAATAACCGAAATTAATTATCGATAAAAGATCAAGAATTTATTCAGATAAAAATTAATTTTATCTAAAATAAATTCTACCGGTATAAATTCTTCCCTATTCTTTCTTCTCTCGGTTGTCTTTATTTCCCTGCAATAATTTCTTTTTTTCTTTTTCTTTCGTCGCAGCCGTGCCTCTCCTTCTGTGCGTCGACTATTCTTCGTCCTTCCTTATTCGGTTTCTATGTGGTGTTGCCCTGCGTTGTCTATTTCTTTTTTTTTTTCTTTCTTTCTCTGCGGCTCTGCCGCACTCCCCCTTCCTTCTGTGGCTTCGACCCCGCTCTTGCTCTCTTAATTCATGCGGCTCTACCGCCCCTCCTGCTTCTGACATACTGCCGCTCTCCTCACGCCCTATTTATTATCGTGCGGCTCGTCCTTTTTTCTACGTCTTTCTTTCCACATCAGCCCTGCTGTGGCTGACTCTATTTTTTTTCGTTTGCTAATGGTTTGGTTCCTCACCATGTCATCCCTTGTTTCGTTTTATCCCGTGCGGCTCGTTTGCTCGTTCCCAAGCCTTTGGGCCTTCGACCTTTAGCAGTTGGTCCAAAGGTTGAAATTTTTTTTATATTTTTTTTATTTAAAATTAAAACCTGTAAAATAAAATAAAATAAATATTAATAAATAATATTTTATTCTAAATTTACTTAATTATTATCATTTTAGCTCAAATAATAATATTTATGCAATATTTACCACTTAAGCATAAAACAATAATTATTCATCTATATTAGTTAAATAAAATACTAAAAACTAAGATTATAAGGGCATAAAATGTGTCAAAATATGAACTTATCACAAATGCCTGCTTATGCTAAATTTCTGAAAGAAATTCTTTCTAATAAAAGACGGTTAGAAGACTATGAAACGGTATCCCTAACGCAGAAATGTAGTGATATTATTCAAAACAAGCTTCCACTAAAGCTCAAAGACCCTAGCTCATTCTCTATTCCTTGTACTATCAATGGCATGTCCATTAACCGTGCATTTTGTGATCTTGGCGCTAGTGCTAGTCTAATGCCTCTTTCTATTTGCAAGAAGCTATAGATGGGATATTTGCAGCCTACCACCATCTACCTCTAAGTAGTAGACCAATAGGCAAAACATCTAGTAGGTATATTAGAAGATGTACCTATCCAGGTCGGTACGTTGTACATTCCGGTTGATTTTATTATTTTAGAAATAGAGGAAGATGTACAAATCCCCTTCATTTTGGAAAGACCTTTCTAGGCTATTGTAGGAGCAGTTATAGATGTGAAGAATGGAAAACTCTCCCTCGACATTGGGGAATAGAAAGTACATTTTGACTTACCTTCTACAGTAAAATTCCCATTAATTGACGATACTTGTTGTAGGATCGATATAGTGGATAGGATTATTCAAGAAGATCTTGTTGATTTGATCTTAGATGATCCATTAGAGAAATGTTTAACAAGAGATGGAGTATTCCATGATGGTGATAAAGAAGCAGCTGCCTATGCTCCCATGCTTGGAGAAAACCGTGCATGTGCAAAACAACCAGGTGTAGTTACCCCTATTAAAAGAGAATGGCATGACTCATCATGTATAGAAAAGGTTGCATCTAAGGTAGAGAGAAAACCTCTCCCTTCCTCTCTCATGTATGATTTTCTAGACTCCAATGGTGAATATCCTATCATTGTAAATGCTAGCTTGAATAAAAAAGAAGTTGAAAAATTACTTAAAGTCCTTAGGCTACACAAAGATGTCATAGGTTATTCCATTAAAGACATAAAAGGCATAAATCCTTCAATTTTCATGCAATGCATTTTATTAAAAGAAGGACATAAATCCTCCATTGAGCATCAAAGACAGTTGAACCCAAACATGAAGGAGGTCGTAAAAAAGGAAGTGCTTAAGCTACTAGATGCAGGAATCATTTACCATATCTCATATAGTGAGTGGGTAAGCCCAGTTCAAGTTGTTCCTAAGAAAGGAAGCATGACTGTCATAAGAAATGACCAAAATGAACTAATCCCTACAAGAACGGTCACCAAGTGGCGTATGTGTATTGACTATAGAAAGTTAAATAAATCTACCCGAAAGGATCACTTCCCCTTAATATTTATTGATCAAATGCTAGAAAGGCTAGGGAGGCATTCTTATTTCTATTATCTAGATGGATATTTGGGATTCTTTCAAATCCTTATCCACCCCAATGATCAAGAAAAAACATTTATCTTATCAAATCAAGAGTCATTGCATTCATTGATCATGCAGCTCTTAGGCATGTCTTGGCAAAGAAAGATGCAAAACCAGGTTTGGTTATATTGATCCTCCTCCTGTAAGAGTTTGATTTGGAGATCAAAGACAAGAAGGGTACTGAAAATGTAGTAGCGGATCACCTTTCTAGGCTGAGGCAAGAGATGCACAAAGAGGAAAGGAATGAATGCCCGATTGATTATTCATTCCCTGATGACAATCTCTTCACCGTTGAGAGCCTCTAAGCCCTATGCTTCGTGGATTTTGTCAATTATATAGTTTGAGGGGTGTTACCTAAAGACCTATCTTATCAACATCATAAGAAATTCCTTTCCGACGTTAAACATTATTTCTGGGATGATCCTTGTCTTTACAAGCGTTATGTAGATGAAGTTTTTCGGCAATGCATTCTAGAAGATGAAATTTTAGATATCATTACCCATTGTCATTCATCACCATATGGAGGTCACGCTAGCACCTCTAAAACAGCTACAACGGTAATTCTCGAAGGATTTTATTGGTCAATGCTTTTTAAAGACGTGAGGAGTTTTGTGCTAGCATATGATCGCTGCCAAAATTAGGGAATATCTCGAGACGAAATGATATGCCCTTGAATAACATATTTGAGGTCGATTTATTTGATGTGTGGGGGATTGATTTCATGGGACCTTTTCCTTCATCTCACAACAACAAATAAATACTAGTCATAGTGGATTACGTATCAAAATGGGCAGAGGCATAGCATCTCTAACAAATGGCGTAAACGTAGCAATGAAAATATTTCAGAAGGTTATTTTCCCCCATTTTGGAGTCCTGAGGGCTATGATTAGTGATGGAGGATCCCACTTTTCCAAAAAGTTCTTAAGCAATCTATTGAGGAAATATGGCATAGCTCACAAAATGGCCACAACATATCATCCTCAAACAAGTGGTCAAGTGAAGATCACGAACAGAGAAATAAAAAGGAACCTAGAAAAGACTATATCTAAGTCAAGGAAAGATTGGTCCTCCCAGCTAGATGACATTTTTTGGCCTTACTAGACAGCTTATAAGGCGCCTATTGGCACAACACCATTCCATTTTGTATACAAAAAATCATGTCATCTACCAGGTGAGGTCAAATACAAAGCATATTGGGCCATAAATACTATTTATCTAGGTTTAAAGAAAGCAGGTGAGTGAAGGATGCTTCAACTCAATGAGCTCGATGAGTTGTAGTTAGATGATTATGAAAATGTAAAGATATATAGGGAAAGAACAAAGAAGTGACATGATAAACGTATTCTCCAAAAAGAATTTAAGGAGGGAGAGTTGGTACTTCTATTCAACTCTCATCTAAAAAAATTTCCCAAAAATCTATGCTCAATGTGGTCGGGTCCATTCCAGGTGTGTAAGATATATCCCTTTGGGGAAGTTTAAGTTTGGAGTGAATCTATAGGAGTGATCAAAGTTAATAGGAAATGTTTAAAACATTATGTTATCGGATCTCCAATTGAGAAGTTGGGCTCCATCGCCCTTCTTGAGATGCCATCAGTTTGAAGACTATAGAGGTCGAGCTAATGACCCTAAACAAGCACTTCATGGGAGGCAACCTATGCTTTAAGTTTTCCTTTGTTATGTTTCTTTTATTTTGTGTATTTATTTTGTTTTGTGTTTTCCTCCTTTTCTTCTATTTCCTTTGTTTTCTCTCTTTGTTGCAGCATTTTGGCAAGGATGATTCATTATCTAAGCTATCCAATGGATAATATGAGGTTATAAAGCATTATTTGAAGAAAAGGAGCAAGAAAAATAAAAAACACATGGTTGCATGGCTAAAGCACGACCAACCGCACAGTCGTGCATAACCCTGGAACTGGAAAATGGAAAAAAAAGCCGAGAGCAAGAATTTTGCATGTTTAGGTTGTGCTAAACCTACAAGGTATTGCTAATCCATAAATTATTAGGCCGATACCCCCAATTTTTACACCATCCACCCATGCACCTCCATTTCCTTCTATGCACGGCTGGCCCATGCAAATGGCACACGGTCATGCGCACTTGGTCTACTATAAAAACCGCATGCCCATGACCTCTCATTTCTTTCTCTCACCTTCTCACTTCTCCCTTTGCAAACCTTAGAACCTCCCTAGCCTCTCTCACCTCCTCTTTCCTCCTATATCTATGCTAGAACACCATCATTGCCCCCATTTCTGCCACCACCACCATCGCACTATAGATTCCATTATTGCACCACTAGGTAGTGTAGCCTCTACACACCTAGTTTTCCTTCATCTCACTCGTGCAAACTACTACACCCCTACACCCACTGCACATCACCATTTCAAAAACAATTTCCCTTGTAAGGCCTCCCTTCCCATCACCATTTCCACTACCTCACAGCCCCTTTATTTACACATCCACCACCTCTACAAAAGTCCTACCACCATACCCCTATTTCAAACGTGCACCCTCCATGTGCACAATCTACTTCTGCACTACTGCAGCACCCATGAGTGCACCACCACACACCACTCCTCCCTATCATTATTTCTGTATGGGTTTTCCGCAACACACATGGGATTCTCTCTTGGTTTGCTTTTTCATTTGCTAGTTCCATTCATTCTAATTTTATTTCTTCTATAATTTTTGCTGTAATTCCTTTTTATATCTTAAACTATTGTGTGTGGCCTGCTCGATCTATTCTATAACACTTTGTTTTTGTAGATAAACAACAGGAATGGCCCCAAAAAATATCAAAATCGAACCAAGAGGAAGGTGATTCCTCAGGACTATAGCTATTCCAATCAAAAGGTAGAGATAAGGCTACAAATACATAACCCTCCAATCCCTATGGTATTATCTTTAATGACCACGATGACAAGGAACTTTACGAGGGCCTAGTGTCTTGAATATTACCCCAACTTGATTCATCAATTGGGAATGTCTCGAGGAATTAGGGCTTAAAGAGGATGTTGTGTATTTGCTCTCCCGTGGTGGTCTATACTATTTCTTTTCACATACATTTCCCATGAGCAAGGGACTCACTCTTGAGTTCCTCAGTTTGTTCTTTTTTTATCTATCGATGAAACCATCATTTTTTGACTCTTTAATGAGACTCAAAAATGTCTCTTTCTAGGTTTTCATCCTTTCTTAGTCTGCCCTTTTTTGGTTAGCAACTTTTTGAGGGCCCACAAAGGTGGGATCCTTAAGAATTCTAGAAACAAATCGCCTTGCCAAAGAGGGGTTATCCTCCTAAGCCATAAAGTGTGCATCACGCAAAGGACATGCTCATTTATAATCCAGTTTTGAGCTATGTCCAATAGCTTTTGGCCAGCTCAATTTTTGGTTCGGGGGAAAGCCAAGGTAATATACGTAAGTTAGAGCTTTTCTCTCTGCATTGTATGCTCTAAGATGATGCCCTCAATACAAGGTATTATCTTATCGATCATCTTAGTATGGTTAGCACCAACCTCATTGGTGATATCATCGTTGATGGTATCATAACGTACTTTACCACTAGGCTAGGTCATAGTTTAGATGAAATTCTTTTGGACTTTCCACCAACCTACCACGAGATAGTGACCTACACAAATATGAAGTTAACTGTGCAGGATCAGCATCATTATAGATTATATTATAACCAAGAGGTGTGGTACCATTTTCCCAACTAAAGTTTTACCACTCTCATCGGGAACTGTCACACTAACTGGTTACCCTCTCTCGATACACCGCACCCAGGTAAGACGATGCCGTCTCCCTTGGGCGATCACCCCAACATCCCAAAAGAAGAGCCTCATTTACCTCTACTTACTCTCCTAGTGCCTCCTTCTTTTGGCACCAATTCCAGCCCATCTTCCTTTGGTACCTCTTGGGATGCCCGCTTCCAACATTTCGATGACCGATTCAATACGTTAGATGCTCAGGTTGCTAATCTCAAGGAAGTTGTTGATCCCATAGACCAAATAAACACCATAATACATCAATGGCATTTGGAGCATGACTATCCTTCTCCACCACTGCCCAAGTGATCATTTTTGCACTCCCTTTGTTCCTCCCTTCCACATTGTGGACAATTTAGCATTTAAGCATAGGGGAGTTGTTTCTTATCTGCCTTTACTGTCACTTGTTTTGTTGCTTCTTGTTTTTCCTTTTCTTTCATTTTCTACTTTTTGTTGTCTTTTGTTTTCTTGCTTTTCCTGTTCTTTCTTTTTCTAACTTGTGTTTTTGTTGTGGGAAATGAAAGCCTATGATAACCGAATGATAGAATCATTGTGAAATGGATATGTAGTTACCGCTCTATTGCTTTTCAGACTCATAGCAATAATCCTAGATCTATCCTACCTCTTACCTTGTCCTCGTTACAATCCTTTTAAGACCTCTTATTTTTGTAATATGAAATGTCTTTAAGTGGTGAAAAGGAAGGGTTTATACAAGCATATGTTCAATCATCATTATATAGGAGAGTATTGAGTGATATTATTATCCTTACAAACACACATGATGCATAGTGTCCACACTTCACTAAAGAGAGGAAGTCTATGGCCTTGTTTAACCTCCATTTCATCAAGATAGAATTTACACGACCCTAAACCGCCTTAGAGTATCATAATAATTCTGATTTGTGCATCCTTGCTAAAGGGTAGTCTCACTTTATTTTCTCTAATACTATTACCGTATGCCCTATTTATTTTGTTGGTCCTATCATCTAAGGCTGTGTTATCATTCCGCTCTTTCTATTATTTTTGTGTTTGTGTGTTTTCTAGGGGACATGCAAAGAATAAGCATGGGGGAATTGATAGAGTGAATATTTATCATAATTTTACCTCTCTTTACCTTCGCTTTAGGACTTCATTTAATCTCTTCTACATAGTTTGCTATGGTTCTAGTCTATTATTTGCACTACTACTTTCTTGAGTTTTTGTTGCAGGAATTTCCACAAAAACACCAAATCTGAGAAAGAATTACATATTTTTAAAGCAAAAAACCTAACATGGAAAGCTTTGGAGGAGATTACATCGAACTAACATATTAATGGAAGTGTATTGAAGCTAAAAGAGCCAAATATGTTCTAAGAAAGCATTAAGAAGCAAGAAAAGGGAGCTGCATAGTTGGTTGCACACCCAACTACACAGTCGTGCAACACTCCCCTATTAATATCAAAGAAAATGGAACTGCACGGCAAGGCAGTGCATGGATCGCACGACCGTGCATAATTCATTGCTAAAAAGTTGAGGCTTAAAATCTAACACGGTCAGGTCATGCCATACCTCATATTCCAAAAAGTCGAGAGCTGAGAAACTGCCCAACCAGGATGTGCAAAGGCTGCACGACCGTGCAGAGACGGTCTTCCCCACAGTCTACGTGTGAAACATGGCCGACATGATGGGATTTTTTGTGGCACACCTCAGGAACTTCTTAAGGAGAGAGAGGAGGTATTAGGACATCATTTGACCCCTCATTACTGAGCTTTAGCTTCATGTAATTTGTTATTTCTATTATTTTGAATTTTTTGGAGATTCAAGCGTGTAATTTGTGTATGATTGACTCAAAATCAATATTGTTCTCTTCCAAATTATGGTTAATTTAATCTAATTATTATTCTTCGTATCTTTGTATTGTTATTATGATTATCATGCTATTTATTTTTTTAATTTCATTTGAAGATATGAGTGAGCATTCTTCTTTTCTAGGATTGAACTAGGTACCGCTTTAGTGATCAATATGATGAATTGAAGTATTATGTCATATTTATGATTCGTTTATACTATTACATATGCTAGGTTTAATTGTTGTAAAGTAGATTTTAATGAAATCCAACCTCTTTAGATGTAATATGCAACTAAAAGGCTAAGATTATTATCGAAAAATTAGCATGTGCATGGAAATTTAATCAATTATGAAAGTAGATTTTTAATTCATAGGGACTTTAGAATTGGTGATGCTTAATGGGTTTAGTTTAATTTGTGAGTCACTAAAGTAGTTGGAAAATTAGATTAAATACGTTCATATACCTTGAAAGAGGCTAATGAATATAATAAGACCAACTGTCCATAGTTAGTGAATTAATCTACGACATATACGTTGTTTCATTATTGATTATTCATTGTAAGACCAAAGTTCGATCCTAGGTTTCACTCCTATTGTTTAGAATTTGAAATTAGAAAGCTTTTCGTAATTATTCTCGTTATCCACTAGCATATCCTCAATTTATATAGGTTTATATAGTTAAAATAGTAAAGAGGTGTAATCAATTACAAATTCTTTGTGGGATATGACCTTAAAATGCTATAATGAATCTGTGCGCTTGTGTAAATAGCACAAAAAGGACCCCCATCTAAACATGCATGCCCTAATAGGCTTTCTCGAATCACTATCACTCTTCCAACCCAGACTTTATGAATAACCTATCCCTTAACCTAGGATCTCTACACTCCCTAGGACTCCCGAATCCCCTTTTCACCTTCAACCATACTCACCATTAATTTAAAACTCCAAACATGTGGGTCAAGGCCCACTTTTCCATTTCTCTACCTAGGCTGACCATTGCCCACTAGGGTTTCCCCTTGAGACCCTAATCTAGCCTATATGGCCCTAACCTCTCCTTTTCTTATAAAGCCCACATTTCCCCTTGATGCCAACACCATCATCATACTCAACCCACTCCAAATCTCACAACCTGACTCTTCAACTCTCACATGTGACAAAGATAGCCTAGTTGGTCACCCTCGAAAACCCCAATACACCCCTTTTCTTTTACACCTTCTTCTCATACAAAACTCTACCCTCTATTTAACTTGACTCACACACTTCTCATTATAATCCAAAGTCTAACCAACCTCCTTAAACTCTCTCACAATACCCCTATACTTAGGGTCTTTCCCCCAAAACCCTAGTTATTCTCCCACACACACTTTATCAATCTGCATACTAACTCTTCCCCCAAGCACACCAATCACCCAAAATACACTTTCCTTTCCACGGTCAACCCTGAAAATAAATTTCACTATGTAATATTTTCCCCCATGCAAGGTTCACACTCCCCATACAAGATTTTACCTTAATCCTTTAATTTATTATTTTCCCCTTTGTTTTCTCAACTATACTTAATACCATTTGCGCATTTCCCCCAATTCTCCTTACTCACTCCACCCTTTTTATTTCCTTTAGTCACCTATAACCACTCAACCCAACTAAGGCCTCTAAGCATACAAGTCATAACATCTCAACCATACATAATAACATATCATCCATACAAGTATATCACACATATTACATATAATGCCAATCATTCTCAACATACCTTAGCTCCTTGCAAGCCAAGTTGCACCACACACACACACTTAGTATACATTTACATATATTCACATAAGGCATGCTAATATATCCATACATACAAGATTTATACATAACCCAAACCTCTCCTTACCTAATAGGACTCTAGGCTTGAAGTACACTCCTATACCTCCTCTTGGGAAAGGATTTACTCACAACCTATACAAAGAGTATACTTGTCATTTTATATTCTTCCTACTTCTTTTTCTTTTTTCCTTGTTTCCTTAAAAAAATATTAGTAATAATAATAATAATAATAATAATTTTGAGAATAAAAAATTTCAAAATAAAATATACTAAGTAGGTATGAAGGGGAAGGGCACAACCAAAAGGGATAGTAAGAGAGGGTACAGCAGTGTTGTGGCGGCAGTGGTGTCAACCTGTGGTGGTGGTGGATAGTGTAAGAAGAAGGATTTTGGGGTTGGAAAAGGGGAGGGGAGTTAGGGCTTCCAAAGTGGTAAGGTCTCTTGGGTTAGGGAGTTATGGTGGTGGTGGTGGCCTCACGGTGGTGGCGCACAATGGTGGCAATGATGGCAACCAAAAGGGAAAGAAGAGAAAATAGGAGAGAAGAGGGAAAAGAAAAGGGATGTGGAAGTATGGCTAGGTAGGGGAGGGTTTTATGGGCAGGAAGGGAGGTAGAGAGAGTGATGGTAGTTGTGGTGGTGGCGGTGTAAGTGTTAGAGGGAGGAGCAAAAGGTAGCTCGAGCTGCCCACTTTACATAGGTAGAGAGAGAAGAGGAAGGGGAAGGAGGGGTAGAGGAGTGGATTAGGTAGGGTGTAGAGGAAGTGGAAGGGAGGTGTGGTAATAGAAGAGGAAGCGAGGGTGTGGTATGGAGGCTATAGCGACGGCCTTGTGGAGCTATGGTGTTGTATAAGGCAGGTAAGGCTAAGGAGGTAGAGATATATAGAAAATAATAAGGAAGTGGGGAGGGGTGTTTTAGGTGTAATGGCTGGGGGAAATGGATAAGAGAGGGAAGAAGATAAGGGGAGGGGGTTAGTGGCTACCGACTGACATGCAAGTCGGTGTAGCAGTGTGAAAGGGGAAATAGGGGATAGAGTTTCACAGGGATAAAGGAGTAGGTAGGGAAGTGGGGCTACAGGATGGAGGGGACCATGGAGGTTCATGCCTACTACAAACCTTGGATATCCAAATGAGGAAAGAAGTAGGGGAGAAAGAGGGGAAGAGATACAAAGTAGCCATGCATAATAGCTCAAATCAATGGAAGAAGAAAGGAGACACGGGTAGAAGGGGAAATAAGAGAAAAGGAAAGGGAGAAAATATGAAAAATGGGGAGATGATGAGCTTACGTTAGGTCATTCTGGGGTAAGAAAGGAAGAAAAACAAAAGTTGGGCCAAGGGAAAGGAAAGAAAAGAGGGGGGAGGAAGGAGTTAGGCCACCACTGGGTGTAGCTTAGCCAACCAAGGGAGAGGGAAAGGAAGAAAGAAACAAAAGAAAGAAAAAGGGAAAAGAAGAAAAAAAATGGGGTGGTGGGGTGGTTTGGATTTTTTTTTTAAGTTTTAGGAATAATACAAATTAGTAGCAATAATAATAAATTAATTTTTATTAATATAAAAATAATTATTATGATTCACTTATAATTTATCTTAGGTTAGCAAATAAATTTAGCTTCTTATAATTAGATTCCTACATTATTTTTCATCTTTTATGGCCATAATTATTATTATTATTATTATTATTATTATTATTATTTATTATTATTATTATTATTATTTTATTAGAAATGGAACACATAATTAAACCTTATCCAATAATTCCTTATTTTATTCTTAAATCCTAAAATAAAGTTTTGGGGTATTACAAGAATACCCTAGTTTACTCTATTCAACTAATCCACCAACTCATAAGGGTACACTTACTTATGGATTATAGATTTATTAGTGACTCGAGTGTATTTTATCTAGGATGTGAGAGTATTAGTAAGGTAAAATACCTTTCTCCCATCTAGGGGAAATAGGAGAGTATTACTACTAATGGTTGCTTGATCTCAACTTAACTAAATAAATGGAATTGTCTGATCACCTAAATACTAACTTTAATCCGATATTTTCTAAAATCATCCTGTATCATGTGTACATATATAATATATATCTTGTCATTGAGTTGCTTGTGTCATGTATGCCATCTTCTTATGATGTGTAAATGTTCCTTATCTATTTCTATTTAATGTTTTATTTTGATGTTATGTGTATTGGCCTCATGATTTATTTTCACTTTTTTCATATGCGTTCAAGCATGTATATGTGCATTTATGCTCTAATTTATGCATACCATGATCAATGTGTAACATGTTATGTCTTTTGAGTAACTACGTTTACCAATACATTGCAAACTAATACAATTTATGACTTTGTGTTGATCCCATTTATTTTAAGGGAGCAGAATATGATATTTTTAGGTTGTTGATTATCTTTACTTGTTTATTTTCTTGCATTAGATGGTTATAGGGTACGATTCTATAGTGGTATATGGTTATTTCTTATTGCTTTGTTTTGGAAGTTTCATCTCTTAAATCTTTTTTCAACTTATAATGTTTAACCTCCTAACTTTCCCTTTTTGAAATCTTATATGTTTTGATCAAGCAGTTCCTATACTTAATGTTGATATATTACATCTGACATAAATAATATATAAGGAGTGACTTCACCATGTTTGAAGTGGTATAAGGCCCTCGCATTTTAATGTTTTTGCTTCTATAATTTTTTTAAATAGTGATTTTTAATAGTAAATTTGGTAACACTCCTAATTTTCAAACCTAAAGGTTTTCTTTTTAAAAAGGATAAAATGTGGAAGAGAACATAAAATAGGGATGGAATTGTCACTTTTAACATAAGATAGACGCATAGATTCACCCAACCTATATTAGGTGCAAGATTAAAACCTATTCAATTAAAACTTCAACATCATATGTGATAAGAGAATAAAATTCCATAAAGAGTTATCCCACGGTAGATGAAAACGAATAGTTTGATTGAACCAAAATATCACTAAGTTACCAAGAAACCTATAATAGAAACCTAGATTTGAAAATTCCATTAGACAACATGAAGAGATATCCTTGATGCAACACTAAATAAATACAATACAAACACACATATTGGGTGCTCACAAAAAAAAATGAATACAAAACATTTGTTAAAAATATCATAAGGATCCCAACACTAGGAAAAAAACATGATACATCAAATACCTCCTCTCAACCATAAATAACTCCCCAAGCAAGGGCAACCATTAGAGAACATAATGTTTCTCATTAAACCAGCAAGATGTCTCATGTACATTGAATGGGAAGGTGACCATGAAAATTTCACATTGGTACGCAATATACTTAGTAAGTTCATCTACCTTATTCTATAATACATGGTACATGCATACAACCATGCAACAAACACATATTAATCCATGCATTAACATACTTACACACACTTATAATGATTTTTCCAAAGCATGCTTATAAGCTATAGCAATTCATATAACATTATACTCAGCCATACATGTTATCATTGCAAGGGAACTAATTTGATGCAAGAGAATATCCATCTCACTCTTCTCATTTGAAAGGAAAGAGTTAGAATATTTATAGATGTTACCAATTATTCTTGTAAAATTTAAACAGGTATGTAATAACCCTAATAATATTTCATTAAATAATTATTGCAGGTATTATGAATGTATGTAAGAAGAAGACTTCACCAATGACATCTAGTGTGTATGACCATGATAATGCAAGGGTTATAAAGTTGTATAGAAGATAATGCTACAAGACATGAAGCTTGATTACTTAATTGCTCAATGTATTATCATGATTAGGTTTTGTGCAGCTTTGATATTTTATATAAACTTTATAATGTCTTATCATTGTAATTGTAAATTACTATATATACTATATGGAAATGTGTTAGTTTAAATTTTTATTAATTAAGAAGATTTTTTTAGTCTTAACTAATGGAGGTTAAGCTCGGCCTCAGCTCGGCCTCATATATATATATGTATCATTGTACATTCAGTAGAAGGGGAGAATTAAATGAACGCATGAATGAATGAATGCATGAGCATTAAACCAAAACTTTTGTAGCTTCAATCTTCCTTCCTTCCTCTTCGAGTGAGATTAATATTGAGTGAGTTCAGGAGCTTTTATATATATAAATTAATATTTTGATTTTTTAGAAGATCAAAAACATCCAATTGTATGTTGAATTGATAACTGATGCATAATGCGAAATATATTAGATTAAGCCAAGTGTTAGTGTTTGAGTTGGGTAGATTCCAATAAAACATTAAAATGTAGAGAAGATAAGCAGATAAGATATGGATAGCCTTTAAGATTAAACACTTACATCAAATAACTAAGGTTTCAACTCTTAGCTTAAATGGTGTAAGATTTTCAGGCATTCACAAAGCCAAACCTTAACCTTGAGAAGAGAATTGGTTCAACAACTACAAAGTTTTTTTTTGTTAAAAAATACCTTTCCCTTAAGCCCTTCCAACCCTATATAGAGTGTAGCTAGCCCTTAGACAGTGAAAAACAAATCTAAATCATAATGAGTAGATTTTGTTACACCTTCGGCCATAGTTTGTACTAATACAAGTTAATTAAGGTTTCAAACTCTACAATCAACTAGTACTAATAGTTGAAATTACATATTCTCCCATCACATGATGATTAACATTACAACCTATGATAAGCACTTAGAAAACATAAACTCCATATTAGGAAATTCTAACAATATGCTTTAACTAAGTTTAAGTAAGAAAGGAAACTTTGGTTGATTGAAAAGGAGAAGGCCTTCTAGGGCAAGATGGGATATTTTCCCAAGTCCTTGAGGTTGCTTCCCCTTGACTTAAGAGTGATATGAAGGTCTTGATCTCTCCAAAATTATCTTTCCAATGTCCCTTAATTTTTGCACACGAAACAGGTAACACTTGGTGGTCTTCATCCCCCACAAATGTTTGAGTGTAGAGGTGGATAAAATATGGATTTGGTGAGTCATAATGGAGATATTTTATGAGTATAATTATAGACCCATAATGTATCCAAAATGAAGCTATCCATATATGGGGTTGATGGCTCCTTTTATTTTTCATAGATTTGCATGGATCCTTGATAATCTTGTTATTCATTAACCCAAGTAAGAAGAGTTTTAAAGTCTTTAAATTTGGAAAATTTAATAACTAGATTATCTTTAGTTTTGAATGCTCCTACATTATTCTCCCTCTCTTGAAAAGGTTCCTCCTCATATTCATAAGGTGTTGGAAAATTTTCCCATTTCTTGTGGAAGCTCAAGGCGATATGCATTGTTGCTAATCTTTTCTAGAATCTTGACATGTCAGTCACTTCTTTGCAAGCATTTTCTCTTTCTCATGGAGGGAAAATTTTCCTTTTAAAGATGAATCCATAATAGATCTATTGGTTTAAATGTTTATTCTTTTTTATACTTGTTTTCCTTTTTTAAATTCATGTCGTTAACTTTTTCAATCCTAACCCTTACTTGTTCATTTAACTCTTGAACTTGGTGGCCTTGTGTTTTGCTTCAAAACTGGTTTAAGCCTCAATTGGTAAAGGAATGAGATCAATGTGTGTGGTGATTTTCACCCCATACACCACTTCAAAAGGTGAGTGATTTGTGGCATATGTAGGGGAATGGTTTTATGCAAATTCACCAAGGCTTAGTTTAACATCCCAATCTCTCAAGGATTTGTGAATCAAATTCCTTAAAAACATCATGATGGTGTGGTTGGTGACCTTGATTTAACTATCAGTATGTGGGTGGTAAGTATTACTAAAGAGAAGTTTAGTATCGAGTAGCCTCCACAAGGTTTTCCAAAAATAGCTGAGGAACATGGTACCTCGATCAAAGACAATCATTTTTGGGATACCATATAACAAAACAAGCCATCCATGTATAACATGGAACAAAATAAGCTATCTTATAAAACTAATCAATGACTATCATAATGGGGTCATTTTTTCTTTGTGTTTTAGGCAATTCCACTAAGAAATCCATACTCACATGATCCCAAGGATGGTGTGTAATAGGTAAAGGTGTGTAGAGTCCTTAATGGAAGTAATTCTTGGACCTTTGACAAGTAGAGTAATTTTCCATAGGAGATTGTACATCCCCCACCATCCTAGGCTAGAATAAATGTTCTTGGAGTACATCACGAGTCTTATTGATGCCAAGGTGGCCTGCTAAACCTCCCCGATGTGCCTCTCAAATGAGTAGTTCCCTAATTGAGCACTTTGGGATGCATAACTTATTCCCCTTGAAGAGAAACCATTATTGCACTTGGTACAAACCCCGAGGCTTGTCTTATTCTTCCATGTAGCTATCAAATTCTTCATATATTAGACACCTAAACCCTAAAACCCATGCTTGTAACAATGACAGCATATAATATATCCTAGAGAGTGCATCTACTATAATATCGGTCTTACCACTTTTTTCCTTAGTTACAAATGAAAAAGATTGTAAAAAACTCAACCAACCTATCATGCCTAAGTTTAAGTTTATGCTACCCATTTATATAATTTAGGTACTCATGATCAGTATGTAATACAAATTATGATGGTCGTAGATAGTGTCAATAATGGACAAAAGCTCTAACAATGGCATAAAATTTTGTCATTAGTGTTGTAGTTGGACCTTGAACAATTGAGGTTCTCAATAAAGAAGGCTACCATCCTACCTTCTTATAGCAAGACAACAACAATGCCCACTCCACTTATGTTACACTTAATCTTGAACACTTTATCAAATTTGGGTAGGCATAATACAAGAGCCTCACTTAACCTACTCTTGATTAGCTCGAAGGCTTCTTATGCAAATTGGGTCCATTGAAAACCCCCTTTTTTGAGGCATTATGTGATGGGTCCTAAATGTGTGATAAATCCTTTTATGAACCTCCTATAAAAAGAGGAAAACCCATGAACGGATCTACGTTGGAGATGGATGTGGGTGTAGGAAAAGTTCTTATTACCTCCACCTTTGACTCATCTATAGAGATTCTATTTTCAGATACAATAAACCTAATGAAGGTGATTTATGGCACAAAGAAGTCACATTTTTCTAGTTTTCCATACAATTTGTTGTTATTAATAGCTATAAATACAGGTCTTAAATTCCTTACATGGTCATCTTGAAGTTTTGAATATCATCAAAATACACAACTACAATTTAGAAATGAAGGGTTAAAGAATTTCATTCATGAGTCTCATGAAGGTGCTTGGAGAATTGGACAGTCCAAAAGACTTGATCAACCATTTATACACTCCTTTGGTCTTTAAAGTGGTTTTCCACTCATCACCTTCCTTCATCCTAATTTGATAATATCCACTACACAATTCAATCTTAGAAAACACATTTCCCCATGAAAACAATCTAAAATGTCATCAAGTTTAGGTATGGGATACCTATACTTGATATGACATTGTTGGTAGCTCTACTATCAACACACGTTTGCATTGAACCATCCTTCTTTAGTACCAAGAGGGTCAGAACCTCTCATGTGAAAAAGGATTCCTTTATGAAACCCTTTTGCAATAACTCCTCAACTTACATTTGTAACTCTATGGCTTCCTTAGGATTATTCCCATAAGCTAGTTTGTTTGGAAGTGTAGAATAGGGAATAAAATCAATTTGGTGCTCTATGCCTCTTATGAGAGGAAAATCATTAGGTAACTTATTTGGAAGAAATCACCAAACTATCCTAGTAAACATTTGACTCGAGGGTTGAGAGCGTGTACCTTCTCATTAGATTCAAGCATTAACAATAAGTGCAAGGCCTTTCCCTTCCCGATGGACTATTCCAATCCCTTCCCATCAACAAAAAAAATCATTCTTACATTTGGTATCTTCCCTAACAAGTGATGACGAATACTAAGGGGTGTGAGTATAATATTTTTGCTACCACAACTACCCCCATCGACAATAAGGGAGCATATTTTATAAAGTATGGTCCACTTGATATGAAATATGTTCTAAGTTTTGGAATCCTCTTCCACGATCTCCCTTTCATTCAAAACCCTCCATACCATCAAAGAATCCCATATATTCGATGGTACTTCATCAATCTCTTCCCCTCGCTCCATGGCCAAATGGTCTTCAACATCATCCCCCGCTATTTCCCCATCTTCTAGGTATAGCAAGGTCATCACCCTCCTATTTGGACACTCATTTTGATAGTTTCCAATTCCTTGATAGTTAAAGCACTGAACACCCTTATTCCTATTAGACTCACCCACTTCTAGCCTTCCTTTACCCTTAACATCAAATATCTTGCGATTAGAGGTCAAATTTAGATCTTCCTTAGGTGTGTATGCATTTGAACTTAAACCTCTAACCCTCAAATATATTTTCTTACCCTTATGCTTATTTACCTTAATGGTTGGTGTGTGCTTAGTTCAACAGTGTTTTGTAGGATAATTGTAATATTAGAGCATAACAAAATCGTGTAAGTATACATGGTTGATCCAAGTAAAAAAGTGATGAGAGGATGTCGATCCTATAGGGAAAGATGAATAAAATATACTTCACCAAATTCAAGTGTTCTATGAACCTACTTATATGACTAAAATTGGTAGGTGATGATGAAAAAAAAGTACATAAATTTTTAAGAAGTTATTTATATCAATGTAGGATAGATGGGAAGAAAATCAGAAGATAGAGTTATGAGAGAAGAATTACTAACACCAAGTGCATGTACCCTATGAAAATTCATTATATGCAAGCGCAATGGATATTTATCCTTTTAGACTCATTAGGTTCCACTTACTTAGGTCATCTCCATCATGGTGCATAAGCCTCAACAATGTCATGTAGTGAGGTTTTGAGGATTAATAACAAGGTTTCTTCACCTTTTGGTTCCCACCCTATCACCATTTATCATTATACGTTTTTCACACTATCACAGTTGACACAGAATTCGGACAAGTGCCTAATGTGTCCAGCATTCAGCACTTTGACAAATCCATCTCAACAAAATGAAATACCATTTAACCCTATATGACTAAAATGTCAACAATTATATCAATAAAGGTTCCCAACCTTTCCTTTCACTAAGGAGTTTAGCCAATCCTAAAATCCTTCTAGCTAAATAGACTATAAACAAGAGAAAGAAGGGAAGGGATTGGGTAGACCTAGTAATCTAAACCCAATCTAACCTAATCACTCCTTCTTCTTTGTCCTCTCTTGGTTGAGCTCTATTGAAACCCATCTTCTTTTTTCCTTTCTCTACTACTCTTCCATTGATATTATTATCTCTCTCTATTGATGATGATGATGATTCATCGATGATCTATCATACATTTTCTTAATATCTTCATAGAGTATTTATAATGTGCAAACATACAAATAGGATAAATGTCCTCTAATGTTGTGATGGTCGGCTATACCCAGGCATCAGGTGGTTGTACCCTATATCAGGTAACAGTAGAGGTGGCAATCGGGTCGGGTGGGTCGGGTTCGGGTCGGGTCATAGCGGGTCGGGTCATTTGACTATTGCGGGTCGGGTGCGGGTCAGGTCGGGTCACTAACGAGTCGGGTCATTTCGGGTCAATCAATTTGGAGGGTCGAGTCGGGTCGGGTCGGGTCATTAACGGGTCGGGTCATTTCGGGTCAATTTGTCGGGTCGGGTCGGTTTCGGGTCGGGTCATTTCGGGTTAATTTGTCGGGTCTGGTTAGGTCCGGCTATTCGAGTTAAGAAAACTCGGATTCGGATAATTTCGGGTTAACTTGACTGGTGGTAGGGTCGGGTTGGTTTCGGGTCATTTTCTAGTTCACATGAGTAGGTGGCTTCGGCCGGTTCAGGTTATTTCATATTGGGTATTGTTATATAGAAAACAAGTTTTTACTCGACGGAAAACAATTTCCGAAAATAACCTTAACATCGGTAATTTTTGTCGAAGCCACTCCCCCAACATCAGTAAAATTTACCGAAGTAACACAATGTGTTCGGTGATTTTAGCCGAAATGAGGCATGACATTCGGCAATTATTACCGAATCTGGCCAAGGCCATTGGTGGAAATCAAAGTCCGAAATTAACCCCCTCTCACATGATAACTTTTATCGATCGATAAGATATGCCGAAGCATGGGCAATGCTATCGGCAAAATCTGCCGAAGCATGCTGCCTTCACCATGGAAAACCACATACTATTACATTATTAAATATTAAAAACACTTCTTCTAAAATGCATCTAGCAGTACTAATAGCATGAAGTAATAGTATTTGTTGTTGTGTATTGTAAAATAATACTCTTATTTTAGTGTATGTATATATATAACAATAAGAAGGTTCTATGTTTGAATATCAAATATTATAATTTTTTTTCATGTGTATTTTTTTTTTTTTAGCAAATTTCTCTTTTAAAAGATATATATTTATTTTAAAATACATGTATATTTCTTCTTTGTCCTTATATAAATAGCATATGTATATATTTTGTATTGAAAGGTATAAATTTATTTTGCCGAATCGTTGTTGTCGAAGCCAACCATATCTACTGGCAGATTTTGCCGAAGGCAACACCTTGCACCGACGGAAATCACCGAATCCAACACACAACTACCGGTACATATTGCCAAAGCCAACCCTCACACTATCACCGAAGCTAATATCAGCCTTTTTTCTATATCTAAAATTTGATTACATAATAAAAAAAATTCAACTCACACATTAAATCTTTTTTATCCATAATAAAAAATATTTCATATACTAAATCTACAATATAAATAACTAAAAAATTAAAATTTAAACTCATAAATTTATAATTAAAAAATTAAACAAATAATTTTAATTAAACTTATAAATTTATAATATAACTTTAGCATATTTTATAATATAAAAAAATTGTTAACTAAAAAATATTAATTACTAACCTTAAGAGAGTACAGGCAAAAAAAATTTTCCTTACGTAGCTTGTTGAGAGAAGAGAGACAAAGAATAGCAGGAAAAAAAAAACTTCATAGTCAAGGGGTAGTTTTGGCAGATTAGGTAATAATGTTTTCTAAATAGTAAATTTTTGTTTTCTAAATAACAGCTACATTCATATTTTCATGTAATAATATACTATGACGGGTTAGTTATCTCCGAGTTGTTTCGAGTTAAGTTGATGGGTGTGATCATTTGACTCATTTCATACAATTTGAAGGGTTGAATTCAATTAGTTACGGGTTAACTTAATGGGTCGAGTTTTGACGGGTTTACTCATATTCGAGCCTAAGTAATTATCATTTCATAAATCATAAATATTAGAGACAGACAATCATAAGATTAATATTGCATATAAAATAATTAAAAATATTAAATGCGCTTTATTTTCACAAATAAATAGTAAAGATATTTATAAATTTTAATAATAAAAAATATTGCGCTTTGAATCAAACAAAGATATTTATCATTGATTATAATTTATTTGATAACTTAAAATATTTAATTACTTAAAAAAAAGATAATTTTATAAAATAAAGATGATCAAAACAAGACTATACAATGTATAATTAATTATCATTTATTACATTGTATATATTAGATACAATAATAAGATTACTAGAAAAGATAAATGAAATAAGAATATTATATGTGTTTTATTTTTACAAAGGTAAATAATAAAAATATTTATAAGTTTTAATAGCATTATATTCAATTGCTTAAAATATTTATAAATTTTTAAAGTAAAAATATTACATATTTATAATATATTATATTTACTTAATTAGTTAAAATATTTGATTACTTAAAAAAGATAATTTTATAAAATAAATGTGAGCATAACAAGAATAAACAATGTATAATTATCATTTATTACATTGTAAATATTAGATATAATCATAAGATTATTAGTAAAGATAAATGAAAAAAGAGTATTATATCTGTTTTATTTTATTAACATTATTATATTTATATTTTTATTGTAATATTTTTATTAATTATTATTATTATAGTAAAAAAAATATAATAAGTTATTTTAAACATAATTTAAATTAAATAATAATTTTATATATTTTCATTAATTATTATATATATATATTCATATAAATTAAAAATTAAATAATGTAAAATATACATATTAATATTATAATTAAAAAAAATAATTAGATATTGTAAATTAAAAATTTATGAACATAGAATACTAAATTATATTTAAAGTAAATTAATAATATTAAAAGAAAAAATATAACTAAAACTTTAAATTTAGGGTTATAACGTGAGATACTCTTGATACAGGGTATAGTTATTATTTGTTGGATTTTGTAGGTGATAAGTGATAAATTGATAACTAATAAATGATACTATTATACTCTTCTATTAAGAGTTTCTTCAAATAGGTGGATTAGTAGATGTAATGAACACGTTTTGAAAATCATTTTATAGGATTATAACTGGATGTTTGTCTTTTTTTATTTTAGTTTTTTTATTTATTAATAATATATCTTATTAGGATATCATTAATAAATAAGAATGTCTAGGGTAAAATTATGAAAAATAAGTACAATTTATAAAATACTATATTTTTTAAAAGCTTTCAATGAATAATAAAATATATGTAATTTATTATTATTATTATTATTATAATATATTTTGATGTCTGATCAGGTTAATGTTGGGTCAGATCGGGTGATTGTCGGGTCGGGTCAACGTTGGGTCGGGTCGGCTTCGAGTCGGGTCAAAGCGGGTCAGGTTAATACCGGGTCGGGTCACTATCGGGTCGGGTCAATTGCGGGTCGGGTCGGCATCGGGTCGGGTCGCTATCGGGTTGTGGGTTGGGATCGGGTCGGGTCGGGTTCGGGTCGGGTTGCTAAATTTTTCGGGTCATATCGGGTCGGGTTGGGCGGGTCGGGTCAACTTTTGCCAGCCCTAGGTAACAGTACCTTGTAGTGGTCCCCTAGAGAATGCTACCAACTTTAGTAAAATTGTGCATTCTTCTTTTGTCCATGTGTAGGTCTATGATGGAAACCTAGGCGGTGGCTCCTATAGTCTTGGCAGGGTGTTGATATGCTTTGATAGGCTGGTTGTCACCATTCCTACCTATAGCTTGAAAGTAACTGAGTAGAATCATTAATCCTATGAGGTTTCATAAGAAAGGAAAGTGTTGTTAGTTTATAGGATATAAGAGCTCTTTTCAGGTTAAACTCAAGCAAGTCATGCCAAATCTCAAAAGGTGGAAATTTTATTAAGAAACACACCCTGTGACTCCTTCATGTAGTAAAAATTATAGATATAATGATACTCGCAAGGACTTTTAATCAACTTAAATCCACTCATATCACCTCCCCCAAACTTAAGTTGTGCTAATCCCGAACAATATTATGACAGTATAAATGGAGACCTTGACATAGAATAAGGAATCAATTTTTAGCCATTAATCATGTTGAGCTTCTGGTTTTAGCTTAAAAATGCATGCATATATACGAGATATGTTAAAAGGGTTGGTAGTGAGTTGTGAAAGGAAAAAAAATTATGGATTTCTCTTTAAAGCTTCCTACTAAACCAATAAGGGTCATCAAGGTACTTGTGAACTCAACATCCTTTTCTATTAGTCAGCCTACTCATAACTCCTAAGTTATTTTTTTTCTTTCTGCAGCGAGATAGGGTTTCCTCAGGTTATCATGGTCTTTTTACTTGAATGTACATATAAGTCTTAGATAGGTACCCCCAATTACTCCACCCTAACACCTATTCTAGAAATGTTCAAGCAAGCTTGTCACCCTACTAAATATTTTGACACAAGTGCACACATGATTCTTATGTAAGTGACCCTGGTTACTAGGTGTTTCAGATATTGAAGCTCCCATCTCTACTATTAATATGATAAGATAGGCTCTTAATTTTTAAGGTCAATTCCCCAAACTTATTCAATTACCTCTTTAATAAGGTTGTTATGGTAGTCCTCCTAATACTTTTTCTTGAGAATGTCTTAGTTAACTAGTCTTTCTCTTAAGTGTAAGGTCTAATAGGAGCTCTTATGAAGATATTCCTCATTTCCTTATGCTTGAAGTATTTCCATGTTGTCGTTTTTACCAAAATCCACTTATGTAAGGCAAACAAAAATAGAAATAGCCAAGAGGCCAACATGCCTCATAAGATTTCCTTAAATTAGCTCAATTATTTTTTCAAATAGGGTATTGTGGTCTCAAGCCATCGGTACTGTCACTACTAATGTATGCATAGATATTATTACAAGGATAATTACTTAATTTAGAAGGAATTTGATAGGGTAAGTATTAGGGCTACCTTGGTTATTGAAATTAGGTATAACAATTATCCTAAAAAAATCTAAAAGATCTATGCAACCAAAAATCATTAGATAACATTGTAACATACTAATATATTAACTAGGATAGGCCCTCCCATAGAAAAAAGTGGATAGTGTCCTCACTATTAGGGTAGGAGGGAAGGGAAACTGAAATATATGATGGCCATGTACCTAAGATTCAACATAAATAAATGAATAAAGTAGTTGTAAAAAAAACTAGATGCTTTTTCATCTTGACACAATTTGCACAGACTTTGATGGTGTTAGCTTAAATGGTAGGGTTATAGGTGGTGTAACAGTGATTTTCATGTGCTTAGATTCTTCCTTCTCAAAACTATCTGGTTCTGCTTCCTATCCTGGTACATTAACTTAGGTACCTATCACTCCTTTTTCTTCCAAGGGGGGACCGATGTCAACCTACTACATTGTTGTGTACATGCAAACTTGCCCAATTACCTTTCCTCCACCTGATCTTGTGATTAACCCCGTCTTTTCCTTGTTAAAGGAGTGATTGATACTTTCATCCCAGGTTTAACCTTCCTAGTTTCTAAATTGATCAAGCCAACATATTCTAATATTGTCAAAAGCTTTGTGATAATTGTGATTATCTCTTCTTTCCCTCTTAATAGGATGTCCATGTCCTCCTTCAATGCCTACATCCTTGCCTTCAACCTTACCTAATGTTATGCTTGATGTGATGGAGGTGTCTTAGCCTTAGGGGGTGGAGCATCAAAGAAGTGGTTTATAACGATCTGGTTGATAGAGTGGGGGCTAGTGACTTTTTCTTCATTAGGATCCAGAAGGGATTCTACCATGGTATAAAGGCAAGCAACTAAGGCAAGGTAGAAGATTGGACCTTGTGGTTTTGTGGCCACCAGCTCCAGTTGGTCTTGTATAATTCTCCTAACATTAATAATGAGTTTTTGAGGACTCATTAAAGTAATACCATAAGATCACAAACAACTTCGAAGAAAATTATATCAAACCTTTGCCCAAGGTAGGAGCTACGGTCGTAGTGGCGAGCACCATTCATGGTGATTCTCCATTGTGTGCTAGATTTGGTGAGTGTGGCAGGGATGTCTATTGCGACTTCTTTCATAAGGTTGTCATTTATCTCAGAGTATTCATCAATGTTGAGAGAGGGTAGGCCATAAAGGTTGTTTATGGTAGTAGACAAGTACGAGAATAACTTTCCATGGATGTAAAATGTCTTTGTCTTTCATTTTGTGTTGAGGTTATTGTATAACTCTAGGACTACAAGGGGGAAATTCAAAGGGTGCACTAACAAAAAGTGGCATAATGATGGTGGTTAATAGTGTCAACAAGGCAATGGAGAAGGTCAGGTAAAGCAAACCCCCTCTCAAAATAAAAAATCACAGTTAGCTAGGGTGTTAAAGTGTTCTTGGGCAGTTTTACATTGAAAAATTATCAGTGAGTTGGCCGAGATTTTCAAGCGCATAGCTTGGGGAGAAGAAGATTAGATTTCCTTTTCATCCTCAGTGTAGGAAAACTCATCCGAGGAAACTGAAGATGCTGGCCATTTTTTAGAGGACATGGGTTTTATGTGGTTTGGAAGTGGTCTCATTGTTGCTTTAGCTACAGAATTAGTCTTTTGTCATGGGATTGTGGGATTAAAGGCAAATGATGAGGATGAAATGGGCACGGTTATGCATGGTGGTGTATTTCTTATGAGGTGGTGCCAATGGTGGTCTTAGCTTGCTTTGGAAAGGTGGGTGAGGTGGCTATATAGTCATTAAGAAGGTGTTCCTCCTATAATGAAAGACTTAGCAGAACCTTCTTCAAATTTTGGAGTAAGGAAGGCTTGGGTGGAGTGTTGAAAATGGGTAGATGAGCGCAACTTAAAAAGATAAATGGGGGGATGGGTGAGATTAGTAAAAAGCAAAGTTGGATAGGTGAGACGTACATGGGCAAGAGTGTGAGGGACCTTACATGCATGTTAAGTAGCCACCTGACACTTGATATAACCGAATCATCCTGCAGAATTGGGAGCGTCAGCATCCTTATCTTTGTGACACATGTAACACACCTCTTTGCCCCTCATTTCACCTACTTCTTACCCCGGTAATTAAAAAGCTGAGAGGGCATGGAAATTACTGTTGGTCATTTTCAATAAACTGCCAAAAAAAATAAAGTAAAGCATACAGAATATGAGGCAAAATAAAATGTAAAAATTCTAAGTTGCCTCCTATAAGCGCTTAGTTTTATGTCCTCAATCTAATAACCTACTATGACCCTGTGAGGTTCATAAGGAAAGCATTTGAACTTCCCTGTTAAGATTCTCAACCCAATATGGTTTTACTCAATGGTTGTTGACCATGAATGTTCCTTCAGTATTTTGGTCCTTGAGATCCATAGCTCCATAGGGACACCTTGAAAGTTTCATAGGACCCAGTATATATTGATTTTAACATCACAAAAAATAGCTTTAACCTTGAGTTATAGAGCAACACCAACTACCCAGGATATAGCTCTTTTGGCTTTAAGTGTTGTTCATGAAATTATCTGGTCCTTTTCTTGTACAATGAAGCATTTTTGTATGAAGCATCCTTTAGCTCATTGAGCACATTCAACTGTAATTTTCATGTTTTACCTATGTTTTCTAGATTGAAGTTCATAGTTTTAAGGGACCAATATGATCTATGCTCTAACTAAATAGATAGGTGACAAGCTTTTCCAAATAAAATGTGGTAAGGTGATATTCCCATGGAAATTTTGAATGTTGTCATATATGCCCACAAGGCATCATTTAATCTAGCTGACCAATCTTTTCTAATAGGGTTTGACTACTTTCTCCAAATTATTTTAATTTCCCTATTAGAAAGCTCTTCTTGAATGTTTGACTGTGGGTGATGGGTGAAGGCTACTATGTGATGAATTCCATATCTTTGCATAAGTTGTTGAAATAGCTTATTGCAAAAATGTGTGCCACCATCACAAATAACTACCTTAGGAGTCCCAAATTGTGTGATAACATTTTGTTGTAGGAAGTGGATCACCACCCTGGCATCATTAGTTGGCAATGCAGTGGCCTATATTCATTTGGATACGTAATTCACCACTACCAAAGTGTATTCATTGCCAAAGGAGGATGGAAATGGGCCCTTGAAATCAATGCCCCATTCATCAAACAATTCCACTTCCAAAATTCCCATTTGAGGGATCTCATTCTTTGTTGTAATGTTCCAAGTCTATTGACATTACTCATAGTTTTGGACCTTTTCCCTAGCATCTCTAAATATGGTGGGCTAATAAAGTCCACTATGGAGGACCTTCATTATAGTCCTTATTCCCTAAAATGACTCCATAGGATGTATGGTGATAGGAGGCTAATATTTCCTTAGCCTCCTCTTCACTTACTCACCCTCTCATTAGTCCATCAGCAAATTGACAAAATAAGAACGGTTCATCCCAGTAGTAGTACTTGAGGTTATGGAAGAATTACTTCAACTATTGGTGAGATTTGTCAGGGGTTTATATTTTGTATACCAGGTAGTTAGCAATATCAGCATGCTAGGGTGGCTAACCCTACCTTACTGTCAGAAATTGTTCATCAAGGAAGTTCTCTTTAATCTAAGCTTGTTTCTAATCTTCATTATACCCTTCCAATCTAGAGAGATGATCTGCAATTTGATTATCCTTTCCCTAAAGATCCTTGATCTTGACATCAAATTCCTATAAAAGTAAGATCCACCTTATCAATCTAGGTTTGGAATCTGTTTTAGTAAGTAAAAAGCAAATAGCAATATTGTTAGTAAATAAAATGGCTTTACTTCCTAGGAGATAAGATTGAAACTTATCAAATGCAAAAACTACTACCAATAATTCCTTTTCTATAATAGTGCAATTCAATTATGCCTCATTGAGTGTTTTACTAGCATAGTGGATGTTGTGGAAGAACTTATCCTTCCATTTCCCTAGGATTGCTCCTACAGCGCGATCACTTGCATCACACATTAGGTCAAAGGGCAGAGTATAGTCAAGTCCTATGATAATGGGGGCGTTAGTGAGTATTAACTTTATTCTCTGAAAGGCTACCTTAAAATACTCATCAAACTCAAATTTTATTTCCTATTTCAACAACTGGCAAAGGGGTTTAGCAATTTTGGCCAAGTCCTTAATAAATCTTAGGTTGAATCCAGCATGTCCTAGAAAACTTCTTACACCCATGATACTGGTGGGAGGAGGTAATTTTTTGTATGACCTTCACCTCTACCCTATCAACCTCCTGTCCTTTAGGTGAGACTCTATGACCTAACACAAAGCCTTCAAAAACCATAAAGTGATATTTTTCCCAATTAAAAACTAAGTTTGTCTCTTCACACCTTACCAACACTCTTTCTAAGGTTGTCATGCAATCATCAAAACTATCTCTAACAATAGAAAAATCATCCATAAAAATCTCTATAATGTCTTCTAGCATGTCTGTAAATATAGCCATCATACACTACTAAAAATTTGTAGGTACATTACACAAGCCAAAAGGCATTCGTCAAAAGGCAAATGTGTTGTAGGGGCATGTGAATGTGGTCTTATATTGATCATCTGGTGCAATGGCTATTTGATTATAACCTGATTATCCATCTAGAAAACAATAAAAATCTCTTCATGCTAATATGTCAAGCATTTATTCAATAAAAGGGAGGGGGAATTATATTTCTGGGTAGCTTTATTGAGTTTTCTATAGTCCATGCAAATATGACACCTCATGAGTGTGCGGGTTTTGATCAAGTTATTTTTAGAATTTTGAACGACGGTCATACCTTTTTTTGGGGACATATTGAACAGGACTTATACAACTGCTATTGGATATTGGATAGATGATACCTGTGTCAAGCTAATTGATTATTTCCTTCTTCACTTCCTCATTCATTGCTGGGTTCAGCCGTCTCTACTACTCGATCGATGAGCTTGATGTATCTTCTAGCAAAATCTTATGTATGCATATTGTTGGACTGATTCCATAAATATTTGCCATGGTCCATCCTACTACCATCTTGTATTTTTGTAGCAACCTAATTAGATGGTTCTGCTGAAATTCAGGTAAGGAAGATGATATAATGAATGGTAGGGTATCCTTCTTACCTAAATATAGATACTTCAATTGAGTTGTTAATGGATTAAGTTCCAGCTTGGGAGGCTCCTCAATTAAGGGTTTGACTGTTTGTATCTCTCCACTATTCTAACCACGAGGTTCTGGAGGTATTGAGTAGTTTAACTAGCTACACCCTACCATATCTTCTTCATCCTACTAGCTAGAATAATAGGTAGGGTAGCTGCTCATTAGATGTTCTATGTCAAACAAAATGGATTCCTCATAAAAAATTCCTACATCAAATTGATCATAGATAGTTAAATCAATAATGTTAACTTATGAACACTCATCAAGATCCTCTTCCAATAGTTTTATGGAATTAAAAACATTAAAAGTCATATGTTCCTTATTAACCCTCATCGTCGATTCTCCCTTCTACACATCTATCATGGTTTTACTTGTGGCCAATAAAAGCCTACCCAAAATGAGAGGGACCTCCTTGTCGGCCTCACGGTCGAGGATTGTGAATTCTACTGGAAGATGAACCTATCTACCTTTACTAACACATATTCAATCTTTCCTTCATAGTGTATATATGATCAATCAGCAAGTTGTAGGGTGATGGTGGTAAGCCTTGTTTCCCCAATATCTAGTTTCCTAAAAATGGATAGACACATCAGATTGATGCTAGCACCAAGGTCACCAAAGGCCTTACCATAATATTTGTCACTAATAGAATAAGGGATGGTGAAACTGCCAAGGTCTTATAATTTTCTAGGTAGATTTTTTTGGAAAATCAAACTACATCCCTAGGTCATTGCTACCATTTCATATTCACATAGTATTCTATTTTGTGTTAATATGTCCTTCAAAAAAGTTTTTATAATTCAGCATCTATTGGAGGGCTTCTACCAACAAGATGTTTATATGCAATTGATGAAGAATCTCTAGGAACTTATCAAATTGCTTATTGTACTACTACTACTTGAGTCACTAAGGAAAAGGTGGTGATGGAATAAAGGGTTTAGGAACAATGTTTGAAAATGGTTTACTATTCTTCTATGGCTTAGGAGTTGAAGCAGTGACTTCTTCTAGGTCTTTAGTGGGGTTAGTCTATAGTTAGGTGTATTGTTTGACTTTTTCTCTAAGGATTCTACATTGTCATCTTGTTTGTTAAGGTGAGGTTTGTACTTAGTTTCATCCTATTGGTAAGGTTGTGAATGAGCTAAGCCAATCTGGGATAGGCTTGGGCTTGACTCGTTTAATAAATGAGCCTAAAAATAAGGCTCGAGATCGAATCATTTATAAATGAGTCAAGCCTTTAAAGAGCCAAGCCGAACTAGCTCGTGAGCTTTTGTGATAAACGAGTAGAACTCATGAGCTTTTACACTATAAACGAGCTCAAGCCCAAAATTTTTATACTCAAGCTTGGCTTGTTTATTAAAAAATATGAGCTTAAGCCTTATTTTAGGCTCGTTTAACCAAATAAATGAGCCAAGATGAGCCCTTAATGAGCAAATCCCAAAAATCTCATGAGTTGGCTCTATTCGTTTACATCCCTACCTATTGGTAGGGAGTTGTAGTTTCCGTACCTGATCTAAGGTTAATGCCTTTACACTACCCCTTAACTTCCTTTTTGGGCTTCTTAGTATCACGGGGTAGAGCGTTATGGGGTCTGCTACTCAGGGTTATGGCCAGCTACCCCATTTATGTTTCTAGGGCTCTTAGTGAGGTTGTGTTGCTCTAGATTGCAGCATCCATTTTCACCACGTATTCTTTTAGGATATTTTTGAGAGAGCTGGATTTATTGTGTTAGGTAGGAGGGTGGCAGTAGTATTGTCGGTTGTATTGGTTGCCTGGGTTTTACCCATTATTTTGGTTATACTATGAGAAGTTAGGATGTTGTCTCCAAGTTGGGTTATAATGATTTCCATAAGGATGTTGAGAGTTCTTGACCTGGTTTCCCACATAGTTCACTAACACTAGATTTTGTGGACATTACTCAAATAAATGACCTTCTCCACAGTATATACATGATACTTCATTTGTTTAAGTAGTGGAATGTTCCTCTCTTCTCTCTACCTGCAAGTTAGTGGGAGTAATATTTTTTAATAGGTTAGTAATAGATGATACCTTGGCTTGTAGGACTGTGATGGCATCACCTTAGAATGCTCTCGCTACTCTCATCTTATGAACGCTCCTAGCACTACCCCACTAGTGGTTGTTGCATGCTATGGTCTCGATAATTTCATAGGCTTGGTCTTAAGTTTTACTTAGTAGGGCACCAGGATAAGATGTCTAGCAAGTTTCATATCTAAAGGGTTAGTCTATCATAGAATGTTTCTATTTGCAACTAATAAGCGATTCCATGGTTTGTACATTTTCTTAACAATTCCTTAAATCTCTTCCATACATCGTGGAGTGTCTCATCTTCTTCTTGCAAAAATGTTGTAATGTTATACCTAAGCTTGGAATTTTTTTTAAGAGGGAAATATCACATGAGAAATTTTTTAACTAAGTTATCCCATAAAGTGATTAAACCAATTGGTAGGGAGGTTAGCCACTCCCTAGCAAGGTCTCTTAGTGAATAAGGGAACAATTTAAGTTGCATGGAGGTTTCTAGAACTCCCTAAATTTTAAAGTATCACTAACTTCCATGATTGCTCTAAGATGAAGGTATGGATCTTCAATAGGTTGGCCACTAAATTTCCCTATGTTTTGTAGCATGTGGAACATGACAGGTTTAAGCTCAAAAATAGGGGCTTAGATTTCTAGATGGGAAATGGTAGGGTTAAGGTGGTCTTGGAGTGGTTACAATCATCTCCTATGGGTGGAGCTTGCATTGCTATAGGGTTTATATTGATGTGAGGGGGCAAGATCATAGGTAATCCTTTCTTTTGATTAGGTTGTGGTACAAGTAATCCATTGTTGCCATTGTCAGGATGTTGTGGGCTCAAATGACTCATGTTGCCAAAACTTTCTGAGGTTGATCCTTCTCCTTGATACTGTTGATGATGCATGGTTGCCCAAGTTCTACGTAGGGTGTTCTCTATCTCTGGATCAACTGGTAATAGGGCACTTTGATCTGTTATGGTTATACAAAGGATAGTTCTTTTATAAAAAAAACTAAAATTTATAAAAAGTCTATTATCAACTATGTACAAAAAAAATTCACAATACACTATCCTTCAACATGTAGCATTTTTCAAAATACAATCTCTTCCCTGGCAATGACACCAAAAACTTGGTGTGTGCTTATTTCAACAATGTTTGTAGGATAATTGTAATATTAGAGCACAACACAATCGTGTAAGTATACATGGTTGATCTAAGTAATAAAGTGATAAGAGAATGCCGATCCCAAAAATTGGTAGTGAAATATGCTTCACCAAAGTCAAATGTTTTGTGAACTTATTTTTGTAACTAAAAATTGGTAGGGTGATGATGAAAAAAATTAAATAAATGCTCAAGAAGTTACTAATATCAATATAGGATAGATGGAAAGAAAATTAGAAGATAGAGTCGTGAGAGGAGAATTGTTAACACCAAGTACATGTACCCCATGACAACTCATGTCATGTCAGGCTTAATAGATATTAATCCTTTTAGACTCACTAGATTCTACTTAGTGGTGAAACTTACTCTCAAGTTATCTCCATCATGATGCATGGACCTCAACAATGTAATGTAGTGAGGTTTGGAGGATTAATGACAAGGTTTCTTCACCTTTTGATGCTAACCCTATCACCATTTGTCATCATAACTTATGTATAGTATCATAATTGATACATAATTTGGACGAGTGCTTAATATGGCCAACATTCAACACTTCGACAAATGTATCTCAACAAAATTAAATATCATTTAACCCCATATGACTAAAATATCAACAATTATAGTAGCAAAGGTTTATGACCTTTCCTTTCACTAAGGAGTTTATCCAATGCTAAACTCCTTCCAGCAAAACAAATTAATAAAGAAGAGAAAGAAGGGAAGGGACTGGGTAGATCATGGTAATCCAATCCCTATCTAACCTAATCACTCCTTCTTTTTCCTCTCTCAATTGAGCTCTATTGGGACTCTTCTTCTTTTTCCCTTTCTCTACTACTCTTCCATTGATATTGTTATCTCTCTCCATTGATAATGATGATTCATCAATGATCCATGATGCCTTCTCTTGATATCTTCATGGGTTATTTATAATGTGTAATTGTGCAAATAGGACAAATGTCCTCAAGTGCTGCGATGGTTGGCTATACCCAGGCTTCAAGAGGTTGTACCCTATGTCAAGTGACTATAACCTACAATGGTTCCCTATTGAATGCCACCAACTTCAAGAAAAATTATGTGTTCATCTTTTTTAGGCATGTAGACTTGTGATGGTGACCTGGGCTATGGATCCTGTAGTATTGGTAGGGTGTTGGTATGCTTTGATACATTGGGTTACAACTGTTTTTGCACATGACTTGAAAGTAACTGAGTAAAATCATTAATCCTATGAGTTGTCATAAGATTAGAAAGTGAGTCATGCGAGATCTCAAAAGGTGGAAAAATTGTTAAAAACACACCCTATGACTCCCTCATGTAGTAAAAATTATATATATAATGATGCTCATAGGGTCTTTTATTCAACTCAAATCTACTCATATCAATAGCTAATTGAAACAACTCATCTAGGTTGTAATATTTGTAGAGTTCCACATTCCTAGCAATATCACCCTTTAAATCATAGGATTCTTCAAGACTCAACCCTCTAAAAATAGGTTGGTTCTCCATTCTTCTTGGGACTGCACATGCAACTCTTCCACTAAGAAAATAGGGTAGGTTATGATACAAGTGTAAGGCAAAATGGCTAAAGGAAAAAAAATATGGAGGATTGAGAATGGATGATGGCTTAAGGGAAAAGGTTGGCAACAAAGTGAAGTACCAACCTTGAGCTTTGATACCAATTTGATATGTAATGTCAAACGTACTAGATTAAGCCAAGTATTAGTGTTGGAGTTGGGTAGATTAAAATAAAATAGAAAAAATGAAGAGAAGGCAAGAAGATAGGAGATGGACTTAATCTTGATATCCTTCAAGATTAAGTACTTACATCAACCAACTAATATTTCAACTCTTAGCTTAAATGGTGTAATATTTTGAGACATTCATAAGACCAAACCTTAGCATTGATAAGAGAATTGGTTCAACAACTAGGGGAATTTTTTCATCAAAAAATACCTCTCCCTTCACCCCTTTCAACTATATATAGAGTGTAGTCGGTCCTTACAGAACACAAAACAAATCTTACTCATAATGATTAGATTTGGTTATACCTCCAACCATAGTTTGTACTAATACAAGTTAACAAAGGTTGCAAACTCTATAATTAGTTAGTGTTGATAGTAAAAATTCCCCAACCTCCCATCACATTATGGCTGCTCTTACAACCTATGACAAGTTCTTAGAAAATAAAAACTACACATTAGGAAAGTCTAACAATAGGATTTAACTAAGTTTAACTAAGAAATGAAACTTTGGTAAAATTGATAAGTAGATTATATTTAGTTTGAGATGCTCCTACATCAAAAATGTCCACAACTTCAAAATTATTTCCAATTTGGTTGACATTTTCTTTTATAAATAAAGCAAAAATATCCTACATTGTCAAAGATAAATCATACATTAACATACACATCAATTTTTGGCATCAAAACTTAGGCTCGGTGATGTAAGAGCTTATCAGTCACACTCTTCTAATGTTGAAGAACAAGAATTAGCATATGTATAGATGGTACCAATTGTTCTTAAAGATTATAATACTTCTAATGACTTGTTAAGTAACTCTTGAAGGTATTATATATTTTTGGAAGAAGATCAATCCATTAAAGATATTCGATGTATAAGAAAATGGCGCTACAAGGATTAAAAAGTTGCATAGAAGACAAGGCTACAAGAAACAAAGCTTCATTACATATGATTATTCAATGTATTACATACTTAGAGTTTTGTGTAGCTTCGTTATTTTATTATATACATTTTAATTTTTGTAATTTGCCATTATAATCACTATATATATAATATAGGTATGCACATAGTTAATATTTGTTAATTAGGTCGAATATATGGCCTTGATTAATGAGGAATAAACTAAGGCATGCATGTGTGTGTGTGTAGGGTGTTGTACATTGAGAATAACTAATGAAATAATGAATGACATCAACAATTTGAGAGCACTTCAAGCCTCTTCTTCTTCTTAAAGTTTGAGTTTCTTGAAGAGTTGAAGATTATTGTTTGAAAAAATGAGTGATTTC
Organism: Tamarix chinensis; assembly: GCA_030549775.1. Lineage (NCBI taxonomy): Eukaryota > Viridiplantae > Streptophyta > Magnoliopsida > Caryophyllales > Tamaricaceae > Tamarix > Tamarix chinensis. The sequence goes on along the minus strand of CM060177.1, from coordinate 57,655,184 downwards.
TCTGCTGAATTTATTTGATCTAGGATTAGATCAATATCAAATTACTAGAGTAACCGAAATCAACATACGAGATTCAAAACATGTATTTGTTTTTTAAATTGCTTTGTAACTTATGAAAACCAAATAAAGGTATTTTATTATAGAAGATTATTAATCCATGATATTCCACATCAAATTTGGTATCAGAGCTTGTTTCGAACTCGACATCATAGGTGCAAAGTTCATCACCAAGTTTTGATATCACCAAATGCCACCATCGAAGTTCTTGGTAAGGTTCTTGATCTATCATGATTGAATTCTTTGAATTTTTATGGTTTTCTCTTTTTAAATCTTGAAATCATTTGAATGTTATTAAGTTTTATTTGAATGGTATAGAGAATTTATTGCATGAATCTTGAAAAAAATCTTGAGAAAACATATGCAAAGAATAGATAAAAACTTGCATGAAATTCTTGGTCAAAATCATAGAGAAATCATGTGTGCATGTTGAGTGTATTCTTCTAGAATTGATAATACTCATTTTTCATGAAGTATTACATGTATATTGTGGATTTTGTGCTATATGATCACGTGTGGTGATAAAAATATATGTGCAAAATCGACAGAGTAGGAATTTATTTTGTAATACTACTTAGTCTGTGATAAATTTTTGGTTTAATATACGTGTAAAATAATTGATGATATGATGAATCTATCCTTAAAATTTGAAAAGCAAATCAAATTCACTAAGTCTGATGCTAAAAAAAAGTACAACATCTATAAAATACTACTCAAGTACTCAAGCTACAAAGTATGGAATGGCTAATTCAAACTCAACAAGTGTTGATAAGAATCAAGGATCTACTCAAGAAGAGAAAGGTAAGAATAAGTTTAATGAAGTCTCTATAATACAATGTTTTCCATGTTGAGGATTTGGACGCTTTGATCATGAATGTCCTAACAAAAGAGTGTTTTCTATACAAGAAAGTAAAGCTATAGATGCTTGCAAAGAAGATACTGAATTTGAGCCTATTGAATAAACTTCTAGCAATTTAAAGGAGTAGGAAAATTCTTGCTATGTATTGTAAGGAGTTCTTCAAATCCACACTAGTGAGTAACTTAAGCAACGAGAAAGGATATTCAAAAATAAAGAAAGAGTGGAAGATACAGTTTGTCGAGTTATCATTAATAGTGGATCTTGTACAAATGTAGCTAATGAGAGAATAGTGAAGGATTTGGGATTGAAGACTATGCCACATCCAAAGTCTTATTATCATCAATTTTTAAACAAGGAAAAAGCATTCAAGGTAACTAAGCAAAACCTAATCTTATTTTTAATTGGTAATTATCATATTAATGTGTTATGTGATTTTGTACATATAGATGCATGTGGAATCTTATTAAGTAGACATTGGTAATATTATAGAAATGATATTCATAATGGCATTACTGATGAATATCTAGTTGAGAAGGATATAAAAAAGAATAAACATAAACATTTTAAGTGTGATAATAAGAACATAGGCAAGAATAAAAAGAGTTTATTTTTATATGAGAAGGCTATGATAAAATATATTAAAGAAGAAGGTAGTTGCTATGCTATAATTATTAAGGAATCACTACAAGGGGAGAAAAATAACAATAATCCTCAGTTAAATGAACTTATTAATGAATATGATGATGTGTTTTCTTGATGACTTACCACATAGATTACCACCTAAAAGATGAATGGAACATTCTATAGACTTAATGCCTAGTGTGTAGTTACTTAACTAACCTACATATCGATGTAATCCATAGGAGGCTAAGGAATTAGAGAGAGAAATACAAGAACTCATAGGAAAAAGGTATGTGAGAGAAAGCATGAATCCATGTTGTATGCTGTCATTACTTGTTCCTAAAGAAGATGGTACGTGGCACATTTGCATTAAAACTAGAGTTGTGAACAATATAACTATTGAATATAGTTTTCCTATCACAAGATTAAATGACATGTTAGATGAGTTATGTATACTGTATACCACAAGTATTCAATGAAATTGATCTAAAGAGTAGATATCTTCGAATGAGAATAACAGAAGAGGATGAATGGAAAACTACATTTAAAACAAAATATGATACTTATGAATGGACTATGATGCCTTTTGTTTATTGTAATGCTTATAGTTCATTCATAAGAATAATGAATGAAGTTTCATTATGGTATACTTACACAATATGCTTGTGTATAGTAAAATTGAGCATGATCATCTTATTCATTTAAGGAGGTTGTTTGATATGCTAAGTGAAATTAAACTCTATGGAAAAGTGAAGAAATGTGATTTACGCTTTTGAGTGTTGTTTACCTTGGATATATTATGAGTATTTAATGTATTAAAGTGGATCCCACAAATATTCAAGTTATTTAAGCTTGGTTAATACCCAAAGATAATTATGAAGTGAGGAGTTTTCATGGTTTGGCAAGTTGTTATAAAAGATTCATCTAGGATTTTTCAACTATTATTGTACCAATAACACAACTCATGAAGAAAGGTGAATTTAAATGGATTGAGGATACAGCTAAAGCCTTCAATACTTCGAAAGACAAGCTATGAAATGAACTGGTATTATCTTTACCCAACCTTGATAAATTGTTTGAAGTTACATGTGATGCAAGAGGGGTAAGGATAGGAGGTGTAGTCTCACATGAAAATTGGGTCATCGCATTCTTTAGTGAGAAATTAAATAGGGAAATTTTAAATTATTCAACATATGATAATGAGTTATATGCCATCATAAGAGTTATAGAAATGTGGCGCCATTATTTGAGACCTAAGCCATTTTTTTTACTTTCGGACCATGAAATTTGAAATTAGTTGTATGGACAAAAGAAGATTAGTTCTAGACATGCCAAATGGGTTAGTTTCTTACAATCTTTTGTGTTTTGTATCAAAAATTTTGATGGTAAGGACAACGTTGTGGTAGATGATTTATCTAGAAGCTCTATGATACTTGTTATGTTGAATGCTAAATTATTGGGTTTTGAAATTTTGAAGGAAATATATGCAAAAGAAGAAAATTTTGTTGAAATTTATAATGCATGAAAAAGGAATAAGAGTTATGGTATTTATGTGCTACAAGATGAATTCCTTTTCAAAATTAATAAGTTTTTTATAACTTGTTCTAGTGTACATGATTTACTTGTTAAGAAATTACATGATAGGGTATAGCTGGCCATTTAGGTATTCATAAAACCATAAAAATATTACAAGAAAATTTCTACTTGCCACACATAATAAAAATAGTACAAGATATTATTAGAAGGTGTGTGATTTGTGAAAAGAGTAAAATTTTATTTCATAAAGGTTTGTATACTCCTTTATAAATTCCTAATCAACCATAAAAAAAAAGTGTTAGTATGGATTAGGTTTACTAAGGACACAAATAGGAAAAGATTATATTCTAGTGGTAGTAGATAGGTTTTCTAAAATGGTACATTTCATACCTTGTAATAAAACAAATGGTGAAACTCATGTAGCAGATTTATATTTCAAAGAGATAGTAAGGTTACATAGAGTTTCTAAAAGTATAGTGTTACATAGAAATGTAAAACAAATATCTACTTTTTGAAGACACTTTGGCATATGTTAACTAAGTTGTTTTCTAATACTTCTCATAGAACTTTAGGAACTTTTCTATGAGGATTAGTCAATAAAAGTACTAAGAATTGGGATATAAAAGTATAACATGCTTAATTTTCTTATAATAGGAGTCATTCTAGTTCAACTCATTTGAGTCCCATTAACATTATATACAAGGTGATGAGTTCATATTTTGACACATTTTATACCCTTATAATCTTAGTTTTTGGTAGTTTATTTAACTAATATAGGGGAATAATTATTGTTTTATGCTTAAGTGGTAAAAATTGCATAAATTTTATTATTTGAGCTAAAATGATATATAATTAAGTACATTTAGAATAAAATATTATTTATTAATAATTATTGAATTTTATTTTGCAGGTATTGTTTTTAAATAAAAGAAAAAAAAAAGTCGACGTTTGGACCAACGGCCAAAGGCCGAAGGCCCAAACGCCACAAAACGCAAATCAAACGAGGCACTGCACGCACGGAAAGAAAAGAAAAGTCAGCCGCAGGGCTGACGTGGCATGACGAGACAGCAGGTCGCGGCATTAAATAGAGAGCCGCAGGACGGAAGAGAGGACAGTGTGCGACAGAGAGAGAGAGGGGGCGGTCGAGAGCCTCAACAGGCTTGAGGCGTGCGGAGAGCCTTCTCATGCTCGGAAGAGAAAGGCCACAGACGGGGGGAGCCTTCTCAGGCTCGGAAGAGAAAGGACGACGACGGAAGCTTCAACGCACGGAAGCCTCAGCGCCCGGGGTCCGAGGCAGCGACGCAGCAGTATCAGCCGCCAGCCGAAGAAAAAGAAAAAGAAAAAGAAATTTTTGCACAGAAATCAAGGCAAACAAGGAAGAAAAATAAGGAAGAAATTTATACCGGTAGAATTTATTTCAGATAAAATTAATTTTTATCTGAATAAATTTTTGATCTTTAATTCAAATTAATTCCGGTTATTTCTTTCTCTTATTTTTAATTTATATTTTAGATATATATTTCTGTGTAATTAATTCTTTAATTATGAGTGGCTGATTGTTTATTGTTAGGGAATAATTTGAAACCCTAGACTATGGTTTGACTTATAATTTGATTTTCTTTGTTTCGTGAGATTGTTTCTTGACTCTATATTAATTGCTATCGTTTATATGTATAATTCTGTCCAGTATAGTTTATTTGGTGCATGCCTTGTTCTGGTTCCTCATAAGTGACAGTATGTAGGATTATTTGCCTGCGAGGTGGCCATCTAAATATACTAGAATTTATATGTATAAATTGCAGCTAGGTTAGATAGCAATTCACCTAATCGTTTTGTGATTCTAACCGAAGTGGTAAAACGTTTCGATACGTGTGGGTCAAGGAAAGGAAATACAGCTAGACATGCGTTTTGTACTAGTCTGGGTACTTAGATTGACAGCCTTCCACTTACACTTAATGCATTAAATCTATTTAAATATAGGAGCCGCTCGTTGCTGCTATACTGCTAGTATTTAATAGGGTTAATATAGGCACGTGATCGTATTAATTAATTAAGGAAAGTAATATAAGGTGTATGGACCTGCGTTTGGTGTGCAACTTGGTCGATCTCTTTCTCACGATTAAAAGATGACTTAGAAATAAATATTATATCTCGACCTAATCTAGTGGTGGATTTTTATTTCCCTAACATATTTCTCCTATCTGCTAGTTTCCCATTATTTTCCTATCATTTTCATTATTTTTATTATTAGTTTATTTTATTTTATTTACTCCTTTTATTATTATTGATAAACCCCCATTAGTATTTTTCTTATTTATTTATTTTAGGTTTTTTATTTTATTTATAGTTTAAGCTAGTTTATTAGAGGTGAGCCCTCTCAATCCCCGGTTAGAACGATACCCTTATTTACCAGTGCTACAATTGACAACAAGAGGGTTTAAATTGCGTGCCGGCTACGGTCGCACCACAAGGTTAATTCTTACTTACCTATTGATATGTTACATTAATAAAAGGTGATATTAAGAATTATAATGCAACAAAAAGAATAGAATTATTTAAAAAACTTCATAACCAAATTTAAAATAACATTGAGAAATCTAATACCAAATACCAAATACAAGCAAACAAAAATTGAATTCAACATTTGTTTTCACCATAAGATTTTGTTTGGTTACATTTAAGAGAAGAATAATTTCCAAACTTAAGAAAAAAAAACTTATGCCAAGATATGATGAACCATTTAAAATCTTAAGAAAATTCAGAAATAATGTATATGAATTAGAATTACCTGAACATTATGAAGGAATTTCTAGGACTTTAAATATTGGTGATTTTTCTCCTTCCTATAGTGATGCTAATTTGAGGAAAAAAATTTCTTTATAATGGTAGAATGATGTAGTATCTTTTCAATCTTACTCTTCTAATATTGAAAAACAATAATTAGCATACTTAGAGATTATACCAATTGTTTTTGAAAATCCTAATACTTCTAAAGCTTTGTTAAGTAACTCTTATAGGTATTATATATGTTTTCAAGAATATCAATCAATTAATTGATGTACAAGACAATGTCTTTATAAGGATTATAAAGTTTTATGGAATACAAGGATATAAGACACAAAGCTTGATTACATAAGATTATTCAATGTATAAGTTTGTGTAGATTTCTTATTTTATTATATACATTGTAATGCTTGTAATTTGTCATTATTATCACTATATATATAATATATACGTGCATTTAGTTAATTATAACGTTATATGGGCCTAATTAATGAGGAATAAAGTAAGGCCTACATGTGTGTGTGTGTGTGCGCGCGCGCACGCGTACGTGTGTGTGTGTATGAGTAGGGTGTTGTACATATAGAATACCTAATGAACTAATGAACAAAATTGACAATTTGAGAGAAATTCAAGCCTCTTATTCTTCTTCAAGTGTGAGTTTCTTGAGGATTTGTAGATTATTCTTTGGAGAAATAAGTGATTCTTTATTGAATTGATTTGATCTTGGATTAGATCGATATTAAATTACCAAAGTCACCAAAATCAAAATAAAAGAGTTGAAACATCTATTTGTTTTTTAAATTGATTTGAAGCTTATGACAACCAAATAAAGGTCCTATATTAAGATTATTCATCCAAGATCTTCCACATCACTTGATTTGACATAAGTGGAGGAAGGCATGACTTTGAAGTGGAAACAAGCAAACACATTTACTTCGAAGTGGGATTGAGGTTCTTGATGATTCTTACTTTGGTTCTTTGAATCTTGATTGCTTTTATTGAATTATTAAATGCAAGTGAATGATCTTTTATTGTTTAATGTATGATTAGAATATGTGATATAATGATCTTGATATGAATCTTGAATGTTTGCACACTAAAAATCAAAATAAAATGTAGGTGATTGCATGTAATGTGTTTAGTGATTTGAGGGAGAAACCCCGTGTGTGTGCTACTTATGTTGGATTGATTTTAAATAGAAATATTCTACATGTTATTTTAAATGATTAGGATATGTTCTCATGAAGAATAAAAATCATTGATGATTTGTTAAATTCAATGAAAATCAAATAAACATGTAGCCCTACTTGACATTTGAGTGTTTAATATTTGTGTCGAGTGTGTGTCATTGTGTATTCAAATATAAGTTACATTTACTCTATCATTTGTACCAATTGTTGTGAAATACATATACCCTATACATAATATTTAATGTTTTGAACATTCTCTTGTTATATTACATGTCGGAATATAGAATACATGCATAAGTTTTGTTGGAAGATATCAAATGATTCGTGTTGATTTGTTGTCAAATTTTATATTAATAACTTAACAAGAAACATGTGAACTGTCTTGATTCATTTGTGTATGTGATAATATTGATTATTGGTTCTGTTTTTGACTCATTGGAATAAAAAAAATTATAAGAACTAAATCTAAATCAAAGCAAACCCTTTAAGTGATTTAGGTTTCAACGAAACCCTAAGGATTACTAATCTTTCATTAAGTGTGTTTGTAAGTTGATTACCATGGAAGGAGAACACCAAATGTCCAAGACATTTTTGAGGCAATGAAAAAGCTCTCAATCAATCTAGCTACAACCAATGCTCAACTTCAACAACTTCCTACAATGCAAAATGAGGTGCAAAGGATGGAGTCTAATTTTACAGAGTAAGATTCGGTGAAAATTTTGTAAGAAAATGGAGTTCTATGGAGATCAAATGGGAAGTGCTTCAAAGTCAAACAACCTAGTAAGAGAAAGATATTGGAACACACGATTAGACTATGAATAAGAGTTATAAGGGAATGGAACTAATCGAAGGAACTATAATCATCAATAAAGGTATCATTATTTTGATGGTAAACTTGATGTTGAATTATGTCTTTAGTGGTTACATGAGGTAGAGGTTATTTTAAATTCAAGGATTATCATAATGACAAAGTGTAAATTAGCTACTATTAAGTTTAAGAAGCTTTATAGGATAAGGTATGACAACTTGAAGAGAACTAGGAAAAGAGGGTAAATCTAAAATTAAATCTTAGGATAAGCTTAAGAAAAAAATTGAGAAATAATTTTTTACCTAAAAAGTATGAGAAAGTAAGTTACATTAGATTGAATACTCTTAGACAATGAATTTTAAATGTTGAAGAATATGTTAGGGAATTTGAGATGTTAGCACTTACATGTGAGATCTATGAAAGAAAAGAACAAAAATATGCTAGATGTCTAGGTGGCCTTAGCATGATGATTCGAGATAAAATTGAAACCTGTTTATATGATTCTACTGATGATATGATTAATCTATCTTTGAGATCTGAAAAGAATATCAAATCTACTAATCCTCATGCCAAACAAATTACTTCTTCTACAAAGTACTACCCAAGTACATGAGCTATTAAGTATAGGATGGGTATCTCGGGCTCTATAAATATTGAGAAGAAATAAGAACTTAACCAAGAGGAGATGGGAAAGGAAAAGGTCAATGAAGCTTATATGAAGCAATTCTTTAAGTGTCGAGTATAGGGACACTTCACTAGAAAATTTTCAAATTAAAGAGTATTATCTATATAAGTGTAACACCCCAAAATTCACTATTAAAAAATTTGGTTTTAATTAAGATTTAGCAGTAGCAATTAAATCAAAACCTGTGAATTTCAAGGATGTTACTGCCATGATTAATACAAGCCCCATCCCCGACTGTTCCTGTACTAACAACAAGGCTAAAAGAAATTTAACATTCATCATGATTCAAACTCAAAGCAAGGCTCTAGTATAATAATAAAACAATTATAAATAAAAATAAGAGTACATGAGAAAAAGTTACAATCCAGAGTACCTAGTTAAAGTTCCTTAAAAGGCATAAGGTCTAAAAATGATAACAGTTAAGTCTGGGAAACCCAATAAAAAATTGAAGAACATAAAGTGGAAATCCAACCACACCACTCTAGATCTCTAAGCCAAGTCTATGCTCAACACTCAGCCCTGCCTGATGCCTCGTAAGCATCAAAGGCATCAAAAATGGTATCACTGATCTGCACAACGTCAGAGGGGCCTTCTACTAGTGGGAATGAGCAACACCCATGAAACGGGTGGTCAATACGCTACATACTGAGTAAGGTAATCATACACTGAGGCCAACACATAAGGGCACATAATACAAGCACGATAACATGACAGGTTACAATTTTTCAAATAAATAAAGGCCAAATTTAAGTTCGAATAAATTAATTATTTAATCTTTGATTGGTACTCATTTTACACCATGCTTTTTATCAAACCATGCTAGTAAAGGAAACTCACTATTATAACTGGTGGATCGGTCACTTATAGGGTAAAACACACCTGGCCACTATTATATGCCCGTGGATCAATCTCCAAGGCAAAATGCTCCTGGCTACTATTATTTGCCAGTGGAACAGTCTAGCCCTGACTCTCATGGTGTTATATTATAAGTACTTAGTGTCTTTTATATGTCTTATAAAACTTAGGGTTTGGTTTATTGAGCTTAGGATTCCCCACTATTATAGCCGGTGGATCGATCACTTATAGGGCAGAAAGCACCTAAAGACTATTATATGTCGGTGGATCGGTCTTCAAGGCACCCCAACACCTAGCTACAATTATGTCGGTGGATTGGTCTGGGTCGAGCTCTATAATATTCCACTTTACATGATTAATATTTTATCGTGTATTATTCAATAAGTTTCGCCCTAGACATGCATGACTAACTCCATCTATGCTTATCCTCCAAGAGCACCCGTCCCATATCTTAAGACTCCTACACCTCCTAACTTGCCCAACATACTTTCCTCCTTTCCCTAACTCACACTAGAAGCCTAACTCTTAAGTGTGTGGGTCAAAACCCACTACCTTACACCTCCAAGTCCACTCACCATCTTACCCTAGGGTTTTCTCCAAAAAACCTAATTTGGGCCTATGTGGCACATCCTTCTCTACCTCACACAACCCAAATTATTTTAACACCCCGCACATCACAACCCTTAGATTCAACCCTCATCATCTCACTTTACTCCCCAAGTACACGTGTGCCCACGAAACCCTGGGTGGCCAAACCAAACCCTAACTGACCACACCAAACTCTAGCATCCTCCTTTCCACATGTCACCCATCCATTTCTCACCTTCCACTCTTATGTTCTTATAATGCCCATGCTCATCCCTCACCTGATATTCCTCCATCCTCAACTCCTACTCCACTCACCCTCGTTTATTTTTTTCCTTTTTCAACCTTCTCAAATTAGGGTTTTCTCCCAAACCCTAGCTCGATCTCCTATGCATCCTTATACTACTCCCACGTACTATTTTTCACCCAAAGCCTCCAATCACCCAAACAACTCTTCCATTACCTTCCTCACACCCCAAGTTAACTTTTCATACGTAAAGTTCACACCCATGTAGACTTTATCCATCCCATGCAAACCCTCGAATTTTTTCATGTAAAAGTCTAAAACTCCCATGCAAAACCCTAGATTCTCCCACTCTTTCATTTTATTTGAAGTCCCTTTTTTTCATCCACTCATAAATCATGGAATATTTAGGTTAATACCACCTACGTTAGCTAACTTATTTCCCTTTAGTCATCTTACTTTCCCATTCCTCTTTTTCATCTTTCCATCCCACACTATCACATTAAATATCCTTACATGCATGTCTTAAATGGCCACATCACATCATATCACATTTCACCGCATATACATATTAAACACATACCATAAGAAAGCACGTGAGCATACTTCAACTCCAAGTTGTGCTACATATAAGACAATTAAACTAATAGCACAATATACACAATATATCATTAAACATGGCATCCAAGGCATATAAAATACATAGCACACATAAAGCCTTAGCTACACCCTTACCTAGTACGTCACTGGTCTTGGAGCACGCTCCTACGCCTCCTTAGGGCTTTAACTAGTTTCACCTATAAGAGGGAAAAACTAAGGATTAGTTTCTCTCCTACTAAAATACTATTATTTTCTATTTTATTCTAAGATTAGGGTTACTCTTATTAAAGGAACTTTTACAAGAGAAAAATGGGATTTTTAATAATATTTATAGCCATATTTATATTATTAAATCTAATAGGTTTGTTTCCTCTAATAATAGTACTAACACTAGTTATAGCAAAAATAGCGATATTAATAATAATAGTAATACTAATACTTCTAGTAATAGAAACCCTAGTATTTTTAAGGCTTAGACTAATAATAAGGTTAGGGATAAAATAATAATGTAATAATAGTAACACTAACAAAATACTAATATCGCTAAGGATAATAATAATAATAATAATAATAATAATAATAATAATAATATTTGAAATAATGATAATATAAGGGTTTGTATATTTTTACCATAATAATAATAGTGATACTAATAATAATAACAATAATAAAAATAATGGTATAATAGGATTTTGACCCTTCATAGTAGTAGTAGTAGGTATTAGTAGTAATAATAATAATAATACAATTAAAATGAATAAGGCTTGCATAATTAGGGCTTAAGGGTTGAGAGGGTTTAGGGTACCACCTCGGTTGGTGGTGACTAGCGGCACCAGCGGCAGCGGCAGTGGTAGGAAAAGAGGGAGAAAAGGGAAAAGGAAGGTGGGGGAGGTAGAGGAAGGTTTGTAGGAAATTTTGGGAGGTGTAATAGGTGGTGGTTGTGGCAGGATTGGTGGCAAACGGTGGTGCGAAGGGCGGCGGGGGTGGAAGTGTGGTTGCTCGGGAAGGAAACTTTGCACCAGGGTGGCTTCTACAAGGAAATTGAGGGTGGAGGGTGGCATAGTTTAGTAGAGGTTGATGCACGGAGTGGTATTATGGGTGGCTCAAGTGGCGGCGCTGGGTAACGACGACGGCGAGGGTGTCTAATTGGGTAGTGCGCAAGGGACAAGATTTTCTGGGTGTGGAAAAGAGTTTGAGTCTGGGGCTGGTTATGGGGTATTTATAGGGCCAAAGGAGGGGGATAAGGTCAGAGGGAAATTGGAGAATATAGGGCAGATAGGATATGGCATACCGGCTGGCGCAGGTCTACCATGGCAAGCTATGATTGGCTAAGGAAGAGGAATGACACACAAGAAGAGAGGAGGGTTGGTTGGGTCGAAAAGGCAGGCAGATCAAGGAGGAAGAGAGGGAAGATATGGCCGGTCAGTAGGCGTGGTTAACAGTGAGAATCACGGCCCAAGTTGGGGGAAAGTTGCAAGTCGCGACGGGGGAGGAAGAAGAAGGAAGAAGAAGGAAGAAGAGGCAAGGGAGTGGATCGGGCGGTCCAAGAAAAAAAAAGAAAGAAAAGAAAGGGGGAACAGGCTAGCTAAAAAGAAGAGGGTACGAGTCCGACCGCATGGGATAGGAAAAAAAAAAATTGGGCCACAGGCTGGGCTGGCCTAATTCAGGGAAGAAGAGAAAGAAAAGGAAAAAGGAGAGAAAGAAAGAAAGAAAAAGGGAAAAGAAGGAGAAAAAGAAAAGAAAAAGGAAAAGGAAAAATCAAATTTTTAGGGTATTTAGAATATTTTGGTATTTTGGAATATTCAAAAATAATAATATTTTAATAAAACAACATTTAATTACCGTTTTAAGCTAATTTGAGATTTTTGAAAGATTTTTCCTAAATTCCATTTTAATTAGCAAAATACCCTAATTTTTCCTAATTAAAATATTTATTATTTTCTTCTTGATTTGCCTTAATCAATTATCTTTTATTTAAAAAAATATTTAATTAATTTTCCTAATAAATCCTTAATTAGCTATAACTTCTTAAATTAAGATTTTGGGGTATTTCAATAAGAGATTAAAGCTATGGAGACTTGTGATAAGGACCCTAAGTTTGAGTCAAATGAAGAAATTTTTAGTGATTCTGAGAATGAAGGCAATGCTAGTTATGTCCTATAAAAAAATTCTTCAAATGCAAGATAATGAGAAAGCTAATCAATGAGAGAAGATATTCAAGACTAAAGGAAGAGTAGGAGATATAGTTTGTTGGTTTATCATTAATAGTGGATCATACATAAATGTAGCTAATGATAGGATGATGAAGGAATTGGGGTTATAGACAACACCATATTCTAAGCCTTACTCTCTTTAATGGATTAACAAGGATAAAGGAGTCAAGTTAACAAAACGAATCCTGATCTCGTTTTGAATTAGTAATTATTATGATGATGTACTATATGATGTTTTGCCTATGGATGCATGTGGAATCTTATTAGGTAGACCATGGAAATATGATAAATGTGATATTCATAATGGCATTAATAATGAATATCGTTTTCAAAAGGACAAGAAGAAGCATGAATTTAAACCTTCTAAGTGTGATAATGATAACATAGTATAGAGTTAAAAAAAAGTTTATTTTTCATAAAAAGGCTATGATAGAATATATTAAGGAATAAGGTAGTTGTTATACTATGATTATCAAGGAATCCCTACGAGGAGAGAAAAATGAAAATAAACTTCAATTAGATGAGCTTATCGATAAATATAAAGATGTATTTCCAACTAACTTACCACTAATAAAAGGGATAGAGCATGCTACAGACTTCATACATAAAATGTCTTTACCTAATTGACCTGCCTATAGATGCTATCTAAAAGAGGCTAAGGAATTACAAAGAAAAATACAAGACCTCATAGAAAAAGGATATGTGAGAGAAATTATGAGTCTATGTTATGTACCTACATTACTTGTTCCTAAAATAAATAGTACTTGGCGCATATGTATCAACTCTAGAACTATGAATAATATAACTATTAAATATAGATTTCTTATGCCTAGATTAGATGGAATGTTAGGGGAATTATGTGCAACACAAGTATTCTCTAAAATTGGTCTAAGGAGTGGATATCATCAAATGAGAATAAGAGAATGGGATGAATAAAAATTTCTTTTAAAAAGAAATGTGGTCTTAACAAATGGATTGTTATGCCATTTGGATTGTGTAATGCACTTGATTCATTTATGATAATAATAAATGAAGTTGTTCAACCTTTTCTTGGAAAATTAATTATGGCATACTTAGTTGATATACTTATTTCTAGTAAAAATGATCATGATCATCTTAGTCATTTAAGGAGATTATTTGATTAGCTAAGGAAAGCTAAACATTATGGAAAAATGGAAAAATGTGATTTTATACTTTTGAGTATTGTTTTGTTGGTTATATGGTAAGTAGAGAAGGTATAAAATTGGAATCTATAAAGATTCAAGCTATTTAAGATTGGTCAATACTTACATATATTCATGAGGTGAAGAATGTACATGGACTAGTGAGTTTTCATAGAAGATTCATTATGGACTTCTTATCTATTGGCTCACTAATCATACATCTTATGAAGGAAGGCAGATTCAAGTGGGGAGAAGACCCCAATAAAGACTTCAAGACGTGAACAGACAAGCTATGTAATCCACATTTATTATTCTTGCCAAACTTTGATAAATTATTTAAAGTTACATATGATGCTAGTGGGGTAGGGATAGGAGGTGTACTCTCACAAGAAAAAAAAAAGGCAATGTATTTTTTAGTGAAAAATTAAAGGGTGATAAAATGAATTATTCAACCTATGATAAGGAATTATATGCTATAATAATAAGCTTAGAAACATGGAGTCATTATTTGAGACCTAAGTCATTTCTTTTACAACTATATTATGAAAGTTTAAAATATTTGCGTGGGCAAAAGAAAATTAGTCCTAGGCAAGAAAAAAAGGTTAGTTTCTTATAATCCTTCATTTTTTTTCTATCTAAATTTCAATGGTAAAGAAAATATAGTAGCAATTACGTTATTGAGGAGATATATAATACTTGTCATGTTAGATGCTAAATAATTAGGTTTTGAAATGTTGAATGAATTATATGAAAAGATAAAGATTTATTTGAAATTTATAATGAATGTAAGAAAAATCACAATTATGGTAATTATGTGCTTTAGATAACTTTCTTGTTAAACTTAATAAATTATATATACCTCGTTATAGTGTACTTGATTTACTTGTTAGGAAAGTATATGAGGATAGTATAGGTGGTCATTTTGTTATTCATAAAACTATGGAAATATTAACAAAAAAAATTCCATAGGTCATAGATGATAAAATTAGTACAATTTATTATTGGGAGATATGTAACTTGTAAAAAGAGTAAGATTTTCTCCCTTAAAAAAATTATATACTCCTTTACCTACTCGTAGTAAACTATAGGAGGAGGTTAGTATAGACTTTATCCTAGGTTTACCAAGGACAAAGAGTAAAGTATTCTATTAATGTGGTGGTAGATAAGTTTTCTAAAATGGCATATTTTATTCCTTTTACTAAAATGGCTGACGCAACTCATGTGGAATATTTATATTTTAAGGAAATAATAATATTACATAGTATTCACAAAAAATATAGTATTAGATAGAGGTGCGAAATTTTTGAGTTACTTTTGGAAGGAACTTTAGCATATGTTAGGTACAAAATTATTTAGTACATATCATCATTCACAAATAGATGGTCAAAATGAAGTGGAAAATAGGACCTTTGGAACTTTACTATGAGGATTACTTAATAAAAGTATGAAAGATTGGGATGTAAAACTTGCACATGCAAAATTTGCATACAATAATAGTACTTTTAGTATAACTCAATCAAGTCCATTTGAAGTAGTCTATGGAATTAATCCTTATTTGCCTATTGATATGATGTCATTAAAAAAAAGGTGATATTAAGAACTATGATGCTAAAGAAATAATTTATTTCTTTAAGAAACTTCATGAGCACATAAAGAATAATATTGAGAAATCTAATGCTAAATACCAAAACCAAATGAGCAAAAAATAATTATAAAAATATTTTCACCGAGACACTTCATATGATTACACTTGAGAAAGGAATTTTTTTCTAATATAAGGAAAAATAAACTAATTCCAAGAGAAGATGGACCATTTAAAATCTTTAGAAAATTTAGAGATAATTCTTATGAATTAGAATTACTAGAATCTTATGAAGGAGTTTCTAGGACCTTCAATATTGGTAATTTATCTGCTTGTTATATTGATCCTAATTTTAGGACAAATTCTTCCTTACAAGAGGAGAATGATGCAGAAGTATCTCCTTTTCATTTTTCTCATGTCAAAGGGTAAGAATTAGTATATTTGGAGATGGTACCAAGTATTTTTGAAAAATCTTAAACATGTTCATAATAACCATAATGTTTCATTAAGTGATTCTTGCAGGTATTATGTATGTTTTCAAGAATAATACTTCACTAATGATATTTAGTGTGAAAGACAATGACAATATAAGGGTTATAAAGTTGCACGAAAGATAAAGCAACAAGACATGAAGCTTGATTACTTGATTGTCCAATGTATTATCATGATTAGGCTTTATGTAGCATTGATATTTTATATAGACTTTGGAATTTCTTGTCAAATTATAAATCATTATATATACCATATGGAAATGTGTTAGTTTAAATTTTTATTAATTTGGCATTTTTATTAAGGATTAATTAATGAAGATTATGATCAGCCTCATATATGTGTGTATCTTTGTGTCTGTGTCTGCGTGTGTATATATAAATAGATAGATAGATAGATAGATAGATAGATAGATAGATAGATAGATAGATAGATAGATAGATAGATACTTGTACATTTGGTAGAAGGGGGAGAATTGAATGAATGAATGAACATTAAACTAAAACTCTTAGAACTTCAATATTCCTTCCTTCTTCTTCAAGTGAGATTAACCTTGATTGAGTTTACGAGTTGTTCTATAGAGAAAGTAGTGTTTTCTCTTCATAAATCTCTTGATCTTGGAGAAGATCAAAAACTTCCAATTGTATGTTGAATTGAAAATGTCCACAAGTGCAAAGTCATTTATAATTTGGTCAACAATTTTCTTCTACAAATCAAGCAAAAAGATTCTACATTGTGAAAGATAATTCATCCATTATCTTACACATCATGATTATTCATAATTACATAGGAACTCAATATGGCATTCATACAATGTCACACTTAATGTTGAACATGTCATGAGATAAGATCTTATATCGCATCAACCATCTATCACAAGGAGCATAACACATACAGAGGGAACAAGGTCACCAAATTTATCTCTAGGGTTCATCAAGTTATTATCCATTTAGGATTATATAACACTCCAATGTTCATTAAATATAATTTTCATTTAAAAATGGTTTCAAAGGAAGCCAAATAAGAAATATAATGTTTTAATGCCATTTCTAACATAGAAAATATACTTCAAATACCTAATACATGCCATGTAAGGTGTAAAATTAGTCTCATACCTAGTGATCAGGTGAAGATAGCACCTGATCCTAATACGATACAAGATTACAAAATGATATGCAAGAAATAACAATATCAATATAACATAAACAAGTAATAGAAAGTGATATTTATATGTACATAAATGAATTTAGACTTGGATATAAGTAGATACAAAGAAAATAGTATCCTGATAAGCTTACTCTATACCCCAACACAATATCACACTTGCAGTCCATGTCCCGGCACAAACTTACATATTTAATACTGTACACAAATACCTAAAGAAAAAGCATAGTATCTATACGATGAATTTATTAAGTAAATATAATATACTAAAAGTGATAGTATGCAATCAAATTAGACACAAAGAATCATGCTAAAATATGAATAATAAAGTAAAGCATCCTAACATATGATTTATGGTTAAATTTAGCAAAATCCACTATTTATACTATAAATAATTATTAACACTAGTCATAATTATTCACTACTATTCGTCAAAATCCCTAAACTCACATGGAACACTTAAAATTATATAAACGTCAAAGATTATGATCCTACACATTGATATAATAATAAGATCCACATACACATACAAGGTCCACATGTTATTTTGTTCCTTATCTATGCTATCACACCATCCACCACATATTTATTCATTTAACTTATACAAGATATTACCATTCACTTATTACACTTATTTCTTATATTGCATACTATATTACTATTTATTTATCCATTTACATAATATAGTATTACTCAAACATAGGGTAAGATTTCTAAGGAACCCACGTCTAAAGCTTATCAACTAAGAATCAACATCTAAGGCATGGTGACTAAAGAAACTAAATCCAAAGCTCAATGACTAAGGAATTACAATGCTTGTAGCAATATCAGTGGAACATCTTAACCTTAAGTATTGATACCCCCTAGGTCACTTGGATAGTAGAAAAAAGAGCCTTACTGTTGTACTACCAACTCTGCATATACAAACTTATAATAAAGGTCTTTAAAATATGACCCGATATTAGAGACCATCCTAAAAATACTCGAGGTGGACTATAAACAACGAACTTATCTATTATAGCTAATTAGCACAACTCCCAAAAGTAGACTAAAACCACCACCTAATCCATAATTAGCATAAAATACGCGTAAACTCTTTTATTTCACTAATCACTTAAATTACTCAAAAAGTCAAATATATTACTGATCACCACCCCAAAATAAGCCTACGGACTTTTTTTTTTTAAAAAAAAGTTTCTATTCATACAAATATTATTCATGTATAGTGGGATTTGCAAAAATATGTTAAGATGCTCATATTTAAAACCCACAAATTTTTTATTAACAAGATTCACTAATTATCAATTCACTACTCATGAAAGCAATGATCACTATCAACCATTGAACCTAAATATCTCACTAAAAACCTTTAGATACTAAATGACCGTTTTAATTCTAATATGCCACTATTTCATAAAATATGAATAAAATATTAAATAAACTCCTAAAATAATAAAACTAAATATTAATTATCCCTTACCAATAATTAAAATAGTGAAATAATAAAATAAACTTAAAAATTTTATATTACATGTAAAATGACCATTATACCCATAAACCCTAAAAACAAAGAAATAAGAAAAAGTACTCAAACTTTGCATAGTAATCATTGAATATGTGGTGAACACATTAGAACAATAAAATTTTAGAAAAAATCAATCACGCATTTATATGGAGAATAATAAACCCTTTCATGCTAAAATACCATTAAATCATAACTTTAATTGTACATACTCAAATCAAGACTTTAAATATATGAAATCATACCTAAACAATATAAAAAATTCAAATCAACCATTAAAACTTTAGAAAAATAACAAAACTTCACCAGATTCTTACATGGTTTAAACATGATCAAATCCAAACATTATATGATGCAAAAATAACCTTAAAAACGTCAATATCATGCTCCTAAAATTAAAAAAAAAATAAAAAACAATCACACAACAATAAACCACAAAACTAACCTAAAACTTGAGATTGGAAAAAAAAATGGCTAAAAAAAGGCATAATCACAACATCAACACATAAAATCATGCTAGCACCTCAAATTCTATCTACTTTTAGTTTGAATATGTTTACCTAAATTTAGAGAGATTCATTATCAACCCCAAAGCTTTTTCTTGAAAACATTGCACAAAAATACCTAAAGCAAGAAAAAACCATTCAAAACTATCAAGAAATAGAGAAAGAAATTAATAATAGAGGAAAGATGATAGGTTGAAGAGGGTTGGTTAGGATCTAATGGGGATTAAATTAAGTAGGATAAATAAGCTTGAATGAAATTTTGGTTAAGGTAACATATTTAGATAATAATGGTTCGTTAGCAAATACTATAATGAAAATTATATATGAAAAAAAAATAAAGTCTCATGTAGCTACTAGAAATTTTCAGAACCGTTATTGTAACACCCCAAAATTCACTAATTTTTTTTTTAAAAACGGAAGCAATTAAGATAGAAACACTTAAAACCTGTGAATTCTGGGAATGTTACCGCCACACTTAGTACCAGACCGGTTCTCTCCAACCGTTCCAGTACCAAGTGCTAAGGCTAATGAAAAGATTTACGTTAAATTTAAATTAACAATTCATAAAAGAATTCGAAAGATCATACAACAAAATCAGAGTACGCATAAACGTTTATTAACACTTACAACTTACAAATATAAATATATTTAAACAAGATAAAAACCCGATGGGTCAAATTCCGGATTGCCTACTCACTCAAGTCAGGCCTGCCACCCCAAACAGTCTCTGATCTTAAACCTGCACAAGAGGTCTGCTCCCCACCATCGGTGGATCATCACAGGACTCATCAACCAAGGTAGTATCAGTACGGGTCCAGTACTGAGTAAGGTGACTTGATCACTAAGGCCAACACACAAACACATAAATCATGCAGAATATAGAAGGGCACAATCATAAATGCATATGATCAAACAGGCAAAAGTACGTACAAAGACCCATGAATAATCTGAATTAATTACTTAATTAATCCTTTATCAGAAGTCGATACACACCATGCTTTTTATCAAATCCATGTAAGTACAGGAACACCCCACTATTATTGCCGGTGGGCCAGTCACTTGCGGGACAAAGTCCACACCACTATTGTTCGCCGGTGGATCGGTCTTGTTCCTGCTCACATGGTGTTCCACTATAAGTAATTAGTATCTTTTAAACGTTGGCAAACTCTGGTTTATATTTGTTAAGCTCGAGTCACCCCACTATTATTGCCGGTGGGCCGGTCACTTGCGAGACAAAGTCCTCACCACTATTATTACCGGTGGATCGGTTACACATAGGACATCATGTCCTAACCACTATTTCTAACCGGTGGATCGGTCTGGACCCGGCTCAACAATCTTCCCCTTTAAGTGATTAGTGTCTTAAGTATCTTATTCAAAGGCTTTCACCAAACATGCATAAATCACCACACATCACAATTACACTTTAATCACCATATACACATGATAACACCAAAAACCCTAATCAGCCACCATATACCTCAATTAACCACAACAAATCATAATTCAGTCTCCTCCATACCCTTATAATGTCCTACGTATTATTTTTCACCCAAAATATTCAAACACCCAAATAACTCTTCTACTTCCTCCTTTACATCCCAAATCAATTTTTCACACGTAAATTTAATACTCATGCAGACATTAATCTCCCCATGCACCTTAATATCATCATACAAACCCTAATACCAACATACATCCATTAATACCACCAGGTAAACCCTAGATTCCGTCATACAAAACCATAAATTCAATCCAACCAAAACCAAAGATTCACCCATTCCAAACCCTAAATTCAAGCCATAAAGATTCTTCCATACCAAACCCTAAATTCAAGCCATAAAGATTCTCCCACATACAATCATAAATTAGAATCTCCCAAGGAAAACTATAAATTGAATTCCCCCAAGAAAATCATAAATTAGATTCCCCCATATAATATCATAAATTACATTTTCCCAAATAACATCATGAATTAGATTCTCCCAACAAAATTATAAATTAACTCTCCCAATCAAATCATAACTTAAATTCTCCCATATAATATTATAAATTACATTCTCTCAAATAACATCGTAAACTAAATTCTCCCAAATAAATTATAAATTAACTCTCCCAATTAAATCATAACTTAAATTCTCCCATATAATATTATAAATTACATTCTCCCAAATAACATCGTAAACTAAATTCTCCCAAATAAACCATAAATTCTGCTCTTCCACACATAAAATCATACATTAGATTATTCCTTATAAAACCATAAAATTAGGTTAACTCACTTCCTTTAATCAAATTCTTTCCTCATCCTCCTTTTTCATCCTTTCTCTCACACAAACCACATCTACTTCCTCACATACACAACACATATCATCATACATAATTAATACACATACCATGCACAACATACTTCAACTCCAAGTCATACCACATATAAAATATTTAATTATAATAAACAATAGATACATAACATGCGAAACACATAATACACATAAGCACATAAAAGGCCTTAGCACTCCTTACCTAAAACGACACCGGTCTTGGAGCACGGTCCTATTCCACTTGAGGGGTTTGACTGGGCTCACCTACTATGGGGAAGAAATACTAGGATTAGCTTCCTTCCTATACTACTATTAGTTTCTAATTTATCTTAAGTCTTGATTCTTAATTAATTATGCCCAAAACCACTAAAACATTAATACATACTATTATAATTTAAAGTAAAAAGGTGATATAAGGGTTTCTACCCTTTACCGAAATAAATTTAGTAAAGGTAATAATAATAATAATATTTATTATAATAATAATTTTAATAATAACAAATTATTACTAATAGTAGTAATATTAATAGAAAACTTAATAATAATAATAATCTAAGCCTTAAATTTACAAAGTGGATTTCGAAACCTCCCCATTTAATGATAATACTAGTTGAAATGTAGAAAGATATTAATATTATACATATACTTATTATATAAAGTTAATAAAGATAATAATAATAATAATATAATTAGAAAAAATGTTAAAAATGTTAATAATAGTTGTAAAAAGCCAATGTGCGAGACTTAGTTAAAATTTTAGGTTTATAATACTCCTGAAATAATTATAATATTAACTAAATAATTACACTAATAATAATAATGTTAATTATATTATTAATAATAACATTAATCATGTAATAATTACATTAAATAGGCAAATTTCGAGAATAATAATTTATCTTACTCCATAATACTCCCAGACCTATCAACCAAATTTAGAAATTAAAATAAAGTTGATAACAACAATAATAATAATTATAATAATAATAATTAAACTCGAATTAGCATTAAAAATTAGAATAAAAGCATAATAATTATCAATAAATCGAAAGTAAATATTTAAAAGGTCTAGGGTTTCACCTTTAGTTGGAGGGTATTGGTGGCACCGGCGGTGGTTCCCAGAGGTGGCCGGAAAAGTGATCTAAGAGGGCCAAAAATTAGGAAAATGGGTAATGGAGAGGAAGAAAAATTAAAATAATTATATGGGGCTGTAGAGGATAATTATTAGGATTTAATGGTTGGTTTGGAAGGTGTTAGAAGCGACGCATGTGGTGGTGGAAGGTGGTTCAACGTCTCGGGGTGAAATTTTCTGTCGAAGCAACTAACCAACTTTGTGCAATTATGGAGGCTTATACAAGATGAATCGAAGGTTTTGGTTAGTTTAGTTAATTAGGGGGTATTGCAGGGAAGAGATTGGAAGCAAGATAAGGCGTTGAAGTTGGCCGGAGGTGGAGATAATGGCGTCTGATGGGACGGTGGCTGGCAGATCTCTCTTAGGGTTTTCGAGAAGAAGAAGTCCCGAAAACATCCACCATTAGGCTATTTAAAGGGTTTAGATGGGTTATTAGGGTTTTGGAGGTCGGCAGGATGGGTTTGGGTTATAGGGTTATGGTGGCCGGTGGCAGGAATCGACCGTCCATCATTTGGGTCGGGCCGAAATTTTGCGAGCCAAAAGAGAAGGAACGAGCGAGAGTTGAGAATAATTGATCGTTCCAAGTCAATGTTCGAGCCGAGAGGAAGAAAAATAGAGGTGACTCGGCCGGTCAAATTCGTCGTGGCCGGCGCCGCCATTTTCGGGCTGGGAGTTGCAGGTGTTCGACGGCGTCGGGGCTGGCAGGCGCGAAGGGGAAGAAGAAAGGGCTGGGCCGGGCGGTTCGTGAGAAAAGAAAAGAAAGAAAAAGGGGGCAGACCGGCGGTTCGGGCGTGGGGGAGGTGCGTTTAAATGTAACGCAGAGTTTCCGATAAAAATGGGTCAAAACGCGGTGTGGCACGGGCGGAAGGAGGACGCCGCGCGGGCTGGTTCATTAAACAACACGACGAGTTTTGGTAACAAAATGGACAAAACGCAGCGCGCTGAAGGCCGGGAGAAGGAGGCGCGCGGGCGCGGGCTAGGCCGAAGGAAAGGAAAGGAAAAGAGGAACTGGGCCGCTGGGCTGGCCCAGTTCGGAGAGGAGAAAAAAGAAAAAGAAAAGAAGAAGAAGAAAAAAGAAGAAAAGAAGAAAAGAAGGAAAAAGGAAAAAGGGAAAAAGGAAAAATAATGGTTTGGGATAATTAAATTGATTAGAATATTTGGAATATTTAAAAATATTAATATTTATTTAAAATCCCTTTTTAGGCTAAATTAGGATTTTTAAAAGATTTTCCACAAATTCCTTTTTAATTAGCAAAACACCCTAATTTTCTCCAATTAAATTATTTATAAAATTAATATTAATTTGAAACTATTTTCTCCTTCTTATTTTAAATAAAATAAATTACTTAATTTATTTTCATCATAAAATGCTTAATTAGCTAAAATACCCAAATTCTTTTCTAATAAAAATACTTATAAATTTCTTCTTGATTTGCCCTAATTAATTCAACTTAAAAATAATTTATTTAAATAATTCTTATAATAAATATCCTTTAAATGTAGTTTATAAAATTAGAAATTTTCGGGGCATTTCAGTTATAGTACAAATGACATGTCTAACTTTGTTTTATATAATTTTGATGGATAGGTAGGTAGGATATATTTCATGCAGAGAAAGTCGATCTTGGAGGGCTATTTATGCCTAAAATTGTATGTTTTTATATGAAAAATCTATAAATACTTACAAACCATTTTAATGTCACATTTAACTCAAATTTTTATAAATTTTCATAGGTTAAAATGCTCTCTTTGGGGGCTTAAAATGTGAATAAGAGTAAAAACAACAGTATTTTTTGTTTTCATAAATCTCTATTATTATTTTTCCTAAAGTTTGGGAGACTCAAAAAACCAAAATAATAATTATCTAATATGATCAAATTATAATAATTCAAAATAATTTGATGGCCAAAAGTGACTCAAGAGCCTTATAGGGCTTAAAACCTTAAAAGTGTTAAACAATCAAAATGAAAATTTTCAAAATTATAATGAGAGTTTCAAAACCTTAAAGGAAGATAATAAATTAAATTTAATCTAATATTATTATATTTTTAATAATAAACACATTTTTAGACAACCAAGGTATTACAAATTGTGATCACATCATCCACAACTTAATTAACAACATCAAATGAACATGACATACTTGTACATGTAGTGTAACTTAATATGGTTTGCTTATGCATATGAATATTTAAAGGGGCATGGTTAACCATGTGCATGAAATGATGGATAATGCATGCATCCCACGAGATCTAGGAATCATGTTTCATATTAACCACATACATATAATAATAGCACATAAAATAAAAATAATAATAATCTAAGATGTCTCCAAGGTTCGAGTTATTATTCCATTAAAGTTATGATCACATAATTACACGAACTTATTTACTCTCAAGCAATGGGTTAAATTATCCCCCATGGTATTTCAATACCCATGTAATCCATCCAAAACTAAGTAGACACACCAATGGACATAAAGTTTATTTAAATTCAAATAAATTAACTACCCTGGTGACTAGACCCTTTAGTATTGATACCCTATAGTACATCATTAGTGTCTATGGTAGCAAACAAACTAAGACCTTTAGAGCCCCACCCCAAGTTAAATAATAACCATAAGTAGTAAAAGCTGACTAACCCTCAATAACTAATCTAGTATTGAATAATCTAGACACACCATAATGCTCAAATATGTTTGAAATTTTTTTTATTAGAATCTTATTCGATTCATATTTTTAAGGGATAAAACAATAAACAAATCCACCAAGTTGCTAGCATCTGTTATTGCTACTTTTGCTTAAGCAATGATGGAGAACCAAGGAGGAGGGGAGGAGGCCAAAATAAAGGAGGTATTGGTGGCTTGGTCACACCCCTAATCATCAAACCTATAGGGTTTTTAACTCTAAGAAAAGAAAATGGAAAAAAAAAGAAGGATAAGAGAAGGGTCCACAGATGTGGATGTTAGTTTTTTTTTAAATATTTAAGGGTCCATAAGTATTTATATAGTAAGGATTATAACATATTCGTTTATTTGAAAGCCATTGAATGAAACCATACCATAATGATTTTAGGGGATAAAACTGAAGTAAAATCTGTTTAAAGAAATCTGGAAAATCTCTCAAATAAAATATTAATGATAAGAATATTGCATATTATTTATGGAATTAAAATATATGATCTTAGATTAATATCTAAACTACATCAAATGATATTTAAATAAAATTCTTTATATATGTAAATAATTTAAATAATATTTCAAATAGGATTGTTGTAAGCATTTAAAAGCAAATATCTGAGATAAATAAATTTCAAAAGCTTTTATAATAAATTCTACTATTGTTTTGATATTAAACCGATAAGATGATTGCTCAAAATTATTAGAAATATATTTTTTAAATCTCAATACAGTTCTTACATAATAGTCATGAATAATTTCTCATACGAAATAGGAACAAGTTGTGGAAAACTCTAAATAGAAAATTCTAAGGGTTTGCAAAATATCATAAAATTTAAAATTTCTCGATATGAACTTATAGTGACATAAAATATCATTTTCCTAAACACTAGTTAACTCAACCAAAACTCAAAGAGTTATCATAAGACTTTTATGGTAAAATAAAAATTCAATAGAAATCCTTTTCGAATTCGAAAATGATAATGTAAATCACCAGAGAAAAGAATTGCAAATATAACTCTATTATTAGAAGAATATTTTGTAATTTAAAATGAAATCATTTTCATTAATGAAATATGGCCTCAAAATAAATCATAATTTACAACAAGGCCATACTTTGGAAACAAAACATAAAATATAAAATCAAAATACTTTTCCTTCAACATAAAAACTCACTGTTTTTTCAGTCGCAAATGTATAAAATATTTATAAGTGGAACATGCTCATAACATAGAAAATCAGAAAGATGTGAAATATATTCAATCACACATGTAATCAAAAAATTAAACATAATTATAAATAAACATCGCAATCATATAAATTTAGTAGAAATATTAATCGTAAATGAACTTATCTAGAATCATCCTCAAGGATAAATATATAATATAAATATCAACATGAAGTAGAATTCATCGATAAATCAATAAAACAAAAATGTATAAAATTTAAGATGAAATTAGATAAATTCAAAGTCATTTTATAACAAAATTAAAACATACGAGAAAAGGGTCATTCCACGTATACTACTTTCTAAATGTTAAATAAAATGTATTTAAATTCAAAGCTCCAACAAAAGGATTGTTATATGAATTATAAATGAAAATAGTTGAAACATTAAATATAATTCTTTTGAGACTTATAATTTAAATAAATCATATTGATCTCAATAATATTAAATATTAAATCTTATAAATCAAACTAATATTTCAGGTAAATTATATTTATATATAGTAGGGCATTATAAAATCATTTCTATATGTTTTCCTATATTAGTTGATATGGTATTATGCAATGATTTGTTAAATTGATAAATATCACTTATACTAGAGAAGAGGGCATTATGGTGGTAATTGTGAATCTTTAGAATGTTCTGATAAAAATGAAGAGGCATTTTTAAGGATCTCACTTGAAAGAGTTAAAAATTATCTTAAAGACATATCAATGGAAAGAAATAGAAATGAAGATATTGAAAGAACTAGGCATGAAATATGAAGTTAAATAGCTAAAAGGAAAGTGTAATTGGATTCCTATTAGGCATCAAAACTTCTCACAATTACTACAACTTATGAATGTCACTTATGACTCAAAAACAAATGTTGCTTATGCTTTAAAAGATGTTTGACAACATTTTTTCCAAGTATTAGTTACATTCATTTGTACTTATAATTGTCTTATAAAATGTATAATTTATGATCATTTACAATTGATAATTATAATTTTATAGAATGGAACAAATTTCCAAGTTCTTAGAAGTAATAGATGTAGAAATTATCAATCATTTGGTCAAGTTTCTAGCAAATCATTTGCCATTACCTTCTACATCAAGCATAAACTCAATTACCACTTTCTTCTAATGAAGAAAGCGAAATGGAGGACGCATTTCTAAATAAGGGAGCACATGTAGATGAATCTAGAAGTTCAAAGACAAAAGGAAATATGTTATTTAGAATGATAAAATGCGTGGATGTTTAAGGTCACCTAAAATTTCCAAGTATGATTTTCTAAAAGATACAGTGAGCTTGTAGAAATATATTTTATCAACTAAGGATGAATTTTATTAAGCTAAACTTGAAAAAAAATAAGTGATATGTGCCTAGAACCCAAGTTGGAAATAAATTTGCTACTAATGATCAGTTTCTATTCACAAATGTATAAAGTTGATAGATGATATACCTATATTGTTTAATGTTTTATATATGAAGGCTATAGAGAAATTAGGAAACTTTGATCGAAAAAATATCTTTATGAAATTGCTACCTACTAGGAGATGAGAATGGATATAAAATTTGAGATAATTCTTGCTCCATTCTATCATGGCTTATTTGATTAGTTGGAATGTAATAAAAATTATTTGTATGGTTGAACTAGAAAATAGTTTTCTTTGTCCAATGTTGCTAAATTTGATGTACATATGGTTAGCTTCCATTAATTAATTGAATTTGTTATGCTAGTTGGTTGTGATATTATAAAATACTATTTTGTTAGTTATGTACTACTTTTTTAAGAATATGGTATAACATATTTGTTATTTGGACTTTGATTCTTAAAGTGGTAAAGAGAATGATGAAGCAATGGCTACAATTATGTTGTCATTGATAAAATTCCTTGTAGAACACCTATGCTTAGTGGTAGGGATTACATTCTTGAAGTTTTATTAGGGATTCAAACAAGGTGTTATTAAATTTTTCGTATGAGACATCATGTATTATTAAATTTTTGTGCCAAGTTGAAAGAACATTACTTTTGAAAAGATTAACAGAAGGTGATCATAAAGGAAGGATTAATAGTGTGATTATTAATTTTATGTCATAGAACAAAATAAAGGATTAATAGTGTAATTATTAATTTTATATCTTCCAACATTTACTTGGTACAACACATATATGGCTTAAGAAAGTGCTTAGAGCACTATTACCTTAGCTTAGAAAAATTATAAGAGTGGATAGAGGGCCAATTAATTCACCAATCCTTAGAAAACAAAAAAAAAATGGTATCCATATTTTGAGTTATGAAATTCTAATTTCTTCTTAAATATATATCCTTAATATTTGTTATCTTATTTAACTAAATATTTTAATGTATATAAAATTTTTAGTAGATTTATTGATGAGACTCACATAGTAGCTTGGGCTCTTAGTTCCAAGAAAAGAACATTTCAAGGGAGAGAAGTGAAATAATTGATACAAAATGCCATGGTTGTGTGCTCACATGATATGATATTTATGTTTCTGTATTATGGATGGAAATTGTAATCCCCCATTTTTATAAATTTTAATTATAAATTAATAATCATATAATTAGCTATAATAATTATTTTAGGAGGTTTAATTTTAAAAGTGTTATTATTTTTCATATTATTTCGATGGTTTAAGTATAAATTTAATTAGGTTAAAATTTTGACAGAAATTAGGTTATTTAAATTAATCCTAGTTTTTACTCGTAAATCTTATTTTAAATTATTTTATTAATAATATTTTGATCCATAATCCAAAAATAAATTCCTAAAACTTATTCCTGATTATTTTACACTTTCCGATCATTTTTAAACTTATCCTAATTTAAATAAATTTTTTCGGATTATTTTTTCTACCCGATATTCTAACCTATCCAAATTAAACATAAAACTAAATAAATAAATTCCTATCATATACTAATAATGTACCCCTACTCTACCCTCTATCATTGCCCTAAATATTTTTCTGTCCCCTCCGTGCATTTATACACACATATACACGCGACCATCACCTCCCACGTCTATGTATTTACACATGCTTAAACACTCTAGATATACATGGTACACACAATCATGCACCACTCTAACCCCCTGCATGTACATGCCCTTTCCCCTATGCCATCTCACTCTTTTTCCTAGCACACCCACATACACACTCCAAACACCCCTACTCCCTCTCTTCTCTCGGCCTTAGCTCCACCGCAGCACCCCTACCTTCAATCACTGAGCCAAACCCGGCCTTAGCTCTCCCCTCCCCTGCTCGTTTGTTTCCCATGCACATGCAACACCCTCGACCCAGCAGCCCCCTATTCCTTTCAGTTAAACCCAGTGCACCACCTCCTATTTCTCTTGTTCAATTTTCCTTCTCTTTCTCTAGCTCCCTCTCTTCTTTCGGCCTCATTTGGTCCCAACCATTGCCATCCCTCCAACCAAACAAGCCCTTTCCTTTTGCATTACACATATACACATGCACACAACTCCTTGCACATCACCACTGCCTCACCATCCTTCCCCCGTGCACCATCCTCCTACCTTCTCTATCCAACGCAGCTTCCTCTCTTTAGTTTATTTGTGCTCGCATACTCCCAGCTCCCTATGTAGCCTCCTCCGCAGTACCACTACCCTCTCCATCTCGTCCTAACCTTCGACCACCGACCCCCCTCTCTACATACACACGCACGACAGCCACCCCCAACCAAATAGACCATTGCATGCAGCCCCTACCCTTCCTTTCTCTGCCCCTTCAATCCCCAACTTTGCACCCCGACCGCATGACACCCGGCCACCCTACTTGCACGAACCCCAGCCCTTGAACCAACAACCACGCACGCCTACTGCCAGGCATCGAGTAGCCCAACGAGCCAGCGCCGATCACCACCACCCCCATAGCTCCATCCAACCACCATTCCCTTCCTGTGCTACAAACCTCCAACTGAGCCATCCCTACCTTACCTTTGCAGCCCTCCCCCATGTGCCCGAGGCTTACGCTGCACATGCAACATGAGAACTATTTTGAGTTTTAATAAAATAGCAGTACCCATTTTAAGTGTAAGGCTATTTTAGTAATTTTTTAAAAATAAATATTTTTATATTATAATTATTATTTTACCTAATAGAAATTAATTCGGTAATTTCAGTATTATTTTTAGGTACGAAAGGTTTATTAGTGGGATCTAATAACTTTAGTAGGATACAGCTATTTTTGCGTTTTTGCTAGAATTCAGGTAACCATTATACCCTACTAAAATTATAAATATTGTGTGATAGCACATTAGGGTTTTCAGTGTATGAAATATATTAAATATGATTTGTTATGTTATAACTATGTGTTAATTATTACTATCATAAAAATGGATAAAATGAGCATGTTATTTGTTGTAAATTATGTCGAGTTCGAAAGTAGGATTAAAATGATTCTAATGATTGAAAAATAATTTGTATGATAATTATGTGTAAAATAATAGGTATAAAATAATAGGTTGAGCATGCTTAGATATAATTATAGAATAATTATTATGGATGTGTGCCATAAGGGTAATTTAGTCATTTTTTGTGTATTATGATATTTATCCTGAAAATCATGTCCAATATGTATTGGCTGTTGTTGAGTATATGACTATGTATTTTGATGGATTAAAGGTTTTTATATGCAAATTTATGTATAAGGGCAAAATGGTCATTTGACATATCTAATAATTTAAATCGCGTAAGAAATAATTTAGTTATGGTGTTTTAGCCTTTTCATGACAAATGAATAAATAAAATGGAATTAATATATTAAATAGATGATAATTTGGAAAATTTGGTCTTAGGGGTATTTTGGTCATTTTTAGCCTAAAGTGCCTAGACGTGAATAATTGAACCTAGGTTGGCCTTAGTATATTTTAATGTTGGCCTTGATGTTGACATTGATTATGGTTTTCTCAAATGATTGGAAATAAGCAAATACGGTAAAGTATGGAAATTGACTTTGCCTGTATTATATGCGATTTCATAGTCACCTTAATAAGATACTAATACTTAAAGTAAAAGACCTCGAGATCAGGAATGGTGGCTCTTCAGGGGTCTCTAACCTAAGGACGTGGTTTAGCCCACAGTTGATATTATGGATATTTGCTAGTGTGCCTTAGTGCCCCAATTAGGCCCTACATCTTACTCTATTCTGTTTTGCAGACTAATATGGGGTATGCATAATTATGGGTTAGGTTTCCTTGTCAGTAGGGTATTGTGCTACCTTCATTTACCAGTGTGACCAGGGTATCTTTGCATCCTTGGGTTGATAATCGGTAGGATATTGTGTTGCTTGTTGCATCGGTATGACTAGAGTACCTTTGTGTCTTCAGGTTGATTGATCTCCCATTGAGAAAGTAAATAAAAATGGAAATGATATGATTTGATGGAAATAATGAGTATTGAATTATTGGATTGTTTGGTAGCAGCCTTTGTGCCTACCTGTGGTTTCGGTAGTAGCCTTCATGCCTACCTAAGTTTTCAGTAGTAGCCTTCGTGCCTACTTTTAGCCTTTAGTTTTGGTAGTAGCCTTCATGCCTAACTATGTTTTCAGTAGCAGCCTTCATGCCTACCTGAGGTTTCGGTAGCAACCTTTGTACCTACCTGTGGTTTTAGTAACAACATTTGTGCCTACCTGCGATTTTCTGTGGTTTTGGTAGCAACCTTCGTGCCTACCTGTGGTAGTATTATGTCTATGAATGTACTTGTGATGTTATGGTATTTTGTTATGTTGTACCTATAAGTATATTTGTGATGTCATGGATTTTATTATGATGTACCTATGAACATACCTGTGATGTCTATATATATATATATATATATATATATGTATATGTATATGTCTTATACCATGTTAGTTGTATGCCTTATATGCGTTCCATACTATTTTATCATATTAGTTTGGTATAAAGGGTTGCCCAGTACCGTATTATTGAAGGGTTCATTTTCTTGGGGCTCTGCTTATTCAATGGGTGGTGACTTTGCATGTTAGCCTCCGAATTCAGTCAATACTAGTAGTTTGAATTTGAGAGCGTAGGACTATCTGGTGTCTCTGTTGCTATCTTGTTTTTTGTTGTATTTGGACCCTCATATCCTCCTGTAATTTCTCTCTTGAGTTTTGTAAACTGTTAATGTTGTTTTTAATTAGCACGGTATTTATCTAGCATTCTCTCTATTCTGATTTTTGTAATTATGTTATTTATTTAAGTAGAGTAATAATTTCAGCACTTAGTATGAAAATGGTAGAGGAAACGGGACTTCTACCAAGTATGGTGGTAACACCCTTTATTTTAATTGTTTTAGCTTCTGGGCTTAACTCTGCAAATAAAATATTTTAATAGTGAATTATTGGGTTGTTACAGAAATGCATAACAAAAGACTCTCATGTGTTCCTTAATACTTTCTCAAAGCTAGAAAATAATTTTCCTATACTGTTATAAGGTAAGATCATGTTTGATCTATGTCTTATTCATTAACTAGTACTTCACCTGTGCATTGCACAAATATTTATTATATATAATTTAATCACAATATAAATATATATATTACTGTAACACCCCCCCCCCAAATTTTATGTAACACCCCCAAATTTACTACTGAAAAATTTCGTTTAAATCAAAAGGTTTAGCGGAAGCGAAAGAATTAAAACCGTAAACTTGGGGGTATTACTGCCACACTTAGTACCAGACTGGTTCACTCCTACCGTTCCAGTACTAAGTGCTAAGGCTAAATCCGATCAACCTTTAGTACGAAGTATCAAAAACGCAAGACAACATTTAAAATACATCCTTAATAAGTGCTAAGTCAAACAGAAGTTAGAATACGATTTAGGATTACAACCCCAGAATATATTTCTCAAAACAGAAATGTAATACAAAATACAGCTAAACAAAAACAAATCCCAAAGGATCAATATCCAGATTGCCTGCTCACTCAAGTCAGGCCTTCCACCCCAACACAGTATCAACCTGCACAAGTGGTCTGCTCCCCACCATCGGTGGATCATCACAGGACCCATTCAATCAAGGTAGTATCAGTACGGGTCCAATACTGAGTAAGGGCGCAGGTGCACTAAGGCCAAGCATACAATCATACCACATAGCACACATAGCACAATCATATAAGTAACATGTGGTAACACACAAGGTAAGGCCTGAGTACTTTCCGGTGACTTATTCTTTATCCTCGTTAATAATATGTCAATTTCACACATATTCTTTAATAATCCATGTAAGTGCGGGAGCCCCACTATAATAGCCGGTGGACCGAAAATCAACACTCAGAGCATAACGCCTCTGACCACTATTATAGCCGGTGGACCGGAATCAACACCCAGGGCAGAATGCCTCTGGCCACTATTCTAACCGGTGGACCGGACTGGCCCCGACTTACATGGTTTTTCGCTGTAAGTACTTAGTATTTTCCCATGGATTACTTCATTCATATTCATTCAAAGCATTCTTCATTAATCCATGTGAGCGCGGGAGCCCCACTATTATAGCCGGTGGACCGGAAATAAACACATAGGGCAGAACGCCTCTGACCACTATTATAGCCGGTGGACCGAAAATAAACACCCAGGGCCAAACGCCTCTGGCCACTATTCTAACCGGTGGACCGGACTGGCCCCAACTCACATGGTGTTTCACTGTAAGTACTTAGTATCTTTCCTGTGGATTAACTTATTCGTTTGGGTCTGTTGAGCCCGAATCCCCCACTATTATAGCCGGTGGAACGGAATAAACACTCAGGGCAGAACGCCTCTGGCCACTATTCTAACCGGTGAACCGGACTGGGTCGGTCTCATCAGTCTTTCACTTTACGTAATTAATTTCTTATCCGTGCCTTATTGAATCACATCACACCCTTGACATGCATGTGGTTGATACTCTACTTCTTCCCCTCTAGAGGGACCGTCCCATATTTTGAGACTCATACCTCTTCTCACACCCGACATCCACCTTCCGTAGACTTAGGTAAAGTAGCATATAGTAAGACACAAACCCCAAGGATATAGGCCATCCCAACACATACGATATTGACTCCGCATGTCCTCATCCCTCTAGGGTTCCTCCTCAGAGGCCCTAATCGGACCTACGTGGCCCAACTCTTTCGTACTTACCTAAACGTCACTTTGTTCTCCATCTCGCACCTCGTTCTTATTAGAAAATTCCCCAAATGTAATACTTTATCTCCCTAGTTCACATGTGACCGACAGACCCCAGTTGACCATCCAAAACCCTAGTTGACCAGGCCAAACCCTAGCACTTTACTTCCTCAACAAGTAACCTCCCTCTTTCACCCCAAAACCTCTTCTCTCATTTAGAAACACATACTTATCCTTTATATAAGTGAATTCTCACTCTCAACCCCATACCCCCTCCTTCCTTGATCACTTTTACCCTTGTACCCTCCAAATTCCCCATTCTCTCTCAAACCCTAATCAGGCCCCTTAGACACCTTACATCGACCCACGCAAAATTTTGCACCCAAGTCTCCAATCACTCTTAGACTCTCCCAACTCTTACTTACAACCCAAATCAACTTTTCCCACGTAGGGGTCACGCCCATGCAAGATCTAGTCCCCCCATGCAAACTTCCCAAAGGTCCACTTTCCCGTGTTCTTTTATTATCATTTCATGCTACAAACCCTAGCATGCATGTCCTAGAGGGCCATATCTTGTCACATCATCAACATCAAATATCAACATAGAACATGTCATACTCATATAATGTAAGGCACACACATCATACCTCATTATCCACGCTGCGCTACACAAAACGGGTTATTCATAACACATGCATAATGCACATTATCATGGCATACTCATCATTCATCAACACATTATATTACACATAGCACAAGGCCATAGCTTCGTCCTTACCTAGGTAGACACCGGGCTTGGAGCATGCTCCTCTAGCTCTTTAGGGCTCGGATCGGGGTCACCTATGAAAAGGGGAAAAATGCTAAGTATTAGTTTCCCTTATAAATACTATCAACCCTTATTCTAGTTTAGGATTAGGGTTCTTATCCTTAATAGGGGTGTTATACAAAACTAGGGTTTTTACTCTAAAATTATTATGCTAAGCATTACTAATCGATATATCTTTATCTTCAATACTTATCGTTACACTTATATTATTAGACCCGTTAGTTCCATTCTTATAAAACTAGCGTTCGCTAGTCATAGTAAAATAGTGATAATAATAATAATAATAATAATAATAATAATAATAATAATAATAATAATAATAATAATAATAATAATAGTGACACTTATGTTTCAAGTAATAGAACCCTAGCATTTTTAAGATTAAGTCTAATAATGGTGTTAGGTATAGCAAAACAATATTAATATAAGTACAATACCCACATAAGGTTGGATTAAGTAGTAATAACACTAATAGTGGTAATAACCATAATGATAGTAGTAATAATAATAATAATTCCAACACTAATGGTTAAGTATGATGAAAGCTAGGGTTTTGGAGGGATGATGGCCTTGTAAGAAAATAACACATTTATGATAGAGAAATTAATAATGACAATAATAATAGTAATGACGATAATAGTAATAATACTAATAACAAAAATAATAATAATGTTAATAATAAAGATAATGACATTAACTCTAAGTTAAGTATAATAGGGGTTAGGGTTGGAAGGGGTGATAGTATGATAAAATTAAGGATAATAAAGGATAATAATAAAAATGGTATTAATTAATGATGATGATAATAATAATAATAATAATGATAATAAGTATAATAATACTAAGGATAATAAAAATAATTAACACTTGAACAGCAAGGATTTAAGGGTTGGGGGAGTTTAGAGGGCCACCTAGGGTGCTGGTGGCACAGGTGGCGGTGCACGGCACACGGCGGCGGTGATGGGGGGAGAAGGAAGGTGGAGAAGTGGTGGAGGGGGGAGGAAGGAAAAGGAGGGGTTGGCAGGGGAAACAGAGGGTCTAGGGAGGTTGGGGAAGCTCCCTTGGTGGTTTTGGGAGGTAGAGGGGGTGCTGGAAGTGGCGGCACGGCGGTGAGAAGGGCGGCAGAGTTCGAGGCTGGCTTGGTCGGGAAGAGTACTTTGCACGCCTGGGGCGGCGCGTGCAGAGCAAACCAAGGGGTGAGGGAGGCTTGGGTCGGTGGAGGATGATGCAAAGAAGGGTTTCGAGGGTGGATCGGGCGGTGGCGATGGGCGGCGGCGACGGGGTGGCTGTCTGAAGTAGGGGCGGCCCAAGGTGATTTCTGGGCTTTTGGTTTCAAAAACCCCCGAAGCTGGATCCTTGGGGGGTATTTATAGGCTCGAAATGGGGGAGAATCGAGAGAGGGGACAATGGAAGGCAGGTTAGGTGGCGATTCGGGCACGTCGGCAGGCGGTGGCAGGCCGACGCAGGTCTGCCATGGCAGACTTGTGGGCTGGTCGGGAAAAGAAAAGAAAATGTGCGGGGCGGCCTAGGAGTGATGGGGGGTGTCGGTTGGTCGATGGAGGGAGGCTGGAAGGGCAGGAAGGGGGAAGGCGGCGACGTAGGCGGCGCAGACAGGTGGTCGGTGCAGAGGGGGATGGCGGCGTGTTGCAGGTCGTGCGCGGGAGGAAGAAAAGGGGAGGAGGCCGGACCGGTCGGTCCAGGGGAGAAAAAAAAAAGAATCGGCCGGGCGGTTGGGGCGAAGGTGCAGCGGGGCGGGCCTGGCGTGCGAGACAGGGGGAAGAAGACTGATCTGGGCCGGTGGGCTGGCCCAGTTGGGGAAATGGGGGAGAGAAGGGAGAAAGGAGAGAGGGTGGGGGAAGAGAAAAAAAAAAGAGAAAAGGAAAATAAGGGAGAAAAAGGGATTAAGGAAAATAATTAGAGAAGAAAATTAAAATGACTTATGGGGTGAGTTATAGTATTTTTGGTAGATAATTAAAATTTTAGTAATTTATCTTAATATGTCTTATTATATTAGTTTAAAAAGGTAGCTTTTAGAAAAAAAATTGGTTTGAACCTTATTTAAATAAAATGAGTATGATAAAATAGCAATTTATTTATTTTAATTTATTAAACACTCACATCTAATTTGGTATACTTAAAACCCACAAAATAATTTAGTTAAATAAATTTAAAAGGCAAAATCCTCAACGTAATTAAATTAAATAAGTTTAAGAGTTAAATTATTCCTAATAAAAGTAATTTATTAAATTATAGGCTTTTAAAATTTTTAGGGGATTACATTTTGGAACTTAAAAATTTTGTTTAAAATAGTTAATAGCAAAAGCCAAAACACAAAACAAAGAGGTGTCATGCCATATCCAACATAGAAGAGGCGGTCCCTATACTAAGTCTATGTCAGGTGCAAGGAAAAAGTAACCTTATACCTAGAAATCAGGTATAGGAAGCACTTGATTCCACCATGATACATGATACAAAATAGAGAGAAGGGAATAAATAGTAAAAATAGAGGAATAAGAGTCCAAAGAGAGATAGAGATATTCGAATAGCCATACCTTTAACCAATTCATTTAGCGCTCACCCAAAGCAAGCACATCAAGCTAATAATCATCAATCACCTGCAAAACAGGGTAGATCTTCTCATGGGAATGAGTAGCACCTATGAAAAGGATGATCAGTATGTTGTATATTGAGTAAGGTAACAATACAGTCAAAACCAGAAAAAAAAAATCATTGCCCACATTCACAGTGGAAAGTAGTATACATGCGAGATATAAGAATCAAAACAAGGTAATTACTGGTTTGGATTTGTATTGTTAGAATATATCAATATCCATTATTTTATTTACGTTGAGTTCAGGGACCTCACTATTCTCAATCAATGGAACAATTATTCCACCTTAAGGCAAAACGCTCCTGGGCACTATTTTTACCAGTGAAATAGTTAATAACATACAAATCCAAAAAAATAAATTCGACCACTATTCTTACCAATTGAACGATTAATAATATACATCTCCAAGGTAGAACGCTTCCATATAGTGCTCTCATCTAGTGGAACGGACATATACAACAGGTCCTGACTCACATAGTATTCCACTTTACGTGATTAGTGTCTTATAAATGATTATAATCATTATTGGGATTTACTTTAAATTGAGTTTAGGGACTCCACTATTCTCAACCGGTGGAATGGTTATTCCACCCTAGGAAAAAATTCTCTTAGCCACTATTCTTGCTAGTGGAATAGTTATAATACACACCCCCATAGCAAAATGTGTCAGGCTAATATTCTCATCTGGTGGAACAAACATATACAACCAATCCTAACTCATGATATTTCAATTTAAATTATTAATATATTATTCATGATTTATTAAATGAGTAAGAAGCATAATTAATGCAAGCGAAACATCAATATACATATAACAATACTATTCTCAAATATTAAGATGCTCATCTTCCCCAAAAACCCTAAATTCACAATTTAAGTATAACTCTCCCTATATTGATCATTTATCCACCAAATTTGGTACATGTTCCTCAAATAATAGTATCATTAACATACTCAAATTTTTAGTTCTAACTCTCACGTCTTATACATGCGATAATAGCCCTATCTCAAAAGTTACTATCTATAATGCTCCCAAAACCCTAATTTCACAAGTCATAACTTCTCCCATAAGGCTCATATAATTACCAAATTAAATATAAATCCTTAAAATACCAATATTAAAAACATATCCAAAATTTTTTCCCTAAATCTAACATTTTATGCATGTGATAATAACATTACAGTGTTAAGGTTATTATTCCCAAATTAGGCTATTTTCTTATCTAAAGAACTTATGACCTTCATAATCACTCCCAAACACTTCACATGATATTATTAGCATATTTTAATCCGTAAAGAAAGTTAAAATATCAAAATTCTCATATTAATCCATATTGACAAAAATGCCCTTAAAAATAGCCGATAGCCCTTATTTTACGAAAATCCCATATCTTCAATATCCTTTTTTTTTCAAATCCTCCTTTTATCAACAAAAATATTAAATATAATTATTTCCCACTTTTAATAATTTATTAGGTCCATAATACTCTCACACAATTTATACTTATCCACAAAAATACATCCTCGCGTAATATCATCGTATCAGCATATCTTTTGATATTCTCACTTCGTTTCTATCATATAACTCATATTAATATATCATATCATCATCAACATTCATTTTAATAATATAATAACAATAACATGAAAATACACATAATCATACGAGCATTTAACACAAAACCCAAAACATCAACTTGTATCCTTACTAATAAAGGCTATGGTCTCTAAGCATGCTTATCCTAATCCGCTTCTTCTAAAACTTCTAAAATATCACCTAAGAATAATTAAAAAAATAATTAGAGTTATTGATATAATTAATGAAGGGTTAAGGTAATGGAAAGGAAAAAAAATAAGGAGAAACCAAGCTGAGTTAGAAGAATGGTCGCCAGCCAAGAAGGCTAGCAACAACATAACCTGTTGTGGATAGGGAGTGGGAAACGACGAGGAGGGCTAAAAAGGGGTAGGGAATGGTGAGGCTTACTGGAATTGGGGGTAGGGAATGGCAATTTTTGTCAAAGCTAGGGGTGTTTTAGAGGATTTTGTCAAAGGGTAAAGGAGGTTTTAGTGGATTCTGTTGAATCTTGGGGGTGTTTTGGTTAGGTTTGCCAAAGCTTGGGGTGTTTTGGTGATGTTTGGTGCAGCTAGGGGTGAGGAAATGGGAGGTTTTTGCGATGGTGGATTTGGCACAGCAACGGATATTGAAGGTGGGATTTTGGGGGTGTTTTTGGGTGATTTTTGCAACAGTAAGGAGGGGAAAGAAGGAGTGTGTTTGGGGTGGTTTTTCGACAAAAAAATTAGAGGAATAAGGAGGTAGTTTTCAGGGCATTAAATGAGGTATATACATACATATATATATATATACACACACACACACACACACACACATAGAGAGAGGAAGAAGAGGGAGGTTAGAATCGGGTAAAAATTTCAAACCCAAACCACAATCGTAGGAGATAGGAATTGATGGGGTAGGGGTATGCTTGGCAGAAGGAGGGTAAGGTGAGGTAAGAAAATAGAATAGGGTAAGGGTAATTTATTTAGGTACAAAACCAGTTAAGGTATCCGAATAAAAATTATTCAGTTATCTGAGTATGTTTATTTAATGAAATGGATACCGGTTACGACCCAAACTTAGGTTTAAATTTTAATACACACCCTCTAGCACATTTTAGCCTAATTAAATTTTATAACTAATAAGTCATAATAATATTACACATATTAATAATATTTTTAGTACAAATACCTTACAATAATTATTAAAACTAAGACACATAATTATTGATTATAATTATTAAAGTTTTCTGAAAAAGGGGTATTACAATTATAAAAATATGAAATAAAATTAGAAACATTATAGAAATAATAATAATTTTCTATCTAAATTATATTCCATACAGAGCATGTAGTGAGGAATATATAATATTCTATGGTCATAAATTTTGAAATGTTTTTTAAATATAATTTTTAATATATATGTGCATTCATCAATGTCATTCCCAAGTTTTTAAACTTGTATGATTGGTTACTTATGAAACAACATATATCATAAATTTTATTAATTATCATTGCATATAGCAATATAGAGAGACATTTTTTTTTGGTTAATTTTGAAGGTAAATAGTTGCTAAAAACATTTATATTAAGTTAAGATTGAATATATAAAGAAGTGAATATTTGAACTAAATAACTTATGGCAAAATCAAGAGCCAAATTATTATGGATATAATTATATTACAAAAACTTGATTATAATTATCATCCATCCCAGATGAAGGATTACCTATTATGTATAAATTCGTTGTCATAAGGTATGATCTCTTACAAAAAAAAATAAACATATATGATTTCAATAGTATAACTTTAAGAAAGCATAAGAAGAAAATCAATTTTTTTAACCATACTATAGATGATGAAAAAAAAACTGAATCAAGATAAATGAGCATATTAGGAAAATGATATAGAACACACACATGTTAGCACAAAATAAAGTACAGTAGAATAGAGGATATTGTGAAATTGAAATATTACATACATCTAAACATGCTATTACTAGGGGAAAAATAACTAAATTCCGTAGCATACAATTTTGAAGTAGGAAAGGGGAAAGATTGAGAGATACAAAACTTTGATCACTAAATTATTATCATCAAATAAATGTATAAAGTCATATAATTCAAGGGAAGATAGGGCATTTTCATGATAAAATGTAAGGGTGAAAGTTTAAGCGGTGGATAAACATACTAATATAAAAATAATCAAAACATGTGATATACTACCCAAGAAACAAAGAGATGGGTGGAAGAAGAGTCACTTAAATAATACGATGGCATACTTATGAATTTAATGGAGAAACATAAAGAACCAATAATAATGTTATGAAATATAATGTAGTTGTTATATATATAATATAATAGATAAAACAAACATATGTAACTACTATATAATATTTTTTATGATTATTGAGGTGTATTTAGCTTTAATTCAATGAAATAAAAGAGCCAATAATGCTATTAATTAATAAAAAATGGCATATAGTGTAACTAATATTAACATAGTATCTATTATTAAAAAAATGATCATTAAGGTGGATTATAGTTATTGATGAGATTCTATACTTGTAATCGTCGCATTTTCATTAAAATTTAAACATATAGAAAGTAAATCACAACAAAGAAAAATATTGATTAGAGAGAGTTGAAAGATTATAATATGAAATACTTGATGGTTTAATGTGTGAAGTTAATTTTTCATTAGGGGTATAGTATTAAGAAAACTAAATTGGGGTCTAGGTTTTACTATTATATATTATAATAGA
Organism: Tamarix chinensis; assembly: GCA_030549775.1. Taxonomy (NCBI): domain Eukaryota; kingdom Viridiplantae; phylum Streptophyta; class Magnoliopsida; order Caryophyllales; family Tamaricaceae; genus Tamarix; species Tamarix chinensis. The sequence continues at coordinate 57,612,487 of CM060177.1, read as the reverse complement.
TAATATATTTGTGTTGTATAGTTGTTTAATTTTTCTTCTTAAAGTTAATAGATTGCTATTATGTTGTGTATGTTGGTTATCTAAATATATAGGATTTTGAGCTCTATATTGTGGTGAGAGATAGCATTTAAATGACTTTGAAGGGTATAGTCCATTAAGAGGAATGTGTGATTACTTAACTATTAACATTTGTTTATTTGTAATGTCATATAAAGATGTGTTGGTGTTTAGAAAGTGTGGATCAAAATAGTAATACTTAGCACATAACAATGCACCATTTGACTTAGTAATCATTATAACGCTTTCACTTATATTATATTTGCCTTAACACATGGGATACTATTTATCATTATTATATAAAATAAAGAGTCTTGCTTAATTCATTAAAACAATTGTCGTTACATAAAACACTTAGAAATATATCATAGGTAATTAAATTAAACATGTTACATAATGCAAAACACCAAGCACAATATAAGATATTTTCCATATAAAAAGACCAAAATGCAATCACAAAATCCTTATTCACAATTATGCTATACTTACAATACCCCATTTGTATTAACCCTAATTTAGATGCCCTAAGTTATAATTTAATTATTATGACCTTCTAAATTTAATTATTATTATTTATTAAGTTATTAATTAATTTTGGCCTTGAAATCTTTTCTTTGGCTATTATAATTTTTTCCTTTTTTCCTAAACCTAACCAAACAACCCTCACCCCATGTGACTTCCTTTTGATTTGTTCATGCACCATGCTTCCCTAGTTCTCTGTGCTACCTCTTACCAAACGAGACCCATCCGTGCATCACCTGTCAGCCCCGACTTCCCCGACCAAACACACCTTCGATTCCCTCTGCATGTTTTTGTTCCATCAACTCGACCCTGCCTTGCTTCTTTTTCTCTGCCATGCTCGACTGGTTTCCTTTCTTCTCGCGCAGCCCTACCTCGTCCCATCTGCTCGACTGACTCTCACTCAAGTTTTCTTTTCTTTTCTTCTTGAGCAGCCCTGGCCTGGCCATATTTGATCATCCAGCCCCCTTCTGATCCTTGTTTGCATTGGACAACTCTCTCATCCTTGCCCTTCCTTCGTCCTTTTTTCTCCTTATTTTCTGGCCATCCTTGACCCTTCTTCCTTTCTCCCCTCTGTTATTTGTTTCCCTCGACCCCCTTCTTCATTCGTTCCACTGCCCTAGCCCTGATGCCTGGTTGTTTTCTTTTTCCTACTTCGTGCACTGTCGCACACTAAAAGCGCCCAACCACCGAGCTTCTTCATCTAACACAACTTCCCCGTCGTCCACTATTTTGTGTCTCACCAGTCACCAGCATGTTTGAGCCACCGCCATTGCCCTGCCATCATTGGTACTGCATGTGCTTCACAACTCGTGCCAACCCATCTTACTTCCAGCAAGAAGCAATTCACTGCAACAACACAGTCGAGCCACAGCCTTCGGGCCACCATCACACTGTCTTGGTCTCGCCGCACCTTGACTCAGAGCCCCGTCGAGGTTCCTTGCTCGAGCAACAGCGAGCAGCGTGCACCGCCTATCATCAAGCAACCATCACCTTTGAATGATTGGACCACACCACCATCATTGAGACCTCTTTACGCACAAACTCCTGGTGCTCGATTATGTCACATACAACACCAACGGGCAAGCATGTTAGCAGCCCGACCCAAACCCCCTCGTTTGTGTAGCCTTCGTGTAAGCACCAACGTGCAACTCAGCAACTTATCTTCCTCCATCCTTCTTGAGTGTTGATCCCATGAAACCATCCGCCTTGTTTGAGCCTTCCAGCAACCAGCCACCCCTTACATGAGTCAAACATGAGAGTTAGTTAGCCTTCCCTGCGTGTGTGGTGCATGTTTGTGCCATGCATCTGTAGCCTTTGCCTTTAAGTTCTCTAATCATCTTTCCGTAATTCGTTTTAAATTTTATTTATTTATGTTGACACAAATCTTCTAAAGGTATTGAAGATTCGCCTGATTGTAGCTTCTTTTGGAGAAGAAGGAATGAAGATATTCAAGTAATAGTTGATAAAGAATTCAATAAGAATTTAACCTTTGAATGGCATACTATCTAAGATTACTTCGAGTATTCTTAGATAGGATTATTCAATGATAAAGAGAGAATTAACCAAGTGATTTATTTGTATTAGATTTCAATATACTCAACTATGTGTTATAAGGTTGTCAACACCATGCCTTATATGGGAGTATTCCATCACTAATTAGCACATTAAACTAGTATTACCCTATGTAATACATGAATCAACAAAGACTATTGCAAATAAGTAAGTTAACTAGTACATGAAGACAACTGATAAGAATACTAATCAAAATAATGATGTTGACTTAAAATGTGACCTCTTATATTGCTTGATATTCTTTCTATAAATATGCTACATACCTATAAGAATGACTTAAAAAAACTCATTAAGGTTAGTTATATTATTATTATCAAAGATATATAATGTAATATGTTCCATAGTCAGGTATGCTAAATCATTATCATATTCAAGATCTATAGATGCTCCTTCATTATTCTTTCCAAATTAAGTAGAATTTGTCCTCAAATTGATATCACTAAAGTAAGGAAATAAATTACTAACATTAAATATCCTTGAAACACCGCCATAAGATTCAAGAAGTTCAAGATTGTAAGCATTTTCTCCAAATTTTCTATAAATTTTAAATGGTCCTTTTGTTCTTAACATTAGCTTATGTTTTCTTAGAATAGGAAATCTTTCTTTTAGCAAATGTAATGACACTAAATCACCAGGAGAAAATACTTGTTGAGTGCGATGCTTGCTAGCTTGTTTTTAGTAACTTGCATTGGCTCGTTCTATATTCCCCTTGATTTATTGATGAAACTTTTGGAAGAAATGTACTCATTCCTTGGCCTCATAGCTTTTAAGTTCATCTTTTTTCAAGGGTACCATAACAATTGGTATGTAAGGATTCACTCTATACACAATCTTAAATGGACTTGAACTACTTTGATTATAAGAAATCTCTATGTGGGCTAATTAATATCCCAATCTCTATAACTTTACATACCAATCCTCTTAAGAAGGTGTTAAGAGTACAATTTGTAACTTCAATTTGTCCATCATTTTGTGGATGATATGAAGTAATAAATAACTTGGTGCCTAACATGTGCCACAATATTTTCCAAAAGAAACTAATAGACTTGACATCCCTGTCCGAAATAATACTTTAAGGTATGTCATGTAGTCTCACAATTTCTTTGAAATACAAATCAGCAACATGTGTAGCATCATTAGTTTTATTAGATGGAATAAAATAAGCTATTTTATAGAACCTATCTACCACGACCATAATATAATATTTACCTCTTTGTGTTCTAGGAAATTCTAAGATAAATTCCACACTAAATCCTTCTCATAGTTGACTAGGAATAGGTAATGGTGTATATAAACCTTTGTGAAAGAAACTTTTACTCTTTTTACAAGTAACACATTGATTTACTAAAATTTTTACACCCTTTATCATGAGTTGCTAATAGAAATTTTATTGCAATATCTCTAATTTTTTCTAAGTACCGAAATGACCTACAATAGCCCCTTCATGTACCTTTTTTATAAGTAAATCTCATATACTTAACCTCGGTACATAAAGTCTATTAAAATTAAATACGAATCCATCCTATATTGTATAATTACCATGGTTTCCATTCTCTTTACATGCCCAATATTCTTCGTGAAAATCTTCATCATTAAGATACATTTCTTTTAACATTTCAAAACCTAATAATTTAACATACAACATGACAAGCAATGTAGATCTTATGGAAAGAGCATCGGCTACTATATTTTCTTTTCTATCCAAATGTTTGGCAGAGAATGCAAAGGATTTTAATAATTTTACTCACTTTGAATATCTAGAACTTATTTTCTTTTGATCACGTAAATATTTTAAACTTTCATGATCTAAATGTCATACAAAGGGTTTAAGCCTCAAATAATAACTCCATGTCTCTAAACTTCATATGATGGCAAAGAATTCCTTGTCATATATAGAATATTTCAATCTAGCAACATTTAGTTTTTCACTAAAGTATGTTGTAGGCCTCTTTTCTTGTGAAATAACTCCTCCTATACATACCCCACTAGCATCACAGGTTACCTCAAAGAGTTACTCAAAATTAGGAATAGATAATATATGAGCATTGCACAATATATTCTTATGAGTATCAAAGAATTTAGTGGCCTGATTTCCTGAAATGAATTCTCCTTTTTACACGAGTTGAGAGATAGGTGCAGCTATAGCAGAAAAATCTTTAATAAATCTCCTATAGAGACTAGTTAACCCATGAAAACTTCTTACTTGATGTATATCCTTAGGAATATACCACTCTTAAATAGCTTGTATCTTTACAAGATCAAATTTATTACCCCTCACCACTAATAATATAACCAAGAAAAACTATACTTTGAAGCATAAATTCACATTTTTCTAATTTTCCATATAGTTTTGTTTCCCTTAGTTTATCAAATAGTTTCCTTAAATATATAAGATGATCATCTTCATTCTTACTATATACAAGTATGCTATCTAAATAAACTACAATGAAGCCACCTAGGAAAGGATGAAGAATTTTATTCATTAGTTACATAAAATAACTTAGTGCATTACACATCTAGAAAGGTATAACAACCCATTCATAGAGACCATATTTAGTTTTAAAGGTTGTTTTCCATTCATCTCCTTCCCTAACCCTCATTTGATGGTAACTACTTCTTAATTTTATTTTGAATAACACACATGCAGTAAATAGTTCATCAAGCATGCCATCAAGTTTAGGCATAGGAAAACAACACTTGATAGTTATATTATTTACAGCTCTAGAATCTATGTGCATGTGCTAGGTACCATCTTTTTTATAAAATAATAAGGCAGGTACACAATAAGGACTTATGCTTTCTCTCGCATAACCTTTATTCACTAGTTCTTTAATTTATCTGTGTATGTCCTTAGCTTCCTATAGATTACATCTATAGGTAGGCCAATTAGGTAACGACATTCTAAGATTTAAATTTATAGCATGCTCTATATCTCTAATAGGTGGCAGTCCAAGAGATAAATCATTTGGAAATACATCACTCTAGTTATCAAGCAAACTAGTAACACTTGAATTTATAGACTTTTCCTTTCCAAACTGAGATGATTTTACTACTAAGGCATAACAAACACCTTCATCCTCGGTATAATCAATCATTTTGTGTTCATGTAAGAATAAGCTCTTTTTAATATCGAGTGGCTATATATAATCACATTCAGATGGTTTCAACTTACATTTCATTTTATCTTTAAGCACAACATATTCATTAGGCACATACCATAATGAGTTACATTTCTATCATATTACCATAGTCTTCTTAGTAAAATACCACAAGCATCCATAGGTAAAGTATCACATAATACCTCACCATGGTAATCACTAATGTGAAAAGTAATTAGAGTTTGTTTAGTCACCTTATCTCCTTTGTCCTTGTTAAGCCATTGTAATGAATATGGTTTAGGATGTGTATTAGTCACTAGTCCTAGTTATTTTACCATTTCTTTCACTAGCAATATTAATGCATGAACCACTATCTATTATGAACCTAAAAACCTTATCGCTAATTCTACACTTAGTTTTAAAAGTTTTATCCCTTTATGTGGATTGATCATTATGTTGTATTTATAATTCCCTTTTAAGTACAAAACAAGGATTTCCATCCTCTTCATATACTCAAGACATCATCATTAGATTTGGTTTTTAGGTCACCATCATCAATACATGGTTCCTTGTTCTGAATTTCACTTAATTCCCTTGGGTTAGGACATTCTATAGCAAAATGACCATATCCTTTACAGTTGAAATATTTATTATTGGACATTTCACTTACTTTATATTTACCCTTTCCATCTCGATTAGAGATAGTCTTTTTATCATTAGTTAAATAGATATGTATCCCAAGTTTTGATGTAGATGTATTAGAATAAGTTTTGTTGGATGTAGAAGTTGAAGCACTAGTCTTATTATAGGCTTTAGTGGACTTAGTTTTTCTTTCACATTTTAAGGCCAACTTAGTCAAATAATCAAGAGAATCATAGGCAAATGTTTCAACTTTGCCTCTAATCAAGTTATTAAGGCTATCTAAGTATCTATCACACTTTTGTTCTTTTATTTATTGCATGTCACACAAGAGTGATAGTCTTTCGAATTTCTTAATTTATTCATCTACACTAAGAAGTCATTGCCTCAGAGTATTCAATTTGATATACATATCTTGATCACACTCTATAGGCACAAATTTTTTTATTAGGTTTTTCTTTAATTTTTCTCAAGACTTTATTTTACTTTTGTCTTGCCTCTCCCGGGTTCTCTTAAGATTATCATACCAAATCCTAACAAACTTTTATAATTTTGAGAGTTACTAATTTACAATTACGTTCTTCATCATACTCCTTAAACTTCAATATTGCTTCAATTTCTTTCAACCCTTTAAAAAATAATTTGACATCTAATTCATCATAGAAATTAAGAAGGTCAAGCTCTATACCTTTATCTTCAAAATGGTTGTATCTTGGTAGATGATTTGCATTGCCGCTTTGATTGTGGATAAGTGTAATACCCCAAAAATTTCAAAAACCTATATTTTAATAAATAACTTTATTTGAAATAAAATTAGCTTGTAAATTATTTATTTTCATTATTTTATGGATTTTAGAGTATTTAAATTCAGATAACAGTATTTAATAAATTAAAATAAATATTTTTCTATTTATCATATTGTTTTATTTAAATAATTTTCCAAACTAATATTTTACCAACTTATTCCTTTTTAAACTAGAATATTACATTATAATAAATTAAATTATTAAATTAAATAATTTATCAAGAATATTACATTTTATGATTTTATAAATTAATTTAATTTATTTTCCATATTTTCCCATTTTTCCTTTTTCTTTTCCTTCTCCTTTTCTCCTTTTCTTCTTTCTTCTCTTTTCCTTCTTCTCCCCCTTGGGCCGCCCGCCCGGCCTGCTCTCCCTTCTCCCCGCGCACTGGGCCTTCGGCCCGCCTCACCCCTCATCTCCCTCGCGCACCGTCCAGCCTATTCCTCCAGCCCGCCTCTCCTTTTTCCCCTGGACCGGCCGGCTGCCTATTTTCTTTTCCAGCGCCGGTCCACCCGCCATCCTTTTCTTCCTCCCTTCATCTCCCACGCCCGACTCTTCTCTGCCATGGTCGAGCATGCCTGCAACCTCAGCCCTGCAGCTCCCGTGCCTTCCTCCCTCTCCCTCTCTCTCTGCCCCGTCCTTTTCCTTCCCATTTCGAGCCAAACTAACCCCCTGCACCCTCCATTTCCCGCCTGAATTCTTTCCTTCTTCTTCCCTGTCTTCCCCTGCCAACCGACAACCCTGCCACCACACCGCAGCACCGATCGGCCGCCTGCTCCCCCTGCCTCACCCTCTTATTTTTCTTACCCTCACCAGCCCTTCATTCCCACATTTTTCGAGCCTAATATCCCTCCCCGAGCTCCCTCTTATCTCCTTCCTTCTCCCTCCATTTTTTCCCCGTTTTTCTTCTCACCGCCGCCCGCCGCCGCTCGAACCACCAAGCCCAGCCTTGCGCCGCCTTCTGCCACCGCCTACTACCATCCTACACCACCACACAGCCCCTTCGAGCCCCGCACTTCCTCCCTTCTCCTCCTCTTCCTTTTTCTCCTCAGTTTTTCCCCCTTACCACCGAGCCACCTTCAACCACTATTTTCGCCGCCGTCCGGCCGCCTCTGCCGCCTCCCAAACCACCAATCTCCTCCCTGCAACCCCCTTCTACAACCGCCATGCGTTATTTGGCCGAAACCAGCCCTTGAACCCCTCCATTTTCCCTCTCCTTTTCCTTCCTTCACAGCCCCTTCCCCTCGACCCTTCTCGGCAGCCGACTTCGCCGCCTTGCCGCCGCCGTCTCCGCCACCCTATGCTGCCGTGAAACCACCCTTAGCCTCCACCTACACCCCCTCTTCACTTCTGCACCATTCCCTTGCCTTGAAACCTCCCCCAACCACCTTCTTTTCTAGCCTAAATACCCTAACCCGAAAATAATGGATTTTGCTTCCTTCACCCTCTTTGAGCCCTTTTCTCCCCATGATTATGCATGAAACTCACGCTGCTCATGCAGCGTGAGCTCCCCCTTATTTTGGATTTAATTTGGAAAAGTTTTGAGGTATATCCATATTTAATTAAAGTGTTGTATTATTAAATAAATTTGTTTTATAAAGTTTTATCCTTTTTAACTTCTTATTTCTAACAATAATGATGGATATTATTTTTAGGTGTTGAGTTGCTAAATATGCTTGGTAAGATTTGATATTTTGCGGGATTAAGGTAACCGTTAATCCTCCCTTAAATATATGAAAAACGCATGCTAGCACATTTAGGGTTTAGTATGATTTTATGCATGTTTTGTATGCTTAGCATGATAGGTTTATGGTTTCTTATATTGTTTGTTAAAAAGAAATAGCATGATAACTTTTATGCCATATGTAGGTAGGTTAAATAAAGAAGGAGTTGGAATATGGATAGAAATGTTAAATACTTGTTTATGATGTACCATGTTGTTAATGCATGAATGATGTTATTGTTTAAGGGTATTTTAGTAATTATGCTTATGAGGTATATAAATAAATGTGTATAGTTGCTAATGAGTATTATGTTGAAAAATGACAAGTTGGTGGACTTAGATAATAAAAATGAAGTATTAATACCATTATTTTATGTAGTGTTAGAAAGTTCATAAAAATGGTGAATAAAGGGGTTGAGTGGAAATTTTATAAGTGGAAAAGGGTATTTTGGTAAATTTTGAGATAAAAGAATAATATGGTAATTTTATAATTAAATGGCCAAATGATAATTTACAAGTAAAGGATAAAATTGTAAGTTGTGAGAAAGAAGGGTAAAATGGTAATTTTGGAAGTAGGGGTAAAATAGTAATTTTGGATGAAGGAGGGCATTATGGTAATTGTTCAAGTAAAAAGGGCATTATGGTAATTTTGGAGGTAGAGGGGCAAAATCGTAATTTCATAAGTAAAGGGTAATATGGTAAATTGTATAAGTGAATGGCGAAGTGGAAATTTATAAGTAAAGGGGTAATATGGTAAATTGGAAAAGAAGGGCAAAATGTTAATTATGTAAGGAAAGATAAAGATGGTAATCTTGGATGTAAAAGGGTAAAATAGTAATTTGTAAAGTAAAAGAGTATGGTGGTAATTTTCATAAATAAAAGGATATTATGGTAAAATTGGATGTAAGGGGTAAAATGGTAATTTTGTAAAAGAAAGGATATTATGGTAAACTTAGGAGTAAGGGGTAACTTGGTAATTATGATAACGACAAAAGATAATCTAGCAATTAAATTATGATTGTAGAAGGGCAATTGGATAAGTATGATACTATAGAAGGGTAATTTTGGTAAATTAACCAACTAAAGGTCATCATGGTAATTTTAATAATGGAGAAGGGTAATATAGTAATTTTGATTATGAAAAAGGGTAAATTAATATTGGTGATTATGAAGAGGAGTAAGTTGGGATTTGTGATAATTAAAAAGGGTAAATGGCAATTAAAATAATTAAGAGGGGTAAAATGGTAATTATGATAAAGGAGAAGGGCAATTTGGTAATTTGTTCAACTAAAAGGGCAATTTGGTAATTTAGCCGATAAAAGGGTAAAGTGATGATTGTTTAACCAACTAAAGGGGCAAAATAGTAATCATGATAATGAAGGAGGGTAATTTAGTAATTTATCCAACTCAAGGGCAGTTTTATAATTATAACAAAGGAGAAGGGCGATTTGGTAATATAACCAACCAAAAGGGAAATATGACAATTTTAGTAATTATAAGGGGTGAACGGTGGTTTAAAAAGTGTAGGAGACAATTTGGTAATCTAAAGTGGACAAGGGGTAATTTGGTAATTATGCAACCTTAAGGGTAATGTGGTAATTTATCAAGTAAGGAATGGATACTTAACAATGATATAAGTAAAGGGCAAATGAGTAATTTGTACCTAATATGTCTTTGAGATTGTGGAACATTAATATGATTAAATAATGTTGATTAGCCAAGTAAGAGTATCTAATGATTAGTGTGGCCTTGATGGTTTCTCTGTGACATCCTGGATAATCCTCTGAATAAGAAACGATTAATGATATCAAAACGATTGAAAGTGAATAAGTATCGGATTATCGTGCTTTATGTCACCACCTTAATTAAGACACTATTACTTAAAGTGAAAGACCTCGAGATCGGGAATGGTGACTCCTTAGGGGTCGCTACCCTAAGGACGTGGTTTAGTCCACGATTATTCTGGTATTTGCTGGTGTGCCTTTGTGCCCCAGCCAGGCCCTATCTCTTACTCTTCCTAGCTCTACAGACCTAGTTAGGGGGTATGCATACTTATGGATTAGGTGTCCTTGTCGGTAGGGTACTGAGTTAGCTTTATGCACCAGTACGACCAGGTACCTTTGCGTCCTTGGGTTCATGGTTAAAGGGTACTGAGTAGCTGATATGCACCGGTACGACCGGTGTACCTTTGTGTCCCGGGTTATCGATCTCCCAATCGAGGCAAATAAATATGATTGATGTGCTGATTAACGAAAGGAAAGATACTATTATTGAAAGTGAAATATTAATGAGCCGGGCCCAAGTGATTTATGATTTTGTGTACCGGTCCACCGGTTATAATAGTGGTCCAGGAGCGTGTTGCCCTGGTATGTGATATTGCGTACTGGTCCACCGGTTATAATAGTGGTCCAGGAGCGTGTTGCCCTGGTGTGTGATTATGAGTACCGGTCCACCGGTTATAATAGTGGCCAGGAGCGTTGTGCCCTGGATGATGATTACATATATATTCCGGTCCACCGGCAATAATAGTGGGGGTCCCGAGCTCAATAAAATCAGTTATGTATGTGAATAAGATTATGGAAAAATACTAATCACTTATAGTGGAACACCATGTGAGTCGGGGCCAAACCGGTCCACCGGCAAATAATAGTGGTCAGGTGCGTTCTGCCCTGTGTGTTTATCTTCCGGTCCACCGCCAATAATAGTGGTCAGAGGCGTTCTGCCCTGTGTGTTGACTTCTGGTCCACCGGCTATAATAGTGGGGTTCTCGTACTCACATGGATACAAAATATGATATTGATGGATTAATGACAGAATAATGGCTTAAGGCCCAAAGTATCGATCGTGACTTATAAAGTATTATGTTTGTTATTGTTATGTATGCATCTCTCATTATTTATATGTGTGTGGCTTGCATTATGTGTCGTATGCGGGCCTATCTTTAAGTGTGGTATTAAAGGATTACTCAGTACCGTAGTACTGAAGGGATTCTCTTTATGGGGCCCCTGCCTATTCAATGGGCAGTGCCCTTGCAGGTATTTTCAGGTGCTACTCAAGTGGGTTACGCGAAGGAGAGTAAGGAATTTTTCGGTATCATGGCTTTTTCTCTTTCTCATTTAATTTCTCGGTTTTAAATGTTAACGTTGTTAAAGTAACCACCCTTGGTGGATTTTATTCCAGAAAACGATTTGATGCACTACTTTGATTTAAATATGTTGAAGCTTGCAATTTACTCTGATTTATGCATGTTGAATGTCTTTCGAATTGTACTTCATTTTCTTAGCCTTAGCACTTGGTACTGGAACGGTATGAGTGAACCGGTCTGGTACTAAGTGTGGCGGTAATACTCCCAAAGTTCACGTTTTGTTTATCTGCTTTCGCTATTATCTTTTAATAAAACGAAATTTTTCAGTAGTGAATTTTGGGGGTGTTACAATAAGTCATTGGATCCATTCTTTTGTGATCTTTCTTCATACTCCATTCGAGTATTGATGTGGTCACCTCAAGCTTGGACTTCCCTCCTCATCATGCCTTATACTCAATCATTTGTATCCTCTATAGTGTTGGGCATGTGTTGGATAGTCTCTTAATCGGCTACCCTTGATTCTAGCATTTGGAGTTAGCTTTGAATGGAAGGAAGTTTTTGTGGGCTTGAAGTATGTATTTATGTGTTCCATATAAGGAGGAAATATAAGGATTTAGGTAAAAGGAGTGTAGCAAAGGATGATTACAAAGAAGCTAAAGATTGGGGTGCATCATGGAGAGTTCACGTTGTAAAGAAGTAGTAGAGGCAAGAGCTCACACAACCTAGCCCAATTACAACAATGACAATTAATTACATTTCCTTACTCAAGAAAAAATATATATAAAGTAAAAAAAAAATCTTATCTCTTTGTCCATGTTATAATTGATTTCTAGTGAATGAATTTGTGTTTCATCTTCATTTTCCATTTTTTCGTAGCTTTTGAACTCTTCGTTGTTCTCTAGTTTGTGTTAGTTTTGTGCCTACGTTGTGAAGAAGTGAGGAAAGATACATTATAGAGAATTCAACAAAGAAGTGAAATATAGGGATGAGTTAACCAAAGGGACAACGATTATAAAATCAATTCATCACAAATGTCTTCCATCTAGTAAATATATATATTTCAAATAAGAAAACTATTAAAAAAGAAATGATATTTATTTTAGTCCAAGTGAAGACTAATATTTTGTTTGTTTTGGAGTGAAGGGGATGCTTTAACTTATTCACTTTTATTTATTTTGTGTGTGAATATTTTTAACATATTCATCTAGGTTACTCAATGTTAAATTTTTTTCCTCCATTTACAATTTTATTTTTATTTTTATTAACTTTAATTCAAAGAATAATAGATGTGATAAAAATTAAAATAAACTTTTATCTATTTAGAGAGAAGTACTTTCAACCACTAAATTTTTCTTACTTTTATTAACCTTTAATTTAAGAGATATAGATGTGGGGGAAAAAAGTGAACTTTTATCAAGGTGGAGAGAAATACTCTCAACCTTAATATAGTTTATATTCACTAAAATTTAACTAAACATTATAAGTATTATTTATTTTATTTAATTAATTTCATTTAAACAAGATCTTAAAATATTAACCCACGCCATAAATATTTTGGTTTCGGATTTAAATAAACTATACAATAATATATACAAATACAAAGCTCTCTGAATCCTCCTTTGATTTGCTATCCCACGCCAAACCAGCACGGGCAAAGAACGCTGGCGACTGCAGTAGAAAACAAACGAAGCACCCCCGTTTTTCCTTTGTCTCAAATTACTGCTGCAATAAATTCATGAAAATAATGCGGAGCAAAGAATGCCGAAACTCATTTCAGGTTTGAGGACTACACGTGATACTTTCGTCCTTTATTCTTTAATCTAGGAGGATTCTTTCGAGTTTCAACCGATCTTGAAGACATCCAGGTATGCGGAGTTCATGTCGCTGGCACGACTTCTCCAATTATGCGTATAGGTTCATATCGTAGACCTAGATCCCTCTCCGTTGATTGTTCTGTCCGGCGTCAAGGCCCATGATCCGATATCAAGTTATACTCTTTTGAATCTATGATGATTATGATGAGACGAGTTATTCCGTTGCAGGTTGGGAGAATTTGGCGCAAGTGAAGGTTAAATCTTGGGGACGCTCCTTCAATTTCTGTCCCTGAACGGTCGCTTTAAGGTTTTGCGGTCCTAGGGCTTAAGGTCATAGGGTTCAGCTGATTTCTTGTGATATAACGATCAATGGCTCCTGGGTTTAATTCTGCCCGCGAAATTTAAGAGCTAGAACATCGCTATGGTATTAATTGCTATACATAACCTAGTTTTAAGTTTCCTGCGATTAGATGTCCTAAATTGTACGGCTTCTGATTTATGAGATTTATTGGTTCAAGAAAAAGCCTGAGCTTGAGTTTCAATGGCCAATCCGCCAAGTCCTTCCTCCGCCCCATCTATTTCTGTTATGACCCCAAGTCCAGAGGCTGCCGCCCATGCTAGCAATAATAAATCAAATCCCAGTCCTGCTTCCGCTTCTGGATACTCCCAGGTTGCAAGATTTCCTCCATCGCCCTTGCTACAAACAGATCTAAACCTATTCCCTTCTTCGTCTGTAAGGAATCCCAATGTGTTATCTCCTGCCAGTGGTATCAACAGTGGTAGTCCTGCTCCTCAATTGAGCACTCCTCCTGGTCCCCCTGTCTTTTCATCACCACTACGCCCCGCTGCCGTCCCTTTTAGGACAACCCCCGCATCTCCTCAGCCAATTGCTTTCTCTCCTGCTGTACCTTTGCCTCCATCATCTCCTCCCAGTTATTCAAATGTTGCTGAGCAGAATCTGGTATTTGATCCAGTAGAGGAGTCCGTAGCCCTTGGAGGAGCACCACACGTTTTATTTTCAGCGCATAAGGTAAGTCAAAAATACATTATAGATCTTGTGGTTATACATTTATGCTGCTTCTTGTGGCAGGCGTGTGTAACCAGTGCATTTTATATCTGGTTGTTACAGTTATGTGGACACCTTTTTGAAGTGGCATTACGAAGTAATGCTGTTTGATTTATTCCAAAGCATTGATCTTGAATTTTTGTGTATTTTGTGAACTGTATAAAGTCATATCTTTCACTCAAAGATGTACTGTGCTCAACATCTGTTGTAGTTGTTTTGGTGATTCCCACTCACCATGCAGTCTTTATTCTGGTTGGCGTACAGCTGTCCTTTAATATTGTTGGTTTGCATTATTTGATGTTGAGAATATTTTTTGTTTCTTACATGTTTATAGGAGTGTTTCTGAAGAAAAATTACTTTTTCATTTAGTTGAATTATCTAGTGCTGGAAAATTTCCCGTGTGGTGCTCTAGCTGCAGCCTGTTTATGTTCCGGTTTATTTTGCTCAAAATTTTTACCATGTGTTTTTCCTTTGAAAGATATTGAGGCAGAAAAAACAAGCAAATGTACCAAGTTTAGGGTTTGGTGCATTGGTTTCTCCTGGAAGGGAGATTTCTCCTGGCCCTCTGATAGTGCAGCGGGATCCTCAACGTTGCCATAATTGTGGGGCTTATCCGAATCTATATTGTAATATTTTACATGGCTCAGGTCAATGGCAATGTGTGATTTGTGGAAACTTGAATGGCAGCGAAGGGGAGTATGTGACATCCAGCAAAAATGAGCTTCATAACTTTCCTGAACTATCCTTCCCGTTGGTTGATTATGTCCAAACTGGTAATAGAAGGCCTGGTTTTGTTCCTGCTTCAGATTCAAGAATGTCTGCTCCAATTATTCTTGTGATTGACGAATGTTTAGATGAGCCCCATTTGCAACATCTGCAGAGTTCTCTGCATGCTTTTGTTGATTCACTTTCATCTACAACAAGGATTGGAATTATTTCATATGGACGGACTGTTTCAGTTTATGACTTTTCAGAAGAGTCAACTGCATCAGCTGATGTGCTTCCTGGTGATAAATCTCCAAGTGTGGAATCTCTCAAAGCATTGATTTATGGGACAGGAGTATACTTGTCACCCATGCATGCCTCACTTCCAGTGGCACACACGATATTTTCTTCATTTAGGCCACACAAGAATGATATTTCTGAGGCTTCACGAGACCGGTGCTTGGGTACTGCAGTTGAGGTTGCTTTAGCCATAATTCATGGGCCATCTGCAGAAATGTCTCGTGGGATTAAGAGGACAGGAGGCAATAGGAGAATAATTGTTTGTGCTGGTGGTCCAAATACATATGGCCCTGGATCAGTTCCCCATTCTTTCAGTCACCCCAACTATCCTTATCTAGAGAAAACGGCAATAAAGTGGATGGAGCAATTAGGTCAATCAGCTCATCAGCAGCACACTCTGGTTGATATTCTGTGTGCTGGTACATGTCCTGTCAGAGTCCCTGTTCTTCAGCCTCTTGCTAAGTCTTCTGGAGGGGTCTTAGTACTTCACGATGACTTTGGAGAAGCCTTTGGTGCAAACCTGCAAAGAGCATCCAGCAGGGCAGCAGGAGCCCATGGTTTGCTAGAGACACGCTGCTCAAATGATATACTCATCACTCAAGTTATTGGTCCTGGCGAGGAAGCACATGTGGAAACGTGTGAAAGTTTTAATAATGATGCCTCTATTTGCATTCAAATGCTTAGTGTTGAAGAAACACAAAGTTTCTCAATTTTTATGGAAACCAAAAGAGATATCAAAAGTGATTACATTTTTTTCCAGTTTGCTATACAATACTCAAACATCTACCAAGCTGACATCTCAAGAGTGATCACAATCAGATTGCCGACTGTTGATAGTGTTTCGGCCTATCTTGAGAGTGTTCAAGACGAAGTAACTGCAGTACTTACCGCCAAGAGGACTCTTTTGCTAGCTAAAACTTTTTCTGATGCAATTGACATGCGAGCTACTCTTGATGAACGAGTTAAGGATATTGCTTTGAATTTTGGTTCTCAGGTACCAAAAGCTAAGCTTTATCGGTTCCCCAAAGAACTTTCCTTGCTGCCAGAGCTATTATTTCATCTTAGAAGAGGTCCTCTCTTGGGAAGCATTGTAGGTCATGAAGATGAGAGATCTGTGCTTCGAAATTTGTTTTTAAATGCATCATTTGACCTGTCTCTTCGCATGGTGGCACCTCGATGTCTCATGCATCGAGAAGGGGGAACTTTTGAAGAGCTACCAGCTCACGATTTGGCTATGCAGTCTGATACTGCCGTTGTTCTTGATCATGGGACAGACATCTTCATTTGGTTGGTATGGTCTTACTTCTTCCCCCTTTTTTTCTGTCTGGACGTGGCTTTTTTTAGTTCCTCTTTGGCATGAATTTTTCTTTTTATTTTTTTAGTGGTCACTTGTTGAAGAAAACATTTGTATGTGATTGTTTCTTCTGCATTTCAGTCGATATTTGGCTGTTTATATATGGGATATGATTATGTGGTATGGAGGCAGGATGTACTGAAAAATCTGGGACATTTTTGCAATAAGTATTATCGTTTAATCTTTTATTCGTTCAACAAAGTTTGGTGAGACCCCCCTGGGCCCTGCGCGGGCAGAAGTCTTTTTTGATTTTGTCTCCGTGTGTTAGTTCATTGTCTACTTAATAACTATCATGCAATGTAAATAATGCTGGTCAACCATGAAAAATTTCTTTGTTTAGAGTTTTTTAGTCGATCATGAATGTTTGCTTTCATGGTGACCAATGATACTTCTTTCATTCAATTCTTATGGATCTCATACGTATTATTTTGGGCTGCAGGGTGCTGAGCTTGCTTCCGACGAAGGAAACTGTGCAGCTGCACTAGCAGCATGCAGAACGCTGGCAGAAGAGCTGAGTGAATCACGTTTTCCTGCGCCCCGGATACTTGCATTTAAGGTAAGTATATCGTTGGTGAACATTTTGTTGACGTTCTTATTTGTTTCATGCTGACTTGAAATGCTGAAAGTTGGTTGGTTGTGGGTCTGTTGCAGGAAGGGAGCTCTTCAGCGAGGTATTTTGTTTCTCGCTTGATCCCAGCACGCAAAGATCCGCCCTATGAGCAGGTAAGTGTTGAGAAGGGTAAAAATGCCTCATTTGTCCCTGGCTTGATTACGTGGGATGCATTTTGATGCGTTCACTCTCTGCACATATAGGAAGCAAGATTCCCGCAGCTTAGAACATTGACGGCAGAGAAGAGGGCCAAACTGAAAAGCAGTTTCATCCAGTTTGATGATCCCAGCTTCTGTGAGTGGATGCGCAGTCTAAAGCTTGTTCCACCAGAACCCAGCTGAGAGAGATGATGAATCCATTGTGGATTTATTGTTTCTGCGCAGGTGTGAGAGGATCTTCAAATTCGAATAATAGCAAGCTCCCATCTTGATTTGATTTTATTGACAACATAGAGACAATATAGTTATTGAAACAACTTGCAAGCGCAGATAGTTTGTGGAAGAATATCAGATCCTGAGATTGACCGTGTTGCTCATTTCTGCCATAGAACTCTGTTTTCTTTGATATGTCATTTGCTGTTAGATTGTATTTTCCGGTTTCTTGATTTACTTGTGCCTTAGTTTTCTCTATTTTTAGGGCAATAAAGAGTTTTATGGTAGGGCAATAACTTTTGAGGCATTACATAATATAAGGTACAGAAAGCATGTACATGCGATCTCTAGCTCCGAGACTCCTTCAATTATACTTGTTTGATCCAAATGATTGTAATCAGACTAAGGTTTTGTTCTTCTAAATTTATTCACAATTTATTATGTCAGCTTGGAATAACACCAATTAAATCAAGTTAGATTAGTATTAATTAGATTATCTGGACATAATAATAAAATATTATTAATAATAATACCGGTAAATAATAGTATATAATAATAGATAGTTATATTATTACCCATTATTATATTTTATTATATGCTATTTAGTTTGATAATAATACTATTAAATTATCATTAAATATTAACATTTTTTATTATTATTAATCATTACTAATTATTATCTATCATTCATTCAAAATAGTGAGGAATATTATTCTTTAATATAAATTTAACCATTAGTAAACATAATATAATAATTACTAATATGTATAATAACATTATTATTTATTGTTAGCAATTAATATTGAATTTTATTACTAATTATTATTGTTTTGATGTGATTGTTGTAATATCAATGATGATAATAAATAATTAGAGCAAATGTGTGACATGACCTAAATTAGCTTATAAGTTAATTTTTAACTTATTGAAACTAACTTTATTTTTAAAGTTTTGTTTAATAATTAACTTTTTTATCATATTATAACCTAGTTTTTAAAAAGCTATTTAAAGTAGTTTTTTAGCTAATTTTATCAAATATACTACAAATTAATACCTATGAAATAAGATAAGATTATATTATTTCAACAACAATACCTGAAAGAGAACATAACTTAACATTTCTTTGTATGCATCAAATGAAGAATGCACAATTCGTAATTTGGTAATGAAATACTCAAACCATTAGTTTATGGAAATTTATTTGGCATAATAGTTGGCTAAATGATAATCTTATCTTAAATTTATGTTATAAGACTTGATAATTTTTATTTTTATTTTTGGTTTGATAGTAAACTTTGTGATTATTTTATGTAACATAGAGGGGCATCGAAATATGGTAATGGAATCGGGATAATCTCCGTTTTATATATTTGTTTGGAGTAAATGGATTATTCCATTTAAAATATTGTTCTTGTTACAAATCTATTATATAAGGGTCGTAAAGTAGGAGAATATTTTTTTTGTTCTCATTATTCTCATGTCAAACTTCATTTAAGTTTTGATAAAAAGAAAAAAACTAATGATTGATGAATGCTTATAATAATATTTTTACGAATGATAAAATTATTATTCTTATAATTTGACTGGTATCAATATTTGAGAATGTAAAATAAAATAGAATAATTAATTAAAGTTTCTCCCCTCAATTTCTTATGTTTGAAATAAAGGAGAAAATAGAATAGATAAATATCATCTATTTCCACTCTTTTTATTTATAAAATTTGCATATTCCCATTGTTTATGATGTAGGAGCATCATCATTTGTTGACATGATCTCTTCGTTTATTTTTTTCAAGTTTGAGAGTCAGAAAATTTCTTTACTAGGATAAATTAATCATCCAACAAAACCTAGTCATACAAGTTATGCAAACCTTATCAATTCACCTTTTGTACCATCCATAAAACATCTAAAAAGAGGGCATCTAAAGCCACATTTTTTTCTCAAGTTTCCCCCCATCTTTTTACCCATTTTCCTTAATATTTTAGCCCTAAAAATTCATTAAAAAAAATGCAACCCATTCTACATTCTTGGAAGCTACACAAAACATCTACAAGTCTCTCTCAAGTTGAATGTCAAGTCATTTTTAGCACTTGGGAATAACAATGCAGATTTAGAGAAGAACATTAAAGTTTAGAAGATATTCCTTATTTCTTTATATTACTTACAAGATTAAAAAGACATTTTTCTCTTTCCTTTTGAGTATTATGGTTGTTATATCAGTTAACATGTGTTAATGGTTAAGGGAAATTCAAAATCCTCTCTTAACTTCCACCCTTGTGACAGAAAATCATGGTATGGAACTTAGGTAGATTTTCCCCTTTATTTTATTTGTATTAGTTGACTACATTGTAACCTTAAATCCTACACTTCTTCTATAAGTGTCAGAAAGGGAGGGAACTCAACCTTTTAGCTGCTCATTTTCTCTCTATGTACTGGGATTTTTCTCTTTAGTTCTCAAGTGCAAGAGTTTGAAGAATTTGAAAAAATATTTCAAGATTTATCTTAAGAGTTTGAACCTTAGGTGGTTCTTAAAAGTATTACTTCAAGGGTTACCGAGAATCAAATTTTATCCACTCAAGCCTCCCCCATTTTTCTCTTTGTTTAGGTTATTCTAAGGTTTCTTGGAACACCAATACCTATCAAGACCCAAGTTAGATCTCATATTCATCAACTTGGTATTAAAGCTTAGGTTATAGTAATTTGGGTCTTATTTGTCTTCCTATCATCCTTTTCTAAACCAAACACACATCATTTTTTTCCTAAAACTAAACACCCCTCGCTTTCTCAAATCTAATCCTATTTTTTTTCCCTTACTAAGATGGTTGAGCCTTGAGGAAACAAATAATTTAAGAAGGGATAGAGCCATTGAGTCTCTTCAAATTTATATGAGAATAGTACTTGTTATCTTGGAAACATTAATCCCTAATATGGCTTAAGATCAACAAAAAATAATGCCCACATTTTGTGAACCATATGGAGATGTCGAGTATATTAGTAGTGAGGAGGGAGAAGACTCATCCTCAAGTGATTCATCTATGGAGCCAAGGAGGAGAAATAAAAATAAATAAAAGGATAGAGTATTTATGATATTAGGGTTGAGGTCTTGGGGTTTGAAGGTAATCACAATCCCAAAGAAGTTTTAGAGTGGAAGTTGAGGTGTAGTAGGTTGTTTGAGGCCAAGGGCTCTTCCGACACCAAAGCCTTTAAGGTGACAATTCTTAAGCTCAAAGGCCATGCCTCCTTACAGCGGGAGAATGTAGTTCATAAAAGAAGAAAAAGGGAAATTTTGAAAGTTAAGTCTTGCTTGAAAATGAAAATTTTGACGAAGGAGAGATTCCTTCCTCCTTCTTTCACTAAAGACTTGTACAAAAAATATTTCTCTTTGAAAAAAGGGTCATTAAGTGTAGATGAGTACATTAGAGAGCTCAAAAAACTCTCTATGAGACTTCATTTGGATGAGCTAAAGGAATACACTGTGTCTTGGTTCCTTGGTGGCCTTAAGTAAGGCATAGCTAGGAAGGTGGAGATGCATAAGTATTATAGTTTGGATGAGCTTTATCATCTTGCTATCAAGGTCGAAAAGCACAAAAGGGAGAATAGGGTCGTGAGTTATGGAGGTCCAAACAAGGGATTTAGCACCCGAAGGAGGTTCCTGCACCATTTAAAGCCCCTTCTACACCTTTGACAAAATATGTGAGGAGTAAAGGAGTGGAAGTTGAGAATTGAACCAAGAGTGTTAGGTGTTTTAAGTGTCAAGACTTGGGACACTATCAAAATGAGTATCTTAACAAGAGGATAATGACCATGGTAGATTTGGAGGAAGCTAATCGAGAGGAGGAAAGCAAAGAAGAGGAGGAAGTCTCAGCCCTTAACAAAGAGGAGGAGTTTGCACCATTGGATGTGGGAGAATATTTGATGATTAGAAGGGTTTTGCTGTAATACCTTGAAAATTTACTTAACCTAATCCTACATCATTTATATCCTAATTTGAATCTAATCTCAAAAAATATTATTTTTAGCTTTAATCTAATTTCTTAATCCAGAAACTTTAATCGAATCTGAAACCTTAACTTAGATAAACTATAATTCGTAAACCAAATCAAAATCCACTAGAATTTCCACTAATCCTAATTACTTATGGTTAATCCAAAATCACCTAATCTAATCCTAACCCCTAACCTCTTCTTCCCTTTTCTTTTCTTTTATTTTCCTTCTTCTCCTATGCCAATTTTTTTATGGCGTGAAGGAGTTTGACTCCTCTACGACACCATCACCTTACCTCCCACATGCGTCCACTCACCATCACCTTGCCACCCTCACTGACCATCATCATCATCCCTCGTGCCTATCTTCTTTCTTCTTCTCTTCCCCTGTAAAGCTGACCACCATCATCTCCTCTACCACTCTTCTTCTTATCTTTCTCATCCTTACACAACCCATACTCATAACTATTTCCATCACCTGTATTTTTCATCACAACACACAACCATCACCTCCATTATCACCCTAGTGACATGTACCATAACCCTGCACAACTATCGCACACCTCCCCCTCTATTTTCCTTATCTCGAATTCACACCATACACACACACATGCACACCCCCTCCACACACACACACACACACACACACACACACACACATATATATACTATATTATACTCTCCTTCTCCCTCTTTATTTGACCTCCATTCTATCCTTTCTGTGTCAAAAAGCCATTGCCCAAGCTCACTCTTCTTTTTTCCTTCCCTTTTCTTCTTCTTCTTCTTCCTCCTTCTTTCCCTATTTTTGGCCTTTGCAGCACCCATTCCACCACCATGCACCACCTCAACCACCACTCGCTACCCATTGGCCGGTAGACCAAACAAAAAGGTCACCCAACCTTCCCCCTCGTCGTCGCCGCCGACCACAACCTCTTTTTCCTTCTTTTTCCTATCGTTTGTCACACTTTCATAGAGTGCACGCCCTATGCACCGCCTACTATACGGCCGTGCAACACTTAAAATATCTTGTTGTATAGTCGTGCAAATTTTGCATCGCTTGACTGTGTGTCTTTTTTTCTCTCAGTTTGATGTGCACTCCTATTGTATAGCCATGCAACTTTTGCACCACCTAGCCATGGATCATATTTTCTCTTGACCAAGAGTTGCACCACCTGCTGCACAACCATGCAATTTCCTATTTTTGGTCGTGCACTCCTATTTTTACCCCCAAACCTTGTCTAAACACCACCAAAATTTAACCATAATTCCACCATACATTCCTCTACACTTACATATAACTCAAGCTTCCATTTGACTCCAATTATTTCCATTTTTACTCTACTCTACCTTAACTTTTTCCTCAATTTTAGTCTTCAATCCTAATTATATTTTTATCTTATTTTCATAGGTAATTTTCTAATGACCTCGGAGAAGGTCTAGGATTTACGTGCATAGAGCCCGGTATCTTTATCGGTAATGATACATATCGTAGCTAGGGTTTTATGTGATACATGTATTTTTATATGTGCTTTTGTGTTGAGTATGTTGTATTGAGTAATTTATTTATGGAAATTTTATGAAATAATATTCTTGAGAGTGATAAATTATGTAAGTACGTATTTGGGTATAATGTTGGATATAATATATCTATGGAATACTAAGGATATGTACTTCGGATAATGATTGAAAATTTATATATATTAGTATTGGGTTTCATAAGGCCTTCGGGATTTTTGGCTACCTTGAGGGTATTATAATCATTTGAGGATAATTATGTGGTAGTACTTATATTGTTCGGTTATATGTCTTGCATCAACCCTAAATAAGATACTAATCGTTTAAAGTGAAAGTTCATGTGAGTCGAGTCGAGGTGTTTATATAGGTCCATTACATCAGATAATAATAGTGGCTCAGGTGTGTTATCTTTGAGAGGTGCATTAGTCTGTTCCACTAGATTAAGAATAGCTGGGCCCTATACTTAACATGAATGAAAATATGATTAAGAGATAGAGTATAAATGGAAAGATACTAATCATTTAAAGTGGAAGACTACATGAGTCAGGATCAAAGTGTTGAGTCTATTCCACCGAATAATAATAGTGGCTCTGGTGTGTTTGAAATACCCCCAAAACCCTAATTTAGGAAATCATGGCCGAATAGGGAATTATTAGGAAATTGATTAAAAATAAACTATTTTAGTGAAATAAAAGGGAATTAATTAGGATAAATCAAGAAGGAGTTTATAAGTGTTTTAAATATGAGGACTTTTATATTTTAAGATAATTAAGGATTTTCATCGGAAATTAATTAAATAAATTATTTTATTTGAATTAAGAAGGAGGAAATAGTTTTAAGTTAATAAAAACTTTATGAATAATTTGATTGGAGAAAATTAGATTGTTTTGTTAATTAAAATGGAATTTAAGAAATTTCTTCAAAAATCCCTAAATTAACCTAAAAATAGAATTTAATTATTGTTTTGATAATTATATTTATTAAAATATCCTAAATTACCCAAATTATACTAATTAAGCCAACCACTAATTTTCCTATTTTTTTCTTTTTCCTTCCCCGCTTTTCTCCCTCCTTTTCCTTTTTCTTTCCTTTCCTTTTCTTCTTCCCCCGACTTGGGCCGGCCTGCCAGGCCCAACACCTTCCCCCCCTCGCGGCCCGTCCCTCTCCCGCTCCCCTCCTTTCCCTTTTCTCCTGGCCGGTTCGGCCCGCCCCTTTTCTTTCTTTCTTTTCTTTTCTGCTGGACCGCTGGTCCAGCCTCTTCCTCTTCTTCCTCGCGACGTCGTCGTCTACCTCTCGCCACCTGCAATCGAAAATTTTGCCGGGAAGCTTAGCTTCAATGGCACGCCATTTCCACCGGTCATTTCACCCTTTCATCCCTGTTGACTTCCCTGCAGATGTGACCAATCAATTCAACCATTCCCACACGTAATCCTCTTCTTCTTTTTCTCCGACGAGTCTCGGTCTACAACAGCAGACCTGCGTCGGCCAGGCCTCGCCGGACACGCAACACCCTAACCCCCTACTCCCCCTCGAGCCTTGTCGTTTCCCGTCCTAGTTTCCCTATAAATAGCCCTAAACATTGCCTTAATCGGGTTCGATATTTGGAAACCAGAAAACCAGAGCCGCACACCGCCCCACCTTTAGCCGCCCTCCTCCCGCCCTTCGCCACCCACCGTTGCCGCCTGCCCGCGCAACCAACATCCTCCCTGCACCTCCCTCTACACAACCAGACTACTAACTCCCCCTTCCTTGCCTCGCACGAGTCGCCTTGGCCGCGCGAAGTTGCCTTCCCGAAACTGCCTTTCGACCCCTAGCGCCACCTTCGTGCCGCCAGCGCCGCGCCACCTCCACCGCCACCGCCACCTCCGCACACTCCCAAATCCCCAAATCAACCAGCGGTTCCTGCTCTACCACCCTACCCTCCGTTTTCCCCTACTTCCCTCTTCCCTAGCCTCCATCTCCACTTTCCTCCTTTTCTCCCATCCTCCGCCGTCGCCGCTGCCGCCGCGCCGCCTCCACCACCTCAGCCAGGTTGCCCCAAATTTCTTGGACAGTTGAACCTTAGACCTACAATAATAGAAGGGGTTAATAAATTTTAATATTATTATTAACTATTGTTGTTAATGTTATTATAATTATCATTAACCTAATTATTATTAATACTATCACTATAATTACTATTAATACTACCATTATTATTATTATTGTTATTATTAGCAGGCCCTAAGAACTTCTAATTTATGGTATTAAGCAATACAAGACCCTATTAAGTTATTATTATTGTTAATATTGCTAGTATTACTATTATTATCCTTATTATTATTGTCACTACTATTATCGTTACTATTATGATTACTATTATTATTATCGTTATTATTATTACTACTCTTACTATTCTTATTGTTATTATAATTATTATTGTCATTTATTACTATTATTATTATTATTATTATTATTATTATTATTATTATTATTATTATTATTATTATTATTATTATTATTATTACATGTGTTACTTTAACTATGACTAACATCCTTAGTACCTCTAATATTACTACTGTTATTATTATTACTATTATTGTCACTATTATTACTATTATTATTATTATTATTACTACTATTGGTGTTATTATTATTATTAATATTATTATTATGAGCATTACTATCATTATTACTACTATTGTCATTATTATTATTATTATTCCCATGTTTATTACTCTAACTATGACCGATGTTATTATTATCCTTGTTATTATTATTATTATGGCAGTATTCTTACTATTATTAGTATGATTAACATTATTATTATTATTACCCTTATCATTATTATTATTATCATTATCGTTACTATTACTATTATCATGGTTATGAGGTTGTTGCTAGTATTATGATTATTATCATTATTATTATTATTATCAACGTTACTATTATTGTTATTACTACCATTATTATTATTATTATTATTATTATTATTATTACTATTATTATTATCACCTTGTTATTATTTTGTTTTTGTTGTTGTATTTAATGCATTTATTATTTTATTGATTATTACCATCGTTATTATCCTTAACATTATAACTTAATATTATTACCTTAGTATTTTTGTTATGCTTAGTATTGCCACAACTATTGTATTATTATTATTATTATTATTATTATTATTATTATTATTATTATTATTATTATTATTATTATTATTATTATTATTCTTGTTATTGTTATTATCGATATTATTGTTACTATCATTATCGCTATCATTACAATTATTATTACTATGGTTAATACTAGTGTCGTTATGTTATCTTTCTAACTAATATTATCATTGCTATTATTTCTATTATTATTATTTTAGTATTCTACTATTATTTGTATTATTATTATTATTATTATTATTTTCATTACTATTACTACTTCTACTATTATTATTATTATTACCATTATTATTGATATTATCATCATTATTATCATTATAGCCATCATTATTCTTATTATGAGTACTATTATTATTAGTAGTATCTTATTATTGCTAGTATTATTAGTAATTATTATTAATAATATTAGAACCCTCACCTTAATACTCTGGATTTTGCTAAACCTACTTTAATTAGTGATAATCCGTTTAAACTATCGTGAGAATAGTAATAACCCTACCCTTTATTTATAAACCCCTATTATTAATATTAGCCTTAGTATTAGGCCATAATAGGGGTAAGATAGGAAAATTATGGTAATTCCGATAGAGGGAGATTAACCCTTAGCATTTCCCTCTTATAGGTGAACCGAGTCAAAGCCCCCAGGAGGCGTAGGAGCATGCTCCAAGCCTAGCGCCGATTTAGGTAAGGACGTAACTAAGGCCGCTTGTGTGAATTACATGTTTTACTTGCCTTGGATGCCTCGTACGGTTTATATGCTGTATTCTGTGTATGTTATCTATTTCACTATGTAGCGCAGCATGGAACCGAGGTACGTTCTCATGCACTTGTCTATATGTGTTAATATGGAAATGATGCAAATATGATGTGATGTGATGTGACTCCTAGGACATGCATGCTAGGTTATTTGATGAGGTGTTGTGGAATGGGGGCATGAAAGAGAAAAATGAGAGATTAAGATAACCAAAGGAAAGTACGTTAGCTAACGCAGGTAAGAATGACCTAGGTAATCTATGATCCGTAAATGGACGAGAAAAGGGGGAATTGAATCAAATGGAAGAGTAGGAGAAACTAAGGTTATATGGGAGAACTAGGGTTTGCATGGAAATCTTAGGGTTTGGCATGGTAGAGATCGAGGGGATTGCATGGGGAGGTTAAGGCCCGCATGGGGGCGAACCTTACATATGAAAAGTTACTTTGGGACGTAGGGAAGGTAATGGAAAGTTTGTTTGGGAGTTTGGAGGCTCGAGGTGAAAAATAGTACGTGGGATAATATAAGGGTACATAGGGACCGACTAGGGTTTGGGAAGGAAACCCTAATTTGAGAAGGTGGAGAAAGAAAAAGAAAAATAATAAGAATAATCAAGGAGGAGTGAAGTATGAGGGGGAGTTGAGTCTGAGAGTCATGATACGTGGGGCATTAAGATAATATGAGTAGACTCGGGGTATAAGGTGGTGGGCCCTAATCCACACGCCTAGAGGTTGGGTTTCCAATACGAGAAATATGTTAAGTCTGATAACCATAAGGAGTGTTTAGTGGCCTAATATAAGTATGGGAGATAGCTCGGTAACATAAACTGAGTAAGGATATAGCTAGGTCTGGATGTGTGACATGTATCCTATGTGTCGTGGATGTTCTATATGATTTATGACTCATGCTTTAAACATCATCGTCTTATCTGTTCCATGTGTAACGTGGCTTGGAATCAAGACGTGTGTTTGTGTTCTCATTTATCTGTGATAGTACGAATATGTCATCAGTTTGATGTGATGTGTTGAGGTCTCTGGCCATGCATGACAAAGGTGAAATTCCCTCGAATAAGATACGTTAAAACACTAACGACTTATAGAGAAAGATGTTGAGCCGAACCCAGACCGGTCCACCGGCTATAATAGTGGCAGGGTATCTTACCCTCGCGACCGTTCCACCGGCTATAATAGTGGGGGATTTCGTGCTCAACAAACCAAACGTAAAAGTGATAAAACATGGAAAGATACTAATAATTATAGTGGAATACCTTGTGAGTTGGGCTCAGACTGGTCCACCAAAAAATAATAGTGGCAGGGTATATTACCCTCGCGACCGATCCACCGGCTATAATAGTGGCAGGGCATGGCCCTCGCGACCGTTCCACCGGCTTTAATAGTGGGGCTCCCGCACTCACAAGGATCGATAAAGACTATGTTGTAACTCGTTATAATTATCTGAGATCTAATGAGAAATTCATCTGATTCGTGTTCAGCACTATTCATCTGTGACATTGTTTATTGGTGACGTGCTATGTCTGCTTGTCATGTATTTCTATGTATGTGGGCCTTAGTACGTTTGTTCCCTTACTCAGTACGTAGCGTACTGATCACTCGTTTCATGGGTGCTGCTCATTTCCACGAGCAGAGAACCCGTCTGAGTTTTGCAGGTGGGGGATGAGGTCTGTGGCATTTTGAGGGCTGAGAGTTGCGTCTGGATCTAGCTTGGGGGCCGAGAGTGACGTGGTTGGAGAAATTTCCCTATCTTGTTTCTTTGCATTATCGTACTTTATTATTTCGTTATTTTAAGTCCTATGACATTTGGAATTTTTAAATTGTACTTCGGAATGTAACTTTTGACTTTTGCACTCTGATTCTGTAAAACTTATGCTTTACAAATGATTTGTTTTGGTTCTATTCTTTTTAGCCTTAGCACTTAGTATCGGATTGGTAGGCGTGAATCGATCTGGTACTAAGTGTGGCGGTAATACCCCCGAATTTACAGTTTTATTTGCTTGCTTCCGCTAAACTCCTTTAAAAGTAAACGTAATTTTTCCGTAGTAAATTTGGGGGTGTTAGAGTGTTGTCCTCGAGAGGTGCTTTAGACCATTCCACCGGTTTAATAATAGTGGATTAGGAGTATTTTACTGTAAGAGGTGTTGGATCCGTTCCACTGGATAATAATAGTGGCTCAGGTGTGTTATCTCTGACAGGTATTTCAGACCGTTCCACTAGTTTAAGAATAGTGGGGTCCTTGGACTCCATGTAAATAAAAAATTGGAAAGCATTCTTTTAATTTATGCATGTATAATTTTCTTATGAGAATTCTTGGCTCATGTGTAACCCTACTAAACTGTATCGTTACCTTACTCAGTACGTAGTGTATTGATCATCCGTTTCACGGGTACTGCTCAGTCTAACGAGTAGATGACCTAGATGTATATGTGTAGGTTGATGAGGACCAGGTGGATGAATTCACAGCCTTTGATGATATATATGTAGAGGAATGATTTCTTTTGTATCAGCATTTTGAGCATATAGTCATGTTATCTGAATAATAGTTTTACCTAGATACCTTTTTGGACTCTTAGTTTTATTGAATCCCTTTTGTTGTATTTTGATATTGTAATCGGAGTTGATCTCCAAATGTTTATTTGAGGTTATTAAAATTTAGCTCATTTCTTACAATTATATTTTAAATTTTTTAATCATTTTGCCTTGTGATTGACGTAAGTATAGTAGGGTAAGCCAGACTTATGTCAATTACAGTGGTAATACCTAACTATTTGATTGTACGCTTGATGCACTGTTGTATGCACAACAAATTTAATAAATAAATTCTAATTTCCAAATACGTAGTAAATGATAAGAAGGAGTCGAACCCACAAAGACTGGTATTTAATCAATAATTTTGTAATTAATGTTAGAACCCTGGTTATACAATCTCATTACTTCTATCACTAATTCTATACTATGGGATACTTTACTCACTAATTGGTGAATGATGATAGGAATGAATTGATTATGGAATTAAGATATCAAATAATCATGGAAAAGAGTGATTCTAAATGATTTAATGTTGACCTCTAGAGATTCACAATAATTCATCTCTTTTCTTTCTCTTCATTCTAATAAATTGAATAAGCTCTCAATTTATCATCTAACCAATTAATAATCTAGGTTAAGAACGCTAGATTCAATTAATGGAAGCATTACAAATGGAAAGCAGTCAACTACAACCATAAACACATAAGCTCGGATTATGCAATTGTACGAATTAATGGACAAGATTAACAATTAACCTTTTTGCTACTCTAGACACTATAATTAACAATTACGTATTAATTATGTTGTCCTAGCAGAGATTAAGATCTAAACTAAATAGGTGATCAATATAATTAGCTTAAATTCTTAATCTATGATACGAGATCATTCAATTCCATCCATTAATTCAATTAAATTTCATTTAGAATCATAAATTCAAATTATGTTGTTATATTCGAAACCTAATTCCATCCTCACATCATCCTACACTATATTATTTACTCTACTATCTACATAATTGTAAGATCACACCATTAAATGCAATAATTTATAATTAATATAATGATCTCTAATAAATAAGTAATAACACACTAAAAGCAAGAGAAATAAAAACGTAATTGTAGAGAGTTTACTTGCATTCAATCAAAATATAGAAATTGCAATTGAGAAAGGAATGGAGAAGAACTTATCACTTGAATTGCAGACCGTCAATTGTTCAATAGAATACAAGAAAGATAAATAAAGTTGGAATTGTGAAGTACATGTGTTTTCTAGAGGGAATAGAGAAAGATAGAGTATTAAAATTTTTTCAAATCTAAAAAAACTTATCCCCGAACCCAAAATTGTTAGAAAATATATCTGAAAAAAGGTCATATGAGTGGTTACAAAATTTAAGAAAAACACAGTCCGTGTTTTGGGAAACACGGGACCTTTGTGTTTTTCTTTGAGCTCTCTACCAATTTCTGGATTCTAAAAACTGAGATTTTGTTTTCTGGAGGAAAAATAACATGTGTTTAGGAAACACGGGGGTATAATGTTCTTTGTCCCTTCGTCCTTCTTCCATTAAAATTTCAGCACAAACTTCCCTTGGTGTCTTTTCTTCATTTCTAACTTTTCTTCCCTTGATTCAATATTTCTTGATGTATTCTTTACTTGATTTCCTCTTTCCATTGATTTCTCCTTTGAATTTCATCATTTTTATCTTTTCCTACAAAATCTATTCAAAAGAGAAAAACTCTAGAAAAGATTAAATCTTATAAAATTAATGAGGAATAAATGACATTTTTAAACAGGAAAATAGCCTATAAATTCTATCTGTCAATGCTTCTGCTCAAAATTAAAATTTTTAGTAGTAAATTTTAGGGTGTTACAGTTGCACAATAAGAAGCTAGAATGCAATGAATCCTAAAGAGATAATATCTTTCAAACCAAGCGCACCATTCTTGGAAAAATATGTTCTATTATTGTGGTTGGAGGAAGTTGTGCTAATGTTGCTTCTTGCACCATAGTAGAGAAGTTTCGTCTTCCTACTACAAAATGTGACAAACCATATAAGCTACAATGGCCTGATGATGGTGACATGCTGGAGGAGTGAAGGTGCCATTCTCCATTGAGAATACTTATCAAGATGAGGTGGTGTGTGATGTAGTTCCAATGGATGCTTATCATTTGCTTTTGGGGAGGCCATGGTAATTTGATAAAAGTGTCTTGCATGATGGAAGGAAGAATACCTATTGTTTTAAGTTTGCTAAAAAGAAGATTGTTCTCACCCTTTTAGTTGATCGGCCTAGTCATATTGATATGAGTTGTACCTTTTCATTATTTACAGGTGAAAATTGTCTAAATAAGGCTATAGTAAAAAAGGAAGGCAGTTTACTTGTTGTTAATAGAGGATAATGAGGGGAGGGTTTATAATGAGCCAAAGGACAGGGCATTGTTAGAAGAGTTTGATGATGTATTCCACAATGATCTACCCTATGTATTATCCCCCCCAATTAGAGGCATAAATCACCAAATAGATTTTGTAACTGGTGTTATACTCCCTAATAAGGTGGCCTATAGGTGTAACAATAAAGAAGCATTGGATTTGCAAAGGCAAGAAGATAAATTGTTGTCTGAAGGTTTATTAAAGGAGTCCCTTAGGCCTTGTGGCGTGCCTTCCTTGCTTGTGCCAGAGAAAGAAAACACCATGAGAATATGTGTTGATAGTAGAGCTATCAAAAATATTATTATCAAGTATAGGTATCCTATACCTAAACTTGTTGATTGTTTGAATGATTCATGCTTGTTTTCCAAAATCAACCTAAGGAGTGGCTACTATCAAATAAGAATGAGAGATGGTGATGAATTGAAAACCGCATTCAAAACCAAAGGAGGATTGTATGAGTGGATGTTTATGCCATTTGGTTTATCAAATGCTCTTAGTACCTTTATGATACTTATGAATGAGATACTTAGGTAATTCATTAGCAAATTTGTATTAGTTTACTTTAATGATATCCTTGTGTATAGATCTAGTGAGGAAGAACATGTAAAGCATCTCAAACTTGTATTTATAGCATTTAGAGGTCAAAAGTTGTATGCTAAGCTAGAGAAGTATGAACTCTTAGTACCTAGGGTTACATTTCAAGGTTTGTGGTGTTTAAGGATGGTATAGGCATGGGTGAATCTAAGGCAAAAGTAATCAATACATGACTCATGCCTACAAGACTTACATAAGTGAGATCTTTTAGTTGTCTAGCTTTGTTTTATAAGAGCTTTATTAGGTATTTCAACACCCTACTAGCCCCTATAACTGAATGTATGAAGAAGGGTGAACTCAAGTGGACCAAGGCAACCCAATACTCCATTGAGGTGATTAAAGGAAAAACAAGTGAAGAAATTGTCCTAACATTACCTAACTTCAGCAAATTATTTGAATTTGAGTGTGATGCTAGTGGAGTGGGCATTGTAACTTTTATACTATAAGAAGGAAAGCTAATTACTTTCTTTAGTGAAAATATCAATAGTTTCAAGGTGAATTACAACACATATTACAAGGAGTTATAAACTTTAGTGAGAGATCTTGATCATTGGTCACACTACTTGAGTCCCAAACAGTTTGTGCTACACATGTCTTTTGCCTTTGTATCCAAGAATAAAAGTAACAAAGCGAATGTAGTAGCATATGCATTTTCTAGAAGGTATTGTATGCTTTCTTTGTTAGAGGCTAGAATATTAGGGTTTGGGTGCATTAAATAGCTCTACAAGGAAGATGAATACTTTAGATATTTCTTCAAGGATCAAGACAATAAGAAGGGAACATTTATCATCCAAGACGGGTCCTCTTCAAGAACAACAAACTCTGAATTCCCAAATGTTCCATTAGAGAATTACTTGTGAGGGAAGTGCATGGAGGAGGATTAGCGGGACACTTCGGCATCAATAAGATCATGGATGTGCTTAGTGAGTATTTTGATTAGCCCAAACTTGTGGGATATGTACAAAGTGTAATAGCTAGGTGTGTCACTTGTCAAAAGAGTCATTTCCACCCAAGACTCTATACTCCTTTGCCTATCTTACATTAACTATGGAATCATGTAAGTATGGACTTCATTGTAGTATTGCTTAAGCCACAAAGGAAAAATGATACTATAATGGCAGTGGTGGATCAGTTCTCTAAGATGGCTCATTTTGTTACATGTCATAACATGGATGATACCTCTTATAAAACCAATTTATTCTTTAAGGAGATAGAATACATAGTTGTAACAACCCAAAATTCACTACTTTTTTTAAGCAAAAGAATTTATAATTTAAAACCCGTAAATTCTAGTGATGTTACTGCCACACTTAGTACCAGAGAAGTTCTCTCCGACAGTTCCAGTACCCAATTCTAAGGCTAAAAAGATTAACATTAAACTCAAACCAAGAGTTCATAAAAGAACTAGAAAGATCATAATATCAAAAATCAAAATACATATAAAGAATTGTAATTCATATTCAAAAGAGAGATAAACTTACAACCGATGAAATGTTCATTTAAAATACTCAATACAAGTAATGAATCATAAGAGGGTAAATCTGATACAAAAGAAAAGGTAGAAGAAGATAAAATAACAAGAAGAGTGAATCCGGCCACACTACTATCAAACTCTGTGCAAAAAATGCTCAACACACACTCCGCTTGATGTCTTGCCCACCTACACAAAGTCAGAAGGGCTTACTACTCGTGGAAATGAGTAACATCTATGAAAAGGGTGATCAGTACGCTACGTACTGAGTAAAGTAACCATGCACTAAGGCCAACACAAAAATCACATAAACCATGCAGAACAAATAACAAAGGCATAGAGACCATCATGATAACATACTATCGTACAATCATTTGGTATATGCAAATAGGCTCAAATATAGTCAGGATTAATTACTTAATTAATCTTTGATCAGAAATCGATTCACACCATACTTTTTTTTTATCAAATATATGCGAGTATAGGAACCCCACTATTATAGCTGGTGGACCGGATACACATAGGGCATAAAGACTCTGACAACTATTATAGCTGGTGGACTGGAAACACACAGGGCATAAAGCTCCTAACGTAACACCCCCAAAATTCACTCCTAAAAATTTTGTTTTGAAAGAATAAAGCGTAAGGTAGAATAGAATTTGGGGAATGTTACCACCACATCTAACACAAGATAAATATCCCCCATCTATCTCAAGCTAGATGTAAGGCTAAAACCTGTCAAACAAAATTTCAAACGTCTATACCGTAAGGATAAACTCTCACAAGGAGATATCCACAAGCAGATGGCAAGTGAATAAATTCACTAAATAAATTCATCGCTGAATTAATCAGTGGAACCTTTGAAATAAATCCGAATTTTAAAAGCTTATTAGAGTACGAGAATGTAACACCCCAAAATTCACTACTTTTTTTTAAAGCGGAAGAATTTAAATTAAAACTCGTGAATTCTGGGGATGTTACTGCCACACTTAGTACCAAACCGGTTCTCTCCGACCGTTTCAGTACCAAGTGCTAAGGCTAAGAAAAGATTAACAATCAATTATAAAATTAAGACAAACTAAACTTCAAATAATCATTAAACGATTGTAAAACAAAATCAGAGTACGCAACAAGAATTGTAATTCATTTCCAAAAGAGAATTAAACTTACAACCGATAAAAGGTTAATTAAAATACTCAATCGAGTAATGAATCAAAAAAATGGTAAATACTATACTAAAGAATAACAAAAGGAATTAAATCACATAAAGAATGAATACAGCCACGAAACTCTCGAACTTGAGCCAAAACATGCTCAACACACAGCCTCGACTGATGTCTCATCCACCTGCACAAAGTCAGAAGGGCACACTACTCGTGGGAATGAGCAGCACCCATGAAAAGGGTGATCAGTACGCTACGTACTAAGTAAGGTAACCGAGCACTAAGGCCAACACATAAGCACATAATCCATGCAGAATAATAACAGGGCATAATCACGAACATAATAACATAAAGGCAAATGAACGATCAGGTGAAAATGCCAAGGACCAATATAGTTTAGATTAATTGCTTCACTAATCCTTTATCGGAATATTTTCACACCATGCTCTTTATCAAGTCCATACGAGTACGGGAACCCCACTATTTTTGCCGATGGATCGGTCTCCAGGGAAATCTGGCTCCTGGCCACTATTATAGCCGGATGGATCGGTTACTTAGGGTACATACCCTACCACTATTATATGCCGGTGGATCGGTCAGGCCCCTTCTCGCACGGTGTTCCACTGTAAGTAATTAGTATCTTCCCACTTCTTAACAATATATATGGTTTGATTCGTTAAGCTTGAGATCCCCCACTATTTTAGCCGGTGGATCGGTCACTAGGGTAACATACCCTACCACTATTAAGTCGGTGGATCGGTCTCCAGGCTACCGCAGTACCTGGCCACTATTATGCCGGTGGATCAGTCTTGGCCCGGCTCAACATCTTACACTTTACATGATTAATGTCTTAAGTATATTATTCAGACAATTTTAACCCTAGACATGCATGAACCAATCCTTTAACATATATCCTCCAAGTCCACTCCACATCTCAATCTAGGGTTTTATCCCAAAACCCTAATTTAGGCCTTAGTGACCCATCTTACTCCACCTCACACAACCCAGATCATTTTAACACCCCACATACCTCAACTCATAAATATCATCCTCATAATTACACTTTAATTACCAAGTACACATGATGCAACAAAAACCCTAAGCAGCCACACCAAACCCTAATCAACCACAACAACCCATAGTTAATTACTCCAAATCCTATTTAACCATAACAACCATAATTAGCCATTCCAAACCTTAGTTAATCACAAAAACCCATAATTATCCACTCAAACCCTAGTGAATCACAACAACCCATAGTTAGTCACTCCAACCCTAATTCAATCTCCTCCATACCCTTATAATGTCCTACGTACTATTTTTCATTCCAAGTGTTCAAACACCCAAACAACACTTACATTACCTTCCTTACATCCCAAATCAACTTTCCACATGTAAATTCCATACCCATGTAGACATTAACCTCCCCATGCAAACCTTCAAACTTTTTCATGCAAACCCTAAAATCCCATGTGAAACCCTAAATTTAACCATGCAACCCTAGATCCTTCCATATAATTAAAACCCTAGATTCCTCCATACAAAACTTTAAATTCGATCCATACACAACCAAAGATTCATCCTTACCAAACCCTAAATTAGATTCTCCTATACAACACCATAAATTAGATTATCCCATATAAAACCATAAATTAGTTTCTCCCAAGCAAAACATAAATTATATTCTCCCGCACAAAACCATAAATTAGATTCTCCCATATAAATCATATATTATATTCTTCCACACAAAATCATAAATTAGATTCTCCCATAAAAAACCATAAATTATATTCTCCCACGCAAAACCATAAAATCATAAATCAGATTCTCTCACACGAAACCCTAAAATTCTCCATTTTATTCTACCACTCATGAATCATTAAAATAATTAGGTCAACTCACCTCCCTTGGTCAACCTCTTTCCCCATCCTCCTTTTTCATCCTTTCTCCCACACAAACCACATCAACACCCTCACATGCATGCCTTACAAGGTCACAACACATATCATCATATATAAATAATACACATGCCATATAACAATACCAGAACATGCTTGAACTCCACGTCATACCATATACGAAATAATTACAATAATGAACATATGATACATAGCATGTGAATCACATAATGCATATAAGCACACAAAAGGCCTTAGCACCCCTTACCTGAAACGACAACGGTCTTGAAGCACGCTCCTACGCCTCCTTAGGGCTTTGACCAAATAATAACATACTAATAAAAATAACATTAATAAAATTCTAGCTTTGCTAAAGATATAGAAATAATAGAAATATTATAAAAGTTGATAATATAGGGTTAAATACTTTACCCTAATAATAATACTAATACTAAAAATAATATCAACAAGAACATAAATAAGAATAATAATAGTAACAATAATAATAATAATAAAAAGGACATTATTCGAAAACAAAGTAAAATAAATGCTTCGGCCCCTTTTCCAAAATAATACTAATAATAATATTAGTAAAATAAACAACCAAATTTGGTAATAATAATAATAATAATAATAATAATAATAATAATAATAATAATAATAATAATAATAGCAAAACTAATAGTAAAGTAGTTGTAATATTAATAGTGGAATAATATTAATAGTAATTCGAAATAGTAATAATAAAAATAATAATAATAATAATAATAATAACATACTAATATTAAGAATAGTAATAATAGAAATAATAAGAAGAAGAATAATAAAATCAAATTAAAAATACCATAGGGCTTCAGCCCTCAATATAAATAATAATAAACACATTAATACTACTAATAATAATAATACATATTAAAAATAATAATAATAATAATAATAATAATAATAATAGTATTTATATGCAAATAATTGAAATAAAATAATTTAAGGGTTATAAAAATAGGAAAAATAGCTGAGAGGGTCTAGGGTTCAACCTTAGGTTGGCGGGGATAGGCGGCACCGACGGTGGTGCACATAGGCGGCGGCGAGGGCCGAAAAAAGAGAAGAAAAGAGGAAAAGTTGCATGTTGGGAAAAAGCTAAGGAGAATTAAGGTGGGAGTTGGGGTGTTTAGGGTTGCCCAAAAGGAGGGGGACAGAATAGAGGTGGTGGCGCAGCCAAAGGTGGCGGCGCACGGCGGCGGTGGGTGGTGGCCGAATGGAGGAGAAGAAGAAAGAGAGAGGAGGAGAGGGAGAAGGAGGAAAAGAGAGGTAGGAGAAGGTAAAAGGTGATCTAAAGAACATTTGAGAAGGTGAAAGAAGCAGCGGAATCGGCGGAAGAGGTGGTTAAGGGCGGCGCAAAGGGTGATGGGGGTGGAATAAAGGGTTGATCGGGAAGGGAAGTTTGCACAGTCGAGGAGGCTTGCGCAGAAAGAATCGAGGGTGATGAATGGTTTGGTTAGCTAGAGGGAGGTGCAAGGAAGAGTTTGGTGACCAGGGATAGCGGCGAAGTTGGCCCAAGGCGGTGGACAAGATGTCTAAAGGGGCGGCGATGAACAAGGGAAAATTCTGGGTAATGAAACCAAAGGCTCGATACAAGTTATTATGGGGGTATTTATAGAGTGTAAATGAGAGGTTAGGGTCTGTGGATAGGCTAGAGAGTTGGGCTAGTAGGGTTAGGGTTACTGGTGGTGTGGTTAGCTGGTGGCAGTCAAAACAGGCAAGGATAATGTGCAAGAAAAGGGGGAAATCGCGAGAGAAATGAGAGAAGTGGTTTGGGTCAATGGGTTGCCGAAACAAAGGGGAAGAGAGGGGAGGAAAAGGCCAGTCAGAGGAGCGAGATCGGGATGGAAATCTCGGCTGGGCGGCAGCGGAGGTTGTAGATCAGTGGCGCTGGGTAGGTACGAAGGAGGAAGAAGAAGACGGGGCTCGGCCGGGCGGTTCGCGAAGGAAAATAAAGAAAGAAAGGGAGACGGGCGAACCGGGATCGGCGAGGGGGGGTTTAAATGAAACGCCAAGTTTCGGTGGAAAAGGAATCAAAACATGGCGTGGAGGGGTGCAAGGAAGGAGGCCGCGCGGGTTGGGCTGGCCGAAGGAAAGGAAGAGGAAAGGCAATTGGACTGCGGGAGAGGCAGCCCAAACGGGGAAAAAGGAGAGGAAAAAGAAAAATAAGAAAAGAAAGAAAAGGAAAAAAGGAGAAGGGAAAAAATAATTAGATTGGGTATTTAAATTAATTAAAATATTTGGGATATTTAAAAATAACAATATTTCAATAAAATAATATTTAAATTCATTCTTAGGATAAATTAGGACTTTTAAAAGATTTTCCATAATTTTCATTTTAATTAGCAAAACACCTTAATTTTATTCAATTAAATTATTTATAAAATTCATATTATTTTGAAACTATTTTTCCTTCTTATTTTAAATAAAATAATTTTTTTAATTAATTTTTTTAAAATAAAATCCTTAATTAGCTAAAAATACACAAATTTCTCCTAATTAAAATACTTATAAATTTCTTCTTGATTTGCCCTAATTAATTTTTCTTTTATTTTAATAAAATAATTTATTTAATTTATTTTTCATAATAAAACCTCATTTAAATATAATTTATAAAATTAGAAATTTTTCGGCATTTTAGAGGAATTGAAAGTTAATTATAATATCCTTGAAATTTTAAATACAACACTCGTAACTTCCAATGATTAATACAGTTAAACAAGATAAAACCCGACGGATCAAATTTCGAATTGCCTACTGTTTCAAGTCAAGCCTTCCACCCCAAAACATTATCCAATCTTAAACTTGCACAAGAGGTATGCTCCCCACCATCAGTGGATCATCACAGGACCCATTCAACCAAGGCAGCATCAGTACGGGTCCAGTACTGAGTAAATCAAGACTACCCAACTCATGGAAGGAAACATGAAACACATAAGATATGAAAGACTCTAGCTTACAATTATCATGCTCAATTATACATTTATTACATAAAATAAAACATAGGGTCACGGATTCATACTTACAGATACATTACTAGACATGATGGCACATAAGATACAATCGTACAAGAAATCATGATCGCATGCTAAGCAACACTAATCCAACGATCCAATAATAATCATTATTATATCAATTTTATTTATTTACGATGAGTTTAGGGACCCCATTATTCTTAAACCGGTGGAACGGTCTGAAGCACCTCTCGAGGACAACACACCTGAGCCACTATTATCATCCGGTGGAACGAATCCTACACCTCTCAAGGCAAAATGCTCCTGAGCCACTATTCTTAACCGGTGGAACGGTTTGAATCACCTCTCAGGGACAACACACCTGAGCCACTATAATCGTCCGGTGGAACAGATCCTACACCTGGTCCTAACTCACGTAATCTTCCACTTTAAATAATTAGTGTCTTATCCATTACTTAACTCATATCATATTCTTATTCACGTTGAGTATAGGGTCCCCACTATTCTTAATCCAGTGGAACGGACTGAAGCACCTCTCAGGAATAGGACACTTGAGCCACTATTATCGTCCGGTGGAACAGGCCCTACTGTAACACCCCCAAATTCACTACTGAAAAATTTCCTTTGAATTGAAAGGTTTAGCGAAAGCATACAAATTAAGACCGTGAAGTTGGGGGGTATTACCGCCACACT
Source organism: Tamarix chinensis (assembly GCA_030549775.1). Lineage (NCBI taxonomy): Eukaryota > Viridiplantae > Streptophyta > Magnoliopsida > Caryophyllales > Tamaricaceae > Tamarix > Tamarix chinensis. Next base: position 57,571,559 of record CM060177.1, on the reverse strand, counting down.
TAGTACCGGACCGGGTTACTCTTACCGTTCCGATACCAAGTGTTAAGGCTGGATCAAAAACATCGTGAAGCAAAAATCGCCAAAGCATAAGTGCATAGTTAACATAAAATGTCCATGAAAACAAGTGCCAACAATAGTTAAATATCGTTAGGATTACAACTTAAGAGTTCCACTTCAAAATATGAGCATAATACAACTATGACTAAAAATGAGACAAACGCAAACGAGGATAACAAGAAGTCCGGCCGGCTCACTCTCGACCCCGATCAAGGTAGGCTCAACACTCGGCCCCTCCAGATGCCTCGTAGGTATCGTAGGCATCGAAAACAAAGTCTCCTACCTGCACAAGGTCAGAAGGGCCCTCTGCTCGTGGAAATGAGCAGCACCCATAAAACGGATGATCAGTACGCTACGTACCGAGAAATGTAACAAACGAGATAAGGCCGACACAACGCACAACATATTATACACGCACAACACATATGGAACATGGGAATACATGGATGGTACAAGCCAGTAACAATCCACTCAGACCTTTCTTATTCTTAACCCAAACAATTAGTCATTTCACATTATAGACTTTATTAATCCATGCGAGTACGGGAGCCCCACTATTATAGCCAGTGGATCGGTCACTTATAGGGTAGAACACACCTAACCACTATTATACGCTGGTGGATCGGTCTCCAGGGCACAACGCTCCTGGCCACTATTATGCCAGTGGATTGGTCTAGCCCCGACTCTCATGGTGTTCCACTGTAAATATATAGTATCTTTCCCATGATTTAATTACAACATACTGTTTGATTTGTTGAGCTCGGGATCCCCCACTATTATAGCCGGTGGATCGGTCACTTATAGGGCAGAACGTACCTAACCACTATTATATGCCGGTGGATCGGTCTCCAGGGCACCCCGGCACCTGGCCACTATTGTGCCGGTGGATCGGTCTGGGACCGGCTCAACAATCTTACTCTTTAAGTAATTAATAGCTTATTCTTGTCTTATTAAATAAGGTTCCACCCTTGACATGCATATCACTACCCTCTACCTCTTCCCTTTGAGGGGGCCCGTCCCATATCTTGAGACTATTCTCCCCTTCTCACGCCCGATGTCCATCCCCTCTTACTCTTATACATAAGGAAATGTAGTAAGGGCACACTCTCCGGAGAATGCGGGCTAACCCTATCACAACGATATCGGTCCCGCATGTCCTCGCCCCTCTAGGGCTCCTCCTTGGAAAACCCTAATTTAGGCCTACATGGCCCAACTCTTCCTTACACCTCCTAACTTTACCTTGTTCCTTGTCTCACATCCCGTCTCTACTAAGAAATTCCCAAAATATATCCCTTTATTCCCCAACTCTGCATGTGACCGCCAAATCCTAGTTGGCCACCCGAACCCTAGCACTTTACTTCCTCTCCAAGTAACCTCCCATCTTTGCCCCAAAACCTCTTCTCTCCTTTAGAAGCCCATACTCATCCTTCATACAAGTGGACTCTCACTCTCAACCCCATACTCCATCCCTCCTTGATCATTTTTACCCTTATACCCTTCAAATTGCTCATTTCCTCCCAAAAATCCTAATTTGGTTCCTTAGACACCCTTACATCGACCCACGTAAAATTTTGCACCCAAGTCTCCAATGTGTCCATAACTTTGACATTATTTTATTCACTCCTTAAATCAACTTTCCTCATGTAAGATTCATTCCCATGCATAATTTAAGCACTCCATGCAGACTCTCCAACCCCCACTTACGCCCAAAACCCTAATAAGGTCGCTTATGCACCAACTCACGCACTATTTTTCATACCAAGTTCCCAATCACTCCAAGACTCTCCCAAGCTCTTACTTACAACCCAAATCAACTTTTCATACGTAAGAATCATGCCCATGCAAGGTCTAGTCCTCCCATGCAAACTTCCCAAACGACCATTTCCCATTGTTCTTTTATTATCATTTCATGCTACCCCAAACCCTAGCATGCATGTCCTAGAGGGCCATAACAAGTCACCTCATCAACATCAACATCAACATCAAACATGGAACATGTCATACACGTATAGTACAAGGCACACACAACATACCTCATAATCCACGCTGCGCTACACAAAACAGGTTATTCATAACACATGCATAATACACATCAACACGGCATGCTCAACATTCACCCACACATTATATCACACATAGCACAAGGTCATAGCTTCATCCTTACCTAACACGACACCGGTCTTGGAGCACACTCCTACACCTCCTCCGGATGTCGACTTGATTCGCCTATAAGAGGGAAAACTAGGGTTAATTTTCCTCCGACCAAAACACTATTCTTTTCTACCTTACCCTTATCTTTAACTTACCATTAGGGATAAAAATAACAATATTACTTTTATAAGTAAAAGTATGGTCAATATTCTTAAGGTAGCTAATCATGCTACTACTAATAAAAGTAGGTCTTAATAGCTACAATAATTTAAAGTAATTTTAATAATATTTATTATTAACGGTAGTAGTTCAATGTTACTAATAATGATGATAGTAGTAGCGATAGTAAGGTTAGTGGTATATGAATTATTACCAATAGTGACAAGGAACTAAAATAATAATAATAATAACCATGATAATAATGATAATAGTAATACTATTAATAATAACGATCATGATGTTAAAATAATAATACTAAAGTTATAGGTCACTAATATTAGTAATACTAACAGTTATAAATATTTCAAGGTTAGGTTAAATAATAATAATAATAATAATAATAATAATAATAATAAGGATGATGATAATAATAATAATAACATTAATAATAATACTAATAACACTTCTAAAAATAATTAACATTTGTATAACAAGGGTTTAGGAGTTGGGGAGTTTAGAGGACTACCTAGGGGTGCTGGTGGCACTGGTGGCGGCGCACGGCACACGGCGGCGACGTTGGGGGGAGAAGGAAGGTGGAGAAGTGGTGGAGGGGGAGGGAAGGAAAAGGAGAGGTTGGCAGGGGAAACAGAGGGTCTAGGGAGGTTGGGGAAGCTCCCTTGGTGGCTTTGGGAGGTAGAGGAGGTGCTGGAAGTGGTGGTGGGCGGCGGTGAGAAGGGCGGCGGAGTTCGAGATGGGCTTGGTCGGGAAGGGCACTTTGCACGCCTAGGGTGGCGCGTGCAGAGCAAACCGAGGGGTGAGGGAAGCCTAGGTTGGTGGAGGATGATGCAAAGAAGGGTTTCGGGGGTAGATCGAGTGGTGGAGATAGGTGGCGGCGACGAGGTGGCGATCTGAAATAGGGGCAGCGCAAGGGTGACTTCTGAGCTTTTTGTTTCGAAAACCCCCAAAGTTGGGTATTTGGGGGTATTTATAGGCTCACAATGAGGAAAATCGAGAGAGGGGACAAGGCAGGGTAGGTCAGGCGGCGGTTCGACACGCCGGCCGACGATGGCAGGCCGACGCAGGTCTAGCATGGCAGACCTGTGGGTTGGTCAGGAAAAGGGAAGAAAACATGCGGGGCGGCCTAGGGTGATGGGGGTGTCGGCTGGTCGAGGAAGGGTGGCTGGCAAGGCAGAAAAAGGGGGTGGCGACGCAAGCGGCGTAGATAGGGGTGGCGACGTGTTGCAGGTCCTATGCGGGAGGAAGAAGAGGGGAGGAGGCCGGACCGACGGTCCGGGAAGAATGAAAAAAGAGAGGGGGAAACCGTCCGGTTCAGCAACGGAAAAAAATGCCTTATTAAAATGCGGCGTTTTGGTGATTTTTTGAACAAAGCGCGGCGTCGAGTAGCTAGCAGGCAACAATTACTATCATTAATCGGGGTGTAGTGTTTCGGCGGAATGAGGGGCGAAACGCTGCGTTTTACTGCCACGGGGGAGACCGAACGGCACTAGGCAGCGGGGGAAGGAGGAAAGGAGAGGGAGTTGGGCCGCGGCTGGCCCAATGACAAGAAAGGGGGGAAAGAAGAAAAGGAAAAAAAAAAAAAAAGGAGGAAAGGTTTATTTATGTTATTTTATTTTAGTATTTTTTTATATAAATGTTTAGAGTATTTACCTTGGGTACTTAGAGTAAGAATATTTAAATAATTAAATAAAATATTTATCCTCCTTTTTAGGCTAATTTAGGGCCCAAATATATATATATATATATATATATATATATATATAAAGATACCCTTTATAAATTATCTCAAAATTCCTATTAGCTTGCCCTACAAAATCCCTTTTTAATTTAAAAATAGTAATGTATTAAATATATTCCCCAATAATCCTTATTTAATGACTTATTTCCAAAATAATTAATTATGGGGTATTTCACCTACACCTCTTAGGGAAAAATGCTCCTGAGCCACTATTCTGAACCCGTGAAACAGATTAAATCACCTCTCAGGGACAGGACACTTGAGCCACTATTATCATCCGGTGGAACGAACCCTACACCTCGGCCCAACTCATGTGATCTTCCACTTTGAACTATTAGTATCTTATTCGAGGATTTTAACCAACCATAAATCAGGCCCACATGAATAATTCCATGATATAAGGATACAGCATAAGGTATCAAATAGTTTCAAATCCATACTCAACCCTTCACATACTCAAATACATATCATATTCAACATCATACTAACATGCATTGGCATTGAGGCTATGAATTCATACATACATAAAATTACCACACATAAAACAACATATGCTGGACAGGATTAAATGGTCAATAAGTATAGTCATCACCTTCCACTCGGGATAGAAATACATCCAGATTCCATCATAAGTAAAGGTAAGTAGTGACTTACCTAAATCCGAAGCTAGCTAAGCAAATTGAGAAAGAGGGAGAGCTATCGAAAGCTCGACAATCCACAACAAATTTTTCCTAGATCGCAGATAGAAATTGGAAATAGGTTAGAAACTATCTTATCAATTAATAATTCACATATTCTGATTACATAAACGCAAACAGATACAAACAATCTTTCTTAGAAAACGTGTCCAAAACTTAGGATTCAAGAGCATAACTCTATTAAGATTTAAGATTAAATATAAATCAAATCGGATTAACACACATACCACTTGGGACATTTCAAATTAATTTGGAAAGCCCGAGAAAGAATAATCGATTATAAGTTAATTTATAAAAAATGACTTATTCATTAGGTTTTACAACTAAATAGTTAAACCAACCATTTGCATAGAACCAAATCCAAACCGATTGGATTAAAACATAATTCAAATGATTTAAAACCCAAAGCCAAAAATCGATTAGATAAAAAAACACATAGCAAAAATCAATTTTATAAAACCATCCCCGAAGATTAGGGGTTTTTAATGACCAAACTACGAATCGACCAAATCACTTCGATTACCTCCAATTGATAGTTGTAAAACACAATTAAACTAATTTTAGATAAATCTAGATAATTAATTTCAACAAAACAATCTTCCTAGTAGCAAATTTAAGACTATCCATTTTCAAAATTAGGGTTTTAAAGCTCACGACGCAAACTCGGGTAATTCAAATCAATTAATTCCAATTAAAGGTATTAGAATGCAATTAGGATCATTTCAACTATTTCTATAAATTTAATTTTAGAGTAACAATTATACATATGATCAATTTCATAATTTCACTTGAAATCTAGGATTTTAGGCTCGCAAAATACAATTCGGTTGAATTCTATTAATTTATTTAAATTAAATGTTTAGAAATACAATTAGACATATTTTATAACATATCGTATAATCAATTGTCCAAAACCAATAAAAGAAATACCCAATTCAACATAATTAGGGTTTTTGAGCCTAGAATACAAATCCGATCAATTTTTGCTAAAATATATAAATTGATGGCTCAAAAATGTAATTAATTATATTCTAATATAAATTATATAGTCGATTGAATAAAACGACCCGATTACACAAACCAATTTAGCCCCGCAAGAGTTTTGACCTAAAAATTCAATTTCGATTAATTGCGCTTAATTTTCTCAAATCAACACTCCCGATATGAAATTAAATACATTTCAAATGATATTATAAAATCAATTGAGCGGAACAACTCAATTATGTGACCCAATTTCATTACACACAAATTTTGACATAGGAATCAAATTCCGATTAATTCTGCATAAATTTCTCAAATTAATGGTTCCGACATGAAATTAGATGCATTTTAAAACTTATTGTATAATCAATTTATCCAAAATCGCCAAATCGGGCAAAACCAAAAAATTCGGATATAACCCGACCAAAAATCCGATTTTCACAAATCATTCAAATACACTACAATCAACCACTCTAAATCAATCATACAACATATATATACATAATCAAACAATCAATTTAGCTTTTCATAAGCTAATTCATACTCAATTAATCAAATCCATGTTAGGGTTTTCAGAAATGTATACCAAACAAAAATCAACAAATCGGAGCAAGGGAAGGCCAGAGAAGCTTCATCGGAGGCCGAGGGTTGCTCACCGGCAATCAGCGACGCTCGCCGTGGCCAGACGATGGCGGCACAACCTACGTTTGCTGCTCCTATGCGCAGTTGCTGCAACGGCTTTGCTTCAATTGCCGTTGTAGCTACTGCTTGTTGCGTGGCGTCGCCAGTGGTGGCCGGTTGGCTGGCTAGGCAGTAGCCGGCGGTTAACAGAGTAGGGAGAAGGAGATGGCAGGGGTGGGCTGTAGAACAAGGAATCGACGGGAGGGAAAGAGAAGAGAAGGGAGAGAAGAGAGAAAAGGAAAAGAAGAGGGGGGCACCTGTTGGTGTTAGGCTCGTTTTTTTTTTACAAATACAAGTACAAAATAAAATACTAAATATTTAAATTTGTTATTGGAAAATTTTATTCAACGAAAATCATTTCATAAGAATCTGAAAGCTTAAAATTACCAAAAGAGCTATATAAAGAATTTCGAAAATATTTTCGGAAGAATTTAGTAACAAACGTAAAAATTTATATTATTTACGGAAATACATTATAAGACCTCAAAAAATTATTTAAAAGTATATAAGAAAATATTTAAATCAAATTTTAATAAACCGAGACTAATTTAAATAATTCCCGAAATCGGTTTTTTGCAAACTAAAAAGTGTAAAACGGAAGAAAATTAATTTCGGAAAGAAATTCATAAATAACCTCTGAAAATCTTTTTAATTTAAAACTTCCCGAAAATATAAATGATTTCCGAAAACAAATAAATTTAAAGTCAGAAATATTTTCTACGGATAAAATCATAAATATAACTTTGACTATTTGAACAGAAATTCTCTAATTTAAATAGTATATTTCGTTAACGAAATATAACCCCAAAATAAAGCCGTAATCACACGACAAAGTTATAATCGAAAACGAATCTAAAATATTAAAAATTAAAATACCATAAAGAAAGGGAATACATATTTTTAAACAAAAATCGAAATCATATGAATATAATAAAATCATGGTCATGAACGAATTTATCTAGAATGGTCTGCAACGACAACGATTAATTAAATTCAAATATGAAGTTGAAATCGTCGATTAATCCATAAACGAATCGAAATTAAAATAATTAAATGTTTACATCAAATTACGTTAATAAAATCATTAAACTTAATAAATTTGGATTTCAAAAATACGAGGTATTACACCTGACCACTATTATTCGCCGGTGAACCGGTCTAGCCCCTTCTCGCACAGTGTTCCACTGTAAGTACTTAGTGTCTTTCCCATCTCTTAGTACAAATATGTTTAGGTTTGTTGAGCTTGGAATCCCCCACTATTATAGCCGGTGGACCGGAAACACACAGGTATAAAGTCTGACCACTATTATTACTGGTGGACCGGTCAGATATAGGACATCATGCCCTAACCACTATTATTCGACGGTGGATCGGTCTGGGCCTGGCTCAACAATCTTCCACTTTAAATGATTAATGTATTACGGTATCTTATTCAGAAAATTTTACCCTAGACATGCATGAATCACTCCCTTTACACTTATCCTCCAACTAACCTGTATTATACCATGAGAATCCTGCACCTCCTATCTTACTCAACAACCTTCCCTCTATACTCTAACTCACACTAGAAGTTCAACACTGAAATATGTGGGTCAAGGCCCACTACTACACACCTTCAAGTCCACTTATTTCTTAACTCTAAGGTTTTCCCCAAAAACCCTAATTTAGGCCTAAGTGACCCATCCTACTCTACCTCACATAACCCAAATCATTTTAACACTTCACACATCATAACTCATAAGTTCCACCCTCATAATCACACTTTAACCACCAAGTACACGTGATACCACAAGACCCTAAGCAGCCACACCAAACCCTAATTGTCCACACAAACCCTAGCTTCGTCTCCTATATACCCTTATATTGCTCCACGTACTATTTTTCATCCAAAGTGTTCAAACACCCAAAAATTCCCATGCAGATATGATAACCGGAAGGGTATTTTTATCTCCTAAGAATGCATATTTGAGATGGTCAGGTAAAGGCTTCAACTCCACTTCAGGTGGTTGTTCTATGGAAGGTATAGGTCTATCCACTATCAATGGCAAATCCACAAATTTTCCAATTCTACTCGGACATGTTCCCAAAGCGACCACTACCTCCTTGATTTCTTCATCAACGTCATACAATTTTCTCAATTCTTCCAATTTTTCAGTTGCTATGCCTTGTGTCAAAGTTATTTCCAAAGGATCAGTTGACGAAAGTTGGTACACCATTTCAGTTAAATTCTCAATGACATCAATCATAGATACCTCTTCACCATCTGCAGGATAGCTCATGGAATCATATATGTTAAACTTAATAACTTCACCATCAAATTCCATGGTTAACACTCCATCGTGGACATCAATTTTTGTTTTTGAAGTTTTTAGGAATGGTCTCCCTAACAATATAGGAGATGGATTAGCTAAACCATTATCTTGCATATCTAACACATAAAAATCTGCAGGAAAAACCAACTCATTTACCTGAACTAAGACATCTTCAATAACCCCTTCAGGATATGTGTTAGATCTATCAGCCAATTGGATAACAACACGAGTTTCCTTTAAAGGACCTAGACTTAGGGTGTTAAAGATAGATAAAGGCATGACATTTATTGAAGCACCTAAGTCTAACATGCATTTTTCATACCTCGTGTTTCCAATTTTTCAAGGTATAGTGAAAATACCTGGATCTTTGCACTTTGGTGGAAGCTTTCTTTGCAATATTGCTGATACATTTTCTCCCACACTTACCTTCTCATTCTCATTAAGTTTCCTTTTGTTAGTGCACAAATTCTTAAGGAATTTTGCATACCTGGGGTACTTGTTTGATCGCATCAATGAGAGGAAGGTTAACTTCTGCCTTCTTGAATATGTCAAATATCTCCTTGTCATGATTTACCTTCTTGTTTTTGGCCAACCTGCTAAGAAAAGGAGCAGGAATTTTTATAGGAGAATGTGACTTACTCTTCATCGTTTGTTGTGAATCTTCACTTATTTCTTCTTCAGCCATTGTTTCATCTGTCTCTTTACTTGTGTTATCTTCTTCACTCACTTTTCTTGGATCGGACAATTGTTTTCCACTATGAGTTGTGATAGCACTAGCATTTTCCTTAGGATTTCTTTCAGTTTGGCTAGGAAATTTTGAAGAGCCTTGTGCTTGCATTTTTCCAAGGGAATCTGCTAGTTGACTAACTTGATTTTCCAAATTCTTAATACCATTTCTGGTCTCTTGTTGGAACTGTAATGTATTGGTAGCCAAAGATTTTACCAAGTCTTCCAAAGGCATACCTCCCGATTGTTGTGGAATTTGTGGTGGCGGCATCGGTTGAAATGGTGGTCTTTGCTGATTTGATGGAATTTGAAAAAAACCGGGAGGTGGATTTGCTCCTTGCTGATTTTGATACATCTGTGGTCGGAAATATGAGCTACCACTTTGTTGAGTATTTCCATACCTTAGATTCGGGTGATCCTTCCATCCAGGATTATATGTTGGAGCAAATGGATCATTCCTTTTTGGTAATGGTTGTCCTCCAATGGCGTTTACTTGTTGTTCTTCCTGCAAAGTAGGACACATGTCAGTTGGATGACCAGTAAAAGAACAAATTCCACACACCTTGGCAGGAATCTTTTCTCCTACAACTCTTTCCACAAGAGCTGTCAAATTCGATATGTGCGTTTTTAATTCAGCAATATTGGTTTCTTTCACCTGTTGAGACATAGAAGTATTACCCCTATTACAATATTGAGAGTTAGATGCCATATTAGCAATTAACCTTTTAGCTTCGATAGGTATTTTATCAACTAAAGCACCACCACTAGCAGCATCTATCATGTTGCGATCCATAGTAGATAAACCTTCGTAAAAATATTGTATTAATAATTGTTCACTAATTTGATGATTAGGACAAATACCACACAATTTCTTGAAACGTTCCCAATATTCATGTAAAGATTCCCCTCCATCTTGCCTAATACCACATATTTCCTTTCTCATATTAGTTGCTCTTGATGAAGGAAAATATTTTTCAAGGAAAACCTTTTGCATATCAGTCCAAGTATATACTGAGCCCGTTAATAGATCATATAACCATTCCTTAGCAGCATCAGCTAAAGCAAAAGGAAAAGCTTTGAGTTTAAGTTGTTCTACACTTATTCCATTCGGTTTCATACCAGAACAAGCTATATGGAATTCCTTGAGAAATTTGTTTGGGTTAGTGAAACAGCCTGAACCCATGGAATTGTTTTCTCTAAAACCTGTAAAAATAGGTAAGGCTCGTATTAATCCAGGTTTGATTTCACAAGTATCATTATCAGCAGGATAATTAATGCATAAAAGATTAGGGTTGAAGACAGGAGCAGCTAGCTCCTTGAGAGTTCGATCCGCCATCGGTGGATTAATGTAGCAAGGTATACTACACAAATCTTCTATACTTTCTTCTCCCAAATTTGTGGAACTTTCTTCAAAAGGTGATGGAATCTGACTAGCTTGTTCCAATTTCCTTCTCGTCCTAGCTACAATTGGAGAAGATGAGTTTGGATCTATGGCTGGAATTATTTGTCCTTGATGCTCGATTGCAAATGATCTCAGTTGTGAGTGGATGAAGATTTCACACAATGAAAGATTAGATGAGTTCACGTGAAGAATTTATCAAAACTAAAATAAGAAACCACAACAACAACAAAACTAGAGATTATAATTGCCAATTCCCCAGCAACGGCGCCAAAAATTTGATGCACTGTCGTATGCACAACAAATTTAATAAATAAATCCTAATTCCCAAATACGTAGTATATGGCAAGAAGGAGTCGAACCCACAAGGAATGACATTTTAATCACTAATTTTGCTATTGATGTTATAACCCTGTTTATACAATTTCATTGATTCTTATACTAAATTCGATTATACTAAATCTTAATCACTAATTAGATTATACCCATTTAATAATCTAGGTAAAGAACACTAGATTCAATTAATGGTAGCATTTTGAACGGGAAGCAGCCAACTACAATCATAATCACAAAAGCTCGGATCATGCAATTGTACGAATTAATGGATAAGATTAATAATTAATCTTTTTGCTACTATAGACAAATTTAATTAACAAATACGGGTTAATTTCATTGTCTTAGCAAAGATCAAGTTCTAAACCAAATAGGTGATCAATCTAATTAGTTCAAGAATCTTAATCTATGATATGGAATCATTCAATTCAAACAATTAATTCAATTAAACCTCATCTAGAATCAAACATTTAAAGTATGAAATGATAATTAGGTTATGATTCCATCCTCAATTCATCCTACCCTGTTCTAATTACTCAAATTTCTGCATATTCACAATTCATACAATTATACAAAAATCTTGAAAATTAATAACAATAACACATTCACGAATTATATTATTGCAACAATTAGATAATAATATAGTGATCACAAGTAAAATTACAGAAAAGATACTTAGATTCAGCAAAATGAAGATACAGAAATTTACAAAGGAATAGAGGAAACTTATCAATTGCAGTGCAGAATGTCAAATCATCAATAGAATTCAAGAAGATCAAAAGTTGGAATTGTGCATTACATGTATGTTCTAAAGGAATAAAGGAAGAAAAATACATTCCAAATGTTTTTTCGATCCCTCCCTTCTGTCCCGAACTCTCTTCTCAGATAAAATTTATCAGAAACAAGTCGCGCAGACAGTTACACGTTTTTAAATGGAAACACGGTCCGTGTTTATGAAACACGGTCCGTGTTTATGAAACACGGTCCGTGTTTATGAAACACGGGACCCCCGTGTTTTCTTCCAACTACTCTGCTGACAAGGATTTAAAGATCGATACTCGAGATAAATAACACGGTCCGTGTTATGGAAAATAGGGACCCCCGTGTTTTTTATCTTTCCACTCAATTCCTTTGAAAGTTTTAGCTTAGCTTCTCTTGATGTATTTGTTCCCTTTCCAACTTTCCTCTCATTGATTCGACATTTCTTGATGTGTTCTCTACTTGATTTCTTCTTTTCATTGATTTCTCCTTGAATTTCTTCAATTCTTTTCTTCCCTGTAAAATTTATTCAAAGGAAGAAAACTTGACAAAAAGATTAAATCTAATAGAATAAATGAGGGATAAATGATATTTTTAAACATGAAAATAATCAATAAATCTCATTTATCAATGCTATTATTACTATTATTATTATTATCATTGTTATTATTCTTAGTGTCTTTGTTATTATTATTTTGGTATCACTATTATTATTATTAGGATAAATTTTTCAAACCCTATATTATCAACTTTTACAATATTACTATGATTTCTTATATTTTTAGCCAAATTTAGTAATTAGTTAATGGTTATTATTATTATTATTAATATTTTATTATTTTATCAAAAGCATAGTCTTAGAATAAGTTAGTATTTAATAGTATTTTTGGTAGGAGGGAATCTAATTGTAGTTTTTTCCTTATATAGGTGAGACCAGTCAAAGCCCTAAGGAGGCGTAGGAACGTGCTCCAAGACCAGTGTCGTTTTAGGTAAGGGTGTTACTAAGGCCTTATGTGTGTTGATGTGCATTATATGCTTTGTATGTTATGCATCTTATGTTTATAATTATATTGATTTCATGTGTAGTATAGCGTGGAGTTGAAGTGTGTTCATGTATTGTTAAATGAGATGTGTACTATGTATATATGATGAAATAATGTGATATGTGATGATTGGTTTGTAACCTTTTAAACATGCATGTGAGGATGTATACAAGTGGTGGTGTGTGGGAAAAAGGTTGAAATTGGTAAATGGGAAATGTGTTGACCAAAGGGAGTAAGTTGACTAAAGAGGAAATGAGTTGACCTAAGGGGAAATGAGTTGACCTAAGTATTTTAATGATCCATGAGTGGAAGAATAAAATGGGGATTTTAAATAAAATAAAAGAGTGGGAGAATCTATGGTTGTGCATGAGAGAGTCTAATTTATGGGTTTGTATGGAAGAATCTAATTTATGGTTTTGTTTGGTTTTGTGTGAGAGAATTTAATCTATGGTGTTATATGGGAGAGTCTGATTTATGGGTTTGCATGGGAGAATCCAATCTATGGTGTAACATAGGAGAATCTAATATATGGTTTGTATGGACTGAATTTAGGGTTTTGTATGGAGAAACCTAGGGTTTTGTGTGGATTAAATTTAGGGTTTTGTATAAAGAAATCTTGGGTTTTACATGAAAGAATTTAGGGTTTTGTATGGATGGACTTAAGGTTTTGCATAGTAGATTTTATGGTGTTGCATAGGAGGATCTAATCTAGGGTTTTGTATGGATTGAATCTAAAGTTTTGTATGGAGAAATCGAGGGTTTTGCATGGATGGATCTAGGGTTTGCATGGTCGAATCTAGGATTTCATGTGGGAGTTTTAGGGTTTCCATATGTGGAAAGTCAATGGGAACTGCCTCAAACCTTACTACGAAGGACATCAAGTGCACAATTTGGAAGTGGTTGATCTTACCACTCCCAATTATGAGAGCTGAATAACTCGCATTTGGTCACTTGGGAAACACCCAAGTGTTGTATATAAGTTTTATGTATCTCGTACTTTTCTTTTTACATATTTAGTATAAATTTGTATTTACATAATGTGTATATGTGTGGAAATACTTTATTAGTTAAAAAAAACACCGGGGGGCGTATTTGTAAACACGGCCCGTGTTTTTCTCTCTGCAGGAAATTTTAAAAATTCCAGAGAGCTCCAAAATTAACACGGGGGGTCCGTATTTCTAAACACGACCCGTGTTTCTTCTCTGCAAAAAAATTTTAGAATTCTAAAGAGTTCCAAAATTAACACAGGGGGTCCGTATTTCTAAACACGGCCCGTGTTTCTTCTCTGCAAAAAAAGTTTAGAATTCCAGAGAGCTCCAAAATTAATACGGGGGTCCGTATTTCTAAACACGACCCATGTTTCTTCCTTTGCAGAAAAATTTCGAATTCCAGAGAGCTTGAAAAATAACACGGGGGTACCGTATTTGTAACCACGGCCCGTGTTACCTTCTCAGTCAGAAACAGAATGCTTTTAAATTAACACGAGGGGACCGTATTTCGGAAACACGGTCCGTGTTTCTTTCCAGTTTCCTTTTTCTCCCCCGTGTTTTCAGATCTGAAAAAAACACGGCCCTTTTGTTCTCTTCTCTCCATTTTTTTGCAGCTCTTCTCTGCGTGTCTTCTCCTTTGAAATCCTCTAATATCTCATTAAAATCTTCAAATCTTACCAAATCCTACTCCATTAACCTTCCATTTTCTTTCTCCACGATTAATTTCCTTTTCTCCGTAGACTTTTGTGTCATTCTACTGCAGAAACCGGCAGTACCCTTCTTCTCAAACCCTAATTTGAATTCGAGCATAAACCCTTCCATTTTCTGGAAATTACATTAGGGTTTTCGTGGTATATGTCATTCCAATATTCTTCCTCTGATTTCTGCATTGTTATAACCTAATTTCACACAATCGAGGTACGTTTTTCCCCATCATGCAGAAATATTATTTCGGTTTCATTGTTTTACTTAATTGATGATGATACAAAGAGATTCGACATTGGGTGATTTTATTCCATAACTTGCATGATTATTGATTGGGATAAATAATATGGTTAGGGCATATTTATGCATTCAATGAATATTGTTATAGTTATCATTGCAGCCTAATCATATGATCCAAGAGCAACATTTTGTTTGCTGAAATTTCAAGTTAAGACATTGTTTCTTATCATCCAATTGATAATTTTTATGTAGATGGCACCGAAAAAGAAGCAGCGTGCTGAAGGCGAATCCTCAAGGTCCCGATCATCACCAACTCAAGCGAGACAACGACGTAATCGACCCAACGATTTAGGTATAATTTTTACCTCACCCGAACAACAACAAAAGTATGATTACTTGTCTCAAAGGCGTATTACTGGCACTCGATATCTGGATGATGGCTGTTTACATACATTAGGAATTCATAATCAAGTCATGTGCATGCTTGAAACTATAGGTTTGCAAAACTTTGTCTATTGTACTAATCATACCTATAGGCGCTTGACTTTAGAATTTTTGAGTACTTTTGAACTGTGTGCTGAAGTTGGTGACATTGGTGATACTAAAAATAATCAAGGGTATGTTTCTTTTCGCCTTTTTAATGAAGATAGGCAATTAGCAGTGCATGAACTTGCCAATATTTTTATGTTGCCTTCACAGGGGTTCAGATTCATTTTACCCTGGTTCCATGCCAACAATTATTTTGCTAAAATAGGTGATATAGCGAATATGCCTACTCCCGATACCTTCCGCATTTCTGAAGCCAAATCCTCTAGGATTTTTAACTTAGTTTTCCGATACAGTCAAAGGCTTTTGGCTACTAACATCTTTGGGGGGGGGGAGATAGTATAGGGGTAGTTTGTTCAATTGAACTTTTCTTTCTCTACTCTATGCTTGAACACTACTCTGTTGATACTGCCTATTTTATTGCAAAACAATTTCAAAGGGTCGGTAATTCCAAATAGGGGGACATTGTTATCAGTGGTTTAATTACCACCGTCTGTGTAAATTTGGACATACCCCTCCTTGAAGATATGCCTATTGAGGCCATGAGCACCCGCATTGATATCGAACATTGCCGCCTTACGCATCTTATTGAGCGTAGGAGTAATGCGTGGTACCTTTCTTATCAGGGATGTGTTTTCTTTCCTCTTCCTAACCCAACCAAAACCGACCCTTTAAACCTGTTGAACTGGCAGCCTAGTGAGGACGATGATAACCCTGCCCCGTTAGCCATCGAACATCCTTTTCCGCCTCATGGTGCACATGCACCACATCCACCACCACCCCGATCCCAAGCCAGCTCTTCTTCCTCCTCAACTTTTGTCCCCGAATGGCATCTCCAATTTCAAAATCAAGTGTATTCCCAATTGGATTCCATTCGCCATAACCAAAATCATATGATGAAGAATCTCTATGATTTCCATCTCGGGAGCTGAGACGCACCTCCACCTCCCTCTTGAAACATATTCTTCATTTTTTCTCTTACATTTGTTCATTAGGGACAATGAACACATTAAGTAAGGGGGGTGCATTAGTATTCGTAGGCTTGTGATTACTCTTTGGTAGAAATAGTTAGTAAATGTTATATATGTTTGCTAAGTGGTAGTTAGTTAATTTATTCCTATCTACTTTACGTACTAGTTGTTCACTTCAAAAAAAAAAACAGGAAGTATTAGATTTGAGTAATCCATATACAAAGTAAAACAAAGTATAGGATTGAATTATTTTCAAAAAGGATAATTTTATATACTTATTGTATGTTTTGATCAACATCTTTTTACACCTTAAAGATAGAAATTGAAGATGTGATAACAGTGAAGGAAAGAAAGTTAGAATGATTAGAGATCAAATCATGCATTGACTAGGAATAGGATGAAATGAAATTCAAAATTGGTGGATATAACATTGTGAGAGTTTGAGCCTAACCTTTGGATACATTGCTTATTCAAAATATATTTCTCTTTTGTGTGTGTTCTCCAATGATACGTGAAACTAGAATTTTCCATTAGCTCTCTTCAAGACTGCATAGAACTTTAGGATATTTGAAAATGATAAAGGCACTATTCTTTCTTTGTTAGCTACAAGACCAAATAACCCACCTTGAAAATTGTTATCCATTGCATAACCCCTTTGAGCCTATAGACCTGTTTTATTGATTTAACCTTTATTAACAACTAATCTCCATATGTATTTTCCTTCCTTACACTACGACTAGTGGAGCAAAAATATTTTCAAGGAGAAATTTTTTTAAGGTAAAATCTAAGTATGGGGGTGTGGATATCATAAAAAAAAGAAGAAGAGGAGAATAAAATTTCATTTTTTTTACGTTATTTGGTTGAATAGAAGGGTTTGAGATTATTAAAAAAAAAGAAAAAAAAAAAGAAGAAAAATGGGAAAGTGAAGCAAAAGGGAAGAGGAGGAATTGTGATAAAAAAAATTGCTTCTCTAGTTGGTAGAGTCTAGCTACAATACCAAAATTCTATCCCACCTTAGAACCCTAGCCCCATTACAACCAAATTTAAGACCTTTTGATTCTTATATAATTTAGTTCTTTTTAGCGGTGGCGAATTGAGAATAATGGCAAACATATGGGCGATCATTATCATTTGGAGAGAATTTGAGAGTAAACACATCATACCCTATACACTAAAGAGTGAGCGTTTCCACATTCCGAAAGTAAGAATTTACCAATTTGAATTTCATTAGTCTTAATCTAATTTGCATGATGAGATACTAATTATTATAATATTCATTCCCTAACCGTTTGAGCATTTGATAAGACTGTTTTTAAGGTGATTTAATATGTGATCCAAAAAAAAATATTTTTATCATTGATATTTCATGATTTACAAGTATTTTTCAGTCCCAATCCAAGTTGAACTTCGTACATGAATAATTCCAATCTAATAAATCTTGTGTTCCGTGACCTGTTTCTCTTGCGTTTCTTGATGTATTCATGTGCATGTTATGATATTGCTCGAGGACAAGCAATAATTCAAGCATGGGGGTATTTGATAAATGAGATTTATTGATTATTTTCATCTCTAAAAATATCATTTATCCCTCATTTATTCTATTAGATTTAATCTTTTCGTCGAGTTTTCTTCCTTTGAATAAATTTTACAGGAAAGAAAAGAATTGAAGAAATTCAAGGAGAATCAATGAAAAGAAGAAATCAAGTAGAGAACACATCAAGAAATGTCGAATCAAGGAGAGGAAAGTTGGAAAGGGAACAAATGCATCAAGAGAAGCTAAGCTGAAACTTTCAAAGGAATTGAGTGGAAAGATCAAAAACACGGGGGTCCCGTGTTTCCATAACACGGACCGTGTTATTTATCTCGAGTATCGATCTTTAAATCCTTGTCAGCAGAGTAGTTGGAAGAAAACACGGGGGTCCCGTGTTTCATAAACACGGACCGTGTTTCCATTTAAAAACGTGTAACTGTCTGCGCGACTTGTTTCTGATAAATTTTATCTGAGAAGAGAGTTCGGGACAGAAGGGAGGGATCGAAAAAACATTTGGAATGTATTTTTCTTCCTTTATTCCTTTAGAACATACATGTAATGCACAATTCCAACTTTTGATCTTCTTGAATTCTATTGATGATTTGACATTCTGCACTGCAATTGATAAGTTTCCTCTATTCCTTTGTAAATTTCTGTATCTTCATTTTGCTGAATCTAAGTAGCTTTTCTGTAATTTTACTTGTGATCACTATATTATTATCTAATTGTTGCAATAATAGAATTTGTGAATGTGTTATTGTTATTAATTTTTAAGATTTTTGTATAATTGTATAAATTGTGAATATGCAGAAATTTGAGTAATTAGAACAGGGTAGGATGAATTGAAGATGGAATCATAACCTAATTATCATTTCATACTTTAAATGTTTGATTCTAGATGAGGTTTAATTGAATTAATTGTTTGAATTGAATGATTCCATATCATAGATTAAGATTCTTGAACTAATTAGATTGATCACCTATTTGGTTTAGAACTTGATCTTTGCTAAGACAATGAAATTAACCCGTATTTGTTAATTAAATTTGTCTATAGTAGCAAAAAGATTAATTATTAATCTTATCCATTAATTCGTACAATTGCATGATCCGAGCTTTTGTGATTATGATTGTAGTTGGCTGCTTCTCGTTCAAAATGCTACCATTAATTGAATCTAGTGTTCTTAACCTAGATTATTAAATGGGTATAAAAGTAAATTGAGAGCATGTTTAATTTATTAAGGTTAAGAGGAAGTACGGGAATTTGTTATCTTGAGTTTCCTAAGTCAACATTAAATTGTTTAGAATCATTCTTCTTATTTGAATGTTTGGCATTTTAATTCCATCACCAATTCATTCCTCCCCTAATTGTCAATTAGTGATTAAGATTTAGTATAATCGAATTTAGTATAAGAATCAATGAAATTGTATAAACAGGGTTATAACATCAATAGCAAAATTAGTGATTAAAATGTCATTCCTTATGGGTTCGACTCCTTCTTGCCCTATACTACGTATTTGGGAATTAGGATTTATTTATTAAATTTGTTGTGCATATGACAGTGCATCAAAAAGGCATAACTCAAAAACAAAGTGAAATAAGGGCTTCAGCCCCTTTACCAAAATAATACTAATGATAACATTAGTAAAATAAATAATAAAATTTAGTAATATTAATAATAATGAAATGGTAATAATAATAATGATAAAAACCATAATAATATTGCAAAAATAATAATTATAGTAATGATAATAATTGAAGATAAAATGAAGTAGGGTTTCGACCCTACATTGAATAATAATAAACTTAAATAATAATAATAATAATAATACATATTTCTTATAATAATAATAATAATAATAATAATAATCATAGTAATCACATAACCATAATAATAATAATAATAGCAACCCTAATAGTAAAAATAATAATAATAAATAATAATAATAATAATAATAATAATTTTGAAATAGTAGTAGTAGTAGTAGTAATAATAAATAAATAAATAAATAAATAAAATAAAAACTCATAATAATACTAATACTAATAAACTACTTATTCAAATAGGGTCAGTCCTAATAAGAAATAATAATACTAATAATACTGAACCTAATAATAATAATAATAATAATAATAATAATGCATAATGATTATAATAATAATAACATATTAATATTAATTAATAAAGATAATAGCAAAAATAAGAATAATAATAATAAAATCGAAATAAAAATATAATAGGGCTTCGACCCTCAATAGAAATAACAATAAAAACATTAATAATAATAATAATAATAATAATAATAATAATAATAATAATAATAATAACAATAATCGAAATAATAATAATAATAATAATATATTTTGAATAAATGAAATAAAATAGATTAAGGCTTGTATAAATAGTGAAAAATGGTTGAGGGGATTTAGGGTTCAACCTTAGACTGGTGGTGACAGGCGGCACCGCACCGGCGGTGACCGAAAAAAGAGAAGAAAAGGGGAAAAGTTGAATGTTGGAAAAAGGAGAGGTAGAATGGAGGTGGAAGTTGGCGTGTTTAGAGTTGCCCGAAAGGAGAGGAACATAATAAGGATGGTGACGCACAAAGACGGTGGTGGTGGCCGAATGGGTAAGAAGAAGAAAAAATAGAGGAGGAGAGGGAGGAAGAGGAAAAGAAAGGTAGGGGAAGATAGAGGGGGGTCTACAGAACAGAATAGAAGGTGAAAGAAGCGGTAGAAGCGATGGCTAATGAAGGTTCTAAGGGCAGTGAAGATGGAAGGAAGGGTTGGTTGGGGAAGTAAACTTTGCACAGCTGGGGTGGCTTATGTAGGGAGAATCGAGGGATAAGGGTGGTTTAGGTAGTTAGAGGGTGGTGCAAGGATGAGTTAGGTGGGCAGAGATGGCGGCGGAGTTGGCCAGAGGCAGCGGAAATGGTGTCTGAAGGGGCAGTTGTGGCAAGGTCGGGAATTTCTGGGTAGGGATCAAAAGTTCGATGGAGGGCTCATTATGGGGCTATTTATAGATTTTAGAAGGGAGGTTAGGGTTTCGTGGGTCGGCTAGGGGGTAATGGAGGTAGGGTTCCTGAAATACCCCGAAAATTCATAATTTTATAAATTATATTTAAAAGAGGTTTTATTAGAAAGTTATTTAAATAAATTACTTTTATTAAAATGAAAGGGTAATTAATTAAGAAAAATCAAGAAGAGATTTATAAGTATTTTAATTAGGAGGAATTTGGGTATTTTATCTAATTAAGCATTTTATTTAAAGAAAAAGTTAATTAAATAAATTATTTTATTTAAAATAAGAAGGAGAAAATAGTTTCAAATTTTTAATATTTTTATAAGTAATTTAATTGGAGAAAAATTAAGGCGTTTGCTAATTAAAAAGGAATTTATGAAAAATCCCTCAAAAATCCTAATTTAGCCAAAAAAAATGAATTTAAATATTATTTTGTATACATCAAATATTTTAAATAATTTAAATAGCCCATATTATTACTTTTCCTTTTTCCCTTCTTCTTTTTCCTTTTCTTCTCTCTTTCTCTTTCTTCTTTTCTTTTCCTTCTTCCCCCCCCCCCTCTTCTCGCCCGTTGGGCCAGCCCTCGGCCCTTCCCCCTTTCCTTTCCTCCTTCCCGCGGCCCAGTGCCGTTCGGCCCGCCCTCGCACAGTGAAACGCAGCGTTTCACCCCTCCTTTCGCTGAAACGCTGCGCGCCGAATTAAGGAAGTACCCGTTGCCTGCCAGCTACTCGACGCCGCGCTTTGTCCAAATAAGCACCAAAATGCCGCGTTTTACTAGGGTGTTTTAACATTCGCCGAACCGGCCGGTTTTTCCCCCTTCTTTTCTTTTTCCCTGGACCGCCTGTCCGGCCATCTCCTTCTCCCTCCCCTCGCGCACGACCTGCCACAGCGCCCCACCTGCACGCCGCCTGCACGCCACCTGCACGCCGCCTCCCCTTTTCTGCCCTGCCGGCCACCCTCCCTCGACCAGCCGACACCCCCAGCACCCCTAGGCCGCCGCACCCTTTTCCCCTTCTTTCCCCGACCGGCCGGCGTGCCCTGAGTCGCCGCCTGACCGTCCTCCCTTGTTTCCCCCCCTCGATCCTCCCAAATCCCGGCCTATAAATACCCCATGAACCCCCCGGCGTTGGCCACACACAAACCACCCAACCCAGCAATTCTTCCTTGCGCCGCCTCCTCTTCAGATCACCGCCCCGTCGCCGCCGCCCATCTCCGCCGCCCGAACCACCCCCGAAACTCCTCCTTGCAACGCCATCCACCCAACCAGGCCTCCCTCACCCCTTTGGTTGCGCTGCACGCGCCGCCCCAGGCGTGCAAAGCACCCTTCCCGACCAACCGCACCTCCAGACCCAGCCACCCTCTCGCCACCGCCCACCACCGCGCCGCCACTTCTAGGGCTCCTCTGCCTCCCAGAATCACCCAGGGAACCCCCAACCCCCCTAGGCCCTCCATTTCCCCTGCCAACCCCTCCTTTTCCTTCCTTTCCCTCCACCACCTCTCTACCCTCTTCCTCCCCCCAACGCCGCCGCCGCCGTGCGCCGTGCGCCGCCACCTGACCCACCAACACCCTAGGTAGTTCTCTAAACTCCCCAACCCCTAAAACTTTATTATATAAGTGCTAATTATTTTAGTAGCAAAATTAATATTAATTTTACTATTATTATTATTATTATCACTATTAATATTATTACTAGTATTATTAATATTACCATTATTATTATCACCATTATCATTATTATTATTACTATTGGTATTATTATTACTATTGTTATTATTATTATTATTATTATTATTATTATTATTATTATTATTATTATTATTATTTTATTATTATTATTACACCTAACCTTGAAACATTTATAACTATTGGTCTTACTAATACTAGTGGGCCATAACTTTAGTATTTTATTTTAACATCATAATCGCTATTATTATTGCTAGTATTACTATTATTATTATTATTATGATTATTATTATTATTATTATTATTACTATTATTATTAATATTACTATTATTACTATCATTATTATCATTAATAATATTATTATTCACTATTATCATTATTATTAGTAACATTGAACTACTACCGTTAAATAATAAGTGTTATGAAAATTACTTTAAATTATTGTAGCTACTTTTATTAATAGTAGCTTGATTAACTACCTTGAGAATATTAACCATACTTCACTTATAAAAGTAATATTACTATTCTTAGCCCTAATGGTAAGGTAAAGAGTAGGGGTAAGATAGAAAAGAATAGTGTTTTGGTCGGAGGAAAAGTAACCCCAATTTTCCCTCTTATAGGCGAGTCAAGTCGACACCCGGAGGAGGCGTAGGAGCGTGCTCCAAGACCGGAGTCGCGTTAGGTAAGGACGAAGCTATGACCTTGTGCTATTTGTGATGTGTTTATAGATGATGAGCATGCCATGTTGATGTGTAATATGCATGTGTTATGATTAACCTGTTTTGTGTAGCGCAGCGTGGATCATGAGGTGTGTTGTGTGCGCCTTATATTATACGTGTATGCCATGTTCCATGTTTATCGTTGATGTTGATGATGTGACTTGTTATAGCCCTCTAGGACATGCATGCTAGGGTTTTGGGTAGCATGAAATGATAATAAAAGAATAACGGGAAAGTGGACATTTGGGAAGCTTGCATGGGGGAACTAGATCTTGCATGGGCATGATCCTTACGTGGGAAAAGATGAATTGGGTTGTAAGTGAGAGTTGTGGAGAGTCTTAGAGTGATGGGAGACTTATTATGAAAGATAGTACGTGAGTTGGTGCATAAGGGATATGATTAGGGTTTCGTGAATAAGTGGGTGTTGGGGAGTCTGCATGGAGTATCTAAATTATGCGTAGGGATGAATATTACTGGAGGAAAGTTGATTTTGGAAGTAAATAAGATAATGCTAAAGTTACGGGTCCATTGGAGACTTGGGTGCAAAATTTTACGTGGGTCGATATAAGGGTGTTTAAGGGACCCAATTAGGGTTTTGGGAGAAAATGAGGAAATTGAGGGGCACAAGGGTAAAAATGGTCAAGGCAGGATGGAGTAGGGGGTTGGGAGTGAGAATTCACTTATATAAAGGATGAGTATGGGTTTTCTAAAGGAGAGGAGAGATTTGGGGTGAAAGAGGGAGATTACTTATTGAGGAAGTAAAGTGCTAGGGTTTTGGGTGGCCAACTAGGGTTTTGACGGTCACACGTGAACTTGGGAGATAAAGTGATACATTTGGGGAGTTTCCTAATAAAAATGAGGTGCGAGATAAAGGATAAAGTAACGTTTGGGTAAGTAAGAAGAGTTGGGCCACATAGGTCCGATTAGGGTATCCGAGGAGGAACCCTAGAGGGATGAGAACATGCGGAGGCGACATCATATGTGTTGGGATGGCCTATATCCTTGGGGTTTGTGTCTTACTATATGCTACTTTACCTAAGTCTACGAGGGAATGGATGTCGGGTGTGAGAAGAGGTACGGGTCTCAAAATATGGGACGAACCCTTGGAGGGGAAAGTAGTATAGTATTAGCCGCATGCATGTCAAGGGTGATGTGTGAATTAATAAGACACCGATAAGACATTAATCATGTAAAGCGAAAGATGTCGAGCCGAGCCTGTGATCCGGTCCACCGGCTATAATAGTGGATCAGAGGCGTTTTGCCCTGTGCGTTTATTTTCGGTCCACCGGCTATAATAGTGGATCAGAGGCGTTCTGCCCTGTGCGATATCTTCCGGTCCACCGGCTATAATAGTGGGGGATCTCGTGCTCGACAAACCAAACGTATAAGTTAATCCATGGGAAAGATACTAAGTACTTAAAGCGAAACACCATGTGAGTCGGGGCTGTGATCCGGTCCACCGGCTATAATAGTGGATCAGAGGCGTTTTGCCCTGTGCGTTTATTTTCCGGTCCACCGGCTATAATAGTGGATCAGAGGCATTCTGCCCTGTGCGATATCTTCCAGTCCACCGGCTATAATAGTGGGGCTCCCGCACTCACATGGGCTATTAAAGAGTATGTGTGAAATGGACTTATCATTAATGAGAATAAATAATAAGTCACCAGAAAGTACTCAGGCCTTATCTTGTGTGTTATCGCATGTGACTTATATGTTTGTGCTGTGTGTGCTATGTGGTATGATCGTATGCTTGGCCTTAGCGCACCTGCGCCCTTACTCAGTACTGGACCCGTACTGATACTACCTTGATTGACTGGGTCCTGTGATGATCCACCAATGGTGGGGAGCAGACCTTTGATGCAGGTTGACCAGTTACTAAATTGGGGTGGAAGGCTTGATCTGAGTGAGTAAGTGGTCCGGATATTTACCCTTCGAAAATTGTGTGGTTTAATCGTATTTGTCTTTAGAGGTTACAAATGTTGTATTTAATTCTTCGAGGGTTTTATCGTACCTTGCTATTCCGTTATTTTAAGTATTCTCATATATGGACCTTTTAAGTTGTATTTCGGAATGTAACTTTTGACCTTCGCACTCTGATTTCGTAAAACTTGTGTTTTATGAATGATTTGTTCTGGTTTTATTCTTTCTAGCCTTAGCACTTAGTATCGGGTCGGTAGTTATGGATCGATCTGGTACTAAGTGTGGCGGTAATACCCCCGAGTTTACGGTTTTTAATTCTCTTGCTTCCGCTAAAACTTTTGATTTAAACGAAATTTTTCAGTTGTAAATTTGGGGGTGTTACAGTTCCAATCACCGGTGGCAACAAAAGTCGGCAAAATTCAAATGGGGGCAGGGGTGATTGCGTAGAAAAAGAAGGCCCATGCGTGAAAAGAATTGGAGGTGGGTTGGGTAAATGTGGTTGCCAAAATAGAGGTAAGAGAAAGGGAGGAAAACGGCCGGTCAAAGGGGCAAGATCAGGGGCGAAAAGATAGGGTGTTGGGCGGTGGTGTTATAGGTCGACAATGGGAAGGAGGAAGAAGAAAAGAGGAAGAAAGGGTTGCGTGGACCAGTCGACCGGGAAAAAAAAAGAAAAGAAAGAAAAGGAGAAGGAAGACCAGACCGGGCAACGACATTTAAAGAGATGGGACAAAACACAGCATCCAGGGGGAAAAGGGGGATAAAGCGCTGCGTTGGGATGCCGAAATAAAGAAAGAAAAGAAGAGGAATGGGTCTTGGGTCGCGGGAGAAGGAAAGAAAAGGGAGAGGGCAACAGGCTATTGGGCTACCGAAGGAGAAAGGAGAAAGAGAAGGAGGCGAGCTGCAATGAGGAGAAAAAGAAGAAGGGGATTGGGCCGCCGAAAGGCCCAATCAGGAGGAGAAGAAAAAGAAAAGAAGAAGAAAGAAAGAGAAAAGAAGAAAAAGAGAAAAGAGGAAAAAGGGAAAAAGGAAAATAATGGGTTAGGTTAATCAAATTAATTGGAATATTTGGGATATTTAAAAATAATAATATTTAAATAAAATAACATTTAAATCTCTTTTTAGGCTAATTTAGGGTTTTTGAAAGGTTTTCTATAAATTCCATTTTATTTAGCAAAACGCCATAATTTTCTTCAATTAAATTATTTATAAAATTAATATTAATTTGGAACTATTTTCTCCTTCTTATTTTAAATAAAATTATTTATTTACTTAATTTTCAAAATAAAATCCTTGATTAGTTAAAATACCAAAATTTTTCTAATAAAAATATTTATTATTTTCTTTTTGAATAGTCCTAATTAATTCCTTTTTATTTTAATAAAAATAAATTATTTAATAAATTTATAAAATAAATCCTTAATTAATTATAATTCTTAAAATTAGGTTTTAGGGTATTTCAACAGTATTCCTAAGTCCATTGTCTCAGATAGGTATACCAAGTTTCTTAGCTACTTCTGGAAGACCTTGTGAAGTCTTGTTGGTACTAAACTTCTATTCAGTACCACCTATCATCCACAAACCGATCGGTAAACTGAGGTCACCAATAGGATTCTCACATCGATCTTCAGAAGTTTGGTTCACAAATCCTACAACCGATCACCACCTTATGCTACAGGGCACTCACCCTTTGAAGTAGTATATGGGGTGAACCGCACTACACCCATCAATCATTTACATTTTCCTATCAAAGCTCCTATCAAATTTGAAGCACAAGAAAGGGCTAGTGTAATGAAGATGCTCAATGAGCATGTGAGGTCAAAAATCGAGAGGGTGAATGAAATGAACAATAATAAATCCAACAAGCATCAGAGAAAATACTTGTATCAAACCAAGAGATATAGTTTGGCTTCACCTTAGGAAGGAAATATTTCCTTCTAAAAAGAAGAACAAACTCATGCCTAGAAGCGTTAGTTCATACAAAGTTATTGAGATGATTGGTGATAGTGCGTATAAGCTGGAGTTACTAGAGGGAATGGGAGATATATCGAACACATTTAATGTAGAAGATCTACTTTTTTTACATTCATGATGAGCCATTCGAAAACAAGGAGGTCACTATTTAAGAGGAAGATGATGATGTAGGAGAATCCTCATTTGATGATCACAATCTTGCCATTAATTTTTCAAAGTTTGAAAGCAACAAAATTTTCCTTACTTAGACAAATTAATCGTCCAACAACATCTAGCCATGAAAGCTATATAAGCCATGTGAACTTTGTCAACCACCCTTTTGTACTGTCCACAAAGCACCCAAAAAGAAGGAGCCCAAAGGCATGTTTTTTTCTCAAGTTTTCCCCTATATTTTTACCCATTTCCCTTAATATTTTAGCCTTAAAAAGTCATAAAAAACCCATTCCACACCCTTGGAAGCCACACAAAACAACCATAAGTCTCTCTCAAGTTGAATATCAAGTCATTTTCAATACTTGGAAAAAACAATGAAGATTTGTAGAAGAACAAGGAAAGATAGAAGACATTCCTTACTTCTTTCTATTACTTTCAATATTAAAAGGACATTTGTCTCTTTCCCTTTTGGGTATTATGGTTGTTATATGAGTTAGCACATGTACTAATGGTTGAGGGAAAATAATCTCTAAACTTCCACCCCTTGAATGAAATTCATCAGGGGCTTAAGTAGATTTTCTACTTTGTTTTAGCTCTAAACACATGTATTAGTTGACTAAGTTATAACATTTAATCCCACACATCTTCTACAAGTGTCAAGAATAGAATGCTAGGAAGGGAAATCAAATTTTTGGCTACTCATTTTATCTCCTTGTAACAAGAGTTTTCTCCTCAATTCTTAAGAGTAAGAGTTTAAAGAATTTACAAAAATATTTCAAGATTTATCTTAAGAGTTTAAATCTTAGGTGGTTCTTGGAAGTATTGACTTAAGGGATTACCAAGAATTAATTTTTATCTACTTAAACCTACCCTATTTCTCTCTTTATTTGGCCATTCTAAGGTTTATGGAACACCAACACCTAGTTAGACCCAAGTTAGATATCATATGTATTAGTTTAGATTTTGTAAACCTTTTTTGAATTAGAAATAGAAATTTATAAAACTAGCAAAGTAAGCGTATGTTTGTTTACCCTTTCACTAGATATATTATTACTTCAGATGGATTCAGACCATTTGTTTTACATATTATTTTTAGAACCTAATTATCTATTTATTTACAATATTATTATTACATGAGTATATCCCGTTACCTTTTATTAATGATTTAAATTATTCTATTATGTTACCCTTATACCCTTATTCATTATACTCACATACCACCAATATTCATATTATCTTAGTTATTTAATGTTATTAATAATTATTAACTACTTATATACTATTTTAAATAATAATAATAATAATAATAATAATAACAACAACAATGAATTAATTAATGATAATAACATAAATATTAATTATTCTTAATTATTAGTCAATATTGATATTAACTATTAATATCAATTATTATTATTTATTATCATTGATAAATAATAATAATAATAATTTATTATTCTTACTAAATAATAATTAATATTCATTATTAATATTAATATGAATTATTATATATTAATAATATTATTAATGATCAATGATTAATATTATTAATTATTTATTGTCAATATTAATTTTAATATTATTAATTATTAGTTATTAAAAATTTATAAAATTAATTATTGTTATGAATTAATAATAATGTCATTAATTATTAATTATCGTTATTAGTGAATATTATGAATTAATAATTACTAATATTATTAATAATAATTAATTATAATATTATTGTATATTAACTAATATTATCAATTATTACTATTACTATTTATTATTATCAATTAATATATTTTATTTAGATTAAATCTGTAAATATATAAAAGCTATTAGAAGAATATACTTGATTAAATTATAGAAATCAATATATAAAAATTTATTTAATATCAGATATATTACCAAATATTATTATTTATTTAGGAAATTTTTTTTGTGTTTATCAATTATTATTATTATTATTATTTTAGATATTTTATTATTTATGAAAAAAATAAATAGGGTTAAATCTGTTTTCATAAATATTGAAGGTGTAAGTTCGCCCCGTTTGGTTTTACTTATTATTAATAACTACTTTTAGATAAAAACTACTTTTATAAATCAACTTTTAAAAAAGTACTTTTATAAGTAAAATGTATGTTTGTTTTAACTTTTATTACATAAGTGATTAATGCTAAAAAACTACTTATTATATCTTATTAGTGTTTGGTTTTCATTTTCTACAAAATTACTTTTTCTTTTTCATTTTAGTTTTTATCTTCCTATATATATCTTTTAGTAATAATTACTATATAAATTATGTAATATTAAATATTAAAAAGTATATTAAACATTAACAAGTATAAAAAAAATATAAACATATTACAAAGTACTAAAAATTATAAAATAAAAATTATAAACTTATTAAAAAAAATTATGAACAACTACTAAACAAACTTTATAAAAATTACAAACATTTAAAAAAAGGCAAATGAACTCAAGCCACTTTTGTTAATACAAAGATGAAGCCACAACAACAAACACAACATGAAACCAACAGGAAGGCCAGCCCCCGGCTCTGGGTTCTCTCTAGCATTTTGGTTCCTTGACGACGACGACAGGACAGGCTGCATTCTCTATCACATAGTTTGTCACGCTTCCCAGCAACACCCTGCATTCCATATGTGCATGCGTAGATACTTCAATTAACCATCACTTTATTAATAATTTATTTATATGGGCATAGTTAATAACGACAGGACATCCTTTCTTAACCTTACCCTTCGACCCACTAAAAACCCACCAAGCCTTTTCAAAATTATCGGTCTTCAAAAGAAGAATCAATAAAGCATTCGAAGTGTTCGACCTAGGCATCAATCCTCGGCCCATCATTTCCTTGAAATAACACAACCCCTCTTCAGGCATTTGAGATTGAGCACAGGCATTAATGATTGTTTCATATAAAAGACAGCAAATAGGGTCTTTATCAGTGCAGCATTCCAAAAAATGTTGAATTAGCGACGAGGGGCTGAATAATGAAAAAGATTTGATTCAACCAGAGAATAATTTGAGGATAACAGACTCAGCTTCTGGGAGTAGATTGGACGAGAGAAGGTGATGAAGGATGAATGAAACGGATTGGTGGGTGTGATAAGAATCCTCCGCAAGAAGGGAGAAGTTGAAAAGGGAAAGAGCATGAAGCGGTGGGCTCTTCGCCGGAACAGAGAGTATAACTTCAGGATGGATGCCTTAACCCAACTCCCGTAAGCACCATCCACCACGAAAACAGATTATCTATGCCTTAACCCAACTCCGCCACACTGCTTTTCTTTCTTTCTCTCCCCCCTCCCCCACCAAAGCTCTGGTTTATGTTTGTAGCCTTGACTCTCGACTTTTTGTTTCTGCATAATCAATTAACCAGCCGGTTTATTCTGTATTTTTTTAGGGCAGTTACCACTTACCAGTAGCAGCTTTCTTTAAGGCTATAAGTAATTGCGTCGAAAAATCCCGTAAGAATGCCATTGGAGGAGAGAGGAATAGGTGGGTGATTGAAGTCGAACACACCTCATTTACAGAGGAAAGTCGGATTGCTATCTGTAAGCGAAAAAATACACACACAGAAACACACATAACAGTAGTGCGGGCAAGAAGGAAAACACATACCAGGTTTTGTGCAGAAAATCGAAAAAACTAAACAGAAACAACAAATCGAAGACGATTAACGAGAGATGGAGAAGGCAACAATAATAAACCTGAAAAAAATGGAGACCGTGAGATGCAGATCTAGTTTTTCAATGGAGACCGTGAGCAACGAAAATGGAGACCGTGAGATGCAGAGATAGAGGACGCGAGCTGCAAAAATGGCGACGGCGACAACGAGCAGAAAAAATGAGAACAGCAAAGCCGCATGTGAGCTACAGTAAAGACAGAGAGAACGGTCGGAAATGTTATGAACGATTTTTTTTTTAAACAAGTACCGTACCGCATTAGATATAAGTTATTATAAAAGTAAGTAAAACTTACTTTTGATTAACTACTTATAGAAAGTAATTTTTATTAATGACTTTTTTATAATTATTTTTCAAAAGTAAAACCAAACAAAGATTTTTATCCATAATTACTTTTTATAATTACTTTTATAAAAAATTACTTATAATAAGTTAAACCAAACACCCTCTTCGTCGCACTTTTTTGTTTCCACCAAATTTACGGTTTGAACACATTTTACGAGCTAAACGTAGACAACTGCGGACCAGAAGAGAGAGAGCCTAGCGACACTGCGAGCCTTATCCATCCTTCTAGAGTTGGAATTTGGAACTTCCCCCGTCTGACAGATTAAGCTGGCTTTGCTTCTACGGTTCTACCTCCCCCACGCAGTGGTGAAGAACAGAGTTGCTGTGCGTTACTGTGCGGTCTGGAGAGAGAAACAAATCCAAGTCGTTTCTTAGCTCGAGAGGCTTCCTAGGATGTACCTGATTGCCATTCGAATTAGCAACTGAATTGGAGGAATATTTCTATATTTGCCCTGTCAGTAAAGATGATGATAGCTTATCCGAATCGAATAGAATCAACAGCCGGCGTCACCGTAAACCATGGGATGTCCTTTCCGCCATTGGTAAATTCATGGATACAGAATTCTTCTCCCCATTTTCTGGGCAATCCCGAGACACACACATCTCTTAGTGTGTATACGTGTTATCAATCAAAGTTGAAGGTTGGAGTTGGATGTGGCCATGGAAATCGGAGGAGGAGAGTGGGGCGTGGAGCAGTAGGTGCGGTGGCTTCGCTGGGGGGTTTGCTAGGTGGCGTTTTTAAAGTTGGAGGTGATCCATCGGAGTCCACAAGGCAGCAGTATGCAGCTACTGTCTCTCGCATCAATAACCTTGAAGTTCAGATTTCTTCCCTTTCCGATTCTGAATTGAGGGAAAGAACGCTTCTCCTGAAGCAGCGGGCTGTGGAAGGTGGCGAGTCTCTCGACTCTCTGTTGCCTGTAAGACGCATTCAAGCTATAAAAATCAGTTGTGACTGGCTTGATAACACCTATCTGTTGCATGATTTCCCAATTGCTGGTGCAGGCTAAATTTTGCAAAACTTGCCCTTGCAGGAAGCTTTTGCGGTGGCTAGAGAGGCCTCAAAAAGGGTCATAGGACTCCGTCCGTTTGATGTCCAACTTATAGGTTTGCTTCCCCTTTTGTCTTCTCGCCACATATATGTACGTAAAGACGTTTGCTCGTCCTGTACTTAGCAGTTTTTTTTTTTTGATTCTGCAAGTTGCTTCCTCGGCTTCTGAATCATGCAAAGTATCTTAGTTACCTGGTTTTATGGTCTATGATGCTCACCAAGAGTAGGAGGTCCGAATTAAATTGATAAATTGGGGATTTCTCTCCAGTTGGGAATTCTCTTTTACTCCAAATAATCATCATTTAACGTTGCTGGTAACATGGTATCCTTAGTTGCATCACTTCTAATTAATGCATAGTGGCCCAACTCCATGAGATAATGCACATTGATTCTTTCTGTCTTTCGACTGCTTAAGCATCTTCATGTAGAAGAGATTAGTGGAGCATTCACTCTTCAAATGGTTCGTGCATATAAATGAGAAATATATGACTTATATTTGTATTGTTTAGTTTATTGAACTTTAAATACTTGTTGTTTAGAGAGGGGATTTTTCTACCAACAGATTGCTTGAACATTTCCACAGTTCAACTAAAATTTTCCCTGGTAGGATAGTTGTAATCGGTTTCTTAACAGCCTGCAAACCTTTGGTAAGCTGTAGATTTTGGACTTCAGTTGTACATCAAGTAACATTTAGCACTTTGATAGCCTTTGGATATGAACATGTTTTGTTTACTATTGTATTCAGGCGGCATGGTTTTGCACAAAGGAGAGATAGCTGAAATGAGAACTGGGGAAGGAAAAACACTTGTTGCTGTCTTACCTGCCTACCTGAATGCATTGAGTGGGAAAGGAGTTCATGTTGTTACTGTCAATGATTATTTGGCTCGCCGTGATTGTGAATGGGTTGGACAAGTACTTCGATTCCTCGGGATGAAGGTTGGCCTAATCCAACGTATGTCCTTCACTTTTTGCACAATGCTTATTTGCTCTTGTCTCATTTATTTTGTATTGCCTTGAGTGCATGTATGGTTATCTGTATTAGGTATTGACAGTCTTGATAAAATGCTGTTTTCTGTTTTGTCTCGCCAAATATTTATTGTTGGCTTCAGTTTAGTATTCCAATTTATTGTCTTGCAGTTACCTCAGGAATCAACCTAATCATTGTAATGGATCTATAATTATCCAGACCATTGGTCTTTAGTGTTCATTCCTATATTTGACCTTTGATACTATGACTAAGTTGATTATGTAGTTACTGGCTAGCCTTTTATGAATTGTGCATTGACTCAAAATTTCCATAGCTCTTTTGGTGGGACCTTGAGAGAACCATGGACATGGTCCAGTAGAATATTTGACCAATGTAAGAAATTATAAATGATCTCGGTAGATTACGTATTTGCTGCCTTGGTAAACCTTAGGCAAGATGCATTGGGGTACTAGTTGACATTTTTGGTCATTGAAAGAGAGATATGAACTAAGTCAGATGATTTGAATGAAAGAAATATCAAGAAGTGCCTCCTATCCCTGTGACAATCTTCCCTTTGGCAATCTTCCCTTTGGCAGTGTCAGGATATTTATTCATTTTTTAATACATGGGATTTGATCATCGGCTTTGATTTTTTCGCTACTTTTTGTAGAGAGGATTACTTTTTACCTATTGTCTGATGGGGTCACTAGTGCATGATCTTATTCTGATTTGATGCCTCCCTTTTTAGGGCCCAGCCTATAAACGAATCATATTTTGTTACAAAACTTTGGATATATATCACTTTGGCCATCCAGTTGTGTATTATGCTGCAGGTATGCTCTTTTCGGGCGCTCTTGCATCATGCAATTGTTTGCATTTACTGTTTGATTCTGTTGGCAGAGAATATGACAAGTGAACAGAGGAGGGAAAATTATTTATGTGATGTCATATATGTCACCAACAGTGAACTTGGTTTTGATTATTTGAGAGATAATCTTGCTCAGGTATTTTGTGCCAATGAAAAATTGTTATGTTTCTGGCTATCTCATTTTCCCATTGTTTTACCATAAGTCATCGCTGAACTTATTTTCTGGTGTATGCAGAATGTGGAGGAGCTTGTCTTGAGGGGTTTTAATTATTGTATAATTGATGAGGTTGATTCCATACTCATTGATGAAGCAAGGACTCCTTTGATCATATCTGGCCCTGCTGAGAAACCAAGTGAGCGCTACTACAAAGCAGCAAAGATAGCTTCTGCCTTTGAACGAGACATACATTATACAGTAAGAAAATTGAACTCATAACGTGAAACATTACTCCTTTGGTTAAATTTCATGTTGGTGGAAGCTAAATGGTTCTAGGTAAACTTGCCAATTTAAGTGCATGAGAGTAGAGCTTTAGTTGGGAAATAATATGCTCTACCGAAGATGAAATTAAATAATGTATATTGGATTTTTGAAGTA
The DNA here is from genome assembly GCA_030549775.1 of Tamarix chinensis. Classification (NCBI taxonomy): domain Eukaryota; kingdom Viridiplantae; phylum Streptophyta; class Magnoliopsida; order Caryophyllales; family Tamaricaceae; genus Tamarix; species Tamarix chinensis. Next base: position 57,536,539 of record CM060177.1, on the reverse strand, counting down.
TGTGCTGAAATATTTTTCATTTGTTTGAAAACACCTTATAGGAAATTGAGATGAAAGCAAAAAATAGTTTTGAACTTTTCTAAAAAGTAATGAGTCATATCAACTGAAATAAATTAGTAGTACATGAATGTTTTAATGCCAACTAAGGCTTAATGTGAGTAAAATAATGGACGGTTGTTTTTCCTATCTGCCCATGGTGTTGTTTCAGGTTGATGAAAAACTGAAAACAGTTCTGCTATCAGAACAAGGCTATGAGGATTCTGAAGAAATTCTGGGTGTAAAGGATTTATATGATCCTCGAGAGCAGTGGGCATCTTACATCCTTAATGCGATCAAGGCAAAGGAGCTTTTCCTTAGAGATGTAAATTACATCATCCGTGGGAAAGAGGTTCTTATTGTTGACGAGTTTACAGGCCGAGTTATGCAGGTATTCTGTACACACTTCTTATTGCTACAATTTATTATTATTATTATTATCATGAGATGTTACTTTTGGGAATCTTTTATTTTCCTGCTATGTCATGGCTACACATTTTGTTCACATCTCAATTAGATGATAAAATATCATCTATTTTTTAAGTTATGATTAAGTCAGTTTGCTATTTTTTAAGTTATGATTAAGTCAGTTTGTTCACATCTTAGTTCTCATAGAAACTGAATGGAAAGTATCACCTATGCTATTTAAAAATTTGTAGCCAACGTCTTGCTTTCATCAGTGTTCCTTCACCTTACTTGTTTTATGGACTGACTCACAATCTAGGTTGCGAGGGAATGAAACTGGAACACAGGAAATGGAAGAATGACAATTATCAGAAAAATAGGAAGTGGAAACATTAAGAAACAACAAAGGAATATATATATACTATTTTTTTAGTTAGCGCTACAGATGTAAATACGAACACATAATTAATGTTAACAATTTTCCATAAACTTAAAAGAGTATAAGCCTTCATAATTATCATTTTAGTTGAGACATTTTTGAAAGGTGAACGAACCTCTAGTTTTGGCTAGTTGTTATTGTTATTATGAGGATTAAGCAGTTTTGAGAGGTAGGAGAGGCTAAGTGAGGGTGGAATGCTTTTGAGATGCGGGAGAGGCTGCAAAATTAGTCAAAATGTTGTTGTGTTGGTTATTCTTTCAAAATAGGTTTTGGAAATGGCTTTAGAGTTTCTGTTAGGAATCATTTGGGAAACAACGACCTGCAGAAGTTTCCATGCAATGAAGCTCACAATCCGACCTTGATGACTATAACATATTTCAATTCTGGATTTATGAAGATCAAATTTGGGAAAGTGACCTGCAGAAGTTTCCATGCAATGAAGCTCCCAATCCGACCTTTATCACTATAACATATTTCAATTCTGGATTTATGACAAATTTATTTGGTAGTAGACATTGTTATTTGAAAATTAAGATGAAAGAACTTTGGGGTAGTGATCATTGATGAACTTCTTTTCTTGATGATCTGTGGAATTCTCAGGGGAGACGGTGGAGTGATGGACTGCACCAGGCAGTTGAAGCGAAAGAAGGTTTGCCCATTCAAAATGAAACTGTAACATTGGCTTCAATTAGCTACCAAAACTTTTTCCTCCAGGTCTGTGAATGTCATTTCTTCTGTCCTTGGAAAAAATTCTTTGGTAGTTATATTTAAAGCTCAAGTTTGCTTATGCTTATTTTAATTTCTATTCAGTTCCCAAAACTCTGTGGAATGACTGGTACTGCAGCTACCGAAAGTACAGAATTTGAAAGCATATACAAGCTCAAAGTCACTATTGTTCCTACAAACAAGCCTATGATAAGAAAGGTTTTTCATCGTAACCACGTATTGTTTTTTTCTTCCAAGTGGGATGAGGGATATTCACGGCTTTCAGTTATTTGATATGCTCATTACTATGAAGTACATAGTAAATCATGTAGTGGTGGAATTCTAAAACGACAGAAATGCTTCATTTTGAACTGCGAAATCTAAAGTGAAATTATATCATTTTCTTGGAACCTTAAGCTACTATCTGTGTATACCTGAGTCCTGTCTTTGTTAATACATCAATTTCAATTGTTAGGCGATTGCAGCACTGTTCTACCTGCCTTCTTTTGCTCTCATTACTGTCTTCACCTTTGTGTTCTTCCAGGATGAGTCTGATGTTGTTTTCAGGGCAACCTCTGGAAAATGGCGGGCAGTTGTGGTAGAAATATCAAGAATGCATAAAACTGGCCGCCCAGTACTTGTAGGTACAACAAGTGTTGAGCAGAGTGACTCATTATCTGAGCAGCTCCAAGAAGTTGGTATACCACATGAGGTATCTTATTATTATTTGTCAGTGTGGCTATTACGATTGTTTTTCCTGTCCATGGTTTTGCTTTTTTGGGGTGCATGTTTTGTGGGAGAACTCCGAGAAGTTGGTATACCACATGAGGTATCTTATGATTATTTGTCACACTGGCTATTACGGTTATTTTTTCTGGTTAGCCTGTCCATGGTTTTGTTTTTTTGGGATGCATGTTTTATGGGAGAAATTTTGTCTCATTGCCTATCTCTTTGTTGCTTATCTTGCTAATTTGGAGAAATTAACAATTTCATTCTGTTCAGGTTCTGAATGCAAAACCAGAGAATATTGAGAGGGAAGCAGAAATTGTAGCTCAAAGTGGTCGTCTTGGAGCAGTTACCATTGCAACAAATATGGCTGGTCGTGGAACAGATATCATCCTTGGAGGAAATGCGGAATTCATGGCAAGGTTAAAGCTTCGTGAGATGCTTATGCCAAGGTATTGCATGTTCACCATATCCCAAGTCCTGAAGCATGTTTTTTTTTTTACATTTACTTTAGTTCTGATATATGGCCCCCTTTCTACTTTTTTCTTTTTTCTGGTGGGGGTTAATCATACAATTAAATAGCGGTGCCACTATAGTATAACGGCTGCTATTTAGTGGTTTTTGGGTCAGCTATGATGTAAAATTAGCAATATGCTACAGTTTTGAAATTTTACATTTATTAGGTGATTTATGAATCGTATTGCCAATAAATCGGAAAATATCACAGATAAATCGGTGATTTATTGAGAATTATTTAATCTACTGAAAAAAGCATGCATGATAAATTTTTCTTATTCATTTACTATATATATTGGTCCAAGTTACTATTGAATTATAACAAAGTATTGCTACTACTAAATAACATGTTTTTATTTTTATTTTTATTCTAAGGTAAATTTGGGGTTATTAGGACAATTAGCTTATTATTTCTCACTTAAAAACTTCTAATATAATATAAAACACTAATTTATTGAATATTTATAATTAAATGATTAATAATTAATAATTAGAGTAGGTGGTAAAATAAAAATAAAAATAAAAATTCATGCCCCGATGATCGCAATAGATAATTTATCATTTGTGACACTCCAATACCACAACACCTTGACCTAAACCTTGATTTTTTTGCTAGGGGTTAATTATGTTGGTTGTATTCATGGTTCAACGTCCTTGATCTCTAAAATATCCTGAAAAAGGCTGCATTAATATTTCTCATCTAGGCATTTTTCTTATATCTTCAAGCTAATCATTTAACACTTCCTTCTTCTCTTGCGGATTCCCTTTTTCTGCTTGTATTTCATCATATCTTCAAGCTATAATGTTTTACAAGAGTACTTTTTATGTTGTTGCTTTCCTGCTGGTATAAAAAGACACTCTAGCTGTGGCGACCTTGATATAGCCAACAGTCACACTCACATTGGTGATCATCTGAACAATGATTGTTTCATAATTTGTGGACTTTCTTTGAGTTTACTTATCTCCTGGGCCAAATTCCAAAGTTTATGGATCTCTCAACTTTCCTTTCCCTTTCCTCTGTAATCTATTGGTGATCAAGTTGTTTTAATGTTGCAGAGTGGTTAGGCTAGATGACAATGGGTTTATTTCCGTGAAGAAACCACCGACAATGAAGAGCTGGAAGGTTTGATGTTATTATTTATCTTGATTTTCATGTTGTTTAGCTTGCCACTCCTTTGGCTTAAATGAAGTTACTGTTTTATAGGTGAAAGAAAGTTTATTTCCATGCAAACTCTCACATCAAACTACTCTATTCACTGAGGAAGCAGTACAATTAGCTGTTCAAACATGGGGACGGAAATCATTATCTGAGCTTGAAGCAGAGGAGCGACTTTCTTATTCATGTGAAAAGGTGATAAGTGTGAAGGTTATTAATTTTCTGAACATTGAATTTGAGCATCAGAAGAGGGGCTAAATCTACTTGTATGATATAATGTGCTGTCCTCATTGCTAGTATTGAAATTATAACTTGGTACCCTGGATAGGGCCCTGCCCAGGACAAAGTCATCGCAAAGCTTCGGTCTACATTTTTGGAGATTTCCAAAGAATACAAGGAGTACACAGAGAAAGAGAGGAATAAGGTTATTTTATTACCCATTTCTTATCTATTGGCTGCTAGTCCCTTATGCATCTTGTGACGTTCTCCTCTTGTTTAGGTTGTGTCAGCTGGTGGTCTTCATGTCGTTGGAACTGAGCGCCATGAGTCACGTCGCATTGATAACCAGGTTTCTCGCAAGTCCTTTGTCAACCCCCTCCAAGCTTGGTTCTACTTTTTGAAATAGGGCATGGAGCTAATTTTGTATCCATATAGCTACGTGGTCGAAGTGGTCGGCAAGGGGACCCTGGAAGTTCTCGCTTCTTTCTTAGTCTAGAAGATAATATATTCCGGATATTTGGTGGAGATCGCATTCAAGTACGATCCTGACTGCCTCTTGTGCTTTCCTCGTTATGGAATATGCAGTATATCATTTTACTACTGCCTTTAGGGGTTGATGAGAGCTTTCAGAGTTGAAGACCTACCAATTGAATCCAAGATGTTGACAAAGGCCCTGGATGAAGCTCAGAGGAAGGTTGAGAATTATTTTTTTGATACAAGGAAGCAACTATTTGAGTATGATGAAGTTCTAAATAGCCAGAGGGACCGAGTGTATATGGAGAGAAGGAGGGCCCTTGAATCTGACAGCCTTGAATCTCTTCTAATCGAATATGCTGAATTAACAATGGATGATATCTTAGAGGTAAAAGGCTGTCGCATCCTACTGCATGAAATTAATGATTTTGTCCAATAATGATATGGCTTCTTATTATTATAATGCTGTTGATATTTTTTTCTTGCCTTCATTTGAGTACTCTAAACAGGCAAATATTGGTTCAGATGCACCACCGGAAAGCTGGGATCTCGAAAAGCTCATCTCCAAACTTAAACAGTAAGAAAATTTCGTTCCATTCTTCTTTCTTTGGGATGAAAACTGTACTTGAATTTTCTGAGGGTATGTAATTCTTTTCATTTTTTTGTTGAGGGTAAGATGGAGAATAGGGATGGCATGTCACCTTTGAAACTGTCTCTTATAAAGTCCTTTAATTTGACAGTCCACTTATGCAGTCGGGGGCCTAAGATCTTTTTCCATACTCAAACCTTTTACTTTAAATTATTAGTACTTTATTCAAAGTCAAATTATGATTATTATTGGATAAGGGATACTGTATACGGAGATTCTTAACAACAATCAAGCAAGCCAAATCAATCAGTCCAAAGGTCCATAAGGGTCACAGAACAATGCTATAACATGCCTAGGGTTAGGCATTAAGCCGTAGCCTGAACACTTACACAATTCAAATCAATTTATTTCTTATTTGTCAATTATTCCAAATCATTCAAAGGGCAACACTAAGGTCAACTATCAAGTGTGAAAATTAAAGGTCAATCCTAAAGTCAACTAAAGCCAGCCTAGTCCAATTATCCAACACTTGGCATTTTTTCATTGCAAATGACCAAAATGTCCTCAAACCCTAATTATCACAATTTTAACCATTTTAAAACAAAACCTTACTTAAAATCAACAATTCTTATGAAAAGGCTAAAAGTCAATAAAACATAATTCTATAACAAGAATATAAACTCTAAAATATGGCATAAGACTATTTTGCCTTTATACGTGAATTAAGCATATTAAATGTATAAAATCCTAAGCTTGCAAAACTTACATATCATACATTTCATGCTTAACACATAATAAATTAGGGCTCATAATTGACTCTCATGCTGGAAAAGTAATGTGGCACATATAAAAAGACATTTTTATCCCTAGGGTATACAAATATTAAGTCATGTAAAACTAACCCTAAACATGCTCAAATACTAGCATTTTATATATCAAAATCTAAGTAAAGCATGATTTTTTTTAATGAAATACATGGTATGGTATGAAAATGCCTTGGAAGGACAAAAATGCCCTTGCCGAGTCACTACATACAATAACAACACATTATTGCATAATTTTACTTATTATCACATGTGTGAAATTTCATACTCAAAGATAATTAATTACGTACACGATGATTAAATGTGACATGCTTTCGTATAATATACTAGTTTTTCACTCATGCGATGCATGGGATTAATTAAAAAATAAATTCACGAAGTAAGAATGCTTGAAGTAATATCTTTTAGGTGAAGAAAAAGATATTATTTCCTTAAAATATACTATATTTAGTTGATAGTTGATAAAAAATTATTGAAAAGAATAAAATAAGAATCGCATTATAAATATATATATATATAAATAAATTATCAATTAATAATTTAAAAATATTTTGAGGTGTATATATATATATATTCCTGAATAACATATCAATAGAAAAAGTGATTAAACACACAAACCCATAATTAGAAAGTGAATTATGCCATTTATTAAGATGTAAAATAGTCAAAGACCTCTGGCTAATTCCAAAATTGCACATCTTACATAAAAATAAAGGGTAATACCGAATATACAAAAAATAATAATTTGTGACTAGTACAATAAATAATATGAGTGGAGAGGTTCTCTTCCCTATTATTATAGTGTACTATCTTCTCTGTGTTCTATAAATGGTCTGTTGGGTAACAATTACACAATAGTTTGCTGAGCAAAATCTCATCTGCAACATCACTAACACCCACATGGACATCCAGGATGCAGCAAGAAAAAGATAAATAAAGGGCTACCTACCATGAGCACTCCTTGGTCAACCAAGAACCACCAAAACAAACTGATGATACACCTGTATGGCTAAGACCAAGTAACACCTCAAGTATATAACAATCTCAAATACACAAAAATCAAAGCGCCAGAGTTAGACCAAGCAACACCTCAAGTATATAACAATCTCAAATACACAAAAATCAAAGCGCCAGAGTTAGACCAAGCAACACCTCAAGTATATAACAAACTCAACTCAAAATAAAAAGCTCTAGAGTTATCCTAAATTAAATGAAGTCCCAGTATTGTTACCAAACTAGCAAGAGGGAAGAAACAACCTTCTTCTATTAGTCCACACTTTCATATGCCCCTAGCAAAAGTAGATTAATCTTCGCCTTTTACTCACCAACCAACCACATGCTGAGACAACACTACTGCCATATTAGATGTTGCATGAAGCTCAAGTATCCCAATCCTCATCTCAGTGAATAAACAAACCAAAGGAATCAGCAATATCAGACCATCAATAGCTAAGCCCAAGATGGGTATACAACACCTACAAAATCACATTCAGCAAACCTAAACGCTTTTCACAAAGACAAATCCAGCAATCCATTGGGCTAATAATTTTATGAAATAATATCTCATCTAAACTAGAACTATTCAGAAAACAATATTTCATATATGGGCATCTTTGCTAGCCCCTTTTACAGTGTTTTAAGTATATAAATTTCATAACTTAATCCCAAGCTTTCACTCTATTAGCCAACATTAGAACATATTTCTAAGACAGGCCATGATATCCATCATCAGAAAAGATGAATTATAGATTGAAATCAAGTGTAAAAAAAGATGCCTAATTCACATAGCTTGAAATATTGCAGAATGAATAGAAAAAGTGAAAGATGTTTCTGAATTTTCTTATCATTTTTGCTCAAAGTTTCTGAATATTATAATACATTTTCTGCATGTACTCTCCTGCTTATACCCATTCATTGTATGTTTTTGGTACATCTTGCATCTTTAAAGATGTCGACATGCTTTTTGTAGCAAAATGCGCAATGTCCGGGAGAGGTGAATGCTCATGTATGCCTTGCAGGCACAATGGTCTTAAGCTTCTGCACTCCGTTAAAATATTAGGCATCTGTTTTTTTTTTTCATTACTCACAATTATATGCGATTCACAACTCTATTATTAATCACATTGGTAATATTACAATTACTAATACTATAAAATTTATTAGAATAATATATATATTAAAAATACCTTCATTATGTAAGTTGCATAAGAACTTTCATTTTGATAACATTGAAACTAATATTATCTTATGCATACCCCAATACAGCTTGGTGCGGCAGATTTTTAAAATCATTGTAAATATTAGATCACTAGACTGATACGCCGTAAAGTGCATGCTATTTTATTAATTTTTCACAACTCAGATAATTGAATAAGTTGTTATTAAAATAAATATAATAAAATAGCAGACAGAAAGACAGATTTGGACAAAATGAGACAACTGGATTGCTAGACTAAAATCTTATTAGTTGCCCTTGGTTTCTTCAAGAATAAAAATGATTTTCTACACCAAAGTTGAACACCTATGTATTCACTGGAATTTTACTACATTTTTCACCTTTGATCCCAATGCCCTTCCACAAAAATAATTACCAAGGTATTCATCACACTATTGCACAAATTTCGTTTCACATCAAATATGTAGAAAGATTAATAAAAGCCTAAAACCATGGATGAGGAGGGATGATATTAATCCTATCAAGCATCAAACCTCATATTAACAACGATATATCTAACAAAGATCAATAGATTCAGAGATGAAGAGATGAGAGTATGTTGAGGAACTAAACACCAACTTTAGAATCAATTGTGAAGTTAGACTGCAAGAGAGCAGAAGCGATAGCGGCATGCGATACTGCCATTTTCAGTAAAAACTATTCATCTCTACTGGTAATCTAATCTAATTAAAACCCATAGAAAAAAATTCCAAACTAAAAAATGAACAAAAATGGCATTAAAAAGCATCTCCACTTTTGAATTCTAGTGCATGACTTATCTATTCTCATTGCATTACATTAGCAAAAAGATGACAAAAGAAAACAATCCTTGAGATGTGAGAAATGGGCTTAGTTGAAGCACAACTTTGATGCCGGGAACTCGATTTCAGAAAATGAGAAACGTTTGAGGATGAGGATGATCTCTATTTAATCCGAATTCTGTAGTTAGAGTACACACTACAGTGAGACGATAAATAAATAAGGCAGCTACTCTCTTACCCTGTTGTCCTATCCATCAACTTCATTTCTATCTTCCAAAAATCCCAAAATCAGTGCGTAGAGTTTCGTTAAAATCTATCCTTTGATCTCCACCTCCTTCGCGCTTGAATCTTACTTCTTCCTCCGACAATGACCTATCATCCCTGGTCCTTCAAGAACATTTTGGCTATGGTGACACTAATTGTTTTGAATAGAGGGAACTTGGAGCAGTGCCAATCATTCTTTGGCTGATGAAGGACAATAATGAAGATCACTTCATTTTCTTCTCTTTGAAGCATACCTCATAAGCTTCTCCTTTCTAAGACCACCTTCATACTTAATAAAATTGGTCTCTGATTTTTTTAGCCACTCCGTGTATTAGAATAGAAGCTTTTCATTTCTTATTTGTCTTATTTAGCTTCTTGGATACGTTTTTCTAACTTTTTCTTTTAGCTTACACATGAAGACTTAGTCTCAGCTTTCAACTCTCTCTCTTCTATTTGTTGGCTTTGATGTTGATAGAATTAGGCGGGAAAATTTGTTGCGTGAACTCTCCTTTTATATATTTATGGATTAGAACTCATAATTTACTCACATATATTCAAACGTAGCATGATTCTAAGTTTAAAAAAAAATCTAACATGCTCACCTTCAACATTCTACCCTCTTATAAGCAGTGATGCACGGAAACGTTACTCTACCCACGTTTCGCATCTCGGAAACGTTCGGGGACGGAAACGGGGGACCGGCTGCTGTCTGCTAGACGTACAAGTAGAGTCAGCCCCACACGTCGGTCTAGCCAAGCTAATAAAGATAACACGACGGTCCAACATATCGGCTAGCTAGCTGTATGAAATTATATATAATATAATTACTGTCCATGTAGCATCGAACTGTGATGCATTGCAACATAAACATGTATATGTGCATGGTCCATATGGAGACAAGTGATTGCTAGTAGGGAAATATTTGGGAGCTTCTTTTCAGATTAAAATTTATTTTAAAATATATTTAATTAATATTTTTATTAAAAAATATTATTTAATTAATTTTTTATTAAAAAATAATTATTAATAATTAAAATTAACTAATATAAGAATTAATTTTAGAAATTTTTTATTTTTCTCTCTTCTTTTTAATAAGTTTAATCTATTTATATATATATATATAATATATATATATATATATATATATATATTTAAACGTTTCCTAACGTCCCCGTTTCCTAAATTTTTAAAAAATGACGTTTCCGCGTTTCGTTCCGTCCCCGTTTCCCCGTCCCCCTCCCCGTCCCCGTGCAACCCTGCTTATAAGTTGATTGGATTTACCTAGATTCAATACTAAAGCAAAATGCACAAAACATATGGAAATAAATTGCAGATGTTTATCAAATTAGTAAATATAGGTTATTGTTAACAAATATTGATAAACATCAGTTAATATAATAGATGTGATTTCATTTTTATGTTGCACATCGGTATGCTAAAAATTCATTATATATCAATGGTGTATTAGCATATTTGCTGATTCGACAATTGCTAGATCATATGAGGTGGAAATGCATATCCTGTTTATATGCCTATCTTTATTATAGACTTGATACTTTAATGGAAAATACATCAGCCTTAATCTTGTGAAAGGTTTCCTTATATCAATAATGCAATGGTTGATGAGGCTTATCATATATGCAGGTATTGTTATCTTTTGGATGATTTGAACCCTGAGTTGCTGGCAAATAAATGTTCCACGTATGATGACTTACGAGATTATCTACGTACCCTTGGTTGTGAAGCATACTTTCAAAAAAGGGTAATGATTTAATTTGATTATACTTTCATGGTCTACCTAATGTTATACTAGGCAATTATTCTCTTGTGACTTGGGACACAATTTGATAATGCTTGTTTTCTATCGACGTCATTAGCTGTTTTATCTTAAGAACTTTGGTCTCTCTTTTTTTTTTTTTTTTTTTGTGATAAGGAGAACTTATTACTTAAATGAATGGATAAGTACAAATATGTTCAAAAACAATAAGATCAACACAATATGCTATCAATCATACTAGTCCATTTAGCAAACCTAACTTTATAAAGAGGGTGGGATAGAACTTTGGTCATTTAATTCCCTAAAAGGTTTTTAGCTAGGTGTTCTCTTCTTGAGTCATGAGGGTAATTTGTAATGACCCTTTGTATATATTTAATGAATTTAGAAGAATGGAGGTAACAAGATAGCTAACTCGCTTTTCGTTTATATCTCTTCTCCCTTTTTTCTTGGAGTCATTCACTACTCGAAACTGAAATAACCCTGGATAATGCACCATTAAGTGCTTTCATTGAGAGATTTTTATGAACAGTGCTAGTATGCATACTTTTTATTGAGCTATAGAGTAGGAGCTTTTCAACACTTTGGTGGATGTTGCTCAAGCCCATGTTACCCACCAAACCACAATGATAGTGCTCTCAAATGTTGTTACGAGCATAACACAAAATCACATCAATTAAAAAATTGCCCTAAATGATATTATGGCCTTTTTTTCTCTCTTGACTTGGCCACCATTGTCCATGAACCCAACCAAAATTCCTAGATCTTCATCCTCACCACCTATACTAGCACATGCACCACTCATCAACCCACACCAATCCACAACACCACAAAGTCCATCTCACCGGCTAATTATGTAATGCGTCAAATCTAGCTCACCCATTGACCAGGAATTCCTACTTTAGATTCACTGTCTATCCTTTTATGTGTTCCCCTAAATTGGATTTTTCAGGCAGATCGATACTTAAACTTTCATGCCATGCTGGACGCGTAGAGGATTAACATCATGAGCTTCTACATGGTGGATCATGAACTTGCTAGTTCTAGTGGATGTATCTGAACGAACAACTCCCGTTGTAGTCATCCTTTACCCAAGCAATTGAGCAGAGCTTTGTCCCATTGACGTGTACTAATACACCAGGTTGCTTGCCTCAAATTCTCTTAGACCTAAATCTTCATTGAATACAATTCCATTTTGTGAACACTTGTAATCACAAAACCAAAATTCCAGCGTGCTAGCCACCATCTCTAAAAGATCACTATAAATAAGCTAATAGAGGGAAAGCACAATGAGTGACGAGATCCCTTTAATTGCCTAATTATTTTAGGTCGGTGAATCCAAATCCTACAACTGATAAGGCACACCTGGTAACCTTATTACCTACATCGCCATCACCAAAGCCAAACCTCTCCTATGCCTAGGTGAAGTCTGGGCTTGTGCTACAATTGTGATGGTAAGTGTCGATATAGCATCATTATCACACCCAATAATTCTCCTATCTCCAAGGCCATCATATTTGGATGAGACACGAAGTGGTGAAGGCGAACCTAGACATCATGGTCTCGATACACAATATCAGCGGATATTTATTGAATTTCAGGTCAATCGCGGCTTACAATTAATGATATGCAACTGTTTCAGAATTTCATATATTTAATAGTGATACATTAACTATTGGCTAATATTTTGCCGAAGTTTACCAATTTTTTTCCTGAAAAAAAGTAATCACGCCGCAACAACTGTAACATAAAAATTATTCATAACACCCCGATACTGCGACTGCAATTCGATTGCTTGCTAGACATTCTAGATCTCGAATTTGTTGGGCCTAAGATCTCGTTACATGTGTTGAATGGATCTTTCGACCTTTGCATGCTACAACTAGAATTGGTTCCTATCAAGTACGAGTCCTTGTGGTTTTTGGTAGAGCCCATGACTTTGTCCACCATCAGGTGGAGTGTTATTTTAATTTGGAGGTCCATTGTCGTGCGGGGTTCATGAACTGTTGCAAACTATGAGGAAACTTGAAGCTTATGGTGCCGCTTGGTGGAGTTTGTGTACTGGTGATTTTCATATTTTGGCCTTTTCTAAGTTGACTTGATCTTGATCTTTAGTGATTCTCCACCCCAAGCCTAATTGTTATTAACATTGTTATCAACTATTAAATACTACTATGAACTTCAATTTTAATGGGTAGCTCGCTTTGTTACATGGTCAATAGGAGAACCATATGCTTAGCCCAATTTCATCTGCCTAGCTCAAGGCTACATAACACTGAAGCCCCATTGTGTATCACTAGTTATATGTGTTGCGATGAGCCCATCACCTAATCACTTGATTTGTCTTAGTTAAGGCTAGAATTGAGAACTTCGTTGTCAGAATTTTCCTATGTCTTTGAGGATCCCAAGCAACTATCATTACATAAGTCCATTGGGCCATTGATCACCGCAAATTAATTTCCATCTTGTTAAGATGAGACCATACCTTTACCTATGATTTTAAAAGGAAAAAATTGAGAAGAAAATCCATGTTAACATTATCCGAATATCCTTAATCCCTTTCTCCTTGTCTGTTTTGCTTGTCTGAAAGAGAGAACCCAACATAGCGATTTTTTGTTGACTATCAAGCTTTGAGTGCCATTGTTGTCATGTTTAAGATCGTTTTTTGATAGCCACCATTGATGAATTACTTGTTGAGCTTCATGGGGTGACCATTTCTTCCAAACTTGACTTTGGGAGTTCATAATTTCAAATTTGTAATGCCCTTATTTCTCTTTGGATCCATGAAAACCACCATGAATTTCTTGAAATGCCCTTCGGTCTTTCTAATGTTGCTTCTATTTTTTAATCCACCATGAATGATATATTCTGACCTTACCTCCCACTATTTGTCGTGTTTTTAATGGCACTTTGATTTATATTCGGCACATGGCAAGCCATATGACCCACCTTTAGATCATTTTACACTCTCCTTTCCAATAATTTTTATGCCAAAATGTCTAAATTTTCCTTTGTTCATGATACTCTTAAATGATTGTCACGCATCATTTCAGCCCAAGGTGTTATGGTGTATGTCAAGAAAATTGAGTCCATGATCAAACTAATTGATATTGAAAGGAACAATTTTTATTGGACCAACGAAGCTCAAAAGGTACTTGAGCTCTTAAGTCCAACATGGTTTCATCTATTTCTCTCCAAGCCTTTGCCCTCCCATTTATGATCAAGACAAATGTATCAAGTGGGGCCATTGAGGCTATTCTATCCTAACAATGACATCCCACCCATCAACTATTATAGCAAGAAGCTGAACCCCAAATTGCAAGCCACCCCTGCCTATACTTGTGAGATGTATACAAATTCAATGGTGGTGTGAAAATGACTACTTTATATTTCTTGGGCATGCCATGTCATCATCTTCATTGATCATCAAAGTCTTCAGGAGCTTCTTAGCCAAAATTTTGAGGTATGAATTCGACCTTGTGTATGAGGCTTGGGCAGCTAATCAGGCAGCCAATGCATTATCACATTGGTTCAGCGAGGCTCAAGGGAAATTGAATAGTTTTTTTCTCCTGGCCAGGTTAATTTGTATCATAGTTGGAGTTACTTAAAAAAAGACGGTAGTTATTCAAGATAATTACTTTTTGTAATTTTTTTTACCTTACGTTTTTTTTAAAAGAGTAATTATTATAGGAAACTACTTTTTTAGGTAGTTCCAGGTCGACAACTAGCGATCAGCATACAGGTCTCTAATTTGAGGCCGGTGAAGTAGATACCATCAAGTTTGTGGAGTGGAATGGTCTCTTCCTTTGTTACAAGCAAATTTATGTTCCTGGGAGTACTGAATTGAAGCAATGTATCCTTAGCACTTCCCATGATTTTATGATTGGTGGACAGTCCATCGTCTCCAAAATCCTTGCATGAATTTTTGCCAATTTCTTTTGGCTTCATTTGCACCAGGACGGGATTGAATATATTTCGAGGTGCGTTTGTCTACAGTTCATATTAGAAAATGCTGCTGCTAAAGGGTTGCTCCAACCCTAGCCCTTATTGCATTGGGTATGGGAGGATATACAATGGACTTTATCATTGGTCCCCTTAATTCGAAGGTTAGTTTATCATTTGGGTTGTTATTGATGGATTCACCAAATATTTCCATTTTTATGCGATACCAGCTAATATGACTACTATCAAAGTAGCCAAGTATTTTGTTCAGAAAATGGTGAGGCTCCACAGTTTTCCTAGGTCTGTTGTCTCTGACAGAGAGCCTTTATTAACTAGCGAATTCTGTTCAGAATTATGGAAGGTGTAGGGTACCCACTCTACATGAGCTCTGCTTACTACCTGTAGATCGAAGGGCAAATGGAGGTGCTTAATCATTGCCTTGAGACTTATCTAAGCCCTAAGGGCTAATGTAACACCCCCAAATTTACTAGTGAAAAATTTCGTTTAATTAAAAGGGTTTAGCGGAAGCGAAAAGATAAAACCGTAAACTCGGGGGCATTACCGCCACACTTAGTACCAGATCGGTTCACTCCTACCGTTCCAGTACTAAGTGATAAGGCTAAATAAAGTTAACATTAAACACGAATCAATAAAACACAAGTCATACAGAAATCAGAGTGTGATTTAGGATTACAAACCAAAGGGTACGTGGCTAGAGTTTTTCAAACATAAAGCATAGTACTAAAAACACAACTATAATATGATAATACAAGGTCCAATAAAAGAAACAGAGTCCGGCTGAGTCGCTCTCAATCCCCAAGTCAGGTTTAGGCTCAACGCTCAGCCCCACCCGATGCAGTAGGTGTCATAGGCATCAAAGACATCATCCCCTACCTGCACAAACTCAGATGGGTCTTCTGCTCTTGGGAATGAGTAGCACCTGTGAAACGGGTGATTAGTACGCTACATACTGAGGTAACAGATGCGCTAAAGCCAACACTTAGAGCATATAACACAGGAACGAGCATGTAGGCAACATATAATGATACATGTAATGAGGCCTGGTTACTTTTTAGGTAACTTATTCTTTATTCTCCTTAATAATATGTTCATTCCACACATACTCTTTAATAGTCCATGTGAGTGCGGGAACCCCACTATTATAGTCGGTGGACCGGAATACATACAGGGCAAAACGCTCCTGACCACTATTATTTGCCGGTGGACCGGTCTCCAAGGCAGAACGCTTCTGGCCACTATTATTCGCCGGTGGACTGGTCTGGCCCCGACTTATATGGTGTTTCACTGTAAGTGCTTAGTGTATTTTCCATAGCTTAGTTTCATTACGTTTGGTTTGTTGAGCACGGAATCCCCTACTATTATAGCCGGTGGACCGAAAATCATGCAGGGCAAAATGCTCCTGGCCACTATTATTCGCCGGTGGAACGGTCTCCAAGGCACCCCGGCTCCTGGCCACTATTATTCGCCGGTGGACTGGTCTGGGCCCGGTTCAACAATCTTTCTCTTTAAGTGATTAGTGTCTTATTCGTGTCTTATTCGGTAAATATTACACCCTTGACATGCATGTCCTCAACGTGCTATTTCTATCCTCTTAAGGAGGCCTGTCCCATATCTTGAGACTCCTACGCCCCTTATCACGCCCTGACATCCGTACGCCCTTACGCTTACACATAATGAAAAACCAACTCCTAAGTGTATGGGTTAAGGCCCAACACCTTATGACATCAACTCCACCTATTATCACCCTCTAAGGTTTTCCCTTGAAAACCCTAATTGGACCTATGTGGCCCAACTTTCTCTCACTTACAATACCTTTACTTCATTCACCGTCCCACATCTTATCTCAATTAGGTCCAATCCCAAAACGTATCACTTTACCTCTCGATTTCGCATGTGACCTGAAAAACCCTAGTTGGCCACTTCAAACCCTAGTATCTTTCTTCTCCCACAAGTAACATCTCTCTTTTCATCCAAAATCCCTTCTCTCCCATGGAACCCATACTCATCTCTTATAAAGTAAATTATCACTCTTAACCCGTACTCCACTCTCCCTGAATCATTTTTTCTCTCGTACTTTCCAGATTACTACTTCCTCCCAAAACCCTAATCGGATCCCTTATACACCCTTACACCAACCTACGTACTAATTTTCATCCCAAGTCTCTAATCTAGGGATGGCAATGGGGCGGGTCGGGGACGGGGACCCCATCCCCATCCCCGAACCCGATAAGGAAAATAATCCCCGAACCCGACCCGATCCCCGTTATTTTCTTATCGGGGATTCCCCGACCCGATCCCCGCGGGGATCAAATCCCCATACCCGACCCGATCCCCGATTTATTCCTCGTTCTTAAAACCCGACCCGATCTCCGAAACCCGACTTTATACCCGATCTCCGATCCCACCCCCGATCTTCAAACTATTTTTTTATATTATATTTTTAATTTATATTCTATAAAAAAATTATATATATATATTATATATATTATTATATATATATATAATTATATAAAAATATATATATATAAAATTTCGGGGCGGGTTCGGGGATGGGGACCCCAAACCCGTCCCCGCCCCGTCCCCGAAAAAATCCCCGTTAAGAATCCCCGAACCCGAACCCGATCCCCGAATTCCCTCCCCGAACCCGAACTCGAACCCGAACGGGGAATCCCCGACGGGCCCCGAACCCGCGGGGAAAATTGCCATCCCTACTCTAATCACTCCACAACTCTCCCATTAGCTTGTTTACACCCTAAATCAACTTTTCTCACGTAAGGATCATCCTCATGCAAGATTTATCTACTCCATGCAAACTCTCAAAGTCCCCATGCAAATTTTAAGACTTCCATGCATGGTTCCCATCTCTCATTCATTTTGGTCATTCCTTCCTCTTTAATTTCCTCTCATTGATCATGAGGTATTTTAGTCAACCTCATATCCCCCTTAGTGAACTCACTTCCCATTTTCTTTCTTTTTGTTCTTTCATTTCCATATTATATTATCAATGGTCCTATCATGCATGTCCTAGAGGGCCATAACATATCACATCATCATCACCATATATACATATAACACACATGTCACAAGAAAACATATACAAATATACCTTAACTCCAAGTTGTGCTACACATAAGACAAGTCAATCACAATCATGTAATACACGACGTAGCATGATATAAATCATCCAAGGCATACAGGTCACATAACACACAAGGGCCTTAGCTACATCCTTACCTAAAGCGACCCCGGACTTGGAGCACGCTCTTACACCTCCATAGGGTTTTGGCTCAATTCACCTATAAGGGGAAAATACTACGGATTAGTTTTCCCTTCTACCAAAATACTATTATTTCTTGTTTTAGTCTAAGATTAGGGTTACTATTATTAAAGGCAGTTCTATAAGTGAAAACTAGGGTTTCGTCTTCAAGTTAACCTATTAGATATTACTATTCAATATATAATGTTACTATTTATAGCTATATTTATATTACTAAATCAAATAGCTTCATTTCTTCTAACAATAGTACTAATACTTGTCATAATAAAATAGTGATAATAATAATAGTAGTAATACTAACACTCATAGAAATAGAGGCCCAATTATTTTTAAGGCTAAGGCTAATAACGGCTTTTAGGGATAAAATAATAATATAATATTAGTAATACTAACAAAGTTCTAATACTACTAAAGATAATAATGATAGTAGTTACATTTGGAATAATAATAATAATAATATAAGGGTTCGAATGTTTTTGTCACGATAATAGTAATAAAATAATAACAATAATAATGGTAATAACTAATAATGATACCATAGTAACAATGTTAGTGCTAAAGGCATTAGGAATATTGTTAATGATATTCTAATATTAAATAGTAAAATACTAAGGCTTAAGTATCATTCTTTTTTAACGACAAAACGATTATACTCCAACTTCGGTTGAAATAACATTAATAGTAATAATCATAATAATAATAATAATAATAATAATGATAAAAATGTTAAGTATAATAATAACAATAACAATGATAATAGTAACCAAAATGATAATAATAATAATATAAGGATCCAAATATTTATATTAATAAATAAGAGTAATAATGGACAAGGTTAGTATTAACCATATTAGCAAGGAAATAATGATAATGATAATGGTAATAAAAATAGTAATAATACCAATAATAATAATAATAATAAAGTTAGGGTTAAGTAGTGATAATAAAATAACAATAATAATAATAATAATAATAATTAAGAATAATACTAATAGTAATGATAATAAAAATGGTAATAGTAATATAAGGTTTCAAACGTTTACCATAATAGTAAAGATAATGATAATAGGCCATAGCTAGCGTTAGTAATAGTAGTAGGAATAATAGTGAGGTTAGTAATAATAATAATAGTAAACGAAGGAAAGTCTCAATCATAATAACACCAAAGTTGTAGGCCATTATTAACGATAATATTTTTATTGGTTAGGAAAATCATAAAGTTAGGCTAAGTAATGATAATGATAATAATAATAATAATAGAGATAACTATATTAATACTAAAGTCGTTAATAATAATAATGATGATAGTAGTATTAGTAGTGGTAATAATAATAATAATAATAATAATAATAATAATAATAACCATTTTAATGCTAAAGTTGTAGCCTTTTAAATAGTTTACCCTAGTTATAAGTATTTTCTGAAATTAGGTTAGGAAATAAAGGGGATACATAGTAATATTATTAGTAATGGTAGTAATAATAATAATAACCATGATAATACAACATTAATAATAATAAGAATAATAGTAATATTAAGGATAATACTAGTAATATTAAATAAAATTATTAACACTCAGAAAATAGTTTAGGGGTTGGGGAAGTTGAAGCACCACCTAAGGTTAGTGGTAGAACCGGCGATGGCGGCAGCGGTGGAGGAGAGAGAGAGGGGAAAGATGGACATGTAGGCTAAGAGAGAAGAAGTGGAGGGGTGTTTGAGGTGGTGGAAGGTGCAGTAGGTGAAGAGGGATGGAATGAAAGTGGTGGTGCAGCTGGGAGTGGTGGCGCACGGCGGTTGGTGCGGTGGTCGAAGGTGGTGGAAGATGGAGAAAGTAGGAGAGGGAGGCAGGGAAAGATGGGTGTATAGGGAGGTAGAGGAGGCTCCCCTGGTTGTTTTGGAGGATAGGGGTGGCGTTGGTGGTGGCGGAATCAGCGGCGGGCGGCAGTGTGAAGGGCGGCGAGGGGCGAAAGTATGTTGATTGGGGTGGCGGTTTTGCACGGCCGGGGTGGCTCGTGTAGGGCAAATTGAGGGGCAAGGAGGTCTTGTTAGGTAGAGGGTGGTGCAAGGGTCGGTTCTGGGGGTGTTTTGGCTGTCGGCGATAGGCGGCGGTGGTGGACGGCTCGTCTAATGGGGCAGCGGCGAGAATGGTGGATTTTTGAGTTTTGAAGTCAAAATTCGAATTGAGGCAGGCTATGGGGTATATATATAGATCGATTGGCTGGTCAAAGAATAGAGGAAGAAGACAAGGGGGTGCAGATGCCAGGCATGTCGCCCGTGGTGGCAGTCGAGGTGGCATTGCCATGGCAGGAGCAGTAAGCTCGAGGGAAGAGAGAAAAGGAAAGGGAAGGGTGCTCGGGAGAGGGGAAAAGGGTTGGTTGGGGCTGAATTAGTGAAAGACAGCGACGAGAGAGGAAAGGGAGGACGGTGGCAGCGATGGTGGCCGGCGGTGTAACACCCCAAAATTTATTATTTTTTTTTTGAAAAGCGGAAGCAATTAAAATAGAAACACTTAAAACCTGTGAATTCTGAGGATGTTACGGCCACACTTAGTACTAGACCGGTTCACTCCTACCGTTCCAGTACCAAGTGCTAAGGCTAAGAAAATCACTCATAATATTAATAATAATTTAAATTCATAAATACGGGAATTAGGTGCGCATTAGTCTTTACACAATCCAAAATACGATAGTTAGTTTTTCAGGACAAAGAAATAGCTACAGTAAAGAAATTATTTCTGAAGCGCTAATCTTAAGTAAATAAGATAGTAATAATAAACTAAATAGAAAGCCGGCCACGTCACTTTGATAATCGATGCAGTCCAATCATCACTCGGCCCCACCTGACGTCCCATAGACATCAATATCATCAAAATAAACATATCCTACCTGCAGTAAGTCAGATGGGTCTTCTACTCGTGGGAATGAGTAACACCCATGAAAGGGGTAATCAGTACGCTACGTACTGAGTAAGGTAACCGAATACTAAGGCCGACACATTCACACATCGAACCATGCAAGATAATAATCAGCATAAAATTTCAAACTACACATGTGATACATCAAAGCATATAATGAAATCCATAGCATAGTATCAACAAGTCCACATATCAGGCCCAAAAAGATCTGGATTAATGGTTTAATCTTTCTTTCATCGTAAGTCGATACATCTCATGTCCTTTTATTAATCCACGCGAGTACAGGAACACCCCACTATTATAGCCGGTGGGCCGGTCACACATAGAGCATCATGCCCTAACCAATATTATTACCGGTGGATCGGTCACACATAGGGTACAACCCTAACCACTATTCCTGACCGGTGGATTGGTCTGGTTCCTGCTGGTATGGTGTTCCACTGTAAGTAATTAGTATCTTTTAAGAGCTTTAACGATTCTGGTTTGTGTTTATTGAGCTCGAGTCACCCCACTATTTTTACCGGTGGGCCGGTCACATATAGGACCTCATGTCCTAACTACTATTATAACCGGTGGATCGGTCGCACATAGGGTAAAACCCTAACCACTATTCCTGACCGGTGGATCGGTCTGGACTCGGCTCAATAATCTTCTACTTTAAAAGATTAGTGTCTTAAATATTTTATTCATAAATATTTGCTATGCACATACATTTGTCCAGACATGCATGACTAACTCCATGCAAACCCTAACTCCATGTAAACCACACCTCCATGTAACCTTAGCTCCCATGCAAAACCTAACTCCACGTAAACTATACTTACATGCAAACCCTAGCTCCCATGCGAACCCTAACTCCACGTAATCCATGACTCCATGCAAACCCTAATTCATATGCCAACCCTAACTCACATGCAAACCTCAACTCAACATAGATCGCATTTCCATACTAACCCTAATTCACATGCAAGCCCTAATTCACATACAAACCCCAACTCCACGTAGACATACTTCCATGCAAACCATAATACCATACCATATCACGCAAAACCATAACACCATACCCCCTTTATGTAAAACCCTAACACCATGCCATTTCATGCAAAATCCTATCGCCACATTATTACACTGCCCATCATTATTTTACAACCCTAACATGCATGTCTTAAGGCCACATCGCATATCATCACTTACAAATAAAACACATCCCATATAACAACCCAAGATCATACATGAACTCCACCTCATATCATATACAACATAATTAATGATGATAACATAGAATACATGGCATATGCAGCACATAATGCATATAGACGTACAATGGCCTTAGTAAACCCTTACCTAAAATGACACCGGTCTTGGTGCACGCTCCTATTCCACTTGAGGGATTTGATTGGGTTCACCTATTATATAAAAGTATACTAGAATTAGGCTCCCTTATATAATTTTATTATTCTCTAACTTATTCCAAGATTTGGTTTTTAATTAAAACACTACTACTTAATAAATAACTATAGAAACTATTACTTAAAAATACAAATAAATTATTTTTTTCATTCGAAGAGGGTGGTGATCTAAGGGTTTCTACCCTTCACCAAAATAGTGATGATGATGATGATGATACTTTTATTAGTAGAATATTAATATTAATAATACTAAAATTCTTAAAATTACAAGGTGGTTTTCGAACCACCCCAAATTTAATAATAGTACCATTCGAAATTGTAATAATGATATTAACATTATGTATAGTTATAATATAAAAGTTACTAAAGATAATAATAATAATATAATTAGAAATAATGTTAAAAATGTTAATAATATTAATAAAAAGAAAAGGTGCGAGGAGTAATTGAAATTTTGGTTTCTGCCCCTCCTAAAATAATTACGACACTAATTAAATAATTACACTAATAATAATAATATTAATAATATTATTAATAATAATAGTAAACATGTAAATATTCCATTAAATAAGCAAAATTCGAGAATAATAATTTATCTTACTCAATAATACTCCCAAACCTGTCAACAAAATTTAGAAATTAAGATACAATTGATAAAAATAATAATAATAATTATAATAATAATAATTAAAATCGAATTAACATTAAAAATTAGGATAAAAGCATAATAATTGTCAATAAATCAAAAGTAAGTATTTAAAAGGTCTAGGGTTTCACCTTGAGTTGGAGGGTATGGGTGGAACCGGCGGTGGTTCCCGGAAGTGGTCGGAAAAGTGATCTAAGAGGGGTGAAAATGAAGAAAAAGAGGTAAGGGGGAAGGAGAAAAATAAAATAAGTTTATGGTTCGGTGGAGGAGACTTAGCAGGAGATATTGGGTGGTTTATAGGGTGGCAGAAGTGGCGTATGTGGCGGTGGACGGTGGTTTAAGGTTTCGGGGCAAAAATTATGGCGAGATGAGCAGCAAACTTTGCACGGTTATGGAGGCCCGTGCAAGAAGAATCGAAGGTTGAAAATGGTTTAGTTAATTAGATGGAGTTTCAGGGAATATTTTGAGATGTAGGGGCGGCGTCGAGGTTGGCTAACGGCGGAGAAAAGCGTGTCTGAAGTCGCGGTGGCGGGCTGTTCTCACTTAGGGTTTCGAGAAAGAAGAAGCTCTAAAAACGTCCACAACTAAGCTATTTATAGAGTTTAGATGGGTTATTAGGGTTTTGGAGGTCGGCAGGATGGGGTTGGATGCTAGGGTTTGGATGGCCGGCGTCAGAAATCGGCCGGCGATTGCTTGGGTTGGGTCGAAGGTTTGCGAAGCCAAAGAGAGAGAATGAGCGAGAGTTGAGGGTAACCGATCATGCCAAGCTAATGTGCGAATCGAGAGGAAGAAAAATAGAGGTGAATTAGCTGGTCAGAGTCCTCGTAGCCGGCGTCGCCATTTTCGGGGGCGGAAGCTACAAGCTGTGTCGACAGAGGAGAAGGGAGGAAGAAGGAAGGAGGGGGGGTGAACCGGTCGGCTGGGAATGAAAAGAAAAGGGGGAGAACCGGGCGGTCAGCGCGGACTAAATTTAATTTAAATAGAGCAATGCGTTTTGACGGAAATAGGAGCGAAGCGCGGCGCTTCGGGGCGGCTGCGCTGAAGGACAGCGGACGAGTGACTTGTGCCGCGAGAAAGGAAAAAAAAAGAAGGAAAGACGGGCTTGGGCCGCTCGGCTGGCCCAAGTCGGGGGAAAAGAAAAAGAAAAAAGAAAAGAAGAAGAAAGAAAAAGGAAGAAAGAAAAGGAAAAAGGGAAAAAGGAAAAGAGTAAAATAATTATTTTGGGTATTTAAATTTATTAAAATATTTGGGATATTTAAAAATAATAGTATTTAAATAAAATAATATTTAAACCCCTTTTTAGGCTAATTTAGGATTTTTAAAAGATTTTCCATAAATTCCATTTTAGTTAGGAAAACACCCTAATTTTCTTCCATGAAATTATTTATAAAATTATTATTAATTTGAAACTGTTTTCTCCTTCTTATCTTAAATAAAATAATTTATTTAATTAATTTTCAAAATAAAATCCTTAATTAGCTAAAATACCGAAATTTCTCCATATTAAAATACTTGTAAATTTCTTCTTAATTTTCCCTAACTAATTCCTTTTTATTTTAATAAAATTAATTTATTTAAATAATCTTTTCTAATAAAATATCATTTAAATATAATTTATAAAATTAGAAATTTTCGGGGTATTTCAGACGGAGTGCTGGGTTGCAGCTCCTCGGTCGCCGCGACGCCTCGGGGAAGAAGAAGAAGAGGGAGAAGGGGTGGACCGGATGGTCTAGGGGAAAGAAGGAAAAGAAAAAAAGATGGTTCGGCCGGCTGGGGCGTTGTGGCGCAGAAGGAAAAAAAAGAGGCGGCTTGGGCCGTGCGAGACAAGGGAGGGAGAAGGGAGTTGGGCTAGCGGGCTGGCCCTTTCCCGGGGGGGGGGAGAAGAAAAAATGAGAAAAAGGAGAAAGGAGAGAAAAGGAAGAAAAAGGAAAAGAAAGGAGAAAAAGGAAAAAGGAAATTAGATGGGTTGGGGTATTTTGGGTGTTTGGTATTACTATATTTTTTTTATATATATTTAAAATTAATAATACTTATTATAATAATAATAATTAAATTCCTTTTTAGATTAATTTGGCTATTTTGGATAAATTTCCTTAACTTTCATGTTAATTAGTAGAATACCCTAATTTTTCCTAATTAAATTCTTCATTATTTTCCTCTTGATTTACCTTAATTAACTCTCTTAATTATAATAAAATCATTTATTTAATCAGTTTCCCTAATAGATCCTTATTTGGCCATAATTTTTTAGAATTAAAATTTTGGGGTATTTCAGCTAATGCTGGTGAAAGGCCAAATTAGTGGGCTACGTTCTGCCCTGGGAAAAATATTGGTACAACATTTGCCATAACACTGAATCCTTTCGAAGCTGTTTATGGCTGTCTGCTTGATGCAAGGTTGAGAGGGAAGAAGGAGAAATTGAGAGGGAAAACAGAAAATCACTTAGGATTAATTAATATTCATTCACTCGTAATCAAATAACAACCCTAAGACCCCTTTATATAGAGTAAGGGCCATAAAGATAACGATAGTAAAAATCACTAATTACTAGCTAAGATAAATAAAATAATTACTAAGGTAAGAAAATAAGATAGGAATCTATTTTTTGTTCCTACGTTTATATTTATTCCTATAAAAATCTTGTTTATCCACATCATTCTCTCCCACCGGAAAAGAACTCGACTCCGGCGAGTGAGATCGAAGAAAGTCATTAAGCAATTCTAGAGCCAAATCTCGAAGATCATCCTCAGGAACCCAAGTAGCATCACAATCTGGGCGGTTCTTCCACGTGATCCAAAATCGGCGAAACCCTCCTTGAGAAGAGGAAACATACTCCACATCATCAATAGAAGTAATCTCATCCTTGGGTAGCTGAACAGGTGGCACTGTCGGCTCCTGCAGACCTGCAGGCACACTAGAAGGCAAGGCGGGAGGCTCAAAGTTGCCTCTGTAAGGTGACAAATCACTCACGTTGAAAACAGGACTAATACCTAAATCATCGGGTAGATCTAGCACATAAGCATTCGGTCCTTGTTTTTTCAAAATCTCATACCGGCCCATGGCACGCGCAAGTAACTTTTTAAAACATCCTTTTGGAAAACGTTCAGGACACAAGCGTACCATGACAAAGTCACCTTCATTAAAACCCTTATCTCTACGATGCACATCAACAGCAAGTTTATAGTCCACATTACTCAACATAATCCTACGCCTAATCTCATCATGCAAAGAATGTATATGATCAGCAAAGGACTCAGCAGACACAAATACACGTGCATGTGGGGATAGGGGGCCAAAGTCAACAGGAGCACGAGGAGCATAACCGTAAACAATTTCAAAAGGACTCTTTCCCGTGGACCGATTAGACGCATGGTTATAAGCGAACTCAGCTGTGGGTAACACTAAATCCCAAGTACGAGGTCGAT
Source organism: Tamarix chinensis (assembly GCA_030549775.1). Classification (NCBI taxonomy): domain Eukaryota; kingdom Viridiplantae; phylum Streptophyta; class Magnoliopsida; order Caryophyllales; family Tamaricaceae; genus Tamarix; species Tamarix chinensis. The sequence continues at coordinate 57,509,802 of CM060177.1, read as the reverse complement.
CTCCGACAAGACAAGGAAGAAGGTCACCTAAACCTCGATTTACTACCTCAGTCTGACCATCGGTCTGGGGATGATGGGCTGTAGAAAACTTTAACTGGGTTTTGCTTAGAGTCCAGAGTGTCTTCCAGAACCAACTGACGAACCTAGAATCTCTATCAGATACTATGGAAGAAGGAAGACCGTGAAGTCTGACTACCTCACGAAAAATTAATCTAGCATCGTGAACACCATCGGAAGTCTTGCTACAGGGTGTGAAATGGGCCATCTTGGAGAATCTATCTACTACTACAAGGATCGAGTCATGGCCTCTGGATGTTTTGGGGATACCTAGAATAAAGTCCATGCTAAGATCCTTCCATGGCTCATGAGGAACAGGTAAAGGAGTATATAAGCCCGTGTTTTGCTTTTTAGTTTTAGCTAACTGACAAGTACGACACTGTGATATGACTCTCTTAACGTCTTGTTGCCAAGAAGGCCAATAGAAACGATCACGTACCAAGGTGATGGTACGATCCATACCGAAGTGACCCGCAAGGCCACCGGCGTGCAATTCCCAAACAAGAAAGTCTCTATACGAGGATTGGGGAATGCATAATCTAGAGGCTCTAAAAAGATATCCATTATGGATGACATAATCAACGAAGTCCTGACGGTTACCATGAGAGACTTCTTGGTAGATGTGATCGAAATCGGGACAAGAAGAGTAATCATCCTTTAGTTTATCAAAGTTAGTAGCCCTAATATGCCATTGTTGAAGGATAGCACCAATCCTGCTAAGAGCATCAGCTACTCGATTCTCAGTTCTTGAAAGATGTTTTAGGACGAAAGTATATTCGCCTAAGAATTCAAGCCATTTAGCATACTTCTTTGGCAATTCTCGCTTTGAATGCAAATACTCTAGTGCTAGGTGGTCAGAATAGACTACAAAGTCTTAGGGTAAAAGGTAATACCGCCAATAATGGAGGGACCTGACCACAGCATATAACTCCTTAAGATGGATGGTGTACTTTTGTTTAGACACGTTGAGTTTCTCACTGAAAAATGCTATGGGATGTCCGTCCTGACCTAACACTCCGCCTATGCCTGTTTCGCAAGCATCACAATGAACCTCGAAGACTTTACTAAAATCGGGATGCCTAAGGACAGGGGCCTTAGTCATACACTCCTTAATTTCCTGAAAGGCTCTAGAAGCTTTAGAAGTCCACTGAAATGATCCCTTCTTTAGACAATCAGTGATGGGGACCATAATAGAGCTAAAATTGCGGATGAACCGACGATAGAAGGAAACTAGGCCATGGAAGCTACGTACTTCCGTAACAGATTTTGGTTCAGGCCATTCCTTAATAACTCGGACTTTCTCAGGGTCAGTAGAAATGCCCTGAGAAGAAACAATAAAGCCTAGAAAGAGAACCTGAGACTGAAGGAAGGAACATTTCTTGAGATTAGCATAAAGCTTGGCTTCCCGTAAAGTAGTAAAAACTTGTCTAAGGTGGGACAGGTGATCCCTTTGAGACTTGCTATAAATCAGGATGTCATCGAAATAGACCACAAGGAATTTTCCCATAAATGGTTGGAGGATATGGGTCATAAACCTCATGAATGTGCTAGGGGCATTTGATAACCCAAAGGGCATAACTAACCACTCAAAAAGTCCATCCTACGTCTTAATGGCTGTTTTCCATTCATCCCCTGGCCGAATATGAATTTGGTGGTACCCGCTACGTAAGTCGATTTTAGAGTAGTAACTAGAGCCAGCTAGAGTGTCTAACATGTCCTCTAGTCTAGGGATAGGAAATCTATACTTAACCGTGATTTTATTAATGGCTCTACTATCCACACACATTCTCCAAGATCCATCCTTCTTGGGAGTGAGTAAGGCGGGTACTGCACAAGGACTCATGCTATGCTTCACAAATCCCTTACGAAGGAGCTCCTCAACTTGTTTATTTAATTCAGCCCGCTCATTAGGGTTCATCCTATAATGGGGAAGATTAGGTAACTGAGACCTAGGAATAAGATCGATGACATGTTGAATGTCTCTCATGGGTGGCAACTCTTTAGGTAACTCTTCGGGAATTACATCCGAAAAGTCACCCAATAACTTCTGAACCTCAGTGGGAATGGGTGAAGTGGAGTTTGGGGAGATCTCTTGAGCAACTATGGCTAACATGAAATTGGTTTTCCTACTCTCCTGATGAAAGGCGTGAGGTGTGATGATTTGAACCCTATTTATAGAAGCTTCCTTAGGCGTAGAAAGGGTTTGAGGGGGTGAGGGATCAGATGGTTTTGCAGGATTAAGAATGATACGCTTTCCTTTAAAGAAGAAATAGTGAGTATTTGGTCGGCAATCAATCTTAACTGAATGATCATAAAGCCAAGGTCTACCTAAGAGAACGTGGGCTACATCCATGGGAAGGACATCAAAATAAAGATCTTCTTTATAATGTGGGCCTAGGTGGAGGGAACGAGGCATCTTTGGTCAATGGGGAGAGTGGTCTTATTTACCCAAGCTACTGTAAAAGGATTAGGATGAGGTTCAGACTTAAGGTTTAGTCTTTTTATGGCGGCTCGAGATACGACATTAAGGGTACTACCACCATCTATGACCAACTTGGCAGATTTTCCATTACACCTAAAGAAAGTGCAAAAAATGGAAGTTCGTTTCCACTCATCGAGATGGGTGCCTTGCGAGAGAACACATCTAGCCACATTAGAATGTTTTTCTCGTTGAGGGTTGATAGTCCGAACAAGGCTACAATGTGGAGTGTCCTCCTCTTCGAGTTCCTCATCATCACCTGAATATTCAGAGGGGTCAACTATAAGATCCTCAATAGGTGGCTCATCACCCTCATGCTCTAGTATCATGGTACGGTGGGGACAACGAGATGCAATATGCCCTCGCTCATGGCAGTTATGACATTGGATAGAGTTAGCAGTCGATTGAACGGCGTTAGATCAGTTACTAGGAGTAGAGTTATAGGTGTTGGATTGGGAAGCACCCTTGGAGTTAGACTTGGAGGATGTAGGCGTGAAGGACTTGGTCTGACGTGAATCGCTGGAATAAGGAGATGAATATCGAGTGGACGAGCGTTTGAAGCGTCTTTCAAATTCAAGAGCCAATTTAAAAGCATCTTCGACACATGTAGGCCCATGGAGCTTAACGTCTTCCTGATGGACTCCCTAAGGCCATTAATGTATCTAAAGAGGGTAATATCAGTAGGTTCAGGGTAGTCGCACCTTACTGAATAATCCTCAAACTTTTGAGTATAATCAGAGACACTGGAGGAAGATTGTTTAAGGTTGTACATTTGCTTTAGGAGCTGATTTCTATGAAAAGTAGGATGATATTTTTCTTTTAGCTCTTCTTTCATAACGGCCCATTGACGAATAGGTGGTTCTCCTAAATGGTCCATCTGGGTTTGGACCATTTTCTAGTACCGTTTTGCGGCCCCAGAGAGTTTCATCTTAGTAAAACGGACTCGCTCGATATCACTCATGTTATAAAATTCAAAGTAATCCTCCATTTCTTCTAACCAATCAGTAAAAAGGTTTTGGTCAAGAGTTCCATCATAGGAGTTCACATCGACTTTGACTTTCCGAGTAATGTTGTCGTCATATCTATGATAAGGTTGTCTATCATGATGGTTTGAATGTCTACGATTCCTATGGCGAAGATGTGCTACGTCTTCTTCCGATGTGTCATCCTCTGAATAATTGAGATTAGGCGGATCTACGGGGCCTTGAGACCTAAGGTGTCTATGGTGTGGGGGGTCGTAACCAGGGGTTTGTTTTTAGGACTCGAGAATACTACGGTTTGAGCCAACTAAATTGGAGGGAGGTAAGATGGGTTGTCTAACGGATTGAGGGTCAGGCTCATCAATGGGGCGCTTTTCCATCATCCTTTCTATATTGTTAGCTAGCTTAAAAACCAATTGTTCTAGTTGGTCCATATGGGAAGGGTCGGATCGATCATCAGACCCCTGACTCTTAGAAGATGAAGGCATTTTTTTTTGGACGATATGATAAGAGAATTAATAATAAAATAGATACTAGCAGATAATATAAAAGATACGATAAACACTAAATTAGGCAAAGTAATAATGATGATAAACTTGCCCTATGAACGTCACAAGGATAAGAATGTTAATAAAAGGGACTAAGCTAGGTAAAAGTATCTTGATTTTTTTTTTGAACATAAAAATTAAGGACCTAAGCAAATATACAATTTAAGTGAGAGCCGAGGTTCAAGTGAGAAATTTAACGTTTCAGGAACGAAAAAGTTGCTGTCAAACCTCGAGTTTAATTGTACGGCGGAAGGAGACGTTGTTGAATGTTGGAAGATTCGGAACACGCTACAACCTTTTTTTTTTTTTTTTTTTTTTTTATCAATGGAACACGCTGCTGAACAAGCAGCTAACTTTTGTTTTTCTTAACAATGGAACAATTTTTTTTTAATGTACCCGGTTCGGTTCCCTAAAGACGCCCGGTTCGGTTCTTAGGCAACCGAACGAGACACAGCCCACGGTGCTGGTCGAGCGAGTACGTTGGCTTACCAGCCACGAAACCAGGCGGCGACTTCGGCGGCGCGATTAGGGCGGCGAATGTCGGCGGGGGACGACAAACTTCGGCGGCGGTCGGCGACGCGCGGTGGCTGCGAAACCCAGAAGGTGATGGATGCTGCAATCGGCGAAAGATAGGCGTTGTGGCGTGCGGATTTCCAGCGGAAAAAAAAATTCCTAATCTATTGTGTTTAACTCCCTCACAATCACTCAAATCACTCTCTCACACTTGCTGGCAACTGTAAGTGATGTTATTGCACTCTCAATTTCCTCCGATTCCGTCGATTTTTGTATTTAGCGAATCTAGGGTTAGGGTTCGAACGAATTCGGCCGATTGGGGTGGGAATCGATCGATTTGGTTTATGATTGGAGTTGTTTTTGCATGAATAATGCTCGAATTGAAGGATTTTGGCTTCGATTTGGGCTAATTTTTGGGGTTTTGCAGACACGAATTGTGGTCTAAAATTCGATTCGAATTGAATAATTTTGGGGGGTTGGGTGAGGGTTCGACAATGGCTAACAGTGGGGTTGGCTGTGGTCGGCGAAGCGGCGGTGGGGTGGTGGCAGTCGATGGCGGCGGTGGCGGTTGGGTGGCGGTTGAGAATCGATTAGGGTTGCTCTTTTTTTTTTTTTTTTTTTGAACAGTGCGTCACAGTACTATAAGGATTTGAATTTGGGCTCTGATACCAAACTGATGCAAGGTTGAGAGGGAAGAAGGAGAAATTGAGAGGGAAAATAGAAAATCACTTAGGATTAATTAATATTCATTTACTCGTAATCAAATAACAACCCTAAGACCCCTTTATATAGAGTAAGGGCCATAAAGATAACGATAGTAAAAATCACTAATTACTAGCTAAGATAAACAAAATAATTACTAAGGTAAGAAAATAAGATAGGAATCTATTTTTTATTCCTACGTTTATACTTATTCCTATAAAAATCTTGTTTATCCACATCACTGCTGCTGGTACTCACTGACTACTATGCACATAGTATTGATTTGGACTCGCTGGATTTGGTTGACTGATAGAGTGGAGCTGTTGGCTTCCCTTAGCGCAATGGGCACAACTTCGAATGAAATATCAAGCAGATGTGGAAAGGCATGACCAGGAGTTTCGGGTGGGGAATTCGGTGTTTGTCAAGTTGCGGCCACATCCCTAACTTTTTGTAGACATTAGGAGTAGGGTTGTAAATGATGCGAGCTAAATTGAGCGCAGGTGGGATCGAGCTTGGCTCTCGAACTTTTGCACTGTAAATAAGTTCGAGTCTAAATTTTTGATGCTTAAGATTGGCTAATTTATCAAATGAGCCTAAAAATAAGGTTTAAGCTTGGTTCGTTTAGCTAAATGAATGATATGAGCTGAGCCTAAAAAGCTTGAGCCGGCTCTGTTCGTTTGCAATCCTAATTAGGAGTTCAAACAAATTAGGTTATTGAATGTATAGAATGGTAGCCAATTGTTTGTGATAGTCGGAGCATTCCAAGATTCAACTCATCTTCCACATGTCCATTTTTTGGAGTGATGCTCAGACTCCACCCCTGTGGATCCTGCTCCTTTGCGTAGTGTCATTGCCGAAGCTTAACCTGTTTTCCTGCCCCTCCAGCACCTTACCACCAAGCAGGTTTGCACGATCACAGTCTTATTACCAAGGGGCTTATACAGTGGACGCAGACAACAGAAGATGAAGCTACTTGAGAGAACTTGGAGCAGTTCACTGCCAGGTTGTGGTCCAACTGGTAGTATTAGTAATATTATGTCTGCCAGGCCCAAGTCGCGTTTTGAACTGGTCCAAGAAGCTGTAAGATTTCATGGTCTATTAGATGTTGTTCTAAGCGATTATTATTGTGAGATTGGGATTCATTATGTTAAATCTTTACTGCTTATTTCCTATCTTCTTTTGATATCTTTAGCTGAGTTGTCTTAAGAATTTCGATTTGTTAATTCTCTAAACAGTTGTTAGCCAGGTGTCTTACTGTTGATTCATGGGGGGAATCTGTATCTAACAAGCAGTTGTATGTATTGGATTAAATCAGAAGAATGGAGGTATGAAGATAGCCAACCTCCTTTTCGTTTACACCTCTTCCCCCCTGATATGAATATTTCCCAAACCAAACCCTTTGCCTATCAGTCAGCCTAGACCAGAGCCTCGGACCTCTATAGTTGGCCATCGGCCCTGGCCCAGCAGCCCAGCCAGTCACAGGGGCTCCACAGGTCACCCCAAGCACAGCTGGGCAGCTGGGCAACTGGCCAAGCACTAGGACTCTGAGTAGCAATTCATTTGAGGAACTGATGTAATTAAACAGGATTTTTATAGGAATAAGTATGAACGTAGGAATAAAAAATAGATTCCTATCTTATTTTCTTACCTTAGTAATTATTTTATTTACCTTAGTAATTTATGATGATCTTATCTTAGCTAGTAATTAGTGATTTTTACTATCGTTATTTTTATGGCCCTTACTCTATATAAATGGGTCTTAGGGTTGTTATTTGAGGAAGAAATGAATATTAATTAATCTTAAGTGATTTTCTATTTTCCCTCTCAATTTCTCCTTCTTCCCTCTCACCCTTGCATCAGTTTGGTATCAAAGCCCAAATTCAGATCCTTATAGTACTGTGACGCACTGTTAAAAAAAAAAAAAAAGTTAGCAGCTTGTTCAGCAGCGTACTTCATTGAAAAAAAAAAAAGTTAGCAGCTTGTTCAGCAGCGTGCTTCATTGAAAAAAAAAAGAAAAAAAAAAAAAAAAAAAAAAAAAGTGTTCCATTGAAAAAAAAAAGACAAAAAAAAGGGGTTGTAGCGTGTTTCGAATCTTCCAACAGTCAACAACGTCTCCTTCCGCCGTACAGTTCAACTCGGGGTTTGACCGCAACTTGTCCGTTCCTGAAAGGTTAAATTTCTCACTTGAACCTCGGCTCTTATTTAAATTATTTGGTTTATTTAGTATATTTGCTTAGGTCCTTAATTTTATTTTCAAAAAAAAAAAAAAAAATCAGGACACTTTTACCTAGCTTAGTCCCTTTTATTAACATTCTTATCCTTGTGACGTTCATAGGGCAGGTTTATCATCATTATTACTTAGCCTAATTTAGCGTTTATCCTATCTTTTATATTATCTGCCAGTCTCTATTTTCTTATTAATTCTCTTGTCATATCGTCCAAAAAAAAAATATGCCTTCATCTTCTAAGAGTCAGGGGTCTGATGATCGATCCGACCCTTCCCGTATTGACCAACTAGAACAATTGGTTTTTAAGCTAGCTAACAGTATAGAAAGGATGATGGAAAAGCGCCCCATTGATGAGCCTGACCCTCAATCCGTTAGACGACCCATCTTACCTTCCTCCAATTTAGTTGGCTCAAACCGTAGTATTCTCGGGTCCTACAAACAAACCCCTGGTTACGTCCCCCCACACCATAGACACCTTAGGTCTCAAGGCCCCGTAGATCCGCCTAATCTCAATTATTCAGAGGATGACACATCGGAAGAAGACGTAGCACATCTTCGCCATAGGAATCGTAGACATTCAAACCATCATGATAGACCACCTTATCATAGATATGAGGACGACATTACTCGGAAAGTCAAAGTCGATGTGAACTCCTATGATGGAACTCTTGACCCAAACCTTTTTACTGATTGGTTAGAAGAAATGGAGGACTACTTCGAATTTTATAACATGAGTGATATCGAGCGAGTCCGTTTTACTAAGATGAAACTCTCAGGGGCTGCAAAACGGTACTGGAAAATGGTCCAAACCCAGATGGACCGTTTAGGCGAACCACCTATTCGTCAATGGGCCGTTATGAAAGAAAAGCTAAAAGAAAAATATCTTCCTACTTTTCATAGAAATCAGCTCCTAGAGCAAATGTACAACCTTAAACAATCTTCCTCCAGTGTCTCTGAGTATACTCAAAAGTTTGAGGATTATTCAGTAAGGTGTGACTACCCTGAACCTACCGATATTACCCTCTTTAGATACATCAATGGCCTTAGGGAGTCCATCAGGGAAGACGTTAAGCTCCATGGGCCTACATGTGTCGAAGATGCTTTCAAATTGGCTCTTGAATTTGAAAGACGCTTCAAACGCTCGTCCACTCGATATTCATCTCCTTATTCCAGCGATTCATGTCAGGCCAAGTCCTTTACGCCTACATTCTCCAAGTCTCACCCCAAGGGTGCTTCCCAATCCAACACCTATAACTCTACTCCTAGTAACCGATCTAACGCCGTTCAATCGACTGCTAACTCTATCCAATGTCATAACTGTCATGAGCGAGGGCATATTGCATCTCGTTGTCCCCACCGTACCATGATACTAGAACAGGAGGGTGATGAGCCACCTATTGAGGATCTTATAGTTGACCCCTGTGAATATTCAGGTGATGATGAAGAACTCGAAGAGGAGGACACTCCACATTGTAGCCTTGTTCGGACTATCAGCCCTCAACGAGAAAAACATTCTAATGTGGCTAGATGTGTTCTCTCGCAAGGCACCCATCTCGATGAGTGGAAACGAACTTCCATTTTTTGCACTTTCTTTAAGTGTAATGGAAAATCTGCCAAGTTGGTCATAGATGGTGGTAGTACCCTTAATGTCGTATCTCGATCCGCCATAAAAAGACTAAACCTTAAGTCTGAACCTCATCCTAATCCTTTTACGGTAGCTTGGGTAAATAAGACCACTCTCCCCGTTGACCAAAGATGCCTCGTTCCCCTCCACCTAGGCCCACATTATAAAGAAGATCTTTATTTTGATGTCCTTCCCATGGACATCGCCCACGTTCTCTTAGGTAGACCTTGGCTTTATGATCATTCAGTTAAGATTGATTGCCGACCAAATACTCACTATTTCTTCTTTAAAGGAAAGCGTATCATTCTTAATCTTGCAAAACCATCTGATCCCTCACCCCCTCAACCCCTTTCTACGCCTAAGGAAGCTTCTATAAATAGGGTTCAAATCATCACACCTCACGCCTTTCATCAGGAGAGTAGGAAAACCAATTTCATGTTAGCCATAGTCGCTTAAGAGATCTCCCCAAACTCCACTTCACCCATTCCCACTGAGGTTCAGAAGTTATTAGGTGACTTTTCGGATGTAATTCCCGAAGAGTTACCTAAAGAGCTGCCACCCATGAGAGACATTCAACATGCCATCGATCTTATTCCTGGGTCTCAGTTACCTAATCTTCCCCATTATAGGATGAACCCTAATGAGCGGGCTGAATTAAATAAACAAGTTCAGGAGCTCCTTCGTAAGGGATTTGTGAAGCATAGCATGAGTCCTTGTGCAGTACCCGCCTTACTCACTCCCAAGAAGGACGGATCTTGGAGGATGTGTGTGGATAGTAGAGCCATTAATAAAATCACGGTTAAGTATAGATTTCCTATCCCTAGACTAGAGGACATGTTAGACACTCTAGCTGGCTCTAGTTACTACTCTAAAATCGACTTACGTAGCGGGTACCACCAAATTCGTATTCGGTCAGGAGATGAATGGAAAACAGCCTTTAAGACGCAGGATGGACTTTTTGAGTGGTTTGAGTGGTTAGTTATGCCTTTTGGGTTATCAAATGCCCCTAGCACATTCATGAGGTTTATGACCCATATCCTCCAACCATTTATGGGAAAATTCCTCGTGGTCTATTTCGATGACATCCTGATTTATAGCAAGTCTCAAAGGGATCACCTGTCCCACCTTAGACAAGTTTTTACTACCTTACGGGAAGCCAAGCTTTATGCTAATATCAAGAAATGTTCCTTCCTTTAGTCTCAGGTTCTCTTTCTAGGCTTTATTGTTTCTTCTCAGGGCATTTCTACTGACCCTGAGAAAGTCCGAGTTATTAAGGAATGGCCCGAACCAAGATCTGTTACGAAAGTACGTAGCTTCCATGGCCTAGTTTCCTTCTATCGTCGGTTCATCCGCAATTTTAGCTCTATTATGGTCCCCATCACTGATTGTCTAAAGAAGGGATCATTTCAGTAGAATCTAAAGCTTCTAGAGCCTTTCAGGAAATTAAGGAGTGTATGACTAAGGCCCCTGTCCTTAGGCATCCCGATTTTAGTAAAGTCTTCGAGGTTCATTGTGATGCTTGCGAAACAGGCATAGGCGGAGTGTTAGGTCAGGAAGGACATCCCATAGCATTTTTCAGTGAGAAACTCAACGCGTCTAAACAAAAGTACACCATCCATCTTAAGGAGTTATATGCTGTGGTCAGGTCCCTCCATTATTGGCGGTATTACCTTTTACCCCAAGACTTTGTAGTCTATTCTGACCACCTAGCACTAGAGTATTTGCATTCAAAGCGAGAATTGCCAAAGAAGTATGCTAAATGGCTGGAATTCTTAGGCGAATATACTTTCGTCCTAAAACATCGTTCAGGAACCGAGAATCGAGTAGCTGATGCTCTTAGCAGGATAGGTGCTATCCTTCAACAATGGAATATTAGGGCTACTAACTTTGATAAAATGAAGGATGATTACTCTTCTTGTCCCGATTTCGGTCGCATCTACCAAGAAGTTTCTCATGGTAACCGTCAGGACTTCGTTGATTATGTCATCCATAATGGATATCTTTTTAGAGCCTCTCGATTATGCATTCCCCAATCCTCATATAGAGACTTTCTTGTTTGGGAATTGCACGCCGGTGGCCTTGCAGGTCACTTCGGTATGGATCGTACCATCACCTTGGTACGTGATCGCTTTTATTGGCCTTCTTGGCAACAAGACGTTAAGAGAGTCATATCCGAGTGTCGTACTTGTCAGTTAGCTAAAACAAAAAAACAAAACACGGGCTTATATACTCCTTTACCTGTTCCTCATGAGCCATGGAAGGATCTTAGCATGGACTTTATTCTAGGTATCCCCAAAACATCCAGAGGCCATGACTCGATCCTTGTAGTAGTAGATAGATTCTCCAAGATGGCCCATTTCATACCCTGTAGCAAGACTTCCGATGCTGTTCACGTTGCTAGATTGATTTTTCGTGAGGTAGTCAGACTTCATGGTCTTCCTTCTTAGTATCTGATAGAGATTCTAGGTTCGTCTGTTGGTTCTGGAAGACACTCTGGACTATGAGCAAAACCCAGTTAAAGTTTTCTACCGCCCATCATCCCCAGACCGATGGTCAGACTGAGGTAGTAAATCGAGGTTTAGGTGACCTTCTTCGTTGTCTTGTCGGAGATCGACCTCGTACTTGGGATTTAGTGTTACCCACAGCTGAGTTCGCTTATAACCATGCGTCTAATCGGTCCACGGGAAAGAGTCCTTTTGAAATTGTTTATGGTTATGCTCCTCGTGCTCCTGTTGACTTTGGCCCCCTATCCCCACATGCACGTGTGTCTGCGTCTGCTGAGTCCTTTGCTGATCATATACATTCTTTGCATGATGAGATTAGGCGTAAGATTATGTTGAGTAATGTGGACTATAAACTTGCTGTTGATGTGCATTGTAGAGATAAGGGTTTTAATGAAGGTGACTTTGTCATGGTACGTTTGTGTCCTGAACGTTTTCCAAAAGGATGTTTTAAAAAGTTACATGCGCGCGCCATGGGCCCGTATGAGATTTTGAAAAAACAAGGACCGAATGCTTATGTGCTAGATCTACCCAATGATTTAGGTATTAGTCCCGTTTTCAACGTGAGTGATTTGTCACCTTACAGAGGCAACTTTGAGCCTCCTGCCTTGCCTTCTAGTGTGCCTGCAGGTCTGCAGGAGCCGACAGTACCACCTGTTCAGCTACCCAAGGATGAGATTGCTTCTATTGATGATGTGGAGTATGTTTCCTCTTCTCAAGGAGGGTTTCGTCGATTTTGGATCACGTGGAAGAACCGTCCAGATTGTGATGCTACTTGGGTTACTGAGGATGATCTTCGAGATTTGGCTCCAGAATTGCTTAATGACTGTCTTCGATCTCACTCGCCGGAGTCGAGTTCTTTTCCGGTGGGAGAGAATGATGTAATTAAACAGGATTTTTATAGGAATAAGTATAAACGTAGGAATAAAAAATAGATTCCTATCTTATTTTCTTACCTTAGTAATTATTTTATTTACCTTAGTAATTTATGATGATCTTATCTTAGCTAGTAATTAGTGATTTTTACTATCGTTATTTTTATGGCCCTTACTCTATATAAAGGGGTCTTAGGGTTGTTATTTGAGGAAGAAATGAATATTAATTAATCTTAAGTGATTTTCTATTTTCCCTCTCAATTTCTCCTTCTTCCCTCTCACCCTTGCATCAGGAACCTACTAAGTTAATAACACGCCACCTTGTCCGTCTATTTCCTCTCCCCAAAATCCCCAACTCCCAAAAATCCTTGGTTCTCATTTTCCCCACAACACCCCCCTTTTCAAGTAGCAATTCACTGTCCAAAATTAAAATATCTCCCAGATGCACCAATATATATTTGAATATTATTATTATTATTTATTCTATAGAAGAGAAGCTACAACAATTTCGGATAAATAAAAAAAACACTAAAGCAATGGGTGGAGTACCCAGATGGGTAGCTATCAGGACCTCAAATGCGAATGCAACAAGCTTTTCAAAATAGAACTTTTCAACCCAAATAAGCTTGTGTGTCGATAAACTGTTTGTTGTCACATGAACTTTTTTGTGGCAAAATAAGCTCAAAGCTAGCTTATTTCTACACTCAAACATGTGCATGATGGGAGTTCTTGATGTACACAACCTTTACCCATACGGCGTTGTGGGTCATAGATATTGTTTTGGAAAGCCCATATTGATAGTGTTATATATATATATATATATATATATATATGATATTGACAATTCTTTATGTTTCATGCCATGATATAAGAAAACTAGGAAATTCTATTAGAATTTAATGATTCTCTGACTTCTTTATCCTTTTCTCCTCTTACATTTTGTTTTAATTAATTGTTACAAACAATGTTTCCGGTCCATCATCAACACATTTTTTGGTTCTTTACTTGACTTTGTAGTTGATTATCTATTTTTTTACTTAAAACATTTATACCTCTTTATGTTGCTTATATGATAGCATTATATAAATTGGCTATATTTTCTAAAAATATTATATCTGTTTGAATATTTAATTTTCTTCCTTTAATGTTCGTCACACTGGTTTGTAAACTAGTTAATATAAGCGTGGAATCGACTTAAAAAATTAAGATTTATCTTAGGGAGCATGTCTGTTTGGCATTCCTGCAATCAGCTTGTGAAAAAATGATCAATCGCAATCTGTTATACTATATCTTTTTAATAATCAATGAGTTCTTTCTCTCTCGATGTAGGATATGGTGGAAAAAGACGCACCAGGCTTAATGAAGGAAGCTGAGAGGTTTCTAATTCTCAGCAACATTGATCGGTTATGGAAAGAGCATTTGCAGGCGCTCAAGTTTGTGCAGCAAGCTGTTGGTTTGCGTGGGTATGCACAGCGCGATCCACTTATAGAATACAAGCTTGAGGGCTACAATCTCTTTCTAGAAATGATGGCACAAATACGAAGAAATGTCATTTACTCCGTGTACCAGGTGCGTATTAGATCTGAAGAAAAATACAGTTTTACATCTTTTGGGACTTTTTATTTATTTATTTCTGATGGTGATATGGGTATTGGACAAGCACAAGCGTGGCCTACTCATTTTGACCCCACTCTAGCTCTTTACCTTCTGTACATCCTAATCTCATTCCACGTGCCTTCCGCTTAATTCTCCATTAACGACAGATGGGTTGGGAGATTAAGACCGCTTGAATAAGTAACATCGGCAAATATTATCCAACTGATTGATGAAATGTGATGTAAAACCAAAGGCCAGTATTTCTGGTTCTTGCAATGGTTGGCCATTCAACTTACAAATGGAAGTTGTGCACGTGAAAAACAATTCAAATTGTAGTGGAAAAGATAGGCATAACATGCGCTTATAGGCATCGTTGATTCTTCTTCAACCTATTGCAGTTCAAACCTGTGCTGGTCAAGGAGGAGCAGCAGCAGCAGCGAAAGCCTGGTGGAGTTGTGGACGAGGGACGAAGTGGCAAGAGAAATCCTAATCCAGTGGATGCTGCCAAATCCCCTTCACCAACTACGCAGAAGGCATGATTATCAAAGATTTATTGCAATTCAAGCTCGATGACGACAAAGTCCTGGTGCAGTACGTTTATCAGCATTTCTTTGTAGTTTCTTCGAGGCATAGAATTCATTGTACCATAATTCTGCCATTGTAAATCTCTGAGGCCCATGTCGTATTGAGCCAAAGAAGTGGCGGAGCTAGCTTGCTATCAAATTAGAGTTGAACCATTTTTGGATATATATATTCAACTGAAAATTAGTCACTTGACGATCGAATCCGTGAACGAGTTATTGGAAGTTGTATTATGGTATTAATAAATTGATAAAAGTTGGACTGGTTGGAGAGATTTAGTACCAAGCAAGAGTGAGAGCTATTCGACACAAGTGTTTTTAAACCTGACCCGGACATAATCTACCTTATTTTGTTGACTTCTTGATTTTCACATAGAAGAAACTAGATTAAATTAGAGTAGCAAATAAATATGCTCAATTGATTAATAGTAGCTAGGACTGAGGATCAATTTCCTGTTGGAAATCCAATCATTAGAATATCACGAAGATTGGTATAGGAGAGTTTTTTCTGTTAAACTAAAAGAAGACTATGGAAAAGAGATGCATTCCTACCAAACAATAAAAATGAGACCATAGGATATTAATCAATCTAGCAAACGTGGCGTGATTTGACCTGGTTATTGCTCTAATCTACACTTCTTTTCGGTTTGTAATTTTTTTAAACTAAAGTAAATCATTTTATTTTTTTAAAAGATTTAAATCAAACCGAAGTTGATGTTTATGTTTCAAAGTGGTTTGTTTATGTGCTTGAAGAATTATAAATTAATTATTCAACTTAATTCACCTGCAACATAGAAGCATAAATATTTACGAAAAATATCATCCTTTTTCTTTCCGATGCTTAAGCAATATAGTTTTCTTATAGTGGTTACTTAGCCACTAAGAATATTTTTCTTATCAACTTAAAGTAGTCTCTTTGATGGTAGTATTGATCTTAACCTCTCTCTTTGATCTAATGACTTATATTAAAAGTTATTAGTTCTCACTGAAAAGCATAATATCCCACTTTTTTTTTAAGGTTTTTAATGTGTGTTAATCCATGTATTTAATTGTGATTGATCTTGGTTTAGATGTGTGATTAAAGTTGATATTGTTTTGGTTGGGCTTGGTCTGGATTTTGAAAGTTAAATGATTTTCGAGAAATCAATCGATTGGTTTGGAGGTAGTGACTGAATGATTTATCTATTAAAATAGAGTTTTGAAACAAAGCGAGCCAATTGACATATTTGTGGTACCAGTCAACTAGTTAGACTGAACTCGTTCTTCGGACACAATTTTCACTAATATTCTTATTCCAAGAATATTGCAATATCTTGATTGTGTTTGAGCAGGTTGCTTAATGTTTTTACATATCATCTTAGCCTTTGTAACCTATTTTACCGATTACAATGGAATCGTGGAGGGTAAATTTTTAGAAGTCACTTTAATAACTTCACCTTCTCTTTCACTCTCATCTCTGAGATTCTTGAGCGAGCAATTCATCCCTATAACCTTTGAAAATTTCTGATTTTCATTCCCTCTCCTTATTATCCTCATTCCCTTCTTATCTTCGAGATTTTCGAGGCACATTGCTTCAAAACATTTTAGTTTTTCCATTTGAGCTTAAGGACAAAAGGCTAACTTTGAACTTCCAAAATCTGCACTTGGAAGCTTGAATTTGGGTTAGGGTTTGGTGTCTCGATTTATAAACACCTTTACACTTATTTTTCTACCATTCGCCTTCAACAATTTAAATCAAATCATTTATTCTTCTACCTTCTTCCATATCCTCTAAACTTCATTTTTCTTCTTCATACTTGCCTTTCCCACATTCCCCCTCTATGACCTTCATTATTTATCCTTCTTTCCTCTTCTAATCCTTCCCCTAACTTCTTATTTTGTTCTTAAATAATACAAGGTTAGATTTGGAAAAATAATGAGGGATTATTTTTTAGATTCTCTATTTTCTTTTTAAGGAGGTGGTTTTTTTTTCTAATTTTTTTCTTTAGTATGTGATTTTATTTTATTTTTGTATGATTTTAAAGGTTTACTAAGTTTTAATCTAATTTTATATAAGGTGTTCAAGTATTGAAAGGGTTGGATTTTCAGGTTGAGCAAACTTTTTCTCTTTGGTAGCTTTGCTAAGTTTTCTTGAGGTAAACCATTATCTTCCCTATTTTATAAAAAATGGTAGGAATAATTAAAGCATATGCTCTATGTTATGTGGAATCATGATTCTTAAATATGAAAGGACGTTGAGCATGTAAATATTGAAGGATTGAAAGATTTAGTAGGAAGTCTAACTTCTTATCTTTGGCGCATAAGCCTTATGGGTATAATTTAGAATTTCATAGCTATCCTTGGTATTCTGAGCATTTTAGTGACATTAATATGATGCATGGATTTCTTTACATGATGGCCTAGCATAAAGAATATAATATTTAAAATTTATAACATTTATTGAGTTCTTAAGGTCCAAATATGATTATGTTATGCCATTGAGATTCTTAGCATGAATTTTGGTATTTTGCATGTTAATCCATGAATATTGTTTGTTAATAACCTTGAGTGAGCTATGATTGATGTTTGGATTGATTGAGTACATATCATAGAATTTGATTGTCTGTAATGTGCTTAGTGGGGATAATTTTACCTCGACCAATCAACTGGTTTGGTAAACCAACTGATCGGTTAGCCTGCAGCGTTAGTGGCCTTGGTCTTAGAGTAAACCCATTGAATGGTTTGACTAAACTAATTGACTAGCTCCTAAAATAATTAATCATTTAAGTTAACCAATCAACTTGTTCATTTGTGTCCCTAGTAGTCTTAGCCCCTAACAAATCAACTAGTTTTAGAAGAGTCGATCGGTGGGGTTGCCAGTTGGCTGGAATACCACCATTGTGAGGGTTGGGCAGCACCTAGACCGATCAACTATTCCATAAAACCAGTCGGTTGGTTAACATGATCAATCTATTGGTTCTTGTAACCCATTGAATGATCTTGGTTAGCATTGCTTTTCTTGTCTATTTCTTCCTAAATGTGATTTTTTTTAGTTTTCTCATGCTTAGATAATGACCTAAGATGCTATTATCTATAATTTACCTTTATTAATTGAGTTTAAATGGTGGATTAAAGTTAGTAACAATGGATCCTAGTTTGACCACGACATAATAATTTACCCTTCCTCTTGATCATAAAATGAGAAAATGATTAGATGGATGAAAATGGATTTTTGCCTATGGCAGGTAATAAATCATAATGATGGCTAATAGATTTCTGATGACTTATATCTTAGCCTTTAAATGTGGAACCATGTAAGTTTGAATAAAATGACATGAATGAAAGAAAATAACACGAACATATATGATGGACTTAAGTTGACCTCATCTTAACCTCACTTTAACCTTTACTATAAATAGTGACACTCACTTGCCTACTAAATAAATGGATGAATAACAATGAGTTAGGGTTGGAATCTAGTTGACTTCCAACTAGACTTCTATATTTGGCCTTAGGGATCCATTTGGAATATTCTTTAATGAATGGTAAGATCAAGGCTATGTAATGAATTTATAGCTTGACCCCACTCTTAGGCCTTAACCTAGACTTGAATTATGAATGAAGGGAAATAAATGGAAATCAAATGTTGGCTTGAGCATCTATGATTGATATTGGTATTGAATATTTTCCCCTTTGTGGCATACATGACTAAGTAATGGAGTTAATACTACTAGATACCCTTAATGGGAAAGATGGATAATGTAGGAACCTTATATAGCTTGTTGCTTGAAATGATATTGTATGCTTACCCTAGTGTGATATGAAATCTTGATCCAATAAAATATTAATTACTTAAAGTGGAATAATCATTATTATAGGTTTAAGTTATTTGATCCTTGATTAGCTACTCAGGGTTAGTTTGCTTTTGTGTGTCTTCAGACGGGATCCTAGTTGATCTCAAGATCCTTATTGATCCTAATATCTTTCCTACTCTAAACATTGATGATGTAATAAGGTGTATCAATACTAAAGGGTCTAGTCACCATATAAGAGTATTTGGCTTTGGTTGGACTTATTTCCACTATTATCTTGGCTTTAGTAGGATTAATGATATACGAGGATCCATAGATCCTAAAGATGATAAAGATTTGACATACTTAATTATGGAACCAATCACATTATATATCTTTGATAATGATATTAATAATATGACTAGCCCTAATGAGTTTACTTTGAGTCATATTTGTAGGTATGTAACATATTTGCAGGAATAAGATCAAGCCATTTTAAGATGTCAACATACATAAGATTTCATATGCTACAAATTATTATAATTTAATGGTAGATATTATACATGAATGTTAACTCCATGAGTCAAGAGACCTAGTCAGCATCCTAGTCATCGTTCTTATTTTGATTAGGTTTATTGTTATCTATTTTCACGTACTAATTAGCTTGATTTGTTTGTAATTGTCTTGGTTGATTCATGCATGTACTAGTTTATGTACCAGTTAGCCGTGTGTGTTTTCCATTTGGCTATCTTAGTATACTAGTTAGCAATGTATGACTTCCTATATAAATCATGTTGTCGACACTTGTAACTAATGGATGAATCAACTGAAATCTAATACAAATAATGAACTTGGCTATTTCTTTCTTTTGTGAGTGAATAATACCAACTAAGAATACTTGAAGTAATCTTAGATATGGTGCTTTAAATGAAACATTCAAAGTTTTAACTTCTTGTTAAATTCTTTATCAATTCTTGCTTAAGCATGCTCTTTCTCCTTCTTCAATTGCAACCACCAAGCCTTCCATAATCTACATTCATCTGAATCTCCAATTTCCATAAGAATATTCTTACCATATTGGTATCAAAGATAGGGTTTTCTCTCCCCCAAAATTAAGTTGCTTACCATTCCTTCATCTTACTATCCACACAAGCATTTTCTTCCATCCATTCCCATGAACATTCCTGCATGCAAGTTGATCTTCAACATCAAATGATACTCTTTATTGAACCTTGACAACATATCTTCAACCAGACTCTATTACATCTTCATCTCTACCTTCAAATATTCAAAACCAACTTTGAAGATCACCTTATTCTACAACACAACACATTCGAGTATTGAATGTAAACCCTTCAAACTTACCTTCCTTTTATTCAACCTTCCCAACCAATCTTCCCCAACATCTATTTGCCTATATTCAAACTTTTATTTGAATCTTCAAACCCCTTATGTTGGAGAATTATACCTATGAGTATCCATCTAGTGTTCACCCTCCCTGATCTCTTTTCTTTCCCAACTTTGGTTCGAACAAATCCTCCAGATTTGAATGCCAATCCATACACCTTGATCACCTTGATTCAAGCAAGAAAATCATCCAATTTTATAGCTTTATTTGAATATTGCTTTGATATTTGAAATCTTTCTACCTATCTCATCATTTCATTACTCATTGAGACAAAGATTCTTCAACCAATCTCGTTATCCCAACTGATTTCTTTGTGAAGTCATTCAAGCATGATTCACCATCATTGTCCACCAAGATTGCCTTTAGTGTGTATGAAGAATTTTTGGTAACACACTTCACCACTCACCTTCTACTACCATTCCACTCTCAAGTCCATGAAAATTCCAAGATTCTTGCAATGCTACCAAGAAGCCATCAAGAACCGACTTCTAGCAACAATTAAAGACCGTAGAAGCCTCGTCTAGAAAGAACAATAATCATGGGTGAAAAAGTGTCCATGAAAATAATGTTTAACATGCTTCAACAACTTGTAACAAGTGTACATGCTACCAATGCACAACTACAACAACTTCCTTCCATTCAAAGCTAACTCTAAAGGTTGGAATTGAGGGAGGCCGATCAAGAAACTCTTCAGCACATGAACAACACAATGGAAGCTACCAATGACTAAGTAGAAGGTAAGGTAAGGAGGGTATTCCAAGCATGAGGTGGGAAAATCAACAACCGAATGGAGTATGAAACAAGGGCACATGAGAATGGTTCCAATGAATTCATCCATAACTAAAGAGGCAATGAAAATCATAAACCAAGGTATAACCACTTTAAAGATAAAGGTATAAAGCTTGATCTGCCTAATCTCTATGGTGAATTAGATATAGAATTTTTTTTGAATGATTGCATGAAATCAAAGTAATATTTGAGTTTAGAGAGTATGATGACGAATGTAAGTGTACATTAGAAACTCTCAAATTCAAAAGTTTTGCTAAGATTTGGTATGTTAACCTTAAGAGATATGAAAGGAAAGACAAAAATAAAATCAAGTCTTAGGAGAAATTAAAGAAGCACCTAAGGAAAAAATTTTCCCCTAAGGAGTATGAGCAAGAGATGTATATCAAATTGACTACTCTTTGGTAAGAGCTTCTTCATGTAGAAGAATACACTTAGAAATTTGAAAGACTAGCACTCTTATGGACATGCAAGAAAGAAAGGAACAAACTTGTACTAGATATTTAGGTGACCTTAATAACTTGATTAGAGATAAAGTTGAAATATTTACCTATGATTCTCGTTATGATATGACTAAGTTAGCTTTAAAATGTGAAAGACAAAGTAAGTCCACCAAGGCATATTGTAACAACCCCATTTTTCACTACTAAAAAAATTGTTTTAAAATGGTGGAGAAGTAGAAATTACTAAATATACTCAGGAAAAATGGGGTGCTACCAACGTACTTAACATAGGATAGACGATAGTTGCTTGTCCCTTATTAGATACAAGGTTGAAAACCAAACCAACTAAATTAATGTTGAGTGTGCCATATCATGTTACATAAATATTTTAAAGAATGCTTACAACATAGGCCATTAATGGTCCCTAAAATAGTAAAATACAGGGAGAATGATTAACCAATAATATAAGGTTATTAGAGTAGAAAACAAGTTAGGAAATGACCCCAAAACCATGGTCTGTCACATAACACACACAAACCCTCTAATGTCCATGCTCTTAAGCCCTGAACCCAAGATGAGTTAGGCCCACTATTGGCCATCCCCAAATACATACACATGGCCCCTTACTCATGAAAATGAGTAAGTGATCGAGTAAATGGACACATCAATATGCTATGTACTACGTAATGAAATTTAACTCCTCAATCAAAGTCATAAGCATACAAAGTTCTATCATGTCATGGAAATCATACTTAACATGCATCATGCGAAAGCCATATAATTAAGTGTACGTACTATATCATAATCATGTAATGCATTAGGATTTAATATCATGCATAACTCAAGAAACTCAAAATGTATCATGCTCATTTTCACAGTACAAGATCATAGGTATTCACACATACGTACTGAATAGGTTATCCAAATGAACACTAGGGTTTATTTTCTAACTTGCTTAATCAATTAGGTTATTCCCTTATATTTCATTATACCTTTTTTCTAATCCTTTCCTTTATCTTCTAATTCTACCACATCCTTATATTATTCTTATTCAATTACTTATTCCATTCATATCCATATACTTATATAGGTCATCATCTAACCATTTATTCCAATCATTATCCAATTACTGATTCCAATTATCATCTACGTATTCATTCCAACTTTGTATCATTATTATCATCATCCAGTCATTCATTCCAATCATTATCTAGTTATTCATCATCGAGTGATAGATTGTGCACCACTCCATGATCTCATATACCATGGAAGCCTATCCAAACCAAGAGATATAAAGTCCAGGATAAAGCCAATAACTGTAATGGACATAAGTCTAGGCTGAAGTCACCTAATATGGATATAAGTCTAGGCCGAAGCCAACCAATATGGACATAATTATAGGTTGAAGCCAACCACCTAGGTAATTAGAACCTTTAATATCGATAACCCCTAGTACATCATCGGTTTCTAGAGTAGGTAAGGTATTGAGATCTACTAGGATCTCGCATGAAGGCAAAGCCCAAAGGTAACAATAAACTCCTAAAGGTAGTCTAACCCCTAATAGCTAATCAAGGATAGAGTAACCTAGATCCATACACAACTATATTGTCTTTTGCTTTATGTGATTAGTACACTATTTGTGAGGTCATGTGATCACACAAGACCCATAAAAAGAGTAAGAAAGACATTCACATATTTATTTCATATTAATCCTTTCTATCCCCAACCATGTGTGTGATTTCCATTTATGCTTGTTCATTATTAACCATACCCATTATATTAGTCCATCCAAACACATTCCATATTTCACTACCCTATTTCTCAAGAATAATCACATTTCATTTGTGGTTCACCCATTAAGCCTTTACACCACCAATTGAGTATTTCATGAATAATGGTCCATTTAATCCATCATTAAGTCATTGATCCATGGTAATATATGTATTTTATCCATTGAATAGTCATATAACAATCTCAAAGCATATCTAATACAAGAAGATTAAAATCACACAATCAGCCAAACCAGTTGATTGTTTTAGCCCAATCAGTAAATTGGTTTGGTTTGACTAGTTGATCGGTTTAGCTCAACTATATAGAAGTTTCCTCAAACTGGTTGATCAATTTGTGCAAACCCATCAACTGTTCATCGACCAGTCAATCAGTTTTGCTCAACCAATTAATGGATTTAAGCAAAGAGCAGACCAAGGTCCTTGTAGGCCTACCAATTGATGGGTTTGGTTGACTAGCCAATTGTTCTAGGGACTAGTTGATTAGTTTAACCTAACTAGTCGATTTGTTTGCCCTCTAGTAGCACCAAAAAGAAATTTTCATGCAAATCATGCTTATAATTATTTATTATATCACATTGAAACATGTTATGACATCATATAACACATTTCTATCTTATAATAGTTACATATTTCACCATTAATCATCAAAACCTAAAATTTCCTCAACATTCATGCTTTTCTCTCAAAATGCACATTCAAACCATTCAATACCATTTCTATAAGGCTATATACTCATACGAACATATAACATCCAACTTTAAGATTTACATAACATACGGGCTTAATCATAACACATTTCAGAAGTAATAATGACTTACTTGATCTAAGCAAAACTTCCTTAAACAAGAAAACTCAACATGTGAAATCCTCAACTTTAAAAACCTTAAAAACAACAAGTTTAATTCAGTAGCACGTGAATAAATTTTACAAATCCAAACTTGAAATAGAAAGAAAAAATGAACATACCACACAAAAAGGAAAACAAAGGATAATTCTACTAAACCACTCAATCTTTTTCCTAAATCTAACTCTTTCTTTCTTAACATTTAAAATAAGACGGGGATTGATAAAGGATTAGAAGAGCAAAATAATTCAAATGTGAGGATCTAAGTGAAGAGGGAGAAGGTGAGTGCTATAGGTTTATAGTATTTTGGTGGATGAGAGAAAGGTGAATAGAATGGGCTATTAAGGATATTTATGGCCAACAAATTGATACAAAACATAAGTGTGGTGAGGAAGAGATCAAAAACCCTAATTTTTATCATTCAAATTTGATTTGAACAGATAGATTTCATCTAAGATATGCTAACTTATTCTCCAAATCTCAAATGATGATCATGGAGGAGTGCAGTCGATTAAGCCAGAAATGCAAAATGCACATGGGGAAATGGAAGGTCAGAATGAAAGAAATCTCTTAGCTAAGTAGAATCGAGTCTAATATCAAAGAAATGATCCTAGAAATATGGAGAAGAGAGAGGTGGAAGAAGATAAAGCTAATGTTATCTCCCCCTCAATTGTCCCAGTCAACTCCTAGATTAATTAGAGGTAGTATTTCGAGCCAAATGCATCATGAGAAAGGTTAATAATTAATCTTTTAGGAACAATTTGGAATGGGTTATCAAAGTTCCAATTTAGTATAATAAATTTCCCTAAAAAATTAAATTTCAAAAATACACTCAGCTTGAAAAATTAATTGATTGGTTTGGCCTACCAAGCTACTATTCTACAAACCAGTTAATCGGTTCCTCAACTAGTCGATGGGTTTGGTTGAGAAAAAAAATGATGAACTAGCCAATCAATTCATGGAACTAGTAGATCAGTTCGCTTGAAAACTTGCTTAATTTAGTTTTATAGCCTCATTTTAAATGCAAATTTACCTCAAACGTAATCATAGTTGCAAATCAAAATCAAACAACAATAAATGGCATAATTCCTCATTCAACACACTTACAAAAATATAGGGTATTAAACCTTCAATAAGACTAATACTTGAATTCTACATCCACCAAAACCTATTGAAATGCATCTACATCAAAATTTAGGACTAATACCTATTTAGCTAATGATACAAAGACTAACCCTAACTAAGATGAAAAAAGTAAAAAAAAATTGAATGAGATGTCTAGTTTTAAATGTAAAGGATGTGGTTATTTTGCTAGAGAATTTCCTAACCAAAGTGTTTTTACCTTAAGTGAAATTGATAACATGGAACCATGTATTGATAATGATGAACTAGAAATCGAGTCCAATGATGATGCCTTGAGTATGTATGAGGAAGATGGTAGTCCATGTTTTTTAATTCAAAGGGCATTACAAATACAACCTAATGATCAATCTGCACACATGGATAAAATTCTTAAAACTAAGTTTTGAATAGGTGATAAGGTTTGTATGGTCATAATAGATAGTGGTTCATGTACTAATGTTGCTAGTGAAATAATGGTTAAGAAACTAGGGCTAGTGACTAATAATCATGCTGAAAGATATTCATTATAATGGCTTAATAAGGATGAAGGATCTAAAGTAATGAATCAAAACCTAATTACTTTTTGCATTAGTGCTTACCATAATGAGGTATTATTTGATGTTTTGCTTATGGATGCTTGTGGCATATTGTTAGGAATACTAGGGATATATGAGAGAAATACAACTCATGATGTGTGGTTAATGAATATATTCTACTTAAAGATAAAAAGAAGTATAAATTGAAACCATCTTAATGTGATTATGTGCAACCACCTGAGACTGAAAAGAGCTTATTCATACATGAAAAGGAAATGATTAATTACATTTAGGAGGAGGGTGTTTGCTATGCCTTAGTAGTGAAAGAATCTCAATTTGGGGAGGAAAAGTCTAACAATTTAAACCTTACTAGATTGCTAGATGAATATATTGATCTGTTTCCAAATGACTTACCTCATATACTACAACCTATTAGAGGTATAAAGCATGCTATAGATTTAATTCCTGAAATATCTTTACCTAATCAACCCGCTTATAGATATAATCCAAAATAAGCTAAGGAATTACAAAGAAAAATCCAAGAACTAGTGAATGAAGGTTATGTGAGAGAAAGTATGAGCCCTTGTTATGTACTTACCTTATTAGTTCCTAAGAAAGATGTACTTGGCATATGTGCATAGAATCTAGATCTAGAAATAACATAACTATCAAGTATTGTTTTCCTATGCCTAAACTTGACGGCATGTTTGATGAACTTTGTGGTGCATATGTGTTCTCCAAAATTAACTTAAGAAGTGACTACCCTCAAATGAGGATTAGGCAAGGGAATAAATGGAAAATAACATTTAAGACTAAGTATGGCCTTTATGATGGGTTGTTATGCCTTCTAAGTTATGTAATGTACTTAGTTCTTTCACGAAACTAATGAATGAAATTCTTAGCCTTTCCTAGGTAACTTCATTGTAGTTTATTTGGATGACATACTTGTACATAGTAAAAATAAAAATGACCATCTTGTGCATCTAAGGAAACTATTTGATAAGCTAAGAGTAGCAAAACTATATAAAAAATTAGGAACATATGAATTTATGCTTCTAAGTATAGTTTTTCTTGGTAATATTATTAGTGTAACACCCCCAAAATTCACTCCTGAATTTTTTTTTGAAAGAATAAAGCGGAAGCTAAAATAGAATTTGGGGAATGTTACCGCCACATCTAACATAAGATAAATGTCCACCATCTATCTCATGCTAGATGTAAGGCTAAAACCTGTCAAACAAAATTTCAAACATCTATGCCGTGAGGATAAACTCCCACAAGGATATATCCACAGGCAAATGGCAAGTGAATAAATTCACTAAGTAAAATCATCGCTGAATGAATCAGCGGAACCTGTGAAATAAATCTGAATTTTAAAAGATTATCAGAGTATGAGGAATTAAAAGTCAATTATAACACCCTTCAAATTTTAAATACAACACTTGAAACTTCCAAAAATAAATACAATCAAACAAGACAAATCCTGATAGATCAAATTCTGGATTGCCTACTCTCTCAAGCCAAGCCTTCCACCCAAAAATAATATTCGATCTCAAACCTGCATAAGAGCTCTACTCCTCACCATCAGTAGATCATCACAGGACCCATTCAATCAAGGTAGCATCAGTACAGGTCCAGTACTGAGTAAATCAAGACCACCCAACTCATGGAAGGAAATATGAAACATATAAGATATGAAAGACTCTAGCTTACAATTCTCATGCTCAATGATACATTTATTACATACAATAATACATTACTATCGCATGCTAAGCAACACCAATCCAACGATCCAATAATAATCATTACTACATCCGATTTTATTTATTTACGATTAGGTTAGGGACCCCACTATTCTTGAACTGGTGGAACGGTCTGAAGCACCTCTCGGGAACAACACACCCAAGCCACTATTATCATCCGGTGGAACGGATCCTACACCTCTCAGGACAAAACACTCCCAAGCCACTATTCTAAACCGGTGGAACAACTTGAATCACCTCTCAGGGACAGTACACCTGAGCCACTATTATCATCCAGTGGAATGGACCCTACACCCGGTCCTAACTCACATAATCTTCCATTTTAAATAATTAGTGTCTTATCCATTACTTAACTCATCATATTCTTATTCACATTGAGTATAGGCCCCCACTATTCTTAATCCGGTGGAACAGACTGAAGCACCTCTCAGGGATAAGTCACTTGAGCCACTATTATCGTCCGGTGGAACAGACTCTACACCTCTCAGAGCAAAACGCTCTTGAGCCACTATTCTAAACGGTGGAACGGCTTGAATCACCTCTCAGGGATAGGACACCTAAGCCACTATTATCGTCTGGTGGAACGCACCCTACACCTCGGCCCAACTCACGTGATCTTACACTTTAAGTTATCAGTATCTTATTCAAGGATTTTAACCGACCATAAATCAGGCCCACATGAATAATTCTCTGACATAAAGATATAACATAGTGTATCATATAATTTCAATCCATACTTAACCCTTCACATACTCAAATACATACCATAATCAAACATCATACTAATACTCATTTGCATTGGGGTTATAAGTTCATACATATGTACAATTACCACACTAAACACAGCACACACTATACAGGATTAAATGATCAATAAGCATAGTCATCACCTTCCACTCGAAACAGAAATACATCCAGATTCCATCATAAGTAAAGCTAAGTAGCGACTTACCTAAATCCGAAGCTAGCTAAGTAAATTGAGAAAGAGTGAGAGGTATCGAAAGCTCGACAATCCACAAGAAAGTTTTCCTAGATCGCCGATAGAAATCGGAACTAGGTTAGAAACTATTTTATCAATTAATAATTCACATATTCTAATTAAATAAACAAAAACAGACATAAACGATCTTCTTGGAAAAATGTGTCCGAAACTTAGGACTCAAGAGCTTAGCTCTATTAAGGTTAAGATTAAATATAAATTAAATCGGATTAACACACATATCACTTGGGATATTTCAAATTAATTTAGAAAGCCGGGGAAAGAATAACTGATTAAAAGCTATTTATCGAAAATGACTTATTCAATAGGTTTCACAACTAAATAGGTAAACCAACCATTTACATAGAACCAAATCCAAACTAATTAGGTTAAAACATAATTCAAATTATTTAAAACCCAAAGACAGAAATCAATTAGATAAAAGACACATCACAATCAATTTTATAAAACCATATTCGACAAATCAGGGTTTTTAATACCCGGACTACGAACTGACTAATTAAATTTTATCATCTCAAATTGATACCTTAAGAGTACGATTAAACTGATTTTAAATAAATCTAGATAATCAAATTCAACAAAATAATCTTCCGATTAGCCAATTCAAGACGATCTATTTTCAAAATTAGGGTTTTAAAGCCCATGACACAAATTCAGGTAATTCAAATCGATAAATTCCGATTGAAGGCATGAAAATGTAATTAGGATCATTTCAACTATTTCTATAAATTCAATTTTAGAGAAACAATTACACAAATGATCAATTTCATAATTTCACTTGAAATACAGGGTTTTAGGCTCGAAAAAGCAATTTGGTTGAATTCTATTAACTTATTTAAATTAAATGTTTAGAAATGCAATTAGACATATTTTATAACATATCATATAATCAATTGCTCAAAACTAATAAAATAAATACCCAATTTAGCATAATTAGGGTTTTTGAGCCCGGAATACAAATCCGATCAATTCTTGCTAAAATATATAAATTAATGGTTCAGAAATGTAATTAAATGTATTCTAATGTAAATTATATAGACAATTGAATAAAATGACCCGATTATACAATCTAATTTAGTCCCGTAAGAGTTTTGACCTAAAAATCCAATTCCGATCAATTACACACAATTTTCCCAAATCAACACTTCTGATATGAAATTAAATACATTTCAAATGATATTATAAAATCAATTGAGCAGAACGACTCAATTATGTGACCCAATTTCATTACATACGAATTTTGACCTAGAAATCAAATTCCGATTAGTTCTGCATAAATTTCTCAAATTGACAGTTCCAACATGAAATTAGATACATTTTAAAATATATTGTATAATCAATTTACCCAAAATAGCTAAATCAGACAAATCCGAAAAATTCGAGCATAACCCGGCTAAAAATCCAATTTTCCAAAATTCCAACATAAACCATACAATTAACATATCCAAATCAATCTTACAACACACACACACACACACACACACACACACACACACACACACATAGATAAACAATCAATTTAGTTTTTCATAAGCTAATTCATACTCAATTAATCAAATCAATATTAGGGTTTTTCAGAAATTTATACCAAACAAAAATCAACAAATCGGAGTAAGGGAAGGCCGGAGAAGCTTCGCCGAAGGACAAGGGCTGCTCGCCAGCATTCAGCGACGCTCGCCGTAGCCGGACAGCGGCACAACCAGCGTGGCTTGTCGCTCCTGCGGTCTGCTGCTACTGCTGCTCCTGCGCTGCTTCGGTGGTTGCTGCTGCACTACTTCAACTGCTGTTGCGGCGTCGGTTGCAGGTTGTGGCCGGCGGGGGCTAGCGAGGTCGGTTGGAGCAGGGAGGAGCTGGGAGAAGGAGGAAGGCTGGGGTTTGGGGCTGCGAACAGGGAGCCAGTGCAAGGGAGTCGGGAAAGGGAAAGAGAAGAGAAGGGAGAGAAGAGAGAAAAGGAAAAGAAGAGGAGGGGGGTCGGGAAGCATCGGTTGGGTTGGCCTCTCTTTTTTTTTTTACAAATAAAAATGTAAAATGAAATACTAAATATCAAAAATTATTATTGGAAGATTTTATCTAAATTTATTAATGAAATCATTTCATAAGAATCTGAAAGCTTAAAATCGATAAAAGAATTTTCGGAAGAATTTACCAACGAACGTAAACATTTATATTATTTATAGAAATACATTATAAGACCTCGAAATAATATTTAAAAACATATAATAAAATATTTAAGTCAAATTCTAATAAACCGAGACTAATTTAAATAATTTTCGAAACCGGTTTTGCCGCAAACTAAAAAGCGTAAAATGGAAGAAAATTAATTTCGAAAAGAAATTCATAAATAAGCTTCGAAAATCTTTTTAATTTAAAACTTCACAAAAATATTAACGATTTTTGAAACTAAATAAATTTAAAGTCGTAAATATTTTCTACAGATAAAATCATTAAAATAACTTTAACTATTTTAACAGAAATTCTATAATTTAAATAATATATATATTGTTAACGAAATATAGCTCCAAAATAAAGTCGTAATCACATGACAAAATTATAATCGAAAACAAAACCAAAATATAAAATATTAAAATACGAGAAAGAAGAGGAATACATATTTTTAACCGAAAATCAAAATCATATGAATATAATAAAATCATGGCCATGAACGAATTTATCTAGAATGGCCCGCAACGACAATGATTAATTAAATTCAAATATGAATTTGAAATCGTCGATAAATCCCTAAAATAATTTAAAATTAAAATAATTAAATATTTACATCAAATTAAACTAATAAAATCATTAAACTTAATAAAATTAGATTTCAAAAATATGGGGTATTACAATTAGTTGTGAGGGTGTTAAAGTTGATCCTATGAAGATACAAGCTATTCAAGAGTGGCCTACTCCTAAGGATTTCTACAAAGTGAGGAGTTTTTATAGATTAGCTAGTTTCTATAGGAGATTTATTAAATATTTTTCTACTATAGCTGTACCTATTACTCAACTCATGAGAAAAGGATAATTTATTTGGGGGAAATGAAGCCACTAAAGCCTTTGACACCCTCAAGAATAAATTGTATAGTGCTTCTATATTATTTATTCCTAATTTTAACCTACTCTTTGAGGTAACTTGTGATGTTAGTGGGGTATGGATTGGAGTTCTCTCACAAGAAAAAGGCCTACTACAATCTTTAGTGAAAAGTTAAATGGTGCTAAATTTAGTTATTTAACATATGACATGGAATTATTTACCATTATATGTAGTTTAGAGACATTGAGCCACTATTTGAGGCATAAACCCTTTGTATTATATTCCGATCATGAAAGTTTCAAAATATTTACTTGGTTAAAAGAAAATAAGTCCTAGACATGCACAATGGGTAAACTTCTTATAATACTTTGTGTTCTCTGTCAAACACTTTGATGAGAAATAAAATGTAGTAGCTAATACTCTCTCTCAAAAGTTTACATTACTTGTCATGTTAGATGCTAAAATATTATGTTTTGAAATGCTAAAATAAATGCATCCTAATTATGAATATTATTATGTGGAATATCAGGCATGTAAAGAAAATGGGCACCATGGTAATTATATAATACGAGATGGATTCTTGTTTAAAATTAATAGACTTTGTGTACCAAAACCAAATATACGAGATTTATTTATCAAGGAAGTACATGAAGGAGCTATATTATGATATTTTTGTACTAAAAAAAATTAGAGATATTACAAGAGAATTTATATTGGCCATATATGATAAAAGGGGTACAAATTATAGTAAACTAATGTGTTACTTGCAAAAAGAGTAAGTTTGTTTCATAAAGGTTTATATACCCCATTACCTGTACCTAATCAACCATGGGAGTTAGTATGGAATTTATCTTAGGGTTTCCTAGATCACAAAGAGGTAAATACTCTATTATAGTCGTGATAGATAGATTTTCTAAAATGACTCATTTTATTCCATGTAATAAAACTAATGATGCTACACATGTTGTTGACTTATATTTTAATGAGATTGTGAAACTACATGGAATCCTTAAGATTATTGTTTTGGATAGAGATGTCAAGTTTCTTAGTTACTTTTAAAATTCATTATGGCACATGTTAGGCACCAAAATTTTATTCAATGCTTCACATCATCCAAAATGTTAGGCACCAAAATGTTATAAACCATACTCTTGACACTTTGTTAAGGGGATTAGTAAGTAAAATTATTAAAGATTGAGATATTAAGTTAGCTCATGCAGAGTTTGATTATAATTGAAGTCTTTCAAGTGCTATCAACTCAAGTCCATTAGAGATTGTATATGAGGCGAATCTCTATATACTAGTTTATATGATACCCTTGAATTAAGGTAAACTTGAAAGCTATGAGGCCAGGGAACGAATGGAGCTCTTCTAAAAACTTCATCAATGAATTAAAGGGAACATAAAATGAGCTAATAAAAGGTACCAAAATTAATCTCACAAGAATCACACTCAAAATATATTTTTCTCTTGGTGCTTTAGTTTGGCTACATTTGTGAAAAGAAATATTTCATAATCAAGAAAACATAAACTAATTTAAGAGTAGATAGACCATTTAAAATATTTAGAAAATTTGGAGAAAGTGCTTACAAAGTTGAAATTTTAGAATTATATGGTAGTGTTTTGAGGACATTTAATATTAGTGATTTGTCTCCTTACTTTAGTGATGTCAATTTGAGGACAAATTCTTCTCAAGTTGGGGAGAATGATGCAATAGAATACATATATCCTCAATATAATAAAGATTTGGCATACTTAATTATGGATCCATTCACATTTTATCTCTTTGATAAAGATATTAATAATGTGACTAACCCTAATGAGTTTACTTTAAGTTATTCTTATAGGTATGTAACATGTTTGCAGGAAGACTATTAAGCCACTTTAAGATGTCAACATATGTAAGATTTTGTATATTAAAAACTATTACAAGTCAATGGGCGCTATTATACATGAAATTCAACTTCACGAGTCAAGAGACCTAGTAAAAATCATAGCCATTTTCCTTATTTTGATTAGGGTTCTTGTTAGTTGCTTTGATGTACTAATTAGCTTTGTTTGTTTGTAATAGTCTTGGATGATATGAGTATGTACTAGTTAGCCGTGTGTGTGTCATTTGGCTATCTTAGTGTACTAGTTAATAATTTATGGCTTCCTATATAAAGCATGTTGTTGACACTTCTAACATAAGACTGAATCATTTGAAATAGTATTGAACTTGGCTATTTCTCTATTTTTTGAGTGATCAATCCTAGCAAAGAATACTTGGAGTAGTCTTCGATAAGGTTCTTTGAATGAAACATTTAAAGTTTAAACTTTTTGTTGAATTCTTTATCAATTCTTGCTTGTATATACGTTTCTTCTTCTTCAAGTGCAATAATCGAGCCTTTTATCATTTATATTCATTTGAATCTCCAATTTCCTTAAGAATATTCTTATTAATTGATGTCTAATGATTACATTGGCTTTAGATAAAATTTATGCCCATTGTATTTGGCTTGAATTCCATGGGTATTGAAAGACCAATGGGGACTAATCTTTCCCATTGCTCAATAAATTTGTATAGAGGAGTTATATGTCACCTAATGAAACATAATAACATGAATGAATCCTAAAGATGTATTAAACTAGATTTATATTAGGCTCGATCTTGATGTGGTTAATTTACTAACATGATACTAGTATATTCCTAATAAGTATTTAATAACTCACGTATTAATTAAGTTATGAATTGTGGTATACTCCTATTCATTGTTCAGTAAACTGATATAAAGGAAGGCTATTATCACTTTAACTAAAGCTAGTTAATAGTTCTTTCTAAGTATTACATGTAACCTACATTCCTTAAATATTCTATCATTAAAGTGTTTATTTTACTGCTTAATGTGGCATATCTGTAATCCCTCAAAATTTTAGAAAACCTATAATTTAATAAATAGCTTTTATTTGAAATAAATTAGCTTTTAAAATTATTTAGTTTAATTATTTTATGGATTTTTGAGTATATAAATTTGGATAGAAATATTTAATAAATTAAAAACAAACATTTTGTTATTTTATCATATTCTTTTCATTTAAATAATTTTCTAAACTCATATTTTATTAAAATTATCATTTTTTTAAACCAATATATTAAATTATATTGAATTAAATTAATAACTTAAAGAATTTATCAAAAATATTACATTTTATTATTTTATAAATGAAATTATTTCATTCTTCCTATTTTTCCTTTTTCCTTTTTTTCCTTTTTTTTTCCTTTTCTTTTCCCCTTTTCTCCTTTTTCCTTTTTCTTTCTTTTTCCATTTTTCCTCCTCTTCGGGCCGCCAGGCTGGCCTGTAAGCCGTCCCCCTGTGTCTGGGCCGCTGGCCCATCTTCCTCTCCCTTCCTTTCTTCCTCTCTTGTGCGGGTTGTCTTCTTCTCCATCCTCACCGTGCATGTGGGCCCATCCCCTGCCCTCCTCTTCGTTTCCTTTCTTCCCCAGCAACTGGGCCAGCCCAACTCTTCCTTCTTTCCCCGACCGGCCTGGTTCTTACCCCTTCCCTTTCTTTCTTCTTCTTCTACACCCCATCCAACGCCCCCGACTCATCGTCATCGCCCAGGTCTGTCACCCCAAACACCACGTTCGGCCACCGCCTGCAACCTCTCGCTGCCACCACCTGTCTCCCCCCCTCTCCCATTATTTTCTTCCTATTCTTGGACCTGGCCAACCTTGCAACCTCATGCCCTGTTTTTCCCCCTTCTTCGTCTCCCCTCCCTTCCACCCTACCACCTCGTCTGCCACCCTACACGCTGCCACTGGCCAGCCAGCTGCACCCCTATCCTCCCTCTTCTTTTTCTTCTCCTCACAATCCCTTTCCTGCCCCATTATTTTTGAGCCTCCCCCTTCCCCGATTCCTTTCTCTCCTTTTCTTCTCATTCCATTTTCATCCCTGTTTTGTGCACCACCGCCCCTCCTCCGCTTCCTCCGCCACACCAACAACCTGCAGTGCCCCTGCCACCTTATACTACGCCCTGAACCACCACAATACCCCCTCGATCCTCCGTAGTCCCTTCTTCCTCCCCTCTTATTTTTTTCTCTTCTTTTTCTCCCTTCTCGGCAACACCCCTGCAATGCCTCCATTCACTGCTGTCTAACCACCTTTGCCACCACCCAAACAACCAATCAATTCCCTACAAACTCCTCTACCACCCCCACACATTCTTTTCCCAAAACCAGCCCCTACACCCCTTCATTCTCCTCCCCTCGTTTCCCTCCTTCTCAGGCCCGTCCACCGCGGTAGCGATCTTCGCTCCTCCGCCGCCCTTGGCTACCAATAACCCATCCCCAGCTGCCACCTACACCCCCTCTTCACTCCAGCACCCTTCCCTTACCTCTAATCCTCTATCTACCTTCTTTCCTAGCCTAAAGACCCA
Source organism: Tamarix chinensis (assembly GCA_030549775.1). Lineage (NCBI taxonomy): Eukaryota > Viridiplantae > Streptophyta > Magnoliopsida > Caryophyllales > Tamaricaceae > Tamarix > Tamarix chinensis. The sequence continues at coordinate 57,474,209 of CM060177.1, read as the reverse complement.
AATCCAAAAAGAGCCATTATTCCTTTCCTTCACCCCCTTTGAGCCTTCCTCCTTTTTATTTTACATGCATCTCATCCTGCATGCCTTAGTATTTTAGTACAAAATTTTCAAGGTATAATAACATTTTAATTTAAGTGTTTCATTAATTAAATTTTATAAATTTTTATGCTTTGGATTCTCATATCTAATATGATAAGTTTTGATACTACTTTTAGGTGTTGATTTTGTTATCTAAAGCTTGAATCTTTAACCAGGATACCAGTAAGGATTGTTTTTGCGGGAATTAAGGTAATCGTTAAACCCCACTTAAACGCATGGATAAATGTATGTTAGCACATTAGGATTTTTAATATATTATTATTCTTGATATTTATTGTTATATATATATATATATATATAAAAACAAACAAGAAAACGGGAAACCTGAAAAATATGAACAAGAAAACAAGGGAGGATAGATAGATAGTTAGGAAAACAAAAGAAAGAAAGTAAATAAGAAAGAAATGGATAGATAGGATAGAAGTTTGGAATTTTGTTTGATAACACTCAATCTGAGTACAGAGGATATTTGCTAAGGGTGGATTTGCCTCTCCAAATGCCGACCCCTAACAATGAAGTCCTAAGGCCCCTTATATAGAAGAGGGGGTCAGACTAAACAAAGTTTGAAAAGTGGATTCGGGAATCCACCGAAAGTACACAGTAAAAAGTAAACAGTAAAAAGTGTACTGCCTACAGTAAAAGTGTACCCTAAAGTTTGAATAGTAAAAGGTAAAAAGTACAAACAGTAAAAGTAGCCGACAGAAAATACAACAGTAATCCGCGTGAATAACTTTTGTCGCAGATTCCTTTGTCGTCTTCTCTTTTGCTTTTGCGGTTGCTTCTACTCGTGCTTTTACCTTGGTAAAAATGTCAATCACCGAAAGTAGCCGAAAGTAGATTCCTACTTCTTTTGGAGACGACACTTTTGACTCTAACATTAGCTTTTGGTTGGCAGGAATATTCTTTGTCTGCCACGATCCTTTTGACGCATGTGGATGCGTAGTCCTCCTTTGTAGATACTCGTATTTGTACTGTCTACCGGATAGGAGGTAGTATCCCGTAACAGTCATCTTCATTCTCATCGCTATAGTCGATCTCAGGAGAGATGGATGAGGATGCAGAATCTCCCTTTTTGCTCTGAGAGAATACTTCACCTAGGATGGCCAAGTATTCGTCTTCGGTCTTGGTGGCTGCAAGTTTAGCTGCCGTAACAGATTTTAGAGCTAGGAACTTTGAGTCTTCTGATCTGGCTAGAATTTTGTTTGTCGTGGAAGAGGCCGGCTGGGTATTGATGAGTTTGCGGACGGCCTGTTCTGAGACTTTTTCGAACGTTTGATACTTTGACCACCATTTGACTTTGAATCGGCGGACCAAAGTTGGAACTCCTTCTATCTCATGGATCTCCGTTGTCCAGGCGAACACCCATGGGCAAAACAATTTGGAACAAAAGGCAAAGATAGGGGGCAACACCCTATCGTCTTTTGTGGGTTTGTAAAGGGTTTTGAACAGGTCTAGAGATTTTGAAACCTGTTCCGGTAGGACGTCTGGGGTGGCGCCGAAGTCTTTCCACCATCGGATAAACCAGACAGGGTAATGGGTTTGGCTAAAATTTTTGAAAAACAATAACCAGGAATGAGACTTTCTGGAATTTTCTATGAAGAAAGTATTCCACCAAGCCTGTTGGTAGTCCCAGTAATTGAAATTCAGTTTGGAGTTTGAGCTGAATTTGTACGAATCCGGGAGCCTTCGAGACAGTTTGAGGCTTTGACCCCAGTCCGCGGGAAGGATAACCCTGTGCAATTGACAGGTTGAGTAGGCAACTTCATTTTTGGTTTGGGGAAGTTTGAAGGTTCGGAATGAAGCTGAGCCGGTGTACTCTAAAATTGACTTGTAATACGCATGGGGTGCAGTCACGTCCCATGGTTTGAAATCCCAACCAGAAAACATTTTCCGAAGGGCGACGAAGGGATCCTGATAATGGAATCCTTCTTCGAGGTTTGAAATAATTTGAAAATTTGGTTTTGTGAAATACTCAGCTTTTTTCTCGAAAGCTGGTTTTATTTCCAAAACGTTTTCAAGTCTTGAAATTCTAGATCTCAAGGCTGGAAAGTTTGAAATCGATTTATCAGAAGGGATTTTTGAAACCGATTTTGAAGGAGTCATAGGAATTAAAAGACCTCCTTCTGTTTTGTAAACAGGGTTTGCAGAATTCATACCTTTGCGTTCAGGTTGCGAACTCTGAACTTGTTCCGAAAAATTTTGGAGTGCTTTGACCATTTGAGGTGAGTGGGAAAGTGTTTCCACCCATTTGAGCACGTCTGGATTTGGTGTTGAAGAAGCCGAGGCCTCTTGGTTTGAAGAAGCAGCAGCTGCTGCTTCGTCTTCCATGGTAGCTTCATACCAGGATTTGATTGGCTTTGCAGCCAATATCTCTTGTACCTTCTCCTTTCCTTTTCGTCGAGGAGGCATGATTCGTTTGAGAGCGTCCTTGAAGAAATTCACGCGTGAGGAAGTCTGGCAATGAATTGTCTTCACCTTTTATATACTCGATGTCGAAGTCGAACACCGAAAGTAGGGCTTGCCATCTGGCAAAAATTTGTTTGCTTGCGACGTTCTGTACGTCCTTCTTTAGTATCTGTTTGGCTGATTTGCAGTCGACTCGTAACAGGAATTTTTGGTTTAATAAGTCGGACTGGAATTTTGTAATGGATTGGACGATCGCGAATATTTCCTTTTTGACCGTCGAATAATTTTGCTGTGTTTGGGTCCAGTGTCCGGATGTAAATTGGATCACTGTTTCGTTTTGGGTTTTGGCTTTGATATGGGCCAGATACTATTCAAGGGTCTGGGCCTGACACTATTTGAGGATACCTCCGTAACCAATTTCAGAGGCGTCTGTCTCGACAATTTTGAATAAGTTTGGGTTGGCCAAGGTTAGACACGGAATGGACTGGACTTGGGCCTTGATGTGTTTGACGATGTTGGTATGGGCTTGAGACCAGGGTTTTGGATTCTTCTTAGGCCTGTCGTGTAATGGTTTTGCATACTGGTTAAGATTGGGGCAGAAGTCTAAAACGTAGTTCAGGCTTCCTAAGAATCTTTGTAGTTGGGTTTTGTCTAGGATTTGGTCTGGGAACTTAGATGCAAATTCTATGGATCTCTCGATGGGCCTTATTCTACCCGACTCGATGTAATGACTTAAGAATCTGATCTTAGTTTGGGCCAAATCTATTTTGGGCTTAGATACTACAAGTCCATTACGCCTAGCGACACTAAGGAAAATCCTAAGATGTCGGAAATGCTGATCCAGACTGTTTGAGTATACTAAGACATCGTCAATATAAACTAGACAAAAATTTGAATAAGGATTAAAAATGTCGTTCATTATTCTTTGAAATTCTGACGGAGCATTTTTTAATCCGAAAGGCATCACGTTCCATTCAAATTGTCCAAAGGGGATCGTGAATGCAGTTTTGTATCTGTCTTTGGGATTAATTTGTATTTGCCAAAAACCAGATTTCAAATCGAATTTTGAAAAGATAAGCGCCGAAAACAATCTTTGGAGCAAATCTTTTTTGTTTGGAATCGGATATCTAATCCATTTGAGAGCGTCGTTTAGAGGTTTGTAATTTATTACTAACCTAGGTGTTCCACGCTCTATTTCGGAGTTTTTGTTAACATAGAATGCCGCACAGGACCATGGAGACCTAGATTTTTGAATTAAACCTTTTGTTTCTAAGTCTTTTATTTCCTGTTTGCAAAATTCTATTAATTCCGAATTCATTTGTATCGGTCTAGATTTTGTTGGTATGTTCCTTTCGTCAAATTTGTCTTCATACGGAAGGTCGACCATGTGTTGTTTTCTAGACCAGAACGCGTTTGGGAGATCGGAGCAGATCTCTTTTTCGATTTGATTCCTTAGTTGGTCAATTTTGTCCTTTACCGATTTTATTTGCAACTGTTGTTGGATTCGGTGGGAATTGACATTTTGTTTTAGGAAATCTAAATCATTCTGTTTGCCTTTAATCAGAAGATTAATTTGATCTTCGTAGATTAAGTTTGCCTTTAACAAATTTAGGTTTCTCGTCCTAGGGATTTCTAAAAAGGATAAATTATTCTTTTTTCCTTTTGTTTTGAATGAAATTCCGGACAAACCTACTTTGTAAGGGTTATCAAATTAATGAAGGGAGTACCTAAGATAACTGATTGACTAATATCGGGAGTTATCAAATAGGTTGTTTTGATTTGTAAATTATTACAAATTAAATCCACTTCACATTTATATTTGATTTTTAATCTGGAGCTGTTGGCTGCAGATAATTTTTCGTTTGATTTTGAGAGGTACTTTTTTGGAATTATTCCCTCTTTTATACAGTTTAAGTCAGCACCGGTATCAAATAGTGCGACTGTGTTTATTTGGAAACCATCTTCTAACCTAAGGGTTATACTGATGATATATTTGCGGGAGGTTATTTCTTTTAAAACATTAAGAAATTCTCCTGGAATTAATTCGTTTGAATCTTCAACAGTGTTTCGTTCATCTTCGCTAGTTTCAGATGAAGAGTTGGAGATTTGTTTGGATAATATCATTTGGATTGTTTGTATGTCAGATTCTTGTTTCGATTTTAACTCTTTTAATTCTTTTTTGACTTCTTTAATTTCTTTTTGAAGTTCAGAAGTAGTCGGAGTTAAATCTTTTGATTTTTTCTGTTTGTTAAGAATCTTGGTTAAGTCATATGCATTTGCCGGTTTTGAAGGAATGTTTTGAATTAACGGTTTTGGTGGTTCATCCTTTTCAATTGATTCCATTAATTTTTCCAAGTATTCTGCTTGTTTTAATGGATCTGGAATTAGGTGAACTATATCTAAAACCATTTTTTGTTGTTTTGTCAAAACATTCATTTGATTCTCTACAGGTTCTTCTTCCGGGCCAGAAGAACTACTAGAAGAGGAAGATGACTCTGTTTGGAGTTCATCTAATTCTGGGTTTTCGTTATCATCCTCAGAAGATACTAGGAGGTTTTGAATTTTTTCCCTAGTTTCATCATCTAAGTCTAATTCACGAATTTGTTTGTTTATTTTGCAGAATTGTTGTGTGTGTCCCATTTTACCACATTTGTAGCACCTATAGTTTCTATATCTTTTTCCCCAATTCGGGTCCTTTGAAGATGAAACTGTAGTTTTGCTATTTTTTGGTTTTGATTTTTGGTAATAGGGTATTTGTTTTTGATTCTGCGGAGAAGGTAAATACTTTTGTTTTGTTCTTTTGTGGTGACTAGGTCTACAATTCCCTGAACATTGTTTGTTTGTTATTCCCGCAATGTCGAATTGTTTACAGAAAGATCCTAGTTCCTGTTTGGTTTGACTCATTTCTCGTTTGAGTTGACTTTGGAATTTTAAGTCTTGACAAATTTTTGAGGCTTCCTTTTGTGTCAAGCTTATTAATTCTCCATAAGTGAATTTGTTGTAAGGAATTTGATTGTTATGAGTTTCTTTGATTTTGTTCCTTACTTTTGCTCCTAACACAGGTGGTAATCCATCTAAAAACTTTTCTTTCCAGAATGGTTGGTTTGAATCTTCCCTAAGCATAACTCTAGTCAGGAAAGTATTTTTGTACCACTGGAAGTCATTAAGTCTTTTGCACCTAAGGTTGGATAATAATTCTCCATTTTTATCCTTAAGGTGAGATGGGTCTCCTACGAAGTGTAAGGATATGGCCAGTATAAGGGATGCTACTGCATCAGATATGGGTTCCCCATTATCTAAGATGATTTCGTCGTTTTCATCTACCTTAATGGCATCTAAAATATCTATTTGTTCGTTTGAAGTCAAATGAAAATCCCACCAACCTTTTAACTGTCCTGAGAATCCTGCTATGAGGAGTTCTGCTATGGTTTTATCGGTTGTGTTCATTTGGGCTTTATACGCGTTTGCTGCCATAGTCATTTGCTGTAGAAGGCCTAAGGTTTGATATTCGGACAGTCCATCTATGTTCCACTTGTACAGGGCATTGGCCTTATAACTGGGCTGGACTAGTTTGTTGGGCCTTACTTCGAGACTAAGGTCTGGAGCAGTTTGTCTAGGAACTATTTGCCTAGATGATGATGGTATATCTAAACGGGCTACTACAGGAGTTTTGGGTTCTTGGGCCTCATCACTCTCTGTCAGTTCCATTTGGTTTACCGTATTAATTTGGGCTGTTTGGTCAGGTGTGTCTGGAACCTGATTTTGGTTTTGACTAGACGAACTCGAGGTGGCAATTAAGTTTAATTTTTGTTTAATTGCAGTTAAGAATTCATCTTTTTGAGTTTGAACCTCATTACGACTGGATTTTGATAATTCATAAGGCTTGAATACAAGCATCTTTTTTGGTTCAGATGTTTTATTTTCTGAAACTGTTTGAATTGCCGGTAAAATTGTCTTTTGAATTTGTTTATCCAGTTTCGTTAATTGGGTACCGATAGTGTTTAGATGAATATTAGCAAAATTATTTTGCAACACAATGTTTTTAGTGTTTTCTAATTCATCGTCTTTTGGTATCCTAAGTGGTTTGAGTTCTACAGTGTTTTCTCCTACAGATATTTGAATGTTTTGCAGAGGTGGATGTTCTGTTTCTACAGTTCCTTTCTCTATTTTCCAGGTTTTGGTTTTAGGTCGGTTAGTTATGGGTTTTGCTGATTTAAAAGGTGAATTTTTTATGTCTTTTAAATCAATTCTGTGGTTTGCCATATGTAATTCTAACCAATCAAAAAACATTATTTTGCATTTGTTATCAGCGATAAATTTGTAAAACTCTTCCTGGAAATGTTGACTATCTTTTCCGTGTTTTTTGAAGAACCAGTTTCTTTTTGCTGTGTTCTTTTCGGAATAAAAGTCTTTTCTGAAGAATTCCTTATCTATCACAAATTCCTTTTCGAGGACGTTTAATTGATTTTCAGTTATGTCAGAAAGGCCGGGAGAATACGGAGGTGATTCTATGTCGTCATCACTAGTTTGTTCCGATTCTTTTTCTTTCTGCTTTTGGTAGTTTGCCTTAGGAATTCTAGTTTGATAGTTTGCACCTGAAATTGAAGTTCTAGGTGTTTGATCTACAGAATCCCTATTCTTTTGAATTTTTTCTTCCAAATTGATGTTTCTAGGAAGATTTGAGACGTTTCCTAAACTAATTGTGGAAGAAGTCGAGGTATCATCCCTTACTCTAAGGCTCGGGTTTCTCCTAAAACTAAGTTTGACAGTTCCGTCATCGAACTGGGTTATTTTGTTGAGATTCGAGTTTGGTTTTGGAATCTCAGGTTCTTTGATTTCTTCCTGGGCTGGTTGTGCCTTATCTAAGGTCCATTCCTCAGGAGTTCTATTTCATATCCATTTTTATTGTTTTTGGGAATGACAGTGTTTGATCTTGTTAAATCTGTTTGCAAGACAAGAGTTTCACCGTTTTCAATTTTTCTAATTGCTTGAGTCCCGAAGGACGTTTTTGCTACCTTATAATGAATCCTATAGATTACAGCTACAGGAACAGATCCAGGAAACATTTGATATCCATGCGTTTTGACTTGTAAAGTTAAAGCATGCAGGATATTTGGATCAGTCAATGAAGGTGCGAAATTTGGAAAGCAATTAAAAAATATTGGACCAGAACACAAACTAGACTCTACAGTTCCTATCAAAGAATTTGTAAATTCTAACATCCTAGCGTCTCTGAGAACTGCTAAGATAGATGTGTTTAGGCCTTCCCTTGTCAGGGATTTGAATCCTACTTGGACTAATCCTAAGTGGATATAACGAAAGCCCTTCCTAATATGTTTTGCTAGGGACCTTTGACTAAGAAGTTGAATGGTCTCTAGTGGTTTGCAGATTTGAAGGTCTCTTTCTTCTGTTTTGATGACATAGTTTGTTGGTAACAATGACCAGTTTGAAGTACTATAAACCATTTCCCTTCTTCAAACTTTATTTCCTTTGTTTTCCTAACTATCTATCTATCCTCCCTTGTTTTCTTGTTCATATTTTTCAGGTTGCCCGTTTGTATCCCGAGATCCTTGGATTAGAAGGTATCAAAGCCTAGCGAGATTAGCTCTTGAGAGGGGTAAGTGTATCTGGTCAAACTTCTATATTTTGTATATATATATATATTTCTTGTATCGATTGATAAAAAAGGAAAGTATGATAGTTTATATGCTATGTGTGGAAATTTTGCTTAAAGGAAGAGTTTGATTATTAATGAAAGTATTAAGTACTTATCCATGTTATATTATGTTATTGTGACCATTTATGCATGAATAATATTCTTGTGAGCCATAGGGGCATTTTAGCAATATATCTTGTGTAAGAATGTGGCCTAATATGTGTGGGTGATGAGGAGTATTATGTGATATATAATAGTTGGTGGAATTTGGATGAGGAGAGTGGTGTATTAATATTAATATTCATGTAGTGATGATAACTTAATAAAAGTGGTATAATAAAAGGGCAAGATGGTAAATTTATAAGAAAAGGGCATTATGGTAATTTTAGAGAAGGGGAAAATGGTAAATTATAAGTAAAAGGGTATTATGGTAATTTTGGGAGTAAGAAGGAAAGTGGTAATTTTATAAGTAAAGTAGTATTATGGCAATTTTGGGAGTAAAGGGTATAGTGGTAATTTTAGAAGTAAAGGGGGAGGGGTAATATGGTAATTTTATGATTAAAGGGCAAAATGGTAATTTTATAAGTAAAAGGGTAAATTGGTAATTTTATAATTAAAGGGAAAAATGGTAATTTTGAAATTAAAGGGTAAAATGGCAATTTTATAATTAAGGGGTAAAGTGGTAATTTTGTAATTAAAGGGTAAAATGGTAATTTTGTAATTAAGGGGTAAAATGGTAATTTTGTAATTAAAGGGTAAAGTGGTAATTTGATAATTAAAGGGTAAAATGGTAATTTTATAGTTAAAGGGTAAAATGGTAATTTTATAATTAAAGGGTAAGATGGCAATTTTGTAATAAAAGAGCAAAATGGTAATTTTATAATTAAAGGGTAAAATGGTAGTTTTATGATTAAAGGGAAAAACGGTAATTCTGTAAGTAAAATGATAAAATGGTAATTTTGTAAATAAAGGGTAGAATGGTAATTTTGTAAGTAAATGGATAAATTGGTAATTTGTAAGTATAAAGGGGTATTATGGTAAATTTGGAAGAGAAGGGTAATTTGGTAATTTAACCAACTAAAGAGTCATTTGGTAATTATGATAATGGAGAAGGGTAAGTTGATAATTTATACAACTAAAGGAGCAATTTGGTAATTATAACAAAGGAGAAGGGAAATTCGGTAATCTAATCAACCAAATGGGAATTTTGATAAATGTGACAATTATGAAGGGTGATTAGTGACCTAAGAAGTGTGGGAGATAACTTAGTAACCCAAACCGAGTAGGGATGTGGCTAAGAACAACTATGTGTGTGTTATGTGCCTTGTGTGTCATGTGTTATGCCATATTGTGTGCTCTATGCTTGATGATTAATCATTTATAGTGTAACTTGGAGTGAATATAAGCTTATGTGACTTCCTTATGGCATGCATATGATGATTATATTTGTTGTGTATACGATGTTTTATGATTTGACCCTCTAGGACATGCATGCTAGGATATTTAATGTGGTAATGTGAGATGGAAAGATGAAATAGGAAAAATAGGAATATAAGATGACCAAGGGAAAGTAAGTTGGCTAACGTTGGTAGGAATGACCCAAATAATCCATGAGCCATGAGTGGATGAATAAAAGAGGACTTTACATAAATTGAAGGAGTGGGAGAGTCTAGGGTTTGCATGGAATGGTTAGAGTTTGCATGGGAGCAAACTTTACGTATGGAAAGTTACCTTGGGATGTGAGGAAGGTAATAAAAGTGTCGTTTGGGTGACTGGAGGCTTTAGGTGAAAAATAGTACGTGGGATACTATAAGAGTGCATAGGAGACCGATTTAGAGTTTGGGAAGAAACCCTATTTTAAGATGGTGGAAAACCCTATTTTGAGAAGGTGGAAAAGAAAAAGAAAATAATAAAAATAAACGAGAATGAGTGGGGTAGAAAGTAAGGGTTGGATATAAGGGTCGTGACGTGTGGGGTGTTGAAATAGCTTGGGATGTGTAAGGAAGAGAAAGATGGGCCACCTAGGCCCAGATTAGGGTTTTTGGAGAAACCCTAGGGTAAGACGGTGAGTGGGCTTGACCCACACACTCAGGAGTCGGGCTCTAGGTGTGGGTAAGTGGAATAAGGGAAGGATGTCGGGGCAAGTTAGGAGGTGCAGAAGTCTCAAGATATGGGACGGGCCCTCTTGGGAGGATAAGTGTAGATATAGTTAGCCATACATGTCTAGGGTGAAATCTTTCAAATAAGATACGAATAAAATACTAATCACTTAAAGAGAAAGACTGTTGAGCCAAACCCAGACCGGTCCACTGGCGAATAATAGTGGCCAGGAGCTGAGGTGTCCTGGAGACCGGTTCACCAACGAATAATAGTGGGCAGGAGTGTTTTGCCCTGCATGATTTTCGGTCCACCGGCTATAATAGTGGGGGATTCTGTGCTCAATAAATCAAACGTAATAACGATAAGACATGGGGAAGATACTAATCACTTATAATAGAACACCTTTTGAGTCGGGGCCAGACCGGTCCGCCGACGAATAATAGTGGCCAGAAGCGTTTTGCCTTGGAGACCGGTCCACCGACGAATAATAGTGGTTAGGAGCGTTCTACCTTGTATGTATTCCGGTCCACCAGCTATAGTAGTTGAAATGCCCCGAAAGTTTTAAATTTTAAAAATTATAGTTAAATAAGTTTTTATTAGAAAAATTAAATAAATAAAATATTTTTATTAAAATAAAAGGAAATTAATTAAGGCAAATCAAGAAGAAATTTATAATTATTTTAATTAGGAGAAATTGGGTATTTTAACTAATTAAGGATTTTTATTTTGAAAATTAATTAAAAAAGTTATTTTATTTAAAATAAGAAGGAGAAAATAGTTCCAAATTAATATTAGTTTTTATAAATAATTTAATTGAAGAAAATTAGGGTGTTTTGCTAATTAAAATGGAATTTATTATAAACCTTTTAAAAATCCTAATTTAGCTTAAAAAGGGATTTAAATATTATTATTTTTAAATATCCCAAATATCCTAACTAATTTAATTAACCTAATCTATTATTTTCCCTTTTTCCCTTTTCCTTTTTCCTTTTTCTTTCTTCCTTTTTTTCTTTCTTTTCTTTCTTTTTTCTTTTTCTCTTCTTTTTCCCGTTGGGCTTGCCCTCTCCCGCGGCCCAATCCCCTCCCTCCTTCCTTTCTTTCGGCACTGCCTAGCCCGCACGACCGCCTCCTTCCTTCTCCCTCGCCGTGCCACATTTTGCTTCTTTTCCCCTAGATGCCGCGTTTAAATTAAATCCTCACCCCTCAACGCCCCCAACCGGCCCAGTCCTCCTTTCTTTCTTCCTCGAATCACCCGTTCCCCTTACCCTTCTTCTTCTTTTTCATTCGTTTCGGTCCATCATAATAGGTGAGACCAGTTGAAGCCCTAATGAGGCATAGGAGCATGCTCTAAGACCGGTGTCATTTTAGGTAAGGGTGTTACTAAGGCCTATTGTGTGTTGATGTGCATTAAATGCCTTGTATGTTATGCATCCTAAGTTATTATTGTAATTATTTCGTATATGGTATGATGTGGAGTTCAAGCATGTTCTTGTGTTGTTATATGGCATGTGTTTTATGTGTATGTGATGATATGTGTTGTGACCCTGTAAGACATGCATGTGAGGATGTTGATGTGGTTTGTGTGGAAGAAAGGATGAAAAAGGAGGATGGGGAAAGAAGTCGACCAAGGGATGTGAGTTGACCTAAGTATTTTTAATGAGCCATGAGGGGATGAGTAAAATGGGCAATTTATGGTTTGTATGGGAGAATCTAATTTATGTTGTTATGTGGAAGAATCTAATTTATGATGTTATATGGGAAAATCTAATTTATGGTTTGTATGGGAGAATCTAATTTATGGTGTTATGTGGGAGAATCTAATTTATGGTGTTATGTGGGAGAATCTTATTTATGGTTTGTATGGGAGAATCTAATTTATGGTGTTATGTGGGAGAATCTAATTTATGATGTTATATGGGAGAATCTCATTTATGGTTTTGTATGGGAGAATCTAATTTATGGTGTTATAGGGGATAATCTAATTTATGGTGTTATATGGGAGAATCTAATTTATGGTTTTGTATGGGAGAATCTAATTTATGGTGTTATAGGGGAGAATCTAATTTATGGTGTTATATGGGAGAATCTAATTTATGGTTTTACATGGGAGAATTTAATTTATGGTTTTGTATGGGAGGATCTAATGTAGGGTTTGGTATGGATGAATCTTTGGTTTTATATGGTTTCGATTTAGGGTTTGGTAAGGATGAATCTTTGGTTTTGTATGGATTGAATTTAGGGTTTGGTATGGATGAATCTTTGGTTTTGTGTGGATTGAATTTAGGGTTTTGTATGACGGAATCTTGGGTTTTGCGTGAAAGAATTTAGGGTTTTGTATGGATGGACTTAGGGTTCTGCATGAAAAATTAGATAGGCTGCATAAGATGTATAAAGTTCACATGGGAATGAAATTTACGTATGACAAGTTTATTTGGGATATGAGGAAGGTAATGTAAGTGTTGTTTGGGTGTTTGAACACTTTGGATGAAAAATAGTACATGGAACAATATAAGGGTATGTGTAAGACCGATCTAGGGTTTGTGTGGAAAATTAGGGTTTGGTGTGGCTGCTTAGGGTTTTTGTGGTATTATGTGTATTGGTCATTGAAATGTAATTATGAGGATGGAATTTATGATTTGTTTTGTGTGGAGTTCTAAAATAATTTGGGTCGTGTGAAGTGGTGTAGGATGGACGCCATAGGTCTAAATTAAGGTTTCTGAGGAAAACCCTAGAGTAAGGAAATAAGTGAACTTGGAGGATAAGTGTAAAGGGAGTGATTCATTCATTTCTAGGGTGAAAAATTTTCCGAATAATATACTTAAGACATTAATCATTTAAAGTGGAAGATTGTTGAGCTAGGTCCAAACCGGTCCACCGGCGAATAATAGTGGTTAGGGCATGATGTCCTATGTATAACCGGTCCACCGGTAATAATAGTGGTCAGGCTTTGTACCTGTGCGTTTCCGGTCCACCGACTATAATAGTGGGGGATTTCGTGCTCAATAAAACCGAACTTATTTGTGCCAATACATGGGAAAGACACTAAGTACTTACAATGGAACACCATGCGAGCAGGGGCCAGACTGGTCCACCGGCGAATAATAGTGGCTAGGTACTACGGTATCCTGGAGACCAATCCACTGGCTATAATAGTGGTTAGGAGCTTTATGACCTATGTGTTTTTAATCCACCGGCTATAATAGTGGGGTTCTCGTACTTGCATGGATTTGATAAAAAACATGGTGTGAAATGAACTCTAATAAGAGATTAATTACTTAATTAATCCGGACTATAAATGGGCCTTTACATATTTACCCAAATGATTGTTCGTTATTATGTTATCATGATGGTCTTTATGTTCTTTATGTTCTTTTATTCTTATGCATGGTTTATGTGATTTTTGTATTGGCCTTAGTGCTCGGTTACCTTGCTTAGTACGTAGCGTACTGATCACCCTTTTCATGGGTGTTTCTCATTCCCACGAGCAGAAGGCCTTTTCTAACTTTGTGCAGTTGGGTGAGACATCAGATGGCGCTGAGCGTTGAGCATATACGTGGCCGGATTCACTCTTCTTTTTTTATTTTATTTATTCCTTCTATTATTTCTTTTGTATTAGACCTATCCTTTTTAAATTGTTACTCTGTATTGAGCTTTTGAGATAAATTGTTTAACCATTGCATGATTATATCTCTTTTTGGACATAAATTATAATTCTTTTATGCGTACTCCAATTTCTATGTTATGATCTTTTTAATGCATTTTATGAACTCTTGGTTTGAGTTAATGTTAATCTTTTTAGCCTTAGCACTTGGTACCAAAATGGTCAGAGAGAACCGGTTTGGTACTAAGTATGGCGGTAACATTCCTAGAATTCACGGGTTTTAATTTAAGTGCTTCAGTTTAAAAAAAAGTAGTGAATTTTGGGGTGTTACAGTACTGGGGTTCCTGCACTCTCATGGAGATTTATACTCCGAGATGATTGATTAATGAAGGACTAATGGCTTTAAGGCCCTAAAAGTATCGATTGTTCATTATGACCTATCAATATTTGATTGACTCGTTAAGTATGTGAATGTACGAAAGTGAATATATATGTATGCACCATTAATATCCGATTGACTTGTCAAGTATGTGGATGCAAGGATTTGATTATTATGCTTACACCTGTCGTTAAGTATGGGTATGGACTTTGCCTATTCAATGGATAGTGTCCCTTGCAGATCCATTTTTAGGTGGTACTCAAGTGGGCAACGGGAAAGAGCGTAAGGATTATCCGGCCTTTAGGATTTCATTCTTCCTCTTCTAATGTCTAGTTTAAATGTAATTTTATTCTTGTAACCACCATTGGTGGAATCTATTCTTATAAAATTATTTACTTGCGCTACTCTGATTTAAAAATGGTTTGAATTTTTAGCAATTGATATTTTATTCTTTAGCCTTAGCACTTGGTACTAGAACGGTATAAGTGGACCGGTCTGGTATTAAGTGTGGCGGTAATATCCCCGAAATTCACAGTTTGTTATTTTACTTCCACTAATCTTTTAATAAAATAAAATTTTTCAGTAGTGAATTTTGGGGGTGTTACAATATCCATCATAATATATATATATATATATATATATATATATATATATATATATATTATATATATATATATATATTTATAAACAACATGAACTACCATCTATTTCCCTTGATCCCTACATTGTTATATATTTATTTTATTTAATCATGTTCCAATGAACAATTGCATGACCTATATTAAGTGAAATTGTGATTTTCCCACCATAATAATCTATGGTTAAAGAGTCATATATGTATGTGTATATGCCAATTACTTTACTTGATAAACCCTATGTACTATTGTGTGGAAAATATAAGTGATCCAAATTTCCTTAGGAACATAATATGTATGATATAGCATGTATGTCCCTATATGCTTGTATGATTATGATCAAGCATATTTTTGTACATTATAGTATTCCCAGCATAACTATATACTATAGTATGTGAATGACATATTAGGAGTATTGCATGTGCAGTTTGGTATGCCAAATCATAAGCATGTTGTGTGGGTCTTCCATGTACCATGATCTATCCAATAGTGTTATATTGGTTTTCTCATTATGTATACTAATGGGGTTGTTGTTGTAATTCCCTACTCAATCCTGTGATTAGGAGGTATTGTGCAAGTTTCTAAGGATGATTAGTGAGTAATTTAACCTCTTTTCCAGTATAATTCAAATAACTAAATTAGAAAATGTGAAGTTCTATTTAAAGAAGTAAAGTCTTAATTTGAATTAAACCACTTAAGAATTAAATTCAATTCATTTGTGAAAATAAATGAAGGTAAATTGATTGGATCTTGAAAGAAAATCAACACTATCTTTGAGGTGAAGGGGAAGCCCAAGAAAGAAGGATAAGAGAGGTTTAGTGAAAAACAGAAAAATGAACAACTAAGATGAAGAAGGAGGAAACTAGAGAGGATAAATAAAAAGGGAGTTGAAGGAGGATGAGAGTAGAATTGAAGCTCAATGAAAAGGGACATCTAAGATGAGAAAAGATGAAGGAAAAGGCTTGAGATAAGTCTCAAGTGAATGTAGAGGCTCAATAATAGGTAAAGGAAAAATGAATAGGATATATGATGAAACCCTAATTAAAATTGTTCTTGTGAGTGTGAGCTAAAATAACTTAATACTAGGAAGAATCATGCACCCATAAAATAGGATTAACTAGTTGAGTTAGTCTTAGTATACTTGAAATAGCCCAAGTTATATAGTAGATAGTGGATGTTGAAAATGATTGATGTGATTACCTATATCAAAAAGATACATATTCCTTTTCAAAAATTAGTTGTTGGATACCTCTATAATTAAGTGTGATAGACTCAGAGTAATCCATGAATAGTCTCTTCCAAGGTTTTCTAGGACGTGTATGAGTACAGACAAGCTGCACTAGAAATGACTCATATAGATCTATGGGGTCAATTGATGAGTTCATATTTTTACACATTTTATATCCTTATAATCTTAGTTTTTGGTAGCTTAGTTAACTAATATAGGTGAATAATTATTGTTTTATGCTTAAGTGGTAAAAATTGCATAAATATTATTATTTGAGCTAAAATGATATAAATTATAGAATAAAATATTATTTATTAATATTTATTTATTTTTATTTTACAAGTATTGTTTTTAAATAAAAAAATTAAAAAAAAAAGAAATTGGATCTTTGGACCAACGACTAAGGGCCGAAGGCCCAAAGGCCTGGAAACAAAAGAAACGAAAAAGAGAATGGACACTTACGTGGGACGCACAAAAGGACGAGGCGGGCCTGCGAATAGGCTTGATGTGTAGATGGAGGCACAGACGAAAGAAACGCACGGAAGACTAGAGTGGCACGCAACGCACGCAATAACTAGAACAGTGCAGCAGTCAGTGGGAGTAGTCGAGGAGCGTGCGGTAGAAGGCAGAGAGGGTTCCCTCTTCCGTTAGGCACCCAAGATGGCCCGCACGAAAAGAGAGAAGACAGAGCCTTCAGAGGCTAGGAGGAACAGGAGCACCGCATGAGAAGAGCCTTCACAGGCTCGGGCAAGAAGGGGCGTAGCATAGAGCCGCATGGCACGAAGAAACAACAACGCATGAACTTCGAGGTGCGCGGCAAGCAAGGACGTCAGCCGTCAGCCGAGAAAAAGAAAAAGAGAAAGAAAATTATTTACATGGAAATTAAGGTGCCGAGAAGAGAAAATAAGATAGAAGAACTAATACCGGTAGAATTTATTTCAGATAAAATTAATTTTTATCTGAATAAATTCTTGATCTTTTATCCAAAATTAATTCCGGTTATTTCTTTCTCTTATTTTTAATTTATATTTTAGATATATACTTCTGTATAATTAATTCTATAATTATGGTTGGCTGATTATTTTATTGTTCAGGAATAAATTGAAGCCCTAGATTAGGGTTTGAATTATAATTTTATTTTCTTTGTTTCGTGAGATTGTTTCTTGACACTATGTTAATTGCTATCGTTTATATATATAATTCTGTCAAGTATAGTTTTTTTGGTGCATGCCTTGTTTTGGTTTCCTCATAAGTGACAGTATGTAGGATTATTTGCCTGGGAGGTGGCCATCTAAATATACTAGAATTTATGTGTATAAATTGCAGCTAGGTTAGATAATAATTCACCTAATAGTTTTGTGATTGTAACCGAAGTGGTAAAACGTTTCGATACGTGTGGGTCAAGGAAAGGAAATACAGCTAGACATGCATTTTGTACTAGTTTGGGTACTTAGATTGATAGCCTTCCACTTACACATAATGCATTAAATCTAGTTAAATATAGGAGCCGCTTGTTGCTGCTATACTGCTAGTATTTAATAGGGTTATTATAGGCACGTTGTCGTATTAATTAATTAAGGGAAGTAATATAAGGTGTATGGACTTGTGTTTGGTGTACAACTTCGTCGATCTCATTCTCATGATTAAATATTGACTTAGAAATTAATATTATATTTCAACCTAATATAGTGGTGAATTTTGATTTCCCTAGCATCTTTATCATATATGCGGTTTCCCATTATTTTTATTTTTATTAGTTTACTATATTTTATTTACTCTTTTATTATTATTTTTATAATCCCCCATCAGTATTTTTATTCATTTATTTATTTTTTGTTATTTAGGATTTTTATTTTTATTATTTTTAAGATAGTTAAATAGAGGTGAGCCCTCTCAATCCTTGGCCTAGAAGGATACCCTATTTACCGGTGCTACAATTGACAACAAGAGGGTTTAAATTACGTGCCAGCTACGGTCACACCATCAATTATCAATTCTAAAAGTGCTCCAAAATAATGAACCATGATCAGTGTGAGACTTAGGGTCTACATTTGATTTTATTGAAAAATAGCATATGAAAGCTAAACTTATATTAGTTAGTTAGTTACATTGCAAGAATGATTTTAGGGATGGACCATAGTTAGTGGTAGAGACATAACAAATATTTTACATTCTTTGAGTACCCCAAGTTATGTGGTAGATAGTGGATGTTGAAAAGGATTGATACGACTACTTGTATCAAAATTTAAACCCTTAAGAAATTCATCATTAGATAACTGTATAATTAAACATGCCTGGCTTGGAATAGTCTAAGAATAGGCAACCTCTTAGAAAGTTTTGTTTTGGAAATTATATGAATGAGGATAAAATATGATGGAAATTAGTTGTATCAGTTTGTGAGACCATTTTCAATTCTTAAAATGCTCCAAGGTACCAACATGCGACCTATGTGGGACTAGTGATGCTATAATTTTGGTTTGTGCAATTAATTTTATATTGGATTAATGAAATATATTTTTTTTTATGGTGGTAGGTACGAAATAGCTCACTAAATTTTGATCAAATTGGTCAAATTAATCAATCAATTAAATATTTTGTTTTAAACACTATAACAACTCGACTCACTTTCTTAAGCCCTTGTTCTACTTAGTTAACTCCTTCTATCATATGTTAGATTAGATAACCTAACTCATTCAACAACATTAAGCATAAGATCCCAAGTGACTTAAATAAGTATATAAGATCTCAATGAAGCTTAATATTTAAGAGAATACTATAGATGAAAGAAATTTTTGAGGGTATGTAAGGAATTTAGTGAGAAAATGACTCTTACCATTTAATTTTATATAGATATAATCTTAAATCTCTCTTCTCATGCGACGGCTTTAGACCTATTTTTGATCTCATAATTCAACCAACCTTTATTTTTATGATAACAAAATCTATTATGACTTTGATATATCTTGTCTAGTGTGAATTTGTACCATATTAAAAACTAAAGTATTCAAAACTTAATTAACTTAAGGAGTGATAAGGAGATCAAGTTTGCAAGTCATATCCCAAGCAGAAGCTAAAGATCAATGAGGAAAAAATAATACTCTAGCTTTAAGTAATTCAATTTCATATGTGGAATACACAAAACATGAAGGGATAAAAAAGTGTGCTTATTTTTAAGCTAAGACTCAAGCTTCAAAGATTATGTTAGAGTCTTAGGTTTATGTATATATGATTTACATATTGAGCACTTAGATTTTTCAATGACTTGAAAATTCTAATCCTATTCAAAATTAATTTTGAAAAATGTGAAAGTGATTTCTCATATCAAAAATAATTACAAGTATTTGTGCAAAAGATTATCTTAAAGTAATTTATAAGTATTTTTGCATTTGATATAATTTTTAAAATTCACCATATATTCTATATACATTATTTTTCAACTAATAATATCTCTTGAGAAATCTTAATATGTCTACTTTACAAAAAAGAAAAGAAAAATATGGTACTCAATTATGAGCTTTATACTTCAAGTTACGGTCTTTTTTGTAAAATTACACAATGTTAAAAATCTACTTTTAAAACCTATTAATTAGTTTTAAAACCCATCGACGAGTTTCCAAACTAGTTGACTGGTCTAAAAATTGGCTGACTTGTTTACTCTCTAGAAAAAAAAAGTATTTTAGCCTTAGCTTCAATACATCAATTGGTTAGTCAAACCAGTTGATTGGTCTGTCAAACAACACAATAGGTTTCCAAACTAGAATTTGAATTCAATCACTGGAGTACCTTTTAGATCTAATGGATAATGCTAAATTCTCTCTTTTTTTTACTATAAATAAGAGTTTTTAGAATTTATTAAGCATTAATCAAGCTAGCATAACTATTCTAAATTGATCATTTCCAAATCTTGCAAAGAATCAAAGTGAGTTTTGATTTTTACACTTTTTAAATCCAAATCAAACTTATATGGTGCTGAATTTATTATTTATATTTACCTAGATTGATCCTACACTTGTAATTATTATTTCTCTATCTAGATCTAAATCTTCATTCAACACCCTCATTTTTTTCTACTAAAATTTTTGTTTAAAACTATGTAGAAGCTAAAAACACATCTAGGAAAAATGTGGTGTTACCATCTTACCTAACATAGGACAGATGTTTGCCATCTACCCCATATCAGATACAAGGCTAAAACCAACCAAGGCATTTAAAAACAATAGAGTGCGTGAATATGAATTAAATAAACACTTTGATTGTTTACATTGAATGATTTTAATAGTCCCCAACCAACTCATTATAGAAATAGAAGTAGATAATAGTATGGGGCTACAATAAAACGAGATTAAGGTGTGACCCCAAAATCAAAACCATTGTCAGCCACGCCCCCTACAAAATCTCTAGATGTCTACACTTTCAAGCCCATAACCCAAAATAAGGTAGGCCCACTACTAGCCATTCCAAAAAAATCTACACATGGCCCTCTGCTCATGGGAATGAAGAGGTCACCGAGCAAAAAGGCACACTAGTATGCTACATACTGAGTAAGCCAAGTTCCTCCCTCGATGGAAACACAGTATGCAACCACTAGGGTTTATTTCCAATTACTCAATCTTTTAAATTATACCATTTCCTTATTCATATGTGACATAAGTCAATCATCCAACCAATATTCTATTCAATAACCAATTAGTCATTTAATTCATTTGCTAAGTGGACAAACCAGCCTTATCCTATTTCTTATCCATCCATTTTTCATCCTTAATTGATTATTCACATTCACTTATTCTTTATCTAGTTCTTTACTATCTAATTACTTATCATCTATTTTTTATTATTATTATAGAGTGATGGAATGTGCACCAACCTATGGTTTCACATACCATGGAAGCTTATCCAAATAAGGGATATAAAGTCCAGAATAAAGTCAATCACCAAAGCAGACCTAAGTGCTGGCCGAAGCTAATCACCAGAATGGACATAAGTCTAGGCTAAAGCTAACTAGTATAGACATAAGTTCAGGCTGAAGCCAACCATCTATGTAACTAGACCCTTTAGTATCGATAACTCCTAGTACATCATTAGTGTCTAGAGAAGGTAAGGCATTAGGACCTCTAAGGATCCCGTTAGAAGGCACCTATAAACGCTCAAAGGCAGACTAAAACTTGGTTTCTAACCAAGGATTGGGTAACCCAAACCCATACTCAACTCGATTGTCTTTCACTTTACATGATTAGTATATCAATAATGAGGATAAGTGAACACACAAGGCCTATACAAAAGCAAGAAAAGTATTTACCATGTTTATTCCATATCAATCTTTCCATTTCCGTCTTCCCAACCATGTGGATTTTTGTTTATCCTTGTCCAATATTATTCATATCCACCATATTATTTTATTCAAGACTAAGATGTGTTTCATAAATCTTTTCTCAATACCATCATTTACCATAAGTGGAATACCCACTTAACCTTTACACTACTAATATAGTATATAATAGAATATAATCCATTTAATCCTTCCATTAGGCCATTAATTCATGATAATATATATATATTATCCCAATAATAATCATAGGATAGTCCTAAACATAACCTGAAGGCATAACCAAACCAAAAGAATATAAATAGTTGATTAGTTTAGGCAAACAAGTCTACTATTCATAGATAATAAATCAGTTCTGCCCAACTATTCAATGGATTTAAGTAGAGAGTAAGAATAAGGTTTCTACAGGCTTACCAATCAATGGATTAGGTCACCCAATCGACTATTTTAAGAACCAGTTGATTGGTTTGACCTAAATAGTCAATTACTTTTCCCTATCATAGCAAAAACCATTAAATTTCATGTAGATTCATACTTATAAATCATCATTAATCACCTTGACACATGCATTAACATACTATAACACACTTTTAATCAAATTAACTTCCATATCTCAATTTTTTAGTCATTATATATTTTTTTTACCAAATTTCTTGCTTTTTACTCAAAGTATACAATCTATCCATCCAAATCACTTATGTAAGCTACATACATTCATGCCAATATACATAATCAAGTTAAAGGAACTCATAACAAGTAAGAATACTCATAATTATTTTAGAAGCAAGAATCACTTACTTGATGCAAAAAAATTCCCCTTAAATCAGAAATTTCAATATATGAAAATCTCAACTTATAAAACCTTAAAAAAATCTTAAATTCAGAATCTCACACAAAAACTTTTAAACTTTCAAACTTAAAATACAAGGGAAAGAAAAGCATACCAACTTAAGGCAAAATAGGAAAATACTCAGCAAAACTACTCACTCTTTTCCCTAAATCTAACCCATCCTTACTTAACAATTAAAAAAAGAGAGAGCTCGAGAAATGATCAGAAGACTGTAAGAAGTTTGATCACAAGATTCAAAGTGTAGAAAAGAGAAAAGGTGAATGTAAGAAGTTAAGGATTTTAGTGGGTGAAGGAAAGGTGAATAAAAGGTATGATTTGAGCTATTTATAGCCAACCAATTGAAAGAAATAACATATGGCTTAGGAACAATTCAAAAACCTTAGAAATTACCATTTCAATTTGAGTTAAATAGAAGGATTTTGTCCATGATATGCTGGCCTATTCTCTAGGGCACAAATGGTGTTTCTAGAGAATACAGGTCAATTAGGCTAGAATTAGAATATAAAAGAGGGGTACCGGAAGGTTAGAGCAAAAAGAATCATCTAGCTACTCATGTTCATGCTGGAGATTGAAGTATTTATCTTAGAAATGTGTAGCGAAGAGAGGTGGAAGAAGATAAGGCTGAGGTCATCCCTGCCCCTCAATTTTCCCAATCGACCTCTAGATCAATTTGAGATAATATTTTGGGCTAAATGCATGATGAAAATTGTTAGGAATCTGTAATACCCCATCCTAAAATCCTTCAAATTGTATTTATAATTATATTTTTATAAAATAAATGAGTTTTGGTTTTGAAATGGGCTTGAAGTTCTAATAAAAATATGAATTTCATGTGTATTGATCAACTGATTTAATAACCAATCGACTAGTGCTTTGAAAAATTAACATTCTTATTCTCGACAAGCCTGTCGACTGGTTTTCCCAAATCAATTTATTGGTTTGCATTTGATTTTATATCCATTTCTAACTTTGATTCAAATTTCTCTCTAATGATTATGAAAACTTCCGATTAGACTTCAATTATACTTATAAGCATGTTTTATTGCCTTGGTATTTTTTTCCAATAATTTGATCATTACATAATTTTAATTAGCAAAATTTTTCCAAAAGGGAACTTTTAGAGGCAAGATTACCCTATTTCTTCTCCCTCACCCCTCCATCTGTCTTTTGGTATATGGGGCTATAAGTTTGACTTTTTGTATCCTTACATGACTTTCCAACCCACTACCATGCCCATTTCTAATTGCACTCAACCTCCCCTGTCTTATCCCTCATTTTCCTTGAGAATTTTGACTAGACACCCCTCTATACTCCTCATTTCTGATCCATTCTCATTCCTCACTTGTGTTCTTGCTCTCTTCTCCTTGTGTAATTTTTCGGAAGTGTTGAGAATTCTTCCATTTCTCCTTTGATTGTGAAAGAATTATGTTCCTTTCTCTTTTTCTAACCTTGGTTTTAGTTCTCTCTTAATTTCCTTAAGCATAGAATAATTAAGGTTGAGAAAATTTGGAGATTTTATCTCTCCCTTTTGACACCCTATTTTTGAGTCAACGATAGTGTTTTGTGTCTCTCTTCGTCTTATTTTTCTTAGGTTTTAATGAATTTTTGAAAGAGGATTTTAATGTGTTGTTTACTCTAATTTTCTTAGGAATTGAAGTTCGTCTAGATAAGCCATCCACTATGAGTTTTGTGCTAGAAGAATTACTTCAAGGTAAGGCATTATTATCTTTAACATAATTAGGTTTCTATGGTATGTTGGGGTTCTATATGTTAGTGCTTATATGAGTATGATCTAATTATGTTAATCGTTAAGAGCATGTGGTATAATTCTTCTTAAATTAGTGTTGTTAGGATTCTTCTTAAATGGGTTGTTTGAGCATGATTTGTTTAAGTGTGTACATTACCATGTATCTGTATGATTCTATGTGTGCAACATGTATTTTTACGTGTGTTTTAACATCGAATCATGCTAGGATTAATATGGTAAATATGGTAAAATATGTTGTGTGTTTTATAAGTTTAGGTTGTGTTTTACCCATACCAGTCAATAAGCTCCTCAAACCCATAGTTTTGTGATGAGAAGTCGAATGCATAGGACTTTTGGATCGGTTCGTTGCTGCATCACTCAATTAGTTTGGTAGACTAGTCGACTATTTTTTATGAATAGTCAATTAGGTGGTTAAACCCACCAACTAGTGTCCTTTCAAAACAAAGTGGTTTGGTCTTAGTTTAAACCCATCAACTAATTAGAAAAACTAGTTGGCTGGTTTCTATGACCAGTCTATTGGTTGGTCATACTTAATGACTAGTTTCTCTATAGGCTAAAATAGTTTGGTATCTATTTAAATCCATCAACTAGTTGGACCATAATAGTTTACTAGTTGACATGAATAGTCGATGAATGAGACCAAATAATTGACTGTCTCTGGTGTTGTCTTGGTTTAGGTCTAGTATGACCAAACCAGTCTATGGGTTTGAAGGACCAATTGACTATTCTGATTGGAAGATGACTGGTTTGTTATAAATTATTGTGTTTCTCTTAGTATTTTTGTATTGATACTTCCATATATTTATAACATTTTAATTATGAATTCAATTATGATTGATTTGATGTAATATGAACCACTATGGTGGTATTTGAGACTTGACTTTGGCTAAGTTTGGTGTCATCTCTAAACACCCAATTGGTATGAATTATTTGGTTTGAGCACTGTAAAACACCTAGTTGGTATGAGGTGTTATGTGTGAGCACTGTAAAACACCCAATTGGACGCTTTTATGCCTAATGAGGTGTTTGGAGTGAGCATTTTAAAACACCCAATTGGAGGTTTTTATGTCTAATGAGGTGTTTGGTGTGAGCATTGCAAAACACCCAACTAGAGGATTTTATGCCTAATGAGTTGTTTTGTGTGAGCACTATAAAACACCCAATTAGTTTTATCTTGTGTTGTTAAAATACCTATTTGGTTTTGTGTGGATTTTATTGTAAAGTGTGTGGCCATTAAATAAAGGATTCTAATTTGGTTTATATGGCATGAGTTGTGACATATTTACTATATCTTTTTACGTCTATGATATCCATGCAAGCATTCCTTGTTGTACTTGAGTTGTACTTATATTATATCACCATGCTATTATGTAACTTCAATGTGTTGCATGAGCCTTACCATATTTTATGTAGTATATTTTACCAATACTTCACCATATTGATACTGCACTTGTGTGGTCATTGTGATGATCCAACTTCTAATCTAGGGAGAAGAGGACAATTTTTAGGTTTATGACTCTCAGTTAGAGTATGCTAAGGGTGATGACATGGGCCATTACTTGGGTTGGAGGTTTATATCTATGCCTAAAAGTTAGGCTAACCGGTTGTTATTATTTTTCCCATTACGTTGGCATGTTTTTTTTATTTTCTGGTTACTTAAACTCTTGGCTCAAATTCCTGTATTTTAATTTTTAAAACTATCAAGTTCATTCTATCTATAATATTTCCCTAGTTATTATCTTGTATTATCACATTAATGGTATGTTCATGCATTCTTTTGTGCCTTGTTTCGCTTTGCCTTGATTTAGGTATGGTTCAAGTTATGATCACACCTCTCTTGTGGTTGATGTAGAGATAACATGTCTCAATTTTATTTTCTAAATACTTCCACATTGTCTTAAAAATAAAATTCTCTTGTTGAAAAATTAGGGGTGTTATAGAATCTCCAAGGGACAATTTGGCATAGTTTGGTATAGTTCTATTTCAGTTGTAGAACATTTTTAGAAAATTGAGTTCAAAAAATATGCCTAGCTTGATAAACTAGTTGATCATTTTGAGCCTACCAGTCGATTATTCTACAAACCAGTCGATCGGTTCCTCAAACTAGTCAATCGGTTTAGTCGAAAAAACCCATTTTGCTAAAACTATAAACTAGTTGATCAATTCATGGAACCGGTTGACTGGTTTGCCTGAAAACCTCATTAAACTTGTTGCAAACCAAAACTTTTCCTCAAAAAAAATCATAACATTAAATTAAAATCAAGGTCCAAAAGTTGGCACAATTCTCATTCAAAAATTTTAAAAAATATGTGGTATTACATTGCCTTAGTGATTACTCACTTTCTATGTTATATAGTGAAGATTTTTTTTATTCATTTAAAATCATCTTCCCAAATTCAAGTGAAGAGTGCACTAGCATTATTGAGAGAGGCCAATGAGATTGTAGCCTCATATACCTATAGAGGATAACTAGGTAAAGTATTAAAAATCTCCTAGGGGGTCATTAAAATGCTCATAAACATAAAGAGGATAACTATAAAAAATTTAAATTATCTCCTAGAGGTTCATTGATATTGTAGGCTCTTAAACCAAGAGAGGAGTGGTCATAATCTAACACCCACTATAACTAAAGAGATATTCAAATCCAAAAAAAGCCTTTTGGTAGTGGATGTAGAGAAACTTTGTAGAGTTTCTTGAATCACTATATATTACATGCTCATTTTTTTTGTTGCAATCATAATACTTTTTTCTCACAAAATTTGAATTTAGCCTTATTGTTAAATAAAAAAAATACTCTATTCACTCCCTCTCGAGTAGACATACATGTGTTCATCTTTAGAATAAGAATCACATTTATGGTCCCACTAAAGAATTGTGTTATTTTAAAAGTTGCATGAGCATTCTAGATTCCAAAGTTTCTCCACCTTCTATTTTAGAGTGGAGTATTCTAGAGAGTACCTTTAAACTCTAGAAGAATATATATATACATCCATAATTGTATGCCTAGTATTTTTAGAACTTAATTTTTCAAGTAGTTATTACAACACCCCTATTTTTTACTACTAAAAAAATTTTTGTTTTAAAAACCTTGTGGATGCAGAAAACTACAAAATACTTAGGAAAAATGAGGTGTTACCACCACTCCTAATATAGGATAGAAGCCAACCACCCATCCCATGTTAGACATAATACCGAGAACCAAACCAACCATAACTAAAGTAGAGTGCACCAAAACATATTATATGAATTTCAAAAGAAAGGCTTTCAAGTATAGGATCTTGATGGTCAGAAACTATTTCAATAAATAAGAAAATTTAAGACAAAGTACAAGATTTCAATTTGTAGAAATGAAAGTAGGATACAACCCTTAACCCTAATAAATCAAGTACTATGCAAAAGTCTATAGATGTCCATGCTCGGAGAACCCATGTCCAACGTTAAGTTAGCCTACTATTGACCATCCCCAAAACCTTTACTTGATCCTCTACTTGTGGGAATGAGTAGGTGACCGAGAAAATGGACATATTATTACACTTTGTAATGAGTAATCCAATTTACCTCCTCGATGGGAGTCACAAGTATAGAAGATTCCAACATATTATGGAGAACATATTAACATAGGTCATGCTTGTTTCATATAAATGGAATACGTGCTCTATGATGGTTATCTCTTGCATAGGAAACTCATATATTACATAACTCATCATGCTTAGCAACATTGCACAACATCGTGGTTGAAAATATGCAATCTAATAAGTATATTGTTTGGCTATTATGAAGGCTTTATTTATCCATGCATATAATTTTACCGTAGGCCATTTTTTCCACTTACATAATCCATTAGGTCATTTATTTATAAGCCATTATTTCTTTTATCATTCTTTCCTTTACTTTTATTTTTCTCTTTATCCACATTCTTGTTCCAAATTCTTATCCACATTATTAATCAAATTCTTATCCAAATACTTATACAAGTTCTTGTCCAAATACTTATTCAAATTCTTATTAAGCAACTAATTGTGCATAAACTCATGGTCTCACTCACCATGGAAGTCTATCCAAACTAAAGGACATAAAGTCTGGCCGAATCCAAGAAACCACCAATGGACATAAGTTTGAGTCGAATCTAAGTAACTACCAATGAACATAAGTTTAGTCAAGCCAAAACCACCTAGGTAACCATACCCTTTTAGTATTCATACCCCTAGTACATCATCAAGGTCTAGAGTAGGTAAGGCACTAGGATCTTAGATGAAGGCATAACCTAAAGGTAGACTAAACCTTGGTAGATAATTGAGTATTGGATAATCTAGATCCATACACAACTCGATCATCTTTTGCTTTAGTATGTTATTCTCAAGGTTACATGATCATACAAGTTCCATACAATATACACACAATGTATTCATATACTTATTCCATCTTAACCATTACCATTCCCCAATCATATGTGGTTCTTACTTGATATTAATCAATACCTCAGATTAATCCATTTTAGGTCAAAAATCTAGATTATATTATCCCTTTAAAGCCATAAAATACTTATTCAGGTTCTATTAAGGCATTTACAACATCTATTGAGTATGTCAAGGGTTATGATCCATTTAATCCATCTATTAGGTTGTCAATCCATGTCAATAGATGTATTTCACTCATTAAATAGTCATATAGAAACATCAGACATAGTGTCCAAGCATGTCCAAGTTAAAGGATCAAAATCACATAATTTTTTTAAGTTGGTCGATCAGTTTGGCTCCACCAAACTAAGGGTTCCTTTGAAGCAATTGATCATTTTGAAAAAAACTAGTCAAGTGTTTTAAGACTAGAAAATTTGTTCTACCAAAATTATTTATGGGTTTAAGTAGAGAGAAAACCAAGGTCGGCATAGACTCGTTGATCGATCGATGTAAGCTAGATAATTGATTTTTATAAAAACAAGTTGATTGATTTACCTCCAAAAAAATATAAAATAAACACTTTTCTAACTATCACCCTAAAAATTCCTACCCAATCCAACCAAAAAACATCATAGCATCATGCCAATACTTTATCAGCTCTTAAACTAAAACATGCTTCACAAGTAATCAAATTGGCCCTAATTTCCCTAAAATCCTTCCTTTTTCTCAGGATTCACAAATTAATCAATATTCATCAATCTAAAAACAAATTCCTGTGCAAACCTAAACATTATTACTTTAAAGAATACACATCATAAACTTAATTGGTTATATTTCAAAAGTAAGAATGACTTACTTAATGCAAGCAAACCTTTTTCACAAATAGGAAGACTCATCCTGAAATATTTTCAACTTCTAAACCTTAAAAATAGAAATTTAAAGCTTTATAAATTCAATGAATAATTTTATAAATTATAATTTGAATTAGGATAAAATAGGATTACCTAACCTATGAGAAAAAATAGAGGAAATTTATGCTAAAAGAGAGATTCAACTTTCTTCTAAATCTAACCTTACCTTACTTAAAGATAAACAAGAAGGATCTAGAGAAAGGATTAAAAGAGTGGAAAGGTACCAAAATTAAGCTCTAATTGATGAGAAAAGAACACCAGTGCTAGAGAGATGGAATGCCTTGGAGGCTGAAAGAAAAATGAATGGAAGGGGCGATTGGGGCTATTTATTGCTAATGAATTGGTATAAGAATGAGTATGGTTCTGCACATATCAAAAATCCTAATCTCTAACATTCAAGTTTGAGCTAAATAGGTGGATTTTGCCAAATATAGGCTAACCTCCCTTTCAAAGCTAACATGGTGATTTCTAGAGAATGAAGGTCAAATTTACCTAGATAATGTCAAACACAAGAGAGGTAATGAATGAGTAGAGTGGGAAAGAATCTCTCAGTTGAGAAAAGACATTATAGGTATCAAAGCAATGATTCTAGAAGGGTGAAGATGATAGAGGTGGAAGAAGAGAAAGCTAAGGTCATCCTCTCCCTCATTTGTCCAAATCGAACTCTTGAATTAGTTTAAAGTATAAGCTCAGGCTGAATGCATGATAAGAAAGGTTAAAATCTCTAAAGAACATATTATAATGGGATTATCTAGGTTTCATTTTGGTATAAGAAGTTTTTCTAAAAAAATTGAGTTTAAAAAATGTACTTAGCTCAATAAACCTGCTAATCGGTTTAGTTTACTTGTTGATTGTTCTACTAACCAATCGATCTGTCCCCTAAACTAGTTGATTGGCTTGTCTCAGCAAAACCCTTTAGCTAAAGTGAGAAACCAGCCGATTGGTTTGCTTAAAAACTCATTTTATTAAATTTTCAAAGCTTATTCAAATCCAAAATTTTCTCAAACTTAATTATAGTCCAAAATTAAAATCAAACATTATCAAATTTCAATAAACACTACAACTTCCCATTCTATAAATCTTTAAAAAAAAGGTGGGGTATTAAACTTATTATTAACACTAGAATTTTATAATTAATCATTATAATTTCATTCATACCCTTAAATAAAATAAAGTTTGAAAATTGAGTTATAACCTATAGCTTCTCTTAAACCTTGAACCTTGAACCCATCATACAATTTTGTTTTCATAAGGCTTTTAAAATCACTTTAAGCCCTCAAACTTTTATGGACCCTAACTCTAAAAGATATTTAAGCCTCATTTAAAATGTATAAATGATATAAATTAATTTCCTTTTTTATTTAGCATTTAAATGAGTTTTTCTTACACTTTCACCTTCGTAATCTCAAGCACCAAGTTTTTTCTATATGTTTTTTCTAGTCATGTTTACACATCATAAATTATTTATAAATTTATTCTATAATTCTTAGTAATAATTTGAGTTTGTATTTTTTTTCTTTTTCATTACAAATTATTTACATATAAAAATAATACTTTATTTTCTCATACTATTAATATTATTACTTATACTTGAAATTTAAAAAATAACTGAGCCATCTAAGCTAATCTTACTAACATCTCATCACTTTTTCATTATTTATCTTTTATTTACATTTTAGATGATTTTTACACCTAAAACTAGTAATGATCCTAATTTTGAAGCTAACTTACACTTAAATTCCTGTATTTAGTTCTCTCCATTATTTTAGAACTAATCAACTACATATGGACTCTTCTTAAGTGAACACTAAACCTCATCTAAATTCCTTAATTCAAAAACTACACATTCACACCAAAAATGAAACTTTAACTCTCCATCTTACTTTAATAGTTTTTTAGTTTCTCCATCCTTGATCCCTTATCTCTCTTTAAGTTTTTTTTTCATCAAAATTTGATCACCATTACACCCAAATGTCTCTATGATTAAAACTTACTATAGTTCTTGAGAAATAATTCAATAGTCTCTCTGTGTGTGATTGAGAGAGAGAGAGAGAGAGAGAATGAGTGAGTGAGTGAGTTTAGAGCCTTTTCCACTTATACCCAAGACCTCCATAAAGTGGAGGAGCCATGATTTTCTTTTGATATTTAAGTAATTTTGTGGTGAAACTTATTCCACCCCTATTTTACTTATTTTGTTACACTATGCTAAACTTTATTTACAAAAACTATGTATGAACTTATCCCAATGTTTTCTTTGATTCCAACAAGGTTAAGGATGATTAACCATCTATTAGCCAAGATGTGAGAAGGAGAATAAACATTCTTTTTTTTTTTTAGTGTGTTGGTTATTAAATCTTGACTCAATCTCTAGGCTGATAAAGCTTTATTTGAAAGAAGTCCATGAAATCAAGTTTATACTTAGGTATTTGTTATCTTGAGAATCATAGTGATCCATTTATATAAGAAGGTATTTTTGTATATATTTTAAAGAAATATAAATTTAAAATGGATTAAGAAAATGAGTTTTGGGGGATCACTCAATTGATAAGGCAAACCAATTGACATCTATAATGTATATTTATTTTTGTTTATTATGATGAGCCACTTGACTGGTATGCTAATTCAATTGTGTATTTATGTTAGAAATTTGATATTTGTTATATTTTGAACTCAATCCTCTTCTAATTTTTCTCATATACTTCGGATATGTTATACTTTGATTATAAATGATTTTTAGAGTTCTAAACTCTCATTATAATTTTTTTAAGATTTAAACCTTTTTTAACATGATTTTATCCCCCAAAGGCATATCTTTTTGTTCTCATTTTACTCCTTTCCACTTTAATCACTTATTATACTTGCGGTTGCATCATTCAAATTGTGTCTACAACTAATTCCCCCTTGCTTCTCCTTTTATGCCATCTAAGGATTTCATTATCCTTTTTCAATGTCCTACACACTTACCCAAACCTTTTCATTTTTCTTCCCCTTAATAAATTAGTAATAATATTCTTTATTCACCCACCTTTTTGATATTAACCATCCCTTATCCCTCTCTCATTTCTCCATCATAACCAGTCCTTCACATCTATTTGTAAGAAAACCACCAAGTGTTTTTTATTCTTTTCCTTAGATTCTTCTCTTTTCTTTATTTCTATTTTAAGATATACACTATATTTTAATAAATTATTTTACATATTTATTGATACGTGATCATGAATCCTAAGTGTTGGAGTGCATTGTAGGTAGTCTTTTTTATGATATAGGAGCACCCCCACAATTGATATAAAGTATAGGTGGTCTCTAAGTTAGAAAATGGTAAAACACTCCTAACTTATAAAATAAATTATGAGCTATGGTTGGAATCTATGAATGGGCTAAAAAAGCCACCACCTTCCTTCATGGCTTAAAGTTAGCCCATTATGCCTCACAATTAGCCAAGAAAATTTGAAACTCCAAGCCATGCAATTACCAACCTTGAAGGAGCCATTTTGATGATCGTTTGGGAGCACAAAATGGAGACAATCAATAAATAACATATTTGAGGATTGATTAGCATGATTAGAAGGTCTTAACAACATGTCGAAACACTCACCCTATTATTTTGGGGGGTAATTAGGTAACATTGAGCACCGGTTGGGTAATGAATGATTTCGACATTATAACACCCCCATTTTTGTAAAATGGTTGAATGTGAATTATGCAAAATTTTGGGCCTTTGATTTTGATTTAATCGTATAACTTAGTTTGAGATAAAATTTCGTTTCAAATCATATTGAAAAATGAAGTTTATTGAGTTTTGTAGATAAACCCATCGACTAGTTCCATGAACCGATCGACTAGTTTATCATTTCAACAAATTTGGATTTCTTGACTAAATCAATTGAATGGTTGGGGGAAATTGATTAGTTAGTGGTAGAAGTGTTGATCGGTGTACCCAAACCCATTAACAGGTTTATAGAGCCGGTTATGTTTTTGGAGCTTAATTTTTTGAAAAATCCCTTACAGTAAAATAGAACCTTATTAACCCATGCAAATTTGTCCCTAAGAGATTTGCAAACATTTTTATGATATATTTAACCCAAAATATTATGTCAATTTGATCTAGAGGTTGATTGGGACAATTGCAAAGGAGAGATGACCTCAATATTGTCTTCTTCCTCCTCTCCCCTTTACCCCATTTTAAGTTTAAATGCTTCAATCTTAGTCAAGATTATGTGTAGTTGGAAGATTCCTTCTATGTCGACTTTCTATTACTCCATTTGTGAATGCTAATTATTGTATAATTAACCTACATTCTCCAAAGACACTATTTGAGCTTTATAGAATAGCTTAGCAAATCCTAAAAACAATTAGCTCATTCTGATCAAATTCAAACATTCAATTGTAGGGTTTTGGAACCCTCACCATGTTCCTTCAATTGGTTGTCTATAAATTGCCCTAGTTATCCCTACTCTACAGCTTTCTTTTAGCTAGTAAATTTTACAAGTTCTCAATCCTCCTCTTTTCTTTCTACACTTTGAGTATCATCAATCTAATGTCGCACACTATTCTAATCTTATGTCTAGATTTCCCTTGTTTTATTTACTAAGTAAGGAAGAGTTAAGTTCTAGGAAAAAAGTTGAGTGGTCCAGTTTAGTTCTTCCCTATTTTTACCTCACGTGGTATGCTATTAATCTTTTTTTTTAACTTCCATAATTTAATAAGTTTTGGTGTAATCCCTAAGTTGAGATTTTAGTTTTTAAGTATTTGAAAGTTGAGATTTCCCACAATTGGAATCTTTATTTTTAAGGGGATTTTTCATGCATCAAGTAAGTGATTCTTGCTTCTAAAATGTATAGTAAGTATTCCTGCATGTTAGTTGCTACCTTTAGTTTAATTCTATAGGTTGGCATAAAGAGTACATTTTGTATATGTGATTTGGATGGTTAGTGACATTATTTGAGTAAAATGCATGAAAATTGGTAAAAATAGGATATGATGATGCCATGTTATAAAATGCATGTTTATTTGGCTGGAAATGTGTTTGACTATGTTCATTCATGTTTTAATGTGATTAAGAATGATTTATATATAGGAATCTGCATGAAAGGTGTGATTTAGTGTTGTGTTAGGACAAACCAATCAACAGGTTAGTCCAAACTGATGGAATATTTTCTAGAATATTTTACTATTTAACCTAACCCATTAACTAGTAAGCTTGCAGAGACCTTAATCTTAGTCTCAACTTAAACCTGTTGATTGTTTTGCATAACCGATCTACCAGTCTATCAGTAGCCAATTGGTTCGCCCAAAACAATTGTGTGGTTTTAAGAAAGCATGGTCTAGTTGAATCAAATTGATTGGCTGGTTAACCCAAATCGATTGACTGGTTGGTGTAACCGATCGACTAGTTTGGCTAAATCGATCGAGTGGTTCAGCTGGTTTGCATGATTTATTTCTTTTTTAGTTCGGTTATGATTGAAGGTTATGTTTGGGGATTATACCATGATTATTCATGGGACAAAATACAGATTTTATTTGGGATTATTGGCCTAATGAAAAGATTAAAATGGATCATAACTTACGGTATACGTTATGAGTAATGTAAAGGTATTTGAGTATTTTACTTATGAAAAGTGAAAATATTGAGAAAAGAGTAATAAGAATTAGCATGTATTTAAATTAAATAATATGGTGTATATGAATGTCATTGACCAAGGATAAATGGAAAACCCATATGGTTGGAAAATTTTAAAGAAAAGGATTAATTACATAAAGCAAAAGAATGCTAAGTTGAGTATAGGTTTGAGTTACCCCATCCTCAATTAGCTATCGGAGGTTAGTCTGCCTATGGCCATATTTGATGCCTTTAGATGGCTTTACCTACTCTAGACACCGATGATGTATTAGGGGGTATCAATACTAAAGGTTTCGGTTACCTAGGTGGTTGGCTTTGGCCTAGACTTATATCCATATTGGTTGGCTTTGGCCTAGACTTATGTTCATTCTATTAGTTGGCTTTAGCCTAGACTTATGTCCGTTCTAGTGATTGGCTTCAGCCTAGACTTATGTCCCTTTTTGGATAGGCTTCTATAGTATATGAGACTATGGGGTGGTGCACAATCCATCACTTGATGATAATAAAATATTGATGGTAAATATTTGTTGAAAATATGAGCAATGACCAAGTAAATGGTTAATGATTGGTTAAGAAATGGAAGCGATGATATGATTAACCAAAATAAATAAAGATAGTTTATACGCTTAACTAATGGTCGAAATGACTAATTGGTTATGGAATGGAATATTGATTGAGTGATTGACCTACCTTATACATGGATAAAAAAAGGGTATAACCTAAGAAATGGAATAATTGGAAATAAACACTAGAGGTTATTTTGATGATCCATACCATTATTTATGTAAGTGCTTATGTGAGGAGGTTGAAAATCTAAGCATGGTATATTTTGCTGTGTTGGAATTATACATGATAGCCTGTCTTTATATATTTCTACCTTTATATATGGCCTTATCATGATACATGCTATAATTTATATTTATGTATGGTAAATTGGTATATTTGTGTTGCATTGAGGGAGTAACTACATGGTGTACTGATCTACCTGTTTATTTGGTCACCTGCTTATTCCTATAAGTAGAGGAACATGTGCAGGTCTTTGAGGATGGCTAGTAAAGGGCTTACCTTAGTTGGGTCGAGGCTTGAGAGTAAGGATATCCAAAAGGTTTTAGTACGGTCTATGGTAGACCAGGGTTTTAAATTTAGTGTCATGCCCTAATTTATTTTATTGTAGCCCTATATTTTATTCACATGCACTTTATAATGATTAGGTTAGAACCCATTAGGGTCCTCCGATGTGAATTTTGGATTTTTTTTAAATTAAATTGTTATTCCACGGGGAATTATAAGGGGGATAATACATCACACAAAATTTAAGTGACAACCAACTAAAACTAGAAAAGGTTAATGAACTAAAAATGGCTATAACACCCCCATTTTTCACTACCAAAAATTTTTATTAAAACAATTTCTAAAGGAGAAAACACTAGTAAAAATAGGGTGTTACCGCCATACCCATATCATATATTCAGGCAAACCAATTGAAACACTTAAAACAACAAACTGCGCAAAATAATAATTTAATTTAACAAACTCCAAAATTAAATCATTTGTAACTCGAGGAGCCTAACATAATCTCTCATACATGTTATCTTCCACAAAAATGAGGATCATTGATGAATATTTGTTATATGACATTTTATGTCCTTTACTTTAAGCTTTTGGCCTTTGATTTAAGTAATATTTGAGTTTATTTGTATTATTTAAAATTTTGTGCTTGAAACATAATATAAATGCTTAATTTAATTTGCGCATAATATTAAGAATCACATGGTTTATAGTATTTGAGATTGTTATACTTCAAGCTGAACGGAAAGAGGAAGTTGGCATATTATTATTTTTTGTTTCGATTGCATTATAGTTTTCAACTATTTCTAAGTCTTCTCTCTTTCATTTTATTTTATTTTGCTTAGTCCTTTTGATATTAATTTTTATACAATTGTTACCCTTTCATTATTTAATCAAAGTTTTATTATTTTATGAAATTTAATTTGAATATTATTTTCTAGGTCATTAGTTTAATGAAATTTATGATTTTTATTTATTATTTGATCATGTGTTATTAATTATTTAGTATGCTAGACTATATTTTGATAGGGTAAGATGATTTTTGGAAGCAATCGAATAATTGATTATGAGATGTGAATTGGATTTAATTGTTCTGTGCTTCTTTATTACATCAATAAATTGTGAATAATGATCATTGATCCAAGACTTACTCTTTGTTATCTAGCTTGATCACCTAGTTAAATTGAGTACTAATTGAAATCTAGGATTGTAATACCTCAGCCTAAAATCCTTTAAAATATGTTTAAAATTTTTATAATATAGCATAAATTAGTTTTAGCTTTGAAAATGGCTTGAAATTCTAATAAATATGTGAAGTTTAAGCGTGGTAGTTGATTGGTTTCCCTAACCAATCAACCAATATGCTTAAGAACCTACAATTTTATTTTCTAACGAACCAGTTAGCTTGTTTGCTCAAATTGATTGTCTAATTATCCTGTAATTTTAGATTCTTTTATGATTTTAGCTTTAAATATATTTCTAATATTTGTGAAAACTTTTAATTAGAATATTTTTGTGCTAATACACATATTTTAGTTCTTTGAGATTATTTTTATATTATTTAGATCATTCTATAATTTTTATTTAGCTAAAATTTCCCCAAAAGCACTTTTTGGGTCATTTCTCACCTTCTCTCTTCTCCTTCACTTTCTCTCTTTTCTGATAGCCATAGCTATGTGTTTGACTTTTTATACTCTTTCCTTGACTTTCCAAACTTTTGACATGTACCCTGCTGACTACACTCCACCTCCCTCACCTCATCATGTAATTTTTTATACTTGGTTTCCCCACTCAACCAAATCACCTTTATCTCTCTCCCTTTTGTTGATGTAAACCAACTCTTTCTTCCTTACACTCATTTATTGATTCATTTCACTCCCTACCTTTTGCAGTTTTTTATTCTCTCAATTTTACTTTGTGAAAAATTCCTAAGTGTTAGATATCCTAACTTTTACCCCTTTTCTTCTCTATAAAGAAAACAAAGGTTTCCTCTTATTTTTTAATCCTTTGGTTGAATTCTTCTTTTTCCTTTATTCTCATGATCTTAGCTTTATCTTTTCCTTATTTCTCTTAATCAAGGAAGGATTAAGATTTTGAGAAAGGTTAAAGATCTTGATTTTCTCTCTTTGATTTCAGTTTTGAGGAAAGGTTGTGGTATGCTATTTTTCTTCTCCTCCTTTTGATTTTATTTTTTTGTTTTTATTTTTGATGGTTTTATTCTTTAGTATATTAGGAAATTAAGTTCTTATTAGAGATCATCGAGTTAAGAGTACTTTTATGCTAAAAGAATTACTTAGAGGTAGGAAATCATTATCTCTAATATGAATGAGGTATTATATTATTTGTTGAGATTGTATTTTCTTAGTATGTTCTATGATGTGAAGGTATTATGTTGAGTTCTTAGATTTGAGCATGTTTCCATATTTTGATTTTTGAAGTTTTGGAGCATGTTTGAGTATTTTTTATATTATACATACGTTTGGTGGAATTCAAGCATGATCTAGTCGAGTAATGATTATTACCATGGTTTATGTGGAGTATATAATTGTATATGTTATACAGTATAAAAGCATGATAGGATTAATTTGGAAATGATTGGTAATTTTATTCTTGTTTGGGTCACGCATCTAGGTGATATTTAACCCATATTAGTTGATTAGTTTGCCATAACCAATTAAATGGTTGTTAGAACAATTAATTAAGTTGTCAAACCCATAGATTGGTTGCCTTGTAACCAAAGTGGCTTAGTCTTTTGCTTAAACCCATTCACCGGTATGGTTTATCCCATCAATTAGTTTTTGTAAATAGTCAATCGGTTAGACTAACCTCTCGACTAGTTTTGATGTTTAATGTTTTCTAAGGTTGAGAACAAGCAAACCAGCTTATAGGCCCTAATGACTGATTGACTGGTCATCCTAAATTTTTCATGTTTGCTTGTTACTTAATGTTATTTTTGTGGGTCATATATATTAATGTATCCATGTAATTATAACATTTTAGTCTTAATTTCAACCATGCTTAACCTGAACTTAATATGGATCAAAATGATAATATTATGGTTCCTTATGTGGTTAAGTTTTTTTACACCCTAAACATAATTGTTGGCTTATATGCATTGTGTTGTGTTTAGTGTTATCACTTGGAAACACCCAATTAGTTGTTAATGAAATTAACTAATGATTTGTGATATTACTTGATATAAAATAATAATAGATTAAGATTTTGTTTGAGCCTTTTTCTTTTACTCTTAGAGTATCTAGCTAGGAGTTAGTGGGAGGGTTGCCTTGTGTTCTTATCTTTTCACTCAATACTTATTTCCTTCCCGACCGAGTTATGGTTGGTAGGGGATATGTACATATATTTGAGGTATTGAATTATATAGTAGTAGGTTAACATGTCATCGGTGTCCATTATGGGTGGATAAGGTATCCTAATACAAGTTCCCTAGCACTTTTTATTGTCCACATCTTAGGCAGATGTGATATATCAACTTGTATAGCCCTCAAAATGGACGCAATTCAAGGTGTGGTGGGTGAGCTATCCTAATACAATCCCCCTTGATGTACTTTAACCATGTGTAGTGGGTATGGTATCCTAATCTATGTTAGTCCTTGTAGTAGGTGCATTTAATGTGTGGTGGGTGTGGTATCTCTGGAGAAAATCCCCTTTGGTGTATCCTGACTCCGTGTGGTGGGTTGGTATACAAATATGTGTGTATGCTGCTATGAATTTTGTTCACGGTAGAGAAATAGGTTTGGTTGAATGGATTATCTTAATAACTAAAAAGATGTAGTTAGTAAAGGAATATTGTAATATGGTTCCAATTGTGTGCATATGATGTATGATTTGTATTATTACATCTTCCATCATTCTTATGGAAGCATGCTTTATCATATTATGTTCATGAGCCCAATATTTATGTTATCTGAGTACATATTGTACCATGTGATTACGTAACCTCAATGTGGACCATAAGCCCTTACAATATTTTAGATAGTTTGTTTTACCAGTATTTCACTATATTGATACTATATTTTTATAGTCACTATGATGATCTGAATTTTGGCCTGGTGAGTAGGGGTTGAATTTATAAGATTATGATTCTCAGCTAAAGTAAGTAGAGGATGATGTAGTGGGTTAATAGCTAGCTATTGCTTGTGGTTTTAGAGTTACATTACCATTTAGCTCAAAGTTAGGCTAACCTACTAGATGTATATTGCCCACTATATTGGAGTACTTTTGGTTCATTTTGGTTATTTAAACTCTTGGCTTTGGTTCTCATATTTAGGCTTTTGTAATCTCTCTCTTCTATTTACATTATTACCCTCATCATTGTTACCATTATTATTGTTGTGTTATTAGTAGAGCATGCATATTCCATTCATTATTTCATTTTGCCTTGCATTAGACATTGTTTAGGTAATGATGACACCTCTCTCATGGTTGATGTGGTAGTAACATCCTCAAATTTTCTTTTATAACTCTTCCACATTGAATATTAGAGCGTTCCACTTGTGCCATTGTGCGGATGAGTGGTGGAGAGGCCAACGATTGAGGGGATATACTATGGATCATAGGGAGGCTTTTGTGGACATTCTTAGGCCTTGTTTCTATCCTACTCTCCTGAGGTTGGCGAAGTACGATGAATTCAAGGCCTTGCACTAGGGTGTGTCTAGAATGGAGGAGTGTTGTAGCCACTACTTATATGTAGTCAATTTTTCTCTAGAGGTTGATGCTAACAAGATGATGAAGGTTCAACAATCTCAATTGGGGCTAAGCCTAAGATTTCAGAGGATGCTGGTGGGGGCTTGTGTGTAGGACTTGTAGGACATGTATGATTATACCTTGAAGGCATTCATAATGCCTAATTAGACGCTAAGTAAAGGTTTAAGGGCGGTTAGTGCTATGGTGTAGAGAAGCGATTTTAGACCTGAAGCAATCACTAGACAGGGTTTATACCTTGCTATGGAGGGTAATTGAGTTAGCTAATAGTGAGACTCTTTATATGTATGTGATGTGTTAAGAACCACCAAGGGAGGGATTGTGTTGGTCTGTTGGTTTATTTTCATGGATGTGGGCAGATGGGGCACCATCGATTTGAGTGTCACATCATTCGAGGTCGTATCCTACAAGTGCAAGCATATTTGTATAATATGGTGGCTCAAATGCTTCTAGTTTAGAAGGTTCAGTCAATAGATAGTGGAGCTAGTAGGATTGCTCTACAATAAAGGATTTTGAGGCCTCATGTTTTGTGGGCAATGTAGGATTCAAGTAGTGTGGTAAGACCACCTCCAAGTAGTTTCTTGCATGTGATGAGTTAGTCAGAGGCTAAAAGGTAGGTAGATGTCATTATGGGTACATTTATAGCTTCTTTCTTGCTTACATATTTATTATTTAACTCGAGTGCTTCATATTCTTTTGTGTCTACTTTTTTCATAGATAAAGCAACTACAATTCCTTCTAATAGGATATAGAATTCTACTGTGCTCTCGTTTGGGGATAAAATTCCTTATACTAGGTTATACAAAGATGAGACCTTTGTTATTAGAAGAGTTGGACTTT
This sequence comes from Tamarix chinensis, assembly GCA_030549775.1. NCBI lineage: Eukaryota > Viridiplantae > Streptophyta > Magnoliopsida > Caryophyllales > Tamaricaceae > Tamarix > Tamarix chinensis. The sequence goes on along the minus strand of CM060177.1, from coordinate 57,432,606 downwards.
CAACAGACCTCATAGAGATTGAACTTCATGAATTTGACATAATCTTTAGGATGGATATGCTCTTGAGATGTTGAGTTATGATCTATTGTGCATAAAAGCATATGTTTCTAAAGGGACCAAAGGGTGATAGGGTCTCTTACTAGAGATGCAAGCCTAGAACCGCGGTGAGGATGGTGCTTACTATTGTGTTAGGTATGTTTGAACAAAAATGTTACCTGCTCTACTTGTAGAGTTTTCAGGTTCTAGATGTTAAAGAGCCATTGATTGAGGATATCCTAGTGATACTAGTGTTTCTAGATTTGTTTTCCGATAATATCTTGAGTATGCCACCAATTTAAGAGATAGACTTCATGATAGACCTTCTACCATGGATAGAGCTTATGTCAAAGACACCCTATCTCTTGGTGATGACTAAGATGGTAGAGTTACATACTTAGTTGGGGGAGATATTGGAGAATGGATACATTTAACTGCATGTATTGCTTTAGGGAGCAACAATCCTTTTTGTGAGGAAGAAGAATGGTAGGTTGAGACTCTACATCAATTATTGTGGATTAAACTAGGTTATATTGAAGAACCGTTAACCTTTGCCTCGGATTAGTGACCTTATTGACCAGCTACATGGGGCTAAAGTGTTTTTTGAAGATAGATCTTAGATTAGGGTATCATTAAGTGAGGAATTATTAGAGAGACATACCAAAAATAACCTTTAGAATGAGGTAAGACCATTACGAGTTCACTGTGATGTCATTTGAACTTACGAATGCACTAACTATATTCATGGATCTTGTGAACCATATTTTTTATTAGCACCTCAATTAATCTGTCGTTGTCTTCATCAACAATATCCTAATTTACTACAAGACTCATGAGGAGCACCAACAACATGTAAGGTAGAAATTGACATTGTTGAGGAAGCATTAGTTATACACCACACTCAAAGTGTCAGTTTTGGTTAGATGAGGTAGCTTTCCTAGTACTTTTCATCTTGAAGGATTGTTTGTCAGTGAAATGAAATAATGCAACATCAATGAGTTTTCTATCGATTTTATATGATTATGTGTTGATTTTATATCCTTGAATAAGATATTAAATCCCTATGCTTGATCTCCCAAGAATGTGTTGATAATAACTTTTACTTATCATTGCAAATCATTATTTGTTGCTTTTTTATATCTAGTTATTAGACATAATGATGAGTTTCTGTTGATTCTCAAATCCCATTCTATTAGATGCTTAGGAGGCCTTTTTATAGAGTTGTGATCATGGATTTCATCGAGCTACTCCTAATATTTGAAGTGATTGCCAAAGTGCTTACTATTTGGCAAAGAATAAATGTTTTTTCTACCATAACACAAAGAACATTAACATTCTGTATCACTTCAAATGAGATGCTATTATTGCAAGTAGTGTTATGTTGGAGAAATTTTTCTATTGTGGATAATATATTGAGGATATACTAACAAAGTTGTTATATATCTTGTAAATTATATTTGATGCACATAGTATGGAGGTTTATGTACATGATTTTAGTGTAAAATAGGGTTCAAGTGGTGTAATGGTGTGTAGTGTTGAGGTAAAAAATGGTATGGAGTTTCACAAAGAGAAAATAAAAAATAGGAAAATATGAGAGCAACATAACAATCCCATGTTCATGATTGGGGTTGTGATGCTTTTCACGAGTGACCCATGTTGTGCTCCATAGTAGTGTGGAGTTGTTTTTAATTTATTAATTTTACAAGTGGTACATACGTGGATTGTTAGACAACAAACCCATGTTGTCTAGCACAATTAGCTTACATTGACTAGCACACCCATGTTATGGAGGTGTTTCATTGTCATATACTCATATCAATATTTATTATCACTGAATGATATATATTTGGCTTGATTTTTAGCATTTATGATTTAATGGTTTATTCTTCTTCCCTATATTCTTAGAACCTAGTGAGAGGAGAGAATGATCGTATTGATCTTGTAAGAGAAATTTAAAGGCTTGTTTTATCCTTCTTACGTTCCCCACATTCTTTTCATAATAAATTGATCTACGTTTCTCAAAACTAGTTCCTACATTTTTTCAACATGTTAATTTTTTGTATCTTAGTTTTTTTTTGTGTGAATTGGGCCTACTAACCGAATACCAATAATTTTATTTTTTTGATTCTACAAAAAAAATATGCTTAAATATGTCTTTGACACTAGATCTACAACAAGTTGATGAAATTTGACCACAACAAAAGGAAAATTTTGTGATAATGGTATTAGGGACAATGCCATGTCATTGTTAAAAATTATTGTTAAAGTTGAAAACAATTTTCTAATAACAGTTTTGGAGATAAGTGGGAAAATAATGTTGTGAAAGAATATTAGCGACAATAATTTCGTGGTCATGGAAATTTTGCTCGCAGAAAATTTCCCCTAATTTATTTATACTATAATACTTTGCTAAAAATAAAATTAGGGACTACACATTGTCATTTATATGAAATTATATAGGGATGATATTTTTTTGGTGAAAAAATTTAGCGGGAAATTTGTTGTGGAAAAACTTTCAATCAATAATGCACTGTTAGTGTTGAAATGTCATTGCTAAAAGTCTGGTTGTTGCTACTAATTGACTACGTATCTTGAGCACTTAAATTTTTTTTTCTCATATAAGTGATGACTGTTTGGCTATTTAATGCACATTTTTTCCTCGCTCATCTCTTTCTCTTCTCATCTCCTATATAGTTTATCTCCTCATTGAGTTGAAGAATGTTGTAAATTCTTATGTTTAATGAAATTTTGATGATTCCTATCTTGATTTAGAACTATTGTTTGGATTTGATGTAATAAGGAATTTGAAAAAGTTTGAAAATTGAATTTACTTGCAAAACCAATCGAGTGGTCCATTGTTTCTCTTAGGGTTTTTTTTTAACATAATTGATCGACTAGTTTGGGAAAATCAATCGACTAGTCTATAGATTACTCCACTAGTCTAGCCATACCGATTGGTTGATTTGTTGGACTGAGTACTTTTTGAAGCTCAATTTTCTATGATATTTTGTGCATCAAGGTGGAATTTAGATGATCCAACTCCAAGCTACTTTTGTGCAATCCTTAAATCGTTTGATCATTTTTTAGCTTTAATTTCTACCTTGCATGGATCTGAATGCCTAATTTTGATATAAGAGGAGATGATGACCTCACTCTTATCTTCTTCTTTCTCTCTTCTTTGCACAAATCTAGAACATATGCTTCAATTTCAGATTATCACTAAACGGCCAGGAGAATTTCTTCCTACACCAATCTACCATTTCCTTTCTTGTGTTTGATCTTTTTTGGATGAACATGACCTATATTCTTCAAAAAATCACTATATGAGTTCTGAAAAGGAAGTCAACCTATTTTTGATAAATTTTCCTATTCACCTTATATTCAAATTATAAAATTAGATTTTTCAATCTATTACATATCCTCCCTCATTCTTTAACCAATTTGTTGGCTATAAATAACCTTCTCATATCTTTTTCTTACTCATCTTTTAGCCTTCTAATTACCTTAGTTTCTTAAACCTTTGTGCAAATTCTTTCCTACAAGGAGCTTTCATTCTAATTTTAATCACTCTTATAATCCTCTTTTTTAGCTCCCTCTTATTTTATTCTTAAGTAAGAAATAGTTAGATTTAGGAAGAAATTGTGTTTGCTTTTAGCTAATGCTTCCCCTATTTTTCTCTTAGAGGTGGTAAGCTAATTTTCTTCCCTAATATGAGTTTCTTGATTTGTAAATGTATTTGATAGTTTGAGTTTTAAACTTTTGTTTTTAAGGTTTTGGAAGTTAAAATCTTTCAACTTAAGATTTTTTCTCTTTGGTGGAAATTTTTACTAGGCTTCAAGTGAGTCATTCTTACCTTTGAAATGTGGCATGAATAAGCATTTAAGTTAGGGTACTATGTATAGTGTTAATCTTTAGATATCTGCATAAGAGCTTGGCATTAAAATAATACATGTCCAATTTTTTAATATTTTTGAGAAAAAGAGCTTGGTTTATGTGAAATAGGGTCGGTTTCTTGTAAATGAAGGATGATTTAGTATTTAAGCATGTTAAGTCTTGGTATTATGTAATGATAATGTTATGGTTTGATGTGGTAAGATTTTAGAGTTTAAATCATGGTAAAATATCTATTATGTGTTGTTTGGAAGCAACTCGATCAACTGGTTAAACCAAACTAATTGGCCGGTTTGTCCAAACTAATTGACTAGATTGTGTGTGGTGACTTTGGTTGGCCTCTAATTAAAGTAATTAAGTAGTTAAACCAAACTAATCTATTTATCCTTAGAACACTTAACTAGTTGACCCAAACTGATTAGTTAGGTTATCTTTGGTGAATTTTGTTTCTCTCTTCTCAAACCATGGGAACTCTAGTAGGTACCTTTCATTCTGTAACTACCATAATATTTGTTAGATCCATGATGACTCCTCCTACTAATAACATATATCCCAGAAAGGTAATGTCCTAAATCTAGAACTTGCACTGAGAAAGTTTGGCATATAACGTATTCCTATAAAGAGTGATAAAATAATGAAAAGATGTTATTCATGCTCCTCTCTAATTAGAGTGCATCACGTCCTGAAGGTTTTCTTCATGATGTATGCCTCTTCAATACGTAACTAATGATTGTTCTATCTCAAGTTAGTCTTTGAGAAGATTACCAAATCTAGTTGAATAGATCATTGATCCTCGAAAGTGGATATTAGTTCTTCACTATTAACATGTTCAAATCCTAATAATATATACACAGACAAAGGCTCATATCCTTCTTGTTCACAATCTTCCAAATGGAGACACACTTGGGTACATGTATCCATAAACCAACAAATCCTCCAATTATGCCTTTGACTCTTACAATTCTACTAGTGGAACCTATTAAGGTACCTTTAAAACTAGCTACACCCCTAGTAGTATCTTGATGGTGAAGCTTGTCTCATACAAAAGTGGCATACCAGGTATCTCCTCTAGTATACATTGAGTAACTCCCAAGCAACTAAAAGATCCTATAATGCTAACACATCCTTACTCAACTCTAAAAACCTACATAGAAACATAGGGTAACCTCTTTGTACTAGCAAATATAGTGTATCAATAGATACAACCTTCATTGCAGTTATAAGCTTGAATCTCCTATAGGAGACCCTAAAACCTTGAGGTCCCCATAACACTACCCGCTCTTCTACACAATTTATCACCAATTAGTATCTCCCCAAAATATCAATACAAAGGATCACATCAAAGTCCCAAAGGTCCATTTTAACCAAGTCTACCAAGAAGTGTACCCGACCAATCTCTAAGGCCATATCCAAATTTAATCTAACCCTAACCCTAGATGATTAGTATGTTAATCTCATATTAATTATTTAATCCTACATGAAACCTAACTTTACCCCTAAGCCCAACCTTCTATCCCTTTTTTTTCCTTCTTATTTTTCCCCTTTTTTTAATTTTCCTATTTCCCTTCATTCTTCTTCTTCTTTCATAACTTCTCCCCTACTAACTTAGTTGTGCTCGATTTGGTTAATCAAACCAAACCTTACCAACTAATACAATGGCCTAGCTCCACCACCTTATCTTAATCAATTAATTCTTGTTCCATCTATACACATCAATATCCCATGCCCTTTTATTCTCCTCCTATTTTTTGTGTCCCAACCTATAGTAGTAACCTTAGATCCATCATGCTATTTCTCTCCCTCATGCAAACCACAACCCTTTTTAACCCTTCTCCCTAAAATGGTTGGGGATTTGTTGCATAGCTATAATCCTTTTCCTTCCTCTCTTCCACAGTTTTCATTTTCCTTACTAGTCTTCATCCTCTTTTTTTATAGCTACCTAGCTATAAACCACCTAAACTCCTTCATCACCTTTTGTTTGTTTGATGTCCATTCGTCATCACCACCGCCACCACCTTTGACTCCTTCATCTAGCCTATTTCCTTCACCTACGCTGTAATTTTCCTTTCTCGACCAAGTTATATTATTCCCTTTGCTCTTTTTTAACTTATCAAGAAGGTTTAAATTGTTGAGTGGATCAACTCATTTGGCAAGTGAATTACTCCCTCAATCTTGGTTATCTTACTAGGTGAGTTCATTATTTAATCTCCCTTTGCTCTAAAGTGAGTGTGTTTGTTTCCCTAGCCTTTTTTCTCCTCTCACTTAATCTTATTATTTTCCCTCAGTCTCAACTACCCATTTCCCCTTACCTAGTGCACTATTTTTTCCATCTTTCTCAGCTACCCTTCTAAGTCTCTCTCTCCCAATCTATTTCATTTATTTCCTTATTGATCCTTATTTGTTTTCCAAAATTCTAAACTTGGATTATTCTTAGTTTTTAGGTGATTTTCTAAAGGTCATAAAAGTGAAAACTTAGGGTTATTTTTATTTAGAGACTAATGATGTTTAAGTAAAGATACACATCTTATAATAGGTTTTGATATTATGTGTAGATTATATGTATAGTTATATTTTATAATTCATATTGTGATGTCATATTATTATATTGTCATATTGTGTTATGAAAAATATGAGTATTAAGTGAACATATGTATTTATATGTTATAGCTCATCAAGCTTGATCTTGCAACCCTAGTATGGTGGTATGATTTTACTACCTTAACTATGTTACAGAGAATGACTTATAAAAATGGTTAAGTTTTATCATAATGATATATGTTAAAGATTAGAAGTGAACAAACCCTGTATATCAATTTCAATCTTACATGACATTTTCAAGATAACAAAAAGGCTAATAAGACATTAATTTTTGAAGAGAAAGATCACAAGAGTCAAGAGTTGTTGTACCAATTTATTTCATTGGATAAGAATAGTGGCCAAGAGCTTTATACCCTAGGGTTGCTCCAGTATGCTCCTTCACACAAGAATAGTGATCAGTGGCTTTATACCCTAGGGTCATACTTATAATGAGAAATGATTGAGTTTTATTTTGAAACTATGATTGAGTTTTGAGAAAATTTGGATTTAAATATGCTAAGGAAATTTTTATAACTTGAGTTTCAGGCGGACTGAATGATTGGTTCCATAAACTGATCAACTAGTTCCTTATTCCAGCCAAATGGTTAAGCATGCGTGTTGTGAAATCTTTATGTTCTAATTTTATATGTTGGTATGAGTGTTTGGTTTTTAGATTTGGTACTAGATAATTAAGTTTTAAAATTTGATATGAATGCATGATTTTTAGGAAAACACTAGCTTCTTTTAACTAATTGTGAAATATGCAAGTTGTTAAAAGCTAGAAAGGTTTAAGGTGATGTTAGTCCATGTTTTAATTTGGTATGGTAAAGATTTGTAAGTATGATTTACATGAAAATACCTATTTTGTGTTTTTTAAGGGAAAATTGATCAAATGGTTAGGTCAAATCGATCAAATGGTCCTTACAACAGTCGACTAGTTAACCCAGTCTATTGATCGGTAGGTCTACGGTGACCTAGGTCTTTCTCTCAACTTAAATCCATCGATTGGTTTGACAGAATCGATCGAATAGTCTATGAATAGTTGACTGATTTGTCCAAACCAATTGACCTATTTGAGGGAACCCTAGGTTTGGCCGAGCCAAACCAATTGACCAGTTGGCCCAAGCCAATCGACTAGTTAGGCTAGATTATGTGATCTTAATTTCTTAGATTGGATATGCTTTGGGATTGTACCTAACACTATTATATGACCATTTAATGGGTAAAATACATATATTAACATGTATTAACAACCTAATAGATGGAATAAATGAACCATGACTCGTGATATAGGCAATGGTCATTGTAAAAGTCTTGATGGATAAACCTAAATAAATATTGGATGGTCAAAAGGGAAATGAAATCTATAAAGTTGTCTTAAGTGGATTAATCACTTGAAATTGGTTATTGTTGAATGAGCATTAATGCATATTCCACACATATTTGGGAATAATGAGGGTTAATATGGAATGAGCATATGGATGTCTTATCTATTAGGGCCTTGTGTGATCACGAAACCTTGAGAATGATACACTAATCACGTAAAGCAAAAGACAATCGAGTTGTACATGGGTGTAGGTTATTAGATCCTCCATTAGCTACCATGGTTAGCTTGCCTTTGGGCTTTACCTTCAAGTGGTATCCTAGTGGATCTTTGTAGCTTACGTACTCTAGACACTAACGATGTACTAGAAGGTATCGATACTAAAGGGTCTTGTTACCTAGATGGCTTTTGGCTTTGTCCTTGAGTTATGTCCATTGGTGGTTACTTACCTTTGACCCAAAATTATGTCCATTGGTAGTTAATTGGCCTCAACATGAAATTTATGTCCTTATGTTTGGATAGGCTTCCATGGTATGTAAGACCATGGGAGGTTGTAAATTCCATCGCTTAATGATCATGATAAAAAAATGGAATTAGTATTTGGATAATACTTGGAATAAGTAGTTCATAGAAGAATGTGGTTTAAGAGAAATTAGAGTGGAGGAAAATTAATGGTAATGTAGAAGATGGCCTATATAAAACTTGTGTGCCTACATGAATGTAAACTTAATATTAATTGAATTATTATAATTACAGCATGTATATCAGCATCCAAGATGTAGTACTAGGGTTTCAAGCATGATTAGTCATATGTGGTATGAAATTTCTATGCCTAATGTGATCATGATAGAACCTACATCCTATTTTTATGAAGTATGCATGATACTATTCCTATGTCTTATATGCATGAGTATATTGTATGTTGGTAGCTCAATCAAGGAGGTAACTTGGCTTACTCAGTATAAAGCATACCAACATAACCATTTTCTTGGTCACCTACTTATTCCTCAGAGTAGAGGATCATGTGCAGGTTTTCAAATAGGGCTAGTAGTTATCCAATCTCTTGTGGGGAATGATTTTTGAGAGCATGGACATCTAAAGAATTTGAGAGGTCCTTGATGGACCAAATTTTAGTGTTTCACTTTGTTTTTATTTTCTATAATTTCAACACTATCCTCTAGTTAATTTGCTTTCCTCACATATTTGAATGTTTCAGATTGCTGAGGTCTTGTACTTGGAAGTTTTCCTTTTCACATCATTTAACCAATTTTAGTACACTCTACTATTGGGTTGTTTGGTTTTGGTTTCTCAGCCTTATGTCTAGCATGGGGCATTAGCTAGTGCCTAACTTATGTTTAGTAAGATGGTAACACCCCATTTTTCCTTAGTATGTATTAACTTTCCACTTTTGCAAGGTTTTCAAAACAAAAATTTTTTATAGAAAAAATGGGGGTTTTACAATAGCAATTTATTATAATAGATAAGAATAGTGGTCAAAAGCATTATGCCCTATGGTTATACTAGTCCATTCCACTGGATGAGATTAGCAGCTAAGAGATTTGTCTTGGGTTATACCATCCCATTCCACCAAATGAAAAAAGTTGGTAGGAGCTTTATGCCCTAGGCTTGTACCATTTTGTTCCACTGGATGAGAATGGTGCCTAGGAGAGTTATTCCCTCCAGTTTTATAGTGTTGATATTGCTCCACTAGTTATAAATAGTGGGGTATTTAAATTAAAGATATTTAGCAAATGGAAATGAATAGTCATCTATCTTGAAAATCCTTCTATTCCTATCAAAAATCATCTCGTACTTTTAGTTAATATGCATGATTAGTACTTTAGAGTGACCTTTTATGTTATGTATACCTTTTCTAGTGGCCCTATTGTTACCTTACTCAATATATATTGTACTACTCATGTTTTTTATGGGTGTTACTCATTCCCACAAGCAAACATATCATATTTATTATCTAGGTCATTGAGGACTCATTTGATGTTTTTACTACTTATAATTCACTACTTGTGAAGGAGTGATTTTTATTTATTGTAGGCATAGAGTCAATGGTGTACAATATTTAGTTTTGATCCAGATATTTTTTGGACTCTTAGTTCCATTAGATCCTTTTTTTTGTACTTTATTATTCTATGATCAAAATTTAATCTTCAAATTTTATCTATGTTTATGGAAAACTTCTCTCGTTCTCTACTTACCTTATTTTAACTTAAATTAACCCTAGAGGTGAAAAATAGAGTTTGATGAAATGGATATGGAAAATAAAAAATTTATATATAATGTATAGTCATTCAAGAATAAATTACTCTTTACATTCATTACCAAAAGGTTCTTCCTTTTAGATTTTGAACAAGTGACATGATTTTATTGATATTCACTCTCCTTTTGGTTTATGAGCCTTACAATATCAATGATCCTTTAAGAGATGGTTTACAACTTGATTTATTTATCTTTTCTATACTCTCAATAAGAATCTCTCAAGAATGATATAAAAAAAACTCACAAACCCCTTAATAATGAATTTCGTAAGGTGGTTGTGATTACAATTAAGTCTCACAAAAAAATAATATATGAAAGTGTAGAAATTTAGATGAGATATAATCTAGATAGATGTAACAAGAGATGTTACAATTGTAGAGCAGCTCTAGCTAAGAGAAGTTAGTAATGAAAATTTTTCAATAAAAACTCATGATTTGAAGGTTAAAAGAGTTTTGAATGAGAAATTAAATGATTGAGAGAATAGATGATTAACTGCATAGTAAATATAATTGAAAAAAATGTCGTACTAAATGCTCAGGAGGATTCTTTATAAGGCCCATCCTATTCAGGTAACTGTTGGATATAAATGGTCTAAAAATCTGTATCATCTAATGGGAAAAACATTAGCATTTAATGCTCACCAACTAATCAGTTTTGGTAAACCAGAAGTTCGGTTGTATGGCTAGTCAAATGGTTGTTCAAAATAGTCAACTCAATATCTTTAGACTTGAGATGTGAAATTTATCGTTACAAAAACTAGTTGATTAGTTTATTGAAACCAATCATTAGGTTTTTGTGTTTTATTGAGTTGGTCCAATGAACATATTTAAATAGTATCATGGTTTAGTAAATTAGTGGATGTTTCCTATATACCAGTCGATTGGTTTACTCAAACAAGCTAATCAATTTGCTTCCTAGATAAATAACTTATTAGATAAGGTAATATAAGAACAACTATTATTCACACATAATGTCTTCAACACTAATCACTCACAAGATCCATTTTCTAACTTCATAAAAATTGTGTTTGATCCATGAAGGTGGAATCTTAGACTAAGGAGATGTGTATCACACCCATGTGTAAAGCAAATGAATCAAAAATAACAATTGAATAGTTAGGGAAGAGATGGACCAACAAGGGATCTTTTATGTACAATTTATAAGAAGAGGAAGGCTAGAGTTATTGTAAAACAAGGAAAAAGCTTGATTTTGGGGTTACTAGATATTTAAGTATATGGAATAAGGTGTCTTTTGTTTTTAGCATAATGTTGAGAAAGAATATGTTGGGAAAACTCAACCAATTGAGAACATAAATTGGGATGACTGTCCAGACATATTTACCAAGATTACAATTTCAACATAGGGGTTTTGATGTTTTAATACCTAATGTAATGGATATTATTATTTTAATTTCTAGTCCACTTTTATACTTGAATCTATGTTATTAGTTTATTGTTACAATATTAGTGACACCCATAAAATGCAAATAGATAGTAAGATGCAACAAGCACCTTATCAAACAGAAATGGTATCACAAATAAGAGAGTTAAAAACTACATACTTCAACAACCAATAATAAATGTCAGTTAATTTAGCATACTTTAGACAACACCATCCATGAAACAACATATTTAGTAATTAGTTTTAAAATCAAATAAAATTTCTCCAATAATGTTCATGTCCAATAAACGAACAAAAATGATAAAAGTTCATAGATAGTAAGATGCAACAAACATCAATGTTATAATAAATAGAAGATTTAAGAACGACGTACTTCAACTACCAATAATAAATGTTAGTTAAATTAGCATACTTAAGATAGCCACAACCATGAAACAACATATTTAGTAATTCATTTTAAACTCTAATAACATTTCCCAAATAATGTTCACGTTCAGCAACAAAAAAATGATATAGCTCAGTAAAAACAAGTGATTATCCAACCAACAACAAATATAAAAGCTTATGATCATCTTAAACATCAAATAAAAGAATTTAAATAAGACCAAAATACATAACTTTTTAAGTGTAAAATTACATAGCTCATTGAGGGTTAAATAAGGTTTATGTTAATTTATTTTTAATCTCAAATGGAAAAACATCAATCAAAAATTTGTATAGTGTAGCATAGTGAGTAACTAAATTTCACATATTTAGAAGTCTTAATTTATCAATAATCGATACAATAAAAGAATCCAAAGATCAAATTTTGTATTTCCATATTATTAAAAAAATTAGTTTAAATGGAATAGAAATCATTACAACCAAAAACTATTTTTATAATTTTAATATAAAAAAATGAAATTAACACTGCAATATACCCTAAAAAAAATTAAAATCTAGATAGATAAAAATCCACACAACTTAGCTTAATTACAATAATTGTGTTTGTCAAGGCTTGGGATTTACAAATTATTAACACTCCAAGGATCATAGGTAAAGGCCAATATTTGGAATAATTTATATTGGAAAATTTCAAAATTACTATTTCCTTAAAAATATTGACAATTTGTTTACAAAATATTATAAATTATATTGAATTATAATTAAACTATTATTAATAGTGTAACAGAATTATCAACTAAAAATCATTTAATATAAAATATATGACATCCAATGTATCACCATTACCTCCATAATTATAACCAAGTTATTAAAAAAAGATCCCCTACATCACAATCAAACCAAACCTAAGAAAATCCTTACAAATCAAAGCTCAACTTGGTAAATATCTCACTCGACTTAATGGAGTTCGTTATATACGCTTAGATCTAATTTTAGGGCTCAAAAATTGGTAATAACACCCCTTAGAAATTTTCACTAATTTTTTTAGAACATTCAACAATCCAATAAAATCCCAAATGTAAAATAGTAGAGTGTTGTTCCATTCAATTTCATATTTCTCATCACTATCCTAAAAGTAATGTTAAATAACACCAATAGTGGGAATCTTGTAAATGACTCATTTTTTTATGATATCATATGTTACCACATAAAGGTATAGGGATTTATAATTTGATATGAGCATAAAAAATAGATAATAAGTACATCACAAAAATAAAAAGAAACCAAATTAAATAAAAAAAAAGGTAAATTTAATCAATATTATAATACCTCAATTCGATATGACCATGCGAAGGCCACCCTAAAGTGTTTTTAGATTGATCAGTTGGCCCTAAATATCAACACGAGTCCTTTCAACATGATTTGTCCTCACTCACGTGCTTCACAAAGAAATTTCAGAAAGTTTCTAAAACTTCCTAAGAGGGTGAGCTATCCTAAATTGCTCCAGGACCAACACACTTAATCTTGGAGTTTTTAGGATGGAATCACCAAAAGGATGGTATACCATGTTTATATAAGTAGTCATATCAATCTTTATAACACTAATGGGGGTATTACATTCACCCCCACTCAAATAATGTAATATCCTTATTATACCTCAACCACTAACTGTCTCATTATAGTTTTATTCCAAGAATTATCCCGCTAAGCAGCTGACTGGCTCATCCAAATTCAACTCCCAATCATGGTTTCACTCTGATACCATTTTTAATACTCCGAGTCTCTATGATCATATGGGGCTACCTTAGAGTACTTTCATATTGATCGACTAGCTCTATAGATCAACACAATTCCTTTTAGCATATTTTGTCCTCACTCACATGCTTTTTGAGAAAAAATTCAAAAAGTTCCAAAACTTTCTAGGAGGTTCACCCATCCTAAAAATTAATCTATGGCCATCACACCTAAATATGGAGTTCTTAGGAGAGAATCACCAAAAGGATGGAATAACATATTGATATAAATAGTCATATCAATCCTTATAACACTTTACTTAATTTTGGGGTATTACAAATAGTATCTCCTCAACTCTAGTATTTTGATTATCTTATATTGGTTAATAAAATTAAACATTAAAATCCATTAATAATTAATAATAATTAACAAACAAGTGCACAATAGTCAAGTTAGTAATATACAACAGTAATAAAAATAAAAAGCCAACACATAAAAAAAATCAATCTCAAAAAAGAAAGATTTCAAACATTCATATTCTGTATGTTGTATGCATTCTCATATTTAAGGCTTTAAATGTTTATCTATATTCATAAAAGTAGAAATTTTATTATTTCAACATAACATAATTGTATATATGTAACTGCACTCTATAATGCCACGTAAAAGGATTAAATAATAACATCAGACTACAACACTTAAGATACCATATAGAATGACTAGATAATATACTTTCATTTCCCTTTACTTTTCTCATTTGAAGTACATCACAACAAGTTATTAAAAGTTAACTACCTAAATGCATGTAAAATAGTTCACACAAGAAACAAATGACATTCATCTTCTCATATAAGTTGCACTGTGTTTTCAATTCAATAATATAATTCTTAATAGATTATACTATCTAGCTTTCTAATAACTTACCATTTTCCATTATTTCAAGATACATCAAAAAAGCAAGTTCTTTAACAAGAGAAAAAGATGAGGAAATTAAAAAAAGCAACAATAATTATAGGAAAAGACCAAGGGAAAACATATCATGACCAAGTACTTCACTCAAACATATATTTTTTTAATTTATTTTTGTATTATCAATTTTGCTTATTGTCCATGAATTATATATTACTATATTATAATACTTTATATCTAAATAGACTGAGAAAATAAATAAAAAAGCCTTAACAATAGTTTGGTAAACACAACATACAACTGACAACTATCACTATAAATAAGACAAATACAAATTAAGAAGCAACGAACCCTAATCAATATTTATACAAGTAACTATAGCAGAATAAATCAAATTAAATTAAACTAAAAGAAAATGTAACCAAATAACAAATAATTTGTGTCCAAACATAATATAACACTAACTACATCAAGTAATATAACAAATCATGTGGATAGAACTAAAGCTAGTTGTAATACCCCAAGATTCACTACTTTTTTTTAAAGCGAAAGAATTTAAAATTGGAAACCCGTGAATTATGAGGATGTTACCGCCACACTTAGTACCAAACCGGTTCTCTCCGATTGTTTTAGTACCAAATGCTAAGGCTAAAGAAAAGATTAAC
Source organism: Tamarix chinensis (assembly GCA_030549775.1). Taxonomy (NCBI): domain Eukaryota; kingdom Viridiplantae; phylum Streptophyta; class Magnoliopsida; order Caryophyllales; family Tamaricaceae; genus Tamarix; species Tamarix chinensis. The sequence continues at coordinate 57,417,411 of CM060177.1, read as the reverse complement.
ATTAGACTCAAACTAATAGTTCATAACAGAACTAAAAGAAGGATCATAATACCAAAAATCAGAGTATGCATAAAAGTTTATAAAAACTAATAAGATAGAAATCAGAGTGCGAAGCGAAATCAAAATTCCTCGAAGGGAATAATTTTACAATCCATAAAAGGTTTATTTGAAATACTTTATACAGGTAATAAATCAAAAAAATTGTGATATAAAAGAAATACCATAATGAAATAAAATCTCATGAAGAGAAAATACAGCCACGAAACTCTTGAACTTTGAGCCAAAACACAAGCTCAACACTCAACTCGACTGATGTCTCACACACCTGCACAAAGTCAGAAGTGCATACTACTCATGGGAATTAGCAGCACCCATGAAAAGGAAGATCAGTACGCTATGTACTGAGTAAGGTAACCGAGCACTAAGGCCAACACATAAAATCACATAAACCATGCATAAGAATAAAAGAACACAAAGACCATCATGATAACATAATATCGAACAATCATTCTAGTAGAAACATAAAAGCCCATTTATAATCCCGATTAATTACTTAATTAATCTCTGATTGGAAATCGATTTACACCATGCTTTTTATCAAATCCATATGAGTAGGGGAACCCCACTATTATAGACGATGGATCGGTCATGAGGGTAATATACCCTACCACTATTTTAGCTGGTGGATCGGTCGCAAGGGTAACATACCCTGCCACTATTCTATGTCAGTGGATCAGTCTGACCCTTTTCTCGTACAGTGTTCCACTATAAGTAATTAGTATTTTTTTAAGTGCCATAGCAAAACACTGGTTTGTGTTTATTGAGCTCGAGATCCCTGTAATATCCCAAAATCCTAAGTTTCGAAATTATGGCCAAATAAGGAATTAGTAGGGAATTAAACATATACATTTATTTACTTAAAATATAGAGAATCAATTAAGGTAAATTAAGAGGAAAAATAATAAAGAATTTAATTGGAAGAAAATTTGGGTATTTTCCTAATTCGTATGGGAGTTAAGGAAATTTGTCTAAAATAGTCTAACTAAGTAAAAAGGGGATTTATTTAATATTTTATAAATATTAACATTTTAAATAGCCCACAAATATTCTAAATAAATTATAAAAAAATCCAAAACCCTAAATAAAATATTTCTCTCTTTCTTTCCCCTCTTTTTCTTTTTTTTCCTTTCTTTTCTTTTATTTCCCTCGTCGGTTGGGCCTCTCCCCGCGGCCCAACCCTTCTCTTCCTTTCCCTTCTCCCTCCCCCGCAGCCCAGCGTCGTTCGCTGGCCGACGCCTGCGTGCAACGCAGCGTTTTGCCCGTCAACCCGCTGAAGCGCCGCGTCACGATTATTGCACCTTATAACCGTTGCCAGCCAACGTCACGATGACGCGTTTCAATCGTATAATTAATGAAACGACGTGTCGAGGTTATAAACATTATAACCGTTGCCGACCGGCCGGTTTCCTCCCTTTTTCTTTTCTCTCCCTGGACCATCGGTCCGCCCATGCCCCGTCTTCTTCCTCGCGCAAGTCTGCAACTCGCAGCCTGCCGCCGCTGACAGCCCTGTCGTCCGACGTCCTTCCCCTGCCATTCCCATCCCTTTTGTTCCCAAATCAACCCAGAAAATCGTCCTGGCCCTCACGCGTCTTGATTTTCTTTCCTTTTCCCGCACACCGCCAAATAGGCCTGCCAAGCCACAGACCTGCGACCGGCTGCCACCACCGGACGGCAACCTACCGCACCTACCCCCGCGTGTCGTCCCTCTCCCCTTTGTCGTTTTCCCCTCCTCAATTGCCTATAAATACCCCTCCCAAACGATCAAGGCAAGTCCTCCCCTCTGGACCTTACCGAAACCCTACCTCGCCGCCGCCAGATCAGACGCCCTTTCCGCCGCCTCTAGCAACCGCCACACACCAAAACCTTCCTTGCACCACCCTCCACGCAACCAAACCGTCTCTGCTCCCGTTCCTACCTCGCACATGCCGCCACAGTCGTGCGAAATCCCTTGCCCAAAAACCGTCCCCGTCACCTCGCGCCACCTTCTGCCGTGATCAACCTCCTCTCCACCTCCCAAAGTGACCAGTAGGTCCTCCTTTACCTGCCCATACCATCCTTACCCCCTACTTCCTTCTCCACCGGTCTCCACCACTTTCCACCACCTTCTCCCTCTTTCGGCCACCGCGTCCGCCACCGCGCGCCGCCGCCCTGCTCACGCCACCACCCTCATTCCACTCCCCTCTCCCTACTATCTCCTCTCCCACACTTAACCTTCCTTTTCCTCCTCCCATCTAGCCACCTTCCCCATATTTTCTCTCTTCTCCTCCCCCGTCGCCGCCACACCGTCCTCAGGTGGTCTTCCACTCATCTGAACCCTAAAACCCTTCTCTTATGCCACCCATAGTGGTTTATACCTAATATTAGTATTATCACACTTATTATTATTATTATTATTGTTATTATTATTACACTTATTATTATTAATAATAATATTACTGTTATTATTATTATTAGCTTGTTAACTAATACCATTTCCGTATTATCCTTAATGCTGTCATACTATCACCCTTCCAACCCTAACCCCTAGTATACTTAACTTAGGGTTAGTATCATTATCTTTATTATTAACATTCCTAATAATAATATTATTATTATTTTTAGTATGGTCATTACCATTATTAATTTCTGTGTTCTAAAGGTGTTATTTTCTTACAAGCCATAATCTCTCCCAAAACCCTAGCTTTGAACATACTTAACCATAAGTGTTGTAACTATGTAATATTGTGTTTCCATACCTAACACCTTTAACATTAGTGTCGTTTCTATTATTGATATTACCATATGCTAACTCTATTAGGGTGACAAAATATGGGAGCCCTTACACTATGTATTCAAAATGTGACTTTTATCATTACTACCTCTAGGAGTGTTGACTTGTTGATATTACAACCGTCGTATTCGTATTTTAATACCAACACCAACATAAGTATCACTATTAGAAGTTTACTATTACCATTATTATCATTATTTTACTATGTCTAGCAAACACTAATGTTATAAAGATGGGAACTAACGGGTCTAATGATATAGTGTAACAACGAGTTTTAAAACCAAAGATATATAAATGGGTAATACTTAGCATAATAATTTAGAGCAAAAACCCTAGTTGGTACAACGCCCCTACTAGGATAAGAACCCTAACCTTAAACTAGAATAAGGATTTATAGTATTTATAAGGGAAACTAATACTTAGCTTTTCCCCTTTTCATAGGTGACCCCGATCCGAGCCTTAAGGAGCTAGAGGAGCGTGCTCCAAGCCTGGCGTCGCCTTAGGTAAGGACGAAGCTATGGCCTTGTGCTATGTGTAATGTAATGTGTTGATGAATGATGAGCATGCCATGTTGATGTGTATTATGCATGTGTTATGAATAACCTGCTTTGTGTAGTGCAGCGTGGATCATGAGGTATGTTGTGTGTGCCATTATGTTATGCATGTATGCCATGTTCCATGTTTAATGTTGATGTTGATGATGTGACTTGTTATGGCCCTCTAGGACATGCATGCTAGGATTTTGGGTAGCATGAAATGATAATAAAAGAATAACGGGGAGGTGAACGTTTGGGAAGTTTGCATGGGGGATTTAGACCTTGCATGGGCGTGATCCTTACGTGGAAAAAGTTGATTTGGGTCGTAAGAAAGAGCTTGGGAGAGTCTTGGAATGATTGGAGACTTAGTATGAAAAATAGTACGTAAGTTGGTGCATAAGAGGCCTTATTAGGGTTTTGTGTGTAAGTGGGTGTTGGGGAGTCTGCATGGAGTGTTTAAATTATTCATGGGAATGAATCTTACGTGAAGGAAGTTGATTTAAGAAGTAAATAAGATAATGTCAAAGTTACGGGTTCATTGGAGACTTGGGTGCAAAATTTTACGTGGGTCGATGTAAGGGTGTCTAAGGGACCCAAATAGGGTTTTGGGAGAAAATGAGGAAATTGAGGGGTACAAGGGGTAAAAATGATCAAGGAAGGATATGGGAGTGATGAGATGTAGAGAGATGAATTCACTTATATGAGGATGAGTATGGGTTTTCTAAAGGAGAGGGGAGATTTGGGGTGAAAGAGGGAGATTACTTATTGAGGAAGTAAAGTGCTAGGGTTTGGGTGGCCAATTAGGGTTTTGTCGGTCACACGTGAACTTGGGAGATAAGGTAATACATTTGGGGAGTTTCATAATAAATATTAGGCGCGAGATAGAGAACAAAGTAACGTCTGGGTAAGTAAGAAAGAGTTGGGCCACATAGGCCCGACTAGGGTCTCCGAGGAGGAACCCTAGAGGGATGAGGACATACGGAGTCGATATCATATGTGTTGGGGTAGTCTATATTCTTGGAGATCGTGCCTTACTATATGTCACTATGCCTAAGTCTACGGGGGATGGATGTCGGGTGTGAGAAAAGGGTAAGTGTCTCAACATATGAGGTGGGCCCGCTTGAGAGGCAAATAGTAGTATGTTATTGGCATGCATGTCAAGGGTGTTGTGTGATTCAATAAGACACGGACAAGACACTAATAACGTAAAGCGAAAGACTGTTGAGCCGAGCCTTGTGCGATTCGTTCCAGTCCAACGGCTATAATAGTGGTCAGAGGCGTTCTGCCCTGTGCGTTTCATTCCGGTCCATCGGCTATAATAGTGGTCAGAGGCGTTCTGCCCTGTGAGTTTTGTTCCGGTCCACCGGCTATAATAGTGGTCAGAGGCGTTCAGTTCTGTGTGTTTATTTTCAGTCCACCGACTATAATAGTGGGGGCCTCGGCTCGATAGACCCAAAGTAAATAAGTTAAACCATGGGAAAAATACTAAGTACTTATAGTGGAACACCATGTTGAGGCAGGGCCAGTCCGGTCCACCGGTTAGAATAGTGGTCAAAGGCGTTCTGCCCTGTGTTTTTATTTCCGGTCCACCAACTATAATAGTAGGGTCCCCATGCTCACATGGATTATTGAAGAATGCGTGATATGGACTTAATTCATTAATGAGGATAAAGGATAAGACATCAAAAAGTGATTAGACCTATTCATGCATGTCATTGTATGTTATTTATGTGTTGAATGTGGGTCTTGTGTGCTATGTGTTGGCCTTAGCTCATCTATTACCTTACTCAGTACGTAGCGTACTGATCACCCGTTTCATGGGTGCTGCTCATTCCCACGAGCAGAGAGCCCTTCTGACCTTGTGCAGGTAGGAGATCTTGTTTGCGATGCCTACGACACCTACGAGGCATCGGGTGGGGCTTGAGTATTGAGACTACCTTGGTTGGGGCCGAGAGTGAGCCGACCGGACATCTTATTATTCCTTTTTCCGTCTGTCATGTTCTTAGTCGTATTTGTATTACGCTCGTATTTTGGAGTGAAAATCTTAAATTGTAATCCTAACGATATTTTAACTACTGTTGGCGCCTAATTTTCCCGGACATTTTACGTTGGCTATGCACTTACGCCTTGGTGGTTTTACTTCATGATTTTCTTGATCTAGCCTTAGCACTTGGTACCGGGACGGTAAAAGTGAACCGGTCCGGTACTAAGTGTGGCGGTAATACCCCTAAATTCATGGTTTTAACTTGTATGCTTCCGCTAAACCTTTGGAATTAAACGAAATTTTTCAGTAGTAAATTTTGGGGTGTTACAATCCCCCACTATTATAACCGGTGGGTCGGTCACACATAGGACATCATGCCCTAACCACTATTATAACCGGTGGATCGGTCACACATAGGGTAAAAACCCTAACCACTATTATAACCTGCGGATCGGTCGCACATAGGGAAAAACCCTAGCCACTATTCCTAACCGGTGGATCGGCCGGTGTCGTCTCAATATCTTCTATTTTAAGTAATTAATGTTTTAAGTATTTTATTCAGAAGCATTCACCCTAGACATGCATGAATCATTCCCTTTACACTTCATATATCACAAATCATAAATTTCATCCCCATAATTACATTTTAATCACCAAATACACATGATAACATAAAAACCCTAAGTAGCCACAACAAACCCTAATTGTCCACACAAACCCTAGCTTGGTCTCCTACGTACCCTTATATTGCTCCACGTACTATTTTTCATCCAAAGTGTTCAAATACCCAAACAACACTTACATTACCTTCCTCACATCCCAAATTAACTTTCTATACGTAAATTTCATGCACATACAGACTTTATACATCTCATGCAAACCCTAAAACTCCCACTTAAAAACCTTAGAATCAACCATGCAAACCCTAGTTCCATCTGTACAAAACCTTAGATTTTTCCATATAAAACTTTAGATTTAATCCATAAAAAACCCTAGATTAGATCCTCCAATGAAAAACCATAAAATCTACCATGCAAAACCTTAAGTTCATCCATACAAAACCCTAATTTTCTTTCATGCAAAACCCAAGATTCCTTCATACAAAACCCTAAATTCAATCCACACAAAACCAAAGATTCATCCATACCAAACCTTAGATTCAAACTATATAATAACCAAAAAATCATCTATATCAAACCCTAAATTCAAACCATATAAGACCAAAGATTCATCCATACTAAACCCTAAATTCAAATCATATAAAACCAAAGATTCATCCATATCAAACGCTAAATTCAAACCATATAAAACTAAAGATTCATCCATACCAAACCCTAAATTCAAACCATATAAAACCAAAGATTCATCCACACCAAACCCTAAATTAGATTCTCCCATACAACACCATAAATTAGATTCTCCCATAAAAAACCATAAATTACATTCTCCCACACAAAACCATAAATTAGATTCCCCCATATATCATCATAAATTAAATTCTCCCATATAACATCATAAATTAGATTCTTCCATATAACACCATAAATTATATTCTCCCATACAACCCATAAATTAGATTCTCCCATATAACATCACAATTTACATTCTCCCATACAACATCATAAATTATATTCTCCCATACAAACAATAAATTAGATTCTCCCATATAACATCATAAATTAGATTCTCCCATGCAAAATCATAAATTAGATTCTCCCATATAAAACATAAATTATATTCTCTCACATGAAACCTTAAATTTCCCATTTTATTCTTCCACTCATTAATCATTAAAATACTTAGGTCAACTCACATCCCTTGGTCAACTTCTTTCCCTATCCTCCTTTTTCATCCTTTCTCCCACACAAACCACATCAACACCCTCATATGCATGTCTTACAGGGTGATAACACATATCATGACATATACATAATACACATGCCATATAACAACACAAGAACATGCTTGAACTCCATGTCATACCATATACAAAATAATTACAATAATAACATAGGATGCATAACATACAAGGCATTTAATGCACATCAACACACAATAGGCCTTAGTAACACCCTTACCTAAAACGACACTGGTCTTGGAGCACACTCCTACGCCTCCTTAGAGCTTTAACTGGTCTCACCTATTATGAGGAAAAAACTAGAAATTAGACTCTCTCTTACTAAAAATACTATTAATTACTAATTTATTCTAATACTAGGTTTTTAATAAAATAATAACATATTAAGAAAAATAACATTAGCTAATTACTATCTTTGCTAAAGATATAGGAAATAATAGAAATATTATAATGGAGTAATAGTAATATTATTAATAATTATTATAATAATAATATATTAATATTAATAATAGTAATAATGGAAATAATAAGAGTAATAATGATAAAATTGAAATAAAAATTACAATAGGGCTTCAGCCCTCAACATAAATAATAATAAAAACATTAATAATAATAATAACAATAATACATATTCAAACTAGAAATAATTATTATTATTATTATCATTATATTTAAATAAATAAAATAAAATAAATTAAGGCTTATAAAAATAGGGAGAAGGGTTGAGAGGGTCTAGGGTTCAACCTTAAGCTAGTGGTGATAGGCGGCACCAGCGGTGGTGCACAGCGGCGGCGGTGGTGACGGTGGTCGGAAAAAGAGAAGAAAAGGAAAAAAGTTGAATGCTGGGAAGAAGATAGGGATAATGAAGGGGGAAATAAGGGTGATTATGGTTGCCCGGAAGGAGAGGAATAGAATGATGGTGGCGGCGTAGCCAAAGGTGGCGGTGCACGACGGCGGTGGTGGTGGTGGCTGAATGGGGAAGAAGGAGAAAAGGAGAGGAGGAGAGGGAGAAAGAGAAAAATAGAGGTAGGGGAAGATAGGGGAGGGTCTGCAGTACAGTTTGGGAGGTGAAGGAAGCGGCGGTAGTGGTAGAAGACGTGGCAGACGGCGGCGCGAAGGGTGGAAGGGACAGAAAATAGGTTGATTGATAAAAGAACTTTGCACGGGCGGGATGGCTCGTGTAGGAAGAATCGAGGGAGGGGAAAGGAACAGTTAGTTAGAGGACGGTGCAAGGATGAGTTGGGTGGCCAGAATGGGCAGCGAAGTTGGCCGGAGGCGGCGGAATTGGCGTCTGAAGGGGCAGTGGTGAAAAGAGATGATTTCTGGGTTGGAGACCAAAAACTTGATACAAGGAAGATCATGGGGTATTTATAGATTTTAGAAGAGAGGTTAGAGTTTTGTGGGTCGGCTGCGGGGTAAGGCGCGTAGGTTTTCGGTCGCCGACTGTGATGGTTGGCCGGTAGCAGTAATTTTTGGGGCAGAGATTATGCGTAGGAAAGAGAGGGAAACTACGCGAGAAATGGGAGGTGGATTGGTTCAAAATGGCCGGCGAGTCAGGGGGAAGAGAGAGGAAGGAAAACAGCCAGTCAAAGGGGTGAGATCGGTGACGTTAATCTCAGAGGTGTAGGTTAACGAAAATGGCAGGCTGTCGACAACGGGGGAAGAAGGAAGAAGGAGAAAGAAAAGGCTAGACCGTGCGGTTTTGGGCAAAAAAGAAAGAAAGAAAGAAGAGGGAGACCAGGTGGTCGGGCGTGGCTAATTTTTTTAAATAAAACGATGTGTTTTGGGGGCAAGAGAAGAAAAACACCGCGTGGGGATGGGCTCATGGCCCAGTTCGGTGAGGAGAAAAAATAAAGAAAAGAAGAAGAAGAAGAAGAAGAAGAAGAAGAAGAAGAAGAAGAAGAAGAGAAGAAGAAGAAGAAGAAGAAGAAGAAGAAGAAGAAGAAGAAGAAAGATAAGGAAAAAGGAAAAAATGAAAAGAGAAAAAAATAGTGGATTAGGTTAATTAAATTAATTAAGATATTTGGGATATTTAAAAATAATAATATTTAAATCCCTTTTTAGGCTAATTAGGATTTTTAAAATATTTTCCATAAATTCCATTTTAATTAGCAAAACTACCTAAGTTTCTCCAATTAGATTATTTATAAAATTCCTATGAATTTGAAACTATTTTCTCCTTCTCATTTTAAATAAAATAATTTATTTGATTAATTTCCAAAATAATATCCTTAATTATTTAAAATACCCAAATTTCTCCTAATTAAAATACTTATAAATTTCTTCTTAATTTTAATTTCCTTTTATTTTAATAAAAATAATTTATTTAATTAATTTTTATAATAAAAACTTATTTAACTATAATTTTTAAAATTAGAATTTTCAGAGCATTTTACTAGTAACAACTTTACTAGCCAAATAAAATGCATATGTTCCAATAACTATGAGAGGAGGAAAATACACATAAAAAATACCAAGCAACATAAACAAATCAATATATTAAATAGAATGCAATATACACCCTTAGCAAAAAAAATAAACTACACCCACAAATTTTTAAAAAAAAAAGAAGAAAAAAAAAGAACTCAAGTAATATACTAGAGCTTTTGATTTTATCTACATAAGAAAAACAAAACTAATATACTTTTAAGTGAAAAGAATTGTAACTAATATTAACAAAATTATCTTACCTCAATTTTGTTATATTAGTGCTTTCATGTTTACTTGCCTAAAAAAATTAACTAATATACTTTTATGTGAAAAAAAATGTAATCAAAATATTGCTATAATTATCATACCTAAAAACTTTGATGAGGTTTTTTCTACAAATCCTAAAGGGAAAAAAACCCCCTCAAAAAATTACTTAATATATCAAAAGAATTAAACCAATAATTAAAAAAAATCATAGTAGCGGATGTTACCTAAACTTTGATGATTTCCACAAAATCAAAGGTTTACACTTTATAAAGCAAATAATTCTCTGACTTGATAAGGGGGGAAAATAGATATTATATTACAATGTTGATCTCTAAAAAGCATACACTTGGCCACCAAAATTTTAAATTGAGACATTTGAAGTTAAAATTTGTACAAAAATAATTTCTTATTAAAATATATCAGAATCAAACAAAAGATCTATAAGGAAAAAGGTGAAAAATCAAAATTGTAAGTTAGGTATTGCTTTAAAATTCATACTTCAAATATTTTGTAAAACATATTGGTTAGACAAGTGTGGATAACTTTACCTCAAAAATATCATACAAGAAGAAAAATGTTAATACCTTAAAATATGTAAGCTTCCATTTACAAATATGAAAGAAAAAAAATCATGGATTTTACTTGAACATACACTATAATTACTTATATCAAAGGCCTACTCATTTGCATGTAACTAGACCATAACTTCATAGAAAAGTGAGATTATAGTGTTAATCTCTCAAGGGTAGAAACTCTATTGCCTGATATTCCAAATTAGACCATTAAAGTGAGAATTTGAAAGTAGGAGGAGGAAGGAGGAGGGGAGGAGGAGAGGAGGAGGAGGAAGAAGAAGAAGAAGAAGAAGAAGAAGAAGAAGAAGAAGAAGAAGAAGAAGAAGAAGAAGAAGAAGAAGAAGAAGAAGAAGAAGAAGAAGAAGAAGAAGAAGAAGAAGAAGAAGAAGAAGAAGAAGAAGAAGAAGAAAAGAAGAAAGAGAAGAAGAAAGAAGAAGAAAAAAGAAGAAGAAGAAGAAGAAGAAGAAGAAGAAGAAGAAGAAGAAGAAGAAGAAGGAAAGAAATAAAGAAATATAAATATATAAACTTCCACTATCATTAACTCATTATTCCATATTTAAATATTAACAATTAAAAGGGAAAATGTATATTATACACCATATATTTTTATTCAATTTACATTTTTCTATTAATTGAGAAATATTAATACAAAGTGTTGTAATTATAAATACTAGAATGATTTAAATAATGGTAGTTGTTTTATTAGATATATTGGGATACAAAATTTTGTCAACCTTGATATCAAAAGTTGGTATAATATGACAATATTTTGGTCATGTTTGTTAGAGAGTGGCTTGAAGAGCTTTTAATGATTTTGAGATAGATTAAATATTTTACTACATCAAACCTCTAATTTTAGAGTTTTTTGAAGAGATTTTTGGATTAAATGTTTAGGAAGAAAAGGTTCATTTTGCAAAAAACTCAAAAAGAGTAGTGTTTTGGATTGGCTTATTTAGAATTAGTTTTTTTTAAGTTATTTATAGTTTCAACCCACTAATAACTACCACAATTATCAAATATTACCAAACACGTTTATATAAACAATTAATATTATCTAGTGGTCAAACTAGCTAATATAATATGTTATTAGCTAACCGCTAATATAATCAGCCAATTGCCATAAGCTATCTGCTAATGACCAAAGAAGGCCTTTGATGGAGGCATTAATTATTTTATTATCTATAATTCAAAGATAAATTCAATAAAAATTTAGAAAGCTAACTAAAGCAAAATCTTAGTTGATGGAGAAGTTTTGTCTGTGAGATAATTTTGATAATCATAAAGTGTTGTAAGTATATTCCTTACAGAAAAATTAAGAAAAATTTACTTTTCAGAAATATAATTCCAAATTATGTGTTAATAAAATTCTCAAAAATTCATTAGTGTACATTATTACCTTGTCCCTTAATCTATGATCATTGGTTATTTTTGGTCTCGGATGACATAATTTTCAAAAATAGACGACTATTATTCTCTATCTCAAAAATCAAAGGTTAAAGAGGATAACTTTTTCATTTTTAAAAAGTATGGGTTTCATATTTGGTGTAGTATCTTCTTGCTTTTTGCTCTAGGTTATGAAATAATTAGATTTAATATATTTGGGATTGGTTATAATTGTAATTAATAATTTAGCTTAAAATATTACCAAACTAAAAATAATGGAAAAATTAACAAAATTATTAATAATTAATAAATAAATAAAACATACAAAATCCTTAATATATATATATATATATATATATATATATATAATATTGAAAATATGTAACTATTATAAACTAAATTCTTAAACATATTATAGTGCCAATCACTATATAACAAAAAAAAAATTACAATACCATATATGTGAAAAAAATTGGATTAATTCTAAGCATTGAAATAAATGATGCATATGTTTTTTTCATTAACAGTGAAACCCTTAATCTATATTTTTTGTACAATTAAAAAAAGGAATTGTTATAAAAAAGTTATCATGGAGATATGTATTGTTACTATAGTTATATGTTATGAAAATGTAAGTAGATGATATATCTAAGTTAATTACCTTTTGTAAAAATATTTAAGTTAATTTATTTGATATATAAAGGTAACATAGGAATGGTTACAAAGAACACTTAGAATACTTAGAATATACAAATAAATTTGTAAGGTTCAATGAAGCTATACTATTATAGATTGATATCAACATTAATTTTACCATTTCGTTTAATATTTTCTTTTTTGTATGCACAAATCAATCCATGAAAAAGATGCATGTGAAGGAAGTGTGTTGAACCCATTATAATCTTATAGATTATTATATTTTCTTAGTGACATTACAAATAGTAGTAAGTTATTTACCTTTATTTAAATCATTATTAAAGTTGTGTTAAAAGTATTGAATTATATTAACTATTTTAAGTATTATTGTATATAGGTTGCATTCTTAGAATTCTATTTATAAATTAAAGTATACCAATAATCACATAAACTTAATGTCAAGTACCAAAACTTCAAACATATGCACAAATATGGTAACAACATCTCATGTATCAATTGAAAGTAGTTTTGTCAATTTATCAAGATTATCAAAATTCAACTATTTGTAAGTATATTTGAGAAGGATTATGATAACCCTATTGTGGGACAATAGTTAGAATTTGATGAATTTTAGCATTCTCATTTTTTTAACATGTTCAAACATATATATATATATATATATATATATATATTCCTTGGTGTGTAAATGTTATTTATGTATCAATCAATTATTTTTCCATTAAATGATTATTCTATGTAATTTAAGCTTATATCGATACTAAAAGCTTACAATACCCTATACATCTTAAGTAATATAGTATGAAAAATATTAAAGTCAAATTTATTTTCGTAATGTATCATAATTATACGCATTTATATATGATAAAATAAAAGAAAATAGTCGAATATTATCATCTAGTATATAGCTATGAATGTATTCCTATATGTTTATTGAAAATTACCTCATTTTAAAAGTCTCATATTAATTTTATGATGTGCCAATAGTTATTTTTTAATCCATTACAGTCATAATTAATTTTTATTTTAGATAACATTTATTTATAATATAGTAATGTATGATATTTTACATGTCCACAATTGATAAAATAAAACACAATAGTGAAATACCATCTGACATACAAGTACAAATTTATTCATATATGCAAATCAAAAATTAATTTATTATAAACATTTGATATAATTTTATGACACGTGTAGGTTATTTAGATATTGGAGATCTAACATATGCAAGTGGATTTTACCAAAAAAATGATACAAAGAAAGAATGCATGAAAGTCTATCATCTCAAAGTTTAAAATACTATTTATGTTTGTATGCAAGGAATAAATCACCTCCCCCTAATAAGAAATCCTCCTAGAGTGTTGCTGAAACACCCTAATTTTTCACTACAAAAATTTTTTGTTTAAAACATTTTAGAAGATTAAAATATACCTAGGAAAATTGGGGTATTACCGCCGTATCTGACATAGGATAGACATCAATCACCTATCCTATATCCGAAACAAGGCTAAAACTAACCAAAATATTTTAAAATAACAAAGAGCATGAATAAAAGATTACATTAACAATTTTGAAAGATTATTTACATCGAAGAACCTTAATGGTCCCCGATCAAGTCATTATAGTAATACAAGTAGATAAAGTAAAGGGTTATATTAAAAAAAATTAAAGTACAACAACAGGATTAAAACTATAGCCCGCCACGAACCCCCACAATATCTCCAAATGGCCAGGCTCTCAAGCCTCGAACCCCAAACTAATGTAGGCCCTCTACTAGCCATCCTTAAAAACCTACACATGACACTCTACTCATGGGAATGGGTAGGTGACTGAACAAATAAGCACATTAGTACGCTACATACTGAGTAAAAAAAGTTGCTCCCTCAATGGTCCCACAAATATGCAAATTCTATCTTACCTGCATATAATGTTTAACATGTGTTATGCTAATGCCCTATACATAAAGTTAAGAGTATATTAGGGCATGCTATCATGCATAACTCAAATAATGCAGAATATATCATGCTTGGTTTCACATCATAATCACTTAGGTACTCACACATGTAATAGCATGTTAAATCCAAGCAACTACTAGAGTTTATTTTCAATTACTCAATCCTTTATATTATACCATTTCCTTATCAACATGTTGAGATAGGTTAAAATTCATACAACATTTTAATTAATAAACGGATAAGCACTTAAGCCGTTATCCACATGTACGAACTAGATTTTATCCATTTTGGTCATTCAAGCATTTTCCATCCTTATCAAATTATTCATATTCACTTATTCATTATCCAGATCTTAATCATCCATTTACTTATCATTCATGCTTCATTATTATCAAGTGATAGACTATGCACCACCCTAGGGTCTCACATACCATGGAAGCCTATCCAAATAAGGGACATAAAGTCTAGGTCGAAGCTAATTTATAGGTAGACATAAGTAAAGGCTAAAGCCAATCATTAGAATGGACATAAGTTTAGGCTAAAGCCAACCAATATGGACGTAAGTATAGGCTAAAGCCAACCACCTAGGTAACTAGACCCTTTAGTATCCATAGCCCCTAGTACATCATCAGTGTCTATAATAGGTAAGATACCAGGAGCTCTTAGGATCCCGCCTGAAAGCAAAGCCCGAAGGCACCAAAAACGTCCAAAGGTAGACTAGCCCCTGGTTGCTAATCGATGATCGGGTAATCCAGACCCATACTCAACTCGATCGTCTTTCACTTTATGGGTTTAGTACATTATTAGTGAGAATAAGTGATAATACAAGGCCCATACAAAATCAAGCAAAGTATTTTCCATGTTTATTGTAATACCCCCCAAAATTTTAAGACCTAAAATTTAATAAATAACCATCATTTGTGATAATTTAATTTTTAAATTTTTTTCAATTTAATTATTTTGTGGATTTTTAGTGTATAAAATTGGATATGAATATGTAATAAATTAAAATAAATATTTTATTATTTTATCATACTTATTTTATTTAAATAATTTTTTAAACTCATATTTTACTAAAATTACCCTTTTAATTTTAAATAAATTAATTTATCCTTATAAATAATTAAATACCCTTATTCTAAAAATTATTTTAATTTTATTTTCCCTTTTTCCTTTCTCTTTCTCCTTTTCCTTCCTTTTTTCTTTTCCTCCATTTTCCTTTTCTTCTTCTTCGGGTCGCCCGACCTGCTTCCTTTCTTTTCCCTCAACATTGGGTTGTTGGCCTTTTCTCCTCCTCCCTTCTCCTAACCCCAACCTCGCTGCCCCAGCCTGCCTACCTTTCTTTTCTTTACTTTCCTCCCCCGGTTGGGCCAGTCTAACCTCTTCTTCTTTCCCTCTTCCCCACACGCACAGGGTTGACCTACTCCCCTTCTTTTCTTTTCCTCGCTTGACTGGCCTACGATCCCCTTCTCCTTCCTTCCTCGACTAAACGCCCCTATGGTAGCCTGTAACCTCCCTTCCACTAACTCCCTTGCAACCTACCATTACACCCTACCTCTCCTCCCCCCATCCCTTTCCTTCCATTTTTGGGCCACACACACCCCTACACCATAGCCCCTCACGTGTCATTTCCTTCCCATTTCTCCATTCCTTCTCACTACCATCATGCACCCTACCACCTAAAACTGCAGCCACCTAACCAGCCACACCTACCTTCCTTCCTTCTTCTTTTTCTTCTCCGTATCTCCCCTTTCTCTTCCCATTTTCAACCTCCCTCAATTCCCTACAAACTCCCCTCTTTTCTTCCTTTTTCCCTTCTCTTCTCCTCCCCTATTTCTGCTCCACTACCCCCAACCACCACTACTATCACCGAACCAACCACCACAGCCATCCCCTAACATCTCCTTCTACCTCCCTACATCACCCAATGATCCTCACTCACCCCTACAGTCACTCTTCCCCTCCTTTCTTTATCTTTTCCCCTTCTTGCCCTCCACACTGCACCACCACCATGGGCCACCTTCCTCCCTCTTCTGCCGCCTCCACAGCCATCACTGTACACCCTGGCACCTCCCCTACCTCCACCCTTTCACCTCTTGGCTGAAATCCCCTTGTAGCCTCTCCCTTCTTCTCTTCTTTTTCCTTCCTTATTCTCCTTTACCTATCCTTACACCCATATTCCCGGCCATGCAGTTGCTGTCGCTGTTGCCCTAAGCCACCAACCTTCAACCCTTAACCACCACCTACACCCTTACTCCCTCCCTACACCCAACCACCGCCTTCACTCCCCTCTACAAGCCCTCAACCCAACCTCCAAGACCCTTACCTGAGCCAACCTCCTCCCTTCTCCCATCCCCTTCTTCAATTATTTTCCTTCTTCATACTATGCATGTAGCTCACCCTGCCGTGCAGTGTGAGTCTACTACACCTTTTTGGGTAATTTTGGCAAATTTTTGAGGTATGAAAATAGTTAGTATTAGTATGTATTAATTAAGATTTTGATAAAAATTATTCTTTTTATTTTATACTTCTATTATGCTAATTTTCTTATATTATTTTTAGGTACTAATTTTTACTAATCAAAGCTTAAATCTTTACTAGGAGATCGGTAAAGTTTAATTATTGTTGGAAATAAGGTAACCATTATACTCTACTAAAATGTGTGGATATACGTATGCTAGCACATTAGAGTTTTTAATATGATTATGTGCATATTACATGATGTCAAGTGTATTATGACTTGTAGCATGTGTTGGTTGTTGAAATGAAAAGCATGTTAATTTATGTGTCATGTGTAAAAATAATGTTTAAGGTAGGAGCCTTATTGTTAATGACAGTGTTAAATACATATGTATGACATGATAAGCTAATGTAGCCATAGATAATATTAATATAATCCCTAGGGGCATTTTAGTAGTTTTTCTTATGTAACAGGTGTGGCGTAAATAAGTATGTGTAGTAGGATAATGAGTATTAATAATAAATAATAATCGATGGTGGTGTTGGATGATGTACATAGGCCATGGATATTAATGTTTTATGTGGTAAGGATAATTTAGTAAAATTGGTATAATATGGGCAAATTGGTAATTTACAAGAATAAAAGGAATAATATGGTAATTTAATAAGTAAGAAGGGCATTTTAGTAATTTTACATGAAAAAGGGGAAAACTTGGTAATTTTTGTGACTAAGAAGGTATTTTGGTAAATTAATTAAAGGAGAAGGGTATTTTGGTAATTCATCATAAAGGAAGGGTATTTTGGTAAATTTGTGAGTAAAAGGGGTAAAATGATAAAATAATAAGTAAGAAGGGTATTTTGGTAATTTGGCATAAAAGAAGAATAACTTGGTAATTTGGTAAGTAAAAGAGGTAAACTGGTAATTTAGTAGATAAGATGGATATTTTGGTAATTTAGCACAATAAGGGGTAATTTGGTAATTTAACTAACCAACTGGTAATTTTGTAATGTTAATAAGTATGAAGGAAAATTTGGTAATTTGACTAACCATAGGGTAATTAGGTAATTTTAATAAGTGTGAAGGGTAACTTGGTAATTTATCAAACAAAAGGGAGATATGGCAATTTAATAAACCTGAGGGGTAATTTGGTAATTTTAACAAGTATAAAGAGTATTTTGGTAATTTAACTAACTGGAAGGAAAATTTGGTAACTTAACAAGTATGAGGGGTGAAGTTGGTAATTTAATAAGTATGGAGGGTAATTTGATAATATAAAAAATATAAGGGGTATTTTGGTAATTATACAAGCATGAAGGGTAATATAATAATTTGGCAAGTAAAACGTGGTAACTGGGTAACTTTACAAACAAGAGGGGTACTTCAGTAATTTTGTAAGTATGAAGGGGTAAATCGGTAAATTACAAATAACACGTCAATAGATTAAATAAGCCTCCATAATAAGACAAAGTAATAATAAATCACGGGATAAGGGTATTTTGATAAATCAGTGAGTATCATAAGAACGTGGCATAACTTAGGGTTGAATGAATCATTAAGGGTGCGATATTGTGTTTATCTCATATTCATGAAAGAGATGCCTTAATCATTAATTATGCATGAAAATGTGTGTTGGATGTGATAGAAGTATATGTTAGGGTTTAAGTGTTCCATGATCCTTCAATATAGACTACCAGACCCTAAGACCATATTATGATTATGATAGAATAGCCCTTTATGGCATATAAATAAATGGAAATAAATTCTAAAATGGAAACGGATGATATAAGGATGGCATTAGTGATTTATTTAAGTTAACATGGATAACCATATGAAAAAGTACTACTTAATAATAACAAAAACAAATGGAAATGATCAATATGTGGTTGTGGTTTTTCTCATGGTCACCTTAACTATGACACTAATAATTAAAGTAGGAGACCTTAAGATCGGAAATGGTGGCTCTTTAGGGGTTGCTACCCTAAAGACATGGTTTAGCCCACGATTGTTCTAATATTTGTTGGTATGCCTTAATGCCCCAACCAAGACCTACATCTTACTCTATCTAACTCTAATGACCTAATTAGGGAGTATACATACTTATGAATTAATTGTCCTTGTCAGTAGGGTACTGTGTTTCCTTGTGTACCAATGTGACCAGGGTACTTTTACGTCCTTGATTAGATGGTTGAAAAGTACTTTGTTTGTTATATGCATCAGTATGACTGGTGTACCTTTGCGTTTCTAGGTCCTTGATCTCCCCCTCGAGTTAAATAAATGGACTTTTTGTGTTAATTAAATGAAAAGTACTAAACATGTAAAGTGAAAGATTATTGAGCCAAGCCTAGATGGATTATATTATATGTACTGGTCCACCAATTATAATAGTGGCTAGGAGCGTGTTGCCATGGAGTATTTTTTGGTCCACCGGCTATAATAATGGGAGATACCTAACTCAATAAATAGAAAATTAGATGTTAATAAATCATGAGAAAATACTAATCACTTAGAGGGGTACACCATGTGAGTCAGGGCCAGATCGATCCACCGACGATAATAGTGGCCAAGAGCCTTTTGCCTGAAGATCAGTCCATCGGCGAATAATAGTGGCCATGTGTGTTCTACCCTAAAGTGTATTCCAGTCCACCAACTATAATAGTGCAGTTCCCACACTCACATTAATATAATTCGAGAGATGATGTTAAATGATGTTTAATTAATGGCTTGAGACCAAAAGTGTTACTTTCATCCTCATGAACTATTGATATGGTATAATTATGGCTTTAGTGCATGTCACTCTTAATAAGTGCTGGAGGTGTTAAGTAAATGGAACTTGTACTATAAAACTCTTATTGGCCGATGTGTGTAATCGTTCTTACATGGCTATGATTATTTATATGTCTGCGTATGATATTGTCTTTACTTCTATTTAAGTATGATGTGTTGCATACACGCCTTATCTTTTAATTTGGCATAAAGGGTTACTCGGTACCATACTACTGAAAGGTTCTATTTGTGGGCCCCTACCTATTCAATGGGTAGTGTCCCTTTGTAGGTTAGTTGTAGATGATATTCAAGTTGGTATAGAGTACAAGTGTAAGAATTATCCAAAAAACTTTTAGGGTTTCTCTTTAAATCTTGTTATTTCCTTGTTTAAATATGTTATTCTTATAACCACTGATCGTGGATTTTTTTATATTTTGTAATATCTTTATCGCACTACTCTAATTTAAATAAAAGTTGAATTTGGGTAGATTGTATTCTATTTTTTTAGCCTTAACAATTGGTACGGAATCATAGGAGGAATTATGTCTGGTACTAAATGTGGCGGTAACATTTTCAAAATTTAAGGTTTTTTACTTCTACTAATTTTTAAATAAAATGAAAATTTTCACTAATGAATTTTGGGGTTGTTATATGTATTCCATATCAACCCTTTCCTTTCCATCTTCCCAACCATATGGGTTTCTATTTACCCTTGTCCAATATTATTCATATCCACCATATCATTTTATTTAAGCCCAAGCTATATTTCATTACTCCTTTCTCAATATTATCACATACTATAAGTGGATTACCCATTTAACCTTTACACTACTCATAGAGTATAACATAAATTATAATTCATTTAACCCTTCTTTTAGGTCATTAATCCATGATAAAGTATTTATTTTATCCCATTAATAATGATAGAATAGTCCCAAAAATTGCCCCAAATCGAAAGAAAACAAACCACACAAACCAATCGAATAAGTTGATCAGTTTGGCCAACTAATCGATCAGTTTAGGTAGACCAATCAATCTATTTAACTCAACCAAACCATGATTTTCCTCAAACTGATCGATCAGTTTGGATAAGCCAGTCAGTTGTTCCTAGATTATTAGATCAATTTTGCCCAACTATTCTATGGGTTTAAGTATAGAGTAAGACTAAGGTCTCAACATGCTTACAAGTCAACGGGTTGGGTTAATCAGTTTACTATTTTAGGAACTAGTTGATCAGTTTAACCAAATCAATTGATTAGTTTGCTCTATAACAACATTAAACCATTAATTTAAGGTATAATCATGATTATAAATAATCCTTAACCATATTAGAACATGTATCAACATAGCTTAACACATTTTCAACTGAATTCACTTGCATATCTTAACGTTAAATCATCATATCCTATTTTTATCAATTTTTCATGTTTTTTGCTCATTATATATAATATATCCATCCAAATCACTTATGCAGACTATATACATTCATTCTAACATACAAAATCAACTTAAAAGAACTCATATATTGGGTAGGAATACTCATAAATCATTTTAGAAGTAAAAATCACTTACTTAATGCAGGTAAAATTATCCTTTAACAGAAATTTCAAATGTAAAATGCTCAGATTTTAAAACCTTAAAACCATAAATCTTAAACTCAGAAATTCACACCAAAACCTTGTTAACTGTTGAATTGAAAGGATAGGGGAAAAAGGGAACATACCAAATTAAAGTAAAAAAAAGGAAAAATTGAACTGAACCACTCAATCTTCTTCCCAAACCTAACTCTTCCTTGTTTAACAATTAAAACAAAAGAGAGATAGATAAAAGATCAAAAGAGTGTAAGGTAATCGATTATAAGGTTTGAAGTGCAAAAATTAGGGAAGGTGAATACAAAGACTAAGGGATTTCAGTGGCTGAAAGAAAGGTGCACAAAAGGAGCGATTGGGGCAATTTATAGCTAACTAATCAAGATGAATAATAGAGGGTTCAAAAAAAATTAGAAAACCTTAGATATTACTATTTGAATTCAAGTTAAACAAATGGATTTCGTTTAATATATGCTAACCTATTCTCCAAAGCTCAAATGGTGTGTCTAGAGAATGCAAATCCATTAAACCAAAATTAGAATTCAAAAGAGAGGTAATGGAAGGTTAACATGGAAGAAATCTTCTTGCTGCTTAAAATCATGCATAAGATTGAAGCATTGATCTAAAAAAAATGTATAGAGAGAAGAGATGGAAGAAGACAAGGCTAAGGTCCTATCTCCTCCTTAATTTTCCCAATCGACCTCTAGATTGATCTAAGGTAATATTTTAGACTAAATACATCATAAAAATGGTTAAAAATCTCTTAGGAACAATTTAGCATAGATTGGTAAAGTTCCATTTAAGTATAAGAAATTTTTCAAAAAAATCTAGTTCGAAAAGTATGTTGATTTGGGGCTACAAGTCAACTTTCTATTAACTAGTTGATTGGTTCCCACAAATAGTCAATCGATTTAGCCAAAAAAAATTATTTTGCTAAAATAATAAACCAACCAATCGGTTTGCTTAAAAGCTCAATAAACTCCAATTTCCAACCTTATTTCAAATCAAACTTTATACAAAGTTATAACATTAAATCAGAATCAAATGCCCAAAATTTAGCTCAATTCTCATTCAATATTTTTCAAAAAAAAATAATGGGGTATTACAGTTACATTACTTGTTATATTTATATAATGATAGAAGAAAATGTTTTCTTGAACATATATGGCCATACAATAATATGTTTTGTATCACATCCATGGGGGAAATGTTAATAGGAATTTGGAAATTTTAAATTCTCCTCCAATATTTAGACTAAACAGTCAAAATTATCATCTTATGGAAGGTTTATTGCTAGCCAAAGGTTCAATGCCAAATTTGCACTACTCTACATTTAAAATATAGAGAATGAAATTGAAATTTGAATTCATTCTATTAGGTGAGGTTTATAAAGATCATTGGTAATTTTTGATTCATTTTATCATATTTGAAATAGATGGTTCTAATTGTGTGTTAAAATTTGATTTGGTATAGGGAAAATGAAACCTTGAACAACCTCTATACATTGATTATCTATGAATTAAAGATGATACTTAATGAGAATAATATGTTCATCAAATTGTTTAGAATGGCTAGAGAAAATTAGAAAAAATGGGTGTTCAAATGTAAATTTAAAGCTAATTGGTTAAAGGATTGATGATGGAAGAACATATAATCTACCTATATCTTTATAAGTTACTAGATTAATTGGTGGTGACTTTGATGCATCATTGGGTGATAGAGATATCTTGGCCGAAACTAAAATGGAAATGCTCAAATACATTAACCAACTACATGCTTTACATCTTGGGTTATCATATTCTTAACTATCTCCATATGGTGAAGATAATTATAGAGAAGACATTTCTTTAAAATCTTATGGGGGAATTAATAAATGTAGTTTAAAGTATGTAGACTCAATAGAGTAATTTTTTCATATCATTTGTATGAAACGATAATCATCAGTTATATTATATTCCATGGAACTTCTACAACAATTTATTATTGATGTATATACTACGGTTGAGTCTTCAAGATTAACATACATTAAGTTATGTACAAAAAAATTACGGTATGAAGTATATAAAGTGATAATGGTTGTAATTTAAATGGAGGTACTAATCCATAAACACAATAAAAATGAGTTCTATTACCATCTTCATTCACTAGTGGTGCTCAATATGTGAGTTAGAATTATCAAGATGTTATGAAAATTTGTAGATAGGTTGGTTGTATTGACTTTATTAGCACATTTATTTACAATCCAAAATGGAATAAATGGTTTCTTTTGTTTAGATGGAGGCCTCAAGGCTAAAGATCACTCAAATATTGTTTGTCATGTTTTTAAAATAAAGTTGAATTGTCTCTTAAAAGATTTTTGCAACAATAAGATATTTGGAACCGTTAAACCAAGTAATATTGTATACTTACTTTATCAATTATATTAGTCATCCATCAATTTTATAATATGTTATAACTTTCCTTTAGGTTGTTTCAATTGAAGTTATATCTACTATTGAATTCTGAAAGCATGAGTTGCCACACGTACATATATTATTATTTTTTGTAGAAAAAGACAAGTATCCAACAGGAAACAATATTAATAAATTTATTTCAACTAAAATTCTAGATAATATCATTAATCCTACCATTACACATTAAATGAAGATTATATGGTACATAAACCATGTGGTGTTATTAGAAGAAACTCCCCTTGCATGGCTAATTATCATTATATAAAGCAATTTTCCAAAAAGTTTATCTAATCCATAACTATTGATGATATATAGATATCCCATGTATAGAGAGAAACATCACATAAGAATAGTGGAGAAGATTAAATTGCCTCTTGATAATAAGTTTATTATTATTCACAATCATTATTTGATGCTAAAGTATGGTGCACATCTAAATGCTGAGTGGTGTAATCAGTCTTGCTCTATTAAGTATTTATTTAAACATGTTAACAAAGGCCATAGTCATGTTACTGCCTCTTTATATGGAAATAAAAAAAGAGTATTATATATTAGCAAAAAGGCCAATGAAGTTTAAATGTACTATGATTATAGATATATATCATTATGTGAGGTATCATGGAAGTTATTCAAATATGATATTCAATTTAGGAATTCGTTAGCTAAAAGGTTAGGCTTTTATCTTCCAAATTAGCAAAGTGTTATTTTTTTATTATGATTCAATCATGATGTTGTTGATTGGTTATTTTAATACCCCCACTTGGTAGGGTACATAATGTGTACTAATCTATGCATTTGATGATGATAAAAGTGTGTTTAATCTTATTTTAGAAGTGTTTCTAGGAATAGTATGGTTTTGGTTGAGCTTGGTTTGGATTTTAGAAGATAATTGGTTTTATCAGAGAATTAGTCGACTGGTTGGAGGTACCAATTAACTATTTTATTCATTAAATTCAAGTTTTGAAACTAATGAACTGATTGATTGGTTTGGGGTACCTATTGACTAGTTCAACTGAATTGAATGTTCTTCTGACTTGATTTTCACTGTGAATCTTTTCCCAAAACTTTTCTAGCATTGTGATTATGTTTTGAGTAGTTTTTTATGATTTTTATAAAGATTTTAACCATGCCAAACTTGTTTTATTGATTTGTAACAGATTCACAAACAATTAATTCATGACTTCAACTCATTTATTTTCTTCGTCCTCGTTTTCTCTCTCTACTACAAGATTCCTAGGCAATTTATTTGCTCCTACAACCTCTATAGATTCCTAAAATTTGATTCCCTTCCTTTGTTACCATTATTCCTTTCTTGTGTTTGAGATTTTTGAGGCACATTACCTAGAACACTACAGTTTCATCAATGGAG
The DNA here is from genome assembly GCA_030549775.1 of Tamarix chinensis. Lineage (NCBI taxonomy): Eukaryota > Viridiplantae > Streptophyta > Magnoliopsida > Caryophyllales > Tamaricaceae > Tamarix > Tamarix chinensis. The sequence goes on along the minus strand of CM060177.1, from coordinate 57,392,304 downwards.
CTCAGAGGTAGAAATGCTACCTTTGAACCTTCGAAACCTACACTTTGAATCTTAGATTAGGGCTAGGTTTGGGGTCTCAATTTGTACACTCCCTTACCCTTCTTCATTTAACGAAAATCCTCAGTAATTTAAAATTAAAGTCTTCATCTTCTCCTTTATTCCCTAACCTCTAAACTACCTTGTTTTTCTTCACACTTGCTTTTCCACATTTTCTCTCTTTGACTTTTGTTGCTAATCTTCCTTTAGTCTTCTAATCCTTTTTCTAGCTCATTTTCATTTTGATTTTAAGCAATATGGGGTTAGATTTGGCAAATGAGTGAGAGTTTAGCTTTCATATCTAGTGTTCTATGTTTTCTCATTTAGAAGTGTATGAAATAGGTTTGGATTTTCATAGACATTTTCTATTTTGGGTGTGTTGCTCAACACTTTTGAGGTAAAGAATTGTCTTCCCTATTTTGTGGGAAATGGTTTGAATAAGTAAAGTTATATTATATATTTTAGTAGAAAATATAGGTTCTAATGATAAGAATTCATATAACATGCAAATGTTGAAATAATGGAGGAGTTGGTAACAAGGTTAACTTGTAGTCTTGTATGCATGAGGCTCATAAATATGGTTTGTTCTTCGTAATGTCTATGGTATTCTTAACATGTTGGTTACATATCATGTATAATAAGATGCATAGATTTTTCTCATATAGGTCTAGTAAGAATAAAATGTGATACATGCCTTTTTATAATTCTTATTAAGTCTACAAAGTGCAAGCATAATTCTATGGATATTTCCATCATAATTTTGGTATTTCACATGTTGATTCATGAATAATTCTTGTTATGAAACTTAAATGACATGATATTGATGTTCACATTGATTGAGAAAAGATTATGTAATTTAATTAGATGTGTGTTTGTTGGGTTTATTTTTGCCCCAATGGATTGATTGGTCTACATGGCTGAATAAAGAGTCCCCAAGACCAATCGACCGATATGGTATAGCCATCGACTGGTTGCCCTATGACTTTCATGGTCTTGGTCTCAGGTTAAACCCATCAAGTGATTTGACTAAACTCTTCAACTAGTTCCTAGTCCAATTGGTTGGTTGGTCTGTAACCCCAGTAGTATTTACCTTAAGTTAGACACATTAATCGATTTGACCAAATTGGTCAATTAGTTCTCAGAATAGTCGATCGGTGAGGTTGACTGAATGACTGGTTAACCACCACTAAGAAGGTTGGAAGTACCCTGACCAATCAAATGGTACATGAAACTAATTGATTAGTCAGTGAGACCCATCAATAGGTTTTGGAAACCCATCAGCTAGTCTTGACCGATTTTGCTTTTTTTACCTATTTCTTCCCAAATATGATGTTTTGAGTTTTCTCATCATTGAATAATGATCTAAGATGCTGGTAGCTATAAATTTGCCTAGATTAATGAACTTTCAATAATGGATTAAAGTTAGTAAAGAGAAATTTTATCCTAGTTTACCTTAATTTAGCATGTAGTCCTTTCTTTTGACTATAACATGAGTAGAAGATCATATGGATAAAAATGGACTCTTCCTATGGTTAGTATTTATGTAATGAATCAAAATGATGAATAATATACCTCTAATAACTTATATCATAACCTTAAAATGTGAAACCTTGTAAGTTAAATGACTTAGCAAGAATAGAAGAGAAGAAAATAACATTGACACATATGGTTACCTTAAGTTGACCTTATCTATAAACAAGAGCTTTCACTTAAATATTGAAATAAAGGGATAAATAATTATGAGTTAGGATTGGAATCTAGTTGAACTCTAATTGGAACTTCATCCTTATCCTTAGGGACAAATTGAAACATCCTTTAATGAAAGGTAAGAATATGGTTAAGAAATGAGCTATGACTTTGACCTTGGTCCTAATCTTTGACTTAGATTTGAATTATGAACAAAAGGGAATAAATGGAAATCAAATTTTCGCTTGGACATTTATGGAGGATGTTAACATTATATAATCCCACCCCTTGGCATAATTGATCATGTAATGGACTTGAAGATACCCTAAATTGGAATACTTGATGATGTGAGAACCTTATATGGGTGAATTGAATTTAAATGGCTTGTTATTTGGTGTGATATTATTTTTGGACCTTTATATGATATGACATCTTGATCCAATAAGATATTGATCATGTAAAGTGGAACGAGCACCATGATAAGATATTATTTGTGGGCCACCTTTGGCGAGATCTAGATGATCCTAGGATCCTTATTAATCTCAATAACTTTCCTACTCTAGACACTAATAATTTACTAGGGGGTATCGATACTAAAGAGTCCAGTCACCATATGATGATTATTTGGCGTGAGTCAAGACTTATGTCCATCAAGTTACTTTGGCATGAGCCAAAACTTATGTCCACCAGGTTGCTTTGGCATAAGCTGGGACTTTATGTCCATTTATTTGGTTTGACTTCCATAATATAGATAGACCATAGAAAATAGTCATACCTATTGCTCAATAACTTGGGGTAAATAATTCTATGATCACTTATTGTTCAATAATTTCATAAAGGAGTCCTATATCCACCTAACACTAAATAATAACTGGAATGAAACCTAAGAAGTATTAATTGGCCTTATCTTATTTATTCTTGATCTTGATATGGTTATTTTGCTGATATGAGGCATATGTTTGCCTTTTAAGTACTTAAAGCTCACACCTCACTTAATGATGAATATTTTGTATAACTCACATTTAGCTTCCTTAAGTTCTATGTCAATCATATGTTTCCTTTGAATGCCACGCTGTGGTACATTTATATGTTTTCAATATGTTTACATGAATGATCACATGATCTATTACCATTGTAATCATGATCTACCTATTGTAAAATCCATGATTGAAAAGACATATATGTAATTATGATTTTATATTACACTCCAAGTTATACTCTAAACACTGTTGTGTGGATGGTCTAAGTAATCCATGCTCCTTAAGAAGGCAATATATATGTTATAATATGTATACCTTTATATGTTGGTATGATTATGATTAAGTATGTTTCAATGGATCTAAATATATCTTATATGATCTATGTGATTGTAAGTGAGTGGTCCATCATCCTCTCAACACAGTTGGGTTAAAAATAGTAGGCATTCCCTAAAGCTCTCTTTTATGCCCTTGAGTGATCAAGGCACTTCTCATTTAAAAATGATTTATTATAGGTAGTGTTTCCTTCTAATATATCTTATATGGATTTTGGGTCTATATATGGGTTGTAAAACTTGATTTTCCTATCTCCAAATGTTTTCTTACACACTCTACTTTTTCTTCGTGAACTCTATTATTTAAGATGTCTTCTTAATGTGTTTCATGGACCTAGAAATTATGAAGATGTAAGATGCATTAATGTTGAGGAAAATTCATAATATTTAATGCGTACTATGCCATAGGTTTTTTAGATTATGATAAATAATACATGGATGGTATTTTTTAGGCAAGTTATTAGGCTTTCACATCCTCTTTAAGAAAACTACTTTCCGCATTATTATCATATAAACTACTTATCTAGCCTAAAGTTGTTTGGGATGATTATTGGATATACAACGTTTATTGTTACAATGCAAAGGTAACTTTCCTTACTTATATCTTTTATTATTTCATATATTTAAACTACTTTTACTTATTTTTTCAAACTTATTCAAATCATTTTCAAAACTTATTTTGCAAGATGATGGAAAAAAAATTTATGCCTTAGTAGAAGTCCAAAAGTTGGAACAAAATTGTGGTAAAATCTTACAAGAGTTTGAACCACTATTGTTCCTAAATTCTAAAATTTTCCAATAGTTAGAAACGCATTGACAAGTTAGAAAAGATGTTGTGACCGGTCAAATTTTCATAAAGAACTCAACAAACATCTATATAGTATAGTTGTGGAACAATAACATGTCTATGATACCATAATGGAGATAACTACGTTAGATGAAGGTGGATTGTTCTTTGTCTATAGCTATAGAGGTATAGGAAAAATATTTATACGGAGGACTTTGTCAACCTCTATTAGATGTGAAGGAAATATCATGTTAAATGTGGCATCAAATGGAACAACTTCTCTTTTATTACCAAGAAGAAGAACATCTCATTCTTGGTTTAAGATTCATAAAAATGTGAATGAGGATTCAACATGCAACATCAAACAAGGTAGTTCACTTTCAAAGTTGATTATAAAATGTGAATTCATAATATGAGATGAAACGCTAATGTTTCACATTTATTGCTTTTAAGCTTTAGATAAAACCATGGGAGATATTTTATGCTTTTGTGATGAGTTTAGCCTTGACAAGCCATATAGAATTAAGATATCATGTGATTCATAAGGGTACTCAATAGGATAAGGTTCATGCAACTATAAAATCTTCATGCTAATGGAGAGATTGTAATGTGTTATGGTTGAAAAAGAATATGAAGTTGCAAAAACTTAGCTCAATTTATGAATGTGTTAAGTTGAAATAATTTTCATACTGGATATTATGCATTAGAGATGAAATAATTGGAGGTAATAATGATAGTAATGCAACAATTAAAATTCTAGGTGATATTGTAATAGAATATTATAATGATCCAATTACCATTATTGTGGAAATTACATATCCAAAATTCACCAGCAATAACACCAATGATGCTTATTTTGAGGGAATATCTATACTACCACCAACTCTTAATATTAATTCTATCGATACATATATGTTACCACTTAACTCAACTTAAGAGAAAACGTATTTAAGTTTAGATACTATGTGCAAATTTAATTCAAATAATGATTTTTTACAATTCCTATACACTTTAGAATTTCTAAATGGTATTAAGTGTTGTAGTGTGTCGATGGTGCGCTATCGTATGCACAAGAAATTTAATAAATAAATCATAATTTCATATATGTAGTAGATGGCAAGAAGGAGTCGAACCCATAAGGAATGGTTTATAATCAGTAATTATGTAATCAATGTTAAAACCCTAGTTATTCAATAACATTAATTTCTATCACTAAGTTCTATAATATGGATAAATAATAAAAGACATTACTCACTAATTAATAAATAAGGATAGGAAGATATTGATTATGAAACTAGGATATCAGATAATGATGTGGAAAAGAATACTTCTAAATGATCTAATGTTGACTTATAGAAACTCATGATAATTCATCTATTTAATTCTAATAAATTGAATAAGCTTTCAACTTATCATCTAGCTAATTAATAACCTATGTTAAAAATTCTATATTCAATTAATGGCTGCATTACAAATGGAAAGTAGTCAACTATGACCATAATCACATAAGCTCGGATCATGCAATCGTACGAATTAATAGATAAGATTAATAATTAACCTTTTGATACTCTGGAAATGTTAATTAACAATTATGTATTAATTTTGTTGTCCTAGCTTTGATTAAGATCTAAACTAAATAGGTGATCAATCTTATTAGTTTAAATTCTTAACCTATGATGCGAGATCATTCGATTCTGTCCATTAATCCAATTAAATTTCATGTAGAATCATAAATTCAAATTACGTTGTCATATCTAAAATCCTAATTCTATCATCAAATCCTCCTACCCTATACTACAATTAAATGCAGTAATCTATAATTAGCATCAATGATTAATACTAAATAATTAACAAAGAAACAATAAAAGTTGGAGAAATAATAATGCAATAAAAAGAATTTACTTGCATTCAATCAAAAAAATAGAACTTACAATTAAGAGAGGAATGGAGAAGAAATTATTGGCTTAAATTATAGAGTATTAATCATTCAATTGAATACAATGGAGAGAAAGAGAATTGGAATTGTAAAGTACATGTGGTTTCTAGAGAATATAGAGAAAAAAGAGAGAATATAACTCTAAAAAAAACAAACGTCAAATGTTTAAAAATGTCAAAAATATATCAGGGAAAGGTCCACGTGAGCAGTTACAAAATTTAAGAAAAATGAAGTCTGTGTTTTGGGAAACATGGGACCTCCGTGTTTTTTCATGAACTCATTCCCAACTGCTATATTTGAAAACTGAAATTTCGTTTTTAGACGGCAAAACACGACCCATGTTTAGGAAACATGGGGATACCATGTTTCTTGTTCCTTAATTCTCTCTTTATGAAATTTCAACACAAGCTTCCCTTTGCTGTACATTGTTCATTTATGGTCTTTTCTTCCATTGATTCCATGTCTCTTGAAGTGTTATTCGCTTCATTTCCTCTTTCCTTCGATTTCTCCTTTAGATTTCTTTATTTTAATCTTTAGCTGCAAAATCTATCCAAAAGAGAAAACTTGAGAAAAGATTAAATATTATAAAAACAATGAATAATAAATGACATTTTTACATAGGATAATAACATATAAATCTCATATATCAGTCAAATTATGTCTTGAATTTGAATATTTGTACACATGTTTTCTATTGAGAAACATCGATTATTCACTTGGGTTATGCAATGATACTATGAGGATTGGAGCTCATGTCTTAGAAGCAATGATCTTAGGTGGAAGTAATGTTGGTCATTGAGTATTGTTACCAAGAATGTCATTAATGCCATATGATACGAGGTTGCCTTTGAAGTTCAATTGAATATAATTTATATTAATTGTATCATATGTAATGACAATAAATAAAATTTAAGGTCAATACCTTAGCAATGTTGGTCCTTTTTTATTTTTGAAAAAGTTCATATTTAGTTTTAGTCAATTTGACTTCATGGCCTTATGCGTCACAATTCATAGAGATTTAAAATTTTAACAAGCAACGATGACGTTGAAGAAAGTAATACAACAACCAATATTGTATTTAAATAAGTGTTTGAAGAGATAAGATCATATAATTTTATTTTTCATGTATCCATATTTTATTTCATTTTTTATATTTAATATTACCTTAACAACTAATTATATAGTAATAGTTTATCTTAAATTCTTTAGGAGATGTTAGTGATGGGGGTAGAGGGGTGTAAAAATTATAGGGAAAATTTTCCACTCATGTACCATGTTTGGATTTCATGTAATACTCCATATTTTTGTGAGATTTTTAAAATGGAAAATCCTTATGTTTAATAAATTTTGGATGATTTCTTTTTGGATTTAGAACTATAGTTTGAGTTTGATGTAATAAGAAATTTGGAAAAAAGTTTGGAAAATTGAATAAAGTGAGTTTTCCTAGTGAACCGATTGACTGGTCCATCATTTCAGCTAAGGTTTTTATTTGACATAACTGATTGACTAGTCTGTAGAACAATTGTCAGGTATAACCAAACCAATCGAATAGTTTGTTAGGATAAGTTCTTTTCAAAGCTCAATTTTGTGGGAAATTTCTTGTATCAAGATGGGACTTTGATAATCTAATTCTAAAATATTCCTAAGTAATCCTTAACCCTTTTAATCATATATCCAACTTTAATTTTGGCTCAAATAGATTTGAAACCATGATTTTAACATAAGAAGGGGAGGATGACCTCACCCATTATCTTCATCTTCTTCTTTCCTCTTCATAATTCTAGAATTTATGCTTTGCATTTAAAATATCACTAAACAACCAGAAGATTTACTCCCCACTCTAATCTGCCCTTTCATTTCTTGTACTTGATCCTTTTTGGATTAACTCAGCCTAAATTTTTCAAAAAATTACCATTTGAGCTCTGAAAAGGAATTCAATATATTCTTGATAAATTCTTACATTCATCTTAGATTTGAATGGTAAAATTAGAGTTTTCGATCTATTACATATTCTCACTCATTCTTTAACTAATTCCTTGGTTATAAATAACCCTAATCATCTCTTTTTCTTACCTTTCTTTCAACCTCTAAAATACCTGAGTTATCAAATACATGTGTTAATTATTCTCCATTGCAAGCTCTCATTCTAATTTGATTTACTCTTTTGATCTTTTCTCTATCTCCCTCTTGGTTTATTCTTCAGTAAAAAAGAGTTAGATTTAGGAAGAAGTTGTGTTTGCTTTCAACTCAATCTTCCTTTATTTTTCTCTTAGAAGTGGTAAGTTTGTTTTCTTCTCTAATTCAATTGTATTGATTTATAAAGATTATTGATAAATTCAAGTTTTAAACTTTTAAGGTTTTGAAAGTTGAAAATTTTCAACTTAAAGTCTTTCCTATTTGGTGGAAAATTTTTGTCAAGCTTCAAATAAGTCATTCTTACCTTTGAAATGTGGCATGTATAGGCATGTGAGTTAGTGTACTATGTAAAATGTTAATATTTATGTGCTTGCATGAGAATTTGGCATTTTAATGATACATGTTATATTAATTAAGATTTCTAAGAAAAAGTGGCTTGATTTCTAAGAAAAAGCATGATTCAGTTTGGGAGCATGTTAAATGTTGGTCTTATGCTATAACAATGTTATGGATTTGTATGTTGTAGGATTTTAGAATTTAATTCATGTTAAAAATTTTGTTATGTACTGCCTAGTGGCAAACTAATCAACTAGTTAAGCCAAACTAATTGATTGGTCTTTAGAATAGTTGATTAGTTAACCCAGACTGATTGACTGAATAGTTTGTGGTGACTTTGGCTTCTCTCTACTAACCCATCAATTGATTTGTTAGAACTGATCGACTGGTCATAGAATAATAGATTGATATGACCATACCGATTGATTGGAACAAGAAAATTTTGGGGTTTGGCTGAGCCAAACTAGTCAACCTATTCAACTAGAGTGTGTTATTTTGGGTCTTTTGGACTTGATATGCTTTAAGACTATGCACAATGCTATAATATGACTCTTTAATAATGAAAACACACATATTGACATGAATTAACTAACATATTAAATGTATTAATTGGTTCATAATTTGTGGTATGCTCACTAAGTGCTTTAGAAGGTATTAATGGAAAAACCAAAATGAGTATGCTATGACTTCAAAAGGATAACATAAACCGAATTCTTAACCTAAATGGATTCTTTTGATAAATTAATTTAATATTTATTAAAAACTAATGAAAATCCCACCACATGGATGGAGGATAATAATGGTTAAGATGGAAAGTTATGTGGATGTGTTACTTGCATGTTACACTAGTCTTATGTGATAAATAACCATAGAAAATAACACACTAATCACTTAAAGTGAAATATGATTGAGCTATGCATGAGGCTGGGTTATTCAGTTCTCAATTATCTAGGGTTAGTCTACCTTTAGGGGTTTGTTGCTTCCTTTAAGTGAGATCCTAGTAGATCATGGTATCTTACCTACTCTAGATACTAATGATGTACTAAGGCGTATCGATACTAAAGGGTTTAGTCACCTAAGTGGTTACATGACTTTGGTCAAACTTTATGTCATCTAGTTTAGATAGGCTTCTATGGTAAGTGATACTATGAGGTGATAAATAATCCATTGATCAATAAGAATAATCATAAGGATATGGATAAAGTTAAAAAAAAAAAAGAGGGAAAGAGGAATATCAACTTGTAAATCCATTTTTATTATCCATCTTTTTTTTTCAGCAGTAGCACCCCATTTTTTTTAGGTGTGTTTGGTTTGTTCCACTCCCTCAATGTTTTAAAATGAAAATTTTTATTATTAAAAAATGGGGGTGTTGTAGTTTAAGTGTTATGCTGCTAGGATAATTAATTTCTATCCTATCGATGAAACCTATTATCGGCCTAACCCCTTGAGTATGTTCATGAAAAAAAGGCTCTCTCACCTTCTTAAAAGTATCATTTTCTTCAAGATAATTAATGCATAAAAGGTTAGGCTAGAAAACAAGAGCAGCTAGCTCCTTGAGAGTTTGATTTACTATAAGTGAATTGATTTGACAAGGTGAATTAAACAAATCATCTATGTGATCTTCCCCCAAATTTGTAGAATTTTCTTCAGAAGGTAATGGAATATGATGAGTGCATTCCAATCTGCTTCTTGTTCGGTTTGTAATAGAAGAAGAAGAATTTGGGTCTATTTACGGGATGATTTGTCTTTGATGCTCAATTGCAAACGACCTTAAATGTGAGTGTATGAGGATTATACACAATTAAAGAATAGATAAGTACAATTGAAGGAATTATTAAAAGAAAAAAAATAAGAAATAACATAAAAAACAGATATAAATATTATAATTTCCATTCTCCAGCAATGGTGCCAAAATTTTGATGCGCTGTTGTATGCACAACAAATTTAATAAATAAATTATAATTCCAAATACGTAGTAAATGGAAAGAAGGAGTCAAACCCACAGGGAATGGTTTATGATCAATAATTCTATAATCAATGTTAAAACCCAAGTTATTCAATAACATTAATTTCTATCACAATAATATTAATTTCTATCACTAATTTCTATACTATAGATAAATAATAAGACACGTTACTCACCAATTAGTGAATAAGGCGTAAAATCTCCAAAATTCACTGCTAAAAAAATTCATTTTATTTAAAAGGATTAGGGGAAGCAAAATAATAGAACCGTGAATTCTGGGGATAATATCGCCACACTTAGTACCAGATCGGTTCACTCATACCATTCTAGTACCAAGTGCTAAGGCTAAAAGAATGAAATATAAATTGCTAGAAATTCAAACCATATTGAAAACAGAGTAGTGCAAATAACATTTCACAAGAATAGAATCCACCAATGGTGGTTATACGAACAAAGATTAAATTTAAACTAGGAATTTAAAAGAGATAGAAGGAAACCCTAAAACTACAAATAATTTCCTTATGCTCTTTCATGTTGCCCACTTGAATAAGGGACACTACCCATTGAATAGGTAGGGGGCCCACAAATGGAACCCTTCAGTACTATGGTGCTGAGTAACCTTTTAAAACATACTTAAAAGTAGGCGTGCAATGCAACACATGATACAAAAGTATATACATATCTGATGAGATGCGAATACATAACACTCACATACTTAACAAATCCATCAAATATTCATGAGTCATAATGTGATGTCAATACTTCCATGCCTTAAGCTATTAGTCCATCATTATTCAAGCATATCTCGGATTTTATATCCATGTGAGTGTGGGAACCCCACTATTATAGTCGATGGACTGGAATACATATAGGACGGAATGCTCCTGACCACTATCATTTGCCCATGGATCGGTCTTCAGGGTGGAACGCTCGTAGCCACTATTATATACTGATGGACCGGTCTGGCCTCGACTCACATGGTGTTTCACTGTAATTACTTTGTGTCTTTCCCATGTTTGATCATTATTATGTTTGGTTTGTTGAGTACGGAATTTCCCACTATTATAGCCGGTGGACTGGAAATCATGTAGGGCAAAACGCTCTTGGCCACTATTATTCGTCGGTGGACCAGTCTCTAGGGCACTCCGACTCCTGGCCACTATTATTCGTCGGTGGACTGGTTTGGGTTCGGTTTAGCAATCTTCCTTTTTAAGTGATTAGTGTCTTATTCATATATTATTGGAAGGTATTTCACCCTTGACATGCATGTCTACTTCTATCCTCCCAAGAGAGCTCGTCTCATATCTTGAGACTTTTGCGCCTCTTATCACACCTCAATATCCATTCCTCCTTCCATTTACTCATAAAAAAACCCAACTCCTAAAGTGTAATACCCCGTTTTTAGGAAATCTTAATTAAAATTAATAATTACTTATGATTAGTTATAATTATTAATTTAGGAGGTTTAGTATTAAAAGTATTATTATTATTATTATTATTATTTCAATGACTTAGATATGAAATTAATTAGGCTAAAAAGTTTATAGAAACCGATTCCTTATTTTAATCCTAGTTTTATTCGTAAATCTTATCTGAATTATTTTATTAATAGTCGTAACCCGAATAATTTTTTTTTAAAAAAAATTTTATCTTCGATTGTTTTTATTTTATTTTATTTTATTTGTTTTTATTAAACCCATTCTAATCCGCATTATTTTTCCGAATTTCATTTTTGTCAAATATCGTAATTTATTCAAACTAAATTTAAATTAAAGAAAATATATACATATCTTATTATTATTTATTTATTTATTCTCTCTCCCCCCTGTCTCCCTCTTTATCTGACCTTACTCAACCGTCCGTATCTCTGCATTTATATTTACTGTCACACGCCACACACACTTAACACTCTACCCCAAATAGTCCCATTTTCCCGCAAAAACTTTCGGCCAAAAACAAGCCCTGTACACAAGCACGTCTCCGCACACTTAAGCACCCTCCCCGACCCACTGTTCCTCCCAGCTCCCCCTTATTTTTTCTCTCGGCAACCCACCCCAAGCAGCCCCTGTTATCCATTTCCCAGCCCTCTCCCGCACCTCCACTCGCAGCAATCCACCACTCCAGCCACCCAAACCCTGCAGCCCTTACTCCCCTCCCATCGTGCAGCCTCGTCCTCGATCTGCACCACCTCCTCCCTTCATCCCAGCAGCCATAACCAGCAACCCCCGAGCAGTGCACGCAGATACGCACCACCCCCCTGTTTGCATTTTCTTCATCCCGCGCGCCTAACCTCGCAGCCACCTCCGCCCGCAGCAACCCGTGGCTCAGCTCTGCCAACCACCACCTCTGCCACCCTTTCTTTCCCTGCCTTTCCCGGCCAGCTCTCGCCCAAACCAGCCAGCAGCCCCTAGCCTAGCCCTGTTTTCCTTTGCTCCACCGTCGCCCAGCTCTTCCCTGCAGCATCAGCTCCACCACCGAACCACCCCCCTTTTCCTCTTCTTTCTCCTTCTCCTGCTACCACCGAGCCATCCCCTGCAGTCGGCCCTTGTAGCCCCCCCCCGGTTTGTGAACTACTCACGCTGTGCGCATGCAGCGTGAGTGAGTGTGTGCTTTAAGAAAATTTTGGAATATATATTTAAGTGTAAGGGTATTTTAGTAACTTTTGAAAAATAAATCTTTTATATTATAATTATTATTTTACTCGATAAATATTAATTCAATAATTTCGGTATTATTTTTAGGTACGAAAGATTGATTAGCGGGATCCGATAAATTTAGTAGGATATCGCTATTTTTGCGTTTTTGCTGGAATTCAGGTAACCGTTATACCTTATTAAAATGTTAAACATTGCGTGATATCACGTTAGGGTTCTTGGTGTATTAAATATGTTTAGCATGATTTATTTCAATATAATTAGGTGTTAATTATTATTATTATGAAAAAGGATAAAAACGGGCATGTTATCTGATATAAAATATTTCGGGTATAAAAGTATGTCTTAAAAATAATTCTAATGATGGGAGAACGTTTGGTATAATAATTATGCATATAATTATTAGTTTAGCATGTTTAGATATAATTATGCAAGAATTATTATGGATGTGTGCCCTAGGGGCAATTTAGTCATTTTTGTGCATTATGATATTTATTCTGAAAATCATGTCTGACATGTATTATCTGTTGTTGATTTTATGGTCATGTGTTTTGTACATTTCAAAAGTTTATGATAGAGTTTCATATGCCGAAATCTATGTAGATGATTTAAATTATATAATAAATGATTAGATTATTCATTTTAGCCTTTTTATGATAGATTAATAAATAAGATAGACTTAGTATTTAAAAGGGTACTAATCTGATAATTATTAGCTTCAAGGGCATTTTGGTCATTTTCGGCCTAACGCCCGAATGTGAATAATTGGATATAGGATGGCCTTAGACTTTTGGTAGGTTGACCTTAGTATTGATTTTGACCTTTCTTCATACCGTTGACCGTAGGGTTGACTTGGATAATTGGAAATAAAGGGAAATGAATAAGTATGGAAATGAGAATAAATGTGTAATGTGTGTTATCTGTGATCACTTTATCAAAACACTAATACGTAAAGTGAAAGACCTCGAGTTTGGGAATGGTTTCTCTCTAGGGGTAGCTATCCTAGAGACGAGGTAGGAGTCCTCGATTTGTTTGGGTTTCTGGTGTGCCGGTTGTTCCCCAGTAAGGCCCTAGTCTACTCTATAGGTGACCTACGGGCCCTATAGGGGGTATCGATACTTAAGGATTAGGTGTCCGAGGTGAGGAGGGTACTGTGTACCTTGTGCATCAGTATGACCAGAGTGTTGTTATGCCTCAGGGTTGGATGGTTGGAGGGTATCGTGTTGCCTTGTGCGCCGGTATGACCGGTGTATTGTTATGTCTCCGGGTTATTATTGTATCCCCCTCGAGTAAATAAAAAAATGGAAATAATGTGATTTGATTTGAAGGATTATTATTGGATATTGGATTGGTTTGGTAGTGGCCGCTGTGCCTACCTGTGGTTTAAGTAGTAGCCTGCGGGCCTACCTGTGTGGGTATTATGTCTATGAGTATGTCTGTGATGTTATGTATATTATTATACTAAATCTGTAAATATACCGTTGATGTGTTGAATTTTAATTTACTATACCTGTAAGTGTACCTGTGGGATTACGGATATTATTATTCTGTGTCTGTAAGTACCCAAGTGATGTTATGTATTTTATCATATTCTACCTGTAAGTATACTTTTGATGTTGGGGATTATGTTATAGCTTACCTGTTAATACACTTGTGATGTTATAAATTTGGTTGGGAGTTATGCTGAGATATGAGTCATGCTGCTGATGTTATAATTGTTATGCTGGAGTTTAAGCTCTAATCATTACTTCTGAGAATACCTCTGGCATGTTAGTCTGGTAAGCTGTCGGTTATTTTAGACAAATGAAAATGATTAGCATGTAGCTTTAATAGAAATTGATTGTCTAAATGATTATTGTATATCAATCCTCGTATGAATACTCAAATGTATTATACCTGTTAGTCGTATGCCTTGCATGTGTTCCATGCTAGTTTTTCATATTAGTTTGGTATAAAGGGTTATTCAGTACCGTAGTACTGACGGGTTCCGTTTCATGGTCCCCTGCCTATTCCACGGGCAGTCGCTACCTTGCAGGATTACTTTGAAGGTAGGGTCTGACGACTTCAATTAGAGGGTGGAGAGCTAGGACTATCCGGTATTCGTCTGGACTTCTTTTGGTCCGGATATTTCGTGGACTCTTAAGTCCCCTGCTATTTCTCTTTTGTTACATTACAACTCTTGCCTGATCTTTTTGTATTTATTCGGGACAATGTAGTTTGTAATGAAATTCTATCCTGCTCTGTTTTAATGTTATTTAAGTAAAGTAATATTTTAGCCTTAGCACTCAGTATAAGAACGGTAGAGGATGCCAGACTTATACAGAGTGTGGCGGTAACACCCATTGGTTTTGTAATTATCGCTTCGGCAAAACGAAAATTTTTAGCATTAAAAATGGGGGTGTTACATAAAGGTGTGGGTTATGGCCCATCACCTTATGACATTCAAATTCTCCCACTACCACTCTCTAGGGTTTTCCCTTGAAACCCTAATTGGACCTATGTGTCCTAACCTCCATTTTATCGTCCAACACTTCATCTCATTTAGATTCAACCCAAACCCTATCACTCTACTCACCAATTATACATGTGACCGTGAAACCCTAGTTGGCCACTCAAAACCCTAGCACCTTTCTTATGTAAGGATCATCCCCTACAGACTCCATCCACCCAATGCAAACCCTAGAAATTTCCCATGCAAAAGTCACATCAATCGTTCATTTTGATCATAACCTCCTTTTATTTTTTTCCCCTCATGGATCATGAGATAATAAGGTCAATCTCATGTCCCCTTAGTCAACTCACTTCCCATTTGTTCCTATTTATCCTTTCACCCCATATCCTATTATTAAACATCGTAGCATGCATGTCCTAGAGGGCCGCATTATATAACATCGTATGCACAACATATATAATCATCATCCACATTCCATAAGGAAGCCACATAAGCATACCTTCACTCCAATTTGCACTACAAATGATTAATCATTAAGCATAAAGTACACAATATGGCATAACACATGGCACACAAGGCATGTAACCCACACATAGTTGTTCTTAGCCACATCCTTACTTGGTTTAGGTTACCAAGCTATCTCCCACACTTATTAGGTCACCAATTACCTTTCATAATTGTTACACTTATCATATCTCCCATTTTGTTGGTTAGATTACCAAATTGCCCTTCTCCTTTGTTATAATTAATAAATTTCCCCTTAGTTGAATAAATTACCAAATTACCCTTCTTCATTATCATAATTACCAATTTACCCTTTTGTTGGTTAAATTACCAAATTACCCTTCTCCATTATCATAATTACCAATTTGCCCCTTTAATTAGTTAAATTACCAAATTATCCTTTGCCATTGTCATAATTACCAAATTACCCTCTAGTTAGTTAAATTACCAAATTACCCTTCTTGGTTATCATAATTACCAAATTACCCTTCTCCATTATCATAATTACCACTTTACCCTTTTATTTACAGATTTACCATTTTGCCCTTTACTTCTAAAATTACCATTTTATCCTTTTACTTACAAAATTATCATTTTACCATTTACTTCCAAAATTACCATAATACCCTTTTGCTTACAAATTACCATTCTACCCATTACATCCAAAATTACCATTTTACCCTTTACTCCCAAAATTACCATTTAACCCTTTACTCACAAAGTTACCATTTTATCCCTTACTTCCAAAATTACCATTTTACCCCTTTACTTACAAAATTACCATTTTACCCATTTACTGCAAAATTACCATTTTATCCTTTACCTCCAAAATTACCATTTTACCCCTTACTTCCAAAATTTCCATTTTACCCTTTACTTCCAAAATGACCATTTTATCCTTTTACTTACAAAATTATCATTTTGTCTTTTACTTCCAAAATTACCATAATACCCTTTTACTTACAAATTACCATTATTCCCCTTACTTCCAAAATTACCATTTTTTCTCTTTACTCACAAAGTTACCATTTTACTCCCTTACTTCTAAAATTATCATTTTACCCCTTTACTTACAAAATTACCATTTTACCCTTTTATTGTAAAATTAACATTTTACCCTTTAACTTCAAAATTGCCATTTTACCCCTTACTTCCAAAATTACCATTTTAACCTTTTACTTATAAAATTACCATTTTATCCTTTTATTATACCACTTTTATTAATTTACCATCATTATATAAAATACTGATATTTATGCTCTATCATCCAACTCCACCACTATTATATTTCAACATAATACTCATTAGCACCCATACATATTAGGCCACATTCTTCCATAAGACATATTCCTAAAATACCCCTAGGGCTCACAATAATACTATTCATGCATTAATGGTCACAATAACATAACACATCATGGATAAGTACTTAACATTTTTCATTAATAACCAAACTCTTTCCTTAAGCAATAATTCTACACATAACATATAAACTATCATGCTTTCCTTTTTATCAATCAATATAAGCAAATACATATAATATATTAAACAATATATATATATACGCCAAGGATCTCGGGATACAGACGGGCAACCTGAAAAGTATGAATGAGAAAACAAGGGAGGATAGATAGATAGTTAGGAAAACAAAAAAGAAAGTAAATAAGAAAGAAATGGATAGATAGGATAGAAGTTTGGAATTTTATTTGATAACACTCAATTCGAGTACAGAGGATATTTGCTAAGGGTGGATTTGCCTCTCCAAATGCCGACCCCTAACAATGAAGTCCTAAGGCCCCTTATATAGAAGAGGGGGTCAGACTAAACAAAGTTTGAAAAGTGGATTCGGGAATCCACCGAAAGTACACAGTAAAAAGTAAACAGTAAAAAGTGTACTGCCTACAGTTAAAGTGTACCCTAAAGTTTGAATAGTAAAAGGTAAAAAGTACAAACAGTAAAAGTAGCCGACAGAAAATACAACAGTAATCCGCGTGAATAACTTTTGCCGCAGATTCCTTTGTCGTCTTCTCTTTTGCTTTTGCGGTTGCTTTTACTCGTGCTTTTACCTTGGTAAAAATGTCAATCACCGAAAGTAGCCGAAAGTAGATTCCTACTTCTTTTGGAGACGGCACTTTTGACTCTGACATTAGCTTTTGGTTGGCAGGAATATTCTTTGTCTGCCACGATCCTTTTGACGCATGTGGATGCGTAGTCCTCCTTTGTAGATACTCGTATTTGTACTGTCTACCGGATAGGAGGTAGTATCCCGTAACAGTCATCTTCATTCTCATCGCCATAGTCGATCTCAGGAGAGATGGATGAGGATGCAGAATCTCCCTTTTTGCTTTGAGAGAATACTTCACCTAGAATGGCCAAGTATTCGTCTTCAGTTTTGGCGGCTGCAAGTTTGGCGGCCGTAACAGATTTTTGAGCCAGGAACTTTGAGTCTTCTGATCTGGCTAGAATTTTGTTTGTCGTGGAAGAGGCCGGCTGAGTATTGATGAGTTTACGGACGGCCTGTTCTGAGACTTTCTCGAACGTTTGATACTTTGACCACCATTTGACTTTGAATCGGCGGACCAAAGTTGGAACTCCTTCTATCTCATGGATCTCCGTTGTCCAGGCGAACACCCATGGGCAAAACAGTTTGGAACAAAAGGCAAAGATAGGGGGCAACACCCTATCGTCTTTTGTGGGTTTGTAAAGGGTTTTGAACAGGTCTAGAGATTTCGAAACCTGTTCTGGTAGGATGTCTGGGGTGGCGCCGAAGTCTTTCCACCATCGGATAAACCAGACATGGTAATGGGTTTGGCTGAAATTTTTGAAAAACAACAACCAGGAATGAGACTTTCTGGAATTTTCCGTGAAGAAAGTATTCCACCAAGCCTGTTGGTAATCCCAGTAATTGAAATTCAGTTTGGAGTTTGGGCCAAATTTGTACGAATCTGGGAGCCTTCGAGGTAATTCGAGGCTTTGTCCCCAATCCGCGGGAAGGATAACCCTGTGTAGTTGACAGGTTGAGTAGGCAGCTTCATTTTTGGTTTGGGGTAGTTTGAATGTTCGGAATGAAGCTGAACCGGTGTACTCTAAAATTGACTTGTAATACGCATGGGGTGCAGTCATGTCCCATGGTTTGAAATCCCAACCAGAAAACATTTTCCGAAGGGCGACGAAGGGATCCTGATAATGGAATCCTTCTTCGAGGTTTGAAATAATTTGAAATTTTGGTTTTGTGAAATACTCAGCTTTTTTCTCGAAAGCTAGTTTTATTTCCAAAACGTTTTCAAGTCTTGAAATCCTAGATCTCAAGGCTGGGAAGTTTGAAATCGGTTTATCAGAAGGGATTTTTGAAACCGATTTTGAAGGAGTCATAGGAATTAAAAGACCTCCTTCTGTTTTGTAAACAGGGTTTGCAGAACTCATACCTTTGCGTTTAGGTTGCGAACTCTGAACTTGTTCTGAAAGATTTTGGAGTGCTTTGACCATTTGAGGTGAGTGGGAAAGTGTTTCCACCCATTTGAGCACGTCTGGATTTGGTGTTGAAGAAGTCGAGGCTTCTTGGTTTGAAGAAGCAGCTGCTGCTGCTTCGTCTTCCATGGTGGCTTCATACCACGATTTGATTGGCTTTGCAGCCAATATTTCTTGAACCTTCTCCTTCTGTTTTTCTTTTCGTCGAGGAGGCATGGTTAGTTTGAGAGCGCCCTTGAAGAAATTCACGCGTGAGGAAGTCCGGCAATGAATTGTCTTCACCTTTTATATATTCGATGTCAAAGTCGAACACCGAAAGTAGGGCCTGCCATCTGGCAAAGATTTGTTTGCTTGCGACGTTCTGTACGTCCTTCTTTAGTATCTGTTTGGCTGATTTGCAGTCGACTCGTAATAGGAATTTTTGGTTTAATAAGTCGGACTAGAATTTTGTAATGGATTGGACGATCGCGAATATTTCCTTTTTGACCGTCGAATAATTTTGCTGTGTTTGGGTCCAGTGTCCGGATGTAAATTGGATCACTGTTTCGTTTTGGGTTTTGGCTTTGATATGGGCCAGATATTGTTCAAGGGTCTGGGCCTGACACTGTTTGAGGATACCTCCGTAGCCAATTTCAGAGGCGTCTGTTTCGACGATTTTGAATAGGTTTGGATTGGCCAAGGTCAGACACGGAATGGACTGGACTTGGGCCTTGATATGTTTGACGACATTGGTATGGGCTTGAGACCACGGTTTTGGGTTTTTCTTAAGCTTGTCGTGTAATGGTTTTGCAATCTGGTTAAGATTGGGGCAGAAGTCTAGAACATAGTTCAGGCTTCCTAAGAACCTTTGCAATTGGGTTTTGTCTAGGATTTGGTCTGGAAACTTAGACGCAAATTCTATGGATCTCTCGATGGGCCTTATGCTACCCGACTCGATGTAATGACCTAAGAATCTGATCCTTGTTTGGGCCAAATCTATTTTGGGCTTAGATACTACAAGTCCATTACGCCTAGCGACACTAAGGAAAATCCTAAGATGTCGAAAATGCTGATCAAGACTGTTGGAGTATACTAAGACGTCATCAATATATACTAGACAAAAATTTGAATAAGGATTAAAAATGTCGTTCATTATTCTTTGAAATTCTGACGGAGCATTTTTTAATCCGAAAGGCATCACGTTCCATTCAAATTGTCCAAAGGGGACCGTGAACGCGGTTTTGTATCTGTCTTTGGGATTAATTTGTATTTGCCAAAAACCAGATTTTAAGTCGAATTTTGAAAAGATAAGCGCCGAAAACAATCTTTGGAGCAAATCTTTTTTGTTTGGAATCGGATACCTAATCCATTTGAGAGCGTCATTTAGAGGTTTGTAATTTATTACTAACCTAGGTGTCCCACGCTCTATTTCGGAATTTTTGTTAACATAGAATGCCGCACAGGACCAAGGTGACCTAGATTTTTGAATTAAACCTTTTGTTTCTAAGTCTTTGATTTCCTGTTTGCAAAATTCTATTAGTTCCGAATTCATTTGTATGGGTCTAGCTTTTGTTGGTATGTTCCTTTCGTCAAATTTGTCTTCATACGGAAGGTCGACCATGTGCTGTTTTCTAGACCAGAATGCGTTTGGGAGATCGGAGCAGATCTCTTTTTCGATTTGATTCCTTAGTTGGTCAATTTTGTCCTTTACCGATTTTGTTTGCAACTGTTGTTGGACTCGGTGTAAATTGACATTTTGTTTTAGGAAATCCAAATCATTTTGTTTGCCTTTAATCAGAAGATTAATTTGATCTTCGTAAATTAAGTTTGCCTTTAACAAATTTAGGTTTCTCGTCCTAGGGATTTCTAAAAAGGATAAATTATTCTTTTTTCCTTTTGTTTTGAATGAAATTTCGGACAAACCTACTTTGTAAGGGGTTATCAAATTAATGAAGGGAGTACCTAAGATAACAGATTGACTAATATCAGGAGTTATCAGATAAGTTGTTTTGATTTGTAAATTATTACAAATTAAATCCGCTTCACATTTATATTTGATTTTTAATCTGGAGCTGTTGGCTGCAGATAATTTTTCGTTTGATTTTGAGAGGTACTTTTTTGGAATTATTCCCTCTTTTATACAGTTTAAGTCAGCACCGGTATCAAATAGTGCGACTGTGTTTATTTGGAAACCATCTTCTAACCTAAGGGTTATACTGATGATGTATTTGCGGGAGGTTATCTCTTTTAAAACATTAAGAAATTCTCCTGGAATTAATTCGTTTGAATCTTCAACAGTGTTTTGTTCATCTTCGCTTGATTCAGATGAA
The DNA here is from genome assembly GCA_030549775.1 of Tamarix chinensis. Taxonomy (NCBI): domain Eukaryota; kingdom Viridiplantae; phylum Streptophyta; class Magnoliopsida; order Caryophyllales; family Tamaricaceae; genus Tamarix; species Tamarix chinensis. The sequence continues at coordinate 57,370,722 of CM060177.1, read as the reverse complement.
GAGGTGGAGATTTGTTTGGATAGTATTGTTTGTATGGTTTGCATGTCAGATTCTTGTTTTGATTTTAACTCTTTTAATTCTTTTTTAACTTCTTTAATTTCTTTTTGAAGTTCAGAAGTAGTCGGAGTTAAATCTTTTGATTTTTTCTGTTTGTTAAGAATCTTGGTTAAGTCATATGCATTTGCCGGTTTTGAAGGAATGTTTTGAATTAACGGTTTTGGTGGTTCATCTTTTTCAATTGATTCCATTAATTTTTCCAAGTATTCCGCTTGTTTTAATGGATCTGGAATTAGGTGAACTATATCTAAAACCATTTTTTGTTGTTTTGTCAAAACATTCATTTGATTTTCTACAGGTTCTTCTTCCGGGTCAGAAGAACTGCTAGAAGAGGAAGATGACTCTGTTTGGAGCTCATCTAACTCTGGGTTTTCGTTATCATCCTCAGAAGATACTAGGAGATTTTGAATTTTTTCCCTAGTTTCATCATCTAAGTCTAATTCACGAATTTGTTTGTTTATTTTGCAGAATTGTTGTGTGTGTCCCATTTTACCACATTTGTAGCACCTATAGTTTCTATATCTTTTTCCCCAATTTGGGTCCTTTGAAGATGAAACTGTAGTTTTGCTATTTTTAGGTTTTGATTTTTGGTAATAGGGTATCTGTTTTTGATTCTGTGGAGCAGGTAAATATTTTTGTTTTGTCCGTTTGTGGTGACTAGGTCTACAATTTCCCGAACATTGTTTGTTTGTTATTCCCGCAATGTCGAATTGTTTACAGAAAGATCCTAGTTCCTGTTTGGTTTGACTCATTTCTCGTTTGAGTTGACTTTGGAATTTTAAGTCTTGACAAATTTTTAAGGCTTCCTTTTGTGTCAAGCTTATTAATTCTCCATAGGTGAATTTGTTGTAAGGAATTTGATTGTTATGAGTTTCTTTGATTTTGTTCCTTACTTTTCCTCCTAATACGGGTGGTAATCCATCTAAGAACTTTTCTTTCCAGAATGGCTGGTTTGAATCTTCCCTAAGCATAACTCTAGTCAGGAAAGTATTTTTGTACCACTGGAAGTCGTTAAGTCTTTTACACCTAAGGTTGGATAATAATTCTCCATTTTTATCCTTAAGGTGAGATGGGTCTCCTACGAAGTGTAAGGATATGGCCAGTATAAGGGATGCAACTGCATCAGATATGGATTCCCCATTATCTAAGATGATTTCGTCGTTTTCATCTACCTTAATGGCATCTAAAATGTCTATTTGTTCGTTTGAAGTCAAATGAAAATCCCACCAACCTTTAAGTTGTCCTGAGAACCCTGCTATCAGGAGTTCTGCTATGGTTTTATCGGTTGTGTTCATTTGGGCTTTATACGCGTTTGCTGCCATAGTCATTTGCTGTAGAAGGCCTAAGGTTTGATATTCGGACAGTCCATCTATGTTCCACTCGTACAGGGCATTGGCCTTATAACTGGGCTGGACTAGTTTGTTGGGCCTTACTTCTAGACTAAGGTCTGGAGCGGTTTGTCTAGGTATTATTTGCCTAGATGACGATGGTATATCTAAACGGGCTACTACAGGAGTTTTGGGTTCTTGGGCCTCATCACTCTCTGTTTGTTCCGTTTGGTTTACCGTATTAATTTGGGTTGTTTGGTCAGGTGTGTCTGGAACCTGATTTTGGTTTTGACTAGACGAACTCGAGGTGGCAATTAAGTTTAATTTTTGTTTAATTGCAGTTAAGAATTCATCCTTTTGAGTTTGAACTTCATTACGACTGGATTTTGATAATTCATAAGGCTTGAATACAGGCATCTTTTTTGGTTCAGATGTTTTATTTTCTGAAACTGTTTGAATTGCCGGTAAAATTGTCTTTTGAATTTTTTTGTCCAGTTTCGTTAATTGGGTACCAATAGTGTTCAGATGAATATTAGCAAAGTTATTTTGCAACACAATGTTTTTAGTGTTTTCTAATTCATCATCTTTTGGTATCCTAAGTGGTTTGAGTTCTACAGTGTTTTCTCCTGCAGATATTTGAATGTTTTGCAGAGGCGGATGTTCTGTTTCTACAGTCCCTTTCTCTGTTTTCCAGGTTTTGGTTTTAGGTCGGTTAGTTATGGGTTTTGCCGATTTAAAAGGTGAATTTTTTATGTCTTTTAAATCAATTCTGTGGTTTGCCATATGTAATTCTAACCAATCAAAAAACATTATTTTGCATTTGTTATTAGCGATAAATTTGTAAAATTCTTCCTGGAAATGTTGACTATCTTTTCCGTGTTTTTTGAAGAACCAGTTTCTTTTTGCTGTGTTCTTTTCGGAATAGAAGTCTTTTCTGAAGAATTCTTTATCTATGACGAATTCCTTTTATAGGACGTTTAATTGGTTTTCAGTTATGTCAGAAAGGCCGGGAGAATGCGGAGGTGATTCTATATCATCATCACTAGTTTGTTCCGATTCTTTTTCTTTCTGTTTTTGGTAATTTGCCTTAGGAATTCTAGTTTGGTAATTTGCACCTGAAATTGAAGTTCTAGGTGTTTGATCTACAGAATCCCTATTCTTTTGAATTTTATCTTCCAAATTGATGTTTCTAGGAAGGTTCGAAACGTTTCCTAAACTAATTGTGGAAGAAGTCGAGGTATCATCCCTTACTCTAAGGTTCGGGTTTCTCCTAAAACTAAGTTTGATAGTTCCGTCTTCGAATTGGGTTATTTTGTTGAGATCCGAATTTGGTTTTGGAATCTCAGGTTCTTTGATTTCCTCCTGGGCTGGTTGTGCCTTATCTAAGGTCCATTCCTCAGGGAGTTCTATCTCATTCCATTTTATGGTTTTGGGAATGACAGTGTTTGATCTTGTTAAATCTGTTTGCAAGACAAGAGTTTCACCGTTTTCAATTTTTCTAATTGCTTGAGTCCCGAAGGACGTTTTTGCTACCTTGTAATGAATCCTATAGATTACAGCTACAGGAATAGATCCAGGCAACATATGATATCCATGTGTTTTGACTTGTAAAGTTAAAGCATGCAGGATATTTGGATCAGTTAATGAAGGTGCAAAATTTGGAAAGCAATTAAAAAATATCGGACCAGAACACAAACTAGACTCTACAGTTCCTATCAAAGAATCTGTAAACTCTAACATCCTAGCGTCTCTAAGAACTGCTAAGATAGATGTGTTTAGGCCTTCCCTTGTCAGGGATTTGAATCCTACTTGGACTAATCCTAAGTGGATATAACGAAAGCCCTTCCTAATATGTTTTGCTAGGGACCTTTGACTAAGAAGTTGAATGGTCTCTAGTGGTTTGCAGATTTGAAGGTCTCTTTCTTCTGTTTTGATGACATAGTTTGTTGGTAACAAAGACCAGTTTGAAGTACTATATACCATTTCCTTTTGAAGTTTGGGAAGTTTCCACGTATCTATGGATCCTTCAAAGTTTTCAAATTCATATTCTTCAGTTTGTCTGTTTGAATCTCTAGGTCCTATGTCATATCTAGAACCAGAAGAACTAGAAGAACTAGAAGAGCGAAATAAATGCATGTCCCTTATCTATATTTTGTACGGCCGTCCACTGCTTTCCACTCCTAAACGTCTATCTGCCTTGCCATACACACAGGACTTACAGGACTTACCTAAGACCAAGATAAAGGAGACAGCCCCCCGTACAAAAATATAGAAGTTTGACCAGATACACTTACCCCTCTCAAGAGCTAATCCCGCTAGGCTCTGATACCATATATATATATATATATATATATATATATATATATATATATATATATATTATATATATATATATATATATATCATACAAAATAATATATTAAGACCCTAATGTGCTAGCATACGTTTATATCCATGCGTTTAAGTGGGGTTTAGCGATTACCTTAATTCTCACAAAAATTGAACCTTACCGGTATCATGGTTAAAGATTCAAGATTTAATTAGCAAAATCAACACTTAAAAATAATATCAATAATTATTATATTAGAAGTAGGAAAACTAAAAAGGATAAAACTTTATAAAAACTTAATTAATAACACACTTTACTTAGCCATTAATGTACCTCAATAATTAAACAAAACAACTCCCAAAATAATGTGGAACTCACGATGCATGAGCAATGTGAGCCACATGCAGGTTATAAGGGGGGAAAAGGGTCGAGGGTCGTGAGGTAGAAGGAGGGGGTGATGGTTCATGTTGGGGTTTGGAGGGCCAAGAGGAGGGCATGCGGAGGAGAGTTAAGGCAAAGGAAGGGTGTAGGGGAGGAGAGGGGGTGTAGGTGGTGGTTAGGGATAGGTTGTTGGCGGCCGAGGGTGTAGAGGCGGCGGCAACGAGGCTGAGAAGGGGGCTATCGAGGTGGGGTGGTTAAAAAGGAAGGAAAAGGGGGGAATAATGGGTTGTAAGGGTTGGTTTTAGCCAAAGGAGTTGTGGGGACAGTAGAGGAGTTTACAGGGAGTAGGTTGGTGGCTTGGGAGGTGGCAAAGGCAGCGGGATGGAAGTGGATGAAGGGGTTGCAAGGAGGTTGCTGAGAAGGGAGAAAAAGAAGAGGGGAGGAAGAAGGTGGGATGCAGAGGGCTCAAGGGGAGGTGTGGTGGTTCAGGGTGGTAGCAGAAGGTGGTTTAGGTGGTAGAATCGACAGAGTTGGGTGGCGGTGCCAAAAATAGGGGAAAAGGATGAAGGTAAAGAAAATGAAGGGAAGGAGATTGAGGGGAAGGGGCTTGAAAATATGGGGAATAAAAAGAAGAGTGAGAAGAGGGCAATATGTGGCTGATCGAGTGGCAGCGTGTAGGGTGAAGGGAGGTGGTAGGGTGGTAGTGAGAGGGAAGGAAAGAAGAGGAAAGGGAGGCCATGCGTGATGGGGGTGCATGGCTGGTTTGGTCCAAAATGGTGAAAAAAAAAGGGACGGGGAGAGAGAGAGAAGGAGGGTTGCAGTGGTGGCAGGTGGTGGGAAGGAGAGATGGTTGGGAGTGCTCGGGGTGACATGCATTGAAATGCCTCGAAAATTTCTAATTTTAAAAATTATAGTTAAATAAGTTTTTATTAAAAAAAAATTGATTAAATAAATTATTTTGATTAAAATAAAAGGAAATTACTTAGGGAAAATTAAGAAGATATTTATAAGTATTTCAATTAGGAGGAATTTGGGTATTTTAGCTAATTAAGAATATTATTTTAGAAATTAATTAAATAAATTATTTAATTTAAAATAAGAAGGAGAAAATAGTTTCAAATTAATAGGAATTTTATAAATAATTTAATTGGAGAAATTTAGGGTATTTTGCTAATTAAAATGTAATTTATGAAAAATCTTTTAAAAACCCTAAATTAGCCTAAAAAGGGATTTAAATATTATTATTTTTAAATACCTCAAATATCTCAATTAATTTAATTAACCTAACCCATTATTTTTCCTTTTTCCCTTTTCCTTTTTCCTTTTCTTTCTTCCTTTTTCCTTTCTTTTTCTTTCTTATTCTTTTTTTTCTTCCTCCCTTCTCCCGACCTGGGCTAGCCCAATGGCCCAGTCCCCCTCCCTCCTTCCTTTTCTTCAGCGCGGCCCAGGCCACACAACTATTGCCTCCTTCCTTTCTCCTTCGCGTTGTGTTTCCCTCTTTTCCCCATTGAAACGCTGCGTTTTGTATTTTTTTAGTAGTCGTTGCCGCCCAACCGGTCTTTCTTCTTTTCTTTCTTTCTTTTCTTTCCCGGCTGCCCGGTCTAATTGCCTTTTTCTTTCTTCTTCCTTCCTCCTTCCCCAATGCCATCGAGCACCTACAACTGCCGCCCAACGCCCCTAGTTTTTAGCCATCGATCACGCCCCTTTGACTAGCCGTTTTCCTCCCTTTCTCTTCCCACTATTTCAGCGACCTCCTTGACCTGCCCCATCTCCCTTCCTTTTCACACACGATCACTCTTTTAGCCAACCAACCCTGCCCCGTTTGACCTAGATTTTAGTTGGCCAGACGCTGCCGGCAAACCCTAACCCTACTTGCCCTATTCCCTCATCGTCCCATAGACCTCACCCTATCATTTAAACCTTATAAATACCCCTTACCAACCCTGGAATCAAGTTCTATTTTTGAACCCAGAAAAATAACCCATTTTTGTTGCCACCCCTTTAGATGATTCTTCCACCTCCTTCAGCCAAATTCGTTGCCATCTCTTCCTACCCAACTCACCCCTACACCGCCCTCTAGCTAACCAAACCTCCCATATCCCTTGATTCTTCCTGCATAAGCCACCCCGGCTGTGCAAAGTAGCCCCCTCGACCAACCCATTCTCTGACTACGCCGCCCTTCACACCACCCTTAGCCACCTCTTCCGCCGCTTCTTTCACCTTCCATTCTGTACTACAGATCACCCTTTACCTTCCCTTACCTCTCTTTTCCTTTTTCTCCCTCTCCTCCTCTCTTTCTCTTCTTCTCCTCCATTCGGCCACCGCCGCCGCCGTCATGCGCCACCACCCTCATTATGTCTCTCTCCTTCTATACAACTCGAGACACCCTTACTTTCACCCTTATTCTTCCTACTTTGTTCCCAGCCTTCAACTTTTCTCCTTTTCTTCTCTTTTTCCAGCCATCGCCACCACCTTTGTGCACCACCGCTAGTGTCGCCTATCCCCACTAGCCCAAGGTTGAACCCTAGACCCTCTCAACCCTTCTCCCTATTTTTATAAGCCTTAATTTATTTAATTTTATTTATTTGAATATAAATACTATTATTATTATTATTATTTCTATTATTAATATGTATTATTATTAGTAGTAGTAGCAATGTTTTTATTATTATTTATATTGGGGCCGAAGCCCTATTGTAATTTTTATTTTGATTTTATCATTATTACTCTTATTATATCTATTATTATTACTATTATTATTATTATTATTATTATTATTATTATTATTTTTTCAATGTTAATATTATTATTCTATATAAGGCTAAAACCCTATTGTGCCTATTTTGAATTGTAGTAGTGGTATTATAAATATCAAGTCTTATTATTAGTGATATTATCATTATTTTTATCATTAGCTTTTATTATTATTATTAGTGTTGTTGTTATTATTATTATTATTAGTATTTAATAAGTTTATTATTTTTCAATGTAGGGTGGAAACCCTACTTCTTTTTATCTTCAAATATTATCCTTACTATTATTACCATTATGATTATTATCATTTTTGCAATATTATTATGGTTTTATCATTATTATTATTATTACTATTTTCATTATTATTATTATTACTAAATTTTATTATTAAAGCTACTAATAATATTATTAGTATTATTTTGGTAAAGGGGTCGAAGCCCTTATTTCAATTTGTTTTCGAATTATGCCCTTTTTATTATTATTGTTATTTTATTATTATGGTTATTGTTATTATTGTATTATTATCATTATTGATATTATTAGTATTATTTCTATTTGCATTATTATTAGTATTATTTCTATTTGCATTATTATTAGTATTATTTCTATTTTTATTATTATTATTGGAATTAAATCTTTAAACCCTTATATTATCAATTTTTTATAATATTACTATTATTTCTTATACCTTTAGCAAAGTTAGAAATTTGTTAATGTTATTTTTATTAATGTGTTATCATTTTATCAAAACCTTAAGGAGGCATAGGATCGTGCTCCAAGACCAGTGTCATTTTAGGTAAGGGTGTTACTAAGGCCTTTTATGTGTTTATGTGCATTATGTGCTTTGTATGTTATGTATTCTATGTTTATCATTATTAACTATTTTGTATGTGGTATGATGTGGAGCTTAAGTATGTTTTTGTGCGTTTACATGACATGTGTATTATGTATATGTGATGAAATATTGTGGTATATGATGATATGGTTTGTGACCCTTTAGACATGCATGTGAGAATGTTAATATGGTTTGTGTAGGGAAAAGGATGAAAAAGGAGAATAGGGAAATAAGTTGACCAAGAGATGTGAGTTGACCTAAGTATTTTAATGATCCATGAGTGGAGGAATAAAATGGGAAATGTAGGGTTTCATGTGGAAAAATCTAATTTATGGTGTTATATAGGAGAGTCTAATTTATGGTTTTTACATGTTTTTATGTGGGAGCATCTAATTTTTGATTTTGTATTGGAGAATCTAATCTATGGTTTTGTCTGGGAAAATTTAATCTATGGGTGCATATGGGAGAATCTAATCTATGTTGTGTCTGGGAGAAACCTTGGGTTTTGTGTGGATTGAATTTAAGGTTTTGTATGGAGAAACCTTGGGTTTTGTGTGGATTAAAGTTAGGGTTTTGTATGGATGGATCTACGGTTTTGCAAGGCAGATTTTATGGTGTTGCATGGGAGAATCTAATCTAGAGTATTGTATGGATGGATTTGGGGATTGCATCGATGAATCTAGGGTTGCATGGGAGCTTAGGGTTTTGCGTGAAAAAGTTTGAAGGTTTGCATGGGGAGGTTAACGTCTGTATGGATAAGAAATGTACGTGTGGAAAGTTGATTTGGGATGTGAGGAAGGTAATGTAAGTGTTGTTTGGGTGTTTGAACACTTTGGATGAAAAATAATATGTAGAGCAATATAATGGTACGTAGGAGACCAAGCTAGGGTTTGCGTGGACAATTAGGGTTTGGTGTGGCTGCTTAGGGTTTTTGTGGTATCATGTGTATTTGGTGATTAAAGTGTAATTATGAGGATAGTATTCATGATTTGTGATGTGTGGAGTGTTAAAATTATTTGGGTTGTGTGAAGTGGAGTGAGATGGACCACAAAGGTCAAAATTAGGGTTTTTGAGAAGTTAGAAGGTGCGGGTTCTTATAACAGGATACGAGTCAGTTGGAGGCTAAGTGTAAAGGGAGTGATTATGCATGTCTAGGGTTAAAATTTATTCGAATAATATACTTAAAACATTAATCATGTAAAGTGAAAGATTATTGAGTTTAGGTCCAGCCGATCCACTGGTTAGGAATAGTGGTGTGGACTGTTGTCATGCAAGTGACCAATCCATAGGTGAATAATTGTAGTGTGGACTTTGTCCCGCAAGTGACCGGCCCACCGGCAATAATAATGGGGTGAATTCGAGCTCAATAAATAAAAACTAGAGTTTGTTAAGACACTTAAAAGATACTATTTACTTACAGTGGAACACCATGTGAGTAGGAACCAGCTGATCTACCGGTTAGGAATAGTGGTGTGGACTATTGTCCCGCAAGTGATCGATCCACAGGCAAATAATAGTGATGTGGACTTTATCCCGTAAGTGACCGCCCCACCGGGTAAAATAGTGGGGTGTTCCTGTACTTACATGGATTTGATAAAAGGCACGGTGTGAAATGAGTTCTGATTAGAGATTAATTAAATAATTAATCTAGACTGTAAATGGGCCTTTATGTATCTACCTGATTGATTGTTTGCTACTATGTTATCATGATGGTCTTTATGTTCTTTTATTCTTATGCATGGTTTATGTGATTTTATGTGTTGGCCTTAGTGCACGGTTACCTTACTCAGTACGTAGTGTACTGATCACCCTTTTCATGGGTGCTGCTCATTCCCATGAGTAGTAGGCCCTTCTGACTTTGTGCAGGTGGGTGAGACATCCCAGTTGGGCTGAGTGTTGAGCATGTTTTGGTTCGAAGTTCGAGAGTAGTGTGGCTGGATCCACTCTTCTTGTTATCTTATTTATTTTATTATAACTTTTGTATCAGATTCTTCCCTTTATGAATGAACATTTTGTATTGAGTTTTCTAGATGAACCTTTTTATCTTATGAAAGTGTTATTTCTTCTTTTTTTGGAATTTTGACCATATACTCTCATTCATGATTCTTTTACGCATACTCTGATTTTTTTATGTATGATTCTTTCTAGTTCTTTTATGAACACTTAGGTTGAATTTAATGTCAATATTTTCTTTAGCCTTAGCACTTGGTACTGGGAATGGTTGGAGTAAACCGGTCTGGTATTAAGTGTGGCGGTAACATCCCCAGAATTCATGGGTTTTAAGGAAAAAGAATGAAAGGAGGAAAATGAGAAAAGGGAGAAAGAAAAGAAAAAGAAAAAAAAGGAAAATAAAAAATAGGGGAAATTATAATAATTTAATTTATAAAATAATAGAGTGTGTTATTTTGGGCAATAAATTTATTTAATAATTTAATTTAATTTAATATATGGTTTTAAAATGGATAATTTTTTTTTTAATAAAATATTGGTTTAGAAAATTATTTAAATAAAAAGAGTATGATAAAATAATAAAATATTTATTTTAATTTATCAAATATTCTTATCCAAATTTATATACTCAAGAATCCATAAAAATAATTAAATTAAATAATTTTAAAATCTAATTTGTCCCAAATAAAAGTTATTTATTAAATTATAGGTTTTTAAACTTTCGGATGATTATATAAGGATAGGAAGATATTGATTATGGTACTAGGATATCAAATACTCATGTAGAAAAGAATAATTCTAAATGATCTAACGTTGACCTGTAGAAAATCATGATAATTCATCTCTTTGTTTTTTCTTAATTCTAATAAATTGAATAAGCTCTCAATTTATCATCTAGCCAATTGATAACCTAGATTAAGAACACTAGATTTAATTAATGGCCAAATTACGAATGGAAAGCCGTTAACTACAACCATAATCACATAAGCTTGAATCATGCAATCATACAAATTAATAGACAAGATTAATAATTAACATTTTGCTACTTTTAAAATATTAATTAACAATTACATATTAATTTTGTTATCCTAACTTTGATTAATATCTAAACTAAACAAGTGATCAATCTAATTAGTTTAAATTCTTAACCTATGATGCGAGATCTTTTAATTCCATCCATTAATCTAATTAAATTTTATTTAAAATCATAAATTCCAATTATGTTGTCATATCCAAAATCCTAATTCCGTCATCAAATCCTCCTACCCTATACTATCTACACTACTATCTTCATAATTACACTAACACACCATTAAATGTAGTAATCTATAATTAACATCAATGATTAATAATAAATTAACAAGGAAACAATAAAGGTAAGAGAAAGGATAAAATAATAAAGAGAATTTACTTCATTCAATCAAAACTTCCAATTAAGAGAGAAATGGAGAAGAATTTATCAACTTGAATTGTAGAGTGTTAATTATTCAATTGAATACAATGGGGAGCAAGAGAATTGGAATTGTGAAGTACATATGGTTCTAGAGAATATAGAGAAAAGGAGAGAATCTAACTCTTGAACTGCTAAAACCCGAATATCGAATGTTCAGAAACGTAAAAAATATATCAGGGCAAAGTTTGCCCGAGTGGTTACAGAATTTAAAAAAGAACACGATCCTTATTTTGGGAAACACGGATCCTCCGTTTTTTCCCCTAAATTCTCTGCCAACTGCTAAATTTGAAAACTAATATTTTATGTTCTGGTGGCAAAACACGACTCGTGTTTAGAAAACACGGGGTACTGTGTTGCTTATTCCTTCATTATCTCTCTATGAAATTTCAACACATGCTTCCCTTTGATGTATATTCTTTATTTATGGTCTTTTCTTAAATTAATTCCATATCTCTTGATGTGTTATTTGCTTCATTTCCTCTTCCCTTCTATTTCTCCTTTGGATTTCTTTATTTTTATCTTTACCTACAAAATCTATCCAAAAGAGAAAAACTCGAGAAGTATTGAATCTTATAAAAATAATCAAGAATAAATGATATTTTTTACATAAGATAATAACATATAAATCTCATATATCACAGATTCCAACAAATGTGCATTAATTCTAAGCTTTTACTTATTCAAGTTATTAGTTGACATGAGCGGAGCACAAAATACTTTTATGACATAAATGTTGATCATAATAAATTGTTTATTGCGATACTACAACAAAGTCTAACTAATAGTCTAATAATTATACCATAATAATCTAAACTACCGTTTCTTCATAACAAAGTATATATTACATGTTTGATCAAATGACTAAAATATTTCCATGGTTGACTACAATGATATTCTTATTTTCCAATAGTCTCATGAGTAAAAGCCTCATTTTGTAGCAAATAATAATTCACGAACACTAATAAATAAATAAAATTTTCTATGAAGATGAAAAGTTGTTACCATTATTCTTTTAATATTGTAACACTCCAATTTTTCACTACAAAAAAAATTCATTTAAAACATTACGGATGCTGAAAAAACACCTAGAAAAAAATAAGGTGCTATTGCCTTACCTGACACATGTTAAATGTCCGCCACTTGCCATATATCAAATATAAGGTTAAAACCAACCGAAACATTTAAAACAACAGAGTGCGTGAAATATAAGATTGCATAAACAACTTAAAAGAGTGTTTACATTGGAGGACCTTAACGGTCCTCACCCAAATCATTACAAAACATATATAGATGAAGTACGGGGCTGCAATAAAATGATATTAGGGTATAACACCCAACTTAAAACCATGGTCCCTTACAGATCACACAAGATATTCAGCTGTCGACGCTCTCGAGCCTTGACCTAACTAAGGGAGACCCTTTACTAGTCATCCCCCAAGACCAGCACATAGCCCTCTACTTGTGGGAATCAACATGTGATTGAGTAAACAAGTATATCAGCACACTACGTACTGAGTAAGCCAAGTTACTTCTTTAATGTAAGCACAAGTAACCATACATGGATATAAAATACAACATTTGTCATGAGAAAGCCATATGTAAAGGTAAGAGTGAATAAGGACATACTATCACGCATAACTTAAATAATGATGGATATATCACGCTCATTTCAAATTATCATCACATAAGTACTCACACATGAAATTATAGATAACATCCAAGCAATCAGTAGGATTTAGTTCTAATTACTCATTTCTTTATGTTATATCATTTCCTTATTCAACATGACATAAGTCAATTATCCAATCAATATTCCTTTCAATAACCAAATATTCATTTAGACCATTAGCCTTCAATAACTAAATAGTCATTTAGACCATTAGCCAAGTGTACAAACCAACTTTTTATTCCTTTTTGGTCATTCATACCATTACTTCCATCCTTATCCAATTATTAACCATGCACTTGGTCATCAATCACATTTTATTAACCAATTACTTATTATCCATATTTTATTATTATCGAGTAATAGGTTGTGCACCATCCATGGTTTCACATACCATAGAAGCCAATCCAAATAAGGGACAACGTTTGGGTCAAAGATAATCACCAAGCAGACATAAGTCCAGGCCGAAACCAACCAATATGGACATAAGTCAAGCCAAAGCTAACCACTTTGGTAACCAGACTCTTTAATATCAATACCATCTAGTACATCATCGGTGTCTAGAGTAAATAAGGCACTAGGACCTCTCAAGTTCTGAGCTAAAAGCACCAAAAATGCTTGAAAGTAGATTAACCCCTGTAGCTAATCGAGTTCGGTTAACCTACACCCATACTCAAATCGATTATCTTTTGCTTTATGTGATTAATACATTATTAATAAGGATAAATGATTACGCAAGACCCATATAAAAGCAAGTAAAGCAATTTTATGTTTATTCCATGTCCATCCTTTTCTTTCCATTTTTCCAACCTTGTGGGTTTCCATTTATCCTTGTACCATCTTACTCAACTCCATCTTATCATTTTGTTTAAGCCCATGCTGAGTTTCATCACTCTTTTCTCAATTTCATCACTTATTATAAGTGAAATATCCATTTAGCCTTTGCCTTACTCATTGAGTATACTATAATTTATGATCCATTTAATCCCTTCATTAGGCCAATAACCAATGATAAAATCTATATTTTAATCCCATTAATAATCATAGTATAGTCCCAAAAAATAACCTTAGAGCATAACCAAACCAAAAGGAAATAAATCATGTAAACTAGTCAAACTAGTCGATCGGTTGCACCAACCCATTGATAGGTTTGGGTCGACCAGTCGATCGGTTTAACTTAACTAGTCCATACTAATCAATTATTCATAGACCAATCGATTAGTTCTACCCAACCAGTCAATGGATTTATGTAGAGAACAATATTAAGGACTCTAAAGATTTACCAATTGATTGACCTAACCAATAGATTGGTTTTCCCTAACACAACACCAACCATTAAATTTCATGCATATTCTTACAAGTAAATCATCCTTAACTATATTAAAACATGTATCGACATAGTTTAACAAAATTTCAACTAGATTAACTTGCATTTCTTAATGTAGAATCATTATATCCTATTTTTACCACTTTTCATGCTTTTTACTCAAATCATGACATCTAACCATCCAAACTACTTAAGTAGGATGCATACACTCATGCCAGCATGCAAAAATCCACTTTAAGGAACACAAAACATGTAGGAATACTCGCTAAACATTTTAGAAGCAAGAATCACTTATTTGATGTAGGTAAAATTTCCCTTGTAAACCAGAATATCCAACTATGAAATTCTCAACTTTTAAAACCCTAAATAACCTCAATCTTAAACTTAGAAATTGCACCAAAACCTTAATAAATTTTCAAACTTAAAATAGAAGGAAAGAATGCCATACAAACTTCAGGCAAAAATCAAGAAATGCTCTTTTGAACTACTCAATCTTTTTTTTCTCCAAAATCTAAGTATTCCTTGTTTAACAATTGAAACAAGAGTAAGTTAGAGACAAGATAAGAAGAGTTTAATAAAAAATGATTGCAAGGCTCAAAGTGTGGAAAGAGGAAAGGTGAATTCAAGACTTAAAGATTTTGATGGCTGAAAGAAAAGGTACATATAAGGGGAAATTGAGGTTATTTATAGCTAACCAATCGAAGGGAATTATAGAGGATTCAGGAATCAACTTGAAACCCTACAAATTACCATTTGAATTTGAGCTAAATAGATGGATATCATTTAAGATATGTTGACCTATTCTCTAAGGCTTAATTGGTGTTTCTAGAGAAGATAAGCCAATTAGACCAGAATTAGCATACACAAGAGAAAAAATAAAGGGTCATTGTGGAAAAAATCTTTCAACTGCTCATAGCCATGCCTAAAATCAAAGCATTGATCTTAGAAATGTTTAGAGGAGAGAGGTGGAAGAAGACAAGGCTGAGGTCATCTCTTCCCCTCAATTATTCTAATCGACCTCTAGATCGATTTAAGGTAATATTTGGGGCTAAATGCATAATGAAAATGGTTAGTAATCTCTTAGGAAAAATTTGGATTGGGTTGGTAAGGTTCCATTTTAGTGTAAGAGATTTTAAAAAAAATCAAGTTTGAAAATATGACTAGCTCGACCAACTAACTGATTGGTTTGGGCTTGCCAATCAATTATTCTACAAACCAGTCAATCGGTTTCCTCAACTAGTTGATCAGTTTAATCGAGAAAACCCAATTTTCTGAAATGACAAAATAGTCGATCAATTTGCTTGAAAAACTTAATAAACTCCATTTTTTCAACATGATTTCAAATCAAACCTTATCTCAAACCAAATCATAACGTTAAGATCAAAGGTCTAAAAATTAGCAATATTCTTATTCAACCATTTTACAAAAATATGGGATATTACAAATACGTCCATGAAGTGTGCTACTATTATTTATGTATATTGAGACAACATAATTGTGCTTCTATTGCATACCATGATGTGGTATTTCTTGTTGATGAAAAATTTTGAACTATCTACTAGTCGCCTAGATCTTTCTCTTTTCTATCATCTATTCTTTTCTTCTTATGTTGGGTTTTATCTTTGGCATGTTGTACATAATCTAAGATAGAGTAATTATAGGATCAAGTTTATATGAGAGCCCACATCTTATGTTCTCAGTGAGACTTGTTTGCCTATTATTCCAAGCGCCCCCCTTTTTAATGAATGCTTCAAACTATTGATTGTGTTGCTTTTATTTAGTGCATGCTTAATTAATTTAGGCATGCCTTATGACAACAGCATAAGATGACCATGCATGATTAGATTCATAGGATCATTTTTTTTAAAAAAAGTTGTGAATTGGATGCTAAGTCCTTAACCCGTGCATAGTCTATGGATCTATGTTTTGTATTTTAACTTATGCTTCTATTGTAACTAATATAGAGTCATAAGGAAGCATTGGGCTTATACATGATGTCATTTCCTTTGTTTGATGATCTTAAATAATTTCTACAAAAGATAGGGTTGTTGGTGCTAGTGTTGCTGCTATTGTCGGTACACTTGATGTTGATACATGCCATGATTTTGTCCTAGAAGTTATCCAACACAACATCTAAGTAGCACACAAGGATGATGAAGAGGTTGAAGGTGTATGAGCTCATGAGTCCAGACACGAAGTGTCATGAGAGAATTTATGAAGCAAATACCTATTAAGAGTAAGGAACAATTTAAGGAGTCGGTCAGTATATTTGATAGAAATAAAGGTTTGAGAGATGGGTTGTAAGAAAAATTGTTAGCGGTGCCCCGACATATCTATAATGACTCATGAATATGTATTTAATTTTGTTACTTTAGGTATGATTATCTTAGTACGTTGTTAGATAAAATTATGGTGACAATGCTTTTAGATGTTTTATTTTTATATTGTGTGTAACATGACTACTCTATTATCTTATTATGATAATTCTTGCCCATATTTAATTGATATATAATATGTAAATTTTATTTTAAATCTTTTATGTATAGGATATTGTTGTGATATTTAGTCATGTGAGTATAATTTTAATAAGTCTCTTTGATAATTTTTTTAGTTATTATAATATGTTATTTTGATTTGTAATAATAAATAAATTAAATATATTTAAAATTCTAAAATTGATGTTTGTAATAAATAATAAATAATCGTTTGTATCTAATAAAAGTTCAATAAAATTATTATTTATTTTTTTATGCGATTAAAAGAACTTAATTATATTAAATATATATTATTATACATAATTAGAAATAAAATAAAATAAGGAAATGATTAAAATTATATATATATATATATTATAAAATATTACTCTAATAAATTATTCATCTTTTATCAAACATCAATAATTGTTTGTATCTAATAAAAGTTCAATAAAATTATTATTTATTTTTTTATGCGATTAAAAGAACTTAATTATATTAAATATATATTATTATACATAATTAGAAATAAAATAAAATAAGTAATGATTAAAATTATATATATATATGGATATATATATATATATTATATATATATATATATATATATATATATATAATATATATATATATATATATATATATACTCTAATAAATTATTCATCTTATATCAAACATTAATAAAAGATATCCTAATATATTTTACTCTTATATGCCAAACAGAAAAATGAAGTTTATCCTCGTTAATCCATTCCCTCCCTTATTTATCTCCCACGTACCGAGCATGAAATTAATCATAATCGATATCTACGAATCCGTCCGAGGGCAAAAATCTAGTTATTACTTATTAGCAGCCCTAGACTTGCGGCACTCGTCCTCCGTTGCAGTTCGGCTCTGTTCTTACCAAGGTACAACCGTACAAAGTAAGCTCTCTCCTCCCTCTCGCTTCCTCCATTTCTTCTTCTTCGTTTGTACTTTTGAAATTTGATTTCACACAATGTAGGAAATTAAAGAAGTTCAGCTGTTCGATTTGACGTAGATTTTATAAGCATTATTATTGTTGTTTTTGTTGTTGTTATCGTATATGATGTCTCATTTAAGCTCATCTGTGTCCGATGGTGTCTAATTCAAGCTCATCTGTATCTCTTCGTGACGGTGTATACGATCAAACTGCTCCGCTTTGAGAAGGTAAGGCGTCTCCTTCTCGCTCTTCATTGTCCATTCTTCTTCGTTATTTTTCGTTTTTGGAAATGGGGCTTTAGCCTTAATTGAGGTAAGATATGTGTGTATATATATATATATATTATATATAATATATATATAATTTTTTTCTTTTTGTTTTCTGTGATGTTTGGTGTTACTTCTACATTTTCTTTTCATTCCCGTGTTTCCTTCTGTGTTCAGGTAGTTTATCATCTTGTGATGGCAGGTTTATTTTTACCTTTCATAGTGCATCTATTAATTTTTTATACAGGATTTCGGTGATGCAAACGGTATATAGATAAAAGGGGGAGTTGGATTTAGTCAGCTGAAGCCTCACGTTAGCATCCAAATATGCCTAATATTTAGTTATTGGTTTGTGGTGGTAGAAACTTGAGATTGACGTAAGAAGAGGGGAAATGTTAATTTAATTGAAAGTCAGTTTGAGCTATATTGGGGCTAAGGCGTTTTTATCTCTCAGTAAAAAATATATAAATAAATAAAATAATGAAGAGTTATGGCATTTTGGTGATTCAGACAATATCAGTGGCTCGTATATATATCGAAGCTAAATTTTGACTGCAAATTTTTATGCTCAGTTTTCCTCTGACAAGCATAAATAAGTTTCTCACCTCATGGAAGTTCATTTTATCAACTTAAGCTACTAAAATTATGGCATTACAGTTGCTGTGCTATGTGAATAAAAATGTTATTTTAAAAGTTACATAACATTTATATATTTTAATTATTTAAAATATAAGTAAACTATAAGTTTTATGATTTGATTTATCAAAATGCAATACAAGTATTCAGCTTTGGTTTGCATTAGAACAAAATGAAAGAATAAAATGAGAGGCTGTGCTGCCGAGGGACTGAGATATGGAGTGGGAGAAGATCTGAAGGCACTGTTTGGGGTTTAAATAAGGTATAGGTCTCTCTAATGCTGATCCTGTTGCATTATGATCCTTGCCTTTTATAAATGTATAATTTTCTCTAGTTCTTTCATAATTGAAGTTCTATATATGTAATAGAAACAGATTAGAAATTGGAAATGAATTTAGATGAAATTTGGTTGATTGGATTCTTAATTGCTTTATTCAGTGATGATTTTGTTATTTCTGTTGATGTTATAAAAGTTTGCAGATTATGTATGTATAGGGTTAACTTTATTTGAACTCTCCTCTCTTCTCCTCTATCATCTGAGTCAGTGGGTCTTTCCAATTCTATTCTTTGATCTTCCACTCTTCTCCCTTCTTCTTCAGTCCGCAGTGCTTGCTGCTGCAAGTTGCTAGTTTCAAGATCCATTGAACTTGAAGTTGCAGTTGCAGTTGGCGGTACGATTGGTTTGTTCATCTTCTACAGGTTAGTCTTCTTTTCTTCAATCTGTTCAATTGCTTATAAATTTATTTATGTTTCAGCAGCAATTTATCTTGGTTCATCTTCTACAGTTACAGCAGTGATTATTTGTTGTTTGTTTATTTGGTTTTCTTCTTAAGGTTCCTCAACTTCTTTTTACAAATTCCTTGCTTACAATGTCTTAAATTGAGGTGGTCTGATCTATATTTTTTTTTAATCTGCAGGTTTTTTGGTTAATTTCTTTAGATTTCCTAATTATCTCTATCAGAACAAGATTCTTGTGGCTTATGTTCTTAATTATCTAAATTTGTATTCATTTTGTTATTTAGTGAGCCCTTTTCCCAATTCCCTATTAAGAAAAAATTGCATGATACATACAAATGAGCTCATTTTCTGTTTTCCACAGAAAATTGTTTCCCTTTTTTAACTATAGTTGGCAAAAGGGAAACTGTTTTCCTTAACAAAACACGCCCTAAAATTTCTGGAGCACTTAGTAAAGGCGGCAGTGAAACGTCAGTTAAACATAGCAAATAATTACAAAGAAAGAAGACAACAATGTCACCATCATACAAACTACTTATGGGAAGCCAAGCAGTAATATAAACACATACTAATAGAAATATCACAGTCGAAATATAACAATATTGTTTTAGTTCATCTGGAATGGGAGCAACAGAACCTGGCAAGAACAGGGGTAAGAGAAGGGGGAAAAAACAACTTAACTGCCTAAGACATCAATAAGGCAACTTCCAACTGATCATGTTCATATAAAAATAATTATGCCAAAGAAGCATCATGTACATTGCTACATTACTAATATCAATCCAAGCACATCACAAAACAATTAAATAGCAAAGGGAACCACTTGGAAATGAATAATACAGCTTGTGATTGCAGCAAAAAATATGCTCACTATGAAATAGCATCTTCTTATCTCATCAAGCATACACATTGAAAGATGGTATCTGATGAAATGCTTGTAATAAATTAGCGGCTGTAAGCTTGACATTTAGCCCTTGTTTATAACTAGTCCAAAAAAGTTGCTATCTAAGATAATTATTGTTATTATTTTTTGTGGAAAAAATTTAGGTTAAAAGTTTCCAAAATAAAAAAGGTAACTATCCTTGATAACTATTTTGTTTTAAGTAGTTCCAAACAAGGGTAAAATGTACGATGACATAACATTTCCATTGATGTTCATAACAGCACAAGCTTATTTGGTTTTATGGTTTTATATGTGGCCCAAACACATGTTTTAGAAACCATGAGTAAAACTTGTAAATATTAACATCCATTGCTACCTAACTCAATTGTAAGGGAATCCTTCTTTTCTTACAAACAATTGCTAAGAAATTTTTGTGGTCTAATTAGATTTTGGTCACCTCTTCTATTTCATTGGCATACAAAATTCACTTCATCCTATATATGGCTAAACAACAAAACAAATAAATCATGCAACGATGCTCATGAACCCACAAAGTATATATGTACCTTAAGAGAACAAGTGTAGGTTGAAAAAGCACAA
This sequence comes from Tamarix chinensis, assembly GCA_030549775.1. Classification (NCBI taxonomy): domain Eukaryota; kingdom Viridiplantae; phylum Streptophyta; class Magnoliopsida; order Caryophyllales; family Tamaricaceae; genus Tamarix; species Tamarix chinensis. Next base: position 57,350,087 of record CM060177.1, on the reverse strand, counting down.
CATAAGAAGAAATAAAGTTAGGCCTTATAACATAAGGTAGATATTTATATAGCTAGTTTCAGACATGAAAAGTCAATAATGTAACCAAAGCAAACAATTGAGAATAAAGATTATGACTCTTCTTTTAGACCGGAAAGTAGAAACTAGAGAATACATTCAAATATGATATTTAAAAGATTATTTCTCATTTACTCTATTATTTTCATTATTTGATAACTAATAAATAATTTTGAGTTATTTCTTATATTCTAAATTTTGTTTGTGGCTGAATTTTAATTATATAATTTTTTTTGATTATCATAGAATAAATTGTAAGTCATGGATTATGAAATAATTGTAATTATAGAAAATTATTTTAATTGTTTTGCCAACTTCTTATTCTAATTATTAAAAATTAAGGCTATGCCCTCTTCATTTTATTTTTGCTGTTCTAAATTTTATTATTGTTATTATCATTATTACAACTACTGCTACTATTATTATAACACCAATAATTATTAATCCCTTTGTTTTACAATATAATACCTATAACTTTTAATATATATATACTTTTTTTACTATATAAGTCTATTACAAAAAGGTACGAAGTGTTAAATGCTTTATTACTCATTTTGCCCCTTTATTTTCATTGGTACTAATTAGAGGAACACAATTAATTTAATGGCATATTAGTTAATTTAAGTGTCAGTTTCAAAAATTTATTACTTCTTAATACGTGTGCTAAAATGTTATATGTCTTTAGGGCTGTAAACGAGCTGAGCCAGTTCGGTATTCGGCTCAGCTCGTTAAAAGTTCAGTTCGGCTCGTTCGTTTAGTTAAACGAGCCGAGCTCGAGCCTCACTTTTAGGCTCGTTTATTAAACGAGCTGAGCCCAAGCTCAAAAAAGCTCGGCTCGGTTCATTTTTTGGCTTTGGCTTGTGAGCTTGGCTCAGCTTGGTTCGTTAAAAGCTCGGTTCGACTCGTTCATTTAGTTAAACAAGCCAAGCCCAAGCATCATTTTAGGCTCGTTTAGTTAAACGAGCCGAGCCCAAGCCTAGAGGTATTTGGCTCGTTTACAGCCCTATATGTCTTATATTATGAACAGAGGAAGTAATATTTAGTAATAAATTAGCATAAGAATTATTAAATATTACTAATATTAATAATTATTAATGATCTTGATATTATTATTATTATTACTTTATATTTTGTTATTGTTAAGACTATTATTTGTAGTTATCAATAAATACTTAATAATAATAATAATCAGGGTTAAATAATAATAATATTATTAATTAGTTATAATGGGCAATAATTCATATTAATATTAATATTATCATTATATATAATTATTAGTAATATTTATTATTATTAAGTACATATATTTGCTATGATTTTGGTGTAATGAGGCAGTTGTTATTAACTCTACTAGTGAGTAAATGGAGGGAGCAGAGGCTGTAGCAAAAGAAGGATACAAACCTCCAGCTGAATTTCAGGAAGATAGCAATGATCCACTTCTTGATATTGAGCTTGATGACTCAAAGGAACTTTGGTTGATTCAATGGCCTTATCATTCCAGTAATCCCTATCATTTGGTAATCTATCCTATTTTAAACTCCATTTTTTGTTTCATCAGCATCATTATTATTATTTTGGAAGGGGTTGTTCATATTCTCTTGTAATGATTTTGTTTTCCTAATTGCTTAGCTAACTACAATGGAAGTCATTTGACACTATTTTGGACATCGCAGTTTCCTGAATTTGATGGCCAGGAGTTGACTATCATGCTTAGTCGTGAAGGAAAGCTGGGCAGTTTGCAGGGATCAAGCGGTATTTTCTTCCTCTTAGCTTCCTATCTCACCCATGCCTTAGAAAATTGATAGAGAAATATAAGAGGATGCACGAAATACCCTCCACCACACAACCTAGGGGTATTAATGTATAACTGGCCATACAAGGTAACACAATACCCTTCACCATAGAACCTAAACTCGAGGTCTTCTACTTGTCGAGCACAAAATATCATGTATATACATACAATAACAATTACATACTTAAACTATTTTCCCTTTAATACTAATTATTTAAGGCCAAGCATAAATAAAAGGTTAATATCTAAGGTGAATCACATTTGCCAAGGTCAAACCCAAAGTCAACCATAAGATGTATCCTCAAAATTAACAAAACCATCCAGAGGATCAATTGACTACTCCCACAGACCAAGTTACTGGTTTGGGAGAAGTAACTACAAATGGACCACCTAAAATAGACAAATTGTTTTGGACCTCAAACGGTTGAATAGTATATGGTTGAAACCAAAAACATGAACTTTAGCTTAACTAGTCGATTGGTGGGCCAAAACTAGTCAAAATACGAGTTGCTATAATTAGTGAGCGCTCTTCTATCATTATATGGGGAGGTTTCTTAGAGGATGCAAGGGTAAAGCCTAGACAATAAAATCGTGATTGCGGTATTGGAGAGTGTTGCGAACAATAAAATATGTGTTGAGGTTGTCACGGCGTGAATTTTTATTTTTACTTAACCATATGCTATAATTATTATTTATCGATCATTTAAAAGTAAGTATTGAATAAAGTCGTGATTTATATTTTATCACAAGCATTTAACTGAGTCAAAGTATTACAAAAAACCAATCTTCTCTTTCCTTCTCCTTCTCCTTCTCCCATGGCTAAGATGAGGAGATCACTCACGGCCAAGAAGAGCCGATTGCCAAGGTAGGGCATTGATGCAAAGCATACTGGTATTCAGTTGGACAATATTATAAAGTTTGCTCCATCATCATCTACTGAAGCACTAACAAATTTAATTCACTAACAAATTGCCAATCACTAAACTAAACATTCTTGACTAGACCATTCATCCTTAGATCATGGTATCGCCAATTCTAGTTTGTCAAGGAAAGGTCATGCCATTGTGGATAAATCTTCCCAATTTGCCACTTATTGGGGTGTGGATTCTATTAGTAAAATAACAAGTGATATAGGATGACCATGGTACTTAGATGGCATTACAAATTCTGGTGAAAGGATATCCTATGCTAGAGCTCTGGTTGAGGTTGATGTTACTAAGTGATATGTGGACCAAGTCGATATTGAAGATCTTGAGGAAGGAACTATAACACAGCATATCGTCTATGAATGGAGACCCTCTTTATGTAATTTGTGTGACTCCTTTGGCCATAATTCATGGTCTTGTCCCTAGATAGTCATGATAGCCCAACCCACAGAAGTAGGAACTACCAATCAACCAGCTGGACAACCAAGATAGACTGTAGCCACTTAGTATGCACCATAGTTAAAAGCTGGGACCATCTTTTAGGGGTGTTGACCCTATGCAATAGAGGAAACCAATGTGGAGACTAAGACAACCTCTAAAGGAATTCTTAAGACAGATCTCCCAAGTTTCGAGTCCAAGCATTGGAACTAAGATAATTTAGACTCTTTTACTCCCACCAATAATAGATATACCCTCTTAGAATAGCTCAATGACCTAATGGTTGAACGGGGAAAGCAGTTTACTGCTGCCTTGTTACAACCTCTAAATAATGCTGGGTGTGTGGAACGTGAGGGGCTTGAATAATTCTTTTAAGCAAGAGTAATTAAGGCAGCGGTCAAATGTAAATAAAATTTCTCTGACTGGGCTCTTAGAAGCCAGAATAAAGGCCTCAAAAGGAAAAAACTGGGTAGTCATTTTGCTGTTTTGGACAACTACTCACAACATTATAATGGGACAATTTGGTGTTTGTGGGATACAAGGAAGTGCCATGTCCAGCTCCCGAATACCCATGCACAAGCAATCCAAATTCATGTTAACTGTTGCATGATTGGGCTTAATTTTCACGTCCCATTCATCTTATGCTTTTAACTAGGGTATCAATAGGATAAAATTATGGTAATGGTTGGAATCCACAACTGTTATAATCTCCCCCTGGATTGTACTCGAAGACTTTATTATAGTCTTACATGACTATGAAAAATTTCAAGGGCAGGGTTATTTGTGGGAGATATTTAAGATATCAGAACATGTCTACAAAACATTATGGTAGAGGATATTCACTATATAAGGCATACTTGGAGCAACAGAAAAATGGGTACTCAGAGAATAATTTGTAAATTGGATAGGGTCCTTGGTATAATCTACTAGCTGGAAAAATTTACCAGTTCCAAAGTGGAATTCCAATCCACTACTTTTTGATCACTCTCTTGCAGTGGTAAATTTGAAATATTATAAAACCACAGATCATGGATAGGTTCAAATTTTATGACATGTGGATATATGATCCTGATTTCACCAATATTGTTGTAGGGGTTTTGCAATAGCAACACCACCACTCACAAGCTTCTCGGTTTAAGAGTTCTTAGTATCAACTAAGATTTCGACTCAGGTAGCTTAGTAAGGAAAAATTTGTAAGCATTACTATTAAATTGTATGATTAGAGAAAGAAGCTTGAGACTAAATAAGTTTAATTGAAAATTAACCCTTCGTATTCTACACTCCAACAAGAAGAACATGATTGCTTACAATGGTATGAATTCTATGCAAAATTTGAAGAGGATTTCTTTCAACAAAAATCTGGTAACCAATGGCTCTAACTTGGTGATTCAAACAACCACTTCTTTTTTGCCAATATGAAGGCTTGACAGAGCAAGAAAATGATATCCAAAATCCAGATGTGGAATGATGAATGGGCTACAGATCTAACTCTATCAAGAAGGCTTTTATTGAATATTATGGGCATTTGCTGGGATCTAAAAATTCCAATCCTAACACCCCACCTATGGATACTCACATTTTACTGAAAGAGACATTACTCACTCTTGACCAACAACACCACCTTCTGCAACCTATCTCTTTATCTGAGGTTAAGGATGCTTTGTTCTCAATAGGCAACACAAAAGCTCCTGTAATAGATGGCTTCAGTGTTGGGTTTTTCAAGGCTTCTTGGGACATAATCAGTAATGAAATGCAATGCTTCATTAAGAATATCTTCTATTTAGAATCATTACCCCATTTCATCACTCCTATCCTATTGGTTTTTGATTCCTAAAATTGAGAACCCAAGCCAAGTTATAGATTTTAGACCAATTGCATGCTTTCCTCTCCTTTATAAGATTTTATCCAAAGTGTTAGAAAAAAGAATGCAAACCCTACTTCCTAACATAATTAACCATTCGCAATTTTCTTTTGTTAGGTTAATTGGGGATAACATATTGTTAGCACATGAATTAATAAGGATTTATGGAAGGAAGGACTCTTCCCCTCGATGTATGCTGAAAGTGGACTTAATGAAAGCTTATGACTCCATTAATTGGAAGTTCTTAGAGAAGGTCCTCTCGTTCTCATGTTCCCACCTCACTTTGTAAAACTTCTTATGACTTATGTGACTAATGTGTGCTACACTCTTTCTATCAATGGTGACCTGCTTCCCCTTTTTCAAGCACGAAAGAGTTTAAGACAAGGAGATGCTTTCTCCCATATCTCTTTGTCATTGCCCTCGATTACTTTTACAAGTCACTTCTTCAACTTTGGTTCATCAAAGGCTTTCGAGGACATCCTAAATGCCAAAAGCACCAGATTATTAACCTTAGATGATTTGTTGCTGTTTTGCAGTGGTGATTTACATTCAGCAACCTTGCTTATGAATACATTCAATAGATTTAGCATCACCTTTAGACTTCCCATAAGCCTTGCTAAGAGTGTTATCTATTTTGGAGGACACATAACTGATTTCCTATCATTCCCCAAGGGTTCCATGCCTTTTAAATACCTTGGAGTACCTCTCTCTTTTGCTAGATTATATTCTGATCAAATGATAGAGTTAATAAGATTACTAGTAGAATTCAAAATTGCTCTATAAGATTATTATCCTATGTTGGAAGAATGTTATTATTGAAATTTGTTATTTATGGAATCCAAATGTATTGGAGTCGGATCTTCACCCATCCAAAAAAAGTCTTTCTCATGGTTATCGCTCTCTGAGGGAATTCTTATGGATGGGTAAAGTAAACTCTAGTTGGAGAGCCGTCCACAATCTGCTTAACTAAACAAGATGGTGGTCTTGGATTATTTGACCTTCAAGTATGAAATGTAGTTTCTGTTGGTAAGCACCTTTGGCACATGGCACGAGACAAGAACAAATTATGGATCAAGTGGGTGCACAACTCTTATCTTAAGGGGACCATAGTATGGGAGGCTAAATTGCCTTGTATTGCTTCTTGGATAATAAAAAAATTATTCAAATTAAGAGAAACATTGCATCTTGTTCTCATTTCTTTTGATCCTTCCATACCCTATAAGATTTGCTCGGTCTATGACAAAATCAGACTTAGAGCCCTTTGTGTCTTCTGGTGGAAGGCAATTTGGAAGAATAATGCAAGTCCCAAACACAAGTTCATTCTTTGGATTGCTTCTCTTTGTAAATTGCCCACAAAAGACATTGTTAGCTGATTTTCACACATTGAAGACCCATCATGTTGCTTTTGTGATGCTATTGAGACACTCCTCATCTCCTATTAGATTGATCATCTCCTCATTCAAAGGTGAGTTCCTAGGTCTTTTTATTGTGGCAATGACTCCAGTGCTCTAGTAGTGTGGGTCATTACCAAAGTGGGTGATGTTGGGGCAACTAGTCCTTAGGGTAGTTGCAACCATCATATGTGTTGGCCGGAGGTAGGAGTTGGTGGTGAAGCTTCTAGATTGAGTGTTTGGCATAACAAGCTGTTTGCGGTGACTGGAGGTGCCATGTGAGAATTGAGATTGATGATGGGTTGGATAAAGGGTTGAAGGCAGTGATTTGGGTTGTAGTGGCTTGTGGTGTTGTGTGGGGTTAGTTGTGATGCTTGCTAAGGTGGTTAGGGTTGCAATGGGAGTTGTTTGAGGATTTTTGGGGGCTAGTAGTGGTTGTGGGTGTTAGGGATTCCTATGAAGGAGATGGGACAGATTACAAGGGTGCAAGGGCTTTAAGGAATGGTGTGGTGGCTTAGGTGGTGGGTGCTAGTGTTGTTGGGATGTGGGCGAGTGGTGGGCAGTCAGTTGCAAGGTTATTGGAGGTGATGGGAGTCTTAGCATTGATGATTGGAGTTTGGTTGGTGGTGTTGAGATTGGTGAAGGTAAATGGATGAGTGACGATGTATTTTGGTGGCGGAAGGGTGGTGTTTGATACTTTGATGATGGCAACTGGGGATATGTTATGGTGATAGCCCATTGATTCTGGTCAGCAACGTCATGGGAAGTTGATGCAAGTCTTTCAATCCATCAGCTGTGATTTAGACCTTTGGCTGATTGGATCCTGGGGCCATAGCATTGAGCACGGTGTCTTCCAATTAATCATCAGTCTCAAGTTGAAGCTTGATCTGAGTCCTTTCATCTAACAGCTGGTTGGTTGGACTTCTGGGATTCTTCTTCGGTCTTAGCCAATTCTTTCGGACAGGATGACTGGTGTATGAAAGGAATTGACTGACTAGTTGTTGTATGGTTGCCATTAGCTTGGTCAATTCAGCTTTGATACCAAGTAGTTTTGGGCTCAAGATTTTGACACTAATAATGACCAGATTTGTGGGCCTTTATTAAGGGTTCCTGTTCTTCCTGTTGAAATCCATGAGTTGGGAAGGATGTTGGGTGTTATGAGGTGCATGTGTATAGATTTGATATACTGCCATCATTTTGGTATGGCAGAGGAGGATTGGTTGTGATGATTATTGAAGGGAGGGTATGCTAGAGTGATCAGATTGAGAGTTTCTTGTTGATTCCTTAGAACCTTATTGCATTAAGGAGTCCCTATGAATAGGAGAATGCCGAATACAAGTCTAGGATTATCATAAGAGTCCTAACACAAAAACCTAGCTTTTTATATTAGGTAACAATCGTAATCTAGGAGCCAAATAAAATCTAACAAAATACGTTGGTATAGTTTATGGAAATAATAATAAACATGCCTTGCCAAAGCAGACTAGATGTCAGCAAAGCTATGGAGGCTCATAACACAGAGAAATGCTCTTTATTATGCTGATTGTGCTCTTTATGCCACCATAAAATTTGTTTCATTAGCATTTTAATTGTGATATTTTTGTGATGCAGGTAAAGAGTATAAATTGGTGAGCCTTTCAGCCCAAGAACCTGATGCTAACTGTTTTTGTATCCTCAGCATTAGAGTCTAAGATTGGTATGGTGCTGCCCTTATTGTAATCCGCGTGCATTGTTCCTGGATGAGTTTTTTAATGATTGGGCTTCAGGCCCAGTTTGGCATAATTTTTCTTGCTTTCTGTCCTTTCAACGTAGTATGATAAGTATGTAAACCATATGGTTCTCTTAGAGCCTTCAGCTGTTGTTACACAGATATTGCTGGTGTTAAATAGGGAGGGGATGCAGAAATGACAATTTTCAAAAAACTAGAAAAAGTATGTATGTATGGATTTATGTTCATTTTTTTTAAAATTTCATAAAAAGATATTTTGGCTATATAGTATCAAAAGTGAGTAGAATTTTGTGAAAAAAATTGTACACACAGAAGTTATAGATCTATACTTCAATTTTAAACAAATCACATTAAAAGATATCTTAGCTATATAATAACAAAAGGAAATAGAATTTTGTGAAAATTTACTTTTGAATGAAAATATGTTACTTTTTTCTAATTTAGTAAAAATACCATATTGTAATTCCCTCCATATTGTATTGAATACTACCTGATTAATTGCTATATACATAATGCCCACATTCGTAATAATATCCCAAACATGGAAGAAAATCGCAGCCCCAATACGCAATATTGGTCAATATTTTGCTGTATTTGGGTCTGCAGATATGCGAGGGAAGTGAAATATGAAGGAAAAAATTCACAAAACTATTGCTGATATTTTACTGATATTTATTTTGCTGATATTTTCTGATAAATGTAATTTATTGTAAACTTGTATAAATGTAAATTGTAATAACTTTTTATTATTATTATAGTACACTATTTTATTAAAATACTTAAATGGTCCATAAATAAGAATTAAAAGCATATTGAGGAAAACAAATAAAAATTTACGCTGTGATGGTCACGAGATGTTGTTGTTGTTTTTTTTTCTCTTTTTTTTCCTTCTTTTTTTCTGTATGATCTCAACTCTACCTAAGATTCAAATTTAAAATGTATTTTTTTATAATTAGTTCGTTCAAATTAAGAGAAAATAACCGTCCTCATATTATTACTAAGTTATAAAATTATTCACTATATTATTTGAATATTATATATATTTTAATTTATATTAATATTATAGTACACGATTTTATTAAAATACTTTACTTAAATGGTCCATAAATAAGACTTAAAAGCATATTAAGGAAAACAAATAAAAATTTACGCTGCGATGACCTTGTGATGTTTGTTTTCTGAATGATCTCTATTCTACCTAAAATTCAAATTTAAGACGTATTTTTTTAATTAGTTCGTTCTAATTAAGAGATAATAACTGTCCACATATTAATACTAAGTTATAAAATTGTTCACTATATTATTTGAATATTATATAGATTTTAATTTATATAAAAATATTTGTGTGGTACAAATTTGTGCGTTGCGCAGGATTGTAAACTAGTTATGACTTAGAATTAATATGAACAATCTTTTTGTTTATTATTATCATACATTCAGAGTCTCATGTATTATTTCAAACTGAAATAGAATTTAGTAATGGATATTTAAATTACCCTATTCTATCTTGGAAAACCAGTAACAATGGTCTGTGCAACATATACTTCCTGTTAATTTTCTTCTTGGGTTTCTCCCTCTGAGCATCTCAGAAGCCAAGAGGCAGAAAAGATAAAAGAAAAAAGAAAAACAAAAAGAAAGGAAAAGGATCAGGGGGTGCAAAGTGCGAAGAATCAATCAGGAAAAATGAAAGAGTGAGAGAGGTAAGGCCGGCAAGGCGACAAAGATGAGCAGCGACAGAGGCAATGGTCACCAGAGAGAGATGAGATCATGGTCTGGATAATGGATTGAAAAGTACTAAGTAGATTTGAAGTCCCCGACCAACAGACGCTCTGTGATATGGTTGAAGGCAGTGAATATGCAGTGAACCACAACTGATGGTGGAGAGTTTGGGTCCTGGGTTGTGTTCTGTTTGATGAACCAGTGTGTTTTGTTCCTTTGCTGCCATTATATCATATTCAGGGCCAAAAACGTTTTGGGTATGCCTTAGTACATTTTCAGGGCCAAAAACCTTTCAGAAACGTGAAACATGACCTTTCCTACATTTTCATGCAACACGGATTATATCAGCCTATATTTCTTGAGCTTGACAATTTCTTGCTTAAAGCTACTGACATTGAACAATTACTCTGCCCAGATGGCAAAGCTCATAATAGTTGGTTATCTGCTTGAATTGCTGGTGACTAGTTTTGACCATTGTCTTCTAATAACAAAGCTTAGTGGATAGGATAAGGGGTGCGTGCTTGAAAAGTTATTAGATCAGTTGCCTTTTGTTTGGTTATTTGACTGCATATCATTCTATTCAGCCTGATTGAGGTCTTAGTGTTTCTACACTTGATAGATGTGTTTTTCTTGCAATGTTTCCGCAATTTCACAATTTACTTCGTCTGCTGCATGCATGATCTTTTACTGCATTGATAGTTGCACATAGTTTGTCGTTATATATAAATTATTGGTACTTGAAAAAGAATTTGATGGAGTAGAACCGAGTTTGTGAATGAGACAATCCTATTTGATGTGTATTTAAAGGGTTGACAAGATTTGAGTAAAGCTCTAGTATCTTTGAATGCCCCTTAAATATCTCAAGATCCTTGTTACAGCTTCCTAGTTAACCTTATTTAGTTTTTACCTGAGTTGAAATATCTCAAATCAATTGTTGGTTATGTATCAGACGCATATTTAAGAGTGGCAACGGCCACCAACTTCCTTACAATGTCATCTGTTAGTGGTTCACCATTAACTTCTTTTTGTGGTTTACAATGAACTCTTTTAGTGATTCACCATCAATGAACTCTTGCTTTGTAGAGGTTGCTGTGGTGTGGATGCAAATTCTTAATATCGAAGTTGCAGTATGAGTGCCCTTATCAGTTGTGTATTACTAGTAGTCAGTGATATATCACCAGCAAAAAATGGTCATATTATGTCCTATCAAGCAGAGATTAGATTAACAAGCCTAAATCCATCTTCTGTTTCCTTAGGGTGTATGTATGAAGCCATTCTGTAGGTGCTTGCTTACATTAAGAAACAGCCTTCTTAAGCTTGCAGAGATATTGAGGAAAATTCATGCTTTAAAGAGCATTGTGGCTCTGGCGTATAGATAGTCTCTTCCAGATTACTCTACCAAAATGCTACGAATACAATAAGCTGCTGCACTGCCAATAATGAGTGAGCGAATAATTGTGTTTTTGAATACATGACTAAAAGTCTTGATGTAATCAAATATTATATTTTATTCTTGTTGATTGCCTTTTCTAACCACCTTCACTCTGTATCTTACAATAGTACTGTCTACATGTTTCACAATAGAAACCCTACTTTGAACCAATAATCTCTTGAGCATAGTTGTTCATCAATGTATGTCATGGCTTGTCTCCAGTGAGCGTAGTTGTTAGCCTTGATAAACAATTGACGGCAACTTCATATTTTTCGTAGTCATCACTATTGTCATGTTAAATAGGAGTTCTGGTCTTAGATCAGATTTTTATCGGAGTATTTAAAGGCAACTGCGATGCTGGAAGATTACAAAGGCTGGAAACCAGAAGTAAGGAAGGTAATGTAGCTGTGAAATTATGACTTGATGACTGCTGGTTGAAGATTCAGGACAAGAACTAGGATTGTTGTGAGATGTAACCTGGTGGCTGCTGTAAAGATGTGGAGCCCCATTTGGGGAAGAATAGGATTGCATTTTCAGGATGGTCTTGCAGTTGATGATAAGGGAAAAGGAATTGTGAAAATTTTTGTAGAGACTTGTGTCTTTGGGGGCATTCGTATCAATTTGGAGGGTGAAGAAACTCTATCATAGGTGTGGCCGGTTTGATTGTGGCATTGATTTGAAAATTCGAAGGAAGTTGAGAGGTTTTGAATATTCTGTGGTGCTAAATGAAGACACCTGTATCCTTGTGTTTAGAGTTGTGATCTGTAGTTTATTGTGTCTTGTGAGGTTGGAAATGTGGATAGTTGGAACAATAAGTTTTTATTTTTTTATGTGTGAATAAGTTAGGGTTTATTATTGTTTTTGTTTCTTGGTTTCTGTGTTGAGAATGCCATTGTGAACGCAATACATATTCGCTTAGATGGGCAAAAAGTGTTTTGGAACCTAAGAAAGGTAGTTTTCAAGATTTGTGGTTAAAAAACTCCTTCAACCACCACCTCCACCATCTCCACCGCTAATCAGCACTACCGCCCTCAGCAGTTTTATGACTGATAAAATATGAGTCGATATACAGATGTACAAATATATATGTTTTTTTAAACTATTGGTATGTATCACAACTGATGAATCATGATTTTTCATTTTTGTTTTCTTCCTCTTACTGGTTCAGATATAGTGTGGGACTGCTTTGTACTAACCTTTCTGCTTGGCAGTTGGCAGGATTTCACGCCGTGTTTCTCTCATACATTATCCTGATGGTGCTGAACTTGAGAGAGAGTTCAAACAGAAACAAAAGCAGCATGTCTCTTCTACAGGCTATGTAGTAAATTCTTCATTTTTCATAACTCCGGAAAGATCAGCAAGTCGTGGTGCAACCTCCACACATAGCAGTAGACTGAAGCACCAGAATTCTGCTAGGAGTTCCTTGACCAATTCCACATATGACATAGGGAATCCTTTGCAGAGTAGGCTGAATTCAGCTAGCAGGACATCTTCTGGGCATAATGGTGAACTAAGTTCATTGCCTGATGCTGGGGAGGCATCCAAAGATTTGAAACGAAGAAATGGAGAACAACAGTCCATAGGATGTTCTCGGAGGGGCCAAAGTGGTGTCACCTCTTCAACATCAGCCCGAAGTGGTGGACATAGTACTTTGTCTGAAGTCAGCGGGCCATCAACAGAGAGAAAGAGAAGAAAATCCAAGTAGGCACTCGAAAGTGGGTTCAAGACTGGCCGCTGCTTTTGAATCATTTGAGCAGTCTCACTGGAAGACGCCCAAAGGGTAAAACAAGGATCGGAGCTTAAGGTGTTGGGGTGGCCCGACTGTCATATGAGTTCTGAGCCAGAAACATGAAAGCTGCTTCAACGGTGCAATGGCGCCTGGTTCACTTTTGGCGTTGGGTTCCCATGGAGCTATAACTAAGAAGTAATTGTTTTATATTTCTTTTGAAGGTTAAAGACTATAGTTTGCATTATCCTAGAAAACTAGTTATTTGGTTGTCTTGAAATTTTAGTTTGGAGCCTTACATGGATGATTGGTTACAGGATCCATAATCTTGCTCTCCATACAAAACTTTGCTGCTGGGTTAGAGCAATAGATTGCGTCTTTCCGGTTAGGTATGTGGAAATAAAATTGGTTTGCTAAATGAAGGCTTCCTGGGTATACAATATGCAGAGTATTCCGTGTTGAAGTCGGAGTTCAACATGATCTATTTTAAGTGCACCATAATTTCGATCATTGCATGTAGATAGGATTTTTTTAATTTACAGCACTTGTACATCCAAACGCGATGTCGGAATGGGGACATCTAGAGGTGGCAAACGGGTCGGGCGGGTCGGGTTCGGGTTGGGTCATAGCGGGTCGGGTCATTAACGGGTCGGGTCATAGCGGGTCATTTGACTATTGCGGGTTGGGTGCGGGTCGGGTCGGGTCACTAACGGGTCGGGTCATTTCGGGTCAATCAATTTGGCTGGTCGGGTGCGGGTCGGGTCGGGTCATTAACGGGTCGGGTCATTTCGGGTCAATTTGTCGGGTCGGGTGCGGGTCGGGTCGGGTCATTAACGGGTCGGGTTATTTCGGGTCAATTTGTCGGGTCGGGTCGGTTGCGGGTCGGGTCATTTCGGTTGCGGGTCATTTCGGGTCAATTGTCGGGCGGGTCGGGTCGGTTTCGGGTCGGGTCATTTTGGTTCCGGGTCATTTCGGGTTAATTTGTCGGGTCGGGGGTCGGGTTAGGTCCGACTATTCGAGTTAAGAAAACTCGGATTCGGATAATTTTGAGTTAACTTGACTGGTGGTAGGGTGACTAGGGTCGGGTCATTTTGGGTCATTTTCTAGTTCACGTGAGTAGGTGGCTTCAGCTGGTTCAGGTCATTTCATATTTTCATGTAATAATATAATATGACAGGTTAGTTATGTTCGAGTTGTTTCGAGTTAAATTGATGGGTGGGGTCATTTGACTCATTTCATACAATTTGACGGGTTGAATTCAATTAGTTACGGGTTAACTTAATGGGTCGAGTTTTGACGGGTTTACTCATATTCGAGCCTAAGTAATTATCATTTCATAAATCATAAATATTAGAGACAGACAATCATAAGATTAATATTGCAGATAAAAGAATTAAAAATATTAAATGCGCTTTATTTTCACAAATAAATAGTAAAGATATTTATAAATTTTAATAATAAAAAATACTGCGCTTTGAATCAAACAAAGATATTTATCACTGATTATAATTTATTTGATAACTTAAAATATTTAATTACTTAAAAAAAGATAATTTTATAAAATAAAGATGATCAAAATAAGATTATACAATGTATAATTAATTATCACTTATTACATTGTATATATTAGATATAATAATAAGATTATTAGTAAAGATAAATGAAATAAGAATATTATATGTGTTTTATTTTTACAAAGGTAAATAATAAAAATATTTATAAGTTTTAATAGTATTATATTCGATTGCTTAAAATATTTATAAATTTTAAAAGTAAAAATATTAGATATCTATAATATATTATATTTACTTAAAATATTTAGAATTGTAGTTATGGGAAAAAAAATTTACCCACAAATTTTGTGTGCTTAAAAATTTCAAGTTCTTGATCCATACTTGCGGTACGTAGATTTTTTGATACTTTTTAATATATTTTTAGCTCAATTTATACTGTTAGAATATATATATATATATATATATATATATATATATATATAACACGGTTAATATTAACAGTAAAAAAATTTACCTACAAAAGTATTATTTTTTTATCCAATAAATTTAATATCATTTATTCTATCTTTTTTTTCATATTCATTTCTCTATATAATTTATCTTATTAATTTCTCTAGTTGTATTTATTTTATTAACATTATTATATTTATATTTTTATTGTAATATTTTTATTAATTATTATTATTATAGTAAAAAAAATATAATAAGTTATTTTAAACATAATTTAAATTAAATAATAATTTTATATATTTTCATTAATTATTAATTATTATATATATATTCATATAAATTAAAAATTAAATAATATAAAATATAAATATTAATATTATAATTAACAAAAATAATTAGATATTGTAAATTTAAAATTGATGAACGTAGAATACTAAATTATATTTAAAGTAAATTAATAATATTAAAAGAAAAAATATAACTAAAACTTTAAATTTAGGGTTGTAACGTGAGATACTCTTGATACGAGGTATAGTTATTATTTGTTGGATTTTGTAGGTGATAAGTGATAAATTGATAACTAATAAATGATACTATTATACTCTTCTATTAAGAATTTCTTCAAATAGATGGATTAGTAGATGTAATGAATACGTTTTGAAAATCATTTTATAGGGTTATAACTGGATGTTTGTCTTTTTTATTTTGGTTTTTTATTTATTAATAATATATCTTATTAGGATATCATTAGTAAATAAGAATGGCTAGGGTCAAATTATGAAAAATAAGTACAATTTATAAAATACTATATTTTTTAAAAGCTTTAAATGAATAATAAAATATATGTAATTTATTATTATTATTATTATTATATATTTTGATGTTTGACCAGGTTAATATTGAGTCAGATCGGGTGATTGTCGGGTCGGGTCAACGTTGGGTCGGGTCGGCTTCGGGTCGGGTCAAAGCGGGTCGGATCAATAACGGGTCGGGTCACTATCGGGTCGGGTCAATTACGGGTCGGATCGGCATCGGGTCGGGTCGCTATCGGGTCGGGTCAATAACGGATCGTGGGTTGGGATCGGGTCGGGTCGGGTTCGGGTCGGGTTGATTATTATCGGGTCAGTGCCGGGTCGGATCATTGTTGGGTCGGGTCTGGGTCGGGTCGGGTTGCTAAATTTTGCGGGTCGTAACGGGTCGGGTTTCGCTCGGGTCGGATCGGGTTGGACGGGTCGGATCAACTTTTGCCGGCTCTAGGGACATCCCAGTGTTCTTTGCCAACGGTTAGTCAAGTGAACAAGCTAAGTTCTCTAATGGTCCAGTTCTTGGTTGAGCTGTATATTGAACGTGGAGTCCCACAACATTTCCAGGTGCTTTATGAAAACATTTCCATGTGATGAGTGCTGCATGCATAGTATTGAATATCATCATGGGAGGGTTTGGGTGTACGTATCATGTTTATTATTATTTTTCTTTTTATGTCTCCGACCTTATGTTCCTCAGATTTCTTAGGGTACGTGAGAGTAACCCTAGTGGTTGAAAGCACCACCACAATACGTTGGCACTTAGCTAAGGCAATGGCGATAAATTCAATGGCATAAACCGTAATAGAGTTGCCCAAGTAGGGAGACTAACCTTTTAGAATTGGAATTCACTCCTGTGCCTGCAGGTAGTTGCCCATACCCACCGTTTTTGTCACTATAATTATTGCCCGTAATTTACTGTATAAATATATGCAAATCATCATAACGTTTTCTTCAAATAATGATCCTTTCCTGGTTTCAAATTCTCAAAGCTTAGAGCCAACATATTATAATAATTATTTTCAAACAAGCAAAAAGTGTTGGCTCAGTGATGGTTTATTATTATTATTATTATTATTATTATTATTTGTTAGGAGTTTACTATTTTGTTTCGTTTTACCCGTAAGTTCCATATCCAAACGGGCACCGAGGATCAAAACCAAAAAGAGAGAAATTTGATTTGTCACATATGATTGTACGTTATTCATCTATTCATCCTCAGAAACTCTGCAAAAAAAGAAAAAGAAAAAGTTAACTTTATAGCCAAATAAGTTTGCAACATTTTTACAATCATTCAATAGCCTTCGAGTCCTGCATATATCTATAAGAAACACACTCTATTAGATGTAAATATATTATAAATAATTTAGTTGTGACCGTAGAAATACCAAGCAAATTCACAGGGACTTTATAAACATTTATGAAAGCAAAATCAAGGAATATTATCGTCAAATCAACTAGGAGAAAGATGTGATCATCACCTAATCCGTGTCTTATGCAAGGAAAAATAGAGCAATAGACTAAAATATAATATGCATGCACCAATATTACAACAATGATAACAACAAGATGAATAACATAGATGAGAAAATAGTTACAAGTTCCAAATATAGGACAAAAGCGAAGAGTTTAAATAATCGCAAGAATAAAAACATCCACAATGGAAAAAAACTCATCTAGCTAGTTAGCTTGAAACGTAACCAACAAAATGTAAATCTTGATTCCTAAGTAATGGCTAGCTACTGACCCATATTATCATCCTTTGTATACTCTAACTGAGAATTATACCCCTACAAATCGTCCTCTAGTCACTGGAATGGAAGCCAGGTCATCACAGTGACTTCACAAACATGATATCAGTATGATAAAGTACTTGTAAACCATACTACCTAAAACATGCTAAGGGCTCATGCTACACATTGAGTTTACTTAATAATATGGTATATAATCATACTTAGCAAGAGGAACATGGTGCATTAATCGTATATACACATGTACCATAACAAGGCATATAGAACACTCATAAATGGGTTTTCGAATTAAGCCACAATTTGTCATTATCCATGATGGGGATTAATATAGGACTAAACTCCCACCACCACTACATACTAGTTCTCTAAGGGGATTTTCAACATCCACTGAACCTAGGCACCTAGGTGAGGGTGCATACACTAAATTTTGGGTCTGCAACACCCATTGCAATAATGCTAGTGCTAAGGGGATTTTCTTAGGAATCTTTAACATCTTCCACACTTGGGTACCTAGGTTAAAGGGCACAAAAGAACAAATTATTTAGAATCAAAGCATCATCTATATCTAAGACTAAGACAAAAGTAGGACTGCAACTTCCACCACCACTACACTCTATTGCCAAGGGCTTTTCTAAGATATCTACATCCACTTAACCTGGCCACCTAGATGAGGGAGAATACACTCAATTTTGGGTTTTCTACACCCAGCTCAATAACGCTAGTGCCTTTGGATGACAATGGACCTCCGTAGGGATGGGGATGCTATCTTCATCCCCGAATCCAAAATAAATCCCACCCCCCGAACTTGCCCCATTCCCCAACTTTCACTAACGGGGATTCCCTGCCCTAATCCCCGCGGGGAATATATCCCTATCCCTGCCCCCTGATCCAAAAATTTTAGATATTTTTTTAATTTTTATTCTTATTTTATTATTTTTATTAAAAAATATAATGCATTTATGTATTTATGTATGTATGTATATGTATATTTATATAGCAAGGGGATAGGGTCCCTATCCCCTCCCCAAAAAAATTCCCCCAACCAAAACTGATCCTTGAAAATTCTCCCTTGAACCTAACCCTGAATAAGGAATCCCTGATGGGGACCCGATCCCACAGAGATTTTTGCCATCCCTACTAGTTCCAAGGGTTTTTTTTTTCCAGGGATCTTCAACATCCAAGACACTTAGGTGCCTAGGTCAAAGAGCAGAAAAGATAACTAAAACCTAAGTATATGTAACACCCCCAAAAATTATAATTGAAATTTTCATTTGTTATGGAAAAACCATATACTAAAAATACATGAACAAAATAAAGTACACCAACACCCACTACGAGAAAATAAAAGGGGTACAAATGATAGAAAACCACATGTTCATAGAAAACCCTATTACAACTCACACTAGGTACATCAGATCATCACTCTACCCCACCTAAGGCATCTTATACATCAAAGTAAATAAGGGCATCATCTCCTACCTACACAGACTCAAAAGGGGAAACTGCTCATAGGAATGAGAAACACCCATGATAGGGGTGATCAATACACTACATATTGAGTAAGGTAACTATATAACTAAGATAGGGCATATAATATAGAAGGCAAATAATGCAAGTAGTAAGTTAATTAGATTAATCACCATTATTAGAATTTAGGCTATTGATTCCATCTTTATACATCTCTTGAATTATATCCACTCGAGTACGGGAATCCCAATATTATGATTGGCGGAATAGAAGGGCAGAACACACCTGAGCACTATTATAACCAATGGAATGGTCTCCAGAGTAAAATTCTCCTGGCTGCTATTATATCTAGTGGACCAAAAATCATCCTAACATATCCCCAATCCACGTGGTCTTCTATTGTAAGTAATTAGTGTGTTTTCCATGATTTATTACCATCCAAGGTTTGTCTAGCTTAGAACCCCCACTATTAGAGTTAGTGGAATGGAAATACTACTTGATGCATATGCTAAACAAGTTGGCACATGCTTAATGGAAGATGGTGGCTTATGGGATAATTGACCACCAAAAGCTAAAAGGGAGAAAAGAGATGAGAAGTATGATAATATTTGATATGAGGTATCCAGAGTTCAAACACTCACAACTACCACTCAAGGTATCAACATTTGAGATAAAAATTGTGAGATTTTTCACTTGGTTTGACCATAGCCGGCATGCAATTTAAACCCTCTTTTTGTCAATTGTAGCACTGGTAAATAAGGGTATCGTTCTAGCCGGGGATTGAGAGGGCTCACCTCTATCTAACTAGATTAAACTAAAAATAAAACTAAAAATCCTAAATAAAATAAATAAATAAATAAATAAAATACTAATGGGGGATTATAAAAATAATAAAAGGAATAAAATGAATAAATAAAATAAAATAAACTAATAATAAAAATAACGGGAAACTCGCAGATAGGAGAAACATGTTAGGGAAATAAAAATCCACCACTAGATAATCCACCACTAGATTAGGTTGAAAATTTAATATTTATTTCTAAGTCATCTTTTAATCGTGAGAAAGAGATCGACCAAGTTGCACACCAAAAGCAGGTCTATACACCTTATATTACTTCCCTTAATTAATTAATACGACAAAGCGCCAATATTAATCCTATTAAATACTAGTAGTATCGCAGCAACAAGCGGCTTCTATATTTAACTAGATTTAACGCATTAAGTGTAAGTGGAAGGCTGTCAATCTAAGTACCCATACTAGTACAAAAAGCATGTCTAGCTGTATTTCTTTCCTTGACCCACACGTATCGAAACGTTTTACCACTTCAGTTAGAATCACAAAACGATTAGGTGAATTGTTATCTAACCTAGCTGCAATTTATACATATAAATTCTAGTATATTTAGATGGCCACCTAGCAGGCAAATAATGCTACATACTGTCAATAATGAGGAACCAGAACAAGGCATGCACCAAATAAACTATACTTGACAGAATTATACATATAAACGATAGCAATTAATATAGAGTCAAGAAACTATCTCACGAAATAAAGAAAATCAAATTATAATTCAAATCATAATCTAGGGTTTCAATTCATTCCCTAACAATAAATAATCAGCCAGCCATAATTAAATAATTAATTACACAGAAATATATATCTAAAATATAAATTAAAAATAAGAGAAAGAAATAACCGGAATTAATTTTGGATTAAAGATCAAGAATTTATTCAGATAAAAATTAATTTTATCTGAAATAAATTCTACTGGGTATTAAATTCTTCTTCTAATTTTCTTCCTTCTTTGGGTGCCTTGATTTCTATGTAATCATTTTCTTTTTCTTTTTCTTTTCGTCGCTGGCGGCTGATGGCGCACTGCTGCCGCAGCATGTCTTTGCCTTCCGTGCCCTGTGACGTTGCTCCTCGTTTGGCCTCGATTTCCATGCGGCTGCTCCTGTTCGTCCTTTTTCCGTGCGACTGCTCCCTTTTTTCTCCTCAGCGTCGAGCCTTGAAGGCTCTCACTTCTTGCCTAATAATTACGCTTGTGCCTGCTCCTCTCTTTTTATTAACGTTGCTTGCCCTTTCCACGTCAGCCCTGCTGACTTTTCTTCATCTTTTCGTGTGGCCGTCTTTCTTTGCCCATGCCATGTTAGCCCTGATGCGTCGTTCAGGCCCCTCGTTGCCCGGCTTCATTTCTTTTCCGTGCGCTGAGACCTGTTTGGTTTTGTTGGCTTACTCGTTGTTCCAGGCCTTTGGGCCTTCGGTCGTTGGTCCAAAGGTCTTATCTTTTTTTTTTTAATTTTCTTTTACTTAAAAATAAAACCTGCAAAATAAAATTTAATAAATATTAATAAATAAAATTTTATTCTAAATTTACTTAATTTATATCATTTTAGCTCAAATATTAATATTTATGTTATTTTTACCACTTAAGTATAAACCAATAATTATTCCCCTATATTAGCTAAATAAACTACCAAAAACTAAGATTATAAGGGTATAAAATGTGTCAAAATATGAACTCATCATCACTCAAAATAAAGTTTTCATACAACTTTGTAGAGGTAGATATAGGGAGCTCCAAAATTTTATTTGTAATTTAAGGGGATACTGTTTTGTATTATGGTGATGCTACCTATATTTACAATGGCATCCATGGTTACAAAAAGTTCATTATACCCTTCCCCCTTACCTGCCTTTTTACACTCCAACCATTATTTGCTATCTAATTATCTAATACAAGCTAACAACTAGTTGGATGATAACTAAACTGAGGTCAGCTAATGTGTGGTATTTTGACAACTATACCACCGCATGGAGTTCCTTATATGCTGAAAAGGTAGGTAATAAATAAAAGTACTAATCCTCAATCATCCGCCATACGTAATCAATCATCTCATATGCTTAATCATTTAAAATAATCTAATTTGTTGACTTGGCTAACTTTCTTCACCTACTCCACCATCCACTTGTTTTCCTATTTCTTTTTCTCTTTTTTTTTTCTTATTTTATTTTTTGAAATCAGCCTTAGGCTTGGGTTGATTTGGCTTATTAGGTGGTATAATACTTGAAAATAATAATAAAATAGTTGGTTGGCCTTGGGCTTGATGTGCCACCAAAGTTGGTTGGGCTTGGTCTGGATATGCTACCATAATTGGTTGTACTTGGGCTGAACGTGCCACCATGTATGCATGGGTTGGTACGTCCACTTATTTTCTCATATTTAGACAATTAATTTCATCCAAGTTAAGAGTTTTTTGTGATCCCCTAACTTTAATTAGTGAAATATTGTTATGAGATGTTCCTGCATCATCTGCCCTGTCTTGGGAGGGCTACACCTCATCCGAATAGGGCTCATCACGAAGGTAAGGGAGTAGATCACTCACATTAAATATGTTTAATATATTTCCTATGTCTGGTGGTATCTCAAGCTGATAAGCATTACTTCCAATCTTCTCAAGAACCTTGAATGGTCCATCACTTCTTGTCATAAGCTTGTTTTTTCTTCTAGAGGGACACCTTTCCTTTCTAAGATGTAGCCAGATGAGATATCCCAGTTCAAAATTTTTCCCTTCTGATGTTGGTTCGCCTTCTTTTTATTTATTTCGTTCATCTTCTTGATTCTTACTCTGGTTTGCTCATGTAATTTATTTAAGGCTTGAATTCTATCTTTGGCTTTAAAATTTGTTTGGGCCTTGATAAGAAGAAGAATGAACTCGATGGGAGTGATAGGGTTAACACCATACACGATCTCAAAAGGTGAATGACTAATGGCTTTTGTGGGGGATCTATTGTCTACAAATTTGGTGTGAAGAAGCTTAAGGTCCCAATCCTTGAGGGACTTGTGCACCAAGATGTGCAACATAGTAGTTAGGTTCCAATTGGTGACTATGATTTAGATATCCATTTGTGGGTTGTAGGTGGTGCTAAATAGAAGTTTAGTACCAACCAACCTCCACAAAGTTTTCCAAAAATAGATAAGGAAATTGGTATCCTTATCCAAGACAATGGACTTAGGAATACCATGCAACCTTACTATTTATTTAAAGAATATATCGGCTATATAGAGGCAACATCAGTCACATGACAATGGACAAAGTGAGCCATCTTAGAAAACTAATCCACCACTACCATAATGGCATAATTTTACCTTTGAGTTCTAGGCAAAGCCATTATGAAGTCCATACTCACATGGTCCCAAGTTGATGAGGGAGTGGTAATGGAGTGTAGAGTCCTTGGTGGAAGTGACTCTTGGACTTTTGACATGTAACACATCTAGCTATGACTCAATGTACATCACTTATCATTTTAAGCCAATAGAAGTGGTCCTAAAGAACGTCATAGGTCTTGTCGATCCCGAAATACCCAGCTAGCCCGCCACCATGTGCTTCTTGTATCAACACTTCTTGAATGGGACTCTTCAGGATGCAAAGCTTGGTATTCTTGAACAGGAATATATATTATATGACATAGGGGCTTCAAAGCTTGTCTCGGTCTTCAAGGTTGCTTTTATAGTCTTCATCCTCCTTGTATAGCTCCTTCAAGCATCCAAACCCTAAGACTCGAGTTTCTAATAGGGATAACATACAATACCTTCTAGAGAGGGCATCAACTTTTACATTGGTTTTGCCACTCTTATGTTTTTCTACAAAAGAGAAGGATTGTAAAAATTCTGGCAACCTAGCATGCCCAGGTTTGAGCTTATGTTGCCTATTTATTTAACACCCCAAAATTTACTACTAAATTTTTTTATTTTACAGTAGAATCATAATTAAAATAACTAGGCATTACTACCGTAATTGACATAAGTCGAGTTTACCATCCCAACCTTATACCAATCACAAGGTTAAATAATTTAACATACTCAACAAGATAAAATAAAAAATGAGAGAAGTTTCATAATACCAAATACGAGATTGGAGATTTACTTCGAATTACAATAAAAAAATATTACAAAAGGGATATCGTGGATCAAAGAGTCTAAAAATGGTATCTGAGTAAAAAAATCATCCCTATAATATGACTCTTCACCCAAACATCAGTAAAGATAAAAGTCACTCTTCCCCACACAATGTATCAAAGGCAACAAAATCATCAACTGGATCCTCAAAGACCTGCACAAAACCATCATGGTCATTCACTCGTGGGAATAAGTAGCACCCATGAAAAAGATGATTAGTACGTTACATACTAAGCAAGGTAACAATACATTCAAAGCCGAGAAAACATATCATCACACATATTTATATTGAAAAGTAGTATACATGCAAGATATAAGAATTAACAATAAGGTAATTGCTGGTATGATTTCGTAATATTTGAAGATAATATAACCCATTCTTTTATTTATGTTGAGTTCAGGAACCCTACTATTCTTAAACCGATAGAAAAATCTGAAACACCTCCTAGGGAAAAAAGCTCTTGGCCACTATTATTAAGCCGGTGGAATGAACTCTACACCTCTTAGGAAAAAACACCCATGACCACTATTCTTAAACCGGTGGAACGATCTGGAGCACCTCCCATGGCATAATGCACCTGGCCACTATTATTAAGTTGGTGGAACAGACTCCTTCACCTTATTCCTAACGTATGTAATCTTTCACTATAAGTGATTAGTGTCTTAATCATTGATTACTTATCTTAGACTCATATTATCTTTTATGTTGAGATTAGGCCCCAATATTCTTAAACCTGTAGAACGGTTTGATGCACATCCTAAGACAAAACGCGCCTGACCACTATTGTAACACCCATAAAATTCACTCCTGAAATTTTTTTGAAAGAATAAAGCGGAAACTAGAAGAGAATTTGAGGAATGTTACCGCCACATCTAACACAAGATAAATGTCCACCATCTATCTCATGCTAGATGTAAGGCTAAAACCTGTCAAATAAAATTCCAAACAATGTCTATGCCGTGAGGATAAACTCCCACAAGGAAATATCCACAGGCA
Source organism: Tamarix chinensis (assembly GCA_030549775.1). Lineage (NCBI taxonomy): Eukaryota > Viridiplantae > Streptophyta > Magnoliopsida > Caryophyllales > Tamaricaceae > Tamarix > Tamarix chinensis. The sequence continues at coordinate 57,325,073 of CM060177.1, read as the reverse complement.
GATGACAAGTGAATATATTCACTAAATAAAATCATCACTGAATTAATCAGTGGAACTTGTGAAATAAATCCAAATTGTGAAAGCTTATCAGAGTACAAGAAATTGAAAGTTAATTACAATACCCTTGAAATTTTAAATACAACACTTGAAACTTCCAAAAACAAATACAGTTAAATAAGACAGATCCCGATAGATCAAATTCCGGATTGCCTACTCTCTCAAGCCAAGTCTTCCACCCAAATACAATATCTGAACTCAAACCTGCACAAGAGGTCTGCTACCCACCATCATTGGATCATCACAGGGCCCATTCAACCAAGGTAGCATCAGTACGGGTCTGATACTGAGTAAATCAAGACTACGCAACTCATGGAAGGAAACATGAAACACATAAGATATGAAATACTCTAGTTTACAATTCTCATGCTCAATTATACATTTATTACATACAATAAAGCATAGGATCATTGATTCATACTTACAAGTACATTACTAGACATGATGGCATATAAGATACAATCGTACAATAAATCACGATCGCATGCTAAGTAACACTAATCCAACAATATGATAATAATCATTATTACATCGGGACCCCAATATTCTTAAACCGGTGGAACGGTCTGAATCACCTCTGGGGGATAACACACTCGAGTCACTATTATTATCTGGTGGAACGGATCCTACACCTCTCAAGGCAAAACGATCCTGAGCCACTATTCTTAACCGGTGGAATGGCTTGAAGCACCTCTCAGGGATAGGACACCTGAGCCACTATTATCGTCCGGTGGAACGAACCCTACACCTCAGCCCAACTCACGTGATCTTCCACTTTAAATAATTAGTATCTTATTCAATGATTTTAGCTGACCATAATTCAGGCCCACATGAATAATTCCATAACATAAAGATACATCATAGGGTATCATACAATTTCAATCCATACTCAACCCTTCACATACTCAAATACATACCATATCCAAATGTCATATTAACACACATTTGCATTAAGAATATAAATTTGTACATACATGCAATTACCACACAGAACACAACATCCACTTGACATAATTAAATAAGCGATAGGCATACTTATCACCTTTCACTTAAAGTAGTCATACATCCAAATTCTGCCATCAGTAAAGGTAAGTAATGACTTACCTAAATCCGAAGCTAGCTAAGCAAATTGAGAAATAGGGAGAGCTATCAAAAGCTTGACAATCCATGAGAAAGTTTTCCTAGATCACCGATAGAAATCGGAACTAGGTTAGAAACTATCTTATCAATTCATAATTCACATATTCTAATTAAATAAACGCAAATGAATACAAACGATCTTTCTTGGAAAACGTGTCCAAAACTTAGGACTCAAGAGCATAGTTCCATTAAGATTTAAGATTAAATATAACTCAAAACGGATTAATACACATATCACTTGGGACATTTCAAATTAATTTGGAAAGCTCGAGAAAGAATAATTGATTATAAGTTAATTTATTGAAAATAACTTATTCATTAGGTTTTACAACTAAATAGGTAAACCAACTATTTACATAGAACCAAATCCAAATCGATTACATTAAAACATAATCTAAATGATTTAAAAACCCAAAGATAGAAATCGATTAGATAAAAGACGCATAGCAAAAATCAATTTTATAAAACCATCCCTGAAGATTAGGGTTTTTAATGCCTAAACTATGAATCGACCAAATCAATTCGATTACCTCAAATTGATAGTTACAAAACACAATTAAACTAATTTTAGATAAATCTAGATAATTAATTTCAAATAAAATAATCTTCCTAGTAACCAATTTAAGACTATTTATTTTCAAAATTAGGGTTTTAAAGTCTACAACACAAGCTTGAATAATTCAAATCAATTAATTCCAATTAAAGGTATTAGAATACAATTAGGATCATTTCAAGTATTTCTATAAATTTAATTTTTAGAAAAACAATTATACATTTGACTATCCCCACAAGAGAAAAAAGAAAAGGGGATGCGCTTATCGATGGCTTTTTTTGGCCTAGTAAGGCGCTAGAAAGCAATTGGATAGAATTACCTCTTGACTGCATTTACAAGGGCTCAATTTCATAATTTCACTTGAAATCTAGGTTTTTAGGCCCGAAAATACAATTCGGTTGAATGCTATTAATTTATTTAAATTAAATGTTTATAAATGCAATTAGACATATTTTATAACATATCGTATAATCAATTGCCTAAAACCAATAAAAGAAATACCCAATTAAGCAAAATTAGGGTTTTTGAGCCCGGAATACAAATCTGATCAATTCTTGCATAAATATATAAATTGACGGTTCGGAAATGTAATTAAATATATTCTAATATAAATTGTATAGTAAATTGAATAAAACAACCCAATTATATAATTCAATTTAGACCCGCAAGAGTTTTGATCTAAAAATCTAATTCTGATTAATTATGCACAATTTTCCCAAATCAACACTTCCGATATGAAATTAAATACATTTCAAACGATATTGTAAAATCAATTGAGCAAAACGACTCAATTATGCGGCCCAATTTTATTACACATGAATTTTGACCTAGGAATTAAATTCTGATTAGTTCTACATAAATTTCTCAAATTGACGGTTCCAACATGAAATTAGATACATTTAAAAACATATTGTATAATTAGTATATCCAAAATGGCCAATTCGGACGGATCTGAAAATATTTGGCATAACCCGGCCTAAAATTTAATTTTCTAGAATTCCAACATAAATTATACAATTAACATATCCAAATCAATCTTACAATACATATATACATAATTAAACAATCAATTTAGCTTATCATAAGCTAATTCGTACTCAATTAATCAAATCAATATTAGGGTTTTTTAGAAATTTATACCAAACAAAATCAACAAATCGGAGCAAGGGAAGGCTGAAGGAGCTTCGTCGGAGGCTGGGGGTTGCTCACCGGTGGTCGAGAGACGTCAACGGTGACCGGGCAACAACGGCGTGACCTGCACGTTGCTGTTGCTGAGCTGTTGCTGCTGGGGCATCGGCTGCTACTGCTACGGCATCTCTGGTGGCGGTCGATTGGCGGGGCGGCTGGAGGAGCTAGGAGAAGGAGGTAGGCAGGGGTTGCGAACAGGGAGCAAGGGTCGGGGCAGCAAAGGTGAGGAAGGGAAAGAGAAGAGAAGGGAGAGAAGAGAGAAGAGAGAAAAGAAGAGGGGCGGGAAGGGGCTGGTCGGGTTTGGGCTTTCTTCTTCTTCTTCTTCTTCTTCTTCTTCTTCTTCTTCTTCTTCTTTTTTACAATGCAAGTACAAAATAAAATACTAAATATCAAAAATTATTAATGGAAGAATTTAATCTAAAATTTATTTCGAAAGGATCCAAAGGCTTAAAATTAATAAAAGAGCTAAATAAAGAATTTCGGAAATATTTTCGGAAGAATTTACCAACGAGCGTAAAAATTTATATTATTTAAGGAATTACATTATAAGAATTCAAAAAAAATTATTTAAAAACATATAATAAAATTTTTAAGTCAAATGCTAATAAATCGAGAGTAATTTAAATGATTTCTGAAATTGGTTTTTCGTAAATCAAAAAGCGTAAAACGGAAGAAAATTAATTTCGAAAAGAAATTCATAAATAAGCTCGGAAAATCTTTTTAATTTAAAACTTCCCGAAAATATTAATGATTTCCAGAAACAAATAAATTCAAAGTTAGAAATATATTCTAATGATAAAATCATTAAAATAAATTTAACTATTTAAATAGAAATTCTATAATTTAAATAATATACTTTGCTAACGAAATATAACTCCAAAATAAAGGCATAATCACACGACAAAATTTTAATAAAAAACAAATCTAAAATATTAAAAATCAAAACATGAGAAGGAAAGGGAATACATATTTTTAATCGAAAATTGAAATCATAAGAATATAATAGAATCATGGTTGTGAACAAATTTATCTAGAATGGTTCGCAATGACAAACAATTAATTAAATTCAAATATGAAGTTGAAATCATCGATAAATCTATAAAGCGAATCAAAATTAAAATAATTAAATATTTACATCAAATTACGCTAATAAAATCATTAGGCTTAATACAATTAGATTTCAAAAATATGGGGTATTACAACTATTGTTAAGACAATGGAATGGTCTCATAAAACACCTCAGCCTGGTTCACATAATCTTTTACTTTACATGATTAGTGTCTTATTCATGATTGGTTTATGAGTAAGAAACATAATTAATGCAAGTGAGACACCAATATATATATAACAAGAATAGTCTCAAAGATTAAGATGCTCACCTTCCCCAAAAAACCCTAAATTCACTATTTAAGCATGACTTTTCCTATATTGATCATTTATCCACCAAATTTATTATATGTTCCTAAAATAATAGTATCATAAACATACCCAAATTTTGAGGTCTAAATACCGCATCTTACACATGTGATAATAACCCTATCTCAAAAGTTACTATTTATAAGGCTCTTAAAACCTTGATTTTACAAGTAAGTCATAACTTCTCCTATAAGGCTCATATAATTACCAAATTAAATATAAATCCTTAAAATACCCATAATAACAACATATCTAAAATTTGTGGCTCAACTCTAACATTTTACACATGTGGTAATAACATTATAGTTTTAAGGATATTATTCCCAAATTAGGCTATTTTCTCATTTGAATAACTTATGACCTTTATAATCACTCCCAAACACTTCAAAAGAAAAAGTGGGGGGGGGGTTTAGATTTAGGTTTAGGTTAAATAATTATTTGAGATTAGATTTAAGTTAGGAAAAATATTAATAACTCAAAATAAAAATTTGTATTAGGCTAAGATTTAGAATTAGGGAGTTAGGGTAAGGTAGAAAAATAAATTGCCGAGCTTAAAATTAGGTTTCAATATTAATTACTCGGGATTAGATTTAGCTAAAAATTTAGGGTATTAAAATTTACATACTTTAGAGACTCATGATTGGTATGTAATACAAATTATGCGGGCCTTAGATAATGAGACCAATGATCTAGAGCCCTCATAATAGCACAAAGCTCCTTATCATACATGCTGTAGTTAGATCTTGGTCCATTGAGCTTCTCACTAAAATAGGCTATTAGCTTACCTTCTTGTAGTACGACTGCTTCAATCCCAACTTTGCTTGCATCATATTCAACTTAAAAAACTTTAGCAAAATTCGGTAACCTTAAGATGGGGGCCTCACTTAGCTTTCCCTTGCTCACATCAAATGCTTCTTGGGCTGCAGGCTTCCACTTGAATTTTCCCTTCTTGAGATACTATGCGATAGGGTCCAAAAGAGTGCTAACTCCTTTCATGAACCTCCTATAAAATGAGGTAAGTCCATGAAAGGATCAGACGTGGGTAATGGATTTAGGTGTAGGCCATAACCTTATTGCCTCCACCTTTGACTCATCCATTGAAATACCATCCTTAGATACAACTATAATACCCCAAAATCTTAATTTAGAAAATTATGATAAAATAAAAATTTATTAGTGAAATTAATTAAATATATCATTTTAATAAAATAATGTTAGTAATTAAGACAAAAAAGAAGGAAAATAATAAAAAAATAATTAGGGAAGATTAGGGTATTTTGCTAATTAAAATAGAATTTAGGAACATTTACCCTAAAATTTATAAATTAATATAAAAAGGAATTTAATAATCATTTTTTAATTGTTATTATTTTTAAATATTTAAAACTACCAAAATATCCTGAAAATTCTAACTAACCTATTTTCCTACTTTTTTTTTCCTTTTTTTCCTCTTCCTCCTAGGATTGGGCCACGCTTGACCCCACTCCCTCTCCCTCTCTTGTCTCCCCTATGTGGCCCAGCCTAATTTTCTTTTTTTTTCCCTTTCTCCCTCGCCTGCTCGGTTTTCACCCCCTTTTCTTTTCTTTTATTTTTCCGCATACCGGCTGGCCAACCCTTCTTCTTCTTCCTCCCTTCTCCCATCCTCACGTCGTAGGTCAGGCTTACAATTTTGCCACTATCCTTCCCCCTGCTAGTACACGCTGACCTACCTCCTCATCTCTCCCCCATCCCTTTCCTTCCCATTTTGAGCTTAGCCTACACCTGCCTTGCCTCTCCCATGTGCTCCCTACCCTACAACCCTAAAATTTACAAGGCTTGTACCAGCCTACCATAGCTTACCGGTAGCCCCTTATCCCCCTACTCCATTTTCCTCTTCCCACTTTGTCTCCCTCTCCCTCCCTTGGCCTATAAATACCCCATACCGACCCCTATTTGGCCTCCTTTACTCTACCTATAAATTTCGATGTATTTGCACTGCCACCACTTCAGACACCTCTCCAGCTGCCACCATGCAATGCCACTACCTGAAACACCATCCAAACCCTTCCTTGCATTAACCTTCACCAAACTGAGCCACTCACCAATCGTGAATCCCCATACCCAAACCACCCCAATTGTGTAAAGTTGGCTACCCAACTTGCCCTTTGCACCCTATCATCACCCCTCTTACCGCCGTGTGTCACCTCCTCCGCTGCAATCGCCACCTTATTTGCCACCCAATCAACCCGTCAAAACCTCCTCTACCTTCCCATACCTTTCTTTCTTCCTTTCTTCCTCTTCTTCTTCCTCCCTCCTTCTCCACCACCCTTCAGCACCACAACCACCACCACCTGTGCTGCCACCCTTGCTACGCCACCACCACCACTACAACCCTCTCAACCTAGAAAATACACCACCACTATAACCACCATATCACCCTCCCTCTTACAACCCTAAAATACCCACCTTCTCCAAACCACCACCTCCACCACCACCGTTGCTGCCGTTGCCACTGCTGCTACTCTCACTAAGTTGTGCCCTAACCCTTCCTAGCCCTTAAGTATAATTTATTTAGTTTAATTATTATTCTAACCTTATCATCATCATCATCATCATTATTATTATGAGAGTTCATATCATTATCATTGCTAATATTGTTACTAATATCTTTCCATTGAATAATATAACTACCTAAACCTATTTTGGCTAATAATAGCATCAATAACCATTTAAGGGTAATATCCTTATATTTACTACTAACGCTATGATTATTATCCCTAATACTATTTTATAATAGAGGTAAGTAGAAAATAATGAAAATGTTAATAAGAGGGAGGTTAACCCTAGTATTTCCTCTTTTATAGGTGAACCAAGTCTGACCCCTAATGAGGCGTAGGAACATGCTCCAAGCTTGATGTCATTTTAGATAAGGATATGGTTAAGGCATAATGTGTGTAATATGTGTTATGTGTGTTGGTTATATGTGTGTGCCTTATATGTTATGGATTATGCTCTTGTAGTGTAGCTTGCTAAGCATGGAGCTAAGGTAAGTCACATATATTTTATAACATGTGTAATATAATATTGTTACTTGTACTTGGAATATGCTTATGTAATATGGCCTCATGAAGTGCATGATAGGAAGCCTTAAAAAGTGTGGTGTGGTGGTTAGAGACATGAAAAAGATTAATGAAAGTGAGTTGACTAGAGGTTGGTAAGGATGACCTAAATATCTTATGACCTATGGGTGGATAAAAGAAGTAATAATGGGAACAAATTAAGGGAATGGACTAAAACATGCATGGGGAGTATAGGGTTTCATGGGATGGTTAGCCTTTGCATGGGGATGTCCTTTATGTAAAAAAAGTTGACTTGAGGGTTAAGTAATGTAAGGGAAGAGTTGTTAGGGTGATTGGAGTCCATATGTGAAAAATAGTATGTGGGTTGGTATAAGGATGCATGAAGGACTTGACTATAATAGTGGGGTCTCTGTACTCATGCGGGATTAATATGAGGAATGTGTAAGACAGAAAATATTAGTCTAAGTCTGGATTGATGATATGAACCTAACTTATGCATTGTCTACCTTACTTATCTATTGTCTTACATGGCTTTACCTATATGGTTACCTTCCTCAATACGTAGCATACTGATCACTCATTTCATGGGTGCTAGTCATTCCCACAAGCAGATGCCCATTTTGAGTTTGTGTAGGAATGAGGTACTATGTTCAAGGCCTATGATGCACTAGATACGTCAGGCAGGGCTATATAATGACCGTTAGACTTTTCTTGGGGTTGAGAGCTAGTACTGACTAAACTCTCTACATTTTCCAGTTTTACTTTACCATTGTATCTCTCCTTCCCCTCAGGGGATTGACTTTGTATCCATTTTTAATCTATATTAGCGCTTTAATTTCACACCATGATTTTATCTTTATTACAAATATTTTAGATTTCTATAGTTTCATGTATTAATTAGTTTAATGATTTGTGAAAATTATTTCTTAGCTTTATGGTTGGTGTGAGACTAACTAGGGGCTAAGCCTGTGCTAATCATAGTGGTAGAACCCCCGTGCTTATGTTTTTTTTAATTAAATGAAAAATTTTAATTGTGATTTTTGGAGGTATTACAAGTTGGTATTAGAGTGTTGGTTCTAGTAACCATGCATTATTTTCAGAGAAAGTTTCGATTAACAAAGTTTTTTTTTGGGTTTTAAAGTGTTTTCATACCCCAACGGGGTCTTTTTATTTTAATAACTCTAAGTATGGCGCCATAGTGAGGAACGAAAGTTAGATTAGGAGTTTCCCCAAAGGGGAGTTAGTATATAATTATTGCATCGAACTAGTAGGTTTGCTTCTAGTGCTCCTTTTCTCTTGCAGTTGCTTTCCACAATGACTGGATGAGTGGGATGCCTAGAGGAGGCCTTTGAAGCCTTTATGGAGTTCGTCCAACAACAACCCCTGGTGTTAACCCCACACCCCTCCACTCCGAGGGCACTGCTGAGGATTGGCTCCGGAGGGTCACCAGACATCACCCTCTAATTTACTCTAGTGAGGAGGATCCGATGATCCTCTAAGGGTGGATTCAAGACCTAGATCGCACCTTTGAAGCGGTGGACTACCCTTCGACTCAGTAGCCAAACATAGCACCTTTCTTCTTAAGAGGTGTAGAAGATGCTTGGTGGGTGGAGTAGCATGCTCGAGATAGTCCTTTGGTGACATGGAAGGCATTCAAGAATGCCTCATGCTTTAGACACTACCCCAAGAACCTAAAGAGGGGCAAGCTATAGGATTTCATGCAGCTCACTTAGGATAACATGAACATCTGCAAGTATTATGCTTGCTTCACCAAGATACTCTGGTTTACTACAGGGATCATTGCTAGTGAGTCCATGGTGGTGTTTTAGTTCGAGCAGAGGCTGAGTTTCACCATCCGTCGTATCTAGGGAGCACTATCCTTCACTAATCTGGCTACTCCTTATGAATGCGCTTGCATAGCCGCCACTTTGGTCTAGGAGTAGGCCTACCATTATGTTAGACATGCCTATCATATTACCATGGTCTTCCTAGAAATAGATGACAAGCGTCTATAAGAACCACATCACATACCACATTATCTTGGGAGGTTTTTCCATCGGAAAAAGGAACTACAACTTGCGAGGTTAATTTTGCCATGCTTTCATTATTAAGTCATTGTATCTTATATGGTTTGGCATGTTGAGCAGTAGGCAAGTTAAATTCCTCCATAAGTGTGGAAGAGGCTACATTAGCACAATTACCTCCATTAATAATAAGGGAACATACCTTATTGAGGATCACGAAATTGGTTTGAAATATGTTCTCCCATTGTGTCTCCTCCTTCATGAACTCCATAGTGTGCACTACCTTTCTTAAAACTTCTCCTATATCTAGGGGTACCTCTTCTTGCTCTTCCTCCTCCTTGTGGACCGATTTGGTCTCTTCCATTTACTCCTCATGGGTTACCTCCTCCAAGTCTAAAAGATTCATAACTCTTTTTTTAGGACACTCGTTGTGATAGTGCCCTAGGCCTTGACACTTAAAGCACCTTACAACATTTATTTTTTTAGGTTCAAACCTAACACCTTTCCCATTGTCCTTCACATCAACATTTAGAATAAGAGGGGATGGCTTAGATGATGAGGGGGCTTCTTTGGAAGTGTTGGTCGTGAACCTTCCTTAAGGAAACTTAATCCTCTCTTCTCCTTCTTATGCTTCTCTACCTTAGTGTCATCTAAGGCATAATACTTGTGTAACTCCACCTTGCATGCAATGTCACTCCTTATCCCTCCAAGGAAATGTGACATTATGTGGTCCTCTACCTCATCTAACTCCACCCTCATCTTCAACGGCTCAAACTCCTTGATTTATTCTTCAACACTCATTGAATCTTGCTAGAAGGAGGACATCTTGTTGTAGAGGTATTGAGTATATGATGAGGGTAAAAAACTTTTCCCTCAAAAGATTCTTTATTTTCAACCAAGATTTCACCTTAGACTTCCCCTTCTTTCTCCTTTGGTGAGGAAGGCTTTCCCACCATAAGGAGGTATGTCCCTTGAGCTTAAGGATTATAACTCTAAATCTCTTCTCATCATTATAGCCTTTCACTTCAAACATCCTAGAGCACCTCATTTCCTACTCTAGGAAATCTTTTGTATTAAGTGATCCATCAAACTTAGGCACCTCAGCTTTGATATCATGAAAAGGATATCTCCTTCCATGGATCCTTCTTCTATCACATGGGGAATCACTTGGTAAGGAGTTGGAATCACTAGCATCATCACTTTTTCTAGATATAACCACCTCATGTTGGTGAAAATTGTGCCTTCTTCTTGGACGTGGGGAAGTATTTAGGCATAGGATGTTATGATTTTGCATGAGATTCTCTAAAACTCTAAGAACTCTTCTCATTCCATTTTGGAGGTTTTCAATGGCTCGGTATCTTTTGAAGTTTTGTTCCTCTTTAAGGCTTAAGCCTCTTAGGATTTGTTCATCACCTATAGTTTCTTGAGTTTGAAGAAGAAAACAATAGAAAAATAGGTTATGTTTGGTTAGGAGATGTTCAGTTGGGTTCGAAATTATGGTGGGTGGCTATAATTTTGTTGTGTGAAGTGTTTGGGCTTAAATGGGGTAAAGAATAAAAATAGGAGATAAAAATTGTCGCAAATTCTCAACCTTAAGCTCCGATACCAATTTGATTCGTATGATAAGCACGTTGGCATATGCTTAATTGAAGATGGTGGCTTATGGGATAATTGGCCATGAAAAGTTAAAATGGAGAAAAGATATGAGAAGTATGATAAAATTTGATTTGAGGTAGCTAAAGATCAAACACTAACAACTACCACTCAAGGTATCAACACTTGAGATAAAAATTGTGAGATTTTTTTACTCAAAACAAAGTTTTCACTCAACTTTTTAGAGATGGGCATATGGAGCTCCAAAATCTAATTCATAATTCAAGGGGGTAGTGTTATGTATTGTGTTGAGGCTACCATTATATATGGTGGAAGCTATGGTTACAAAAAGTCCATTATACCCTTCCCTCTTACTGCCTAGTTATATTCCAACCCTTATTTGCTATCTAGTTATCTAATAAAAGCTAATAACTAGCTGGATGAGAAATAAAATGAGGTAAGCCCATATGTGGTATTTTGAGAGCCATACCACAACATGAAACCCCTTATATTTAAAAGGTAGGTAATAAGTAAAATTACAAATCACTCAATCATCCCCCATACGTAATCAATCATCTCCCATGCTTAGTCAATTAAAATAATCTAATTTGTTAACTCGGATAACTTTCATCACCTAATCTGCCATCCACTTATCTTCCTTTTTATTTTTCTCTCTCTTCTTATTTTATTTTATATCATTTTATTTTTTGAAATCAGCCTCGAACTTGGGATGATTTGGCTTATTAGGTGGCATAATACTTGGAAATAACAATAAAATAGTTGGTTGGCCTTGGGCTTGATGCGCCACCATAGTTGGTTGAGCTAGATATGCTACCATGATTGGCTGTGCTTAGGCTGAACATGCCACCATGCATGCATAGGCTAGTATTTCCACTTAATTTCTTATATTTAGCTGATTGATTTCATCCAAGTTAAGAGTGTTTTGTGATCCTGTAACTTAAAAAAAATTAATTAGTGAAACATCATTATGAGATGCTCCTGCATCACTAGTCCAGGACTGAATACACCTGACTACAATTATAGCGAGTGGAACGGTCTCCAGGGTAAGAATATCCTTGGACACTATTATAGCCGATGGAATGGAAATCATCCTAAGCTTAGGCCCGACTCAATAATCTTTCACTTTAAGTAATTAGTATTTTATTCATGTCTTCTTCTATAAGTAGCCCCACACTAGATATGCACACCCCTAGTGAACTTCCTCGATTCATTATCACTCTTCTACCCTATACTTCTTGAATGAGCCTATCCCATAGCTTGGGACCTCTACACTCCCCAAGCCTCTAGGACCCCCTTTTCTCCTTCTACCCTTGATAAGTTCATATTTTGACATATTTTATACTCTTATAATCTTATTTTTTAGTATTTTATTTAAGTAATATAGATGAGTAATTATGATTTTATGTTTGAGTGATAATAATTGCATAAATTTTTATTATTTAAGCTAAAAAAATATAAATTAAATAAATTTAAATAATAATATTATTTATTAATTTTTATTAATTTTATTTTGTAGGTAAATTTTTAAAAAAAAAAGAAAAAAGAAGAAGTTGAACCTTTAGACCAACGACTCATAGGACCGAAGGCCCAAAGGCCTAAGGCGAAGATAAAAGCCTTCAGGTGAGAGGTGGCTGAAAAAAAGAGTAGCAAGGAAGAATTCAAACAAAGAAAAAAAAACAAACAGAAAAAAGGTGGAATATCATAGGAGCATGAAGGGTAGAGGGGGATAACCTAGAGGGAGGCATGAAAAACAAAAGGAGTAGTCATTTGTCACAAGATTAAGGAGAAAAAAAGGAAATTGAGGCATAAAATAAAAAAAGAAGTCGTCAGTCAAGAGTCTAGAAAATGAGAAAAATGAAGAGAGCCAAACGAGAGCATGGAGCCACACAAAAATTGAAATGAGTCAGAGGTCAGCAATGAAAAGGTCTGTGGTAGTACAACAAACATAAGTTGAGGAAAAAAAAGAAGCACATGTCACATGACAAAAAAGGGGACGATGTAGAGGAGCAATCAAGAGACAGAGAGTCAAGCTACACAATAAGCAAAGATATAATGCAGCCAACGTTAAGAAGTAAAAATAAGGAAAAAGAATTTTTCACGAAAATAAAGGTAGACCAAGAGGAATAAATAGATAGAAAATTTACCCAAAAAATTATTTCATATGAAATTTAAAAATCTTTCATCTAAATAAATTCTTGATCTTTCATTCATAATTAATTTTGGTTATTTATTTATTTATTTTTAATTTATTTTGGATATATATATATTTCTATGTAATTAATTCAATAATTATGCTTGGATAATTTTTTATTGCTAGGAAATAGACTGAAACTCTAGGTTAGGGTTTGAGATATGATTTTATTTTTCTTTTTTATTGTGAGATTTTTCTTTGACTCTATTTTAATTGCTCTCTTATATATATATATATATATATATATATAATTCTATCATGTATAATTTATTTGGTGCATACCCTGTTCTTGTTTCCTTATAGTGACATTATGTAGGATTATATATCTACTAGGTGTCTATATAAATATGCTAGAATTTATATATATAAATTGTGGCTAGGTTAGATAAAAATTGACCTAATAGTTTTGTATTTCCAATTGATGTAGTAAAATGCTTAGATACATGTTGGTTAAAGAAGAGAAATATAGCTAAACACGCTTAGTGTACTACTCTGGGTACTTAGATTGACATCCTTCCAATTATAATTAATGCATTAAATTTAGTTAAATGTAGGGGCCGCTTGTTGCTACTATACTGCTGGTATTTAATAGGACTAATATTGGTGCTTTTTTGTATTAATTATTTTATAGAAGTAATATAAGGTGTATGAACATGCTTTTATTATAAAACTTGGTTGATCTCTTTTTCATGATTAAATGATGACTTAGAAATTAATATTATATTTTTACCTAATATAATGGTGGATTTTAAATTCTCTAGCATATTTATCATATTTTAGGTTATCCATTATTTTTTTTATTATTAATCTATTTAATTTTAATTTTAATTTTATTATTTTCTATTTTTATAACCCCCATTAGTATTTTTCGTATTTATTTATTTTGTGTGATTTAGGATTTTTATTTTTATTTATTTTTGAGCAAGTTAAATATAGGTGAGCCCTATCAATCTCTAGTATAGAATGATACCCTTATTTACCAATAGTGCAATTGTCAACAAAAGGGTTTAAATTATGCCCCCCTATGGCCACATCAACCCTACTCACCATGAATCCAAAGCCCCCACATATGCGGGTCAAGATCCGCTTTTCCATTTCTCCACCTAGGTTCACCATTGCTCCTCTTGAAACCTTAATTTGACCTATATGACCCTAGCCTCTCTTTTTCCAGTACAACCTATACTCCCCCATGATTCAAACATCATAACTCCACTCATCCCACTCTAAACATCACAATCCTACTCTCTAGCTTCCACATGTGATAAATAACCTTGGTTGGTTACCCTGAGAACCTAATGCATCTCTTTTCTTTTACATCTTCCCTTCACACACAAAATCCACCCTCCTTTTCACTTGACTCATAACCTTCATATGACACACTCCTAATCACAACCAACCTCTATAAAATCTCTCATAACACCGCTAGACTTAAGGTTTTCCCCCAAAAACTCTAGTTAGCTCCCATGCATACTTCCACCAACCCACATACCATCTCTTCCTCAAACACTCCAATCACCTAAAATACTATTTCCTCTCCATGTTTAACCCTAAAACTAACTTTTCCCACGTAGTATTTCCCCCATACAAAGACTAAACACCTTTTTCAAGCCTCAAACTCCCCATGTGAAATGTTACCCTAACCCTTCATTTTATTACTTTCTTCCTTATTTACCCATATGTCACAGTACACTTAGGCCTTTTCCCACTTCTTCTTACTCACTTCACCCTATTTATTTCTTTTAGATCCCCACAACCACTCAAATCCACCTAAGGCCTCTAAGCATGGATGTCATACCATAACAAACATACATAAAAGTATGTCATATATAACAAGTCATATAACCTATATTACATATAGTATGAATCACACACAACATACCTTATCTCCTTGCAAGCCAAGATACACTACACACATATTTAGTTCACATTCATATATAATAACACAACACATACCATCACACCCATAAGCACATAAATCATAAAAAATCCAAGCCTTAACTGTATCCTTACCTAATAGGAAACCGGGATTGGAGCACGAGTCATATGCCTCCTCATAGGAAAGGTTTTGTTTAAAACCTATAAGAAATGGAATACCAGTCATTTAACCTTTCTCCTACTCTTTTTCTTTTTTATTTATTTTCAATAATTACATATTAATATTAGCAATACTACTAATAATACTAATAATGTTAATAATAATAAAATATTTAAAATAAAATATGTTAAGTAAGTAAAAGGGATAAGACACAATCAGAAGGGATAACAGGTAGGGGTGGCGGCACACAGTGGCAATGATTAAACAAGAATGGTTTTGGGGTACAGAAAGAGGAGAGGAGATAGGTTTTCTTGGGTCATAGGGTTTCTAGGTTAGAGGGGGTTGTGGAGGTGGTGGTGTTGGTGTTGGTGTTGGTGTCTCACAGTGGCGGTGTAGGTGGCGGCTGTGGTGGTGGCTGAGAGGAAAGGTGGAAAAAGGAGGAGGAAGACAGGGAAGGAAAGGGGAAATGTTGGTTTGGGAAGGTAGGGAAGGTGGAAGGAGGAGGAATTGGGAAGGTAGGGAGGGAGGTGGTGGAGTAGGGGGAGGAAGGGAGGTGGATGATGTGGACTGGTGGTGGTGGTGCAAGGCGGAGTAGGTGGCACAGATGGGTACAACAAAGCTGTCCACTTTGCACAAGTGGGGAGAGAAGAAGAAGGGGAGTTAGGGGGTAGGTGAGTGTCTTGTTGGGGGGATGGTATGTAGGAAGGGGAAGGGAGGGTATCGTGATGATGGCGTGGTGCGATATTGGCAGTGGTTGCTTTGCTAGTAAGGTGGGGGGTTTGAATGGTAGAAAAAGAGGGAATTGAGGGTACAGGGGATATATAAATGGCATATATAATTATTTTATTATATCATTATTTTATTAAAAATGGCATATATAATTAAACCTTATCCATTTAATCCTTATTTTATATTTAAATCGTAAAATAAATTTTTGGGGTATTACACTATACTTATAGGGAAATGCCTCTATTATTCCATTATTGAATTCTAAATATCATTCTAGTTGGATGTTTTAAGTGTTAACACCAAACACTAAGAAAGGCATACAAACCACACAATTAGATGTTTGAAGGGTACTCGAAAATCAACCAAATTAGGTATACAATATGATCATTTATATACTCATTAAATTCTGGTTAGGCATGGTTGAAATAATGATTAATTTTTTTAATTATATGGAAAGATTAAGATAGAAGTCACAAAGAAAGTTCATCAAATAATCAAGCAACCATGGAAAACTCAGGCAAACCAGTCAATTGGTTACTAGGACCATTCGACTTATAATACCTTAAATTTTAGCTAATCCTAATCTTGAGTGACTAATATCTTAGCCTAATTCTAATACTAATGAATTTTATATTTTTACATAACCAAAATATATATTTTGGGTTATTAATATTTTTTAACCTAAAAAAAACTTCGGATTGTCAATAATTAAATTATCCTAATAAATACATTTTTTCTAATTGTAATTTAATTTACAATTTATTTTCCCCTCTACTTTTTCCATTTTTATTTCTGCTTCCCTCCTCTCATTTTCTTTCCTTTTTCTTTTCCCTTACCAATATTTTTTTTTTCTTTCTCCTCCCCTTCATCTTGCATAAAATCTTCCTTGGACATATTGTCATCGCCAAGCACCAAGCCATATCAACAATGCACCTCAACACTACAACTCACACTTTAGTAATGACCCTCAACATCGCATCTCACCCCGTACTACCAACCAACCTCACTGATGTGGCTGAAGCTGGCATGCAATTTAAACCCTCTTATTATCAATTGTAGTACTGGCAAATGAGAGTATCATTCTAAATTGGGGATTGAGAGGACTCACCTCTATTTAACTAGCTTAAAATAAAAGCCCTAAATAACACAAAATAAATAAATAAGAAAAATACTAACGGGTGTTATAAAAATAGAAAAATAATAAAAGTAATAAATAAAATAAAAATAAAAATAAACATAAGGGATAACCTTAGATATGATAAATATACTAAGGAAATTGAAATCTACCACTAGATTAGGTCAAAATATAATATTAATTTCTAAGTCAATATTTAATCATGAGAAAGATATTGAACAAGTTGTACACCAAAAGTAGGTTCATACACCTTATATTATTTTCCTAAATTAATTAATACGACAAAACACCAATACTAACCCTATTAAATACTTGCAGTATAGTAGCAACAAGTGGCTCCTATATTTCACTAGGTTTAATGCATTAAGAATACTTGGAAGGATATCAATCTAAGTATTTAGACTAGTACACTAAGCATGTCTAGCTATATTTCCTTTCTCTAACACACATTTTACTACTTCGGTTAGAATCACAAAACTATCAGGTGATTTTTTTATTTAACCTAGCTGCAATTTTATACATATAAATTCTAGTATATTTGTATGTCCATCTCACAGGTAAATAATCCTACATACTGTCACTTATGAGGAAACTAGAGCAAGGCTTACACCAAATAAATTATACTCGACATAATTATATATATAAGCGATAGCAATTAAGATAGAGTCAAGGAATAATATCACGACACAAAGAAAAACAAAATCATACTTTAAACCCTAATCTAGGGTTTCAATCTATTCCTTAACAATAAATATTCGGCCAGCCATAATTATTGAATTAATTACATAGAAATATATATATATCCAAAATATAAATTAAAAATATAGAAAGAAATAAAAAAATTAATTATGGATGAAAGATCAAGAATTTATTCATATAAAAAAATAATTTCATCCGAATTAAATTCTTTTGGGTAAATTCTTACCTATTTCAACTTCTCTTGACAGTATTGATTTTTGTGCAATTAATTTTTTTTTCTTTGGCATTGGTTGATCCACAGCATCAACCTCCAGTCACCTCTATTTGCGTGCTACTCTGTATTGTAGCTCTTTGTTCTATGTGTTGAGGCTTTTGTTTTATTCTCCATCCCAATTCTTTTCCTGATGGCTCCCTTTTTATTTTTTTTTTCTTTGCTAACTTATTCCTCCTTTTTTTCATTTTTCCTCCTCGTTTTATGTGCTACTACCCTCTATTATTTCTATTCATGACCTCTCTTTTTTTGCCCCTTCACTTTTCTTTTCTTTTTTTCCCCTTGCCGCGCTGCCCCTATTACTTTGTTCCTCTACCATTAGCCCTTTTTTTCCTTGACCGCACACTCCTTTATTTCTTTTGTTTCTAGGCCTTTGGGCCTTCGGTAGGGGTGTGCAATGTCGGATATCCGTATCCGATCGGATATTTTTTTCGGATATCCGATCCGACCGGATATTCGATATCCCATATCCGAATCCGTATCCGAAACACCGGATATCCGAAACATCAGATATCCGAAATATCGGATCGGATATCCGGTCGGATATCGGATATATCGGATTATTGAAAAAAAAATATTCGATTATTAATTTACATATATAATCTATAACTAAAAAAATTTTCAGCATAAACACTTGTTTAAATATTTAGCTTGCATACAAAAAGATAAAATACATGATTAATCATATCCAAAAAAAATTAGCGATCAAGATTGTGAACAATGCCACTCTAGAACTGTGGAACGACCTAAGTTAAGAGGTTCAAAAAATTTAGGAGTTTTTTTTTCCTGGTTTGGGTGCTTGCGTGTGCGTAAGTCGTGACCTATTTGACTATTTGTAGAGTATGGATGTTTATTTTATACTTTAGTTTAGTAAATTATATTTGGACTCATGTACTATAGTAAAAAAATGATTCAAACTTGAAGATTGAAAGAAAAAAATCAGATTATAAATTAAATTATGCCTAAATATAACTCACGTATTCTTAAAATCGGATATTTTTTACGGATCGGATTATCCACTAAAAAATCGGATCGGATATCCGCTCCGGTCAAACTTATATTTGACCGGATCGGATATCCGCTCCGCTTTTCAAAAACCGGATCGGATATCCAAAATTTCGGATCGGTTTTTTCGGATACCGGATCGGTTTTTCGGATCCCGGTTTTTTTGCACAGCCCTAGCCTTCGGCCCTTAGGTTGTTGATCCAAAGGTCCAACTTATTTTTTATAATTTTTATCTTCTTTTATTTAAAAATAATACATGCAAAATAAAATTCAATGAAAATTAATAAATAATATTATACACTAAATTTATTTAATTTATATTATTTTAGTTTAAATAATAATATTTATGTAATTATTGCCACTTAAGTATGAAATCATAATTATTCACCTATATTACTTAAATAAAATACAAAAAACTAAGATTATAAGGGTATAAAATATGTCAAAACATGAACTTATCAATCACTATTACCTTTCCCTTTTACTTTGACAAGTTCCACCAAACCCTAACCATTCTCTTCCCACAACCATTGACCAAACTCACTAAAGCCCCCCAACCCCTTTAGAAAGAACAACCAAACAACCCCCCAACACCCTTAGAAAACCTCACCGCTTTCCCTCCTCTTACTATGATCAAAGATAACTACAACTCCTTGAAATACCTAAAAATCCTAATTTAAGAAGTTATAGCTAATTAAGGATTTATTAGGAAAATTAATTAAATAAATTATTTTTTTAAAATAATCAATTAAGGCAAATCAAGAAGAAAATAATAAATATTTTAATTAGAAAAATTGGGGTGTTTTGATAATTAAAATGGAATTTAAGAAAAATATTTCAAAAATCTCATACTAGCCTAAAAAGGGAATTAAATATTATTTTATTAAAATATTATTATTTCTAAATATCCTAAAATACCAAAAATTTTTAAATACCCTAACCAACCTATTTTTCTTTTCCCTTTTTCTTTTATTTTCTTTTTCTCTTTCTTTTCCCTTTTTCCCTCTTTCTTTCTCTCCTTTCTCCTTTACTTTCTCTTTTTCCCCGAATCGGGCTTGGCCAGCCCGAGGCCTAAATTTTCTTTTTTCTCCTGTCCTGCATGGCTAGGCCCATAGATTCTTATTTCTCCCCTAGCCGGTTGGTTCCCTCCTTTCTTTTCTTTCTTTTCTTTTCCCGAACTGCCTGGTCCACTCCCCTCCCCTTCTTCCTTCTTCTTCCTCCCCCATCATGAGTTGCAACTTCCCCCAACCCGCGCCATGATTCTTGCTGTCGACCACACCTTCTGACCGACCATCTCTTCCCTCTCTTCCCCATTGATCCACCTACCTTTTCAACCCAACCAACCCTCCTCTCTTCTCGTGCGCCATTCCTCCTCTTTGGCCAATCATAGCTTACTAGGGTAGACCTACGTTGGCCTACCATCACCAATCGGTGTGCCCTATCCTATCCACCCATATTCTCTTGTTTCCCTCTGACCTTATCCCCCTCATTTGCCTATAAATACCCCATAACCAACCCCAGACTCGAACTCTTTTCTACACTTGGAAAATCCCGCCCCTTGCGCCACCACTCGATCAGAAGCAGTTACCTAGTGTCACCACTCGAGCTACCCATAGTACCATTTCCTGCATCACCCTCTACCAAACTACGCCACCCTCCATTCTCAATTTGCCTTGCATAAGTCACCCCGTTTGTGTAAAGTTTCCTTCTCGAGTTGCCACACTTCCACCCTTGCCGCCCTTCACACCACCATTTTCCACCACTCTTGCCGCAACCACCACCTCTTACACCTCCCAAAATACCCGGTAGACCTTCCTCTACCTCCCCCTACTATCCTTTTCCCTTTCCTCCCTCTCCTCCTTTTCTCCCTTTCCACCATTCTCAGCCACCACAGCACCGCCGCCCGCACCTACCCTCATTCCAACCCTCTCAACTTGGGCAACCTCAATCACCCCAACTTCCACCATCATTCCCCCTCTCCTATTCCTAACACTCAACTATCCTCCTTTTCTCCCTTTTTCCCCGCCACTATCACCGCCACTATGCACCGCCGTTGAGGTCGCTAGTCACCACCAACCCTAGGTGGTACCCTAAACCCTATCAACCCTTAAACCTTAATTATGCAAGCCTTATTTATTTTAATTGTATTATATTGTTATTATTATGTATTATTATTATTATTATTATTATTATTATTATTATTATTATTATTATTAGTATTACTACTACTACTACTATGAAGGGTTGAAACCCTATTTTACCATTATTTCGATCATCATCATCATCATTATTATTACTAATATTATCATTATCATTATCATAATAATAATAATAATAATAATAATAATAATAATAATTATTATTATTATTAGTAGTAATAGTAGTAGTAGTATCACTATTATTATTATGGTAAAAATATTCAAACCTTTATATCATCATCATTTCAATTATTATTATTATTATTATTATTATTATTATTATTATTATTATCCTTAGAGATATTAGTATTTTATTTGTGTTACTATTATTACATGATTATTTTATCCCTAACCCTATTATTAGCCTTATCCTTAGCCTTAAAAATACTAGGGTTTCTATTACTATAAGTCTTATTAATAATAATAATATTATTATTAATATCGCTATTTTTGCTATAACTAGTGTTAGTACTATTAGTAGAGGAAATAAAGCTATTAGATTTAATAATATAAATATGGATATAAATATTATTAAAAACCCTATTTTCACTAATAAAGTTTCCTTTAGTAATAGTAACCCTTATCATAGAATAAAATAGGAAATAATAGTATTTTTGGTAGGAGGGAAACTAATCCTTAGTTTTTCCCTCTTATAGGTGAAATCGGTAAAAACCCTAAGGAGGCGTAGGGGTGTGCTCCAAGACCCGTGACGTGATAGGTAAGGGTGAAGATAAGGCCTCATGTGTGCTATGCATCTTATGTTCCTTGGATGCCATGTATAATGATATGTTGTGTATCTTGTGCTATTGTTATAACCGTTTTATGTGTAGCGCAGCTTGGAGTTGAGGTATGCTTTTGTATTCCTTTATGGCATGTGTACAATATGTTTGTGCTGTGAATGGTGATGTGATGCGATATGGCCCTTTTAAAACATGCATGCTAGGATAACTAATGTAGTGATATAGGGTAGAAAAATGGAAAAGAAAAATAGGGAAGTAAGTGGACCAAGGGGAAGTAAGTTGAATGTGGGATTGACCTAAATATCCCATGATCCATGAGAGGAAGAACAAAAGGGTACTTTAAGTAAAATAACGTGGATGAACTTTGCATGGTAAAATATAGGGTTTGCATGGGAGAATCTAGGGTTTTGCATGGGAGTTTTAAGGTTTTGCATGAAAACTTCAAGGATTTACATGGGATGGATAAAGTTTACATGGGGGTGGACTTTATGTATGGAAATTTGCCTTGGGATCTGAGGAAGGTAATGTAATAGTTTTTTAGGTGATTGGAAGCTTTGGGTGAAAACTAGTATGTGGGATAGTATAAGGGTGGATAGGAGACCGAGCTAGGGTTTGGGAGGAAACCCTAATTTGAGAGGGTGGAAAAAGTAAAATAAATGAGGGTGAGTGGAGTATGAGATGATGATTGAGGATTGTCATGTGTGGGGTGAGCATGGGTATCATGGGAAAGAAAGAGTGGAAGGTGAAAAATGGAGGGGTGACATATGGAAAGGAGGATGCTAGGGCTTGGCATGGCCAGCTAGGGTTTGGTGTGACCACCTAGGGTTTCATGGTCACACATGTATTTGGGGAAGTAACATGAGATGATGAGGGTTGAATTTAAGGATTGTGATGTGTGGGGTGTTAAAACAGTTTGGGTTGTGTAAGGCAGATAAGGATGGGCCACATTAGCCCAAATTAGGGTTTCTGGAGAAAACCCTAGGATAATACTATGAGTGGACTTGGAGGTGTAAGATAGTGGGCCTTGACCCACACACTTAGGAATTGGGCTTCCAGTGTGAGTAAGTAGAATAAGGAAATGATGGCGGGATAATTTAGGAGGTGTAGAAGTCCCAAGATATGGGACGAGCCCTCTTAGGAGAGTAAGAGTAGATGAAGTGTGACATGCATGTCTAGGGTGAAAACTTGTTGAATAAGATACAGTAATAAACTAGTCATTTAAAGTGGAAGACTGTTGAATAGGGCTTAGACCATTCCACCGGTGAATAATAGTGGCTAAGAACCGGGATGCTCTAGAGACCGATCCACCGATGAATAATAGTGGTCAGGCACATTATTCCCTGTATGTTTTCAGTCTATTGGCTATAATAGTGGGGATTCCATGCTCAAAAAACTGAACATGATTATAATAAGACATGGGAAAGACACTAAGTACTTATAGTAAAATACCATGAGAGTCAGGGCCAGACCAGTCCACCGGTAAATAATAGTGGCCAGGAGCATCTTACCCTAGAGACCGATTCATCGGTAATAATTTTGGTTAGGTGCATTATGCCCTATATGTTTCCAGTCCACCGACTATAATAGTGGGGTTACCATACTTGCATGAAATGATAATAAGCATGGTGTGAAATGAGCATTGATCAAAGATTAAATAATCAGTTTATCTATACTACAGCTTAACCTTTTCTTATCTAAAATGATTGTATGCTATTACGTTATCATGCTTGTATTATGTTCCTTGGTGTGTTGGCCTTAGTGCATGGTTACCTTGCTTAGTATGTAGCATACTGACCACCCGTTTCATGGGTGCTGCTCATTCCCATGAGCATAAGGCCTCTTTGACTTTGTGCAGGTCGGTGAATCTATTTTTGATGCCTTTTATGATTATGAGGCATCAGGCGGGGCTGAGTGTGGAGCATAGACTTGGCTTGGAGATCGAGAGTGGTGTGGCTGAATTTCCTCTTTATGTTCTTCTATTTTTTTGTGTTCTTCCATTTTGTATTGAATTTTCCATACTTAACTTTTATCGTTTTGTAGACCTTTTTCCTTTTAAAGAACTTTAACTATGTACTCCTTTGGATTTTAAACTTTTTACGCATACTCTGATTTCCATGTTATGAACATTCTAGGTCTTTTAGGAATTCTTATTTTAAGTATTGACTCAAGTTTGATGATAATCCTTTTCAACCTTAGCACTTGGTATTGGAACGGTAGTAGTGAGCTGGTCTGATATTAAGTGTGGCGGTAATATGCCCAGAATTTAGATTTTTGTTATTTTTCTTTCAGTTAAACCTTTTATTAAACAATTTTTTTTAGTAGTGAATTTTGGGGGTGTTATATCCCTCACTTCTATTAGTCCAAAACCACCATAACCACCCAACCCTAATTAGCCTCCTCCATCATTGCACCACCACATTAGGCCTCCCTTCCTATTCCCCTATCTATAGTAATGACAACCAGTGTCATTTCCACCCCTTGGCTTCAACACTTATTGTTATTCCTCTCTCCTTTTTTACATAAAGTTTTTTGATTACACCTTCAATCCTTATTTTAGTTTTGCTCCAATAATTTGACCCTCTATTATATTAACTCTTCCTTAGTTATATCATTAGGTTCTAATGGTTTTATTATTTTTTCTTAGTTGATAAGGAGGTGGGATAAGCAATACGTTCTTAGAGACTGATGTCTTTTCCTATAAGGATGCTAGTTGTAGTTAGGATTTTGTGCTAAATGCCTTATATGATTTCATGTATTACTATGTTTTTTTATATATTATTTTGATCAATATTATGATGTGGTACCATGGTATTATATGATGAACAGGGAGTAAGTCGAGGATCATGTGATATCATTATAATAACTTCTATATTGAAAACCCTAAGAGAATTGGTATGATATATGGTATTATATTGTTGGTTGAATAATGAAAAATTGTGGGTAATGATTATTTAAGATTTATGGTGATAAATGGATTATTTGAAAATAATGATACCTAACATATAAGAGTTTCTTGAAATATGGATATTTGGTTATCCTTAAGAGTATTTTGGTTAATATAGGTCTAATATGGAAATTATGATATTTCAATAGGTTATATGGGTTAAAATATGATAAGAGTATCATGTGAAATGTTTGGAGTAAATACAAAATCCATAGGTTCCAAAAAATGAGAACATGGTTTAATTTGGGAATAATAACCCTAACATATTGATGTTATTCTCGCATGTGCGAAACATTAGAGTTAGACTACATCGTTTGGATATTTTATTAATAACCATATTTTAGGAAATTATATATATAATATATTAATCATAGGAGTATTATGAGAGAAGTTATGACATACTTGTGAAACTAGGGTTTTATAAGCCTCGTGAATAATAACTCTTGAGATATGGCTATTATCACATATGTAAGACGTCTGAGTTAGGCCTTGATTTTTACGTATGTTGATAACAATAATATATGAGTAAGAGATAATAAATTTAGTGGGTAAAATAACAATAGGAAAGAAGTTATTCCTAAAATATGAAATTAGGGTTTTTTTAGAAAATATATGGACCTAACTCCTTGAGAACGGCCTTGATACCTATGCGGTTATGCTTTACTTGCTTAAATTATGTTTTATACCTATCAATTAAAAATCATGCATAAGATAATAATCACTTAAATTTAAAGATCATGTGAATCATACTGAGGTGTTTTACGAGTTTGTTCCATTAGACAATAATTGTGGCATACGTGTATTTTTTCTTGTGAGATGCATCAATCTGTTACACTAGATTAACAATAGTGGGGGCCTTAAAGTCAACATGAATGAGAATATGACTTGATATAAGTAACTAATGGATAATAAATTAATTATTTAAAGTAAAAGATCACATGAGTTAGGACTAAGGTGTTGTGTTTGTTACATCAGATGATAATAGCGGCTCAGTTTTCCCCTGTAAGATGTGTTTTAAACCATTTCATTACTTTAAGAATAGTAATAAGGAGTATGTTTCCATAATTTATGCTGGGCCCATTCCACTGGATGATAATAGTAGCTTAGGTGTGTTGTTCTTGAAAGGTGCTTTAATCCATTCCATCAGATTAAGAATAGTGGAGTCTTTGAATTCAATGAAAATAAAAAAAGAAATATTTTATATCTAATAATGAGGCATGTAATCAATAATTACCTTACATTATTTTATTTATCACACATGTAGGCTTACTATCTGCCATGAACTAAAGTAATTATTTGTATCCCTTACCTGACTGTATTGTCACCATACTTATTACATAGCATACTATCTTTTTATAGTTATTGCCCATTCCCACAAGTAGATAACTCAAATGTCTATGTGCAGGTCAATGGTGACCCATTAGATGACTTTGCTATATATGATGCTTTATTTGGGGTGAAGTAACTTTACTTATCAGATTTTTTGGGTATAGATTCATGTTATTGAGATGATAGTTTTGCCCAAATACTTTTTTGGACTCTTAGTTCTATGGTATCCCATTTTCTTTATTTTTAGATATTGTATTTGGAGTTAATCTCCAACTTGTATTCATATTTTTGAATTTTCTCTCATTTACTATTTATAATTTTTTTATATTCTAATTATTTTTTCTTGTTATTGATGTGAGGATGGTTTGGTAATCTTGGCTTGTGTCAAATACCACTGTAAAATCTAGGTATTTTGTTACTATGATGGCATTGCAAATTAAAATTTTTAATTGTAAAATTTGGGATGTTACAAGTTGGTATCAAATCTTTGGTTTTGATTACTATGTTTTATTTTTAAAAATTTAATTTTCTGCATGATTCCCTATCTACTTTTATCATTCTATTTCATATTTTTGAAAACTCAATTCTTCAAAAACCATTATTAAGTTGTGAGGAATTGAGAATGGGTAGCCTAGGTGGCCTTTTAATGTGCTTATGTATAATGTGTGCTGGTATGTTAGGAATGATTATCTTAACACATTTTCTATCTTGTAGCTAGCTCATCATGGACCTTAATGGTTGCATTGGCTATTTGGAGGAGGTTTTAAATGACTTCATTGAGGACATCCACTACTACCACCTCAGCCTTAGCTTCCATCATTGCCATCACATTACCTAAATAAAGGTATTAGAGAGGACTGACTTTGAAGGGTTATTGAACATCACCCACTAATTATGTTAGTGATGAGGAACTTGTGATTATGGAGGGATGGATTTGGGATATGGAGAGGATGTATAAGGTAATTGACTATTCACCAGCTTAGAAGGCAAGCATTATTACCTTCTTTCTTTGTGGAGCTATAGACACCTGGTGGGTAGGTCATTGTGCACAATGAGGACTATTGATGACTTGGGAGGACTTTAAGATAATGAATCATACTAAGTTGTACCCTAATATTCTAAAGAGGGATAAGTTGAAGGAGTTCATGTAGTTGATAAGGGAATCATGATAGTGAGGTAATATCGATATAAGTGGATTTGATCGAATTAGAGGACCTTGTGAGTATCATTATATATATGATTTTTAGCACATAAGGGAGTCATAGGATGTGTTTCTTAACAATTTTTTCACACTTTGAGATCTTGCATGACTCACTTGAGTTTAACCTAAAAGAGCTCTAATACACTATAAAATGACAACACTTTGCACTCTTGTGACCCCTTATAGATTTGATGCTTTTACTTAGTTAATTGCAAGACATGTGTAGGAGTGGTGGCAGCATAGCGTATTAAACCATATCCTCACCCTACCAAGACTGTAAGAGCCATCACTCAAGTCACCATCAAGGATCTACAGCATCAACAAGAGAATAGTTTCTAAAATCCCTAAAGTTGGTAGCATTTAAAAGGGGACCACTACAAGGTACTATCACCTGGCACAGGGTACAACCACTTGATGCAGGGTACAACTACCCATTGTAGCGCTAGAGGACACCTATCCTACCTATATATTTTGCAAATTATAAATATCCCTTAGAGATAGAGACTAGGTTATCGAGATAAGGGAGAAAAATATGGATGAAATATTAATAGAGAAAGAAAGAAGAAAAAGAGTACCAGTAGAACTAAACTAAGGGAGGAAAAAGAAGGAGAGATTAGGCTAGATAGGGGTTGGATTACCATTATCTTACTAGTCCCTTCCCTTCTTTCTCTTCATTATTTTTTATTTAGCTGGATTAAATTTAGCATTGGCTAAATTTCTTAGTGGAAGGAAAATATTGATTAGCCTTTGTTGCTGTAATCACTAACATTATAGCCATGTTTGGCTAAATGATATTTCATTTTGTTGAGCTTCATTTGTTGAAGTGTTGAATTTTGACCACATTAGGCACTCATCTAAATTCTATATCAACTATGATAGTGTAAAAAATTATGATGATAAATGGTTATAGGATTAGCACTGAACGGTGAAGAGACCTTATCATTAAGCCTTCAAAACTTACTACACAATATTTCCTTGGCTCATGTACCTTGATAGATATGGCCTAAGAGTATGTTTTACCAATAATTAAAATCCAGTGAGTCTATAAGGATTAATATCCATTGAGCTTGACATGCCATGAATGGTCATAGGGTATAAGCACTTGGTGTTAAAAGTTCCCCTCTAATGACTCTACCTTCTAATTTCCTTTCCATCTATCTTACATTGATATTAGTAGCTTCCTAAGTATGCATTTAATTCATTATATTGTCATTATCCCCCTACCAATATTTAGTGACATAGTTAAGTTCTCAGAATAGTTGACTTTGAAAAACCATATTTCATTCAAGTCACTATAGGATCGAGATCCATTCATTACTTTATTACTTGGGTCAATCACGTATACTTGTACAATTGTGTTGTGCTCCATTATTAGTATTACCCTACCAAAAATTTTTGAACCAAGCACACATAGGTTTTTGTGAAATTTTTACAGACATTAAATTTGAAAAATGCTATATATTGAAGGATAATGTACTGCGAACTTCTTAGTACATTGCTAACATTAGAGTTTTAGCAATTTTTTGTTTCTTTTATTTTAAAAGGATTAAATCTTGTATGACTATAATTGATCAGGGTGCTCTAATACCAATTGATCCAGATATTAAGCACACCCTAACAAAAATATCAAGGAGAAGGATCAACCTAAAAAATTTCTAGCAACATGAGTCATTTAGGCCCACAACAACCTGAAAATGGCAACACCAAACTAGTTGTGCCATAGCCAAATCAAAGGGAAAGATTATCCATGATCTCACCTCCTCACATCAACATAAACACTATGGGAATGCAAGCCCAACTCATAGGTGATGATCGTAATTGAGCCATCTAAGATTATGCTATGCTAATCCAAGACTACCATAACCCTACCATCGCCCATCCAGATTTCCAAGCCTTGCAATTTGAGCTTAAACCTATCATGTTCCACATGCTACAAACCATAGGAAATTTAGTGGCTAACCCACTGAAGACCCATACATTCATCTTATATCATTTATGGAAGTTAGTGACACTTTGAAAATCTAAGGAGTTCTATAAACCTCCCTAAAACTTAAGTTGTTCCCTTATTCCTTGAGAGATTGTGCTAGGAAGTGACTAACTTTCCTACCCACTGGTTCAATCACCTCTTGGGACAACTTAGTTCAAAAATCTCTCATGCAATATTTGCCTCCCAAAAAGAATGACAAGCTTAAGTATACATTAAAAAATTTTTGCAAGAAGAAGATGAGATACTTCACGATGCATGGGAAAGATTTAAGGAATTATCAAGGAAATGTCCAAACCATGGAATCCTTCATTGGTTGCAAATAGAAACATTATATCATGGACTAAACTCTCAGACACGAAGCTAAGTAGACTCCTTAGCCAATGATGCCTTGCTAAGTAAAACCTATGACCAAGTCTATGAGATTATTGAGACCATAACTTGCAACAACCAGTAGTGAGGTAGTGTTAGGAGCGTTTATAAGGTGAGAGCAGTGGGAGCATTCAAAGTTAACACCATCACAATTGTAAGAGATAAGGTATCATCTATTCTAACCTATTGAAGAATATTACATCCACTAACTTGCAAGTACAGAGAATAGATGAACATTCCACTACTTCAGTAGCTATAGTATTGTGGATATATTATGGAGAAGATCATATGTTTAAGCCATGTCCAACAAATCCATTGTCGGTGAACTTTGTGGGAAATCAGGTCAAGAACACTCAACAGCTGCACGGCAATCATTACAACCTAGCCTATAGATAAAATTCTAAATTTTAATGGTATAACCAAAATAATGTGCGGAACCCGACCAATCACTAAATCCAATAATGCTATTACAAACCTCAAGCCCAACACCCTCAACAATTGCAATCTCACTAATCTCTTACCCAACACAATACCTCCAACTCTTTGGAAAATATTTTAATTGAATACATGGTAAAAATTGATGTTTCAATCCAGATTAACATAGCCTCCCTACGAACCCTAGAAACCCAAATAGGGCTACTATCTATAGGTCTGAGTAGCATACCCCATGACACTCTACCCAGTGATACTAAGAAGTCTAGAAGAGAAGTTAAGAAGTAGTGTAAAGCCATTACCCTCATATTAGGTATGGAGTTTACACCTCCCTACCAACAGGATGGAATAAAGGAAAAGCACCACCTTAACAAATAGGCAAACAACATAGAACCCTTAGTGAGAAGGTCGAACTATGCACCTTCCCAACTACATACTAATCCTACTAAAAATCTAGAAGAAGAGACCACTTCAAAAAATGAGCCATAAAAGCACAGTAAGCCATTGTCAATAATCTTTACTAAACCCTTTATTTGGTCACCAACTTTCCCTCATATCCTCAAATAACAATAGTAGGATAAGAAATTTGATAAGATCCTAGATATTCTTTGTTAATTGCATATAAATGTCCCATTGGTGCAATCCCACCAACAGATGCCTAATCATGTAAAAATTTTAAAGGATATATTAACAAAAAAGAGAAGAATATGTGAATATGAGATGATAATAATGACCTAGGGATGTATTTTGATTTTACAACAAAAAATACCAAAAAAATTATATGACCTTGGAAGTTTCACCATCCCTTGTTCCATCAGAGATAAGTATTGTGGTAAGGCCTTTTGTGACATTGGTGCTAGTATCAATCTTATGTACATTTCCATTTTTAGGAAGTTAGGTATTGGGGAAGCAAGCCAACCATTGTCACCCTACAACTAGCTGATCGATCATATGTGCACCCTAAAGTAAATATTGAAGATGTGTTAGTAAAGGTATACTAGTTCATTTTCCTCGTAAACTTCATAATCCTCAACCATGAAGTGGACAAGGAGGTCCTTATCATTTTTGGTTAGTCTTTTCTTAGCCATCGGTAAGACCCTAA
Source organism: Tamarix chinensis (assembly GCA_030549775.1). Lineage (NCBI taxonomy): Eukaryota > Viridiplantae > Streptophyta > Magnoliopsida > Caryophyllales > Tamaricaceae > Tamarix > Tamarix chinensis. The sequence continues at coordinate 57,293,655 of CM060177.1, read as the reverse complement.
TAGATGTGCATAAGGGAGAATTGACAATGAGGGTCAACAAGGAGCAAATAACTCTCTGCATTTTCACTTTAATGAAACTACCAGAAGAGGATCTTGATGAGTGTTCATGAGTTGACATTATTGATTTTAATTATTTGTGATGATTTTGATTTAGGTACATTTCATGAGGAATCTAGTTTGTTTGATGCAGACCATCTAACCAACAGTTACCCTACCTATTATTCCAGTGAATAGGATGATGAGCACATGGCCAGCTGTAGTTGGATAAATAACTCAAAACCTAGAAAATCTCTTGGTTTGAACAGTGGAGATATACAACCAGCCAAACCATCAATTAAGGAGCCTCCCCAGCTAAAAATTAAGCCATTATTAACTCACTTGAACTATGCATATTTAGGTAAGGAGGACACCCTACTAGTTATTATACCATCTACATGGACAATAGAAAACTTAAAAAAATCCAACCGAAATGATTGTTTCTCCTTCCTTTTTATTGATCAAATGCTTGACAGATCGGCAGGAAGAGCTTTTTATTATTTTTTAGACAGATACTCAGGTTATAGCCAAATATCCATTGCATTAGAAGATCAACATAAAACCACTTTCTAATGCCCTTAAGACACATTCACCTTTTGATGAATGCCTTTTGGCTTGTGTAATTCACTTGTAACTTTTTAGTGATGAATGATGGCTATATTCAAAGACATGGTATAAGACATTGTAAAAATTTTTATGGATGATTTTTCTATTTTGGATATAGTTTTAAGGGTTACCTGGCAAACTTAGAGAGAGTTTTGGTAAGGTGTGAAGAGACCGACTTAGTCCTTAATGAGGAAAAATGTCATTTTATGGTTTAGGAAGGTTTTATTTTAGGTTATAGGGTCTCACCTAAAGGAATGGAGGTTGTTAGGGAAAAGGTAGAGGTCATTAAAAAATTACCTCCTCTAACCACTGTTAGGGGTGTGATAAGGTTTTTGGACATGCTATATTCTATTGAAGATTTATCAAGGATTTCTCCAAAATTTCTAAACTCCTTTGTCAATTGTTGAAACATGATAGAAAATATGAGTTTGTCTATTTTTTAAGGAAGATTTTAAAAGAATAAAGTTAGCACTCATTGAAACCCCTATTATAATAGGAATTAATTAGACTCAGCCCTTTTAACTGATGTGTGATGCTAGTGATTGTGCTGTAAGAGTAGTCTTAGGGTAATAGAATAATAAGTTATTCCACAAAATCTACTATGCTAGTAAAACACTTAATAAGGCTCAACTAAATTACACCGTTATATAAAAGGAATTACTTGTAGAAGTATTTACATTTTATAAGTTTTGATTTTATCTCCTAGGAAGAAAAGTGATTGTATTCAATGACCATGCTGCTATTCATTTTTTACTTGCTAAAATATGCCAAACCTTTATTGCTAAGGTGGATCTTACTTTTGTAGGAATTGGGTGTCAAAATTAAGGATCATCAAGGGAAGGAAAATCAAATTGTGGACCATCTCTCTAGATTGGAAGGATATAATGAGGATAAAAAAATAAGTTTGGATTAAGAAAAAAATTCCTTGACAAACAACTTTTGATAGTTAGGTAGGGTAAACCACCCTGGTATGTAGATATTATTTACTACTTGGGATGGAAAATACAACCCCATGACAAATCTTGACAAGAGTTGAAGAAATTATTCCATGACCTTAAATCTACTACTGGGATGAATTGTTCCTATTTCACCAATGTGTTGATGGAATAATGAGAATGTGTGTAAGTGAAGAGGAGGCTAAGGAAATCTTGGAAACGTATCACCACACATCCTATGGAGGCCATTTTAGAGGTATAAGGACCATAACAAAGGTCCTCTAAAGTGGATTCTACTAGGCCACCATATTTAAGGATTCTAGGGAAGATTTCCAAAACTTTTAGCAATGTCAATGAATTGGGAACATTTTGCAAAAGAATGAAATGCCTGAAACATGAATTTTAGAGGTAGAATTATTTGATGTTTGGGGTATTGATTACATGAGCCCATTTCTATGCTTGGATATCAATACATTCTGGTATCAGTGATTACGTATCCAAATGGATAATGGCCATTGCACTACCAACTAATGACACTAAGGTGGTGATTTGCTTCCTTTAATAGAATGTTATCTCATAATTCGGGACTCCCAAGGAAATCATTAATGATGGCTGCACTCATTTTTGCAATAAGGTGTTTCAACAACTTATGCAAAACTATTAGATTCATCATAGAGTAGCCATTACCTATCACCTATAGTCAAATGGTCAAGCTAAAATTTCTAGTAGGAAAATTAAGAGAATTTTGGAGAAAGCAGTCAACCCTACTAGAAAAGATTGGTCATCTTAATTAAATGACATGCTATGGGCATATAGGAAAATATTTAAAGCTCCCTTGGGAATGTCACCCTACCAAATTGTATTTAGAAAATCTTATCATCTACCTATTGAACTAGAGCACAAATCCTATTTGGTGCTTAAAACTATCAACTTCAATCTATCTGCCATAGGAGAAGCACGAAATTATATATGAATGTGCTTAACAAGCTAAAGGGTGCCTTGTAAAATAGTACCTGGTTATACGTGGAAATGACCAAAAAATTTCATGACTAGCATCAAAAGCCAAAAGAGATGTATCCTAGGCAGATGGTGTTGCTCTATAACTAATGGTTAGAGCTATTCTTAGGAAAGTTGAACTCAAGATGGTCTAATCCCTATGAAAATTTTAAGGTATATCCTTACAAAGCTATGGATCTCAAAGATCAAAAGGTTGAAGGAACATTCAAGGTCAATGACCATCGAGTAAAACCATACGAGTTGAAAATTTTAATAGGGAAGTTCAAACACTTACCCTATGAACCTTATAGGGTTGTATTAGATTGAGGACACTAAAGTGCTAATAATAGGCAACCTAATATTTTATCTTCTATTTTTTTAACTCATGTTCTTTACGATTCCCATAGAAATTTTTATAGCTTCTTGAAAAGTATCTACTATTAATATCTATACCCTATAAATGCTTTAATTGCTAGGAAGATGAGTAGGTGAAAGGTGGGTATAAGATCCACATGTTGTGAAGATAAAGGAGCTAATGCTTCTTATCCTGTAAGAAGATTCATTTGTATCCAATGTTAGGTGGCTTCTCTGAGTGTAGGTACAACCTTTACACCCTCTCCAAGGTATATCTCACCTGTCCGACACTACTTTTTAGAATCCTACTCCCCTCATTTTCCTTTTTAAGTCGCATCTCATTTGCTCCATCTTCACCATTCCCCCCATTCCCCTCCTCTCCCAATATCGAAGAAGATTATGCAAATCCTTTCATTGCAGGAATAACACCTTCCTGATAATTACCTAGTAGGACCTATCACACAACCCACTTCACTTACTTCACCAAAGCATGTTGGCACAACCATCACTACCAACTCAAGATAAAATAAACACCGTGCATATTTATATCTATTTTTTCCTCACCGTTTTCCTCTAACACGACTGTGGTAAGATGAACTACCCACTTTGCTACCAAAGAAGCCGTAAAAACCCTTTAAAGACATAGAAAACATACCTTCTTGAAAAAGTGTCCATTACCATTAGCCTCATCATATGATATTTATTCCACTAGGGAAAATGAGGAAATACACTCCTCTACTCCCCTACCCTAGGCCTGAAGTGCATGTCCCACTCACTTACCATTTTCTAGTCCGACAGTGCCTTGGAATACTTCAACATGCTGACCAATTGAGACTTTTATTTTAAAAGAGGTTTCTATCTCCTTAACCTACTCCATTACCTTTTTGAACCCATTAATCACCACCACTAGGCTACCTTCTATCAAAACCCCCTAAAATTTCTCCTCTTGTAGTATTGAAATTTTACAGCAATTTTGACATCAAATGAAAAAACTAAGACATTTTTTTTTCATGGAAAGTTAGTATCTTACTTATCCACCACTATCAATAAACTTTATGGCTCACCCTCCTTTGACATCAATGAGTACTCTGAGTTGATTGAAAACCCTACCAATGAGGTCGTAACAAACATCCTCACCACACTCACCAAACCTAGAATGAAATGATGAGTCACCATAAATGATGCTCACCATTGTGATTGCCCACAATTCCTTCCCTAGGCTAAGGTTTGGTATCATTTCCTTAGGAGTTTCTTTCTACCCACCACTCATGACCTCTCTATTTACTTTGACCATATGGTCTTACTCTATTGTGTACTAACAAAATGAACCATTGAATTTGGAAGAATCATTTAATACCAATTGGAGTTGGTGGAAACAAAACCACAAGGTCCTACCTTTTACCCTACCTTAGTTGCTAGTCTCTATTCCAGGGTAGAATTTCTCTTTACACCGAGCAAAGAAAAAGTTACTAGCCCCCACTCCATTAAAAAATAGTTCTCAATCACTTCTTTGATGCTCTAATAGTAACCCTTAAGGCTAACACATCACCACCACTTTCAGAACAACACCAAGGTAAATTGGAGTCACTATTTTAGGCAACAGACACAACAAGAAAGGAAGAGAAGAGAGGACAAAACAAATAGACAACAGAGTATATTAGGACAGATAATCACCATAGTAACAAATATATTAATAACACTAGAGTATGTTAGCTTGGTTTATTCAAAAACTAGGAAGTTTAGACCTAGGATGGTAGTATTGATTGGTCCTTTGGTTGAGGCATGATCAGGAAGCTCAAATGAGTAGATGGAGGAGAAGTAATTGGGTAAGTTTGCATGAGCACAACAATGTGAAAGGGTGAAATTTATCCCAACTATTAAAGAAAAAGGAATGATTGATACCTAAGTTAACCTCCTAGCACAGGAAGTGGAACCAAATATTTATAAGAAAGAATAATGTGCTGATCACTTGACCATCACTATTACCCCCACTACTTTACCATTTAAGTTGTACACATCTAATTTAGTCTAATTAATGTCATGAATGAAGTATAAATGGTTATTTATAGATATTTTTTCTTTTTTATTTAAGTTGAACCCTGGCCACCTAACCCTTTTATCTTTTAGTTTCCCATCCCTCCCGCATTGACAGTGACGAAACCATTACCTTTTTTCTATAGGAGGGCATATCTTAGTTAGTATATCTTAATGAATATTTCATAGTGTTACCTTCATTATTTGGAATGCTTTTCATTTGCATAGATCGTTTAGTTTTGTTTTTACTAGGATGATTGTTATGCTCAAAATCAACAACAAGGTATCCCTATTACTCACCTTATAATATTCTGTTATGGACTAAGTAATTATTCATTCAATAATATCTTTGTATATCATTGAAAGTGATAATACTAATATCTTGAGACCATAAAACCCTATTTGTGAAATAATTAAGATATTCTGAGGAAGCCTTATGGGACATGTTACCTTTTTAGCCAAAATAGCCTTTACTAATATCTATTTTTATTGTGTTGAATAAATTGGGTTTGCTAAAACTGTCAGAATTGAGATACCTTGAGCATAATGAAATAAGGAATATCTTCATAGAGCTCCCTTTAGACCTTGCACGTAGCATTAATATAAGTTAACTAAGACATCCTCAACAAAAAGTATTAGGAAGCCTCTAATAACTAACCTGTGTAAGAGGTAATTGAATAAGTTTGGGGGAATTAACCCTAACAAATGAGAGTCTATCTAGGCACTATAATGATATTAGATATGGGATCTTTAATGCTTGAAACACCTAGTAACCATGACCACCTGTATAAGAATAATGTGTGCACTTGTGTCAAACCATCTAGTAGGGTGATAAGCGTGTTCAAACATATTTGGAATAGGTATCAAGGTGAAGTAACTGGGGGTACCTGTCTGAGACCCAAATGTACACCCACATAAAAAGACCATGACAACCTAAGGAAACCCTATCTCTCAATTTTTTTTTGAGTTATGAGTAGGATAACTGATAGAAAAGGATGTCTAATTTCAGAACCACCTTGATTATCCTCTAAGGTCATGTAGGGATCTCTGATGAGAAACCCATAAGAATTTCCTTCCACACACAACAAAATGCTATCCATTTTAATATCTCATATATATATACCGATAATTTTTAGTTGGAAAAATTAAAATATCAACATGGTTTAAGGCTTAGAATTTCGTCCTTATTTTACTAATGGGTATCCATCTATAATATCATGATGCTTCTCGATATGAGCAACAACTTAAGTTTGGGAGAAGTGATAGGAGTAAATTTGAGGAAATTAAAGGACCCTATGAGTATCATTATATATATTATTTTTACAACATGTGGGAGTTATAAGGGTGTTTCTTAACATTTTTTCCACCCTTTGAGATCTTGCATAACTCGCTTGTGTTTAACTTGAAAAGAGCTTTAATACCCTATAAACTAACAACACTTTACACTCTTATGATACCTCACAGGTTTGATACTTTTACTCACTTAATTGTAAGGTATGTGTAGGAATGACGGCAACACAATATATCAAAACATATCCTCACCTTGCTAAGACTACAAGAGCCATGACCCAAGTTGCTATCAAGGGTTTGCAATGCTGACAAAAGAATGACTACCAAAATCCGTAAAGTTGGTAGCATTCACTAGGGACCACTATAGAGTACTCTCACTTGATATAGGGTACATCCGCCTAATATAGGGTATAGCTACCCATTACAACATGAGATGGCACTTATCCTTCCTGCATGTTTTGCATATTAAAAATACCTCTATGAGATAGAAGGGAGAAAAATACCAATGAAAGATTTGTAGAGAAAGGAGGAGGAGGAAGAAGAAGAGTACCAGTAGAGCTAAACCAAAGGAGTAAAAAGAAGAAGGAGATATTAGGATAGATAGGGGTTGGATTATTGTGATCTGCCTAGTCACTTCCCTTCTTTCTCTATATTATTTTTTGTTTGGCTGTAATAAATTTAGTATTGGCTAAATTTCTTAGTGAAAGGAAAATATTAGGTAACCTTTGTTGTTGTAATCACTGACATTATAGTCATGTTTGCTAAATGATATTTCATTTTTTTGAGCTTTATTTGTGGAAGTGTTGAATGTTAGCCACATTAGGCACTTATCCAAATTCTATATCAACTTTGATAGTTTATAGAACTTACGATGACAAATGTTGATAGGGTAGGAACCAAAAGGTGAAGAGAACTTATCATGAATCCTCTAAAACTCATTGCACAACATTACCTTGGCCCATAAACTATGATGGAGATTACCTAAGAGTATGTTTCACCATTGAGTGAAACCTAGTGAATCTAGAAAGATTAATATCTATTGAGCTTGACATGCTATGAATTTTCATAGGGTACACGCACTTGGTGTTAACAATTCCCCTCTAATGAATCTATCTTTTGATTTCTTTTCTATATATCTTGCATTGATGTTAGTAACTTCCTAAGCACTCATTTACTTTATTATATTTCCATTATCACCCTACCAATATTTATTCACATAGTTAAGTTCATATAATACTTGACATTAGTAAAGCATATTTCATTCAAGTCCTTATGGGATCGATATCCACTCATCACTTTATTACTTGGGTTGACCGTGTATACTTGCATGATTGTGTTATGCTCCATTATAATTATTACAGTACCAAACATTATTCAATCAAGCATATACCAAGTATCACATGGAGTTCATAGAATTACTAATGTTTGTGTAGCATATAGTAGTTAGTGGATTGATTGTAGTGTATCATTTTGAGAAAGGAATTCACTTTAGTATCTGAAGGATGATGGATGTTGTGGCTCTCTAAGACCTGGCCACATTGTATGAGTGGGTTTATGCTGCCACTACAATGTTTTAGGATTAGGCTTCTATTTTACGGAAGAGGAAGCTAGAGATGTAGGGTTTTAGAGGTAGGATATAGTTTTGGGGAGGTAGAATTTTAGGGCTCTAGTAGTGGGGTCAAATCTAGTCATAGAATGGTTAGTTTCAACACTAGGTCTATGTGGATGGTTAGAGTAGGTTTACAGAACAGTTGAGATATGTTATGTGTTGGGATAATCTAGGGTGAGATTGGGGGTAGGAACTCCTATTTAGTATAGAACATGTGGTCAATTGGGCTACCAATCATTTAAGTGCCAGCATCATTGGAGCCAATCCTAACATTAGGGACCACTCATACCTTTGTAGTAGGCCTTTCAACTATAGGTCTACCAACCAAAACACCAACAAATTTCACCTACCCTAGCCAATGGATAACTTTAATAGGATAAGGGTATACCATAGGAGCCTTACACATGTCATCAGGGATGAGGACATACCTATGGTCCAAGAGGGTGTTGTGGTGGAGACCAAGGATAATAGTCAGGTGGGTACCTATACGTTATTAGCTAGGTAGAGGCTAATAAAAAACTAGATGTGGTCATTGGTATGCTTTCCATCCTCTTGTTACTAGCTTATGTGTTATTTGATTTGAGTGCATCTCTTTCATTTGTATCTACTACATTTATCACAAAATTTGATCTTTCTCCATCTAATAGCATATCTATATATATGATGTTGTCTTTTGGGTAAATATTGGATTGATCTAGGCTCTACTCAAACTTGGCTTTAGAGATAGGCAGGGTAGACTTCATAGTGAGATTTGTAGAGTTAAAACAATAACGTTATCCTAGGGATATACATGTTAGCGAGATACCAAGTGGTGATGGACTATGCATAGGAGTGAGTAGTATTCAGGGATCTCAGGGTGCTAGGGTCGCTTGTAGGAGATATAAGCATAGGCCTACGATGAAGGTCATATCTTCCCACACATTGTATTCTTTGGTGTAGAGGGGTTGCCATACGTATTTGTCTTGAGTTTATGACATAAATCAGGATGTGTCAGTATTAGAAGATATTCCAGTGTATTAGGAGTTTTCTAATGTGTTTCTAGAGGAGATACTAGGTATGCTACTTGTACATGAGATGTAATTTTAAAGGTACCTTACTAGATGATACTAGTAGATTTATCATAGTTGAAGGCTTAGTTGGAGGATTATCTAATAGGTACATTCATTTGACAATATCTCCATGGGGAGCACCAATTTTGCTTGTGAATAAGAAGGATGGGAGCCTTCATCTATATATAAATTATTGTGGTAGGAACTAGTTGACAATAAAGAACCACCATCCACTTCCTAGGATCTATGACTTGTTCAATTAGCTTTGGGTGCTTTAATCTTCTCAAAGATTAAATTGAGGTTGGGTTATCATCAGTTGTGCATCCCCCAGGTAGAAATCATGAAGATGGATTTAGGATAAAATACATGCACTATGAGTTCACAGTGATGCCTTTTGGGCTCAACAATGTGCCTAAAATCTTTATAGACTTCATGATGAGGATTTTTTAGCTGTTCCTCAATTAGTTTATGGTGATGTTCATTGATGATATTTTGGTATACTCTCAGAGTGGAGAGGTGTATGAGAAGCATCTTTGTATGATTTTGTCACTCCTTAGAGATAACAGGTTATAAATCAAACAATCTTAAGTGCAAGTTTTGGCTTTGTTATAATACATTTTTGGGTCACATGGTGTTAGTGAGAGGAGTTACCATGGATCCAGTGAAAGTTCAGGTATTGATTGATTGGAAGGCAATTGCTAGCATCTTAGAGGTTTAAAGATTCCTAGGTTTGGCTGGGTACTATAGACACTTTATAAAGAACTTATTGAATGTACCATATTTTAGTGGGATTATGTATTTCAAGGAGAATTTTAGGAGTTGAAGTAGCATTTGACTACAACACCAGTTTTTAGTCAACCATCAAGATTAGACAAGTTTGAGGTCTACAACAATGCATCAAAGAATGGAATGGGTTGTGAATTGATGCAATTGGGTAAGATAGTGGCTTACACTTTTTGTTAGTTAAATAAACACGAGTGAAAATTCCCAACTCATGACTTGGAGTTGGTAGAAGTCATCTTCACATTGAGGATTTGGAGGCATTATCTATATAGGAATCAATGTAGTTTCTTCACCAACCATAATAGCCTCAAGTATATATTTACTTAGAATGAGTTTAATATGAGGTATAGGAGATGGCTATTGTTGATGAAGAACTATGATATCGAGTTGGCCTACCATAAAGGTAAGACTGATGTTATTACAAATGGCTTGAGTTGGAAGAAATTAAACTCCTTGAGTGCTTTTGTTGTGTCTAATCAGTTGTTAGAGGAGCTCAGAGAGATGGGGGTCAAGTTTATTGAACATGGAGGTTTAGAGGTGTGGATGAGAATATTGATGATTTTGCCAACTATGTTTGATGAGATCCAAGTAGGATAACCTGGGGATGTTAATATCAAGAGGATTTGATAGAAGATATAGGATGATTGAGTAGAAGGGTTTTAGAGTCATGAGGATGGTTGTAATACTGTGTATTTGTGAGATTTATATAATGGAATTTCTTTGTTTTTAATGAAATTTGGATGCTTTATGTCTTGATTTGGAACTATAGTTTGTGTTTGATGTAATAAGGAATTTGAAAGTTTTGGAAAATGGCATAAAGGGAGTTTTCTTAGCGAATTGATCAGCCGATCTATTGTTTTAGCTATGATTTTTCTTTGATAGAATTGATTGAATGGTTTGAGAAAATTGATCGACTCTTTTGTAGAACAATCGATTGATTTGACTAAATCGATCCACTAGTTTCTCTTGTTGAGTGCTTTTTGAAGCTCATTTTTATAAACAATATCTTACATGAAGATGAGAGTTTGATAATCTAACTCTGAGATGTTCTTAACCAATCCTTAACCTTTTTGATCATATATCTAGCTTTAATTTCTACGTAGAATAGATTTGAGGGATCGATTTAGATAGAAGACGGGGAGGATAACCTCACTCTTTGTCTTATTCTTCCTCTCTCCTCTACACAACACTGTAACATATGCTTCGATTTTCGATTATCACTATAAGGGTGGGAGATTTGCTTTCTATGCCAATTTATCATTTCCTTCTTGCATTTGATCCTTTGAAGATACACTCAACCTATAGTTTCTAGAAAGTAATCATTTGAGCTCTGAAATAGAATTAAAACTATTCTTGATAAATTCACTTGTTAAGTTGAAATTTGCATGGTAAAATTAGGGTTTTTGATCTGTCACATATCCTCACTCATTCCTTAACTGATTCATTGGATATAAGTAACTCTAATAATCTCTTTTTCTTAACTTTCTTTCATCATTTTAAATATTTGAATTTCTCAAACACTTATGCTAATTCTTCTCTAATTTGAATTTTCATTCTAATTCGATTCACTTTTTTGATACTTTCTCTATCCCCCTCATGTTTTATTCTTAATCAAGAAAGAGTTATATTTAAGAAGAAATTGAGTTTACTTTCTACCAAACCTTACCCTATTTTTCTCTTGGAGGTGGTAAGTTCATTTTCTTCCCTACTTTAAGTTTCTTGATTTGTAAAGGTATTTTATGGTTTAAAGTTTTTGATGTTTAAATCATTCAACTTAATGTTTTTCTTATTTGGTGAAAATTTTTGCTAAGATTTTAGTAAGCCATTCTTACCTTTGAAATGTTATATGAATAAGCATGTGGGTTACTATACATTTTAAAGTGTTAATCTTTATCTGCTTGTATGAGATTTTGACATTTTAATGATGCATGTTTGATTATTTAATAATTCTAAGAAAATGGGCTTGATTTATAAGAAATAAGGCTGATTGCTTGTCAATGAGGCATGAATCAATTTATAAGTATGTTAAATCTTGATCTTATTTTATGAAAATGTTATGTTATGGATGTGGTATTGTTTTAGAGTTTGAATCATGTTAAAATTCGTATTATACATGGTATGGGAGCAAACTTGGTGACTGGTTAAGCCAAATTAATTAACTGATTCATAGAACAGTTAGCTAGTTGGCCTAAACTGACCGATTGAATTATCTATGGTGAATTTATTTGCTCCAAGATTAAACCTATCAACCATTTTACCAAAACCAATAAATTAGTCATAGAATACTAGACTGGTTTGACCATACTGTTCACCTAGTTGAAGGGAACTCTAGGGTTTTGTTGGGCCAAACCAATCGACTAGTTTAGCCAGAGTGTGTTATTTTTGCTCTTTTGAACTTAATATGTTTTGAGAATATACACAATGCTATAATATGATATTTTCATGATGAGAACATACATCTTGGGATAAATTAACTAACCTGTTGGGTGGATTAAATGGCTCATAATTCATGGTATTCTCACCAAGTGCTTTGGAAGGTCTTAATGGAAAAAATAGAATGAGCATGCTATGACTTCAAAAGGAATGATTAGTGGAGTTTGTGTCAAGGTGTTTGATCTATCAAAAGGTTATGATCAAGCACTGGAGACCAATATGGTTAGTCTATCCATTAGACATTTTGAGGTGGAAATGGAACTATATCACGATGGATTTTGTGAGTAGACTAGCGAGGATTCGCAACTAGTGCGATATAATTTTGGATTATCATTGATAGGTTCATTAAGTTAGTAGTATTTGTGCCAATAAAGTTAACTTAGAGTATGGATTTGGTGGCCAATGATTATATGATGTTTATGGTGAGTAGATATGGTGTACCTACTAAGATAGTCTCTAATTGGGATTCAAGATTCCTTTTGCACTTCTAGGGGAAGTTGTAGGAGGCTATGGGAAGGAGATTAAGGATAAGTACCACCTTCAACCCAAATATGAACAAGAAAATTGGGAGAACCATTCAAACACTCAAGGATATGTTATGAGTTTGTGTTTTGGACTGTTATGGTAGTTGGGAGGATTATCCACATTTGGTTGAGTTTGCATAGAACAACAATTATATTGCTAGTATATGGATGCCACTCTTTGTGGCATTGTATGGACACAAGTGTCATATACCCTTGTCTTGGAGTGACATCAATGAGAATATTGTACTTGGACCACAGATGATTAAGGAGATAACTAAACATGATGAATTGATCTAGGATAGGATGAGAGTAGCTCAAAATATCTAGAAGTGATATGTAGATTTGAGGTGCCATAGTGACAGATTTGAGTAGTGCAATAGAGTTATATTAAGGGTTTCACTCACTGAAGGGGTGTAGAGATTTGGTAGGAAGGGTAAGTTGAGCTCGAGGTACATTATTCCTTATTAGATTATTCATAGGCTTAGAGAGGTTGCATACCACCCAGTACAACCACCAGAGTTAGCCTAATTTTATAACATCTCCCAATCTCTTTATCGATGAAGTACGTTGTAGATCTATTGCATATGATAAGACCCAACGAGATCAAACTTGATGAAACTTTATCTTATGAGAAGATACCATTGCAGATTCTCAACACCAAGGTGCATCAGACCCGAACGAGCTCATTTCCACTCATGAAGGTTCTTTGGAGCCTCCATGGAGTAGAGGAGGTGTCATGAGGGATAGATAATGACATATGTGAGTCACTTCCTAATATTTTCAACATAGGTGTGTTATACTTCAGGTTCTCTCTCTTTTAAGGAGGTAGTCTCTAATACTATTGTGTTAAATCTAGTAGAATTAACTATTAAGATCACTCTCTCTTTTAAGGGGATAATCCCCACTAGTGATCAGTCGACTCTAGTAGAGTTAACTACTGAGATCACCTGTCCTTACATACTCTTTCACTTCTTCCCTAACCCTGAATTCTTAAATTTAGGGGGTAGTGATGTAATCTATCAAATTTTAGGCAGCCCTAATCCTAAGTGATTAATATCTTAACCTTAATGTAATGATCAATTTTTTATTTATTTTTACCTAACCCTAAGCTTTATTATGGGTAGTTAAATTTTTTAAACCTAAACAAAACCTAGAATGGACGGTAATTTAATTATCCTAAATATCATAATCTAACTACTTTTCTTTTTATTTTAATTTTAATTTCACTTTATTTTTTTCCTCTCCTTTTTCCTTTCTTTTTTTTATGTTCCTTTTTCCTTCTCTTCTTTTCTTTAATTTTTCTTTTCCCATACTATTAAACTTTCTTTTCTTTCTCCTCCCCTTATTTGAGCATGAAATCTTTCCTGACCATACCCATTACCATGCCATCACCTATACCCTACCCCATCAATATATCATCACCCATAACTTGTGCTGATGGTTTTTTTTTAAGATTTCCTCAATCACCTATCTCCTCCCCTATCTGCATATTGGCATGTGCGTGTATATATATATAACACATTAAATGACCTAAACCATATTCCTTCGTCCCTCCATTTTTCTGTTGAAATATAACACCTGAAGGAAGCCTGCTTCTTTTCTTTCTCTTCTTCCATTCTTCTTACATTATTGCTACCAAATCACCATTCCAAACCAACAACACCCATAAATGTTTCAACACACACCCTAGCAATGATTCTCAACATTGTAATTCATCCCATGTCATCATTAACCCTCATTATTGCCTTTCCCTTTTGTTTTAGTAAGTTTCGCTAAAGCCTCCTCATTTTTTCACCACCCACCATATTTGGTAACAATTATCCCCCCAACCACTGGCCAAAATAACCAAATCCCCAACCCCCATTGTCAAAATCCACTAAATAACCCCCAACACCCATGAAAAAACCCACTACTTCCCCATCCTCTTACTTCGGCCAAAGATAACCAAACCCCCCACTTCCATTTCGCAAATATATATATATATATATATCCATCCAACCTCATTAGAAATCCTACATAGTTGCACTACCCCACCTTTGGCCTCACTTTCCTTCCTGTACCACTAACAATGGTAGCTTGTGCCATTACCAACCCTCGACTTTAACACTTGTCATTGTTCTTCCCGCCTTTGTTACATAAAGTTTTTGCAATCATACCTTTGAGCCTCATCTTAGTTTTGCTCTAGTCCTTTCACTCTCTATTAACTTAAATCTTCATTTAAGTTCTAATTATGCTTTATAAATTTTTCTTAGGTGATTGTTTGGAGGTTCAAGAGGAGGCAAGATAGGAGATACGTGCTCAGAGATTAGTGCTTTTTTCTATAAGGATACTAGTCCTAGTTAGGGTTACATGCTAAATGTCTTATATGATTTCATGTATTAATATGGTTTAGCGTTATGTTGATAATCTCATGTTGATCAACAATATGATATGATATGATATGATACAAAGTGAGTAAGTTGAGAAACATGCTATATTGTTACAATAATTTCTTTATTGAAAACCCTAAGAGAATTTGTATGATATTTGTTATTTTATTTTAGGTTGAATAAGTACAAATAGTGCGGAATGAATATTTAAGATTTATTGTGATTAATGGAGAATTTAGAAATAATGATACAGAAAATATAAGATGTTCATGAAATAAGGACATTTGGTTATCCTTTAGGGTATTTTAGTTAATATGGGTCTAATATGGAAATTATGGCATTTTAATGTTTTATGCGGATGAAATTATAATAATAGTATCATGTGAAATATTTGGAGTAAATAACATTGACATAGGTTCCTAAAAATG
The DNA here is from genome assembly GCA_030549775.1 of Tamarix chinensis. Taxonomy (NCBI): domain Eukaryota; kingdom Viridiplantae; phylum Streptophyta; class Magnoliopsida; order Caryophyllales; family Tamaricaceae; genus Tamarix; species Tamarix chinensis. Next base: position 57,278,209 of record CM060177.1, on the reverse strand, counting down.
AGAAAATGGATTAATTTGGGAATAGTAACCCTAAAATGGTGACGTCATTATTGTATGTGTGAAACTTTAGCGTTAGACTACAATTGTTGGATATTTTGATAATAAAGATACTTTATGATGGTATAATAAGTAGGAAGAGATATCAAATTTATGCAGAATTATTTAGCATCATGAATAATAATTATCTAGATAGGGCTGTTATCGCATGTGTAAGAAGTTTGAGTTTGGCCTTGATTTTTGGGTACGTTGTTGTTGTTGATGATGATGATAATGATGATGATAATAATAATAATAATAATAATAATAATAATAATAATAATAATAATAATAATAATAATATTTGAGGAAGATATGTTGAATTTTGTGGGCAAAAGAGAAATAGGGAAGAATTTATGCCTATAATGTGAAATTATGGATTTTTAAGCAACTATATAGATCTAAATCCTTAAAAAAGGCCTTCATATCTCTATAGTCGTGCTTAACATGTTTTAATTATGTTTTTCACCTACCAAACCAATCATGAATAAGAAATTATTCACCTGAAGTGAAAGATCATGTTAGTCGGGCTGAGGTATTTTATGGGTCCATTCCATCGTACGATAATAGTGGCTTAGGTATATTTTTCTTTAGAGATGCATTAGTCTGTTCCAGAGGATTAAAAATAGTGGGGATATAATATAAATGTGAATGAGAATATTACTTTATAAAAATAAATAATGGGTAATATATTAGTTATTTAAAGTGAAAGATTATGTGAGTTAGAACCGAGATGTTGTGTCTATTCCACTACATGATAATAGCGGATGAGGTATGTTTTTTCTTGAGAGGTGTTTTAGACCATTCCAATGGTTTAAGAATGGTGGTTAACCTTAATTTATATTGGGTCTATTCCACCAGATTAAGAACAATAGGGTCCCTAAGCTCAACATAAATAAAAGAATAAAATATGTTATATCTTATAATGAGAATTGGCATTATTAATTACCTTTCATTGTTTTATATATTACACATGTATACTTATTCTTTACTATGAACTTATGTAATTATCTATATCCTTTACTTGATTGTATTGGCACCTTACTCAATATGGGTGCTATAGATTCCCACGAGAAGAATACCCGTATGTATATGTGTAGGTTGATGATGACCTGTTAGATGACTTTGTTGTATACAATGCTTTTTGTGGGGTAAGGTGAATTTATGTATCAAAGTTTTTGATTATAGAGTCAGGTTATCATGATGATAGTTTTACCCAGGTATCTTTTTAGACTCATAGTTTCATTGTATCTCATTATCTTTATTTTTTGATATCATATTCAGATTTAATCTTTAACTTGCATTATTTTTTATGAAGTTTTTCTTATTTTCTATTTATCATATTTTGTATTCTAACTATTTTTCCTTATGATTGATGTAAGGATCATTTGGTAATCCATAATTATGTCAATTACAATAGTAATACCAAACTATTTTTGTACTATGCTTACACAGTAAATAACATCTTTTAGTAGTAAAATTTATGCTGTTAAACAAGTGGTCTAGTTATACCGAAACTAATACAAAATAAGACAAGTACAAATAGTTGACTGGTAGGTCCCATCTATTGAGTGTTCATAGGAACCAGTCGACGTGTTTGAACAAACCTATTGATGGGTTGAAGCAGATACCAAACCACTTTGGTCACAAGACAGCTGGTTAATGGATTTGGCAAACTGATTCACTACTCATGTGAACTTGTCAACTAGTTTATCAAACAATTCGACTATTCTCACAGTGAGCCGGATAAAAATTTTAATGCATGAAACTTCTCACACAACAAGTCCATTTGTCCAACCAACTAATTGACTTATCTAGGCGAACTAGCACGAAGACTCATGATTCACTTATTAAAATTTACCAAAATTTTCTATATTAATCCTAGCATAGTTTTATTTCATAAAACACATTAAAACGCATACTACACATATAGGGTCACATGGGTACATTGTATAATCAATACTTAACAAAATCATTCTCATATCTACCAAAATCTTACATAATATCAAAGAACTCAAAACATACTTAGGAAAATTTTACCATATGTTTGAATAAAAGAAATTAATTAACCTATAATAAAAATATATACAAAGAATACGAAACCACAATAGACAACAAAAGACGTTATACATGTTATAGATGAGAATGCCTTACCTCCAAGAAATTATTATAACAATTAATATTTATAACTTGATGGGTGTCACAAAGATCTCGATTCCTAAAAGCATTAGGAATCAAAATAGTTAAAACACTTTTCCCCAAAACTCAATAAAATGGAATTAGAAGAATAATAAGAAAAATAATTCCATAACCCGATCTGTCTCTTAAAGTAGAATTTCAAAGAGAAAGAAGCTAATATTTTTAGCCATTCTCAAAACCTCAACCCTTCATTACTTGATAGAAAAAAGGGAGAGTTAAAGCTAATGTTATGAGAAGAGAGTAGAGATAAGAATCAACTAAGAAGAGGAACAAACGAGAGGAAAGCTTATGTTTTCTAACAGAAAGGAGAAGGGAGAAACATGGAGAAATGTCCACTACTTAGAAGAATTTTTTCATAAAGGAAGGGAGAGAATAAGAAAATGTAGATTTTTGGGAGTGATAATGAAATAGGAATAGGGTGTATAGAAGAGGGCTAATAAAAATCCACATTGGGAGAGAGAAGTATAAATTGGGTTCAATGTGGGTAACCAAGTTGCAAGAGATAGATGATGGGGTAATGGAGATAGAGTGTAACCAAGAAGAGATATGATAGTGGATTGGTAAGTTAAGGAATATATGTAGAAAGTTAAACATGATGCCATGGCTTTCTGAAAAGAGAGGAAAGTGAGGGTGAAGGGAGAAAAGGTGAGAAATACCTTAAAAAGTACTTTTGGAGAAATTTTAGCTAAATAAAAATTATAGATGATCTAAACAATGTAGAAATAATCTCAAAGAACCAAAATATTCTTATTAGCACCAAAATATACTTATTAGTGCAAAGATATTTTTATTAGAAGTTTTCATAAACATTGGAAGGAGATTCAAATCAAAATAATAAAAGGATATAAAATTATAAGAAAACCAGCCAATTGATTTGAAGAAGCCAATTAACTAGTTCTTGAAAAATAATATTGCTAGTTACAGAGTGTATTGGTCAATTGGATAGGGAAAATAATAAAAGGATACATTTTTCTTAAAATTTAAAGCACTTTACAAAATACAATAATTTATTTTATATCAACATAAATTTAAATATAATTTGAATGAGTTTAGGATAGGGTATTACAACTTGTTCCCTTTCTCTTGTTGATGTCTCCTCATCTACCTCATTTTGTGTGGTTTGTCATTAAAGTTAAGCCAGTAGATTATTACTAAGCTTATGTTCTGCCATGTAGTCTATTTTCTTAATTTCATTCTTTTCTTTATCCTACATTGTTTTGCATATACTATGCTACTGTTGCTATATTTGAAGTGTTATTATAGCACCCTAAATTGTAAAGCTATAATTTTCATTATAGGACATTGAGGATGCGTATAAAATTAAAAATATGAGAATGTTATCACTACAACAAACCTGAAAGAGGTGTGGTCATCCACATAAATCATACGAGGTGCTAGATTAAATGTTATTGAAGCTGTAAACATAATAAAAAAAGTGAAAATAGCCATATTATATATGATGAAGTTAAAGTTTTACTAAAGAATGGGCTCCTAGAGGGAAGGGAGCAACAAATATCTAAATTAGTGAGTGAAAACAAGGAAACCCACATATGGGTAAACCATTTTAATGCTAGACCAACCAAACCATAGGATATGAGCATTAATCCTACAAAATAAACATTTGGAACATCAATATCCTACAACACATGGCATCTATACATTGAATGGAAAATGAACACAAGTGGTAGTATTAGTATATGGGTACTGAGTAAGATCTAACTATCACGCCTAAGCATGGTACATGCAAAGCATGTATAGTATCATAATAGATCATGTTGAACTTGGTGTTTTAATCATACACAAGAAGAGAGAGAAAATATCTAAGAAAAATATAGGAAACCAATTTTGATCAATACTAAACCATGTTCATAGCTAACCACATAGGGTACTTCAAAGCTAGCAACCTAGGATAGAAAAATAATATGCAATATGTTATTCCGCAATGGTATACTAGATAACATTAAGAAATTAAATGGATTCAGCAAGCATGGAGAGGAATCAGGTAAATCCTAATGACATCCCTAGCATACATATCAATCACATAAGTAAATATAGGCTAACAGAGCACAATCAAGGAAAATCACATAACCCATAGGTGTATGAACACAAACTCTAAGTAATAAGCCTAGACATTTAATCTTACCAATAATGGATAAAATTAGTAGGGAATAGTTGTAACAATAAGTTATAAAATCCTAAAGCATATAAGGAATCCAAATTCCTAACACACATGAAAAAATCAATGATAAAAAGAATAATCATAAGAAAATCCCCCTCAGTTGTATATGAGCATTTACACTGAGGGGTTTGTACAAGAACTTCAACCTTTACCTAGGATGGAAAAGAAAATGCAACCATAGGTCTAACATCTTGTCCACTACTAAATTGTTTATGGTATTCTCACAAAAGGTGTCCTAATTTTTAATTGTGCATATCCTCTATAGAGGCTAATGATCATAAAATTTAGAAATGATATCAGACTACTATAAGACTAGTAGATCCTAGCATTTTACAAAAATGCAAAATGATAACTCCAATGGAAAATATTTTTGTATGTTAACACTAAACATATCTACAAGTGAATAACTCATAGTGCACCGAATTTATATATCACATAAGTGTTTAAAATTTACAAAAAACCATTGGAAGGCTATAAATCATTCATAATGTTGAAAAATGAGGATAAAAAAGATCACTATGGATAAGATGATCCCTTGAAAGCTGTAGGAAAATCCTAAAAATTAAAGGTATAGAGTTAATCCTTAGAAAAAAAACCTAAAATAAAAGGCCCCAAAATGGAGCATCATTTACCAAGTAAGAGTTTTGAAAAAAGCTAAAAGTTAACTTAGTTCAACAAGGCCCCAAAGTCTAGCTAAACGCATTATTCATCTATTTGGTTATTTAATAACCAAAATATACTTTAAGGACTTAAAATCTAATCCATTGGTTCAAATGTCCCAAAACTAGGGCAAAAATGACAATAACTAGCTTTTACCACTAATGCTAAAAAAATGTAGATAACTAAGTTAAAATAAAGTTCCAAGCCAAATTACTTTTTTTTTTACTATTAATCAGTTGATGGAAAATTTCATTTTATACGAAGAAGATTAAATCTAAAAATTGACTTTTTTATTATCCTGAATTTTATTCATTGAGATTTACTACCAACACTTATTTTATTATTTTGTGGGTTAATCATTAATGTTCAAAGGTAAGGGATTAGCCTTTGACCCCAAAACAACATAAAATCCTTTTGGGAGTAAAAATGTCATATTATGCTTAATTATTCCAAAAATGTTATTAAACTCATATTCAACTAAAGTTATGGTGATTAGAGCACAATTATTTAAGAACATGGTGGAAAGATGAAGAACTTGATGAGCAAACTAAAGAACACATAGGGCTTTGAGAATTAAAAAAAAAACATAGTTAAACATTGAAACATAAAAATTTATATGCTAAAATGATCCTAACATGGCAAGGTTTAACATATTATAATCATATTCAATTAAAGATGTGAAAGTCATGCTCTAGAGTAACATGGCCAAAACCTGTATCAAGGACAAACATCACTTACAACACCTTGAAAACATTCATACAAAATTAAAATCCTACTTATATGTAGTAAGAATATGTTACCTAAAATTCATAAGGTCTTAATGAAAGAATTAATACACTAATAAAACTCTCCTAACATGCCTCCTTGAAATATATGTCATCAAATAAAAGATTATGAAAAAAAAATCAAATAAAAACTAAATCAAAATAAGTAAAATAAAAGAAGAAAGGAGCAAGAAATTAGCATTGATGTTTTTGAGGAAAACAAAAGGCACAACTATGACGGAAAAATGGAGCTAGAGCCATAAAAAAGGTTATGAATAAGGAATAAGATGGTGTAAAAAGGGAAGATAAGAAGAGAATAAATGATAAAGGCTTGAAGGATATCTTCTTATCTTACATTTAGAATAAAAATAAGCTCCAACCATAGGGCAAAATGAAGGGAGGAAGAAGAAGGTAAGGTGGTGGAAAAAATAGGAGAAGAAATGAAGAAGAAATGACATGTGGGTAAGGTTAGAATGGGTAGAAAATTAGGAAGAAAAAGGATTAAGTTAAGAAGAAATATTAGCCATGGAGACTTAGGTATATATTTGGTTAAAATTAATTTTGTGGGGAAAGGATTAGGTGAAGGCAACTAGAGAGGAAAATAATGGGTGGATAATGTTGATCCACCACACATAGAAAGGAAATGTTAGAAAGAAAGAAGGAAATGTGGGGGATTGACATAAAATTATAAGGAAATAAATGAGTTATTATAGTCCATCCTATTAACTAATGAAAGGTTGGGATTGATGATGTGCTGTCTTAGACAAGCCAAATGAAACTTTAGACATAGACATAAAAAGTAAATGATGAGTAAAGGGTGGATCCCATAAAGACTATAATCTAAGTTGTATATTTCTATTATCATATAAATTCTCCCAATTGTCAAGTAAAAAAAACTAATAATGAAAAGAAGAGAAACTAGCAATTAACACAATAACTAACGAACAATAATGGAATGATAGGGGTCAAAGGACATATTCAGTACAAGGATATCGATTGATCATCGAATAAAATGGTTATGATGTATATCTAATGTTAACCCTCAGAATATTGCATTTGTCCATTTGTTAGCATCCCCTTATACAAATAAACCAAGTTCAGTTTATGATTTACTATCTACCAAATTAATAACCTAGGATAAGATCTCTAGATTTAATTAATGATAGCATTAACAATTAGGGAGCAATTAACTAGGACCATAATTATAGTTTCCTTGAATTATGTAATTCTAAAGATTAATAAATATAGATTAAATTAATATAATTCTTTAGAAATTAACCAACCTATTTGCTTCTTAGGAATGTATACACTAACAATGAAAAATTAAATATACTATCCTAGAATGTAATTATTACTTAAATTAAATAGTTGGCCAATCTAGATAATAAAGTCCAAATCTTAGATTGGTGATCATTCAACTTAGTTTATTAATTTAACAAAAAATACACATAATAATTAAGTTGAATTCACATCTCACGATTAATTATTATGTAACATTCAATTATCTTCTCACTCCATACTAATCTAACCTAGCATATTAATAAAATTAGAAAAATATAGATTCTAGGCACGTAAAAATTATAACTTTAATAAATATAGCGAAACAAAGTAACAAAGATTAAATTAAACTAAAAAAAATCACAAACTCAATTAATTAAGCTAATAACAAAAATTAAATTAAATAAAAAAATAAGTAGAAATAAAAAAAATAAACAAAATAAAGAACTTAGGATATTATAGAATCACAAACACTATATGATATTCAATCATTAACCAATGCAATTAACTAACTAAATCTAACCAAAGAACCCTAATGGTTTAGAAATAATGAAAATAAATTTGAAGTTATAATGGAAGTGTTCTTTAATATTCTATTTGGCCTAATATATGTTATACATATGGACATAAGTTCGAAAGAATCATATCCAAATTATGGTAAAAATATGGTATATATTAGTAAATACTATACATTTGTATTTTTTCTCTATATGTGAGATGAATTAATGGAGCACGTGGGAGGAGAACCAAGGAAATATGATTCATATTTTCATAAATATAGGACCCCATATTTCCTCTCTATTTATTGTCTTAATTCGATTTTTCTATGAATGATTACTCTTTTAAGGTCTTGCATGATGGTACTTCTAGATTTTCATGACTCCAAGATCGCTTTTCATATTGTGCTTATTTTCCTTAGTTATATGACCAAATTTCCTTGATATCATTTTCCTACAAAACTAGGCTATTAGAGAAAACTTAAGGAAAATGTTTAATTTGTCATAACAAGCATAAAAAGTTGGGTTAAGATATTTCAAATAATTCCATAAAATATGCATGAATCAAATACCCTATGCTTGAACTATTTCTTGCACTTAAGCAACACAACCATAACAAGTATGAGAAGTCTCAAATATCAAGTCACATATGAACTCCCCTTCCAATAGTTAACGAGATATATCAATAATTAGCCTACAAAATGCACATGTTTCATCGGGGCTCAAAATAATGAAAAGCAGATATGTATAAAATCAATTTCAAACTCTTTTGAGGTTAAAAACACCATAACTAGTTCACCATATAATCCATTGTCTATGTTATCAATGTGAAAAAATATTAAGAATTAGACCAATAGATTTTCACTTTAGGCATGTGGAAGCACTCTAATATCATATATCACAGGTTAATATTTACTCTAAAAAATTCTACTGATGATAATGATTGACCATAGGCTCGTCACTCTTCTCAATTTTCCAATGCTTATAAAATAAAACATAAAAAAATCAAGTGGTCTTTTTTTTTTGGCAACAAGGCTAGGGTCGAAGGTAGAGTAAATCTTAGGATTGTGGTGCAATGTCTATTACTAGTAAGCAAATAACTTTCTCAATTTCAACTCCTTATGATTTTTAACTTCAAATTTTCTTCAATGAATGTTATACCTCTAATCATCACCTCCTATACTACCATAATCTATTATAATAATATTTGTTTTTTCAACTTAAGCCATGTTTCGCTAAGTAGGTGCCTTTTATGCTCCATCCTACTCAACACCAGGATTTAGTGATTTACAATCTACCCCTTTCTTTCCACATCAACACCTTAAGTATGTATGTATGTATGTATGTATGTATGTATATATATATATATATTCTCATTTTATTTTATAATAATTCAATTCACTACTCACCGAACAACACTAAAACATCCCCATGCTTAGAGTTTCAACTCCATAAATAACTCATTACCTCCACTAGCCATAGACTAAGGGACGAGATATAATATGTAGAATTAGATACATATGTAGGTTAAATATCAATAAAATAGGCTTAAAGCTTAATGGGGTTATGGAAAAATTGTTACAATTAGGCTATTTGGCTAAGTAGTTTACAAGAAGAAAACTTTACCTCTATCATCTTAATATCTTCAACAATTTCATGTAGCCTTAAAGGGAATAATGATAATTTCTAATTTCACATACCAATAGAGAATTGCACACAAGAGTGAAAAGTATATTGGATGAAATTATTTCCATCAATAAGGCTCAAAATTCCACCAATTTTTTTTATTAGGCCTATTTTTTTTATTTCTATAATGATTATCGAATTTTTATGTTCAAATTCTTGGGTAGTGAATGCAACTAAAATAATAAAATCCTTTTTCTATTTTTCAAAAGCATTTTGTAACAAAATCTAGTCCCAACTATGCATGTAAACTAAGGTTATCAAATAAATATTTCTTTCATCGTATATTCTCAAGGCGTCATCCCTTAAAATTTTAATTCATTAATTTTTTTCTAATAAAAATAAAAGAATACCTCTAAGAAAATAAAAAATGAAAAGAATAATAAAAAGAAGAAAATAAATAAATTCAAGACACCACTTAAAAAGAAAGAAAACAAAATAACATACTAAAAGAATATAAAACAATAACAAATGACAAAAAAATAAATAAAGCTTCTACTTACCCTATACTTATAATAGGAATTGTTCCTAATTATTGGACCAAAGAAATGTAAAAGTAGAGGAAGGGGTAAGGTTCACTAGGAGGGTGGAGGACTACTAGAGCCAAACTATAGGACATAAATGGCCTACAACATCTGGTGCATTTGGCTGTGGGTTGATGCTATCGCATTTAGGTGCTCATATACCAACTTAGATTACTCATCTATGTAATCTTGATGCTGATGTCGCTAAGGTTCAGAATGTGAGGGGGCATTCTCCTATGGTAGAATATCCTTCTAAGAAGGTGAGTGAGGAGGTGAGGGAAGAGCATTAGGCATAGTAATGTCACTCGGCCTATGGGTTAGGGAGATAAAATCAGGAAGTAGCATTAACCCTTGTAGAGTAGCTAATACTCCTTCCCCCTTTACGGTATTTAACCCCCTAGGAAACAAATTTCTAGTTCAATATGTGTGTCATAGGCCTCTATAAGTAGATCATCAAAGAAATATAGGCCTAGTCCTAATGTTATGGTTGTGATCATGCCGCCTATGGATATATCCCTAGAGGTAGAGGCACTTACCCAACCAAGCTACTTAGTTAGGAAAATACCAGTATCAATAGGTATCCCTTCAAGCATACAGTATAATAAGAAAAGCTCATACTCCTTAGAAACACCTATAGAGTCTCCTCTAGCAAAGACCGTTCAAGCTAACAATATTAAGATATATTTAAGTACTAGGTTATAGATGTGGGAGCTCTTAGCCTTGGTGGTCTTGAATGCATTAGCTAGCACCCTCAACCTTAGGGTGATGGAGGACTTGAAGCCCCTTGAGTTCCATCTTAGTGGAGTACTCACATTCCCTACCAAAAAGTAAATGAAATGTCTTAGGGATATCTCTCGAGGATCTATCATAGTCTATATAAAATAGATACAATGTGTTCTAACTCCACTCTCCTTCTTATTGGCCTCTAATTGAAAAGAACTCAAAAATTATAGAGTTACACAATGATATGTGGGGGCTATACAAAACATGAAAGTGTCCTAACCAATGGCCCTAAGAAAATGATTAATGTATACTTTCAAGCCATGATCAGCTAGGTACTCCTCATAGAGGTAATGAGTTGATGTAGATGCATCTAATGTATCTCATGTTTCTAATGATTCCGAAGGTAAGGAAGAATTGGCATTCTTAATAATGGAGCCAATCATTTTAAATGTTCTTGATAATATTTCTATGCTTGGTATTGAAAACGATTCAAGATATTCTTGCAGGTATATTACATATTTGCAAGGTGAAGAAGTTAATACACAAAAAGAGACTCAAAGTGTACAAGAATTCAAAGCATGCATGGCTATGAAATACATAGGATGACACTACAACAAGATATAGTGATGTTATCATTAGTTATATTAAACTTGTTGTACACCCGAAGTATATTTTATGTAAGCTAGGGTTTTGTTGTAATTTCATGTGTGTACCATAGTTGATTGTGTGGCTTTGTAATGTTAGTTATTAATATCATTTAAATGATGATATTATGAGTAAGATTAAGTATTATATAGGATTAATTCATGTGGATTAAATTCAGCTTGAATTAAGAGAGAAAACCGGCTGGTTTAGGCCCATTATGTTGGTTGCTACCTATATATATACTTCCTTGTACATACATATGACATATGAAATGAGAAGCTGAATAATAGAATTTTTTGAACACCTAATCCTCAAGCATAACTTATGTCTTATCCTCCTCTTTTTGGAGTCCATTTTAATAGGAAAAGCCCGGGGTTTTTTCTACATCATTCAAGACTTTGAAGGTGATTTGCATTCAAGTATTCGTAACCTTCAAACTTGAAAAAAATTGAGTTTAATGTGCATTAAACTGGAGCATTTCTCCTCAACTTCAACCTGCCACCGATTGAAAAAATATTTGATAGGTCCTGCATTTCTTCCTCCACTTTGATTCACATCATGAGTGCTTGTTAATGCCCCCTTAGACAGGGTCTCATATCGGCCCCTCTACCAATCATCAACAAATAATATTTCCTAACTCATCAATGTTATATGCAAGCATTTTATCCTAAGTATTTCACTCTTCACTAGCTCGTCATGAGGAATCCTCCTTGTAATCGGTCTCCTTCTTGATTTTGTGAGCCCTACAAGAAAAAATGTGTTATAATTATAATTCCTCCTTAATTGTTAATATTATATATCAATATAACTCTCAACCTCAATGAAATCCTCAACTTTCGTTATAGTAAACCGAAACTTCAATTCATCCCAATTGATTACTAAATTTTAGTCTTGTACTTCCATATATGGTCAATTGATTTTTTCCCATACTAAAACATAGGATTAATTTTTGACCATACACTCACCACATTAACATGATAATTACACTTATATATGCACTACATGTAACAGTTCAGTGAAGAGGAAGACTCAAAATAGCCATGGAGTGCTTACCTTGAATGTGTGAGAATATAAAACATTAAGAGACAAATAATAGCGCAATAGATTACTAATTGTTAGAAGGAAAAACCCTTAATCAATTTTATAATTCCTTAGAGTGTAGGGCAAGGATTGAAGACTTATGGTTTCAAATTGTTCATGGATTTTTTTTTGGGATTTTTGTTCGATCCAAGGTGGAATGGAATAAGAGATCACATTATTTGTTTACCAAACATTATTATTATGAGAAATTTGTCATGGAAATGACACAAGATAATTAATCACATTATTTAGCATGTAATTAATCTTTGTACTTTAACAATTAATTGTATTTTCTATTTTTTATGCATTTAGTGGGTTACACCCATAAACCCTAATCATTTAATTATTACATACCACATATTCCATGTGGCATGTATATACATTTTTAAATCATATTACAACATTTTAATAGGGAAATTATAATCATGGTACATGTATGGAAATATCTCTAACCATAGGTCATGTGAATAGAAATTATCATAAGCTAACCTTAATGATGGATATATGTTTTCATGTGAAACATAGTAGCCCTAAATACCATGAATTAGAAATCATTAAGTATTTAACATTTCATTCAAATTATAACATGACAAGGATAAAAGCCTTAAGAAAACCCTAAACATCTATATGTAATTCATCTAATATGCTACCTTGCATATAGCTTAACTTTTAAAAAAATTATATGTAGCATTCATTTAACATGTTAACATTTTATCATGCATCTCACACCACATGAATAGTCTAAAACCTTATCATGATTTTAGGTCTTAAAAATCCATCATGCTCACATATAAATTCTGCCATCTTATGAGTGATTTGATTTACGTAAACCAAGCTTACACAAAATCTTATCCAAGATCATTAGGAATTACCTAGGAATTTAACAGCCAATAACACATGTATTAGAATTTAATATTACACAAAAATAACCTAAAATTACTAAAAAAATCTTAAGGATAACTAATTGGTTAAAGAAAAATAGCATGGAAACCAAACAAAACTCATGTAACAAAGGAAGGATGAATCGGTGGGAGTATTTTGAGAAGGAGAGGAGGAGAAACGATGCTTTGTATCCTTTATAGGGGTGAACATGACATAAATTTATGGTTCTTGGAGGGATAAATGGTAGGAAAAGATGTAGCAAGGGAAAAGTCTATGATAGGGAAAGGTGCGATAAAAGGTGGAGGAAAATTAGCACAAAAATCTGAAGTAGAGGGAGAGGCTTTGGTGAATTTATGTGTAGCTTTGGCAAGGATTTGATAGTGTAGAGTATATCAAGGAGGGGATATGTAATGATTTAGATGAAAAATAAGGGGGGGGGATCTTCAATGAGTTTAGTCGTAGATGGTGGTTGGTGTTTGGCGTGGTTGGATAAAAGTGGAGAGGGTGGCTGTAGTGAGTTTGGAAAGGGGGATTGGGGTGATTTTAATGAGGTTGTCTGTTGGTGTTGGGGTGGTTTTAGTAGGAGTTAAGGGTGTAGCAGTTGAGGGATTGGGTGAGATGGCTGGTATTAGGAGGATAGGGGGAGAGGGTGGTGTGTATGATAGAGAGAGAAATGGTGAAAGGAAATAAAAGATGAACGTAGTGATGGAGATATGTAGAGTTTTTCTTGAGTGAAGGATATCTAAAAGAAGGGAAGTAAGTGCAGGTTACTTGGGGAAGAAGGCCTATCGTAAGGGAGAAGGAGAGCTAGAGAGAGAAGGATTAAGAAGAGGATGGCATCTAGGGTGTTATTGTGATAAATAAGGAGAGGGAAACATGGGGGAGAATGAGATTTGGCGCATGGCATGGTGTGTAAGGATTTACACCTCAGAAGGCATCGAGGGAAAGTTAGAAAATCTAGTAGACTAGGGTTATTATTTAGCTAAAGGTAGAAAATATTCAGTTATAAGCTTAAGATTTACTATCCTAACATATAGCGATTAAGGTCTAATTTATGAATAAAATTTAATAACACATTCTCTAACAAATTTTAACCTATTTAAATTTTATATCTAATATGTAATAATAATAATAATAAATATATCAATAATATATTTAAAAAAGAACTCTATAATAATTATTACAACTAATACATATCATCACAAGTTTATAATTATAGTTTTTGAAAGCTAGATATTACATAGGTGGTTGAGGAAGTTGCACAAATGGTAGTTATGGTTGGTTATGAGGAATATAATAGAATCTAGGTACAATATGTTATTTTTAAAAAACCTAATTATAAACCATTAACTACGTGTATTAGTTGCAGTAGTTATTTTAGGGTGTTTGTATTTAATAAAGGATTAATATTTGTAGTATTATTATGACTTATTAGAAATAAAATTTAATTAGGTAAAATTTGTTAGAGGGTGCATGATTAAAATTTAATCCTAAGTTAGAAATTAATTGGTAACCATTAGGTTGATAAATTCTGATTTCAATAACCAGATGTTTTCTACCAATTCTTCACCTAAATTATTACCTATCGTACTATCTTACCTTTGGTTTTGTTACCCTATCTCCTTCCCATACATTTTTCTTCTTTACACCATACTGTGGGCCATGTCTCCCTCTCCCACATGTTTCCCTCTCCTTAGTTTTCTTAACAGAACCCTAAATGCCATCCTCTTCTTAAGCTATCTCCCCTCATTCTCCTTTTCCCTCGTGTCATACCTTCTTCCCTTATCAACTTGCACTTCCTTCATTCCTCCGAACCTCCTTCATTTAAGAAAAATCTATCTATTTCTCCATCACTCTACTTATCGCCCATTTCTTTTCCACCATTTATTTCTCCGCAACAAACACACCACCACCACTCTCTTTGTAGCACCAATACTTTTCACTATCAATTTTTTTTTGTTAAAATATATTGTAGAAGTAGAAAAAACCTAGGAAATTTGGGATTTTACTACCCGACCTAACATAATATAGACACCCATCAGCTACTCTATATCAGATACAAGGCTAAACTAACCAAACACCAAAAGCAATAGAGTGCACAAAATAACAATTCAATTAAACATCTACAAAAGTGTTTACATTGGGCAACCTTAACAATTACAATCAAATCATTATAAAATACATACTAATAAGTACAGGAACACAAAACATAAGTTAGGGCATGATACCCCACCAAAACCTTCCAGATGTCCTCGCTCATAAGCCCCTACCTAAATGAAGTAGGCCCTTTATTAGAAATCCCCAAATACCTATATATAGTCCTCTACTTATGGGAATGATTAGGTGACTGAGCAAACGAGTACATCAATATGCTACATAGTAAGACAAGTTGCTCCCTCAATGTACGCAAGTATACTAATTTATCATTCATGAACATAGTGTACAAAATGCATTATGGTTGGGCCATATATGTAAGTAAGAGTGTATAAAACATGATATCATATACAATTTCAACATGGTGGGATATATCATGCTGAAGAACCATAGCAATAAACATAAACACTTATATAAGCAATACCAGAGAGTATTCCAATCACCATTAGGGTTATTCCCATTATCTTAATCCTTTAAGGTTAGCCATCCATTTATCCATGTAAGAGATAGGACAATCCACTCAATTAATATTCCATTCCATAATCAATTAGTCAAGGCATACACCAGCTTTGTTCATTTTGGTTATTTATTTCCATTCCTTAATCAATCATCTACCATTTAATTTTTCACCATTCATAATTATCAACTACTATTTACCAACCATATTTTATTATCATCGAATGATGGATTATGCACTACTACATAATCTCACATACCATGGAAGCCTATCCAAAAAGGGCTAATCGCCAAAATGGACATAAGTCTAGGCTAAAGGCAACCAATATGGACATAAGTCTATGCCAAATCCAACAACCTAGGTAACTAGACCCTTTAGTAAAGATACCCCCTAGTACATCATTAGTTTCTAGAGTTGATAAGGCATGGGGACCTCTTAGGATCCCTCGCGAAGGTACCAAAAATTCATGAAGGAAGTTTAACCCTCGGTAGCTAATTGAGGATCGGGTAACCTAGACCCACACTAAACTTGAATCTATTTTTCTTTACATGATTATCATTTTATTCATAAAGATGGTTGATCATACAAGGCCCATACAAAGTGAGCAAGTCAACTTTCATGTTAATCTATATTAATCATTTCCTTTCCTTTTTTTCCAACTAGGTAGGTTTACCATTTATCTTTAGCCAATGAAATTATTATTATTTCTTATATTTAATTCCATCCCAAGTTGAGTTATATTACTTTTTTTTTCTCAATTAGCCTCATTCATCATGAGTGAAATGCCCATTTAATCCTTCCACTACCTAAAAGGTATACCATAACCAACGATCCATTTTAATATTTAAATTAGGCCAATATTCAATGATAAAATCTTTATTTTATCTATTAAATAACCTTCATAGAATACCAAGCATATTCTCAAAGTATAACCAAACTCAAAAGAAGCTAGTTAAGCAAACTAGCTGAACCAATTGCTTGGTCTGGCCCAATCAATCAGTTAGTTTTGGTTAAGTAGTCAATTGGTTTGACTTAACTAGACCATGATTTCCTCAAATAGATCAATTAGTTTAGGCAAATCTGTTGGATATTCCTAAACTAGTCAATTAATTTTTCCAAATTAGTCAATGGGTTTAGGTAGAGAGTAAGACTAAGGTCTCTATAGGCATACTCATAAGTAGGTTGGGTCAACTAGTTGGCTATTCTAGGAACCATCTAATTGGTTTGACCTAACTAGTTGATGGGTGTACCTTAACCCAGTAATAAACCACAAAATTCACGTGGATTCTTACATATAAATCATTTTTAGTCATGTTACAACATGTATCAACATCAATTGACTTATTAGCAACAAAATTAAAATGCATTTCTAACTGTAATATCATCATAGCCTATTTTTATCCATTTTCATCCTTTCTACTCAAAATATTTCATTTAAGCATGCAGATCATATGTACAACATCATTTATTCATGCCATAATTCATCAATCAAGTAAAGATCATGCATAATAAATATTTTACGAGCAATAATCACTTGATGTAGGAAAAATCAAAGTCTCTAACTTAGAAATTATATTGAACTCTTATCAAATTTCAAAATCTTATCATCAAAAGAGAGTACAAAATTACCAACATAAAGTTAAATAGAGGAAAGGCTAACTAAACTATTCAACCTTTTCCCTAGAATCTAACTCTACCTTTCTTACAAAACAAAAACAAGAAAATGATAGAGATAGGATTATAAGAGTGTGCGGAAGTAGATTAAGAAGGCTTGAAATGTGAAGTGAAGAGAGGGAAAGTAAGACTTAGGGAAATTTGGTGGCTAAAATAAAGGGGGAATGCGGGTATGATTGGTTAATTTATAATGAAACACTAGAAAGGAAAACTGAGGTTTTGGAGATCGAATCAAAACCCTAATATTGATCATTTGAATTTGATCAGGATGGATGAATTCATCTAGGATTTGTTGACCTCTTTTCCCTGGCTCAAATGGTATCTCTAGATAATTCAAATCAATTAAGATAGAATTCACAATCATGAATGGAGAAATAGGAAGTCATCATTGAATGAATCTTCCAACTGCTTAAAGGCATGCCTACGATAGAAGTATTTAATATCTAAATCATGTAGAAGAGAGAGGAGGAATAAGACAATTTCTAAGGTTATATATTCCCCTTTTGTGTCCCAATCGACCTCTTATTTAAATCTTGGTAATATTTCAAGTTAAATGCATTAAAAAATTGTCAAGAATATCTCAAGAACGGGCTAATATAGTTCCAATTTATTGCAAGGGATTTTCTAGGAAAATTCATCTCGAAATGTGACCAGCTCGACAAACCCGTCAATCAATTTCCCACAACCTATTGATCCGTTTAGTTGAGGAACCCAATTTGGCTAAGATGAGAAACCATTCTATCTGTTCATAGAACTAGTCAATGGATTTGCCTACAAAATTCACTAAACTTCATTTTCCAACATGATTTCAAATCAAAATTTATCTAAAATCAAATCATTACATTGAATCAAATTCAAAGGACTAAAATTTGCCAAAAAATTTCATTCTTCCATTATATAAAAGTATAGGGTATTACACCTATTCCTTTGATAACATACATCTCCACTGATCTGACACCCTTGTCCTAGTTTCTATTTCCAATATTTCCCTATGCACAACCTCACTATAATCATCCTAACTACCGTAGATAAACTTAACACAACCACACTCTCCACCTTTGCACAACCACCACCTGTGATAAAACTTACCAAAGCTCCCTCTTCTCTCTTGGCCAAAATTTTTGCATCTCCCTTATTACACCCTCCACAACCAAAACCTTGCTGTAGCTATACACAAATATGCTGAAGCCTCTCCTTCCACTTTGGCTTTTTACGCTAGTTTTCCTCCTCCTCTTATCACACATTTTCCCGCCATCGCTCCTCCCTTTGTAGAATCTTTCCCTGCAATTTATCCTCTATCTAAACTAGCCATTTCTTCCTAACAAACCCCTAGAAATGACACAAAGCATCATTAATTCTCCTTCCCTTCTCGGCATACTCCAATTGACTCATCCTTCCTTTCTTTAGTTAGTTTTGTTAACTTCCTTGCTACTTTGCTTTGATTTGTTAGTTATCCCTGAGTTTCTTTTTCTTTAGTAATTTTAGGCTATTGTTGTGTAATACTAAATGATAATATATCTTTTATTGCATATTAAAATCCTAGGTAATGCTTGAGGATCTTGGAGAAGACTTTTTTATGTAATTAGGTAAATCGAATCACTTATAAGATGGTAGAAATTATGTGTGAGCATGTTATGATCATTTATATTTATAAATATTATAAGAATTTATACTTTTCAAGTTTTATGACATGCATGATAAATGAATAACTTTTTAAATAAATTTTATGTATAATTATTATATGAGTAATATGTTATATGACTTATGTATGTATGTCTAGGATTTTGTTAAGGTGTTCATCCTTGTCAAGTTATAACTTGAATGACATGATAAATACCTCATGATTACTAATTCATGGTAGTTAATTTTACTATGATTCACATGGAAATATATACACATGATTAGGGTTAGTGTAATCCCCTGAATTTCTAAAAGCCTATATTTTAATAAACGAATTTTATTTGGGATAAATTAGCCTTTAAATCTATTTATTTTAATTATCTTATGGATTTTTGAGTAAATAAAATTGGGTATAAATATTTAATAAATTAGAATAAATATTTTATCATTTTATTATACTCTTATTATTTAAATAAAATTTTAAACCTTTATTAAAAAAAACTATCCTTTTTAACCCTTATATTTTAATTATCTTAAATTAAAATATTAAATCAATTTACTATCCAATATGATTCTATTTTATTATTTTATCAATTAAATTATTTAATCCCATTTTTATTTTCTTTTTTCCCCTTTTCCTTCTCATTTTCTTCTTTTTCTCTTTCCTTTCTTCTCTTTCTTTAGGCCGCTGCCGACCTACTTCTCCTCCCTGCCCCTGCGCGCTGGGCCACAGGCCCACTCGCCCACTCCTTCTCCTGCATCAAGCTCGGCCACCCCCTCCTCCTTTCTTTTCTTTCTTCCTCAATCGACTCGGTCTTTTTTTTCTTTCCTTCGGCTGGTCTGCCTGTCTTGCATGCCCAGCCCCCCGACCCTTCTTTCTTCTTCCCTTCTTCTTCTTCCTCTTTCCTCGGCAATAATCCCGGCCATCCTCCACCATTTTCTCTGCCCAACCTGCATCTCCCTCTCCCCCGTTGACCACCCCTGTCTCCCTCCCTCTCCTTCTCATCATTTTTGGCCATACCGGTCCCACAATCCCTGTCTCCCTCTCCCTCTCCCTACCGACACCTTCTTCTCCCTCTCCCTGCAATCTCCATTCCCCTACCACCCTAATGCCATCCCCAAGCTCCCTATTCCCTCCTCTCTCTCCTTATCCTTTTTCTTCTTCCTTTCTTAATCCGTTCGGGCATTTTTTGAGCCCAAAATTCCTTCCCCCGATCCTCTATTCTTTCCTTTCTTCTCCGCCCCTCTCTCCCCCTATTTTTTTTTTGCCGCCAATATCCGCCACTACCGCTGTAATCCCCAAAAATTTTAAAACCTATATTTTAATAAATGACTTTATTTGAAATAAAATTTTCTTGTAAAATTATTTATTTTAATTATTTTATGGATTTTAGAGTATATAAATTTGGATAAGATTATTTAATAAATTAAATATAAATATTTTGCTAATTATCATATTTTTTTATTTAAATAAATTACCAAACTAATATTTTACCAACCTTATCCTTTTTAAACTAATATATTAGATTATAATAAATTAAATTATTAAATTAAATAAATTATCAAGAATATTACATTTTATGATTTATAAAATTAATTTAAATTAATTTTCCTATTTTCTTCACACCTGTCCCCTGCTACTCCCTCTCTCTACCCTGTCCTTTTCTTTCCTATTTTGAGCCAAACTAACCCCCCTACACCCTCCATTTCCTGCCCGAATTCTTTCCTTCTTCTTCCCTGTCTTCCCCTACCAACCGACAACCCTACCACCACACCGCGGCACCGATCGGTCGCCTGCTCCCCCTGCCTCACCCTCTTATTTTTCTTACCCTCACCAGCCCTTCATTCCCACATTTTTCGAGCCTAATCTCCCTCCCCAAGCTCCCTCTTATCTCCTTCCTTCTCCCTCCATTTTTCCCCATTTTTCTTCTCACCGCCGCCCGTCGCCGCTTGAACCACCAAGCCCAACCCCTGCGCCACCTTCTACCACCGTCTACTACCACCTTGCACCACCACGCCACCCCTCGAGCCCTATACTTATTCCCTTCTCCTCCTCTTCCTTTTTCTTCCCAGTTTTCCCCCTTCCCACCGAGCCACCTGCAACTGCCATTTCCGCCGCTGTCCGGCCACCTCTGCCGCCACCCAAACCACCGTTCGACACCCTGCAACCCCTCTACAACCACCATGCATTATTTGGCCGAAAAAATCCCTTGAACCCCTCCATTTTTCCCTCTCTTTTTCCTTCCTTCACAACCCCTTCCCCTCGACCCTTCTCGGCAGCCAACTTCGCCGCCCTTCCGCCGCCGTCTCCGCCGCTCCGCCGTCTTATGCCTGTTTCACCATTACACATCTACACCCCTTTCACTTGCCCCACTTCCTTGCCTTGCCTTGAAACTTCACCCAACCACCTTCTTTTCTAGCCTAAATACCCTAACCTGAAAATAATGGATTTTGCTTCCTTCACCCCTCTTCGAGCCTTTTCCCCTCTTTTCTGTATGAAACTCACGCTGCTCATGCAGCATGATCTCTCCCCTTTATTTTGAAAATTTCTTGGATAATTTTTAAGGTATAATAGTATTTCATGTTAAGTGTTTGATTATCAAATAATTTTTATAAAGTCTTATCCTTTCTTTAATTTCTTATTTCTAACATAAATATGATGGATATTATTTTTAGGTGTTGAGTTGCTAAATATGCTTGGTAAGATTTGATATTTTGCGGGATTAAGGTAACCATTAATCCTCCCTTAAATATATGGAAAAAGGCATGCTAGCACATTAGGGGTTTAGTATGATTTTATGCATGTTTGGTGTGCTTAGCATGATATGTATATGGTTTCTTATATTGTTTGATAAAAAGGAAAAGCATGATAAATTTTGTGCCATATGTAGGTATGTTAATTAAGGAAGGAGTTTGATTATTGATGGAAATGTTAAATGCTTGTTTATGATGTATTATGTTGCTAATGCATGAGTAATATTATTGTCTAAGGGTATTTTAATAATTTTGCTTATGAAGTATGTAACCTAATGTAGGTAGTTGCTAATGAGTATTATGTTGAATAATGATAAGTTGGTGGACTTAGATGATAAAAATGAAGTATAAATATTATTATTTTATGTAGTGTTAGTAAATTCATAAAATGGTGAATAGAGGGGTTGAGTGGAAATTCCATAAGTGAAAAGGGGCATTTTGGTAATTTGGTAAACAAAAGGGTATTTTGGTAATTTCAAAGGGAAGGGTGAGATGATAATTTTATAAGTAAAAAGGATAAAATTATAAGTTGTGAGAAAGAAGGGTATTATGGTAATTTTTGAGATAAAAGAATAATATGGTGATTTTATGATTAAATGGCCAAATGATAATTTTATGAGTAAAGGGGTATTATAGTAATTTTTGGAGAAAAGGGTAAAGTGGTAATTTTGGAGTCAAGGGGCAATATGGTGATTTTTTAAGTAAGTGGTAAGAATGGTAATTTTGAAAGTAGGGGTAAAATAGTAATTTTGGATGAAGGAGGGCATTATGGTAATTTTGTAAGTAAAAGGGTTAATATGGTAATTTTGGAGGTAGAGGGGCAAAATAGTCATTTCATAATTAAATGGTAATATGGTAATTGTATAAGTGAATGGCAAAAAGGTAATTTATAAGTAAGGGGTAAAATGGTAATTTTGTAAATAAAAGAGTATTATGGTAAACTTGGGAGTAAGGGGTAACTTGGTAACTATGATAACGACAAAGGATAAATTAGTAATTAAATTATAATTGTAGAAGGGCAATTGTATAAGTATAATACTATAGAAGGGTAATTTGGTAAATTAACCAATTAAAGGACATTATGGTAATTTTAATAATGGAGAAGGGTAATAAAGTAATTATAAATATGGATAAGGTTAAATTAATATTGGTTATTATGAAGAAGAGTAATTTGGGATTTATGATAATTAAAAAGGGGTAAATGGCAATTAAAATAATTGAGAGGGGTAAAATGGTAATTATGATAGAGGAAAAGGGCAATTTGGTAATTTATCCAACTAAAGGGACAATTTGGTAATTTAGCCGATTAAAGGGTAAAGTGATAATTACTTAACCAACTAAAGGGGCAAAATAGTAATCATGATAATGAAGGAGGGTAATTTAGTAATTTATCCAACTCAAGGGCAATTTTGTAATTTTAACAAAGGAGAAGGGCAACTTGGTAATATAACCAACCAAATGGGAAATATGATAAGTGTAGTATTTATGAGGGGTGAATGGTGATCTAAAAAGTGTAGGGGATAATTTGGTAATCTAAATTGGACAAGGGGTAATTTGGTAATTATGTAACCTTAAGGATAATATGGTAATTTATCAAGTAAGGAAGGGATACTTAACAATTATATAAGTGAAGAGAACATGAGTAAATTTTACCTAACATGTCTTTGAGATTGTGGAACATTATAATATGATTCAAATAATGCTGATTAACTAAGTAAGAGTATTTGATAATTAGTATGGCCTTAATGGTTTCTCTGTGATATCCTAGATAATCATCTGAATAAGAAACGATTAATGATATCAGAACGATTGAAAGTGAATAAGTATCGGATTATCGTGCTTTTCGTGATCATCTTAATTAAGACACTATTACTTAAAGTGAAAGACCTCGAGATCGGGAATGGTGACTCCTTAGGGGTCGCTACCCTAAGGACATGGTTTAGTCGACGATTATTCTTGTATTTGCTGGTGTACCTTTGTGCCCCAGCCAGGCCCTATATCTTACTCTTTCTAGCTCTACGAACCTAGTTAGGGGGTATGCATACTTATGGATTAGGTGTCCTTGTCGGTAGGGTACTGAGTTAGCTTTATGCACAAGTACGATCAAGGTACCTTTGCATCCTTGGGTTAGTGGTTGAAGGGTACTGAGTAGCTGATATGCACAGGTACGACCGGTGTACCTTTGTGTCCCGGGTTATTGATCTCCCGTTCGAGGCAAATAAATATGATTGATGTGCTGATTAAAGAAAGGAAAGATACTATTATTGAAAGTGGAATATTGATGAGTCGGGCCTAGTGATTTATGATATTGAGTACCGGTCCACCGGTTATAATAGTGGTCTAGGAGCGTGTTGCCCTGGTATGTGATATTGAGTACCGGTCCACCAGTTATAATAGTGGCCCAGGAGCATGTTGCCCTGGTATGTGATTATGAGTACCGGTCAACCGGTTATAATAGTGGCTAGGAGCGTTGTGCCCTGGATGATGATTTTATATATATTCCGGTCCACCGGCTAAAATAGTGGGGATCCCGAGCTCAAAAAAACCAGTATTTTATGTGAATAAGATTATGGAAAAATACTAATCACTTATAGTGGAACACCATGTGAGTCGGGGGCCAGATCGGTCCACCGGCAAATAATAGTGGTCAGGTGCATTCTGCCCTGTGTGTTTATCTTCCGGTCCACCGGTAATAATAGTGGTCAGAGACGTTCTGCCCTGAGTGTATACTTTCCTGTCCGCCGGCTATAATAGTGGGGTTCTCGTACTCACATGGATATAAAATATGAGATTGATGGAATGATGACAGAATAATGGCTTAAGGCCCGAATATATTGATCTTACACTATGACATGGCTTAAGGCCTAAAGTATCGATCGTGACTTATAAATTATTATACATGTTATTGTTATGTGTGTACCTCTCATTATTTATGTGTGTAGCTTGCATTGTGTGCCGTATGCGAGCCTGTCTTTAAGTGTGGTATTAAAGGGTTACTTAGTACCGTAGTACTGAAGGGATTCCCTTTATGGGGCCCCTGCCTATTCAATGGGTAGTTCCCTTGTAGGTATTTCAGGTGCTACTCAAGTGGGCTATGGGAAAAGAGAGTAAGGAATTATCCGGTACCGTTAGGCCTTTTTCTTTCTCATTTAAATTCTTGGTTTCAAATGTATATGTTATTACTGTAGCCACCATTGGTGGATTTTATTCTGGTAAACGATTTGAAGCGCTACTCTGATTTGTGCATCTTGAATTTCCTTCAAGCTGTATTTCATTTTTCTTAGCCTTAGCACTTAGTATTGGAACGGTATGAGTGAACGGTCTGGTACTAAGTGTGGCGGTAATACTCTCAAAGTTCACGTTTTATTTATCTGCTTCTACAATTATCTTTTAATAAAACAAATTTTTCAGTAGCGAATTTTGGGGTGTTAAAACCGCCGCCTCAACCACCACCTACACCACCTCCTACCACCCTCCGCCTCTCCCCCAACCAATCACAGCCCCATCAAGCCACCCTGCAGCCCCCATCCTCCCCCAACCATCAATGTTAATTATTATCCATGTTGTTTTATGCTATTGTAATATTTAATACATGTTTAATATTTTGTGAGCCTTAGGGAATTTTATTAATGTACATTGTACAAGAATATGGCCTAATATATATATGGGTGTTAATGAGTATTGTATTAACTTTAAAAGTTGTGGATGATGCATTAATATTAATATTTTATGGAGTAATAATAATAATTTAATATAAGGGGTGTGCCAAGGGGTATAATTGTAAATTTTAGTAAAAAGGGGTATTATGGTAATTTTGGAAGTAAGGGATAAATTGGTCATTTTGGAAGTAAGGAGGGTAAAATAGTAATTTTGTAATAAAGGGGCGATTTGGTAATTTTGTAATAAAAGGGGTAATCTGGTAATTTTGTAATAAAAGGGCAATCTGGTAATTTTGTAATAAAAGGGTAAAATTGTAATTTTATAATTAGAGAGTAAAATAGTAATTTTGTGATTAACGGGCAGAATGATAATTTGGAAATTAAAAGAGGTAAGATAGTAATTTTATAATTAAGGATAAAATGGGAATTTTATAAGTAAAATGGCAATGTGGTAATTTTTGGGAGTTAAGGGGTAAAATGGTAAATTTGAAGGTAAAGGGGTAAAACGGTAATTTTGTAAATCAAAGGGGTAAAAGTGGAAATTGAAAAGGATTAAATTGGTAATTATAATAATTTAGAAGGGTAAAAATAATAATTTAAATAACTAAAGCGTGATTTGATAATTTAATAATGGAGAAGGGTAAAATGGTAAATATGATAAATGTGAGGGGTAATTTGGTAATTTAACCGAGTAGAGGGTATTTTGGTAATTTTAATAATGAATTAGGGTAGTTTGGTAATCATGACAATTAAGAAGGGCGATATGGTAATTTAAATGACCAGGGTAATTTGGTAAGTTTGATGAAGGAGAAGGGTAGTTTGGTAGTTATGATCATATAAAAGGGTAATTTGGTATTTAACCAACCAAGGGTAATTTGGTAACTTTAATAGTAGAGAAGGGTAGTTTTCCGTTGATAATAGAGGACGGTAATTGGGTAACTACCTAAATAAAGGGTTGATTTGGTAATTAGGATAAGGAGGAAGGGTAATTTGGTAATTTGACTAACTCAAGGATAATTTATTAATTATAATAAAGGAAAAAGGGCAAAGTGGTAATCTAACCAACTAAATGGAAAGCATATTAAGTGTAATAATTATTAAGGGGGATTAGTGACCTAATAAGTATGAGTAATAACTTGGTAACCTAAATCGAATAAGGGGTAACTTGGTAATTTTATAACAAGGAGGGTAATATGGTGATTAGCCAAGTAAGGAAGGGGTGACTTAATAATTTTATAAGTAAAGGGTAAATGAGTAGTTTGTATCTAATATGTCATTGTGATTGTGGAATTTGTGATATGACTCAAATAACGCTGCTTAGCAAGATAGGAATATTTGATAATTAGTAAGAATCACGAGATTGAATTCTAATTCGAAATTAGATGAGATTAGGACAGCCTCAATGAGTCTTCGGTGTTGCCTTGGACGACCATTTGAATAAGAAATTTATGATGATATCTGAACGATTAAAAGTGGATAATTATGTGATTGTGGTGCTTTTGTGATCACCTTTAATTAAGACACTAATAATTAAAGTGAAAGACCTCGAGCCGGGAATGGTGGCTCTTTAGGGGTCGCTACCCTAAAGACGTGGTTTAGCCCACGATTATTTGGTATTCACTGGTATCTACTCTATCTAGATCTATGGACCTAGTTAGGGGGTATGTATACTTAAGGATTAGGTGTCCTTGTCGGTAGGGTACTAAGTTAGCTTTATGCACCAGTACGACCATGGTACCTTTGCATCCCTGGGTTACTAGTTGAAGGGTACTTAGTAGCTTTTATGCACCAGTGCGACCAGTGTACCTTTGTGTCTTGGGTTCTTGATCTCCCTATCAAGGCAAATAAATGGAATTGTTGTGCTGAATAAAAAGGGGAAAATACTAATTGTTAAAGTGAAAGATTAATGAGTTGGGACCAATTGAATTATTTGATGAGTACCAATCTACCAAAAATAATAGTGGCCTAGGATGTTTTGCCCTGGATGATGTTCATGAGTACCGATCCACCAGATGTAATGGTGGCCTAGGATGTTTTTACCCTAGATGATATATATATATATATATATATATATATATATATGTGTGTGTGTGTGTGTGTGTGTGTGTGTGTGTGTGTGTATTCCGATCCCTCGGCTAGAATAGTGGGGGTCTATAGCTCAATTATATTTGATTTGGATGTGAATAAGTTATGGAAATATACTAATCATTGAGATGATTAATGCTTGACCAATGGCCTTAAGGCTCGAAATATATCAATTACTCATTATGGCCTATTGATATTGATTGACTTGTTAAGTAAGCGAATATATGAAAGTGAATGTTATGTATACGCTATTAATATCTGATTGAATTATTGGATGTGCTAATAAATGGATCCGAATATCATGTTTATACCTATGGTTATATATGAATGTAGCAGTATTTTATGTGTTACATTGCGTGCCTGTTTTTAAGTGCGTTCTTAAAGGTTTACTCAGTACCGTAGTACAGAAGGGTTCCCTTTGTGGGGCCCCTACCTATTCAATGGGCATTACTCCCTTGCATGTTGTATTCAGGTGCTATTCAAGTGGGCTCTCGGGAAAGAGCGTAAGGTACTGTCAGAAATTTTAGGGTTTTAATTTTTCTCATTTAAATTCAATGTATTTGTTATTTTGTAACCACCATTGTTGAATTTTTCTCTTGTAAATTGTTTACTGTGCTTCTCTGATTTACATATGCTTAAGTTTCTCGTAAAATTGTATTTTACCTTTTAGCCTTAGCACTTGGTACTGGAACGGTAGAAGTGAACCGGTCTGGTACTAAGTGTGGCGGTAATATCCCCAAAGTTCACGGTTTATTAATTTACTTATGCTAATTTTCTTTTAATTAACGAAATTTTTTAGTAGTAAATTTTGGGGGTGTTACAGTTAGCTTATGATAATTTCTAATTACATGACCAAGGGTTAGATATATTTCTCTAAATGTGCCTTGATGATAAGTTTATTATTTAAGTGTTGTACTATGCTTTAAATATGTACATAAATGCTGTATGAACTATGTTATTCCATATCTTCTGTATGTGGTTCGGGTACATACATTATGATCCAATATAATTTTAGACTTTTTATCAATATGTGCAATGTGGTATGCTACCTCTTGTGAGGTATTTTGATTTACTCAATTTGAGGAAGTTATTATGATACCACCTTTATAGATAACTACATAAAGGGTGTAACACCCCAAAATTCACTACTTTTTTTGTAAAGCGAAAGTAATATAAACTCTTAAATTCAAACCTATGAATTCTGGGGATGTTACCGCCACACTTAGCGCCAAACCGGTTCTCTCCAACCGTTTCAGTACCAAGTGCTAAGGCTAAGGAAAATATTAACAATCAATTACAAATCAAGACAAACTAAAATCCAAACAAGCATTAAACGGTTGTAAAACAAATTCAGAGTACGCATAAAGAATTGTTATTCAACTTAAAAAGAGAAATAGTTACAACCAATAAAAGATTAATAAAAGGAAATAGAATCACATAAAGACTGAAATATTACCACAACTCTCTCGAACTCGAGCCAACCACAAACTCAACACACAGCTCCGACTGATGTCTCGCCCACCTACACAAAGTCAGAAGGGCATACTTCTTGTGGGAATGAGCAGCACCCATGAAAAGGGTGATCAGTATGTTACGTACTAAGTAAGGTAACCGAGCACTAAGGCCAACAAATAAGCACATAACCCATGCAGAATAATAATAGGGCATAATCACCAATACAATAACATAAAGGCAAATAAAAGATCAGGTGAAAATGCCAAGGTCCAATATAGTTTAGATTAATTACTTCATTAATCCTTTATCAAAATGTTTTTACACCATGCTCTTTTTCAAGTCCATACGATTATAGGAACCCCACTATTTTAGCTTGTGGATCGGTCGCGAGGGTACATGCCCTGCCACTATTTTAGCTGATGGATCAGTTGCGAGGGTAACATACCTTGCTACTATTATTGTCGGTGGATCGGTCTGGCCCCTTTCTCGTACGGTGTTCTGTAAGTAATTAGTGTCTCTACGGTGATTTAGCAACTTTCCCATATTCTTATGATCTTATAATGGTAATATATTTTGCTTGGTAGTGATTGGTTTGGATCATGTGATGGTATATAGCATGGTGATTATTTATGGATCTATATTAACTATTAGCCCGGTGGATCGATACATCCCTCCACTATTTGCATCTTACCACTATTATGCCGTATCGGTCTGGGTCTCAACATCTTCCACTTTACGTGATTAATGTCTTAAGTATCTTATTCAAAAGTTTTCACCATGGACATACATGAATCATAAATTATAAATTCCATATTCATCATCTTACTTTATTCACCAAGTACACATGTGCTACCACCAAACCCTAGACATGCATGAATCACTCCCTTTGCACTTATCCTCCAATTCTACTCCACATCTCACTCTAGGGTTTTATCCCGAAACCCTAATTTAGGCCTTAACATCCCCTCTTACTCCACCTCACATCATCCAAATCATTTTAACACTCCACACGTCATAAATCAGCGATTCCATTCTCATAGTTACACCTTAATCACCAAAAACACATGATGCAACAAAAACCTTAAGCAGCCACACCAAACCCTAATCAACCACCACAAACCATAATTAACCACTACAAACCCTATTTAACCATAAAAACCATAATTAGCCATTCCAAACCTTAATTAACCACGACCATTCACAATTAGCCACTCCAAACCCTAGCTCAGTCTCCTACGGAAATGCCCGGAAAATTTCTAATTTTATAAATTACATTCAAATGATATTTATTATAAAAATTATTAAAATAAATTGAATTAATTAGGGAAAATCAAGAAGAAATTTATAAGTCTTTTTATTAGGAGAGAATTTGGGTATTTTAGCTAATTAAGCATTTTATTTTGGAAATTTATTAAATAAATTATTTTATTTAAAATAAGAAGAATAAAATAGTTTGAAATTAATAAGAAGTTTATAAATAATTTTAAATGGATAAAATTAGAGGTTTTACAAATAAAAGATGAATTTAGGAAAAATCTTTTAAAAATCCTATTTTAGCCTAATAAGGGATTTAAATATTATTATTTTTAAAAAACCCAAATATCCTAATTAATTTAATTAAACCAACCCACTGTTTCTCTTTTTTCCCTTTTCCTTTTTCCTTTTTCCTCCCTTTTTCTTTCTTCTTCTTCTTCTTCTCTTCTTCTTTTCTTTTTCTTTTTCTCCTTCTCCCCGAATTGGGCTAGCTCGCAGCCCAAAGTCACTGGCTTCTTCCTGCGTGGGCCCAAACGGGGCGTTTTGTATGGTTTTATGTCGAGACGATGTGTCTCGTTTAATGAAGGAGTAATCGGTGCCAAATGGCCCAGTTCTCCCCTTTTCTTTTCTTTCCCCGGCCGATCGGTCCACCTCCTTTTCTTCTTCCTTCTTCCTCCTTTCTCCTCCGTCGACGAGGCTGTAGCTCCCGACTCCAACAATGGCTTCAACGGCTACAGGGACTTTGAGTGGACATTTCTTGCCTCATTGTATTCCCCTTAACTCGAGGAATAAATTGGCATAACTCTCAATCATTATCTCTTGCTCGTTTCCTCTCCCTAGCCTCACGAAACTTTGATCCAACCCAAATGATTGCTGACCAATTACTACCGCCGGCCACCCAAATCCTCGCACCTCATACCTTCCTGCCGACCCCCAAAACCCTATTATACCATCTACAATCTATAAATAGCCTAGTTGTAGGAGTTTCTGGAGTTTTTCTTCCCCGAAAACCCTAAGCAAGAGTTGGCCGCCACCTTAACTTCAGACGCTTCCCTCGCTGCCGATAGCCAACCTCCGCACCACCGCAACATTCCAATTTCTTCCCTGTAATTTCCTCTAGCTAACTAAGCTCTCCAAATCCTTTGATTTCTCTCACACGAGCTGCCATAGCCGTGCGAAATCTCTTACCCGCCTCACAAAAATCTGTAACCCACAACCGTTAAGCCACCGTCCACCGCCGCTTCCGCCACTTCTACTACCCTTTGAACCACCCAAAAACTCCCTCTAATCCTCCTCCACTGAACCATAACCTTATTTTATTTACCCCCTGCTCCTTCTCTCTTTTTCTTTATCTTTTTCCCTCTTATATTATTTTTCCAGCCACCGCCGTGAACCACCGCCGGTGCCGCCCATTCCCGCCGACTCAAGGTGAAACCCTAGACCTTCTTAGTCATTATTTACTATTTATTGTAAATTTTTCTATTTTTATTTTATTTATTAGTAATTATTTGAATATAATAATTATTTCCTTGCTATTAATATTATTATTATTTAATATAAAATTTATGTTGAATTTTACTTGCAGGGTAGAGAGTAGTAATAAAATAATTTTATTGTTAGTTTCGAATTTTAAGTTATTAATTGAATTACTATATGATTATTATCATTCTTCTTCTTATTATTAATATTATAATTATTAGAATAATTATTATTACCATTTTATTAATTATTCTGGAAAATCTTAGGCCCTAATTTTGTATTAACATTCGCACTTATGTATTTTAGTATTATTATTTCTATTTTTTTATAACCATTAATAATAATATTATTATCTTTATTATTTTAATATTATTATATATGTTATTAATTTTATTATTAATATTAATAAATAGTAGGTCATTAGTTATAAGTAGGGTCGAAACCCCACTTTAAATTTAAAGCTTATATTATTATTATTATTATTATTATTATCTTTATTTATAATATTTAGTTGTTATTAGAATTATTATTATTATTATTATTTTATCTTTACTAATATTATTTTGGTGAAGGGTAGAAACCCTTATATCACCTTTTTATTTTGAACTACATTAGTTTTATTATTAATATTCTACTAGAATTTTGTTGAGTCAATTCTAGTATAATAATTTTTAATTAAAAATTAAGGTCTTGGGATAAGTTAGAAATAATAGCATTCTTAAGAGAAAACCTAATCCTAGTATTTTTTCCATAGTAGGTGAGCCCAACCAAAGCCCTCAAGTGATATAGGAGTGTGCTCCAAGACCGGTGACGTTTTAGGTAAGGGGTGCTAAGGCCATACTTGTATTATGTGATTTTATGCTATGTACGCCATGTGATGTTAATTATAGTGTTTTTCGTGTGAATATTGTATAATTGTTATTAATACAGCATGATTATGGGATTGAAGTATGTCGGTGTGGATAAATGGTGCATGAGAATCATGTGTACATTTATGTTATTATTGTTGTATAATGTGGCCTTAAGACATGCATGATGGGGTTGTAAAATAATGATGGAGCGGTAAGATAATTATGGGGTTGTAAGATAATGATGGGGTCGTAAAATAATGATGGAGTTATAAAATATTGATGGGGAGTTGCATGTGTTAGGGTTTTGCATGGGTTAGGGTTTCGCATGAGGTTGCCTGGTGATTAGGGTTTTGCATGAGTATTAGGGTTTGCATAAAAGTAGGGTTTTCATGGAAAATGGGTTGCATGGAAATATGTTTTACGTGGAGTTAGGGTTTGCATGGGAGATAGGGTTTGCATGGAAATATGTTTTACGTGGAGTTAGGGTTCGCATGGGAATATGCTTTGCGTGGGGATTAGGGTTTGATTGGAAGTGTAATTTACGTGGAGCTAGGGTTGCATAGTATTGGTCATGCATATCTAGGGTATTATCTAGGATTAAAGTTGTTGAATAAGATACTTAAGATACTAATCACTTAAAGTGAAAGATCATTGATACGAGACCAACTGATCCACCGGTTCGGAATAGTGGTTAGGGTGTTCACCCTATGTGTGACGGATCCACCGACTATAATAGTGGTTAGGACATGATGTCCTATGCGTAACCGATCCACCGGTTATAATAGTGGGGGTTCCTGAGCTCAATAAAAATAAACCATAGTTTGCAAGGTACCTACAAGATACTAATTACTTATAGTGGAACACCATGCGAGCCGGGGTCAACCGATCCACCGGTTAGGAATAGTGGTTAGGACGCGTAGTCCTATGTGTATCCGATCCACCGGCTATAATAGTGGTTAGGGTATGATACCCTATGTGCCTCCGATCCACTGGCTATAATAGTGGGGGCTCCCGTACTCGCAAGGATTTCATAAAAAGGCATGATGTGTATTGATTTCCGATAAAAGATCAATTAAGTAATTAATCTGGACTTAAATTGGGTCCTTATGTATCTACCCGATTGATTGTATGATATTATGTTACCATGATTATGCCTCTGTTATGTCCTCTGTATGAATCTCTATGCTTATGTGTTGGTATTAGTGCTCGGTTACCTTACTCAGTACGTAGCGTACTGATCATCTGTTTCATGGGTGCTGCCCATTCCAACGAGTAGAAGGCTCATCTAATTTCCTGCAGGTAGGAGATGTCTTTTATGATGATATCGATGTCTATGGAACATCAGATGGGACTGAGTGATGACTGGGCCGAATCAGTTTCGGAGTGGCGTGGCCGGTTTTCCATCGAGATTTCATTCCCAATTTCTTTTAATTATGTTGGACGCTTCGTAAACAATTTTATGATTGTAGTTAACAATTTTTATGATTGTAGTTATTTCTTTTCCCTGAAAAAAACTACCCTCGTATTTTGGATTGAATAAAAACTTATGTGTACCGAATTCCCGTATTTATAAATTTGAATTATTATTAATGTTATGAGCTGTTTTCTTAGCCTTAGCACTTGGTACTGGAACGGTAGGAGTGAATAGATCTAGTACTAAGTGTGGCGGTAGCATCCCTAGAATTTACTATTTTAATTTATAAGTAGTGTTTTGTTTTAAAAAAAATAATTTTTGTGTAAATTTGGGGGTGTTACACCTACGTACCCATATAACGCTCTATGTACTATCTTTCACTCAAAGTATTTAAACACCCAAACACTTTCATTACCTTCCTTACATCCCAAATCAACTTTCCACACATAAATTTCATACCCATGCAGACATTAACCTCCCCATGCAAATCTTCTTACTTTTTTATGCAAACCCTAAAATCCCACGTGAACCCTAAATTCAACCATGCAACCTTATATTCTTCCATATAATTAAAACCCAAGATTCCTCCATACAGAACCTTATATTCAATCCATACACAACCAAAGATTCATCCTTACCAAGCCTTAAATTCAAACCATATAAAACCATGGATTCGTCCATACTAAACCCTAAATTCAAACCATATAAAACCAAAGATTCATCCATATAAAACCCAAAGATTCTTCCATATAATACAATTGATTAGATTCTCCCATTAATAACCATAAATTAGATTCTCCCATACAAGACCATAAGTTAGATTCTTCCACATAAATCCATAAATTAGAATCTCCCATCTAACAGCATAAATTGGATTTTCCCATACAAAACCATAAAATAGATTCCCACATATAAAATCATAAATTATATTCTCCCATGAAAAACCATAAAAATCATAAATTAGATTCCCCCACACAAAACCCTAAAATTCTCCATTTTATTCTTCTACTCATGAATCATTAAAATAATTAGGTCAACCGACTTCCCTTAGTCAAATTATTTCCCCATCCTCCTTTTTCATCCTTTCTTCCACACAAACCATATTGACATCCTCTCATGCATGTCTTATAGGGTCATGACACATATCGTCACATACACATAGTACATATGCCATACAAAAACATACTTCAACTCCATGTTATACCACATATGAAATAATTACAATAATGAAAATATGATACATAGCATACGAAGCACATAATGCATATAAGCACACAATGGCCTTAGTAACACCCTTAACTAAAACGACACTGGTCTTGGAGCACACTACTATGCCTCCTTAGGGCTTTGACTGATCTCACCTATTATGAGGGAAAAGCTAAAATTAGACTCTCTCCTATCAAAAATACTATTAAAAACTAACTTAATATAAGACTAGGCTTTGATAAAATATTAAAATAATAATAGTAAAAATACCAAAAATAATATCGATATTAATAATAATAAGGTTAATAAAAACAACAACAATAATAATAAGAAGGACATTACTCAAAAACATAGTAAAATAAGGGCTTCATCCCTTTTACTAAAATACTACTACTAATAATAATATTAGTAAATTAAATAACAAAATTTAGTAATAATAATATTGATGAAATAATAATAATAATAATAATAATAATAATACATTATTAGCAAAACTAATGTTAAAATATTTGTATTAATAATAATGGAATAAGAATAATGGAAATTCGAAATAGGAATAATAATAATAATTATACTTATAACATTTTAATATTAATAATAGTAAATATAGAATTAATAAGAAGAATAATAATGAAATCGAATTAAAATACAATAGGCTTCAGCCCTCAACATAAATAATAATAAAAACATAAATAATAATAATAATAATAATAATAATGCATATTCAAAATATAAATATTAAGAATAATAATAATAATAGTATTTATATGAAAATAATTGAAATAAAATAATTTAAGGGTTATACAAATAGGGAAAATGGCTAAGAGGGTCTAGGGTTCAACCTTAGGCTGGCGGGGATAGGCAGCACCGGCAGCGGTGGCTAGAAAAAGGAAAGAAAAGGGTAAAATTTACATGTTGGGAAAAAGATAAGGAGAATTAAGGTGGGAGCTGGGGTATTTTGAGTTGCCCAGAAGGAGAGGGACATAATGATGGTGGCGGCGCAGCTAGAGGTGGCGGTGCACGGCGGCAGTGGTGGTGGCCGAATGGAGGAGAATGAGAGAAAGAGAGGAGGAGAGGGAGGAAGAGGAAAAGAAAGGTAGGGAAAGGTAGAGGAGGTTCTGAAGAAGAGAATGGGATGAGAAATAAGAGGCGTAAACGGCATGATAGGTGGCTAATAGTGGTGCAAAGGGTGGCAAAGGCAGAAAATAAGTTGGTTGGGAAGGGGATTTTGCACAGCCGAAACGGCTTGTGCAGGAAGAATTGAGGAGGATTGGTGGTTTGGTTAGCTAGAGGGTGGAGTAGGGAAGGCGTAGGTGGGTGGATATCGTGGCGTAGTTGGCCGAAGGTGGCGAAAGAAGCGTCTAAATGGGTGGCGGTGGTAAGGTTGGGGAATTCTAGGCAAACAACCAAAGCTCGATACAGAGCTCACACCAGGGGTATTTATAGGTTTTATAAGGGATTTTAGGGTTTTATGGGTCGACTAGGGAGTAAGGAATGTAGGGTTAGTGTCACCGGAGGTGAGGTTGGCTGGCGGCAGCAAAACTTGGGTAGTAGAGTGTGTAGGAGAGAGAGAGAGAGAGAGGATCACGCAAGAAAGCAAAGATTTGGTTGCGTTGATGAGGCTACCAACATAAGGGAAAGAGAAAGGAAGGAATAGGCAAGTCCAAGGGGCCAGATCGGCACCGAAAATCTCGGCTAGGCTATGGACTTGTAAGCAAGTCAGTGGCGGGGATGGTAGGTGCGAAGGTTGGGGAAGAAGAAAGGTTGGGCTGGACCGGTCGGCTGAGAGAAAAATGAAAAGAAAGGAAAGAAGAGAAGAGGGAGACCGGGCGGCAACGGTTAAAATTCATTAAACAACACGACGCGTGTTGAGTAGAGAAAATAAGAAATGCGGCGCTTCGAGGCGGGCTACGCTGAAGGTGAAATGGATGGGTGGTTTGGGGCGTGAGAAAGGAAAGAGGGCGGGGAAAAACTAGGCCGCGGGAGAAGGCAGTTCAAACAGGAAAAAGGAGAGGAAAAAGAAAAGAAGAAAAGAAAGAAAAAGAAAGAAAAAGAAAGAAAAAGGAATAAGGAGAGTTGGGTTAAATAAATAAATTAAAATATTTGGGATAGTTAAAAACTATAATATTTAAATAAAATAATATTTAAATCCCTTTTTAAGCTAAATTAGGATTTTTAAAAGATTTCCCATAAATTCCATTTTAATTAGCAAAACACTCTAATTTCATCCATTTAAATTATTTATAAAATTATTGTTAATTTTAAACTATTTTCTACTTCTTATTTGAAATAAAATAATTTATTTAATTTATTTTCAAAATAAAGTCATTAATTGGCTAAAATACCAAAATTTCTCCAAATTAAAATACTTGTAAATTTCTTCTTAATTTTTCCTAACTTATTCCCTTTTTATTTTAATAAAAATAAAGTATTTAATTAATTTTTATACTAAAATCTTATTTAATAATAAATAATAAAATTAGAATTTTTAGGGCATTTCAAAGGGTAAGGAGTCGATCTAAGCGTATCATAGGGATAAGGAAGATAGTCCTTGGGAAGATATCCCATTTTTAGTGTGGGATTTTTTATTTACGTGTGAATACAAACCCATTTTGTACCTTTAGGTAACTATTTTTGATGTGATCAATTTTTCTTTAGACTCTTATGTCCTTTGGTGTTTTTGATTTCCATTATTGTATAGAGTATATTTTCCACAACTTACGTTTATGTAATGACTCATATCTCTATTTTTTCTTACTTTGGTTATGGTTTGTTTTAGACTTAGCACTTGGCATGAGAATGGTTAGGGAATTAGACTTATGCTAAGTGTGGTAGTAACACTCTTTAATTTAGTAATTAACTCTTCCACAAAACAACATTTTTGAGTTATAAAAAATACTCTATTATGTTTTCAAAAGATTCCATTTGCTAAATGTTTTGAAACCAAACTTAACCTTGTAAGGATTGTAGTTAGAATTTTATCTTAGTATTGATCTTCGTATTTGCAGTTATATCCCTAATGTATTGTTAGTGAACTTCGGCATATAGAGGAAGGAGATTTATCTTAATTGGAGGTTTGAGGAAATTATTTTTTGGGCAATGGATTAGGTTATAATTTCTAAGTTGATTTGATACATCTTGTAGGATTCATTATAATTTATTTTAGAGCATCGAGATTCCCATTTCACTCCTTAAGATGTTCCCTGGTGAGGATATCATAGTCCATGTGAGGTAGCTATTTGATGTGTTGAACCTTATATGTTTCAATCCAACCGCTTATTGAAGGGCCCCTTTTAATAGAGCCTTGTATTATGATAATAGAAGTGCATAGGGACTTAATTGTGACAAGTGTTCTACATATAAGCTTTATGAAGGGTGGCTGTTTCCTACTTCATTATGATCAGCTAGCAAGACATTTGGTCAAGATTGATGCTGTATGGAGAGCTAAGATGAGACTACCACATAGTACTAACTTGGATTATTAGAGAAAGATGAATGAAGTGGATGGGCCTCCTTATGATTTAGAGAGAGAGCAGATGATCCATCATGTGGAATGCTTCTGGTGGGTTATATCCGATAGTTGGGCATTTGATGCTACTATAGATTTGAGCCTTCGGGGTTTTGATGGAGATAATTGAATTAGGATAGGTTTAGAGGTTTCTTAGTCATTCCATGTTTTAGGTTTATTTTAAGTGGATACTTAGTATGGTAGTGACCTGTCCTTGTGGTATGGGTAACACTAGATGATTAAGGTTTTCTTAATCTTATTGAGTCTTTAATTGCTATTGTTGTAATGTTTATAATCATGAATGTTGTATGACCATCTATTATAAATGTCAGTACTTCCTTTTAAATGTATGTGTATGATGTTATACAACCTTTATGATAAATGTTAGTATTATTGTTAGAATTTGGATGATATGGGGTGCTTAGCCTTCTTATAAGTGGATTTGATTGTGTTTGTTAGGGTTTTAGCACTATGGATCAAAAATTTAACCTTTAACACATGGAAGAGTTTATTACAATAGTTGGGAGAGTGGTAGAACCACAACCACCCTTAACCATTTCATCTAGCACATGTTTAGGCTGAGAGCTGGCTTAGAGAGGTCAGGTTTCATCACAAACCTGTGTTTGAGGGAGTTGTGGATCCAATAGTATTAGAAAGGTGGATTAGGAAGCTAGAGAAGATCTTTAGAACTTCTGATTGCATAGATGGGAAGAAGGTGGACACTAGTTTTTTCTACTTACTAGGTAAGGCAAATTAATGGTGGAGAGGACTCTAACTTTGAGCTGTTTATTCGGTAGACATTTGAGAAGGATTTTTGGTAGATTTGAGAGCATGCTACTACCCTTTGCATGTGTATCATGTGAAAAATTTCGAGTTTTTGACCCTTTAATAAAGGAACATGTTGGTTGATGATTACTTTAGTAAGTTCTTTGAGCATCTTGCTTTTGCGCTAGAGATAGTTGGTAGTGAGGTGATGGTTGCTTATCACTTTGAGCAATGTTTGATCTTCACACTAAAAGGTGCTTGGAGGAGAGATTATGACTGATGTACTCTAGGTGTATGAAAGGGCTTGTGCCCTAAAAATGGTTTGAGAGGTAAATAAGGCCCTTAGTGGAACTAAGAGGCCATCAAAGAGATTTTGATGTTATGGATGGGTGTTGATCAAAGTCGACCTAGTGGTGGATATTCTTCTCTATTTTCTAGAGCGAAGTTTGGGAATAAACAACCCTCAGGTACTATTAATGCAATGTTTATAGAGGGAATCACCTAGGCAAGGACTACTATGGTAGAACAATAGAGTGTTGGAAGTGTGGTAAGATGGGCCATAGAGT
Organism: Tamarix chinensis; assembly: GCA_030549775.1. Taxonomy (NCBI): domain Eukaryota; kingdom Viridiplantae; phylum Streptophyta; class Magnoliopsida; order Caryophyllales; family Tamaricaceae; genus Tamarix; species Tamarix chinensis. The sequence goes on along the minus strand of CM060177.1, from coordinate 57,238,158 downwards.
CTTTAAGTGTTAGTCTTTGAGATTTAGAGTTCATCATCATTAGGTGATGGAACCACCAATCGGTAGTATTCGTCCCTAGTAACTCAGGTGCCCACCAATAGCTTCCTAAATGTAGGCTAAGAGCAAGGGACCTACTTCTCATCCCTACCTATAGAGTAGTGCAGGCAAAACTTTAGGTATTTGGGGTAACTGAGGATGTTTGATGGTCAATAATATAAATGTGATAAGTGATGCATAGACTCATGGATTCTTAGACACCACCACTAATTTATCATCATTCTATTTAGTGTTTAGATTTATTTTTAATTGTGTGTACATGTGGGATTGATTGATGTTGGGATGATGCATGTCTATAAGATAGTTTATAATTGATTAGGGTTTGGTTCTTTTAAGGGGTTAGAGATCCCCATCTCATAGAACCCTTTCTTGAGGACCACACAAGGTTGTAGCAAGTTACTTTTATTTTGTTTGACTTCGGGGACGAAGTCTTTTTTAAGGAGGTAGCAATGTAATGACCCATTTTAAAAAACCCTAATTATAAACCAGTAATGATGTTGAATATTATCACTAAAAAATATTCTACAAATTAGGAAATTTTGTTTGAGGATTACAAGTCATAAAAAATGCACAAGCAAATTGACTTCTTTAACTCTCATTTGATGATAACCGATGGCTTTGGTAGGGTAGCTTTGATCTACTCCAATATCAATGGCCTTCTAATAAGAAAATATCTATTTCTCAATAGAAACCTTTGCAACTCTCTAATGAACTCACTGGAAGAAGGAGAAGAGAAGAAGACGAATCAAGTTCACTAGTCTATATTATCTATTTCGATTATTCTTTTGCAAATGACTTAAAGTGTCAAGTTTAATGTACATGGAGGCTTATATATACATTTACACATGCATGGCTTTCAATAATTATCCCATATATCTTGTCCTTATTAACAAAAGTGAACCATAAGCATGACACAAGCATATACACACTAATTATAATGATTTTTACATGCATTATAAAGTATACAACAAAATAACAAAGCCACACAAACTCTAAATATGTAATACATATATTTAATATATATAATACCACTTTGTGTCTTGTAGCCTTGTTCTTCCATAAACTTTTTAATTCTTATAATGCCATTTTCTATCATAAAATATCTTCACTAACATGAAATTCTTATAAATATGTAAAATACCTGAAAGAATCACTTGACAAAACATTAGAAACATATGAGCTTTCAAGCAAAATGGGTTCCATCTCTAAGTATGCTAATTACTCTTGTTATTCATCATTTGAAGAATAAGATTGAGAGTAATTTAGAGATGCTCCTATATCAGGTAATTATGTGTATTAGTGGCAATAATTATTTTAGGATGTTGATATTTGTATTATCATTATGACGTATTAGATATAAACTTCAATTAGGTTAAAAGTATGCATCATTTGTATTATTATGACCTATTAGATATAAAAATATTATGACTTTTATTAAATTTAAATCCTAGGTTAAATCTTAATTAGTTTCCATTAGGTTGATAAATCCTACTTTTAGTAACCAAATATTTTCTACCTATTTTTTTAGCTAAATAATTACCCAGCCTACTACATTATCTTTGTTCTTTTCCCCCATATCCTCCTACACATTTTTTGTCTCAACACCATATGCTTCACCACATCTCCCTCTCCTCTTGGGAAATGGTAAATATATTAACAGAAATTTACAAGTGCACGAGGCATACCCTGGTTACAACAAAAAATGAGGGCTAACCCCAGGGCCAAACATGGCCATTAACTTTAGTCCCTGAGATACAAGCATGACAGGGAGCAAAAATACAGAATTCAAAAGCTTACAGCATAATACATAAGACCACCAGCTCACATCCTATAAGAAGTTCCTAGTTTCCTCTTCAAAATACAATGCACTAAATACATACTTTTGGACTTGGATAATGATGCTTTTAGGATCAAGAATGCTTTCTTCATGTAAACCTGCATTTCTGTTCTTCCAAATGAGGTACACAAGGACTGCCAAAGCCACGGGCTCTAGCTTTCCAAAGTTTGTGATGTCTATGCCCATTTCTATGTATGATTCTCATGCCACTGTATAGGGTGGTGGATCTCCTTGAAAGCCCTAGCCATTTTTTGATTTGTTTCCAAATATGCTTGGTTTTGATACATTCAGAAAACAAGTGCTCATGGGTCTCTAGCTTGTCCTGACATAACACACATTTTTTAGGTCCTGTCAAGTAGAGCAACCTATCTTTAGTGTAGAGTCTAAGCTTGAGAGCTAGCCAAAGGATGAAGGAATATATTTTGGTCTTGTTTTGTTTCCACATATCCCTGTGAGGTTTCCATTTTACTACTTTGTCTAGAAAATAGTTGTAAGCAAGATTTTTGGAAAATCCCCTTCCCATCTTCCAAGAATTGAGCAGGACTTTGACTTGATGAGGAGACACTGTCTACTGCACCAGGTCTGAAACAATCTAGCTTAGTGATCTCATGAAATGGAAAGTATCATGTTTCGGGGTGAAAACTTCTAGACCTGAGGAGTGCAACCCTCTCCTCCATGTTTCCTTCTCCTTGTTTTGCTTGATGACACCCTACCCTATCCTCTTCTTAAGCCTTCTCCCTCTTAGTCTCCTTCTCCTTTGTATCATGCCTTCTTACCCTAGGAACCTAACATTCCTTGCCTTCCACTCGAGCTCCCTCATGCAAGCAAAACCTCTCCATTTCTCCATCACTCCAATCGTCGACCATTTCTTTTCCACCATTTATTTCTCCAAAATGAACACCACTATTGCTCCCTTTTCCCTTACATTGACCATATCCACTAATCCATCACCTCTACATCAGTTATCCATGCCAAAACCATCCCACAACCAACACAACCTCACCAAAATCACCCACAATCCCTAGTCTAAACTCACTACAACCACCCTCTCCACCTTCATCCAACCACATTGAACATCAACCACAACCTTCGGCCAAACTCACTGAAGCCAGGCCTTCATTGTTGACTAAAACTTTTGCACCTCCCCTCCTTGCTACACCCTCCACCACTAAATTCTTATCCATGCTGCACACAAATCCATCGAAGCCTTTCCTACCACTTCGATTTGGTATGGAAATTTTCCTCCTCTTACCGCACTTTCCTTATCATAGCTTATCCAATTATGACATCTTTCCTTTCCATTTATCCCCCTACTACACCATTAATTTCTTCCATGTCATCTCCCTAGAAATGCCACAAAGCATTATTTATCCTCCTTTACTTCTTGACATACTCTCATAGTCCCATCCTTCATTTGCTGCGTGAGTTTGTTTGGCTTCCTTGCTACTTTGTTTCAACTAATTAGCTATTATTGTGTTATTTTTGGCAATTTTGGGGTTATTCTTGTGTAATATTAAATTCTAATACATTTGTTGTTGGTTATTAAATTCCTAGCTAATTCTTGAGGATCTTAGAGAAGATTTTTTGTGTGAGCTTGGATTAGGTAAATTGAATCACTCATAAGATGGTAGAAGTTATGTGCGAGCATGTATGGATTGTTTAGATTGATAATTATGATAAGGATTTATATTTTCCACGTATGATAACATGTATGATAAATTAATCACATGTTAATTAAATGGTATGTACAATTTCTATATGATTAATATATTATATGATATACATATGTATATATAGGATTTTGGTAGGTTTTTCAACCTTGTCAAGTTACAATTTTAATTACTTGACGAATACCTCATGATTACTAATACATGGTAGTTAGGGTTAATATGATTTGCATGGAGACATATACGTATAATAAGGGTTAACTTATGATAATTTCTATTTATATGACCTAGAGTGAGAATTATTTTCCTACATGTACCGTGATGATAGTTTCTGTAATTAAATGTTATATTATGCTTTAAATATTTATGCATATGCCACATAGGATAAGTTATATATGAGATTTGCATGATTAGGGTTTTATGGGTGCAACCAACGAAATGCATGAAAAGTAGAAAATTTAGTTAATCACCAAAATACAAAGATTATCTATGTGCTAAAATAATGTAAAATTTTACCCTTTAGCCTTTTACTACCAAAAATTTCCATAATAATAAAGGTTTTTAGAAAAATGAATAAAATGGAGAAATAGGAGTTTACAAGGTAATTTTAGAAAATTTGACCTAATCTATCATTTTGTGAATAATTGAATATTAGGACGACCTTAGTCTTTTGATAGGTTGACCTTAGTGTTGAATTAGATTGACATAGATTAATGATCTTAGGGTTTACCGTGATAATTGGACAAGAAGGATAAATGTTAATTATAGAAATGAGAATTGTTGTGTAGTATTTAACATCTGTAATAACCTCATAAAAAATTAATATTTAAAGTGACAGACCTCTAATTAAGAATGGTTGCTTTTTAGGATAAGCTACCTAGATATGAGGTGATCTCCCTCATTTTTTTAGTTCTCTGGTGTACGGTTGTGCCCAATTAAGGTCCTATTTTACTCTCTAGGTGACCTATGGGCCCTATAAGGGGGTATCAATACTTAAGGAATAGGTGACCAAGGTTGGCGGATACTATGTTTCCTTTGTTTTGTAGTATGACTAGGCATACCACTTTGTCAGTGGGTTCATGAGTAATGGTATTGTGTCACCTTTGGGTACCAATATGATTGGTTGTACCTCAATGGCACTTGGTTGATTTTATCCTCCTTGTGAAAATTAAAATAGAAACACCTGTTAACACTCAAAAATTAAATAAATAAATAAATAAACAAAGCAAACTAATGAAGTATAAAAACAAACCAAAGTCCTTAAGGGACAATAAATCCACACAAAGGAGGAAAAGGCGATTCAATATAAGTGAGAGCATATAGAATGTACCTAAGAGGTTATGACAATATTTTTCTAATACCCAGGGAGAAGTGCTTGTTTCTAGGCCATCGTGACCCGTGTCATGATGCATCCCCACTAAATGTTACCTCACAAGTGCTTTGTTAAAATTTGGATGTTCATATGCCTTGCAATTATTTATAGACATGTTAAATTGCTATGAATTTTCAATAAAAAGAAAAAATAAAAATGCCTAGCAAAACAAATTAAAAGGAGAATGTTTTTTTAGCATAAACTAAATTAAACACACACATGGGTTGCCTCCCAAGAAGTGCTTATTTGTAGTCATTAGCTCGACTCTATTCTTATTAATGTAAGATTCTTTAAGCATATGATGGTTTTGAGGCTATCAACCTCTCCACCATTATAAACTTTCAATTGGAGTCCATTTGCCTAAAATTTTCCTTTTTTAGAATACTTATCTCTAATACTCTAGAGGGGAAAATTTGTGTCATTGTGAATGATTCATACCAATGTAAGCACGACTTACTAGGAAAAAATACAAGTGGGATTTTAAAAAGGAGTGCTTGTTTCCCTTTTTCAAACTAGCTTTTCACTATTCTTTGATCATTCATCCTCTTTGTGTGCTCCTTATACATTTGAGCATTTTAATATGTGCCTAATCAAAATTCATCAAGCTCATTTAATTATAAGAGACTTCTTTTACCTACAGCTTGCACATCCATGTTAAGAAAACTATTGGCCTAAAAAGATTTGTGTTAAAGATCTATAAGAAGATAATGAAAAAAATTTTATAGGGAGGCATTATTAATGGGGTTTTAAAAGCGGCCCTATATACCTAAAGTGTATCATCTAACTTTAAATACCAATCTTTTTAAGAAGCATTAACCATTTTTTCAATATTCATTTTATTTCTTAGTAAGAAACATCTACTTTTCCACTAATTTTGGGATGATATGTAGTTTCAACCTTATGTGTAACTCTATATTTAGCCAAGAGAGCACTAAATGCTCTATTATAGAAATGCGAACCCCTATCTCTTATAATAGTCCTTGGCATTCCAAATCTTGTGAAGATATTCTTTTTCAATAATTTGGTGACAACTTTTGCATCATTGGTGGTTGTTGAAATAACCTCCACCTACTTAGACACATAATCTACAACATAAAGGATATATTCATTATGCATAGACTTAAGGAATGGTCCCATAAATTCAATACCCCATATATTAAATAATTTAAAAAGTAAAATATTTATAAGGGATACTTCTTATTTTTAAGAAATATTACAAACCTTTTTACATCTATCATAAGCCCTAGAGAAAGCATAAGCATCATTTAATAATGCAGGTAAATAAAAACTACTTTGTAGAACTTTAGTTGTAGTTCTGGTAGGTCCAAAATGGCCAACACATTCTCTAATATGACAATAAGCTTAAATAAAGTGAAGCTCATATTTAGGGATGCATCTTCTTATTATTTGACTAGAAAATGTTTTATAAAGATAAGGGTCAACCCAAAAATAATATCTCAAGCCATGCAAAAATTTCTTCCTTTTATGATAAGACAAGTAATTGGGTAGCATTCCATTTACAAGATATTTTACTAAATTAGCATACCATGGATGATTTATAACTACATAGAGTGTCTCATCAAAGAAAGTGCCATAAATAGGCTTACCCTCCTTTCTTACCTTATATGATGATGATAGGTGGGATAAGTGATATGCTACATTATTTTTACTTCCCTTCTTATCCATTATTTCCAAGTCAAATTCTTGTAGCCATTGAATCCATCAGATGATTCTGGGCTTAGTTTCTTACTTGAAAAAAGGATATCTCAAACCAGTATGGTTAGTATGCACAATGATTTTATTAAGCAATAAGTAATGGAAAAACTTATCAAAAGCAAAGACCATGACTAGCAATTCTTTGTTAATAGTGGCATAATTCCTTTGTGCATAATTTAATGCTTTTATAGCATAATAAATAATGTGGAAAAATTTATCCCCATGTTGTCCAAAACTACTCCTAAAGCTACATCACTTGCATCACATGTGATTTCAAAAGGAAGGTTCAAACGGAAGCAACGATAATAAGAGTCTTTAAGAGTGTAAAAAGCCTTTAAGCACACATCAGAAAATTTGAAGGTTGAATTTTTAGCTAAAAGGTCACATAGATTTTTGAAAAGTCCTTAATGAAACTTATATAGAAACCAACATGACCAAGAAAATTGTGAATAATTTTAACACATTTTTGGGAGGTAATTTTTGAATAATTTATATTTTTGCTTTATCTACCTTTATCCCCTTACATAATATCTTATATCTTAACAAAATCAAAAGGTTTTCCAATTGGATGAAATTTTTTCCAATTCAAAACAAGTCTAATATCCTCACAAAATTTTAGCAGAAACATAAGGTTATCTAAACATGCATAAAAAGTTGATCCAAAAACTATATAATCATCAGTAAAACTTTCCATAAATTTCTCAACCATATCATGAAATATGGCCATCATGCATCTTTGAAAAGTAGTACGATTATTAAAAAGGCCAAAATTTATAAACCTCTATTCAAAAGTGTTGTAAGGAAAAGTTAAAGTGGCCTTTTATTGGTCCTCAGGAGAGACTAGGATTTCCATATAACCATAATAGCCATCTAGAAAGTAATAAAATTCATGTCTCTCTAAACACTCAAGGATTTGGTCAATGAAGAGAAGAGGAAAATGATCTTTCTTGTGGCATCATTTAATTTTCTACAATCAATACAAACATGCCATCCAGTTACAATTTTAGTAGGTATCAACTCATTATTGTCATTCTTAACCATGATAATTCCACCTTTCTTAGGAACCACTTGTACAAGATGAACTGAAGACCTATCAGAGATAGGTAAGATCATACCTACATCCAATAGTTAAATTATCTCTTTCTTCACCACCTCTTGCATTGTTGGGTTCATTCGCCTTTGAGGTTGGATCAAATTCTTATTGTTATCTTCCATGACAATTTTTTGAATGCATGTGGAAGGACTAATCCCCTTAATATCAGTGATGATCAATTCAAAGGCCTTCTTTAGCTCCCTTAACATTTCTCATTAACTTTTCTTCATGTGGATCAAGCAACGATGAAGAAATAATAACAAGAAGGGAATCATTATAACCAATAGAAACGTATTTTTACTATTTAGGAAGTTGATTGAGTTCTAAAATTGGAGGCTCCTCAATAGATGGTTTGAAATTTGGAACTTTATCTCTCTCTAGTCCTTGTAAAGGTAATACTTTGTTTCTTTCATAAGGTGGATGAGTGCTTAGGTATTGAATGACGTCTTTAACTCTTGCACCATCTTTATTTCCTTGGCATTGTACCAAGGATCTCTCTAAAGGATATTGTAAAACACTTGCTTGAAAACTATCATTAATCACTTTATCTAATACATCAATGCTATAGAAAGCATAATCCTCAAAAGGATATTTCATGATTTTAAATACACTAAATTTAATAGCCTCACCTTGGAATCAAAGAATCAACTTACCCTCATGGACATCAATCATAATCTTTCCTATAGCTAGAATTGGTTTGCAAAGAATGAGAGAAATCCTTTAATCCTTTTCCATATAAAGCGCAAAAAAATCAATAAGAAACATAAATTTATCCACTTTCACCAAAACTTCCTCCATTATGCTTATAGGATAGTTAATCAATCTATTATCCAACTACAAACTCATATTAGTGGGTTTTAGCTCCCTAAACCTAAATACTTACAAATAGAGAAAGGTATCAAGTTTATGCTAGCACCTAATTCACATAGAACTTGGTCAAATTTCACATTACTAATCATATAAAGAATAGTAAAAGTTCCTCGATCTTTCATCTGAGATGATAATTTATTTTATAAAAATATTAGGATAGTTATCATTCAATATAATGGTATTATAATATTCTAATTTTCTTTTATGAGTAAGAATGTCCTTAAGAAATTTGGCATAATTAGGCATCTGCCTCATGATATCAATTAATGGTAAATTAATATGCACTTTATTTAGAATATGAATAATCTTGGAAAATTATGTATCTAACTTACTTTGGATAATCCTTTCCCAAAATGGAGGAGGAGGGAAATATGGGTTTTCCTCTTGAAATGGGGTCTTAGTTACCTCTTCTAGTGACATAGGCACTGATTTTGGAGCTTTCTCCTCTTCTTTCTTTATCTTTTAAGGTTTTGTTTCAAGTAATGCCTTCACCATTGTGTCATTTGGCAATATGTCATGTACCCTTCTAGAAATTGCATTAGCTAACTACCCAATTTGTGTTTCCAAGTTCTTGATTGAGGCTTCTTGATTTTAAAAATTTGTCTCTACAATGCTAATGAACTTCCTCATCATTTCTTTTAAGGAAGGCTTCTACAGTCACTGATTTGGCATTGGAGCAAGTGGTATAGGTCTTTGTGGTGGGAATATAGGGGGCCTTATTAGTTTATCATTTCTCCAATTAAAGTTTGGATAGCTCCTCCACCCTAAATTATATATGTTCGAACATGGATTATTTTTCCTACCCACATTATTAGCAATATAATTAATTTGATCAAAATATGGTTGGAAAGGATTACCTACTTAAACTTGCTCAGGTGTCTTACTCAAAATAGAAGAACATGCTGCTACATCTAGCATAGAACAATTAGTAGCAGATACACCATTATAAAACATTTGCATTTGTAACCAAATAGGAAAGCCATAATGTGGTAATTTCCTTAATAATTCTTTAAGTCATTCCCATATATCATATAGCGATTCATTTTAAAGGCATCACATATTTAAATATTAGTGACAATATGATCATGCGGGTCATCATTAGGTGTACTTCTAAATTGGACTGAAGTCTGTAGCATCTAAATGAAAGAAGTATTGATTTCAAAGTTATGTGCTTCAACTACCGGTCTTATGATTCTTGATCCTCAATCCACTATATTAGGGGTAGTATAATCTTTTAATGATGCCCTTACTTGTTGTAGATAATTTTGCTTCCTGTGAGCTATTTGTTAATTTTGTTTCTTTGCAGTGACAATAAATTTTTAAATGTGCCCTTAAATTACACTTTTAATCTCTAGATCCCATGCTATCAATTCATTGGTATTGCTTTAGGTTATGCACTAGTACCTACATTAATACAAAAATACCCAAGACCTATAAACTTGAGAAAATTTAGAAAGTAAAATAAAGACATTTTATTTTTATTTTTATTTCTTTTTAACTTTTTAATTTTATTTTTTATTTCCTCAATCACCTAAAATCAATGCCACAAACTTGATATATGCAATATATACCTGTCGACAATTATACTAGTCATAAGTAATACAGGACACTAAGAATACTATATTATCATTCCCATAGAGACTAAATAATAACACAAAGACTCTATATACTTTAATCAAGCCTAAACGATAAAAATGGAATAAAAAATATGATTAATTTGAAACTAAAAATATTCAAATCAACTAAATTAATATAAAATAAAATAAAAACTACCAAGGAATCTGGATCTACCACTATCTAATTATACTAACAAATTAATGAAGTAGGAACATCTCCACACATGAAAAAAATAATCTATCCATTAATTTTTCTAAGTTAGGAGAATTTAAAACTCTCCTTAGTTGGACTAATATATAAGCTATATTAGTAAGAGCCATGCAAGCCAAGAAACACAAATAAAAACCATCAACTCACCACCTTTCCATTGGCTTCATTATGGAATGAATATGGCTCAAATATGGATTAGAATAAGCCATGTGACTCTCGGCCACCACTAGCTTGCAGCAAGAACAATTTTGAACTCAACATTCGATAATGAAGAAGAAGAGAAGGCATGCATGTCTGATTTTATGCAGCACAATTTGGGACCTAAATCTTAGGATTTACAAGATCTTAATTAACATAAATTAAGGAAATAGTATGGCCTACTACCCAGCTATGGAATCCAACCAAAATAAAGGGTATGGGGAAGGATTATTTTCTTCATTTGCTTAACCATAATTTAAAGTAATGTACTAGAGTTTGCCTTCTTATAATTAATATTTCCTAAGTCCTAATGCTAGTTTGTAAGCTGATGGAACTAGATCTTATGCATGGGGAAGACTAAAAAATTACCTCCCAAGATGATGGTTTTGGGGTTAGTTTCTTCCTAACATATTTAGCTTATATTAGAGTCATGTTTGGTTAAGTTTGTACCAATATGGTTAGCTAAAGGTTAGTTTTATCTTTGTAATTTTTTCTCAATCTCTTACACTCTTGATATGAATGAAGAGTTGAATGAAATGGGCATCAACCCCTTTATCTATCTACTAGTATCGACAACCCCTAAATAGAGCCAAGTGCATAGTTTTTTTGATCCCTACAAAAATTACATTCTTTATCTTAAGTGTTAATACATTAAGTGGTGATTGTAGGTATTTGATTTCAAGGGTTACTTGAGGATCGATTTCATTCTTCTATCCTCTTTTCTATTCTATTTTTTATGCTGTTTGAATTCAGAACAAGTTCCATCATCAACACTTAGCATGATCCAATTTGTTTAGCAATGATGCATTAAATTGGTATCAAAGCTCAAGGTTGATAAATTAGGTCTTTCTCTTCTCAAATTCTGTACATTTTTTCATCATTTACATCCCTACATACAACCACTACCACCACCATCACTCGACCACCTTACCACCATTTGAACCACCATTTGGCTACCATTTAACTACTATACCACCATTTAACCATTACTCACCCACCATTCTCTATTACAACCAAACATAACAAAAAAAAATCCCCACCATTCAACCATAACCATTATTCTACCCTCTTATTTTAGTTTTTCAAATTCAATTCTTTATGAAAAATCAATAAGTTCGTAGAAGTTTGAGTCATGAAGATACACAAAACTTATGAAGGGATAGGGCTATTGAATCCTTACAAGAAGATATATGGAGAATATTAGGCATTTTGAAGTCTCTTACACCAAATGCTAACATTCAACCACCAAGAATAATTATGTCACCTAATGAAGAGGAGGAGAAGCCAAACCTAGAGGAAGAACCTATTAATTTTAGCTCTTCTTCTAGTGAGTCTCCTAGGCTTAAAGGAAGGAGGAGGTATGTTAGAAAAGATTCTTATCATGAAATCAAAATAGAAATTCTGATGTTTGATGTGTCACACTATCTAGAAGACATTTTAGAATGGGAGTTGAGGTGTAATAGGATGTTTAGGGCTAAATCTTATGATGGTGAGAAGCCTTTTAAGGGTGTGGTCCTCAAGTTTAAAGGGAATGATTCCTTATGGTGGGCGAAATTGTAATAACCTAAAAATTTGTTTAGCCTAATCCTGCATCATTAATGCCCTAACTTGATTCTAATATCAAGATATCTTATTTTTACCCCTAACTTAATTTCTTAATCCCAAAACTTTAACCAAAATTGAAACCTTGTGTAATTCATAAACAAAAATCAAAAACTATAAAATTTCCTCTAATCCTAACTATCTTGGCTAATCATAAATCACCTAATCTAATCCTAACCCCTAACCTCTTCTTCCTTTTTCTTTTCTTTTCTTTCCCTTTCTTTTTCTCCTTTTTTTTTCTTTTCCTTCTGCTCCTATGCCAACTTTGTGGAATGAAGGAGTTCTCTTCCCTTGCTACCTTTGTCACCCTCACGCACCACTATCATCTCACCATCACCCTACCTCCCACATGCACCATAACACCATCATCCCTGCCATCCCTCGTACCTATATTCTTTCTTATTCTCATCCTTACTTGGTTGATCAACACCGCCATCAAATCTCTAACCAATCTTCTTCTTCTTCTTTCTCTTATCCTTACGCAACCCACACTCATAACCATTACCTGCATTTTTATCACCAAACTCAACCATCATCTCCATTGTCACCATTTTTGGCCCTACACACCCATCACATGTCTCCTTTTCCCTCTATTTTCTTCTTTCCTGCTTCACACCATATGCACACGTACACATGACCATATACATACAAACATACATACATACACACACACACACATACATACCATAATCCCCTTCTTTTCTATTGGTTTGGCCTCAAATCTATCATTTCTATGTCAAAAATTTATTTCCTGAGTTCCCTCTTCCGTCTCCCATTTTCCTTCTATTTTCTTCTTCTTCCTCCTCCTTCTTTCCCTATTTTTGGCCTTCACACCACCCAATCTACCATCGAGCACCACCTTGGCCACCACTCGCCACCCTTTGGTTGGTAGACCAACTATTAAGGTCAGCCCAACCTTCCCTCATGGCATCATTCGCCATCGTCGTCAACCACCACCTCTTTTCCTTTCTTCCTCCTCTCGTGACACTTCAAAGTGCACAGCCTATGAATGGCCTTGCATGAATTAAATCTTTTGTTGCTGATGAGTTCATATTTTGACACATTTTATACCCTTATAATCTTAGTTTTTGGTAGTTCATTTAGCTAATATAGGGGATTAATTGTTGTTTTGTGCTTAAGTGGTAAAAATTACATAAAAATTATTATTTGAGCTAAAATGATATAAATTAAGTAAATTTATAATAAAATATTATTTATTAATATTTATTGAATTTAATTTTACAGGTATTATTTTTTTAAATAAAAGAAAAAAAAAGAAATTTGACCTTTAAACCAACGTCCCAATACCGAAGGCCCAAAGGCCTGAAAAAAAAAACGACGCCGAACGGAGACCTGGAGGAATGGAAAAGAAACCAAATGCAGCGCACAGGAGCACCGCACGAGGAAGAAGAGACAACAGCACATGGCCAAGGCTGACGTGGAGGTACGCACGGAATAGGGCTGAGGTGGAAAGGAGGCAGCAAAATTAAATTATAAAAAGAAGAGAAATGCAGAGACGGAGGGGGCGGCATTAATTAGTCGAGTAGAGCCTTCCGAGGCTCTGTGGTGTGCGGTAGCAAGGGGGACAAAGTCGTTAGGCTCCGATGGTGGAACGAAAAGAAACAGATGGAGTAGCGAGGGTTGCCTCTACTGTTAGGCACCCAAGAGGGCCCCCACAACAAGAAAGGGCAGAGCAAAGGCTCGGCATGATAGACAAGGAAGGAAGAGAGCCTTTACAAGCTCGACAGACGGGTGCACGGAACGAGAAATCACCGCCAGCAACAAAAAAAAAGAAAAAGAAAAAGAAATAATTGTATGAAAATTCAAGCAACGAGATAAGGAAGAAAATTTCGAGGAAGAATTTAATACCGATAGAATTTATTTCAGATAAAATTAATTTTTATTTGAATAAATTCTTGATCTTTTATTCAAAATTAATTTTGGTTATTTCTTTCTCTTATTTTTAATTTATATTTTAGATATATATTTCTGTGTAATTAATTCTTTATTTATGAGTGGTTGATTATTTATTGTTAGGGAATGAATTGAAACCCTAGACTATGGTTTGACTTATAATTTTATTTTCTTTGTTTCGTGAGATTGTTTCTTGACTCTATATTAATTGCTATTGTTTATATGTATGAATCTGTCAAGTATAGTTTATTTGGTGCATGCCTTGTACTGGTTCCTCATAAGTGACAATATGTAGGATTATTAGCCTACTAGGTGCCATCTAAATATACTAGAATTTATATGTATAAATTGCAATTAGGTTAGATAGCAATTCACCTAATCGTTTTGTGATTCTAACCTAAGTGGTAAAATGTTTCGATACGTGTGGGTCGAGGAAAGGAAATACAGCTAGACATGCTTTTTGTACTAGTTTGGGTACTTAGATTGACAGCCTTCCACTTACACTTAATGCATTAAATCTAGTTAAATATAGGAGCCGCTTGTTGCTGCTATACAGCTTGTATTTAATTGGGTTAATATTGGCACTTTTTTGTATTAATTTTATTAAGGGAAGTAATATAAGGTGTATAGACATGCTTTTGGTGTGCAACTTGGTCGATCTCTTTCTCATGATTAAAAGATGACTTAGAAATAAATATTATATTTTCAACCTAATCAAGTGGTGGATTTGTATTTCGTAACATATTTCTCATATCAGCGGTTTCCCATTATTTCTCATTATTTTCATTATTAGTTTATTTTATTATTATTTTGATAAACCCCCATTAGTATTTTTCTAATTTATTTATTTTAGGTTATTAAGTGTTTTTATTTTATTTATAGTTTAAGCTAGTTAGATAGAGGTGAGCCCTCTCAATCCCCGGTTTAGAACGATACCCTTATTTACTAGTGCTACATTTGACAACAAGAGGGTTTAAATTGCATGCCGGTTACGGTCGCACCAATTTTTGGCGCATGATCCGGGAAAATTGCCAAGTAGCACTATGCCAAATCAAAGGGTAATTTTAAATAAGCAAATGTAGTGGTAGCTAGAAGTGGTAAATCAAGTAAAGATAATTCTAATATAGTCAAGGAGAGTATTGAGCAAGTGGAAGAAGATCCTGCTATAAAAGAGGGGTAAAGCATGGAGAAATAAGAAAATAAAAGCAGAAATCGACAAACGAGTGATCAAACAGATAATTAACTGCAAGCTAAAAGTTCTTTAAATGGTAAATCCTCTACCATTCCTAAAAATGTTATAACTAATCCTATTTCTGCAGCTCCTTTTCCTAACAGGTTATCCAAATCAAAGAAAGATGAGAGTGATCAAGCAATTTTGGTTACATTTAAAAAGGTGCAAGTTAACATTCCACTCCTAGAGGCTATCAAACAAGTGCCTAAATATGCAAAATTCTTAAAGGATTTGTGCACCACAAGGAAAAGACTACGGGAAAAGGAAGTAGTGAAGATGAGTGAGCAATTGTCTGCGGTGATACAAAGGAAGCTACCTCCAAAATGCAAGGATCCTGGAAGTTTCACAGTTCCATACGTAATTGTTAACAATAAGTTTGAAAATGCTATGCTAGACCTAGGTGCATCTATTAATGTTATGCCATATTCTATTTATGCATCTTTAGGTTTAGGAGAGCTTAAGAAAGATAATGTGATCATTCAACTTGCTGATCGTTCTACCGCATTCCCTAAGGGACTTGTAGAAGACGTTCTTGTGTAGGTTGATACGCTTATTTTCCCAGCAGACTTTTATGTGCTGGATATGGACGATAGCATCTCAAGTCCAATGCCATTTCTATTGGGAAGATCTTTCATGAGAACTACTCGCACAAAAATAGATGTTCATACCGGTTCTCTTACCATGGAATTTGATGGGGAAGTCATAAGCTTCAACATTTTTAACACTATGAGATATCTCGTGGATGATCATTCTTGTTTTATTATTGAAACTATTGATTTGTTAGTATAGGATTATTTTGAGGAGAACAAGGAGGACCCATTAGAAACCACTCTTGTGAAAAGTTTAGGATTGGATAAAAAGGGGGAAATGATTCCATTAGAGGAAATAGAAGCAATACTGGCACCACATCTTGTGCATATGGTATCACACATGGAGGCAAACCCTCCATATCGGTATGGATTCCCTCCTCTTTCAATTCCTTTATCTACTAACAAACCCATAACTTCTGTGATTCAATCCCCCATATTAAAACTCAAACCATTATCAGATCACTTGAAGTATGCTTACTTAGGAGACGATGAAACCCTACGGTGATTATATCTTCAAAGTTAACAGATGAAGAAGAGAGGAAGCTCTTAGGAATTCTCAAGAATCACAAGACTGCTATTGGATGGATGCTAGCAGACATCAAGGGAATAAGCCCTACTATGTGTGTTCATCACATACTTCTTGAGGATGGAGCAAAGCCAACTAGAGAAGCTCAACGTAGGCTTAATCCTCCTATGATGGAAGTAGTGAAGAAAGAGATCATCAAGTTATTGGATTGTGGAGTTATCTACCCTATCTCAGATTCTAAATGGGTGGCACCTATACATGTGGTGCCTAAGAAGTCAGGGGTTACAGTGGTGAAGAACGAGGAGAATGAACTTGTCCCTCAAAGGACAGTGATGGGATACCGAGTATGCATTGACTACAGGAAGCTGAATGCCACGACAAGGAAAGACCACTTCCCACTACCATTCATTGATCAAATGCTCGAGAGATTGGCTGGTCATTCATACTATTTTTTTCTTGATGGCTACTCTGATTACACTCAAATTCACATAGCGGAGGAGGATCAAGAGAAGACGACTTTCATATGTCCATTTGGTACATTTGCCTACCGATGCATGCCCTTTGGGCTATGCAATGCCCCTGGTACTTTCCAAAGATGTATGGTTAGTATTTTCTCTGAATACATTGAGAAAATTATTGAGGTTTTCATGGATGACTTTAGTGTCTTTGGTGACACTTTTGAATCTTGTCTCAAAAATTTGACTTTAATTTTGAAACGATGCAAGGAAACTAACCTTGTACTTAATTGGGAAAAGTGTCATTTCATGGTGACACAAGGAATTGTACTTGGTCATGTTGTATCATCTAGAGGGCTAGAGGTTGATAAGGCTAAAATAGATACTGTGCGTTACTTACCCTCTCCCACTTGCGTGAGAGAGGTGCGTTCTTTCCTTGGACATGTAGGTTTCTATCGCAGGTTTATAAAAGACTTCTCAAGTATTGGACAACCATTGACACGCCTCTTACAGAAGGAGGTGATATTTGAGTGGAATAAAGAATGCCAACAAGCATTTGACGAGCTAAAAAGGCTCTTAACTACTGCTCCAGTGATATTACCACCAGATTGGTCCCTACCATTTGAAATCATGTGTGATGCCTCTGACTATGCAATTGGGGTAGTTTTAGGGCAAAGAAAGGATAAAAAGCCATACGCCATCTACTACGCTTCAAGGACTCTAAATGATGCTCAGTTGAATTACTCAACTACCGAGAAAGAACTATTGGATGTGGTATTTGCTCTTGAGAAATTTAGGTCATATTTGCTTCAAACTAAAGTTACCATATTTACTGACCATGCAGCTTTGAAGTATCTGCTGTCTAAGAAAGACGCAAAGCCATGATTGATACGATGGGTACTCTTATTACAAGAATTTGATGTGGAAATTAAGGACAAGAGAGGTAGTGCAAACGTAGTGGCACATCATCTGAGCCGAATGTTCAAGATGGTGAACCTATACCATTGATCAAGAACTTTCCAGACGAGCAGCTCTTTGGGATACAGGTAAGTACACCATGGTTTGCTGATATCGTAAATTATTTAGTAACAAACAAGTTTCCTAATGACATGCCACGATCTATAAGAACTAAAATTAGAAAAGAGGCATCCCAATATGTTTGGGATGATCCCTATTTGTGGAAATTTGGTAATGATGGTATAATTAGGAGATGTGTCCCTGATTTAGAATTCGAGCATATTCTAGCACATTGTCATACATTGCATTGTGGGGGACATTTTGGTGCTAAAAAGACTACCTTCAAGGTCCTTAAAGAAGGTTTTTATTGGCTAACACTATTTAGCGATGCCAATGATTACTGTAGGCGATGTGATAGATGTCAGAGATCAGGTAATATTGGTCATAGAGACCAAATGCCCTTAACTTCTATTATAGCTGTAGAAATTTTTGACGTATGGGGCATTGAATTTATGGGACCCTTTCCATCTTCTAAAGGTTTCCTCTATATTCTTCTTGCAGTAGAATATGTATCAAAATGGGTGGAAGCAATTGCCACCCGGACTAACGATTCTCGTGCAGTTGCAGGGTTCCTTCAATCTCACATTTTCTCTGGGTTTGGTATGCCTAGAGTAATCAATAGTGGTGGAGGATCAAATTTTTGCAATAGGACAATTGAAGCCTTGCTACGTAAGTATGGGGTGACACATAAAGTCTCTACACCCTACCATCCTCAAACTAGAGGGCAAGCCGAAGTTTCCAACCGAGAAATAAAGAAGATCCTAGAGAGAACTGTGAGCCCAAATCGAAAGGACTAGAGCCAAAGGCTAAATGATGCTTTATGGGCTTATAGGAAAACCTATAAAACACCCATAGAAATGTCTCCCTTTCGACTTGTTTATGGAAAGGCATGCCATCTACCAGTGGAGCTTGAATACAAGGCATGGTGGGCTGTTAAGAACTTGAACATGAGTATCGACTCTGCTGGAATGCATAGGAAGCTAAAACTTCATGAATTAGAAGAAATAAGGGATGACGCTTTTGAAAGTGCTATGGTATATAAGGAGAAGACAAAAGCTTTTCATAATAAGATGATTCGTGGAAAGTCATTTGTCGTGGGACAAAACGTGCTACTCTACCATTCTCGTCTTCGCTTATTTCCAGGTAAGTTGCATTCTAGATGGGTTGGTCCTTTTATTCTTACTAATGTTTTCCCTTATGGATCAATACAGATCAAAAGCGAGAAGACGGGGAATGAGTTCAAGGTAAACGGTCACAGGCTTAAGCCCTATTATGAGTCATTCATGGAGCATAACGTTGAAGAAGTGCACCTACAAGATGGACCCACACCGAGCGAGTAGACCACTACAACGTTAGGCTGAAGACATAAAAACAAGCGCTTCTTGGGAGGCAACCCAATTTCATGAGGGAGTTTTTCTATCCTTTAGTTATTTATTTATTTATTTATTTTCTCCATGCATTAAATTTCATGTTTCCTTGGTTGTTTACACATTGAGGACAATGTGTGATTTAAGTGTGGGGGTGCGTGTGTTTTATGTGTGAAAAAAAATGAAAAAAAATGTTTTGATTTTTTTAGAGTGTTTAATTTTTTATTTTTTTAGAGTGTTTAGTATTTTTAGAGTCTTAGGAACCCTTAACTAGTTAATGAGGAATATATCTTTGAAATCTAACAAAAAGAGGATCATGAAATCGAGATAAAGTAAGTGGGTATTTTTTGTGTTAATTTTGATATAGGGAACATATATCTATGTGCCTAAGTTTGAATGGAGAAAGAATATGTATGATTGTCTAATCACTGACATGGAATGTTTAGATTCGTCACATTCCTTAGTGAGCTTTTGAACCATATATACCTTCTTTTTCTGAGCGAATTTACACAAAATCATTTACTTTTCTTGGCTTCAAAATTTTTCTTTGTAAACATCATATATGTTTAATTTCTTTGATCAAATTAATTTCCATTGATCTTGTAATGGGCTATAGAGATTACTAGAACTTACTCTTGTGCTATTCGAAGCTTATAGTCAAAACATGCTCTGATTGAGAAAATGATAAAGGTAGCTTAGGATTTTCCATCACATGACCAAATAGCTTAACCTGATTTGTGTATACATGATGTACACCCATAGAAACCCTTTTGAACCTATACATGGAACATACATTTTTTTTTCATTACCCTCATTAAATAACCGTTGGGCCCTAATCTCCTTACCTTTGCTTAAAGCTAGTGGAAGGAAATCAAATCGTTATGAATGTAAAGAGTGGTTGTGTATGTGTGTATGTGAAAGAAATATATGTATTTATGCTAAGAAAGGGGATTGGTTATGTTGGTGGAGAGAAAAAAAATTTGAAAAAGAAGAAAAAAAAATGAAAATTGTCAAAAAAAATGTTAGGATATAAGGAAGAGAGGGAGTTATGGAGATTATGTTGAAAATGTTCTATTCATGTTACATTTTATTGAGAAGGTGGAGAGGTGTATCATTAATATTTGATGTGGAGCTATGCTTATATTTCATCTAATTATTAGATTCCACTAGCTCTTGATCTTTTTAGCACCACACTCCTAAAATACTCCATACCCTTCTTTACCTTAAACCCCGCTACAACCAATAAGTAAATCCTATTTGATTCTTGAGATGAGCAGCCTTTGATCTGTTGGAGATTAGTCACAAAAGTTAAGCATATGGTTCGGTTCATTTGGAAAATATTTGGTATCTTTCATGAGGTTTTATTTACAAGAACATGAGCCTTCGTTGTTTATATATGTGATTCGTTTGTTATCTTTATCATCTTATCTCACATACATGAGTGTTTCTATACATTTGTAGCCATGAATCTAAGTGAAAAAAAAGAGGGTATCCATAGTGAGGATGAATCTTGATGTAACTAAGGCGTGGTAGATTTTCATCCATATTATTGATCTGTTCATACCTGCCATGTTTATGTGTGAACTATATGTTGAAATTGATTCTTTAAATCTCCCAATGCTGAATCTTGATTGATTGCTAATCTTGGCATTTGAAAGTAAAAGATTCTGAGACAAAAATGGTTAAGGGTGTTAGGTATGTTTTTTATTTTATTTTATTTTATTTGTGTGTGATTTTGTGGGTATATCATCTGCGAAACCCTCACGAGACCTTACTTGTCCTCGATGGGTGACCTAGGGGTTTAAAGGGCTTGTTGCACATGCTAAGTGTAATCGTGAGACCTACGAAAGTGGCTATTTAATTTAATTTTATTTGTTTAGAGTAATAACTTGCTTGAGGACAAGCAAGAAGATAAGTGTGGGGGTGTGATACGTTCATATTTTGACACATTTTATACCCTTATAATCTTAGTTTTTGGTAGTTCATTTATCTAATATAGGGGAATAATTGTTGTTTTATGCTTAAGTGGTAAAAATTACATAAAAATTATTATTTGAGCTAAAATGATATAAATTAAGTAAATTTAGAATAAAATATTATTTATTAATATTTATTGAATTTTATTTTGCAGGTATTATTTTTTTAAATAAAAGAAAAAAAAAGAAATTTGACCTTTGGACCAACTGCCGAAGGCCAAAGGCCCAAAGGCTTGAAAAAAAAATGATGCCGAATGGAGACCTGGAGGCATGGAAAAGAAACCAAACGCAGCGCACAGGAGCGCCGCACGGGGAAGAAGACCCAGCTGCACATGGCCAAGGCTGACGTGGAGGTACGCACGGAATAGGGCTGAGGTGGAAAGGAGGCAGCAAAATTAAATTATAAAAAGAAGAGAAATGCAGAGACGGAGGGGGCGACATTAATTAGTTGAGGAGAGCCTTTCGAGGCTCTGTGGTGTGCGGCAGCAGGGGGAATAGAGTCGTTAGGCTTTGACGGTGGAACGAAAAGAAACAGACAAAGTAGCGAGGGTTGCCTCTGTCGTTAGGCACCAAAGAGGTCCCCCACAAAAAGAAAGGGCAGAGCAAAGGCTCGGCACGACAGACAAGGAAGGAAGAGAGCCTTTACAGGCTCGGCAGAAGGGCGCACGGAACGAGAAATCACCGCCAGCGACAAAAAAAAAAGAAAAAAAAGAAAGAATTGCACGGATATTCAAGCGCCGAGATAAGGAAGAAAATTTTGAGGAAGAATTTAATTTTGGTAGAATTTATTTCAGATAAAATTAATTTTTATATGAATAAATTCTTGATCTTTTATTCAAAATTAATTCCAGTTATTTCTTTCTCTTATTTTTAATTTATATTTTAGATATATTTCTGTGTAATTAATTCTTTAATTATGAGTGGCTAATTATTTATTGTTAGGGAATGAATTGAAACCCTAGACTATGGTTTGACTTATAATTTTATTTTCTTTGTTTCGTGAGATTGTTTCTTGACTCTATATTAATTGCTATCGTTTATATGTATGATTCTGTCAAGAATAGTTTATTTGGTGCATGCTTTGTTCTGGTTCCTCATAAGTGACAGTATGTCAGATTATTAGCCTGCTAGTTGGCCATTTAAATATACTAGAATTTATATGTATAAATTGCAGCTAGGTTAGATAGCAATTCACCTAATCGTTTTGTGATTCTAACCTAAGTGGTAAAACGTTTCGATATGTGTGGGTCAAGGAAAGGAAATACAACTAGACATGCTTTTTGTACTAGTTTGGGTACTTAGATTGACAGCCTTCCACTTACACTTAATGCATTAAATCTAGTTAAATATAGGAGCCGCTTGTTGCTGCTATACTGCTAGTATTTAATAGGGTTAATATTGGCGCTTTGTCGTATTAATTTTATTAAGGGAAGTAACATAAGGTGTATAGACCTGCTTTTGGTGGGCAACTTGGTCGATCTTTTTCTCATGATTAAAAGATGACTTAGAAATAAATATTATATTTTCAACCTAATCAAGTGGTGGATTTGTATTTCCCCAACATATTTCTCATATCTACGGTTTCCCATTATTTCTCATTATTTTCATTATTAGTTTATTTTATTATTATTTTGATAAACCCCCATTACTATTTTTTTATTTATTTATTTTAGGTTATTTAGTGTTTTTATTTTATTTTTAGTTTAAGTTAGTTAGATAGAGGTGAGCCCTCTCAATTCTCTGTTTAGAACGATACCCTTATTTACCTGTGCTACATTTGACAACAAGAGGGTTTAAATTGCGTGTCGGCTACGGTCGCACCAGTTTCATAGTTGTGCAACTATTGCATTTTTCGGCCATGTGTCTTTTCTCCTCTTAACCTATTGTGCACTGTTGCTGCACAATTATGCATCTTTTTTTCTCTTGACTAGAAGTTGCATCGCTTACTGCATGGTCGTGCAACTTCCCATTTTTGGATATGCAACCCTATTTTTACCCCGAAATCTCATCTAAACACAACAAAAATTTAACCATAGCTCCACTACATATTCCTCTACACTTTTATATAATTCAAGCTTCCATTTGACTCTTATTAATTCCATTTATGCCCTCCTCTACCCTAACTTCCTTGTTGATTTTAATCTTCAATTCTTATCATATTTTTATCTTATTTTTCATAGGTGATATTTTAATGATCTCATAGGAAGTGTTGGATTTGCATGCATAGAGCCCGATGTCTTTATTAGTAAGGATATATGTTATAGCTAGGATTTTATGTGATACTTGTATTTTTGTATGTGCTTTTGTGTTGAGTATATTGTATTGAATACTTTATTTATGGAAATGTTATGAAATGATATTCTTGAGAGTAATGAAATTATGTATGTAAATTTTGGATACATGATATGTATGGAAAACTAAGGAAATTTACTTCAGATAATGATCAAAAAAATTTATGTTTTGGGTTTATTAAGGCTTTAAGAGAATACAATTGTTTTAACTACCTTGAGGGTATTATAATCATTTGACGATTTTTATATGGCTATACTTATGTTGTTCAATTGTATGTCTTGTGCATTTATATGAGTTTAGCATGATAATATACAATGAACTTTGAATAAGATACTAATCATTTAAAGTGAAAGATCACATGAGTTGGGCCAAGGTGTGTATATGGGTCTGTTCCACTAGATAATAATAGTGTCTTAGGTGTGTTATCCCCGAGTGGTGCTTTAGTTCGTTCCATTGGATTAAAAATAGTAGGCCCCATACTCAACGTGATTGAAAATACGATTAAGAGATAAATTATAAATGGAAAGATACTAATCATTTAAAGTGAAAGATTACGTGAGTCAGGACTGAGGTGTTGAGTTCATTCCACCGAATAATTATAGTATCTCGGGTGTGTTTTCCTTGAGAAGTGCTTTAAACCATTCTATTGGTTTAATAATAGTGGCTTAGGAGTATTTTACTTCAAGAGGTGTTGGCTTTATTCCACTGGATAATAATAGTGGCTTGGGTGTGTTATCCCCAAGAAGTGTTTTAGACCATTCCACTGGTTTAAGAATAGTGGGGTCCATGAATTCAACGTAAATAAAAGATTAGAATATGGTATATCTAATGAAAGACTTAGAATTAGTAATTATTTATAATTCTTTGATTTTATGCATGTATGTTTTCTTATGAGAATTCTTATAACCCTAATTGACTGTACCATTACCTTACTCAATACGTAGTGTACTAATCATTCATTTTATGGGTGCTACTTAATCCAACTAGTAGAAGACCTAGATGTATATGTGTAGGTTGATGAGGACGAGATGGATGAATTAGCAGCCTTTGATGCTATATATGTGGAGGAGTGATTTCTCTTCTATCAGGGTTAGAGCATAGAGCCATGTTATTCGAATGATAGTTTTACCTAGATACCTTTTTGGACTCTTAGTTCCATAGGAACCCTTTTCTTGCATTTTTGATATTATAATTGGAGTTGATCTATAAATACTTATTTGGTGTTATTAAAAGTTATCTCATTTCTTGCTATCATGTTTTAAATTTTCTAATTGTTTTGCCTTGTGAATTATGTAAGGATGGTGGGGTAAGCTAGACTTATGTTAATTACGGTTGTAACACCCAACTATTTGATTATATGCTTTCACTTAAAATGAAATTTCCCCATAGTAATTTTTGGGGTGTTATAGAAATTGGTGCATAAGATGGGAAGGAAAGGAAATTTCTAAGTGAGAATTTGGACAAATATGAAGAAGTTGATGAGGGAGAGGTTCTTACCATCTTCTTATATTCAAGACCTTTATAATAAAATATCTTCTTTAAGCTAAGGGTCCATGAGTGTAGGAGATTATATTAAGGAGTTTGAAAAACTCGTTATGAGACTTAGCTTAGAGAAAGTTGAGGAGCATAAGATTCTTAGGAGTTTTAAAAAGTGACATTAATAGGTTTGTGAAGATTTACAAATACTATACTCTACATGAATTATTTCATCTAGCTACTATGGTGGAGAAGCATAAAAAAGATAAAAGTAGTTTGAAATTTTTAGTAGTAAAGTCATACTATGGCACACAAAAGGAGTCACCTAAGACACCTACTAAACCTTAGAAATTTGATGTTAAGGGTAAATAAAGGTAAGAAACTGGTGAGGCCAATAGAAGAGAAGGAGTGACATGCTTTAAATGTCAGGGAATTGGGAATTATAAAAATAAATGCCAAAAAAAAAGGATGATACCTTAATTGACCTAGAGGAGTTTCCATTAGAGGAGGAAGATGGAGATGAGCATTCAACCATGGAGGAGGAGGCCAAAGTTAAGGAGGCCCCATCGGATTTTTGAGAGGCCTTGACAGTGAGAAGGGTGTTACATGTAAAGGATTTCTTAGATGAGGAGTCCCAAAGGAAAAATATATTTTATACTAAGCACACAATACTTGGTAAAATATGTTCCCTTATTGTTGATGGGGGTAGAGGTGTAAATGTGGATTCTTGTACTCTTATAGAGAAGCTTAATTTGCCCACTACTACTCATGCTAGACCATATAAGCTTAAAGGGCTTAATGATGGTTCTATGGTTGAGGTCACTAATCAAGTTTTTGCTCCATTTTCCATAAGGAAAACTTACCAACATAGAGTTATTTTTGATGTAGTTCCCATGGATGCATGCCATTTGTTACTAGATAGGCGTTGGCAATATGATAGGCATGTCAAGCATAATGGGAGA
Organism: Tamarix chinensis; assembly: GCA_030549775.1. NCBI lineage: Eukaryota > Viridiplantae > Streptophyta > Magnoliopsida > Caryophyllales > Tamaricaceae > Tamarix > Tamarix chinensis. The sequence continues at coordinate 57,212,113 of CM060177.1, read as the reverse complement.
ACGAATAGTTATAGCTTTAAATATACCAACAATGATATTGTACTCACGCGCCTCAGCATTTGATCCTCACTTGTTAAGGAGGATCTAAATTGTTAAAAACAATTATGCTCATAGATGGGAAGGGGTTAGAGAAGGCCATAGGAAAGGGAAAACCCATGTATTTCTTATTAGTTATTGAAAATAATGAGAATTGTAGTCCACTTGACCCAAGGGTCAAGAACTTGCTAGGTGAGTTTGGGGATGTTTTCCCAAAGGAGCTACCTAGTGAGTTACTCCGATAAGGGGCATGGAGCACCAAATTGATTTTATTCTTGATGCTAAACTCCATAACAAACCGACATATAGATGTAACCTAAAGAGACCATGAGTTGCAAATACAAGTTGAAGAATTTTTGTAAAAGGGTTTCATTAGGTAATCACTTAGTCCATGTGCAGTACCAACTATTTTAATGCCAGAGAAGGATGGCTCAATGAGAATATGTGTTGATAGTAGAGGTATCAGCAACATTAATATCAAGTATAGGTATCCTATACCTAGGCTTGATGATATACTAGATTGCTTACTTGGGGCAAGGGTATTTTCTAAGATTGATTTGAGGTGTAGCTTCTACCAAACTAGAATGAAGGAAGAACATAGATGGAAGAGTGCTTTCAAAACTAAAGGAGGTTTATATGAGGGGATAGTCATGTCATTTGGATTTTCCAACACATCAATAACCTTCATGAGACTCATGGATGATGTCCTCACACCCTTATTCTTTCAGTTTGTGGTTATGTACATTGATGATATTCTTGAATACTCCTTTAGTAATGATGATCATGTAAGGCACTTAAAGCTTGTATTCTTAACCCTTATAAGCAAAAAATTGTACAGTAAACTAGATAAACATGACTTCTTTTTTCTAAAAGTCACATTTCTAGGACTTTTTGTATCTCAAGATGGTATTTCCATGGATGAGTAAAAGGTGGAGGTAATAGTAATGTGGCTTACACCAGCATCCATAACTCACATTAGATCATTTCATGGGCTTGCCTCATTCTATAGGCAGTTCATAAAATGATTTAGCACTCTTCTAGAACCCATCACAGAATGCCTCAAAAAGGGAAAATATAAGTTGACCAAGACCGCACAAGAATCCTTTGAGGTGATTAAAGGTAAGTTGAGTGATGCCCTAGTATTAAGGTTGCCTAAATTTAACAAGGTGTCCAAATTTGAGTGTGGTGTAACAATAGTGGGCATTGGAGAGGTTTTACTACAAGAAGGGAATCCGATATCCTTCTTTAATGAAAATCTCAATAACTCAAGATCCAATTATAGAACCTATGAAAAATAATTCTATGCTATTTTTAGGGATTTAGATCATTAGTCTCATTACCTTATACCATCACAAATTATATGGCATACCAGTTACGAGTCCTTAAATTACATATATGTGAAACATAAGCTCTAACCTAGGAATGATAGATGGGAATATTTTTTACAATCCTTCTCATTTGTAGCTTGACATAAAAGTGGCAAAACTAATGTTGTAATAGATTCCCTCTCTAAAAGATATTGTATGTTGTCATTGCCAGAAGTAAGAGTCTTAGGATTTGGATGCTTAAAGGAACTCTATAAGAATGGTGAATACTTTTCAAGTTTATTTGAAGATCAAGATAAGGTTTGAGGTCACTACCTTATTTAATAAGGTTTCCTTTTCAAGGGAAAAAAGTTGTGCATTCCCAAGTGTTCCATCAGAGAGTTGCTGATTTGAGAACTTGTGATATACTCCAGGAATATTTTTATTGGCCTAGGATGGTAGTAGATGTATAATCAATTGTGGAACGGTGCTTTACTTGCTAAAAGTCAAATATTCACTTCTAGAAAATACTTTATACTCCATTGCCTATCCCACATCATCCTTAGGATCATGTGAGTATAGAATTCATAGTAGAATTGCCTAGAACATAAAGGCAAAACAATGCCATTATGGTGGTGGTAGATCCATTTTCTAAGAGGACACATTTTATCCCATACCATAAGATAGATGATGCCTCTTATATTATTGATCTATACTTCAAGGAGATATTTAGGTTATATGGTATTCCTAAATAAATTATTTTTAATTGGGATACCAAATTTCTTAGCTACTTGTTGAAGATGTTATAGAGGTTGGTCAGTACTAGGCTTCTTTTTATTATAGCCTATCACCCACAAATATATGGTCAAACAGAATTCACTAACCATTCCATTGCTATTTTTTAAGGATTTTGGTTCGCAAATCCTTAAGGGATTGGGACACAAAGCTTAGTCACCCAAAGTGTGCTGCTAATTGGTCTCCTACTTATGCAACCCGTTTTTCTCCTTTTGAAGTGATTTATGGAGTAAATGTCATCACTCCCATTGATTTCATTCCTATCCCAATTGAAGTATAAGTCAATTATGAAGCAAAAGATTGGGCAAAAGAATTTAATAAGTTACATGAGCAAGTGAGGTCGAGAATTAAGAGAGTTAATGAGCCTTATAAGTGTATAAGCTAGTAGATCTAGTTTGGATTAACTTTATAAAGGATAGTTCACTTATAGGAGGAATAAAAAACTAAGGCTAAAGAGTGACAGACCATGCAGAGTGCTTGAAAAGATTTGTAACAACACATATAGGTTGGAGCTTTCAACATAACTAGGGGATATATCAAACAAATTTAATGTGGGAGATTTACTTCTCTTCTTGTTTTGTGAGCCTTATGAAGATAGGGAAGGTCCTTCTAAACAGGGGAAGGATGATGGAAGATCATCCCCCAAACATGATAACAATAATGTATTCATTAATTTTTTAAGTTAGGATAATTTTGAACTCAACATATAAGCTAGATTCATACGAGCCATGTAAGCCATGAAAAAAAAAATTAAATCCATCAACTCACCACCTTTACATTGGCTTCATTATGGCTTGAATATGGCTCAAATATGGATTGGAAGAAGCCATGTGACTCTCGGCCACCACTAGCCTACAGCAAGCACAATTTTGAACTCAACATTCGAAAATCAAGAAGAAAAGAAGGCATGCATGTCTAATTTTGTGAAGCATGATTTGGGGCCTAAATATTATGATTTCAAAGACCTTGATTAAAATAAATTAAGGAAAAAATATTGCCTAATACCCAACTATAACAGCCGGCCAAAAGAAAGGGCATTAGGAAGGATTATTTTTCTTCATTTGCTTAAACATAAGTTAAAGTAGTGTACTAGAATTACCTCTTGTAATTTATATCTCCTAAGTACTAATGCTAGTTTGTAAGCTAATGGTACCAGCTATTATACATGGGAAAGAGTGGTAATAGGCACAAAAATTAGCTTCCAAGCTAATGGTTTTGGGGTTAGTTTCTTCCTATCATAGTTAGCTTATATTAGAGTCATGTTTGGTTAAGTTTGTACCCATATAGTTACCTAAGGTTTAGTTGTGTATTTATAATTTTTTCTCAACCTCTTAAACTCTTTATATGAGTGAAAAGATTAATGAAATAGTCATCAACCCCTTTGGCTATCTGCTAGTATTGACAACCGCCCAACAAAGCTTAGTGCATTGTTTTGTTGATCCTTCAAAAATCTTACATTCTTTATCTTAAGTGATAATACCGTTAGTGGTAATTTTAAATATTTTATCTCAAGGGTTACGTGAGGATAAAATTCATTCTTCTATCCTTTTCTCTATTCTATTTTCTTTTTTGTTAGAATTCAGCCAAAATTGGATCATCAACACTTAGTATAACCTAATTTGTTTAGCAATTATGCATCAGTTGATTAATTACCTAATCTTTTCCAATTACTATGCATCAATGGAAATATTTAACGAATACACTCTCTTGAACTATGTAGTCCTATCACCAATTATCAGTCTTGCTATTTCCAATAGAATAATTTAAATAAAAGATAATGTTTTAGGTTCAATTAATTATTTATCCTTCCCCAAAATTGTATAAATCATGTAATTGTTCTCACAACCCATTCAATTCATATTTGTGCTATTTAATCCAAAGTGGTGAATTAGCTATCACACCTTTTCTTGACTTATTATACACTAATTAAAGGTTGTTAGTCTATTAATTAGGTATAACTCAGAACAATAGCATAAACCACATAGAATAATCCATTAATTAAGGATTCAATTAATCTAATAGTATAAATAATAAGTTTTCACCATATTATTAGTAAAAGAAAATTATAAAATGATAAAAAATTAAAAAAAACTAATTAAAATAAATAAAGCATTCAAATTATACATAAAATATTGAACTTCAAAAATATTTGAATATAAAACTATAGCACTTCAAATTCAAAATAAGAGCAAAAAAATATGGCTGATAGAATTGAAATAAGTTTCTTCTTGGCTAGGCACACCTCACCTACTTTTTCTCATTTCTTTTCTTTGGGTTTCATGCCCCTTCTCCTAACACTGCCTTCTGTTTTTTTTCTTGTTCTATTCTATCTCAAACACTACACCTTTTCATCTTTTTCTTTTTTCCTTTTCATCTTCACTTTTTCTCTCTCTAACTCCCTAATTCCTCTCCTTTCTTTCTCTATTTCTTTCCTCTTGCTCTACGCTTGAATGCTTTCCCCAGACCCTATTTCTTCTCTCTTCTATGGGTCATCTTCCCCTTTTTTTCTCCTTCTAGGCACCAACCCTTTTGTTCCCTTTCTTGGCTTGTTCTCCATTTTTCTGTTGAAACTCTCCTTTCTTTTTGTTTTTCTTTTGTTCTTTTTTTTTACTTGGGCCCTTTCCTGGATACTAGCCATCTTCCTAGGATTTTGACCTTTTGGGCTTTGGTTGTTTAGGCCAGGATCTATTTGATAACTTTTTTTTTATTAACAAAAGAATACCTATAAAAATATAATTAACTAAATTAATAAATTATCTTATAACTTAAATCCATAATTTTATATCATCTTAGCTCAAATAATTAAATATATGACATTATTTTCACTTAATCACAAAATTATATTTTTTCTCATATATTATTCAAATAAAAGGACAAAAAATATAATTAAAAGGGTATAAAATATATAAAAATATTTTTTATCATTATTGTGTAAGAAAATAAAAAAAGATTAATTTTGGTGTGTTGGTACGGTAGTTATCTCAATGCCTACCTTGGTATTGTTTTATAAAATATGTAAAAATATCCATTTATTACTGTTGTGTAAGAAAATAAAAAAGATTAATTTTGGTGTGTTGTTACGGTAGTTGCCTCAACGCCTACCTTAGTGTTGTTTTGGATTTATTGGTTCAGTAGTTGCCTCAGTGCCTTACCTCCGTATTATTTTGGATTTATTTGTTTGGTACTCCCTTAAGTGCCTTACCGTGGAATTATTTTAGAATTGTTGGTTCGGTATCCCTCAATGCCCTACCCTGGTATTTAGAATTCATTCAAATTTATTGATTCGTTGGTTTCCTCAGTGCCCCTTACTATTTAAAATATAATTGATTTGGTGGATATGAGATAATGAAGTGAAGTAGTATGTTTTTACCACTTTTCTTGACATTTTATGTTTTATATGAAAATCCATAATTGTTACATGTGGTCTTGTTACATGCTTTGTGTTCCAGTATGATTTAAAATTTTTGTGTCTCTATATTCAATGTGGTATGTTTTCTATTATGAGGTATTATATTTATGAGGAATTTATATTGATAGTAATTTTGTAGATCATTACGTGAAGGGTATGGAGTGGCTCTAGGTGTTTTATAGGGACAAAGAAGAGAGTCCTTGGGAAGAGATATAATGTTTGGTATGGGCTTTTGGGTCTAAGAGTTAAAACAAACTGGTGTTACACCTTAGGGTATGTGTTTTTGATATAATTGGGTTATCTTTGAACTCTTATGTCCCTTCACATTTTTTTATTTCCATTTTTTACAACTATATTATCCACAACTTTAATTTATGTTACATCTCATATTTCTACTATTTTACTTTGCTTATGGTTTGTTCTAGCCTTAGAATTTGGTATGAGAAAGTTGGAGGAACTAGAGTTATGTTAAGTGTGGCAATAATAACTAGTAATTTAGTAATTAGCACTTACATAAAACAAAATTTTTGAGTAGTAAAAATGATGGTGCTACAACTTGTGGTTGGTCATAACCTTCTTGATTTTGGTATGATGGAGGTCTATAGTTATTCCCATACCTTAGGTTGGGATGATCCCTCCCTCCTAATTTATGAGCTAGGGCATAGGGATCATATTGTGGGTTTCCCTGAGGTCCACCTATCACATTTACTTGTTACACTTCTTGCAAGGTGGGATATGCATCAGTAGCATGACTCAAATATGAACAAATTTTGCATATTTGGCATAAGACTCCCCCTTTCATCACCTTTTCAACTAAGGAAGTCAAAATTTTTAATTTTTCTTTAAGTTATATTATACTTATCTCCTTTACATGGTGGTATGAAGATGTATTATTTAAAGTACAAAAGTATTAGGAATTAGACACCACAATAGATATTAGCTTCCTACCTTTAGTTAGGGACTTATCTACTAATGCTTCGCCACTAGCAACATTTATCATATTACCGTCCATGGGCATTAGTGACTCATAGAAATACTATACTAATAATTTTTTTTTATTAATTTTATGGTTAGGATAACAACCACATAGTTTTTTTAAATAATTCCTAATATTCATGTAAAGACTCTCCTCTCTCCTACCTAATACCACATATTTCTTTTCTAATATTTGTGGCACTAGAAGATGGAAAGTATTTTTCAAGAAATAGTTATTGCATATATACCCAAGTGTGAAAACATCCACCAGGAAAATCATATAAACACTCCTTTTTAGCATCAATCATAGCAAAATGAAAATCTTTTAATTTAAGTTGATCTACACTTACTCCTGCTAGTTTCATACTAGAACATGATATATGAAATTCCTTGAGAAATATGTTTAGATAATTAATATATCTTGATCTAAAGGATATAATATCTCAAAAACCTATAAAAATAGGAAATACATGTATCAGTCTATGTCCAATATTAGACTCATCATATTAATAAAGATAATTAAAGTAAATAATCTCAGGATTAAAACTAGGAGTTGTAAGCTCCTTCAATGTTCGGTTTACCATTGGTTCTTCAATAAGTTCCTCAAAATTGTCTTTGATGCTCTCTTTATATGATGATGAACTATCACTTAGAGGAAAATGTAACACCCCTAATTTATGAATAATTTTTTATTTTATTTTGAAAAAAATGTAGAAGTGTTTGATAAGCAAAACCGGGAGATGTTACCCCCACATCAACCATTAAAGAGGTGTAATTATCACTTAACCCGTACCTGATACAAGGTTAAATGGAACAACGAATGAAAATATGCACGCTTATAACAATAAAAAACATTATAGTGATAACAAAGATAGGAACAATAATATATATATATATATATATATATATATATATATATATATATAAAGAGTATGAGAGATTACAAAACCTAAATATAGGAAATTAAATCCATGAGTTTAAATAAGAAAAAGAAAAAAAATTTCCCAATGTAGTGGGAAAAACACCTCTTATTGGTTATCATAACTCTTAAGCATAAATATAAATCTCCAACCCCAAGTAATGGCTAGCTATATTCCCACGTCATCACGATCACCTTACTCTAACTAATAATCCTACCACTAAAAATTATCCTTTGTTCCCCAGATCAAAAGATAGATCATCATAGTGAGCACACAAGTGTAGTATTAATAAAATAAAGTACTCATAAAAGAAACTAATTGAAACATGGTAAGGATCATGCATCTTATTGAAGCCATTTATTAACATGGTGATAAATGTACCAATATAAATTAACACTTAGGTTCATGGGAGTAATACAATCTTACTTTCTTGTAGGGAAATCATGGTAAAATAATAATACGATAAATGCATCAGAATCCACATAATGTAAACAATATTATAGATCTTCCTTTAGTGATAACATAAATTCCACTTATTAAAATAGTTTGTTCAAACACACCTAGTTATTTAACATGGAAACAAAATTAATGGTAGTAAATAAATATAATGGGATACTATGCACACCATACATTCAGTGCACCTACCACAATGGCTAACATAAATCTAGAGACCACACACACCACACTTAGTCGGAGTACATTAAGGAGACTTGTACTGGGATACCTCACCCACCATACCTTAAATGCCTCCATGAAGAGGGCTAACAAGTTAGGACACAACACCCTTTTAAGCAATGGGTAATACATAGTGCTAGGGGGATTGTACTAAGATACCTCACACACAAGGATAAGACATCAATGCCATGTTGACTTACATTATTATAGTCCTATATCTCAATGATATGCACATAACCCCTACCCACCGCACCTCATTAGAAAAGGAAATAGGTATTGACTAAAAATATAAATCATAGGGCGACTTTCCTACTAACTCTTGATTAGTTACCTTGAGAATAAGAGAAAATGGCTAACAAAAATCTTATTCCATTATTAATAATTATCAAGGGATATCACAAATCATAGATTAATTTCACAAATAGCCAATTGGGTTCTTCCAAGTGATAACACCAAACATAATTAAATTCCATTATTATCCAAGTTGGGTGCTTCTATGTGATGATACCAAACACATCATAAGGCATTAAAGCCACCAATTTCGTGTTTAGAGATTACTTTATACTTAACCAATTTAAGTCCCAAATATCATCATTATAATTATTATTAATTATAGAGTAAAAATGGTTGAAATCATAATTTAAATATTATAATTACATGGAGGTATAAACATAAAAGGCCTAAAAGGAGAACAACATTTAAGAAATGAACTAAGTGGCATAAAATCAGCCAAGTTAATTAGTCCCTTAGACTAGTGAACTAGTCTAGTCATACCATACCTACTTAGACAATTTGTTACTCCATTTTTCATTCCTTCCTTGTCCTTATGCAATTATTCAACTCTTGAAGCAAGAGCATCGATCTATTTAACCTTGATTTTTTGTCCTTCTTTGTAATAGACACTTAAAGGCTATATGGTTAGAGTAAATATTAATTTCAGTACCTAGAAGATTAAAACAAAATTTATCTATAGAAAATATAATGGCAAGAAGATCCTTCTCAGTGGTCATGTAATTAATTTGAGCCTCATTAAAAGTGTGTGAAGTGTAGTATATCACATGTGGATTTTTCTTGATTCTTTGACCTAAAACAACACCAACAACATAGTTAGATGCATCACACATTTATTTAAAAGGGATTTTCAAATTAGGTGGTTGAATTATGGGTACACCAATTAAATTATCATTTAAATTGTTAAATGATTTCTTACATTCATAATCAAATTTGAATCCAGTTTCTTTTTGAAGAGGCTTACACAAAGGTTCAACTATATTTGAGAAATCTATAATGAATCTGTAATAAAGTCTAGCATGACGTAGAAACGAGCACACTTATTTAACATTAGAGGGGTAGGGAAAGAAAGAACAAGATCAATCTTTGCTTTGTCTACTTCAATTCCTTTAGCAAAAAGGATGTGTCCTAAGACTATCCCTAATTGAACCATAAACTGACATTTTTTTAGATTTTAGCACAATATTAGCTTCAAGATATATTTTTAAGATGAGAGTTAAATTATCTAGGCATTGGTCAAAATTATCACCGTGTATATTGAAGTCATCCATAAATACCTCAATAATTTCTCCACATATTCTAAAGCAATTCTTACCATGCATCTCTAAAATGTGGCAGGGCATTGCATAGCCCAAAGGACATGCAACAATATGTGAATGTACTATAACACATGTGAAAATTGTCTTCTCCCAATCTTCTATACCTATAGGGACCTACACATATCTAGTATATCCATCCAAAAAATCAATAATATGAATAACCCGATAACGTCTCAAACATTTGATCCATAGATGGTAAAGGGAAATGATCCTTCCTAGTCATTGAATTTGACTTCCTATAATTAGCATATGTAATACCCCCACTTTTTGGAAATTGTTAAATGAGGAATTATGCCAATTTTGGGTGTTTGATTTTTGTTTTGATTTTATATTATGATTTAGTTTGAGGTAAAGTTGAATTTATGGAAAAGAAAATTTAACTTGTTATTAACACAAACTAATCGATAGGTTAATTGTTTCAACAAAATGGTTTTGAAATGACTACACAAATCAATTGGTTGGGGAACCAATCAACTGGTTTGTAAAAAAATTAACTAGAAGATGAAAATATCTGATTGGTTTATCAATCTGGTTATATTTTTGGAACTTAAATTTTTAGAAAAAAATTTCTTATACTGAAATGGAATTTCATTAACCTATGCTAAATTATTCCGACGATATTCTTAGCCTTATTCATGATGTTTTTAGCCCAAAAATACAACCTTAGTTTGGTTTAGAGGGTTAATTAGGACTATTAAGGGGGGATATGACCTGAATCATGTCTTCTTCTAACTCTCTCCTCTACACATTTTTGAGATCATTGCTTTGATCTCAAGCTCGATTATGCTCAGTTGGAAGATCCTTCCTCATTAACCTTCCATTACCCCTCTTGTGAATTACATTTCTTCACCAATTTACTAGCATTTACCCAAAATCACCATTTGAACTTTGGAGGATAGGTTGGCATATATTAGATGAAATCTATCCATTTAACTTGAATTTAAATGGTAAGAATTAGGATTTTTGATTTTTTCCTTACCACATTATGATTTGTATCAGTTTGGTTGCTATAAATAGCCTTGATCATCCATTTTCTTAACCTTTTTTCAACCACAAAAAATACCTAAATCTAAATTATTCACCTTCTCCTTCTATAGTTCAAATCTTACGATCGATTTCCTTTTATTCTTCTAATCCTTTCTCTGACTCCCTCTTGTTTAATTATTAAGCATAAAAAGTTAGATTTAGGAAAAAGGTTGAATGGTTCAACTGATTATCCTCTTTTTTCCTTTAGTTGTGGTATGTTCATTCTTTCCTTTCTATTAAAGTTTGAAATCATGAAAGTTATGCATGAATTTCTAAGTTAAAACTTGTTCTTTTTAAGGTTTTAAAATTCAAGGTTTTCACAAGTTGAGATTTCTAGTTTAAGGAAATTTTTGCTTGCACCAAGTTGATAATATATGTTATCATGAATGTATATAGCTTGTAGAAATAATTTGAATGGTTATGCGCAATTTAAGTGAAAAACAAGAATCTTGAGAAAAAAAATGGTTGTGATGAGTGATGTTGAGATGTGCAATTTAAATGGGATGAAAATGTGTTATGCAATGTTAGAACATATTCCAATTTGGCATGATAAAGATTTATATGCATGATTGGCTAAAATGGATGGACAACAATCAAGGAAGAGGAGATAGAGGACTTTGAGATGTAAGAGAAAACACTCAAGAATTGACTTCCATAATTATGGAACTAATTATTCTTCATTTGGAAAGTATCTCCCACAAATTTGAAGACCAACATATGGTTACGTTGCTAGAAACATACAAAATAAGTAACTAAGTATCTATGTGCATGCGCATGGAATGCATGGAATGATGACCACATGTATGGGGAGTTTATTTTCAACATTGGTCAAGGGATATTATTAATTTAGTTAATTAATTAATTAAGTAGTAGATTAGGATAATAGATAAAGCATAGAGTTAGCATAAAAGTAGCATAATATCTTTTAGCTTAGAAACTTGTGAATTATGTTTTTAGCTAAGCAATATAATGGCTATAAAAAGCCATGAAAGGCACGATTGTGTACATAGAAAATTGATGATCAATATTGAAGTTGAATACAAGTTGAGTTTTGTATGAGTTCAATACAAGTTAATTGAATCTATATGAATGATTTATCTTGAAAATTTTAATATCTTTATCTATATGAATTAGAGATTAATTCATATGTTTTCCACTCTCCATAATTCATATTTTTATAGGCATAATTTTCATCCAAACCTCACCCTAATTTGAAGTTAGTTGCAACCCTAATTCAGTTTCCACATTAGAAACCCTAAACAATCGTTCAAAACCCTAAACCTCTTATCCAAAAAAAAAACCCTTAACCCTTCTATTCAAACTAAACCTTAACCCTAACCCTAAACCATAAAACCATCCTCCATCCAAAATCTAACATTCAAAGCTCATCATCATCAACATATCATTATCGAATGCATTCTAGATTACCACAACTCATTAGAACCATCACCATTAGAAAACCATCATCATCGAATTGTATTTATTTTGTTTGAATCATCACCACCATCTTTATATCCTATTATAATACTTTAAGCCATAATACACCATCACTGAATCATATTCTAATTATTATCAGCATAATAGAGCCATTTTCTCATCAATTTGAGAATCCTATCCTCCCACACAAATAAATTTTTGTATCAGACCCATAGGTTGGTGGTATTCTAATCAAGATTCAATATTTATTTTAAGATTATTCAAGATTATTCATTATCCTTCAAGAGAGTATATTATCTTCAATAATCCTAAATAATTTATCAAGAAAATAAAAAAGGGTAGAGCACTTAAGGGTGTGGTAGGGAGAGTAATAATTGGTTGTCAGGGAGGAAGGATGGAGAACCAAGGAGAGGACTTGAGGGATATCCTCAAGACCTTGATGCACAAAATCAAAGAGGTTAAATTACATATAGGGAGAATAGAAGCTTCCTAAGCCCACGAGTCCCATGTACAACCACAAAATCGAAGGGAAGAAGTAGAGGAAGGGAACTTGAGAAGGGCACAAAATTGGGTAGAATAAGAGGAAGAGAGAGTGGAGAATTATGTAAGGCCATGTGAAACCTTGAGGAAAACTTATGATGACATGGGAAAAGGAATCTGCTTTGATCTTCTAAACTTTAAAGGTAATTTCAACCCAAAATCATTTCTCTAATATTTTAAATTGTTGAATCAATTTTTAAGTATAAGGAAATTGAAAATGAGAAACTGTGCCGAATAATGATATTAAAGTTTAAAAAATTTGCTAGTGTGATATAATAATTTAAAAATGAGATAGGAGAGAGAAGGAAAATTGATGATTAAGTCATGGGAAAAATTAAAAAAAAAAGCACTTGAAGAAGAAATTTGTGCCTCAGGAATACGAGAAAGAAAATTTTATAAAAATGACTACGTTGAGGTAAGCATTACTTGGAGTTGAAGAATAAATTTAGGAGTTCAAAATGTTAGCTCTAATATGTGATGTCTAAGAATGAGAAGAACAAAATGATTCATTGGGGGCTTAAATATGAATCTTCAAGAGAAGTTAGAGGTGTAACCTTATGAAGTGAAGACCTAGCCAGGGGCTTAAATATGAATCTTCAAGAGAAGTTAGAGGTGTAACCTTATGAAGTGAAGACCTAGCCAAATTAGCCATCAAGTTCGAGAAATAGTTGAAGGGGAACCACCAAACAAGTCAACCAATTCCCCATATAGTTTGACTTTAAAGGGTGTGTTAAGGCCACCAATTTCGCAAGTTACAAACCAAGATAATGTTAGGAAGTTCACTCATTAAGAAAAGGGTGAGGATCAAGTGGTTGATAATATGCACAAATAATGCTTCAAATGCAAAGGTTATGGCTACTTTGCTTGTGATTTTCCAAACCAAAGGGTGTTGAATTCGAAAGAGATAGCAAATATGGAGGCTTATGAAGAGAATAAAGAGTTTAATGAAGACTTTGAAGAAGAAAGTGATAGCTTGCAGGATGCTTTGGAAGAAGGCCAAGTGGATTGCTACATGTTTCAAAAGGTGCTCCAAGTACAATAAAAACCTTTACATACTTAATGGGAGAAAATTTTCAAGGCCAAGTGTAGAGTGGGTGATAAAGTGTGTGACTTCATCATTGATAGTGGCTCATGCACAAATGTTGCTAGTGAGAAGATGGTGAACAAGATTATTTTGGAGACCAATGGTCATCCAAGACCATATTCACTCCAATGGCTCAACAAAGATAAAGGAGTAAGGATAATCAACAAAATTCTTATCTCTTTTAATATTGAAAATTATTTTGATGATGCTTTATGTGATAGTCTGTCTATGGATGCTTGTCACATTTTGTTTGGGAGGCCTTGGCAATTTTATAGAAATGTTATGTATGGCGGGGTCTTTAAAGAATATGTGGTATGTAACGTTCCAAAGATGTTTAGGCTAAAACCAAATCTAGATGGGGAGGATTTGGTTTTGAGGAATGAAGTGGAAAAAAGAAGGAGGATGTTGAGTGTAGGAGGGAAAGAAAAAAGAGTAACATGGAGTTTTTTTTTTATCATTAAGGAGTGTGAGATGAATGACGCACTTAAAGATGAGGATATATAGTATGCATTAGTGGTAAAGGAGGTCTAACGAGGGGAGAATGTTGATATGGATCCAAAGTTGCAAAAAGTATTGAAATAGTATCCCGATATGTTTCTAGAAGAGTTGCCAAGTGGGCTACCTCCTTTGAGAGGTATTGAGCATACTATTGATCTTATGCTAGGAGTTCCATTACTAAATAAGATAACTTATTGATGCAATCTGGAGAAGGCTAAGGAGCTGCAAAAATAAGTGCAAGAGTTGTTAGATTGAGGTTATATTCGAGATATTATGAGTCTATGCTGTGTTCTAGCTTTGTTGATGCCTAGAAAGGATTGTATGTGGAGGATGTGTATTGATTCGAGAGAAATAAACAACATCATAATCAAGTATAGGTTCCAATGCCAAGATTAGATGACATGTTAGATGAGTTGTATGGTGTAAAGGTGTTCTCAAAGATTGATCTTAGAAGTAGTTATAATCAAATGAAAATAAGGGAAGGGGATGAGTGGAAGATATCTTTCATAACTAAGTACAGGTTATATGAGAAGTTAATGATGCCATTTAGTTATATAATGCATCGAGTTCATTCATGAGGTTGATGACAGAGGTACTTAGACCATTCCTTTTATTCTTTATTATTGTTTACCTAGATGATATATTGGTATATAGCTAGAGTGAGTTCAAGTATAAAACACTTGAAGAGGATATTTGACAAGCTTATAGAGGTGATGATCTATGGTAAGAGGGAGAAGTGTGATGTCGTGATGGAAAGTGTGATATTTCTTCATATATTGTGAATGGAGATGGTTTTTGAATTGATTAATCAAAGGTGGAAGCTATACAATAATGGCCTATTCCTACTAATGTCCGCGAAGTTTGAAGTTTCCATAGGTTTCCCTCATTTTATAGGAGGTTCATCAAAGGATTCTCTACCATTGAAGAACCTATCACATAGTTGATGAAGAAAGGATAGTTCCATTGGAATGATCAAGTGACGAAGCCTTTTGAAGACTTGAAGACAAAGCTCTCAAATACACTAGTATTATATTTACTTTATTTTGATAAATTATTTGAATTAACATGCCATGTGAGTGGTGTAGGAATTGGGGCTCTGATTTCACAAGAAAGGAAACCTCAATCTAACATGCCTTTCTTTAGTGAGAAGTTGAATGGCGCATGACTTAACTATTTAACCTAAGATAAAGAGTTTTATGATATTGTGCATTGTTTGGAGACATGGAGTCATTACTTGAAACCTAAGTCTCTTTTACTTCATTCGAATCATGAGAGTTTGAAGTATTTGCATGTTCAAAATAAGGTGAGTCCAAAACATATTAAGTGGATAAGCTTCTTGCAGGCATTTTTGTTCTCTACAAGACATATGGATAGGAAAGAAAATGTTGTGGTGGATGCATTATTGAGGAAGAATATGGTACTTACCATGATAGAAGAAAATATTTTGGGGTTTAAGATTTTGAAGAGTCAATATTGCATGGATGATGATTTTGCAAATATCTTCAAAGATTGTAAGAAACAAGGAAGTTCTAGAGCTTATGTTATTCAAGATGGGTTCTTATTCAAGTATACCAAATTATGTGTGCTGAAGACTTTAGTTCAATACTTAATAATCAAGGAGGTGCATGAAGGAGAAATTTGATGACACTTTGGTGTTCACAAGATTTTAGAGTTGTTGCATGAACATTTCTATTGGCTGAGAATGAAAAAGGGAGTATCAAGGACAATCAATGTTGTAGACATTAGCCCTTATTATGGTGATGCAAATTTGAGGGAAAATTCAAATAAAAAAGGGGAGAATGATGCGGGAAAAACACTCAAGAATTTTATTTAATACTTATGTAACTAATTATTCTTCATTTGGAAAGTATCTCCCACAAATTTGATGACTAACGGATGGTTACTAGAAACATATCAAATATGCAACTAAGTGTCTATGTGATTGTGTATGGCATGCATGGAATGATGATCATATGCATGGTGATTTTATTTTCAGGATTATTCAAGCACTATTATTAATTTATTTAATTTATTAATTATATAGTAGAATTAGATAATAGATAAAGCATAAAGTTAGAATAAAATAACATAACAGTAGCATAATACCTTTTATCTTGGAATCATTTGAATTATGTTTTTAGCTAAATGGTAGAATGGCTATAAAAAACCATGAAAGGAACAATTATGTACATAGAAAATTTATGATCAATATTAAATTTGAATACCAGTTGACTTCTATGTGAGTTCAATTCGAGTTAATCGAATATGTGTGAATGATTTAGCTTAAATTTTTTATATCTTTGTCTCTGTAAATTAGAGGTTAATTCATATATTTTCTACTCTCTAAAATCCATATTTTTCTAGGAATAATTTTCATCCAAACCCCACCCTAATTCGAAGTTAGTTGTAGCCCTACTTCGGTTTCCACATTAGAAACCCTAAACAACCATTCAAAACCCTAAACCCTTCCATTATAACTAAATCCTAACCCTAACCCTAAACCATGAAATCATCCTCCATCTAAACCCTAACATTCAAAGCTCATCATCATAAAGATACCATTGTCGAATGCATATCTAATTACCACAACTCATTCAAACCATCACCATTAGAAAACCACCATCATCGAATCATTTTTATTTTGTTCAAATCATCACCACCGTCTTTCCATCCCATTAGAATACTTTAAGCTATAATACACCATCATTGAATCAAGTTCTAATTATTATCAACATAATTGAGCCATATTCTCATCAATTTGATAATCCCATGCTCCCACACTCAATAGAAAGAGTCTAATTACCTAGGTGGTTGGATTTAGTTGAGACTTTTATCCATTTTGGTTGGCTTCAGCCTAGATTTATGTATACTTTGGTGATTAGCTTTAGCCTAGACTTATGTTCACTTTGATGATTGGCTTCAGCCTAGATGTTATGTCCCATGATTTGGCTAGGCTTATATGGTATGTGAGACTATGGGGTAGTGCATAGTCCATAGCTCGATGATAAAAATTTAGATGATGATTAAGTGAATAATAAATAATTAGATAATGATGGGAATAATGGTTTGGATGAAAAAAGGGTAAAAATATGGTATGTACAATTGGATCATTTCTTAAATGACTAACTAGTTAATAATTAGAAGGTTAACTAGATGCTGACCTATATCAACATAGAGACATGGAATGGTGTAATCTAATTAATTGAGCAAGTTAGAAAATAAACCCTAGTGATTATCTGCATTAAAATTCCTAGTACATATGTAATTATTATGTTATTATAAGATGTGGATAATCATGATACATTCTAAGTCGCTTGTGTTAATCATGCGAATATATCCTGATGCATTACTATCTTTATGTATATGATATTTGTATGAAGCATAATAAACATGATATCATTGTTATGATAAAGTCTTACATAATTATTATTTCCTTTGAAAAGGAAACTTGGCTTACTCAATATGCAGCATACTGATGTGCCCATTTGATTTGTCACTTGCTCATTCCCATGAGTAGAGAGCCATGTGCAGGTTTTAACGATAGCCATTAGTGGACCTACCTCAAATTGGGTTTAGAACTTGGAAGCGTGGGCATCTAGAGGATTTTATGTGGGGTATGGCGGACCATGATTTTGGGGTCATACCATAATCTTATTTTAATATAGCCTTGTATTCTTAACTTATCTGTCTACCTGTATTCGACTTAGTTGGTCACCATCGAGGTCCTTTAATGTACACAATCTTTTTAATATTTATTTAATTTAAGTTGTTCACTCTATTTTAAATTGGATGTTTTGGTTTAGTCTTCTTTCTAATATGGGATAGGCGGTTGACGTCTACCCTATGTTAGGTAGGACGGTAAAACCCCATTTTTCTTAAGAATGTATGATATCTTTCACTTCCTTATTTTTTTAAATGAAATTCTTTGGTAGTGAAAAATGGGGGTGTTATAACATATACCCTCAAATAATTTTAAAATCTATTAGGATCCATCTCTCCCTTTTCATTCTCCACAACAATTATTCTTGTTTTCTTAGGTACTACTTGGAGAGGGCTAACCTAAATACTCTAAGTTATTTGGTGAACGACTCCTATAGATAACAAATTCAACACCACTTTCTTTACTACCAGCATCATAATCGGATTTAGTCTATATTATACTAGTATACTAGGATTAAAATCATCCCCCATTAAAATATGATGCATACACAATGAAGAACTAATACCCATAATATCAGTAACCATCTATCCAAAAACAGTTTTATACTTCTTCAAAACATCAACAAGCTTTTCTTCTTGCTTATTAGCTAGGTCACTAGATATGATGACAGGAAGGGTATCCTTATCTCCCAAAAATATATACTTAATATTTCCAAGTAAAGATTTCAATTCCACTTCGTGTGCTCATTCTACTGAAGGAAAAGGTCTATCTAATGTTAATGGTAAATTATACCAAGGCATGCTCCTAAAATAGTCACCATTTCCTTGATTTCCTCATCTACTTCAAATTTATTGTTCAACTCCTACAAAAAATCAATTTCTGTGCATTAATTTAACACCACCTCTAAGGGATCTTTAGAGGATAACTCATAAACTTGATCATTAAATTCTTCAATCACATCTACCATAGAAATTGATTCATAATATGTAGGATATCACATGGAGTCATATATGTTAAACCTAATAACTTCACCATTAAACTCTATGGTCAAAACTCCATCATGTACTTCAATTTTTATTTTTAAAGTTTTTGATCGATCTACCTAATAATATAGGAGAAGATTTAGATGAACCATTATCCTACATATCTAACATATAAAATTAGTAGGAAACACTAACTTATTCACTTTCACCAATATATGTTTGATTACTCCTTTAGGGTGTGTATTAGATCTATCACCTAATTGGATAATAACTTGAGTTTCTTTTAGATGCCCTAGAGTTAGTGCATTAAAGATAGATAAAGGCATCACATTAATTTATTTGCCTAAATGAAGCATCCATTTTTCATATCTTGTGCTTCCAATCTTGCAAGGGATAGTAAAACTTCTTGGATCCTTACACTTTGGTGGGAGTTTCCTTTGTAAAATTATTGAAACATTATGATCCAACTTACTTTCTCATCCCCCTTCAACTTTCATTTTTTAGTACACAGATCATTAAGTAATTTTATATACCTTAGAACTTGTTTAATTACATTAACTAAAGAAATGTTCACCTCCACTTTTCTAAACATTTTAAACATCTCCTTATCATGATTCTATTTCTCTTTTTTTGTCAACCTACTGGGAAAAGGAGTAGATGTTTTATGAAAATTATTTTTTTTATACCTATGGAGGATTGCAAATTTCTTATTTTTCATCCCCTTATTTACTTGTTTCTTGCTCTTTCCTTACTTCTTTTTGATCTGCCAATTGTTTACCACCCCAAGTTGTGATCACACTATCATTCTCTCCAGCTTTCCTCTCTATTTGACTTGCAAATTTTAATTATCCATGTTTTTTTATTTTCCTAGAGATTTTTTCAATTAATTCACTTAATTCTCCAAGTTCTTGAAACCATTTTTATTTTCTTGTTGAAATTGCAATGTGTTGGTAGTCAAAGATTTCACCAAGTATTCCAAGGGAACTCCTCCTTATGGTTATTTAACTTTTGGTGGAGGTAATGATTGAAATGGTGGTCTTAGTTGATTTGGTGGAACTTTAGAGAATATAGAGGGTAGATTTGGACCTTGTTGATTTTGATAAGATGGTGGCTAGAAATATGAACTATCACTTTGTTGGTTACTCCCACACCTTAGGTTAGGATGATTCTTCTAACTTGTATTATATGTTGGAGCATAAGGATTCCTCTGTGGTCCTTGTTGTCCTATAATGGCTTTCAATTGTTGTTATTCCTACAAGGCATTATAGATATAAGTAGGATGTGCGAAAAAAGAAAATATTTCAAATACCTTTGAAGGGATTTGGTCAACAACTACTTTTCCACTAGAGATGTCATGTTTGATACTTGCACTTTTAGCTTAGCAACACTTGTCTCTTTCACCTATTGAGATATAGAAGTACTTCCCCTACTACTGTATTGAGAGTTAGATGCCATGTTAGCAATCAATATTTTAACTTCAGTAAGAGTTTTTTCAACCAACGCATCCCCACTAGCAACATCTATCATGGTGAAATCTATAGGAGATAATCCTTTATAAAAGTATTTTTCTAGAAAAACCTTTTTCAGATTAACCTAAGTGTCTATAGAACCCACAGGAAAGTCATACGACCATTCTCTAGTTGCATTAGCCAAAGAAAAAGGAAAATATTTAAGTTTAAGTTATTCTACACTTACTCTAGGTGATTTCATACCGGAACATGCAATATGGAATTCCTTAATGAACTTGTTAGGATTGGTGAAGCATCCCATACCCAATGATTTGTTATCCTTGAATTTTTTTAAAATGGGTAAAGTATGGATTAAACTAAGTTTGATCTCACAAGTATCATGATCTCAAGGATAATTAATACATAAAATATTAGGGTTGAAAATATCATCTAGCTCCTTGAGAGATCGATGATCCACCATATGTGGATCTATGTGATAAGGTAAATTGCAAAAATCCTCCATATGATCTTCCTTAAAATCAGTGGAACTTCCTTCAAAAGGTAATGAAATATGACAATTGTATTCTAATATCCTTCTTATTCAATTTGTAATAGGAGATGAAGAATTTCAATCAATTGGCGTGATGGTGTGTTCTTTATGCTCAACCGCGAAAAACCTTAAACACAAGTACTTGAGTATAACACAAAATTAAAGAAGATAAGCACACTTGAAGACATTATTATAAACAAAAATAAAAAAACAACATTAAAAACATAATTAATATAACAACCATTTGAGGACAACATTGCCAAAAATTTGATGCACTATCATATGAACAAAAAAATTAATAATTAAATCCTAATCCCAAATACTTAATAAATGGTAAGTCATAGTCGAGCCCACAAGGAATGATTTATAATCAAGAATTATATGATTAATGTTAAAACCCTAATAGTTTAATAGCATCGATTTATATCACTCAATTTTATGCTATCGATAAGTAATAAAATATTGTAATCAATAATGAACAAATAAGGATGGGAGATAATTAGTTATGGATTTAGGATAGAAAATAATTATCTAAAAGAGATGTATTCTAATTTCTTTAATGTTGACTTATGGAAACTTATAAGAATTCATTTCCTTAATTTCCTTCAATTCAAAAAAAATTGAATAAGCTCTCAATTTATCATCTAACCAATTAATAACTTAGGTTAAGAACATAAAATTCAATTAATGGAACCATTACAATTAGAAAGTAATAAACTACAACCATAATCACACGAGCTCGGATCATGCAATTGTATGAATTAATAGATAAGATTAATGATTAACCTTTTACTATTTTGGTGATGTGAATTAAAAAATATGTATTAATTACATCATTCTAACTTTTATTAGAGTTTTAGACTAATATTTTGGTCAATCTAATTAGTAAAAACTCATAGTCTATGCTTTAAAATCATTCAATTTAGTCTATTAATTCGATTAGATATCACTTAGAAACATAATTTAAAATTTCGTTTCATATTCAAAACCCTAATCCCATCATCAGTTCCTCCTATCCTCTACAAATTTATGCTAACATCTTTAAAATCATAAGGAAAAAAAAATTTGATTCAATATTTCATAATTACTATCAATGATTAACAACACAAAATCAAAGAAAATTCTTAATTTTCAAAAGAATAACGATGGAGTAAACATAATACACTTGCATTCAAACTCAAATCAACCTTTTGTAATTGAGAAATGAATGAGAAATACCTATCGACTTTAAATTATAGGATACCAAGAGTACATTCATTCCAATGGATAATGATAAATAGAGTTGCAATGATGAAATGTATCTACTATATAGAGAGAAACTAGAGATTTTGGTTTTCAGAAACAAGAAGAAGCCTATGTGAGTGGTTATAAAATTTTAAAGAAACAAGTTCTGTGTTTGTATATCACAGGGGTACCGTGCTCTTTTTCTAGGATTCGCAAAATTTAAAAATTGAGAATCCTTATATTGATGGAATCCTGGTCGTGGAAATAAACATGGGGGTACCGTGTTTATTCTTCTTGTACTTTCTCTTCTTGAAACTTCAAAAAGAGATCTCCTTGGATGTTTATTCTTCATTTTTAGTCTTTTCTTCCATTTATTTCATGTTTTCTTGATTTTTTTTCCTTGTTTCTTTTCCTTTTCCCTTTGATTTCTTCATTTTTACCTTATCCTATAAAATATATCCAAAAGAGAAAAACTTGAGGAAAAAAAATCAAATCTTATAAAAACATTGTGAATAAATGGCATTTTTGCATAGAATAATAACAGATAAATCTCATACATTATTAAAATCACATGGATTCATAGTAATGTAGACATTTAAACAAAATCATACTTAAAATACCAAATCATGCTTAATTTTAGAAAGAAATTTTACCACATGCTCAATTTCTAGAATATAATTAGCCCATGTTCAACATAAAACACACCAAGGATATGGAGCCACAATAAGCAACAAAAAACTCATTCATATTAAACATAATAATGCCTTATGTTGGAGGAAGTTTCTAGCATGAAACTCCTACTTGATGGCAATTTAGTAGGACCTTGATTCCTAAGAGACTCAAAAGTCAAAGCTATTAAAACTCATTAAAATAAAATAAAATAAAATAAAATAAAATAAAATGAAGTAGAAGAACAAAGACACAACTGAAACTTTTCTTATAAACAAACTTCTAAGGAAAAATAAGTTAGAATCTAAAAACCTTCTCAAAAATCCAAGATTAGAAGAGAAAATAAGAGACATAATTCAACCAAGGAAGGGAAGAAAACCAAATCAAGTCTCTATTTTTTTCTCAACAAAGGGAAAAAGGAGAAGAATGGGAAATACTAAACACTTAGTAATTTTTACTAAGGGAATGGAATAATAGACAAAGAAAAATAGGTATAAAATGGAAATGAATTAGGAACACATGGTATAAAAGGGAGTGTTGGTCCACATTTACAAGAGAGAGATATAGAGATAATACTAGTATGATTGAGTGTGGGCAACCAAGTGTAAGAAAAAACTTGATGAGGTGAGGGAGTTTAGGTGTATTCAGGGAGGGAAAATTGCAGAATGTTGGTAAGTTAGGAAGGATGGGTAAGAAGTTAAACATAAAAAACAACTACCATAAGAGACAAACAAAAGTGAGGATTAAGAGAGAAGGTGAGATATACCTCGAAAACTTCTCTTTGGAAAAAATTAACTTAATAAAATCATAGAATGAAAGAATATGCTCATTAGCACAAATATATTTTAATTAAAAGTTTTCATAAAAATTAGAAAGATATTTAAATCAAAAGGAGAAGAATTTCAAACTAGTCAGTCGATATGCTTGAAATTCACATTTTTATTAGAATTTAAAACCCTTTTCAAAATGAAGAATAAGTTATTTTAAATCCACATAATTTTAAATAAATTTTGAAGGACTTTAAGACAAGATATTACGACAAAGGAATAATATGTAATTACCTTCGAGTTCTATTCATTATCAGAGAAGAACTAGGATGTACTGATTGAAAGACTTTATATCTCTTTTTGCTAGCAAATGCTTTCAAATGTGGATTCATATGGACATACACTACAAGAGAAAATCGTGTTACCAGTCTTTGCAAAATTTGTCAAAATTTGATATGTTGTCATGGACACGCCAAATTAAACCCTAAATACACAATCAAATAGTAAATAGTGAGTACAGGTTGATCCCATAAAGAGTGTAATCCAATTCATATATTTTTATTATTGCATAAATTATCTCGGTTATAAAATCTAAAAAACTAATAACTAATAATGAAAATATTTAAAACTAGTAATTAATTTAGTAAATAATGAATAATAATGGAATAAAAGGGGTCATATGACATATTTTGTATAGGGATATTAGGCTTTAAAGTACATATTTAGTATAGGGATATCAACCAATTATCAAACAAAATGGTTATGCAGTATTTCTAATGTTAACCTACAAAAGTTTGCATGTGTTTATTTTCGAGCATCCTCTTATGCAAATAAACCAAGGTCTGCTTATGATTTATTGTCTACCCAATTAGTAACCTAGGATAAGATCTATAGATTTAATTAATAGCAACATTAACGATTAGGGAAAAAATAACTAGAACCATAATTACAATTTACTCAAATGATGTAATTATAAAGATTAATAAACATAGATTAAATTAATATCTTTCATTAGAAATTAACCAACATATTTACTACTTGTGGATGTATATGCTACCTATTACAGATTAACTAAATTATCCTAACATCATATTAATATTCAAATTAACCAAGTAGCTAATCTAGATAATAAAGTCCAACTCTTTGATTGATGATCATTAAACTCAATTTATTGACCTAAGAAAAATATAAATAATAGTTAAGTCCAATTTCCATCTCACGATTGATTATGCTATAACCTTGAATTATCCTCCTACACTATACTAATCTAGACTATCATATTAATGAAACGAAAAAACATATATTTTAAACACATTAGAATCATAACTTTAATAAGCATAGAGAAACAAAGTGACAAATATTAGATTGAACTAAAGAAAATCACACACTCAATTAATTAAACTAATATTGGAAATTGCATTAAACATAATAATAAGTATAAAATAAATAAAATAAAGAAAAGAAATAAATAAATTAGGATATTGTAAAACTAAAAACACCATATGATGTTTAATCCTTCAATAGTGTAATTAAATAATTAAATCTAACAAATGAACCATAATTATTTAGAAATATTGAAAAGAACGTTGAAGTTCTGAAAACCGTGCTCTTCAATATTCTATTTGACCTAAATATATAGACAAAATGCCATATGAAAAAGATCCAAATTATTAAAAAGAGGTACATTTTATAATAGTTAATACAAGGAACCGTACTTTTTCTCTAATACTATGCACATGAGATGAATTAATGGAGCATATGGGAGGATAACCAAGGTAATATAGGTTGTATTTCCACAAATATGGGCCTCCTATATTTTCTCTCAATTGATTGTCTTGACTTGATTTTTCTTAACATGGTTTATCTTTACGGTCTTACATGATGGTTCATCTAATTTTCCATGACTCCAAGCTTGCTTCTTATATTGTGTTTCTTTTCCTTAGTTATCACCTCATATTACATTAATTTTATCTTTTAGTATAAAAATACGCCAATAGGGAAAACTCGAGAAAAAGTGTTAAATTGTCCTAAAGAAGTATAGAAATTTGGGTCAAGATAGGTCAAATAATTCCATAAAATATGCACCTATTAATTGACAATCATAAGAATATATAAGGATTAGATCAAGAAATATCACATTTGATGACTTATTACGTCTAAAACTATATGAATAAAGCCAAAAAATTATAAAAATAATTATTTAAAATTTTAAGATTATTTAGAGCTCAATAAAAATAAAATATAGTGCTCCCTAAAGCTAAGTAAATTTTAGAAATCTAAAAGGGTTGTTTGAAGCTTAAAAACATAATTAAGACACACTAGTACAATGGATAATGTTTTTTTTTTACCAATTACTCAGTTTAGAATTTTGAAAGAATTTAGCATACCAAAAAAGGATTTCAAATATCCATGTTAGAGAATAGTCTCAAAAGACCTCAAAGTACAAAAGTTTCTCTAAAGTCTCATAAGAGTCAAAATCAAAAGAAGGGTTTATTGTAACACCCCCAATTTTTTAATAAGAAAATTTTATTTTTCAGATAGTGTGAGAGTGTTTGAAATAAAAAATTGGGGAATGTTACCGCCACATCAATTATGAGAGAGGTATGATCATCACCAAACCCATGCCTAATGAAGGCAAAATGAAACAAGGAACAAAATAATACATGCTCATAGTATTAATATGACAATACAAGATAACAATAGATAAGGAAATATTAGAGATACAATGAACTTGATAGTTTTACAAAATTAAATACATGGAATCGAGCCAAGATTTTAAATAACCAAAAATATAAAAATAACCCAATGCATTGGGAAACATACAAATAACCGGTTAGCCTAATTCTTACATATAATCATAAACCTCCAAACCCAAGTAATGGCAAGTTAATGACCAATACCATTACCCTCAACATACCTTAACTGAGAGTTGTAACCCTACAAATTATCCTTGATAAGTTCATCTTTTGACATACTTTATATCCTTAAAGTCTTAGTTTTAAGTCTTTTATTTAAGTAAAATAGGTGAATAATTATGATTTTATGCTTAAGTGATAATAATTGCATACATTGTATTATATAAGCTTAAATGTTAATAATTAAATAAATTTAGGGTATAATATTATTTATTAATTTTTAATTAATTTTATTTTGTAGGTGTTATTTTTTAAATAAAAGGAAATAAAAAAGAAAAAAACAAAAGAAAACTCGGAACTTTGAACCAATGGCCCAAGAGCTAAAGTCCCAAAGGCTTGGAGACAAAACAAATAAATGGAAGCAATGAAGGAGGATTGCATAGGGTAAAGGAAGAAGATGGCAGGGGCTAACGTGGTGGGCAACATCAGGCAAGGAAAAATGAGGCTCTAAGAGGAGTCATAAGGAATTATAAAAACACATGCAAATAAAGAAGAGAGAGAGAGAGATGCTGTAGTAGAAAGGAGCAAAGAAAAAAAAAATAGGGAGGATGAGGAATGAGCCATAGAGGAGAAGGAACATAGGGAAATAGTTAGGAACTAAAGCAGTTAAGGAGAAACAAGTCAAAGGCAAAGAAGAGAGATAAGAGCACAGAAACCGAGACACAAAAGCATGGCGATAGGCAGAAAGAGCATATGTGAAAAAGAAAAAAAAAGGGAAAACAAAAAGAATTTTTGCATAAAAATCAACACGACCAAAAGAGAAAATAAGAGAGGAAATTTACTTCGTTGAATTTATTTAGATAAAATGAATTTTTCATCTGAATAAATTCTTGATCTTTCATCTATAATTAATTTTGGTTATTTCTTTCTCTAATTTTAATTTATATTTTGGATATACATTTCTATGTAATTAATTCGATAATTATGTCTGGTTGATTATTTATTGCTAGGGAATGGATTTAAATCTAAGATTAGGGTTTGTGATATAATTTTATTTTTCTTTGTTTTGTAAGATTGTTCTTTGACTCTATTTTAATTGTTATCATTTATATATATATTTTTGTCGGGTATAATTTATATGGTGCATGCTTTGTTCTAGTTCCTTTATAATTGATAGTATGTAGGATTATTTACCTGCTAGGTGGCTATATAAATATACTATAATTTATATGTATAAATTGTAGCTAGGTTAGATAATAATTGACCTAATAATTTTGTGATTTTAACCGTAGTAAAACGTTTAGATACGTGTGGGTCAAAGAAAGGAAATATAGCTAGACTTGCTCAGTGTACTAGTTGAGTACTTAGATTGACATCCTTCCAATTAGACTTAACACATTAAATCTAGTTAAATATAAGGGCCACTTGTTGCTACTATTCTACTAGTATTTAATGGTGTCAATATTGACACTTTGTCATATTAATTAATTTATGGAAGTAATATAAGGTGTATGGAACTGCTTTTGCTATATAACTTAGTCGATCTTTTTCTCATGATGAAATGATGAATTAGAAATTAATATTATATTTTGACCTACTATAGTGGTAGATTTTGATTTTCCTAACATATTTATCATATCTATGGTTATACATTATTTTTATTTATTACTTTTATCATTTTTATTATCATCTAATTTGATAATCCCCATAAGTATTTTTCTTATTTATTTATTTGTTATGATTTAGGGTTCTTATTTATATTTATATTTATATTTATATTTTTATTTTTATTTTTAGCTAATTAAATAGAGGTGAGCCATCTCAATCCATAGTTTAGAACGATACCCTTATTTTCACGTGCTACAAATGATAACAAAAGGGTAAAAATTGTGTACCAGCTTCGGCTACACTAGTCCTCTACTCACTAGACTAGAAGTGGGATTAACATAGTGATCGCACAAGTGCACAATACTACATCGAAGTATTGGTAAAACATACTATCTAAATATGGTAATGCTCATGCCACACATTGAAGTCATATAATAATATGGTGATATCATATCTGTAAAACTCAACTACAACATGGTATGCTTCCATGGAAATCATGGAAGTATAGAAATACAATAATACATGAAAATTCATATAATATAGACCATATTATTATCCCTCCTCTAGTGGCCACATAATTTTCGGTTAGTAAGATAGTTCATTTGACCACACCTAGTTCTCTACCATAAACAAAATTCATGATGACATAAAATAATCTCAATGGGATACCACACCCATCACGCAAAGTTAGGATACATTGAAGGGGATTTCTTCAAGGATACCATACTCACCACACATTGAGTGAACCTACCACAAATTAGGATACCACACCAAGTACACGTGATCGAGGTACGCCAAGGGGACTTGGACTGGAACACCTCACACACCATACCTTGAATGTATCCATTGAGAGGGCTAAAAATTTAGGATAGCATACCCACCTAAGGAATGTACAATACGAAGTTCCAAGGGGCTTGCACTAAAATACCTCATCTACCCAAGCTAAACACCAACGCCGTGCTGGCCTGTCATAGTATAACCCTATACCTCAAAGATATACACATACCCCCTACAGAATGCAACCTAGTAGCTAAAACGATTAGGTACTTAGTGAAAAATATAACCAAGGGTGACTTACCCATTAACTCCCTGCAGCTACCCTAAGAGTCAAAGAAAAGGTCTTGAACGAAATCTTAAACTATTAATTTATGTGTAAGTGATATCACAAATCACAACAAAGTCCACACATAACCAAATTTGGTGTTTTCAAGTGATAATACCAAACACAATTAAAATCCATTATTTAACCAAATTGGGAGTTTCCAAGTGATAACTCCAAAAACATCACAAGGCATTAAAGCCATCATTTTGGTGTATACAAATGTCACCAAACTCATCCACAGGGTATAAAGTAACTGATTGGGTGCTTAGAGATGACACCAAATTGAACTTAAATCATATCTCAAATACCATCATGGTAATTCATATGAAATCAAGTCGATCATAATATACATTATCATCAAAATGGTGTAAATATATGGAAGTACCAACACAAAGGCCCAAGAGAAAACACAATAATTTATAACAAACCAACCAGCTCCTAGCTGAATTAATCAATCAGTCTGGTTATACCATCTTCGGACTAGAACAATAAAAAAGAACCAATCGCCTAGTTGACCTCACAAATTGACTATTCATGAAAACCAGACGATTGATTTGGTCTAATAGGTTATTGGGTCTGAAAAGAGACCACTCCCATTTTGGCCTAAAGAGAAACCAACCAATGGGTTTAACCAACTAATAGGTTTACCAACCGATCAACTAGTTAAAGAAACGAGTTGACTAGTTTGGTCCAATAGGTCGATGGGTCTAAGCAGAGACCAACTAGTTTAGTTTGTATCTATCAGGACATTAGTTGATGGGTTTGACTAACAAATCGAGTGTTCATCAAAACCAGTTGACTGCTTTATGAAATAAATCAACTAATCTTATGACCAATTGATCAAAATCTCCAAACTAATAAATAGCTCATAAAACTAGTCAATTGGTTTGAGGAACCAATTGATTAGTCAATAAAACACTACCTAAACTTGTGAAACACACACCAAAATTTACCATACCTTTCCATATTAATCCTAGCATTATTCTATGTCAAAACACACATAAAAGTACATGCTATACACTTAGAATCTTATGTATACATGGTAATATACATACTTAAACAAATCATGGTTAAATAATAAATTTTATGCTTAAAATCAAAGAATTACAAAAACACAAACTTGGGAATAATTATACCATATGCTCATAACATGGAACACAGTTAGATCATACTCTTATAAGCACTAACATATGAACCACAACATACAATAGAAACTGAATTATGTTAAAGATAAGAATTCCTTACCTCGAAACAATTCTTCTAGCATAAAACTACTATAAAAACCAATAAAAAAATTTCTTCAAAACTTTATTAAAGCCTAAGGAAAATTAGAAGAAGAAGAAGAATCAGAATAAAATTGAACACTAACTTTGACTCAA
The DNA here is from genome assembly GCA_030549775.1 of Tamarix chinensis. NCBI lineage: Eukaryota > Viridiplantae > Streptophyta > Magnoliopsida > Caryophyllales > Tamaricaceae > Tamarix > Tamarix chinensis. The sequence continues at coordinate 57,181,558 of CM060177.1, read as the reverse complement.
AAATAAGGTATTAGAGGGAGAGTTGGAATCTCTAACCTTTCTCAACCTTAATTGTTCCTTTCTTAAGAAAAGCAAGAGAGAACTAACACCGAGATTAGAAGAAGGGAAAAGATTACAATGCTTGTACATTCAAAGGAGAAAATAAGAAAGAGCCTCTGTTTTTCTTAGTAGAGAGAAGAAGAGGGAAAAATGGACAGATGTTCAACATTTAGGAAAATTTCCACAAGGAGAAGGGAGAAGGGAGAAGAGAGCAACAAAACAAGTGAGTAATGAGAATGGATCAAAAGTGAGGAGTATAGAGGCAAGGCTGGTTGACATTCTCAGGGAAAAGGGAAATGCGATTGGTGTGGTTGAGTGTGGGAAAGCTAAGAAGTGAGGGTTAACTAGATAAAGTGGTGGAGGTTTGAGTGTAGTTGGAAATGGGCATGGAAGTGGTTTGGAAAGTCATGAAATGGTGCAAAAAGTCAATCGCATAGCTCCGTTTGACAGAATAGAAAGGGAGAGGTGAGGGAGAAGAAAAAGGTGAAGCTTCCCTCCAAAAGTGCCATTTTGGAAAAGTTTTGCTAATTGAAATTATATAATAATCTAAATAATGTAAAAATAATCATTAGAGAAATTTGAATCAAAATCATAAATAGATATGAAGTCATAGGCAAACTAGTTGATCAGTTTGGGCAAACTAATTGACTAGTTTGTTAAGAACAGGAAAGCTAATATTTCCATCGCACCAGTCAATTAATACTCCTAAAATTCAAATTTTTATTCGAATTTTACATTAATTTTAAAACTAAAATTCATTTTATTTTATATCAACATAATTCTAAATACAATTTGAAGAATTTTGAGATGGGGTATTACAATTATAATTTGGTAGAAAGGGGTAATAAAATTTTCACATAAGATACTTTAATTTTGTAAATAATGGATACTTTAAATGAGTCATAATTTTTGAAAAATAGGATGTTCCAATTATAATTGTTTGTGTGCTTATTAATTGTCTTTTCTTATGTGGGTTTCATTAGTTACGCATGTAAATTTCTTAATATCACTACTATTGGTTCCTTATTTTTTCTTTTTCTTGCTAACTAAAATTAAAAATCTAGTTTATTGTATTTTCCCTCCACTTACTAATGAGGGAAATATGGTTAATGACTAAAATATAGGTAAAAGGATTGTAAAAACTCTTTTCAAAGTGAGTGGCAATAATTTTTATGTGGATTTGGTAAAATAAAATGAAATGGCCTTTTGTGGAATACTTTTATCTGTATGAAAAAAGATTTAAATTGTATTTTAGTTATTTCATTAATGTTGATAAAACTTGGTGGGTAGAATTAGTTAAAATTTGGAGGCTCAATGTTCTACCTCTCAACATGATTTAGGTTAAACTTAAGATAGCCATGATCTATATATTTTCATGTTCTAAGATAATCGCAGGAAAAATTCAATTATTAAAAAAACACTTGCATATGTGAAGGGATATCAGGGATCAAAACATAGATTGACTATTAGTATGAGTTTGGAAGGTGTCTACTTAAATAAGAGTAAGTATAAAGAAGCCTAAGCCTAAAACTTTGGAAACTCTATAACAATTAGGGCAAGCAACACCTTTTATTAACATTCAAAAAAGGCGTCAAATTGAAGTTGAAAAAAATGCATTTATTGACTTCCTATAAGAGCACTGCTGTTAATAAACCCTTTATCCCTCATCTTTTCTCCTTCATCTTGTCCATATATTGTTTCTAGGTAATACAATGGTAATTTGAACTTTGTCTCTATTTATGACTCTTTACATGATAGAATATCACCTAGTTTGATCTAAAATAAAGTTCTTGAAACTATTGAGTTTATATGGATTGATTTTAAATTCATGCAAGTTAGGACTAATTAAAATATTATTTAGGCTGAGAGTCTCATAGATTTAAGGATGTCAAAGTGAATAGTGGGAGATAATATGAACTTAAACATAACAATCTTGGTGGGTTGTAACAATTTAAATGTACTTTAGTTGTACATCTTTATCCTTGATTCAATGGTAGTTTAACTAAACCATTTCTTGATCCTACTAATGTTATTTTAAAATTTTTTGAGTATAACAGCTTGTTTGTTCCCCTCATCCAATTTGAATTTATTGAACATTTTTTAACTTGTGCTTTAACCATTAAATGTGATTGATAATTTAAATTATTTTACAATAATATTTATATCTTAAAGGGTGACATATACAAACATGTTTTTGAGAATATAAAATAAATTAATGAAGTTTCCTCTTTTGATAAGTCTAAGCAACTAATTAATCCTAAAATTAATTTCGTTATTAGTGGTTTAGATACTTTTGTATCTAAAATTAACATTTTCATTACTGATGGTCTTTTTGGGCATGAAAAGTTTTTCCATAGGAGTAAAATTAAAGTGTTAAATGAGAAAATTGATAATGTTGAATTTATACATGATGAAATAAGGAAAAAATATTAATAAAAGTTCACAATGTTTCTTTGAATGGGTTAAAGGTATCAATTTTCTTATTAACAAATTTGATTTCAAATGTTTACCGAACATCGGCCTTGTTTTCTTCCTTAAGGTTCTGACCCTTTATTTATGTCTAGCATATGGTTTTGTTATTTATGATTGTGATTGTGCCTACTCATTCTATGCTTTATTTGATCCACATTATTTTTATCCATATTCTTCATGTGGTTATGATTTTATAGATGATTTTGTTTTAATGTCACAATGCTCATTAATTTGTAGAACTTAAGCATTATACCTTTATGTAATTTATCTCGACATGGTATCTCTTCATTTTCTTCTTAGTGAAACTTTTTATAATATGAACATACTAGTTTTGGGGACAAAAATCCTAAAAGAAGGGAGATGATACAAACCTTGACCCCATATTGATTTTTCAATATCTATTCGGATATGATTAATATTCCGTTACATTTTTTCCTTATGTTTTTGCATATTGATAAGTAAAATGAGATAATTTTGAACAATGTTGATGAATGAAAAGCTAGATTGAAGATCAGATAGTGCTTATCTTTTTCCCTTATAATTTTAAGTAGTTTTTTAAGGAGTTATTAGATTATAGATAGTTAGGTCTAATAACTACCTCATTTAAAATATCATTACATATAGATTATGTTATCTTGTGTTTTTTTGTCGAGCGTGTGTAATGGTCAATGATGATAAATGTCTTAAAATCCTAATGATATTAGGTAGGGTTTTGGTGGCGTTGTTCCAGTATTCACATCTGATGGGACTAAAGTCCAGTACCTCACCCCAAACCTAAATGAATTAGGGTAAACTCATTTTAAAACCACTCCTCTCTATTTTAGACTAAACCAAGAATTGCGCTTAAAAGTTCAAACTGTCGCGTAACCACTTTCCTTTTCTTTGAACATGTGGTAAGAACCCTTTTAGGTTAAGTTCTTTTACTTTTCTCTCAACTCTATCTTTCTCATTCATGACGTATCTGTAATCCTTACCATTACCCCAACTTTAACCTTTCAATCCATCAATATGTTTCTATTTCGTTTGATGGAAACTGTATCCTAACCCCAATAAATTTGAGGCATGTTCCTCCTTTTCCACATTAGTTCCCTCTCAATTTTTATACGGTTCTCCCCTAAAGCGCTCTCTCTCTCTCTCTCTCTCTCGCTATCTATCTATCTATCTATCTATCTATCTATCTATCTATCTATCTATCTATCTATCTATCTATCTATCTATCTATCTATCTATCTATCTATCTATCTATCTATCTATCTCTCTATACCTATCTATCTATACCTATCTATCTATACTTATCTATCTATACCTATCTATCTATCTATCTATCTATCTATCTATCTATCTATCTATACCTATCTATCTATCTATCTATCTATCTATACCTATCTATCTATACTTATCTATCTATCTATCTATCTATCTATCTATCTATCTATCTATCTATCTATCTATCTATCTATCTATCTATCTATCTATCTATCTATCTATCTATCTATCTATCTATCTATCTATCTATCTATCTATCTATCTATCTATCTATCTCTCTGTCTATCTATTTTTCTATCTATCTGTCTGCCTGTCTGTCTATCTATTTCTCCGTCTGTCTATCTGTCAGTCAGTCTATCTACATGTATATATGTACGTATGTATGTATGTAATGGAGGCACAAAGTGTAAGCTCAAAGATTTTTATTGATATAAAAGCTTGGCTAAGCCATTTTTTGTTTAATTATTTGAGTATGATGACAAATTGGAATAATGCTTCTATTTTGAGAGGAGCAATTTGTCTTTACAACCCCTTTAGGCAAAATTGAGCACAATATGCTAGTTTGGTTCAATTTAGGGAGTATGTAATTTCCAAAATTATCTTTGTGCTTAAAATGGTTAATATAACTTACTATATCAGTAAACTGCATATTTCTTTTTGGAAATTTTCATCGTAGCAATCCATAGTTAAGTAGGACCATCGTAGATAAAATTTTGAAACATTTATTCAGATGCATATGAATGTGTAAAAAAATTGGTAAAAAGACTTATATAGATTTTGTGGGTCAATCATTAATCCTAAAAGTAATATAAGTAATTATGCATGATAAGTGAAGGTTTGGGTACAGATTATAGATTATAGTTAATAATAAAGTGTTTCAAAGCAAAGATATTATATTCCATGATTATAGAGTGATTCAAATAAGAGATGATATATTCAATGTGGATCACAACATGAAAAAATTATGGGAAGTAGGGTCGTAAATGAACTAAGAATAGTCGAATATGTTTCGGCTTGGGCTCAGCGTATTTAACTAAATAAACAAGCTAAACTGAGCCAAACTCACGAGCTAAAGCTATAAAATAAATCAAGCTTCACTTTTTCAAGCTCGAGCTCAACTCATGTAATAAATGAGCCCAAAATTAAGGATCCGGCTTGGCTCACTTAACTAAACAAATGAAAAGTTTGAGTAACCTAAATATTCTCAAAGGACATAACAAACTTGCATTTAATTTCTCCAAGGACCTACTTGTCCTTTCATTTTGAGAATGAATTAAAATCTAAACCACATGTTATCCTTTCATCAAGGCTATCTTCCTGAAAAATTCTTTACTATACTAACTCAACAAAGCATTTGGTGATTTCATTGTTGAGTTAATGAGTATTTTAGATTTGCATAGTTGATGGGCCATGTTTACACACTTTCTAATCAATAAAAGAAGTTCTCACATCTCATAAATGCTATTTTGAGTCAATTGACCTTATTTAGTTTCCTATTAGATTTAGAGTATCTTAATTAAACATATATATAGAACATGGAAACTAGAGTAGGGGTTGCACACGAAAAATGTATCATTTTTTTATCCTTTTTAGAAACCCTTTCCATCTTGGTTGTGAGTTACTTTTTAAAGTTTCCACATTGTAATTAGATGTACTCTGGGTACATTTATTAGTAAAATACTTTTTATTATTATTAAGCTTATGCCTTGTAGATTAATTCGTGTTTTAGATTTTTGGGATACATAGATCTTCCTACTTTTGTTGAAGAACAAGTGCACATACTCGAACCATCCTAACGATAAAAACTTGTTGGTTAGAATGATATATAGGTGGTTCAACATGAATATCCAACCATCAAGAACAACATGTAACTCAATAGCAAGATAATTGTGAAGTACTAGATAGATCAAAATTAATCATAGAACTAATATTTTGTAGCAATCAAAAAAATCACTTACTAGCTGCTTGTCATTTAAACGGATGTAAGGGTAGTAAGATAGTATAAACTAAAGAGAGGGATGGGAGGGGAATGTAATGTATGACAATGGAGTGATTCCACTTGTTATCTCAAACAAACACATTGTCATAATTGATCAATTCCACCTCCACTATATAATCTCATAGAAAACCAGGTGTTTAGTGGTTGAGTCTCTATCCATAGTATCTATGGCATCCAAGACATGGCAGTCCTCTTTCCCATTCGTATTGTCTACAATGCAATCCTTGTTTAGACACAATATGTATATTATTATCCCATTCAATACCACAAACTTGTCCTAATCAATATCAAACAAAAACCAAAATAGGGAAATTAGAGAAAAAAAGAGAGTATATATTTGATTAATTTTATATAATATATAATATCATCAAAATTTATGTAGTATATGCTTGTAAGCTAGCTTAGTTGTGTGAACTTAAGGCTTTGTTTGATTTGTTGAAAAAAAGAAGGAAAAGATACAAAATTTGATGGAAAATATTTCTAAACTATTTGCTACCTAGAAAATTATAAAGAAAGAAAATAGGAAGAAAAATAAAGAAGATAATTCTACTAACCTATTTTCCTTATCAATATTAGAGGAAAGAAAGGAAAATTTGGAGAAAATTTTCTTTAGCATCCACCTCCCATCAACTTCCTTCTACACCTCCTTAATTAATCGACCTCAACTTCCTTCTCCTTCATCAACCTTGACAATAACTTCTCCATTGACTACTCTTCCTCCATCAACATTGCCTCCTCCATTGACCTCTCCACCTCCATAAACCTTTTCTTCCTCCATCAAACTTGTCTTTCATCTCCTCTATATGAGCAGTGAAGAAATGCTTGTAGTTGCTATTGCTTCTTCGGTTCACGATTATCCTTGAAGTTGATAGAGGTTATTATTATCTTACTTTGATTTAATTATTATAATTCTTTAATGACCTTTAAAATTCGTCTCTTGATTATTGTTGATTTAAAAGCTTTTTGCTCAGTATATTAAGTGTTAATATACATTTAGAATGTAATTTTTTTTTACAAAAAAGGGTGTTACTACACCCTTTTTGAGTTATATTGGTCAGATCCCAGCAGGGGAGTAAGTCAAATGCCAGTATTAGAAGAAGTATAATGACTCATCCTTACTATAGAAGTAGCATAAAAAATCCTCTTCTTCATTGAGCTAACAAACAACCTATCCATCACCTCATTCTATGAAAGAAAGCATGCGACCAATTTAGGCATGTACTTTATCTATTTGGATTTTTTTTAAAGTGTATGATTTGCAATTATTGTGGATTGGATTGTTGGCTACACATTTTATGGATTGGATTGTTGGCTGTGCATTCTATGGATTGGATTGCTCACTATACTACTTTCTATGTTGGGGGAGCATGATTTCTAATTCATCCAGATATTTGGTACAATGAAGTTTTTGTTGTGGTATTGTAACAACCCCAAAATCATAACTGAAAATTTTCATTTAATTAAAACTACACACAAGGACAGGGGGTATTATCATTGTGATCAACACAAGCCTGGACCTTGGCCAATCTCGCACCAACAACAAAGCTGTAAAACTCACAAGAAATTAAACCAGTTAGGATATAGAACCATAATTATCTAAAAGATTCATAAATAAAAAACAAATCAGAGTGCATGATTAAAGAGTCATTATAGAATATAAAATAGTGACAAAGTCAAAGCCCTTAGAGGAAAAGAATAATACAAACAATTAGATATGATGAAAATTGGAAAAAGAAGAGTCCAGACGACACTCACTCTAGGACCCCATGCCAAGTCTAATAATTTAACACTTAGCTTGCCTGACACCTCGAATGCATCATAGGCATCGAGCACAACATCTCTTACCTACACCAACTCATAAGGGATCTCTACTCTTGGAAACGAGCATTACCTATGAAAAGAATGATCAGTACACTATGTATAGAGAAAGGTAACAATGGAGCTAAGGCCATGCATGAACGGTAGATAATACAAGCAGGTAACCATACAGTTAAAGCCATACATGAAAGATAAGTAGTTAAAGTCATGATTCAAATCATTTTAACCTAATCATTAGATCTCTGGTCATTATTCCCATTTTACACCATATTCATTATAACTCCATGTGAGTAGGGGAACCCCACTATTATAGTTTTTGGATCAAAAACATATAGGGTAGAATGCTCGTGGTCACTATTATTGATTGGTTGATTAGTCTCTAAGGCAAAGTGCTCCTGGCCACTATTATGCCGGTGGATTAGTCTACCCCCAACTCCCATGGTGTTCCACTATAAGTAATTAGTATCATTCCTATGTCTTATAATAAATTAAGTTTTGGTTTATTAAGATTGCAATCCCCCATTATTATAGTCGATGGATTAGAAAAAGCAAGGATAACACGCACCTAGCCACTATTATTCGTCGATAGATCGGTCTCTCAGGTAAAGTGCTCCTAGCCACTATTATACTGATGGATCGGTTTAGGCCTAGCTTAATAGTCATCCACTTTAAATGGTTAGTTTCTCATTTGTTTCTTATTCAATAGATAATTTCACCCTAAACATGCATGCCCCTTGGACTTCTCGCTCACACAACCAGTCCACAACTAAATCCTCGTTCCATATCTTGATACTTCTAAGCCTCCTAGTGCATCTAGAAAATTATTTCCCCCTTTTCCTTACTTACTATAAATTCTGAACTCCTATGTGTGTGGATTAAGGCCCACTTTCCCATATCTCTGGGATAACTCACCATCACCCTCTAGGGTTTTCCTCTAGGACACCCTAATCTAGCCTATATGGCCTAACCTCTCTTTATCACACACAACTCATGCTCTCTCCTTACTCCCAACTCATCACCCCAATCGGTCCACCCCAAACATCACATTTTACAATAACATTTGCACATGCGGCCATGAAACCCTTTTTGGCCACCCTAAAACCTAGCACCTCTCTTTTCTTATGTGTTGCCCCTCTATCACCTCACTTCCCATTCCCCCTTTCCATATGACACTTATTCACCCTCCATATGACACCCTTCCACTCTCACCCCATACTCTCATCTCTCCCATCATTTCGCCCTTCCACAAACTCCTCCACTTAGGTTTTTCCTCCTAAACCCTAGCCAAGTCCCTTATGCACCCTTATACCAACGCACGTATTATTTTTCACATATGGACTCTAATCACCCCCAACAATTATTTCCTCACCTTACTTAACCCATAAGTCAACTTTTTACATGTAAAGATCTTCCCCATGGAAATATTATCCATCCCATGTAAGCCCTATAATCCCCATGAAAGATTTATCCCATCATGTTTATTTGTTCAAATTATCCCTTAGATATCCACCCATAGGTCATGATATACTTAGGTCATCTTTACTTCCCTTTATTCAACTCACTTCCTTTACCCCTTCATCTTCTCACTATGACACCATATCATTTAAATCTGCTTAGCATGCATGACATAAAGGCCATATTACATAACCACCAAAAGTACAAGATGCATTGTCGTTTACACATGCCATAAAGAAAAAAACATACAACTTACCTTAACTCCAGACTTAGCAAGTTTCACTACAAGTACATAGTTCATAACCACAAAAGGTGCACTTGATTATTACGAATGGAATCCAATTGGGAATACACTTGATTTTGAAATTGGAGATGCCATTCGGGGACAAAAGTTGAGGAGGAAGAAGAGCTGGCTTGGGATCGGGTGGTGGCAGATGTGATGCATGTGCACCATGAGATGGAAAAGGATGTTCGATGGCTAACGGGGCAGGGTTATCATCATCCTCATTAGGCTGCTAGTTCAACGGGTTCAAAGGGTCAGTTTTGGTTGGGTTAGGAAGAGGAAAGAAAACACGTCCTTGATAAGAAAGGTACCACGCATTACTCCTACGCTCAATAAGATGTGTAAGGCGGCAATGTTCGATATCAATGCGGGTGCTCATGGCCTCAATAGGCATATCCTTAGGAAGGGGTATGTCCAAACTCACACAGATGATGGTAATTAAACCACCGATAACAATGTCTCCCTGTTTGGAATTACCGACCCTTTGAAATTTTTTTGCAATAAAATAGGAAGTATCCACAGAGTAGTGTTCAAGCATAGAGTAGAGAAAGAAAAGTTCAATTGAATGAACTACCCCTGTACTATCTCCCCTCCCAAAGATGGTAGTAGCCAAAAGCCTTTGAATGTATCGCAAAACTAAGTTAAAAATCCTAGAGGATTTGGCTTCAGAAATGCGGAAGGTATCGAGAGTAGGCATATTCTCTATATCACCTATTTTAGCGAAAAAATTGTTGGCATGGAACCAGGGTAAAATGAATCTGAACCCCTGTGAAGGCAACATAAAAATATTGGCAAGTTCATGCACTGCTAATTGCCTATCTTCATTAAAAAGGCAAAAAGAAACATATCCTTGATTATTTTTAGTATCACCAATGTCACCAACTTCAGCACACAGTTCAAAAGTACTCAAAAATTCTAAAGTCAAGTGTCTATAGGTATGATTAGTACAATAGACAAATTGTTGCAAACCTATAGTTTCGAGCATGCGCATGACTTGATTCAGAATTCCCAATGTATGTAAACAACCATCATCCAGATATCGAGTGACAGTAATACGCCTTTGAGACAAGTACTCGTACCTTTGTTGTTGTTCGGGAGAGGTAAAAATTATACTTAAATCGTTGGGTCGATTACGACATTGTCTCACTTGAGTTGGTGATGACCGGGACCTTGAGGATTCGCCTTCAGCACGCTGCTTCTTTTTCGGTGCCATTTACACAAAGATTACCACTTTGAAGTTAAGAAACAATGTCTTAAACTTAAAAGTGCAGCATATACATAATGTTACTCTTGAAGAATAAGATTAGGCTGCAATGATAATTATAACAAAGCTGCACTGAATGCATACATATGCCCTAACCATGTCATTCACCCAATTTTATAATGGTGCAAGTTATGGAACAAATTCACCCAATATTCAATCACATTGTATCAGCATATGTAAGCAAAAACAATGAAACCGAATCAACATTGCTGCAATATGGGGAAGAACCACTTACCTTAATTGTGTGAAAACAGGCTATAACAATTCATAAATCAGAAGAATGATATGTGAATATCAAATGCCACGAAAACCCTAAGGTTATTTCCAGAAAATGGATGAGACAATGCTTGATTGAAATAAGGGTTTGACACGAATTGTGTTGCCTGTTCTGTAGTGGATTGACACAAAAATCAGCAGAGAAAAGAAATTTAATGGTGGGGAAAGAAAATGGAATGTTAATGGAGTAGGAGTTGTTAAGATTTGAAGATTTGAGTGAGAAAAATGGAGGATTCGAAGGAGAAGACATGCAGAGGAGTGCTGCGAAGAGTTGGAGATGATGAGAGTAAAGGGCCTTGTTTTTTCAGATCTAAAAACACGGGGGAGAAAAAGGACGCTGGAGAGAAACACGAACCGCATTTGTGAAATATGGTGCCCCCGTGTTAAATTTTAAATATTCTGTTTCTAACTGAGAAGGTAACACAGGTCGTGTTTACAAATACGGTATCCCTGTGTTATTTTTCCAGCTCTCTGGAATTCTGAAATTTTTCTGCAGAGGAAGAAACACGGGCCATGTTAAGAAATACGGACCCCCCGTGTTAATTTTTGAGCTCTCTAGAATTCTAAAAATTTCTGTAGATGAAGAAACACGGGTCGTGTTAAGAAATATGGACCCCCCGTGTTAATTTTTGAGCTCTCTGGAATTCTGAAAATTTCTGCAGAGGAAGAAACATGGGCCCTGTTAAGAAATACGGACCCCTCGTGTTAATTTTTGAGCTCTCTGGAATTCTGAAAATTTCTGCAGAGGAAGAAACACGGGCCGTGTTTACAAATACGCCCCCCCCCCCCCCCCCCCCGTGTTTTTTTATTTTTTTATTTTTTTAGAGTCATGAAAATAACTACTAATGTATTTCCACACCTATACGCATTATGTACATACAAATTTATACCAACTATGTAAAAAGAAAAGTATGAAATACGAAAAACTTATATACAACACTTGGGTGTTTCCCAAGTGACAAAATGCAAGTCATTCAGCCCTCATAATTGGGAGTGGTAAGATCAACCACTTCCAAATTGTGCACTTGATGTCCTTCGTAGTAAGGTTTGAGGTAGTTCCCATTGACTTTCCACATTTTTCCTGTTTTCTCACTCTTAATTTCAACTACACCATGAGAAAGCACATTAGTCACAACAAACGGGCCGATCCATCTCGACCTCAATTTTCCTGGAGACAATTTCAATCAAGAATGATATAGTAAAACTTTTTGACCAATTTCAAAACTCTTTCTAAGAATGAACTTATCATGAATTTCCTTAGTTCTATCTTTATATCTCAATGCAGGTTCAAAAGCATCATTTCTTATTTCTTCCAATTCTTGTAGTTGGCTAGGAAATTTCTCCCAAATACGTAGCATAGGGCAAGAAGGAGTCGAACCCACAAGGAATGACATTTTAATCGCTAATTTTTCTATTGATGTTATAACCCCGTTTATATAATTTCATTGATTCTTATACTAAATTTGATTATACTAAATCTTAATCACTAATTGACAATTAGGGGAGGAATGAATTGGTGATGGAATTAAAATGCCAAAAATCCAAATAAGAAGAATGATTCTAAACAATTTAATGTTGACTTAGGAAACTCAAGATAACAAATTCCCATACTTCCTCTTAATCTTAATAAACTGAACATGCTCTCAATTTATTTTTATACCCATTTAATAATCTAGGTTAAGAACACTAGATTCAATTAATGGTAGCAATATGAATGGGAAGCAGCCAACTACAATCATAATCACAAAAGCTCGGATCATGCAATTGTATGAATTAATGGATAAGATTAATAATTAATCTTCTTGCTACTATAGATAAATTAATTAACAAATACAGGTTAATTTCATTATCTTAGCAAAGATCAAGTTCTAAAAAAAATAGGTGATCAATCTAATTAGCTCAAGAATCTTAATCTATGATATGGAATCATTCAATTCGATCCATTAATTCAATTAAATTTCATCTAGAATCAAACATTTAAAGTATGAAATGATAATTAGGTTATGATTCCATCCTCAATTCATCCTACCCTGTTCTAATTACTCAACTTTCTGCATATTCACAATTCATACAATTACACAAAAATCTTGAAAATTAACACAACAATGCATTCACGAATTCTATTATTGCAACAATTATATGATAATGTAGTGACCACAAATAAAATTACAGAAAAGCTACTTAGATTCAGCAAAAATGAAGATATTGAAATTAACAAAGAAATAGAGGAAACTTATCAATTGAAGTGCAGAATGCCAAATCATCAATAGAATTCAAGAAGATCAAAAGTTGGAATTGTACATTACATGTATGTTCTAAGGGAATAAAAGAAGAAAAATACATTCCAAATGTTTTTCGATCTCTCCGTTCAGTCCCGAACTCTGTTTTCAGATAAAAGTTATCAGGAACAAGTCGCGCAGTAGTTACATGTTTTTAAATGAAAACACGGGACCCCCATGTTTTCTTCTAACTACTCTGCTGATAAGGATTTACAGATTGATACTTGGGATAAATAACACGGTCCATGTTATGAAAACACGGGACCCCCGTGTTTTTGACTGAACACTACACCAACAGTAAAGTTAGATGCATCAGACATCAATTCAAATGGAAAGTTCCAATCAGGTGGTTAAAGTATGGGTGCACTTATCAATTTTTCCTTCAAGTGGTTAAATGATCTCTGGCATGCATCATCAAATTGAAATTCTATTTCTTTTTGTAGAAGCTTACATAATGGTTGGGGTATTTTAGAAAAATCCTTGATACATCGGCGGTAAAACCCGGCGTGCCCTAAAAATGAATGCACATCTTTGATAGTTGATGGATAAGGTAGTGAAGCAATAAGATCAATTTTTACTTTATCTACTTCAATTCCTTTAGCTAAAATAACATGTCCCAAAACTATTCCATGTTGAACCATAAAATGGCATTTTCCAGAGTTAAGCACAAGATTTGTTTCCAGACATCTTTCAAGATAAAGGCATTCTTCAAAAGTATCTCCATGAATACTAAAATCATCCATGAATATCTCGATAATTTTCATTAGATATTTGGAAAATATGCTCACCATACATCGTTGAAATGTAAATGAAGCGTTACATAATCCAAATGCCATGCGTCGATAAGCAAACATTCCGTAAGGACATGTAAATGTGGTTTTCTCTTGATCTTCTGGAGCTATGTGGACCTGCACATATCCAGAATAACCATCAAGAAAACAATAATAAGCATGACCTGCTAGCCATTCTAACATTTGGTCCATAAATTGTAAAGGAAAATGATCTTTCCTAGTCATGAAGTTCAGCTTTCTATAGTCAACACATACCCTCCAACCATTTTGAACTCTAGTAGGAACTATTTATCCTTTATCATTCTCTACTACTATTATTCCTATTTTCATTGGGACAACTTGAAGGGGACTTACCCAACTACTATCAGAGATTGGGTATATGACTCCTACACTTAGCAATTTTAAAACCTCTTTCTTCACAACCTCCATCTTGATTGGATTCAAACTACGTTGTACTTGTCTACTTGGCTTCACATCATCTTCCATTATAATTCAGTGCATACATACTGAAGGACTAATACCCTTAATATCAGCAACTGTCCATCCCAAAGCTGATTTGTACTTCTTTAACACATTTACTAGTTTTTCTTCTTGTTGAGATGTTAGTTCACTAGATATAATAACAGGAAGGGTATTCTTATCTCCTAAGAATGCATAGTTGAGATGGTTAGGTAAAGGCTTCAACTCTACTTCAGGTGATTGTTCTATGGAAGGTCTAGGTCTATCCATTGTCAATGGCAAATCCACAAATTTTCCAATTCTACTAGCACATGTTCCCAAAGCAGCCACTACCTCTTTTATTTCGTCTTCAACATCATACATTTTGTTTAATTCTTCCAAACCTTCAGTTTCTATACCTTGTGTTAAGGTTATTTCTAAAGGATCAGCTGATGATAACTTGTACACCATTTCAGTTAAATTCTGAATGACATCAATCATAGATACCTCTTCACCATCTACAGGTATCGCATGGAATCATATATGTTAAACTTAATAACTTCACCATCAAATTCCATGGTCAACACTCCATCGTACACCATTTCAATTATTAGGAATGGTCTACCCAACAATATAGGAGAGGGGTTAGCTAAACCATTATCTTGCATATCTAACACATAAAAATCTGCAAGAAAAACCAACTCATTTACCTGGACTAAGACATCCTCAATGACCCCTTCAGGATATGTGTTAGATCTATCAGCCAATTGAATAACAACACGGGTTTCCTTTAAAGGACCTAGACTTGGGGTGTTAAAGATAGATAAAGGCATGACATTTATTGAAGCAACTAAGTCATACCTAGTGTTTCTAATCTTACAAGGTATAGTGAAAATACCTGGATCCTTGCACTTCGGTGGAAGCTTTCTTTGCAAAATTGCTGACACATTTTCTCCCACACTTACCATCTCATTTTCCTTCATTTCCTTTTGTTAGTATACAAATCCTTAAGGAATTTTGCATACTTTGGTACTTTTTTGATCACATCAATAAGAGGGAGATTAACTTCTACCTTCTTAAATATGTCAAATATCTCCTTGTCATAGTTTACCTTCTTATTTTTAGCCAACCTACTAGGAAAAGGAGCAGGAATTTTTATAGGAGAATGTGACTTACTTTTTGTTGTTTGTTGTGAATCTTCACTTATTTCTTCTTTAGCCATTGTTTCATCTGGCTCTTTACTTATGTCATCTTCCTCACTCACTTTTCTTGGATCCGACAACTTTTTCCCACTGTGAGTCATGATAGCACTAGCATTTTCCTTAGGATTCCTTTCAATCTGGCTCAAAAATTTTGAAGATCCTTGTGCTTAGAGTTTTCCAATGGAATCTGCCAGCTGATTCACTTGATTTTCCAAATTCTTAATACCATTTCTAGTCTCTTGTTGAAATTGTAATGTATTGGTAGCCAAAGATTTCACCAAGTCTTCTAAAGGTATACCCCCCGATTGTTGTGGAACTTGCAGTGGAGGCATTGATTGAAATGGTGGTCTTTGATTATTTGGTGGAATTTGGAAGAACCCGAGAGGTGGATTTGATCCTTGCTGATTTTGAATCATCTATGGTCGGAAATATGAGTTACCACTTTGTTGAATGTTTCCATACCTTAGATTCGGGTGATCCTTCCATCCAGGATTATATGTTTGGGAAAATGGATCATTCCTTTTTGGTAATGGTTGTCCTCCAATGGCATTTACTTGTTGTTCTTCTTGTAAAGTAGGACACATGTCAGTTAGATGACTAGTAAAAGAAAAAATTCCACATACCTTGGCAGGAATCTTTTCACCTACAACTCTTTTCACAAGAGTTGTCAAATTCAATACTTACGTTTTTAATTCAGCAATATTGGTTTCTTTCATTTGTTGAGACACAAAAGTATTACCCCTATTACAATATTGAGAGTTAGATGCCATATTAGC
Organism: Tamarix chinensis; assembly: GCA_030549775.1. Taxonomy (NCBI): domain Eukaryota; kingdom Viridiplantae; phylum Streptophyta; class Magnoliopsida; order Caryophyllales; family Tamaricaceae; genus Tamarix; species Tamarix chinensis. The sequence goes on along the minus strand of CM060177.1, from coordinate 57,165,200 downwards.
AATTAACCTTTTAGCTTTGATGGGTGTTTTATCAACCAAAGCACCACCACTGGCAACATCTATCATATTTCAATCCATAGGAGATAAACCCTCGTAAACGTATTGTATTAATAATTGTTCATTAATTTGATGATTAGGACAACTACCACACAATTTCTTGAAAGTTTCCCAATATTCATGTAAGGATTCTCCTCCATCTTGCCTAATACCACATATTTCTTTTCTTATATTAGTTGCTGACGATGAAGGAAAATATTTTTCGAGGAAAACCTTTTGCATATCAGTCTAAGTGTTTACCGAACCCGTTGGTAAACCATATAACCATTCCTTAGTAGCATTAGCTAAAGAAAAAGGAAAAGCTTTGAGTTTATGTTGTTCTACACATACTCCATTCGGTACCAGAACAAGCTATATGGAATTCCATGAGAAAATTATTTGGGTCGGTGAAACAACCTAAACCCATGGAGTTGTTGTCTCTAGAACCTGTAAAAATAGGTAAAGAGCATATTAATCCAGGTTTGATCTCGCAAGTATCATTATTAGTAGGATAATTAATGCATAAAAGATTAGGGTTGAAGATAGGAGCAGCTAGCTCCTTGAGAGTTTGATCTGCCATTGGTGGATCAATATGTCAAGGTGTACTAAAAAAATCCTCTATACGGTCTTCTCCCAAATTTGTGGAACTTTCTTTAGAAGGTAATGGAATATGGCTAGCGTGTTCCAATTTCCTTCTCGTTCTGGTTGCAATTGGAGAGGAAGAGTTTGGATCTATGGATGGAATAATTTGTCCTTGATGCTCGATTGCAAATGATCTCAATTGCGAGTGCCTGAAGATTTCACACAATCAAAGAATAGATGAGTATATGTGGAGGATTTATCAAAAACTAAAATAAGAAACCAAACCAAAAACAAAACTTAAGATTATAATTGTCATTCCCTGGCAACAGGGCCAAAAATTTGATGCACTGTCGTCAATAAAACAAATTTATTAAATATATCCTAACTTCCAAATACGTAGTATATGGCAAATAGGAATCGAACCCACAAGGAATGACGTTTTAATCAAAGATTTTGTTATTGATGTTATAACCTTGTTTATAAAATTTCATTGATTTTAATACTAAATCTAATTATACTAAGTCTTTATCACTAATTGATAAATAGGGGAGGAATGAATTGATGATGGAATCAGAAGACCAAACATTCAAATAAGAATGATGATTCTAAACAATTTAATGTTGACTTTAGGAAATTCATAATAATAAGGTCCCTTACTTCCTCTTTACCTTAATAAATTGAATATGCTCTCAATTTATTTTCTGACTATTTAATAACCTAGGTTACGAATGCTAGATTTAATTAATGGTAGCATTATGAACGGAAAGCAGCCAACTACAATCATAATCACATAAGCTCGGATTATGCAATTACACAAATTAATGGATAAGATTAACAATTAATCTTCTTGCTACTTTAGAAAAATTAATTAACAAATACAGGTTAATTGCATTGCCTTAGCAAAGATTAAGTTCTAAACTAAATAGGTCATCAATATAATTAGTTCAAAAATCTTAATTTATGATACAGAATCATTCACTTCGATCCATTAATTCAATTAAACTTCATCTAGAATCAAACATTCAAAATATTATATTGTATTTAGGATATAATTCCATCCTCAAATCATCATACCCTGTTCAACTTACTCAAACATCTGCATATTTGAAAATCACACACTTACATATAAATATTTGAAAATTAATAACAACACATTCACAGAATCTACTATTGATACAATAAGATGACAATAGAATGAACACAAGTATAATTGTTGATAATTTACTTATATTTAACAAAAATGAAGAGATTGAAATTCATAAAGGAATGGATAAGACTTATCAATTGAAGTGTAGATTGTCAATTGATCACTAGAATTCAAGAAGATCAAAAAGTTGGAATTGTGCATTACATGTATATTCTAGAGGAATAAAGGAAGAAAATTACATTCCAATTGTTTTGATTTTTTCTCTCTGTCCCGAACCCTATTTTGAAATAGAAAATATATTAGAAATAGGTTAGGCGGGTAGTTACAAATTTTTAAATGGAAACACAGTCCCTGTTTTGGAAACACGGGACCTCCGTGTTTTATCCCAACTATTCTGCCGACAGAAATTTTAAAATCAATGCTCAAGGTCATTAACACGGCCTGTGTTTATGAAACACGAGGGTACCATGTTTTTAATTCTTCCATTATATTCCTTTTGAAGTTTCAGTACAGCTTCTCTTGGTGTATTTGCTCCCTTTCCAACTTTGCTCTCCTTGATTCAACATTTCATGATGTGTTCTTCACTTGATATTTTCTTTTCATTGATTTCTTCTTGAATTTCCTTAATTTTTTTCTTTCTTGTAAAATCTATTCAGAGGAGGAAAACTCGATGAAAAGATTAATTCTTATAGAATTAATGAGAGATAAATGAAATATTTAAGCATTAAAATAATCTATAAATCTCATCTATCACCTACACGCCCCTAGATCTCAAAAGGGCCAATGTACATTGGGCTTAGCTTGACCTTTTTGTGAAATCTCTGCATTCCCATTTTGGCAGGAAACCTTTAACAACACTTTTTGCCCAGGCTCAAAATCGCTATCCCAGTGCCTCCGATTAGCATAACTCTTTTTTCTACTCTAAGTCACTCTCATTCGGTCTTGAATCTAATGGACCTGCTTGGCCTTTTCCCTAATCATCTTGGGTCCTAACACCACCGTCTTGCTAATTTCATTCTAGCATAAGGGTGTCCTACACTTCCATCCATATAATGCTTTGAAGGGAGCTATCCCTATACTAGCATGATAGCCGCTGTTGTATGAAAACTCTATCAAATGTAGATGCCCTTCCCAATAACCCTTGAAATCCAACACACAAGCCCTCAACAAATCATCTACGGTTTGTATGGGTTGCTTTGTCTGTCCATCTATGGTAGAGTGGAAAGTTGTATTCATCTTCAATTTTGTCCCTAGGACTTCCTACAACTTTCCTTAGAAATTAGAGAGAATCTCAAATCACTATTTGATACAATGTCATCTAGGACTCTATGTTGAATGACCACATACTTCATGTACGCACTTGCTAACTAATCCATACTCCATATGGACTTCATCTGGATAAAGATGGATGAATTAATCAATCCATCCACAATGACTCAAATAGTGTCACAACTACTCTGAGTCCTTGACAAATTTCTGATAAAGTTTGTAGAGATCGAGTCCCACTTGCACCATGATACTTCTAAGGACTGAAGCAGCCCCCTAGGTTTTCATTGGTCAATCTTGACCTTTTGACATACTAGACACTAGGACACAAACTCAGCCACTTCCTGCTTGGTATAAGGCCACTAGTACACCCCTCTAAGGTCCTTATATAGCTTGTCCTCTCCTAATTGAACTGAGTAAAGGGTCTTGTGTCCCTCTTCCATAAGGCAATGCTTTAACTCTAGATATCCTTGCGGTAAACACCATCAACCCTTGTAGCAAAGGCTACCATCCTTGTGAAATAGGAATTCTTCTTCCCGGCCTTCTACAATTTCCATTAGATCCTTTTGAGTTTGACATCTCCTATCTAGCTAGATGGTACCTCCTAAAAAATGGTGGGAGTGATTTTTAGGGCGCTCATGTGGACCACAAGATCACTGTGTTGAATCAACTCAATATCCAAGCTTGATAACTCCTCTATCATTCTGTTAATGACTACGCAAAAATTTATAGAATACGAGGTCTTCTTGCTTAGGGTATCTACATCCACATTGGTCTTACCCTCTTTGTAGTTCAACTCAATGTCATAGTCGTTAACTAGTTCCCACAACCTCATTTGCCACATATTCAACTCCTTCTAGGTGAATATGTACTTGAGGCTCTTGTGGAAGGTGAAGAGCTTACACTTTACCCCATACAAGTAGCACATCTAAATTTTCAAGGTAAAAACCACTACTGCTAACTCCAAGTCATGAGTTAGAAAGTTCTACTCATGCTGCTTCAACTATTGGGAAGCATAAGCAACCACTCTGCCAGTTTGCATCAGCACACAACAAAGTCCGCATTTGGATGCATCACTATAGACCTCAAACCTTTTAGAACCCTATGGTAGAGTTAGGATTGGTGGATGGCAGCCTAATATAATTAGGTTTAAGTTACATTAATGTTCATTTATTAGGAGAGTAAATACATCTAGTTCTAGGAGTCATCATTTGAAAAGGTCTTTGCTATATACTGATCGGCATCATTTTGCTACAGTATTCATCCATCGAACTCATCTTCCATTCCCATTTATAGTTCTACTTGAGCTTCCTCCTACCATGGCCCCTCTAGTATGCAGTATTCATAGCAGTTGGCAATCTAGTTCTAGCTCCAAGATCCCTATTAGCAGGCCATTATCTCAAACAAGTCATAGCCTATGGATCGATTTAAATAGGTAATTCACTTCTTGGTTACAATCAGTTGCCCATGGCATAGCTTGTAGGTGCTAGATTTCTATAAAATTTCATGATCTTTTATTAAGAAATTTGATTATGACATATGTAGTGTTACAATGTGAGGAATTGAGTGATTGGAGCATAAGATTATGTCTTATTTATGTAGTAGAGATACTATATAAAGGATTTTTTTTGTTCCATTATTTCTATTATTATTTTCTCATGAATTTATGATTAATATTGGGTTTTTATGAAACCCATTAAGTTTGTCTTCTGTGGTGAAAATGAGGGATTTCTAAATATTCTAAGCTGAAAATGGGGCTATTCTTAAACTATGAGCATTAAAGAAACATTAAGTGCTATATGTATTTGACATATGTGGTAGTGGCTCTTAGCATTATGACATGATCATGAGTAAATAATGTTTGCTTATGGCATGTAGGCATATGTATAGATTCTACTAAGATGCATTGGTCTACATAAATTATTCTACTTTTTACAATGGTACTAATGAATGAATTTAGTTGGGAAATTTTTTGCTGACTGCAAACTACAACGACAAGGTTAGTCACATGAAACCACTTTTTCCAAATTGTGAAATAATTTCTGCAATAGGAAAAAAATTATTGTAGCTTATCAAGATAATTATATCATTCATTTTCTATATTTCCATGTTCCAACAAAATTTAACTTCATACCATGCACCTTATAAATATCAATCTAATATGATGAAGAAATGAGAAAATTGGTCGATGGTACTAAAAGAGGGCGACTACAATGAACTCCATTCCTGTGGTATCTTCAAGGGAGTAGAATTGCTAGAAAATTTCTAACTACTTAAGAAGATAATTGCTCAAATTACCATAGCAGTGCAATCAACCCATATGGATATCTGCTTTATGAATCATGGACAACCTGTGATAGAATAATTTTCTTTTTTCTTTTAACTGTTTATAAAGATAATTACGGGATTTAAATTTATATCTTTTCAATCTTAAGGAATAAGGTTTCAAGCCTAAATTCATGCTGTGGCTACCACTACACGTACATCCTACTCAAAATTAACATTAAAGGATCACATCTAAATTAATGTCACATTAATGAAACTAACAGGTACCTCTACTTATATTAATCATAACTTTATCTCAAATCATGCATGAGATGATGAATTATCCAAAGAGGTCCGGAATCTAGATGACACCCAATAATGTAGTTCCTTTTTGACTTTTGAGTACCTCTTTTACTACACAATCCATATGGTTACCTTGCAAGCATAGAATAGTACTTATTAGTAAACAAGTTTGAATTTCTCAAACAATACATATTTTGATAATAGAGATTAAAATATTACATACTAATGAATGATAATAGAGTCTAATATGACATGATCGCTAAAAACAATATAAGAAAATTAACCATAAATTCCCATTATGGAGATTATGCAAGTAAAATATTCGAACAATAAAAATGGAGAAAAAATAATTCCTCATTGATCACCCTCTTAATATTCTAGTGTTAACATAATATATGTTTGTAGGCAAATGGTATTGCAGATCTTAAGAAAAGGATAATTCATTATTTTCTTTACATTTCATGGTATCATTTGTATCAATATGATAGGTTGTTGACATATTTTTCAATGTTGGAACCCTAATCTTAACCTATGATTTGATTCCTTATTAGCACCCTTAGTTAGCATACATATATTAGAATGGAAATATTAATTACTTATCCTAGATAAAATGCTATACAATCTTTTGCTGGGTTTGCATTAATTTCAATGTACTAAGGGTGCTAATAAGGAATCAAATCATAGGTTAAGATTAGGGTTCCAACATTGAAAAATATGTCAACAACCTATCATATTGATACAAATGATACCATGAAATGTAAAGAAAATAATGAATTATCCTTTTCTTAAGATCTGCAATACCATTTGCCTACAAACATATATTATGTTAACACTAGAATATTAAGAGGGTGATCAATGAGGAATTATTTTTTCTCCATTTTTATTGTTCGAATACTTTACTTGCATAATCTCCATAATGGGAATTTATGGTTAATTTTCTTATATTTTTTTTTAGCGATCATGTCATATTGGACTAACTTGATTAAGGAGTGGGACAAATTAAGATGATGGACAGCAGCATGTGTGGTCATATATGGAGCATATGCTAGTAGTTTATTATCTTTGGTTTATCTTAATAATTATGTTGATAGAGATCTTTTTCAATGAGGAGATTATAACAAATGAGGTTTTTTAGATTGACCGTAACACCCCAAAATTTACTCTTTTTAAAAAAAAAAAAAAGAAGCGAATGGATAAATCATAACCTATGAATTTTGGGAATGTTACCACCACACTTAGTACCAGGCCGGTTCACTCCTACAGTTCTAATAACAAATGCTAAGGCTAAAAAGGATATTTTTTAAAACTTAAATCAATACTTAAACCAAGAGTTCATAAAAAGAACAATAAGGCTCATAACATAGAGACCAGAGTATGCATAAAGAGTTTACATAATCCAAAGTATGTAATCAAATTTCCTTAACAAGAATAATGTCTACAAATAATAAAGTTTAATTCTGGAAAATCTAATACAAAAAAGAAATAACAAAAAGAGCGAATCCGTTAACATTACTCTTGATCATCGAGCCAAGCACATGCTCAACACTCAGTCCCTCCAGATGCCTCATGAACATCGAAGGCATCAAAATATGCATCACTCACCAACACAAAGTAAGAAAAGTCTTTTGATCGTGGGAATGAGCAGCACTTGTGAAAAGGGTGAGCCTATGATACTTTTGAGGGGTTGGGCGAGGCAAAGAGTTGACTGTTAGACTTAGCATTGGGGCTTGAGAGAGATGTAGACCGGACTCTCTCTTTATCTCTATTTACTTATGTTTTCATTTTAATTCTATTTCATTTTATTGTATTGTAACCTTTATTCCCTTAGGGACTTTAACTATGTACTCCATTTGGGTTGTAATAACTTTGATCAAATACTCTGATTATCTTGTTATGAACATTTTATTTATCGATGAATCTCTGTTTTAAGTGTGTCTAATGTCTTATGAAATTCTTCCTTAGCCTTATGGTTGGTACAAGACTGGTTGGGGGTCAGGCATGTAGTAATCATAGTGGTATCACCCCATGCTTGTATTTGTTTTAATAAAATGAAAATTTTCAACTATGACTTTTTGGGGTGTTACATATATATCAAGAAAATATAATATGGAATTCAAAAACTTGAATATGGTATCATAGATTAAGAGTTTGTTTGGAAGTTGAAAAATAATAAGGAAAGGAAAAAATTTGATGGAAAATATTTTTAATATGTTTGGTTACCTATAAAATTAGATATAAAGAAAAATGAGAGAAAAATAAAAGAGAAAGATATACTAATCTATTTTTCTAATCTTTATCGAATGAAAGAAAGGAAAATTGGAGAGATTTGTTTTTGGACAAACTTGCATCTTCTCTATTGACGAACCAATCTCAACTTCCTTCTTTTTCATCAATGACTTCCTTCTCACTCTTCCTCCATTGACAAATGCCTACTCCATCAATAGATTCGCCTCTATACGACATTTTCTTCCTCCATCAAACTTGTCTTTTAGCAACCTTGACCATAACTTTTTCCGTTAACTACTCTTCCTTCATTGACTTCGCTTCCTTCATCGACCACTCCACCTCCATCAACATTCTATTCCTTCATCGAACCTTATTCTATCTCCTCAATCTATCTGAGTAGTGAGCATGAGTAGTGAAGAAACACTAGTATTTTCTGGCGTTTCTTTGGTTCATGGTTATAAATTAGTTGCTGAGATTTCAATTTTTGTACTTTTGTGAATTCTTTTCCAATTTATCTCTTGATTGTTGATGATATAATTTAGTTAAATGGGTATGATTAAATTTCTATACTTCTATGAAGCCCTTTCCAATTTATTTCTTCATTATTGTTGATATGATTTAGTTTAATGGGTATTATTTGATTTCTATACTTCTATTAAGGCTTTTCCAATGTATGTCTCGATTATTGTTGATATGATTTACTTTAAAAGCTTTTTTATTTATATTAGATGCTAATATACATTTAAAAGCATTATGTTCTCTTGATTATTGTTGGCTTTAGAGGGTTCATGTGTTGTTACTGTGGTGGTGTTGTGGGTAATAAATAAAGAAAGAATTTGATTAAACAGGACAACACTTTCTCTCCCTTACTTGATAGATACTGGGGCAGGGAATAAATTTAGTATAGGATGATGATTAAATAGGCCAAATTACCTCATAACTAATTAGTTTAGGCTACTATCCCCCAATCTTGAAATTTCTAAGCTATTGAAATGTAACTCGATACACACACATGTATGTATGATTAATGTTCATTTATTGGTAGAAAAAATATAGTTACTTCTATGAGTTATCCTTTAAAAAGGTATTTGCTACATACTAATCATCATCATTTTGCTACAGTCTTCATCCATTAAACCTACCTTCCATCCTCATCAATAGTTCTTCTCCTTGAAATTCCTACTACCTAGTTCCTCTAGGGCGCAATATTCATAGTGGTTGCTAATCTGGTTATAGCTCCAAGCTCCCTATTAGCAAGACTCTATCTCAACTAAGTCGTAGCCTACTAGATTGTTTTGAATAGGTAAATCACTTCTTAATTATGGTTAGATGCCCATTTCATAGGCTAGAGGTGCTAGATTTCTCTGAAATTTCATGATCTTTCTACTAAGGAAGTTGACTATGACATATGTGATATTATAATATGAGGAAATGAGTGAAAGGAGCATATGTCTATGTCTTTATTTACATAGTAGAGATAATATATAAAGGAAACATTATTTTTTCATTCCATTATTTCTACTATTATTTTCTCATGAATTTAGGATTAGTATTGGGATTTTGTGAAACCTAATAAGTTTGGCCTCTAAGGTGAAAATGAGAGATTTCTAAAAATTATAATGTGAAAATTGGGTTTTTCTTAACCCATAAGCATTGAAGAAACATCAAAGGCTATATGTACTTGTCATATGTGGTATTAGCTCTTCGCACTATGGCTTGCCTTTTTTGTGTTATACTTATCAAGTCATTGTGGAATTGGGTGTTTTTTGCAGGATTTGGTAAATAATACATTAACTTCATATTCATTTTAGCTTTTCTATCAATTTGCTCTTTAATTTTGTCTCCTTGTTCCTTCTTTTGTGTGTGGATGTATATATATGTGTGTGTCCAGTGGGAGTGTCTAATAAGCAAACTATGAAATTTGATAGATATCATTTGTATCTCCATATGAATAGTGTTAAGGTGGAATGGAGCCTATTGGGATAACTTCTAGAAACTAAATCCTACAACACCTATTTTTACATAACTTTTAGAAAATAAAGACTACAATACCAATTTTTACCCTGACCATTACAACTTTTAACATTTTAGATGAAACCCCGATCATCAACCTTTTAAGTTGGGCAGGTACTAGAAATTTTTAGCTATATAAATAAAATGTGGGCTTTCTTGCTAGGTAATGTAGAACCCATCCATGTGTTGTCTGAAATTCCAATTCTATAGCTAACTAATTATATACATTCAAACATTCATAGGTATCTTCACATAGTACCCTCCCTTACATGACACGAGTCATAAGTAATTAATATTTCCATTCTAATATATGTATGCTACCAAAGAAAATGTGTATGTTAATATATATAACACTTATTATATTTATTAAATAGCTAAATAATCTAGCTTCCTCGAGCTAAGCCACAAATCTATGTAGTTTTGCCTTCGAGAGATGTTTAAGTAGCCTTTTAAAGGAAGCACCTAAATTTTTAATTGATTGAGGTGTGTAGAGAATATCCTTGAGCTGATACCACTACAGGAACCTGAATTAAGTATTATAACCTTTATCAGCTAAGTCGGTTGCTAAATTGATATTAACCTCTCATTGATGATTTCCCTTGATATGCATACATCTACATCTCTCTCATTATCAGGTTTGATTATCAGAATTTGCTAGCATGTCACAAGCTATAGTAGAGTTTAAAAGTTAGATCCTTACCTTTTCCTTTCGAGATTGGTTCGATATAACTTTGAAGTTGCTCCATTGTGGTTGAATAGGAAGAAAAGGCATGTACCTCATGAAGAACGAGTCACAAGTCTTGATTGAATAGGAAAAGTAAAGAATTAAGAACTTCTATTTCATGTAAGAAAAAGTATATCATCAATCATTAAGATAAGAACAAGTTAATGAATTCACAACTTATAGTGATCCTTATCAATCTTCATGACATGATCGAATGATTTGTTAAATAATAGGGAGTAAATTAAATTAAATCAATGTCTTGGATTGAACTCAACATTCTTGGTGGAGATTAGAAGCCATAACTCTAGCCTAGAATTTGATCTATGTTTTCATATCTTCAGAAGAAATAGCACTTTTATCAGCCCATTTAAATTAAGTTAATGTTAATCTATGTCAATCACAACCCCAAAACACTCTTCTAAGAATACTAAAATCAAATTCTATATAATCTAAAAGGATTGTGATACTAATAAATAAATTATACATCTACCAAAAAAAATAATTAATGGATCAAATTCTACATCAACAACACTAAACTATATTAATTACTCAATTTTTTATACTCACCCAATTCATCAAAAAAAAGTAGGGTTGTTTGGTAAACAAGTTGAAAAAGTTTGTATCTTCTATGAAGTGAAAGTAACAAAGAGATTTGAATTGTTGCCACATTCTTACTTGTGTATTCATTTGTTGTTCCCTACCCTATTTCTGTAGTTTCCACATGTTTCTAGTCCTTGGTGGAGGTTTGAATTAGTGTAGAGTAACTTCTTTAGAATTAACAATTGGATTGGGTGAGTTGGGTGAACCAAAAATGGATAAGTTGTATGTTTTGCTGAGTTTATTTAGGTACATACACATTTTATCCCAAATAAAATGCTATACTATCTTTTGTTGAGTATTCTTTATTTTCAATGTATTAAGGCTGCTAGTGAGGATCAAATCCTAGGTAAAGATTAGGGTTCCAACATTGGAGAAATTTACCAACAACCCATCGTGTTGATACATATGATACCATAGAATCTAAAGAAAATAATGAAGTATCATTTTCTTAATATCTACGACACCATTTGACTGTAAACATATATAATTAGCCATAATGTGTTTGGTTAATTTTCTTATACTTTTTTATTATCTCATATAATACTAACTCAATTAAGGAGCGGGACAAATAAAGAAGATGAGTAGTAGCATTTGTGCTCACATGTGGAGCATATGTTGCTAGTTGATTATTTTTTGTTTGTCCTATTAATTATGTTGATAGAGATCTTTCTCAGTTAGGGGATTATAAGAAACAAGATTTTTTAGATCGACTTACATTGAAAAAAGATAAGGATTGCCATAACCAGCTAAGTATGGGAAATGAGGCTTTTGGTGGGCTTGTATCAATATTGAGGGATTCTAGAAGACTGAGTGATACTCATTCTCACTGCGTTTAAGAGAGTCACTACCACGGAAAGGGATTTTAATAACGGTTATTTTATAGTTTTAATAATGGTTTTCAACTGTTATTGAATCACCCGTTATTATTTCTGTAATAACAGTTCATAACCATCATGAAAAATACACAAAAACCCATGAATATGTGCGTAAACTTCATATTTAATAACGGTTTTTACTTAAAAACCATTGTTCAAAAGGAGCTTTTAATAATGGTTTGGAATTAAACTATTGTTAAAAATAAGGTTAATATAAAAACCATTCCTAAAACATTATCGAATTACCATTTCGGTCATCGATTATGTGTTTATTAAACCCTCTAATACGTATTAAATGCGCATAAATATCAAATTATAAGGAGTTTTAATAACAGTTCTTAAAGAAAACCGTTATTAAAACCTATGTTTTAATAACGGTTCTATGGGAAACAGTTATTAAAACCTCAGTTTTTAATAACGGTTCTATGAGAAACCGTTATTAAAACCTCAATTTTTAATGACGGTTTTATTTAAAACCGTTATTAAAGAATAGGTTTAATAACGGTTTTCATAGAACCGTTATTAAAAGTATATGTTTTTTTTAGCATTTTTCTGTTTTGTTCCTACCCACATACACAGTTGTATGATCAAACAATTACCAAATCTGCAATGTAAAACAACATCAATTCATACCAGCAGGGTATCACTCCATAATTTCAATAAATCTATAATTGGTATGCATGAACTATACTTAGGAATAAAAATTAGTGGGCATACCACAACTTGGTAGCTCTACACCCAAAAGTAAAGAGTTCACAGATCTAGGCTGGAAGACTGAAAGATGTAGACGAAATACAAACTTGAAAATGCATTTAGAATATATAGATCGCTACCTAATACCAAATGAATGAGTGCACGTGTTTGGCCCATTGGTGTCTAACTTCATCAATTTCATCAACATTATATTGTTGGCCTCGTGCATAGTGATCGGTGAAAAACTACAACACCCATGTTTCAATTAATATACAGTTAGCCATTAGGTCAAAAATATATATGTCATGATTCATTAGTAGAAAAATATGGAAAAGGAAACATACATGGCTTGGATATATGTTGACCGATCTATTCTAGACTATAAGATCCATTACTCTACGTACATAGTATCCACAATCATCGTTGTTTTGCTGTTGTGGACACTGTAAAATGAATTCAGTTAGCTCTCTAACTATAATATATTAATTTGAATTAAAACAAAATACAAAATAGTTATCTGCCTACTTACCATGATAGGCTTATATTGAAGATTCTTTGGGTCTGGGACACCATTCCCACCTCTCCTTTGATATGCCGTCTGTAGTGCCCTAATAAATAGAGTTGGATACATAATATTGTAAGTATATATACCTCAAATAATGAAAGTAGAATATATATATGTATAAATAAGCTAATGAAGTAAGAAGTGAAAAGTATACTAACATGTCTATAAATTCCTTCCCACCACAACGAGCGACCTCAAAAGGCACGTCATAGGTTTGAAGAGAATCAAACACATAAACTTTATTAAGATCAGGTCGGACGGCGTACAAAACCCAATGTTCAGTTGCGAGGTGAGGAATGAGATTGAGCTTGTTGTGTCCCTCAATCAAAATGCGATCTGCTAAATAGTTTATGTGCCCACCCTCTATTATTGTACTACTGTCAGCTATATAGTATGGGACACAAAAACAATAGAGGACAACATTCCCTCCAACGCAGCGCAACTAGCTACCAACCTATATATGGACGACAATATTAATGGATATTTGTTAATAACTAATAACTCATATAAGCTTAAGAGGTCGTAAAAATTCTATTTCTCCAAGAGTACTAAAATCTGAAATATGAAATAATGCTTACGTTACATAAACAGCGATACTTGTGGTTGACATCCATTCCTGATTATAAATATCGCTTATGTCAGCTGTAGATACCATGTAAGTAGCATCGGACGACAATCAAAGGAAATATAATTATTCCTGAGGTATTTTTGGGCATAGAAATACGATAAAGCTAATGCTGGTGGAGGTTGGCGTATTTCCGAAGAAGGAATCTTTTGCGGGGCAACTGATTTTTCAGATTTAGCTCACTTTCCTTTGCCAACGCCCTCTTTTGTGTTGCTCGTTCTACTATTACCTCTCTTGGTTTTACTAGCAGGAGAAGTCTTCTTCTTTGATTCTTTAAATAATAATAATAAACAAAATATGTATTGAGCATATATATATGAAAAAGGTATAAACAATGTAACTACTAAACTAGGTCTAATGAAGATATTAAATGTCAATACCTCTTCAGTAGTGAGACGTATCTGATCCACAGGCCAAGGCACGAAGCTTCCATGAGCTTCTAGCACTATGGCTACCTCATCGCCCTCTTTATAACAAGGCAAGGGCGGACTACCGATGATTAGAGTGTTAATACTCACCGGCCATGTAAGTAGGGCTAAGTTGTACCCGTGGAAAGTTTGCGTTTTGGTATTTTGACTGATGTGGACCCTTCCTTTCGCCAAAAGAGTTGAAAGATCATTCGCTAACAAGTCACGTTTATGCAAACCCTAAATAAAAATATTACACATTATTAATTATTTATGACACCGAATACATTTAATAACAATTTAAAGTTATCTAATGCTTACCTCGGAAAGAGAAGAAAGACGTGCATCAGCTTCACAACTATCTCTGACACTATTTACATTAGGTATGTGAAGCTGATCATGGTGGCTTATACCCTTGAGATTTAATAAATGACAACTCTTGCTCCATTGTTGCCATCCGTTCAAACGCCACATTCAATTTCTGTGTAAGGATGGCGACTTGCTCATCAATGTTAGGAGAACCACGAGATCGACCACATACGCTCGTTTTCGTAACACCTAATCCAAGACCCCTATGTCTTCTAGGGTGTTCTACAATTCTTATAGCCTATGATACAATGTTATATTGGTCTACCCCCTCCTCACCATCTGACGCTTGAATTTTGTCCTGTAATGTATATAATATATGTAAAATTAGCTTACATGAATAAGCATAATATAATAGTTTTCTAAAAGAAAAGTAAGCAAGGTTCCAAATATCTACAAACTTACAATTTTTGTCACAGCAACATCTACATCTTCATTAATATATCCATCTTTTGTTGCTCTAGCCTTCTTCCATAATGTACCAATATTAATGGACGAGGTACATGGGTCTAAGTCTTGGCCTATGAGCTATAAATCAAAAAATATTCTTATAATGTACCAATATTATAAAATTTGTCAGTACACTGTAAATAGATAAATCACAAATACATACCAATTCCTCTTCAAGGCCTGCATACCTTTTGCGAGCCATATTATGCCTGTATTTATTCTGCTTCACAATCTCTTTATTGTTGGCACTTTTTTCCTATGTGACAAGCCAAAACATAGTGACATAGTTATTTCAATATTATGCACAATACTAGGATCGATAAAAAAAATTTAATTGTTATCTAACAAATACCTTAAAATCACCCGTAAGATGATATGCAATAAATTGTTTCTAACTTTCTTGATCAATGAAACCATATCGTTTGGGTGGATTCTGCCGTAGAGATCCATCACTCTTTCTCTACATTTTCCTACAAGCTAAAAATGACCTAAATGTTCTTAGACGCTCCCCACAATGTCTAAGAAGCCATTTTTTCCTACTCTCTAGCATATTAAATACTCTCTGCATTTTAAGACATACAAATTTATACCGATATTAATGTATTAAAATTAATAACGTTTTACATACATAAATGATTACATAAAATAGTATATTTACCATGATTTCCTGCCAAATATGCTCCTTATGACCCGTTGGAACCTACTTCCAATTATTATAGGAGATAGGAACACGATTATGTGTCACAAGTGAAATGTATGTCAAGAACATGTCTGCATAAGGGCCAATGGGAATATTGTAAGTATTCCATCCCAACTCGACTAGTTCTCCTTTATTCCTCATATCTGTGATGATTCTCATAATTGTCAGCCCTCTTTTCCCTTCTTCATCACTGTTGTCCCTATCAATATTCTTATTGGGCATATCTCTAAAAGAAATCAATAAATAAATTATGTTATAATGTTATGTATTGAGCATAATTTAGTTGAAAAATGCTTTTAAAAAAACCAACATAGATATCATATGTTACAATATTATTACCCTCATTGCCTTCTTTTCCTTCTTTTTCCCCCTTGTTTTTTTATTAGA
This sequence comes from Tamarix chinensis, assembly GCA_030549775.1. Classification (NCBI taxonomy): domain Eukaryota; kingdom Viridiplantae; phylum Streptophyta; class Magnoliopsida; order Caryophyllales; family Tamaricaceae; genus Tamarix; species Tamarix chinensis. The sequence goes on along the minus strand of CM060177.1, from coordinate 57,148,970 downwards.
TTCAGGATTTGATACATATATTACTTCACGATGATCATCCCTGACATATATTTCCTCCTCATTAATTTTATTGTTATCATCGTTCAATAATTGAGTTGCTTGCACAGCTGAGGCACACTCGTTATTCTAACTGGCATCATTTTCATCATCACATTCATTGGCATTTCTTTTTTTTTGTAGATAGTACTATAGACCATCTGTTATCAGTAGGGTTAGTGACATAGAATACTTGTGTCGCTTGTGATGCTAAGATGAATGGGTCTTGTTTATGCCCTGCCCTATTAAGATCTACTAAGATGAATCCATCTTCATATCTAACCCCACTGCCATTATCAACCCATCTGCAATTGAATACAAGGATTTTAAATACAGTGTAATCTAACTCCCATATATGTTCAATCACACCATAATAATTCATATTTGCATAAGTTGGATTCTTGTCTTTCGCACTAGCAACATGCATTGCCTCAGCCACTAAAGTCACCCCACTATTCTGCATTTTGCTCTTCCCATCTTGTTCTTTTATATAAAAAGTGCAACAGTTGATCACATAACTGGTATATTAAAAAACTTCATAACGAGGTTTCTGAGACAACTAATGTAGGGTTTTGGAAATTAAAGTTGGGGAATGTCTAATGAGTGGAATGATGCGATCTCTTATCCAATCAATAAAGGAAATATTATGTTTATCGATAATCCATTTCTCAGTCTTTGATGGATTTTCTATCCATAAAGAAGTCATTTGCTCTTCAATGTACGGCTGAACATCATCACTGTTGTGTAATACATATAGATGTGTTGCACGGAACATGTTAGGGTCTACACGCCCAAACTGTTTGCCTCTAATACCCTGTCGAGCTTCAGCATTTGACAAGTACTTTGTGTAAAACTCAATTGCCTCTTCCACCAGGTAACTCTCAACAATACATCCTTCTAGCCGATATTGATTCTTCACATAACCTTTTATCAACTTCATAAACCGTTCAAAGGGGTACATCCAATGCCCATGAATAGGTCCTAACATCTTTATCTCATAAACTAAATGAACAATTAGATGTACCATAATGTCAAAGAATGATGGTGGAAAATACATTTCAAGTTGGCACAAAATAATCACAATCCCTTTTTGCAAGGCGCCCAAACTATCAGGATTTATAACTTTAGAGCAGACGGCTTTAAAAAACCAACAAAGCCTCGTGATAGTAATTCGAACACGTTTTGGCAAAATTCCACGTATAGCTATCGGTTACAAGTGCTGCATCAAGATATGACAATCATGAGACTTCATGTTAATTAATTTCAACTCTTTCATCGACACGAGCCTTCTGACATTTAAAGAATACCCTTCCGGAACCTTGACACTGTGCAAGAATTCACAAAATGAAATTTTCTCTTTTCTGGAAATAGTATGACACGCCGGCAGTAAATATGTTCTTCTTTCGTTGTCTCGCGGTGTCAGTTCTCATCTAATACCCATTTCTTCCATATCCATTCGAGCATTTATCCCATCTTTAGTCTTGCATGGAACATTAAGTAATGTGCCAACAAGACTGTCACATATATTTTTCTCAATATGCATCACATCAAGGGCATGTCTCACGTAAAAAGATTCCCAATAAGGAAGGTTGAAGAATATTGACATCTTCTTCCACCCAATTGATGGAGGCTTATCTTTATTCTTCTTCCCAAACTTGACACTCAAATGTTTCATCTTCAGCCACACTTGTCGACCCGTCAACCGGATTGTTGCCTGCCCTTCTTCTCGGAATCCATTGAACGCTTTTCTTTGCCTATGATAATGATGATTCTTCGGTAAAAACCTACGATGCCCATGGAACATAGTCTTTTGGCCATGTGTTAGCTGAACAAATGAAGTATTCTCCTCACATATTGGACATGCGTAATGGCCTTTCACACTATAACCTGACAAGTTGCCATACACCGGAAAATCATTTATAGTATAGAATAACAATGCTCTCAAAGTGAAATTTTCTTGACCATATGCATCAAATACTTCAATTCCCATGTCCCATAAGAACTTCAAATCATCAATCAAAGGTGACAAATATACATCAATATCATTCCCAGGTTGGTTTGGCCCGGAAATGAGTAAAGACAACATCATATACTTATGTTTCATATAGAGCCACGGAGGTAAATTGTATATAACCAAAATCACTGGCCATAAACTATAGTTGCCTTGATTGTGCGGATTCATTCCATCTGCAGAAAGCGCAAGACACACATTTCTTTCTTCTTTACCAAATTCAGGAAACAACCCATCAATCGTCATCCATTGTGAAGAGTCAAATGGATGTCTAAGAATCCCTTCATGTATCTTGTCATCAACATGCCATCTTAGGTTCTTGGCATCTTCAATATCATTAAACATCCGCCTTAATCTTGGTATCATAAGAAAATACCATAACACCTTAGCGGGCACCTTGTTCTTCATGTATCGTGGTGCTTTGCATTCAGAATTAGGACAACTATTCAAAGAAGCATTGTCATTGCGATATAAAATACAATCATTAGGGCATGCATGTATCTTCTCATAAATCATGCCCATAGAGGATAGAACCTTCTTCGCTTCATACGTACGATCGGGTAGAACGCTATCATCAGGAAGCATATCCTTCACAAGTGACAATAATTCTGTGAAAATCTTATCACTCCATTTGTTACATGCCTTTAAGTTGTACAACCTTAAAGTAGCGGATAATCGCGTAAACATCTTACAATCATCATACAAAGGTTTCTCCGAGTCATTCAATAACTTCTCAAACATTTTTGGACAATCCCAAAAAATTTTCTCAACCTTTTGAGTCATCTCCTTTAACGAATGTCCCTCATAGTTATCAAATGATGATCCACTACTATCCCTCCCAACATCGTCATTTTCATATTTAGACTCTATTTCCCCATGCCATATCCAACAAGTGTAACTTGTATCAATTCCATACACAAATAAATGATCTCTCAAATCATTAGTGTTGACACGCTGAATATAAGCACACTTCAAACAAGGATAGACTATTCTAATAGAGTCCCAAGCATGTTCAACTGCAAACTTGATGAAAAACTCCACTCCTTCGTTATATTCTCTAGACAGACGATTTGCAGAAAACCATTTCCGATCCATATTATTTGAATCTAGATATATCCCACATGAAAGTAATTATTAAAAATCAATTAAATTATAAGTATAATAATTTTCAAATCACTCTTGCTTAGAAAGAATTAATCTCAAATGTATCATTCTATTCTCTATATAAATGTATATATACGAATCATGCTAACAAGTTTCCAAAATTATATTAATGCTGATCAATGAAACTCCTCATACTTACAAAGAGTTCATATATATGTATATATATATATATATGCATACATACATACATAGCAAAATATTATACAATTAATAGTTCAAATTCTAAAAGATATACATACTACAGGATTTAAGCAATAGCAGCACTATATACATCAAAATTTTGCTACAACTCAAATACCTAAAAAACGAAAAATCATATCTAAAACTAAATCCCTCGATAGCCTAGTCGAGTCCGACTAAAAACTATAACTCTGAGGCAAGCTATGACGATACCTCCACTCATCATCGATGACCATCAGTTCTCTCAATATCCTATCATACTCTCTAGCAAACAGCTCACCCTCAATAAATCTCGGGTGTGGTGCATCAGTGTGGTAGACAAACCACTACAAAAAATTAGATGTAGCGGATGCCCATGGCTCTATCTGAGGCACGGTCAACAGAAGGTGATAAGATCTGAAATGGAAGGGGTGATAGGATGAGCCACTCGCGTATAAATGACATAGCTCGTCATATAACCATATCACATGAGTCTGTACATCTCTATGTGGTGCCATATGAAAATACAGTGGAGGGTATGTCATCTCACTACCTACAAATGAGAACCACTAAATCTTATCATCAAGGTTGTTGTCGAAATTAAAAAGATCTAAATTACAGAATATGTAAACTGATCTTCAACTAGCTAGACAAATCATAAATATATTCTACTAGATCATAACCAACTATGTAAACCTAACAACATCAAACTATTTAAAATAAGGATATAATCTTTAGTTATAAATTTAACAAACTAGCTAAACATCAAACGATCATCAAATCATTCAAGTTACGCATAGTAAAATCAAGTAGATATTAATAAGATAATATATATATATATATAGTACAACCTAATAAATCCTATATGATTATTATTATTATTATTATTATTATACAAAATTATTCACCTCTATTTAATTTTTATCGATCACAACACTGATGCCCAACCAACCTCCTCAACTTTTCCCAATGCACAATACCCTTATCCTTAGGATTTTTCCTTATAGCCCTAGTTTATATTTAGTATAATGAACGATAAACCCTAAACCTAACCCTAACCCTCCCCCTCCCCCTCCCCCTCCCCCTAACCCTCCCCCTAACCCTAACTCTAACCCTAACAATAATAAACCCAATAAATTATATTAAAAAATAACACTAAACCTCATAAGATAATGATCCTAAACCTATAGCTAACCCTAACCCTAAACCTAACCCTAACACTAACCCTCCCCCTAACCCTAACCACAATTATTTCAGATTATATATACACATCTTATATATAAATATATTATAAATATATTTACATATAATAGAACACATATAAACACACATTTTATGGAATATAAATACACGTCTTACAAAATATATATTAAAAAAAGCATATAAATACACATGATCATCTGCATAATAATGTGAGTGCTAAAAAAATGTATACACCTTAATTTTATACTTAGAACGTACATATCTTATGATAATAGTATATATTTTAGGCTTGTGGATTCTCTTAAAATAATAATACATATTTTTATAAAATAGATTATAAACACACGGGTACTCTGTTTGTCCAAATCTGGAAGTGCCTTAAACTAGACCTCAGCTAGACATCCCCAAATATGGAAGTGCCTTAAACAAGACCTTTTGCTTGTCCAAATCTCATAAGGTGTTTTAGTAGTTGCTTTGGTTGGTACTCTGTTTAGAATGTAAGCTGCTGTTTTTAGTGCTTCTCCCCAAAGTGATTATGGTAAGGTAGAATGACTAATCATACTCCTCACCATGTCCTTAAGAAATCTGTGGGACAATACCATTCATGTTAGGAGATCCCGGCATGGTGTACTATGGGACAATACCGCACTTCTCTATGAATTTACCGAATGGTCCTGGTCATTGTTCACCTGAACCGTCATATCTTCTATAGTACTCACCACCACGGTCAGATCTAACCCACTTAATTCGTTTGTTGAGTTGATTCTCAACCTCAACCTTAAATGATTTGAACACGTCCAACAATTGCGATTTCTCGTGAATGAGATACACGTACCCATAACGTGAGTAGTCGTCTATAAATGATATGAAATACTGTTGACCATTCCAAGAAGTCGTAGGAAACGGTCCACAAATATCTGTGTTAATCAATTCTAAGACATCCGAAGATCTATTTGCATCTGTTCTCTTAGTTTTGGTTTGTTTTTCCTTGGCACAATTGATACAATTGTTTAACTCCGAAAAGTGAAGGGAATTAAGTATACCATCAAACACAGGCCTCTCAATTCTAGCTTTTGAGATATGACCTAAGCACTTTTGCCATAATGACGCTGAATTTTCCTTATTTAATTTGCATTTGGTACCACGTGATTCCACATGCAGGGTTTCATGATATGAAGTGATGATGTCAAGCATATATAGGTTATCGTAAGTGCATAATGAACCGGTGCCAATCATATTTGAATTTAATGAAAGACTAAATTTATTATTTCCAAATGAAAAAAAATAACCAGACTTGTTCAATAAGGAAATGGAAACCAAATTCCATCTAAAAGACGGTACAATGAGAGTGTGTTTTAGATCCAAATAGAAACCGGTTTCTAATAATAACCTAAAGGTGCCAATCGCTTCAATTGGTGTTACCTTCCCATCTCCCACATAGATGTATCTTTCACCATCACTTGGCTTTCGGTAGTTCAGGCAACCCTGCTTAGAAATTCTTATGTGAGTAGTAGCTCTAGAATTTAACCACCAAGTATTTCTAGGTACTGAGGCTAAATTAATTTCAGAATAGACTAAAGTAAGGATTGTACCTTTCTTTGCACGCCAAGCGTAGTATTTAGGACAATCCTTCTTTACATGTCCAGTTTTGTTGCAAAAGAAGCATATATCATTTTCCTTCTACTGTTTCTTTTGAACTGGACCCTTAGGAGCAGCTTCATCCTTTCTTTTCTTGCCCTTTCCCTTAGAGGTACTGGCTAAGTGAGCACTTTCAGTCATGTCATGCTTCAGTCTTTCCTCTTCTTGCACACAATAATAAATGAGCTCATTGAGAGTTCATTTATCCTTTTGGCAGTTATAACTGACCTTAAACTGACTGAATTGTGCAAGAAGTGAAATCAACACCAAGTGCACGAGCAAATCATCTGATAACTCGAGCTTTAGCACTTTCAATTTCGAAGCAATGTTGGACATTTCCATTATGTACTCCCTTATATTTCCTTTGCCTTTGTACTTCATTGAAATCAAGCGCTGCAAGAGAGTGCTTATTTCTACCTTATCGTTAATTTTTTGCAAAACGTTTCTCAATTTTAGCAAGAAAATTCTTAGCGTTGGTGATGTCCTCAGACACACCACCCCTAAAGGTTTCCGGAATGCTGCGCTTAATGATCATTAGACTCATGCGATTCGACCGATCCCACTTCTCAAAGTTCCTCTTATCATCAGAGGTACTTTCAGCTGTCAGATCGGCGAGTTTTGGAAGCCTAACTGCATGATCCAGATCTATGCAGCCAAGGATAATGATAACATTATCCTTCCATTCCTTAAAGTTATTCCCGTTCAGCATGGAAATAGAGCTTAAGTTAGCAGATATAGTAGTAGCAGAATGGCTGTACAAAAAACATAAACATAAATAAATATTCATGCTCACAAAAATAATTCACATAATAAAATAATCAATGAATTTAAATATTGGTGATCCCATCACAAGAAACCGGCGCAACATTAATATCAAGTCTTTGGACAATAATATTAACTACAAGTGGTGTTCTTGTTGTAATAATCAAATACTGATAATAAGACCTGTAAGATAATAAGCCCATCTTTGGATTGACTTATTATCCACATGGAAACCAAATAATCGTCACATATTTATTATCCCACGTGCATATGAAAATCTGCCAGATATTTGTCTTCTTTTGGGCAGACTAAATAACCGCACGAATAGATATATGCACAAACATCTAATATATTTGATAAACCAATTTTCATAAAAGAGGTCACTTTGGTGACATATTATTTCAACCAGCTTATCTATTAATATTAGACAACCAATCATTTAAATAAATTGATCTCTTAATTTTATTTCATAAATTTGGACCTACAATATTTGGACCAACCTTATTTAGAATTAATATATATACAACATTATCAAATCTAACTTTATTTACATAAATTTCAAGTAATGCACATAAATAGGCCCATATAAAATTTTAATTGGAATAAAAGAAAATAAACTTGATATCCAATTAAAAAAATTTAATTAGGTCAATATATATAATATATTGCGGAAGCATACCTGAATCTATAATAATAAAAGATTTATCAAGTACCGTCGAATATGATGTGAAACCCTAACGGTTGGTTTTGTAGTCTTCTAGATCATGCACGTGCCCGCTACTTGCCAATGACTGATGGGAACCAATGGAGCAAAGTACGTGTGACCTAGGGACCATAACTACATATATATATAGATAACAAACCTGTTATCTATCAAGCCATCCTAGTTCGGTCTATCAACGATCTAGGACTCCCACAATCTCTACACATATCAGTCCATATTCAATCAGATACATTAGGCCCATCTTAATTAAACGTAATTCGATCACGTTTATTCGGACTTAACCGTTACGACAACGTCCAATTTGTATCGTTCACATGCAATCCCAACGTCAATAATAATCCAACAAAGCATACACATAATAGACTACATGAATAACTTGATTGAAGTGTGACACGAAGCAAGTACAAGAGAGTCAAGAATGTCGGCCAACTTCATTATAATGGTCTCAGGTTGAACACCGTCGGCCTTTTCAGATATCTTCAAGAAGACACGGTAGCCATATTCATTGACCATGATTCCATGAACATCCATCAAGATCCCCTCGATTACATGGTTTCTGTTGCTGCTGACTTGAGCTCTGTGAAAGAACCGTCGTATATTTTTCGCCCCAACCTCTGTTTTGGCTAACCTTGCTATTTCATCAGTTGGCTAGCTTTTGATGCAGGCTCCAATACATGAATAGCATAAGCAATTGGATCCTGCTGCAGTTGGATGATCGTCTGCCATAAATATGTGGTGCAAGATAAATTGAAGAACTTATCGGTGTGGGGGGAAACACAGGTATAAGGATTAAAAGAAAGGAAGAAAGAAGAAAAACTAACAAAATGTTGTTTTAATTCACAACAAAAGAAGATGATTAAACTTATGCTCACTAGTTTCTGTCTAAACGGCAAGAGAATGAGGGGAACGATGAACTTCGATGAATACGTAGAACAATAAGATCATCATTATTAGATAATTGACACCTTATTTATTATTAATCGGAGGTGTAACCTATAATGATGAAGAAATTAATAAACGTATAGATGAAACAAAAACAGACGTGTTTATTAGTATTGAATTACGATCGATTAGGACACTGAACGGAAGAAAGAGTATTAAACAAGCATATATGTATAATAAAGAAGACCACATATGAGCTGGTCATAAAGATTCAAGAAATCATATCCCGCTTTCAAATGAACTGAAATGACTGATGACAGCATAATGCTTCACTTAGGAACTAATAATAGATCTACATAAGATACCTCCATGTTCATCATGAACTGGGCGGCAATGAGTTGCGGTTGACGATGACGAGCTGAAACTCTTCATATCTACATCGAGAGAAACACTATCGGAAGAATACCCTGACAACATTATTGTCGGCCACTGTTGATGGTCTTTCGTAGTCAGTCTTGCAGGTTGACGCCCCAAAAGTTATACGCGTGGGTTTGCTCCAACCTCCGCCTACTTCCATATATATAGATATTAGCGAATACTAATTAATAATAAGAAGAAATAATAATGATAATTTTAAAAAGACTAGTATTTGATATAATCCAAAAAAGGAGAGATTAAATTAAATAATTAACAAGATATGCCAACACTCAGCTACGGGGAAAATGAGAAAATGCTTCTATTATCGCAACTTCATCTTGGTATGTACCTCCCCTCCCCCTCTGCCAAACCATGTAATTATACCTATAATACACTTTCTATATTAATTCCAAATATACTAGAAGTAATATTAATCTAATACAGCACCAGTCATAAGCTAGTGATCATTAGAAGTGCATAAGTACGTACTTCTATTATTATTATTATTATTATTATTGTGTCAATTTATTGTTCATTTTTATTGCTAGTGCATAACTGTGGTGTATGCCCCGGCAAAATTTATTATCAGTAATGAGAAGTGCCGGATGATTGCTATTATTCCAACAATGGCAGCAACAATAAAGATAATAATAATAATAATAATAATAATAATGGTAAATGGAGGGACTCTCTTGCTGCGGTGTAAAAGGAATGATGATGTGGATTGTATTTTGTTCTACAGTGGAATCTACAAAAGATGTCTACCCGAGGATGAGGTAAACGGCGGTCTTTATCATTGTCATTCCTACTTTTATGGTGGAGATGCTAGTACCTAAAAAACTGCAGCTGAGGTTCTTGGGATTGGTTTCTATTAACTTATGATGCTCGAACGTACGTGCTTGTCTGGAACCCTTAATAGTTCATGATGAAATGAGATGCTTTCGAGTGCTCGTTTGGTACGGGGTAATAGGAGTGAAAAAATTACCCATATATTTTATATATCTTATATAATTTATTTAAAATTAAATATTTTTATTCTAATAAATACCATTTGAGATCTTGATTTAATCTAAAATGGGTATTTCATTAAAATATATTTATTATTATTAAATACTTAATATAAGAGGTATAAAATAGAGGGGAAAATTTTTCACCCCTATTACCCCTATACCAAACATGCCCTGAGTAGTATCTTAAAACTAGAGAAATTTGATGTACGGAAATCGATTTCCTACGGCCATTTCCATCGTCATTGTGACACTACTAGAGTTTGTGACAGAAATTTCTTTTTAAGACAATGTATAAGTGATAAAATCAAAACCATGGATGTTACCATGACATCAAACATGGGAGATGTGTGATTATTTATCTAACTTATGTCTAATATATGGAAAAAGAAAACTAAACACGTAAATGGTTTAAGAAAAAGCTAATGAGTTAGATAATGATTTAAATGACATGATGATGTTTGCATCATTCCAAAATACGAGAAAAAGGGCCAAGATTTTGAATAACTAGAAAGACCACAACAATTCTAATGTAGGGCAGAGCCATCTAATTTGGTTTCCCTAACTCTCAAGTCACTGTATTTTCTAAAGCAGTGGCAACCTACTGATCCACATCAATATCATTAACTCTAGTAGATAATCATAGCCGTATAAATTGTTCTCTACCCATTAAATAAGTAGTGACCATTCACAAGGTAGCATAAGTTTCAATGAGGAACTGGTAAAATAAACAAACGCTAATACATGGTAAGACTCATGCTATAAAATATATCACACAGAAGCATACCTCAACAAATATAACATTGCATAATAACAATACATTCCAACCACCTCCATAAGAATAGCAATAAAGCCACCTAAAGGATTCTATATATTTATTTATCTCGTGATTAGTGTCTGTATCCATATGGAGACAAACATGGTACTGCTACTCCCACCTACACTAGATACTTGTGTTAAGAGGCTTGTATAGGGACTTTACACTTCACCACACTTGGTCTCCTCAATTAGAGGGTACACTACTAGAAATGAGGCTTTTAACGACCAACAAATTTCGTCGTTAATGGCCAAATTTTGGTCGCTAAAGCTAATAACGACCAAAAATTTTGTTGGTCGTCAGTGGTCGTTATTGCTCCCTCGTTAAAGGCTTTAACGACCAACTGAAATTTTTTGGTCGCTAAAGCAATAACGACTACATATTATGTTGGTCGTTAATGCAATAGCAACGGCGTATAATTTTCGTCGCTAAAGGTAATAACGACGAAACAAAATGTTGGTCGCTGAAAGTAATAACGACAACTTATGACGTTGGTCGCTAAAAGTAATAGCGATAATATATGATGTTGGTTGTTAAAAATAATAACGACGAATAAAATACACTATCGTAAATAATATTAACGACCAATTTTTTTATCGTAATTAAAAAAAATATTACACCAATAACGACTAATTTTTCCGTCAATACTAAAATTCATTCATTATTTGCGACATAATTTATTGGTCGCAAATGACATAATTATATATTCAATAATATATATAATCAACATTTCAATATTCATATATAACCCTACACCTATATGGATATACATATATCCATTTCAATCTTTTGAAGACCTGTACATGTATGTGTACATATATCCATTTCAATCTTCTCAAGACTTGTACCTGTATGTATGTATATATATCCATTTTGATCTTTTCAAATCCTGTACTTGCATACATATATATTCATTCTAACAAATAGATATAATTTTCTATATATTTGTTTATAATTAAACATTCAACTAAATATTAATACAAATAATTTGTATCAAATGTTCGGTACAATTTTCGGCTATGATCAAATATAAATATATTACAAAAGAGCTACAATATGTTGTTGCATTACAAAAATATCATGATTAGCAGCCGCTTAAGAATTAATCATTCTATCCATCGGATACAATAAAATTGGTAAATTTATCAAAATAAATTGGATCTGCAACAATAGAAATATAAAAATAATAATTAATATAAGTATCAAATAAACAATGACATATGATATCAAAATAAAAGAAAAACATTACGCCGAATAATAAACAATGACAGCAATTCATGAAATTAGATATATAGAATGAAATCTCCAAATACAAGGAAAATGATGAAAATGGAAATAAATATGATTCAATAACATCCGAACTTATTATTTGTGCTCTACTACAACCACCTAAATCATGCATTATCATTACCTTTATTCATTTTTCCTTTACTTCTCATTTTCTCTTTCTTTGTACCCTGGTCAAACTTTTATTGGACCAAATCCCGCTGTATTTCAATTTTCATGCACATGGTGCCATATTGCCTATTTTTTGGCTAATTTTGATTATATATAGAACAAAACTAAATACCCTTAAATACCAACAACCTATTCTGTTCTTTGAATTGGTTGGGGCACAAGCAACAAAACTAAAGACCCTTAAATACCAACAACCTATTCTGTTCTGTGAATTGGTTGGGGCACAAGCAACAAAACTAAAGACCTTTAAATAGCATCACATTTAGTTATTATTGATATTAGAAATTAGAAATTATGCATATTAACTTAGAAAAATATTACTATAATGTCCAGCTTTCCAATTTTTTAGTTTTATTAATTTGGAAAGATACTTTCCAATTTTTAGAAAAATCAGATTTGGGGAATTGACTGATTAAGCTAATTCTTCCACTCCTACTGCAATCGGCTCTCTCTCTGTATCTCTGCATCTCCTAGCCCCTCCCCCTTTCCCTATTCTTCTACTGTTTTGTTCTACCTTAGTCTCTATCCTCAACCATGGGGTGCGAGGGAACCCACAACAAGAAAAGAACTTCCAGTGGCCCAAGAACCCAACTTTACAGGATATAGGAGCAGCCACGAAACCAGAAATCCTTGGTAATCAAGAAACGCCCATCCTGCAGTACCCCAGAAGATGATGAATAACAATGTCAGAATTAACAGAGGGTTGAAACAAAGATCACAGGATTAAGATACGCAAGCTTCTTTTATCCCCTAATATTTCATCCTTTCTTCTTGCACGTGCACAATATGATTGTTTACATCATTGTCCTTTTTCCTCTACTTGTAACCATAAGTGCTTACTATATTATATTCCAGTTCATCCACAATAAATTTGTATGAATACATTTAGTAGATTACTACGAGCCAATAGATAGTTAACAATATTGCATAATCCATAGAACTAGAATAATTTTGTGTCATTCTTAAATGATTCACTTACATTTAACTTCCAGTTTTTTTTAAAAAAAAATTCAAAAACATGACAAAGGCCTAACAATAACAAATTATACACCACCAGTAAGTACAAACATCCATAAATCTAACATGACTAAATTCTTATGACATTTCCTCTCCAACTTCCCAAATTCCTTACTAGCCAAGATACTACAAAGTAGAATAAAAGAACAATTATCTATGTGAGAAGTTCGGTAAGCAAGATTGCTGACTAAGTTCACAACGACCGGCCAGTTAACTTCTAATGATTTATATAGCTACAGCCACTTTGGCTAGAAAAGATATGCAGAGTATCAAAAAAACACTCTTCTCCTGGTACATGTAGCTCAGACTTCCAAGATAAAAACATGTAAGACAGGATATGCAGAAAGAACAACAAAACAAGTAGATATATTTCAAACACCCCATGCACTTATTCTCAACATATCTCAAGTACAACAAAGATGCAGAATCAAACCTGATTGCTGTGTCCACATTTCTTCTTCCGGCAGTTAACAGCCCTAGGGTGGAGGCGGGCGTAACATCTAATAATTCCAGGTTTACCAAATCAGCATAGCAAACAGAAATAGAGTAATCATACACCAAGACTATTGCTATATAATTTATGAAGACAACATAAAACCTAAAGGGAATGGATCATGCCAGGGAGAAAGTAGTACCAAATGAGATACAACCTTCGTATCTTTTGCATTAATTCGTGGGTGATAGTTTCTCATACAATCTTCGATCCAACCTTCCGTTTACTTTCATAAAACCACATCAAGACCTTTTTCCCATAATTGAAAATTTTGTTCTAATGATACATGAGGAAGAAAAATAAGGGAATGGAGGTGAAATTACTGCATAAAACATGAAGAGAGGTGTGATCATTCATCTAATTCAATGCCCCATGCAAGGCTAAGTGTAGTAGATCCAAAATTTTACAATAATAAAACCTTTTATAAATAAGATAATGATAGGGTAGTGATGAATATAATTGTATATAATGAAGAGAAAGAATATAGATAAATGAGCAAGTAGTTAAGGAAATTAAAATTCAACAAGCCTAGGCTATCATCACTATCCCAATCAAAAGCTTCAACAAAAATTTTACAACTTGAAAAACATCACTAACTACTCCTCCAAATAAGCCAAAGTCAATACAACTCCACAAATGCATCTGTATAGTAAGGTACTTAGTAAGATATAACCTCTATATACACTTAAAAACATTTCATATTTGAAGAAGACATATCTATCTCATGACCTTAATAATTGTATTTATCATGCTTTCACATATACGTACTATAAGACACATAAGCAAAAAATATCCATAGATCACAATAAAAGATTTAAGGATTCCCTTTATAGTAGTAAAATCCCTAATACACCCCTAAGAATTTAGTTAATTTGTACTGATTCCTCCATATATCATCCTCATCATACGTATACCCAAAAACTTAGACCTTAAATAATTGTTACCAACACTATTTTAAGATGACATTAAAGTCATTATCAAAAGTAGGTTCTAGCTTACACTAACTTATCAAATTATAACTTTGTTTCTACTGACACGATATATATTATCCATATATTGACAATTTTTTAAGCTTACGCCAAACTTAGTCACATATTATCTATACTAAACATTACATCCATGTCACTATAGTGTTTTAAGTTGATGTAAAACATATTATGTGGACCAACCAAAACAATACCACCACATTAAGTTGTACACACCCACAACTCATATTCTTATGCCATAGCAATCAAGATAACATACATTGTATACTCAATTGATTAAAACAATAAAGAAAAGATCCAATTTAACATAATTAGGGTTTTTTTATCTCGGACTACAAATCCGCTCAAATTTTGCTAAATATTTAAATTGACGGATCGACAATGAAATTAAACATAATCTAATGCAAATTATATAAACAATTGAATAAAATAACTTGATTACACAATCTAATTTAAATCCGCAAGAATTTTGACCCACGAATCCAATTTCGATTAATTTTGCACAAAATTTTCAAATTGATAGTTCTAAAATAAAATTAGATATATTTTAAAGCATATTGTAAATTCAATTTATCTAAAATAGCTTAATCGGATAAAACCGACAAATCCGGATATAACCGGGTCACAAATTCAATTTTTACAAATCAACTACAACTAATACAATTAACCATTCCAAATCACTCATACAGCACATCTATATATAATTAAACAACTAATTTATCTTATTATAAGTTAATTCATTCAAAATTAATCAAAACTGAAGTTAGGGTTTGGGTATTTATACCAAGCGAATTGCTGCGAAATCGGAGAGGATGAGGGGTGCTGGAGCTTCGCCGGTGGCCAAAGACCACTCGACGATGCCGAGCGGTGCCGGAGGTTGACGGGTGGTGCCGCACCGCTGCTGCCTTCGTGCGTTGCTGGCGGCTGCTGCTGATGCTGATGCTCGCTGCTGCTGCGCTGGAGGATGACGACGACGAGAGGAGGGCTGGTGGTGTGCTCGAGCAGCGATGGCTGGAGTGGTGGTGCGGCCTGGGTCGAAGATGCAGAGCAGGAAGTGTTTGGCTGGTGTGGTGGTGCGGCAGGGGCAAGGGGTCGGGGGTAAGGCAGGAGCCAAGAGCTGTTTGGTCGAAGCTCCACAAGAAAACTGAAAATAAGGCAGGGGCTGGGGCGCTCGGGCGGGATTTTAGGTTTTTTTATTTTGAAATATTGAGGATTTGAGGGGGTTTAAGTGTTTTTTTTCATCATATTTTTTTTTGGATTTTAAAAATTTTAAAACATATATATATGAGACTTAAATAATTTTAACGACCAATAAATTAATGATTAACGACCAAAAATTATATTAGTCGTAATAGATATACCAATAACAACGACTTTTAATGGTGGTCGTTAATAATATGTCAATAACGACCAAAAAAAAATTGGACGCTAAATTGGTCGTTAATGTGCCAGTTTGTTGTAGTGGTATGTACTCAACTTTGGGTCTATAACATCCACCACAATTATTACTACTACTAAGAGGTTTGTATTGAAATCTTTAATATCTACCACACTTGGACTCCTAGGTCAAAGTGCACAAAGTAACTATAGTAACCTAAACCCTAAGTATCCATATTCAGTGAAGGCACAAGGTCAAAGATCAAGGTTAAACTTATAGCCAAACCACATGGGTCAAGATCATAAACAACCAAACTCAAGGGGACAACTTGTCCAGTCCAACAAAGTAGTTGATTGGTTTCGGAATAGTCAAAACAATATAGATCAAGTAATATAGACAAAGTTTGCTGATTTAAGGGTAATTCGTTGACTAAAAAGCTAGTTAACTAGTATAGCCTTACCTAGTTTAATGGTGTAAGGTTGAAACTAAGAAATAAAAGCTTAGCCTAACTAGTTGACAGGTGTACCACTTGATCGGTTTTCTAATACCCTTTTACTAATTTATCTATTCAAAAAACTTATACTCATGTGATTTAAAGTAAATATACCCTAACTTTATCTAAGCACTTTTACCATGCATTCCTACCATCAACAAACATATAATCCATGCTATTGTAGAATTAGCGTGGATTTAGATATATTTAAACTAAATCAAAATTAACTATATAATGCACAATTAAGGATTCAATCACAAATAAGAGAAATTGACAAAAAAAATAGATATCTTTTTCGTGTTCTTGTATAATTACATGATGATTAAACTAATCAATCAATCAATTACACAAATATACAATTCTCTTTGAATGGAGAATTTAATAGAGAAGATGAAGGATTTGGGACACATGACTCTCAACTGCTAAGGTTTATCATGTCTCCTTTAATAGAAGAAAAAAGCCTAAGACAAAAAACAACATGTTTTAGAAATAAAGAAAAAAAGGTTTATATTTAAAGAATACGGAACTCTTGTGTTTATTTTATTACTGTTGACTTTTAACAAAAACACATCAAATATTTCTCTCAAAAACACGGACCGTATTCATTAACATGGGACTCACATATTTCTCACATAATTCTCCATACTACACTAGATTTCTCTAACACCTACATGAACGAGCACAAAGTTATGTTGTACTCAAATACCTAGGAAAAGCTCCCAATTCTTCACTTTAACATAGTGTTTGTAATACATGATATGTAAAGATGTCTACAAAAACCCTATCCCAACAAAGGACCTTATGTCCTATGGACATCGATCAAGTTTGAGAAACACTTGAACTTACTTATAGTTAGTGGCTTCGTTATCATATAAGCAAGAGTATCCAAAGTATGCACTTTCTCCAACACATCTTTGCTTGTAGCAGCAATGCCCTAGATAAAGTGATACTTGATGTTAATGTGCATTATTCCTATCACCACGAACAACTAGAGAAACATAACAAAACCCCAACTTTCATATTAAACCACTAATCTACAAGAATACTAGAAATACCTATATCATAGCCATATACTCTACCTTAGTAGTGGATAAGATCATCACCTTCTGGAAGGACCACCTCTAGCTAATAGCTGAACCACTAAGATAAAAAATTTATCCACTAATGGTTTTCTTTTTATCAAGGTATCCACCATAATTAGAGTACATGAACCCAACTAGTGAATCAAATGATCTCCCATACTCAATGCAAGTTGATGATGTTTTCTTTCAAGTACCTAAGGATCCACTCCACTACTTGCTTGTAATCCTTTCTTGGATTCTCCATATATTGACTCAAAACATTAATAGCTTGAGCAATATCAAGTTAGGTACACACCATAGCATACATTATACAACCATCAACATTCATATATGGAACAGTCGCCAAAAACTTCTCTTCCTCTTTAGATTTGGGATAATCCAAAGAAAATAATCTAAAGTGAGTAGGTAATGGAGTGCTCAATATTTTGACATCATTGATATGAAATCTCTCCAACACCTTGTTCACATAAGACTCTTGTGACAAGTACAAAAGCTTTTGCTAATGTTCTATAATAATTTCATGCAAAGGATCCTCTTTTTAACTCGAAGATCCTTCACAACCAAGAAAGTGACTATAATTAATGCACTACTATGGAAACAGGAAATAATAATGGGACATTAATAATAGTGGTTCGAAAACCGTCGTCAAATGCGTGAAAATTAATGCGCAGTAAGTTTTAATAACGATTTTATGTAATAACCGTTACTACAAGTGCAAGGTGAAATTTTTCACGGGAATTTTAATGACAGTTAACATAAAATTGTTATTAAAACATGATTTAATAATGGTTCAAACAAGAACCATTGTCAAAATTGGCAAGGTTTTAATAACGGTTCTTATAGGAACCGTTATTAAAACCTCCTTTTATTTCGTTCTCTTCTGTTTCGTGCTAAAAATTACAGACTCTGTCTATTCTCTCTTGTACTCTCTTTCTCTTGTGAACCCTTGCACCACTGCTCTAGCTCCTCTAAATTAAGGGAAATCGTCGCACCGCCATCTCTCCACCACCCCTCTACCATTCTTGCAAACGTAGCCAGCATTTGTACCTTCGTCGTTGCCGTTCTCAATTTGTACGTCGTCGCTCCCTTTACGTATGTGTTTTTCTTCCTTCATTGCCTAATTTGTCTCTACTGATATGTATATATATATATATATATATATATATATATATATATATATATATATATATATATGTCGGTATATAAAATTTGTTGTTTGATGTGTCGGTGAAAAATGTTGCTGTGGCCGGCCGAGACCTTAATTTATATATATATAAATGTGTTTATAATCTATTTTATAAAAATATGTATTATTATTTTAAGAGAATCCACAAGCCTAAAATATATATTATTATTATCATAAGATATGTACGTTCTAAGTATAAAATTAAGGTGTATATATTTTTTTAGCACTCACATTATTATGAAGATGATCATGTGTTTTTATATGCTTTTTTTAATATATATTTTGTAAGACGTGTATTTATATTCCGTAAAATGTGTGTTTATATGTGTTCTATTATATGTATATATATTTATATATAAGATGTGTATATATAATCTTAAATAATTGTGGTTAGGGTTGGGTTGGGGTTAGGGGGAGGGTTAGTGTTAGGGTTAGGGTTAGGGTTAGGGTTAAGGTTAGCTATAGGTTTAGGATCATTATCTTATGAGGTTTAGTGTTATTTTTATTATAATTTATTAGGGTTAATTATTGTTAGGGTTAGGGTTAGGGTTAGGGGAGGGTTAGGGTTAGGGGGAGGGTTAGGGTTAGGGTTTATCATTTATTATACTAAATATAAACTATGGCTATAGGGAAAAATCCTAAGGATAAGGGTATTGTGCATGGGGAAAAGTTGAGGAGGTTGGTTGGGCATCGATGTTGTGATCGATAAAAAATAAATAGAGATGAATACTTGTGTATAATAATAATAATAATAATAATAATAATCATAATAATATTAATAATAATCATATAGGATTTATTAGGTTGTACTATATATATATATATATTATCTTATTAATATCTACTTGATTTTACTATGCGTAGCTTGAATGATTTGATGATAGTTTGATGTTTAGCCAGTTTGTTAAATATATAACTAAAGATTATGTCCTTATTTAAAATAGTTTGATGATGTTAGGTTTACATAGTTGGTTATGATCTGTTAGAATATATTTATGATTTGTCTAGCTAGTTGAAGATCAGTTTACATATTCTGTAATTTAGATACTTTTGAGAACAACCTTGATGATATGATTTAGTGGTTCTCATTTGTAGGTAGTGAGATGACATAACCTCCACTGTATATTCATATGGCGCCACATACAGATGTACGGACTCATGTGATATGGTTATATGACGAGCTATGTCATTTGTATGCGAGTGGCTCATCCTATCACCCCTTCTATTTTAGATCTTATCACCTTCTGTTGACCCTGCCTCAGATAGAGCCATGGGCATCGGCTACGTCTACTTTTTTGCAGTGGTTTGTCTACCACACTGATGCACGACACCCGAGATTTATTGAGGGTGAGCTTTTTGCTAGAGAGTATAATAGGATATCGAGAGAAATGATGGTCATCGATGATGAGTGGAGGTATTGTCATAGCTTGCTTCGGAGTATCCACTTCGGTTACCCTAGAGTATCCGTGAGTAGACTCTCTTGCGATGATGTCAGGGATCAAATGATATATCGTGATGAGTGGACTTTTAGAGTTATAGTTTTTAGTCGGGCTCGATGAGGCTATCGGGGGATTTAGTTTTAGAAATGAGTTTTCGTTTTTTAGGTATTTGAGTTGTAGCAACATTTTCATGTATATAGTGTTGCTATTGCTTAAATCTTGTAGCATGTATATCTTTTGTAATATTTACTATTAATTGTATAATATTTTGCTACATATGTATGTATATATATGAACTCTTTGTAAGTATGAGGAGTTTCATTGATCAACATTAATATAATTTTGGAAACTTGTTAGCATGATTCGTATATATATATATATATATATATAGAGAGAGAGAGAGAGAGAGAGAGAGAGAGAGAATAGCATGATACATTTGAGATTAATTCTTTCTAAGCAAGAGTGATTTGAAAATTATTAAACTTATAATTCAATTGATTTTTAATAATTACTTTCATGTGGGATATATCTAGATTCAAATAATATGGATCAGAAATGGTTGTCTGCAAATCATCTGTCTAGAGAATATAATGAAGGAGTGGAGTTTTTCATCAAGTTTGCAGTTGAACATGCTCGGGACTCTAGTAGAATAGTCTATCCTTGTTTGAAGTGTGCTTATATTCAGCGTGTCAACACTAATGATTTGAGAGATCATGTATTTGTGTATGGAATTGATACAAGTTACACTTGTTGGATATGGCATGGGTAAACAGAGTCTAAATATGAAAATGACGATGTTAGGAGGGATAGAAGTGGATCATCATTTGATAACTATGAGCGACATTCGTTAGAGGAGATGACTGAAAAGGTTGAGGAAAGTGTTTGGGATTGTCCAAAAATGTTTGAGAAGTTATTTGCAGGTTCCAATGGGTCATAAGGAGAATATTTGGCAGGAAATCACGGTAAATATACTATTTTATGTAATCATTTATGTATGTAAATTGTTATTAATTTTAATACATTAATATCGGTATACATTTGTATGTCTTACAATGCAGAGAGTGTTTAATGTCCCAAAGAGTAGGAAGAAATGGCTTCTTAGACATTGTGGGGAGCGTCTAAGAACATCTAGGTCATATTTAGCTCGTAGGAAAATATACAGAAAGAGGGATGGTTCTCTACGGCAGAATCCACCCAAACGATACGGTTTCATAGATCAAGAAAGTTGGAACCAATTTATTACATATCGTCTTACGGGTGATTTTAAGGTATTTGTTAGATAACGATTAAATTTTTTTTATCGATCCTAGTATTGTGCATAATATTGAAATAACTATGTCACTATGTTTTGGCTTGTTACATAGGAAAAAAGTGCCAACAATAAAGAGATTGTGAAGCAAAATAAATACAGGCATAATATGGCTCGTAAAAGGTATGCAGGCCTTGAAGAGGAGTTGGTATGTATTTGTGATTTATCTATTTACAGTGTACTGACAAATTTTATAATATTGGTACATTATAAGAATATTTTTTGATTTATAGCTCATAGCCCAAGACTTAGACCCATGTACCTCGTCCATTAATATTGGTACATTATGGAAGAAGGCTAGAGCAACAAAAGATGGATATATTAATGAAGATGTAGATGTTGCTGTGACAAAAATTGTAAGTTTGTAGATATTTGGAACCTTGCTTACTTTTCTTTTAGAAAACTATTATATTATGCTTATTCATGTAAGCTAATTTTACATATATTATATACATTACAGGATAAAATTCAAGCGTCAGATGGTGAGGAGGGGGTAGACCAATATAACATTGTATCATAGGCTATAAGAATTGTAGAACACCCTAGAAGACACAGGGGTCTTGGATTAGGTGTTACGAAAATGAGTGTATTTGGTCGATCTCATAGTTCTCGTAACACTGACGAGCAAGTCACCATCCTCACAGAGAAATTGAACATGATTTGAACGGATGGCAACAATGGAGTAAGAGTTGTCTTTCATTAAATCTCAAGGGTATAAGCCTTCTGATTCAGTCAACCATGATCAGCTTCACATACCTAATGTAAATAGTGTCAGAGACAATTATGAAGCTGATGCACGTCTTTCTTCTCTTTCCGAGGCAAGCATTACATAACTTTGAATTATTATTAAATGTATTCGGTGTCATAAATAATTAATAATTTGTAACATTTTTGTTTAGGGTTTGCATAAATGTGACTTGTTAGCGAATGATCTTTCAACTCTTTTGGCGAAAGGAAGGGTCCGCATCAGTCACAGTACCCAAATGTAAACTGTCCACGGGTACAACTTAGCCCTACTTACAAGGCCGGTGATTATTGACACTCCAATCATTGGTAGTGCGCCCTTGCCTTATTATAAAGAGGGCGATGAGGCAGTCATAGTGCTAGAAGCTCATGGAAGCTTCGTGCCTTGGCCCGTGAATAAGATACGTCTCACTACTAAAGAGGTATTAACATTCAATATCTTCATTAGACCTAGTTTAGTAGTTACATTGTTTAAACCTTTTTCATATATATATGCTCAATACATATTTTGTTTATTATTATTATTTAAGGAATCAAAGAAGAAGATTTCTCCTACTAGTAAAACCAAGAGAGGTACTAGTAGAACGAGCAACACAAAAGAGGGCGCTAACCTCCACCAGCATTAGCTTTATTGTATTTCTATGCCCAAAACTACCTTGGGAATAATTATATTTCCATTTATTGTTGTCCTGAGTATGTTGGAAGGGACGATGCAACTTATATGGTATCGACATTTGACATAAGCGACATTTATAATCAGGAATGGATGTCAACCACGAGTGTCGCCATTTATGTCACGTAAGCATTATTTCATATTTTAGATTTTAGTACTCTTGGAGAAATAGAATTTTTATGACCTCTTAAGCTTATATGAGTTATTAGTTATTACCAAATATCCATTGTTATTGTCGTCCATATATAGGTTGGTAGCTAGTCGTGCTGCGTTGGAGGGAATGTTGTCCTGTATTGTATTTGTGTGCCCATACTACATAGCTGACAGTAGTATAATAACAGAGGGTAGGCACATAAACTATTTAGCATATCACATTTTAATTGAGAGACACAACAAGCTCTATCTCATTCCTCACCTCGCAACTGAATATTGGGTTTTGTACGCCATCCGACCTGATCTTAATAAATTTTATGTGTTTGATTCCCTTTGAACCTATGACGTGCCTTTTGAGGTCCCTCGTCGTCGTGGGAAGGAATTTATCGACATGTTAGTATAATTTTCACTTCTTACTTCATTATCTTATTTATACATATATATATATTCTACTTTCATTATTTGAGGTATATATACTTACAATATTATGTATCCAACTCTATTTATTAGGACACTACGGAGGGCATATCAAAGGAGAGGTGGGAATGGTGTCCCAGACCCAAAGAATCTTCAATATGAGCCTATCATGGTAAGTATGAAGACAACTATTTTTTTTTTTTTAATTCAAATTAATATATAATAATTAGAGAGCTAACTGAATTCATTTGACAGTGTCCACAACAACAAAACGGCAATGATTCTGGATACTATATATGTAGAGCAATGGATCTTATAGTCCAGAATAGATCGGTCAACATAGATCCAAACGATGTATGTTTTCTTTTCCATATTCTTCTATTAAGGAATCATGACATATATATTTTTGACCTAATGGCTAACTGTATATTAATTGAAACATGGGTATTGTAGTTTTTCACCGATGACTATGCACGAGGCCAGCAATATAATTTTGATGAAATTGATGAAGTTAGAGACCAATGGGCCAAGTACGTGCACTCATTCATTTAGTATTAGGTAGCGATCTATATATTCTACATGCATTTTCAAGTTTGTATTTCGTCTACATCTTTCGTTCTTCCAGCCTAGATCTGTGAACTCTTTACTTTGGGGTGTAGAGCTACCAAGTTGTGGTATGCCCACTAACTTTTATTCCTAAGTATAGTTGGTGTATTGAGACATGCATACCAATTATAGATTGATTGAAATTATGGTGTGATACCCTACTGGTATGAATTGATGTTGTTTTACATTGCAGATTTGGTAATTATTTGAACATACAACTGTGTATGTGGCAGGAACAAAACAGAAAAATGCTAAAAAAAACATATACTTTTAATAACGGTTTTGTTTAAGAACCGTTATTTAAACTCCTTATAATCTAATATTTATGCGCATTTAATGCGTATTAGAGGGTTTAATAAACGCAAAATCAATGACCAAAACAATAATTTAATCATGTTTTAACAATGGTTTTTGTATTAATCGTACATGGTTTTCAACAACGGTTTTTTCATATAAATCATTATTAAAACCTTATTTTTAACAATGGTTTACTGCAAAACCGTTATTAAAAGATCCTTTTTAACAACGGTTTTTAAGTAAAAACCGTTTTTTAATATGAAGTTTACGCACATATTCGCAGGTTTTTATGTATTTTTCATGACGGTTATGAACCATTATTAAAGATATAATAACGAGCGATTCAATAACGGTTGAAAACTGTTATTATAACTATAAAATAACCGTTATTAAAACCCCTTTCCGTGGTAGTGATGTCTCAATTCTCTCTCTCTCTCTCTCTGGCTCTCTCTGAGTAGTATAATGGAGTGTTGAAGTTTTTCAACAACGGATACTATATTATTCTTTTGCATTGATTCCTTACTATTTATCCACTTTTCATGTTTAATTTCTATTTCATTGTGGTTGGTGGAATTTATTTCACCTATTATGGTGTGTGTGCTTGTAATACCCCAAAATTTAGGTAACCTTAATTCCAAGTAATTAATATCGTAAGACAATTATAACATTGGAAATTTTATCCTTTTACTTTTACCCTAACTCTCTACTCTTAAACCTTGGTTTAATTATTTTATTTATAACCTTGATATGTAATCTAAAATAAATTCCTAAAATTTAACAATGATTATTTTATCTTTTTCTATTCTATTAAACCTATCTTTGTCTGATTTATTCTCTTTTTTGGGATAATTATTTAATGTACCCTAATACCTTAACCTAGATTATTTTAATCTAAACCACTATCTTTTATTTTTTTTTCTTTTTTTTTCTTTCCATTTCTTCCTTTTCCTTACCCTTGTATGCATATTTTTTTCCCTCGAACACTTACTTGCACACTTTATTTTTTTCCTCTGATATCTGTATCCATCAATTTTGAATCCCTAACATTGTGGGTTGGGACTGGTTTTTAATTTTTTTTCTATCTTTTTCTTTTCCTCTTTCCCTCACCTGGTTACACCCCCTCCCCTACTTGCATTTATTTTTTTCTTCTTCTCTCTTTCCATAGCAATAAATGCCCCTTACCCTTTTACCTTTTCTTTGGTTTTTCTACGCACTCTCCCCTGCCAGCTCCAACCTTCGCAACTGCCAACTACACCACCGCCACTATGACTTATGCCCTCCGCTGCTATTGCCAACCGTATTCCTCCCCTACACCACTTGTCCCAATAGTTTTCTCCTCCCCGACCCCCTTTACTTCCTTCCTTCTCCTTCCCTACCTCTGTTTTCTACAGCTTCGACCCCATCCCTAAGTCGACCAGCCTATTTTCTTCCTCTTCTCCACTCCACATCTACAACCCTCCACCTTCTCCCTCCTTTTTCCCTGTCCTTCTCGGCTTCGTTTGGCTCAATAGCCTCGACCACAGACTCCAACACTCCAGCTCATCCTCCACCTTTCTCCCTACATTGCTGCCCTGTTCCACTATAGCCCATGCACTAGCCCTGCGCCTTTCCCTAACTAGCTAGCAACTACCTAGCCTAGCCTCGTCTTCCTTTGCTCCGCCATCACCCAGCCTTCCTTGTTACACCAACACCTTTGACCGCCCTCCCTCTCTATAGTTCCCAGCTAGCTCCTCTCCTCCTGTCGTGGGCTCTGTCCTCACACTGTGTGCATGTAGCGTGAGAGGGCATGAGTGTGTGTTACAACCTTAAGTCATAGGTGTCGTTTAATGCCTGCGTATATATATAAGGGTGTTGTGGTAAAATTAAAAATAATTGTATCATCATCATCATCATCATCATCATCATCATCATCATCATCATTATTATTATTATTATTATTATTATTATTATTATTATTATTATTATTATTATTATATTTCCTATCAAATATTAAGTGAGTAATTATAGTTTTGCTAATTTGTCTTAGGTGAATTACTAGGGGTACCGGAAGAGCCAGAATAGGGTAAGCGTGCTTAGAGACAAGAGCCTTTTTTGTAAGGATACTAATTGATGTTTAGGGATTTGTGTTAAATTTTTTAATGGCTATGTGTATTATCATATTATCATTATTATATTGTTAAATGCATGTTGTTAACAATTTGTTATGATGATTTTTTATTATAAGCTAGAAAAGAGTAAGAACGATAAAAGCTGTGTCAATATGATATTGTTAAGTTATACTAAACTTTTTGTGGGAGAATATAATGTGTGGAAGAATAATATGGGCCTAATAAGCATGACAAGTGAGAAATAATGATACAGAAAATATAAGCTTTTCGTAAAATAAGGGTTATCGGCTATCCTTAGGTGTATTTTAGTCAATATGGGTTAATATAGAAATTTTTGTATTTTAAATGTGTTAGAAGGACTATAGTATGCTAATAATATCATGTGGAGTGTTTGGGCATGATTGTGAATATCATAAGTTCTTTGGATGGGAGAATAGTCTAATTTGGGAATTACTAATCCTAAAATGATAATGTCATTATCACATGTGTAAAACGTTATAGTTAGGCCCTGAATTTTAGATATGTTGATAATATTGGTACTTTTGGGGTTGTATATTAAATTTGGTAATTATATAAACCTTCTGGGAAAATTTATGACTAATATGTAAAAATAGGGTTTTGGGAGCTTGTAAATAGTAACTTTTGAGATCAGGTTATTATTGCATGAGTGAGATGTGGGAGTTAGGCTTTAGGTTTCAAATATATTAATAAAAATATTATTTAAGGAGGATATAATAAATATGGTGGGTAAATGATTAATATAGGATGAGTTACGCCTAAAATGTGAACTTAGGATTTCTAAGGGTATATAAGTTTGTAGTCTTTGAGGGAATGCATTGTTATCTATATGTTGATGTCATTCTTACCTTAAGTATGTTTTGCACTCATAAAAAAATCATGAATAAGATACTAATCATTTAAAGTGAAATATCACGTGAGTCGGGATGAGGTATTTATGAGTCTGTTCCACCAGACGATAATAGTGGCTCAGGAGCATTTTGCCCTGCAAGGTGTTGGATCCATTCCACTAGATGATAATAGTGGCTCGGGTATCCTTTCCCTAAGAGGTGCTTCAGTTCATTCTACCGAATTAAGAATAGTGGAGCCCGATACTCAATATGAATAAAAATATGATATGAGATAAGTAATGAATAAGACGCTAATAATTTAACGTGGAAGATTATGTGAGTTAGAACCAGGTGTAGGATCCGTTCCACCGGATGATAATAGAGGCTCAAGTGAGTTGTCCTTGAGAGGTGATTCAAATTGTTCCACCGGTTAAGAATAGTAGCTCAGGAGTGTTTTGCCCTGAGAGGTGTAGGGTCCATTTCGTCAAACAATAATAGTGGCTCGGGTGTGTTGTCCCCAAAAGGTGTTTCAGACCGTTCCACCGGTTTAAGAATAGTGGGGTCCCTGAACTAAATGTAAATAAAAGTTTGGATCATGTTATTTTTCTCATAATACGAATCCAGACTAAAAATTGCTTTGTATTGATTCTTGTACCTTGCATGTATACTACTTTCTGCTATGAATGCATGTAGTTATGTGTTCCCTATTTTTAATTGTATTGTTACCTTACTCAAGACGTAGCATACTAATCATTCTTTTTATAAGTGCTACTCATTCCCATGAGGAGAAAAACCTGATGGTTTTGTGAAAGTCTTTGAGGACCTAGTTGATGATTTTGCTGCCTTTGATACATTGTATGGGGAAGAGTGACATCTATCTATACTGGATGTTGGGCGAAGAGTCGTGTCATCTAGATGTTATTTTACCTGGATACCCTTTTTGGACTCTTATGTCGATGGTATCCCTTTTGTTTGTATTTTTGGATATTGTACTCGGACAAAATCTCCAAACTCTTATTTACATTATAAAGTTTCTCTTATTTCTACTTACCTTGTTTTAATCGTAATGGTTAGCCTTATGATTGATGTGAGAATGGTATGGTAATCTAGACTTACATCAAATATGGCTGTAACACCTAGTATTTTGGTTATAAACTCCTACTGAATGATGAAATTTTTTAGTAGTAAATTTTGGGGTGTTACAGTGCTATTCCTTAATACTATTTGATGGGAAAATGGGGTTTAGAAAGAAAATGAACACAATCAAACACTAGAAAAGGTCCCTATTCGCTCACTTCCCAACTCTAAATTTACTAAAGATTTAAATGGCTCTTTGTATGGAATTCTTGAGGAAAAGTTACTAGAACGAAATCTGGTTGCTTCCTCTCTAGATCCATCATAAGGAAGTAGTCTCCTAGCTTCATCAAGGTTAGATATAGGTATTTCATGTTTGAAATTAGTAGATTTGCTGGGTAATTCATCATATAGGTATCTTGTGGCTAAGGTGAAGGAGAACAACCCTTAAGTAGAGTAATGTTTCGCAAAACGGCATTTTTCTTTGCGATTTTCAAGATTTGAAGAGGATTTTAGAACAACTAGATGCGGGTGCGGAGATTCAACATAGTGACTTTCAAGTTGAAGAGTTCCAACTGGGTCTTAATGTTCTATATTTCTCCTCCTTAGCTCCTCCATCCCTAGGTATTAAGGGGCTGACATGCTATAAAGACTCAAAAAATTAGAGAAGTAAGGATCATAAGGATGGGAAAGTTCAAGCGGCTACATCAACTCCTTTGGATAAGAATTTTTTTTAATATTTTTACTAAACCTCCTCTAATAAAATGAGAATTCATGCCCCAATCAGGTTGAAAAGTTGTTGTTCCAGTAGATTGTATTAAAAAAATTGAAGACGCATGGGGATTCTATTTACTAGCAAGATTTTTCGGTGCAAAAGTGGATGCTTTACTTATGAGTCAAGCGCACAACCACTAAAAGTGCCCTTTGGGTATATCATCCACCCTTTGAGTTTGATTATACTTCAATTTGGCTCTATTATAGAAAAAAATTCTACATTGAGAGGGGACCTTATAGCATGAGGAGTAAGATTCTTATTGTCATTGAAATTCCTATTTTTTTTTTCTTTTAGTATTATAGAATGTACTTGATATTTTGTTTGGGTGAGACTAATAAATATTTCTATGGAGTTATGGTGTGCTAAAGCCATTAGTTGTATAGGCTCTATTATTGGGAAACCCCTACAAGTATATTTCCATTCAACTAATCAGTTGAAGGTGGGATTTGGAAGTGTTTTGATAGAGGCAAATGTTATGGAAAATCTCTCTACCTCTTTTGAAGTACAATACCCAAGGAGGAGTTATGTCCAGTATTTCAAATATGAAGACCTCCAAGCTTTCTACAATTTATCTTGTTCCAAGGGCATTCTAAAGATAACTGTGTGGTGAACTTAGCAAAAATCAACCGTAGTGAATTAATCAATCATATGTTGAGTCTCAGAGCAAAGAATATGACTATAATAGTTCTAGATTCATAGTCCCTTAGTAGAAAAAATCATGGCATGTGTCTCCCTTCATTCTACATGGGAAGAAAAATAATCATACAAACGTTGTGTAACACCCCCAAAATTCACCACTAAAAAATTTCATTTAATTAAAAGAAAATTAGCGGAAGCAATTTAATAAACCGTGAACTTTGGGAGTATTACCGCCACACTTAGTACCAAACCGATTCGCTCATACCGTCCCAGTACCAAGTGCTAAGGCTAAGAAAAATGAAATACAATTTGAAGGAAATTCAACATGCATAAATTAGAGTAGCGCATCAAATCGTTTACAAGCATAAAATCCACCAATGGTGGTTAGAGTACAACATATACATTTAAAACCAAGAATTTAAATGAGAATGAGAAAAAGCCTAATGGTACCGAATAATTCTTTACTCTCTTTCCTGTGGCCCACTTGAGTAGCACCTAAAAAGACCTACAAGGGCACTGCCCATTGAATAGGCAGGGGCCCCACGAAGGGAATCTCTTTAGTACTACGGCACTGAGTAACCCTTTAATACAACACTTAAAGACGTGCTCGCAATGCAACACATAATGAAAGCTATATACATATAAAATCAGAGGTGCATACATAACAATCACACATATAACAAGTTATAATTCATGATCGATACCTTTGGGCCTCAAGCCATATCATAGTGTAAAACAAATACATTCGAGCCTTAAGCCATTATTCCGCCATCATTCAATTAATCTCATATTTTATATCCATGTGAGTGCGAGAACCCCACTATTATAGCCGGTAGACCGGAAAGTATACACTCAGGGCAGAACGCTCCTAACCACTATTATTTGCCGTTGGACTAGTCTCTAGGGCAAGATGCTCTTGGCCACTATTATTTGCTGGTTGACCGGTATGGCCCCGACTCACATGGTGTTCCACTATAAGTGATTAGTATTTTCCATAACTTTATTCATATACGTAACTTGTTTTATTGAGCTCGGGACCCCCACTATTTTAGCCAGTGGACCGGAATATATATAAAATCATCATCAAGGGCGCAATGCTCCTGGGCCACCATTATATCCGGTGGACTGGTACTCAATATCACTTGCCAGGGCAACACGCTGCTATACCACTATTATATCCGGTGGATCGGTATTCAATATCACTTGCCAAGGCAACACGTTCCTGGGCCACTATTATATCCAGTGGATCGGTACTCAATATCATAAGTCATCTTGGCCCGGCTCATTAATATTTCACTTTCGTAATTAGTATCTTTCCTTTCCTTAATCAGCACAATAATCATATTTATTTGCCTCAAAAGGGAGATCAAGGACCCAGGACACAAAGGTACACCAGTCGTACCAGTGCATATAAGCTACTCAGTACCCTATAACCACGAACCCAGGACCGCAAAGGTATCCTGGTCGTACTGGTGCGTAAAGCTAACTCGGTACCCTACCGACAAGGACACCTAATCCATAAGTATGCATACCCCCTATTTAGGTCCGTAGAGCTAGAAAGAGTAAGATATATGGCCTGGCTGGGGCACAAAGGCACACCAGCAAATACCAGAATAATCGTGGACTAAACCACATCCTTAGGATAGCGACCGCTAAGGAGTCACCATTCCCGATCTCGAGGTCTTTCACTTTAATTATTAGCGTCTTAATTAAAGGTGATCACAAAGGCATGACAATCAGATACTTATTTACTTTCAATCATTCTGATATCATTAGTCGTTTCTTATTTAGGAGGTTATCCAAGATAATATAGAGAAATCATTAAGGCCTAGGGATGTAAACAGGGCGGGTATTACCCGAAACCCGACGGATTTTATCCGGCGGATACTTAAACGGATATGGATAAACGGATATGGATACGGATATGGAGGATAGAAAAAAATACCCGTCGGGTTCGGGTACGGATACGGGTATGGGATATCCATACCCGTATCCGTAACCATACCCGTATCCATATCCGTATCCGTTTACCCGATATATAATTACCCTTTTACCCTTAATTTTAAAATAAATATAGTATAAATTAAGGTTAAAATTGTCATTTGGCTTAACTATAAATGGGTTTATCCGTCGGGTAATGGATTTATCCGTTGGACAATATCCATTAACGGGTAAACGGATAATCCGTCGAGTAATGGATATCCGACGGATACGGATACGGATATGTCAACGGATATCCGTTCGGGTACGGGTACGGATTTTCTTCGGGTACGGATTTTCTTATCGGGTACGGATACGGGTATGGTATACCCGACCCGAACCTGCCCCGTTTACATCCCTATTAAGGCCATACTAATTATCAAATACTCTTACTTGGCTAATCAATATTATATAAATTGTTTTATGAAATTCTACAGTCACAATGACATGTTAGGTACAAATTACTTATTTACCCCTTACTTATATAATTGCTAAGTCATCCCTTCTTTACTTGATAAATTACCATATTATCCTTAAGGTTGCATAATTACCAAATTACCCCTTCCTCGGTTTATGTTACTAAGTTATCTCCTACGCTTTTTAAATCACCATTCACCCTTCATAATTATTAACCTTAACATATTTCCCTTTTTGGTTGGTTAAATTACCAAATTGCCCTTCTCCATTGTTATAATTACCGAATTGTTCCTTAGTTGATTAAATTACCAAATTACCCTTTTCCATTGTCATAATTACCATTCTACCCTTCGCAATTATTATAATTACCATTTTACCCCTTTTTAATTATTATAATTGTCATTTTACCTATTTCAATTATTATAAGTCCCAAATTACCCTCCTTCATAATTATAATTACCCATTTACCCTTCTCTATATTTAATATTACCATAATGCCCTTTAATTGGTTAATTTACCAAATTACCCTTCTCTATTATAATTATCTAATTACCCTTCTATAATCATAAAATAATTACCAAATTATCTTTAGTCGTTATCATAATTACCAAGTTACTCCTTACTCCCAAGTTTACAATAATATCCTTTTAACTTACAAAATTACCCTTCTACCCCTTACTTCCAATTACCATAATATCCCCTTTTTTTTTTCAAAATTACCACAATACCCTTTTACTTATAAAATTACCATAACACTGCCTTTACTTTACAAATTATTATTTTACCCTTTTACATATAAAAATTACCATTTTTATCTTTCCTTACAAAATTATCATTTTGCCCTGCTTTTCCAAAATTACCATATTACCCCTTTACTCCCAAAATTACCATAATACCCCTTATAAAATTACCATTTAGCCATTCACTTATAAAATCACCATGTTACCATTTACTTATGAAATTACTATTTTGCCCCTCTACTTACCATAATACCCCCCTTTACTTATAAAATTATCATTTTTCCATTTAATCATAAAATTACCATATTGCCCTTTTGCCTTAAAAATTACCATAATGCCCCTTTTTCTTACAACTCACAATTTTATCCTATTACTTATAAAATTATCATTTCACCCCTCTCTTTTAAAATTACCAAAATACCCTTTGACTTACATAATTACCAAAATACACCTTTCACTTATAACATTTCCACTTAACCCTCTATTACACAACTTTTATGAATTTACCACCACTACATAAATAATGATATTAGTACTTCATTCTTATCATCTAAGTCCACCAACTTGTCATCATTCAACATAATACTTATTAGCAACTACATATATTTGATCACATACTTACATGAGCATATTACTAAAATACCCTTAGACAATAATATTACTCATGCATTAGCAACATAATACATCATAGACAAGCATTTAACATTTCCATCGATAATCAAACTCCTTCCTTAATTATCATACCTACACAAGGCATAAAGGCTATCATACTTTTCCCTTTTTTTTTTATCAATCAATATAAACAACCATCTATATATCATGCTAGGCACAGAAAACATGCATAAAATCATACTAAAATCCCTAATGTGCTAGCATACGTTTTTCCACGTATTTAAGTGAGCATTAACGATTACCTTAATCCCGTAAAAATCAAACCTTACCGGTATCCCAGTTAAGGATTTAAGCTTTAATTAGCAACTCAACACCTAAAAATAATATCCATCATTATTATGTTAGAAATAAGAATCCAAGCATAAAAATTTATAAAATTTAAATTAAAACACTTAACATAAAATACTATTATACCTTAAAAATTTTGCATTAAAATACTAAATCGTGTAGCAGCTCATCCTGCTCATGCAGCATGAGCTGCATGCAAAAATAAAAAAAGGGGAGTCTCGAAGAGGAGGTTGAAGGTAGGGAAAATTAGATATTTTTGGGTTGGGGTCTTTGGGCTAGAAAAGAGGGTAGATGGGGGAGGTTTCAAGGTAAGGGAATGGTGCAGGAGTGAAGAGGGGGTGTAGGTGGAGGCTAAAGGTGGTTTCATGGTAGCATAGGGCGACGGAGACGGCAGCGGCGAGGCGCCGAAGTTGGCCACCGAGGTGGAGGGGCTAAGAAGGAAGGAAAAGAGGAGGGAAAAATGAAGGGTTAAGGAGGTTGTTTTCAGGAAAGTAAGGTATGGGGGTGGTAGAGGGGGTTGTAGGGTATTGAACGGTGGGTTGGGTGGTGGCAGAGGTGGCCGAACGGCGGTGGACGGGACGGTTGTAGGAGGCTTGGCAATAAGGGAGAAAAATGGAGAGGAAGAGAAGAGGGGGGGAAGGGAGGAGCTTTAGGGGCTCGAGGGTGGCTTGGGGGGCCTCGTGGCGGCACAGGGCAGTAATAGGTTTTGGCAAAAGGCAGCGTAGGGGCTGGGCGCGGTGGTGTAAGCGGCGGTTGGCGGGGGCAATCAAAAACTGGGGGAAAATGGTGGTGAGGCGAAAGGAGAGGAGAGGGAGCTTGGGGAAGGAGAAGGGCTCAAAAATATGGGGAATGAAGGGCTGGGGAGATGAAGAAAAAGAAGAGGGAGAAGAGAGGGGTAGTGGCCGGTCGGCGAGAGGACGAAGGGTGGCAGATGGTGGTCGGTTGGCAGTGGAAAGAGAGGGAAGAAGAAGGAAAGGAAGAGAGCATGTGAGGTGTGGTCCAAGAGCCAATTTGGCTCGAAAAAGGAAAGAAAATGACGGGGGAAGAGAGAGAGGGAGAGGGAGTAGGTGCGGTGGCAAGTGGCGGCAGTTGCAGGGATGACATGGACGACGGGAGCAGGTCGGGTAGAGGTAGAAGAAGAGGGAAGAAGAAGGCTGTGCGAGCAGTTGGACCGATGTAGAAAAGAAGGGGAGTCGGCCGGTCCAGGGGAAAAATAAAGGGGTTGTGATGCACGAGTGTGCTGGACGAGCATGCGAGGAGGAGGAGGGGAAACGGGCATGGCCCAAGCGGGTAGGGGAGGGGATGGTCAGGCCGGGCGGCCCAAGTGAGGGGGAAAAGGGAAAAGGAAGAGAAGAAAGGAAAAAGGGGGAAAAGGGTAAAAAGGGTAATGGAAAAATAGGGAAAATAAAGAAAACTAATTTATAAAATCATAAAATGTAATATTCTTGATAAATTATTTAATTTAATAATTTAACTCATTATAATCTAATATATTAGTTTAAAAAGAAAAAGTTGGAAAAATATTAGTTTGAAAAATTATTTAAATAAAAATAGCATGATAAAATAACTAAATACCTATTTTAATTTACTAAATATTTCCATCCAAATTTATATACTCAAAAGTCCATAAAATAATTAAATTAAATAATTTTAAAAGCTAATTTATTTTAAATAAAATCTATTTATTAAATTATTGGTTTTCTAATATTTTGGGGATTACATGCTGCCCTGACCCAACCTTTTTCAATGGCCCCTATAGACTACAACGACTGTTAGGGTTCTTGTAAAGAGTTGCCTACAATTTATCCTAACAACTCTGGACAAACTTCCACCCTTATTCCTGTCATTAGCCCCTCTGAGCCATAGGTTTATCCAAGATATAGTAATTCTTTGCAAACAGCTCATGTGGAGGTCCCTCTATTGAGCAAGGTTTTTGTTATACGAGAGAGTTCTTAGCAGGTAACAATGGATAAAGAGGAAAATTGGGTGGCAATCATCTCTAGGGCATATAAGAAGAAAAATGTGGCACTGCATAAGAAAAATAGTAAAACAAATCTAGCTAGACGTATTTTAGGTCCTATATGCAGTATCTACTATGAATTATCTAATTTGGAATGCAAGGGGTTCTACCTCATCCTAGAAACAAAAACCTATCCATTAGGTTCTAGGGAGAATAATTGTGTGTTGGTTGGGTTATTAGAAACAAAGATGGATGGAATTAAATTGAGTCATATGAGAAATTCCTTCTTTAGGGGTTAGGAGCATCAAGACAATTTTAATTGTAACACCCCAAAATTCACTACTTTTTTTAAAGCAAAAGTAATTAAAACACTTAATTTAAAACCCGTGAATTCTAGAGATGTTACCGCCACACTTAGTACCAGACCGGTTCTCTCTGACCATTCTAGTACCAATTGCTAAGGCTAAGAAAAGATTTACATTAAAATCAAACCAATAGTTCATAAAAGATCTCGAAAGATCCTTCATTAAAAATCAGAGCACGCATAAACGTTTATAAACCATAATAAAATAGAAATCAGAGTGCGAAATCAAAGAGGATAAATGCTCAATACAAGGTAATAAATCAAAGAGGATAACTCCAATACAAAAGAAATAATAGGAGAAAATAAAATCGCATAAAGACTGAAAGACGGCCACAACTCTCTTAAACTTTGAGCCAACCATGCTCAACACATAGCCCCGACTGATGTCTTGCCCACCTACACAAAGTCAGAAGGGCATACTACTCATGGGAATGAGCAGCACCCATGAAAAGGGTGATCAGTACGCTACGTACTAAGGTAACCGAGCACTAAGGCCAACACATAAGCACATAATCCATGCAGAATAATAACAGGGTATAATTCAACATAACAACATAAAGACATATGAACAATTTAGGTAAAAATGCCAAGATCCAATACAGTTTAGATTAATCACTTAATTAATCCTTTATCGAAATGTTTTCACACCATGCTATTTATCATATCCATGCGAGCACAGGAACATCCCACTATTATAACCGGTGGGCCGATCACAATAGAGCATCATGCCCTAACCACTATTATTACCAGTGGTTCGGTCACAATAGAGCATCATGCCATAACCACTATTATTACCGATAGATCGGTCACATATAGGGTAGAAGCCCTAACCACTATTCCTAATAGATGGATCAGTTTGGTTCCTCCTCGCATGGTGTTTCACTGTAAGTAATTAGTGTTTTTTATTTTCCTTAGCAAAACTCTAGTTTATTTTCATTGAGATTGGGATCCCCCACTATTATAACTGGTGGGCCGGTCACATATAGGATATCATGTCCTAACCACTATTATTACCGGTGGATCGGTCACAATAGGGTAAAACCCTAACCACTACTATTATTGGTGGATCGATCGCACATAGGGTAAAACCCTAACCACTATTACTGATCGGTGGATCGGCTGGTCCCGTCTCAATATCTTCCACTTTGAGTAATTTGTGTCTTAAATATTTTATTCAAAGGCTTTCACCAAGGACATACACGAATCATAAATCATAAATTCCATATTCATCATCACACTTTATTCACCAATTACCCATGTGTTACCAACCCTAGACATGCATGAATCACTCCCTTTACACTTATCCTCCAATTCTACTTCACATTTCACTCTAGGGTTTTATCCCAAAACCCTAATTTAGGCTTTAGCATCTCCTCTTACTCCACCTCACATCACCCAAATCATTTTAAAACTCCACACATCACAAATCATCAATTCCATTATCATAATTACACCTTAATCACCAAAAACACATGATAGAACAAAAACCTTAAGCAGCCACACCAAACCCTAATCAACCACCACAAACCATAATTAACCACTCCAAACCCTATTTAATCATAACAACCATTATTTGACATTCCAAACATTAATTAATCACCACAAACAACAATTATCCACTCCAACCCTAGTTAATCACAACAACGCATAATTAATCACTCCAAACCCTAGTTCAGTCTCCTCCATACCCTTATAATGTCCTTCGTACTATTTTTCATCCCAAGTGTTCAAACACCCAAAAACACTTACATTGCCTTCCTTACATCCGAAATCAACTTTCCACACATAAATTTCATACTCTTACAGACATTAACCTACCCATGCAAACCTTCAAACTTTTTCATACAAACCCTAAAATCCCATGTGAAACCCTAAATTCAACCATGCAACCCTGGATCCTTCCATATAATAAAACCCTAGATTCCTCCATACAGAACCTTAAATTCAATCCATACACAACCAAATATTCATCCTTACCAAACCCTAATTTAGATTCTCCCATACAACACCATAACTTAGATTATCCCATATAAAACCATAAATTAGTTTCTCCCAAGCAAAACATAAATTATATTCTCCCACAAAACCATTAATTAGATTCTCCCATACAAAACCATAAATTAGACTCTCCCATATAAAACCATAAATTATATTCTCCCAAGCAAAACATAAATTATATTCTCCCACACAAAACCATAAATTAGATTCTCCTATGCAAAACCATAACTTAGATTATCCCATATAAAACCATAAATTAGTTTCTCCCAAGAAAAACATAAATTATATTTTGCCACACAAAACTATAAATTATATTCTCTACATAAAACCATAAATTATATTCTCTCACACGAAACCCTACATTTCCCATTTTATTCTTCCAATCATAAATCATTAAAATACTTAAGTCTACACACATATCTTAGTCAACATCTTTCCCTATCCTCCTTTTTCATCATTTCTCCCACACAAACCACATCGACATCCTCTCATGCATGTCATATAGGGTCAGAACACATATCGTCACATACACATAGTACACATGCCATACAAAAATATACTTCAACTCCATGTCATACCACATACAAAATAATTAATAATCATAAACATAGAATACATAGCATATGAAGCACATAATGCATATAAGCACACAATAGCCTTAGTAACACCCCTTACCTGAAACGACACCAGTCTTGGAGCATGCTCCTACGCCTCCTTAGGGCTTTAACCAAATAATAACATACTAATAAAAATAACATTAACAAAATTCTAACTTTACTAAAGATATAGAAATATTATAAAAGTTGATAATATAGGGTTGAAGACTTTGCCCTAATAATAATAATAAAAATGATACTAAAATAATAATAGCAAGGATACTAAAAATAATATCAATGAGAGTATAAATAATAATAATAATAATAATAATAATAATAATAATAATAGAAACAATAATAGTAATAAAAAGGATATTATTCAAAAACAAAGTAAAATGAAGGCTTCGGCCCCTTTTCCAAAATAATACTAATAATATTATTAGTAAGATAAATAATTTTAGTAATAATAATAATAATGAAATAGTAAAATAAAAAAATATAATAATAATCATAATAATAATAATAATAACAATAATGATAATAATAATAATAATAATAATAATAATAATAATAGCAAAGCTAATAGTAAAGTAGTTGTAATATTAATAATTAAATAATAACAATAGTAAGTCAAAATAGTAAAAATAAAAATAATTATAATTATAATTATAATAACACATTAATATTAATAATAGTAATAATGGAAATAATAAGAATAATAATAATAAAATCGAAAATAAAATATAATAGGGCTTCAGCCCTCAACATAAATAATAATCAAAATAATAATAATAATAATAATAATAATACATATAAAAAATATAAATAATAATAATAGTAGTAGTATTTATATGCAAATAATTGAAATAAAATAATTTAAGGGTTATAAAAATAGGGAAAAAGGTTTAGAGGATCTAGGGTTCAACCTTAGGCTTTTGGGGATAGGCGACATCGGCGGTGGTGCACGGCGGCGGCAGTGGTGGCTGGAAAAAGGAAAGAAAAGGGTAAAAGTTGCATGCTGGGAAAAAGATAGGGAGAATTAAGGTGGGCTCTGGGGTGTTTTGAGTTGCCCAGAAGGAGAGAGACAGAATGAGGGTGGCAGCGCACGGTGGCGATGGTGGTGGCCGAT
The DNA here is from genome assembly GCA_030549775.1 of Tamarix chinensis. Classification (NCBI taxonomy): domain Eukaryota; kingdom Viridiplantae; phylum Streptophyta; class Magnoliopsida; order Caryophyllales; family Tamaricaceae; genus Tamarix; species Tamarix chinensis. The sequence goes on along the minus strand of CM060177.1, from coordinate 57,108,831 downwards.
GGAGGAGAAGGAGAAAGGGAGAGGAGGAGAGGGAGAAAGAAGAAATTAAAGGTATGGGGAGATAGAGGAGGGTCTGAAGAAGATTTTGGAGGTGAAAGAAGAGGCAGAAACGGCGGAAGAGGTGGCTAAGGGCGGTGCAAAAGGTGGCAGAGGTGGAAGAAAGGGCTATTTGGGAAGGCAACTTTGCACTTCTGGGTCGGCTTGTAAAGGAAGAATCGAAGGGTGAGGGAGGTTTGGTTAGCTAGAGGAAGGTTCAAGGAATATTTTGGTGGCCAGGGATGGTGGTAAAGTTGGTCGGAGATGGTGGACGAGGCGTCTAAAGGAGTGGTGGCGGCAAGGAAGGATTTTTGGGTTAGGAAATCAAAAACTCGAAACAGGGTAGATTGTGAGGATATTTATAGAGTTAGAGGAAAGGTTAGGGTTATTTGGATCAGTGAGTGGATAATGTAGTAGGGTTCGGGCTTACCGGAGGTGTGGGTTAGCCGGTGGAAGCAAAACGGGGCAAGGGTTGCATAGGAGAGAGAGAGAGTATCGTGCGATAAAAGGGAGAGTTGATAAGGTTTATAAGGCTGCCAAAACAAGGGGAAGAGAAAGGGATTAAAATATCGATCAAATTGGGCTAGATCGTAGACGAAAAACTAGGGAGGGCGGCGAAGGTGATAGGCGTCAGTGGCGTCGGGGCTAGTAGGTGCGAGGGGCTGGGGGAAGAAGAAGGGGGGATGGACCGGCAGTCCAGGAAAGAAAGAAAGAAAGAAAAGAGGGGAGACCAGGTGGTTCAGTGACATAGGTCTAATTTAAATGAAACGCTGCTTTCTAAGGAGATGAGGAATGGAACGCCGCGTAGAGAGGGGCGGAAGAAGGGTACGCGGTGCGGGCTGGGCCGAAAGAAAGGAAGAAGGGAAACTGGGCCGCTAGCTGGCCTAGTTCGGGGAGAAGAAGAAAAAAAGAAAAAGAAAAAAAGAAGAAAAAGGAAGAAGGAAAAAGAAAAAAGGAAAAAGGGAAAAAAAAAAGAAAAAGAGAGAAATAATTGCGTTAGGTATTTAAATTAATTAAAATATTTGGGATATTGAAAAATAATAATATTTAAAATAAAATAATATTTAAATCCCTTTTTAGGCCAAATTAAGATTTTTAAAAAAAATTTCCATAAATTCCATTTTAATTAGCAGAACACCCTAATTTTCTTCAATTAAATTATTTATGAAATTACTATTAATTTGAAACTATTTTCTCCTTCGTATTTTAAATAAAATAATTTATTTAATTAATTTCTAAAATAAAATCCTTAATTAGCTTAAATACCAAAACTTTTCTAAAAAAAATATTTATTGTTTTCTTCTTAAATAGCCCTAATTAATTTCATTTTATAAGAAAATAATTTATTTAATTAATTTTCATAATAAAACCTTATTTGAAATATAATATTTAAGATTAGAAATTTTCGGGGCATTTCATCACTACCCCCTTAAAAACAGACTTCGCCCTCGAAGTCTCTCGGAGCGCCTAGGGTTAGGAAGAAAACGCTCTAAGTGGCTAGAAAACCAAAGTAACACCAGTACCTATATAAACTACCCCCTTAGGAATAAACTTACTAAAGAAAACTTAAATCAACAGAAATAGGGACACCATACGAAAAATAATACTTATAAAAACTACCCCTTAAGGATAAACTTAATTAAAATTCTACCCTTCGCTTCTCACCGTGGTCGGAATGAAAACATTTAAAATAAATAAACCCTTTTTGGTTCAAAAACGATCTCAAACAAAGGAAAACTTTTTAATCCAAATTCATTTTGAAAATGATACTACTGTAGTATCAGCTTAAAAAATTAAAATCAAAAGATAGGTCACAACACACTTCAAAATTGGATGAAAATTTCATAAACCGAAATTATTTTCCACCACAGGCACTGTCAAAAATATCAACCACTCTAATACCAACATGTGGTATCAACTAAAAAAAATGTTTAAAATTGGAAAAGCGCGATCAAAACTACTCTGATACCAATTTGTAACACCCCAATATTCACTACTTTTTTTAATTTAAATTCTTTCACTTTGAAAAAAAAGTAGTGAATTTTGGGGTGTTACATTAATGCTCACCTGAATGGAAGGATTATTCTACATTAGAATGTTGGCTTTGTTATAATGCATAATTTTGCTATCTCACCTCAAGCAATTCTTGCTCAGTTTAAGAATATTTAGAATAAGCTTTTCTTCTCAGTTACTATTGTCTATGGATTATATTCTATAGTGGACTAGAGGAGTTCATAAACTGATCTACAAAATTTTGCTGTAAGGGTTGATGAATAATGGATTGTAGGGGGTGATTTTAATTACCCTCTTAATGTTGAAGAGAGAGTAGGGAGGAGGGTGATAATGGATTATGAAGTGGTTGATTTCAAAGAGTGTTGTCTCCTCTCATAGCTCTTGGAGGTCCACTTTGATGGTTGTTTTTATACTTTTCTAGCTCCCAATGTCAAGTGTAAACTTGATTAGGTTTTATGAATGTCTAGGGATTTATTATAGATCTTTTGTTGAAGGCTTCTTTTCACCCACCTAGATTGTTTTCTGATCATAAAACTTGTATTATACAAGTGGGCGATGCTAATATACATATATTGCCCTTTCATTTTTTTTAATATGTGGTGCAATCATCCTTAGCTTTTGGAGATTGTTGGTATTTCTTTGTAGTTTGATGATTGTGGTACATTTTGGTTTGTTATCTCTCAAAATTTAAGGAGATTAAAATCTTTTCTCAAGCAGTTAAATACGCAGAATTATTCTCATACTATCTCAAGAGTTGAAGAATCTATCAAGGAACTTCATTTGGCATAAGAACAGATCCTTAAGGTGAGGAACTTGGGTTCCATTCATTTGATATTTGATTTGAAGAAAAAAGCTAGCTTCCTTAATATAGCTATAGCTAGATTTGTTGCTCAAAAGAAGAAAAATAAATTCATATTTCAATATGATTCCAAAAATTAGTTTTTCTTTGATACGATCAGAGTTAAGCAATCAAAGAATCAAGTTTTTGGCTTTAGAAATTGGATGGTAGTTAGACAAGCTTGGTTACTCTGATGTAGAATTCGTTCCTCACTTTTTTTTTCAGGATCTTCTGGGTCATTTCATTGATTACATCCCACACTCAAAAGAGGTACTTACAATGGGCCCTATTCTTTTAGAAGAAAACTACAAGGATTTGTTAGTGCCAATCATAAGGTAGGAAATTAGAAGAAATATTTTTGGTATTAGATATAATATATCTCTAGGGACAGATGGGTAATCTACTAAGTTCTTTAATGTAGCATCATTGGTAATAATTTTACCAACGCTATCTTGGAAATCTTTCGGTCGGGTAAATTGGTGAAACAACTCAACCATACAACTTTGTCCCTTATTCCCAAGTTAGAGATGATAGATATAGTCTTAGATTTTAGACCAATTGCATGTTTTTCTACTATCTACAAAGTAATTTTAAAGTTTTTATCTAGCCATATAGCTAGTGTGCTTGAGTTTGTTATAGGGCCGGAATAGGGTGCGTTTGTTAATGGTAGATTGATGATAGAAAATATATTGTTGGTGAAGGAGTTCTTTAAGGAATATAATAGGAAAAGGAGATCCTAAAACTTTGTATAAAGGTGGATATTAAGAAAGTGTATGATTCTCTTTCTTGGTATTTTCTTAAGTCCCTTCTCCTTAGTCTTAAATTTCAACATCATTTTATGATTCTTTTGATGGAATGTGTGTCTATGTTCTTCTATTCTATCAAATTAAACGGGAAAATTTTTGGCTCCTTTAATGGACAGCGAGGATTAAGGCAAGGTGATCTATTTTCTCCTTATATTTTTGTGTTGTACATGGAATATTTTGTTTGAAGCCTAAGGAAGCTTGCTAAGAGTGGTTATTTTCCTTATCATTCAAGATGTAAGCAGTTGTCTATTACTCACCTTGCTTTTACTGTTGATGTTAATATGTTTTGTAGGGTAGATTTACTTGATGCACTACACAATTTTAGTCAAGTTTTATGGATCAGTGCTAATCCACTCAAGTTGTAGATTTCTTTTGTTGGAATAGATGACAATGTGAGACAAGGTCTTCTTGAGACAGCTAATATAACTCAGGGGAGCTTCCCTTTCCATCATCTGGTAGTACTAATGAGTCCATGTAAAATTAAGCCGATTGATTATGAAGTTTTGATCAATTCTATATATAAGCATCTCAAAGTGTGGTGAGCCAATCTCATATCTTATGCAGGAAAATTGGAACTCATTAACTCTATCATATAAGGGACTATTGGGTTCAAGCTTGGGGTGTTCCCTATCATAAAGCTAGTCTTATCTAAAGTTACGGGTTGATTTAAGAACTTTATTTGGTAGGGGAAACAACCATTGGTGGCTTAAGAGGCTATATGATGGCCGCGACATGAATGGGGTTTGGGTCTTAAATGATTAGATTCTTGGAATCTTACCTTAGTAAGTATCTATAGTCCTAACAGGAGGGGAAGGAAACACTCTGGACTAAATGGGTCCATGGTCACTATTTGAAGAGTCACACTTTTGAAACGTTTTCCCCATCTCATAACATAGTCTTATTTATGAGGAACCTATGGGGTCTCTAGTATAAAATTAGAGAGTACATAGGGAGTGATGATTGAGACATACTTATGATAAAGCCCTAGGGTTTTGATTCTAGGATCTCTACTTTGCTTGCTTACAATTTGTTTTTCGTAAAAAAATAGAGAAGGGTGGGACTATAGGGTTGTGTGGAAGGGATGCCAGATGCAAAGATACTCCTCACTTTGCTTCTACTTAAGAAGAAACTCAAGACTCATGATTGCCTTTATTTTCTCTCTATTGATCCTTTGTTCCCTATCTTCTCGAATGATATGGAAAGCCATGATCATTTTTTTTTTAATTGCCCCATTATACATTAGGTGTGAATTTTAGTCAAAAGCTAGTTCAGTTTTAGTAGAGGAGCCTAAACTTTAGAAAGTGTAATAAGAGTTCTATGTAGACAAAGATATGGAGGTTCACTTTTTTCTAAAGCAAGAAGTTTAGTAGTATCTACTTTAACACATCTGATTTGGCATGCAAGGAATGTTGCTACTTTTGACAACAAGGCTCTTGATGTTGGAGGACTATTTTTATAAGTCTAGAAATATTTGTATAGCTCTTTATATGCTTCTAAATTGTCTACTTCCTTTAACATTTGATTTTTAGGTTAGGGTGATGCCTTGTATTGTTTGAATATTTGCCCCAATATGTCGGGCTCATTGGTTTTCCATGTTTTCTCTAGGTATGCCTAGATTTTTGTATACACCATAGGTCCTAGTAATATATTTACCATTTTTATAAAAAAAAATATTATGTAGGGCAACCAAGACATGCATATTATAGTAATCAGCTAGCTTACCAAACCACAAATCCTCTGGTGTCCTCAACTCTATAAACTGATTTGGAGACCAGTCCACTAGATATGGTGCCTTGTGAACCACCTCAGCTCAAAAATCTATGTATATTCCTCCTCATAATAACATATAATGAGCCTTCTCCAATAGGGATCTATTCATCTATTCAACACCCCATTCTGCTATGGTCTTAAAACAGAGGTGTGGTGTCTTAAAATCCCAAGGTCTTGGTAGAAATCAATGAAACTATGCTAAAAAAAACCCAAGACCATGATGCGTCTTGAGATATTTAACCTTCCTCCCAATATAATTTTCCATCAAGGTCTTCTATGGTTTGAAAATAGCAAACACATCATTCTTATGCTGTAAGAAATAAACCCATACCTTTGAAAAGAAGTAACCAATGAATGTGAGCAAGTAAAGTGAGCCACCTTTGGAAACCACGCTCATTTAACCCCACAACTCTAAATGGATAAACTCAATAGAATCTCTTATACTATGCTTCCCTATTGAAAAGATAACCCTCTTCTACTTTCAAAACATAAAGTGCTCATAGAGTTCCACAGTACATGTACTCTGTCCATCCAACAACCCCATCATAGAGAGCTCATTCAGACCCTTAACACTCTTGTCTCCTATTCTCACATGCCAAAATCTTGTAACATCTAATTTTAACAACCTTTTGATGTCATAGCATCTGTCTCCTCAATAGTGAAGCCCCCTAACTCATACAACGTCCTTACACACTTCCCCTTTATTACCATCGAAGCCTCTTCTGTAACACTCAAGTCAACATCCTTAATAACTATAATACCCCCACCTTTTTAGAAAATGATGGAATGAGAATGATGCCAAATTTTTTTATGTTTGATTTTGATTTGGTATTATGACTTGGTTTGAGTTAAATTTTAATTTGAAATAAGGTTGGAAAATTAAATTTATTGTGTTTTTTAGTCAAATGGATCGACTAGTTCCATAAACCGATCGACCAGTTCATCATTTTAATAAAATAGTTTTTGCTCAAATAAATTAATTGAATGGTTAGGAAACCAACCAATTGGTTTGCAGAAAAATTAATTCGTAGGCAAATTAATCAACTAATTTTTTCAATTGGCAATGTTTTTGAAACTCAATTTTTTGTGAAAATTTCTTATACTGAAATGGAACTTTCTTAACCCATGCCAAATTGTTCCTATGAGAGTCTTAGCCTTTTTTATGATGCATTTAATGAGAAATTTTACCTTAGATCAATCTGAGGATTGATTAGGACAATTAAGGGGGAGAGATAGCCTTAATCTTGTCTTCTTACATCTCTTCTTTTGTATATTTCTAAGATCAATGATTTAATCTTAAGCACGATTTTGATTACTTCAAATATTCCTTCCATGTTGACTTTTCATTACCCCTCCTATGAATTTCATTTCTTAAAATTTTACCTACATTTTTCAGAAATATCATTTGAGCTTTGGAAAATAAGTTAACATATCTTGGACAAAATCTGTCCATTTAACTCAAATTCAAATAGTAAGAATTAAGGTTTCTGAAATGTTCCTGACCAATCAGTGATTCTTCATGATTGGTTTACTATAAATATCCCTAATCACCCCCTTTTGTCCACCTTTCTTTCAGTCACAAAAAATCCCTAACTCTCTATATTCACCTTCTCCCTCTTCACTTGAAACTTTACATTAAATTTTTTTTCTCACTCTTCTAATCCTTTATCTAGCTCCCTCTTATTTTAATTTGTAAGCATGGAAGAGTTAGATATGGGAAAAAGATTGAGTGTTTCAACTGAGTATCCTCTGCTTTTCCTTTAGGGTGTGGTAGTTTTTTTTCATTCTTCCTATTTCTAATTTGAATTTATTAAGGTTATGTGAAAAATTTTGAATTAAATATTGTTCTTTTTAAGGTTTTAAAAGTTGAGATTTTTGGTTTAAGGGGGGTTTTTCCTGCATCCGATAAGTAAATCTTGCTTCGAAAATGGGTTTTGAGTATTCTTTCATGATATAGAAGCCTTTAATTTATGATTATATATTACCATGATTATATATAGCTTGAAAAACTAATTTGAATGGTTATATTATGCATTTTGAATAAAATGTATGAAACTTGAGAAAAATGAGTAGTGCTGATGAAATGTTGAGATGTGCAAGTTTAATAGGCTAAAAATGTGTTATATTGTGCTAAAACATGTTCCAATGTGGGTTAATAAAGATTTTTGAGTATGATCTACATGAAAATGATTGTTGGTGTTGTTGTAGGGAAAACAGATCAACTGGTTAGTTCAAATAAATCAAGTGGTTCCTAGAACAGTTGATTGGTTGACCCAACCCATCAACTGGTAAGCCTGTAGAGATCTTGGTCTTACACTCTACTTAAACTCATCTATTAGTTGGTAAAAACCAATCTACTAGTCTATAAATAGTCAATTAGTTTACCCAAGCCGATCTACAAGCTTGAGGAAAAGTAGGGTTTGGTGAAGTCAAATTGATTGAGTTGTTGACCTAAATTGATCGGCTGATTGGTGTAATCGATTCACTGGTTGGGCTAGATTGATCAATTAGTTTGATTGGTTTGTGTGATTTAATTCTTTTTGGTTTGGTTATGCTTGGAGGCTATTCATGGGGCTGTTATATGATTATTAAGAGGATAAATTACATATTTTTTCATGGATTAATGGCCAAATGAATGGAATAGATGGAACATAATGTATGACAAACTCTATGAGTATTGTAAAGTCTTAATAGGTGTACCACATGAAATGTTATGGTGTTTCAGAAAATATTAATGAAGACATCATGTGCCTAGGTATTACAAGTTGGTATCCAAGCTTTTGTTAAAGACTTTCCACTTTTATGAATTGTTAAGTTTATACCACAAGTTAGCATAAGAGCATTTACCTTGAGTTTTATCAAAGATTTTCTTAAAAACGTATCATTTTCAATGGATTTTAAGAAGAAACCAAAAGGTGGTATTGACCTTAATTTGAAATCTTTTCTCCTTTGATATTTCTAGTAAGTTTAATTATTTCTAAACCCAGAATGTTCATGAGTGAGAGGGGGTTTGGAAATATTCCATAGATAGCCTTTGTGATAAATTATTTTGCAAGTCTTAATACTTAGTATATTGAATGTCTTTCCTAATTAATTCTAGTATTTAGGAATCAATGGCTAATAACCACCGCTACAAGAGCATTAAGGCATTCATGGAGACCACTAGAGCATATATGGAGAGCCAGATGTGAAAACCACAACCACCACTAGTGTCAGCAGGTGCACCAGTTCCAGAGGATTTGCTTAAGAGGGCTAAGCATCATCAATCACTATTTTTGAAGGCCAAGAGCACCCTAAAATCATGGAGAGATGGGTTTGGGATATGGAGAAGACCTTCACCACATATGGTTACCCTATAAATGGGATGGTTGATGTGGTAGTGTATTACTTGAGAAGAAGGGTAGACACGTGGTGGAGGAGCATCCAATATAGGAGTGGAGAACCTATGTGACAGGTACCATTCCTATAGGTCCTTTGTGCCCATTTCTACACGATTCACCACCACATGAAGAAGTACAATGAGTTTACGGCTTTTTAGTAAGGGGGCATATGCATTGAGGATTACTACACTCGATTCATAGACTTGTTCTAGTTTTGTATCACCCCCATTTTTCACTATCAAAAAATTTCATTTGAAATATTGCGAAAGCTAAAAACATACCTAGGAAAAATAGGGTGCTACCTGCATACCTGACACAGGATAGAAACCTCCCACCTACTTCATATCATATCCAATGCTAAAAGTAACTAATACATTTAAAAACAAAAAAGTGTGTGAATAAAGATTACATAAATAATTTGTATGATTATTTAGATTGAAGGACCTTAACAGTCCCCTACTAAATCATTGTAGGATTATAAGCAGTTAAAGTATAGGGCTACAATAAAATGAAGTTAAAGTACTACACCAAAACTAAAACCAAAGTTCACCACAGACCCCATAAGATCTCACGATGTCCATGCCTTAAGCCACGAAACAAAACTAAGGTAGATCCTGTACTAGCCATACCTAAAAACTTGCACATGGTCCTCTACTTGTGGAAATGAGCAGGTGATCAAGAAAACAGACACATCAGTACACTATGTACTAATTAAGCTAAGTTTCTCCCTCAATGGAACACAAATATGTATTTTCTATCATCCATGGATATAATGTATAATATGTGTCATGCTGATGCCATATATGTAAAAGTAAGAATATATCAGGACATGCTAACATGCATAACTTAGAAAATGCAGAATATATGATGTTTGGTTTCACATTATAATGACGTAGGTATTTATGCATGTAATGGAAGATCAAATCCAAGTAACCAAAAAGGTTTATTTCCAATTACTCAATCCTTTAGATTATGCCATTTACTTATCCAAATTTAGACAACATTTCAATCAATAATCGGTTAGGCACTTAAGCCATTATCCACTTGTACAAATCAACTTTTAACCTTTTTCTTCATTCCAACCATTTTTCATCCTTATCTAATTATTCATATTCGCTTATTCATTATCCAATCCTTTATCATCAAACTACATACCATCCATATTTTATTATTATCAAGTGATTGACTATGCATGACCCCATGGTCTAAAATATCATAGAAGCCTATCCAAATAAGGGACATAAAATCCAAGCCAAAGCCAATTGCCAAATAGAACATAAGTGCAGGCCAAAGCTAACCACCTAGGTAACCAGACTCTTTAGTATTGATACCCCTCAGTGCATCATTAGTGTATAGTTTAGGTAAGGCATTGGGACCTCTTAGGATCTCATCCGAAGGCATAGTCCGAAGGCCCTAATAAATGCCCAAAAGCAGACTAACCTCTAGTAGCTAATTAAGGATTGAGTAGCCTAGACCCATACTCAAATTGATCATCTTTCTCTTTATGTAATTAGTATATAATTCATAAGGATAAGTGAATACACAAGGCCCATAGAAAAAGCAAGCAAAGCACTTTTCATGTTTATTCATATCAATCCTTTTTTTCCATCTTCCCAACAATATAGGGTTTCCATTTAACCTTATCCAACATAATTCATATCCACCATATTATTTTATTCAAACTTATGCTATGTTTCATTACTCTTTTCTCAATGCCATCACGTTTCATGAATGGAATACCTATTTAACCTTTACAATACCCAAAGAGTATATCATAAATTAAAATCCATTTAATCTTTTTTATTAGGCCATTAGTCTATAATAAATTATGCATTTTATCCCATTAATGACCATAGGATGGCCCCAAACATAGCCTCAAAGCATAACCAACCCAAATGAAAACAAACCACACAAACTTGTCAATCCAGTTGATCAGTTTAGTCCAACTAATCAATCAGTTGCACTAACCAATCAATCAGTTTGGGTCGATCAATTAATCTGTTTGACTCAAGTAGACCATGCTTTTCCTTAAATTGGTCGATCATTTTGGGAAAATCGGTAGATTTTTCATAGACTAGTCTATTTTTTCTGCCAAAACAATTGATGGATTTAAGTAGAGAGTAAAACTAAGCTCTTTGCAGGCTTACTAGTCAATGGGTTAGGTTAACCAATCAACTGTTCTTGGAACTGATTAATAAGTTTGACCTAATGAGTAGATTAGTTTTCCCTACAACAAAATAAAACCATTAATTTCATGTATATTCATACATATAAATCATCCTTAACCACATTAAAATAAGTATCAATATAGTTTAACAAATTTTCAACCGATTTAACTTACATATCTCACATTTAATCATCATATACTATTTTCATCAATTTTCATTCTTTTATTTCAAAATATATAATTTATCCATGAAAATCACTTATGTTGCCTATATAAATTCATTCCAATGTAAAACACAAATAGATAGGACTCATAACAAGTAGAAATGATTGTTAAATATTTTAGAAGCATGAATCACTTACTTGATGAAGGTAAAATTCCCTTTAGACTAGAATTTTTGTATGTGAAATTCTCAACTTTTAAAACCCTAAAACAATATATCTTAAACTCATAAATTATTTAGCTCAAAACAAAAGGAAAGTAGGGACATACCGACTTAAGGTAAAAGAAGAAATGCTCAACTGAACCACTCAATATTTTTTTCATATCTAACTCTTCCTTGCTTAATAATTGAAAATCAGAGAGTGCTAGAGGCATGATCAAAAGAGTGCAAGGAAATTGACTACAAGGTTTGAAGTGTGGATGGTAGAAATGTAAGTATAGAGACTTAGGTATTTCGGTGGCTAAAAGAAAGGTGAATAAAAGTGATGATTGAGGCTATTTATAGCCAACCAATCAAGAAGAATAACAAATGGTTCAAGTGAAATTCAACCCTAGAAATTATAATTTAAATTTAATCTTAATGGATGAATTTTGTTAAAGATATTCTGACCAATCCTCTAGAGCTCAAATGATGTTCTCACAGAATATAGGTTAATTAGGCTAGAATTTGAATATGCAATAGAGGTAATGTAAGGTTAGCATGGAATAAATCTTCTATTAATTCAAAATCATGTTTGAGATAGAAGTATTTATCTTAGAAACATGTAGAGGAGAGAGGTGGAAGAATATAAGTCTAAGGTCATCTCTCCCCCTCAATTTTCCTAATCAACCTCCAAGTTAATCTAAGGTAAAATTTTGGGCTAAATACGTCATGAAAATTGTTAAGAATATCTTAGGGACAATTTAGCATAGGTTAGTAATGTTCAATTTCATTATAAGAAATTTTTACTAATCTATTGTTCAACAAAATAGTCAATCAGCTCCTTTAACTAGTCAATTAGTTTTGTTGAGAAAACTTGTTTTGTTAAAATGACAAACTAGTCAATTAGTTTACCTAAAATACTCAATAAACTACATTTTTTCAACAATATTTCAAATCACACTTTGCCTCAAACAAAATCATAACATTGAATCACAATAAAATGCCTAAAATTTTGGACAATCTCATTCAACCTATTATAAAAATCTAGGGTATTATAAGTTTTCCCTAGAAGTGGAGGGTAACGAGGTGATGTAAATCTACTATTTCAATATTGGTCTGGGATAAGATATCAAGACATATTAATGGGAGTTATGATACCTGACACGATAGGGATGTACGAGTAGGATTTGGAGGCATCTCGAGTCATCTAGGCTCAAAGTGCTTAGTCAAGGAGTAAGAGAAAGTTTAAATGTAGCCGCCATCTTAATGATAGAAAAAAGGTATTTTTAGGAGGATGCTTGTTGCCTAGATATGACAGGAGCATGGGGTCAGTACATTGAGCTAGAGGTCTGTTTAAGGATCATGCTGAGTAGAGGCACTACCACTACAAGAGATATGAAATAGATCACTTAGGGGTAGACTATAGAGGAAACAAGGCGACGTTCTATGGATGTGTCATAGTAGGGCACAGATCCTATGAATGATGAGTTGGGGCGTCGTATCGACCAGACTATAGTTTAGAGTACTAGATATATCTAGTAGCCACAATTATAAATTCTGAGAGTTCCTATGCCATCAGCTAGTGTTGCTTGTTAAGCTAGTCAATCCAAAGGTCAAAGGACTCACCCTTTCCAACAAGGGAAAGGATTAGCCAGTATCTTAGAAGTTCCTTTAGGAGGAAGTGTGAGTGTGATGAGCTAGGTAGAAGTAGAACGTTAGGCTAGTGTGATGATCGGTATACTTGTTGTCTCTACTTTTCCAACATGTGTTATTTAAATCTAATGCATTGCACTCCTTTGTGTCATTTATATTTGTAGCTAGGGTTAATTTATCTCCTTCTGGTATAATTTCCACTTCTATTGTGTTTTCTTATAGGGATAGGATTGAATGCTCTAGGTCATAAAAATGAGTGACTTCGGTACTAGGGGGAATATAATTTCTGTTATACATCATAGAACTCAAGTTGTGTGATTTCAATTTGATTTTCGGGATGGATATGTTGAGGAAGTATCAGGCATTGATCTATTGCACACAAGAATGCATGGTTCTATGATGAGAAAAGGGTATAAGGGTTTCATATCAGAAGTGTGGATCCAATCCCTCTATAAGGATGATGTCAACAAATGCGATGAGCAACCTCATTCTTGAAGGGTATCTGCTCTACTTATGTAGTGTCTGTGACACCAAAGAAATTGAGATGCCATTAGAGAATATAACAGTGGTCTATGAGTATCCTTTCATATTCCTTGATGATATTTCAAGAATGCCACACATTTGAGAAGTTATGTTCACTATAGGTATATTGCTAGGGATAGAGATAATGTCTAAGGCCCTGTACCGTATGGAACCTATGGAGATGAAAAAACACAAGGCCCAGTTGGAGGAGCTTTTGGAGAAGGGTTACATCTGACCAAGCATATCACCATGGGGAGCACCAATCGTATTTGTTAGAAATAAGGATGGGAGATTGAGGTTGTGCATCAACTACAGAGGTTTGAACTAGGTCCATTACCAAGGATCGATGACCTATTATATCAACTCAAGGGAGCTAAGATGTTCTCCTAGTTTGATCTTCGGTTAAGATACCATCAAATGAGGTTAGTATAATGAGATGTCCCTAATATTAATTTTTGAACCAGGTATAGTCATTATGAGTTCAAAGTAACGCATTTTGGACTCACTAATGTGCTGGTAGCTTTCATTTTCTTATGACCAAATCTTTCATCCATTCTGAGACTATTTCTTTGTAGTGTTAATCAATGACATCCTCATATACTCTAGAAACCAAGAGATGCATGAGTAGCATTTGAGGTAGACTTTGGCATTGCTAAGATCACACCAGCTATACGCCAAGCTCTATAAGTGTGGGTTATAGTTGAATTAAGTGGATTTCCTTAGACAAGTAATCTCTACGGATGGAGTGGTAGTATATCTTACTAAGATTTAAGCCATTTATGAATGGTCAGTACCCATTTCTACCAACAAGGTGCATAACATTATGAGATTAGTTGGTTACTACCATTGGTTTGTGGCAGATTTGTCTAAGATAGTGCAATTGTTCACTCATCAACTAAAGAAGGCTATGCATTTCTAGTGGGATGAGAATTATAATAAAGCCTTCAAGAAGTTGAAGAGGAATTTGAATTCATTCCTAGTGCTTATGGTGCTAAGAGAGTTTGATGGATTTAAGGTGTTTGGTGATGCTTCTAAGCATGGTTTGGGTTATGTGCTAATGCAACATGGAAGAGTAGTGGCTTATGCTTCTCGGCAAATGAAGCTACATGAACAAAACTAACTAATGCATGACTTAGAGCTTGCTACAGTATTTTTTTCCCTTAAGATCTAGTGGCATTATCTTTATGGAATTTAGTGTAAGTTTTATACTAACCATAAGATCCTTAATTACATCTTCACTTATTGGGTTTTGAATATGAGATAATACTGATGGTCGAAGTTGGTCAAGGATTATGACTTAAAATTGACCTACCATGAGGGTAAAGACAATATGGTAATATATGCAGTTAGTTGAAAAACATCATATTACTTGGGCATGATCATGTTGCCAAACCATTTATCCCAAGAAGTCAAGAAGTTGGAGATCAAAATGATCACCGTTGGTAGTTTAAAGGCAAGAATGAGTGTACTAAATAGTACACCTTCAATATTTGAGGAGAAATAGATAATAAACATGTTGATGTTAAGATCGAGAGGACCCAGACTAGTATTGCAGAAGCTATAGTTGAAGGATTCCAAAGCCATAATGATGATAAGTTGGTAGGTGGTGTGTACCACATGGTTGGGTTGAGCTTAAGAGGACGATTCTAAAAGAAAGACATTATACTCTTTATTCTTTCCATCTTAGAAGTGAAAAGATATATAAGGGTTTGAAGAAGGTATATTGGTGGCCCCACATGAAGTAGGAAGTGGCATAATTTATTACCCGATGTTTGACATGTCAGAAGGTTAAGATTGAGCATAAGAGACCGGCAGGGCTAGTCCAAGCACTAGAAGTTCCCAAGTGGAAGTGGGACAACATATCTATGGACTTTTTGGTTGTTCTTTTAAGGATTTGTAGTGGATTTGATTCTATGTGGGTTGTTATAGATCATCTGACTAAGTTAATTATATTTATTTTGATGAAGGCTACATGAAATATAGAGCAACTAGCCAACGCTTTTCGAAAGCACGTCGTGAGACTACATGGAGTCTCTAAGTACATTATATAGGATTAAGGCTCCAGTTTCTTGTTGCACTTTTAGAAAAAGTTGTAAGCTATGTTTGGTAATCAATAGAAGATGAGTACTATTTTTCACCCAACTACGGATGGTCAAACAGAGGAACATTCAGACTTTGGAAGACATGATTTGAGCATATGCGCTAGACTTTGGGGGAAGTGGGAAAGATTATTTGAACTTCATTGATTTCTCCTACAATAACAGTTACCAAGATAGTATTAAGATGACACCTTTTAAAGCCTTATAAGGAAGAAAATATTATAGTCCCTACCATTGGAATAACATCAGTGAGACACTTATGTTGGGACTCAAAATGATCGAGGAGATGATGAGGCACATCATTTTGATTCAGGACTAGATGAGAGTATCCAAAGATTAGCAGAAGAACTACGTAGATCTGAGAAGATGGACTAATGGTTATGAGGTGGGTGACTCTGAGGGTATTTCCCACTAAGGGCCTCATGAGGTTTAGTAGGAAAGGTAAGCTCTTCTCAAGATACATTAGACCATACAAGATTTTGGATCGTTTTGGTGAATTCACTTATCTCTTAGCTATACCAATATAATTATTGTCTATTCACAACGTCTTTCACATATCTTAGCTAAGGAAGTATATAGTAGATTCTTCGCACATTATATGATCGGAGTCATTAGAGAATGATGAATCTTTAATTTATGAAGAATACTCGGTGAACATCTTGGATATAGAGATGAGAGTGGCATGTACAAAGACCATATCTTTGGTAAAGGTTCTTTGGTCATGACATGGTACAAAGGAGGTTACTTAGGAGGTAGACGAGGAACTTCGAGTTAAGTAACTAGAGTTATTTTCTTGGGTTGTTACCTTAGTGTAATCATTTTTCTTTAAGGGGCTAGTAACCCTTGTTCCTTAATTTGTTTTTTTATTTATTTGTATCTTACCATGTCTTAAATGATGTGATGGAATTTCTTATAAGCTTCAGGGATGCAACCTCTTTAAGGGGCAGTGTTGTAATACACCACCTTTTTGGAAAATATTGGAATGAGAATTATACCAACTTTGGATGTTTGATTTTGATTTGGTATTATGATATGGTTTGAGGTAAAGTATGATTTGAAATAAGGTTAGAACATGAAATTGTTACTAAGATATTCTTATCCTTTTTCATAATGCATTTGGCCCAAAATTTCCCCATAGATTGATCTAAAGATCAATTGGGATAGTTAGGGGGGAGAGCTGACTTCAATCTTCTCTTCTTCCACTTCTATCCTTTGCACATTTTTGGGAACAATGCTAGGATCTCAAGCACCATTATAATCAACTTAAATATTCCTTCAATGTTAACATTCCATTACCCCTCTTGTGAATTTCATTTATAAAAAAATTAACTTGCATTTTCCAGAAATATCATTTGAGCTCTAGAGAATAGATAGGTATATTTTGGATAATTTTGGATAAAATCTTTCCACTTAACTCAAAATCTATCTTGATTTGTTCCTTATAAATAGCACATTCACCCCTTTTTTCCACCTCTCTTTCAGCCATTAAAAATACCTAACTCTCTATTTTCACCTTCTCCCTCTACACCTCGAACCTCACGGTTAAAATTCCTTTCACTCTTCTAATAATTTCTCTAGCTACCTCTTTTTTTAGTTTTTAAGCAATGAAGAGTTAGATTTGGGAAAAGTATTAAGTGGTTTAGTTGAGTGCCCTTAATTTTACCTTTGAGGTATGGTATTTTTGTTCTTTCTTGCTATTGAAAATTTAAATTTATTTTTTTATGTACAAATTTTTGAGTTAAATATTAATTTTTTTAAGGTTTTAAAATTTGATATTTATGTAGGCTAGATTTATGGTTTAAGGGAGTTTTCCATTCATTAAGTGATTCTTACTTCTAAAATCGGTTATAAGTATTCTTACATGATATGGAACCCTTTAAATTAAGATTATATATTGGAATGATTATCTTGAGTTTGTAGAACTAATTTGAATGGTAAGATTGTGCATTTTGAGTAAAAAGTATGAAACTTCAGAAAAATGAGTAGTGATGATGAAATGTTGAGATGTGTGAGTTAAATAGGCAAGAAATTTGTTATCGAATGAAAAGGTATGTTCCAGTGTGGTTTAATGAAGATTTATAAGCATGATCTACATGGAAATGATTGTTAGTGCTTTTGTAGGGAAAACCAATAATCTCCTTAGGTCAAATTGATCAATTGGTTCCTAGAATAATTGATTGATTGACCCAATCCATCAATTAGTAAGCCTGCAAAGACCTTAGTCTTTCTCTCTTCTAAAACCCATTTACTAGTAAGGTAGAACTTAGTGATAAGTCGATAAACATTTGATTGCTTTACCCAAATTAATCAAAATTTTTGAGGAAAAGCATGGTTTGGTTGATTCGAACTGATGAACTAGTCGATCTAAACTAATCAACAGGTTGGGTAAGACCGATCAACTAGTTTAACTGATTTGTGTGATTTAAGAGGATAAAATATAGATTTTACCATGGATTAATAACCTAATCATAGATTAAATATATCATAATGTATAAAATACTCTACAAGTATTGTAAAGGCTTAATGTGTGTACCACATATGAACTATGACAATCTTTGAGAAAAGAGTAATGTAACACATCATGTTACTAGGTAAATTAATATGATGGTCATGAATAATATTGGATAATGATTAATGGAAACCCCTAACATGGTTTGGAAATGGAAAAGGGTTAGGGTGGAAGAAACATATGAATGCCTTTCTTATTCTTATATTGGCCTATGTGATCACTTAACCTCATAAATAATATACTAATCATGTAAAGAGAAAGACAATCAAGTTGTGTATGTGTTTGGGTTACCCAATCCTGAATTAGCTAATGGGGGTAGTGCATTTATTGGTTCCTTCAGGAAGGATCCTAGAAGTGCTGGTGCCTCACCTACTCTAGAGAATTTTTATTGTACTAGGGGGTATTGTTACTAAAGGGTTTGGTTACCAAGGTTGTTGGATTTCACCTGTACCTATATCTATATTAGTTGGCATCAACCATAATTTATGTCCATTATATGATTGGCTTTGGCTTGGACTTATGTTTGCTTTGGTGATTAGCTTTGACCTGGACTTTATATCCCTTGGTTTGGATAGGCTTCAATGGTATGTGAGACCATGGGGTGGTGTATAGTCCATCACTTGTTGATAAAATCTAGATGATAAGTAATTGGATGATTAAATTTGATTGATGAATAAGTGAACAATAAATATATACATAATGATGGAAATAATGGATTAGATGATAAAAATGGTAAAAGCTATTTTGTACACTTTGATGATAGCTCAAATGACCAATTGGTTAATAATTGTAAATATTAACTAGGTGTTAACATGTATCAATATATGGATAAGGAAATAATATAATCCAATCAATTGAGCAAGTTGGAAGGTAAACCTTAAGGGTTGCCAGAATTAATCTGACTAGTATATGTGTGATTACCTATGTGATTATAATATGAAGTTAAGAATGATATATTTTATGTTACCTAAGTTATGCATGATAGCATATTCTGATGCATTATTACCTTTAAGTATATTTCATTATCATGATACATGTTAAGTATGATTTCCATGTTATGATAGATTCTATATACTTTTGTTTCAGTTGAGGAAGCAACTTGTCTTACTCGCTATGTAGCATACTGATATACTCGTTTACTAGGTCACTTGCTCATTCCTATGAGTAGAGGCCATGTGTAGGTTTTTAGGGATGGCTAGTAGTGGGCCTACCTCAACTTAGGTTCAAGGCTTCAGAGTGTGGACATTTGAAGGAATTTGCGTGACCCTTGATGGAACATGGTTATAGGGTCATACCATAGTCTTGTTTTCTAACTAATGTAGCCCATAGTCTTAACTTATTTTTTCCTTGTATTTGACTTGGTCGGGGACCATTAGAGTCCTTGATACAAACAATCTTTTATTTGTTTATGTAATTTAAATTTGCGCACTGTATTTCTTATTTTGGTTTGATGGTTTCAACTTCATATATAATATGGGATAGAAACTGAATGTCTGTCTTGTGTTAGGCACAACGTTAGCGTCCCATTTTTTCTAAGTGTATTTTAAAATTTTACCTTATTTTAAACAAAGTTTTTCCATTGTAAAAAATAGGGGTGTTAAAATAATACACAGGTACCCATTATAATCCTAAGAACTTAGAGAGATGAGGTTCTATATCATCTATGGGTCATGTTTGTCTTGACCACACCTTCATGCATCCTCAACTTCACATTCCCTATCCCAACAACTTTGTAAGTAGCTTCATTGTCCATCAAGAAAACTCCACCCTGAGTCACCTCAAACATCTGGAACCAACTCTTATTGGGACATATATAGTAAGAACACCCATAATCCAAGATCCATCTATCACTAATCTTATTCTATCTATCAGTTGCTAACAACATATCTCCATCACTATAACCATTGGTCACTACAACATCATCATTTGTACTAGTGACTCACCAAACATATCATCAAGCTTCCTATTAGGATAAAACTTCCTAACATGCCCATTTTATGACACCCATATTATGTTACATTCTTCTACTAACACTTCAACTTAGATATGGAATCCCACTCCTATTTCCACCCCTGGCTACTAATCCTTCACTAAGTGATTCATTGGAAGTAAAACTTCTATTCAACTAACTATCAATTAACTCCCATTAAAGCAAGGTGAATTTCACAACCTCAAGAACTAACTTGTCCTTCCCATGCGAAATAATCCCATGAAAATGCTTGAAAGTTATAAGTAAATAATATAACAACATAATAGCTAAATCTTCATCATCTAATTTAATATTCATATTATTCAAATCCAAAAATATAGAGTCAAATAAATTGAAGTAACTTTTTAAAGATTGACCTTCACTTAATTTTAGGTCATAAAGCCTAGTTTTTAGTAGTAACTAATTTGCTACTAATTTTGTCATACACAATGACTCAAGCTTCAAACGCAAGGCAGTCGTTTTCTACTTCTCATAATACCTCGTTCAATAAACACAGTTATATGGTAGATAGGGACTTCAGATCTAATTCTTCAAATTTCTTATTCATCATCGATTTTGCCTTCTTCTTATGATAGGATAAAGCTTTTTCTAATGCACTTTAAATTAGAATCTCTCGTATCTTTAATTTCCATAATCCAAAAATGCTTAATCAATTCAAATTCTCAATATCAAATCTTGCACCCATATGCATAACTATATTTCTTCAATACTGAATTTCTAACACCAAATTATTAGCATGGATTTTAGAGAGATCTAGATCAAATCAAAATCAACAAGATTATGCAAAATTGAGGATTCAATCACAATATAAAACAATTGAGGAAAAAGTAGAGATCTTTATTCAAGCTCTTATGTAATTACCAGATGATTAAACTAATCAATCAATCAATTACATAACTTTAAAATTCTCTTTGAATGGAGAATTTATTGGAGAAGAAGAGTTAGAAGTTGGGACACGCAAGTCTTGACACCTAGGATTTCATCATGTCTCTTATCATAGAAGAAACAACCCTATAGGGTAAAACAACATGTTTCAAAAATAAAGAAAAATCATGGTCTATGTTTAGGAAACAAGGGACCCCCATATGTATTTCTTGAATGTCAAAATTTTCCCAAAATACCTTGAAGATTTCTTTCAGAAACATGGAAAATGTTTATTAAGATGGGATCCCCTTATTTCTCACATAATTCTCTATACTATACTAAACATCTCTAACACCTACACAAACCAATACAATATTATGATGTGCTCAAATACCCAGTCAAAACTCACACATGCATACTAATTAAACATGAACATGCTTGAGTATCAAATAAAGCCATAATGCATATTAATCTAGCAATATCCACAAAATGACGAGGAATGTCATTCTCCTAACACAACATTTTATATCACCACTCATTCTAAATATGATATTAATTATAAGAGAGCCCTTAACATGCTTAGATTCAATGTAAATCATAAATAATTCTTTTTTATATCCTTATGCTTGATATTAAAATACAATCATTCTTAGAAATATAGAACAATATGTAATCATACTAAACCCAACAACATTTAAGGCAATTCTTATTTACCTCAAGCACAAATTTCTTCTACTAAAGTATACCCCTATCTTGATTGATAACCTACCAAGCCCTATTAATTTCCTAGATTAAACCATGAGTTCAAATTAGTGAAACTTTTTTAAACCCCAACTTAAAACAAGAAATTATTAAAGGAAGAAAGGAGGTATCTTTCTCAGGATCAACCTAAACATAATGATGCTAAGAAGAGGAATTCTAAGAAATCATCAAATCTTTCCCCACCTTAACCCTTCTTTGTTTATGGAAAATAAATAGGAGCTAAAATACAGATTAAGAAAAGGATAAATAAAGGAAAGAAGCTAAGAAAATTGATGATAATTAGGGAAAATCAATTCAGTTGCTAGTAGAAAGTAAGAAAGAATAACAACACTTAGAGATTGTTTGAGAGAGAAAATAGAGAAGATAATGGAGTGTTTGTGTGTTAAGAGGGGATGAAATAAAAATAAGGGCCTAGGAACACCTCTTGGTCAACAAAGCATAGTGAAAGGGGAAAGATGGAGGTATTAACTATGAGGTGGAGTGGAGTGCTTTGCATAAATGGGGAATGAGATCAAATAATGAAAGTGAAGGAGTTTGGAATAAGATCTAGCCATTATATGGAGAGGACAAACAATACCTATTATTGCACACACCCAAGTAATAGAGGATAGATGGGAAGAAAGATAAAAGTGGGTTAGTTAGGAAAAGTACTTCAAAATGTGCTTTTGGATGACTTTTAGCTAAATAAAATCAAATAATGATATAAATAGTATGAAGATAATATGAAGGAAAAATAACATGCATATTAGCATCAAGAGACAATAATTATAAGGCTTCTTAAATATTTAAATAAGAATCAAATCATAATAAGGAAAACACTTTATGTTTTAGTATAATTGATTGACTGGTTAGGCAATACTAGTTGAATGGTTTCATTAGTTGAATATTTTTCACTAATGAATTGATTAGTTCTTCTAAAGGAATTATTTGAGTCTCAGGATGAACTAATAGACTCATATTTTCACTCTTTTTTCAAGTTCTCTCCCTTAGGCTCATATTTTCACTCTTTTTTCAAGTTCTCTCCAAAACCAAACTCATTTTCTTTATAAAGAACATAATTTTAATACAATTTGAAAGTCTTTAGGACAAGTATTACATTCATGCAAAAATATATCTCCAAGTTCCTAGTTAACAACAGATTATATCTCTAAGTGGGTAGATACAATAATGTCTTCTACTAATGGTGCTAAGATGATTATGAGTCTCTTTTCAAATACGATGTAGCCCACAAAATCACTACTCTATACTATCCTCAAACAAGTGGGAACATTGAAATTTGGAACAATGAAATCAAGGACATGCTTTGATAACCTAACTGTAAGTTTATCATAAGTTCATTTAAATAAATTTAAAAAGTAAAGATAGGGTATACATCCATTTCTTTGAATGGATCAGCTTAAAGAAAAGATGAACAAGAGTTTTTTTGTAACTTTTAATTAGCCTTAATCTACCTTTACTTAAAAATAAGTAAAAATGAATTAAATTGAATAATAAATAGAAGTAAAGAAGAAGAATAAGAGTAAAATGAAGAGAGCAAGAGCAATAGATCTAGGCACCAAAAAGAACAAGGAATAAGAATATATCTATCATAATGCGTATGTATGGTTAATTTCCTTTTTTTTATGGATCCTGTTGTGCTAGCCTAACTCAACTAAGGAGTGGGGCAAATTAAAAATATGGGTAACAATATGTAAGTCACATATGTTTGTCCTAATAATTATGTTGATAGAGATCTTTTTAAATTGAGAGATTATAAGTAACAAGCTTTTTTAGATCGACTTACATTGGAAAAAGATGATGATTACCATAGCTAGTTGAGGATGGGAAAGGAGACTTTTTCTTGGTTTGTATCATTATTGAAGGATTTTGGGAGATAGAGTGATACTCATTCCAGCTACATAGAAGAGAAAGTGACTATGTTTCTCAATATTATACATTATAATATGAGAAATGAATCGATACAATTAGACTTTTGGCAGTCCTAAAATAGCTCCACCAAGTGTTGAATTCTATCAATTGCTTAGAGGAATTATTTTTGCAACAACCTAATGGATCCCACTGTCCTCCAAAAATATCAAGTAACTCAAAATTTTGGCCATATTTTAAAGTAAATTTCATAATGTTATAGAATAAATGGCTACATATTACAACTAGAGTTTTTTAATAAAAGTTTATGGCATTTTTACACAATATTGTGTTATAGAAATTGATGGATCACACATTCATGTGAAAGTACCACATAATGTGGTATAAAGATATCATGGCAGAAAGGATTTCCTGACCCAATGTATTAAATAAACCATCATAATAAGTCACAAGTCATAACATCTCAACCATATATAAGAACATGTCATCACACATATTACACATAATGCCAATCATGATTAACATACCTTAGCTCCTTGCAAGCCAAGATACACTACACACACTTAGTTCATATTCAAATATATTCACACAAGGCATACCAATACATCTATACATGCAAGATTTATATATAATCCAAGCCTTAACCTTATCCTTACAATAGACATGATTATGCTTAAAGAGGTGATTGTAATTCCTTAAATCCTTATTCTATTATTTAACTTAACTTGTGACTTATTATGATGGTTTATAAGATCAATTTCCATATTACATGCAAAATTACCAATTGAACCATTCTTACATACAAAAGTACTAAAATACCCTTATTACTTATCAAATTACTAAAATACCCTTCTTGATTGCAAATTTACTAAAATGCCCTCTTACTTGCCAATTTACTAAAATGCTCCTTCTACTTATAAAATTACTAAAATACCCTTCTTACTTGTAAAATTTTCAAATTACTCTTCTTGCTTGTAAAATTACTGAATTACCTTTCTTGCTAGTAAAATTACTAAAGTATCTTTCTTACTTATTAAATTACCAAATTACCCTTCTTACTTATAAAATTACCAAAATGCCCTTATTAGTTGTAGATTTACCAAATTACCCTTCTTACTTGTAAAATTACCAAGTTAACCTCCTTAGTTGTAAACTTAACAAAATTACCCTTCTTAATTGTTAAATTTCTAAATTACCCTTTTTAGTTTTTAAATCACCAAATTACCCTTTTAGTTTTTAAATTATTGAAATACCCTTTCTTATACAAAAGTACGAAAATACCCCTAGCACATAAAATATAAACACACATAGCCCACATACATAATTTAATACCACAAAACCCTTACTATTTATTATTAACACCCACTATCACCTATCATTCATATTTATTTTGATCACTCCCTATATATAAGAAAAATTACTAAAATACACCTAAGGCTCGTATTAGCATTATTTCTACTAAAAATGACCATATTTACCATAACATCATTATTAGCATCAATCCCCTTTCTTAACCATTACCCCACAAGTTATCTTACATATAAGACAGCATACTTTTCTTCTATCTTTCAATATAACACTAAAAATCATAAGTTACTTAACAATACATAATATACACACCAATACCTACCAAAACCCTAATGTGCTAACATACAAAAATCCATACACTTTAGTAGGGTATACTAGTTACTATATTTCCGACAAGAACTAAACTTTACCGGTACCCACAGTTACAAACTTAAGCTTTAATTAGTAAGAATTGAGCCTAAAAATAATGTCACGATTAGCATATTAGTATTAACTATATTATACCTCAAATTTTACTTAATTAAACTTATAATGTGGAACAACACTTATACTACATGGGCAGTGTGAGCTGTATGCATGAAAAGCAGGAGAAGGTGTTGATAGGGGCTGGGGTTTGAGGGAGTGGTGGAGGGGAGTTGGGGTAATGGTTAAGAGTAGGAGGAGTGGCAAGGTGTAGGTGGTGGCTAGGGGTCAGAGAGTGATGACTTAGGGTGGGGGAGAAGCTGTTGATAGGGGCTGGAAAGGAGGTGCAAGGAAGGGAGAAGAAGAGGGAGAAAGTAAAAAAAGAAGAGAAATGAATGGGTTGCAGGGGATTTTGGGTAAGGTGAGGTTGGGAGGTGGTAGGGGGATATCCAGTGGTCAAGGGTAGCTTTAGCAACAACATAAGAGGGGGAATGAGTGATAAAAGGGGGTGTGTAGGGAGGAGGGTCCAGAGGAGAAAGAAGGAAAAAGGAGGGAGAGTTGGTTGTAGGTGAAGGGCTTAGGCTACTAGGGTGGCAAAGGAGTTAGGGTGATGGCTAAGGGTGGCAAAGTAAAATAAGGGAGAGGAGAAATAGAGGAAGAAATAGGGATTGGTAAGGAAGGAAGAGGCTCAAGGAGGAGAGAGATGGGGTACAGGAGAAGAAGAGAAGGAGAAGAAAAAGAAGAGGGAAGGGACAAGGCTGACTCGGTTGTGTAAGTTAAGTGTGTGTAGGGCACTTACAGGATAATATTCAAGGTGGTATGGAGAAGGAAGGAGAAAGGGGAAGCAAAAGGGGTTGTAGGGGGTGTCTACAATCAAAAATGGAAGGGAGAGAGAGGGCAGGTGTAGGGTTGTATGTGTAGGTGTAGGTTTGTGGTTGCAAGTGGAGGTGTAGGCATGGAAGAGGGGCTATTTGGCTTGATGTTAGGGGAAGAAAGAAGAATAAGGGAAGAAGAACGAATGGAAAGGGAGAAGAAAGGGGCTGTAGATTTACCCGCATAAGGGAGAGGAGAAAAAAAGAAGGAGAGGTTGGGTTGGCCCAACAAGTAGGGAAGAAAGAAGAAAAAGAAAGAAGGAAGGGGAGGAAGAGGGAAACAATGTAGGAGTTGGGCCAACTTAAAAAAGGATAGGGAAAGGACGTGTAGGACTGGGCTAGCAAGATGGAGGTTGGATGGCCCAAGAAAAGAGAAGGAGAAGAAAGAAAAGGAAAATGGAAGGAAAAAGGAATAAGGAAAAGGAAAAAAGGAAAAAGGGTAAAAGAAAATAATTTTTAGTGTTAGGATTAGAAATTATTTAATAAATTAATTTATTTAGAAATTTAATTATTGATTTAAGATAAAAATTTTGGTAAAAATATGAGTTTGAAAATTTATTTACATAAAAATAGTATGATAAAATAATAAAATATTTATTTTAATTTATTAAAAAATCCCATTCATTTGTATAAATCAAAGGTTCACAAAACAATTAAATTTATAATTTATGATTAAATTATTTAAAATAATGGTTAATTAATAAATTCTAGGTTTTAAAGTTTTGGGGTATTATATCTATTCTATACCAATCAATAATGAAAGGTTAGGATCGATTATCATAAGATTTGACAAAGTTAGAAGAAGAAAAGTCACATTTGATGACTTAATATGTGTAAAACTATTTGCATAAATTTAAAATTATAAAAACAATTATATAATTTTTTTAATTAATTTAAGCTCAATTGCACTAAAAAATAGCAATCCTCAATATTTCATAAATTTGGGATAGCTAAAAGAGTTATATAGGGGCTTAAAATGCATTAAAGGCACACTAACATGATGAATATCATCTTTTTTTCAATGGCTTAGTTTGGCATTTTGAATGAGTCATTGAGATTCAAAAAAGCCAAGGATTCTAAATATAAAATAATTAGAATGATCTAGAATAAGCTCAATACCAAAATTATCTTAGAAGATCTCATGAAGACAATTTGTGAGAAAGAATGAAGAAATATAAACAAAATATTTCAAAAAACAATGTTTCCAATTTGATAAAGGATGTAATAAAATCTTCAAAATAATATAATTTTATGTTTTCAATACATAAGATCCTATATGAGGGTTTTGAGAAATGGGGTGTTACAATTCTCACCTTTTGTTGATGATAAAAAAGGGAGGGAAATTCAATTATTGGGATTTAAACATGCAAATGGTAGGGAATGAAGTTCTATTTTTTGCACCTTACTTCATTTTTATCCTTAACCAACTCATATTTCCACCTTTTTATTTTTTTTCATGGTTTAAAAGGGGATATTGTTGCCTCTTAGATCAATCAATATCTTAGTCCTTATTTTGATGATAGCAAACATGCTTAAGGAGTTAAAATGCATGTTTAAGTGTGTATGAACTATTTTTTATCACACGGATGTCAAACCCCACATATCTAAATCAATTATAAAGTGTAAAATTTAAAAGAGCAATTAGGTTTTAAAGCATAAGATAAAATTACATCAAGATACCATGGCTCAAAACCTCTTATATTTGGTTGTTTCAAAATATTATTTGGGATTTAATTAACCTAATTTTTTTAACTCTAAAATATTTTTCAAAGTATTTTACAAAGTGTTAGATTCCAACCAAAACCAATGATTGATTTCATAACAAATTGACCAATTTGTGTTTTTAAAAACCATTACTTACACCTTCAAATGAAAATAATGAAACTGTTTGATTGGTTACTATAGACTCTAAGTTTTGAGAAAAATGGTTTTGCCTTTAGCTGAACACTTCAACAATTTTTTTTCAAACACATTGAGTTATCTTGAAACCGATCGAGTACTTTCACTAACTATGATATAGGTTTAATTCTTGTAAAAATCCATCTTATCTCCTTTTTATCATTGTGATTTGTTTTATCAAAACAATCAACTGATTCTACAAACTCATCTTCTGGTATGGCTAACATGGGTAAGGGTTGAGATAAAATATAAAATATATTTTTCCTAGAACTAAACCAATCAATTAGTTTAAGCAAACAAATCAACTAATTGGTATGCCACATAACCTAGTGTGCTAAATTTGACTATTCTTATACGTTTTCAAGAACAAAAATGTACAATATAAAACCAATCGATTGTTTCCAATAACCAATAAACTTATTTATTCAATAGGAACATTTTCAATTAGGTTTAAACAAAATCCTTTAATTGATTTTACCTAATGATCCACTAGTTAGAGTAACCAATCTACCTATTATTTGAGTTGATTGAATGATCATCATTAAATAATAAAACCTATACCTATTTCTTGCCCAATGGATATGCATTTGTTTACTCAATTGATTACAATTTTTTTAGAATAAATATAAAAAACATTTATGGGGTAGAATAATAGGAATTTTTTAATATTAATTGTATAATAAATTCTCTATTCTCTCTAGCAATTAACTTTCAACAACACACATTCATATGTTTGTTTTTATTGAGATAGTTTTCAAAATTTTTCTTGCCCACTCTACTTATATAGAATTAACTTCTTGATTGTAACATCTATTATTTCTAGCTATATTACTCTCACAATTATTGGTCTTACGCTTTCATAATTGTATATTTTGTGAGATCATTTGTAATTAACCACAACAGTTTTCAAAACTCATCATTCGAAGTTGTGTGTTGCCTAACAATCCTAGAAGAGTTAATTGAATTTATATATCCATAAACCTAGAAAGGATAACTAGGTCAAGTTATAAATCATATCCTTAAGGTCATTGAGATTTTAGGATTATAAATTAAGAGATGAGTGATCATCAATAAAACATATGAGATGTTTAAAATCCAAAAGGTTTTATTAGTAGTGGATGTAGAAAAATTTAATTATCGAACCACTAT
Organism: Tamarix chinensis; assembly: GCA_030549775.1. Lineage (NCBI taxonomy): Eukaryota > Viridiplantae > Streptophyta > Magnoliopsida > Caryophyllales > Tamaricaceae > Tamarix > Tamarix chinensis. Next base: position 57,079,562 of record CM060177.1, on the reverse strand, counting down.
AACTCCATGGTTAGTTTTAAATTTTCTAATTATCATTTGTAATAACCTTTTTTCACCCCCTCAATGGTTTTTTCAATTATTTTACATTATTATTTATAATATAACTATGTATAATAGTATTTTTAATAATATAGACAAGATTATATTATTATTGATATAAATATTATTAATTTAATTATAATATTATAATTATAAATGATCTTTGCATAAGTGTTATATTAATCATAATAATTACTATTTACATAAATATAGTAAAAATATAAAATGGCCATTATTTGAATTAATATTTATAATATTATTAATTAGAATCATTATACTTATTAGCAGCAGCCGTAGTATAATAATAAGTTGTGTTAATTTTTATAACCACCAACTAGATAGGATCAGATTATATTAGAAAATTTAGGCGAGGAAAACGGACGCTGATGGAGCTAAGGATGTACTTAAAAATATCGGGGGCGGGGGGGTGGTTTTGTTTTTTCTTGACACTTTCCCTGCATCTTGTCCGAGAGTTGCCTTTTAATGTTGTAATAGTGTGATTGGACGTACTTACGTAAATTACTTTGTGATAACTAAACTTACGTCCGATAGAAAGGTTTGTGTTTTGAGCTAAAAAAATCCCGTACTTCGATCGACGAAGAACAAGCGCGCATGCTCTAGCAATCCTAACTACACATCCCATCATTTAACCCGGTGATAATTGTGAGAGTACTTGTAGTATATCAAAAACTGTTTTATAGGAACTAAATGTTCTATTTGATTCCAAAAAAAAATTAAAAAAAGAAAATTAAAATTAAAATACTTTTTTTTAATTTTTTTCAAAAAAAAATTATTTCGTTAATTTTTAATATTTTTATTTATTATTTTTTTCTACTTTATTTTTTTATATAAACTAAATATAATTTTATTTTTCTTACATTTCAATGAAATTTTCAATGAACTAAATGGAGCAGAACTAAAAGCATTAGAACAATATACCAACATCATAAGGAACCATTCAGTCAGTTAATAGTACTTTGTCATTTATGCAGGGTAGGGTAATTATACCAAGGAAAAACAAAAAGAAAAAAAAATGTAATGTACGACGATGGAGCACTTCCACTTCCTGTTTCAAGGGTATAAGTGTAGCAAGGGAAGCAATCACGTAGGTAGATAGAACCGATCAAGGCCACCTCCATCGACTAATATCGTCGGTGCCTGAAACTCTGTCCAGGGCATCCATGACATCACAGACCCCTTTTCCATACGTATTGTTTACCAGACGATCCTTATTCACCCACAAAATGTTTCTCAGAACCTTATTCAGTACCCCAAACTTGTGCTAATATATAATATTAAAAAAATTAAAACCCAAAACAGGAAAATTAGAAAACAAACCAAATAAATTAAGAGCATCAATATACATTTGTCAACTGTATAATAGATATATATATATATATATATATATATATATATTATAATAAATGTTTTGTACCTGCCATGTGACCACAAGTGCTTTTCTGATAACATTGTGTCCGTATCTATCACAAGCAACTTGAATCAATTCCCCACTTCGTATCAGTTGGCCTACTATAGCTTCAGTACGTGCTGGATGCAGCATATCCAGAATTTTTTGGATCAAAAAGTTCCTGGACATGCACCACGTCAGATAACAGATCAAGTTTACATCCATCACCAATTATATTAACTAGCTATTTAACTTGGTATCATATTAACTAACCCAGAAGAATCGGTAGCAAGGCGAACGGCCGATTGTGTGATTATGGTCATAATAGAGTCCTCTCGGGCACCTCCCATGCAGACCATGCACTCAGTCAAGGTACTTCCTTGCTCGCGATCTTGGGCAAATATCAAACAGCACATCCTAACTTGTGCGAATAGATTCTGCACGCCGGAAACAGCATATTAAATCTTTTGTTGATCGATAGGATTTTAGAGTCATCACTCAATGTCGATAATATTCAAGAATTAAAACAATAAAATAAAATAATTGCTATTGTGTGTTTTTCTTTTGGTCTTTTGACAAAATTTATTTATTTTAAGTTGATCCATGCAGGCGTACATGGCCGGTCTAATAAAATTATTAGTATAAAAACAGCTATGACAATAATATGAGAAGAAGTAAAGTCCAGGCGTACATGTAATTGCGTACGTACCTTAGTCGTGTAATCATCTAGGTACATGAAGCAGTGTCTTATAACATATCTTCCTGTGCGGTGAGCCATGAGTAGACAAACATAAGGAGCAAAGGCGTCTGCCAACCGCACCATTGCCTCCGATAACTTTCGCTCTCTGATGATTACAATCAAAACCGTCGACCTTTTGTTTTTTTTCCCCCATCATCAACGTCAATATTAATGGTCATCGATTTTCTTTATATTTTATTTTTAAAAAACCTGATTATAATAGACCACATAAATAACTAGATTGGTATATACCCGTAAGTGTTGCATGCAGCAAGCACAAGAGAGTCAACATTTTCGGCCAACTTCTTTATGATAGTGTCAGCCTGAACACCGTCGGCCCTTTCAGCTATCTTCAAGAGGACACTGTGGCCATATTCACTGACCATGATTCCATGAACATCCATCAAGATCCCCTCGATTATATGGTTTATCTCGCTGCTGACTTGAGCTTTGTTAAGGAACCAAAGTATATGATACGCCCCATCCTCTGTTTTGGCTAACCTGGCTATTTCATCAGCTGACAAGCTTCTGATGTCGGCTCCAATACTTGAACGGCATAAGCTTTGGATTCCAGCAGTTGGGTGTTCGCCTGCCATGCATAGTTGGTGCAGAAGCGAAACTTGTTTGTAAAATTTGTGGTGGAAGTAAAAACAACATAACGGCGTAGGGCGAATGATAGGGACTCAAGAAAGCAGCGAAGAGGAAGAGGAGGAGGAAGAACGTAACAAAATGCTGATTTAGTTCATAGTAAAAAAATAAGAAGATTAAACTCCGGGCCTACAGTTTCTGTCAAAATGGCAAGAAAAATGATGGGAATTAATGATGAAGAATACTTCAATAAATACGCAGGTAGAACAATAAGATCATGATTAGATAATTAATTGGCACCTTTGGGAGGACCGACTTATCTATGATGACACTGATGAACAGACGCATAAATAAACAGATGAAAGACAAACTGCATATGCACAATCAAGACATAATCAAGAACACCATTTATGACTGATAATTAAAGATTCAAGAAATCATTTATTCCGCTCTTAATGATCTCAAGTAACTAATACGGCATATTGTTTGATTGAGAAACTAATAATTAATCTACAAAACCTACCTCCATGATCAGCATGAGCTGGGCAGGAATGAGTTGGGGTTGATGATGACGAGCTCAAATTGTCCATATCTACGTCGAGAGAAACACTCTCGGAAGAAGACCCTGGCAACATTATTCTTGGCCGCTTTTGAGCGATATTCATAGTTCACTGTCTGGAAGGTTGACGCCCAAAATGTTATATGCATGGCTTTGCTCGAACTCCTGCTTACCTCCAAATCTATATATATATATATGCGCGAATCCTAATCAGAAGCACTAGAATTTGGTATTATTCAGGGGGGGAAAAGGAATGCAATAAATAAATAACAAAATACCGAGTTAATAATAATAATAATAATAATAAATAAATAAATAAATATAGATAAATTAACCAAATATCGCAATGCTTTGCATAGGGGGAAAATGCCATGAAGGGGAAAACCGCACCCTCGGTATCTATAGTATTTTTTGTATCTCCATCAAATAAATCAATAACAAAATATCCCAACAATACACTGAATATATAAATTCCAAATCTACTGGAAGTAATCGCAGTTAGTATTTTTATTTGCTATCTACCGTATAAGTAATATAGTATCAATCATAATTGAATGATCATCAGAAGTGCATGCGACACGGAATGCATTTGAAAACTCTAAAATTGGTTCTATAAGCACTTCTTGATGTATTACATAACCAACTAAAGAAATAAACCAATTTTACCTGTATATCAATGGTTCTATACAATTTTAACCTATAACCCGTATATTTTACTATTGAAAGATAATATTTTATATAATATAATTATTATGCCAAAAATATATCAATATAAGTGTTTATTCATAGAGAAAAATCACAAAATTATTATTTGATATGATTATTTTATGTTTCTAATAAGTTGAATATTAAAGATAATCTAATATAAGAAAATTCAATAAAAACTCCATCTCCCACGCCCTTCTTCCCTTACGATACCACATTTTTTGACCTAATAAAGTTTATCTGATCCGAACCCAAACTTGCTTTTGACCTAAAAATACAAACCCAATCTCAGGCCGAAACCTATAAACTAATCCAACTTTGTTAACCTAATAATGACCTATATCTTAGCTGACCCAACATGAAATGATATGATTTAAAAGAACCCAACCCAAACCGAAGCATAAATTCAATAATGATTTGTACTCGAATTGTCTCAAACCAAAATGACCTAACCTAAAAGAACTAGACATGAACTCGACTCTTACCAAGATATAAACCAAAAATTGACCCAAACTAAAGTTAGTTCAATTCACAAAAAAAAAAAAACATTTTACTTTATATAAAGAATTATATAAACATCAATAAAATATCTTCTTAATAAAATTTTGTGTAACATAATACAATACTTGACCCATTCAACAAAAAATAAAACTAAAATATTAAGACCATGTTCTCCTTATTTTATTTCATATTAACTTAGCACTAAATATATCAGATTAGATTAGATCATACTAGTTGTTGTTATTATTATTGTTAACATAAAATTTATATTCATATTTATGATTATTATATTAATTATTATTATAAACACACATTACTATTAAAACTATAATAAATTTTATATTTCTAATTATTATTTCAAGCAATTAAGTAAGTAATTGAGAGCTTTTAAAATATATTCAATTGACTTCTCACCATTAAAAACCCGTATGGATTCTCTAGAGGGGGTGGATAGAGTATTTAATACTAATAGTGTTAAATTAAAAAATTGTACAATGATTTATAGTAGTTCAAAGGCCTAATGCACCTTGTGGATTTTGACATATTCCTTCATCATGCTTGGATGATGATCACTTTTCTATATTTATGGGCCTACAATCCCAATGATCTCTCTAAGAGCTAATTTACACCATATTCTTGTTATTCTCTCTAGATTTATAAATCAACAAAATCAATAATATCTTTTAGGAATGTTAGAGACACACAACCTCTTTATAATATATTCTTTTGACAGTGTCATTGTGCTTAAAAATATGTCCTCACAAATTTTAGATGTGAAAGTGTAGAAATTTTGTGAAAATAATAAATAAGTTATCAAAGTTAATATCATAAGTGTATGAACACTCTAGCTAGATATGAAAAAAAATTGATCACTTGAAATTTTTGATTAAGAGTTAAAATTGTAGAATCAAAACTCTTTTTTATTTTGTTAAAGATGTGATAATGAAGTATTTAGAAGTGTTGTGTTTGCCCCCATCAATCTCTTATTCAAGTCTATCAACTCTTATTTATAGCGCTATAAAATGAGCGAATTCGACACTAGCTGTTGGGGTTAAAAAGTACTCTAAAAATCAAATTCTAACTAAAAGAAAATCTTATAAATGCCTAGCTCAATCAGTTTAATAAATTAGTCAATTAGTATTCAAACTTGTTGATTGACTTGGAATAACAGTTAATCGGTTTATTTAACCATTTGAAGTGTTGAAGCTAAGGATAAAAATATTTTTTTAGAGAGTAAAACAATGAATCGGTAATCGGTGTGTTGAAGTTGAGGCTAAACTCCCTTTCGTTAAGACTAAACCAGTTGATTGGTTTTCAAACCACTCGAACTGTTTGGAAGCCAATCAATAGGTTTTAATACTAGTCGATAGGTGAACAAGTTTTTAGCGCTACACAACTTTATAAAGAAGACCATAAATTGAGCTACAAAAATAAAAATTGAATGCCATTTTTTATGTAAAGTAGATATCTTAACATTTTTAAAGCGATATTATTCACCTAAAAAATAATATCTATAGAATTTATGGTGAATTTTTCAATTCAAATTATATGTGAAAGGCTTATGATAAAATCAATTTTAGATAACCTTTTACATAAATATGTGAACGTACTTTTGATATGTGAAATCATTTTTAGATGTTTCAAAATGATTTTTCAATAGGATTATAAATTGAAAATACTTGAAAAATGCAAGTACTCAATATGTAAACCATATATACATAAAACCTAGCACTATAACATAATTCTTGAAGCTTTATCCTTAATCTATATTATTTTTTCATGGTTTGTGTATTCCATATAAAAAATTGAAGTCCTTGATTGTAATTTCCCTCTTTTAGAAACCCTAACTATAAACCAGTAATTATGTGTAATTAGTTGTAATAATTATTATAGGGTGTTTTGTATTAAATAAGTTTTTGATATATATATTATTATGGTATATTTGATATAAATTTAGTTAGCTTAAAATATGATAGAATTAGGTTACTAAATTTAATCCTAGTTTAGACCCCAACCGAAATCAAGTAACCCTACTCTAGGTAACTGAATATTTAATCTTAGTTAAGCTGCCTAAACTATTACACTACTATATACTAGATTCTAACCATACCTTAGTCCCTTTACCCAATGTGATCATTCTCAATACCATACCATCATACCACCTATATGTATCCCTCTCCCCCCGTGTTTCCCTCTCCCATGTTTTCCTCAACTCTTCCCTTAACGACACCATCCTCTTAAGCCCACCATCTTCTCATTTTTGTGTCATGTATTAGCCCCAATTGAAACCTATATCCTTCTCCATTGTCCCAAGCTCCCTTACTAGAGAACCTCTCCATTTTCCATTTTTACTCTCGTTTTCCACCTTTATCTTCACCATCGTTTTTATTTGCTATGTGAGCCAAGACTGCTCCTCCCTCCTTAGCAATACCCACTCCCACACCCCCACTATAGGTAACCCTTGCCAAAGACACCCCTAACCTATGCCTAAACCCTTTGAAGCACCCTAACCTCCTTTGGAAAAACCCACCAATCACCTCCTTCTCCTTTGGCCATTTACATCGGTCCCCTCCACTTTATTACACCCAAGATCACAACTCTACTCTGCTTGGATTTGGTTATTTCTATCGGTCACCCTTTACTTGGAAACGGCCAAAAACACTACGATCACCTACCTCCTTCGGCAGCTTCCACCATTTCTCCCCCTTTTGTTTCGTGAATTGCATTATTGTCCTTACTGCCTTATTTCTCTAGTTAGTTCTTTTCGAGTGGTTTTAATAAAATTTTAGGTTATTATTGTATTATATTAAATACTAAAATATTTATCGGATGTTAATTTTGTAGGTAATCCTTAAGGATCTTTGAGAAGACTATTTTTATACTTTTGTGTAAGCTTGGTTTTAGGTAAATCCAATCACTCATGAGATGGTATAAATTATATGCGGGCATATTAGGATTGTTTAGATTTAGAATCATGCTAGGGTTTTATATCTTTCATTTATTATAACATGCAAGATAAAATGATAGCATGTTAATATTACGTATATTTATTGTTAAGTTAAGCTATATGTATAATTAATATATTAAATGATTTACGTATGCAGGTCTAGGATTGTAACACCCCGAGTCGATACGACCACACAGGGCTACCTTGAAGTGCTTTTGGATTGATCGGCTTGCCCCACAGATCAACACGAGTCCTTCTAGTGCGCTTTGTCCTCACTCACGCACTTTCCGAGAAATTTCCGAAAATTTTCGAAACTTCCCAGGAAGTCACCCATCCTAAAATTGCTCCACGGCCAGCACGCTTAACTATGGAGTTCTTAGGATGGAATCACCAAAAGGATGGTATACCATGTTGATATAAGTAGCCAAATCAATCCTTATAACACTCCGCTCAATTTGGGGTATTACAAGGATTTTTTTAGGGTTTTAACCCCGTAACATGGTGATGTAAATGCCATGTTGAGTATGACATGATCATTACTGCATGCTAGATAAGGTTGTTATAAATAGCATAGTAATAGGCACACATGAAGGTTATATGGTGTGGCCATAGCCAGTATGCAATTTACACCCTCTCGTTATCAATTGTAGCACAGGCAAATAAAGGTATCATTCTAAATAGGAGATTGAGAGGGCACACCTTTATCTAACTAACTTGAAAATAAATAAAAATAGATATCCTAAATAACACAAAATAAATAAATATGAAAAATACAAATAGGGTTATAAAAATAAAATAATAAAAGGAATAAGTAAAATAAAATAAACTAATAAAAATAAAAATAATGAAAAACCGCAGATATGATAAATATACTAGAAAAATCGAAATCCACCACTAGATTAGGTCAAAATATAATATTAATTTCTAAGTCAATATTTAATCGTGAGAAGGAGATTGACCAAGTTGTACACCAAAAGCATGACCATACACCTTATATTACTTCCCTTAATTAATTAATACGATAAAGCGCTAATATTAACCCTATTAAATACTAGTAGTATAGTAGCAACAAGCGGCTCCTATATTTAACTAGATTTAATGCATTAAGTATAATTGGAAGGCTATCAATGTAAGTACCCAAACTAGTACAATAAGCATGTCTAGCTGTATTTCATTTCCTTGACTCACACGTATCTAAACATTTTACTACTTCGGTTAGAATCATAAAACTATTAGGTGAATTGTTATCTAACCTAGCTAAAATTTATACATATAAATTCTAGTATATTTATATGGACACCTAGCAGGTAAATAATCCTACATACTATTACTTATGAGGAAACCAGAACAAGACATGCACCAAATAAATTATACTTGATAGAATTATATATATAAACGATAAAAAAATAGAGTTAAGGAACAATCTCAAGAAATAAAGAAAATAAAAATCATACTCCAAATGCTAATCTAGGGTTTCAATTTATATCCTAGCAACAAATATTCAACCAGCGATAATTATTAAATTAATTACATAGAAATATATATCCAAAATATAAATTAAAAATAGAAAAAGAAATAACCGGAATAGAAATTTAAGAAACATAAGGGCACTTATTAGTTGTAGCGGGGTTTAAGATAAAGAAGGGTAGGGAGTATTTTACGAGTGTGGTGCTAAAAAGGTCAAGAGCTAATGGAATCTGATAATTAGATGAAATATAAGCATAACTCCACATCAACGATCAATGATACATATCTCCAATTTAACACCAAATAAAAACATGAATAGAACGTTTTCAATATCATCTTCATAAATCCCTCTCTCCCTTAAATTGTATTATTTTCTTCTTTTCTTTTTTTTTCATTTTTTTTCATTTTTTTATGTTATCAATTTTTTTCTCTACCAAACATAACCAATCTCTTTCTTAGCATAAATTCATATATTTCTTTCACATACACTCACATAAGCAACCACTTTTTATATCCATAATGATTTAATTACCTTCCACTAGCTTTAAGCAAGGGTAAGGATATTAAGTCCCGAAGGTTATTCAATGTGGGTAATGAAGAAAAATATATGTTCCACATATAGGCTCAAATGGTTTCTATGGGGTGTATATTATGTATACATAAATTAGGTTTAAGCTATTTGGTCGTATGATGGAAAATCCTAAGCTGCCTTTATCATTTTCTCAATCAAAACTTATTTTGACTATAAGCTTCGAATAGTACAAGAGTAAGTTCTGGCATCCATTACAAGATCTATGGCAAATAATTTGATCAAAACAATTAAACATATATAAGGTTTATAAATAAATTTTAAAGCTAAGAAAAGTAGATCATTTCATGTACATTCTCTTAGAAAAAAGAAGGTATATATGGTTCAAAAGCTCATTGAGGAGTGTGATGAATCTTAACATGTTATGTCTGTGGTTAGACAATCATACATATTATTTCTCTATTCATATCTACACATATAAATATGTGTTTCCTATACTGAAATTAACACACAAAAATCTCCACTTGATTTATCTCGATTTTATGATCATCTTTTCATTAGATTTCAAAGATATATTCACCATTGCCTAATTAAGAACTCCTAAGACTCTAAAAATACTAGACAAAATTTTATAATATTTTTTCAATGTTTTTAGCTTTTTTTTACTTGACAAACACATAAAACACACACCCCCACACTTAAATCATGCATTTTCCTCAATGTGTAAACAATTAAGGAAACGTGTAATTTAAAGTATGAAGATACAAACTAAATAAATAACTAGAGGGTAGAAAACTCCCTTATCATATTAAGTTGCCTCCCAATTAGCGCTTGTTTTTATGTCTTCAGCCTAACATAATCTCAATTTACTCGTTCAAGGTGGATACATTCACTTGAGAGCTGCTTCACCAAATGCTTCCTTGTGATGATCATCTTTATCCTACAAGGAAGAAAAAGACAAAATATTAGATTTAATGAAAGATTTGATCCAGCAAGAACTTAACTTACTTATCATGGGATTTAAGCTCATGTGTAAAGAGATAATATTTTAACCAATTTACATATATGGTGATCTATCTATTAAAAAAAGAACATATTTTCCTATCTCAAAATCTTTAAACACATTCTTTAAAATAACCTCTCCTTTGGAGCATTATGCTTCTTATTAGATGTATCTAAGATTATTTGATTACTCTCTTCAATCTTGAATCCATACAACCTGCTAAAAGAGGGGAAACAAGGAGTGTGGTTAGCATAAATAAAATCAAAGTGGTTCAAAGGCTTACCTTGTATTTTATCATCATCTCCAAGCAAAAGTGGGGAATAAATATTCAAATATGGTATATAGTAGATGAAAGTGATAGTCTCACCATCCCTATACTTCTCTTTATTCACTTGATCCTCATTTTGATGAGATTCTTCTTCTACTTTTGCAAGCTCTTCTTTCATATGATCATGATTTTCAATGTGATCTATAGGAACCTCCTCAACTAGCTCATCCTTACAATCGGATATGGCATCATCGTACTCATAACTCTTACTTGAATTTGGAGCTGAAGTACTAGAGAGATCTTTTTGTACTTTTAATTTATTGATCATGTTTACCACATAACCCATTTGATCCTCTGGCATTAAAATCCTTTCATTTTGTTTAATCTGACTTTACATTAGTTGATTTTGCCCATTTGTCAATGCTTGAAAAAGCTTCTCCATTTTTTCTAAACTTGAGGGTTCTAAAACTAGAGAAGATTCTTATTAAAGATATTGATAATATTTTGAAGCTTCATATTCGTGTGTGTAAGGATCTTGATATGGCACTTGATAATGATCATTCATCTCCCATCCAAAGTTGGGTTGATGCTTCATTCCCGAGTAGCATGCACCTATATAAGGATCATGTCCTTGAAAACCATTGAAAGATTGAGCACTGGGTTGTGTCCATCCTCCTCCTCTTATAGCTTGTGCACGGTAAGCATATAGATTTACCTATGTATGACACAATCCACTTGTATTAATAACTCCAGTAGCTGTAGCTACCAGTGAAACAAGAGTAGTGATTTGGTTAAGTCTATCATCAAGATTACTTGAACTTACCTCATTTACTATTCCATTAAGTTTCATGAAAAGTTGTCAATAGCCCAAGGATCCTCTTATAGATACCTAAAAACACTAACACTTCAAAGGAAACGGTTAAAAGCGAAACAAAACACACCAAGAATCCTAAACTAACCTAAAAGAAAAAAAAAAGAAAACACTAAAAAAAACACACTACTACTAAAACACTTATTAATTTAGAGACTTGAGTGCCCATAAGCACTCTAACCTCTGAATAAAACGATGATACAAAAAGCACAACACACTAAAAATACTAGACAAATAAAGGTGAAATTACCAATCCTCGGCAACGACGCCAAAAATTGGTGTGCTCGCAGCCAGCACGCAATTTAAACCCTCTTGTTATCAATTGCAGCACTGGTAAATAAGGATATCGTTCTAAATCGGAGATTGAGAGGGCTCACCTCTATTTAATTAGCTTGAAAGTAAATAAAAACAGAAATCCTAAATAAAAAAATATATAAATAATAAAAATACTAATGGGGGTTATAAAAATAAAAATAATAAAAAGAATAAGTAAAATAAAATAAAATAATAAAAAATAAAAACAATGGAAAACTACAGATATGATAAATATACTAGGGAAATTAAAATCCACCACTAGATTAGGTCAAAATATAATATTAATTTCTAAGTCAATATTTAATCGTAAGAAGGAGATCGATCAAGTTGTACACCAAAAATAAGTCCATACACCTTATATTACTTCTCTTAATTAATTAATATGACAATTCGCCAATATTAACCCTATTAAATACTAGCAGTATAGCAGCAACAAGCGGCTCCTATATTTAACTAGATTTAGTGCATTACGTATAATTGGAAGGCTGTCAATCTAAGTACCCAAACTAGTACACTAAACGTGTCTAGCTCTATTTCCTTTCCTCAAACCACACGTATCTAAACGTTTTACTACTTCGGTTAGAATTACAAAACTTTTAGGTGAATTGTTATCTAACCTAGCTGCAATTTATACTTATAAATTCTAGTATATTTATATGGCCACCTAGTAGGTGAATAATCCTATACTGTCACTTATGAGGAAATCAGAACAAGGTATCCACCAAATAAATTTTACTTGATAGAATTATATATATATATAAACGATAACAATTAAAATAGAGTCAAGGAACAATCTAACGAAACAAAGAAAAATAAAATCATACTCCAAACCCTAATATTGGGTTTCAATTTATTCCTTAACAACAAATATTCAGCCAACCTTAATTATTGAATTAATTACATAGAAATATATATCCAAAATATAAATTAAAAATAGAGAAATAAATAACCATAATTAATTATGGATGAAAAATTAATAATTTATTTAGATTAAAATTAATTTTATTTGAATTAATTTCTATGGGATAAATTTTATCTACTTTTATTTTCTCTCGGTACCCTAATTTCTGTGCAAATAATTCCTTTTCTTTTCTTTTTTTTCGGTGTCCCGGCTACTTTCTTGTTCTCTATGCCTTCTACACATGATTTTCGTGCGAATATTTTTTTTTCTTTTCTTTTCCTAGTGCCGATGTGCACACGGCCTGCGCCTTTGGTTTTCGTGCGTCGATGATTTTTTTTCCTCGTGCGGTTGATGCTCTAGTGTCAGAGCCTACGCTGCCTTCGGCTAAGCCCTTTCTTTTCGTGCCTACTGCCTAGAGGCTCTCCCTAATGGCTGCTCCTCTACAAATATGTTCCTTTTTAATTCCTTAATTTTTGGCGGAGCCCGACCCGAAAAATTTGACGAATACCCATTTGATCTATCCGAAATCTGATTTAATTTTATCTGAGTAATTAAAAGCTCAAAATCTATCTGATCTGATCCAATACATATTCAATATTCGATATAACCTAAGAAATTGTAAATCCGAAATAAATCCGACCCAATCCACTACTCACCCGAAATCCGATATAACTCGAAAAACTATAAATTCGAAATGACCCGACTCGATCCATTATTTATCCGAGATCCGATATTATCCAAAAAATTATAAATCTATAAATATTCAACTTGGTACTACCCAAAAATTAACATTAACCCATAACTCAAATTTTCTAAAACTTCATAAAACATGAAATAATAAAAATATGCAACTAATCCATACTAGTACTTACATCAAAATCTAGGAACAACATACTTTCATAAAATTTATATCCCTTATTTATACATAAATACAATATCCATTGATATCAATATTAAAGTATAGAAATAAAAGTAGAGAAAAAAAGAAGAAAAACTCTACTATGCCATTCAAATATTAGTTCACTTCCATGATTTCATCTAATACCATAAGATAATAACAGTGCAGCCTTGAATATTATATGTTAGTATCTATATAGTTATACCTTACAATATAGCACCTACAACATCATAGGAAATTAGGGAAAATCTAGATTGAGAATGTTAGTTATTCATTATAAAAATTAAATATTAATATTTTTATTACATCAATAGTGTTAAATAGTAAGAAGTCAATATGAGTTAGTCTTTTGTCAATAACAATCATTATTACTTACTTTATCTAATTTTTATCTTATTTAGCTTCATATAAACTAATTAAAAGATATAATAATAAAAAATTAATGTACTATTATTATTATTTATGCCATAATTGATATTCATTAATTACTATTATTATTATTATCATTATTTTTATAATAATATTATTATATTTATTAAAATTATATTGATATGATGTGATCAATCTCTTATAAAAATAATATGAGAAGTAAAACCTTAGAAGCCTCCATTTGTTATCATTTATCAATGATTATTATAAGTTAACATTATTATAAGATATAAATATAATATAAACTTAAAATAATACTTAAACTCAATATGACCAAGCTAATAATGGAGTTGAATTATAAGCTATACCATAACATAAAAAAAAGTGATACAATTTGAAAACTTTTAAATTTAAAACGTGAAATACATCCCCAAAGATGAAATAATGAAAAAAAAATTCTAAGACCCTAAACAATTAATATAATAATACACTTTTAATTGAATAAGATAAATTAAAATAAATGATCTCGAAAAATTAGCTTTTAATAATATCTTGGAATAAAAAAAGAAAGAAAATGACACAAGTATGACTCAAATATAAAATGACCTAAATCCAATCTAAATTCATCCTGAAAATATAATATTTCAAACTCATCAGAGCCCGATCCTAACCCGAACTGAAGTTAGAATAACCTAAATTTATCCAAATATGAGTCCATCCGATCTCAACCAGACCCAATGCGAGAGCTTAGAATGACCCAAGATTATCCGATACTAAGTATCCGAATCAAACCCGACCCAGACCGACCCGATAAAATGATCCAACATTATCCCAAACCGATATGATCTGATTATCATGTAACCCGATCTGATAGTGACCCAACCTGTCCGATTACTGGCTCTACTTCTTGGTCCCCTGCGTCACCAAACCTTATTTTTTTTTGTGCAGTGTTATGGCCTCGATCTTGTGCGGCTCATTTTTCACGTCCTACCTCCCGTTTGGCTCTCTTGTTTTTCGACCTTTGGGCCTTTGGATCTTTGGACGTTGGTCCAAAGGTCCGGGTTTTCTTCTTCTTCTTTTTTCTTTTTTTATTTCCTTTTATTTGAAAACAATACCTGCAAAATAAAATTCAATAAAAATTAATAAATAATATTATACTCTAAATTTATTTAATTTACATCACTTTAGATTAAATAATAATATTTATGAAATTATTACCACTTAAGCATAAAATCATGATTATTTACCTATATTATTTAAATAAAATACTAAAAACTAAGATTATAAAGGTATAAAATATGTCAAAATATGAACTTATCATTAGATTACGATAATTTCATTCACATGTTATAAGGTTATAAATGTTTATGTACATGTACTATGATATTAATTTACCTATTAAATATCATATCATGCTATAAAATATACATACCAGCTTCAAGAAATTTAAAACACGTTAGAAACACAAGATAAGGGTTTGCGAGTGTAACTTAGTAAATGCATGAAAAGTGAAAAATATAGCCAATCACAATCATTACATATGTGCTATAATAATGTGAATTGTTATCTTTTATCCTTTTCATAAAAAAATTTCATAATAATAATATTTATATAAAACAGAATAAATTAACAAAAATAGGGTCTTGGGGGAATTTTGGTAATTATTAAAATTTTGCGTATTTTTTGAATAATTGGACATTTAGTTGATTTAATCTTTTGATATGTTGATTTTAGTGTTGACTTTGGCTTTGATATAGATCGATGACCTTAAGGGTTACCTTAATAATTGAAAATAAAAAGAAAAAATTATTAAGTATGGAAATAGAAATATTTCTGTAGTATGTGATATTTATGATCACCTCATAAAATACTAATAATTAAAATTAAAAAACCTTGAGTTGGAAATGGTTACTCTTTAGGATTCCCTACCCTAGAGATAAGGTGTAGCTCTCATTAGTTTTGATTCTTTAGTGTGCCATTGTGCCCTATTAAGCCCAAGTCTACTTTATAGATAATGTACATGCCCTATAGGGGGTATCAATACTTAAGGATTAGGTAACCAAGGTTAGAAGATACTATGTTTCCTTTTTTTGTTAGTATGACCAGGCACATTATTGTGCCCTTAGGTTCTAGAGTGAGGGTGAAATGCTCCAAAACTCTAATTTGAGAATTTATCTAATTAAGGATTTATTTTGAAAATTAATTAAATTAATAATTTTTATTAAAATAAAGGGAATTAATTATGACAAATCAAGAAGAAAATAATAAATATTTTAATTTGGGAAAATTTGGGTATTTAATTTGCTAATTAAAATGGGATTTAGGACAAATCAAAAATCCTAATTTAGCCTAAAAAGGTAATTGGATATTATTTTATTTAAATATTATTAATTTTAAATATCTCAAATATCAAAATTAATTTAATTAACCCAACCCACCTATTTTTTTACTTTTCCCCTTTTCCTTTTTCTTTCTTTCTTTTCTTTATTGTTCTTCCTTTTTCCTTCTTCTTATTTTCTTTTCTTTCTTACCCCGACTTGGGCCTGTCCGCGGCCCAGTTCCTCCTCTTTCCTTTCTTTCTCCTTTGGTGGCCCAGCACGCCACGTTTCCTTTCTTCTCCCTAGTCTAGTTCTTTCTTTTCTTTTTATTTATTTTCTCTCCAGCCACCCGATCTAGCCCCCTTCTTCCTTCTTTTTTCCTCTGTCGACTTGCAACTCCGCCACAACTTCCCTGGTTTTTGCCGCCGCCTATGCCTGAATTGATTGATCGTTTTTTCTCCTCTCTCCTCCCCTTGAATCGCCAATCAACTTGACCCAACCCATTCCCCTCTCTTCTCACACGATCTTCTCTCTTTTCCCTAGTCAACTGCAGGATACGACGCAGCCTTGCACCAGCCTGCTGTCACCGTTGACGAACCCTAACCTTACCTGCCATATTCCCTCGTCGCCCCACTGACCCTCTCCTCTCCTTTAACCATTTAAATACCCCCTACCTAGCATGGAGTCGAGCCTTTCTCCGAAACACAGACTTTTCTTTCTCGTGCACCGCCACCACTTCAGATGCCTATTTTGCTGCCATCATCCAACGCTACCATTCGAACCACTCTTTGCATTATCCTTTAACTAACCACACCACCCTTCTTCCTTGATTTGTCCTGCACGAGCCACCCTGGACGTGCAAAGTAGCCTCCTCGATCAACCCTTCTTTCCATCTCCGTTGCCCTTCGCACCACCATTAACCACTACTTCTAATGTAACTACCACCTCCTACACCTCCCAAACTGCACTACAGACTTCTCTTTATCTCCCCCACCCTTCTTTTCCTCTTTATCCCCTCCTCCTCTCTTTATCTCCTTCCTCCACTTTCAACCACCACAACCGCTGTCGTGTGTTGCCACTCTCATTCTAGTCCTCTACATCTAGGAAACCATAAACACCCTAACTTCCACCCTCTTTCTCCCTTTCTTTTTTCTAGTACTCAATTTTCTCCCTTTTCTTCTCTTTTTCCAGCCAGCACCGCCACCGCAGTGCACCACCGGCAGTGCCGTCTGTCACCACCAACCCAAGGTGGTACCCTAAACCCTCTCAACCCTTTTACCCTATTTATACAAACTTTAATTATTTAATTTTATTAATTTTCCATTAATTCAAATATATTATTATTACTACTACTACTACTACTACTACTACTACTACTACTAATGTTTTATTATTATTGCTATTAAGGGTCAAAGCCCTATTATATTTTTATTTTGGTTATATTATTATTATTATCATTATTATTATTATTATTATTAATATATGATGATGATGATGATTATTACTACTACTACTACTACTACTACTACTACTACTACTACTGTAATACCCCGTATTTTTAAAATCCAGATTTATTCAGTTTAATGATTTTATTAGCGTAATTTGAGGTCAACAATTAATTATTTTAATTTCGATTCTTTTTATAGATTTATCGACAATTTCGAACCCATAATTGAATGTAATTAATCATTGTCGTTGCGAACCATTCTAGACAAATTCGTTCACGACAATGATTTTATTATATTCTTATGGATTTGATTCTCGGTTAAAAATATGTATTTTCGTTGTTTCTCATACTGTTATTTTTATTTTTAATATTTTAGATTTTTTTTCGATTATAACTTCGTCATGTGTTAACGGTGTATTTTGAGGTTATATTTCGTTGACAAAATATATTATTTAAATTATAGAATTTCATTTTAAATAGTTAAATTTATTTTAATAATTTTATCCGTAGAAAATGTTTCCGAATTTAAATTTATTCGTTTTCGGTAATCGCTAATATTTTCGGAAAGTTTGAAATTGAAAAGATTTTCTAGAGTTTATTTATGAAATTACTTTTGGAGTTAATTCTCTTTCATTTTATGCTTTTTGGGTGGCAGAAAACGGATTTCAGAAATTATTTAAATTAATCTCGATTCATTAGAATTTGACATAAATATTTTATTATATGTTTTTAAATATTACTTTGGGGTCTTCTAATATATTTCGTAAATAATATAAATATTTACGTTCGTTGGTAAATTTTCCCGAAAATATTTCTGAAATTCTTTGTACATCTTTTTATTAATTTCAAACTTTCGGATTGTTTTGAAATAAAGTTTGTTAAATAAAATTTAGATAAAATCTTTTGATAAAAATTTTAAATAATTAGTATTTTACTTTTACTTGTGTTTGTAAAAAAAAAAGAAGCTTGCACCCGTGCCCCGACCCCCTTCCTTTTCTTTTCCCTCTTCTCTCCCTTCCGTTCGGTTTTCCCTATTCCCCGACTCCCCTGCCCCTTGGTTCGCAACCCTAACCAGCCACCTCCTCCCCAGCTCCTCCTCGCCAACCACCGGCGGCCACAACGGGCGACTCGACCGACCACCGCAACAGCTGCAACTGACACAGCAGCAGCCAGCTCGACCGCAGCAGTAGCAGCAACCAACAGCAACGCGAGAGAAGCAGCAGCAGCGCGGGAGCAGCCGTAGCAGCGACGCCACCGCTCGGCCACCGTCGACACCTCCCGACCACCGGCGAGCCATCCCTATTCCCTGACAAAGCTACTCCGGCATTTTCTTGACCCGATTGTGTTGATTTCATTCGGTATAAATTTTCGAAAAACCCTAACCCTTGATTTGATTAATTGAGTGTGATTAGCTTATAAAAAGCTAAATTGATTGTTTGTTTATGTATGTATATGCTGTAAGATTGATTTGGATAAGTTAATTGTGTGGTTGTGTTGGAATTTTGGAAAAATTGGATTTTTGGCCGGGTTATGCCCGAATTTTTCGGATTCGTCCGATTTAGCTCTTTTTGATAAATTGATTATACAAAATGTTTTAAAATGTATCCAATTTCATTTTGGAACCGTCAATTTGAGAAATTTATGTAGGTTTTATCGGAATTTGATTCCTAGGTCAAATTTTGGGTGTAATGAAATTGGGTCGTATAATTGAGCCGTTCTGCTCAATTGATTTTATAATACCGTTTAAAATGTATTTAATTTTATATTAGAAGTGTTGATTTGGGAAAATTGTGCGTAATTGACCGGAATTGAATTTTTAGGTCAAAACTCCCGCGGGTTTAAATTGGATTGTGTAATTGGGTTATTTTATTTAATTGACTATATAAATTACATTAGAATATGTTTAATTACATTTCCGAACCGTCAATTGATATGTTTTGGTAAGAATTAATCGGATTTGCGTTCCGGGCTCAAAAACCCTAATTGGGTTAAATTGTGTATTTCTTTTACTAGTTTTGAGCAATTGATTATTTGATATGTTATAAAATGTGTTTAATTGCATTTCTAAATATTCAATTTGATTAAATTTATAGAATTTTAACGAGTTGTATTTTCGGGCCTAAAACCCTAAATTTCAAGTGAAATTATGAAGTCGATTGCTTGTACTGTTGTTTTTTCTAAAATTGAATGTA
The DNA here is from genome assembly GCA_030549775.1 of Tamarix chinensis. Classification (NCBI taxonomy): domain Eukaryota; kingdom Viridiplantae; phylum Streptophyta; class Magnoliopsida; order Caryophyllales; family Tamaricaceae; genus Tamarix; species Tamarix chinensis. Next base: position 57,059,498 of record CM060177.1, on the reverse strand, counting down.
CAGAAATAGTTGAAATGGTATTAATTGCTTTCTAATACCTTTAATTTGAATTAATCAAATGGAATTGCTTGAGTTTGTGTTATGGGCTTTGAAACCCTAATTTTTGGGGATGATTTTATAAAATTGATTTTGCTATGTGTATTTTATCTAATCGAATTCTATCTTTGGGTTTTAAATCATTTAAATTTTGTTCTAACCTAATCGGGTTGGATTTGGTTCTATGTAAATGGTTAGATTACCTATTTAGTTGTAAAACCTAATAAATAAGTTATTTTCGATAAATTAACTTATGATCGATTGTTCCTTCTCGGGCTTTCCAAATTAAGTTGAAATGTCCCGAGTGATATTTGTATTAATCCGTTTTGATTTAGTTTTAACCTTAAATCTTAATAAAGCTATGCTTTTAAGTTCTAAGTTTTAGACACGTTTTCTAAGAGAGATAATTTGTGTCGTTTGTGTGTATTTAATTAGAGTATGTGAATTATTGATTGATAGGATAGTTTCTAATTTAGTTTTTCGATTTCTATCGGATCTAGGAAAGCTTTCTCGTGGATCCACGAGCTAGTGATCTCTCTCCCTTTTATCTCGCTTAGCTAGCTTCGGATCCAAGTAAGCTCTCTACTTACCTCTACTTATGGGTATTTCGTAAGGACGTAACTAAGGCCACTTGTGTGCATTGCATGTTTTACCTGTCTTGTATGCTTTGTGCGGTTGTATGCTATAATCCTGTATATTATCTATGTATTGTGTAGCGCAACATGGAACCGAGGTACGTCCCCGTGTTCTCGTCTTTGTATACTGATATGTTGTGGAACAAGAATGATGTGATGTGAGGTGATGTGACCCTACGACATGCATGCTGGGTTATGTGAGGAAGTGTGGTGAAGTGGGGACTTGAAAAAGAAAAATAAGCGGTTAAAATAACCAAAGGGAAGTACGTCGGCTAACATAGGTATGGATGACCTAAGGAGTTCACCATTTGTAAGACGATGAGGGGAAGGTGGAATTAAATAAACAAAAGAGTGGGAATAAATTAAGGTTGCATGGGGGAAATTAGGGATTGCATGGTGGTATTAGGGTTTGTATGGTGGTATTAAAGATTTCTTGGCAGTATTAATGGCTTATGGTGGTATTAGGGTTGGTATGGTGGTATTATGGTTGGTATGGTGGTATTAGGGTTTGCATGGTGGTATTATGGTTGGAATGGTGGTATTAGGGTTCGCATGGTGGTATTAGGGTTTGTATGGTGGTACTTGTGATTTCACGGTGGTATTAATGGCTTATGGCGGTATTAGGGTTTGCATGGTGGTATTATGGTTGTATGGTGGTATTAATGTTTTGATGGTGGTACTCGGGTCTGCATGGTGGAATTAGGGTTTTGCACGGGAGTTAATGATTGTATGGGATTTAGGGTTGTATGAAAAGTTCGAGAGGTTGTGTGAGATGTGTAACGTTTGCGTGGGAGAAAAATTTACGTATGATAGGTTGATTTAGGATGTAAGGAAGGTAATGCAAGTATGATTTGGGTGTTTAACAGTTTTGGACGGAGAATAATACGTGGAGTATTATAAGAGTATGGAGGAGACAGAATTAGGGTTTGGAGTGATTAACTCTGGGTCGTTGTGATTAAGTAGGGTTGGAGTAGCTAATTGTGATTTGTCGAGGATGATTAAGGTTTGGGATGGCTAAGTATGGTTGTTATGGTAAAATAGGGTTAAGAGTGGTTAACCACGGTTTGGTGTGGACAATTAGGGTTGGTTATGGTTGCTTAGAGTTGTTTGGTGTTATTATGGGTATTTATTGACTAAAGTGTAGTTATGAATGTGGGATTTTATTTGTTGTGATGTGTACAGTATAAAGAGAATGATTTATGCATGTCAAGGGAGATGTGTGATTTAATAAGACACTGATAAGACATTAATCACGTAAAGCGAAAGATGTCGAGCCGAGCCTGTGATCCGGTCCACCGGCTATAATAGTGGATCAGAGGCGTTTTGCCCTGTGCGTTTATTTTCCGCTCCACCGGCTATAATAGTGGATCAGAGGCATTCTGCCCTGTGAGTTATCTTCCGGTCCACCGGCTATAATAGTGGGGGATCTCGTGCTCGACAAACCAAACGTATAAGTTAATCCATGGGAAATATATTAAGTACTTAAAGCGAAACACCATGTGAGTCGGGGCTGTGATCCGGTCCACCGGCGATAATAGTGGATCAGAGGCGTTTTGCCCTATGCGTTTATTTTCCGGTCCACCGGCTATAATAGTGGATTAGAGGCGTTCTGCCCTGCGCGTATATCTTCCGGTCCACCGGCTATAATAGTGGGGCTCCCGCGCTCACATGGACTAATAAAGAATGCGTTGAATGAATCTGAATGAAGTAATCCACAGGGAAAATACTAAGTACTTACAGCGAAACACCATGTAAGTCGGGGCTGTGATCTGGTCCACCGGCTATAATAGTGGATCAGAGGCGTTCTGCCCTGTGCGTTTACTTTCCGGTCCACCGGCTATAATAGTGGGGCTCCCGTACTTACATGGATCATTAAAGATTATGTGTGGAATGAATATACTATTAATGAGAATAAAGAATAAGTCTAGTTGGACCTTGGCCAGCTTTTATTATATGTATCACCACATGCTGTTTATGTGCATAATGAATCACGTATTATTTCGGTTATACCACGCGTATATGTTAACTGGGATGTTGCATATGTTTTAAATGTTACTATGAATGTATGGCAAGATTCATGTTGTGGGTGGTGAGTATGTATGATATTGTATTAACGTATTGTACTACAATTTAATATGCACTTGATGATATCTCTCCTATAAGGTAGGGTAGCGAGACTTACTCAGTATTGGACCCGTATTGATACTACACTGGTTGAATGGGTCCTGTGATGATCCACCGATGGTGGGGAGCAGACCTCTTGTGCAGGTTAAGATCAGATACTGTTTTGGGGTGGAAGGTTTGACCTGAGTGAGTAGGCGATCCGGATAATTATCCTTCGGGATTTATTTTTTTTAATTGTATTCACCTTTGGAAGTTGCAAGTATTGTTCTCAGATTTCTAAGGGTTTTGTAATTGACTTTAAATTTCTCGTATTCTGATAAGTGTTTACTATTCGGATTTAATTGTTTGAGGGAATTTGAAATTCAGATTTAATTGTTTGATAGGTTTTAGCCTTGCATCTAACATGAGATAGATGGTTGACATTATCTTGTGTTAGATGTGGCGGTAACATTTCCCAAATTCGCTCCTAGCTTCCGCTTTAATCTTTCAAAAAAAAAATTTCAGGAGTGAAATTTGGGGGTGTTACAACTACTACCACCACTACTACTACTACTACTACTACTACTACTACTATTATTATTGTTATTGTTGTTTTTGTTGTTGTTATTTTCAATGTTAGTATTATTATTCTAGATAGGGCCGATACCCTATTATGTATATTTCAAAATTTTATTATTAGTATTATTAATACCATGTCTTATTATTATTATTAATATCTTTATTACAATTAGTATTTATTATTAGTAGTATTATTATTTATTATTTATTATTTATTAGTTTTATTATTATTCAATGTAGGGTTGAAACCTTACTTCATTTTATCTTCTATTATTATCATTACTATTATTACCATTATGATGATTATTATTTTGTAATATTATTATGGGTTTTATCATTATCATTATTATTACTATTTCTATTATTATTCATATTATTATTATTATTATTATTATTATTATTATTATTATTATTATTATTATTATTATTATTATGGTTATTATTATTATTGCTATTATTGTTATTATTGTTAGTATTATTAGGGAATAAATATTCAATCCTTATATTATCATCTTTTACAATATTACTATCATTACTTTTATCTTTAGAAAAATTAGTAATTAGTTAGTGTTACTAATATTATATTATTATTTTGTCCAAAACCTTAATCTTAGCATAAATAAGGAATTAATGGTATTTTTAGTAGGAGGGAATGTAATCTTTAGTTATTTTCTCTTAAAGGTGAGACTAATCAAAGCCCTAAGTAGGCACCGGTGTCGTATTAGGTAAGGGTGTAGCTAAGACCTTATGTGTGTGTTTATGTGCCTTATATTCTTAGTATGCCATGTATCATGATGTGTTATGTATTTTATGCTTATTGTTATAATTATTTCATTCGTAGAGTGGCTTGAAGTTAAGGTATACATATGTGCTTTCATATGGTAGGTGTGATTATGTATATGTGGTGAAATGTGATGTAATGTGTTGTAACCTTTTAGACATGCATGTGAGGATGTTTAAGGTGGTATTGTGGGATGGAAAGTATGAACATTTTTAATGGAGTATTAATATTATTATTCAATGTGGTAATGTTAATTAAATAAAAGTGGTGTAATAAAGGGGGTGAAGTGGTAATTTTGGAGGCAAAAGGGCAATATGGTAATTTTATAAGTAAATGGAAAAATAGTAATTTTACAAGTAAATGGGTATTATGGTAATTTTGGGAGTAAAGGGGGGTAAGAATGGTAATTTTGGAAGTAAGGGGTAAAATGGAAATTTGGAAGAGAAGGGCAAAATGGTAATTTTTTATAAAAGGGGTAAAATGGTAATTTTAGATGTAAAAGGGTATTATGGTAGTTTGCAAGTAAAAGGTTAATATGGTAAATTTGGATGTAAGGGGGTAAAATAATTATTTTTATAAATAAGAGGATATTATGGTAATTTTGGTAGTAAAGGGGTAAAATTGTAATTTGTAAGTAAAGGGCTAAATTGGTAATTATAATTATGGAGAAGTGTAAATTGGTTAATATAACTATGGAGAAGGGTAAATTGGTAATTATAATTATGGAGAAGGGTAAATTGGTAATTGTAATAATGGAGAAGCGTAAGTTGGTATTTATAATAATGAAGAAGGGTCAATTGGGAATTGTAATCATGGAAAAGGGTAAGTTGGTATTTATAATAATGAAGAAGGGTAAATTGGGAATTGTAATCAAGGAGAAGGGTAATTTGGTATTTATAATAATGGAGAAGGGTAAAACGGTAATCATAATAATTGAGAATGGTAAAATGGTAATTATGATAATGTAGAAGGGTAATTTTGTAAATAAAAGGATATTATGGTAAACTTGGAAGTAAGGGGTAACTTGGTAATTATAATAATGGTGAAGGATAATTTGATAATTAAATTATGATTATAGAAGGGCAATTGGATACTTATGATAATAGAGAAGGGTAACTTGGTAAATTAACCAATAAAAGGGTATTATGGTAACCTTAATAATGGAGAAGGGTAAATTAATAATTATAATTATGGGAAAGGGTAAATTAATAATTAGGGTAAAATGGTAATTATAATAATTGAAAAGGGTAAAACGTCAATTATAATAATTGAGAAGGGTAAAATGGTAATTATGATAATGAAGAAGGGCAATTTGGTAATTAATCCAACTAAAGGGGCAATTTGGTAATAATGATAATGGAGAAGGGCAATTTGGTAATTTAACCGACTAAAGGATAAAAATGTTAATTATTTAACCAACTAAAGGGGCAAATTGATAACCATGATAATGAAGAAGGGTAATTTGGTAATTTATCCTACTTAAGGGTAAATTAGTAATTATAACAAAGAAGAAGGGCAATTCAGTAATCTAACCAACCAAATGGGAAATATGATAAGTGTAACAATTATGAAGGGTGAATAGTGACCTAAAAAGTGTAGGAGATAACTTGGTAACTTAAACCGAGCAAGGGGTAATTTGGTAATTATACAACCTAAAGAGTGATATAGTAAATTAGCAAGTATGGAAGGGATGGCTTAATAACTATACAAGTAAGGGGTAAATCAGTAATTCATATCTAACATGTTGATGGGACACTAGAGGTTCGTAATAAGACTCAAGTAACACTTAATAGTAAGGTAAGAGTATTTGATGATTAATGAGTATCACAAGAACAAATCCTAAATCAGAATTGGATGAGATTATAATGGCCTTAATGATTTCTCTATGTTATCTTGGATAACTATATGAATAAGAAATTCTTAATGATATCAACATGATTGAAAGTGAGTAAGCATCTAATTGTTGTACTTTTCGTAATCACCATAATTAAGACACTAATACTTAAAGTGAAAGACTTTGAGATCGGGAATGGTGGCTCTTTAGGGGTCGCTACCCTAAAGACGTGATTTAGCCCACTATTATTCTGGTAATTGTTGGTATGCCTTTGTGCCCCAACTAGGCCCTATATCTTACTCTATCTAGCTCTACGAACCTATTTAGGGGATATGCATACTTATGGATTAGGCGTTATTGTCGGTAGGGTACTGAGTAGCTTTATGCACTAGTACGACTAGGGTACCTTTACGTCCCTAGATTGATGGTTGAAGGGTACTGAGTAGCTTGTATGCATTAGTATGACCGGTGTACCTTTGTGTCCGGGTTCTTGATCTCCCATCCGAGGCAAATAAATGGAATTGTTCTGCTGATTAAAAAAGAGAAAACATTAATCATTAAAGTGAAAGATTAATGAGTTGGGCCTAGTTGAGTAATAATATTGAGTATTGATCCATCGATTATAATAGTGGCCTAGGAGTGTGTTATTTTGGCAGATGATTATGAGCACCAATCCACCGATTATAATAGTGGCCTAGGAGCATTTTGCCCTAGAAAATGATTATGAGTACTAATCCACCAGATATAATAGTGGCCCAAGACCGTGTTACCCTAGATGATGTTGATATATATTCCAATCTACCGACAATAATAGTGGGGGTCCCGAGCTCAATAAAACCAATCATGGATGTGAATAAAGTTATGGAAAAATACTAATCACTTATAGTGGAACACCATGTGAGTCGAGGCTAGACCGGTCCACCTGCGAATAATAGTGGCCAGGAGCATTTTTGTAACACCCCCAAATTTCACTTCTGAAAAAAAATTTTTTTGAAAGATTAAAGCGGAAGCTAGGAGCGAATTTGGGAAATGTTACCGCCACATCTAACACAAGATAAATGTCAACCATCTATCTCATATTAGATGTAAGGCTAAAACCTGTCAAACAATTAAATCCGAATAGTAAAAACTTATCAGAGTACGAGAAATTTAAAGGATCAATTACACAATCCTTGGAAATTTAAATACAACACTTGTAATTTCGAAAGATGAAAACAATTAAGCAAACAAATTCCGGGGAATAAATATCCGGATCGCCTACTCACTCAAGTCAAGTCTTCCACCCCAACTCAATATCAACCTGCACAAGAGGTCTGCTCCCCACCATCGGTGGATCATCACAGGACCCATTCAACCAGTATAGTATCAGTACGGGTCCAATACTGAGTAAGTCTCGCTAACCCACCTTATAGGAGGGATATCATCAAGTGCATATTAAATTATAGTACAATACGTTAATACAATATCATACATACTCACAACCCACAGCATGAATCTTGCCATACATTCATAGTAACATTTAAAACATATGCAACATCCCAGTTAACATATACGCGTGGTATAACCGAAATAATACGTGACTCATTATGCACATAAACAGCATGTGGTGATACATATAATAAAAGCTGGCCAAGGTCCAACTAGACTTATTCTTTATTCTCATTAATAGTATATTCATTCCACACATATTCTTTAATAATCCATGTAAGTACGGGAGCCCCACTATTATAGCCGGTGGACCGGAAAGTAAACGCACAGGGAAAAACGCCTCTGATCCACTATTATAGCCGGTGGACCGGAAAATAAACGCACAGGGCAAGACGCCTCTGATCCAATATTATAGCCGGTGGACCGGATCGCAGCCCCGACTTACATGGTGTTTCGCTGTAAGTACTTAGTATTTTCCCTGTGGATTACTTCATTCAGATTCATTCAACGCATTCTTTATTAGTCCATGTGAGCACGAGAGCCCCACTATTATAGCCGATGGACCGGAAGATATCGCACAGGGCAAAACGCCTCTGATCCACTATTATAGCCGGTGGACCGAAAAATAAACGCACAGGGCAAGACGCCTCTGATCCACTATTATAGCCGGTGGACCGGATCGTAGCCCCGACTCACATGGTGTTTCACTGTAAGTATTTAGTATTTTCCCATGGATTAACTTATACGTTTGGTTTGTCGAGCACGAGATCCCCCACTATTATAGCCGGTGGACCGGAAGATATCGCACAGGGCAAAACGCCTCTAATCCACTATTATAGCTGGTGGACCGGAAATAAACGCACAGGGCAAAACGCCTATGCTCCACTATTATAGCCGGTGGACCGGATCACAGGCTCGGCTCGACATCTTTCGCTTTACGTGATTGATGTCTTATCGGTGTCTTATTAAATCACACATCACCTTTGACATACATGTCTTAGAGGGCCGTATCAACACAACATAATCTCACACATAGAACATGTCATGCTCATATCATAGAAACACACACGACGTACCTCAAATTCCAAGTTGCGCTACACATGAGACAAGTTATCCATAAATCATATAACACACTTTAGCATGGTATACACAACAATCAACACGTCACCTCACACATAACACAAGGCCATAGCTTCGTCCTTACTAAACACCCACAAGTAGAGGTAAGTAGAGACTTACCTGGATCCGAAGCTAGCTAAACGACGTAAGAGGGAGAGAGATCCCTAGCTCGTGGATCCACGAGAAAGCTTTCCTAGATCCGATAGAAATCAAAAACTAAATTAGAAACTATCCTATCAATCAATAATTCACATACTCTAATTAAATACGCACAAACAACACAAATGATCTCTCTTAGAAAACGTGTCCAAAGCTCAGGACTCAAGAGCATAGCTCTATTAAGATTTAAGACTAAAATATAAATCAAATGATTTAAAACCCAAAGACAGAAATCGATTAGATAAAAGACACACAGCAAAATCAATTTATAAAACAATCCCTGAAGATTAGGGTTTTTAAACCCCTAACTACGAATCGACCAAATCACTTCAATTACCTCAAATTGATAGTTTCAAAACACAATTAAACTAATTTTAGATAAATCTAGATAATCAATTTCAACAAAACAATATCCCGATTAACCAATTCAGGACGATCCGTTTTCAAAATTAGGGTTTTAAAGCCAACGACAAAACTCAGGTAATTCAAATCAATTAATTCCAATTAAAGGTATTAGAATACAATTAGGATCATTTCAACTAATTTTTATAAATTTAATTTTAGAAAAACAAATATATACATAACCAATTTCATAATCTCACTTGAAATCTAGGGTTTTAGGCCCGAAAATGCAATTCGGTTGAATCCTATAAATTTAATCAAATTGAATGTTTAGAAATGCAATTAAACATATTTTATAACATATCATATAATCAATTGATCAAAACCAATAAAAGAAATACCCAATTTAGCACAATTAGGGTTTTTGAGCCCGGAACGCAAATCCGATCAATTCTTGCCAAAACATATAAATTGACGGTTCGGAAATGTAATTAAGTATATTCTAATATAAATTATATAATCAATTGAATAAAACAACCCGATTACATAATCCGATTTAGCCCCGCAAGAGTTTTGACCTAAAAATCAAAATTCCGATTAATTACACACAATTTTCCCAAATCAACACTTCCGATATGAAATTAAATACATTTCAAACGATATTGTATAATCAATTTATCCAAAATCGCCAAATTGGTCGGATCCGAAAAATTTGGGCATAACCCGGCCTAAAATTCAATTTCCCAAATTCCGAACACAAACCATACAATTAACATATCCAAATCAATCTTACAGCACATTCATACATAAACAAACAATCAATTTAGCTTTTTATAAGCTAATTCACACTCAATTAATCAAATCAAGGGTTAGGGTTTTTCGAAAATTATACCAAACAAAAACCGATAAATCGGGGCAAAGGAAGGCCGGGGAAGCTTCGTCGAAGGCCAAGGACTGCTCGCCGATGATCGGTCGAGCTCGCCGGTGACTGAACAGTGGCGGCGTAGCCTGGGTTGCCGCTCGTCGCTGTTGCTGCTGCTCCTGCGCGCTGCTGGGCGTGGCTGCTTCGCGCAGCTACATGCAGTTGGTGGCGACGAGGGCAGGCGGGGTTGGAGGCCGGCCGGTGGTTGGCGAGGAGGAGCAGAGGAGAAGGAGGTCGGGGCTGGGGTTTCTGGGCGCAGAGAACAGGGAGCACGGGAGCAGGGGAGACGGGAAAAAGGAAGAGAAGAGAAAGGAAAAGGAAGAGGGGGGGCACCGGTCAGGTAGGGCTCTCTCTTTTTTTTTTTTTTACAAATACTCCTATAAAATAAAATACTAAAAGTTTAAAAATTATTAATGGAATATTTTATCTAAAATTCATTAAACAAAAATTATTTCATAAGATTCCGAAAGCTTAAAATTAATAAAAAGCTATATAAAAAATTTCGGAAACATTTTCGGAAAAACTTACCAACGAACATAAAAATTTGTATTATTTACGGAAATATATTATTAGACCTCGAAATAATATTTAAAAGCATAAAAGTAAATATTTAAATTAAATTCTAATAAACCGAGACTAACTTAAATAGTTTTCCGAAATCGATTTTGTGTAAACCAAAACGCATAAAACGAAAGAGAATTACTTCCAGAAAGAATTTCATAAATAAACTCCGAAAATCTTTTTTTTTTATTTAAAACTTTCCAAAAATATTAAAGATTACCGAAAATGAATAAATTTAAAGTCGGAAATATTTTCTACGGATAAAATTATTAAAATAAATTTAACTATTTAAATAGAAATTCTATAATTTAAATAATATATTTCGTTAACGAAATATAACTTCAAAACAAAGTCGTAATCACGTAACGAAGATATAATTGAAAACGAATTAAAAATATTAAAACTCAAAATACGAGAAAGAACGGGAATATATATTTTTAACCGAAGATCGAAATCATAAGAATATAATAAAATCATTGTCGTGAACGAATTTGTCTAGAATGATTCGCAATGACAATGATTAATTACATTCAATTATGAATTCAAAATCATCGATAAATCCGTAAAACAAATCGAAATTAAAATAATTAATTATTTACATTAAATTACGCTAATAAAATCATTAAACTTAATAAATCTGGATTTTCAAAATACGGGGTATTACAGTTTTTCCCTGCATGACCGGTCCACCGGCTATAATAGTGGGGTTCCTACACTCACATGGATATAAAATCTAGGAGATGATGGAATAATGATTGAATAATGGATGAAGGCCCGAATGTATTGATTTTCCATTATGACTTATTAATAATTGATGGTCTTGTTAAGTATGTGTTTGTGGTGCATGTATTTCTTATTATATATGAATATAGCTTTGTTTCATGTGTTGCGGGCCTGCTTTTAAGTGTGTTTTTAAAGGATTACTTAGTACCATTGTAACACCCCCAAAATTCACTACTGAAAAATTTCGTTTTATTAAAAGATAATAGCGGAAGCAGATAAACAAAACGTGAACTTTGGGAGTATTACCGCCACACTTAGTACCAGACCGGTTCACTCATACCGTTCCAGTACCAAGTGCTAAGGCTAAGAAAATGAAATACAATTCGGAAGACATTCAACATGCATAAATCAGAGTAAATTTCAAGCTTCAGCATATTTAAATCAGAGTAGCGCATCAAATCGTTTTCAGGAATAAAATCAACCAATAGTGGTTACTTTAACAATGTTAACATTTAAAACCAAGAATTTAAATGAGAAAGAGAAAGAGCCATGATACCGGAAAATTCCTTACTCTCCTTCCCATACCCCACTTGAGTAGCACCTGAAAACCTGCAAGGGCACTGTCCATTGAATAGGCAGGGGCCCCATAAAGGGAATCCCTTCAGTACTACGGTACTGAGTAACCCTTTAATACCACACTTAAAGATAGGCCCGCATACGACACATAATGCAAGCCACACACATATAAATAATGAGAGATGCAACCATAACAATAACAACATAATACTTTATAAGTCACGATCGATACTTTGGGCCTTAAGCCATTATTCTGTCATTAATCCATCAATATCATATTTTGTATCCATGTGAGTACGAGAACCCCACTATTATAGCCGGTAGACCGGAAGTCAACACACAGGGCAGAACGCCTCTGACCACTATTATTTGCCGGTGGACTGGTCTGGCCCCGACTCACATGGTGTTCCACTATAAGTGATTAGTATTTTTCCATAATCTTATTCACATACATAACCAATTTTATTGAGCTCGGGACCCCCACTATTATTGCCGGTGGACCGGAATATATATGTAATCATCATCCAGGGCACAACGCTCCTGGCCACTATTATAACCGGTGGATCGGTACTCATAATCACACACCAGGGCAACACGCTCCTGGACCACCATTATAACCGGTGGACTGGTACGCAATATCACATACCAGGGCAACACGCTCCTGGACCACTATTATAACCGGTGAACCGGTACGCAATATCGTAAATCATCTGGGCCCGGCTCATTAATATTCCACTTTCAATTATCGTATCTTTCCTTTCTTTAATCAACACATCAATCATATTTATTTGCCTCGATTGGGAGATCGATAACCCGGGACACAAAGGTACACCGGTCGTACCGGTGCATATCAGCTACTCAGTACCCTTTAACCATGAACCCAAGGACGCAAAGGTACCCTGGTCGTACTGGTGCATAAAGCTAACTCAGTACCCTACCGACAAGGACACCTAATCCATAAGTATGCATACCCCCTAACTAGGTCCGTAGAGCTAGAAAGAGTAAGATATAGGGCCTGGCTGGGACACAAAGGCACACCAGCAAATACCAGAATAATCGTGGACTAAACCACGTCCTTAGGGTAGCGACCCCTAAGGAGTCACCATTCCCGATCTCGAGGTCTTTCACTTTAAGTAATAGTGTCTTAATTAAGGTGATCACAGAAAGCACGATGATCCGATACTTATTCACTTTCAATCGTTTCGATATCATTAATCGTTTCTTATTCAGAGGATTATCCATGATGTCACAGAGAAACCATCAAGGCCATACTAATCATTAGATACTCTTACTTGGCTAATCAACATTATTTAATCATATTAATGTTCCACAATCTCAAAGACATATTAGGTACAAATTACTCATTTGCCCTTTACTTATATCATTGTTAAGTATCCATTCCTTACTTGATAAATTACCACATTACCCTTAAGGTTGCATAATTACCAAATTGCCCTTTGTCCGATTTAGATTACCAAATTATCTCATACACTTTTTAGATCATCATTCACCCCTCATAATTACTATACTTATCATATTTCCCTTTTGGTTGGTTATATTACCAAATCGCCCTTCTCCTTTGTTATAATTACTAAATTGCCCTTGAGTTGGATAAATTACTAAATTATCCTCCTTCATTATCATGATTACTATTTTTCCCCTTTAGTTGGTTAGACAGTTATCACTTTACCCTTTTATCGGCTAAATTACCAAATTGCCCTTTTAGTTGAACAAATTACCAAATTGCCCTTCTCCTTTATCATAATTACCATTTTATCCCTCTCAATTATTTTAATTGCCATTTACCCCTTTTTAATTATCACAAATCCCAAATTACTCTTCTTCATAATTACCAATATTAATTTCCCCTTTTTCATAATCAAAATTACTATATTACCCTTCTCCATTGTTAAAATTACCATAATGCCCTTTAATTGGTTAATTTACCAAATTACCCTTCTATAGTATCATACTTATCCAATTGCCCTTCTACAATCATAATTTAATTGCTAAATTATCTTTTGTCATTATCATAATTACCAAGTTACCCCTTACTCCCAAGTTTACCATAATATCCTTTCTTTTACAAAATTACCATTTTACCCCTTACATCCAATTTTACCATAATATCCTTTTATTTATGAAAATTACCACCATACCTCTTTTACTTTACAAATTACTATTTTACCCTTTTACATCCAAGATTACCATCTTTATCTTTCCTTACATAATTACCATTTTGCCCTTCTTTTCCAATTTACCACATTACCCCTTTACTTATAAATTTCCACTTCGCCATTCACTTATAAAATTTACCATATTACCCTTTTCTTATGAAATTACGATTTTGCCCCTCTACCTCCAAAATTACCATAATGCCCTTTTTACTTGAACAATTACCATAATGCCCTCCTTCATCCAAAATTACTATTTTACCCCTACTTCCAAAATTACCATTTTACCCTTCTTTCTCACAACTTACAATTTTATCCTTTACTTGTAAATTATCATTTGGCCATTTAATTATAAAATTACCATATTATTCTTTTGTCTCAAAAATTACCGAAATACCCTTCCCCACTTATAGAATTTCCACTCAACCCCTTTATTCACCATTTTTATGAATTTTCTAACACTACATAAAATAATGATATTAATACTTCATTTTTATTATCTAAGTCCACCAACTTGTCATTTTTCAACATAATACTCATTAGCAACTACATACATTGATTTATATACCTCATAAGCATAATTAATAAAATACCTTTAAACAATAACATCATTCATGCATTAACAACATGGTACATCATAAACAAGTATTTAACATTTCTATCCATATTCCAACTCCTTCTTTATTTAACCTACCTACATATGGCATAAAAGTTATCATGCTATTTCTTTTTAACAAACAATATAAGAAACCATAAACATATCATGCTAAGCATACAAAACATGCATAAAATCATACTAAACCCTAAATGTGCTAGCATGCGTTTTTCCATATATTTAAGGGAGGATTAACGGTTACCTTAATTCCGCAAAATATCAAATCTTACCAAGCATATTTAGCAACTCAACACCTAAAAATAATATCCATCATGTTTATGTTAGAAATAAGAACCAAAGTATAAAACTTTATAAATTTTAATTAATAAAACACTTAACATAAATTACCATTTTACCTTAAAAATTATCCAAACTATTTTTAAAATGAAGGAGAGCTCACGCTGCATGGGCAGCGTGAGTTTTATGTAAAAACCATGGGGGAGAAAGCTCAAAGAGGGTGAAGGGAGCAAAATCCATTATTTTCGGTTTAGGGTCTTTAGGCTAGAAAAGAGGGTGGTTAGGGGAGGTTCTAAGGCAAGTGAATGGTGCAGAAGTGTAGAGGGGGTGTAGGTGGAGGCAAAGGGTGGTTTCACGGCGGCATAGGGCGGCGGAGACGGCGGAGGCAAGGCGGCGAAGTTGGCTGCCGAGGAGGGTCGAGGGAAAGGGTTGAGAACGAAGGAAAAGTGGAGGGAAAAATGGAGGGGTGCAAGGGTTGGTTTCGGCCAACTAATGGATGGCGGTTGTAGAGGGGGATGCAGGGTGTCGAACGGTGGGTTGGGTGGTGGCAGAGGTGGCCGGAAGGCGGCGGTAGAGGCGGTTGCAGGTGGCTCGACGGTAAGGGGAAAAATCTGGGAAGAAAAAGGAAAAGGAGGAGAAGGGAGGAAGTGTAGGGCTCAAAGGGGCTGTGTGGTGGTGCAGGGTGGTAGTAGGCAGTGGCAGAAGGCGGCGCAGGGGGTTGGTATTGGTGGTTCGAGCGGCGGCCGGCGGTGGTGATCAAAAATCGGGGGAGAATGGAGGGAGAAGGAAGGAGAGAAAAGGGAGCTCGGGGGAGGATGATAGGCTCGAAAAAAAGTGCGAATGAGGGCTTGGGAGATGAAGAAAAAGAATAGGGGGAAGAGAGGGGCAGGGCTGGCCGATCGAGAGGACAAGGGTAGCAGGTGGCGGTCGGTTGGCAGGGGAAAGAGAAGGGGAGAAGAGGGAAAGGAAGGGGGTACACGGCTATGGTACAGGGGCGGTTTGGTTCAAATCGGGGAAGAAAATGACGGGAGAGAGAGGAAGAGGGAGAGGGAGCAGGTGGTGGTGGCAGGCGGCCGCAGTTGCAGGCAGCTCGGTGGTCGGGCATGGCGGCAGGTGTGTGATGAGGACTGGTCGGGGTGATCGAAGAAGAAAGAAAGGGACGGGCGGCTGGACTGGCGCAGGAAAGGAAGGAGCCGGCCGATCCAGGGAAAAAAATAAGGAAGGAGGCGGGCTGGGGAGACGGGCGTGCGAGCGAGGGAGAGAAGGGGGGGGACGGGCCGAAGGCCCAACGCGCGGGGGAGAGGGTAGCAGGCCGAGGGGTCTGGCGGCCCAAGTCCAAGAAGGGGGGGGGGAAGAAAAAAAAGAGAAGGAAAGGAAAAAGGGGAAAAGGGTAAAAAGGGAAATGGTAAAATAGGGAAAATAATTTAAATTAATTTTATAAATCATAAAATGTAATATTCTTGATAAATTATTTAATTTAATAATTTAATTTATTATAATCTAATATTTTAGTTAAAAAAAGGGATAAAGTTGGTAAAATATTAGTTTGGAAAATTATTTAAATAAAACAATATGATAAATAGTAAAATGTTTATTTTTAATTTATTAAATACTCGTATTCGAATTTACATACTGTGAAATCCATAAAATAATTAAAATAAATAATTTTACAAGCTAATTTTATTTCAAATAAAGTTATTTATTAAAATATAGGTTTTTTTGAAATTTTGGGGGATTACAACCATAGTACTGAAGGGTTCCATTCGTGGGACCCTGCCTATTCAATGAGCAGTGTCTCTTGAAGGTCCTTTTTTAGGTGTTATTCAAGTGGACAACAGGAAAGAGAGTAAGGAATCATCTAGAACCGTTAGGGTTTTTCCCTTTCTCTTTTAAATTCCTAGTTTTAATATTATTGTTGTTTTTGTAACCACCATTGGTGGACTTTATTCTTGTAAATGGTTTGTCACGCTACTCTGATTTAAATATGATTTGTAAATTGTGTTTTTATACTTTTAGCCTTAGCACTTGGTACTGGAATGGTAGGAGTGAACCTGTCCGGTACTAAGTGTGACAGTAATATCCCCAAAATTCACAGTTTGTTAATTTGCTTCCGCTAATCTTTTAATAAAACGAAAATTTTTAGTAGTAAATTTTGGGGGTATTACAACTAAAGGGTATAGTCACAATAGGATGGTTATTTGGCACGAGTCTGGACTTATGTCCACTAAGTTACTTTGGCACTTCTATCAATCGGGTTACTTCAGCATGAGTTGGGCATTTATGTCCATCTATTTGGTTTGACTTACATGTTAGAGAGAGACCATGGAGAATAATCCCATATATTGCTCAATAACTTAGAGTAAATAATTATATTACTACCTATTGTTTAATAACTTAGGGTAAATAATTATGTGATCACATATTTCTCATTAACTTAGGGTAAATAATTCTTTGATCACTTATTGCTCAAGAATTTCATAAAGGATCTCTATATAAACCAAGCATAATGTAACAATTGGATTGAAACTCGAGAAGTATTAATTAACAATATCTTATTTATGCTCGATCTTAGAATGGATATTTTGCTGATATGAGACTTGTTTTACCTTATAAGTGCTTAAAGAGCTTATGGCTCACTTAAGGATGAATATGTTGTGAAGCTTACATTTACCTTCCTTAAGTTCTATGACAATCATATGTTTCCTTTAAATGCCCCATTGTGTTACATTTCTATTTTCTTCGCATGTTTCCACGAATGATTGCATGATCTATTACTATCATGATCTTGATCCACCTATTGTAAAATCCATGACTGAAAAGTCAAATATGTAATTTTTGAATTTATATTACACTCTAAGTTATACTCTAAACATTGTTATGTGGATAGTATAAGTAATCCGTGCTCCTTAAGAAGGTTGTATGTATGTTATAATCTGCATACCTTTTATGCGGGTATGATTATGATTAAGTATGTTTTTGTGGATCCAGATATATTTTATGACCTATGTGATTGTATATAAATGACATTGTAGGAGAATTGAATGTACATTTTGGTAGGTCATATTGTGAGCATGTGGTGTGGGTCTTACTTGTAATATGACGTGCATGCTTGTGGTAGATTGGTTTATACAAAATGTATGCATATTAATGGGGTTGTTGTTGCAATCCCTTGGTCAATCCCATGACCAAGAGGTTCAATGCAAATTTCTTGAGGATGATCAATGAGTCCATCCTTCTCTCAACATAGTTAGGTTGATGAACATAAGTAATCTCGAAGACTCTCTCTTATGCCCTTAAGTGGTCAAGGCACTTCTCATTTGAAAATAATTTATTCTAAGTAGTGTTTTTTTATATATAGCTTGTACAGATTTTGGGGCTATGTAGCCCTAGGTTATAAATATTGATTTATCCTATCTCCAAATATTATCTTGCACACTCTAGTTTTTTATTGTGTTTCATTGATTGAATACTTAACCTTGTGCTTAATGTGAAGTAGGCGGTGAGGTGCCTATCTTGTGTTAGATACAATGATAGCACCCTATTTTTCATAGGTTGAACTTGTATTTCCTCTTCCACAATATTTTAAAACAAAATTTTTCAGTAGTAAAAAATGGAAGAGTTACAATCAATGTAACCTAATATAATCCAAACTTGAGGTGGCCCAATCCGATTATGACCTGACAAGCTAACATAAAATGACTCAAACTCAACCTAGCTTAAATTGAACATATCCAGACATGACTAGGAATATTGAGCTTATACAATTTGAATTTGCAACAACTTGAGTCTATTCCCAACCAAACCCGTGTGATAAAATGACTTAAAATAACACAAATCCAAAATAATGCGACCTGATCTACAACGACTTGTGAAAGGAAATGGCCCACACATAATCTAACAAGGGAACAATCAATTCCACTACAAACCAATCCACCCAACCCAATTATCACCTCTAAATACATCAACAACTACTATGTTATAACCTCATTGGTTTTGAAAATTGTGTGTACAATGGTTTGGTCATCAAACTTGATAAGAAAATTAGGCATAGAAATATTGTTTGACTCATCATCCCTATTTCAAAATATCTTTTTGTTGTTGTTTTTATATTTCTAATTTTCTAAAATGTACATAATTATACTTCATAATTTGGAAAAAAAAATATTTTTTCAATCATTTCTTTTTGTTCTCGTGCCCATGCTACACTTATGATAACTAAAAAAGTATAAATCACCCACCCTCAACTTATCTTCTTCCATTTTACTAGTAATTTACTAGCATAATTTATGACGCCCTTGGTCTCCCTCCCTTTATGCACCCAAGTTATCGATTGAACGGCATTGATATATGAAAATTATGTTCAACGCGACGTTTCTATCTCAAAAATATATATGTTTTTTTATTTTCATATCATTATTTATTTAAAATACACTTCAATATAATTTATAATATAAAAATTATCGTTTTCAGTCCCCTTTCTCATACCCTTCCGGTCTAAATTGAAAAGAGGAAGATCCGGTCCCATTTAATTCTATCTTTTTTTTAAACGTTGCATCGGGGGATTCCGGATATAGGAGGGAAGGTGACTTAGGGCCTAGGGGAGCCCCGTGCACGCATCCCATTCCATTTAGTGCTTCATTTAAAAGTAGTCGCGGGAAGTAGATGATAATGAGGTGCCCTTGTGTCAGTCACACACCGTTACCGAGTTTACTACACATTAGTTTGATAGTAGTTATAGCTTGTCAATCTGAACTCGCCCCACATCACACTTCACCTAGTCGCGTATTTTTGCTTGTCACCTCATTATTGACCGTCTACCACTTCACACAACCCTTTTTTTAAATCCTTGGAATGGAAAAGCCATGGTCCCTTCAATAAATTCAATTCCAGTTTTGATGCCACAGCGACTGATTGAGAATATTTTCGTGTGCATATATATAAACCCGGAAGCTTCTTAGGAGATTGAGAAAACCTTTCTTGTTAGCAACTTATTCAGTCCTCTTGTGAGAAAAAAAGTAGCAAAATTTGAGGGAAGTTAAAAGATGAATTACTCTGGGAATAGAGTGGCGATTATCCATGGGAATGGGGGTAGCAGAAGGGGTCATGATGTAAAGGTAATTGATCGAAGAGTGAGGATGGTAGAGTTGGTATTAAGGGTCGTGTTGTGTGGATTGAGTGTTCTGTCTGCTGCCCTCGTGGGTTCTGATTCTCAAGTCAAAATCATCTTCACCGTCCAGAAGAAGGCTAGATTCACAGACATGAAAGCCCTTGTGTGAGTAAATGTGTTTCTTATTTATGCCCTTCGATTCTTTCTATTCAATTCTCATCCTGCTTGGTTAATTATACAATATGATTACTTTATATATCATAGGAAGCTGTTGTAGTAATTATTCTTCTACCCTTCGGATTAACTGAGAATTTGTTTACTGATTACTGAACACTAGTTACAATTTTTTTCTGCTGAACTTTTCTGCAGGTTCTTGGTGGTAGCTAATGGTATGATTGCTGCGTATTCATTGGTCCAGATAGTAAGATGTGGGGTGAGCCTTGTCAAAGGAAGTGTTCTGTTATACAGGCCTTCAGCTTGGGCCATCTTTTCTGCTGATCAGGTACCTACCTACCTACCTACCTTATTGGTGATTACTTCAATCATCATGCATCAAAAAAAAAAAAAATACAGCTTGCATATCCGTTCTTCAACGGTATTTCTGCTTCTAGTACTGCTATTATTATATGATTTCTGATTTACTTGTTCATCGGATAATACTTCTGCGTCTTGGTAAGTGTAACCGGGTGAAAACTGTAAAAGCTGAGTTAGCAGTTCTAAGCGGAGTGCAACATGTTAAGACTTGGTGTCTGGTCGACGTCGGGCTCAGTTAGATTTTTAGTAAGCTAACAACTGCAGCCTAATTCCACCATCATGCACTCAACAGTTCTATACGAAGTACAACATTTTAAGACTTTGTTGTGTTTCAATGAAATAACCAAGCAGCGAACCAAGCATGTGATCAATAAATTTTTGGACTCTCTCTGTCCACCAACCACTCTGTCTGTATGAGTTTAGGCTGCATTGACAAGCAATAATTACTACTTGTGTGCTTTCATTTACTCTACTTGCGTATAATAGCAGGATCATTCTTGAATGGTTGTTACATTTAAATTATGGCATTCATGCGTGGTAGAGCCACAGATCTTGTAAATTTTTATTTCCCTTGCTGATTTGGCATTGCCAGCCCTTTTGCTTCCCTACGTCTAGTAGTTAGTGGGCTCCACTTTTTTCTTCTTTTTTTGTTTTCTATGGTAACAACCCTCAAGGTTAGAGTTAAGTGTTTAATTTCGGTAATTTATTTGGGAATGCAATCCAATTTGAGTTTCTTTAGCATTTATTTTATAACTGTTATTTTTATTTTTGGAGGGGCGCTGATGTCTGTTTACAGTTAAGTAAGCCTTTCCGGGGTTTAATTGAATTGAAATATAAATGTCTGATTCGATGACCTATTGATTGGTCCAACTACACGCGAAAACAGTTCTCATATCATCACTTACTTAAAACGAAATACAACTTTCGTGCAGGTGATGGCCTACTTAACCCTGGCTGCACTAGCAGCAGCAGGACAGTCATCGATTGTTGGAATGCGAGGACAGCAAGAACTACAGTGGATGAAGATATGCGACATGTACGGTAAGTTCTGCAACCAAACAGCGGAGGGAATCGCGTCTGCTATAGTTGTCACTCTTTGTTCTGCGGTCATCTCTGCTGTCTCAGCATACAATCTCTTCCGTTTGTACGGTTGCGACACTACTGACGGTAATAAAGTCAACAACAGCTCCACGAGATGGTAGATATACATGATGCGTATGTATGCCTAATGTATTTATATAATTGTGCTTGCACGGTTGAAACTTAATTAGAAATTAATAGCCAACCTAATTCCGATAGATGACCTGTCTCTTGTTTGTGTTTCACTTCGTGGATGATCATGACAGACCAAAATGGGGTCACGGTGTCGTTTCATTTGCATCAGATAGGTAGTAAATAACTAAATAAAAAATAAAAAATAAAAAGTACGTAAGTTTTTCCTAAAGCAAACTGTCACTTGGTCAAAGTTTAATATGGCTACGTATTTTCTCAATAACATTATAAGAAAAATGTAGCAAAACAAAAATATCGGGAACATAATATCTATTAGATAATAAGATAATATCCATATGCAAAGCTCATCCACACACATTATTTTATTTTCTCCATATAAAATTATAAACATCACTACCACGGAAAGAGATTTTAATAACGGTTATTTTATAGTTTTAATAACGGTTTTCAACTGTTATTGAATCGCCCGTTATTAAATCTTTAATAACGATTCATAACCGTCATGAAAAATACACAAAAACCCGCGAATATATGCGTAAACTTCATATTTAATAACGGTTTTTACTTAAAAACCGTTATTAAAACTCAGTTTTTAATAACGGTTCTGATGAAAACCATTATTAAAAACGTAGGTTTTAATAACGGTTCTTATGAAAAACTGTTATTAAAAAGTGGAGTTTTAATAACGGTTTTAGAAGAACCGTTATTAAAACCTACGTTTTAATAACGGTTTTCATCAGAACCGTTATTAAAATAAGGTTTTAATAACGGTTTTTATAAGAACCGTTATTAAAACTCCACTTTTTTTTTTGCAGTTTTGTTCCTGCCCACATACATAGTTACCAAATCTGTATGTTAAAACAATTACCAAATCTGCAATGTAAAACAACATCAATTCATACCAAATCTGCAATCACACCATAATTTCAATCAATCTATAATTGGTATGCATGTCTCAATACACCAACTATACTTGCAATAAAATTAGTGGGCATACCACAACTTGGTAGCTCTACACCCCAAAGTAAAGAGTTCACATATCTAGGCTGGTAGACGAAATACAAACCTAAAAATGCATGTAGAATATATAGATCGCTACCGAATGAATGAGTGCACGTGCTTGGCCTCTAACTTCATCAATTTGATCAACATTATATTGCTGGCCTCGTGTATAGTCATCAGTGAAAAACTACAACACCCATGTTTCAATTAATATACAGTTAGCCATTAGGTATGTCATGATTCATTAATAGAAAAATATGGAAAAGCAAACATACATGGCTTGGATCTATGTTGACCAATCTATTCTAGACTATGAGATCCATTGCTCGTCTTCTTCACTTGAACCCTTAAAACTTCAATTTCATCATCATCATCATCTAAGTTCCTTTGTCTCGAAGATCTTCAATTTTGGAGGTACCTAAAGCTCTTATCTCATCCATAATTACAATAAAGAGGTAAACAATAGAGGAAAAACAATTCTGATAAAAGTAAAAACTAAAATAAATGAAAACATGTATTACCCTACATACACAATAATACAAAGGTAGGCAACATATGTTACCACTATAATCAAGAGGTTATATAACACCATCATACCCTAAATTTGTAAAAAAGGCCCTAAAAAGGTTGTATCACAAAAAAACCTAAATTTAGAGGCAAAAACGGCCTTTTTTGGGCTTCGATATTGGCCAAACCGGCTCTTCCGCTTTGCCACGTCGTAGATCTCGAAAAAATACCCAAAATAGCCTCCTAGATCACCTAAATCCAAGGTCGCATGAAAAAGTTATGACCCTCCAAAGTTTACAGTTGAGAATCTAGCTCTAAATAACCTCAATAATGTCTTCTCTTTTGTTTATTATGGTTGTAGCTCTAAATAATTTGAATCTATATTCTCCATACAAACAAATACAAAAATAATATGTAAAGCTCTCGGCCAACACATGCATTTGTTAATATATAACAATAACGCAACAAATTCAACAACAAACAGCAAAATTTTCAGCCAACACATTCAACAACACATTTTCGAACGAAACCCTGGCGACAGACATGCATTTATATAAGTAGATAAAAAGTTACGGAGGAAGAACAAACACATACATAAAGTGAGCTAGCTACAAACACGACGGTCAGAATGTTGAGAGAGGCAAGGGCTTCAAACACGACGGAGGATGAAGGTGCAAGTGCTAGCTAGCTTCGGAACAATGGCAGAGGCGTGGTGGAGAGTTGGCGGTGCGAGGGTTTCCTTTACTTAAGAGGAGCCTGGTGGTGCGAGTTGGCGGTGCGAGGGTTTGCAAGGAGAAGGAAGGAGAGCAAGAGAACGAAAGTGCAGAGAATCTGAAAATTTTGGCACGAAACAGAACCGAGCGAGAAATAAAAGTTTGATTTTGGGGTTTTAATAACGGTTCCTGAGAGAACCGTTATTAAAACATCTTTTAATAACGGTTCCTAAGAGAACCATTATTAAAACATCTTTTAATAACGGTTCCTGGAAGAACCGTCATTAAAAGCTTCTGACTTTTGACAATGGTTCTAATATGAACCGTTATTAAATCCTCTTTTAATAACGGTTTATATAAAACCATTATTAAAACATCCGTCCAAATTTTAACGTTGCCCTTTTAATAACGGTTTTTAACTAGAACCGCTATCAAAACTTTCCGCCGATTAATTTTCACGCGTTTAACAACGGTTTTCGAACTACCGTTATTAATGTCCCGTTATTATTTCCCGTGTTTGTAGTAGTGCATTCTTATTTGATCAGCAAAGGGTTCTTAACGCTACTTCCTTGCGTCTTAGATTTTGTCTCCGTAACAATCCTCCATTCGTTCAATGTTAGATAAGGACCATACAAACACCATATGTGCTCTATAAAAACTTGAGAACCAACAAACACCCCGCTTCCAACCATATTTGTTGCAACATATATCTCCCTCTTTACAAAAATTTGTCCCACACACCCAAGACCATCTCATCATACAATCCTAATAACTTATTTAGAGGCTTGGATCCCATTACCAAGCCATGTCCATTGACCCCTTGCCTTACACTTCATCGCATTGAAGTAGTGCATCCCCAATTTGCTTCCACTAGTGAGGTACCCATAGTCCTATAAGGTACATTCAAGGACACAAAGAAATGCTTGTTCACTGGCCCAACAATGTGTTGCTCACTTGTCACACACTCAAATGTTCATGCCTAAATGTCTCTAGTGCAACATGCAACCCACAAGAAAATTCATTAAGCATCCTGCCGAATATTTTTAATTTTTCAATAATATTTTTAAAACAATTTGAGATCAATAACACTAGAATATAGTGATCTAATGTACGGTCATCTAACTCCTCTCCTCATGAATTCTAGAAAGTTTAAGAATAGCATACTTGGAGATAGAATTTATTATTCTTGAAAATTCTAACTCTACTAACAATTCTTAAGTAATTCTTTCAAATATTTCACATGTTTGTAATAAGGAGAATTCATCCAACATACCTAGTGTAAAATACAAGGACAAGGTAAAGATGCACAAAAGGGACTTAGAAGACAAAGCATGGATGCATGATTCATACGTTTGCATGGCTTGAGTTTTGTTTACCTTTGTTATTTTATGTATACTTTTTATTATAGGGGTTGGTCATATTAATTACAACCCTTATCAACTACTTACAAACCTATCTAATGTTTGATAATTATTCGTTATTAATGTTCCAATGTTAATATAGTTGTAGTGTTGACTAAAATTTGTTAGCTACAACGAATTTAGTTAGATGTTAATAGCTATATTAATTAGGAAGATTATTAGCTAGTTAGTAAACGTTGTAACACACACAAACCGTGTATATATACTTACATATCATCCATTGTACACAAATAATAAGAAGTTGAATGATAATATAGAATTTTCAAAAAATTATCTTTTCTTATCCAAGCGAGTGAGTGCTTGAGAATTGAGTATATTCCAAGAATAAAACTAGGTGATTTATTCTTAAAACTATTGTAGGTTTGTTAATGATCAACAACAACATCAAAGAGGCCAAGAAGATCAATCCACTCAAACTAAGACATGAATTTGATGAAGATGAAAAGATTTAACCATGTTGTGCTTGACTTTGTTATCAACATCTACATCATTTGTGGTATCAAAGCATGGTTGGCTTTTCACTTTTGAATTGCTAAACATTGAAGCCATTTCCTACCCCAACATCAAAGGCATTCCACGACTCCAACAAGCCACTACAACTAGGTTCTTGTTTAGTTTCTTGATGGTGTGTAACAAGTTCTTGATAGCTTTATTCGACCTTTTTTTTGTGTGCGATCTTTTCCATAATTGAGGAATTGTTTGATTATAAAAGTTGAGTCATGACATAAATACCTTGGATGAGTTACATGATGTCAATCAAAACTTACACAGATATATGTTATGTGCTTAAAGATGGCCATTTGTGTTTAAATCTATAAGGTTGTGTTGTGTGAACCATAGTTGGCACATGTATCTCAATATTGTTATGTGCATATTTATATGTCATAATTGTATGAGTATCCACTTACTACTTGTAACAAAATCTCCCATATGAAACCGGATATACATTTCATTACCATTATGAAATGATCGTTGTTATGACATAATCCAAGGTTGTTAATTTATGTGTCCATCTTTGTTTCCTCTTTAAACATAATTTGGTGACATATTTTTTTTGTCTAGTTTGGCAATAACTATGTATTATTTCATGCTAATTAGGGTACCAAAATTATTTTGATCTCTTCCATGATATGTTATGGAAATTTCATGGTTGTTGAAATATTGCACTAAGTAAGATAATTTTGGTTGTTTTTGGTTTATATCTTAAGAACCTAGAAAAAAATATATCTTTTGTGACATATGCCTTACTATTTTTACATATTTAATCAGTTAGATAATACTTCACTTGGTTGAATAAAAAAACAACAAAGGACATACTTATACTTGTAGAGATAGTGAACTTTTAGTTCAGTTATTATAGACCCTAACTTCAATAATTATCTATTCAGTTGTGTCATGAGTTTGGTTAATACCAAATGGTTGATGAACAAAAATTCCAAACGCTTTTTGAGGCTATCTAACAATGTTCAATGAATCTAGATGCTACAAATGATCAACTAAAACAAATTCCTACAATGTAAACCTAATTGTAACAGATGGAGTCTCAGTTTGCCAAGCAAGACTTGGTCTAAAATGTTCAAGAACAAGGATATTTTCCTAGAGAACGAATGGAAAGTGTAGTGAGGTGAATTACCCCTACAAAAGGAAGGCATATAAACTCATGTGTGGACTATGAAGAATAATAACAAGGAAGTGGAAGCTACTAATCCATCTATGAACAAAAATAAAGACATTATCATAAAGAAGACAAAGGTGTAAAGCTTGATCTCCCTAATTTTGATGGTAACCTTGATATTGAATTATTCCTTGTGTAATACCCCATCCTAAAATATATTAAAATGTGTTTAAAATTATATTAATATAAGATACATTAGTTTTTATATTAAAAATAACTTAAAATTATAATAAAAATGTGATTTACAGGTTTATCAATCGACTTGTTACCTAAATTGGTTGACATTTATGCTTAGGGGATGACATTTCTACTCCCTATACTAGTTTTCTCAAATTCATCGACTAGTTATCCTATAATTTTATATTCTTTTTTTTATATTTTGATGTTGATCTCTTTTTAATTTTTATAAAAAAAAATATAATTAGAATATATTTATTCTAATAAATATATTTAGATGATTTCGAATTATTTTTACTTTTTTAAATCAACCCATAATTTTATCTAGCTAAAATTCTTCTAAAAGTACTTTTATGGTATTTGTCACCTTATCTTTCTCTCTCCCTCACTCTCTCATTTGGCTCCCATGGATGTGTGTTTGATTTCCTACACCCTCTTCCCTAACTTACTAACCCTGTACCATGGTCCCACCTAACTACATTTCACCTACCTCACCTTATCATATATTCCTCTTACACTTGGCTGTCCACACTTAATTTTCTCTCTCTTTCCTCTAAGGGTGTCAACCCAACTCTCCCTTACACTCCATTTTTGAATCATTTTCCTTCTTAACTTCTTCATTTTCTCTCTTATCACTTTCCTTTGGGTGAATTTTGCTATGTGTCAAAATATCCTTCACTTTTCTCCATTTTTCTTCTTTGTTGGGGAAAACATTGGTTGCCTGTTGCCTTCATCCTTTGGTTGGATTCTTATCTCTTCTCTATTTTCCTAATCTTATCTTAGTTCTTCCTTATTTTTCTTAAGCAATGAAGGATTAAGGTTTTGAGAAAGGTTAAATATTTTAGTTTTCTCTCTCTTATTACTATCATGAGAAGAGGTTGTGTTATGCAATTTTCCTTCTCCTTCTCCTTCTTGTTTTATTTTATTAAATTTTGAAAAGGCATTTTAGTTGTTTTAATTTATGATTCTATTAGGAAATCAAGATCTTAGTAGAAACCATCAAGTAATGAGTATTTTTGCATTGGAAGATTTATTTGGAGGTAAGGCATCCTTATCTCTAATATGAATAAGGTGTTGTATTGTTTGTTGTGGTTTTGAGTGCTAGGTATGTTCTATGATGTGTATATATATTATGCTAAGTTCTTGGATTCAGGCATGTCACCTTATCTTAATTTATGAAGTTTTAGAGTATGTTTATGTGAATTCATATGTGGAGTATGTATTCTTATATCTTTTATAACATTAAAGCATGACATGATTAATTTGGAAAAGATAAGCACTTTTTTTCACATGTGTTTCATGAATTTGGGAGTTATTTAGCCCAAGCTTGTAGATCGATTTAGTATAACTGGTCAACCAATTATGCAAACCATTACTTGGGTTGGTAGCCAAGAATGGCTGATTTCTTTAATAGTCGATTGGTTTGATAAAGCAATCAACTGGTCTCCTTGAACAATCAATGGATTTACATAACCCATTAGCTAATTGTGTTGTGAATAGAGTGGTTTGGCCTCTATTTAAATACCTAAATTTGTTTGGCTAAACACATTGATTGGTTTCTATGAACAATCAATCAATTGGACCAACCATTTGACTAGTTTCATGTTCATTCATGTTTGTCTCAGGCTTGGTGTGGCAAGACTTAAAGACAGATCCTAGTGGCCAGTTGATTGGTCCACCTGACGTTCGCCATGTTTATTTGTTATTTGATGCTCTTTCTTTGGGACCTACATTAATATTTCCATGTAATTGCAACATTTTAATCATGATTTCAAACATGATTAACTTGATTTTAATATGGATCAAAATGACAATATGGATTCATATACTTAAGTTTGGTGTTACTTCTAAATACCTAATTGGTGGCTTATATGCCTTATGTTGTGTTTGGTATTATCATGTGGAAACTATAATACCCATTTTTAGAAACCCAAATTATAAACAACATATTAAGTGTAATTAATTATAATAATTATTGTAGGGTGTTTTCTATTAATTATTTTATTTATATGTGTATTATTATTGTATATTAGATATAAATTTCATTAGGTTAAAATTTGATAGAATTTAAATTACAAAATTTAATCCTAGTTTAGATCCCAACCGATATCGTGTAACCCTACTCCCAATAACCGAATGTTTTTATCTTGATTAATATTCCTAAATCATTACCCTACCCTATACTAGATTGTGGCCATACCCTTCTCCCTCTACCCCTATGTGACCTTACTCTACACCATAACACCATACCTCCTACACCATGTGTCCCTCTCCTCTATATTTGCCTCTGCTTGTTTTGCTCGATGGCATCCTTTACACCACCACCTAGTTAAACCCTTCCTCATCTCATTTTCTTTGTGTCATGCATGAACCCCGAGCAAAATTATTTTCCTTATCCTTCCTCCAAAACTCCCTCAAGTAAGATAAAAAGCCCTATTGTTCTCCATCATCGTTTGTTGAATCTTCACCATTTTAGCTAGCAATGCCCACTCCCACCATCCATATCCCCTAGCTCCAACCACTTTCGCCAACCCCTCACCCCCTCCTTAGGAAACTCTTTTTGAAACCACCCCTAACCAATTCAAAACCTCACTATAGCACCTCAAATCCCTACACCAAAAACCACTAAAACACCCATTTCACCTTTGGCCAAAAGAATGTAACCCTTCCCTTTAACTTCAGTCATTTATACCAAACAACCCCACCTTGATATACCCTTCGCCACCATAGCCTCTCCATTGCATTAATTCTCCCTTCTATTCACTCCCAATATCAATGACCAAGAGCATTATTACTCACCTCCCTCCTATGATAGCTCCCACTATTTCCTCCTAATTTTGTTTTACGAGTCTAATTGTTTCTTTACTACCTTATTTTAGCCAGTTAGTTGTTCTTTGAGTTGGTTTAATCAATTTTAGGTTATTTATGTGTTATATTAAATTATAATACATGTGTTATTGGATTTAAATATCTTAGGTAACCCTTTAGGATCTTGGAGAAGATTGTTTTTGTACTTTTTGTGTAAGCTTAGATTTAGGTAAATACAATCACTCATGAAATGATAGATATTATGTGTGAGCATGTTAGGATTTTTTTTTTAAGATAGAATCATGTTAGGATTTTGTATCTTTCAATGATATGTACGATTATTGTAAAGTTAAGTTATATGCATGAGTAATATGTTAAATGATTTATGTATGCATTTCTAAGGTTTTATTGGGGTTTAAAATCTTGTAACATGATGATATAAATGCTATGATGAATATCTCATGATCATTATTGCATGGTAATTAGGGTTAGAATTTGATAATTGTTATTAGCATGTTCTAGGGTTAGAAATATGTCCTTACATTCACCCCAATGTTAAATGTGTTGCTAAATGCCATATCATTATATAAAATTTATGTACATGCTCCATGAAGCTTTAAGACATCCACAAAATGCATAATTAAGCTTTTTGGGCGTAACTTACTAAATGCATGAAAAGTGAAAAATACAATCAATCATAAAGAGTACTTACATGCTAAAATAAAGTGAATTTTTGTATTTTAGCATTTTCATGAATTTTTTTGTAATAAACGATATTTGGAATTAAACTAAATAAAATGATGAAATTAGGGTTTCAAGGGAATTTGGTAATTTTTGACCTAATACACCATTTATGAGTAATTGGAGATTAGGATGGCCTTATACGTTTGATAAGTTGACCGTAGTGTTGACTTAGCCTAATATAAATCAATGATCTTAGAGTTTAGCCTGATAATTATCTTTAAATTTCACCATTGATTCCTTCTATCATGATTCATACGTCAATCTTTAAAATCTTAGAATATTTTTGCATCATTTATGAGCCTAAGTATTATACTATTTTAGTATACTTATTACCATGCTACTATGTGACCAAATGTGAAGCATGAACCCTTATCATCTTATAGGTAGATTATTTTACCAGTACTTCACTATACTGATACTATATATGTCTGGTCAATATAATGATCTGACTTCTGGTCTAGTGAGCAAAAGACGATTTGTAGGTTATGATTCTTACCTAAAGTATGTTGAGGATGATATTGAGTGCTGGTATTTGGCCATTAATGGGCATCGAGTTATACATTCCCATTTATTTACAAGTTGGGCTAACCACCTTAGATGTGTTATACCCATTGTGTTATGCTTTTAATTATTTTCGATTATTTAAACTTTTAGCTTTATGTAAATGTATTCAGATATTATAATCTCTCTTCTATCTATATTATTATTCTAATCATTGTTATCATTACTATTGTACTATTAAGGCATACATTTCTTTGTTCGTCATTCCATCTGACATTAGATCAGGTATGGTCTAGGTGATTATCTAACCTCACTTATGGCTAATGTGGTGGTGAAACTCCCTAGTTTTGTTTATAAACACTTTCGCAATATCTTTAAAAATAAATTTCCTGATCCCTAATTTGGGGGTATTACACCTTGAGTGCTTACATGAAGTAGTGGCTATATTTGAATTCAAGGATTAGTAAGATGAGAAAAAAAATGCAAATTATCTACTCTTAAGTTAAGAAATTTTTTATAATATGGTATGATAACTTGAAGAGGACAACAAAAGGAGATGGAAAATTGAAAATTAAGTCTTCTTCATCAGCTTAAAAAATACTTAAGAAAGAAATTTGTGCCTAAGGAGTATGAGCAAGAGATATATATCTATATAAAGGAAAGGTCAATGAATTCTATACAAGTCAATGTTTTAAAAGCCAAGGATATTTATACTTTGTTAGAGAATGTCTAAACTAAAGAGTGTTATCTATATAAGATATTAAAGCTACGGAGACTTGTGATGAATACCTTGATTAAGAGTTAAATGGAGTAATTTTGAGTGAATGTGAGGATGAGGGAAATGCTTGTTATGTTCTCCAAAGATTTCTATAATTAAAAGCTGATGAGCAACACAATCAACAAGAAAGGATATTCAAGATAAAAGGAAGAGTGGGAGATACGGTTTATCATTGCCATTGATAGTTACAAATGTGGCCAACGAGAGAATGGTGAAGGATATGGGATTGAATACAATACCATACCCAATCCCTATTCTATTTAGTGTCTCAAAAAAGACAAAGGATTCAAGGTAACAAAACAAACCCCATTCTCATTTCAAATTGGTGATTACTATGATGATGTGTTATGTGATATTTTACCTATAGATGCATGTAGAATATTATTTGGTATACCATGGTAATATGATATAAGTGTTGTTCATAATGTTATTACTAATGAATATCCATTTGAGAAAGATAAGAAAAGGCACAAACTTAAGCCTTCCATATATGATGATACTAGCATAGCTGATAATAAAAAGAATTTTTTTATATGAAAAGGTAATGATAGAATGTATTCAAGAATAAGGTATTTGTTATGCTTTGATTATCAAGTAATATCCACAAGGGCACAAAAATATTAATAATCATTGATTACATGAGCTTCTTGGTGAATATAATGATGTATTTTCTGATGATTTACTATATGAATTACCACCTAAAAGAGGAATTCAACCTAGTATAGATTTAATACCTAGTGTGCCTTTAACTAATTGATCTATCTGTAGGTTAAATCCTAAGGAATATAAGGGATTACATTAAAAAATACAAAAATTTATAGAAAAAGGATATGTGAAAGATAATGAGCCCTTGTTGTGTACCTGCATTACTTGTCCCCAAAAAAGTATGGCATATGGTATATGTGTGTTGACTCTAAGGCTATAAATAATATAACCATCAAATATCAATTTCCTGTTACTATTTTAGATGCCATGTTAGATGAATTACATGGAGAACAATTATTCTCTAAAATTAATCTAAGGATTTGATAGCACCAAATGAGGATAAGAGAAGGGGATGAGTGAAAGACTTCCTTTAAAATTAAATATAGTCTTTATGAATGGATTGTGATGTGTTTCGTTTTGTGTAACACACCTAGTTCATTTATGAGACTTAGGAACGATGTTATTTGCCCTTTTCTTGGAAAATTTATTGTGGTATACTTAGATAATATACTTGTGTATAGTAAATTTAGCATGATCATCTTATTCATGTGTAGAGATTATTTGATAAACTAAGGAAAGCTAACTCTATGTAAAATGAAAAATGTGATTTTATGCTTTTGAGCATTATTTTTCTTGGTTATATTATAAGTAGATAAGGTATAAAAGTGGATCCCATGAAGATTCAAGATATTCAAGATTAGCTAATACCTAAATACATTAATGAATTCATGAGTTTCCATTGACTAGAGAGCTTTTATAGGAGTTTCATCAAAGACTTCTCAATAATTTTTATTCTAATTACACATCTCATGAAGAAAGGAAAATTGAGGTAGGGGATGGGAAAGTAACTAAAGCCTTCAAGACTTTGTAAGCCAAAATATGTAATGTACCATTGTTATCCTTACCTAGATAAATTGTTTGAATTTACATGTGATGCTAGTTTGATAGGAATAAAGGGTGTACTCTCACATAAAAAAAATGACCATTACATTCTTTTGTAAAAAATAAATGGGGATTAATTGAATTACTCCATGTATAACGAAGAATCCCATGCCATCATAAGAAGCCTAGAAACATGAAGTCATTTGAGGCCTAAGCCATTTGGTAGTTAGTAAAAGTTATAACACACGACTACCATGTATATGTGCCTTCATATCATCTATTGTACACAAATAATAAGAAGTTGAATGATAATATATAATTTTCAAAAAATTATCTCTTCTTATCCAATTAAGTGAGTGCTTGAGAGTGGAGTATATTCTGAGAAAATTAGGTGATTTTTTCTTTAAACCATTTTAGACTTGTTTAAGATCAACAATAACATAAAAGTGGCTGAGAAGATCAATGCACTCGAACCAAGACATGATTTTGATGAAGATGAAAAGATTTGACCATGTGTGTGCTTGATTTCATTATCAACATCTAAAAAATGATCCATGGAGTTTAATAAATTTTGGATAGCTATAAAGATCATTTTAAGGCTTAAAATTTTATTTAAGGCACATTGATATAATAATTTGCGTCTTTTTTCCAACATCTCAGTTTGATGTTTGAAAATATTCCATAAGTCTTAAAGAAAATGTGGATTTCAAATATCCACATTAGAGAATAGCTTGAAAAGAGTTTGAATAACTAAAGTGGTTGGGAAGTCACACATGACCCAAAAATACAAGAAATGATAAGAAAATGAGAACAAAATATTTCAAAAAGAAACAAGGGTTTCTAATTTAATAAAAGGATGTAATAAAATATTAAAAATATGACAATTTTATTTTTAAATGTAGAGGATTTTGAACGGGCTAGGATTTTTGAGAAACAAAGTATTACATCACTACCCACTTAAAAAGAAAATTTATCTTGATGTTTATCTTGGTAGGGATTAAATCCAAAGTTTAATTAAGAACAATGAATGAAGATCCAATTGGAAGAAAATAAAGGAAATATATAACAACACAAGATGGATAGAAAGAACCAGTAACCAAAAGCTTTAGTGAAGAATAAAAGCATCTAACTAGATTTCTAAAGAAAACAAGAACTCAAAGATGGCAAAGAACACATAACAAAGACAACATAATGTGATACACCAGCCCAAAAGTTAAAACTACAATTTCTAAACACCATAGCGAGACTAAAAGGGACCCAGCAACTAATAAATGAACATATGCATAAAACCCAACATCTATGCTAGTAAGATACTTCTATAACCCAAATTGTTTCTGTAATACCCCAAATTGAGGAGAGTGTTATAAGGATTGATTTGGCTACTTATATCAACATGGTGTACCATCCTTTTGGTGATTCCATCCTAAGAACTCTACAGTTAAGCGTGCTGGCCGTGGAGTAATTTTAGGATGGGTGACATTCTGGGAAGTTTCGGAATTTTTTTGAAAAAGTTCTTGGGAAGTGCGTGAGTGAGGTCGTGTAGACTCGGGGTGTTACAGTTTCACCATCATCAACACTTAGCTACACTAAGAAGGTTTCCAATTAATCTAACTTCTCATCACTCTAACAAACCTTGAGTCTCACAATTGAACTATATCACTATCAATCCCTTGATACCATTCATTCTAATACAAAAGTATTAACTCTAACAAACCTTGAGTCTCACAATTGAACTATATCACTATCAATCCCTTGATACCATTCATTCTAATACAAAAGTATTAACTCTCTGTCAATGCCAACAAGAAAACATCATTATTATCCAGTGTAAAGGAAAGACACAGACCAACATCCCTAACTAGGAAACTCCCTAAGGAATAGAAAAATCAAAGCACAAAAGATCTCAAATAGGGGAAATCTCAGCCATAATATTAATTCCTCAATAAACCCTTCTCCTATTCCTCTATTAAAGTCTACCCCACAATATAAAATTATAATAATCAGAAAATCCTCAAGCACATGTGACCCCTCAAAATTCTATCAAAATTAGTTCAATTATATCTTAAACAAGTAATCCAACAATCCCAAACTTACAACATTTTCCATCATATGGTTTACCTCATCATGCAGTTATTTAACACAACTACAAAGTGTCATCCAAGTCATGTTTATGTTTTCTCAAATCCCAAAAGTCTACCAATCCCCAATCAAATCATATTATCATAATACTCAAGCTCCAATTACACATCAAATATTTAACATACAACAATCACCAAACTAGCAAGGAAAACACTACTAACATAAATGGTTAGCATAAAATAGCACATAGGATTAAAAACCAACACCCAAACTCGAACTAACACTCACTCATCAAGCATACTAGATAAAATTTTTAATTTAAATAGGAGAATTTAAAATATTGCAATCTATAAAACTATATCATAGGATGAAACATATTCTTAACAACTAAAAAGCTTTGATACCAACTTATAGCATCGTTATTTTCATAACCATTTTTTTATAAGACATTCTACAAAGGGTAAATGACAAATATAGGGTGTTGTCATAGCATTCAACATAGATGAGGTACAATCATTACCTAACATATGTTGGGTGTAAGACTAAAAAGTAAACTCATATCTCATGAGTCAAGTATGATTATCACCTAACCTGAGTCTGATAAAAGGCTTACAAAATATTATGAAAATAAAGATAAGATCAATAAGATATATATATATATATATATATATATATATATATATATATATCATATAGGATCTCGATAATCTAGACCAAAATTTTTATCAAGCTAACCAAAGACTCAATACTCTAAACCCCACATAAGTAAAACACAAGAAACATCCACAAGACTGAAATAGTGTGGTATTAGTATAATGAGAGAATTGAGTAATACCTAATTATAAATATAAGCATGCTTGATGTAAAACACATAATAATATCATATAATAACACAAATTCCCATATACATGGTATAATAATAGTGGACTACATGACAACATCTAAGTATATAATGATGTGGATCAAGTTGTGAAGAATCAAAATTGGATGGGTTTGATGATATTCAACAACGGGCGAAAGGTTTAGAATTAAAAATTGTTTTTTTTGTGGAGGAATAAAAATGGACAAGTAAATTTTCAACAATGATTCAATCAAAACATAGCAAGAAGTTAAAAACGTTTCTCTAAGAAATCATTCAAAGGTCTTCAAATTAGGAATTACTCTTGGCAATTTCTTAATAGGAACATAAATCTCACAAAAGAGAACAATTAGCCAAATAGCTTTAATTCTTATTAAGCAAATAATTATCTACCGAGTATATGGTATGTTATGAGCAATATATAAAACTCATAACTAGGTTATTACAACCAATCATTAGCTAACTTATACTAACTAATTGCCACACCAACTAACATTAATGTTGGACTAACAACACTTGTAACACCCTTAAAGTTTGGACTTTATAATTTTATTTTGAAGATAATGAATAATCATTTTAAAATAAAATTGATGAGTGTCACTATAATACCTCGAGTCAATACGACCACGTAGAGGCTACCTTGGAGCGCATTTAGATTGATTGGCTGACCCCATAAATTAACATGAGTCCTATTTGTGTGCTTTGTCCTCACTCACACACTTCTCAATAAATTTTTAGAAAATTTTTGAAACTTTCCCGGAGGGTCAGTCATATTAAAAATTACTTTACAACCAGCATACTTAACTATGGATTTCTTAGGATAGAATCACCAAAAGGTTGGTATACCATGTTGATATAAGTAGCCATATCAACCCTTATATCACTTTGCTCAAATTGAGGTATTACATTCACCCCCACTCAAAGAACACAATGTCCTTGTTGTTCCTCAACCACTAACTATCTTAATATAGTTTATCCCAAGAATCGTCTCACTATGTGGCTGATTGGCTCATCCAAGTTCAGCTCACGGTAACAATTTCGCTCTGATACCATTTATAAGACATCAAGTTGATATAACCATACTGGGCTACCTTAGAAGGTATTTAGATTGATCAGTTGGTCCTACAGATCAATACAAGTTCTTTCAACATGCATTATCATCGCTCACCTACTTCTCAAGAAATTTTTAGAAAATTTCTAAAACTTCCTAGGAGGGTCACTCATCTCAAAAATTGCTCCACGGATAACATGCTTAATTGTAGAGTTCCTAAAATGGAATCACCAAAAAGATGGTATACTATATTAATATAAATATCCATATCAATCCTTATAACACTGCTCAATTTGGGGTATTACAATCACTACCACATCAACCATGAGAGAGGTGTGATCATCACCTAACTTATTCCTGATGTAAGGCAAAATAAAACAACAAACAAAGGAATGCGTGTACTAATAGTAAAATAGTAATGATAACAATGTTGAGAATAATAATATAGATGAAAGAGAGATTACAATATCCAAATAGAGGAACCAAAGCCAAGAGTTTAAATAATTGGAAAGAACCAAAAGCATCTCAACACAATGGGCAAAATACATCTAAGTTGATTAGTTTAACTCTTAACTAAATAGGAATGTAACTCTCAATTCTAATGAAATAGCCAGCTAGTAGCCCACAATATCATCCTCAACATATTTTAGATGTGAATCATAAACTTGCAAATTATCCTTTTCTCATTGGACCAGAAAATGAATCATCATAATGATTACACAAATGTTGTATCGGTACGATGAAGTATTAGAAAATCAAACTACCAAAAACATAGTAAATGCTTTACATAGTAACATGGTATAACACATACTCAAAAAACATAACTTCCCGGGTCATGAATGTGATATGATAAAGCATGCATGCACAAATATCATGAAAGAATTAATAATATAAATCTTACGTTAGATGTATCCAGTAGTAACCATATAACAAATTTTCCCTTAGTGTTCACATACTTTCCAGTTATTAAGATAGTTCACTCGACCACACCTAGTTCTCGACCATGAACCAAAGTTATGGCATCATACACACACAATGGAATACCACACCAATTCCATGAGGTCAGTATACATTGAAGGGGATTTTCTCCAAGGATACTATACACCCATACATCGAATGCACCTATCATGAGGGCTAACACATACTAGGATACCACACGCACCGCATATGGTTAGAGTACATCAAGGTTGCTTGTACTAGGATGTCTCACCCACCACACTTTGAATACATCCATTGTAAGGTCAACACAAGTTGATATACAACACCTATGTAATTAATGGACAATACAAAGATATACACATACCCCTTATCGACCACAACTTCATAGAGAAGATAATAAGTATAGAGTGAAAAGATAAAACCATAATGTGACTAGCCCACTAACTCCTAGCTAGTTACCCCAAAAGTTAGTGAAAAAGGCTCAACCCAAAATCTTAGTCCCATTATTATAAAATTCCAAGTGACATTGAAATCATAATTAATTCCATTAATTACTGACTAGGTGTTTCCAAGTGATAGCACCAAATACAACACAAGGCATACAAACCACCAAACTTAACCACTTAAGCCGCCAAAATTTTATCATTTTTATCTATATTAAACTCAAGTTAAGCATAGTAAAATATATGATTAAAATTTTGTGATCACATAGAAATATTAATGTAGAAGTCTTAAAGTGAGAGCATTAAATGACAAGTAAACATGGAAAACTTCAAATGGATAAGATGATCAGTCCTATATTATATCTGCTATTCTAGTCATACCAGATCTGAGGAAAAACATCTTACCACGAAACCAATCAATTGGCTATTCCAACTGATTGAATGGTCATAAAAAGTAGTTTACAAGTTTGATCAAATCTGTTAATGGGTTTATGTAAAGATCAATCCAATCTTATATCAAAGCAACTAGTCAATCAATTTAGATAATTGATTAATTATTAACGGTAACTAGTTGCCTGGTTCATCAAACTAATAGGATTTTTTCACAACTGATAAATTAATAATTTCAAATTGAATGACTCCTCATACAACCTGTTGATCTATTAAGGCCAACTGGTCAACTAGTTTGTGTGAAATAGCGCCCAGACCAATGATCCAAACATAGTAGAAATTCACTAAAACTTACTAAATTAATCCTATCATGCATCGTTGTTATAAAACTCATAAAAAACATGCTCCACACATAAAACCACAAAAATCATGGTAGGAAATCTATACTCAACAAGGTCATGCTTGAATTTTTACTAAACTCATGCATAATATCAAAATATTTAAACTTGATCCAAAGAATTAGAAATCATAATATTACTACATGCCCGAATCCATGAACTCAAGTTGAAACATAGATATCACAAAACATGCCCAAATTTGAAACCATAATAAGCAATATAATTCCATTGCCATATTAGAGAAAAGGATGAGTGTAATATAATTTAATTGTGAGAGTTGTGCTAGTCATTTGGGATGTTCTTGTGTTTAATTGAATTTGGATGACATTTGATATAGATTTGGGACTATAGTTTGAATTTGATATAAATAAAAATTAGAAAAGTTCAAAGAATTTAAGTAAAATGAGTTTTCTTGTTGCACTAATCAATTGGCCCTATAAAACAAACAACTATTATATTATTTTCATTTTGAGATTGATTCATCAAATCTAATCAATTTGTTTGGGAAATCAACTTATTGGTCTGTAGAGAAGTTAATTGGTCTAATCAAATTGATTGTCTGGTTTGTCGAGAAAAGTGTTTTTATTTTTTAATTTTGATTTCTTTGGGAAGAATTCTATCATCGAAATGGAACCCTAATAATCCAACACCAAGTGTTTCCTAATTAATCATTAACCTTTTTGATCATTTACACAACTTTATCTTTTCCCTCAAGTAGATTTGAAGGTCTAATTTTTGCAGAAAAAGAGGAGGATCACCTTAATGTCTGTCATCTACTTCCTCTCTCCTATATACAACTCCATAACAAATTATTTATTCTAAGCTATCATTGAATTCCTAGGATATTTATTTCTTATGTTGATTTTCCCATTTTCATTCTCTTTTTTAAGCATTCTCTAGAGAATCCAACATGCCTTCCCTAGAAAATTACTGTTTGAACTATGGGAGAGAAAACAACTTATTCTTGTTAAATTTACTCATTCAAGCCAAATTTGAATGGTAAAATTAGGGTTTTCAACTTCTTAACCTCTCTCACTCACTTCTTGACCTATTCATTAGTTATAAGTAATAGTATTCATATCTACACCTTACCTATTTTTAGGCACCGAAATGTTCTAAGCTTTCTCAACAATTATGCTCCACTCTTCTCTACTTTTATATTTCAGTCTAATTTGTATACCTCCTCTAATAATTTCTCTACCTCCCTCTTATTTAATCCTTAGGTAAGAAAATTTTAGATTTGGGAGAAAAGTTGAGTTTCTTTTTCAACTAATTTTCTTATATTCTCCTTGGAGGTGGTAGATTCAGTTTCCTTTCTCTAATTTATATTTATTAGTTTATAATGATTATTGAAGCCATAGGGTTTTAACTTCTTATTTTAAGGTTTTTGAAGTTAGGATCTTTGAGCTTATATTTTTGCTTTCTAGGTGTGAAATTGTGTTGAGTTTTTAAGTAAGTTATTCTTACCTTTGAAATATGGCATGACTAAACATGTGAACTAGTGAACTCCATAAATTTCTAATCTTTATTTTCATAAATGATATTTAGAGTAATTTGGTGTTGAATGTTTGAATATTTATGATTTAAGAGAAAATTCTGATTTCGTGAGAAGTTATGGTTAATTCTTTGTGGATACATCATGAATAGTATATAAACATGTGTAACCTCTAATCTTTGTAAATTAAGATGTTATGATGTGACGTTGTTGTTTTTAGAACCATAATCACATTTATATTTCTTATTATGTGTTGTCTAGGAGTAAATTTATTTATTAGTTAAGTCAAACTAATCAATAGGTCTTTAGAAACATCAACTAGTTAGCTTAAATCAATCAATCAAGTTATCTATGGTACCTTGTTTTCTCTCTCATTAAACCCATCAATTGGTTTAACTATACCTATCGGGTGGTCTTAGAATAGTCCACTAGTCTGACCAAACATGTCGACTATTTCTAGGGGAACTCTAGAGTTAGGAAAAGCTAATTTGATGATCCAGTTAGCCCAAACTAATCGACCAATTCATCCAAAGTGTGTTGTTTTATTTCTGTATCTTGATATGCTATGAGATTTGATATTGTGCTATCATATGATTCCATAATGATTAAAAAACACATCTTAGCATGAATTAACTAACCTATTAGATGGATTAATTGATTCATAATTCATTATATCTTTATTAAGTGCCTTTGGAAGGCTTTAATGAGAAATTTGAGTGCGTATGCTCTAATGCTAATAATGGATGATGTAATCTTGAGTCTTGGCATATGTCGAATACCTTAATATATGGATTAAAGTTGGCTAAGATATAATGAAATCCCACCACAAGGTTTGGAGGATAACAATGGTTAAGATGGAATGATTATGTGGACATGTTGTATTGGCTATTATATGGGCCTCATGTGAAAACCTAACCTCAGAGAATAACACACTAATCATTTAGAGTGGAGGATGATTGAGCAGTGCATGGGTTTAGATTACTCAATACTTAATTACTTACCAAGGGTTATCATGCCTTTGGACATTTATTACTGCCTTTGGGCTTTACCTTCGAGCAAGATCCTATAAGATCTTGATGCCATACTTACTCTAGACATTGAAGATGTGGTAGGGGCATTGATACTATAGGTTTTGGTTACCGATATGGTTTATTTGGATTCATCCATGATTTGATATCCAATGGTGATTACTTAGCTTTGACTGGACTTTATATCCTCTGGTTTAGATAGGCTTCCATAGTATGTGAGACCACACAATAATAATCAATCCATCACTCAAAAAAGGAATAATTTCTTGTAAATAATTAATCTAATGAATTATTTAATCTCAATAAATTAACCTAATAAAATAATCCTTGAGTGGATAGTAGAAGAGGCTAGTAAGATGTGGAATAAGTTTTTTATTAATTACACATTGCCATCATTGAAATCTATGTTGTGTTGATAAGCATGATGAGTTATGAATTTCCTAATTCTTTACATGGCATGAAATATTGATGTGTTATATGATCATGATAATATATATATATCTAAAAGTATCGTGGAAATATGATATTGAGTTCTAGTATGCTCTATTGTTGTTATAAGCCGTGTATGATTATAACTTATGAGGAGAAAACCATGTGTAGGTTCTTGAGGATGACCGATAGTTAGCCTACCTTGTGTTAGGATCTAGAGCTTACCCAAAGATCTTTTATAGGTCCTTAATGGACTATATTATTAGGGTTTTATCATACTATTGTTTTATCCCTATTATTTCACATTACTTTTAGTTTACTCTCTTTAAAGCATTAAAATATTTTGGGGACATGTTACTATCATGTTTTGTAAATGTTTTCTTTGTAGTATCTATATGAACAATCTTTTGCGCACTCTATTCTTGTATTTGGTTTGGATGGCTTTCCTAACCTTGTATCTAACATGGAATGAGCACGCAAATGTATATCCTATATTAGGTGCAGTCGTAACACCCCATTTTTTCTAGGTCTATTTGGTGTTTTCTTCTTCCACTTTCAACCAAAAAATTTCACTTGTGAAAAATGGGGGTATTATAGTGTCTTACTGCCAAGGAATTCTTCTAGCACAAAAATACTCCTAACATGATGAAGTTTATTGAGGCCTTGATTTCCTAAGAGAATTAAGGACTAAAAATATTCAAAATCTTTTTTCAAAATTAAGAAATTAAAATCAAAAGAAGAAGGTGAAGAAAAATGGAATAACATAACCTCTTCTCAGCCCTAAAATCAATGAGAGAAAACCAAAATATTCAACCTGTATCAAAACCTTAATATTTTCTTACTTAAGAGAAACAAGGTAGAACCAAGACAAGATCAGGAGAAGAAATAAAAGATAATAATTCAACTAAGGTATAAGAGCATAATAAGAAACCTCTATTTTTCCCAATATAGAAGAAAAAAAGAGGAAAAATGAAGGATATTTCAACACTTAGAAAAATTTACCAAAAGGGAAAAGGAGAAGAAAGAAAATGTAGAAGGTAAGAGAGCTGGTCAACATAAAAAATGATAACAAAGAGAAAAGACTGACTTAGTTGAGTGTAGAAAACAAAATGTAAGATAAATGCATAATGAGGTGAGGTAGGTAGCGTATAGTGAAGGGGACATGCTAAAGGGTCAATGTGTTAGGGAAGAGGGTGTAGGAAGTTAAACACAGAGTCATGGCTATCATAGGAGATATTAAAGTGAGAGGGAGAGATAAAAGTTTATGAATACTACAAAAGTGCATTAAGGAG
This sequence comes from Tamarix chinensis, assembly GCA_030549775.1. Lineage (NCBI taxonomy): Eukaryota > Viridiplantae > Streptophyta > Magnoliopsida > Caryophyllales > Tamaricaceae > Tamarix > Tamarix chinensis. The sequence continues at coordinate 57,015,444 of CM060177.1, read as the reverse complement.
AAATTTTAGCTAAATAAAGTCTTGGAATGATCTAGATAATGTAAAAATAATCTCAAAGCATCAAAATACACATATTAGCACAAATGGATTTTAATTAGAAGTTTGTACTAGCAATAGGATGAGATTCAGATCAAAATTATAAAAAAAAAAAAGAATCTAAAATTGTAGGATAACCAGTCGATCAATTTGGGAAAACAAGTTGACTTGTTTATTATGGGAGAAAAGTGTCAATTCCTAAGCTTATAGATTGATCAGTTTAAGGAATTAGTCTAATTGGTATGCTTGAAATTCAAATTTTTATTAGAATCTCAAGATCTTTCTAAAATAAAAACTAATTTACCTTGTATGAACATAATTTTAAACACATTTTCAAAGATTCTAGGATGAGGTATTACAACACTAACATAGGAATAAATTAGTTTTGACAAACCTAATTTAGTTATAAAGAATTCCAATAATGCACATTAATTTATTAAGCTAACTTATAAAGAGTTGTAAAACCCTAACAACCAATCATAACTTATGCAATTATTTAAATTACAGTAACTACAACATTACATCAGCTAACATACATATATGAAATAACAAGCTACAAAAATCTAATTTTCATATGATAATAACCTAGGATTTAACATATATAATAATGAGGTCTTGCTTAATCTTGTTGATTTTTTCTCCATGTGTTCCATAAGATTGAATGTTTGAATGTCTTTTATACAAAAAAAAATGTCTTTGGTGCCTTCAAGTCTTAACTGTCTTCTTCTTGTAAATATGTAACGTACATGCTATAACATCTTAAAGTACTTTCATTAGGAATATTATCAAAGATATCTAAAATTATTGGTTCCATTATTAACTATGATAATTAATCTTTATCAAGAGGATCATGAGATACTCCCATATCATTCTCCCTTAATTAAGAAGGATTTATCCTTGAATTTGCATCATTATAATATGGAGACATATCACCTACATTAAAAGTTCTTACAACTCCACCTCAAGAATTAGTAACTAAGTTCTTAAGCATTATATCCAAACTTTCAAAGTATTTTAAAAGATATATTTCTCAATGCATTAATTTGTTTTTACATAAATGAGTAAATCTTTCTTTATGTCAATGTAATCATGCCTCATCTTCTTGAAAAAATACCTTTTTAATTCGATGTTTATTGGTTTGAGCATGATACCCTTCATTTGACTCTTCATTGTTGGAATGGATTTTTTGATGGATGTGTGGCCTTTTCAATTAATCTAATGAATTTTTTTAACTCAAGAAATTACCAGGTTAGTCTCAAGGTCCTCATATATACAGATATATAGACACATAGAGAAAATAATAAATCTAAGATTAATCATTTGAAAACATATAAAGCATAACCATGTAAATATCGATTCACCTCTCTAAGAAAAAGGCCATACCCTTCCTAGAAAACCCTAATTCTATTAAGGTAACCATAAATTCTTCCTTGTTACTCTACTCATCCTTAAAATATTCTTAATAGAATCATATCCAAAAATTCAGGTGTAATTCTAATGTATTACATATGTAATAATAGCCTACCATTAGGGTTACTATTCACAATCCTTACAAAATCCTAATTTCACAAATTGATAATACATTTTTCCATAAGATTTGTATAACAGCCAAATTTAATAAAAATTTCTCAAATTAAAATACTAGCAACATATCCAGAAATCAAGGTCTAACTCCAACATTTCATATCTGTTATAATAACCTATCTTGTAGGGTTACCATTCCCACTTTAGTCATTTTTTCTCATTTACTAGCCTTAAATCATTCATTATCACTCTAAATATTCCACACATGTTATTTAGTATATTTATAACTATTAAACACATTAAAAACCAAGGATTTTATTTTTAACCATTATTGACCAAAACCCCTAAACTAGCTAAAAAGTCTATTTCTACAAAAAAAACGATGAGTCCCGATATAAATGGTTCCCAAAATCCAATATACCGTCATGATACTACTTAACCACATTATTTAACATTATCTTATATCTATACAACCCATTTTAAAACACTATAGTTCATATGATCATGCTTAGGGATATAAAGTGAGATTTATCACAATAATAACATTTAAGGTCATGTACTTCATATACCGTCTCTTTCCATAGATTTGATAACACATCATCATATCACAACATTATCAAGATAAAATTATCATCATAGTAATATCAAACTTGAGTTATCATCGAAAAACACACATTTCACTCACAAAGACCTAGTTATAATATGTTTCCATACCAAAGAGTCTTTAATCTCTACACACATATAGCCTAAAATACCTCCTCTAAGACCTCAAAAAGAACATGAAACCAAGGTAAATTATTTATCTAAAAATTGTGCCACAATGGAAGGAGAAATGAAAAGTGTTGTTGTTTCTATGGAGGGGTGAATGACAAAGAGGACTGACTTTAGTAGGAAGAAAAGTCAAGGGTGGCTACATCTGAGAGGGGTGATGATGGGAATGGATAAAGCTGGGGAGATGTGATGGTGGTTGTTTCCATGAAAAATTAAGAGAGAAACAGTGTTCAAGATGAATATTATATGTTAGCACCATGAAATTATTTGGCCTTAAATTGTGATATTTAGGAAGAACATGTTGTTCTACCTATATAATGTCAAGACCTTTGCAACTATGGTGATCATCGATGCTAATAGGGGAGTAAGGAAAATGAGGGTGAGGTTTAGGGAGGAAACAATAGTGGCAGGTGGCCTTATTGGGTTGGCATGGTGCTTAGGGAGACGATGAGGTAAGGGGAAAGAAGAAAAGAAGAGGGCTTTTATTGTTTTTGCTCGTCCAAGATGGAATGGACATGAGAGAAGGAAAGAGGAGGATTTGGCATATGTGGTTAGTAAAGGAGATGAATTATAGGTGTGATGAGGTATCTATAGAAGGATAATGAAGAGGTATGTGAGGTGTTGAATCAATAAAGAGGTTGAAGATTGAAAGAGCTAGCATGGATTGGTTTTTGTGATACAGATCGAGGAAAAAGAGACCAGTTGGTGGTGTAGATTATGCTACAAGGCAGAGGGTAGGTCCTCGGTGTAGGTTAAAATATTAATGACTCGATATTAGGATTAGGGTTAGATTAAGGGTCATGGAATTTAAGTAAAATTAAATAATTGATTATCTAAGATTAGGATTAGATTAGATTAAAATATTGGATTATGATTAGATGAAAATATGGGGTATTACTTCATTATCCCTTTAAATGAGACATTATCCCCAAAGTTAAGAATCAAGAATAGGGAAAAAGAGATGAATGATGTAAGGAATGGTGATCTTGGAGGTTATTTTTAAAGGAGTTGACACTACTCTACCGGATACTACCCCTTTAAAATAAAGAACCCCAAAATCCTAACTCACATATGCTGAATACCTTGGGATGCATCTCTTACACGTCCTTCTTTTTCTCTCAAGTCATCTCCTCTACTCCTAGGTGGGTCTATAGAATATTCATGAGTGGAATGGAACTTGTTCAAGTCTAGCATATCATAGCGTGATGAATGTATAGGTCCCACTTCTTATAAGATAGTGGATAATCAATCTTGAACTCGGAGGGTCTAATAATGTAGGGGGATCTCCAATGTACTTCCTCAACTTCAAGATGTGGAAGATTTCATGAGCTTGAGCTAAATCTAGTGGAAGTAATAAGCAGTAAGCAACTTTGCCAACTCTATCAAGAATCTTATACGGACCAATATAGCTTATGCTCAACTTGCCCTTGTTACCAAATCTCTATATCCCTTTTGTGGGTGATACCTATAATAAAACTCTGTCTCTTGCCTCAAAACCATCACAACGAAACCTTTGATCTACATAGCTCTCCTATAAACTTTGAGGTGCCAACATCCTATCCTAAATAAAAAGAATTAGCTGAGTTGTCTCCTCAATCATTTTCGATCTAAGTACAACATTCTCCCTAATATTTCTCCAACATAAAGGTGTCAAACACTTGCATCCATACTATGTCTCAAAGGATGTGGTCCCTATTCTATCATCATAAATATTATTATATAAAAACTCCACCAAATGAATACTATCCTCCCAGCTACCTAAAAAAGATTCATAACACAAGCTCATAGCATGTTCTTGAGGGTCAAGATTGTTCTCTTAATTTGCCCATCTGCAACTGGGTGAAAGGCTCTACTCATCCTCAACCTTGTGATCATAGACTCTTGCAAATTCCCCTAGATGTGTGAAAGGAATATCAAATCCCTATCAAAGATTATGTCGCTAGGTGTACCATGTCTGCTCATAATGAATCTCATGTAAGCATTGACCAACTAATCCATGCTCTAAGTTGACTTTATCACTACAAAGCCTACTAATTTACTCAACTTGTCCATGATGACGTGAATCGTGTCCCACCCACTACAATTCTTTGGAATTTCTCTCACAAAATCTATGGAGATAGAATCTCACTTCCATCCCAACACATCCAAAGATCGGACTAACCCTGTAACCCTACGGTTCTCTCTCTTGACCTTCTAATATGTTAGACATCCAGAAATAAACTTCACTATCTTTCTCATCATGGAGGCCTCCAATAATCCTCCTTAAGGTCCTTGTATAATATAGCCATTCATAGGTGAATAGAATAAAAAGTATAATGACTTTTCTCTAATATTTATCTCTTTGTATTAGAGCAACTCTAGGGTATATACCAATGACCCCTATAGCTAATGCTACCATCTTCATAAATCTAAAATTGTTCAGCTCAACCATCCCACATCTTCTACTAAATCCAACTTAAGCCATTTACAATACTACTTTCCATACTCTTGTGGTAGGTCAAATCAATTTTGTAGTATTTCACCAACTCAAGCCATATCCTCTACCTCATACTTAATTCCTTCCAAGTGAATATATTCTTGATTCTCTTATAATCGGTAAAGAATCTACACTATGTCTCATTTTGATAGTTCCTCCAAATATTTAACAAAAAAAGATGACCATGGCTAACTCCATATCATACATCGCATAGTTTTGCTCATGCTATTCAATTAACATGAAGGATAACCAACTACCTTACCATGATGCATCAACACACAACCTAATATGTTCTTTGACACATCACCATAGACATCAAATGTATGTAATCTCATTGGTAGAGTTAAAACTAGTGTTGTAGTTAGATACTTCTTCAACTCCGAGAACACGCCCTTATAGGTATCATCCCACTAAAATCTGGTCATGTTCTTCAAATGGTTCATCAAGGGACAAATTATTTTTGAGAAGTCCCAAAAAATGCCTCTAGTGCATGATCAAGCCCAAGAAAATATGAACCTTAAGAATACCAGTGGGTGCCTTCCACTCTGTAATTATAAGAATCTTCACCAAAGCCATGACTCCTCCTCCTACTAATACCAAATATCCCAGAAATGCAACCTCTTGAAGCTAGAATGCCCACTTAGAAAGTTTTTCATATAGCTTGTACTCTCAAAGTAGTGACAAAATTGTGTAAATATGTTGCTCGTGCTTCTCTCCACTCTAAGAGTACACTAGGATATTGTCAATGAACATAACCACAAACTGATTAATGAATGGCCAAAAAATTCTCATTATCAAGTCTAAAAATATGATAAGTGCATTGGTGAACCCAAAAGGCATCATAGTGAACTCATATTGCCCATACCATGTCTGAAAGTCCTTATTCATGATGTCTATATCTATAATGCACAACTAGTGATTATCCAACCTCAAATCAATCTTTAAGAAGATTACAATACCCCAAAGCTGGTCGAGCAGATCATTAGTCCTCGAATAGGGATATTAGTTATTAACTATCAACTGGTTCAAATTCTAATGAAGGATAACATCCTTCTTCTTCACGAATAAAACTATTTCTCCCCATGGAGGCACACTTAGAATGAATGTGCCCATGAACCACCAACTCCTCTAACTGATTCTTCAACTTCCACAACTCTGCCAGTGTCATCTGATAAAGTGCCTTTGGCATTAGATCCATCCAAGTAATAGCTTGATGATCTTTCTCGTGTACTAGTGGCATACCAGGTATATCCTATGACAATACATTCGGGACTTCCCATGCAACTAGAAAATCTTCTTATGCCACCACATCCCTCTACACTAAAGAGTAAACATATGGATAGATACAAACTTCATCATAAGCCTAGGATTGCATCTTCTATAAGAGATTGAATTGGAGTGCCTACTCAAGATGGTGGACCACTATTGACTCATTGGCCACTATCATACTAACATGAAATGGCATGTTACTATCGCACTAACATGACTCCATAAGTAAGCTACGCAAACTAATTCAGCGTGTCCTTCTTAAGGCTCTCTAAGTAAAACTTGGTGCATAATGTTATCTTGAAGTACTTCCAAGACACTGATGATCCTCCCTATGCATGATGTCCTACCCACTAGGTGTATGGAACTCCATGAAGAAATAAGGTTGCTATGCTCGTATTCCAAGAATGCAGATATTCAACCACCTCATAAGTCTTATCCATATTTTAGATCCATATCTCTAGGGTGATCGAATCCTAGTAACTAACATAGAGCAATGGGTGATGTCTAGTAACCCTTTGAAGTCAATCATCTCTGATACCTTCCTATAGGTAATAAGGATGTGGTGGTAGAGGTTAACGATGAGGCAATAGTGGAATGCATTTGACAAACTCTATGAAGGCCTCGAATGTTTCCTCTTGGCAACTGACACAACCATTCAAGGCCATAATGAGCTAGCTACATGATAAAAAACAGGTTAAAATGAAATATTCTAAATTTACTAACATATACCACATATAATACATTTAAAGGCTACCTAGGCTATCTATTTTTTATTCCTCACAAGTTAATTTGGGTATTCAAAGAGTTGATATTTTTTAAACACAAAATAAACCAGTAAATTTAGATAAGGAATCCCTTGAAAACTAAATTTTGGAAAATAAAACACTATAATCAAAACTAAATCTTTGATACCAACTTCTAACACCTTAAATTCATCACTAAAAAAATTCATTTATATGGATGCATAAAGCAAACATAAATGATTTTTACCACTATAATTGATAGAAATCTATCTTACATACCATTCTCACATCAATTGTAAGGTAAAATAATTTAGAATGCAAAATATAGTAAACATAAAATGAGGGAACTTTTATAAATATATAGTAGAGTTTCGGTGGCTAATTCCAAATATAATATCCAAATACATAAACTAATACCCTAGATGAAGAGTCCCAAAAGATATCTAGGTTATAATAAGGATCTAATTAACATAATTCTTTAATCCCAAAATCATACAAAAGATATGATCACTCCTCCCCAATCAAAGTTTCATAAGTAACATGATACTCTAGGGATCCTCAATGACTAGCACAAACTCAACTAGGTCCTCTACTAGTAGGAATGATCATCACCCATAAAAAGATAATTTGTACACTACATATTCATTAAGGTAACCATATAGCCATAAGTAGGTTACACATAACATAAATCATATGGAAGCATAAGCAAGCATGTTAACATATTGTAAGGTAATACTAATTTCCAAAAGCCCATCATTATTTACAATCATAATCCATTTTCATATACTTAGAGTTCAGAGCAATACTATTCTTAAGCTAATGAAATGGTCTGATATACCTCTTAGGAAAAAACACACCTAAGATACTCTTATCGTTTCATGGAATAGACCTAACACCTCTTAGAGAAAACCACTCTTCACCACTATCCATAAATCAGTGGAATGGTTTGAAGAATGTATCAAGGAAAAAACACTCCTAAGGTACTATAATCATTTGGTGGAATGGACCCATATAAACACCTTAGTCTTGACCCACATAATATTTCCCTTTAAGTGATTAATATTTTATTTGTATCGCTTATCTCAATGTCATATTGTGGTTTACATTGAGCTTGAGAACCTCACTATTCTTGAACTGGTGGAACAGTCTATAACTTTCTCAAGGAAAACACACATAAGATACTATTAATGTCTGATGAAATGGACATACAACACCTCTGCCTTGGCTCACGTAATATTTCTCTTTAAATAATTAGTATCGTATTCAATGTGTCATTTATTAAGGTCCTCAAACATACACATATGTAAAAATGTAAAGCACATAGCATATCTTAACATAATCCTTTGAAAACATATGAAACATAGTCACATGAATACCAATACACCTGTAAGGAAAATGCTACACCCCTCCTTGAAAAGCCTAATTTTCAAAGCCAGTCATAACTTCTTCCCTAGTGTTCATTTTATCAACATTATCTATCTTTAAAATATTATTATTGGCAACATATCTAAAATCTAGGTCTAACTCTAACTGCTTACATATACGATATTAACCTACCTTTAGGATCATTATTTATAATTGTAACACCCCAAAAATCATGACTTGAAAATTTTGTTTAAATTTTATTTTACAGAAGCGATAATTATAAAATAGTGGGTGTTACCGCCACAATCAACATAAGTCCAGCCTCCTCACCTTCCTTTTATCAAGTGCTAAGGCTTAAAACAAGTAGACCAAAAAAAAAGCGAGAGAAATACAATACATAAACAAGGGTTTTGCAAATAAAATATTATCCATACAATAAGACCATTTAGGTAATTAAATGACAAACAAGTTTCAGAAAATAATTAAAAGGGCACACAAAGGTGCATCAGTGGTTTGCCCATACACTCATCTGATCCATCAAGTATTATAAGGAAAGGGGGAATAGGGATAGGGTCCACTCACTCCCTTAGCCTAACTAGTCTTCTAGATGATGCTCCTCAAAATCCTTCAACCACTGCATGCCACGAATATACTTCTTTAAAAAGTGATAGTATTAGTACGACTTCCTCGTACTAAGTAAATCACAATGCCTTAGGAGAGGAAGCATACCCACATTGCAATTAACATACACAAATGGGACTCACATAAAACATATGATCACACACAAAGTCACGATTTCATGACATAATTCCACATTTCCGTTGATAATACTAGTTAGATCAAAATTCCGAACAAAGGCACTGAAAAACATGCTTATAAATTTCATAACCATTTCAAACATCAAAAATCATACTTTATAGCATAATAGGGAGAATTATTGATATTCCAAAAAATCCAACCAAGTTCAAGCCACACCTAATCCAATTATTATAGATGTATTATGGTGGGTGTCTAATCCAGTTATATCATTTATATATCAATTCTCGAGTGAAATATAATCCCATATCCAAAATAATTATCATCAAGGAGGTAGTACCAAATCAATTCACTCAATTCTAGGACAAAGCTCGCTAAGGAAGCCACACGACATATCAGTCGCCCATACTAAACCTTAAAACTCAAGTCCTTAAGTACGCGTACGCCCTATAGGGTGTATGGAATACCTATGCACTTAGGGGCCAAATCCGAGGTACGAGATTCCTTTCCAAACTCAAGTCTTCCTCTTTAAGTGGTTAATGTCTTATCAAATTCCAGTTTATTAATTCAAGAATACTAAGGTCCATAATATTACAACTTAGCCATCACTCAATCAACCAAGTGACCATGAGGGTCTCCACAATAATCAATCATCCAATGTCAAATATAAAGAATCACAACAATTCCAAGCCAACATGACTTAGGGTTAGGCATCATGCCATAGCCCGAATAATTATCCAATCAAATTATTTAATCCATTCGTTTAATTATTTCCAAAATTATTCTGAGGCCAACACTAAAGTCAACTAGTTCGATTATTTGAATTTGAATCACATTTTTCCCTAATGACCAAAATACCCTTCAACCTATAACTACCACATTTTCCTTCACTTTATTACCAGATTTATCTCTATAGGATATTTGTCATGAAAATGCTAAAATAAAAATAGCTAACGATAATTTATCATACAATAATTTCTTCGGTATGACAAAAGACCATACTACCCCCAAGCATTAACCATACATAGTACATGTATACACTCCTTGCATGCATTTCTAGTATCTCATAATATTCATGCAATTTCCACGAATAACTTTCAAATACGAATCATGGTAAATAAAATTTACATTTTTACCGCTAGAACATGCAACACATAATAATCACCATTTAAGCACATTTATACTCTAAGTTAATATTCTATACATCCAAAATTATCTAAAATATCCAAGGGACACATTTAACTCATTTATAGGTCTACCATGAAACACTAAAATTTCGGTTAAACTTGACCCTAAACATGCACATTTCTCTTTAGCATAAATCCATATATGTTGTCATAAGCATTCACCCTAAATTTTAGATTACTATTTAGGCATATAGGTATTATCATGGTAACATATTTGATTCTACACATCATAAAATTTATATAGGAATGAACTACAACATGTTTTCCTTCCCCAACAAAACATATATTCTATGATATAGCATACTTTTTATCCTAAATAATTAACCTAACATTTTCACACAAGTTTCTACCATCTACAGATTAGTTGGATTTACCTTTAAGCTACAAAATTAATACTATTGAATGCCTCTTCCAAGGACAAATAGCAAAATAACACAAAGAATTCCAAAAGAATATCAATGCCTTCGAAAGATGGACATACAAGACGAGAAGACAAAGGATGTCAACTTCACAATTTAACCAAAAATCTAACCTTCTTTACTTATTTAAAAATAAATAAAGGCTAGATAGAAGGAAATTTAGAAGTGAAAATAAGAGAATAAGGATAAAGAGAGGAGGATGAGTCTTGGTTATAAGCTCAACAAAGCTTAAGAATACTTAGCAAAAATAACCAAAATGAAGAGAGAGGTGGGAGCAACCAAGAGAAGAAAATGAGAGAAATGCTGAATGAAAACAAAGAAAGACAATTGGGGTATAATTAGGGGATGGAGGAACCAAAAATCTGCAGCCACAAGAGGGGGGGAGGTAGCTTATTCAACATTTGAATGATAAAGGACCATTTGGTGGAGTGTATTTAGGTTTAATAAAGTTATGAAAACCGATCAATCAACCAAGGAATGGGTGAGGTGATGGTGTGCAGGTCCAATGTCAGCTTTAATCATGGGGAATGCAAGTGAAGAAGGTTGAATGCAAGAAAAGCCAAAGTGACACAACTAGTAAAGATAGAAAGTATATGAAAGTAACTTTAGCTCAAAATTTGGTTGAATGAATAAGAACATGGTCAAATTGATACAAAATATGATCATGGATGCGTAAGGAAGTAATTTCATACATGAACAGAAATTTTTGAATTTATATATTATTTTTAGTAGTGGAAAGATCAATAAAGAGGATAAAATTAATAAATATAGCAAAAAAACTCATAAAATTACAAACGTTTATGAAAACCCTTAAAATAATATTTTAAACTCATATGTAAAATTTTATGAATTTAAAACAAGGTTTGATATATAAATTATTGAAATTACGGTTAATTAATAAGCTTGCAAGTTAATTACTAACATAAATACCAAAACTATTTCTAAAATCATGAAACTTTCTAGATCATCTTATTTAATCATTTAAAACCTAAATATAATTTTTCATATCTTTTAACACACATATGACATGATATTTGGCTACCATACCTTAATTATGTATTTTGCATATAAAATTCAAAAAGGATAACAAACACAAATAAAATTTAACCAAATCTTCTACATTTACATTTAAACGCATTTAAGACCTAAATAAAATTTTATAATAAAATTTTACAAGGTTTAACATAAAATTTCACATATATAAATAGTATTTTATAAGCAAAGTACTCCTAGCCACAAAATCGCAATTACTACCGAATCACCCAAAACAATCTTGTGGCTATAAAATGTTCTAAAATAATTTATGTAATTAAGTACACATAATTAGAAATAGTTAAAAATGGGGTATTACAATAACCCTTACAAAATCTTAATTTTACACATTAAGCATATCTTTTCTTATAAGACTCATCTAAGCACCAAATTCAATGCAAATTCATATAATGGAAATACTAGCAACATATTCAAAAATCAAGGTCTAACTTTGACATTTCAAACATGTGATAACAACCCACTTCGCATGGTTACTATTCCCACTTTAGTCATTTTTCTCATTTATTGACCTTTAATTACTAATAATCACTCCAAATATTCCACATAAAGTATTGAGTATATTTCTAACCAATTAGCACATTAAGATACCAAGGGTTTTATTTTTAACTCTTACTGACAAAAATACCCCTAAACTAGCCAATAAGTCTATTTTCACAAAAGCCAACGAGTCTCGATATATATGGTTCTCAAATTCTAATATATCATCATGATACTACCTATCAACATTATTAAACATCATTTCCTACCTAGAAAACCCATATTAAAATACCATAGGTCCCATGATTACACTTAGAGTTACAAAGTGAGATTTATCACAATAATAACATTTAAGATCATGTTTTTCATATATTATATCTTTATATAGATTTGAAACCAAATCTTCATACCATAAAATCATCATAATAATAATATCAAACATGAAATATCATACAAAAATACACATTATACACAAAACAACCTAGTTATAATATGTATCCTTACCAAATCATATCCTTTCTCTACATATGTATAACATAAGATACTTGCTTTAAGACCACGAAAAAAATACCAAACCAAGTTAAAGGATTTGTTGGAAACTTATGCCACAATGGAAGGACAATGAAAATTTTAACATTTATATGGACAAGGGAATGACAAAGATGACCAAAGCTATTAGGGGAGAAATAATAAGGGTGGTTGTAGCTTGGAGAGGGAAATGGTAGGAATGGCTAAAAGTGAGGAGATGTGATGGTGGTTATTGACATTGCAAATGGAGGGAGCCATGGTGGTGATTACCATTTCTATTAGGGAAGCAATGGTAATGAGGGAAAATGATAGGGAGGAAGGAATGGTGTGAAGTGTAATTTCTAGGTTAGCATGCTTCTTAGGTCAATAACGAAGTAAGGAGGAGTAAAGGAAATGGGTTTTGGTTGTTATTTATCATCAAAGATGGATTGGAAATAAGAGAAGGAAAGAGGAAGGTCTAGCCTGTGTCATTACTAAAGGAGATGAATTAGAGGCGTGAGGAGGTATTTATAGAAGAGGATGGGTGAGACGTGCAAGGTGTTGAATCATCCAGGAGGTTGAAGATTGGGGGAGTTAGCATGGGATGATTTTTTTGTGACATGGATTAGGGAGAAAGGGTTGTGTTGGTGGTGCACACTATGCTATAGTGCAGAGGGTAGGTGGCTAGTAAAGGGAAGATGCATGGATGATAAAGGAAATAAGAAAAGGATGTGATGTAACATCCAAAATTTGGAAATGAAAATTTGTGTTTAAGTAGAAGCGTAAAATAGAGTAATTGGGTATTAGTGTCGCACTCAACCTAATTCTGACTTACCATGTCCTCCTCACATCAAATACATGGAAAAATAGTTAAACAAAATGGAGAAGGAGATAGGTTGCACAAACTTAAACAAATGTTTTGGAGGGTTATTCTAAGTATAAAAACAAAATACATAAATAGTTACATAGGGAACTTAGGGTCAAAAAAGCTATCAAGATTCAAAGTGATCAATTAGATAACTCAAACTACAACCCAAAACCAAAAGATAGATAAGCTCTTCCCTAACAAGAGCATCAAAAGTATCATAGTTAGCCAAGGGGTCCTCATATACTTGCACAAACTCAATTAGGTTTTCTTCTAGTGGGAATGAGCACCACTCATAAAAAAGATGATTGGCATGCTACTTATTAAGCAAGGTAAAAATATGCCCAAGAAAGTCCACACACATTCATAAGATCACAACAAGCGACGATAAGGGGGTAGAAGGCTAAATGGGCATAGTTGATGGTGAAAAATGTAGCACGAGTAGTGCGATAGTGTTAGGTTGACCGAGGGCGACAATGATGGTAGGGGTGTTTATGCCGACAACGACGGGTAACAATGAGGAGAAGAAGAAAAAAATAGTGTAGGGTTGGGTTCTCTTTGATTGGAAATGAAGGAATGGGAAGAATAGAAGAAGAGTAACATGTATCTATATATATATAAATGGGTGCATATTTGTTGTAGGCAGGTAAGAATGGAAAGGAAGAGGGAGAAGGTAATGGGTAGATGCTGGTGTTAGTGTGCGACGGTTTAGGTGAGGAAAAATAAAATGAAAGAGAATGTAAGTACTAGGTTAACACAAGGTTAGTGGTGCAAAGGGCAAGCGGTAATGGGTTAAGGTGTGTAGGTTGTATAATACCCCGTGTTTTTAAAATCCAGATTTATTAAGTTTAATGATTTTATTAACGTAATTTGATGTAAACAATTAATTATTTTAATTTCGATTCGTTTTATGGATTTATTGACGATTCGAATTCATATTTGAATTTAATTAATCATTATCGTTGCGAACCAGTCTAGATAAATTCATTCACGACAATGATTTTATTATATTCTTATGAATTCGATTTTCGGTTAAAAATATATATTCCCGTTTTTTCTCGTATTTTGATTTTTTAATATTTTAGATTCGTTTTCGATTTTAACTTCGTCATATGATTATGACTTTATTTTGGAGTTATATTTCGTTAACGAAATATATTATCTAAATTATAGAATTTATGTTTAAATAGTTAAATTTATTTTAGTGATTTTATCCGTAGAAAATATTTCCGACTTTAAATTTATTCGTTTTCGAAAATCGTTAATATTTTTGAGAAGTTTTAAATTAAAAAGATTTTTGGATTTTATTTATGAATTTCTTTCTGGAATTAATTTTCTTTCGTTCTATGCTTTTTGGGTTTGCAGAAAACCGATTTCGGAAATTATTTAAATTAATCTCGATTTATTAGAATTTGACTTAAATATTTTATTATATGATTTTAAATAATTTTTCGAGGCCTTATAATATATTTCCGTAAATAATATAAATTTTTTATGTTCGTTGGTAAACTCTTCCGAAAATGTTTCCGAAATTCTTTATATAGCTTTTTATTAATTTTAAGCCTTCGGATCGGTTCGAAATAAATTTTTGTTAAATAAATTTTAGATAAAATCTTCCAATAATATTTTGATATTTTTAGTATTTTATTTTATGTGTATTCGTTTAAAAAAAAAGATCCAACCGGTGCCCCGACCGAACCCCCCTCTTCCTTTTCCTTTTTCTCTTCTTCCCTTTCTCTTGTCTTTCCCAACTCTCCTATTCGTGACCTCTGCTCCTAACCCCTGCTCCTGTCTCGCAACCCTAGCCGCCACCTTCTCCTCAAGCTCCTCCCCGCTCCAGCCAAGCTCGCCAGTCCTCGTGGGCCACAACCCGCAGCAACAGCCGCTGCAGCAGCAGCCGGAGTAGCGCATCAACAGCGGGCGACAGCAGCAGCAGCGACGAGCCTCGCAGGGTGCGCCGCCGTCCGGCCACGGCAGACCCTGCTGACTACCGGCGAGCCACCCCCGGCCCCCGACAAAGCTTCACCGGCCTTCCTTTGCCCTGATTTGTCGGTTTTTATTTGGTATAAATTTCTGAAAAAACCCTATTATGGATTGGATAAATTGAATGTGATTTAGCTTGTGAAAAGCTAAATTGATTGTTTGATTATGTATATATGTGCTGTAAGATTTATTTGGATATGTTAATTGTATAGTTTAGGTTGGAATTTTGGAAATTGGATTTTTGGCCGGGTTATGCCCGAATTTTTCGGATTCGTCTGATTTAGCTATTTTTGATAAATTGATTATACAATATGTTTTAAAATGTATCTAATTTCATGTCGAAACTGTCAATTTGATAAATTTATGCAGAATTTGTCGGAATTTGATTTCTAGATCAAAATTCGTGTGTGATTAAATTGGGTCGCGTAATTGAGTCGTTCCGCTCAATTGATTTTATAATATCGTTTAAAATGTATTCAATTTCATATCGGAAGTGTTGATTTGGGAAAATTGTGTGTAATTAATCGGAATTGGATTTTTAGGTCAAAAATCTTGCGGGACTAAATTGGATTGTGTAATCGGGTCGTTTTATTCAATTGACTATACAATTTATATTAGAATATATTTAATTACATTTTCGAACCGCCAATCTATATATTTTAGCAAGAATTGATCGGATTTGTATTCCGGGCTCAAAAACCCTAATTGTGCTAAATTGGGTATTTCTTTTATTGGTTTTGATCAATTGATTATTTGATATGTTATAAAATGTGTCTAATTGCATTTCTAAACATTCAATTTGATTAAATTAATAGAATTGAACCGAATTGTATTTTTGGGCCTAAAACCCTAGATTTCAAGTGAGATTATGAAATTGATCATGTGTATAATTGTTTTTCTAAAATTAAATTTGTAGAAATAGTTGAAATGATCATAATTGCTTTCTAATACCTTTAATTTGAATTAATTAATTTGAATTACCTGAGTTTGTGTTGTGGGCTTTAAAACCCTAATTTTGAAAATGGATAGTCTTAAATTGGCTACTAAGAAGATTGTTTTGTTGAAATTAATTATCTAGATTTATCTAAAAGTATTTTAATTGTATTTTAAAACTATCAATTTAAGGTAATCGAAGTGATTTGGTTGATTCGTAGTTTAGGGATTAAAAACCCTAATATTCGGAGATTGTTTTATAAAATCAATTTTTTCTATGCGTCTCTTATCTAATCGGTTTCTGTCTTTGGGTTTTAAATAATTTAAGTTATGTTTTAATCTAATCGGTTTGGATTTGGTTCCATGCAAATGGTTGGTTTACCTATTTAGTTGTAAAACCTAATGAATAAGTTATCTTCGATAAATTAACTTATAATCGATTATCTTTCTTGGGCTTTCCAAATTAATTTGAAATGCTCTAAGTGTATTTTTATTAATCCGTTTTAATTTATATTTAATCTTAAATCTTAATAGAGCTATGTTTTTAAGTCCTAAGTTTTGGACATGTTTTCCAAGAAAAATAGTTTGTGACTCTTTGTATCGATTAAATTATAATAGTTGAAAGTATTGATCGATAGGATAGTTCTAACTTAGTTTTCGATGTCTATCGGTGATCTAGGAAAGCTTTATTGTGGATCCTCGAACTAGTGATCTCTCTCTCCCTCTTATCTCGCTTAGCTAGCTTTGGATCCAAGTAAGTCTCTACTTACCTCCACTTATGGGTGTTTCATAAGGATGTGGCTAAGGTTCCTACGTGTTATGTGACTTGCATGCCTTGGGTGCCTTGTATATATATCATGTCTTGTTGTGTATCACATGATTATCCTTAACGTGTTTTATGCGTAGCGCAGCTTGGAGTTAAGGTACGTGGTATGTGTTTTCTCATGACATGAATGTGATATCCATATGTGGTGATTATGATGTGCTGTGGCATGATTTAACCCTCTAGGACATGCATGTTAGGGTAATTATTATTATGACATGGAGATGAAAGGACAAAAGAAATAAATGGGAAGTGAGTTGCTAAAGGGGGGTATGAGGTTGACCAAAATGAATAAGAGATGAGAACTATGCATGGGAATTCTAGGGTTTGCATGGGAACTTCGAGAGTTTGCATGGGGGGGATAAAACTTGCATGGGGATGATCGTTACGTGAGAAAAGTTGTATTAAGATGTAAATAAGCTAAAGGGAGAGATGTGGAGTGTTTGGAGACTTGGGATGAAAAATAATACGTAGGTTGGTGTAAGGGTGTATAAGGGACCCGATTAGAGTTTTGGAAGGAAGTAGTAATCTGTAAAATGTGGAAGTAAAAATGATTAAGGGAGAGTGGAGTACGAGTTAAGAGTGGAAATTATTGTATAAGGGGTGATTATAGGTGTCACGGGAGAGAAGAGATATTGAGTGAAAAAGAAAGGGGTTACTTGTGGGAGAAGAAAGGTGCCAGGGTTAAAGTGGCCAACTAGGGTGTTTGGGTCACATGTGGAATCGAGGGGTAAAGCGATATGATTTGGGATTGGATCTAAAGGAGATGAGGTGTGAGATGATAAATGGAGTAATGGTAGTGTAAGTGAGAGAAAGTTGGGCCACATAGGTCCAATTAGGGTTTCCAAGGGAAAACCCTAGAGGGAGATAGCATGTGGAGTGGATCTCACGAGGTGTTGGTCCTTAACCCACACCCTTAGGAGTTGGTTTCCATTATGTGTAAGCGTAAAGGGGAATGGATATCGAGGTGTGATAAGGGGCGCAAGAGTCCCAAGATATGGGACGGGCTCTCCTAGGAGGATAAGTGTGGATAAAGTTAGCCATACATGTCAAGGGTAAAATACTTTCCAATAAGATATGTTAAGATACTAATTACTTAAAGAGGAAGATGTTGAGCCGGACCCAGACCGGTCCACTGGTGAATAATAGTGGTTAGGGCCAGGGTGCCCTACATGACCGGTCCACCGGCTATAATAGTGGCCAGGCACGTTTTGCCCAGCATGATTTCCAGTCCACCGACTATAATTGTAACACCCCCAAAATTCACTATTGAAAAATTTCGTTTTATTAAAAGATAATTACGGAAGCAGATAAATAAAATGTGAACTTTGGGAGTATTACTGCCACACTTAATACTAGACCGGTTCACTCATACCGTTCTAGTACCAAGTGCTAAGGCTAAGAAAATGAAATATAGCTTGAAAGAAATTCAACACACACAAATTAGAGTAGTGCATCAAATCGTTTACAAGAATAAAATCCACCAACGGTGGTTACAGTAACACATAACATTAAAAACAGGAATTTAAAGAGAAAGAGAAAACCCTAACGATACCGGATAACTCCTTACTCTCTTTCCCGTAGCCCACTTGAGTAGCACCTGAAAATACATGCAAGGGCACTGCCCATTGAATAGGCAGGGGCCCCATAAAGGGAATCCCTTCAGTACTACGGTACTGAGTAACCCTTTAATACCACACTTAAAGACAGGCCCCCATACGGCACATAATGCAAGCTACACACATAAAAAATGAGAGGTGCACACATAAAAATAACATGCATAATAATTCATAAATCACGATCGATACTTTGGGCCTTAAGCCATGTCATAGTGTAAGATCAATACATTCTGGCCTTAAGCCATTATTCCGTCACCATTCAATCAGTATCATATTTTATATCCATGTGAGTGCGAGGACCCCACTATTATAGCCGGTTGACCGAAAAGTATACACTCAGGGCAGAACGCCTCTGACCACTATTATTATCGGTGGACCGGAAGATAAACACACAGGGCCGAACGCACCTGACCATTATTATTTGCCGGTGGATCGGAAGATGGCCCCGAACGCACCACATTATTATTTCCACTATAAGTGATTAGTATAAGTGATTAGTATTTTTCCATAATCTTATTCACATACATAACAAATTTTATTGAGCTCGGGACCCCTACTATTATTACCGGTGGACCGGAATACATATAACTCATCATCCAGGGCACAACGATCCTGACCATTATTATAACCGGTGGACCGGTACTCATAATCACATACCAGGGCAACACGATCCTAGACCACTATTATATCTGGTGGACCGGTACTCAATATCACATACCAGGGCAACACGCTCCTGGACCACTATTATAACCGGTGGACCGGTACTCAATATCATAATCATCTGGGCCCGGCTCATTAATATTCCACTTTCAATAATAGTATCTTTCCTTTTCTTTAATCAGCACATCAGCCATATTTATTTACCTCGAATGGGAGATCAATAACCCGGGACACAAAGGTACACCGCTCGTACCGGTGCATATTAGCTACTCAGTACCCTTCAACCACGAACCCAAGGACACAAAGGTACCCTGGTCGTACTGATGCATAAAGCTAACTCATTACCCTACCGACAAGGACACCTAGTCCATAAGTATGCATACCCCCTAACTAGGTCCATAGAGCTAGAAAGAGTAAGATATAGGGCCTGGCTGGGGCACAAAGGCACACCAGCAAATACCAGAATAATCGTGGACTAAACCACGTCCTTAGGGTAGCGACCCCTAAGGAGTCACCATTTCCGATGTCGAGGTCTTCCACTTTAAGTAATAGTGTCTTAATTAGAGTGATCACGAAAAGAACGATAATCAGATACTTATTCACTTTCAATCGTTCCGATATCATTAGTCATTTCTTATTCAGATGATTATCCAGGATATCACAGAGAAATCATTAAGGCCATACTAATTATCAAATACTCTTACTTGGCTAATCAGCATTATTTGAATCATATTATAATGTTCCACAATCTCAAAGACATGTTAGGTACAAATTACTCATTTGCCCTTTACTTATATAATTGTTAAGTATCTGTTCCTTACTCGCCAAATTACCATATTACCCTTTAGGTTACATAATTACCAAATTACCCCTTATACGGTTTAGGTTACCAAGTTATCCCCTATACTTTTTAAATCACCATTCACTCCTCATAATTGCTACACTTATCATATTTCCCATTTGGATGGTTAGATTACCAAATCGCCCTTCTCCTTTGTTATAATTACTAAATTGCCCTTGAGTTGGATAAATTACTAAATTACCCTCCTTCATTATCATGATTACTATTTTGCCCCTTTAGTTGGTTAAATAATTATCACTTACCCTTTAATCGGCTAAATTACCAAATTGCCCCTTCAGTTGGATAAATTACCAAATTGCCCTTCTCCTTTATCATAATTACCATTTTACCTCTCTCAATTATTTTAATTGCCATTTACCCTTTTCAATTATCATAAATTCCAAATTAACCTTCCTCATAATTAATTTACCCTTCTTCATAATTATAATTACCAATTTTACCCTTCTCCATATTTAAAATTTCCATAATGCCCTTTAATTGGTTAATTTACCAAATTACCCTTCTATAGCATCATACTTATCCAACTGCCCTTCTACAATCAATTTTAATTGCTAAATTATATTTTGTCGTTATCATAATTACCAAGTTACCCCTTACTCCCAAGTTTACCATAATATCCTTTTATTTACAAAATTACCATTTTACCCCTTACATCCAATTTTACCATAATATCCTTTTATTTATGAAAATTACCACCATACATCTTTTACTTTACAAATTACTATTTTACCCCTTCACATCCAAGATCACCATTCTTACCACTTACTTATAAAATTACTATATTACGCCCTTGACTCCAAAATTACCGCTTTACCCCTTTTTACTTGTCAAATTACCATATTGCCCTTTTTCCTTCAAAATTACCCTAATACCCTTCTTTCTCACAACTTCTAATTTTTATCCTTTTACTTATAAATTATCATTCCACCCCTTTCTTTTGAAATTACCAAAATACCCTTTTTTCTTACAAAAATTACCAAAATACCCTTTTCACTTATAAAATTTCCACTCAACCCCTTTATTCACCATTTTTATGAATTTACTAACACTACATAAAATAATGGTATTAGTGCTTCATTCTTATCATCTAAGTCCACCAACATGTCATTATTCAACATAATACTCATTAGCAACTACCTACATTAGGTCACATACTTCATAAGCAAAATTACTAAAATACCCTTAGACAATAATATTACTCATGCATTATCAACATAATACATCATAAACAAGCATTTAACATTTCCATCAATAATCAAACTCCTTCCTTAATTAACATACCTACATGTGGCACAAAAGTTATCATGCTTTTCCTTTTTATCAAACAATATAAAAAACCATATACATATCATGCTAAGCACACCAAACAAGCATAAAATCATACTAAACCCCTAATGTGCTAGCATACGTTTTTCCATATATTTAAGGGAGGATTAACGATTACCTTAATCCCTCAAAATATCAAATCTTACCAAGAATAATTAGCAACTCAACACCTAAAAATAATATCCATCATATTATGTTAGAAATAAGAAATTAAAAAAAGGATAAAATTTTATAAAAATTTATTTAACAATAAAACACTTTAATTAATTATTAATATACCTCAAAAAATTTCCAAATTAAATCCAAAACAAGGGGGAGCTCACGCTACATGGGCAGCGTGAGTTTCATGCAAATCCATAGGGGAAAAAGGGCTCAAAGAGGGTGAAGGGAGCAAATTTTGTTATTTTCCGGGTTAGGGTCTTTAGGCTAGAAAAGAAGGTGGATGGGGGAGGTTCTAAGGCAGGGGAATGGTGCAGAAGTGAAGAGGGGGTGTAGGTGGAGGCTAAGGGTGGTTTCAAGGCGGCACAGGGCGGCGGAGGCGGCGGCGGCGAGGCGGCGAAGTTGGCTGCCAAGAAGGGTCGAGGTGGAGGAGTTGTGAAGGAAGGAAAAGGAGAGGGAAAAATGGAGGGGTTCAAGGGATGTTTTCGGCCAACTGATGCATAGCGGTTGTAGAGGGGGTTGCAGGGTGTCGAACGGTGGGTTGGATGGCGGCAGAGGTGGCTGGACGGTGGCGGAAATGGCGGTTGTAGGTGGCTCGGTGGTAAGGGGGAAAACTGGAGAGAAAAAGAAAAGGGTCGAGAAGGGAGGGAGTGTAGGGCTCGAGGGGCGGCGTGGTGGTGCAGGGTGGTAGTAGGTGGTGGCAGAAGGCGGCGCATGGGTTGGGCTTGGTGGTTCAAGTGGCGGCGGGCGGTGGCGGTCAAAAATGGGGGAAAGAAGGATGGAGAAGGAGAAAAGAGAGAAGAGGCTCGGGAGGAAGAGGTGAGGCTCGAAAAAATGGGGAAATGAAGGGCTTAGTAGATGAAGAAAAAGAAGAGGGAGAAGAGAGGGGGCAGGGCTGGCCAATCAGTGCTGCAGTGGTGGTAGGGCTGTCGGTTGGCAGGGGAAGAGGGAAGAAGAAGGAAAGGAAGAGGGGCATGCGGGGCTGTGGTCTAGGGCCGGTTTGGCTCAAAAAAAAGAAAGAAAATGACGGGGGAGGATAGAGAGGGAGAGGGAGGTAGGTGGTGGCCAAGTTGCAGGTGGCGACATGCTCGACCATGGAAGAAGAAATGGTCGGGCGTGGGAGAAGAAGAGAGGAGAAGAAGAAAGGGATGGCGGGCGGCTGGACCGGCGCAGGAAAGAAGAGAGTCGGCCGGTCTAGAAAAAAAAAATAAAGGAGGGCAGCTGGGCTGGACGTGCTGGGCGGCGCGCGAGGGAGAAGAGGGAGGAGGCGGGTCGAAGGCCCAATGCGTAGGGAGAAGGGAGAGCAGGCCGGGCGGCCCAAGGGGGAAATGGGAAAAAGGAGAAAAAGGATAAAAAGGAAAATGGAGAAATAGGGAAAATAAAGTAAATTAATTTATAAAATCATAAAATGTAATATTCTTGATAAATTATTCAATTGAATAATTTAATTCATTATAATCTAATATATTAGTTTAAAAAGGATAAAGTTGGTAAAATATTAGTTTTGAAAATACAATAATATGAAAATAGCAAAATATTTATTTTTAATTTATTCAATACTCTTATCCAAACTTACATACTCTAAAATCCATAAAATAATTAAAATAACTAATTTTAAAAGCAAATATTATTTCAAATAAAAGTTATTTATTAAAATATAGGTTTTCGAAATTTTCGTGGGATTACAATAATAGTGGGGGATTCCATGCTCAACAAACCGAATGCAATAACGATAAGACATAGGAAAGACACAAAGTAATTACAGTGAAACATCATGTGAGTCGGGGCCAGACCGGTCCACCGGCGGATAATAGTGGCCAGGAGCGTTCTTCCCTGCATGACCGGTCCACCAGCTATAATAGTAGCCAGGCGCGTTTTGTCCTGCATGATTTCCGGTCCATCGGCTATAATAGTGGGGTTCTTGCACTCACATGAATCGATAAAGACTATAATGTGAATCGATTATATTTACCAAAGATCTAAAGAATGAGTCTACTCGACTGGGGCTGGACATGTCCCTAAGTAATGTCCGTGAGGCTAAATGCCCGATTGGTTTGGTTTGGCGTTGTCCAAAAATGCCCGATTGGTTGGTTTAACATTATCCATAAATGCCTGGTTGGTTTATCTGAATCTCTTATCGGTTTAAGATGTTACATATGTTTCACATGTTATTATATGTGTATGGTAGGACTTATGATGTGGATATTGAGTATGCATAATATTGTATCAACGTAATGCACCATGATTCAATATGCACTTGATGTTATACCTTACGTCTCTCCCATAGGATAGGGTAGTGAGATTTACTTAGTATTGGACACGTACTGATACTACCTTGGTTGAATGGGTCCTGTGATGATCCACTGATGGTGGGGAGCAGACCTCTTGTGCAGGTTTAAGATCGGATACTGTATTTATTTTCGGAAGTTTCAAGTATTATATTTAAAATGTAAGGGCATTGTAATTGTCTTTTAATTCTATTGTACTCTGATAAGTTTTTAATATTTGGATTTATTTCACAGGTTCCGCTGATTCATTCAGCGATGCTTTTATTCAATGAAAATATTCACTTGCCATCTGCCGGTGGATATCTCCTTGTGGGAGTTTATCCTCACGGTATAGATGTTTGAAAGGTCTAGCCGTGCATCTAGCATGAGATAGATGGTAGACATTTATCTTGTGCTAGATGTGGCGGTAACATTCCCCAAATTCTATTTTAGCTTCCGCTTTACTCTTTCAAAAAGAAAAATTCAGGAGTGAAATTTGGGGGTGTTACAGGTTGCATGGCTAGTAAGGGAAAGGGAAGGTCAATAATAAAGCACCGGGGATTGGGGACATTTGGCCAAAAGAGGAAAAGGGAAAAGGAAAAGGAATAAGGGAGATGAGGGAGATGGGGAAAAGGAAAATGGGCTAGACTAGGCATGTAAGTTGAGGAAGAAGAAAAAGAAAGAATGAAGGGTGATGGGACAGGCTAGAGTGTTGCCTCATAAGGATAGGGAAAAAAGAAAGAAAAAAAAAATAAAGGAATAAAAAAGGAAAAGAAAGGAAAGAAAAGAAAGAAAAGAAAAAGAAAATAGAAAATATTGGGTTTAGAATTTGGTTTAATTTTTGGTTTAAATTTTAGGAAATTAATATAAATAATTATCTATCAAATATTAGAGGTTAGGGTTAGGCTAAAAATAAAATAACATGATCTGAAAGTTAGAATTTAGATTAATCTAAAATGTTCATTAATTGAGATAAAGATTTAATAAAATTTTAGAGTATTGCATCGCTACCCCTTTAAAAGAAGACTTTGTCCTCAAAATCAAAAGTGAAGATTAGGGAAGAAGAGAAGAATGATGTAAGGAAAGAAGGAGAAGTTAATGTTTAATTCACATGGAGTTGATACCATCCTACTAGTTACTACAATCTTAAAAGAAATAGAACCCTGAATAGCTAACACACCTATATGAAAGAGCTCAAGATGTGTCTTATGCATATCCTTCTCTATCTCCTAGGTTGCATCCTCTACTCCATTATGGATACATAGGATTTTCATGAGGGGAACTAAACACATCCGGGTCCCATGTATCTTAGTAATGAGAATCTGCAAGGTTCTCTTATTAGAGAATAACAAGTCATTGAGCCCAATTTACTTGGGTTTGATCACGTGGGAAGGATCTACAATGTACTTTCTCAAGTGCGAGATGTGGAAGATGTTATGAATATGGGAGAACTCCATTGGAAGTTCCAAGTAGTAAGAGATCTCACCAACTCTATTGAGGACCTCATAAGGATCAATATATCTCAGGCTCGGCTCTCCCTTCCTATGGAATCTATGCACCCATTTGGTAGATAAGACCCTAAAAATGACTCTATTTCTACCCTAAAAACCATCACTATAATGTTTTTTATTAGTATAGCTCTTCTATCAACTCTGAGCTACCAAGCTCCTATCCCAAATCAACTAAATATGCTAAGTTACCTCCTTAATCATCTATGATCCAAGTACAAAAGCCTCACTAATTTCCCTTAAACATAAAGGTGTTTGGCACTTCCACCCATGTAATGCCTCAAAGGGTGGCATCCTTATGCTAGCATGATACATTTTGTTGTATAAAAGCTTCACCAAATGTAAATAATCCTCCCAAAAACCTTGGAAATCCATAAAACAAGCCCTTAGCATAGCCTCAAGTGTCTAGATTGTTTTCTTAGTCTGCCCATCTGTAGATAAGTAAAAGGCAATACTCATCCTCGACATCATGCCCATAGCCTCTTCTAAATTTTCCTATAGTGTAAAAGGAATCCTAAATCCCTATCGGAGGCCATATCTATAGGTGTGCCATACCTTCTCATCATGAATTTTATGTAAGCATCAACAAACTAATCCATCCTCCAGGTCGACCTCATTGGTACAAAGACTTATGATTTAGACAACCTATCCATGATTAACAAAATCATGTTGCACCCACTATGATATTTTGGTAATCCACTCAAAAAATCTATGGAGATAGAGTCCCACTTCTATCCTGAGATATCTAAGGACTTGGATAATCTTATAGGTTTGTGATGCTTTATCCTAATCTTTTGAAAAGTTAGACATCTTGCCATGAACTCCACTACCTCTCGCTTCATGTGAGGTCACCTATAAATCTGTTTATGGTCCTTGTAAAGCTTATCCCCTCCTAGGTGAACATAATATGGAGTAAAATGACATTCCTCTAAAATCTGGTAGTTTAGATAAGCTCAACTATGAGGTACACATCAACAACTATTGTAGAAAATGCTTCCATCATCATGAATCTAAAAACCTTGGACTTGACTATCCTGTATCTTCTGTCGAATCCTCTTAGCATCCTCAGGTTATCCCACTAGGATCTCATTAGATACTATCAAAGTAGTCATCAAAGCACTTGTCGAAATATCAAAATCACCTTATTAGATCAACTTTGTCCTCATGTCATTGAGCTCATCAAGCAACCGATTAGCCACCACATAAGAATTCAAAGTGTGAGATGTCTTCCTAATCAAGGCATCTACAACAACATTAACCTCACCCTCATAGTAAGTGAACTCATTATCATTGTCATTCACTAACTCTTATCATCTCATATGCATCATATTCAACTCTTTCTTAGTGAATATATAGTTGAGGCTCTTATGGTCATTGAAAAATTTGCAATGTGTCATATATAGATAATGCCTCCATATCTTCAACACGGAGATGATCGCAACCAACTCCAAATCATGCGTTGGCTATTTCTTCTCATGTGACTTCATCTAACAAGAAGAATAACTTACTACCTTACCAAGATACACTAGCACACAATGCAAACCGTGCTTTGATGCAGCACTGTACACCTCAAATCCATCTTATCCTAGTGGTAGAGTCAAAATTAATGTTGTATTCAAACTCTTTTTCAGCTCCTAAAATGCACCCTTGAAGGTATTATTCTGCAAAAACTTGGTCATCTTCATCAAAAGGATCATCAAGGAACAAGCTACCTTTAAGAAGTCTAGAACAAAGCATGTATAGTATTGATCAAAACCCAAGAAATTATGAACCTTGAGAACGTTAGTGGGTGCTTTCTACTCTGTAACTACAACAATCTTTGTCGAATCTATGGTGTCTCCTCCTATTAACACCTCATTTCCTATAATGGAAACCTCCTGAAGCTAGAACTCATACTTGGAGAGCTTGGCATTTATTCTATGCTCTCTAAGGAGTGAAAAATTGGTATATAGGTGTCGCTTATGCTCTTCTATGCTCTAAGAGTACACCATTGATGAACAAAATAACAAATTGATTGAAGAACAGCCAAAAAAATCATCATCATCAAGTCCATAAATATGATAGGTGTGTTGGTGAACCTAAAAGGAATTACCATGAATTTATAATGCCTATAGTGTGTCTTAAATACCATCTTCATGATGATACATCTACAATGCACAACTACTGGTAACCCAATCTCATATCAAACTTTGAGAAGATTGCAACACCCTAAAGCTAGTTAAATAGGTCATCAATCCTCTAAAGTGGATATCATTTCTTCACCATCAACTAGTTTAAACCTCGATAGTCAATACACAAACAAAGGCACCCATCTTTCTTCTTCATGAAAAGAACTAGTGTTCCTCATTAATATGCACTTGGGTGGATTTACCCATGATCCATCAAATCCTACAGTTGAGTCTTCAAATCCCACAACTCTACTAGTGTCATCTGGTAGAGTGCCCTCAACACTTTTTCCACCCATAATACTAGCTCAATGATAAATTCAATCTCGTGCACTAGTAGCATACAAGGTATCTCTTATTGGAATACATCTAGAAAGTCCTAGGCAATAGGAATATCTTCTAATGCCACCACCTCCTTGTTCAACTCCTAAACACTACATAAGTACTTGGGATAAACTCTCTATACAAAAGAATATAATGTATGGGCAGATATGCCCTTCCTCATAGTCCTAGGCTTTTATCTCCTATAGTAGACCCTAGTACCTTGAGATCCCCATAACACTACTTACTCCTCTATGCAGTCTATCACTGCTCAGTATCTCCCTAATGTATCAATCCCTAGGATGACATCAACGTCTCATAGGTCCATCTGAACTAAGTTTACTAAGAAGTTTACCCCACTTATCTCTAAGGCTACATTTGAGCAGATCCTAGTGCAATCCAATCTATTCCTAGAAGGCAACATGACATATGTAGCCAAAATAGCAAATGGGAATAAGGTGGCACTAGCAATAAAGGTAATCAATATGAATGACAAAGACACACCTAAATCATACTACACATGCATTAATAATGAAAGGTTGGTGAACATACTAATAACTACATCTAGTTTCTGATCAGCCTCTACCTAGCTAATGACATTTAAGCATTTGCCTAACTAGACTCCTTAGTATCCTCCTCAATACCCTCTAACACAGTAAGTTTGCCCTCCTCTCTAAAAGGATGGTCAAGGGCCCTATAGTATCCCTTAGCTAGGTTATGCCTCATTTGGGGAAGGTGACCTCTGCTGAAACCATTATATCGATAGTTGGTAGATCTGCTACTAATAAGCCTATTATTGCAGTACCAATGGTCCTCTCTACTAAAAATAGCATCCCATTATTGGAATTAACCCCTCTAGCACTGAAACTTGAATGAATGATGCATGGTCTTTCCATAAAGTCTATAATGAGCAAGTTTACCCTCATAATCTTGTCCTATATGATCTCTACCACACCGTTGATGGAGAAAACATCTCGGCAGCTTCTAATATATGATAGGACCATCAATTTGACTCCTCTATTGGAACCATAGAGGCCCACCACCTCAAAACTAGATCCTACCTCTAAAGCTCTGTGTCTCTAGCTTCATCATACCTAGGATGGAAACCTACTTCTAGGCCATTGTAATGGTGACAACGTCCACTCATATAAGGTGGATAAGTCCTCGAAGGTCAATGCACCCATTATTCTATAGATTTTATGGATTCCCACCTTGAACTGGTAGACCACCTTCAACTCATTCACTGATATGCCCGGTGCAAACATTAGTACCACCATGAAGTGGGTATGGTACTGTGTCACAGTCATGCCTCCCTACATAAGCTGTATAAACTCCTTAAACTTGTCCTTCTTGTGGTCCTTTTAGTAAAAATTGGTACAAATTGTCATCTTGAAGTACTCCTAGAAATTAACAATCCTCTCTACACATTACGATGTACCGATAAGGCATCTATGGCTCCATAGAGAAATAAAGTTGTTATGCTCACCTTCCAAGAATTTACACCGTTGAACACCTCATAAGTCCTTTCCACGTCCTGAATCCATCCCTCTAAGATGACTAAATTCTCATCACCAACATAGATTACGGGATGATGAATAGTAACTCTCTAAAGTCAGTCCTCTCTAATAACCTTGTATGGGTAATATGAAGCGGTAGCTTAATGTAACAACTCCATTTTTTACTATAAAAAAAATTGTATTAAAATAGTGCAAAAGCAAGAAATACTAAACATACCTAGGAAAAATGAGGTGCTATAACCATACCTAACACAGGATAGACGTTAATCATCCATCCCATATTAGATATAAGGCTAAAACCAAACCATCTAATTTAAAGTAGAGTGTGTAAGATTAAGTTACATAAATATTTAAAAGATCATTTACAAAAAAGGACCTTAACAGTCCCTGATAAAGTCTCAAGCCCCATATCCAAGCTGAGGTAGGCACACTACTGGCCATCCCTAAAAACCTATACACGACCTTTTGCTCGTGAGGATGAGCAGGTGACCAATTAAATTGACACATTAGTATACAACATACTGAGTAAGCTAAGTTGACTCCTCAATAGAAGTCATAAGCATACAAGTCCAATCATGACATAGAAATCATACTTAACATGTGTCATGCTAATGGCATATAAGTAAGTGCAGTAATGCATCAAGATTTATTATCATGCATAACTCAAGCAACTCTGAATGTATCATGCATATCTTCATAGAAAAATATCATGGATAATCACTCACATATACTAAGCAAATTATTTCAAATAACCACTATAGTTTATTTCCCAACTTAAGCCATTAGGTTATTCCATTTCTTATCCATATTATGATATAGTTCATCACCTAGCCATCCATCCTAATTATTATCCAGTTATTCATTCAAGTCATTATCCAAGTATTCATTCCAACTTTTATCATTATTATTATTCAAACCATTTGTTTCAACTATTATCTAATTATTCATCATGGAGCGATCGATTGTGCACCACCCTATAGTCTCATATACCATGGAAGCCTATACAAACCAAGGGACATAAAGTCCAGCCCAAAGCTAATAACCACAATGGACATAAGTCTAAACCGAATCCAACCATAATGAACATATGTCCAAGCTGAAGCCAACCAATATTGACATAAGTCCAAGTCGGAGCTAACCACTTAGGTAACCATGCCCTTTAGTATTGATACCCCCTAGTATATAATCAGTTTCTAGAGTATGTAAGGTATAGAAATCTACTAGGATCTCACTCAAAGGTAAAGCCCAAAGGAACCAATAATGTCCGAAGGAAAACTAACCCTAGGAAGTTAATCGAGGATCGGGTAACCCAAAGATATACACAACTCAATTGTCTTTTGCTTTACATGATTACTAAACTACTTATGAGGTTAAGTGATAACACAAGGCCCATATAAGAGTATGCAAGACAATCATATATTTCTTCCATATTAGAATTTTCCATTCCCCAACCATGTGTGGGATTTTCATTTATGCTTGTTCAATATTAATCATGCTCATTATATTGTTCCATTCAATCATATTCCTCATTTCGCCACCCTATTTCTCAAGACTCAGCACACTTCATACGTTGTACACTATTTAAGCCTTTACAATACCCATTGAGTATTTCATAAATCATGGTCCATTTAATCCATTTGTTAGGTCATTAATCCATGATAATATATTTTTTTATCCATTAAATAATCATAAAATAATCCCATGAATAGCCTCAAAGCATATCCAAACTAAGAAGAACAAAATCACACTAACCATAGGAACAAGTCGATCAATCTGTCCTAACTAATCATTCATTTTGGACCAACTAGTCAATCAGTTTACCTTAACCAAACCATTTTTTTCCTTAATTCCTTTGATCAGTTTAGGAAAATTAGTCAACTTTTCATACACCAATCAATTGGTTCTACCCAACTAGCTGATGGATTTAAGTAGAGAGCAATACTAAGGCCTCTGCTAGTTTACCGATCAATAGGTTAGGTTAACTGGTCGATTGATTTGACCTAACCAATCAATCGATTTACCTTCCAATAGAACCAAATAGTCATTTTCATGTAGATCACGCATATATATCTTTATCATACCACATTGGGATGTGTTATTACATTACATAACACATTTTTAGCTTACTTTTAGTTCCATATCTCATCATTTATCATCACAAGCCAATCGCTCCTCAAGATTTATTCTTTTCACCCATCATACATAATCTAACCATCAAAGTCCAATTCTATAAGTTATATATTCATGCCAACATGTAATATCAAACATA
Organism: Tamarix chinensis; assembly: GCA_030549775.1. Lineage (NCBI taxonomy): Eukaryota > Viridiplantae > Streptophyta > Magnoliopsida > Caryophyllales > Tamaricaceae > Tamarix > Tamarix chinensis. Next base: position 56,983,584 of record CM060177.1, on the reverse strand, counting down.
AAGAGTATCATATCATGCATGATTATTCATAACCCATTTTAGAAGCAAGAATAACTTACTTGATGCAGGTAAAACTTTCCTTAATAAGAACACTCAACTTGTGAAATGCTCAACTTTCAAAACCTTGAAAATAATAAGTTTTAACACAAAAATTCGTGAATAAATTTTATAAATTCAAACTAGAAATAGAAAGAAAATAATGAGCATACCACACCTAAAGGAAAAATAGAAGATAACTCAAGTGAACCACTCAACCTTTTTTCCTAATTCTAAATCTTTCTTACCTAACAATTAAAATAAGAGGGAGATAGAAAAAGGTTCAGAAGAGTAAAAGAAATTCAACTATAAGATTTGAAGTGCAAAGGGAGAAGGTGGATGCTAGAGAGTTAAGTATTTCGGTAGTTCACAGAAGGGTGAATAAAATGTCAATTAGGGCTATTCATAGCCAACAAATCAACACAAATCACAAGTATAGTCAGGAATAGATCAAAACCCCTAATTTTTACCATCCAAATTCAAGTTAAACGGATAGATTTCATCCAAGATTTGTTGACCTATCCTCTAAAACTCAAATGGTAATTATGGAGGAGTGTAGGTCAATTAGTCCAAAAATGCAACACATAAGGTCAACATGGAAGGAATCTCCTAGGTTTACAGAATTAAGTCTAAGGTCGAAGTAATGATCTTAGAATTATGCATAGAAAAGAGGTGGAAGCAGATAAAGCTGAGGTCATCTCCCCCTCCCCTCAATTATCTTAATTAACTTTTCAGATTCATCTAAGGTAATATTTGTGGGCCATATGCATCATAAAAATGTTGAGAATCTTTTAGAAACAATTTAGCATGGGTTAAAAAAGTTCCATTTTAATATAAGAAATTTTGCCAAAAATTTGAGTTTTAAAAATATACCCAGGTTGACAGACCAGTCGATAGGTTTAGCCTACCAGTCAACTATTCTATAGACCAATCGATCCATTTCTTCAACCAATTGATCGATTTGGTCAAGTAAAAACCATGTTATTAAAACGATGAACCATTCGATCAATTCATGAAAATAATTGATTTGTTCACAAAAAAACTTATATAATTTATTTTTACCACCTCATTTCAAATCTTACTTTATTTCCAACCCAATTATAATCTAATATCAAAATCAAACTCCAAAATTAGCATAATTTCTCATTCAAAATACTTACAAAAAATATGGGGTATTACATTAAAGATAAGGTGGTGGTGACATGTGCCTGATAAACTTAATGAAGGCTTCAAAGATATCCTCCAAGTGACACACATGGCCATCCAGGGCATAGTGAGCTAGCTATAAGACAGAAATCACATTTAGATAACACATTCCTATATTACTAACACATATTACACAAATCATATGTAAATGACACCTAAGCCACCCATTATTGATTTCCCACAAGTTAATATGGGTTTTTGAACAAATGATATTTTTAAAATATGAAATAAATTGATAAAATCATAAAATGAATCTTTTAAAAACCAATTTTTTGAAATAAAAACACAGTAATTAAAACTAAAGCCCTAATATCATCTTGTAACACCCCAAAATTTGTACATGAAATTTTTTAATTAAGTAGAAGCATAAAATAAAGAAATTAGATGCTAAAATTGTGCTCAACCTAAGTTTGGCTTACCATGACATCCTCATATTAAATATAAGGTAAAATAGTTAAACATTCAAACAAAATAAAATAGAGAAGGAGATAGGTCTCATAAAATTAAAGAAAAGTTTTGGAGGGTTACTATGAGTATAAGGACAAAATGCACAAAGGATTACAATGGGAACTAAGAGCCTCAAGAGGTATTTGGGTTTGAAGTTGTCAATGGGATAACCCAAACTACAACCTAAAACCGAAAGATATATTCAACACTCTTCCCTAACAAGCGCATCAAAAGTAACATAGTCATCTAACGGGTCCTTACATACCTGTATAAGTTCAATTGGGTTCTTTTCTAGTGGGAATGATTAGAGCCCATAAAAGGATGATGAGTATATTACATACTAAATAAAGTAACAATATTAACAAGAAAGGTCATACACAATCATCATATCAAAACAAGAGATAAATGTGCATATAGAGTAATAAAAAGGTACCAAATCATTTATTGATTTTCAGACCTTACAATAATAATGGTATGATCATTATCCATAGTATTCTTCACATTAATTTTAGGGACCCTACTATTCTCAATCAGTGGAATGGTAGTATAGATATACAAACCCAGGGCATAAAGCTCATGACCACTATTCTCAACTAGTGGAATGGTATTATAAATATACAACCCCAAGAAAAAAATGTTGTTGGACATTATTTTTAACTGGCGGAATGGTATCATAATATATATCCCTAGGGCAAAAACCTCATGGACATTATTCTTGTCTGGTGGAGCAAATAGATACAATGAGTCCTAACTCACATGATATTTCACTTTAAGTGATTAATATCTTATCAAAGATTACGAACATCCAAATGATTTATTTAATTTGAGTTCAGGGTCCCCACTATTCTCAAATAGTGGAACGGTACCAATAAATACAATCCAAAGGTATAAAGCTACTAGCCAGTATTCTCGCCTAACATATCGAACATGTAAAATCGGTATTAACTCATATAATCTTTTATTATAAAGAATCAATTTATTATTTGTGATTATTTATTCCAATGTCATCATAAGAATAAATACATAACCATGCAGGACAAATATCCCAACATATCCTCCCACGTACAAGTTATATTCTCCTAAGAAGACCTAATTCCCCAAATCTAGTATAACCTCTCCCCTAGTACTAATTTTATCACATAATTCTATATCAATCCTTAAAATATTATTATTAACAACATAACAAAAAATCAAATTCTAACTCTTATTTTTTACACATGCAATAGTAGCCTACCTTTAGTGTTACTATTTACATTTCCTATAAAGCCTAAATTTCATAATTTAATTATAACTTTTTCCAAAAAATCCACATGGCCAACTAATTTCATATAAGTCCCCAAAATATTATTATTGAAATCATATACAGGAATTAAGGTTCAGATCCCATTTCTTACACATGAGATAACATCCTACCCATAGAATTACTATTCATATTCCCCCACAAAGCTATTTTTATCATTTATTAGACTTAGATCATTTATATTCATTCCAAACTTTACATATAATATACTTAACCCATTTTACACCATTTACAACATTAAAATTCCTTCTTCTTTTTTATTTTTAACCCATATTGACCAAAATTCCCCTAAAATGGCTAAAATATCCATTCACACAAGGCCCACATAACATGCAAGTAAGGCATCCACATACTTGTTCTGTCTTAACCATTTCCATTCCCCCAACCATGTGGTGGGATTTCCATTAATGCTTCATCAATATTAACCATGCATTAGATATTATTTTAAGCCAAAAATCTAGATTATATTACCCTTTAAAGTTATAAAATACTTATTTGGGTTTTCCCAATAAGTCCTTTACAAACATATACTCAATATGCCATGAAGTATGCTCCATTTTAACCATCCATTAGGTTGTCAATTCATGTCAAAGGCTGTATTTCACTCAATAAATAATAGTATAATAGCATTTGGCATAAATCACATAATCTGGTTGAACTAATAGATCCGTTTCACCAACTAATCAATCAGATTAGGCCAACTAATTAATGGGTTTGTCTTTGCCAAACCCAATATTCCTTATAACTCATCAATCAATTTGAGCAAATATTTTGACAATTCTGAGACTAGTCAATTGGTTATGCCAAAACTGGTAGATGGGTTTGAGCAAAGAGAGACCAAGGTCACCAAAGTCCCACCAATCAATTGATTTGGGCTAACCAGTTAATAATATAAGGATTAATCAATTTGTTTAACCTAACCAGTCGATTAGTTTGCCTTTAAACAATAAAGAATATATATTTTTCATGTGAATCATACTCTAAAATCCTACCAACTCTGAATTGAAACATATTATATCATCTTGCCAACATTTTACCTACTCATAAACTAAAATAAGTTGCACATTAGTCAAATCAACCTTATTTCTCTAAAATCATACATTCATCTTAGGATTCACAAATAAATCAACATGCATTAATCAAGAACCAAATGTTCATTTAGACCTAATAAATTATCACTTTAAAGAATACACCATCTCACATGCTTAATTGGGCCACATTTTATAGGTATGGATGGCTTACTTGATGTAAGAAAAAAAATTCAACAAATGGGAAAACTCAACTTGGAAGATTCTTAACTTCCAAACATTTATATAAGAAAGTTAAAACTTCAAAACTTAGTAAATCTTTTCACAAACTAGAACTCTATTTAGGAGAAGAAACAAGCCTACAAAACCTAAGGAAAAAAAAAGAGAGGAAGATTATGCTAAGAGAGACTCAACTTCCTCCTAAATCTAACCCTACCTTACTTAAATAAAAATAAGAAGAAGCTAGGGAAAAGATCATAAGAGTGAAAAGGATTCAAAACTAAACTTGAAGTGGGGAGAAAATAACATAAGTGCTAAAGAGTTGGGATATCTCAGAGATTGAAAGACAAGTGAGTGGAAGAGATAATTAGGGTAATTTGTAGCCAATGAATCATGTCCATAATGAGAAGGATTGTGCAATAGGTCAAAACCCTAGTTTTTACTATTCTAACTTTAGCTAAATCGGTGAATTTTGTTAAAGATAGGTTAACTTCCCTTCTAGAGCTAAAATAGTAATTTTCTGGAGAATGTAGGTGGGATTTGCCTAGAAAAAATCAAACACAAGAGCTGTAATGCACAAACAGCATAGGGTGGAATCTCCCAACTGAGTAAAGATAGTATGGGAATCGAAGCAATGGTTCCAAAAGTGTATATAGGAGAAAGGTGAAAGAAGACAAAGATGAGGTTAACCTCCTCCTTAAATCAATTCGAGGTAGTAGCTGGAGCCTAATACATAATAAGAAAGGTTAAGAATCTCTAAAGAATAGCTTGGAGTGGGATTATCAAGATTTCATTTTGGTATAAAAAAATTTATCAGAAAAATTAAGTTTTGAAAATATACTCAGTCTGACCAACTAGTTGATCAATTCGGCCTACCAGTCAACTATTCTACTGACTAGTCGATTAATTTCCTAAACTGGTCAATCAACTTAGTCAAAAAACATCCCTTAGCTGAAATGACTAACCAGCCGATTGGTTCACCTAAAAACTCATTTTATTCAATTTCTAAGACTTATTTATATCAAGTTTTTCATCAAACTCAATAATAGTGCAAAATCCAAATTAAATATTATCAAATTTTAATAAACACTACAACTTTTGTCAACATATCTTACAAAAAAGATGGGTATTACTACATTATCCCCTTAAAGAAGTTGCAACCCTAAAGCCTACTAACCCAGTTTTAGGCATAGTACAAAACACACAATAACTCACATAGCACATTTGGCAAAGTAAAAGGGGCGCCATCCTTTAAAATAAATACCACACCAACAGACATCACACTTAAAGAACATCTCTAGGCACTTTGCTTGAATCTCCTCCTTAGTCCTCTAAGTTGCCTCCTCGACATCATGCTATGACCAAAGGACATTTACTAGAAGAAAACTTTTTGCTAACATCACTCGGGTCTTCTTACCCAAGATACTTACTAGTCATTCTTTGTAAGTTAGAGACTCATCAAACTCTAGTGACTCCAATTAGATGAAATGCAAAGGATCTTTCACATACTTCCTCAACGAAGATACGTGGAAGAAATTATGCACATGCGATAATTCAATTGGTTGGGCTAAGTGATAAGCGACCTCACCAACTTAACCCACAATCTCGTATGGCCAAATTGTAACACCCCTGAATTTACTACTAAAAAATTCATTTTAAGCGAAAGCTTACAATCAAATAGTTGGGTGTCACTGCCATAATTGATATAAGTCTAGCTTACCCCACCATCCTTACGTCTATCACAAGGTAAAACAATTTAGAGAATTTAAAAAAATGATAAAAAGAAATGAGACAACTTTTAATATCATCAAATAATCATTTGGAGATAAACTTTGATTACTATATCAAAATACATCAAAAGGGATCCCATGGAAATGAGAGTCCAAAAAGATATCTGGGTAAAACTATCATCTAGATAACATAACTCTACACCCAACACTGATATGAATAACTCACTCCTCCACATATATAGCATCAAATGCTACGAAATTATCCACCACATCCTCATTGACTTGCACATAAATATCTGGGTTATCTACTTATTAGAGTGAGCAGCACTCATGAAACAAATGATCAATAAGCTACGTACTGAGTAAGGTAACAGTACATTCAAGCAAGATTTCAAGAATTCTCATAAGAAAATCATACATGTGTAATTCAAAGAATACTAGATAATTACTAATTCTAGGTCTTTTATTAGATATACCATATTTCAATCTTTTATTTATGTTGAGTTCAGAGACCCCACTATTCTTAAACTAATGAAATAGTCTGAAACACCTCTCGAGGACAACACACCTGAGCCACTATTATTATCCAGTGGAACGGAGCCATCACCTATTAGAGTAAAATACTCCCAAGCTACTATTTTTAAATGGGGAATGGTCTGAATCACCTTTTGGGGACAACACACCTAAGCCACTATTATTATTCGATGGAACGGACTCAACACCTCAGTCCTAACTTATGCAGTCTTTCACTTTAAATGATCTGTATCTTTCTATTTATACTTTAACTCTTAATCATATTCTCATTCACGTTGAGTATAGGGCCCCACTATTATTAATGTGGTGGAGCGGACTAAAGCACCTCTTAGGGACAACACACCCGAGCCACTATTATTATCCGGTGGCATTGAGCCATTTAAACACCTCTGCCCAACTCATGTGATCTTTCACTTTAAATGATTAATACCTTATTCAGAGTTGATTGTATATTACCATGTTTAACTCATATAAATGCACAAGACATACAACTTAGCAACATAAGTACTACCATGTAATTATCCTCAAATGATCATATCACCCTCAAGGTATGCAAGACAATCGCATTCTCCCAAAGCCTTATGAAACCCAAAACTTATGAATTTCCAATCAATATCTAAAGTACATATCCTTAGTTTCCAATAGACATCTTGTATCCAACATTATACCCAAATATGTATTTACCAAATTTTATTACTCTTAAGAACATCATTTCATAGCATTTCCATAAATAAATTATTCATTACAACATACTCAACAAAAAAAGCAAATACAAAAATACAAGTATCACATGAATCCCTAGCTACGACATGTATCCTTACCAATAATGACACCAAGCTCTATGCATGTAAATTTTATACTTCCTCTGAGATCACCGAAAGATTACCGGAATCAAATGGAAGCTTAAATTATATGGAAGAATGAGTGGTAGAGCTATGGTTAAATTTTGGTAGTGTTTGGATAAGATTTGGAGTGAAAATAGGGGTACACGACTAAAAAGAAAGTTACAGCCAGGTAGTGTAAGAGTTGTACGACTATGCAGCAACAGTGCACAATAGGTTGAGGGAAGGAAAGACGCATGGCTAGGTGGCAATAAAATACATGGCCAGACAGTATAAGAATTACATGGCTATGTAGTAGGGAATCTAAGAATTGTATTACTATGTAGTAGGCGGTGCACAGGCTATGCACTCTGCAATGCTACAATGAACGAGGGGGAAATAGAAGAAAAAAGAGGCAGTGGTTGACGGCAATGGCCGATGAAGAGGAGGGAGAAGGTCGGGGCAACCTTGGTGGTTGGTCCACCAGCCAAAGGGTGGTGAGTGGTGGCTTAGGTGGTGCTCGGTGGTGGATTGGGTGGTGTGAATGCTGAAAATAGAGAAGAAGGAGGAAGAAGAAGGAGAAAAGAGAATGAATAAAAGAATAAGGTTGGGGAGCTGATGGATGATAATAAAATGGAGGGATAGAGGGGTATATATACTATTAAGGTGGTGTGCCTTAGAGGAGAAAATGGCAGGGGGTGACGACGATGATGATGATGACCTGCTGAGAAGAAGAAAAAGGATAGGGATGATGGTGATGATTGAAATTGATGGAGATCAGGCAACGGCATAAGAGGGTGATGATGAAGAAGAAGATGTGCACAAGAGATAAAATCAGGGAGTGTGATGGTGATGGTGTCTGTTGGTTGAAACAGAGCGGTAGTAGGAAGAATAAAGAAGAAGGAAGAGAAGAGTGGCAGGGAAATTGATGCTGGTGTGCCGAGGAAGAGAAGAAGAAGAAGAAGAAGAAGGCAGCACGTGTGATGGTAAGGATGGCAAGGATTGTGTCGTGGTGCATGTGGGAGACAAGATAATGGGGGTGGTGTAGAGGCAACCAAGTCCTTCACATCATAAAATCAGCACAAGAGAAGAAGGGAGAAGAAAAGAAAAGAAAAGAAAAAGGAAGAAAAGGGAAGAAGGGAGGAAAAGAAAAGGAAAAAGTGATAGAAGGGTTAGGGAATTAGGATCAGATTAGGTAATTTCATATTATCTAAGTAATTAGGATTAGTGAAAATTTTGGTGGATTTTGATTTTGATTTACGAATTACGGTTTATCTGAGTTAAGGTTCGATTTTTGTTAATGTTTCAAGATTAAGAAATTAGGTTAAGGCTAAAAATAAGATTTCTTGAAGTTAAAATCAAATTAGGCACTAATAACACATCATTAGGCTAAGTAAATTTTTGGGGTATTACACAAATGTACCTTGGACTAAGCTTACCCATTCTATCAAACCTCAATACCCCCGTAGTGGGAGAGACACTCAAAAGGATTCTATCACCCACCTTTTGACCATCGATCCATCTTCTCAAATCTATGTAGCTCATCTATCGATACTAGGATTCTCTCATCTGGTCATAAATCATCCAAATATTCTTTGTCATGTCCTCAATTATCTTTATTCCCAACATAATTGTCTCACTAATATCACTCCAGCACAAGGGACTTCAATACTTCCTATTATACAAGGCTTCAAAAGGTTCCACCTTGATACTACCATAATAACTATTGTTATAGGAGAACTCGATCAAGTCTGGGCGATCCTCCCAAATACCCCAAAAAACCAACACACATACGCGAACCATATCCTCTAAAGTCTGAATGGTACTTGTGATCTAACTATTTGTGGTTGGGTGAAAAGTAGTACTCATCATCAACTAAGTCCCAAAAGTAGCTTGTAACTTTTTTCCAAAATTGTGATAAGAATCTAGAGTCTCAATTTGACATGATTTCCTAGGGACCCCATATAGTCTCATAACATGCTTCCTATAAGTATTTGATAGCTGCTCCATACTCTACATCATCTTCATTGGTATGAAGACTATTGACTTAATATGCATATTCACAATAGCCCATCTAGAATCAAACCCATTACAAGTCCTCAGAAGACCCACCACAAAGTCCATCGATATACTAGCCCACTTTTCTTTTGGAACTTTTAGTGGTTGTACTAACCTTATTGGCCTTTTATGCTCATTCTTGACCTTCTAACAGGTCAAACATCGGGGTAACAAAATATTCCACCTCCCACTTCATACATGGCTACCAATATACCTTCTTTGAATCCTTACAAAACTTATCCCCTTTAGAATGGATGGAATAAGGCATACAATGACCTTCTTATAGGATTTTCCTCATAAGCTTGGCACATCTCCATGGTATATACCACCTACTATGGAATCTAACACTAATATCCTCGTGGAGCTAAAACCCTTTAGCTCAACCTTCTCTAATACCCTGTTTGATCCTTTTGAGCTTAATATCACCAAGTTGATTAGCTTGGATCTCCTCAAAGATTGAAGGTGTAACAGTGAGTTTAGTCATTCTTGCCTCCAAACTACATGAGATGATCAACTCAATATTTATCCCCCTAAGCTCTTAACATAGATGATCTGACAACACAATCATGCTTAAGGAATGTAACATCTTCCGACTAAGTGCACCTATAACCAAATTGGCCTTATCCTTATGGTAGGTTAATTCTAGGTCATAATCCTTAATCAACTCCAACCATCGCCACTCTCTCAAATTGAACTCCTATTGTGTGAAGATGTATTTGAGGCTCTTATGATCGGTTTAGAACTTGCACTAAACCCCATAAAGGTAATTTTTCCAAATCTTAAGGGTGAACACCACTATGGCAAGTTCTAAGTTGTGTGTTAGACAGTTCTGCTCATGTTGGTTTGGTTGTAGGGAAGCATACGCCACCACTACCCATGTTGCATCAGCAAGCAACCAAATCCATTCTTAGAAGCATTCTTGTATACTTCAAAACCATAAGATCCACTAGTTAATATGAGCACTAGGGCAATAGTCAAACACCTCTTCAACTCTTTGAAAGCCTCACCACACTTATATTCCACTGAAATCATGTAACCTTTTTTAGTCCATGGACAATAGATCTTTGAGAAGTCTGCAACAAACCTATACTAGTAACCTGCCAACCCTAGAAAGTTGTGCACCTCCTTAATAGAAGCTGGTGCGGGCCACTCGAACCTATTCAAACCTTGGAAGGATCCACTACTATCCTATCCTTTGAAATTACTATCTAAGGAACTCCACAGCCAAAACTCACACTTCGAAAGCTTAGCATACAACTGGTGTGACCTTAATAAAGCTAAAATTTATCTTAGATGTTATTCGTGCTTTTCCCAATCACTATAGTAGAAGAGGATGTTGTAGATTAACACCATAATGAACTAATCCAAAAATGTTCAAAAAAAATTGTTCATGAAGGATATGAATGGTGTTGGCACATTAGTGAATCCAAAAGGCATTACTGTGAACTCATAACGGCTATATCTTGTCTGAAATGCAATCTTCGGAATGTCTTGCTCTATTTTGCTCAATTGATGGTAACTTGACCAAATATCAATCTTAAAGAACACCTTAGCTCCCTTGAGTTGGTCAAAAAGGTCATCAATCCTTGGCAATGGATAACAATTATTCACCGTAACTTGATTTAGGCCTTAGTAATTAATTCATAATCTAAGGTTCTCATCCTTTTTCTTCACGAATAGGACTAGCATTACTCATGGCTATATACTTGGTTTAATGTGACCCTTCTCCAACAATTTCTCTAACTGAGCCTTAAGATCTTTCATCTCTACAAGTGTCATTCGGTATGAGGCATTAGATATTGGTATCATCCCTAGCAATACGTCCATGATAAACTCAACATCTAGAACAGGTGGTACACTTAGAATCCATCAAGAAATACAATAGGATACTCATGGATTACTACAATTCACTCAAATGGTGCCTTAATGGTCTCAGTATCTTGAACACTACATAAGAAGAATGAATACCCCTTAAGAACAAGAGTACTCATCACAATTGCCAATATGACCTTTATAAAAGGGTTAAGTTTCCTCTTCCAATATGAGATCCTAACACTCTTGGGTCCTCGTAAAGACACATTCCCGTGCACAATCTATCAATGCTCAGTACATCCTCAACATATCCATTATGACAATTATATCAAATTTGTGGAATTTGATATCCATAATATCTAATGGAAACTTTACTCCCCTAACTATCAAGGATACCCCTTTATAGAACTTAGAGCATGCAATTTTATCCACTAAAGCAACACAATAGAAGTGGAAATACTACTAGAATGAGATAATATAAATCTAACTATGAATGTGGATGGCACAATAGAATGTGATGCATAATATTTGACCAAAAAAATTATGGAAATGTAGATAAAGTAAGCATACCACTCACCACTATAGCTTTTCCCTCTACCTCTAACTAGCTAGTCACGTCCAGGCATCCTCCCGAAGGAACTCTCACCACACTAGCTGATCCCTGACCATATGAAAAGGTGTGGGGTTGCTGACCTTTGGGCAAGTTATATGATTAATAGCACTAGTGACTGATTAAAGAACCCTTAGAATCTTTAGTTGTGACTGTTTTATAGATTTGGTTCTATAAGCTTGGCATTGTCCTCTCATAACACCATCACCTTCGATATGGAACTCATAGGCTATGTAACCAACCATACCACATCCATGGCAAGTTAACTTGTTGCCTCCACAATCTACTCCTTAGTGATCTACTCTACAATGTTTATAGTGGTAAAACCTCTCCTTAGCACATCCCCTAATTAACCTCCAACTATGGATACTGACCCTATACTTATGCTATACTTAGATGGGATACTACCTCTAAAGTAGGCCTTCTTCTTATCGCTGGGATGATGACAACCCTCAAACTTTTTCTTATCCCTTTATTGCGCACTCCAGGCTTGTATGACTAGGGAAACCTCCAAATCTAGCCTGTATATTCCCACCACATATTGTGGAGTAACTCCCACTAATAGCTCTTGGTATTTGGTCCCTATGCCAATCTTGAAATAGTGAACCTACATCACCTCATTACCCTCTACCTTAGGAGTAAACTAGACTATGTCCATAAATCTCGTGTAATACTCCTCTATTAACATGACTCCCTACAAAGAACCATGAACTCATTGTACTTCTTCATACAGAGATGATTAGAGTAGAAATAGGCATGAAGTACCTCAAGGAATGGTCCTCAATAGCAAGCTTCCTTCCTCTGTGCTTAACATTCCTCCACCAAGCGTCTACTCTCCTTTTGAAGTAATATACCACCACATCAACCCTCTTGTCTAAAGGGAAACCACGTATAATGAAGATCTTCTTCATGCCCCTAACCTATCTGTCTATAATGTTAGGGTCCTTTTGGCCCTCAAAAATCAGTGGATGATGACCCCCTTGAGCTAATCCTACGGCACTGGTGCAGGTACTAGTATAGAAGGTGGTTGTGGTGCTCGAAATTAGCCTTCTATGTATGCACCAACAAACTTCATGAACACCTTGACATACTCGTAATGGAGATTGGGAGCATTAGCTCCTAATTACTAAGATTAATCAGAAATGATCCATTATTGAGTACTAAGACTCACACAACAAATCAACATACAAGCTACCTATAGTACATTCTCTTACCCACTCTCACTCAAGGACATTTTAGGTTTGAAAAATCTTTTATTTTTGACTAAATGCTTAAATAGTTAGGAAATCATTTAAAATTAACATGTGGCATCAGTTAAAGGGCTTTAAAATAAAATACCTTTAAGAAAAATCCATGATACCAATCCGTGGTATCAACTTAAACAATTGAAAATTAGAGAAGATTTGTTTCTGTAGCTTTGATAATAACCTATAAGACCCCCTATTTCATTACTAAAAAGTTTTATTTTAAAAACCTTATAAAAGTGGAAAAATAATAACCACTTATAAATATTGGGGCATTATAGTAACACCTAACATAAGATAGGTATCAATCGCTCATCCCATATTAAATACAAGGCTAAGAATCAACCAAACAAAACATAAATAAAATGCATCAAAACACAGTATATAAATATCAAGGAAAGGTTTCCAAGTACATGATCTTAATGGTCCACAGATATTCAAATGCATGAGGGAAAATGAAGCCAAAGTGTAGAATTTTAAAGTGTAAAAACAAAAGTAGGACATAGCCTTAAACTCTAGTTCATAAGGGCCACCCAAAACTCTTTAGATGTCCATGCTCTTAGAACCCACGTCCAACATAAGGTAGGACTACTACTAACCATCCCTAAAAACCTACACATAACCCTCTTCTCATGGAAATAAGTAGGTGACTAAACAATTGGGAAAATCGATAAACTTTATACTAAGTGAGTAAAGTTACATCCTCAATAGGAGTCATAAGCACACAAAATTTCAACATTATATGAAGATCATTCTAATATATTTCATGCTTATTTCATACAAACAAATATGCATGCTTTGTTATGGTCATAATGCATCAAAATCTCATATCATACATAACCCATCATACTCATCAACAAAACACAACATCATAAATGACAATATACCATCAACTAAGCAAATTTTCCAACTATTTATTTAAGCTTCTATCATCCATACATATAGTTCCCAATAAGTCCATTTTACTAAATTACACAATCCATTAGGCCATTTATTGATAATCCGCTATCTCTTTTAACATTATTTTCTTTTTTCTCTTTATCCATATTCTTATTCCAAATTCTTATTGAACAATGCATTGTACACCAACCCATGGTCTCACATACCATGGAAGTCTATACAAACCAAAGGAAATAAAGTCAAGATGAAGCCAAGTAAAAACCAATGGACATAAGTTTGAGCCAAAGCCAAAAATCACCAAAGTAACCAGACCCTTTAGTATCGATATCTCCTTATACATAATAAGTATCTAGAGTAGATAAGGCATCGAGATCTACTAGGATATCGCTTGAAGGCACCAATAAACATCCAAAGTTAGACTAACCCCTAGTAGATAATGAAGGATTAGGTACCTAGATATATACACAAATCATTTATCTTTCACTTTAAATGGTTGGTACGTTATTTATCAAGGTTATGTGATCACACAAGACCGATACAACATGTAAGTAAGGCATCCACAAACTTATTCCATCTTAGCCATTTCTATTCCCCAACCATTTGGTGGGATTTCCATTAATGCTTCATTAATATTAACCAAGCATTAGATATTCATTTTATTCTAACAATCCATATTATATTACCCTTAAAAGTTATAAATTACTTATTTGAGTTTTCACACTAAGGCCTTTACAAATATCTATTGAGTATGCCATGAATTATGCTCCATTTAATCTATCCATTAGGTTGTTAATCCATGTCAAAGGGTGTATTTCACTAATTAAATAATAGTATAAGAACATTAGGCATAATATCAAAGCATGTCCAAGTCAAAAGATTAACATCACATAATATGGTTGAACCAGTTAATCAAATTGGCCTAACTAGTTAATTAGTTTCACTAACCAGTCGATTGGTTTGGTTTAGCTAAAACTAAGGTTCCCTTAAACTAGTAGACCGGTTGTGCCAAACTAATTGATGGGTGTAGGCAAAGAGATACCAAGGTCACCATAGACCCACCAGGGAATCGATTCAGACCAACTAGTCGACTATTTAAAGGAATAGTCAACCGATTTAACCTAACTAGTTAATCGATTTTCCTCTAGATAACACATAATAGATAATTTTCATGTAAATCATACTCTAAAATCCAACCAAGTTTATACCGAATCATATCATATCATCTTTCCAACATTTTAGCAGCTCATTAACTAAAACATGCTACACATTAAACAAATCAACCCTGTTTCTCTAAATTCATGTATTTTTTTCAAGATTCATAAATGAATCAACATATATCAATTAGGAGCCAAACATTCCTACAGACCTAATAAATTAGTGCTTTAAATAATACACCACCTTATATATGTAATCAAGCCACATTTCAAAGGTACGAATGACTTTCTTGATGCAAGGAAATTTTTTCCACAAAGGAAAAACTCAGCTTGGAAGATTCTCAACTTCCAAATCTTTAAAGTAGAAATTAAAAACTTAAAATTCATTAAATATTTTCACAATCCATAACTTGAATTAGGAGGAATAGTAACTTACCAAACCTAAGGGGAAAAGTATAGGAAGATTATTCTAAGAAAGACTCAACTTCCTCCTAAATCTAACCCTCCCTTGCTTAAAGATAAATATAAATGAGCTATATAAAGGATTCTAAGAGTGGAGAGTAATCAAAATTAAGATTAAAGTAGGGAGGAAAGAATATGGGTGATAGAGAGCAGGGATATCTTAGAGATTAAAAGAAATATGAGTGGAAAGGGTGATTAGGGTTATTTATAGCCAACAATTGGGTTCTAAAATGAGTGGGGTTATGCATTAGGTCAAAACCCTAGTTTTTACCATTTGAATGTAAGGTGAATGGGCATAATTTGTTAAATATAGTCTAACTTCCCTTCCAGAACTGAAATAGTAGTCTTTTAGAGAATTATTATTGAATTTTCCTAGAAAATATCAAACACAAGAAGGGTAATGGACGATCAGCATAGGAAGGAATCTCCCAGCTGAGTAGAGATTGTTTGGCAATCAAGTCAATGATTCTAGAAGTGTGTAGAGGAGAGAGTTGAAAGAAGGAAAAGTTGAGGTCATTATTTCCATCATGTGTCCAAATTGAACCCTCAAATAAGTTTAAGGTAGTATATGGAGTTTAATACATGATAAGAAGGGTTAAGAATCTCTAAATAATGACTTAGAGGGGGATATCAGGGTTCTATTTTCGTATAAGAAATTTTCTCTAAAAAATCTCTAAATATACTCAGCTTGACCAATCAGTTAATTGATTTGACCTACCAGTGGACTATTCTACCAACTGGTCAATTGGTTTCCCAAACTAGTCATTCGCTCAGTCAAACAACACTATTTAGCTAAAAACAACAAACTAGTTGATCAGTTCATAATACTAGTCGATCAATTCACTTGAAAACTCATTTTATTCTATTTTTAAAACTTATTTAAATCTAAATTTTCCTCAAACTCAATTATATTCCCTAACCAAAATTAAGCATTATGAAATTTTAATAAACATTGTAACTTCCCATTTAAAAAACTTAAAAAATATTGGATATTATATAAGAAGTGGTGGTGATGATGGTTGTTGGTGGCAAAGGGTGTGGCTAGTGGTGATGGTAGTTGATATGATTTAACTAAGGCAAATTAAAGGATCCTATTCATGCACTTTTAGGCATGATTCTTGCTTCATTTAGAAGTCATAGGGTGTGCCCCTAATAATTTTTCCACTATTTGAACTTTCATATAACTCACGTGAATTTAATTTGAAAAATACTTGAATACCCTATGAAATGAAAGTTTTTTACTCATACTATTATGTCAACTCACCAATGTGGATCACTTTACTCAAATAGGATGCAAGAATTTGTAGGTGAGAATACAAATAAGCTAAGGCTCACAAGATTTGAGAAAAAATTATGCCCTAACAAGACTGCTGAAATACTCCCAAAAGAGTTTCTTAGCCATGTCACAATCAGCTACACTACTCAACAGCCAAAGAGAATACCCAAATATGTAGATTTAGCTATATTCATCAGGCGACCACTAGAGGTTGCAACCACCATAAGTTGCATCAGCTGACACCTATCCCAAATTACATGTGTAATAGCCTATAAAGACCCGATAATTCAAAGCAATAGAGGTAAGCAGAGCAAGGATGAGAGAAATTGAGTTCAAAAAATAAAAGGAGAATATAAGAAATCTTAAGAGAGTCCATTGAGAAATATTGATAGAGAAAGGAGAAGGAGGAGAGTTCAGGCTAGATAAGGGTTGGATTATAGCGATCTATCCATCCTCTTCCCTTCTTCCTTTTTACTATTCATAATTTATTTAGAGTAAGAAATTAGCATGAGTTAAATCTCTCTATTATGGATAGATTAATTGGTCATTTTTCTATTATTTATAACATTGTATGTACATCTAATTTATTTGATATTTTATTTCACTAAGCATTGAAATGTTGTAGTGTTGAATGTTCACCTCATTAGGCACTCACTTGAAGTCTCCTGTAACCATATGAATAGGTAGAACTAATATTGGTGAATGGTGGTAGGTTAGCATTTAAAAGTGATGTGGCATTTCCATTAATCACTCAAAGCTTATTGTGTGACATTGTCATAGCCCATGCACCGTGTTGGAGATTGACTGATAGTATACTTTACCTCTGAGTGAAGTCTAGTGAGTTTAAAGTGATTAATATTATCTATGCTTGAAAGGCTATAAAGTATCATAGGGTACTTATAATTAGTGATAAATGATTTCCCTCATATAAATCTATCTCTTGAATTCTCTTCTCGTCAATCTCATGTCGATAATTTTGAGCTCCTAATACCCATTTAATTTTATTGCATTTTCATTATTATTTTCATGACCCTACCAATATTTTGTATTATAGTTTAATTCTTTTGTATAATATATTCTATTAATGTGCAATTCATTAGATCCTTGAGGGAAAATTACTCACTTATCACTTTATTACTTGGATCAACCATGTATACTTGCACGATTGTGTTGTGCTGTATTCATTTCATTAACCTATCAAGCATTGTTGATCCAAGCACACACTAATGTTTAAGGGTAGCTAGTGGTTGGTGGATAAAGGTGGTTGGCAGCTAGGAAGTGGGGTAGAGCTAGTTGGAAAAGGTAGGGCACTGGTGGTATACTATAGGTAGAGGTTGACATTGGGAGGATATTGGTATGGTCGATGACTAAGGAGAGAAAAAGGATGAAAAAAAGAGGCAAGAGGTTCTAGTAGATAGTAAGGTAAGGGCATGAGGAGAAGGAAAGAAGAAGGAGAATGAGCTTGATAAAAGAGTAGGTATGACGGCAACATGTTGTAAAAAGGGATTGGCAAGCTGCATGGGCATGGGTGATGGCGGAAAATGTGGCACGAGGTGGTGTAGTGGTGTTGTGTTGAGCATGTAGCGGAGGAGAAAAGGGAAGGGAGATCGGCTAGGGTGACAGTGATGCCAAGAGTGGTTATGCTAACGGTAATGAGTAGCAGTGGAGAGAAAGAGAAAATAACAAATTAGGGTTAGGTTCTTATTGATAGGAAAGTAAGTAAAAGAAGGAAAGGGAAGAAGAGGAACATTTATGTATGTATGTATGTATGTGGGTACATAGTTGCGGGAGGCCAATGAGAATAGAAGAAAAGAGGGAGTAGGTGAGGAAGGAGGAAATGGGAGACAGTGCACACGTGAGTACATAGTCATTAGAGGCCAATGAGAATGGAAGGGAAGAAGTATAAGGTAACAAGAAGAGGGTGGTGTCGTGTTACGAGGGAGTAGGTGAGGAAAAGAGGAAAAAGTAGAGAGTGTAGAGAATGGGGGTTGGTGGTGTAGAGGTTAGGTTGTAAAGGGCTAGGCTGGGGCAAGCTATATGGCTAATAATGGAAAGGGGAGGACAATGACAAGGTGTAGGGGATTACAGCTTATTTGGCCACAAGAGGAAAGGAGGGAAAGGAAGAAGGGAGATAAGGGCAATAGGGAAAAGGGAGATGGGTTGGATTGGGCATCTAGGCCAAGGAAGAAGGAATGGTTATGGGTTGGGCTTGAGCATAAACCAAAGAAAAAAGGGAACAAAAAGATAGAAAGAAAAAAAAAAGTAAAGAAGGAAAGAGGAAATTAAAGGAGAGATAAGGAAAAAGAAAAAAGGAAAATTTGGGGGGTTTAGAATTATAACTACGTTTAGGTTTTTTTTATTAGGATTATGATAAAAATAAAATAAATAACTTCAAAGTCAAAATTTAGATTAATCTAAACTATTGTCATTTGGGCAAAGATCTACAAAGACAAAAGAGGGATGTGGAGAAAGGAATCCAATCCGGATGAAGATAAAAGAAAAGGGAAAAGGAAAATGAAAAATGAAGGGGTGTTGGGTTAGGTTTAGAGTTAGATTCAAATTTTTTATTAGGAGATTAGGCTAAAATTAATTTATCAAATATCCAAAGGTTAGGGTTAGTTTAAAATATGAATGAGCAGGGATTAGGATTAGGGTTTGATTTAGAATCAAGGAATTTAGGTAAAATAAAGTTATCAATTATTTGAGATTAGGATTTAATTAAAATAAAAATTCATTAGGATTTTTATTAAATAAAAAAATAAGATAAATTGAGTAAATTCTGTAAGGATCTTCTGTTATCATTTCCCTACTTAAATTCTACATTTTGTGTAAGTTGAGTAATAGGTGCAACTATAGTTGAAAAATATTTAATGAATCTATTATAGAAACTAATTACCCATTAAAACTTCTTACTTGATATATATTTTTAAGAATAGACCACTCTTTTATACCTTGTATTTTAATAGCATCAACTTTAATACGCTCACCACTAAACAATATAAGCGAGGAAAACTACACTTGGAAGCATAAAATCACACTTTTCTAATTTTCCAAAAACATTAGTGTCCCTAATTTATCAAATAGTTTCCTTGTATGTACAAGATTATCATGTTATAATTTTTACTATACACAAGTATGCCATCCAAATAAACTATAATGAAGTTACCTAGGAAAGAACAAAGAATTTCATTCATTATTCTTATGAAGGAACTAGGTGTATTAATCAACCCAAAAGGCATAGCCATCCATTAACAGAGGCCATATTTAGTTTTAAAGGCTATTTTTCATTTTTCCCCCTCCCTTATTCTCACTTGATGGTAACCACTTCATAGATCAATTTTGAAAAACTAATGTTCACCATAAAGTTCATCAAGAATATAATCTAGTCTAGGAATATGAAACAATACTTGATATTTTTATTATTTATTACTCTAGTGTCCATGCACATACACCAAGTACCACCTTTCTTAGGGACTAGTAAAGGAGGCACACAATGAGGGTTCATGCTCTCTCTTGATTAACCCTTGTCTACTAGTTCTTATATTTGCCTTTGTAATTCCTTGGATTCTTCTAGGTTATATCTATAAGCACGCCTATTTAGTAGAGGCATTCTAGGGATAACCTATTCATTACCTTTATTAGGTGGTAGTTTATAAGGTAATTTATCAAGAAACACATCTTTGTATTCATCAAGCCACTTTGCAAGACTTGATTTAGTAGAATTATTTTTCCCAATTTGAGATTCTTTCAATACTAAGGCATAAGAAACACCCTCTTCCTAAATGAAATTAATCATTGCTTTTTCACATAAAAATAAACTCTTTTTAGCCTTTGTGAGTTTCATATTATCACATTGAGAAGGTTTCAATTTATATTTACTTTTATTCTTAAGCACATTATACTCATTAGTCACACCATCAAGGATTTCATTTCTAGCATATTACCATGGTCTTCCTAGTAATATACCATAAGAATCTATAGGTAATAAATCACATAAAAATTCATCATTGTAGTCACTAATATGAAAAGAAACGAGGGTTTGTTTAGTTACCTTAGCACCCTTGTCCTTATCAAGTTGTTGTAATGAATGTAGTTTAGGATGAGTAGTAGTCACTAACCCTACTTGTTTTACCATCATTTCACTAGCAACATTAGTACATAAACTACTATTTATAATGACTCTATAACTGTAATCACCAATTATACAATTATTTTTTTTAAATTATCCCTTTGTGATACACTTTGAAGTAGAAATTATAGGATATAGTTTTCTTCATACATAATTAAGGTATCATCATTAGGCTCGGTTTCTAGGTAATTAACATCATTACAAGGTTCAATGTCCTCCAATTCAATTAAGGTCTACATTATTTGAGTAGGACACTCTCTTTCATAATGATTATATCCTTTACATTTAAAGCATTGCTTATTTGACATACTACCAACTTTATTTTTTCCCTTTTCATCTCCATTAGGTATTATCCTTTTATTATTGGAAGAATATGCATATGATCTAATTTTTAATAAAGATGCATTAGCATAAGATTTAGTTGAGGTCAAACCACTAAGTTTAGCATAAACTTCAGTTGTCTTAATTTGCTTTTCAAATTTCAAAGCTAACTTAATCAAGTCATGAAGAAAATCATAGGCAAACATTTCTATATTGTCACTAATAAAGTTATTAAGGCCACCTTAGTATCTAACACATTTTTTTCCTTTCCTATTATACGTCACATAAGATTCTTAGTCTTCCAAATTCTCTAGTGCATTCCTCTACCCTAAAAATTCCTTAACTTAGAGTTGTTTTAATGTATATGTCTCTCACATACTCTTTAGGGACAAAATTATTCCTTAGATACTAATTTAATTTTTTCCACAACCTAATGCTAGACTTATCTTTCCTTTCTTGAGTTCTCTTAAGGTTATCATACCAAATACTAGAAAAATTTGTAAAACTAAAAGTAGCAAGGTTACATTTACATTCATCATTATACTCCTTAAATTCCTATATTAATTCATTCAAAGAATTGGAAACCATTCAAAGAACAAGTCAACATCTAATTCACCATAAAAATCAAGAAGATCAAGTTTGATACCTTTGTCTTCATCATGATTATACATTAGTTGAAAACTTCTCTAATGCCTTTAGTAGTTATGAGATCCATTTGAGCTGACTTCATTTGTAGGTTCTTCATAATTCATTCTTGGGTTGATATGAACTCCTTTAGCTTTCACTATGCACATTACCATTCCCTCAACATGATCATTAGTTGCTTTCATGTTCTTACTTATGTGTCATAGCGTATCTTTGTCAGGAATCCTTGTCTCTAGTCTCAATAATTAAATTTGAAAATAGGGAAGTTGTTAGAGTTTTTGATTAGTGGTGTTAATGATAACTAAGAGTTGTTGTAAGGTTTCAAGCATATACTTTACAGAGAGTAATTCATCATTGTAAACTTGTTACACAAAAAACCACTCACTAATGTGGCTTGATATGTTGGCAAATCATTAATGGTGGTTTCAAGATTCTTGAAGGTTTATTTAAATGGAAAATGAATAAGGGTAAAAGAAGAAGGTTTCAAGTATATTCTCCATAATGTTAGGGTTGGGATAACTGATTTGTTGATAGAAAAATATAGGTGTTAAGTCAGTGATAATTGAGAATGAATTTTAATTAAAAAAATGTTGGCTTCGAATAAGTTAGGATACCTAAGAATAGATGTGTGATATGGAATAATATTTTAATATGGAAGAGGTATTCAAATTCTATTGAAGTAATGGAATATAATTCTTACCTGAAATTGCTAGAACCTAACAGAGGGATTAACGAAGGTCGAATATAGATGTAGATTGTAATACCATCAAACTTTACTTAATATTAATCATAAATAGTTAATACCTTAAGCCAAATTTAATCTTGAGAAATCGATATTTTTGCTTTATCCTAATTATTTAATCCAAAATCTTAATCTAATCCTAACCTTTATTTTGTGCTATTTATGTTTCTCTTTAACCTAAACTTAACCCTAGGTTGTTATTAATTAAATTATCCTAATACGCTAACCTAAATTATTTTAACCTGAACCTAATTCTAAAACCATAATTATTTTTCTTTCCCTTTTTTCCTTTTTTTCTCCTTTTTCCTTTTATTTTCCTTTTTTCTTCCCTACCTGCCTATTCTACTTCTTTTTCGGTTCCTCCTCATTTACCTACATAAAATTCTACCAACCATACTTCCTCTACCATGTTACTAACCTACCTTCATTACCTCCATCATCATTAACCATCATCTCCCTCATCTCAAAGGACATGTCCAATTGAATTTTGGCATAGAACCGATTCCCTAATCGTGCGCCATCTCCCTGTCATTTCCCTCATGCACACTATACCCTTCTTTGCCAGCCTTCACCATGTACATGACCATACATGCATATATACACTTCCCTAAGCCTTACCTAATTTAATGATCAACCAACTCCACAGCATACATTTTCTATCAAGTAACCACAACCCTCAATCACCTTCCTTATTCTTCTTAATTTCCTACTCTATCTCGTTGATGCCAACCCTCACCATCACCACACCACACACCACCACAAAACATCAAGCACTACCTTTACCATAGCAAATCAACCTCCATTACCACCTCATCATTCCTCCTCATTGGTGTCGACCAATGCTATCCCGCACCACTTCTTTTTACTCCTCCTATATCACAATTTCTTTATTTTCATTAAGGCACATAGTTGTGAGTACTCATACACCCCATTCATGCTCTCTCACAGAAGTTAAGTGCACAGTCATGCACCCTTGCATGCCCCATCCATGCATGCTTGCACAATAAACACATGGTCTCATGAAAATCAATATGCACCCATTCCTTGCACTTATTATATGACTGTGCGATCCTCGTACAACGTGCCCATGCAAGTTCCCAGCCCTCAACTTATGCATGTGTTGCATGCTACATGCATGTGCCACTCCTTGTCCTCAATCATGCCACCCCTCTAGCACATCCATACTCAACTTTAGCACCACCAAAACCTCTATCATACTTCTATGCAACCCAAGCTCTCTACTTATTTTGATTATTTTCATTTCCACCCTATTTTACTTAACTTTTCTTTTGATTCATATATTAAGTTTTGATTATAAATTATTATTTTGTTTCATAGATAACCTTCTAGTGATCCTAAAGGAGGCAATTTAAGATTACATGCTTAGAGCTCGATATCCTTGTTGGTAATGATACATATCATAGTTAGGATTGTATGTATACTATATGTTATATGCATATCTTGTTTAAAATTTTATGTGGATAATATTGATTATGACCATGCTATGATATTATATCTTGAAAAGGGGATGTGAAATTATGTATTTGATATATAATGTTGATATATGGTGTTTATGTATATATAATGGAGATATGTATCTTGTATGAATATCGAATATTGATATGTATTGATATTGGGATTTGTGAGGTCTTCTAGAAATGTGAGTATGGTCATATATTAACAATCTAGAAAATACTCTTGGCCTGCTAAGCTTTGATGATGTTATCTAAAATTTCATAAGTAATAGTGTTAAGGGATGGATTGAGTAAAATAGAAGTTACCTAATATGATGTTTTTATGTTTTCATAGACAAAGGGCATTTTTCCTTTAAGGATAACAGTGGCATTTTGGTAATTATGGACCTATAACTTGAGGTTGGTTTGATAATTAAGTGGTTGTGTTTACATGTATATCAAATTTAAGACATATATAATTTTATGAGTCTTATAAGATGATCTTGATATAAGCAACTCTAAATAAGATATTCATCATTTAAAGTGAAAGGTCATGTGAGTTGGGTCAAGGTATTTATATGGGTTGTTCCATCCGATGACAATAGAGGCCTAGGTATGCATTAGTTCATTCCACCAGATTAAGAATAGTGGAACCCTATATTTAACGGGAATGATAATATGATTTAGAGATAAGTACTAATGGATAATACACTAATCATTTAAAGATTAAATGATTTGGGATCGAGTTGTTGGGTCTACTCCACTAGAAATTAATAGTGGCTTAAGTTTTTTGTCTTTGAGAGGTGCTTCAGACCATTCCACCTATTTAAAAATAGTAGTTGAGGTGCATTTTGTTTTGAGAGGTGTTGTGTCAAATCCACTAAACAATAATAGTAGCTCGAATGTGCTACCCTTAAGAGGTGCTTTAGACCATTCCATTAGTTGAAGAATAGTGGGGGTATTAGAATTCAACGTAAATAAAAGAATAAATTTATGTTATATCTAATAATGAGATCTAGAATCAATATTTACTAGGTATCATTTTCTATTAACATATATATGCTCATTCTCTAATGTAAACTCATGTATTATGTATAAACATACTCAATTGTATTGTTACCTTGTTTAGTATGTAGTGTACTGATCATCCTTTTCATTGGTGTTACTCATTCATATAGGTAGACAACCCAAATGTATTTTTATAGGTTGATAAGGACCTACTAGATAATTTTGCATCCTTTGATGCTTTGTATGGGGTGGAGTGATTTCTATATTAGGTTTTTTTGGGCCATAGAGTCATGTTATCCAAAGGATAGTTTTCCCCAAATACCTTTTTAGATTCTTAAACCCATGGTTCCCTTTTATTTGTATTTTTAGATATTCTACTTAGAGATAATCTCTAATTGTATTAATGTTTATGATGTTCTCTTATTCTCTATTTATCATGCTTTAAATCTTAGCCCTTTTTCCTTATATTTGATGTGAGGATGGTGTCGTAAACCAGACTTATGTTAATTATGGCAATAATACCCAGCATTTTAGTATTATGCTTCCACAAAAAAATAAAAAAAATAATAGTAAACTTGAGGGTATTGCAGAGATATTTGATGACAATTTAGGAGATAAGAAGATAGTAGATGGCATAGGACTAGATGCTAAACAATTGAAGATATAAAGGCTTTTGAGTTGAATATTCTAGATAATATCCAAAGGATTATCGAGGGAGGTTGAAGGTATGGAGATATTTAATTTTTCAGTTTGAAGACTCTAAGAGTAAGTTGAGGATATAATAGTAAATATTGAAGATTACCTACCAATACATGACCAAGATGGATGAATCACACTAAAGAAGAATGTACATGACTATAAGTAGAGGTGTGCATGGAAGTGTATGAGTGAATTGATGTAAGAGAAGAGCAATGTGTATGGGTAGAAAATTCAATGGAATTAAAAAACAACACTAAATTGATACCAAAATGATTTGTATCAAGTTGTGAATCCACGAAATTAGATGGGTTTGAAGATCTTTAACAAGGATAGGAAGGTTTAAAAGTGAAGATTGGTTTGGTTTTGGGAGGAATGGAAATGTCTATGAATCTTCAACCAACATTCAATCAAAAATCAATAAGAAGGAAGAGTTTGAATGTTTCTCCAAGAAATCATTCAAAGGTCTTCAAATTAATAATTACTCCTTTTAATTTCCTAATGAGAACATTAATCTCATAGAAGAGAACAAATAGCCAAAAAACTTAACTTCTTATTAATCAAATTATTATCTATCATGTATATGGTTGGATATGAGCTTTATATAAGACTCATGACTATGTTTTTAATACCAATCATTATCTAACTAATATTAACTAGCTACCACTCCAACTAACATAAATGTTGGACTAACAACACTAACATACGAATGAATTGGTTCTAACTAACCTAAGTTAGTTGAACTAATTCCTATCATGCACACTAGTTTATCAAGATAACTTTAAACTAGTTGCAAAACCCTAACAACCAGTTATAACCTATCCATTATTTAAATAGCACTAATTAAAGCATTACAGACATTACATCGGTTAACATATGTATATGAAATAACAAGCTACAAAACCCTATTTTAGATATGATAATAACCTAGGGTTTACAACAAGTTATACAATAATGAGGACTTGCATAAGCTTGTAGCCTTGTTCTCCAAGTATACCATAGTTTTGAATATCTAAATTAGACAAGAGTCTTGAAAGAGTTTGAAGATCAAAAGTGGCTTTAATGCCTTATAGGAATCAAAATAGTAAGAAAGAGCGATAAAATTATAACAAAATATTTTAAAACAAAAAAAATTCTCAAATTTGATAAAGGATGTAAAAAATATTCAAAATAAGATAATTTTATTTTTAAATATAGAAGGTTCTGAAAAAGTTATAATTTTTAAGAAATAGGGTATTGTACTAGAGAGTACGCCTATAATAGTTCTAAAAAGAGGTGATTAGCGCCCATATATACATAAGTGAATCTATCAAATGTCTAATGCTCACATAATCTAAACTTGAGTTGTAGAATACATAAACGACTTTGTGTACAAACTCAAAAACTATAATATAACTACGAGGAAATGCAACATAGTTAACAACCATATGAACTTTTATTCTTGAACACAAATAGAAGAGGTAGAGAGCACATGATTTCATTTGAATTATTGAATCTAAATAACAAGATTAGATATCTATCATAAGCTCCTACATATGTGGACACAACCCCATTTCACTATTAGTATCAAAAACTAGTTTCTAGTTAAGCTTTCTTATAAGTGAATATGCTAAATTTCTCCTTAACCTCACATAGAAGATAAATCATGAAATGCTTGAGTAGACTTCAAATTATGCTATATCTCATACAAATTGCTCAGTTCATGTAATACCCTATATTTTTGTAAGTTGTGTTGAATGGGAATTTGTAGTGTTTATTAAAATTTTCTAATTTTTTATTTTAATTTCTAACTATAATTGAGTTTGAGGAAAAGTTAGACTTAAATGAGCTTTGGAAAATGAATAACATGAGTTTTCAATTGGACTAATCAACTGGTTTACCATTCTAGCTACAGGGTTTTTCTTGACCGAACTAATCCACTGATTTGGGTAATCGATCGACTAATTAGTAGAATAGTTAACTAGTAGCCCAACTCAATCAACTAGTTTGTTAAGTTGAGTATATTTACAAAACTCAATTTTTTTGGAAAAATTCATATACAAAAATGGAACCTTAGTAATCCCATTCCAAGCTATTCTATGGAGATTCTTAACCTTTCTTAGCATACATTTGGTTGGAGCTTATGCCTTAAATTGATTCATGGTTTCAATTCTAGCAACTAAGGGAGAGGATGACCTTATCCTAGTCTTCTTCACCTCTCTCCTATGCAAACTTCTAGAATCATTACTTTGATTTCCAGACCTATCTTGGCCCAGCAGGGAGATTCCTTCCCACAATGATCATCCATTTCCTTTCTTATGTTTGACATTTTCTAGGCGACTTCAAACTACATTATTTAGAAATAACTATTTTAGCTATGGAAGGAAGGCCAGCCTATCTTTGAAGAAATATGCTCGTTTAGCTCAAATTTGAATAAAAGAAATTAGGTTTTTTTTGATATGAGCATAATCATACTCATTCTTGTACTAATTAGTGGCTATAAATAACCCTAAACACCCCTTCCACTCACTTTTCTTTTAGCCACCAAAATGTTCCAGTTCTATAGCCTCATGCTCTTTTCTCCCCAATTTGAGCTTAGTTTTAGTTCCTTTCCACTCTTCTGATCCCTTCCTTTAATCCCTCCTTATTTATCATTAAGCAAGAGAAGGTTATATTTAGGAGGAAGTTCAATTTGTTTTTCGATGCAAATTCCCTCTATTTTTCCCTTAGATTTGGTAGGTTTTTTCCTCCTAATTTAAATTTTTATTTATGAAATTATTAATTGGAATTATGAAGGTTTAAATTCTTTTTTTAATGTTTGGCAAACGAAAATCATCCAAGTTGAGTTTTCTTATTTGTTGAAAAGTTTTAAATACACAAAATAAGTCATTCTTACTTATAAATGTGACATAGTTAATCATATGATGGGGTGTATTCCTTAAACTCCTAATTATATAGGGTCACATGAGAATTTTTTTTAAAATTCATGCATGTTGATTGATTTATGAATTTTGAGAGAAAGGGATGATTCTAGGGAAGTTATGGTTGATTTGATCAATTGTAGAGCATGTTTCAGTTTATGAGTTGTTAAGTATTGCCATGATGTTAATATATATTTTGGTTTGGATATGGTAGGATTTTTTAGGATGAATTACATGAAAATTTTTTGTTTTGTTTATTGGGGTCAAAAGGATTGAATATTTAGGCTAAACTAATCAACTGGTCCTTAGAATAGTAGGTTGATTAGCCCAAATTGATCGACCGGTAGGTCTCTAATGACCTTGATTTGTTTTCTACTTAAATCCATCGACTGGTTTGGCATAATCAATCTACTAGTCTCTGAATAGTCCACTAGTTTGGGTAAACTAATAACCAATTTGAGAGAAACTTGGGTTTTACTAAGCTAAACCAATCAGCCGGTTAGTCCAAACCAATCGACTGGATCATCCAAATTATGTGATTTTGATCTTTTGGATTGGATATGCGTTAAGACTATTCCTAACACTACTATATGACTATTTAATGAGTGAAATACATATATTGACATGGATCGACAACATATTGGATGGATTAAATAGGTCATGATTTATGGCATATTCAATGGGCGTTGTAAAGGCCTTAATTGGTAAACTCGAATAATTATTTCATGGATTTAAAGGGGTAATGTAATATAGACATTTTCATAAAGGATTAATCGAAGGGATTCGGTTAATATTGAGTACGCATTAACAAAAATTCCACACATAGTTGGGGAATGGTAACAATTATGATGGAATAAGTATGTGAATGCCTTGCTTGTATATTGTATGGGCCTTTTATGATCACGTAACCTAGAGAAGAGTCACTTATAAGGAAATATGATTGACCTGATCCTCGATTAGTTACCAGGTTAGTCTGCATTTGGACATTTATTGGTGCCTTTGGGCTTTGCCTTCAAGCTGGATTAAACTAGATCCTAGTGCCTAACCTACTTTAGACATTGATGATGTATTAGAGGGTATCAATACTAAAGGGTCTAGTTACCTACATGGTTTTTGGAGTTGGTCTAGACTTATGCCCATTGGTGGCTACATAACTTTGACTTATATTTACGTCCACTGGTGGTCACTTAGCCTCAACCTGGACTTTATGTTCTCTTATTTGGATAGTATATTCTTTGATTTAGATAGACTTCCATGGTATGTGAGACCATGGGGCAGTGCATAATCCATCACTCGATAAGAATTTGGTATCTTCATAAGAAGGTCAATAAGAATTTGAATAAGTGTTTAGATAAGAAATTGTAAATAAGAATGTGGTTAAAGTGAAAAAATAAGAATAAAAGAAAAAGAATGGTAATAAAGATAATGGCTTATATATAAAAATAACCTTACATTTTAGGAAGGTGGAAAAATGACCTATGGTGGAATTATGTGCATGGATGAATAAAGCCTTAATGATAGATGGACAATAGGTGTAGTAAACTGCATGTAGTTATCTATGATATTATGTTATGTTATGTTACTAAGCATGATGAGCCATGTATGGTAAGAATTCCCAATGTATGATATCATCGAGATAGACCGTGTATTCTCTTTATATGAAAGAGGCATGAACTATGTCAGTAGGATTATGATTGTATGTGGAAATTGTGTGTGCTTATGACTTCCATTGAATAAGTAAATTAGCTTATTCAATATGAAGCATACCGATGTGTCGGTTTGCTTGGTTATCTGCTCATTCCCACAAGTAGAGGGCCATGTGTAGGTTTTTAAGGATGGTTAGTAGTAAGCTAAACTTGCTTCGGTCATGGATTTTAAAAGAGTGAATGTTTGAAGAATTTTGTGTAGTCCTTGACAAACTAAAATTTAAGGCTACACCCTACCTTTGTTTTTTTTTATAATTTGAAACTTGTACTTTCATTTAATTTTCCCATAGGGTATCTGAATATTTGTGGAGTGTGGAGGTCCTTTAGTTGAAATCCTTCCTTTCATTATTTATATAATGTGTTTTGGAGTACTATACTTTAGTTTTGGTTGGTTAGTTCTTAGTTCTATATAGCATAGGACAAGCGATTGGTACTTCTACTATATTAGGTGTGGCGATAACACATCATTTTTCCTAAGTGTTTGGTAGTTTTCTGTTGCCATAAGATTTTCAAAATGAAATTTTTAATTAATGAAAAGTGGGGGTGTTATAGATAGATATCAGAACTTTCTGAAAATATTTTCTAGTCTTTGTTTAAGCTTATACCATGGCTTATCATCAAGGCTTTTGCTTAAAGGTTTTTTCTTTTTAAAACCCTTCTATGGAAGCCATAAGATTGGTATCAAACCTTCTTTGAAAATCTCTTCTAGTTTTGAACTATTTGAGTCGACACATAGGCTATTTTAAATGATATCCCAATTATCTAAGTATTTAGCAGAAAGTGAAGATTTCCAAACCTGGAATTCCCATGAGCGAGAGTGGATTAGGGAATATGCTATAGATAGCCTTTATGTTGATTTATTGTAATAACCTTAGTACTTAATAATGGATCATTTATGATTAATCTTAATATTTAGGATTCGGCAGTTACTAACCATTGTTACAAGTGTATCGAGGTGTTCATAGAGACCACCGGAGAAAAAATGGAAGGCCAACCACCATCGATACTAGTACCCACACCAGTTCTAAAAAATTGGTTTAGGAGGGCTAGACATCATTACCCATCAATCTTTGAGGATCAGGAGGACCCTGATGTTATAGAAAGGTAGGTAAGGGACATGGAAAGCCCTTCACCACATGTGGTTTCCCTTTAGACAAGAGGGTTGATTTGGTGGTATACTACCTAAGGGGAAGGGCAATAGCTTAGTGGAGGAGTGTCTAGTGTAGAGGTAGAGAGCCTATGGAATAGGGTCCATTCCTTGAGACGCTTCATGCAGATTTCTGTAATACCCCAAAAATTTTCTTAGCTTAATCCCACGTCATTAGCACCCTAATTTAATTCTAATCTCAATAAATATTATGTTAGCCTTAATCTAACTCCTTAATCCCAAAACTTTAACTGATTCCAAAGCCTTAACCTAACTCCTTAATCCCAAAACTTTAACCAATTCCAAAACCTTAACTTTGATAAACCGTAATTTGTAAACCAAAATCAAAGCCCACTAAAATTTCCACTAATCCTAATTACTTTAGCTAATCTAAAATCACCCTAAACTAATCCCCTAACCATACTCTTTTTATTTTTATTTTTCCTTTTCTTTTCTTTCTTTCTTCTCCTCCTCCCGCTAACCTCATGATGCATATTTGATTTAGTTGCAACTTACACTTGAAACTTGCACCACCCACTTGCACCATCACCTTTTTACAATTATCACCCATCACCTTACCTCCTTTCTTCTTTTTCTTCTTCTCCTTCTACTTCCTTATCCCTACCCAACTAAACCTATTAAGCACACTCCACACATACTCAATTTCCCCTGCATTTTCCCTTCTCATGTTACACCTCCATCAACCATCACAACCCTCACCCTGCAGCTACTACCCTACCCTAACCATCCTTTGCAACCATCAACATCATCATCATCACCTTGCAGCTGCACCATCAGCACTGTCGCACACCAGCCCCCTATTCTTATCGTCCTTCCTAACTCACACCACACATGCACACATGTATGTATGTACATATATACTTCACACTCTCCTATACCATGTGTGATTTTTCCTCTCGTCCTCTTGTTGCATAGCCGTGCAGATTTCACACCGCCTAACCGTATGTGATTTTTCCTCTCAACCTCTTGCCGCATAGCCGTGCAAATTCCACACCACCTGGCCATGTAGCATATTTTCTCTTGACCAGAAGTTGCATCACCTATTACACAGTCGTGCAACTTCATTTCTTTAGCTATGCACCCCTATTTTCACCCCAAAACCTTATCCAAACACCACCAAAATGTAACCATAGCTCCACTACACATTTCTTTACACATCAATACATATCAAGCTCCTATTTAACTATGGTTATATCTATATTTACCCTATTTACCTTGATTTCTCCTTCAATTTAACTCTTCAAGCCTAGTGGTGATTTTTATTATGTTCATAGGTGGTATTCCAGTAGCTTCAGAGGAGGAAGTCTAGGATTTGCATGCTTAGAGCCCGGTATCCTAGTTGTTAAGGATAGTATTTGATGTTTAGGGGTTTTGATGTTTCTTGTATGGTTATATGTATTTATCATAATATTTTTTATACATGAGGTAACATGTGTTAAGGATACTAAAGGGTGTGCAATTAGGGTTCGAAAGGACTTAAAGACTTTGACCTATGCCATATGCATATCTGTTTTTAATGTGTCATATGCCTGAGAATCAATCTTGAATAAGATACTAATTACTTAAATTGAAAGAGCACGTGAGTAGGGCTAAGGGGATCTATATATATATATATATATTTCATTCCATTGGGGAGAATAGTGGCTCAAGAGCATTTTACCCTAAGAGGATGTTTTTAATCTAAATTCCACCAGAAAAAATAGTGGCTCAAGTGTGTTGTTCCTGAAAAGAATTTCAAACTTTTTCACTGGTTTAGGAATAGTGGGGTTCCTACACTCAACGTATATAAAAGAATGAAAATGAATATACTTAATAAAGGAATCTAGATCATATTATGTCTTATGAGATGTTTCCTTTATTAATTATTCCCTTATTATCTAATGTGAAAGCATGTGCTATTTATATCCCTATTTTGATAGTATTTTTCCCTTGCTCATTACGTAGTGTACTAACCACCTGTTTTATGGTTGCTGCTCATTCCCACAAGCAAAAGACCCTAAATCTTATGTGCAAGTCTCAGAAGATCAGTTAGATGATTTTGCAGCCTATGACACCTTATGTGGGGATGAGTGACTTCATAAATGTTAGGGTTGGGTGAAGTGTTCATTATCCAATTTATGTATTTATGTGGATGCTCTTTTTGGGATTCTTGAGCCATAGTATCCCCCTTTTGTAGTTTGTATTGTTAAACTTGGAGTTAGACTCCAAACTCAGTATTCTACTATAAATATTCTTTTATTTTCTAATTTCCTTATATTACCTTAAATGTTTTAGCCTTGTGATTGATGTAAGGATGGTTGCATAATCTATAATTATGTCCATCACAGTGGTAACCCCTACTATTTTACTTAATTACTTCTGCTGCAAAACAAAAAAATTTAGTATTAAAAATTAGGGTGTTATAAGGTTATTTCCCACTCACCTTCATACAAAGAAGGACAACGAGTTCATGGCCCTTCAACAGGGAGGCATGATGATAGAGGAGTGCTACATGAGATTTATGGACTTGGTCTAGTTTTCTCTAAAGGTAGAAGCTAATGAGGTGATGCAAGTTCACCATTTCAAGATTGGTCTGGGAATCACATGCCAAGAGTTGTTAGTGGGAGTTGCTTCCACCAGATATGGTGGGAATGTATAAGCAGGCTTTGGAGGCTTCCCGAGTCTTCTAATCCTATAGTGCCCAGTTGGGGCAAGAGGAAGTTTAAGGGCCATCAACATCCTAATAACAAAAAGAAGACCTATTCTAGATGAAGCATGGCACCTAAGTATGGTAGGAGTATGGGGTTCAAGTTAGAGGTCAGTCTAGGGGACATGCCGAGGAGAGGTATTATCACTATAAGCATTGCTGTGTAGATCACCTGTTATTAGATTGTGGAGGCAACAAGGTGACTTGGAATTGGTGAGGTATGGTTGGACACAAAGCCTATGAGTGCTATATTGGAGGTGGTAGTATTTAGAGAGGTTAGACTTAAATTAAAAGCACCAGATCTATTCACCAATTACAAGAATATATTTTAAGGTTTCTGCTATCACTAGCTCATGTTTACAATCGAGTGAGTCAATCTAGAAATCAGAAGCCTCGTACCCTTTAGAAAACTCAAGGATTAGCCGGTGCCGCAAGGATTTCTTTAGGAGGATGCTTGAAGGTAATCAACTAGTTAGAGGGAGAGTATTAGGCCAGTGTGGTAACCTATATGCTTACTATCTCTACCTTTCCAACATGTCTATTATGTCAATCTAGTGCATCACATTATTTTGTGCCATCCTCATTCATAGCTAGAGTTACTTTGTCTCCTTCCAATACTATTTCTACTTCTATTTTGTTACCCTTGGGGGATAGAATTAAATGCTCTAAATTCTATAAACGGATAACCACAATAGGTGGGGAGTAAGATTTCCCTTAGATCTCGTGGAGATTAAATTTCAAACTTTGATATAGTTAGAATGGAAATGTTGGGAAAGTACTGAGCATTTATAGATTACATGTAAGAACGTGTGGTTTTGGGATGACCAAAGGGTGATAGGATCTCATATCAAAAGTGTGAACCTAAACCCTCTGCAAAAATCATCTTGGAAATTGTAATGAGAAACCTTTTTTGCAAAGGATATCCGCTATTCTTATGCAGTATTCGAGATAATGATTCAGTTGATATGTTATTAGAGCAAGCTGTAGTGATATGTAAATATCCAAATGTACTCCCTGAGGGAATTGTAAGAATGCTAATAGTTTGAGCTATCGATTTTACGTGGACATATTACTAGGGATGAAACCAATACCTATAGAAATAGCTCAAGGTCCAATTAGAGGAGTTGTTGGGGAAGGCTACATCCAACCAAGTATATCTCCATGAGGAGCACCAGTCTAATTGTAAAGAAAAAGGATGGGAGCCTAAGATTGTGCATCGATTACTAAGGGTTGAATTAAGTTATAATAAAGAACCATTATCCGTTGTCAAGGATTAATGACCTAGTTGACCATCTCAAGGGAGCAAAGGTATTCTTCAAGATTAATCTTCAGTTAAGCTACCATGAATTGAGGATATTAGAGAAGGATGTCCCAAAGACTACATTTCAGATAAGAAATGGCCATTCTAAGTTCATAGTAATGCCTTTTGGACTCACTAATGCACCAGCAGTATTCATTCCCTTCATGAACTAGATTTTTTAATTGTTCTTACATCATTTCATCGTGGTGGTCAATGATAAAATCCTCATCTACTCGAGTGATCAAGAAAAGTATGAACAACATATAAGGCAGACTTTGGCATTGTTAAGGTCGCACTAGTTGTGTGCCAAACTTTCAAAGTGTGAGTTTTAACTAGATCAAGTGGCTTTTCTTAGACATGTAATCTCCAAGGATAGGGTAATAGTAGATCCTTCCAAGGTTTAAGTAGTCTCTGAGCAGCTAGCACTAAATTCTATCAAGGGATGAGTAAAATTTCGAGATTAGATGGTTACTACCGTAGTTTTGTTGTATACTTCTGTAAGATAGCTTGTTCGTTGACCAACTTACTAAAGAAGGCTACACAATGTTAGTGGGATGAGAAGTATGGTCAGGTTTTAGAGGAGTTGAAGAAGTAATTGACTATAGCCCTAGTGCTCACATTTTCAAGTGGATCTTATGATTTGGAAGTATATAAAGACACTTATAAGCTTGGATTAGGTTGCATGTTGATGCAACATGGAAAAGTGGTGGCATATGCTTATTGACAACTGAAGTAGAATGAATAGAACTACCTAACGTACAACTAAGAGCTTTCCACAATAGTGTTTACTCTTATAATTTGGAGGCATTACCTTTATGGGGTTTAGTGCAAGTTCTACATGGATCATAAGAGAGCCAAGTACATCTTTACATAGTGAAAGATAAATTTGAGATAACAACGATGGTTGGATTTAGTAAAAGATTACAACCTAAATTTGACCTACCATGATGGTAAGGCTAATGAGGCGGTAGATGCACTTAGCCAAAAGACATCACATTCCTTGAGCACAATTGTATTGTTAAATCATCTATGTCGAGAGTTTAGGAAGATGGAGGTTGAGCTAATCACCGCTAGTAGTTTGGAGGCAAGAATGAGTGTACTCACCATCACTCATTCAATCTTTGGGGAAATTTGAGCTCATCAACTTGGTGATATTAAGCTCAAAAGGATTAATAGGATATTAGAGAGGGAAAATCCCAAGGGTTCCAACTCCATGAGGATGGTAGTGTCAACTACCGCAGTAGGTGGTATATACCCTAGGTAAGTGTCAACTACCGCAGTAGGTGGTATATACCCCAGGTAAGTGTCAAGCTTAAGAAGAAAATCCCAAAGGAAGGATATTGTACTCCTTATTCCATCTACCCTAAAGGGGAAAAGTTGCACATGAATTTGAAGAAGGTATATTGGTAGCCCCATATCAAATGGGAGGTGGCAAATTTTGTTATTCGATGTCTAACCAGTCAAAAGGTCAAGATTTAGCATAAGAGGCCTGCAAGGTTGGTACAACCACTAAAAGTTCCAAAAGGAAAGTGGGATAGTATAATGATGGAATTCATGGTGGGTCTCTCGAGGACTCATAATGTTTGTGATTAAATTTGGGTTGTTGTAGATCGCTTGAATAAGTTGGCAGTATTCATACCCATGAAGATGATGTGGAGTATGGAGCAGCTAACCAACACTTGTAGGAAGCATGTTTTGTAATTGCATGGGGTCGTTAGAGACATTATATTAGATTGAGATTCTAGATTATTGTCAAAATTCTAAAAAAGTTACAAGATGGCTTTGGGACTCAATTGAAGATGAGTACTACTTTTTTCCTAGGTATGGATGGTCAAACGCAGAGGACCATTTAGACTTTAGAGAACATGCTTTGAGCATGTGTGTTGGATTTTAGGGGTAGTTGGGAGGACCGCTTAGACTTGATCGAGTTCTCCTATAGCAACAATTATCACGCTATTATCAAGATTTCTCCTTTTGAAGCCTTGTATGGGATA
Organism: Tamarix chinensis; assembly: GCA_030549775.1. Taxonomy (NCBI): domain Eukaryota; kingdom Viridiplantae; phylum Streptophyta; class Magnoliopsida; order Caryophyllales; family Tamaricaceae; genus Tamarix; species Tamarix chinensis. The sequence continues at coordinate 56,945,998 of CM060177.1, read as the reverse complement.
AAGTGTCGAAGTCTCATATGATGGAATGATAAACAATTGTGGTAGGACAAGAGATTATCAAGGAGATGATGAGGTAGATCAGACTAATTTAGGATTGGATAAGGAGCAGTCAAGGACCGATAGAAGAGATACACAAACTTGAGAAGAAGAATCGAGGGTTATGAGGTGGGCGATAGAGCCTTTTTTAGGGTCTCTCCCACTAAGGAAGTCATGAGGTCTGTTAGGAAGGGTAAGCTCAGTCCTAAGTACATTAAACCATATGAGATTATGGATCATTTTGGTGAGGTTTCTTACCATTTATCCCTACTAATGGAATTATTGTGGGTATATGATGCCTTTCACATATTCTAATTGAAGAAATATATAGCAGATCATTTGCATGTCATCCACTTGGAGTCATTACAGCTTGATGAGTTTTTCACTTATAAAGAACGACCAGTAAGTATCTAAGAGAAAAAGACCCAGTTGATGCTCATGAAATTTTTTTTACTATTAAAGGTCCTTTGGTCATGGAATGATGCCTATGAGGCTAATGGGGAGGCTGAGGAGGAGGATCGAGTGAAATATCCAGAGTTGTTCTCATAGTGTGATGTATATGGTGTAGTCTTTACTTTAAGGAGGTAGTGCCCTTTTTCCTTGTTGAATATACTGTGTGAATCATTATATGTGTTATGTATTGTGCTTAGACCATAGTTAGTAGGCTTCAAGGAGGTGACCTCTTTAAGGGGGTAGTGTTGTAATACCCCATATTTTTATAAGCTCTGTTGAATGGGAAGTTGTCATGTTTATTAAAATTTGATAATAATTTGTTTTGATTTTGAACTATAATTGAGTTTGAGAAAAAGTTAAATTTGAATATTTTTTGAAAATTGAATAAAATGAAATCTCAAGAGGACCCATTAATTGGTTCCATGAATTTATCAATAGGTTTTTCATTCCTACTATAGGGTTTTTCTTGACCAAACCAATTGACTAGTTTGGGCAACCAATTGACTAGTTGGTAGAACAGTCAATTGGTAGGCCAAACCAATTGACTATTTTGTTGAGCTCAATACATTTTCACAACTCAATTTTCTAAAATAAAATAAAAACCTTTTTATACCAAAATGGAACCTTGATAATATTGTTCCAAGCCATTCTTTAGATATTCTTAACTTTCTTATCATGCACTTATTTAAGAGCTTCTACCTCAAACTGATAGCCTTATCTTTTTCCCACTCTCTCCTTTACACACTTTTGCAATCATTGCTTCAATTCCCAAACTTACCTCTGCCCAACTAGGATATTCCTTCTCATGTTGATCATTCATTTCCTCTCATGTGTTTGACATTTATTTAGCGACTTCAACCAACATTCTCTAGAAATCATCATTTTAGTTCTAGAAGAAAGGTTAACCTATCTTTGATGAAGTCCACCCATTTAGGTCAAATTTGAATAGTAAAAATTAGGATTTTTTTTTAAATCATAACCACACTTTTTCTTATATCGATTTGTTAGCTATAAATAGCTTTAATAGTCCCTTCAACTCACTTTTCTTTCAACCACTAAAATGTTCTAGTTATCTTAACTTGTGTTCTTTTCTCCCTAATTCAAGCTTAGTTTTGGCTATTTTCTACTCTTCAAATACCTTTCTATAGCTCCTTAATTATCTTTAAGCAAGAGAGTGTTAGATTTATAAGGAAGTTGAGTCTTTCTTTTGGAACAAATTCCCTCTATTTTTATTTTAGATTAGTTAATTAATTTATTTTCTTAATCATTAAGAAATTAAACAAGGTTTATCTTTTATCTTATGATGTATTTTATCTTTTTAAAAGTCTGTTAGGACTTAATTATTATTATCATAGGAGATTACTATTCACATGAATAGTGATTTTATTAGTGTTTATGTTATTTTGACTTAGTTAAGCTTATTATTGAGGAGGTTACATGATGAGATAGATATTATATTATAAATACCCCATGTGAACTCATTATTTGAGGATGATAGTTGAATGGAGTTATAAAATTGAGTTTTCTCTTGTTGAAACCCTATGTGAGTTTCTTTGTTCTATGTTTACGTTATATGTGTGAGTTGTAAGCTAAACATCTCTCTGAATTATTTTATCTGTGTGAGTGATAATTTAGAAACCTTCTATATCTTTCTTGTGTGAGTATGTATAGAGTTATCTAGTGAATTTTATTGTGTGTTTCTTCATTAGAGATCCTTTGAGAGTTATCTACTTCAAAACTAGTTTGAAGAATTACTTTGTGTGATCCTTCATCCATATTCTTAATTTAGAATTTATTCTTTGTTTATCATTATAAAATTATATAAAATAGTGTATTTTTGAAACGACTCATTATGTTAAGCATCAATAAGTCTAAAAATAATACTCTAGATTGACTTGCTTAGCTAAGTAAATAAGCCGAACTAAGCCCACAAAATTTGGGAGCTTGTAAAAAAACACTTATTATACTTAAAACATGTCTCATTTAAGGCTAAAAAGAAAGACTCACAACCAGAACTCCGGTCTTAAAAATATATCTATGTTCTAAGAAAATAATTAATTTAGGAGAAGCGTCTCCTTAGCTAAAATAGTATGTTTGCAACTCAAATATCTCTACCTCATCTTACTATATATAAAAGAGTAATACATTACATCATTTTTTCCCTCCAAAACTTAAGCTCATAATATTAAATTATATTATCATTTATTTGTTAATATTTTTACTTTGGTAAATTGACAGCATTTAGTGTTACACAGTATAACAGTAGTACAAATTCTAAAATGCCATATGCCATATTTCTATTGGTTATATAAAAGAAATATATCTTACATTTAATTGACTTTGTCTGATATAGTAAAATGAGAGAGCTGTCTAATTTCCACATGTTGTTGTGTGATTGGTTGTAGTCCATATTGTATCAAATTTATTTTGAATATACTAAACCTTTAATGTTTGGTAAGAAAAGGTTTCTGCTCAAAATTGTGTTCTAATTTCTTCTAACATATTTTATATATGTGCTAATGTCAATTATAGTTTTGCAATCATTATTTATACTCATTTAAATGTTGTAGATCAGCTAAAAAATGACAATGTGGAGTGTACTTAATGAAATTAACCCATCAAAGAGTACATGGGTAATAAAACTTAGATTAGTAAGGATTTATGAAAATCCTTCTTATGGAAACAAACTTGAAGCTTTCAGCTTGGAATGCATATTTCATGACAGATAAGTAAGTTTGACTTATACATCAATAATTTTTCACATTTAAAGTATATATTTTATGGCCCTATATCATATTTGACTTGATATTTTAATCAATTACAGAGCCAAAGGATTCATGTAACAATTAGAAAATCTTAGATAAAATAATACAAGACAATAATGAAGGAAGGTCGTCATTATCAAGTGAAAAACTTTATCGTAGCAGACAACCATCTTAAATTAAAAACTACAGGCTCCAATTATGTAATATACTTCACAATTTCTCACATTGTATTATGCAATCAGAAATAGAATCATTCCCAATCCAATTATTCAAGTTAATTCCATTTCATGAGTTAGCAACAGTGGCAATAACAACTATCATTGGTAAGAAAAAAAAATACAGAGACAACTACTTTATTTACGTGATTTTAACAAACAAGCATGTTATTATATTATAGATAATATTGGAAGGGTCTTAGCTATACATTCAGTGAGAGAGAAGGAAGTATTTGGACATGTGACAAACTACTTAGACTTTGTACTTGAAGATCAAATGTAAAAACATACAAGATATCATTTAATTCATAAATATGCACCTTTATAATAATTATCTAACATTTTTCAAATTTTGTAGGGAGAATAGAGTTCAGTGTACACTATGGGGAGATTACGCAACAGAACTAAGTGGTTATTTTAGAATCACTAATCCTAATTTAATTATAGTTGTTCTTCAATTTTATAGAGTCAACTTATTTAGAAGTATTTTTATCTCAGTTTCTTATGTAGAGAGTGAAAATATAAACTTATTGTTACAACTATAATTAATTTATAATTTTTTTTTAGATCTTAGATCAATTGGAGGTATTGAATACATGGAACGTGACCAAACTAATAATTGACCCAGACATGCAAGGGATAAAAAAAACTTTGTTAATCACTATTTCTCTTATAGGTTATAACTACTAAGCTATTTTATTTAAAATATGACAACTACAAACATAAATCAACTAACAAAAATTTGTTTGTTAGTTTGCCCATAGGACAATCAACAGATATTACTATAAAACTCCAAAAATTTACTTAGCCTAATCCCGCATCATTAGCGCCCTAAATTGATTCTAATATCAATAAATCCTATGTTAGCCTTAACCTAACTCCTTAATCCCAAAACTTTCATCAAATCTGAAACATTGACTCGGATAAACTATAATTAGTAAACCAAAATCAAAGCTTGCTAAAATCTCCACTAATCCTAATTACTTTCGCTAATCCAAAACCACCCTAAACTAATCCCCCAACCCTTCTCTTTTTCTTTTCTTTATCCTTTTCCCTTCTTCTTTCTTATCCTCCTTCTATCAACCTTGAACTGCAACATTTGAATTTGTTGCAACTTGCACTTGCAACTTGCACCACCCACTTGCACCATCACCTTTATGCATCCATCACATATCACCTTAAATCCTTTCTTCTTTTTCTTCTTCTCCTTCTTCTCCCTTATCCCTGCTTGACTGCACAACAATTCACACACTCTGCACACTCCATTCCCCTTACCATTTCACTTCTCATGCAACATCTACATACAACCATCACCACCCTCACTTTGGAGCTACTACCCTACCCTTAACCGTCCCTTACAACCATCACCATCATCACCTTACTATTGCAACATCACCATCAGAAACCACCCCTTGTTCTTTTCTTCTTTTTCGATTCACACTACATATGCACACACGTGTGTGTGTGTGTGTGTACACTTCACAATCTCCTTCTTTCTCTTTGGTTTGGCCTTATTCTGCCCATCTTTGTGTCAAAGAACCATTGTTTGAGCTCCCTCTTCCTGTTCATTTCCTCCTTCTCTCTTTTCTTCTTATTCTTCTTCCTTCTTTCCCTAGTTTTTGGCCTACGCACCACCAATCCACCACCGTGCACCACTTAGGCTACCACACACTGCCTATTAGCCAGTGGATCGACCACCAAGGTTGCCCCAACCTTCCCTAACATTGTCACCATCCATCACTTCCAGCCACCGCCTCTTTTCCCTTATTCTTTCCCTTGTCCGTCACATTTTTTCAAAGTACATGGCCTATGCACCACCTATTGCATGCCCGTGAAACACTTAAATCTCCTGCTACATAGTCATGCAACCCTTGCACCACCTGGCTAAGCGTCTTTTTTTCTATCATTCTGCAATGCACTATTGCAGTACAGTCGTGGAACTTCTTATTTTTGGACATGCAACCCTATTTTCACCCCCAAACCTTATCTAAACACCACTATAATTTAACCATAGCTCCATCACACATTACTGTACACATCTTAAGCTCCTATTTGACTGCGATTATTTCTATTTTTATCCTCTTTACCTTGATTTCTCTTTCAATTTAACTCTTTGAGCCTAATCATGAATTTTATTATGTTTCCTAGGTGGAATTCTAGTAGCTTTGGAGGAGGAAGTCTATAATTTACGTGCTTAGAGCCCGGTGTCCTAGTTGGTAAGGATATTATTCGATTTTTAAGAGTTTTAGTGTTATTTTCTTATATGGTTATAAGTGTTTTTCATGATATTGTTTATATATGATGTAACATGTGTTAATCATGATATTTTGTGATGATATGAATATTATGTTGAAAGAAAGTAAGAATAGGTGAGAGGTACCATTATGTTATGATTTTGTTGTGATAATGTAATGTTTGTGGAAGTACAACTTATGTTATAAAATATGGGCTTAAGGATATTATGTTATTGAAAGAAAATAAGAAGGGGTAAGTAGCACCATTATTATTTTGTTGTAATAATGTCATATTGTGGGAATATAACTTATATTATGAGATATGGGATTAAGGATATTATGTTATTGAAAGAAAATAAGAATGGGTAAAAGTGTAACACCCCGAGTCGATAAGACCACACAGGGACTACCTTGGAGTGCTTTCAAACTGATTGGCTTACCTCACAAATCAACACGATTCCTTTGAGCATGCTTTTTCCTCACTCACGCACTTCCTAAGAAATTTTTAGAAAATTTCTAAAACTTTCTGGGAGGGTCATCCATCTTTAAAATTGCTCCACAGCCAGCATGCTTAACTGTGGAGTTATTAAGACAGAATCACCAAAAGGATGGTATACTGCGTTGATATAAGTAGCCAGATCAATCCTTATAACACTCCGCTCAATTTGGGGTATTACATTCATTTCCCACTTAAAGAATGAAACGTCCTCATTATGCCTCAACCATTAACTATCTCAATACAGCTTATCCCAAGAATCGTCTAGCTAGGTAGCTGACTGACTCATCTAAGTTTAGCCCACGGTCGTGATTTCACTCTGATACCATTTGTAACACCTCGAGTTAATACGACCACGTGGGAGCTACATTGAAGAGCTTTCAAATTGATTGGCTAGCCCCACAGATCAACACGAGTCCCTTAAGCACGCTTTATCCTCACTCGTGCACTTCCTGAGAAATTTTTAGAAAATTTCTAAAACTTCCCATGAGGGTCACCCATCCTAGTATTGATGAAATACACCAAAACCCTAATTTAAGAAATTATGGCCAAATAAGGATTTATTAGAAAAATTAATTAAATAAATTAGTTTATTAAAATAAAGGGAAGTAATTAAGGGTAAATCAAGAGAAAAATAATAAATAATTTAATTAGGAAAATTTAGAGTGTTTTGCTAATTAAAATGGAATTAAGGAAAAATCATTCTAAATATCCTAAATTAATCTAAAAAGGAAATTTAATTATTATTTTATTAAAATATTATTATTTTAAATTTTCAAAAATACTAAAATGTTCTAAATACTCCAACTCATCTATTTTTCCTTTTCCCCCTTTTCCTTTTTCCTTTTTCCTTTCTTTTCCTTTTTTTTTCTTTCCTTCCTCTTCTTTCTCCTTTTCTTTTTTTCCCTTTCTACCTAGTGGCCTAAACCTTCCTCCCTCTCTTCTCTCCCCCATGCGGCCTAAGGCCCACCTTCCTTTCCTTTTTTTCCTTTCCAGTCGCCCGGTCCTCTTCCCCTTTTTCTTTCTTTCTTTTTCCCCTGGGCTAGCCGGTCCACTTCTTTCCCCTTCCTTCTTCCCTAACCCTTATTCTTCCCCAACCTTTCTTCTTCCCCCACTCATTCCCCGTGCAAGCATGCGACCCCTACAACACTGCACGCCGGCCTACCACCTCTCCTCTCTTCCCCGTCGACTCCTCTCCCTCCTCGACCCAATTAGTCGTCCTCTCTCTCCTCATGCGTTCCCCACTCCCCCTTCCTTTCTCCTTAACCAACCAAAATAGGACCTATAATTTTGTAGGCCTGTATCGGCCATGCGCCGCGGGCCAGTGAATTACCACTCAGCTATTATGTTCCCCTCTTCCCCCTCTATTGTTTTTCCCCTTTAATGGCTTATAAATACCCCTTAACTCCCCCCCCCCATTCAATATTTTTCCTTTCCTAGAAAATCCCTCCTTTTTTGTGTTGCCACCTGTTCAGATGACCACTCCGTCACCACTGCCAAGCATCGCCGTCGAACCACCTCCCAAACCACTCCCTACACCACCCTTCACTAAACTACACCACTCATCACCCTCGATTCTTTCCTGCACGAGCCACCTTGGCTATGCAAAGTTGGCTATTTGATCAACCTCTTCTCACCCACTACCGCACTTCGCCGTCATCCGCTGTCATTCCCGCAACAACCACCATTCCCTCTACCCCCCAAAATCACCAGCAAAACCTCCTTTACCTCCCCCTACCTTCCTTTCCTCTACCTCCCTCTCCTTCTCCTTTACTCCCTCTCCACCACCTTCAGCCACCACACCCATCGGCATATGTGACGCCCCTTTAGCTGCACCACTACCCCCATTCCAACCCTCTCAACCTAGGGCATTCATCACCACCTCAGTCACCCTCTCAATCCCCCTCTTTTATCTTAACCAATCACCTTTCCACCTCCTCTTCTCCCTCCATTGCTATCGTCACTGCCACCTAGCCACCATTATCCCTAGGTGGTACCCTAACCCCTTATGTATGCAAATGTTATCTTTTTTATTATTATTGTTGTTGTTGTTGTTGTTGTTGTTATTATTATTATTATTATTATTATTATTATTATTATTATTATTATTATTATTATTATTATTATTATATCATTATTATTATTCTTATCATTATTATTATTAAATATAACCTCATAGTAGTAATAATATTATTATTATGAAGGGTCGAAACCTTATTTTTATTATTATTATGATTATCATTATTTTTATTATCATTAATATCATCATCATCATTATTATTATTATTAATGCTAACTTTGGCATATTATCATTAATATCATTATTATTATTATTATTATTATTATTATTATTAATGCTAACTTTGGCATATTATCACATTTATTATTGTTGTAAATATTCTAACCCTATTATTATTATTTACCATTAAACTATTGTTATTATTAGTATTATTTTTAACAATTTTATTATTATTATTATTATTATTATTACTTTGTCATTATTGTTAATATTACCTATACCACTAATATTACTATCACTACTAACATTATTATTATTATTATTATCATTATTATCACTACTTAGTATTACTAATATTATTATTATTGTTAATAAGATTTGGGTTGTTATTAGTATTATCACCACAACAATTATTATTATTATTATTATTATTATTATTATTATTATTATTATTATTATTATTATTATTAATACCATTAAGCTTTTATCGTTAATAATATAGATATTGCTATAAATACTTTAACATAAACCAATACAACTACTAAGACCTATTTTGGCTAGTAATAACATGGTTAGCTACTTTGAGAATAATAACCCTACTTTTATTTATAAAACAACTATTATAATTTTAGCCCTAATAGTAGGCTATTATAGGGTAAAGTAGGAAATAATGGTAATTTTTGTAAGAGAGAAGTTAACCCATAGTATTTCCCTCTTACAGGTGAATCCAGTCAAAACCCTAAGGAGGTGTAGGAGCGTGCTTTAAGACTAGTGTCGTGTTAGGTAAGGATGTAGCTAAGACCCTCTATATGTGTGCTATGTACCTTATATTCCATTTGTTATGTTATGTTGTGTACTTTATTATTATTATGACTGTTTTTTGTAGTGCAGCTTGGAGTCGAGGTATGTATATGTGACTCCCTTATGGAATATGTATGCTAATATATATGTTGTACTTATGATGTTATATAGTGTGACCCTTTAGGGCATGCATGTAGGGTGTTTAATAATATGATATGGGGTGAAAAGGGAAAAGGAGGAAATGAGTTGACAAAAGGGATATGGGATTGACCTAATTATCTCATGATCCATGAGGGTGCACATAAAAGCGAATTATGAACAAAATAAAAGAGTGGGGTGAACCTTGCATGGGATGGAAAGAGTTTGCATGGGAATTTCTAGGGTTTGTATAGGATGGAAAGAGTTTGCATGGAAATGATTTTTACATGAAAAAAGTTGTCTTGGGGTGTAAGTAAGGAAAGGGAAGAGTTGTTGAGGTGATTGGAGACTTTGGGTGAAAAATAGTACGTAGGTTAGTATAATGGTGCATCGAAAACCTGGCTAGGGTTTAGGAGAAAAACCCTAATTAGAGGTGGTCGTGAAGGTAAAAATAATTAAAGGTGAGTGGAATATGGGATAAGAGTGGAAGAACATCATGTGTAGGGTGAGTATAGGTGTCATAGGAAATAAAGGATGGCAGGTGAAGAATGGAGAGGTGATATATGGCAAAGAAATGTGCTAGGGTTTGGAGTGGCCAACTAAGGTTTCATGGTCACATGTATATTTGGAGAGTAAAGTGAAATGATGGGGGTCAAATCTAAGTGAGATGATGTGTTGGGTGATAAAGGGACTTTGGTTGGATGAGGTAGAGGAAGGATGGGCCATATAGGTCCAATTAGGGTTTCAAGGGAAAACCCTAGGGGAAGATAGTGAGTGGACTTGGACGGCATAAGGTAATGGGCCTTGGCCCACACACTTAGGAGTTGGGCTTCCAGTGTAAGTAAGTGGAAGAATGAGAGGATATCAGGGTGTGTGAGGAGGTGCAGAAGTCTCAAGGTATGGGACGAGCCCTTTTAGGAGAATAAGAGTAAATGATTTGCCACATGCATGTCTAGGGTGAAAGCTTGCTGAATAAGACACAATAAAACACTAATCATTTACAGCGGAATACTATTGAGCTAGGCACGAATTGATCCACCAACATAATAGTGGTTAGGTGCCAAGGTGCCTTAGAGACCAATCCACCGGCATATAATAGTGATCAGGAGCATTCTGCCCTGTACGTTTCTGATCCACCAACTATAATAGTGGGGGATCCTGGGCTTAATAAACTAAACTCTAATTTATGGCAAGACATGGAAAAGACACTAAGTACTTACAATGAAACACCACGAGTCAGGGTCAGACCAATCCACCGACATAATAGTGGCCAGGAGCACTATGCCTTGGAGACCAATCCACTGGCAATAATAGTGGTTAGGAGCATTCTCCCTTGTTACCAATCCATCGGCTATAATAGTGGGGTTCCTGTACTGGCATGGATTGATAAGAAGCATGATGTAAAATGAGTAAATTGATCAGAGATCTAAAGAATAAGTTTATCTAGACTTTAGCTCGGCCTCTATTATCTATGTTGTTGCATGTTGCATGTATGATCATGTTGTGTTATATGCCTTCTATGTTTGGCCTTAGTTGCATGGTTACTTTACTTAGTACTTAGCGTAGTGACCATCCGTTTCATGAGTATTACTCATTCCCACGAGCAGAGGGCCCACCTAAGTTTGTGCAGGTAGAAGATGTTATCTTTAATGCCTATGATACTTTTGAGACATCGGGCAAGGATGAGAGTTAAGCTTGGACTTGGCCTAGGGAATGAAAGTGACTTGGCTGGATTTCCTTTTACTATTCTTTTACCTTGTATCGGTTAATTTCAATTTTATTTTATCGTACTGTACCTTTTACCCCTTTGGGGACTTTAATTATACACTCTTGGATTGTAAACTCCCTTACACATACTCTGATTTATGTATTTTGAAAAATGTATTTCTTCTATAAGATCTTGTGTTAAGTTCGACTCATGATTTTCGATGATTTTTCTTTAGCCTTGTGGTTAGTGAGAGACCGGCTAGGGGTCAGGCTTACTGATCACGGCAGTACTATCCCTGAAATTTATAGTTTGTTTTCTTTGCTTTCGTTGTATCTTTTAATAAAACAAAATTTTTCAATAGTGAATTTTGGGGGTGTTACAAAGAGGTACCATTATCATTTTGTTAGGATAATGTCATATTTGTGGAAATATATCTTATGGTATGAAATATGGGCATATGGATGTCATGTTATTGAAAGAAAGTAAGAATGGGTAAGAGGTACCATTATTATTTGGTTGAGATAATATCATATATGTGGAAATATATATCTTATGAGTTGAAATATGGGTTATATGAGTTTTGATAAATGGACTCAAGAATTCTCATGAGGTATGATAATTAATTATAGACTTGGAAAATAATGTGTGGAATATATAAGATTTTATAAACTAAAGTTTTTATTTATGTTAAGGGTAATTTGGTCATTATGGAATAATAAATAAATTTTAGTATTTTATGTGTTAGGAGGATTATTATAATAATAGAAAATTCTTGGAATTATTATTGTTATTTGAGGTCCTTAAATAATTTAATGGATAATTTGGGGCAAACTATCTTGTAATGATAATACCATTATTCCTTTTTTAAGATTTAGAGGTTATCTATCGGAATTGGTAATCATGTAAATTTCATGGGATGTGTTATGATAAATCTGTGGAATTTGGGTTTAAGATATTTCTGTGATTAACATATCAGGATAAGATTATTAAAGTATACTTGTGGGAATTAGATCATGCATTTTGGATATGATAATAATAATGGAATTTGGAGATGATATATTATAAGTTATGTAGATTAATCAATATGGGCGAATGAATACTAAAGGGTGTATAATTAGGGTTTGAAAGGACTTAAGAACTTGGACCTATCTATGTATATCTATTTTAATGTGTTATATGCTTGTGAATCAACCTTGAATAACATACTAATCATTTAAAGTAAAAGAGTGCATGAGTAGGGCCAAGATGATCTATTTTTCTATATGTGTGTGTGTGTATTCTCATTCCATCAGGGAGAATAGTGGCTCAGGTGTGTTTTATCCTGAGAAGATGTTTTTAATCTCTATTCCACCGGAAAGAATAGTAGCTTGGGAGCATTTTTATCCTAAGAAGGTGCTTTGGTCTATTCCACCAGATTAAGAATAGTGGTCCCCTACTCATCATGAAATGAAAATGTATCATTATAACCCATGGAAAAGATACTAATGATTTAAAGTGGAAGAATACATGAGTTAGGAATAATATGATCTCTCTCTCTCTCTCTCTCTCTCGCTATATATATATATGTATGTATGTATGTATTTCCTTTTCACGGGGGAGAATGGTAGCTCAAGAGTGTTTTGCCCTAAGAAGATGTTTTTAATCTCTGTTTTACCTGAAAGAATAGTGGCTCGGGTGTGTTTTCCCCGAGAAGAGTTTTAGACCGTTCCACTAGTTTAAGAATAGTGAGGTTCCTACACTCAACGTATGTAAAAGAATGAAAATGAATTATACTTAATAAAGGAATCTGGACCATTTCCTATCTTATGAGAAATTTCATTTATTTGGTTATTTCACTTATTATCTAATGTGAAATCATATGCTATTTGTATCAATGTTTCAATAGTATTGTTCCCTTGCTCAGTATGTAGCATACTGACCACCTGTTTTATAGGTTATACTCATTCCCACAAATAGATCTACCCTGTTTTGTAGGTGATGTATGATTATTAACTTGATGTGCTTGCCTTGGGTGAGTGCGAAATGATTTGATAAAGGGTATGGTTATCCGGATGTCTCTATCTCTCTTTGGACTATTAGTCCTCTATTTTTACTATTTATTCTCTTCTCTCTATTTCATATCCTGTATCACAGTGGAATCAAGTGCTTCCACACCTGATTCTTAGGTATTAGGTTACTTTTTCCTTGCACTCAACATAAACTAGGTATAGGGAGTGTCTCTTCTATATTGGATGCGACATGACACCCCTACATTTTGTGTTTTAGCTTCCACTATTAACTATTTAAAATGAAATTTTTAAGTTCTAAAATTTGGGAATATTATAATTACTATTTCTAAAGAAAAACTTTGAAGTTCACAAACCATAACAAAAGAGCTATCCTTAGGGAAAGTAATATGCAAAACAGTTGAAGAACTATAAGAAAACGAGGTATAATTTTTACCAAATTATATATAATTTTGTTTTATCTACAATATATAACCCAACATTTTACAGGTAGGAAAATTCTGGATCAATGTTAGAGTTGTAAGGATAGAAACTGTCGAGGAGTGATTCTATGTGGCATGTAAAACATGCGTGAAGAAACTCAAACCTCTGGGATAAAGATTTCTTTGTGAGAAGTACAACACATATGATACTAAAGGAAATCTAAGGTACAAATTGTAGATTAGAGTTGTTGATGGAAGAGGAAACATTACACTACTTCTTTGGGATAGGAAGTGTACACAAGTTATAGGAAAAACAACACTACAATTAAAGGAGGAAAATGAGGTACTATTTCATATATTAATATTAAGCAATAGTTAATACTATTGTATCATATGAACTCCAAGTTTAAAATGCAAGCAAAAGTAGATGATTTGGGACTTCCTACTGAATTGGAAAAAATAGTCAACCTAGAAGCCCTTTTCTTAGTCCAAGTGAGGGATCCTCAAATGCAAGCCTACTCAGTCATTAAATTAACTATCGATGAAGGGTTGGTGTATAAGTATAAAGGTCCCTATTACTCTAACAACCAAGTTTGCTATACTTTTCCAATTAACCATAAATATGGAAAAACATAGGTGTTACAGTCATTATTTGTAATAGTAGGCTTGATATTTTATTACATATTCTAATTAACATATTATTTTCACGATATCTAGACTCAAATTTACTTTCCAAACTTAATCAAACAACAGATGAGCAAGTATGATTAAAAACAATGCATATCAAAAGTATGTTCATACAATTTTGAAACAACTCTAATGATTAATTTGTTAGCTGATATCACATCTTTTATTTAAATCCATGAAGGTTGAATCATAAATAGATGAGGTGACAAATCTAGCTAACTTTGAAATAAATGGTTCAGAAAATACATTGTCAGAGCTAACAAGGAGAAGGCCTAATGGCGATCTTTCCTCATCAGTGACCCAGAAGAGAAAGCCTAGAGTGAATATGAAGAAGGAACGGGTTTGATGTGGAAGTGATTAGAATTTTATTTATAAGTGTACTCTTCTACTAGATTTGTATTAAGTAGGTAGTGGTTTTCCATTTTTAACCTGTTAAGAAAAAATATGGGATTGATTGTCCAATCTTTTGGCTAATAGTTTACTTTACCTATAGTATAACATAGGAAATTTTGAACCTCTCTATTCCTATGTAATGGATATTATCAATTAAATGTCGGTACTATTACTACTACTTATTTTTCATTTAAAAGTTAATACTTTACATCAATTTTAACCATTTTATCACCCTCACTAAGTGCTACTCTTTAACAAATATTATCACAAAGCAAACATATAATAGAACCAAAAAGCCATTATATTTCCTGTGAATTTAGTAATATTAGTAGTCACACACGATGCAAATTATTTAATAACCATTGATCATAGACCAACATTTCTCATATTTAAATAACAATCAACAAAAGAAAAGGTGACAACTTCGACCAGGTGAAAATAACAACCAATAAAACACCTTTAAAAAAATATTTAATATTGCGGAGGCTCATGATAATTAATTTATAAATAGGGATATATAACTAATTATTCCCTTCTAGAATATGCGCCAACACTTACTGTTTTTAGGATTCAAAAATGATTAGTTCATATTATGTTAATAATTAGTTATACATCATCCATTATAAATGTTTTGCCCTAAATATCATCATTGCCTCATTATTATTTCTAAGTCCTTATAAAAAGATCCCCTACATCACTATCAAATAGACCATAAGAAAATTAATAATCAGTCACATTTACTTGGCTCATAATCAAGTATTGATTATGATATTGTACGAGGCTCAAAATATATGTAACAAGCTTTACATCATCTACCATTGGCTCTTTGTGAAAATTAAGGTCATAGAAGATCTTAATAGTACAGAAGAAGCACAAGTGTAAAATGCTTAAATTTTGTTGCAACGTACTGTTTTTCATCATTACCCAATCCTTATAGTTATGTTTGATAGACGATGGGAATCTTTTCGATCAATAACTTAGGATAATTGGTTATTAACATGTAAAAGATAATAAAAAAATTAACAAGATAAGTTTATGGCTACTCAAACTTTATATATGCTATTTTCCAAAATTTTAATTGTAAAGCTCAGTTTGTAAAATTTCCTCTTCAATTTCAATTCAAAATTTTACAGTTGTTATAAAGAGATAAGGACCATATAGATGATAGTTAGCATATGAGGTGCAAAAATATGTTGTAGAACATAATCCACAATACATCCATATGACATTCGGCTTCTATTAGTTCAAAATATACTAACAATAAAATTATATTAATATCATGGCACTCTTTATTCAATTTAATATTTATCTAACATGATTTGTGCTTGACCAGATAGGGAGAATTTAGCATACATGAGCTAAAGATGAAGAAATTAACATCTACAACCACAATTGGAGGAAAATTATCAAGAGAAGACACAACAACTAGTGTTTAACTACAATTATCAATAGTCAGTTTTAAATCAGTCTGTTTATATTCAAACTTTCACCATTTCCCATAGTAGTATTATAGATATTTAGCATCATTTTCAAGTAAGGGTAGGCTTAGTTATTTTATTACCATGGTAAGTAAATCACTTTTTACTCAAACACTTAACATACCAAAGAGACAAACACTTTAAGTCCACATACTTTAAATATCAATTAGACTTACCTATTTAAACAATAGCAAATATATAGTTAGTTGATTTTAACACTGTTTTAAATATGAGAACTAGATTTTATAATATTAGCAATGTTTATTAGATAAATTGACTATCATAGTTCAACAACCAACAACAACCCTAAATAATATTTTTAAATAATTTTGAGCATATAATATCAATCACAAGAGTATAAATACCACGGTAAGTTTAGAACATGTAAATTTATACCTAGGACATCATCCATTAAGTTCGACATGTGTATATACCACCATTAGTCACATGAAAACTAAAAATGGTGTTAATTCATAATATTATTATTTATATGTTTCAGAAGAAAGATGAAATTGTTTAACAAAAAGGATATAAGTTTCATTAAAGTAGAAATGTTATTTCTCTTCTTTTTCTTTCATATCTATACCACTACTTATATTTATAGTTAGTTAATCTATTTCCCTGTTTATAAATTAGAGTTTGCATTTAATCTTAATTATTTTACATTATTTAATAAAAAATTTAATAGATCGGAGGATGATGAAGGGTCTCGATTAATTTTAATTACTGTAAAAATATATAAATAATTTGTTATTATATTGATACTAAATAGAATTTTTAAATTTAGATATTACATAAAAAAATTTAAGTAATGTTGCTTACCGCAACTTATATAACCATATTTAAACATAATGTTTATCACTTATTAATAACATATTAATTATACTTAACTACATTTATGTTGAGTATCGTTTAGGAACCATTTTAATTATGAAGCTTAGGAACCCTTTTCTTTCATCTCTTTTATGTTGCAGGAAATTGGTAAAAAAAATCATCATGATGTGTGGTATATACTATAAAAATATTAATATTACATTATTTAATATAAAATTTGCTAATTTAAAAGTAATTTTAATCTCAATTTAATTTTGAATTCAAATTTTAATTTCAGAAATTACATTAAATAACTTATTTAGTTTTACTTATTGGAAATTTAGGAACCATAATTGAACATAAATTTAGTTCTTAATAAAACCATATTAATTTTAATCAAAGTTATACATAGGATAAGTATATACAAAGCCTGGTATTGTGTTTAATTTTAAATTAAACAGCCTAGATTTGACAATAGTATCTGTAAAGTAGATAGGACAATCATCCTAACTTCAGCTCGCATCAACAACCTTGATTTAAGCTGTACAAAATCAGTGGCTAATATTTGCTCAATATGTGTTTATTAGATTAGAGAGAGGGTAAGGGATGGATGGTGGATTTTAGCTTAATGTATCTTGAAAGGGCGAAGGTAATATACAACAACGCCCACAAGGATCAACACCAAGACAATCAACTAAATAACAGGACCCAAATTTACCACAAATAATTCACCAAAGTAAATCACCAAGCAAAACTAATTATGGGCAGTAAGCATAAGCGAATAGATCAGAAAAATGAACCAATCAACACACACAATTTATACGTGGAAAACCCCTTCGATGTGAAGAGTAAAAACCACTGGACGTTTGAGGACTCCACCCTATTTCCTTCTCTTATTATGATAAATTGAGAGTAAAATGAACCCAAATCAGGTTCACAACAATTCACAATCCACTAACAAGTACATATATGAGAGATTAAGTAAGAGGAGATCAAAGGTGAACAATATCACCGAAAATCAAAGGTACTGTCCCACTATAATAACAGACAAACCAAATCTCAAAACGATGATCTAACCATTCAAAATGAGTCCCTATATATCCCCAACTTTGTGAAAGTTGTCCTTGAAAAATCACAAATAACTCTTCTCTTAAACCCTTTTTCTTCCTCTCTTATTTTGCTTCTAATTGTGTGTGTAATTTTTTGAATGCACACCCTCATTTGCTATCCTAATTTGTACAGTAAGTATTTATACCAAAGCTTAATTAAGAAGCCCAAATAATAAGCCCAAGTTAGACTTAATCCAAGATAAGTAAAATGCTATTAAAAGCCCATTCATTAGGAAAAAACAAAATGCACACTTTACTAATACATGTGGGCTAGACCCACAACATATCTAACGGCCACGACTTGATAAAATTGTGTTTGTTTGGTTGATCTCTGGCAAACAATACGGATTCCCAAGCTTAGTCCTTTCTAAATCCATAGCAATCCTTACAATTATGGTTAGCGGGAAGATTATTCCTTTTGGATTATAATGATAGTGATACTAAATTGAAATTTGAATTTCAAAAAGGACAAATATATGTATAATTATGGTTCTCTAATTGAAATTTGAATTTCGGAAAGAACATTAAAACAATTAATCAAATTAACTTAGTTTTAATTAGAGAACCATAATTATACATATATTTTAGGCCCTTATTAATAATATAATTATTTAACTTAACCACATTTCTGTTGAATATCTTCGCATATTGTATAAATTTAGTAAATTAAAATATGACTATCATGTGTACTATTTTTTATAGTTTATGAAATTATTAAATTAAAAATCATCATGATCTGTGGTATATACTATAAAAATAGTAATAATTTCTTATTATATTTATACTTAATTAAAAAATATTTAGAAAGTAAACGAAGTTATTTAATGATATGTGTATTTATTGTAAATTCGAGACCTATTTTAAATTATTAATTTATAAAGCTATAGTCTAGTACTTATTACCAACATATTAGTTTTACATTAATAATTATTAATTAATTAATTTCACTTAGTGAATATTAGATTACCATAATATGATAATACAAAATTTTTCCAACCCAAATATCAATCATTAGCACACATTTGGTAAGACATCACACAAAAACAGTATATAATAGTATTATACTTCAAAATTTATTATTCATTTTTGGTTTACAAAACTAGAATCAACAGCCACAATTTCGCACTTGCATCCAAAAAATCCATTATTTATTAGTATAGTACATTAGTTATAGAAAATCTTAAGGAAGCTAATTAACTTTAGAACATAGAAAATTATACCTCGGTGACTATAAATTAAGCTCGAAATTTGTATATACTATGAACAGTCACATGAAAAACAAAAATCATATTAATTAAAAAAAATATTTTTATATTTCATAATAAAATGAAAATTATTTGACAACAAAAAGAAAATAATTTCTTCCAAATATCCAACGAAATAGTTATTCAATTTTTGGTAGATGTATGAAATTGTAATTACTGCCATAAAGTTCTAGGTCACTTTATTTAAATAGATCATTTCAATAAGCATTTCTTAACTACAAAAACTAGATAAATATTATATTATACTATTAAAACCATATATCTGATAAAATTACCACACACTACAAAATATTTCATACGATTTTCTATAGAGATATTACAAGATATAATGAATAAAAAGATCTTATCTACACACAATAATGTTGCGTATATCAGTGTGTTTTCTAATAGAAGATTGTGTCTATGTGCATGCATGTGACGTCGGACATAACGTCAAAATTCGAATAGGAAATATGTAACGATTTTGTAAGCACATCAGAAAAAAAAAATATTAAACGATTAGTATAGAATAATATTGAATTGAAATCTATAAAAAGATAAAATAGAAGTAGATGCTATCTCAAAATAAGAGGAACAAAACATATTAGATTATACCTATTTCGTGAATGATAATCTTTAGAAAACTTCAATTGTGGAGAAGACCGAACTAATCTACCGATTGTTAAAAGGAAATTGTTGTTTGAAAGTGGAAATTTTTCAATGAAATGGTGTTGAAGGAAAGGGACGGATCAATGGAGAGAACGACAGGTCAGAAATTTTCCTGACAGTTGTGGAAGAATCAACATTCGAGAGAAATTTTTCTCTCCAACACCGCTTGAGAAACTTCGAGTGGGATAATTACAAAATAGGCAAGTACGAGAATGTAGGAGTTATACTTAGGGTTATCAGATTCAACAGCTACTATTGCTTTTATTTTGAATTTAACAACCAAGATTTGATGATAATGTCGGTAAAGTAGATAGGATAATTGGTGTAACTTCATTTGTTATCAATGGCATAGATTTAAACTATATAAAATCAGCAGCTCATATTTTCTCGATATGTGTTTATCAAACTGCAGAGAGGGTAGGGGATGGATGGTGGATGCTGGCTAAATGTATCTAATGGCCATGATTTACGAAATTGTGTTAGTTTAATTGATCCATGTCAGACAATAAGGATGGCCACGATTGGTTTAATTTTGAATTCAATGGCACATATTTGGTAATATTGTTGATAAAGTAGAAAGGATAATTATCCTTTCTTTTGTTAGAATCAATGATGTCGATTAAAGCCATACAAAATCAGCTGCTCATATTTTCTCGGTAATCGTTTATCATACTGCAAAAATGGTAAGGAATGGATGGTGGATTTTAGCTCAATACATCTAATGGCCAGAAGTTTATGAAATTGTGTTTGTTTGGTTGATCCATGGAAAACACAATAGATGGCCAAGATTTTTCGTGGCTAATGACAAATGGCCTTGATTTTTCATATGTTTTGATAGGGATTAGAAGCAGACGAATGGTCCTAATTCATAGCTAACAAGATCGATAGTCAATTTTTTCAGTTCAACCTATCAAACCACAACATATAACTAATTTCACTTAATGCTAATTATATTACCATAAAGAAACCTTAATTTTAGCACTTAATAATAATATATTTATTTAACTTAACTACATGTATTTTGAATATCTTTTCATGTTGAGAAATTTAATAAAATCAAACAAGACTATGATGTGTGGTATAAAAAAAATTAATATTAATTTTTAAGTTACGAATTATTTTACCTTATTATTAAAAATAAAAATATTATTACATTAATACTTGATCAATTTTGGATACTAGATTTTAATTTCGAAGAGTCTATAAATTTATGTGAGCATTGTTGCTTAGTGCAACATATTGAACCATATGTAAACATAATGTTTAGCACTTATTAATAACATATTAAGCGAACTTAACTACATTTAATATAAAAGCTTTTACGAACCACTTTAATTATAAAGTTTTAGGAACCTTTTTCTTTAATCTCTTTTTATGTTGAAGAATGTTAGTAAAAAAAATTATCATGATGTGTGGTATATACTATAAATATATTAATAATTTTTATTGTATTGATACTAAATACATTTTTTAATTTCAAAGAGTACATAGATTCTTTTAAGTAATGTTGCTTGGTGAAACATATCAAACCCTATTTCAACATAAAATTTAGCATTTATTGATAACTAATGAGTTTTCCTTAGCTACATTTATGTTGAAAATCTTTTCATGTTGCAATAAATAAATAAAATATAATATAAATATGATTTGTGGTAAAAAAAAATATAATATAACTATGATGTGTGCTATTAAAAAAATTGTATTCTTATTACATTCATATAAGAACAATATTTTTTAAGTTTAGTACATTTCTTCAATAATAAAAAATATAATTATAGAATAGTTTAGTCGGTTACAAATAATATTGAATTCTCTTTATTATATTACCATAATATTTATAAAGTTTTAATCATTTCATCAATATTATAAAATTTAATTATACTATCTTTTTGAAAACATTATAAACTAGATTTGGAAACATTATATGAAATATTTTCTTGTCAATTTTACCTTAAATTTAAATTATATCATACCATCATTTATAAGAAATGTCTTCTTAATTACATATTTCTTTAATCTCTATTTATGTTGCAGGAAATTTGTAAAATTAAAAATCATCATGATGTGTGATATATAGTATATAAATATTAAAAATTTGTTATTATATTGATAGTAAATAGAAATTTTAATTTCGAAGAGTACATAAATTTATTTAAGTAATGTTGCTTAGTGAAATATATTGAACCATATGTAAAAATAATGTTTAGCACTTATTAATAACATATTAATGGTACATAACTACATTTAATATAAAAGCTTTTACGAATCACTTTAATTATAAAGTGTTAGGAACCTTTTTCTTTAATCTCTTTTTATGTTGAAAGATATTAGTAAAATAAAAAAAAATGATCATGATGTGTGGGATATACTATAAAAATGTTAATAATTTGTTATTATATTGATACTAAATACATTTTTTAATTTCAAAGAGTACATAGATTTTTTTAAGTAATGTTGCTTAGTGAAACATATCAAACCCTATTTAAACATAAATTTTAGCATTTATTAAGAACATATTAATTTTATTTAACTACATTTATGTTGAATATATTTTCATATTGCAATAAATGATTAAAATATAATATAAATATGATTTATGGTATAAAATATAATAAAACTATGATGTGTGGTATTAAAAATTGCATTCTTATTACATTCATACAAGAACAATATTTTTTAAGTTTAGTGCATTTATTCAATAATATAACATATACTTATAGAATAGTTTAGTGGATTACAAATAATATTGAGTTCTTTTTCTTTAATTACCATAATATTTATAAAGTTTTAAACATTTCATCAATATTATAAAATTTAATTATACTATCTCTTTGAAAACATTATGAACTAGATTTGGGAACATAATGTGAAATATTTTCTTTTTAATTTTACCTTAAATTTAAATTATATCATACCATCATTTATAAAAAAAATGTCTTCTTAATTAAAATTTTCTTTAATCTCTATTTATGTTGGAGGAAATTTGTAATGTAAAACATCATCATGATGTGTGGTATATAGTATATAAATATTAATAGTTTGTTATTATATTGATACTAAATAGTAATTTTAATTTCGAAAAATACATAAATTTATTTAAGTAACGTTGCTTAGCGCAACATATTGAACCATATGTAATATAATGTTTGGCATTTATTAATGTTTAGCAATTATTAATAACATATTAATGGTACTCAACTACATTTAATATAAAAGCTTTTACGAACCACTTTAATTATCAAGTGTTAGGAACATTTTTCTTTAATCTCTTTTTATGTTGAAGGATATTAGTAAAATAAATAAAAAATGATCATGATGTGTGGTATATACTATATAAATGTTAATAATTTGTTATTATATTGATAATAAATACATTTTTTAATTTCAAAGAGTACATATATTTTTTCAAGTAATTTTGCTTAGTGTAACATATCAAACCCTATTTAAACATATAGTTTTGCATTTATTAATAACATATTAATTTTACTTAACTACATTTATGTTCACTATCTTTTCATGTTGCAGTAAATAAATAAAATATAATATAAATATGATTTGTGGTATAAAATATAATACAACTATGATGCGTGGTATTAAAAAATTACATTCTTATTACATTCATACAAGAACAATATTTTTAAAGTTTAGTTTATTTCGTCAATAATATAAAATGTAATTATGGAATAGTTTAGTGGGTTACAAAAAATATTGAGTTCTCTTCTTTTATTATCATAATATTTATAAAGTTTTAACATTTCATCAATATTATAAAATTTAATTATACTATCTCTTTGAAAAAATTATGCGAAATATTTTCTTTTCAATTTTACCTTAAATTTAAATTATATCGTACCATCATTTATAAGAAATGTCTTCTTAATTACATTTTTCTTTAATCTCTATTTATGTTGCAGGAAATTTGTAAAATTAAAAATCATCATGATGTGTGATATATAGTATCTAAATATTAACATTTTGTTATTATATTGATAATAAATAGAAATTTTAATTTCGAAGAGTAAATAAATTTATTTAAGTAATGTTGCTTAGTGCGACATATTGAACCATATGTAAACATAATGTTTAGCACTTATTAATAATATATTAATTGCATTTAACTATAGTTAATATAAAAGCTTTTATGAACCACTTTAATTATGAAGTGTTCACAATCTTTTTCTTTAATCTCTTTTTATGATGAAGGATATTAGTAAAAACAAATTCGTCATGATGTGTGGTATATACTATAAAAATATTAATAATTTGTTATTATATTGATGCTAAATACATTTTTTAATTTCAAAGAGTGCACAAATTTTTTTAAGTAATGTTGCATAGTGCAACATATCAAACCTTATTAAAACATAAATAATAGCATATTAATTTTACTTTACTATGTTTATGTTGAATATCTTTTCATGTTGCAATAAATGAATAAAATATAATATAAATATGATTTGTGGTATAAAATATAATATAACTTTGATGTGTGGTATTAAAAATTTGTATTCTTATTACATTCATACAAGAAAAATATTTTTAAAGTTTAATATATTTCATCAATAATCTAAAATATAATTATAAAATATTTTAGTAGGTTATAAAAAATATTGAGTTCTCTTTCTTTTATTACCATTTAATTTAGTCATTGTTACACACACACACACACACACACATATGTATTTTACATTTATTCATCTATGTAGGAAATTTAAATACAACTATAAAGAAGAAAACATATGAAAGAACACAAATAAAAATAGTATATTCAATTCCTTTCAATCTCAAATATTGTTATCTTCTCTTAGTGACATTACAATTGATAAATTTTTTATCTTAATTATTGAAAGTATTTTTCACATATTGTTTAACTATTCTATTCTATGTTTAATATAGCATGTACCTCTAAAAGTTTAATCACATACAACAATACGATGCCTACATCTTATGGATCAAATGAAAGTGGTATCGATAATTTATTAAAATTCAACAACATGGGAGTATATTCTGAGAAAGATTTTGATACCCCCATCATAGGTGAAACAACTATAATTGAATGAGGGTTAGCATTTTTATTTTTTATAATAAGCATTGCTTAGTCAGTATGCACATTATTCATAATGTATAAAGAAAGATAAGACAATGATACATTATTTAATGGTTGATATTCTAATTGTTCATTGATAATGAATTAGAATACAATAATGGAACACCATCACCTGGTACGTATGAAGATATTTATTCAATTATTCAATCTTAAAATTATAAATTTTCAAAATTGATATACAAATGAAAATCATTTGTATTTGACATTACTTTTATTATATGTGTAGATTATTTGGATATTGGAGATCCAATATATACATGTAATTTTTGTAACTCATTTTTTTGGTATAAAAGTCAATCATCTCAAAATCCAAAATACTCTTTATGTTATATATAAGGAAAAGTTAAACTATTGGCAACGAGAAATCCTCCAAAATTGTTGTACGGCCTATTATATTTACGTAATAATAGAAGGAAACAATACCTCCAAAATATCCGATCTTACAACAATATGTTTTGTTTCACATCCATAGGAGGAAAAGTTGATAGGAGTTTGAACAATGGAAACTCTCCTCCAATAATTAGATTACATGGCAAAAGTTATCATCTTATGGGAAGCTTATTGCCATCTAAAGGTTCAGCGGCTAAATTTGCTTAACTTTACATTTATGACATGGAAAATGAACTCCAAAATAGAGTGAATTCTATCAGGTGAGTTTTATAACAACCATTTCTCATTTCTCATTGGTTATTGATTATTCATATTTGAAGTAAATTCTTCTAATAATATGTTATAACTATATTAAGTATAGGGAAAATCAAACCTTGCGCAACCTCTATACATCTATTGTTTATGACCTGAAGAAGATGCTTGATAAGAATAATGAGTTGGTCAAATTACTTAGAATAGTCAGAGAAAAAATTGAAAAAGAGGGTTGTTCTAATGTAAAGTTGAAGTTGATTGGAAGGAGTGGTGATGGAAGAAGGTATAATCTACCTACTGCGTCTGAAATTGTTGGTGACTTTGATGCATCATTAGGTGATAAAGATATTTTGGTTGAAACTAAAACCAGTTTGCTAAAACACATTAACCAATTGCATGCATCATATCTTGGGCTATAATATGCTCTACTATTTCCATATGGTGAAGATGGTTATAGAGAAGACATGATGTTAACCTGTCATTAGGTAATTAAGTAGAGTGTTTGAATTAATATAAGCACAACAGAGCAATTTTGTTATCGTTTGTATGAAAAAGAGTCCGAGTTATCGATTATATTGTCTTCTACAAGATTTCTCCAATAATTTATTGTTGACATATATACTACGGTTGAGACTTCTAGATTGATATACATTAAGTTACATTAGAAACAATTGTGTTGTGGATTATATAGTCTAGCAGATGCAATACTAAGAGGTGAGACAGATCCATCCACACAAGGAAAACGAGTTATTCTACCATCATCATTCACTGGTGGTGCTAGATATATGATCTAGATCTATCAAGAAGGCATGGTGATTTGTAGATGGGTTGGTTATCTTGACATTTTTATCACAGTTACTTGTAGTCCGAAATGGCCAGAAATAGTTCATTATATTGAAAAAAGAGGTCTTAAGGCTGATGATCACCCAGACATTATTAATCGTGTATTTAAATTGAAGTTTCAATGTCTTATGAAATAACTTCACACAAACAAGATATTCAGAGCAGTTAAATCAAGTATGATTCTATTTTTTTCCTTTTAACTTTTATTTCACATTAAATTATGGTGTACTTTATTGACATAGTTCTATGTGTTTTTTCAATTACAATTATATATATAATCGAATTCAAGAAGCGTGGGTTGCCACATGCTCAGATATTGTTATTTCTTGCATTACAAGATAAGTATCCAATTGAAAAGATCATTTTAGTAGAAATTCCAGATAGTAACATTGATTCGGCATATTACAAAGCAGTTCAATAATATATGGTACATAGGCCATGTGGTGCTACTAAAAGGAACTCCCCTTGCATGTCAAATGGTCATTATACTAAGCATTTTCCCAAGAAATTCGTTGAATCAACAATAGTGGATGATGATAGGTATCCTATGTACATGCAACGAGATAATGGGATAATAAT
Organism: Tamarix chinensis; assembly: GCA_030549775.1. NCBI lineage: Eukaryota > Viridiplantae > Streptophyta > Magnoliopsida > Caryophyllales > Tamaricaceae > Tamarix > Tamarix chinensis. The sequence goes on along the minus strand of CM060177.1, from coordinate 56,918,921 downwards.
GGAGAAGAATAGATTTCCTCTTGATAATAGATTTATTGTTCCTCACGGTCGTTATTTGTTGCTTAAGTATAGTACTTATCTTAATGTCGAGTGGTGTAATCAATCATGCTCTATCAAGTATTTATTTAAATATGTCAAAAAATGCCATGATCGTGTTACTGCCTTATTCTATGAAAGTACAATGACAGATGAGCTAGCCAAAAATGCAGACAAAGTTTAGATGTATTATGGTTTTAGATATATATCATCATGTGAGGCATCATGGAGTATATTCAAATATGATATTCAATTCAGGGATCCGTCGATAGAAAGGTTAGGATTTCATCTTTTAAATCAATAAAGTGTTATTTTCTCTGACTTTGATCCAATCGATGATGTTGTGGATCGATTATCAGTTGAACAAGGCATGTTTATGGCTTAGATGAAGGCAAATGAACAATATCATGAATCAAGGGAATTAACCTATGAAGAATTTCCAACAAAATTTATTTGGAATAAGTATAATAGAGAGTGGAGATCAAGGCAAAAGAGGTTCTCTACTGGACTCATTTTCTATGTCACTCCTAGTACCAATGAGTTGTATTATTTAAGATGTCTTTTTAATGTTGTTCTTAGACCTAGAAGTTATGATGAAATAAGATGCATTAATGGTGAACAACATTCGTCATATCATGATGCTTGTTATGCTCTGGGTTTGTTACATAATGATAAAGAATACATTGATGGTATCATTGAGGCAAGTTATTGTGCTTGTGCATCTTCTTTAAGAAAATTATTTGCCACATTATTGGCATTAGAGTCACTTATAAGGCTAGAAGTTGTTTAAGATAATTTTTGGATTTACATGATTGATGACATTTTATACAAACAACGTTTGAGGTTATATCACAAAGGTAACTTCATTTAGTCATCAAATTCTTATTATCTATAATTTTAAATTATAACTTTACAATAAAATTTGTACATCTTTATAAGATATATATATATATATAATTTTGCAGAACTTCATTTGGAAGTTGATGATATCAAAAATTATGGGTTGGTAGACATTGAAATTTTGTTGAAAAAATGTAGTAAAAGCTTACGAGATTTTGAATCAATGCCATTCCTACCCCAATGAGTTTTTTGAAACATTAGAAAATACATTGATACGTGAGGAAATGTGTTATGATTGGTCAAAATTGAAAGAATGCAACAAACTTCTATCTCATATGACCTCGGAATAGCGACACGTGTATGAAACCGCAATGGAAGTAACTAAGTCTAATGCTGGTGGATTATTCTTTGTTTATGGATACGGAGGTATAGGAAAGGAATTTATATGGAGGACTTTATTAGTAGCTATAAGATTAGAAGGAGATATTGTGTTAAATGTGGCATCAAGTAGAATTGCTTCTCTTTTATTACTAGGTAGAAGGATAGCTCATTCTCGCTCCAAAATACCTATAAATCTGAATAAGGTAGTCCATTAGCTGAGTTGATTATAGGGTATAAAATCATTATTTGGGATGAAGCACTAATGATGCACATGTATTACTTTGAAGCTTTAGATAAAACCATGAGAGATATTTTACAATTCACCAATGAGTTTAGCCTTGAGAAGCCATTTGAAGGTAAGATAGTCGTTCTTGGTGGAAATTTTAGACAAATAATACCAATCATTCCTAAAGGTAGTAGACAAGACATTATTCATGCAACTGTGAAATCTTTGTACTTATGGAGATTTTATAAGGTTACGATTAACAAAGAACATGAAGTTACAAAAACTAAGCTCAGTTGATGAATGTTTTGAGTTAAAGCAATTTTCAGAATGGACTACAAGCATAGGAGATAGAATAATTGGAGGGAGTAATGATGGTCATGTAACATTAGAAATTCCAGATGATCTTCTAATAAAATATTTTGAAGACCCAATTGCGGCTATTGTGAAAAGCACTTATTCAAAGTACAATAGAAATATCACTGACGATGCTTATTTTGAAGGAAGATCTATACTAACACCAATTCTTGATATTACGGAGTCCATCAATGAATACATATTGTCAATTAACTCTACTGAAGAGAAAACTTATTTAAGTTCTGATACAATATGCAAATTAGATGCAAATAACAATTTATTGTAAGATCTACACACACTCGAATTTCTAAATGGAATTAAGTGCTCGTGTGTACCAAATTATGTGTTGAATTTATAGATAGGTAAACCAATTATGTTTTTGAGGAATATTGAACATTCACTTGGCCTATGCAATAGTACTAGGATGATCATCACAAAGCTTGGATCTCATGTCTTGGAAGCAAGGTCTTACATAGAAATGATATTGGTCATCGAATATTACTAAGAATATCTTTAACGCCAACTGACTAGATACTATCTTTCAAGTTTAATCAAAGATAATTTTCCCTAATTATATCATATATTATAACAATTAACAAAAGTCAAAGTTAATCTTTTAGTGATGTTGGCCTTTTTTTTATCTAAAAAACTAGTATTTTATTATGGTGAATTATACGTCGTGTTTTCTCAAGTCACAAATATTTAAAAATTTAGATATGTGATGATGATGTTTATCAAAATAATACAACAATAAATATTATATTTTAAAAAATATTCGAAAATATTTAATCATATAATTTTATCAGTTATATATAAATACTTTATCACTAATATTTTAAATTTATATCTTATTTTTAACTATTAATTTATATTTTTATTTTTAAATCTAAACATGTTGAATATAACTTATTTATCATTACTGAGCCCTTGTTCGGCGGCTTTTGTTCATCTTCTCACTTCTGGAGTCGCTTATCAATCATCTACTTCAATAAATTAAACCTCTTCATCTTTAACGCCGTTTCTTCTCTGTCTCGTCTTCATTTTCGTCTTTTGGCGGCCGATCTCGACAAGATTTCGCAATTTCTGTTTATCAGAATCTCAGCTGGTATAGATGTTTTTAGTTGTGAATTAAAATTAAACATGTTCTATTACTTTTATTGATTCGCACAACATCTTTCAGGTGTAAATTTGTGACTGAAGCTTGATTCTCGAGGCTTTGAATTTCCTCTGTATTGTAATTTTGACTCTTCAAAAGTGTGTGTATGTACTTTCAATTTTGAATTTCATTTTCACCATGAACTGAAAATTTGCTATTGTTAATTAATCCATAAGCTATCTTCAATAGCATTTGCAAAGTTGGGAGAGACGAAACCGGAAAACAGAAGAAGAAAGGATTTCAGAGGGCTTTGTGTTGTAATTGACTAGTTAAATCGGAGTTACCAGTACCATGATAAAACATCAGGTAACATCTTAAAATAAAATATGAAGAATTAATTTTGACCGTAGGAAGCAGTTCACAAATATTGATGTGATGCAATTCAAGTCTTGCCCAAGTTTGCAAATTCTAATGGCGATTCTGCTCCTCCGCTAATACCGCCGCTGAGGGCACGGCGCTGACATCCATAGTATCAATTAACCGGCTCGCCTCACGCCAACTTTCAGTTTTCTACACAACCCTAGAAGTCAAGTTTCAAATTTGTCATAAAGAAGTTTCAACCATACGCTAAATTATTCAGCTTCAGGTGCGGAGGAGCGAGGAGAAGATAAAGATGTCGGAGAAGTTTTCGGCGACGTTAAGAATTGGAGACCTGAACGATTTCATAGCTCCATCGCAAGCTTGTATTGTTTCTCTCAAAGGTCTCAAAACTAGTCATAACAATTCTATCAAACAAGATAATAATAAGCCTGAGGTACTCACTCTTCCTTTCTCTTTTTTAGACTTTATTTGTTATCAAACGGGAAGTCTCAATCTTGAGCTGTAATATATTCGTCTTTCAATTCAGTTATTTTTCGTGGTTGTGATTTAAGGAGTATTGCTTTCGTTGCTCTATATTGAACTTTTGGGATTTTCATGTCAGGATATAGCGGTTTTCTAGATTCTGTATGAATTGAGATTGCCGGTGTTATTGTTGAGGATGGGAGACGATGGATGAGGGATATGCTTCATGATAAAGGATTAAAAAATGAAAATATTGATGGATAATATGAAGAATAGAGGGAATTTTTATCATGAAAATTCAGCAATTCTGTGCAGCTTTATATGGCATATATACTAAGCAGTAGCAGCCTTACTCTAACTGAAAACAAGTGGGAACTAATTCCGGTCGACTAAGCTAAGCTGATCTGGGATGTAATTGCTGAACTGGAGAAATAATTGCTGAGCTGGAATAATCTCCATTATTTCAAATTGAATTAATTGTTGCTGAAAACATAGGAATTTTGTAGTTTCTTTAAGACTTGAGAATGCGTTTATGGGGAATCTTTTTGGTCTACCATGCAGTTCCAGACTTATATTTTGTATTTCATTTTGGTGTTGGAGTTGTAAAAATTATGCATCTTGGTTTTTCAGATTCTATATTGTCTGTTGCCACTATCCTTAAGTCTTTCATTGCTCCTTTTTTGGGTGTCAGAATCAAGCAAAGTTGGTCCCTGCTGCTAAACCTTTGAATCCAGACCCAGTAAAAATCTCACTCAAGGATTGCCTGGCATGCAGGTTTTTTCTTTCTTCATCATTCTCTCTCTCTATATTGTACACATAGGTGGTTTTATATGCATGAATCTGCTGGAGAGTTAAAGCTGCAATGTACAAGGTAGTAAGATAGAAAAGGTAAAAATAAAATTAAAATACTGGTATGCCAACTTGTTACTACAATGTCAGTAGAGTCATCTCTGCAAGGCATGGGAGTGTTCTCTGTGATACATAATTTCTCATTTGAGAACAAGAGAAAACATATTCTATTTGTTTAGCCTTCTGCTGTTTGGGTTAATGATATGTTGTGTATGTTCGTAAAGGAAATTTTATTCTTTTTATTCTTGGCTTTGACATTGCATAGAAATGGAAAAGAAAAAGGGTGTGGTAGAATCCACAGAGGTACTAAAACAACACTAAAATTATGCGAGCAAACAAAAATTAATTGAGGGATGAAAGAAGGATTGTTTATATTCTCAGACGTGGGAAGATACATCCAGGCATTTGAGGTCCAAGCACCTCCCTCCGATAGACTTCTATTTCCCCTCTCCCTCACCTCAGTTCTCGACTCTATTTAATACTCCCTCTAGCCTCGTCATCAACAAAAAATATACTCCAAGGAAACAACTATCTAAAAGTCATAACAGCTCTCCCCTACCCCCATTCTAATATGGAAATAATATGAATGTAAAGGCTAAAATGCCCTTGCTAGCCAACCATAACAACCAGATCTTACACCAGGCCTCACAACCCCTCACCGCTCCTCTTAACATATGTGTATTTAATCTCAAGCCTACCCATTTACTTTCACCTTGTCCTCAAGGTGAAAAGCTGGAAATCGTTGGTTAAATTTCTCGAACTCTTCCCATGAAGCTTCAAAATCTGGGATCCCTTTCCACTTAATCAACACCTCTAGTATCCACTGAGTATTATACCTCAGGTTTAGCACTTCCTGTGGTTCCACTGTCCACTTCAGATCCTTAGCAAGAGTTGCAGTAAGATGCTAAGTTAGTTGCCCTTCTCCTAAGGCTAGTTTCAACACATAAATGTAAAAGATGGGGTGGTTAGAAGTCAAGTCTGATAGTCTTAACCTTTAAGCCATGTGACCAATCCTCGCCTCAACTTGATGTGGCCCAAAATACCTTGGGGAAAGCTTTTCATTAAGGTACTTGGCTAGTGATTATTGTCTATATGGCTTCAATTTCACGTAAACTTAGCTACCCACCTCCAATTCTTGTTCACGTCTTTGATGGTCAGCTTGATTCTTCATCCTAGTTTGAGCTCACAGGAGATGTTGCTTGAGCTCAGACTGTGCTGCATCTCTATCTGGTAATTCCTGATTTATAGCCTCAAAAGGGGTACTGCATCTCTCGTGTCTCAGCAAGGGTGGTGGGTTACATCCATAGAGCCTTAAAAGGGATGGTTTGAGTTGCCGAGTGAAATGAAATATTATACAAATACTCTACCTAGGAAATCCATCGTGTCCATTGCTTGGGTTTATCCCTTGTGAAACAACGTAGATACGTCTCCAAACTTGGTTAACTACTTCAGTTTGCCTGTCAGTTTGAGGATGGTTTGCCAAACTAAAACAGAGAATGGTCCCTTAGAGCTTGAAGAGTTCCTTCCAAAAGCTACTCACTAATACCTTGTCCCTGTCTGAGACAATTGATATCCGCACATTTAATCTCACGACAAACATGGCTGCTACAGACCTTACATTAAAGGGGTGCTTAAAAGAGGTAAAATGAGCATACTTTTTTAAATGGTTGACCACCACCGGGACATAATCAAAGCCTTGCGATAGAGGTAAATCTTCAATAAAATCTAGTGAAATATGTCCTATACTTGGGTGGGAACCAGTGATGGCTATAGTAACCCTGTCGATTTTAGGGCCTGGTACTTATTTTGCTAACAGACGATGCAATTAGCCACCAATTCTTGAATGACCCTCTTCATTCTGACCTAGTACAACTCTCTGACCATCCTCCTGTAAGTCTTCAACACACCCGAATGTTCACTTGTTTCCCCTGCATGAAATTTAGTTAGCAGCCTAGGAGTTATGGTTGAGCTTGCTGGTATAACCAAACATTCCTGATGTAGAGCTCCCCTGCCTGGAGGGTATATCCATGCTCTTTCCTTATGCCTTGTTGTAACCGCTATATTAAGGGTCCTAAAAGAGGGCTGACATCTATATCGGATGGAAGAGAACTCCACAATATCGCCTACCCAGTTGAAATTGTTGCCAAGGAAGCTGAGTTCATTTGGGATAAAGCATCATCTGCTTTATTTTCCCTTCCTAGTCTGTACTCTATCTCAAACTTGTAACTCCATAGCTTGGTGACCCATTTGGCATGCTTTTCAAGGATCACCCATTGTTTCAACAAGAACTTCAGACTCCATTGATACGTCCTAACTTTGAATTGCTGCCTGACCAAATAATGCCTCCATTTCTGCACTACCAACACTATTGTCATAAGTTCTCGTTTATATACAGACTTTAGGCATGCCCTTGCACCTAAGGATCGACTGAAGAAAGCAATAGGTCTTTCTTGCTGCATGTGAAACCCAGAGGCATGTGTCTCGACTGCAAAAGGCTCCTTGAAATTAAGAAGCCCCAATACCGAGATAGTCACCATAGCTTGTTTCAATTGCACAAAGGCATGTTGCAACTCTTCATTCCATGACAATTATCCTTCTTGAGTAGATCAGTCAGGGATGTTGTGATTTGTCCATAATTTCGGACAAATCTGCGATAGTATCCCGTTAACCCCAAAAATCTGCATAGTTCACGCAGGGTCTTAAGCACAAGCCACTCCTTCACACACTATAGTTTGGATGGGTCAGCTTCCACCCCTTTTGTTGACACTATATGCCCTAAATATTTCAACTATGTTTGCCTAAATACACATTTCTTCTCATTCACCACAACCTGGTTTGCCCTTATTAGCTGGAAACCAGTTGTAAGTGATGGATTTGTGCCTCCATATTTGGGTTGTAGACCAATATATCATCGAAGAAAACCAATACGAACCTTCGAAGATAAGCCTTAAACACCTCATTCATCAAGGCCTGAAGTGTGGATGGGGCATTAGTTAATTCAAATGGCATGATGAGAAACTCATAGTGTCCCTCGTGTGTACGAAAGGTTGTCTTGTAGATGTCCTTGGTACTCACCTTGAATTGATGATATTTGAACTTTAGATCTAGCTTCGAAATGACTGTTGCCCCATACAATTCGTCTAGCAGCTCATTAATTATGGGTATGGGAAATTTGTTTGGGACAATCATCATAGAACCGCCAACTCCTATCCTTCTCTTTTACTAGTAGCATCGGGCTGGAAAAAGGGTTGTAACTTGGACGAATCACTCCCGTTGTTAACATGTCTCTCACCAACTTTTCAATCTCATAGGTATCTTTACAGGCGCACACTCACTCGTTTCATTCCGAGCAGCTAGGGTATTTTATGATCCAAGTCTCGTGCTGGTTATAATCCCTCCAATTCCTTCAGTATCTTAGGAAAGGCTTGTGTCACCTATTACACTTCATACAGAATGCTACTATAAGAGTCTTGATGAGCTTCTATCATTAAGGTACAACATTCCAACAAAATGCCTTGTTTTTCCTTCCCAAAAGTGCCCAACAACTGCTTGAGGGAAACTTGAGATCTGCACAGCCCCTGGCCCCCTCTCAAGGTTATCGATGTATTTTCTAGATTGAAATTCATCCGTAACAGCTTCTAATTAACCTGCATAATTCTAAGTTTCTCCGGCCATTACATGCCTAAGATAACGTCTCTTCCCAACTCAGGCAGAAAATCTTCTACAATTACTCTCTCTGACAATGTTAGCACCATACCCTTGCAAATTCCAGCAGTTTGGACGAAATTACCTGTGCCCATGAGTACCCTGTAGGAAGCGGCGGCAGAAAGTGGTAACCTCAAATATGTGTTGTCCCACACTTCCTTTGACAATCAGCCTTGCAATGGTGCTGCCAACAACTCAAACTCCTCCAGATTTCCTCGACGGTTGACAGTTGTCGGAGCGTTTGGAATTTTTTGCATAGTGACCCCATTTTTTTAGGCTGGAATTGTGTCAAGAACATCTCTTGAAAATTCCTCCAAGTAGAGAATTTCTTCCCTTTCTCAACATATTGGAACCAAGACAGTGCCTTGCCCTCTGTAGCCACCGCCACTACCGCCATCTTCTCTTCCTCTGATAATTGGTTGAAATGCCTCTCTATTTGAAACAACCATCCATGTGGATTTGTGCCATTGAAGGTCGGAAACTCGAGTTGACGGGCTGGTTGATGATCATTATGCCGCTCCTCTCCACCCTCTGCCATTGGCAGAGGTACACCACCACGCTTGTCCAATTGTTGCCTCAACCAACTCCTCAATCATAGTTGTTTGGCAAAGTCCACCCTTAATCAGGTCCATTTCCGTCTGCTAATCTTCTTGAATGAGTCCTAGTTGTTCATCCATCTTTGCCTCCAACTCCTCCACCTTCTTAGTTGCCATCTTCCAAGTTCAACATACCACCTTGGCAGAATCCATAGAGGTACTGAAACAACACTAAAATGATGCAAGCAAACGGAAAGTAATTGGGCGACATCTAGGCATTCTGGGTCCTGGCACCTCCCTCTAATAGACTTCTATTTTCTCCCTCCCTCTCCTCAGTTCCCAACTCTATTTAATACTCCCTTATCCTCGTCATCAACATAATAGATATTCCAAGGAAACGGCTAAATAAAAGTCATAACCACTAACAAACTCCCCTTACCTCCACTCTAATAAGGAAATACTATGAATGTAAAGGCTAAAATGCCCTTACTAGCCTGCGATAACAAACAGATCCTACACCAGGCCTTATAACCCTCCTTTGTTCCTCCTAACATGTGTATTTAATCATGGGCCTATCAGGGACATGAATGAAATAGTTCATTTTGATTTTGATAAACTAATAGGAGGCAGGAGGAAAGAATATGGGTCAGTTCTTCGTAGCCAATATATTAGCTTTCCTCCTCTCAAATCATAAAGATCCAAGCAAAGTCATATCCTTATTCCAGAACAAAGTTATAGTTCCTATTTGTTGACTTATGGTCATCATACTCTTGCAGTGGATGTATAACATCAGCTGAGACAGTAATGCTGGAGAAGCAAAGTTTAGATGAATTTCTTTCAAATATTGACAAAGGGAAGACTGTTATTGTCTCCATCTCACCACAGTCCAGGGCTTCATTGGCAGCTCATTATGGCCTCTCTCCTCTTCGGGTAAGGGTAAAACTTTTTTGCAGCTTCTGTATCTCGTGTTGTGGTATAATGAAGGAACCTCATCAGGTTTTATAAACTCTGATACAGACACAAATGTTGATTTAAATCTTGTGTTTTAAAGTGGAAAGCATTTTTCCTGCTGGTCTCTTTGACCTTGTAAAGCAGATTGGATTAATATTGTCTAATGCGTATTTGTGTTATTCATTGGTCGAATTGATGTCATGGTTCCCGATGCCTCTGATCATCATCACTCTTTATCTGATAAAATGATGAATTTCTCACTGAGCATTCATTGAAGCATTTCTTGCCATGCCAGCTCTAAAAGTTTATGGATGAGGGCAATACCATTCTGTGGTGTCTCATCTAATTGTTTCAGGCACTTTTCCTTCTCAGGCTTTTAGAAAGCTCACAACCTTTTTCAAGTCACTGGGAGTGCAGGCCGTTTTTGATACGAGCTGCAGCAGGGACCTGTCGCTCATAGAAGCATGTAATGAATTTATTGCGCGGTATAAGCAGAGTCAATCAGGTGATGATGAGAGGCGCAACATATCTATTCCCATGCTTTCATCTGCATGCCCAGGTACACATGTTCACGTACTAGTCCCTTACTTTTTGCATGGAATGCAAAACTCCTCAGTTTCTGTAAAACCTATGAATTTACTGTACAAACTATCCATTCGCATCTTTCTATGACGCCCAAGCTGATCAGATGTGAGTATATAGTGGGCCTTAGTTGATGATGGCTTTGCTGATATTCCTTGCAAAACAGGTTGGATATGCTATGCAGAAAAGACTCTTGGGTCTTATATCCTACCTTACATCTCTTCAGTGAAGAGTCCACAGCAAACAATGGGAACCATCATCAAGCACCATCTCTGCCAGCATATGAATCTGAGGTAATTCTTATTATTCTAGTCTGTTTCTTGCTCTCTCTGACCTGTTTGTGAGCATTAGGTTGCGGTCTCCTCTTGCATGTCCAGACTGAATTCAGAGCAAAGTTCTCAAAACTTAATCCATTTCTTGGCCTTGATATTTGAGCTTATTGATATCAATGCCATACAGGCCCGATAATCTGTATCATGTGACTGTCATGCCCTGTTATGATAAGAAGCTTGAGGCTGCCAGAGATGACTTTGTGTTCGATATGGAAGATCAAAATGGAGACAATGGGAATGATGTAAAAATTGCGGAGGTAGATTCAGTATTGACATCTGGGGAGGTTTTAGAATTGATACAGGTATCTAGGATTACTGTCCTTTCCTCTGATTGATTACTTTGACTCTTTCTCATATGAATATTTGGTTATGATTATGTTTAATGGGATTGTTGCAGTCTAAGTCTGTGGATTTTGATAGCCTGGAAGAAGCACCTTTTGATAGACTGTGAGAGACGAAGTCATTTGCCTCTTTTAGTACCACATTTTGCTGATAGTGCTGCTGACATGATAATATCTGGCATAAACCAACAGGTTGACAAATGTTACTGAAGATGGTCATCTTTATGGGGTTAATGGAAGTTCTGGAGGCTATGCAGAAACAATTTTCAGATATGCTGCGAACACTCTTTTTGGGAAGGAAATTAAAGGAGCTCTAGAGTTCAGAACAATAAGGAATTCTGATTTTCGGGAAGTGTGTCTTGAAGTAAGTTTCAATTTGGTCATTCTGAAACTTTCCTTGTCATTAAGACCGAGTGACAATGTTAACGGGACACTGGAAGCCATTATGCAGCTGTTTCGTGTGTTTTTTTTTTCCCTTTGTTTTTGGTCTAATCTGTAAATTGTTTTAGCTTTCCTTATCTCCCATTGTAATGAAGATCAACCATTTCTGTGGTACAGGTTGATGGCAAAGTTGTCTTGAAGTTTGCCCTTTGTTATGGCTTTCGTAACCTTCAGAATGTTGTCAGGAAAATTAAAACTGGAAAGTGTGATTATCACTTTTTGGAGGTTATGGCATGCCCTTCAGGTTGTATCCATGTTCAATGCCTTTATCTGTATGTTGACGTGAATCTTTAGCAGTGGTGGAACACAGATCTAACTGACTAAACCTTTTCACAAACAGGTTGCTTGAATGGTGGTGGTCAAGTCAAACCAAAACCCGGACAATCTGGAAAGGCTTTAATTCAATATTTGGAGAGTATTTATATGGAAAATGTAAGAACAAGGCACTCATCTTGGTTTGAGTTTGATTATTGCCGGGAATTGATCATCTTGGGCAACTTCATTCAATTTCTTGCTTTCTTCTTTGGTTTACTTGACGTAATGCCTTTGTTGACAAAGATGAGCCCATACCCTTGTTTATTATCTCTATGCTTTCATATTGGTTGTTTGAATGTATGTTATTTTGCTGGTTATAGTCTATATATCTTTATTGACATTATATAGTAAATAATTGCATGGATTGTCGATCTGTGGTAGTGTTATCATGAGAACGTTTCTTTTTTTGTGTGACATCTTACTATGCATCACAAGAATTCATATGCAAGGGAAAGCTATGCCAGAGTGTGCCACTAAACCATATTTTTATCCTGTTTATATTGCACTGTTTGGTAGATAGTATTAGAGAGGAGATAGCCTATTGAATTTTCTTCTTTATATTATTGTTGTTGTTTCTGGTTCTGGAAATTGGTTTCTGATTTATTATACATAAAGATACTCAGTTACCATGTTTGGTTGCCTAATTTGTCGCTTAACAGGTTATGGTGGCTGATCCTTTGGAAAATCCCATCGTCAAAGGCTTATATTATGAGTGGCTTGGGGAACCTGGATCAGAGAAGGCTAAGAGATACACGCACACAGCGTACCATCCTGTGGTGAAAAGCATAACATCACAGTTGCACAATTGGTGAAAAACCTGCTGCTTGTCTGCGGTGGTTTCTCTTTTGCAATTGGTGGGACAGTCACCAACTCTGCTTGGTTAGTTACTGCTTTTGTTTTTAATTTGTTGATTCAAAAATTCGGGCACACTTGCATACAGAGAAACCATTAACACAAGAATATCACAATTTTGACTTGGTAATAAAGGTTCGCATATCCTTGCCTTAGATATATGTATATAAAATAGGTGTAGGAATTAGAGGTGAATTATGTTCACTGTTTCCATGTTTACTTGGCCCCAGTGCACTGCAGAGGGATACAGAATTTGATGGCAGAATGAGGTGCTTTTTTGAGATGTGTATTATTGAGCTGGCTTTTGTAATATTCACTTCAGTCAGTATTGAATAATTATTCAGAGTATTATTAAGAGAAACTGTTATATGGTGATAGCCAACCCTGCCACTAAATCCATGTTCTCCATATATCTTCTTACGTACGCTGTTCATTTGAGCTGCTCTTTTCAAGGTTGCTGGCGAAGGAGCTGTCAACTGAAGATGGCTTTTTCCAGGCTGCTTATTTATGCATTCCCCTATTTTAGCAACGAAAAAGGTTGCTTCATTCACCCCCTTGCTCTGCTTACACTGGCTTTCCCGTTTCTTGTTTTGAGAAGCAGAATGCTATTAGAATATGATGCACCTTGGCTGAGGCAGCAGAATGTTGGTAGAATATGATGCACCTTTGCCGAGACGGTGTTTTCTAGTGGTGTTCAATGGGTTGGATAAATCATGGCTTATATAACTCAATCCATGAAAATAAGTTTAGTTGACATGGGTTGGTGTTTTACAAGGGTTCACATGAGTCAAGCTATGATGGGTTATAAATTAAAATGGGTTAGCACATATGCTGCCATGTGCTATCATGTGTTGATCACCATTACCTTAACTTCAAAATTACCACCAAAACCTTATCTCAACTGAACCTTGGATGGACCTGCTCTGTCTTGGCCCGATTAATTCCGTTAGGGCCCACCTAGACCCTATCGACTCTGTTGGGCTATGTTGTAGTAACTGATGTAGGGAAAGAAACTGCCAGAATCATCATGTTTTGTCTCTCATTGATTGTCTTCTAATCGGAATAGGGGAGGTAATATAAGGATGTTGGTCCTGATGCTCTGCTCTCCTGTTGCCTTGGAGTGTAGACTTTAGGCCTGCAAGTTCTCATTTTGGGTGCTGCTGTTTGTTTGATTCCGGAGTTTTTCTTTGGTTCTGTTAATTGCTCCACATCTTGGAGCAGGGTATTTGGTGTTTGCCTAACAGATGAGGGGTCTATAGGGTTGGGATGGTTTCGTTCGGAGTGTTTCTTTCTTAGGGAACATTCGGCTGGTGGTTTTTGGCCCTGGCTTCTGTTGATTTGCTTGACGTGTGTGCTGTCGGCCGTCGAAGCCATTATCTTATTGAAAAAGAAAACACAGCGAGATATAAAAGTAGCAAAATAAGAGTTAACAAAAATCAATGACATGCAGATTGTAGAGCGACAGAGGAAAGAAAAGCTATAAAAAGAAAATAGCAGAAATGAAATTACGAGAATAAAAACGACAATAAAGAGAGTTCTCTCCGGGGGCGCATACCTTTATTAGGTGCTTGTTTTTGTTATTCCGCTCCAGCGGTGTTTAGGCCTGGGCCTCTAGTTGATGCTTTTAGCTATTGTTCTAACATATGGATGCTGGGTTTGTTGTTTCTGTAGCATTTTTGTAGACAATTACTCTTCAGGGTTGTAAGGCTGTGTTTCGACTCTTGTTTATGAATTCCTCGTCTGTTCTGTGTTGGACATAGCCATTTTGGCCTCGCTCGTTTGTACGATAACGATATCAAGTAATGGAGTGCATTTAATTTAGCTATCATTTGGTATTATTTATTTTTAATAATTATATTTAGATAAAAATTCCTTTTATAAATTTATTTTTTTAAAAAGTATTTTTACAAGTAAAATATATATTTAACTTTACTTTTGTTGTATAAAGAATTAATAAATTTCGTTTGCGGCATGAAAGATGAGACCAAAATGAGGGTGGGGTACTTTCGATTTTAAATTGAGGTCTTCCTAACCTTATTTTTAAGATTATATCAACATTAATAAAATTAAATAATAATAGTTGTTATTGTTATTATTATTATTTATAGTAGTTGTATACATTAATAATATTTATAATGATAATGATACTATTTATCTTAATTATAAATAATACTGTTTTCTTTGTCTTAGAAAGTAAGTTATTTTATAGAAAAAATACTCATATTAAAAGAAAGTTAAAATATGCTTTTTACTTTTACCTTTATGTTTTTTCTTTTATTATTCATGTGTTAGATATTTTGTTATATTTTAATAAAGAAAATAATTGAAAATTTAAGATTGTATTTATCAGTTTTTAAAAGTGTATCAATTGTTGAAATGACCTTTTTTTTAATATGGAGTATATTATTTCTAGTATTTATATTATGATAATTATCATAGTAATATTTACAGCAACAACAAAAATATTATTATAATTATTTTTGTTATTGATTATAATAATAAAAAATTTAACAAGAATTAATATGCATTATTATTAATATAATTAAATTTGTAGTAAAAATTAGAAATATAATCATAATGATACTTATAAACATATTTTTAATTATAATTAGTTATTGTGATAAATATCATTATCATTGATATAATAACAATAATCGTTATTATTGTACATATAGTTATTGTTTGCATAAATATAACAATAATAATTGTATTATAATAAATTAAAATAGTAATTATGATAATAATTGTAATATCTCCATAAATTAAAATAATTATAATAATATTAATTATTATTTTTGATTAATGTATTTATAAATATGAATATAATAATAAATTTTTTGATTAGTTATATTAATAATTAAAATTATTATTTTTTATGAAATATAATAATCATTTTTTTATGGCGGCGGTGGTAGTAGTAATAATAATAATTGTAATTATAATATGCCATTTCTATAAATAATATTACAATGAATACTATTATTGTTAATACTATTATTAATATCATTAACATTATTATTATTAATACTATTGGTGTTATTATTGTAATTAATAATGTTATGACTATAATTTTACAAACTATAATATCCGTTTATTTTAAGTTTATTTACATCAGACCAAAGCATACTATTAAATCAGATTAAATATAATAGGCTTAGATAGGATACGAACGTATCCACGCTGAAAATCAAGGGCATGGGGCTTATTTTAGAGGGCAGCTTTTTGAGCGGTGGTGGTGCTCACTGCTCATGCCCGTGATAATACGTTGGGCCTCATCTGCCCGGCCTGGATGAAATGTCCATAGCAGATGTGTACGAGTTGAGAAGAGATAAGGTAAGAAAAGCACCATACTAAGAAGTTTAAACATGAGGCAGCCAGCTCATACACAATCTTCTGCTGCCGCAAAGGAATCCTCCTGCATTAGAATTAGACCAGACTTTCTCAATAGTATATAGTTACTGCTACTCTTGTCTTAGAATTCTCTCTCTTTCTCTCTCGTGAATTGATAGAGAGGAAATGAAGACCTGCCTTCTCAGGTCTACATTCCTCAACCCTATACGCCCCAATTATTTCAGATCGAGGCATACCACGGCCACAAAACATCTAGCTCTCAACCCTATTTCATGCATTCATCCACATATCAACAACCCATCACAGTCCATCACGAACAGCACGTCTCAACCTCCCGTACTAGCCCTCGTCTCAAAATTCAGGAACCTCTTAGCTGCTACCAACCCTGTAGAGCCAAATAGGAACCCTTCTTCACCGTCATCGTCGGCAACAGCCCAGAAGGAACACACGAATTGTATAAAAAGGAATTCCTCACTATCGTACGAGGAAGAAGAGCACTGCTGCTACTACCACTACCACCACGGGTTTGGAGCACCAGATACATCACCAGCCTCATCCAATGAATGGGTCGTTATCATGGGTAGATTAACGGGAGCCATTTCAATCGGGATGGTTGTGTTGTTAGTGATGGGAATGGTGGGTGATGATGATGGACAAAAGGCGTTAGCTATAGGAGGCGGAGGAGGACCGGGCGGACCGATGGTTGAAGAATTTTGGGAGAATGTGAGGAGGTATGCTCTGTATGCACTGACGGTTAGTACCGGTGTGGTTTATACTGTTTTCCAGCCTATTGTTGAGCTACTCAAGAACCCAGTTTCTGCTGTCCTTGTACTTATTATTATTGGGGGTACGATTTTTATTGTTTCTCAGGTCTTATCTGCTATGGTTGGTGTCTCTGAATTTAACTATGAATATGGCTACTAATCATTTGTTATTAGTGGGTGCCATTTTTTTTAAAAAAAAAAAATTTGTTTGCTTTGCTTTGCTTTGCTGCTGATGGAGATAGCTAGCCTGGTTTTATCACTTGTTATTGGCAAATTTTGATGAATATAACGGGTACTAGCTAGTATGATTTCGATTTTATTTTTATGCTCGTCTACCAATTGGTTTCTATTTGTGGATCATGCATGTATTGGCAGATTAATTGGGTTGTCGTTTTGTTTGCTCGATCCTAGTCCGCCTCCATTGTTATCTGTTACATAACAGTCTCACGAGAACAAGAACAGGGTACATA
Source organism: Tamarix chinensis (assembly GCA_030549775.1). NCBI lineage: Eukaryota > Viridiplantae > Streptophyta > Magnoliopsida > Caryophyllales > Tamaricaceae > Tamarix > Tamarix chinensis. The sequence goes on along the minus strand of CM060177.1, from coordinate 56,901,656 downwards.
CTTAACCTAGTTAGTTACTACGCATGACTTAATTTCATGATGTCAAAACTAGCTGACCGACCTTACAAGCACCGATTCAACTCTGTGTGTGTGTGTGTGTGTTTTTCCTGCCCTAAAAAATTAAAAATAAAATACCAATTAAGCTACCTTTTACTTCTTCGGTGAGGGACGAGGGACGGTATACTTCAAAGTATTTGCATACAGAAGAAAAAACAATTGAACTGTCACTAGGACCAATCAATAGACTCTCCCTTATTAACAAGACAATCATCCACTATAATATATATAATCAAATAGGATAATATTATTTATCTTATTAGATAAAAATATTGCGCTATTAGTATAATGCGGGAGAAAAAAATTACCTTAATATTGCCCTATTATTTGTGTTCTATTAAGATTATAAGAATAAAATTTTTGATTGCCCTAATTATTTTCACTTTAACAGGACAATTGTAATTATCTTATTTGATTCTTGTCAATGGAAGCAATATTATCACCCTATTGGAGTTGAAGCTACTAGGAAAAATTTTAAAATATTACCCTATTTAAGTTACCTATTAGGATGAAAATATTGCCTTATTTAGCTTACCTATTAGGGTGAAAATATTGTCCTATTTGAGTTACCTGTTAGGGCAAAAATATTACCCTATTTAAGTTATCTGTTAGGACGAAAATATTGTCCTATTTGACTCTTTATTAGAGCAACAATATTGCCCTATTTAATTCCTTAAGCATTTTTCCTGTTTTATTCTAATAATTTATATGCATATTATAAACTATATTAATAAAGTTTCATATAATTAATTTGACATGAGAAAGAATATTACCTATTAAACATTAAACAATAGATATCATACATTAATCAACAATGCTTATGTATCAATGGTTTTCATATTGTAATATCTAATCAAATAAGGTCAAACTACAAATGTTGACTATGGAATTATAATATGATAAAATAATTTGGCAAATTCCTTGTTTATGATACTAGTTTGATATCTTAAAAGAAAACGAGCTGCAATTGATCCACATCGATCAAAGCATGCGCAATTCTATAGCAACTTCATAAGTTTCAGCTTTTAGTTCGGCATAACCCTTATTTTTCACTTGAATGTTATCCTACTACAAAAAAAAAAAAAAATGGAACAATAGAAGTAGTTATTGACAATAATATTGAAATATTATTGTTTTACCTATGAAAGCAAATGAACACGGCATAAAAGGATATCTGTAATATTTCAGTCATACTATTTAGATGTATTCCACCACACTTACATCTATACCTGCAAATATGTACCCATTAGTTGTGTCAATTAGGTACATAAGATTTCACACACAATACTCTGTCTTGAAAAAAATTTACAAGTAATGAGTGCAGAAGTAATAATACTTAATAAAATTAAATGAACGATATGAACATTTCCGAATCTTCAAGCAAGATTAACTATTGTTGGGAACTTCCAAGCTAGTGGAAACATATTTGGAACTTTTGGAATGTATTTATAGATATAAATACTCATTATTTAATTGAATTTTAATACATAAAAAATGTATTTATATCATTCACCAAGGAAGCCATCTCATTAGATATTAAAGGATCTTCTTCATTATAATCATCACTTTCCTCCTCCTCATCCATCTGTCCATCCATAGGATCAACATGCTCTTCTTCACCATGGAAGATCCATGGATTATAGTCAGGTTTTATACCATTTTCGGAAAAGATAGAAATACATGATTTGACGATCTTATACATAGTATTTCTGATAATGCTGAAAAGGACACCTGAACTTTATCCCTGAGGTAAGATTGACATCCTTAAAAGAAAAATCTAAAAAATCTCTAACACCTCTTTAATAAGCCTCTTGTTGCTTATCACGAACCCCTTAAATCTGCATCCAACTCCTATCACATTCCATCCTAATGTCAAAGACAAACGAACTCAAATGTCATATAATAAACCATTATGAACCATAAAATATATTCAATCAAACTCCAATGTCCTAGGTTCAATCATAACAAAAATAGGAAAGAAAGAAAGAAAGAAAGAAAGAAAGAAAGAAGGAAAAGGGTAAGATTCTTTTGAATACCTCATATCAAATACGAGGTAACAAACTCCAATTATTAATTTACCCATAATTTCTGCCTCATATATATATATATATGCACTACCCATTTGCCAACTATTTGGTTTGGTTCAGTTGAGTTGCAATAAGTTATATTAACTTATATTCAAAGGAGATGGTTATTGTCCAGGAAAGGTTGGCATCTTTTAATAATTTCTTTTAAATAACACCAAAATCAGTAGTTTACAACAACAACCACATATAATCCTTTTTAGGACTATCCAGACAGGCAAGTGATATACATATATACTAGTAGTATTAGGTAACCGGACAAATAAATAATCGCATGACCCCCAATATACTTGCTATAGCTCCATTTTTTGGCTAGCCAACTCTGCCATTAATGTATATGGCCTGATTCTATCATGAAGTTCAATAATCCTTGTTAATAATCTCTAGTAGGCAGCTAGTAAAATGGAGACAGTATAATGAACTTACCCCTGGCGCCGGCTCATAGACTATAAATGGAAGAACCCCAATAACAAACATATACAAACACACCATTAGTTCCAAAATAAAAATCATACACTAGGTTAACATATACGGGCTAAAGGTGGAACAAACTTACCAAACAATGTCACTCAGTGATCACAAACAACCAACCACAACCCTTTTATTTTAAGGGTGGGAAAGGAAAGTTAGTTTATTATTTATTTTTAGATTGTAAAAATTCTCTATACTTTTAAAGTATAAATTTGCAGAGTGACATCCAACATAAGAAAGATTTCCTAGTCATCTAAGAATTTTGAACTATGGATGGCTATTAATGCCTTACACAACCTCCCATCACTGAAAATAAAAATAAATAAATGAATACATAAAACTAGCTATTTAACATTACTCATATAATATAAAAGGTATAGGTTTTTTTAACTATCCCGCTCTCATATAATTTGTCTGTATCTAATAGCTAAAATTCATTCAACAAAATTTGATGGTATTCATGATAGGAAGGGGTGGACTCAACTTAAAAGATTGATATATCTCAACCTTCGCCAACCATGTAAGGCTATATATCAAAATCCATCTCTCATTTTTATCAATGACTATTATCAAATTAAAATAGATTAAATGATACACCTAAAATACTATGTATAGATGGATCATTTCTATTTTTAAGTTTCATTTTAGCATATTACTTACTACCAATTACCCAAATAGAGTCTATTTGATAATAAAATTTAAGATGATACAAACTAGATCATTGAAGCATAGAAGGTCGGATGGCAGAACTCCACTCTTCAAGCATTGTAGCTTCGTTAGTAGCTTCGTAGCCTACTAGAAATGTTGAATGTCAAGGAGGAAGGAGGGTTGAAAATACTGAGAAGATATTCAGGATTACTACAAGTTGTTAGTACCTCATTAATGGGGAATAATAGCGCTAAATAGGAGGAAGACCAGAGAGAAATGACGTCACACAACTAAAGAACCGAAGTTAACCTCACCTCAGACCTCCATGTCAATCAGCAATGAGAAGGTAAAAAAAAAGTAGGAAGTTGAATTAGTACTCACCTAAGATGGAGAATCACTCATGTTGCTACTTGATGTTTTCCTCTGTCATGTAGGCGGTGCTACTCTGCTTGACAGTGTGCTTTGGGGTGGCGCTAGTTTCGCGGTTGCCTAGTGGTGGTGGCTCGTTGTCACTACTGTTGGCGCCATTGGTGACCAACAAATCACTAATATGCTGCGTTGTTGCTAGTTGACATTGGTCCTGCTGTGGTACGACGATGGCTTGGGTCGAAAGGGAGAAGGCAGGGAATAGAGGTCGGGGTTGAGGGATTTTAGAAATCAGAAATGAATGATAAAGAGAGATAGGGAGAGAGATAAAATAAGGCGGGGAATACTTTTTTCTATATATATATATATATATATATATATAGTGATTAATATTTAAGTATCTTTTAACTTAATTGATAATTTTTATAAAAAGCTATATGAATTGAATAATTACAATGTATGATTAAGATAATATTAATCATAATGTATAGTGTTAAATAGGGGTATTTTAATATACTACCCTATTAGGTTGTGTCACATAGGGGAAAAAAAATTTCATTGCCTTATTTGTTAAGAATAAATGGAGATATTTTAGTATTGAACTATTTATTTTGATCAAATAGGAAAGTTTTTATTCATTGCCCTATTAGATTAGATTAAATAGGGGATATTTTATATTTCCTCAGTTATTAAAATCAAGTAGGAAAAATTTTAATTGCTCTATTTGATCATCTATAATAGGGTAATTTTATAATTACCCTATTTAACATTTTAAATTACCCTATTTGACTATATATCTTATATTGATCACTTCTCATCACCTAATTAAAATACCCCTGGCTTTTAAAATTAGAGCAATAAAAGCAGAACTAAACTGCTATAGCTACTCTTGACAACTAGTTAGCCGTTGTTTGGGAAAATATATAACGAACTAAAGAAGTAATGAATTAACTTATTTCTTACCCTCAAACTGGAATATACATACATACATACATACATACATATATATATAATGCAAATGTTGGTTTTATTTATTTGTTTGATATATATATATATATATATATATATATATATATATAGATTTAGGCTCTTGTACAAACCATTACTTAAAATACAAATGTAGGAACCTTTAATTACCATTAGATCTAGAAGATTGAAGGGTCAAGATTAAAATAAATTCAAGTTAGTTATTTACTAAATCTTGACCATTGATCAAATACTAATCTAATGGTTATGATTGGTTCCTACAAATGTATTTTAAAAATAGTGTGTATGGGACATTCACCCTATATATATATATATATATATATATATATACCAACTAGATCACTACAGCTAAAATACAATAAATAATTTGCAATTAATTGAATTACCTAAGAGCCTTTACAAAGAGTAGGATACACAAATTTGATAAGATGCCTACAAATGCCAGATCCATCGGCCATGGGGAACATTGTCAAACCAATAATATAGAAAACCTTTATTGTCATTTTCTTTTTAAAAAATATTCATTTGTGTTTATTTTTATGTCACATTTTCTTTTTTGAAATATATAAAAATATAATTTCTATTTCAAAAATTTATTATTTTTCTATTTGTCCCATCCTTGTTTATCAACCCTCTCCACACTCACCGTACTAATGTAGACCCTTTAGATGTTGAGATGTCTACTTGAAGAAGATAAATAAGTTTTTTTATTCATAAACTTTAATATTATCTTCAATGTTTATTATTTGAGTAGTCATATAATAATTTTATTAAAATAATATAATATGAAAAATATAAATATTTAAAATCATTATTAAAACTTATCATTAAATAATTTATGACAATTCAATAAAATAGCAGATAAGAACGCATAATAAATAAAAAATATATGCTAATGAGTAAATACTTTTTAAATTCATCTTATCAAGGTGAAATATGTTTTTATTTTATTTTTTTATCAATTAAAAAAATAATTTGAAAAAACAAATTTACCTTTGAGTTGTAAAATTTACTCCAAATCACATCAAATTTACCCACAAGCTTCTGCATACTAGTACCTATGCGATGGTATGCTTAAAAATATTGAAACAACAAAAAACACCTTCAAAATAAAGAAGGTTAGGAGTTCGACTAAATTTTAGGATTTTGATACGATTGTGACCATGTACGGTGTTAGCCATAACATTTTATATATAATAAATTTTCAAGATCTAAAAAATGTGTGGTTAACTAGAAATTCTAAGTCTCCATTGGTACCTCATATATAACATAATAAATGCTTAGACATACATTAAATCACAATAAAGCATGCTTTAACAAGGGTATTGAAACATAAACACATTGTGACACCCCAAATTTAGGACTGAAAAATATTTGGGATTATTTAATATAGAATGATGGAATATAACAACACTTGGAAGATTGTTATGTGATCTACACCTAAAGAAGACTGTATTGTGGGTGAAGTGGATTCATACTTATTTCCGCAAGGGCCAAGATCTATGCTATATACCTATTTAGATGAGTGTTTCTTGGTGCCTTCCAAGTTTGTTGATGTTGAGATCCGTTTTAAACCCCCTTTTTTGTTATTACAGTTTGGCACATCCATTATTTAGTGGAGTGGTATATTGTGTATCCTTCCAAGTTTGTTGATGTTGAGATCCATTTACCCCGCTAAGGACCTTTATGGTATATTATGCTCTAAAGGGGAGGTTGTGGAGTGGAGCAATGTGGTGTGGAACCCCATATCTATCCCACAGCATGAGTTTCACTTATTGCTTATTGTCCGACATCATTTGTTCACAAAAGGTCACATGAGAAGGATATGGATGAAAGTAAACGAGGAGTGTATATTGTGTAAGGATGTTGTGGAGTCGATAGATCATTTAATATTCTAATGCTCTTTTGTGAGTCATCTATGGAGATCTCTTGTGAAGTTCTTTAGATGTACTCACCAAGCTAATACATTGAACTATGAATTAAGCTAGATGCCATAAGGAGGATAGGGGCCACAAAGTAGGAAACTAGTATTGAGATTTCTATGGGTTCCTATTACTTACCACCTATGGGAAGAGAGGAATCTACACACCTTTTGTGCTAAAGAGCGAACCCCTAGGCATATTATGATAGCATATTCCCCTATAAATCGTATGAGGCCTTAGTTACCTATATTAATACCTTAGGGTAAAATCATTTTTGCTTTCTTGGAGGATATATGTTTTTACGATGATTTGATATCAATAAAGTTTACTCAACTACCCAAAAAAAAAGGACCAAAAGTTTTCTTTTTAAGATAAAGCGAATGCATTAAAACCAAAATAGATGGATGTTACCACTATATCAAACATAGAAGTGTAATCATTCACCTAACTTATACCCGATGTAAGGAAAAATGGAACCAAACACATAAATGATCTAAAAGGGTACTAGCATGAGATAATAATATAATTGATATGTCGGGGTTATAGAACATTCCCAAAATACATGAATCAAAGTGTAATACCCCCAATTTTGGAGAAAATTTTATTTTTAAGATAATACGAAAGTGATTGGAAAACACAAACAGAGAATGTTACAACCACATCAACCATGGGAGAGATGTGATCATCATCTAACCCATACTTGATGAAAGACAAAATGGAATAAGGAAAAAGAATGCATGATCATCATAATAATGTGACAATACAAAGAAATAAAGACCGAAACCATATCATAGATAGAATGAACTTGATAGTTTATAAAATCAAATATAGGAATCCGAGCTAAGAGTTTAAATAATTGAAAATACAAAAACATCCCAATGCAGTAGACAAAATACTAATAACCAGTTAGCCTAACTTTTAGACACAATCATAAACCTTGAACCCCAAGCAATGTCCCATTAATGACCCATGTTATTACCCCAAGCATACTCAAATTGAGAGTCGTAACCTTATAAATCATGCTCTACTCCCTAAACCATAAGCCAAATTATCACAGTGACCACACAAATGTAATATTAGTATGATGAAGTACTAGTAAAACATACTACCTAAAACATGGAAGGCTCATGCAACACATTGAAGTCACAAAGCAGTATAGTGATATTATAATGATACAACTCAAGTACAACATAGCATGCTTGCATGGAAATCATGGAAGTATAGAAGTGCAGTAATATGTGCGATGCATAAGATGTAAACCATATTATAATTCTTCTTTTAGTGACCACACAAGTTTTGGTTAGGAAGATAGTTCGTTCAACCAAACCCAGTTTTCCACCATGAATAAAGTCATGGAAACACAAGATAATCACAATAAGATACCATACCCTTCACATAAGGTTAGGATATATTAAAAGGGCTTTCTTCGGGGATATCATAACCACCACACATGGAGTGTACCTACCATAAAATCAAGATACTACACCCACCACACGTGGTCGAAGTCCACCAAAGGGGCTTGTATTGGGATGCCTCACTCACCACACCTTTAATGTCTCAATATCCCTGAGTTAAACAATCTTAATTCTCAAATCCTGAAGGTCTCTCCATATCTAATCTGACACTACTAGCGAACTTAAGGTATACGAACTCTTCCTACTAAGAGCATTTGCTACAATGTTGGCCTTATCCTTATGGTAGGTTAACTCCAAATCATAATCCTTAACTAACTCCAGCCATCTCCTCTATATCATGTTTAATTCTTGCTGCTCAAAGATGTACTTGAGGCTCTTATGGTCTGTGTAGAACTTATACTGTGCTTCATATAGGTAATGTTTGTAGGGCAAAAACCACTATAGCTAGCTCAAGGTCGTACGTAGGATAGTTTTGCTCATGGTCTTTCAATTGGAGAGGAGCATAGGCCACTACCCTCCTATGCTACAACAACGCACATCCTAAACCAAATTTAGATGCATCACTATACACCTTGAATCCCTTTGTACCCGATGGCAAGGTAAGCATTAGAGATGAAGTTAACCTCCTCTTTAGCTCCTCAGAAGCCTATGTGCATTTATCATCCCAGACAAAGAACATCGTCTTCTTCAACAAGGTGGTCAAAGGATGAGCAATCTTCGAAAATTCATGGACAAACCGTCTGTAGTAGCCTGCTAAACCTAGAAAATTAAGAACTTCCCTGATGTTCATTGGTGCAGTCCACTCTGACACTACTCAGATCTTAGAAGGATCCACCGATACACCTTCCCTTGAAATGATATGCCCAATGAAAGCTACCTCATCCAACCAAAACTCACACTTCAAGAGCTTAGAGTGCAACTAATGAGTCCTCAAAGACTCCAAACCCTGCTGAAGGTGCTGCTCATATTCCTCATGAATCTAAAAGTAAATCAAGATATCATTAATGAAGATCACAACAAACTAATCCATATGTTATTAGAAGATGCATTTCATGAGAGCCATGAATACCGCTAGTGCATTTATGACTCCAAAAGATATAGCGGTGAACTCATAATGACCATACCTCATCTTGAAAGCTGTCTTCGGTATGTCCTTCTTGATAATCCTCAACTAATGATACTTGGATCTGAGATCTATCTTTGAAAACATTGTAGTCCCACACAATTTATCAAAAAAGTCATCGATCTGTGGTAAAGGATAATGCCTCTTCACCATAACCTGGTTCAACCCATGATAAATGATGCAAAGCTTCAACCCACCATCCTTTTTATCACAAGAAGGATTGGTGGCATCCCCTATATCTCATCAAGAAACACATATGGGAACTATCACACTGCTGTAAACTCCTCAAATAACATCTCCTTGGCATCCAACACCTGAATGCTACATAAGAAGACTAAGTACCCTTTCTGCACTAGTGTACTAAGCACCATCGCAGAAACCATCCTTACTATGGCCCTAGTCTTGCATCTTCGGTAAGAAACCCTAGCATCCTATGTTCCCTTAAGAACCACATGCTCCTATGTGTAATCAATCAATGTCTGATATCTTATGAGTATATCCATTCCAAGGATAATATTAAAGTCCTAAAGCTCAAGCTTTATAAGGTCTATTGGAAGCTCGATCTCGCTAATAAGTATGGCCACATCTCTATACAACCTAGAATATGGAAGTCTATCCCCAGATGGGAGTACAGTAAAATTCTCCACCCTAGCGAAAGAAACCATAGATGTCTTAATTAGGAAAGCATTAGACATGAAGTAATAAACAATACGTAAGCAAGAAGGGAAGAAATTATGAACGTACCCGTAACAACATCAACTTATCGATTAGCCTTTGACTAGCTCATCACATTTAGGCGACTGCCTAGAGGTGGTCCTACCACACTACCTGAGCCTTTTCGTTATTGAAAAGCATGGGGCCTCTGCATCCTCTGTTGCGGAATATTCCTGCTAGCTCCACTATTAGTCAATTGTGCCCTCTAAATTGGTGGTGTTTGTGTCATCGTACCCTGTGAATGTGCCTGCCCTTGTAGAGCACTGCCTCCTATGGAATGACACTTAATCCGACGATAGCCCAATCGGCCACATCCATGACACTGAACTAAATGCCTAGTACAATCCTTCCCTGGGTGGATATTACCACATTGTTGACAGATGAAACACCTCCCACCCAGATGACTTAACGATCCTCTAAAGTGGGGTGCCACTCTCAATTGAAAACTGCCTGAGGTCTAGAACCTCTTCTCTCCCCCATGGCACTGACCGACCTCAAACCTTCCCTTGGCCCCTACCTAGGCACTACAGACCAAAGTAATTGTTGATGCCTCCAAGGCATAGTCATACATAGCATACAAGTCCTATGCACACGTCCCTACTAGCATCTCTAGGAGCTTCAAAATCAACCCCAACTGAAATCAATGCACCTTCATCCTCTTGTAAGTCTTAACCTCAGGATTAAAGCAAGCTAAGTCTAAGTACTAATTGTAGTATTCCTCTACTGAAGACGTCTCCTGACGTAGTGCCATGAACTCATCGTACTTCGCTATCCTTAGGTGAGTAGGATAGAACCGAGCCTTGAGCATCTCAACAGAGGTCTTCCACTGATTTGTAGTGGATCTCCTCAGTTGCTAACCTCTCCACCATTTGTCAGCATGACCCCATAGATGGAATAACCCAATATCCACTTACCTACTCTCTAGAAAACCACAGGCTACAAAAATCTTCTCAAAATCCCTTAGCCAGTGCTCCAACATGTGCAGGTTCTCCTGACCCTCCAAAATCGATGGGCGACAAAGATTAACCCAACAAATCCAATCTTCTAGTGGCAACACTAGAAAAGGAGATCGTGCCTACAGCTGTGGAGCCTCCTCACGCTAAATCTACCGCTCCTTGAACACTCTAACTGTCTCCATGAAATGCTCGGGATGCTGATTTGCAACCTTCAAAACCCTAGAATATTAAGCCGCATTAAGAAAGGAGTCGAACACTAACTACACCATTAGCACATATGAAGGTAACACATTGCACATAAGGCTAGAATTTAGTCCTATTCTATAAAATTAAGGCCAACTCCCAACCTAAACTAATGCTCGCTCGCATACTAAACAAGATTCTATTAGTTTGGATGGAATCAAAGAAATTAGATTTTGTAAAACAACTTTAGGATTTAAAACCATAGGCTCTGATACCAACTTGTAATACCCCCAATTTTTAGATCAAGAAATTTCATTTTTAAGACAATGCAAAAGTGATTGGAAAATAAAAATGAGAAATTTTACCACTACATAAACCATGAGAGAAGTGTGATTATCACCTAACCCATGTCTGATGAAAGGAAAAATTGAACAAGGGACAAAGAATGCATGATCATAATAATAATGTGACAATACAAATAAATAAAGATTAGAACCATATCATAGATAGAATGAACTTGATAGTTTACAAAATCAAATATAGGAATCTGAGCCAAGAGTTTAAATAATTGGAAATACAAAAATATCCCAACTTAGTGGGAAAAATACTAATAATCAGTTAGCCTAACTCTTAGGCACAATCATAAACCTTGAACCCCAATCAATAGCCCACTAATGTCCTATGCCATCACCCTCAGCATACTCTTATTAAGAGTTGTAACCTTGTAAATCTTCCTCTACTCCCTACACTAAAAGCTAGATCATCATAGTGACCACACAAGTGTAGTATCCGTACGGTAAAGTACTAGTAAAATATACTACCTAAAACATGGAAGGCTCATGAAGCACATTGAAGTCATATAGTAGTATACTGATATTATAATGATACAACTCAAGTACAACATAACATGCTTGCATGGAAATCATGGAAGTATAGAAGTGCAGTAATACAAGCAATGCATAAGATGTAAACCAAATTAAAATTCTTCATTTAGCAACTACACAAGCTCTAGTTAGTAAGATAGTTCATTCAACTACACCTAGTTCTCCACCATAAACAAAAGTCAAGGAAGCATAAGATAATCATAATGGGATACCACACCCATCATACAAGGTTAGGATACATCAAAGGGGCTTTCTTTGGGAATACCACAACCACCACACATCGAGTGCACCTACCACAATATCAGGATGCCACACCCACCACATGTGGTCAAAGTCCACTAAGGAGGCTTGTACTAGGATACATCACTGACCACACCTTAAATGTATCCACTATGAAGGTTAAAAAGTTGGGATACCATACCCGCCTAAGCAATGGATAATAAGAAGTGCTAGGGGATTTTAATGGGATACCTCACCCACCTGTATTGGAGACTGATGCCATATTGGATTGCCATAGTATAATCCTATGCCTCAAAGATAGGCGCATACCCCCTTACCAACCGCAATCCGGTAGAGAAGGAAATAGGTACTTAGTGAAATAATATATAACCAAGGGTGACCTATCCACTAACTCCTGACAACTACCTTTAGCGCAAGAGAAAAAGGCTCAAATGAAATCTTAAACCATTAATTTATGTATAAATGATGTCATAAATCACAACAAAGTCCACACATAACCAAATTAGGTGTTTCCAAGTGATAACACCAAACACAATTAAAAAAAATTATTTAACCAAATTGGGTGTTTCCAAGTGATAACACCAAACACATCACAAGGCATTAAAGCCACCATTTGGGTAGTTAGAGATGACACCAAACTCATCCACAAATCATAAAATCCACCATTTGAGCGTTTAAAGATAACACCAAACCTAACTAAAAATCGAGTCTCATATACCATCATAGTGGTTCATATTAACTTTGGTCAATCATGGTTGAAATTATAATTAAAATGTTATGAATACATGAAAGGATCAACACAAAAAGCCTAAGAGAAATATAACAAATTACAACAAACTAGGCAACTTCTAGCCTAACCAGTTGATCAGTTCTTCAGACCAGTCGACCGGTCTAGTTGTACTAGACATGGGCCAAAACAAAACCAAATTACCATTCAACGAGTTAGCATTATAGATCTACTATTCATATAAACTAGTCAACTAGTTGGCTAAAATGGTTGATGGGTTTAAGTAGAGACCAACCCATTTTGGCCTGTAGAAAAACTAATTGATGGGTTTGACCAATCAATTAACTAGTTAGAGTAACCAACCGACTAATTTGATTTAATCAGTTGATAGGTCTAAGCAGAGACCAAACTACTTGGGTCTGTAGGGACACTAGCCGATGTGTTTGACCATCCGAATGACTGTTCATCGAAACCAATCGACTGGTTTACCAAATCAATCAACTGATCTTGTGACCAACCTAACAAAACTCCAAACCATTTGACTGATCTCAAAACTAGTCAATAGGTTCGAGGAACCGATCGACTAGTTTAGATAAAACACAACCCATTCTTGTGAAATACACACCAAAATTTAATACACTTTACCATATTAATTCTAATATGCTTCTATGTAAAAACACACATAAAAATACATATTAAACATACAAAATCACATGGATACATGGTAATGAAAACACTTAAACAATTCATGCTCAACCACCCATTTTATGTTTAAAATTAGAGAATTTTGACAAAACTTACTTAAGGATAATTAAACCACATGCTCATAACATGGAATACAATTATATCCTACTCATATAGGCACTAGCATATGGATTCTTAATATACGACATAACCTAATTATGTTAAAGATAAAAATACCTTATCTTGAAGTAATTCTTTTAGCAAAACTCCTACTAGATGGCCTATCTAACAGAAATTTTATTCCTAAAAGAATCAAAGTAAAAAAAAAATTAAAAACATCTTCCAAAACTTCATTAAAACTAGGAAAATCATAAGAAGAAAAAATACAAAACACCACCTTTTGACTCAAAAGCAGGGTGTCAAAAGAAAAGTTGAAATCTCTAACTTTTCTCAACCTTAATTCTTCCTTGCTTAAGGAAAGCAAGAGAGAACTAACACCAAGATTAGAAGAAGAGAAATAAGTATAATGATTACATAATTTAAAGGAGAAAATCATAGAGGATCTCTATTTTTCTCAACAAAAGTAAGAAGAGAGGAAAATGGAAGGGCGCTTAGTACTTAGTGAAATATCCACAAGGATAAGGGAGAAGAGAGCAAGAACACAAGTGAGGAATGATAATAGATAAACAAATGAGAAGTATAGGAGTAAGCTAGTTGATATTCTTAGGGAAAAGAGGGATGAGACTGGCGAGGTTGAGTGTGGGTAAGCCAAGAAGTGAGAGGGAGAATAAAAAGGTGAGAACTAACTCCAAGACCTTCCCTATGGCCCTTTCTAATCCCTTCCCATCAATAAACAAAGAATTCTTACATTTGGTATCCTCCCTAACAAGTGAGGACCGAATACTAAGAGGTGTGAGTACAATGTTTTTGTTAGCATATTTCTAGCTATATGTATTTTTCCTCAATCATGCTTGACATACGTATCAAATTGACATAGCCTCCTTAATAACAAGTGACAAGAATTCATAGGGATGACATCATATACAAAGTTATCTTGATAAGTTTTTCCCTATGGAAAATGGTATAACTGTTTGCTTGGTGACTTCAACTATTGAGCCATTGAAGCTTATAAAACTTAGTATGTGCTATGGTTGGCAATTTAAGCTTCTATACCAAGCTATTGGAAGCTATATTTGCATAACTACCCCTATCGACAATGAGGGAGCACAGTTTACCAAGTATGGTGCATTTGGTAAGAAATATGTTCTCCCTTTGAGACTCTTCTTCCATGACCTCCCTTGCTTGCAAAACCCTCCTTACCATCAAAGACTCTCCTACTCCCCTATGTCTAATGATACTTACTCAATATCAGCCTCTCTCTCCATGGGCGAATAGTCTTCGACATCATCTCCCTCCAATACCCCTCTTCTGGGTCTAGTAGTGTCATCACCCTCTTATTTGGATATTCATTTTTATACTGTCTAATTCCTTGATAGTTAAAGCACCAAACACCCTTATTTCTACTAGACTCACCCACTTCTAGCCTTTTATTACCCTTAACATTAGGTGTCTTAGGATTAGGGGTCTACTTTGGAGCTTCCTTGGTTGGGTATGCATTCAGCCTTGAACCTCCACCCCTCGAATTCAAATTATCCTTCTAATGCTTTGTAATACCCCCAAAATTCACTACTGAAAAATTTTGTTTAATTAAAAGAAAATTTGCGGAAGCAAATTAATAAACCGTGAACTTTGGGAGTATTACCGCCACACTTAGTACCAGACCGGCTCACTCATACCGTTCCGGTACCAGGTGCTAAGGCTAAAGGAGTGAAATCAAAATTCTATGAGAACTTAAGCATAAAAGAATCAGAGTGGCGCGGTAAATAATTTATCAGAGTAAAATCCACCAGTGGTGGTTACAAATGACAATATATTGAATTTATAAATTTTAAAGAGGCAAATTAAAAACTTAACAAGTCCGGATAGTTCCTTACGCTCATTCCCGAGACCCACTTGAAAGCATCGAACATGATCTGCAAGGGGCACTGCCCATTGAATAGGCAGGGGCCCCATGAAGGGAACCCTTCAGTACTACGGTACTGAGTAACCCTTTAAAAACACGCTTAAAGACAGGTACGCAATGTCACACATGATATACTAGAATAACCGTACATAACGACATATGTAAATATAACAATCAGATCCATACATTCACGTATTCAACATGTCAATCAAATATATATGACATTCATCTTTTTCCATCACATACTTAACAAGTTAACCCAATATTACTAGGCCATAATGAATAATCGATACTTTAGGGCCTTAAGGCCATTAATCCATCATTAATCAATCATCTCAAATTTTATATGTTCATGTGAGTGCGGGAACCCCACTATTATAGCCGGTGGACCGGAATTATATACAGGGCAAAACGCTCCTGGCCACTATTATTCGCCGGTGGGTCGGTCTCCAGGGCAGAACGCTCCTGGCCACTATTATTCACCGGTGGACCGGTCTGGCCCCGACTCACAAGGTCTTCCACTATAAGTGATTAGTATTTTTCCCATATCTTATCGATTTTACGTTTGGTTTGCTGAGCACGGTAAACCCCACTATTATAGCCGGTGGACCGGAAATATACAGGGCAAAACGCTCCTGACCACTATTGTTCGCCGGTGGCACGGTCTCCAGGGCACCCCGGCTCCTGACCACTATTATTCGCCGGTGGACCGGTCTGGGCCCCGGCTTAGCATCTTCCTCTTTAAGTGATTAGTGTCTTAAACGTATCTTATTCGGAAGTGTTCCACCCTTGACATGCATGGCTAACTATATCCACACTTATCCTCCCAGAAGGGCCCGTCCCATATCTTGAGACCTCTGCACCTCCTAACTCGGTTCTCTCCAAAAACCCTAACTTGGGCCTATGTGGCCCATCCTTCTCCGTAGTACACATCCCGACTAATTCAACACCCCACACGTCACGACCCTTAGATCCAATCCTCACTTTCTACCCCACTCATTCTCTTTTACTTATATTATTTTCTTTTTCTTTTTCTACCTTCTCACATTAGGGTTTCTTCCTAACCCTAGTTGGGTCTCCTACGCACCCTTATACCGTCCCACGTACTATTTTTCGTCCGAAGCTCCCAGACACCCAAACGACACTTCTGTTACCTTCCTCACATCCCGAGGTAACTTTCCACACGTAAAGTCTGCCCCCATGCGGACTCTAACCAACCCATGCAAATCCTAGTTTCTCCCGTACCTACATTAGCCAACTTACTTCCCTTTGGTCATCTTTCTCTCTCATTACTCTTTTTCATGCCTCCATACCTGACTACCACAATAATTATCCTAGCATGCATGTCCCTAAGGGCCACATCACATCACATCATAACACATAGCATATCCATATCAGCACATACCAAAAAGAGCACATGAACACACCTTGGTTCCAAGCCATACCACACATGAGACAATTAAAATAGCAACATATAGATCTCGACATAAAAACTATACAGGGCATCCAAGGCATGTAGGACATATAGCACACATTCGAATTTAGCTACACCCTTACCCGGTTTAGGTTACCGAGCTATCTTTCACATAAATTAGGTCACTAAACACCCTTTATAATTGTTACACTTAAATATATTTCCCATTTAGTTGGTTAGATTATCAGTTTACCCATTTCCTTTATTATAATCAACAAATCACCCATTAGTTGGTCAAATTACCAATTTACCCCCGTTCATTATCCTAATTACCAAATTACCCCTCTAGTTGGTTAAATTACCAAATTACCCCTCACATTTGTCATACTTACGATTTTACCCTTCTCCATTATTAAGTCATCAAATTACTCTTTAATTATTTAAATTATTATTTTTACCCTTCTCAATTATTATAGTTACCAATTTACTCCTTTCCAATTTCCACTTTTACCCCTTTGATTTACAAATTACCATTTTACCCCTTCACCTTCAAACTTACCATTTTACCCGCTTAACTTCCAAAAATTACCATATCGCCCTTTTACTTATTAAAACTTCCATTTATCCTTAATTATGAAATTACTATCTTACATATTTTAATTCTCAAAATACCATTCTGCCCGTTATCCCAAAATTACTATTTTACCCTCTAATTATAAAATTACAATCTTACCCTTTTATTACAAAATTACCAATTATCCTTGTTATTACAATTTACCAAATTACCCTTTCGTTACAAATTTACCAAATTGCCCTTTTATGATAAAATTTCCATTTGGCCCATTTATTACAAAATTACAACTTTACCCTTTTAATATAAAACTACCATTTTGCCCTCTTCTTACAAAATTACCATTTTACCATTTAATCATAATTACTATTTTACCCTTTATTCATAAAATTACTATTTTGCCCCTTTAATTACAAAATTACCAAATTACCATTTTATTTCAAAATTACCAAATTGTCCTTTTAATTCAAAATTTACCAATTTATCCTTTCACTTACAAATTTACCATCTATCCCTTATTACTCCACTTGTATTAAATTATTATTATTACTACATAAAATATTAACTTTAATCCCTCATCTTTGATTCTTATAATTAATGTAACATTATTAGCATCCATATATATATTCTAGACCATAACCGTGTACAAGATACATTAATAAAATTCACTAAGGCTCACAAAATACTAATCATGCAATAAAGATCACAATACCATAATAAAACATGGATAATACTTAACATTTTCATTAATAACCAACTTCTACCTTAAACAATTTCTCCAAACATGGCGCATAATCTATCATACTTCCTTTTCATCAACCAACTCAAGAAAACATATATAGTATACTAGACAACATATATTAAACATAATACACATTAAAATTGCCTAATGTGCTAACATACGTTAATCCATATATTTAAGCGGGATTTAATGGTTACCTCGGTTTCGCAAAACGAACCTTACCGGTATTCCGGTTAAAGGTCCAAGCCTCGATTATAAAAACCAATACCTAAGAATAATATAAAGATTTATTACATTAAAAATAATAAAATCAAGGCATACAACTTTATAATGCTTAATTAATTAAATAATTAAATTTAAAAATATAAATATACCTCAAAATTTTTCCCAAATAAATTAATAAGAGTAGCAGCTCATACTGCTCATGTAGCATGAGCTGCATGTAGAGAAAGAACAAGGAGGGCTCGAAGGTGGCAAGGAAGGAAGGAGGGAGAAGTGTTTTCGGGTTGGTGGTTTGGGGCTAAGAATGGAGGGGTTTCGGGGAGGATTTAGGGCAAGGCAATGGACCAGAGGTGGAGAGGGGGTGTAGGTGGTCGTTGGGGAAGGGTTGACGGTGGCTAAGGGCGGCGGAGGCGGCGGCAGCGAAGATGCGAAGGTGGCGGCCGAGGAGGGAGGTCGAGATGGGGCTGGCGAGGATGGAAAATGAGGAGGAAAAATGGAGGCTTTCGGGTGACGGTTTCGAACAAAGGAGGATTGGGTATGGTAGAGGGGTTTGCAGAGAGTAATAAGGTGGCTCAGGTGGCGGCGGAAGCGGCGGGACGACGACGTAATGAGGCGTTGCAGGGCGATTTCCGATAAGGGGGTAAAGAAGAGAAAAAGAGGAGAGGAGGAAGGATGGGGGCTTCGGGGTGGCTTGATGGGACTGTGATGGTTCAAGGGTGAGGCAGAGGGTGGCAGGAGGTGGTGCAGGTGGTGGTTGAGGCGGTGAAAGCGGCGGAGCGGCGGCGGCGAAACAAAACAAGGGAGAGAGAAGGGAGGAGAATAACGGGAGAAAAGGAGAGGCTCGGGAGCATGGGGGAGGCTCGAAAAAAAATGCAGAAAGGGTAGGGAAGGAGGATTAAATAGAAGAGGAAGAGAAGGGGAGGGATAGGGTGGCTCGAGGGGTGTCGGCAAGGTGGTAGGGGAATGGGGGTTGCAGGGAGAGGGAGAAAAAGAGGGGCGGCAGGGAGAGGGAGAAGAGAGGGAGACAAGGGTGGTGGGACTGGTATGGCCGGAAAACGACGAGAAGGAGAGGGAGGGAGATAGGGGAGGTCAACGGGGGAGGGGAGCAGTAGGCGAGATGGCGGCGAAAATCTCGCCGATAATGGAGAACGAAGACGAAAGGAAGAAGAAAGGGAGTCGGGCTGGTGATGGGCGCGAGCGAGACGGGTGGACCAGCCGAAGAAAGAAGGAGCCGGCCCGGTCGGGAGAGAAAGAAGAGAAGGGAGGAGGGCGGCCGGCTCGCACGGGAGAAGAAGAAAAAAAAGAGCTGGGCCAGGCCCAAGCACTGAGGAGGGGGAGAGGGCAGGCCGGCTGGCCGGCGGCCCAAGGAAGGAAAAAGAAAAGGAAAGAAAAAGGGAGGAGAAGGAAAAAGGGAAAAAGGGAAAGGAAAAAAAAATAAATTTGTTTTAATTAAAATAATTTAATTTATAAATAATAAGGTAAAATATTTGTGGGTAATAAATTTATTTAACAATTTAATTAAATTACAATGATTTAAAAGGGATAATTTTAGTAAAATAATAATTTGGAAAATTATTTAAATAATAAGAGTATGATAAAATAACAAAATATTTATTTTAATTTATTAAAATATTTATACCAAATTTCATACACTCAAAAATCCATAAAACAATTAAATTAAAAATATTTAAAAGCTAATTTATCCAAAATAAAATTTATTTATTAAAATATAGGGTTTTAAAAATCCGGAGGATTACATGCTTCTCTACCTTGATGGCTAAATGAAACTGCTCATATAGGGTGTAATATTTGTACATTTCCACTTTCCTAGTAATGTTAACCCTTAATTCACCTATGAACCAAGACATAGTGTGACCTTCAACCTTCTCCAACCTAAGCCTCATGATGAGCCTCTCGATCTCCTGAATATACTCTTCCACACTCAAAGGACATTATCTTAAGGAAGACATTTTATTATATAGGTCTTGAGTATAATGAGGTGGTAAAAACCTCTCCCTTATCAACGTTTTCATTTCTGTCTAACTCCTAACTTTCAACTTTCCCTTCCTCCCTCTATGTTGCACCAAAATTTCCCACCATTATGAGGTATTCCCTTTTAACTTGAGGACAACAACTTTAAAATAATTTTCATCATCTAAGGACATAGCTTCAACCATTTTATTACATTTTATTTCCCATCCCAAAACTCCTCTAGATCATAGGATCCATCAAACTCTAGGATCTTTGACTTGATATCATTAAAGGACTCCCTTCTAACCAACCTCCTCCTTCATGGTAATCTAGGGAAACTACCAAAAGATGAGCTATAGTCTATTGAATCATTGTAACACCCCAAAAAATCATAGTTGAAAGCTTTTGTTTGTTTCTAAAATCATACACCATAACGGGGTGTTACTGTCATGATCAGTATAAATTTGGCCCTCAGCCAGCCTCTTACTAACCATAAGGCTAATAGAATAAACTCAACTAAAATACGATAACACACACATTTTATAACGTGAAAGAGTAAAACATTGACATATGAAAATGCTAGAGCATAAGAGAGTTAAGTGTCAACACAGGAAATTATTGGAAAAATATAATACGATTTCACTATTGGAACACATAAAATAATACTAGTAGGAAAATATGTCTGGGATACACTCTCTCTAACCTCAACCTAGAATACCACGACATCACTCTGCCTTGACCAGGTCATCATATGCAAAAAAAGTCCTCTATAACATCATTATGTACCTGCATAAACTCAATAGGGGCCATTACTCGTGACAATGAGTAGCACCCTTAAAAGGGGCGATTAGTATGTTACGTATAGAGTAAGGTAACAATAAAGTTAAGTTAGAGCATAACAATGCATGATACATATATAATGCACACAACAGATTATGATACATTGTTTGTCCCTATCGGGGCTTAAAGCTATTAGTGTAATATTTAAACATTTCTTGAATTATATCCACATAGGTTCGGGGACCCCATTATTATGACCGGTGGATCGATAACTATGAAATCTAGGGCAAAATACTCCTAATCATTGTTATGATCGGTGGATCAATAAACCTAATACAATCTAGGGTGTAATGCTCCTTACCGCTATTATAACTAGTGGACTAGTAAATATTCTATGCATGCTTTTTCATAGATTAATATTATCTAAGGGTTTCATTATTTGAGCTTGAGACCCCTGCTATTATCACCAGTGGACTGTACTAGGAAATCTAGGGAAGAACACTCCTGACCACTATTATAATTGGTGGATCGGTAGATGTAAAACAATCAAGGACATAAAGCTCCTCACCACTTTTATAACCGGTGGACTAGTAAATATCTTACACATGGGGATGTCTCAATTATCTTCTACTTTAAGTGATAATTATCTTATTTGTGGCTTATTTATTTAGATATCACACACTTATCCATGCACGAACCATGTAAGACTCCAAACCTACTACGATCCCCGACAATCTTGACCACATTGAAACCCTAATTCCCTAATATGAGATATCCACACTCCCCAATGATCCCTGGAGCCCCAACATTATCCACCTATCCAAACATAGCTTTAAAACCCTTATACTCATGGGTCATAACTTGCTCCCTTTTTTCCTCACTTATGATAACCATAGCCCTCTAGGGTTTCCCCCTCAAAACCTTAATTTTGGCTTACATGGTTCTAGTTTCTCCTTCTCTTCTTATTTAGTGCTAAGCTCCTACGATCAAGTACAAGTTACCATACTCACCCCTACTACAAATTATTGTAGCCCAACTCCCTCAATCCCCACATGCAATAACAACCTCCTAAATGGTTAGTCCCCAAAACCCTAATCTCCCCTTTTCGTATGTACCCTTTCTTACACAACTCCACCCTCCATTTGACTAGACCCATGCCCTTCATATGATATGCCCCTCATTACAACCCTAGGGTACAACCTAAATCCCTCGACTCCTCCCCACGATATTAACCTATCTTTAGGGTTGACCTTCGAAACCCTAATTTGTGCCCCCATACACTTTCCCATCTTCCCATATACCAAAACTCACCCATTTCCACCAACTACCCATATCACACTCTCCTCCCCTTGATCAACCTCAAAATAAAGTCTCACCAGGTTAGTCTTGCTCTTATGCAAGGTCCACTATCCCCATGAAATTTTTTATAACCCTAAGCCTCCTTTTTCATCAATACCCCTTTCCATTACTCCCCATTTTTTCTTTTTCCAAAGCATAGTTAGAACATTTCCCTCTTAAAGTTTTATATATACTATCCCTCACTATTTTTTTCCATTCACCTTGGCCACTCAAGCCCCACCTAAGACTCCTTAGCTTAAACATACCATTTTTAAAGCAATACACAAGACATACATCCTCACATAATAAATCTTTGCAACCACATATAAGGCCCAGCAGTTAGGGTCTCATATACTATTACTTTAGGTCCTTGCAAGCCAAGCTACACAAAAAATATAAGATCACATATACATATATATAAATTTCATGCAAGTACACTTATTCCACAACTAAGGCACATAAGCAAAACTATAACTATAATTGTATCCTTACCTAAATGGCTTAGGTCTTGAAGTAGTGAGATCCTATGCCTCCTCACTAATGATTACTAATTTGGTACCCAAAAAGAGAACACCCAACTTAGCTAATTCACTCCCTTTCTACCCTTTTCCTTTTTTCCTTTTTTCTTAACCATTATATTAATGATAATAAGGATAAGGATAATAATAGTAATTACTAAGGTAAAAACTTGAAATAAGTAAGGAGGGGGAAAGAAATGTGACCAAAATAGACAAGGAAAAGTGAGACGGGCAAGACAATGGTTATGGCTGTGGCGGTGATGTAAGGAGAGGCCTTTTTGGGGTTAGAAGAAGGAATGGGGTAGGGTTTTTTTTAGGGTGGTGGAGGTGCAAGTATAGATGGCTAGTGGAATAGGTGGTGGTTTCATAGCGACAGTGGCAGTGGTGTTCACAGTGGCGTGCCTAAGAGGAGGGGAGGAGGAGGGGAGGAAATGGAGGGTAATAAGGGTGGTGGAGTAGGCATGTGGCATGGAGAAACGTGCTTGTGTAGGAAGGTAGGGTAGGGAGGAAGGAATAGTTGGTTTGGTGGCAGTTTGACTTGGAGTTGGTGGTGCAAGGTAGTGTAAATGATAGCTCAAGCTGCTTACTTGCACACTTGGGGAGAGGAAGGGATAGGAAAGGAGGGAAAAGTGATGGGCTTAGTGGGCATAGGGAGGTGCAAGGAAGAGGAAGGAGTGGAGTTGGGGTAGTGGCTGGGCTTGGTGGCATTTGAAGGTGAGGTGGGAGAAATGATGGTTGGGGAGCTCGGAGTAGAAAAGAGAGGAGAAGGAGAGTGGGGGGTTTTATAGGCAACAGGAGGGAGATGAGTACAAAGGAAGGACGAGGACAAGGGGGCATGTAGCTGGTGGCTAATAGTGGAAGGGGAGGGAGGTATAAGTAAGTGTAGGGGGAGAATTTATGGGCGACAGGATGTTGGGGAAAGGGAAAAGAGGGCATGTAGGGGGACTGTATAGGGGCATACTAGCTTGCATGCCTTGCATGGTTGAGAAAGGAAGGGGAGAGGGGGAGTGGTTGGGAGTCTATAAAAATGGTAGTGAGGAATTGAGGCAGAAAGGGAAGAGGTAGAAAGGAAAGGGAAAGAAGGGAGAATACATCGTTGGCCCGTTGCTCGGGGGAAAAGAAAAAGGAAGAAGATGGCCTTGGGTTTGTCAGCAAAGGAGAGGAAGAGAGGGGGGTCTACATTGCAAGGCCTGTTGAGTTGGAAGGAAAAGGAAAAGAAAGAAAGAAAGAAATAAATAAATAAAAGAAAAGAAAAGAAAAAATAGAAAAAGGAAAAGAAAGAAGGGAAAGAAAAAAAAGAGAGATGGTAGGGTGTTTTGGGTTTTTGAGAATGTATGGGTAATAAAGAAAGTAATTAAAATGATCATTAATTTAAAAATTATCATAATTTATCTATATTTCATTTAAGGTTAGTAAATAAAAATAGCTTCTAAATAATAATTTTGTATCATCTTTGTTGTCATAATTAGAATTATTATTTTTATTATAAGGTGTACATATATTTTAGATTTAATCAATAACTCTTTATTTTATCCTTTATTCCTATTAAATTTGAGGTATTATACTCATCCTCTACACCTTTGCCCCTTCTTTTTCTTGTGGAAATGGACTCCATGCTCTAGGAATGTTGGCATTTGGTACCAATGATTCTAAAATGCCCAACACCCTCCTCATATACGTTTGTAAGGATTTAATTTCCTTATCCCTTCTTAGTTTATGGGCTTCTTCAATACTTAACCCTCTAGAAACAAAGTGATTCTCCTTTTTGCTTAGGACTGCACGCACGCCTCTTACACAACCTAAGAAGTAGAAAAGAAAAGAAAATAAGGTATGTTATGGTATGGATGTGTGGCAGAATGTCTTAAGAAAAAAAATTGTGGAGGGTCAAGAATAGATGGTAGCTTAATGGAAAAAGATGACGATAAAGTGAACACTTAAAGTTACAAAACTTGACCTTTAGTACCAATTTCATGCATAATGTAATACCCAACATTTTTGTATGATGGTTGAATGTGTATTATACCAAATTTTGGGCTTTTGATTTTGATTTAATGTTATGATTTGGTTTGGTGTAAAATTTGATTTGAAATCATGTCAAAAAATGGAGTTTATTGAGTTTTATAGACAACCCTATCAACTTGTTCCAGATCATATGGTTTTTTAATTCAACCTATTTAGGTTTCGTGACTAAACTAATTAACTGGTTATAGAAAACTGATTGAAAAGTGGTAGAATGGTTGACTAGTAGACCCAAACCCATCAAGTGGTCCATCGAGCTGGTCACATTTTTGAGCTTGATGTTTTGCAAAATCCCTTACACTAAAATGGAACCTTACAAACGTAAACAAGATTATCCCTAGGAGATTCTTAACCATTTTTATGATGTATTTAACCCAAACTATTGCCTCATATTGATCTAAAGGTCAATTAGGACAATTGAGAGGGAAAAATAACCTAAAAGTTTAAGCCTATTTTAAAGGTCTAACAACATGCTTTAAATAAGTTTAACTAAGAAAGGAAACTTTAGTTGATTGAAAAGGAGATGGTCTTCTTGAGAAGGATATAGCTATTTTTCAGATTCTTTGAGGTTGCTTCCCCTTATTTAAGCTTATCTTAAAGATCTTGATCTCCCCAAAATTATCTTCCCAACGTCCCTTAATTTCTACACATGAAATTGGCTGCACATGGTGGTCTTCATTGAACGAAAATGGTGGAGTGTAGGGGTGGATAAAATAGGGCTTTAGTGAACCACAATGGAGGTTGTTATGAGTAACTTTATGGATCTATAACTTATGTAAAAATGGATTCATCCACATGTGGGGTTGATGGCTTGTTTTGGTTTTTTTAAGGCTTTACATATCTCCTTGATAATCTTATTATTCATTAACCTACGTGAGAAGAGTTTTGAAGTCTTCAACTTTAGAAAAGTTAATAAGTAGATTATCTTTATTTGAGAATGCTTCTGCATCATTCTTAAAGTTTTATTTAAATATTTTTTTAAGATAGTTTTAAATATTTTTTAAGGTTGTATTATGTATTTTTATAAATAATATTAATTTCACGCTCATTGATATTTTCTTCCAAAAACTTTTATAAAATTCTTTAAATGGTTTTTATATTGATTTTATATATTTAAATCTTTATGAAATAATTTTCATTAAGTGGGTTTTAGATAAAATAATCTTTTAATATGTTTTTAGATATTTTACACCTTCTTTTGTATATGTGTATTATTATAAATATAAAAAAAGGAAAAAAAACTTGTTAACTAGTCCCTCCACATTTACTTCTTCTCTTTTCTTTCTTTCTTTCCCTTTCCTTTTCCTAAACTGATAACCCTGACCCTGACCCCTATTCCCTCTTTCTTTCTCAACTATGCTACCACCCTACTACAGCTCCGACTTATTGCTGCCATGCCATGCACCACTCATCTTCCTCTTCATTGTCGACGCCAACAAGTAATAGCCACACAAGCAGAGAAGCTCTAGGGACACTTGTGACACAACCCTATGCTCCACTGTCCAGCCACTAGAGTGTGGTCTCTAACCTCTGATGAAACTTCCCAGGTCTTCATCGACTCCAATTTGCAATATTTTGTTTGGTATAAATTATTAAAACCCTTACTTCTAAATTCAATTAATTTTGTATAGATTGGGTTTAATTACACTAAATTAGTTACTTAATTATGTATATATATATATATATGTGTGTGTTGTATGATTGATTTAGAGTGGTTAATTGTAGTGTATGTGGTTGATTTGTGAAAATTGAATTTTTGACTCTATGTCCGGATTTATTAAATTCATTCAATTAAGCTATTTTAGATAAATTAATTTCACAATATATTTTAAAATATATTTAATTTCATGTTGGAACTATTAATTTGAGAAATTTGTGCATAATTAATTAGAATTATATTTCTAGGTCAAAATCTTTGTGTATTGAATTTGTATTGCGTAATTGAGGTGTTTTATTAAAATAATATTATAATATACTTTAAAATGTATTTAATTTTATCTTGGAAGTGTTAATTTGAAAAACTGTTTGAAATCCATTGGAATTGGATATTTAGTTCAAAACCCATGCATATATAAATTAGACTATGTGATTGAGTGATTCTATTCAATTTATTATGTAACTTCATTAGAATATATTTAATTTCATTTACAATCCTTCAATTTAAATATTTTAGGATGGTTTGATCAGATTTGCATTCTAGGTTTAAAACCCTAATTTCGTTAAATTGTATTTTTTTTATTTTGATCAATTGATTATACAATATGTTATAAAATAGGTCTAATTGCATTTCTAAACATTCAATTTGCAAAAAATAATAAATTTAACCAAATTGTATTTTTAGGCCTATAACCCTAGCTTTCAAATAAAATTATAAAATTATTCATTTATATAGTTGTTCCTTCTAAAATTTATTTGATAAAGATATTTAAAATAACCTTGATTCTGTGCTAACACCATAATACTCCAAAAACCTAAAATTTAATAATTAAACCCTTATTTAGATTAATTTAATATTAAGTTATTAATTTAATTATTTTGGTGGACTTTTGATTTATAAAAATGGATAGGATTATTTAATAGATTAAAATAAATATTTTATTATTTTATCATATCATTTTTATTTACATAAATTTCCAAACCCATAATTTATAAAATTATCCTCTTAGATTAATACTTTAAATTTTGATTAAATTAATTTAATAAATATTTTTTCCATTTACCTAATCTCTAATCCTAACTCTAAAAAGAATTTTATTTTTCTTTTCTTTTTCCCCCTTTTTCTTTTTTCTTCCTTTTTCCTTTTTTCTTTCTTTCCTTCCTTTCTACTTGCGTTGCTGGCCTTCTTCTCGCTAGCCTAGCTCGCGCAGTTCTCTCACCCCTTACTTTCTTCTTTTCTTTCCTGCTCCCCCGTTGGCCTAGTTCAATGCCTGATTCGTTTTTGTTCTCTTCTCCTTTGCATAGGTTGGCCTGCCCGTTTTTCCTCTACTCCACCCAGCCTCCATCTCCTTTCTTCTTCTCTTCTTCTTCCTTCTTCCCCTAATGTTGATCCAAACACCCCATACCACCCTCTACACCTCGCTTGCAAATCCCCCTCTATACTTGCATAGCCCTAGCCTACCCTCTCTCTCCCATCCTTTTCCTTCCATTTTCAGCCATAGACACCCCTGCCACCCCTTCCCGTATTCCCTTCCCTTTACCCTTTCTTCTCCCTCTCCCTATGACCCTATATAACCGCTCGCCACCTCTCCCCTTGCACCAACCTAACTCCTTATGCCCTTACCTCCTGTCCTCTTCTTTTTCTTCCCCTTCTCTTCTCCTCCTCTGCCCATCTCTCCTCCTTAAGCCTTTTTTCTCCCTTCCTGATCACCTCTTCCTTCCTCCATCCTATTCTCCCTTGTTTTTGTTCACCACCCCTAACCAACATCTCTGCTGCCAAATCGACCACCACACTGATTCCCCTACCTCCCTACACTACCCCAAACAGCCACCACATGCCCCTACAACCAACTCCCCCCTCCTTTTATTTCCTTCTCCTCTCAACCCACACCCTATTCTGCCACCTTATGCCTCCATCTCCCCTCTTCTATCGTCGTTGAAGCCACCTCTTAACCACCTGACACCACCTCTCCACCTACCTACCTCAACCTATCAGAGATTCCCTCTACATCCCTCATTTCCTCCTCCTTCTTTTCCTTTCTTCCTCTCATTCTCCCTTCTTTCCAACCTCTTTCTAGCCACCATTATAGCCGTTTCCACCACCTTGAGTCGCCTCTCTCCAACCCCCAGCCACCACCTACACCTTGTCACTCCTTCTATACCTAACAACTATCCCAACTCCCCTCCATCACTCCCTCAAACCCCCACCCAAGACCCTTTTCCCCACCTTCATCCAAACCTCACTCCCCCATTCCCCCCGTTTTCATGCACGCAACTTACGCTACTTATTTAGTGTTGTTGCATCATATTCTAAGTTGATTTCACTAATTTTTGAGTTATAACATAGTTAGTAATAATATGTATTCAATAAGCATTTTGATGGAAAAAATATAAATTCTTTTAATTATCTACTACTAATATGTTATTTGTGACATTATTTTTAGGTACAATTTTTACTAATCAAAGCTTAAGCTTTTAAACTAGGATACCGGTAAAGTTTGGTTGTTTTTGGAAATAAGTTAACCATTATACTCTACTAAAATGTATGGATTTACATAGTTAGTACATTAGGATTTTGGATGTGTTTTGTGTGTATATTATGTGTTGCTAAGCATCTTATGATTTTTAATGTTATTTTGGAATATAGAATGAAAAGCATGCTTTATTGTATGAAATGTGACGTGTGGAAATAGTGGTTAAGAAAAGGGATTGATGTTAATAATGATGTTATGTGCATATGCATACTATGCTAAATTAATATGGGCAGTTATAGTAGAAATAATGCTAATATGAGCCCTAAGAGCATTTTAGTAATTTACTTGTACATAGAGGGTGACCTAAATAAATGTGTATGGTAGGTGATATTGGTGTTTAAGAATAATAATAAGGGTTTTGGGGTGTTAAATGATACATGTGGATCTTATATATTAATATTTTAGGTGCTAGGGGTATTTTAGTAATTTTACATGAGAAAGAGGGTATTTTGGTAACTTTGCAATGAAGAAGGGTAATTTGGTAATTTTACAAGTAAGAAGGGTAAGAAGGGTATTTTAGTAATTTTGTAAGTAAGAAGGGTATTTTGGTAATTTTACAAGTAAGAAGGGTATTTTAGTAATTTTGTAAGTAAAAGGGTTATTTTAGTAATTTCACAAGTAAGAAGGAAATTTTAATAATTTTACAAGTAAGAAGAGTATTTTGGTAATTTGCAAGTAAGAAGGACATTTTAGTAATTTTAAGTAAGAAGGGGTAATTGGGTTTAGAACCAATTACATGTAATATGATAATCAGTCTAATGAAATTCTATAATAAGTGATAAATAATGTTAAATAAGAGAATAAGGGTTTAAAACCTTAGTATCACTTGTTCAAGTATAATCATGTACACAATAAGGGTAGGGGTATTTCAATAAATTAGAGTGTATCATAATGAATATGCATGGTCTAAGGGTAAGTTGGTAAGTTAGGTGGTGTTTTGAGGTTATTTTCATAAACATACAAGAGGTGCCTTAATTGTTAATTATGCACATGAATGTGTGTTGGTTGTTCTAGAAGTGTATGTTAGGATTTGTGTGTAAATGATCCTTTAGTGTGTAGGGTACTTTAACTTCATAATCAATAGTATAAGCATGACATGTTGACCTATTATGGTTTTTTGATAAATAAAATTGAATTATCTAATGGAAGTGGATGATAAGAAGAAGCCTTGGACTTAGGGACATTTTGGTCATTTCAACCTAAGGTGCCCAAGTTAAGTATTGGAACATATGATGGTCTTAGTGGATTATTTAAGTTAATATAGGAAATAATACTAATAATGATTACTTTATAATACTGGAAACAAATAAAAATGATTAATTATGTGATTGATGTGTTTCTCGTGGTCACCTTAATTAAGACATTAATACTTAAAGTGAAAGACCTCGAGATTGGGAATGGTGGCTCTTTAGGGGTCGCTACCCTAAAGATGTGGGTTAGCCTATGATTATTTTGGATTTTACTAGTATGCCTTTGTGCCCCAACCAAACCCTAAATCTTACTCTATTTATGAACCTACTTAAGGGGTATGCATACTTATTGATTAGGTGTCTTTGTTGATAGGGTACTATGTGACTTTATGCACTAGTGCGATAGGGTACCTTTGAGTCCCTGGGTTGATAGTCGGGAGGGTATTGTGTTGTTTGTATGCTCTAGTATGACAACAGTACCTTTGTGTCTCCAGATTCATGATCTCCCCTCAAGTTAAATAAATGGAATTGGTGTGCTAATTAAATGGAAAGACACTAATTACTTACAGTGGAACACCTCGTAGGTTTGGACCATATGGATTATATCATATGTTTATCATTCCATCGGTTATAAGATTGCCCAGGTACGTGTTACCCTAGAAATTATATATGTTTACTGTTCCACCAGTTATAATAGTGGTGAGGTGCATATTGCACTGGAGTTTGTATATGTTTACCGTTCCATAGGTTATAATAGTGGTCAGTTGTATTTTTCCCTAGAGTTGAATATCTTGTGCTCGTTCCATTATTTATAATAGTGGGGGTCCTTGAACCTATGTGGATATAATTCGAGAGAAGATTATGTTTAATATCTAACTAATGGCTTAAGACTAGATAATGTTGATTATACCATTATGATATGTTGTTATGATATGATAGCGGTCTTGGGTGCCTACCTTTGAATTAAGTGGTGGTGTGTATCAATTAAGTATGAGGTTGGACTTTTGGTTATGCTACGAAGAGCTTCACTTGGATACTCTCTTGGTAAGTGCTACTAATGCTAAGTGAATGAACCTTATGACATATGATTCTTGAACTATGAGTCCATCCTAATGTTTATTATATCTCTTTCTATGTTGATGTATAATCTATTGTTCTGATGATTGGATTGATTTATTACATGTGGGCCTTACCTTTTAGTTTTGTATAAAGAGTTACTCAGTGTCGTAGTACTAAAGGGTTCCTTTTGTCGGCCCCTGTCGATTCAATAAGTAGTGTCACTTATAGATTAGCCTGCAGGTGCTATTTAAGCTTTCCTTTTGGGTTAAGAGCATAGGACTATTTGGGAAGCTTTTAGAGATTTCCTTTAAATTTTCTTTAAATTTTTATATTCCCTTGTTTAATGATCTTTCTTCTGTAACCACTAATAGTGGATTTTATTCTTGTAGTGTATTTAACGCGCTACAATAATTTAGTTTTGTAACCTTGGTTTTGTGTAAAATTGGTTCCTTTCTTTTTAAACCTTAGCACTTGGTATTGTAATAATGGAATAAATCCGGCCTAGTATTAAGTGTGGTGATAGCATCCCTGAAATTTTGTTGGTAGTGAATTTTGGGGGTGTTACAAACTCCTTCAATATGGATTCATTGACTTGAATTGTCCGAATTTGTTTCTTGGACTTTAAAACCCACATTTTTCAAAACGATTATATCAAATTAGCTCTTCATAAGATTTCTTTTGTTAAAATTAATTATCTAGATTTATGTATAATTATCTTAATTGTATTTTAAACTATCAATTTGAGGTAATCGATTTTAATTGGTTGATTTGCAGTTTAAGGCTAGAAACCATAATTTTTAGAGATTATTTTATTAAATTGATTTGTATAAGCTTCTTTTAACTAATTGATTACTAGATTTGATTTTAAATCATTTGAATTGTGTTTTTATGTCATTGATGTGGATTATTTCTTTAAAATTGGTTGGTTGGTTGTCTTTTTGGTGTCAAAACCTATTTAGCAAGTTATTTTTTTATCAAATTAATTTATCCTTTATCGTCCTTCCATTGGTTTTTCAACTTGATTTGAAATGCCCTAAGTAATCTTTGTTGAACTCGATTTGATTAATAGTTAAATTTAAATTTTAATGGAGCTACACACTTAAATCTTAGGTTTTGGACATGTTTTCTAGGAAAGATCATTTGTGTCTTTCTTTGTTAACTAAATCATAGTAGTTGAATTATTGATTTATAAGGTAGTTTCTATTGTAGTCTTAAGATTTCTATCGATGATCTAGGAAAGCATTATCATAGATTCTTGAGCTAGTGACCCTTTCTCTCTCTCTCTCTCTATCTTATTTTGCTTAGCTTGCTTTGGAATTAGGTAAGCCTCTACTTACCTTTACTTATAGTGGAATCATGAGATGTATGTTTTCTTGAGGTTGAAGGTGTTGAGTATACTTTATGTGATTTAAATATGTTAAGCATATACCATGTCATGTATGGGTCTTCCATTTATCGATGAGTTTATAATTTTCAATGCGAACACATGTTAGCATGCCTCTAGATTATTTATATGATTTTGAGTATGTAAAGGGTTAAATATGATTTTGT
This sequence comes from Tamarix chinensis, assembly GCA_030549775.1. NCBI lineage: Eukaryota > Viridiplantae > Streptophyta > Magnoliopsida > Caryophyllales > Tamaricaceae > Tamarix > Tamarix chinensis. The sequence goes on along the minus strand of CM060177.1, from coordinate 56,868,607 downwards.
AATTAATATATGTGAAGGATTAAATATGATTTTGTGGTTAATATATTCAGCTAAATTATTAAATGCCTAGTGATTTTAGAGCATCTTTTGGTGTGTCTCCATTATAATTTGTTTGGAAAAGTGTATAATTGGTTAATTATGGATTAAAATTGTGTGAAGCCTTATGATAAGCTTTAATGCAACTTTGAATCGTAGAACTTTAATACCAATTGGAATTGTTTAGCTTTGATGCCACTTGGAATCAATCGACTTTGATGCCACTTGGAATCAATTAACTTTAATGCCACTTGGAATGGTTGAAATAATAGAATTGTATAGTGTGATCGAGGTAATTTAAGTGATGTTATATGGGCTTGATTTATTCTTGACTAAATCTTTAAATAAAGTATTAATAACTTAAAATGAAAGATCTTGAGTTGGAACTTGTACTATTTAGGGTAGTTATTCGAGTTAGGTTTGGTATTCACTTGGTACCATTCTAGGAATTTTATCTTCTATAATCCTAGGTGCCTTACAATGTTTGGAGAAACCCTCTTCTATTCTATAGGTCTCACGATATATTTTGTCCCTATAAGGGATGTCCATACTTAAATGATTAGGTATCATGTTATTTGGTGGTTTGGTTGCATTTTTCAGCGGGCCAGATAAGGCTAGTATCGTTCGAGTACTAGATTAGTTGTTAAAAATTCTTTGAGTCTCCATCCTTAAGTTAAAATAATCAAATGGTTGTGATCATAATAACAGAATACACTAATTGATTGTTTTCATTCACTCATGTACTTTATATTTAATTATCCTACATATATCGCTTAGTTATCTTCCTGATAATTATGCTACCATATGATGCATGTTCTTATCTTGTTATTGAATGATCTACTATTTTAATTGCATGTGGACCTTATGTGTAGAGTGCTATCTTCTAAGGTAGTTGTGTTACTCACCATGCATTTGTGTTTCATTATACACTTATACCCTATTTGTTGTCATGTTCATTCGTGTGTTTATAAGCATAAATCCATGATTATATGCTTTATTATATATTAACACATTTCTCATATGTCCTCTTATATTATTACATGTATCCATGTGATGTAGGAGCATCCCCATTTGATGATTATAATCTCACCATTAATTTTCCCAAGTTTGAGAGCTACAAAACTCTCCTTACTTGGATAAATTAATTATCTAACAAAACCTATCTATGTAAGCCATGCAAGCCATGAAAACCTTACTAACCATCTCCTTTTATCTTCCATAACCCAATAAAACAGAAGTCACCTAAGGCTACATTTGTTTTCAAGCTTTTCCCCATCCTTTTACCCATATTTGTTTAATTTTTTGATACCTAAACATCCATAAAAAATCCCTCTCATGTTGGATGTCAAGTCAATTTTAGTATTTAGGAAGAACAACACAAATTTGGGGAAGAATGAGGAAGGCTAGAAGACATTCCTTACATCTTTTTGTTACTTGCAAGATTAAAAGGACCTTTATCTCTTTCATTTTGTATATTATGGTTATTATATGAATTAGATCATGTGATAATAGGGGAAGGGGATTCAAAAACCTCCATAAAATCCACCCCATGACTGAAACACATGGGCTAGAACTTAGGTAGATTCTCTTCTTTGTTAAAGCTCATCATATGTATTAGCTGGTTAAGTTTTAAATTTTAATCCTACACTTCTTTTATAAGTGTCAAGGATAGAATGAAAGAAGAACAACTTAGATTTTAGCTGCATATTTCTCTCTAGATAACAAGAGCCTTCCTTCATTGTCTAAGTGACAGAGTTTGAATATCTTGCAAAACTCTTACGAGATTTATCCTAAGAGTTTATACCTTAGGTGTTTCTTGCAAGCATTTATTTAAGGGGTTACAAAGAATCAATTTTTATCCTCTCGAATCTCCCCCATTTCTCTCTTGCATTTTCGGTTGTTCTAAGGTTTTACTAACACCTAGTTAGACCCAAGTTGGATCTTATATGTATTTGTAATACCCCAAATTTTATTACTGAAAAATTTGGATTTATGGCATAAGAATATAATCAAAATATTGGGTGTTACTACCATAATTGACGTAATTATGGTTTAATATACCATCCTTACATCAATCACAAGGCTAAAACCCTTTATAGTAAAACAAAGTAATTAGAAATGAGAGAATCTTTATAAATAGAAATATTATTTGGGTCATTAACTACGGAATATAATAACAAAATACAACAAAAGGGATACCATGGATTGAAAAGTCCAAAAGGTATCTAGGTAAAACATCTTCTAATAAAATAGCTCTTCACCCGGACACCCAGCATAGATAAAAGTCACTCCCTCCACACAATGCATTAAAAGCAACAAAATCATCCAGTTAACCCTTAAAGACTCACACAAAAGTATTAGGGTCCTCTACTCATGGAAATGAGTATCACCCATAAAAAGGATGGTCAGCATGCTATGTACTTATAGTCAAGTTAGAAATATAGTTAAATGTACACATGCACAATAGAGAATAAATATACATGCGATAAATATAAGATATCACAAGGTAAGGAATGATATAAGCCTTTTCATTAGATATAATTTTTTATTATTATTTTATTTACATTAAATTTACATACCCTACTATTCCTAAACTGGTGGAATGGTTTGAAATACCTCTTAGGGACAACACACCTGAGCCATTATTATCATCTTATGGAATGGATCCAACACCTCTTGGGGAAGAATTCTCATAAGACACTACTCTTAAAACAGTGGAATGCTTAGGGACAACACACTTGAGGCACATTTAACTAATCTAGCACCTTAGTCTCGACTTTCATACTCTTCCACTTTAAGGTATTAGTATCATATCCATTAGGTTACTTATCTCAAATCAAATTCTTATTCATGATGAGTATGGGGTCCTACTATTCTTAATCTGGTGAAATAGGCTAAAGCACCTTTCAAGGATAACACGCTTGAATTACTATTATCATGGGCTTATATTTAAGTTTAGATTAAAAATAATTTAGGCTATGGTATTAGGATAATTTAATTAATTGATTATCCAATATTAGGTTTAGGTTATAAAATATATTAATAACTCAAAATAAAAATTAGGAATAAGCTAACATTTAGGTTTAGGGAGTAAGGGTAAAATAGAAAAATAAATTTTCCAAAGCTAGAATTAGGTTATGATATTAATTAAATAGGATTAAGGTTAGGTAAAATTTAAGGTATAACAATATCAATGAGGTATCAAAGCTCAAGGTTGGTAAAAATTAGGTCCTTGAATTTTTTTTCATCACATTACCTTTGTTTATGCCAAACACATACAATATTCTTCAAGCCTACCTAAAAACCTAACCCCTTTCACCCTTAGTTCATCCTTTACTTTCATTTGTTAAATTTCAAAGGTCAATTTCCAATAGGTTTGAGCCTTGATGAAGCACAAAGTTTAAAGGCTCAAAATATAAAAAGGGGCCAAGCCATCGAGACTTTACTACATTTAGAGAGTTCAAACTCTTTTTATGATTCAATTTTCAAGTGAATTTTTTTTCTTACACTCCTTAAAATCTTGAAAATTTTATCTCGGGTTGTTCATAACTTGAATAGTATTTATAAGTATTTGAAATCCCAGAACCATGAACTTTGGTTACCCCTTCATCTCCTTCTAATGTGGATCTTCAAAGTCTAAGAGAGAATTTAAAGGTTTAGAAGGAAGTGTGGTTTAATGGGTTGAAGATTAAGGAAATGAATGTGAATCTTTAAGTAGGATTCAACCAAGACTTATAGAAAACTATGAATCTTCAAACAAGATTCAACAATAATGGATCTTTTAATGATTATCCAATTACACATTCAAACACTCTAACTAAGATTGCTCCTAGTAGTCTTAGGAAGAAATTCACTAAAAAGAGAGAGAGATAACCAAGTATTAACTTGTTATTTCATTCAAATATTTCAACTATTCCTAATCTCATTGAGTTACAAGTGTGTCCACATATGTATATACATAGGTAGCTATACTTTGCTATGTAGCACACTAAGATAGCTAAGCTAATTAAGATATAGCTAACTAGCACACTAACCTCTAATAGTAACATATTACTAACCTATATAATATATGAATCGAACAACAAATTATTACATGGAAACAACCAACAAAAATTCCTTATTTACATAAAAATGATAATTAGGCCTTCTTTGATTTAAAAGTTTGACTTCCATGCATAATAACTCCTTTGACTTGTAATAACTTGTAAAATAAAAAATAATCTTAAGTGGTTTGACTTTGTGAATCTTCTCCTTGAAAATATGTCACATATTTGTATGAATCAGTTAGAATATAATTATTATGGTTAGTTAAAGTTATATAATCAAAGAAACATATTGTAATAGGATCCATTATTAATAATGTTAAATCCTCATGTGCATAAGAATCCTTAGACGCATAATGAGAATCCATAGATGATCCTATATCACCTTCACCCCCATTTTGTTTTAATTTTTAGTGGTAATTATACCTTATTTCCACCATCAATCATCAAGCTTGACCCAATTGTTTTAGCTTATGCATCACCATGTGCACCATTGATACTTATAATTATGATATTCTATATGATTATCCCTTACTCATGTCATCATATGTGTGCCTTGCTCTTACCACTACATATATGACTTTCATTAATACTTATTGGACAAATAATTAATGATATGTTATATACTTCATGAAATTGCATGGGTTGATGTATGAGTGGAATAGTATGTGTATCATATGTATACTTAAGCATGAGTATTGTTAGTTAAAGATCACCATGTCCTTATGGCTCATGTGTCCCCCATGAGTTAGGTAGTTTTTATTTAATTATTACTTGACCCATACTGATACTACCTTAGTTGAATGGGTCATATGATGATCCAGTGATGGTAAAGAGGAGACAACTTGTGTAGGCTTGAGATTGATTACTATTGTTTGGTTGAAGGCTTGGGCTTTAAGAGAGTAGGGTGCCTAAAGTTTTTATCCCTTTGGGATTTATCTTTATTTATCTATATCTATTTTAAAAAATTTTCTAGTGTTTAATCAAAACTTTGATGGTGTTGTAGTTGAATTTTAGTTTGCCACTACTTTTCTAAGTTTTTTAAAATCTAGGGTTATTTCATAGGTTTTCCTCTGACTTTATTAGTGATGATTTTGTTTAGTGGAATTGTTCACTTTCCATCTACCATTGTATATCTCTTTGTGAGAGATTATTCTCACAATATAGATGATGCTTAAGTTTTAGTTGGGTAAGTTTTAACATTGCATCTAGCATGAGGTAGATGATGTGCACCTATCTTATATTAGGTGTGGTGGTAAAATTTTACATTTTCTATATCGGCTTTTGCATATTTATCTTTGAAACGATTTTTTTAGGAGTGTAATTTGGGGGTGTTACAAGTGGACCAATTGACTAGTTTACTGGGAAAAATAGATGTACTCACATGATTAAACTTAAATAAATATGTAACTCATTCATGCACATATAACATGCTTCCTTAGCATAAAACCTCAAATAAAATCATGTTGATTATACCTAACTCATTCTTAGAAACCAAATTATAAAACATGCCTCATAATCCACCAAATTCACCAAAATGGGAAAAAGTTCTACTAAAATCCAAAATATCATGCATATCACATATGTGTGTGTGTGTTTGAAATTTAAATATAGAGCATGCATAGGTAGTACAACACCATACTACATTCATTTTTCCAACCACATATTAAAGTAAGCTTGAACTACCTTTTAGCAATTAAATAATCTAGGAAATAAGATCTTGTCTTGATGGTAACCCTACCAATCATTCTTGATTTCTTTATTAAAATCAAGAGTGCCTAATCAATAAAGGCCTTTAAAATTTAATTGAAACACATAAAAATTAGAAGAAAGGAAGATGGTAAATTCTTCAACCATCACCCAAAATAAAGAGTGCCAAAAAGAGGAAAATCAAAGCACTTTAGCTCTTTCCCTATCTTAACTCTCATTTATTTAAGGAAAAAAAATAAGAGGAGTTAAAATGAGGATTAAGAAGAAGGAAGAGAGAAAGAAATTGAAAGGGAGAGTGCAAGGAGAAGAAGATAACTAATCACTAAGAGAACAAAGGATATAAGGTTCCACACTTTGAAAAATCTTCAAGAGAGGAAACTAAAAGAAAGAGTTGAGTGTGTTAGTGTAATATCCCATCATAAAATATTTCAAAATGAATTTAAAATTATGTTGATTTAAAAAGGGGGATTGGTTTTGAAAATGTTATGAAATTTAGGTAAGAATATGAACTTCAAGCATAGCAATCATTTAGTTTCTCAAAATGATAAATTATATGACCAAAGCCTTGTATTTTTATTTTTGGGATAACCAGTTGATTGGGTACCCAAAGTGATCGACTATTTTTCTTATGTTATGATTTTCAATCCTTTTTTATTTTGGTTTTGAATTTCTTTCCAATGTTTATAAAAAAACATTTAATCTTTCCTTTTGTGTTAGTAAGCATATTTTAGTACTTTAGCATTATTTATACCATCCTATGATTTTATTTAGCTAAAAATACCCTATAGCACTATCAAAATAATTTCTCACCAACTCTCCCTCTCCCTCACTTTTCTATCTCCTTTGAAAGCCATGATTGTGTACAAAATCTCTATCTCCTCCCTAAACTTGCCTTACTGCTTTCATAATTTGATTTCACCTAATCTTTCTCATTTTCATCATTTCCTTTCATTGCACTTTGGTCCCATATACTCAACTAAATTCAAATCTCTATCCCCCCTTCACTTTGATATTTTAACTTCCACAACCTCCTTTACGCTTCATTTCTAATTCATCGTAAAATTATCCTTCAATAATTGATTTCATCTCTCTTTTTCCCCTTAGTTCATTTGCACTTCTTTTTCATGGACTTCCCGTAAGGTTTGTTCTTTTCGGGTTTCCCAGTGGAATTCCAAGTCATTTCTTTATTCATCTTCATTTATAGGGCTTGTCTGACTCTTGCAATTAGAGGCTTCATTATGAACTCGTATGAATGAATACCATCCAAGTTGTTCTCATTTCTATTTGAAGTAGTTCATCCAGTGGAATTTGAGCGCTCTCTCGATAAGGAGAGGAAGTCCTCTTTCAACACCTATTCTCATTCATTGTAACATTACCCTTTCTCTAATTATCGCGTTCTCTTGGACGTAACTTGGATTAGCCTTGTATTTGACATTCTCTGGCCTGGGTTTAGTTTTTTTTGCCTTATTACCCGGCTCAGTTGTTGTTGCTGCTTGGGCACTTGGTTGAACCGGTACCTCAACAGCACTTGTCCTTGCGTGGGCCCCGCCTCCCATTGGTGCGTTGGAGACGTCTGTATCTTCTGCTTCCTTCTTCTGATTCAAACAGATCAAACATATGAATGAAGATATATTTTTGGAGGATTAATCAAGGTTTGCTCTGTGAAGATAGATTAAGCCCCTTCTTCTAAACCAACCTCTTCTTTTTCCTCCCGGATAGGTGATTTTTCTTTTTACGAAACCGGTTGAGAGGGCTCTGATAGAACCTTTGTTTTTAGGTTGTATTCGAGTAGAACACTTCATTCTATTATGTTTGAAGGCACCTTCTCAAGGAGTGGATGATCGGGTTAGTCCGAGTTTCCTTATTGTCTACATTCCAGCAACCAAGAAACAACAAAGACGAGACGGCTATCATGTGGCACTTGCGGAAGGGTGAACTAAAACTTAGACCTTCTCAGTGAGACTTGCCATCCATCCTTACTAATATATGGTTAGATGTGAGGAGTATATGCCATACTTTGACCGACGCTGGCTCCATACTCCTAAGGAAAGTAGAAGTCAATGAACTATTAGTCGGAGAATCGCACTCACCCGAGCACGATCCTCCTACATATCCCGTTATTTGATTGTCATTTCAAACAATTAGAAAACTGGTCAGTAAACTAACATTCATACTCCTACTTTTACTGGATTAAGAGATTTTTAATCTCTTAATTCAGGTAGGAGGAGGTGAAGCAGAGGGAGAAGGCATCCCTCGCCTCATGGCCCTTGTTGCCTACTCCATTTCACTCTGTAGGAGCTATAAGTGATATCATTAACATATGTGTAATTTTTCCTTAAAAAAGACTATTTAAAAACTACTCTAATGGTTTATGTTATAAAACAATTTTAAATGTTGGGAATTTTCTTATCTTCTTCCCATTTCTTTTTTATTGGGAAATAGAGTTGGCCTCTTAGTTTTCCTCTTTTGATTGGTTATTTTATCTCATATATTATCCTAATCTTAGCCAAAAAGGTTAAAGGACTTAGGCTTTCTCCTTTTTGAAGTGTGTCAAATCCATAAGTGTACAAACTCATTTGAGAAAGGTTGAAGGTGTAATACCCCCAAATTTATGAATTAAAAAAAATATTTTTAAAAGTTAATTGCAGAAGCTAAAATAGTAAGTCACGGGGGTATTACTGCCATGCTTGGTATAAGTCTGATTTTCTCTATTGTTATATTAAAAGTGCTAAGGCTAAAGCGAAGTTCTACTTAAATTAATAACACAATTGTAAATTAGAGTAGCAAGAGAGATAAAGTAATTTAACCTCATTTCAAATAGAACCAATTGCTAGTGGTTAAAAAATTTCAATGAAAGGAAATACATAAAGACAGTAAGAATTACACAATCTTATAGATCAAAAGATACCGGAAAAAATACTGCATAATCCTACACTCTCAATCCAAGTAGTAGCCTTTAATAGATTTTGCAAGGTAACCTATAAAGGCCACTACTCATTGAATAAGAAGGGGCCCATTAAAAGAAACCTTTTAGTATAATGGTATTAAGTAACCCATTATACAAAACTAATATAAAAGGTCCACATAACATATAAAAGACATTACAATAATACATGAACATTTAATTATACACACATTAACTGAAATATCATAATTGTTCATATAAACACATAACATCAAGGCAATATACTACCAATGCTCATTCATTGGGAATAAACTAAAATTTACCAATGGAACATCTAAAAGATGCTATATGCAGTACAATTAGAAAACATTATCATTCTCAAGTCATAACCATGGTCACAATTCTATTATCAAAACCCACAACCTTCATAACACTTGTAGGCTCATCAACATAAACCAATAACAACTCATGATATCACAGGTAGGCATAAAGGCTGCTACTGAAACAGAAGTAGACTCAAAGGCTTCCATCGAACCACAAGTAGGCACAAAAGTTACTACTAACCAATCCAATAATCATTTCAAATCAAATAATAATTATTTCCATTTTTATATTACTTGAGAGGATATCATATCAATCTGGAGATACTAAAGTACTCTGATTATACTAGTGTACAAAGGCAGTATAGTATCCTACCAACTACTAACCTAGGGATGCAAAGGTACCCTAATACACGAAGGTATCACCGTACCCTACTAACACAGATACTTAATCCATAAGTACGCATTAGGTTTGTAGAGCTACACAGATTAAGATTATAGGTTATAGAGAGTAAACTAAGGTACGCTAGCAAAATCCATAAACAATTGTAGGATAAATCATGTCTTTAGGGTAGTGACTCCTAAAGAGCCACCATTTCAAATCTTGAGGTCTTTCACTTTAAGTATTAGTATTTTATAACAGTGACAACGAAACAACATATTAATCACATGGATCAAATTATTCATACTTAACCATTTTTACTTATTTGAAAACATCCTAAGACAACCATAAGTAAGGTCTTTACCAATTCCAACATAAAAAATCTACTAAGGTCATCCTAGACTCAATTATTCACACTTAGGCACTTTAGGTAAAAAATGACCAACATACTCATGAAGATAAAGTTACCACATTATCATCCATCTCCATTATAGATTCCATTTTTTTTATCAAATTTTTACAAAAAGGATAACATATCATAATTAAATTATTCATCATGTAATTAAATTATCAGATATGCTAAATGACCATTTTGTCCTTATACACAATTTTGCACATAAAACCCCAACATGTGTTTCAAATACATCAAAACACATATTATCATATTTAATAATAAATAATACCTATCATACATATTTATTATAATAATCATCATGGTACACTCAAAATTATCAAAATACCCTTAGGCCCTATAATAGTAATAATTATGCTGAAACAAGTGCTGCTAAAATAACAAAACACCTATTCTCATGCTTAACTTTAAATAATACTTACCAATCATATTTATTAGAATAATCATCATGATATACTCAAAATTACCAAAATATCCCTAGGCCATAGAAAAATAATAATAATGCCGAAACATGTGTCTCTAACACAACAAAACATATACCGCTATACTTAACAATAATTAGAACATATTAGGCATTCTAACTTAGATTAAATATCATGATGTGCTTAAATGACCAACTTGCCTCTAGGGCACATGAACGATAATAATCATGCTACAAGTATATCTAAGCATTCCTAACTTAACATTTTTAAATATACATATCATACAAAATCTCTTCCCCACATTAGAACCATTTTAATCACACTTTTGTACACATGCTATTTTACAAAGGATAACATGCTTCCTTTTATTGATTTTCATGATAACAATAATAAAAACATAATTATACATAACAAATCATGCTTAATACAATTTACATGCCAAAACCCTAATATGCTATTATACATTATCCAAACATTTTAGTGGAGTATAAATGTTACCTTATTTCTAGCAAAAGTACAATTATTGGTAACCTCCTAATAATTATTAGGCTTTGCTAATAAAAATTTTATACCTAAAAATAATATTAAAAATACCATATTAATATTTGATTAATAAAATAATAACTTTGATAAAAAAATATTTATTTAATACAAAATTACTAAACTACCCTTACATATTAACAATTACCAAAATAATTTAAAAATCAAAACACAACTCAAGTTACATGCGTAGTATGAGCCATACGCGTAGTAGGGCTTGAGGTTGGCTAGTTGATGGTTGGAGATGGTGGTTGGGTGGTGTTGGTTTGGCTAGTTAGTGTAGGGCCTATAGTGGGAGGTGAAGGTGGTGGCCACAAGTAAGCTTGGCTGGGAGGAGCTACAGTCCAATGGAGGGTGGTAGAGGTGGAAGTAAGGAGGCATGATGTAAGGACAAAATGCAAAGGTAGAGGTGGCTGGGTGGAAGTGAGGTTGTGGTTGGAGATTGGTTGTGTAGGGAGGCTATAGGGATATAGGACGCAATGTTTTTGTCGAAGTGGAGGGAATGGTAATGGAAAAAAGCATTATTGCCCAGGGTATTACTATAGAAGAAGCACCTAGGCCAGGAGCAGGGATCAATATAAATCACTATAAGAAGAAGAAGAAGAAGAAGAAGAAGAAGGGGGAGGTGGAGGAGTAGAAGGAGAGGTGTGATGAGTTCATATTTTGACACATTTTATACCCTTATAATCTTAGTTTTTGGTAGTTTATTTGGCTAATATAGGGGAATAATTATTGTTTTATGCTTAAGTAGTAAAATTTGCATAAATTTTATTATTTGAGCTAAAATGATATATATTAAGTAAATTTAGAATAAAATATTATTTATTAATATTTATTGAATTTTATTTTGCAAGTTTTGTTTTAAATAAAAGAAAATAAAAGAAAATAAAAAAAAACCTTTGGACCAACGGCCAAGGCCGAAGGCCCAAAGGCCTGTAACAAAATAAACCAAACGGACGTCGAAGAGGAACGAAGCCAAACGAGCCAGAACGCAGCGCACGTAATGAAAAGAAAAGACGCTGGACGAGGGCTGACATGGCGTGGGAAACAAAACTTATAAAAGCTGCCAGACGAAGAAGCAGATAGCAGGGCGCAGCAGAGCCGGAGCCTTCAGAGGCTCGCACTCTGAGTCGGGCGAGCACGAGCGAGAGCCTTCAAAGGCTAGTGCAAGTGCGGCAGAAAGCAGACGTAGGCTGCCTCAGCCAGTAGGCTCTGACGCTACACGCTGAGGGGTAGCCGCCAGGCAGACCGGGCAACGAGCTGGGCACACCAAACAGAGCCGCACGGACGACGAAGGACGACGCACGGAAGGAGAGGCCTGTTAGCCGCCTGCCGGGGAAGAAAAAGAAAAAGAAATTGCACGGAAATAAAGGCAAACAAGGAAGAAAAATAAGAAGAAAATTATACCGGTAGAATTTATTTCAGATAAAATTAATTTTTATCTGAATAAATTCTTGATCTTTTATCCAAAATTTATTCCGGTTATTTCTTTCTCTTATTTTTAATTTATATTTTAGATATATATTTCTGTGTAATTAATTCTTTAATTATGGCTGGCTGATTATTTATTGTTAGGGAATAAATTGAAACCCTGGATTAGAATTAGAATTAGAATTTTATTTTCTTTGTTTCGTGAGATTGTTTCTTGACTCTATATTAATTTCTATCGTTTATATGTATAATTCTGTCCAGTATAGTTTATTTGGTGCATGCCTTGTTCTGGTTCCTCATAAGTGACAGTATGTAGGATTATTTTCCTGTTAGGTGGCCATCTAAATATACTAGAATTTATATGTATAAATTGTAGCTAGGTTAGATAACAATTCACCTAATCGTTTTGTGATTCTAACCGAAGTGGTAAAACGTTTCGATACGTGTGGGTCAAGGATAGGAAATACAGCTAGACATGCGTTTTGTACTAGTCTGGGTCATTAGATTGACAGCCTTCTACTTACACTTAATGCATTAAATCTAGTTAAATATAGGAGCCGCTTGTAGCTGCTATACTGCTAGTATTTAATAGGGTTAATATAGGCATGTGGTCCTATTAATTAATTAAGGGAAGTAATATAAGGTGTATGGACCTGCGTTTGGTGTGCAACTTGGTCGATCTCTTTCTCACGATTAAAATATGACTTAGAAATAAATATTATATCTCGATCTAATGTAGTGGTGGATTTTTATTTCCCTAACATATTTCTCATATCTGCGGTTTCCCATTATTTCCCATTATTTTCATTATTAGTTTATTTTATTTTATTTGTCCTTTTATTATTTTATTATTCTTATTTTTAAAACCCTCATTAGTATTTTTATTATTCATTTATTTTGTGTTATTTAGGATTTTTATTTTTAGTTTTAGTTTTATTTTCAAGCTAGTTAAATAGAGGTGAGCCCTCATCAATCCCCGGCTAGAACGATACCCTTATTTTCCAGTACTACAAGTGACAACAAGAGGGTTTAAATTGCGTGCCGGCTACGGTCCCACCAATTTTTTGCGTCGTTGCCGGGGATTGGTAACTTCACTTTTATTTTGCTAGTATTTTTAGTGTGTTTTTATTTTTAGTGTTTTTGTATTTTTTTTCTTTTAGTTTTGTTTTAGATTTTCTTAGGATTTTTGGTGTGTTTTGTTATTAACCTTTTCCTTTGAAGTATTAGTGTTTTCAGGTGGCTATGAGAGGATCCTTTGGTTATGGACAACTTTGCTCGAATCTTAATGCAAGAGTAAATGAGGTAAGTATGAGTAGTCTTGAAGATAAACTTAACAAACTTACTACTCTTGTTTTGCAGGTAGCTGAAGCTAGAGTTATTAATACAAGTGGAGTGTGTCATACGCAAGGATATCCATATGCTTACCATGAACAAGCTATGCGAGGAGGAGGATGGACACAATCCAGTGCTCAGTCTTTCAATGGTTTTCAAGGACATGATCCCTATACAAGCACATCCTATTCGGGAATGAGGCACCAACCCAACTTTGGATGGGAGATGAATGATCAGTATCAAGTGCCATATCAAGACCCTTATACGCGCGAATATGAAGCTTCAAAATATTATCAATATCCTCAACAAGATTCTTCTCCAATTTCAGAACCCTCAAGTTCAGAAAAAATGGATAAGATTCTTGAAGAACTGATAAATGGTCAAAATCAGTTGGTAGATATCCAAAATCAACTAGTGCAAAGTCAGATCATGCAAAATGAAAGGGTGTCAGTGCTAGAGGAGAAAATGGGTTATATGGTCAACCTGATGAATCAATTAGAAGCACAAGAAGAACTCTCTAGTACTTCAATTTCAAATTCAAGTGAGAGTTATGAGGGTGATGATGCCATATCCGAATGTAAGGATGAGCTAGTTGAGGATATTTCCATGAAAAACATTGAAAATCAAGATCAAGTGGAAGAAGAGCTTGTAAAAGTAGAAGAAGAATCTCATCAAAATGAGGATCAAGTGAACAAAGAGAAGTATATGGATGACAAGACTATCACTTTCACCTACCATATACCATCTTTGAACATTTATTCCCCAATTTTGCTTGGAGATAACCATGAGACACAAGGTAAGCCTTCGAACCGCATTGATTTTATTTATGCTAACCACACTCCATGTTTTCCCTCTTTTAGCAGGTTGTATGGATCTAAGAGTGAAGAGAGTAATCAAATCACCTTGGATACATTTAATAAGAAACGTGATGCTCCAAAGGAGAGGTTATGTTGGAAGGACGTGTTTAAAGATTTTAAGATAGGAAAATATGTTCCTTTGATAGAGAGATCAGCATATATGGACATTGGGCAAAATATTCTCTCTTTACACACGAGCTTAAATTCTATGCTAGGTAAGTTACATTCTTGCTGGATCAAATCTTTCATTAAAAATAATATTTTGTCTTTTTCTTCCTTACAGGATAAAGATGATCATCACGAGGAAGGATTTGGTGAAGCAGCTCTGAAGTGGACGTTTCCCCCTTGAAGGAGTAAAACGAGATCATGTCAGGCTGAAGACGTAAAAACAAGCGCTACTTGGGAGGCAACCCAATGTGATAAGGGAGTTTTTCTATCCTTTAGTTATTTATTTATTTAGTTTGTTTTCTCCATACATTAAATTTCATGTTTCCTTAGTTGTTTACACATTGAGGACAACGTGTGATTTAAGTGTGGGGGTGTGTGTGTGTTTTATGTTTTCGTAAAAAAAAAAAAATTTAGTGTTTAGTTTTTTTTTAGAGTTTTAGAGTGTTTAGTGTTTTTTAGAGTCATAGGAGCCTTAACTAGTTAATGAGGAATATATCTTTGAAATCTAACGAAAAGATGATCATGAAATTGAGATAAAGTAAGTGGATATTTTTTGTGTTGATTTCGATATAGGGAACACATATCTACGTGCCTATATTTGAATGGAGAAAGAATGTGTATGATTTTCTAATCACCGACATGACATGTTGAGATTCGTCACATTCCTTAGTGAGTTTTTGAACCATATGTACCTTCTTTTTCTGAGCGAATTTACACAAAATACTCTACTTTTCTTGGCTTCAAAATTTTTCTTTGTAAACCTCATATATGTTTAATTTCTTTGATCAAATTATTTGCCATAGATCATGTAATGGACTATAGAGATTACTAGAACTTACTCTTGTGTTATTCGAAGCTTATAGTCAAAACATGCTCTGATTGAGAAAATGATAAAGGCAGCTTAGGAATTTTCCATCACATGACCAAATAGCTTAACCTGATTTGTGTATACATGATGTACACCCGATAGAAACCCTTTTTAGCCTATACATGGAACATACATTTTTTTATTACCCATATTGAATAACCTTCGGGCCTTAATATCTTTACCCTTGCTTAAAGCTAGTGGAAGGAAATCAAATCGTTATGAATATAAAGAGTGGTTGTAAATGTGTGTGTGAAAGAAATATATGTATTTATGCTAAGAAAGGGGATTGGTTATGTTTGGTGGAGAGAAAAAAAAATTGAATGAAAAGAAAAAAAATTGAAAAAAAAATTGAAAAAAAATGAAAAAGAAAGAAAAAAAATGTTAGGATATAAGGAAGAGAGGGAGTTATGGAGATGATGTTGAGAAAGTTCTATTCATGTTATATTTTGGTGTGAAGGTGAGAGGTGTATTATTAATCATTGATGTGGAGTTATGCTTATATTTCATCTACCTATTAGATTCCACTAGCTCTTTATCTTTTTAGCACCACACTCCTAAAATATTCTATACCCTTCTTTACCTTAAACCCTGTTACAACCAATAAGTAAGTCCTATTTGATTCTTGAGATGAGCAGCCTTTGATCTGTTGGAGATTAGTCACAAGAGTTAAGCATATGGTTCGGTCCATTTGGCAAATATTTGGTATCTTTCATGAGATTTTATCCACAAGAATATGAGCCTTCTTTGTTTATATATGTGAGTCGTTTGTTATTTTCATCATCTTACCTCACATACATGATTATTTCTACACATTTGTAGCCATGAATCTAAGAGAGAAAAAATATAGAGGGTATCCATAGTGAGGATGGATCTTGATGTGACTAAGGCGTGGTAGATTTTCATCCGTAATATTGATTTGTTCATACCTGTCATGTTTATGTGTGAACCATATGTTGAAATTGATTATTTAAATTTCCCAATGCTGAATCTTGGTCGATTGCTAATCTTGACGTTTGAAAGTAAAAGATTCTGAGACAAAAATAGTTAAGGGTGTTAGGTGTTAGGTATATGGTTTTAGTTTTATTTTTTATTTATTTTTATTTATGTGTGATTTTTCATTTTATTTGTGTGTGATTTTGTGGGTATATCATCTGCGAAACCCTCACGAGACCTTACTCGTCCTCGATGGGTGACCTAGGGGTTTAAAGGGCTTGTTGCACATGCTAAGTGTAATCGTGAGACCTACGAAAGTGGCTAGTTAATTTAATTTTATTTGTTTAGAGTAATAACTTGCTTGAGGACAAGCAAGAAGCTAAGTGTGGGGGTGTGATGAGTTCATATTTTGACACATTTTATACCCTTATAATCTTAGTTTTTGGTAGTTTATTTGGCTAATATAGGGGAATAATTATTGTTTTATGCTTAAGTAGTAAAATTTGCATAAATTTTATTATTTGAGCTAAAATGATATATATTAAGTAAATTTAGAATAAAATATTATTTATTAATATTTATTGAATTTTATTTTGCAAGTTTTGTTTTAAATAAAAGAAAATAAAAAAAAAAACCTTTGGACCAACGACCAAGGCCGAAGGCCCAAAGGCCTGTAACAAAATAAACCAAACGGACGTCGAAGAGGAACGAAGCCAAACGAGCCAGAACGCAGCGCACGGAACGAAAAGAAAAGACGCTGGACGAGGGCTGACATGGCGTGGGAAACAAAACTTATAAAAGCTGCCAGACGAAGAAGCAGATAGCGGGGCGCAGCAGAGCCAGAGCCTTCAGAGGCTCGCACTCTGAGTCGAGCGAGCACGAGCGAGAGCCTTCAAAGGCTAGTGCAAGTGCGGCAGAAAGCAGACGTAGGCTGCCTCAGCCAGTAGGCTCTGACGCTACACGCTGAGGGGTAGCCGCCAGGCAGACCGGGCAACGAGCTGGGCACACCAAACAGAGCCGCACGTACGACGAAGGATGACGCATGGAAGGAGAGGCCTGTTAGCCGCCTGCCGGGGAAGAAAAAGAAAAAGAAATTGCACGGAAATAAAGGCAAACAAGGAAGAAAAATAAGAAGAAAATTATACCGGTAGAATTTATTTCAGATAAAATTAATTTTTATCTGAATAAATTCTTGATCTTTTATCCAAAATTTATTCCGGTTATTTCTTTCTCTTATTTTTAATTTATATTTTAGATATATATTTCTGTGTAATTAATTCTTTAATTATGGCTGGCTGATTATTTATTGTTAGGGAATAAATTGAAACCCTGGATTAGAATTAGAATTAGAATTTTATTTTCTTTGTTTCGTGAGATTGTTTCTTGACTCTATATTAATTTCTATCGTTTATATGTATAATTCTGTCCAGTATAGTTTATTTGGTGCATGCCTTGTTCTGGTTCCTCATAAGTGACAGTATGTAGGATTATTTGCCTGCTAGGTGGCCATCTAAATATACTAGAATTTATATGTATAAATTGTAGCTAGGTTAGATAACAATTCACCTAATCGTTTTGTGATTCTAACCGAAGTGGTAAAACGTTTCGATACGTGTGGGTCAAGGATAGGAAATACAGCTAGATATGCGTTTTGTACTAGTCTGGGTACTTAGATTGACAGCCTTCCACTTACACTTAATGCATTAAATCTAGTTAAATATAGGAGCCGCTTGTAGCTGCTATACTGCTAGTATTTAATAGGGTTAATATAGGCACGTGGTCGTATTAATTAATTAAGGGAAGTAATATAAGGTGTATGAACCTGCGTTTGGTGTGCAACTTGGTCGATCTCTTTCTCACGATTAAAATATGACTTAGAAATAAATATTATATCTCGATCTAATGTAGTGGTGGATTTTTATTTCCCAAACATATTTCTCATATCTGCGGTTTCCCATTATTTCTCATTATTTTCATTATTAGTTTATTTTATTTTATTTGTCCTTTTATTATTTTATTATTCTTATTTTTAAAACCCCCATTAGTATTTTTCTTATTCATTTATTTTTTGTTATTTAGGATTTTTATTTTTAGTTTTAGTTTTATTTTCAAGCTAGTTAAATAGAGGTGAGCCCTCATCAATCCCCGGCTAGAACGATACCCTTATTTACCAGTACTACAAGTGACAACAAGAGGGTTTAAATTGCGTGCCGGCTACTGTCCCACCAAGGTGGGAGATGGGGCTTAGGCGTGTGAACGAGGCAAGTGGAAATTATAGGGGAAGGGATCAAGGCACAGGCAGAGACGTAGGGAGGTAGGTTGCAGGGTAGACAAGGTTGGATGGTGGTGTGCAGGGTGGTTGGTGTAGGATGGAGGAGGGGATGTATGAGCTAGAAATGGAAGGGGAAATGGACACGCGAGGGAGAAGGGCAGAGCTTCTTGGCTAAGAAAGGAAAAGGGGGACAGTCGGTGTTCGGGTACAGGTGTACATGGTAGAGGCACACTGCATGTAGAGAAGCTAGAGGGGTTTAGGGGTGTTTGGTGTGTAGTGGTGCAGAACGAGTGAGGAAGAAGAAGAAGAAGAAAAAAAGGTAGGCTAGGCTGTGGGGGTGCAGGGAAGGAAGAAAAGAAAAAAGAAGGGAATTGGGTGCGATAAAGTGGGATGGGGAAGAGAAAGAGAAAAAGAGAAAAGAAGAAGAATAAGAAGGTGGCAAGTGGGTTGGGCTAGCCAGGAAAGAAGAAGAAAGAAAAAAGGGGAGAAGAGTGGGTTAACCCAAGGAGGAAAAAGAGAAATGAGAAGAAAAGGAAAATGAGAAGAAAAAGGAAAGAGAAGAGGAAAAGGAGAAAGGGAAAAGAAGAAAAAGAAAAAAAAGATTTAGAGTTATAATTAAAATTATATTAAATTTAGGTTCTTATGATAATATTAATTTATTTGAATTTAGGGTATTCAATTAAGAAAAAAATCAGATAAAACTATTAATTTAGGGTTGGTTTAAATAAAAAGGATAAGATGAAATAATTATAATAATTTATTAAATAATTTATCTAGATTTATAGGTTACAGGTTAACAAAACTAATTAAGTTAGTATTTAAAGGTTGAAATTTTCAGATAGGAGGCTAAATGTTCTAAATAAAGTTTATGAAAATTTAGAGTATTACAGAGGTTATTCACCGTTGAGTAATAAGCTCCACCATTTCAACTGTCTAGACATAGTAAGTAGCAAAGATAGACTCTTATTATCAATTATTAATGGATTTAATCGAGTATATTTGGTAATATTTTGGTCTAGGTAGAAACTAAAATAATATTTGTTGTTGCATTTTTAGCTACATTGTTGTGTTATGTTTAAATTTTTTTTGTATTTTGACTATGTAGTTTCTATTTCTACAAAATCATTGATTTACTTTCATTATATAATTTCATATTTTCCTGTAATTATTATTGTTGTCACATTGAAGCACTTTATGTCGTACTCTTTTCACTAAAAACATGATATTTATTAAAATGATTTACCTCTATATAAAAAATTTAGTAAGGAAAAAATTATTATTGAGGATATTTTAAGAATTTTAGTTCATTCAAAATTCAGAATAAAATTTTAATTAATTCAGATTTCAAAACAAAGTATAATTAAGCCAAAACAAATTATATTAAAAATATTAATTCTTTTATTTCAATATTTAATATTAATATAATATGAATGTTGTTGAGAAAATATTTAATATTATAATTAATTAAACTAATAAAAATATGGTAATTTGAATAATAAATAAATAAATTAGCAAATTTATAATTTTCTCAATTTATAAAAATAGCAAAAATAACAATATTTTTTATTTTAATAATAAAAATTTACATTTAATGATAATTAATTAATTAAGTAAATATTTTGGTTGGTTAGAGTGGAGTATAGATTTGATGAGCTAATATGTTTTATTTTAATATCAATGAGTTTCTGTTGTGGAGTTTTGAAATGCCCCAAAAATTTCTAATTTTAAAAATTATATTTAAATAAAGTTTATTGGAAAATTTAATTCAATAAATTATTTTTATTAAAATAAAAGGGAATCGATTAGGGCTATTTAAGAAGAAAATAATAAACAATTTTTATTAGAAAAGTGTTAGGTATTTTAGCTAATTAAGGCTTTTATTTTAGAAATTAATTAAATAAATTATTTTATTTAAAATAATAAGGAGAAAATAGTTTCAAATTAATATTAATTTTATAAATAATTTAATTGGAGAAATTTAGGGTGTTTTGCTAATTAAAATGGAATTTATGGAAAATCTTTTAAAAATCCTAATCTAGCCTAAAATGGGATTTAAATATCATTTTATTTAAATATTATTATTTTTAAATATCCCAAATATTTTAATTAATTTAAATACCAAAACTAATTATTTTTCCCTTTTCCCTTTTCATTTTTTTCTTTCTTTTTCTTTTTCCTCCCCTCCCCGTTTGGGCCTGCCTCTTTCCCGCGGCCCAATTCGCTCCCTCCTTCCTTCTTCGGCACGGCCCAGCCCGCGCGGCCGTCGCCCTTCTTCCGCCCCTCGATGCGCTACGTTTCACCCCTTTTTGCATCGAAACTCCGAGTATCATTTAAACGCACCCCCTTCGTGCTCGACCGGCCCGGTCCGCCTCCCTTTTCTTTTCTTTCTTTCTTCCCCGAACCGCCCGGTTCCCCCACCTTTCTTCTTCTTCTTCTTCCCCTAGCCTTCGATCCTGCGCAGCCCCGTCGCCGCCGACTTGCGCCATTTCCGCCGCCCTGCCCTGGTTTTTCGCCGGCGATCTCGCCCGATTTGACCGGCCAATTTTTCCCCTCTCTTTCCCCACTGACTGGCCTATCTTTTCGACCCAATGAACTCCTTTATTCTCGCACGTTTTACCCTTCTCCCAGCCAACTACCCTCCTACCGCTTTGATTTCTGCCGGCCAACCTCGCCACTGGCGACCGGAATCCTACCCACCTTACCCCGTAGCCGACCCACAGAACCCTAATCTCCCTTCTAAAATGTATAAGTAACCCCTTACACTGCCTTGCATCAAACTTTGGTTGTTTTCTCCAGAATCCTGACCTTGCCGCCGCCACTCCTTTAGACGCCTCGTCCGCCGCCTCCGGCCAACTTCGCCGCCACAAATGGCCACAAAACTCATCCCTACAGCGCCCTATAGCTAACCAAATCATCCATACCCCTTGATTCTTCCTACACAAGCCACCCCCGGCTGTGCGAAGTAGCCCCCTCGACGCAATCTATTTTTCTATCTCCGTCACCCTTTGCGCCACCCTTAGCCACCTATTCCGCTGCTTTCGCCGCTTCTTTCACCTCCCAAATTCTTCTGTAGACCACCCTCTACCTTCCCGTACCTTTCTTTTCCCCTTTCTCCCTCTCCTCCTCTCTCTTTCTTCTTCTCCTCCATTCGGCCACCACCCACCGCCGCCGTGCGCCGCCACCTTTGGCTGCGCCACCACCTCTATTCTGTCCCCCTCCTTTTGGGCAACCCTAAACACACAAACTCCCACCTTAAATCTCCTTATCTTTTTCCCAGCATGTAACTTTTCCTCTTCTCTTCTCTTTTTTCGGCCACCGCAGCCGTCGCGGTGCACCACCACCGGTGCTGCCTATCCCCACTAGCCTAAGGTTGAACCCTAGACCCTCTTAACCATTTTCCCTATTTTTATAACCCTTAAATTATTTTATTTCAATTATTTACATAAAAATACTACTATTATTAATATTTATATTTTTAATATGTATTATTATTATTATTAGTATTAATGTTTTGATTATTATTTCTGTTGAGGGCTGAAGCCCTATTGTATTTTATTTTCGATTTTATTATTATTATTCTTATTATTTCCATTATTACTATTATTAATATTAATGTGTTATTATTATTATAATTATAATTATTTTTATTTTTACTATTTCGAATTTCTATTATTATTATTTCATTATTAATATTACAATTACTTTACTATTAGTTTTGCTATTATTATTATTATTATTGTTGTTGTTGTTGTTGTTGTTGTTGTTGTTGTTGTTGTTGTTGTTGTTGTTATTATTATTATTATTATTATTTCATCATTATTGTTATTGCTAAATTTGGTTATTTATTTTACTAATATTAGTATTAGTATTATTTTAGAAATGGGGCCGAAGCCTTTATTTTACTTTATTTTTGAATAATGTCCTCTTTATTATTAGTATTGTTACTATTATTATTATTATTATTATTATTATTATTATTATTATTATTATTATTATTATTATTCTTATTTATATTCTCATTGATATTATTTTTAGTATCATTATTATTATTAGAATAAAGTATTTAACCCTACATTAATTATCAACTTTTATAATATTTCTATTATTTCTATGTCTTTAGCAAAGTTAGAATTTTGTTAATGTTATTTTATTAGTATGTTATTATTTGGTCAAAGCCCTAAGGAGGCATAGGAGCGTGCTCCAAAATCGGTGTCGTTTCAGGTAAGGGTGTTACTAAGACCTTTTGTGTGTTTATATGCATTATGTGCTTCGCATGTTATGTATCATATGTCTATCATTATTATTTATGTCGTATATGGTATGATGTGGAGTTGAAGTATATTTTCGTATATTTGCATGGTATGTGTATTATGTATATGTAATGAATGGTTTGTGACCCTGTAAGGCATGCATGTGAGGGTGTTAATGTGGTTTGTGTGGGAGAAAGAATGAAAAAGGCGGATGGGGAAAGAGGTTGACCAAGGGAGGTGAGTTGATCTAATTATTTTAATGATTCATAAGTGGAAGAATAAAATGGAGAATTTTAAGGTTTCATGTAGGAGAATCTGATTTATGATTTTTATGATTTTGTGTGGGAGAGTTTAATTATGGTTTTATATGGGAGAATCTAATTTATGATTTTGTGTGGGAGAATATACTTTATTGTTCTATTTGAGAGAATCTAATTTATGGCTTCGTGTGGGAGAAAATAATTTATGGTTCTATTTAGGAGAATCTAATTTATGGTTTTGTGTGGGAGAATATAATTTATGGTTTTATATGGGATAATCTAATTTATGGTTTATATGGGAGATTCTAATTTATGATTTTATGTGGAAGAATCTAACTTATGGTCTTGTATGGAAGAATCTAATTTGTGGTTATGAATGGGTGAATCTAATCAGTTGTATTATATGGACAAATCTTTGGGTTTTCTACGGTTTGAATCTAGGGTTTGGTATGGATGGATCCTTGGTTTTGTGTGGATTGAATTTATGGTTTTGTATGACGGAATCTAGGGTTGCATGGTGGTATTATTGGTTGTATGGTGGTATTAATGGTTGTATGGTGGTATTAGGGTTTGCATGGTGGTATTAATAGTTACATGGTGGTATTAATGATTGCATGGGATTTAGGGTTTGTATGAAAAGTTTGAGAGATTGCATGGGATGTGTTAAGTTTGAATTTACGTATGAAAGGTTGATTTGGGATGTAAGGAAGGTAATAGAAGTGTTATTTGGGTGTTTGAACATTTTAGATGAAAAATAATACGTGGAGATTATATAAGGGTCCGTAGGAGACCGAACTAGGGTTTGTGTGGATAATTAGGGTTTGTTGGGGTTGCTTGGAATTTTTGTATTATCATATATATTTGGTGATTTAAGTGTAATTATGATTGTGGAAATTTTATGATTTGTGATGTGTGAAGTGTAAAGATAATGATTCGTGCATGTCCATGATGAAAGTTTTTGAATAAGATACTTAAGACATTAATCACGTAAAGTGGAAGATGTTAAGCCGGGCCCAAACCGATCCACTGGAATAATAGTGGTAGGGAATATTTCCCTCGCGCTCAATCCACCGGTTAAAATAGTGGTAGGGTATGTACCCTCGCGACCGATCCACATAATATAATAGTGGGGGATCCCGAGCTCAACAAAATCAAACCCTACAGTTGCTAAGGAATGGGAAAGACACTAATTACTTACAGTGGAACACCATATGAGAAAGGGGCCAGACCGATCCACCGACATATAATAGTGGCAGGGTATGTTACACTAGCGACCGATCCACCGGCTAAAATAGTGGCAGGGAATGTTTCCCTCGCGACTGATCCACCGGTTAAAATAGTGGGGTTCCCGTAATCGTATGGACTTGATAAAGAGTATGATGTGAAAATATTTCGATAAAGGATTAATGAAGTAATTAATCTAAACTATATTGGACCTTGGCATTTCACCTGATCGTTCATTTGCCTTTATGTTATTGTATTAGTGATTATGCCCTGTTATTATTCTGCATGGATTATGTGCTTATGTGTTGACCTTAGTGCTCGGTTACCTTACTCAGTACGTAGCGTACTGATCACCCGTTTCATGGGTGCTGCTCATTCCCACGAATAGTATGCCCTTCTGACTTTGTGCAGGTGGGCGAGACATCAGTCGGGACTGTGTGTTGAGCTTGTTTTGGCTCAAGGTTCGAGAGTGTCGTGGCCGTATTCATTCTTTATGCAATTTAATTCCTTTTGTTATTTCTTTGGTATAGTATTTACCATTTTCTGATACATTACTCGATTGTGTATTTTAATGAACCTTTTATCGGTTGTAAGTTTAATTTTCTTTTGGAAATGAATTACAATTTTCGATGCGTACTCTGATTTTGTTTTACAACCGTTTAATGATTATTTGAAGTTTAGTTTGTCTTAATTTTATAATTGATTGTTAATCTTTTCTTAGCCTTAGCACTTGGTACTGAAACGGTCGGAGAGAACCGGTTTGATACTAAGTGTGGCGGTATCATCCCTAAAATTTACCGATTTTAATTTAAATTTTTTCGCTTTAAAAAAACAAAGTAGTAAATTTTGGGGTGTTACAAATTTGGAGTTTAAAATGAACAAAATAATTACTTTTAGAGTTTGGAAAGCATATTGAACTTACTTACTGCTTCATTTTTGTGAATGCTAATTATCGATTCCGTGTTTCCGCGACACACATTACAAGATAGACATAAATATATGATATAAATTGCCGCGGAGAGCAACAGAAGAACTATGTTCTGTCCCATAAAGCCACCCGTCATCATGCTAAGTGCTGAAATGTTTTTTTAGTCCTAAAGTCCAACAGGCCAGATCTCAGTGGCTACGGTAGGTATCTTAACAGTGTTTTATTGCATGTCGGCTACCATTGGCACATTACTTCATCTCTTTATTTTAAAATTTTAATATACACTGGTTTTGATCATCTCCTCCATTTCCCTGGAGCCTAGCACCCAGCATAGAAAGCGCTCTGCTCCACTGCATAACACAACAATTCTAAGCTGTGATGTGAAGCCATAGGCATCAACACATATTAAGGTCGCCATTGCATCCCTTTTACAGCTATCACTTTAATGAAACACTGATAAGCTTTATACTTCAGTAGTTACATACACGCATAGAATATAATACTCTAAATTTACTAGCAGACCCAAAACCAGAAAAATAACTGCTACATATTAAGTGTCAGACATATTTTGGACTTCAATAAAAATGGTTAAATAGTTATTAATACCTACGGTAGAAGGGCTTTATCATCAGGTATCAAAGAGGAAGAAGGGGGCTGGGAGGTAAGGGACGCCTCGTTAATTTATGATGACAATAACAATGCATTGTCCTATAAAATCCCATTAATATTTGACCTCTTATGCCCAATTCAGCTATACACCGACTCCAAAGTGTTATTAGAAGCAACATTGTTGCGAGGAATAGTACATACTATTCGTCCACGCAAGACTGCAAGGTGGAAACTCACAAATTAGCATGCAAAAATCTAAGCAGAGACAACTGCAGGAGACTTCCTAGATTCCAACCATGATATTGCAGCAGATTTTGTCGTCAAAAACCAGCCAGCCTTACCAGGCGCCTCGTGGAATGGAGCATTCAGTTCCTTGAGATGCGACTCCAGTACAACGGCCAGCCCTTTCTCTGAGTACTTGTGCTTCCCGTGTCCAGTATTGATTCCAAGCAATGATGGAAGCTCCTCCCCACTTTCTACAGCCTTGGTTAAGTCATTCATCCAAACATGCAAAGCTGTCAGGGCTGCTCCAAGGGAGAGAGATTTCAACTGTAGAGACCATTGTGTCGGAGTTCTTGTCTCTAAGTCCAAATATATGTCGCATGCAAGGCCCAATTCCAGAAGTTCACAAGCTCTTTCTAGCTGGTTGAGATTGACACAAAGATCAATCAAGCAATTACAATAAGCCTTCTTAACATCAGCACCAATTGTATCAAACAGTTCTGAGGCAGCTTGTCTGAATAGATCTTCCGCATTGGCACCCTCAACCAAAAGTTTGATGGCATAACCAAGCTTTGGATTAGCCCTATGAATGCAATCAGCAACCTTGGAGAGCTCCTCATTTGGTATCTGGGTCATCACATTCAGAAGACAACCGCAGAACCTATCATCGGGGTTTATGCCCAATTCTGAAAGCCGATTAAATGTCCTCACCACATCATCAGTGCGATTGGCCTTCCCGTAGCACTGGATAAGTGATGTCAGAACAAAGATATTGGGCTCGAAGCCAGATTCCAACATCTCATTCACCGTTGCTTCCGCATCAGCAACACGTCCGCTGCAGGAGTATACTGTAATCAAGGATGAAAAGGTCCAGCTATCGGGCTTGCAGGTACCTGTACTTTTCATGTCTCGATAGATTTCCACAGCATCATCAATAAGACCTACATCAGCACAGACAGCAAAAAGGCTATTGTAGAGAATAACATTCAACTCCAGTCCTTTTTCCTTCATCTGTCTATATAAATTAACAGCATCATCTCCGTATCGGGCCCTACAAAAGGCCCGTAAAAGTGAAGCATAGGTCCACCAACTCGGTGAAATCCCACTGTCTTTCATCTCGTTGAAGAGGTTTTTGGCTTGCCATGGCCTCTTAGCGCGTCCCATGGCATCTATCAGCGTATTATATATGACCAGATTGGGTTTGACCCCCAGATCCTTCATCTCCTGATACACATTCAAGCACTCGTCAAAATTCCCAGACTTGGCGTGTATCTTAATCAAGGTAGAAAAAGTCACAGCATCAATACGCCACTTCTCCGTCCTAGCACGATCGTACAAACTTAATGCTTTGTCAACACTACCGGCCCGGCCATACACATCAATCATAGAGCAATATGCAATTTCATCGGGGTTACAACCAAAAGTAGGCATTTTCTCAAACCACTCGACCGCCTTGTGAGGCAAAGAGCATAACCTAGCACAACTAACTATAGTCGAAAATGTAACATTATCAGGCCTCACCCCTCTTTGAAGCATTTCGTCGAACAGCTTCTCAGAGCTACCCAATTCTCTTGATTTCCTCATCACCTTCAGTGTCACGTTGTATAAAATTGCTTCTCTACTCAATTTTATCTTATTTTGGAAGTAGTTGAGAGCTAATCGAGCTGTTTCAGGATTTGACATGCTATTAAGGACGATCACAGCATCTTGTTCTACTACATCGCCACCCAAACTAAACAACACTTTGGAAACATCTTCCTCGTTTGCAGCGCATGAATTCAAAGTCTCAGAAATTTTGACCAGAGACGTGTACCTTGCATCATAAGTGTTTCTGCGGAGCTGTGAGGCTCTGGGCGAAGTGGGATTGACCCATACGTAGTTTCTTGAGGAGGAAGAAGAAGCAGTAGCTTCGCCAAGCTCACACGGGAGTTCTGAATTGGACTGAATTTCTCTTTTTTGAACATGGGGTGGCTGTATATTAAGCTCCCGCAACGATACCAGAGAAGCTTTTAGGTGGATGAATTTTGAGTGGAGTAACAGAGGTTGGGAATAGAGCTCAAGGGTGTTGAAGTTTCGAAAAGTTGATATTCGCAGAGGGGAAGCGAGTTGGAGGAATTTCGGAGCCGAAAAGAAAGTGCTTGAAGATCGTTGGTCAAAGAAAGAAGATGGCCAAACGCACAGGCCATGAAGGTACGCCATGCCTGTTGCTCGGCAGTCGGCAGGGGTCTTATCAGCAGCAATACATGGGGACTGTAGCACGATAAAACAGTCGTACTCACATCTATATATATATATATATATATATATATATATATATATATATATATATGTTATGGTACAAACTATTATTTAATATAAAAATTTAGAAACTCTTAATAGTTATTATATCTAGAAAATTTAATGAATGGGATTAAAATATTTAGAATCAGGTACAATCGGTATTATTATTATTATTGGTTTAATAATTTAGTCTGACCAGCGGTTTATGTTGGTCCGATTAATAATTCAACATAGTTTATTCAAACTATTAAAATTTGAATTATAGAAAATATTATAAATTTAAATAGAAAAATTAAGGTATTATTTTATTTCTATAAAAAATACTCTAATAATTTATATATATTTAAAACAAATAATAAAAATAGTATTAAAATTTTACTTACACATTTTATTAAGAAATAATACATTATTTTACATATATATATATATATATATATATATATATTAAAAAATAAAAATAAAAGAATTTAATTTTTTAAAATATTTTTTTTTATATAAAAATATAATAATTGAATGATTAATTTTTATATCGATAAAATATTTTTAGAATTATAAAAGTTTGTTAGAGGTAAGCTAATAATTATAAAAATGTATAGTCAAATTAATATTAATCATTGGTTACAAATCAATCATTTAATTTAAGTATGTAAATAAAAAGATTTTTTTTTACCAAGTAAAATATTAATACATGAGTCAATACTAGTTTCATGTGTTATTTAAGACGTGAGAGTTGAAATATGAATAAACCTTGTATAATGTTACTAAATTAAGCACACTTTGTACAAAAAGTTAACTCCCTACATTGATTAATTATTATAAAAATATATATAGAGAGAGAAGTAAAATTTCCCTCTATCCTTTTACTAAGTTCTCTCATTATTTCTATGTTATTTTACCTCTCTATCTTTCTTTCTCTATTTTTCTCTCCTCTATAACTTAGATGATACCACCTCTCTATCATAAAAAAAATTATGTCTATATTAAACGTTGTTGCCAATCCTACACTGGGATAAAACAACATAAATAAATCGTAGCATATATTTCAAGAGTGTTGGGAACATATGTTTATGATCATAAGTGGTCAGAAGGAGCTGATTTTCCAATCAATGACTTTTAATCATTGGTAGAAATCAAACTTTTACATTATAGTTGTTCAATTATTGCAGTTATTTCATCTCAACAAACTTACTTGTTATTTTACGTATGAGAAATACATTAAAATTGGTGTGATTCGACACGAAGATCGCCGAGGCCCTTTTCCACTAGGCCAATGATATCTAACTAAAAATCTATCTCAACAGAAGATTGACAAAAGTTGTAAAAGAGGTTTGTCAGTAGAAGGTTGAATAACTGCGTCCGTTGAGCATAACAACGACACAAGGATTGGCTTCTTGTCACCGAACCAAATTGAAATTTGGTGCTTTTTTCCCTTTTTAGTTTAATAGTCTATATCTCTTCTTTTTCAACATGTTAATTTTATCTTTTTATTTTTTTGGGAATGAGATGTGAATTGTTTTCTTTCATTTCATCTTAGTGGTTTTAGACTTTGTATCTTTAACTCTGGTAGTTTCTTTTTGGTGTTGTGTTTTGGTTTTGCCCTCTGACTTAGACTGCAGGTTTTTTTTAGAATTTTTTGGCTGCAGATTTTACTGGTCATATCCGGTTAGCTTGCATTCCTAGTCTAATGACATAACTACACCATCAAGTAGCCCTACTCATCGGCCATCCATCCTGACCGGCTGTTTCGATCTAGTTTTGATTTCTATGCTTATGGGGTGTTTGAGAAGACCAGCTGAAAGGTGTAGGCCAAAAGTCAAGGGTGAACATTGGAATCCCAAGGTTGGAGCTTGTGAACACAAATTTCATTTTATGAGTTTTTTTTTGGTCAAAAAACTAAATAAACTACTTTCAATTAAACAAAATATACAACCAAACACACTATTATCAATAAGCATATATTTAAAAATAAAATAAAATAGACTATATTTAATTTCAACTATTGATATAAAAAAAATAATCATTCCAAAATAATTCTACTTTTTTCTCCGGCACATAGATACAAAATAATGATAAATTTCAAATGTAAAAAAATATTATTTTATAAAGTAAAATTTTCAACACATGTACTAAAATTTCAATAAAAAAATAATATTGTTGTAAACTTTCAATAAAATATTGCACTATAATCATTACATAGATACTAAAAGCCACATTATTGAAAAGTCATTATATTCTTTTTGACAAAACATTATTGCATAACTATTGAATGCCCAATATAATCAATGGTGAAATTTTGTTGAAAGATCGTTATATAGTTATTGAAAAATTATTATATATTCATTGAAAAATCAATACAACAATGTTAAAAATTCATTTCAACGAGTAATGAATTTTTTTAAGAAGCTCATCATATAATTGTTGGAAATTAGTGGAAATCATCACAATAGTTTTAAAAGAATCATCATACAATTATTGAAAATTTAACATATTAGTGATTTTTTTAAAATATAATTGCTAAAAACATAACCACAAACTTGTTAAAAAATCATCACGCATTGTTAAAAAATGTCACATGGTTGTTGATTATTAGAACAATAATTAGGATATGTAAAATTGAATATTCACATTTGTTGGATAATTTATATTCTCCATATTTCTTAAATTGAAGTAGATATTTAAACAATCATATTTGATTATCAAATATATATGAAATATCCAATGTAACACCTCAGTGTTTACGAACTTTTTTTTTCTTCCTTAAAATAAGTTTTTCAGAAGTTAAAAATGAAAACATGAGGTGAGTTAGTTACACTTTAGTAAAAAAAAAATGTAATCCATATACTCAATCTATAATACCACGTTTCTTGAAAATTTGAGTTATTCAAGATATGTTTTAATTAGAATAAATTTATATTATTTTGCATATTTATTACACCATTTGATGAAATAAAAACTATTTTTAGTTTTTGAAACATTTTGTTGTTATTTCTTTACATTTTCTTACAACTTCGTTTTTGTGAGATTTTCTAAGCCAGATTTGGTTATTAACCTTCTCCCAAATCATTCTAATTTAATAAATTTATAGTTCCTTGGCTTTTTTTAGATCTTCTTGGTGGTTGTAAAATTTTAATTAGATATTTCTACGAAAAAAATACTATTTAGATTTTAGTTCAACTATTTATGCATTTTTACTCCCCAAAATAGTCATTTTATCAATTTATAATTTTTAAACCTTGTGAGATCAATATATTTTGGCATTAATAATCTAGAAGTGGTTTGAAATTATTTAGTTAATTTTTATTTTTAAAATTTATTTCATAATTTTTGAACATAATTTGCTAAAGAAACTCTTGTTACAACACACACAACTATTTTAACTTTTGTGAAACTTAATCCTTACATTACATGTGTAACAAACAAACAAAAACAAGGGACATGATCAGCCTAGACCGTTAGTACACACCTTCACCTCCATAAATACCAACACCTTGTTATTTTACCTGAAATGCCCCGAAAATTCTAATTTTATTATTTATCATTAAATAAGATTTTATTTTGAAAATTAATTAAATAATTTACTTTTATTAAAATAAAAAGGGGATTAATTAGGGTAAATTAAGAAGGAATTTATAAGTGTTTTAAATAGGAGGACTTTTGGAATTTTAAGATAAGTAAGGATTTTATTTTAGAAATTTATTAAATAAATTAATTTATTTAAAATAAGAAGGATAAAATAGTTTCAAATTAATATAAAATTTATAAATAATCTAATTGGAGATAATTAAAGTGTTTTGTTTAATTAAAATGGAATTTAAGAAAATTCCTTCAAAAATTCCTAAATTAACCTTAAAATAGAATTTAATTATTATTTTGATAATTATATTTTATTAAACATCCCAAATTACCCAAATCATACTAATTAATCTAACCACTAATTTCCCTTCTTTTTTCCTTTTTCTTTTCCTCCTTTTTCCCTCTTTTTCCTTTTCTCTCCTTTCCTTCTCTTCCTTTTTTTTCTATTCTCCCCCCGACTTGGGCCGGCCTGCTAGGCCCAGCACACCCCCCTACGTAGCCCAGCACCCCCGCGCACCTCTTCCTTCCTCTCGGCCGGTTCGACCTTTTTCTTTCTTTCCCTTCTTTCCGGTTGAACCGCCGGTTCGCCCCACCTGCACTTCGTCTTCTACCTCTCGCCTGCCACCGAAAAATTTCGCCGGGAAGCTTAGCTTCAACGGCACGCCATTCTCACCGGTCATTTCGCCCCTCTTCTCCCCGTTGACTTCCCCATGGATGTGACCAAACGGCACAGCCCTTCTCCCGCACGAAAATCCCCCATTTCCCAGGCAATTATGGTCTGTAAATTTCAGAACGTACACCGGCCAACTACGCCGGACAACCTACCCTAACCCTAAGCCCCCTAACCCCCCTCAAAGCTTGTCATTTTTCGTTCAATTTGGCCTATAAATAGCCCCGAAGGCTGCCTTAATCGGGTTCGAAAACTGGGAACCCAGACAGAGCAAGCCGCGCGCCGCCCTACCTTCAGCCGGCCTTTGCTCTGCCGTCAGCCACCCCTGCCGCCTACCCTTGGCACCACGATCTTCCCTGCACCTCCCTCTACACAACCAACCCCCATAGCCTCCCTGCCTTACGCCGCACGTGCTGCCCTGGCCGTGCGAAAATTCCTTCCCCAAAACGACCCTTCCAGCCCTGCGCCACCTTCGCGCCGCCACCGCCAGCCATACCGCCGCTTGCAGCACCGCCACCACCCCCCAAAATGACTAGGGAACCCTGCCCTACCACCCTACACCTCCCCTTTCTCCTAGTTTCCCTTCCCTAGCCTCTACCTCCATTTTTCCCCTCTCTTCCCTTCCTCCACCGCCGCCGCAGCTGCCGCCACCGGCGCCACCACCTCTCAGCCAGGTTGCCCAACACCCTAAACCCTAAATCTTAAAAAAATAAAAGTGATTAATGATTTAATATTATTAACTACTATTATTAGTATTATTATGATTAATATTAACATTATCATTATTATTACTAATATTATTATTATTACTAATACTACCACCCTTATTATTATTACTAGGACCCAACCTTACCATAAGAACCTCTAATTAATGGTGTTAAATAACTATAAGACCTTGTTAAGCTATTACTACTATTACTATTGTTATTATTATTATTATTATTATTATTATTATTATTATTATTATTATTATCATATTTGTTACTTTAACTATGACTAAGATCTTTAGTATTATTATTATTATTATTATTATTATTTTAGTAGTTTTACTAATACTAGCATTGTCACTATTAATATTATTATCATTATCATTATTATTAATAATATGGTTATGGTGGTTGTGGTTTCCATTATTATTATTATTATTATTATTATTATTATTACTATTATTATGATCTTTATTATTATTACTATTATTATTATTATTATTATTATTATCATCATCATCATCATCATTACTATTGTTATATTTACCACACTTATTACTTTAACTACTATTACCATCATTAATATCCTTATTATCATTATTATTTAACACTATTACTTTTAGTACTCTTATTATCATTATCTACATTATTACTAGTATTATCGTTATCGTTGTTATTGTTATTATTATTCCTATTATAATTATCATTATTATTATTATTATCATTATTATTATTATTATTATTGTTATTATGGTTGTGTTGTTGTTGTGTTATTATCATTATTATTGTCATTATCCTTATTGTTATTATTATTATTATTATTACTATCGTTATTGCTATCACCATTATTTTCACTATTATTATTATTATTATTATTATTATTATTATTATTATTATTATTATTATTATTTATTGTTCTAACCCTTAATATCGCGGTGTTATCCTTATTATTATTATTTTAGTATTATTATTGCTAATTGCACTATTATCATCATTATTATCATCACCAATATTATTGTTGTTAGTATTATTATTATTATCATTATTTTTACTATTATTACTATTATTACTATTATTATGATTATTATCAGATTATGGTTGTTGCTATCATTATTATTATCATCATCATTATTATTATTGTTATTATTATTGTTAGTATTTTTACTATTACTATTGGTTTTAATAATAATATCGCTATTAGTGATAATGAAACCCTTTACCTTAATAACTATGTATTTTACTAAGGCGTGTCTTGGTTAGTGGTCATTTGCTCAACTACCTTGAGAATAATAATAACCCCACCCTTTTTAATTATAAACTACTATTATTAATGTTAATTATAGTACTAGACCAGGATAGAGGTAAGATAGGGAATTATGATAATTCGGGTATAGGGAGATTGACCCTTAGTATTTCTTCCTTATAGGTGAACCGGGTCAAACCCCAGGATGTGTAGGAGCGTGCTCCAAGCCCGGTGCCGATTTAGGTAAGGACGTAACTAAGGCCACCTGTGTGTATTGCATGTTTTACCTGTCTTGGATGCCTTGTGCGGTTGTATGCTATAATCTGTATGTTATCTGTGTTATTATGTAGCGCAGCGTGGAACCAAGGTATGTTCTCGTGCTCTTGTGTGTATGTACTAATATGGCATGCTACAAATATGATGTGATGTGAGGTGACCCCTACGACATGCATGCTAGGTTATTTGATGAGGTGTTGTGGAGTGGGGACTTGAAAGAGAAAAACAAGCAATTAAGATAACCAAGGGGAAGTACGTTGGTTAACGTAGGTATGGACGACCTAGGTAATCTGTAATATATGAAATGATGAGAAAAAGGGGAATTAAATAAATAGAATTGTGGGGGACAATAAGGTTGCATGGGAGAACTAGGGTTTGCATGAGAATGATAGAGTTGGCAGGGTGGAGATGATAGGGTTTGCATGGGGAGGTTAAGGTCCGCATGGGGGCGAACCTTACATATGAAAAGTTACTTTGGGACGTGGGGAAAGTAATGGAAGGTCTGTTTGGGAGTCTGGAGGCTCGAGGTGAAAAACAGTACATAGGGTCATATAAGGGTACCTAGGGTTTGGGAAGGAAACCCTAATTTGAGAAGGTGGAAAAAGAAAAATGAAATAATAAGAATAAATGAGGAGGAGTGAGGTATGAGGGAGAGTTGAGTCTGAGGGTCATGATTTGGGTTTCCGATGTGAGAAATGTGTTAAGTATGATAATTACAAAGGGTGTTTAGTGGCCTAATATAAGCACGGGAGATAGCTTGGTAACCTAAACCGAGTAGGGATATAGCTAAGGCTGAATGTGTGACATGTGTGCTACGTGCCGTGGATGTTCTATATGATTTATGTGTTGTGGTCTTAAATGCCATTATCTTAACTGCTTCATGTGTGGCGTGGCTTGGAATCGAGTCGTGTGCATGTGCCCTCATTAGTATGTGATAGTACGACTATGTCATCGGTTTTGATGTGATGTGTTGAGGCTCTCTAGCCATGCATGACATGGGTGATATTCTTCCAAATAAGACACGTTAAAACACTAATTACTTACAGAGAAAGATGTTGAGCCGAACCCAGACCGGTCCACTGGCTATAATAGTGGCAGGGCATGTGCCCTCGCGACCGTTCCACCGACTATAACAGTGGGGGATTTCGTGCTCAACAAACCAAACGTAAAAGTGATAAGACATGGAAAGATACTAATATTTACAGTGGAATACCTTGTGAGTCGGGGCCAGACCGGTCCACCGGCAAATAATAGTGGCAGGGTATATTACCCTCGCGACCGTTCCACCGGCTATAATAGTGGCAGGGCATGGCCCTCGTGACCGTTCCACCGGCTATAATAGTGGGGCTCCCCCACTCACATGGATTGATAAAGACTATGATGTGAATCGATTATAATTATCAGAGATATAATGGGAGACTTATCTGATTCGTGACCCGCATTGTTCATCTGTATTATTGTTTATTATTTATGAGCTATGTCTGCTATGTCATGTATCTCTGTGTATGTGGGCCTTAGTGCATCTGTTACCTTACTCAGTACGTAGCGTACTGATCACCCGTTTCATGGGTGCTGCTCATTCCCACGAGCAGAAGACCGTCTGAGTTTTGCAGGTAGGGGGCGATGTCTTTGATGCCTACGGGGCTGAAAGTTGAGTCTGGACCCAGGTTGGGGGTCGAGAGTGACGTGGCTGGAGAGCATCCTCTGTCTTGTTTCTCTGTATTATCGTATTTTTTTTATTCCGCTTTATTATGTCCTTTGACATTTGGTTCTTTTAAACTATACTTCGAATTGTCACTTTCGACTTTCGCACTCTGATTTCATATAACTTATGCTTTTTTTTAGTGACTTGTGTTTGATGTTATTCTTATTTAGCCTTAGCACTTAGTATCGGGTCGGTAGGAGTAAATTGATCTGGTGCTAAGTGTGGCGGTAGCACCCCCGAATTTACAAGTGTTATCTCTTATTTCCGATAAACTTTTTGAAATTAAACGAAATTTTTCAGTAGTAAATTTGGGGGTGTTACATTACCCTTATACACTTCATTAATTTAGCTAATATATCTTACCTTATCACCTTTTGATCTTATCTTCCTACTTATCATCTTCCTCTAACATAGAATCTCTCTTCTTTCTCCCTAGGATGACACATCACCTCCTTCCTTTAACCACCATTTTTCATACCACAACCACCACTAAACCATTCCATCTTTTCTTTTATTTTGATCTAAAGATTAGCTTGTTAGCGTTTTTAATTAACAAAAGTAGGTTAATACTTGGTGATTAGAATAAAACCTTATATTCTTCAAGATTGGGTTTTCCTCTTTGTTTTTAGAGCATTTAACTTAGGTAAACACATATAAACTATTTGTAGATAGAATATTGAATGCTTAGCATGATAAATTGAGTTTGTGTTTGATTATGCCATGTTTGGTCTTGGATGAGGGTTTCATCCCTTAGGTGTGATTCTTTCTCTTTTATTGATAAGTTTTATTTGATAATACCATGATATTCCTTGCCATTTCTAGATAGATTTTGGTATATTATATGCATGATTTGAGTAATATTTCATGTTGTAATTTATAGTTGACTTTTTGGAAACTTTAGGTGTTTTTCTTTGTGTTCTTCATGTTTTTGAGAGAATTCAATGTATTCTTGGCTAATGAACTCCTAACTACACTAAGTAGGATTTAATTTTGATTAATCATATTTTTGACATAGCTATGTAAATTATAACATATTTATCCTTAAAAGACTTTTAGTGTGATCTTAGGGTCAAAGGTTTACCACAACCTTTAATCTCTAACTTTCGACCCTTCTAAATAGTAACCAAGCATCAATAGTGAATCTTGGTAAATTGTAATTCCTCTTAACAAAATAATTTTTATTTTTGAATTTAAGACTTCTCGGTATAAAATAATATTTTCTTTTGACTACTAAATAGTATTTTTTTAGTAGTAAATTTTTCTAATTTGGCATGGGATCTTGTTTTGACATAGTTAATTTATTTATATATACTTTTTTTTCTTATTTTAGCCATATAGATAAAAGGTTATTTTTGGCATTTTACCTTCTATTTTGGATATCTTAACTTGGGAATGAGGTTTTAGGTCCTATAAATTATATTTTGGTCATTGATTGAATTAATAGATGAATAATGAGTTTGGTTGGACTTTAGGGCTATTTTGACCTAAGTTTAACTTTTAGTTTATTTTGGAAGCTTTTACTAGGTAAAAAGTGCACTACCTTTACTTAGTGAAAAGCTTCTCTCGTAGTCTTTGGCTTTTGATTTTGGATTTCTCTTGAATTATTTACTTTGAACATGGATTTTGAATTTTTTTTTAAATAATTTTGAGGGATCTTAGAATCTATGATGATCTTTTCAATCATCAGTTTTTGTTATGTTGGGTGATTTCTGATCATTCTTAAGGTTTTGTGTTAACCTTAAACACTTTTGTGATATGTGAATTATGTACTCTCTGAATTATTTTGTAACACCCCAAAATTTTAGAGTTGAAATTTTTTGTTTATATAGAAACCATACACTAAAATAAGGGGGTGCTACCACCTTGATTGGTACAAGACTGACCCCCCAGTCAATATCATACCAACCACAAGGCTAGAAAATTTGAAAGACAATAATTTTGAATAGACGATAAAATGCAAGTTTCTTACAATTCATAATTAAAATAGAGTGTATAAAGTCAAAGTCAGTATAAGATAGAAAATGAGTATATTAACGAGGCCCCTATGGAGAAAATAAAGTGACCAGTACAACGGTGAGAAAAATAGGAATAGATGAGTCCGAACAACACTCCCTCAAACCCTATGACAAGTCTAACAAGCCATCACTCAGTCCCGCCCAATGCATCAAAGGCATAAAAATATCACATGCAACATCTCCTACCTACATCAACTTAGAAGAGGCTACTGCTTGTCGAAATGAGCAATACCCATGAAAGGGGTGATCAGTATACTACGTACTGAGTAAGGTAACCATGCAGCTAAGGTTATACAAGTGCAAATAGACAAAAGGTGCATATAGTACATCATTCACATTCAACATCATTATTAAGATATAGGCCATTATTTTCCTAGATTATATCCATATGAGTACAGGGACCCTACTATTATAGTCGGTGGACCAAAAATGATACTTAAGCACAAAACACGCCTGACTACTATTATAGTTGGTGGACTGGAAATGATACTTCAGGGCAAAACGCGCCTGATCACTATTATAGCTAGTGGACTAGAAAAATTATCTCAACTTATCCATGAATCACATGGTGTTCTATTGTAAGTAGTTAGTGTATTTTTCATAATTTATTTTATACAAGGTTTGACTTATCAAGTTCAGAACCCTCACTATTATAGCTCGTGGACCGAAAATGATACTCTAGGAAAAAATGCACCTGACCACTATTATAGCTGATGGACCAGAATACACTATAGGGTAACAAGGCTCCTGGCCACTATTATAGCCGGTGGGCCGGAATAAATTTTGACCTAGTCCCCACTCAATAATCTTTCACTTTAAGGAATTAGTATTTTACTCGTGTCTTATTCCACATACAACCCCAACTAGACATGCATGACTCACTAGACTACTCATTCTCACCCCTTCACCCTAGCTCTCCTGAAAAACTCTATCCTATATCTTAGGACCTCTACGCACCCTAGGACTCCAAGACTCCTTCCTCACCATAAAAACCCAAACTCTTGCGTATATGGGTCAAGGCTCACTTTCGCATAACTTCGCTTATCTCACCATCAACCTCTAGGTTTTTCCTTTGAAGCCCTAATCTGGCCTATGTGGACCAACCTCTCCTTATTATATATGGCACAGGCTCCCTTTGCTTCCAACACCATAACTCTGCTCAATGCACACCTAACATCACAACCTTACCTCCCATCCTTCACATATGATCATGAAAACCCTAATTAGTCACCCTCAAAGCCTAGTATTGCTCTTTTCACATATGTCACCCCCTCATAACCCACACACACCACTCCCTTTTCCATTTGACTCATTTCCCCCTCTATGTGACACCCTTCTAATCTCAATCCACACTTCAACCACTTAACATTAACTCTCCCTTTTACACACTTCCCTCACTTAGTGTTTTTCTTACAACCCTAGTTAAGGCTCCCATGCACACTTATACCAACCCACATACTATTTTTTACTCATGGAATACAATCACCAAAAATACTCTTCCCTCACCTTTCTTAACCCTTAGGTCACCTTTTCCCACGTAAAAGTTACTCCTATGTAAAGATTTACCACCCTATGCAAAGCCTTTCACTTTCCATACAATATTTATTCCCTTCTCTCATTTTATTCATATAATCCTTATATTTTTCCACCCATAAGCCTTAAGGTACTTAGGTATTTCTCACTTCCCTTTTACCACTCCATTTTCTTTTCTTCTTTTATCTCCCTAGAACTTCACCATCATACTAAGGACTCCTAGCATGCATATCATATAGGGAAACCATACATAAGGAATAACATAAAACCCAAGTCATGTCACCATATTAAACATGTCATAGCACGTATAAAACTTACCTTGGCTCCACGCTTAGCAAGCTACGCTACAAGCATATAAACCATAACCACATGAGATACAAGCATATAACCAAACACACATAGACACATAGCACATAATTTGGTCTTAACCATATCTTGACCTAGATTGACATGGGGCTTAGAGCATGACTCCTATATAAAAGTGGAATGCTTATGTTAGCATCCTTCTTATTTCTTTCATTATCCCCCTAACTAATTACTAGTAAAAGACTAATACTAGTAATAACAATAATAATAGTCTTGATAATAATAGGATTATGATTATTAAGGATACTAAAAATAATAATAGTAGTAATAATAACCATAATAGACTAATAGTAGTAATGATGATGGTGATGATGATGATGATGATGATAGCAATGATTATGGCAGAAAATGTAATAATAATAATAATAATGATGATGATGATGATGATGATAATAATAATAAAAATAATACTAATACTAATAATAATAATAATAATAATTATAAAAAATAATTTATACTTAAATAGAAGCAAGGGTTAGGACATAACTAGAGGTGGAGGTGGTAGCTAGGGTGGCGGCGGTGGCAGCAGTAGTGGCGGAAGGGGTGGTGATTTTAAAAAGACTCAACTTTGGGGTTGGAAGAGGGAAAGGAAGATGGTGGTTATGAGGTGTTTGGTTCCCTGGACTAGGAGGGTTGTAGTGGTGGTGTGTCACAGCGGCGACGTAGGTGGGAGCAGTTGTTGTGGCTGAAGGTGGAGGAGAAGAAATGAGAGGGAAGGAGGGGGACAAAAGGGGAAAGGTTGGGTATGGGGAGGTATAGGAGGTTTTCTGGGTTGAGAGGGAGGTAGTGGAGGTGGTGGTTGTGACAGAGGAGGTGGCGTAGGGTGGCATATGAGGTGGTGACAGGGTGGAAAGGGTAGCTTGAGCTTCCCACTTTGTACGAGTGGGGTGGGCTTTTTAGTGAGAGTTATGGGTGGAAAGTGGCCTTGTTTGGTGGAGGGTAATGTAGGGAAGAGGCTGGGTGGAGTTTTTGACGGCGGTGCTACACATCAGTAGCTAGGGTTATGTTTGATGGTGCGACAAAGGTAAGCTTCAAGATTTCTGGGTAAGGCAAAAAGAAGGGGAAGAAAGGTGAGGGTCGAGGTATTTATAGGCATGGGGAGGAGAAGGAGACAAGGGATGATGAGGAAAAAGGAGTGGGAGGGGTAGGAAACTACTAGCTGATGGTGGCATGCCTACACAGGTCTATGAGGTTCAGGTTCGTAGGGGGTAGGAGACGAGAAAGGAAAGGGAAGGGGAACGCAATACGGGCTGTGCAAGGGAGGGTTTAGCTTGAAATGGAAATCAAAAGGATGGGGGGAGAGAAGGAGAGGGCTAGATGGGGCTATGCAGGTGTAGAGGAGGGGCAAAACGTTATAAGTGTAGGCTTAACATGTAGGGCGAAGGATGGAGAGGAGGAGGAGGAAGAAGAAGAAGGGGGTAGGCTGGTTGGGCTGGCCCAACTTGGGTGGGGGGAAAGAAGGAAGAAAATAAAAAGAAGGGGAGAGGGATGGGTAGGCGAGGAAGGGGGAAAGGGCTAGCGACCCAGTAGGGGAAGGAGAGAAGAAGAGGGTCGGTCGGCCTAACGAAGGGAGAAAAGAGAAAAGGAAAAAGAAAGAAAAAGAAAGGAAAAAGGGAAAAGGAAAAAATAAGATAAAATAATTTTTTGAAAGTTAAGGTATTTAATTATCTAGATGGATAAATTATTTTAATAAAATAATATATTCTAAAAATTCAAGTTATCCATTTAAGAGAATTTTTTTAGTAAAATATAGGTTTTAAAAATGATTTAAATAATGAGAGTATGAAAAAATAATTAAATATTTATTTTAATTTATTAAATAATCCTATCTATTTTTATTTTTATCAAAAACTACAAAAGAACTAAATTAATAATAGGAAAATAAATTAAATTATCCTAAATAAAGATTAATTATTAATTTCTAGGTCTTTAAAATTTTGGGGCATTACATATTCCTTTTCTGGAAATGTTTTGTGTTGATGTTTAAAAACATAGTACTTTAGATCTTTTATTTTACATTACTTTAAAATACTAGGGGCTACTAGTTGTATAGTTTCTTGGTACCTTTTATACTCCATATGATCATTGACTTCTATAGGAGGTGTGCACACTTAAGAATTATGATGCCTTTAATAAGACTACTTTGGCCAAAGTCCTTTGGTAGTAGACAAGATGTCTGACATGTGGTGGCATGTTATGGTTCTAGGATAGGCTAATGTTGGAGTTCCTATATAAACTCTTGTAGTAGATGCTCATTTGTGATTGAGCGAGATACTCTTATGATAAAATTTTTGTAACATCGGCTTTTTTCCATTTGTGGTAGGATGTCTGAGTTCATGTATGCTTGCATTTATGCCCTATTGTTATTCTTGTGC
This sequence comes from Tamarix chinensis, assembly GCA_030549775.1. NCBI lineage: Eukaryota > Viridiplantae > Streptophyta > Magnoliopsida > Caryophyllales > Tamaricaceae > Tamarix > Tamarix chinensis. The sequence continues at coordinate 56,825,740 of CM060177.1, read as the reverse complement.
CCTAAGGGTTCTATCTATTAGTGGTAGGGCTAAATGTATAGGCTTTTTTCATAAAGTTTTTGTCCATATGGTTATGGCTTATATGACTTTCTTTTATTATTCCCTATCCTATTTTCTTATTATGGTAGGATGAGATGCCTTTACATGGTTGAATGCATGCTAGAGATTCCCATAGGCTTTACCTTATTCATATCCATGCTTGTTGAATCATTTGTGATTCCCTATCATTAATTTTTATACACTTGAGGATAACATATTGCATATTATTTTGTACCCTAGGTTTCTAGATTTAAAGCGGCCCTATGTGGTTATCTTATTAGTATAATTCATGTATAATCCTATATTTCCATATGTATCATGGATATTTCTCCATTAAGTACATATTAAATTTATTATGTGAGAATGCTATCATTTGTAGTAGGTTGTATTTACTCTATAAACTTGTTGCACTGACACCACACTCTTTCAATTTTTGTGTGGATTTTATGCTTTATTCTTGTGGGGTTGAGAATGTCGAATCCTTGGTTGACACAATAAGAATTTTAGTTTGGATAATTAGAATCTTATATTCTATTTATTTTCTTATGTTGAGTTCTGTTAGATCTTATGTTCTTGCATTTTATTCTACATGGTTTTGTAAGTCTTGTATTGGACTTAGATCAATTGAAAACCACACCTACCTTCTAGGATATGAATTTAATTTTTAGCATTAAACTTGATACAATTTAGGTATATGTTGTACCTCTCCTTTGTTAGATGTGGTAGTAATACCCTTGCATTTCTTATTTAGCATCCTCAAAATATCTTGTAAAACTAGAAAGAAATCTAGTTAAAAAAATTGGGATGTTCCACAATCTGTGTTGGGTGTAAGGCTAAAAGTAAATTGTATCTAGAGATCAAGTGTAAGAAACACTTTATCATAAAATAAGGGAGAAGATATAGAGATAAGAGAAAGCATAAAAAAAGTCTAAAAAGAGGTACACAAACACACACACACAAAATACCCCAAAATTTACTGTTAAAAAAAATTCATTTAAGCGAAAGCAAAATAACAACACAAATGGGTGTTACCGCTATATTTAACATAATTCTGGCTTACCATACAATCATTATATCAAATACAAGGTAAAACTATTAAAAATTAAAATATGATAAATCAAAGAATGAGGTAGATCCATAAACATAAAAAAGAGTTTTGAGGCTATCTCTAAGTACAATATCAGAAATACATAAAAGAGATACATGGTCACTGAGAGTCCTAAAATATTTATGGGCCAAAGTTAAGATCTGGATAACATGACTTTACTCAAGTCCCAAAGAAAACAAGGTCAATCCTCCTCAAGCAGACCATAATAAGCAAGAAAGTCATCCAATGGGTTCTTGTCGACCTGCACACAATCATCTGGGTCCTCCACTTGTTGAAATGTGTAGCACCTATAAAAGGGATGATTAATATGGTACATAATAATTAAGGTAACAATATAGTCATAAAAATGTTACAATGTCATAATGTCACATGAAAAATTGAACATGCATTTAAATTAATATAAGATGATGTAAGGTAAGGATTGTTCTAAGTCTTATTATTATATATGATCAAAACCCATATTTTTATTTATGTTGAGCTTAGGGATACCACTATTCACAAATAGTGGAATGATATCAATAATATACAACTTTAGGACAAAAATATCTTAACCACTAATCTTTTCTGGTGGAATGGAACAAACTAGTACAACCTTTAATACCCTAAATTTTATCTAATCTCAATCATGAATAATTAGTAGCTTAACCAAATCCTAACATTTATTATGGGTAATTTATAGTTTAACCTAACATTAATTTTGAATGATTAATATTTTCATCTTGCCTTAGTTGTTTAATCATAATTTTAAACTTAATCCTAACCATAATCCCACCCTCCTTTTTTCCATTTTTTTCTCTCTCCTATCCAACTTTCCTTCTTCTCTACCTTATTAGTGCCTTCTTCTGTACCCTAACCAAATTCCCCTAGTCAAGCTCCCTAACCTTGACTATCTCATCTATCATCTCCCACAAATCTTAGGGTATGTCTAGTTGAAATTTTTTCTCAGCTCTTCCCTTCTTTGTACCTTATCTTTAGCTCATGCATGCCTCCTCTTCTCTACAGTTCACCATATGCACCATGTACACACATAAACCCCCTCAAAATATCTCTACCACATTTAATTCTCAAATAACTCCCTCCCTCCCTCCATTCCTATTGAGAACCAAAATCCTAGAACACCCTCTTCTTCACCTTCCTTCTTTCCCCTATTAGTCATCATCATTCATCACCTACACATCACTTAATACCCTAACCATCAAGCATCTCCATTTCCTTAAAAAAACCAACCACCATTACCTCTTTGTTGTCGACCAACCATTTCCACCCTAAGACATTCCTTTTCCTCTTTTCATTATAATCTATTTTATTTTTCATTCAGGCACATAACCGCACACTCCTTATATGCCACATCCTTATCTCTCTTACATGATACAAACAAGCATTCTCGCATAGCCCATGAGCTTCCTTTCTTTTCATCCATGTGCTTCATGTATAACCATACACACTCCTTCCTTATTACCCATGCTTGTATTTCCCTCTTGACTCATGCATGCACTGCATGCATGCCCGAGCCCCTTTAATGTTCTCCTTGGTATAGTTGTGCCCTCCCTTATAGCATGCCCAATGCTCCATCTTAGCTATACTATGCACCAATCCTTGTATCTTAAATTCTACCACACTCTGATGAAGGAACATACATTGAACATAATGATTGTCATATTCATTCTAATCCTCAAGTTAAGGAAGATGATTTAGCTTTCTTAATTTTGGAGCCTATCATGTTAAATATTCTTGATAATTCTAATATGCTTGACACTGAAAACCATTCAAGTTATTCTTATAGGTATGTTACATATTTACAAGAAGATGATGTTCATACACATTGATGTGTACAATTATTCCAAGGAATGCAAGGCTATGACATACATGGGATGATACATTACAACAAGAGATAAAGTGATGATATTCATTATTTGTATAAACTTGTTGTAAACCCTAGCCCTAAGTATATTTTATGTAAGTTAGGGTATAGCTATAATTTCATGTATGTATCTTAGTCAATTATATAGCTTTGTAATATTAATCCTTAGTATCATTTAGCTAATGATATTATGATTTGGATTAAGGTTAATATGGGCTTAATTCAACCATGATTAATGGGATGAATTAAGGAAGACAACTCGGCTGGTTTAAGCTAGTCACCATCGAGTTTCCTTTCCCCTATATATACCCTTTTGTGCCAGTAATTGAATGAAGAATTTGAATGAGAATGTTAATCAAACTTTGAGCAAGAGAGCTAAAGTCTAATCCTCCCTTTTGGGTTTGCATTGAGTATGGAAAATCTGGGATAATCCTTCCTTAAATCTATCCTTCATTCGACACATTTGAAGTTCTTCAAATCTGCCGAATACATCTTCAACTTGTATATTCAATTTATTCATCCATAATCCACCAATTCACTTCATTTCTTTTGGATTAGATCGTGGGTGACAACTTCTACTAAAAATTTTGATCTAACCTTCCGTTACTTTGATAAAAACCACATCACACTCCTATACAACCCAATCTCCTCCACTTATTTTGGTTATTCACAATTCTACTCTCATTTATCTTAAATTTTTATTGGTTGTATTATTAAGTTCTAATTTTCTATTATTCTTTTTTTATAGGTAATCTTTTGGTGATCTCGGAGGAGGTAGGTTAAACTTACATGCTTAGAGACTAGTGTATTATTGGTAAGGATATATGTTTTAGCTAGGGCTTTAATGTTTAATATTTATATTTGTATGTGATATCATGTTTGGTAATGTTATATGGATGATGTTATTATAATAATGCTATCATATGATATCTTATGTTGTATGATGAGAAAAGTAAGATATTTGTGAGAGTATACGCTTGTACTTATTGTTGGTTGGAATAAGCTGAGATATGTGATATCTATATATAAGTGTAGTTATGTATTTTCATGATGACATATATTAGAAGTTAAAAATAATTAATATTGGGACTTGTAATGTTTTTGTAAGAATATGAGTATTTTGGCTATTGTAAGGGTATTTTGGTCATTTGAGGATAATACACAAAATATTCACGACATGATAATATTTTAGAGTTTTATAAATTATTTCATAAGAAATATGCACAAATATAGTTGAGTAAGACATGAGTTATCTAATATGAGATTTCGAGACTTTCGGAAAGATAAGGACATTTTGGTCAATATGGGTTAAATATAAATGTTTGGTATTTCTAAAGGGGAATATACTTTAAATATGTCAAGTATGATACTTTTAATATTCGGGATATTAATTTGTGGCATAAGTATAATAAAATAAGAAGATGGCTTGAATTATGAATGGTAACTCTAGAGGTAGACTCATTATTGTTTGTGTAATATGTTCTAGTTAGAACTTGATTTTTGGGTACCATATTAAGTATATCATTTTAATTTCATGTACAAAATTTGGTGATGGAATAATTCTTATGAAAAAAAAATGATGATAGGGTTTCTTAGGGGAATAAGGGACCTTTTCCTTAAGGAATGCCTCAATAATCATGTGGTTGTGCTTTACATGTTGTGCACATCTACATGAGTCCTGCATAATAATCTTGATATAATGACTATAGATAAGATATTAATCGCTTAAAGTGAAAGATTACATGAGTCAGAACTGAGGTATTTTGTGTCTGTTCTACTAGACAATAGTAGTGACTCATGAACATCCTACCTTGAGAGGTGCATTAGTCCATTCCACCAAATTATAGATAGTGGGGCCTCTAAACAAAATGTGAATGAGAATATGATTATTAAATAAGTAACATATGAATATTATACTAATCACTTAAAGTGAAAGATTACATGAGTTAGAACTGAGGTGTTGTGTCCATTATACCAGACTATAATAGTAGCTCAATTGTGTTTTACCTTAAGAGGTAATTTAGACCATTCCACTAGTTTAAGAATACCGGTGAGGAGCATGTGACCCTGGTATATATTGGGTCCATTTTACTAGATGATAGTAGTGACTCAGGTGTTTTCTACCCTATGAGGTGCTTCAATCCATTGCACTAGATTAAGAATAGTGAGGTCCCTGAACTCAGTGTAAACAAAAGTGTAGATTATGGTTATATATAATAATGAGTTTTGGAATTGTTTTTTTTACCTCTCATATCTTTATATTAATATGTATGTATGTTTATTCCCTTATGTGAATTTATGTATTATTTATAACCTTACTTCGGCTGTATGATTACTTTACTTAGTATGTAGTGTACTAATTATGCTCCTCATAGGTGTTACATATTCCCAAGCGCAGACGACCCATGTATTTTTGTATAGGTTGAAGAGACCTTATAACACCCTAGTTTTTAGGAATTAAAAATTTCATTTAAAAGAGTTAATCACATAAGCTACATAATAAAAATGAAGGGTGTTACCACCACACTTATTATAAGTCCAGTTTCCTCTACCATTATCATATCAAGTGCTAAAGCTCAAATTATTACTCTACTTATAATTAATAACATGATTATAAGAAATATAATAAAGAAGCCAAATAATAAGTATCGTGCTATATAAAAGCAACATCAGTGACTACAAAACTCAAAAGAGAGAAAGAATAGGAGGACATAACATCCAATTACAATTGAAATCAAATACCCCAAAATAAATCAAATAGCCCTAGGCTCTCAATTTAATCTACCAGCTTTTGATTCAACTTGTAAGCTAACTTACAAAGAACACTACCCATTGAATAGGCATGGCCCACAAAAAGAACCCTTTAGTACAATAATACCGAGAAACCCTTTATACTAAACTAAAATAAAAACCTAGCATGTAAGACATATAAGGCAACATAATAATACATGGTATAAAACATCATAATGTACATGTGATAATTGAAATCGGATCATCATTCATATAAGTAAATGCCACTAAGGCCATATACTATTCATACTCATTCATTTGAGACACACTGAATCTTACCAACTGAACATTTAAGAGATGATCTTTACAGTATAATTAGAAACATCGTGAACCCAAAACGAAGAAAATAACAACATATCACATATCCCATTACCAATAAATCTCATAACATAATTAAACTCATAAGCACATTCCAATAACAATCCATAACATCACAAGTATAAGTGGGAATTGGGTCAAGTAGGTTGGGTTAGGGTCGGGTTATAATGGGTCAAGTCATTTTTAGGTTGAGTTATTTGTAGTTCATTTTTCTTTATGGGTTAGTTTTGGGTCGGGTTTGGTCATTTGGGGTTTGAGTTATTTTGGGTCTCCTTATTTTTTGGATCGAGATGGATTTGGGCTGAGATAGTTTGACTTTGAGTTGGGTTGGGCTCAGAATGTTTTGGGTTAGCTCGTCAGGTCTGGTCTAGAAATGTAAATAGGGAAGATATTACTTGAAACCCAATGGGTTTTATCTATCAGATACTTAAATAGATATAAATAAATAGATATGGACAATAGAAAAAAATACCAATCGAGTTCGGGTACAGATATGGTATATGATATCCATATCTGTACCCATACTCATATTTATATCCATATCCATACCCATTTTCCAGATATATAATAACCCTGTTGCCCTTAATTTTAAAATTAATATAGTATAGATTAAGGTTAAAATTTTCATTTGGTTTAACTCTAAATGGGTTATCCGTCGGGTAATGGGTATCTAACGGATATGGATATCATAACTAGTTAATATAGAATTTGTTTTTATAGAGTTAGGTTGAGTTAATAGCATGCTGAGTTGATTATGTGTCATGTTGATAATGGCTTATGTTGATGGCGGGTTACAAGTTAGGGTCAGGTAGGTTAGAGTCTGATCGAGTCACTTATATTTAGGCTAACATCAATTTAGGTTAGGTTGATGAATTTATTCGGTTATGTCGGGTCAGGTTTGTGCGGGTTATGTTGGGTAGAGTAGGTTGGGTCAAATTTTGCCACCTCTAATCATAGATAAGCATAAATTCTACTATTGAAACACAAGTATGCATGAAGGTTACTATTGAACCACAGTAGGCACAAAGGCTTCTACCAAATAATAGGCAGGCACAAAGGCTACTACTAAAACACAAGTAGGCACAGAGGCTGCTACCGACCAATCTAATAATCAAATAACTCATCAATCAATTCCATGTTTATTTAGTCAAGGGAAGATCAATCAACCTAGATACACTAAGGTACCCAGTCATACCGGGCACTAAGGTAACACAATATCCTACCAACTATCATTCCAAGGATGCAAAGGTACATTGGTTGCACTGGTACATCTAGGTAATAGAGTACCTAACCGATAAATACAACTAATCTATAAAGTATACATACCCCCTATCTATCTGTGGAATTAAATAAAGTGATATATAGGGCCTGGCTAAGGCACTAAGACACACTAGTAAAAATCCATAATCAACCATGGTATTAACCACGTATTTAGGATAGCAACCTCTAAATAGCCACCATTTCCAATCTCGAGGGCTTTCACTTTAAGTATTAGTATTTTATTGAGGTGACCACGAAATCACATACATATAACATATATATGGTTTTCATATTTAACCTTTTTACTCATTTATAATTATTCTTCAACAACCAAGGTCAATCATAAAAATATACTAAGGCTACCCTAGGCTCAATTATTTACTTTTGGGTGCATTAAGCTAAAAATGACCAAAATGCCTCTAAGATAAAAATTATCATATTAACATCCTTTTTAATTAAAAAATCCATTTTATTTCTAGGTTTGCATAAAAATATTAAACATAATAATTAAATTAATTTATCATGTAGTTAAATTATTATATAAGCTAAAAGACCGTTTTGCCCTTATTCAAGATTTTTCCTCTAAAACTCGACCATGTGTATCTAATACATCTATGATCATATAATCTCATGCTAAACAATATATAATACCCATTTCACATGCTTGGATGGATAAATATCATAATACACATAAAATGACTAAATTTTCCCTAGGGTACACATCCAAAATTATTATTCCATAATTATATCTAGGCATGCTCAACCTAATATTTTCCATATACATGTTTTACATAATCATAAAATCATTTTAGTCGTAACTTCTGATCTGAAATAATTTATATATGATAACATGTTGTTTTTATTGATTATCATAATACAATAATTGGTACGTAATTATAAGATAACGAATCATGCTGAACATATTTCATTCACAAAACCGTAATGTGCTGTCATGGATTGTCTGACATTTTAGGAGTGTATACAATTTGCTGTATAACAAACATACTTAACATAGTTTGTAATTCAATACTTAATGTGCTATCATGTGAAACTTATCATTTTAGCAAAGTATATAAGTTACCTGAATTCCAACAAACGTGTAAATTAGCGATATCCTACTAAATACTATAAGGTCCTACTAATCAAACTTTTGTACCTACAAAAATATCAAAATTACCAAATTAATATTTAAAAAATAAAATAATAATTATAATAATAAAATATTTATTTTTTAAAATTAAAAAAATATCCTTACTTTTAAAATTTAGTGTGCAAAATTTTAAGGACAATTTCTCATTATGTAAGGTTGGTAGTGGTACATGTGTTGGTGATGGTGAGATTGAGGGAGGCATGACCTAATGGTAATAGGCAGGTAGTGGTGGTACGTGAGGCATAGGGTGGAGATGGATGTGTTCATTTCAATGGTGTTAATGGTGCTGTAGGAAGGGAGGCATGCCTAAACAGAGTCGATGGAAAGTTGGTGATGGCATGGGTTAGCAGCATTGCAATGGTGGCTGCAAGGGAGGTGGGGTAGGAGGTTGTTTGGTGTTTTAGGGGAAGCATGGTTTTGTTTGTAGAGGAGGTGATGTGTGTTGGAGGGGGAATGGTGCACACAAGAAGAAGAAGAGGGAAGGAGGAAAGTAATGTGTGGTTGTGTGGGGGAGGGGAACCAAAGGTGGTAAGGTACCCGTAGGGATGGGTGGTGTGTACGAAACTCAATAGGGTTAAGAATGGATAGGACTGGAGTTGCTATAGAAAATGATGCCGAATAAATGGGGGGCTGTAATGGTAAAACTACCTTTGCCCAAGGGAAGGTTATGGGAGAAGATGTTGTAAGTAGGGGTCGAGAATGGAAAAAATACCACAAAGAAGGATAAGAAGAAGAAAAAGGGTTGCAAGGGAAAAGGAAGAATAAAAGAAGAAGAAGAAGAAGAGGAGGTTAGTAGTGGTGAAGGTTGGGATGGTGGTGGCAAGGAAAGGAGAAAGGAGGAAGTTGGTGCTGGTGCTGGTGCTGGTGATGTACGACCATGGTCATGGTGGCTTCTACAAAACCAAATGAAGCCGAGAAGGGGAAGGGGATGGTCAATGTATGATAGGGTTGTGTTTCGTTAAAGAAGAATCGAGGATGGTTTGGTTGTGGCTAGTTGGGTATCGAGGATCCAAATGAGGTAGAGAGGGGGAGCAGGGGAAGGTTGTGAGTCTTGTTTAGTTATGATGGTGAAAACAATAGAACCGAGAAAAGGGAGTAGAGGAAGGGTTAGTTGGGCTCAAACAAGGAAGAGAGAGAGAGAGAGAGAGAGAGAGAGAGAGAGAGAGAGAGGTGCAAGGGTGTGTGTATATATATATAAACACACACACACATGTAGAGGGGTTGTGAGGGGTATGTTTCGGGTGATGGTGTGATGGGTTGGGTTTTTGAGCAAGGCAAGAGAATTTTTGGTTAAAAGGGAATTTTACCTTCATCAAGTAAGTGATTTTTGCTCCTAAAACTATTTATGAGTATCCTTGCATTATATGAGTTTTCTTAAGTTGATCTTGTGTGTTTTCATGAATTTTTATAACCTATAGAGTTGGTTAGGATGGGTATCATGTATTTTGAGTAAAAAGAAAGAAATTTGGTAAAAATAGGTTATCATGATTTAATGATGAGATATACAAGTTAATTTGGTTGAAAATGTGTTAGGCTATGTTGTTATATGTTCTAATGTGGTTAAAGATGATTGATGAGCATGATTCTCCCTAAAATTAATGGTTTGTTGTTGTTGTAGGGTAAACCGATAGATTGGTGAGGTCAAACTAATCAACTGGCTCCAAGAATAGTCAATCGGTTTACCCAATCTATTAACTGATAAGCCTATAGAGACCTTGGTCTTACTCTCTACTTAAATCCATCATTTAGTTGGAAAAAACTAATTAAATGGTCTATAAACAGTCAATCGGTTTACCCAAACCGATATAGCGGTTAAAGGAAAAGTGTGGTCTGGTTGAGTCAAACTAACTCTACAAGTTAACCCAAACTGAGCAATTGCTTGGTGAAACTGATAGATTGGTTTGTGTGGTTTGTTTCCTTTTGGTTTGGATGCTTTAAGGCTATGTTTGGGACAATCTTAGGATTATTAATGAGATAAAATACATATTTTATCATGGATTAATGTCCTAATTAAATGACTAAATAGATCACAATTTATGATATACTCTATGAGTAATGTGAAAGCTAAAGGGATAGTCCACTTATGATAAGTGATGGTATTGAGATAAGAGAAATGAAACTCAGCATGGGGCTGAATAAACTAATAAAATGGATATGACTACTATGGTACAAGGATAAATGGAAATCCACATGGTTGGGAAAATGGAAAGAAAAAGGATTGATATGGAATGAACATGAAAAATGCCTTGCTTATTTTTGTATGGGCCTTGTGTGATCACTTACCCTTATCAATAATATACTAATCACTTAAAGCAAAAAATAATCAAGTTGAGTATAGGTCTGGGTTACTTGATCCTCGATTAGCTACTAGTGGTTAGTCTACCTTTGGGTTTAGGCTTTACCTTGGTGCGGGATCCTAAGAGGTGCCAGTGCCTTACTCTAGATACTTATGATGTACTAGGGGGTATCAATACTAAAAGGTATGGTTACCTAGGTTATTGAATTTGGCCTAAACTTTTGTCCATATTGGTTGGCTTCAACCTGGACCTATATCCATTATGGTAATTGGTTTTGACTTGGACTTTATTTCCCTTATTTGGATAGGCTTCCATGGAATGTGACAACATGGGGTGGTGCATAATCCATCCCTCAATGATAACCAAATATGGACGATAAGAAATTGGATGATAAAATATGAATGATGACCAACTAAATGGTTAATAATTGGATAAGGATGGAAGTACTGGTATGAATGACCAAAAAGGATAAAAGTTGGTTTATACACTTGGTATATGACTTAAAAGACTAATTGGTTGTTGAATAGAATATTGGATGGATGATTAAACTATGTCAAATATGAATAAGGAAATGGTATAACTTAATGGATTGAGCCATTTGAAATAACCCTAGTGGTTGCTTGGATTTAATATGCTATTATATGTGTGAGTACCTTTATGATGATAATGTGAAACCAAGCAAAACATATTCTACATCATCTAAATTATGTATAATAGCATGTTATGATATACTGTTACCTATATATATAAATGTCTTTATCATGATGCATGTTATACATTATATCCATGTATGATAGAATTTTTATACTTATATTTCCATTAAGGGAGTAACTTAGCTTACTCAATACGTAGCATATTGATATTCCCGTTTGGTCGGTCACTTGCTCATTCCCATAAGTAGAGGGCCATGTGTAGATTTTTGGGGATGGCTAGTAGAGGGCCTACCTCAGTTGGGTTGGGGCTTGAGATCAAGGAAAACCTTGTATGGTATTAGCATTTCATATTGAAAGTGTGAACCTAATCCCTGTACAAGGATAATCAAGTTGAGCAACCTTGTATGGATGATATATCTACCCTACTTATGTAAGTCAGAGACACAAAAGCAATAGAGACTCCCTTGGAACAAATAACCTTAGTTTGTGAGTTTCCTGATGTACTCCCAAAGAAATCCTAAGAAAGCTACCAGTGCGAGAAATCAAGTTCACCGTGGATGCATTGCTAGGAATAGAGCCAATATCTAAGGCTCCATACCGTAGGACACTTGAAAAGGTGAAATAACTCAAGGCTCGTTTAAAGTAGCTCTTGGAGAAGGGTTATATCTGACTAAGCATATCGCTATGGGGAGCGCTAGTTATGTTCGTAAAGAAGAAGGATGGGAGCTTGAGGTTGTGCTTTAACTACCGAGGATTGAATCAAGTGACAGTGAAGAACTATTATCCATTGCCAAGGATCGATGACCTGTTTGATCAAATCAAGGGAGCCAAAGTTTTCTCTAAGAATGATCTTTGTTCATTCTACATTAATTGAGGATAGTAGAATAAGACATCCCTAAGATTGTTTTCTGGATAAGGTATGGCCATTATAAGTTTATTGTAACGCCCTTTGGACTCACTAATGTGCTAATAGCTTTCATGTCCCTTATGATCCAGATATTCCATCCTTTCTTAGACCAATTTGTCATAGTATTCATCGACGATATCCTCATCTACTCCAGTAATCGAGAGATGCATCAGTAGCATTTAAGGCAAACTTTAGCCTTGCTAAGGTCACACCAGTTGTATGCCAAACTCTTGAAGTGCGAGCTCTGGTTAGTTCAAGTGGCTTTCCTTGGTCATGTGATCTCTAATGATGGAGTGGCACTGGATCCTAGCAAGATTCAAGTTGTTTCTAAGTGGCTAGCGGCAACTTTTTTCAAGGAAGTGCGTAGTTTTCTAAGGTAAGCTGGTTACTAGCGTCTGATTATTGTAGACTTTTCCAAGCTTACATAATATTTGACTCAACTATTGAAGAAGGATATGTATTTTATGTGAAATGAGAATTTTAGTGAAGCCTTTTAGGAGTTGAAGAGGCATTTGACTCCAGTCCTAGTGCTCACAATACCGAGTGGGTTTGATGATTTTTAGGAGTATAGTGATGTTTTCAAGAGTGGTCTAGGTTGCGTGCTGATGAAATATGGAAGGGTAGTGGATTATGCCTCTCAACAACTAAAGCCAAATGAACATAACTACTCAATGTATGACTTAGAGCTTGATATTGTAGTGTTCGTCCTTAAGATCTAGAGGCATTATCTATATGGAGTTTAGTGCAAGTTCTACAATGGCCATAAGAGCCTTAAGGATATCTTCACCCACCAGGAGTTGAACCTAAGGCAACACTGACGGTTAGAGTTGGTCAAGGATTATGACTTGGAATTCACCTACCATGAGGGTAATGCTAATGTGGTGGTAGGTTCACTTATCTAAAAGACATCATATCCCTTGAGCACAATCATATAATCAAATCATTATTAGAAGTCTAGAGGCGAGAATGAGTGCACTCACCATTACACCTTAAATCTTTGAGGAGAACTGAGCTAATTAAGTTGGTGATGTCAAGCTCGAGAGAATCCATACTTGTAATTAGAGCCGGCAAAAATTGACCCGACTCGAAAAATCCGACGAATACCGACTCGATTCGTCCGAAATCCGATCCGATTTTATCCGAGTAATTAAAAGCCCGAAACCTATCTGACCCGATCCGATACATATCCGATATCCGATATAACCCGAGATATTATAAGCCCGAAATAAACCCGACCCGACCCGTTATTTACCCAAAACTCGATATAACCCGAAAAACTATAAATCCGAAATGACCCGACCCAATCCATTATTTATCCGAAATCTGATATTATCTGAAAAATTATAAATCTATAAAGATTCAACTTGGTACTACCCAAAAATTAAGATTCACCCATAACTCAAAATTTTTAAAACTTCATAAAACATGAAATAATATAGATATGCAACTAATCTATACTAGCACTTACATCAAAATCTAGAAACAATATACTTTCATAAAATTTATATCACTTATGTATATACAAATACAATATCCATTGATACCAATAGAAATAAAAGTAGAGAAAAAAAAAGAAAAACACTGCTATGCCATTTAAATATTAGTTCACTTCCATTATTCCATCTAGTACCATAAGATAATAACAGTGTAGCCTTGAACACTATATGTTAGTATCTATACGACCATACCTTGCAATATAGCACCTACAACATCATAGGAAAGTAGAAAAAATCTAGAGTGAAAATGTTAGTTATTCATTATAAAAATTAAAGATTAATATTTTTTATTACATTAACAGTGTTAAATAGTAAGAAGTTAATATTAGTTGGTCTTTTGTCAATAATAGTCATTATTACTTACTTTATCTAATTTTTATCTTATTTAGCTTGATATGATCTAATCAAAATATATAATAAAAAAAAACTAATATGTTGTTATTATTATTTTTGCCATAATTGATATTCATTGATTACTATTATTATTGTTATCATTATTTTTGTATTATTATTATTATTATTATTATTATTATTATATTGATATGATGTGATCAATCTCTTTTAAAAATAATGTGAGAAGTAAAACCTTAGAAGTCTTCATTTGTTATCAATTATCAATGACTATTATAAGTTAATATCATGTAAGGAGCATATAAGATATAAATATAATATAAATTTAAAATAATACCAGAACTCAATATGACCAAGCTAATAATGAAGTTGAATTATAAGTTATACCTTAACATAAAAAGAAAAGTGATACGATTTGAGAACTTTTAAATTTGAAACGTCAAATACATCTCCAAAGATAAAATAATGTCAAAAAATTCTAAGGCCCCAAAACAATTAATATAATAATTCACTTTTAATTGAATAAGATAAATTAAAATAAATGATCTCAAAATAATTAGCTTTTAATAATATCTTGGAATAAAAAGAAAGAAAGAAAATGAGACAAGCATGGCTCAAATATGAAATGACCTAAATCCAATCTAAATTCGACCCAAAAATATAATAATTCAAACTCAACCGAGCCCGATCCGAACTCGAACCGAAATTAGAACAACCCAAATTTGCCCGAATCCGAGTCCATCCGATATCAATCAGACCCGACCCGAGAGCTTAGAATGACCCGAAATTATCCGATACTGAGTTAATCCGAATCAAACCCGATCTAGCCCGACCCGAAAAAATGATCCGAAATTATCCGAAACCGATATGACCCGATTATCATGTTACCCGATCCGATAGTGACCCAACCCGCCCAATTGCCAGCTCTACTTGTAATCCCCCAAAAATTTCGAAAATCTATATTTTAAGAAATAACTTTATTTGAAATAAAATTAGCCGTAAAATTATTTATTTTAGTTATTTTATAGATTTTAGAGTATTTAAATTTGGATAAGAGTATTTAATAAATTAAAAATAAATATTTTGCTATTTATCATATTATTCTATTTAAATAATTTTCCAAACTAATATTTTACCACCTTTATCCTTTTTAAACTAATATATTAGATTATAATAAATTAAATTATTAAATTAAATAAATTATCAAGAATATTACATTTTATGATTTATAAAATTAATTTAAATTATTTTCCCTATTTTACCATTTCCCTTTTTACCCTTTTTCCCTTTTCCCTTTCTTCTTCTCTTTTCTTTTTTTTTTCTCTTCCTCCCTCGGGCTGCCTCGCCAGGCCAGCCCTCTCCCCGCGCATTGGGCCTTCGGCCCGTCTCCCCCCTTCTCTCCCTTGCGCGCCGCCCAGCACCCCAGCCTGACCTCCTTCTTTTTTTCCCCCTGGACCGGCCAACTCCCTTCTTTTTCTGCGCCGGTCCAGCCGCCCCCTCCCTTTCTTCTTCTCCTTTCTTCCTCCTCCCACGCCCGACTCTTCTGCCATTGTCGAGCGCTGACTGCCACCCTGCACCTGCCACCACCACCTGCTCCCTCTCCCTCTCTCTCTTCCCCCGTCATTTTCCTTCCCATTTCGAGCCAAACCGGCCCTTGGACCACACCCCGCGTGCCCCGATTCTTCCCTCTTTTCCCCTGCCACCCGACCAGCCCTGCCACCATCTGCAGCACCGATCGCCGACCCCTTCCCCTCTCTTCTCCCCCCTTCATTTTCTTCACCACCCCAGCTCCCTTCTGCCCCACTTTCGAGCCTTTTCTCCTTCCCCGAGCTCCCTTTTCTCTCCTTCCTTCTCCCTACATTCTCCTACACGTTTTCTTATCACCGCCGCCCACCGCCGCCTGAACCACCTCGCCCAGCCCCTGCGCCGCCCTCTTCCACCTCCGTCTACCACCCTGCACCACCACGCAACCCCGTCGAGCCCTACACTCCCTCCCTTCTCGACCCCTTTTCTTTTCTCCCCAGTTTCTTCCCCTTACCGTCAAGCCACCTGCAACCACCTCTACCGCCACCGTCCGGCCACCTTTGCCGCCACCCAACCCACCGTTCGACACCCTGCAACCCCCTCTATAACCTCCATGCATTAGTTAGCCAAAAACAGCCCTTTAACCCCTCCATTTTTCCCTCTCCTTTTCCTTCCTTCTCAGCCCCTCCCCCTCGACCCTTCTCGGCAGCCAACTTCGCCACCTTTCCGCCGCCGTCTCCGCCGCCTTACGCCGCCATGAAACCACCCTTAGCCTCCACCTACACCCCCTCTACACTTCTGCACCATTCCCCTGCCTTAGAACCTCCCCTAACCACCTTCTTTTCTAGCCTAAAGACCCTAACCTGAAAATCATAAATCTTGCTTCCTTCACCCCTCTTTGAGCCTTTTCCCTTCTCTTTTCTGCATGAAACTCACGCTGCTCATGCAGCGTGAGCTCCCCTTCATTAAAAAAAAATTATTTGGCTAATCTTTAAGGTATAATGGTATTTTATGTTAAGTTTTTTATTAATTAAAATTTATAAAGTTTTATACTTGGATTCTTATTCTAACATTAATATGATGGATATTATTTTTAGGTGTTGAGTTGCTAATTATGCTTGGTAAGATTTGATATTTTGCGGGATTAAGGTAACCATTAATCCTCCCTTAAATATATGAAAAAACGCATGCTAGCACATTTAGGGTTTAGTATGATTTTATGCATGTTTTGTATGCTTAGCATGATATGTTTGTGGTTTCTTATATTGTTTGTTAAAAAGAAAAAGCATGATAACTTTTGTGCCATATGTAGGTATGTTAAATAAAGAAGGAGTTGGAATATGGATAGAAATGTTAAACACTTGTTTATGATGTACCATGTTGTTAATGCATGAATGATGTTATTGTTTAAGGGTATTTTAGTAATTATGCTTATGAGGTATATAAATCAATGTGTGTAGTTGCTAATGAGTATTATGTTGAAAAATGACAAGTTGGTGGACTTAGATGATAAAAATGAAGTATTAATATCATTATTTTATGTAGTGTTAGTAAATTCATAAAAATGGTGAATAAAGGGGTTGAGTGGGAATTTTATAAGTGAAAAGGGTGTTTCGGTAATTTTGAGATAAAAGAATAATATGGTAATTTTATGATTAAATGGCCAAATGATAATTTACAAGTAAAGGATAAAATTGTAAGTTGTGAGAAAGAAGGGTAAAATGGTAATTTTGGAAGTAGGGGTAAAATAGTAATTTTGGATGAAGGAGGGCATTATGGTAATTTTGGAGGTAGAGGGGCAAAATCGTAATTTCATAAGTAAAGGGTAATATGGTAAATTTTATAAGTGAATGGTGAAGTGGTAATTTATAAGTAAAGGGGTAATATGGTAATTTGGAAAAGAAGGGTAAAATGGTAATCATGTATGGAAAGATAAAGATGGTAATCTTGGATGTGAAAGGGTAAAATAGTAATTTGTAAAGTAAAAGATGTATGGTGGTAGTTTTCATAAATAAAAGGATATATTGGTAAAATTGGATGTAAGGGGTAAAATGGTAATTTTGTAAATAAAAGGATATTATGATAACTTGGGAATAGGGGTAACTTGGTAATTATGATAACGATGAAAGATAATTTAGTAATTAAATTATGATTGTAGAAGGGCAATTGGATAAGTATGATACTATAGAAGGGTAATTTGGTAAATTAACCAATTAAAGGGCATTATGGTAATTTTAATAATGGAGAAGGGCAATTTAGTGAATTATCTAACTAAAGGGGCAAATTGGTAATTTAAGCGTCTATAGGATAAAGTGATAATTATTTAACCAACTAAAGGGGCAAATAGTAATCATGATAATGAAGGAAGGTAATTTAGTAATTTATCCAACTCAAGGGCAGTTTTGTAATTATAACGAAGGAGAAGGGTGATTTGGTAATATAACCAACCAAATGGGAAATATGATAAGTGTAGTAATTATGAGGGGTGAATGGTGATCTAAAAAGTGTATGAGATAATTTGGTAATCTAAATTGGACAAAGGGTAATTTGGTAATTATGCAACCTTAAGGGTAATGTGGTAAGTTATCAAGTAAGGAATGGATACTTAACAATTATATAAGTAAAGGGCAAATGAGTAGTTTATACCTAACACGTCCTTAAGATTGTGGAACATTAATATGATTAAATAATGTTGATTAGCCAAGTAAGAGTATCTAATGATTAGTATGGCCTTGATGGTTTCTCTGTGACATCTTGGATAATCCTCTGAATAAGAAACGATTAATGATATCGAAACGATTGAAAGTGAATAAGTATCGGATTATCGTGCTTTATGTGATCACCTTAATTAAGACACTATTACTTAAAGTGAAAGACCTCGAGATTGGGAATGGTGACTCCTTAGGGGTCGCTACCCTAAGGACGTGGTTTAGTCCACGATTATTCTGGTATTTGCTGGTGTGCCTTTGTGCCCCAGCCAGGCCCTATATCTTACTCTTCCTAGCTCTACGGACCTAGTTAGGGGGTATGCATACTTATGGATTAGGTGTCCTTGTCGGTAGGGTACTGAGTTAGCTTTATGCACCAGTACGACCAGGGTACCTTTGCGTCCTTGGGTTCATGGTTGAAGGGTACTGAGTCGCTGATATGCACCGGTACGACCGGTGTACCTTTGTGTCCCGGGTTATCGATCTCCCATTCGAGGCAAATAAATATGATTGATGTGCTGATTAAAGAAAAGGAAAGATACTATTATTGAAAGTGGAATATTAATGAGCCAGGCCCAGATGATTATGATATTGAGTACCGGTCCACCGGTTATAATAGTGGCCAGGAGCGTTGTGCCCTGGATGATGAGTTATATGTATCCCGGTCCACCGATTATAATAGTGGCCAGGAGCGTTGTGCCCTGGATGATGAGTTATATGTATCCCGGTCCACCGATTATAATAGTGGCCAGGAGCATTGTGCCCTGGATGATGATTCTTTATATATCTCGGTCCACCGGTTATAATAGTGGCCAGGAGCGTTGTGCCCTGGATGATGAGTTATCTGTATTCCAGTCCACCGCCAATAATAGTGGGGGTCCCGAGCTTAATAAAATCGGTTATATATGTGAATAAGATTATGGAAAAATACTAATCACTTATAGTGGAACACTATGTGAGTCGGGGCCAGACCGGTCCACCGGCAATAATAGTGGTCAGAGGCGTTCTGCCCTAAGTGCATACTTTCCGGTCCACCGGCTATAATAGTGGGGTTCTCGCACTCACATGGATATAAAATATGATATTGATTGAATGATGATGGAATAATGGCTTAAGGCCCGAATGTATTGATCTCACACAATGACATGGCTTAAGGCCCAAAGTATCGATCGTGACTTATAAAGTATTATGTTTGTTATTGTTATGTATGCACCTCTCATTATTTCTGTGTGTAGCTTGCATTATGTGTCGTATGCAGGCCTGTCTTTAAGTGTGGTATTAAAGGGTTACTCAGTATCGTAGTACTGAAGGGATTCCCTTTATGGGGCCCCTGCCTATTCAATGGGCAGTGCCCTTGCAGGTATTTTCAGGTGCTACTCAAGTGGGCTACGGGAAAGAGAGTAAGGAATTATCCGGTATCGTTAGGGTTTTCTCTTTCTCTTTAAATTCCTGGTTTTAACGTTATGTGTTACTGTAAACACTGTTGGTGGATTTTATTTATGTAAACGATTTGATGCGCTACTCTGATTTGTGTGTGTTGATTTTATTTCAAGCTGTATTTCATTTTCTTAGCCTTAGCACTTGGTACTGGAACGGTATGAGTGAACCGGTCTGGTACTAAGTGTGGCGGTCATACTCCCAAAGTTCACATTTTATTTATCTGCTTCCGCTAATCTTCCTTTTAATTAACGAAATTTTTCAGTAGTGAATTTTGGGGGTGTTACAATACTGGTATTACAAAAGGTAGAGCTAAAGGATTATAAATCCACAAGGATGGTAGTACCAGATACCGTGGTTGATGATGTGTGCCACAAGGGTGTGTGGAGCTTAAGAAGAGTATCCTTGAGGAAGGACATTGCACTCCTTAATTTATTTACCCTTATAGGGATAAATTATATGAGGATCTTAAGAAGATATATTGGTGGTCCCATATAAAGAAGGAAGTGGCAGAACTCATTGCTCAATGTTTGACCTATTAGAAGGTTAAGATTGAGCATCAGAGATTTACAAGGCTAGTGCAACCACTTGAAGTTCTTAAGTGGAAGTGGGATAGTATATCAATGGACTTTGTGATTGGCCTTCTATGGACCTATAATGGGTTTGATTCCATATGGTTCATTGTAGACCACCTAACTAAGTTATCAGTGTTCATATCGATGAAGGTAATATGGAACATGGAGCAACTAGCCAATACCTATAGATAGCATAAGGTGAGATTGCATAGACTTCATAAGGACATTGTGTTTGATCGAGAATCCAATTTCTTGTCACACTTTTGGAAAAAGTTGCAAGCTTCCTTTGGTACTCAACTAAAGATGTGTATAGCTTTTCACCTAACTACGAATGGTCAAGCAGAGAGGACCATTTAGACTCTATAAGACATGCTTTGAGTGTGTGTGCTAGACTTTGGGGAAATTTTGAAAGATTGTCTAGAATTGATCAAGTTCTCCTAAAATAACAATCATCACTCCAGTATCAAGATGGTGCATTTTGAAGTCTTGTATAGGAGGATGTCTCATAGCCCCTTGTGTTGGAGCGACATTAGTGAGAAGCTTGTGTTAGGACCCAAGATGATTGAGTAGATGACTAAGCACATCTATTTGATTCAAGACCAATTGAGAGCATCCTAGGCTGATAAAAGAGCTATGTAGATTTGAGAAGATGGATTAATGGTTATGAGGTGGTATATAGTGGATCCTTCACACATTATCCGACTAGGGTCGCTATACTTCAATAAGTCTTTGACTTATGAGGAGCAATAGCTTAGTATTTTGGAAAAAAAATATGAGAGAGACACGTATGAATACTGTTCCATTGGTGAAAATTCTTTGGTCATGACAGGGTACAAAGGAGGCTACTTAGAAGGCTAAGAAGGAAATTTGAGTTAAGTATCCATAGTTATTTTTATTTATTACCTTAAGTGTAATCATTTTTTGTAAGGAGGTAGTAACCTTATTCTTGAATGTGTTAATTTAGTGTGTGTATTACTATGTGATAAATGACATGATTGGATTTTTAAAGGCTTTGGGGACATTGCCTCTTTAAAGGGGTAGTGTTATAATACCCCATATTTTTATAAAATGGTTGACTAAGAATTGTGCCAACTTTAGGCATTTGATTTCAATCTTATGTTATGATTTGGGTTGAGGCAAAATATAATTTGAAATAAGGTTGTAAAATGGGTTTTATTGAGTTTTTCAGGTGAATCGATTGACCAGTTCCATGAACCTATCAACTGGTTCATCATTTCAGCAAAATAGATTTTCTCGACTAAACTGATCGATTGGTTAGGGAAACCAATCAAATGGCTTATAGAACAGTCAACCGGTAGGCTTAAACTTATCTACTGGTTTGTTGACCTGGGCATATTTTTTGAACTCAATTTTTTGAAATTTTCTTATACTAAAATGGAAGATTATCAACTCATGCTAATTTGTCTCCAAGAGATTCCTACCCATTTTCATGATACATTTATCCCAAAATATTATCACAGATCGATCTCGAGGTCGATTGGGATAATTGAGGGGGAGAGATGACCCCTGCCTTGTCTTCTTTCACCCCTCTCCTCTGCAAATTTCTATTATCAATGTGTTGATCTTTGGCATGACTCTGAGCAGGTTGAAGATTACTTCCATGCTAACCTTCCATTTCCTCTCTTGTGTATTCCAATTACAACCTAATTTAATTGTAATATCTAGAAACACCATTTGAACTTTGGGGAATACGTCAGTAAATATAGGATGAAATCCATCCATTTAGCTCAAATTCAAATGATAATTTGTATGGTTTTTGAGTTATTCTTGAACCTTCTATTATTCCTCTTAATTGATTGGCTATAAATATCCCCAATCATCTCTTTTATGTACATTTCTTTTAGCCATCAAAATCCCTAAGTTTCTCTTTTCACCTTCTCTCTTGTCTAAACTTCAAGCCTTGTGTTCAAATTCTTACACTCTTTTCATCATGTCTCTAGATCTCTCTTATTTTAATTATTAAGTAAGGAAGAGTTAGATTTTTGAAGCACATGTTGAGTGGTTCAGCTGAGCATTCCCTTAATTTGCTTTAAGTCGGTATGTTTGTTCTTTTCCTTTCATTTTAAGTTTAAAATTTAACAAGGTTTTGGTGCAAATTTCTATGTTTAAGATTTAAGGTTTTAAGGCTTTAAAAGCTAAGGATTTCACAACTGGAATTTTTAGTTTGAAGGGGATTTTGCCTGCATCAAGTAAGTGATTATTACTCCTAAAATGATTTATGAGTATCCCTACATGATATGAGTTTCCTTAAGTTGATCTTGTATTTTTCATGAATGTTTATAGCCTTCAAAGTTAAGTTGTGTATTTTGAGTGAAAAACATGAAATTTGATAAAAATAGGATATGATGATTCAATGTTGAGATATACAAGTTAATTCGATTGAAAATATGTTAGGCCATGTTGGTACATATTTTAATGTGGTTAAGGATGATTGATGATCATGATTCTTCCAAAAATTAAAGGTTTGATGCTATTTTATGCAAAATTGATCTATTAGTTAGGTCAGACTAATCAACTGGTACCTAGAATAGTTAGCTGGTTGACCTAACCTATCAATCGGTAAGTCTGTAGAGACCTTAGTCTTACTCTCTGCTTAAACCTATTGATGGGTTAGGAAAACCAATCCACTAGGATATAAATAGTCAACTGGTTTGCCCACACCAATCAACTTGTTGGCTCAAACTGATCAACTAATTATGCCAGATGGATCAACTAGTTCGATTGGTTTCTATGGTTCCTTTTAATTTGGTTATGCTTTGAGGATATGTTTAGGACTATCCTATGATTATTAATTAAATAAAATATAGATTTTATCATAGATTAATGGCCTAATGAAAGGATTAAATAGATCATAATTTATGATATACTCTATGAGTAATTTAAAGGCTAAAGAGATATTCCACTTATGATGAAAATCAGCATGGGCTTGAACAAAATAATAAAATGCATATGAGTAATATAGTACAAGGATAAGTCAAAACCCACATGGTTTGGAAATTGGAAAGAAAAAGGATTGATATGGAATGAACTTTGAAAATGCCTTGTTCGTTTTTGTATAGGCTTTATGTTATCACTTACCTTATGAATAATATGCCAAGCATGTAAGGCAAAAGACAATCGAGTTGAGTATGGGTCCGGGTTATCCAATCCTTGATTAGTTACCAAGGATTAGTCCGCCTTAGGGGGTTTTTAGTGCCTTTGGTCTTTTCCTTTGGGAGGGATCCTAAGAGATCCTAGTGCCTTACTCACTCTAAACATTGATCATGTACAAAGAGGTATTGATACTAAAGGGTTTAGTTACTTATTTGGTTAGCTTCAGCCTAGATTTATATCCATATTGGCTAGCTTCGATCAGGAATTATGTCCATTCTAGTGATTGGCTTTGTCCTAATCTTATGTTTACTTGGTGATTGGCTTCAGCCTGGACTTTATATCCCTTATTTGTATAATCTTCCATGGTACATGAGACAATAGGGTGGTGAAAAGTCCTTCATTTGATGATAATAAAATATGGACGATAAGAAATTAGATGATAAAATATTAATGATGACCAACTAAATGGTTAATAATTGGATAAGGATGAAAGTAATGGCATGAATGACCAAAAATGACAAAAGTTGGTTTGTACACTTAGAAAATGACTTAAAAGACTAATTAGTTGTTGAATAGAATATTGGTTAGATGATTGACCTATGTCAAATATTAATAAGGAAGTGGTATAGCCTAAATGATTGAGCGATTAGAAATAACCCTAGTGGTTGCTTATATTTAATCTGCTATTATATGTGTAAGTACCTATGTGATGATAATGTGAAACCAAGCATAATATATTTTGTATCATCTGAGTTATGTATGATAGCATGCCTTGATGTACTCTTACACATATTATTTATTATATATTGCTTTATCCTAACACATGTTATTTATTATATCCATGTACGATATAATTTACATACCTATGTTTCCATTGAGGAGCAACTTGGATTACTCAGTATATAGCGTATTGATGTGCCCATTTACTCGGTCACCTGTTCATTCCCATGAGTAGAGGGCCATGTGTAGATTTTGAGGAGGGCCAGTAGAGGGCCTACCTCAGTTGGGTCGGGGCTTGAGAGCAAGGGCAACTAGAGGTTTTGTGGGGACTGTGGCAGACTGAGGCTTTGATTTTATGGCTCACACCCTAATTTCATTTTAAATGTAGCCCCATAATTTTATCAATCTATATTTTTGTATTAAGTTGGTTGGGGACTGATGAGTTCCTTGATGTAAACAATCTTTTAATATTTATGTAATTTTTATTCATACATTTAGTTGTTTTAAATGGCTTGGTTGATTTTATCCTTGCATCTAATATAGGGTAGTGAAAAATGTCTATCCTATGTCAGGTATAGCGGTAACACCCCATTTTATATAAGTGTATTTTTAGCTTTTATAATGTTTAAAGAAAAATTTTTCGGTAGTGAAAAATGGGGGTGTTACACCTACAAATCATCATCACAGTAACCATACAAGTGCAACATCAATATAGTAAAGTATTGGTAAAACATACAACCAAAAACATGGTAAGACTCATGCAGCACATTGAATTTACGTAGCAACATGATGATAAGCATACCAATATAAATTAACACTTATTCTCATTGAAGTAGTGTACAATACATGTTGGCATGGAAATCATGGAAGTATAATAATATGGTAAACGAGCCATAATTCATACAATATAAACTATATTAGAATTCTCCCTTTAGTGGTCCCACAAATTCTAGTTAATAAGATAGTTCGTTCGACCACGTCAAGTTCTCCATGATGAATAAAAGTCATGGTAGCACAAATAATCACAATGTGATACCACACCCACCACATGGGATCAAAATACATTGAAAGGGCTTTCTTCGGGGATACCACACCCATCACACATTGAGTGCACCTACCGCGAGGGCTAATCGAAATCAAGAAACCACACCCACAACACATGGTCGAAGTACACCATGGGGCTAGAGCTTAGATACCTCACCCAACACACCATTAACATCTCTGCTATAAGGGATAAAAAAAAATTTAGGATACCATACCTGCCTAAGTAAATGACAATAGGAAGTGATAGAGGGCTTGTACTAGGATACCTCACCTACCCATACTAGAAACCAATGCCATACTAGCCTGCCATAGTATAATTATATACCTCAAAGATATGGTCATATCCCTTACCGACCGCAACCCGTTACAAAAGGAACCAGGTACTAAGTGAAAATATAACCACAAAGTAATCTGCCCACTAAATATCGGTTAGCTACCATGAGAGTCGGAGAAAAAGGCTAGAATAAGATCTTATTCTATTATTATATTTTTTTCACATGATATCACAAATCACCAATAAAATCCACGAATGACCACATTGATGTTTCCAAGTGATAACACCAGGCACAATTAAATTCCATGTTAACCAAGTTGAGAGTTTCCAAGTGATAACACCAAATACATCAAAAGGCATAAAAGCCACCAATTAGGTGTTTAGAGATAACACCAACCTACCAATTCAAGTCCCAAATATCATCAATATGATTCTTATTAAATTCAGTGTAATAATAATTGAAATTACAATTGAAATGTTGTAATTTCATGGAGTTATTAACACAAAATGCCTAAGATAATGATAACAATTTATAAAAAAAAAGGCAGCATACAACTAAACCAGTCGATCGGTCCCTAACACAAGTTGACTAGTCTAGTTATACCAACCCTATCAAAAAACACACTAGAGTACCAGTCGACTAGTTAGTCTCACCAATCGACTGTTAATTGAAACCATTCGAGTGGTTTGGTCTAACAGTCAATGGGTTTAAGTAGAGACCAAACCATTTTTGTATACAGAGTCACTAGTTGATGGGTTTGACAAAACGATTAACTATTCATTGAAATAAGTCAACTTGTGTATCAAACCAATTAAATGATCTCAATGCCAATGATCCAAATTTCTAAATTTTTTGACTGCTCGCACAACCAAATGATAGGTTTGATGAACTAATCGACTGGTCTGGGTAAAACATTACCCAAACTTGCAATACACACACCCAAAAGTTACCAAACTTTACCATATTAATCCTAGCATTTTTCTATGTCATAAAAAAAACATAAAAATACATGCTACACACACAGATTCACATGGATATATGGTAATGTAAATATTCAAATGAATCATGCTCAATTGGCCAGCTTATGTATAAAATCAAAGAAAAATCCAACAATGCTAACTTTCGGAAGAATTTCTACCACCTTCTCAATTTTAGAATATATATGAGACCATTATCACATAAACACACCAACACATGGAATACTAATAAGCAACATAACCCCATTTATGTTAAAGATCAGAATGTCTTACCTTAAAGCAATTCTTCAAGCACAAAAGCTCATACTTGATGGCTATCTAGCAGAACCTCAATACCTAAGAGAATCAAATTCAAAACCATTAAAAATCACCTTTTAAAAATTCATTAAAATTAAGGAAAAAACAAAATAAGAATCATAACACAAAACATAACCTTTTTCTGAAAAACATGATGCCAAAGGAAAAGAGCTGAAATCTTCAACCTTTCTCAAACCTTAGTTCTTCCCTTCTTAAGGAAAACATGGGATAACTAAATCCAATATTAGAAGAAGAAAAATAATACAATAATCAACCAAAGAAGGGAGAAAACCAATGTAAGTCTCTATTTTTCTCAACGGATAGGATAAGGGGGAAGAATGAAGGGATGTTGAACACTTGGAAACATTTTTCACTAAGAAAAGGGAGAAGAGAGCAATAATAATAAGTGAGGAATGAAAACGGATTAGAAATGAAGGGTATAGAAGTGACGCTTGGTCATTATTCGCAAGAGGAATGGACATAAGACTAGTAAGGTTAAGTGTGATCAACTAAGAAGTGAGAGCTAACATGATGGAGAGTGTAGTCAGGAAGGAACATGATAGTAGGTTGGTGAATTAGGGGATGGTGAATGAAGTCAACCACACTCCCTAGCTGCCAAAAGAGAGAGGGATAGATGAGGGAGAAGAGAGAAGGTGAGGCTTATATCAAAAGTGAGTTTTGGGAAAGTGTGGCTAATTAAAATCATATAATGATCTAAATAATGTGAAAATAATACTAGAGCACAAGAATATGATTATTAGCACAATTGGATTCTAATTAGGAGTTTTCACAATCATTAGAAAGAGATTTGAATCAAAATTAGAGATGGACTTGAAATCAGAGGATAACTAGTAGATGGATTTGGGAAAACTAGTCGATTAGTTTGTCGAGAATAAAATTATCAATTTTTAAGTGCACCAGTTGACCTATTAGGCAAGCTAGTCAATAAGTATGCATGATATTCATATTTTTGTAAATATTTTAAGCTCATTCCAAAACCAAAACTAATTTATTTTATATTAACATAAATTTAAATACATTTTGAAGGATTTTGGGACGAGTTATTACACATTAATGTGGTTATTGGTATGTTTTCCATCCTCTTGTTACCGGTGCATGTGTTAATTGATTTTTATGCACCCATGATGTTCGTATCTACCAATTTTATTGCAAAATATGCCTTGTCTCCATCTACTAGTGTTTCATTACAAGTGATTTTTCCTTTTGGAGATAGATTTAATTGCATTAAACTCTATTCGAATATGGCCTTAGAGATAGGAAATGCAGATGTTATTTTAGATTAAGTTGAGATAAACTTTTGAAACTTTGATAGTATCCTCAAGATAAACATATTGGGGAGGTATCGAATCATGACAAATGTCACTCAAGTGTGAGTAGTGATTTGGGGACCTTATGGTGCTAGGGTATCCCGTAGTAGATGTAAGCCTAGGCCTATGATGAAGGTTGTATATGCCCATACACTATATTCATTAGCGCATAGCAGTTACCTTAAGTATTTATGTACAGTTTAGGAGCTAAAAAAGGATACGCCGCCATTGGAGGATATTGGTTGGATAAGATTTTCTCAACATATTCCTAGAGGAGATATCTAGTATGTCGCTAGTATATGGAATCAAATTTACCATTGAGCTAGTGCTTGGGGTGGAGCCAGTGTTAAAGGTACCTTACTAGATGACATTAGTAGAGTTGCAAAAGGTTAAAACTCTATTGGAGGATTTGATGGCTCACAGGTACATCTATTTGAATGTGTCTCCATGGGAAGAAGCAATTATATTTGTGAAGAAGAAGGAGGAGAGCCTTTATCTGTGTATCTACTATCGAGAGTTTATAATGAACCACTAATATCTACTTTCAAAGATCGATGTTTTGTTTGATCTGCTTTGGGGATGCTTTAATATTCTCAAAGATTGATTTGAAATCATATTATCAGTAGCTACACATCTCTAAGACAAACATCATGAAGAATGCCTTTAGGACACGGTATGAGCACTATGATTTCATGGTGATGCCTTTTGGGGTTGTCAATGCACCTTTCATATTTATAGACTTGATAATAAGGATCTTTCAACTATTCCTTAATTAGTTTGTGGTGGTCTTCATAGATGATATTTTGGTGGAATCTTAGAGTATAAAGGAGCATTGTCAACATCTTCACACTATATTATAACTCCTTAGAGAGCACTCTCTGTATGCCAAAGTCTGCAAGTGCAAGTTCTAGCTTTGGGAGGTTATATTTTTGGTTTATGTGGTTTTAGTAGGAAGAGTTGTTATGGATTCAGTGAAGATTTTGGCAGTCACCGAGTGGAAGGCACCCAATAGTTTTTATGAGGTTCATAGTGTCCTAGGTTTAGCCGAGTACTATAGCCACTTTGTTTAGGACTTTTTAAAGGTATCTTATCCCTTAACAGACCATTTGAAGAAGAATACACGATTTTAATGGGATGATACATGTGAAGGCACATTTTAGAAGTTAAAGTGAAATCTGACTACTATACTAATTTTAACTCTACCATCGGGATCGAATGGGTTCGAGGTCTATAGTGATACTTTGAAGCATAGATCAGGATGTGTATTGATGTAGTGGTAAGGTAATGGCTTACTTTTATCATTAGTTGAAGCAACATGAGTAGAACTACTTGACGTATGATTTGGAGTTTGGCATAGTTTTCTTTATGCTGAAGATTTGGAGGTAATATAAGTATAAGACATATAACTGCTTCTTCACTAACCATTAGAGCTTTAAGTATATATTCACTTAGAAGGAGTTGAATATGAAGCAAAGGAGATGGATAGAGTTGGTGAGGGACTATGATATCAAATTTATTTACCACAAGGGTAAGGCCATTGTCATTGTAGATGCATTGATTAGGAAGATATCACACTCCTTGAGATCTTGTGTGGTGGCTAATTAGTTGCTTGAGAAACTCAGTGAGATGGGGATAGAGTGTATCCAATAGGGTAATTTAAAGGTTCTAATGAGGGCTTTAACAATTACATCAATGGTTTTTGATGATATCTGAATGGGATGGATTAGGGATGTTAAGCTTGAGAAGATTCAGCACAAGATATCAGAAAATAGTGCTAAGGGCTTCCATATTCATGAGGATGGCAGCATTCACTTTAGGAGGCATTGGTGTGTACCTTATAGTTGCACCAACTTGAAGCACTAGATTTTATTGGAGGGTCACTATACTCTATTTTCCATCCACCTAGGAGATGATAATTTGTACAAGGACCTTAAGAGGATTTAATGGTAGCCTCGAATAAAGTGAGAGGAAGCGGAGTTCATTTTAAGGAATCTGACCTCTTAGAAGGTTAAGATCAAGCACCGTATACCTATAGGGTTGGTCCATCCTTTAGATGTTATAATATGGAAACAAGACTCCATCTCTATGGATTTTATGAGTAGAATACCATGGACTCGTAGTGGGTGCGATAAGATCTAGGTCATTGTTGACTAGTTGTCTAAGTCCATAGTTTTTGTGTCAATGAAGTCGACTTGGAGTATGGATTAGTTAGTTGATGCTTACATGAGGTTTGTGGTGAACATGCATGGTACACCTACTGATGTAGCCTTTGATAGGGACTTGATATTCCTTTCACACTTTTAGGGAAAGTTTTAGGAGGTGAGGGACACAAAGTTGAGGATAAGTACCACTTTTCACCCAACTACAAATGGAGAGACTAAGAGGATGATTCAAACACTCGAGGACATGCTACAGTTTTGTGATTTGGACTTCTAGGGAATTTGGGAGGATCATATAAACTTGGTGGAGTTATTATATGACAAAAATTAACATAATAATATAGGGATGGAACCCATTAAGGTATTATATGGATGTAAGTGTCAGATACCCCTGTGTTGGAGCAAGATTAGTGATATCATTGTTCTTGGACCAGATATTTTTGAGGAGATAACTCAGCTAGTTTAGTTGATCCAATATAGAATGAGGGTATCTTAGACTCAAAAAAAGAGCTATGACGATCAAAGGCATTGTAGTGATGGATTTGAGATAAGGGATAGAGTTTTATTGAGGGTTTCACCCACCAAAGGGATATAGAGATTTGGTCGAAAGGGTAAGTTGAGTTCAAGGTATATGAATCCTTTTGAGATCCTTGATTGGGTTAGAAAGGTTGCTTACTACTTGGAACTTCCACCTGATTTAGCATGAATTCACAACGTCTTCAACATATTACAGCTAAGGAAGTACATTATAGATCCTTCCTATGTGATCAAACATGATAAAATCTAGCTTGATGACTCATTGAACTATGAGGATGTACCCTTGTAGATTCTCAAAAATTAGACTCTAATGAGATCAATTCTAATTGTGAAGATAATCTAGAGTTGCCATGGAGTAGAGGAGGAGACCTAAGAAATACAAAAGGATATGTATGAGTCACATCCTAAGCCTTTTAGCATAGGTGTGTTAAGTTTTGGGGTTTTTCCTCTTTTAAGGGGATAGTAATCGGTAGTGTAGGATCAACTTCCATAGATTTTACTACTAAGATTACCATCCCTTACATACTCTTTCTCTTCTTCCCCAACCTTGTCTAGTTAACCTAGGGGATAAAGTCTTTTTTAAGGGTCTAATGATGATAGTGAAGAAGGGTAATTTGGTAATTTAACCAACTAAAGGGCAAATTGGTAATTATGATAATGAAGAAGGGCAATATGGTAATTTATCTAACTAAAGGGAAATTTAGTAATTATAACAAAGGAGAAGGGAAATTCGGTAATCTAACCAACCAAATGGGAAATTTGATAAGTGTAACAATTATAAAGGGTGATTGGTGATCTAATAAGTGTGGGAGATAGCTTGGTAACCTAAACCGAGTAGGGATGTGGCTAAGAACAACTATGTGTGGGTTACGTGCCTTGTATGCCATGTGTTATGTCATATTGTGTACTTTATGCTTAATGATTAATCATTTGTAGCACAACTTGGAGTGAAGGTATGCTTATGTGACTTCCTTATGGCATATGGATGATGATTATATATGTTGTGCATACAATGTTATATGATGTGACCCTTTAGGACATACATGCTAGGATGTTTAATAATAGGATATAGGGTGAAAGGATAAAAAGGAACAAATGGGAAGTGAGTTGACTAAGGGGACATGAGATTGACCTTAGTATCTCATAATCCATGAGGGAAAAAAATAAAAGGAGGTTATGATCAAAATGAACGAGTGATGTGACTCTTGCATGGGAAATTTCTAGGGTTTGCATAGGACGATCCTTACGTAAGAAAGGTACTAGGGTTTGAGCGGCCAACTAGGGTTTCACGATCACATGTATAATTGGTGAGTAGAGTGATAGGGTTTAGGTTGAATCTAAATGAGATGAGGTGTTGGACAATAAAAGAAAGGTTGGGTCACATAGGTCTGATTAGGGTTTCAAGGGAAAACCCTAGAGAATAGTAGTGAGAGAATTTGAATGTCATAAGGTGATGGGATTTAACCCACACCGTTAGGATTTTGTTATGAGTAAATGGAAGGAGGAATGGTTGACGGGGTGTGATAAGAGGTGCAAAAGTCTCAAGATATGGGACTGGCCCTCTCGGGAGGATAGAAGTGTACAAAATTATAATAGTGGTTAGGTGTGTTTTTCCTTATAAGTGACCGATCCACTAGCTATAATAGTGGGGGATCCCGAGCTCAATAAACCAAACCCTAAGTTACGATAAATCATGGGAAAAATATTATGTAATTACAGTGGAGCACCATGAGAGTCGTGGCCAAAATTGATCCACCAGTATATAATAGTGGTCAGGTGTGTTCTATCCTATGTAAGTGACCGATCCACCAACGTATAATAGTGGTTAGGTGTGTTTTGCCCTATATGTGACCGATCCACCGGCTATAATAATGGGGTTCCCGCACTCGCATGGATATATATAAAATGTAAGAGATGATTGAATAATGATGGACTAATGGCTTAAGGCCCAGAAGTATTGATTATGCATTATGAATCATGAATATTTGATGGACTTATTAAGTATGTGAATGCTAAGTATGTGAACGTTAAGTATGCGCATCTCATCATATATGTATATACCTTTGTATCATGTGTTGCATAGTGGGCCTACTTTTAAGTGTATTTTAAAGGGTTACTCAGTACCATAGTACTGAAGGGTTCCATTCGTAGGGCCCTTGCCTATTCAATGGGCAGTGTCCCTTGCAGGTCCTTTTTCAGGTGCTAGTCAAGTGGGCAATGAGAAAGAGCATAAGGATTATCCGAAATCCTTTAGAGTTCACCTCTCTCTCTTTTAACTCTTCGTTTTAATGTAACTTGTATTCTTGTAACCACCATCAGTAGATTCTATTCTTGTAAATGGTTTACTACGATACTCTAATTTAATTATGGTTTGAGTTCTCGTAAATTATATTTTATTCTTTTAGCATTAGCACTAGGTATTGGAATTGTAGGAGTGAACCGGTCTGGTAATAAGTGTGGCAGTAATATCCCCTGAATTCACAGTTTTATTATTTTTCTTCCGCTAATTCTTTTAAATAAAACAAAAATTTTCAGAAGTGAATTTTGGGGGTGTTACAATACACACACACAACCATCACCACCCCTACTACACTCTCTGCCATTTTTACCAACACTCAACCATCATTTCCCTACACCATCACTTCTTGCAAGCCTCTCCTACATTTTCTTTCTTCCCCAATTCACACCACACATGCACGCTCATGCCCATATATATACACACACCACACTCTCCTCTCTTCCTCTAGGTTTGGCCTCCACTCAACCATTTTTATATCAAAAATCTTACTCGAGCACTCCCTTCTTTTTTGTTTCTTCCTTCTTCTTTTCTTCTCCTTTTTCCTCCTTTGTTTCCCTATTGTTAACTTACGCACCACCATCTCCACTACAGCACACTACCAAATCCACCACTAGCCACCTTTTGGCCAATGGACCAACCACTAAGGTCACCCCAACCATCCTCAGCACCATCGCCTCTTTTCCCTTCTTCTTCTCCTTGTCTATCACATTTTTTCACAGTGCACAGCCATGCAACACTAAAATTTCCTATTACACGCTAGTGCAACCCAGCACCGCCTGGCATTACACAATATTTTCTCTCGACCAGGGCTACACCGCCTGTAGCACAGCCGTGAAGCTTCCCATTTTTTGTTGTGCACCTCTATTTTCACCACTAAACCTTGTCTAAACACCATCAAAATTTTACCATAGCTTCACTACACATTCCACTACACATCCACATATCCCAAGCTTCCATTTAACTATGGTTATTTATGTTGTTACCCTCTTTACCTAAATTTCTCCTTTAGTTAAATTCTTAGAGCCTAACCATGGTTTTTGTTGTGTTCATAGGGGGTATTCTAGTAGCCTAGGAGGAGAAAGTCTAGGATTTACATGCTTAGAGCGTGTGAAGTGGGTATATTGAGCTACCCTATGCCACCCCACGCCACCCTGCACCACCTCATGCCACCGCTACCACCAACTAATTCCCCTTTCCCTACACCTCCCCTCCTACATAGGCACATCTCCTCTGCAACCAGCCCTCTCTGCCATCCTTTTCCCTCCATTTTTCCCTTCCTCTCGGTTGCACAACCACAAGCACCATCGCCACTACCATATGAACCACCACCCCTCCCACTGGTCCACCTAGTGCCAAATCCACCCACGAGCCTAAAGAGCCCATCCCCATTCTTTTTCCAACCTAAAATCCTCTCCTCCTTGCTCCACCGCCACACCATGTAATACCTAAAAATTTGCTTAGCCTAATCATACATAATTAACACACTAATTTGATTCTAATCTCAAGAAATCATATTTTAGACTTAACCTAATTTCTTAATCCCAAAACTTTAACCGAAACTAAAATCTTGATTAGGATAAACCATAATTTGTAAAGCAAAATCAAAACTCCCTAAAATTTCCACTAATCCTAATTACTTATTGCTAATCCAAAATATCCCTAAACTAATCCTCCAATCTTTCCCCTTTTCTTTTCTTTCTCCTTTTCTTTTTTGTCTTTCTTCTCCTCTTTCCATCAACCTGAAGCTGCACACATTTAAAAATTTTGCAACTTGCATCCTCCCCACATGCTCCATCACCCATTACCTTTTTTGCACCCTCATCCATCATCCATCACCTACTACAAGAAAACTCTTTTATAGCAACAACACTTTTGCAATGACAACACTTTATTGTTGTGAAAAAATATCTTTTGGCAATGACAATTTTATGACATTACAAAAATTTGTTACAAAAAATAACTCATTTATATGGTGATTATTAGGAAATGTTTTGCAGCAACATTTTTCATTGCAATATATGTAATAGTTTATTTGTAATGACATTTATATGTTGCAATATACAAAAAAAAATTGCAATGTCTTTTTTTGTTACAAAATTTTGATTGATTTAATTGCAACGACTATACTTGTTGTAAAATTTTCAATTATTTTAATGCACTGACATTTATATGTTTTCCTACACAATGGATTATTTGCAATGACATTTATATGGTAAAATATACAAAAAAAAATTTAAACAACTCTTTTTGTTGCAAAATGTTAATTGAATATATTGCAATGACTATACTTATTGCAAATATTTTGATTATTTTGGCAATGAAATTTGTTGTTGCAATATATGCAATGATTTATTTATAATAACATTTATATATTAAAATATACAAAATGTTTTTATAATGACCTTTTTTTGTTGCAAAATATTAACGAGATATATTGTAATGACTATACTTGTTGCAAATATTTAGATTATTTTAATGCAACAACAAGTTATTGTAAAAAAAAAATTATCAATAATTTTATTGCAACGTCTATACTTTGTTACCACAGCCTTCTCCAACTCCCAATCTTATGTCCATTGTGTTATCCTCATCTAGTTATATCGATTGGGCACGCCAATTTGTCTCGGTGTCCATCAGCTCAATCAAAGCTCTAATTGCTAAGTAAAATTTTGGTAAGTTTTCATTCAATTTGATAATTTTTTCTTGATATATATGTTAAGAATTATTTTTATATATTTTCGTTAAATTGATTTAAGCGGGACATATATATATATATATATATATATATATATATATGGAATAATTTATGGACATCGATTGAAGTTTCATATGTCATTTATTGTAACGTGTTTAAACAAGTTATCCTGTCATTACAATTATATGTTTTTGCAATTACAAAGATGGTTGTTGAAGTTTTAAGTTTAAATTTTAGCAAAGAAGTTATTGTTGCAATTATGTATTTTTTGCAATGATAAAGTGTAATACCCCTAAATTGAGTGTAATGTTATAAGGATTGATATGAGTATTTATATTAATATAGTATACCATCCTTTTGGTGAATCTATTCTAAGGACTTCAAAATTAAGTGTGCTTGCCGTAGAGTAATTTTTAGGATGGATGACCCTCTTGGAAAGTTTTGAGAAGGAATTGTGCTTATCTGTGGGGCTAGTTGATCAATCCAAAATCACTCCACGATAGCCCTCACAGTTCTTGTGAGCCTAGGTGGCTACCAAGTGGCCATGCATGGTCATTTAAAATTGGGGTGTTAGAAATTTGTGGGTCTCGGGTGCTATTAGGTGGCCCTTGTGTAGTTCTATTGACTCGAGGTATTTTGAAATTTTTTTCCTAATGTATATTCAATTTCTTGCAACAACATAAGCCATTGCACTTAATGTATTTTTGCAACGATAAATATTGTTGCTGCAATATGCTATTTTGTTTTTTGCAACAACTTTTTTTGTTGAAAATAATAAGCTTTTGCAATGACATAATTTGTTGTCAAATAATAACTATTTTTTTCAATGACAAAAGTCATTGCCAATTATAGGTTTTTGTAATTACATAAATTATTGCCAAAATAGAATCAATATTTCACAACGACAAAAGTGGTTATAATATATAGACACATGTAGTTAGGTAAAGCGATGCATTGCAACAACATTTATTTAGCAATGACAATTTATGTTGCATTTAATTACTTTTTTGTAATGACCATTGTTGTTGCTTTATTTTTTTTAGTGCCATGATGCGCAACGACCCCACAACAAAAAAATGTCATTGCGATATACATTTTTTGCGACGACTTTCTATATTTAGCAACGAATAGCATTGTTGCTAAAAATGGATTTTTTTTGTGGTGACCTTTCTCCTTCTTCTTCTCCTTCTCCCATCTCTACAAACCTTCACACCCCATGTGCACACCTTGCACACTCCATTTTCCCTTGCCATTTTGTTTCTCATGCAACACACCTACATACTCTCCTTCTCCCTCTTTTTTTGGCTCCACTCTATCATTTTTGTGGTAAAAACCCACTACTCAGGTTCCCTCTTCCTTCTCCTTTCTTTCATATTTTTTCTTCTTATTCTTCCTCCTTCTTTCCCTATTTTTAGCCTTCACGCCACCCGTTCCACTACTATGCACCACCTCGGCCACTATTTGCCGCCCATTAGCCAGTGGATCGACTGCCAAGGTCACCCCAACCTTCCCCAACACCATCACTTCCGACCACTGCCTCTTTTTCTTCTTCTTTCCTTATTCTGTCGCACTTTTGCAGAGTGTACGGCCTTAACACAGCAGTGTAACACAAAAAAAATTCTACGAGGCATCGAATGGGGTTGAGAGTTGAGCCTAGACCTGACCTGGGGATCGAGAACGACCGACCAGACTCTATCTTTCTTTGATTTTACCATGTATCTTTTTATTCTATTTATGTCATGACGTACGATATTTTGTATTTTTGGAAAACTTTAGTTACTTACTCTTTGGGGTGTAAGTCTTAAATCGCACTCTAATTTCTATATGACTATGAGGGAGTCCTCTCATGCATTTCCATTATTTTATTAAGGAATGTTTGATGTTAACCCTATTTAGCCTTAGCACTTAGTACTGGAATGGTAGGAGTGAACTGGTCTGGTATTAAGTGTGGTAGTAACATCCCCCTAATTTACAATTTTGGTTATTTCACTTCTATTAAACCTTTTATTAAAACAAAATTTTTCTATAGTAAAGTTTTGGGGTATTACAAGTTGGTATCAGAGCTGGTTTCGACCACTCTTCCGATTTTAAACCTTTTAAGCTGATACCACAAGTTGGTATCAGTGCGTTGGTCCTTGTAACCACTCCTAGT
This sequence comes from Tamarix chinensis, assembly GCA_030549775.1. NCBI lineage: Eukaryota > Viridiplantae > Streptophyta > Magnoliopsida > Caryophyllales > Tamaricaceae > Tamarix > Tamarix chinensis. The sequence goes on along the minus strand of CM060177.1, from coordinate 56,787,669 downwards.
TTCAAAGAAAATTTTGATTTATAAAAATTTATTAAATTTTTAAGTGTTTTTATACTTTAACGAAACTCTCCTATTTTTAAATTTCTTGAGTTCGGGCCACAGTGAGGAAAGAAAGGGTAGACTAGGAGTATTCCAAAAAATGAGATATAATGTGATCATAGTATACCCAATTTCCTTTAGATGTGACCTTAGCCTTAAGCGGGGTAGACTTCTTAGGAAGCCCTTTTCTTTAAGGGGGTAGTTGGTGTAATTATTGATGATAGTTATGTCCCTATCCGCTTAGGGCATCCTATCCTTAACCCTTGGGAAGTTGCAAGTGACTTCGGGGACGAAGTCTTTCTTTAAGAGGGTAGTGATGAAATATTCCAAAATAATTTAGGAATTATACCAAAATAGGGATTTATTAGGGAAATTAAGTAAATTAATTATCTTATTAAAATAAATAGGAATTAATTAAGGCAAAATAAGGAGAAAATAATAAATAAATTATTTAGGAAAATTTGGACATTTTACTAATTAACATGGAAGTTAAGGAAAATTTGTCCAAAATAGCCAAATTAATCTAAAAAGGAATTTAGTTATTATTAATATTATAATAATAAATATTATTAATTTTAAATATAAAAAAAGATACCAAATACCCCTACCCATCCATTTTCTCCTTCTTCCCTTTTTCCTTTTTTCTTTTTCTTTTTCTTCTTTCTTTTCCTTTTTTCTTTCTTCCCCTCCTTCTCCTTTCTTCTTTCTTTCCCCCATCCTCCCTGACTGGGCAGGCCCGCGCAGCCCAGACCTCTCCCTCCTTCGACGCGGCCTAGGCCCACGAGGCTACCATTTTCCCTCCTTTGCCATCACCCCAACCGGTTTGCCTCTTGCTTATTTTTTCTTCTTTCTTTTTCCCCTGGACCGACCGGTCCAACCTATCACCTTTCCTTCCTCGATCCCGACCTACAACCTTCCTTCTGCCGGCCGCCACCGCACCCTGTCTGGCCTCCCTTCTCTCTTTTCCCCCCGTCATTTTTCTTTCCTTTTTTGACCCCGACCAACCCCACAACTCCCCTCACGCGTGCCCCTTCATTTCCCTTCTCTCCCCGACATCACCTACCCTGCCATGGCAGGACTACACCGCCTACTGCAGCCGGCTGGTGGTCTTTCCTCACCTACCCCAATTGTCTTCTTCTTCCTTCATCATTTCCCCCTCAAATTAGCCTATAAATACCCCCATAGGCAGCCATTATTGGGTCTTTATTTTTGCAGCCTAGAAATCCCAATTTTTTTGCCGCTGCCCAAACAGCTCCTTATTCCGCCGCCGTCGACGATCTTTGCCACCAAAACCACCCACAAAAACATTCCTTGAACCACCCTCTACAGAAATGAGTCACCCTTGCCCCTTATCTTTCCCTGCACGAAGCACCCTGTGCAAAATCTCCATCCCGATCAACCCACTTCAACCTCTCGCTGCCTCTCGCACCGCTGTCCGCTGCCGATTCTGCCACAACCAACACCTCCTCTACCCTCCAAAATGACTATGGGGCCTTCCTCTACCTCCCCATACCTCCATCTTTCCCTGCCTCCCTCTCCTTTTCCCTTCTACACCTTCCACCACCTTCGGCCACCGCACCTACCGTCGTGCTCCGCCACTTTTGGCTGCACCACCACCTCCATTCCACCCCTCTCCACCTGAGACACCTTCCACCATCTCAAACACCCCCTCATTCCCTCTCCTCTATCCTATACCTCTATCTCTCCACCTCTCTTCATCCACCACCGCCGTTGTCGCCGCCGCACGCCGTCGTCAGTTCCGCCACCTACCCTAGGTGGTATTCTAATTTTCCCAGTCATTAAACTCTTTTTCTATAAGTGTTAATAATTTTTAGTAATATTAATAGTATTACTCTTAATAATATTATTATTATTCCTATTATTATTGTTGTTGTTGTTGTTGTTGTTGTTGTTGTTATTATTATTATTATTATTATTATTATTATTATTATTATTATTATGTTATCACTCTTATTATCTAACCTAGCTTCATAAATATTTATAACTATGGTATTATTATTTAAAAGGCTACAACTTTAGTATTAATATAATTATCTTTATTACTACTACTACTACTACTACTACTACTATTGTCATTATTATTATTATTTTCTTACTAATATTAACTTGGCCTTTATCACTTTTATCATTAGTGTAAAGGTTGGGACCTTATATTACTATTAATTTTTTCGATTATTATCCTTATTATGCTTAACATTATTATTATTATTATTATTATTATTATTATTATTATTATTATTATTATTATTATTATTATTATTATTATTATTATTATTATTATTATTATTACTACTACTACTACTACTACTACTACTACTACTACTACTACTACTACTACTACTACTACTACTACTACTACTATCATTAATATCATTACTACTATTATTATTATTATCATCATCATTTCTATCATCATTATTATTATTATTCTATTATACTTGACCACATTATCACTAAGGCTACTACTAAGATGATTTCTAGGACCTTCATTAGCATTATCCTTAAGATGAGAACTATTATTAATATTATCACTATTATTATTATTGTTATTATTATTATTTAATACTACTATAAATATTATTATTGTAACTTGTATTTTGTCAATATTTAATAATCACTAACCTATTATCTTTACCAACATCATTAGTATAAGAATCATTATGGTCACTACTTCTATATTACATATATCACTATCATTATTATTACTAGGGTTTAGGTCGATGTTAGTACTATCACTAAAACTAATAATAATATTGGAACCATCACCTTAACACTATGAATATCACTATGACTACTTTAACATAAACCATGATGGTTACTAAGACTTATTTCGATTAGTAATGGCACGATTAATTATTTTGAGAATAATAACCCTACTTTTAATTATAAGACTACTGTTATCATTATTAGCCCTAATAGTAGAATATGATAAGAGTAGGGTAGAAATAATGGTAATCTTTGGTATAAGGGAGATTAACCTATAGTATTTCCCTCTTATAGGTGAATCAAATCAAAATCCTATCCAAGCCCGGTGTCATATTAGGTAAGGATATGGTTGAGGGCTTTTATGTGTAAGAATGTACTATGTGTGTTGGTTTGATGGGTGTGCTTTATATTTCATATTTTATATTATCATGTTCTTGTGGTTGCTTGCTAAGCATGGAGCTAAGGTAAGTTGCATGTGTTTATGATATGTGTAATGTGATGTTATTACCTGTACTTGAATTGTGATTATGTAATAGTGTCCCTCATGACATGTATGATAGGAGGTCCTAAGTAGTACGATGTGGTTGCGAGAAAAATGGAAAAGAAGGAGGAAAGTGAGTTGACTAGAGAATGATAATGATTGCCCAATTATCTTATGACTTATAAGTAGAGAAAAAGAGGAATAATGAGAATGAAATTAAAGGAATGGATTAAACATGCATGGGAAGTCTAGGGTTTTGCATGGGATGGTTAACTTTTGCATGGGGATGACTTTTATGTGAGAAAAGTTTATTTGAGGATCGAGTAAGGTAAGGGAAGAATTGTTAGGGTGATTAGAGTCTATATGTGAAAAATAGTACGTGGTTGATGTAAGGATGCATGGGGGATTTGACTAGGGTTTTGGGAGGAAACCCTAAGTGAGAGAAATGTGTGAGAGGAAAAAAAAAGAAATTAATGAAAATGGATAGAATGAGGATAAAAGATGAGAGGGGTGTCAAATAGGGGAAGAGTTAAGAGAGAAGATTATATTTGGGTGTTAAGCGAGTGGCATAAAAGGAAGGAGCAGTACTAGGGTTTTTTGAGAGATAACTAGGGTTTTGGTGATCATGTGTGGGAGTTGGATAGTGAGGTTGTAATTTCAAGTATGGATCGAGAGAAATGATGGTTTTGATAATAAAGAAGAGTTTTGGGTTCATAGTGAGTGGAAAAAAGTTGGGAGGAAGTCCCAGGATCATGGGTTGTGTTGGATATATGTGTCATGTGGAAGAAGTGATGGTAAGTAAGAGTTATGAACAAATAATATTGTATTGGGAAAGAGAGTTACTAGAGTTTTGGAATGGCCGACTAGGGTTTCATGGCCAAATATATTATATGGGAAGCAAAATATGGTACTTGGGGAAGAATCGAGCGAGGTGATAAATTGGAGTATGAGTTATATGGGATAGAGGTAAGTTAGGCCAAATTAGGATTTTCCTGGAAGAAAACCCTAGAGAGTTATATTACATTGATTCAGAAATATGGGAAGTGGGCCTCGGTGTTGAGTATTCATGGTAATGAGGAAAGAGTGAGAAAGGATATTAGGATGCACTAGAAGAAGTAAAAGTCCCAAGATATGGGACAGAATTATAGGGAAGTCGAGCGCGTCGTGCATGTCTAGTCGGGGTTGTGTATGGAATAAGATACAATAAATACTAAGCACTTAAAGTGAAAGATTATCGAGCCAGGGCCCAGTGAGGTTATATAATCTCCGGTCCACCGGCTATAATAGTGGTCAGGTGCGTTTTGCCCTGCTGAGTGTTTCCGGTCCACCGGCTATAATAGTGGGGGATTTTGGGCTTGATAAACAAAACCTTGTATGGTAATAAATCTTAGAAAGATACTATTTACTTATAGTGGAACACCTCGTGAGTCGGGGCCAGTGAGGATGCATATATTTTCCGATCCACCAGTAATAATAGTTGTCAGGTGTGTTCTACCCTATGGAGTGTTTCCGGTCCACCAACTATAATAGTGGGGTTCCCGTACTCACGCGGAAATAATATAAGAAATGTGTGAACCATAAGTATATGGAATAGAAAGATACTAATCATTTATAGTGGAATACCATGTGAGTCGGGGCAAGTGAGGTTATTATATATTTTTCGATCCACCGGCTATAATAGTGGTCAGGTGCGTGTTGTCCTGTTGAGTGATTTTGGTCCACCGGCTATAATAGTGGTCAAGTGCGTTCTACCCTGTGGAGTGCTTCCGGTCCACCGGCTATAATAGTAGGGTTCCCGTACTCACATGGAATTATTATAAAAGAGACATAAGGTAAATCACTAATATAAGTTCAGCCTAATCTTGTAATTTTGGATTATTATCTTGTACGCCTTATGTGTTTATTCTATTACATGGCCTTACTTACGTGCTTCTTGCTAACCTTACCCATATGGTTACCTTACTTAATACGTAGCATACTGACCACCCGTTTTATGGGTGCTACTTATTCCCACGAGCAGAGGACCCATCTGAGTTTGTGCAGGAAGGGGATGGCATCTTCGATGCCTATGACACCTACAAGGCATCGGGTGGGGCTAAGAATTGAGCCTAAATATGACCTGGGGATCGAGAGAGACTGGCCGAACTCTATCTTTCTTTGGTTTTACCATGTATCTTTTTATTCTAGTTATGTAATGTCGTACGTTATTTTATGTTTTTGGAAAACTTTAGTTACTTACTCTTTGGGTTGTAAGTCTTAAATCGCACTCTGATTTCTGTATGACTATGAGGGAGTCCTCTCATGGATTTTCATTATTTTATTAAGGAATTGTGTTTGATGTTAACCCTGCTTAGCCTTAGCACATAGTATTGGAACAGTAGGAGTGAACCGGTCTGGTACTAAGTGTGGCGGTAACATCCCCCGAATTTACAGTTTTGGTTATTTCACTTCTGTTAAACCTTTTATTAAAATATAATTTTTCGGTAATAAATTTTAGGGGAGTTGCAATTATTGTTGTTTAGGGTCCTTAAATGATTTAATGGATAATTTAGGATAAACTATCTTATAGTGATAATACAATTATTCCATGTATAAAACCTAAAGGTTATACATATTTCTGAATACATTGTTAGTATTTGACCTTATGAGGTTATCTATGGGAATTGATAATCATATAAATTTCATGGGAGGTGTTATGATAAATCTATGAAATTTGGGTTTAGGATATTTCTGTGAGTATTACATTGGGATGAGATTATTAATGTATGTGTATGGGAATTAGATTGTGAATTTTGGATATGATAATAATGATGGTATTTGGAGATGATATAATATAATATGTCTTGAATAATTAGTATGGAAGAATAAATACTAAAGGGTGTGTAATTAGGGTTTGAAAGGACTTAAGAACTTGAACCTATGCAATATATATATATATATATTAATGTGTGATATGCCTAATAATCAATCTTGAATAAGATACTAATCACTGAAAGTGAAAGAGCATGTGAGTAGGGCCAAGGTGATATATTTTTTCTATATATATATTCTTGGTCCACAGGGAAGAATAGTAGCTCAAGAGAGTTTTGTCCCAAGAAAATATTTTTAATCTCCATTCCACAGGAAAGAATAGTGACTCGGGAGCGTTTTGCCTTGACAAGGTGCTTTAGTTCGTTCCACCAGATTAAAAATAGTGGGGCTTCTACTCATTGTGAAATGAAAATGTAACATTATAATCTATAGAAAAGATACTAATGATTTAAAATAGAAGAATACGTGAGTTAGGACCAAGGTGATCTATTTTTCTATATATATATTAAAATACCCCCAAAGCTCTAATTTACAAAATTATAGCTAATTAAGGATTTATTATAAAAATTGATTATTTTTAAAAGGAAATTAATTAGGAAAAATAATAAGAAAATAATGAATATTTTAATTAAGAAAAATTTGGGTATTTTGCTAATTAAATAGGAATTTAGGAAAAAATATTTCAAAGACCCTAAATTAGCCTAAAAGGGAAAATTAAATATTATTTTATGGAAATATTATTATTTTTAAATATTCCAAATTACCAAAATAATTCAAATATCTCAACCAACCTATTTTTCTTTTTTCCTTTTTCTTTCTTCCTTTTCTCTTCCTTTTTCTTTATTTTTCTTTTCTTTTTCTTCCTTACCTCCCGACCTAGGCTAGCCCAACGACTGGTCGCCCTCCTTCCTTTATCTGCTCCTTTGGCGCGGCCCAACCCAACATGTCGCGTTTTGTTTTAATCTCCCCCATCGTCGCCCTGTCAGCTCTTCCTTCTTTTCCTCCTGGATTGCTCGGTCCACGCGCACATCCTCTACCTTCTTCTTCCTCCTTCTTCTCCTTCCCTCCGTCGACCTGCAACTCTGCCTAGCTCCCTAGTTTTTCGCCACCAATCACTCCTCATTGACCAGCCATTTCTCTTTTCTCTCCTTCTCCCTGACTCGCCAGCCATTTTGACCCAACCCACTCCTCTCTCTTCTCGCGCACGACCTCCTTTTTCCTGTGCAACCACCTCCTGCCATGATTGAATTGCACCGGCCTGCCATCGCCAGCCGGTGCCCTAACCCACCTGCCCTATTCTCTCGTCTTCCTTTCAACCTCATCTCCTCCTTAATCCTATAAATACCCCTTACCAGCCATGGAATTGAGGTTTTGTTTTGAACCCAGAAAAATCATCCCTTTTCGCCACCGCCCTTTTAGACACCAACCCCGGTGTCGTCGACCAACACCACTGCCCAACCCTTCCACCTAAACACTCCCTACATCGCCCTCTAACTAACTACACCACCCTTCTCCCTTGATTTGCCTTACACGAGCCACCTTAGCCGTGCAAAGTCTCCTTCTCGATCAACCCTTTCTTCCACCTCTGCTACCCTTCGCTCCACCATTAGCCACCACTTCCGCCGTAACCACCACCTCCTACACCTCCCAACCTGCTTTGCAGACTCTCCTCTACCTCCCTCTACTCTTCTTTTTCCTTTCCTCCCTTTCCTCCCTCTCATCCTCTCTTTCTCTCCTTCTTCCACTTTCGACCACCGCCGTTGTCGTCGTGCGCCGCCACCATTGGTTGTGCCACCACCCTCATTCTATTCCTCTCCATCTAGGCAACCATAAACACCCCAACTCCCAACTCCCACCCTCATTCATCCTCTCCTTTTCCCAGCATTCAACTTTTCCTCTTTTCTTCTCTTTTTCTAGCCACCACCGCCACTGCCATTTACCACCGCTAGTGCCACCTATCACCACCAACCTAAGGTGGAACCCTAGACCCTCTCAACCCTTTTACCCTATTTATATGAGCTTTAATTATTTAATTTTATTATTTTCCCATTAATTCAAATATATTATTATTATTATTATTATTATTATTATTACTACTACTACTAATGTTATTATTTTTATTATTTTTATTACTAATGTTATTATTTTTATTGTAATTAAGAACCGAAGCCTTATTCTATTTTAGTTCCAATGTATCATAATTATTATTATTATTATTATTATTATTATTATTATTATTATTATTATTATGTGTTATTATTGTTATTATTATTATCGTTATCATTATCATTATCATTATTACTAGTAGTAGTATTATTATTATTTCAAAGTAGGGTCGAAGCCCTACTTTACATTATTTTTGATTTATACTATTAGTATTATTATCATTATTGTTATTATTATTTTGTATTATTATTATTATTATTATTATTATTATTGTTAATGTTAGTAGTATTATTATTAGTATTCTTTTGGTGAAGGGTCAAATCCCTTATTTCATCATTTATTTTAAATGATACTAATATTATTATTAGTATTATTATCATTTTTATTAGTATTATTCTTGTTATTATTATTATTATTATCATTATTATTATTTTTAGTATCATTATTATTATTAGGGTAAAATATTCAAATCTTATATTATTATCTTTTACAATATGACTATTGTTACTTTTACCTTTAGCAAAAGTAGTAATTAATTAGTATTATTACTATTATATTATTAATTTATCCAAAACCCTAACCTTAGCTTAAATAACCTAATCTTTAGTTTTTTCTCTTATAGGTGAGGCCAGCCAAAGCCCTAAGGAGGCGTAGGAGCGTGCTCCAAGACCGGTGTTGTTTTAGGTAAGGGTGTAGCTAAGGTTGTATGTATGTAATGTGTTTAATATGCTTTGTATACCATGTGCGCTAATGTATGATGTATCTTATGTGTATTGTTATAAATATTTTATGCATGGTGCGGCTTGGAGTTGTGGTACATTATGTGTTATCTTATGATTTGTATATCATATGTTTGTGTTATAAATGTGATGTGATATGATGTGACCCTATAAGACATGCATACTAGGTTATGTAATATGATGTTATGGAGTGAAATGATGTGGAGTTGACCTAATGTTGCATGACCATGAATGGGAAGAATCTAGGGTTTTGCATGGAGGACACTAGGGTTTTGTATGGAGGAATATAGGGTTTCTCATAGAGGAATCTATGGTTTTGTATGAATGGATCTAGGGTTTGCATGGGAGAATCTAAGTACGTATGGAAGAATCTAGGATTTGCATGGGTGAATCTAGGGTTTCATGTGGGAGTTTTAGGGTTTGCATGAAAAAGTTCGAAGGGTTGCATGGGATGTGTAAAGTTTTCATGGGGGTGAATTTTACGTATGGAAAGTTGATTTGAGGTGTCAGGAAGGTAATGGAAGTGTTGTTTGGGTGTTTGAATGCTTTGAATGAAAAATAGTATGTGGGACAATATAAGGGTACATAGGAGACCGAGCTAGGGTTTGAAGTAGCCAGCTAGGGTTTGGCATGACTACCTAGGGTTTCGTGGTCACACGTGTATTTGGTGATTAAAGTGTGATGATGAGGGTGGAATGTATGGGTTGTGTTGTGTGGAGTGTTAATATGATTTGGGTTGAGTGAGGTAGAGTAGGATGGGGCACTTACGCCTAAATTAGGGTTTCTGACTAAAACCCTAATGTGAGAAGGTGAGTGGACTTGGAAGTGCAAGGTAGTGGGCCTTGACCCATATACGTGAGAAATGGGCCAAGTTAGGGTAAAGAGGAAAGGATGTTGGGCTAAGTTAGGAGGTGCAGAAGTTTTACGATGTGAGGCGGGTCCCTTTGGAGGATAAGCGCAAAGGGAGTTAATCATGCATGTCTAGAGTGAAAACTTCTGAATAAGACACATAAGACATTAATCATTTAAAGTGAAAGATTATTGAGCCGGGTCTAGCCGATCCACTAGTTAGGAATAGTGGTTAGGGTGTCCCACCCTATAAGTGCCCAATCCACGAGCAAATAATAGTAGTCGGGAGCTTTATGCGCTATGTGTTTTCGGCCCACCGCTATAATAGTGGGGGATCTCGAGCTCAATAAACCAAACCTGAGTTTGCTAAGACACATAAAAGACACTAAGTACTTACAGTGGAACACAATACGAGCAGGAACTAAACCGGTCCACCATGAAGGAATAGTGGTTAGGGTGTTTCACTCTATACAGGACCAATCCACCGGCTATAATAGTGGTTAGGTGCATGATGCCCTATATGTGATTGAGCCATTGGCTAAAATAGTGGGAGGTTCCTGTACTCGCATGGATTGATAAAAATGTATGGTGTGAAATGAGTTATGATAAGATATTAATTAATTAATTAATCTGGATTATAGTTGGTATTTATTTATTTATTCATTTGATGTGATCGTCTGTTGTTTTATTATCCTACATGGTTTTATATACTTTTATGCGTTGGCCTTAGTGCATGGTTACCTTACTCAGTACGTAGCGTACTGATCACCCTTTTTATTGGTGTTGCTCATTCCCACTAGAAGGAGGCCCTTCTGACTTTGTGTAGGTGAGTGATGCCTATTATGATGCCTTCGATATCCACGAGGCATCAGACGAGGCTGAGTGTTGATCATGGGTTTAGTTCAATGATCGGAGCGACGTGGCATATTTTTTCTTATGTCATTCTATTTCTTTATAGTATTTCTTTTTTGTCTTGGATTTTCATAATTAAACATTAATGTTTGCAGACGTTATTCCCTTCGAGGAATCTTGATTTCGTACCTTGAGATATATAATTTTTACGCATACTCTAATTTCCATGCTATGACTCTTCTAGGTTCTTTTCATGAACTCTTGGTTTGAGTATTAATTTAAGTTTGAAAATTATTCTTTTAGCCTTAACACTTGGTACTGGAACGGTAGGAGTGAACCGGTCTAGTACTAAGTATGGTAGTAACATCCCAAAAATTTACAAGTTTTAATTTAAGTGCTTTTGTTTTAATATATATATATATATATATATATATATATATATATATATATATATATATAGTGAATTTTGGGGTGTTACATATATATTTATATATGTATTCCTGCTCCACCGGGGAGCATAGTGGCTCGAAAGCATTTTGCCTCAAGAAGATGTTTTTAATATCTATTCCACCGAAAAGAATAGTGGCTTAGGTGTGTTGTCCCTAAGATGGTGTTTCAAACCATTCTATCGGTTTAAGAATAGCGGGATTCCTACACTCGACATATATAAAAGAATGAAAATGGATTATACTTAATAAAGGAATTTGGATCATTTTCTATCTGACAAGAAGTTTCATTTATTTGGTTATTGACTTATTATCTAATTTGAAAGAATGTGCTATTTGTATCTTCGTTTCAATAATATTGTTCCCTTACTCAGTACATAGCGTACTGACTACCTTTTTTATTGGTGCTACTCATTCCTATGAGTAGGAGGCCCTAAATCTTATATGCAGATCTCAGAAGATTGGCTAGATAATTATGATACCTATGATGCCTTATGTAGGGATGAGTGACTTTATCTATGTTAGGGGTTGGGTGAAGTGTAATTGTTATCCAATTAATGTAGTTAACTGGATACTCCTTTTGGACTCTTGATCCATGGTATCCCTTCTTTTGTACTTTTTATTGTAATCTTGGAAATATGCTCCGAACTCATTATTGTACAATAAATGTTCCTTTGTTTCTAATTTTCTTGTGTTACTTTAAATGTTTTAGCTTTGTGATTAATGTAAGAATGGTTCTATAATCCATAATTACCTCAATCATGGTGGTAACCCCTAATATTTTACTTAATTACTTCCGCCGCAAAATGAAATTTTTTTAGTAGTAAAAATCGGAGTGTTACACACTACCCTCTCCCCATCTTGCTTATCCTGGTCATATTTTCCCCCCTCTTTACCTATTTATAAGGATTTCGATCTAATTTGTTGTTATTATTACCATTATCTTTATTATCATTGTTATTTTGATTAAGAAAAAGAGAAAAAAGGAAAAGGTAGAAAAAGGATAAATTAGCCTAAGTTAGGTGTTCTCATTTTTAGGTACGAAATTGGTAATCACTAGTGAAGAGGTGTAAGGTCTTATTGGTTTAAGATCGAAGCCATTTAGGTAAGGATATGGTTATAGCTAGGGTTTGTGCTTATGTGCTTTGGTTGTAGAATAATAGTATCCCACATGAAATATATATATTATTGTGCAGCTTGGCTTGCAAGGACCTAAGGTAAGTGTATGTGTGGTCTTGACTTCTTGGTTATATATTGTTGTAAAGTTCTAGTATATGATAATGCATGCCTTGAGAATTGTTGAGAAATTGTGTATTTATGTCTATGAGTCTTAAGTAGGGTTTGGTGTTCTAGGGAATTTTGGGACAAGATGGTGGGAAATAGCATAAGGGGAAAGCTTAATGTTGAGTAATAAGAATCGTAAATATGAATGGGAGATTAGGGTAAATTTTACATGGGGAGAGATAACCCTGCATGGGGTAAGTCCAACCTAGTATGGATATCCCTAGGGGTGACTAAGGGAAAGCAATTTGTGAAGAAAGGATTAGGGGGATGATGAGGGTGTTGTTGGGTAGCTTGGTGAGCATTGGAGGGGGGGTTTGGGATGCTATAAGATGGGGGGTGCATGGGGGGAAATTAGATTTTTGGGGGTTCATACCCTAAGGATAGGTCATTATCACATGTAGGAGATGAGAGAGTTGACTTGTGCTTATGAGCTGTAATGTGGGGTACACCTTATGGAGGATGTGGGTTTAGTTAAATGGTTATTGTGGGTGGGTATGAGGAGGTATAAATGAAAAGGGAAGATTAGGGTTTTAAGAGGAGTCATTTGGGGAGGTTGGTGTCGCATGTATGAGACAAGGGAGTTGGGCTACAAGAATTTGGGGAATTGGTGCTCATGGCAACCTATGCTTTGCCATAGGAGCTTAGGGCTAATTAAGAAGTGGATGAGAGGTTAGGTCCATGTAGGACAAAACTAGGGTTTGAGGGGGTAACCCTAGAGGGTTATGGCTATCAAAAGTGAGGAACAAGGGAAGCGGGCTATAATTCATGAGTAACAGGGTTCTAATCGCTTGGAGTCTTACATAGTTGGTTTGTGGATGTGTGTCTGATATCTCAACAAATAAGACACTAATTACTTATAGTGGAAGATCATTGAGCCAGGCCCATGTGTATCTTATCCACTGGTCCACTAGTTATAATAGTGGTGAGGGGCATGTGGTCTTGGATTATATAGTAACTGGTCAACCGATGAGAACAGTGGAGGGTCTTGAGCTCAACTAATGTAACCCTTGAATGATAATAATACAAAAAAGACACTAATTATTTATAGTAGAACACCACATGGTTCGGGACCATGTGTAGGATATTTATTGGGTTATAATAATGATCAGGAGCTTTTTACCCTAGATTATATTATACTTACCAGTCCACTGGTTATAATAGTGCTTAGTAACATTCTACCCTAGATTGTATTAGGTTTACCGGTCCACTAGTCATAATAGTGGTCAGGAGCATGCTTCCCTGGATTACATAGTTATCGATCCACCGGTGAGAATAGTGGGGCCCCCAAACCCACATGGATATAATTCGAGAGATGTCCAAATATTACACTAATGGTGTTAAGCCTTAATAGGGAAAACGATCTAATGTAATCTATTTGTGTGCATTATATCTTGATCATGTATTGTTGTGTTTCTACTAGATTATATTATTACCTTACTTAGTACGTAGCATACTGATCACCCCTTTCATGAGTGTTGCTCTGTAACACCCCAAAATTCACTACTTTTTTTTTAGGGAAGTACTTAAAATAGAAAAACTTAAAACGTGTGAAATATGGGGGTGTTACCGCCACACTTAGTACCAGACCGGTTTACTCCTACCGTTCTAATACTAAGTGCTAAGGCTAAGAAAACAACTCATAAATATTAATAATAGTTCAAATTTATAAATACGAAAATTGGACACGCATAAGTCCTTATTCAATTCAAACTACGAGAGTTAGTTTTTCAGGGAAGAGAGATAACTCCGAACATAAATTTATTTGGAAGTGCTTAACATAAATTAAGGAAAATAGGAAGGAAAATCTCAATGGAAGTCCGGCCACGCCACTCTGATACGGATTCGGCCCAATCATCACTCGACCCCACCTGATGACCCATGGATATCAATCGCATCAAAGTACACATCTCCTACCTGCACCAAGTCAGATGGGCCTTCTACTCGTGGGAATGAGCAGCACCCATGAAACGGGTGATCAGTACGCTACGTACTGAGTAAGGTAACCGAGCACTAAGGCCAACACATAAGCACATAATCCATATAATATAATAAAAGGCATAATCCAACATAACAACATAAAGGCATATGAACAATTTAGGTAAAAGTACCAAGGCCCAATAATCTAGATTAATTTCTTAATTAATCTTTTATCAAAAGTCGATACACACCATGCCTTTTTCAAATCCATGTAAATACAGGAACACCCCACTATTATTGCCGGTGGGCCGGTCACTTGCGGGACAAAGTCCACACCACTATTATTCGCCGGTGGATCGGTCACTTACGAGATAAAGTCCACACCACTATTTCTGACCGGTGGATCGGTCTGGTTCCTACTCACATGGTGTTCCACTATAAGTAATTAGTAGCTTTTAAATGTTTTGGCAACTATGATTTATTTTTGTTAAGCTCGAGTCACCCCACTATTATTGCCGGTGGGCCGGTCACTTGCGGGAAAAAGTCCATACCACTATTATTCGCCGGTGGATCGGTCACTTGTGGGACAAAGTCCACACCACTATTTCTGACTGGTGGATCGGTCTGGACCCGGCTCAACCATCTTCCACTTTAAATGATTAATGTCTTAAGTATTTTATTCAAAACTTATGCCCAAATATCCATGACTAACTTTATGCAAAACCCTATCTCTAATACAATCCCTAGCTCTCATGAAAACCCTAGCTCCATGTAAACTACACTTCTATGCAACCCTGACTCCCATGCAAACCCTAGCTCCATGTAAGTCACCCTTCCATGCAAACCCTAACTCCCATGCAACACACCACACCTCCATGCAACCCTATACTACCATGCAACGTACCATCTTTCCATGCAACCCTAATATTATCATGCAACGTACCACCTTTCCATGCAACCCTAATATTGTCATGCAACGTACCACCTTTCCATGCAACCCTAATATTCCCATGCAATGTACCACCTTTCCATGCAAACCCTAATTTTACCATGCAACGTACCACACTCCCACGCAACCCTAATATTACCATGCAACCTTAATATCGTCACGTGAAACCCTAACACCATGTAATATTAATAACACCGTGCAAACCCTAACATGCATGTCTTAAGGCCAAATCACATATTATCACATATAAATAAAACCCATGCCATATAACAAACCAAGATCATACGGGGACTCCACATCACATCGTATATAACATAAATAATAATGATAGACATATGATACCTAGCATGCGAATCACATAATGCATATAAGCACACAAAAATGCCTTAGCACCCCTTACCTAATACGACACCGGTCTTGGTGCACGCTCCTATTCCTCTTGAGGGATTTGATTGGGTTCGCCTATTATATCAAAGCATACTAGAATTAGATTCTCTTATATAATTCTAACTTATTTCTAGGTTTGGTTTTAGGATGACATTTTACTATTTAATAACTAACTAGAGGAACTAATATAATTAATTCACTTATTTTCTTTTGAAAAGGCGATAAACTAAGGGTTTCTACCCTTCTCCCAAAATACATTTAATAATATCATAACTATGATGATGATAATAATAACAATAATAAGAAAAATGGTAATAAAAATAATTAGTAATATAAATAAGGTATAATAATATTAATGATACTTTATTTTTTTTTTATAAATAGAATATTAGATATTAATGATATCAAAATTCTTAAAATTAAAAGTTGTGTTTCTAACCATCCCACAATGATAAACATAATACTATTCGGAATTGTGATAATAAAATTAATAATGTATATATATACTTATATTATATTTTAATAAAGGTAAAAATGATAATATAATTAAAAAAATGTTAAAAAAATGTTAATAATGTTAATAAAATTAATAAATGCGAGGCATAATTAAAATTTAAGGCCTCTTTTCTTCCAGTAATAATCACAGTATCAATCAAATAATTATACCAATAATAATATTATTATTAATATTATTAAGAATAACATCAATTATGTAAAAATCCAAGTAAATAGCTAAAGGTCGAGATAATTACTGTATCTTACTCAATAATACTCCCAGACCTGTAACCAAAATTTGGAAATTAGAATACAGTCAATATTACTAATAATAATAATTATAATAATAATAATAATAATAAAAGTTGAATTAATACTAAAATTTTGGCTAAAATTAGAATAATTATAAATAAATCGAAACTAAGTATTTAAAATGTCTATGACATCACCTTGAGTTGGAGGATGTAGGTGGAACTGGCGGTGGTTCCCGGAGGTGGCCGGAAAATGGATCTAAGAGAGGTAAAAATGAAGAAAAAGAGGGAAGGGGAAAGGAGAAAAATAAAATGAGCGTATGGTTCGGTGGAGGATACTTAGCAGGAGATTTTGAGTGGTTTATAGGGTGGCAGAAGCGGCGTATGTGGCGGCGGACGGTGGTTTAAGGTTTCGGGGTAAAAATTTTGGCGAGATGAGAAGCAAACTTTGCACGGTTATGGAGGCCCGTGCAAGAAGAATCGAAGGTTGAAAATGGTTTAGTTAGCTAGAGGGAATTGCAACGAAGAATTTGTAATGTGGTGGTGGCGTTGAGGTTGGCTATCGGCGTCAGAAAATGCGTCTGAAGTCACGGTGGTGGGCGATTCTCACTTAGGGTTTCGGGAAGGAAGAAGCTTCAAAAACATTCACAACTAGGCTATATATAGATTTTAGATGGGTTATTAGGGTTTTGGGGGTCGCCTGGATGGTATTTATTGCTAGGGTTTTGGTGGCCGGTGACAGAAATCAGCCGGCGTTAGTTTGGGTCGGGGTCGAACTTTCGCGAAGCCAGAGAGAGAGAATGAGCGAGAGTTAAGGGTAATTGATTATTCCAAGCTAATGTGCGAGCCAGGAGGAAGAAAAACAGAGGTGACTCGGCCGGTAAGAGTTCTCGTAGCCGGCGCCGCCATTTTCGGGCTGGGAGTTGCAGGCTGCGGTCGACGGTGTCGGGGCTGGGAGTGCGAAGCTGGGGAAGAAGAAAAGGGCTGGACCGGCGGTCCAGAAGAAAGAAGAGAAAAGAAAGGGGGACGGGCGAACCGGGCTCGACGGGGAAGATTTATTAAACAAAACGACGCGTGTTGAGTGGAGAAAAGAAGAAACACGGCGCTTCGAGAGGGGCGACGGGTGCCTGGCGCGGCTGGGCCGAAGAAGGAAGAAGAAGAAGAAGACTGGGCTGCGAGCTGGCCCAGTTCGGGGTGAAGATGAAAAAGAAAAAGAAAAGAAGAAGAAAAAGAAAGAAAAAGGAAAGAAAAGGAAAAAGGAAAAGAAAGAAATAATTATGTTGGGTATTTAAATAAATTAAAATATTTGGAATATTTAAAAATAATAATATTTGAATAAAATAATATTTAAATCCCTTTTTAGGCTAAATTAGGATTTTTTAAAAGATTTTCTATAAGTTCCATTTTAATTTGCAAAACACCTTAAATTTCTCCAATTAATTTATTTATAATATCATTATTAATTTAAAACTATTTTCTCATTCTTATTTCAAATAAAATAATTTATTTAATTAATTTCTAAAATAAAATCCTTATCTAGTTAAAATACCAAAATTCCACCTAATTAAAACACTTATAAATTTATTCTAGATTTTCCCTAATTAATTCTCTTTTTATTTTAATAAAAATAATTTATTAAATTAAATCTTTCTAATAAAATCTCATTTAAATATACTTTATAAAATTAGAAAATTTCGGGGCATTTCATGCTCATTCCCACGAATAGTGATGTAACACCCCCAAACTTTACTACTGAAAATTTTTGTTCAATGATAAGTGTTATACAAAAGCGAGATGACAAAACTATAAATTCTGATGGTATTACCGCCACACTCAGTACTAGACCAGTTCACTCCTACCATTCCAGTACTAAGTGTTAAGGCTAAATAGGATTAACTTCAAACACAAGTCGATAATTGAAACAAGCTTTCATAAAAGAAATGATAGTGTTCACCATACAGAAATCAGAGTGCGGTTAAAGAGAGTTACAACCCAAGTAGTAATTAAATAAGTTTTCAGAATACATCAAACACAGTACGATAGAATATAACTAGAGTAAAACGATACATAGTGAAAGTAAGATAGAGTCCAGCCAGTCACTATCGATCCCCAAGCCAAGTTTAAGCTTAACTCTCGGCCCCGTCCGATGTCTTGTAGGTGTCGTAGGCATTAAAGACGTTGTCCCCTACCTGCATAAACTCAGACGGGTCTTCTACTCGCGGGAATGAGCAGCACCCATGAAACAGGTGATCAGTACGCTACGTACTAAGTAAGGTAACCATGCGCTAAGGCCAAACATACAAAAACATACAACATAGCATACATGACATTATCATATAGGCAGCTCATAGTAATATAGAGGATGAAGGCCTGCGATGGTCCAGATAGACTTATTCATTATATCTCTAGTAAATATAGTCGATTAACATCATAGTCTTTATCAATCTATGTGAGTGTAGGAATCCCACTATTATAGCCGGTAGACCGGTCATGCAAGGAAAAATGCTCCTGGCCACTATTATTCGCCGGTGGACTGGTCATGTAGGGCAAAATGCTCCTGGCCACTATTATTCACAGGTGGACCGGTCTGGCCCTGACTCACATGGTGTTTCACTGTAATTACTTTTTGTCTTTTCCATGTCTTATCATTATTATTTTTGGTTTGTTGAGCACGGATCCTCCACTATTATAGCCGGTGGAATGGTCATGCAGGATAAAATCCGTTTGGCCACTATTATTCGCTAGTGGACCAGTCTAGGCTCTGCTCAACAGTATTTCTCTTTAAACGGATAGTATCTTATTCGTGTCTTACTCAATAAGCATTTCACCCTTGACATGCATGTCACCAACATTCTGCTTTTATCCTCTCAAGGGGGCCCGTCCCATATCTTGAGACTCCTGCGCCCCTTAACACACCCTGACATCCATTCCCCCTTACACTTACACATAATGAAACTAACTCCTAAGGGTGTAGGTTAAGGCACAACACCTCATGACATCAAACTCCACCTACTATCACCCTTTAGGGTTTTCCCTTGAAAACCCTAATTGAACCTATGTGGCCCAACTTTCTCTCACTTACACTACCATTACTTCATTTATTGCTCCACACCTTATCTCATTTAGATCCAATCCCAAATCACATCACTTTACCCCTCGATTCCATGTGTGACCCAAAAACCCTAGTTGGCCACTTCAACCCTAGTACCTTCCTTCTCCCACAAGTAACCTCTCTCTTTTCACCCAAAACCTCTTCTCTCCCATGGAACCCATACTCACCCTTTATATAATAAATTTCCACTCTTAACTTGTGCTCCACTCTCCCTTAATTGTTTTTACTTCCACATATTTTTTTTTCAGATTAGTGCTTCCTCTCAAAACCCTAATTGAGTCCCTTATACACTCTTACACCAACCTGCGTACTATTTTTCGTCCCAAGTCTCCAATCACTCCATAACTCTCCCCTTAGCTTATTTACACCCTAAAACAACTTTTCTCACGTAAAGATCATCCCCATTCAAGTTTCATCTACCCTATGCTACTCTCGAAGTCCCCATGCAAACCCTAGAATTCCCATGCATGGTTCGCGTCTCTTTTTCATTTTGGTCATCTCTTCCTCTTTATTTTCCTCTCATAGATCATGAGGTATTTTGGTCAACCTCATATGCCCCTGAGCAAACTCACTTCCCATTTTCTTTCCTTTTATCCTTTCATTCCCATATCACATTATCTGTCATCCTAGCATGCATGTCCTAGAAGGTCATATCATATCACATCATAATCGCTATATATACCTATCATACTCATGCCATAAGGAACGCATAAACATACCTCAACTCCAAGCTGCGCTATACATAAGACAGGTTAATGACAAACACACGATACATGACATAGCATGATACATAACATCCAAGGCACATAAGTCACACAACACACATGGGCCTTAGCTACATCCTTACCTAAAACAACGCGGGGCTTGGAGCACGCTCCTACGCCTCCTTAGTGTTTTGGCTTGATTCACCTATAAGAGGGAAAAACTAAGGGTTAGTTTCCCTCCTACCAAAAATACTATTATTTCTTACTTTAGTCTAAGATTAGGGTTACTATTATTAAAGGGAGCTTTACAAGTGAAAACTAGGGTTTTTATCCTCAAGTTAGCCTACTAGATATTACTAGTCAAAATATGTTTATGTTAATATATATAGCTATATTTACATTATTAAACCTAATAGATTTATTTCTTCTAATAATATTACTAATACTAGTTATAGCAAAATAGCGATAATAATAATAATAATAGTAATACTAATGCCCCTAGTAATAGAAATCTTAGTATTTTTAAGGCTAAGGCTAATAATGGCTTTAGGGATAAAATAATAATATAATATTAGTAATACTAACAAAGTACTAATATTACTAAAGGTAATAGTGATAATAGTCATATTTGAAATAATGATTATATAAGGGTTTAAATATTCTTATCACAATAATAGTAGCAAAAATAATAACAATAAGAACAGTAATAACTAATAATAATACTATAGTAATAATGTTGGTAATAAGGGCATTAGGAATAATATTAGCAATATTCGAACATTAAGTAATAATAATATTAAGGCTTAAGTATTCTTCTTCTATAATAAAAAAATGATAATATGCAAACTTCGATTTCAATAACAGTACTAATAATAACAACAACAACAACAACAATAAAAATAATGTTAAGAATAATACTAATAGTAATAATAATCAAAATGTATAGTAATATAAGGGTCCAAATATTTATATTAATAATAAAAAGTGATAATGGACAAAGTTAGTATTAACAATATTAGCAAGAAAATAATCATAATGATAATGGTAATAGTAATAATAATAATAACAGCAGCAACAACAACAACAAGGATAATCATAATAATACTAAAATTGTAGATCTCAATTAATAGTAGCATTAGTTAGAAATATTTCCAAAGTTAGGTTAAGTAATAATAATGATAATGATAATAATGATAATAATAATAATAATAATAATAATAATAATGGCATTAATAATAATAATATAGATAATACCATTAATATTATTAAAAATAACTAATACTTGTATAAAATGGGTAGGGTTGGGAAGGTTAGAGTAGCACCTAGGGACAGTGATGGCAGCAGCGGCGGCAGATGTGGGGATTGGAGGTGGTGGAAGGAGGAGAAGGAAAAGGAGAAGGAGAGGGAGGCATGGTGAAAGGGAGGTGTGGGGAGGTAGAGGAGGCTCCCCTGGTTGTTTTGGAGGGTAGAGGTGGTGGAATTGGCAACGGATGACAGTGCGAAGGGCGGCAGGGGTTGAGGAGGGGTTGATTGGGAGGGCAACTTTGCACGCCCGGGGTGGCTCGTGTAGGGAAAATTGAGGGGCGAGGAGGTTTTAGTTAGGTAGAGGGTGGTGCAAGGGGCAATTCTGGGGGTGGTTTGGCTAGCGGCAATGGGCGGCGGCGGTGGAGTGATCGTCTAATGGGGCGGTGGCGAGAAGGGGCAATTTATGGGTTTCGAAATAAAAAACCGAATTAAGGCAGCTTATGTGGTATTTATAGGCCGATTGTATGGGCAATGACAAGGGGAAGAAGACAAGAGGGATGTAGATGCCAGGCATGCCGCCCGTGGTGGTAGTTGAGGCGGTTCTGCCATGGTAGGGTCGAGGGAAGAGGAAAAGGGAAAGGGGTAGGGGTAGGGTGCTCGGGACAGGGGAAGGGGTCGGTTGGGGTCGAAAAAATGAAAGAAAGGTACGGGAGAGGGAGGGAAGGACGATAGGCAGTGATGGTGGCCGGCGGAGGGCGGGGTTGCTGCTCCTCGGTCGTCACCCGCGCCTCAGGGAAGAAGAAGGGTTGGGACCAGCGGTCTAGGGAGGAAGAAAGAAGAAAAGAAAAAAAAAAACTAGATCGGTTGGGAAAGAAAGAAAAAAAGGAAGAGGAGGTGCGGCAGGGGCCTAGGCCGAGCAGAAGGGAGAGAAGCTGGGTCGCACGGGGCGGGCTAGCCCAGGTTGGGGGAAAGAAGGAAAAAAAAAAGAAAAGGGAAAGAGAGGAAGAAAAGAAAAGGGAAAAAGAGGGAGAAAAAGAAAAGAAAAGAAAGGAAAAATAGGTGGGTTGAGTATTTTGGTATTTTTGGGTTATTTAAAATAATAATATTTAAAAAATAATAATTAATTTCTTTTTAGATTAATTTGGGCTAATTTTGAATAATAATTTTATTAAATCCCATTTTAATTAACAACACTTCCTAATTTTTTCCTAATTAAATTATTTATCATTATCCTCTTGATTGTCACTAAATAACTCCCTATATTTTAATAAAATAATTAATTTAATTAATTTTCCTAATAAATCCTATTTAGCTATAATATCCAGAATTAGAATTTTGGGGTATTTCAAGTGACCCCTCTTGAGTCTATGCAAGTGATTGATGATTCTATAGATGACTTTGCTACATATGATTACTTGGTCGAGGCAGAGTAATGTTGTGGTACTCTGGGGTTGGGGTCAGAGATAGTGTCTTTTGGACTTATTTTCCTACTAGTTTCTGTCAATGTTCCCTATAGCTTAATAATGTTCTATATTTCCATTATTTCCTTACATCAACACTTAACTCTTTTATGTTCTGTATTGCCAGTATCTCCTTTTACCAACACTTAACTCTTTTATGTTATGAAGTTTTTCTTTTTGTGATATGTTGGTTGTGCTTTTATCTTATTAGCCTTGCTAGTATAAGGCTGGTCGAGAGTCAGACTTATACTGATTATGGCAGTAACACCCCTCTCTTGTGGTGTATGGTTTTTAGAGATAAAACGAAAATTTTCAACTGTGATTTTTAGGGGTGCTACACGAATGGGGCTATTTATGTCCAACAAATCGATACAATCACAAATGTGGTTAAGAATATATTAAAAAACCATAATTATTACCATTTGAATTTAAGTTAAACGGACTAATTTAATCCAAGATATGTTGACCTATCCTTCATAGCTCAAATGGTATAACTAAAGGAGTTCAGATCGATTGGTCTAGAAATGTAATACATAAGAGGGGAAATGGAAAGTCAACATGGAAGGAATCTCCCAGCTAAGCATAATCGAGTCTAAAATCGAAGAAATGATCCTAGAAATGTACAGAGGAGAGAGGTGGAAGAAGATAAGGCTAAGGTTATCTCCCCCTTCCTCAATTGTCCCAATCGAATCCTTAGATCGATCTGAGATAGTATTTTCGGGGCAAATGCATCATGAAAAATGTTAAGAATCTTATAGGAACAATTTGCAATGGATTATCAAGGTTCTATTTTAGTATAAGAAATTTACCCAACAAATACACCCAACTCGACAAACCAATCAATCAATTTGGCTTACCAGTCGATTAGCTCCTCAACCAGTCAATCGGTTTGGTCGAGTAATAACTATTTTGCTGAAACGATGAACCGGTCAATCAGTTCATGGAACTAGTAAATAGGTTCGTCTGGAAACTTACTTAATTTAGTTTTCCAACCTCATTTCAAATCCAACTTTACCTCAAACTCAATCATAGCTCCAAATCAAAATAAAAAACCAACAAATGGCATAATTTCTCATATAGCAAATTTACAAAAAGATTGGGTATTACAATTGGGATATTTAAAAAAAAAACAAGGATAAGGTAAGGGAAATGAGGCTTAAACCTACATGAAAATGTGTGCAAGAAGGGCTGAATTGTGTGTGGTGCTCACACAAATGGAAATGTAGTTGTCTAAGATGCTCTCATAAGAGGGGTAGGGTAGTCTAAGGTTCTCACGTGGGGAAATGTTTGTTGCGTTAGGTTTGGTTGCTGGAGAAGAGAGGGAGATGGTGTATTTGTGGTTAGAAGATGGCATTCAAATATTGAGACATGAGGAGGCCAAGAGGTGGGTGTAGATATAGATCGGGTATGGTGCAAACAAAGAATGAGGGATTTGGGGGGGGGATTCGTGCAACACATCCATGGAATGGAGGCGTGTGGTGATGGTGATGCTGAAACTTGACTTAGGTAGGCTTGTGATTGTAGGCTAAATCGAAGAAATTTGGTCAAGGAAAGAGGATGTCACCCAAGGAAGAGGTGAACTATGGGAAGAGAAATAGAGAAAAAGGAAAAAGTTAAAGGAGGAAGAAGTTTAGAAATAAAGTTAAAGTCAAGTTTAAATTTAAGATTAAAAAACTTGAATAAAATTAAGAATAATAGTTACTTAAAATTAGAATTAAAATTAGATTTAAATTCATAATTAAAAATTATAATGAAATTAAAAAATACTAATTAATCATAATTAAGATTAGGTTTAATTCAGCGTTACATGCATGTTCCTGCATCACAGGTATTGTTGTTAAACAGTTCCTGCCTATAGAGCATTATTGGCTTTTTGAATTGTCAAAAGTGAAGCTGGATATTAGTATATTTTTTAGGTAAGGTAGTGCCCGTGAGTAGAGGACCTCCAGGTGCTGCTCGTAACAACAAATATCCCATGACAATTGCCAGCTTCCCTCAATAAACATAGGCACCGTCTGCCTGCTTCCAGTGATTGGGAACAATTTTTGATAAACATGGTTTGGTAAAAATAGAATTCGTATTTGAAACCAAAAATAGCGGGTTCCAATATTGCTGATAGCGAGACCATGTAAAGGTACACTTGATCCACCATCATGACATTAACTCATCACAACTTTATATCAACTGAATAACTCAACACAGAACCCATGTCAACTTTTACTCCTACAGGGACTTGTACAAAACAACCGTAACGTACTTGGATAAAAACCTCTGCGTTGAACCAAGTGCCACGACAGATGGACCAGGCTTCCCCTTCTGCATGTACAGATGGTTGAGAACAACATGCTGAGGCCTAGACAAAGGTCGTTGCATCTCCATTGATGACGATGGCACATTGAGCAGAGTCATTTGAAGGTGAGGAGGAACCATAGGTGGCTCCTTAGCAAAGTCCTCTGAGCTAAGCTGCACATTATCATAGCTTAGTTCTGGAGACTGTGGTGGTTCAAATCCAGAGATACTTTCCAGATCATCTGGAACAAATTCCTACATAAATCCATCCAAGAATAATGATCAGAAACATGAACAGAAGCCACTATTGTTATTTAGTTTCTAGAATATAATCACGTGAAAAGCACAGCAATGTTTAAAAATGCTACAGATACGATTAACCCATTAAAAAGTTGATAGGTATTGGAGTCCTAGCGCTAATCTCGACTATATAATGACACAAATATGCAATAAAAGTAGGATATAGTCAGAGTGTTAATTTATTATTGTTTATAAACGGTAGAAATAAATGGCAGAATCGGAGATAACAAAAAACAACTCCAACTACGCTAGACCAACAAATGAAGAGAAATACCAAGTCCTTGTTGGATTTGTGATACCAGCTTTAGGCTGTGTCGTGCATGGCTAGGGTTGAATTACCGTGACTAGCATTCTTGCCCTTAAAGACCTATTGTCTTGATATTTGATGATGAAGGTCGGGTTCCATTCCCCCATTCTCAATAAATAAATAAATAATACAGATGACTAACTCCTATAACATAACCCAAATTGGAAAGAATGCAATATTTTGTCCTAGATTTCATAGACCAATAAAATGAGAATTTTTAGCATAAGAAAAAAAGTTATTAAATGATATAGCATATGGATGACATTAATGCTTCACACAATCAATAACATATACTCATATTTTTTGAACACAATTCTTCAAATTTCTGGCAGTAATATTTTTCAGATAGAAATTGATTCCTAATTTGAAGATAGGGATATAAAAACGCACACATCAAGTGAACAAAGTAGAGGCTAAGGATTATGTAACAAAAAATCCAGGGGAATAGAAGAGAGAACAGAATGGTGGAGATGGACAATAGGACAGATCCAAAGTTTATGTTCGGATGGTTATTTAAGCTAGCTTATAGGTTACTTGAACCCAAACAAGCTCGTTAGACTAATTTCAAATGTGTTTGGATGACAAGCTTATTAGGCCTAAAAAGCTAATTGCAGTGTTGAGACGACAACCTTTACTGAGCTGAAAAACTCTTTCTTATGCTTTTAGCTTAATAAACTCCTAAAAACTTTTTAGCTTTCAGCTTTTAGATAGACCTTTAGCTAGTCATTCGAAACATACTAATATAGTAAACAGTATATGAGAGGATGACAAAGAGACAAAAATATTTGAATAGTTGCTATAGGAAAATTCGGAAAAGGTAATATAATTGTAATTAAATATCAATTAGGCATTCTAAGATAGCATTCATGGGTAATATTAGACGTCAGTTATTTGAGTGGAAGACAAATGGACCAGAAGAAACTGGATTTACTATGTAATCACGGTTGGTTTCAAAGGTTGATTACTCGATTATATTATCATTAAAGGTGGTTATTTATTAAAGGTGTGAGGAAAGAGAAGATACAAGAGTGAGAATGAGTGTGAAGTTAAGAAAAGGATAATAACCAAAAATTAGTAAATAAAATAAAATAAAATAAAAGTAAAGGTAAATTACCACAAACAAAAAAAATGACGTTCATCATAGAGTAACGATTTGTCCATTTAAAGTAAAATTGACCACAATGTGAAGCCAACACACTGCATTTGAACATAAACAGAATTCTGACAGAGATCAGTTCATAAATGTACACAGTTAACAAAATTTCAACACACAGAAGCTGCAGAACCATTAGAGCAATGACAATAACCACATTGAAGACGCAGAAGCATTCAGGAGAATAAATCCAAACATAAAACATTATTCAAGCCACTGAACTTTGATCTACATAATTAGTAATCAATCAACAATTCCCCAAGAATCATTGGAGCCTTGGTGCCCAATTCTCATCATGTTAGAGCCTAATCACCCGACAAATACTCAGTACTTGCTCTGTTCTCACTTACACTTCTCTTCTAAATAAACTCAATCTAAAAACAGGATGGTGATTTACATAATGAAATGGTAATCTTTTGATGGGAGGGGCATATGGGAATGACATAATATATCAAGATAACAAATTCGAAAACTATTTGGGACAACTTCAGGCACAAAAAGTTAACCTTAGCTTATGAATCAATTCCAGTTGAAGGCAGCTGCACTGGTATTGTCAAAACTTGCTTAAATTCCCCAAATCATAGAAAAGCAAAAATCAACATTTGCATTTAATAGCTGGAAAAATGCACCAACCAACCTTAAAATCTTAAATTAAGACGAAATATACAAAACATCATGTAACCCTAAGTTTTGACGGTCACATACCAAGTAACCCCATTAAGTAACCGTTAACTTGCAGTTAACTTGAAATTTTCAAATATTTGGCTGCAAAATGATGATTTTACCCCACCGATGTAACTTATCATTTCCCTCCATATTTTTATCCCTTTCCCTCCTTTTATTTTTAAAAAAATAAATAGCTATTGTTAACTTTAATATTATAGCTTTTTCTTTCCTTTTTTTTTTAGTTTCGTTTATTTTATTTTCATTTAATTTTTTTTCAATATTTTAACTTTAATAACAAGGACATCAAAATTAACAAATCGATCAGATATTATTGCTATTCATTTACTTTCATTTCATAACATAACTTTAATATTTCATTAATAAAAAATCAGATTTATTCTTTTCATTTTCTTCTTTTCCTTGTTCTTCTTCCTTGACACAAAGGAGCTCAACCTAGCTACCAACAACCACCTCAACTCCACCAACAATTGATGCCCTTCCATTCCAGCCAATCAATGACTAAGGTGTTGCCTACTATTAGAAATCACTGATGTGTCACTGCAGCTTCAACTTAAGCTTCAGCATGGACATGGAAATACTCGTCCAAGGAGCACAAATTTGACTCATAAAAATAACAATTTGACTCCACCACATATTTCCCTTCCACTAGAGCTGGACTTAAGGATCTGAGTCAAAAAGATGACTTTCTCCCATTGTGAGAAAGATTTCTTCATCAAATCCTTCTTTCATGTCTGTTAATCTTCACAAGTATCTTACAAGTTGAATTTATTTTTTGGTTTGCTACCATAGGAATTGTTTAGGAAGTCTCATGCTGCAGAAGGCTAACATGAATATGTTTCCTTTATATGTGGGGAAAAAAAGTCCATCCTACCATGGCACGTGTTATAGAAGATAGGGTTATACTAGCTACAAGGGCAGTCTGGACTATCCACAATCCTCATACACAGAAAATGCAATAAATAACACCCTTGATCCATAGTTCTAAGGGCATATTAAGCTCTATCATTACTCCGTAGATCATGGGTAATGGCTGTCTTTGGATTAACCGGAGAGCATACAATTAAATATCGGTCCCGATACGCAATATCGGCCGATATTTATCGGATTTTGGGTCAACCGATACGCGAGATTGGCGATACGCGATGGATTTAGAATTTCACATATTTATCGGCGATATATCGGTTATCAACCGATATTTGCCGATATTCTACCGATATTTACCGATATTTGCCGATATTCTACCGATATTTACCGATATTTGCCGATATTTACTGTATTTGCTAATATTTATTGTGAAAAAAGAATAAAAAATCACGCCGCGACAACCGCGGCATATAAAATATCGTTCGCGACGCTCCGATACCGCGACAACGCGACTGCAACCGCAATTGCGACCGCGATCGCGATTTTATTGCTTGCCGGAGAGCACCCTTATTCATCTACATCCCGACATTGCTACAAGGATAAGGTTCAATTGGCTTCTGCCCACGTACTTTGGTTTGAGCCCCCTCTGTCATGTGCAAACATATTCAATTTGGGAATCGGAGCGCCAGAATATAAAGCTCTATCATTTCTCCAGAGATCATGGGTAATGGCTGTCTTTGGATTAGCAGGAGAGCACCATAATTCATCTAGACTCCAACATTGCTGCAAGGATAAGTTTTAACTGGCTTCTGCCCACATACTTTGGTTTGAACACCCTCTGTCATGTGCAGACACATTTAATTTGGGTATCAGAGGGCCTGCTACACTTTTGAGGTACACAGCACCACATATGCTTTACAGATAAACATTATGCACAATAAATTGTTATCAGACATACGTAATGTAGACACAAGGCCTCATCAAATAGCAATAAAGAGAAAAGGTAAACTTAAGTTGTAGCCTTAAAATGTAAGGAAAGAATACTAAGGCAGCAAGCAGCAGAGAGTTGGTTCAGGTGGCTAAACAGTGGCAGTCAAAATAATGATAAAGCACAGCTAGAAAATAATAAGTAAAGTGCTCAGTTATTTAAGCATTAAAATGGTAATAAACAATTGAAAAAATTTAAGGCTTCAATTGAGAATGGCTTCAACTATGTAAACCATAACATTTTCAGGTAACAACCTAATATGATTTGAAACCTATTATATTTCCCAAATGCTCTCAATTCTTTCACACCAAAAAGAAAAAAAAAATGCCTGTCTAAGTTATGAAATGGGATGCGACAAACAGGTTAAAAAACAGTCATGCATCAAAAAGTAGAATTATTGCCCCTTGGCCCCCCTCTCACTCACACATTCATGTCTCCTGAAGTTATCAAAATACAGATATAAAATTCACCTTTCTCATTCATGCCTCCTCCACCCCCTGCGCCCAACACACTATCCCCTTCACTAATCCTATATAATTGATTTGTTTTCTTGTTTAACAATTTAAAATTAGATCAGTTATTTTTCTTTCAATAAGTCATAAAAAAAATGTTAAAAGGGATCAAATGTGATAAAATAAAAAATAAAAACTAGTCATCTTAATTTCTATCAATGTCAAAACATCTATGAGGTGATGATATTATAGATTGGAAGGTGATAAGAAAGCTGGTCATCTTAATTTCTATCCATAATTGAACACCTCTACCTCATATAATTAAACATCAGTCCCGATACATAATATCAGCTGATATTTTTTGAATTTTGGGCCAGCCGATGCATGAAATTAGCAATACGAGACGGTTTTAGAATTTCATGTATATATATAGGTTATCGGCTGATATTTGCCTATATTTACCAATATTTACTAATATTTGTTGTGAAAAAAAAAAACACCATGACATATGAAATATCGACACCCTGATACTGCGACACTGCAATCGTGACCGCAGTTTTAATGCTTGCTATACCTTAATAAGGCACTTACAAAATTCTACCAAATCAATAAGGAATTTACCAGCAAGTCAAGAATGTTGTAATAATTCCCCAACTCATCCTGTGCCCATGGCAACTCAGGAGCATAGCGCCTCTGCCCATCAACAATAAACCTGTATCGATAAACTCCAGATGGAAGGACGTTCAGGAGGGTAAACTCTTTCCCTGATCTCTGCAATGACTTCCTGATAAACATGGTTTTTAAAGCCTGAATCAAATATCAGCTAACCAGACAGGAATCAATGAAACATTTATTAATGAAATGTGAGGAAGGCGTAAAACCTGGTCTTCCAGTCATCCCATGACCCCTCCACGGCCACTTCCTTGCCACCATAGCTCCATGTGATCATCGTTGGAATCTTTTGCTCAAAAGAAATCTCTTCTTCAGAAGAGGGACCAGCATGCATCCATGATGGGTTTGGAATCTGGAGTTCATCAGGCTTTTGCAAAGGAAGAACAGGGTTCTGAATTGGCCAATATGAAAATAATCAGTAGCCAAAATTGAGTTATGTTGTCACATCAATAGGAGAATTATATTTCAAGATCTAAACAAACAAGAAAAACATCAATAATACAGTTCTAAGAGCTTCAGCATGACAAACGAAAACATCCCAAAGAAAGAACAAAGGCAGCTTGGATAAACCAGAACGTATTAAAGCACGTCAACCATTATTTCCACAATAGATCCGCAAAGTCAACCAGGATTCAAGTACAATCTAGGAGCGCAGATGAGATAAATAGATACATGTACACTCTTGGAGTGCAGATGAAGTGAATAAAACTTGACTGTGACTTGGCTGGTTATGGTTTTTGAGGCAGAATACTAGACTTGCTAAGTCAAGCTAACTGAGGTCAATCAACTAAGTAAATGCTAACCATTGAAAAGCACAGCAACCAACTCGAGCTGATAAATAAATCAACTGATAGCCAAGAATATATCTCAATAAAAATGTATTTTTACAATTTATCAAAATTTCTCATCACAAAACATATCAAGTACTGTAAAAGTGATCTTGCAGAAAAAATCAATCAAACAACCAATTCAATCAGTAACATGTAAATACCTATTAAATCAGATGAAAAAGAAAGGAAAAGTAAACTTGACAAGAATAATGAAATCGGACTAAAATTTGTTGAAATTCCTTGAACTAGCATTACAATTTACAGGAATTCTCAGAGCTTCAACCAGGGACTTAAAATAATGCATAAATAAACAGGCGAGAGAGAGAGCTAAACCTGAGAAGTGAACATGAGAGGAGATTGAGCAGCTCTAGGGCTTTGAGGCGGAGACTGACCCATCAGCACCAGAGAAGCAGCAGTTCCCTGAGCATCAGCACCGCCAAAACCTTCTTCTTCGTCTTCAACCAATCCAAACTCAGATGGCCTTCGACCACTCCCATCTTCCGTCCCATTCACATTTCCCATCCCTCCAATTGCCAATTAGTACTAGTTATTCGCAACAATCCCACCCGCTCACTCACTTATTCAAATCAGAGATTCCAGTTAATACTTTAATCTTCTGGACATATTACCCAAAAAAAAAAAAAGGGAAAAGAAGTAACACAAGTACGACAGTTCAGTTCATCAAGAAGCAAAATAGAGTTGGATACATAGAATTGGAAAATTTCAGAGTTGCAAAAGCCAAAGGGAAACTATAAGACTTTGTTAATTGCTACGATGATGCATCATGAAAAAGATAAGAAGAGAAAAAATTTGGGGGAGAGAGAGGGGTAACGGGGGTCGAGGTAGAGTGGTAGTGTTGAAGCTTGTATGCGTCTATTTGGGCAAAATGAAGAAACTGACTCCAACGGGGGCGATGGATCTAAGGAATGTTTGGACCAATAAAATGCGGAGGGAAGTGTGTGCGGGCGGCAATGATTATTGGTTGGGTGGTGGGTTATAGATGCTGAGTGTTGCAACCTATCTTTGGTTACGCGTACGAAACCCACAAATTGGGGAGAGATGAAGCAATATATATATTTATATTGAATATCTAACGAGAATTAACACCGAAAAACTAAGAATTAGTACTCAATTATTCTTTAGAAGCTATTATTAATAGGTAAAAAAACTATTTTAAATAATTTAAGAAACTATGATAATATTTTTTTACCTAATAATAAAGATATTGGAAGTTTTCGAGTTCGTTGAACACGCTGCACTCGCGAACCAATCTCGTCTTTGCAATGGGAAAGATGTAGAGGAAAAAGGTAAGGTAGGTCGGTAGTTCAGCCAGAAGTAGTCGACTATCACCGCCGGAAAAGCGGGTAACTAACCCATGTAATGATGATGAACGGTGTGATAAGGACGCTAATTCAATTTCGCCGAAAGAATTTCCTTCTCATCCTTTGATTGAGGAGAAGGAGAAGGGGGTGAATCGATCGGTCAATCGATATAACTCTTGCCGAAACTGAAAAAGGAGAAGACCATAGATTCAACCCTGATTGTTTACAATTCTAATATGGAAGATTTGAATCAACCATCTCGAACAAAACATGTGACTAATTGGAAAGACATCTTGATCAAGAATCGCAAAGAGGAAGGGGTCCTTAACCTCTCTTCCCCTCCTCCTGTGATCATAAATGGTGAAGCCCAAGCTCAGTTACAACAATTTGAAATTGAGATTGAGGAGAGAAAATGGGCTTATACTCTAGTAGGAATGGTTGCAAGATTTCAACCTTCTCATCTTCAACTAGTCAAATATGTCAAGGAAAAGTGGACAAAGATTTCAACTATTCCTCAAATTTTCTTGCATGACCAGGGCTTCTTTCCTTTTAGATTCGATAATAAAGCTGATTTTCTGTCTATCTTGAGAATGCCTTACTAGTGCTATGGAGTTCGGCCTTTGCTTATAAAGACGTGGAACCCAAATGAATCATTGCCTTTGTGGATTACTCTTCCTGGACTCCTTGTAACTCAATGGTCTGCAGATTCCCTTAATAGAATTGGTAGTTGTATTGGAGTTCCTATATGTGCAGACAAGGTCACAGCCACAAAGTCAAAAGTCTCTTTTCCTAGATTACTTATAGAGGTGGATGTTAGTCTCCCCATCATTAAACATATAATTGCTAAATGGAAATGTGAGAAGTTAATCTGTTCATTATGAATGGAGGCCAAAATTATGTCCAAAATGTGATAGAGTAGGCCATGATCTGAATGCTCACTTACCTAAGGTAATGCCGGAGAAGGAAAAGCCTATTCAAAAGGTTTGGCAAGTGAAGAAGCCAATTCCACCTAAAAAAAAATAGGTAAATTCAAAAAGTGAAAGAAAACCTAATCAGGGTCAGTTTGGTGAAGTGACAAAACAAGCCAAGGAAATAAATGTAGGACAAACATCTAGTTGTAATGAAGATGATATACTAACCATGTGTGACCCTATAAATGCTGAGCAATACTTAAATAGAATAGAGACAAGGAAGAGCAAAGAGATTTTCATTGAACCTGGAGGGGATAGTAAACAGAATAATATTATACCCTTACTACCATTCAAATGAATCTTGTTGTGTGGAATGTTAGGGGTATAAATAGACCCCTAAAGCATAAGCTAGTTAGTAGATGTATTAAGTATAATAGGTTTCATATTGTTTACTTATTAGAGACTCATGTGAAAGAAAAAAAAATGCATATTGTTTTGAAGATTTTCTATAATCAATATTCTGTCATTCACAACTATTCTTCCCATTATAATGGTAGGATTTGGATCCCTTGGAGAGCTGAATCCTGAAACTCTAAGTCCTTGATATTTTTTTATCAGGTTATCCACTGTTATGTAGATTTGCATGCTGGAAATCATTTTCATCTTTCAGTAGTGTATGCTCATAATAATAGGAGAGCTAGGCAATGTTTGTGGTCTCAGCTAGTGAACTTTCATTATGCAAACAGAAGGAGTTTGGTCATGGTGGATTTTAATGTGGTTCTCTCAGCCTAGGAGAAATCTAGTGGCAATGCTCATACAGTAGATATGGATGATTTTGTGGACTGTTTTTGTTCTTGTGGTTTAAGGTAACTTCAAACTTCTGGTCCTCCTTTTACTTGGTCTAATATTCAGTTAGGTTCTGCAAGACTCTATTGTAAGCTTGATAGAGCTCTTGGAGATAAAGAATGGCTTGAGAATTTTAATCATTTTTGGGTTGAGGTTGTTGAGGATTGCATCTTTGATTATTGCATACTACAATTAAGGGGTTATCATCTAGGTAATAATGGGGCTAAACCATTCAAATTTTGCAACTTCTAGACTTCTTCTCCTAATTTCTTGCAATGTGTGGCTCAGAATTTGAACCATCCAACTCAAGTCTCCAAGCACTATAAGTTGGTTGCCAAGCTTAAATATCTAAAATAGGTTTTAAAGCAATTCGATTCTAATCATTTTGGCAACTTAAGCAGGAAAGTAAACCAAGCAAGAGAAGATTGGCTTCAATATAGCCATGCCCTCCAATCTTCCCCTACAGATGATGATTTGCAAACTCAAGAGAGTATTTTGAGAAAAAAAATGGTGGCAACAAGCTAAGTTTGAAGAGAATTTCCTTCATCAGAAAGGTAGGATCCAATATATCAAGTTGGGGAATGGAAACAATGCGTTTTTTTTTTCATGCAAAAATTACAGAGAGAAGGAGATATAATAACATTTATACCCTATATGATAGCACAGGGACAAAACTTACTTCTCAAATGGAGATTAGCAATGAGATTCATAAATTCTACACTAGCTTGCTGGGATCTTTAGTAACTATCCTTGAGATGGTGCACCCTGATATTATAAACCAAGGACTATTCTACATAATGACCAGAGAGCTCATTTATCAAAGCCTGTTATAGATAATGAGATTAAAGCAGTTGTTTATAGGATGAGGGATAACAGGGCTCCTAGCCCCTAATGGTTTTAATGCTCATTTTTACAAATCTACTTGGTCCATTGTGGGGGAGGATGTCATTGAAGCAGTAAAGCATTTCTAGGAAATTGGGTATTTGTTAAAATCATTGAACAATACTTCTCTGCACCTAATTCCCAAAAAATCATCTCCTAGAACCATGAATGAATATATGCCTATCTCTTATTGCAATGTTGCTTACAAAATTATTTCTTTAGTTCTTACTAAGCATTTGCAGGACATTTTACCCTCTTTTGTCCATGGTTCTCAAACTGCTTTTGTTGAAAGGAGATGGATTGGTGAAAGTGTCTTATTGGCTCAAGAGCTTCTAAGGAAATATAACAGGAGTCAAATTAGCCCTCGAATAATGTTAAAAGTGGATTTAAGAAAAGCTTATGACACTATAGAATGGAGTTTCATCAAGTACCTTCTAAATGCCCTTGGTTTTCCCTATCATTTTACTCAAATAGTTATGCAATGTGCTTCAACCACTCAGTTTTCCATTAGTTTAAATGGTAAGCTTTGTAAACCTTTTAAGGGTAGTAGATGGCTAAGACAAGGTGATCCTTCATCTCCATCTCTTTTTGCTAACTATGGAGTGTCACTCTCATCTTTTAAAGACTTTGTGGGATGATAAACTCTTTAGAGGGCACCCTGAATGTAAGTTTGCAAAAATCATTAACCTCAGTTTTGCAGATGACCTCCTTATTTTCTCTAAAGGCCACTTCAAGTCTACATAATTAATTAGGGACATTTTGAAGACCTTCTAACTCACCACAGGTCTACAAGCTAACCCTGAGAAAAGTAGTGTGTTCTTTAGTGGAGTAAATGAGGCTACAAAATATCAGATTTTACAACTGCTGAATTTCAAAGAAGGAACCCTTCCTTTCAAATATCTAGGCATTCCTCTCAACCCTAGATCTCTTAAGATAACTCAATACCAACCTTTGATTGACATAATTATACAAAGGCTAAAATCCTGGACTGTTAAGCACCTAAGCTTTGTTGGGGAAATTCAACTGCTTCAATGTGTTATTTTTGGCATAGAAAACTATTGGATGCAGAGAATTTTTATGGAACAATATGGATCTCCAAAGGAAGAAAGCTCCTGTGGCCTGGTTGAAAATCTATGTACCTAAAGAAGATGGTGGTCTGGGACTCAAGTAGCTCATTCACTAGAACTCGGCTTGTATGGCTAAATACCTTTGGAAGCTCATTGAGCCTAAAGAAATATTATGGGTTAAGTGGATGCATGAAAGTTATATCAAAGGGAGAGATGTATGGCAGGTGAAGGAGAAGGTTGAATACTCCTGGATTTACAAACAATTGCCAAGAATTAGAGATCAAATTAGACCACACTATACAAACTATTGTATCTCTGGGAGGTTGAGCACTAACTTGGTTTATCATACTATCAGAATTATTATGCCAAAGGTTTCTTGGAAGTCCTTTGTCTGGAATCATAGTGGTCTGGAAAGACATAAATTCTTTACTTGGCTGCTGTGTCATAATGCCCTTCCTATTAAATCAAAATTGTTTAATTGGGGGGGGGGGTCACTGCCGATAACATTTGTGAGTTGTGTAGAAATGATGAAGAAGACATCAACCATTTGCTACTTTATTGTCATGGTGCTAGGGTCCTTTGGAATTATATCCTAAGATGGCTGAAAATAGAGAGATATACTACTAATTGGAATAGTTGCATTGATCAAATGATTAGTAAGACCACAGGGAAAGGAAAAAAGATTATTTTGAGAGCTGTTTTCAATGCCCTTCTTTACCATATTAGGATTAATAGAAGCAAGGTTGTTTTTCAGCTGCTCCAAAGAAATCCTAGAGTTACTATTAGACAGATTATTTCTGAGATTTTTGTTAGATTTAGTGATGCTAAAAATGTTCATATTAAAAAGTACTTAAGTAGTCTTAATAGATGGATGGTATGAGTTGACTAGGGGTATGCCCCTTATGATTTTATAATTGAAACTCTTTTTACCTCTTTCCTTTTTTGGTAATAAAATCCTTAATTAATTACCAAAAAAACTATAATATTTAGGTATAGGGAAAAATATGGATATATTAAAGTACTTTCGTATCCTCTAATTTAGTCAAGATATTTATTGAAAAGATACTCTTTTATATGTTGGATTGTTATCTTTCAAAGGTTACAAATTAAGGATCAAATAATGTATTATATAATGCATGTGGATATATCATTTGTGTCCTTGTAGTGAATAAGATGAAAGTCACTCATACCTTTTCTTTCATTGTGTGTATGCTAGAAACATTTGGTTGTCTTTTGTGCACAAGTAGAGTGTAAGTAACATCTCACCAACAAATATGAAGTTATGCAATGAGCCACTATAGAAAGAAGAAGACCAAGAGTAAAAAAACACATAATTTGTGTCATGGTTATTGCTGCCATCTACTATATCTAAAGAAAGAGAAAGAGAAGGCTTTTTAATGATGAGCAAAAAGATGTCAAGATTTTATAAAAACATCTCCTTTATGATTTAACCTGGAGGATGACTTAATTTCAAAATTGTAAATATTATACTAGATTAATGGGATGTATAGATTCTCTAACCTATCCTAATTTTCTAATAAATAAATTTTTTATACATTTTAGACCATTTTAATCTTTATTTTTGGTATTTTATTTGAACGATATAAGATGATAATTATAATTTTATGCTAAGTGATAATAATTCCATATATTTAATTATTCGAGCAAAAATGATATAAAATTATGGGATTAAGTTATGAGATTACTTATTAATTCCTTTAATTTTAATTTATAGGTAAAATTAGAAAATAAAACATAAAAAAGAAATAGGAAACAATAATGGGAGAATAGGCCACGGAAAATAAAAAATGAGAAGTAAAGCTTAGGCCTAGCAAAAGAGAAAAGGGCATAAAGAAGCGATGGAGGAAGGAAGGCTCATGCCTGAGAGAGAAAGAGGAGGTTTGGACAGAAGAAAGAAAAAAAGAAAAATAAAATGTCTAGGCTAAGAAGAGGGAGGCAAAAAAAAGGGGTTGCCCATGATAAAACAAAAAAAAAGACTGAGAAAAAAATAAATAATACTAATAGGGCAAAAAGGGCGGGAGAAAAGGGGGAGAAGGCTTGGCAAAAGAGGACACATGAAGAAAGGAGGGGACAGTAAAGGGGAATGGGCGAGAAAGAAAAAGAAACAGGGCAGAAGAGGAAAGGAAAAACCTGATGACATAGGAGGAATGAAAGGCTAGAGAAAAGACAACATAAGCAATAGTTAGTAGGACTAGGCATGAAAAAAAAAGACAATAGAGATAGACTATGACCAGAAAATAAAGGAAAAAAGATTAATGAAGTCTAATTTAGATTAAAGTATATAATTTTTTAACTTAATAAATTGCTCAATTTTCATTCATATTTATTTTGAGTTATTTTTTCTATTTATTTAAATAATTTTTACTAGGAAATTTATTGAAACCCTAGATTATAGTTTGAGATATAATATTAATTTTCTTTGTTTCATGAAATTTTCATTTGACTCTAATTTAATTACTATAATTTATATGTGTCATTCTATTGAGTATGATTTACATAGTGTATGCCTTTTTTTACCTTCCTTATATTGACAATATATAGGATTATATGCTTGTTAGGTGGCTATGTAAATATGATAGAATATATATAAATTGCAGCTAGGTTAGATAATAATTCACTTAATAGTTTTATTATTTTAACCAGAGTAGTAAAATATTTAAATACGTGTAGATCAAAAGAGAGGAATACAACTAGATACGTTTGAAGTACTAATTTGGGTACTTACACTGATATCCTTCTAATTATACTTAATGATTTAAATTTAGTTAAATATAGGAGTTGTTTATTGATACTATACTGCTAGAATTTAATAGGATTTAATATTGGTGATTTATCATATTAATTATTTAAGGGAAGTAATATAAAGTTTATAGATATGCTTGTGGTGTGCAACTTGTCAGACTCTTTATTCTGATTAATAGATGACATAGAAATTATGATTATATTTTGACTTAGTCTAGCGGTGGATTTTGACTTCCCTAGTACATTCGATATATTGATATTCACGCATATTTACTTTCTTATTTTATTTTATTTACTTTTTATTATTTTCTATTTTAAAACCCCCATAATTATATTTTTTTTATTATTGATTTTTTGTGTAATTTATAGTATTTTATTTTATTATTTGAGATCTAACTAAATTTAGGTATGCCCTCTCAATCTCCAATCTCAAAGGATACCCTTATTTACTAATACTATAATTGATGATAAGAGGGTTTAAATTGTGTGACTACTACAACCAAACCATTTTCCTAGATCATAAGTCCTTTAAAACTTTGAGATTGTAAGTTTCACTTTATTTTACTTTTTTTGGAAGTAACAAAATCACTTTACTTATAAAAAAAAAGATAGTAACACTTTTGTAAATAATGTGTTTTTATATTTTAGCTTTAAAAGCTAACTACAAAATGGGGTGAAAATGACTTTTAGTAGGTAGAAGAAACTTCTATAAATCTCTTAGGAAGGCATAGCATTTTGAGTACTAAAAAGAAAATTGGTGGTATTTTTTTTAAATATTAGGTATTTATGTTTTAAGATAGGAAACTACCCATAATAACTAGTAGAAACTACCTCTAATGGGTAGAAAAACCTACAGTAAGTTTCTCAAAAAACTATAATATTTGAATGCAAGGGAAAAAAGCAGTGGGATTTTGGTAAATATTAGAAATTTATACTTTAGGTTAAAAAACTACCCGTAATAGGTGGTAGATATTATTCATAGTAGATGTAGTGGAAAATATTGTAAGTAGCTTAGAAAACTAGGATAATTCCTAATTCTTACTATAAAAGGGTGATTCTCACCAGATACACTTCCGTATATATGTATATTACATTTGTATATAATTTGAAGAAAAATAAATACCAAAATGAAAATGTAGAAGTATTTATATGCATTAGATGTTATATCTGTCCACCATGATTTACTATATTTTGCAAAAATATCAAATGGCCAATATTAAAGACATTAAGATCAAGAATAAAAATAAAATCATTCGATAACCAAAAGAAAAACCAATATCACAATACAAAATTATGAATTCAAGGAAAGCCAACAAAATCAAAGATGTACCAAAGAGTAACACAAAGTATTAGCAATATGATAAGAAAATGGGATCATGTGTGATGAAAGCTAAAAATTTAGATAGGAAAGAGAAAAAATAATGAATGATAGCATTTAAAAAAAAGGGAAAAGGATGGAGAACCAAATATATCATTTAAAGAAGAGACGTTCCAACATAATTATAGTTACATTACAACTTCAAATAATGGAGAAACTTAATTTAAAAACAAAACTTAAGAAAACTAATCATGAAACATGGAGAAATTTAGATAGAAAACAAAACTATAGTGATTTAGCAAATCTAGCTAAAATACATCTTGCATGTTAGAGAGTGGGTGTTAAGAGATGGATTGTAATACCCCCATATCTCCAAACCTTGATTTATTTGAAACTATATCCTTAAATTATTTTAAAAAATATTTCATAAGATAAATAGGTTTGAAAGTTATTTGATAACAGTCAACTAGTGGCTAATGAAATCCCCTTGTTATCTAGCAAATGGGGTTTTTGGTTTTAATCATATCAATCGACCGGTATGTCATACTAATTCATTAATATGGATAATGGTTTTGCTTATCTTTTGTGTAATCCCTTATACTTTTATGGAATTTATTAAATGAACAATTTTTATGTTTAATAATATTTCATAATTTTTGATATTAATTTAGAACTATTATTGTGTTTCATGGAAAGTTGGATTTGAATAAAGTTGGAAAAATAAATTAAACAAGTTTTTTGATGGACTGATCGAATGTTTTATGATTCAATCGATTAGTTCATTATTTTAGCAAAATGGTTTTTTCTCAACCAAATAGATTGATTAGTTTGGTGGAACAGATTGATTGGTATGTAGAATAATCAACTAGTAGGCCAAACTGATCGACTAGTTTATCAAGTTGAGTACATTTTCATAACTCAATTTTTTGGAAAATTTTCTTATACCAAAATGGAACCTTGATAACCCTATTCCAA
Organism: Tamarix chinensis; assembly: GCA_030549775.1. Lineage (NCBI taxonomy): Eukaryota > Viridiplantae > Streptophyta > Magnoliopsida > Caryophyllales > Tamaricaceae > Tamarix > Tamarix chinensis. The sequence goes on along the minus strand of CM060177.1, from coordinate 56,746,128 downwards.
ATTATTCTTAAAGATTCTTAGCTTTTCTTATAATTCATTTGGCCCAAAATACAACCTCAAACTAATATGATAAGTTTGATTTGGACAATTGAGTGGGGAAGAGAACCTCAGCTTTGTCTTCTTCCACCTCTCTCCTCTGCATGCCTCTAGAATCATTACTTTAATTCCAGACTTGATTATGCTTAGTTGGGGTATTCCTCCTTCACTGAATTTCCATTTCCCCTCTCATGTTTATCATTTTTGGACTAAATCAACTTGCACCTATCCAAAATTACTATTTTAGCTCTAGAAGATAGGTTAGTCTATCTTAGATAAAATCTGCTCATTCAACTCAAATTCGAACCGTAAGAATTAGGGTTTTTGATTTGTGCCTGACCAAATTTGTGATTATATCGATTATTGGCTATAAATAACCCTAATAGGCCCTTTTATTCACCTTTCTTTCAACCACAAAAAATACCTTTTCCATATAGCATTTGAGTTCTCCCCTCTCCACCTTGAGCCTGCATTCAAATTCTTTTGCTCTTCTAATCCTTTCTCTAGCTCCCTCTTCTTTTTATTATTGTTAAATAACAAAGAGTTAGATTTAGGATAAGTTTGAGTTATTTTTAGTAGAATCTTCCTTTGTTTTCTCTTTTATGTAGTATATCCAGTATTCCCTTTCTATTTTGAGTTGTGGTTGTGGAAAATCATTTAATGATTTATGAGTTTAAGTATTTTTGTTTTTAAGGTTTTGAAAGTTAAGGATTTCCATCGATTGAGTTTTCTTATTTGAGGAAATTATTATCTGCATCAAGTAAGTCATTATTACTTCTAAAATGTGAATTTGTAAAGCTTGTATGTTATCAAGCCTTTAAAGATGGTGTGGATAAAAGTGGAGAGAAGCATAGGATCTAATCACTAATTTTTTTTTATCATCCATGGTTTGAAGTTGAAAAAAAGAGGACTGGTTAAATGCTGATTAAACTAGGTCGTGTGCAGACTTGAAGTCAAGTCTGAATACTTTGCATGTTGTAATTCATTCAAAGGCTCGAATGAAGAAGGAAAAAACCCTAGGTTTTCCTTAATCGAAAGAGAATCCAAAGAGAGGATAAAACGTAGGATTTGGTGGTTAATTTTGTGTTCAAAAAATTTTGTATATCATTCATGCCATGCATGTACAAGTTAGGCCTTATATAAGGGAGGGAGACCAACTACAAGGCCCTAAACCAGTTGAGTTCCCCTCTTAATTCAAATCATTTAACTCACTTGAATTAAGCCCATATAATAACTAAAATTACTCATAATATCATCATCTAAATGATATTAATGACTAATCTTACAAAGCCACACAATCAACCATGGTATATACATGAAATTACAACAAAACCCTAGCTTACATGAAATACACTTAGGGTTTACAACAAGTTGAATATAACTAATGATAACATCACTATATCTTATTGTAGAGTCATTCCATGTATGCCATAGCCTTGCATGATTTGAATGCTTGTACACATTAAGTCTCATTTGATGTGTTAACATCTTCTCCTTGAAAATATATAATATACCTACAAGAATATCTTGAATCATTTTCAATACCAAGCATAGACATATTATCAAGAATATTTAAAATGATTGGCTCCAATATTAAGAAAGCTAATTCTTCCTTACCTTGAGAATCAATAGAAATATGAGAATCATTAGATGCCCCTACATCATTCTCACAAGTTGAGAAGAATTTTCCCTCAAATTATCATCAGTATAATAAGGAGACAAATAACCAATATTAAAAGTTCTTGAAATTCCACCATAATGATATGGAAGTTCAAGTTCATAAGAATTATCCCCAAACTTTCTTAGTATTTTAAAAGGTCCATCAGCTCTTGGCATTAGTTTATTTTTACATAAATTAGGAAATCTTTCTTTACGAAAATGTAACCAAACTAAGTCACCAGGAGAAAATACATGTGGGTTTCTATGCTTATTCGCTTAAGATTTATACTTGGCATTAGCTTTTTCAATATTAGTTTTTATTTTCTAATGAAGCTGTTGAAAAATTTAACTCTATCCTTAGCTTCATAATTTTGTAATTCACCTTTTTTTAAAGGAATCATATTGATAGGCATGTGTGGATTCACTTCATAAACCACCTCAAACGGACTAGTTTGAGTAGTACTCGATGGACTTCGATTATAAGCAAACTCCGCATAAGCTAACTTAACATCCTAATCCTTAGTACTTTTATTAAATAAACCTCTTAATAATGTACCAAGATTTTGATTAGTTACCTCAGTTTGACCATCCATTTGTGGATGATGTGAAGTGCTAAATAATAATTTAGTACCAAGCATATGCCATAAAGTTTTCAAAAGTAACTCATAAACTTAACATCCCGATCTGAGACTATGCTTTTAGGCACACCATGAAGTTTAACAATCTCTCTAAAATACAAGTCAGCAACATGCGTGGCATCATTGGTTTTATTGCATGGAATAAAATGAGCCATTTTAGAAAACCTATCTACTACCACAAGAATAGAATCTCTACCAAGTTCTGTTCTTGGTAACCCTAGGATAAAGTCCATATTAACTCCTTCCCATGGTTTATTAGGAACTGGTAAAGGTGTGTATAAGCCTTTATGAAAGTAACTTTTACATTTTTGACATGTAGGACATCTACTTATCATAGCTTGTACATTTTTAACCATTCGTGGCCAATAGAAATTTTCTTGTAATAATTCCATAGACTTATGTATACCAAAATGTCCTGCAATGCTACATTCATGTATTTCTTTAATCAGTAAGTCTCGAATACTAGATCTAGGAATACAAAGTTTATTTATTCTAAACAAAAATCCATCTTGTATGACATAATTACCATGGTATCCACTTTCTTTACATGCACTAAATATATCATTAAAATCTTCATCTTTAGGATACAATTCTTTAACATTTCGAAACCTATGATTTTTGCAACCATAATAACAAGTAATGTAGATCTACGAGAAAGAGCATCGGCTACTACATTTTCTTTTCCATCTAAATGTTTGATAGAGAACACAAAGGATTGTAAGAAACTCACCCACTTTGCATGTCTCGGATTAACTTTCTTTTGACTATGTAAGTATTTTGAACTTTCATGATCTAAATGTAATACAAAGGGTTTTAGTCTCAGATAATGACTCCATGTCTCTAGACTCCATATAATGGAAAATAATTCCTTGTCATAAGTTGAATAGTTAAGTTTGGCTCCATTCAACTTTTTAAAGAAGAATGTTATACGTTTCTTTTCATGTGAGAGTACTCCTCCTATTCCAACTCCACTAGCATCACAAGTTCCTTAAAAAAAAAAGATTAAAGTTGGGTAAGGATAATACAAGGGCATTACAAAGTTTAGTTTTGAGGGTTTCAAAGGGTTGAGTAGCTTCTTTTCCCAATGAAATTCACCTTTTTTCATGAGTTGTGTAATAGGTGTAGCTATAGTAGAAAAATCCTTAATGAATCTTCTATAAAAACTAGCTAACCTATGAAAACTTCTCACATCATGAACATTTTTAGGGATAGGCCATTCTTGTATAGCTCTAATCTTATTAGGATCTACTTTAATACCCTCACCACTAATAATATAGCCTAGGAAAACTACACTTGGAAGCATAACATCACATTTCTCAAGTTTTCCATAAATTTTAGCTTCCCTTAGCTTATCAAACAATTTCCTCAAATGCACTAGGTGATCATGACCATTTTTGCTATACACAAGAATATCATCAAAATATACAACAATAAAATCACCAAGAAAAGGTTAGAGAACTTCATTTATAAGTCTCATAATTGAGCTAGGTGCATTACATAACCTAAAAGGCATAACCATCCGCTCATAGAGACCATATTTAGTTTTAAAAGCAGTTTTCCACTCATCTCCATCTCTAATCCTTAGTTGATGATAACCACTTCTTAAATCAATTTTGGAAAATACTTGTGCACCATAAAGTTCATCTAGCATATCATCTAACCTAGGCATAGGAAAACGATATTTGATAGTAATGTTATTCACTACCCTTGAATCTATACACATACGCCAAGTACCATCTTTTTTAGGCACTAGTAAAGCAGGAACACTACAAGGACTCATACTTTATCTCACAAATCCCTTATCTATAAGCTCTTGGATGTTTTTTTTGTAATTCCTTAGCTTCCTCTGTGTTACATCAATAGGCTGGTTTATTTGGAAGAGGCATTCTAGGAATAAGATCAATGGCATGTTCTATACCTCTTTTAGGTGGTAATCTAGGAGGTAAATCATTAGGAAACACATCATGATATTCATCAATTAGCTTAACTGGATTAGGATTTTCAATTTATTGCTCCCCAAGTTTAGAATCTTTAGCAACTAAAGCATAGCAAATTCCTTCTTCTTCTATGCATTTTTCTATAGCCTTTTCATGTAAAAATAATATCTTTTTGTCATCACTCAAAGGCATATGATCACATAAAGAAGGTGTCAATCTATACAATTGCTTTTCTTTTTTCACCACATATTCATTAGTTACTCCATCATCAGTTGCTTTTCTATCATATTGCCATGGCCTTCCTAAAAGTAATCCACAAGCATCCATAGGCAAAACATCACATAAAACTTCATCATAGTAGTCCCTAATGCAAAATGTGATTAGGGTTCTTTTGTTTACTTTAGCTCCTTTATATTTGTTTAGCCATTATAAATAATAGGGTTTAGGATGGTTAGTAGTCTCTAAACAAAGTTTCTTGACCATTTCTTCACTAGCAACATTTGTACATGAACCATTATCAATAATGAGTCTACAAACCATGTCACCTATTTTACACTTAGTCTTAAAAATTTTCTCTCTTTGAGTAGGTGTTATATTAGGTTGGATTTGTAACACTCTTTGAATCACAAAACATGGATCTCCTTCTTCTTCACCCATGGTTAAGATTTCATTAGGAGATTCAACTTCTAGATTCTCATCATCACTACATGGTTCCACATTTCATTCAAGGTTAAGGCTCTTTGGTTAGGACATTTTCTAGCAAAGTGTCCATATCCTTTACATTTAAAGCATTGTTTATTAGACATTTCAACTATATTATTTTTACCTTTATCATCTCAGTTATTCTTTTTATCACATGAAGATGTTGATTTAGGTGTAAAGGTAATACAATAGGGTTTAGTTGAAGTTGAAACATTAGACTTAACATAGGCTTTGTTTGATTTAGTTTGTCTTTCAAATTTTAAAGCCAAATTAATCAAGTCATCAAGAGAATCATAGGAATACATATCAACTTTATCTCTTATCAAGTTATTCAAACCACCTAAGTATTTGGCACATTTTTGTTTTTTTCTTTCTTGGACATCACAAATAAGTGCTAGTTTTTCAAATTCTCTAGTGTATTCTTCTACACTAAATAAATCTTACCTTAGAGTTTTCATTTTCACATACATATCTTGCTCATATTCTCTAGGCATAATTTTTTTTCTTAGATGTTTTTTAAGCTTTTCCCAAGATTTTAATTTGGATTTCTCTTGTCTTTTTTTAAGTTGTCATACCAAATCCTAGCAAATCTTTTGAACTTAAGAGTAGGAATCTTACATTTTCTCTCATCATCATACTCTTTAAATTAAAATATAGCTTCAATTTCATGCAAACACTCAAATAATAATTCCACATTCAATTCACCATAAAATTCAGGAATGTCAATTTTGATACATTGGTCCTCATTGTATGCATGTCTTACTTGGGATGGATGTGGTCTTCTTTGATTGCTTAAGCCAAAAGAACTCATTTCTTCTTCTCCATCTTCATTTTGATGCACATTTGAGTATTCACGTCCTCCTCTTTCATGGAATGTATGCCTCATTTTTCCTTCCACACTATCTTGTGTGGTTTCCATTCGATTTGGCCATGGTCGATACGTCTCTTGATCAGCTAGCTTAGCTTCCACACTTTGTAATTGTTGTTGAAGTGTTGTTTGATTATGGAGTTTAGCATCCATTTGTGTGGTTAGACTCTTGATAGACTCTACCAAGGCACAAACCTCTTCACTTGCCATGGTGAAGATAGAACACACTTCTTTTTTTCATAAATGAATGCCACAAAATGTGTAGGGATGGAAGTTCCCTGCAACCAAACAAAACAGAAGAGGTTTTGCTAATTCTCAAGCAAGTATTTGATCACTAACTGCTATCTTAGTCACTCACAAATGGAAGGGAAGGTGGCATAGTGACACTCCATACATGCTAGAATGGAAAACTGGCCGAATGTTGCTCTCCTTTGTGACCCTCACTCAAGCCACATAAAATAACAAGAAGGCTGTCGGGTTTCTTCAATGAAATAAGATCTTCAAGTTGAAGATGTTATTAACATACACCATAAAAGACATAAAGAAGAAAAGGAGAAGATTATGGATGGAAGTTGGAAGAAAAAAGATAAGAACTGAGGGTACAATTTTTTTTTTCAAACCTTTGAACTAGGTTCTATTGTACCAGGGATGCCGAGGGTCTTTTTTTCTTTTTTTTTCTCAGTTACTATGGTATGCGGGGAAACAGAAATGGGAAGATAATCTACTGGACAAATGAAGAAATAAAAGGAAAGAAAAGGATCGGAAAAAGTTGAGGTAATGGTTGGGAATTAGAAAGGAGCTGTTTGAAGATAAAAAGGAAGAAAAGAGAGGAAGATGGCATCGAAGAGATGATGATTTTCTAGATGAGGCTGCATGAATCTTTAACCAGGTTGTTGCAAGATTTTATAACCTTCAATCAAGAACTCATTGAAGATTCAAGAATGACATCAAGGTTCAAGAAATGGATGATGATAGTTGGGTCGGTGGCTTCTTGCTGAGAGTTTTCTTGCACACAACAATAAGAATACCAAGAACTAGCACAATCGAAGGAAAAGAAAGAGTTTTGGAAGCTTTGATACCAAAAATGGTGTGGATAAAAGTGGAGAAAAGCATAGGATCTAATTAATACTTTGTTTTGATCATCCATGGTTTGAAGTTAAAGAAAATTGGACTAGTTTAGTGCTAATTAAACTCGGTTGTGTGTATAATTGAAGGCTAAATAGTTTGAATGTTGTAACTCATTCAAAGGCTCGAATGAAGAAGGAAAAAAACCCCAGGTTTTCCTTAATTGAAAGAGACTCCAAAGAGAGGATAAAATGCAGGCTTAGGTGGTTAATTTTGTGTTAAAAAAATTCTGTATATCATTCATGCCATGCGTGTAGAAGTTAGGCCTTACATAAGGGAGGGAGACCAACTACAAGGTCCTAAACCAGCCGAGTTCCCCTCTTAATTCAATTCATTTAACTCACTTGAATTAAGCCCATATAATACCTAAACTTACTCATAATATCATCATCTAAATGATATTAATGACTAACATTACAAAGCCACACAATCAACCATGGTACATATATGAAATTACAACAAAACCCTAGCTTACATGAAATACACTTAGGGTGTACAACAAGTTGAATATAACTAATGATAACATCACTATATCTTATTGTAGATTTGTGTCTATGTGATGTTAGTCCATGTTTTCAATTTGGTATGGTAGGGAATTATACGTATGATTTGCATGAAAATGCCTGTTTTTTGTTGTTTAAGGGTAAACCAATCAACTAGTTAGGTCTAACCAATTAATTGGTCCTTAGAGAAGTTGACTGGTTGACCCAACCCATTGACCGGTAGGTCTGTATTAACATTGGTCTTTCTCTCTACTTAAACCCATCGACTGGTTAGGGAAAACTAATCGAATTATATATGAATAGCCATTTGGTTTGTCCAAAGCAATCGAATAATTTGAGGGAAACTTGGTTTTGATTGAGCTAAACCAATTGGCCATTCAGCCCTAACTAACCGACTTGCTATTGTAACCAATCAACCAGTTAGACTAGGCTAATCAACTAATTTGGCTAGTTTATGTGATCTTGATTTCTTAGCATGGATATGCTTTGAGATTTTACCTAACATTTTTATATGATTATTTAATGGGAAAAAAATACATATGTTGACATGGATCAATAACCTAATAACTAGATTTAAATTAACTATGATTGATGACATACTCAATGCGTGGTGTAAAGTCCTTAATGAGTAAATCCAAGTAAAATTTGATGGCTTTGAAAAGGGTTATAAAATACAAATTTTTTCTTGGATGGATTAAGATAATGGATTTGTTAATATTGAGTAAGTATTAATGGAAATCCCATACATGGTTGAGGATGAAAAGGTTTAACATGGAATAAGTATGTGAATGTTTTGCTTGCATATTGTATGGGCCTTGTGTGATCATGTAACCTCAAGAATAATGTACTAAGCATATAAAGTGAAATATAATTAAGATGTGTATGGGTCTAGGTTACTCGATCCTCGATTAGCTATTAGAGGTTACTTTGCCTTCGGGATCTATTATCAAGTGGGATCCTAGTAGATCATGATGCCTTATGCACTCTAGATATATATGATGTACTAGAGGATATCGATACTAAAGAGTCAAGTTACCTAGGTGGTTTTTTTTAGGCCTAGATTTATATCCATTGGTGGTTACTTGGCTTCGGCTTGAACTTATGCGCATTGTGGTTATTTAGCTTTGACTTGGACTTTATTTCCTCTAGTTTGGATAGGCATCCATGTTATGGGAGAACATGGATGTTACATAGTCCATTGTTCAATTATAATGATAAAAAGTTGGAATGAATACTTGGATAATAATTGGAACAAGTATTTGGATAATGATTGGAATGAGTAACTAAATGATAACTTGGACAAGTATGTTGATGAAAGTTTGAATAAGTAGTTGGACAAGAATGAAGTAAGGATGTGGTTGAATTAGAAAATAAAAGAGAAGGAATGGGAAAGAGAAATAATGTATTTTGAGGATGTTACTGCCACACTTAGTCTCAGACCAGTTTCCTCCTACCATTCCAATACCAAGTGTTAAGGCTAAAAAAAAAGGAACAAAATACAATTTACATAATTTCAAACTTTTGTTTAATTCAGAGTAGTGCGTTAAAGACATTACAAAAGATAAAGTCATATTATTAGTGGTTACAAGAGTAAAATCTTTAAATAAAGAAATAGTAAGGTTTAAAGAAAAACCTTGAAATCTTCCTAGGCAATCCTTATGCTCTTACCCAATAATAGCTTAAATATCACCTGCAACTAACCTGCAAGGGACACTGCCCATTGAATAGGTAGGAGCCCACAAACAGAACTCTTCAGTACTATTGTATTGAGTAGCCCTTTATACCAAACTGAAAGGCAGGGCTCGCATGTAACACACTATACCCAAACAATGTAAGGACAATATCATACGTGAGCATATACATAATTATAGTCACATAAGAGTGATTACACACAATAGCCAATAGGAATTATATAGCATGAAACGTGGTGAAATCAATACTTATAGTCTTAAGCCATTAATTAAACATTATTCAACATCATCTCTCGAATTATATCTATGTGAGTGTAGGAACTCCACTATTTTAGCCAGTGGATTGAAAACACCCAAGGAAAAACATACCTGACCACTATTATTTTCCGGTAGATCGGTCTCTTGGGCACCTTGAACCTGACCACTATTCTTGTTGGTAGATCGGCATGCCCTCGATTCATATGGTGTTCCACTATAAATGATTATTATCTTTTCATAATTTATTAACATCCAAGGTTTGGTTTATTAAACTTAGGATCCCTCACTATTATAGTTGGTGGATTGGAAACACCTAGGGCAGAACACACCTGGCCACTAATATTCACTGGTGGATTGGAATCCAGAGCATCTTGCATCTAGTCATTATTTTTGCCCGTGGATTGGTCTGGGTTTAGCTCAATAATCTTTCGCTTTATGTGATTAGTATTTTACATTTAATTAACATAATAGTCCATTTATTTAACTTAAGGGGGGAGGTCATGAACCCAGAGACATAAAGGTATATCGGTCATAGAATCAAGTATTCTATACCAAGGATCATGGCACACATAAAACCCTAACATGTTCTTCTAGCATATTCAACACATATTTCCATGCGTAATTAACAATCCAGGCACCTCTTACGTGATTATAAAATAAATAACATATCATACCCGTAATTACCCATTTAACCCTATACTATGCATTATCCCTATGATATTCACCGATTTACCAAAATACCCTTATCTTTATAATATACATGGTTATACTTAAACAAGTGTTACTAAGGCCATAAACCCTTATTCTATTATTTAATATCTCTTATGTCTTATTATGGAGGCTTATTTAATCCATTGTCATGTTATATGTAATTTACCGATTTACCCCTTCATCCTTACAAAATTACTGAAATATCCCTTATTTGTAAAAGTTACCCTTTTAGTTGGTTAAATTACCAAATTACCCTTTATACTTGTTAAAATTACCAAATTGCCCTTCAAATTTATTAAATTACCAAATTACCCTTCATACTTATTAAAATTACCAAGTTACCCTTTGTTAGCAAAATTACCAAATTACCCTTTATACTTATTAAAATTACCCAATTGCCCCTTATCGTGCCAAATTACCAAAATACCCTTCTTATTTATTATTTTACCATTGTACCCCTTTTACTCAAAAAATTACCAAGTTATCCTTCCTTTATGCCAAATTACCAAAATACCCATCTTACTTATTAATTTACCATTTTACCCCTTTTACTCACTAAATTACCAAGTTACCCTTTATGCTAAATTACCAAAATACCCTTCTTACTTTTTATTTTACCATTTTACCCCTTTTATTCTTATAAATTACCAATCCATCCTTATTATGCTAAATTTACTAAAACACCCTTACCACACAAAATATTAAAAACCACGATCCATATACATCATCTAACACCATCATCTATTATTGTTTATTATTAATCCCAATTATCACCTACCACACATACTTATTTAGGACACTCCTTTTGTACAAGAAAATTTACCAAAATGCCCCTAGGGATCAATTAACATTTCTATGCTACAAATGGTCACATTAGCTTTTCATTTCATATACATGCATTTACCATTATCAAGAACAATAAGGCTCCTTCCTTAACTATCATTTCTACACATGACACAAATTAACATGCTTTTCATTTCAACAACCAACATATGCTACAAATCGTAATATACTCAACATCATACAACATGCACATAAACATATTTAAAAACCTTAATATGCTAGCATACATATGTCTATACATTTAAGTAGGGTACAATGGTTACCTTATTTCCAACAATTATTAACCTTACTAGTATCCCAGTTAAAGGTTTACTTTGATTAGTAAAAATTAATTCCTAAAAATAATATAAAAAATTAGCATATCCCTATTAGAAAATTAAAAGAATAATTTTTTATCAAAAGCTTAATTAATAAATACTAATACTAACTATTATTATACCTCAAAAATTAGCAAAACTTAATCAATTAGATGCATCAGACTCATGCTGCATAGCAGCGTGAGTTGCATGCATAGGTTGAGGGGAATTAAGGGTCAAAGAGGGGGATGGGAGAAAGGAGAAAAGTTTGTTCGGGTAGGGAATTTACAGGTTTGGTTAAGGGCTTATGGAGAGAAGTGAGGGTGGTGGCTAGGTGTAGGGAGGGAGTAGGGGTGTAGGCGGTGGTCGTGGGTCAATGGTTGGTGGCTTAGGATGAAAAGGACGATGGCTACAAGTTTGGTAATATAGGGATAAGGAAGGGAGAAGAAGAATAAGGAATGGAAAAGAAGAGAAGAAGGGAAGGGTTTGTATGGGAATTTCGGAAAAGAGGAGGAAGGGAGGTGGTAGAGGAGGTGTAAGAGGGTTGATGGGTGGCTGTGGTGGCAGCAAAAGAGGGGAATGGATGGTGCAAGGTGGTGGTGCAAGGTGGAAGTCGAGAAGGGGAAAAAAGAGAGAGTAGGGGAAGGTAGCTGTAAGGGTGTGGGGTGGTTATTAGGTGTTGTAGGGAGGTATTAGGGGGTGATAGCGTGGTTAGTTGGGAGGTAAAAGCGGTGGTTGAGGGTGGCATAGCAAAAATAGAGAGGAGAAGAGAAGGAAAGAAAGAAAAAGAGAGGGGTTCTACGGGGAATTGACAGAGCTTGAGAGAGATCAAAAATGGGTAGAGAAGGAGGAGATAAGGAGAATAAAAGGAGGAGGGAAAGAAGGCAGGCATGACTCAAGTAGGTGGTGCACGCTACAGGGGTCGGGGTGTAGGGTGGTAGGGAAAGGAAAGGGCACGTGAGGGCTTGTGGTGCAGGGGCTTTTATGGCCAAAAATGGAAGGAAAGGGATGGGGGATATAGGGAGAGGCAAGTTGTAATGGTAGGGATGTAGGGGGGTTGGTTGTAGGGGTTGTAGGCTGCCATGGCCTCATTGTTGAAGAAGGAGGGAGGAGGGAAAAAGAAGAAGAAAATAAAGGAGGCAGTCCGCCCGAGTGGGGAAGAAAGAAAGAAGACATGTCTGCCCTACGCGCAAAGGAGAGGGTAAAAAAAGAGGGTTAGGTAGGGCCAACTAGGGGGAAGGAAAGAAAAAAAAAGAAGGGAGGCAAGCTAGGTGATGCAGGGAGAAGAAAAGGAAGGGGATTGTCGTGGCCTGGTAAGGAGGAGGTAGGGAAAAAGACAGGTTAGACAGCCCAAGGAGGGAGAAAGAAGAAAAGGAAAAGAAGGAAAACGAGAAAGAAAAAAGAAAAAGAAAAAAGAGGAAATAACATAAAATTAAAATAATAATTTTTTTTGGAATAACAGTATTTGATTATTTAGATAGATGAATTAATTAATTAAATAAATTTATTTAAAATTTAAGATATTACTTTAATAGGAATTTTTTTAGTAAAATATGGGTTTGGAAAAATATTTAAATAAAATGAGTATGATAAAATAACAAAATATTGATTTTAATTTATTAAATAAATATATCTATTTTTATACACCCAAAGATCCACAAAATAATTAAGTTTATTAATTTAAAACTTAAATTATCTAATATGAGGATTAATTATTAATTTTTAAGTTTTAAAATTTTGGGTTATTAGAAATATTGACTATAAATGAAAGACCTAATTAATTGTGCAAGTTAGAAAATAAATCCAATGAAAACAATATGAATGGATGGTAGAAACCCTAGATGTCATTTGAATAACTTGCTTAGTATTGTATGTGACTATCTATGATGTTACCTTATGAAGACAAGCATGATGCTTCCTAAATTTCCTAAGTTGTGCATAGTATTAAGTTTTGATGCATTACCTAACCATGATAAAGTAGGTACATCTAATTATATGGCTTTGGCATGACTCATGTTAAGTATGATTTCTACTATACGCTAGGATATTGCATGCTTATAACTCCCATTGAGGAGATAACTTGGTTTTCTTAGTATGTATCGTACTGATGTGCTCGTTTGATCTATCACCTGCTCATTTTGATGAGTAGAGGACCATGTGGAGGTTTTTGGGGATATCTAGTAGTGGGCCTACCTCGTCTTGGGTTTGAGGCTTGAGCATGTGGACATCTTGAGACTTTTGTGTGGTCTGTGGTAGGCCAAGGTTTTGGGACCTTACCATGATAGCCTTGTATTTCAATCTAATCTACCTACCTGTATTTGATTATGCTGGGGACTGCTGAGATCCCATTGTATAAAAGCTTTCTCAAATATCTATATTTCTTGTTCTTGTGCATTCTACTTTGGTTTTGGTCGGTTTGGTCTTTTAGCCTTGTATCTAATATGGGATGAGCGACTAACGTCTATCTTGTGTTAGGTATGGTAGTAGTACCCCATTTTTCCTAAATGTGTTTTGTATTTTTTTCCACTTCCCCAATATGTTAAAATGAAAATTTTCAGTAGTAAAAAATCGAGGTGTTACATTTTCTTTGGCTTTCGTATCTTCTCAAAATTTATGATACTTGAGTTAAAAAAATTATTTTGAGGGTTTCCTCCAAATTTTATCCCTTAAATTTTATATATTTTGGAGATTAGTTTATATTTATTTTATTAAATACTCATTTAGTTATATTTTTCCTTTGAAAATTATATATAAATTTATTAAATTATTTTGACCAATCTTAGACCCTCTTTGGCTTTAGTATCGACCATTGTACCTCCCTTATTTTCTACTACCAAACTGTCTCATTTTAAAACATTATGAAAGAGAAAAATACTAAACACACCTAAAACAAAGGGTGCTACATAGAATAGATACCCACCACCGACCTTATGTTAGATACAATACTAAGGAAACCAACCAAACTAAAGACAAGATAAGAGTGCGCAAAACATATATACTGAACTTAAGTGTTTACAAACAAGGTTGTAGTAAGTCCCAAAATCATCTAAAATACATTAAAACAGAATAAGCTGATGCTATTAACATGCAATAGAGATAAAAATGACAATAGGACAAAGTCCCAAACCCTAGCTCATTAAGAACATGCAAAATATCTTTAGGTGTCCATGCTCTCAAGCCACCAATCTCAACATAAGGTAGGCTAACAACAGGAAGTCTTAAAAAACCCACACATGGTCTTTTACTTATGGGATTGGATAGATGACCAAACAAACAAACACATTACTATACTATGCACTAAGTAGGTTAAGTTACATTCTTAACGGGGGCCATAAGAATGTAATGCCATGAAATAATGTAGAAATCATGCTAAATATATATCATGCTTATGCTATATAATTAGATATACATGCTCTATCATGCTCATATAATTCCTGAGGATTTCATGCCATACAAAGACTTAGATAATTCATAACTCATCATGCTTATCAACACAACATAGATATCAAGAATAACAGTGTATAATTAATAATAAGTTATTCCACAACTCACTAGTCTCTTCTACTATCTACTTATAAAAGTATCCCAATAGGCCCCTTTCCCAAGTTTACATAATTTATTAGATTAATTATTTACAAGCCATTATTTCTTATTGAGAAATGAGTTGGATTATCATCCCTTGGTCTTACATACCGTGGAAGCCTATCCAGACCAAAAGATATAAAGTCTTGTTGAAGCAAAGTAACCACCTATTGACATCAAGTCCTAGCTAAAGCTAAATACACTAATAATGGAAATCAAAACCTAAAGGAAGCCAAATAAACCACCCATGTAACTAGGCCCTTTAGTATCAATATCTTCTAGTACGTCATCAGTGTCTAAAGTAGGTAAGGCATAGAGATCTGCTAAGATCCCGTCTAAAGGCAGATTAACCTTTGGTAGCTAATGTAATACCCCGTATTTTTAAAACCCAAATTTATTAAGTTTAATGATTTTATTAGCGTAATTTGATGTAAATATTTAATTATTTTAATTTTGATTTGTTTTATAGATTTATCGACGATTTCGAATTCATATTTGAATTTAATTAATCGTTGCCGTTGCGAACCATTTTAGACAAATTCGTTCGCGACTATGATTTTATTATACTCTTTTAATTTCGATTTTCGGTTAAAAATATGTATTCCTGTTCTTCTCGTATTTTGATTTTTAATATTTTAGATTCATTTTCGATTATAACTGCGTCGTGTGATTACGACCTTATTTTTTTGGAGTTATATTTTGTTAACTAAATATATTATTTAAATTATAGAATTTCTGTTTAAATAGTTAAATTTATTTTAATGATTTTATCCGTAGAAAATATTTCCGACTTTAAATTTATTCGTTTTCGAAAATTGTTAATATCTTCGAGAAGTTTTAAATTAAAAAGATTTCGGAGTTTATTTATGAATTTCTTTCGGGAATTAATTTTCTTCCGTTTTACGATTTTTGGTTTACGGAAAACCGATTTTGGAAATTATTTAAATTAGTCTCGGTTTATTAGAATTTAATTTAAATATTTACTTTTATGCTTTTAAATATTATTTCGAGGTCTTATAATGTATTTCCGTAAATAATATAAATTTTTACGTACGTTGGTAAGTTTTTCCGAAAATGTTTCCGAAATTCTTTATGTAGCTTTTATATCGATTTTAAGCCTTCGGAACCTTACGAAATAATTTTCATTTAATGAATTTTAGATAAAATCTCCCAATAATAGTTTTTAAATTGTTAGTAGTTTATTTTATATGTGTATTTGAAAAAAAAAAAACCGGTGCCCCGCCCCCTTCTTTTCTTTTCTCTCTTCTCTTCTCTCCCCTACCCCGACCCCTTTCTCGTGCTCCCTGTTCGGCAGTTCGAAGCCCTAGCCGACCCAGCCTCCCTCTCCATCTCCTCAGCTCCTCCTCGCCAACCACCGGCCGACCTCCAACCCCGCCTGCCCTCGTCACCACCAACTGCATGTAGCCGCGCGAAGCAGCCACGCCCAGCAGTGCGCAGGAGCAGCAACGGCGGCGGAACGCAGCAGCAACGAGCCGCAGGCTGCGCCGCCCCCGTCCGGCCACCGACGAGCCACGCTGACCACCGGCGAGCACTATTCGACCTCCAACGGAGCTTCCCCGGCCTTCCCTTGCCCCGATTCATTGATTTTCGTTTGGTATAATTTTCGAAAAACCCTAACCCTTGTTTTGATTAATTGGGTGTGATTAGCTTATAAAAAGCTAAATGAGTTGTTTGATTATGTATATATATGCTGTAAGATTGATTTAGATAGGTTAATTGTGTGGTTGTGTTGGAATTTTGGAAAAATTGGATTTTTAGCCGGGTTATGCCCAAATTTTTCGGATCCGCCGTTTTTGCGATTTCGGACAAATTGATTATACAATATACTTTAAAATGTATCCAATTTCATTTTGGAACCGTCAATTTGAGAAATTTATGCAGGTTTTATCGAAATTTGATTCCTAGGTCAAATTCGGGGTGTAATGAAATTGGGTCGTATAATTGAGCCGTCCCGCTCAATTGATTTTATAATATTGTTTAAAATGTATTTAATTTTATATTGGATGTGTTGATTTGGGAAAATTGTACGTAATTGATCGGAATTGGATTTTTAGGCCAAAACTCCCGCAGGTTTAAATTGGATTATGTAATCGGGTTTTTTTATTCAATTGACTATATAAATTACATTAGAATATGTTTAATTACATTTCCAAACCGTCAATTGATATGTTTTGGCAAGAATTAATCGGATTTGCGTTCCGGGCTCAAAAACCCTAATTGGGCTAAATTGTGTATTTCTTTTACTAGTTTTGAGCAATTGATTATTTGATATGTTATAAAATGTGTTTAATTGCATTTCTAAACATTCAATTTGATTAGATTTATAGAATTTTAATGAATTGTATTTTCGGGCCTAAAACCCTAAATTTCAAGTGAGATTATGAAATCGATTACTTGTATTGTTGTTTTTCTAAAATTGAATGTATAGAAATGGTTGAAATGGTATTAATTGCCTTCTAATACCTTAATTTGAATTAATTAAATTGAATTACCTGAGTTTGTGTCGTGGGATTTAAAACCCTAATTTTGAAGATTGATTATCTGGAATTGCTTAATCGGAAGATTGTTTTGTTGAAATTGATTATCTAGATTTATCTAAAATTAGTTTAATTGTGTTTTAAAACTATCAATTTGAGGTAATCGAAGTGATTTGGCTAATTCGTAGTTTAGGCATTAAAAACCCTAATCTTTGGGGATGATTTTATAAAATTGATTTTTGCTATGCGTCTTTTATCTAATCGATTTCTATCTTTGGGTTTTAAATCATTTAAATTATGTTTTAACTTAATCGGTCTGAATTTGGTGTTATGTAAATGGTTGAGTTACCTATTTAGTTATAAAACCTAATAAATAAGTTATTTTTAATAAATTAACTTATGATCGATTATTCTTTCTCGGGCTTTCCAAATTAAGTTGAAATGTCCCAAGCGATATTGTATTAATCCGTTTTGACTTAGTTTTAACCTTAAATCTTAATAAAGCTATGCTTTTAAGTTCTAAGTTTTGGGCACGTTTTCTAAGAAAAATCATTTATGTTGTTTGTGTTTATTTAATTTGAATATGTGAATTATTGATTGATAGAATAGTTTCTAATTTAGTTTTCAATTTCTATCGGGTCTATGAAAGGTTTCTCGTGGATCCACGAGCTAGGGATCTCACTCTCTCTCTTATCTCGCTTAGCTAGCTTCGAATCCAGGTAAGTCTCTACTTACCTCTACTTATGGGTATTTAGTAAGGACGATGCTATGGCTTCACGTTATGTGTGTTGTAATGTGTGGGTGAATGTTGGGCATGCCATGTTGATGTGTTTTATGCATGTGTTATGAATAACTTGTTTGGTGTAGCGCAGCGTGGATAATGAGGTATGATGTGTGTGCCTTATGTTACATGAGCATGACATGTTATGTATGACATTTATGATGCGTTGATATGGCCCTCTAGGACATGCATACTAGAGTTTTGACATTAGGGAATGGGACTAAAAGAACAACAAGAGGGGGATATGGGGTAGACCCAAGTACCTCATCATCCATGAGAGAAACTGTACGTGGAAAACTTGTTTAAAAATAAATGAAAGTTGGGAACCATGCATGGGGGCTTTAAAATCTGCATGGTGACTTGGGGTGTCTGCATGAGGTGACTAACTCTTGCATGGGGGTGTGTCTTACGTAAGAAAAGTCGAAGGTGGGAGTAAATGAGAGATGGGGAGAGTTATAGAGTGATTAGAGACTTGGAGATGAAAAGAGAAAGGTTACTTGTAGAAGAAGTAAGGCGCTAGGGTTTGATGTGGCCAACTAGGGTTTTGCCGGTCACATGCCAGATTTAGGAGTAAAGTAATATGCCTTGGGGTTTACTTGATAAGGGTGAGATGTGGAGAGCAGAATAAGAAAAGGGTAAGGTAAGTGAGAAGAGGAGGGGCCACATAGGCCCCACTAGGGTTTCCAAGGGGAAACCCTAGAGGTTGAGAATTGGCGAGACCGATACCGTGGTGTTAGGGTAATACCCACATTCTCGGGAGGAGTGTGCCTCTACTACGCTTCCTTATGTATAATAGTAAAAGGGAATGGACGTCGGGGTGTGATAAGGGGCGTAGGAGTCTCAAGATATGGGACGGCCCCCCCCGGGGAGGAAAGAAGTAGAGGGTAGTTGATATGCATGTCAAGGGTGGAGCCCTATTTAATAATACATGAATAAGACATTAACTACTTAAAGAGTAAGATTGTTGAGCCGGGCCTAGACCGATCCACCGACATAATAGTGGCCAGGTGCCGGGGTGCCCTGGAGACCGATCCACCGGCATATAATAGTGGTTAGGTGCATTCTGCCCTATACGTGACCGATCCACCGGCTAAAATAGTGGGGGATCCCGAGCTCAACAAACCAAACAGTATGTTGTAATTAAATCATGGGAAATATACTATATACTTACAGTGGAACACTATGAGAGTCGGGGCCAGACCGATCCACCGGCATAATAGTGGCCAGGAGCATTGTGCCCTAGAGACCGATCCACCGGCATATAATAGTGGTTAGGTGCGTTCTGCCCTATAAGTGACCGATCCACCGGCTATAATAGTGGGGTTCCCGTACTCGAATGTATTAACAAAGATTATGGTGTGAAATGACTTATAAACAAATAATGGAAAGATACGTTATAATCACAGTGAAACACCATGAGAGTTGGGACCAGACCGATCCACCGGCATAATAGTGGCCAGGAGCGTTCTTCCCTGGAGACCGATCCACCGGCATATAATAGTGGTTAGGTGCGTTCTGCCCTATAAGTGACCGATCCACCGGCTATAATAGTGGGGTTCCCGCTCTCTCATGGATTCATAGCGATTATGACGTGAATCTACTATACTTACCAGAGATCTAAAGAATGAGTCTACCCGGACCATAACCGGCTGTTATTATCTGTATTACCCCATGCTGCTTATGTGCATAATGAGTTACTTTACATTTTGGTCATAACACCCTTATATGTTTCAATACGATGTTACACATGTTTCATATGTTACTATATGGGTATGGTAGGACTTGTGATGTGGGTTTGAGTATGCGTAATAATGTGTCAACGTTTTGTATCATGATTTAATACGCACTTGATGTATAGTTATGTCTCTCCCATAAAATAGGGTAGTGGAACTTACTCAGTATTGGACCCGTACTGATACTACCTTGGTTGAATAGGTCCTGTGATGATCCACCGATGGTGGGGAGCAGCCCTCTTGTGCAGGTTTAAGATCAGATACTGTTTGGGGGTGGAAGGTCTGACGCGAGTGAGTAGGCAATCCGGATATTGATCCTTCGAGATTCGTTTTTGTTTAGTTGTGTTTTGGTATTACATTCCTGTTTTGAGAAACATATTCTGGGGTTGTAATCCTAAATCGTATTCTAACTTCTGTTTGACTCACCTCTTGTTAAGGATTTATTTTAAATGTTGTCTTGCGTTTTTGATACTTTGTACTAAAGGTTGATCGGATATAGCCTTAACACTTAGTACTGGAACGGTAGGAGTGAACCGGTCTGGTACTAAGTGTGGCGGTAATACCCCCAGTTTACGGTTTTAATTCTTTCGCTTCCGCTAAAACCCTTGTCTTAAACGAAATTTTTCAGTAGTAAATTTGGGGGTGTTACAGCTAATCAAGGATCGAGTAATTTAGATCCATGCACTACTCAATCATCTTTCAATTTAATGATTAGTGTGTTATTCTCGAAGGAACATATGGCCCCCATAACAACCATTACAACATATCCACATGATCAATCCATCTTAATAATTACTACCCTCTAAACCATGAGGTGGGATTTTTATTAGTTCTTAGCTAAGTTTAATCCATCAATTAAGATATTCCACCTATTCCAAAAATATGTATTATATCATCTAATAATAGCATCATAACTTACACACTCTAATTTTCCCATTAAACTTTCCAAAAGCACTTATTAAAGATAACATGAATTATGAATCCATTAATCCATCTAACAGGTTAGTTAATTCATGCCAATATATGTGTTTTCATCATTTAGGAATCATAATATAACATAATATCAAATCTTAAATCCTATTGACACTTAGATAAATAAAATAACAGTCTCTAAAGAAATCAAGTGATCAATTTGGCTTAATTAGTTGATCAGTTTTGCTCAACCAAACCCTATAACTCCCCTCAAACCATTTAATTGGTCTAGTCAGACTAGTTTATCAGCTATGAAAATCTAATTAATAGGTTTAACTAGAAAGAAACCAGGGTTACCACAAACAACTCAATCAATTGGTATAGGATAATAAGTCAACTATTCTAAGGATTAGTTATAATACCCATATTTTGAAAAACCTAATTATAAATTAGAAATTACATATGTTTAGTTGTAATAATTATGGTATGGTATTTTGCATTACAAATATTATTAATACCTGTATTAATATTATAAATTAGATATGAAATTTAATTAGGTTAAACTTTATTAGAGAGTAGATTATTAAATTTAAAATCTAAGTTAGACCTTAATCGATATTCGTTATATTGGGGAACCCTAATTCTAGTAAGCGAATATTCTACCATAGTTCTTCACCTAAATTATTACCCTAGCTGTAACACCCCAATTTTAGGACTTATAATTTTCATTTTAAAGAATTATCATGGAAGGTAAAACACAAAAATGAATGGTTTTACTACCACCCTTGGTACAAGTGTGGTTTCCTCTACTATTCTTATACTAAGTGCTCAAGCTAAAATCATTACTCTAATAAATTAATAACATGATTATAAAAAATAGAATAGAGGAGACAATAGCTAAGTATTATGCTAAATAAAAAGCAAAATCAACGATTACAAACCTCAAAAGAGAGAAAGATAAGAGAACATAAGCATCCAAATAAAAACAACTGCTAGCTTTTGACTAAAGTCATAAGCTAATCTACAAAGAATACTATTCATTGAATAGGCAGGGGCTAATAAAAGGAATCATTTAGTATAATGCTAATAAGCAACCCTTTATACTAAACCAAAATGAAACCCAAAATGTAACACATACAAGGCATCATAATAATACATGGTATAGAACATCAAAATGTACATGTATCAATTGAAATACAATAATCATTCACATAAACTACATACCATTAATGCCATATTCTATTCATACTCTTTCATCTGGAACAAATTGAAACTTACCAATTGAACATCTAAGAGATTCTCTTTGAAGCATAATTAGAAATAACATCAACCTAAAACTAAGACAGTCACAATATATCACATACCTCATTATTAATATAGATAAATCTCATAACATAGGTAGGCTCACAAGCATATACCAATAATAACTCATAGCATTAGAGGTAGGCACGAAGGCTGCTATAGAATGATAGGTAGGCACAAAGGTTGCTATCGGATGATGGGTATGCACAAAAGCTTCTACCAAAACATAAGTAGGAATGAAGGATAGTACTAAATGATAGGTAGGCACAAACGTTATTACCAAACCACAGGAATGAACAAAGTGTACCACCGACCAATCCAATAATCCAATCATTAAATAATCTATCAATTAATTTCATTTTTATTCACTAGAGAGGAGATCAATCATTGTGGAGACACTAAGGTAGTCTAGTCATTTTGGCACACCAAGGTAGAAAAACATCCTATCGACTCTCAACCCAAGGATAAAAAGGTACCATGGTCACACTGGTACACGAAGGTACCGACAAAGAAATCTAATCCATAAGTATGCATATCCCCTATCAGTACATAGGACTAAATAGAGTAAGATATAGAGCTTGGATGGGGCAATGATGCACACCCACAAAAATCCATAATCAACTATGGGCTAAAATATGTCTTTATGGTAGTGACCATAAAGAGACACCATTCCCGATCTTGAGCTATTTCACTTTAAATACAGTATTTAATTTAGGTGATCACGAAATCGTATACAAATCACATAGATCTAATTTTCATATTTAATCATTTTACTCACTTCCAATTATTTTGAGATAGCCATAACTATGACCATTACCAAGGTCAACCATAAAAATATAGTAAGGCTAACCTAGGCTCAATTATTCACTTTTGGATGCATTAGGCCAAAAATAATCATAAAACCTCTAAGGTCATATTACCACGTTAGCATCATATTCAATTACCAAATCCATTTATTTATATTTTTGTCATAAAAGGTAAAATAATATTAATTAAGCCATTTATCATGCGATTAAATTATTAGATAAGCTAAATGAGCATTTTGCCCTTATTTAAGATTTTGCATATTAAACACTAACATATGTACCTAATACATTGATGATCACTGAATATCATGCTCAACAACATATAATACATATTGGACATGCTTGTCAGGTTAAATATCATCTCGCATATAAAATGACCAAATTACCCCAAGGGCATACATTCATAGTTCTTATTCTAGAAATTTATATAAGCATGGCCATTCTATCCTTTTTCCACGTATATGCCATACACAATCATAAAATATCATTTTACCATACTATTGTAACCAAAATATTTTACAGATGATAACATGCTCTTTTTACAAATTTTATCAGACATAGTAAATAACACATAATTATGACATAACGAATCATGCATTGTCATGTCCCACTTGTTTGGAAAATGTTGGAATGAGAATTATGCCAATTTTGGTTCCTTGATTTTGATTTTTTATTTGGTTTGAGGTAAAGTTTGATTTGAAATAAGGTTGGAAAATGGAAGTTATTGAGTTTTTTAGGTTAACTAATTGACTGGTTCCATGAACAAATTGAATGGTTGTTTTAGTAAAATGATTTTTACTCAATTAAAATGATTTACTAATATATAGAAAAGTGTATTGGTAGGCCAAACTAATCGATTGGTTTGTCGAGTTTGGCATATTTTTAAAACTCAATTTTTGAAAAAAATTTCATATAATGAAATGAAACTTTGTTAACCTATGTAGAATTATTTCTAAGAGATTCTTAGCCTTTTTCATGATGCATTTAGCCTAAAATATTGCCTTAGATTAATCTAGAGGATCGATTGAGGGGGATATGACCTCAACCTTATCTTCTTCCACTTCTCTCCTTAGTACATTTCTGAGATCGTTGCTTTAATCTCATACACAATTTTGATAAGCTAGAACATTCCTTCCATACCGACCTTCCATTACCCATCTTGTGAATTGCAATTCTAGACTAATTGACTTACATTCTCTAGAAATACTTTTTGAGCTCGAAATAATAGGTCAACGAATCTTTGACAAAATCCATCCATTTAACTTGACTTCGAATAGTAAGAAATATGGTTTTTGAATCATTCTTACCCCATCTGTGATTCATCTCAATTGGTTGGCTATAAATAGCCCCAATCACCTCTTTTGATCACCTTTCTTTCGGCTACCAAAAATACCTAATTCTCTGTACTCAGCATCTCCCTTTGCATTTTGAACCTCATAGTTGAATTCCTTTTCCTCTTCTGATATTTTCTCTAACTCCCTCTTTTTTAATTATTAAGCAAGTAAGTGATGGATTTGGAAAAAAAATTAAGCAGTTCAACTAAGTACCCTCTGTTTTACCTTTGGGGTGTGGTATGTTCATTCTTTCATTTCTATTTTAAGTTTAAAATCATTAGAGTTATGCATGAATTTTTGAGTTAAAACTTGTTATTTTAAGGTATAAAAAGTTAAGATTTTCACAAGCTAAGATTTCAAGTTTAAGGAAAAATTTTCCTACATCAAGTAAGTGATTGTTGCTCTTAAGATGGATTGTGAGTATTCCTACATAATATGAGCCTCTTTAAGTTTATATTATATGTTGGAATGAATATATAAAGCTTATATAATTGATTTGGATGGGTGATTGTGCATTTTGGGTAAAAAGCATGCACCTTGAGAAAAATGGGATATAATGATTAAATGTTGAGATATGTAAGTTAATTTAGCTAAAAATGTGTTATACAATGTTGAAGCATGTTCCAATGTGGTTTAATGATGATTTATAGGCATGATTTACATGAAAGCGATCGTTTGATGTTGTTCTATGTTAAACCGATCGACTAGTTAGGTCAAATCAATCAAAAGGTTCCTAGGGTAGTCGACTAGTTGCCCCAACCCATTAAATAGTAAGCCTGCAATGACCTTGGTCTTGCTCTCTACTTAAAACTATCATTAGTTGGTAGAACTAATCAATTTCTCTATGAATAGTCGACTAGTTTGTCCAAATTAATTGACTGGTTTAAGGAAAATTAGGATTTGGTTGAGTCAAATTGATTGATTAGCTAACCCAAATTGATTGACTGGTTGGTGTAACCGATCGACTAGTTGTAATAAAACAATCAACTAGTTCAACTGGCTTGTGTGATTTGATTCCTTTTGGTTTGGTTATGCTTTAAGGCTATGCATGGTTAGTTCTATGATAATTAAAGGGATGAAATAAAGATTTAATCATAGATTATGACCTAATGTATGGATTAATTGGATCATAATATATGACATACTCAATGAGCATTATAAAGGCTAAATGGGTGTACCACTTATGAAATGTGATGTCTTTGAGAAAAGAGTAATGAACCACAACATGTGCTCGAATAAAATAAAATGATGGTCATGAGTAATTTTGGATAAGGGTAAATGGAAATCTCACACATCTTTGGGAAATGGAAATGGATTAATATCGAAGAAACATGTGAATGCTTTGCTTGATCTTGGTATGGATCTTGTGTGATCACTTATCCTCGTGAATAACATACTAATCACGTAAAGAGATTAACAATCGAGTTGTTTATGGGTGTGGGTTACTTAATGCTTGTTTGGATATTGGGGGTTAGTCTATCTTTGGGCATTTATTGGTGCCTTCGGGCTAGATCCTAGGGATCCTAGTGCCTTACCTTCTCTAGACACTGATGATGAAATAGGGGGTATCGATACTAAAGGGTCTAGTTACCTAGGTGGTTGGATTTTGCCTGAACTTATGTCCATTATGGTTGGCTTTGGCTTAGACTTATGTCTATTTTGGTGATTAGCTTCATCTTAGACTCATGTCTATTTTGGTGATTAGCTTCATCTTAGACTCGTGTCTACTTTGGTGATTGGCTTTGGCCAACACTTTATGTCCTTTTTTTTGGATAGGCTTCCACTGTATATGAGACCATGAGGCCATGGAGTGGTGCATAGTCCATCGCTTGATGATAAAAATTTAGATGATACGTAAATGGATGATAAAATTTGGATAATGAATAATTGAATAATAAATAATTGGATAATGATGGAAATAATGGCTTGAATTACTAAAAAGGATAAAAGCTAGAATGAACATTTCGATAATGGCTTAAATGATCAATTGGTTAATATTTGAAATATTTGACCGGATGTTGACTATATTAATATATGAAAAAGGAAAGGGTATAACCTAATCAATTGAGTAAGTTGGAAAATAAACCCTAGTGGTTGTCTAAATTAATCTACCTAGTACATGTGCAATTAAATATGTTACTATACTATAAAGATAGTATGATATATTCTATATTACCTGAGCTATGCATGATAGTATATTCTAGTGCATTACTACCTTTATGCATATGGAATTAGCATGATGCATGTTAAATATGATATCCATGTTATGATATATTTTGCATCACATAGTC
Source organism: Tamarix chinensis (assembly GCA_030549775.1). Taxonomy (NCBI): domain Eukaryota; kingdom Viridiplantae; phylum Streptophyta; class Magnoliopsida; order Caryophyllales; family Tamaricaceae; genus Tamarix; species Tamarix chinensis. Next base: position 56,719,622 of record CM060177.1, on the reverse strand, counting down.
ATTTTTCTATTGAGAAATCAACTTAGCTTACTACATAGCATATTGACGTGTATGTTTTGTTAGTCACCTGTTCATTCCCATGAGTAGAATGCCATGTGTAGGTTTTTGGGCATGGCTAGTAGTGGGCCTACCTCAACATGGGTTCGGGTCATGAGAGTGTGTACACGTTAAGGATTTTGTGCGGCCTGCAACAAACCATGGTTTTGGGGTCATACTCTAATCCTATTTCCTAACTTATGTAGGCCCGTAGTCTTAACATGTCTTTCCCCTGTATTTTACTTGGTCGGGTACCATTAGGGTGTAATACCCCAAAACACTAATTTAGGAATTAATAATAAAATAGGGATTAATAGGTGAGATTTAATTAAATATACCTTTTTAATAAAATAATGATATTATAATAAAAATAATTAAAGCCAAAAAGGAGAAAAATAATGTAGGAATCAAAGTAATGGAGGCTAGAATAATTTACTAAACTAATATAAATTTTAAGTAAAATATAATAATAATTTATAAATTAATAAAAAAAATTAATTATTTATTTTTACTAATTTTATTATTCCTAAATATTCAGGGAAAAACCCAAACACCCCAACCACCTCATTTTTCTTTTTCTGTTTTTTTCTTCCTTCCTTACTGGTCTAGGCCCTACCCACTTCTTCTCCTCTCCCCCTCCTCTTCCTGCCTCGTGCGGCCAACCACCTTTTTCTTTTGAAGTTCATGGTTAGTTAGCATAGGGTGTAAGAGGAAATTTACTCAAATAGGGATTTAAATTTCCTCTCTCATTTTTTGGGAAAGCCGTAGGAAGTCCTAGAAATAAAATTTAAGATGAGTACAAATTTCTGTCCCACTATAGATGGACAGATTGAGAGGACCATATAAACCCTAGAGGACATACTGAGGGCTCGTGTATTGGATTTTTGGGATGGTGCTTGCATCTAATAGAGTTCTTGTACAATAATAGTTACCATGATGGCATAGGGATGGCTCCTTTTGAAGCATTGTATGGACGGAAGTGTAAGACCCCCTTATGCTGGAGTGATATTAGTGAGACAGTGGTATTGAGACTTGAGATGATTAGGGAGATGACCAGATAGATCTGCCAGATTTAGGATCGGATGAGAGCTGCTCAAAGCTGATAGAAGAGCTATGCTGATCACAAGCACTAGAGTAGCAACTTTGAGCTTGAGGAAAAAGTGTTGTTGAGGGTTTCCCCCACTAAGGGTTTTGAGCTAGAGGTACATTAGACCTTATGAGATCTTGGAGTTGGTCGAAGAGCTTGCATACCGATTAGCACTCCCACCAGAATTAGCTTGAGTTCACAACGTGTTCCAAATTTCGTAGTTACAAAAGTAAGTTGCTAACCCTTCCCATGCCATCTAGCCCGACATGGTCAAACTTGATGATTCTATAGCATATGAGGAGAGACCCATGCAGATCCTTGACACCAAGCTCCGAAAGACTCGCACGAGTGCAGTCCATCTTGTAAAGATTCTTTGGAGCCACTATGGGACCGAATAAGCTAATTGGGAAGCTAAAAAGGAAATGCACGAAGTGTATCTGAAACACTTCTCCTTAGGTACGATAGCCCCTAGTAAATCCCTTTTTCTCTAAGGAGGTAGTAGCATCGCGTTTCATGCTTCTATTAACTAAATCATCTTAGAACTACTTTTCCCTATTCCCTACTCCAAGAGTTTAAGTTAGTGACTATGGGGATATAGTCTTTCTTTAAGGGTCTAGTGATGTAATACCTCAGAACCCTAATTTAGAGGTTAATAAGAAAATAGGGATTAATAGGTGAGATTTAATTGAATTTACCCTTTTTAATAAAAAATGATATTAAAATAAAAATAATTAAAGCTAAAAAGGAGGAAAATAATGTAGGAATCAAAGTAGTGAAGGCTAGAATAATTTACTAAACTCAAAATTTTTAAGCAAATAATAATAATAATTTCTTAATTAATAAAAAATTAATTAATTATTTTTACTAATTTTATTATTCCCCAAAATTCAAAAAATAAAAAAAAAATCCTAAACACCCCAACCGCCTCTTTTTTCTTGTTTTCCTTTTCCCTTTTTCTTTCCTTTTCTTTCCTTTTTATTCTTTCTTCATTTTTCTTCTTTTTCTTTCCTTTTCTTCTTTCCTTGTCGGTTTGGGCCATGCCTAGTGCAACCCACTTCTTCTCCCTCTCCTTCCTTACATGTCCCTACCCTCTTTTTCTTTTTTTTTCCCTCGCATGGCCCTAGTCACCTTACTCCTGTCTTTCCTTTTCTGTCCATTTCCTTTTCCCCTCTTTTTCCTAATGCCCTCATATTTTATCCTCCCTTCAATCGAGTGATGTACATGGCTATTTCGTAGCTATGGCTCGCTCTCTCCCCTCACCTTACCCTCGTTCTAACCTACAGGACATGTAGTTAGCACTGGCTTGCACTTGTTCCTGCCTCTCTACAACCCCAATGTCCTTGCCTAACCCCTCTACAACCCTACCAAATTCACAACCCTTCCTTTTGTAAACCTACACAATCGTAGGTCTGCACCGGCCTACCACCACCGGTAGGCAGCCACTTGCTCCCCCACTTCATTTTCCTCATTATCCCTTGTCTTCTTCTTCTTCTTCTCCCCTATGCCTATAAAATATCTCCTTCACCCTTTTTCTTCCCTCTTCCTTTCTACCTAGATTTTTCCTACCTCCTTATCGCATCGCCCCTTCAAATGTAGCCACTGCCCTACCGTGTCATGCCGTCATCCAAACTTCCACTCCACTCTCTTCACTACACCACCCTCTACCAAATGTGACCCTCCCTTCCTCAAAATCTCCTTCCTCTTCTCTCTCCACCTATGTAAAGTTGGCAGCTGAAGCTGCCCTTTTACACCCCTCGCTGCCCCTTGCATCGCCCTATATCGCCTCCGCCTCCGCCACTACAACCATCAACTCCACTATCTCACTCTCCACCCAGAATTCCTCCCTCCACCTTCCCACACCCTCCATTTCCTTTTTCTCCCTCCTTCCTCCTCCTTTCCTCTCCTCCACTTTCGACCACCACCACCACCGCAGTCTGTGCTGCCACTGTAGGACACCACCACCACAACCCCCTCTAACCCAAGAACCCTACCACCTAAGAAAACACCACTCCCCTCCACTTTTCCAACCCCAAAATCCTATCTTTTCTATCACCACCACCTCCACCACCCATGTGCCACCGTCGCGCTTCCACCCTAGTTGCCACACCCTCGTTGATTATGTCCTAACCCTTGTACTTAGTCAGTATAATTTATTTTAAATATTTTTCTAATATTAACTTTATTATTATTATTACTAATCTCTTTACTGATATTTAATTAGGAAAAATTATAAAAGAAAAAGGAAAAGATGTAGGAAGAAGGCTTAATGTTTAGTGTTCCATTTTTATAGGTGAATGAAACCCTTTCCATAAGGAGGCATATGATTTGTGCTCCAAGCCTCGTGTCCTATTAGGTAAGGATATGGTTAAGGCCTATTTGTATGATTTATGTGATTATGGGTATTTGATATGTGTTATGTATTATATAGGAACATAGACTAAAATATGTGTAGTGCAGCTTGCTTTACATGGAGCTAAGGTTAGTTGTGTATGAGTTATGATATGTGTGACATGGTGATATGACTTGTATTTTATGACATGCTCTTATTTATAGTTGTTATAATATGATATGCATGCTAGGAAGCCTTAGGTGGTAATATGAGGTTATGGGGATCTAAAAGAAATAAAAAGGGTAATGTGAATAGAAAGAAATGGGAAAATCCTAAGTGCTTCATAACCTATGGGTGACATAATAAAGGGAGAATAATAATAAAATGAAGGGTTGGAGTAAATATTGCATGGGAAGTATAAGGCTTGCATGAGGTGGTTAGCCTCTACATGGGGTGGTTAGCCTTGCATGGGGATAAATTTTATATGGGAAAAGGTGGTTTAAGGTTTAAGCATGGTGTGGAAAGAGTACTTTGGGTGATTGGAGTCCTTGGGAGAAAGATATTACATGGGTTGGTAGAAGTGTGCATGGGGGCTTAACTAGGGTTTTTGCATAGAAACCCTAAGTAGGGGAGTGTGTGAACGGGTTCATGGTGTTTGGTTGGATTTAGGGTTGAGATTAGGAGGGTGTCCTCTAAAGGGGGATGATTAAAGTGGTAAAGAGGGTGGAGTGTATGTGTGAAGATATGGTGTAAAAGAAAGGAGGGTTATTAGGGTTTTGGGGTGTCCAACTAGGGTTTTCTTATCACATGTGGAAGATGAGGAGTAGGGTTTTGATGTTAGATGTGGGTTGAGTGAAGTGATGGTTTTAGAATCAAAGCAGAGTATGGGCCATGTTTGATAAAGAGAGAATAGGGCCACATAGGTTAGATTAAGATTTCTAAGGGGAAACCTTAGTAGGGTAATGGTGAGCTTAAGTGAAGAAATGAGAAAGTGAGCCTTGACCCACATGTGCAGGGATTTTTGATTTCATGGTGAGTAGGGGAAAGGTGAGAAAGAAGTCTTGGAGTCCTTGGGGGTGTAGAGGTCCCAAGTTATAGGGTAGGGTTATTTAGGGGAGTTTGGGGGTGAATGGGTGAGAATGGGAAGTCCAGTGGGGCATACATGTCTAGTAAGAAATTATTTGTTGAATAAGATACGGATAAAATACTAACCATATATAGGGGAATACTATTAATCTGGGCCCAGATCAATCCATAGATGATAATAATGGCCAGGTGCACTTTACCCTAGAGGCCGATTCACCAGCGAGAATAGCGGCTAGGTGCTTTTTTCCTTGGAGACTGATCCACTAACGAATAATAGTGGCCAGGTGCACTCTTTTCTAGAGTGTATTTTGATCCATCAAATATAATAGTGGGGTATCTTGAGCTCAGTAAACTAAATCTTATATGCTAACAAGCATTGGAAATAAATACTAATCACTTATAGTGGAACACTATGTGAGTCAAGGCTAGACTGATCCATTGGCTACAATAGTGGTCAGGAGCACTTTCCCTTGGAGGCCGATCCATGGGCAAATAATAATGGCCAAGAGTTTTCTACCCTAGATGTTTTCGATCCACTGACTATAATAATGGGGTTCCCATACTTGCATGGATATAAATCGAGAGTTGTGTGAAGATGGAATTAATAACCAAAGTTCTAATAACTAGAATTAGTCAAAATGACTTATTGTATGCATTAGTTTCCTTTTTCATGTTTGCTTGGTTTTAGCCATATGGTTACCTTACTCAGTCTGTAGCGTACTAATCACCCCTTTCATGGGTGCTGCTCATTTCCATGAGTAGGGGCCATTATTGAGTTTGTGCAGGTAGGAGATGACTCTATTGATGACTTTAATGCCTATGATTCCTTGGGAAGGACAAAGTGATGGACTAGTACACTTGTTGTGGAGTTAGAGAGGGTATTCTCTAGACTTATCATTATCTATTTTTCTTATCATTTTATTTATCATTTAATTTCCCGTATAAAGGGCATTATTGTACTTAATTTTCATATTTGTATTAACTTTGTCATTTGTGTACTATAGTTTTATTTATGAAATGTTGAAACTATTATGGTTTTATTGATTACTCATATTAATAATTTTAATTTCACTAGCCTCGTGGTTAGTATGAGATTGGCCAAGGGTCAATCTTATGCTGATTACAATGGCAACACCCTTGATTATAGTGTATAGTTTTCCACAACAAATGAAAATTTTCAACAATAAATTTAAGGGGTGTTACATAGGGTCCTTAATATACATAATCTTTCAAAATTTTATTTTATTAAAACCTATGCACAATATTTTTAAGTTGTTTAGTTGGTTTTAGCCTTGTATCTAATACGTGGTAGGTGGCAAACATTTGTCCTGTGTTAGGTACGACGATAACACCTTATTTTTCCTAAGTGTATTTTCCACTTCCACATTATTTTAAATAAAAATGTTTTGGTAGTGAAAAATAGGGTTACATGCGTAACATATTTTAGATATAAAAATATTAATTTACTATCATGTAAAATTTATGATTTTAGTAAGGTATAAAAGTTACCTAAATTCTAGAAAAAATGCAAAATAATGGTATTCTATTGAATAGTACAAATTGTACTAATCAATTTTTATACCTAAAAATAATGCCAAACTTACCAAATTAATCTTTAATGAATAAAATAATAGCTATAATAATAAAATATTTATTTTTTAAATTACTAAAATACCCTTATATTTAAAAATATGTAACAAAAGTTTTTAGGAGAAAAATTTCTCGCGTGAGCCATGCATGAAGGAAAGGGGGTTGTAAGGCTTTAAGGGTATAGGTGATGTTATGGATGGAGAAGATGGTTGTGGCTGGTGTTAGTTTGGATGGTGAATGGTGCTAGTGGTTCTGTGAGGGAGGTAGTGCAAGAGGTTGTGGTGGAGGTGGTGTAGGAGGTTATTTGGTATTACGGCGTAAGGTGTTGATGGAAAAGGTAGAAAAATGGCAAGTAAAAGGAAGAAGAAGACAAAGAAGAGGAGGAGGGGATTGGCTATGGCAATAAGAGAATGGTTTTGTGCATGCATAAGGGTGATATGTGTTAGAGGTGGGCTAGTGTACGTAGGAGGAAGAGGAGGGAAGAAGGAAGGTGGCAACACTGGCAAAGAGGGTCAAAGTGGGGGGGGATGCAACGACAAAAATTGTCATTACCTAGGGGGATATTCCCAGAGAAGGTGCCAAATAGATGGGGTAATGAATGGCAAAAATTATCGTAAGGAGGGGAAGAAGAAAATTAGGGGCAATAGGGGGGAGTGTTGAAAATAGATGGAGACAGGAGAAAAGTAAGGAGATAGCCAGCTAAGGTGATATTTAGGGTGGTGTTGGGTTTTCTTAGGGGGAAATGAGCTAGGGTAGGTAGGTGGAGATGGTAAATGATGGTGTATAGGAGGAAGCACGACAAGGCTGGGGTGGTGCTGGCTAAAAGTGGTCGGTGATGGTTTTGCGAAACCAACGAAGTCGAGAAGGTCAGGGTTGGATTGAATTGAGGAAAAGATAAAGGGAAGCAGGTGTTTTATGGGATATTTAGTTGAGGTAATGTAGATGGATGGTGGTGGTTGGTGAGGAGAGGAGAAGGAAGAAGGCTAGGGTGATGATTTCTACGAGTCCAAATGAAGCTGATATAAGAGAGAGCAAGGGAGGGCTAGGATCAAACAAAAGAAAAGGGGAAGGGCTAGATGGTGGAGTTGCATGCGCATGCTAGGTTTGGTTGTAATGGTGGCTAGAGGGAAAACTAATTAGGGATGAGGAAGTGAAGGTTGACTTAAGCAAGGAAAAATGAGAAAGTGAGAGAGAGGTGCATGGGATTATGCATACATATATACATGCAAAGTGAGTTGGGTTTTCAAACAAGAAAAGAGAGGGAAGGAGGTTGTGTTTGCATGTGTGTATTTTCTAAACCTTTATAGATGAAAAAAGGGTTAAGGTTCAATAGATAAGTAAAGTGAGGGGTATAGGTGTTGCATGAGGTAAGGTGAATACAGGGAGAGTGGTTGTGGTAGAAGAAAAAGAATGGGACACATAATAGGTAATTAGGGGGTAAAAATGATAGGGTAGAGTAGGGTAGAAATATTTTATATATTATTTTAGTTTTAAGTTTAGTTTAGATAGATTAGGCTATTGGGTAGAAATTATATTGGGTAAAAATAATTAGGTTTAAGGTAGATTTGCCAAAGAGGGAAAAATATTTAAGAGTTTATTTAGCTTATGTGTCAAAGGTTATTAATAGAATAATTAGGCTGATATTTAAGGGTTAGTTTTGAAAAAAAAAGGTTAAACACCCAAAAACAAAGGTTACGAAACTTTACAGTGTTACAGTAACTTATGGCTAGCATACTAGATTTTCTTTGGTATTGTTCCCTATTCCTCCCTTAGTTTATTATCCTCCTACACCATACCTCCCTCTCTTCCATGTTTTCCTCCCATTGTTTTGCTTAACGACACCTTGTACACCATCGTCTTCTTAAACCCTTCATCCTCTCATTTTCCTTCTCCCTTTGTTTCACACATTCATCCTCAAATGAAGCCTACATTATCTCATCCTCTTCTCGAGCTCCTTCATGCAAGTAAAACCTCTCCATTTCACCATCTCCGCACTTGACGTCCCTTTCCTTTCAACCACTTTTTTCTCCACAATGCACACCACCACTAGCCACCTTCCCTTAGCAATGTTCACTCCCACCGGTCTGTCACCCTCATCTTTGGAAAATTTAGCTGAAACCACCCCACAACCAATATACAAGCTCACCAAAAACACCTTAACTCCTTACCCCAAAGCTATTGAAGCTCCTCCTTCTACCTTCTTCACCTTGTGTCAATCCTCCTCCCCTTTCTTCACCTTTCTCCATTTAAGCTACCCCTTACACATGTCATTCCTACCGTAGACAACTCCTTAACAATGGTCTAAATCACCATTTTTCCTTCCCTCTTCTTAGTAACTACCATCGATTCCTCCTTCCTTTGTTCATGAGTTTTGGATGGTTTCCTTGCTAGTTTTGTTTAGCAGTTTGTTATTATTAAGTTGGTTTAATTAATTTTGTGTTATTTTTGTGTTACATTAAATGCTAATACATGTTTTTTTTTTGGATGTTAACTTCTTAGGAAATTCTTGATGATCTTGGAGAAGATGTTTTTGTACTTTTTCATTTAAGCTTAGAATTATATAAATCAAATCCCTCATAAGATGATAAAACTTATGTGTGAGCATGTTAATATTGTTTATATTTATAACTATGCTAGGGTTTTGTACTTTCCAAGTAATATGACATGCTTGATAAGATAATAACATGGTAAATAACTATAATGTACAATTTTTGTAAGTTAAGTTATATGCATGAGTAATATGTTATGTGATTTACGTATGCATGTCTAGGGTTTTCACTCTTGTCTAGTTATGATTTAATTGTCATGATTTATATTGGATGGTAGCTAGGGTTGTTATACATAGCATAAGAACATGCACACATGATTAGAGTTAGAATATGATAATAAATATTCACATGTTTTAGGGTTATAGATATTCCCCTACATTATTGTGCTGATAATTTCCCTAATATATGTTGTTTTATGCTTTAAATTTTTACGCACATGCTACATAGAATATATGATATGTAAGGAACACATGATTAAGGTTTATGGGCGTAACTTACTAAATGCATGAAAAGTGAAAAATATAGTTAATTACAAGATCACAAAGATTACCTATGTTCTAAAATAATGTAAATCATTATCTTTTAGCATTTTATTAATTTTTTTAGTAATAATAATAATGTTTGGTATAAAATGGTATAACTAGGGTTTTTAGGGGTATTGTAGTAATTTTTAATCTAAATGCATCTTTTTTGAATAATTAGACATTAGGATGGCCTTAGACTTTTGATATGTTAAATTTAGTGTTGACTTTGGCTTTAAAGTAGACTAATAACCTTAGGGTTTAGCTTAATTACCAAAAATAAAAGGGAAAATTATTAAATATGGTAATGGAAATCATTGTGTAGTATATTCTATTGTGATTATCTCTTAAGATATTAATACTTAAAATGAAAGACTTCAAGTTGGGAATGGTTGCTCTCTAGGACTAGCTACCCTAGATACAAGGTGTTAGACCTTATTTGAGTTGGTTCACTGGTGTTCAGCTATAACCCCATAAGACTCTATTCTACTTTATAGGTAGCCTACAGGCCCTATAGGGGGTATTAATATTTAAGAATTAGGCGACTGAGGTTGGAGGATACTATGTTGCCTTTGTGTGGTAGTATGATTAGGTGTATTACCGTGTCTTTAGGTTCGAGAGTAAGTGTAACACCCCCAAATTTACTACTGAAAAATTTCGTTTAAATCAAAAGGTTTAGCGGAAGCGAAAGAATTAAAACCGTAAACTTGGGGGTATTACCGCTACACTTAGTACCAGACCGGTTCATTCCTACCGTTTCGGCACTAAGTGCTAAGGCTAAAACCGATCATCAATAAGTACGAAGTATCATAAAATGCAAGACGACATTTAGCATAAATCATTAATAAGATATAAGTCAAACCGAAGTTTGAATACGATTCAGGATTACAACCCCATAATACTTTTTTTTTCTTTAAAAACGGGAAACGTAATACAAAATATAGCTAACAAAACAATCCCCAAAAAGGATCAGTATCTGGATCGCCTACTCACTCAAGTCAAGCCTTCCACCCCAAAATAGTAACCGATCAAACCTGCATAGGAGGTCTGCTCCCCACCATTGGTGGATCATCACAGGACCCATTCAATCAATGTAGTATTAGTACGGGTCCAATACTGAGTAAGGGCGCTGGTGCGCTAAGGCCAAGCATACAATCATACCACATAGCACACATAGCACGATCATATAGACAACAAGCGATAACACACAAGTTAAGGCTTGAGTACTTTCCGGTGACTTATTCTTTATCCTTGTTAATAATATGTCCATTTCACACATATTCTTTAATAATCCATGTAAGTGCGGGAGCCCCACTATTATAGCCGGTGGACCGGAAATCAACACTCAGGGCAGAACGCCTTTGACCACTATTATAACCGGTGGATCGGAATCAACACCCAGGGTAGATCGCCACTGGCCACTATTCTAACCGGTGGACCGGACTGGCCCCGACTTACATGGTGTTCCGCTGTAAGTACTTAGTATTTTCCCATGGGTTACTTCATTCACATTCATTCAAAGAATTCTTCATTAATCCATGTGAGCGCGGGAGCCCCACTATTATAGCCGGTGGACCGGAAATAAACACACAAGGCAGAACGTCTCTGACCACTATTATAGCCGGTGGACCGGAATCAACACCCAGGGAAGATCGCCACTGGCCACTATTCTAACCGGTGGACCGGACTGGCCCCGACTTACATGGTGTTCTGCTGTAAGTACTTAGTATTTTCCCATGGGTTACTTCATTCACATTCATTCAAAGAATTCTTCATTAATCCATGTGAGCGTGGGAGCCCCACTATTATAGCCGGTGGATAGGAAATAAACACACAGGGCAGAACGCCTCTGACCACTATTATAGCCGGTGGACCGGAATCAACACCCAGGGCAGATCGCCACTAGCCACTATTCTAACCGGTAGACTGGACTGGCCCTGACTCACATGGTGTTTCACTGTAAGTACTTAGTATTTTTCCAGTGGATTAACTTATTCGTTTGGGTCTGTCGAGCCCGATTCCCCCACTATTATAGCCGGTGGACCGGAATAAACACGCAGGGTAGAACGCCTTTGACCACTATTATAGCCGGTGGACCGGAAATAAACACCCAGGGCAAAACGCCTCTGGCCACTATTCTAACCGGTGGACCGGACTAGGTCGGGCTCATCAGTCTTTCGATTTACGTAATTAATGTCTTATTCGTGTCTTATTGAATCGCACCACACCCCTGACATGCATAAATCATTCTCTTTATACTGTACTCATCACAACTAATAAAATCCCACATACATAACTACCCTTCAATCAATAGATACACATGATAACACCGAACAACTCTAAGCAGCCATAACCAACCCTAGTTTTCCACACCAACCGTGGTTAGCCACTCTTATCCCTATTTTACCATAACCACCATACTTAGCCATCCCAAACCTTAATTGTCCTCAATAATCACGATTAGTTACTCCAACCCTGCTTAATCACAACACCCCAGAGTTAATCACTCCAAACCCTAATCCCGTACAATCGTTAACTCCCATGCAAAACCCTAACTCCACCACGCAACCCTAAGGCCACCATACCAACATTAATACCACCATGCAAACCATAACACCACCAAGAAAACCCTAATACCACCATAAGCCATTAATACCACTATGTAATCATTAATACCACCATACAAACCATAACACCACCATGCAAACCCTAATACCACCATAAGCCATTAATACCACCATACGAACATTTATACCACCATACAAACCCTAATACCACCATAAGCCATTAATACCACTATGCAATCATCAATACCCCCATACGAACCCTAATACCACCATGCAAACCCTAATACCACCATACAACATTAATACCCCCATAAAAATCACAAATACCACCATACAACATTAATACCTCCATAAAATCACAATTACCACCATACAAACCCTAATACCACCATAAGCCATCAATACCACTATGAAATCCTTAATACCACCATACAAACCATAACACCACCATGCAACCCTAATACCACTATGCAATCATTAATACCACCATACGAACATTAATACCACCATAAAATCACTAATACCACCATACAAACCCTAATACCACCATACAACATTAATACCTCCATAAAATCACAAATACCACCATACAAACCCTAATACCACCATACAACATTAATACCTTCATAAAATCACTAATACCACCATACAAACCCTAATACCACCATACAACATTAATACCTCCATAAAATCACAAATACCACCATACAAACCCTAATACCACCATACAACATTAATACCTCCCTAAAATCACAAATACCACCATACAAACCATTAGGACCGCCATAGAACATTAATACCATCATACAAACTTCAAGACTCCCATGATGGTTCCCAACTCATATTACCATTTATCCTAATATGCATGTCCTAGAGGGCCATAACATAATACATCATAAACGTCATACATATACATGTCATGCTCATATCATGGGAGCACATACAACATACCTCAATCTCCAAGCTGCGCTACACATAAGACAAGTTATACACAAATCATATAATACATGGCATAGCATGACATACACAACATTCAACACATCCACGTCACACATAGCACAAGGCCATTAGCTTCGTCCTTACCTAAGGCGACGCCGGGCTTGGAGCACGCTCCTCTAACTCCTTAGGGCTTTGGTCGGGGTTACCTATAGAAGGGGAAAATGCTAAGTATTAGTTTCCCTTATAATTACTATCAATCCTCATTCTAGTTTAAGGTTAGGGTTTTTATTACTAACAAGGGTTTTATACAAAAACTAGGGTTTTTACCTTGGAATTAGTATACTAAATATTAGTAGTCAAAATATAGTTATTTATGATACTTATTGTTACACTTATTTTATTAAGCCCATTAGTTCCATTCTTATAATACTAGTGTTCACTAGTCATAGTAAAATAGTGATAATAATAATAATAATAATAAGATTACTAATAGTGATACTTATGTTTCCAGTAATAGAACTCTAGCGTTTTTAAGATTAAGTCTAACAATGGTGTTAGGTTTGAAATAATAATATTATAAGGTCACAATATTACAAGTAAACTATTCTTAAGGGTGATAATGATAACAGTAATAATACTAATAATAACGATAATAATAATAATACTCCTTGTAGTAATGGTTATAACAGTAATACAACCAAGTGAGGTGAAGTGGTAATAATAATAACCATAGTAAGGATAATAGAGATAATAATAATAAAAATGTTAATACTAATAATTATAAGAATAGGACCAAAGTTAAGTATAATACAAGTTAGGGTTTAAAAGGGATGTTAGTATTAGTAAGAAAATAAGACATTAATAATAGAGACAATAATAATGGTAATAATGACAATAATAATAATAATCATAATAATAATAATAATAGTAATAATAAAAGTAATAACAATAATGATAATAATAATAATAATAATAATAATAATAATAATAATAATAATAATAATAAGTATATTAGTATCAATATTAGTAGAAAATGGTAGCAGTTATATAAAAGGGGTATTAGGGTTTGGATGGGTGGAGAACCACCTAGGGTCGGTGGTGGTCCGGCGGCGGCGCGTGGCGGCGACGGTGGCGGCGGTGGAGGAGGAGAAGAGGGGGAAAGATGGAGGTGGCGGTTAGATGGGAGGGGAAAAGGAGGAGTTTGAGGTGGGGAAAGAAAGAGCAGGTGAAGGGGAGTGGAGTGAGGGTGGTGGCGTGGCAAGGGGTGGCGGTGCGCGGCTGCGACGGCGGCGGCCGAGGGTGGTGGAGAGAGGTGGAAGATGAGGGAGGAAGGAGGAGAGGGAGGCAGGGGAAGTTGAAGGCAGGGAAAGGTAGAGGGAGGTCTGCTGGGCATTTTGGAGGGTGAAAGAGGCTCTGGTGGCGGCTGGGCTGGCGGTGGGAAGCGGCGCAAGGGCGGCGAAGGCTGGAGGTGGTGGTTTTCGGGATAGGAACTTTGCGCGGCTAGGGCGGCACGTGCAGGGAAAGGTGGTGGCTTGATTTTGTCAAGGGAGTTGCAGGGATGATAACGGTGGGCAGAGGTGGCGGCGGCGGTCTCCAGTGACGGTGGAGAGCCCGTCTTTTTGAGGCGGCGGAGAGGTAGGGTTTCGGGGAAAAAAAATGAAAAGGGAGCTAATCGGGGCTGCCAATGGGGGGTATTTATAGGCAATTGGAAGGGGAAGACGACAAGGGGAGAAGGAGGCGTGCGAGGCAGGTGTGCAGGTGGCCGGCCGGTGGCAGGCGGTGTAGGTCCTGCCATGGCAGGTTAGGTCGGGAAGGGGGAGAGGAAAAAGGAAGGAGATGGCACGCGGGAAAGGAAGAGAAGGACTTGGTCGGGGTCGAAAGAGGAAAGCAATTGACAGGGAAGGGCAGGGGAGGACGGTCGGCGTGCAGAGGTGGCCGACGATATTCGGGGGTTGTAGGGTCGAGTTGCAGGTTGGGGAGGAAGAAGGAAGGGGAAAGGAGGAGGACCGGCGGTCCAGGGGAGGAAAAGAAAAGGAAGGGAACCGGCCGGTTCGGCGGTGTTATAAAGTTTTAAAACAAAACGCGGCGTTTTGAGGATTGCTTGGAAAAAAACGTTGCGTCCTCGTCGGTCTGGCAACAGTTACTTTTTTTCTTATTGTGACGCGGCGTTTCGGCGACTATAGCGTCAAAACGCAGCGTTTGGTTTCACGGGCGGCTGGCTCGCTGGGCCGCGGGCGAGAAGAAGGAAGGAGAGGCGGGGAGGGGGGTCTAGGCTGCGCAGGCCGGCCCAGTCCGGGGGGGGGGAAGAAAGAAAAAGAAAAAAAAGTTAAGGAGGAGGAAGGAAAAAAAGGAGAAAAGAAAGAAGAAAAGGAAAAAGGAAAAATGGAGAAATGACAAAATGGTTGGGTTGGAGGTATTTGGGTATTTATTTATTTATCTAATTAATTTATATATTTAATTTTAATAATAATTATTTTAATTATAATAATTAAATCCATTTTTAGATTAGTTAGGCTATTTTGAATAAATTATCCTTAACTTCCATTTTAATTCGTAAAATGTCCAAAATTTTCTAAATAACTTATTTATTATTTTCTCCTTATTTTCCTCAATTAATTTCCTCTTTATTTAATAAAGTAACATATTTTCTTAATTTTCTCTAATAAATCATTATTTTGCTATAATTCCTAAATTAGGATTTTTGGGGTATTTCAGTAAGGGTATTGCGCTGCCTTCAGGTGCTAATATGACTGGGTACACCTTATTATCCCTAGTTTGATTGTATCCCCCTCGAATAATTGAAAAATGGAAGTAACTATTGTGAAAGGGAATAAAAAGGATTTGATTTAGGTTTGTTTGGTATTTGCCTTAGTGCCTAACCTTGGTATTTGGAATTGATTTAGATGTTTTTACTTGGTAGTTGCCTTAGTGCCCTACCTTGGTATTTGTAGTAAATTTAGATATGTTGATTCAGTACTTGCCTTAGTGCCCTACCTTGGTATTTTTAGTAAATTTAGATATGTTGATTCAGTACTTGCCTTAGTGCCCTACCTTGGTATTTGAAATTTATTTGGATGTGTTGATTTGGTAGTTGCCTTAGGGCTCTACCTTGGTATTTGGAATTTATTTGATTAATTGAATATGTCTATTATACCTTGAGAAGATGTGAAGTAAACTAGTATGTTTTAATAGTGAGCTTGAGACGTGATATTATCTATATTACCCTATAATTATTACATGTGGATATGGTACATGCTTTATGCTTGAGCATGATTTTTGGATTTTTTATGACCACATGCAATGTAGCTATACTATCTTTTGTGAGGTATTGTTATTTACTTAGTATAAGAAAGTTGTACTGATACTAATTTATAGATGACTATGTGAAAGGTATGGAATGACTCTAGGCATATTATAGTGACAAGGAAGAGAGTCCTTAGGAAGATCTTATTTTTAGATTGGGATTTTGGGTCTAAAAGTTAAGATAAATTAGTGTTGTACCTTCGGATCCTTATTTTTCATGTAATCAATTTTTCTGTCGGACTCTTATGCTTTGTTTGGTTCTTAGAAAATCATGAGGAAAGGAAATAAAATCATATGGAAAATAGAAATCAGTTGTTTGATTGTGAAGAAAGTAATAAGGAAAGAAAATAAGAAAAAAAAGGTAAAGGAAAGTTATATTAATATATTTTCCTCCGTCAAACCTAAGGAAAATATAAAACTAGTGAGGAAAATTTTAGCTAGCAATACTCGATACTTATTTCGGAGAATTGATGTTAGCCCAAATTCAAGAAAAATAAAACATAATAATATTACAAATAATAATAACTGAATAATGAGCGGATGTAAAAAAAAATACTGATACTATTTAATTGTAGCTATACAATAAAAAAGCGGTTATGGTCAGGGTGTCGCGAATGATATTTTATATGTTGCGGTTATCTCGGCATGGTTTTTTTAATTCTTTTACACAACAAATATTGGCAAATATAGATAAATATTGGCTAATATGGGTAAAACATTTGCCGATATCCGAAATTTTACCACTAACGCAGCGATAAATATGTGATTTTCTAAAACAACTGCATTTTAGGAATTTCGCGTTGCGACTGACTCAAAAACTACAAAATTGTGGCTGATACGTAATTGCAGTACTGATATTTTATTGTATGATTTTAGTCTCCACGAACTGATATATGGATATCGATGAATGTGATCGCCTATTCTCTAGAATTTCTTACCAAAAGTTAGCTGTGTGTTGTTTGGTTATCGAAAGTAAGTAGTAAATATTACTGCTATTAATATTTTCTTGATATATATATATATATAGTCCCTCAATTTTTATTGAAATAAATTACTAAAAATATTTATCTATTGTCCCTTACTTTACACCCACATACCAAATTCTATACAACCGAAAATTACATTGATCCAAACATACCGAAATGTTATATCTCATCGTGAACTTATTTTGAAGAGTGTTCTATTTAGCTGATACGATGCATTTATTTATTTACAAACTTAGAACTATTTATATTTTATATCAGGATTATAATAAGACGCTTTCTAGCTGATCGGACATTAAAAAATTTATGAAAATTTTTATGTATTAATATAATATTTTAATTTTAATCAAATATATAAAAGTATTTAAACAATAACAATCAACTTTCCTCGGAATTTTCTTTCTGTAAAACCAAACATCAAAAATAATTTTTCAAAATTATATTTTCCACAAAAATTTTTCAACAACCAAACGAGTAAAAGAAATTTAATTTCTCTTATTTTCTTTCCTTTTCATTTTCTTTTCCTTCTTATTTTTCATAAACCAAATAGACCCTTATGGTCTTTGGTATATTTGATTTCTATTTTTGTATGGAGTATATTATCCAATACGTTTTTTTTGGAAAAGGTAAAAATCTAATATAAATTATGAACCATATATATGTACAAGAGCACTAGGCATACCTAGGATATATACAAGTAGAAGCAAAAAGGGGTACTCAGAGAACTAACCAAAAAGAGGGGCAACATCCTTATTGGTCATCCATCAAATAGATGCGAACAAAAAGAGAAAGCAAAAGACTAACATTAGAAGTCTAGCAAGGCTTGATTTTCCTTGTTGTTCAAAACCCTATACATATCTAATTTAATTCTCATCACTATTGCATCAATAATCGCTGTTATATCTTTAAAATGAGCAAGATTCCTAGTCTTCCAAATATGGTATATAGTTGCAGTAAGAGCTAGTATCCTGGCTTGTTTGTGGTGTAGATTTCTTCTCTTACACTTTCTTATGGCCCTTATGGTGCTTTCTAGAGTGGTGCAGCCTCTTTTGATCCCTATCCATGTTCTGACCTATTTCTATATACCTTGAGTGATTTGGCATTAGAGAAATAAGTGAGCATGGGTTTCACTAGCCAACTCGCAGTGTACACAGAGTGGACAGTTATTAAGATAGGTAACCTTATCTTTGGTTTTAAGTTTCCCCTTAGCTGCAAGCTAAAGGAAAAACACTTATCTTTGTATGTAAAGATTTTTCTAGATGATCGGGTTGTTCTTCAGCTTTTCCCATTTCCTTCTAAATACATCATATGCATTTTTGGTGGAGAACTTCCTTGCATATACACAACCAATAAGCATATCTGTAGTAGCTTCCACAGTACTTGATTTACTAATCATCTTATCCTTGATCTTGCATATTAAATTTATTAGCAAAGATGCACCCTAGCCATGTATGTAAGACTAGACATCACACTTCTATAGGTACACTTGATGTATCCATTTTGTTCACAATGAGTCTTTCTTGCTCTTTATATGCCAAAGGTATTTGCATATTAGTGCAATTGCTTCATACCACATCTGTCTTCATGCTTTGGTAAGTACATATCATCCTAAAGAATGAGCGATTGTTTTCCACCCCAAACAAAGCTTCTACATTGGCTGAGTATTTTCTTAATAACCATAAAAGGAATATAAAAAACATTAAGCCAAAAACAGGTTATGCCCTATACCACCAATCTGACTAGTTTAATTTTCCCTGCATAAGAGAGGGTCTTGTTGTTCCATCTTGCCACTGCATTAGGAATGGCAGAATTAAAAGCATCATAGTCAATTACCTTATGTTTAGTGGGGCTGAGAGGGACTCCTAAATATTTAAGGGTAATTATTTGAGTGTCATATTATTGATCTCAATAATTTTCTCTTTGAGAGTTGGTTTGACACTTGCCAGGTATAGCTCTGATTTCTCATAGTTCATTTGTAAAATAGAATAGCAACTAAATTGCTTTAATGAATCCATCAACACTTGCACTAATTCTGCATCTCTCTTATAAAACATCAATAAATCATTGACAAAAGCTAGGTGGGTGATTCCCAACTTTTTGCATCTTAAGTGATAAGAAAAATGTAAGTTGTGGGCATTCTTTCTAAGAATTCTACTAAAACAATTCAAGCACAACATAAATAGGTAGGGTGATATTGGGTCTCCTTACCTTAATCCCTGTTGCCCTTGAAAGAAACCACAGACATTACCATTTATGACCAAGCAGAATGAGGTGGTAGTTACACAAGCCATTGTCCATTAAATGAATTTTAGAGGAAAATCCACTCCCACCATAGCAATCTCGATGAACTTCCAATTTATAGCGTCATAATCTTTCCTCAAATAAATCTTCATCATACATTTCGGAGAGGTTCTCTTCCTATTATATTCTTTCACGAGCTCTTGGGTTAGAAATATTTCTCAGCCATTATCCTTTCCTAAACAAATGCTCCTTGGATGTGGCTAATGATAGTGGTCAAACATCCACTAGGTCTATTAGAAAGGATCTTCATGATGATTTTAAACACTACATTGTAGTAAGAAATAGGCCTATAGTCGGTGACCTTTATAGCATGTGCCTTCTTTGGTATGAGTGATAGGAGGGTGTGGTTAAGTTGCTTCAACACTCTTCCATTAGTGAATAATTCTTTCACTGCTACCATCACATTAGTCTTGATTGTATCCCATGAAGCTTTGCATAATTTAGAGGAGAATCCATCCAGTTGTTGAGATCTTTCATCGACTATAGGCCATAATGCTTTCTTCACCTCTCTAGAGGTAACTAGTTTTGTCAGTTTGGCACTATCAGCTTGGTCCGACCTCCTTCCCTACCCAAAAATGGTGTAATCCACCTCCTGATGTTGTTAAGATGTCCCTATAAGACTCTTATAGTAGTTTATGAAGGACTCTTCTAATTGTACTTCATTCTCAGTTAATGAGCTATCCTGCTTCTCAACCTAGGCTATGAAGCTCATCTTTTGATCGGACTTCACTAGCATATGGAAGGACTTTGTGTCCTAATCAGCTTGGGTGAGAAACAAGTTCTTGGCTTTTTACGACAATAAATTCATAGCTACTTTGTTGAGGTGTATGTATTTCTTCCTTAACTCCTCAATTTCAGCATTATTTGATCCCCCTTTCTGCAAGGTAACTTCTTAGTCCTTTTGTAGTTTCAGATCTGCTTCCTCTACCCTTGTACTTATATGAGAAAAGTGGAGTTGATTAAGCAATTTTAGAGGTTTTTTCATGTTAGTCAACATTATACACAATCTATATTGTGTTGTACCCCAACTTTTGAACTACTATGTTTTAGCAACAATAGCAACAAAATCAGTGTGATCCACCCACATATTAAAGAATTTGAAAGGTTGGTTCTTACGGAACTTTTTGAAAGGAAGGTGGAAAGGATGTTGGCATGATGATCACCTACTACTGAGTTCATCATCGCTCTATCAATCTTGTTCTTCATCCTAGCATGTGCAAAGGTATAGAAGCAGCCAACCGAGGGAAAAATTGTAAGTCTAGTAGCCAAGCAACAATTCCTAAAATCACCTAGTTCATACTCTATCACTTCCTTAGCACCCATTCTGTCCTCTTTATTTAAAGTAGAATTGAAGTCTCCTGCTATACTCCATGGCATTGAATATAGTCTAGTAAACTCAGCCAAATTGGCCCATAAACCTCTCCTATTAGTAATAGTATAGAACCAATAACATAAACTGAACATGAATCGGTCACAACTAGTTTTAGATTGGACCCAAACACTAATGACATGTTGATATATTTCTAGCGACTGTACATACACCTTCTGCTTATTCCACATAACAACTATCCTCCCATTGGGGTCATTGGCATAGTTGTTCAAGGATTTCCATCCTTAAAAACATGTATGCAACATTTGACTAAGTTTTCCATCATCCAACTGGTCTCTAACAAGCCTATAATATCACATTTATGCTTTTTAACCATCCTTTGCAACCCCTTTTGTTTAATGTGGATATTACATCCCCTTATATTCCAAATGAGTACTGTCATGGGGGTTCATTAGGGTAATGTGGCCTCCTCTTGGCTGAACTGAGTACTCTACTACCTTTCTGTTGCTGAACTAATTTCTTATGTGTAGATTTGGAGACAATTGGTTAGAATGGTGGTTCTTCCTTATCCTAGGGTACTGCTAAAGGTATTGAGTGACTTAGAGTAGCCAACTTCTCCTCACTATCTTTTCCCCTTATAACTATAACTTCTACACCTGTTGTCACTGCTTGTTGTATAATACTTACTTCCAAAGGTTGGCCTATATCAGCTCCCACTTTGTTTGAGTTTTTACCTGGTAGTAGGCTTGTTGCATCTTGCTCTGTCATAGAATCAGTTACCTTGGGGACATCTGCTATTGTTTTAGGAACTTATATCTCATTTGCACTAGTTTCTTTTTGTAGCCGATCATCACTCTACCTCTCAACTATTGGTTTACTTATTGTACCTTCTCTGGACTTAGGCCCTTGTTCAGATGGCTAGATAGTATCTTGTTTGGTATGTTTTGGTACCCATACCTTTTGTTATGTCTTAAAAGCCCTTGCTTGGTAACTAATTGCCTTATAGTCCCTATAGTAGCTAGGAATATTTTCATAGATGACCTCTTAGACAAAAGAGGTATCTTCATAGTGCACTTCAACCTCGTTAGGGAATGTTTTGCTAACATTAACCTCCACCAAGACACGAACATATTCAAAGGCATGCCTCTTTTTAGTCATAACATCAGTCTCTATAGGATCTCCCAAGTAAGAACAAATAGCGCTTAGTGCTCGAGGATTCCACAAATCCATAGGCAGACATGATAGCCATACCCATACTGGAATAATCACCATATAAACTCGTTTAAAGTTAAAGAGTCTAGGGATTCCTTTGACAATCATAACCTTGTCATAAACATGACATGGTTCTTTTTTCAACACCTCTATTTTAGGTTTATATATAAGGAATAGAAACACGATCTAGCTAAAACTAATAAAAATGAATTGACTCTTAGTTTTCCATTATTTTTTTGATAGTTCCGATGACATGGTCATTTGGTAAATTTCCCACAAATCTGCCTAGCAAGAAATTAGCCCAAGTGTCATCAATACTATCAAGCATAGTGGGATAGTCATGGATAACCTCACATTTATCTCTCAAGTTTGCAGCAAATAAGGTAATCTAAGGCTTTTTGAGTTGAGGATCAATACCAACTTGCATTGGGTCAATTCCTGCATTTTCATTATCCCTATTACCTTTATATGAGTTTTCAGAATGTTGGTTTTGAAAGGGAGCAACATTAGGCCTATTAGTGTTAGACTTAATTTCAGGTTTGTTAATGTATTCTCTTATAGGAGCAAGCTCACAAGCTGTATTTTGGGCATCATAACCCTCAATCTTGGGGTTATTATGCCGAGCACAAGCGTCATGAACAACATTTAATGCTTCCATAGGGGTGGGTTAGGGGAAGAGGGTTTTTGGCTCCTCTATGTCAAAAACCCTAATTCTGATCCCTAAATCACTAACCGCCATTGTAGTTTTAGTAGTGAGTGCATTGGCTTTGTATACATAGTCGATGCTTTAATGATTAACTTCTTTGCAATCTTGTTCCAGTGGGGGCATTGAATTGCTTTCAGCAGCCATTACTACTATTTGATTTTGAGCATTAACCAAGGCTTGCTTCACATTTCTTGTTAACATCTAAGCACACAGAGGTAGAGGAGAGGGAATGTAAATTTGAAAAGCTCGAGTAGAGGGGAGATTGCAGGGATATCATCTTCCTTGCTCATTGGTCGACCACCACGAGCACGCAGCATTAACCAATACTTTTATAAATGTAATGTCTTGTCTTTTTGCTGTTTTACCTTTTTTATGGTTTGTTCTAAAGCTAAACACTTAGGATTAGAAATATAAGGGCACAATACATATGCTAAGTATGGTGGTAAAATCTAGTAATTTGGTAATTAATGTTTCCAGAAAACAAACTTTTAAGTAGTAGTATTTTGGAGTGTTACATCACTCAATCAAAATGGCTTAACTAATAAGTCAGCGCTTCCAAACAACACATAATAGGCATTCTAAATGCGATTAAGGCTTTAAAACCAACCACATCACATCGCAACATCACCATTTACCAAGAATAGATGTTACACATGCTCATATACTAATCATGTTGTATCCACATAGAATCAAGAATAATTTCTTAGAAATCTTAAATATTCATACATGCAACACCAAATTAGTCATAATATCATTTATGTGCATGAAGATAAAAAATTCAAAGAGTAAAATTGTAACACCCCCAAATTTACTACTGAAAAATTTCGTTTAAGACAAAGGTTTTAGCGGAAGCGAAAGAATTAAAACCATAAACTTGGGGGTATTACCGCCACACTTAGTACCAGACCGGTTCACTCCTACCATTCCGATACTAAGTGCTAAGGCTAAACCAAACAATCATTAATTAAGAGTAATCAAAACATAGGTCCATAGTTAACATAAACCATTCACGAAAACCACGAGTCAACAACAGTTACAATATCATTTAGGAATACAACTTAGAGTACGGTTTCAAAGCGAGGAGCGTAGTATAAAATATAGCAAATAAAACAGAACCCAAGGGACCAATATCCGGATCGCCTACTCACTCAAGCCAAGCCTTCCACCCCACAATTGTAACCGATCAAACCTGCATAGGAGGTCTGCTCCCCACCATTGGTGGATCATCATAGGACCCATTCAATCAGTGTAGTATCAGTACGGGTCCAATACTGAGTAAGGGCGCTGGTGCGCTAAGGCCAAGCATACAATCATACCACATAGCACACATAGCATGCAAGACCCACATTCAACACATAAATAACATACGATGACATGCATGAATAGATCGAATCACTTTCTGATGTCTTATTTTGTATTCTCATTAATGAAATAAGTCCATTCCACGCATTCTTCAATAATCCATGTGAGCACGGGGACCCCACTATTATAGCTGGTGGACCGGAAATAAAAACACAAGGCAGAACACCTCTGACCACTATTCTAACCGATGGACCAGACTAGCCCCGCCTCAACATGGTGTTCCACTGTAAGTACTTAGTATTTTTCCCCTGGTTTAACTTATTTACTTTGGGTGTATTGAGCCGAGATCCCCCACTATAGCCGGTGGACCGGAATATACGCACAGGGCAAAACGCCTCTGACCACTATTATAGCCGGTGGACCGGCACGAAACGCACAGGGCAGAACGCCTCTGACCACTATTATAGCTGGCGGCACGAAACGCACAGGGCAGAACGCCTCTGACCACTATTATAGCCGGTGGACCGGCACGAAACGCACAGGGCAGAACGCCTCTGACTACTATTATAGCCGGTGGACCGGCACGAAACACACAGGGCAGAACGCCTCTGACCACTATTCTAACAGGTGGATCGGACTGGGCTCGGCTCAATAATCTTTCGCTTTACGTTATTAGTGTCTTATCCGTGTCTTATTGAATCACACAACACCCTTGACATGCATGCCGACAACATACTATTTCTCGCCTCTCAAGCGGGCTCGTCTCATATGTTGAGACACTTACACATTTCTCACACCCGACATCCATCCCCCGTAGACTTAGTCATAGTGGCATATAGTGAGGCATGACCTCCAGGAATATAGGCTATCCCAACACATATGATATCGACTCCGTATGTCCTCATCCCTCTAGGGTTCCTCCTCGGAGACCCTAGTTGGACCTATGTGGTCCAATTCTTTCTTACTTACCCACATGTTACTTTGTTCTCTAGCTCGCACCTCATATTTATTAGGAAACTCCCCAAATGTGTTACTTTATCTCCCAAGTTCACGTGTGACCGATAACACCCTAGTTGGCCACCCAAACCCTAGCACTTTACTTCCTTAATAAGCAATCTCCCTCTTTCACCCCAAATCTCTCCTTTCCTTTAGTAAACCCATACTCATCCTTTATATAGTGAATTCTCACTCTCACCCCATACTCCATCCTTCCTTGATCATTTTTACCCTTGTACCCTTCAAATTGCTCATTTCCTCCCGAAACCCTAATTGGAACCCTTAGACACTCTTACACTGACCCACGTAAATTTTTGCACCCAAGTCTCCAATGGATCCATAACTTTGGCATTATTTTATTCACTTCCTAATTCAACTTTCCTCACGTAAGATTCGTTCCCATGCATAATTTAAACACTCCATGCAGACTCTCCAACACCCACTTACACACAAACCCTAATAAGGTCTCTTATGCACCAACTTATGTACTATTTTTCATACTAAGTCTCCAATCATCCCAAGACTCTCCCCAAGCTCTTACTTGCAACCCAAATCAACTTTTCATACGTAAGAATCATGTCCATGCAAGGTCTAGTTCCCCCCATGCAAACTTCCCGAACGTTCACCTCTCCGTTATTCTTTTATTATCATTTCATGCTACCCAAAACCCTAGCATGCATGTCATAGAGGGCCATAACAAGTCACATCATCAACATCAACAACAAACATGGAACATGGCATACATGTATAACATAAGGCACACACCACATACCTCATGATCCACGCTGCGCTACACAAAACAGGTTATTCATAGCACATGCATAATACACATCAACATGACATGCTCATCACTCATCAACACATTACAACACACATAACGTAAGGCCATAGCTTCGTCCTTACCTAAGGCGACGTCGGGCTTGGAGCACGCTCCTCTAACTCCTTAGGGCTTTGGTCAGGGTTACCTATAAAAGGGGAAAATGCTAAGTATTAGTTTCCCTTATAATTACTATCAATCCTTATTCTAGTTTAAGGTTAGGGTTTTTATTACTAAAAAGGGGTTTTATACAAAACTAGGGTTTTTACCTTAGAATTAGTATACTAAATATTAGTAGTCAAAATATGTTTATTTTTAATACCTATTGTTACACTTATATTATTAGACCCGTTAGCCCTATTCTTATCATAATAATGTTCATGCTAACTATAGAAAAATAGTGATAATAATAATAATAAACTAATACTAGTGACACTAATGTTTATAGTGAGAGAAACCCTAGCATTTTTAAGGCTAAGTCTACTAATGGTGTCATATTCAAAATAATATTATTATAAGGTCACAATATTACAAGTAACTATTCCTAAGGGTGATAACGATAATAGTTATATATTCTTGAATAATAAAAGGGTTCAAATGCTTTTGATTACAACAATAAGGTAGTGATATTAGTAATAATAGTAATAGTTAATACTAGTGTCATAGTAATGAGGTTAGGGTTAATGTTAAATGGTATGGTAATAAGGTTCAAGTACTCTTATTAGTTAACAACCAAATGATATTTACTAGCTTGAATTAAGTAACATGGGTAAGACAAGGTAGTATTATTATTAACAATAGTGATAAATGTGTTAAGTAATAATAATAATAATAATAATAATAATAATAATAATAATAATAATAATAATAACAATAGTACAACCAAGTAAGGTTAAGCAATAATAATAATAACCATAGTAAGGATAATAGAAATAATAATAAAAATGTTAATACTAATAATTATAAAAATAAGACCAAAGTTAAGTATAATATAGGTTAGGGTTTAAAAGGGATGTTAGTATTAGTAAGAAAATAAGAACATTAATAATAAAGACAATAATAATGGTAATAATGATAATATAATAATAATAATAATAGTAATAGTAATAGTAATAATAATAATAATAATAATAGTAATAACAATAATAAAAGTAATAATAATAATGATAATAAGTATATTAGTGTTAATATTAGTAGAAAATAGTAGCAGCTATATAAAAAGGGGGTTAGGGTTTGGATGGGTGGAGAACCACCTAGGGTTGGTGGTGGTCCGGCGGCGGCGCGTGGCGGAGACGGCAGCGGCGGTGGAGGAGGAAGGGAAGGGAAAAGATCATGGTGGGGGCTGGATGGCAGGAGGAAAAGAGAAGTTTGAGGTGGGGGGAGAAGCAGCAGGTGAAGGGGAGTGGAGTGAGGGTGGTGGCATGGCAAGGGGCAGCGGTGCGCGGCGGCGACGGCGGTGGCCGAGGGTGGTGGAGAGAGGTGGAAGGTGAGGGAGGAAGGAGGAGAGGGAGGCAAGGGAAGTTGAAGGAAGGGAAAGTTAGAGGGAGGTCTGCTGGGAATTTTGGAGGGTGGAAGAGGCTCTGGTGGCGGCTGGGCTGGCGGTGGGAGGCGGCGCAAGGGCGGCGAAGGCTGGAGGTGGTGGTTTCAGGATAGGACTTTTGCACGGCTATGGCGGCACGTGCAGGGCAAGCGGAGGGGTGCTGGTGGCTTGGTTTTGTCGAGGGAGTTGCAAGGATGATGACGGTGGGAAGAGGTGGTTTCGGCGGTGGCTGGAGGCGGCAGAAATGGCGTCTGTTCTGGCGGCGGCAGAACAGAGTTTCAGCAAGGTCCGAAGGGAGGACTTGTTGTGGCCATTCGGGAGGGGGTATTTATAGACCAAGGGGGGAGGAAAACGACGAAGGGAGAAGGAGGCGTGCGGGGCAGGGGTGTAGGTGGCCGGCCGATGGCAGGCGGTGCAGGTCCTGCCATGGCAGGTTAGGTCGGGGAAGGGGAGAGGAAAAAGGGAAAGAGAGGGCACGCGGGAAGGGGAGAGAGGGACTTGGTCGTGGTCAAAAAAAGGAAAGAAAACGACAGGGAGAGGGGTAGGTGAGGATGGTCGGTGCGGGTGGCTGCCGGTGAAATCGACTTGCAGGTCGATTTGCAGGTCGATTTGCAGGTCGGGGTGCAGGTCGGGGGAGAAGAAGACAGGCAGGGTGGACCGGTGGTCCAGGGAAAAAGAAAGAGAAGGGGAACCGGCCGGTTTGGCGTTTATAAGATTTTCTTTAAAACTAAACGCGGCGTACTAAGGGTTGTTGAAGGAAAACGCAACGTCGCATCATAGGCTGGCAACGGTCATTTGGGCACTTAACACGGCACGGCGTTTCGGCGTCCTTGGGGTTAAAACACGTCGTTGTGGGCATAAGCGTACGAGGGCCAGCGCACGGCGCTAGGCCGTGGGAGGGAGAAGAAGGAAGGTTTGGGCCTTGGGCGGCCTGTGCGCGAGACGGGGAGAGGAGAAGGGTTTGGGCCGATGGGCTGGCCCAGCCGGGGGGGGAGAAGAAAGAAAAAAAAAGGAGAGGAGGGAGAAAAAAAAGAAGAAAGGGGAAAATAGGAAATAAATAGGATAGGGAAAATAAATAAAATAACTTATGGGGAAATTGGGGTATTTTTGGTTTATTTATAATATTAATATATATAAAATATTAAATAAATTCCTTTTTGCTTATTTTAGACCATTTTAGATAAATTTCTTTAACCTCCATGCTAATTAGGAAAAATACCCAAATTTTCTTCCAATTAAATTCTTTATTATTTTCCTCTTAATATACCTTAATTAACTCTCTACATCTTAATAAATGAGTTTATATAATTAATTTTCCTAATAATTCCTTATTTGGCCATAATTTCGGAAATTAGGATTTTGGGATATTACATCACTACCCCCTTAAAGACGAATTAAGGGTTGTTGTACCTGGGTATAAGTTCAATTTAAATACTAAATATTAAATATTAATATTGGGAGAATTTAATCAAAAATTTATTTATCGAAAATCTATTTCGAAAAGATCTGAAGGCTCAAAATTAATAAAAGAGTTATATAAGAATTTTGGAAACACTCTCGGAAGGAATAACCGATGAACATAAAAATATGTATTATTTATGGAAATATATCATAAGAACTCAAAATTTTATTTAAAGCATATAATAAAATATTTAAGTTGAACTCTAACACCCCGAGACCAATTTAGTCATGTCCGAAATTATTTTTCTGTAAATAAGAAAAAAAACATAGAACAGAATAAAGATGATTTTGGAAGGAAATTCCCGAATACGTCTTCTAAATTTAAAACTTTCCAAAAAATATTAACGATTGAAACGAGTACTTTAGAGTCGAAAATATTTTCTACTGATAAAATCATTATAATAAATTTAACTATTCAATAGGAATTCTATAGTTTAATAATGTATTTTGTCAACAAAATATAACTTCAAAATAATGTCGTAATCACATGACAAGGTTTTAATCAAAAATAAATCTAAAATATAAAAATACGAGGAAGGACGGGAATACATATTATTAACCAAAAATCAAACTCATAAGAAATTTAATTAAATTTAAATATGAATTTAAATCGTTGATAAATCCATAAGACAATCAAAATTAAAATAATCAATTGTGTTCATCAAATTATGTTAATAAAATCATTAAACTTAATGAATATGGGTTTTAAAAATACGGGGTATTACAAAAATAGTTCACATGTTTAGTTATGCCACATTTCGAATGTAAGAATGACTTACTTGAAAGCTTAGCATAATTCTGCACCAACAAAGAAAAACCTTAAGCAGAAAGCTCCAAAATTCCAAAACCTTAAAACAACTGGTTAAACTCAGGAATCTCTAAATAATTAATACAAACTAAGAAATATTAATCAGGGTAAGTGTAATATCCCAAAATCCTAATTTTCAAAATTATGGCAAAATAAGGAATTATTAGGAAAATTAATTATATAAATTCATTTATTAAAATGTAGAGAGTTAATTAAGGTAGATTAAGAGGAAAATAATAAAGAATTTAATTGGAAGAAAATTTGGGTATTTTTCCTAATTAGCATGGAGGTTAAGGGAATTTATCTAAAATAGTCTAAAATAAGCAAAAAGGAATTTATTTGATATTTATTAAATATTAATATTCTAAATAACCCAAAAATACCCCAATTTCCCCATAAGTTATTTTAATTATTTTCCCATCCTATTTATTTTCTTATTTTCCCTTTTCTCCCTTTTTCTCCCTCCTCTTTCTTTTTTTTTTCTTTCTCTCCCCCCCGACTGGGCTGACCTCCGCAGCCCAGACCCCTTGCCTCCCCTCTCCCTACGCCCGGCCCAACCTTGCCCCTCCTTCCTTCTTCTCGCCCGCGGCCCAGTGCCGTGCGACGCCAACCACCGTGCGCCCGTGCGCTGCGTTTTGCCCTCAGTACCGTCGAAACGCCGCGTCACGCTAAACGACCTTATGACCGTTGCCAGCCTACGACACGACACTGCGTTTTCCTCCCACAACCCCCAATACGCCGCGTTTGACTTACGGATTTTATATCCGTTGCCAAACTGGCCGGTTTCCCCCTATTTTCTTTTCCTCCTGGACTGCCGGTCCAGGAGTCGTCTTCTTTCTCCCCTCCCGCGCAGGTCTGCGCCTGCCACCTGCCACCTGCCGCCTGTCGTCTGGCGTCCTCCCCCTGCCATTTCCGTCCCTTTCTTCCCCAATTCGACCCAGCACTCCCTCACCCGTCCTGCCATCCCTTCCTTTTTCCAGAAAACAGCCAAGCGTACCCTGCAAATTGCAGGGCACGAGATGCTGCCACCGCCGGCAGGCCACCTGCCCGCGTGCCACCTCCCTTCCCTTCGTCGTTTTCCTCCCCCCATGGCCTATAAATACCCCCTCCCGAACGGCCAAGGCAAGTCCTCCCTTCTGGACCTTGCCGAAACCCTGCCTCGCCGCCGCCAGATCAGACTCCCTTTCTACCGCCTCTAGCAACCGTCGAAACACCGCTACCCGCCAAACTCCTCCTTACGCCACCTCCCACGCAATCAAAAAACCGCCGCTACCCTTACTACCCCGCATGAGCCACCACAATCGTGCGAAGGTGCCACCCCAAAAAACGCCACCGCCGCCTTGCGCCACCCTCTACCACCACCTCCGCCGTAATTAACCCTCGTTCCACCTCCCAAAGTGACCAGCAGGTCCTCCCCTACCTTCCCACACCATCCTTACCCCCTTCTTCCTTCTCCACCAGCCTCCACCATTTTCCACCACCTTCTCCCTCCCTCGGCCGCCGCATCCACCACCGCGCGCCGCCGCCCACCCTCATGCCACCACCCTCTGTCTCCTCCCCCACACTTAACTCCCCCTTTTCTCCTCCCATCTAACCACTACCTCCATATTTTCCTCTCTTCTCCTCCCCCATCGCCGCCGCCGTCGCCGCCACACGCCGCCGCCGGACCACCACCGACCCTAGGTGGTCTTCCACTCATCCCAAGCCTTAAACCTTATTTCCATATAGTTACTATTAAGTTAACTAATATTAATACCATTATGCTATTTATTATTATTATTCCTTTATTATTATTATTATTATTATTAGTATTATTACTCTTATTATTATTATTCTAATATTGTGACTTCTGATATTAAAGTTACCATTTTTACTATGCTAACACCCCTTGGAACCCTAACTTCTATTATACTAAACTTTAGTTTATTTTCTTATAAGTATTAATATTAACAACCCTATTATTATTATTATTATTATCTCTATAATTTTACTAAGGTTATTGATGCACTGTCGTATGCACAACAAATTTAATAAATAAATCATAATTCCCAAATACGTAGTATATGGCAAGAAGGAGTCGAACCCACAAGGAATGACATTTTAATCACTAATTTTGCTATTGATGTTATAACCCCGTTTATACAATTTCATTGATTCTTATACTAAATTCGATTATACTAAGTCTTTAATCACGAATTGACAATTAGGGGAGGACTGAATTGGTGATGGAATTAAAATGCCATACATTCACATAAGAAGAATGATTCTAAATAATTTAATGTTGACTTAGGAAACTCAGAATAACGAATTCCTATACTTCCTCTCAACCTTAATAAATTGAATATGCTCTCAATTTATTTTTGCACCCATTTAATAACCTAGGTTACGAACACTAGATTCAATTAATGGTAGCATTATGAACGGGAAGCAACCAACTACAATCATAATCACAAAAGCTCGGATCATGCAATTGCACGAATTAATAGATAAGATTAATAATTAATCTTCTTGCTACTATAGACAAATTAATTAACAATTACGGGTTAATTTCATTGTCTTAGCAAAGACTAAGTCCTAAACAAAATAGGTGATCAATCTAATTAGCTCAAGAATCTTAATCTATGATACGGAATCATTCAATTCGATCCATTAATTCAATTAAACATCATCTAGAATCAAATATTTAAAGTATAAAATGATAATTAGGTTATAATTCCATCATCAATTCATCCTACCCTGTTCTAATTACTCAAAGTTCTACATATTCACAATTCATACAATTACACAAAAGTCTTGGAAATTGACAACAACAATGCATTCACAAATTATATTCTTGCAACAATTAGATAATACTATAGTGAATACAATTAAAACTACAGAAAAATAACTTAGATTCAATAAAAAACAAAGATACTGAAATTTACAAAGGAATAGAGGAAACTTATCAATTGAAGTGCATAATGTCAAATCATCAATAGAATTCAAGAAGATCAAAGGTCGGAATTGTGCATTACATGTATGTTCTAAAGGAATAAAGGAAGAACAATACATTCCAAATGTTTTTCGATCTTTTTCTCTCTGTCCCGAACTCTGTTTTTAGATAAAATTTATCAGGAACAAGTCGCGTGGTAGTTACACGTTTTTAAATGAAAACACGGTCCGTGTTTATGAAACACAGGACCCCCGTGTTTTCTTCCAACTACTCTGCTGACAAGGATTTACAGACCGATACTCGGGATAAATAACACGGTCCGTGTTATGGAAACACGGGACCCTTGTGTTTTTGATTCTTCCACTCAATTCCTTTGAAAGTTTTAGCTTAGCTTCTCTTGATGTATTTGTTCCCTTTCCAACTTTGCTCTCCTTGATTCGGCATTTCTTGATGTGTTCTCTACTTGATTTCTTCTTTTCATTGATTTCTCCTTGAATTTCTTCAATTCTTTTCTTTCCTATAAAATTTATTCAAAGGAGGAAAACTCGACGAAAAGATTAAATCTAGTAAAATAATTGAGAGATAAATGATATTTTTAGACATGAAAATAATCAATAAATCTCATCTATCAAATACCCCATACTTGAATTATTGCTTGTCCTCGAGCAATATCATAACATGCACATGAATACATCAAGAAACGTAAGAGAAACAGGTCATGGAACACAAGATTTATTAGATTGGAATTATTCATGTACAAAGTTCAACTTGGACTGGGACTGAAAAATACTTGTAAATCATGAAATATCAATGATAAAAATATTTTTGATCACATCTTAACATCTTAAAAAACTTAAAAACAGTCTCAAACGGTTAATGCTCAAACGGTTATAAAGAAATTATAATAATTAGCAAATCTCATCAAGATTAGATCAAGACTAATCAATTCAACTGTGGTATATTCTTACTTTCGGAATGTGGGACACTCACTCTTTAGTGTATAGGGTATGATGTGTTTACTCTCAAATTCTCTCCAAATGATAATGATCACCCATATGTTTGCCATTATTCTCAATTCGCCACCGCTAAAAGAACTAAATTATATAAGAATCAAAAGGTCTTAAATTTTGTTGTAATGGGGCTAGGGTTCTAAGGTGGGATGGAATTTTGGTATTGTAGCTAGACTCTACCAACTAGAGAAGCAAAAAAAAAAATTTTTTTTTTTAAAATTATCTCAAACCCTTCCATTCAACCAAACAACATCAAAAGACATGAAATTTTATTCTCTTCTTCTTCTTCTTCTTTTTTTTTTTAAGAAGAAAAACGTTTAGCTACTTCCTCCATTTTTTTAATGATATCCACACCCCCATACTTAGATTTCACCTTATTAACAAAACAAAAGTTCTCCTTGAAAATATTTTTGCTCCACTAGTCGTAGAGTAAAGAAGGAAAATACATATGGAGATTAGTTGTTAATAAAGTTTAAATCAATAAAACAGGTCTATAGGCTCAAAGGGGTTATGCAATGGATAGCAATTTTTCAAGGTGGGTTATTTGGCCTTGTAGCTAACAAAGAAAGAAGAGTGCCTTTATCATTTTCAAATATCCTAAAGTTCTATGCAGTCTTGAAGAGACTAATGGCAAATTCTAGTTTCACATATCATTGGAGAATGCACATAAAAGAGAAATATATTTTGGATAAGCAATGTATCCAAAGGTTAGGCTCAAACGCTCACAATGTTATATCCACCAATATTGAATTTCATTTCATCTCATTCCTAGTCAATGCATGATTTGATCTCTAATCATTCTAACTTTCTTTCCTTCACTGTTATCACATCTTCAATTTCTATCTTTAAGGTGTCAAAAGATGTTGATCAAAACATACAATAAGTATAAGATTATCCTTTTTGAAAATAATTCAAACCCATACTTTGTTTTACTTCGTATATGGATTGCTCAAATCTAATACTTCCTGTTTTTTTTTTATCAATTGAAGTGGAATAACTAGTACGTAAAGTAGATAGGAATAAATTAACTAACTACCACTTAGCATACATATATAAAATTTACTAACTATTTCTACTTAAGAATAATCACAAGCCTAATGCACTCCTCTTACTTAGTATGTTCATTGTCCCTAATGAACAAATGCAAAAGAAAGATGAAGAATAGGTTTCAAGAGGGAGGTGGAGGTGGGTCTCAGTTTCCGAGATGGAAATCATAGACATTCTTCATCATCTTCATCATCTCCATCATCTGAGTTTGGTTACGGCGAATGGAATCCAATTGGGAATACACTTGATTTAGAAATTGGAGATGCCATTCGGGGACAAAAGTCGAGGTGGAAGAAGAGCTGGCTTGGGATCGGGGTGGTGGTGGTGGTGGATGGGCACCTTGAGGCGGAATAGGATGTTCGATGGCTAATGGGGCAGGGTTATCTTCATCCTCACTAGGCTGCCAGTTCAATGGGTTTAAAGGGTCAGTTTTGGTAGGGTTAGGAAGAGGAAAGAAAACACGCCCCTGATAAAAAAGGTACCACGCATTATTCCTACTCTCAATAAGATGCGTAAGGCGACAATGTTCGATATCAATGCGGGTGCTCATGGCCTCAATAGGCATATCTTCAGGAAGGGGTATGTCCAAACTTACACAGATGGTGGTAATTAAACCACCGATAACAATGTCTCCCTGTTTGGAATTACCGACCCTTTGAAATTGTTTTGTAATAAAATAGGCAGTATCAACAGAGTAGTGTTCAAGCATAGAGTAGAGAAAGAAAGGTTCAATTGAACGAACTACCCCGGTACTATCTCCCATCCCAAAGATGGTAGTAGCCAAAAGCCTCTGAATGTATCGGAAAACTAAGTTAAAAATCCTAGAGGATTTGGCTTCAGAAATGCAGAAGGTATCGGGAGTAGGCATATTCGCTATATCACCTATTTTAGCGAAAAAATTGTTGGCATAGAACCAGGGTAAAATGAATCTGAATCCCTATGAAGGCAACATGAAAATGTGGGCAAGTTCATGCACTGCTAATTGCCTATCTTCATTAAAAAGGCGAAAAGAAACATACCCTTGATTATTTTTAGTATCACCAATGTCACCAACTTCAGCACACAATTCAAAAGTACTCAAAAATTCTAAAGTCAAGCGTCTATAGGTATGATTAGTACAATAGACAAAGTGTTGCAAACCTATAGTTTCGAGCATGCACATGACTTGATTATGAATGCCCAATGTATGTAAACAGCCATCATCCAGATATCGAGTGCCAGTAATACGCCTTTGAGACAAGTAATTGTACCTTTGTTGTTGTTCGGGGGAGGAATTATACCTAAATCGTTGGGTCGATTACGTCGTTGTCTCGCTTGAGTTGGTGATGACCGGGACCTTGAGGATTCGCCTTCAGTACGCTGCTTCTTTTTCGGTGCCATCTACACAAGGATTACCATTTTAAAGTTAAGAAACAATGTCTTAAACTTGAAAGTGCAGCATATACATAATGTTATTCTTGAAGAATAAGATTAGGCTACAATGATAATTATAACAAAGCTACACTAAATGCATACATATGTCCTAACCATGTCATTCACCCAATTTTATAATGGTGCAAGTTATGGAACAAATTCACCCAATATTCAATCACATTGTATCAGCATATGTAAGCAAAAACAATGAAACCGAATCAAAATTGCTGCAATATGGGGAAGAACCACTTACCTTAATTGTGTGAAAACAGGCTATAACAATTCAGAAATCAGAAGAATGATATGTGAATATCAAATGCCACGAAAACCCTAAAATTATTTCCAGAAAATGGATGAGACAATGCTCGATTGAAATTAGGGTTTGACACGAATTGTGTCGCCTGTTCTGTAGTGGATTGACACAAAAATCGGCAGAGAAAAGAAAGATAATGGTGGGGAAAGAAAATGGAATGTTAATGGAGTAGGAGTTGTTAAGATTTGAAGATTTGAGTGAGAAAAATGGAGGATTCGAAGGAGAAGACACGCAGAGGAGTGTTGCGAAGAGTTGGAGATGAAGAGAGTAAAGGGCCGTGTTTTTTTCAGATCTGAAAACACGGGGGAGAAAAAGGACGCTGGAGAGAAACACAGACCGTATTTGTGAAATACGGTACCCTCGTGTTAAATTTTAAACATTATGTTTCTGACTGAGAAGGTAACACGGGCCATGTTTACAAATACGGTACCCCCGTGTTATTTTTCCAGCTCTCTGGAATTCTGAAATTTTTTTGCAGAGGAAGAAACACGGGCCGTGTTAAGAAATACGGACCCCTCGTGTTAATTTTTGAGCTCTTTGGAATTCTGAAAATTTCTGCAGAGGAAGAAACACGGGTCGTGTTAAGAAATACGGACCCCCCGTGTTAATTTTGGAGCTCTCTGGAATTTTGAAATTTTTCTAAAGAGGAAGAAACACGGGCCGTGTTAAGAAATACGGACCCCCCGTGTTAATTTTTGAGCTCTCTGGAATTTTTAAGATTCCTGCAGAGAGAAAAACACGAGCCGTGTTTTACAAATACGGCCCCCTGTGTTTTTTTTTAAGTATGAAAATAAACTACTAATGTATTTCCACACATATATACATTATGTACATACAAATTTATACCAAATATGTAAAAAGAAAAGTACGAAATACGAAAAACTTATATACAACACTTGGGTGTTTCCCAAGTGACAAAATGCAAGTCATTCAGCCCTCATAATTGGGAGTGGTAAGATCAACCACTTCCAAATTGTGCACTTGATGTCCTTCGTAGTAAGGTTTGAGGCGGTGTCCATTGACTTTCCACATTTTTCCTGTTTTCTCACTCTTAATTTCAACTGCACCATGAGAAAACACATTAGTCACAACAAATGGGCCGATCCATCTCGACCTCAATTTTCCTGGAAACAATTTCAATCGAGAATGATATAATAAAACTTTTTGACCAATTTCAAAAATCTTTCTAAGAATGAACTTATCATGAACTGCCTTAGTTCTATCTTTATATATCAATGCAGTTTCAAAAGCACCATTTCTTATTTCTTCCAATTCTTGTAGTTGGAGTCGGCTATGTCTTCCAACTTCAGTTAACTCCATGTTACATTTTTTTACGGCCCAAAAAGCTTTATGTTCTAACTCAACTGGTAGATGACAAGGCTAACCGTACACCAGACGATATGGAGACATACCAATTGGAGTTTTGAAAGTTGTACGATAAGCCCAAAGGGCATCATTAAGATGTAAGCTCCAATCCTTTCTTGTTGGTTTCACCATTTTTTCCAAGATTGATTTGATTTCCCGGTTTGATACCTCGGCTTGACCATTGGTTTGTGGATGATATGCTGTAGATATTCGATGTGTCATATGGTATTTCTTTAATAGAGCTTCTACGGTTCGGTTGCAGAAGTGTGAACCTTTGTCGTTGATGATGGCTCTTGGTACGCCAAACCTTGCAAAAATGTTAGTTCGAAGAAATTCTGCAACAACCTTAGCATCATCAGTACGGGTGGCCTTAGCCTCCACCCATTTTGACACATAATCAACAGCAACAAGAATGTATTTGAATCCAAAAGAAGATGGAAATGGTCCCATAAAATCCATACCCCAAACATCAAAGATTTCGCATGCTATGATAGGAGTTTGTGGCATTTCATTTCTAGGCCCTAATCCCCCAGTCTTTTGACAGTGTTCACATGTCTTACAAAATTCATGAGAGTCCCTAAACAATGTAGGCCAAAAGAATCCACTCTCTAGAATTTTATAAGCTGTTCGCTTGGGACCAAAGTGTCCCCCACAAGCATAACTGTGACAAAAGTGTAAAATAGACAGAACCTCACTATCAGGAATACATCTTCTAATGATTTGATCGGCACATTGTTTCCACAAGTATGGATCGTCCCATACAAAATATTTTGCCTGACTTTTCATTCTATCTTTCTGTGCTTTGGTAAAGTGTGAGGGAAATACCTTAGCTACTAGAAAATTTACCATATCAGCATACCATGGTATCTCATTCCCAATGACATGAAGTTGCTTGTCCGGAAATGCTTCATTGATAGGTACTTCAACTTCAACTTCTTTGATTAACTGACTTAGGTGATCTACTACTCCGTTTTTTGTTCCTTTTTTATCTTTAATGTGTATATTGAATTCTTGAAGTAGAAGAATCCATCTAATCAGTCGTGGTTTTGCCTCTTTCTTTGCTAACAAATATTTCAACGCTGCATGATCAGAATAAACAATTGTTTCAGTTCCTAACAGATAAGAACGAAATTTATCCAAAGCAAAGACGATAGTAAGAAGCTCCTTTTCGGTAGTTGTGTAGTTAAGTTGAGCTTCATTCAATGTGCGTGAGGCATAATATATCATGTGTGGCTCTTTCCCGATTCGTTGACCTAACACCGCACCAACAGCAAAGTTAGATGCATCACACATCAATTCAAATGGGAAATTCCAATCAGGTAGTTGAAGAATGGGTGCACTTATCAATTTTTCCTTTAAATAGTCAAATTATTTCTGGCATGCGTCATCAAATTGAAATTCCTTTTCTTTTTGAAAAAGCTTGCATAATGGTTGGGCTATTTTAGAAAAATCCTTGATAAATCGACGGTAAAACCCGGCATGCCCTAAAAATGATCGCACATCTTTGACAGTTGATGGATAAGGTAATGAAGAAATAAGATCAATTTTTGCTTTATCTACTTCAATTCCTTTGGCTGAAATAACATGTCCCAAAACTATTCCTTGTTGGACCATAAAATGGCATTTTTCAGAGTTTAGCACAAGATTTATTTCCAAACATCTTTTCAAGATAAGGGTTAAATTACCTAGGCATTCTTCAAAAGTATCTCCATGAATACTGAAATAATCCATGAATACCTCGATAATTTTCTCCAGATATTCGGAAAATATACTTACCATACACCTTTGAAATGTAGCTGGAGGGTTACACAATCCAAATGGCATACTTCGATACGCAAACGTACCGTAGGGACATGTAAATGTGGTTTTCTCTTGATCTTCTGGAGCTATGGGAACCTGCACATATCCAGAATAACCATCAAGAAAACAATAATAAGCATGACCCGCTAGCCGTTCTAACATTTGATCCATAAATGGTAAAGGAAAATGATCTTTCCTAGTCATGGAGTTCAGCTTTCTATAATCAACACATACCCTCCAACCATTTTGAACTCTAGTAGGAACCATTTCTCCTTTATCATTCTCCACTACTGTTATTCCTGTTTTTTTTGGGACAACCTAAAGCGGACTTACCCAACTACTATCAGAAATTGGGTATATGACTCCTACACTTATCAATTTTAAAACCTCTTTCTTCACAACCTCCATCATTATCGGATTCAACCTACGTTGCACTTGTCTACTTGGCTTCACATTTTCTTCCATTAAAAACCGATGCATACAAACTGAAGGACTAATACCCTTAATATCAGCAACTGTCCATCCCAAAGCTGATTTGTATTTCTTCAACACATTTACCAATTTTTCTTCTTGTTGAGATGTTAGTTCACTAGATATGATAACCGGAAGGGTATTCTTATCTCCTAAGAATGCATATTTGAGATGGTCAGGTAACGGTTTCAACTCCACTTCAGGTGGTCGTTCTATGGAAGGTATAGGTCTATCCACTGTCAATGGTAAATCTACAAATTTTCCAATTCTACTCGGACATGTTCCCAAAGCGGGCACTACCTCCTTGATTTCTTCCTCAACGTCATACAATTTGTTCAATTCTTCCAATTTTTCATTTTCTATGCCTTGTGTCAAAGTTAATTCCAAAGGATCAGATGAAGAAAGTTGGTACACCATTTCAGTTAAATTCTCAATGACATCAATCATAGATACCTCTTCACCATCTGCAGGATATTTCATGGAATCATAAATGTTAAACTTAATAACTTCACCGTCAAATTCCATGGTCAATACTCCATCGTGGACATCAATTTTTGTTTTTGAAGTTTTCAGGAATGGTCTCCCTAATAATATAGGGGAGGAGTTAACTAAACCATTATCTTGCATATCTAACACATAAAAATCTGCAGGAAAAACCAACTCATTAACCTGAACTAAGACATCTTCAATAACCCCTTCAGGATATGTGTTAGATCTATCAACCAATTGGATAACAACACGAGTTTCCTTTAAAGGACCTAGACTTAGGGTGTTAAAGATAGATAAAGGCATGACATTTATTGAAGCACCTAAGTCAAGCATGTATTTTTCATACCTCGTGTTCCCAATTTTGCAAGGTATAGTGAAAATACCTGGATCTTTGCACTTTGGTGGAAGCTTTTTTTGCAATATAGCTGATACATTTTCTCCCACACTTACCTTCTCATTCTCATTAAGTTTCCTTTTGTTTGTACACAAATTTTTAAGGAATTTTGCATACCTGGGTACTTGTTTGATCGCATCAATGAGAGGAAGGTTAAATTCTACCTTTTTGAATATGTCAAATATCTCCTTGTCATGATTTGCCTTCTTGTTTTTGGCCAACCTGCTAGGAAAAGGAGCAGGAATTTTTATAGGAGAATGTGACTTACTCTTCACCGTTTGTTGTGAATCTTCCTTTATTTCTTCTTCAGCCATTGTTTCATCTGTCTCCTTGCTTGTGTCATCTTCTTCACTCACTTTTCTTGGATCTGACAATTGTTTTCCACTGCGAGTTGTGATAGCACTAGCATTTTCCTTAGGATTTCTTTCAGTCTGGCTAGGAAATTTTGAAGAACCCTGTGCTTGCATTTTTCCAAGGGAATCTGCTAGTTGACTCACTTGATTTTCTAAATTCTTAATACCATTTCTGGTCTCTTGTTGGAATTGTAAGGTATTGGTAGCTAAAGATTTTACCAAATCTTCCAAAGGCATACCCCTCGATTGTTGTGGAACTTGTGGTGGAGGCATCGGTTGAAATGGTGGTCTTTGCTGATTTGGTGGAATTTGGAAAAACCCAAGAGGTGGATTTGCGCCTTGCTGATGTTGATACATCTGTGGTCGAAAATATGAGCTACCACTTTGTTGAGCGTTTCCATACCTTAGATTCGGGTGATCCTTCCATCCAGGATTATATGTTGGAGCAAATGGATCATTCCTTTTTGGTAATGGTTGTCCTCTAATAGCGTTTACTTGTTGTTCTTCCTGCAAAGTAGGACACATGTCAGTTGGATGACCAGTAAAAGAACAAATTCCACATACCTTGGCAGGAATCTTTTCTCCTACAACTCTTTCCACAAGAGCTGTCAAATTCGAAACTTGCGTTTTTAGTTCAGCAATATTGGTTTCTTTCACCTGTTGAGACATAGAAGTATTACCCCTATTACAATATTGAGAGTTAGATGCCATATTAGCAATCAACCTTTTAGCTTCGATGGGTGTTTTATCAACTAAAGCACCACCACTAGCAGCATCTATCATATTACGATCCATAGGAGATAAACCTTCGTAAAAATATTGTATTAATAATTGTTCACTAATTTGATGATTAGGATAACTACCACACAATTTCTTGAAACGTTCCCAATATTCATGTAAAGATTCTCCTCCATCTTGCCTAATACCACATATTTCCTTTCGTATATTAGTTGCTCTTGATGAAGGGAAATATTTTTCAAGGAAAACCTTTTGCATATCAGTCCAAGTATTTACTGAGCCCGCTGGTAGATCATATAACCATTCCTTAGCAGCATCAGCTAAAGCAAAAGGAAAAGCTTTGAGTTTAAGTTGTTCTACACTTACTCCATTCGGTTTCATACCAGAACAAGCTATATGGAATTCCTTGAGAAATTTATTTGGGTCGGTGAAACAGCCTGAACTCATGGAATTGTTGTCTCTAAAACCTGTAAAAATAGGTAAGGCTCGTATTAATCCAGGTTTGATTTCACAAGTATCATTATCAGCAGGATAATTAATGCATAAAAGATTGGGGTTGAAGACAGGAGCAGCTAGCTCCTTGAGAGTTCGATCCGCCATTGGTTGATTAATGTAGTAAGGTGTACTACACAAATCCTCTGTACTGTCTTCTCCCAAATTTGTGGAACTTTCTTCAAAAGGTGATGGAATCTGACTAGCTTGTTCCAATTTCCTTCTCGTCCTAGCTGCAATTGGAGAAGATGAGTTTGGATCTATGGCTGGAATAATTTGTCCTTGATGCTCGAGTGCAAATGATCTCAATTGTGAATGCCTGAAGATTTCATACAATGAAATATTAGATGAATTCACATGAAGAATTTATCTAAAACTAAAATAAGAAACCACAACAAAAACAAAACTAGAGATTATAATTGCCAATTCCACGGCAACGGCGCCAAAAATTTGATGCACTGTCGTATGCACAACAAATTTAATAAATAAATCCTAATTCCAAAATACGTAGTATATGGCAAGAAGGAGTCGAACCCACAAGGAATGACGTTTTAATCACTAATTTTTCTATTGATGTTATAACCCCGTTTATACAATTTCATTGATTCTTATACTAAATTTGATTATACTAAGTCTTTAATCACGAATTGACAATTAGGGGAGGACTGAATTGGTGATGGAATTAAAATGCCATACATTCACATAAGAAGAATGATTCTAAACAATTTAATGTTGACTTAGGAAACTCAGAATAACGAATTCCTATACTTCCTCTCAACCTTAATAAATTGAATATGCTCTCAATTTATTTTTGCACCCATTTAATAACCTAGGTTACGAACACTATATTCAATTAATGGTAGCATTACGAACGGGAAGCAGCCAACTACAATCATAATCACAAAAGCTCAGATCATGCAATTGCACGAATTAATGGATAAGATTAATAATTAATCTTCTTGCTACTATAGACAAATTAATTAACAATTACGGGTTAATTTCATTGTCTTAGCAAAGACTAAGTCCTAAACCAAATAGGTGGTCAATCTAATTAGTTCAAGAATCTTAATCTATGATAAGGAATATTCAATTCGATCCATTAATTCAATTAAACATCATCTAGAATCAAACATTTAAAGTATAAAATGATAATTAGGTTATAATTCCATCCTCAATTCATCCTACCCTGTTCTAATTACTCAAAGTTCTGCATATTCACAATTCATACAATTACACAAAAGTCTTGGAAATTGACAACAAAAATGCATTCACAAATTCTATTCTTGCAACAATTAGATAATACTATAGTGAATACAGTTAAAACTACAGAAAAATAACTTAGATTCAACAAAAAACAAAGATACTGAAATTTACAAAGGAATAGAGGAAACTTATCAATTGAAGTGCATAATGTCAAATCATCAATAGAATTCAAGAAGATCAAAGGTCGGAATTGTGCATTACATATATGTTCTAAAGGAATAAAGGAAGAACAATACATTCCAAATGTTTTTCGATCTTTTTCTCTCTGTCCCGAACTCTGTTTTTAGATAAAATTTATCAGGAACAAGTCGCGTGGTAGTTACACGTTTTTAAATGAAAACACGGTCCGTGTTTATGAAACACAGGACCCCCGTGTTTTCTTCCAACTGCTCTGCTGACAAGGATTTACAGACCGATACTCGGGATAAATAACACGGTCCGTGTTATGGAAACATGGGACCCCTGTGTTTTTGATTCTTCCACTCAATTCCTTTGAAAGTTTCAGCTTAGCTTCTCTTGATGTATTTGTTCCCTTTCCAACTTTGCTCTCCTTGATTCGGCATTTCTTGATGTGTTCTCTACTTGATTTCTTCTTTTCATTGATTTCTCCTTGAATTTCTTCAATTCTTTTCTTTCTTGTAAAATTTATTCAAAGGAGGAAAACTCAACGAAAAGATTAAATCTAGTA
Source organism: Tamarix chinensis (assembly GCA_030549775.1). Classification (NCBI taxonomy): domain Eukaryota; kingdom Viridiplantae; phylum Streptophyta; class Magnoliopsida; order Caryophyllales; family Tamaricaceae; genus Tamarix; species Tamarix chinensis. The sequence continues at coordinate 56,675,391 of CM060177.1, read as the reverse complement.
AAATAATTGAGAGATACATGATATTTTTAGACATGAAAATAATCAATAAATCTCATCTATCAGTTATTATTACTAGTACCTAACCATAATGGGTTTTTGTCATTGTTATTATTACTACTAGGGTTATTATTGTTATTATTACTAATATTACCATCCTTAATAGTACTATTACTATTATTAGCTCTTACTATTACCACTACTATCACTATTTCCTATAGTTAGCATAAACCCTATTACTACAAGATTAGAACTAATGGGTTTAACAATATAAGGGTAGCAATTAGTATAAAAAATAAATACATTTTGACTAGTAATGGCTAATACACTAACTTTAAGATAAAAACCCTAGTTTTTGTATAATACCCACTTAAGTAATATAAACCTTAATCCTAAACTAGAATAAGGGATGACGGTACCTTGAGGGAAACTAATACTTAGCTTTTTTCCCCTTTTCATAGGTAACCCCGATCCGAACCCTAAGGAGCTAGAGGAGCGTGCTCCAAGCCCGGTGCCCAACTAGGTAAGGACGAAGCTAATGGCCTTGTGCTATGTGTGACATGGATGTGTTGAATGTTGTGTATGCCATGCTATGCCATGTATTAGATGATTTGTGTATAACTTGCCTTATGTGTAGCGCAGCTTGGAGATTGAGGTATGTTGTATGTGCTCCCATGATATGAGCATGACATGTATATGTATGATGTTTATAATGTATTATGTTATGGCCCACTAGGACAGGCATGTTAGGATAAATTGCAATATGAGTTGGGAACCATCATGGGAGTCTTGAAGTTGTATGGTGGGATTAGGGTTTGTATGGTGGCATAAATGTTCATATGGTGATACTAATGATTTCAAAGTGGTATTAATGGCTTATGGTGGTATTCGGGTTTGTATGGTGGTATTAGTGATTTTATGGAGGTATTAATGTCGTATGGTGGTATTAGGGTTGTATGGTGGTATTAGTGATTTTATGGAGGTATTAACGTCGTATGGTGGTATTAGGGTTGTATGGTGGTATTAGTGACCTTATGGAGGTATTAAAATTGTATGGTGGTATTAGTGACCTTATGGAGGTATTAAAATTGTATGGTGGTATTAGGGTTTGTATGGTGTTATTAGGGTTTTTATGGAGGTATTAATGTTGTATGGTGGTATTAGGGTTTGTATGGTGGTATTTGTGATTTTATGGAGGTATTAATGTTGTATGGTGGTATTAGGGTTTGTGTGGTGGTATTAGTGATTTTATGGAGGTATTAATATTGTATGGTGGTATTAGGGTTTGTGTGGTGGTATTAGTGATTTTATGGAGGTATTAATATTGTATGGTGGTATTAGGGTTGTATGGTGGTATTTGTGATTTTATGGAGGTATTAGTCTTGTATGGTGGTATTAGGGTTTGTATGGTGGTATTTGTGATTTTATGGGGGTATTAATGTTGTATGGTGGTATTAGGGTTTGTATGGTGGTATTAATGTTCGTATGGTGGTATTAATGATTGCATAGTGGTATTAATGGCTTATGGTGGTATTAGGGTTGCATGGTGGTGTTATGGTTTGTATGGTGGTATTAATGATTGCATAGTGGTATTAATGGCTTATGGTGGTATTAGGGTTTGCATGGTGGTGTTATGGTTTGCATGGTGGTATTAATGTTGGTATGGTGACATTAGGGTTTACATGGTGGAGTTAGGGTTTTGCATGGGAGTTAATGTTTGTACGGGATTAGGGTTTGGAGTGATTAACTCTGGGACGTTGTGATTAAGTAGGGTTGGAGTAACTAATCGTGATTGTTGAGGATAATTAAGGTTTGGGATGGCTAAGTATGGGGGTTATGGTAAAATAGGGATAAGAGTGGCTAACCACGGTTTGGTGTGGACAATTAGGGTTGGTATGGCTGCTTAGAGTTGCTTGGCGTTATCATGTGTATTTATTGATTAAAGTGTAGTTATGAATGTGGGTTTTTATTAGTTGTGATGAGTATAGTATAAAGAGAATGATTTATGCATGTCGGGGTGTTGTGTGATTCAATAAGACACGGATAAGACACTAATAACGTAAAGCAAAAGACTGTTGAGCCGAGCCCAGTCTGATCCACCGGTTAGAATAGTGGTCAGAGGCATTCTGCCCTGTGCGTTTCGTTCCGGTCCACCGGCTATAATAGTGGTCAGAGGCGTTCTGCCCTGTGCGTTTCGTTCCGGTCCACCGGCTATGTTAGAGGCGTTCTGCCCTGTGCGTTTTGTTCCGGTCCACCGGCTATAATAGTGGTCAGAGGCGTCCTGCCCTGTGTGTTTATTTCCGGTCCACCGGCTATAATAGTGGGGGATCTCGGCTCGATAGACCCAAAGTAAATAAGTTAAACCACGGTAAAAATACTAAGTACTTACAGTGGAACACCATGTTGAGGCGGGGCTAGTCCGGTCCACCGGTAAGAATAGTGGTCAGAGGTGTCCTGCCCTGTGTTTTTGTTTCCGGTCCACCGGCTATAATAGTGGGGTCCCCTTGCTCACATGGATTATTGAAGAATGTGTGAAATGGACTTATTATTATTAATGAGAATAAAGAATAGGTCACCAGAAACGTTATCAAACCTTATCTTACGGGTTATCGCACATTGTCTATATGATTGTGCTATGTGTGCTATGTGGTATGATTGTATGTTTGGCCTTAGCGCACCAGCGCCCTTACTCAGTATTGGACCCATACTGATACTACCTTGATTGAATGGGTCCTGTGATGATCCACCAATGGTGGGGAGCAGACCTCCTATGTAGGTTTGATCGGTTACTATTTTGGGGTGGAAGGCTTGACTTGAGTGAGTAGGCGATCCGGATACTGATCCTTTTTGGGGATTGTTTTGTTAGCTATATTTTATATTACGTTTTCCGTTTTTAAAGAAAAAAAGTATTATGGGGTTGTAATCCTGAATCGTATTCAAAATTTTGTTTGACTTATATCTTATTAATGATTTATGCTAAATGTCGTCTTGCGTTTTATGATACTTCGTACTTATTGATGATCGGTTTTAGCCTTAGCACTTAGTGCCGGAACGGTAGGAATGAACCGGTCTGGTACTAAGTGTGGCGGTAATACCCCCAAGTTTACGGTTTTAATTCTTTCGCTTCCGCTAAACCTTTTGATTTAAACGAAATTTTTCAGTAGTAAATTTGGGGGTGTTACAGTAAGAAAATGGGATCAAACACCTCTAAGGAGATTCCAACAAAATCTACTGAAAAAGAAACTTGAATTTTTTCTCTAAATCTAACTATTTCTTGCTTAAGGATAAAATAATAGGGAGCAAGAAAAATAATCAAAAGAATAAACTAAGTTAAAGTAAAAGCTTGAAGTGGAGAAGAGTGGAGCGTAAGTGTTGAGGAAACTCATAACATTTTAGTGGCTAAAAATATTAAAAGGGAAGAGATGATTAGTGTTATTTATAACTAATGATTAAGACATGGAATGAGTGACAGAGAGCATAATAGATCAAAAATTCTAATTTTTACCATTCAAGTTTGGGCAAAATGGGTGGATTTATCAAATATAGGATGACTTCCTTTCTAGAGCTCAAATGGTGATTTTCTAGAGAAGATAAGTAAGAATTCCCTAAAGAATGGTCAAATACAATAAAAGAAAATGGGAAGATTGGTGTGGGAAGAAAACATCCCAGCCCTATAGTGATAACCTGGAATAAATCATCTATTCTAGAGTCGTATAGAGGAGAGAGGAATAAGAAGATATTGAGTGAGTTCATCCTCCCCCTTTTCTGCAAAATCAAACCTTAGAATCTCTAGGTACAATTAAAGTTAAATAAATGATCAATGGGGTTTTAGATTACTCAAGAATAGCTCAAAGTTGGATTACGCAGGTTCTATTTTGATGAAAGCATTCTTCCTAAAAATCAAACTTAAAAAAGAAAAAAACACTCAAGTTGATAATTGGTTGACGGGCTTGGGTAGGTGAGTTTACTTGTCTACAGACCATTTGATTAGTTCCCTAAACAAGTATATTGGTTTTGTTGAATCTAAACATTATTGATTAGTTGATCATTTCATAGAACAAGTTAAATGGTATGGGAAGAAAAATTATTTTATAGAATTTTTTTTTTCAGAATTTTCTAAATTCCTTGTGTATGATTTATGTTTTGAAATATCTTATAAAATAGAATATTATAAATCCTTTTCTTTGAGCATATAAGCTTGAATCCCTACACGTTTCTCTAAAATTTAATTTTCTATTAATTAAGTCAACTAATAAATAACTTAAATAAAGGAATTAGAAGGTAGAAGGAGAAGCAAAAACGAATACAAATATAGAGTAAGGTCAAGTTAGTAAGGAGAAAAGAGTGTGGAAAATATAGAATGGGGGTTATCACCTCTACATCAACCATGGAAGAGGTGTCATCATCACTTAGTACATGCTTGATACAAGATAAAATGAAATTAACTAACCAAAGATGCGAGTGCTAACAATATAATAGTAATGAACATCGCAATAATATAGAAGGGAGAGATATAAAAATTCTAAATAAAGAAACAAAAACTAAGAGTTTAAATAACCGAAAAGAACAAAAGCATAAAAACACAACAGGAAAAAGTAATCAAAACTAGTGATCTTTACTTTTAACTAAATCAAATGTAAATCTAAATCTTTAGACACCAGCTAGCTACTAGCACACATCTTCATCCTTGACATACTCTAATTGAGAGATTTACTCCTATAAGTCATCCTCTACTCACTAGAACTGAAGCTGGATCATCATAGTAACCATACAAATATAATATTTGTACAACAAAGTATTAGAAAAATAAAATACCTAAAATATGGTAAGGTTTCATGCTGCACATTGAAGTTATATAATAATATGGTGTGTAACATGCTTAGAGAACATAACACATAATATCATGGATAATATATATTTCATAGAAAAATTTGTAAAGCACACATAATCATTCATCCATGAATCCCTTGGAGAAGACATAAAGGTAGTTCCTTGCAATGTCATTATCCATGATATGGACTAGTGTAGGAGTGCAACTCCCACCACAATTACACAATATTAATATAAAATATATACAATTTTAATATAAATTATATATAATTTAGCAATGTCATTTATACTACATCTTGGACGATTATCCTGATCTGATCTTTGTCTATTCTTTGGTCTTGAGTTTAAAAAAGAAAAACTAGTTCTTAATCGAATGGTCCTGTCTCAATATCTCCCACTTTAAGTAATTAATATCTTGAGTATCTTATTCAGAAGCTTTGACCTAGACATGCACGACTACCTTCTATAGTTCTCATCCTCCAACCCTAGTTAACCAACACCACGAGAGTTAACCATGGCACACGCTAACACCCATGCAACCCTAATTCCATGCAAACCCTAGCTCCCATGCAAACCCTAACTCCCATGCAAAACCCTAGCTCCATCATGCAACCCTAATACCATCATGCAAACCCTAATACCATTATACGACCATAATACCACCATGCAAACCCTAATACAACCCTGCGACCATAATACCACCATGCAAACCCTAATACCACCATGCGACCATAATACCACCATGCAACCATTAATACTACGATGCAACCATTAATACTACCATACAAACCATAATACCTCCATGCAGAACCCTAATACCACCATGCAACCATTAATACTACCATGCAAACCCTAATACCTCCATGTAGAACCCTAATACCACCATGCAAAACATAATACCACCATGCAAACCCTAATACCACCATGCAACCATTAATACCACCATTATTTTACAACCCTATCATGCATGTCTTTATGGGCCACATCAATACAATAATAATAACACACTCATAGACATAATTCTCATGCCACAATTATTTACACAAAACATACCTCCACTCCATATCATGCTGCGTTCATAGTAATTATACAATATACACATGAAATACACTATAACTCATATCACATGGCATGCATAGCATAAAATCACATATTACACATATGGCCTTAGCACCCCTTACCTAAAACGACACCGGTCTTGAAGCACGCTCCTATGCCTCCTTAGGGCTTTGACTGGTTTCACTTATTATGAGGGAAAAGCTAAAATTAGACTCCCTCCTATCAAAAATACTATTAATCACTAACTTATAATAAGACTAGGATTTTTAAATAAATAATAATATATTAATAAAATAACATTAACTAATTACTAACTTTGCTAAAGATATAGAAATAATAGAAATATTATAAAAGTTGATAATATAAGGTTGAAAACTTTACCCTAATAATAATAATAATGATACTAAAATAATAATAGCAAAGATACTAAAAATAATATCAATGATAATATAAATAAGAATAATAATAATAGTAACAATAATAATAACAAGGAAATTATTCAAAACAAAGTGAAATAAGGGCTTCGGTCCCTTTACTAAAATAATAATAATAATAATAATAATAATAATAATAATAATAATAATAATAATAATAATACTAAAATAAATAACCATATTTATTAATAATAATAATGATGAAATAATAATAATAATGATGATAAAATCCATAATAATATGACCAAAAATTAATAATGACCATAATGGTAATAATAGTAAGGATAATAATCGAAGATAAAATAAAGTAGGGTTTCTACCCTACATTGAAAAATAATAACTTAATAATTAATAATAATATCACTAATAAGAATAAATACTAATGATAATAAAAATACTAATAACCCTAATAATAATAAGACATGATATTTACATTACTACTACTAAAATTTAAAATAAGCACAATATGGTTTTAGCCTTATATAGAATAATAATATTAACATTGAAAGTAATAATAATAATAATAATAATAATAATAATAATAATACTAATAATAATAATAATAATAGCCGCTTAACAATAATAATAATAATAATAGCAACACAAAGGGTAAAGTAGTTGTAATATTAATACTGAAATAATAATAATAACAATTTCAAAATAGTAAATAATAATAATAATAATAACATATTAGTATTAATAATAATGATAATAACAATAATAATAATAAAATTGAATTAAAAATATAATAGGGCTTCGGCCCTCAATAGAATAATAATAAAAACATTAATAATAATAATAATAATAATAATAATGATAATAATAATACATATTAATAATGGAAATAATAATAATAATAATAGGATTTATATTAGAATAAAATATTTGAAGGCTTGTAAAAATAGGGAAAAGGGTTGAGAGGGTCTAGGGTTCAACCTTAGGCTGGTGGTGAGGGGTGGCACTGGCGGTGGTGCACGGCGGCGGCTGCGGTGGCCAGAAAAAGGGAAGAAAAGGGTAAAAGTTGAATGCTGGGAAAAATATGGGGAGAATGGAGGTGGTAGTTTGGGTGTTTAAGACTTCCTAGAGGGAGAGGACTTGAATGAGGGTGACGGCACAACCAAAGGTGGCGGCGCACGGCGGCGGCGGCGGTGACCGAATGGGGAAGAAGGAGGGAAAGGGAGGAGGAGAGGGAGGAAGAAGAAAAGAAAGGTAGGGGATGGTAGAGGGTGGTCTACAGCATAATTTAGGAGGTGAAAGAAGCGGCGACAGTGGCAGAAGAGGTGGCTAAGGGTGGTTCGAAGGGCGGCGGTGGCAGAAAATGGTTTGGTTAAGAAGGGAAATTTGCACGGTGGTCTAGTTAGTTAGAGGGTGGTGCAGGGAAGATGCAGGTGGCCAAAACGGGTGGTGGTGTTTGCTGGAGGCGGCGGAAGTGGCATCTAAAGGGGCGGTGGCGTGAGGGAAGGTATTTTCTGAACTTAAACCAAAAAGCTCGACACAATGCTGCATGGGGTGTATTTATAGGCTTGAAAGGAATTTAAGGTCGAAGGGAAAGTAGGGGAGTGGTAGGCAAAAGTGGGCACCGACCGACGAGGACAGCTGGCACACTTTCCCGATCGTGTCTGCAAGTGGCCAAGGGAGAGGGAATTGTGCGGGGAAATGGGAGACTTGGTCTGGGTCAATGGGTGGACAAAACAAAAAGGAAGATGCGGGAACAAAATAGACGGTCAATGAGGCACAATCGATGGCGAAAAACCAGGGAGAAGGGCCACGAAAATGGTTGACTTCAATAGCAAGTGCGAAGGGCTGGGGAGAAGAAGAAGGGGGTGCAGGAACTGGTCAGCCCAGGAAAAGAAAAGAAGAAATCGGGCCGGTTGGCACGGTGAGGGGAGACTTAATTCAAGAGCGGCATTTTGAGGGAACAATAAGAAAAATGTGGCGTTAGGGGAAAAGGAGGAGGGCGGTCGCACGGGCTGGGCCGCACCGAAGAAGAAAGGGAGGATAAGAGGAAGAACTAGGCCACTGCTGGCCTAGGTCGGGGAGGAAAAGAAAAAGAAGAAGAAAAGAAAAAGAAAGAAAAAGAAAGAGAAAGGAAGAAAGAAAAGGAAAAGAGGAAAAAGGAAAAGAGGAAAATAATTTTTTAGGTTAATTAAATTGACTGGAATATTTAAAAATAATAATATTTAAATCCCTTTTTAGGCAAATTGAGGGTTTTTGAAAGATTTTCCATAAATTCCATTTTAATTAACAAAACACCCTAATATTCTCCAATTAAATTATTTATAAAATTATTATTAATTTGAAATAATTTTCTATTTCTTATTTTAAATAAAATAATTTATTTAATAAATTTCCAAAATAAAATCCTTAATTAGCTAAAATACTCAAATTTCTCCTAATTACAATATTTATAAGATTTATTCTTGATTTGTCCTAATTAATTTCCTTTTATTTTAGCAAAAATAATTCATTTAAATAATGTTTCTAATAAAATCTCATTTAATTATAATTTTTAAACTTTAAATTTTCGGGGGCATTTCAAATTGGGCTAGCTGCGACATAACCCAAGTGAGGAGGGAGAAGAAAAAAAGGAAGAAGAAGGAAGAAAAGAAAAAAAGGAGAAAAAGAGAAGAAAAAGAAGAAATTAAAAGGAAAGGAAAAATGAGAAAGTTGTGGAATTTTAAGGTTGGGTTTTTTGGGCATTTATTAGTAATTATATAAATAATTAAAAATTTTTATAATTTATCTACAATTTATTTTAGGCTATATAATTAAAATAATGTCTTGGAATTATGCTAAATAATAAATTTTAAATCTCGTTTTATTATATTTTGTTGTTGTTTTTAATTGTTGTTGTTATTGTTATTATTATTATTATTAAACTATTACTACTTCTCACTACTACTACTACAGGAACTACTATTCTATCCCTAAAGTATATTTTAATCTATTATTTATTCGTATGAAAAATGGAGAGCAAGGGTATTATCCAATCACTACCCCTTACTATGAATACTTTATCCCTACTAGTCTACTACCAAGGTTTAAAGGAATAGGAATAAGGGAATGGAGAGCAAGGTGGTTCCAATGGTTAGCCCTAGCTATGAGGACACACCCTACTAGCTACTACCCTCATAAAGGATTTCTTGAAATTGACTTACCTGAAGTTAAGAGTTCAGGGTATGTCTCACACATTTCCTTTTCTAATTCTCTATTAGCTTCTTTCTATCTCGTGGTAGCTCTAAAGAACCTTTATGAGCATAACTAAGCTTGTCCGGTTCTACCAGAGCTTGTTATCGAGGGTCCACATAGGCCTCTCCTTGTAGGTTAGAGAGTGATCAAGGTCAACTTTGTCGAGGTGGATCATATAGGAAGTATCTATAATGTACTTCTACAACTGTGAGATATGTAAGATGTTGTGCACATGTGCTAACTATCTTGGGAGCGCCAACCGATAAGAAACCTCACCAATGATGTCAAGAATCAAGTAGGTTCCAATATATCTCGAGCTCAGTTTACCCCTCCTACCAAACCTTAGCACTCTCTTAGTGGGGGAAACTCTCAGTTATACCTTATCCCCAAGCTCAAAGTTGCTGCCAAGACAAATCCAATCTACATAACTCTTCTACTAACATTGATTAGCTTTCATCCTATTCTGGTTCACATAAACTGGTAAGATCATCTCCCCAATCAACTCAGGCACTAGCACCATATTTTTAATGATATCACTCTAGCATAAAGGGTTTCTAAAATTTTTGTTCATATAATACCTAGAAGGGTGCCATCCCTATGCCGGCATGGTAGGTGTTGTTGTATGAAAATTCCACTAATTATAGATAATCCTCTCCACAGCCTTGAAAGTCAATAGTGCAAGCTTGCTACATGTCCTTAATTATTTGAATGGTCCTCTCAGTTTACCCGTCCATGGTTGGATGGAATGTAGTACTTATCATTAGCTATTTTCTGTGAACCTCTTGTAACTTCCCCAAAAAGTGGAAGAGAAACCTTGAGTCCCTATTAGAGATAATATATGCAGGTAAACCGTACCAACTAACCATAAATTTCATGTCACCATTAGCTAATTGGTCCATACTCCGGGTCAACTTCATTAGTACAAATACCACCGATATAGTCAGTTTGTCCATAATAACATAGATAGTGTGAGTCCTAGGTAGCCCACTCACAAAATCCATGGAGATTGAGTCCCATTTCTATCCTAGTAATTCTAAAGGCTATACTAAACTTATACGTATGCGGTGGTCAAACTTAACCTTCTGATAAGTCATGCATCGGGACACATACTTAGCTACCTCCCACTAAATGTGGGTCCACCAATAAACCTTAAGGTTGTGTTACAACTTGTCACATCTAGGGTGGATAGAGTAAGGTGTGTGATGTTCTTCTTTCAAAATTTGGTGCTTCAATTTCGAGAAACCCTATGGTACATACCAACGACTCTTGTAGCAATTGCTACCATCCTTATGTATTCAGAATCCTTTAGCTCAACCTTCCTATATCTTCGGCCGTAATCTTTCAAGCTTAAAATCTCTAAGTTTTTTTGGCATATATCTCCTTAAACACCATTGGGTTAATTGTGAAGGCGCTCATACGTACTTTGAGATCACCCTACTAGATCAACTCTACTCCCATCTCACTGAATACCTCCTACAACTAGTTAGCTACCACATGGGAGTTTGTAAAGTACGAAGTCTTCCGGTTTAAGGCATCTACAACTACGTTCGCTTTACCCTAGTAGTAGGTCAACTCAATGTGGTAATCCTTTACCAGTTCTAGCCACCTCCTCTGCCATGTTCATCTCCTTTTGAGTGAATATGTATTTAAGACTTTTGTGGTCGATGAAGAATCCACACCTTGTCCTATATAGGTGTGCCTCCAGATCTTTAGTGAAAAAACCATAATGACCAATTCCATAATATGAGAAGGGTTGTTCTATTCATGCTGCTTCAACTAGCGAGAGGCGTAAGCATCCATACTACTATTCTGTATTAGTATGCACCTTAACCCATGCTTGGATGTGTCACAATAGACTTTAAATCCCTCATATCAAGTAGGTAGAGTTAAAATAGATGAGGTAGTTAGGTGTTTCTTCAGTTCTTATAATACCCCTTCACAAGTCTCATCTCAGTGAAACCTAGAAATTTTCTTTAATAGGTTTGTCAGATGCCATATAATCCTTGAGAAATTCTGAACAAAGAGTCTGTAATACCTGGCTAGACCCAAGAAGCTATGAACATCTAACAATTTTGTAGGGGCCTTCCATTCTATAACTGTCACAATCTTTTCCAAGTCCACTACAAATCACCTAGCTAATACTTTGTGTCCTAGAAAAGCCACTTTGGGAAGCTAAAAACCACACTTAGATAGCTTATCTTATAGACTGTGCTACCAAAGGAGAGAGAGAGAATAGTGTGAAGGTGTTCTTAATACTCATCCTTTCCTAAAAAATACACCAAAATGTTATCAATGAACACTACTATGAACTCATCAAGGAATGGCCTAAAGATCCTTGTCATCAAATCCATGAAGATAACAGGTGCATTGGTGAGTCCAAAAGGTATCACTATGAACTTATAATGCCTTTACGACCTTCAAAATGGCATCCTCATAATGTCAAAATCCGCAATGCATAACTAATGATGTCCTAATCTTAGGTTGAGCTTTGAGAAGATATTAGCCCCCGTAGCTAATAAAAAGGTAGTCGATCCTCAGAAGTGGAAATTGGTTCTTGACTATTAACTAATTCAGACCTCTATAGTAAATGGAGAGATGGAGGCTCCCATCCTTCTTCTTTATGAACAGGATGGGTGCTTTCCATGAATATACACTTTAATGGATGTATCCATGGTCTAGCAACTCCTCGCTACGTCTTCAACTTCCTCAGCTCCACCAGTGCCATCATATAAGGGGCCTCTAACACAGATTCATCCCCTAACACCAGGTCAATGGTAAAGTCAATCTCTCTCATTGGTGGTATAACTAGGATCTCCTCTAGAAATACATTGGGAAAATACCAAACCACTGGAATATCACTTAGGGCCGCCAGATCTTTATTTAACTCCTAGACACTGCACAGATACATTAGCTACCCCTTCCATATCAAAGTGTGTAGTGTGATTGCAGACACCACCTTGGTGGTGGGCTTGGGCTTGCATTTCCTATACAAAACCATGGTATCCCTTCGGCTTCACAACACTATGCATTCATGTGTGTAATATATCACTGTATGGTATCTCCCTACCATATTCATCATTAATATGACATCAAAGTCCATTAGATCTATTTTGACCAAGTCTACTAGGAAGTCTACTATGCCTATCACTAAGGTCACCTTTGAGTAGATCTTAGTGCAATCCATCTTATATCCTGAGGACAACATCACAGAGATGGATACTCTAGTAGGTGGTGACTAGTTATCCCTAGTCACAAATGCAATAGACATGAACAACAAGGAGGCACCCAAATTGAATAGTACATGTAATGGTAGAGAAAGGATGTTAAGCACACCCATAAACACTTGTTATCTAGTATCCTTTGCGTAGCTGATGACATTCAAGTGTCTGCTTGACTGACTTCCTTGATAGCTCCCTTAGTATCCACTAGTACTCTAGGCATGAACACCTCTCTAAGGAAAAGGATGGAACCCTATGGTCTCCCCCTAGCCTCTTAGTTTTGCTGACTAGCTGTGGTAAGTGCTCTCTACTGAAACTACTGATGTAGTTCCTGGTAGGTATGTTGTAGGTAGGCCTACTGTTATGGCATCAAATGTCACCTCTACTCGAATTGATATCCTTAGGGCTGATGGAAGCCTCTCTAAAACTACCACTCAAAGGGTTAGTAGCCTCGTCTACTACACATCTTACTGCATAAAGGTCTAACCCTACTATCTTATCTCAAGTGGTTCCGAACATTACATTTGTAGAAAAAACCTTTGATGGCTTTGGGTTCCTAACTGGTCCCCTTTACCGATGTCCTAAGGGTCTGCCTTCTTAGGGCAGGGTCCTACTCCCAAAACCTCAAGTCTCGGGTCTTCTCTTCCCTAGGATAGACACTTGCTCCTGCGCCATGGTGGTGATGATCCATGCACACTTGTATAGAGTGGCAAAATAAGGGAAAGCCACTACCCCCATCATTCGGCGAATACTAAAATGGAGCTCCTACTCAAACGAGTAGACTAGTATTGACTCACTACGTGCTATGCTTGAAGTAAATCTCAGAAGCTTGGTGAATGGAGCATAATACTGTCTTACCTTCATGCTTCCCTAGATGAGCTGCATATATTCTATATGTTTATCCCTTTTCAGGCTCTCTAGGTAGAACCTAGTACTTATTGGGGTCTAGAAATCCTCTTGGGACATTTGTGGTCATGTCTAGGTATGACACCCTACCCACTAGGTATCTACAACACCTCTGAGGATAAATACCATGATGCTATACTGATGAGATGGGGGCAATCAACTGCCTCAAAAGTGTGGTCCATGTTATGGATCCACCCCTCCAAAATCATAGGGTCCTCCATGCCAGTAGACAATGGAGGGTGGTTTCTAGTGACCCTCTTGATCTATTCCTCTATGATACCCTCTTAATGATGAAGTGGAAATAGGGGTGGTGGATGAAACTAGGGCTAGTGCTATATGAACTTCGTGAAGACCTCAAAGGCCTCCTCAAGGTGCTCAATCCATCCATTCATCTTTATTAGTAGGCTGTAATGTAAGAGGTGGGTTAGGTTTGAACATTCTAGTTCACTAAACACTATTCATACATCCCCCTTTTAGGGGTTTCCTAGGTTACCCATTACATTTTGTTGTAAATGGATTAGAGTTTGTTAGCAAAACCAACATCTCTAAGGTAGAAAAAACATTTTAAAGCTTGAGGAAAACATCATTGTAACCAAGTTTTTTGAAAACAAATCGTGGTTGTCAGAACTAAGGCTCTGATACGAACTTGTAACACCCCCAAAAATCACCATTAAAAAATTTTATTTTAAGTGTAAAAAAACACATCATAAGATCAAGTGCTACCATCATAATTATTATAAGTCTGGCTCCAACCATCCTTGTACCAACTACAAGGCAATGTAGAAACATCTGCAACTATAATAAACATAGCAAGGAAAGCATTTCATAACATAATAAAGGTTAAATGTTTGTTACCAAGGAAATACTAAAATATGTAAACATTGTTTAATATAAATAAATCATGAAAATTAGTAAGCTTGAAATGGTAATAACTAGATGTCACTCTCTCTAGCCCCTACCTTGGATTACTACTATATCACTTTGCCCCAGTTGTATCATCATAAGCGGTAAAGTTATCTAGAGCATCCTTAGTTACCTACATAGGCTCAGGAGGGGACACTACTAATAGGAACAAGTAGCACCCATAATAGGGGTGATTAGTACATTACATACCGAGTAAGGTAAGAATATAGTCAGATATGAATAAAGCAGTTAATGATACCTCAACAAGATATAAAAGGCCCATAAGTAGGGTATAACGGTTCTTTCATTATTATCTTGACTCAATATATTAATGCCATAATTAGTAATCTCTTGACTTATATCCACATATGTTCAGGGACCCCACTATTCTCACTAGTGGACTGCTAAATAATATGTAAACCTAAGGTAGCATGCTCCTGGCCATTATTCTCACCAGTGGACCAGTAAATAATGTACAACTAGTCCCAACCTATGTGGTGTTCTAGTATAAATAATTAGTTTATTTCCATTGGTTATTATTTTCCAAGGTTTTTATTACATGATTTTGGGACCTCACTATCCTCATCAGTTCACCGGTAAATAGGATATAAACCTAGAGTACCACACTCATATACATTATTCTCATCGGTGGACCAATAAATATAATATAAACCCAAGACAGCATGCTCGTGACCACTATTCTCATTGGTGGACTTGTAAATAAGGTACAACCGGCTCTGACTTAAGTGATCTTCTACATTAAGTAATTAGTATCTTATTTATTTTAGATCCAACAACCATGCATCACTTAAGAATGACTTCTACCTTACTACAACCCTAGGATTGCTATGTCATCTTTGAAACCCTAGTCCCTAATTCCCTAGTACTTTTATACCCCCTATTGTTCCTTTCAGTTCTTAATTCATCCAACAATCCAAACATGTCATTAGGTACCCCCTTTATTCTTGATTTATATCCCATTTTGCCCCATTCCTCATATAAGATAACCATTAGCCCCTAAGGTTCCTCCTCAAAACCCTAGTTTTTCCCTAGTTGGCCTAGCCCTTCCCTACTACTTATTTAGACCTAAATTTCCATAACCAAGCATACATTCCTATGATTATTCATCCCCTAAAGTTTTGTAGCCTAAATTCTTCATTTTACACATGTGATAACAACTTCAGTAAGGGAGAAAAAGAAAGAAAGTATTGGGGAGAGTTGAAAATGAATTAGAAGGGAGGGTTCTAGTCTACTATGTTTGAAAATAAGGATAATATAGAGAGATATATGGTTAACTTGGGTGAAAGGGGTGGTGTAGTGTGAGGAAAAAGATGTAAGGGATTGAAATAATGAATCATGGGTTAGTGGAGAGGGATTTCTTCATCAAGGTAAGTTTTGATAGTTGTCACATCTCCAAAGAGCCTTGTACAAGCAATCTAAGATCATTAGAAAGAGGTGAGGATAAATGAATGATATTAGGTAGGTGAAAATGTACTAAAAGTGCTTTTTAGGAAATTTTAATTAAATAAAAATGATTTCATAATCTAAATAGTATGAAAATATTATCCAAAAACTTATAGTGCTCAATTACACAAATAGATCATAATCTTTAAGTTTTAAACTCATTTGAGTAATAATATAATCTAGAAATATGAACAACTTTGATAATCATATATATTTATAGGCCGATTACCTTAGTTGGTAAACCAATGTATCTTCGGTAATGTGAATGTTTTCTAGAATTGCCTCAATTGTTTAGTTCTAGTTGAACAAGGGGTGCCTATTGGCTAAATCCCACCATTAGTTAACTAGTGCTTAAAAAATACCCACTCTACACAAATTTCCAAATCCATCTTAAAACAAAGACACTTTATTTAACATTAAAGTACTTTTTAAAAAAATTTTAAATATTTTAAAATGTGGTATTACATCAGTACCCTTTAAAAGAGACTTCGTTCATGAAATTCACAAAAGAAAACATTGTTGCAAGCTTAAAACATGTGAAAACCCTAAGCATCAAGTGAAAGAAAATAGTGCACAAGGGTTAGAGCAAGAGGAAAGGGTACTACACCCAGAAAGAGACATTGTTAATCGTGTAATGCACGAAAGCTTAAAGATATGGATTCTTCATATTAATTTCATCCTTGGAATCCCAAGTGGCCTCCTTAGCTCCATGGATTGAACACAGGATCTTCCCATATAGGATAATACTCAAACGTGCCTCTCACATCTTGGTATCAAGGATCCTTAAAGCTTGCTCCTTATATGTTAACAAATCATCAAGCTGAATCACCTCACACTGAATGATGTGTGAAGGCTCTTCCACATACTTCCTCAAATAGTAGATATAAAAGACATTACACATGTTCAGAAGCTCAACAAGCAAGGAAGTAGTTATGTAAATTCTCCAACCTTATATGAAATCTTGTATAGTCTATATACCTTGGACCGAGCTTGTCATTCAGTATGAAACACATCACTCTCTTAGTGGTTGATACATTCAAAAGAAATCAATCACCCACCTCTTACCCATTTGTCCTTCTTTGCAAGTCCATATAACTCTCAATCTTGGGTAGCTTTCATCCGATCCTAAATCAATTTAATTTGTTTGGCAAAGCCTTCTACCATCTCGATTCCTAAAATGACAGTCTCACTAAAATCACTCTAACATAATGGTCCATAAGTTACCTTAAAATGTGACATCTTTATACTTTCATGATGACTGTTGTTGTTGGAAAACTTGATAAGATCTAAGAGATCGTCCCAACTATCTTGAAATTAGAGTTTGAATAATATGCTCGGCTAGACCAAATGTAGTTGAAGGGAAGGATGTAACACCTCCATTTTCTTAAATTAAAATTTTAATGTTCAAAGTACAGTGCTAAAGAAAAACCAAAATGAAGGATGTTACTACTACATCTGTCATGAGGAGAGATGCAGGAATTCACTTAACCTGTGACAGATGGAAGGTTGGGTATAAAAATATTAATAATAAGAAATAAAAATATTATTACAAGGTAAACAACTTTATACCAAATCTCATTATAGTGTTATAATCCAAATCAACCCTATTAGAACAAAAAGTAGAACCTCCTAACATAGGCAAAGCATAAAAAAACCCTACTCCCTCACTCTAACTCAAGCTCCAGCATTCTCCAAATTAATAATGTCACAACCAATAAAAAATAATATATTTAATACAAAAGTACTAAGTGAGCTCACTTAACCCTAAGGAAATAGCATACTCAAACAATCAAATAACACACAAAGGTATACAATCATGTATATGAAAAAGTCCACATATAATAACACTACCTTCTCAAACAATTATATAATAGCTAAAGATAGAACACATAATGCATCTACCAATTGACATCTCAACCAACCAATAATATATCATGGGTACAAATTTGAATTCCAATACAAGTTATTACATCTTAAATATTTCGTCAATTTAACATAGTGTTTATTTTTTCACACCAAACATTTTAACATAGTTTATATAACCATGATAAAATAAGGAAACCACATAATCAATTGTACCCCATTTTTAATAACCAAGCCTTTATTAAGGTCACCAAATAAATAATTTCAACTTAACTTTAAAAGGAATATAATGTCATAATCTAAGGTAATGATTGATAGGGATAAATAAACCACCAAGATAGCTAGTCAAGGAGGTCACACGATATAAATCCATGCATACACAAATCTAGGAACCAAAGTCCTTAAGTACTCATATCTTCTATTGGGTTGTGAATTTTGAAGAGTAGAAATGGGCCCTTTCACCCAAAGGTTTGACTGTGCACTTAGGGGGCCTAAGTTTGAGGCATGATATTCCTTATCCAACTCAAGTTATCTTCCCTTTTAAATGATTAGTGTTTTATTCAAACTATCCAATTACTCAACAATGATACAAATATCTAAATACACAATCAAAAAAATCCAACAATCAAACAAATCCTTCATAACTTGACCACTTAGGGTCATAACCAACTAGCCATAAAAGGACTAAACCACTCAAGGTTAAATAATAAACTAGCTATGGAAGTCCATGACCACTCAAGGTCAGAGTATCAACTAGCCATGAAAGGCTAAGGTTAGGCATTCAACCATAACCTCAAAACAACCTATCAATAAATTATAATATAATCCTTTAGATTCAGTTATTTAAAAGTCAACATATAGTTGGATATCAAAAATCTGATTAATAGTCAACACTAAGGTCAATTATTTAATACTTAGCCAAATAAAATTTAGTAATACCTACCATATACACAACCATATAAGATGGGTCTCTACTCATCTCATGCCAAAACCATTCTACAAAGGATCCCAAAGATATAGAATCAAAGTAATGCTTGAACCCCAAAACATCCAAAATAAGAGACATATAAGCCAACCTAGTTAAAATAATATTCCATAGCTCAAATAATCACATTAGTGGCCCTAAAAGAGATTTGAAACACTATTTAAATGATTTAGATATCCCCAACTAAGTCAAAATGCTAAGGACCACTTTTTACCATTAGGACTAATATTAGTAAAAGTCACATATAACTTAGTTGAAATAAGTTAAAATAAGGTCCCACTTCAAATTTTAAATCAAATTCAATATTCATGAAATTACTATTCATTACCAAACAAAAATATCAATTTATACCAAGAAGCATATAAATTTTTTTGTAGGGAATTACTATCCACTAAGAATCACTATTTATATTAATTCACTATTTATAAGTGTAAAATGGTCAAAAGTGAAAGGTTGTGGTTAGCCTTTCATTGTAGAATTCCACTAAAGCCTTTTAGGGGTATTTTATTGATTTTCTCATTAATTATCTCAAAAACGTAATTATTTAAATATGAACTCCACTTAGGGTACTTAGGACGTTAATATCAAATAACAATTTGAATATCGCAAATAATGTAAAAAATGGATGAAGAACATTGTAAAGCTATCAACACTTTAATCAAAATTAATACCTTGGAAACTTGATTATTACTAAACGTAATATATACCAAAATCGGTCTACAAATTATAAGGATCATCATCATATGATAGTATCTTAAATCGAACCCCAAAATCATCAAAATGCCTAAACCATACCTAAATCTTCTAAATCCTATTTTTGCTAAAAATTATAGAACAATAACTTGGATATTAATAAGTTAAACATAAAAGTTTATCTAATCTACTGACATACAACATGGTATAACCAATTTAATAGAACACTCTAATGATCAAAAACTCCTAAATCATTCAAATCTTCTATAAAAAATGAATCATAACTCAGATTATCAAATCATAACAAGTATCAAAGTTAATTGACAAACTACAAATTTCAACATGGTATTATCAATTTGACTAACCCACAAAAGAATCAAAATGCCCCATATCCACCAAAATCATGCTAACTTTGAAACTAAAGCATATAACACATATCAACTCTATTTACTTAGGATTTTTAAGGTTTATCTTTAAGCCCAATATTTCACATTTAGAAAAAAGAAAAATATAACTTAGAATAAGAATACAAAATGTTAGGAAAGTAATCTCACAAAAATCATAACACATGATAAAAGATTGAAGGAAAAGGATTGAAGAACTTATACTTCAAATTTGGAAGCTTATTCAACTTTTAACAATGGTGTAATTTAACTAGGGAATCCATGAAATATTGAGGGAAGAAGATGGTGGATTTAGGAGGAGGAGAAAAGAGAAAGAATGACTAAGTTAAAAAGTATAGGACAAATTAAAAACTTAAGAACTAAGTTTTCTTAATAGGTAAGGCTTCTTATATGACATATACATGGGAGTAAGGGAAGCCACAAATGTCAACTCAAAATAACTGTCACTCATATTTTCTTTTAAAAAATAGATAGCTTATAAAGTTTAGTTGTGTGTGGAAGAAGAGAGTTGGTTTTATTGACGTATATAAGTCTGATAAGATCTATTTTTTTTCCTAAAAATTATAAAATTTGTTGTAGATCATTTTTAAGATATGAAAAGCTCAATGAAATTAAAATAAGATGATCAATAAAGTGTTGTAAACATATGATAACCCAAAAGGGTTCAATGTGGCTTTAAACAATGAAATGAGGCTACTCGGGGTAAGAATTGTGCCTTTTGCCAACAATTTGGTTTGGAATTTTAAAAAGGAATCGATGACCAAAAAAAACATGAGGATTTCAAATATCCAAATTAGAGAAGAGTCCTAGAAAAATTTGAAGGTAAAAAGTGGCATGGAAATGTCAAGGAGTTCAAAATAGTAAAAATGGATAATGAGTCCAAAATGAAATATTTTTAAAGCACAACTAGATTTTTAAAAATGTGGAAAGATGTGATAAATGACAAAACTAACAAAATTTAATCTTAAGAAATAACAATTCCAAATATGTAAGGTTTTTGAGAATATCAAGTTCTTATAAAGACCATTTCATAAAAGTTCAAGTATCAGCTACGAAGTTAGTATACATAGAGGTAGCAAATTGTATATAAGGCCATAACTTAGTTAAGATAGAAAAATTAAGGCCAAAATCCAACCTTAACAAAAAATCACTTAAAGACTTTATTATACTCTATTAGCTTGGAAAAGGCCAAGGAAGCTCATTTTACAAAGCAACATCAAGATTAAAAATCCCTAATTTTAAATAGAAAATTTTATTTCGAAGACTATGAAGAAGCATGATAGAATTAAACCAAGGGATGCCACCACCCCATCAATAATGGGAGAGGCATGATCATCCGCTAATATATACTTGATGAAAGGAAGCATGGAATGAATGAACAAAAAATGCATGTGCTACTAATATAACAATAATGACGATGAGAATAATAAAGAAGGGATAGATATAGAAAATTTAAATATGGGAACCAAAGCTAATAGTTTAAATAACTAAAAAGAACAAAAGCATCCCAAAAAGTGGGTAAAGTAATCTAAACTGCTTAGCTTAAATCTTAACTAAATAGAATTTAAATCTCGATCCCCAAGTAACAACTAGCAATTGACCCACATGATCATCCTTAGTGTACTTTGAATGAGACTCATACCCTTATAATTCATCCTCTACTCACTAGAGAAAAATTTGAATCATCATAGTGACTACATAAATATAGTATCAATATGGTGAAAGTATTAGTAAAATAAGAACATGTTAAGGGCTCATGTTGCACGTTGCAGTCATATAATAACATGGTGTACAACTTGCTTAAAAATAAACATATATAAGATCATGTATATCATATCTTTCATAGAAAATTTGATAGTGGAGCATCCATAGATCCTTAATATGATAATGATTTGGCATATTTGATTATGAAATCGATCTTATTATATGTCTTTGATAATAATAATCTGACTAACCTTAATTAGTTTCCTTTAAATTTTATTGCAGGTATGTAACATATTTAAAGGAAGAAGATTAAGTCATTTAAGAAGTCAAGAGACATAAGATTTTAGATGTTACAAGCTATTACAATGGGAGCTATTATATAGGAAATTTAACTCTACAAGTCAAGAGGCCTAGTCAACATCATTGTTTTGATTAGGATTCTTATTATTTGTTTTCATATACTAATTAGCTTACTTTGTTTGTAATATTCTTTGTTGATTCATGTATTTTATATGATATAATTACATTACTGATACTAGTTTATGTATTAGTTATCCATTTATGTGTCATGTGGTTAAATTAGTGTGCTAATTAGTAATGTAAGACTCTTATATAAGGCATGATGTTGATAACCTTGAAACATATGGTTGAGTATATTGAAATATAATAAAAGTAAATCACTTGATTAATTCTATCCTTATGATGAAATAATTCTATATAAGAATACTTAGAGCAATCTTAGATAGGGTAACATTTAAAAGTTAAATTCTTGTTGAGTTCTGTATCAATTCTTTCTTTAATATCTTCATTCCTTCTTCTTCAAAAGAAATCTTTGATCCTCTCTTCTTCTATAATCATACAAATCTTCAATAACTTTATAAGATTTGTGTCATTTTTGGTATGAAAGCCTTAGTTGGATTTGTACCAAAGTCGAGTGTCATCTATTCTTTTCTTCTACCTCCATGCCTATGTCAATCTTCCATATTTTTCCCCATGCATGCTAGGTAATATTCAACTTTAAGACATGAATATGATAGAGCCTTGTATTACACCTTCAACCAAGAACCTAATACATCTTCATCTTACTCTTCACATATTCAAACTCAAGGTTGAAGATTATCTTCTTGTCAACCAAACCTTAGAATATTAAATGTAAGTATTTTATTCTTTTATTTCTTTCAATCTTCCAGCATTATTCTTCAACCTTCTTTAGTTATCTTTAAAGTTCTTTGATTCTTGAAAGTGCTCAAGTGATTTAAGATCTCTCCTTATGATAATCTTCTCCTTTCTCCCTTGGTGATCCTTTCCTTTTTCCATCTTTGGGTTGAATAATATCTTGTAGATTTGACACCAATCTTGTGTCTTGATCAACTTGAATCAAACAAGAACATCATCTATTAGTCTAGTTTATTAGAGTATCACTTGATATTCAAATTCTCTTATCTTCTTTATCATTTAGTCACACTTAGGGAAGACACTTTCTTCAACTATACTCAACCATCATTCATTATTTTCACTCATTTTATTTGTGTTCCTTCTTCAAGAAAGATTCCACTTTTTATCCACCAAGATTACATCTAAGTGCATCACCAATATTTGATAACACATTCCAACATTTTAATTCTATCACCATCATCCTCTCAAGCTTAAGAAACTCTCATGATCCTTGCCATTCCATCAAGAAGTGACTTCCAGCAATAACTAAGTTATATCGAGGTAATATTTAGTAAATAATTCAACTATGGGTGAAGAGGTATCAATGAAGACTATATATGAAACTCTTTAATGACTTATAAAAACTATACATTCAACTAATCCACAATTGTAGAAAATTCCATCCATTAAAATCCAACTTCAAAGGCTAGAATCAAAGGTAGCAAACCAAGAGACTCTTCAACACATGCATAACTCCATGGAGGCTACAAATAACTGAGTAGAAGGCATGGTGAGGAGGGAAGTCCAAGCTCAAATTGGCCACATCAATACTTGAATGGAGTATCAAGAAAGAGCACAAGAGAATGGATGTAATAACTTTAGCCACAATCAAAGAGGTAATGTAAATCATCCACCAAGCTAGAGCCATTTTTAAGATAAAGATATGAATCTCTACCTTCCTAATTTCTATGATGAATTAGATTTTGAATTAATTTTTGAATGGTTGCATGAAATTGAAGCAATATTTGAGTTTGAAGAGAATTATGATGAATATAAGTGTAAGTTAGTGACTCTCAAAATAAAAAAAATTTCTAGGGTTTGGTATGATAATCTTAAAAGAACCAGTGAGAGATAAGACACAAGTAAAATTAAGTCTTTGGAAAAATTAAGGAAACAACTAAGAAAAAAATTTATACCTAAGGAATATGAAAAGAGATGCATATCAAATTCACTACTCTTAGGCAAGGACTTCATAGTGTAAAGGAATACATTAGGGACTTTAAAATAATAGCATTCTTATGTGATATGCAAGAAAGGAAAGAATAAAAGTGTGCTAGATACTTAGGTGGCCTTAATAACTTAATTAGGGATAAAGTTAAAATATTTTCCTATGATTCTCTTGATTATTTCAATAAGTTGGCATTAAAATGTGAAAGAAAATCTAAGTCCACCAAATCCTATAATAAGACTAGTGCTTCGACTTTTACATCCAACAAAACGTATTCTCATGCACTTATATCAAAACTTAAGACACATATATATTTGACTAATGATAAAAAAGACTAACCCTAACCAAGATGAAAAAGGTAAAAATAAAGTAAGTGAAATGTTTAATAAGAAATGGTTAAAATGTAAGGGATATATTCATTTTGCTAGAGAATGTCCTAACCCAAGGGGTTTGACCTTAATTGAAATTAAGAAGACGGAACCTATGATGATGATGACTTAGAAACCAAATCTAATGATGATGTCTTGAGTATGTATGAAGAGGATGGAAATCCTTGTTTTGTACTACATAGGGTATTATAAATATAACCTAATGATCAATCTACACAAAGGGATATTTTTTTTAAAACTAAGTGTAAAATTAGAGATAAGATTTATAGTGTCATAAAAAATAGTGGTTCGTATATTAATGTTGCTTGTGAAACAATGGTCAAACAACTAGGGTTAATGACTACTAAAAATTCTAAACCATATTAATTAAATTGGAATAATAAGGAAAAAGGAGCTAAAGTGACAAAATAAACCCTAATCATGTTTCACAATAGTGATTACCATGATGATGTATTATGTGATATTGTTCCTGTGGATGCTTGTGGTAGTTTACCAAGAAGACTATGATAATATGATAGAAATACAACTCTTGATGGTGTGACTGTTGAATATGTTGTGATTATAGATAAATGATATATAAGTTGAAACCATATCAATGTGATTATGTACTGCCATCCGAGATTAAAAAGTGCTTATTTTCACATAAACGGGAATTAGTTAATTACATTGAGGAGGAGGGTGTTTGTTTTACCTTAGTAGAAAAATCATATTAGTTTGGGGAGAAAAATTCTAGCCATTAAAACCTTAATCATTTACTTGATGAACATAGTGATTTATTTCTAGATGATTTACCTCTTGGACTGCCACCCATTAGAGGTATAAAGCATGCTATAGATTTAATTCCTATAATCCCTTTACCTTATTGACCTGCCTATAGATGTAATCCTAAGGAAACTAAGGAATGACAAAGTCAAATTCAAGGATTAGTGAATAAAGATTATGTGAGAGAAAACATAAGTCCCTGTTGTGTACTCACCTTATTAGTTCCTAAAAAAGATGATACCTAGCCCATGTGTATAGATTCTAGAGAAGTAAACAATATAACTATCAAGTATCATTTTCTTATGCCTAGACTTCATGACATGATTTTTGAATTATATGGTGCACATATGTTCTCCAAAATAGAATTAAGAAGTGGTTACCATCAAATGAGGATTAGGGAAGGAGATGAATGGAAAACAACATTTAAAACTAAATATGGTCCCTATGAATGGGTTGCTATACCTTTTGGGTTGTGTAATGCACCTTATTCTTTTGTGAGACTAATAAATGAAATTCTTCATCTTTTCCTATATGAATTCATTATATTTTATTTGGATAACATACTTATATATAGTAAGAATGAACATGATCATGTTATATATTTAAGGAAACTATCTAATAAACTAAGGAAAACTAAAGTATATGGAAAATTGAAAAATATGAATTTATGCTTCCAAGTGTAGTTTTTATTGATTATATTATTAGTGGTGAGGGTATTAACATTGACCCTATAAAGATACAATCTATTCAAGAGTAGCATATTCCTAAGGATATATATGAAGTAAAAAGTTTTCATAGGCTAACTAGTTTTTATAGGAGATTTATTAAATATTTCTCTAATATAGCTCCACCTATTACTGAACTCATGAAAAAACGGAGAATTCATTCGGGAAAATGAAGCCAAAAAATCCTATGATACTGTCAAGGATAAATTGTGCAATGCTTATGTATTACCTATTCCTAATTTTGACCTACTCTTTGAGGTAAGTTATGATGTGAGGGGGGTAGGTGTAGAAGAAGTTCTTTCACATGAAAAGAGCTATAACATACTTTACCTAAAAACTAAATGGTGCTATATTGAGGTATTATACATATGACAAGGAATTCTTCACCATCATACATAGTTTAGAGACATGGAGTCATTATTTGAGGCCTAAACCCTTTATATTACATTTTGATCATGAATGTTTGAAATATTTTTATGGTCAAAAGAAAATAATTCCTAAACGCGAAAAGTGGGTAAATTTATTAAAATCCTTTATGTTCTTTATAAAAAACTTGGATGGAAAAGAAAATATAGTAGTTAATGCTCTCTCTAGAAGATTTACATTACTCATCATATTGGATGCTAAATTGTTAGATTTTAAAATGCTAGAAGAAATATATTCTAATGATGAAGATTTTCATGAAGAATATTGATCCTATTAATAAAATAGAAACAATGGTAATTATATCATACTATATGGATTCTTCTTTATACTTAATAGAATTTCATACCGCGGTCAAGTATAAAGGATTTACTTATCAAAGCGGTACTTAAAGGAGCTATTACAGGCAATTTTGGTACTAAAAATATTAGAGATATTGCAAGAAAATATCTATTGGCCACACATGATAAAGGATATACAAATTGTAGTAAAATGATGTGCTACTTGCAAAAAGAGTAAAAGTTTCTTTCACAAAGGTTCATATACACTGTTACTTGTATCTAGTTAACCATGGGGAGGAGTCAGTATGGAATTTATCATAGGGTTGCCTAGAAAACAAAGAGGTAAAGATTCTATTAAGTTTATGGTAGATTGAGTTTCTAAAATGGATCATTTTATTCCATGTAATTAAATTGATGATGCTACACATGTTGCTAATTTGCATTTCAAATAAATTATGAGACTACATGACATACCTAAAAGTATTGTTTTAGATAGGGATGTCAAGTTTCTTTGTAATTTTTGGATAACATTAAGGCATATGTTAGGTACCAAGTTATTATTTAGTAATTCAAATTATCTGCAAACCAATAGACAAACTAAAGTTACAAATTTTACTCTTAGCACCTTGTTAATAGGCTTGGTAAGTAAAACTACCAGAGATTAGGATATTAAGTTAGCTTATGAGTTGTTTGATTATAATCTAAGTCCTTCAAGTACTACCTGTTCAAGTCTATTTGAGATTGTATATGGAGTGAATCCATATATACAAATTGATATGGTACCCTTGAAGAAAGATGAACTTAAAAGCTAAGAGGCCAAGGAACAAGTAGATTATTCTAAAATCTTCATCAATAAATCAAGGGGAACATAGAATAAGTCAATGCAAGATGCTAAAAGCAAGATAACAAACATCACACTCAATAAGTATTTTCTCCTATTGATTTACTTTGGCCACATGTGCATAAGGAAATGTTTCCTAATATAAGGAAACATAAAATATTGTCAAGAGCAGATGGACCATTTAAAATCCTAAGAAAATTTGGAGAAAATGCTTACGAACTTGAACTTCAAAAATCATATGACCATGTTTCGAGGACATTTAATGCTGGTTTCTTCTTAATCTAGTGATGTCAATTTAGGGAGAATGATGAAGTAGCATTTATAGATCCTCAAGATGATAACGATTTGACATACTTGATTATGGAATCAATCACATTATATGTCTTTAATAATAACAATATGACTAACCTTAATGAGTTTCCTTTAAATAATTCTTGCAGGTATGTAACATGTTTGTAGGAAGAAGATCAAGCCATTTAAGAATTCAAGGTATATAAGATTTCATGTATTACAAGCTATTACAAAGGGAGCTATTGTGCATCAAAGTCAACTTTACAAGTTAAGAGGCCTAGTTAATATTTCAAGTCAACATCATTGTTTTGATTAGGATTCTTGTTAGTTGTTTTCATGTACTAATTATCTTAATTTCTTTTTAATAGTCTTTGTTGATATATGAGGATATAATTACATTGTTGATACTAGCTTATGTGCTAGATATATATTTATGTGTCACTTGACTAAGTTAGTGTTGTACTTAGCAATGCAAGACTCCTATAAAAGTCATGGTGTCGACAACCTTATAATATATGGTTGAGGATATTGAAATCTAATACAAGTAAATCACTTTGTTAATTCTTTCTTTGTGATTGAATAATCCTACATAAGAATACTTGGAGCAATCTTAGATAGGTTGACATTCAAAGGTTGAATTGTTGTTGAGTTCTTTATCAATTCTTGCTTGAATATCTTCTTTCCTTATTCTCCAAGAGCAGTCATTGATCCTCTCTTCTTGTATAATCATACTAATCTTCAATACCTTTAGAAGATTTGTGTCAAAATCTATAACCTCACATAACCATTCATCTATGAATCCCTAGAACAAGCCATACGGGTATTTCCAACTACACACTAATATCAAGGGGTTTTCTTAAGGATCTCCAACACCTACCATTATTACTCTCCTAGCTTAGAGGGCACAATTGGGGTAACTAAACCCTAAGTATACATACAGGATAAGGTATCTAAGAATTCAATTTTTTAATGAGGTAGATTAATTTAATCAATTGTTTTTAGTGTTGACACCTAATACTAACCAAGGTAATCTAATCATAAAAAGTAGGTGTTTCGGGGTGTTACACCCTCAATTATTTTTAAGAAAAGTAGGCAATCTAATCATCTGACAGCTACCCCAAAAGCTAGAAAAAAAAAGCTTGAATGAAATATGATATCATTAATTTCTATTTTCAAGTGGTATCACAAATAACAACAAAATCCACACATAACCAAATTGGGTGTTTCCAAGTGATAACACCAAACACAAGTAAATTCCATTATTAACCAAATTGGGTGTTTTCAAATGATAACAACAAACACATCACAAGGCATTAAAGCTACTATTTGGGTGTTTATAGAAATGATAATTAGGGCAATTTGGTTGAAATGATAATTTAAGTGTTATAAATATATAGAGGTATCAACATAAAAGGTCCTAGAGAAACACAACAATTTAAAAACAAACTAGTCGGCTTCCACCCAACAGGCCAATAAGTCCCTCGAACTAGTCCACTAGTCTAGTTGTACCATACCTTAACCAAAATAATACTAGAGAGCCAATTGACTAGTTGGCCTCATCGATTGACTCCTCAGAGGAAGTAGTTAGTTGGTTTGGTCTAATATGTCAATGGGTCTAAGTGGAGACCAACCTATTTTAGAGATAAACTAGTTGGTGGGTAAACTAATAGATCGAATAGTCATAGAAAACAATTGATTAGTTTGGCCCAATCGATCGATGGGTCTAAATAGAGGCCAAAACATTTTGATTTATAGGGACACTAGTTGTAACACCCCAAATTGAGCGGAGTGTTATAAGGATTGATTTGGCTACTTATATCAACATGGTATACCATCTTTTTGGTGATTCCATCCTAAGAACTCCACAGTTAAGCGTGCTGGCCGTGGAGCAATTTTAAGATGGGTGACCTCCTGGGAAGTTTCAGAAAATTTCTGAAAAATTTCTCGGGAAGTACGTGAGTGAGGACAAAGCGTGCTGAAAGGACTCGTGTTGATCTGTGGGGCCAGCCGATCAATCCGAAAGCACTCCAAGGTAGCCCCCGTGTGGTCGTGTTGACTCGGGGTGTTACACTAGTCGATGGGTTTAACTAACATGTCAATTGTTCGTGAAAACTAGTTGATTGTTTTATCAACAAATTGACTGATCTTGTGACCAACTGATCCCAAATTCCAAACTATTTGACTCTCGCATAACCGGTCGATGGGTTCAAGGAACTGATTGACTTGTCTGGGTAAAACACCAAACAGACTGGTGATACACACTCTAAAATTTTAGCATATTAATCCTAGTATGCTTCTATGTCAGATCACACATAAAAATACATTTTGAAAACATAAAATCATATAGATACATGGTAACATAGATACTTAAACAAATCATGCTCAAATGGCTAACTATATGCTTAAAATTAGAGAATTTCAACATTTCTAAGTTGGGAAGAATTATACCACATAGTTAAATCATGGAACAAAACTAGATCATGCTCATATATACACCACACACATGTAACCCCCAATACACCAAAAAACCCCACTTATGTTAAAGATAAAAATACCTTACCTTGAAGTAATTCTTCTAGCACAAAACTCCTACTTGATAGCCATCTAGCAGAATCTTGAGTACTAAGAGAATCAAAGTTAATTATTTCTTGCTTAAGGAAAGCAAGAGAGAACTAAATCCAAGATTATAGGAAAAAAAGGAATGTAATACTAGCATAAAGAAGGGAGAAAACCATTGTAAGTCTCTTTTTTTTTCCTCAATAGAGAGGAGAAGAGGAAAAAATAGAGGGATGCTCAACACTTAAAAAAATTCACAAGGAAAAGGTAGAAAAAAAATAAGAAAAACAAGTGAGGAATGAAATTGGTTTGAAATGAAAGGTATAGAGGCAAGGGTAGGTTGACATTCATAGGTGAGAGGGAGATGATATTTATAAGGTTGAGTTTGGGTAACCAAGAAGTGAGAGCTGACTTGTTGGGGATGGTGGGAGGTTCAGTGCAGTCAAGAATGAGGATGGCAGTGGGTTCATAAGTTAGAAGATGTTGCAAAAAGGGAATCTTGCAACTTCAGCTGTCAGATGAGAGAGGGAGAGGTGAGGGAGAAGAGAAAAGTTTAGACGTGCCTAAAAAGTGCCTTTTGAAAAACAAATTGGCTAAGTAAAATTATGTAATGATCTAAATAATGTAAAAATAATCCTAGAGTACAAAAACATGCATATTATCATAATTAGACTCTAATTATAAGTTTTCATAAACATTAGAGAGAAATTCAAATCAAAATCATAAATGGATATGAAATCACAAGGTAACTAGTTGATTGATTTGGGTAAACCAGTCGACTGGTTTGTCGATAACAAGAATGTTAATTCCTTAGTGCAGTAGTTGATTGGTTAGGGAAATCATATGATTAGAATCCTAAAATTTACATTTTTATTAAAATTTTAAGCACATTTTAAAACTAAAACTAACTTATTTTATATCTGATGTGTTTAAGGTTATAGACTTATGAATCAGGTAGGATTATAGGTTGGTAAGGGTTTTAATGTGATGACAAAAATTTGATGATTATAGATTAAGAAAGATGATGGTTGAATATTTAGGGTCTTTGGATGATATTATTCATAGGTTAGGGTAAGGGTTAGGGTTTATAATTAGGGTTTTGGATATGGGATGGAGATGACGATGATGAACTCTTATGATGATGATGATTTGATGATGAAACTTTGAGTATGATATGAAGATTATGAAAATATGATAATAATAGAATTATTATCTATGGTTTGGATATCAAATAGGTAGAATTAAGTAAGATGAATAAGTTAAAGATGATGAATGCTATGATAGTGGTAGCTAGGTTTAACGATTAGCATGGATTATGGATGGGTTTACGGCTATTAGTTAACCTTTAAATCACATAGACAAAGAGATAAAGGGTTTTAATAATAATCACTCACATAGAATTGATTATAATTAAAAAGAACTCACAGAGAATTCAAATAAGGTATAACATGTATTTTCATTCAATTAGTTATATCTATGAACATGTAGCCCTAAGGCTTTTATAGCCTATTTGTACCTTATCAATATTACAAGATAATACTAATTAATTAGAAATAAAAATTTGAGCTAACATGCTATGTCTTGTTCCCCACGCAAGTACATCTTATATGATAAACCTTATAAGCTAGAATATCCTCAAAAAGCTACTTTATGCTCTTGCCAATCATAATGTAAGTAATTAACAAAATAATAACACACTAAATAAAGCTAAACACACACCATCAAGTCTAAAAAACGTTCTCATGCATCCCATGCATGCGATGCATATGCCTCTCTCGTTAGTGACTTGTTTTGCAAGTTTATCTATAACTAGCTATATAGTCATCTGTTTATCTTTAAATTCATTGAGTATCCTCTCTAGGTAAAAGAAAATAAGCTCCTTAACAATAAATGCTAAATCTTAATCACTTACTTCTGCATCATTTACCCACTTTTAACTTGAATTTACCCTCAAATTTACATCTCCATAATAAGGAATAATATCTCTAACATCGAATATCTTAGATACCCCCCAATATGAATTAGGTAAATCTAGCTCATAAGCACTTTCTCCAAATTTTCTAAGTATTTTAAAAGGACCATCCTCCCATGGCATAAGCTTGTTTTTTATTAGATTAGGAAACCTCTTCTTCCTTAAGCGCAACCATACCAAATCTCTTGGTTGAAAAACATGTTGACTCCTATACTTGTTTCCTCTTTCCTTATATACTTCATTTGCCTTCTCAATGTTATGATGGATTTGTTGATGACATTTTTGAAAGAAGTCCACTATCTTTTATGCATCATAATTCTTCATTTTATCTTTTTTCAATGGTACCATATCAATGGGTATGTATGGATTAATACCATAAACTATCTCAAATGGAATAGAGCTTGTTGTAGTTGAAGGACTCTAATTGTATGCAAAATTTATATATGCTAACTTAATATCCCAATCCTTAGCACTTTTACTCACAAATCCCTTTAGAAAAATACCCAATGTTCTATTAGTAACTTTGATTTGACAATCCATTTAAGGATGATGTGACTTACTAAATAGAAGCTTTATTCCTATCATATGCCATAATGTGTTCTAAAAATAACTTAGGAACTTCACATCTCTATTCAAAACTATACTCCTTAGAATCCCATGCAATATCACAATCTCCTTTAAGTACAAATCTACAATATGAGTAGCATCATGTGTCTTGTGACATGGAATTAAATGAGCCATCTTGGAAAATCGATCCACCTTTACCTTAATAGATTCCTAACCTCTCTGTGTCCTAGGAAATCCTAAAAAAAATCCATACTAACAACTTCTCATGGTTGAGTAAGCAAGGGTAAAGGTATATTTTTTAACACCCCTAAAAATCACAGTTGAAAGTTTTGTTTGTCTCTAAAATCACACACCACAAGGGGAGGCGTTGCCGTAGTAATTAGCATAAGTTTAGCCCTTGGCTAGCCTCATACTAACTAAAAGGATAAAAGAATAAACTCAATTGTAATACCATAAAATAAATAAATGATAATGTGAAAGAGTTAAACATTGATATATGAAAAATGTATAACATAAGAAAGTAAAGTGTCAATACAGAAGAGTACTGGAAATACATAATATAGTTCCACAACTGGGAAAAATATAAAATACTAGTAGGAAAATAAGTCTGAGATGCACTTTCTCCAGCCCTAACTCGAAATACCATAACATCACTCCACCCTAACCAGCTCATCATATGTAGTGAATTCCTCTATGGCTTCATCACCTACCTACATAGACTTAGGATGGGCCACCACTTGTAGGAATGAGCAGTACCCATAAAAGGGTCAGTACGCTACATACTGAGTAAGGTAATAATATGGTTAGGTTAAAGCATAACAATATATGATATAGATTATTGCACACAACAAATTATGTTAGATGATTTTCCCCTATTGAGCTTAAAGCCATTAGTGTTGTATTTACACATCTCTTAATTATATCCACATGGGTTTGAGGACCTCACTATCATGATTCGTGGATCGATAACTATGTCATAAGGCAGAAC
The DNA here is from genome assembly GCA_030549775.1 of Tamarix chinensis. Classification (NCBI taxonomy): domain Eukaryota; kingdom Viridiplantae; phylum Streptophyta; class Magnoliopsida; order Caryophyllales; family Tamaricaceae; genus Tamarix; species Tamarix chinensis. The sequence continues at coordinate 56,641,564 of CM060177.1, read as the reverse complement.
TCTCCTAACCACTATTATGACTAGTGGACTAGTAAACCTAATACAATCCACATCAACAAGCTCCTACCACTCTTATAATTGGTGGATTGATAATTATACTGCAATCAAGGGTAGAACGCTCCTAACCACTATTATAATCGATCAACCAGTAAATATCCTACACATAGTCCCAACCCATGCGGTGATCCACTATAAGTGATTAATGTCTTTCCTATAGATAAATGTCAGCTAAGGTTTCATTATTTGAGCTTAAGACCCCCACTATTATGATCACTGGACTAGTAGTGTGCTATAATCAAGGGTAAAATGAACCTAACCACTATTATAACCAATGGACTAGTAATATACTACAATCCAGGGTAGAATGTACCTACCCACTATTATAACCTATGGACTGGTAATATACTATGCACTAGCTTGACTTAATGATCTTTCACTTTAAATGATAAGTGTATTATTCATGTCTTATTTATTAAGATATCACGCACAAATCAATGCACAAACTATGTAAGACTCCTTACCTCTTACCACCATGGTCAAACCTGACCTCATAGAAGCCCTAATTCCCTAAGCTGAGATATACACACTCCCCAATGATCCCCAAAGTCCCCAACATTATCCACCAATCCCAAACATTCCTTTCGATACCTCATATTCATGGGTCATGGCCGGCTCTCCTTTTCCCTCCACTTATGATCACCATAGCCCTTTAGGGTTTCCCCTTGAAACCCTAAATTTTAGCATACATGGCTCTAGGCTATCCTCCTCTTCTTAATTAGCCTTAAGCTTCCACGATTCAATTACATGTCACTATGCTCGCCTATACTGAAAATTCTTGCTGCCCAACTCCCTCAACTTCTCCTTACGATAGCACCCCATCGTTAGGGTTTACCCTTGAAACCCTAATTTGTGCCCCCATGCACTTTTTTTCTTCCCACATACTAAAATTCCCCCATGCTCACCAACTACCCATAACATACTCTCCTCCCTTGGTCAACCTCGAAATAAGGTCCCCTCAAGTTGGTCTTTACCCTATACGAAGCCCACTATCTCCATGTAAAGTTTTTACTTTAATCCTTTTTTTCATCAATACCCATTTTCATTACTCTATAATTTTTTAAGAGATAGTTAGAACACTCCCCTCTTAAAATTTTACTTATTCCATCCCTCACTATTTTATTCCATTCACCTTGGCTACTCAAGCCCCACCTAAGACTCCTTAGCTTAAATATACCATTTTTCAACAACACACAAGACCTACATCATCACATGATAAGAATTTGCAAACACATATAAAAAAAAGCAGTGAGGATCGTACACATCATTACCTTATGTCCTTGCAAGCCAATATGCATAGCAAAATTAGATCATATATACACATATATACATTTCATAGAAGTACACTTATTCCAGCACCAAGGCATATAAGCACAACCCTACCATAATCGTATCCTTACCTAATTAGCTCCAGTCTGAAGCCATGCAATCCGATGTCTCCTTACAAGTGATTAATGACTAGGTACCTAAAATAAGATCACCCAACTTAGATATTTTACTCCTTTTCTACCCTTTTCTTTTTTTCCCTATTTTATTAATAGTAGTAGTTATTAAGATAAAGCTTAAAATAAGTAAGGAGGGGGAAGAAATGTGACCAAAATAGACAAAGGAAGGTGAGGGTGGCAGTAGTAGTAGTGGTAGTGATATGTGGATAAGGCGTTTTGGGTTTGGAAGAAGGAGTGGGGTAGGGTTTCTTAGGGGTGGTGGAGGTGCTGGCACAGGTGGCTAGTGGAGGAGGTGGAGGTCTAACGGCTGCGGCTACAGTTGTGCTCACAGTGGCGCACCGAAGAGGAAGGGATGAAAAGGGGAAGAAATGGAGGGGAAGAAGGGCAGTGGAGGAGTCATGTGGCACAAGGAAACCTTCTTGTGTAGGAAGGAAAGGTAGGGGGAAGGAGTGGTTTATGGTGGCTGTGGGGTGAGGTGGTGCTAAGGGCAGTTCGCTATCCAATTTGCATGTTCATGGAGAGGAAGGAAAAGGGAAGGAAGGAGAAGTGAAGAGCTTAGTGTGCATAGGGAGGTGTAGGGAAGGGGATAGGATGGAACTAGGGGTGGTGTAGCCTTGTGGCCTCAATAATAACATCTAAATGTGCGGTGGGAGAAGGAGTGGTAGGGGAGATTAGGTAGAAAAGAGAGGAGAAGGAGAGTGTAGGGGGTTTATAGGCAATGAGGAGGGAGAATGAGGACAAAGGAAAGAAGAAGATAAAGGCAAGTAGCTAGCAGTCGGCGATGGTAGGGAAAGAGGTATAGGTAGGTGCAGGGGGAGAATGGGTCATACAGGGGAACCATGTAGGGACATACCAGCTTGTGTGTTCTACATGGCTGAAAAAAGAGGGGGAGAGGGTGAGTAGGTAGGAGCTACGAAAATGGTAGTGGGCGAGGGGATCTATAGGCGTGAGGTTAGGGGTGGTGAGGGTAGAGAGGGAAGAGAAGAAAAATAAGGGGAATAGACAAGGGAAAGAAGGAGGGTGCGTGCATCCTTGGGGAGCCACCCGGGAAAGAAAAAAAAGAAAGAAATGGTCGAGGCTGGTCGGGGAAGGAGGGTAAGAGAAAAAGGGGGGGAGGCTTCTGCTGCTGGGCCTACTGGGTCATAGCCCAAACGGTATGGAGGAAGAAAAAAAAAAGAAAAGGAAATAAAAGTAAAGAAAAGAAAAAGAAAAGAGAGGAAAAAGGAAGAAAAAGGGTAAATGAAAAAGGAAAAGAAAAGAGAGATGGTAGGATGTCTTGGGTTTTTGGGAATTTATGGGTAACAAAGAAAATAATTTAAATTAATTTAAAAATTACTATAATTTATTTTATAATATATAATTAAAATAACTTCCAAATAATAATTTTTTTGTGAAATTTTTATTGTTATAATTATTATTAATATTTTTATTACAAATTGTACATATATTTTAGATTTTTTAATAACTCATTATTTTATCCTTTATTCCTAAGAAAAAAGTTTGAGGTATTACATATATAATCCTTTTTTAAAGAAACTCTAGTGCCTATGACAAGTAGCAGACCTAGCAACCATAGCTTGCACTTCCTTTTGCATTCTTAGCTAATAAAAATTCTCTTCTAATAGCTCTAAAGTCTTGAAACTCCAAAGTGTCTTGCTATAATTTCTTTATGCATGTCTTTGATTAGCAAATCTCGAATTGATGACTTAGGCACATACAATTTATTTTGCTTGAATGTAAGCTCCGTGACTTCTGTGTTTCTTGCACTTGTCGAAAATCATAGCAAAATCATCATCAATGGCATATTGAGTCTTCAACATCTCAAAACCCAAAAGATTTGCATCCATCATCGTAAGTATCATGGTCCTCTTAGGAAATGCATTCACAAAAACATTCTTCTTACCATCCACATGTGTTGTAGAGAACACAAATGTTTGCAAAAACCTAATCCACTTGGCCTGTCTTAGACTCACTTTCCTTTGATGATGTAGATACTTCAAACTCTCATGACCCAAGTGAAGCACAAAAGGCTTGGGTCTCAAATAATGAATCCATGTCTCCAAACAACAAACAATATCATAGAACACCTTATCATAAGTTGAATAACTGAGTCTTGAACCATTCATCATTTCACTAAAAAATGCAATTGACCTCTTCCTTTATGAAAGCACACCTCTAATACCTGTACCAATAGCATCGTAAGTTACTTCAAATAATTTATAAAAACTAAGTAAATATAATATCGATTCGTTCAAAATCTTTGTCTTCAAGAATTCAAAAGCCTTTGTTGCATATTCATTCCAATGAAACTCCCCCTTCTTTATCAATTCTATAAATAACCCCCTATAGTAGAAAAATATTGGATAAACCTCTTATTATATGAAGTTAATCCATGGAAACTCCAAACCCCATGGAAATTAGTATGAATAGGCCATATTTGAATAGCTTCCACTTTTAAAGGATCAACTATAAAACCTTCTCCACTCACAATATGTCTAAGGAAAATCACTCTCTCCATCATAAAATTACACTTCTCCATTTTATCATAAATTTTCACCTCCCTAAGCTTATCAAATAAGCTCTTCAAATGATACATGTATTTGAAATTAATCTTGCTATGTACTAAAATATCATCAAGGTAAACAATAATGAAAACTCTAATGAAAGGTCTAAGTAGCCCAAATGGTAGCTATTCCTAAGGTTAAGCTTAGAAAAAAACCTTTGCTTCATGCAACTCATCTATTTTTGGCATAGGAAATCAATATTTGATTGTGATATTGTTTATCATTCTAGAATAAATGCACATCCTCCACATACCATCCTTCATGGGCACTATTAAAGTTCGCACACTACACAAGCTCATACTCTCATGATCATAACCTCTATCCAACAACTCTTGCACTTATCTTTGCAAATCCTTAGACTCTTCTAGATTGCATCTGCAAGCTGACTTATTTGGTAATGGAACTCCTAGCATAAGATCAATGGCATGATCAATACCACTCAGGACTTGTTTGGTATAGGAGGAATAGGGGTGAAAAAAATCCCCTCCCATTTTATATCTTTTATATTAAATATTTAATAACAATAAATATGCTTTTAATAAAATACCCATTTTAGATCAAATTAAGATCTAAAATGGGTATTTATTAGAACATAAATATTTAACTCTAACTAAATTATATAAGATATATAAAATATGGGGGTAATTTTCCTACCTCTATTACCCCTAACCAAACCAACACTCAAAGGAGGTAATTAAGATGGCAACACATCTGCATACTCCCTCAAAAATTATTGTAATTATGGATCCATACTAGAATTCTCCCCTTATTGGACTTCCTTCACCATCCATACATAGTATAATTCCTCATCCTTAATATATTCAATCCTCTCAAACTCCTTAAGGATGAATAACTCCTTTTTTTTTCCTTTTTTTGATTTGGTTTTTTTCTTTTCTCCCTTACTCCATTCAAATTCAACCCCTTTTTTCTCCATTAGTTTACTCCATACATTCAGCTCCCTCTTGCCTTTCACTCCTCAAAACTGAGCTCCCCACATCTATATTAGGCTTAATTCAAAAAATTTATATTTTCCTTTGCACACCATATACTCATTAAGGACTCCATCATGTGCAGCCTTCCTATGAAATTACCAAGGTCTTCCCAAAAAAATATGACAAAAATCTATCGGTAGAATATCTCATAAAATATCATCAAAATAATTTTCAATTTTAAAAAATATAAGAGCTTGTGGTTATCCTTACACCTTTGTCCTTGTGGAGCCATTGAAGTGAATATGGACTTAGATGATCCATGTTTTCTAATCCAAGCTTGCTTACCATTCTTTTACTAGCAACATTGGTAAAAGAGACTATCAATGATGACTTCACACACTTTATCTCCAACTCTACATCTGGCTTTAAAAATCATCTCCTTTTGAGTAGATTGTGGTTGTTGCTGTACTTAAAGCACCCTTTAGAATACATAGCAATCTACTTTTTCATCTTCCAAAGCATCTTCTAGACTATCACTTCCTTTTTCAAGGTTATCATCAAAGTCGTTATTTTCTTTATCATAAACCTCCATGCTTGCTATCTCCTTCATAGTTAATGCCTTTTGATTTCAACAATCCCTAGCATTGTGACCATAGCCTCTACACTTGAAACATTACTTGTTCATCTTGCCACCCACCTTATCTTTTCCCTTCTCCTCATAATTGAACCTCCTATTATTGTCTTGACTTAAGGCTTGAGAATTTGATGACTTTAATATCCCCTTGAAAGTCAAACCATATGGTGAATTGGTGGACTTTCTTGGTGGCTTTGTTCTCTTCAATTGCTTCTCAAATTTGATTACTAATTTTGCTAAGTATTCAAATGAATCATAAGGACACATATCCACCTTCTTTCTAATGTTCATATTTATACCTTCTATAAACCTATCACATATTTTCTCTTCTCTTTCTTGGATGTCACAAATAAGAGCTAATCTTTTAAACTCTCTAACATAGTCCTCAAATCCAAGCAACCCCTGCCTCAAAGTAGTCATCTTTATAATATTTTCTTGCCTATATTCTCTATGCTCAAATTTTATTTTATGTGTTTTTTTAATTTCTCCCATGATATTTCTTTAAATTCTTTTTCCTTCCTCCTCTTTGAATTATCATACCATAATCTAGCTAATTTAGTAAACTTAGATATCAAAATTTTGCACCTTTTCTCATCATCAAGCTCTATATACTCAAAAATAGGTTCAACAATTTGTAACAATTCAAGGAAAGACTTCGGATCAAGATTACCTTCAAAATTAGGTAGATTGTATCTAATCCCTTTCTCTGTATCATCATATGATATCCTAGAAGTATCATGGGGTTGTCCATAGTTCCCTTTACTCTCTTCTTCTCATTCTTCCATTCAGTCATGTGCTCTCCTTAAATGATCTTCTTCTACTTGATCTCTTCGATTTTGATTTTAGATATGTGGTCCTTGTGCTTTTGAGGCTTCCATTGTCTCATACACAATTTTACTTCCTTGATATCCTCCACCAACACCTTAAGAAAGATGATGATTAGATATTTAAGGTTTCGGGGTGATATGGTTCGTAGGTTAGGGTTAGGGTTAGGATTTAAGATTAGGGTTTTGGATGTGGGATGAAGATGATGATGATGAAGATGATATTTTGAGTATGATATGGAGATGATGAGCGTATGATAATATATCTAGGGTTTGGATATAGAACAAGTAGAATTAAGTTAGAAAAATAGGTTGAAGATGAAGATGATGAATGTTATGTTGATAGTGGTGGCTAGGGTTGAATAATAGTGTGGGATATGGATGGTTTTAGAGATAGTAATTAACCTCTAATTTACATAGACAAAGAGATTAAGGACATTAACAATAATCACTCACATAGAATTGATTATAATTGAGAGAAACTCACACAAAATTCAAGTAAGGTATAACCTATATTTTCATTCAATTGTCTATGCTTATGAACTTATAGCCCTAAGGCTTTTATAACCTATTTGCACCTCCTCAATATTACAAGATAATCCTTATTAGTTAGGAATAAAAAATTTGATGAAATCAACCCCATGCAATATCTTGTCTCCTACTCCAAACACAATTTATAAGATAGACCCTATGAGATAGAATCCCCTTAAAAAGCTACTTTATGCTCTGACCAATCATAATGTAAATAATTAACAAGATAATGACATAGTAAAAAAAGGCTAAACACATACCATTACGTCTAAAGAAAAATGTTCTCATGCATCCCATGCATTCCATGCACATGAATCTCTGGCTAACGACTCATTTTGCAAGTTTTGACCATAACTAGCAATATAGTCATCCATTTGTCTTCAAATTTGTAGGGTGTCCTCTCTAAGTGAAGGACAATAGGCTCCATAATAATAAATTCTAAGTCTAACTCATTTGATTTTGTATCACACCTCCTCATGTAATCTCCTCAATAATAAGATTAACTAAATCTAAATAACATAAACACTATACAAATCACTATCCATGATACTATTCATGTGAATATTAATCTTCTATGATAATAATAATTAAATTCTACCAAAATCTTAAAAAGATAAAATACATCAAAATATAAAAAAATAAATTCTATCTATTTTCTTAATGATTAAGGAAATAAATTACCAATATATTAACATAATTATCAAATAATTCAATAGCAACCTAGCTAATAAATTGGAAAAGTTAATGGCTTTCATAATGCTAATTATGATAATTTATCTATTTACGTGTAAAAATTCAACTTGACACACATATAGTAAAACTATCATAACTTTGTGGAGAAAACTTGGATTTGAGTTCTGAAAGATGCATTGGAATCCTAATTTAATATTCTTTCCAATGATATCTATATTTTAAGGTAAGTAATTATCTTCAAATTTCACCCTTGCTTCCTTCTATCACTATTCGTAAGTTAATATTCAAAACCTTGAAATATTTTTCATCAATATGAACATAATTTTTAACATATTTTGAAGGATTTTGGGAAGGGGCATTACAAGGAGATAACACCAAGCTCAAGCATATAGGCATTACAAAACACAAGGTACTCAAAGTTTCCTATTTTTTTAATTACCTAGATTAAATTATTGATAATTCAAGCCATGTTAAAAATTAGAGACAAAAGGTGAAACCTTAGGTAAATTATTAAGAGAAAACCACTAATTTCCCGAAGGACCAAAAGCAATGAAATTCCAACAAAATAGTCTAAACACTTTACCAAAACCACTAACCGGTCACTGCTTAAGAGCTCATAAATATTCCAAAAATGCATCACATCAGTTTACCAAACTTGCATTTTAATTAACCAATCATTCAAATAGAATAATACAATAATAAAGCACAACTGTAACACCCCCAAAATTCACTACTGAAAATTTTCATTTTATTTAAAAGAGTTAGCGAAAGAAAATTACAAAACTATAAATTCTAGGGATATTACTGCCACACTTAGTACCAGACCAGTTCACACCTGCCGTTCCAGTACCAAGTGCTAAGGCTAAAAGTGTAAAATGTAATTTATAACCCATATTTAAATTAGAGTAGCATAAGAAACCATTTACAAGAATAAAATCCACCAGTGGTGGTTGCAATAACAACAATAACATTAAAACCAGGAATTTAAAAGAGAAAGAGAAAACCCTAATAGTTCCAAATAATTCCTTACTCTCTTTCCCACTCCCTACTTGAGTAGCACTGAAAATGGACCTGCAAGTGACACTGCCCATTGAATAGGTAGCGCCCCCAAGAATGAAACCCTTCAGTACAATAGTACTGAGTAACCCTTTAAAAACACACTTAAGAGTAGGCCTGCAGTATAACACATGATACAAAGCTTTATACATATATAATAAGAAATACATGCACCACAATCACATACATAAGAAGTCCAATTATTAATAAGTCATAATGTACAATTAATACTTTTGGGTCTTAAGCCATGTCATAGTGCAAAATATATAAGTTCAGGCCTTAAGCCATTAGTCCATCATCATTCAATCATCTCTTAGATTTATATCCATGTGAGTGCGGGAACCTTACTATTATAGCCGGTGGATCGGTCACTTATATGGCAGAACGCACCTAACCACTGTTATATGCCGGTGGATCGGTCTGGCCCCGACTCTCATGGTGTTCCACTGTAATTTTTTTGTGTCTTCCCCATATCTCATCATTATTACATTCGGTTTATTGAGCTCAGGATCCCCCACTATTATATCTAGTGGATTGGTCACTTATAGGGCAGAATGCACCTAACCACTATTATATGCCGGTGGATCGGTCTCCAGTTCACCTCGACACCTAGCCATTATTATGCCAGTGGATCAGTCTGGGCCTGGCTCAATAATCTTCTAATGTAAGTGATCAGTGTCATATTCGTATCTTATTTGAAAGTATTTCACCCTTGACATGCATCTTACCGACCTCTACTTCTATCCTCCCGAGAGGGCCCATACCATATCTTGAGACCCTTGCACCTCCTATCACACCCCAAAATCCATTCCCCTTTACATTTACTCATAATGAAAACCCAACTCTTAAGGGTGTGGGTTGAGGCCCATCACCTTACGACATTCAAATTCTCTCACTACCGCACTCTAGGGTTTTCCCTTGAAACCCTATTCGGACCTATGTGGCCCAACCTTTCTTTATCGCCCAATACCTCACCTCATTTAGTTTCAACCCAAATCCCATCACTCTACTCACCAATCATACATATGATCGTAAAACCCTAGTTGGCCGCTCAAACCCTGACACCTTTCTTACATGAGGATTATCGCATGCAACCCTAGAAACCTCCCATGCAAGAGTTGCATCATTCCTTCATTTTGATCATAATCTCCTTCTATTCCCCCCGGATCATGAGATATTAAGGTCCATATCGTGTCCCCTTAGTCTATTCACTTCCCATTTATTCCTTTTTATCCTTTCACCCCATATCATATTATTAAGCACCCTAACATACATGTCCTAGAGGGTCACATCAGATAACATCGTACGCACAACATATATAATCATCATTCACATGCTACAAGGAAGTCACACAAGCATACATCACTCGACGTTGTGCTACAAATGATTAATCATTAAGCATAAAGTACACAATACAGCATAACGCATGGCACATGAGGCATATAATACACACATTATTGTTCTTAGCCACATCCCTACTCGGTTTGGGTTTCCAAGTTATCTCCCACACTTATTAAGTCACCAATCACCCTTCATAACTGTTATACTTATCATAATTCCCAATTGGTTGGTTAGATTACCGAATTGCCCTTTAGCTGGATAAATTACCAAATTACCTTTCTACATTATCACAATTATCAATTTGCCCTTTAGTTGGTTAAATCACCAAATTACCCTTTTACAATCTCATAATTACCGGATTGCCCTTATCCATTATTATAATTACCAAATTACCCTTATCTATTATCATGATTACCAAATTACCCTTCTATTGGTTAATTTACTAAATTGCCCTTCTCCATTTTCATAATTACCATTTTACCCTTCTTAATTATTATAATTACCATTTTACCCTTCTCCATTATTATGAATACCCATTTACCCTTCTCTATAATTATAATTACTAATTTATCCTTCTCCATAATTATAATTACCAATTTACCCTTCTCCATTATTATAAATACCAATTTAACCTTCTCCATATTTATAATTATTAATTTTACCTTCTCCATAAGTATAATTACCAATTTATATTTCTCCATAATTATAATTATGAATTTACCCTTTTACTTACAAATTACCGTTTTACCCCTTACTACCCAAAATTACCATAATATCCTCTTATTTATAAAAATTACCATTTCACCCTTCTCAATTATTATAATTACCAATTTACCCTTCTCCATTATTATATATACCAATTTACCCTTCTCCGTTATTATATATACCAATTTAACCTTATCCATATATATAATTATTAATTTATCCTTCTTCATAATTATAATTACCAATTTATCCTTTTATTTATAAAATTATCATTCTACCCCTTAATTCCCCCTTACTTCCAACGTTACCATAATTTCCTTTTATTTATAAAATTACCATAATACCCTTTTACTTATAAAAGTATCATAATACCCCTTCTACTTGCAATTTACCATTTTACCCCTTATTTCTAAAATTATCGTTTCACCCCTTTACTTATAAAATTACCATAACACCCCCTTTACTTACAAATTACTATTTTACCCTTTTACATCCAAAGTTACCACTTTGCTATTTTCTTACAAAATTACCATTTTTCCCTTCTCTTCCAAAGTTACCATATTACCCCCTTTAATTCCAAAATTACCACTTTACCCTTTACTTATAAAATTACCATTTTTTCATTTTCTTACAAAATTACCATTTTTCCCTTTTGCCTCCAAAATTACCACTTTACCACCTTTATTACACCACTTTTATTAAATTAACATTACCACATGGAATAATAATATTAACAGTCCATTAACAATATCCAAGTCTACCAACCATTATATTTTAATATAATACTTATTAGCACCCATACATATTAGGCCACATTCTAGCACAAGGAATATTACTAAAATGCTCCTAGGGCTCACAATAATATTATTCATGCATAAATGGTCACAATAATATAAAATAACATGGATAAGTACTTAACATTTTCATTATTAGCCCAACTCTTTCCTTAAGCAATATTTCCACACATAGCACATAAAACTAGCATACTTTCCTTTTTATTAATCAATACAAGCAAAAAATATATATATATATATATATATATATAGAAAAAGGGTCCCGTGCGAACCCTTTTTTTGTACAAACGTAGGAACAAAATATGTCCGTTGGATTAAAGAAATACGGACCGTTGGATCAAAAAATTACAATGGCCGTTCTTTATGCATCGTTTGGCCATGTGCCCGTGTCACTGTGTCTCTGGTCTGTAACCTCCGCACGGCTTCCTCCCGATATCGACCTTCTTCCTCCATTTCGTCAGTTTGTCGCTCCAGCAACGACACTCGTCTTCTTCAATTTTTTCCATCGGCCGTTCATATGCGTCGTTCGCCTCTGTCATTTCGTCTTGTTCTGCGTTGTTTTGCTCTGTTACTTCCGCCCGTCTTCCTCCCGAGCTCGAGCTTCTTCTTCCATTGTCGTCTGTTTGCTGCTCCTTCAATAGTCACTCGTCCTCTTCAATTTTTTCCATTTCGCATCTTCGATTTCTGTCTCCAACAGGTAAATATTTTTATTGTTGTACCGATCTTCAAAATTTTTTCAATTCGCGACAAGTTTTGCTCGTTCTGTTTTTGACACTGTGTCTCCATTTTGGCTGCTCGTCTTCGCCGGTGTATTCTCATCCTAGCACATTTCTTCAACCTACCGAAGCTCATGTCATTGATTTCATTTATTCTTTGCCACCATTTTTCGCCGGTGCTGATTTTCCTTCGTATTTCACCATTTTTGTCGAAAATGTATGCTATTTTTACTGTCAAAATTTTCCTTAACGAAAGTATTAAACCAGTTAATATATTCATTGTTGTTGTATTATTATGTAATCTAGTGTTTGTTAACCTGATTTTTTGTATTGATTTGGCTGATTTTTTTTTATGTGTTTTAGGTTTATTGATTAAGCATTGTATCGAATTACTCTGCCTCAACTTTAGTTGGTTTCGAATTTGCTGAGTTGATTTAGTAAGTATGTTTTATTGTTTGCTGAGTTGATGGAAGTAAGGATGAGCCAAAAATAATACACATTTCATGTCGATGGAAGGAAGAAAGAGAATGCTGGGAGACATGTGTGGGTATAACAGAAAGGAGGCTGAAGCTGGTAGGCCGTAATATCAATTAGTTGAGGGGATTTAGAGAAACGAGACCAACAACGATGAAAAGTGCAATTATCTGTCGAACAAACATCCATTTACCGACAATGAACAAAATGAGTAGAATTGCCATCCTTTGAATGTAGGAGAGAAATTGTCTACTTTTAATCTTTTATTTTTTCATAAATAAAAAATAAACGTAAATTAAAGAATAACTATCTATTGAAATAATTTTATATTAGATTTTTGTTTCGGTCAATTCTAAAAAAGTTTTCCTTCATTGCATGATATTTTTTTGGCCAAATTTATTCCTTGTTTAATTGTGCTCTCACTCTCTCTCTCTCTCTTTTGGTTTAGAGTTTAGAGGGTTTGGGGTTTGGGGTTTGGGGTTTAGGTTGTAGGGTTTAGAGAGTGTAGGGTTTATAGGGTTTAGGGTTTAGGGTTTAGAGGGTTTAGTGTTTAGGGTTAGGGTTTAGGGTTTAGTGTTTAGAGGGTTTAGAGGGTTTAGGGTTTATGGTTTAGGGTTTAGAGGGTTTAGGGTGTAGAGGGTTTAATGTTTGGGGTTTAGGGTTTAGGGTTTGGGTTTTAGAGGGTTTAGGGTTTAGGGTTTAGGGTTTAGGGTTTATGGTTTAGAGGGTTTAGGGTTTAGAGGGTTTAGGGTTTAGGGTTTAGAGGGTTTTAGGTTTAGGGTTTAGGGTTTAGAGGGTTTAGGGTTTAGAGGGTTTAGAGGGTTTAGGGTTTAGGGTTTAGAGGTTTAGGGTTAGGGTTTAGGGTTTAAGGTTTAGGGTGTAGGGTTTAGGGTTTAGAGGGTTTAGGGTTTAGGGTTTAGGTTTAGAGGGTTTAGGGTTTAGGGTTTAGGTTTAGAGGGTTTAGGGTTTAGGGTTTAGGGGGTTTAGGGTTTATGATTTAGGGTTTAGGGTTTAGGGTTTAGGGTTTAGGGTTTAGGGTTTAGGGTTTAGAGGGTTTAGGGTTTAGGGGGTTTAGAGGGTTTAGGGTTTAGAGGGTTTAGGGTTTAGATGGTTTAGGGTTTAGGGTTTAGGGTTTATGGTTTAGAGGGTTTAGGGTTTAGGTTTTAGAGGGTTTAGGGGTTAGGGTTTAGGGTTTATGGTTTAGGGTTTAGGGGGTTTATGGTTTAGAGGGTTTAGGGTTTAGGGTTTAGGGTTTAGGGTTTAGGGGGTTTAGGGTTTAGGGTTTATGGGGTTTAGGGTTGAGAGGGTTTAGGGTTTAGGGTTTAGAGGTTTGGATATTAGGTTTGGATTAGTTTTTTGGTTTGGTATTAATAAAATCTTGAATGTGATTAAATTTTGATCCAATGGATGAGATTAGTTCTTATGTTTGTATATTAATTGTAGTTTGTATGTGACCCCTCCCCTATATATATATATATATATATATATATTAAACCATAAATATTAAGCATAATAATATATTAAAAATCCTAATGTGCTAACATATGTTTATCCATGCATTTATGTGGGGTTTAACGATTACCTTGATTCCCGCAAAAATGAACCTTACCGGTATCCCGGTTAAAGATTCAAGCTTTAAATAGCAAAATCAACACCTAAAGCATAATGCCAATAATTACTATATTAGAAGTAGGAAATTAAAAGGATAAAACTTTATAAAAACTTAATTAATAACACACTTTATTAACTATTAATATACCTCAATAATTAAATAAATCAATTCCCAAAACAATGTGGAACTCACGTTGCATGAACAGCGTGAGCTACATGCAGGATATATAGAGGAAATAGGGTTGAAGGTAGATGGGGAAGGATTTCGGGCAAGGGAAGGGTGCAGGAGTGAAGAGGGGGCGTAGATGGTGGTCGGGGGTAGGTTGTTGGTGGCCAAGTGCGGCGGAGGTGGCGGCGGTGAGGCGGCGAAGATGGGTACCGAGGTGGACTGCTTGAGAAAGAAGGAAAAGAGGGGAGGAAAATGAAGGGGTGCAGGGGCTGGTTTCAGGAAAAGAAGGTGTAGGGGTGGTTGAGGAGGTTACAGGGAGTGGATTGGTGGTTTGGGTGGCAATAGAGGCAGCCAGACAGCGGCAAACGGTGTGGTTGCAGGGGGCTGTCGAGAAGGGAGAAAAATGGGGAGAAAAAGAAGAGGAGAGGAATAAGGAGTTGCGGGGTGGCTTGGATGGTGTTGTAGTGGTGCAGGGCGGGAGTAGAAGGGTGTAGAAGGTGGTTTAGGTGGTTGGTGAGGCGGAGGACGCAGCGGAGGGAGGCAACGGAGCCAAAACCAAGGTGAAAATGGAAGGAGAAGAAAAGGGAAGAAAGGAATCGGGAAAGGACGGGGCACGAAAAATGGGGCAGGAAAAGGGGTGAAGAGGAGAAGAAAAAGAAGAGGGAGATAGAAGGGGATAAGTGGTCTGTCGGTGGTAGTGTTTAGGGTGGCAGGGAGAGGAAGCGGAAGAAGGGAAAGGGTGGCCATGCAGGATGGGGTGCATGGCTGGCCGGTTTCCAAAATGGTGAAAAAAAGAAGGTGAGAGAGAGAGAGAGAGAGAGAGAGAGAGAGGGTTGCAGTGGTGGCAGTAGGGTGGTGGCTGGCATGCTTGAGGCGGCAAACCTAGTCAACAAAGATAGGTTGGGGGAAGCTGGGTCGAGGCGTAGAAGGAGGACGAAAGGAAAGGGGGAGGAGGTCGGGGCATAAGGGGGAGAAAGAAGAAGTTGGGCCAGCCCAGGTAGGAGGAGAAAAGGAAAGAAGGAAAAGAGGGGGGGAGTTGGGCTGCTGCACCGGGGGAAAGAAGGGAGTAGGTCGGAGGCCCAAGCGCAAGGGGAGGAGGGAGCAAGCGTGGTGCGGGCGGCTCGAAGGAGGAAAAAAAGGAAAGAAAAGAAAGAAGAAAAAGGAGAAAAAGGGAGAAAGAAAAGGAAAAAAGGAAAAAGGGAAATGGGAAAATAGGAAAAATAATTTAATTTAATTTATAATATAATAAAATGTAATATTTTTGATAAATTATTTAATTTAATAATTTAATTCAATATAATTTAATATATTTGTTCAAAAAGAATAGTTTTAGTAAAATATTAGTTTGGAAAATTATTAAAATAAAAATAAAATGATAAAATAATTAAATATTTATTTTTAATTTGTTAAATAATCCTATCCAAATTTATATACTAAAAAATCCATAAAATAATTAAACTAAATAATTTTAAAAGATAATTTATTTCAAATAAAAGCTATTAATTAAATTATAGGTTTTCTAAAGTTTTGGGAAATTAGAACAACCATCGAATATCGAGGTAACTCAAGTGATAAAACCAGTGGTACAATCAATTAACGAACTATAGTAGTTGATTAATCATATAGTAGAGAATATATCATATTTTTCTACCAATCCTTCCAAAGACTAGAGAACCAAATAAGCCAAAAAAATAATGATTCAATCGATTGATGTGGCCCTTCATTATATGATTTCTTGGGTGGAAAACATGTGAATAATGGAAAAATATATTGAAATAGCCACAACTCCTAGAATGCTTTTAAAATCCTTAAGAAACTATAAAAAAATATGTTATAAAATAATGAACATGGATTTATGTTATCAAAATAAACACCACACTATCTGATGGCCACATCACAAAAATCATGCTTATAGGACAAAAAACCTAAAACATGCTCAAACTATCAAAAAAATTATGAATCATACTACATGCTCAAAAATCAAGGATTTAATTAACACATGAACAACATGATACACAATAAAATCATGAAATCACCATATTCACCATAAACATATAGACATATTAAAAATAAGATTGCCTTATGTTCAAGCAAAGTTCCAAGAGCAAGGAAAACCTCCTAGCTTGATGACTTCTATCAACACTCTTGTTTTTTCTAAGATAATTAATAATGAAAACAGTTAAAAATCCACCTATAAACTTAAATAAAACCTAAAATCAAAGTGAAAGAAGTATACTCAACCTCCTAATTTTAAGAGTTATCTTTCTAAGAGGAGAAAGAATGTTAATCTTTAATCTTTTTCTCTACCTTAATCCTAATTTTTTCAAAGAAAAACAAAATAGAATTAAAATTATGGTTAGGAGAAGGAAAAGGAAAGTATTTTTCTCAGAAAAAAGGGGAGGTTTGGGATTAAATATTGGCTCATTAGAGAAAAAAGAAATTTAGGAAGAAGAATAAGGTAACCCTTAGGTATTTTTATCTCAAGGAAAATAGAGAAAAGGTAATAAAATATTAAGGAAATTTGAAAGTGAATTAGGAGGGAGGGTTCTAAGCCCCCAGTGTTAAAAAATTAGAAGGAAGATATGGGGAAAAGGGTTGAGTTGGGTGAAAGAGATGGTGGAATATGAGGAAAAAGATGTGAGGGATTGAAACTATAAAGCATAGATTAGTGGAGAAGGATTTCTTCACTAAGGTAAGTCAACATAGTTGCCACATCTTGAAAGTGGTTTGCACATAGCCTAAGGGAAGATGAGAGAGAGGCAAGGAAAGAGGGAAGAGAGAAGGTAGGAGAAAATGTAAAAAATTAATTTTTTGAGGACTTTAATTAAGGAAAAATGATTTAATAATATTAATAATGGAAATTATTTTACAAACAACCTAAATTGTTACATGACACAAATATATCATAAAATAAAAGTTTTGAGGTCATTTGAGCATTAATTCATCAAAAAACATGAATAGTTTTAAGAATCGTAGACATTCATTGATTGATTACCTCAAATAACACACCAATATCTCATGTGTAAAGTGCCTATTTTCTAGAGTTACCCCTTTTGACTGTCATTAGCTAACTAAAGGGTGTCAATCAAATGATTCCTACCATTAGTTGATCTAGTCTCTAAAAACGTCCACTCTACATAATTTTCCAACTACATTCCAAAACAAAGACACTTTGTTAATATCAAAGTACCAATTTTTTGGAAGATTTTAGGATGGGATATTACATTAAGTGTGTGTATACTCTATATATTTTGAAGGTCATTTAGAGTAAAAAGCTGCACCAAGATACTATACAAATAGTAGCCTCTTACATTTTATGAAAATGCGAAATAAAGGTTTAGTGGATCATGTTTTTCAAATGTTAAGAAATAATGTATTCCACAAAGGGAAACTTATAGAACACATGATTAACATATTAAAGAACTATTTAAGGCTAACACACAACCATAAAGATGATTAAAGATCATTTCAATAATGAAAAACCAATAATCTTGAGGATCATCTGAAATAAAGAAAATCAATGATCTAAAAATCACCACGAATTAGAAGATCCCTCAAAACTTTTAGGGAAACCCAAAAATCAAAAGCTATAGGCCATGAGAAATACTTTTCTACTACAAAAGAGTGACACCACTAATCATTTAAGAGTTTGTGAAGATAAGATAAAAGTCAAACTTATGTCACTAAGGCCTTGAAGTCCAACCTAAATCATTTTTCACCTATTTATTCAATTAATAACTAAAATACACTTTAAAGGCCTAAGAGCTTTTCCAAAGGCTCTGATACCTTAATATTAGGGTAAAAATCCCTAAAATTACTATTTTGTATTTAGGAATAAATTAGTAAAATAACAAATGTTTAACAACATCAAGATATAGAATGTTATATACCAAAATCTACCTAAAGATGTAAAAGAATTAATATGTTATAATTATCCTCAACTAAAGAACTAAGATTAAACCATAAATCAAGACTCCTTTGTTTAGAAGTGCTATACACTTACACACTTATCAATCTTCTCTAAGATTAGTTCCTTATTTGCCCCCAAGAAAATCCAATCATATTAATTAAAAACTAGGGAGGGAGGAAGGGAGAGAGAGTGAGTGAGTGAGTGTGAGTTTATACTTTAAGATTAGATAAAAAAATAATAAAGATGAAATCATTAATCCATAATAAATCTTTAGATCATGAAAAAGTGCTCACTTATATTATATTATGCAAGTATAAGAGACTTTATATCAATATTGGATAAAAAAAACTATCTCAAGCATTACATGTTATAACTATTTGTAGTTATCTTAGTGTGATAGTGAATTTGTGTGTATGGGTGCATAGACATTGGGGTTTAGGTTTGGAATTTTTGTTATTTCACTTAACTCACTGAAATTTCTCATATGAAAGACACATTCTTAATAACACATGGGTCATACTATGCTTATATAAGGTCTCAAAGAAGTACTTGATTTCCATGAATTTTTTGCTTTTTATTTTTTTTAGAACGTAACACCTACCAATGTGACAAATATACTTCTAAGGGTGCAATTTTAGGTAATCATTACAACACACATTAGGCTCAATATTTTTCCATATTTTGTTTTCTCAAGGTCAAGTATTTTTCTAGTGAAAAAAAGAATCATTAGAGTCATAATAGGAGTTTAGTTATTAATTACTTATCATAAAAATAAAACTCAACATATTTTTTTTTTTTGTGTGTGTTGTGATGCTTGCCAAATAAAAGAGAACAAGTAAAAAAAATGCTAAAAAGAAGGGGAAAACCTAAATGTAGTGCATTCTAATATAAAGTAGGAAATGCATGAAAATGTAAAAATACATGTAATGATAACATATGCTTATTCTCTAAATCTTAAACAACTCATTATCCTCAAGGTGATATAGATGAAGGGAAACATATAGGGTAGAACTCACAAAACCATGGTGGTGGGGCAAGCTAATGACCCTGAGATATATTCCCAATTATTCCCCCAATGATACTATAAAATATCTACATCACAAACAATGGGTTTTATGCCAAACACCATCTAAAAATAAATAACTAACTAGAATAAAAGTGTAGAAAATAATATAAAGGGCAAAAATAAAGATGAAAATGAAAGGGTATGCCTATAAAAAGGGATTATTTACAATTATAAGCTCATCCTAATTAATTTAGTGTGAAGAAGAGGGTGTATTAGAAATTAAGTAAACACCTCTTTTCTTGATTAGATATTCTATTACATAGTTTTTTAGCCATTTCTCGTTAACCTTTAAATATCTTGTTACATAACTTTAAACCTAAATAGTTCTATGAGAAAAGACCTAGTAAACTTAAAAAGAGCTAGAACACTGAGTCTTTAGCTTTCCAAAAAATGGCTACAGTTGAGAAGTAAAAAGAAGTACACAAATTCCTTCATGAAATTACCTTAATAAGACATTATATTACCCAACCTTTTTAGGATTTTAAAGTATGTTAATTCATATTCTTGATGATGAGTTAAATGTGTTTGATCATATTTTGTGCATGCTTGATCTTAATTTAGAGGTATAATTAGAGTTTGGCATGCAAACGATTTGAAAAATTTTAGGAAATGGGAGATTTTGGCCTTCAAGCTCATTGGTTGATGAGGTAGCGGTATTAGCCAACAAGTGTCATGTTTTTAAAACTTTTTAGTAAAAATCAACTAAACAACATAGCCCATCAGACAACTGATTATCAGGCTAAATTGATGTCGTCTCTATTTTAATTTAATTTTTCTTCATAATTAAATTTGGAAAAAAAATTTATATTGTTAATGGTTTATAAATGATTTTTACAAATTTATTAAATATGTTCTATTGATTTACAAATGGATTTTTGGTTTAAATCTCCAAAAGTAACCTTACTAACCTAAGCATCCTTATTTCTCTCTTTATCTAATTGTACTTTTACTTCTCTACCTTATTTACTTCAACACTCAACTATCAAGTTGCTTACCCATCTTTTTTCCCCTTAGCATATAGAGCTTGGTTAAATTTAACATCCAAGACAAGACTTCCATTCACATACATAGGAATAACTTAACTTTAATAAGTCTTCCTCTCTATTTATTGAATTTTTTCAATATGTATAGATTGAGAATAGGTAATTTTGTGGCTTTTGAGACCACCTTGATTCCCACATTATAACCCCAACATTTACCCCTCATTACACTTAATTTTCTAACATATTTCACCTTATTTCTCTCCTTTCCTTTTTTCTACTAAATCATCTTCTCATCCACCCTCCTCTTATCATTTTCCTAGCCATATTTTATTTTAATCCTAATTAAAGGGAATTTAGGACTAGTAAGGGTTGAGGGTTTTTAGCCATTCTTTTAATTTTTCAAAATGTAAAAGGATGTTGTGCTTTTTTTAATATTTTTTTCATTTCTTAACTTATTGGTTTGATTTATTTTAGAAAATGAATTTCTTTTTGAGTTTTGTTTGTGGGATTCGAAGGCATTGAAGGAAAGTTTAAAGATTTGGGTTTTCAAGCTGGACGGATGCTCTTTTACCTTCTCTTTTGTAATTTTGTTGAAATAAGCTTGTGGTAAACCATTATCTTCTCTATCATATGGTAAATAGTGTATGTGATTTGCTGTTGTTATTATTTTTGATAAGAGCATTAGTGTTTGTGAAATTGGGCTTGTTTAGGTGAAACGATGAATAGATAACATGGTTTAGGTTATTTTATGCACTAGTATGTGTTTAATCTCAATGGGTTAGTTGGATTTGTAATGGGAGTTAGTTTCTTAAAATCTTAGTTAATTTTTGCTCATATATTATGAAACATATCTTATTTACATGATGATTTTGCATTTGAAAGCCTTTTATATGAAATCAAAAGCTTTTATGGTGATTTTTGTATGTGAGCATGATTCTTCTTGTGTGTTGAAATTTCCAAGCATAGATAGATATCAATCATGTTAGGATTTTGATATGGATTAGTTGAAATACATGAATAAGCATGGAAATCTATTTAGTATGATTTAGATTGTGAGGATGTTGAGTTTTAAATTTTAGATTTAGGTTTTGGTACTATAGGTTGATGTTTCTTTTAGTGACCTTATCGACCGTTGTACATTTTTGGTTAATTAATGATACTTTTGTGATTAGTTGACTAATGTACCTCATTGATCAATGAATTGTGCTTATTTTCCTAGTATGTATTTTTTGTAGATAGGTAGACTGGTTACCTTATTTTGATTAGTGGATTGATGTACACATCTAGTTAAGTGTCACCCTATTTTGTTTATATTGTTTTAATTTTGAACCTAATTCTATTCCTTCGTCTTATGGGGCTACACTATTATCATTTTGACCACCTCCACTTGAATTTTTGACTAAGATTGACCATATCCTCAGACTTTAACCTTAGCCTTCACTATTCTATAATGTGGATAAAGTAATATGGAATTGTGTTAGTATGGCCAAGATATACTTTCCATGTGGAAGGCTAACAAATTATAGGATATATAAATTTTATTTAGGTTGACCTTCAATTGTACTTCACTTGATTTTTGCCTCTGGCTTTAGAAGTTAACTTCCATCCTTTAATCTCAATTACTAGACTTGTCCATAATTTAATATGAATGTTTAATAGCCTATGTCTTGATATAAAATCGTTTAACCTTGTAAATATCGATGACACTGATTAACAATGTTAATAAAATGGACCTATAAGATGATCGAGAGGAAGAATTAGCTTAGATTTTTCCTAAGCATTTCCTTATGAATAAAAGAGGAGAATAATAGAAATCAAGTGGTAATTTCTTTTTTTTTTGATAAGTAAAGAAAAAATTTATAAATAGAACAACCGAAAGGCTAACAGTACAACCAACTCATTATATGACTAGACTGTCAATACAATGCTACCATCATTGAAAGTTGCTTTTACGATCCAAATGCAAATATCTACTAGCTATAATAAAACTAATGTCATGTAGCAAACTACTAGAAGTGTGGGCTGAACTACGAAAGATTCTTGAATTACGTTCATACCAAATTAAAGCAATAAAGGTGACAAAGGTAGCACTTAATATAGCCTTCTTCTCCTTTGGTTGTCTCGTAGAACATGCCAAAACTTTAATCTCTTCATCCCAAGAGCGGATAGCATCACAACGATGAAACACCATTCTTATCTTACTCGATATCCCCGAACTAAAAGCACATTCCATGAACAGATGTTGTATAGATTCATCTTTATTTTCAGCACATAGAACACATGTTGGATCATCTAAAAGACCCAAATTCTATAATCTCACCTTGGTAAGCAATCTCTCATGAATAGCAAGCCACATAATAAATTTATGCTTAGGAGCAGCGATAAAACACCACACTAAAGGGTACCACCAAACTCTTTCCCTCCGATAATGCAACACATTATAAGCCTTGCTAATGCTATAGGAATCCTCATTATCCATCATTGGGTGAGCCCCGTGAAGAAAATAAGGGGCAAAAGTAGATCGAAGACTAAGAACCTATTTAAGAGGCCAGGAACATAAATGGTCCATAGAAAAGCTCCACACACTTTCGGACCTAATATAGATGGCATGGATGCATTTAACCCACAAAAAGTCTTTCTTGTTACAAATATTCCAAAGGACATTCCCCAAGGCCGCTCGATTCCATATTGAGAGATCAATAAGCCCCAAAACTCCTTTTTTTGGGGTGCACACCACCCGCCACGCTACTAAGGCTTTCCTAGAGGTATCAACCTTTCTAGTCCATAAAACATTCCTGCACATGCTCTCCAATTGAAATCAAGTGGTAGTTTCAATATATATATATATATGTGTGTGTGTGTGTGTGTGTGTGTGTGTGTGTATAATATTATCATGCGATTGTCTTAACTTGTGTAAAATGGTTACGTAATGGAACCATAACATTGAACCCATTCCTGAGCTTTGATTTATACTTAGCTTATGAATTTAATGGGATATAATTAAAAATTAAGTGGTGGTTTGGACATTTATGATTCCTATTAGTACTGTAATTGTGGTGTCTTGGTATAATTGATTAAGAAATGAGGTTATCACCTTAATACACCCTTATTGGGAATAAGGGATAATGTGAGATCTTTATGTGGTTGAATTTGAGTTGGTATGGTATGTTATTTTAATTGATATGGTATATGAATCTCTATGTGATATATCATTTTGATCCAATAATATTAGTCATGTAAAGTGAAATGTGCATTATGATGGGTCTAGGTTATCCGATCTATGATTATCTATTGTGGGTTAGTGTGCCTCTAAGCATTTCTTATTATATTTTACCTTTGTGTAGGATCTAAGTTGATCTTAAGGTCCTTTCTTAATCTTGAAATTGATGATGTATTAGAGGATATGAATACTACAGTGTTTGGTTATTTAGGTGGGGCTTCTTTAGCTTTGTTTGGACTTATGTCCTCTAGTTTTATTGGGGTTCAATTTGACTTTATGTCTATTCAGTTACTTGGTTTGACTTCCTTTGCTACAGAGAGACCATTGGGGATAATCTTGCCTATTGCTCAAGCAATTGTATAAGAGAATTCTATACTCACTTAAGTAGAAAACAATAATTGGTTGATTCTAAAAATGTTATGTAACCCTCACATAACTTCCTCAAAATTTCCACCATCAAAAGTGTTTCTTTAGAATTCAAAATTTTGTACATCCATCATTATATATGCATAATGTGTTATCGTGAAATCAACCTTAAGTGATCCACTATTATATCACTTCCGATGTTCCTACATGTTCCCATCATTTACCGCATGATTTATGTTATGTTTAATCATGATCTTTATATTATACGAGTCACATGATTGAAATGTTAAGTGTGTGATTACATGCTTCTCATTCTATTTTTTATTTCTTATGGAAAATTTTAGGGATAACCTAATTGATCCATGATTCCTTATGCATATAGCCTATATGTTAAAGTATATTGTAACATTCATGTTTCCCATATGTCAATATAGTTATGATCAGTAATGTTTTCAACAATAGATCTTAGTATGTACAATCACAACCTTTTATGAATAATATTTTATTTGTGTTATCTAAGCATCTATATATGCCTTGGTATAATTAAGCTTGAGTCTGATGTGTGTTTCTTGTGCACAACCTAGATGATAGGGTTACATCAGTTTTCTTAGTATGTATGCATATTGATGAGCATTTTTTGTTACAATCCTCTACTCAATCCCTCAATAAAAAGGTTTTGTGTAGGTTCTTAAGGATGGCCTTTCAGTGGTCTTTCCTCTTCATTAGGGATAGTAAGGTCTATCTAAGTATTTGCATTCTTGAGGTACTTTCTTATATCGGTCCTTACTTAGCAACGCGTCTATGTTGTAGCTCGGTATTTAGCTCAATTTTTTGGCTCTTTCTTTCCCTAATATTTTTATACTGGTTTTTGGTCCTTATATGTCCTTGGGTTATGAACCTTGACTCTCTTATCTTATGAAATTTACTATGTATAATATGATTTATTTTGTTTGTTATGGTTTTGGTTATCTAACCTTGTGTCTAACATAAGACAAACAATAGAACATCTATCTTATGCTAGATATCGTGGTGCGCTAAATTTTTCATAATATTGATTTTTCATTTTTTCATCCATAAATATATAAAAATAAAATTTGTTTGGTAGTAAAAAATGTAGGTGTTACAAATATGCCTATTAAGCCAATGTTTAGTCTGTTCTTTTTAAATCCTAGCATTTTCACAAGCATCCAACTTTAGCCCATCAACAAACTTCCTCTTCTCATTGGCATACTTAAAATCAAAATTGAAGGCCTTGATTGTCTAAAACACCTTACATTTGAAGTCTGTCACCAGATAACAAGATTTCCTATATATCAATCAAAATGGCGTCATACCGATAGGTGTTTTATAAGTGGTTTGATAAGTTCATAATGCATCATCATGATCTAAGGGCCAATCCTTTCGTGAACAAATGACAATCTTTTCATGTATGCCGTTGATTTCTTGATTCCAAATTTCAACATGCTCGTTTGATTGAGGATTAGAGAGTGTAACAATTTTGTGAATTACACCATATACTTTCAAACAAGAATCAAATTGATGTGAAACAATGCGAACCTCTATCATATATAACTACTCTTGGACCTCCAAATAATGGAAAAAATATTTTCTTATAGAGTTTCATAACCAAGTTAGCATCATTGGTGGGGCATGGTATTTCCTCTACCCACTTGGATATGTAATGCACTCCTATTAAGATATATTTATTATTGCATGATGATGGGAATGACCCCATGAAATCAATCCTCCATATATTGAATGCCTCTACGTATAAGATATTGTTCACAAGAATCTTATTTTATCTCAAATATATTACTAGATATTTGACATCTATCACAAACAAGCACATACTTCTAAGAATCGTCAAAAAGAGTAGGCTAATAGAATCCATCTCAAAGGGGTCGAAGCCTTTATTTTACTTTGTTTTTGAATAATGTCCCTTTTATTATTAGTATTGTTACTATTATTATTATTATTATTATTTATATTCTCATTGATATTATTTTTAGTATCATTATTATTATTAGGGTAAAGTATTTAACCCTATATTATCAACTTTTATAATATTTCTATTATTTATATATCTTTAGCAAAGTTAGAATTTTGTAAATGTTATTTCTGTTAGTATGTTATTATTTGGTCAAAGCCCTAAGGAGGCGTATGAGCGTGCTCCAAGACTGGTGTCATTTCAGGTAAGGGTGTTACTAAGGCCTTTTGTGTGTTTATATGCATTATGTGCTTCACATGTTATGTATAATATGTCTATCATTATTATTTATGTCGTATATGATATGATGTGGAGTTGAAGTATGTTTTCATGTATTTTCATGGTATGTGTATTATGTATATGTGATGAATGGTTTGTGACCCTGTAAGGCATGCATGTGAGGGTGTTAATATGGTTTGTATGGGAGAAAGGATGAAAAAGGAGGATGGGGAAAGAGGCTGACCAAGGGAGGTGAGTTGACCTAATTATTTTAATGATTCATAAGTGGAAGAATAAAATGGAGAATTTTAAGGTTTCATGTTGGAGAATCTGATTTATGATTTTTATGATTTTGTGTGGGAGAGTTTAATTATGGTTTTGTATGGGAGAATCTAATTTATGGTTTTGTGTGGGAGAATATAATTTATGGTTCTATTTGGGAGAATCTAATTTATGGTTTCGTGTGGGAGAAAATAGTTTATGGTTTTATATGTGGGAATCTAGTTTATGGTTTTGTATAGGAGAATCCAATTTATGGTGTTAAATGGGAGAATATAATTTATGGTTTTATATGGGAGAATCTAATTTATGGTTTTGTGTGAGAGAATATAATTTATGGTTTTATATGGAATAATCTAATTTATGGTTTCATATGGAAGAATTTAATTGATGGTTTTGTATGAGAGGATCTATTGTAGGGTTGGCATGGATGAATCTTTATGGTTTGAATTTAGGGTTTGGTATGGATGAATCTTTTGATATTAATGGTTGCATAGTGGTATTAGGGTTTGTATGGTGGTATTAGGGTTTGCATGGTGGTATTAGGGTTGCATGGTGGTATTAATGGTTGCATGGTGGTATCAATGGTTGTATGATGGTATTAGGGTTTGTATGGTGGAGTTAGGGTTTTGCATGGGAATTAATGATTGCATGGGATGAGTAAAGTTTACATGGGAGTGAATTTTACATCTGAAAGGTTGATTTGGGATATAAGGAAGGTAATGCAAGTGTTATTTGAGTATTTGAACTATTTTGGACGGAAAATAGTACGTGGAGCTTTATAAGGGTATGGAGGAGACTAAATTAGGGTTTGGAGTGATTAACTCTAGGTTGTTGTGATTAAATAGGGTTGGAGTGGCTAATTGTGATTTGTTGTGGTTAATTAAGGTTTGAAATGGTTAATTATGGTTGTTATGGTTAAATAGGGTTTGGAGTGGTTAACTATGGGTTGTTGTGGTTGATTAGGGTTGTTGTGGATGCTTAGAGTTTTTGTGTTATCATGTGTATTTGGTGATTAAAGTATAATTATGATTGTGGAATTTATGATTTGTGATGTGTGAAGTGTAAAGATAATGATTCATGCATGTTCTGGTGAAAGCTTTTGAATAAGATACTTAAGATATTAATTACGTAAAGTGGAAGATGTTGAGCCGGGCCCAGACCGATCCACCGGCATAATAGTGGCAGGGAATGTTTCCCTCGTGACCGATCCACCGGCTAAAATAGTGGCAGGGCATGTACACTCGCGATCGATCCACCGGCTAAAATAGTGGAGTTCCTGTACTCGTATGGATTTGATAAAAAGTATGGTGTGAAATGAGTTCTTATCAGAGATTAATTTAAAAATTAATCCGGACTATAATTGGGCCTTTATACTTTTACCTGAATGATCATATGCATTATGTTATCATGCTTTATTATTAATCTGCATTCTTTATGTGCTATTATGTGTTGGCCTTAGTGCTTGGTTACCTTACTCAATATGTAGCGTACTGATCACCTGTTTCATGGGTGCTGCTCATTCCCACGAGTAGTGTGCCCTTCTCACTTTGTGCAGGGGGGTGAGACATCAGTCGGGGCTGAGTGTTGAGCATGTTTTGGCTCAAAGTTCGAGAGTGTCGTGGCCGTATTTTCTCTTCATGTGATTTCATTAGTTATGTTATTCTTCTAATTCGCAATTCTTCTTTTTGATTTATTACCTTGTGTTAAGTGTTTCGATTAAACCTTTCATAAATTGTAAGATTATTCCCTTCGAGGAATTTTGATTTCGCACTCCGATTTTGATCTTATTATTAATTATAATTCTTTACGCGCAATCTGATTTCTAAGTTATTATCTCTTTAATTCATCTTATGAAATCTTGGTTTAAGTCTTATATTAATCTTTTAGCCTTAGCACTTGGTACTGAAACGGTCGGAGAGAACGGGTTTGGTACTAAGTGTGGCGGTAACATCCCCAGAATTCACGGGTTTTAAATTAAGTATTTTAATTACTTCCGCTTTAAAAAAAAGTAGTGAATTTTGGGGTGTTACACCCTCAATATCACATGCC
The DNA here is from genome assembly GCA_030549775.1 of Tamarix chinensis. Lineage (NCBI taxonomy): Eukaryota > Viridiplantae > Streptophyta > Magnoliopsida > Caryophyllales > Tamaricaceae > Tamarix > Tamarix chinensis. The sequence continues at coordinate 56,612,936 of CM060177.1, read as the reverse complement.
ATCTTACTTATATTAAAATCATGAACATGAAGCCCCCTTTATCTAGAAATATGTTTTCATGATTATCCCATTCCTACACCAACCAATCACCATCAAACACCACAACATACACTTAATCTAACATCCTTTCTTCCTGACATTATCCTTCAACTTGTGCATGTGTTTGCATCTCTTATATGCCCCCTTAATCTTGAAAATATTAATAAATATATCCTAAATCATTACCTACTTTAATTGATCAATAATTTTCATTTGAAGCCCCCTAATTCACCTCTTTATTTCAACATAAAATCCCCCATTTCCACCATTGTAATTTTTTTGTGTGTAAAATTACTACAATTTCAACAACAAAAACTCCAGCCAAACTAACCTCCTTTTGTGATAAAATTATCTAAAATTTATTACCTTTTATTTTCACCCTAAACCTAATTTTTTCCTCCTCTAATTGAAGTGAAAACCATCAAAATCCCATATAGCCATAGCTTCCAATACTTTTAAATTTCAAGGAGATAACTCTCTTGCATCTAACTAGAAAAATGAGGGTTAAGGCCATTTATTTTGTGAAATTATTTAATATCGTTTATTTTGCTTTCAATCATTGAAAATATATAAGGTAAATGGTTCATTCATTCCATTCCATTTTATTTTTAAGCTCTTAAAGTTTAATAAGACTCTTATATAGTTTTCTTGTGTTTTAATGATTTTCAAGGTGATTTGAAGTATAAAACCCTTAAGTGATATTTTGATAATTTTAATGGATACTTTATAATATTCAAGGAAAGATATAAAATGGTTCTCTTGTACTAGAAAACAACCCATGATGTGATTTCATGTGTTAATGAAGTTGATATTTTATACTGATTTGATGTGTTGTTCTTAATATTTTTGTATCATAGGTCATATAAGAGTATTTAGAGTTTATAATTCAGGTAAATCATTTTAATAGGATAATTTAATTTTTTAAACTATTAAAGGATAATTTTAGAAAGGATGGCCATGAGAAATATTAGAGAGGGCATGAATTTTGTTTAACTTTGACCTTCAAGTTTAAATTAACTTATGAGCTAAATATAACTTAGATGGCTAAGATTTAGGAGGCATATTTGGTATAAAATTAAATATTTGTCACCATAATTTTCAATTCAACTTTCATATCTCAAAAACGATAAGTATCAAAAGAATTATGATTGTTTTCCCTCAAGTGTGCAAACCTAATTTTCTATCGGTCTGCACTTAGGCTTGGGTTTTAATTTGATTTGGTTGTTAGAGATATTTCTTTGTGTGTTTCAGGGATTCTATGATGTTCATTGATCTTTTTATACAAATTTATATAAAATACAATATTTTTTTATATATATTAGTGGAGCAATTAGAGGGTAACAATATAGGTAAAATTATATTGTTATATTGAATATTATATACTATTTATTGAAGATATACATAAAGTGTTTTTATTGTTATTAATGTTGTTCATGCTAATTTAAAAGATATGTTAATCTTGATTTAATCACCTAGATAGTAATATAATAAGGATTAATGAATGATTAATAATATTTATACTTAAAATGACCAAATTAGCCTTAAAAGGGTAAAATATGGAAAATGTAAATAGTAAACATCAGACATTAAATTTCACTATTGACCTATGATATGAACTTTTCATCCATTTTTCATCAATAGTGGTTTTTTTTAACATGACACACAACCTTATTTTATGATTTCAAACTTAGACACAGTTTCTTTTATACTCAAATGAACCCCTAGCAATCTTTTGGAATTAAAAGGATGAGCTTAAGACCTTAAGTAGTTTGTTAGATACAAATTTATGACAACTTTATTCCAGATATGTTATATGATCATGGTTTTTTTCTAGCTTTAGATGTAAAAATTATTTTTAATGTTTTTTTTCATTATGTTTATGTGTACAAAACATTCACTGATGTTGGAGGCTAGTGAGATAAGTAATCCAAATTTCTAAGCAAGCTCTTGGTTATTCTTGAAAACCTAAAGGTCCCATAACCAAGTTCCCTATCCTCTAAAATCTGAAGGGGACACTACAATGGTTTGGTATATTTTCTACTTTATAATAATAGTATAGTGGGTATATACATTTAATGATAAGCTATTTTTACAACTGTGTCACCATACCTGACACGATAGTAGGGTTGAACATTCCTCTAAGAGCTTACTTGGACCTAGGAATCTCTTAAGAGCTATCTCAAGGAAATCCATAAAGAGCGTATTTGGGGTTGAGCATGCCTCTAAGAGCAAGTTGTGTGTTTTTAAATAGTGTGAGCATTCCTCTAAGAGCTTACTTCACTATTTTAAAATGCTACCTTTGATGTGTGTGGGAGTATGAGATTCTCAACTTGATGAGAATATGACTCGATTTTGATGATAATAATGAGAATAAGACTCGGTGATGATGAATTAGGTTTTAACATTCAAATATGGTGGAAAGATGGTGGTGATGATTCAAATAAAATATGTAAGATTCGATGGTGATGGTTATCTAATGGTGATGGCTCGAATGAGTTGTGGTAATTAAGATATGCATTTGACAATGGTGTGTTGATGATGATGAGCTTTGAATTTTAGGGTTTAGATGGAGGATGAGGTTGTGGTTTAGGGTTAGGGTTAGGGTTTACTTCAAATAGAAGAATCAAGGTGATGTTTGGTTCAGATGGAAGGGTGTAGGGTTCTGAATGGTGGTTTAGGGTTTCGAATGTGTAAAACAAATTAGGGCTTCGCTTAGCTTCGAATTAGAGTGTTTTTTTATGATAATTATGGCTCTAAAAATATTTATTATAGAGAGTAGAAAATATATGAATTAATTTATAATTCACATACACAGAATGATTAAAACTTTCAAGCTAAATAATTCCCACATGTTCAATTAACCTGAATTGAACTCACATAGGATTCAATTTGTATTAATTTCAATATTGATCTTCAATCTTCAATATCAATAATCATGCCTTCTATGGCTGCTTATAGCCATTCTACCACTAAGCTAAAAGTATAATTCAAAATATTCTAGGTTAAAAGATATTATGCTGCTTTTATGCTAACTTTATGCTACTTTATGCTACTTTATGCTAACTTTATGCTTTATCTATTATCCAACTCTACTAATTAATAATTAATTAACTAAACTAATAATATTGCTCGACAAATGCTGAAAATAGACTCCTCATGCACGTGGTCATCATTCCATTCATGTCATGCACATGCACATAGACATTTAGTTGCTTGTTTGGTATGTTTCTAGCAACATAACCATCTATTAGTCATCAAATTTATGGGAGATACTTTCCAAATTAAGAATCATTGGTTCCATCATTATGAAAGCTAATTATTGAGTGTTTTCTACTGCATCAACCTTGGAAAAATCCCTCGTGCGGCGCATATGCTTAAATGGTTAATTTGCCATCTAGTGATGAACCTATGGTTTTTTCATTCTTAATTTTTAGGTGAGTAACATATCACAAGTTTTCTCTTCCTTATGCTTTCATATTTTCCACTCTAGTTTGCACTAAAGTTAAGCATGATAATTGAAGAACATAAAACCTAGTAACTTGCATGAGTTTTGTCTTTATGCTTATAAAAGCTAATTTTTACTAAGTACTAAATCGTACATGTATATCCCAAATGTTACTAATAAAAAGTTACATTTTAAAAATACTTGTGGGTGTCAAAACATAAAACATAGGGATTGCTATGACAAATCCAATAGAGAAAAGGTACTCTTTATACCTAATCTATGTCTGATGCAAAGCTAGAAGTAACTTATATCCAAAATCAAATGTATAAAGCACTTGACTATATAAGATTACAAAAAGTGAATATGAGAATATAAATATAATGTACTAAAGAGTGATTTATGATGCAAACTCTAACATAAATTAACATGAATAAATTTAAAAATACTTTAATATTGTACCAAAAATTCACTCATCCTTAGATGAAAAAGGCATGGAGAAAAATAAATCAGTAACGTATAAAATATCCTAGTCTACTCCCCTAAAATCAATAAGATTCACTCAACACTAAATTTAATGTTAGTATGTGTTGTACTGGCAAGGATGAACCACTCACATACATAGTATGATAAAGGTAAGACAAGATTATGCAATCATACATATGCAATAATTATTATAAAAGTTTATGATACATCATACTCATACTTAAACACTTATGATAAAAGAGCTATTACATTCATGTGATCATTAAACACAATATAGAAAGATACCATTAAATAGAGATTAGATTAAGATATTTTCTTAGTGACCACACAATAAACTCATATTCACAATGAGTACTTAGGAGACAATATCAACATAAAGAATTTTTCTAGGATAAAAATATTCTAGGCCACTATTAAATCCAGTGAAAAGAATATTGGCATAAAATCATATTCTCAAGGAAAAGTGCACCTAAGCTACTAACTAACCTCTAATCCTTAATTATTCATACTACTTAGAGGTCAATGTAACATAAAAGTATAGAGTATCGCATCATATCAAAAATAAATATAAAGTTCTTGGCAATCGCAACAACTAAGCCTCTTAATTAGGTAACACTACAACCCGATGAATATCATGTGACTAATAAAAATTAGTTCTAACTTATGTAATATTCCATTTTAATATTAATATTGTATTTAAAAGTATTATCAAAAACCAACCACTAAGATCACTTAAACACTTTCCACAACATGATCGTATACCTTTGAACATTTTCACTTAGGATAATATTTTAACATAAGATGATCTTTCCCAACATATTAAAAATGATGTAGAAAATAAAAAATAATGCATCACACTTTGGTTTAGGAGATGAAAACATTCCTAGCCTATGTAACCGTGGTACAAAATAAGTACTAATAAGATGACTAGCACACAAATAGGCCCATGCATTAGGAAAGACTAAGGTGCACTAAGGATTTCAATGTTCATTTCATGTAACATAACCCTTACATTACAATTTTATACTTAGCAAGATAAAGCCTCATAAATCATCATCCACTTATGAATTTATTTTATCCCTTGTGTTATACTAAATTAATTAAATAGATTTCTAGGTTTTGATAACCCTTAAGGCACCAAATGATTTACAAAATGATACAATCACACATAGGGTTACTGATCCACTTTTAAACCAATTATTGAAGAAAATGCCAAGATAAGGTTATTTAACACTTAATCTAATTTCTTATTAAAGAAACACATTAAATATGGATATCAGCTTCCAAGTTACTCAGGTTACCATATGCGATAACAAAATTGATATGTAACCTTAAACTGACACTTGCATAATTAGTGAAGTCCCTAACCAAATCTTTTTCCAATTATTAAATTACACATATTAACACATGATTACACTTATAAATCCATTAAGGTAAACTTGAAGTGTAATACTACCCAATATAGGAAATGAAAATTTTTATTTTAAGAGTTAATAGTGGAATAAAAAATACAAATTGTAGGAGTGTCAGGCCACATCAAATGTAAAAGAGACACTTCCTAGTCCTAATATATGTCGCCTATAAGGAAAATGTAACATATACCTGAGAATCAGGGGTGAGAAGCACTTGACTCCAACATGATATAGAATACACAATAGAGAGAAGGGAATAAATAGTAAATAGAGGACTATGAATCTAAAGAGAGATAGTGATATCCAGATATCCATACCTTATACTTATCTGATTAGCACTTGCCTAAGGTAGGGAAATCAAGCCAATAATCATTAATCACCTACAAAACAAGGCAGGGATGCCTGCGGGAATGAGTAAAACCCTTGAAAAGGATGATCAATTCACAACATAATAAGTAAGGTAACCATACTATAAGGTAAGGTGTACAAAGAATTTTATAAGCTCACATCAAAGAATAATCATATATGCATGATACATAAAATATTTCCAAATAAGAAAAGATCCATATCTAATTTTTAGATATAACATAATATATTCTTTTATTTACATTGACTTTTGGGGGTACTACTATTCCCGAATCAGTCAAATAGTTTGAAGCTCATCTTAGGGATAACACACCTGAGTCACTATTATCATCCAATGGAATAAACCCAACACCTCTCAGAATAAAATGTACATGAGCCACTATTCTTGGATTGGTGGAATGGTCTAGAGCACCTCTTAAGGACAACACAATTGAGCCACTATTATTATCTAGTGGAACTGATTCAACACTTCAATTCTAACTCACATAATCTTTCACATTAACTAATTAATGTCTTATCCATTAGTCACTTATCTCATAATCATACTCACATTGGTGTTGAGTGTAGGGCACCACAATTCTTGATGAGATGTTGTAGATAAGCCAAGGTAAACCCTAAACACACACAAAAATAGTAAGCAGTGAGTTGGAGTTGATCCAATAAAGAATGTAATCTAGTTCATATACATCTATTATCATATAAATTTCCTTGATTATCAAATTAGGAACACTAATAAATAATAACGAAGAGAATAAAACTTATCAATCAACACAATAAATGACTAACAATAATGGGGTAATAGGGGTTAGAGGATATATTCAATATTAGGATATCAATCAATCATGGAATAAAATGGTTATAAAGTATCTCTAATGTTAACCTATAGAACTCAAATGTGTCCACTTCCTAATATCCCCTTATACAAATAAACCAAAGTCTTCTTATGATTTATTATCTAATAAATTAATAACCTATGATAAAATATCTTGATTTAATTAATGGCAGCATTAACACTTAGGGAGAAACTAACTAGAACCAAAATTATAGTCGCTTGAATTAAGTAATTATAATGATTAATAAACATAGATTCAATTAATATCTTTCTTTAGAAATTAACCAACCTATTTGCTACTTGTAGACGTATATGTTAAAAATTATGGATTAAATGTACTATCCTAGCATCTGATTAGTATTATGATGGAGGAGCATCTTAAGCTCACTCTCAATATTATTCTTTACAGGATGAAGAACAAGAAGAATTAGCATACTTGAAGATAGAACCCATTATGCTTGAAAATTATTATGCTTTTAATGTTTTGCTAAGTAATTCTTGTAGGTATTATATATGCTTGCAAGAAGTTCAAGCTATTGAATATATTTGATGTACAAGATAATGATATTACAATATTACAAAGTTGCATGAAAGAGAAGGCTATAAGACCAATGTTGTATTACATATGTGAAATCCATATATTACATATTTTAAGTTTTTTTTAGCTTTGTTATTTTTTTGTATCCTTTGTTATGCTTGTAAAATATCATTGTAACTCATAAATATATATATATATATATATATATATATATATATATATATATATATATATATATATATGATTCTATGGTTCCTAAGAGGGTTTTTTTTTTAATTAATAAAGATAAATGTATGGAATTATTAATGAAAGGGCCTGCATATGTACATGTACATATATACCCTTACACATACTTGATCTTGGCATAATGAGTTAAGTTGCATAATATATGAAATTCAAACAAGGAAGAATTAACACAAGATGTGTCTTCTTCTTCTTCTTCTTCTTTGAGTGAGATCTTTAGAGAGTAGTATTGGGTATTATATTGAGAAATAGAATATTTATCTTTACAAGGTTAAAAATCTTGGGTTAGGTCTTAGGCCCCATCCAAATGTGATCTAGAAATCAATTTAAACAAGTTGAGTTCAACAAAAGTTTTCGAATATTTTTTTAATACTTGAGGCCATAGAAAGATCTTAGTTTTGTAGAAGATTATATGTTGATGGTCTTCAAAATCATATTCATATTAACCATGTTATAAATCTAGATAATGAAGTCCTAATCTTATATAGGTAATCATTATATTTAGTTTATTAATATAACCAAAAATAAATATAACAATTAAGTCCAATTCACATCTTACGATTAATTATTCATTAACCTTCAATTATCCTCCTACCCCATACTTATTTAGCCTAGCAAATGAATAAAATAAAACAATATAGATTATAAATATATAAAAATAATAAGTTTAATAAACATAGAGAAATAAAGTAACAAAGATTAAATTATACTAAAAAAAATACAAAATCAATTTATTAAACTAATAATAAAAATTGCATTAAAGATAATAATAAGTAAAAAACAAATAAACGGATAAAAAAGTAAAGAAAGAATTTAGGATATTATAGAACCTCAAACATCGCATGATCTCAAATCCTTCCATTATGCTAACTAACTAAATCTAACAAAAGAACCCTAATGGTTTAGAAATAATGAAAATGAAGTCAAAGTTTTTATGGTGGTGTTCCTCAATGTTTTATTTGACCTAAATTATGTTATATATATGGAAAGAAGGCCATATAAATCAAATAAAAAATATGAAAATATGGTCCATATTAGTAAATATGGGGATGCCGTATTTTTGCTCAAACATTATGCATATAAGATGAATTAATGGAGCATGTAGGAGGAGAACCAAGGAAATACAGGCTATATTTCCATAAATATGACCCCCTATATTTCCTATCTACCCATCATTGTCTCTTGATTTTTCCTTACATAACTTCTCTCTTAGGGTCTTATATGATGTTATATCTATATTTCCATGAATCCTGGATTACTTGTTATATTGTGCCTCTTTTCATTACATTCTATCTACCCCTATATTAAATTTATTTCATTCTTTTAGAGAAGCTAGGTGGATACAGAAAACTCAAGGAAAAGGGTTAAATTTTCATAATAAAACTAAAAATTTAAGTCAAGATATGTTAAATAATTCCATAGGCCCTTAGAAAACACAACAACAAAAAGCATGAGAATTACTAATTATTCAGCAACACATGATTCCCTTTTCTAATAGACAACAATAGAAAATCAATAATTGATATGATGAATATACACACGTCATTGGGACTCAAAGTAATGAAAATTAAACATGTAAAAAAATTATTTACAAATTATTTGAGGTAACATACTTCAAAACCAAGTCACCATCCCAATCTAATTTTTAAGTCAAAAATATGAACAAATATGAATAATTAGGCCTATAGATTCTCAATTTAAGTATGTGGAAGCATTCTACTCTCATGTGTTTGAGGCTTATGTATGCCCCAAAAAATTCTATCGATGATAATGATTCACCATTGTATTGTCACTCTTCTTTATTCATGACTGATTGATAACTAATTCATACAAAAATCAAGAAGCCTTTTATTTGGCTGTATTGGTGCTAGGTTTGAAGGTAGGGTGAATTCTAGGATTGTGGTCTAATGTCAATGAGTAGTGAAGTACACAACTTTCACAATTTCAACTCTTTATGATTTTCAACTTCACATTTTCTTCAATAAATTTTCTAACTCCAATCATCACCTCCTATACAACTAACATCTACTAGAATGCTATTCGTTTTTATTTTTATTTTTATTTTAACTTGTGCCATGTTTCATTGAGTAGGTACATTCCATTCTCTGCCATACTTAGCACAAGGATGTAGTGATTTTATAATCCACAACTTTCATTCCACATCAGTACCATAAGTGTGTGTCTATATATATATTCTCATTTTTTTTACAATACTTCAATTCAATACTCACCAAACAATAATAACATACCCCCATGCCTAGAGTTTCAACCACATACACAACTCATTACCAAATGTGCTCCACTAGCCATAGACCAAGGGATGAGATATGGTATGGATAATTAGCTACATATTTAGGTTAAATATTAATAAAATAGGATTAAAAGCTCAATGGGGTTATGCAAAGGAAAAATTATAACAGGTAAGCTATTTGGCTCAGTAGTTAACAAGAAGAAATTTTTTCCTACATCATCCTAATGTCTACAACAGTTTCATGCATTCTTAAACAGAATAATAGTTTCATATACCAATTGTGAATTGCATAAAAGAATGAAAGTATATTGTATAAATGTTATATCCAATAGAAAGGCTCAAAAGCTCACCAATTTTTGTTTCTAATAAGCCTAATTTCTTTTAAACTTCTATGATGACTATTAAATTTTTATGCTCAAGTTCTTTGGTAGTGAGATTTAAGAAAAGTATTAAAACCCTTTTTTTTCTAGGAGCATATTAAAATAAAATATAGTCATGACTATGCATGCACATTAAGGCCATCAAATACAGATTTTTTTCATTGTCTATTCTAATGGTGTAATCTCTTACATTTTTTATTCCTTAATTTTTTTTGATAAAAATAAAATAATGTCACTAAAAACGTAACTAGATGCAAAGCACACTAAAAGAAACAAAATAAATACAATGCACACTTAATAAGAAACAAAAGGCAATAGAGTAATAGAAGCGAATAAAATAATCAAAATAAAATAGCACCTCCCCCATGTTCAGAATAGGCATTGTCCTCAATGACCTAGCCATAGAAATACAAATTAAGGAAGGGGGATGAGGACAAGAGGTACCACAAGGTTCAAAGTTAAAATCATACTTCAAAATTCTCCACTCAATGTTATTTATAGATTTCTTTGAGGTGATGCCCATTGATTTTTCATTTTTTACTTTTCTTAACACTTTTAAGATAATAATGTAATAATATATTTTACTTTTATATTCTTTTAGAAATCTAATAAGATTCTTTTCCGATAAAGATGTAATCCCACTAGCAATGAGGATAAGATGAGTTTGATTATCCCTTAATAAAGCATATTTTAAATTATTGGGTAAGGGTTTCAACTCCATTTTTAAATCCTTTTGTATAAAGGGTAAGGGCTTGTCTTTCATAATAGGTAATTTAACATACTACTCTATGTTAGTAGAATAAGCTTTGGAAGTATAAGAAAACTCCTATATTTTCTTATTTAATTCAAAATTTCCTTTTAACTCCCTATAAAAGTCTATTTCTATTAGATTGGTAAGAGCAACTTCTACTAAATTATCACTTATTAATTAAACAACTTGTTTAGAAAAGGTATCAATTACATCCACCTTTGAAACAAATCATCAAAAAAGAGATAATAATAAGTTAGAACATGAATATAAAATAGGAAGGAAAAGTGTGGGAAAAGGATACAGATTAATGATACAAAATAAAAGTAAAAAAAGGAGGAAAATGGTGGTGGGTTTCTATCACAACAATAATAATACCACCACATTTCATAAACAAGAAGGGAAAAAGAGGAGTTGTAGTTAGTGGTTAGAAAGGTGAGAAAGGCCAAGGAAAATGGGGCTATAATGGACATTTTGGTGGGTTTCTTTAGCTTTGAAATCAATCGGAGTCATCTGAACTACTTAGAGGTAGGTCTCATTAGCTATGCAACAACACTACCTTGGCATTGTCATTTATGGTAGTGGCTCTTTGGCTTATTAGAGGGATAGCTAAAATTTTTGTTGAGTACTAGAAATATGGCTTGAGGTTATGTTTTTTGCTTATATGGGAGAATGGAGAATGGTAGGGTGGGGTTTGAATGCTATCTTGTATCTCCATGATACTACCGTATATTGTTTGCTTTGTTGGATGATGGTCACCAATTGTGTGAAGAAGATGTGGGATGAGGATTGGACATTGTGGTGGCTTGAGTTGGAGGATGATGGGAGTGGGGATTGGAGATGGCAGTGGGTTAAGTTTAAGACAAAGTTGGTGGACCGACTTTTGCACGAGGTTACTAAAGGTCATAGAGCTTGAGAATGAGGGAGGGAGTTGGATGAAATAGGGGAAGGGTTGAGGTAGAGTAAACACTCTTTTACTAACTTGTCAAATGAGAGGGACATGAGGAAAAGGGTAAAAAGGGAGATCAATAAGAGAAGGGAACAGAGGGGGGATGGGACTGCTCCTTATTCCTTGATTATAATATTCTTATACATGGTTGCATTTGAGGAATGAGGGATTTCCTAATCTAAGGAAAAACAAGCTTGTGCCGAGGGTCGATGGCCCTTTCAAATTAATTCAATAGTTTGTGTAAAGTGTTTATAAGTTAGATTTGCAAGATTCATATGGTAGGGTATCAATGACATTCAATGTTGGAGACATTAGCCCTTGCTATGGTGATGCAAATTTGAGGGCAAGTTCAACTTAACAAGGGTAGAAAGATGTAGGAGCAAACATTGAAGAATTGGCATTCATCATTATAAAACCAATTGTTCTTCATTTATAAATGATTACCTATAAAATTGGAGAAAATAGATGGTTACATTACTAGTACCATACAAGCTACTAGGCATCTATGGCATGCATAGTATGGATGGAGGGCATGGCTATGTGTATGGAAGGCATGGCTACATGTATGGAGGGAATGACTACGTGCATAGGGGAATAAAAGGTAGCTTGGACATGAATATTAGTTGTTTTAATTAATTAATTGGTAGAGTTAGAGACTAGCTAGAGAATAAAGTAGCATAAATCCACCTTTTCGAAGAATATTATATATTCTAGTATTTTTTAGCTAGGTATCTTTTGAATAATTATACCTTTTCACTAGTATCTTGCAATCGATAGCCTTGGCTATATAAAGCTATATAACCTAAAATTGGTGACACATTATTGATTGAATTGAAGTTGAATGCAAATATTGCTATTGAATTCTATATGAGTTCAAATCAAGTTTAACCAAATTTTTGTGAATGATTAATCTTGAAACCCTTAATCTCTTTGTCTGTGTGAATTAGAGATTGAGTACTATCTTTCTAAACTCTATAACCCATGCCATTATTAGTCATATTCATCTTCAAAACACATCCCAAAATGAAAGCCTTAATTTAAAAAAACCTTAACCCTAATTTACCATCCTAAATCCTAACCCTAATTTTAAAAACTAAACCCTAACCCTAATTTACCATCCTAAATCCTAACCCTAATTTTCAAAACTAAACCCTAACCCTTATCCTGACCCACAAAACCAGTCATCATCAAACCCTAACTGTCGAATCATCATCTTCATTATCACATCCTTAAAAAATCATCATCATCATCATCTCATCAAATTTGAATCACCTTAATCATTCACTCATCATCATCGAATCATCATATCCATATTCGAATCATCATCATCATCATTATTCTATCATATTCGAACATCCTCATACTAAATTCACCACTTTTGAATCATCCTCTTCCTAATTATAACACAATCAATAATTTTTTTAAAAATTTTGATAATTCCATATTCCCACACACATCAGTACTTTTCTAAGTAGCACAGGGATGGTTTACTATCCTCACAAAAAAAAACCATTTCCCCCTTATCCTCCTCCCTTATTCTATCCCTATATATATAGGGTGTTTTATCCATTTTGGGGGATCTAAAACTTATCATACAACTCTATTATGTTTTCTTTCTCCTCTTAATTTTAACCTCAACACCTTTAGTCACTTGACACTCCCTTTAATTCCATAAGAATACTTTGGTTAACAAATCATCAACAATAGTGTAGATTCCTTTGCTCAATCCAATTAATTCCATTCTTTGAGGATGACTTTTTTTAGCTCAGATTGTTAGAGCCTTTGTGAGTTATCAAGAAATAATACCAATGAAAAGAACCCTAAAGGGGGTGAATAGAGTTATTAAGAATGGAATTAAAATTTTGACACAAAATATATAGTGATTTGAGAATAAAATTTCTCTACATTCACTATCAAAAGGTTTTTCCAATTGGATTTCAAATCTTTAATGTATCTTATTAATGATCACTCATTTCTTAGTTAATGATTCTAATATATCAATAACCTTAAAGGAGTTGATTCATAATTTAACATATTTATCATCTCTATATTTATGGATTTGCTAATCCAATTACCTCTTTCACAATTGCTAGGAAACATGATGTGTTTATCAAAGTAGAGGAAGGTTGGATCAAAGACTGATGCAATGAAGATGTCACCCATGAAACTAAGCAAAATAAACAAAGGCTTAAAATGGATTATAATTGAAGAAAACAGGTTGCAAGGATAGGTAGGTTCGACTGGTTTGAATCAGATTTTCAAAAATGTCGAGTTTGAGTTCAATAGAGGAAGGTAATGTCTCGGACTTTCCTTGCTCAATGACGACTCAAAATGAAAGAGATAGACTCCAGCTTGCTATGCACAAAGTTGTATTCTTATTCTGTATATTCATCTTATGATTTCATGCATACAAGTTAGTGTATATATAGGAAAGTTTCACCCGATTGAACAAGCTCAATCAGCCGGTCCTCAGCCTTAATTCAAACCCATTAATCTTGGTTGAATTAAGCCCATATAACACTTAATCCTAATCATAATATCATTGGATAAATGATACTAAGGATTAATATTACAAAGCTATACAATTAACTATAACACATACATGAAATTATATCAAACCCTAACTTACATAAAATACACTTAGGCTTAAGGTTTAAAATAAGTTAATACAACTAATGAGTATCATCACCATATCTTCTTGTTGTAAAGTATCATCCCATGTATGTCATAGTCTTGCATTCTTTGAATACTTGTACACATTAAAGTGTATTAACATCTTCTTCTTGCAAATATGTGACATAGCTATAAGAACAACTTGAATGGTTTTCAATATCAAGCATATAGAAATTATCAAGAATATTTAACATTATAGGCTCCAACATTAAGAAAGCTAATTCTTCCTTACTTTGAGAATTAAGATGAACATGGAAATCATTAGATTCATTAGATTCTCTTGTATCATTCTCCCCAAGTTGAGAAGAATTTTCCCTCAAATTTTTATCAGAATAATAAGGAGACAAATCACCAACGTTAAAATTTATTGAAATTCCACCATAAAAATCTGGAAGTTCAAGTTCATAAGCATTATCTTCAAACTTTCTTATTATTTTAAATGGACCATCAGCTCTTTCCATTAGTTTATTTTTATGTAAATTAGGAAATCTTTCTTTATGCAAATGTAACAAAACTAAGTTACTAGGAGAAAACACATAAGAGTTTCATGCTTATTTGCTTGAGCTTTATACTTAGCATTGGCTTTTTCAATGTTATTTTTTATTTTCTAATGAAGTTGTTGAAAAAATTATACTCTATCTTTAGCTTCATAATTTTTCAATTCACCATTTTTTTAAAGGAATCATGTTAATAGGCATGTGAGGATTCACACCATACACCACCTCAAACGGACTAGTTTGAGTAGTACTAGATGGACTACGATTGTAAGCAAACTTTGCATGAGCTAATTTAACATCCCAATCTTTAGTACTTTTATTAAGTAAACCTCTTAATAATGTACCAAGAGTTCTATTAGATACTTCAGTTTGACCGTCAGTTTGTGGATGATGCGAAGTGCTAAATAACAATTTAGTACCAAGCATATGCCATAAAGTTTTCCAAAAATAACTCATAAATTTGCCATCCTGATCCAAAACTATACTTTTCGGTATTCCATGAAGTTTAACAACCTCTCTAAAATACAAGTCAGCAACATGCGTCGCATCGTCGGTTTTATTACATGGAATAAAATGAACCATTTTAGAAAATCGATCTACCACCACAAGAATAGAATCTCTACCACATTGCGTTCTTGGTAACCCTAGGATAAAGTCCATACTAACTCCCTCCTATGGTTTATCAGGAATGGGTAAAGGTGTGTATAAGCCTTTATGAAAGTAACTTTTACATTTTTGACATGTAGAACATCTACTTATCATGGCTTGTACATGTTTAACCAGTCTTGGCCAATAGAAATTTTCTTGTAATAATTCCATAGTTTTATGTATACCAAAATGTCCTGCAATGCTACCTTCATGTATTTCCTTGATTAACAAGTCTTGAACACTAGATATAGGAATACAAAGTTTATTTAGTCTAAACAAAAATCAATCTTGTATGACATAATTTCCATCAAATCCATTTTCTTTACATGCACTAAACATGTCCTTAAAATCTTCATCCTTAGGATATAAGTCGTTTATCATTTCAAAACCTAAGATTTTTGCATCGATCATAATAAGTAATGTAGATCTATGAGAAAGAGCATCAGCGACTACATTCTCTTTTCCATCTAAATGTTTGATAAAGAACATAAAGGATTGTGATAAATTTACCCATTTTGCATGTCTCGGATTAACTTTTTTTTTACTATGTAAGTATTTTAAACTTTCATGATCTGAATGTAAGATAAAGGGTTTTGGTCTTAGATAATGACTCCATATCTCTAGACTCCGTATGATGGTAAAGAATTCCTTGTCATAAGTTGAATAGTTAAGTTTGGCTCCATTCAACTTTTTAGAGAAAAATGCTATAGGTTTCTTTTCTTGGGAAAGTTCTCCTCCTATTCCAACTCCACTAGCATCACAAGTCACTTCAAAAAGAAGGTTAAAGTTGGGTAAGGATAGAACAGGGGCATGATAAAGTTGGTCTTTGAGGGTTTCAAAGGCTTGAGGAGCTTCTTGTCCCCAATAAAATTCACCATTTTTCATGAGTTGAGTAATAGCTATAGCTATAGTAGAAAAATCCTTAATAAATCTTCTATAAAAACTAGCTAATCCATAAAAAATTCTCACATCATGAACATTCTTAGGGATATACCATTCTTTTATAGCCCTAATCTTATTAGGATCTACTTTAATACCTTCTCCACTAATAATATAGCCTAGGAACACTACACTTGGAAGCATAAAATCACATTTCTCAAGTTTTCCATACAGTTTAGCTTTCCTTAGCTTATCAAATAATTTCCTCAAATGCACTAAATGATCATAACTATTTTTGCTATACACAATAATATCATCAAAATATACAATAATGAAATCGCCAAGGAAAGGTCGGAGAACTTCATTCATAAGTCTCATAAATGAGCTAGGTGCATTACATAACCCAAAAGGCATAACCATCTAGTCATAGAGACCATATTTTGTTTTAAAAGCAGTTTTCCATTCGTCTCCATCTCTAATCTTTAATTGATGATATCCACTTCTCAAATCAATTTTGGAAAATACTTTTACACCACAAAGTTCATCAAGCATCTCATCTAATATAGGCATAGGAAAACAATATTTGATAGTAATATTATTCACTGCTCTAGAATCTATACACATACGCCAAGTACCATCCTTTTTAAGCACTAGTAGGAACACTACAAGGACTCATAATTTCTCCTACAAATCCTTTATCCATAAGCTCTTGTATTTGTTTTTGTAATTCCTTAGCTTTTTCTGGGTTACATCTATAAGCTGGTTTATTAGGAATAGGTATACCAGGAACAAGATCAATGGCATGTTCTATACCTCTTTTAGGTGGTAATCCAGGAGGTTAGTCATCTGGAAATACACCATTATACTCATCAAGTAACTTAATTAGATTAGGATTTTCAATTTTTTGTTTTAGAGGTTTGGAATCTTTAGAAACTAAAGCATAACAAATTACTTCTTCTTCTCTATATTTCTCCATAGCCTTTTCATGTAAAAATAATCTCTTTGTGTCATCACTCAAAGGCATATGATCACATAAAGAAGGTGTGAGCCTATACAATTGCTTTTCTTTTTTCACCACATATTCATTATTTACCCCATCATGAGTTGTTTTTCTATTATATTTCCATGGTCTACCCGAAAGTAATCCACAAGCATCCATAGGTAAGATATCACATAGAACTTCATCAGGATAGTCTCTAATAGAAAATGTGATTAAAGATCTTTAGTTTACTTTAGCTCCTTTATCCTTATTTAGCCATTGTAAAGAACAGGGTTTATGATGATTAGTAGTTTCCAAACCAATTTTCTTAACCATTGCCTCACTAGCAACATTGGTACATGAACCACTATCAATTATGAGTCTACAAACCATGTCACCTATTTTACACTTAGTTTTAAAAAATTTCTCTCTTTGAGTAGGTGTAACACTGGGTTGTATTTGTAAAACTCTTTGAATTATAAATCACGGATCTCCTTCTTCCTCTTCCATATTTAATATATCATTAGGAGATTCAACTTCTAATTCTTCATCATCACTACATGGTTCCATGTTTTCTATTTCATGTAAGGTTAAGGCCCTTTAGTTAGGACAATCTCTAGCAAAATGTCCATATCCTTTATATTTGAAACATTGTTTATTTGCCATTTCAACTACCTTATTTTTACCTTTATCATCTCTATTATTCTTTTTATCATATGAAAATATTGATTTAGGTGTAAAAGTATTAGAACAGGGTTTAGTTGAAGTTGAAGCATTAGACTTAACATAGGCTTTAGTTGATTTGGTTTGTCTTTCAAATATCATAGCCAATTTAATCAAGTCATCAAGAGAATCATAAGAGTACATGTCAACTTTTTCTCTTAATAAATTATTCAAGCCACCTAAATATCTAGCACATTTTTGTTCTTTCCTTTCATGAACATCACAAATAAGGGCTAGTCTTTCAAATTCTCTAGTGTATTCTTCTACATTAAATAAACCTTCCCTTCGAGTAGTCATTCTAACATACATATCTTGTTCATACTCTCTAGGCACAAATTTCTTTCTTAGGTGCTTTTTAAGGTTTTCCCAAGATTTTATTTTAGACTTATCTTGTCTTTCTCTTGTTCAATTTAAATTATCATACCAAATTCGAGTAAACTTTTTGAACTTTAGACTAGCTAATTTTCATTTTCTTTCATCATCATATTATCTAAATTCAAAAATAGCCTCAATCTCTTGCAACCATTCAAAAAATAACTCCACATTCAAATCACCATAAAATTCAGGAAGGTCAAGTTTAATGCCTTAATCTTCATGGTATGCATTTCTTACTTGGAATGTAGGTGGTATTCTTTGGTTGCTTGAGCCAAAGGAACTCATCTCATCTTCTCCATCTTCATGATGATGCATATTGAAATGTCTACATCCACTCTTGGAATGGTAGATAGGCTTCATTCTTCCTTCCACACTATCATGTCTGGTTTCCATGTGAACTTGCCATGGCTTATACTTCTCTTGTTCGGCCAAGTTAGCTTCCACACTTTGTAGTTGATGTTGCAGTGTGTTTTGAGTTTGCAATGGAGCATCCATGCGTGTGGTGAGGCTATTTATGGACTCTACCAAGGCACACACTTATTTACTAGCCATGGTGAAGGTTGATACACAACTCTTCTTGTTGCATACAATAGATTCCACAAAGTGTAGGTGTTGGAATTTGTTTTTCCTGTAACCAAACAAGGCACAAACTATTGCTAATTCACAATCAAATTACAATCACTACCTGCAGTCCTTGATTAGGCACAAAGGAGATAATTTATCCATAAGAACAGCAATGCACGCAGGTACACAGAGATGGGAGTGCTCTCCTATATATGGCATAAAATTTAGCCACATAAAATCATAGCATATCGATTTCTTTCTTCAATTTATGCACATCTTCAAGTGGGAGATTCATGCTGGTTACTTCATAGTGGATGTAGAGGAGGTCTATAGGGAGAGTATTTAGTGGTTCTTTGAGAGAAAAATGAGGATAAATGGTTCAAATAGGATAGTATACACACACTGGTCTAGTTCAGTTGACATCGAGTTATCTTCTAGGTCTCGGCCCTTTCGTGTCCTTTTCATTATGATACACGAATGGAAAATGAAATGGGTTGATTACCACTAGATCACACACAAATAGAGAGTATAATTAAGAAGGAAAGAGGTGCGGGGGATGAACAAAATCGTAGCACACAAGGTAACATAGAGAAGTTGTTGCACCTGGAACTACAATGCTGGTTGATATTTTATGTGAATGGTTGGGGAAAATGCAACAAGATCATTGCAATATTGTAAGAAATTCGAGCAAGATATTCAAGAAAAATTCAAGAAGATCATAAAAAATCAAGAATTCAAGGGAAAGGTTGAGTTATCATGGAGTTCTTGATGCAAGAACACGCATGTGATAATCTGGTCTGTAAGGAGAGGATTTGTGCGACAACTTCAATTAGTCGAAGCTTTGATACCAAAAATTATGTGTTCATCAAAGTAGAGGAAGGTTGGATCAAATAATGATGTGTTTAAGATGTCACCCACAAAATTAAGCAAAAGAGGAAGGATGGATTATAATCGAAGAAAACAGGTTACAAAGATAGGTAGGTTCGATTGGTTTTAATCAGGTTTTTAAAAATTTTGAGTTTAAGTTCAATGGATGAAGGTAATGTCCCAGAATTTCCTTGCTCAATAAAGATTCATATATTAGAAATATAGATGCTAGCTAGCTATGCTCAAAGTTTTATTCAAATTATATATATTCATCTTACGATTTCATGCGCACAAGTGAGTGTATATATAGAAAAGCTCCATCCGGTTGAACAAGCTCAATCAGCCGGTCCTTAGCCTTAATTCAAGCCCATTAATCTTGATTGAATTAAGCCCCTATAACACTTAATCCTAATCATAATATCATTGGCTAAATGATACTAGGGATTAATATTAAAAAGCTATACAATTAACTAAGATACCTACATATAATTATATCAAACCCTAACTTACATAAAATACACTTAGGGTTAGGGTTTAAAATAAGTTAATACAACTAATTAGTATCATCACCATATCTTATTATTGTAAAGTATCATCCCATGTATGCCATAGTCTTGCATGCTTTGAATACATGTAGACATTAAAGTGTATTAACATCTTCTTCTTGAAAATATGTGACATAGCTACAAGAACAACTTAAATGGTTTTCAATATCAAGCATATAGAAATTATTAAGAATATTTAACATGATAGGCTCCAACATTAAGAAAGATAATTATTCCTTACCTTGAGAATTAAGATGAACATGACAATCATTAGATTCATTAGATGCTCTTGCATCACAACACCCAACCTTAATATAAAGAGTTTTGAGGAGAGTTATAGTTGATTATAAGGTATCTGATAACTAATACATATATGAAACTTCAATTAAATACTTAGGAGTGAAATATATTTAGAAGGAAGTAGATATTATAATCAAAGAGAACTTTCTACCAAAGTGGGGTGAGCACAAATAATTTTGAAAATATCTCAACTTGGGAAGAATATGATAATGAGTTATTGAGAATTAATTGCAAATAGAACTAAAATTTAGTTTTTTTATTTAATTATATATTAAATTTTTTTTCCATTATGTTTCATAAATTTTATTTATACTTATTCCCAATTATGTAGTCATTTTTGTAAAAATAAAACAAATATTTTTTGTGTCAGTAATAGGTATAATTTTTTGCATTTAAAAGTCTTTATGTATTACACAAAACAAATGGTGTTTCATAGGACTAAAAATCTATAGTAACAAGTCAACCAATCTTACCATGACCCAATTAGTTTTTTTAGTTTTGCAAGTTTAAATTCATGATTCTATAATAAATTAGTTGATCAGTTGTAAAACAAATCAACAAGTTCTAATGGGAGCTAATATGCTCAAAAATACTTTTAAAAGGATTTTACTTTTAAAATTAATAAGGAAATCATATCAAAAAAATAGTAAGGAGGATTTTTAAACTTCCTAAGAGATTAAAAATTTTTAGGTTTTTAAGTTTAGAAGTTGTTGAGTTTTAGTTGGTTGTAACAAGTGAAGGAAATCGTGGAATGCCAAGGAGAGATATCCCCATTCTTTTTCTTTATCTCCTCATTTTACTTGAAAATCATGGCCTTGCAATGGCGAGATGATGAGAGGGTGTTCACTATTTTTATGGATAAATTAGTTAAGGGTATCAAGGCTTAATAAGTATGATACTTGAATCAATTAGCAAGGAAGGTAATGGATGTTTACATTAATAAGAAGGAGATAAAGCTCACAAATCTCTATTTTGGCTTCATTTGGTATAATGAGTTAGAGGCTTTATAGGTAATGAGGAAAACATATAGTATGCTACTATAGGGGATTAAATATGCATAAACTCACGTACTATATGAAGAAGAAGAAGAAACCAAATAAGATTAGGTTAAAGAAAGATTGAAGAAGGAATATTATAATGGATACTAAATCATGGCAACCAGCAATGAAAGACATAAGATCTTATCCCTGTGTTATGAAATGGGGAACAACACCCAACCAGATGTAAGAAAAGAAGCTTAGAACTATCCCACAGAAGGAGGCAACGAAACTTCAGATTAGCAAGATAGGAGTGTGGTAGTGGAATCCCTCTAGGCTTTATCAATGATTTGTTGAAGTCTTAGAGTATGATGTCTGAGTTGAGGGACCTAGGTTTGTGTATATTTCTCATCACCTTTGAATTGAAGGAGGAACGTCCAAAGGTAATAGAGGAAGAAAGTATGTTGTTTAACCATTTCTGTCTAGTTAGAGAATGGAGGGTTGATGATGCCTGCGGGATATGAAGGAGGACATATTTATTCTAGGACTTCTATAAAGGTGGATTGAATCCTTCTTGACACATTGTTCGTAGAGGAGATCAAAGAGAGGGTAGTGTTGCATATAAGAGGGTGGAGAACTCCATTGGCCATTAAGAATATTAGTCAAAACTACTACCTTTTGTAGTAGGAAAGCACAAACAAGCTCAATGTTTGGTTGGAGGAGTAGTCATCAAAGGAGGATGATAATTAGACCATTCATTAGGTGTTATAGGTGGAAGTGGATGACATCGCATCACTATCATGTGGAGTAGTTGTTCTATTTTAGATTTTAAGGGAGGTAGTAGCCATGGATTTTGTGAAGAACAAAATAGGGGTAAAGGAATAATTGAATAGAGTACGCCATTAAAGATGAGAAGAGCTCATGCGTAGGCGTATTTTTGGCATACTTATTATCATTGTGTACCCTAGGGGAAATTTGGTCCTTCTAAATGTATTATGATATGTATTTTGATAATCATGCATAATATGTATCATTTATTGCTGATTATGGCAGTATGTGATTTGATATTTTAGAAATGCATGTGAGGATTTTACGTGCTAAATTATGTGTAAAGTCAAAATGGTTGTTTGTTGGGTATAATGATGTACCTACATGCTAAATATTTAATTTATTGTATTTTAAAACTTTCCGTGATAAATTATTAAATAAAATGTAATTAGTATTTAAAATGGATGATAATGTGGTAATTATGGTCTTAAAGGCATTTTGGTCATTTTTGACCTAATGCATCAAATGTGAGTAATTGAATCTAGGATAGCCTTAATAGATTTCTAATATTGACCTTAGTGTTGAATTTGTTTATGGTTGTCTTGAATAATTGGTAATAAATAAAATTGGTTAATTATGGAAATTATGTGCATTATGTAACTTTGTTATCACCGATATAAAATACTAATATTTAAAGTATAAGCCCCAAAGGTTACAATAATGATGGAGGAGTTCAAGGATGGATGAAATAAAGAGTTAGGTTAATCCTCAAAATAAATTAAAATGGTGCCTATGAAGCATGATCTTGTAGGGGAGGAGATTTTATTTAAATATATATAGACGTGAATGAGGTGAAATGAGGGAGTAGAAGGGTTAAACTCGATAGATGGAGTCGGGAGGAGTAGGTTATTTTGTGGTGAGTCATCATAATGTAGTAACAATGGACCTCCACTAAGTTTTTACAAAGTATTAGAGGTAGACATAAGAAGTGATCTTGTTGCTCAACATTAGTTTATTTATGTAAGAAATAAGTGGGACAACCCATCAATATTCCATTTTATAACCAAGTAATTAGGTCAACCACTAACTAAGTGTAAGAACTAAAATTACTCATTTTTTTTACCAATCATACTAAGCCATACTGATGCTTTTTATTTTTATTTTCCCCCCACCCTATGGGTTTACCATTTATTCTTAGCAAATGAGTTTCATATCTTTCATATGGTTTAATCCAAGCCCTTAGTGATCTCCATTACTATTATTCCCATTTTATCACTAATTACAAGTGAATTACACTTTTAACCTTCATATTACTCATAATGTATGCCATAAGTTATAATCAATTTTAATCCATTAATTAAGCCAATAATCCATTTTAAAATTTGTATTTCATCCCATTAACAATCATGATATATTTCCAAATATAACCGCTAAACATGACCAAGTAGGAAATCATGCAAACTAGCCAAACTAGTCTATCAGTCTGGCTTAACAAGTCGATCGGTTACACCAACCAATTGATCGATTTAGGTAGACCAGCCAATCTGTTCAACTTTAACCAGGCCATTCTTCCTTTAAATTGGTTGATTGGTTTGGGTAAACTAGTCGAGTGTTCATAGACCAGTTGACCAATTTTCTTAACTATAAGAGAATGAGTCTATGGATTAGGTCAACTAGTTGACTATTCTAGGAGCCAGTCTATTTTTTTTTACCTAACAAGTCAATTGGTTTACCCTACCATAGCTAAAAATAATTTATGCTCATATTATAACATTTATCAACATCAACCAAAATATTTCTAACCATATTATCATGCATTTCTTACCATGACATTATCATAGCCTATTTCCTCTATTTTCATGTTCTTTTCTAAACTTATGTTATTTAAACATCTAAATCATGCACGCAACTACATTTCTTTGTACCAACATGTATAATCTAAAAAAAGGCATCACTTTTCATGTATGAACACATGCTAACATTTTAGGTGAAAGTATTAGGTACTTGATGTAGGCTAAATCCCCTAAAAAAATATGATCATCAAATCTGTGAAAACTTCAACTCTTGAAACATTAAAAATAAAAATCTTAACTCATATATTATACCAAAACTTCATAAAATTTTGAAAAAGAAAATAGAAAGGGAAAAGAACATATCATTGGGGAGAAAATAAGAAAAAGCTTGATTGGACCACTCAATTCTTTCTAAGGATCTACCTCTGCCTTGCTTAATAATTAAAACAAGATAGAGCTAGAGATAAGATCAAAAAAGTGTTTAAAACTATTTCGTAAGTGCTCTAAGTGTGGAAGAAAATAAGACAATGCAAAAATCATGGGAATTTCAGCAGCTGAAAGAATGTGCAATGCATGAAGAATTTGGGCTATTTGTAGCCAACCAATCAAAGGAAAACACATAGGGTTTAGAAGGCAACTTATAACTATTTGAATACAATTAAACTGGATTCATTTGCCTAGGATTTGTTTACCTAGTCTCCAAATCTCAATTTGTGACATTGGGAAACTCAAGTTAAATACACTAGAATTCATATACATAAATGAATAAATGGGAGGTCAGCATAGAAGGAATCTTCCAGCTAATCAAAAGCATGCTTGGGGCTAAAAGAAATCTATCTTAGAATTAGGTAGAGGAGAGTGGAGGAAGAAGATAATTTTTTGATGTCACCTCTCTTCCTTATGTGTCTCAATCAACCTCCAAAACAAATCAAGGTAATATTAAACACATCATAAAAATAGTTAGGAATCTCTTAGGGACAATCGATATGAGTTAGTAAGGTTTCATTTTAGTTTAAGGAATTTTTAAAAAAATTAAACTTAAAAAAATATGACTAAATTGACAATCCAAACTTTCAATTTGAGTATACTAGTTGACTATTCATCCACCAGTCGATCGATTTCCCCAAACTAGTCAATCATTTTGGTTAAGGAACTCAATTTGGCTTAAGTGATAAACCAATCTATCGGTTCATAGAATTAGTCGATGGGTTTGCTCAAAAAACTCAATAAACCTCATTTTCCAACATGATATCAAATCAATTTCTATTCTAAATCAAATCATAACATTCAATTAAATCAAAGGCCTAAAATTTGTCAAAATTTCTCATCCATCCATTACCTAAATGTGTGGGGTATTACATGGAATGTAATACCCCATTTTGAGGGGAGTGTTATAAGGATTAATATGTATACTTATATCAATATATTATACCATCCTTTTGGTGATTACATCCTAAGAACTCTATAATTAAGCTTGCTGGTCATGGGGTAATTTTTAGGATAGGTGACCTTCTTGAAAAGTTTTAAAAATTTTCTAAAAATTCTTGAGAAGTGTATGAGTGAGGATAAATCCTATTGAAAGGATTCGTGTTGATTTATGGGGCTAACTAATTAATCTGAAAACATTTTAGAGTAGCCCTTGTATGGTCATATCGACTTGGGGTGTTATAAATAGTATCAGAGTGAAACCATGATCATGAGTTGATCTTGGATGTGCTAATCAGCCACCTAGCAGGACGATTCTTGGGATAAACTATATTGAGATAGTTAGTGGTTGAGGTGTAATGAGGAGGTTGCGTTCTTTGAGTTGGGGTGAATGAAGTATTCCAATTTTAGGGGAGTATCATAATGATTGATATGGCTACTTATATCAACATAGTATACCATCTTTTTAGTGATTCCATCCTAAGAACTCTATAGTTAAGTGTGTTGGCCATGGAGTAACTTTTATTATGGGTGACCCTCCTAGAAAGTTTTAAAAATTTCCTCAAAAAGCACTTGAGTGAGGACAAAGCTCGCTAAAATGATTCATGTTGATCTGTAGGGCTAGTCGATCAATCCATAAGCACTCTAGAGTAGCCCTTGCATGCTCATATCAACTCAAGGTGTTACAATTCATTACTTGATAAACATTCTAAAGAATATGACTATATTTTATTGGGATGATGCTTATGAGAGAGCATTTTAGGATTTGAAGCAGTGGTTGACTACGGCACCAATTTTGACTCTACCTTCAGGTATAGATGAGTTAGAGGTCTACATCATAAACTAGGTTGTGTTTTGATGTATCATGGTAAGGTAGCGGCTTACGCTTCTTTTTAGTTGAAGCAGCATGGGCAGAGCTACGTGACACATAATCTATAGTTATCAGCTATCATTTTCACACTGAAGATTTGGAGGCATTATTTGTACGGGACTAAGTGGAAATTCTACACTGACCATAAGTGTAGATTCTACATTGACCATAAGAGCTTCAAGTATATATTCACTCATAAGGAGTCTAATATGTGGCAAAGGAGATCGGGATAGAGATAATTGACTCTTTAAGTTCTATTGTGATGTCTAGTCAGTCGGTGCAAGAGTTTGATGAGATAGGAATAGAGATGATCTAGCATGGTGACTTAGAGGTCCAGATATGTGTTTCAATGATAACACTGATGATTTTTGTTGAGATCTGAGTAGAATAGCTTAGGGATGTTAAGCACAAGAGGATTTACAGAAGATTTAGGATGGATAAGCTAAGGATTTTCAAATCTATGAGATGGTAGCATACACAAAGAAGGTCACTGGTGTGTACCTTAGTGTTGCACTAATCTAAAGCGCCTGATTTTAGAGGAAGGTCATAGTACTTTACATTTGATCCACTTAGGAGAGGATAATTTGTATAAGGACCTCAAGAGAATCTACTGGTGGCCTCACATGAAGTAAGAGGTAGTAGAATTTGGGTTGAGATGTATGACCTTCTAGAAGCTTAAGATCAAGCATTAAAGACCATCAGGGTTGGTTTAGCCTTCAAATATTTCGAGGTGGAAATGGGAGTACTCTATCTTGATGGATTTGTAAGTGGCCGACTAAGGACTCATAACGGTTGTGACATGATTTGGGTTATTGTCAATACATTGAGTAAGTCAGCTGTATTTGTGCCAATGAAGTTAACTTAGAGTATAGATCAGCTGGAAGATGTATATCTGAGGTTTGTGGTGAGTAGGCATTATACACCTAGCAACATAGTCTCCAATAGGGATTCGAGATTCCTTTCGCACTTTTAGGGGTTTTTGTAGTAGGCTATGGGTATGAGATTGAGGATGAGTACTACCTTCCATCTAGCTACAGACAGGGCGGACTGAGAGGATGATTCAGACTCTAGATGATATGTTAAAGGCTTGTGTGTTGGATTTCTAAGGCAATTGAGAAGATCATCTAAATTTGGTTGAGTTCTCATACAATAATAGTTATCATGCTATCATAGGGATGACACCCTTTGATGCATTGAATGGATGTAAATTTCAAACACCCTTGTTTCAGAGCAACATAATCTAGACTATTGTACTTAGACTAGAGATGATTGAGGAGATAACTTAGTAGGTTCGGTTGATCTATGATAAGATGAGAGTAACTCAGAGTTACTAGAAGAGCTAACTAGATCAGAGATGTCATAGTGATGGTGTCAAGCCAAGAGATAGAGTTCTATTGAGGGTTTCACCTACCAAGGTGGTATAGAGATTTGTTCGAAAGGGTAAGTTGAGCCCAAGGTACATTGGTCAATATGAGATTCTAGATAAGGTTGGCAAGGTTGCTTATCGCCTAGCGCTTTCACCAGAGTTAGCTTGAATTTATAACATATTCCACATCTCCCAATTGACAAAGTATGTTGCAAATCTATCCCTATGATTAGAATAGATGAGATCAAGCTCAATAATTCATTGTCCTATTAAGAGATACCTTTGCGGATTCTCGACACCAAGATTCAGCGGACCTGAACTAGCTTAGTTCCACTTGTGAAGATTATTTTGAGCCATCAAGGAGTAGAGTAGGCTACTTGAGGGATCAATAATGACATGCGTGAGATGCATCCCAAGCTTTTATTTTAAGTGTATTAAGCTTTAGGTTTTTCTCTCTTTTAAGGGGGTAGTAACCCGTATCGGAGTAACAATTCTAATAGGATTTACCACTAAGATTGCTTTCTTACATCTTTGTTTCTCTTCTTCCCTAACCTTCACTTGTTGACTTCCCAAAAGAAGTTTCTTTAAAGAGGTAGTGATGTAATACTCTAAAATCTTGATTAACCAAATCCTATATCATTAATACCCTAATTCGATTCTAATATCAAGAAAATATTATTTTATCATTAACCAAATTCCTAAATCCTAAAATCTTAACCTAATACAAATCTTTGACATAAATAAATTATATTTCGTAACACAATCTTAATTTTGTTAAATTTTATAGATAATCCATACTATTTTGGATAATCCAAAATTTATCTAACCCCAATTCATTTTCCTTTCCCTTTTCTCATTCCCTTTTTCTTTCTCCTTTTTCCTCTCTTTTCTCATGCCTCCTTCTGTCGTAATACTTGACTTGTATTCTTGTTCTTCCAACTTGCACCATCTCCCTCACCCTTTATTACAACCATCACCATCTCACGTTGTTGCTGCCTCGACTACACACACTTTTGCCCCTGCCATTTTTCTTCCTCATGCAACACACACACACAACCATCACTCTCATGCTACATACCCCTTCCATCTTCACCCAACACTCTACCATCAACTTGTTGAATTTTCTCTCAACACTCTATATAGGCAACATATGTAATAAGAGAATCGTTTTCTTCTTCTTCTTCTTCTTCTTTGATCATGGTCTATTTTGCATGATTCAACCACCTCCATCACCATCACTAACCGATCAAAGCCCGATGGATTGACCACCAAGGTCACCACATCACTCCCCTTCATCATTAACAACTATCACTATCAACCATTGCCCTTTTCCCCTTCTTTCCTTGTATCCATCACATTTTTGTGAGATGCATGGCTCGGGCATGACTTCTTGCATGACCTTGAACTACCAATATTCCTTATCGCACACTAGTGTAAACCAACACGATTTGCCTATGCACCCTCACACGGCATGCACATAACCTACCACACGCTTGTACACACTTGTTTGATATTATCCTATGTAATTAGTTACTCAAGCACAACCATGTCTCTTCACACAACATGGCCATATACAATCCTTACTCATGGCCTGTAACACCCCAAAATTCACTACTTTTTTTAAAGCAGAAGTAATTAAAATACTTAATTTAAAACCCGTGAATTCTGGGGATGTTACCGCCACACTTAGTACCAAACCGGTTCTCTTCGACCGTTTCAATACCAAGTGCTAAGGTTAAAAGATTAATATAAAACTTAAACCAGAATTTCATAAGAAAAATTTAAAGAGATAATAACTTAGAAATCAGATTATACGTAAATGATTACAATTAATAATAAGATAGAAATCAGAGTGCGAAATCAAAATTCCTCAAAGGGAATAATCTTACTATCAATGAAAGCTTCATTTGAGATACTCAATACAAGGTAATAAATTATACAGGATAAATTCGATGCAAAAGAAATAACAAAAGGAATTAAATCGCATAAAGAATGAATACGACCACGACACTCTTGAACTTGAGCCAAACATGCTCGACACACAGCCCCAACTGATGTCTTGCCCACTTGCACAAAGTCAGAAGGGCATACTACTCGTGGGAATGAGCAGCACCCATGAAACGGGTGATCAGTACGCTACGTACTGAGTAAGGTAACCGAGCACTAAGGCCAACACATAGCACATAGAATCATGTAAGACAATACTCAACTTACATTTACAAACCCACACATATAGTACATATGGTCATGAAGAAAATTATACAACTTATAAATGATCAAGCCCATACGTACAGTACATGATTATTCTAGATTAATTATTTGATTACTCTTTTATTAGAAATCAATTCACGCCATGTTCTTTATCAAGTCCATACGAGTACGGGAACCCCACTATTTTAGCTGGTGGATCGGTCACGAGGGAAACATTCCCTGCCACTATTTTAGCCGGTGGATCGATCGCGAAAGTAACATACGCTGCCACTATTTTATGCCGGTGGATCGATCTAGCCCCTTTCTCGTACGGTGTTCCACTATAAGTAATTTGTGTCTTTCCCATGTCTTAGCAACTATAGGGTTTGATTTTGTTGAGCACGGGATCCCTAATATTATAGCCGGTGGATCGGTCACGAGGGTACATGACCTGCCACTATTTTAGCTGATGGATCGATCGCGAGGGAAATAGTCCCTGCCACTATTATGCCGGTGGATCGGTCTGGGCCCGGCTCAAGATCTTCCACTTTACGTGATTAATGTCTTAAGTATCTTATTCAAAAGCTTTCACCATAGACATGCACGAATCATTCTCTTTATACTTCACACACCACAAATAATAAAATTCCACAATCATAATTACACTTTAATCAATAAATACACATGATAACACAAAAACTCTAAGCAGCCACAACTAACCCTAATTGTCCACAACAACCCAGAGTTAATCACTCCAAACCTTAATTCAGTCTCCTCCATACCCCTTATAATACTCCACGTACTATTTTCCGTCCAAAACAGTTCAAACACCTAAATAACACTTGCATTACCTTCCTTACATCCCAAATCAACCTTTCATATGTAAATTTCGCTCCCATGCAAACTTCACACATCCCATGTAACCTCTCAAAATTTTCACACAAACCCTAAATCCCATGTAATCATTAGCTCCCATGCAAAACCCTAACTCCACCATGAAAACCCTAGTACCTCCATATGACCATAAATACCACCATACAACTATTAATACCACCATGCAAACCCTAATACCACCATACAAACCCTAATACCACTATACAACCATTAATACCACCATGCAACCATTAATACCACCATACAAACCCTAATACCACCATGCAAACCCTAATACCACCATATGACCATTAATACCACCATGCAACCATTAATACCACCATACAAACCCTAATACCATCATGCAAACCCTAATACCATCATACAAACCTTAATGCCACTATACAACCATTAATACCATGATGCAAACCCTAATATCACCAAGAAACCATAGAAAACCCAAAGATTTGTCCATATAATACAATTGATTAGATTCTCCCATTCATAACCACAAATTAGATTCTCCTATACAAGACCATAAGTTAGAATCCTCCACATAAAATCATAAATTAGAATCTCCCATATAAAACCATAAATTATATTCTCCCACACAAAACCATAAATTAGATTCTCCCAAATAGAACCATACATTATATTCTCCCATATAACACCATAAATTAGACTCTCCCCTATAAAACCATAAATTAGAATTTTCCACACGAAATCCTAAATTTTCCATTTTATTCTTCCACTCATGAATCATTAAAATAATTAGGTCAACTCACATCCCTTGGTCAAATCATTTCCCCATCCTCCTTTTTCATCCTTTCTCCCACACAAACCACATCAATACCCTCACATGCATGCCTTACAGGGTCACAACACATATCATCACATATACATAATAAACATGTCATGCAAATACATAAAAACATACTTCAACTCCACATCATACCATATATGACATAAATATTAATGATAGTTATATGATACATAGCATGCGAAGCACATAATGCATAAAACACACAAAAGGCCTTAGTAACACCCTCACCTGAAATGACACCGATCTTGGAGCAAGCTCCTACGCCTCCTTAGGGCTTTGACCAAATAGTAACATACTAATAAAAATAACATTAACAAAATTCTAACTTTGCTAAAGATATAGAAATAATAGAAATATTATAAGAGTTGATAATATAGGGTTAAATACTTTACCCTAATAATTATAATGCTACTAAAAATAATATCAATGAGAATATAAATAAGAATAATAATAATAGTAACAATAATATTAATAAAAAGGATATTATTCAAAAACAATGTAAAATAAAGGCTTCAGCCCCTTTACCAAAATAATACTAATAATAATATTAGTAAAATAAATAATCAAATTTAGTAATAATAATAATGATGAAATAATAATAATAATAATAATAATAATAATAATAATAATAGCAAAGCTAATAGTAAAGTAGTTGTAATATTAATAATTAAATAATAATAGTAGTAATTTGAAATAGTAAAAATAAAATAATTATAATAACACATTAATATTAATAATAGTAATAATGGAAATAATAAGAATAATAATGATAAAATCGAAAATAAAATACAATAGGGCTTCAGCCCTCAACATAAATAATAATCAAAACATTAATACTAATAATAATAATAATAATAATACATATTAAAAATATAACTATTAATAATAATAATAATAATAGTATTTATATCCAAATAAATGAAATAAATTAAATTAAGGCTCATAAAAATAGGAAGAAGGGTTGATAGGGTCTAGGGTTCAACCTTAGGTTGGAGGGAATAGGCGGCACTGGCGGTGGTGCACGGCGGCGGCGGCAGTGGCCGGAAAAAGGAAAGAAAAGGGTAAAAGTTGGATGCTGGGAAAAAGTTAGGGAGAATTAAGGTGGGAGTAGAGGTGTTTAGAGTTGCCCAAAAGGAGAGGGACAGAATGAGGGTGGCGGCGCACGGCGGCGACGGTGGTGGCCGAATGGAGGAGAAGAAGAGAAAGAGAGGAGGTAAGGGAGAAAGAAGAAAAGAAAGGTAGGGGAAGGTAGATGATGGTCTGCAGAACAATTTGGGCAGTGAAGGAAGCGGTGGAAGCGGCAAAAGAGGTAGATAAGGGCGGCGCAAAGGGTGGCGGAGCTGGAAAATAGGTTGGTCGACAGGGTTACTTCGCACAGCCGGTGTGGCTTGTGCAGGATGAATCGATGGATATGGGACATTTGGTTAGCTAGAGGGAGGTGTAAGGAATATTTTTCGTAGGCGGAATAGGTGGTGGCATTGGCCGACGGCGGCAGGGCTACCGTCTAAAGTGGCAGCGGCAAAAAGGAATGATTTCAGGTTAAGAAATCAAAAAGCTCAATATAGGGCTATTATGGGGGGTATTTATAGAGTTAGAAGGGAGGTTAGGGTTCTGTGGGTCAGCGTGGGAATAAGCAAGTAGGGTTTTGGTCGCCGGAGGCGATGTTGGCCGGTGGGAGTGAGTTTCGGGTATGGAATGGTGGCACAGAAAAAGAAGGAAAACGCGCGAGAATAGGGGAGATTTGGTTGGGTGAAAAGGTCGACGGTCAGCAGGGGAGAGAGAGGAGTGAAACGGCCGGTCAACGGCGGCGAGAAACCAAGGCACAGGGGCGGCGGTGTAGGTAGTCGACGGTGTCGATGGCAAGTGAGAAGGAAGAAGAAGATGAGGGGGGGGAAGTCGGGCTGTTCAGGAAAAAAAAAAGAAAGGGAGGCAAATCGGGCAGTCGAGGGCGATTAATTTTTTATTTTAAGTAAAACGTCCCATTTTGGTGGAAAAGGAATCGAGGCGCGGAGCTTCGGAGTCGGCCGCTCTGAAGGGGAAACAGATGAAGATTTGGGCCGCGGAAAGGAAAACGAGGAAATGGGACACGACCAGGCCCAACTCGGAAAGGAGAAAAAGAAAAAGAAAAGAAGAAGAAAGAAAAAGAAGGAAAAAGAAAGAAAAAGGAAGAAAGAAAAGGAAAAAGGAAAAAGGGAAAAAGGAAAAAGAATTATATTGGTATTTAAATTAATTAGAATATTTGGGATATTTAAAAATAATAATATTTAAATAAAATAATATTTAAATCCCTTTTTAGGCTAAATTAAGATTTTTGAAAGGTTTTCCATAAATTCAATTTTAATTAGCAAAACACCCTAATTTTCTCCAATTAAATTATTTATAAAATTAAAATTAATTTGGAACTATTTTCTCCTTCTTATTTTAAATAAAATAATTTATTTAATTAATTTCTAAAATAAAACCCTTAATTAGCTAAAATACCCAAAACTTTTCTTTTAAAAATTTATTTATTATTTTATTCTTAAATAGCCCTAATTAATTTTTTTATTTTAATAAAAAAAATAAATTATTTAATTAATGTTTATAATAAAACCTCATTTAAATATAATATTTAAAATTAGAAATTTTCGGGGCATTTCATGGCTTAGGTGTTCACCACTTGCCACACACCCTTATAGCCTCTCCATTTCGATTGCACGCCCTCTTTTGCACCCATAAACTTTATCCAAACATAACCAAATTTTCACCATAAGTCCACCATACATTCCACCACACTTCCACACAACTCAAGTGTCCCTTAAACTCTTGTTATTTCCATTTTTACTCTCCTTTACTATAATTATTCCTCGATTATAATCTTTAAGCTTAACCATGTACTATCTTATTTTTGTAGGTGATATTAGAGGAGGAAGTCTAGGATTTACATGCTTAGAGCCCAGTGTTATTATTAGTAAGGAGACTAATCAATATTTGAGGGTTTTTATGTTAGATACTTGCATGGCTATGTGAATTGTCATGATATTGTGGTTATATGAAGGGATATATGTTGTTAATGATGTGTTATGATAATGTGGATTTAAATGATATAAATAAAGTGAGAATGGGAAGAATGCATTGATATCATCTTAATACACTAAGTTGTATCTGTGGAAAAATATAACTTATGGAATAGTACTTTAGGTTAATATGGAAATCCTAATATTTTAATGTGTTGGGTGTATTAAATATGATAATTATATCAAGGGTGGTGTTTCGAGTATATACTAAATGTTGTGGGTTCCTCAAAATGTGATAATGGCTTAATTAGGGCATAGTAACATTAAATGGTAATATTAATATCCCATGTGTAAAACCCTTGATTTAGACTACAAATTTTGATATAAGAATGCATTAATATCATCTTAATACACTAACTTATATATGTGGAAAAGTATAACTTATGGAATAGTACTATAGGTTAATATGGAAATCCTGATATTTTAATGTGTTAGGTGTATGAAATATGATAATGATATTAGAGGTGGTGTTTGGAGTATTTAGTGAATGTTGTGGGTTTCTCAAAATGAGATAATGGCTTAATTATAGCATAGTAACCCTAAATGGTAATATTAATATCCCATGTGTAAAACCTTTGAGTTAGACTACAATTTTTGGATATGTTGTTGTTGGTAATTTAAGAGGATATTGAATTTAGGTGATCATATGAGCCTTATGGGAAAAATTATGACTAATCTTGAAATTAGGGTTTTAGGAGGTCTATAAATAGTAAGGTTTCCATTATTTTATGTGTGAAATGTAGACGTTAGACCATGAATTTTGGGTATATTAACAATGATAATATTTGAAAATGAAATCTTATAATTGGTGGTTGAATTATTGATATCAGAGATGTTATGCTAGAAGTGTAATATTAGGGTTTAAGGAAATTAAGGATCTTGACACTAACATTTACCTTATAAAATGTGTTATGTTCTTATCATCCTTATTGTGTTCGATACCTATAAATCGACCAATAATAAGACATTAATCATTTAATATGAAAGATTATGTGAGTACGGCCAAGATGATGTTTTTATATTCATTTAACAAAGGATAATAGTGGATCAGAAGCATTTTGTTCTGAGAAGATGAAATTTTTATATATCCATTCTACCGAAGGATAATAGTCGTTCAAGAGTGTTTTACCCAAAAAAGGTATTTCAGTCTATTCCACTAGATTAAGAATGGTGTGGCCCTTACTCATTGTGAAAGAAAATATAAATTATGTAAGTTATGGATACAACACTAATGATTTAAAGTGGAAGAGTGCGTGATTCAGGACTACGGTGATGCTTTTATATATCTATTCTACCAAAGGACAATAATGGCTCAGAAGAGTTTTGCCCCAAGAATATGATATTTTCAAATCCATTCCACCGGATGATAATAGTGGATCATGTTTGTTGTCTCTAAGAAGGTTCTTCTAACCATTCAACTAATTTAAGAATTGTAGGGTTCATGAACTCAATGTATATAAAAAAAATAAAAATGGTTATAACTAATAACGAGGCCTAAATTAGTATTTATCTTATAAGTTTTTTCATTTGTTTGAATGTGTACTCATCATTAGTTATGAATGCATGTGTTATTTGTATCCCTAACTCAATAGTATTGTTACCTTACTTAGTATGTACCGTACTAACAACCCTTTTCATGGGTGAGTAGGAGACCCTAATTCTTTTGTACAAGTCTCGAAGGACCTACTAGATGACTATGTTGCTTTTGATGCACTTGTATGGATGAGTGACCTGTTATCTATACTGGGTGTTTGGGTGAAAAGTGATGTTACTTAGTTGATGTATTTACCTAGATACCTTTTCATATTCTTTGATCCATATTATCCCTTACTTTGTATTTTTTTTATTGTAATTCGAAGTTAACGCCCAAACTTTAATTATATTTATAAATGTTTCTTCCATTTTGAATTACCTTGTTTTACTATAAATGGTTTTGGCCTTTATAATTGATGTAATGATGGTTCACCTAGAGGTTCAATTCCTCACCCTTTTCTACAAGGGCAAGGATCAGCAAGTGCCCCGAGATCTCCATCAGAAGGGCACTTGAACATGATGATTTTGGTAGAGGAAAAATGCTAGGCTAGTGGGGCGACCAGTATGCTCACCGTCTCTACTCGTTCTTCTTATGTATTATTTGATTCTAGTGTTTTGCATTTCTTTATAGCATCTACATTTGTAACTAGAGTTGTTTTGTGTCCTTCAAGAAGCATTTCTACTTCTATCATTTTTCCATCAAGGGATAGAACTATAGGCTCTAGGTTTTATCAAGGGATTGTGATGGTAGTAGGAGGAACAGAGTTTCTGTTGGACCTTATAGACATAGAGCTCTAAGATTTTGATGTAATTGTTAGGATAGATATGCTAGGAAATTACCAAGCACTAACTAATTGTGTGCAAGAATATGTGGTGCTGGGTTTCATACTGAAAGCGTGAAACCAATCACTCTACAAGGATCATGTCAACGATAAGGTTGAGTAACCTCATATGCGAGGGATATCCGCTTTACCTATGCAATATTAGAGACACCAAAGTAGTTGAGATCTCATTAGAGTAAATGGCTGTGATCTATGAATTTTTTGATTTTTCCCTAAGGAGATCTTAGTAATGGCTCCCATTTAAGAAGTTGAGTTCACCATGCATGTATTTCCAGTGTTTAAGGCTCCATATTGTATGACACCTATAGAGATAAAATAACTCAAGGCTCAATTGGGAGAGCTTTTGGAGAAAGTCTATATCCGACTAAGCATATCGCCGTGGGGAGTGTAAGTGTTGTTCTTAAAGAAGAAGGATGGAAGACTAAGATTATTCATTGATTACCGTAACTTGAACTAGGTGACAATGAAGAATTATTATCTGTTGCCAAGGATTGGTGACCTATTCTATCAACTCAAGGGAGCTAATGTGTTCTCCAAGATTGATATTTGATCAGGCTTTCATCTGTTGAGGATAACAGAGGAAGACATTCCTAAGACTACTTTTTGGATAAGGTTTAGCCATTATGAGTTCATAGTAATGCCGTTTGGACTCACTAATCAACCTATAGCTTTCATGTCCCTAATTAACCAAATCTTTCATCCCTTCTTAGACTAGTTCATCTTGGTTCTCATCAATTATATCCTCATCTATTCCATTAACCGAGAGATGCATGATCAACATCTGAGGTAGACTTTAGGCTTGTTAAGATTACACAAACTATATTCTAAACTCTTGAAGTGTGAGTTCTTATTAGATCAAGTGGCTTTACTTGGTCATATAATCTCAAAGGATGGTGTGGTAGTGGATCCTCCCATGGTTCAAACTATTTTTGAATGGCCAGCATCCACTTTGTGAAGGAGGTG
The DNA here is from genome assembly GCA_030549775.1 of Tamarix chinensis. Lineage (NCBI taxonomy): Eukaryota > Viridiplantae > Streptophyta > Magnoliopsida > Caryophyllales > Tamaricaceae > Tamarix > Tamarix chinensis. The sequence goes on along the minus strand of CM060177.1, from coordinate 56,574,720 downwards.
CATAGTTTTCTAGGGTTAGTCGGTTAATACCATTGACTTGTGGCAGACTTTTCTAAGATTACTTGATCATTGACCTAACTTTTGAAGAAGGCTACACGATTCTAGTGGGATTAGAAATGTAGTGAAGCTTTCTAGAAGTTTAAGAAGCATATAACTTTAGGCCCAATTCTCACTTTTCGAAGTGGGAATAATGGTTTTGAGGTGTATAGTAATGATTCCAAGCATGGGTTAGGTTATGTGCTGATGTAACATGGAAGAGTGCTAGCTTATGCCTTATAGCAACTAAAGTTACATCAATAAAACTACTGGATGCATGACATAGAACCTATTGTGGTAGTGTTCGCTCTTAAGATTTAGAGGTACTATCTCTATGGAGTTCAGTGTAAGTTCTACACTGACCATAAGAGATGTAAGTACATCTTCACTTAATGGGAGTTGAACTTCAGACAATGCTGATAGTTGGAATCAGTCAAGAACTATAACCTGAAATTATCTTACCATAAGGGTAAAGCCAATGTGGTGGTGGATACACTTAGTTGAAGGACACCACCTTCTTTAGGCATGATTGTATTCTTAGATCATCTATGCTAAGCTATCAAGAAGATGGAGATTAAACTAATCACTACTGCAAATCTAGAGGCAAGATTGAGTGCATTCACCATCACACCTTTAACCTTTGACGAGATCTAAGCTAACTAAGTTGGTGATGTCAAGTTTGAGAGAATCTAAAATGATACTGCTTAAGGTAGAACAGAAGGATTCCAGATCCATGAGAATGGTAGTATTAGATACCATGGTCGATAGTGAGTACCATAAGGGTGTGTTGAGATTAAGAAGAAGATCCTTGAGGAAGGACATTGCATTCCTTACTCTGCTCACCCTAGAGGGGACAAGTTGTACAAGGATCTGAAGAAGATATATTAGTTGTCCAACATGAACCATGAAGTGGCAGAGTTCATTATCTAATGTCTAACCTCTCAAAATTTTAAGATTGAAAATAAGAGATCGGAAGGGTTAATAAAATCACTGGAAGTTTCCGAGTGGAAGTGAGATAGCATATTAATGGATCCTTACACTAAATTGGAACCTTACCCACCCATGTGAGATTTTCCATAAGAGATTTATAACCATTTTTATGATGCATTTAACCCAAAGTAAGCTAAGATTACATGAAAACAATTTACAAGAATCCTAGTTAAGATAATGGTGTTTACTTTAAAAGGTAGACTAAGTCTTCTTGACTTTTACTTTCATGCATAACATAACTTCATTTACAATAGCTTGTAACATATGGAATCTTAAGTATCTTGAATTCTAATATGATTCGATCATCTTCCTGTAAATATATTACATACCTAAATGAATGAATTAAGGTAATATCATTAAAGTTAGTTAAAGAATTATCATCAAAGACAAGTAATGTAATTGGCTCCAAATACAAGTATGCCAAATCAATACCTTAAGGATCATCTTTTGATGCACCTACATTAAGAGGGTCATGTGCAAATCTTTGGAAATGGCTATTTAAGGGCCTACATCAGTTCAGTCGGGGATTGAGAGCAATGAAATTTGGAAGGTTTTGGTGGGGTACGTGGCAAACCATGGTTTTAATTTGGGTATCATCCCTAAATTATGTTTTCAGCCCCATACTTTGTTCACATGTATTTTGTAATGATTTGACTGGAACCTATTAGGGACCTCCAATGTAAACACTCTTCGAGGTTGTTTAAATTAAATTGTTATTTTTTGCACTCTATTGTTGTAAGTGCTTTGATTGGTTGTTCTTATATCTGATATGGGGTAGGCAGAAAATGTCTATCCTGTGTTAGCTATGATGAGAACATCCCATTTTTTCTAGGTTTTTTATGCTTCCACAATTCTTTGAATGAAATTTTTTGGTAGTGAAAAATGGGGGTGTTACATATAGATAACAACATAGGTTCATGTGAAGTGACAAACTAAGGGTGTGGGCTATTAGGTAAAATCTAAGGTTCATTCCACTTAACCATTTCTAAGGTTCGAAACACAATGATAAATAAATATTCATTTATTTACTATCTTTTTTTTTCATTGACCAATAGGCTAGATCATCCCCCATTGTATCTCAATACCCATGGAATTCAAACCACTAACTAAAGGACATAAGTCTAACAAAAACTAAGAGAACAACCTATGGACATAAAGATAAGTCATAGCTAAATAAACCACTAAGGTGATTATACCCTTTAGTATTGATATCCCATAAAATATCATTATTTTCAAGAGTATGAAAGGCACTAAGATCAACTAAGATCCCACATAAAGGAAAGTATCATAAATGTTTGAAGGTAGATTAACCCTTGGTAGCTAATCAAGGATTGGATAATCTAGTCCCATTGAGTGATCATTATTCTTTTACTCTAAGTTATTAGTATTTTACTTAAGAAGACATATACCATAAGGCCCACATTACAAAATAAGTAAACCATACCAGCATAATTATTCCAAATTATCCATCATAACCCATCAAGGATACTTAGTGGTGTTAACACTAGTACTTGACCAATTTGATATATCAATTGAGTAAATTAATTCATACCAATAATTGGGTTTACATCATCTAAGATTCATATCATAGCATCATGTTATGTATCAAACACTTAAAAGATTAAAATATATCAAATAAAATATTCTTGTCAAAAAAGTCAATTGGTTATATAGACCAGTTGATTAATTCAGCACTACCAAACCCTAACGTTCCTATCAAAACCAATCAATCAATTAGACTAACAAAGGGACTATTCTAGAGATTATTCTATATATTTGGTAAAACCGTTTGATCGGTTCAAGTTAAGGACAAACTAAATAATTACATAAACAAATCAATTGATGGTATGACATAACTATTTAATAGATCTAAAGACTAGTCAATCAATTCGACCAAACAAGTCGATTAGTTTATACAAGGCAGTATGAACATTCATTATCATACTCAAATTTAGGCCTTAAATACCAACCATATCATATTCATATAATTAAACACATGTAAGACATATATTAAATATGCAAAACCACTAAATCATGTTGCATTCCCAACTAATCATCAAGATATATGCGTAAAACTCATATTTTCTCAAATACTACTATAATGTAAACATGCAAAAATCATAACTCCATACCTCCACCAATCCACATGCTCATTCACTCTACACCACAAGGAAATATAACTTACCTAGTAAGGATGAGCAAAAGTCAAACCAAGCAGGGAAACCCCCAGTGGAAAAATCCTAAACCTTGCACACCTTAAAAGAAGAGATTAATACTCAATAAAATATCCTCAAAATCGTATAAAATAGAACAAAATAAAAGGTTGGGAGAAAAAATTTAAAAAATTGTAACCTTCAAGAAAAATAGAGCACCAAAGAAAGGATTAAAAGCCTTAATATTTTCCTAAATCTAACCTTATCTTGCTTAAAAATAAAATGATAGAGTTAGATGAATAATTAGAAGAGGTGTAGGAGGTCAGAAATAGAGAGCACAAAGATGAAGGTAGGCAAGTGAAAAGGGAAGAGAAGAAAAAGAAGAAACTCAATGATTGATAGAAAATAAAGAAAAATAGATATTAAGGTTTTCATAATTCCCACAATCTAATGGAAATTTAAGGGGGAGGTTTTCATAACGCTAGAACCTAATCATCCTACTAGAATTTTAACAATTCAAGAAAATTTCTTAATGAAATAAAGCTAACTTCTCCCATGACTCAAATAGTGATAGCTGAAATGTTTTGAAGCAATGTGCCTTATAAAATTTGAACATAAGAAAGGAGGTTAGTAGATCTTTAGAGGTTGAAGGGACAAATCATCCATTCTGAGGTGCACATAATAGAGAGAGAGAGAGAGAGAAAATCAAGGAAGAAGAAGATAATGGTGGTGAGATAATTAACCACACTTTTTTTAATTATAATCTCTAAATCCATTTAAGGCAAAGTTTAATGGTCACAAACCATCAAAGATTTTTTATAAACATTTCTGAGTTTGGTCACAAAGATTACTAGGACAATTTTTCTCATCTAAAATCAAGTTCAAAAGTGTCTCAAGTCAGGCAAACTAATTGATTAGTTTGTTGTACCCATAAATTAGTTCAACTAGTTAATTAGTTTCTTATAACTTGTAGGTTAGTTATCGTAGAAAAAAAAACAAGCTTAAATTGGTTAACTAGGTGATTAGTTCATGCAACAAGCCTACTTGTATACTAGAAAAACCATTTTCTTCATTATTTTCTAAATTTTCCAAATCTTTTTCAAATCAAACCCTATATATATTTCCAAAACTATATTCAACACCATCAAATCATCATAAAGAATATGAATATTCACATATTATAGGTCTAATTCATGGAGTGTACCAGATAATGCTTCAGTCATGGTTGAAGTTGTTTAAAAATAATTTATAAAATAATCTAAAAATTAATTACTTAAAATTCTTTGAATTTAAACATTCTATAGAAGAAGATTCAAAACCATTTGAGCCTGAATCTACAATATTTGAGAAATAGGTTGACTAGTTTGTGACAACCTGCTGACTAGTATAACCAATTAGTTGGTCTATGAGTGACCAATTGGCTAGCTCTTTAGGTTTTAAAAGCTTAACAAAAACAAAAACCAATCATCTAGCATTCTAAAACTAGTCTGATAGTTTTTGAAGGAAACAAAGTCTTTCAACTAAAAAAAATATTTTTCTAAAACTCTTTAGAAGATGACTCAAGGTACACCTATGATCATAATTAAACATACTTAGAGCATAATCAAATACATTAATTAAAAAACAATTACGGATTATATTTAAGGGTGATTATATTAGTCAAATAATCCTACCTAACTAGTGGATCGATGGCATATACAAACCATATTATAGAGAAAGTCTAGAGACAACACATCGTAACTCTAAAACTAGTCAATTCGTATAACTGGTGAAGTAGTTTTGATCACAACCAAACAATGTGTTTACTCAAGAACTCAACGCTACATTCTACTCAAGACTATAGTATACATTTAATTCATTTCAATTCCAAATAACATTTCTACATGCTATACAACACAAATAAGAAATTCCAACATGCTTAACATATCAACATACTCAAAATCTTGTAAAACATCAATTGTGATTAATTTTTATCTGGATATTTTTGTTGATCATTATAATATAAATTGTGATTAATTAGGGGAAGTGATAAGGGACACAGGTTGCTGGAATGGATTGTTGGATGCTGCTGATTGTTGTGACTGAATGTTGGATGCTACTGGCTGCTGTGATTGAATGTTTTGCTACTGGTTACCGTGATTGATTATTTTTTTGTGTTGATTTTTGATGGATAAACTGAGTCCAATTGTGTTCACATAGTTAGGGAAAATTATTGTATTCCCATATGATGCAATCGTCGGAATTGAAGCTAGCCGAATTAAGTAGGCCACATAGGCAGCCACCCGGGGCCCATAATTGGGTTAGTAAGATTGTTTCCTATACAACCTTTAATTTCTACAAGTAGCTAGATAAATTAGCTGATGGGAAATAAGATTATTTTATTCCTTAATTTTTGTGTTAGTTATAGCTAATTGTAAGTGGGTTGAATAAATAATCCAGCACCACCCCAATTTTTGTTATGTAAATATGGGTTGTAGGGATATAATTGGGCCTGGCAATCTCGAAGCCCAATTGAGCATAACAATGTATGTGATATATGAGTATGTCGTGTAAAGGGGACGATACTCATTACTAATTCTGGAATATTGATTTCGAATCTTTCATTTTCTCTCTGGTTGTGCTCTCTCTCTCTCTCTCTCTCGACTTTTCTTCCTCGTTGAATCTACTTCTTCTCTATTGATAAACTCAATCTGCCACTGATTTTCAATAGATTCCTGAATAATTTGATCTTCCTTTGGTGTTATATCACTGGCTGATCAAGATTGGGTTCCCCGATCATATCTTTGTATACATTTTGGCTAGCGTTTCTTCGATTCCTACTGAGGTTTCATCAATGCTCCAACCCTATTCATTTAAACATAAGGAATAAAAGATCATACTACTTCTTCAATAATCCATATTTAAACATAATGTTCTATGAAAATCATATTAGAAGTTGCATAATTGTTTCTCGTGCTCAAACTCAACTTCAAACCATCAAATTTACAAGGTTAAGCTTCATATATATGCATATAAGATCTTGTATCATGCTTTTCTATCATATTTTCATATTTTTAAGCCTTCACATGCTCAAAACATATGTTTACACATGAATCTCATGCTTTCATTGAAATGTAAGGTAAACACTCAACCACACATACCATTTCCCACAGAAGATATGGAGGACAATGGTTTCCTTTAATCATGAAAAATCCTTAAAACCCATAGACCTTAGAGAAAAACATAATAAACTTACCTAAACCTCTTAAAATATTATAAAAGTTAAACAAAAAATTAGGAATTAGAAAGAAAGTTAGGTAGCATCTAAGCTCCAAAAAATTTAGAAAGACTAATAGGCATAAATCAATCCCTCAAACTTTCCCTAAGGCTAACTCCATTTTGTTTAAGAAACCCAAGATACTAGAAAAAGTATTAGAGGAAGGTTGGATAAGTAGAATATTAGAAGGAAAAATGGAGAAAGAAACACAAGGTGTATAAAAATAAAGGGATTTTGAGGGCAGATGAAAGAGAGAAATGAGTAGTGGTATCTCAATACATAGGCAGTAATTTTGGTGTAAAATGAAGCATGAGGGATATATATTTTGAAACCTTACTTCCTAGTTTCGGGGGGATTAGAGGTAAAATTAAAGGGAAAGTTAACTTATTAACTAAAGTGGCAAGGTAAAGGGTGTCTTGGGTATCAAGCCTAAAAGTGTAGCATAAAAAGGGAAAGGGACAAGTACAAGAGAGGGTCTCAATGGAGTATGTAGAAGATTATCTAGGGCTTGAATCGAGCCATTCTAACTATCAAAGAAGAGTGAGGAAAAGGGGGAAGGAGGAAAAAGGCACTTAGGTCATCTAATCTCTATTTTTCTTTGAAATTTTATCCCCCATATCTAGGACCTTGCTTGTACTAAGATAATATAAGTTGAAAAATAATCCTCTAAAATTAATTTACAAACTAGTCTTATGAGAAATCTTAAGAGTAATTATCTATGTAATAAGAGTCAAAACCATATGATCTTTAAAAACCTAACAACTCTAATGAAACCAATTAAGTAGTCTCCCAGTGACAAGTTGCCTATATGTTAAGGTCTAAAAAAATTCAATGAGAGAAAAAATTGATTAATATGTATTTATGTAATACCCTTTATTTTTAAAATCTTAAATTTAAATACCTTATTTTGGAAAATTTTAATCTTAAATCATTAATTTGATTATTTTGTGGACCTTTGATTTATAAAACTAGATAGGATTATTTAACAAACTAAAATAAATATATGATTATTTTTATCATAATTTTTTAGTTAAATAAATTCCCAAATCGTTAATGTAACATCTCAAAAATTCACTACTAAAAAATTTTGTTTTATTTAAAAATTAGAGGAAGCAAAAACCTTAAATTTTGATGATATTTCTGGCACACTTAGTACCAGATCAGTTTCCTCCTATTATTCTAGTACCAAGTGCTAAGGCTAAAAGAGAAAAATACAATCTACTCAAATACAACTTTTGTTTAAATAAGAATAGCATGGTAAAGACATTATAGAAGATAAAAACCCACTGTTGGGGATTATAAAAATAAAATCCTTAAATAAGGAAATAGCAAGATTTAAAGAGAAACCTTAAAATTTTTTCGGACAATCATCACGCTCTTACTCGATACCACCTTGAATAGCACCTATAACGAACTTGTAAGGGACACTACCCATTGAATAGGCAGGGGCCGACATAAAAAATCCTTCTATGCTATAGTACTGAGTAACCTTACATACTGAACTAAAAGGTAGGGCCTATATGCAGCACATTATACTTAAACAGAAGTAAATACAAGATCATATGCAAGCATATAAATGATCATAGCTATGTAAGAACCATTACACACATCATCCAATAAGAATTGTACAATACACATTCCATTTACTTAACATCTCTAGCACTTACCAAGAGTGGTAAGCACCAAGGCCATACTTATATCATATTAATAGATCATGAGGATGAAAGTGACACTTTTGGTCTTAAGCCATTAATGAAACATCATTCAACATCATCTCTCGAATTATATCCATGTGAGTGTGGAAACCTATTATTATAACCGGTGGATAGGAAACACCCACGGCAAAATGCACCTGGCCATTATTATTTACTAGTGGACTAGTTTCTATGGTGAAATACTCCTAGCCACTATTATCGCTGGTGGATTGGTCAGGCCCGACTCACATGGTGATGCATTATAACTGATTAGTTTCTTTCCATGATTATTAATATCTAAGATTTGGTTAATTGAACTCAGGATCCCCCACTATTATAGCCGGGGGACCAAAATACACTCCAGGGCAACACACATCTAACCACTATTATGACTAGTGGCTCGGTACACATATACATCTTCTAGGGCAAAGCGCTCCCTACCACTATTATAACCAGCGGACTGGTACATATAATATAATCCATCTGGGTCTGGCTCAATAATCTCCCACTTTACATGAATAGTATTTTCTATTTAATTAGCACAACAAGTCCATTTATTTAACTCAAGAGGGAGATCAAGAACTCGGAGGTGAAAAGGTACATCGGTTATATTGGCGCATACAAGTAATATAGTACCCTTCAACCATCAATCCAAGGATGCAAAAGTACCCTATTCACACTAGTGCACGAGGACACATAGTACCCTACCGACAATGACACCTAATCCATAAGTATGCATACCCCCTAAATAGGTTTGTAGAGCTAGATAGAGTAAGATGTAGGACCTAGCTAGGGCACTAAGGCACACCAACAAATACAAGAATAATCGTGGGCTAAACCATATCTTTAAGATAGGGACCCATAAAGATCCACCATTCCCAATCTCTAGGTGTAACACCCCAAAATTCCCTACTTTTTTTTTTGAAAGTGGAAGCAATTATAATAGAAATACTTAAAACCCGTGAATTTTGGAAATGTTACCGCCACACTTAGTACTAGACCAGTTCTCTCCGACCGTTCCAGTACCAAGTGCTAAGGCTAAAGAAAAGATTTACATTAAATTCAAATCAACAGTTCATAAAAGAACTCGAAAGATCATACCTTAAAATCAGAGTACGCATAAACGTTTATAAACGTAATAAAATAAAAATCAGAGTGCGAAATCAAAGAGGATAAATACTCCAATACAAAGAAATAATAGTAGGAAATAAAATTACATAAAGGCTGAAATACGGCCACGACACTCTCGAACTTGAGCCAAACACTCTCAACACTCAGCCCCAACTGATATCTCGCCCCTGCACAAACTAGAAGGGCATAATACTCGTGGGAATGAGCAGCACCCATGAAAAGGGTGATCAGTACGCTACGTACTGAGTAAGGTAACCGAGCACTAAGGCCGACACATAAGCACATAATCCATGCAGATTAATAACAGGGCATAATCCAACATAACAACATAAAGGTATATGAACAATTTAGGTAAACGTACAAAGGTCCAATTATAGTCCGGATTAATTACTTAATTAATCTCTTTATTGAAAGTCGATATATACCAAGCTTTATATCAAATCCATGCGAGTACAGAAGCCCCCACTATTATAGCCGGTGGATCGGAGGCACATAGGGTATCATACCCTAACCACTATTATAGCCGGTGGATCGGATACACATAGGACTACGCGTCCTAACCACTATTCCTAACCGGTGGATCGGTTGGCTCCGACTCGCATGGTGTTCCACTGTAAGTAATTAGTATCTTTTAGGCATTTTAGCAAAATTCTGGTTTGCGGTTGTTGAGCTCGGGAACTGTAACACCCCAAAATTCCCTACTTTTTTTTTGAAAGCGGAAGCAACTATAATAGAAATACTTAAAACCCGTGAATTTTGGAAATGTTACCGCCACACTTAGTACTAGACCAGTTCTCTCCGACCGTTCCAGTACCAAGTGCTAAGGCTAAAGAAAAGATTTACATTAAATTCAAATCAACAGTTCATAAAAGAACTCGAAAGATCATACCTTAAAATCAGAGTACGCATAAACATTTATAAACGTAATAAAATAGAAATCAGAGTGCGAAATCAAAGAGGATAAATACTCCAATACAAAGAAATAATAGTAGGAAATAAAATTACATAAAGGCTGAAATACGGCCACGACACTCTCGAACTTGAGCCAAACACGCTCAACACTCAGCCCCAACTGATATCTCGCCCACCTGCACAAACCAGAAGGGCATACTACTCGTGGGAATGAGCAGCACCCATGAAAAGGGTGATCAGTACGCTACGTACTGAGTAAGGTAACCGAGCACTAAGGCCGACACATAAGCACATAATCCATGCAGATTAATAACAGGGCATAATCCAACATAACAACATAAAGGTATATGAACAATTTAGGTAAACGTACAAAGGTCCAATTATAGTCCGGATTAATTACTTAATTAATCTCTTTATCGAAAGTCGATACATACCAAGCTTTATATCAAATCCATGCGAGTACAGAAGCCCCTACTATTATAGCCGGTGGATCGGAGGCACATAGGGTATCATACCCTAACCACTATTATAGCCGGTGGATCGGATACACATAGGACTACGCGTCCTAACCACTATTCCTAACCGGTGTATCGGTTGGCTCCGACTCGCATGGCGTTCCACTGTAAGTAATTAGTATCTTTTAGGCATTTTAGCAAAATTCTGGTTTGCGGTTGTTGAGCTCGGGAACCCCCACTATTATAATTGGTGGATCGGTTACGTATAGGACATCATGCCCTAACCACTATTATAGTCGGTGGATCGGTCACACATAGGGTAACAACCCTAACCACTATTCCAAACCGGTGGATCGGTTGGTCCCGTCTCAACGATCTTCCACTTTAAATAATTAGTGTCTTAAGTATTTTATTCAGCGGCTTTCACCCTAGACATGCATGAATCACTCCTTTAACACTTCACACATTGTAACTCATAAATTCCATCCTCATGACTCCACTTTAATCACCAAAAAACACCTGATACCGCAAAAACCCTAAGCAGTTGCACCAAACCCTAATTATCCACACAAACCCTAGCTCGGTTTCCTACGTACCCATATAATGCTCCACGCACTATTTTCCCTTCAAATGTTCAATCACCCAAACAACACTTACATTACTTTCCTCAAATCCCAAATCAGCGTTCCATACGTAAACTTCACTCTCATATAAACTTTACACATCCCATGCAATTATTAACTTCCATGCAAACCCTAATATCACCATACAACCATTAACCATTATGCAAAACCCAAAATCTCATCATACAAAACCCTAAATTCATTCCACATAACCCAAAGATTCATTCATACCAAACCCTAGATTCAAACCATATAAAACCCAAAGATTCATCCATACCAAACTAAGTATCCATCCTTACCAAACCCTAAGTTCAAACCATATACAACCCAAAGATTCATTCACACAAAACCCTAAATTCAATCCATACCAACACAAAGATTCAAATCATATAAAACCCAAAGATTTTTCCACATAATACAATTGATTAGATTCTCCCCTTTTATAACCACAAATTATATTCTCCCATACAAGACTATAAGTTAGATTCTCCCACATAAAATCATAAATTAGAATCTCCCAAGCAAAACCATAATTTGGATTAATTGGATTCCCCCCAAACAAATCCTAAATTAGATTCTCCCAATCAAATCATAAATTAGGTTCTCCCATATAATGTCATAAATTACATTCTCCCCAAATAACGTCTTAAATTAGATTCTCCCTAACAAACCATAAATTCAATTTCCCCATATAACATCATAAATTATATTGTCTCCCACAAAACCATACAAAACCATGAATTAAACTTCCCCATATAAAACCATAAATTATATTCTTCATACAAAACCTCAAAAATCATAAATCAGATTCTCACACACGAAACCCTAAAATTCTCCATTTTATTCCTTTACTCATGAATCAATGGAATACTTAGGTCAACTCACATTCCTTAATCAACTTCTTTCTCCATCCTCCTTTTCCATCCTTTCTCCCACATAAAATCATATCAACATCCTCACATGCATGTCTTACAGGGTCATACACAAATAATACATATGCCATACGAAAACATACTTCAACTCCATGTCATATCATATACGGTATAATTAATAATCATAGACATAGAATGCATAGCATACGGGGCACACAATGCACATTAGCACATAAAAGGCCTTAGTACCCCTTACCTGAAACGACACCGGTCTTGGAGCACGTTCCTACGCCTCCTTAGGGCTTTGACCAAATAATAACCTTAACAAAATTCTAACTTTGCTAAAGACATAAAAATAATAGGGATATTATAAACCTTGATAATATAGGGTTAAAGATTTTACCCTAATAATAATAATGATACTAATATAATAATATCAAGGATAATAAAACTAATATCAATGAGAATATAAATAATAACAATAATAATAATAATAACAATAACAATAACATATAAGTTTTCAAATAACTAATGACTTACCATTTATTTAATATTAATAATAAAATTAATAACATATATAATAATATTAAAATAATAAAGATAATGATAATATTATTATTAATGGTTATAAGAACAGTAGAAATAATAATACTCAAATAAATAAGTGTAAATGTTAATACAAAGTTAGGGCCTAAGATTTTCCAGAATAAATAATAAAACGTTAATAATAATTATTCTAATAATTATAATATTAATAATAAGAAGAAGAAGAAGAAGAATGATAATAATCCTATAATAATTCAATTAATAACTTAAAATTCGAAACTAACAATAAAATTATTTTATTATCACTCTCCACCCTGCAAGTACAATTCAACATAAATTTTATTTCTAATAATAAAACATATTAAGAATAATAATAATGGTAATTATATGCAAATATTTGAAATAAATTATGGAAAATGGTTGACAGGGTCTAGGGTTCAACCTTAAGCTGGTGGGGATAGGTGGCACCGGCGGTGGTTCAAGGCGGCGGCGGCGGTGGCCGGAAAAAGAGAAGAACAAAGAGAAAGATGGATGTTGGGAAAAAGATAGGGAGAATTGAGGTGATATAAGAGGTGTTTATTGTTGCCCAGGAGGAGAGGGACAAAATGATGGTGGTGGTGCAGCCAAAGGTGGCGGAGCACGGCGGTGGAAGGCGGTTTAAGGCTTCGGGGTCAAAATTCCGGCGAAACGAGCATCCAACTTTGCATGGTTATTGAGGCTCGTATAAGAAGAATCGAAAGTTGAAAATAATTTGGTTAACTAGAGGATGTTGCAGGAAAGAATTTGGCATGCGGAGGTGGCGCTGAAGTTGGCTAACGGAGGTGAAAGAGGCATCTAAAGTCTTGATGATGGCAGTCCTCGCTGAGGGTTTCGGGAAAGAAAAATCTTCCACAACTCCTACAATCAGGCTTTTTATAGATGGTAGATGGTATAATAGGGTTTTGGAGGTAGGCAGGAAGTTATTAGCTGCGAAGATTTGGGTGGTCGGCGCTAGAAAACGGCCGACGATTCCTTAGTTTCGGTCGAAGGTTCGCGGCGTTGGGGAGAGGAAACGGGCGAGAGATAATGTCGAATAATTATTCCAATTTATTCCTGGAATTAAGAGGAAGACAATGAGGCAAGAAACGGCCGGTATTAATCATCGTATCTAGAGATGCCATTGACGATGCCGGGATTGCACCATCGTCGACGGAGGAGAAGGGAGGAAGAATGAAGAAGGAAGGGAGGCGGTCGGGTCGGCCGGGGAAAGAAAAGGGGAGAACCGGGCGGTTCGGGCACGAGTCGAGGGTGCGTTTAAGTGAGACGACGCGTTTCGGTGTAAATGGAGCCAAAACGCGGCGCGGCAGAGTTGGACGAAGGACGTCGCGCGGGCTGGGCTGAAGAGGAAGAAGAAAAGGAAGACTGGGCCGCGAGCTGGCCCAGTTCGGCGAGAAGAAGAGGAAAAAGGAAAAGAAGAAAAAGAAAGAAAAAGAAAAGGAAAAAGGAAGAAAGAAAAAGAAAAAAGGGAAAAAGGAAAGGAGAAAAAAATAATTAGATTAGGGCCAATTAAATTAATCTGAATATTTAGGATATTTAAAAATAATAATATTTAAATAAAATAATATTTAAATCCCTTTTTAGGCTAAATTAGGATATTTAAAATATTTTCCATAAATTCCATTTTAATTAGCAAAACACCCAAATTTTCTTCCAATTCAATTATTTATAAAATTATTATTAAATTAAAACTATTTTCTCATTCTTATTATAAATAAAATAATTTATTCAATTAATTCCCAAATTAAAATCTTTAATTAGCTAAAATACCCAAATTCCTCCTAATTAAAATACTTATAAATTTATTCTGGATTTTCCCTAATAAATTTTCTTTTATTTTAATTAAAATAATTTATTTAATTAATCTTTATGATAAAACCTCATTTAAATATAATATTTAGAATTAGAAATTTTCGGGGCATTTCACTAGGTCTTCCACTTTAATTATTAGTGTCTTAATTAAGGTGACCACTAGAAATACAATAACCACATATTAATCATTTCCATTTGTTTCTATTATTATTAAGAAATAATTATTCATATGGTTATCTATATCATCTTAAAGAAACCCCTAAGACAATCCTATATCATCCATTTCCATTTCAGAATTCCTTTCCATTTATTCATATGCCTTAAAGGGTTATCATATCATAATCATAATACGGTCTTAGAGTTTGGTAATCTACATCAAAGGATCATGGAACACTTAACCTTAACATGTCCTTCTATAACATCCAACACACATTACCATGCATAATTAATGATTAAGGCACCTCTTGCATAAATGTGAGATAAACAACATATCACACCCTTAATTATCCATCTAACCCTATATTATGCCATGTTCTTATGATACTCACTAATTTATCAAATATCCTTATCTTATTATTTAATATTACTTATGTCTTATTATGGAGGCTTATTTAATCAATTGACATGTTATATGCAAGTTACAGATTTACCCTCATCCTCCTGACAAAATTATTGAAGTACCCCTTGTTTGTAAAATTTTCAAGTCATCCCTTTTTATTTGCCAAATTACCATGTTACCCTTCATGTATGTAAAATTGCCAAAATACCCCTTGTATTTGTTAGATTACCAAATTATCCTCCATACTAAAAAATCACCATCTTTAACCTTCATACTCGCTAAGTTACCAAATTACTCTTTCAGTTAGTTAAATTACCAAACTTCCCTTTATATTTGTTAAAATTACCAATTTACCCGTCAGGTTTATTAAATTACTAAATTTTCCTTTTATTAGATAAATTACCAAATTACCCTTCTTACTTATTAAAATTACCAAGTTACCTTTTTTGTTGGTTAAATTATAAAATTACCCTTCTTAAAATTACCAAGTTACCCTTTATTGTGCTAAATTACCATAATACCCTTTCTTACTAATTACTTTACCATTTTACCCCTTTTATTCACCAAGTTACCAAGTTGTCCTTCCTTTATGTCAAATTACTAAAATACCCCTCTTATCTACTAAATTACCATTTTACTCCTTTTACTCACCTAAATTACCAAGTTACCCTTCTTTTATGCCAAATTACCAAAATACCCTTCTTTTTTATTAAATGTCCACTTTAGCCCTTTTACTTACAAAATTACCAAGTTATCCACCATTTATTCCAAATTATCAAAATACCCTTCTTTTTTATTAAATTACAACTTTATCCCTTTTACTCATAAAAATTACCAAAATAACCTTTCTTTATGCCAAATTACCAAAATTTCCTTCTTTGTTAAATCACCAATTTATCCTTTTTACTCACAAAATTACCAAAATACCCTTTCTTTATGCCAAATTACCAAAACACCCTTTCTTCATTATTAAATCAACATTTTATTCCTTTTACTCACAAAATTACCAAAATATCCTTCCTTTATGCCAAATTACCAAAATACCCTTCTCACTCATTATTTTACCATTTTACCCCTTTTCTCATATAAGTTACTAATTTTCCCATATTATGCCAAATTTACTAAAATACCCTTGACATATAAAACATTAACATTCATGGTTCATATACCTCATCTAACACCACCAATTATTATTATCTATTATTGATACTCATTGGCACCTACCATATATACTTACTTAAGCCATACCCTTTTGTACAAGAAAAATTACTAAAATGCCCCTAGGGCTTATATTAACATTATCCATGGCCACATTAACTTATCATGTCATATATAATCATTTAACATTAGTGTTAACCATAAGGCTCCTTCCTTAACTATCATTTCTACACATGGCACATAAGTCAACAAGCTTTTCATTTCAACAACCAACATATGCCAC
Organism: Tamarix chinensis; assembly: GCA_030549775.1. Lineage (NCBI taxonomy): Eukaryota > Viridiplantae > Streptophyta > Magnoliopsida > Caryophyllales > Tamaricaceae > Tamarix > Tamarix chinensis. The sequence goes on along the minus strand of CM060177.1, from coordinate 56,558,204 downwards.
AAATTATATTATACTTAACATCATACATCATGCATATAAATATATTAAAAACCCTAATGTAATAGCATAGATATATCCACACATTTTAGTAGGGCATAATGATTACCTTATTTTCAATAATAATTAAACCTTACTGGTACTCTGGTGAAAGAATTGATCTTTGATTAGCAAAAATCAATACCAAAAATTAGCATATTAGAAGTAGAAAATCAAAAGAATAATTTTTATGAAAAGCTTAATTAATACATACTAATACTCACTTTTTTATACCTCAAAAATTAACCAAAAAATTGCTGATCATAAATAACAAGACACATGCTGCATGAGCAGCGTGAGCTACATGTAAGAAGATAAGGAAAAAGTAGTCAAAGAGGGAATGGGAGAAAAGGAGAAGGTTAGTTATGTTAAGCGTTTTAGGGGTTGGGTTGAAGGCTTTTGGAGGGGAGTGAGGGTGGTGGCTGGGTGTAGAGAGGGAGTAGGAGTGTAGGTGGTGGTCGGGGGTTGAAGCTCAGTGGCCTAGGGCAATGGAGGTGACGGCTGCTGGGGTGGAAATATGGTAGCAAGGATGGAATGGCGGCACACGGTGGTGGTGTAGGATGGAGGCCAAGGAGGGGGAAAGAAAAAGGAAGGAGGATAAAGGTAGCTATAGAGGCGTGTGGTGGCAGCTTAGTATTGTAGGGAGGTAGCAAGGGGTGTTAGGAGGTGGATGTGGTGGTTGGTTGTGTGGCAGCAGCAGTGGTTGGAGGTGACAAAGAGGAGAATAAGGGAGAAAAAGGTTTCAATAGGTAGGGAAGGAAGAGGCTCGAGGGAAGAAAATGGGAAGGGGAAAAGAAGAAAAAGAAGAGGGAGAGGATGGGAGGTAGAGGCGATGAGCTAGGTGGTGGCAGGGAGAAGGTTGCAGGTCAACGGTTGCTAGGTGGGAGGGAGAAGGAAGGAAGAAAATGGCACACAAGGGGCTATGTTTGGTTTAAAATGGAAGAGAAAGGGACGAGGGAGAGAGAGGGAGAGAGAGTAGGGCTACAGGGGGAGGTAGGTGGTTTTAGGCAATTGGTAGTAGGTTCCATGGAGGGCTGTCAAAGAAGGAAGCAGAAGGGAAGAAGAAGAAGAAGAAGAAGAAAAAGAAGAAGAAGAAGAAGAAGAAGAAGAGAAAAGAAACAAGGGGCAGGGCGGCTAGGCCAAAAAGAAAGAGAAGGGGAACAGGTCGGCCCTATGTACGAGGAAGATAGGGAAAAAAAGGGGCTGGTCTAGCCCAACTTGGGGGGAAGAAAGGAAAGAAAAGAAGGAGAGGGGGTACATCGAGCTGCAAGTGAGGGGGGAGAATGAGAGAGGGAAGCGACCTAGCATAGGGGAGACAGGCCGGGTAGCCTAAGGAAGAAGAAAAGAATAAAAGGAAAAAGGAAAATGAGAAAAAATAAAATTAAAATAGTTTTTTGAAATAAAGGTATTTAATTATTTAGATAGATAAATTATTTTAATAATTTAACTTATTAAATTTAATATATTAATTTAAGAGGATAATTTTAGTAAAATATGAGTTTGAAAAATTATTTAAATAAAATGAGTATGATAAAATAACAAAATGTTTTTTTTTAATTTATTAAATATTCATATACATTTTTATACACCAAAAACTTCATAAAGTAATTAAATTAAACTATCCCAAATGAAGGTTATTTATTAAATTTCTAGGTTTTAAAATTTTAGGGTATTACGCTTAATTTTACCAAAATTATTTTCCTAAATTAATACATTAAATTTTGGATAAATTAATTTAATAATTTTTTCATTAGCCTAATTTCTAATCCTAACTCTAAAATAATTTAATTTTTATTTTTACCTTTTCCTTTTTCCTTTTTTCTTTCTTTTTTCCTTTTATTTCTTTCCTTTCCCTCTCCTTTGGGCCAACCAACCTTTTTCTCTTTTCCTTTCTCTTTCTCCTCCTTTCCGCCTGGTCTAGACCACGCTGCACCCCCTTTTGTCCTTTTTTTCCCTTCATTTTCCTCTCCTCTAGGCTAACCCAACTCTCTCTCTTTCTTTATCCATTCTTCCTCACACAGGGCCGGCTTACCCATTCTCTCCTCCTCCCCCATCTAACCTCCTTTTACTTTCCCTTTCTCCTTTTTACTTCCTTGCAACGTCAACCAATCAACCCTTGCCACTATACGACCGTCCCTTCTTCACCTACACAACCCAACTTGTAGCCCCTCTTTCTCTTATCCTTTTCCTTCCATTTTCAGCCATGCATATCCCTCACACCCTTCCCTTGTGCCCCTTTTCCTTTTTCCCCTTCTTATTCTCCCAACCACTACATGCCATAGGCTTGCAACCCCTTGCACACACCTAACCCTACACCAGCCACCTCCCTTCCCCTCTTCTTTTTCTTCTCCTTCTCTCCTTCTCCTCTAACTCATTTCTTCTTCCTTGAGCTCTCCCCTCTCCTACCTAATTTTCCCTTCTCTTTTCTGCCATTATTATTATTGCACCACCCCCATCTCCACCGTCTCCTCCACCAACCTAGCCTCCACGCTGCTAACTAATCCTCCCTACCTCCTCCTTACACTAGCCCAAGAAACCATACACGCCACCTACAGCCAACTTCCCCTCCCTTTCCTTTTCTTCTCCTCCTGACCACCTTTCTGCATGGCCACCTTGTGGTGCCCTTCTCCTCTCTTTAACAGCTACCGAAACCACCTCTGAGACACTTGAGACCACCCCCAACACCTCCCTACCTTAACCTGCCTAAACTCCCTATGCAACCCCTCTTTTTCTTCACTTTCTTTTCCTTTCTTCCTCATTTCCCTCCCTTCTCTACACTCTCTTTTAAGTATCTACTACTGCCCTTAAGCCACCACACTCTAATGCCCTATCACCACCTACACCTTGCCTTACTTTTGCACCCAATTGCCAACCCTAACTCCCCACATCACCCCCTCAACCTTTATTACCCGAGAACCTTCCTACTTTTCGCTCATTTTCCACCCTTTCCCTCACCCATCCTTTTGTGACAAGCATGCTCAAGCTACCCACGCATTGTGAGTTATACTATATAATGTTTATTTGATTATCTAATTTTGAGGTAAAGTATAGTTTGGTAATAATGTGTGTTTAATAAGTATTTTTGATAAAAATCATTATTTTAATTATATACTAATCAATGTTATTTGTGACATTATTTCTAGGTATAATTTTTACTAATCAAAGCTTAATCTTTTAAACTGGAATACCGGTAAAGTTTGGCTCATGTTGGAAATAAGGTAAACGTTATATCCCACCAAATTTTATGGGTTATCATATATTAGCACATTATGGTTTTTGGTATGTGGTTATGTGAATATGATGTGTTCCTATAAACCCCATCATTTTTATGTTAGCTTGTATATGGTGTACTATGTGAAAAAGGATGACTAAGAAAAGGGGGTGATATTGGTGATAAGCATTATGTGCATATACATGCCATGCTAAGTAAATATGGACACTTGTAGTAGAAATAATATTAATATGAACCATAGGGGTAATTTGGTAATTTTCATCCATGGTGATGATTATCTTAATGAAAATGTATGCTAAGTGTTGTGGGATATGGAAAATGAAGGAGTTTGTAGTATTAAAGATACTTGTTCCATCATGAAAAATTATATTTTTTGTTCTAGGGGAATTTTAGTAATTTTACATGTTTAAAGCGAGTGAATTAAATAAATGTACATAATAGGTAATAATGGGTGTTAATAATAATAATAATAATAATAATAAGCGTTTTATAGTGTTAAAGGATGCACGTTGGGCATGTATATTAATATTTTATATGCTTGGGGTATTGATATGTGTGAGAGGATGTAATCTTCAATTATGTTGATCTAATGGTTCAAATGGAGTTTGGATAAGATGATAAAGGCTTAGTGACGATGAGTTTAAAGACTAAAGTTTTGAATGTGATGTAAACAAGATGATGATGGTTCGAATTATGGTAGAAAAATGATGATGGTGATTTATTGATGGTGATGATGATTCGATGGTGTTGAATTAATGATGAATGTGATTTGAATATGATGAGATGATGATGATGATGAGATTTTTAAAGTGAGGGTTTGGATGATGGTTAGAGTCATGGTTATGGGTTAGGGTTAGGGTTTGGTTTGAAGAAGAGGAAATAAGATGGTGTTTGATTGGTATGGATGGTTAGGGTTTCGAATGAATGTTTTAGGGTTTCGGTTTTTTTTTAGGGTTTTTTTTATCCATGAAATAGGGTAGGAATTTTATGGTAATTAGGGCAGGAAAATATGGATTAAGAATATTAGAAAATGTATGGATTAATCTCTAATTCATACAGATGAAGAGATTAAAACTTTCAAGCCAAACTGTTCACAGATATTCGATTTTCTTGAGCTTGAACTCACATAGAATTCATTCAATGTTGATCTTCAACTTCAATTATTCATTCAATCATCATAATAGCTAAAGCATATTCCAAAAGATTTCAAGCTAAAAGATATTATGCTACATTTATGCTAACTTTACTCTCCTACTTTATTACTTAATTAATAAATTAGCTAAATAACTTAATAGTGCTCAAAAATCTTGCCAACATCCTTCTCATGCACGTGGTTACTCCCTCCTTGCATGCCATGCGCATGTACGTAGACATTTAATTGCTTGTTTGTTACGTTTCGAGCAATGTAACCATCTATTGGTCTTAAAATTTGCAGGACACACTTTTCAAATGAAGAATAATGTGTTCCATAATTATAAAAGCTAATTCTTAAGTGTTTGCTCTTGCATCAGATATTTTAGTAATTTTGCATGTAAAGTAGAGGTTAGTTAAATAAATACGCATGATAGGTAATATTTGGTGCTAAGAATAATATTATGGGTTTTGTAGTGTTAATAAAGTATGTGGGGGGGGGTATAATCATTAATAATAAATGGCCTAGAGGTATTTTGGTAATTTTAGTTGTAAGAAGGATATTTCTATAATTTTGTAAGTATAAAGGGTATTTTGGTAATTTTGCAAATAATAAGGGCATTTTTTAATCATATAATTAAGAAGGGTATTTTAGTAATTTTGTAAGTAAGAAGGGCATTTTGGTAATTTTACAAGTAATTAGGGTATTTTGGTAATTTTACGAGTATGAAAGTTATTTTGGTAATCTTACAAGTAAGAAGGTTATTTTTGTTATTTTACAAGTAAAAAGGGTATATTGAAAATTTTACAAGTAATTAGGGTATTTTGGTAAGTTTACGAGTAAAAAGGGTATTTTGGTAATCTTATAAGTAAGAAGGATATCCTGAAAATTTTACAAGTAATAAGGGTGTTTTGGTAATTTTACAAGTAAGAATGATAATTTGATAATTTTACAAATAAAGAGGGCATTTTGGTAATTTTGTAAGTACGAATGGTATTTTAGTAATTTTATAAGTAAGAAGGGGTAATTTGGTAATCCTGTATATAATATGGCAATGGTCTAATAAACCTTCATAATCAGTAATAAGTGGTGTTAAATAAGAGAATAGTGGTTTATGACCTTAGTATCACCTATTTAAATATAATCATGAATATTGTAAAGCCTAGGGCCATTTTGGTAAATTGTAGTGTATCATAAAGAATATGCAGAATTTAGGGTTAAATGGGTAATTAAGGGTGCATTGTGATGTTATCGTCATAAACATATAAGAGGTGCATTAATTGCTAATTATACATGAGAATGTGTATTGGTTGTTCTAGAAGTGCATGCTAGGGTTTATGTGTTAAATGATCACTTGTTGTGTAGGGTACCTTAACTTCATAATCAGTAGTATAATCATGATATGTTAATCTCTGACAACATATTGATAAATAAAAATAAATTATGTATTGGAAGAGAATAGTAAATAAGTAGCCTTAGCCTTAGGGGCATTTTAGTCATTTTGTCCTAAGGTGCTTAAGTATGAGTATTGGAACATATGATGGCCTCAGTGGACTATTTAAGTTAATATCGACTACAATCCTAACATTAATTATTTCATAATAATGGAAACAAATAAAAAATGGTTAAGTATGTAATTAATGTGTTTCTTGTGGTCACCTTAAATAAGACACTAATACTTTAACTGAAAGACCTCGAGATCGGAAACGATGGCTCTTTAGGGATCGCTACCCTAAAGATGTGGTTTAGCCCACGATTATTCTAGATTGTGCTGGTGTGCCTTAGTACCCTAGCCAAGCCTTACATCTTACTCTATTTAGCTCTACAAACCCACTTAGGGGATATACATACTTATGAATTAGGTGTCCTTGTCGGTAGGGTACTATATGTCTTCATGCACTAGTGTAACCAAAGTACCTTTGCATCCTTGGATTGATAGTTGGTAGGATACTATATTGCTTATATGTGCTAGTATGACCAGTGTACCTTTGTATCTCTAAGTTTATGATCTCCCCCTCGAGTTAATAAAATGGTGTGCTAATTAAATGGATAATATTAATCATTTATAATGGAACACCACGTAGGTTGGGACTGTGTGAATAATATCGCTTATTATAGTGGTTAGAAGCATTCTTCCTTAGATCATATCATTTACCAGTCCACCAGTTATTATAGTGGTCAAGTGAGTTCTGTCTAGAGTATATCATTTATCGGTCCACTTGTTATAATAATGGTCAGGTACGTTCTGTCTTGGAGTATATCTTGTGCCCGATCCACCGGTTATAAGAGTAACGTCCTTAAACCTACTTGAATACTATTTGAAAGATGATTATTCTCAATTAATGGATTAAGTCCATAAAATATTGATTATACCATTATGATATGGTAATAGCCTTGGTGTCCGCCTTTGAGTTAAGTGGTGATGTGAAATGGTTGAATATGATGTTGGCTATTTAATTATACTATAAAGAGCTTTGCTTGGATATGCTCTCTTGGTAAGTGATATTAATTCTAAGTGAATAAAGCTTGCGACCTATGATCTTAGATTACGTGTCCATTAAAATGATTATTGTATCTCGTTCTAGATATATGTGTAAAATACTGTTCATGTGTTTTGATTAATGTATTTTGTGTGGGTCCTAATTTGTAGTTCTATATAAAGAGTTACCTAGTATCATAGTATTGAAGGGTTCCTTTCATGGGCTTGTGTATATTCAATGGGCAGTAGCCTTTATAGGTTAGCCCGCGGGCGTTATCCAGGTTTTACATTTGAGTTAAGAGCGTAGGAATATCCGTACAGATTTCAGTGCTTTTCCTTAAAACTCTTATGCTTCTTGTTTCAATGATTTTATTCTGTAACCACTAATAGTGGATTTTATTCTTTTAATTTAATTATCACACTACTTTGTTTTAAATTTTTAATCTTGGATTTATTTAAAGTATGTTTTTAGCCTTAGCACTTAGTATTGGGTTGGTGGGGAGACGGTAATCTGATACTAAGTGTGGCAGTAGCATCCCCAAATTTTTTTTTTTGCTTTTGCTTTAATTTTAAAAACAAATTTTTTGGGGTGTTACACTTTAAAACCATTTCACTAGTTTCCCATGGGAAACCAAGTCTCTTAAATTTAAATCATTTCCCAAAGCCATTTTAAAATGAAATCCAAATGCTTCCAAATAACAATCAAACATACCTAAATAACAATCTACCATAAGAACTAACAAATATCAAGGGCCCTAAAAATGGGGTATTACATAATGTTTGGTTTGTTATGAGGTTTTAAAAGTTATTATTTGGTTTAGAATTTTGTAAAATAGTTTGGCATTGGTTAGGAAAAATAAATTATGTTTTATAAGTTGCAAACTGTGTGTGTGTGTGTGTGTGTGTGTGTGTGTGTGTGTACACACTATAAGTATATGTTTTCATCTTTAATCTTTTGCCATAATGAGATATTTTTATTCATTATATCCCAACAAGTATTTATGTAATTATGTTTACCTCTTCTTTGTCATTTAAATACTTCAAGTAGTTATAGAGTTTCTTAAAATGTATTATATGATTTGCATGTTCTTGAATTATATTTTTGTTTTATTTTTCTTGCAATTGCAAATATGGCCAATAATACATGCACGCACGCACGCACACACGCACGCACACAAAAAAGTTTATAGCACTTTTGACATTACTATAAAAATAACAATTTTAAATTATTATTTAGTATTGAGTGTTATTAGCACTAATTTTAGTAAGAATATTTAGGTGATTTTAAGTTACATAATTGATTTTTGATATTTAAGATGGAAAAAATGTAAATTGAGCCAAATCAAACCATAAATCACTAACAAAGTTTGATTTATATTATTTAAAAATAGGTTTGTTTATTTTTGTTTAAGATTTTTTCAAACCGCACAAATAGTGTTTGGTCTGGTTTAAGGTTAAAACCAAACCAAATAAAATTGTGTTTCACCCTCTTTGTAGTTTTAGGTCTTAATTGTTGGATTTAGGGACTCTCTTATTGTTCTTGAGGTGTAGAAAGTTTTCCATTTACCCTTTTAGTTCATAAACTTTCTCATATTTATTCTGAATATGAATATCCTTTTTAACTTTTTCTTATGATCTAGAATCTCTATTGTTGGATGCATGAGGTTAACAACTACAATGTAGTAGCACTCCCTCTTGCAAATTGAGGAAAAAAACATGTCGCAAAAAGTAAATAGATGTATAGACTTTCAATAATAATAATAATAATAATAATAATAATAATAATATGAAATGCAATGAAGATGATAAAAACAAATATGCACTTATAGAGTCAAAATTATTGATATATTCTTCTAGGATTTGCAATTGGTTGTCCATAGTATTATTGAAATCTTGTGGAGATTCCTTTGTTTTTCTATCTCCTCAAACAATCCATCTATAAAGTAGATATTATATATTAGGGAAAGTGGGAAATATGAACACTAGGTAATAATGAACAACTTCCTAGATAATGCATATATATTTTTTTAACCACCACACCACTAGTTAGGAACAATCAATGTAGATAATTGACAAGATGGTTTCTCTTTTCTTTGCAATTTATGTAAGTTTATACCTCCATGAGTATGACCTTAACTTGTTTTATGTTTTCAAGCAATGTAAACATATGGGTCTTATCTATAGAATGAATGAATTTAAAATACACACACACATCAAAGTTACAAAAGATAATACATGTTTGTAAAAAATTGTTCACAAATATATTAACCAAATTATAAGCTGATTATTCAATTACCTTGTGTAATAGCCTTTGTCAAGTATATATCGCAAATAATATACATTTTATTGTAAAGAGTATATATCTTATAAAAAAAATGCATGTCTTATTATAAATAATTTCTATTTTATAAAAGTAGATATGTATCATATAGCTATAAATACACATTTAATAATTGCTGGCATCTTTATTAAAAGAGAACAAAATTTTCTATTAATAGTACATATCTTATCATGAAGATTATATATAATATATTTACAAATGCATATAAATTTATGAAAGATTATCTGTTGATGTGCATTTATGTCTTGGTCCCGCGGTGACATATTGATGATCTAAAATTATAGAGCTACCCTTCCGTCCTTTCTTGAAGCGGTGATAATTGAAACTCGTACATTTTTCCTATAACAACGTATCAACACGAATTGAATTTATCAAACGCTTCCTTAATTTTCTGAAGTAAGGAGGATTCATGAAAACTAAAACAGAGAAATAGATGAAAATATTTTGGCTCATTTTTATAGGCTCAAGTAGCCATAAGGCCCATAACCCGTACAAATTATTACTAATGACTAATGAGACCTGATTCCGGCAGACGCAAGCACTTCAGAGACGGGCGACAACAGTGTAGCAGGGATTTTTCCGAGTCATATTAACAAACAGTTGGCAGACAACATATCAAGGGGAAGCACCACAAAGGTAAGCACCGTCGTATCGTACCCACTCGATGTCGCACTACGGCACGTTCAAGCTCTCTTTCTCTCTTTGTTTTTTTCTTAAATTCAACGGGCTGATGCTCTCTTCTGTTTCTGAGTTGACAGGTGGATGGCCTGAATCGTTGTTGATTACCAAAGTTCTGGTCATTCTTAGTAAAATTGGTTTAGAATTCAGACACTAGCTCAGGTCAAACCCAAATTAAGAATGCCAATCCTCTGTTCTTTTATCTCATTCGTAAGATATTGCTGCTTAAATCAGGGACATCTGATACTCAGACCCAGCATAACCTTACCGTGAAATTGTTATTATTATTAGTGGCAGTCGGGGTATTAGCAGTAGGACGTATAGGAATAACATAGTCTGTGTCATAGATTGAAACCAACTAAGGTATATTCTGTTTTTGGGAAACTCGGGATAAACGGAAAATGAGTTTGAGGAGGCCTCAGGAATTTTGTTGGTCTTCTCTACTTACCGTCAATGAATACTGAGCAGGTTTTCTTGTGTTATTATTCAATGTATGCAGTATAATCAAGATGCAGAACATACGGAGCTCACTTTTGAGACACGTTAACATCAACGTCTTACCATTACCAAGATGGTCCCTTGTCGAGAATACAAATGCCGGACTAACCGTAATCACCCGGCGACTTTGCGCAAGCAGTAACAGCCATGATGAGATTATGGCGCGAGTGCTTGGATTGGTTAAGAAATTCGATAAAATTGATGCTTGCAAGGTAATTACGTAGCCTCTCCATCATCCTACGTACCCTGATATTATTGGTACATGGTAGTACTGTGTTTATTTTTCCTGTCTCGATAGATTGATGATTGGGGTTGATCCTCCAGGTTACTGAGAAGGCTGACTTTCAGAAGGATTTGTCTTTAGACAGCTTAGATAGGACAGAGCTTGTTATGGCATTCGAGGAAGAGTTCTCCGTAGAAATTCCAGAAGACAAGGCAGAGAAGCTTACCTGCTGTGCTGATGTTGCTAACTACATCACATCTGAACCGAGGGGGAAAGTTTCCGGGTCTGATAAGTGAAATTTTGCTCGCTGAGTGAAGCATTATAACCTCCTAGACACGTATGTGCCGCATGTCTCATCCTTTTCGCTATCGAGTATCTTTCACTCTGTGCTGACTTTGGGCCAACTCTATCTAAAGTTGTAACGTTTAACCAACTTCAACGGTTAAATTCAGATTTTTGAGTTTGTTGTTGGTTTAACACGTTAAGCATTCTATTCTTAATTATAATGGTATTGACGGGAGCTTCATATTTTGTTTTCTTCCCAATTATCAAACAGATATTACTTGTATATATATGATTAAATACCCTTGAGTGACAAACAAAAAGACTATCTTTTTCTTCTGCATGAAGCTCAGATCTTAATTAACTTAACTTTCAAACAAAACCAGAGAGGGGAAAAAAAGAAGGGGGGGGGGGACATGTTGCTCATGTGAAATAGATATATTACCATATCATCATATATGTACATCGCGACTTGCATATTTAAGTTTCAGTATCATTTTCATACCCTTTTTTTTTTTAATTTTTTTTGTTTTGTTCGTTCAGCTACAAAAAAGAATGTAAGAGTGGGTGGGTTGGTGCTTGGTAACAAGTCAGGATGATGAATCGTAACTCTTGGGGGTGGGGTGGGGTAGACGGCTCACTGTTGTGACTAGAAGCGCCATCTGAAATGAGCTAGCCTTGACACCATATACTGATATACATGCATGAGAACTGGATCCCAATACGGACAGCATTATGCTTGTCTACCATGACATTAATTCCTCACCTTCTCGTACTTGTTCCTTCTTGCATGCTTCTGAACCCTTTCCACTGAGCATGATGCTCCCAGCACTGTATGTACGGATTCCGTTCCCAACAGATGATAATTCTATACTTTTATGTTTTCGGCTAAGAGAAAGAGTTGATTCATGACAAGCTGAATCTTTGGGGATTTTAACAACCTTGACCGTGCATTCCTTTTCTAAGTGTGGGATTGCATGGAGGTGGGAAGGGAGGTCGATGATAAACTCACCGTATGCGTCCGTAACAGCTCTGACCGAAGTTGTTTCCTTCTTGTTTATGTTGTTGTGGCAGGTTGCTGCCACTGCTACCCCTGCATAAAGTAGTTTTCAGGATATTATCAGATTGAACCTTATAATTTCTTGTTAAGAAAACTTGCTAGCTTGAAAGGATAGTGGCATGTATGAGAGACGAACCTGAAAGAGGCTGTACTGGGTCAAGCTTATGACGAGCTTTTGCATCCGAAGCACATCTCTTGCAGAGAAGGACGCCAGTAATAAGAACGGTAGAGAGCTTTTCTTGTCCATAACCAGCCATCTGCACGATTTCATCCTGGGTTGAGAGCTCGGGTACGAAGAAGTCATCATCATTATGATGAATATCTCGGCCAAGTGCTGCCACCGGAGTTGCTGCCATCAAGTAGTGGTTGATGCACATAAACATAATAAAGAATATGGTCACGAGATCGTGGTGGGGGCTTCCATAGAAGTGGATGAGCACCATCTTTTTTGCGTTGATGATTAAACTTGCTTCTTTCCGTCTAATTAGCTCCTTCAAATTGTCAAAGCTTAGGATAATTGGAAAATGGAACTTAAAGGATGGATGGTGTTGCATTGGGCTTTTATAAGGAAGCTTATGTTATGGTTGCCCTCGGTGTGAGTCATATATTACTTCGTATGCCATTGTAGTTATGATCATGCTTTGAAACTTTGACTAGCTAGGGTGGAGAGTTAACTGAATATAAGTTTTGCGTCTCATCGTGTGGAGGGGGCATATTTGTCCAAGGCAAACGAAGAGAAGTTGAGAATTTAGAAGGGAAAGTTCTAACGGTAGGTAGGTAGCCTACTATTTTCTTGTAGGTGTATCTTTTTAATCTTGTAAAAGGCTATTTAAAGAAACTCTCGGATCTAAGCACATAACACACAGCCACGTCTTTAAGCTGAAGTTTAGAAGCATAATCTTTCTCTGCTCTTATATTCAAGCCTGCCACAACTATCTTTATGGATATACGCACATGTAGTTGCGTCACCTTCTTTGTTCATTTGTCATTATTTCCGACCTCCCTCCAACGCCCCCGCCCCAACACCTTAATCCGATAAAACCCTTATTTATAATTCTCATTAAATTATACTACGCTACACCAGATCATCAAACAGTATATATTAGACACACATTAAAACACGTGATAGGAGTGCCGCTGCCTTTATATCAACTAGTTTCGTGAGCGGTGCAGTATGTTTAAATAACAACGATATAAATTATTTTCTATACATGCATACATCGGTTGTTATCTCCAGTTGTCGCATAAAAAGACCGAGAACAATGATTGAGGATTGCTGTATGAACTAATACGACCAAAAATAGATAATATAAAATTCAGTGAATCAAAGAAGAACAAGAATCAAGATTGAGAATGATGATCGATTCACTATTCAAGAATTTGATCAAGTTAGGAATCTCAAGGATAAGAAAGAAAGATCAATCGAGTGTAGAGTAACGTAGCTGTTCAAAGTATTTTAGATAGAGGATAGGCAAAAAAGAGGTGAGCTTGAGAGCATTGAACTTTTCATTGATGTCGGCCTCCCATTTCCACCACAAAATTTATCAACCAAATGCAATACAAAATTCAACAACATAACAGAAATTGTTAGAAATAACAAAGAAGAAAATAACAAAAAAAGTTGATGTGTCTCTTCCTAGACTGACCGAAATGTACTGTCTCACAGATTTCCCCTCAAAGGTTAAAGGAAGGACACTTCTTAATGGGATCATGAAGAAATTCTCAAGAAGCCTCTACAATTGGTAGATTCTGCTACTTGACTAAGACTTGTTTGGCGGCAACATTACCCTGCTTAACCATCTTCTTGTTGATGATAGCCTTAGGGACATGATCAATGGTTGGGTATCCTATAGTAATTAGTAAGTCAGAAAGAGGCATGGAAGTATGCCATTGTTTCAGTTGAGACACATGCAATACATCATGCACTTGAGAACCTAGAGGTAGCTTCAATCGATAAACCACTGCCCCCTACTTTACGTTCTTTCCCGTTGCCCACTTGAATAGCACTTAAAAAAAATCTGTAGGAGACACCATCCATTGAATAGGTAGGGGCCCCACGAATGGAACCCTTCAATACTATATTACTGAGTAACCCTAAAATACACACTTAAAAGTAGGCCCGTAATGCAGCATATGATACAAAGCTATATACATATATAACAAGATGTGCATGCATAACATTCACATACTTAACATTCACATCCTTAACAAGTCCTTTAAATGTTAATGAGTCATAATGAAAAATCGATACTTTCGGACCTTAAGCCATTAGTCCATCATTATTCAATCATCTCTCAGATTTTATATCCATATGAGTGCGGGAATCCCACTATTATAGCCAGTGGACCAATCATGCAGGATAAAACGCTCATGACCGCTATTATTCGCCGGTGGACCGGTCATGTAGGACAAAACGCTCCTAGCCACTATTATTTGTCGGTAGACCGGTCTGGCTCCGACTCACATAGTGTTTCATTATAAGTACTTAGTGTATTTCCCATTTCTTAGTTTCGTTAAGTTTGGTTTTTTGAACACAAAATCCTTCATTATTATAGCCGGTGAATCGGTCATGTAGGGAAAAATGCTTCTGGCCACTATTATTCGCCGGTGGACCGGTCTGGATCCGACTCAATAATCTTCCTCTTTAAGTGATTAGTATCATATTCGTATCTTATTCGAAAGTATTTCACCCTTGACATGTATGTCACCGACCTATACTTCTATCCTTCCGAGAGGGCCCGTCTCATATCTTGAAACCTTTGTACCTCTTATCACACCCTAAAATCCATTCCTCCTTACACTTACTCATAACAAAAACCCAACTCCTAAGGATGTGCGTAAGGTCCATCACTTTATGACATTCAAATTTTATCATTACCACTCTCTAGGGTTTTCCCTTGAAACCCTCATCGGACCTATGTGGCCCAACCTTTCTTTTATCATCCCACACCTCGTCTCATTTAGATTCAACCCAAATCCTATCACTCTACCCACAAATTATACAAGTGACCGTGAAACCCTAGTTGACCGCTCAACCCTAGCACCTTTCTTACATAAGGATCATCCCATGCAAACCCTAGAAATCTCCCATGTAAGAGTTGCATCACCCATTCATTTTGATCATAATCTCCTTTTTATTTTTTCCCTCATGGATCATGAGATAATAGGGTCAATCTCGTGTCCCCTTAGTTAACTCACTTCCCATTTGTTCCTTTTTATACTTTCACCCCATATCCTATTATTAAACATCCTAGCATGCATGTGCTAGAGGGTTACATCACATAACATTGTAAGCATAACACATATAATCATCAACTACATGCCATAAGGAAGTCACATACGCATACCTCCAGTCTAAGCTGTGCCACAAATAATTTTTCATTAAGCATAAAGTATGCAATATGGCATAATACATGGCACATGAGGCACATAACACTTATAGTTGTTCTTAGCCACATCCTTACTCGGTTTGGATTACCAAGCTATCTCCCACACTTATTAGGTCACCAATCACCCTTCATAATTGTTATACTTATTTTATTTTCCATTTGGTTGGCTAGATTACCAAATTGCCCTTCTCCTTTGTTATAATTATTGGAATGCCCTTTTTTGGTCAAATTACCAAATTATCCTTCTTTATTATCATGATTACTAAATTTCCCTTCTCCATTATTATAATTACCAAATTACCCTTCTCTATTATCATAATTATCAAGTTACCCTTCTCCATTATCATTATCATAATTACCATATTATTCTTTAATTGGTTAAATTACCAAATTGCCCTTCTCTATTATCATAATTATTAAGTTATCCTTCTCAATTATCATAATTACTATATTACCCATTTTCGTTATCATAATTACCAATTTACCCTTTAATTGATTAAATAACCAAATTATCTTTCTCCATTTTTATAATTACCAAATTACCCTTCGTCGTTATCGTAAATACCAAATTGCCCTTTAGTTGATTAAATTACCAAATTGCCCTTTTTTGTTAATATAATTACCAATTTTCCCTTCTCCATTATTATAATTACCAATTTACCCTTCCTTCACATCAAATTACCATTTTACCCTTCTCCTTTATTAAATTATCATTTTACCTTCCTTTACACCAAATTACCATTTCCCCCCTTCTCTTTTATTAAATTATTATCATTTTACCCTTCTCCATTATTATAATTACCAAATTACCCTTTACCATTATTATAATTACCACTTTATACTTTTATTTATAAAATTACCATTTTGTCCTTTACTTCCAAAATTACCATTTTACTCTTTATCTCCAAAATTACCATTTTATCCTTTTCATACAAAATTACCGTTTTACCCCTTTACCTCCAAAATTACCATTTTACCCCTTACTTCCAAAATTACCATAATATCCTTTTATTTATAAATTTACCATTTTACCCCTTACTTCCAAAGTTACCAATTTGCCCTTTATTGATAAAATTGCCATTTTCCCCTTACTCACAAAGTTACCATTTTACTCTTCACTTCCTAACATTACAATTTTACCCTTTACTTCTAAAATTACCATCTTATCATTTACTTCCAAAATTACCCATAATACTGCTTTATTTACAAATTACTATTTTGCTATTTTCTTCTAAATTTACCATAATACCCCATTTTGCTTATAAATTACTATTTTGCCCCTTGATTACACCATTTTTATTAAGTTATCATTACTACATGAATATTAATATCACCACTCCGTCATCCAACTCCACTGACTATTACATTTCAACATAATACTTATTAACAACTACACATATTAGGCCATACTCTTGTACAAAACATATTACTAAAATGTCCCTAGGGCTTACAGTGATAATATTCATGCATTAATGATCACAATAACATAATATGACATGGATAAGTACTTAGCATTTTCATTAATACCAAACCAGTTCCTTAAGCAATATTTCCACACATAACATATAAACTAGCATACTTTTCTTTTATAAATCAATACAAGCAAATATATGTATATTATATTAAACAATATATATCAAGCATAATAACATATTAAAAAAAACCTTAATGCGCTAACATACGTTTATCGATGCGTTTAAGTGGGGTTTAATGATTACCTTAATCCCTCAAAAATCGAACCTTACCTGTATCCCGGGTTAAAGATTCAATCTTTAAATAGCAAAATTAACACCTAAAAGTAGTATCAAAACTTATCATATTAGAGATAAGAAACCCAAGCATAAAACTTTATAAAATTTAATTAATGAAATACTTAACTTAAAATATTATTTTACCTTAAAAGCATTAACCAAATAAACCAAGAAATGTAGCAACTCATACTACTCATACAGCATGAGCTACATGCAAAGAAATGAGGGGGAGGGTCTCGAAATGGTATGAAAAGTAGGAGGAAGTGGTATTTTTGGGTTAGGGTTTTGGAGCTAGGAAACAGGGTAGATGGGAAAGGATTTGGGGCAATGGAAGAGTGCAGAAGTGAAGAGGGGGTGTAGGTGGTTGTCGGGGATAGGTTGTTGGTGGCCAAGGGTGGCAGCAGTGGCGGTGGCGAGGCAGCGAAGTGGGCTACATGAGTGGATAGGGCTGAGAAGGAAGGAAAAGGGAGGAGGAAAATGAAGGGGTGAGGGGGCTTGTTTCGGCAGAAGGAGGTGTGGGTGGTAGAGGAGGTTGTAGGGAGTGGATTGGTGGTTTTGGTAGCGGTAGAGGCGGCAGGATGGCGGTAGAGACGGATGGTTGCAAGGAGTTTGCTGATAAGGAGAGAAAAGAAGGGAAAAAGAAGAGGGGGGAAGGATTGTAGGGGCTCGAGGGGGTATTGATGGTGTGCTGCTGTGGGAGTAAGAAGGTGGCAAGAGGCGGTGCACGCGACTGGGTGTGGCGGAGGAAGCGGCGGTGGTGTACAAAACAGGGATGGTAATGGAAGGAGAAGAAACTGGAGAGAAAGAATCGGGGGAAGGATAGGGCTCAAAAAAATGGGGCAGGAAAGGGCTGGTGAGGAGGAGAAAAAGGAGAGGAAGGAGAGGGAAGGGAAGAAGGGGAAAGAGAGGCCATGTGTAATGGGAGGTGCATGGCCGGTTGGGTCCAAAATGGTGAAAAAAGGATAGGTAAGGAGAGAGAGAGAGAGATAGAGAGAGAGGGTTGTAGTGGTGGTAGAGAGAGGTGGTAGGGCAGTGGCCAGCGTGCCCGAGGTGGCAAGCATGGGCGACGATGATAGGTCGGGCATTGTTTGGGGTGATCAACGAAGAAGGAAGAAGAAGAAAGAAAGAAGGGGGTGCAGCAGGTCAGGCATAGGGGAGAAAAAAAAGAGTTGGGCCGGCCGGTCCAAGGAGAAGGAAGAAAGAAAAGAGGAGGGGCTTGGTCGGTTCGTGCACGTGGGAGGCAGAATAAGTCTGTGGCCAAAGCGCGGGGGAAGAGGAAGGGAGAGGGAAAGATGGGCCAGCAGCCCAATCACGTAGGGGAGGGGGAGGCAGGCCTGGTGTGGGCGGCCCAAAGGCAAAAAAAAAAGGAAAAGGAGGAAATGAGAAAAAGGAGAAAGAAAAGAAAAGGGGGGAAAAGGAAAAGGAAAAATGGGAGACTTTAAAATAATTTAATTTATAAAATAATAGGATGTAATATTTTTGAGAAATAAATTTATTTAATAATTTAATTTCATATAATTAAATATATGGGCTTAAAAAGGACAGTTTTAGTAAAATATTGGTTTGAAAAACTATTTAAATAAAAAGAGTATGATAAAATAACAAAATATTTATTTTTAATTTATTAAATATTCCTATCCAAATTTATATAGTCAAAAATCCATAAAAAGCTGAATAATTTTGAAAGCTAATTTGTTTCAAATAAAAGGTATTTATTAAATTATAGACTTTTAAAATTCTGGGAGATTACAAGTAAATTTTGAGGTGCTACTGCCACACTTAATACCATATTAGATGCTTCCATACTCATTATACCAGGCTAATATGCAAGGCTCGCATGCAACATAGTAGATGCATCACATTAATCTTATGAACATTTAATTATGCATATATTAGCTGAAATGCGATAATCGTTTAGATAGCCACACGCATCATGATCATATGCCACCAATCCTCATTCGCTTAGAAATAATAGAACTTATAAATGGAACATCCAAGCAATGCTCTTTATATTATAATTTGAATGCCACATCATTTTCAACAATATACACAACTCTCTTAATCGTCTCATAGTTTATCAATTCATAGGTAGGCACAACCTAATACACAAATCATCATAGGTAGGCACAAAGGCTATTACCAAACATAGGTAGGCACAAAGGCTGCTATAGAATCATAAGTAGGATCAAAGGCTACAACCAACTCACAAGTAGGCACAAAGGTTACTATCAAATCATAAGTAGGCTCAAAGGCTTGTACCAACTCATAGGTAGGCATAAACAATGCTACCGTAATACCCTAATAATCATTTCCATTCAATTATCAAACAATTCTTTTTTTTATTTACTTAAGGGGAGATCATGAACTTAGAGATAATAAGTTACCCTAGTTATACTAACATATAAGGACAATACAGTATCCTACCGACTGTCAACTTAAAAATACAAGGTACTATGGTCACATTGGTGCATAAAGTAAGGCGACGGAGATGGCTGCAGGGGTGTTAAAGGGAAAAATAGGGACAAGAGAAGAAGGGAGAAAAGAGAAGAGAGTGTTAGGGGAGAGAAAAATCCACAAGGGAGAAGAGTGGAAAGGAAGAAGAGAAGAATAAGAGGAGGAGATGGGAGTGTTTGGCATGCAAAGTAAGGGTGTAGGGGGTTGTAGGTAGGGCAGGGTAGTTATAAATGGCAGGGATAAAAATGGAATAAAAGGGGCATGTGAGGAAAGGAAGGCTAGGGGTTGTAGGGACAAAAATGGAAAGAAAAGGTACAGTAGGGGGAGTGGTGGTGTAGGGTGTCTAATCAGATAAAGGACAGGTAGCATAGTAGACGTGCAAGGGTGCAAAAGGAAAATGAGACATGCAAAGGGGTCTGGGTATGTTTTGTAGGGGGTGTAGATGGGGAAGAAAGGAATGGGGGGGGGGAAGAGATGGGCTGCATAGGAAGAAGATAAACGAGAAGAAGTGGGTTGGCTTACTCGAGAGAAGAAGTGGAAGAAGAAGGAAGGAAAGACTTGGTTGGATTGAGAAAAAAAAGAAGAAAAGAAAAGGAAAGGGTTGAAAACTTGGATTGGCCAAGGGAAAAGAAAATAAGGAAAAGAGGGACAGTTTGGGCTGGGCCAAAAAAAGAAGAGAGAAAGAATGAAAAGAAAGAAAAAAGAAAAAGAAAAAAGGAAAAGAAGAAAAAGAAAAGGAAAATATTTCAGAGTTAAGATTAAAAAATAGATAAAAAATGGGTTGTTGGACAAATATTAAATTAAATTATTCAAAAATTAGGGTATTAGTTTAAAAAATTAATTTTGGTAAAATTATGAGTTTAAGGTTTTTTGAATAGAAAGAGTAAGATAAAATAATAAAAATAATTATATTAATTTATATAATAATTTTATCTATTTTTGTAAGTTAAAGGTTCATAAAATAATAAAATCAATAATTTAAAGATTAATTTTTTCTAGTTAAAAGGTTAATCATTTAAATTTTAGGTTTTAAAAATTTAGGGTGTTACACCTGTCCACTATTACAATGTTCTGTTATCTTTTATATTATAGGTCTCCTCAATTTGGTAAGGTAAGTGGAGAGGAGGTTGATGCCCATAAAGTATTTCATAAGGATTAGTTTGGATGGTTGTGTGGACAGTTGTTTTGTACCATTATTTGGCCAAAGGTAACCACTTGGTCCAAGTAGAAGGAAATTAATGACACATACATCTCAGATATATCTCTAACATAGATTAACCACTTTGATATAACCATCCATTTGTGGGTGGTAAGCTGAAAATCTTAATAAGTCTACCAATTATAGTTTGAACAAATGAGTCCATATATAAGGTAAGAAAATAGGATCGTGATCGGAGACTATTGGTCAGGGAGACCATGGAGTTTGAACACTTGATAAAGGTAGGCATATTTCACAACTAGAGCTATGTAAGAATGTTTAAGGATATAAAATAAGCCAACATGCTCAGCTTATCAACCATGACAAATATAACACCCTTATTGAAGAAGGTAGGCAATTCTTCAATGAAGTAGATATAAATTGATGATTTTACCCTTTCAAGAATTGATGGAGGTTGAATTAAAATTGGGTAGGTTGCTGTAATATCCCAAAATCCTAATTTCCGAAAATTATGGCCAAATAAGGAATTATTAGGAAAATTAATTAATTAAAATGTAGAGAGTTAATTGAGGTAGATTAAGAGGAAAATAATAAAGAATTTAATTAGAAGAAAATTTGGGTATTTTTCCTAATTAGCATGGAGGTTAATGGAATTTATCTAAAATAGTCTAAAATAAGCAAAAACGAATTTATTTAACATTTTATAAATATTAATATTCTAAACAGCCCCAAAAATATTCTAAATAATTTATGCAAAATCCAAAACCCTAAATGAAACATTTTCTCTTTTCTTTTCCCTCATTTTCCTTTCTTCTTTTTCTTCCTTTTCTTTTTTTCCTTCTTCCCCGTCGGTTGGGCCTCTCCCCGCGGCCCAGCCCTTCTCTCCTTTTCCTTTCTCCCTCTCTCGCGGCCCAACATCGCCCGCTGGCCAACGCCCGAGTGCGACGCAGCGTTTGGCCTTTCGATCCGCTGAAGCGCCGCGTCGCGATTAATGAGCCTTCTAACCGTTGCCAGCCAACGACACGACGCTGCGTTTCGACCTTCTAAACAATGAAACGACGCGTCGAGATTAGGAACGTTATAACCATTGCCGACCGGCCGATTTCTCCCCTTTCTTTTCTTCCCTGGACCGCCGGTCCAACCTGCCCCGCTGTCGTCTTCTTCCTCGCGCATGTGACCACCGCGCCGTTGCAACGCCGACTACAACACAGTCCGGCCGTCCTTCTCGTCCTTTTTCCCGTCCCTTTCTTTCCTGATTTGGCCCAGCCTACCGTCCTGCACCGCCCAGGCCCTGCCCCCTTTCCTTTCTCACCCAAACCGAGCCAGAACCTGCTGACAGAGAATCTACAGGCCTACCGATCGCCGCCGGACGGCGTACTGCCGTGACCTGGCGTGTCCTCTCCTCCTTCGTCGTTTTCTCCCCTCAATTGCCTATAAATACACCCCCTTCGACATCCATAACCTATGCTGCAAAAATTACCCCGAAACTCTGCCTCTCCGTCGTTTGAAAATCAGACGAAGTTTCCGCCGCCGCCGGTGATCGCCGCCGCCACCGCTAGCCACCAAAAACACCCCTGCACCTTCCTCGACAAAACCAAACCATCGTCGCCCTCCACCCTGCCCTGCACGTGCCGCCATAGACGTGCGAAGCTCCCTGCTGAAAAACCCCTCTTCCAGTCGCCGCCGCCCCTTACGCCGCCCGTAGCAGCCACCTCCGCCGTGTTCCACCCTCCTTCCACCTTCCAAAGTAACCTGCAGGTCCTCCCCTACCTGCCCATACCCTCCTTACCCCTTGCTTCCTTCTCCACAGGCCTCCACCATTTTCCACCACCCTCCTCCTCCTTCGGCCGCCGCGTCCACCACCGCGCGCCGCCGCCCTTCTCACGCCACCACCCTCATTCCACTCCCCTCTCCCTGCTGTCTCCTCCCCACACTTAACTTCCCTTTTCCCCCTCCAATCTAACCACCCCCTCCATCTTTTCCTCTCTTCTCCTCCTCCATCGCCGCCGCCGCCGCCTCGCGCCGCCGTCGGACCACCACCGTCCTCAGGTGGTCTTCCACCCATTTGAACCCTAAAACCCTTTTCTTATGCCCCTATAGTAGTTTATAACTAATATTAGTATTATTACACTTATTATTATTATTATTATACTTATACTTATTATTATTATTACTATTATTATTATCATTATTGTTATTACTTTTATTATTATTATTATTATTATTATTATTATTATTATTATTATTGTCATTATTACCATTATTATTGTCTCTATTATTAATGTCTTATTTTCTTACTAATACTAACATCCCTTTTAAACCCTAACTTGTATTATACTTAACTTTGGTCCTATTCTTATAATTATTAGTATTAACATTTTTATTATTATTATCTCTATTATCCTTACTATGGTTATTATTATTACTACTTAACTTTACTTGGTTGTATTATTGTTATAACCATTACTACTAGGAGTATTATTATTATTATTATCGTTATTATTAGTATTATTACTATTATCATTATCACCCTTAAGAATAGTTTGTAATATTGTGACCTTATAATATTATTATTTCAAACCTAACACCATTGTTGGACTTAATCTTAAAAACGCTAGAGTTCTATTACTTGAAACATAAGTATCACTATTAGTAGTCTTATTATTATTATTATTTTTATTATCACTATTTTACTATGACTAGTGAACACTAGTATTATAAGAATGGGACTAATGGGCTTAATAAAATAAGTGTAACGATAAGTATCATAAATAACTATATTTTGACTACTAATATTTAGTATACTAATTCTAAGGTAAAAAACCTAGTTTTTGTATAAAACCCTTTTTAGTAATAAAAACCCTAACCTTAAACTAGAATGAGGATTGATAGTAATTATAAGGGAAACTAATACTTAGCATTTTCCCCTTTTATAGGTAACCCTGACCAAAGCCCTAAGGAGTTAGAGGAGCGTGCTCCAAGCCCGGCGTCGCCTTAGGTAAGGACGAAGCTAATGGCCTTGTGCTATGTGTGACGTGGATGTGTTGAATGTTGTGTATGCCATGCTATGCCATGTATTATATGATTTGTGGATAACTTGTCTTATGTGTAGCACAGCTTGGAGATTGAGGTATGTTGTATGTGCTTCCGTGATATGAGCATGACATTTATATGTATGATGTTTATGATGTATTATGTTATGGCCCTCTAGGACATGCATGTTAGGATAAATGGTAATATGAGTTGGGAATATAAGGATGACCGGAAATAAATGAGAAGTGAGACCACTAAGGGGGATATGAGGTTGACCTAAGTACCTCATGATCTATGAGAGAATATTTAAGTGGGAGGAATGTCCGAAATAAATGAGAGTTGGGAACCATGCATGGGAGTCTTAAAGTTTGCATGGTGGTATTCGGTTTGTATGGTGGTATTTATGATTTTATGGAGGTATTAATGTTGTATGATGGTATTAATGTTCTAGGGCGGTACTAATGGTTCGCATGGTGGTATTCGGGTTGTATGGTGGTATTTAGGATTTTATGAAAGTATTAATGTTGTATGGTGGTAATTATGATTTTATGGAAGTATTAATGTTGTATGGTGGTATTAAGGTTTGTATGGTGGTATAAATGTTCGTATGGGGTATTAATGATTGCATGGTGGTATTAATGGCTTATGGTGGTATTAGGGTTTGCATGGTGGTGTTATGGTTTGTGTGGTGGCATTAATGTTTGTATGGTGGTATTAATGACTGCATGGTGGAGTATGGGGTTGAGAGTGAGAACTCACTTATATAAAAGATGAGCGGGGGTTTCTAAATGAGAGAAGAGATTTTGGGGTGAAAGAGGGAGGTTACTTGTTGAAGAAGTAAAGTGCTAGGGTTTGGTGCGGCCAACTAGGGTTGGCGTGGTCAGATAGGGTTTTGAATGGCCAACTAGGGTTTTGTCGGTCTTACGTGAACTTGGGAGATAAAGTAACACATTTGGGGAATTTCCTAATAAAAGAATGAGGTGCGAGATAGAGAATAAAGTAACGTTTGGGTAAGTAAGAAAGAGTAGGGCCACATAGGTCCGATTAGGGTCTCCGAGGAGGAACCCTAGAGGGAGGAGGACATGCGGAGTCGACATCATATGTAATGTGATGGCCTATATTCTCGGAGATTGTGCCTTACTATATGCCACTATGCCTAAGTCTACGGGGAATGGATGTCGGGTGTGAGAAGAGGTACGAGTCTCAAAATATGGGACGGGCACTCTTGAGAGAACGGTAATAGAACATCGATGACATGCATGTCAAGGGTGGAATGATATCTAATAAAACACGGATAAGACACTAATCATGTAAAGTGAAAGATTGTTGAGCCGAGCCCACACCGGTCCACCGACAAATAATAGTGGCCAGGAGCCGGGGTGCCCTGGAGACCGGTCCACCGGCAAATAATAGTGGTCAGAAGCGTTCTGCCTTGAGTGTATACTTTCCGGTCCACCGGCTATAATAGTGGGGGATTTCGTGCTCGACAAACCAAAGTAAGTAAGTTAAACCATGGGAAATATACTAAGTACTTACAGCGGAACATCATGTGAGTCGGGGTCAGACCGGTCCACCAGCAAATAATAGTGGCCAGGAGCATTTTGCCCTGGAGACCGGTCCACCGGCAAATAATAGTGGTCAGGAGCGTTCTACCCTGAGTGTATACTTTCCGGTCCACCGGCTATAATAGTGGGGTTCCCGCACTCATATGGATTATTAAAGAATATGTGTGAAATTGACATATTATTAACAAGGATAAAGAATAAGTCACTGGAAAGTGCTCAGGCCTTATCTTGCGTGTTATCCCATGTTACTTATATGATTGTGCTATGTGTGCTATGTGGTATGATTGTATGCTTGGCCTTAGCGCACCTGCGCCCTTACTCAGTATTGGACCCGTACTGATACTACATTGATTAAATGGGTCCTGTGATGATCCATCAATGGTGGGGAGCAGACCTCCTATGCAGGTTTGATTGGTTACTATTTTGGGGTGGAAGGCTTGACTTGAGTGAGTAGGCGATCCGGATACTGATCCTTTTTGGGGATTGTTTTGTTAGCTATATTTTGTATTACGTTTCCCGTTTTTAAAGAAAAAAAAGTATTATGGGGTTGTAATCCTGAATCGTATTCAAACTTCTGTTTGACTTATATCTTATTAATGATTTATGCTAAATGTCGTCTTGCATTTTATGATACTTCGTACTTATTGATGATCGGTTTTAGCCTTAGCACTTAGTGCCGGAACGGTAGGAATGAACTGGTCTGGCACTAAGTGTGGCGGTAATACCCCCCAGTTTACGGTTTTAATTCTTTCGCTTCCGCTAAACCTTTTGATTTAAACGAAATTTTTCAGTAGTAAATTTGGGGGTGTTACAGTTGCATTATCACACTCACAAGTTTGACAATACTGCAACTCTTTACATAATGTTGGATATCTCGTGGCATGCCCTTCTAATATAAAAGGGATTTAATTATTTATAGAGTGGTATCTCTACCTAAATGACCTCCTATTAGTGAATCATTAAACCTTTGGAGAATAACTGCTTTATGTAAGTTGAGTTACCCACAACCAACTTGCCCTTGCCCCTCAAGTGTTCTTATTTACACATGTAATGTAGGTGAGAACATGGGTCCTGCTGTAAGCCCCTAATAAGTGATTATATAGCTTTATTAGTGTTCTATGCTAATTGTAACTATTGGAGCAAATTTGGGGATAATCAATCCTTGATTGTGCATTTGCAACTTTATTTTTTTACCCCTATTTATAGTGAATCTCAAAGTAAAACCCCATGAGATTTGCTAAGATAGCCTACTAAGATAAGGTTATAATCTTTTTCTCTAGAAAAAAAAACTTTTTCTCTTCTAGTTGGTCTTAACAATAAAATGTATATTCATAAGATAGGGTCCCTATTTCCTTAGAGCAAAAATGATTACTAGTGACTCTCTCTTGTACAAATATTTTAACTAATGCATGGGGCTCATTAACTTGATAATATAGGTTATATGATGGTGGTCTTGCATGAGAAATACCCTAATCCCACACCAATGTGCATCATGCTCTACCACAAAGGTCTTGTTAAAGTTACATAATGTAAGGAATAGAGAAGAGCATAATGAGTGTTTAAGTTGATCAAATACATGTTCTCCCTTAGGCCTCTATGTGAATTGTTTTTTCTTCAAAAAGAAAAAATTTAGTGGCTTACTATGGATCCAATATTCTTCACAAATATTCTATAATATCCCACTAAACTGAGAAATCATCTCAACCACTTAAGTTTTCAGGGTGAATGACATTGTTGAATTACAATGACATTAGTTAGTATTGTAGAAACTTCACCTACTATGATGAAATGGTTGATATACTCAATGAAGGTGGAAAGTGAACACTTTGTTCACTTCAAGTGTAAGGATTTGCTTGTTAATAGTTGAAAAGTTAGCCTTAAGTGATATAGGTAGTTCAACAAATTAAAATTATAAATAAGAATGTCATAAAAAAAGATCAACACAAACTTGCTCAAGGTAGTTTTAAAGACATGGTCATAAGTGCTTGAAAATATACTAAGGAATTAGTGAGGAAAAATGGCATCATTAAGAATTCATAATACCCTTCATAAGACATAAATGAAATTTTATAAGCTTCCTCTTCATGCATCCTAAGTTGATGATACCCCAAACGTAAGCCAATCTTAGAAAAAAAAAGGCTTGCACTCCTTAAAAAAATCCGACATTTTTTCCAAAAGGCAAAGTGTAAATTTATACTAAATTATCTTACTGTTTAACTCCCTGTAATCTAAAAACAACCTCCACAACCTATTTTTCTTTTCCACTAATAACACGAGTGATATATAAGGACTACCATTATGATAGATAATCCCCTTTATTGAGCATTTCTCTTATTATTTTCTGTATAACATGATGTAGGAGCATCTAATGAATCTAATGATTGTCATGTTAATCTTAATTCTCAAGGTAAGGAAGATTTAGCTTTCTTAATTTTGGAGCCTATCATGTTAAATATTCTTGATAATTTGTATATGTTTGATATTGAAAACCATTCAAGTTGTTCTTGTAGCTATGTCACTTATTTGCAAGAAGAAGATGTTAATATACTTTAATGTGTACAAGTATTCAAAGCATGCAAGACTATGGAACAAAAGGGATGATACTTTACAACAAGAAGATATGGTCATGATTCTCATTAATTTTATTAACTTGTTGTAAACCCTAACCCTAAGTGTATTTTATTTAAGTTAGGATTTGATATAATTTCATGTATGTACCATAGTTAATTGTATAGCTTTGTGATATTAATACTTAGTATCAATTTGTAAATGATATTATGATTAGGATTAAGTTTTATATGGGCTTAATTCAACCAAGATTAATGGGCTTGAATTAAGGCTAAGGACTGGCTGATTGAGCTTGTTCAACCGGCTAGAACTTTCCTATATATACACTCACTTGTGCGCATAAATCATAAGATGAATATATAGAATTTCCTATATATACACTTACTTGTTCAACCAGCTAGAACTTTCCTATAGCTAGCTGGCATCTGTCTCTCTCATTTTGAGACATCATTGAGCAAGGAAAGTCTGGGAAATTACCTTCTTCCATTGAACTCAAGCTTCAACATTTTTGAAACTTGATTCAAACCAGTGGAACATACCTATCTTTGCAACCTGTTTTCTTCTATTATAATCCTTCTTAAGCCTTCATTTCTTTTGCTTAATTTGATGGGTGACATCTTCAACACATTAGCCTTCAATCAAACCTTCCTCTACTTTGATAAACACATCATTTTTGGTATCAAAGCTTCAACTTATTGAATTTGTCGCACAAATCCTCTCCTTGCAGACCAGAGTATCACATGTGTGTTCTTACATCAAGAACTCCACAATAACTCGATCTTTCCCTTGAATTCTTACTTCTTTATGATCTTCTTAAATTTTTATTGAAGTTCTTTCTCAAAGTTTTTGTGATCTTATAATGATCTTGTTGCATTTTTCCCAACCATTCACATAAAATATCAACTAGCATTATAGTTCCAGGCGCAACATCTTCTCTGTGTTACCTTGTGTGCTACGATTTTGTGCATCCCCAACACCTCTTTCCTTCTTAATTCTACTCCTTATCTGTGAATGATCTAGTCTTAATTAACCCATTTTATTTCCTATTTGTGTATCAATCTAGGAAGGACACGAATGGGCCGAGATTTGGAAGACAACTCAGCGTCGACCAAACTAGACCAGTGTGTGTATCCTGGCCTATTCAAACCATTTCTCCTCATTTTTTCTCAAAGAACCACTATATACTCTCCATATGGATCTTATATATATCTTCTATGAACTAACCAGCATGAATCTCCCACTTGAAGACGTGCATATGTTGAAGAAAGAAATCGACATGCTATGATTTCATGTGGCTGAATTTTATGCCATATATAGAAGACCACTCCCATCTCTTGTGTACCTGCGTGCAGTGGCTGTTCTTGTGGCTAAATCATCTCCTTTGTGCCTAATCAATGAATGCAGTTAGTGATTATAATTTGATTGTGAATTAGCAATAGTTTGTGCCTTGTTTGGTTGCAGGAAAAACAAATTCCAGCACCTACACTTTGTGGAATCTATTGTGTGCAACAAGAAGAGTTGTGTGTCAGCCTTCACCATGGCTAGTGAAGAAGTATGTGCCTTGTTAGAGTGCATCAAGAGCCTCACTACACGCATGGATGCTCAATTGAAAACTCAAAAAATACTTCAACATCAACTACAAAGTGTGGAAGCTAAATTGGCCAAATAAGAGAAGCATAAGCCATGGCAAGTTTGCATGGAAACCACACATGATAGTGTGGAGGGAAGAATGAATCCTATCTAACATGCCAAGAGTGGAAGTGGAAATTTCAATATGCATCATCATGAAGATGGAGAATATGAGATGAGTTCCTTTGTCTCAAGAAACCATAGAAGACCACCTACATTCCAAGTAAGAAATGCATACCATGAAGATCAAGGTATTAAACTTGACCTTCCCGAATTTTATGGTGATTTGAATGTGGACTAATTTTTTGAATGGTTGCATGATATTGAGGCTATTTTTGAATTTAGAGAATATGATGATGAAAGAAAATGCAAATTAGCTACTCTAAAGTTCAAAAAGTTTGCTCAAATTTGGTATGATAATTTAAAGTGAATAAGAGAAAGACAAGAGAAGTCTAAAATAAAATATTAGGAAAAACTTAAAAATAACCTACAAAAGAAATTTGTGCCTAGAGAGAATGAACAAGACATGTATGATAAATGACTACTCTAAGGCAAGGTTTATTTAGTGTAGGAGAATACACTAGAGAATTTGAAAGACTAGCCCTGATTTGTGATGTTCATGAACGAAAAGAACAAAAATGTGCTATATATTTAGGTGGCTTGAATAATTTAATAAGAGACAAAGTTGGCATGTAATATTATGATTCTCTTGATGACTTGATTAAATTGGCTATGAAATTTGAAAGAGAAACCAAAACAACTAAGGCTTATGTTAAGTCTAATGCTTCAACTTCAACTAAACCCTATTCTAATACCTTTACACCTAAATCAAAATTTTCATATGATAAAAGGAATAATAGAGATGATAAAGGTAAAAATAAGGTAGTTGAAATGGCAAAAAAAACAATGTATAAATGTAAAGGATATGGACATTTTGCTAGAGATGGTCCTAACCAAAGAGACTTAACCTTATATGAAATAGAAAACATGGAACCCTATAGTGATGATGAAGAATTATAATTTGAATCTCCTAATGAAATATTAACTATGGAAGAGGAAGAAGGAGATCCATGCTTTGTAATTCAAAGTTTTTTTTACAAATACAACCTAGTGTTACACCTGCTCAAATAGAGAAAACTTTTAAAACTAAGTGTAAAATAGGTGACATGGTTTGTAAACCCATAATTGATAGTGGTTCATGTAACAATGTTTCTAGTTAGGCAATGGTTAAGAAACTTGGTTTGGAAACTACTAATCATCCTAAACCCTATTCTTTACAATGGCTAAATAAGGATAAACGAGCTAAAGTAAACAAAAGAGGTTTAAACACATTTCCTATTAGAGACTATCATGATGAAGTTATATGTGATGCTTTACCTATGGATGCTTGTGTATTAATTTTAGTTAGAATATAGTAATATGATAGAAAAGAAACTCGTGATGGGGTAACTAATGATTATGTGGTGAAAAAGGAAAAGCAATTGTATAGACTCACACCTTCTTTATGTGATCATATGCCTTTTAGTGATGACAAAAAGAGATTATTTTTACATGAAATGGCTATGCAAAAATGCATAGAAGAAGAAGGAATTTGTTATTCTTTAGTTTCTAAAGATTCTAAACTTGAAAAACAACAAATTGAAAATCCTAATCTAATTAAGTTACTTGATGAGTATAATGATGTATTTCCTGATGACTTACCTCTTGTATTACCACCTAAAAGAGGTATAGAACATGCTATTGATCTTGTTCCTGGTATGCCTATTCTTAATAAACCGGCTTATAAATGTAACCTAGAAGAAGATAAGGAATTAAAAAAACAAATACAAGAGCTTATGGATAAAGGATTTGTGAAATAAAGTATGAGCTTTTGTATATTTCTTCCAAATATTGCTTATGTTAAGTTTATGAGTTATTTTTGGAAAACTTTATGGCATATTCTTGGTACTAAATTGTTATTTAGTACTTCGCATCATCCAAAAACTGATGGTCAAATTTAATTAACTAATATAACTCTTGGTACATTATTAAGAGGTTTAGTTAATAAGATTACTAAATATTGGGATGTTAAGTTAGCTCATGTAGAGTTTTCTTATAATCGTATTCCATCTAGTACTACTCAAACTAGTCCATTTGAGGTGGTGTATGGTGTGAATCCTTACATCTCTATTAACATGATTCATTTGAAAAAAGGTGAATTGAAAAATTATGAAGCTAAAGATAGAGTATAGTTTTTCATTAGCTTAATGAGAAAATCAAAAATAACATTGAAAAAGCCAATGCCAAGTATAAAGCTCAAGCAAATAAGCATAGAAACTCTTATGCATTTTCTCCTGGTGACTTAGTTTAGTTACATTTACGTAAAGAAAGATTTCCTAATTTACATAAAAATAAACTAATGCCAAGAGCTGATGGTCCATTTAAAATACTAAGAAAGTTTGGAGATAATGCTTATGAACTTGAACTTCCAGATTCTTATGGTGGAATTTCAAGAAATTTTAATGTTGGTAATTTGTCTCCTTATTATTCTGATGAAAATTTGAGGGAAAATTCTTCTCAACTTGGGGAGAATGATGTAGGAGCATCTAATGAATCTAATGATTGTCTTGTTCATCTCAATTCTCAAGGTAAGGAAGAATTAGCTTTCTTAATGTTCGAGCCTATTGTGTTAAATATTCTTAATAATTTGTATATGCTTGATATTGAAAACCATTCAAGTTGTTCTTGTAGCTATGCCACATATTTTCATGAAGAAGATATTAATACACTTTAATATGTATAAGTATTCAAAGCATGCAAGACTATGGCATACATGGGATGATATTTTACAACAAGAAGATATGGTGATGATTCTTATTAGTTGTATTAACTTGTTGTAAACCCTAACTCTAAGTGTATTTTATGTAAGTTAGGGTTTGATATAATTTCATGTATGTATCATATTTAATTGTAAATCTTTGTAATATTAATCCTTAGTATCATTTAGCCAATGATATTATTATTAGGATTAAGTGTTATATGGGCTTAATTCAACCAAGATTAATGGGCTTGAATTAAGGCTAAGGACCGACTGATTGAGCTTGTTCAACCGGCTAGAACTTTCCTATATATACACTCGCTTGTGTACATAAATCATAAGATGAATATATATAATTTGAATACAACTTTGAGCATAGCTATATGACGTCTATCTCTCTCATTTTGAGTTGTCATTGAGCAAGGAAAGTTCGGGACATTACCTTCCTCCATTGAACTCAAGCTTCAACATTTTTGAAACCTAATTCAAACAAGTCAAACATACCTATCTTTGCAACCTATTTTCTTTGATTATAATCCTTCTTAAGCCTTCTTTTATTTTTCTTAGCTTCATGGGTGACATCTTCAACACATTAGTCTTCGATCCAACCTTCCTATCTTTTGATAAATACATCATAACATCGTTATGTAAAGAAGTATATATGTAAGGATGCTTATTTATGGGTATTGCATCAGTTAAGAGGAAAATATTGTGATAAAATTTAGCCTGACTAAGAGATAATTAAAATGGTTCCTCAAATAGTATAACATAATCATCAAGTAACATGTTAAGATCATCCAGGAATTCCTCTAGGCTTTTAATTGATAATAAAACTGCATATACCTCATTTATCACCTCTTAGAAATGACATACCTACAATAAGGCTAATTTTCCCTTTGTTTAACATCTTAGGGAAACTCCTACTCTTAATAGTTTTCATCTTGTCAGGTGTAGATTCCTTCGAGACATGTTTCTTGCCATTAACCTTCAAATCCAATGTAAGATACTATAAGTCCCACATAATGTGTCCTAATTTACTCATCCACTATATACCTAGTACCACATCACATAGCCTCAAAGGTAATACCGTGTAATTTGTAGTAAATATGGCATTGCGCATGTGCCATGTAATGTGCTTGCAAATGTTCAAGACATCTAACTTAATTCTATCTGTAACACCCCCAAATTTACTACTGAAAAATTTCATTTTAATAAAAGGTTTTACAAACGTGAAATGACAACACCGTAAACTCGGGGGCATTACCGCCACACTTAATACCGGATCGGTTCACTCCTACCATCCTAGTACTAAGTGCTAAGGCTAAACAAGGTCAACATCAACCACAAGTCATTAATAAAAACACAAGTCATTAATAAAACACTAGTCGTACAAAAATCAGAGTGTGGTTTAGGATTACAACCAAAAGAGTAGTTAAATAAGTTTTTTGAATACATCAACACAGTACGACAGAGTAAACTGATACATTGCAAAATTAAGATAGAGTCTAGCCAATCACTCTCAACCCCCAAGCCAAGTTTAGCTTCAACTCTCAGCCCCGCCTGATGCCTCGTAGGTGTCATAAGCATCAAAAATGTCGTCCCCTACCTGCACAAACTCAGACGGGTCTTCTGCTCGTGGGAATGAGTAACACCCATGAAACGGGTGATCAGTACGCTACGTACTGAGTAAGGTAACAGATGTGCTAAGGCCAAGCATACAAATATACAACATAGCACACATAGTACAATCACATAGGCAACATGTAATAATATAGATGATGAAGGCCGACTATGGTCCAATCAGACTTACTTTCTTGTAGATCTCTATTAATTGTAGTTATTTCACACCATAATCTTTATTAACCCATGCAAGTGCGGGAACCCCACTATTATAGCCGGTGGATTGGTCACTTATAGGGCAGAACGCACCTAACCACTATTATATGCCGGTGGATTGGTCTCTAGGGTAGAACGCTCCTGGCCACTATTATGTCGGTGGATTGGTCTGGCCCCGACTCTCATGGTATTTCACTGTAAGTATGTAGTAGCTTTCCCATGATTCATTTACAACATAATGTTTGATTTGTTGAGCTCGGGATCCCCCACTATTATGGCCGGTGGATTGGTTACTTATAGGGCAAAACGCACCTAACCACTATTATATGCGCTAGATCGGTCTCCAGGGCACCCCGGCACTTGGCCACTATTATGCCAGTGGATCGGTCTAGGCCCAGCTCAACAGTCTTACTCTTTAAGTAATTAGTATTTTATTCGTGTCTTATTAGGTAAAGCTTTCCACCCTTGACATGCATATCAACTACCTTCTACTTCTATCCTCCCAAGGGGGCCTATCCCATATCTTGAGACTCCTGTGCCCCTTATCACACCCCGACATCCATTTCCCTTTACACTTACCTTTTAATGAAAAACTCAACCCCCACGGGTGTGGGTTAGGCCCAACACCTTATGACATCAACTCCACCTCCTATCACCCCTAGGGTTTTCCCTTGAAAACCCTAATTGGACCGATGTGGCCCAACCCCCTCTCTCACTTACTCTACCCTTACCTCGTTTATCGCCCCATAACTTAACTCATTAGATCCAATCCCAAATCACATCGCTTTACATCTTGATCCCACATGTGACCAGAAAAATCCTAGTTGGCCACTTAGTACCTTTCTTCTCCCACAAGTAACCTCTCTATTTCTCACTCAATACTCCTTCTCTCCCATGGCACCCACACTCACCCCTTACATAGTAAACCCCCATTCTTAATCTATACTCCACTCTTCCTTAATAATTTTTACTTCCACAATTTCCAGATTATTACTTCCTCCCAAAACCCTAATCGGGTCCCTTATACACCCTTACACCGACCTACGTAATATTTTTCATCCCAAGTCTCCAATCACTCCACAACTCTCCCCTTAGCTTATTTACACCCTAAATCAACCTTTCTCATGTGAAGATCATCCCCATGCAAGTTTTATCCATCCCATGCAAACTCTTGAAGTCCCCATGCAAACCCTAGAATTCCCATGCACGGTTCTCATCTCTCATTCATTTTGGTCAACCTCATATCCCTCTTAATGAACTCACTTCCCATTTCTTTCTTTTTGTCCTTTCATTCCCATATCATATTATCAATGGTCCTATCATGCATGTTCTAGAGGGCCATAACATATCACATCATCATCACCATATATACATATAACACACATGTCACAAGGAAACATATACAAACATACCTTAACTCCAAGTTGCGCTACACATAAGACAAGTTAAGGAAAATCATACAATACATAATATAACATGAAATATAAAGCATCCAAGGCATACAAGTCACATAACACACATGGGCCTTAGCTACATCCTTACCTAAAGCGACGCTGGGCTTGGAGCACGCTCCTACGCCTTCTTAGGGTTTTGGCTCGATTCACCTATAAGAGGGAAAATACTACGGATTAGTTTTCCCTTCTACCAAAATACTATTATTTCTTATTTTAGTCTAAGATTAGTTCTATAAGTGAAAACTAGGGTTTCATCCTCAAGTTAACCTATTAGATATTACTAGTCAAAATATAATTATGTTACTATTTATAGATATATTCATATTATTAAATCAAATAGCTTCATTTATTCTAACAATAGTACTAATACTTGTCATAATAAAATTATGATAATAATAATAGTAGTAATACTAACACTCATAGAAATAGAGGCCCTATTATTTTTAAGGCTAAGGCTAATAACGGCTTTAGGGATAAAATAATAATATAATATTAGTAATACTAACAAAGTAATAATACTACTAAAGATAATAATGATATTAGTTATATTTGGAATAATAATAATAATAATATAAGGGTTCAAATGTTTTTGTCATGATAATAGTAATAAAATAATAACAATAATAATGGTAATAACTAATAATGATACCATAGTAACAATGTTAGTGTTAAAGGCATTAGGAATATTGTTAATGATATTCTAATATTAAATAGTAAAATACTAAGGCTTAAGTATTTTTCCTCTTTAACGACGGAACACTAATACTCCAACTTCAATTTAGATAACATTATAATAATAATAATAATAATAATAATAATAATAATAATAACAACAACAATAATAATGATTAAAATGTTAAGTATAATAACAATAACAATGATAATAGTAACCAAAATGATAATAGTAATATAAGGGTCCAAATATTTATATTAATAAATAAAAGTGATAATGGACAAGGTTAGTATTAACCATATTAGTAAGGAAATAATGATAGTGATAATGGTAATAATAATAGTAATAATACCAATAATGATAATAATAAAGTTAGGGTTAAGTAGTAATAATAATAATAATAATGGCATTAATAATAATAATAATAATAATTAAGAATAATACTAATAGTAATGATAATAAAAATGGTAATAGTAATATAAGGGTTCAGACGTTTACCATAATAGTAAAGATAATGATAATAAGCCATAGATAGTATTAGTAATAATTGTAAGAATAATAATGAGGTTAGTAATAACAATAATAATAGTAAACAAGGAAAAGTCCTAATCATACTAACACTAAATTTGTAGGCCATTATTATGATAATATTATTATTGGTTAGGAAAATCATAAAGTTAGGTTAAGTAGTAGTAGTAGTAGTAGTAATAATAATAATAATAATAATAATAATAATAATAATAATGATAGAGATAACTATAGTAATACTAAAGTTGTTAATAATAATAACAATGATAATAGTATTAGTAGTAGTAATAGAAACAATAATACTAATACTAATACTAATAATAATAATGATAAGGATAACCATTTTAATGATAGCCTTTTAAATAGTATACCCTAATTATAAGAATTTCTAAAATTAGGTCAGGTAATAAGAGTGATACACAATAATAATATTAATAATGGTAATAGTAATAATAATAACAATGATAATACAAAACTAATAATAATAAGAATAATAATAATAGTGATATTAAGGATAATACTATTATTATTAAATAAATTTATCAACACTTATACAAAATAGTTTAGGGGCTAGGAAAGTTGGAGCACCACCTAAGGTTAGTGGTGGAACTGCCGGTGGCGCATGGCGGCGATGGCGGCTGCGGTGGAGGAGAGAGAGAGAGGGGAAAGATGGACATGTAGGCTAAGAGAGAATAAGTGGAGGGGTGTTTGAGGTGGTGGAAGGTGCAGTAGGTGAAGGAGGGTGGAATGAAGGTGGTGGTGTAGTTGGGAGTGGCGGCGTAGGGCGGTTGGTGCGGCTGCCAAAGGTGGTGGAAGGCGGCGGAAGATGGACAAAGTGGAAGGAGAGGAAGGAAGGGAAAGATGGGTGTATGGGGAGGTAGAGGAGTCTCCCCTAGTTGTTTTGGAGGATAGGGGTGGCGTTGGTGGCGGTAGAATCAGCGGCGGGTGGCGGTGCGATGGGCGGCGAGGGGTGAAAGTATGTTGATTGGGTTGATGGTTTTGCACGGCCGGGGTGGCTCATGCAGGGCAAATCGAGGGGCAAGGAGGGTCTAGTTAGGTAGAGGGTGGTGCAAGGGTCAGTTCTAGGGGTGTTTTGGCCGTCGGCGATAGGCGGCGGTGGTGGACGGCTCGTCTAATGGGGCGGCAGCTAGAATGGAGGATTTTTGGGTTTCAAAATCAAAACCGAGATTAAGGATGCTCATTAGGTATTTATAGATCGATTGAGGTGGGCAATGACAAGGGGAGGAAGAGAAGAGAATGCAAGTGCCAGGCATGCAGCCCGTGGTGGCAGTTGAGGCGGCACTGCCATGGTAGGGGCCGCAAGCTCGAGGGAAGAGGGAAAGGTGCTCGGGAGAGGGGAAAAAGGTCGATTGGGGCTGAATTAGTGAAAGAAAGTGACGGGAGAGGAAAGGGAGGACGGTGGCAGCGATGGTGGTCGGCATAGTGCTAGGTTGCAGCACCTCGATCGCCGCCACGCCTCGGGGAAGAAGAAGAAGAGGGAGAGGGGTGGACCGGACTGTCCAGGGAAAAGAAAGAAAAAAAAGGTGGTTCGGCCGGCTGGGGCGTTGGGGCGCATAAGAGAAAAAAAACAGGCGGCTTGGGCCACGTGAGATAGGGGAGGGAGAAGGAAGTTTGGGCTGCGGACTGGCCCAAACCGGGGGAAAAATGGGAAGAAGGAAGAGAGGAGGAGGGAGAGAAAAAAAAAGAAAAGAAAAAAA
This sequence comes from Tamarix chinensis, assembly GCA_030549775.1. Taxonomy (NCBI): domain Eukaryota; kingdom Viridiplantae; phylum Streptophyta; class Magnoliopsida; order Caryophyllales; family Tamaricaceae; genus Tamarix; species Tamarix chinensis. Next base: position 56,519,689 of record CM060177.1, on the reverse strand, counting down.
AGAAAAAAGATAGAATAACTTATGGAAATTAGGTTGTAGTATTTTTATAGATAAATAAATTTTTATAATTTAACTTAAAATATTTATATATATATATTGGTTTAAAAGGTAAATTTTAGAAAATATTGGTTTGAAATGTTATTTAAATAAAATGAGTGTGATAAAATAGCAAATTATTTATTTTAATTTATTACACATTCACATATAATTTTATATACTTAAAAATTTACAAAATAATTAAATTAAAAAATTTTAAAAGGTAAAATCCTCAAAATAATTAAATTAAATAAATTTAAAAGATAAAATACTCAAAATAATTAAATTACATAAGTTTAAAAACTAAGTTATCACAGATAAAAATGATTTATTAAATTATAGCCTTTAAAAAATTTGGGGGATTACACCATCAGTAACTGAAATCCCTATACGTTTGATAGGAATCATCTTGCACCCTAACAACTTTACCACTTCCCAATCCACAAAGTTGTGAATTCTAATACTATCTATCAAGATTTGTAAGAACCTCCTTCCATGATGTCTAGTGACTCCATGGCTATGAATGGATGAGAGACATTGGTGGCACTAGTTGATATTTAAGGTTCCCTTGCTTCACCAACCTTTTCACATAGTTCAATTTCAAATCCTTATTCCAACTCCTCCTCTAACTCTACGACATTCAATTACTCGTTTATGCTTAAATTAGTGGCTAGGGGTGAATGGTTCATTATAGAACATGCATAGCCCCATAGCCCTTCTCTCCTCTATTTGGCAGGTGTTTATTTTTTTGTGGTTTGTATCAAGGAAGATATGGTGTAGTTTTTGGGTGGTGATTTTTATTGGGTGGTTCAAGAAGAGGTGGGATGTTTTATTATTTAAGCTGATAGGTACTTGTTATAAGTGTAGGTTGAAGGGATCTCACACACGTGTTGTTGACTTATCTTAGCTAATTTAGAAAGTTGGTTAGCATATTGGACTTTATTGAGATTACATATGCTAACCTTCATTTAGATTTCTATCTCCAAGACCATAAGGATTTAGCTGATCTTATACTCAGTAGGAATTTTAGCTTTGATCACAATACTTTCAAACTGATCTATATAATCATCTACACTATGAATTTACTTAAGTGACATTAATTTGTACATGTGATCATCATACATATGCCCAAATTTCTCACCTACTGCTTTTGCATATTCATTCTAAGTAACTGACTCCATAGTAATGCTGCTCTTTATTAAGGTATGATACAATAGAATAGCTTTTCCTCCATATGGATAGCCGCTAGCTTCACCTTATCATCCATAGCCATATTATCCGGAGGAAAAAATTTAATCATGTCTAAAGAGTAACTCATTAACATTCTCCCTACCAAACATGAGATGTTCTACTTTATTCAATCAAGTCATGATATAAAAATTATAATTATTAGCATTACCTCTAATTCCATTCCTTCTTATACCTTTAAAATTATTACAGACTTTCATATACCCTATACAATCAAACATAACAAAGGATAACAAGTCTATGGAAAACATAAACCAAACAAGATTTATCAAACTTTAAGCAATGCAAACTCACATTTTTTTCCTCTAAAACTTTTTTCAAGAAAATACATGTTGATTAATCCACTAAATTAAAGAAACAATATTTCTAACTAAAGAAAATTGTAAATCTAGACTCTAGATCTAGTACCATAAGAGAATTTTCTAGATCTAACATCAATATATAAAACTAGAAGAATTTTATCTTTAACTCTTTTCTATCACACCCTCCTTGGTGGTGATCCTCAATGCTCCTCCTAAGGTCTCGGGTTGAGGCTCCTCTTTAGTGCTCCTATGACAATGACATATAATTGAAGCTCTTTCATACGAATAGAATGTAATATCTCAAATTTTAGCTAATCCTAATCTTGATTTTAAGTCATTAATATTTTAACCTAAATCTAATCCTCAATGGTTGATAAATTAATTTTACCCTAATTCCCTAATATAATTTTTAAACCTTATTTAAATCCTAATCCTAAACTTTTTCTTTTTTTCTTTTTACATTTTACCTTTTCCTTCTTATATTTTTTCCTTTTTCTCCTTCTCCTCTCTTGGGGTATTCTTATTTCCCTTATCCCTATGTGATTCCCCATCCTCTTGACCAAATCTCCCTTCTTAGGGTCCACCATATAGCCTACCTATATAAATTCATCACCACCACCATCCCCTCCCTCAACATATGGTATATATCATTGAAATTTTTGGCCTAGAACCCCAACATCTGCCTATATACTTTACACCTCCACTCTCTACCAATTCTCAACCTTCTAGAAAAACCTTACTATATGTGACTCTCAACTCTATCTATCCTTACCTCATTTAATTCTTCACCCAACTCACCTCAGATTATTTCTCCATTCCCTTTTCTTCCTTGTGCATCTTTTGACCAAACATTGCTTTTTATTTCTTTAATGAAACTCTACAATTTACTCTCACCTCACACTATGAAGTAACATTAGCATGAGAATCTCATGTTTCTTACCCTTACATGTGCAAAATGATCATATTTTTCACTCCCTCAAACCACACATACTCATGCTATAGCACCCCAAACTATGCCCCAACCTTACCCTACAAGTACCTCAAAACCACCACCAACTCATGCCATTCCACCCCACCAACATGACCTATGCATGCTCCTTTTACCCCTCAACATAAAGATGTCACCTAGACCTCCCTTAGCTACATGAGTTAGTTATGCGACCTTCCCTATTTTTGTTCAATTTGTTTTTATGAGATTTGGTTTGCTTTGGTTTTTCTCCATTTTCACCATCCTTTGACAAATATTTTCCTTAGTTGTATTATTAAGTTCTAATTATATTTTTTTTTCTTAGATGATTTTATAGTTATCTCAATGGAGGCTAGTTAGGCTTAGATGTGCTTAAAGACTAGTGTCTTTTCTAAGGATATATGTTGTAGATAGGGTTTTTTGGATGTTATGTGTTAATTGTGTATATTATCACATTCTTATGGTTATTTTGGTAATGTCATGGTGTTAATGATTATTTTATGATACGATTTTTGGCATGATGGAGAAATGAGTAATATATATAAACATGTAAATATGTATATAGATTAGTTAAACTTGTTGTGTAAGTTGGTAAGTGGGCTTGTGTAAGTTTATTCAATCACAAAATAAAAATAAATATAAATCGAATAAACAAACTTGATTATTTTTTTTTATTTCATTAATTGAAGTTCCTTAAAAACCTCGGCCTTCTTTAAAATATCATAAACAGTTCCTGTAGGTTGAGCACCCCTTTCAAGGAAATAGAGAATAGCAGGAACATTTAAAGAAGTTTTATTGTTTATCGGATCATAAAACCCCACTTTCCGAAGATCTCTTCCTTCTCTTTGAGCACGAACATCAATTGCAACGATTCGATAGACGGCTCATTGGGATAGATTAGATGAACAATACCCCCTAGAAACGTATAGGAAGTTTTCTCCTCGTACGGCTCGAGAAAAATGATTCGAAATTATGCTTAGACATATATGGAAATCAAATGGCAAATACATCCGAAAAACGAAATTCAAATACATATTTTAAGTTATATATCATCATGAGTTTTATTGGAGGTTTAGAAAAAAATCTTATTAGGGCATGTAGTGTTTTTTTTTGAAATAGGGGTGTTTAACTATTGAAAGGAATAAATAAAATAAAATAAAATAATAATAAAAATAATAGGAAACCCGCAGATATAATAGATATGCTAGGAAAATCGAAATTCACCACTAGATTAGGTTGAAATAGAATATTAATTTCTAAGTCATCTTTTAATCATGAGAATGAGATTGACCAAGTTGTACACCAAAAGTAAGTCCATACACCTTATATTACTTCCCTTAATTAATTAATACGACAAAACACCAATATTAACTCCATTAAATACTAGCAGTATAGCAGTAATAAGAGGCTCCTATATTTAACTAGATTTATTGCAATAAGTATAATTCAATGGCTATCTATCTAAGTACCCAAAGTAGTACACAAAGCATGTCTAGCTATATTTCCATTCCTTGACCAACACATATCTAAATGTTTTACTACTTCTGTTAGAATAAAAAAACTATTAGGTGCAATGTTATCTAACCACTACCACGGAAAGGGGTTTTAATAACGGTTATTTTATAGTTTTAATAATGGTTTTCAACCGTTATTGAATCGCCCGTTATTATATATTTAATAACGGTTCATAACCGTCATGAAAAATACACAAAAACCCACGAATATGTGTGTAAACTTCATATTTAATAACAGTTTTTACTTAAAAACCGTTGTTAAAAAGGAGCTTTTAATAACGGTTTCACAGTAAACCGTTGTTAAAAATAAGGTTTTAATAACAGTTTATAAGAAAAAACCGTTGTTGAAAACCATGTATTAATAACGGTTAATACAAAAAACGTTGTTAAAACATGATCGAATTACCGTTTTGATCATTGATTATGCATTTATTAAACCCTCTAATACGTATTAAATGTGCATAAATATCAGATTATAAGGAGTTTTAATAACGGTTCTTAAACAAAACCGTTATTAAAACCTATGCTTTAATAACGGTTCTATGGGAAACCGTTATTAAAACCTCAGTTTTTAATAACGGTTCTATGAGAAACCGTTATTAAAGCATAGTTTTTAATAACGGTTTTCATAGAACCGTTATTAAAAGTATATGTTTTTTTTATAGCATTTTTTATGTTTTGTTCCTGCCCACATACACAGTTGTATGTTCAAACAATTACCAAATCTACAATGTAAAACAACATCAATTCATACCAGCAGGGTATCACACCATAATTTCAATCAATCTATAATTGGTATGCACGTCTCAATACACCAACTATACTTAGGAATAAAATTAGTGGGCATACCACAACTTGGTAGCTCTACACCCCAAAGTAAAGAGTTCACAGATGTAGGCTGGAAGACCGAAAGATGTAGACGAAATACAAACCTGAAAATGCATGTAGAATATATAGATCGCTACCTAATACCGAATGAATGAGTGCACGTGCTTGGCCCATTGGTCTCTAACTTCATCAATTTCATCAACATTATATTGCTGGCCTCGTGCATAGTCATCGGTGAAAAACTACAACACCCATGTTTCGATTAATATACAGTTAGCCATTAGGTCAAAAATATATATGTCATGATTCATTAATAGAAAAATATGGAAAAGGAAACATACATGGCTTGGATCTATGTTGACCGATCTATTCAGGACTATAAGATCCATTGTTGTACATACATAGTATCCACAATCATTGCCGTTTTGCTGTTGTGGACACTGTCAAATGAATTCAGTTAGCTCTCTAACTATTATATATTAATTTGAATTAAAATAAAATACAAAATAGTTGTCTTCCTACTTACCATGATAGGCTCATATTGAAGATTCTTTGGGTCTGGGACACCATTCCCACCTCTCCTTTGATATGCCGTTCGTAGTGCCCTAATAAATAGAGTTGGATACATAATATTGTAAGTATATATACCTCAAATAATGAAAGTAGAATATATATATGTATAAATAAGCTAATGAAGTAAGAAGTGAAAAGTATACTAACATGTCTATAAATTCCTTCCCACCACGACGAGCGACCTCAAAAGGCACGTCATAGGTTTCTGAGGGAATCAAACACATAAACTTTATTAAGATCAGGTCGGACGGCGTACAAAACCCAATGTTCAGTTGCGAGGTGAGGAATGAGATAGAGCTTGTTGTGTCCCTCAATCAAAATGCGATCCGCTAAATAGTTTATGTGCCTACCCTCTATTATTGTACTACTGTCAGCTATGTAGTATGGGCACACAAAAACAATAGAGGACAGAATTCCCTCCAACGCAGCGCGACTAGCTACCAACCTATATATGGACGACAATAATAATGGATATTTGTTAATAACTAATAACTCATATAAGCTTAAGAGGTCGTAAAAATTCTATTTCTCTAAGAGTACTAAAATCAGAAATATGAAATAATGCTTATGTGACATCAACGACGACACTCATGGTTGACATCCATTCTTGATTATAAATGTCGCTTATGTCAACTGTCGATACCATGTAAGTAGCATCGTCCCTTCCAACATACTCAGGACGACAATCAATGGAAATATAATTATTCCCAAGGTAGTTTTGGGCATAAAAATACAATAAAGCTAATGCTGATGGAGGTTGGCGTATTTCCGAAGAAGGAATCTTTTGTGGGGCAACTGATTTTTCAGATTTAGCTCTCTTTCCTTTGGCAGCGCCCTCTTTTGTGTTGCTCGTTCTACTAGTACCTCTCTTGATTTTACTAGCATGAGCAGTCTTCTTCTTTGATTCCTTAAATAATAATAATAAACAAAATATGTATTGAGCATATATATATGAAAAAGGTATAAAAAATGTAACTACTAAACTAGGTCTAATGAAGATATTGAATGTCAATATCTCTTCAGTAGTGAGACGTATCTGATCCACAGGCCAAGGCACAAAGCTTCCATGAGCTTCTAGCACTGTGGCTGCCTCATCGCCCTCTTTATAACAAGGCAAGGGCGCACTACCAATGATTGGAGTGTCAATACTCACCGGCCTTGTAAGTAGGGCTAAGTTGTACCCGTGGACAGTTTGCGTTTGGGTACTGTGACTGATGCGGACCCTTCCTTTCGCCAAAAGAGTTGAAAGATCATTCGCTAATAAGTCACATTTATGCAAACCCTAAATGAAAATATTACACATTATTAATTATTTATGACACCGAATACATTTAATAACAATTCAAAGTTATGTAATGCTTACCTCGGAAAGAGAAGAAAGACGTGCATCAGCTTCACAACTGTCTCTTACACTATTTACATTTGGTATGTGAAGCTGATCATGGTCGGCTGAATCGGATGGCTTATACCCTTGAGATTTAATAAATGACAACTCTTGCTCCATTGTTGCCATCCGTTCAAATGCCACGTTCAATTTCTGTGTAAGGATGGCGACTTGCTCATCAGTGTTACGAGAACCACGAGATCGACCACGTATGCTCGTTTGCGTAACACCTAATCCAAGACCCTTGTGTCTTCCAGGGTGTTCTACAATTCCTATAGCCTGTGATACAATGTTATATTGGTCTACCCCCTCCTCACCATCTGACGCTTGAAGTTTGTCCTGTAATGTATATAATATATGTAAAATTAGCTTACATGAATAAACATAATATAATAGTTTTCTAAAAGAAAAGTAAGCGGGGTTCCAAATATCTACAAACTTACAATTTTTGTCGCTGCAACATCTACATCTTCATTAATATATCCATCTTTTGTTGCTCTAGCCTTCTTCCATAATGTACCAATATTAATGGATGAGGTACATAGGTCTAAGTCTTGGGCTATGAGCTATAAATCAAAAAATATTCTTATAATGTACCAATATTATAAAATTCGTCAGTACACTGTAAATAGATAAATCACAAAATACATACCAACTCCTCTTCAAGGCCTGCATACCCTTTGCGAGCCAAATTATGTCGGTATTTATTCTGCTTCGCAATCTCTTTATTTTTGGCACTTTTTTCCTATGTGAAAAGCCAAAACATAGTGACATAGTTATTTCAATATTATGCACAATAATAGGATCGATAAAAAAAAATTAATTGTTATCTAACAAATACCTTAAAATCACCTGTAAGACGATATGCAATAAATTGGTTCCAACTTTCTTGATCAATGAAACCGTATCGTTTGGGTGGATTCTGCCGTAGAGAACCATCACTCTTTCTGTACATTTTCCTACGAGCTAAAAATGACCTAAATGTTCTTAGACGCTCCCCACAATGTCTAAGAAGCCATTTCTTCCTACTCTCTGGCACATTAAATACTCTCTGCATTGTAAGACATACAAATGTATACCGATATTAATGTATTAAAATTAATAACATTTTACATACATAAATGATTACATAAAATAGTATATTTACCGTGATTTCCTGCCAAATATGCTCCTTATGACCCGTTGGAACCTGCTTCCAATTATTATAGGAGATAGGAACATAGTTACGTGTCACAAGTGAAATGTAAGTCAAGAACATGTCTGCATAAGGGCCAATGGGAAGATTGTAAATATTCCATCCCAACTCGACCAGTTCTCCTTTATTCCTCATATCTGTGATGATTCTCATAATTGTCAGCCCTCTTTTCCCTTCTTCATCATTGCTGTCCCTATCAATATTCTTATTGGCCATATCTCTAAAAGAAATCAATAAATAAATTATGTTAGAATGTTATGTATTGAGCATAATTGAGTTGAAAAAACTAACATAGATATTATATGTTACAATATTATTACCCTCATTACCTTGTTTTCCTTCTTTTTTCCCCCTTGTTTTTGGATTAGATTCAGGATCTGATACATATATTACTTCACGATGATCATCCCTGACATATATTTCCTCCTCATTAATTGTATTGTTATCATCGTTCAATAATTGAGTTGCTTGCATAGCTGAGACACACTCGTTATTCCAATTGGCATCATTTTCATCATCACATTCATTGGCATTTCTTTTTTTCGTAGATAGTACTACAAACGATCTGTTATCAGCAGGGTCAGTGACATAGAATACTTGTGTTGCTTGTGATGCTAAGATGAATGGGTTTTTTTATGCCCTGCCCTATTAAGATCTACTAATGTGAATCCATCTTCATATCTAACCCCACTACCGTTATCAACCCATTTGCAGCTGAATACAGGGATTTTAAATATAGTGTAATCTAACTCCCATATATGTTCAATCACACCATAATAATTCATATTTGCATAAGTTGGATTCTTGTCTTTCACACTAGCAACATGCATTGCCTCAGCCACTAAAGTCACCCCACTGTTCTGCATTGTACTCTTCCCATCTTGTTCTTTTGTATAAAAAGTGCAACCATTGATCACATAATTGATATATTGAAAAACTTCATAACGAGGTTTCTGAGACAACCAATGCAGGGTTTTGGAAATTAAAGTTGGGGAATGTTCGATGAGTGGAATGATGCAATCTCTTATCTAATCAATAAAGGAATGATTATGTTTATCGATAATCCATTTCTCAGTCTTTGTTGGATTTTCAATCCGTAAAGAAGTCATATGCTCTTCAATGTACGGCTGAACATCATCACTGTTCTGTAATACATATAGATGTGTTGCACGGAACATGTTAGGGTCTACATGCCCAAGCTTTTTACCTCTAATACCCTGTCCTTCAAATTTGCCCGCATGTCGAGACTTAGGAATACCAAGAGCTTCAGCATTTGACAAGTACATTGTGCAAAACTCAACTGCCTCTTCCACCAGGTAACTCTCAACAATACATCCTTCTGGCCGATATCGATTCTTCACATAACCTTTTATCAACTTCATAAACTGTTCAAAGGGGTACATTCAATGCCCATGAACATGTCCTAACATCTTTATCTCATAAATTAAATGAACAGTTAGATGTACCATAATGTCAAAGAATGACAGTGGAAAATACATTTCAAGTTGGCACAAAATAATCACAATCCCTTTTTGCAAGGCGTCCAAACTATCAGGATGTATAACTTTAGAGCAGACGGCTTTAAAAAACCAACAAAGCCTCATGATAGTAATTCGAACATGTTTTGGCAAAATTCCACGTATAGCTATCGGCAACAAGTACTGCATCAAGATATGACAATTATGAGACTTCATGTTAATTAATTTCAACTCTTTTATCGTCACGAGCCTTCTGACATTTGAAGAATACCCTTTCGGAACCTTGACACTGTGCAAGAATTTACAAAATGAAATTTTTTCTTTTCTAGAAAGAGTATGACACGGCGTCGGTAAATATGTTCTTCTTCCGTTGTCTCGCGGTGTCAGTTCCCGTCTAATACCCATTTCTTCCATATCCATTCGAGCATTTATCCCATCTTTAGTCTTGCGTGGAACATTAAGTAATGTGCCAACAAGACTGTCACATATATTTTTCTCAATATGCATCTCATCAAGGGCATGCCTCACATAGAAAGATTCCCAATAAGGAAGGTTGAAGAATATTGACATCTTATTCCACCCAATTGATGGAGGCTTATCTTTATTCTTCTTCCCAAACTTGACACTCAAATGTTTCATCTTCAGCCACACTTGTCGATCCGTCAACCGAATTGGTGCCTGCCCTTCTTCTCGGAATCCATTGTACACTTTTCTTTGCCTACGATAATGATGATTCTTCGGTAAAAACCTACGATGCCCAAGGAACACAGTCTTTCGGCCATGTGTTAACTGAACAAATGAAGTATTCTCCTCACATATCGAACATGCATAATGGTCTTTCACACTATAACTTGACAAGTTGCCATACGCCGGAAAATCATTTATAGTACAGAATAACAATGCTCTCAAAGTGAAATTTTCTTGACCATAGGCATCAAATACTTCAACGCCCATGTCCCATAAGAACTTCAAATCATCAATCAGAAGTGCCAAATAAACATTAATATCATTCCCAGGTTGGTTTGGCCCGGAAATGAGTAAAGACAACATCATATACTTGCATTTCATATAGAGCCACGGAGGTAAATTGTATATAACCAAAATCACCGGCCATAAACTATAGCTGCCTTGATTGTGCGGATTCATTCCATCTGCAGAAAGCGCAAGGCGCACATTTCTTGCTTCTTTACCAAATTCAGGAAACAACCCATCAATCGTCATCCATTGTGGAGAGTCAGATGGATGTCTAAGAAGCCCGTCATCTATCTTGTCATCAGCATGCCATCTTAGGTTCTTGGCATCTTTAATATCATTAAACATCCGCCTTAATCTTGGTATTATAGGAAAATACCATAACACCTTAGCGGGCACCTTGTTCTTCTTGTATCGTGGTGCTTTGCATTCAGGATTAGGACAACTATCCAAAGATGCATTGTCATTGCGATATAAAATACAATCATTAGGGCATGCATGTATCTTCTCATAACTCATGCCCATAGAGGATAGAATCTTCTTCGCTTCATACGTACGATCAGGTAGAACGTTATCATCAGGAAGCATATCCTTCACAAGTGACAACAATTCTATGAAACTCTTATCACTCCATCCGTTACATGCCTTTAAGTTGTATAACCTTAAAGTAGCGGATAATCGCATAAACGTCTTACAATCACCATATAAAGGTTTCTCCGAGTCATTCAATAACTTCTCAAACATTTTTGGACAATCCTGAACACTTTCCTCAACCTTTTGAGTCATCTCCTCTAACGAATGTCCCTCATAGTTATCAAATGATGATCCACTACTATCCCTCCCAACATCGTCATTTTCATATTTAGACTCTGTTTCCCTATGCCATATCCAACTAGTGTAACTTGTATCAATTCCATTCACAAATAAATGATCTCTCAAATCATTAGCGTTGACACGCTGAATATAAGCACACTTCAAACAAGGACATACTATTCTACTAGAGTCCCAAGCATGTTCAACTGCAAACTTGATGAAAAACTCCACTCCTTTGTTATATTCTCTAGACAGACGATTTGCAGACAACCATTTCCAATCCATATTATTTGAATCTAGATATATCCCACATGAAAGTAATTATTAAAAATCAATTGAAATATAAGTATAATAATTTTCAAATCACTCTTGCTTAGAAAGAATTAATCTCAAATGTATCATGCTATTCTCTCTCTCTCTCTCTCTCTCTCTCTCTCTCTCTATATATATATATATATATATACGAATCATGCTAACAAGTTTCCAAAATTATATTAATGCTGATCAATGAAACTCCTCATACTTACAAAGAGTTCATTATATATATATATATATATAATTAATAGTTCAAATTACAAAAGATATGCATACTACAGGATTTGAGCAATAGCACCACTATACACATCAAAATGTTGCTAAACTAAAATACCTAAAAAATGAAAACTCATATCTAAAACTAAATCCTCCGATAGCCTCGTCGAGCCCGACTAAAAACTATAACTCTAAAAGTCCACTCATCACGATATATCATTTGATCCCTGACATCATCGCAAGAGAGTCTACTCACGGATACTCTAGGGTAACCGAGGTGGATACTCCGAGGCAAGCTATGGCGATACCTCCACTCATCATCGATGACCATCAGTTCTCTCGATATCCTATCATACTCTCTAGCAAACAGCTCACCCTCAATAAATCTCGGGTGTGGTGCATCAGTGTGGTAGACAAACCACTGCAAAAAAGTAGATGTAGTCAATGCCCATGGCTCTATCTGAGGCAGGGTCAACAGAAGGTGATAAGATCTGAAATAGAAGGGGTGATAGGATGAGCCACTCGCATACAAATGACATAGCTCGTCATATAACCATATCACATGAGTCCGTACATCTCTATGTGGCACCATATGAAAATAAAGTGGAGGGTATGTCATCTCACTACCTACAAATGAGAACCACTAAATCTTATCATCAAGGTTGTTCTCGAAATTAAAAGGATCTAAATTACAGAATATGTAAACTGATCTTCAACTAGCTAGACAAATCATAAATATATTCTACCAGATCATAACCAACTATGTAAACCTAACAACATCAAACTATTTAAAATAAGGACATAATCTTTAGTTATATATTTAACAAACTGGCTAAACATCAAACTATCATCAAATCATTCAAGCTATGCATAGTAAAATCAAGTAGATATTAATAATATATATATATATATATATATATAGTACAACCTAATAAATCCTATATGATTATTATCATTATTATTATTATTATTATACACAATTATTCATCTCTATTTAATTTTTATCAATCACAACACTGATGCCCAACCAACCTCCTCAACTTTCCCCATGCACAATACCCTTATCCTTAGGATTTTTCCTTATAGCTCTAGTTTATATTTAGTATAATAAACGATAAACCCTAACCCTAACCCTAACCCTAACCATAACCCTAACCCTAACCCTCCCCCTCCCCCTCCCCCTCCCCCTAACCCTAACAATAATTAACCCTAATAAATTATAATAAAAAATAACACTAAACCTCATAAGATAATGATCCTAAACCTATAGCTAACCCTAACCCTACCACTAACCCTCCCCCTAACCCCAACCCTAACCCTAACCATAATTATTTAAGATTATATATACACATCTTATATATAAATATATTATAAATATATATACATATAATAGAACACATATAAACACAAATTTTACGGAATATAAATACACGTCTTACAAAATATATATTAAAAAAAGCATATAAATACACATGATCATCTGCATAATAATGTGAGTGCTAAAAAAATATATACACCTTAATTTTATACTTAGAACGTACATATCTTATGATAATAATATATATTTTAGGCTTGTGGATTCTCTTAAAATAATAATACATATATATATATATATAAACACATATATTAAGGTCTCGGCCGGCCACAATCAAAAAAGGCCACAACAAAATTTTTCTCCAACACATCAAATAATAGATTTTTAACAACACATCAAACACAACCTCTTCGGTGCAACATGCATGAATTTATATATATATATATACATATGAGTAGAGACAAATTAAGCAATGAAGGAAGAACAACACATACGTAAAGGGAGCGACAACGTATAAGTTGAGAACGGCAACGATGAAGGTACAAATGCTGGCTACGTTCACAAGAATGGCAGAGGGGTGGTGGAGAAATGGCGGTGTGACGGTTTCCCTTAATTCAGAGGAGCCGGAGCGGTGGTGCAAGGGTTCGCAAGAGAAAGAGAGTACGAGAGGGAAGCCGCAGAGTCTGAAATTTTTGGCACGAAACAGAAGAGAACGAAATAAAAGGAGATTTTAATAACGATTTTTAGTGGAACCGTTATTAAAACCTTGCCAATTTTGACAACGGTTCTTGTTTGAACCATTATTAAATCATGTTTTAATAACGGTTTTACGTCAACCGTTATTAAAATTCCTGTGTAAAATTTTACCTTGCACTTTTAATAACGGTTATTACGTAAAACCGTTATTAAAACTTCCCGCGCATTAATTTTCACGGATTTGACGACGGTTTTCGAACCACCGTTATTAATGTCCCGTTATTATTTCCTCTTTCCGTAGTAGTGAACCTAGCTGCAATTTATACATACAAATTCTAGCATATTTATATGGCCACCTAGCAGGTAAATAATCCTACATACTGTCACTTATGAGGAAACCAGAATAAGGCATGCACCAAATAAATTATACTTGACAGAATTATATATATATAAACGATAGCAATTAAAATAGAGTCAATGAACAATCTTGTGAAACAAAGAAAATAAAATTATAACTCAAACCCTAATCTAGGGTTTCAATTTATTCTCTAGCAACAAATAATTAGCCAGCCATAATTATTAAATTAATTACACAGAAATATATATCTAAAATATAAATTATAAATAGAGAAATAAATAAACAAAATTAATTATAGATAAAAGTTCAAGGATTTATCTAGATAAAAATTAATTTTAGCTGCAATAAGTTCTACCAAGTAAATTTCTTTCCTATTTTTCTTCCTTTCTAGCGCTGAATTTTGTGCAACTAATTTCATTTTCTTTTTCTTTCTTTCTGGCTGATGGCTTATGGGGCACTGTTGCTTGGCCTTCCATGCGTCGACTGTTCTTCTTTTCTCTGCCTGACACGCCTCATGCCTAGTAGTTCTCCTTCGCCTCTATGCCTTGCTCGTCCTCTATGCTTACCCCTCAGCGTTAGAGCCTCTGCCTAGCCTAGCCTCTAATGGCTCCTACTCTCTTCTCCTTTGTTTCGTTTCATTTTTCTCCTTTTTATTCTCGATCTGTGCAACTCTCTACTTCTCGCCCCACGCCACGTCAGCCCTGCTTTGTGCGGCTGACTCTCCTACGTCATTTCTTTGTTTCTTGTTCCAGGGCTTTGGGCCTTCGACTCTTGGGCCGTTAGTCCAAAGGTCCAATTTTTCACTTGTTTTCTTTTATTTTAAAAAATAAAACCTACAAAATAAAATTCAATAAAAATTAATAAATAATATTATACTCTAAATTTATTTAATTTATTTCATTTTACCTTAAATAATAATATTTATACAATTATTACTATTTAAGCATAAAACTATAATTATTCACCTATATTAATTAAATAAAATACTAAAAACTAAGATTATAAGGGTATAAAATGTTTCAAAATATGAACTTATCATACCCCCACACTTAGTTTCTTACTTGTCCTCAAGCAAGTTATTACTCTAACTATATAAAATTAAATTAACTAGCTACATTTGTAGGTCTCACGGTTGCACTTAGCATGTGCAACAAGCCCTTTAAACCCCTAGGTCACCCATCGAGGACGAGTAAGGTCTCGTGAGGGTTTCACAAATGATATACCCACAAAATCACGCACATAAAACAAAAAAAATTATAAAAATAAACACACACTTAACACCCTTAACCATTTTTTTAGAATCTTTTACTTTCAAATATCAAGATTAGCAATCAACCAAGATTCAGAATTGGAAGATTTAAAGGATCAATTTCAACATATGATTCACACATAAACATGATATGTATGAACATATCAACATTATGATTAAAGATCTACCACGCCTTAGTTACATCAAGATTCATCCTCACTATGGATACCCTCTATTTTTTTCTCTTTTAGATTTATGGCTACAAATGTATAGAAACACTCATGTATGTGAGATAAGATGATAAAGATAACAAATGATTCACATATATAAACATAGAAGGCTCATGTTCTTGTGGATAAAACTTCATGAAAGATAACAAATACTTGCCAAATGGACCGAACCATATGCTTAACTCTTGTGATTAATCTCCATTAGATCAAAGGTTGCTCATCTTAAGAATCAAAGAAGACTTACTTATTGGTTCTAGCGGGGTTTAAAGTAACGAAGGGTATGGAGTATTTTAGGAGTGTGGTGCTAAAAAGGTTAAGAGCTAGTGGAATCTAATAATTAAATGAAATATAAGCATAACTCCACATCAATGATACATCTCTCTACCTTAACAACATCAATAGAACATCAATAAAACTTTCTCAACATCATCTCCAAAACTCCCTCTCTTCCTTAATTGTATTATTTTCTTTCTTTCTTTCTTTTTTAACTATTTTCATTTTTTTTCATTAATTTTTTTCATTATTGTTTTTGATTTTTTTCTACCAAATATAACCAATCCCCTTTCTTAGCATAAATACATATATTTCTTTCACATACACAGATACAAAACCACTCTTTATATCCATAACAATTTGATTTCCTTCCACTTGCTTTAAGTAAGGGCAAAGATATTAAGGCCTGAAGGTTATTTAATGTGGGTAATCAAAAAAAAATATATGTTCCATGTATAGGCTCAAAAGGGTTTCTATAGGGCGTACATCATGTATACACAAATCAGGTTAAGCAATTTGGTCATGTGATGGAAAAATCCTAAGCTTCCTTTATAATTTTTTAGAGCATGTTTTGACTATAAGCTTTGATTAATATAGGAGCAAGTTCTAGTAGTCTCTATAGTCCATTATAAGATCTATGGAAAATAATTTGTTCAAAGAAATTAAACATATATGAGATTTACAAATTAATTTTGAATGCCAATAAAAGTAGATGATTTTGTGTAAATTTTCTTAGAAAAGAAGGTATATATGGTTCAAAAGCTCACTAAGGAATGTGATTAATCTCAACATGCCATAATCTTGATTAGATAATCGTACATATTATTTCTCTATTCACATTTAGACATGAAGATATGTGTTCCCTATACCAAAATTAACATAAAAATTCTCCACTTGCTTTATCTTGATTTTATGATCATCTTTTAGTTAGATTTCAAAGATATACTCCTCATTAACTAGTTAAGTCTCCTGCAACTCTAAAAATACTAAACACAGTAAAACCTATAAAAAAAAATTTATCTCTTTTTTTTATTGTGAAAACATAAAACACACACACCCCCACACATTATACTCAATGTGTAAACAAATAGGGAAACATGTAATTTAAAGTATGGAGATAAAAAATAATAATAAATAACTAGAGGGTAGAAAACTCCCTTATGACATTGGGTTGCCTCCCAAGTATTGCTTGTTTTTATGTCTTCAGTCTAACATGATCTCAATTTACTCGTTCAAGGTGGATATGTCCACTTCAAAGCTGCTTCACCAAATCCTTCTTCATGATGATCATCTTTATCCTGCAAGGAAGAAAAAGATAAAATGTTAGATTTAATGAATGATTTGACCCAATAAGAACATAACTTACCTATCATGGGATTTAAGCTTGTGTGTAAAGAGATAATTTTTTGTCCATGTCCATGTATCATGATCTCTCTATAGAAGGAACATCTTTTCCCATCTCAAAATCTTTAAACCTATCCTTCTAACATAACCTCTCTTTTAGAGCATTACGCTTCTTATTAAATGTATCCAAGGTGATTTAATTACTCTCTTCACTCTTGGATCTATATAACCTGCTAAAAGAGGGAAAACAAGGAGTGTGGTTAGCATAAATAAAATAAAAGTAGTTCAAAGGCTTACCTTGTATCTCATGGTCATCTTTAAGCAAAATTGGGGAATAAATGTTTAAAGATGGTCTATGGTAGATGAAAGTGATAGTCTTGGCATCCATATATTTCTCTTTATTCACTTGATCCTCATTTCTACTTTTATAAGCTCTTCTTCCACCTCATCTTGCTTTTCAATGTTCTCCATATGAACCTCCTCAACTAGCTCATCCTTACATTCGGACATGGCATCATCATACTCATAACTCTCACTTGATTTTGGAACTGAAGTACTAGAGAGCTCTTTTTGTGCTTGTAATTAATTGATCATGCTGACCACATAACCCATTTGATCCTCTAGTACTGACATCCTTTCATTTTATATAATCTGACTTTGCATTAGTTGATTTTGCCCATTTGTCAATGCTTCAAAAAGCTTCTCCATTTTTTCTTACCTTAAGGGTTCTGAAACTAGAGAAGATTCTTGTTGCAGATATTTGATGTTGTTTTTTGTCAAAGTAATCTAAGGTTGGACAAAAATTTGTATTAGAAGCTTTCACCCATGATCTAATGCAAAAGAAATGAAGTAAATTGATGGATTATAGGTGAAGAACTTGATGATACAAGTTGAAGTGTTTCGACAGATTTGTATGCCCTTCAAAGATGTCATGGTTGAAGATAGTTTGAGGAAGGCTAAATCCTAGATTTTCCTTCTCAATGTCGACCCAAAACGGAGGATTAGAATTTAGCTAACTTTTCTCAATGTTTGATCAAAAGAATTCTTATTCAAATCTCTCTGAACAATCATGCACACAAGGAAGGTATATATAGGAGAGATAAAGCTCGGTGGTAACTAGCTTAAACCAACCGAGTATCCTTCCTTAATCCAGCCCATTAATCATGGTTGAATTAAGCCCATATTAACCTTAATCCGAAGCATAATATCATTGGTTAAATGATACTAAAGATTAATATTACAAAGCTATACAATTGACTAAGATACATACATGAAATTATAGCAATACCCTAACTTACATAAAATATACTTAGGGTTAGGGTTTACAACAAGTTAATACAAATAATGAATATCATCACTTTATCTTCTTGTTGTAATGTATCATCCCATGTATTTCATAGCCTTGCATGCCTTGGAATACTTGTACACATCAATGTGTATGAACATCATCTTCTTGCAAATATGTAACAAACCTACAAGAATAACTTAAATGGTTTTCAATGTCAAGCATATAAGAATTATCAAGAATATTTAACATGATAAGCTCTAACATTAAGAAAGCTAAATCATCTTCCTTACCTTGATGATTAGTATGAACATTATAATCATTATGTTCATTGGATGCTCCTGCATCAATATTGATAATATTTTGAAGCTTCATATTTGTGTGTGTAAGGGTCTTGATATGGCATTGAATAATGATCATTCATCCACCATCCGAAGTTGGATTGATGCCTCATTCCCGAGTAGTATGTGCCTATGTATGGATCACGTCCTTGGAAACCATGAAAATATTGAGTACTGGGTTGTGTCCATCCTCCTCCTCTAATAGCTTGTGCATGGTAAGCATATGGATTTCCTTGTGTATGACATAATCCACTTTTATTAATAACTCCAGTAGCTATAGCTGCCTACGAAACAAGAGTAGTGAGT
This sequence comes from Tamarix chinensis, assembly GCA_030549775.1. Classification (NCBI taxonomy): domain Eukaryota; kingdom Viridiplantae; phylum Streptophyta; class Magnoliopsida; order Caryophyllales; family Tamaricaceae; genus Tamarix; species Tamarix chinensis. The sequence continues at coordinate 56,500,451 of CM060177.1, read as the reverse complement.
TGATTAAGTCTATCATCAAGATGACTTGAACTTACCTCACTTGCTCTTGAATTAAGATCCATGAAAAGCTGTTTGTAGCCCAAAGATCCTCTCATAGATACCTGAAAATATTAAAACTTCAAAGAAAAAGGTAAAAAGAGAAAAAAACACACGAAAAAATTCTAAATAAACCTAAAAGAAAAAAAAACACTAAAAACAATTAAGCTCTCTAACCTCTAGCAAAATAAAGGTAAAGTTACCAATCCTCGGCAACAGTGCGAAAAATTAGTGTGGCAATAGCCGACACGCAATTTAAACTCTCTTGTTATCAATTGTAGCACTACTAAATAAGGGTATCGTTCTAGGATAGGGATTGAGAGAGCTCACCTCTATTTAAATAGCTTAAGAATAACAATAAAAATAAAAACACTAAATAACACAAAATAAATAAATGAGAAAAATACTAATGGGGGTTATAAAAATAAAAATAATAAAAGGAATAAATAAAATAATAATAAAATAATAGGAAATCCAAAAATATGATAAATATGCTAGGAAAATCAAAATCCATCACGAGATTGGATCAAAATATCATATTAATTTCTAATTCATCTTTTAATCATGAGAATGAGATTGACCAATTTGTACACCAAAAGCAAGTCCATACACATTATATTAATTCCCTTAATTAATTATTACGACAAAGAACCAATATTAACCCTATTAAATACTAGTAGTATAGTAGCAACAAACAGCTCCTATATTTAACTAGATTTAATGCATTAAGTATAATTGGAAGGATGTTAATCTAAGTACCCAAACTAGTTACACAAAGCATGTCTAGTTGTACTTCCTTTTCTTGACCCACACGTATCTAAACATTTTACTACTTCGGTTAGAATCATAAAACTATTAAGTAAATTGTTATCTAACCTAGCTACAATTTATACATACAAATTATAGCATATTTATATGGCCACCTAGTAGGTAAATAATCCTACATACTATCACTAATGAGGAAACCAGAATAAGGCATGCACCAAATAAATTATACTTGACAAAATTATATATATATAAATGATAGCAATTAAAATAGAGTCAATGAACAATCTTATGAAACAAAGAAAATAAAATTATAACTCAAACCTTAATCTAGGGTTTCAATTTATTCTCTAGCAACAAATAATCATCCAGCCATAATTATTAAATTATTTACACAGATATATATATATATATATAATATAAATTAAATTAAAAATAGAGAAATAAATAACCAAAATAAATTATAGATAAAAGATCAAGAATTTATCTAGATAAAAATTAATTTTATCTGAAATAAGTTCTACCAGGAAAATTTCTTTCCTATTTTTTCACCCTTTCCGGCTCTGATTTTATGCAACTAATTTCTTTTTCTTTTTCTTTCTTTCCGACTGACGATTGATGGGGCACTGATGCCTGGCCTTCTGTGCATCGGCTGTTCGTCTTTTCTTTGCTTGGCACTCCTCGTGCCTAGTAGTTCTCCTCAGCCTTCATGCCTCACTCGTCCTCTATGCTTACCCCTAAACGTCAAAGCCTCCTGCCTAGCCTAGCCTCTGATGGCTCCTACTCTCTTCTCCTCTATTTCGTTCCGTTTTTCTCCTTTCTATTCTCGATCCCTACAGCTCTCTGCTTGTTGCCCCACACCACGTCAACCCTGCTTTATGCGGCTGACTCTCCTACGTCGTTTCTTTGTTTCTTGTTCTGGCCTTTGAGCCTTCGGCTCTTGGGCTATTGGTCCAAAGGTCTAATTTTTCTCTTTTATTTAAAAAAAACTTGCAAAATTAAATTTATTAAAAATTAATAAATAATATTATAATCTAAATTTATTTAATTTATATCATTTTATCTTAAATAATAATATTTATACAACTATTACTACTTAAGCATAAAATCATAATTATTCACCTATATTACTTAAATAAAATACTAAAAACTAAGATGATAAGGGTATAAAATGTGTCAAAATATGAACTTATCAATAAAGTCACAACTACTTATTAAATAGGTAGGAAACCATAAAGTAGAACTCATTAGTTTAATAGTGCCACATGAACCCCCTATGTAATACTAATTATGCAAATGTCACATGGGCATGTAATGTGTATCATAAGAGAAAACATGGTATAAATACATCAAGAATAAATATGATATGAAAATGGATTAATCATACCAGATAAATATGAGCTTGTGAATCATATTTGGTGTGTATAATAGTTTAGATTGGTATGTGAAGTGTTTCAGAGGAATTTAGAGAAGAGTTGTGAGCTATATTATAAAGATGTTAATATTTGACCTTTATTAAATAGGAATTTAGAAAAGTGTTAACCATAAATGTTATAAATCTTTTTGTTAGCTTTCTAAGGAATCAAGAATCAGCTCAATTGAAGGTCAAACGAAGAAGTTGTGATCTAAATACGGAATATTATGAAAGTTAGAAAGAAACACAGGGGGCCATATCTAGTATAAATACCATACAATTAGAACCCTCATTAGCATAGCACCATCCTCTTCTCTCCTCCTAATTTTTCTTATAATTACTTGGTGAACTAAGTGATTTAGGTGAGGATTTCTTTGATTCTTTTTATAATCACAATTACTTCACATCAATAAGATCATTTGTTTACCCAATCTATATATTTGAGTGTTAGTTTCTCAATTCTTTTGTGTTCTAATTGATTCAATTAGGTCTTGTCTTTTCAAATTGGTATCAATCCCCAACAATTGCAATGATCACCAAGGCCATATGCTCTTCTTTTTTTACCATTATACTTAACCATATTATAAGACAAAATAAATCAAATCATGCCAAGGGCTACCTACAATGTAAAACACCAAATCATACTTAATCATTTCCAAAATAGTCATATCATAAATCATAATCACAAGGATATTAAACTAAGGAAACTAACAACCAATCATTCCAACCATTTCTAATAACCATAGATAGGACACTAAGGTGACTATCAAACCAACTAACTAAATTATACTAAAATTAATAACACAAGGTATTTTCTCTTATTATTTACTTTACTTGACAAAATATAAGAGGAAACTAAGAGATGTATAAAGTACATTAGTCAAGTAGGAGCGTAAGGCAACATAATACTCTCTAACCATATAATTCAAAGACATAAAGTACATTGCCCATATTGGCATATTAAGGCAAAACAATACCCTTTTAACTTTGGAAACCTAATCATTAAGTATCAATATCCATTATAGGGCTCATAGGTCACTTATAGAATAGAGTAGGACATTACTGGAGTACAAAGGCGCATGAGTAAAATTGAACCAAATCAATGACTTCTACCTCTTACCTAGAGTAGCTAGCCTTAGAGAGTAAACCATTCCCGTACTTAAGGTGTTTCACTTTAAATACTAGTATTATTAAGGTGATCATAATAATCATACAATACATAGTAATTCTTACTTTCATACTTAACCATTTCCCATTCATTACTAATTAATCAAATCAACCCAAAGGTTAACAATCAAAGCTAAAGTCAAATCCAACACTAAGGCCAACATAAAAAGCACCAAGTCCTTTCTAGTCTAATGGCCTAATTACTTATGCTTAAGAGTATTAGATCATAAACGACCAAAATATATTTACAGGTTCTTTACACATTGGTTTCTTATTTTCATACAAATTTTTATTATAACTAAACAAAATGCATAGCATAGCTAAATAGATTTAAAATAAACACCTTCATAAATTAGCAACTCAACTAAAATTTAGAAGTGGTAAAATTATAATTTTTCCATTAAACCACACTTAATTCCATTTAGCAAATATAACCGTAGATCAAGAAAAATTTTAATCACTTATAACTATACCTAAACATCTCAGATCTCCAATATATCATAAATCAATATTTATGTAAAATATGTGAGGAATATAGGGTTACACTAAAACAAAGCAAATGAGGTCCTAGCTAGGACAAAATAGCCCTTAGTTGAGCCACCCCTATAGAACATGTATATATATTTCACTATAAACGATCACATTCTAGCATGCTTTCAAACATACATTAAAATACATAAATATAACATGCTCTAAACATGCTTAGAAAAAATAATATCATTACATGGTGTGTGCATATTTCTCATGGAATGAAAAACAAAGAAAACATAAGTTATTATAAGCACATGGAATAATATTCTACTATGTTATGATACATACATTAAAATGCATAAATTTAACATGCTCTTGCATAAAAAACACAAGGTCATAGACTTAGATAAATAAATATCAACACATGGTGCATGCATGTTTTTCATGGTATAATAAAGACATATAAGTTACACTAAATCATATCATAGAACCCTAAACATGTGATCCCATGATTTTAACACAATTAGTAGGAGTGTATTTGTTACCTTGTTGCAAGAAAGAATTTGCAAAAATAAGAATATAAGAATTCCGAGCTCTAGCTCTAAACTAACTTCCTTTTTTCCTAAAAACATAAAAACCGAACATCATTATTAGAATCTACCAAAAAAATTAATAAGAAAACAACAAAAATAGTGAATAAGAAGAAATAAGAGCTATACCTAAGCTATAAGTGGCATAATAAAAATACCCTAGAGTAGATAAAACTTCAGTCACTTATAGCTATACATATATATGCTCAAATTTCAACATATCATATATCAAACCTTAACTAAAACATATGAGGAATCTAATTACAAGTTAAAAAATAATAAAGTAGGTCTCAACTAAGATAAAGTAATAATTAGTGGAGCCACCACTACAACACAAGAATAAAAATTTCATCATAAATAACCTTTTCCTAGCAAACTATCATACATACTTTAAAAAACCTTAACTTATCATGCTATTTTATAGAAACCACATGGTCACATGCTTAGAAAAGCTAATACTTGTACATAATGTGTTCATATTTTTAATGGAATGACATAGAAATGTAAGTTACACTTAAGCATATCATAGAACCATAAACATGTTGTCCCATGATTTTTTACATAATTAGTAGAAGTATATATATGTGTTACCTCATCCCAAGAAAAAAATTGGAAAAATAAGAATAACGACTCTAGAACCTTAGCTCAAAAAACTATCTTCCTTTTTCCTTAAAAAACACAAAAACCCAACATCATCATTATAAGCTATCAAAAAAAAATAGTTATAAAATAATGAAAATGATGAAGACAAAGAAAGAAGAGCCATAACAAATCTTTGAGTGACACAAAAAAATACCCCTAGAGTAGAAAAAAATTTATTCCCTTATAACTATACCTAAACATGCTGAAATTTAAACATACTATATATCAAACCTTACCTAAAATATTTGTGGACTCTAATAATATGCTCAAAAATAATAAAGGAGGTCTCGACTATGATAAAACAGTCCTTGGTTGAGCCACCCCTTCAAAATATGTAAAAATATTTCTTGACAAAAAACCTTATTTTATAATTCTATCATGCCCACATTAAAAATAAAATTGACATGCTCTCTCATATAAAAGATATGGTCATATTATTAGAAAAAAAAATATCAGTACATGATATGTGCACATTTTTCAATGAGTTACAAAGAAACATAATCTACTATAATACTCCATCATAAAATACTTTAAATTGTACTTAGAATTATGTTGACATAAAAGAAATGAGTTTTGGTTTTAAAATGAGCTTGAGAATCAAACAAAAATATGAATTTTAGGGAGAGCATTCGTCCCATCAAGGTATATTGGCATTATTTTGATTCTATAGTTATGTACTTTGGGTATGGTAGATTTAAAATTTAGTGTATATCTAATTACCCAGGTGACCAATTGTGGTAGATGTTGAAGATCCCTAAGAAAAGCTCCTTATAACTAATGTGATGTGATGGTAGGAGTTGCAGTCCTACACCAGTCTCGTCATGATATTTTGGAATTACGTGCTTTACTTGTATATCGAATGTTGTGGAAAACCATGGTTTTGTGCAATTGTATATACTCGAGTCTCATTGAGGTATTTATATATTCTTGATGTTCTCATATATTAATTTTCTACTAGGTTGAATACTATGCTACTATATGACCTTAATGTGTTGCAAGATCCTTCCATGTTTTAGGTAATATGCTTTTCTAGTACTTCACTATACTAATACTACATTTGTGTGGTCATTGTGATGATCTTGCTTCTAGTTTGAGGAGCAAATGATGATTTTTAGGGTTACAACTCTTAGCTAGAGTACACTAAGGGTGATGATGTGGGCCCTAACAGGTCATTGCTTGCATTTAGAGGTTTATGATTATGCCTAAGAGGTAGGCTAATCAGTTATTATTATTTTACCCACTACCTTAGGATGTTTTTGTATTTTTAGTTATTTAAACTCTTGGCTTGGACTTTTAGAATTGACTTTGCAAACTATCAAGTTTATTATATCTATAATATTCTTCTAGGTTTATTGACTTATATTATCACATTATTATTATGATGATGGATTGTTTGTTCCTTGTTCTATTTTTCCTTGCATTAGGTATAGGTTAGGTGATGATCACACCTCTTTCATAGTTGATGTGGCCGTAACATTCCCTAATTTTTATTTTCAAATCACTTCTATATTATCTTAAAAATGAAAATTTTTAGTTCATAAATTTGGGAGTGTTATAAGTTGGTATTAGAGCCTATGGTTTTAAATCTAGAAGTTATTTTATGAAAATGTTTTTCTTTGGTTTCATCCAAATAAGTAGAATTGGGATTAGGCGACAAGCAAACATTGGTTATGGTTGGGTGTTAGCCTTAATTTTATACAATAGAACTAATTTTTGGCCTTATGTTTAATGTGCTACTTCATGTGTACTAATGGTATGGGTGGTACTTTATTCTTTGCTGACATGGCTTAGTATTACAAGGTTTTAATGGTTATAAATCAGCATCTCAAGCATTTTTTAAAGATAATTAGAGCATTCCTGGAGTGACAGATTCAATGTGAGGAGGCTCTAGAGCCACAACCACCACCTCCTTTTTTGGTGCCCCCACAAGTGGTTTGGTTTTATTAGGTCGATCTTCATCATCTTTTAGTTTTGATAATCAAGAGGACTTAGAAATTTTAGACATTGGCTGAGGGATTTTGAGAAGAGTATTCCATCTACGTGGCCGTGATGACAAGTGCTAGAGAGGTCAGGAACTTAGAGGAGCCATTGTAAACTAGTGAGAGACCTTCGTTGAGATGCTCAAGACTTATTACTATCCTACTTAACTAAGAATGATGAAGTACAATGAGTTCATAGGATTACATCAGTGGACATCTTCAGTGGAGGAGTACTACAACTTATATTTGGACTTAGTTTGCTTTGCTCCTGAGGTGGACACCAATGAGAGGATGAAGGTGCATCACTATAAGCAAAGGTTGATTTAGAGGCTCCAAGAGATGCTGGTAGGGACTCATGCATATGATCTATAGGCTCTATATGAATATGCCTTAGAGGCATTAGTGATTTCTCAAGCCTATAGTGCCCAGTTAGGGGCTATGAGAAAGTTTCAGCATAGTTAATACCACGAGGGAGAGAAGAGATTCCACACCTCTAGTAGTCATCATTTTGGAGTAGTATCCTGCTTTGGATGACAGTTGAGTTAGCCATACATGAAGCGTTTCAACTATCCATAATGTAGTAAGAACCACCTACGGAAGGATTATTCAAGGTAGTTGGTTTGGTGCCATAGTTGTTGCTGATTGGGTAATTATTAGTTTGAGTGTCATTCCTTCAGGGGCAGTGCTTTGTATAGGTAGGCACGATCACAAGGTATAATGGCACAAGGCACTACTAGTTCAAGAAGAAAAACTAATTGATAGTGGAACTATTAGGATTACTCTATAGTAGAGGATGTAGAGCCCCCACGCTTTTCAGCAAGGGCAAGGCTTAGGTAGTTAATTTAATGTGACGAGCCAATTAGATGTCGAACAACGGGTTGATGTCACTATGGGTACGTTCATGATTTCTTCCCTTCTAACTTGCTTATTGTTTGAGTCGGGTGAATCGCATTTCTTCGTGTCTACTACTTTTGTAACTACGACAACTATGGTTCCTTCTACTAGGGTAGAGACTGCTTCTTTTCCCCCATCTGGGGATAGATTTCCATGATATATGTTGTATTGTGATTTGGCCATAGTTATTAGCAAGATCAAGCTTCTAGTATACCTCATAGAGTTTGAGCCTTAGGACTTCGATGTTATTCTTGGGATGGGTATGCTCATGTGATATTAGGTATTTATAGATCACACACAAGAGTGCATAGTTATTAAGGGACCATAGGGTTCTAGGGTCTCTTCTTGGAGATGCAAGTGTAGGCCCTCAGTGAGGATGGTGTCTGTAGTGGTTCTTGATATGCTAGTGTAGAAAGGGTGCATGCTCTTCGTGTGTAGATCTTAGGAATTTGATGCCAAAGAGCTATCAATTGACAAGATTTTGGTGGTGTGGGAGTTTCCAAATGTATTTCCTAATGAGATCCCAGGGATGTTGCTAGTGTGTGAGATAGAAGTCACGAGAGACCTTCTACGAAGGATAAAGCCTGTATCAAAGGTACCCTATTGCCTAGAACCAACTGAAATGGTAAAGTTATGTACTCAATTGTAAGAGTTACTGGAAAAGAGGTACATCTAACTAAGTGCATCACCTTTGAGAGCGCTAGTCCTTTTTATGAGGAAGAAGGATGGTAGGTCGAGGCTTTGCATCGAGTATCTCAGGTTGAACTAGTTTACAATGAAGAACCATTATCTTTTACCACAAATCAAATATCTCTTTGATCATTTGCATGGAGTTATAGTGTTTTTGAAGATATATCTTATATTAGGGTATCATCAATTGAGAATTTTTGAGAAGGACATACCAAAGACAACCTTCAAAATGAGGTATGACCATTATGAGTTTACTATAATGTCTTTCGGACTCATGAATGCACTAATAGTGTTCATGGCTCTCATAAATCGCATCTTCAAAGCATGTTGATTAGATCGCTATGGTCTTCATTGATGATATCTTGTTTCACTCTTGGACTGACAAGGAACATGAATCGCATCTTTAGTAGGTTGGAGTTGTTGATGACTCATTATTATATGCCAAGCTCTTAAAGTATGAGTTTTTTTAGAGGAGGTATCTTTCTTTGGTCATGTCATTTTGAGGAAAGGTGTGTCGATGGGTCCTTCTAAGATCCTAGTAGTTTCAGAGTGGATTATACCACCAAACATCAAGGAAGTTTGTTGTTTTTTGGGTTTTACAGGCTACTATAGAATTTTTGTTCAAGACTGTTCTAGGATTTCTCGTCCTTTGACTACCTTATTGAAGAAGATGAAACACTTTTTTTGGGGCGATAAGTGCATAGAGGAATTTTAGGATCTCAAGAGAAGGCTAACTTTAGCTCCAATGCGTACCTTGATATTGGGAATGGAGGGATTCAAGGTGTATAGTGACACATCCATTTTTGGGTTAGGGTGTATGTTGTTGCAGCATGGGAGGGTATTACCTTATTCTTCTCACTAATTAAAGGAGCATGAGTAGAAATATCTTACGCATGACCTTGAGCTAGCTACAATGGTTGTGACCTTGAAGATCTGGAGATATTACCTTTATGGAGTACATGTTAAATTCTCCATAGACTATAAAAGCCTACACAACAAGAATATGACTTAAGGTAGAGAAGATGGCTGGAGTTAGTTAAGGATTATGATTTAGAGTTGACCTACTATGAGGGTAAGTAAAACATTGTAGTATATGATCTCAAGAGGATGACATCACATGCCTTGCGTTTGTTGGTAGTGTCGGATTAGATCTAGATAGACCTTCAATATTTGAGTATAGAGTTCAACGAACTCAAGGATCTTAAGCTGAGGATGAGTACACTCTCGATCACCTTGACCATCTTCGATGAGATTTGAGCTTGTCAACTAGGAGATGTCAAGCTTGAGTGGATTAAGAAGGTGATATTTGAGAGGTTTTAGTTCAACCAATGGAGGTCTCTGAGTGGATATGGGATAGTGTATTGATGGACTTCATGGTAGATTGATAAAAGACCCGTAGCAATTTTGATTCAACCTATTATGGTTGACCAATTGACTAATTCAGGGGTATTTATACCAATGAAGTCAATGTGGAGTATGGAGAAGATGACTAATGCTTATACGAAGCATCTGGTTCAGTACCATGGGGTGCCTAAGGACATTGTGTTGGAACAAGATTCCATATTTTTGTTGCACTTCTAAAAGAAGTTGCAAGCTACTTTTGGGACATAGCTGAGGATGAGCACAACTTTCCATCTAGCTACAGATGTTCAAACTGAGCATACTATTCAGACCTTATAGTATATGCTTTGGGCTTGTATTCTTGAATTTTTGAGTAGTAGGGAGGGTTTTTTGGATTTGGTAGAGTTCTCTTACAATAACATTTATCATGCAAGTATAGGGATGGAACCTTTTGAGGAACTTTATAGATAAAATTGCTATAGTCTCATGTGTTTAAGCGAATCTAGTGAGACAGTTGCCATAGGACTAGAGATGGTAGAGGATATTACTAGGTAGATTAGGATGATGGTAACCCAGGATAGACTAAAGAGTTATGCAAATCTACGGAGGAATGAAGATGAGTTGAGGTATGAAACAAATTTCTTATAAAGGTTTCACTAACCAAGGGAATGATACATTCTAATCATAAGGGTAAGCTTAATGCAAGGTTCATCAGGTCGTACAAGATTTTGGGTTTGGTCTAAGAGGTTTCTTACTACTTTACCTTGCTAGTGGAGATTTTGTCTATGCATAACATTTTCCACATCTCTTTTTTAAGGAGGTACATTTTAGATTTATCACACATCATTTAGCTAGAGACAATTGAGCTCAATGAGACATTACCTTATGAATGGAATCCGATGAGGATTATAGATTTAAAGACTCAGAAGATGCCTCTGAAGAGTGTACCACTAGTGAAGGTCTTGTGATCACGTCATGAGGTAGAGGAGGCCACTTGGGATTTTGAGGAGAAGATCAAGATAAAGTATCAAAATTTGTTTGCTTAGGTTCATTGTGCGAGTAACACCACCTATTTTAAGGGGGTGGTACCTTTTTCTTATGTATTAACCATTATTTATTGAAATATTTTGTTTAATGGCTTAGGATTACTCATCTTTTGAGCTTGAAATAATGTATTTCTTTTGTGGACTTCGAGGATGATTTAGGGGGTAGTATTATAATACCCCATCCAAAAATCCCTCAAATTATATTTAGAATTATGTTGATATAAAATAAATGAGTTTTGGTTTTTAAATGGACTTGAAATTCTAAACAAATATAAATTTCAAGTGCACTAGTGGACTGGTTTTCATAATAGATTGACAGGTGCATTGGGAATATTTATGTTTTTATTTTTGACAAAGTAGTAGACTAGTTTACCTAAATTGATCAACTAGTTTGCTTACAATTTTAGATCCATTTCTGAGTTAGATTCAAATTTCTCCCTAATGATTAAGAAAACTTATAATGTGATTTCAATTATGCTAATAAACATTTTTAGTGTTTTGGTATTTTTTTCATATTAATTGGACCATTACATGATTGTTATTAGTAAACTTGTTTTAAAAGACACTCTAGAGGTAAGCCTCCTTTATCTTTATCCCTCAACTCTCCATTTCTCTTCTAATAGCTAGGGAAGCAATTTTTTAACTCAGTCCACTCTCCTCTGACTTTCTAATCCCCTTGCATTCCCCTCTTTGATTGCACTTAATCCCTCACCACACCATCAAGTCATCCTTTATTTCATAGCTTGCCCACACTCAACCTCACCTATCTCATCCCTCTTTTCCTTGAGAATTTTCTCCAACCTCCTCTTATAATTCTCCCCTTCTAATCCATTATTATACCACACTTGTGCTATTTCTCTCTTCTCCCTTCTTCTTGTGGAAATTTTCATTAAGTCTTGAGACCCTTTCGATTTTCCCCTCCTCTAGTTTCTATTGAGAAATAAAAGTAAAGATCTTCTTTGATTTTCTCCTTTTAATTATGCAAGCATATGTTACTTTCTCTTCTTTTAATCTTGATTTTAGCTCCCACTTTCTTTCCTTAGGTAAGGAAGAGTTAAGTTCGAGAAAATTTGGAGATTTCAGCTTCCTTTTTAACACCCTATTTTGAATCTAAAGGTTGTGTTTTTTATTTCACTTCTTCTTCTTCTTATTTTTTTAGTTTTTAATGATGTTTTGGAAGAGGATTTTTAATAGTTTTACTTTGATTCTATTAGGAATTGAAGTTCTGCTAGATAGGCCATCTAGTAGGAGTTTTGTGCTAGAAGAATTGCTTCAAGGTAAGACATTGTTATCTTTAACATAATTAGGTTTATATGGTACATTAGGGTTCCATGTGTTAGTATTTATATGAGTAGAATATAATTGTGTTCCATGGTATGATTTTGTGGCATCATTATTTCCAAGTAAGCGTTGTGATATTTCCTAATTTTTTGCATGAAATTGATTGTTGACCTTGATTTGGTTAAGTATGTACATCAAAATGTATCCATGTGATTCTATGTGTAAAACTTCAATATGGTAAAGTGTGATAGAATTTGGTGCATGTTTCATAAGTCTAGGTTGGGTTTTACCTAGGCCAATTGATTAGTTCCTCAAATTAGTTAACTAGTTTTGTGAGCAGTTGAATGGTTTGGAGTTCCTCAAATCTAGTTTTTTGTTGATCAAGGTCTAGTATGACCAAACCAGTTGACTGGTCAAAAGGATCTAACGACTGGTTCAACTGGTAGCTGACTAGTTTGTTGTGAATTGTTTTGTCTCTGTTAGGCCTCTTGTATTTATACTTGCATGTTTTTACAACATTTTAATTATTTTTTCAAACATGATTGACTTAAATTAATATGAACCACTTTGATGGTATTTGAGACTTGATTTTTTTGGTTGAGTTTGGTGGCATCTTTAAACATATAATTTGGTGGTTTCAATGCCTTGTGTTGAGTTTGGTGTCATCTCTAAACACCCAATTGGTGGCTTATATGTCTTGGTAAATATTTGTTTTCAATAGTTAAAGAAACCAATTATTTTGATATCTAGAATATTGATTGGAGATTCATAGAGGCATTCTCAGTATGCATACTTAGGATTTGGTTATCTTGGTTATCTTTTGTGCCCTTAGCCTAGGTATCAAAGTGTGATAGATGTTGAAGATCTTTGAGAAAAGCCCTTGGAACAAGTGCTTGTGTGGTGGGTGAGGCATACCCAAAATTGATTGTATGCCCCCTCACTTAGATTTCCAAGTGTGGTGGACATCGAAGATCATTGAGAAAAGCCCCTTGGTACTAGTGTGATGCGATGATGAGAGTTATAGTCCTATGTTCATTCTATTGTTGTAAATTAGCATTATTCTGATTCTATGGCTATGTACTTCAGGTGAGGTAGAACCAAAATTTAGCATATGCCCCCTCAGCTTAGTGACCAAGTATGGGTGATGTTGGAGATCCCTCAGAAAATCCCCTTAGCACTAGTTTGATGTGGTTGTGGGAGTTGTAGTCCTACGCTAGTCTCGTTATGGTATATTATCATTATGTGCTCTACTTGTGTATATAGATTATTGTGGAAAACCATGTTTGTGTGTAATTTTATATCCTCAAGTCTCGCTAAGGTATTTATATGTCCTCACTATTTTCATATATTACCTTTCTAGAAGGTTGAATACCATGCTACTGTATGCTTTACTAGTACGTCACTATACTGATACTGCACTTTTGTGGTCACTATAATGATTCTGCTTCTAGTCTAGAGAGTAGATGATAATTTGTAGGGTTATGACTCTCAGCTAAGGTACACTGAGGGTGATGACGTTAGACACTAGGGGGCCATTGCTTGGGGCTGGAGGTTTATGATTATGCTTAAGAGTTAGGCTAATCGCTTATTAGAATTTTACTCACTGCATTGGGTTGTTTTTGTATTTTTAGTTATTTGAACTCTTAGCTCGGATTCCTATATTTGATTTTACAAACTATCAAGTTCATTTTATCTATGATATTCTTCTACTCTTATTTATTTGTATTGTCACATTATTATTATAATCATTTATTCTTTGTATCTTGTTTCATTTTACCTTGCATCACACATGAGTTAGGTGATGATCACACATCTCTCGTGGTTGATGTGGTAGTAACCCTTATTTTGCTTTTCGAATTGCTTATGCATTGTATCAATAAAAAATGGTCCAAAAACTAGGGGTGTTATAAGAATATCAATAAGTATAAAAGGAACAACCTATAAACTTGAAACAAAAAATGAAAATGTATTTAAAAATCACACAAATCTATTATATGGAAAGCCACAATTGATCACTAATCATCCACCTTGATCCCTGGTGCTACATGTAACACCCCCATTTTTCACTGCTAAAAAAATTTATTTTAAATTCCTTGATGAAGCAAAAAACTAATAAACACTTAAGAAAAAAATAGGTTTTACTGCTACACCTAACATAAGATATGTATCAGCCACCTATCATATGCCACATATGAGGTCGAGAACCAAGCTAACAAAAATTAGTGGAGAGTGTGTGAAAACATATTATATAAATATCAAAAGAAATTATATTATATAAATATAGGAACTTAATGGTTTGGCATGTTTAAATAAAAAAGGAATTTAAATCATGTACCTGGTCTTAACTTATAAAAATAATAGTAAGGCATAGCTCTAAACTTTGGTCTTTTAAGGACCGCTTAAAATTTTCTAGATACCCATGCTCTCACAACCCATTCCCCATATGAGGTTGATCAAATACCGACAATCTCTATAAACCACCACATGACCCACTACTTATGGGAATGATCAGGTGACTAAGAAAACTCTCATATTAGTATACTTCGTATTGAGTAAGCTACGTTAGCTCCTCAATGGTGTCATTAACAAACAAGATTCTATCATAATATGATGGTATGACTAACAAATGTCATGCATATGTTATATAAACAAGATACATGATCCAACATTATCACATCTGGCAAGTGAAGCTCATAACATAAATGATACATCATGCTTAACACCATAGCACTACGTCATATATGATAATATATAATATACAAGTAAAATGTCTAGCAAATAGTAAGGCTTCATTCATTTATGTACATAATTTCACCACATGACATTTTTATGTCCCTAATTTATTAGTTATTTATACATATCTAGGCCATTAACTCCTTTACCATTCTTTTTCTTTTACCTTTACCTTTCTCTTTAGCCACATTCCTATTCCAATTTCTTATCAAATTACCTATTCAAATTATTATATAAATACTTGTCCAAATCATCATCGAGCAATGAACTATATACTAACCCATGGTATCACATACCATAGAAGTCTACCCAAACCAAAGGACATAAAGTCTAGACAAAAGCAAAGTAATTACCAATGGACATAAGTTTGGGTTGAAGCCATGTAACCACCAATAGACATAAGTCTAAACCAACGCCAAAACCTCCTAGATAGCCAAACCCTTTAGTATCGATATCTCATAGTATATCATTAATGTCTATAATAAGTAAGAAATAAGGATCTACTAGGATCCCTCCTAAACAAAGCCCAAATATACCAATAAACACCCGAAGGTAGATTAACCCTAGTTGAAATACCCCAAAACCCTAATTTAAGAAATTATGGCAAAATAGGAATTTATTAGGGAAAGTAATTAAATAAATTGTTTTATTAAAATAAGGGGAAGAAGGTAAAATTAAGAGAAAAATAATAAATAATTTAGTTAGGGAAAATTGGGGTATTTTGCTAATTAAAATGAAATTAAGGAAAAATCATTCAAAATATTCTAAATTAATATAAAAAGGGAATTTATTTATTATTTTACTAAATATTTTTATTTTAAATATTTAAAAATACCAAAATATCTTAAATACCTAAACCAACCCATTTTTTCCTTTTTCGTTTTTCCTTTTTTTCGTTTTTCCCTTCTTTTTCCTTTTTCTTTCCTTTTTCTCCTTTCTCCTTTCTTTTTTCCCCTTCTTCCCTTGCACTTGGCTAGCCCCTTATGGCCCAACTCTCCTTCTTCTCTTCTCTCCTCCATGTAGCCCAAGCCCGCACCATTCTTTTCCTTCTCTCAAACCACCCAGTCCTCCATCATATTCTTCCTTTTCTCTTCTTACCCAGACCGTGCAGCCCAACTCTTTTCTTTCCCCCTTCCTTCTTCCCTGACCACACCTGCAACTCACAACATGCCATCTCCCTTCTCTTCACTGTCATTTTCCATTCCTTTTTTTACCCCAACCAACCCCTACACCTCCTCATGCGTGCCCTCCTTTCTTTCCTTTTCTTCTCCTCGACCAAACAACATCGACTATTTGTAGGCCTATCACCACCAACCGATGACCTACCACACCTGCACCCTCTTGTTCTCTTCTCCCTATATCATTCCATTCCTCAATTACCAATATAAACCCTCAAATGACCCTTTAATCGGATTCCTTTCCTTGCCTAAAAAATCTGCTCCTTGTGCCACTGCTTGTTAAGACGACCCCACAGCCATCATCAGCCAACACCACCACCCGAACCATATACCAAACTACTCCTTGCATCACCTTCCACCACCTCTAATTCTCCCTACACGAGCCACTACGACCGTGAAAAGTTGGTCCCTTAATCTGCCACGTTGCACTTATCGTCGTTCTTCGTATCGTCATGCACTGTCGTTCCTACTACAACCACCACTCTCCCTACCTTCCAAAACACCCAAATAAGCCTCCTCTACCTCCCCCTACCTTCCTTTCTTCCTGCCTCCCTCTCCTTCTTCCTTCCTCCCCCTCCACCACCTTCGACTACCACACTAATTGCCGCTTATAGTGCCCCTTTGGCTGTGCTACCACCACCATTCCAACCCTCTCAAACAAGAGCACCCACCACCACCACAACCACCCTCTCACTCCTCCTCTTCTAGCTTAGAAACCCACCTCTTCAACTCCTCATCTTCCTACACTACTACCGCCGCCGCCATGCACTACTGCTGGTGCCTACAAGTTACCATCACCTCTATGTTGTTGTAATCCCTCAAAAATTTCGAAAACCTATATTTTAATAAATAACTTTATTTGAAATAAAATTTGCTTGTAAAATTATTTATTTTAATTATTTCATGGATTTTAGAGTATATAAATTTGGATAAGATTATTTAATAAATTAAAAATAAATATTTTTCTATTTATCATATTATTTTATTTAAATAATTTTCCAAAACTAATATTTTACCAACTTTATCCTTTTTAAACTTATATATTAGATTATAATAAACTAAATTATTAAATTAAATAATTTATCAAGAATATTACATTTTATGATTTTATAAATTAATTTAATTTATTTCCCCTATTTTCCCATTTTTCCTTTTTCTTTTCCTTCTCCTTTTCTCCTTTTCTTCTTTCTTCTCTTTTCCTTTTTCTCCCCCTTAGGCCGCCCGCCCGGCCTACTCTCCCCTCTCCCCTGCGCGTTGGGCCTTCGGCCCGTCTCCCCCTTCTCTCCTCCTCGCACGCCCATCTCCCCAGCCCGCCTCCTTCCTTTATTTTTTTTTCTTGGACCGGCCGGCTCCCTCCTTTCCTGCGCCGGTCCAGCCGCCCCGTCCCTTTCTTCTTCTCCTTTCTTCCTCCTCCCACACCCGACCATTTCTTCTGCCATGGTCGAGCATGTCGCCACCTGCAACCCGTCCGCCACCTACCTCCCTCTCCCTCTCTCTCCTCCTCCGTCATTTTCTTCTTTTTTTTTGAGCCAAACCGGCCCCTGGACCACAACTCCCGTGCCTCTCTCCCTTTCCATCTTCGTCCCAATTTTCCCCTGCCACTCGACCACCACCTGCCACCTGCAGCGCCGATCGTTGGCCATCCCTACCCCTCTCTTCTCCCTCCTATTTTTCTCCATCCCACCAGCCCTTCATTACCACATTTTTCGGAGCCCATCATCCCCTTCCCGAGCTCCCTCCTCTCTCTTTTCTCCTCCTCCCATTCGCCCCCCGTTCTTCTTTTTCCGCCGCCCTCCGCCGCTCGAACCACCAAGCCCAGCCCCTGTGCCGCCTTCTGCCACCGCCTACTACCACCCTGCACCACCACACAGCCCCATCGAGCCCTACACTTCCTCCCTTCTCCTCCTCTTCCTTTTTCTTCCCAGTTTTTCCCCTTACCGTCAAGCCACCTGCAACCACCTCTACCGCCGCCGTCCGGCCACCTCTGCCGCCACCCAACCCACCTTTCGACACCCTGCAACCCCCTCTACAACCGCCATCCATTAGTTGGCCGAAACCAACCCTTGCACCCCTCCATTTTCCCTCCACTTTTCCTTCCTTCTCAACCCTTCCACCTCGACCCACTTCGGCAACCACTTTCGCCGCCTCTCCGCCACCGTCTCTGCCGCTTTGAAACCACCCTTAGCCTCCACCTACACCCCCTCTTCACTTCTGCACCATTCACATGCCTTAGAACCTCCCCTAACCACTCTCTTTTCTAGCCTAAAGACCCTAACCTGAAAATGATAAATCTTGCTTCCTTCACCCCTCTTTGAGCCTTTTCCCTTCTCTTTTCTGCATGAAACTCACGCTGCCCTTCATTTTAAAAAAATTTCTTAGATAATTTTTAAGGTATAATAGTAATTTATGTTAAGTGTTTGATTATTGAATAAATTTTTATAAAGTCTTATCCTTTTTAAAATCTTGTTTCTAACATAAATATGATGGGTATTATTTTTAGGTGTTGGGTTGCTAATTATGCTTGGTAAGATTTGATATTTTACGAGATTAAGGTAACCGTTAATCCTCCCTTAAATATATGGAAAAACGCATGCTAGCACATTTAGGGTTTAGTATGATTTTATGCATGTTTTGTATGCTTAGCATGATGTGTTTATGGTTTCTTATATTGCTTGTTAAAAAGAAAAAGCATGATAACTTTTGTGCCATATGTAGGTGTGTTAAATAAAGAAGGAGTTGGAATATGGATAGAAATGTTAAACACTTGTTTATGATGTACCATGTTGTTATTGCATGAATGATGTTATTGTTTAAGGGTATTTTAGTAATTATGCTTATGAGGTATATAAATCAATGTGTGTAGTTGCTAATGAGTATTATGTTGAAAAATGACAAGTTGGTGGACTTAGATGATAAAAATGAAGTATTAATATCATTATTTTATGTAGTGTTAGCAAATTCATAAAAATGGTGAATAAAGGGGTTGAGTGGAAATTTTATAAGTGAAAAGGGTATTTCGGTAATTTTTGAGATAAAAGATTAATATGGAAATTTTATGATTAAATGGTTAAATGATAATTTACAAGTAAAGGATAAAATTGTAAGTTGTGAGAAAGAAGGGTAAAATGGTAAGTTTGGAAGTAAGGGTAAAATAGTAATTTTGGATGAAGGAAGGCACTATGGTAATTTTGGAGGTAAAGGGGCAAAATCGTAATTTCATAAGTAAAGGGTAATATGGTAAATTTTATAAGTGAATGGTGAAGTAGTAATTTATAAGTAAAGGGGTAATATGGTAATTTGGGAAAGAAGGGTAAAATGGTAATTATGTATGGAAAGATAAAGATGGTAATCTTGGATGTGAAAGGGTAAAATAGTAATTTGTAAAGTAAAAGATGTAAGGTGGTAATTTTCATAAATAAAAGGATATTATGGTAAAATTTGGATGTAAGGGGTAAAATGGTAATTTTGTAAATAAAAGGATATTATGGTAAACTTGGGAGTAAGGGGTAACGTGGTAATTATGATAACGACAAAAGATAATTTAGAAATTAAATTATGATTGTAGAAGAGCAATCGGATAAGTACGATGCTATAAAAGGGTAATTTGGTGAATTAACCAATTAAAGGGCATTATGGTAATTTTAAATATGGAGAAGGGTAAATTTGGTAACTGTAATTATGAAGAGGGGTAAATTAATTATGAGGAAGGTTAATTTGGAATTTATGATAATTAAAAAGGGTAAATGGCAATTAAAATAATTGAGAGGGGTAAAATGGTAATTATGATAAAGGAGAAGGGCAATTTGGTAATTTAGCCGATAAAAGGGTAAAGTGATAATTGTTTAACTAACTAAAGGGGCAAAATAGTAATCATGATAATGAAGGAGGGTGATTTAGTAATTTATCCAACTCAAGGGTAATTTTATAATTTTAATAAAGGAGAAGGGCGACTGGGTAATATAACCAACCAAATGGGAAATATGATAAGTGTAGCAATTATGAGGGGTGAATGGTGATCTAAAAAGTGTAGGGGATAATCTTGGTAATCTAAATTGGACAAGGGGTAATTTGGTAATTATGTAACCTAAAGGGTAATACGGTAATTTGGGAGTAAGGAATGGATACTTAACAATTATATAAGAAAAGGGAAAATGAGTAGTTTGTACCTAACATGCCTTTGAGATTGTGGAATATTCATATGATTAAATAATGCTGATTAGCCAAGTAAGAGTATCTAATGATTAGTATGTCCTTGAGGGTTTCTCTGTGACATCCTGGATAATCCTCTGAATAAGAAACGATTAATGATATCGAAACGATTGAAAGTGAATAAGTATCAGATTATCGTGCTTTCTGTGATCACCTTAATTAAGACAATATTACTTAAAGTGAAAGACCTCGAGATCGGGAATGGTGACTCCTTAGGGGTCGCTACCCTAAGGACGTGGTTTAGTCCACGATTATTCTAGTATTTGCTGGTGTGCCTTTGTGCCCCAGCTAGGCCCTATATCTTACTCTTCCTAGCTCTACTGACCTAGTTAGGAGGTATGCATACTTATGGATTAGGTGTCCTTGTCGGTAGGGTACTGAGTTAGCTTTATGCACCAGTACGAGCAGGGTACCTTTGCGTCCTTGGGTTCATGGTTGAAGGGTACTGAGTAGCTGATATGCACCGGTACGACCGGTGTACCTTTGTGTCCCGGGTTATCGATCTCCCATTCGAGGCAAATAAATATGATTGATGTGCTGATTAAATAAAGGAAAGATACTATTATTGAAAGTGGAATATTAATGAGCCGGGCCCAGATGATTATGATATTGAGTACCGGTCCACCGGTTATAATAGTGGTCCAGGAGCGTGTTGCCCTGGTATGTGATATTGAGTACCGGTCCACCGGATATAATAGTGGTCCAGGAGCGTGTTGCCCTGGTATATGATTATGAGTACCGGTCTACCGGTTATAATAGTGGCTAGGAGCGTTGTGCCCTGGATGATGATTACATATATATTCCGGTCCACCGGCAATAATAGTGGGGGTCCCGAGCTCAATAAAATCGGTTATGTATGTGAATAAGATTATGGAAAAACACTAATCACTTATAGTGGAACACCATGTGAGTCGGGGCCATACCGGTCCACCGGCAAATAATAGTGGTCAGGTGCGTTCTGCCCTGTGTGTTTATCTTCCGGTCCACCAGCAATAATAGTGGTTAGAGCGTTCTGCCCTGAGTGTATACCTTCCGGTCCACCGACTATAATAGTGGGTTTCTCGTACTCACATGGATATAAAATATGATATTGATGGATTAATGACAGAATAATGGCTTAAGGCCCAAAGTATCGATCGGGACTTATAAAGTATTATGTTTGTCATTGTTATGTATGCATCTCTCATTATTTATATGTGTGTGGCTTGCATTGTGTGCCGTATGCGGGCCTGTCTTTAAGTGTGGTATTAAAGGGTTACTTAGTACCGTAGTACTGAAGGGATTCCCTTTATAGGGCCCCTGCCTATTCAATGGGCAGTGCCCTTGCAGGTATTTTCAGGTGCTACTCAAGTGGGTTACGGGAAGGAGAGTAAGGAATTTTCCGGTATCATGGCTTTTTCTCTTTCTCATTTAAATTCTTGGTTTTAAATGTTAACATTGTTAAAGTAACCACCATTGGTGGATTTTATTCCTGAAAACGATTTGATGCGCTACTCTGATTTAAATATGTTGAAGTTCTTGCAATTTACTCTGATTTATGCATGTTGAATGTCTTTCGAATTATATTTCATTTTCTTAGCCTTAGCACTTGGTACTGGAATGGTATGAGTGAACCGGTCTGGTACTAAGTGTGGCGGTAATACTCCCAAAGTTCACGTTTTTTTTATCTGCTTCCGCAATTATCTTTTAATAAAATGAAATTTTTCAGTAGTGAATTTTGGGGGTGTTACAGTTGTGCCCTAGCCTTCCCAACCCTTAAATATTATTAACACAATTGTTATTATTTTATGAGTATTAATATCATTATTATTAACATTATTGTTATTATTATTATTGCTACTACTATTATTACTATCATTATTATTATTACTATTGTTATTATTATTATTATTGCTACTACTGTTGTTGTTGCTGCTACTACTACTACTACTACTATGGCTATTATTATTATTATTATTATTATTATTATTATTATTATTATTACTATTACTATTACTATTATTATTCTTAATAATCCTAACTTCGGTATATTTTTACTATTACTATTACTATTACTATTATTATTATTATTATTATCATTATTATTCGAACCATTACTATTATTATTATTACTACTACTACTATTATTAACCTTGACCCTATTATTACTAATGTTTCCATTATTATGATTATTAGGACCCTTATTATTATCATTCTTAAGATTCAAACTACTACTACTACTATTATTTTTATCATTATTGTTATTATTACCTATATCACTATTATTATTATTATTATTATTATTGTCACTATTTTAGTATTAATAATACTACTATTACTATTATTATGATATGGGGTTATTATTAGCATTGTCACTATTATCATTATTATTATTACTATTATTAATATTAAAGTTATTATCTTTAGTAATATCAATATTATTAATAATACTTTAACATGGACTAGTATAACTACCAAAACCTATTTTTGCTAATAATAGTATGATTAGCTACTTTAAGAATAAAACCCTACTTTTACTTATTAAACTACTACTATTATTATTAACCCTAATATTAGGCTATAATAAGGGTAAGGTAGGAAATAATGGTAATTTTGGTTAGAGGGAAGTTAACCCTAGTGTTTTTCTCTTATAGATGAACCAAGTCAAAACCTTAATGAGGCATAGGATCGTACTCCAAGCCTAGTGTTGTTTTAGGTAAGGATATGGTTCAAGCTCTTTTGTGTGTGGGAATGTGCTATGCTTGTTGATTTGAGGTCTATGCTTTATATATTATATTATCATGTTCTTGTAGCACAACTTGCTAAGCATGGAGATAAGGTAAGTTGCATTTGTTTATAATATATGTAATGTGATATTATTATTTGTACTTAAATTGTTCCTGTGTAGTATTGCCCCTCATGACATGCATGATAGGAAGCCCTAAATGGTGTGATGTAGTTATGAGAGAAATGGAGAAGAGAGAGGAAAGTGAGTTAACTAGATAATGGTAATGATGGCCTAAATATCTTATGACCGATGGGTGGATAAAAAGAGGAATAATGGTAATAAATTAAGGGTTTGGACCAAAGCATGCATGGAGAGCCTAGGGTTTGCATGGGATGGTTATTGTTTACATGGGAATGAATTTTAAGTGGAAAAATTTAACTTGAGGATTATGTAAGGTAAAGGAAGACTTGTTAGCATAATTGGAGTACATTTATGAAAAATAGTATATGGGTTGGTGTAAGGATGCATGGGAGACTTGATTAGGGTTTTGGGAAGAAACCCTAAGTGATAGAAGTGCATAAGGAGGGAAAAACTAATGGAAATTGTAAGAATGGGGAATAAAAGATGAGAGAGGTGTCATTTAGAGGAAAAGTGATTCAAGTGAAAAAACATGTATTTGGGTGTTGATGGGGTGACATGAAAGAAGGGAGAAGTACTAGGGTTTTGGGGAGCTAACTAGGGTTTTTGTGATCGTGTGTGGAAGTTGGGTAGTGAGGTTGTGATGTGGGGTGTGATTCAAGGGAAGTGATGGTCTTGGTAACAAAGAAGAGTTTTGGGCTCTCATGATGAGTGGTAAAGATGGGGAGAAAGTCTCGGGGTCGTAGGTTGTGATGGATATGTTTCACGTGGAAGAGGTGATGGTAAGTAAGAGAAATGAAAGGATAACATTGTTTAGCGAAAGAGAGGTGCTAGGGCTTTGGGATGACCAACTAGGTTTTTGGGTTAATATGTTCAAAATAGAAAGTAAGCTGATGTGTTTGGAGTTAAACCTAAGTGAGAAGATGAGTGGGGGCAAAGGAGCATGAGTTGTGTAGCTTAGAGGAAGTTTTGTCCATATAGGCCAAATTAGGGTTTCTTAGAGGAAAACCTTAGAAAGTGATATTGAGTTGATCTAGAGATATGAAAAGTGGGCCTCATAGTGGAGTATTCATGGTAATGAGGAAAGAGTAAGAAGGAATGTATCGATGTACTAGAGGGTGTAGAAGTCCCAAGATATGGGATAGGGTTTTCGGGAAGTTGAGAATAAAAGGGTGAGTATGGGAAGTCTAACGGGCCATGCATGTCTAGTCGGGGTTGTGTGTGGAATAAGACACAATAAAACACTAAGCACTTAAAGTGAAATATTATCAAGCTAGGGCCTAGTGAGGTTATAATACCCCATTTTAATAAATCCTTAATTTAAATATCCAAAACTTAAAATTTGGTTAGCAGGAGTAATTAATCATAGGATTGTTTAGGATAAATATCTCATTATTATGAGTAAGCCTATAGTTATTAAATTGTGATAATAATCCAGGCTAGTGTATATATAATTAGAGGAAGATAATAATTCATAACGGTAATAACAACGATAATAATATTAGTATAGATAATGATCAAAATAGAAAGGATGGTAACAACTATAGTCTTATAATAATAATACTTTTAAAATAATGTCGATAACAATAATTGTAAGAATAATAATATTATAAATAATAATAATAATAATAATAAAGAGTGTTAGTAATAACACTAATAATAATAATAATGATCATGATAATAATAGTGAGAATAATGGTGTTAATAAAACATTAAAAGCCTAATGCTATTGGGTATTCTTGCTAACTAATTGTTAACCCAATCCCCATTATTATTTCACCTTTAATCTTAGCCTAATCACACCTCAACCCTCTTGACAGACCTCATCCCCCATGCAGCCTGTTGTCTTTTTCCCTCCATGCATACGCATACCTCACTCTACCCTGCACACCCTACATATCCTAGCAACCAACCAGCCATGCAACCCTTTTCCTCCTCCCCAAACACATCCCATCATTCTCCCTGCTACACTTCTCCCTCATGCCACCATAGTCCCTAGCAGCCCTAGCCTAACCAACCTCTCTACCCAAGCCTAGCCACCTGCAACACCACCCACACAAACAACCAAGCCCCCAACCAGTAGATAGCCTCCCTCTTCTCCCCCTGCTTGCACACATACACGTCTCTCCTAGCCAATTGCCCAGCTATTTTTCCCTTTCCCAATGTAATAGTCTGTACTCCAATAGGTAACTCCCCTTCCCCTATGTACTCGACACCCACCTACACCAGTAACCAATCGGGTTCATCCAGCCCACCCAAACCCTACAACCACCCTATCTTTTACCTACTATTCCCTTTCCTTCTTCAGCCTTCACATGTAGCCTCTCCTCCTCCCCTCTCCATTTTGGTCCTCTCCTTTTTTTTCCTTGCAAGTCCTTTCCCTTCTTCTCCTACTTCCAGCGTCGGGTGCCCTTGCTTGTAGCCTCCACCCTGCTCCCTTCCACCACCGAGCCCACTACCAAGAATCGCCCAACTTGCAGCCTTGCCAAGCCTCCCTCTCCCCTCATGACTTACCTCACCCAGTAGTAGCTCCTTCTGATGTAAGTGTCCTTCCCTTTGATGGGTGTGGTACATGGTACTTCCATGCACCTGCAACCTTGATTAATTACCTAATATTATTCTAGGCATTAGTTCTCATAGACTGTTATCTTATTATTTTATCTAGTATAGATACTAATGCATGCATAGTTGTGTGGACGGTGTTATTAATTTTTAGGTAATCCCGACCTTGTGTAAGGTGTCCTTGGAAGAGGCTTTCCGTGGTATTATTTTCTTAGTTCAAAGGTAAATCCAACTAATCCATAGATGGTAGAATCTTGTGTGAAAATGATAGGTTATTTGTCTAGGATAAAAATTATTCTAGGTTGAGGTTATCAAATAATGTATATTTTTGCCAGAAAATGAAAGCATGTTGTATTTCATCTCTATATGAATATTATGATGTGTAGAATAATATATGCTGCCATGCTAATATCTAGATGCCTATATAGTATTCTAAAATTTAGAGTGTATGCCTATGACAACATATATAGATTTTGCTAAAGAGAAATGTGCATGTTTAGGGTTGGAGTCAACTGAAAATTTGATGTGTTTTATACTAGACCTACTAATGAGTTAAATGTGTCCCTTCGATATTTTAGATAAATTTAGATGCATAGCATGTTGGCTATAAAATATAAATGTGTTTAAATGGTGATTATTATGTGTCGCATGTTCTAGGGGTATAAACATGAATTCTATATACCATATTCATCTTTGAAAGTTATTCGAGGAAATTGCATGAATATTATGATATTCTAGAAATACATGCTAGGATTGTATATGTGTACTATGTTATGACCATGCTTAGGGGTAATATGGTATTTTATCATACCAAAGAAATTATTGTATGATAAATTATCGTTAGCTATTTTATGTTAGCATTTTTATGACAAATATGCTATAGAGGTAAACCTGGTAATAAAGTGAAGGAAAATGTGGTAGTTATAGGTTGAAGGGCATTTTGGCCATTAGGGTAAAAATGTGATTCAAAGCGAATAATTTGCGCTAGTTAACCTAAGTGTTAGCCTCAAAATAATTTTAGAAATGATTAAACAAATGGATTAAATAACTGGACTAGTTAATTAATTGAGCTAGGGCATAATGCCTAACCCTAGGTCGTGGTGGCTTGGAATTGTTGCGACCCTCATGGTCCTTTGGATTTTACATTGGATGGTTGATTATTATGAGGACCCTCCTAGTCCCTTGGTTGATTTATTGATGGCTAAATTGTAATATTGTGGACCTTAGTATTCTTGAATTAATAACCTGGAATTTCATAAGGCATTAAACACTTGAAGAGAAAGACTTTAGTTTGGAAAGGAATCTCATGCCTTAAATTTGGCCCCTGAGTGCATAGCTGAGCCTTCGGGTCAAGGGGTGCATTTGTGCTCTATAGGTATTCTATACATCCTATAGAGGGTACACGTACTTAAGGACTTGGGTTCTAAGGTTTGGTATAGGCAACTGATATGTTGTGTGGCTTCCTTGGTGAGTTTTTCCCTAGAATTGAATGAATTGATTTGGTACAACCTCCTTAACAATTATTTTCTAGGATATGAGATTGTATTCCACTCGAGAATTGATATATGAATGATATAATTAGATTAGACACCCATCATAATACATCTATAATAATTGGATTAGGCATGGCTGGAACTATGTAGGGTTGCTAGGAATATCAATAATCCTCCCTATTATGCTATAAAGTATGATTGTTGATATTTTGAAATGGTTGTGAAATTTATAAGCATGTTTTTTAGTGCCTTTGCTAGGAATTTTTGATCTAACTAGTATTGTAAACTGTAATGCAGATTTGTGTCATGAAATTATGGTTTTGCATGTGATTGTATATTTTGTTTGAAGTCCTTTATTCATATGTTAATTGCAATGTAGGTATGCTACCTCCATGGAGGCATTGTGATTTACTCAATACGAGAAATCCATACTATTGCTATCACTTGTCAGAGGAGTATGTTCATGGCATGCAATGGCTGAAAGATTTTGAGGAGCATCATCCAGATGACTAGTTAGAATAAGGGAGTGAGTGGACCCTGTCCCTATTCCCCTTTTCTTGTAATATTTGATGGACCGGATGAGGGTAAGGGCAAACCACTGTTGTACCTTCGTGTGCCCCCTTTAAATTTTTTTTGAAAATTGTATGTCACTTAATTATCTAAATGGTCTTATTGTTTAGATAATCTCTCATTTGCAAAACCCTTATTTATGTATTGTCTTTCTCTCGCTTTTATTTGATCTAACTTTTTTTTAGCCTTACCACTTGGCATAAGGAAGGTGAGGAGATTGAACTTATATTGAGTGTGGCGGTAACACCCACTATTTTATAGTTATCGCTTCCACAAAATGAAATTTTCAAGTCATGATTTGCCCTACTAAGTGATTCCGGTCCATCGCCTATAATAGTGGTCAGGTGCGTATTGCCTTATTAAGTGTTTCCAGTCCACCTGCTATAATAGTGGGGGATTTTGGGCTCAATAAACCAAAATTTGCATGCTAATAAATCATAGAAGATACTAATTACCTATAGAGGAACATCCAGTGAGTTGGGCCAGCAAGGATATATTTTTTTGGTCCACCGGCTATAATAGTGGTTAGGTGCATTCTGCCCTATGGAGTGTTTCGGTCCACCAACTATAATTGTGGCATTCCCGTACTCATGTGGAACTAATATGAGAAATGTGTGAACTAGAAATATAAGGCATGGAAAGATACTAATTATTTATAGTGGAATACCATGTGAGTCGAGGCTATTGAGGTTAATTTTCTGATCCACCGACTATAATAGTGGTCAGGTGCATTTTGCCCTACTAAGTGATTTCGGTCTACCGGCTATAATAGTGGTCAGCTAAGTTCTATCCTATGGAGTGTTTCCTGTCCACCGGCTATAATAGTAGGGTTCTCATACTCACATGAAATTAATTTAAGAGATGTGTAATATAAAATATTAGTCTAAGTCTGGCATGATCTTAAGAACCTAAATTATGCTTTGTGTGCCTTACGTGTTAATTTTCTTGCATGGCCTTACTTGATTGCTTCTTGCTAGCCTTACCAATATAGTTACCTTACTCAATATGTAGTGTATTGACCACTTGTTTTATGGGTGCTGCTAATTCCCACGAGTAGAGGACCCCTCTAAATTTGTGTAGGTAGGTGGGACCATGTTTGATGCCTATCATGTACTGGATGCGTCAGGCTGGGATGTGTGCTGACCATTGGACCTACTTAGGGTTGAGATTGGATGTTGGCCAAACGCTCTTGATTCCTATTAACTAATGGTTTTTATTTTATTTCGTTTCATTTATGGTGTTGTGCCCTCTTACTCCTTTTGGAAATTTCTTCTATATATCCCACTTGGATTATAATGACTTTTAATCATGCACTCTGATTTTCATGTTATAAATACTTTGATTTTTCTTAATTTTTGTTTAATTTTGTCTAATGCTTGTGGAAACTTTTCTTTAACCTTGTGGTTAGTATGAAACTGGCCAAGAGCCGGACTTCTACTCATCATAGTGATAGCACCCCCGTACTTATATTTTCTTGTTTAAATAAAAACTTTTAACTGTAGTTTTGGGGGTGTTACACTAGTAGATAATTGAGGATTGGGTAACCCAAACCCATACACAAATCAACCATCTTTTACATTAAGTGATTAATACATTGTGCTCAAGCTTACGTGATCAGACAAGGCCCATACAATATGCAAGTAAGACAGTCACATACTTATTCCATCTTTCCCATTACCATTCCCCAGTGGGTGGGATTTCCATTAATGTTTACTCAATATTTACATAATCCATTAAATTAACCCATTTCAAGAAAAATTATAGATTGCATTACCCCTTTAAAGCCATCAAATACTTATTCAGGTTTACCCATAAAAAGCCTTTGCAACACTCATTGAGTATGCTATAAATTATGATCCATTCAATCCATCCATTAGATTGGCAATTTATGTTAACAAAGTTATTTCCCTCATTAAACAATCATATAGCTTCATTAGGCATGGTGTCAAGGTATATCCAAGTAAAAAGATCAAAATCATACAATTTGGAAAAACAAGTCAATTGGTTTGGCTTCACAAGTCGAGTGGTTTACTAACCAACCGATCGGTTGGGCTAGATAATTGATCAATTCAGGTTGACCAGTTAATTGTTTTGGCTCGGCAAAACCAGAGGTTGACTCAAACCAGCCTATTAGTTTTGGAAAATCATTTAATGGTTTAAGCATAGAGTAACCTAAGGTCGCCATAGACCTACCGGTTTATGGGTTTAGTCAACCTTTCGAGTGTTCTGAGAAGAAGTCAATCAATTTCACCAAACTAGTCAATCAGGTTTCCCTCAAAAATTACAAGAAAAAAAATCCCATGCAAATAATCCTTAAAATTCCTAGCACATCTAAACTAAAACATGTCTTAGCATGATACCAACAAGATTTTCAGCTCATAACATGAGACATGCTTCATAATTAATCAAATCTATTTGATATCCTCCAATTCATGCATTTTTCTTAGAATTCATAAGCTAATAATCATGCATCAATATAAAACCAAACTCTCATGCCAAGTTATAACATCAGGAATTAAAGAATTCACCACAAACATGCTTAACAAATTCACATTTTAGAAGTAAAAATGACTTACTTTGTGCAATTAAAACTCTTCCACAAATATGAAACCACAGCCTAAAAGATTTTCAATTTCCAAATCTTAAAGAAAATAGAAGTTAAAGCTTCATAAATTCAATGAATAATTTCATAAATCCAAATTGAAATTAGGTTAAAGATAAACAAGAATGAGCTAGAGAAAGGATCAGTAAACCAAAACTACGCTTGAATTAGAGAGAAAATAACATAAGGCTAGAGAAAAATGGAATATTTTGATGGTTCAAAGAAATGTTGATATAAGGGGTGATTGGGGCTATTCATATCCAAATAATCGGTAGAAGAACGAGTATCATTAGGAATAGATTAGAAAACACTAATTTCTCTTATTTAAATTTGAATTGAACGGGAAGATTTTGTTATAGATAGGTTGACATCCCTTCCAAATCTAAAATGATGATTTATGGAAAATAAAAAATTAAATTCACCTAGAAATGTCAAATGTAAGAGATGAAATGAACGATTAGCATAGAAGGAATCTCTTAGCTAAGCAAAGATGGATAAGGGAATAGAAGCAATGATTTCTAGAGCACTCCAAGGAGAGAGGTAGAAGAAGACAAATATGAGGTCACCCTACTCTCAATGGGTAAAATCAAACCCTAGAATTATTTTGAGGAAAATGCTTTAAGAATCATTAAAGAACACCTTAGAATGAGATTATCAAAGTTTCATTTTTATATAAGAAGGTTTCCCAAAAAAATTAAGTTTAAAAAATGTATGTTGCTCAACAAACTAGTCAATGTGTTTAGCCTACCAGCCAAATGTTCTTTCAACTAGTCGATCGATTTCCAAAAATAGCTGATCGGTTTGGATGAGAAAAAGTGCTTACCTAAAATGATGAACTAGTTAACCAGTCTCCTTGAAAACTTATTTTAATCCATTTTTAAAATTTATTCAAATTAAATTATTTATAAAACTCAAACATGGTTTTGAATCAAATTCAAACATTATAAAATATTAATAAAGATCATAACTGATCTTCAAAAAATTCAAAAAAAATGGGGTATTACAGTACTTATTTTGCTTCAATGCCTGGTCATCAGTGTTGTACGCTCTAGTCGACTACTTCACACTAAAAATATTACTCCTTAATTTTTAACCTTATTAACCCAAACCATATTCCACCTAACTCAAACATACATAATTATCATATCAGACACATATTATTTCTACGATCATGTTCACAAAACTCATCAAGATGTAATTAGGTTCTTAGTTATGGGTTGTAAAAGAAACGGGCATTATGTATGATTAGAATATGTTAAAAGATGGTATGTGAGATGTCAAATAATATGAAGATGTTGTTAATATTTAAGGGTAAGATCACATAAAATTAGGGATCTATGGGGGGTTCTGTTATCAATCCTAACTATGAAAGCGGTCAAGATTAATGAAAATAATTTAGGAAAAGTAAACAGTCTAAAAAGTAGGATAAATTTAAAATTATCAAATAATTTTGAAAAATTAAGAAAAATATGAAAAGTGGTGAAATAAATTAGGAATCTAAATATATAAAAAATTATTGAGCATAAGAAATGATTTATACCTTGTTTGAATCTACTTATCAAAAGTAATTATCAAAACATTTTTAGGCTAAATTTTTTTAAAATAAGTAGTTATTTTATATAATTACTTTTGATAAGTAGCTCAAAAAAAGACATTAATTTCAAAAGAAAATAAAATAAGCTATTTTTGTCCGGTCAACTAATACCTAGTTAACCATATGCAACCATCAAATGCCTTTTGATCCTATGAAATGAAAGTGTATTATGTTAACATGGTGATAAACTAAAGGTAAGGGATGGCTTACCATTTTTAGAGCAAATGCAAAACTATGGTTTTAAAGGGTAAACAAAGTATATTTTGGGTAAGGGTAAAAGGATTAATCAAGGTTAGAAAAAATAAGGAAAGATTATAAAGCTAATCATTAATAAGTTAGGTTTAGAAAATTTTAGACCATTATCATAATGATAAGAGCAAGAGAGATGAGTTTCAAATCAAGATCTGAACAATTAAGATGGTCATCACCAAGGAGTGTGAGTGATAAGAATTAGGGTTTTGACTTTTTAGGTTTTAAATCTATAGGTTATATCAAGGAAATTCTATAGTGGTACTAGATTTAGGGGTTAGATATAGGAAATTTTCAATTAGTGATGTGGTTTCTTTAATTGAGTAGACTAATTAAGAGGTTTGTTCTTGATTAATATTAGATATAAAAAAAAGTCATAGGTTGAGTGTTTCTTTATTCTTTGTATCATTTGAAATGATATTAATGAAAATTTTGAAGTTTCATGATCCTTGTTTGGATTAAACATTGCATGTCCTACTATTCTTTATTCTATTTGATTGTATAGGGTTGTATATATGTGTGCTATAGATAAAAGAAAATTTTATTTGAAATGGTTCTTCTAAGTCACATGACATGTTTAAGATAGAGGATCACCAATAATTGGAATCAAAATTAGGTTTATGTTAAACATCTTCCTATAGGTGTAAGTAAGATTGATGTTGGATAAGAGCTTAGGAGGATGGAAGATTGAGATGAATTAGTTGATGGGAAGAACCATTTTATGCTATGGGAAAGTATAGTCAATGATGATGGTTACAAAAATAATACTAATATAAAGACTAAAAGGAAACTCTTCGAGCTTCCAAGGATGAACACTGTATGAAGGATAAACATTTTTGGATAGAGAATAATGCCATGATCATATGTAAAGGAACACGGGTCCTAAAAGAGATGGTTATTAGGAGTCAAACCCTTATGTGAATGAATGGAGGAGGACATAAAATGGGTAATAATGAAGAGAAGAAGGGTGTTTGATCAATAAAGAGGTTTAGGGAATAATACTAACTAGTCATTGTGGTCCCTAAATGAATGTATTTATTTGAACCATAATAGATAACACAATCAATTAAGCTTTAATTAGCAATTAAAGAATTTTATTAATTGGTTATGTTTGTTAACTTTTTCATTTGCCTCTTAGTTATTTCTAAGTTTATTTCTATTTAACACCCTAAAATTTACTACTAAAAATTTTTGAATTAGTGTAAGCGTAATATCAATATAGCTGGGTGTTAATGCCATACTCTACATAAGTCTGGCTTACTATACTATCTTTATACTAAATACTAGGATTAATAGTTCAGAATTAAAGCATGATAAATAAAAAGTGAGAGAATTTTCATAAACTTAGATAAGAGTTTGGAGGATAACTTGAAGTAGATTATTAAAATAAATAAATAAAAGAACTTAATTTGAACTAAGATGCCAAAAAGGTATTAGGGTGAAGCTAAGATCCAATTAACATAACCACTCATCCTCTATAACACCCCCAAATTTCACTCCTGAATTTATTTTTTTGAAGAAATAAAGCGGAAGTTAGGAGAGAATTTGGGAAATGTTACCGCCACATCTAACACAAGATAAATGTCATCCATCTATCTCGTGTTAGATGCAAGGCTAAAACCTGTCAAACAATTAAATCCAAATTTTGAAAGCTTATCAGAGTACGAGGAATTAAAAGTCAATTACAAAGCCCTTGGAAATTTAAATACAACACTTATAACTTCCAAAGATGAATACAGTTGAACAAAACAAATCCCGAAGGATCAATATCCGGATTGCCTACTCACTCAAGTCAGGCCTTCCACCCCAAAACAGTATCCGATCTTAAACCTGCACAAGAGGTCTGCTCCCCACCATCGGTAGATCATCATAGGACTCATTCAACCAAGGTAGTATCAATACGGGTCCAATACTGAGTAAGTCCCACTACCCTATCTTATGGAAGAGGCGTACTATAACATCAAGTACATATTAAATCCTGGTACACCACGTTGATACAATATCATACATATTCACAACCCACAACATGTATCTTGCCATACACCCATAGTAACATATAAAAAATATATGTAACATCCTATTTAACATATAAGCGTGGTATAACCGAAATATAAAGTGGCTCATACGCCTCAAGTAGGAATGATCCGTATTATTAAAACTCAATACGTGGCATACTCACGTAAGCAGCATGTAGTAACAGATAATAAAAGCCGGTCATGGTCCATTTAGACTTATTTCCTTTGAATCTTTGTTAAAAGTAGTCATTTCACACCATAGTCTTTATTAATCCACGTGAGTGCGGGAACCCCACTATTATAGCTGGTGGACCGGAATACATAAACTTAGGGCAGAACGCTCCTGACCATTATTATTTGCCGGTGGACCGGTCTCCAGGGCAGAACGCTCCTGGCCACTATGTGGACCGGTCTGGCCCCGACTCACATGGTGTTTCACTGTAAACGCTTGTGACTTATTCTTTATTCTCATCAATAATATATTCATTCCACACATATTCTTTAATAGTACATGGGAGTGCGGGAACCTCACTATTATGGTCGGTGGACCGGAAAGTATACACTCAGGGTAGTACGCTCCTGACCACTATTATTTGCTAGTGGACCGGTCTCCAGGGCAGAACGCTCCTAGCCACTATTATTTGCCGGTGGACCGGTCTGGCCCCGACTCACATGGTGTTTCGCTGTAAGTACTTAGTGTATTTCCTATGGCTTAGTTTATTTACTTTGGTTTGTTGAGTACGGAATTCCCCACTATTATAGCCGGTGGACCAGAAAGTATACACTCAGGGCAGAACGCTCCTGACCACTATTATTTGCCGGTGGACCGGTCTCCAGGGCACCCCGGCTCGTGGCCACTATTATTTTCCGGTGGACCGGTCCGGGTCCGGCTCAACATCTTCCTCTTTAAGTGATTAGTGTCTTAACATATTTTATTTGAAAGTATTTTACCCTTGACAAGCATGGCTAAATATATCCACACTTATCCTCCCAGGACGGCACGTCCCATATCTTGGAACTCGTGCACCCCTTATCACACCTCGAGATCCATTTCCCTCAATAACTACACATAATAAAAACCAACTCCTAAGGGTGTGGGTTAAGGCCCAACACCTCGTGACATCAGACTCCACCCGCTATTAGCCTTTAGGGTTTTCCCTTGGAAGCCCTAGTTGGACCTATGTGGCCCAACTTTCTCTCACATACACTAACATTACTCCATTTATCACCCCACACCTCATCTCATTTAGATCCAATCCCAAATCATATCGCTTTACCCATCGATTCCACCTGTGACCCTAAAACCCTAGTTGGCTACTTCAACCCTAGTACCTTTCTTCTCCCACAAGTAACCTCTCCTTTTTACCCAATATTTCTTCTCTCCCATAACACCCATAATCATTCCTTATAACATAAACTCTCACTCTCAACCCACACCTCACTCACCCTTAATCATTACTTTCGCCTTTTCTAGATTATTAATTCTTCCAAAAACCCTAATCAGGTCCCTTACACTCCCCTTTAGCAACTCACTTCCCATTTATATCTTTTTTTTTCTTTTCATCTCCATGTCATAATAATAATCACTCTAGAATGCATGTCCTAGAGGGTTACATCATGTCACAGCACATCATAATCACCACATACGGATATCACATTCATGTCATAAGAAAAACACATACCACATATCTTAACCCTAAGCTGCGCTACACATAAAACACGTTAAGGGCAAACATGTGATACACAACAGGACATGGTATATATATACGAATCATCCAAGGCAAGTAGATCATATATCACACAAGCGGCCTTAGCTAGACCCTTACAAAACACCCATAAGAGGAGGTAAGTAGAGACTCACCTGGATCCGAAGCTAGCTAAGCGATATAAGAGGGAGAGAGAGATCACTAGCTCGTGGATCCACGAGAAAGCTTTCCTAGATCCGATAGAAATCGAAAACTAAATTAGAAACTATCCTATCAATCAATAATTCACATATTCTAATTAAATAAACACAAACGACACAAATGATCTTTCTTAGAAAACGTGTCCAAAACTTAGAACTTAAAAGCATAGCTCTATTAAGATTTAAGATTAAATATAAATCAAAATAGATTAATACAAATACACTTAGGACATTTCACATTAATTTGGAAAGCCCAAGAAAGATAATCGATTATAAGTTACTTTATCGAAAATGACCTATTCATTAGGTTTTACAACTAAATAGGTAAACCAACCATCTACATAGAACCAGATCCAAACCGATTAGATTAAAACATAATTTAAATGATTTAAAACCCAAAGATAGAAATCGATTTGATTAATGACGCATAGAAAAATTAATCAACCCCGAAGATTAGGGTTTTTAATGCCTAAACCACAAATCGGCCAAATCACTTTGATTAGCTTAAATTGATAGTTTTAAAACACAATTAAACCAATTTTAGATAACTCTAGACAATCAATTTCAACCAAACCATCTTCCGATTAACCAATTCAAGACGATCTATTTTCAAAATTAGGGTTTTAAAGCCCGAAAATACAATTCGTTAAAATCCTATAAACTTAATCAAATTGAATGTTTAGAAATGCAATTAAACACATTTTATAACATATCAAACAATCAATTGCTCAAAACCGATAAAAGAAATACACAATTTAGCACAATTAGGGTTTTTGAGCCCGGAACGCAAATCCGATCAATTCTTGCCAAAACATATCAATTGACAGTTTGGAAATGTAATTAAATATATTATAATGTAATTTATATAGTCAATTGAATAAAATAACCCGATTACACAATCCAATTTGGACCCGCAAGAGTTTTGACTTAAAAATCCAACTCCGATCAATTACGCATAATTTTCCCAAGTCAACACTTCCAATATAAAATTAAATACATTTTAAATGATATTATAAAATCAATTGAGCGGGACGGCTCAATTATATGACCCAATTTCACTACACCCAAAATTTGATCTAGGAATCAAATTCCGATAAAACCTGCATAAATTTCTGAAATTGACGGTTCCAAAATGAAATTGGATACATTTTAAAATATATTGTATTATCAATTTGCCCGAAATCGCCAAATCGGACAAATCTGAAAAATTTGGGCATAACCCGGCCAAAAATCCAATTTTTCCAAAATCTCAACATAACCATACAATTAACATATCCAAATCAATCTTAGAGCACATATATACATAATCAAACAATCAATTTAGCTTTTTATAAGCTAATTCATACCCAATTAATCAAAATAAGGGTTAGGGTTTTTCAGAAATTATACCAAACGAAACTAACAAATCAAGGCAGGTGAAGGCCGGGAAAGATGTGCTGGAGGTCAAGGATGGCTCGCCGGTCGTCACCCGAGCTCGCCGTGGCTGGTTGTTGCGCGCTTCGATGCTGCTAGTGCTGTCGCCTGCTGCTGCCGCTGCCCGCTACTGCTGTGCTTCGATCGTGGTGGCAATAGTCCAATGAGGGAGGAGTAGGGAGGAGGAGGCCGGTAGCCAGAGCAAAAGGGCAGGGAGAAGGAGGCGGCTAGGGTTTCGGGGGCGCAGGGAACAGTGGGCCGATGGGATAAAGGAAGGAGAAGAGAAGGGAGATAAGAGGGAAAAGAAAAAGGGGAAGGGGCGCCGGTCGGGGCTGTTTTTTTTTTTGGATTCACATATAGAATAAAAGACCAAATATTTAAAAATTACTATTAGACGATTTTATCTAGAATTTATTAATCGAAAATTATTTTTGAAACTATCCGAACGCTTAAAATAAAGAAAAAGGTTATATAAAGAATTTCATAAACATTTTTGGAATAATTTACTAATGAACGTAGAAATTTATATTATTTACGGAAATACATTATAAGACCCCGAAATAATATTTAAAATATATAATAACATATTTAAGTCAAATTCTAATAAACCGAGACTAATTTTAATAATTTCCGAAATCAGTTTCCGCAAACTGAAAAGCGTAAAACAGAAGAAAATTAATTTTAAAAAGAAATTCTTAATTAAATCTTTTAAATTTAAAACTTCCCAAAAATATTAACGATTTCTAAAAATGAATAAATTTAAATCGGAAATATTTTCTATAGATAAAATCATTAAAATAAATTTAACTATTTAAACAGAAATTCTATAATTTAAACAATATATTTCATCAACGAAATATAACTCCAAATTAAAGTCAAAATCACACGATAAAGTTATAATCGAAAACAAATCTAAAATATTAAAATAAGAATACGAGAAAGAACAGAAATACATATTTTTAACTGAGAATCGAATTCATAAGAATATAATAAAATCATTGTCATGAACGAATTTATCTAGAATGGTTCGCAACGAAAACGATTAATTACTTTCAAATATGAATTCGAATCGTTGATAAACCCATATAACGAATTGAAATTTAAAAAATTAATTGTTTACATCAAATTACGCTAATAAAACCATTAAAATCGATGGATCTGGATTTTAAAAATACGGGGTATTACATCCTCACTTCTAACTTACTAGTAGTGTTCAAATCCATATCCATCTCTCTAAGCTCTATATGGAAATGATTATAAACACACTTTATGCCCTAAAATAGTGATGTCCTCTGGCTAAGAGTATCTACC
Source organism: Tamarix chinensis (assembly GCA_030549775.1). Taxonomy (NCBI): domain Eukaryota; kingdom Viridiplantae; phylum Streptophyta; class Magnoliopsida; order Caryophyllales; family Tamaricaceae; genus Tamarix; species Tamarix chinensis. The sequence goes on along the minus strand of CM060177.1, from coordinate 56,461,455 downwards.
ACTACATTAGCCTTATCGTGACAATAGGTCAACTCCACATCATAATCCTTGACCAACTCTAAACATAACAAGTTTCTCAATTTCAATATACACTTTATAAAAATGTAATCGAGGATCTTATGATTGGTGTAGAACTTGGACTAAGCTCCATAGAGATAATACCTTGAAATCTTTAAAGAAAATGCCACTACAACAGGTTCTGAATCATGTGTTGGCTAGTTATGATCATGTAACTTCAATTAATGAGGATCATAAGCTACTATTCTCCCAAGTTGTATTAGTATGCAACTTAATCAATGCTTAGAATCATTCCTATATACCTTCAAATCATGTGTTCCACTTTGTAATGTGAGAAGCCAAGTTGAAGTCAGACACTCTTTCAATTCTTCAAAAGCCAAACTAAACTTCTTAGCCCAATGGAGTTTTTTAGCCTTCTTTCACATGTTGGTAAATGAATGAGTTATCTTAGAGAAGTCCACAATTAATCTACAATAATAACTAGCTAACCCTAGAAAACTACTCACCTCCTTAAAAGATGTAGGTGTTGGCTAATCAAAAATTGCTAGAATATTGGAAGGATCCACTAATACAACACCTTCTAAGATCACATGTCCAAGAAAAGCTACTTGATCCTACCAAAACTTATACTTTGGAATATTAGCATAAAACTAGTGTGTTCTTAACAATACCAATGTATGCCTCAAATTTTTTTTATAATCCTCATGATTACTAGAGTAGATAAAAATGTTCTCAATGAATTTTATAATGTACTCATCTAAAAATTGTTGAAAAATCTAGTTCATTAGAGCTATAAATGTTGTTAACACATTAGTGGGTGTTAAAAGAATCAATTTGAACTCATAATGACCGTATCTAGTCTAAAATTCCATTTTTAAACTATCTTCTTCAATGATCCTTAGCTAATGATAGCCTAATTGAAGATCAATCTTAGAAAACACCATGGCTCCCATAATTTTGTCACATAGTGCATCAATTCGAGGTAAGGGATAATGAATATTTACCATAACCTGATTGAATCCTCGATATTTAGTGCACAACCTCACACTTCCATCCTTCTTTGTAATGAATAAAACTAAAGCTTCCTTGAGCAATACACTTGGATGAATGTAAACCTTTTCAAAGAATTATTCTAGTTGATCCTTAACCTCCTTCATCTGTAAGGTTCCATATAGTATGGTGCTTTAGATACTGATTTTGCCCCTAAAAACAAATTGATTGCAAAATCAACATCTAAAACTAGTGGCATGCTTGAAATTTCATTAGGAAACCTGATCATATACTCTCAAATCACCGAAATTTGCTCTAGTGGTGTCTCAACAACCTTAGTATCTCAAACACTCTACAAGAAGAGTGTTACATTTTTCATTCAAGAGTACTCAACATGATACTTAACATAACCTTCACTGAATGGCTAAATTTTCACTTTCAAGAGGAAACTCTAACACCTTTTTATCCTTGAATTATTATACACTCTTATGTGCACTTTCTCAATGCTCAAAACTTCTTTTACATATCCATTCCAAAAATCATATTGAAGCCATGCAACTCAAGATCTAAGCCACATAATTCTATCCCGCAAAGGAAAAACAACTGAAAGAAAGGAAATAATGCAGCTCTAGCTACAAATCTTGATGACACAAAAGAATGCAATGCACTAGAGTCAAATAACATGCATACTAAAGAAGTAGATATAGTGAGCATATCAGTTACCACACTCATCTGATGCTTAGCTTAAAACTAACTAATTACCCCTAGGCTAACTAGTAGAACGAACTATGCTAACTAGTGATGGAGGAACTCTCTTGGGTTGTTGTTGACTCTGATTTGATCTGGGGTTCTGAGCACTATACTAGATCCTTAAAACACTTCCACATCCAACACAACACTCATAATCTTTGCATCCCATCATACCGCAACCATGGCAAGTCACCTTGTCACTCTGAAAATTCACCCCTTGATGCTTTCCTCTACAATGCTTATAATGGTAATGCCTCTCTCACAATGTCCATCTGACTACCCAAAGAGTAAGCCTTCTTCCATTCTTGTGAATGTTGATAACTCTAAAACTTTCTCTTGCCCCTAACTAGGCACTTCTGACCTAAATAACCAAAGAAGGCTCTATGGCTTACTCATATATCTCAACCATGTTTAGTAGAGCAATTCCAATTAACAACTCATGGTATCTAATGCCAAAACCAAACTTGAAATGGTGGATCTACATTACCTTGCTAACCTCCACCTTAGAAGAAAACTCAACCAAGGCTATAGACCTCATATAATACTCCTCTAGATGCTTCCTTAGTATAGCACCCCAAAACTTTTCATACTTCCTCATATGTCAGTGAGTGGGGTCAAACCAAGCTCAAAGCACCTCAATGAAGGGTCGCGAAGAAGTGGGCACCCCACCATTATCTTGGATGCTCCTATATTATAAGTGTGCTCAAACCCTTCGGTAATACACATTTATGTCATCCCACCTACCTAATGGGCAACCATAAGTGGCAAAGATCTTTTCTAAATTCTAGATCAATCCTCTATGGTGTTAGGTTCCTCCTAACCCTTAAAGATAGGGAGGTGATGCAGTTTGAAACTTTTGAGCTAATCCTCCAAAACGTTTACCATTACTGAAATCAGTGGCAATCAAATCTGTCCCTCCATAAAGGCACTGACTGACTCCATAAATGACTTGATGGGCTTGTAATGGCTTTAGACACCCATCATCTCCCAATGAATATGACTAATCAAAAGCGAATAATTCACCAAACAATAAGGTTCACAAAGAAAAAAAGAAGCATAATGTTATCTAGAACATATTTCCAACTCAATATCACTCACACGCATATAGGTTGGAAAATGATTGAACTTTCAACCAAAAACTCAAAGCAATTAAAAAATTGGTAAGATATCATGTGGTATCAACTCAAAACATTTAAAAATACTAGAGTTTCAAAATAAGACTCTAATAACAAGATGTGGTATTAGAAAAAAAAAATATTTGAAATGAAACAATTTTAAAACAATACTTTGATACCAAACTATAACACCCACATTTGTTTACTACGAAAGAATTTCATTATAAACATTACATAAGCAAAATATACTCAACATACCTAGAAATAATGAGGTGGTACCACTGTACCTACTAAAGGATAAATGTTTTTAATCCATCCCCAGTTGTATATAAGGTTAAAAGAACCAACCAAAGAAAACACAATAATATAGTGAGCAAAATATATAATATACAGATACCACAAGGAAAAATATTCACACTGCAAGCACAAATTAGGCTGCCAAAATAGTTAAATTCTTAGAAGAGAGTAAACTAAAAGTATAGATATAGCATAGAGATAAAACAATAATAGGGAAAAGCCTAAAACACAAGTCTACTAAGGATTTATAAGGAACTCTGGGTGTATACACTTCCTAGCCCCAAAACCCAATATAAGGTAGGCCAACTAATAACCAATCTAAAAAACTTGCACAAGATCTTTTACACATGGGATTGAGTAGGTAACCTAACAAATAGTCACATCATTACACCACATACTGAGTAAGATAAAACACCTCCATAATGGGAGTTATAACCATGCAAGGCCATGACACATTATGGAAAACATGCTAAACACTTATCATACTTGCACCATACAATTATTTATACATGCATTAGTTATATCATAGAATGCATAAGAACTTCATGCTATACTAACTTAGGTTATTCATAAATCAGCATGTTGATTATAGATTCAATTAAGCAAGTTATTTAAGCAACTCACTAAGGTCCTCCACATTCCACTTACATGGATTTCCCGTGTGGTCTATCTCCCAAGTTACATAATCCATTAGGTTATTTATTTATAAGCCACAATTCTCATTTGATTAATGAATCAATCACCACCCCATGGTCTCAAATACCATGGAAGCTTATTAAAAAGTGACTTATTTAAACACTTATAAAAATTCATGCCTCGAAGCAAAACCTTTAGCTATAAGATTCTAAATTCCAAAATCCTTAAATCAAGAAGTTAAAAATAAAAAACCTTCATATAATTCTTTTAAATAAATAAATAATAATTAGTAATGAAAATAAATTACCACCTATAAGAGAATCCGAGGAAAAACTAAGCTAAAATCAAAACTCAACTTTTTCCAAATCTAACTCTTTCATATTGAAGAATAAAATAATAGAATTCTAGAGGAAGGATCAAAAGAGATATATAACATAGAGTACATGTACGAAGTGAAGAAGAGTGGAGCACAAGTGTTGAGAGAAACTCAACTCATTTTCAATATCTAAAAAGGGTAAGAGAGAGATAGAGAGATGATTTGGGATATTTATAACCAATGAATTAGTCAAGAAATGAACAAAATAGGTGGAATGAATCAAAACCCAAATTTTACAAATCAAATTCAGACCATACAAGGCTGATTTATCAAGAACATAACTTACTTTCTCTTAGAGCTTTAATGGTAATTTTTGGGGAATGTAAGTTAAAATTTTCTAGAAAAGGGCCATACATAATAAAGGAATGAACACATTGTGGTGGGAAACAAATCCATCAGTTATGCATGGGTAATCTAAAACAAATCATTTGTCCCTAATTTTTAAAGCGGAGAGAGCAAGAAGAAGATAAAGGATAAGGTTATCCTACCTTTTTTAGTCAAAATGAAACCTCATATCTACTTGAGATAAGGAAAAGCTAAGGATATTTCTAAAAATGGTTACCGATTACTTGGGAAGCAATTCAAAGTTGGAGTATTATATTCAAATACGTTAGAAGATTTTTTTTTTAAATTGAGGCTCTAAAAGTTACTTAGCTAGATAAACCAAGTAATCAATTTGATTAAATATTTAATTAGTTTTAAAAATAGTTGATTTATTATTACAAATCAAACTATAAGCTTAATAATATAGACTAGTCAATTGGTTCATAGAACTTGTCGATTGACCCATAAACAAACTTATTTATCTCAAATTTCCAATCCTTTTACAAATTCATTTTTAAATGAAACCCAAAATACAATTCTAAATTAAGACCAGTCATTATTAAAAATCCATTAAGTGTAATAATTTTCTAATTTTGGGGCTTTCATACCAACCTATAACACCTCAACTTTTTACTAATGAATATTTTTATTCAAAAGCATTACAAAAGTAGAAAATAGCAAACACAGATAGAAAAATTGGTGTACTACCACCATACTTAACATATAATAGATGTGCACCACCCATTCTATGTTAGATACAATACTAAAAAAAAAAATCAAGAGTATGATTCACTAAAAGATATAATATACAGATACCACAAGAAAAACGTATATAAAACAAGGCGACATCTATTCCCCAAAATATCTTAATTCTTAGGTGAGAGTAAAGTGGAAATATTAAACTACATTAAATATAAAACAATAATAGGGAAAAGCCCAAAACTCTTGTCTATTAATGACCTATAAAGATCTCCAAGCTTAGAGGCTTAAGAGTGTGGACACCAAGAGTTCCTTGTGTAGCTTTTTTCTCTCAAAATATCAACCATACCATGTGTTGATCACTATTTAGACATAATACACTTTATTTTCTTAAGATGAGGACCATACTAAGGGATGCATTAGGTCAAATAGGTGATGTGTGATTGGCCCAAAGTTGGTTATTTTAATTTCTTTTAACTTGAAATCATTTCGTATGCTCAATATTTTTGACATATTTGGATACTCAATTTATTCCACCTATTTTCCTATTTCTTTCTTATTTTTTGGAAATTATTTGATAACTTTCAAATTTTAACCTTAATATTAGACTTTACATTTTTATGAAATTATTTTAATTAATCTTAACCCCTTTCAAAGATAGGGTTGATAATGAAAAAGCGTCAATGCATCCTTAATCATATATGATCTTCTCCTTTGACAATCAATCATAATCTTAGCCATAATAAAATTCTTAGATTTCTCAATTACTTTCTTAAAACCCTTTATATTTTCTAATCATATGTAATGCCCCAATTTTTTTAAAATCTAATTAAGGACCTAATTGCAACTTGGTGTGCTATGTTAATTTGATCATAGAAATAATAGGTGGATAATGTGTTGTAGATGTAATAATTATGTGTGTCAATAGAATTAGGTTAACAAGGTTAAAAATAAAATATTACAATTTTTAGTGTAGGATGGTCAATTAGAGCCTACGAGATGGATGACTAGGCATTGACAAAAAATAGCTACCACTAGGGATCTGACTAAATGTTCGATGATTGATTGGCTCTTGTCAGACCCGTGGGTTGTGTGAATTTTTTTTTTAAAAAATTATGAATTTTATTGCTAGGAAGAAAGTAAGGTGTTACAGGCTAAAGACCAAAAAGCATCAACTACATGAATTCTATAACTATACTTAGAGTTCCTATGGCCATATAAACATCTATGAGACACACCTATGGCTATGGACTTGATAAGAGTATTCCAATTACAAGAGACATTGATAAAAATTTTGTAATTTCTAGCCTTCCATATCTCATAGATAGCTGTGATAAGTAAACTTCATAAAAGGATCATTTCTGTCCTCGATCAACCATGATTGAAACTAAAATCTTTAAGCAATTTGCTCCACGTAATGGAAGTATGTCTGAGTCTCTTGATACGGTAGATTGTGTGAACCATGCACCCCATTGCCGAGCAATGTACAAAAAGATGGGGAATGGATTCCTGATCAGCACAGAAAGCACATTGTTGATCTGCCATAGGGATGAATTTACTAAGGTAATCCTTTATGGTCAAACGCCCAGTTGCTACTAACCAAGAGATAATTTGGTGACTGGGGGCTGCAGGGTTTTCCCAAATTATTTTCCACCAAACACGGCTTGGGCCTTTTTACCTTAACTTTGAATAAACCTTTTGAATGATATAAGGTGTATGATGTGGGATGTTCGCAAAAATAGGATGAAGAGTATCCCTTAAGCTTAGTATACTCCTCACTAGCCAAGATGCTGCAGCTGGTATGTCAATGTCCCAGGAAAATCTTTCTTTGATACATCTACTATGTATGCATTTGATCCATAGTGTGTCTTTTTTTAATGAGATGCAACATGTGTTTTCCAAGAGTAGAAATGTTCTAGGTACTTATATTGATTAAACCAAGGCCACCTTCATTCTTGGGGAGGCAGTAAGAATTCCAAGCAAAAGGGGCTTTATAAGACATAAAGGTGTTACCAGTCTATAAGAAAGACCGACAAGTAGAAATAAGATAATTAAGGACCTTCTTGGGTAAAAGGAATACCTAACTCCAATACATTTGGATACCAAAAATAACCTATTTTATCAATTAGAGTCTTTCAGCATATGATAGTAGTTTGGTTGCCCAATGGTTCATCCTATGCAGAACTTTATCCATAAGAGAGACCATATCATTAGCATTAAGCCGTGTATCCCCAATAGGTACCCCAAAAATATTTAAAAGGTAAAGAACCTTGTGAAAATGTCAAAAATTGCAATATGTGCTCTTTGATCTGATGTGATACACCTCCAAATAAAATAGAGCTCTTATGCGGGCTAATGGTCAACCCAAATGCGTTTGTAAAGACATAGAACTTCTGCACAAGGGCTTGGATAGATTGTATATCCCCATGATAGAAAAGTAGCATATCGTCTGCAAAAGATAGGTTAACATTTTCAATTTCTTACACTGAGGGTGTCCCTTAAAACTTGGTTCCTGCCATAAAATTTTCATCATGCAACTGAAATATTCCATAATGATAACAAACGGATAAGGGGAGAGGGGGTCTCCTTGCTTTAGACCTCTCTTCCCTTCAAAGAGATCTAGTAAGGTGCCATTTATGGAAATGGAATATTTGACACTAGAGACACATACCATAATAACCTTAATAAGATGGAGAGGAAAATGAGAAGTTAACAAAATTTTCTCCAGGAAGTCCCATCTTACAGAATCATAAGCTATGCATAGGTCAATTTTCAACATGCATCTTGGGGATATATGCTTCCTTCAATAGAATCTTTGAAGCTCATGAGCAAGTAAAATGGTTTCCCCAATTGATCTGCCTTTAATAAAAGTAGATTGTGAATGATTAATAAAACTTAGGAGGATGAGTGAATTCTGGTAGTTAGGGTCTTCATGAAGGCTTTGTATAACACAGTGCAACATTCTATAGGCCTGTAGTCTCCAAGATTTTTAGCATTGGGGATTTGGGTATAAGAACAAGCAATATGGAGGTGAGGAAATTGGGAAGGCTTGCTGTGAGGAAAGATTCATTCAGGGCCTTTCAAATATCATCTCCAACAATGTCCCAGGAATTTTTATAAAAGCTGGTTGTGAAACCATTAAGACCTAGGGCTTTTAAGTCACCAATGGAAAAGATAGGATCTTTTACGTCTGTCTTTATGAAAGGATTAAGTAAAAGATGTTGCTGATCTAAAGAGAGAAGGGGCCCTTACTATAGAACTTACTGAGATAATTCCACAGGATGAGTCACTAGTTGATCAAAAAATTGAATATAGTAATCCCTAAAAGCTTTTAGGATATTATGATGATCAAAAATCCAAGTTCCATTTGCTCCTTTGATCTTGGTAATCAAATTTTTTATTTGCTTTGCTTTAATAGTAGCAAAAAAGAACCTATTAGTAGCATCTCCTTACTTAATCCAATGAATGGAAGCTTTTTTCTTGAGGAAACTTTCCTCACATTGAGTAAGGTGATCATGGAGTTGTAATGCTTCTCTTTCCTTATACTGGAACTCCATGTTTGAAGGATCAGACCTGAGAGAAATCTGAATTATGCTAAGTATCTATGTCTAAGATGTAACCCTATCAGTTATGTTACTATATTGTTTCTTGTTCAACTCTTTGAATTGAGCCTTAAGCATAAATTTTTTTTCTTTAAACCTGTACTGACCTTACCTTCCTAATTCTTAGACCAGACTTGTTTAAAAATTTTGAGGAAAGTAGGAGCATTATACCACATGTTAAATAATTTAAATTATTTCTTACCATTGTTTGAAGGATGTTTAAGACCAATATGAGCTATATAGTGATCTGAGAAAGGTTCCTTAGTAAAAGATACTGTGGTCTGGGGAAAAGTATGAAGCCAGTTCACATTAACTAAAACTCTATCAAGTTTATAGAGAATACGATCAACACCCATACGTCTATTGCACCTAGTGAAAGTTAGGCAAAAAAAGGTAGGTTCATGGAGAATAAGATGGTGGAGGAACTCTTTGAAATCAGTAATATCCTGATGATGAGGCATATAACCTTGGAATTTCTCCTCGGGATGGAGAATGACATTGAAATCCTCCATGATAAGCCAAGGATCAAAAGATATTTCCTTGGACATTCCTTTTTAAGTAAATATTTATGTTGTTTTAATTTTGTAGGCCATTCCTTTTGTCCTTATTAGCTTTATCATGACCTTTTCCACCTTAGATTAGATTTTTGCTTGTTCCCTTACATTTTTATAAAATGTTAGCCATAATTACTTCACCTCACCTCTCACTCATTCTCTTATAGTTTGTACTTATACCCAACCCTTTATTCATGTGTTAGTGAAGCATCCTTTCTCTTCCATATTGACTTATAAACTCTATATTCCCATTTTCACATTCATTTATTTTATTCCTTAATTTTTCTTCATTCCTTATGTCTAGTGCTACCTTTTGTCTCCTTTCTTATCTTTTAAAGATTAGTTAAATGTTGAAGAACACATCCCCTTTATTTTTGTTTTTATAACAAATCTTCTTCATCTACTTTTCTCCATTTTTCTTACTTGATATTATTCCTCAAATCCCCTATCAAGCCCTATGATATTTTTCTTAAGAATAAGGGTGTTTGATATAGAAAAAATTTGAAGGGTTTCTTATCCATACGCTACACTTTTTGTGTGCTACTCATAGCTTGGGTATGAATCCTCTTTCTTTTGATTCTTTTATTTTTATTATTCTCTTATTATTTTTTTGTTGTAAAATCTATGATGTTGGATAGAATTTATGTTTTTAAGGATAAGAAAGATAGGTAGAAGTTAGGGTTTGTTGTGCTTTTATTCTTATTTTGGCATATATTTTTTTTAAAAGGAAGTAACATGTGTGATCCTTAAAATTATGTAAAAATGAATCAATAACATGTTTTGGGTTCTATGATATGCTTAAGTGTGATTTATATGTCTTTGTAACTCCACAAAATGTATGCATGCACCATATACTAATATCAATTTTTTTAAGCATGTGACTATGTTATTTTCTATGCAAGAGGATGTTAGATCTATGCATTTTCATGTATGTATGATTGCATGTTGGGGTAAGGTTGTTCATGGTAAAATAGTTATGCATGTGTTGTAGGGGTGGCTCAACTGAGGGCTATTGCATCTTAGATTTGAGCATGTTTAGGTATAGTCGAAAGATATTCAAATTTTGAGCTTACAATTAGATCTATCACATATTGAAATTTAATCATTTTTATGTATAGTTATAAGTGATTAAATTTTTGTACATTCTAAGGGTATTTTTATTGTGCCCCTCATATAATTGGTATGGATCTTCTCTCTTTTGATTCATTATTTTTATTATTGTCTTTTTTTTTGTTATTGTGGTATATTCTATTGATGATATTCACTTTTTTTGTTTTAAAGAGAAGGAAGATATTTTAGAGCTAGGGTTTGTAGTGCTTTTATTCCTATTTTTGTAATTTTTTTGTTCGAAGGAGTAAGATGCAAAAACTTTGGAATAATCTACCTTGCTTTTGCCAATGATGTTTTGTAAGGGAGATGTAGAATCCATGCAAGTGTTGATGGATTTATTAAAGGAGTTTAGTAGCCGTTCTAGTTTGTAAACAAACTATGATAAATCAGAGATATACCTGGCAGGTCTAAAACTAACTCTCAAAGAGAATATTATTGAGATCAGTAATATGACTCTTGGTCAATTACCTTCTACGTATCTAGGGGTCCCTCTTAGCCCCACCAAACTTAAGATAATTGACTATGATGCTTTTAATTTAGCCAAAGCTAATGTAGGAGCAAGATGGAACAACAAAATCCTCTCTTATGCAGGGAAAATTTAACTAGTTTGATTTGTGGTGCAGGGCAAAACTGATTTTTGGCTCAGTATTTTTGATGTTCCTTAAATGGTTATTAGAAAAATCCTAAGCCAATGTAGAGGTTTTGTTTAGGGTGGAACAAAACCGCTCATTGTATGGGATGATATGTGCTTACCAAATCATGAAGGAGGATGTGGTATGAAACAAGTCAAGAGCTAGAATATTACACTGATATACAAATATTTTTGGCATATACAAAGCAAGAAAGAGTTATTGAGGATGAAATGGATGCACCAAGTGTACCTATAGAAGTGTGATATATAGTCTCTTGTACCTAGCTAGGATACATCTTTGTTAATGAAGTTAATATGTAAGATTAAGGACAAGCTAATTAGTAAATCGGGTACATGGGCAGCTACTACAGATATGCTCATTGGTTGTGCATATGTAGGGAATTTCTCCATTAAAATTGCATATTATGTGTTCAGAAGGAAAGGTGAGAAGATGAAGAACAATCTCATCACCTAGATCAATCTTTATATACAAAGGTAGGGGATTGTACTTTGGCTTGTAGCTAAGGGGAAACTCGAAACCAAACATAGGCTTACCTATCTTAACATCTCTCCACTCTTCATACTCTACAGGCTAGCTAGTGAAACCCACACCCACCTCTTTTTCCAATACCAAGTCACTCAAGGTATATAGACACATGTTAGAACATGGATAGGGATTAAAAGTGGTTGCACCACTCTAGAAAGAACCATAAGGGCCATAAGAAAATGTAAGAGAAGGAATCCACTTCACAAAAAGCGAGGATGCTAGCTCTTGCTGTAGCTATACACCATGTTTAAAAGACTAGGAATTTTGCTTATTTTGAAGATATAACTACTAATATTGATACAACATTGATGAGAATTAAATTAGATGTGTATGGGGTTTTAAAAAACAAGAAAAATCAAGCCCACTATACTTCTAATTTTAATCCTTTTCTTTCTCTTTTTGTTCTCATCTACTTGATGGATGGCCAGAAAGGATGTTACTTCATTTGGTTAGTTCTCTAGGCAACCCTGTTTGCTTCTTTTTATATATATCCCAGGTATACCTAGTGCCTATGTATATAGATATGGTTTATAAATTTAAATCATATTTTTACCTTTGATAAAAAAAAAGAGTTTGATATATGATGTATTGAGATTTGAGCATGTTTAGGTAAAGTTATAAGTCATTAAAATTTTTCCTTCTCTAGGGGTATTTTAGTATTTTCACATAAAATATATAATTTTTGTGCATGTATGCTAAGTACATGTTATATTATGTTAATCTTGAAAAGTAGATGAAATGTTGAATGCTAGATATTCATGGTTAGGGTTTTATGTGCTAAGTGCGGTTGTGTATGTTTTTGAGGCAAAATTGTAATTTTTCACTTCTTAAATTTTTTTCTATTGTAAATTTATGAAGTTTATATTTTGAAGCAATTTAGCTACACCATAACATTTTTTTATTTCTAACAACTAGTAATGAGAAATTGATAAGTGAAAACCCCGTTATGGTATTTTTGTCATTTACGATGTAATACTCCAAGGTATGAATAATTCAAGTAGAATGTTGTTAATGGATTCTTAGGTTTACCTCATTATTGAATTTGACTTTTATTTGGCTTATTGACCTTTGTATTGACTTAAAAATTATAAATAAATTGAAATTAGTTAAGTATGAAATTGGGATTTTTTGTGTATTATGTGATAATTATGATCGCCTAATTAATATTAATATTTGAGTTGAATACCTTGAGTTTGGAAATGATTTACTCTCTAGTGTTAGCTTCTGTAGAGAAAAACTAGGAGTCCTTGATTAGGCTTAATTTTACTAGTGTTCCTTAGTGCCCTAGTAAGGTCGTATTCAATTCTACAAGAAATTTACAAGACCTATAGGGCAATTTGATGCTTAATGATTAGGTATCCTAAGTCAAGCAATTTACCAGACCTATAGGGCAATTTGATGCTTAATGATTAGGTATCCTAAGTTGATAGGATAATATGTTGCCTTAGTATGCCAATATGGCCAATTCAATTTATAAGTCCCCAGGTTGTATGGCTACAGACTATTATATTACCTTGTGCACCAATACAACTAGCGTAATTCATAAATCTCTTAGTTTTCTATTATATTCCATCAAGTAAAGTAAATAAAAAAGGAATGCAACTTGTGTGATGACTTTCATTATAAATTAGTTTATTGGTTTGATAGTCACCTTAGTTGCAACATCCCAAAATTCACTACTTTTTTTTTTAAAGTAGAAGAATTTAAAATTTAAAAACCTGTGAATTCTGGGGATGTTACCGCCATACTTAGTACCAAACTGGTTCTCTCCAGCCGTTCCAGTACCAAGTGCTAAGGCTAAGAAAAGATTTACATTAAACTTAAACCAAAAGTTTATGAAAGAACTATAAGGATCATAACACCAAAGATCAAAGTACGAGTAAAGGATTGTAATTCATATTCAAAAGAGAGATAAACTTACAACCGATAAAATGTTCATTTTAAAATACGCAATACAAGTAATAAATCACAAGAGAGTAAATCTGATATAAAAGAAATAACAGAAGAAGATAAAATAACAAGAAGAGTGAATCTGGCCACAAGACTCTCGAACTTGGAGCCAAAAATACTCAACACATAGCTCTACCTGATGTCTCGCTCACCTGCACAAAGTTAGAAAGAACAACTACTCGTGGGAATGAGGAGTGCCTATAAAAAGGGTGATTAGTATGTTATGTACTGAGTAAGGTAACCGTGCACCAAGGCCAATACATAACAACACATAAATAACGCAAAAGAAATAAAAGAGCATAATCCATCAAGATAACATAATAACGTATAATCATTCGGGTAGATACATAAAGGCCCATTTATAATCCCTATTTTATTCTTCCATTAGACTCTCCCATGCACAACCATAGATTCTCCCACTCCTTTTTTTATTTAAATCCCTATTTTATTCTTCCACACATGGATCATTAAAATACTTAGGTCAACTCACATCCCTTGATCAACTTACTCCTCTTTTGTCAACTTACTCCTATTGGTCAACTTCTTTCCCATTTTCCATTTTCAACCTTTTTCCCACACAAAACCACTTTTATACATCCTCACATGTATGTCTGAAGGGTCACGAACCAATCATCACATACCACAATATTTTATCACTTATACAGAATACACATGCCATATAAAAACACAAGAACATGCTTCAACTCCAAGTCATACCACATACGAGATGATCACAATGATAAACATAGGATGAATAATGTAACACCCCAAAGTTTACCCTTTTTTTCACAAAACCTTTAAAATTTAAAACTTGTAAATTCTAGGGATGCTACTGCAACACTTAGTACCAGACCAGTTCACTTTTACCGTTCCATTATTAAGTGCTAAGGCTAAGAAAACATTACCACCATCACACATTAATACATAGATTAAAGTTCGTAAATAAATAATCAGAGTATGCATAAATTTTACATAATTCGAAATACAAGAGATAGTTCTCGAGAGAAGAAAAATAGTTACAATAGTAAAATTGTTTCTGGAGTTTTAAACATAGTAAAAAGAGAACAGGAATAATAATCTCAAACATGGAAGCACGGCCACGCCACTCCAGGACCCAATCCAGCCCAAATCATCACTGAGCCCCACCTGATGTCCCATAGACATCAATGGCATCAAAGAAGGCATCACCTACCTACAACATGTCAGACGGGCCTTCTGCTTGTGGGAATGAGCATCACCCATGAAAAGGGTGATCAGTACGTTACATACTGAGCAAGGTAATCGTGCACTAAGGCCAACTTACAAAATTCACACAAACAACGTATAATAATAAAGGAGCATAAAGTTCAACATAATAACACAAAGGTAAAATGAATGCTCAGGTGAAAATGCCAACATTCAATATAGTCAAAATTAATTACTTCATCAATCCTTTATCGAATTTATTTTCACACCATGCTCTTTATCAAGTCTATACGAGTATGGGAACCCCACTATTTTTTCCAGTGGATTGGTCTCCAGGTCACTTTGGCTCCTGGCCACTATTCTAGCCAGTGGATCGGTCACTTAGGGTACATGCCCTACCACTATTATATGTCGGTGGATTGGTTTGGCCCCTTTCCTTGCATGATGTTCCACTGTAAGTAGTTAGTGTATTTCCCATATCTTAGCAAAATGTAGGGTTTGGTTTATTGAGCTTGGAATCCCCCACTATTTTAGCCAGTGGATTGGTCACTAGGGTAACATACCCTACCACTATTATACGCTAGTGGAACGATCTCTAGGATACTGTAGTACTTGGCCACTATTATGCTAGTGGATCAGTCTCAACCCAGCTCAATATCTTCCACATTATATGATTAATGTTTTAAGTATCTTATTCAGAAGCTTTCACCCAGACATGCATGTCTAACTACTACTATTCTTATCCTCCAACTCTAGTTAACCACTCCAACCCTAGTTAACCACCACCACCAAAGTTAACCATGGTATACCCTAACACCCATGCAAACCCTAACTCCATGAAAATTCTACTTTCATGCAAACCCTAGCTCCACGTAAACCCTAATTCCATGCAAACCATAATTCCATGCAAACCCTAACACCATGCAAACCCTAACACCATGCAAACTCCAACTCCATGCAAACCCTAACACCGTGTAAACCCTAACACCATGGAAACCCTAACATCATGCAAACCCTAACAACACCATGCATGGTCATATAATACTTAGATCGCTCCCACATTAATTCAAACAATAACACTACATTCCACGACCTACATGCATGTCTTAGGGTTCGCATCAATTCACTTTAAAAACACAACTCATACATATCATATGCATGCCATAAAATATCATATGAACATACCACAACTCCACGTCATAGTGCATATATAATAGTTATAAAATACACATAAAATGCCCCATATTTCATATCACATGGCAACCAAAACATGTAAAACACATTACACACAAACAGCCTTAGTTACACCCTTACCTAAAACATCACCAGTCTTGGAGCATACTCCTATACCTCTTTAGGGATTTGACTGGTCTCACCTATTATGAGGGAAAAACTAGAATTAGGTTCCCTCCGAAAAATACTATTATTTGCTAACTTATCCGAAGACTAGGTTTTTAAATAAAATAATACTACACTAATAATAACTATATGAAATGCTACTAAAAAATACTAATAATAATATTAATGTGATTTAAAACGGATGGTGATATAAGGGTTTCTAATCTCCACCAAAATAGTACTAATAATGATAATGATGATGATGATGATGATGATGATGATGATGATGATGATGATGATAATAATAATAATAATAATAATAATCATGATGAAGATGATGATGATGATGATGATAACTTAAGCCTAAATAATACAAGGTAGGATTTTCGACCCTACCTCCAAATAGTGAAGGTACCATTTAATAATAATATTAATATTATGCTAGGGTTTTGCTCTCTCCTCTCTCCTAGGGTTTGAGAGAGTTTCGACCATGGCCAAGAAGAAGAGATCTTCACCTGGTACTAGAACACAAGAAAAGTTGGATGCTAAGGATCAGGACTGTGGAATTAATGTGGATGGAGTTAAATCTGTGGTGGCTGCAAATGAAATCTCAGAATTTCCAGAAAATATGGCTGCAGGAGATAGCGCCCATATCCTCCCTAATGAAATTGATTTGATCGACGTTAATTTGAATGTTGATTGTCAGGGAAATATGAGGGTAGGACATGTTATCCATCCGTCTACCCAAGGACTCTCCCATGTAGATATTTACGATGCAACAGTAGACCCTCTGGTCAATGCAATTGACAGTGAAGGAGTTCATCCTGAATCCAATACCAGAGAATCAGTGTGGAATAGGCTTCAACCAGCATCACCCCCACGATCATCATGGAGAGATGTGGTTATTGGTAACAGAAATCCTAGTCATGGACAACATCTGGACTTTCAACATCCTATATATGAAAGGGGTAGGGTGATTGTAAAATTGGATAGGGAAAAAA
The DNA here is from genome assembly GCA_030549775.1 of Tamarix chinensis. NCBI lineage: Eukaryota > Viridiplantae > Streptophyta > Magnoliopsida > Caryophyllales > Tamaricaceae > Tamarix > Tamarix chinensis. Next base: position 56,444,332 of record CM060177.1, on the reverse strand, counting down.
ATCTGAAGCAGCTCTTTGGGCTAACACTTTGATTAGGTTTGTTTATAGACAGACTCCATCTTTCACACAGATGCAGAATTTTATAATGAGGCAATGGAATGCAGTTAAGAATCCTCAAGTTATTTTGCACACTTCTGGTTTCTTTTTGTTTAAATTCCAAACTCAGGAGGAGGTTGAGTGGGTTCTTAGCCAACATTCGATGTTCTTTAACAGGCCTTTTGTCTTAAAAAGATGGCATCGAAGATTGCAATTTAATCCAGATGAGTTGCAGGTGCTTCCCCTTTGGATTAAATTTCCTAATCTGCCATTGGAATTTTGGTCCAAGAGCTCACTTAGTAAATTAGCAAGTGCAGTAGGAAACCCTATCTGCACTGACTCTATAACTGCATCTCGAGATAGGGCCTCTTATCCAAGGATATTGGTAGAGGTGGATGTTAAGAAACTATTGCTGGAGTCTTTCATGATTTTGGATCCAGAGGGGATAGAGATTGAACAAAAAGTAGAGTATGAATGGAGGCCTTTTTATTGTCCTCTCTGCGATTGCTATGGTCATGATCAAAGAAGATGCAAGAAACTACTGTAGGATAATAATATTGGCTCTACAACAGAAGGTGAATGGAGAGTTGTTAGAGATCTCAGGAAAGGAAAAGGGCCTATTGATGCTGCTCATGTGCAGAAGGTAGCACAGGAAAATAATGCACAGGACTCTGGCCTTGACAAGAGTGATGGAGCAATTCCATGTCTTACAACAGCAGATGGGTTTCTGGAACAGGTACCTGCTGAGATGGTTGATCCCCTCAAAATCCTGCATGTCCTACAAAATTTGATGCTGCTGAAGAAGGATTACTAGAAGGAAGTGTATCTAGAAAGAAAAAGGCACTACAGAAACAGGTCCATTTTACTGAACCTAGGATTACTAGATTCAGAGCTAATATGGCTGGTTTTCAGGACTGTTTGGATGGTACTCTAGGATCAACTCAACATATAGAGGGATTAGAGCACAGAGGAATGGTTTCCAATTTTGATCATGCTGGTCATGATTAGTCCCTGGAATGTGAGGGGACTGAATAAGACTTCCAAGCATAAGGAAGTCAAAAGATTTTGTGCTAGACATAAAGTGGAGTTGGTAGGTTTATTGGAAACTAGAGTAAAAGAGTCAAATTCAGTTGCTATCATTAATAAAGTTCTTAAGGGTTGGCATTTTCATACTAATTATTCTCACCATCTTAATGGCAGAATATGGGTTCTTTGGAATCCTGTAGTTTGGGTGATGGGACTTTATAAACTACATGAGTAGGCTATTTTGTGTCATGTTACTAATGTTCACTCAAATTCAAGTTTTTGGGTGGCATTTGTGTGTGCATTTAATTCTGGGAGGGAAAGGCAATCTTTATGGCAGTGGTTGAAGGAGAATTCACCTAGGCAGGAGCCATGGATGCTCATGGGGGATTTCAATGTGGTTTTATAGGATTCTGAGAAGTTTCATGGTAGATCTCTTAATGTCTCTAATGTGCAAGATTTCAGAAATTGTTGCAATGAGCGATAATTATGTGATTTACAAAGTCAGGGTTGCCATTACACTTGGTCCAGCCATAGATAGGGAGAAGAGGAGGTCTTGTGTAAATTGGATAGGGCCCTAGTCAACTTCCAATGGCTTACTTCCTATCTACATTCTTTGGCAGAGTTCCTAAGTCCCCTTATCTCTGATCATAGTCCAATTCTTATCCATCTTAATGTTGCTTGTTTGACTGGTCCAAAACCTTTTGAAATTTTTTCAATTTTGGACAGAATTTGAAGATTTCTTGCCTTTGGTACAGAATATATGGAGGATCAAGATGGGAGGAAATTTGTTGCTAAAAATTTCCAAAAGATTGAGATTGCTTAAGTAGGATCTGAAATCTTTCAATAGGGATAAATATGGCTCCATTTCTCACAGAGTCAAGGTTGCTAGAGAGGAAGTGGCAGCTCTGCAGACACACTGTTTATCTCATCCTGGAGAGTAGGCTAATAGACTTTTATTGCATGAGAAATAGAAGAAATACTTTCATTTGCTGCACTGTGAAGAGCTATTTTATAAGCAAAAGGCTACCAATCATTGGCTTTCATGTGGTGATACAAACCATAAGTATTTTTATGCCAAGGTCAAAGAGAGACAGAAAAGGAAGATAGTAGCTATGCTGATTGATTCTAATAATAATGAGATCAGAGGTGCAACACATATTCATGCAGCATTCAATTTGTACTATCAAGAGCTATTGGGCATTGAGGTTGCTCTGGAGGGAGATATTGCTTTAGCAGAGTACTGCAATTTTTCTCCTCATTTCTTTGCTGGGCTTTCTGCACCTATTTCTGAGCTTGAGGTAAGAAATGATATGTTTTCCATGGGGGATACAAAAGCCCCAGACATTGATGGTTTCTCTACTGGTTTCTATAAAGCTTCTTGGCCTATTGTTGCTGAAGAAATTACTTGGGTTGTAAGGGATTTTTTCTCTACTGGTTTTCTTCCTAGAAGATTGAATATTACATCTCTCACTCTCATCCCTAAGCATCCAGCTGCAAAAAGGGTTACTGAGTTTAGACCTATAGCATGTTGTAATGTGCTGTACAAAATTATTGCTAAGGTCATGGTTCAGAGATTACAGCCCCTTATGCCTCAACTTATTGATCCTTCACAAAATGCCTTCATTAAGGGCAGAAACATTGGTGAAAATATTTTGCTAGCACATGAATTAGTCAGGAGATACTCTCAAAAGGGCATATCACCAAGATGCATGATCAAAGTAGATCTCAAGAAGGCTTATGACATGGTAAATTGGGATTTTCTGCAGAAAATTCTAAATCTTTATGGCTTTCCTCCTCATTTTGTTAAATTGATTATGGCATGTGTTACTTCTATATCATATTCTGTCTCCTTTAATGGTGTGTTGGCTTCCCCTTTCACTGGGAGAAGAGGATTAAGGCAAGGTGATCCTCTTTCTCCCTATCTCTTTGTGATGGTTATGGATTATTTCAGTAAAACTCTAAAGAAGTTATGGGCTGACCCAAGGTTTCAAGCTCACCTAAGATGTAACAAACTTTAGCTCATAAATTTGAACTTTGCATATGACCTTCTTTTGTTCTATAGAGGAACTCTACAAAGTGTGCTCTATCTTAAGGAAGTTTTGAATCATTTTGCTGCAGTTTCAGACCTCATGGTGAATCCTACCAAATGTTAAGTTTTCTTTGGAGGAGTCGCAATAGAGAACTAGTTCAGTATTCTTCATCTTCTTGAATATCCTGCAGGCACTTTTCCAATCAATTATCTGGGCTTGCCTTTATCCTCTGCAAGGCTTACAGCTACTCGGTTGCAGCCATTGTTGGACAAGATGTCAACTAGGTTAAGGCATTGGAGTGCATTATTTCTTTCTTATGCTGGGAGAGTTCAACTCATTAAGTCAGTGTTATACAGTATACAGCTTTACTTTAGTCAAATTATCCTCCTACCTAAGAAAGTGCTGAACTATTTTATTAGTCTTTATAGAATTTTCCTTTGGTCAGGTAAAGTGCATATCAGGAAAACTGCTCTGGTAGCATGGGAATCTCTTTGTTCTCCAAAACAGGAAGGTGGACTTGGCCTTTTAAATTTACAGCTGTGGAATTAGTGTGCATTGGCAAGTTGTTGTGGAATATAGCTGCAAAAAAGGATACATTGTGGGTTAAGTGGATGCATGCAGTGTACATTAAGCAAGGTACTGTCTGGGATTGTTCGTCATCATCTTACAATTCATGGCTTTTTCTCAAGATTCTACAGAGTAGATCTCTTGTGAAGGAATTTATAGTAGACTGTCTATCAAATCAAAGGGAGTACACCATTCAATCAGCATATAAGGCCATTAGAACTCCACAGGCCAACTGTTGTTGGGCTAAACTAATTTGGAGACTAGTCTCTACTCCCAGGGTACATTTCATTGCTTGGCTTGCATGTAGAAATAGACTCTGGACAAGAACAAGGCTCAGGGAGATTGGCATGAATGTGGATACTCTGTGTATTTTTTGTAATCAGTAGGATAAGACTAGAGATCATCTTTTCCTCTTTTGTCCTGCTGCTACAATTATTTGGAAGACTATTAGAAGGCTGGCTGGAAGAAGTGATCCTATTTTAAGATGGGATCAAGAGCTTAAGTCTTTTCTTACTAGAACAAGGAAGGCACATAAGAAGAAGTATCTTTTGGGAGCTATTTTTGTTGCTTATATAGCTGTTATTTGGCATGAAAGAAAACTTAGAATTTTTCAGAACAAAACTAGACAGTTAGGATCTCTTTTGAGAAGTATTCTTGTGCATGTTTCTAGTTTCTTTAGTACCCCTCCCCTTTCTGTTCAGTTTGGTCAGTGGTTAGGTTTATTGGATGTCATTGCATATAATGCAAACTTGTAATCTTCTTTTCGATTAGTAATACAAATTCTACTTATCGAAAAAAAATATTAATATTATTAATAACACATATTACTTATAATAATAATAATAATAATAATAATAATAATAATAACAATATAAATAATAAAAATAGGAGTATGTGCATCATTAACTTAAAATAAGGCTTAAGACCTCCTTAGATAAATAATAGTAATAATAACATAATAATACTAATAATAATATTAATAATGATAATAAAGCTTATAATAATACTAATAATAATAATAATTTGAAACTAATAACTTAAATAATTTATACCTACTCTCGACCCTGCCAAGAAAATATGGCATTAATAATAAACCCAATAATAATAATAGTAATAATAATCTAATAAATGTTAAAAATTGAAATAAAATAGAATAAACTTAAATTAATAGGGGAGAAGGGTTGAGAGGGTCTATGGTTTCACCTTGAGTCGACGGAGATAGGTGTCACCGGCGGTAGTGCACGGCGGTGTCGGCGACCATGGCCAAAAAAGAGGTTAGAAAAGGAGAAAGTTGAGGTTTGAGGAGAAAAGGTGGAGAATGAGGGTGGAGGTTGAGGTGTTGGTGGTAGCCTAGACTGAGAGCAGTAAAGTGAGGATGGTGGCGTAGCAAGTGAAAGCGGCGCATGGTGACAGAGGTGGCGGCCGAAATGAAGAGAAGAAGAAAGAGAGGGGAGGAGAAGAGAAGGGTATAGCTAGGTGGAGGAAGATTAGGAGCAGCTTTTGGGTGGTGTAGGGGGCAATGATAGCAGTAGATGTAGTGGTGGACGATGACGCGAGGAGTTGCAGGTGTAAAAACTTGGCTTGATGGGCAGGAACTTCGTACGGTTGTGGTAGCTCATACAAGAAGAATCGAGGGAGATTGGTGGCTTAGTTAGTTAGAGGGCGGTGCAAGGAAGACTTAGGTAGGTTGAGGTGGCAGCGTAGTTGGCTGGCGGCGAAGGAAAGGTCGTCTGAAGTCACGGTCGTGCACAAGGTAGGCTCTTAGGGTTTTGGGGAAAAAGTTTCAAAATCAAATAAACAAGGATTATTTATAGATTTTGGAGGGAAAGGTAGGGCTCTGAGGGTTGGTAGGAGGAAAATGTAGGTAGCGTTTGGGGCAGCCAGCAGCATCAATCGACCGGCACAATTTTAGGTCGGGGTCGAATTTTCACACAGGAAAAGGAAGATTTTACGTGAAGAAAAAGGAAAATGGGTTAGGATAGGTCAAACTACGATTCAAGGGGAAGAGAAAGAGAGGGGAAATGGCCGGTCAAGTCAAGCAAGGCCGGCGGTGCTATTTTTGGAGCTTCGAAGCTACAGGTTGGCAGTGGAGGAGAAAGGAGGAAGAAGGAGGTGAAGCGGGCGGCTGATGGAAAAAGAAAGAAAAGAAAAAGAAGAAGAAGAACCGGGTCGATCAACAACAGTTATAAAGGTTTTAAATGGAACGTGGCAATCCATAGGGAAAAGAAGCGACACGTAGCGTTCTGATTGCTGAGGGAAGGAAAGAAACGAACGACGATGGACCGTGGAAGAGAGGAAGGAAAAAGGAAGGATTGGGCCGCGACAGGCCTAATTGGTAGGAAGAAGGAAAAAGAGAAAAAAAAAAGAAGAGAAAAAGAAAGAAAAGAAAGAAAAAGGAAGAAGAAAAAGGAAAAAGGAAAAAGGGAAAAGGAAAATTTAAGTAGGTTGGGGTCAATTAAATTAGTTAGAATATTTTGGGTATTTAAAATAAAAATATTTAAATGAAATAATATTAAATTTCCTTTTTGGGATCATATAGGGTTTTTAAAAGATTTTTCCTAAATTCTGTTTTAATTAGCAAAAGCCCAAATTTTCCCTTATAAAAATGTTTGTAAATTTCTTATTAATTTGCCCTAAATAAATCCTTCCCATTTCAAATAAAATAATTAATTAAAATAATTCCCTAATAAATCCTTATTTAAATATATTTCTTCAAATAAATATTTTTGGGCCATTTCAAATAACTTACAAAGCATATAATTCACATCAACACACATAAGGCCTTAGTAACCGTACCCTTACCTAAAACGACACCAGACTTGGAGCACGCTCCTATGCCTCCTTAGGGCTTTGACTGGTCTCACCTATATGAGGGAAAAACTACAATTAGATTCCCTCCTACCAAAAATACTATTAATTACTAACTTATTCTAAGACTAGGCTTTTGATAAAATAATAAAATATTAATAATAATAACCATTAACTAATTACTAACTTTGTTAAAGATATAGGAAATAATAGTAATATTATAAAAATTGATAATATATGGTTTTAAAACTTTATCCTAATAATAATGATAGTAGTGAAAATGGAAATAATACAATTAATAACAATAATGATAATAATAATAATAACAATAATAATAATAAGGGCATTACTCAAAAAAAAAGTGAAATAAGGGCTTCAGCCCCTTTACCAAAATAATACTAATAATAAAATTAGTAAAATAAATAATAAAAATGTAGTAATAATAATAATAATAATGAAATAGTAATAATAATAATGACAAAAATCATAATAGTATTGCAAAATGATAATAATCATAATGGTAATAATAGAAATGATTAAAATTGAAAATAAAATGAAGTAGGGTTTCGACCCTACATTGAATAATAATAACTTATTAAATAATAATAATAAAATAATAATAAATTCTAATGATAAAAATATATTATTATTAATAATAATAAGACTCGATATTTATAATACTACTACTACAATTCAAAATAGGCACAATAGGGTTTTAGACCTATATAGAATAATAATACTAAAAATGAACATAATAATAATAATAATAATAATAATAATAATAATAATCGCATAACAATATTAGTAATAATAGCTACACTAATAGTAAAATAGTTGTAATAATAATGGGATAATAATAATAATAATAATAATAATAATAATAATAATAATAATTTTGAAATATTAATATTAATAATAATAATAACAACAACATTAATAAATAAGATAAAAACTCATAATAATACTAATACTAATAATAAACTAAGCCAAAAAGGGTCAGCCCTAATAAAAAATAATAATAATACTAATAATATTGATCCAAATAGTAGTAGTAGTAGTAGTAGTAGTAATAATAATAATATCATATTAATATTAATTAATAAAGATAATAGCAACAATAAGAATAATAGTAATAATAATAATAATAATAATAATAATAAAATGGAAATAAAAATATAATAGCTTCGGCCCTCAACAAAAAATAATAATAATAATATTAATCACAAAAATAATAGTAATAATAATGATAATAATAATAGTATATATATTCAAATAATTGAAATAAAATAATTTAAAGCTTGTAAAAATAGGGTAAAAGGGTTGAGAGGGTCTAGGGTTCAACCTTAGGCTAGTGGTGACAGGCGACACCGCCAGTGGTGCACAGCGACGGCAGCGGTGGCTAGAAAAAGAGAAGAAAAGGGGAAAAGTTGAGGATTGGAAAAAAAGATAAAGAGAAAGAGGGTGGAAGTAAGGGTGGTTATAGTGGTCTAGAAGGAGAGGAACAAATTGAGGGTGGCAGTGCAGCCGACGGTGGCGGAGCACGGCATCAGTGGTGATGGCTGAATGGGGAAGAAGAAGAAAAAGAGAGGAGAGGGAGGAAGAGGAAAAGAAATATAGGGGAAGGTAGAGGGTGGTCTGCAATACATTTTGTGAGGTGAAAGGAGCGGAGGAAGCGGTTAAAGTGGTGGCTAAGGGTGGTGCAAAGGGCAGTGGATGTGGAGGGAAGGGCTTTTTGGGAAGGCTACTTCGCACCGCCAGGGTTGCTTGTGCAGGGAGAATTGAGGTAGAAAGGTGAATTAGTTGGATAGAGGATAATTCAGGGAAGGCTTAGGTAGGCGGAGTGGGTGGCGGCGTTGGCCGACGGTGGAGAAAATAGCGCATATAATGGCGACAGTGCATGAGGGGAGAAGGTATGGGTTTCAAAAAAAGGTTTGATCCCAGGCTGGGGAGGGGGTATTTATAGGGTTTAAATGAGAGGTTAAGGTCTGTGGGACGACGAGACAGTAGGGTAAGTTGGGTTAGGGTTCGCCGGTGCCATTTGGCCAGCAAAAATCTAGGTCAAATGTGGTAGGGTTGGTTAGCTAAAAGAATGATCGTGTATGAAAAGGAAGGGATATGGGGTAGGTCTAGTTATTTTGTGAGTTAGGGGGAGAGAAAGAGGAGCAACGGTCGATCAAAGGAGCGTGGCTGGCAACAAAAAACCCAGGCGATGGGTGACATTGTTGCAAGTCGACGGCGAGAATGAGGAAGAAGAAAGGAACGTGTGTGGACCAGGCGGTTCAGGAGAAAAAGAAAGAAAATAAACATAGACCAGACAGCGGAAGTAAAAAAATAAGACGAAACGCAGCGTTTAGGGGGATAGGGCTGCGTTGAAAAATAAATTGGTACAAAAAAACAAGTTGCGAAGACAAACCCAATCAACCAAAGAAGAAAAGAGAAAGAAAGGGAGGTAGGCCGAGGGAAAGGAGAAGGAAGACGGGCTACTGGGATGGCCCAGATCGGGAGAAAAGGTAAGAAAAAGAAAAGAAGAAGAAAGAAAAAGATGAAAAAGGAAAGGAAAAATAAAGAAAGAAAAGGAAAAAGGTAAAAATAAAATAGGTGGGTTAGGGTCAATTAAATTAATTAGGATATGTGGGATATTTAAAAAAAATAATATTTAAATAAAATAATATTTAAATCCCTTTTTAGGCTAATTTAGGATTTTTAAAAGATTTTTCATAAATTCCATTTTAATTAGCAAATCACCCAAATTTCTCCAATTAAATTATTTATAAAATTAATATTAATTTGGACTATTTTCTCCTTCTTATTTTAAATAAAGTAATTTATTTAATTGATTTCCAAAATAAAATCCTTAATTAGCTAAAATACCCAAATTTCTTTTAATTAAAATACTTAAAAATTTCTTCTTGATTTGCCCTAATTAGTTTCCTTTTATTTTAATAAAAATAATTTATTTAATAAATTTTTCTAATAAAATCTTATTTAACCATAATTCTTAAAATTAGAATTTTTGGGACATTTCATTAGTGCCCTATATGTTGTTAGTGGAAATAGTTAGAATGATTGGTTTTTATTTTTCTTAGTATAATACATTTATGATTATGGTGTGAATCTTCTTATAGAATTGGAGATTCAAATGGATGGAGACGATGGATGGTTTGATTGTGGCAATTGAAGACTGAGGAAGAGGATATTCAAGCAAGAAATGAGAAAGACATCAATAAGAAGTTAGAAATTTGAATGTTTCTTCTAGAAAACATTTAAAGCACCCTTTCTAAGACTACTCCATATATACTTAGATAGGATTATTCACTCACAAAATAGAGTAATAACCAATTTCAATACTTGTGTTTGATTTCAGATGATTCAATTATATGTTACAAGTGTCGATAACAAGCATTATATTAGAAGACATACATTCCTAACTAGTAAACTATCATAGCTAAATGACACACACACAGAGCTAAATATCACATAAACTAAGTAATAAAAACATAGCTATATCCTATATTATACATGAATCAATGAAGACTATTACAAACAAAGCAATATAATTAGAACATGAAAATAACTAACAAGAGCCCAAATCAAAATAAGGATGATGACTACAATTTTGATTATGTCTCTTGACTCGTGGAGTTTAATTTCATGTATAATAACTCCTCTAGACTTGTAATAGTTTGTAACATAGGAAATATTATGTATGTTGACATATTAAAGTGGCTTGATATTCTTCCTGAAAAATGCATTACATACCTACAAGAATGACTGAAAGTAAACTCATTAGGTTTAGTCACATTATTACTATCTTTATCAAAGACGTATAATGTGATTGGTTCCATAATTAATAATGCCAAATATTTATCATCTTGAGGATATATGGATCCTCTTGCATCTATATTCCAAACTTGAGAAGAATTTTTCCTCAAATTAACATCATTAAAGTAAGGAAATAAATAACTAATTTTTAATGTCCTAGAAACACCGCCATATGATTCTGGAAGTTTAGATTCGTAAGCACTTTCTCTAAATTTTCTAATGATTTTGAAGGGTCCATCAACTATTAACATTATTTTATGTTTTTATAGATTAGGAAATATATGTTTTTACAAATCACAAGGATAAAATACCTTTAGACTAGTAGCTTTCTTTTGGTATCTCTCATTAGCTCATTCTACGTTGCCCTTGATTCGTTAATGAAGGTTTTGGAAAAACTCCACTCATTCTTTAGCCTCATAGCTTTTAAGTTCACCTTTCTTCAAGGGTATCATATCAACATGTATGGATTCACCCATATACAATCTCTAATGGACTTGAGCGGGTAGTACTTGATGGTCTTCAATTATAAGAAAATTCTACATCTGCTAACTTTATATTCCAGTCTTTAGTACTATTACATACCAATCATCTCAAACAATTGCCAACAATATAGTTTGTGGATGATGTGAAGTACTAAATAACAACTTAGTTTCTAATATGTGTCATAATTTCTTCTAAAAGTAACTAAGAAACTTGACATCTCTATCTAAAATAATACTTTTAGGGATGTCATGTAGTTTCACAATTTCTAAAATAATACTTTTAGGGATGTCATGTAGTTTCATAATTAATCTTATTTGTGAGATTAGTTAAATATAATATTTTAATAAAATAATAGGAGTAAATAAAAAAAGGAAATAATAAAGAATTTAACTAGGAAAGATTAGGATAATTTGCTAATTAAAAAAGAATTTAGGAAGATTTATCCAAAATATTATAAATTAATAAAAAAAGGGAATTTAATTATTCTTTTACTAATTTTTATTTTGTTCAAATATTTAAAAATACCACTATATCCTAAACACCCCAATAATCCTATTTTCCTTTTTCTTGTTGTTTTTTTCTTTCCTTTTTCCTTTTTCTTCTTTCATTTCCTCCTTTCTCGTTTTCTTTTTTCTCCTCTTATTCCCCTGGTTGGGCCATGCTCTTGCGGCCCAACTTCCCCCTCCTCTCTTCTCTTCCTTGCCTGGCCTAGCCTGTGTCTTCTTTCTTTCTTTTTTCCTCCCTTGCTCGCCCGATTCTCCCCCTCTCTTTTCCTTTCTTTTTTTCCCCCGACCAACCATCCTAACTCACTTCTTCATCTTCCTCCTCCCTTCCCCCATCCTTGCACTACATGTCACACCTACAATCTACCACCATCCCTCCCCCGCCACCGTACTTCCTAACCTACTCCTCCTCTCCCCCCTATCCTTTTCCTTACCACTTTGAGCCAAACCCCCTCACCTACCTCCCTTACATGCTCCCCTTCATTTCCCTTTTCCCCCCACCTGCAACCTATGCCCCTACTATTTATGGCTCATATCAGCTTGCCACCACCAGGTAACGAGCTCCTTCTATGCCTGTCCCCTTATCCTCTTCCCCCTTTGTCTTCTTCTTGAAGGCTTTTGTTAGAAGTCACAATTCTTACTAGATGAGGATTCGATAATCCTTGTTTTTTGTTGCATGTCAATTCTTGAAGGCTTCTTAGTAGTGTTATATGAATCTTTGAAGCTTTGTGGATGTGGGAGTGGAGTGGTATTAAAAGGTGAGTAGTGGAGTGCATACTAGCAATTCTTGATACATGTTGAAAGCAATCTTGGTGGATGATGTTGTAATAACCCCAAAAACCACCATTTAAAATTTCATTTTATTATGAAAACCATATACCATAAAGGAGGTATTATCACCATAATTAGTATAAGTCTGGCCCTAGGCCATCCTCATACTAACTACAAGGCTAATAGAAATAGATGCAACCAATATAAACATAGTGAGAAGGAGTTTCATAACTTAAGGAAAGTTGAGTGCTGATATCAACAAATATTAATATACAAAACATTGTTGGAATAAAAGGAAAAATTAAACTAGAAACTAAAAAGAGAACATGTCCGCATAACACTCTCTTCCACCCTAACCCTAGGATACTACAACATCACTCTGCCCTACACAAGTCATCATATGGAGCAAAGTCATCTAAGGCATCATTAGTCACCTGCATAGGCATAAGAGGGGACACTACTTAAGAGAATAAGCAACACCTATGGAATGGGTGATCAATATGCTATGTATTAAGTAAGGTAACAGTATAGTCAAGTAGGAATATAGCAATTCATGGTATTATAGCAAAAACATGTAGACACATAAGTAAGTTATAGTTGTTTATTCGTTACTATATGAACCCAAGACAATTGTTTAGATTTTAGTCGTCTCTCAATTTATACCCATATAGATTTGGGGACCCCACTATTCTCACTGATGAACGAGTAAATCTAATATAACCTAGGGCAGCACGACCCTTGCCACAATTCTCACTGATGGACTAGTAAATGTAATATAACCTATGGCAACACGCTCCTAGCCACTTTTCTCACCGGTGTATAGGTAAATGTAATACAATATACAACAACACACTCATAGCCACTATTTTTCACCGATACACCAATTAATATAAGTATAAAGTACAACTAGTTCTGACCCACATGGTGTTCCAATATAAGTAGTTAGTGTCTTTCTATAACTTATTATTATCCAAAAGTTTCATTACTTGAGCTCAAGGCCCACACAGTTCTCATCGGTGGACTAGTAATTATAATAAAACATAGGACAACATGCTCCTTGCCACTATTCTTATATGTGGGCCGGTAAATGTGGTACAACCTAGGGCTGCACGCTCTTGGTAACTTTTCTCATTAGTGGATCGGTATATAAATATAAGGTACACATGGGCCTGATTCAATTTATCTTCAATGTTAAGTGATTAGTGTATTATTCATGTCTTTTTAGTTCAGATATAACACACAACCAAGCACATCCCATATAATATTCCTAGCCTACTATAAACCTAGGCCAACCTTGGCCCCAAAGAAACCCTAACTTCTTAGGTCTGGGATATCCACACCCCCTAATGATCTATTTGAGTCCCTAATTTATAAAGCACCCCAATGATGACATTAGAACCCTTTTTCTCATGAGTTATAGCCCATTTCCCCTTGTTTCTCATATTTGATAAAAACTAGCCCCTAAGGTTACCCCTCGGAACCTAGTTTTGTCCGAAATTGGTCTAACTGCTCCTATACTGCTTATTTATATACAAAACCCCACAACCAAGCAAATGTTACCATGATTATCCATCCCCAAAATTTTGTAGCCTAACTCCTTCGTTTTGCACATGCGATAACAACCTCCCTAAAGGACTCCTCCCAAAAACCTTGATATCCCTATTTCATTTATATCCACTCCTACTCATCCCAACTAACCATTAAATTAAACCCACATTCTCCATAAGTTATATCCCACATCATTGTTCAGAGACACAACCCAACTCCCCCATCTCCTATATGTGATAATGACCTACCCTTAGGGTTTTGAACCCCTAAAACCCTAATTTCACCCTTGGTACTTCCTTATCTTCCAGCATCGAAAGACTCCCCTATGTTTGCCAAACTACCCAAAAACACCCTCATAATTTCCCATAACCTTCCTTTAAAACCCTATCCCCCTTAGTCAACACTATACATAGCTACATTAAGTTTGACTTACCCCCATATATGGCCAACTCTCCCCAAGCAACATTTATGCAAATCCCCCCTTTTTATAATTATCATTCTTATTATTCAACATTTTTCTAAGGAATATTTGGCTAACTGTTTTTATTAGGATTTCCCCATATGTTGTCTCCCACCATTTTGTCCCAAAATTCCCTATGGTACAAAACCCTACCTAAGCCTCGTAATCATAAATACATAATTTTCTAAATAGTTTCTAAGACATGCATCATCACATAATAAAACTTTACAACAACATAAAAACCAAGCAATCAAGACCACATAGAATCTTACCTTAGGTCCTTGCAAGACAAGCTGTACAACAACCATATACACTTATCCCACACCAAAAGCACATACGCACAAAACCCTAGCTATAACTTTATCCTTACCAAAATGGCTTCAATATTCAAGTAGTAAAACCTTACGGCTCCTCTCTTATGATCACCGGTACAATACCTAAAAATGGGAATACCCAACTTAAGCTAATTTGTCCTTTTTCTATCTTTGTCCTTTCTCTAGTTTGCTTAATCAAAATAATAATGATAATAATAATAATAATAATAATAATAATAATAATAATAATAATAATAATAATAATAAATCAAAGGAGTTCAAAATGGATAAAGAGGGGAGGGATGTGACAAGAATAAGCAAGATGAGTGGAGAGTGGTGCGGTAATAGCACAAGGAGGAATGGGTTTTGGGGTTGGGAAAAGAGTGGGGTTAGGTTCTTTAGGGTTGTGGGTGGTGCTAGAACTAGGTGGGCTAGTGGGAGGCGTGGTGGTTTGCGGTAGAGATGGCAAAACTTATGGTGGTGCAACCAAGAGGGAGGGAGGACTAGAAAGGGAAAATGGAGGGGAAAAAGGTGCTAGAGAGGGTTGGCTACATAGGGTGAGCACCTATGTAGGAGGAAAGGATCAAGGACAGGGAAGTGGGTCAGTGGTGGCGGTGGCATAAGGTGGTGAGGGGTGGCATAATGTGGCTCAACCTACCCACTTTGAACACTTGGGGAGAGGAAAGGAAGGGAATAAAAGAGGAGGTGAGGGGATTAATAAATGCAAGGGGAGTCAAGGAAGGGAGGGGAGTGGAGGTAGGGAGGGAAAGCGGCCTAGCTATGGTGGCGGCGGTAGCTAAAGGTAGTCGTAGAGGATAATGTAGTAGGGGTGGGTTGAGGCATAAGGAGAGGAGAAGAAGACGGTAGGGGAGGAAGAGGAAAAGAGGTGAAGAGGATAAGGGTGGTCGGTTGTTGGGCAGCCAGTTCTAGTAGAGGGGAGCATGGATAACATGTGTTAAGAAGGAAAGGGGGTGGCCGAATATAGGGATGAAAATGGCAATGGTGGAGGGTGTGCATTACAGGGGTTGTAGGCAGAAGGACAAGGAGAATAAGGGAGAAGGAGAAATTAGGGAGAGAGAGCAAAGGAAAAAATGAAGAGAAGGTGGGTAGTTAGGCCATCACCTATAGGGAAAAGAAAAGGCATTTGGGCTGGTCGCGGGAGAAAATAAAGGAGAGGAGGGAAGGGGTGCGGTGTCACTATAGTGCATCCAAGATAAGGAAGAGGAAAAAAAAAGAAAGAATAAGAAGAAGGAAAGAAAATAAAATGAAAAATTAAGGAAAAAAGAGAAGAAAAATGGAAAAGAAAAGACATAAGATATGGTAGGATTTTTGGGTAGTGTGAGGAATTAATAAAATAATTAAAATTTTTAATTCTACTTAGAATTTTTTTAGGCTAGGTAATTAAAATAAGGCTTCCAAATAATAATAAAATTTTGAATCTCATTTTATTATTATTATTATTATTATTATTATTATTATTATTATTATTATTATATGCATATATACCTTAATTTATTTAAAATTTCATTACTCTATTATTTAGTCTTAGGGAAAAGTTTTGAGGCATTTTAATAATGGTGAATCTTACTCAAATAAAGTCATAGATTAATTGGTTGGGAGAATGAGAATGGTTAGAGAATCTACTTTTCTATGAGTGATTCACTATTGAGATAGGTAGCCCGATTCAAATATCAAAGCTATGTTCAAACAAAGCCGGACAATTTGTATGGTCTTATTGCTTGAATCAACTTGATGAAGGTGCATAGAATGGCATTCAAATATGGAAGATATGTTTCAACCAAATCTTAGAAAGAAAAGAGATAACTAAGCAAGAAAACTAGATGGATACTCATAGGTAGAATTCTCCAACTTAATGGGATTAAAGATTTTAAAAAAAAGTTTGAATATATAATAACAGATGTTTGGGAAGATTAGTTGGGTAGGTCAAAAAAAGGAAGGTAAATTTAAAGGCTTTACATCTAATATTCAAATGTGCTATGTTGTAGAATGGGTGATCTTTTAACTTAATTTTGAATATTTGAAGACTGGGTTGAAGATATGCGATCAAGGTGTAATGAAAATTATTGTTTGACATTGGAGATCAACTTGCATACAGGAACAAGCATGGGAGTGGGTGGAAGAAAAAATGTTTGTATGCATAGTAAGAGGAATGAATCATTGGAAACTCAATTTTGGGAACGAGAGTGCAAATCAAAAACAAAATGTTGGGAGAAATTTAAGAAACATCTAAGAAATAAATTTATTCCTAAAGAGTATGAACAAGATAACTATATCAAATTAACTACACTTAGGTAGGGACTACTAAGTGTTAAAGAGTATATTAGGGAATTTGAAGGGTTAGCACTAGTCTGTGATATCCATGAAAAGAAGGAACAAACTTGTGCTAGATTTTTAGGAGACCTTAACATAATGATTCAAGATAAGGTAGAAACTTATCTTTATGAATCATTGGATGACATGGTTAAAATTTTCCTAAGATTTGAAAAAAATTAAATCCACTATACCCCATCCTAAAGAAAGTAATCCATACACAAAATACTACTCGAGTAACCAAACTACAAAATTTAGAATGAGTACTTCAACTTCTACCAATCTTGATAACAAACAAGGAATTAATAGAAAGGAGAAAGATAACAATAAAGTGAATGAAGTCTCTACTAGGAAATTTTTAAATGTAGAGAGTTTGGACATTTTTCTTGCAAATTTCCTAATAAAAGGATATTATCATTACAAGAGACTGAAGCCTTGGAGACATGTGAGGAAGATCTCCATAGTTTGGGCCTTTTAAGGAAGTATCTACTGATTTTGAGGAAGATAAGATTTCTTGTCCTATCTTAGAAAGAGTACTTCAAGCAAAAGATACTGAGCAACCTACTCAGAGGGAGAAGATATTTAAAACAAAAAAGTAGAGTAGGAGATCTGACTTGTTGTATTATCATTGATAGTGGATCTTGTACTAACATAGCCAATGAAAGGATGGTTAAAGATTTGGGGTTGAAAACTACACCACATCTAAAGACTTATTTTCTTCAATGGTTGAATAAGGACAAGGGAGTCAATGTAATAAAAAAAAAACCCTAGTATCATTCAAAATTGGTAACTATCATGATGATGTGTTATGTACTGTTTTACCTACAGATGCGTGTGGAATCTTATTAGGTAGACCATGGTTATATGAATGAAATGCTATTTATAATGGTATTACTAATGAATATATAGTTGAGAAGGATAAGAAGAAGCATAAACTCAAACCTTTATAATGAGAGCATATTCGAGAATAATAAGAGTTTATTCTTATAGGAAAAGGATATGGTCAAATGTATTCAATTTATTCTTACATGAAATGGTTATGGTCAAATTTATTCAAGAATAAGGAAATTTTTATGCTATGGTTATGAAATAATATCTACAAGGGGATAGAGATAATAACAATCCTCAATTAGATTAACTACTTCATGAATATCACGATGTTTTTCCTAATGAATTACCACATAGATTGCCCCCTAACAGAGGCATAGAATATGCCATATATTTAATCCCTAGTGTATCCTTACCTAATAAGCCCAAATGTTGATGTAATCTAAGGGATGCTAAGGAGTTATAAAAACAAATACAAGAGGTCATAGGAAGAAGGTATAAAAGGGAAAGCATGAGTCCATGTTGTATGTCTACATTACTAGTCCCTAAAAAGGATGGTAAATGGCATATGTACATCAACTCAAGGGTTGGTCATAAAATCACAATAAAATATCAATTCCCAATGCCATGATTAGGTGATATCCTAGATGAGTTATGTGCAACAAGAGTATTTTCTAAGATTGATCTTAGAAGTAGATATCATCAGATGAGAATAAGAGAGGGGATGAGTGGAAAATTGCATTCAAAACTAAATATGGTATTTATAACTAGAAAATGATGCCTTTTGGTTTACGTAATGCACCAATTTCATTCATGTGACTAAAGAATGAAGTTATTTCAACCTTTTCTTTATGTTTTCATCATAGTATACTTAGATGATATACTTGTGTACAATTGAAGTGAACATGACCATCTTATTCATCTAAGGAAATTATTTGATAAAATAAGGGAGACCAAATTCTATGGAAAAATGAAGAAGTGTGACGTTATGCTTTCGAATATAGTTCTTCTTAGGCACATAGTGAGTAGCAAAGGTATTAAAGTTGAACCCAAAAAATTAAGGCTATTAAAGATTTACTGAAACCTAAGGATATTCAAAAAGTAAGGAGTTTCTATTATTTAGAAAGCTTCTATAAAATATTCATTAAGGATTTTTCTACTATTGTCGCACAAATGACCCTACTCTTGAAAAGGGTGAGTTTAATTAGAGTGAGGATGCGACTAAGGCCTTCCAAACTTTAAAAAATAAGTTATGCATTGCAGTGATAGTAGATTTACCTTACTTATAGAAAATATTTGAAGTTATGTTTGATGCAATTGGGGTAGGGATTGGAGGTTTACTCTCATAGGAAAAACAAGTTATGGCATTTTTTAGTGAGAAATTGAATGGAGTGTGGCTGAATTATTCCACATAAGATAAAGATGTTTTTTTTTCATTATACAAAGTCTAGAGACATGGAGTCATTAACTAAAGCCTAAGCCTTATGTTTTGCATTCAGATGATGAGAGTTTAAAATATTTCCATGGGTAAAGAATATTAGTCCAAGGTATGCTAATGGGGTTAGTTTCCTACAATTCTTTGTGTTTTCCATTAAACATTTTGATTGTAAAGAAAATATCATGGAAAATTATTTATCCTATAGATCCATGATACTAGTTATGATGGATGTTAATTTATTGGGATTTGAGATGTTAAAGGAATTTTATGATAAGGATGAAGATTTTTTTGACATTTATAATATATGTAAAAAGAATGGTAGTTGTGGTGATTATTTACTACTTGATGACTATCTCTTTAAACTTAATAAGTTGTGTCTACATCATTCTATTGTATGTGATTTACTTGTTAAACAAGTACATAGGGGATTATAGCTAGCCATTTTGGAGTTCATAAGACCATGGAGATACTACAAGAAAACTTCTACTAGTCATATATGATAAAACTAGTGCAAACTATTATAGGAAAATGTGTATATTTTTAAAAATGTAAAAGTTTCTTCCATAAGGGTTTGTATACTCCTTTACTAGTATCTCCTCAACCTTAGTAAAGTATTATGATGGATTTTTTTTATAGGGATTACTAAGGATGTAAAGGGGAAAAGATTCTACTCTAGTGTTAGTGGATAGATTTTTGAAAATAACACATTTTATACCTTACAACAAGACTGATAATGTAACACATGTAGTAGACTTATATTTCTAAGAAGTTGTGAATTTATGATGGGTTTTCAAATTTAAAGTATCAAATAGAGATGTAAAATTCTTAAGGTACTTTTGGAAGACACTTTGGCACATATAAGACACTAAGTTATTGTTTAGTACTTCTAATCATCCACAAATAGATGGCCAAACCAATGTGAATAATAGATATCTAGGCACTTTGCCATGAGGGTTGGTGAATTAGGGTACCAGGGATTGGGATATAAAGCTTGCACATGCTGAGTTTACATATAATAGGAGTCATTCTAGTATAATTTATTTCTAGTCCTTTTAAGGTTGTGATGTGTGTGGGAGTATGGAATTCTCAATTATGTGAGATTAAGGCTAGAATTGGGTTTGGTTATTAAGATGAAGGTTCAGTGATGGTGAATTAAGGTTAAAGATGTTAGAATAGGATGGAATGATGATGGTGATAAATCAAATATGATGATTATGATTCGGTGATGGTGGATGAATGATAATTATGGTTCAAATATGATGAGATGATTATGATCTTGATTCGACAATGATGTGTTGGTGATGATGATGACGATTTGAAGGTTAAGGTTTAATAAAAGATGGTTTCGTGGGTTAGTGTTAGGGTTTAGCTTTGAAATTGGGGTTAGGGTAAGGTTATGGTTCGAATTTTAGCGTTAGGGTCTTGAATGATAGAATTGGTTTAGGTTTTCAATTAGACTTCGATTTGGATGGTGTTTGGATGATGGTGAAGGCTAGAGAAACATGGATTATGGAGAGTAGAAAGGAAAGAACTTAATCTCTAATTCACAGAGACAAAGAGATTAAGGGTTTCAAGATTAATCATTCACACAAATTCTATTAAGCTTGAATTGAACTCACAAGGAATTCAAATTACATTCAACTTTAATACTTGATCATTCACTACCTCTAATTGTTAATTTAATGGATTTATATAGCCAATCTACCATTTAGCTAAAAAATATAATTCAAAAGATACCAAGCTAAAAGATATTATGCTACTTTATGCTAACTTTATGCTCTAGCTAATATCCAACCCTACTACTTAATTAATTAATTAATTAGGTAAATTAATAATTATGCACATCCAAGTTGTACATATTTTCTCCATGCACATAGCCATGCACTCTATGCATACCATGCACATGCACGTACGCCTAGTATCTTATATCATATGTTTTATTTGTAACTAGCTATTTAACCATCTGTTTGTCTTCAATTTTGTAGGAGATACTTTCTAGATGAAGAACAATTGGTTCCATAATTATGAATGCCAATTATTAAGTGTTTACTTCTGTATCAGGCTATCTATGAGGTTAATCCTTATCTACCATTGATATGTTATCATTTAAGAGAGGAGATATATAGAACTATGATGTCAAGGAAATAATTGAATTATTTAAAAAACTTCATCAATAAATTAAAGACAACATTGAAAAATAAAATGCTAAATACCAAGCTCAAGAAAAAAAATATAATTCAACAAATGTTTAAACAAGGAGATTTGATATCATTATATTTCAGAAAAGAGATATTTACAAACTTAACAAAGAATAAACTAATGCCAAGAATGGATGGTACCTTCAAAATCTTAAGAAAATTTGGAAATAATGCTTATGAACTTGAATTACCTAAATACTATGGGGGAGAATCTAGGTCATTCAACATTAGTGATTTATCTCTTTACTAGAGTGACGCTAATTTGAGGGTAAATTCTTCTTTGAAAGGGGAGAATGTAGCAGAAGCATCTCTAGATCACTCTCAATCTTATTCTTCAAATGATGAAGAACAAAAAGAATTAGCATACTTAAAGATGGAACCTATTGTGCTTGAAAATTCTTATGTTTCTAATGTTTTATCAAGTAATTCATGCAAGTGTTGTACATATTTGTAAGAAGTTCATGTTTATTGAAGATATTTGATGTACAAGGTAATGACAATGGAATTTCAAGGATTAAAAATTTTAAGGAAGAATAAGGTAATGACTACAAAGTTTAATTACATATGATTACATATATGTATTATATTATTAAAGTTGTATAGCTTTATTATTTTGTTGTATACTTTAAAATACTTATAAATTATTATTCTAACTTTAAAAATATGTAATATAGCGTGCATAGAGGTTTATTTCATCAATAAGGGCTAATTAATGGGCTTATTACTAAAACGACCTACACGGGTACATACATATATAAATCCCTTGTACTCATTAATTTCGACATAACAACATGAAATGAGAAGTTCATTGTCAATTTGAAAGAGAGAGTCTCACGAGAGCAAAGCGATTTCTTCTTCTTCTCTTCCCCTTCTTCAATTGAGAGTATTATGGAGTAATAAGAGTGTTCTATTGAAAAATAGGTGATTTCTCATTAGATGGTATTAGATCTTACTATAGATCTAATCCACCCATTCAAAGCATTTGAGAATCATTGGAATCAAGTGAAGAGTGAATCGGTTGGTCCATTTTTTGACTTTGTAATCCCTTAAAAAAATTTCTGGTTTGTATAAGATTGTTTTAAGATAATCTTACACATCAATGGATCCCCTACTCCTTCTCCTATTCTACTAGGAAGATCATTTATACAAATTTCTCAAACTAAAATTGATGTGTATAATGGGTTTATTATCATGGAATTTGATAAGGAAACAATTCCTTTTAATATTGATGACCCAATAAGGTATCTTACTATTTGTGAATCCAATTCATATGTGGATGTAATTGATACTTTATCTAAAGAAGTTATTAATTTAATGAGTGATGATCCAATAGAATTTATTCTTATAAATCCAAAAGCAATAGACTCTTATGAGCCATTAACAGAACATTTTGAATTGAATAAGAAAATAGAGGAATGTACTCATTATTCTAGACCTTATTCTACTGTCATAGGGTAATATGTTAAATTGCCTATTATGAAAGATAAACTCCTACCATTTGTGAAAAAGGATCCAAAAATGGAGTTAAAACCCTTACTCAATAATCTAAAATATGCATTCTTAGGGATAATCAAACTCTTCCTATTATTATTGCTAGTGACCTTACATCTTTACAGGAAGATAAGCTTATTTGAGTTCTTAACAAATGTAAAAATTCACTACATCATTATATTATTATCTTAAAATTTTTAAGGCTTCTCAAATATGGAAGATTAATGGGCAAAAACTCAAAGCATTTAATGAAGAACCTCAAATGGAAAATTTTGAATTATGATTTTAAATTTGACCTTTGAGGCCCGTCTCTTCCACATCCCTCATAAGCCCTACCATTTCCCCTAATTGGCATTTTTATCATTTTATTATCTTTTGTTACATTATTTTCTATTGTTTCTTTTTTTAGTGTGACTTGTATGAAATTTTTAATATGTTTTTAATTTTGTAATTTTTTTAATTACATTTTTGTATTCTTTATTAAAAAAATAAGGAGTCAAAAATCCTAAATATTACATATTAAGAACAGATAATGAAAGAAATTTCTAATTGATAGCCTTCAAGTGCATAAGTAGTGAGGAATAAACTTTTTCTACATGTTTTTGGAAAAGTGAAAAAGGATTTCTAATGTTTTTGTTTCAACTTACTATCAAATAACTTGAACATGAGATTTTGATAGAAGATTAGGCTTATTAGAAACAAAAATTGATGAGCATTTGAGCCTTAATGATTGATATAATTTTTATGTTACATACTTTTTATTCTTGTGTGCTATTCTCTAATTGTGTGTGAAACTAGAACTTGTCATTAATCTCTTCAAGGCTATATGAATAGAGCCACAATTTTCCTCTTATTAACTACTTAGCTATGTAGCGTACCTACTATAATTTTTTCCTTAGATACCCTCATTGAAATTTTATGCCTATTTACTTGATATTTAAGCTATATACATAGCTGATTATTCATATCATATTCCATCCTATAGTTTATGGCTAGTGGAGCACAATTTGGTAATGATATATTTATGTGGTTTAAACTCTAAGCATGGGGATATGTTGTGTTACTTGGTGAGTAGTGAATTTAATTCCTATCAAAGGAAAAAATATATATATAATTAAAGTAGCAATGTAGAAAGCAAAGGGTGGATTGTGAAATCACTAAATCCTTTTACTAGGTATGATGGAGGGTAAAATGCACCTTCTTGGTGAAAATTGCTCAAGTAAAAAAAATTATATCATTCTATTAGATGTTGGTAGTATAAGAGGTGATGATTAGACATAGAAATTTCATTGAAGAAGAGGTGAAGTTGACAATAAAAAAGAATTGGAATTGTGGAAGCTAGGTTCTTTGCTAGTGATAGAGAGTTCACCTTAATCCTAGAATTTATCCTACCTTCAACCCTAGCCCCATTACAAACATATAAAAGGCCTCTTGATTTTTTTATACTTCAGTTTATAAGCAGTGGAGAATAGAGAAGAGTGACAAGCATATGGTCGACCATTATCATTAGTAGAATTTTTGAGTGTAAACAAAAACTTGATAAATATGAAAGTAGAGTGCTTCCACTTGCCTCGAGTGAGAATCTATTGGTCTATTTCTTCATATTGTTTCATGTTGATGACTTCAAAATTGGATAGGGATGGTGAATTAGTTCTGATGTATGCAACATTAAATGATTTTGAAGAGGTTATTCTACATGTTTACTTTTCATCATTTTTAGTCTCGATGAAACATGAACTTTTGGTATGCCAATAATCAATTTTCTCCTCTTATATGTTGGAAAGGGGATCATATATTGCTTGATAATTAGTACTTCTCATACTTTTTATGGATGTGTTACTTGAAGGAAAGCAATGGTTCAAGCATATGGTTATTTAATAGGTGCATAATCTATGGAATTAATTAACACTTCTTGACCCAACTTTCTATATTTTTTATGATAGTTTAATTATTTTTCTTGAGTTTCCTCTATTGGCATAGTTTTGAAGAAAGATGAAAATAAGGTAATTTGGGAAAATAGCTAAAGAGAAGAAGCAATATATGAGAAGCAAGTTTGGAGTTTTACAAATTTGAATGTATCATCATACAAGACCCTAAAAGAGAAGTGGTGTGAATAATAATCAATTCAACAAAAATCAATAGAGAGGAAATATGCAGGGCCTATATTTATGGAAATACAACCTGTATTTCCTTATATCTCCTTCCACATGCTCCATTAATTTATCTCGTGTGTATAATGTTAGAGTATGAATATATGTGCCCCATATTTACTAATATAAACCATATTTTTGTCAAATTTTAGATATGACTTGTATGGCCATCTATTTATATATATATAACATATATTAGGTCGAATGGAACTTTGAAGAGGACCCTCATGAGAGCTTCAACTTCGTATTCATTATTTCTTTACTATTGGAGTTATTATTTTAGATTTAATAGTTCATTATTGTACTAAAATGAGTGAAGATCATAAAATGTTTGCAGTTCTACAATTCTTTAAATTCTTTCATTCCTTTGTTTCATACATTTAGTTCATACTTGTTATTATGCTTAATGTAATTTTAATTATTAATTTAATTAATTAAGTTTGTATTTTATTTCTTATTTAATTTAATCTTTGTTCTTTTATTTCTATATTTTTATTAAAGTTATGATCATTATCTCTTTAGATTTTTCATTTTTTTAGTTTTATCAATATGTTAGGCTAGATTAGTATAAGGTAGGAGGATAATTGGAAATTATGGGATAATAAATCGTGAGATGTGAATTAAACTTAATTGGTATGTGTATTTTTTTAGATGAATAAATCAAGTGTATGGATCACTAATCCAAGATTTATGTTTAATTATCTAGCTTGATCATCTAGTTAATTTGAGTGCTAATTGGATGTTCGATAATATAAATAATCCATAATTGTAAATATGTACATCCACAAGTAGAAAATAATTTATTGATTTAATCATTTTTTATTAATCTTTTAAATTATATAATTCTAGTATACTATAATTATTGTTCTAGTTAGCTACTCCCTAATTGTTTATGCTGCCATTAATTAAATCTAGAGATTTTATCCTAGGTTATTAATTGGTTAGATGATAAATCATAAGCAGACCTTAGTTAATTTGCATAAGGAGATACTAGGATGCGAATACATTTGAGCTTCTATAGGTTAACATTAGTAATATTACATAACCATTTTATTCGATGATTGGGTGATATGCCTATACTAAATATGCCCTCTCACCTGTAATATTCCTTTATATTTATTCAATTATTGTGCTCATTGCTAGTTTTATTTTTTCATTATTATTTATTATTTTCTTGATTTAATAGTTGGGGGAATTTATATGATAATAGAAATCTATAAATTCCATCATATTCTTTATAGGATCAACCCCTACTCATTTCTTACTATGTTTCAGTGTTTTTAGCATTTAATTTGGCATGTCTATGATAAAACATGAGGTGGTATGAACAATAGCAATATATGGGGAGCTAAGTTAGAGGACTACACATGGGTTAGCTAGGTGGATGAAAAGGAAAAGCATAGGATGTTTTTTATGAATGAATAATAAACCAGTGGCCAACCCAACATGAAAGGTTCATACTAGTAATGTAAAGTCATGGGATGGATCTTATAGTAGACATGGGATTATAGTGTTGCATAATTATCTTGTGGTGCATGTCGCTTGATAAGATAGGGGTCTAGTCGAGTTACAACGATTCTTGGTGGTTGTTGTAATGGATTGTACACTGTATAAAGGAGGTACAAAGTTACAAATCACTAATGCTCGAGCAAGGAATATCGATGGACGAGCTTAGATGAAGTGGTGAAAAGATATAAAAAAATTAAATGTGGTGGCTATTGGCAATACTAATATAGGAAGAGGGAGGAAAAAAACGAGGAGGAAAAATTAATCTCAAGGGATAATGGTGGACTTATGATAGTTGAGAAAAGATGAATGGGTTGAGAGTTGAAGGCTGGTAGTGCCACAAAAGGCAAAACTCATAAACTAGTGAAGATAGTTGTGAGGAACTTAAGGGACAAGTTGAGGAGGTAAAGGGAAAAAGTAAGTAGAGATGTAAATATTAATTTTAAAGGATCCATTGGGAAAGGAGAGATGGAAAAGGAAATTTAGGAAGAATACTATTGCGTGAGGGAGTCACTTATGAAAGGAGGCGAAGTTAAGTGTACATGGGAAAATAATAGAGTCAATAGTAAGGGTTTCAATGGTGTCGGTAGCATGCAAGTCATTGTGAAGGTGGTGTATTGTGGTATAGTGCATTAGGATGATTGGTTGTGTGCAGACAAACAAGCTAGGATGGGTGTAGGGACATAGAAGATGTGGAAAATTAGTCAAGTAGGGGTTTTGAGAAGAAAATAAGAAAAAGAAATAGAAGTTAATTGGGCATCGCAGAGGAGAAAGAAACTAGGCAAGGTGTAGTGGTGATGGAATGAAATAAGTGTAAAGTTGTTGAGAGTACTGAAAATAATGAGAAAAGGATAGAGGTCGGGGTTATGGGCAATGGGACGTAAATATGTGGTATAAATAAGTTTGGTGGATGAGGAAGGAAGATAAAGTGAGGTAGAGAGATAACGATGGAATGAAATGGTGCAAGGTCAGATGTAGGTGGCACAATGATGTCATGGTTGGGTCTCATTTGGCAATATATAGCATGGCAAAGCACAAAAAAAATAGATAGAAGTGTCATGGGAGTTGTTAGATGTGGTTTTGACTATTGGGGATTTACATAGAGGGTTTTTTTGAGATAAAACATCAAGCAAATAATAAAATACTATTACCAAAATCAATTAATAACTAAATACCTAATAACAAAGGTTAATAAACACCAAATATTAAACATTATTAATATATAATTATTGCTATTGTTATCATCATATCTCCTTCAAATTTTAATCTACTAGGCTAGAATATTAAGGCAAAATAATAACACTAACGACAACAACAATAACAATAATACACATAATAATGGGACATATAACCCTAATATATATATATATATATATATATAATTACATATAAAAAATAATGTTTATATTTATGATATCTAAATTAAGGATTCCATAAATGCGATATTACAACAACGTATGATAACTAAATTTGTAATAAGTATGGCAGAAATTCCATGTTATTTTATTTACTATCTTCCTCAAGAAAAATCTAGTAGTAATTTTTGGGATGTTACAAGCTGATATTACTATGCTGGTTTATATTATCGTATTTTTGTATATAAAAATCTAATTTTCTATGATCTCTCATATGGTTTTATTTAGTCTTTTTATTATTTTCTAAAATTCTATCCTTCAAAACATAAGATTAACCATATGATGACTTGAGAACTGGTAGCCTAGATGGCCTTTAGATGTGCTTGTGTGATTCTATATGATAGTAAGTTATAATTGTTGTATTATAATTGAAATACCCCAAAACATAATTTTAACAATTATAATTAATTAAGGATTTATTTAGAAATTAGTTAAATAAATTATTTATTATTAAAATAAAAGGTAATTAATTGGGGCTATTCAATAAGAAAATAATAAATATTTTTATTAGAAACTTTTTGGTATTTTAGCTAATCAAGGATTTTATTTTGAAAATTAATTAAATAAATTATTTTATTTAAAATAAGAAGGAGAAAATAGTTCAAAACTAATAGGAATTTTATAAATAATTTAATTGAAGAAAATTAGGGTGTTTTGCTAATTAAAATGGAGTTTATGAAAAACCTTTTAAAAATCCTAAATTAGCGTAAGAACGGATTTAAATATTATTTTATTTAAATATTATTTTTTAAATATCCCCAAATATCCTAGTTAATTTAATTGACCCTAACCCACCTGTTTTTCTTTTTTCCTTTTTCCTTTTTCCTTTTTCCTTTTTCCTTTTTCCTTTTTCCTTTTCTTTCTTCCTTTTCTTTCCTTTTTCTTTCTTTTTATTTCTTCTTATTTTCTTTTTCCTTCTCCTTCCTGATTGGGCCTATCCATGGCCCAATCCTTCTTTCCTTCTTCCTTTTTCTTCTTCGGCAATTGGGCTTGCATTCCATAGCCCGTTCCTCCTTTTTCTTTCTTTTGTTCTTCTTTCGACATCCTGACGTTGTGTTTTATCGCCTTTTCCCCCTAGAACACTGTGTTTTGATCATTCTTTTGTAGCCGTTGCTACCCGGCTGGTCTCCCATATTTTCTTTTCCTTCTTTTCTTCCCTAGACTGCCGGTCCAGCCCCCCTTTCTTCCTCCTTTCTTCTTCCTCCTTCCCGCCGTCGACCTATAACTCCACCTCCCAAAGCCCTAGTTTTTCGCCGCTAGTTACGCCCCTTTGACCGGCCGTTTTTCTTCCTTTCTCTTCCCTCAGATTTGGTGACCACTTAGACCCAACCCACCTCCCTTCCTTTTTTCACACAACCTTCTCTTTCCTATGCAACCACCTCCTGCCCGATTTGAATTTCGCTGGCTTTTTTTGCCGCCGGTGACCTTAACCCTACCTTCATTACTCTCTCAACAACCCTCTCTTATAAAATCTATAAATACCCCCATAATGAGCCCTGCATTGAACTTTTGATCCCTACCCAGAAAAACCCTAGCGTGCGCCACCTGCACTTTAGACGCTTCGTCTGCCGCCATTGGCTAACTTCGACGCCCACTCTTCCCACCTAAGTCTCCCCTGCACCATCCTCTAACTAACTATGATGCCCTTCTTTCTCGATTATCCTAGCACAAGCCACCCCAACTGTATAAGGTTTGCTTCCCAATCAGCCCTTCCTTCCACCTCTGCCACCCTTCACGCCGCCATCCGCCACCACTACCGCCGCTTCCACTACCTCATTCACCTCCCAACCTATTCTGCAGACCACCCTCTACCTTCCCCTACCTTTCTTTTCCTATTCCTCCCTCTCCTTCTCTCTTTCTTTTCTTCTTCCCCATTGGGTCGCCGTCGCTGCCGCCATTGTGCTCCGCCATCATAAGCTACATAGCCACCCTCATTATGTTCCTCTCCTTCTATACAACCATAACCACCCTCACTTCCACTCTCTTTCTCTTTCTCTTTTTCCCAGTCCTCAACTTTTCCTCTTTTCTTCTCTTTTTCTAACCACTGTTGTCGCCGCCGTGCACCACCGCCGATGCAGCGTGTTACCACCAGCCTAAGGTTGAACCCTAAACACCTCAACCCTTTTTCACTATTTATACAAGCCTTAATCTATTTTATTTAATTTATTCAAAATATATTACTATTATTATTATTATTATTATTATTATTATTATTATTATTATTATTATTATTGATGTTTTTATTGTTATTTCTATTGAGGGCTGAAGCCCTATTATATTTTTATTTCAATTTTATTATTATTATTCTTATTTTTGCTATTATCTTTATTAATTAATATTAATATGTTGTTATCATTATGTATTATTATTATTATTACTATTAGGTTCAATATTATTAGTATTATTATTTCTTATTAGGGCTGACCTTATTTGGCTGAGTAGATTATTAGTATTAGTATTATTAATCATTAGTATTATTATTAGTTTTTATTTTATTTATTATTATTATTATTATTTATTATTATTATTATTTATTATTATTATTATTATTATTATTATTTTTATTATTATTATTATTATCATTATTATTATTATTACTATTATTATTATTATTAATATTATTATTATTTTTATTATTATTATGTTGCTATTATTATTATTATTATTATTGCAATTATTATTATTATTATTATTATTTTCTATATTGATTATTATTATTATTTATTATATTTTGAATTATTAGTATTAGTATATATAAATATTGTAGTCTTATTATTATTTATTATATTATTATATTATTATTATTATTATTATCATTTATTATTATTATTATTGTTATTATTATTATTATTATTATTATTATTATTATTATTATTATTATTTATTATTATTATTATTATTATTATTAGTATTATTATTATATTATTATGTAGGGTATTATTATTATTATTACCCTATTTCATTATTATCTATTATTATTATTACCATTATTCAATATTATTATTATTTACATTATATTATTATTATTATTATTTTTATTATTATTATTATTATTATTATTATTAATTATTATTATTATTATTATTCTATTACTAATTATTATTTTGGTTATTATTATTATATTATTATTATTATTATTTTTATTATATTATTCATTAGTATTTTATTATTACTAAATTTTATTATAAAAGTTACAAATATTATTATTAGTATTATTTTTGTGAAGGGTCGTATTATTCCACTTTTTATTTCAAATCATATTATTATTATTATTATTATTATTATTATTATTATTATTATTATTATTAGTATTAGTATTAGTATTAGTATTATAGTTATTATTATTTTTTTACTATTACCATTATTATCATTATTATTATTTTAGTATCACTATTATTATTATTATTAGGATAAAGTCTTCAGCCTTATCAACTTTTATAATATTACTATTATTTCTTATATCTTTAGCAAGATAGTAATTAGTTAATGTCATTTTTATTATTAATATTTTTATTATTTTATCATAATCCTAGTCTTAGAATAAGTTAGTATTTAATAGTATTTTTGGTAGGAGAGAATCTAGTTCTAGTTTTTCCCTTATATAGGTGAGACCAGGTAAAGCCCTAAGGAGGTGTAGGAGCATGCTCCAAGATCGGTGTCGTTTTAGGTAACCATGTTACTAAGGCCTTATGTGTGTTTATATGCATATGTATTCTATGTTTATCATTATTAATTATTTCGTATATGGTATTATGTGGAGTCAAAGTATATTTTTGTGTATTTACATGGCATGTGTACTTTGTATATGTGATGAATGGTTTGTGATCCTTTAGACATACATGTAAGGATGTCAATGTGGTTTGTGTGGGGGAAAGGATGAAAAAGGAGGATGGGGAAAGAAGTTGACCAATGGACGTGAGTTGACCTAAGTATTTTAATGATCCATGAGTGGATGAGTAAAATGGAAAATTAATGGTTTCGTGAGAGAGAATCTAATCTATGGTGTTACGTGGGAGAATCTAATTTATGGTTTTATATAGGGGATTCTAATCTATGGTTTTGTATGGAAGAATCTAATCTATGGTTTTATATGGGAGAATCAAATTTATGGTTTTATATGAGAAAATCTAATTTATGGTTTTGTATGGGAGAACCTCACCTAGGGTTTTGTATGGATTGAATCTAGGGTTTTGTATGGTGGAATCTAGGGATTTGTATGGATGGATCTAGGGTTTGCATGGTTGAATCTAGGGTTTCGTGTGGGAGTTTTAAGGTTTGCGTGAAAAGTTTGAAGGATTGCATGGGGAGGTTAGCGTCTACATGGGAGTAAAGTGTACGTATGAAAAGTTAACTTGGGATGTAAGGAAAGTAATAGAAGAGTTATTTGGGTGTTTGGAAGTTTTGGGTGAAAAATAGTACGTAATACATTATAAGGGTATGGAGGAGACTGAGTTAGGGTTTGGAGTGATTAACTATGAGTTGTTGTGATTAACTAGGGTTGGAGTGGATACTTGTGGTTTGTTGTGATTAACTAGGGTTTAGAATGGCTAATTGTGGTTGGTATGGTTAAATAGGCTTTGGAGTAGTTAATTATGGTTTATTATGGTTAATTAGGGTGTGGAGTGGTTAACTATGGTTTGGTGTGGTTAACTAGGGTTTTGATATAGCTAACTAGGATTTGGTGGTAACATGTGTGTACTTGGGGAATAAAGTATGATGATGAATATGGGATTGATGGTTGTAAAAAAAGGGGTGTCAAAATAATTTGGGTTTTGTGAGGTGGAGTACGATGAACCACTTAGGCCTAAATTAGGGTTTCTGGGAAAAACCCCAGAGGAAAGAAATAAGTGGACTTGGAGGTGTGTAGTAGTGGGCCTTAACCCACATATTTTGGTGTTGGAGTTCTAGTGTGAGTTTGAGTATAGAGGAAAGGTTGTTAGACAAGTTAGAAGGTGCAGGGTTCTCATGATATGATATGGATCAGTTGAAGGATAAGTGTAGAGTGAGTGAATTATGCATGTCTAGGGGGAAAATGCTTCTGAATAAGATACTTAACACATTAATCACTTAAAGTGAAAGATTATTGAGTCGGGTCCAGCCAATCCATAGGTTAGGAATAGTAGTTAGGGTTCTTAACCTATAAGTGACTGATCCACTGGCGAATCATAGTGGTGTAGACTTGATGTCCAGCAAGTGACGGCCCACCAGCTATAAAAGTGGGGGATCCCGAGTTCGATAAATACAAACTAGAGTTTTGCTAAGGCACTTAAAATATACTAATTACTTATAGTAGAAAACTATGGGAGTAGGAACCGAACCAATCCATCGGTAAGGAATAGTGGTTAGGGTTTTACCCTATAAGAGACCGATCTACCAACGAATAATAGTGATGAGGACATGATGTCCCGTAAGTGATAGGCCCACCGGCTAAAATAGTGGGAGGTTCCTGTACTTTCATGGATTTATAAAAATGCATGGTGTGAATCGATTCTGATCAGAGATTAATTAAGTAATTGATCCGGACTTTAATTGGACCTTACGTATCTAGCGAATGATTGTATAATAGTATGTTATCATGATGGTCTCTATGCTTTTGTTATTTCTTCCGCATAGTTTATGTGATTTTTGTGTTGGCCATAGTGTACGGTTACCTTGCTCAATACATAGCATACTGATCACTTTTTTCATGGTTGCTGCTCATTTCCACAAGTAGTAGGCCCTTCTGACTTGGTGTAGGTGAGTAAGAAATCAAGTGGAGCTGTGTGTTGAGCATTTTTGGCTCCAAGTTCGAGAGTAGTGTGGTTGGATTCACTCTTCTTGTTATTTTATCTTCTTCTGCTATTTCTTTTGTATCGGATCTACCCTCTTATGATTTATTACTTGTATTACGTATTTTAAATGAACCTTTTATCAGTTGTAAGCTTATCTCTCTTTTGAAAATGAATTACAGTTCTTTACGCGTACTCTGATCTTTGGTGTTATAACATATCTAGTTCTTTCATAAACTATTGGTTTAAGTTTGAAAATAATCTTTTTAGCCTTAGCACTTGGTACTAGAACGGTCGGAGTGAACCGGTCTAGTATTAAGTGTGGCAGTAACATTCCCACAGTTCACGAGTTTTAATTTAATTTCTTCCGCTTAAAAAAAAGTAGTGAATTTTTTGGTGTTACAATAATATATTTTTTTCTATCTTGTAGTTTGCTAAAGTTCAAAATAGATGATTCCCATAGCTCAAAGACATTTTTAAGTCTTTTCAAGATATTATTCTATGTCTTCCACCACCTTAGTCACCGCCGCCACCACCACCACCACCACCACCACATTCACATCAACCACATGAGGATAAAAAAGAGAACTATCTTAAAACGTTCTCCAAACATCACCCATTGATATTTGTCAAGAAGGAGGACCCAATCATCTTGAAGGGTTGGAATTACCAAATAAATCTAGATTTAAGGTTGTGGGCTGCCTCGAGGTGAGGAATATATATATTAATGCATACTATCTTAGAAGAGTAGTTGACACGTATTAAGCAAGTTGTTATACTTAGGGAGAACTACCTTTGTCTTGGAAGAAATTCAAGATGATGCTCCATGTGCATTTCTATCATGATAGAAAGAAGATGGAAATTTTAACTAAGTTTTGAGGTTAATATTGGTAATAAATATAAGAAACAGTTAGGATGAACAAAAGAATTGTGTCAAAGCTAGGGGAACACAATTGAAACATAAAATAGATAAAGAGATGAGGAATAATTATTTACTTGATCTATGTTTACCTCTATATATAAAATACTTACTATCACCATCAAAGGTTTAAACACTTCGAACAAAGAAGAGTAATTTTTTTAGAAGATAATTAATCATCACAACCAGTCATTTTTTAAGATTCATGTTTTTCACTCAAAATGAACAATCTAACCATCTAAATAAGTTCATATAAGATATGTATTCAAGCCAACATGTAATATAAACATAAAGAGTTTCATATCATGCAAGATTACTTGTAACCCATTTTATAAGTAAGAATAGCATACTTAATGTAGGCAAAATCACTCATATGTGAAACCCTCAACTTTTAAAAACTTAAAAACAACAAATTTTAATTCAAAATTTCATGAATAAATTTTAATACATTTAAACTTGAAATAGAGGGAAAAGAATGAACATACCACACCCTAAAGAAAATATAGAGGATGCTCAGTTGAACCACTCAATCTTTTTCCTAAATCTAACTCTTTCTTACATAATAATAATAAAAAGAGGGACCTGGAGAAAGGATTGGAGAAGTAAATGAATTTGACTATAAGGCTCAAAGTGCAGAGGGAGAAGGTTAATGCTAGAGAGATTAGGTATTTTTGGTGGCTAAAATAAAGATGAATAAAAGGGCCCATTATGATGATTTACAGCCAACATATAAATACAAATCAAAGTGTAGTCAGGAAAAAATTAAAAACCCTAATTCTTACCTTTTGAATTCATTTTAAATGAACATATTTCATCCAAGATATGTTGACCTATCCTCTAGAGGTCAAATGGTGATTCTAGAGGAGTATAGGTCAGTTGGCCCAAAATTGCAATGCACAAGAACGGTAATGGAAGGTCAGCATGGAATGATTCCCCTGGCTAAGTAGAATCAAGTTTGAGATTGAAGTAATGACCTCAAAAATGTGTGGAAGAGAGAGGTGGAAGAAGACAAGGATGAGATCATCTTCCCCCATCAATTTTCCCAATCAACTCCTCAGATCTATCTAAGGTAGCAATTCTTAGGCCAAATGCAACATGGAAAAGGCTAAAAATCTCTTAGTAATAATTCGGCATAGGTTAACAAGGTTTCATTTTAATATAAGAAATTTATCCAAAAAATTGAGTTTTGAAAATATACCTAGCTCGACAAACCACTCAATTGGTTTTGGCTAAGAGTTAATTGTTCTTTAGTCAAGTTGATTGGTTTGCAAATCCAATTGACCAGTTTACTCGAGTAAAAACCATTTTGCTAAAATAAAGATCAAGTCAATTGGTTCATGGAACCAGTCAATTGGTAAACCTAAAAAACTCACTAAATCTAATTTTCCAAACTCATTTCAAACCCAAGTTTACCTCAAGCCAAATCAAAATCAAACACGAATATTATCATAATTTCTCATTCAACGCTTTACCAAAATATGGGGTAATATAGCATTACCCCTTTAAAGGGGCTGCATCTCCAAAGCCTATAAACATTCCAATCACATTAATTATCACATAGTAAGACCTAAATCAAAGAAAAAGGGTTACTTCCCCCTTGAAGAAAAGGATTACACTAAGATAAAGCACTAAGAAAATAACTTTGGGTACTTCGCTCAAATTCCTCCTTAGCCTCTTAAGGAACCTCCTCAGTATGATATCAGGATTGAAGGAGCTATACTAATAGGATGTTCTTCATATGTGCCTCTATCTTCTTGTTATCTAGAATGCTCACCGATCTCTCTTCATAGGTTAAAGATTCATCGAGCTCTAGTGGTTTTGGTAGGATAACATGTGAAGGATCTAATAAGTACTTTCTTAGCATAGATATATGCAAAATGTTGTGCTATGTGATAATTCCATTAGTAGGACTAAACGATAGGTGATTTTGCTAACACAATCCACATACTGTCTAAGACACCATGAACCAAGTTTATCCTTCCAACCAAACCTCATGACTCCCTTGGTGGGAGAGGCCCTCAAAAGGATCTTTCACCCACCTCATAATTGTCGATTTGTCCACTTAGATGTACATAACTCTTCTTCCTATCCTAGGATGTCCTCATCTGATCTTGAATCAATTAGTTGTGCCTCATCTTCTCCTAAATCATTTTGTTTACCAACACAAGTGAAATACCCCAAAAATCCTAATTTAGGAATTATGGAAAAATAATTATTTATTAGAGAAAATTAAGAAAATAGGTTACTTTATTAAATAAAGAGGAAATTAATTGAGGAAAATAAAGAGAAAGTAATAAATAAGTTATTTAGAAAATTTTGGACATTTTACTAATCAAAATGGAAGTTAAGGACAATTTATCCAAAATAGCCTAACTAATTTAAAAATGGATTTAATTATATTAATTAAAATAATTATTATTAAAATTAAATATCTAAATTAATTATATAAATAAATAAAAACCCAAATACCTCCAACCCAACCATTTTATCATTCCTCCATTTTCCCTTTTTTCCTTTTCTCCTTTCTTTTCTCCTTTTTTTTCCTTCCTCCTCCTTTACTTTTTCTTTTCCTTTCTCCCCCCCCCCCCCCGCTGGGCCAGCCCACCGGCCCAAATGCTGCTCTTCTCCCCCGTCTCGCGTACAGGCCGCCCAACTCTCCCTTTTTCTTTCCCTTTTTCCCTTCCCGCGGCCCAGCGCCGTTTGACGCCTTCCCGTGCACCCAAACGCAGCGTTTCGGCTCTCCTCCAGCTGAGACGCTGCGTCCGATAGCTGAAGATAGTCGTTGCCAAACAACGCGACTCGGCGCTCTGTCCCCCATAACGTTGAAACGCCACGTTTAGTTTTAAAAACCTTATAAACGCCGAACCGGCCGGTCCCCCCTTCTTTTTCTTTTTCCCCTGGACCGCCGGTCCTCCTCCTTTCCCCTTCCTTCTTCTTCCCCCCGTACAGCCGCCGACCTGCAGCTCGAATTTTGCCGGCGGCCACCAGCCCAGTACCGGCTGTCTTTCCCTACCTCTCTCCCTGTCGTTTTCTTTCTCTTTTCAACCCCAACCAAGTCCCTCTCTCCCTTTCCCGCGTGCCCACCTCTTTCCCTTTTCCTCTCCCCTTCCCCGACCCAGCCTGCCATGGCAGGACCTGCACCACCTGCCACCGGCCGGCCACCTACACACCTGCCCCGCACGCCTCCTTCTCCCCTTGTCGTTTTTCCCTTCCAATTGCCTATAAATACCCCACATTGGCAGCCCTGATCAACTCCCTTTTTGATTTTTGCCCCGAAACCCTGCCTCTCCGCCGCCTCAAAAAGACGGGCTCTCCACCATCACCGGAGACCGCCGCCGCCACCTCTGCCCACCTTTATCATCCCTGCAACTCCCTCGACAAAACCAAGCCACCGCCACCCTCCGCCTTGCCCTGCACGTTCCGCCCTAGCCGTGCAAAGTTCCTATCCCGAAAACCACCACTCCCAGCCTTCGCCGCCCTTGCGCCGCCTTCCACCGCTAACCCAGCCGCCACCAGCACCTCCTCCACCCTCCAAAACACCCAGGGAAGCTTCCTCTACCTTCCCCTGCCTTCAACTCCCCCTGCCTCCCTCTCCTCCTTCCTCCCTCATCTTCCACCTCTCTCCACCACCCTCGGCCGCCGCCGTCGCCACCGTGCGCCGCCACCCCTTGCCACGCCACCACCCTCACTCCACTCCCCTTCACCTACTGCTTCTCCCCCCACCTCAAACTTCCCTTTTTCTCCTGCCATCCAGCCCCCACCTCGATCTTTTCCCTTCTCTTCCTCCTCCACCGCCGCCGCCGTCGCCGCCACGCGCCGCCGCCGGACCCCCACCGACCCTAGGTGGTTCTCCACTCATCCAAACCCTAATACCCCTTTTATATAACTGCTACTACTAATATTAATACTAATATACTTATTATTATTATTATTATTATTATTGTCATTATTACCATTATTATTGTCTCTATTATTAATGTCTTATTTTCTTACTAATACTAACATCCCTTTTGAACCCTAACTTTTATTATACTTAACTTTAATCTTAATTCTTATAATTGTTAGTATTAACATTATTAATAATATTACTATTATTACTTCTATTATCCTTACTATGGTTATTATTATTATTGCTTAACCTTACTTGGTTGTACTATTGTTATTATTATTATTATTATTATTATTATTATTATTATTATTATTATTATTATTATTATTATTATTATTATACTTAACACATTTATCACTATTGTTAATAATAATACTACTTTTGTTCTTATCCATGTTACTTAACTCAAGCTAGCAAATATCATGTGGTTGTTAACTAAGAAGAGTACTTAAACCTTATTACCATACCATTTAACATTAACCCTAACCTCATTACTATGACACTATTATTAGCTATTACTATTATTACTACTATCACTACCTTATTGTTGTAATCAAAAGCATTTGAACCCTTTTATTATTCAAGAATATACAACTATTATCATTATCACCCTTAGGAATAGTTAATTGTAATGTTGTGACCTTATAATAATATTATTTCGAATATGACACCATTAATAGACTTAGCCTTAAAAATGCTAGGGTTTCTCTCACTATAAACATTAGTGTCACTAGTATTAGTTTTATTTTTATTATTATCACTATTTTTCTATAGTTAGCATGAACATTATTATTATAAGAATAGGGCTAACGGGTCTAATAATATAAGTGTAACAATAGGTATTAAAAATAAACATATTTTGACTACTAATATTTAGTATACTAATTCTAAGGTAAAAAACCCTAGCTTTTGTGTAAAACCCTTTTTAGTAATAAAAACCCTAACCTTAAACTAGAATGAGGATTGATAGTAATTATAAGGGAAACTAATACTTAGCATTTTTCCCTTTTATAGGTAATCCCGACCAAAGCCCTAAGGAGTTAGAGGAGCGTGCTCCAAGCCCGGCGTCGCCTTAGGTAAGGACGAAGCTATGGCCTTTGTGTGATGTGTGACCTGTATGTTTTGAATGTTGTATATGCCATGCTATGTCGTGTATTATATGATTGTGGACAACTTGTCTTATGTAGTGCAGCTTGGAAATTGAGGTATGTTGTATGTGTTTCCTATGACATGAGCATGACATGTATATGTATGATGTTTATGAGGTGATATGATTTAACCCTCTAGGACATGCATGCTAGGGTGATTGTTATGATGATATGGGAATGAAAGGATAAAAAGGAAATAAATGGGAAGTGAGTTCACTAAGGGGGATATGAGGTTGACCTAAGTACCTCATGATCCATGAGAAAATATTTAATAAGGGAGGAATGACCTAAACAAATGAGAGTTGGGGAAACCATGCATGGGAGTCGTAAAATTTGCAATCTGACTTGGGGTGTTTGCATGAGGTGACTAACTCTTGCATGGGGGTGTGTCTTACGTGAGAAAAGTTGAATTTGGGTGTAAGTAAGAGAATGGGAGAGCCTTGGAATGATTGGAGACTTAGTATGAAAAATAATACGTAAGTTGGCGCATAAGAGACCTTATTAGGGTTTTGTGTGTAAGCGGGTGTTGGAGTGTTTAAATTAAGCATGGGAATGAATCTTACTTGAGGAAAGTTGATTTAGGGCGTAAATGAGATAATGTCAAAGTTATGGGTCCATTGAAGACTTTGATGTAAAATAGTACGTAGGCGGATGTAAGGGTGTATAAGGAATCCGATTAGGGTTTTTGGGAGAAAATGGAAATTTGGGAAGTACAAAAGTAGGAATGATTAAGGAAGGGTGGAGTATGGGTTAGAGTGAGATTTCATTTATATAAAAGGTGAGTATGGGTTCCCATGTGGAAGAAGAGACTTTGGGATGAAAAGGGAGAGGTTACTTGTGGGAGAAGAAAGGTACTAAGGTTGAGGTGATCAACTAGGGTTTTCATGGTTATGTGCTGAATCGAAAGGTAAAGTGATATGTTTTGGGAGAGGATCTAATTGAGGTAAGATGTGGGGCATTGAATGAGGTAAAGGTAGCGTAAGTGGGAGAAGGTTGGGCCACATCGGCCCAATTAGGGTTTTCAAGGGAAAACCCTAAGGGGTGATGGGAGGTGGAGTTGATGTCATGAGTGTAGGGCCTAACCCATACCCGTAGGGGTTGACTCTTTCATCTAAGGGTAAGTGTAAAGGGAATGGATGTCGGGGTGTGAGAAGGGGAGAATAGTCTCAAGATATGGGACGGGCCTCCTCGAAGGATAGAATAGAGAGTAGTAGACATGCATGTCAAGGGTGGAACCTTATTTAATAATACATGAATAAGACATTAACTACTTAAAGAGTAAGATTGTTGAGCCGGGCCCAAACCGATCCACCGGCATAATAGTGGCCAGGTGCCGGGGTGCCCTGGAGACCGATCCACCGGCATATAATAGTGGTTAGGTGCGTTCTGCCCTATACGTGACCGATCCACCGGCTATAATAGTGGGGGATCCTGAGCTCAACAAACCAAACAGTATGTTGAAATTAAATCATGGGAAAGATACTATATACTTACAGTGGAACACCATGAGAGTCGGGGCCAGACCGATCCACCGGCATAATAGTGGCCAGGAGCGTTGTGCCCTGGAGACCGATCCACCGGCGTATAATAGTGGTTAGGTGCGTTCTGCCCTATAAGTGACCGATCCACCGGCTATAATAGTGGGTTTCCCGTACTCGCATGGATTAACAAAGATTATGGTGTGAAATGACTTGCAAATAAATCATGGAAAGATACGTTATAATCACAGTGAAACACTATGAGAGTCGGGGCCAGACCAATCCACCGGCATAATAGTGGCCAGGAGCATTCTGCCCTGGAGACCGATCCACCGGCATAAAATAGTGGTTAGGTGCGTTCTGCCCTATAAGTGACCGATCCACCGGCTATAATAGTGGGGTTCCCGCACTCTCATAGACTCATAACGATTATGATGTGAATCGACTATAATTATCAGAGTTATGAAAGAAGAAGTTGGATTGGACCATAAACGATCTACCTCA
Organism: Tamarix chinensis; assembly: GCA_030549775.1. Lineage (NCBI taxonomy): Eukaryota > Viridiplantae > Streptophyta > Magnoliopsida > Caryophyllales > Tamaricaceae > Tamarix > Tamarix chinensis. The sequence continues at coordinate 56,402,901 of CM060177.1, read as the reverse complement.
TCCATAATATTACATGTTGCTTATGTGTTTGTGCTGTGCATGTTATGTTGTATGATGGTATGCTTGGCCTTAGCGCACCTGCGCCCTTACTCAGTATTGGACCCATACTGATGCTACCTTGATTGAATGGGTCCTGTGATGATCCACCGATGGTGGGGAGTAGACTTCCTGTGCAGATTTATGATCGGGTACTATCTTGGGGTGGAAGGCTTGACTTGAGTGAGTAGGAGATCCGGATATTGGTCCCTTGGGATCTATTTTATTTAGCTATACTTTGTCCTACACTTCTTATTCGAAACCGTACTCTAAGTTGTATTCCTAAACGATATTCTAACTGTTGTTGACTCGTGTTTTCATGAATGACCTATGTTAACTATGAACCTATGTTTTGATGATTCTTACTTAACGATTGTTTAATTTAGCCTTAGCACTTAGTATCGGAATAGTAGGAGTGAACCGGTCTGGTACTAAGTGTGGCGGTAATACCCCCAAGTTTACGGTTTTAATTCTCTCGCTTCCGCTAAACCTTTTGATTTAAACGAAATTTTTCAGTAGTAAATTTGGGGGTGTTACAACAAGTGTCTCACTAATGTCATTCCAACATGAAGGAGTATGGCATTTCCTCACATATAAGGCTACAAAAGGTGCCATCTTGATGCTTGTGTGGTAACTATTATTATAGGAGAAACTCGTTCAAGTCTAGATGATGTTCCCAATTGCCGTTAAAGTCTAACACACATGCTCAAAGCATGTCTTTGAAAGTATGAATGGTCCTCTCTATCTGACCATCCATAGCTGAGTGAAAAGTAGTACTCATCTTGAATTGAGTACCAAAAGTACAAAAGTAGTTTACAACTTTAGCTAAAATTGTGATAAGAACATAGAGTCTCAATCTTTCGTAATATCCTTAGGCACTCCATACAATCTCACAAAATGTTTCTAATAAGCATTGGCTGGTTCTCTATGTTCTATGTTGTCTTCATTGACATGAACACAACCGACTTAGTTAGATGATCAACAACAACCTAGATAGACTCAAATCCACTATAGATCCTCAAAAGACCAACCATAAAGTGCATACATATATTGTTCCATTTCCACTCAAGAACTTCTAGAGGTTTCACTAACCCTACTAGCTTCTTATACTCGATCGTAACCATATAATAGCTCAAACATAATGTAATAAATTCTATCACTTCTTGCTTCATACGAGGCCACCAATATACCTTCTTTTGATCCTTGTATAGCTTTTCCCCTCTAAGGTGGATAGAACAAGAAGTATAATGTCCTTCCTCAAGGATCCATCTCTTCATCTTAACACATCGTCATGATATACACCACCTACCTTGGTATATGATACTACCATCCTCATGGTTCTAGAATCCTTCAACTCTACCTTCTAAAATACTAGTCTGGATCCTCTCGAGATTAATATTACTAAGATGATTAGCTCAGATCTCCTTGAAGATTGAAGATGTAATGGTGAGTGTAATAATTCTTGCCTCTAGACTATAAATGATGATCAATTCAATCTCTAACATCCTAATTTCTCAGCACAGGTGATCTAACAACATGATTTTACCCAAGGAATGTGATATGTGTTGGCTAAGTGCATCTACTACCACATTAACCTTACCCTCATGGTAGGTCAATTCCACATGGTAATCCTTGACCAACTTTAACCATCGGTGTTATCTCATATTCAACTCCCACTATGTAAAGATGTACTTAAGGCTCTTATACTTAGTGTAGAACTTGCACTAAGCTCCATAGAGATAATGCCTCTATAACTTAAGAGCAAAGATTACCCCAAAAAGCTCTAAGTCATGCATTAGGTAGTTATGTTCACGCTACTTCAGTTGTCAAGAAGCATATGCCACTACTCTTCTGTCTTGCATCAACAAACCAAACAATGCATGGAAGCACCATTGTACACCTCAAAACCATTAGACCTGCTTGACAACATGAGCATTAGGGTAGAAGTCAAGTTCCTTTGTAACTCCTTGAAAGATTCACTACACATCCCATCCAAGTGAAAACTTGTGGGCTTCTTTAGTAGATGAGTCAACTGTCGCACTATCTTAGATAAGCCTACCAAAAACCAATGGTAGTAATCAACCAATCCTAGAAATTTACGCACCTCCTCAACAGAAGTGGGTGCTAGCCATTCAAAAATGGCTTAAATCTTAGCAAGATCCACTACCACACTATCCTTAAAGATTACATGTCTAGGGAAATCCACTTGATCTAACCATAATGTACACTTTGAGAGTTTGGCCTATAGCTAGACTGACCTCAGCAATGCCAAGGTTTGCCTTAAATGCTGCTTATACATCTCTAGATTGATGGAGTAGATATGGATGTTGTCGATGAATGCTATAATGAACTAGTGTAAGAACAGAAAAAATATCTAGTTTAAGAAGGACATGAAATTTGTTGGAGCATCAATGATTCCAAAAGGCATTAGTGTGAACTCAAACTAGCTATATCTCATCTAAAAAGTAATCTTAGGGATGTCTTACTCTGCTATCCTCAGTCGATGGTAGTCCGACAGAATATGAATTTTGGAGAACACGTTGGATCCCATGAGTTGATCACATATATCATCGATCCTTGGCAATAGATAATGGTTCTTTATTGTCGCTTGGTTTAAACCTCGTTATTCGATGTATAACCTCAAGCTCCCATCCTTATTCCTTATAAATAAGACTAATACTCCACATGGTAATATCCTTGATCAAATGTAGCCATTCTCTAGTAACTCCTCCAATTAAGCCTTAATTTATTTCATCTATTCAAGTGTTACACAATACGAGGCCTTAGATATAAGCTCTGTCTCTAGCAACACATCCATGGTGAACTCAACATCTCAAATGGGTGCCATTCTTGAAATCTCCTCAAGGAATACATTAGGATACTCATGGACACTGATATCTGCTCCAATAGCATCTCAACTACTTTGGTGTCTCAAACAGTTCACAAGTAAAGTGGATACCCTCTACGAATAATGTTTCTCATCATGATTGCTGACACTATCCTTAAAAAGGGATTTGGTTCACACTTTCAATATGAGATATTAATACCCTTTGGTCTAGGAAGAACCACCCATTCTTGTGCACAATCAATCAATGCCTTATACTTCCCCAACATATCCATCCTGAAGATCATATTGAAATCATGTTATTTGAGTTCTATGAGATCTAACAAAAATTCTAGTCCCCCAACTACCAAATCTAGTCCTTTATAAAACCTAAAGCATGCAATGATATCCCCAAAAGGTAATATAATAAAAGTGGAAATACTATTAGAAAAGGATAAGGTAGATCTAGCTATAATTGTGGATGACACAAAGGAGTATGATGCACTAGAGTCAAACAATACAAATGCAAGAAAAGTAGAGATAGTAAGTATACCCATCACCACACCACCCTGATGCTCTACCTCTATCCGGCTCATCACATTCAGGCATCCTCCTAGAGTAACTATCATGACGCTAGCTGATACTTGCCTTTTTTGGAAAAGAGGAGGCCTCTGACCTCTAGGCTGACTAGTGCAACTAGCAACACTAGCTAGTGATGGAGGAACTCTCTGAGTCTGAAGTTGTGTTTACTAGATAGAACTAGTACTTTGAGTTGTATAATGGCTCCTTTAGATGTTTCCACCCCCAACTTGTCACTAATAAGCTCTGTGTCCCACCATGCAGCATCCATGGCACGTTACCTTGTTACCTCTATAGTCTACCCATGGATGATCTATTACACATCGTTGGTAGTGGTAGTACCTCTCCTTGGCACAATCCCCTAGCAAACCTCCAACTTGAGGTACTTACCCCATGTTCCTGCCATATCTATGTAGCAATATTCCTCTTAAAAAAGCCTTATTTCTCTCATTGGGAGGCTAGTGACCCTTAAACTTTCTTTTACTCCTTAACTAAGCACTTAGGGCTTGGATGACTTTAAAAGCCCCCAAAGCCTACTTGTACATCCCTACTATGTCAATCAAAGTAAATCCTAATAAGATCTCCTAATATTAGATCCCTAGATCAATCTTGAAATATTTGACTTTTATCACCTTGTTAGCCTCCAATTCCAGAGAAAACTAGACCAAGATCATGAATCATGTGCAGTACTCCTCAATAGACATGCCTCCCTACCAAAGAGTCATGAACTCATTGCACTTCTTCATTCGAAGGTGAGTTGGGTAAAAATGGGCATGAAGCACCTCTAAGAATTATCTTTATCCCTTAGGTTCTCCACCCCTACGTTGGAATCTCCTCCACCATATGTTTGCGCTTCCTCTTAGATAGTATATTGCCATATCAACCCTCATATCCATAGTGAAACCACAAGTGGTGAAGGTTTTCTCCATGTCCTTACCCATCTCCCCATGATGTCAAGGTCCTCTTGACCCATGAAAACCAACGGGCGATGATGCCTATCCCTCTTGATCCAATCCTCTAGAACTGATGTAGCTACAAACACTAGTGGTGGTTGTGGTGCTCGAATCTTTCCTCCCATGTAGGCTCCAACAATCTCCATGAATGCCTCAATGCACTTATAGTGGTAGTTAGCAGCTATTGATTCCTATATACTAGAAGTAATTATGGGAGAAATAAACTTACCGAGTGCTAAGAATGGATGACATGTTATCATAGAGACTCTCTATAGCATATTCCCAACCCACTCTCACTCACAGACATTCTAGGTTTAGAAATACTTAAACATGCTAGAAAATTTAAAGGGAAAAGATTTCAATCAAGGACAATGACATACTATAGTATCACCTTAAAATCTTTAAAAATGACAAGTTTATAAGAAAAAACTCTAATAAAAAATCATTCGGTATCAATTCATTAATTCTTGAAAGTAAGGAATTTGTTCGAAAACACTCTGATAAAGCCTATGGTGTCCGCTTAATTTTTCTCAAAAGCAATGTGTTTTAGATTAAAATCTCTGATGCCAACCTATAATACCCCCTCTTTTCACCACCAAAAAAAATCTCGTTAAAGCAATATAGAAGCAAAAAATGCTAAACACACTTAGAAAAAATTAGGTGCTACTAGCATAACCAACATAGGATAGACGTATGTCGCCTACCCTATATTAGATACAAGGTTAAAACCAAACCAACCAATTTAAAATAAAGTGCACAAACTTAAGTTACATAAACATTAAAAGATGATTTGGCACAAAGGGCCTTGACGACCCCCAACAAAGTTAAATAGAGGAAGAATGATAAGTTAAGGACACTAGGCTACATTAATAGAGATTAAGGTTAAGGTATGATCACAAAACCATGGTCTATCACAAACCATACAAAACCTTTCAAATTTCCACCCTCTCATGCCCTAAACCCAAGCTAAGGTAGGCCCGCTACTGGCCATCCCCAAAAACTTACACATGGCCCTCTCCTCACAGGAACGAGTAAGTGACTAAGAAAACGAGCACATCAGTATACCATATACTGAGTAAGCCAAGTTCTCTCCTCATTGGAAGTCACAAGCATAAAAGATTCTATCATGACATGGATATTATACTTAATATGTGTCATGACAATGCTATAAAAGTAAGTGTAGCAATGCATTAGGATATACTATCATGCATAACTTAAGCAACTCATAATATATCATTGTTATCTTCATAATATAATATCATAGATATTCATACACACTTACTAAGCACATTATTCCAGATAAACACTAGCATTTACTTCCAAACTTACTCAATCGATTAGGTTATATCATTTCCTTATCCATACATTAATATAGGTCAACATCAAGTTAATCATTCCAATTATTAACTAGTTATTCATTCAAGCCATTATCTTATTATTCAATCCAACTTGTACCATTATTATCATCTAAACCATTTGTTTGAATCATTATCTAATGATTTACTATCGAGGGATAGAATGTGCACTACCTCATGGTCTCACATACTATGGAAGCCTGTCTAAACCAAGGGACATAAAGTCCAGATTGAAGCCAATCACCACAATGGACATAAGTCCAAGCCAAAGCCAACCATAATGGACATAATTCTAGGATGAAGCCAACAAATATGGACATAAGTTCAGGCCAAAACCAACCACCTAGGTAAATATAACCTTTATTATTGATACCTTGTAGTACATGATTAGTGTCTAGAGTAGGTAAGCCATTAGGATCTACTAGGATCCCACTCGAAGGTAAAGCTTAAGGCACTAATAAACGCTCTAATCTAGACTAACCCCTGATAACTAATTGAGGATCTAGTAGCCCATACAATTACACAACTCGATTATCTTTTCCTTTATGCAAGTAGTGCTTTATTCGTGAGATTATGTGATCAAACATGGCCCATACAAAGACCAAGCAAGACATTCGCATATTTCATACATATTAATCCATTTCCATCCCTAACTATGTGTGGGGTTTCCATTTATGCTTTTCTAGTGTTAATAGTGCTCATTATATCATTTATTTCAAGCACATTTCATGCCCCATTACTCTTTTCTCAAAACCATCACATTTCATATATGGTACACCCGTTAAGCCTTTACAATACTTGAGTATTTCATAAATCATGGTCCATTTAATCCATTCATTTGGTCAATAATCCATGATAATATATCTATTTATCCCTCAAATACTCATAAAAAAATCCTAATCATGGCCAAAAAGTATAACCAAACTAAAAGGAACAAAGTTACACAAACCAACCAAATTAGTCGATCGGTCTAGTCCAACCAGTTGACTAGTTACATCAACAATTCAATCAGTTTGGGTTGACCAAACAATATTTTCCCTAAACCTTGTCTATTGGTTTTGGTAAACTAGTCAACTATTTACAAAACAATCAATCACTTTGACCTAACGAGTCGATCGATTTAAATAGAGAGCAAGACCAAGGTCTCTACAAGCTTACCAATTGATGGGTTTCATCAACCAATTGGCTATTCTAAGAGCTAATCAATCTTTTTGACCTAACCAGTCAATCAATTTCCCTACAATAGCACCAAACAATCATTTTGAAAATTTTTATCATACTACATTTGAAAATGTTCTAACATCATATAACACATATTTTGCCTAATTTAATTACACACCTCAAAATTAATAATCACAACCCATATTTTCACACGATTCATGCTTTTACTCAAAAAGAACAATCTAACCACCCAAATCTAGTTTTGTATGCTATATATTCATGCCAAAACATATTGTCAACTTAAAGAGTTTCATATCATGCAAGATTACTCATAACCCATTTTAGAAATAAGAATAAATTATTTGAAGTAAGAAAAACTTTCATGAAACAAAAGCACTCAACGTGTGAAAACCTCAACTTTCAAAACCTAAAAAACAATATGTGTTAACTCAAGTTTTTGTGAATACCTTTGATAAATTAAAAATTGAAATAGAAGGAATTTAATGAACATACCACATCCTAAAGGAAGAATATAGGATGCTCAGCTAAACCACTCAACATTTTTCCTAAATCTAACTCTTCCTTGCTTAATAATTAAAATAATAGTGAGATAGATAAAGGATTAGAGGAGTGAAAGGAATTTGACTGTAAGGCTCAAAGTGTAAAGGGATAAGGTAAATGCAAATGACATTAGGTTGGTGGTAAAAAGAAAGGTTAAAAAGGGGTGATTATGGTTATTTATAGCTAACAAATAGATATGAATCATAGTGTGATCAGGAAAAAAATCAAAAATCGTAATTCTTACCATTTAAATTCTAGCTAAATGAACATATTTCATCCAAGTTATGTTAGAAAATCCTCTAGAGCTCAAATGGTGATTCTAGAGGATTGTAAGTCAACTGGTCAAAAATGTAATACACAATAGGGGTAATAATGTGTAGAGAAAAGAGGTGGAAGAAGGCATGGCTCAAGTCATCTTCCCCCTCCCCCCGGTGCGCAATTATCCTAATCAACTCCTTAGATCTATCTGAGGTAGTATTTTAAGGCCAAATGTATCATGAAAAAGGCTATGAATCTCGTAGAAATAATTTAACATGGGTTAAGAAAGTTCCATTTTAGTATAAGTAATTTTTTTGCTAATAAATTGCCACCTGGATTTCCATCTAAGAGAGGAATAGAACATGTCATAGATTTAATCCCTGGTGTGTCCTTACCTAATAGGCCTATATATTGATGTTATTTAGAGGAGGCTAAGGAGTTAAAAAAATAAATATAAGAGCTCATGGGAAGAGATGGTATATTAAGGAAAGCATGAGTCCATGTTGTGTACTTGTGTTACTAATCCCTAAAAAATATGGTACATGGTGCATGTGCATCGACTCAAGGGTTATTAATAATATCACTATCAAATATTGATTTCTAATTCCAATATTTAATGATATACTAGACTAGTTATGTGGAGCACAAGTATTCTTCAAGATTGATCTGAGAAGCGGATATCATCAAATGAGGATAAGAGAGGGGGATGAGTGGAAACCTGCATTCAAAACTAGATATGGTCATTATAAGTGGACGGTGATGCCTTTTATCTTATGTAATGCACTAAGTTAATTTATGAGACTGATGAATAAACTTCTTTGACCTTTTCTTGGAGTCTTCATTGTAGTGTACTTAGATGATATATTTGTGTGTAATCAAAATGAACATGAAAATCTTATTCATCTAAGGAAATTATTTGATAAACTAAGGGAGACTAAACTCTATGGGAAAATGGAGAAGTGTGAATTTATACTTTTGATTATAGTCTTCCTTGGGTACATAGTGAGTACTGAAGGTATCAAAGTTGATCCCCCAAAAATTGAGGCTATTAAGGATTGGTTGACACCTAAGGATATTCATGAATTTAGGAGTTTTCATGGTTTTTCAGGTTTCTATAGGAGATTCATTAAGGATTTTTCTACTATTGCCTCACCAATAGCCTAACTCATGAAAAATTGTGAATTTAATCGAAGTGAGGATGCAACTAGGGCCTTCCAAACTTTCAAGAATAAGCTATGTAATGCACCAATGCTAACTTTACCCGACTTTGATAAATTATTTGAATTTACATGTGATGTAAGTGGGATAGGGATAGTAGGTGTACTTTCAAAGAAGAAAAAAAATGAGCTATTATTCTTTTTATTGAGAAATTGAATGGAGTGATATTGAATTATTCCAAGTATGACAAAGATTTCTATGCCATCATATGAAATCTAAAAACATGGAGTTATTACCTAAGGTCTAAGCCATTTATTTTACATTCGGACAATGAGAGTTTAAAATATTTACATGGATAAAAGAAATTTAGTCTGAAGCATAAAAAGTGGGTTAGTTTCTTACAATCCTTCATGTTTTCTTTCAAAAATTTTGATGGTAAACAAATGATGTGGTATATGCTATGTCTTATAGATCCATGATATTAGACATGTTAGATGCTAAGTTACTGGGATTTGAGATGTTAAAGGAATTATAAGATAAGGGTAGAGATTTTGTTAACATCTATAATATGTGTAATAAAGTTGGTAATTGTGGTAATTATTTATTATAAGATGAATATCTCTTTAAATTTAATAAGTTGTGTATACCTCATTGCAGTGTATGTGGCTTACTTTTAAAGAAGTACATGATGGGGGTATAGCTAGTCATTTTAGATTTTATAAGACCATGGAGATACTATAGGAAAATTTCTATTGGCGATGGATGATAAAATTAGTACAAGCAATTATATGAAGATGTATAACTTGTCAAAAATGTTTGCATGGATTTTATTTTGGGATTATCAAGGATGTAAAGGGTAAAGATTCTATTCTTGCTGTAGTTGATCAATTTTTTTAAAATGGAACATTTTGTACCTTACAATATGATTGGTAATGTACCACATGTAGCAAACTTATATTTCCAAAAAATAGTAAGGTTACATGGAGTTTCCAAAAGTATAGTATTGGATAGTGATGTAAAATTCTTAAACTACTTTTGCAAGACACTTTGACACATGTTAGGTACTAATTTGCTATTTAGTATTTCTCATCATTCATAAATAGATATTCAAATCGAAGTGACTAATAGAACTCTAAATACTTTTCTACAAGAGTTGGTGAATATGAGTACCAAAGATTGAGATATAAAACTCGAGCACGATGAGTTTGCATATAATAGGATTCCTTCTATTACAACTGAAATGAGTCCTTTTGAAGTCGTCTATGGGGTTGATCTTGTCTACCCATTAATATGTTTTTATTTAAGAGAGGAAGAATCAATTTTTTTTAAAAAAAAACTTCATCAACAAATTAAAGACAACATTTAAAAATTGAATGTTAAATACCAAACTCAAGAAAATAAAAGTATAATTAAATAAGTGTTTAAACTAGGAGATTTGGTGTGGTTACATTTGAGAAAAGAAATATTTCCAAACTTAATAAATAATAAATTAATTCCATGAGTGGATATTCCATTCAAAATCTTAAGAAAATTTGGAAATAACGTATATGAACTTGAATTATTTGAACATTATGGTGGAGTATCTATGACTTTCAACATTTGTGACTTATCTCCTTTTTATAGTGATGTTAATTTGAGGTAAAATTCTTCTTTAAAAGGGGATAATGATGCAGGAGAATCTCTAGAACACTCCCAATCTTATACTTCAAATGATAAAGAATAAGAAGAATTAGCATACTTGGAGATGGAACCCATTGTACTTGAAATTTCTTATGCTTCAAATATTTTGTCAAGTAATTCTTGCAGGTGTTGTATATGTTTGTAACAAGTTTATGCTACTGAAGATCTTTGATGTATACGACAATGATAGTGGAATTACAAGGATTATAAAGTGCAAGGAAGAACAATGCTATAAGACACAATAGTTGAATTACATAAGATTACATCTATGTACTACATCATTAAAGTTATGTAGCTTTGTTATATTGTTGTATGCTTTGTAATACTTGTAAATTATCATTGTGACTTTTTAAATATGTGTGTACCATGCATTAGAGGTTGATTTCATTAATAAGGGCTTCTTAGTGAGCTTATCAATGAAAGGGCCAACATAGGTTCATGCATATATAAACCCTTATAATCGTTAATCTTAGTATATAAACCATTATGCAAATGAAATAATCAAAAGATAGAATTTACATGAGAGAAAGTGTGCTCTTCTTCTTCTCTTCTCCTTCTTCAGTTGAGTGTATTTGAGAGTAGTAATAGTGTTCTATTGAGAAATAGAAGGTTTTTCATTATAAGTCATTAGATCTTGGAGCAGATCTATGCCACCCTACAAAAACATTTTGAGTATCATAAACATCAAGTTGAAGAAGTCAATTGGTTGGAGTGTTTTTATGAATTGTAATCCCTAAAGTAAAAGTTTCTTATTGTAGAAGATTATTTGAAGATAACCTTCCACATTATGTAGTTAACACGATGAAGATAGCTCCATAGTCCCTCTTGTTTGCTCCATTTTCCATAGGGCACTAACAATATTGCAACCATCTTAGGAACCGCATATTAGATGGATTCAATTAATGGAAATCCTCATTCTAATCCAAAATCACTTGTTAGATGGTATATATTTATCTATATAATAATATTAATTATAATCATGCAAACACACACATTTTTTAATATATGGCTCTTTACATTAATTAGGTTATTCAAAACTTATTTTAGGCTATAAAAGAAGGGAAGGGCACTACCACCCTTTATGTGTTGGAAAAAAATAAGTTTTATAGTTTTTATGTCATCTAATAATCATTATCATTTAATTTTAAGTATTTAATATGAAAAATAGTAAGATAATATCATTTATATTTTTTTAATGTCATGACAACAATATAATATAAGTTGTAGATACTACGTCATGATATTCATGAAGAAAATCATTTCTAAACATTGTACAGGACAAGGAAGTATATATTTACTTTTTTTAGTTCATATTAATTATTATTAGCTATATATATTAATACTAACATGGTACTTCCCATCATTTTTAGGTTTGCCAACCTTTAGAGCTTCGTAAATATGATAATAACAAGATTCATAAAGTTAGAAATTAATGGTTAGATTTTATGATGATTACTTTTAGGATTATATGTACTCCTTTGTTTTTTTTTTTTATATCTAGAATGTAAATATTAATGAAAAATATTTTTTTATAAAGGTTTGTATGCATGGCATATGATGAAAGTATTTATTTTTATGTGAACCTTATAAATTATGGTTAGTTGTTTTGGATGTAACAAATGTTGATAATGGTGAAAGCTTATTAGAAACATCTATAACTTTTCTTAGAAAAAAATGTAGTATGATAAGGATCATATGTGCTCTATAAAAAAAAATGATGAATACATGGTGGTCATTAATCAAAATGGCCATATATACCCGAAATAGACTCCTAGCACTCTAATAGAGGGAATACATGGCCGTTTAGGTAATAATTGTCGTGTATATAAACAATACATGATGGTTATAAGCCAAAACTATCATGGGTCCGCCATCTAAGAGCATTGGGAATTTTTATAAGCATACACGATGGTTTTTAGCCAATAACCACCATATATAATTATATCATTAGGCAATATTTTTATCTAAACTATTGTATATATTATAGTGCCAATAATTTTTTTAACCAAATTTAAGATATATATATATATATATATATATATATATATATATATATATATATAATATATATATATATATATATACGGTAGTTTTCAAAATGACCGTATATATTATATATAACGATAAATTAGATGGCGGTTACAAAACGATGCATATACTACTTTTTTAGCCGTTGTCTATATATCTTTTATAGTGATAATAAATAAAAATAAAAAAAACTTTCATATTACTACACATAATTATGCCTAGTTAGGAATAGGGTATTGAACTTTTCTTTTTTCTTTTTCTTTTTATGTTGGATCTTTTGGATTCTTACATCCTTATACTTTTTTGATCTCATATTATTGATGATTTCATTGTACCTTGAGTACTAATATCTTTTGAACATGCATTTATGCTTTTATATATTATATTTAGAGTTTTTTTTCTGGTCGCTATTAAAAGTTTATTGTCTTTTTTATCTTTGCACTTAATTGAAGAATGATTGGGGTGTTAAATTTATACTATGGAAATTTTTAGTCGTGCATTTTAGTGTTATACTCTCTTTCAAATCCACTATGAGGATTCGGTATTATTTCGTAGCGTCAACTTGTTATTGCTCTAGGAAGATGATGGAAATTACTTCGCCAAGATTCTTTCTCAAATCGTATATTTCTGAATAACTCATTCTTTCCTGTTAAGTCTTCCCTCGATCTAGATCCGCTGATTCATCCTCCACCAATTCGTTGGCGATGTTGTTTGATCCACCATTTGTTTCCAAAATATATTAGATATCTGTTCTGGAAATGTCTTGTCAAAGCGTCATTCGAAAACCTTTTTTTTTTTTAACCCTACCTTTGAGATTGCGGTTTGATTTTTTTTTTTTTCCATAATATTATTCTTCGAATGTCCAAGTAGATCTCCTCAAAATCGAGAGTATTATAGCCGCTTTTTCCAGTGAAATGTTTCTTTACGTGACTCGGGGCCCGATCGATCCTAGATTTGACTCATGCCATTGCCTTACGTATGACCGATTTTTCCAGAGCTACATAGTTAGTTCTTCATTAAAAGCTGCATACGTATTTCTTGTAATTGGAGACTCTTTAATTAGATGCTTCCTCTGGAAGGTTCTCGTCTCTTGTACCATTGTGTCGCAATTATTGTCGTGCTGCGACGTGTTCCTATCGGTTTCATACTAGCAAGACATGCCCATATGTATGATCCAACCAAATGCAATCACAAACCAAAATTCTAAGGGCCCCAACAATAAACTATAAAGTTGTTGAACTCTAAATTTTCAGTTTTTTTTTTTAATTCCACCAATTTTTCTTTTTATAAATTTAGCTAATTTTGAAAAATACTATTATATATAGTAATTTGAAAAAATTAGTACATGATTGTCTGAGAAATATCTTTATCATTTATAAAATACTCCAAATTATTTTAATAATTTCATTTGGTGACCTATAACCTTCTTAAGTTTAAAAAAGTCACCCTAAAAGTAATCCTAAATGTAAAAAATAAATGTGGTTTTTTTTTAACAAGATCTTGTTTGCCTATATGTTAAATGTATGAACATATTATAAAGTTTGCAATTTAGGAAAAGTGGATTTTTCTTATAGTCTTGGATCTTTTGAGTTTATTTATTTATTTATTTATGAGAGTTTAATATGATTTTGATAATTTTTACATTTCAATGGGATTTTTTATTTTTCTTAGAACCTTTACCATTTTTTTTAATTTTAAATAATATATGAATTTCATATTTTATTTTTGAAATCTATTAGTGAATTTTATAAAATAGAAGGAAATTTAAATTTAAAAATTTCAAACGTTTGGAACTTACCAAATTATGAAAATATTACACAACCTATTATTTGTTCTAGATTTTACAAATTTTCATTAAAATTTTCAATTTTTATATGTATCAAATAACTTTTACAATAAATTGTGTATATTATTTTAGTTTTTTCTTTAATTTGAGATGTACCAAAAATTTAATACATGATTTTGAAATTTATTTAAAGATTATGGAATATTTTGAAATATATACAAATGTTTTTATTCTTTTCTAAATTTTAAGAATATTTTTTTATTATAAAATTCTTTGGGGGTTCATATTAAGATTTTGGTTTGTCAAAAAATAATTATATGAAATATTTTATTTATTTATTTTATGATATTGTGAAGATTGAATAAAAATTATGGAATCCTAGAATAATTGGTACTGTTAGAAAAAAAAAATTAGAATGTTTTTAGAAAGTTGGACAATGAAAAAAAAGATGGGATCTATAAGAACTTAAAATATAATAAAATTTTGAATTAAGAAATATAAACTCTTACAAATTTGCAACTACTATTATGTTAAGTAAAAAAAAAATACTACTTTTTTTTATCTCCATTTATGACCTTTTGAGAAAATGGAGTATTTCAAGAATTTTGTTTTTAGAATTTTATAATTTTTTTACACTTTCAAGTATGATATTTTGACTTAATTAGATGCTATATTTTACTATATGGTTTTTGATATTTATAATGTATTTCAATTTCATATTATATAAATATAGAAAAAAATTAGCGAAGACGTTTTTCTTATGCTTAAAAGGTAATAATTTTTTTTTTCATATTTAACTGGATATAGAGGAAAAATGTATTGTATGTAGATACAAGTATAAAAACCAATACCTTCCTTTCTCATATGTACGTAACTTGTTTTAGACTTCTACGTACGCAGGTAGCTTGAGTCGATTAAACAGCCACGTACCCAAAAATAAATGTTGTCAGAGACGGAGGTCGTCTCCTTTTAACTAACGGGATTATTAAGCGTGCATCTTTTTAGGTAATACGCAGGCTTTAAAGGTTCTAGTCTAGTGCTTGATTAGCCTGAAAAATCTAAAAATGCATGCTGTTTCATAAACTTGTTTGAATAAATTAGTCGGGTACTAGTGCTACGCTGTAAAGGACGTCTACTTTGGCTGAAGATTATGTCGGTTGTACAACAACAAGTTGTTATAAACAAAACGAATTGGCCTATTAGCTCAGTTGGTTAGAGCGTCGTGCTAATAACGCGAAGGTCGCAGGTTCGAGACCTGCATGGGCCAAGTATTTTGCTATTTTCCACACTCAATTACCGCGGTCTGCGTTTTGGGTCCCCCGCCCCACCCAACAACAGAGTAGTAGCCTTTAGAGAAGAAAACAGAGTAGACGCATAACTGCGTCCATCGAGGAGATCTCGCTTGCCTGACTAGACAAATAGATTTAAAGTTGTGGAGGCACAGATATTTTCGACTCACCGATGACTTAACATAATACAATTAAGAGTTTGTTTGGTTTAACTTCTAAAAAATAATTTTTTATAAAAGTAATTATAGATTAAAATCTTTGTTTGGTTTTACTTTTAAAAAATAATTGTAAAAAAGTAATTAATAAAAACTACTTCTCAAAAGTAATAAATTAAAAGTAAGCTTTACTTACTTTTTATAATCACTTATATCTAATACACGGCACGGTACCTGTTTAAAGAAAAAGTCGTTCATAACACCCACCTGCTGCTTTCCATTTTCTTCTTCACTGTAGCTCCCGTGCATTTCTCCATTTTTTCTGCTCGCCTCCCATGTCGCGCATCCTCGAGGCAATTCGATTTCCCTCGTTCCCAACTCCTTCCCTCCTCCCCATTCTCCTCGGCAACAGAGAAAGGAGAGAGACAGAGAATGGTTTTTCTCTGTTAGATCATCAATTGCTTACCTGATGTTTTGATGGAGAGAGAAAGTGGGAGACGTATGTAGTGTACCAGATGAGTGTCCTTCAGCTATCAAGCTCTGTAGCTGCATCTTTGAAGTTAATTTTTATTGTTTCTTCCCATTCGATTTCTATACATCTATTACTGTTGAATTTTATACCGGTCGCAGGCTTAGTTCTTCGTTAATGGGAAGCTCGCTCTTAAATAGACAGCGACTCATATTAAAAGAACGAGGAAGGGTATCAAAACAAGAAAAAACGGAGCTGAAACCATACAGCAGAGTGGATCCCAAACTCCACAGCCTCGAAGACTCTTGCTACTGCCGTAAGCTTTTCTCTTCGACTTAGCTCGACGGACCGTCGTCGTCGCCACAACGGGCCAGAAGAACTACCGTTTTCAATTATTTGAGTCAATTATCAAATTTTCTTCCTTAAGACACGATCTTTGCCAATTAATTGCAGAAGAACTACCGTTTTGAATGATTTTGGTCCTACAATTTCCATGCCGAGATATAGGTGTGCAGTGAGAGAAACCGGCCGCAATAGAACTCTATCACGCCATACGCATTAGACTTTACCATGAAAAGATGCGCACTACATCCACTAACACACGTCTGTAATGAGAGGTATTATCTGTACTATCAAAAGAAATACTGCTAGCTAGTATCAACGTTATGCTCACGACCGACCTAGGTAAAGAGCTCATCTAAAGGAACTCAAAATATATGCGCGCACGTCATCTGAAGTAATCAGAATAGGCTATTCCGGTAAACTTCGAGTAACATCATCTTTATGCTTCTTCCTACTGAACGATAACATGAAACTGTAAGGGATGACATTACAATTATGGGGTGTTCAAATAGATTTTGTGGGTTAACCCAACCCATAGTTACCTTAATCCATGGTTCCAAACAGCGATTAAGCCGGGTTTTTCCATATCATATCATGGTGTCACTGCATGTTTGGTCTTTCCAAGTTCCACCTTCGCTAGTCAATAGGTGAGGATGGGGTGTGGAGATGCACTAATATATTTGCTGCATGTGTAGTTTATAATAGATGAATAAAAAACCTCTGAGGTGATGAAAATTATTGTTTTTATGCTTCTGAATGTCAATCTTTGATCTAATGAATATTATCATTTTAAGCTAATGAATAATTAGTCTTGCAGCAGATGAATAATGTATTTGAATGGATAAATATTCCATATTATAATTTTTCACATCAAAAGTAAAAGTGTTACAAATCACCACCATAGGCACGGTTTATAGTTTTCCGATTTCTGGGCAGCCTAGTCCTTCTGTACTCAGCGGGTCTTAGGTGAGGGATCTACAATAAAATGCCGTATTCAAAATGCAGATTCTAAACCAAAGCTTTCAACACTATAAAAGTGTTACAAATCACCACCATACGAATGTTTGACGATGAGGCCGGGGTTGGGGGGGAGAACATATTCAAATGAACATAATTTATATAGTAATTATTACTAAAAGATATATATAGGAAGATAAAAACTAAAGATGGAAAAGAAAAAGTAATTTTGTAGAAAAATGAAAACCAAACACTAATAAGGTACAATAAGTAGTTTTTTAGCATTAATCACTTATATAATAAAAGTAAAAACAAACATACATTTTACTTATAAAAAGTACTTTTTTAAAAGTAGATTTATAAAAGTAGTTTTTATCTAAAAGTAGTTATTAAATATAAGTAATACCAAACGACACCTAAGTTATGCTTTACTACTAGCTTTAGTACCCCTCGAAAGGGTGCTGGCTGTTGAAGAATAACAGGGATTCATTTCCTTGTTTCCCAAGACCTGATTTGACGGTAGCCGCAGAAAACCCTGAATAATATTCTCCCTCCATCTTAGCTCTGCATATATCAGCGGCACGCCGGAGGTTCTCGTCTTCCTTAAAAATGGTTGAGCCGCATATTCCAAAAAAGGAATCCACTACATGCATGCATACATGAAGATATTAGTAAAAAGAAATTAAACAACTAAAGACATTAATCTTGCTAAATTGAATTATGTACCTTTGCCGTCTCTATTTCTGACTCCTGTATCTGGATGTCAAAGGAAAGTGGTTCCAGCATGCAGAGGAAGGATAGATCGGACTTCTCGAATAACTCGTTATGGCTTTGTCTATATGGATGTACATTGAAAGATCAAGATATATATAGGTGCTTGGTTAGAGAAACTTTAGCTAGCTAGTTAGGCCCAGCTCCATTATATATTATACACATATACGTGAGGATAATAAGGGGTAGGTGTGGGGGAGGAAGAGGATCGATCGAGCAGCTGGCCTAGTTCCCGTTTACCTGAATGCTAATAATTCTTGAAATCTGGCATCAATCTGCGGTAGTATGAATCAAGCATTCAGTACAAATTGATAAAAGTAAAAGTGAATCTCGTACTGAATTTCCGTTACACACATCAATGGGAGGTGAAGTAGATTAAAGTGACTTACTCCGGTCTCCTCCTTCACTTCTCTGACAACTGCCACAGTGATATCTTCTCCCTGCAAGTAATGTTTTTGAAGATGTACTAAGTATATAACCACTATCTTTACGTTTTCTCACAACCCTAGAGAATTATAAAATATATTTTAAATATAATCGATAGAAGTCTAGCATTACTGATACGGACCCAAAAGACGTAATCATCCGGGAGGTTTAGGGATAATTTCTCAAGCAGAGCCTTAGCTCCACCAAAAAATTAGCTCAAAAGTAGAAAATTGACTCTCCCATATAAGTTGTCCACAATCCCCTCTGGAACCGATGTAGGACAGTTCATTCCTACCTCCTTTAGACCGCTTGTAATCGAGTAGAGATGTAATCATCTGGGGCTTTGACGCGCCCACACGTAGTCCACCAGTGAGGTTTAGTTTTGATATCAAATGATACAGACCCTAAAGATATAATCATGCCAAACGGACCTCACAATGATGTGTCCCACATTGGTTCCTAAGGAGATCTTTAAACAGTTTATATGGGAGGGTTCTCTAGGGTTGTGAGAAAACGTAAAGATAGTGGTTATATACTTAGTACGTCTTCAAAAACATTACTTGCAAGGAGAAGATATCACTGTGGCAGTTGTCAGAGAAGTGAAGGAGGAGACCGGAGTAAGTCACTTTAATCTACTTCACCTCCCATTGATGTGTGTAACGGAAATTCAGTACGGGATTCACTTTTACTTTTATCAATCTGTACTAAATGCTTGGTTCATACTGCCGCAGATTGATGCCAGATTTCAAGAATTATTAGCATTCAGGTAAACGGGAACTAGACTAGCTGCTCGATCGATCCTCTTCCTCCCCCACACCTACCCCTTATTATCCTCACGTGTATGTGTATAATATACAATGGAGCTGGGCCTAACTAGCTAGCTAAAGTTTCTCTAACCAAGCACCTATATATATCTTGATCTTTTAATGTACGTCCATACAGACAATCCATTTACCCAAATGCTAATAATTCTTGAAATTTGGCATCAATCTGCAACAGTATGAACCAAGCATTCAGTACAGATTGATAAAAGTAAAAGTGAATGTCGTACTGAATTTCCGTTACACACATCAATGGGAGGTGAAGTAGATTAAAGTGACTTACTCCGGTCTCCTCCTTTACTTCTCTGACAACTGCCACAGTGATATCTTCTCCCTGCAAGTAATGTTTTTGAAGACGTACTAAGTATATAACCACTATCTTTACGTTTTCTCACAATCCTAGAGAATTATAAAATATATTTTAAATATAATCGATAGAAGTCTAGCATTACTGATACGGACCCCAAAGACGTAATCATCCGGGAGGTTTAGGGATAATTTCTCAAGAAGAACCTTAGCTCCACCAAAAAATTAGCTCAAAAGTAGAAAATTGACTCTCCCATATAAGTTGTCCACAATCCCCTCAGGAACCGATGTAGGACAGTTCATTCATGCCTCCTTTAGACCGCTTGTAATCGAGTAGAGATGTAATCATCTGGGGCTTTGATGCGCCCACACGTGGTCCACCAGTGAGGTTTAGTTTTGATACCTAATGATACAGACCCTAAAGATATAATCATCAATGAGGCCTAGGGTAGTCCCTAGGAAGAACCCTAACTCTACCCAAAAGCTATCTCAAGAGCAAAGGGTTGACCCTCCCATATAAACTGTTTAAAGATCCCCTTAGGAACCAATGTGGGACACATCATTGTGAGGTCCGTTTGGCATGATGATATCTAATTGCTAGGCAGCGTCAGTATTATCTAGTATCAAAGTCAAACCTTAGTGGTGGACCGCATGTGAGCACATTAAAGCCCCGGGCGATTATATCTCTACTCGATTACGAGTAGCCTAAAGGGGAGGGAATGATATATCCCACATCGGTTCCTAAGAAGATCTTTAGACAGTTTATATGAGGGTGAACCGTCCACTCTTAAGCTAGCTTTTGGGTGGAGTTACGGCTCTTCCTAGGGGATTACCTCTAGGGCCTCCTAGGAGATTATGTATTTGGGGTCCATATTAGTTGGTTTCGCGTGATTACACCTTGGGGTTCAAGGTAGGGCCCATTTGGTTTGACGATATCTAATCACTAGGCAGGGTCTGTATCAATTGCTCTTTACAAACACACACACAGAGATATTATATATATATATATATATATATATATATATATATATATATATATATATATATATATATATATATATATATATAGTAATAGACCAGAATGCAATATTGTAGTGAAATTTATATGCTACTTCATATCTTAAGCAAAACTTCAGATGCAGATTGACTAACAGGATAATGGAGAACATTATATATATGTACCTTCTCAGCAGTCCCAGTAGGGAACTTCCAAACTCGCTTTCCTTTTAAAAAGCCATTCTTTTCTTGAACAACTAAAACCTGCAAGAAAGATATAGACATGAATTTTAATTAGACATCATGTAAGGTCGATCCTTAATATATATGCTAAATAAGTTGACACATACTTAATAGAAGATGGTGGCTTATGGGATAATTGATTGCCGAAAGTTAAAATGGTGAAAAGAGATGAAAAGTATAATAATATTTGATTAGAGGTAGCCTAAGATCAAATACTCATAGCTACCACTCAAGCTTTCAATACTTGAGATAAAAATTGTGAGATTGTTCACTCAAAACAAAGTTTTCACTTAAATTTGTAGAGGGAGGACATAGGGACCTCAAAAATCTAATTTGTAATTAAAGGCGGTAATATGTTGCATTGTCTTGGGGCTACCCATATTTATAGTGGTAGCCATGGTTATAAAAAGTCCATTATACCCTTCCCTCTTACCTACCTAGTTACATTCTAACCATTCTTTGCTCTCTAGTTATCTAATACAAGCTAACAACTAGTTGGATGATAACTAAAATGAGGTCAACCCAAGTGTGGTATTTTGATAGCCATACCACAGCACGGAGCCCCTTATATGCTGAAATGGTAGATAATAAATCAAAGTAAAAATCACTCAATCATCCTCCATACCTAATAAATTATCTTCCATGCTTAGTTAATTAAAATAATCTAATTTGTTGACTTGCTGAATTTCCTTACCTTCTCCACCATCCACTTATCTTCCTTTTTCTTTTTCTCTTTTTTTTATTTCATTTTTCAAAATCAGCCTTGGGCATGGGCTGATTTGGCTTCTTAGGTGGCATAATACTTGGAAATATAATAAAATAGCTAGTTGGCCTTGGGTTTGATGTGCCACCATTGTTGGTTGGGCTTGGGCTGTACATGCTACCATCATTGGTTATGCTTGGGCTGGACGTGCTACCATGCATGCATAAGTTGGTATATCCACTTATTTTCTCATATTTAGCTAATTAATTTCATCTAAGTTAACAATATTTTGTGATACCCTAGCTTAGAAAAATGAATTAGTAAAATATTATTATAAGATGCTCATGCATCAATCCTGGACATATCTATCAACATTTCATGATTGGTTCACCTTACACAAGGTTACTTAGCCTTTGTCTCCAAATACTTAAAATATTAGTTATCTAAAATAATTATTTTTTAAGAAAAACACTTAAGCTAACAAATTTTAAGAAAAATTAATAACAATTTAGATAACTACAATTTTTCTTCAAATCAACTCCTATTAAGGAGTTTGTTGGTTAATTACAAAAACAAATCACATGAGGATAATGAATTAAATGCTCCCTCCATTTTGCAATATATATCATATTAGATTTGGATATATAAACATGGACGGAGACTACGTAGAACACATGGACAGGGTCATTTGACTCCATGTAATTTTATAATATATCGAATTAATGAGTAGTAACAACTAGATGATAAATTTGTTTGTTGCCGTAGTGGAGTCCCCTTGAATAACTCTTCACATTATGGGATCAAGACCTTTTGCTGGGTGACCGCCAATCTATAAAATTAGGGGTAGATAGTAGCTAGGCTAGTAGTTATTACACCACCATACCTTCCACCATACTTCCATGCAATTCAAGCTTCCTTTTGACCTTGATTATTTTCATTTTTGCCCTCCTTTACGTTAACTTTTCCCAAGATTATAATCTTTGAGCCTAATAATAAATTATCTAGTTTACATAGGTGATATTCTAACAATCTCGAAGGAGGTGGTTTAGGATTTATATGCATAGAGCCTCGTGTCCTTGTTGGTAATGATACATGTCATAGCTAGGGCTCTATGTGTATGTGCTTCTATATCGGACATGTTTTATGATTGATGTTATCCTATGATATGGTACCTTAATGGTAATGAAATCTAGAAGTATTTATTTGAGAATAATGTTAGATAGATGGTACCTATGTAAATAATTGATGATATATGTCCTAAAATAATATTGGAGATTTGTATGTCATAGTATTAGGATTTATAAGTCTTTGGGAGAGTATGAGCATTTCAACTACTTAAGTGTATTTTGGTCATTTAAGGAAAATTATGTAGTCATGATTATGCTATTGTATTATATGTCTTACATATCTATATAAATGATGCATGATAATTTTGAATATACAATCAACTCTAATAAGATACTAATCATTTAATGTGAAAGATAATGTGAGTTGGGTCAAGGTGTTTATATGAGTCTATTCCATCAGAAAATAATAGTGGCTCAAATGTGTTTTCCCGTAGAGGTGTATTAGTTTGTTCCACTAGATTAAGAATATTGGGGCCCTATAATCAACGTGAACAAAAAAAATTAAGAGATAAATTATTAATGGAAAAGATACTAATTATTTAAGGTAAAAGACCATACGAGTTAGGACAGAGGTGTTGAGTCCGTTCTACAAAGAATAATAGCAGCTCAAGTGTGTTATCCTTGAGAGGTACTCCAGACTGTTTTACCTATTTAAGAATAGTAGCTCATAAGCATTTTTGCTTCGAAAGGAGTTGAGTCCTTTCCACCGAATAATAATAGTGGCTCTAATGTGTTGTCCCTGAGAGGTGCTTCAGACCGTTCTACTAATTTGATAATAGTTGGGTTCTTGAACTTAACGTAAATAAAAGATTGGAATATAATATATCTATATAATAAGATCTGAAATCAGTATTTACCTGGCACTATTTTATATTAACACATGTATGCTTACTTTTTTATGTGAACTCATGTATTATATGCAATCCTATTTCGACTGTACTATTACCTTACTCGGTACATAGTATATTGATTATCCATTTTATAGGTGCTATTCATTCCCACGAGTAGACAACCCAAATGTCTTTGTGTAGGTCATTGATGACCCAGTCAAAGAGTTCGTAGCCTTTGATGATTTATATGTGGATGAGTGATTTTTAGATCAGGGTTTTGGGTGTAGGATCATGTTATCAAAATGTTAGCTCTGACCAGATACCATTTTGAACTCTTAGATCTATAGTATCCTTTTTTATATTTTGGATTATTGTACTCGGAGTAAACCTCCAAAATTTTATCTAGTATTTATGAAGTTCCCTGAATTTCTATGTATAATGTTTTACTTTTTAAATATTTTCCCTTATTATTAATGTAAGGATAGTATTGCAATCCATAATTATGTCAATTAAGAAGGTAACACCAACTATTTGATAATATGGTTCCATTTAAAATAAATTTTTTTGGTAGTAAATTTTAGAGGTGTTAAACTCACCACAACATCACCTCACGCCAAGCCACCACCCTTAGCATCATACTCTTATGCCAAAAAAACCCTCATTAATGTCACTTCTTGAAGCATCTCCCCCTATATGAGTCAAGAATCCATGCTTCCCCCCATTGCTACATTAAATTCAACTGCAGCTAGTTTAACCATTGGGGTTTTGCTCCAATTTCCATCGTCGATCATTTCCCATAGTTTGTCCTTGATTGTTTACTTGAGTTCTAATGATGCACTTTCCTTAATTCTTAGGTGACCTTTTGGTGTTCTCGAAGGAGTCATTATAGGGTTATATGTGATTAGAGACCGAAAATATTTTTGGTAAAGATACACGTCATAACTATGGGTTTGTGTGCAATGTGCATAATTGTATGAAATCTTATATTTGGTATAGTTATGATGATAATATTATGTTGATAATTTTATGTAGATAATGTTATGATATGATGATGTGGTATGGAATATATGGAAGGTAAGAATGCGTAAAGAGTATGAGTTTATGTGTTGTTGTTGCAATAAATTTCTATTAATACCCTAAGTGTGTTAGTATGACCTATGGTATTTTAATGTGGTTTTACTAGGTATGGAAAGTGGTTAAAGAATTTGGTCAAGTAGTGATATGTATATTAGAAGTTAGAAACCATTCATATTAGGACTTATAGGGTTGTTGTGAAAAATACGGACATCTTGGCTATATTAAGGGATATTTTGTCAATATTGATTGAATATGGAATATTTGATATTTTAAGTTGTTAATTGGTTTAACATAGGCTTAAATATATTATGTGAAATATTTAGAGTAATTATAAATGATTTAAGTCTCATAAAATGAGAAAATGGTGAACCTTGATTGATATATCGTGATAATAATTTCTCATATTAGCATATCATCGCTTATATAAAATAATATATTAGGTATTATATATATTTTATATATTATGTGGTGACCCCAAGGAAAATAAATTCTTGCTTCATCCCCCATATATATTAAGAAATAATAAATTTGAGAAAATAAAATTTCTAATATAATAAATCTACACTTACATAAATATGATTTTAAGATTTGACCATTAAGTAATAGTAAAAGAAAGAATAGAAGGATATAGTGGAAAAAATAATATAATATTCAATTTATATGAGTGTTCCTAATATAACTTATACTTTAAAATATAATTAAAAAGCTAAAACGACTTATACTATGAAATAGAATGGGTAATTCCAAAAATAGAGTCACTTTAGCATTGATATTTTGTTTCAAAAACAAACTAAGTTTGAGAAAGTCAATACCTAGCTTTTACTTTAACATTTTCTTTTTACTTATGTACCTATTGACTCTTTGTTGTTTTCGGGTAAAATATACTAATGTATCCATTCTAAAATAAAGTTATTATAGATTGAAATATTTGTTTAAAAAAAGTTTCTACAGAAACATTAATATCTACTTTTTTTTATTTTTACCCTTAATTCTCTCTTTCTTCTTCTATGCATTAATTATTATATTATTTTATAATAAAATATATAATTGTAATATAAGAGGTATATTTATTATTTATTAAAATAATATGTAAACTACTAAAAATAACTTCTATTTAGAAAAGGAGGGAGTACTATCCTTAAATATAAGTTTTTTATAAGAGGTTTAGGAAGACAAATACAAATTATGTTATAGGTGTCTATATATAAATGTATTATAATACTGAAAAAAGGAAGGGAGATTTGAATATGAAATTTATAGTTTTCAGTAGTTCGCCTTTAACATTAGGTCAAAGGTTATCTAGTAACATTGAGCTTAATTTTACTGCGCTAAAATTTTCGTTCCAGAACAAAGAGAGTGATTAATTACTGTGCTCGGCAGTGGAATTGGGAGTACGTACCTCCTTGTTATGATTCAGGATAAATGCACCAACACCAACACGATGGGAGGCATTGGGTGGTAACATATTGGGCGTATCAGAAAGCCAACGTGCAAGCATCAGATAACTTGGCTCGGCATGGTGGTAATAAAATCCTTGCTGCAAACCCATTCGCACAGACAGTTACACAGCGCGAGAGATTTATAAGATAAATCATCCGAGTCAGAAAAGCAAGAGCAACGCTCCAGCTAATTCTAGAGCAATTGCTTAAATATATAGTAAAATATAGCTCCTACAGGTAGGTAGGAAATCGGAAATTTACCTGGACAGCTGGTTCAACAAGGCTGGCTAGCTCGATCCGCAATTTAATCCATACACTCTTCTTACCCTGCGCAATAAAATAAAATAAAATAAATAATAATTTTATTACTACATTTTATTATTAATATAACTAGCATTTTTTGTTTGGATTGAAATGATAATAATTACTAATATAATAAATCTTAGTAGTGATAATAATACCAAATTGTTATTATTATTTTGAATAAGTAGTAGAGACAGTATGAAATGAAACAAGGATGATGATAATATTAAGATATTCTTCGTCTCAACTTATTTTTAAAGCTTCTAAGATCAGATTAGATCAACATAATATAATTACTGATAATAGTTAATAATATTAATGCTAACTATTAAAAACAATAATTAGATGATGATAATAATATATTCATAGTAATAAATCTAATAAATAATAATAATAATTAACAATAGTAATTATTAACTTCACAAGATCTCTAAATACCATTTAATACATACTTTAATTTCAAATGGTAACAGAAATTGAAAACCATAATAATAATAATAATAATAAAGCCTAACCTGTTCTTTCCAGTGACAAACAGAGGACTTAAGCAAAGAAGCAAATAAATGAGATTCCATAGCTTGGTGCATTTCAACAATCACACCATTATGCTCATCCTCCTTAGCAAGAAGTAATTCTGATTTATGAGTCACCATATCCATACTGATAAATCATGTATTAGTGCGGCTACCACCTTAGATGGAAATATGACTGTCAATTAGAAATACAGGGCACCATAAATTAATATTAATAAATTTCTATTATATACAAAAATCATAATTCTTTTAGGAAAAAAAAACTATGAAACATGACAAACTATTTGCAAAATTTCAAAAAACTGTTTTCACTATTAAATTCAATGAGGGATAAATTCCTCATTTAAAATTTATTTGTTGACATAATTAATGAGTTTTTTCATTTAAAATGTATAAATTTGAAATGAATAAAGACAAATATAGATATCAAAATAATAAGTGACTTACATGATATACTCATGTTTCTCCGATATGTGTTAGGAAAAACAAATAAGACTTTACACCCAAATTTAAAATCTAAATTGAAACTTAGACTTATCAACACATAAATGTATCGATGCACTAATTTTATTTTTATTAATTATTAAATATTACAAAATAAAAAATTTATGGAAAAAAATCACAATAAATACTCTACTATTATTATTATAATTGTCATAAACTTTATTGCTATTATTATGATAATGTTTTTTTAATTTTTAATTTTTATTTTATTTTTATTGTTATTATTTTGCATTATTTAACTATCAATAAAAGAAATAAAATTATTGTAATAATATAAAAAAAATTAGATTAATTTTGGTTTTAAATTTGGATAGGTAGCAATTTTTTTATCCATACTAGCTGAAAAATTGACTAAAATCTTTTAAGTTATAAAATACTTAAAATATATATATTTTTAAAATCATATTAAAAGCTTCTTATCAAACTATATATTCCTTTTTAGAAAACAAGTTCTAATAAATTGAAACCTAGCCTCCAAGCTAATTTTTTTCCCTTGGGAAACACAATACAAGGTTCATAATTTTTTTCTACAATTTAGATGCTTTTTCAAATAAACATTAGAAATTATACCATTTCAAGCTATTAGATAGTATCTAAGTATCATCACTTAATTTTCATTGACAAAATAGATTGTGCCTTTTGTTTTTGGGAAAGCTATTCTTGTTAATTGTTTATTGTTGTCATTTTTTTTTTACTATATTTAGAATCTAAAATCACTAAAATTAGTTTATTTTTAAAAAAAATTGGTGAAATATAGAGATTTTTAACAAAATTTTCATGCAAACAAGGGTTATATCACTTCTAGGTTTACAATTATTAGGAGAAAATAGTTTAGACATAACTGCTAAATAATTTTTTTATAGCAAAATAAATGCTACAACCTTATAAAATAGGAAAGATGAATAAGCCATTGATTTTTTTGTTTATATAACTAATGTACTATGAGTTTATAAATTTAAATATCAATGCTAAATAATAATAATACTACACAGCTAATAGTAGATAATCAGAATCACTAACATTCTTTAAGTTTTGAGTAATGATATGATTCTAGCTTGGTAAGAGATATCAACATAATCAATTTACTTTTTTTGAAAATAAATAATAATAATAATTTCTTCATGATTAATTAGAATAATAACATACTATAAAAGTTATATAATGATACCATTACACTTCATCAGATAATGAGACCATACATGTTTATACTAGCAAAGTTAATTATGGTGTTACACAATGAAATAATCAAAATTTGGATAACTATCAATCTACCATCAATGTTAAAATGTAATATTTTGTTGTATCATCACTTCATATCATATTCACTCCATGCAATAATAATAAATGTTATATGCATAAAACGATAACAGCTGCTACTATATTTAAGTCACATAAGAGATATACCATAATTGTACCATTACTTGTTCAATAATTTAGTGGTTAGTCCAATGGTAAATAATAGATCAAAATATGGATCAGGTATAAAATTTACCATTAATAAAACCAAACACCATCATATTATGATTTATGTTAAAAATTAATTCAATCACATGATCAATTTACACATTAATCTCCAAGAATCAGCCCAATGAGAATTGCTAGTTAATAACAAGGTAGAACGTATCTCATGTGGCAGATTTGAAGTGCGAACCTTTGGAATGGCAAGGTAGGTTGAATGAGGAAACGCGGTTTTCGTCGGGAAAGGTTTGAGATCGGTCGACGATGAGCTGAAGCTGATGTTGAGCAGCAAGCCGGCCAGACCCGTAATACTGTGATTACTAGTTAGGAAGGAGAATCGACGAAGAGGAAGAAGCGGGAAGGCCGGCGAGCATCGAAGATATTTGAAAAAGTTGTACATGCACAAATGATGCTAGTAGCCTTCTGTAAAAGGAGCGCGTTCGCTGGTAATGGAGTCAACGGGACATGGTCGCCTGTTTTCTCTATAGCATTCAAAGTTGAAAACTTCAACGACGCCCAAAATCGTGGTATTCGGGGCTCGGGGGAAGATGAATCATAAATTGTCATCATTAATATATTATATATTATATACTAGCTGATTTTCCGAGCGTTCAAACGGTTAGTCCAACCTAGAAAATTTCTCAGCAAATCAAGTTAATGTGGGAGCCATATATTGCGTCGACAAAGGACACGGAATTGCTTTGAATTGAACCTGTTTGACCCGACCGTGGACTATAAAAAAAATTTCTGACCGTGGACTATATATTTTAAGAAATAAATTTTGTATTCCATTGTTATCACACAAAAAAAAGTCATTGTCGTACAACATTTTAAAAGAAAAAAATTACTATAAAAAGGTCCGAGCATACTCTATACTATCATTCTTTTTTTATGTATTAGTCTCTAAAAGAGTATGCAAATTATTAAAATATTTTTTTAATAGAGAGAGAGTACTTTAGATTATAACACCCCTAAAATTTACTAGCGAAAAATTTTGTTTTATTTAAAAAATAGAGGAAGCAAAAACTATAAATTTGAGGGATGTTACCGCCATACTTAGTACCAGGTCAGTTTTATCCTACCGTTCCAATACCAATTGTTAAGGCTAAAAAGATCAAAATACAATTTGCTCAAATTCAGACTTTATTTAAATAAGAATAGCATATTAAACTCTTTATAAGAATAAAACACACTATTAGTGGTTACAAGAATAGAAACCGTTTTAACAAGGAAATAAAAAGGTAAAAACGAAACCCTAAAATTATTCCCGGATAATTCTTACGCTCTTACCCGATATGAGCTCGAATAGCATCTGCAAGGGACACTGCCCATTGAATAGGCAGGGACCCACAAATAGAATCCTCAGTACTATGGTACTGAGTAACCTTTTATACCAAACTGAAAGATAGAGTTTGTATGCAACACAATATATAATGATGTAAACATGATAACATATACGAGTATAGAGATAACCGTAAGCCACTCAAGAGCTAATACACAGTGCAACACCTCATACAATAAGAAATGCATAGTACAAAGCCCATTCACTTAGCAATGCCATCACATACGAAGAAAGAGACAAGCACCTAGGCTGAACTTATATTATAACAATAGATCATGAGGATGAAAGTAACTCTCTTGGTCTTAATCCATTAAATGAATATCATTCAATATTATCTCTCGAATTATATCCATGTGAGTGTGGGAACCCCACTATCATAGTCGGTGGACTGAAAATACACTTTAGGGTAGTACGTACCTGACCACTATTATTCGCCGGTAGACCAGTCACCAGGGCAAAAGGCTCTTGGCCACTATTATCATTGGTGGATCGGTCTGACCCCGACTCACATAGTGTTCCACTATAAGTTATTAGTATTTTTCTATGAGTTATTTGCATCTAATATTTAGTTTATTGAACTTGGGATCCCCCACTATTATAGCCGACAGACCGAAATACACTCTAAGACAAAACACACCTAGCCACTATTAGAACTAATGGACTAGTACACATATACATCTTCCAGGGCAAAGCGCTCCTAAGCCACTATTTTAACCAGCGGACCAGTACATATGATATAATCTATCTAGCCTTGACTAAAAAATCTTTCACTTTACATGATTAGTGTTTTCCATTTAATTAGCAGAACAAATTCATTTATTTAACTCGAGGGTGAGATCAAGAATCTGGAAACGTAAAGGTACACCGATCATACTAGCGCATATAAGCAATATAATATCCTTCAACCATCAATATAGGGATGCAAAGGTACCCTAATCGCACTGGTGCATGATGACACACAATATCCCATCAATAAGGACACCTAATATATCAGTATGCATACCCCATAAATAGGTCTGCAAAGCTAGATAGAGTAAGATATAGGGCTTGGCTGGGTCACTAAGGCACACCAGCAAATACTAGAATAATCATGGGCTAAACCATGTCTTTAGGATAGCAACCCCTAAAGAGCCACAATTTTCGATCTCGATGTCTTCCACTTTAATTATTAGTGTCTTAATTAAGGTGACAATGAGAAACACAATAATTACATACTTATTCATTTCTATTTGTTTCTATTATTATAAAGTAATCCTTATTCACATGGTCATCCATGTTAACTTAAAGAAACTAGTAAAACCATCCTTGTATCATCCATTTCCATGTCAAAATTCATTTCCGTTTATTCACATGCCATAAAAGGTTATCACATCATAATCATAATATGGTCTTAGAGCCTGGTTAGTCCACATCGAGAGATCATGGAACTCATAACCCTAACATACCCTTATATCACATCCAATACACATTACCATGCATGATTAATTATTAAAACACCTCTTTAATGAATATAAGATAAACACCATATCACAACTTTAGTTGTCCATCTAACCTTAGGTTGTGCCATGTTCTTGTAATACTCATTGATTTATCAAATATCCTTATCTCATTCTTCAATATTACTATGTCTTATTATGGAGACTTATTTAATCCATTGATACGTTATATGCAAGTTACCAATTTACCCCCATCATCCTTACGAAATCACTAAGATTTCCCTTTGTTAGTAAAATTACCAAGTCACTCCCTTTTTTGGCCATATTACAATATTACCCTTCATGTTTGCATGATTATCAAAATATCCATTGTATTTATTAGATTACCAAATTATCCTAAATACTAAACTTTACCCCTCATACTTGTTAAGTTACCAATTTACCCTTCTAATTAGTTATATTGTTGTACTGCCCTCTATACTTATTTAAATTACCAAATTACCCCTCGAGCTTATTAAGTTACCAAATCACCCTTCATACTTGTTACATTTACCAAATTGCCCATTTGGTTAGTTAAATTATCAAATTGTCCTTCATACTTATTAAATTTACTAAGTTATCCTTTTAGTTGGTCAAATTACTAAGTTGCCCTTCTTATTTATTAAAATTACCAAATTGCCCTTTTGGTTGGTTAAATTACCAAATTACCCCTCTTACTTATTAAAATTATAAAATTTCCCTTCTTACTTATTAAAATTACTAAATTGCACTTTTAGTTGGTTAACTTATCAAATTACCCCTTTTACTTATTAAAGTTACTAAATTATCCTTACTTTATGCTAAATTAGCAAAATACCTTTCCTTTATGCCAAATTACTAAAACACAACTTCTTTATTAAATTACCACTCTACCCCTTTTACTCACAAAATTACCAAAACACCCTTCTTTTATACCAAATTACCAAAATACTCTTCTCCTTTATTGAATCACTATTTTACCCCTTTACTTATTGAAATTACCAAATTGCCCTTCCTTTATGCCAAATTACCAAAATACCCTTCTCCTTTATTAAATCACTATTTTACCCCCTTTACTATATATACAAAATTACCAAAATGCCCTTCTTTTATGCCAAATTACCAAAATAACCTTCTCCTTTATTAAATCACTATTTTAACCCCCTTTACTTTACAAAATTACCAAAACACTCTTCTCGTTTAATTAATTTACCAAAATACCTTATTACTCAAAAACATTCCTAAAATGCCCTCCTTACTTATCCGTTTATCATTCCCCCCTTTACTTTTATAAATTATCATTTCACCCTTATTATACAAATGTCACTAAAATACCCTCCCACATAAACTATTAATATACATGGTCTAGATACATCATCCAACACCACCAACTATTCTCATTTATCATTAATACTCATTAGCACCTACCACACATACTTATTTAGGCCACAACTTTTGTAGAAGAAAAATTACCAAACTAACCCTAGGGCTCATATTAACATTATGTATGCAAGAAATGGCCACATTATCATATTATATCATATATATGTATCTAACATTATCCTTAACAACAAGGCATCTTCCTTAAACATTATTTCTACATAAGGCACATAAATTAACACGCTTCTCTTTTCATCAACAAACATATGCCACTAACCACATTATACTTAACAACATACATCATGCATATAAGAATATTATAAACCCTAATTTGTTAGCATACGTATATCTACACATTTTAGTAGGGTATAATCGTTACCTTATTTCCAGCAATAATCAAACCTTACCGGTACCATGATTAAATGTTTGAGCTTTGAATAGTAAAAATCAATACCTAAAAATAATATCAACATTTATTACATTATAAATAGAAAATCAAAGGAATAAATTTATCAAAAGCTTAATTAAATACATACTAATATTAACTATGGTTATGCCTCAAAATTAAACAAGATTTGGCAAAGAGAGGGTGTAGGACTCACATTGCATGAACATCATGAGCTACATGCAAGAATGAAAGGGAGAAGGGGTCAAAGAGGGAGAAAAAGTGTAACACTCCCAAAAATCATAGTTACATTCTTTTGTTTAAATAGGCAAATACAAGCATAAGTCAAACTTAAACATAAATTCATAGAAATCAAAGTGTTTATAACACGGAAATAAGAGTGCACGATAAACGTTATTACAACTGAAAACACGTTATATAGTTAAGTTCTCGAAAGGGATAACAGGTATAATACGATAAAATGAAATAGAAATATAACGAAAACATAAGTACTACGTGATAAAAGAGTGTCCATCCTACATCACTCTCAGGCCCCCATACCAGGTCCAACAATAAACACACGCCCCCGCTTGATACATCCAATATGTCATAGGCATCAAACACAATCCTACCTACCCGCACAAATTTAGAAGGGCCCTTAACTCTTGGGAATAAGTAGCACCCATAAAACGGGTGGTCAGCACACTATGTATTGAGCAAGGTAGCCATATGGGTAAGGCCAGCAAGGAACAAACAAGTAAGGCTAAGCAAGAAAATAACATGTATGACATACCAAGTATGATTAAGCTTCATAAGATCAAGCCAGACTTAGACTAATATTTTATCTTACACATCTCTTATATTAATTCCATGTGAATACGAGAACCCCACTATTATAACTGGTGGACAAGAAATACTCCACAGGACAGAACACACTTGACTACTATTATAGCTGGTGGACCAAAATTGCTCAGCAGGGAAAAATACACTTGATGACTATTATAGCCAGTGGACTGGAAAATTAACCTCATTGACCCCGACTCACATGGTATTCTACTGCAATAATTAGTGTCTTTCCATGCCTTATATTTTTTGTTCACACATTTCTCATATTAATTCTACGTGAGTATGGGAACCCCACTACTATAGCTAGTGGACTAAAAACACTCCATAGGACAGAAAGCACCTGACCACTATTATAGCCGGTGGACTGGAAAAATATATCCTCACTGGCGCAGACTCACGGGATGTTCCATTGTAAGTAATTAATATCTTCCATTACTTATTACCATGCGAAGTTTGGTTTATAAAGCCTAGAATCCCCCATTATTATAGCTGGTAGATCAGAAACACTCAATAGGGCAACACGCACCTGACCACTATTATAGTCAGTGGATCAGAACCACTTAGCAGGGCAAAATACACCTAACCACTATTATAACAAGTAGATCAGAAAATATATAACCTTATTAGGCCCAGGCTCCATAATCTTTTACTTTAAGGGTTTAATGCTTTATTGTATCTTATTCCACACACAACCCTAACTAGACATGCATGACCCACTCAATTTCCCAAAAATTTTGTCCCATATCTTGGGACTTCTAATCCCTCTAGTTCATCCAGACATTCTTGCCCACTCTTTCCTCATTACCATGAATACCTAACTCCAAGGCCCACTTTCCATATCTCTGAATTAACTCAATATCACTCTCTACGGTTTTCCTTTGTGAAACCCTAATTTGGCCTATGTGGCCCAACCTTCCTCTGTCCCACATAGTTTATGCTATTCTACTTTATCATCTCACTCGATTCATTCCCAAGCACCTATTTTACTATATGTTGCTACGAAACTCTAATTGGCTATCCCAAAACTGTGGCGCCTCTCTTTCCTCTCACAAAGTTATTCATTCATCACTCTTACTTACCATTACCTCTTCCACTTGACACATGTCCAACACAATCTATGACCTCGAGACTTCCTTCCATCTTTTCCCACTCACCATGAACCCCAAACTCTTTTTTATTGCCAAAACCATCACTTCCCTCGATCCACACTTGACATTACAACCTCACTATCCAACTCCCACACATGATCACAAAAACCCTAGTTTACTCCCTGAAAATCTTAGTACTTATCCTTTCTTTCTTGTCACTCACTCAACACCTAAATACATTTTTCTCACTTGACTCACTTTTCCTCTATGTGACACCCCTTCCATCTTTTATTCCTCATTCTAACCATTTCCATTATTTTTTCCTCTCTTACACATTTCTCTCATTTAGGGTTTCCTCCCAAAACCCTAGTCAAGTCTCCCATGCATCCTTACATCAACCTACATATGGACTCTAATCACCCTAAAAATTCTTCCCTTACCTTATTCGATCCTTCAATCAACATTTCCCACGTAAGATCATGCTCATACAAAGGCTAACCTTCCTATGTAAATCCTAGACTCCCCATACATGTTTTGATCAATTTCCTTAATTTATTCCCATTATTCCTCTTCTTTTCCACATATAGGTCATAATATAATTAGGTCATCATTACCATTCTCTAGTCCACTCACTTTCCTCATTCTTTTCCATTTCTCTTACGACCACATACTACTACTTAGGACCTACTATCATGCATGTCATAAGGGGTAGTATTACACAGGCACAATTCAGGTACAAGTAATAGTATCATATAACACATATCATAAACACATGCAACTTACCTTAGCTTCATGCTTAGCAAGTTGCCCTACAAGAATATGATAATATAATATATACAAAGCACACGCAACAGTCCAATACATATAGCAAATTCTTACACACAAAAAGGCCTTAACCATATCCTTATCTAATATAACAACGGGCATGGAGCATGCTATTACGCCTCTTTAGGGTTTTCACTTGGTTCACCTATAAGAGGGAAACACTAGGGTTAACTTTCCTCCAACCAAAATTATCATTATTTCCTACTTACCCTTATCATATCCTAATATTAGGGTTAATAACAATAATAGTAGTTTAATAAGTAAAAAATAAGGGTATTATTCTCAAAGCAGCTAATCATACTATTACTAGTCAAAATAGGTCTTGGTAGTTATATTAGTTCATGTTAAAGTATTAATAGCAATATTTATATTACTAAATATAATAGCTTTAATAATAATAATAATAATAATAATAATAATAGTAATAAAAACCCAAATCTTAGTAATAATAGCAGTAGTATTAGTAATACTAAAACAGTGACGATAATGATACTAATAATAAAAATAGTAATAATAATAATGATAGTAGCAATAGGGATATTAGTGATATAGGTAATATTAACAATAGTTATAAAGTAATAATAATAATAATAGTAGTAGCAATATTAATAATAATTCAAATCTTAAGATTGATAATAATAATAAGGGTCCTAATAATTATGATAATAGTAACTTTAGAAATAATAGGGTTAAGGTTGATAATAATAATAATAATAATAATAATAATAATAATAATAATATGGTTCGACTATTATTAATAATAATATTAGTAGCAATATTCTAAAGTTAGTATTAATAATAATAACAATAATAGTAATAGTAATAATAATAATAATAATAATAATAATAATAATACTATTAAGAATAATGATATTAATACTAATAAAAATGATAACAATTACATTAATAATAATTGAAGGTTGTAGGGGTTAGGGTATCACCTAGGGATGGTGGTAACTAGACGACATCAATAGTGGCGATGGTGAAGGGGGATGAGAAGTTGAAAAGGTGGGTTTCTAGGCTAGGAGAGGGGGAGTGAGAGGGTGGTTGAGGTAGTGGTGGGTGCTCTAGGTTGAGGGGCTGGAATGGTGGTGGTGGTGCAGCCAAATGGGCACCGTAGGTAGTGGTTAGCGTGGTGGCCGAAGGTGGTGGAGGGGGAGGAAAGGAGAAGGAAAGGGAGGTAGAGGGAAAGAAAGGTAGGGGAGGTGGGGGAGACTTGGGTGGGTATTTTGGAAGGCAGGGAGAGTGGTGGTTACGGTAGGAACGATGGTGATGGGTGAGAGTTGGCTGATCGAGGGGCCAACTTTGCATGGCTAGGGCGACTCATGTAGGAGGAATCGAGGGAAGTGAATGGTGTGGTTTGGTGGAGGGTGGTTTGGTAGGTGGTTTAGGCGATGGAGCTAGGTGACAAATGTGGGATGGTCATCTGAACAATGGTGGCACAAAGGGGGAGATTTTTAGGCAAGAAAAGATGGTCGATTGAGGGGCATTATGGGTTATATATAGGTAATTGAGGATAGAAACGACGAAGGGGGGAAGAGGACAAGAGAGGGGCATGTGTGGCAGGTCACCGGCTGGCGGTGGTAGGCTGGTACTAGTCTATAATGGCAAAGGTTGTTTGGGTTGGGGAGAAGAAAAGAAAGGGGGAAGGCATGTGTGAGGAGAGAGGAGGAGCTAGTTGGGTCAAAAAGTTAAAGGAAAATGACGGGGGGGGGAGAGAGGTTGGCAAGCAATGTAGTGGTGGCTGGTCGGTGGTGGTAGGTTGTAGGCTGCGATTTACAACTCGGGGAAGAAGGAAGGGGAAAGAAAGAAGCTGGATCGGGCTGGCCTATGGGAAAGAATTGAAGAAACAGAAAGGAGGGGATTAGACGGCTGGCGATGGGCCGAGGAAAGAAAATAAAGAGTGTGGGCTTAGGTCACGCGGGGGAAGAAGCAAGGTTTGGGTAGTGAGGGATAGCCCAATCCGGGGAAGAAGGGGGAAAAAGAAAAGAAGAAAGCAGAGAAAGGAAAGAAAAAGGAAAAAGGGAAAAGGGAAAAAGAAAAAATGGATGGGTTAGGGTATGTAAGATATTTTTATATTTTTGATTATTTAAAATAAGAATATTTAGTAAAATAATAATTAAATTTTCTTTTTAGATTAATTTGGGATATTCTGAATACTTTTTCTAAAATTCTATTTTAATTAGCAAAACACCCTAATTTTTTTCTAATTAAATTATTTATTATTTTCCTCTTGAT
Organism: Tamarix chinensis; assembly: GCA_030549775.1. NCBI lineage: Eukaryota > Viridiplantae > Streptophyta > Magnoliopsida > Caryophyllales > Tamaricaceae > Tamarix > Tamarix chinensis. Next base: position 56,364,215 of record CM060177.1, on the reverse strand, counting down.
TTTGTCTTAAATATTTCTTCTTATTTTAATAAAATAATTTATTTAATCAATTTTTCTAATAAATCCTTATTTGACTATAATTTCTTAAATTAGGATTTTGGGGTATTTCAGGAAGGGGTGGTTGGGGTAGGGGTTTTGAGAGTTGGGTTAAGGGCTTGTGGATGGGAGTTAAGGTGGTGGCTAGGTGTAGGGATGAAGTAGGGGTGAAGGTGGTGGTCAGAGGTGGATGATAGGTGGCTTAGGCTAGTGGAGACGGTGGCTACAGGGCTGGAAAAATGGGGTAAAGGTTGGGTAGGGAGAAGACGGAAGGGAAAAGAAGAAGAGAAGAGAGGGGCTGTTGGGGAAATTTTGGCCAAGGGGAGGAAGTGGGGTGGTAGAGGAGGTGTTAGGGGTGGATTGGTAATGGAGGAGGTGGTGAAGGAGGAAGGAGGGCTACAGATTGTGGTGGTGTAGGGTGGAGGCTGAGAAGGAGAGAAAAGAAAAGAGAGGAAGGGTGTAAAAGGTTGTAGGGGTAAGTAAGGGTGATGGGGTGGTGTAGGGAGGTTGAAGGGGTGCCAGGGAGGCGGCTTCAATGGTTATCTCGGTGGCAGAGGCTGTGGTTGAGGGTGGTGAAGTAAAAATAGGGGAGGAGGAGAAGAGGGAAGAAGGGAGAGAAAGAAGGCTCGACACACAGGGAAGGATGGAGCTCGAAGGAAAGAAATGGGTAGGGGAGAAAAAGAAAAAGAAGGAGAGGAGAGGAGGCATGGTCGGGTTAGGTGGTTGTAGTTTGCAAGTGGTTGGGTGGCAAGTTGTAGGAAGAAAGAATGAAGAAAGGCTAGGAAGGGGCATGGGAGGGTTGCGGTGCGAAGAAGAAGAAGAAGAAGAAGAAGAAGAAGAAGAGGCAAGCCAGTCGGCGCGAGGGAAGAAAAGAAGGGAGAATAGGCTAGCCCATATACACAAGGGAGAGGGTGAAGAAAAAGAAAGTTAGGCGGGCCCAATCGTTAACGAAATATATTATTTAAATTATAGAATTTCTATTTAAATAGTTAAATTTATTTCAATGATTTTATCCGTATAAAATATTTTTGACTTTAAATTTATTCATTTCTGAAAATCGTTAATATTTTCGGGAATTTTAAAAATAAAAAGATTTTCGGAGCTTATTTATGAATTTCTTTCTGAAATTAATTTTCTTCTGTTTTACGCTTTTTACTTTGTGGAAAACCGATTTTGGAAATTATTTAAATTAGTGTTGGTTTATTAGAATTTGACTTAAATATTTTCTTATATGTTTTTAAATATTATTTCAGGGTCTTATAATGTATTGCCGTAATTAATATAGATATTTGCATTCGTTGGTAAATTCTTCCAAAAATGTTTCTGAAATTCTTTATATAGCTCTTTTATTAATTTTAAGCTTTCGGATCCTTTTGAAATGATTTTCGTTGAATAAATTTTAGATAAAATCTTCCAATAATAATTTTAGATATTTAGTATTTTATTTTATACTTGTATTTGTAAAAAAACACAGAGAGAGAAGCCCAACCTCGACCGGTGCCCGACCCCCCCTTCTTTTCCTTTTCTCTCTTCTCTTCTCTTCTCTTCTCTTCCTCAACTCCCCTGCTCTTTGCACCCGAGCCCAACCACAGCCCCAGCCTCCCTCCTTCTCCTAGCTCCTCCAGCCGTCACCAGCCACGACCGACCGCCACCGATGACGCTACAGCAAGCTGCAGCCACCGAAGTAGCGATGCAGCAGCAACAGCTGCTACAGGCCACAGTAGCAACAAGCCGCGCAAGTCCTACCACCGTCTGGCCGCGGCAAGCCTTGCTGGCTACTGGCGAGCCATCCCCGATCTTTGGCGAAGCTTCTCTGGCATTCCCTTGTTCCGGTTTGTTAGTTTTCACTTGGTATAAATTTCTGAAAAACCCTAACATTGATTTGATTAATTGAGTATGAATTAGCTTATGATAAGCTAAATTGATTGTTTGATTATAAATATATGTGTTGTAAGATTGATTGTTAATTGTATGGTTTATGCTGGAATTCTGGAAAATTGGATTTTTGGATGGGTTATGCTCGAATTTTTTGGATTCGCCCAATTTGGTGATTTTGGGTAAATTGATTATATAATACGTTTTAAAATGTATTTACTTTCATATCGGAACCGTCAATTTAAGAATTTATGCGGAATTAAATGGAATTTCATTTCTAGGTCAAAATTTGTGTGTAATGAAATTGAGTCACATAATTGAGTCGTTCCACTCAATTGATTTTATAATATCGTTTGAAACGTATTTAATTTCATATCGAAAATGTTGATTTGGAAAAATTGTGCACAATTAATCGGAATTAAATTTTTAGGTCAAAACTCTTGCGGGACTAAAATATATTGTGTAATCGGGTCATATTATTCAATTGACTATATAATTTATATTAGAATATATTTAATTACATTTCCAAACCGTCAATTTATATATTTTAGCAAGAATTGATCAGATTTATGTTATGGGCTCAAAAACCCTAATTATGCTGAATTGGGTATTTCTTTTATTATTTTTGGGAAATTGATTATATGATATGTTATAAAATATGTCTAATTATATTTCTAAACATTTAATTTAAATAAATTAAGAGAATTTAATCGAATTGTATTTTCGGGCCTAAAACCCTAGATTTCAAGTAAAATTATGAAATTGATCATTTCTATAATTGTTTTTTCTAAAATTAAATATATAGAAATAGTTGAAATGATCCTAATTGCATTCTAATACCTTCAATTGGAATTAATTGATTTGAGTTACCTGAGTTTTTGTCGTGGGCTTTAAAACCCTAATTTTGAAAACGGATCATCATGAATTGGCTAATCGGAAGATTATTTTGTTGAAATTGATTATCTAGATTCATTTAAAATTTGTTTAATTGTACTATTAAGCTATTAATTTGAGATAATAAAAGTTTATTTGTCAGTTCGTAGCTCGAGCATTAAAAACCCTAATTTGTGGGATATGGTTTTATAAAATTGATTGTACTATGAGTCTTTTATCTAATCGGTTTCTGGCTTTGATTTTTTTAAATCGTTGAATTATGTTTTAATATAATCATTTTGGATTTGGTTCTATGCAAGTGGTTGGTTTACCTATTTAGTTGTAAAACCTAATGAATAAGTCATTTTCGATAAATTAACTTATAATCGATTATTCTTTCCCGACTTTCTAAATTAGTTTGAAATGTCTCAAGTGATGTATATTAATCCAATTTAATTTATATTTAATCTTAACTCTAAATAGAGCAATGCTCTTGAGTCCTAGATTATGGACACGTTTTCTAAGAAAGATTGTTTGTGTCCCGTTATATGGATTTAATTAGAATATGTGAATTATTAATTAATAATATAGTTTCTAACCTAGTTCCAATTTCTACCGGTGATCTAGGAAAATTTTCTCGTGGATTGTCGAGCTTTCGATATCTCTCCCTCTTCTCAATTTGCTTAGCTAGCTTCGGATTTAGGTAAGTCACTACTTACCTTTACTTATGGCGGAATCTGGAATGTTTGTCTATTCGGAGTGGAATGTGATAAGTATGCCTATAGATTAATTAATCATAACAGGCGTATGCTGTGTTCTGTATGGTAATTGTATGTATGCACGAATTTATAGCCTTAATGCAAATGCGTATTAGTACGACACTTGAATATGGTATGTATTTGAGTATGTGAAGGGTTGAGTATGGATTAAAATTATATGATACCTTATGCTGTATCTTTATGGCATAGAATTATTCATGTGGGCCTAATTTAAGAATGGTTAAATTCTTGAATAAGATACAAATAATTTAAAGTGAAAGATCACATGAATTAGGCCGAGGTGTAGGGTTTGTTCCACCAGACGATAATAGTGGCTCAAGTTTCCTGTCTCTGGGAGGTGATTTAAGTCGTTCAACCAGTTTTGAATAGTGGCTCAAGAGCGTTTTGCCCTAAGAGGTATAGAGTCCGTTCCATCGGATGATAATAGTGGCTCAGGTGTCATGTCCCTGAGAGGTGCTTCAGTCCGTTCCACTGGATTAAGAATAATGGGGCCCTATACTCAACGTGAATAAGAATATGATATGAGCTAAGTAATAAATAAGACACTAATAATTTATAGTGGAAGATTGCGTGAGTCAAGACCAAGTGTAGGGTCCGTTCCACTGGACGAATAGTGGCTTAGGTGTGTTGTCCCTAAGAGGTGATTCAAACCGTTCCACCGGTTAAGAATAGTGGCTCAGGAGCGTTTTGCCCTGAAAGGTGTAGGGTCCATTCCACCGAAAGATAATAATGGCTCGGGTGTGTTGTCCTCGAGAGGTGCTTCAGACCGTTCTATCGGTTTAAGAATAGTGGGGTCCCTGAACTCATCATAAATAAATAAAATCAGATGTAATAATGATTATTATTAGATTGTTGGATTGGTGTTACTTAGCATGCGATCCGGATTTCTTGTACGCTTGTATCTTATGTGTCGTCATGCCTAGTAATGTACTTGTAAGTGTGAATCCGTGATCCTATGTTTTATTGTATGTAATAAATGTATAATTGAGCATGAGAATTGTAAGCTAGAGTCTTTCATATCTTATGTGTTTCATGTTTCGTTCCATGAGTTGAGTAGTCTTGATTTACTCAGTACCGAACCCATACTGATGCTACCTTCGTTGAATGGGTCATGCGATGATCCACTGATGGTGGGAAGCAGACCTCTTATGTAAGTTTGAGATCGGATATTGTATTTGGGTGGAAGGCTTGGCTTCAAAGAGTAGGAAATCCGGAAGTTGATCCATCAAAAATTGTCTTGTTTGATTGTATTTTGGAAGTTTCAAGTGTTGTATTTAAAATTTGAAGGATATTGTAATTAACTTTTAATTCTTCATACTCTAATAAGCTTTTAAAATTCGAATTTATTTCACAGGTTTAGCTGATTCATTTAGCAATGATTTTATTTAGTGAATTTATTCACTTGCCATCTTCCTGTGGATATCTTATTGTGGGAGTTTATCCTCACGACATAGATGTTTGAAATTTTGTTCGACAAGTTTTAACCTTGCATCTAGTATGAGATAGATGGTGGACATTTATCTTGTGTTAGATGTGGCGGTAACATTCCCCAAATTCTATTTTAGCTTCTGCTTTATTCTGTTATTCTTTCAAATATTTCAGGAGTGAATTTTAGGGGTGTTACACTAATCATGTATTATCTAGTTTACATAAATGATATTCTAACAATCTCGAAGGAGGTAGTTTAAGATTTACGTGCATAGAGCCCGGTGTTCTTGTTGGTAAGGATACATATTGTAGCTAGAGCTCTATGTCTATGTGCTTCTATATTGGACATGTCTTATAGATGATGTTATCTTATGATATGATACCTTGATGGTAATGAAATTTAGAAGTATGTATTTGGGAATAATATTGGATATATGGTACCTATGAAAATAATTGATGATATATGTCTCAAAATAATATTGGAGATTTTTATATCATAGTATTGGGATTTATAAGTCTATGGGAGAGTATGAGCATTTCAACTACTTAAGTGTATTATGGTCATTTGAGGAAAGTTATGTGGTCATAATTATGCTATTCAATTATATATCTTACATATCTATATAAATCATGCATGATAATATCAAATATACGATCAACTCTAATAAGATACAAATCATTTAATGTGAAAGATAATGTGAGTCGAGTCAAGGTGTTTATATGTGAAATACCCCAAAAATCCTAATTTAGGAATTATGGCAAATAATTATTTATTAGAGAAAATTTAAGAAAATAGGTTACCTTATTAAATAAAGAGGAAAATAATTGAGGAAAATAAAGATAAATCAATAAACAAATTATTTATAAAATTTTAGACATTTTACTAATTAAAATGGAAGTTAAGGGCAATTTATCCAAAATAGCCTAACTAATTAAAAAATGTATTTAATTATTATAATTAAAATAATTATTAATAAAATTAAATATCTAAATTAATTATATAAATAAATAAAGACCAAATACCCCCAACCCAACTTACTTTATCATTTTCCTTTTTCCTTTTTCTCCTTTCTTTTCTTTTTCTTTCTTCCTCCTTTATTTTTTTTCTTCTTCTTCTCTCGGTTTGGGCTAGCCCGTGGCCCAAACTCTCCTCCCCCCGTCTCGCGTACAGGCCACCCATCCCTTCTTTTTCTTTTCCTTTTTCCCTCCCCGCGGCCTAGTGTCGTTCGATGCCTCCCCGTGAATCCAAACTCAGCGTTTCGGCCATCCTTCCGTTGAGACACTGCGTTCCGATTTCTGAAGATAGCCGTTGCCAAACGGGCAACTCGACGCAGCGCTCTATCCCCCATACTGTTAAAATGTTGCGTTTTGGTTTAAACCTTATAAACGTCGCCGAACCGGCCGGTTTCCCCCTTCTTTTTCTCTTTCCCCTGGACCACCGATCCACCCTGCCTGTCTTCTTCTTCCCCAACCTACACCGTGACCTGCAAGTCGACGCCTGCAGCACGATCTTCGCCAGCAGCCACCAGCGCCGACCGTCCTCCCCTGCCTCCCTGTCGTTTTCTTTCCCTTTTTTGACCCCAACAAGCTCCACAGCTACCCTCCCCGCGTGCCATCTCCCTTACCTTTCTCTCCCCTCCTCCCGACCCAACCTGACATGGCAAGACCTGCACCGCCTACCACTAGCAGGCCACCTGCACTCCTGCCCCGCACGCCTCCTTCTTCCCTTGTCGTTTTTCCCTCCCAATTGCCTATAAATACCCCCCATCAACAGCCATAACCAGTGCTGTGATTTTTACCCCGAAACTCTGCCTCTCTATCACTTGAAAAACAGACGAGGTTTCCGCCGTCGCCGGTGATCACCGCCGCCACCGCTGGCCACCAAAAACACCCCTGCACCTTCCTCGACAAAACCAAACCGCCGCCGTCCTCTTCCTTGCCCTGCACGTGCCGCCCTGGCAGTGCGAAATAGCCATCCCAAAACCACCACCCCCAGCCTTCGCCGCCCTTGCGCCGCCTTCCACCACCAACCCAGCCGCCACTAGCACCTCCTCCACCCTCCAAAACACCCAGGGAAGCTTCCTCTACCTTCCCCTACCGTCAACTCCCCCTGCCTCCCTCTCCTCCTTCCTCCCTCATCTTCCACCACCCTCGGCCGCCGCGCCAACCACCACGCGCCGCCACCCCTTGCCACGCCACCACCCTCACTCCACTCCCCTTCACCTGTTGTTTCTTTCCCCACCTCAAACTCCTCCTTTTCCCCTCCCATCTTTCCCCCTCTTCTCCTCCTCCACCGCCGCCACGCGCCGCCGCCGGACCACCACCAACCCTAGGTGGTTCTCCACTCATCCAAACCCTAATATCCCTTTTATATAACTGCTACTATTTTCTACTAATATTAATACTAATATACTTATTATTATTATTATTATTATTATTATTATTATTATCATCATTATTATTACTTTTATTATTATTATTATTATTATTATTATTATTATTATTGTCATTATTACCATTATTATTGTCTCTATTATTAATGTCTTATTTTCTTACTAATACTAACATCCCTTTTGAATCCTAACTTTTATTATACTTAAATTTAATCTTAATTTTTATAATTATTAGTATTAACATTATTAATAATATTACTATTATTACTTCTATTACCCTTACTACAGTTATTATTGTGGTTGCTAAAGCTTACTTGGTTGTATTATTGTTATTATCATTACTACTAGGAGTATTATTATTATTATCGTTATTATTAGCGTTATTATTATTATTATTATTATTATTATTATTATTATTATTATACTTAACACCCTTATCATTTTGTTAACAATAATACTACTTGTTCTTATCCATGTTACTTAACTCAAGCTAGTAAATATCATGTGGTTGTTAACTAAGAAGAGTAGTTGAACCTTATTACCATACCATTTAACATTAACCCTAACCTCATTACTAGGACACTATTATTAGCTATTACTATTATTACTACTATCACTACCTTATTGCTGTAATCAAAAGCATTTGAACCCTTTTATTTTTCAAGAATATACAACTATTATCATTATCACCCTTAAGAATAGTTTACCTGTAATATTATGACCTTATAAGATTATCATTTCAAATATGACACCATTAATAGACTTGGCCTTAAAACGCTAGGGTTTCTATCACTAGACATTAGTGTCACTATTTTATTAATACTAACACTATTTTCCTATAGCTAGCATGAACCCTATTACTACAAGATTAGAACTAATGGGTTTAATAAAATAAGTGTAACAATGAGTATCAAAAATAAATATATTTTGACTACTAATATTTAGTATACAAATTCTAAGGTAAAAATCCTAGTTTTTGTATAATACCCTCTCTAGTAATAAAAACCCTAATCCTAAACTAGAATAAGGGTTGATGGTGCTTGCAAGGGAAACTAATACTTAGATTTTTCCCCTTTGATAGGTAACCCCGACCAAAGCCGTAAGGAGTTAGAGGAGCGTGCTCCAAGCCCGGCGTCGCCTTAGGTGAGGACGAAGCGAATGGCCTTGTGCTATGTGTGACATGGATGTGTTGAATGTTGTGTATGCCATGCTATGCCATGTATTATATGATTTGTGTATAACTTGTCTTATGCGTAGCGCAGCTTGGAGATTAAGCTATGTTGTATGTGCTTCCATGATGTGAGCATGACATGTATATGTATGATGTTTATGATGTATTATGTTATGGCCCTCTAGGACATGCATGTTAGGATAAATGGTAATATGAGTTGGGAATATAAGGATGACTGGAAATAAATGGGAAGTGAGACCACTAAGGGGGATCTGAGGTTGACCTAAGTACCTCATGATCTATGAGAGAATATTTAAGTGGGAGGAATGTCCGAAATAAATGAGAGTTGGGAACCATGCATGGGAGTGTTGAAGTTTGTATGGTGGTGTTATGGTTTGGTGGTATTAATGTTTGTATGGTGGTATTAGTGATCTCATGGTGGTATTATTGGCGTATGGTGGTATTAGGGTTTGCATGGTGGTGTTATGGTTTGTATGGTGGTATCAATGTTCTATGGCGGTATTAGTGATTTCATGGTGTTATTAATGGCTTATGGTGGTATTAGGGTTTGCGTGGTGGTGTTATGGTTTGTATGGTGGTATTAATGTTTGTATGGTGGTATTAATGTTCTATGGCGATATTAGTGATTTCATGGTGGTATTAATGGCTTATGGTGGTATTAGGGTTGGCGTGGTGGTTTTATGGTTTATATGGTGGTATTAATGTTTGTATGGTGGTATTAGGGTTTGCATGGTGGAGTTAGGGTTTTGCAAGGTAGTTAATGATTGTATGGGATTTAGGGTTTGTATGGAAAGTTCGAGAGGTTGCATGGGATGTGTAACGTTTGCGTGGGAGCAAAATTTATGTATGAAAAGGTTGATTTGGGATGTAAGGAAAGTAATGCAAGTATGATTGAGTGTTTAACTGTTTTGGACGAAGAATAGTACGTGGAGTATTATAAGGGTATGGAGGAGACAGAATTAGAGTTTAGAGTGACTAACTCTGGGTCGTTGTAATTAAGTAGGGTTGGAGAAGCTAATTGTGATTTGTCGAGGATAATTAAGGTTTGGGATGGCTAAGTATGGTTGTTATGGTAAAATAGGGTTAAGAGTGGTTAACCACGGTTTGGTGTGGACAATTAGGGTTGGTTATGGCTGCTTAGAGTTGATGGGTGTTATCATGTGTATTTATTGATTAAAGGGTAGTTATGAATGTGGGATTTTATTAGTTGTGATGAGTACAGTATAAAGAGAATGATTTATGCATGTCAAGGGTGTGATGTGATTCAATAAGACACGGATAAGACATTAATTACGTAAAGCGAAAGACTGTTGAGCCAGACCCAGTCCGGTCCACCGGTTAGAATAGTGGTCAGAGGCGTTCTGCCCTGGGTGTTTATTTCCGATCCACCGGCTATAATAGTGGTCAGAGGCGTTCTGCCCTGAGTGTTTATTCCCGTCCACCAGCTATAATAGTGGGGGATTCGGGCTCGACAGACCCAAACGAATAAGTTAATCCACAGGAAAGATACTAAGTACCTATAGTGAAACACCATGTGAGTCGGGGCCAGTCCGGTCCATCGGTTAGAATAGTGGCCAGAGGCGTTCCGCCCTGGGTGTTGATTCCGGTCCACCAGCTATAATAGTGGTTAGAGGTGTTCTGCCCTGTGTGTTTATTTCCAGTCCACCGGCTATAATAGTGGGGCTCCCACGCTCACATGGAGTAATAAAGAATGCTTTGAATGAATATGAATGAAGTAATCCATGGGAAAATACTAAGTACTTACAGCGAAACACCATGTAAGTCGGGGTCAGTCCGGTTCACCGGTTAGAATAGTGGCCAGAGGCGTTCCGCCCTGGGTGTTGATTCCGGTCCACCGGCTATAATAGTGGTCAGAGGCGTTCTGCCCTGAGTGTTGATTTCCGATCCACCGGCTATAATAGTGGGGCTCCCGCACTTACATAGATTATTAAAGAATATGTATGAAATGGACATATTATTAACGAGGATAAAGAATAAGTCACCGGAAAGTACTCAGGCCTTATCTTGTGTGTTATCGCATGTTACTTATGTGATTGTGCTATGTTGCTATGTGGTATGATTGTATGCTTGGCCTTAGCGCACCTGCGCCCTTACTCAGTATTGGACCCGTACTGATACTACCTTGATTGACTGGGTCCTGTGATGATCCACCAATGGTGGGGAGCAGACCTCCTATGCAGGTTTGATCGGTTACTAATTGTGGGGTGGAAGGCTTGGCTTGAGTGAGTAGGCGATCCGGATATTGGTCTCTTGGGATCTGTTTTATTTAGCTATATTTTGTACTATGCTTCTTGTTTTGAAACCGTACTCTTAAGTTGTATTCCTAAACGATATTCTAACTGTTTTTGACTCGTGTTTTTGTGAATGACCTATGTTAACTATGTACCTATGTTTTGATGATTCTTACTTAATGATTGTTTAGTTTAGCCTTAGCACTTAGTATCGGAACGGTAGGACTGAACCGGTCTGGTACTAAGTGTGGCGGTAATACCCCCAAGTTTACGGTTTTAATTCTTTCGCTTCTGCTAAAACCTTTGTCTTAAACGAAATTTTTCAGTAGTAAATTTGGGGGTGTTACAAGTTGGGTCTATTCCATCAGACAATAATAGTGGTTCAAGTGTGTTGTCCCTTAGAAGTGTATTAGTTTGTTCCACTAGATTAAGAATATTGGGGACTATAATCAACGTGAACAATACAAAAATTAAGAGATAAATTATTAATGGAAATGATACTAATCATTTAAAGTAAGAGGACATGTGAGTCAAGAGAGAGGTGTTGAATCCGTTCCACCAGAGACTAATAGCGACTTAGGTGGGTTATCCTTGAGAAGTACTTTAGATTATTCTACCAGTTTAAGAATAGTGGCTCATGAGCATTTTTGCTCTAAAAGGTGTTGAGTCATTTCCACCAAATAATAATAGTGGCTTTGATATGTTGTCCTTAAGAGGTACTTCAAACCGTTCCACCAATTTTATAATAGTAGGGTCATTGAACTCAACATAAATAAAAGATTGGAATATGATATATCTATATAATGAAACCTAAAATCAGTATTTACCTAGCACTATTTTATATTAACACATGTATTCTAACTTTTTTATGTGAACTCATGTATTATATGTAATCTTACTTCGATTGTACCGTTATCTTACTTGGTACATAGCATGTTGATTATCAGTTTCATAGGTGATATTCATTCCTATGAGTAGACAACCCAAATGTCTTTATGTAGGTCGATGATGACCAAGTCGATGAGTTCAAGCCTTTGATGATTTATATGTGGATGAGTGATTTTTGGATTAGGGTTTTGGGTGTAGGGTTGTGTTATCCAAATTTTAGTTCTGACCAGATACCTTTTTGGACTCTTAGATCCTTGATATCCCTTTTTATATTTTAGATTATTGTACTCAAAGTAAACCTCCAAACTTTTATATAATATTTATGAAGTTCCCTCAATATCTATGTATCATGTTTTACTTTTTAATTATTTTTTCTTATAATTAATGTAAGGATAGTATGGCAATCCATACTTATGCCAATTAAGGAGGTAAGACCAACTATTTGATAATATGCTTCCACTTAAAATAAAAAAAAATTCACACCATCACCTCACGCCAAGCCATCACCCTTAGCATCACACTCTTATGCCAAAAAAAAACCCTCATTAATGTCACTTCTTGAAGCATCATCCCCTATATGAGTCAAGAATCCATGCTTCCCTCCATTGCTACATTAAATTCAATTGCAGCTAGTTTAACTATTGTGGTTTTGCTCCAATTTCCACCCTCATTTTCCATAGTTTGTCCTTGATTTTTTCTTTAAGTTTGAATGATGCACTTTCCTTGATTCTTAGGTGACATTTTGGTGTTCTCGAAGGATTCATTATAGGGTTATATATGCTTAGAGACTAAACACGTTTTTGGTAAAGATACACGTCATAACTATAGTTTTGTGTGTGTGCATAATTATATGAAATCTTATATTTGGTACAGTTATGTTGATAGTTTTATGTAGATAATGTTATGACATGATGATGTGGTATGGAATATATGGAAGGTTAGAATGTGTAAAGAGTATGAGTTTATGTGTTGTTGTTGCAATAAATCTCGATTAATACCCTACATGTGTTAGTATGACCTATGGTATTTAATGTGGTTTTACTAGGTATGGAAAGTGATTAAATAATTTGGTCAAGTAGTGATGTATATTAGAAGTTAGAAATCATTTATATTGGAACTTATAGGGTTGTCGTAAATAATATGGACATATTGGCTATCTTATGGGATATTTTGTCAATATTGATTGAAAATTGGATACTTGATATTTTAAAGGGTTAATTGGTTTAACATAGGCTTAAATACATTATGTGAGATATTTAGAGTAATTATGAGTGATCTAAGTCTCATAAAATGAGAAAATGGTGAACCTTGATTGATATATTGTGATAATAATTTCTCATATTAGCATATCATCACTTATATAAAATAATATATTAGGTATTATATATATTTTATACTTGAAGGTTATATTATGTGGTGACCCCATGGAAAATAAATTCTTGCTTCGTCCCCCGTATAGATTAAGAAATAATAAATTTGAGAAAATAAAATTTCTAATATAATAAATCTACACTTACATAAATATGATTTTAAGATTTGACCATTAAGTAATAGTAAAAGAAAGAATAGAAGGATATAGTGGAAAAATATAATATTCAATTTATATGAGTGTTCCTAATATGACTTATACTTTAAAATATATTTAAAAAGCTAAAACGACTTATATTGTGAAACATAACGAGTAATTCTAAAAATGAAGTCACTTCAACATTGAGATTTTGTTTCAAAAACAAACTAAGTTTGAGAAAGTCAACACCTAGCTTTTACTTTTACATTTTCTTTTTATTTATGTACCTATTGACTCTTTGTTGTTTTCGGGTAAAATATACTAATGTATCCATTTTAAAATAAAGTTGTTATAGATTGAAATATTTGTGTAAAAAAAGTTTTTAGAGAAACATTAATATCTACTTTTTTTATTTTTATCCTTAATTCTCTCTTTCTTCTTCTATGCATTAATTATTATATTATTTTATAATAAAATATATAATTGTAATATAAGAGGTATATTTATTATTTATTAAAATAATATGTAAACTACTAAAAATAACTTCTATTTAGAAAAGGAGGGAGTATTATCCTTAAATATAAGTTTTTTATAAGAGGTTTAGGAAGACAAATACAAATTATGTTATAGGTGTCTATACATAAATGTATTATAATACTGAAAAAAGGAAGGGAGATTTGAATATGAAATTTATAGTTTTCAGTAGTTCGCCTTTAACATTAGGTCAAAGGTTATCTACTAACATTGAGCTTAATTTTACTGCGCTAAAATTTTCGTTCCAGAACAAAGAGAGTGATTAATTACTGTGCTCGGCAGTGGAACTGGGAGTACGTACCTCCTTGTTATGATTCAGGATAAATGCACCAACACCAACACGATGGGAGGCATTGGGTGGTAACATATTGGGCGTATCAGAAAGCCAACGTGCAAGCATCAGATAACTTGGCTCGGCATGGTGGTAATAAAATCCTTCCTGCAAACCCATTCGCACAGACAGTTACACAGCGCGAGAGATTTATAAGATAAATCGACAACCAGCCATAATCCTGATCGTCATCCGAGTCAGAAAAGCAAGAGCAACGCTCCAGCTAATTCTAGAGCAATTGCTTAAATATATAGTAAAATATAGCTCCTGCAGGTAGGTAGGAAATCGGAAATTTACCCAGACAGCTGGTTCAACAAGGCTGGCTAGCTCGATCCGCAATTTAATCCATACACTCTTCTTACCCTGCGCAATAAAAATAAAATAAAATAAATAATAATTTTATTACTACATTTTTTATTAATATAACTAGAATTTTTTGTTTGGATTGAAATGATAATAATTACTAATATAATAAATTTTAGTAGTGATGATAATATCAAATTGTTATTATTATTTTGAATAAGTCGTAGAGGTAGTATGAAATCAAACAAGGATCATGATAATATTAAGATATTCTTCGTCTCAACTTATTTTTAAAGCTTCTAAGATCATATTAGATCAACATAATATAATTACTGATAATAGTTACTAAATATTAAAAACAATAATTAGATGATGATAATAATATATTCATAGTAATAAATCTAATAAATAATAATAATAATTAACAATAGTAATTATTAACTTCACAAGATCTCTAAATACCATTTAATACATACTTTAATTTCAAATGGTAACAGAAATTGAAAACCATAATAATAATAATAATAATAATAATAATAAAGCCTAACCTGTTCTTTCCGGTGACAAACAGAGGAGTTAAGCAAAGAAGCAAATAAATGAGATTCCATAGCTTGGTGCATTTCAACAATCACACCATTATGCTCATCCTCCTTAGCAAGAAGTAATTCTGATTTATGAGTCACCATATCCATACTGATCAATCAAGTATTAGTGCGGCTACCACCTTAGATGGAAATATGACTGTCAATTAGAAATACAAGGCACCATAAATTAATATTAATAAAATTCTATTATATTCAAAAATCATAATTCTTTTAGGGAAAAAAACTATGAAATATGACAAACTATTTGCAAAATTTTAAAAAATTGTTTTCACTATTAAGTTCAATGAGGGATAAAATCCTCATTTAAAATTTATTTGTTGACATAATTAATGAGTTTTTTTCATTTAAAATGTATAAATTTGAAATGAATAAAGAAAAATATAGATATCAAAATAATAAGTGACTTACATGATATACTCATGTTTATCCGATATGTGTTTGGAAAAACAAATAAAACTTTACACCCAAATTTAAAATCTAAATTGAAACTTAAACTTATCAACACGTACATGTATTCGATGCAATAATTTTATTTTTATTAATTATTACAATTACAAAATAAAAAATTTATGGAAAAAAATACAATAAATATTCTACTATTATTATTATAATTGTCATAAACTTTATTGCTATTATTATGATAATTTTTTTAATTTTTATTTTTATTTTTTATTGTTATTATTTTGCATTATTTAACTATCACTAAAATAAATAAAATTATTGTAATAATATAAAAAAAAATAGATTAATATTGGTTTTAAATTTGGATAGCTAGCAATTTTTTTATCCATACTAGCTGAAAAATTGACTAAAATCTTATAAGTTATAAAATACTTAATATATATATATATATATTTAAAATCATATTAAAAGCTTCTTATCAAACTATATATTCCTTTTTAGAAAACAAGTTCTAATAAATTAAAACCTAGCCTCCAAGCTAACTTTTTTCCCTTGGGAAACACAATACAAGGTTCATAATTTTTTGCTACAATTTAGATGCTTTTTCAAATAAACATTAGAAATTATACCATTTCAAGCTATTAGATAGTATCTAAGTATCATCACTTAATTTTCATTCACAAAATAGATTATGCCTTTTATTTTTGGGAAAGCTATTCTTGTTAATTGTTTATTGTTGCCATTTTTTTTTACTATATTTAGAATCTAAAATCACTAAAATTAGTTTATTTTTAAAAAATTTGGTGAAATTTAGAGATTTTTTAACAAAATTTTCATGCAAACACAAGTTATATCACTTCTAGGTTTAGAGTTCTTAGGAGAAATTAGTTTAGACATAACTGTTAAATAATTTTTTATAGCAAAATAAATGCTACAACCTTATAAAATAGGAAAGATGAATAAGCCATTGATTTTTTTTTATATAACTAATGTACTATGTGTAATCCCCCAAAAATTTTATAAGCCTATAATTTAATAAATTACTTTTATTAGGGATAATTTAACTCTTAGACTTATTTAATTTAATTACGTTGGGGATTTTTCCTTTTAAATTTATTTAACTTAATTATTTTGTGGGTTTTAGGTATACCAAATTAGATGTGAGTGTTTAATAAATTAAAATAAATAAATTGTTATTTTATCATACTATTTTATTTAAATAAGGTTCAAACCAATATTTTTCTAAAAGCTACCTTTTTAAACTAATATAATAAGACATATTAAGATAAATTACTAAAATTTTAATTATCTACCAAAAATACTATAACTCATCCCATAAGTCATTTTAAATTTCTTCCCTAATTATTTTCCTTAATCCCTTTTTCTCCCTTATTTTCCTTTTCTCTTTTTTCTCTCCCCCCCCCCTCTCTCCTTTCTCCCTTCTCTCCCCCATTTCCCCCGATTGGGCCAGCCCACCAGCCCTGATCAGTTTTCTTCCCCCCGTCTCGCACGCCAAGCTCGCCCTGCTTCTCCTTCGCCCGAACCGCTCGGTCGGTCGCCCCCTTCTTTTTCTTTTCTCCCCTGGACCGACCGATCCAGCCTCTTTACCCTTTTCTTCTTCCCCGAACGTGACCTGCAAGTCGCCGCCCAGCCCCCTCTGCGTCGACCACCTGCTTGTGCCGCCTGCACGCCGTCTCCCCCCTTTCTGACTTTCCAGCCACCCTCCCCCAATAGGCCGACACCCCCGCCATCACTCCCAGGCCTACCCTGCACCTTTTTCCTTTTACCCGACCAACCAACAGGTCTACCATGGCAGACCCGCGTCGGCCTGCCACCGCCGGCCGGCGTGCCACCTGACCTGCCTCCCCCTGTCCCCTCTCTTGATACTCCCCCGATTTCAAGCCTATAAATACCCCCCAAGGACCCAGCATCGGGCTTTTTCGAAACCATAGCCCAGAAAACCGCCCTACGCCACCCTTATTTGAGACAGCTGCCCCGTCGCCGCTGGTCCACCGATTAGAATAGTGTTCAGAGGCGTTCTGCCCTGTGCGTTTCATTCCGGTCCACCGGCTATAATATTGGTCAGAGGCGTTCTGCCCTGTGCGTTTCGTTCCGGTCCACCGACTATAATAGTGGTTAGAGGCGTTCTGCCCTGTGCATTTCGTTCCGCTCCACAGGCTATAATAGTGGTCAGAGGAGTTCTGCCCTGTGTGTTTATTTCCGGTCCACCAGCTATAATAGTGGGGGCCTCGGCTCGATAGACCCAAAGTAAATAAGTTAAACCACGGGAAAAATACTAAGTACTTACAGTGAAACACCATGTGAGGCGGGGCCAGTCCGGTCCACCGGTAAGAATAGTGGTCAGAGGCGTTCTACCCTGTGTTTTTATTTCCGATCCACCGGCTATAATAGTGGGGCCCCCGTGCTCACATCATTATTGAAGAATGTGCGAAATGGACTTATTATCATTAATGAGAATAAAGAATAAGTCACTAGAGAAGTATTCGGGCCTTATCTTGCGGGTTATCGCATGTTGTCTATATGATTGTGCTATATATGTTATGTGGTACGATTGTGTGTTTGGCCTTAGCGCACCAGCGCCCTTACTCATTATTGGACCCGTACTGATACTACATTGATTGAATGGGTCCTGTGATGATCCACCAATGGTGGGGAGCAGACCTCCTATGCAGGTTTGATCGGTTACAAATTGTGGGGTGGAAGGCTTGGCTTGAGTGAGTAGGCGATCCGGATATTGGTCCCTTGGGATCTGTTTTATTTGGCTATATTTTGTACTACGCTTCTTGTTTTGAAACCGTACTCTAAGTTGTATTCCTAAACGATATTCTAACTGTTGTTGACACGTGTTTTCGTGAATGACCTATGTTAACTATAGACCTATGTTTTGATGACTCTTACTTAATGATTGTTTAGTTTAGCCTTAGCACTTAGTATCGGAACGGTAGGAGTGAACCGGTGTGGTACTAAGTGTGGCGATAATACCCCCAAGTTTATGGTTTTAATTCTTTTGCTTCCGCTAAAACCTTTGTCTTAAACGAAATTTTTGAGTAGTAAATTTAGGGGTGTTACAACAGGAGTCTCAAGATATGGGACGGGCCCCCTAGGGAGGATAGACATAGAGGGTAGTTGATATGCATGTCAAGGGTGGAAGCTTTATTTGATAAGACACGAATAAGATACTAATTACTTCAAGAGTAAGATTGTTGAGTTGGGCCCAGACCGATCCACCAGCATAATAGTGGCCAGGTGCCGGGGTGCCTTGTAGACCGATCCACCGGCATATAATAGTGGTTAGGTGTGTTCTTCCCTATAAGTGACCGATCCACCGGCTATAATAGTGGGGGATCCCGAGCTCAACAAACCAAACAATATATTGTAATTAAATCATAGGAAGGATACTATATACTTACAGTGGAACACCATGAGAGTCGGGGCCAGACCGATCCACCGGCATAATAGTGGCCAGGAGTGTTGCGCCCTGGAGACCGATCCACCAGCATATAATAGTGGTTAGGTGCGTTCTGCCCTATAAGTGACCGATCCACCGGCTATAATAGTGGGGTTCCCGTACTCACATGGATTAACAAAGATTATGGTGTGAAATGACTTACAAATAAATCATGGAAAGATACGTTATAATCACAGTGAAACACCATGAGAGTTGGGGCCAGACCGATTTACTGGCATAATAGTGGCTAGGAGCTTTCTGCCCTGGAGACCGATCCACCGGCATAAAATAGTGGTTAGGTGCGTTCTTCCCTATAAGTGACCAATCCTGACCACTATTATAGCAATAGGGATATTAGTGATAATAATGATACTAATAATAAAAATAGTAATAATAATAATGCTAGTAGCAATAGGGATATTAGTGATATAGGTAATATTAACAATAATTATAAAGTAATAATAATAATAGTAGTAGTAATATTAATAATAATTCAAATCTTAAGATTGATAATAATAATAATAAGGGTCCTAATAATTATGATAATAGTAACTTTAGAAATAATAGGGTCAAGGTTGATAATAATAATAATAATAATAATAATAACAATTCAAATTTTTATTAATTGTAATATTAGGGTTCGAATAATCATGTTAATATTAGCATTAGTAATAATAGTTCCCAAATTATAATAATAATAATAATAGTAATAGTAATGATAATAATAATAATAATAATAATAATAATAATATGGTTCGACTATTATTAATAATAATATTAGTAGCAATATTCTGAATTTAGTATTAATAATAATAACAATAATAGTAATAGTAATAATAATAATAATAATAATAATGATAATAATAATAATAATACTATTAAGAATAATGATATTAATACTAATAAAAATGATAACAATTACATTAATAATAATTGAAGGTTGTAGGGGTTAGGGTACCACCTAGGGATGGTGGTAACTAGACGACATCAATAGCGGCGATGGTGAAGGGGGATGAGATGTTGAAAAGGTGGGTTTCTAGGCTAGGAGAGGGGGAGTGAGAGGGTGGTTGAGGTAGTGGTGGGTGCTCTAGGTTGAGGGGCTGGAATGGTGGTGGTGGTGCAGCCAAATGGACACCATAGGCAATGGTTAGCGTGGTGGCCGAAGGTGGTGGAGGGGGAGGAAAGGAGAAGGAAAGGGAGGTAGAGGGAAAGAAAGGTAGGGGAGGTGGGGAGACTTGGGTGGGTATTTTGGAAGGTAGGGAGAGTGGTGGTTGTGGCAGGAACGACAGTGATGGGTGAGAGTTGGCTGATCGAGGGGCCAACTTTGCATGGCTAGGGCGACTCATGTAGGAGGAATCGAGGGAAGTGAATGGTTTGTTTTGGTGGAGGGTGGTTTGGTAGGTGGTTCAGGCGGTGGAACTAGGTGACAAATGTGGTATGGTCATCTGAACAATGGTGGCACAAAGGGGGGATTTTTAGGGAAGAAAAGACGGTCGATTGAGGGGCATTATGGGTTATATATAGGTAATTGAGGATAGAAACGACGAAGGGGGGAAGAGGATAAGAGAGGGGCATGTGTGGTAGGTCACCGGTTGGCGGTGGTAGGCTGGTACTAGTCTACAATGGCAAAGGTTGTTTGGGTTGGGGAGAAGAAAAGGAAGGGGGAAGGCATGTGTGAGGAGAGAGGAGGAGCTAGTTGGGTCAAAAAGGTAACGAAAAATAACCGGGGGGAGAGATAGAGAGGTAAGAAAGGAATGTAGTGGTGGCTGGTCGATGGTGGCAGGTTGCAGGCTGCGATTTACAACTCGGGGAAGAAGGAAGGGGAAAGAAAGAAGCTGGATTGGGCTGGCCTATGGGAAAGAATTGAAGAAAAAGAAAGGAGGGGATTAGACAGCTGGCGATGGGCGGAGGAAAGAAAATAAAGAGTGCAGGCTTGGGTCACGCGGGGGAAGAAGGGAGGTTTGGGTAGTGAGGGATAGCCCAATCCGGGGAAGAAGGGGGAAAAAAGAAAAGAAGAAAGGAGAGAAAGGAAAGAAAAAGGAAAAAGGGAAAAGGGAAAACGAAAAAAGAAAAAATGGATGGGTTAGGGTATTTAAGATATTTTTATATTTTTGGTTATTTAAAATAAGAATATTTAGTAAAATTATAATTAAATTCTCTTTTTAGATTAATTTGGGATATTCTAAATACTTTTTCTAAAATTCTATTTTAATTACCAAAACACCCTAATTTTTTCTAATTCAATTATTTATTATTTTCCTCTTGATTTTGTCTTAAATATTTCTTCTTATTTTAATAAAATAATTTATTTAATCAATTTTTCTAATAAATCCTTATTTGACTATAATTTCTTAAATTAGGATTTTGGGGTATTTCAGGAAGGGGTGGTTCGGGTAGGGGTTTTGAGAGTTGGGTTAAGGGCTTGTGGATGGGAGTTAAGGTGGTGGCTAGGTGTAGGGATGAAGTAGGGGTGAAGGTGGTGGTCAGAGGTGGATGATAGGTGGCTTAGGCTAGTGGATACGGTGGCTACAAGGCTGGAAAAATGGGGTTAAGGTTGGGTAGGGAGAAGAAGGAAGGGAAAAGATGAAGAGAAGGGAGGGGCTGTTGGGGAAATTTTGGCCAAGGGGAGGAAGTGGGGTGGTAGAGGAGGTGTTAGTGGGTGGATTTGTAATGGTGGAGGTGGTGAAGGAGGAAGGAGGGCTACAGATTGTGGTGGTGTAGGGTGGAGGCTGAGAAGGAGAGAAAAGAAAAGAGAGGAAGGGTAAAAGGCTGTAGGGGTAAGTAAGGGTGATGGGGTGGTGTAGGGAGGTTGAAGGGGTATCAGGGCGGCGGCTTCAATGGTTATCTAGGTGGAAGAGGTTGTGGTTGAGGGTGGTGAAGTAAAAATAGGGGAGGAGGAGAAGAGGGAAGAAGGGATAGAAAGAAGGCTCGGCACACAGGGAAGGATGGAGCTCGAAGGAAAGAAATGGGTAGGGGAGAAAAAGAAAAAGAAGGAGAGGAGAGGAGGCATGGCCCGATTAGGTGGCTGTAGTTTGCAAGTGGTTGGGTGGAAAGTTGTAGGAAGAAAGAACGAAGAAAGGCTAGGAAGGGGCATGGGAGGGCTGCGGTGGAGAGAAGAAGAAGAAGAAGAAGAAGAGGCAAGCCGGTCGGGCGAGGGAAGAAAAGAAGGGGGAATAGGCTAGCCCATATACACAAGGGAGAGGGTGAAGAAAAAGAAAGTTAGGCGGGCCTAATAAGGGGGAGAAAGGAAGAGAAAAAGAAGGGGAGGGAGATGGGCTGAGGCTGGTTGCAAGGGAGAGGAAGGAGAAAAGAAGTGGCTCAGTGGCCTAGCACGAGGGAGAAAGGAGGGATGCAGGTCGGCAGCCCGAAGGCGAAAGAAGAAAAGGAAAAAGGAGGAAAAGAAAAGGAAGAAAAAAGAGAAAAAAAAGGAAAAAGGCAAAAAGGAAAAAGAAAAAAGGGAAAAGGGAAAAATAAAATAAAATAATTTTTTTAATAATGACATTTAATATTTTTGATAGATAAATTAATTTAATAACTTAATCTATCGGTTTAAAAAGGATAATTATAGTAAAATATTGGTTTGGAAGATTATTTAAATAAAATGAATATGATAAAAGAAAAAATTATTTATTTTAATTTATTTAATATTCCTATCCATTTTTATATACTCAAAACCCAAAAAATAATCAAATTAAATAAATTTAAAAGTTTTATGATTCCAAATGAGGGTTATTTATTAAATTATATGTTTTAAATTTTTAGAGTATTACATAGATGGTCTCTTCAAAAATCAAGTATGGTTAATAGTTTACTCGATAAGTATGTTGAGGGAGTGGTACCATTAGTCATTGGTTATTACTGTCGGTTATACTACCTTTTTTAAAAGGTAAATTTTCTTAAGAAATATAAATTTTGAACATTAGTTGCTTATGCTAAAAATATTTACCCTAAGTTACACTAATTTAATCCTAATTATTATTTTATTTTATTTTATTTTTTCTTTCTTAGTTAATAAAAGTCCTAAGAAGATTTGTAATGATCATAACATGATTGGTTTGGAACCATATACCACCATTGTTTGGGTTAGATGTCTATGATTACAGCCCAAAAATTGGTTTTGTAAATTCGAATATGATTATTTGAAAAATTCCAATATATATATAATGTTCCTCGAACATTATCAGTTAAAGACCTCAATTTTAAATTCCTTTATCATTCAAAAATCAAGGGTATTTTTTTTTCACACAACTTTCTTGTATTCAAAACCAACTAAAAAATATACTCCATCAAGGTCACATTTTTTACAATGTCATTGTTATGCTATCCTACAATATTTATAAATGTTCTACTTATGATGTATTAATTTTTATAAATAAGATTTCTTTATTAAGGAATTTTCTCATGCCATTCAAGCTCCACAACTACCACCATCGCAACCACCATCAAATGTGTTATACTCCATTATTTGAAAACCTTACTTTATCGAGAATTTGTACTATCTAGAAATAAATTTATATTATTTTACATATGTTATTAACTCATTTAAAAGATTAGAAACTTGAGTAATGTTATTGAACGATTTCGTTCATACTTTCACTTCTACAAAAAATAAAAATAGGCGATAGGTTATATTCAACTTTTGTAACAAAGACAACCTTATATAATCCATCAAGTAAAAAAAATAAAACGAGTTAAAAGGAAAACAACAGAGTTAGTTGGGATCACTATAAAGGGTAATTTTGGTTATATAACAATTTTCTATATAGTAAATTTCAAAATAAGCATAATGTTTAACACTATAGACATTAGTTTTAGTCTAGAATGACCATCTATACTTAAGTAGATTTTTTTTTCCTTTTTTGATGTATTTACGGTTATTTCATACTAAAAATTCTATCTATACCTTAATCTATTTGTTTTCCTTTCTTCACTTTAATCTAGATTGATTTTTTACTTTCACCCATTTACTCAAACACAAAAGAGAGAATTTCTAGTGGCATAAAGAACCTAAGCCATTTTTACGACACCAAACCTTCTTCTCTGATCATTGTCATCATCATTTCCTCTTCGTTTCGCTATCATAGTTGATTTTCTTACTTTTGGTATATATTTTTCTACTTCAATCTTGCTTGATATTGCAGATAAAGTCAATTTTTCTACATGCTTAAGTTGGATAATTTCCTTTAACATTCTTGCTTAATTTTTCTCTTTAATATGTTATGTATCATTTATACATTCTTTGGAGTGTTGTTTACTTTCATTTGGTTTTATAATTTTACAATGGTTTGTTTGTTATGCTTCATTGTATTAATTATTTACATGCACTATTATTTGTTTGGTAACTACTATTTTATTTGTTTAGAGGAAAAAATTTATCAAGAAAAACATTGTTGAAATTTTACAGTGGTTTTTGTTTATGCTACCTTATTGTTCATTGAAGTTCTAAAAAGTTACCAATAGAAGCTAGGTTTTGAAAATTTTCCTACATGATAGTGTGAAAAATAAAATAAATTTGATCAATGCCTTATGAAAAGCAAAAAAAACTATTAATTTGATGTTTCATGTAGGTATGACATCTAAAGATGATTGGGGGAGGGGGAGATTCTAAAGGAAAGAGAGGGTATATAAGTTGAATCATAAGGAAATTATATTAAAAGTTTATGACTTTACAAATGAAGGGGTACTAATTGGAGAGAGTATGACATATTGTCTTAGCTATGTAAATGCTAGATTTCATGCAATAGCTTCTATTATGATTCTTATTTGAAAAAAGATACCTAATGATATAAAGGGGAAGTTATTGGTTGATATACAGATAGGATGAGTACTTATAAAATAGTGTTATATCATATATTACCCATATACATCATATATTAATGATATTTATTGCTCTCAAGTAGAGTGGCTTTGACGTGCTTGAATACTGTAAGAAGTTTATACTTCAAAAGTGTGCTAAATATTGTTGTTGATTAATATGGACCTTACCTATCACAACCCCAAGAAGATTATCAACCCTTGTTCACACCCAAAAGATGGGTTGGGTTTGTTAAGTATAAGAAATTAGTAGAAGGTGCGGTATGTAATGACTTGCAATATATATTACATCATAAATCATACTTATATATACATATAAAGATTAATCAAGAGAATCAACAAATGCTACAAGAGATTATTGAGAAAAACATAGCAAGAATGGATGGAAGATAGTAAAGTAAAGAAGAAAGTTTCTCAAGAATGTAAAAAGAATGTTAATAATGCACTCCTAAAAGAGCTAGGCAATGAGGAAGAAGTTAAATAGGAGAAGGAGATTAAAGAATATATTTAAAATAAAGGTGATAGTTTGAAGCCACATGATTTGATGGGTGTTGATGAATAAAAAATTTCACTTCTCATGCCATGATCACAAGACAGTCACAACAAAGGGAGAACAACACTATACAACCAAAGGTAGAAGGAAATTTGAAAAAGGATTGTACTATCTTTCCTAGTGTGATGCTAAAATAATTATCAATCAAAGGGGGCAAAAACATTTTCATCAATTTAAATTTGGAAGGTGATTATTTCTTATAGTTTAAATTAGGTTTTGTACCTCAAAGGGATATAACTATGTCAAAAAGATTGTGAAAGATGATATAAGATATTAGAAGACATTTGAAAGCGTATTCAATGTTGAAGATATAATAAAGGAGTTCAACGACACATTTCATGTTGAATGTTTTTGGAAAGAATTTAAAGATTTAATTTATTGTGAAAGTTTCCTTAAATATTAAAGAATGCTTTAGCTCAAGTTTACAAATCTGTGGGATAATTATTCTCAATAACGGAAACATATTGTGGGAGGATCCAATAAAATTATACTATAAAGTGACTTATGAGAGGGATAAGGGGCTCTATGGGAGGGATAATGTTCTGTACAAGTGAAGGGATGGTGGAACCTATAAAAGGGATAGTGTGCCCTATAACAATACACCGCGCCTTACGGTTGGGCCTTTAGTTAGTTAATTTTTATTTTATTAATTACAATATTAATTTATATTATAATGTGAATTATCTTATCATAGATTTTTATTTCCATGAATATTACTTAGTTATTAAGAATTAACTATTCATTATGTAAATGTTTACTTAATGGTTAAGAAGCTTTTTAGGATATTTTTTGAGATTAGATAGAGTTTGATTTAGTGAGATTCTAATTTATCTTATGTGTGTTAGAATATTTGTCTTGAGGATGTGTAATATAGATACATACATCGTGTTTAATAAATATTGCAAATAATATTTGAGTTGAATTAATTTACACATAGACACATTGAGATTTTCTCTCGACTAAATTAGCATGAGTTTTGTTGTTTTATGTATATGTTATTTTTGTGAGTTATAAATTATATCTCTCTCTAAATTATCTTATATGTGCTAGTGATAATTTAGAAACCTCTTAATTACTTTCTATATGAGATTAATTGAGAGTAGTTTGTGAGTTTTTGTCATTCAATTCCATATCCACGAACTTTAAATCACCTATTCACAGAAAACTAAGCTTCCACCATGCATCAAAACTTGTATATTGTTAGTCATAGAATAAGAGCCAAAAGGAAAATAGAAAACATGAAGAAAAATGCTTACCCCTATAAGAACTATCACACTAACAACGATTTCACAAGAAGGGAGTTGGTAAGGAAATATGTAGTTTAGAATATATTGATTATTATTATTATTATTTTCAAACTATAATAATTAACTAGATTTTTAACTTGATGTTATGGGAGAAGGAGGAAAAGGAGCAGGCATAAAAGGAATGTACTCCATATATACCTCCTATATGGGGGAATGTCTGGATGAGGGTTGTGGAAGATAAGAAAATCATTGATAATATTGTAAGGTTTTGACATTATATACTTTTAAATATTATTTAGATATCATTTCTTATCCATAACTAACTATAATCATTTCTTTAATAAAGAGGAATTTTGGGTGATAGGAACAACATTAACAAGTCATAGAAATAATGTTCTTACTTAAGCATTGGAGATTGAAGAACATGGTGGTGCAGTTAGAAGAATGCCATATAGTGCTGCACTGCTAAGTACTTTAGGATGAATTCTTAGTTTTCAAACTCAAAAGGAAGAGTATTATTGTCTAAGGACTAAAGTGAATAACTTAAGATAAAGACAATCATATTTAATTGATAATAAATATAGGATGGAAGAGAGAATCTAAAAGCTCATGAATGATAGTACATTCTTGAAAATTGGCATTATAATGTCCACTTCTATAGGCCCTAGTATTAATCCTATCCCTAAGGCACTTGAGGTAATATACCATAATCTTAGTTATTTTCTTATTTAAATCATATTTTTAGTTTATTTATATGAAGTTAATAAAAATCTTGAATAATATATACATGTTAAATATCCATGTGATCTCAAAACATCATAGGAAGGGGTTATTATCACTTAAGGAGCCACTTATATCTTTGAGGACAGACCATTAGAGATTTTTAAATATGCATTGTTTAATTTTTTAAAATCTAATGGATATTCGTTTTTAAATTTACCTTTTTTTGAAAGACAATGATCATGATCATTTATGCCTTTGAGGGGAATCACTTAGATGGCTATGTCATTTAGTTATTCTCAAGGATGCAACAATATTATCAATATTAAGAGTTAAATTAATTACTTTTGTAATTATATTATCTTTTAATCTTTTTTCCCTCTCTTTAACTATATAATGTAAAATTCTATAGATGAATCTAGGTCCTAGGGTGTAACAAGATTAGAGAAGGTAAATAAGGTACTATGTAGAAAGCATAACACACATCCTATCAACTATATATCAAGTATTGGCCCATTAGATGAGAATATATTTTGATGAAATTTTATGCAATCAAGATTTGAGCATAAAAAATGAAATATTTCCTTAATTATTTTTCAAGAATGTGGAGGTCAGCAGATGGATAAAAGATGAGGACATAGTCAAATTTTTAGCTAGAGTTTGGTTACAAGTTTAACATATAAAGTTATACTTGATGCATAACTTCATTCAATATTGTTAAATTTTAATACAAATCTATATTTAATAATATTTTCAAATTATTACTATAACACCTCAAAAATTTTAATATATATGTATAAATAAGCTAATGAAACAAGTGTAGCATATTAATGCCTCAATTAAATTCTTCACCATTTCTTGAGCTACCACAAAAGGAATCTCATAATGTATTTTGGAATCAAATACATATACCACATTTATCAAAGGATGAATGATGTAGAAACACCAATTTTCGGGGACGAGATGAGTTAAAAATAAAGCTTGGTTGAGCCTCCATTACTTCTCAGCCATTCAAACCATCAACCTATAGAGAAGAAAATTTATTATACATATTTATTATACATTAAATAACCAATATATCATACAAGTTTCAAAATAATGTATTGTAGCTAAGATATAATATATTTAATAACACTTTACATAAACGACAACACTTATGGACACATCTAGTTTTGATTATATATTTCATCTATCAATTCCTTCCTAGTGGGATAACTTATGACTCCTCCAATATAATATTTAAGAATCTTAACCATAATTATATCTTTACCATGTTAGTGTTCTAGATAGAAATGGAACAAAGCTAAACCTGGTGTTAGTTTCTTAGGTTGATTTAGGGCAACCAAATTGTGTAATTTGATAGCTTTTCCTTCACGTTCTCCCATTTATCCAATATGGATTCAGTAGTGGGGACACTAGAAGCATGATTTATTAACTTTGGAGCCTTCTTCTCATTATTTGAATAAACAAAAGGCATATTAGGAGCTGATTTGTTTAATGTAATGAAAAGAAGAAGGTATTATATGGATAATATCAATAAACCTCTCTAATAGTTAAATATATCTTGTTTGCAGGCCATGGTACAATGCTTCCTATGGCACTGCCCACCATAGATTGCTCACCGCCTTCTTTATGATAAGTAAGAGGGTGCCCCACATTATAGGAGTCAATATGCTATCAACTTTCGGATATAGGGATAAGGGATTCCCATGGGCTATCTCCACTTTGGTAATATTATAGGTGTATACCAATCCTTTTGCCCAGATATTTGAGAGGTCACTTTCTAAGAAATCATATTTATGCTTACCTTTATACAAAATATCTAATATGCACATAAGTATTAATTGTTTATGATACTTGATATAATTAATATCAAATATAATTCATGGTGACAAAGGCATACCTCCAAAAGGCAAGAAAAATATCTATATTCTTGAGAGTTGATTATTGATAACTCTTCTCCATAGTAGCCATTTGGTTAAATGGTTGGTTTAGTTTTTGGGTTATGATAGCCACTTGGTCATTTATCTTATGAGGTCAATGACATATATCACAACTCATTTTTGAAACCCATAATCCAAGACCCTTATGCCTTTAGGGGTGTTCTTATGTTCCTAGAACTTCAGAAATGACACTATGTTCATTAATGTCCTCTATTGAGTCCAATCCTTCAAGATTATCCTATTATGTGTGTAGTATATACACATTTATTATCTAAGAATTATATATATTAACCTCGTGAACAACACTAAATATGTAAATGCAAACATATTTCAAACTTTCAATTTTTTTCATAGCTTCTTGTACATCTTTATTGTATACTTTCTAGTTGGTGGTATTCTACCCTTATTCCATAATGTACCAACATTAATTGATGATGTATATAGATTAAATTTATCTTCCTTCAGCAGTATACACATAAGGTGTACATAAAGGTAACTTCAAGGAATATTAATATAATGGTTATTCGTAGACATTTAAACACATGAATTTTGATGTCTTACCAACTATTTTTTATGACCTACCTTTGCACGCTGTGTTATGCTGAAACCTATTATTCTTATCAATTGTTGAAATTTTAGCACTTTTCTCCTATATTATAAGCCAAAATACTAATGAAATATCAAATGGTAATAAAGTATTCGTAGTCAAAACTAATATTTTTAATGTACCAAATACTTGATATTCTTTGCTTTGGCGAAGTATCACAAACATAACACCTAGGTGGAATTGGGTATAAAGCTCCATCTCCCTTTCTCTACATATTTTCTCTATCATGTACACCATAAAATTTTAAGGTGCTAACCATAATAATGTATTAGCCACTTCCACCTCTCATTTGGGACAATGAATACTTTTTATAAACCTTAATATTGAAATTAGAGGACTAAAGTTAAGAACACTTGATATACTTATATAAATAAATAAACCCAAAAAAATGCTCAGATTTCTTGACAAATATGATCTCTAGCACCTTTATCAATATACTTCCAACTTGAGATTCCTATAGAGACACAATTTTTATTGATCAATGACATGTAAGTAATAAAAATGTCTCTATACTTCCTAATATGTTTCATTATAAATTTACCTTATGCCCCTTTTTTCTTATGTTTGTGACTATCATCATCATAATGGCCTTTCTTTTCCCTTCCTCCTCACTACTATCCTTTTTAACAAATTTCTTTTCCATATCCATGTCTCTACAAAATATAAAAAATGAATTAGTACAAATTTACAATAACAAAGTTAACACAATGTTTTAACACATTACATATTCATTATATAACTACAAAAATAACATAGTTAACTCATATCATATTAGAATGTCATGTAATCACTCTCATTGCCTTATTTTCCTTTTTTTTCACATTTGATTTTCGGTTCATTTTCTAGTCTGATACATAAATCCCTTTAAAATGATCATCCCTTACATATATTTTCTATTTAATAACATCATTGTCACTATTATTGAATGGATGAGCCACTTGAACAACTATGACACACTCTCTCTCCCAATGTGTATCACTTTCATTGTCACAATCATTAATATTTTTTCATAGATATTACCATAAAAAAAATTTTCATCATCATGACAAATGACAAAGAGACATTATTATGTTGCTTATAATGCTGATATAAATGGATCTTGTTTGCACCTTATCCTATTGAGAGCTACTAACATGAACCTTATTTTATGTTTAACCCCATGATAATTATCAAGCCATCTACACAAATAATAGGAACTTTAAATACAATGTACTATAATTCACATATATGTTCAGTCACATCATAATAATTCATATATGCTTCAGTTTGATTATTCTCCTTTATACTAGTGACACAGATTACCTATATTACAAAAGTTAACCCATTATTATGCATGGAAATCTTCTCATCTTGTTGTTGCATATAGAAAGTGTAACCGTTGATGGCATAGCTAGTATATGAGAAAAATTAGTACTAGGACTTTTTGGAAAACTAATGCAAGCTCTAAAAAATTGGGATGATAAATTTTTTATGAGTGAATTAATGTGACCTCTAAGCCAGCCTATGAAGGGAATATTATGTTTATCCATAATACACTTCTCACACTTTGACAATTCTTCCATCCTTAAAAAATACACATGTTCTTGAAAATATGGATGAAAATCATAACAGTTATGTAACACATATATGTGTTTTTTGAAACATGTCAACATCTACATGCCTATACTATTTACCCTTAATCCCTTATTCTACGATTTTCCTTGCATATCTCTACTTAGGAATACAAATAGCTTTAGAGTTGATTAATATTTTGTGCAAAATTCAATTTCCTCTTATATTATGTGGCTCTCAAAATTGCATCCTTTTAGTCATCATCAATTCTTTAGATAAAATTTAGCTAACTACATAAGCCATTCAAACGGGTACATCCAATTCCCATAAACAAGTTCTAAATTTTTACCTCCTGAACTAAGTGAATGGTTAGATATACCATAATGTTAAAGAATGTGGGTGAAAAGTACATTTCAAGATAACAAAAAGTAATCAGATCTATTTGTGTATACAAATGAGTTTTTTAATTTGCTTGTATGATGTAGCTACATAGTTCACTATAAGGTTTCACACCTCTTTTGTCTCCATTCTTGTTTGGTTAATGAAAAAAAGTGTATCACCCAAAATTTCGTAACCTTTGCTTTCATGTGTTAAGCCTTTTAATTAAAAAAAGAATTAACTCTTAAACCTTGGTTTAATTATTTTATTAATAGTCTTTAATTTGTAATCTAAAATATTTTCCTTAATTATTTTACCCTTTTCCTTCTTATTAAATCTATACAAAACTGATTTATTTTTCTTGATCTATTTTTTCTACCCGGTAACCTAACCTATCTAAACCAAACTTAAACCTAAATAAATTAATTTCTATCATATCTCTGCCAACCCCTTCTCCCTCATGTAACCCCTACTATGTAAATTTTCCTTCCCTAAAACTCTCTCTCTATCTCCCTCCTTACCTCATGCAACCTACCTATACTCCCTCTCTATTAGACCCACAATCCCATAAACATCATTTCACCCTCTATCGAATGAACCTCCCTCATCTCTTCTCTACATCAAACCATTCGGCCTAATTGTCTACATATACAAATATATATACACAATACTACACTCCTTCCCTATATCTTTTCCTTGTTCAAAACATAGCCCCTCTTCATCCTTTGTTCAAAACACTCTCTACTCCCAAACATAACCTTTTAGCCCTCAACCCTTGTTGGTTTCACCTACACCATCTCCACTAGCCTTAACCATCAATTACTTCCTTATCGTGAGTTCTTTACATCCACGCCAACCCAACCTTCATGAGCATTCTACATAGCCCTACCTATGCTTCTCAATCACTCACTGTTGTAGCCTTCCTCAACCACCACCGAAGAACATCGCAAACCCTATCCTTGTATGTCTCACTTCTAACCAGTATACCAACCACCACCACCCTCCATTATCACCACCATCAACCCTCTTCTTCTTCTTCTTCTTTGCCACTGCCCATGCTTCCTCCTTTACACCACCACTCACTGCCATGTTCAACCATCACTAATGTAGGCCATAAACCCCCATCCACTACTTCATTCTTTCTCTCCTCCTAGAAAGAAACCCTGACTACCGCATCGTTTCTCTCCTTGTAACACCCCCATTTTTCACTAAAAATTTCAATTAAAAACATTACGGAAGTGGAATTACAAATCCACTCTATGAAAAATAGGGTGCTACCATCATATCACAAGATAGTTTACCCATCATCTATCTCATATTAGACACAAGGTTAAGTATCTGACCATTCAATATACAAGGAAAACTAGAGTGTGTAAGATAAGAAAAATCTTTATTTACAAGCTAAGGCTACATAGCCCCAAATCTGTACAAGATAAGTATAAGGAAGATAAGCTGCTAAACAAAACAAGTTGATTTCACAAGAATACACCATGGTCACTTAAGGACCATAAAAATGTCTCCAGGAAAATCCTATACTCAACAACCCAAAATTTATGAGAGGAGGATGGACCACTCAATGGCTGTCCTTAGGAAACTTATAACCAACCTCCTATTTGTGGGATTAAGCAGAGGATTGCAACAATAACCCAGTCACTATGCATACATATTGAGTGTGTATGCAATACTATCAACCCACACAACCCAAATCAAACTACCACCATCATGCAGATCTTGGTACAAGAAAGACCCACACAACATACTCATGATACAACTTACCGAAGTGTGTATGCAATCTTCTTATCCTGTCATTCATTCATGGTCACATTGGTCATACAAGATATGAGTGTACCTATTTAATCATTCATAGTTATAATCATGTCATTATACCAGGGTATACAGACTTTTAACATGCATACTGTCGACTTATGGATCATGAAATAATTAGATTATCCATTCGACAATAGATAGAGTGTAACTTACATGATGTTGGGCAAACAAGAATTATGCTAGGTGTAAGCACACGAATAATCATAATAAAATATGAGTGTGTGTTGATCATTAAAAACATCATAATTAAATATTTTTGTGTTGTTTATCGTTAATGTAACATAATATGGTTATGGCATTAAATCAAGTAAGATGGATGTTGTATCCCTTTTGAAAGCATGTTGCTCCAATTTCCATTAAGGTGCAAAGTTTTATCAATTAAATTCATGTTTAGATATTGGATTAAACTAAGTAAGGTAGGTGTTATATTCCCTTTAAATGCCTCTTACCTTTTATGTCCAATAGGCATTGTTGAAGTGACGAGCAACTGCAACTGTATTGCTCAAGAGATTTGAACAACTTGATAGGACGTGTTCATGAGATAAGCAACTCAATTAACTTTATTCTTGTAACACCCAAAAATATAGAACTTAAAATTTTCATTTTGCAAAAGCAATAAATACAAACTAATGGGTGTTACTGCAAAACTTAGCATAACTATGGTTTCCTCGCCTTCCTTACCTAGTAAATGTCCTAAAATAAGACGAGTCAAAACAAATAGTGAAATGAAAAGATAAGACATAAATAAAGGTTAACAGAAAATATATTCTCCGTACAATAGTAGTATCCAAAATACATCAAGGACAAAAGACTAAAAAAACACAAATCACAAACAAGCAAGTAGCGTTGTGAAACTCATTTGTCCTTACACTCATCCCTCCCACCAAAATTATTAAAATGAGGGTTATAGGGACATGGACCTTCACTCCCTTACTCCACCTAAACATCTCGATGACACTTCTCAAAATCCTCTATCCATTACATGCAATGCACATACTCAATTGAAAAGTGATAGTATTAGTATGCCTTCCGCATTGTAAATAAATCACAACACTTTCAAAGAGACACCATGCCCATGGTGCACGTAACCATAATACCAAGAAAAGCAGGAAACAAAAGGACACATGCAACAGTAAGAAACTAAATAATATGCGTTCAAATATATGACAGCAAGGTCTCATGCTCAACATCAACATACTTAACCATTTCACATCTATCACAAAACACAAAATATCCCTATCATAACCCAAATCTAATAATGTAGTGCACTATAACTATACCCACAGACAAACCAAATCAATTTTAAAACCAATAATAGTGTACAGAGGCAATTACTAAACTAATTGTTGTAGAATTAGCGTAGATATAGATAGATCCAAACTATATAAAAAAAGAGATAGCATACAATTGAGAATTCAATCACAAAACAAAAAAATAAGGAAAAAGTAGAGATCTTTATTCATGTACTTTATAATTATAGGATGATTAAACAAATTAATCAATCAATTACACAAATCTACAATTATCTTTAAATGAAGAATTCTATGGAGAAGAAGAAGAAGTTGGGTCACATGAATCTCGACAGCTAGGGTTTCAACATTTATCCCTTTATAGAATAAAAAATTCTATGGGGGAAAATAATGTGGTTCGAAGATAAAGCAAAAATAAAGTCAATGTTTAGGAAATACAGGACACCCATATTTATTTCCTTAATCTTGAATTTTCCCAAAATACACCAAAGGTTCCATAGAGAACCATTTTCTATTTTTAATAGCACGGGACACCCATGCTTCTCACATAAAACTCCAAACTGCATTAAACTTCTCCAACACCTGCACAAATTAACACAATGTTATGTTGTACTAAAATACCTAGGAAAAACTCACAATTCTCCACCTTGACATAATATTGGTAGCACATGACATGTAAAGACATATACCAAAAACCCTATCCTAGCAAAGGACCTCATGCCTAATGAACACCAATCAAGTCCAGGAAATACCTAAACTTACCCATGATCAATGGATTCATTAGTATATCAACTAGATTATCCAAAGTACCCACTTTCTCTAACACAAATTTGCCTAAACCAATAGTTCCCTAGATAAAGTGATACTTGATGTCAATGTATTTGGTTCGGTGATAAAAAGAATTTTGATTCTTCCCTAAATAGATAGCACTGTAGTTATCACCACAAAAAACTAGAGCACCATGCCCAAATTCCAACTCTTTTATAAAAATACCAAGCCACAAGGTTTCCTAAAAAGCTTCTGCCAGAGCTAAAACTAAAACATTAGAACCTCTAAGGTCGAACACTAGAATACTACTATACCTCTGATCATCACAACTATAACCAAGATTAGAGTAATCCGTCAACAAAAGAGTCAATAAAACATACTCAATATAAGCTGATACTATGTGTACCAAGTATCTCAAACTGTGCACCACACCTAACCAAGGTGTTTCAAGAGACTCAAAACACACATGCTCTCAACACGAGCAATAGAGTAGCTGGTACTAATCACATCGTACATTAAGCATCTCACAAGTGTCGAGTATGAACCATTGACTAAGAAAGCCACCACAATCTCTTTGGATTTGGGCACATCCAAAGTCTTTGCCTTATTCTCCTTGGACATTTCTTTTTCCGTGAGATGCAAAACATAAACAAACAATAAAAAAAATAACCGGTGAAACATCATATACCAATATTTGAGTTTTCCAAGTAGACAATGAAGAATCAACACCTAAAATAACCTCTAAGTCTAAAACTATATCTTGCAAACCAATACTGCTCACAGTATATAGTGCATAACCAGATTTGCCTAAACGAATGTCCATTTTCTCCACCTACTACCTACATTCCTCCTCACTAGAAGAATCTATATAATCTAGATCAACAATAACCTCCTCCTTTTCTAAATCACCCAATAGATTGCTCTATCTTCTTGTCAAGAAAGAATTCAGACTTACAAATGGTAGTAGATCTATATGTAACTGGGTCATAGCACAAGCCCCCCCCCAATTGTTCTAGTGACGCTATCATGTCTCAATCGCATCAAAACAAGGCTAGCAACATTTTAGTTTGACACTTCAAATGTCATCCTATTTGCACCTTTAATAGTTGTGTCAACAAGCTCATACAATGTCCTAACCTACTTGCCAACATTATCAATCATAGCTCCTTTAGCAACCTTCAATTTTCATTCTCTATGATACACTCATAACCTTTGTTATCCAAGGAACAGTGTGAAATCAAGCTCTAGATCATGTTAGGAACATGACGAACACTAGATAGTGTCCTGACCACACCATCATGTAATCTCACCTTCATATTCCCAATCCCAACAACTCTACATGAAGATCCATTTCCCAAAACATCAACTCCATCTCAACTAGTATCATATGCCTAGAACTAACTTGTGTTGGGACATACAAGGTCATAGCACCCAAAATCCAAAACCCACCTATTGGTCAATTTCATCTATCCATTTGTGGCAGTTAGTACATCACCATCACCATTGCCCTTATCTATAGCAGCATCATACTTAATAGATACACAATCAACAATATCTATTGATTTTTTATTGGGACCATATCTTTTGATATGGCCTTTCATGCAACAACCATGGCATATCACATTATTCTAGCAAAACTTCAACTTAGATCTAGACATATTCTTTTCACAAGAACCCCACTCATATGTCCTCCCCCAGGCTACGAATCCCTTACTATATGAGTCCTCAAAAGTACCTCTACCAATCAAGTAAATATCAATTAACTCACATTATAGTAGGGCAAATTTCACATCTTCAAGGACTTACTTATTCTTCTAGTACAAAATAAACTCACAAAAATGCTTAAATTAAGAAGGCAAAGGGCATAATAATGTAATAGCTAAATCTTCATCATCTAATTTAACATCTATAATATGCAAATCCATAATGATAGAGTTGAATTCATCCAAATGACATTTCAAAGATTAACCCTTACCTAGTTTCAAGTTATGAAGTTGACTCTTCAATAATAGCCATTTGCTACTAACTTTGTCACATACAATGACCCAAGTTTCAACCATAAGGTAACCACTGCTAGTTGTTTTGTAACTTCCCACAATACCTCATTAAAAAGGTACGGTTGTATGGTAGAGAGAGCCTTTAGATCTACTTCATCTAATCTATCATTCGTCATCAACTCTGGGTTATTTTATTCACCATATAAAGCTTTTCTAATCCATCCTAAATTAGAATCAATTACATCTTCAATTTCCATAATCTAAAATTAGTATATCAATTAAACTTCTCAATATCAAATATTATACCCATCCCAATGACTAGATCTCTCCAACAATGCAGCTCTAATACCATATTGTTGTGGAGTTAGCGTTGATTTAGAGAGATCCAAACCAAATTGAAAATAACAAGATTATGCATAATTGATATTTCAATTACAAAATAGAACAATTAAAGGAAATTTAGAGATATTTATTCATGCTCTTGTGCAATTATAGGACCACTAAACAAATCTATTAATCAATTACACAAATCTACAATTCTCTTTAAATGGAGAACTTTATAGAGAAGAAGAAGAAGTTGGGTCGCACAACTCTTTTCTACTAAGGTTTCAACATGTCTCCCTTTATAGAAGAAAAAAAAATACTATGGGGAAAAATAACATGTTTTCAAAAATAAAGCAAAAGCACAGTTTGTATTTAGTAAACATTGGACCGTGTGTTTATTTGCTTATTATCAACTTTAGTCTAATACACATCAAAGGTTTCACAAAGTAACACAATCTGTGTTTATTAATACGAGACCATTGTGTTTCTTACACAAACCACTATACTACACTAAAATTCTCTAACACTTGCTCAAACCAACATAATGTTATGTTATGCTCAAATACCTAATCAAAACTCGCACCAATAATCCAAAACATACTAAGGATATCCAATAAAATTACTTCTTAAATATTTAATTTACTTGAGGAGATATTATATTGATCTAAGGAAATTAGCGTACATTAAGTTATACTAGTGCATATGGGGAAACACAATACCCTTATGCGTCAGAAACTAGGGACACTAACGTAGACTTGGTTATAATAGTGCAACTAGGCAATGCACTACCCTTGTTCCTCCTATGTCATGTATTTATTTAGTATAGATACCCCCTAAAGAGTCCCAAGAACCAACTAAATTAAATATAGGCCATGCTAGGGCACTATGACACATAAGAAAAAATAAACCAATCAATGAATACACTCATCCTTAGGTTCACTACCCATAAGGAGCCACCAACCCTGAAACTCAAGATCTTCCACATTAATTATTCATATTTTATGAAGTAATCATATATGTTACATAGTGCAAATTTTTTTTTTCATGATTAACTATTTTCCCTATATTTCTAATTATTTAGGCTAACCCTAAAGTCAATAGATCAAGCTAAGTTGAAGTTAACACTAAGGTTAAACTTAAAAGATATATACTAAGGCCAACTTAGCCCAATTATTCACCCTAAGACATATTTTTGTCATAATGACCAAAGTTCTTTCTAAATTATAATTATCACATTTTTATCCATTTTAAAACCACACTTATTTTTACAGGATATTTGTCATAAAAAGCCTAAAATATATTAATTAAATGATTGATTATACAAGGAAGTTGGTATTATGACAAAATATAATATTACCCTTAATCACGAACATAACATAATGCACATATAAAACCCATAGCATCTAATTCTAGCAAATTATAATATTTACACTAATTCCATATACAAAATTATAGATACCAATCACCGTTAGAACATGTGATACATAATCATCATATTTTAATCATACTTATGTTGTAAAAAAAACATACTATACATCTAAATCTTTCTACAATGTATGACGGATGTAATTAACTCATTAGTAGGTTGAGCACAAAGTACGACAAATTTTTTATTAAACTCTAACCATAGACATGCATATTATTTCTATCCATAATTTATATCTCAACATTGGCATATGTCCCTATTTAAAAAAAATATTAATAAGTCATCTATGGATTAATAATTTCTAACGTAACAACATATATTATATTATATACATCACAAAATGTTATATAGAAATATAACATTGCATGCGTTTATTTTCTAGCCAAAATATAAACTTTTTGATAACACAAACCTAACATGATTTTTATTCTAGAAAAGTAATCTATCATATTTATACTCAAATTTTCTACCAACTACGGAGTAGTTGGATTTTCCTCCAAGATACACAAATTGTAACACAAAAAGACCTCTTCCAAATCCACCTTAAGTAGGACAAAGATTACAAAAAACCAACAATACAATCCACATAAAATATAAAAATTAGTATCTATGGTAACATAAAATAATTAGGAAAAATTTTTAAAGTATTATAAAATAATACTTTGAGAGATTAAAGGAAAAGGTTGTTGACATATGGCATAACCATGCACTGCACACACCGGAAAGACTCACATCCAACACAATCAAATATACTTACTAGGATTGTTGGTGTTGGAATATGTGGTCAGTATCAGGAGGTATTACAGATTGTTAGGAAAGAAAAAGAACATGACAGGGGAGGCTTGTGGTGGTGGAACACTAGCCTAGTGGTGCCACAAGTGGTTAGCAAAGAGATTCATCAGATAAAATGGGGTGATTGATGCACTATCTTATATACAACCAATTTAATAATTAAATCCTAATCCCAAATACGTAGTAAGTGGAAAATAGGAGTCAAACCCACATGGAATGGATTATAATCAAGAATTATGTGATTAATGTTAAAACCCCAGTTGTTCAATAGCATTGATTTCTATCACTAAATTCTATACTATTGATAAGTAATAAAATACTTAGCTCATTAATGAATGAATAAGGATGGAAAATAATAAATTATGGATTTAGGGTATCAAATAGTTATCTAGAAAAGATTTATTCTAATTGCTCTAATGTTAACTTATAGACACTCATAATAATTCATTTTCTTACTTTTGTTCAATTCAAAAAAAAATAATCTCTCAAATTAGCATCAAAAAAATTAATAACCTAGGTGAAGAACACTAGATTCAATTAATAGCAACCTTACAAATAGAAAACGATCAACTACAACCATAATAACACAAACTCAGGTTATGCAATTGTATAAATTAATATATAAGATTAATGATTAATATTTTGCTACCCTAGTGTTGATAATTAATAAATACATATTAATTCCATCATCCTGGCTTTGATTAGAGTTTAGATTAATGAGGTGATTAATCTAACTAGTTCAAACTCATAATCTATGATACAAAATCATTCTATTCCATCTATTAATTCAATTAGATATCACTTTGTATCCAAAACCCTAATCTCGTTAATGATTCCTCCTATCCTCTTCTAATTTATGGTACCATCTTCATAATCATGAAAACATAAAATCTATTTCAATATTTCATAATTACTATTAATTATTAACAACACAACAACAAAGAATTCATAAATAAGAAAGGAATAATGATGGAGTACATAGAATACACTAGCATTCCAACTCAAATAAGCCTTTTATAATTGAGAAATGAATTGGAGAAAACATATTAACATGAATTGCAGGATAATAATAATACATTCGATCTCAATGGATAATAATTAAATCTATCGACTACATAGAGAACAAAAATAGCCTCATTTTTGGAAAAACTAAATGTCAATGTTTTTATATATGGAAATAGAAAGATATATCATGGAGAATCTTGCATGAGTGGTTAAATAATTTTAAAGAAACATGGTCAATGTTTGTAAAACACAGGGGGTACCATGTTCATTTTCATAAACTTGCTAAAATTTAAAAATTAATATTCTTGATTTTGACGGTAAGACATGGCCTCCATATTTAAATAAACATGGGGGTATCGTGTTTCTTCTCCTTTTGCTTTCTCTTCTTGAAATTTTAGCACAAGATCTCCTTAGATGTTTGGTCTCCATTTTTTGTCTTTTCTTCTAATGATTCCATATTCTCTTGATATGTTCCTTTGATATCTCCTTTGAATTTCATCATTTTGATCTTTTCCTATAAAATCTAGTAAAAAAAAAAGAAAAACTAGAGAAAATATCAAATTTTATAAAAATAATGTGGAGTAAATGATATTTTTACATAGAATAATAGCATAT
Organism: Tamarix chinensis; assembly: GCA_030549775.1. Taxonomy (NCBI): domain Eukaryota; kingdom Viridiplantae; phylum Streptophyta; class Magnoliopsida; order Caryophyllales; family Tamaricaceae; genus Tamarix; species Tamarix chinensis. The sequence goes on along the minus strand of CM060177.1, from coordinate 56,322,531 downwards.
TAATATCATAAAATAGTGGTAAATATGGTGATTGAAAGTAGTGAGGGATATTGATAGGGAGGAGCAAGTGGTTGAACTTTAGCTACCATGCCATGCAGCTATGAGAGGAAACTAGGGAGGAGATAGGAGGTTAAAGAAAAAAATTGGGGAAGGATGGATTTGGGTAAGATAGAGTTGTAGGGGATGATGGTTGTTGATCTTTGAGCTTGGATATAGCTTAGAGGTTGGTGGTGATGCTGGCTCACATACTATTATGCTTGAAAGTGTTGGTTAGGCACATAAGAAGGATGGCGGTAGTGGTGGATGTGATTGATTAAGGAACTTGGTGGTTAGGATGGTAGGGTGAAGGTATTAGAGTAATAAACAAGGCAAGGAGAGAGTTAATAGCCACACAAAAAATAGGGGAATAGAAATTGGGAGTATGGTCAATAATAACCAGAAAGCATGGGGAAAGAAGACGAAGGAAGGACTAGATTTTTATGGGAACAAATAGGAGGTCACAGATGGTACCAAAGTAATGAAATGGGGGAAATCAGGCCCTAAGATAAAATAAATAAATAAATAAATAAAGTGATGAGAAGTTGTAGGGGAAATGGCAGTAGGGAAGGAAAAAAAAGAAGAGGGACAGGGTTTGTGACCTCAATTGATCAAAGGAGTGGTGAATAAGAAAGCAACTAAAAAGTAAAATAAAGGAAGGGAAGCACTAAAGAAGGGTAAAAATAGAGTAAGAAAAAAAAAGGAGTGGTCCGGGTTATGGTGGGTGATGGAATAAGGTAGTGTAAGGTTGAAGGCATGGAAGAAAAAGCTAGACAGAGGCTTGTTTAGTTAGTGAGTGAGGCTAACAAAGGGTTTAGGGTTAGGTCATGTTTGGTAGGGATAAGGTGAATGTATGGGGCATGGAGGAAGAATGCACTAGGGGTGTTGTTTGGATGGGGTTTCAATTAATTTCAGCTGAGGGATGGGGATTAGTTTGATTTAGGTTGGGTATGGGATAAAGTAATAGTGAAAAGATTAGTTTATAATTAATTAATTACTAATAAATAAATAATATTAATAAATTTTAAGAAGTTATTGAATAATAAAAATAGAAAAAATATACATCATCATCATCATTATTATTAGTATCCTATTATTGTTGTTGTTGTTGTTGTTGTTGTTTCTGCTGTTATGTTGTTAATATGGGTATTATTATCCTCTTTTATATATTAACCTACTAGCCCACATTATTAACACAATTTAGTAATAATAGTAAATATAATAATAAGACTCCTAACCTTAAAATAATTCTATAATTAATTACATATAATAATTAGATTCTAAATCGCGTATACAAATTAGGGTTTATATAAATGGGGTATTACATTACTATTTTAAAATAGACTTCATATCCAAAGTTACCTAAATAAAACTGACTCATTAGAACCTTAGGTCGCCCACAAATAATGGTTACTAACCCTTAAAATCAAACCCTAACCACCGCACAACTCTTACACATCAATATTAAAGGGAAATGCATCAATTAATTAAATATTTACCTACACAATTAATGAGAATAAAAAAATTATGAGCACTAAGGTATACCATATGTATTATTAATGTAATCACAATCTTGCGTGCTTGCCTCCTCCTGAGAGATCACTTAGATGTTGCTAATACGTGGATGAGGACCCCCTTAAGGACCTCTAATACCAAAGGTCTAAGCTGCACAACTCTACTAGTAGGAGCAAGGCACATAACCCTTATCCTTAGTACTCACACTCTAGGTATTGCTAGTTGGTGTTTGAGTAACATTGGATGCCTATTGCTGATAGGTGGTCCCACCTATTGACTACAACTAGTTGTGATAAACTCTAGCTCCCAAGGAATAGTAGTTAAAACTTTATATGCCTAACTTACCACACTTCCAATGGTTAATAAGTTTGACTTGGTATTCTTTACTTGGGTGGTTTCCCTTGCAAACTTTATAGCTGTAGTACCTTAGGAGTCAGCCATTTCCAAACCATCCTTTTGAATATTATGATAGATGACCACCACTTAATCACCTCTACTAAGAACTTATCTGAATCCTCTTTTCACATCTATGATACTGAACACCCTCTACTTGCCTCTTAGTCCTACTTAGTGCCTTTTCAGCCTCTTGAATCTATCCTAGGGTGCAAAGCCTCCTGTACATGATGAGTACATAAGTCATAAATTCTCCCTAAAAAATTTTGTGTGTTTTTAAATTCAAATCCTTCTCAAAGTAATGAGAAACCATCTCTTCACTATTATTTATCTCCAATGTAAAAGCAAGAAGCTTAGAGAACTTGCTAAAGTAGTCCTTGACTGACGTGCTACCTCGTTGAAGGGTAAGAAATTCAAAATACTTTACATAATGCACGTGAAGAGGGAAGTGGCACGTCCTTAATGCCACTTGAAAACCTTCCTAGGTATGTACTAGCTCAATAGCTTGAAGTTGGTACCCTCTCCACCAATCATTGGCCTTTCCTCATAAGTAAACCATATAAATGTTTGCCTTTTCCCATCCGGACAATCCAAAGTGCTAAAGATCTTCACTAGCTCTCTAATCTATCTCTCCATCACCATCGGATCCTCAACTCCCTCATATATGGGTGGGTGATGAAACTTGACCTCGCTAAGCTAATTTTCAATCTAAATAGGTTTTAAAGGCGGTAAGGGAAACGGAGGTTGTAGCTACGACTTTCCCACTATCTCAGTAGCTCTAATGAGCAACTATTTTATATGTGTGAGATTAATGTATCGTGTGCCATAATGCTATAAGAGAAAGGAATAAATTAAAAACATAGCAACATAATCAATGCCATCTATAAGAAGCTAAAAACATCACAACATTTAAAGGCTAATATCAATGTAACATTTGCATATAAACTAAGTCTCACCTTATCTCACTCTCTCATATGGCTAAACCAGGTTTTAAAATATTTATGAAAGAAATTTTTGAAAACTAGAAAACAAGATCTAAAAAGTAAAAGCTTTGATACCAACTTGCGACATCCCAAAATTTAGTGCTTAAAAAATTTATTTTGCAAAAGTGAAAGTTACAAAATAATGAGTGTAACTGCCACACTTAACATAAATTTAGTTTCTTCACCTTTCTTATTCCAAGTGATAAGGCTAAAAATAATTTAGATAAATAAAGAGTAAAAGGAAAAATTATAATAAATAAATAAAGGTTTATGAATAATAAATTCTCTGTATAAGAATAATATCAAAAATACATGAAAGAAATAAGAGTGCAAAGAAACACCAATCACAAAATAGCACAAAACAGTGGGACATTAGTTTTCCCTTATCATCTCTCCCCCAAAAATATTACAAATGAGGGTTATAAGAAAAGGTACCTTCACTCCCTTAGTCTACCAAAACATCTAGATGACATTCCTCAAAATCCTTTAGCTATTGTATGCAACACACACTTTTCTCTAAAAAGTGATAGTATTAGTAAGACTTTTTCATAGTAAGTAAATCACAATGCCTCTAAAGAGATTGCATGCCCACATTATATGTAACAACAATAGCAAGAAAATCATAATTAAAGTACAAAGACACAAGTGATAAAAATATACAACATCTGTGACAATAAGGTCTCATGCTCAACACCAAAATGATTAACCATATCAAATCCATATCAAAACACAAAATATCTCCATCATAAAACATATCTAATCATGTAGTGCACTAGGACTCAAACTGACCAAAAAATCAACTTTAAAATAAAAGATAGTGTATAGAAGCAACTACTAAACCAATGATCAAACACATACCAATGCCATCATATAAAATTACTTGTTGATTATTTAATTTGCTTAATGGGAGATAATATCAACCTAGGGACACTAATATACCCCCGGTCATACTCTTTCACATAGGTAGCACAATACCCTTATGCCTTAGAACCTAGGGATACTAACATACACTTGGCAATAATAACACAATAAGGCAACATAATACCCTTAATCCTCCCAGGTCTTTAAATCCATAAGTATCAATACTCCCTAAAAAGTTTAGGTAAGTAATTATAATAGATATAGGGATTTGTCGAGACATTAAGAATCACTGAAAAAAACAAATCCATTGAGGACTAAAATTGTCCTTAGGGTAAATCTCAAACTCAAGATCTTCCACTTAATTAATAACATTTTATGAAATAATCACATATGCCACATGGTGGACAAAATTTCCATTTCCATGCTTAATCATTTTTTATCCTTTAGTTTCAATTATTCAAGTCAATACTATGGTCAACAAATCAATCCAAGTTGAAGTTAATAATAAGCTCAAACCAAAAAAAATCTACTAAGGCCAACCTAGTCCAATTATTCACCCTAAGACATTTTTTCATCAAAATGACCAATATGTCCTCCAAATTCTAATTACCACATTTGTATCCATTTTATTACTATATTTCTTTTGACAAGATATTTATCATGATAAGGTAGATATATAATAATTAAAATGATTTATTATACAAGGATGTTCCACATTATGACAAAAGATAATATTTCCCCTAAGCATGGACATAATGTAATTCACAAATAGAATCTTAGCATGAAATTCTAGCATATCATAATATTCACACCAATTCCATGTAAAAAATTTAGATACAAATTATGGTACATAAAAAATTATATTTCTACCCTTAGAACATGTGATACATAATTAACACAATTTAATCATATTTATGCTATATAACCAGTTTGGTATACAACCTAATCTAGCTAAAATGTATGCGAAATATAATTAACACATTATGAGGCCCAATATATTGCATGACAAAATTATGATTAAACTCTAACCTTAGACATGCATATTATTTCTATCTATAATCTATGTATTGACATATTCATACGTCCTTATCGTCAAAATATTACCAAGGCATGCATGGATATTAATTTCTAACATGATAGCATATATTATTTTATACGTCGTAAAACTTCATACAGAAATATAACATTTCATGCTTTCTTTGTCAAGAAAAAAAATATGTACATTCCAAAAACTTCAACAAAGCATGATTTTTATTCTAGGAAATTAATCTATCATACTTACACCCAAATTATCTACCATCTACTGATTAATTAGATTTACCTCCAAGGTATACAATTTATACCAAAAAAATGCCTGTTTTAAGGCCATCTTAAGCAGGATAAGGATTATATAAAACCAACAACACAACCCACACAATATATATATATATATATATATATATATATATATTAGAATCTTTAATAAGATAAAATAATTAGATAAAATTTAAAAGGTATAAAAAAATATAAATTTAAGAGCTTAAAGACAAAGGTTGTGGATGCATGGCACATCATTACACCACAAATGCCGATAAGATCACCTCTAATGCAATCAAGGTTGGCCATTAGGGATGAAAATAAATCTCAAACCCGACCCAAATCCGCTAGACCCACCTCATTTTTAGCGGGTCTAGGTCTATAATGTTTGGACCAGATGGGTTTAGGTTGGATCTGGGTTTGGGTCTAGTAGTTCCAGACCCAAACCTGATCTGCAAGACCTATTCAGAGTATGGGTATATATATTTATACATACATATATATAAGTACATACTAATATTATATTTGCCATCATTTTCGTAATCTTATTTGAGCTCCATATTCATGTTTTTATTTTATTTTTGTATATTTAATTTATAAGCAATATATATAATATTGTATTCTAAAAGCATTAAAACACCATTTAAAAACTTAACGTAACTATTTAAAAATATCTAATTTTTTCACTTGGGGGATTTTTTTTAATAAAAAATACATATTAAGTTATATAAAACATAAATGTATTTATATTTATATAGATTATTAATTATTTTCAAAAAAAATGGCTAGACCCATTTAGGACCCGTTTAGGACCCATTTACCAGCTAAACTCGATAGATCTAGACCTGTGTCTGAACTTTTGAGACCCGGTGGGTCTGGGTCGAGTCTAGATCTAGGTAATATAAACTGGTATAGATTTGGGTCTAGCAGGACCCAACTAAGACCCGACCCATTGCCATCCCTATTGGCCACTAGAATGGTTGGAGCTAGAATGTGGGTTAGCTGGTAGCATGTGATCGTACATAATATAAGGAAACTATGAGAACACAATAAGGGAAGCTAGTAGTTGTTGAATGTTGGCTTATTGGTGTTGGTAATTGTCAATTAAGGAGATTGGTGAGATAATATGGGGAGATGGGGATAGCGGTTGGGCTCAGTGAGGGAGCTCAATAGGCAAGCGTTTGTAGTCTAATATAGGCTACTAAATGATACAATGGCAAAAGGAAATTATGGAGGAGATAGGAAGGTTAAGGAAAATAAGGGGAAAAGAGGGAGTAAGGCAAGATTAGGTAATAGGGGATGATTATAACACGCTCATTTTTCAAAACAAAAAATTTTCATTAAAGCATTTACGAAAGCAGAAAACACCTATGAAAAATGGAGTATTACCACTGTACCTAATGTAGGATAGACGTTTGTCATGCACCCTATATTAGATAGAAGGCTAAACCAACCAAAAAACTTAAACTAACAGAATGTGTGAAATAACAATTAATTAAACAACTTCAAGAGAGTTTACGTTGGAGGACCCTAACATGTTCCAACCAACCCATTACAAAATACATATAGATAGAAATATGGCTATAATTAAAATAGGGTTAGGGTATGACACCCAACTTAAAACCTTAATCTGTTATAGACCTCGTCAAAAACCTCTAGATGTCCTTACTCTTATGCCCTAACCCAAACAACGTAAGCCTTTTATTGGCCATCTCCAAAAACCTACACATGGCCCTCTACTCATGGGAATGAGCAGGTGGCTGAGAAAATAGACACATTAGTATACTCCATACTGAATAAGCTAAATTGCTCCCTCAATGCAACATAAGTGTACCAATCTATCATACAAGAACATAAAATTCAACATACTTCATGAGAAGGCCATTTATAAAGATAGGAGTGTGTAAAGACATGTTATCATGCACAATTCTAACAAAGGAAAATACATCATGCTTAATTTCACATTATCATCACATAAACACCTACACATATAATAGCAAGAGAGTCCTAAAAACCTCTTGGGTTTATTTCCAATTATCCAATTCTCTAGGTTATACTATTTACTTATCCATATATGAGACAGATAAGTTATCCAATCAATATTCCATTCCATAACTAGTTAGCCATTTTGACCATTAGCCAAGTGTAAAAAAAAACATTTTTATTCATTTTGATAAATCATGTCATCACTTCCATTTCTTAACTAATCATTAACTATTCACTTAGTCATCATTCATAAATTATTAACTAATATTTACCATCCACATTTTATTATCATTGAGCGATGAACTGTGAACAGACCTATGGTCTCACATACCATGGAAGCATATCTAAAGAAGGGACATAAAATCTAGGTTTAAGCTAATTACTAGGTTAACATAAGTCCAAGCCCAAGCCAATCACCAAATGGGTATAATTATAGGCCGAAGACAACTAATTTGTACATAATTCTAGGTCAAAGCCAACCAATTTGTACATAATTCTAGGCTGAAACCAACCACCTAGGTAACTAGAACCTTTGTTACCGATAACCCTAGTATATCATCATTGTCTAGAGTAAGTAAAGCACAGAGACCTCTCTAGACCCATCCCAAAGGCACCAAAATTCTTGAATTTTGACTAACCTCTGATAGGTAACCAAGGATTGAGTAACCTAAATTCATACTCAACTCAACTATATTTTGCTTTACCCGATCAGTGTATTATTCACAAAAATGAGTGATCATACAAGGCCTATACAAAGCAAGTAAGGAAACTTTCCATGTTGATCCATACTAATCCCTTTTTATTCCCTTTATCTAATCATATGGGTTCTCATTTGTCTTTGGCAATTAGCATTCATATCCACCATATAATTTAATTCAAGATCATGATGAATTTCATTACTCTTTTCTTAATATCATCACTTATCATAGGTGGAATATCCATTGAGCCCTTACATTTCTCATAGAGTATACTATAAAATATAATATATTTTAATCATTTAATTAGGCTAATAATACATGATAAAAGTAGCATTTTATCCCATAATTAATCAAGGTATAGTCCCAAACATGGCATCAAAGCATAACAAACCAAAAGAAACACATCATGCAAGCATTTCAAACTAATTGGTCGTTTAGCCCTAACTAGTCTATCAATTGCACCAACCAGTTAATCAAATTGTGTCAATTAGTTGATCGGTTTGACTCAACTAAATCATACTTTCTTCAAATCGATTGATCAGTTTGGCACCAACCAGTTAATCAAATTCTGCCACTTCTTGCTTCATACAGAGCCACCAATATATCTTCTTTAGGTCCTTGTACATCTTATCCTCTCTAGGGTGAATAGCGTAAGGAGTACAATGTCCTTCCTTAAGGATCCTCTTTTTTAGCTCGTACACCCTTATGGTATACACCATCTACCACAACACCTAATATTGCCATCCTCATGGATCCAAAATCCTTCAACTCTTCCTTCTATTATGCTAGACTGAATTATCTCGAGCTTAACATCACCCACCTGGTTAGCTAAGATATCCTCAAAGATTGAATGTGTAATGGTGAGTGCGCTCATTCTCTCCCTTAGAGTTCGAATAGTGATCAATTGGATCTCCATCTTCCTAATCTCTTAGCATATATGATTTGACAATACAACCATGCCCAATGAGTGGGATGTCTTTTGGCTAACTACATTAGCTACCACATTGGCTTTACCCTCATGGTAGGTTAATTCCACATCATAATTATTAACCAATTCCAACCATCAATAGTGTCTCAAAATCAACTCTGGTTGGGTAAACATATACTTTAGGCTTTTGTAGCCAGCGTATAACTTGCACTAAAATCCACAAGGACAATGCCTCCAAATCTTAAAGGATAATACTTTATATCAGATATTGCCATCTACTAGCTAGAAGATATTAGAAGATAAAATATTCTTTAAAGATAGATTTATGCTATATTATTCTCTAATAATCTTTAACTCAAATACTTAATTAATTAATTAATTAAACCAACCAATATGAACATCCAAGCTGCCTTTTATTCCCCACATGCAGGTATCCAAGCTTGTATGGTACATTTCATCTATAACTAGCAACGTAACCATCCATTTATCTTCAATTTTGTGGGTGATCCTTTCTAAATGAAAAATAATCGATTCCATAATGATAAATGCAAAGTATTAAATGTTTTCTCCTATATCATTCTCCCCTTGTCGACTTGAATAAACCCTCAAATTTGCATCACCATAGTAAGGGCTAATATCTCTAACAATGAATGTCCTTGATACCCCACCATATGAATATGGCAAATCTAGCCCATGAGCACTTTCTCCAAACTTTCAAATTACTTTGAATGGACCATTCACCCTTGGCATAAGCTTGTTTTTCCTTAGATTAGGAAATCTCTCCTTCCTCAAGTGCAACCATACCAAATCTCTTGGTTGAAAACATGTTAACCCTTATGCTTGGTTGCTCTTATCTTGTATAATTCATTCACCTTCTCAACATTGTACTTGATTTGTCGATGAAGTTTTTGGAAGTACTCCACTCTCTCTTATGCATCATAACTCTTCACTTCACCTTTATCCAAAGGTACCATATCAATCGATATATATGGATTAATACAATATAATATCTTCAATGGACTAGAGCTTATTGACTTTAGTCGTAATCAAACTCCACATGTGCTAACTTGACATCCCAATCCTTAGCACTCTTACTCACCAATACCCTTAGCAAAGTGCCCAAAGTTCTATTAGTAACTTTGGTTTGTCCATCCATTTGAGGATGATGTGGTGTGCTAAATATAAGCTTCATTCCTAGTGTGGGCCATAATGTCATCCAAAAATAACTTAAGAAATTTAGATCTCGATCCAAAACTATACTCCTTGGAATCCCATGCAATCTTACAATATCCTTGAAATATAAATCTACAACATGAGTAGTATCATCGGTCTTGTGACATGGAACAAAATGCGAAATCTTCAAAATCGATCCACCATAGCCATATTGGAATCCTTGCCTCTTTGTGTCCTAGGAAATCCTAAAATAAAATCTATACTAACACCTTCACATTGTTGAGAAGGCACAAGTAAAGGTACATATAACCCTTTGTGGAATAAACTCTTGCTCCTTTGTCAAGTAGCACACCTAGAAACCATGGTTTGTACTTCCTTTTGCATTCTCAGCCAATAGAAATGACCTAGAAATAGTTCCAAAGTTTTTCAACTCCAAAGTGTCCTAAAATTCTTTCTCCATGCACCTCTTTGATTAGTAAGTCTCGAACTAAGGTCTTCAGCACATACAATTTGTTGTGTTTGAATAAGAATACATCTTAAAGAATATAAGCTCCATAAATTCCTTGTTTCTTGCAATCTTCAAACATCATATCAAAATCATCATCCGTGGTATATTGACTCTTCATCATCTTGATTCCCAAAAGCTTTTTATCCATCATGGCAAGACCATGGTTCTCCTAGATAATTCATCCATATTCTCTTTACCATTCACATGTCTTGTAGAGAACATAAGTGTTTGTAATAAGCTTATCAACTTAGCATGTCTTAGACTCACCTTCATTTGACTATGTTAATACTTCAAATTCTCATGATCCGAGTGAAGTACAAAATGCTTGGGTCTCAAGTAATGGCTCCCTGTCTCTAAACAACGAATAATAGCATAGAACTCTTTATCATAGGTTGAATAGTTAAGTCTCACACCATTCAACTTTTCACTAAAGAAGGAAATCAATTCCTTTCTTGTAAGAGAACACTCCCAATTCCTATACCACTAGCATCACATGTTACTTCAAATAATTTATCAAAATAAGGTAAAGATAATACCAGTGCATTTGAGAGATTTATCTTCAAGCCTTTAAAAGTCTTTTCCACTTGATCATGCCAATGGAACTCTCCTTTCTTCATCGACTGCGTTATAGATACTACAATGGTGGAGAAGTATTTAATGAACCACCTATAGAATGAGGCCAACTCATGGAAACTTCAAACTTCATGGACATTAATAGGAATAGGCCACGTTTGGATAGCTTCAACCATTGACGGATCAACTCTAATACCATCTCCACTCACAATATAACCAAGAAAAACCACCCTCTCCATCATAAAATCACATTTCTCCATCTTACCATAGAGCTTCACCTCTATAAGTTTGTCAAATATCCTCTTTATGTGATATATGTTCTCAAAATCACTCTTTCTATATACCAAGATATCATTAAGATAAACAACAACAAAGACTCCGAGGAAGGGTCTAAGTGCCTCGGTCATTAATCTCATGAAGGAACTTGGTGCATTACATAGCCCAAATGGCATCACCAACCGCTCATACAACCAATAACTAGTCTTGAAGGCCGTCTTCCACTCTCTCATTCCCTTATTCTCATTTGATGATAGCTACTTCTACGATCAGGCTTTGAGAATACCTTTGCACCATGTATCTCATATAGCATGTCATCCAATCTTAGCATCGGGAATTTGTACTTGATTGTGATGTTATTGAGTGCTATCAAATCAACACACATCTTCCACATTTCATCCTTCATAGGCACCAAGAAATATGGAACACCATATGGACTCATACTCTCGTGAATATAGCCTCGATCCAATAACTCTTACACTTGTCTCTATAGCTCCTTAGCCTCCTCCGGATTGCACCTATAAATTAGCTTGTTTAGTAGTGGTACTCTTGGCATAAGATCATTAGCATGCTCAATACCTCTCAAAGGAGGTAGTCTAATTCACAACTCAACTAGAAAAATAATAGCATACTCTCTCAACACTTGTTATAATTTTGGATCCATATTAGCATCCTCCCCTTGTTGGGCTTCCTCTACCATAAATGTATGGCATATCATCTCATATTTGATAGCTTCAATCATCTCACACTCCTTAAGGATCAACAACTCCGTGCTACTCTTCTTTCTTCCCCACCTACATTCGACATCTTCCTTCTTTTTTTCCTCTTTTTTTTGGTGCATGCTCTCAGTTCCTTCCCCCTTTCCATTCCTTAAAACTGAATCCTCCCCATCTATATTAGGTTTTAGCCTAAATATCTTTTAGCCCTTGCACACTACATACTCATTAAGGACTCCATCATTTACAACCTTCATATCAAATTGCCACAGCCTCCCCACAAAATGTGAGAAGCATCCATAGGTAGAAAATCGCATAAAATATCATTAACATAATTTCCAATCTTAAAAGATATAGGAGTTTGTTTTGTTAACCTTACACCTTTTTCTTTGTTGAGCCATTTAGGTGAAGATGTTCTTAGGTGACCCATGGTCTCAAAACTAAAATTCTCACCATCTTCTCACTAGAAACATTGGTGAATGATCCACTATGAATGATGAATTCACACACTTTATCACCATCTCTACACTTGGCCTTGAAAATATTCTCCCTTTGAGTAAGTAGAGGTTATTGTTGTACTTGGGGAAATCTTTGTAACACATAGCAATACACTTGCCCCTCTACCAAAGCATCCTCCAGACTATCACTTTCTTCTTTAAGGTCTTTATTAAGATCTTCATTCTCATCACAAGCCTCCATACTTGTTATCGCCTTCAAAGTCAATGCCCTTTGGTTTAGACAATCTTGAGCAAAGTGACCATAACCTCTACACTTTAATCATTACTTGTTCACCTTATCAACCACTTGATCCTTTCCCTTTTCTTTACAAGTGAACCTTCTAACCATGTCTTGATTTGTGGCTTGAGAAAGTGGTGGCTTCAACACCTAGTTGATATTCAAACCATATGGAGCATTGGTTGACTATTTCGGTGGTTTTGTTCTCTTAAACTATTTCTCAAACTTGATTGCTAACTTGCCATATCTTCAAACAATTAATAAGGATAAACCTCCACTATGTCTATAGGATTCATATTTTACACTCCAATGAATTGTGCATGCCTTTGTTCTTCTATTTCTTAGATATCACAAATAAGAGCTAATCTTTCAAATTCTATAATGTATTCCTCAACTCCAAGCAACCTTTGCCTCAAAATAGTCATCATCATGAAATTATCCTGCTCATATTCTCTAGGAACAAATTTCTTCTTTAAGTATTTTTTAATTTTTTCCATGACCTAATTCTCGGTTTTCAATCTCTGTCCTTTCTCCTCATCAAATTATCATACCACACTCTTAGAAAATTTCTTAAATTTCAATATTTCCATTCGGCATATCTTCTCATCATCAATCTCTTTATACTCAAAAATAGATTCCACAATTTACAACCATTCAAGAAAAGATTTCAGATCAAGATTTCCTTCAAAGTTGGATAGATCAAATTGGATTCCCTTCTCCACATCATCATAGGTTCATCTTGAGGTGTCATGTGGTCTTCCATAGTTTTGTACTCTCTCTTCTCCTTCCTCCATTAAATTTTGTTCCCTTCTCACTTGGTCTTCTTCTACTCTTTCTCTTTGATTTTGTTGCTGCACATGTGACCCTTGAGATTGTGAAGCTTCTATTCTCGCTACACATAGCTTTATCTCCTTGATTTTATCCACCAAGACCTTAAGACCATCTCTTAATTCTTCCTCTTGGCTCACCATCTCCTCCCTACACCAACTAATTAGTGCTCTCCAAAAACGCTTATGAATGCTTGGATCTTGGTGTCTTCTTAATGAATTCTTGGGAGAAACTTGAAGAAGAGGCACATTATTTGAAGAGTCTAGAAGTAAGGACACATACATGCAAGAATATTGAGGAAATATAGGATCTTGATCACAATAGATAAAAACCTAAAGCTTTGATACCAAAATTGATGTGAGTAGGATTATGAAATTATCAAATATGTAAACATATGGCTCAATTATGTTGTAATTAAGAAGATGAAGACTCAAAGGTGGTGAATTAAGCATATAAATATTCAATTGTGGAGAGATAATTATGAGGATGATTAGAAGATGGTGATGATGATGATGATTCAACAATGATGAGACGATGATGATTTGATGATGATGATGATGATGATGATTCAACAATGATGAGACGATGATGATTTGATGATGATGATGATGATGATGATGATGATGATGATGATGAATTATGGTTTGAAGATAGAATATTTTGTGGGTTAAGGTTAGGTTTAGGGTTTTGTAAACTAGGGTTAGGGCTTAGGGTTTGATTTTGGCAAATTTGGATGATGATTATGGCTGGGAATGGCCTGGTTTATGGATTTTAGAAAGATAATACTTAATCTCTAATTCACATAGATAAAGAGATTAAGGGTTTCAAGATTAATCGTTCATATAGATTCGATTAAAATTGAGGTGAACTTACACAAAATGTAATAAGAAATAATTACAATTTCATTCAAATTTAATTCAATCAATCAATGTCCTCTTCAATGTGTGTTATATGGCTTATATAGCCTAATTCACCAATTACTTTACACAAGATATTGCCATCTACTAGCTAAAGATATTAGAAGATAAAATATTTTCAAAAATATATTTATGCTACTTTATTCTCTAGCTAATCTTTACCTCGACTAATTAATTAATTAATTAATTAAACCAAAAAATATGCACGTCTAAGCCACCTTTCATTCCCCCCATGCATGTAGCCATGCCGTCCATGCATGCCATGCACATACCATATATGCGTAGTAGTAATGTAACCATCCGTCTGTCTTCAATTTTATAGGAGATCCCTTCTAAATGAAGAATAATTGATTCCATAATAATGAATGCCAAATCTTAAGTTTTTGCTCTTGCATTAGACACTACATAGGAATAGCAGATATCCCTTGCATAAGAGGTTACTCAATATGATCGGTGACATGATCTTTATAGAGGGATTAGATTTATACTTCTAGTATAAAACTCCAATACCCTTTTGTCCTCACAGCACCACACGTTCTTTTGTGTAGGTGATTAGTGCTTGATACTTTCCTAACATATCCATCCTAATAATTATTCCAAAATCACACAACTCTGGCTCTATGAGGTCTAACGAAAACTCTGTTCCTCCCACTACAAATATAACTCTTTAATACAACCTATAGCCTAAAATCCTATTCCCTTCAGGAAAAACGATGAAAGAAGAAATACTACTTACAGGATATAAGGCAGCTCAAGTTACAAGAGTAGATCACATAAAATAATGTAAAGCATCATAATTAAACAACATGAAAGAAAAATGAGTAGAGATAGTGAGCATACTAGTCACCATACCAATATGGCATTCTGCATATACCTAACTCATCACATTTAGGCATCCTAACGATGGAAATCCTGGGGCATTAGCTGATCCATGCCCTAGCTAAAAAGGGTAAGGTCTCAAACCCTTAAGCTAAGTAGATTAACTATTGGCATTAGCTAGTGATGAAAGAACTCTTTATATCTAAGAATATGGTTGCTAGATAGATCTTGTGCTTTGAGCTCTAGTTTAGCTCTTCTGAGTATTGCCACTACCAACCTAGAAATCCTATTCCTTATGTCCAACCATGCCACACCAATATCATGTCACCTTTTTGTCTCTGTAATTGACCCCCAAGTGATCTTACCTATATCTCTTGTAGTGGTAGATCGTCCCTCAACACGACCCCTAGACAACCCTCCATCTGAGGGTACTGACTCCATGCTCTGACCAGATCTTAGCGCCAAGCTATACCTATAGAAAGCCTTCTTTCGATCACCAAGATGTTGGGAACCTTTGAAATCCTCTTAACCCCTTAACTAAGCTCTCTAGGCCTAGATAACTCAGGATACCTCTAAGGCTTGCTCATACAACCTCCCATCTCTAGGAGTGACTTGTATCAATAGCTCTTGGTATAAGATTGCCAGTACAATCTTAAAATGGTGAACTTGCATCACCTTGTTAGCCTCTACCTCTAGGGTATTCTAAACCAAGTCCATAAAGAGGGTGTAGTACTCCTAGATGGACATGCCCACATACTGAAGTGGCATAAATTTTCATACTTCTTCATGTGTAGGTGGGTTGGGTAGAATCAGGCTTGCAATGCCTCTAAGAATGGCCCCCATCCCATAGGTTCTCCACCCCTACATTAGATACTCCACTACCATATGTCTACTCTTCCTCTTAAATGGTATATGACCATATCTATCCTCCTATCACAAGAGCAACTACAAAAAATCAATTTCTTCTCTATATGTTAGACCCATCATTCCATTATTCTGGGGTCCTCCTGGCCTTCACAAGTTAGCGAGTGATGATGCCCAACCCTCATGAGAAATCATTCAAAGCTGGCACAACTACTAGCACTAGTGGAGGTTGAAGTGCTCGGATCTATCCCTCTTGATGTAGAAGAATCACAACATACACAAACCAAAGATAGTCTATTTATTAATTTTCCCAAAGTAGGGAATTTCAAAACTCTTCTCATTTGGGTTAATAATTAATTAGACTATGAAATAGCCAAGTAAGCAAAACAACCTACACCACATCACATGTGCATGGTTCACTTCCACTTACTACATAGCTCACCTAATCACTCAGAAAATATGGATCAAATATTACCCTTAAAATGGCTCCATATTTTTTAACATCTTTACCCTTTTTCACCACCTCCACATGCCACCACTTCAGGTGACTACACCTAATAGAACTCCAAAAATTAAGTAGAATTTGTGGACTTTAAGAAGACCATTATGATGTGATCATAGTCCCCTAAACCTGGCTTAAATTAAGGGACAAGCAACTAGCTTCTCGACAGCAACAGCCAACATGACAACTAATTCTATTAGCAAGTAGTCATTACCTTATTTAGCTTAACTTAGTTAAAGTTAGTTATTTAAATTTCATAAAGTGTAATATATGTATCTTATCCTTTACATAGGGTGTAATATCAATCAAATAGTGATGGGATTTGTGGTCATTTTGACACACAATCAACTAGCTGATTGGTGTCTAGGAGGATTAGTTTATCTAAGTAATCTCAACTATTGTAGAGGGTGTGCTAACTAACCTACATGGTTAGCCCTTGTAATATGGTTGACAACCACCCCCTTCCTAATTTAAAAGAGTAGTAAGGTCTATAAGGAAAGGCAGATCTCTTTGACTAGAAAAATCCCCCCATGTACTTGACATGTTCTAAGTGAAGGAAGAGTTGAGTTTTACAAAATATTATAACATTTGTGCTAAAGGTGATAACCTTAGTTGGTGGATATAAGTCTTTTAATTTATAGTTCTCAAATTCAATTCCATTCATCCATATGTATCCTCATCCCCCTTTCTTCTTTTCGATTTTGTTGAAGCCCCTCCCTAACTTCAACACTAATTACTTAGCTTAATGTCATTTGTTTAGCATTATGCATCAAATTGGCATCAAACCTCAAGGTTAGTAAATTTGGGGTATTTTCATCTCTTTCACCGCTTATTCTTTAAATTTCATAGTCACCATCAACAATCCATAATATTTCCTTCCTTGTATTTTTTTACCACTTAACCCTTTTGTCACAAATTCAAATCATTTCTTCCATACATCACCTTATTTTCCTTTCATGTGTAACCTTCTGTGTGCAAAACAAACTCAAGACATGGAGAACCAGCCCATGTCTTAAGGCTCAAGTCTTGAGGAGGCCCATAAAATGAGGAGACATAATTTAATAGAGGTATTACAAGCAAATATGAAGAGGGTATTAGGTATGTTGGAGTCGTGTGTACCTAATGCTAACCTTCGATAGGAAAGAAGTCCCATACATCAAGGAAAGAAAAGTATGAATGGGATAGGGGATGAGCAACCTAATGATATCTCATGTTCTAGCAATTCTCCTAGATCCTTTTGAAGGAGGAGGTTGGGAAGAAGGGAGCCTCTTAGTTTTATCAAGTTAAAAGCCCTATAATTCAATGGATCCCTTAATTCGGAGGAGTTCACGGAGTGGGAAATGAGGTGTAACCATTTTTTTGAGGCAAGGTATTTGGATGATGAGAGGGAAATCAAGGTTGTAATCCTTAAACTAAAAGGACTTGCATCCTTATGGTGTGAGAATTTGGTGCAAAATCAAGGGAGGAAGGGTAAATCTAGGGTGAGAAGTTGGGCGAAGATGAAGGGGCTGATGAAAGAAAGGTTTTTTCCACCTTCTTATACTCAAGATCTTTAAAACAAATTTTTTTCCTTAAGACAAGGGTCTTTGAGTGTGGAAGAGTATATTCGAGAGTTTGAGAGGCTTATCATAAGACTTGGGTTGGAGGAGGTAGAATAACATACCATGTCTCCATTTATAGGAGGATTGAGGGGGATATTGCTAGGAAGGTAGAACTCTACAAGTATCATACTTTGGATGTGTTGTTCCACTCGGCTATAAAAGTGGAGAATCCAAAAACAAAAAGACAAGAGGAGTTCAAGAGTTGGAGCTGTAAGACCAAGTACTTACCCCTCTAAGAAGCCCATGAAAGCTAACCCTAACCTCAAAGCATTTGAAGCTAAAAGGAAGGTAAAGCTAGAAGTGGGTAAAGGTAGTCAAACCAAGGGAGTTAAGTTTTTTCAAGTGAAAAGGAGTTGGAAATTATCATAGTTAATGTCTAAACAAAAGATTCATGACCTTACTAGACCTAGAGGAGGCTGAAATGGAGGAAGAAGTATCTGAGGTGCAAGAAGTCATAAAAGGAGGAACCGAACTAGAGGAAGTGCCTTAAGATGTAGGGGAGTCCCTCATAACAAGTGTTATTTAGGAGGGGTCACAAAGGGAGAACATTTTACATAACAAGTGCACCATACTTGGTAAGGTATGTTCCCTCATTGTGGATAGGGAAATTTGTGTAAATGTAGCCTCCACCACCTTGGTGGAAAAGCTAAATTTACTAACTCAAGCGCATGCCAAGTTATACAAGTTGGAAAGGCTCAACAATGGCTCCATGGTTGAAGTTACTAGGCAAAAAGTCATGCCATTCTCTATAGGGAAGACCTACCAAGATTGTATTGTGTGTGATATTATTCCCATGGATGAATGTCATTTATTTTTAGGTAGACCATGGCAATTTGATAGAAATGTAAAACATAATGGTAGGAGGAACAGATATAGCTTGATGTATTCTAGTAAAAATATTGTACTTAGCTATCGGTCCTTAATTGTTAGGGAGGACAAGAAAGAAAAAAACTTATTTTTTGATGGGTTTGTTGATGGGAAGAGAATGGAAAGGGCCATAGAAGAGTATGTGGATGTTTACCCAAACGACTTACATAGTGAGTTACCTTCCCTAAGAGGCAAAGAGCACAAAATTAGCTTTATTCCCAAGGTGCTGCACTTCCAAAAAAACTAGCTTATAGGTGTAACCCTAAAGAAGCCATGGAACTTCAAAGGCAAGTTGAGGATTGATTACAAAAGGGTTTCATATGGGAATCCCTAACTCCTTATATGGTTCCCTCCCTCTTAGTTCGTAAGAAGTATGGAAAAATGTGCATGTGTGTGGATAGTAGGGCCATCAATAACATTACTATTAAGTATAGGTATCCCATACATAAGCTTGATGATATGTTGGATTGCTTACAAGGGGTTAGTATCTTCTCCAAAATTAATTTGAGAAATGGGTACTACCAAATTCAAATGAAGGATGAAGATGAGTGGAAGACCACCTTCAAGACCAAGGGAGGGCTATATAAGTTGCTAGTCATGCCATTTGGGCTCTCAAGTGCACTAAGCACCTTCATGAGACTCATAGATGAGATCCTTCGACCTTTCATTTCAGAATTTGTGGTTGTATATATTGATGATATTCTTATATTTTCCTCTAGTCAAGTTGATCATGTAAGTACTTAAGGCTTGTATTATTAGCCCTTAGGAACAACAAGTTGTATGGAAAGCTAGAAAAGTGTGACTTTTGTGTGCTCAAGGTCTCTTTTTCAAAGATTGTTATATCTAGGGATGGAATTTCAATGGATGAGTCAAACATGGAGGAAATAAAAATGTGGCCTACATCCACATCCACTACCAACATTAGATTCTTTAATAGACTTACCTCTTTTTATAGGAGGCTCATAAAGGAATTTAACATGCTCTTAGTACCTCTTACTGAATTTCTCAAAAAGGGGCCTTTCAATGGACTAAACCTGCACATGAAGCATTGACCTAATCAAAAAGAGGTTGAGTGAGGCTCTCATCTCTGACTTTGAAAATGTATTCAAGGTTGAGTGTGATGAAAGTGTAGTTGGAATTGGGATTGTTTTGTTGTAAGAAGGGAAACCCATAGCCCTTTTTAGCGAGAATCTTAATAGCGCATGATCTAACCACAACACATGACAAGTAGTTTTATTCCATGTAAGGGCTTTTGATCACTCGTTTCATTACCCATGCCCATCATAATTTATATTGCACACCAATCATGAGTCCCTTAAATATATAAATGGGCAACATAAACTCAACTCTGGGCATGCTACGTGGGTAGAATTCTTACAATCTTTCTCCTTTGTAACACATATTAAGAGTGGCAAGACCAATGTTGTGGATGATGCCCTCTTAGGAGGATATTGTATGTTATCATTGTTAGAAGCTAGAGTCCTAGGGTTTGGATGTCTTAAACTATTGTACAAGAAGGATGAAGACTTTGCTAGCTACATGGAAGAATAAGACAAGCCTCAAGGACCTTATCTAGTCCAAGAAGGCTTTCTCTTCAAAGGAACAAGCTATGCATCCTAAAGTGTTCCATTCGAGAACTACTCATCCGAGAAGTGCACGGAGGAGCTTTGGTAGGACATTTTGGAATCAACAAAATTTATGATTTACTCTAAGATCATTTATTTTTCCCTCATATAATGGGTGATGTTGTAATACCTAAAATTTTAAAACCTAAAATTTAATAAATAATCAATCCTCATTTAAGGATAATTTAATTTTTTTTAATTAATTAATTTAATTATTTTGTGGACTTTTGGGCTCATAAAAATAAATATGATTATTTAATAAGTTAAAATAAATATTTTGTTATTTTATCATATTTATAGGGATGTAAACGGGGCAGGTTCAGGGCAGGTATACCTATACCCGTATCCGTACCCGATAATAAAATTCGTATCCGAATATGTACTCGTACCCGAACGGATATCCGCTAACACATCCATATCCGTATCCGTTGGATATCTATTACCCAACGGATTATCCGTTTACCCGTTAATGGATAATATCCAACGGATAAATCCATTACCCGACGGATAAACCCATTTATAGTTAAGCCAAATGAAAATTTTAACCTTAATTTATACTATATTTATTTTAAAATTAAGGGTAAAAGGGTAATTATACATCGGATAAACAGGTACAGATATGGATACGGGTATGGTTATGGGTACGGGTATGGATATCCCATACTCGTATCCGTACTCAAATCTGACGGGTATTTTTTCCATCCTCCATATCCATTTATCCATATCCGTTTAAGTATCCATTTGATAACATCAGTCGGGTTTCAGGTAAAATCTGCCCCGTTTACATCCCTACATACTCATTTTATGTAGATAATTTTCCAAACCCATATTTTACTAAAATATCCCTCTTAAATCAATATCTTAAATTTTAAATAAATTAATTTATTAAAGTAATTTATCCACCTAAATAATTAAATACCCCTATTCTAAAAAATATTTTATGCTATTTTCCCTTTTTTACTTTTCCTGTTTCCCTTTTTTTCTCTTTTATTTTTCCTTCCTTTTTCTTCTTCCTCCTTTTTCCTTTCTCTTTCCTTCCTCCTTAGGTGCCTGGCCTACCTCTTCCCTCATTGGGTCATGGTACCCCTCTTCCTTTTCTTCTCCCTATCTCACCCAGGCCACCTCCCCACTCCTTTTTTTCCTCTCATTTCCCTCCCGGTTAGGCCAACCTAATACTCCCCTTTTTTCCCATCTCCCTCACGTGCACGACCTAACCCTTTCTTTGTATACTGCATGGTTGGCCTACCTTCTTTCTTCTCTTCTTCTTCTTCCTTCCTCCTTCCTTCTTCGATTAATGCCATGGTCACCTACAACCAACCAATTACGACCGCCTGGCTTCCCCTACAACCCTACTCTCTCTCTCCTTCTCTCCCCTATCCCTTTCCCTTCTATTTTGACCACACATGCCTCTATGCCCCTCTCTCACATGCCTTCCTTTCCCTCATATTTTTCTTCTCCTCCCTATCACAGTAGGCTATGGGCTTGCAACCCCTGCACCCTTCACCTAACCTGACAAGACATGCCTCCTCTCCCTCTCCTTTTCTTCTTCTCCTCTACCCATTTTCTCCCCTCCAGCTCTCCTTCTCCCTCTTCTAATCCCCCTTTTCTCCCTTATTCTCATCTTCTTCTCCTCCCCTATTTTGCTCCACCTCCCTCAATCGCCGCTTCTGATACCCAACTAACCACCACATCAACCTCCTAGCATCCCTTGCTACCTCCTTACACAACCCAACAGTCACCACTCACCCCTACAACTATCCTTCCCCTCATTTCTCTTTTCTTTCCCCTTCTCAACTTCCACTCTACACCACCTCTATGCCCTGCCATTCCCCCTCTTCTGCCTCCTCTATAGCCACCCCTTAACTCCCTGGTACCTCCCCTACCATCATCCTACCTCACCTTAACCGAAAATCTCTTGTAGCCCCCTCCCTTCTTCTCCTCTTTTCCCTTCCTTCTTCTTCTTCTCCATTCCTTTGCTCTATCTTCCCAACCCTAAAGCCATCGTCCCTACCACCCTAAGCCACAAACCTTCAATCCTCGACCACCACCTACACCCCTACTCCCTCCTTGCACCCAGCCACCACCCTCACTCCCTTCCACAATCCCTCAACTAAACCCCCAAACCCTCACTTGAACAAACCATTCCTCCTTTCTGCCATCCCCCTCTTTGACCCTTATTCCCCTTCAACCTATGCACGCAGCTTATACTACCATTGAAATGCCCCCAAAGATATTTATTTTGAGAAGTGTAATTAAATAAGGATTAATTAGGAAATTAATTTAATTAATTATTTTTATTGAAATAAGAAGAAATTATTTAGGGCAAATTAAGAAGGAATTTATAAATATTTTTATAAGGGAAAATTGGGCATTTTGCTAATTAAAAAGGAATTTAGGAAAAATCTTTAAAAAACCCAAAATTAGCCTAAAAAGAAAATTTAATATTATTTTATTTAAATACCTAAAATATTCTAATTACTTTAATTAACCCTAACTATCTATTTTTCTTGTTTCCCTTTATCCTCTTTGTTTTTCTTTCTTCCTTTTTATTTCTTTTTCTTTCTTTTTATTTCTTTTCTTTCTTTTTCTTCTTTTTCTCTCCTTTATATTCTGATTGGGCTTATTGCAGCCCAATATTTTCTTCCTTTTCTCTCCCTCAACCCATCCTCCCACTTCCTTTTTTATTCTTCAATCGGCAGCAAAAACGCTGTGTATCGTTTCTTTTTTCCTGGAACGTGGTGTTCCATTTAAAATCTTTATAACGGGCGCCGACCAACCCAGTTCTCCTTCCCTTTTTCTTTTCATTCTTTTTCCCCACCTGCTCGGTTCACCTTCTTCTTCCTCATTCCTCCTCCATCGTCGACCTGCAGCTTTGCCTCCTCCAAAAATGGCGCTACCGACTATGCTTGACTTAACCGTCCGTTTCTCCTCTCTTTCTCATCCCCCTGAATTGTAGTTTGACCTAACCTAACCCACTTCCCTTTTTCTTCGCGCAAAACCCTCCTTTTCCTACGCAAAAGGTCGACCACGACCTGAACTTGTGCAGGCCAATTAACGTCGCCGACTACCCCAAACCCTACCTACATTACCTCCTATCGATATTCAAAACCCTACCTTCCCCTCCAAACTCTATAAATACCCCTTGTTTGGTTGATTTCAAAACTTTTTCTCCGAAACCCTAAGAACCTACCTTGTGCACCACCACGACTTCAGATGACCTTTCCTCTGCCGTCAAATAACTACGCTGCCTGCTTTACCTACCGAAGTTTTCCCTGCACCGCCCTCTAAATAATTGAGCCACCCATCTCCCTCAATTCTTCTTGCACGAGCCACCACATCTATTCAAAGTTCCCTGCCCATCAAGCTAAATTTTTACACCCGCAACCCCCCGTGCCACTGTTCACCACCACATTTGCCACTTGTTGCGCCACCACCCTCACTTTACTCCTCTCCACCTAGGCTACCACCAACACCTCAACCACCACCCCCATTCTCCACCTTTGCTTCTCAAACCTCAACTTTTTTCCTTTTCTATCCTCTTTTCCTTCCACCGCCACCACCGCCGTGCACCACTGCCAGTGCCACCTATCTCCGCCGACATAAGCTGAAACCCTAGACCCTCTCAGCCCTTCTCCCCTATATATTTAAGCTTACCCTATTTTAATTTAATTTTTAACCTTTATTCAATTATTATGATTAATATTATTATTATTTGGTGTAATATTAATGTAAATATTAATGTTATTATTTATTGACAAGGTCGAGAGTGTGTAGGAATAATTTAGATTATTAGTTTCATATTAATATTATTATTAGTATTATTATAAGTTTTATTATTATTATTATTATTATTATTATTATGAATGGTACTTTTACTATTTTAGGGTAGAGTTGAAAACCCTACCTTATATTACTTTTTGATTAAGTCATTTCATTATTATTATTATTACTATTATTATTATTATTATTATTATTATTATTATTATCATTATCATGATTATTATTATTTTATAATTTGATTATTATTATTAGTAATATTTTTATTAATAATGTTTTAATGATATTTTTAGTATTATTTTGGGTGGAGGATAGAAGCCCTTATACCACAATCTGTTTTAAATCATATTAATATTATTATTAGCATTTTTGGTATTATTTTGTGTAGTTATTATTAGTATAGTATTATTTTATTTAAAAAGCTAGTCTTAGGATAAGTTAGTAAATAATAGTATTTTTAGAAGGGAACCTAATTCTAGTTTTTCCATCATAATAGGTGAGACCAGTCAAAGCCCTAAAGAGGTATAGGGGCGTGCTCCAAGACCAATGGCATTTTAGGTAAGGAGTAACTAAGGTCGTTTGTGTGTTATGCGTTTGATTTTCCATGCATGTCGTATGATATGAAATTATAATGTATTTTATGTCTAATTGTATAACTGTCATATATGCAGCGTAATATGGAGTTGAGGTAGGTTCGTACATTAAATTGTGGCATGTGTATTATGTGTATGGGTTGTGTTATTATTGTGGTATGGGGTGGCCCATAAAACATGCATGATAGGTTTGTAAAATAATGATGGGGAGTGTAATAGTGTGGAGTTAGGGTTTGCATGGAGTTGGGTTTTGCATGGAGTTAGGGTTTGCATAGAGGTAGGGTTTGCATGGTGTTAGGGTTTGCATGGAGTTAGAGTTTGTATGGTGTTAGGGTTCGCATGGAGCTAGGGTTTGCATGGAAATAGGGTTTGCATGGAGTTAGGGTTTCCATGGGAGTTAGAGTTTACATGGAGTTAGGGTTTCCATGGGTATTAGGGTATGCTATGGTTAACTATATTTGTGGTGGTCAACTAGGGTTTGGAGGATAAGAGTACTAGGAGTCAGTCATGTATGCCTAGGTGAAAGCTTTTGAATAAAATACTTACGACGCTAATCATTTAAAGTGGAAGATTATTGAGCCGAGTCCAACTGATCCACCGGTTAGGAATAGTGGTGTGGACATGTTGTCCCACAAGGGACCGATCCACCAGCGAATAATAGTGGTGTGGACATGATGTCCCGCAAGTGACCGGCCCACCGGTAATAATAGTGGGGGATCCCGAGCTCAATAAGCACAAATCAATGTTTGTTAAGGCACTTAAAAGATACTAATTACTCACAGTGGAATACTATGTGAGTAGG
The DNA here is from genome assembly GCA_030549775.1 of Tamarix chinensis. NCBI lineage: Eukaryota > Viridiplantae > Streptophyta > Magnoliopsida > Caryophyllales > Tamaricaceae > Tamarix > Tamarix chinensis. The sequence continues at coordinate 56,296,659 of CM060177.1, read as the reverse complement.
AACCGAACCGATCCACGGGTTAAGAATAGTGGTGTGGACATTTTTTTCCCTCAAGTGACTGATCTGCCAGCGAATAATAGTGGCGTGGACATGTTGTCCCGCAAGTGACTGGCCCACCGGCTAAAATAGTGGAAAGTTCCTGTACTTGTATGGATTTGACAAAAAGTATAGTGTGAATCAACTTTCGATAAGAGATTAATTAAATAATTAATCTGGACTGTTTGGGCCTTTATGTGTGGGCTTGATCATTTATAAGCTGTATAATATTCGGCATGACTTTATATATTATATATATGGGTTTGAATGTGTAATTTGAATATTATCCTATATGATTTTATGTACTTGTGTGTTAGTCTTAGTGCTCGGTTACCTTACTCAGTACATAGCGTACCGATCACCCTTTTCATGGGTGCTACTCATTCCCATGAGCAGAAAGCCCGTCTGACCTATTGCAGGTAGATGATGCCTTCTTTGATGCCTTTGATGTCTATGGGACATCAGGTGGGGCCAAATGATGATTTGGGCAGCATCAAGTCGTTGGAGTGGCGTGGCCGGTTTTTCCATTATGAGGTTATTATTCCTTTTCTCTTTTCACTATGTTTGAAACTCTAGAAATAATTTTAATATTGTAGCTATTTTTCTTCGCTGAAGAACTATCTCTCATATTTTGGATTATGTAAAACTCATGTGTACTCTAATTATTGATTTGCAAACTTTAATTGATGTATTAATGTGTGATGATGGCAATGTTTTTCTTAGCCTTAGCACTTATTACTAGAACGGTAGGAGTGAAACAGTATGGTACTAAGTGTGGTGGTAGCATCCCCATAATTTACAAGTTTTAAATTTAAAGGTTTTGTGTAACAAAAAATAGTAAGTTTTGGGGTGTTATAGCCATACAGAGTGAGCCTACTGGATCTATTTAAGCCAATGTTGCTAAATTTTTTGAGGTATAACAATAGTTAGTATTAGTATATATTAATTAAGCTTTTGATAAAAATTTATTCTTTTAAATTTTCTACTACTAATATGCTAGTTTTGATATTATTTTTAGGTATATTTTTTTCTAATCAAAAGCTTAAACTTTTAACGGGGATACCGGTAAATTTTATTTATTACTGGAAATAAGGTAACCATTATACTCTACTAAAATGTGTGGATATATATATATATATATACTAGCACATTAGAGTTTTAAAATGTATTCATGTTCATGTTGTATGATGTTAAGTATATTATTATTTGTAGCATATGTTTGTTGTTGAAATGAAAAGTATGATAATTTATGTGTCATGTGTGGAAATGATAGTTAAGGAAGGAGCCTTATTATTAATGATGATGTTAAATGCATGTACATGATATGATAAGCCATTGTGGGCCTTTTAGTAATTTTTCTTGTATAAAAGGTATGGCCTAAATAAGTATATATGTGATAGGTGCTAATGACTATTAATAATAAATAAGAATAGTTGGTGGTGTTAGATGATGTATATGGACGATGGATGTTAATGTTTTATGTGGTAAGGGTATTTTAGTAAATTTGGCATAAAAAGGGCATTTTAGTAATTTTACATAGAAAAGGGAATAGCTTGGTAATTTTTTGAGTAAAAAGGTATTTTAGTAAATTAATTAAATGATAAGGGTATTTTGATAATTTTGGTATAAAAGGGATGGATTGGTAATTTTATAAATATATGGGCTAAAATGGTAAATTAATAAGTAAGAAGTATATTTTTGGTAATTTGGCACGAAAAGGATAATTTGGTAATTTTAATAACTATGAAGGGCGATTTGGTAATTTAACTAACCAAAAGGGCAATTAAGTAATTGTAACAAGTATGAAGGGTAATTTGGTAATTTAACAAACTTGAAGGGCAATTTGGTAAATTTTAACAAGTATGAAGGGTAATTTGGTAATTTTAATAAGTATAAAGGACAACTAGGCAATTTAACAAATTGGAAGGGTAATTTGGTAATTTAATAAGCATGAGGGGTAAAGTTGGTAATTTAATAAGTATGGAGAGTAAATTAGTAGTTAAAAAAATATAAAGGGTATTTTGTTAATTATACAAGTATGAAGGGTAATTTGGTAATTTGGCAAGTAAAAATGAGTAACTTGATAACTTTACAAACAAGATGAGTATTTCAGTAATTTTGTAATGCATGAAGGGGCAAATCAGTAAATTGTAAATAATATGTCAATGGATTAAATAAGCCTCCATAATAAGACATAAGTAATATTAAATAACAGGATAAGAGTTTATGGCCTTAGTATCACCTTTTTAAGTATAACCAAGTATATTATAAGCATAAGGGTATTTGATAAATCGGTAAATATCATAAAGATAATGCATGGTACAGTGTTGAATGGATAATTAAGGGTTTGATATGATTTTGATATCATATTCATGCAAGAAGTGCCTTAATTATTAATTATGCATAGAAATGTGTGTTGGATGTGATAGAAGTATATGTTAGGGTTTAAGTGTTCCATGATCCTTCGATGTAGACTACCAAATTCTATAACTCATATCATAATTATGATATGATAACCCTTTAAGGCATGTGAATAAATAGAAATGATTTCTGAAATGGAAATGGATGGTAAAAGGATGGCCTTAGTGGTTTATTTAAGTTAATATGGATAATAATGCGAATGAGGATTAATTAATAACAAAAGAAACAAATGGAAATGATTAAGTATGTGGTTGTTGTGTTACTTATGGTCACCTTAATTAAGATACTAATAATTAAAGTGGAAAACCCTGAGATCGGGAATGGTGGCTCTTTAGGGGCCACTATCCTAAAGATGTGGTTTAGCCCACAATTGCTCTTAATTTTGTTGATATGCCTTAGTGCCCTAGTTAGGCCCTACATCTTACTCTATCTAGCTCTATGAACTTATTTAGGGGGTATGCATACTTATAGATTAGGTGTCCTTGTCGGTAGAGTATTGTGTGTCCTCGTGCACCAGTGCAACCAGGGTACCTTTGCATCCCTGAGTTGATGGTTGGAGGGTACTATGTCACTTGTATACACTAGTATAACCGGTGTAACGTTGTGTCTCCGAGTTCGTGATCTCCCCCCTCGAGTTAAATAAATAGACTTGTTGTGTTAGTTAAATGGAAAATGCTGATCGTGTAAAGTGAAAGATTATTGAGCCAAACCCAGATGGATTGTATCATTTGTACCAATTCACCGGTTATAATAGTGGCCAGGAGCATTTTTCCCTAGAGGATGTATATGTGTACTGGTCCACCGGTTATAATAGTGGCTAGGTGCATGTTATCCTAGATTGTATTGTAGTCCACCAGCTATAATAGTGGGAGATCTCGAGCTCAATAAATCAAATCTTGGATGATAATGAATTATGAAAAAAATATTAATTACTTATAGCGGAACACCATGAGAGTTAGAGCCAGACTGATCCACCAATGAGAATAGTGGTCAGAAGCACTCTACACTGGAGACCAGTCCACAAGGGAATAATAGTGGCAAGGTCCTGGATGTTTCTAATCCATGAGCTATAATAGTGGGGTTCTCGTACTCACATAGATATAATTTGAGAGATGATATTAAACAGTGTTTAATTAATGGCTTAAAACTAAAAGTGTTACTTTCATCCTTATGATCCATTGAGATAGTATAAGTTTGGCTAAAATACCCCAAAAACCCTAATTTAGGAAATTCTGATAAAATAGAAATTTATTAGGAAAATATATTAAATATATAATTTTATTAAAATAAGGGGAGTATTTAAGACAAAAAAAAGGAGGAAAATAATAAAGAATTTAAGTAGGGAAGTTTAGGGTATTTTGCTAGTTAAAATAGAATTTAGGAAAAATTACCTAAAATATCTTAGATTATTATAAAAGGAATTTAATTATTATTTCACTAATTTTTATTATTTTGTTATATTCAAAAATATCAAAATATTCTAAATACCCCAACCAAACTACTTTTCCTTTTTCCATTTTTCCTTCCTTTTTTCCTTTTTCTTTCTTTTTTTATCCTTTATCCTTTCTCCTTTTTCTTTTTCTCCCCTTCTTCCCTAGATTGGGCTTGGCCCCATTATGGCCTAACTCCCTTCCATCTCTTCTTTCCTCACGCTCCCAGCCCGCTATCCTTTTTTTTTCTTCCCCTCCCCTACTAGTTCACCCCCTTCCTTTTCTTTCTTTTCTTTTTCCCCCAAACCGATCGGCTGACTCCCCTCTTCTTCTTTCTCCTTTCTCCCTCCCACACATTGCAAGTCGAGCCTCCAACTCTACGGTACCCAACCTACCTAGCCACCGTACAGTCAACATACCACCTCCCTTCTCTCCCGTCCTTTTCCTTTCCTTTCCCAGCCCCAACCGCCCCTATACCTCCTTCCCCGTGTGCCATTCCCCTTTCCTTTCTCTCCCCCTGTCCGCCTACACCTTAAAAAATTACAAGCTTGTACTGGCCTGCCATTACCGACCAGCGAGTCCTACCTCACCTGCCCCCTTTTCCTCTTCCCCCTTACAAAATACCCCTACTAGCCTTAACTCTCTTTACCCTGCCTAGAAAATCTTGCTTCCCTCTGCCACCGCCACTTCAGTTGCTGCTACAGCCACCACAGTGCAACATTGTGGATAGAAATGCCACGCAAACTCTTCCCTACACTGCCCTCAACCGAACCAAGCCACTCACCACCTATTTCCCCCTACATGAGCCACCCCAACTGTGTAAAGTTATCTGCTCGACATACCACGTTGCACCCATTGCCGCCCCTCTCACCGTCGTGCTCTACCTCCTTCCCTGCAATCACTGCCTCCCCTACCACCCAATATTCTCAATAGAGCCTAGCCTAACTCCCCCTACCTTCCTTCCTCCCTTTCTCCCTATCCTTCATCACCCCTCCTTCTCCACCACCCTCATCCACCACAACCACCACCACCTGCTAAAATACCCCAAAACCCTAATTTAAAAAATTATATTAAAATAGGAATTTAATAGAAAAATTAATTAAATAATTTTTTTTAGAACAAGGGGGAATATTTAAGGCAAAATCAAGAGGAAAATAATAAAGAATGTAATTAGGGAAAATTAGAGTATTTTGCTAATTAAAATAGAATTTTGGAAAAATTAGCCAAAATATCCTAAATTAATATTAAAAGGGAATTTAATTATTATTTTAATAATTTTTATTATTTTAAAATATTTTAAAATACCATAATATTCTAAATACCCCAACTAGCCCACTTTTTGTTTTTTTATTTTTCATTTTTCCTTTTTTCCTCCCTTTTTCCATTTTCTTTTCTTTTTTCCTCCTTCCTCCTTTTCTTTTTTTTTTCTTCCTTTCTTCCCAATTTGGGCTTACACCCCTCACAGCCTAAACCTCCTCCTTCTCTTATCTCCCTCGTACGGCCCATCCTGCCTATCTTTTTCCTTCCACCTCACCCGCCCAATTCTCCCCCTCCTTTTTCTTTCTTTTCTTTTTCCCCTAGACCACCCAGCTCGCTTGTCATCTTCTTCCTCCCTTCTCCCCCGTCTGCGAGTTGTACGTCGGCCTAAAACTGTTGTTGTCCTTCCTCCTACCAGCCTGCACCCCTCTCTCCCTCTCTCCCCAACCTTTTATTTTCCCTTTCTAACCCAACCTACCTACACCTGTCCCCTCGCATGCTCCCTTCCCTTTCCTTCTTCTCCCCAATTGAATCTCCCCTACAAAATTATAGGCTTGTACTAGCCTACCTTCGCCAGCTAGCAAGCCCTTCCATACCTTCCCCTTATCCTCTTCCCCTTTGTCTTATTCCCCCTCAAATTGCCTGTAAATACCCCAACCGATCCCTATTCGACCCTTTTTTCCCAAGCCAAAAATCTTAGCCTCCCCTTGCACCACTACCACTTCAGACACCGTCCTCGCTAGCATTATCCCATGCTGCCACCCAAAACACCTCCCAAAATCTTCCCTACATCACTCTCCACCAAACCATACCACTCACCACTCCTAATTCCCCCTATACAAGCCCCCTTAACTGTACAAATTTAGCTTTTCAATCTACCACTTTGCACCCATCGTTACCACTCTCGTCGCCATGTGCCACCATCTCCGCCGCAAACACTACCTCTTCTGCCACCCAAAACACTCAGCAAAGTCTCCCCTACCTCCCTCGCCTTCACCCTTCCTTCTTCTCCACCACCTTCGGCCACCACAAAAACCACCACCTATGTTGCCACCTTTGCTACGCCACCACCACCATTCCAACCCTCTTAATCAAGATAATCCACTACCACCACAATTACCATCTCACTCTCCCTCTTCTATCGTAAAAAGCCACCTCTCCAACCCCACTTTGTCCACCACTACCACCATCGCCTAGCTACCACCACCCAGCTTATGCTATAACCTTCCTAACCTTTAAATATAATTAATGTAATTATTATTTAATTTTATTAGTGAAATCATCATCATCATCATCACCATCATCATCATCATTATTATTATCATCATCACCATCATCATCATAATTATCACTCTTATTATTATTATTATTATTATTATTATTATTATTATTATTATTATTAAATTTGGCGCTATTATTACTAAAATTATTATTATGATGATTATTCCAACTCGTATTATTATTATTATTATTATTATTATTGTTGTTGTTGTTGTTGTTGTTGTTGTTGTTAATATTAACGACAATAATATTGTTAATACTGTTAATGATACCTTAACATAGACCACTATAACCATTAAAACCTATTTTTACTAATAGAAGCATGATTAGCTACTTTAAGAATAATACCCTTATTTTTACTTATAAAACTACTACTATTATCCCTAATACTAGGTTATGATAAGGGTAAAGTAAAAAAATAATGATAATATTGTTAAGAGGGAAGTTAGCCCTAGTATTTCCCTCTTATAGGTGAACCAAGTGAAAACCCTAAGGAGGCATAGGAGTGTGATCCAAGCTCGGTGTCATATTAGGTAAGGATGTAGTTCAGGCCTATTATGTGTATTATGTGCCTTGTGTGCCATGTGTTATGATATGTTTGTGTATCCTAAATGATTATCACTACTTAATTGTAGCACAACATGGATTCAAGGTATGTTTGTGTGTCCTCCTTATGGCATGTGTAAAATGATATGTATGTTTTGCTTGTGGTGTTATGTGATGTGACCATCTAGGACATGCATGCTAAGATGCTTTAATGACATGGTATGGGGTGAAAGGATGACAAGGGAAAAAGGGAAATGAGTTGACTAAGGGGAAGTGAGAATGACCTAATTATCTCATGACCTATGAGGGGACAAATAAAAGAAAAATATAAACAAAATAAGAGAGTGAAGTGAATCTTGCATAGGAAAGTCTAGGGTTTGCATAGGATATATGGTGCTTATATGGGGATGATCCTTACATGGGAAAATTTGACTAGGGGTGTAAGAAAGGTAAGGGAAGAATTGTTGCAGTGATTAGAGTCCATGGGTGAAAAATAGTACATAGCTTGGTATAAGGGTGCATAGGGAACCTAATAAGGGTTTGGGAGGAAAAACCTAAATGGAGGAGCGGAAGTGAAAAATAATAGAGAGGATTAGAATATGGGGTAAAAGTGAAAGGATATAACATGGAGGGTGAGTCTATATATCATGTGGAAGAGGGGATGGTAGGTGAGTAATGGAGAGATGACATATGAGAAAAGATAGGTGCTAGGGTTTGGGGTGGCTAACTAGGGCTTCATTGTCACATGGTAAAAATGGGAAGTAAGGTGGAATGCTTAGGGTTGAATCTAAGTGAGGGGATGAGTTGGGGGTAAAAGAGAATGAGTTGTTGGGGATAGAGGAAGGTTGGGCCATATACGCCGAATTAAGCTTTTTTGGGAAAAACCCTAGAGGGTGAAAGTGAGTTGAATTACAGGTAAGGGAAGTGGGCCTTAACCCACACACTTGGGAGTTGGTATTCGTGGTGAGTAAGGATAAGAGGGAAAGGGTGTCTAGATGTGTTAGGAGGCTCAAAAGTCCCAAGATATGAGATGGGCCCCTCTCAGGAGAATAGGAGTAGACAGACTGTGTGAGTAGATAGTCTAAAGAACATGCATGTATAGGGTGAAAACATATATTTAATAAGACACTAATCATTTAAAGTGAAATATTATTGAGTCGGACCCAAACTGATCCATCGACATAATAGTGGCCATGTGCCGGGGTGCCTTGGAGACCAATCCACCGGCGAATAATAGTGGTCAGGAGCATTCTACCCTATATGTTTTTGATCCACTGACTATAATAGTGGGGGATCCCAAGCTCAATGAACCAAATCTTAAGTTATGATAAGACATGGGAAAGACACTAAGTACTTACAATGGAAAACCATGAGAGTCGGGGCCAGATAGATCCATAGGCATAATAGTGACCAAGAGTACTTTGCCCTAGAGACCAATCTATAGGTAAATAATAGTGGTTAGGAGTATTCTACCCTATAAGTTTTTGATCCACCGGCTATAATAGTGGGGTTCTCATACTCGCATAGACTTATAAAGAGCATAGTGTGAAATGAGCACATTGACCAGAGATCTAATGACTAAGTTTAATCAGACTATAACATGGCCTCTATTATCTGCATTGCTTGTATGGTTTATCTATATGATTATGCTTATATTATATGCTTTTTGTATATGACTTAGCTACATGGTTACCTTACTCAATACATGGTGTACTGACCACTCGTTTCATTGATGTTGCTCATTCTAAAAAACAGAGGGCCCTGCTGAGCTTGTGCATGTAGGAAATGCCATATTTGATGCCTATGATACTTATAAGGCATTGGGAAAGGCTAAGAGTTGATCATTGGACTTGGTAGTGTTGCCCAAGAGTGATGTAGATCTGACTCTCTCTTATCTCTTTGTACTTATGTTTTCATTTTATTTACATTTCATTTTATCGTATTGTACCTTTTAGCCCTTTTGGGAACTTTGACTATGTAACTCATTTTCAGTTGTAATGACTTTTATCTATGCACTCTGATTCTCTTGTTATGAATATATCAGTTTTCTATGGATCTCTATTTTAATTAAACAAAAATTTTCATTTGGGGTGTTACACCTACACTGCCACCCTTGCTATGCTACCACCACCAGTCTAACCCTCTCAGCCCAGAGAATCCACCACCACCACAACCATTATCTTACTCTCTCTTTTCTAACCCTAAAAGACCAACTTCTCCAACCCCCACTTTCTCCGTAGCCATTGCTGCCTCCATGCACCACCGTAGCCGCCTAGCTGTCACTACCATTAGGTTGTGCCCTAACCTTCCTAAGCATTAAGTATAACTAGTGTAATTATCATTTTATTTTTATTAGTGTTATTATTATTATTATTACTACTACTTCTGTTGCTATTGCTACTACTACTACTATTATTATTATTATTTGAACTATAATTATTAATATTATTATTATTATTATCATTATCATTATTATTGATATTATTATTATCATCATCATCAGCATCAACATCATCATCGTCATTACTGTTACTATTTTTATTATTACAAGTATTATTATTATTACTCGTATTAATATTATTATTATCATCATTATTATTATTATTATTACCATTATCATTGTTACTATTATTATTATCATTATTATCTTTATTATCATTATTATTATTATTGCTATTACTATTATCATTATTGTTACTATTATTAATAGTACTAGTGTTATTATTATTATTATTATTATTATTATTAAATTTATTATCTTTATTATGACTAATATTGTTAATAATACCGTATCATTGACCAATATAACTTCCTAAACCTACTTTGACTAACAATAGCATGATTAAATATTTTAAGGATAATATCCTTATTTTTACTAGTAAAGCTACTATTACTATTAATATCCTTAATACTAGGTTATGATAAAGGTAAATAGGATATAATGGTAATGTTGGTAAGAGGGAAGTTAGCCCTAGTATTTTCCTTTTATTGTTGAACCAGGTCCAAACCCTAAGGAGGCGTAAGAGCGTGTTCTAAGCCTGGTGTCATTTTAGGTAAGGATATAGTTAAAGCCTAATGTGTGTGAAAAATGTGTTATGTGTGTTGATTTAATGTGTGTGCCTTAGATATTATGGATTATGCTCTTGTAGCGCATCTTGCTAATCATGGAGCTAAGGTAAGTTGTATGTGCTTATAACAAATGTAATGTCGTATTGTTACTTATACTTGGAATGTGCCTGTGTAATATCGCCCATTATATCATGCATGATAGGAAGCCCTAAATAGTGTGATAAAAAGAGTGAGGAAAGTGAGTTAACCAGAGGATGGTAAGCATGGCTTAAATATCTTATGACCTATGGGTGGACAAAATGAGGAATAATGGGAATAAATTAAGGGAATGGACCAAAACATGCATGGGGAGTCTAGGGTTTCCATGGGATAGTTAGCCTTTGTATGGGGATGACCTTTACATGGAAAAAGTTGACTTGAGGGTTAAGTAAGGTAAGGAAAGAATTTCCAGGGTGATTGGAGTCAATATGTGAAGAATAGTACATGGATTGGTGTAAGGAAGCATGGGGGACTTCACTAGGGTTTTGGGAGGAAACCTTAAGTGAGAGAAGTGTGTAAGGAAGAGAAAGATAATGGAAATGGTTAGAATGGTGAATAAATATTGAAAGGGCTATCACATGGAGGAAAGTTGATCCAAGTGAGAAAGGTGTTTGGGTGTTGAGGGGATAACTTAAAAGAAAGGAGAAGTACTAGGGTTTCGAGGAGCGAACTAAGATTTTTATGATCATATGTGGAAGTTGGGTAGCGAGGTCATGATGCCGGGTGTGCTTCAAAGGAAGTGATAGTTTTCATAGCAAGGAAGAGTATGTGTTTTGTAGGATGAGGGGAAGAGATACCACATCGGCCAAATTAGGGTTTCAAAGGGAAACCCTAGAGATTAAAGAGGAGTCGAACAAGAGTTATGGAGAGTGATCCTTCATCCACATGTAGAAGAGTTTTGGGTTCTCATGGTGAGTGGGAAAAGATGGGGAGGATGTCTAGGGGTCATAGTTTGTGTTGGATGTGTGTAATGTGGAAGAAGGGATGGTAAGTAAGAGTAATGAAGGGATAACATTGTAAGAGGAAAGAGAGGTGCTAGGGTTTTGGGTTGACCAACAAGGGTTTTCGTGGCCACGTGCGTGAAATAGGAAGTAAATTGGGATACTTGAGGATAGATCTAGTGAGGTGATGAGTTGGGAGAAAAGAAAACATGGGCTATGTGAGATAGAGGAAGGTTGGGTCATATAGGCTAGATTAGGGTTTCTAGGAAAACCCTAGAGAGCCATATAGAGTTGACTAAGAGACATGGAAAAGTGGTCATCGACCCACACACATAGGAGTTGGGAATCCATGGTAATGAGGAAAAGGGGAAAAAGGATTTCTAGATGTAGTAGAGGGTGTAGAAGTACCAAGATATGGGATAGGGTTGTGAAAATCTGAGAATAAAAGGGTGAATATGGGAAGTCTAGTAGGTCATGTATGTCTACTCAGGGTTGTGTGTGAAATAAGATATGAATAAAACACTAAACACTTAAAGTGAAATATTATTGAGCCAGGCCTAATGAGGATATATTTTCTAGTCCACCGACTATAATAGTGGTCAGGTGTATTTTGCCCTATGGAGTGATATTCGGTCCATTGGCTATAATAGTGGTTTCATGCGTTCTATGTTGTGGAGTGTTTTTAGTCCATAGGCTATAATAATGGAGGATTCTAGGCTCGATAAACCAAACTTTACATGGTAATAAGACATAGAAAGATATTAATTACTTATAGTGAAACACCTCGTGAGTCAGGGTTAGTAAGGTTGATTTTCTGGTCCACCAGCTATAATAGTGGTCAGGTGCATTTTGCCTTATGGAGTGATTCCGGTCCACCAGCTATAATAGTGTTTGGGTACATTTTATCATATGGAGTGTTTTCGGTCTACCAGCTATAAAATTGGGGTCCCCGTACTTATGTAGAATTAATATGAGAATTGTGTAAGACAAAAATATTAGTTTAAGTCTGGATTGATGATACGAACCTTAATTATGCATTTTATGCCTTACTTGTCTATTTTATTGCCTAGCCTTACCCATATGGCTACCTTACTCAGTACATAGCAACTGACCACATGTTTTATGGGTGTTACTCATTCTCATGAGTAGAGGGCCCTTCTGAATTGGTGCAGGTAAGAGGTATCGTGTTTAATGCCTATGATATACTAGAAGCATCGGGTGGGGATGTGCGATGACCATTGGACTTATTGGGTCTGAGAGCAAGTGTCAATCGGACTCTACCTTTTTATAGCTTTAATTTATCATTATATCACTTTTTCCCCTTAGTGGCTTGATTTTTTATCTATTTTTAATTATGTATTAATGCTTTAGTTTTGCACTCTAATTCTCTCTTTATGAGTATTTTGAATTTCTACATTTCTCTACCTTAAGTGTGTTTAATGATTCATGAAATTACTCTTAGTATTGTGGTTGATGCGAGAATAGCCGGGGTTGAGCTTGTACTAATCATGGCAGTAGCACCCCCATGCTTGTATTTGTTTTAATTAAATAAAAAAATTTACCTGTGATTTTTGGGGGTGTTACAATTCTTTGTATTATACAATTATTATTAGTTGTTGTATGTAATCGCTCTTATGTAGCTATAATTATTTATGTGCACACGTATGATATTGTCTTTACTTTTGTTTAAGTATGATGTGTTGCATGTAGGCCCTACCTTTTAGTTTGGTATAAAGGGTTTTCAGTACCATAGTACTAAATGGTTCTGTTTGTGGACCCTTGCCTATTCAACGGGCATGTCTCTTATAGGTTACCCATAGGTGTTATTCAAGTTGTTATCGGGTATGAGTGTAAGGATTGTTCGGAAAGCTTTTCAGGGTTTCTTTATTTTAACCTTCCATTTCTGTACTTAATTATTTCACTCTTATAACCACTAATAGTGGTTTTTATCTTTTGTAATGTCATTAATGCACTACTCTAATTTCAAGGAAAGTTTGACTTTGTGTAAATTATGCTATGTTCCTTTTTAGCCTTAGTACTTGGTACTGGAACGATGGAAGGAAACCGGTCTGGTACTAAATATGGCAGTAAAGTCCCCGAATTTTTAAGTTTTTGCTTCCACAAATTGTTAATTAAAATTTTTCAATAGTAAATTTTGGAGGTGTTATAAATGTACAATCCCTTGTGGCCAAGTGTTCCACATGTCAAAAGTTTAAGATTCACATCCATAAAGGACTCTACACACCTTCACCCATTCCCCACCACCCATTAGATCATGTAAGCATGGATTTAATAGTGACCTTGCCTAACACACAAAGGTAACATGATAACATTATGGTAGTAGTAGTAGACAGGTTCTCTAATATGGCTCATTTTTCCTATGTCATAAGACGAATGATGCCTCTTACATAGCCGATCACTACTTTAAAGAAATAGTTAGGTTGTATGGTATCCTAAAAACGATTGTCTTTGATCGAGATATCAAGTTCCTTACCTATTTCAAGAAGACCTTATGGAGGCTACTCGATACCAAACTTGTTTTTAGCATTATCTACCATCCAAAAATGGATGGCCAAATAGAGGTTACCAACCACACAATCACATTGCTTTTAAGGAAAATGGTCCACAACCTCCATGAAACACCTTTTGAATATGAGGAGGACCCTTCTTAAGTGGGAGAGGATGATGTAGGAGAATCTCAACATACCCAAACCAAAGATAATCTACTTATTAATTTTCCTAAAGTAGAGGAGTTCAAAACTCTTCAAATTTGGGTCAATAATTAATTAGACTATCAAATAGTCATGTAAGCCAAACAAGGGGCATTAGGTATGACACCCTAATGTTTATGCTAGAGGACCTCAACAGATTCCAACTAAATCATTACAATGTACATGCAAGTAGAAATAAAACTACAATTAAAATAGGGTTATGACATGACACCCAACTTAAAATCTCAATCCACCATAGACCCTACCAAAAAGCTCCGGATGTCCTTGCTCTCATACCTTGACCCAAATGAGGTAGGCCTTTTACTAACCAGCCCCAAAGACCTACATATGGCTATCTACTCGTGGGAATGAGTAAAAGATCAAACAAACTAGCACAATAGTGTGCTACATACTGAGTAAGCTAAGTTGCTCCCTCAATGTAACACAAGTATACCAATTTATCATACATGAATATAAAATACAACACACATCATGATAAGACCATTCATAAAGGTAGGAATGCAAACATACATGTTATCATGCACAATTCAAATAAAGGAGAATACACTATGCTTAGTTTCACATTATCATCGCATAATCACTACACATATAATAGTAAGAGAGTCCCAACAACATCTAGGTTTTATTTCCATTTATCTAATTCTCTAGATTATACCACTTACCTATCCATATATGAGGTAGACAAGCCATCCAATTAATATTCCATTCCATAACCATTCACATATTTTGACCATTAGCCATGTTTATAAACCAGCTTTTATTCATTTTGGCCAATCATGTCATTACTTCCATTTCTTAACTAATCATTAACCATTCACTTGGTCATCATTTATAAATTATCAACCAATATTTACCATCCATATTTTATTATCATTGATTGATGGAATGTGAACCACCAAAAATTCTCACATATCATGGAAGCCTATCTAAATAAAGGACATAAATTATAGGCCAAAGCTAATCACCAAGTTGACAAAAGTCCAAACCCAAGCCAATCACCAAAATGGACATTATTATAGGCCAAAGCCAACTAATTTATATATAAGTTTAGGATGAAGGCAACCACCTAGGTAACCAAAACCTTTATTATCGATACCCCTAGTACATCATTATTGTCTAGAGTAGGTAAGGCATCGGGACCTCCTAGGACACCTCTCGAAGGCACCAAAATGCCTAAATTTTTACCAACCTCTGATACGTAATTGAGGTTCGAGTAACCCAAATTCATACTCAACTCAACTATCTTTCGCTTTATGTGACTAATATATTATCCACAATGATAGGTGATCATACAAGGCCTATACAAAGAAAGTAAGGGAACTTCCCATGTTGATCCATATCAATCCCTTATTTTCCATTTTTCTAATCATGTGTGTTTTCATTTTCCTTAGGAAGTAGTATTCATATCCACCAGATAATTTAATTCAAGACCATGATGAGTTTTATTACTCTTTTCTCAATATCATCACTTAACATAAGTGGAATACCCATTTAGCCTTTACATTGCTCATAGAGTGTACCATAAAATATAATCCATTTTACTCATTTTTTTTGGTTAATAATACATAATAAAATATGTATTTTATCCCATTATTAATCATGGTATAGTTCCAAACATAGCCTCAAAGCGTAACCAAACCAAAAGAAACAAATCATGCAAACAAGTCAAACCAGTTAATCCGTCAAGCCTAACTAGTTGATCGGTTGCACTACCAGTCGATTAGATTACATCAATCAGTCGATTGGATTGACTCAACCAAATAATACTTTCCTCAAACCAATCAATGAATTTGGGAAAACTAGTGTGTTGTTCACAGACTAGTCAATCAGTTTTGCCAAATAGATTAATGGGTTTAAGCAAAGTGCACAACCAAGATCATTATAGGATTACCAGTCAATGGGTTGGATCAACACCAATTGATCTATCTACCCTATCATAGCACTAAATTCTAAATTTCCTCCAAATTCACAAATAAATAATCCTTAAGCACATAAAGGCATTTATCAACTTAGTGTAACGCATTTTCAATCCAATTAATATATATATCTCAACATGGAATCATCATATCCTATTTCTACCAATTTTCATGCTTTTTACTCAAATCATGCCTTCTAATCATCCAAATCACTTATTCAGACTGTAATCATTAATGCAAACACGTAGAAATCAACTAAATGTAATACCTAACATATAGGAATATTTAATAAATATTTTAGAAGAAAGAATCACTTACTTGATGTAGGCATAATCCCTTAAAAACCAAAAATTCCAACTATGAGAAATCTCACCTCTGAAAACCTTAAAATCAAAATCTTAAACTTAGAAATTACACCAAAACCTTATCAAATTTTCAAACATAAAAATAGAAGGAAATAGGAACATACCACATAAGGCAAAAATAGGGGAAAGCTCAACTAGACTAGTCAACCTTTTTCCTAGAATCTAACTTTTTCTTTCTTAACAATTGAAACAAGAGAGAGATATATATATATATGATCAAAAGAGTATGTGGAACTATATTGGTAGGTCTCAAAATAAGGAAATAAGGAAGAGAGTGAATGAATGACTTAGAGAGTTCGATAGCCGAAGGAAAGGTATATATAAGGAATGATTGGAGCTATTTATATCCAACCAATCGAAGGGAAATACTGGGAGTTTAGGAACCAACTCAAAACCCTAAATTAACCATTTAAATTTGATCAGAATGGATGAATTTTGTCCTAGATTTGCTTACCTATTCTCTAAAACTCAAATGATATCTATGGAGAATGCAAACCAATTAGACCAAAATTAGCATACACAAATATATAATTGAAAGGGCAGAGTGGAGGGATTCTTCTTCCTACTTAAAATCATGCATTAAACCGAAGGATTGATCTCAAAATCATGTAAAGGAGAGTAGAGGACTAATATCATCTTTTTCCCTCAATTATCCCAATCAATCTCTAGATCAATTTGAGGAAATATTTTAGATTACATACATCATAAAAATGGTTAGGAATCTCTTAGGGACAAATTAGCATAGGTTGGTAAGGTTCCCTTTTTGTGTAAGGATCTTTATTTAGAAAAACAAGCTCAAAAAATATGACCAACTCAAGAAACCACTCGATGGGTTTGGATCTACCAGTCGACTATTTTACCATCATTCGATTGGTCTTTTCCAACTAGTCGAGAAAACCAAATTTTTTAAAATGACAAAGCAATTGATCATTTCATACAACCAATCAAACAATTTACATATAAAAATCAATAAACACCCCTTTTCAACATGATTTTAAATCAAACTTTGTCCCAAAACACATCTTAACATAAAATCAAAATCAAAGGCCCAAAATTCGGTAAAATTTGCATTCATCCATTTACAAAAAATATGGACTATTACAACAATGCTTACAAATCTTTGAGACTTGAAGTGTGCATGAAGAAGATTGGGGATTGGCGATAATGATGGCTTGCATGCTAGTATATTTAAAATTTTTGGGAAGATAGAAGAGAAGGAGGAAAGTGGTAATGTAGGTAGTTAATAAAGAAGTTTGGTAGCTAGGATGGTGGGGAGAAGGGAGTAGAGTGATGGATGTGGCAAGGAGAGGGTTAAGGACCACGTGAAAAATAGAGGAAGAGGAAGTTGAAAGTATAATAGGGAATGGAAAGAAAGCATGGGGAAAAAAGGATGAAGAAAATATTGGGTTTTAGGGGAACAAATAAGGAAGTTGCAGGTGATACCAAAGCACCACAAGGGAAGAGAATCAAACATGATGATAAAAAAAATATAAAAAAAAAAGGTGATTGGGAACTATAAAGGAAATGAAAGTTGAGAATAAAATAAACAAGGAGGGGCAAGGGTTCTGAGAAGACAAATGGAAAATAAAAGGAAAAGAAAGAACCCAATTAAACTGAGTGAAGGTAAAGATGAAAGCAAGCGAGCAACAAAATATAGTAATATTAGCATTGAAGATGGGTTAAAATAGATTAAGAAAGAAAATAACAAAGGAGTGGGTTGTGATAGGTGATGGAATAAGATGGTGTAGGGTTAAAGGTAGGGAAGAAAGAAGCTAGGTAGGGGCGCATTTGGTAAGGGAATCAAGCTGGTGGAGGGTGAAAGGTTAGGTCATGTTTGGTAGGGGGCAAGGTCAATGCATGGGGAAGGAAGAAAGAGTGCATAGGGCTATTTGTTGGATGGAGGTTTCGACGAGGTTTTGACTAAGAGCGGGGGGTTCATTTAGTTTAGGCTAGGTTTGGGGTAAAATAATAGTAGAAAGATTTAGGTTATAAGTAATTATTTAATAATATCAATAGATTTTAAGACATTATTAAATACTAAAAAAAAAAGGAAAAAATCCTACCCAATTAATATTGTTATTATTATTATTTTAATGTGGGTATTATTATCCTCTTTTAGATATTAATCCACTAATCTAGATTATTAAATTAATTTAGTAATAATGATGATTATAATAATAATAATAATATATTATCTAACCTAAAAATAACTTTATAATTAATTAAACATAATAATTAGATTCTAAATTGGAGTGTATAAATTAATATTTATGAAAATGGGATATTATAATTCAAGAGAAGAAGAACTCCATAACATTTTTTCACGACAATTAAACAACTCAATAGCCTTTGTTCATAAGGTAAACAACTCTATAACCTTTGTTTAGGAGATACATAGCTCCATAACCTTTGTTCACGAGACCTAAACAACTTGGTAGCCTTTGTTCACATGATTACAACTCGATAACCGTTGTTCAAAAATTTTAAAATGGCTTGGAACTACCCCTAACCATTGTTCAATGTTTAAAATGATTTTTTCACTCTAATTTGAGAATTTGAGTTATATGGTCAACTAAAAAAGTGAGCAGACAATAATACATTATCTTTAGCATATGTGTAACAAATCCATGATTACTCCCTTTGGAGATAACATATTATTATCAATAATCTAATTGAAAGTGAAAACGCATGTGAATGTGATATATGATGTCGTATAATTTAATGAATTGTGCTTTAAGTTCTCATAAGAGCTATATTTTACTAAGTGCTAAAATGTATTGACACCCTATGTGGAGTTGCGATGATATTGGCACATATAGAGGGAGCCTCTATCCTTTTTTAGTAAGTAAGCTAATATTATGAATTCCTATCTTAGATAGCGATGTTAGACCTTACATAGGATGCACCATTTATTTTTCTCCATTGGTTCCCTTTATTTATTTTTACAATTTCAATGTAAAGTGTAAAGTTTAATGCTTCTCCATATATGTTTTAAACTATTTCATTTAAACATCCATTTCATACTCTAGTTCATTATTAAGCGAGTCTTATAAAAGTCTTGGATTAGGCGTCAACCACACTTAAATTGTTAAGGGTATAATATTCCTTTTACCCTTACACTCTGTATATATTAGGTATCAGTTGTACCTTCTTCATATTGGATGTAGTAACATCCCAATTTTTGTTATAGCTTCCACATACTTTTTTCCAAAAACAATAAAATTTTCTAGTTATGAAAATGTGAGTGTTATATGACATGTATCGAGTTAACTAGTTATGCTTATAAGCACTCAGAGAGTGGCATCAATCAACTACTTTTTCCATATCACTCAACTTGTTTACCATTTTTTTTCATTCATTCAGTGTCCCAAACCAATCCACTATTTGTAGGACTAGTCAATTGGTTTATTTGGAACTTTTGGTAAACTTTTCAATGATTAACCTTTATGGTTGATATATTATTTCATCTTATATCTTCTTCAATAATGATTAAAAATGGAACACTTAGCTTAAGTGTATATGAATAGTATAATATTAAGTATGGGCCTTGACTAAGATATTCATGATTAAGTAGGAAGATAGAGGAATTATATGTTAACTTTCTTTAGTGGATTGGGTAATCATTTCATTATACCACCTTAATTAGTAGTTTTGGTTATTTTTATTTGATTAGCTATTGATTTTAGTTTGCCTTATCTTTTGAGTAGTGCTAACTATTTATATTAGGTGAACTAGTGGTTTTAGTCCACCTCCTCACTTTAGAAGTGTTGAGTATTTATATTGAGTAAGTTGGTGGTTTTAATCCATCTTATCTTTTAAGAAATGCTAGCTATCTATATTGAACTAGATGGTGGTTCTAGCCAACCTTATTATTGATATGTATTAACTATATATATTAGGTTAGCTAATGGTTTTGGTCTACCTTATTTTTGAGTAGTGGTAACTAACTATTTAGCTGGTGGTTTTAGTTCACCCTATTAGCTAGTTATGCAAACATCTATATTAGGTCAGATGGTGGTAGATAGTCCACCAATGTTAAATGTATTGTGATATGTTAAATATCTATATTGAGTTAGCTAGTGATAGACTATCCACTTATTTGAATATGAAATTGTTATGGCTATAGTATATGTTATGGATTAAGCTAAGGATATGGTATGCATGATTATTATTGAGTTCTCACTTTAAGTTTGGTATGAGTATTTTATGGCATCATATATTTAATTATATCGTATGTTTTACTGCTTTTATACCATGTTATGTGTGTTGCATATTACATCTATTATAGAGGAGGCCTTTTTTACTTGTTACATTGGCCTACTAATATTGTACTTGCAAGTGATTTATTATAAGTACCTAATAAGGATGATGTTTCATTATATGATGACATGTCTAGGCAAGAGTGATTTTGTATATGGGTGAGAAATTATAGTAGGAGTTATCCGATGTTAGCTTTAGGATTTCATATATTCTAAATATTTTGAACTCTTATATCTCAACTCCCTGTTTTTACTCATTTTTAAGAGTTGTCCTCCATAATAAAAAAGTGTTATAAAATCTCATTTCCATTATCATCCCTATTTTGTGACTTGTTTGAGAAAATTTTTAGTTTTACCCTTAACATAACAATAGTACAGGGATAAAACGTTTTTTGAAAGAGGTAGTAACGCCTATGTTTTATTATTTTGCTTCTATAAATCTATAGTTTTAAATGAATTTTTTTTGGGGTAAAAAATTTAAGGTGTTATACCATGCACTTAGCACAAAAGTCCTATTTCATAAAGGTTAGTTATGTTACCCAATTTATTAAAAAATCTCATAAAAGTAAATTTCTCCAAGCTTGACCCACCACACTAGGCTTAGATCACCTTCACAAAATCAAGATAAACAAATCTTAAAATTGACATTAACTTAAATAGGGAAGAAAATGAAAGAAAATCAACCCTTCTAATGGAGGTTGAAACACTTAAAAGGAATTATCAAGAACTATCAACTTTAACTAAACCTTAACTTCCTACACTTTTGATACATGCTTAAGAGTTAAGCTAGAGGAATTAGGAGAACAACGAAAGAAAAACATAGTAGAGAAAATTTGGAAGACATTAGTGATGGCATGATCAAGAAAAACTAGAGGAAGAAAGGGTGGTGAACACCCACAAAACCACCACTGCACCATTAAGAACCACCAAGGCTAATGAAGAAAAATGGGGGATAAAGGAAAATGGGGTGAACAAATACTACAACACACAAGAGAAAATTTTCATGAATAACCTAGTGGAAAAAAATAGTGAAAAACCAAAAGTTTATGTCTAAACACCAAGGAAAATCAAAGGCACGGGGTGGCAATTGAGGATGAAAAAAATATAATTAACAAATAAAAGGGAAAAGAACATAAAAAAAAAACTAAAGAGAAATGGAGATAGAATATAGCCACAACAAGCCAACTCAATCACCCTAGAAAAAAGGAAAAAAGAAAAGGAAATAAATGGGGGATTCGAGTATGCATGTGTGTGTGTGTGTGTGTGTGTGTGTGTGTGGTAAATGAACATAGTTAATGAAGTATGAAAGCATGAGGAGTGTAGAATAAATTAACAAATTTATGGGAAGTGGACTTGGTTTGCTCAATGCTTGAATGAAGGATAAAACTTGTGGGTGTAAGTGAAGTAGGTGGGTTATGATAAAGTTGTATGATCATGCACTTTTGGCTAGATTTTTAGTTGAATGAATCAGCTAAATTGGAAATATGATTTAGTTTAGTTAGAATGCTAGTTAAGATCTAATGGATAGCTGGAAAGTTGGTTTTGATTAATTTTGATAATTAAATAGAAAAGAAAATCAAGTAATAAACATTTATTTGTTAAAATAGACCATGAATCCTGAAAATTATGAAAAGTTATGCAAATGTTCAAAATAGTCTACAAAACCTGAATATATAAAAATATTGGGTATGAAAAATAGTTCAAAGCTAATACAATTTTAAATGGGAAAAACAGATAAAATCATTTCATTACATAAATAGATTTTTCCATGATTTAATAATTAGGAAGAAATAAATGAATTTCAAATGAATAGTTTTAGAGCATTAAGAAATGATTAATGAATCCAATTATCTAGGGTAATTAAGGTTAGAAAAATGGGATATGAGATTTTTTAGTTGCTCATTGTAGATATGTAATGGCCAAAATTTCTTTTGTATAAATACAAATATAGGGTGTCATTTCAAATTTGAAGACTTATAAATATTGTCATTAAAATCAATATTAGAAGGTGTTGAGTACGATGAATATCTTTAAATTGTGACTTCTCAAAATCATCATCCTAGGCTTCTAAAATGCATTTATTACCATTATATTTTAATTTGAAGCATAGAGTGATAAAAGAAATGCATAAATAGGCACCATTTTTGTAGCAAATGGGGCAAAAAGGAAGATTATATGAAAATATTAGTGGCAGACTTAATTTTTTTTTTTCAAATGGTTGATGACATGTGGAATAAATAGCATATTTATAGGCAATACAATCAACTAGTTATTTATATCCTTATAAAAGATAAAGATGACCTTAATTAGATAGTTTATAGAGATAGACCATTCATCATTCTGAACCTTTGAATCTAATTAATGAAATGCCCTAAAACCCTAATTTAAAGAATTTTAGCTAATTAAGGTATATTTTAAAAATTAATAAAATAAATTATTGTATTTAAAATAAGAGGAATTAAATAGGGCCAAATTAATAGGAATTTTATAAACAATTTAATTAGATAAAATTAGAGTGATTTGCTAATTAAAAGGAATCCTAACCCACCTATTTTTCTTTTTCCTTTTTTCCTTTTCCCTTTTCTTTCTTCCTTTTCTTTCATTTTTCTTTCATTTTCTTAATTCTTCTTTTCTTTTTCTTACCTTTTCCTCCTACCTGGGCCAGCCCATTGGGCCAAGCCCCTCTTCCCTTTTTCTTCCTTCGGCACGACCCACGGTCAGTACGCCGCATTTCAATTTTCCTACCCTCCCCCAGTCGCTTAGTTCTCCTTCTTTTCTTTTTCTTCTTTTCTTTCCTAGACTGTCGTTTCATGCCCTCGTCTTCTTCCTCCTTCTTCTTCTCCCTGTCGCAACCTCCAACTCCCCAACGCCTCCAAGAATAACGTCGCTGACCATGTCGTTAATCTGGTCAATCTCTCCTCCCTCTCCCCTGCTAAATCACCAGCTAATTTGACCCAACGACACCTCACCTCTTCTCGCGCACGATCCCCTCTTTCTTGGCCAATCACCCCTTCCCTGATTAATGCGCGTCGGCTGCCGTCACCGCCAATGAACCCTAACCCTACCTACCCTACTCCCTCATCACCCCACTGACCTTATCCTCTCCTTTAAGCCCTCTAAATACCCCTACCCCTGGAATCGATCCTTTCTTTGAAACCCAAAATTTCCCTTCTCGTGCACCGTCGCCACTAGAGATGCTTCTTCCTCCGCCCTCGTCCACCACCAACGTTCAAACCACCCTCGGAACCACTCCCTACACCACCCTCTAACTAACTACACCACCCTTCTTCCACGATTTGCCTTGCACGAGCCACCCTAACCATGCAAAGTAGCCTCCTCGATCAGCTCTCCCTTTCACTTCACCGCCCTTCGCACCACCATTAGCCACCACTTTTGCCATAGCCACCACCCCCTAAACCTCCCAACCTGTTCTACAAACCACCCTCTACCTTCCCCTACCTTTATTTTCCTCTGCCTCCCTCTCTTTCTCCCTTTCTTCCTTTCCTCCCCTTTCGACCACCACAGTTGCCACCATGCACCGCCACCTTCATTCTACTCCTCTCCACCTAGGAAACCTTAAACACCCCCAACTTCCACCCTCTTTCTCTCCCTTTTTTTCCCAGCACTCAACTTTCTCTCCTTTCTTCTCTTTTTCCGTCCACTGCCACTGCCACCGTGCACCACCACCGATGTTGCCTGTCACCACCAACCCAAGGTGGAACCCTAAACCCTCTCAACCCTTTTACCCTATTTATACAAGCTTTATTTATTTTATTTTATTTTATTTACATTATTTTGAGTATATTATTATTATTATTATAATTACTACTACTACTACTACTACTACTACTAATACTACTATTATTATTGTTATTGAGGGTCGAAGCCCTACTCTATTTATTTTGATTTTATTATTATTATTATTATTATTATCATCATCATCATCATCATCATCATCATAATTATTATTATTATTAGTGTTATTATTATTTCAAAGTAGGATTGAAACCCTACTTTACTTTATTTTTTATTTTTACCATTATTAGTATTATTATCACTATTATTTCGTAATTATTATTATTATTATTAATGTTAATAGTATTATTTTGGTGAAGGGTCGAAGCCCTTTTTCCACTATTTATTTCGAACCATACTATTATTATTATTATTAGTATCATTAGTATTATTATTATCGTTATAATTGTTATTATTATTATTATCGTTATTTTTTTAGTATCATTATTATTATTAGGGTAAAATCTTCAAATATTTTATTGTCATCTTTTATAATATGACTATTATTTCTGATATCCTTAGCAAAATTAGTAATTAGTTAATGTTATTATTATTATTATTTTATCAAAAACCTAATCTTAGAAGAAATTAGGAAATAATAGTATTTTTGGTAGGAGGGAATCTAATCTTTAGTTTTTCCCTCATATAGGTAAGACCAGTCAAAGCCCTAAGGAGGCGTAGGAGTGTGCTCCAAGACCGGTATCATTTTAGGTAAGGGTGTAGCTAAGGCCGTATGTATGTATTGTATTTTATATGCCTTGTATGCCATGTGCCATAATATGTGATGTATCTTATGTGTATTGTTATAAATATTTTATGTATGGTGCGGGTTGGAGTTGAGGTACGTTATGTGTTATCTTATGATTTGTATATCATATGTTTGTGTTATGAATGTGATGTGATATGATGTGACCTTATAAGACATGCATGCTAAGTTATGTAATATGATATTATGGAGTGAAATGATGTGGAGTTGACCTAAATGTTGCATGACCATGAATGGAAGGATCTACGGTTTTGCATGGAGGAATCTATGCTTTTATATGAGTGGATCTAGGGTTTGCATGGGAGAATCTAAGTACGTAGGAAAGAATCTAAGGTTTGCATGGGTAAATCTAGGGTTTCACGTGGTAGCTTTAGGGTTTGCATGAAAAAGTTCGAAGGGTTGCATGGGTTGTGTAAAGTCTGCATGGGAGTGAAATTTATGTATGAAAGGTTATTGTGGGGTGTAAGACAGGTGATGGAAGTGTTTTTTGGGTGTTTGAATACTTTGGAGGAAAAATAGTATGTTGAACAATATAAGGGTACGTAGGAGACCGAGCTAGGGTTTTGTGTGGTACTTAGAGTTTTGTGGTCACACTTGTACTTGGTGAGTAATGTGTGATGATGAAGGTGGAATCTATAGGTTGTGTTGTGTGGAGTGTTAAAATAATTTGGGTTGTGTGAGGTGGAGTTGGATGGGCCACTTAGGCCTAAATTAGTGTTTCGGAAGAAAAAAAACCTAGAATGAGATGGCGAGTGGACTTGGAAGTGTAAGGTAGTGGGTCTTGACCCACATATGTGGGAGATGGGCTCTAGTGTGAGTTAGGGTAAGAAGGAAATGATGTTGGGCCAAGTTAAGAGGTGCATGAGTCTTACGAGGTAAGACGGGTCCTTTTTTAGGATAAGCATAGAGGAGTTGGTCATGCATTTCTAGGGTTAAAATTCTTAATAAGACTTAAGACATTAATCATGTAAAGTGAAAGATTATTAAGCCAGGTCCAAGTCAATCCACCAGTTAGGAATAGTGGTTAGGGTGTTCCACCCTATACATGTCCGATCCACCGGCTATAATAGTGGTCAGAAGCTTTATGCCCTGTGTGTTTCCGGCCCACTGGCTATAATAGTGGGGGATCCTGAGCTCAATAAACCAAACCTGAGTTTGCTAAGACACATAAAAGACACTAAGTACTTACAGTGGAATACCATGCGATGAGGAACCAAACCGATCCACCGGTAAGGAATAGTGATTAGGTTATTTTACCCTATATGTGATTGGTCCACCAGCTATAATAGTGGTTAGGTGCATGTTTCTCTATATGTGACCGAGCCACCGGCTAAAATGGTGGGAGGTTCCTGTACCTGCATAGATTGATAAAAAAGAGTATGGTATGAAATGAGTATCTATAATTGATTAATTAAGTAATTAATCCGGACTATAAATAGACCTCTATATATGTATCTAAATTATTGTATGCTAATATGTTATCATGTTGGACTATATGCTATTTTTATTATTCATCTTGGTTCATATGCTTCTATGTGTTGGCCTTAGTGCACGATTACCTTACTCAGTATGTAGTGTACTAATTACCCTTTTATGGGTGTTGCTCATTCCCATGAGAAAATGCCCTTTTGACTTTTTGTAGGTGGGCGATGCATATTTTGATGCATTCGATGTCCATGAGTCATCAAGCGGGGCTAAGTGTTGATCATGGGCTTAGTTCAATGATCGGAGTGACGTGGCCGGATTATCTCTTTATATCATTTGTTTCTTTATGTTATTTCTTTTCTGTATTGGATTTTCCAGAATTAAAAATTATCATTTGTAGACATTATTCCCTTCAAGGAATTTTGATTTCATACTTTGAGATATATAACTTTCTACGCGTACTCTGATTTATATGCTATGATTCTTCTAGTTTTTCTTTTTATGAACTCTTGGTTTGAGTATTAAATTGAGTTTGATAATAATTCCTATCCATTTCTGCTATTCTCCTCCTGGTCCCCTCCCCCCTTGTCCTATATATTTTTTGCATATCTTTTTTCTTCCTAATGCAAAAAAAGGGAAAAACAATGTATCATATCACTACAACTGCAAAAAAAAATAGAGAGAAGATCGGGGAAAACCAGAAAAACAAAAGTATATTTGCAAAAATATAAAAACAGATAGGGCATTAGGGAAAACCAAAGGTATATCTGCATATATCTTTTGCAGATATAGGGGAAAACAAAAGATATAGGGAAAAAGAAATGTCCTATATATTCCTTAGCACTTGGTACCTGAACGGTATGAGTGAACCGATATGGTACTAAGTCTGGCGGTAATATTTCCGAAATTCACATGTTCTTATTTAATTTATTTTCTTCCGTTTTAAAAAAATAGTGAATTTTGGGATATTATAATTAATGTTCAAAAAATCAATAAAGTAGTTGTTGAGATCACATATTTTAAAAGTTGGACTTTTCAACAATGATGCATGAAGATGGGAACAGAGAACTAAGGAAGAGTTGAAATGTAAAAATATCAATTAAAATACCCCAAAAATCCTAATTTAGGAATTATGGTAAAATAATAATTTATTAGGAAAATTACGTAAATAAATTATTTTATTAAAATAAAGGAAAACTTAATTGAGGAAAATAAAGAGAAATTAATAAATAAATTATTTACAAAATTTTGGACATTTTACTAACTAAAATGGAAGCTAAAGAAAATTTATTCCAATAGCCCAATTAATCTAAAAAGGAATTTACTTATTATTCTTATAATAATTATTATTAGTTTTAAACATCCAAATAAATAAAGACCAAATATCCCAACCCATCCATTTCTCCTTTTCCTTTTTCCTTTTTCCTTTTTCTTCTTTCCTTTCCTTTTTCATTTTTTCTTCTTCCTCTCCTTTCTCCTTTTCTTATTTTTTTCCTTCTCTTCTCAATTTGGGCTAGCCCACAGCCCAGACTCCTTCTCCTCCCCATCCCACGTAGCTAGGCCCGCCCCAACTTCCTTTTTTTTCTTTCTTTCGCCCGTCCCAGCCGGTTGGGTTCCTTTGTTTTTTTTTTTCTTTCTTCTTTTCTCCCCCTAGATTACCCGGTCCTCCCCCTTTCCTTTTTTTCCTTCTTTCCCGCGCAATTGTAGCCCGACCTGCATCTCCACACACGCCGGCCACCCCTGCACCACCAATCGTCCTTCCTTGCCCCTCTCCCTGTCATTTTCTTTCCTTTTTTCGACCCCAACAAGCCCCATAGCTACCCTTCATGTGTGCCTCCCCTTTCCTTTTCTCTCCCTCTCCCTGACCTAACCTGCCATAGCAGGACTACACCGCCTGCCACCGCCGGCCGATGGTCTTGCCTCACCTGCCCCACTTGTCCTCTTCCCCTTCGTCCTTTTCCCCCTCAAATAGCCTATAAATACCCCCCCATGGACAGCCATAACCGAGCTTCTTTTCTGCAGCTCAAAAATCTTGATTTTTCACTATCGCCCAAACAGACTCTTATTCTGCCACCAAATTCTTCCGTGCACCACCCCCTATAGAACTATGCTTCCCTCCTTCCTCGATTTGACCTACACGAGCCACCCCGGCCACACAAAGTCAGCTTCCCCATTAGCCCTCACCAACCCCGCATCGCCCCTCGCGTCGCCGTCCGCTGCCAATCCCGCTGCAACCAACACCTCCTACACCCTCTAAGACAACTAGAGGACTCCACCCCACCTCCCCATACCTCCAGCTCTCCCTACCTCCCTCTTCTTCCTCTTTCTCCACCTCCCACCACCTTCGGCCACCGCACCAACTGTCGTGCGCCGCCACTTCTGGCTGCACCACCACCTCCATTCCACCCCTCTCCACCTAACACATCTCCCACCACCTCAAACACCCCTCCACTTCCTCTACTTTAGCCTACATATCCACCTTTCCACCTCTCTTCCTCCTCCACTACCGCCGCCGCGCGCCGCCGCCGGTTCCGCCACCAACCTTAGGTGGTACTCCAACTTCCCTAGCCCTTAAACTATTTTCTATAAGTGTTAATAATTTTTAGTAATATTAATAGTATTATCCTTAATATTACTATTATTATTAGTAGTAGTATTATTAGTATTGTATTATTATTATTATTATTACCATTATTAATATTATTAGTATGTATCACCTTTATTACCTAACCTAATTTCAGAAATATTTATAACTATGGCCTGATATTTAAAAGGGTTACAACTTTAATACTAATAAAGTGATCTTTAGTATTATTAATGTTACTACTACCACTACTAGTAAGTATTATTATTATTATTTTCTTACCAAATCTAACTTGGCCATTATCATTAAGACTACCACTAAGATGACTTCTAGGACTTCCATTAGTATTAACCCTAAGACAAAAGCTATTACTAATATTATCACCATATCTATTATAATTATTATTATTAATGTTAATAAAACCGAAGTTGGTATATTATCATTTTGTTATTAAAGAAGAAGAATACTTCAGCCTTAATATTTTTATTACTTAATGTTCGAATATTGCTAATATTATTCCTAATGCTTTTATTACCAGCATTATTACTATAGTATTATTATTAGTTATTAGTATTATTATTGTTGTTATCTTGCTACTATTATTGTGGTAAAAATATTCGAACCCTTATATTATCATTACTATCATTATTACCTTTAGTAATATTAGTACCTTGTTAGTATTACTAATATCATATTATTATTTTACCCCTAAAGCTATTGTTAGCCTTGGCCTTAAAAAAATACTAAGGTTTCTACTACTAGGGGCATTAGTATTACTACTATTATTATTATTATCACTATTTTGCTATAACTAGTATTAGTACTAGTATTAGGAGAAATAAAGATACCAAGTTTGATGATGTAAATATAGCTACAAATATTAAAATAAATATAATTTGACTAGTAATATCTAGTAGGCTAACTTGAAGATAAAAACTCTAGTTTTTACATGTAATGCTTCATTTAATAATAATAACCCTAATCTTAGACTAAAATAAGAAATAATAGTACTTTTGGTAGGAGGGAAACTAATCCTTAGTTTTTCCACTTATAGGTGAATCAAGTCAAAACCTTAAGGAGGTGTAGGAGCGTGCTCCAAGCCCGACTTCATTTTAGGAAAGGATGTAGCTAAGGCCCAAGTGTGTTGTGTGACTTGGATGCCTTGGATGTTATGTATCATGCTATGTTGTGTATCATATGATTGCCATTAACTTACCTTATGTGTAGCGCGGCTTGGAGTTGAGGTATGTTTATGTGTTCCTTATAGCATGAGTATGATACGTATATATGGTGATTATGATGTGATATGTTATGACTCTCTAGGATATGCATGCTAGGATGACTGATAATGTGATATGGGAATGAAAGGATAAAAGAGAAAGAAAATGGGAAGTGAGTTTACTAAGGGAGATATGAGGTTAACCGAAATACCTCATGATCCATGAGAGGAAAATAAAGAGAAAGAGATGACCAAAATGAAAAAGATATGGGAACCATGCATGAGAATCCTAGGGTTTGCATGAGGACTTCGAAAGTTTGCATGGGGTGGATGAAACTTGTATGGGGATGATCTTCTTATGAGAAAAGTTATTTTAGGGTGTAAATAAGCTAAGAGAAGAGTTGTGGAGTGATTGGAGACTTGGGATAAAAAAATAGTACGTAGGTTGGTGTAAGGGTGTATAGGGGGCCCGATTAGGGTTTTGGGAGGAAGCAATAATCTGGAAAATGTGGAAGTAAAAGTGATTAAGAGAGAGTGGAATATGGTTTAAGAGTGGGAATTTATTTTATAAAGGGTGAGTATGGGTGCCATGGGAGAGAAGAGATATTGGGTGAAAAAGAGAGAGGTTACTTGTAGGAGAAGAAAGGTACTAGGGTTGAAGTGGCTAACTAGGGTTTTTGGTCACATGTAGAATCGAGGAGGAAAGCGATATGATTTGGGATTGGATTTAAATGAAATAAGGTGTAGGGCTATAAATGAAGTAATGGTGGGGTAAGTGAGAGAAAGTTGGGCCACATAGGTCTAATTAGGGTTTTCAAGGGAAAACCCTAGAGGGTGATAGTAGGTGGAGTTTATGTCGTGAGGTTTTGGGCCTAACCCACACCCTTAGGAGTTGAGTTTTCATTACGTGTAAGTGTAAGGGTGAATGGATGTCAGGGCGTGATAAGGGGCGCAGGAGTCTCAAGATATGGGATGAGCCCCCTTGAGAGGATATAGGTAGAATGTTGGTGACATGCATGTCAAGGGCGAATTGCTTATCGAATAAGACACGAATAAGATACTAACCACTTAAATAGAAAAGTTGTTGAGCCGAGCCCAAACCGGTCCACCGGCTAATAATAGTGGCTAGGATCATTTTGCCCTACATGACCATTCCACCGACTATAATAGTGGGGGTTTCCGTACTCAAAAAACCAAACGTAGTGATGATAAGACATGGGAAATATACGAAGTAATTATAGTGAAACACCATGTGAGTCGGGGCCAGACCGGTATACCGGCAAATAATAGTGGCCCGGTGCATTTTTCCCTGCATGATCGGTCCACCAGCTATAATAGTGGGGTTCCCACATTCGCATGGATTGATAAAGACTATGATGTGAATCGACTATATTTACCAGAGATCTAAAGAATAAGTCTATCCGGACCTTAGCTAGCCTTTATCATCTGTATTACTGCATGCTGCCTATGTGATTGCGCTATGTGTATTATGTTGTATGTTTTTGTATGTTTGGCCTTAGCAGATATGTTACCTTACTCAGTACGTAGCGTACTGATCACTCGTTTAATGGGTGTTGCTCATCCCCATGAGTAGAAGACCCGTCTGAGTTTGTGAAGGTAGGGGATGACATCTTCGATGCCTATGACACTTACGAGGCATCAGGTGGGGCTAAGTGTTGAGCCTAGACCTGACCTGGGGTTCGAGAGCAACTCGGCCGGACTCTATCTTTCCCTCTTATTTTGCCATGTTTTGTTCTTATTCTAGTTATGTCACGTCGTACAATATTTTATGTTTTTGAAAGACTCTAGTCACTTACCCTTTGGATTGTAATTCTGAATCGCACTCTGATTTTTGTATTGTGAACGCTATCATTTCCCTTATGAAGCTTGTTTCAATTATCGACTTGTATTTGAACTTAATCATTTTTAACCTTAGCACTTAGTATTGGAACAGTAGGAGTGAACCAGTCTAGTACTGAGTGTGGCGGTAATACCCTCAAAATTTACAGTTTTGCCCACTTGTTTTTGTCTAACACTTACCATTAAATAAAATTTTTCAGCAGTAAATTTTGGGGGTATTACATCAATCTTTAAAACATTATAAAAAAAAATAAGGACAAGAGAAAACAATATATATATTATTGGTTTACATATATATAGTTTGTTGTTTAATATACTTTTAAGTGTGCTAGTATACATCAATATACAAGAACATCCCTATACATCATTGATCATTGTCATACACAAAATTTTTTCCCACCAAATTTAGATTCAAGCTTTTTTCAATAAAGTACCAATATTTCGGTTATGTTTTTTATCTTAAAAAATATTTTAGGGACATGGAGCGTCATTATTTCCGTTCTTCCATGCTCTTCAATACTATGAAATGCATGTAATTAGTTGTTGGTTTACATGTGTATGAATATAATTAATAAAATTATTACTTATAATCTAAAGGAGCATATAAAATGTAATCGATAGATATAGATTGTTAAAACGATGTACTATTACCTCTATATTAAAAAATAAATTATTTTAATACGAAAATTTTATATAAAAAGTAAAGTCACTGAAGAAAAATTAAATCATAAATTTCAATTTTAGCATCAATTTTTTAATTAATATTTTATTATTTTTTAATAAATGGTGTAAGTGAAACTTCAACATTAAATTTATTAGTTTATTAAAAATTTATAAATTATTAAAATAATTTTTTTTATATGAATGAAGTATATTTTATAAATATAAATTCTTCTTAAAAAGTAAGGGTATGGAATGCAAAGGTATATTTTAGTAAGTGTATATTTTTAACCCTCTTAAAAGGTTTGCGATATGTGTGTGAGTGTGCACGCTCTGTTCCCATCAGTCCGTCACCCATCTACTGCCAAACTTTTAATAGCGGAGTTACGAAGCCTAATAAATATCCCCAGTTAATGGCTTTTCCCAAATTAAAGAGCAATGGTCCAAATTAAACAGCATGAAAAGAAGCAAACTGTTACGGGGAAAATGCCGAATGGTTCTCCCGCTCATGTTTCTTTGCAACTCAACCAGAACTGAAAAAGAAAGCAAGAAAGCAAACTAGTTACATCGAAAAAGACCATAAAACTCACCATCATCACACGAAAGATTTTAGAAATTGTGCGAACTCTGGAGGGCAATCGAGTAAATTAGACAGAGTATTTCGTGACAGTATTTGTTTGGGGTTGTCGAGTGGTTGTGAGGGCTTGTTTGGTACAAAAATAATAAGCATAAAGAAATTTTTTTTTGTATCTTAATAAAATTAATTTCGTATTTTATATTATTTGTATAATTTATTAAAAAAATTCAGACAAATATATACTTTAAATCTTATCTTAAATTAAAATAAATATTTTATTAAAAATATGTTTATTATTTTTAAATATCTAATATAAAAGATACACTACCTATTACCCTGGACCAAACTAGCCTAAGTCTGTTTGATCTGTCTGCTCTCTGCTAGATGAGTTGTGCAGGGCTGTGTCGCATTGCTACTGAGAATGGGGCTGATTGCTCACTGGGGGTGGCGTGTGTTTGTGGGGTGGTGTCATTGGTGTTGATCGAATTCAAATTCAAATACTCCGAAAATCAAGACGCATGCAGATGCTTGTTTGTTTTCATCTTCTAATTACCGGTGGAAGTTGGGCACATTGTAGCCTAAGCAACTGCCACGCGGGACTTCCATCCTAATTTCTGAGAGTCATACAATTTCTGTTTGTTCAAGGACCATTACATTAAGTTCTTCAAATTTTCTGATCTATTTATTACTCCATATTAAAAAAATATATTTTTTATCAACTTACAAGCTTTATAAAAAACTAGTCTAATAAATTATAATATTATATTTATACTCTTCATTAAAAAGTGATCCAATAATTAATGTGTAAATAATAAATAAAAAATTAAGGATAATAATAAAAGTTAGATATTGATTTTAACAAACTTATTCATAATAATACACATATTACTCCCTAGGTTCTAGAATCAAATCTTTTTGATAATTTATATGGAATACTATTTGTTTATAAATAATAATAATAACTTGTGCAAAATTTATCCCTAACATTCTAATCAGGTCGTGGTAGTGGTGGTGGTGGTGTAATAATAATAATAATAATAATAAATAATTTTGGATAAAAATACAAATTATGTTTTGACTTATTTCAAAAGAAAACAAAATTGGAATAAAAAATTTTAATTTAAAAGGACTTTAAAAAGTAATGGAGGGAATACATCTATAGAATTAAAATACTACTTTTTCATTTCAAAAAGTATTGTTTTAAACTTTTAAACGCATATTAAAAAAGTATGTAAACTGTAAAAATATATTATTATCAAAAATATAAATAATTAAATGATGTTTATTGTAAAAAAACCTTTAATAAATAGCGATAACTAAAGAAAATTAGTCTAACCTATACATGGAAATTCAAAATGACTAGCATTTTGGGAAATAAATTATTTTAAATATTGGGAAGTAATATTTTTTTTACTATTGCTAACCTTAACATATACCATCATCATCAATAATATCGATACACCAAACCAGAAGTATAATTGTCTTTTAACAACATTAACATACTTTATTTGGTACAACTAGCTAATGAGCTAGTTTAAAGCTTAAAAGGTAGCTAAAAGCCCATAAGTTATAATTTACTTTAAGTAAATTTTCTTCCTAGTAAAAGTTTCTTATTAAATGGAGTTTTTTTTCTATTTAGAAGCTTATTGGCTTAGTCAAATAAGTTAGAATCTAGCTTATATACATACCAAATAATATCTTAAAATAATCACATAAGAATAAATTATCCTTATTTTTATATTAACTTTTTTTAATACATATAAGGGAATAAAAGCCAAGAAAATATTACTTTCAAACTTAATTTTTTCCTACTAGTGTCACCAGACTCATCAAATAACAAGAGGTCTTTGATGGTGGGAGGGTAGATCCTAGAAATAATGAACACCGAACTCTAGTGACTGTCCTAAATGAGCTAATATCCTTTAACTTCTATATTTGTATCATTGTACTAATTTTCAATAATGAATAAATCAAACTCCTTCATTAGGTTCTTGCAAGGTCCCAACAACGTGGAGTACAAGTAGAAAGTATTATTGTCCTCTATCAAAGGCTTCAATGTAATAGTAGAGTCACAATATAATTGCATGTGGCAAATGCCACAAACTTGAGTGCCCACAAGGCCATGTCAAATGCTCCATATCTCAACATTTATAATGG
Source organism: Tamarix chinensis (assembly GCA_030549775.1). Taxonomy (NCBI): domain Eukaryota; kingdom Viridiplantae; phylum Streptophyta; class Magnoliopsida; order Caryophyllales; family Tamaricaceae; genus Tamarix; species Tamarix chinensis. The sequence continues at coordinate 56,261,324 of CM060177.1, read as the reverse complement.
ACTTGTAGCCCAAATTAACAACAATATAATATTCCATTTTGTTTCTAACTTTAATTAGGCTCATGATCCATTTATACAATTTTTGATATGGACTTTAAAGCCATTTATAGTAAAGTTTAACTATCTATAGTTCATTTATGTATTTGCAAAAAAAAATAATTTTTTGTGATTCTTTTGAATTGGCCATTCTAACATATTTTTAACTCATCTAATATTTATAACTGATTAAAAAAATGTTTCTATATGTAATAACTTATTGCGTATCATTTTAGTTCATTTGTTCCTCTCAAATTGTCAAATAATGAAATTTTCTATTTATGTTATTAGATAATTTGAGTTGTTTTATCCTTATTAATCTATTTGTCCTCAAAGAATTTTAAGATAAAATATATTTACATATTTGATTTTCAAAAGTCATTTTGAATTAACCTGTACCCATTCAGATCTTCCAATGTTTCATTCGCTTATTTGTGGAAAAACACAAATCAACAATTTATCTGATTTTACCATATTTTTTCTAGTTTTTTTCTCACTGAGTTTTTAACTAACTGTGATACCCAATATTTTGATATATTTATGTTCCTAAAATCTTTCATCATAGTTACATATTTTTTTCCTTGAGTTGTAGAGCTCATTCAGCATGAATCTTCAATGAGGATGAAGATTAGTGTGAATATAGTTAGATTTAGGATCACTTTAGCTAGAATTAGTGAAAATGTAGAAAGATTCAAGCAAGAACTCAAAAGGAATGCACCAAGACTTCAAATAATCCAACAAGATTTAAAGAAATTCAATTTGAATATCACCAATCTAAGATAATTCCAAATAGTCTTAGAATGGGTACTCAATTACAAAAAGAGAATTAACCATGTGAATTGCTTTAGCCACATAACAAACAAATGGATAATTAGCACATAGTATTACAATATACCTATACCCTATATAATACATGGCTCAGCAAGACTATTACAAAGAAAGTAAGCTAAGATTACATGAAAATAATTAACAAGATCCTAATCAAAATAATGATGTTAACTTTAAAAGGTTGAATAGGTCTTCTTGACTTTGACTTTCATGCACAATATCTTCCTTTGCAATAGCTTATAACATGTGGAAATATTAAGTATCTTGACTCCTTATATGAATTTATCTTATTCTTGCAAATATGTTACATGCCTACAAAAATGACTTAAAATAATATTATTAAGGTTAGTCAAAGCATTATCATCAAAGATAAATAATGTGATTGTCTCTAAAACTAAGTATGCTAAATCATCACCTTAAGGATCATTTATGGATGCTCTTGCATCATTCTTCCCAAAATGAGAAAAATTTGTTCTCAAATTAATATCACTAAAATAAGGTGACAAATCATCCACATTAAATGACCTTGAAACACTGCCTTATGATTCGGGTAGTTCAAGTTTGTAAGCATTATCCCCAAATTTTCTAAGAATTTTAAATGGTCCATCCACTTGTGACATTAGTTTTTTTTCTTAGATTTGAAAATCATTCTTTACGTAAATGTAACCACACTAAATCACCAGGAGAATATACCTATTGACTACGATGTTTATCAGCTTATTTTTGATATTTTTCGTTATCTCTTTCTATGTTACCCTAATTTGTTGATGAAGTGTTTAGAATAATTAAACTCGTTCCTTAGCATCATAATTCTTAAGTTCTCCTTTCATTAAGGAGACCATATTGACTAGTATATAAGGATTCACCCCATACATAATTTCAAATGGAATCACAAGTGTAGTACTTGAAGGACTACAATTATAAGCAAAATATGTGTGGGCTAACTTAATATCCCAATCTCTAGTACTTTTACTTACTAATCCTCTTAACAATGTGCCATGAGTACGGTTAGTAACTTAAGTTTGTCCATCAGTTTATGGATGATGTGAATTACTAAATAATAACTTCATGCTTAACATGTGCCACAATATTTCCTATAAATAACTAAGAAACTTAATATCCCTATCTAAAATAATACTTCTAGGTATGCTATGAAGTCTTATAATTTTATTGAAATGCAAGCCAGTAATATATGTAGCATCATCAGTCTTATGGTAGGGAATAGATTGAGCCATCTTAGAAAATATATCCAATATGATCATAATAGAATACTTACCTCTTTGTATTCTAGGCAATCCTAATATGAAGTCCATGCTAACCCCTTCACATGGTTGACTAAGCACTAGTAATGGTAAATATAAAACTTTGTGAAAGAAACTCTATCTTTTCTTACAAGTAACACATCAATTTATTATAATTTATACATCTTTTATCATGCGTGGCCAATATAAATCTTCTTGTAATATTTCTAAATTTTCTTTAGCACCAAAATGGTTTGCAATTTCTCATTTGTGTACTTGGGTTATAAGTAAATGCCTTATAGTTGATCTTGGTACACAAATTTTATTAAGTTTAAATAAAAGAACATATTGTATAGTATAATTACCATGACTTCCATTTTCTTTACACAATTGATATTGTCCATGAAAGTCTTCATTATTCGGATACATCTCTTTTAACATTTCAAATCACAATAGTTTCCCATCTAACATGAAAAGTAAGATAGATCTCCTAGAAAGAATATATGATTCCTTAGATTCCTCTAGATTACATCTATATGAAAATCTATTTGGTAAAGGCATAATTATAATAAAATCAATAGCATGCTCAATATCCCTAATAAGTGGTAGTACAGGAGGTAAATCACTTAGAAATACATTGCTATATACATTAAGCAAACTTGTAAGATTTGAATTGTTAGAATTTTTCTTCCCAAACTGAGATGACTTAGATACAAAGGCAAGGTATAAAAAATACCCTCTTCCTCAATGCAATTAATCATTTTCCTTTCATATAAAAATAAACTATTTTTAACCTCGAGTAATGATACATAATCATATTAGGATGGTATCAATTTATATTTCTTTTTATCCTTTAGCACCACGTATTCATTAGTTATACCATTATGAATTGCATTATGATCATATCGCTATGGTCTACCAAGTAAAATACCACAAGCATCCATAGTTAAAGCGTCACACAACACCTCATCATGATAATCACTAATACAAAAAAGAAATGAGGGTTTGTTTAGTCTCCTTATCTCCTTTATACTTATTAATCCATTGTAAGGAATATGGATTAATATGGATAGTATTCAGTACTCCTAATTGTTTGACCATTTTCTCACTAGCAACATTTGTGCATGAATCACTATCTTTGATAACCCTACAAACTTTATTACCTATTATACTCTTAGTTTTAAAAAATTATTTATGAAGATTGATCATTAGGCTATATTTGTAATGGCCTTTGTAGTATGAGATAAGGATTTCCATCTTCCTCATACATACTTAAGATATATCCGTAAATTCTGTTACTAATTCATCATCATCAATACATGATTCCATGTCTTCAACTTCACTCAAGGTCAAGACTCTTGGATTGGGAAATTCCCTAGAAAAATGATCATATCCTTTACAAGCCATAGATAGGGCTATTGTGTGTAATTTATATATTTTTATGTGATATTAAGTTTGAAATTATTATACAGATAATGTTATTATGATCGTGATACTATATTATATCCTATACCATGTGAGTTTTAACCATATATTTGAGTACAACATAACATTTTGTTGATTCATGTAGGTGTTGGAGAAGTTTAGTATAGTATGGAGTTTTATGTGAGAAACATAGGAGTAGTGTGTTAATAAACACGGTCCATGTTTCCTAGAGAAACATTTGATGTGTTTTAGGCAAAAGTTTAGAGTAAGAAAATAAATACAGAGTCTCTTGTTTCATAAACATGGATTGTGCTTTTTTCTTATTTCTAGAACACGTTGTGTTTCCTCGTAGTACTTTTTCTTCTATAAAAGGAGACATGTTGAAACCCTAGATATCGAGAGTATGTGTCCCAACTTCTTCTTCTACATAGAATTCTCCATTAAAAGAGAATTGTAGATTTGTGTAATTAATTGATTGATTAGTTTAAGCATCATATAATTACACAAGATCATGCATAATGATCTCTACTTTTTCCTCAATTGTTATGCTTTGTGAGTGAATCCTCAAATGTTCATAATCTGGTTAATTTCAACATTTTTTGGATTTCTCTAAATCCATGCTAATTCTGTAGCAATTTGGTATCAAATTTGCGTTGTTGAATAGATTCAATTAATAATAATCAATATTGATAAGTTTAAATGATCTATCAATTTTGGATTATGGAAATTGAAGATGTTAGTGATTTTAATTTAGAACGGATTAGAAAAGGCTTTATCTGGTCATTCCAAAAAGCCATAATCAATGATGGATGAGACATTTGAAGAATTAGATTTGAAGGACCTATCTACCATACAATTATGTTTGTCGAACAAGGTATTGTGGGAAGTGAAAAAAGAATCAATAGTGGCTACCTTATGGTTGAATATTGTGTCATTAAATATGAAAAAATCAGTAGCAAATTAGTTACTATCAAAGAGTTGGCTTCATGACTTGAAATTAGGTGAGGGTCAATCATTAAAAGGCTAATTGGATGAATTTGACTATATAGTTATGGATTCTCATAACATAGATGTTAAATTAGATGATGAAGCACTACTACGAAAAAAAATAATAATAACAGGACAATAATAACGGTGGTTTGAGAACCGTTGTCAAATGCGTGAAAATTAATGGGCGGGAGAGTTTAGATAACGGTTCTAGTTCAAAAATGTTATTAAAAGGAAACGTTAAAATTTACACGGATGTTTTAATAACGATTTTATTTAAACCGTTATTAAAAGAGGTTTAAACGACGGTTCATATTAGAACCGTTGTCAAAAGGCCAAATATTTTAATAATGGTTCCTGGAAGAACCATTATTAAAAGGTGTTTTAATAACGGTTCTCTTAGTAACAAAAGTTTCAGACTCTCTGCACCTTCGTTCTCTTGCTCTCCTTCTCCTTGCAAACCCTTGCACCACCACACCGTGCACCACCACTCCGGCTCCTCTCAAGTAAGGGAAACCCTCGCACCACCAACTCTCCACCACGCCTCTGCCATTGTCGGCTCTGCATGTGTGTGCTGTCATTGTTCCGAAGCTAGCTAGCCAGCACGTGCACCTTCATCCTCTATCGTGTTTGAAGCCCTTGCCTCTCTCAACTTGCTCACCGTCATGTTTTAGCTAGCTCACTTTATGTATGTGTTTGTTCTTCCTCTCATAAATTTTTATCTACTTATATATGTGTGTGTGTGTGTGTGTGTGTGTGTGTGTATATATATATATAAATGCATGCATGTTGCTAGAGGGTTTTGTTTGTTTGTTATTGAAAGATTGCGGTTTGTCGTTTGAAAATGTATTGTTGAATGTGTTGGCTGAAAATTTTGCAGGAGCATATTTGGCAGGAAATCACGGTAAATATGCTATTTTATGTAATCATTTTTTTATGTCAAATGTTATTAATATTATTACATTAACATCGGTATACATCTACATGTCTTATTTTGCAGAGAGTGTTCAATGTCCCAGAGAGTAGGAAGAAATGGCTTCTTAGACATTGTGGGGAGCGTCTAAGAACCTTTAGATCATATTTAGCTAGTGGAAAAATGTATAGAAAGAGGGATGGTTCTCTACAACAGAACCCACCCAAACGATACGGTTTCATCAATCAAGAAAGTTGGAACCAATTCATTGCTTATCGTCTTATGGGGGATTTTAAGGTACTTGTTAGATAACAATTAAAATTTTTTTATCAATTCCAGTATTATGCTTAATATTGAAATAACCATGTCATTATGTTTTGGCTTGTCACATAGGAAAAAAGTACCCAAAATAAAGAGATTGCGAAGGAAAATAAATACTGGCATAATATGGCTCGCAAAGGCTATGCGGGCCTTGAAGAGGAGTTGGTATGCATTTTGTGATTATCTATTTACATGTAAATGTCGAATTTTATAATAATATTCTTAATTAAGAATATTTTTTTATTTTTAGCTCTTAGCCCAAGACTTGGACCAATGTACCTCGTCCATCAATATTGGTACATTATGGAAGAAGGTTAGAGCAACAAGAGATGGATATATTAATGAATATGTTGATGTTGCAGCTAAAAAAATTGTAAGTTTGTAGATATCTAAAACCCTACTTAGTTTTCTTTTAGAAAACTATTATATTATGATTATTCCTATAAGTTAAATTTACATATATTATATACATTACATGACGAACTTGAAATGCCAAATGGTGAGGAGGTGGACCAATATTGCATTGTGTCCCATGCTACTGGAATTGTAGAACACCCTGGAAGACACAGGGGCCTTGAATTGGGTGTTACGAGAACGAGCATATGTGGTCGATCTTGTGGTTCTTGTAGCACTAATGAGCAAGTCGCCACCCTCACCCAAAAATTGAACATGGCATTTGAACGGATGGCAACAATGGAGCAAGAGTTGTCATTTATTAAATCTCAAGGGTATAAGCCATCCGATTCAATAGACCATGATCAGCTTCACATACCTAATGTAAATAGCGTCAGAGATAGTTGTGGAGCTAATGCATTTCTTTCTACTCTTCCCGAGGTAAGCATTACAAACTATGAATTGTTATTAAATGTATTCAGTGTAATAAATTATTAATAATGTGTAATATTTTTTTTTAGGGTTTGCATAAATGTGACTTATTAGCGAATGACCTTTCAACAACTTTCGCGAAAGGAAGGGTTCGCATCAGTCACAGTACCAAAATGCAAACAATCCATGGGTACAATTTAGCCCTAAATACAAGGTCGGTGAGTATTGACACTCCAATCATTGGTAGTGCGCACTTGCCTTGTTATAAAGAGGGTGATGAGGCAACCACAGTACTAGAAGCTCATGGAAGCTTCGTGGCTTGGCCTGCAGATCAAATACGTCTCACTACTGAAGAGGTATTGACATTTGACATCTTCATTAGACCTTGTTTAGTAGTTATACTATTTATACCTTTTTCATATATATATATTTATATGCTCAATATATATTTTAATTAATATTAACAAAAAAGGAATAAAAAAAGAAGACTGCTTTTCCTAATAAAACCAAGAGAGGTACTAGCAGAACAAGCAACACAAAACAGGGCGCTGCTAAAGGAAAGAGAGCTAAATCTGAAAAATCAATTGCCCCACAAAAGATTCCTTCTTCAGATCAGCAAAGACAACCTCCACCAGCATTAGCTTTATTATATTTTTATGCCCAAAAATACCTCAGGGACATTTATATTTTCATTGATTGTCATCCTGAGTATATTGGGAGGGACGATGCTACTTACATGGTATTGACGGTTGACATAAGCGACATTTATAATCAGGAATGGATGTCAACCATGAGTGTCACCGTCTATGTCACGTAAGTATTATTTCATTTTAAGATTTTAGTACTCTTAACTTGTACAACTGATATGAGTTATTAGTTATTAACAAATATGCATTGTTTTTGTCGTCCATAGGTTGGTAGCTACTCGAGCTGCGATGGAGGAAATGTTGTCCTCTATTGTGTTTGTGTGCCCATACTACATAGCTGACGGTAGTACAATAAGAGAGGGTAGGCACATAAACTATTTAGCGGATCACATTTTGATTGAGGGACACAACAAACTCTATCTCATTCCTCACCTCGCAACTAAACATTGGGTTTTGTACGCCGTCCGACCTGATCTTAATAAAGTCTATGTGTTTGATTCCCTTCGAACCTATGACGTGCCTTTTGAAGTCGCTCATCGTGGTGGGAAGGAATTTATCGACATGTTAGTATACTTTTCACTTCTTACTTCATTAGCTTATTTATACATATATTCTACTAGCTTTCATTATTTGATGTATATATGCGTACTTACAATATTGTGTATCCAACTCTATTTATTAGGGCACTACGGACAGCGTATCAAAGGAGAGGTGGGAATGGTGTCCCAAACCCAAAGAATGTTCAATATGAGCCTGTCATAGTAAGTAGGAAGACAACTATTTCGTATTTTATTTTAATTAAAATTAATATCTAATAGTTAGAGAGCTAACTGAATTCATTTGACAGTGTCCACAACTAGCAAAACGACAATGATTGTGGATACTATGTATGTAGAACAATGGATCTGATAGTCCAAAATAGATCGGTCAACATAGATCCAAGCCATGTACGTTTTCTTTTCAATATTTTTCCATTAATGAATCATGACATATATGTTTGGTACTTGACGTAAGAACTAACTGTATATTAATCGAAACTTGGGCATTGTAGTTTTTCACAGATGATTATGCACAATGCCAGCAATACAATGTTGAATAAATTGATGAAGTGAGAGAACAATGGGCCTAGCATGTGCACTCATTCATTCGGTATTAGGTAGAGATCTATATATTCTACATGCATGTTCAGGTTTGTATTTTTTCTATGTCTTTAAATCTTCTAGGCTAGATTTATGAACATTTTACTTTGGGGTGTAGAGCTACTAAGTTGTGGTATGTCTACTAATTTTGATTCTTGAGTATATATGTCTGGTGTATTAAGACATGCATATTAACTAGGGATTTATTGAAATTATGGTGTGATTGCATATTTGTTATGAATTGATGTTGTTTTACAATGCAGATTTGGTAATGATTTGAACATACAACTGTGTATGTGGGCAGAAACAAAACTGCAAAAACTTTAAAAAAAACTATAGTTTTAATAACGGTTCTTATGAAAACCATTATTAAAACCTAGGTTTTAAGAACCGTTATTAAAAATGTACACTTAATCTCAAATTTATACCCATTTAATACATATTAGGGTTTAATAAATGCCTAAATAATGTCAGAAAGTGTAATTAGATGATATTTTAACAATGGTTTTTGTAGTAACCGTTATTAAAACCCCTTTTTTAACAATGGTTTTTCTTAAAATCCATTATTAAACATACAGTTTAGGCTCATATTGGCGAGTTTTTTTTATATTTTTGATAACGGTTATGAACCGTTATTAAAGATTTAATAAAGGGCATTTTAATAACGGTTGAAAACCGTTATTAAAACTATAAAATAACCGTTATTAAAACTACTTTTCGGGGTAGTGAAGAGTTGGCTATTATGTTGTTATGATCTTTACTTGTAAGTTTTAAGCATTTTTCATGAGACTATTTTGTATGGGAAGGATAAGGTAGTCCTTAAGGATGTGAAATCCACCCTCCTATAATGGTAGTTGATTGATAGTAAGTTAACTGATAGTGGTAATTCTTTGGGTTCATATAGTGAGGGATTGGTAGCCAGGGGTGGACACAAAAGTGAGGGTCTGATGACTATAAGAAGTCCAGATCTAAATCAAAGAGTTGGCCGAAGAATGTGACATACTATGGGTGTCACAAGGAGAAATTTAGGAAGCTTTTTCCTAACAAAAAGCCCAATGCTACATCTGGTGAGTCATCTAGTGCAAATAATGATGTTGTAGTCTTCCATGGTGATAGTGATGGATATGTCTTATTAGAAATCGATAGATAAAACAAGATCAGTGATAGATGGATCTTGGGTTCTGAGTGCTCTTATCATATGTCTCAACTATAGTTGGTTTCAGACATTCGAGGTGACTTAGGGTGGAGTTGTCTTGATGGAAAACGATGCTACTTGCATAGTTACTAGGATTGGGATGGTGACGGTGAGGATGCATGATGGTGTGGTTAGGACACTGTCTAACATGAGACATATCCCAGAGATATATCTTATCGGCCATTGAAAGATAGAACAAGATCAGTGATAGATGGATCTTAGATTCTAGGTGCTCTTATCATATGTCCTAACTAGAGTTGGTTTCGAACATTCGAGGTGACTCGGGGGGGGGAGTTGTCTTGATGGGAAACAGTGTTGCTTGCAAATTTTCTAGTATTGGGATAGTGAAGGTGATGATGCATGATGGTATGGTCATGATACTATCGAATGTAAGACATATCCTAGAGATGACTAAGAACCTCATATATTTGGGTTCCTTAGATTGTAATGGGTGCCGGTGTGTTATTGAAGATAGTACCCTAAGACTTACAAAAGGGGCTTTGGTGGTGATAAAAAGGAAAGCATGTCGAAATATTGTATGAGTTGGTGCAATCCACTATTATAGGGATAGCAGCTATGACATCATCGAGGTTGTCAAACTTGGATGTTATGAAAATTTGACACATGAGACTAGGACACATGAGTGTCAAGGGTCTGACTAAGCTATGTAAGAGTGGGCTACTAGATGAAAATAATGTAAGTACTATGGACTTTTTTAGAGGTCTTTACATGTTATGAGTTACAAATATTGTGTCAGATTGGAGAATTGTGAGTTTTAATTGGGTATTTAAGCACAACATAACATTGTGTTGGTTTGTTCATGTGTTGGAAAAGTTTGATGTAATTTAGAGTTTTTATGTGAGAAACACTAGGGGGTGGGGCGTGTTAATAAATATGGATCATTTTTTTTCTTTTACAAAATTCTTAATGTATTTTTCACAAAATTATAAATTAAAGAAATAAATACGAGGGTCCAATGTTTTCTAAACAAGAACTTTGTTATATATATATATATATTTCTGAAACACATTGTTTTGTTTCATAGGGTTTTTCCTTATATAAAAGGAGACATGTGAAACCCCTAGTCGTCTAGAGTCATGTGTTCCAACTTTTTCTTGTTCTCCATAGTATTCTCCCTTCAAAGAGAATTATATAATTGTGTAATTGAGTGATTGATCGATTTAATCATATTGTAATTATGCAAGAGCACGACTAAAGATCCCTACTTTTTTTTTTGAATTGTTCTATTTTCTGTGTGAGTTTTTAATTATACATAATCTTGTTAATATCAAGTTGGTGTGAATCTCTCTAAATCCATACTATTTCCACAACAGTTACCTTCATAAGCTCAATCACCATACTTGTTCCTAAGATATATACTTCTATTCTTGCACTTTTAGTTATTAGTCCTCAAATGGAAAATAGTGGTTATTACAGTCCTACAACATGGTGGTATCAACTTTAGCTTTCTAAAGCCATAAAACTTGGTCTCCTAGAAGCAAATCATTAAAATCAATAAAACATTTTCTCTTCTAGGTTGAAGATATTATAGGATGGGCTCATAGCTAACTTGCATTAGATGCCCAAGAATCTAGCTATCATATGTTAATTATATAAACATAATGTCATGGTCGATCAAACTATACTCTCTCCATCCACAAATAAATATTGTTTATGTCGATTTCATAGGTTAATAAACATAACAAAGTTTATTAAAAATTTAACTTATTTTTCTAAGTGTGCATATGTATCATAATGAAAACAAAAGCATTCAATACATAACTAAGTCAAATAGTGCTAAGAGGATCAAACTTACAAATCATATCCCAAGCACAAGCCAAAGATCAACAAGGAAAGCAGAATAAGACTCTAGCTTCAAGTACTTTAATTTTATATGTAAAAAACACAAATCATAAAGGGATAATTAAGGGTGCTCAATAAACCAATATATACTCAAGCGTCAAGAGTATGTTATAATCTTAAGTTTTATATACATATGATTTATATATTGAGCATTTATATTTTCAATGATTTGATATTTATAATCCCATTCAAAAATTATTTTGAAATATCTAAAAGTGATTCCAAGTATAAAAATATTTTCAAGTATTTGTGCAAAAGGTTGTCTTAAATTGATTTTATTAAAGAGCTTTTGCCTATAAAATGACTTGAAAAGTTCACCATAAATTATATAGACATTATTTATGGTTGAATACCATTTCTTTGGTAAGAGTAAGAAGCCTATTTTATAGAAGAAGAAAAAATGGCACTCAATTTTGAGCTTTTTATGTCTTTTTTTAAGGTGTGTAGTATTACAAATTGGTTGACCAATTGAATGGTTTCCAATCGGTTGAATGGTTTGAAAACCAATCGACTACTTTTCTCCCCAAAAAAATATTTGTTTTTTACTCTCGGTTTCAACACATCAACTAGTTAGTGAAACTAATTAACTGGTCTGAGCATTTCTAAGAGTTTCTGCCATTAGGAATTCATATTTTAGAGTACTTTCTACATCCAACACCTAGTGCTGAATTCTCTCATCTTTTGACACTATAAATAATATTTGTTAGACTTTAATAAAAGGCATATGAGGGTAACACGACTCTTTTACAATCATCATTTTTATATCTCACAAAAATCCAATAGAGTTTTGATTTCACGCCTTTAAATATAAATCAAACTTCTTTAATACTTAATTTGTTCTATTTTTGTATTTTTTGAGGAATCATTTATAAATACAATAACACAATTTAAAATTCATTATTAATAGGTTGTGTGTATTTAGAATTTCTGAAAAGGTTACTGGATTTTTATATCCATAAATTTAGAGAGATTAACTATGTAAATATATAAATCATCTCTTAGAGAGGTCATAGAAAATAGTTTTAAACTAACCTATAAACTGGTAAAAAATAATTAATCCATTAGATTTTTTTAAAAAAAGAAAGAGTGATACTGATTAACAAATCAATGAAATAAAAATTAGGTTGTAAGCAATTTTGTGTCTAGCCAAACCCGCAACTAATATTCAAACAGAGAGAAGTCATTTTATAGGTGCATTATTAGAGAGAGGTGAAAAAACGCCCCTCCAAAACTTTTCAACTTCTTTCCCTTGCTTGTGTGTGCCTCGTTTTAGCGAAAAGCAAATCAGAGTCACGCTCTACATCACTCCACCCTCCTTAATTAGTTTAAGCTCCCCCTTCATGCATTGGCCGGGTCGGGTATATATCTATATATATGTGTGTGTGTGTTGCAATATCGTCGATCAGACACAACTCAAAACAAAACAGAGTAGCTAATGCATATGTTTTAACTAAAAATAATAATAATAATAATAATCTGTCAGTATATATTACTTACTGCTTCCTAGCTAGCTGGCTACAATCAAGTTGAGAATTTTGAGAGACAGTCGGAGGGAAGATCGGAGAGGACAGGGAGAGAAATTTGGAGTTTAAGAGAGAGAAATGGAACGTGGAGGAGTATCAGGAGGCTTCCATGGCTACCTCAAGGTCCAATGTCAAACAGGCGCCAGCGTCGCCGTTGCTGCCGCTGGTATGTGCGCCCCCCCCCCTCCCGGCCAGTACTTCCATATACTCCGGTCGTTAAACTTATTGGCATATCTCTATACATATTTTATATTTTTTTTCTTCCTTTGAATCGCACACTGGCTGGTAAGTAATTACTAAGTCTGCGTGCGTATGTGTTTTCATATATGTGTGTGTGTGTGTGTAATTATTTTTCAAGGGAAAAAAAATTGTAGATTAATATGAACATTACTTTTTACTGTTTTTCCATTTCTTCGATTAATTCTTCTGCCTGACTAATACGAAGTCATGCATAGAGTTTATTCATAGGATATTAGTAAATAAATACAGCTGCTGCCGTTCTGCATGAAGCTAGAAACCCATGAGCTAGCTAGCCTGCTCATATATGTGTGCATGCGTTCTCTCCGTCACATGATGAAGCTGAATTCAATTATTGCCATATTACCAGACACCCCTAGCTACCTGGTAGTACCTGCCATTATTTTCTCTTAATTAAGGCAACGGATGAATCGCAGCAGCTAGAAGTTTTGTTTGATTAAATTAGCTTTCACTTTCTTAGTTTAAAAGCATTAGTTTGCGAACTTAATGGTTGGTTTAATTTACAAAGGGAGTCCAATCGGCAAATGGCGAGCATGCACTGTTCGATTTCCTTCGTCACTTTTCTGTTCCACGTGTCACTCATGCACCTCCCTCGCCAGCTTGTCGAGTCCTCCCCCTCCTTCCAATAATAACTGTCAAAGACTCTGATCAAGTTTCGAAGCTTAGGCCATTTTTTTTTTTTGGAAAGCGTTTTTGTTTGAACTCAAAAAGCTGTAATACTCAAGTAATTGTTTCAATTATAATTTCTATTTATAAATAAGTTTGTTTTTTTTTTAGTTTTGAAATAATGCAAATAATTAATAACTTACACTTAACATCGACTATTCCTCTGCCCTCTAAATAAATTAAGTCTCAGCTTGGTTCGTGAAATTCTTTTGGTTACAACTCGTAACTATATCTTTCAAACAGTCGATTCTAACCGAGGGGTATTCCTTTCAAAACCTACGTATTCATATCAGCTACGTTGAAATTGGATAAACATTTTCTGCGTATAAAAATTACATTTAATTAAGCTCATATTTAAAATTACTTATTCAATATAATTATTTATTTACAAAAAATTCTAAACTAAATAATTACTCCATTCGTGTCAAAAATATAAGTTATTATATTAGTTTATATACTTTTAAATAAAACTAATAAAAATAGTCTTAAAATTATACGTATATCATTTATTGAACAATAAACAAGAATTTAATATATATATATATATATATATATATATATATATATATAATTAAAAAAAAGAGTAAGGATAAAAATGTAGAGTATGTTTAACTTTTCTAAAATGATATTTTTTCATACAAAAGTTTAATAACAAAAAAACTTTTTCTTTATGCGAATTGAGTATTTCATGTAGCTTCAAACAAGCATAAAGGTATTCGTTACATATATATACTCTTTGTAATTAGAATCCTTTTAACCTAATTAAATGGCACCGAAAAAATTTAGGACATTTTCTTCATTTTATACTTTCTTGTCCCAAAACTTGTCGGATATGATTCAATCAAAATTGAAAACACATTAAATCAAATTTTTGAAGGAAAAAAGGAGTGTTCACAGTGATCTTGTGTACTTTAATTATCTATCACTAATTTTTTCCTTTTTTTATTATTACTCTGTTATTTTTTTGTGAACTATATTCATTTGGAGATTTTTATTAATTTATATAGTCATATATGAAGTTGAAAGGGCACAAAAAATATATGTACACAACAAGACAATACTAATAAATATAAAATATTTTAAGGATTTTTTTGCAAGTATTACAATATTTGGCCCAATATTTTTTGTGTATTATTTTCAACATTATAATTATGTTTCCTTCTCATTTTTATGTAGTTTTACTTCAATTTCTTAATGGTGAATTGGTACTTAAGTAGAATTAGAAAGTTGATTGGTATTCACTACCTTTCTTTTTGGCTACAAAAGTGAATAATAGATAAAATAAATGAGAATGTGAATGTGCCTGAATAAATTTTACTCACCATAAAACATGAAACATGTCCTTGATTGACCATGAAATATAAGCATAACGGATCATGAAGCATGGTATCAATGAAAAATGTTTGCATCGATTCCAAATACAAGTCTCTTTGTATTTAAAAAAAGTTTAAATATTAATATCTTTTAAATTTTTAATAATAAAATATTATAGAAAATAATATTATTAAAGTATTCTTTAATACGCCTATAATAATTATATTTTTACTATAATTTAATAAACTTTAATAGTCAAAAGTTTATTTAAAAAAAATACAGTAATATATATTTTAAATTGGGAGAGCTCTAAATTTTATCCTTATATCTATTAGACATAATTTATGACATAAATTATAATCAAAATAATATGTGTATAATTCATGCACGATCTAAACAAAAATGTGTGAAACCATAATACACATTATAAACATTCAATATGCAGAATTCAACTATATAATGCTTATTACGAATCTTTGAAACATAATTCTAGCTATTGAAGGTAAATTCACAATTTGTGGTCATTGAAGTTGAATTTTACGGTTCTACAACCTATTTCCTCAAAGTCGATGGTCCATGCTTATTATGAGTAATGGAAATAGTGACCTTCCTTAGATTTCTTCTTCTTCTCTTATTTCACATAAAATCACCAAAAATTGAAGAAGAAGCCTATTTACTATCTAATGGATGTATGTGTGTATATGTTCAAATGTGCATTCCTTTTGTTCCGTAGAAAGAGAAGAATGCACACACACCTTTTGTGCACTCAAAAAATGATGTGCAAATGTGAAGTTGGTTATTGTAATCAATGTTGCAGTTTCCCACTTAATTTTAAATTTTAGAATTTGAGATAGATAAATTAAATAGTTAATTTATTATCTCCTTTATTTCATTATCATATGACATATACATGCTTACATCCATATTTATTTAATTCTAATTTTGTCATCAATAATTAGATAGAGAGATATCAAGTTAGACTTAATTACTAATATATTACTATATAATATAAACTTTATGATCAAACATAATATCTAATTTAATATTCAACATACCAAGGGTTAATATATACATAAAGTATAAAATATTTTTTTTATTAAATAATAACAATAATTTTATAAAACTAAAATATATATTAATATTCTCACACTTGGTCCATATAAATTAGATTTTCAACATGGTCTCCTTATGTTAGTACAAGTCAAATAATGAAACTAATATACAGATCATGGTGACAAACTTTTTACATTTCAAATTTATCTTCCATTTATCACAATGCACTAATTTCACCCATAATTTTAACTTTATGAATAAACCCAATGTTTATTCAAGGTTCTTCACTTAATGTGTTATTACTTAATAAATCATATGTATACAAACCAAATAAGAAGAAAATATGGGTTTATTTAGAAACATCATTAAATATCATAAGAATACAATCATATAGTGGGTCTAACACCCATATTGCACACATGATCCTTAAACTTTCTTGGTAGCATGCTCTTAGTTAAAGAATTAACTAACATACAATTAGTTCTCATGTGTTGTAAGACCACTTATCTTTTTGAAATACATTCCTTTATCTTCAAATACTTAATGTTTATGCTCTTGGCATGACTATAAATTTATTTGTTTCTTAAGATAAAGATGATAGCTAAATTGTTACACTTAAGCATCAAAGGTTTAGAAACAAAATCCACTCTTTTAAGACCTAATACAAAATTTCTTAACCACACACTATGCTTTGTGGCTTCAAATGATGATATGAGTTTTACTTCCATTGTAGAGGTGGCATGCAATCCTGCTTTTTTCTTTTCCATAGTATTGCTCCACTAGCTAGTAGGCATCCAAATAACTTACTACCTCTAAATACATGAGCATATAGTCCTTAGTTTCCTTTAGATACCTCATAAAATTCTTTAGAGCTTTCTAGTGGTCAAATCCTGGATTTCTCTGGTAATGCCCTAATAATCCAACAATATATGTAATGCTAGGTCTTTTGCATACCTAAGAATACATAAGGATTCCAACTACAAAAGTATATGGGATGTTCTTCATTCAATCTCTCTCTAAGTCATTCTTAAGACATTAACTTAACTATAATTTGTCACCTTTAACAATAAGAGCCACAGTTGGTGTATAATCTACCAACTTGTATCTTTCTAACACTTATTGATATATGCTTCTTCAGATGATCCTAGTCTCCCTTGGGTTCTATCTTAATGAATATTAATATCAATGACATAAGATTCATCACTCATATCTTTCATATTAAATTTGTTAGAAAGAAATTGTTTCACCTTATATTGCATCCCTTTATCATTGCATGCAAGTAGAATCTCATCTACATATAAAACCAAGAAACAAAATTTACTCCCATTAACCTTGATATATGTACACTGATCCATGGAATTCTCTTTAAATCTAAGTGAAGAAATGACACCATGGAACTTTAGATACCATTGTTGATAAGCTTATTTTAATTCATATATGGGTTTCTTAAGCTTGCATATAAGATTATGTCTTTGTGAGAGGAGAAACCTTTAGGTTGTTTTATGTAGACCTCCTCATTAAGCTCACCATTTAAAAATTCCATTTTCACATCCATTTTTTGTACTTAAAAATCAAAATGAGCTACTAATGCCATAACTTTGCGTAGGAAATCTTTAGTGGACACAAGAGAGAAAGTCTCCTTATAATCCTCACCCTCTCTTTGAGTGAACCCTTTAGCAACCAGTCTAGCTTTATACTAATCAATGTTTCTTGATGCTTCTCTCTTGGTCTTATAGACCCACTTATAGTCAATAGGCTTAGCTCCATCAAGTAAAGGTACAAGGTCCCAAACTTCATTAACCTTTATGGAATGCGTCTCTTCCTTCATGGGATCATACAATAACTTATATTTTGAACTATTCATAACTTGTGAAAAGGTTTTAGGATCATAAAAAAATAAATGTCATAGTTAGACTCTTATAAGTACACATAATAATCACTAGGGATAGCTGACCTTCTTTTCTTGGTCGATCTTCTTAAAGATGGCCCAACATCCTCTAGAGTAGTTTACTCAATAGCTAATTGTTCAACAATTTTAGGAAGTTCTTGAATAACCTGATCTATTAGATTTATATCACCATCTTGTGGAGCCTCATTAACTTGTTATTCAACCATGATTGGAAGCAGAATATGGAATACAAAAGCCACTCTATCACATGAGGTGAAAACTTATTTTACCGAATGAAAAGATTCAAGAACTGGATTTCTAATTTGATCACTTGCACTAATTAAGCTATCCTCAAGAAATTTAGCATTTTTGACTCCATAAATCTTGTGCTATGTGATGGACAGTAGAACCTATAACCTTTAGACCTTTCAACACATCCAACAAAATATCCACTTATGGTCCTTAGGTCTATCTTACTTTCATGTGGATTATAGATTCTCACTTCAAAGAGAGAACCCCAAAATCTCATATGTTTTAATCTTGGGTTCCAATCCTAAAAAAGCTCAAATGGTGTCTTCAGTACCACTTTGGTTGGAATTCAGTTTAAAATATAAACTATTGTCTTAAGTGCTTCATTCCACAAAGATCTAGGAAGATTGGAGATTCTAAGCATACTTTGCACCATATCTAATAATGTTTTGTTTCTTCTCTTAGCTACTCCATTTTGGTCTGGTAAACTAGGCATAGTGTATTGAAAAACTAGTCCATTCTCTTGAAGAAACTAAGTAAATGGTCCATGTGTTTGTCCATCCTTAGTGTACCTACCATAGTAGTGTCCACCTCCATTAGACCTCACGATTGTAATTTTATTATCACATTATTTCTATACCTTAGCTTTGAATACTTTAAAATCATCTTACACTTCATAATTATTGTTTAGCAAGTAGAGACACATGTATCATGAATAATTATCAATAAATGAGATGAAGTATCTCTAACTATGTGAGTCCATATCATGTCTACATATATTGCTATGTATAATCTCAAGTAGTTGAAAATTCCTATTGGTACATCTTTTAGACTTGTTTGTTTGTTTACCCTTTATACAAGTGCTAAAGTTGGTAACATCTAGAGCACTCAGGATTCCATCATTCACTAATTTACTTATTTTGTCAGTGGACATGTGACCTAATCTTTTGTACCAAAACATTATTCATACCACATCTTTTTGAACTAATGTTCAATTTCATTGCAATATTTAAATCATCATACACTAAATCATTAGAGTAAAGACCGTCAGACAATGTACCATACCCAACACAATTTGCTTCATAAAATAAACTAACTAAATTTTCTTTGAAAAAAATGAGTATTCGAATGGTAAAAGTCTTGAAATAGAAATCAATTTTCTACTAAAAATTAAAACATAAAATGTCTTGTCTAGAATTAATAAATGACTACTAGAGAGAACAAGTCAACATGAGCCTATCCCTTAAATTGCTAAATGTATCTTGCTATCGGTAAAGATACTTTGTTCATTATCCACTGATTCCCTCATCCTTACCATAACTTACATGGAATTGCAAACACAGATTGTTTAACTAGATTCAATTCATCAATTTTTATGATTTGTATCTATTGTATGAGATTCAAAACATACCAAAGAGGTTATATTACCTTTCTTACAAGTTAGACTTTATACTTAATGCAATCCCTCTTCGTATGTCCCTTCTTCTTATAAATGAACACTTATATTGCTTATTTATCTCACCTTAGGGTGGTATATTGCCTTTAATCCTTTTTGGTCTACTTTCCTCTTGCTTTCCTTACTCTTTGTTGTCATCATCATTGTCTCCCTATGATCCATCAAAAGTCTTTTCTTCTCTTGTACACACACAGTCATGAGTTTATTGATTGACCGTTTCTCCTTTATGTGTGGTAGGTGATTTTGAATGATGTATATTCCTTTAGGAGCGTATTCAATATGAATTGAACAAGGAAAAAATTATAAATGTCAACCTCTAGGGACTTTAGTTGTGTTGCCAAATCCCTCATCTTCATGATGTGCTCATGTACACCCTTGATAGTATCAAGCTTCATGGATGAAAACTTCATTATCAATATACTAGCTAAGGCCTTGTTAGATTGGATGAATTGTTCATCTATAGCCTTTACTAAGTTATTGACATCTTGATGGTGATCAACATAGCCTCTGATGGAAGAAGACATCTTTATCTTTATGTACATTCAACTAATGTGATTGGCTTTCACCCATCACTCATGTGCAACATTTTCCTCATCAATGCTTTCCTCAGTTATCAAAGGCTTTGGATACTCAATAGCCTTATTCATGTGACAACAACTAAGATTTAGGAGAATCCTCTCCTTCCAAACCTTAGTGTTATCCCCTTTCAACTTGGGGATCTTAATGTTAAGATTGGATATCAAACATGAGCTAGGACAATTTACTACAAAATTTAAATATACATACATACTTATGATTAATTTGAAGCGAAAAATACTTATATACACACTCTATCAATGTAGAATATATCAAAACTCAACTAGCATGAATCAAAAGATGTTAAAACTTCTTGTGGGCTAAGTATTTAACCCATATAGAATCATGCAACTCAATATTAAAAATATTAAGTCATCCCCTAACTTTCAATCCTTGTGGGCAAATTAAGAATAATGACTTAACATTTTAATCCAACATACTTCGTATATGCTAATGAATGGTCATGTGGAACTACACCTATTATATATGCTAATGAATGGTCATGCAATCTAGATGTGAGCAAGTAAACAAATAAATGCACAGTTGTCCATAATTAGAATTGCTATGGTTAAGTCCTAATCATTTTAATCATGTTAATCACATATGATACATGCTTTATTTAATACAACTTCTCCAAATATGACCTTAATATGCATAGGAACACAACTATAACATAAAGAATAGCAGTCAAAATGAAAAATAAAAAACACGGGGCACCTATGTTTATAAAACATGCCTGTGTTTTTCCTTATATCCAAAGATTACCAAAATCTAGATAAAAAACACGACCTCCTATGTTTCAGAAACATGATCTATGTTTGTTTTTTTAGACACCTAGGTTGAGAGTAAGAAATAAAACATGACTCGCCTGTGTTAAGAAACACAAACCATGTTTCTTCTTTGTGAAGAACAGTTTCGCTATTTTCTAAAACTCGACCATACCAACATACAAAATATGATTACATTAACTCAAATCTCTCAAAACAGAGACAGTTATGGCTTTGATACCAAATGTTAGACATAAATTATAATTCATGCATGATCTAGATAAAAATGTGTGAAGCCCTAGTACACTTATAAACATTCAATATGTGGAATTCAATTATATAATTCTTATTATGGATATTTTTGATACGTACCTCTAGTCATTGATATAATTAAATGCACTGAATTCACAATTAGTAATCACCGGTGTCGAATTTTATAGTTTCATTCTCTCTTTCTTTAAATCCGATGGTGTGTGCTTGTTACGAGAAATGAAAATAACATCCTTCCATAAATTTCTTATTCTTTTATTTCACATAGATTTCACCAAGAAATTAAAGAAGAAGCCTCTTTACACTCTAATGGATGTATGTGTGTATAGGTTCAAAAGGGGATTCCTTTTGTTCCGCATAAAGAGAAGAATGCACACGACACCCATTGTGCACTCAAAAAATGACGCGCAAGTGTGAAGTTGGTTATTGTATCCAACTTTGCATTTTTCCCTCTTAATTTTCAATTTTAGAATTTGAGATTAATAAATTTATTATCTCTTTTATTTCTTTATCATATCATACACACTTACTAACATCCATACTTAATTCTAATTCTAACAATAAAAATTAGATAGAGAGATAAAATGTTAAGCTTAATTACTAACATATTACTATATAATAAAAGTTTTATGACCAAACTTTATATTTAATTTAATATGGACCACATCAAATGTTATTATATACTTATAATATATAATACTATCTTTATAAAATAATAACAATAATTTTATAAAAACTAAAAAATATATTAACAATATCATCTTTGTATTATTTACCATATGTCACTTATTTCCTGCTCTTATTTATTTATCTATTTAATAAACAATAAAATATTCATTTCCGTTGGACTGCATGTATATGTCAACGCACGAATATCCGACAGATATGACACTAACATCGGCCGAAATGAACCACAACAACAATCATCACAACCACCACTATCCTTCACTCCATTCCGATCAGCTCAACCACAGCCACGAAAATCACACCACCACCACCACCAACAACCACCACCCTTCTAACATGTCAACACAACTCCCAGCTGCTCCACCTGCAGGCCCTGACCATGCCGTCGATGCAGAATGCACAGTCCGTGAACAAGACCGCTTCATGCCCATTGCCAATGTCATTCGCATCATGCGCAAGATCCTGCCACCCCACGCCAAGATCTCCGACGACGCCAAAGAAACAATCCAAGAATGTGTGTCCGAATACATCAGCTTCATTACAGGGGAAGCCAATGAGAGGTGCCAGAGGGAGCAGCGCAAGACTATTACTGCTGAAGATGTACTTTGGGCTATGAGTAAGCTAGGCTTTGATGATTATATTGAGCCGCTCACCTTATACTTGCATCGCTATCGGGAGTTGGAGGCAGGCGATCGCGGTGCTATTAGGAGTAGTGCCGAGCCTTTGATGAAAAGGGCTTTTGAATTTGGCACTGGTGGTGCTCCGGTACCGACGCAGCCTTCGTCTTTGGCAGCTGCTGTTACATTTGCTCCTCCTCCTCCTCTCTTTCATATAGGACATCATCATCATCATCACCCTTATTTTGGTCATCCACCGCCGCTTCCTCCTGCCATTGCCACCATGAATGGTTTTATCAAGGATGGTAACGGTGCTACTGTTAGTTCTCATGGACATGCTGGAGCCGAAACTAGGACTAATGGTAATTCTAACTCTCGGCAGGCTTCTGGTCGTGTTGTGGGTCAGCTGTTTTGAGCTTTATGGGCCGCAGGTTGTATGGATTAATATGTGCTAATTTTCTCGTGTTTTGAGTTAGGCAAATTCATGGGTCAAGGTTTAAAATTGATGACCGCATGCGGTGTCCTTTGTCATTGCCAGTGTGAATGTTCTTAATTATTGAACCAACTTAATGTCATTGCATCCTCAAGTTAGTTTCTCCTGTTTTTAATTGCTAGCTCATATATATATATAATAAATGTTATTATACAGTTGTTTGTTCCCATCAAGCAACTCATATATGATTCGTACAACTACGCAATTATGCAATAGTACACTGGAACCCGAGATCCTGTGGGAAAAAATAAAGTTGCCATGCATGTGCATGCCCAGATCTGAATCAACGAGCCAGAGTAGCGTACGCAATTGCAGTTGCCACGCTATATATGCACGGTACACGTCTGTTTATCCCATTCAAAATAAAGAAACGACAGTCGACAAATTTGATTATGTACTTAAAACTGTTAGAAAATTTTGGTGCAATGAGATTAAACCTGTAAATAAACATATAGAAATTGTGTTGCTATTTGACCTATTCATGGTTTGAACCTATGTACTAATAAGCAACTATGTCGGGAATGCATCTTCGGTAACGGTTCACAGAAAAATTAGATAAAGCTAAAATTTGAAAATTTGATAAAAAAAAAAGAGAAGTACATATTTTGGAGAAAGATGATCACTTCATATTATGTTGTGTGTAGAAAATTAGAGTGATATGGGTTATCACCAAGCCAAGACATCTTGCGCAAAGAACAGACCCAAGAATATAGGCCGAACACCAAGAATAAAACCTTGAGGTCTGGGGCCTAGAGATCGAGCTAACGTAGATATTGGGATGCTGAAGACTCAAGGCTCTTGAGTCATACAGGCCCAACAGCCATAAATGGCCCATGAAGGTTACTCTTTCCATTTCCTTGCTGGACTTACCCCCTATAAATAGAAGACACAATTAACCATATATAAGGCATATTATAACACACAAAAGAGCCTTTCATTCTACCTTTTCTCTCTCAAACACTCCCTATCTAAAGCCTCTCGGTTCACACTTTTCACATAACAATAATCATTTTTTGTGGGGACTTCTACTAATTACTTCATTCATCCCATTTATTGATATGTTATTCTTTTTTACATTGTTCCAAAATATCTACAGTATTTTTGGTTATAGTATTTTTTTTTTCACTTTCATCATATGCCTTTAATAAATAAGGGCTTTTAATCATTTTCAATGTAAACACTCATTAATGACAAGGATAAATAAATAATATAACTATAAAAGTGATGATGTATAATTGTAATTAATGCTAATTTGAATATTTTCTTAATATTAATTATTTTCAAATAAAATAGAAAGGAGGGAGTAAAAGTATTACCGATGACACTATCTAATAACTGACACGCAAGGACCGACCATGCCCTAGTGCCCTTTTCAACTAGGGACCAATTAGTCATCATTCCCCGCTCAAAAGCCATTAGTGTTGATCTCAATGCATCACTACATATAATTTTCTTTGGCAAGTTTAGCCCCTCTGGAATCCTTACTTTGATTCCCAAATCAATCTTTACTTCTGAGATTTCTTTCATACTGATTGTTCATTTTCTCTCTTGTATTTGACATTTTTCGGGCAAATTTCAATCTACGTTCTATAGAAATCACTATTTTAGCTCGGAAAGGGAGGCCAGCTTATATTTGACAATTTTTGCCAATTTAGCTCAAATTTAAATAGTAGAAATTAGGGTTTTTTGATTAGTGCCTAACCACACCTGTTCTTGTAATGATTTGTTGGCTATAAATAGCCCTAATCAACCCTTCAATTCATTTTTTTCAACCACCAAAATATTATAGCTCTCTAAACCTTGTGTTCTTTTATCCCCAACTTCGAGCTTAGTTTTGGTTCTTTTCCACTCTTAGAATCGTTTTCCTATGTCACTCTTAATTTATCTTTAACTAAGGGAGGGTTAGATTTAGGAGGCAGTTGAGTCTCTCTATCAACACAAATTCCCTTGATATTTCCCTTAAGTTTGGTAAGTTTGTTTTCTCTTAATTTGAATTTTGATTTATGTAATTATTCCTCGGATTTTTGAAGATTTAACCTTCTGTTTTTAAGGTTTGGAAGTTGGAAATCTTCTAGGTTGAGTTTTCCTACCTATGATTTTTTTTCTTATAATAAGTAAGTTATTCTTACTTCTGAAATGTGACCTAGCTAATCATGTGATGTGGGGTATTCTTTAAAATCTTGACTACATAAGTTTGCGTGAGAATTTGGTTTTAGAATGATTTATGTTTATTAGCTTATGAAATATGAGGAAATGCATAATTTAGGAAAATTAGGCCAATTTGATTAATTATGAAGCATTTTTTAGTTTATGAGGTGAAAATTTATTGGTACAAAGGTTAGCTAACATTAATCACCTCAATCACCTAGAGCTAATTTTGGGTAAAAAAACCCACAGTCTCCCATCACTAGATGATTGAAAATACACCCTATGACAAGGTTTAGAATACATAGATTACAAATTAGTAAATTTAAACAACATGCTTTAAGTAAGCTTAGCTAAATAAGGTAAATAAACATGATAACCTACTCTATTGATGGCTGCTCGAAGGTTTGCCGAGTAGGATGAATTCTTCTCCTTAATTTAAGCCTATTTTGGAGGCCCTTGAACTTCCCATAATTATCTTCCCAATGTCCTTACTTCCTGCACAAATGATGGAGAATCATGCAGGTCTGGATTCGGCTAAGATAGGTGGAGTATGCAAGTGGGTAAAGGTAGTAATGTGGGTGATTACTTGAAGCCAAATTTAGAGCCATATTTAAGCTATGTATAGTGGGGTTTGGGTGAGCCATGTAGTAGCTATATGGTCCATGCTTACATAGGGTGGTGGAGTTTTCATGGCTTGCATGGCTGCTAGACAATCTAGCTATTTATTAACCAAAATAAGAAGAGTTTTGAAGTTTTCAGTTTTGGAAAAAGTAATAATTAGATTATCCATGGTTTGGAAAGATTGGGATGCTCCTGCATCATCCTATCCCTTTTGAGAAGGGACTTCGTCCTCCTCATAAGGTGTGTAATGTAGAGGATAAATTTGTCATGTCATATAGAAGCTCAAGTCGGTAAGCATTGTTACCCACCCATTCAAGGATTTTGAAATAACCTTTGCATTAGGACATGAGTTTATTTTTTCTTCATGATGGAAACCTCTTCTTTCAAAGATGCAACCATGCTAGAATCCCGAGATCAAAAACTTATTCTTTTCAAAAAAAAAATTCTTCTTTTGATTTATGTCGTTAGCTTTCTATATTGGGGCCCTAACTTGTTCATGTCATTTCTTGAATTAAGTGGCTCATTGCTTTGTTTCAAAATTGATCTATGCAGAGATGGTTTGTGGAATTAGATTGATGGGATTGGTGGGGTCCACCCTATACACCACTTAAAAAGGTGAGTGGTTGGTAGCATATGTGGGAGAGAAATTGTAGGTGAATTCTGCATGACTCAACTTGATATCCCAATCTTTTAAGGATTTTTGGATCATGTTCCTTTAAACCATTATGATCCTATGAATGGGGACTATTGTTTGTCATTCCGTTTGTGGATGGTAGGCGGTACAAAACAGAAGTTTAGTTCTGAGCTTTCTCCACAATGTTTTTCAAAAATAGCTAAGGAACTTAGTATCTCAATTAGAGACGATTGTCTTTAGGATACCATGTAACCTAACTATTTCCTTAAAGTAGAGATTGGTTGTGTAAGATGTGTCATCCATCTTAAGACATGTAACAAAATGAGTCATCTTAGAGAACCAATCTACAACCACCATAATGGAATCATGTTGCCTTCGATTCTTTGGTAAAGCCACTATGAATTTCATGCTTACATGATCCCAAGGGTAGTGGGGAATTGGTAAAGGTGTATAGAGCCCTTGGTGGAAATGACTCTTAGACCTTTGGCATATTGAACACTTGGCCACAAGGGATTGTACATCCCCCACCATGCAAGGTCAAAAGAAATGTGCCTTGAGTATGTCATAAGTTTTGTTTATTCCAAAATGACTTGCCAAACCTCCTCCATGTACTTCTTAGATGAGCAATTCACAAATGGAACACTTTGGGATACATATCTAGTTGCCCTTGAAGAGAAAACCTTACTTCACTATATATGGTCTTTGAGGCTTCCCTTGATCCTCCATGTAGCTAGCAAAGTCTTAGTTCTATTTGTATAAATCTGTAAGGCATGTAAACCCTAGGACATTAGACTCTAGTAATGATAATATACAATATCTTCTTGAGATGACATCAGCCACAACATTAGTCTTACCACTCTTGTGCTTTAATATAAGGGAAAAAAATGTAAGAAATTCTATGCACCAAGCCTAAAGTTGAGTTTATGCTACCTATTTATGTATTCGAGAGACTCATCTTTGGTATGCATTACAAATTGTGATGGTCAGAGATTATTTGACTAATGACCTAAACCCTCACTATGGCATAAAACTCTTTGTCATATGTGTTGTAGTTGGGTCTTGATGTAATCCCCCGAAATTTTAAAAGCTTATAATTTAATAAATAAATTTTATTTGGGATAAATTAGCCTTTAAATCTATTTAATTTAATTAATTTATAGATTTTTAAATATATAAGATTGGATATAAATATTTAATAAATTAAAATAAATATTTTGTTATTTTATCATACCCTTTTTATTTAAATAATTTTCAAACCATTATTTTACTAAAATTGTCATTTTTAAACCCATATATTTTAATTATATTAAATTAAATTATTAATAATTTTATTACCCAAAAATATTGTATTCTATTATTTTATAAATTAAATTATTTTATTTAAATCCATTTTCCCTTTTCTTTTCCCTTTTTTTTCCCTTTTCTTCTCCTTTTTTCCCCTTTTTCTCTTTTCTTTCTTCTCTTTTTTTTCCTTCCTTGGGCCGTTGGCCCGCTCCCTCTCCCCCTCTCCTTTCTCCCTCACGTGTGAGCCCGGCCGCCTCCCTCTTTCTTTTCTTTCCTTTCTTCCCCGACCGGGCCAGCTCACGTCTCTTTTCCTTCGGCCGCTCGTCACGCCCAGCCCCCTCCCCTTCTTCTTCTTCTTTCTTTCTTCTTCCTCTATCCCCTGTGAGAATCCCGACCAAACCGCCATCACTGCCACTCCACCTACAACTCCCTCTCCCCTATTGCTTCCCCCTATCTCCCTCTCTCTCCCTCTCATCATTTTCCTGCCATACCGGCCCCACCATCTCTCCCTCTCCCTCTCCCTGCCATTACCATATCCCTTCTCCCTCTCCCTACAACTCCCATTTCCCTACCACCCTACCGCCACCCCTCGAGCTCCCTATCCCTTCCCTTCTCTTCCTCTTCTATTTCTTCCTCCTTCCCTGCCTCATTCTTCATTTTTTCCCGAACTCCCCTGCTCCCCGACCCTCTTTTCTTCCTTTCTTCTCCTCCCCTCTCTCACCCTATTTTTGGCTTTGCCGCCCAGCTCCGCCGCTGCCGCCGCCTCAACAGCCACTTACACCACCCCTTGCCACCCTCTACCTCACCCCCGATCGATCACAGCACCCCTTGAGCCACCCCGCAGCCTGCTTCTTCCTCCTCTCTTCTTTTTCTCTTCTTTACCTCCCTTTTCGGCAACCACCCTGTGCCGCCCCGATTCGTCGTCGTCTCGCCTCTTCTACTACCACCTGAGCCACCAGAGTAATCCTTCCAACCCCCTCTACCACCCCAATCATCCTTTGCATGAAATCGCCACCCGAAAGCCTTCATTTTTCATCTCCCTTTTTCTTCCTTCTCAACCCCCCATCTCGACTCCCTCCTCGGCCGCCACCCTCGCAGCCTCGCTGCCGCCATCTCCACCTCCCTTAGCCGCCTTCAACCCATCCCCGACCACCACTTACACCCCTCTCCACCTCTGCATCCTTCCCTTGCTTTAAATCCTCCCCTACATGCTCTTTTTCTTA
Source organism: Tamarix chinensis (assembly GCA_030549775.1). Taxonomy (NCBI): domain Eukaryota; kingdom Viridiplantae; phylum Streptophyta; class Magnoliopsida; order Caryophyllales; family Tamaricaceae; genus Tamarix; species Tamarix chinensis. The sequence continues at coordinate 56,232,177 of CM060177.1, read as the reverse complement.
GCCCCAAAACCCCAACTCGAAACACACCACTCCCTCCTCCCATTCTTTTCATTTTGAGCCTCTCCCCTCATTTCTTTACATGTAGCTCATGCTGCATGAGCAGGATGAGCTGTTGTCTCTCTTGATTTAGTTGGGTAATGATTTTTAAGGTATAATAATATTTTGATTCAAGTATTTGATTAATTAAGCATTATAAAGTTTTATACTTTGATCCTTATTATTTCTAACATAATAAACCTTGATAATATTTTTAGGTATTGGTTTTGATAATCAAAGCTTGAACCTTAAACTGGAATACCAGTAAGGTTTGTTTTTGCGGGAATAGAGGTAACTGTTAAATCCCACTCAAACGCATGGATAACGTATGTTAGCACATTAGGCATTTTTAATGTGTATTATACTTGATATATATTGTTTAATATATTATATGTGGTTTCTTGTGTTGGTTGATAAAAGGAATCATGATAGGTTATATGATATGTATGGAAATATTGTTTAAGGTAAGAGTTTGGTTATTAATGAAAATGTTAAGTATTATCCATGTTGTATTATGCTATTGTGATCTTAATGCATGATTCTTAGGGATATTTTAGTAATATATATCGTGTATAAGAATATGGCCTAATATATGTGGGTACTAAAAGTATATATTAAATATATTAGTTGTGGATGAGGTATTATTATTAATATTTTAAGTAGTGGTGATAATTTAAAATGAGTAGTGTAACAAGGGGCAAAATGGTAATTTGTAATTAAAAAGGGGTATTATGGTAATTGTATAATAAAAAGGGTAAATTGGTAATTTTATAATCAAGGGGTAATATGGTAATTTTGGAAGTGAAGGGGTAAAATGGTAATTTTGGAATTTAAGGGGTAAAATCATAATTTTGTAATTAAAGGGTAAAATGGTAATTTTGTAATTAAAGGGTAAAAATGGTAATTTTGTAATTAAAGGGTAAAATGGTAATTTTATAATTAAAGGGTAAAAGGGTAATTTTATAATTAAAGGATAAATTGGTAATTTCATGATTAAAGGGTAAAATGGTAATTTTGTAATTAAAGGGGCACAATGGTAATTTTATAATTAAAGGGGCAAAATGATAATTTTGTGATTAAAGGGCAAAATGGTAAATTTGTGATTGAAGGGCAAAGTGGTAATTTTGTAATAAAAGGGTAATATGGTAATTTTGTAATTAAAGGGGTAAAATGGTAATTTTGTGATAAAAGGGAAAAATGGTAATTTTGTAATAAAAGGGTAAAATAGTAATTTCATAATTAGAGGGCAAAATGGAAATTTTAAAATTAAAATAGGTCAAATGGTAATTATGTAATTAAGGATAAAATGATAATCTTATAGGTGAGATGGTGCTATGGTATTTTTTGGAAGTTAAGGGATAAAATGGTAAATTTAAAAGTAACAAGTGTGTTACGTGTCCTACATGCCTTGGATACCCTATATAATTTATATGTTGTGTTCTATATGCTATTATCCTAACTATTTTATGTGTGGCGTGGCTTGGAACCGAGATGTGTGGATGCGCCCTCTTTTAGTATGTGATAATAAAGATATGATGTAAGTTATGATGTGATGTGATGTGACCCTTTAGGACATGCATGCTAGGATAACTAATGTGGTAATGAGGGATGGAGGCATGAAAAAGATAAATGGGAGAGAAAGATAACCAAGGGGAAGTAAGTTGGCTAATCTAGGTATGGGAGGAACTAGGGTTTGCATGGGATGGTTAGAGTCCGCATGGGGGCAAACTTTACGTATGGAAAGTTGCCTCGGGACGTGAGGAAGGTAATAGAAGTGTCGTTTGGGTGTCTGGGGGTTTTGGGTGAAAAATAGTATATGGGACAGTATAAGGATGCGTAGGAGACCAAGCTAGGGTTGGGAGGAAACCCTAATGTGAGAAGGCGGAAAAAGAAAAAGAAAATAATAAAAATAAACGAGAATGAGTGGAGTAGAAAGTGAGGGTTGAATCTAGGGGTTGTGACGTGTGGGGTGTTAAAATAGTTGGATTGTGTGAGGCAGAGAAGGATGGGCCACATAGACCCAGGTTAGGGTTTTTGGAGAAAACCCTAGAGTAAGGCGGTGAGTGGGCTTGACCCACCCACTTAGGAGTCGGGCTCCCGGTGTGAGAAAGTGGATTAAGGGAAGGATGCTAGGGCAAGTTAGGAGGTGCAGAAGTCTCAAGATATAGGGCGAGCCTTTCTAGGAGGATAAGTGTGGATATAGTTAGTCATGCATGTCAAAGGTGAAATACTTTCAAATAAGATACGATAAGACACTAATCATTTACAGAAGAAGATGTTGAGCTGGACCCAGACCGGTCCACCAACAAATAATAGTGGCCAGGGCTTGGTGCCCTGCATGACCTGTCCACCGGGGAATAATAGTGGTCAGAAGCATTTTGTCCTGCATGACCGTTCCACCGGCTATAATAGTGGGGGATTCCGTGCTCAACAAACCAAACGTAAAAACGATAAGAAACGGGGAAGATACTAATTACTTACACTGGAACACCTTGTGAGTCGGCACCAGACTGTTCCACCAGCAAATAATAGTGGCCAGGAGCATTTTGCCCTGCATGATCAGTCCACCGGCGAATAATAGTGGCCAGGAGCATTTTGCCCTGCATGATCGTTCCATTGGCTATAATAATGGGGTTCTCGCACTCACATGGACATTTATAATCCGAGATGATAGATTAATGATGTACTAATGGCCTTAAGGCTCTAAAAGTATCGAATATTCATTATGGCCTATTAATATTTGGTTGACTTGTTAAGTATGCGAACACCCGAAAGGGAACATTACCTATGTACCACTAATATCTGATTGTCTTGTTGAATATGTGAATGTATGGATTTGAATATCATGTTTACCTATCGTGATGTATGAATATAGTAGTGTATCATGTGTTACATTGCGAATCTGTTTTTAAGTGTGTTTTTAAATGGTTACTCAGTATCATAGTACTAAAGGGTTCCATTCATGGGGCCCCTGCCTATTCAATGGGCAGTGTCCCTTGCAGGTTGTTTTTAGGCGCTATTCAAGTGGGCCTCGAGAAATAACGTAAGAAACTATCCGGAACTGTTAGGGTTTTACTCTGTCTCCTTAAATTTTACAATTTTAATGTATTCGTTATTTTGTAACCACCACTTGATGGATTATATTCACTTGCGCTATTCTGATTTAATTATTAGTTGAGTTTCTTGTAATTTGTATTTTTCTCCTTTAGCCTTAGCACTTGGTACTGGAACGGTATGAATGAACTGGTCTGGTACTAAGTGTGGTAGTAATATCCCCATAATTCACGGATTGATATTTTGCTTCCGCTAATTTTCTTTTAATTAACGAATTTTTTCAGTAGTGAATTTTGGGGGTGTTACACTTGAACCATTAAATCAAACTCAAACACTCTATTAAATTTGGGCATGTGTAAGATGGGGGCCTCGCTTAACCTACTTTTGATTAAGTCACATGCTTCTTGTGTAGGTTTAGCCCATTGAAAGACCCCTTTTTTTAGACTCTCAATGAGAGGTGCTAGGAGCATGCTAAATCATTTTATGAACATCCTAGAAAGAGGTAGTTCAATGAAAGGATCTAACGTCAATGATGGATGTGGGTGTACGACACATCTTTATTACCTCGACCTTTGACTCATCCATGAAAATTCCACTTTCCGATTCAACAAATCCTGAAAAGGTGACTTTTGGCAAGAAGAATTCACACTTTTATAATTTCCTATACAATTTATTATTCCTAAGGGCTAAGAATACAAGTCTTAAAGTGCCCTATATGATCATCTCAACTAGAAGAACATACAAGAATATTATCAAAATATACAACTACAAATTTTGAAATAATAGGTTAAAGGATCTCGTCCATGAGTCTCATGAAAGTGCTTAGTGTGTTAGAGAGTCCAAATGGCATGACTTTCCACTCATAGATCCCTTATTTTTTCTTGAAGGTTGTTTTTCGTTCATTCCCTTCCTTCATTTATATTTAGTAGTACCCACTCCTCAAATTGATTTTGGAAAAGATATTAGCCCTGTACAAGCAATCCAATATGCCATCAAGTTTAGGTATAGGATTGTGACACCCCCAAAATTCATTACTGAAAAATTTCGTTTTTATTTAAAAGAAATAGCGAAAGCAAAACAATAAGACTTTGAATTATGTGAGTATTACCGCCACACTTAGTATCAAACCAGTTTACTCTTACCGTTCCAGTGCCAAGTGCTAAGGCTGGAAGAGTAAAACACAATTTACAAACCATATCTAAATCAGAGTAGCGTAACAAACCACTTACAAGAATAAAATCCACCAGTGGTGGTTACAAAACAATAATTACATTAAAACCAGAAATTTAAAAGAGAAAAAGAAAAACCCTAACAGTTCTAGATAATTCCTTACTCTCTTTCCCGTTGCCTACTTGAATAGTACTTGAAAAGAGACCCGCAAGGGACACTGCCCATTGAATAGGCAGGGCCCCCACGAATGGAACTCTTTAGTACTACGGTACTGAGTAACCCTTTAAAACACACTTAAAAGTAGGCCCGCAATGTAACACATGATATACCACTATACCCATACCTAACGACAGGTGTAAACATAATAATCAGAGCCATGCATCCACATACTTGACAAGTCAATCAAATATTAATGGTGCATACATAAATGTTCACATTCGTACATTCACATACTTAATGAGTCAATCAAATATTAATAGGTCATAATGAACAATCGATACTTTTAGGGCCTTTAAGCCATTAATCAATCATCTCGGAGTATAAATGTCCATGTGAGTACGGGAACCCCACTATTATAGCCGGTGGACCGGAATACATACAGGGCAGAACTCTCCTGACCACTATTATTCGCCGGTGGACCGGTCTCCAGGGCAAAATGCTCTTGGCCACTATTATTCGCCGATAGACCGATCTGGCTCCGACTCACAAGGTGTTCCATTGTAAGTGATTAGTGTATTCCCTATGTCTTATCATTATTATGTTTGATTTGCTGAGCACGGAATCCCCCACTATTATAGCCAGTGGACCGAAAATCATGCAGGGCAAAACACTTCTGCCCACTATTATTCGCCAGTGGACCGGTCTGGGTCCGGCTCATTGGTCTTCCTCTTTAAGTGATTAGTGTATTATTCATATCTTATTCAAAAGCATTTCACCCTTGAAATGCATGCTACCAACCTCTACTTCTATCCTCCCGAGAGGGATCGTCCCATATCTTGAGACCTTTGAGGCTCTTATCACACCTCGACATCAATTCCCCTTTACATCTACTCACAATGAAAACCCAACTCCTAAGGGTGTAGGTTGAGGCCCACTCACCGCCTTACCCTAGGGTTTCTCCAAAAACCCTACTCTGGACCTATGTGACCCATCCTTCTCTGCCTTACACATCCCAAGCTATTTCAACACCCCACACGTCACAACCCTTAGATCCAACTCTCACTTTCTACCCCACTCATTCTCGTTTATTTTTATTATTTTCTTTTTCTTTTTCCACCTTCTCAAATTAGGGTTTCCTCCCAAACTCTATCTCAGTCTCCTATGCACCCTTGTAGTATCCCACGTAATATTTTTCTCCCGAAGCCTCCGGTCACCCAAACGACACTTCTATTACCTTCCTCACGTCACAAGGCAACTTTTCATACGTAAAGTTTTCCCCCATGCGGACTTTAATTATCCCATACAAACCCTATATTCTCCCACTCTTTCAATTTATGTAAAGTCCCCTTTTACTTATCCACTCATGGCTCATGGATTATTTGGGTCATTCCCACCTACATTAGCCAACTTACTTTCCCTTGGTTATTTTACTTTCCCATTTCCCTTTTTCATCATTCCATCCCACACTACCACATTAAATATCCTAGCATGCGTGTCCTAGAGGGTCACATCACATAACATCGTACCCACAACAAATATAATCATCGTCCACATGCCATAAGGAAGTCACATAAACAATTATTCACTCTCAGTTGCGCTATAAATGATTAATCATTAAGCGCAAAGTACACAATATGGCATAACACATGGCACACAAGGCATATAACACACACATAGTTGTTCTTAGCCACATCCCTACTCGGTTCTGGGTTACTAAGTTATTTCCCACACTTATTAGGTCACTAATCACCCTTCATAATTATTACATTTGTCATAATTTCCATTTGGTTGGTTAGATTACCGAATTACCCTTCTCCTTTGTTAAAATTACCAAATTGCCCCCTTTAGTTACATAAATTACCAAATCACCCTTCTAGGTCATCATAATTACTAATTTGCCCTTTAGTTGGTTAAATTACCAATTTGCCATTCTCTATTATCATAATTACCAATTACCCTTTAGTTGATTAAATTATCAAATTGCCCTTCTCTTCTAAATTTATCATAATACCCCTTTTACTCACAAATTACCAATTTATCCATTTACTTACAAAATTACCATTCTTCCATTTATTCATAAAATTACCATTTTATCATTTTACTAATAGAATTACCGTTTTGCCCTTTAATCACAAAATTACCTTTTTACCCTTTAATTATAAAATTACTATTTTGCTCTTTTAATAAAAAATTACCACCTTACCCTTTAGTTATAAAATTGCCATTTTACCCTTTAACTACAAATTTACCATTTTACCCTTTAAATATAAAATTACCATTTTGCCCTTTAATTACCAAATTTTCACTTTACCCTTTAATTACAAAATTACCATTTTACCCCTTAATTACAAAATTTCCATTTTATCCTTTAATTACAAAATTAGCATTTTGCCCCTTAATTATAAAATTGCCATTTTACCTTTTAATTAAAAAATTACCATTATTAACCATTATATCCCACTAAAATGTATGGATTATCGTATGTTAGAACATTAGGATTTTCTGTATGCATTTCATGTAAATATGGCATGTTATTATCAATCCTATGATTATTATTATCGTGTATATGACATAATATGGGTAAAAGAGTGACTAAGAAAAAGGGTTTGATGTTAACGATAAGTGTTATGTGCATATACATGCTATTATAAGTAAGTATGAACATTTATAGTGAAAATAATACTAATGTAAGCAATATGGGAAATTTAGTCATTTGGACACATCATAATATTTAAACCTAAATGAGTTGCCTAATGTGTTATATATGATGTTAAAAATGGATATGGAAGTTTGGTATAGTATAAATATAAGTGTTAGTAGAAATATCAATATTTATGACCTAAGGATAATTTGGTAATTTAATGTATGGCGTGGATTTTCTTAACAAAAATGCATGATGAGTGTTATGTGAGGTTGGAAATAATAATGAGGATTTTGCGGCATCAAAATTAAATGTTCTATCATGAAAAATAATATTTTATGTTATAGGGGCATTTTAGTGATTTTATATATTCAATGGGAGTGATCTAAATAAATGTGCATGGTAAGTGATAATGGGTGCTATGAATAATAATAAGGGTTTTATGGTGTTAAATGATGTATGTTGGGCGTGGATATTAATATTTTATGTACTAAGGGTATTTTAGTAATTTTATTTATAAAATGGAGCTTGTTTAAATAAATATGCACGATAGGTAATAATTGGTGCTAAGAATAATAATAAGGGTTTTGTAGTGTTAATAACGTATGTGGCGCATGGTCATTAATATTAAATGACCTAGGGGCATTTTAGTAATTTTGGTAATTTTGTAAGTAAGAATGGCATTTTAGTAATTTAACAAATAAGAGGGAATATTTAGGTAATATTGCATGTAAGATGGTGGTTAGTTGAACAAGCACGCATGATAAGTATAAAATGATGTTAAACATGCTAATAAAGGTTTATTATCCTAATATCACTTACTTAAGCATGATATTTAACAAAATATGGTTTAAGGACAATTTGGTAATTTTGCATGTAATATGGCAATTGGTCTAATAAACCTTCATAATAAGTAATGTTAAATAAGATAACAGGGGTTTATGGCCTTAGTATCACCTGTTCAAGCATGATCATGAACATTGTAACGCCTAGAGTATTCTAGTAAATTTGAGTGTATCATAATGATTATGCATGGTTTAGGGGTAAATTGGTAAATTAAGGTGTGTTATGATGATATTTTCATAAACATGCAATAGGTGCCTTAATTGCTAATTATACATGAAATTTTGTGCTGGTTGTGCTAGAAGCAGTGTCGTACAGGGGTTGGGATGGAAAGAAATGAGGAAGCTCCATTTCTTAAAAATTTAGGAAACGGGGATGGTATATATATATATATATATAACAGTTGTAATAATTAGGACCCCCTTCTATCTATATAATGGGATTTAGGACTTCATTTGAAGAGGTCAGAAAATTTAGAGAGTAAAACTATCATTGTATAACCCGATCACCCTATCCTGTCCTATATGACAAAATTTAAAATTATTAAAACTTCAAACTTTATTCAAACTTCTTCTTCTTCTTTCCATTTCCTTATTTCAAATTCCGTTTTTCCTACTCATCTAATCATCTTTGCAATTCTTTGCATTCTTATTCCTTAGGAATTCTCTTGCTCCCTTAGGTCCTAGGGCATCCTTGGTATCAGAGCCAAGAGGGAAAGGTCATGAAGGAAGTAAGTTTACTATCTATCTTATTTATTTTTTATGTGTAAGAAGGATAGTGCGTCCTTACTTGTGTGTTCTGGGAGTAAGACCGGATGGATAGGGCAGTAAGTCCAGACAGTTAGGTTATAGGTTCTACATATAGGAATAGATAGGAGAAACCATGAATTTATTTTCTAGATCATCTTCTTCCTAGTTCTAGTAGTAAGAACACTGTAGAACTTAGAGAGAACAACAAAACCTCTGAGGGATATGAATTTGAAGACTTCCAAGGATCAATAGATAATTGGAAACTTCCAAAAATTCAAAAGGAAATGATATACAAAGCCTCAAAATGGAATAACTTTCAAACAAATTATGTAATAAAAACTAAAGAATGTGATATTCAGTTAGCAAAACCCTTCAAAAAACTTGAATTAATTTCAAAATAATCTATCAAAAAACACATAAAAGACGGATTCAAATATATCCACTTAGGATTAGTCCAAGTAGGATTCAAACCCCTAACTAGATAAGGCTTAAACACCTCCATTCTTACACTGTTGCGGGATGGTATATTAAAAAACTTTAATGATTCCATATTAGAAACTATAGATAGTAGCCTTTGCAGTGGTCCAATATTCTTCAATTGTTATCCAAATTTCTCACCTGGTTTAATAGATCCAAACATATTACATACCTTAACTTTGCAAATTAAAACTCATGGCTACGACATGTTAGAAGGATCAACACCCGCAACAATGATTTATAGGATTCATTACAGATTAATGAAAAATACCTTCAAAACTAAAGCAAAAATCCAAAGCATAAAAGGAGAAACCTTAATGCTTAAAATTGACTCTTCAAAAGCAAACATAGTTGTTCCAAGAATAATAAAATGGAATGAAATAACACTTCCTAATGATTGGTTATTACAATATGCAATCCCTCCCCAGGAAGACAAAACACAACTAATAATTCCAAATCCGAACACAAAAATAAGTCAAATAACTCAATTTGATGATGGAACTGTAAAACTGAGTTTTAAGAGAACTCAAAGCCTAAGGTTTTCTAATGATGCTTCAACATCTTCAACCATGACCTGGGAAAAGTTTTAAATCTTCCCAAATCATAAACCTGGAAGATAAAGATCAAAAAAGGAATTCAATTTCCAAAACACCTAGAACCTTCTTTTAAGGTGCAAAATATGATTCTAGAATTCCCAAACCAATTTACCAAAACCATAAAAATGAGGAATCTGTTAAAACAAACCAAGAAATAAATTCACCTCCATATTCACCTACATATTCTAAAATAACAAAAAACATAATAAATGTTTTTGAAAAAGAATTTTAAATTGACAAAAAATTCTACCAAGAAGATTTTTATTCTGAAAAAATGCAAAAAAGAGAACTTGGTTCATTAAAAATTTCATGGAACAAAGAAAAGAAATACAAGAAGAATTTCATGAATTTCTAGAAAAGGAAAAGGTAAAAATTCTATCCTTTGATTGGTTCGAATTAATTGCAAAACAAAGAAACATTAAATATCCATTCAAAAATACAAACCTAGTAACCATACGTAACAAAACCAAAACTTGGTAAACTAACAGAGGAATAATTGAATTAGAACATCCTCCTTTGCAAAACATCAAAATGACTTCTGGTGAAAACACACTAGAATTAAAACCATTAAGAATGCCAAAAGAAGAAGAAAAAGAAAATGTTAAAAACATTCTTCTTCAGAATAATTATACAAATATTCTAAACACAATTGGATCACAATTAAGCAAATTGGACAGACAGATTCAAAAGACCTTACTTCCAGCAATTCAAATAACTTCTGTACCCCAAAACGTAGAACAAAAGAAAATGCCAATTTTCAAGCCATTTGAAATTTCAAAACTTAGTCAACAAAACATTCAAACTGGGAAAACAGAATTTCTCCAAGCTATTAAGGATAAGTTAAATCAAATTACCCTGACAACCTCTTCAAACCAAATGCAAATTCTAGTAACTCCTAAATTAGATTCTCAAATAAACATGATGAATCAAACTAATCAAACAGACAATGATGAGATTCAAGAACCAACCCTAACTCATATCCATAACCCTTCAACCTCTAGGTCAATAATTCCTAGACAAACTGCTCTAGATCTAAATTTAAAAATCAGACCAAACAAATTACTCCAACCAAATTACAAGGCATCTTCCTTGTATGAATGGAACATAGATGGGTTGTTAGAATACAACATCCTCAACCTGTTATAACAAATGACCATGACAACCAATGCTATAAAACCCAAACCAACACCTCTAATAGAGCCATAGTAGAACTCCTGATAGTAAGGTTTTGAAGACAATTAAAAGATTGGTGGGACTTCCACTTAACAACAGAGGAATAAAATCAAATCCTAGATGCTATAAAACTAGATGAAAATCATAAAATCATTTATGAAAATGGTGAACCCATATCTGATGTAGTTGCATCACTTATCCTTTCCATATCTCTACACTTTGTAGGTGATCTCTCACACCTCAAAGACAAAAACACAAAACTTATTATCAAACTCAAAACATTTAAGTGAATTTCCAGTGGTATAAAAAGTGGTATAAAAACACCTTCCTAATCACGATTCAAATGCTTAGGGATGGGAAGAAAATTTCAACCTTTATCTAGCTGAAAATTTTCCACCCCTTTTAGGTGAAAGAGTTAGAAACAGTTAGAATTAAATTAAAGAAGCTAATGGAAATCAAATCATATATAATAGGTTTACCTACAATGAGTTAATTAGTCTCACTCAAAAAAGAAGGATTAAAAATATGTCAAGATTTAAAACTTCAAAGACACCTAAAATGGGAAATGAACAAAACTAAACAGGAATTAGGTTTATTCTACGAACAATTTGACATAATAGGAACCTCAAATAAACTAAAACGTTGTTTTGGAAATTGCAAACCAACCTACCATAAGAAATAAAAATAAAAATATTTACTAGCACCGTAAATAGCAAAACAAATTTCGTATTATCAGAGATCAAAATCAAAAGGTAAGAAACCTCAAGTTTCTTCATTAAAAACCCCCAGGAAAGATATAACATGTTACCAATGTGGTAAAAAGGGTCACATTTCAAAATTCTATAGGTTAAATAACTAAATTAAAGAATTAAACTTAGATGATGAAATAATGGAGAAAATTCAAAACCTCCTAATAGAATCATCTAAAAATGAATAAAATAACCTCCAAATTTATGAAATAGTAACTTCATCATCTTCATATAGCTCTTCGAACACAAAAGAAGAAATCCTTGTAAACCAAATGAATGTGTTAACAAAAGAAAAAAAAACTAATGATTGAAATTGTTCAATATATCCTAGATCCTCAAAAACAAAAGGAATACCTAGAAAAATTATGTGAATCACTTGAACGAAATTATTCAAGACCATCAACTTAAAAAATTCCAACAAAACCAACAAATACGTATGGCCTAACTTCAATACTCAAAAGACAACAAAAATCAAAACACACAATTCCAACAACTTCTGAACTTTAACATGAAATCAAAGAAGTTAAAAGTGAATTAAAATAATTACAATAAAAATAAGAAAATGATAGTAATATCATTCAAATCTTATTATCAAAACAATTTGAAAATACATCTCCAAAACCCAATGAACAAAATGATTATGAAGATGAACAATTACAAAACATTCCTGTCCTAGAGGATTTTCCAAATGTATTAAAAGAAATCACCTCTAGGAAATATATAATAAACATAAACCTCAAATTATTTGATGATTTTCAAATCAATTCAGTAGCCTTGTTATATATATATATAGATTAAATATACTAAAATTGAGAGAGAAAAATAAAAAATTCCTAAACTTATTACCTATATTAGTTAATTTTAATCATTAATAATTTTTTTAATAAAAAATTAATGAAATAATATTTTTAATAAAAAATTAATTAAATAATTTTAATATTAATTTCAACATCAAAATGTTTTCGAAGGAGGAAACATGTCTGGGATCCCCATGCATCACTGGCTAGAAATGCATGTAATATCTTGGGTCGATACGACCATGCAGGAGCTACCTTAAAGCGCTTTCAGATTAATTGGCTGGCTTTACAGATCAACACAAGTCCTTTCAGCACACTTTTTCTTCACTCATACACTTCCCGAGAAATGTTTAGAAATTTTTTAAAACTTCCTAGGAGGGTCACCCATCCTAAAAATTGCTCTACGACCAGCACGCTTAATTGTGGAGTTCTTAAGACAGAATCACCAAAAGGATGGTATACCATGTTAATATAAGTAGCTATATCAATCCTTATAACACTTTGCTCAAATTTAGGTATTACAGTGTATGTTAGAGTTTATGTGTAAAATGATTATTTGGTGTGTAGAGTACTTTAACTTCGTAATCAATAGTATAATTATGGTATGTTACTCTCTTGGTGTATGTTGATAAATAATACAAATGAATTAGGCGATGGAAGTGGATGGTAAAGATGTAGCCTTAGCCTTAGGGGTATTTTGGTAATTTTGACCTAAGGTGCCCAAATGTGAGTATTGGAACCTAGGAGGAACCTTAGTGGACTAATTAAGTTAACATTGACAATAATCCTGATATTGATTACTTCATAATAATGGAAATAAAATAAAAAATGGGTAAGTATGTATTTAATTTATTTCTCATGGTCACCTTAATTAAGATACTAATACTTAAAGTGAAAGGCATCGAGATTAGGAATGGTGGCTCTTTAGGAGTGCCTTAAAGACGTAGTTTAACCTACAATTATTGAATTTTACTAGTGTGCCTTAGTGCCCTAACCAAGCCCTATATATTCCTCTATTGAACTCTACGGACCTACTTAGGTGGTATGCATACTTATGGATTAGGTATCTTTGTCGATAGGGTATTGTGTGTCTTCATATACTAGTGCGCCTAGAGTACCTTTGCATCCTTGGTTGATAGTCGGTAGGATGCCATGATGCTCTTATGCACCAGTATAACCAATATACCTTTGTGTCTTTGGGTTCGTAATCTCCTCCTCAAGTAAGTAAAATGGATTTTGGTGTGATAATTAAATGAAAAGACACTAATAAGTTATAGTGGAACACTACGTAGGTCGGGACTGTGTGGATAATATCATATGTACCGATCCACCAATTATAATAGTGGCTAGGAGCATTCTGTCATGAATTATATCATATGCACTAATCCACTGATTATAATAATGGTCAAAAGTGTTTTGCCTTGGATTATATCATTTATCGATCCACTGGTTATAATAATGGTCATGAGTGTTCTGCCCTAGATTATATCATATGTACTAGTCCACCAATTATAATAGTGGTAAGGAGTTTTCTATCTTATATTATATCATATGCACCATTCCACCAGTTATAATAGTAGTCAAGTGTATTATACCCTAGACTATATCATGTGCACTAGTCCATCGGTTATATTAGTGGGGTCCCCCGAACCTACGTGGATATAATTTGAGAGGTGATTAATATCTAATTAATGGCTCAAGTCTAGATAATAATGATTCTACCATTAATTATCATCTATTGATATGATATGGTAGCGACCTTAGTGCCTGCCTCTGAGCTGAGTAGTGATATGCATTGGTTGAGTATGATATTGGCTATTTAATTATACTACAAAGAGTTTTGCTTGGTAGTTCCCTTGGTAATTTCTTTTATCTCTAAGTGAATGAATCTTTGTGACATATGATCTTGATGCATGTGGGCATTCTGATGATTATCGTATTTTAGTCTATATATATGTAATTTACCGTCCTTGTGTTTGATGCATGGCAATTGAGGTGTTGCATGCAAGTATTTTATATAAAGGGTTACTCAGTACCATAGTACTGAAGGATTCCTTTCATGGGCCCTTGCCTATTCAATGGGTAGTGACTTTTGTAGGTTAGCCCGTGGGCATTATCCAAGTTTTACTCTCGAGTTAAGAGCATAGGAGTATCCAAGAAGGTTTTTAGATTTTCCATAAAACTCCTGTACTCCCCTTTTTTAGTGATTTTATTGTGTAACCACTATTAGTGGATTTTATCTCTTATAATTTAATCTATCGCACTACTCTATTTTATTTTGAACCTTGGATTTGTTTAAAGTACATTTTTAGCCTTAGTAGTTGGTATTGGAATGATGAAGAAAAACTGGTCTGGTACTAAGTGTGATGGTAGTATCTCCACAATTTATCTTATTTGCTTTCGCTTTAAAATTTTAAAATAAAATTTTTATAGTGAATTTTGGGGGTGTTACAGAGGACCTAAGTCGAACTACAAGAGGGAAGGAAATAGATCACCCAATACTTATAAAAAATTTCTAAGGAAGGGAGAGCAAGTGAAAAGGGTTAAATGAGTATGTCTAAAGGAGAAGGAAACTAGATGAGGATGGCTTGAGGGGTATGGTGGTTGACCATAAGGAAGGAAGAGAGAAGATAAAGAGTTGACTTGGAAGGGTAGTGTAGGGTGTTGAGTATAAATGTGTAAGAAGAACATGAGGTAGGAAGGGTGAAGTTAAGTAAAAGTAAAATCAAGCTAAGAGAGAGAAACAACAAGGGTAGGGAATTCTCCACAAACTAGAGGAGAGAGGAGAGAGGAGAGAAGGTAGGAGGAGAGAGAAAACATGGTAGGTGAGGAAAAGTACATAAAATGTATTTTAGGAAATTTTTGTCTATGTAAAATTATAAAATGATCTAAAGTATCAAAGTATGCTTATTAGCACAAAGAGACTATAATTAGAAGTTTTCATAAATAGTGAAAAGATAATCGAAGGAAAATAGAAAATGATTATGAAATCGCAATATAACCAGTCAATTAGTTTGAGAAAACCAATCAGCTGGTTCCGTAGCTTTTGTTGGGAATGAAATGCTAGTTGCTAGGCGTATCAGTCGATCGGTTTAATGAACTAGTCGACTGATATCACTAGAATTTCACATTTTCACCAAATTCCGAGTCATTTTCATAGCCAAAACCATTTTATTTTATATTAATATAATTTTAAACACATTTTAGAAAATTTTAGGATAGGGTATTATAAGAGAAGCTTGCATGTAGGTCTACAAGTCAAAGGAGAGTGGAAAGAAGGTAAGTGAGAAAGTACATCAAAAAGTATTTTTTGGAAAATTTTAGCTAAATAAAATCATATCACGATTTAAATAATAAGAAAATAATTTTAAGCTACCAAAATATTCTTATCAATATAAATAGACTCTGATTATAAGTTTAGGAAACTAGTAGAAAGAGAATTGAAGAAAAATAAGAAAGCCTCCAAATATCGCAACATAACCGGTTGATTGATTTTACTGATAAATTAGTTTTCTCCTAGCACTTTACTAGTTCTTCTAGGATAAAAACTGGAGTTCTTAGACAAACCTATTGATTGGTTTCATGTATGACTAAATAACCGAATTGCTTGTAACTCACATTTTCATCCATTTTTCAAGCACTCTCCAAAATTAAAATTATTTTATTTAATATTAACATAATTTTAAATATATTTCGAAAGATTTTATGATGATTTACTACACTGGTTGGGTCTCAAAAATTTAGAAAAAGACCCATATCTATTAGATTTATTGGATAAATAATTCTTAAATGGATTCAATTATTTTTTTATTTATAAAAATGAACGAATCATCTAAATATTTTTTTATATAATTTAATATACATTTTTTGCTATTGAAACAATTAATTCAAAGGAAAATTTGATCTTGCATGACCTTGAAAATATATTTATTCCGTTAATGATTAAAAATACTTTATATACTGATAATATGTATAAGCTAAAAGTGTGAAGAAAATTACAAAGGATGAAAAAATAATGGAACAAAATTATAAATAGTGTGTGTGTTGAATTTGAAGTAAAATCTTAGCATAAAGTTATTAGAGCAAAAATATAGATCCATTGAGATATATAGATTTATATTCATAAGGTTTAAAAAGTTTAAACCCAAATTAAGTTTAAAAAATTTAAATAAGATTCACTATAAATGAATGAGATGGGACTAAATCAATACCAGACTTATTGTTATTCTTATTTGGAACTAATATTAGTTAAAAGTGAATTTATAATAATTAAAATAGATAATTTTTTACTTAGGGATCAATGGGAAAAATATATTATAACAAGAGCAAAATAATATTTTACTACTCTTCCCAGCGAATAGTATACTATTGGGTGTCGAGTTGAACATGTCCGTATATTAAAAATTAATATATTAGAGATTAGACACCGAAGGTGAGGAAAAAACCACCGATTTTTCGCGTTTGCGCTTTCGTCTGCGGTCTGCCCTTCCAAGAAAAAAGAAAAAAGGGAAAAAAAGGAAAAATGAGAAAGGCCACAAGAGAGAGGAGAAGCACGGGATGCTGAAAAAAACCCTCATCACTTGAACCTGACGGTAAGGTAGAGTCGTAAAGACGGACGAGAGAGCGAGAGAGGGCTCTGGTTCGGCTCGCAAACACAATCTGTGAGCGCATGAATATGGCGCAGAAGCAGCTGCAGCAGCAGCTGAAGGAGCTCGGATCGAAGCTTGAGACTCTTCCCAGCAACAAAGATGCTCTCCTCAAGCTATTGAAGGTATGCCCATTGCCCTGTCTCGTTTGTCCTTCTTCTCATCCCTCACTAGTTTCTTCTACAATTTTGGTTCGAGAAATGTTCACTGTGCTCTTGAAGCTTCCCGTCGAATCGGCTGTCGTAATATTCCGTTTTTATGCAAATTATTTAAGTTTTTGAGCTTAGGTTTTTACAATCGCTCTTCATCAGGCCAAGTTTGCTGCTAAATTTGAATTCATGTTGGCAAGTAAGATTTGGTCAAACTTGAGGTGTCTAAATTTCTCTTTGTTCCCTGCTTGGATCGAAACTGTCCTGGCTCAGAATTAGGCCCGGTTCGGGATCCCCTGCCGAAACGCCAAGGTTCGTGGACATATAAACTTGATAGGTAGGTGAAGCACGCTCTATGATGATGGGTTGCAGTCCTGAATTGCGATGAACAAATTGTGTATTGCAATTTGGTACTGACGAGATAGAGAAAAGCGATGCCAATGAGAAAGGGGCAATAAAATACTTAAAGAGTCTCTCTTTTGGATACTGGAACGAGCTTTTAACTTTGACGAACGAATCACATATAATTGTACTAACTGCACAAGATGGAAGACATGCTGCCCACTCTGTTAGTCAGACATAATAGGAGTGTACCTAACAGCTCGTAGACCCTTAGAAGCTTTACCAATTGTTCTGAGCTTTCCTTTGGATAGCACTCACCCTTAGAACTTTTATTTTTATTTTTATTTTTTATTTTGTTTAAGGGAGAGAGAGAGGGGGGGTGCCCAAGGGCTTATAGGAAGTCTTTTTTAAGCAATGTGGGGGTTTAGGATCATAACTCATCCCAACTTAGATTTAGGGCAATAGGTCTGTATATTGCAATTTGATAGTGCTGCAATGTAATTATTGTTTCTGTCGCAAATTAATCTCAATGGGCTGATACGTGGGCAACTGCCCTATATGGTTTGAACTCTGAATGAGCTTGATTCAACTTATTCATCATCATGGATTAAGTTTTAAATGGATTTGGTTTGTTTGTGCATCTAAAATATCTACTCAATCTGATTTGAAATGAAGTTTGTGTGTGCATGTGTCTCTAATTTTTGATTATGAAATACCTTTAGAATTCAAATGTATGATTTCTAGGATACCTATAGAGCTGATTTTTTTGTTATAAGAATAGAATATATAAAGTGGATATTACATGAAGCCAAGCAATATGTTAGATGCTTGAAGTTGCTCAAAACAGCAGAAAGATGTTGCTATGATCCTAATGTCCCACAGTGCTTAATAATAAACATCCTAAGGTGTACTTGGGCCTCTAAACCTTCCCCTAGCGAGTCAGTTTTCAAGGTTGAGTTCTACCCAATTGGTTCATAACAATTGGTATAAGAGAAGACAACATGCCTAGTATGGGATGGGATGCATTGCTAGAATAAGATGAGTATGGCACAGCTCTACATTACAACTACATGTGGAGGGCTGGTACTCAACAGGGTAAGATGGGCCACTATGAATGGTTGGTGTGAGAGTGGTGAATTATTATGATCTTAAAACGTCACATTGCTTAAAAATATTCTTAATGGGTATATGAGCCATTAGGCTGGATTTTGAGGGCACGTTCTACTCAGTAGGTATATAATAGATTTGTTATGTTAGTAAGGTAATGCACAGTTAGGACCTACTTGTGGGGAAGTCGGCACTAAGAGTGGGAATGCTAGTCCTAGCATGCCTCCGACTTAGGTAACAAATATCAAATTCATGATTATTCAACTTTTGATGCTGATATGGCTTATGTTTGTGGATAAATAGAATTTCCAATTATGTTGATGTTTTTCCATTTGGTATCTATGGATTTAGTGAATACATTGTGATCACTAATGGGAATAAAATGTTGGTTAGGAATGAAACTATTTTGGACAATGTTGTCATATAATTGGAAACCATGTACATCCTCAACGGAACCAGATTCTATATCACTACATTATAGGAGTGGAAAGTTCCAATAGTGGAGGAAAATAACCAAACAACACCTGGATTTCTTGTGTTATCTTGTACACACACACACACACACATCAATTATTTATGTTGGTCTTTTAAGGGATGGGGAGGTGTGGGCTGGTTTGATCCATAGAGAACTAAATGCAACATATTACTTTGTTTCATTATCCTAGTCAAACGATGGTCTGAAAGTTGCAATTTCATGGTTGTGTTGCATTTTTCAATCTTGAGGTGACTTTTGTAATAATGCAAAAAGGAATTGTTTTCCAAGATACGATGTGTCATAAGTATTGAAGAAGTTGTGCCCTTTCTTAAATAAATATAACTAAAATGTTATTTTGAGGAGTTGATGTGATGTTAAGAATATTATATTTAAGAGATATTACACCATATATCCTTTGCTTTAGCAAAAATTCACCCATATACCTTTCCCTCCGAACATGTGATAGTCATATACCCCTTTTTGATGTACTATATGCATACAATTAAATATCGGTCCCGATACATAATATTAGCTGATCTTTATCAGATTGTGGGTCAGTTGATATGCAAAATTGGCGATACACGACGGTTTTAGAATTTCAAGTATTTATTGGCGATAGATCGGTTATCAGCCGATATTTGCTAATATTTTGCTGATATTTACTGATATATGCTAATAATTACTAATATTCTCTAATTTTTATTGCAAAAAAAAAATCACGCTGCGACAATCGATACATAAAATGTTGTTCGCGACACCTCAATACCTTGACTTCGTGACCGCGATTTAATTGCTTGACCAGATGCCCTTTGACATTAAACTTCTTTTAAAAGCCTATCTTATCCTTAACACCCCTTCTCCCCCTCATACTTTTTAAAACTAAAAAGGAAAGGAATAATTATCCATCAAACCTTAAACCCTTCCATCTCCCTGTACACCCTCTCTAACTTCTTCCCATTCAAGCCTTTCTCCTTTGAAGACCTCCAAAATGTTCGTCAAAATAATTACCCGCCCCTAGAACCTTCATTGTGCTCCATCCTCCTACCATTCATCAACCAGTCTTTAATTAAACCAATGAATCATAGACCAAGTGATGAGCACCATTTCTAGAGGGACCAGAAGATGCGCCAAAAACATATGTCATAAGCGGCAATGGCCACTATTAGGGCTGTTCACGGTTCTAATATCCGATATTTTGGATATTTGATTGTCGGATATTCGAAATTTTGGATATCTAAAAATGATATTTGATATTTGATTTGAAACTTCGGATATCCGAATTTTTAGATCGGATATAAAATATAATCGATATTATCCGAATAAAATTTCAAATATAAAAAAACCACCAAATTACAAATATATTTGATATTATCCGATTTGCTGAGCAAATATCCAACTTGCTCAACAAATATCGGAAGTTAAAACTAAAATAAGGAAGGGGTGGGTGAAGTCTACCGGCACACAGAGTATTTTTATTTTTTCAAATAAATATCTAAAAAGGGATTATATTAAAAATATAATTTCAGCTAAATTAAAATTTGCCTCAAATAATAAATAAAGTAAGTAAAAATTTATACACACACACACACATCTAAATTTATTTATGTACAAGTATGTATAAAATAAAAAATTATAAAAAAATGTATAAATATTTTTCTTCAGATAGGATATTATTTGTATTTGTTGGATCAGATATTTGGTTTGTTTGACTTTTCGTTGACCGGATCGGATATTTGATTTTTTTTTAAAAAAAAATTTGGATTGGTTATTTGGTTTTTCGGATCGGATCGCTTCGGATATAGGATCAAATAAGCAGATATCGGATAATATGAACAACCCTAGCCACTATTATACTGACTGGACCAGCAACATAATCAATAAATTTGGATTAGTTCTCATGAGATATAAATCCAATCATTTCTACTTTTGCATTCAGCTGGACATTGATCCTGTCTGATTGCTAGTGTGCGGCAATCACTGTCAAAACAGTGAGTTTCATAGCCTATACTTAATACAGACTATCAAGGCACTAACTTTCCATGCCCATTTCACATTCAGCCTACACAGTTTCTACCTTTTGCTAACCCTTGATTAGGAGTAAAATACCTAAGATGTAGTGAATTTAAGCAGGAGTTGTGCTTGGGGTTATATTCTTTATACTTTGGTTTATCACAGGTTGGTTTCAAATTTTTTTAGTGGTGTCAACTATTTGATGTGTAGTATTGAGTTGATTGAAGTAATGCAAATGCATTTTTTCTATTTGTAGCAAGCTACTACTATTCTTTCAGAGTTGGATCAATCTCCTTCAGCATCAATACTGGAGTCAATGCAGCCATTTCTGAAGGCCATTGTTAAACCGGAATTGTTGAAGCACCAGGACAAGGATGTGAAACTACTAGTTGCTGCCTGTCTTTGTGAGACAACTAGGATCACTGCTCCTGAAGCTCCTTATAGCGATGACATTCTAAAGGTATAACATTGTGCCCATGAACCTGATGATAGATTGTTAAAGGATTTTTTTGCATGAATGTCTATGATTCACTTTTATACCTGAATCACACTTTTGTGTCGCAATTTTTTGCAGGATGCTTTTGAACTAATTGTTAGTACCTTTATTGGACTAAATGAAACTAGCGGACCATCATTTGGGAGGAGAGTTATCATGTTGGAGACACTAGCAAGATATCGGTCATGTGTCATGATGTTAGATCTTGAATGTGATGACCTAGTGAGTGAGATGTTGAAGACATTCCTTGCTGTCGTGAGGTACTTAAGTCACTTTTTTTAAGTCATTATTATGGACATCATTTTGTCCTTTAACTTCTAGTGCTTTTTCTTAGATATTGCATGTTATGCTCTTTTAGGATGACTGAGCTTAGTGAACTAAGTTCTAACGTTATGCTATTTTATCAGATTTTCTATCTGAAGCAAGCCCCATTGTTTTTCCTATCAAATATCACCACCTGCAATCAACATCAATACTATTGTATGCCATCTCTGAAGCAAGCCTTTATTGTTTTTCCTGTCAAATATCACCACCTTCAATTAATACTATTTACCGGCCATAGAAGTAACATGCTTCTGGTTTGCTGGAAGTCACTGAATTGCTGCTTCCTATTATCAGCTGGATAAGATTATTGTTGATATCTGTGTACTTGTAATTTATTAGGATGCTGGATTATATATAGTCCATATTTGGGCAAGTTGTGCTAGAGTAATTAAGGGTGCATTTGGCAAACCATATTATTTATTAATTTATATGACGTGACATCTTTTTTTTTAATTAATTTTCAAAATTGCTGTTTCTCTTTATGACAAATTACTATAAAGTAATTTCAAACAAATAAATTAATATTAAATTACATGTTTAAACATGTTAATATGCATTACTTCATATCAGATTTTAATTTACCAAACAGACCCTAGAAGAAACTATTCTAAGTCTTGAAAGTTGTTTTAAGTGCGTCTATATCCAATTGGTGTTTTTTCTTGACTGAGTAGTTCATTGTTTTCAGTGAGACTTTTTTTTTTTTTTTTTTTTAAATGTTCCTCTCTCATCTTCCTCCTCCTTCCCAAATCAGCATGACAATTAGGCAGCACTTATATTGGTAAAATATTTTGTGCTCTAAGCTTTTACAAGGGGTTGGTCATTGTGGAGTACACTAATGTATGCATACATTTTACTGTAGTCTTATGATCTAACTCTTTTTTATTTTTATTTTTATTTATTTATTTTTTAACAATCATATTATTGCAGAGATGATCATCCAGATAATGTTCTAACATCAATGAAAACCATCATGATTGCCCTCTTTGAGGAAAGCGAGGAAATCCATGAGGATCTTCTTCTTATTTTACTTTCTACCCTGGGCCAAAAAAATGAAGTAAGTACATGTCTCTTATGACAAGTTGATTATTAATTATTTTTCAGAATCTTACACGTTCACTGCTGCGTTGTTGCGTTTACTATATTGTGGTTGGTAATGATGCTTATAGCGCTGTTATCATATTTCTTGTCTTATTTTTTGTTATGCTAGGATATCACGAAGAATGCAAGGAAGCTTGCCTTGAATGTTATAGAATATTGTTCAGCTCAGCTAGAACCTGCCATAAAGGAATTTCTCGTATCTTCAATATCTGGGAATAGGAAGTCTTCATCTTCTTCAATTGACTATCATGAAGTCATTTTCTATCTATACCACTGTTCACCTTTGACTCTGTCAGGGATCATTCCATACCTCACTGGGGAGCTATTGGTAACTCTATATTGTTCTTTTCCACTCACCTCTTCCTAAAGTTTCATAGATGTTACCTCTATTTGGCATTTTTCTTGACAGATGGCTTGTGTATAATCAAATTTTACTTAAATTGTTACCTTTGTTCATAAGAAAAGTTGAAAGATTATTGTTGCTCCATGGGATGTTTTCCTTGATCTTTCACCTTTATCATGTGCAGACAGATCAGTCAGAAACACGTCTGAAAGCCATAAAGCTACTTGGTGAACTTTTTGCGCTTTCTGGCTGTGGAATTTCTGAAGTATTTCAGCCCTTATTTTCAGAGTTCTTAAAGAGGTTAACTGATAGAGTAGTTGAGGTTAGAATGTCAGTCCTTGAATATTTGAAAAGATGCTTGCTTTCAGATCCCTGTAGGCCTGAAGCTCCACAAATATTTGGTGAGATTTGTTGAATATTACTCTACCCTGGTGTTCCATTCTCCTAGATTAATATGATACCTTCTTGACTAACATTTTTTTGAATTCTCTAGCTGCTCTTCGTGACCGGCTCTTGGACTATGATGAAAATGTGAGGAAGCAAGTTGTGTCTGTTGTCTGTGACGTGGCAGGTTCTAATCTCAATTCAGTTCCTGTTGAAAGTATAAAACTTGTTGCTGAGCGTCTCCGCGACAAATCGGTAGTCTGCTTTGTCTCGTTTTGGAATTCCTGCTGTGCTTATATAATTTCTATGTTATATTATAATTATTTTATATCTGGATCTGCAGTTTCTTGTCAAGAGATATACCATTGACCGGCTGGCTGAGATGTATCAGCTCTTTTGTTTGAGATCATCTGACATCTGTTCTACCAAATATGAATGGATTCCTGGCAAGCTTTTGAGGTGTTTCTATGACAAAGACTTCAGGTAGTCTATTTTTTTCTAATCCTTGTAGCATTATGGATGTCAAGCAAGATTGGATCTACTCAACTGAGAGCTGCCTAACTTTTACTGGTCTTTGGCACTGCTCCATGATTTTCATGTCATCTTATGGATAATTTAAGTGAAATCCAATGTAGAACTCATGGTTCCTTCTTTTTAGCTCTGCCAGTGTCTTTTTGTTGGAGGCTGAGTTATGTCTGAAATTTTGTGCATACAAAATTTAAAACTTACACCTGAAAACCTTTAACCTTGCCATATCTATTCTCTCGTGTTTCCATAAGTCCTTGAATGCAGATTTGCTACCAATTTATGTATGCTTTTGCAGAATCCTTTCTCTTCCGCTGTTCTGATCCTGTTACTCTTGATTCATATGTCAACTGTATTGTAAATTACAGTTATATATGGATATTGTTTGAGTAATGAACATCTCCTATATGTGGCGTCCTCCGCTCATACCAAATATGCTCCCTTCCTCTGTCCTTCATGCATGTAATATCCCTTTAGCATTGTATGCATGTTGATTGTTGTCGTTAGGAGGATACTGCTAATGCTCATGAACAAGGTGGTGGCCTCATGGTATGAGTCATGGGAATTCAGTATAAAATATCCTCCCCACTTTTTTCTTTTATTTCTTTTAGTCTTTATGTGCAAAACTTTTGCATATAGTATGTAATCATTTGTCGCAACATGCATCTACTTCACTATTTTCTAGTTGCTTCAAAGGATCAAAAGCTAAACAATCAGCCTGTCTGGCATTATCAATCAACATTGCTATTGTGTATTACTCCCTCTGTTCCAAAAAGGAAGTCATTTTGATCGTGTTTCTGATGTAGAAAGAAAGTCAATACCTAACTTCCACTTTTATCCTTATTTTTTCTCATTCATTATCAATCTACAGTGCTATTGTTCTATTGTTTTCCAATGAGGGTATAAGTGTATAGTATTAAGGTTTTTTTTTATCAACTTCTCATAAAGTGTGTAAATTGCTAAAAGTTGTTCTTAGAAGTGCTTGCCATCTAACTTTGTTGCTTAACTTTGGATGATTTTTTCTTGACTCTGCATACTTTGTACTAAAGTAAATGTGATTTGTTTACAGATCAGATCCTATTGAGTCTATATTATGTGAGTCCATGTTTCCTGCTGAGTTTAGTGTCAAAGACAGAGTGAAGCAATGGACACACATTATCTCAAGCCTCGACAAGATTGAGGTTAAGGCTCTAGAAAAAATTCTGGAGCAGAAGCAAAGGTAGATTTCTTGGCACTGGAAAAAAATTCTGTATAGTTTGTGATTTTATTCTGCACTTGGTCTTATTTGTACTGGCATGATCTCATGCTATTGTTTCAGATTACAGCAAGAGATGCGGAAGTATCTATCTTTCAAGCAGGCCTCTAAGGTCTTCAATTCTAAATTTATATGTTTATCCTGAGTTGTTTTTATACCTAATTCTTTATATTTCTGGTCCACAACTTATCTTGGAGAAGTTGGACAAAGTGACAAGTGATTCCTCTCTGTTTAATCCAGGATGGGGATGTAACTGATTTCCCAAAAAAACTTGTGCTTTTCTTTCGAGTTATGTCAAGGTGCTTTACTGATCCTGCAAAGGCTGAGGAAGGATTTCAGGGTCTTGATCAATTAAAAGATGCTAACATTTGGAAGATCATATCTGGTCTACTTGACCCGAACACTACATTTCATCAGGCTTGCTCTAGTCGGGTGAGGATGAGATTTGGACAGCCCTTAGCTCCATAGTGCCTTTCATAGCACTAGTATTGCTGCAGAAATTAGGATATATTACCTCTTAATTACATTTGCAGGATGAGTTACTGAAGATTCTTGGTGAGACACATCGCCTCTTTGATTTTCTCAGCATTCTTTCAATGAAGTGCACATATATGATGTTCAGCAAAGAACACATCAAAGAAATTCTATCAGAAGCTGCCACACATAGCTCTAAAGGAAATACTCAATATACTATGTCATGCATGAATATGCTGGTGGTAAATTCTCCTGCTACTCTTTCTGGAATTAGCTTGTTCTATATTTCTTTATTTGATCTTTAAAGATATATTGCAGTGTTGGGCTCATTGAATTTGTGTAGCCACTTAAACTGTCTTACCTTTGTGTTGTCCTTTTAGCTAGGGAGGTACTGCCTTTAGGGGATAGTTTCATGGATATGTATGATTAGAGGTGACAACCGAGTCGGGCGGGTTAGGTTTGAGTCGGGTTATAGCTGGTTGGGTTTTTTGCAGGTCATTCCCTTTGCGGCTTGGGTTGGCTCATTCAGTTCGTGTTATTTTAAGTTATTTTGTTATTTAGGTTGGGTTAAGGTCATTGTAGATTTGGATTGTATCAGGTTAATTTACCGAGTCGGGTTTAGGTTGAGCTAATTTGGGTTTGGGTTATTAGGGGTAGCTTGTTGGGTTGGGTTGGTTAGGTTTGGGCTGAGCTAACTGTTATTCGGGTGATTGTGGGTTTGGGTTAATTTGATGGGTCGGGTTTGGATTAACATGGGGATCAGGTCTTTTCTGATTTTACTAGGCCTGGATGGGTTCTGGCCGAGTTAATCTCGGATCGGATTACTTCATATTTAGGTTAAATTGAACATTAACTATCTAAATTAATCAAACTCATTAATCTCATAAGCAAGCATTAAGTTTGACCTTATAAAAGCATATGATTAAAATTATGTTATTAATTGTTATTTGTTTATGATTATACCTTTTTAATAGTGTTTTTATACTGAAAAATCGATAAAGTTAGAGTTCGTTGGTGAATAAGTATATAATATCTTTTTAAAAGCTTGAAATAAATAATAAAACATTTGCAACTTTTTATTAACATAACTGTTTAATATCGAATTTAGTCATGTCTGATCGGGTCGGGTAGATGTCAAATCAGGTTGATAGTGGGTTGGGTTGATGACTTTCTCGAGTTATGTCGGGTTAACTTTTGCTAGCTCTATATATCCATTATCCATATTGAGATTAGAAGAAATTTTTCAACGTGTATTCTATTCTGACTTGGACTTCAGAGCAAGCAATAAAATCGCGGTCATGATTGTGGCGGTCGTGGTGTTGCGGTATTAGAGTGTCGTGAATGATATTTTATATGTCGCGGTTGTCGTAACATGATTTTTTTTCCTACAATAAATATTAGCAAGTATCGGTAAAGTATCCACTGATAACGGATATGTCGCCGATAACTATATGAAATTCCAAAACCATTGCGTATTGCCAATTTTACGTATCGACTAACCCAAAATCCGATATATATTGGTTGATATTGCTTATCGGGACTGATATTTAATTGTATGCTTGAGAGCCTCAGGAGGGGGTGATGTTAAAGGCTTACCAACATATGGGTGCTCATGTGTGGCTCATCTATTTCCCTAGAGGGGGGATAAGTGTTCTTACCACCTAGGTGTGACATATATGCTAATTTTGCCATGATTTTTCTTCCTTTTATCTTCCGTGATTCTACTTCCTTACGATCTTTTCAATCATCAGGCCTCTCTATAGTTTTCCATTAAAAATTTCCAAGCATAATCTAATTTTTTATGAGTGCCAAGAAACTTGATCTTGCAAGTTTGTGTTGTATTGTGTAATATGCACTATTTCCAACCCTACTAGTGGGAGCCCTTATAAATGACAAAAGTGCTATAAATTTAATGCCAACGAGCACTTCATCATTTTCCTGTCATGGGAACAAAGTTCAAGATGGGTAGAATGAAGAAGAGGGTCAAT
Source organism: Tamarix chinensis (assembly GCA_030549775.1). Classification (NCBI taxonomy): domain Eukaryota; kingdom Viridiplantae; phylum Streptophyta; class Magnoliopsida; order Caryophyllales; family Tamaricaceae; genus Tamarix; species Tamarix chinensis. Next base: position 56,204,117 of record CM060177.1, on the reverse strand, counting down.
GTCTTTGAGAATTGGTGCTTCATGTGGAAGGTAGGAGGTGAAACAATAACTAATATATTCACATGGCAAGGTGGCTAGAAAGTTATGGATCTTGGCTTTCCATATTTTGGGTAATAGTTATGGTTGTTGATGTTTTGGATATCATGGGAGGAAGAAGCCTAAGCGCTTTTGCATTAAAATTGTGATTACGACCATGACTACATTAGTGTACTTGATGTAGTGGCATTGGAGCAGCATGGTCTATGAATAATATGTTGCGGATATCATAACATGTATTACTTTGATTACTATAAAGTTTTTACTCTTGAGACATTCTTAAGTTTGGTCCTGTTCTCTTTGTGCGAATTTTTCTTTGGATTGTATTGGAATTAAAAAAGTTAATGTGGTATTTTTTATTGCTACTACTACTACTACTAGGACTGCTACTTCTATTCTTCCCTCTGTTCTAAAAAGAAAGTCATTTTAGTATCTTATACATATTTGAAGGAGCTAATAACATTATATTAAGAGTGTAAATCGAATATATTATAATAGCTTTACAGCCAATTGGCACCTAAGATTATTATCACGAGCATTGGCGTAAGACACTCCAAGCCTATTCTCTTCTGTTTGCTAATTTGATCTGGTTTGAAAAATTTAATGTGTTATTATCAATTAGTTACTAATTAGTGCCATAATTAATATTTTTTATTACACTATTACTATTGTTATCATTACTATTTTTATTATAATTATTATCATTAATTTTATATTAATATTATTATTGTTTTCATTATTGTTATTATTATTTTCAAGAAAAGGATTTATTTGAAAAGTTATGGAAATAAGCTGTGGAGAGCAGCCACTACGTCTACATCTTCTTTGGAGAAAATAGACGTTGCTTGTTTTTCTTTGGAAGTTAACTTTGGTCAACAATTTGTTTATGGCCTTATGATGTATATAGATGTATTATGGCCTTCTGTAAATTAGCGAATGCTTTTCCTACATTCAGATTTTGATAGCAAAGAAACAACCTTTTTATTTGTTCTTGTAAGGGCTTATCCAGCCTTGGCCTTCTGGTGTTTACCACCAGCATTTGCCGTCTTCCATACTATGAATTCTCAACCTTGACAGGTTGGAGGTAGATTTAATTAAAGTTTCTTTTATATACACGAAAAGTCTTACCAGCGAAGCTCACTGAAATGCTTGGAATGAATCAATATGTCAACTCTCTTCTCAAGACTTGATGCTTGCCTATTTTTGCCCCCCTTTTGCGTGTCAACATAAAGTTGGCAACTTGAATTGAAGAGCATAATTACTTGGTTTTATAATAAGGCTGAACATTAGGGGAAAGCCACATACATGGTAGAATTATTGAAAATTGGGAACTAAAATACCGGGGAAAGTTAACAAGCTGGTCAGAATTGAGGTCATTCATGCATTAACTGGAGTAGCAGTTCAATTAAACTCAGTGATTTATATATATATGTGTGTGTGTGTGTGTATATATATATATAGTGTACTCTCATTTTTTAACTCTATTTTCCAGATCCTAGCACGCTACAGTCCGCTGTTGCTTATTGGGAGTCAAGAGGATCTGCTACACCTTCTAAATGTAGAGGATGAAATCATGAAAGAAGGAATTTTGCATGTATTAGCAAGAGCTGGTGGTACCATCCGTGAACAACTGTCATCTTCGTCAAGGTTTGAATCCTATTACTTCTCGAGATCTTATTTTCTTTTCTCTTTATATTTGTAATCAATGCTTATCTAATTTTTCCTTGATGTACAGCCCTATAGATCTTGTACTTGAAAGATCATGTGTGGAAGGGACTCGCAGGCAGGCCAAATATGCTGTTCATGCTCTTGCTGCAATCACAAAGGACGATGGTCTTCTGGCACTCTCTGTGCTGTACAAGGTTTATTCATATTTAATGCTCCCGATCTCCATTGTAGAAGTTATCATGGAAACTAATCTTTTATAAGCAAAGGGTAGTGCTATTAGGAGTCAGAATTGCTTAACAAAACACTTTTGCCACTGGTGGAAAATTTTATCCATGTTTTTGACTCATGGATGAACTCCACGCTGAGCGCGTGGAGCTCCTTGAAGAACCAAAAAAGAGGAGATGATTGTCAAGTCAGTGGAAAAAGTGTCCTGTGAAGCAAAATCTGGGTGCTAATCTAGCTCTTTCGACCGGCAAACTAGACCACCCCTCTCTCCAAGGTCTTTTTATGGTTTTTTTGGGGGGAGGAGGATTCAGTTGCAAGTGTTACTTTGTATCAACAAACCTTTCTTGATATGCAGAGGCTTGTTGACATGCTGGAGGAAAGAACTCATTTGCCTACTGTATTACAGTCGCTGGGATGTATAGCACAGACTGCTATGGCAGTCTTTGAGACTAGAGAAAGTGAGATTGTGGAATTTATCAAAAGCAAAATTCTGCAATGCAGTAATGTATGCTCACCAACAGTTGTGTCTGCTCATTTGTTAGATATTTCCTCCTCCCTAAATCTAACTCTGCTTTCCTACATCCTTTCCTCCCCCACCCTGCAAATAATGTTTCAGAAAGTGAGCAGTAGGAGAAGGGTACGTTGGCGTGATCAGACTGAAGCTTGTCAGTTAAAGGTTAGTCATTGCAGAGAAGCTTTTTCATGAAGTTTCTATGTATTATGTGGTTGATAACGTGATACAACACAGTTATGCTTTGGAAGCACTGAACTAATGATTGCATCATAAAGTTAGCAATGTCCGGATCTCTTTCATTCATTCCTCGATATTTATGCAACAGATCTATGGGATTAAAACATTGGTCAAGAGCTACTTACCTGTCAAAGATGCTCATCTTCGTTCTGGAATTGATGACCTCTTGGTAATACTGAGAAATATGCTATCTTTTGGCGAATTTTCGAAAGTAATACAATCAAGGTAATGTTGCTCATGTTGAAGTTTCAAATCATAATTTGATACAGATATCTAACTCTTGATTGGCCAAGCAGTTCCCCACCCCATGTATGGAAACATTGTTAGTGCATTTTGTTTCGTGAATGCAGTAAAGTTGATAAGGCTCATCTGAGGCTTGCTTCTGCCAAGGCTGTCCTTCGACTTTCAAGATATTGGGATCATAAGATACCAACAGATATTTTTCACTTGACCCTGAGGACGGTGGAGGTGCCCTTCTCTTCATGGAAAATAGTGCTGAATTTTATTGTTATTTCATAACTTCAAGTTGCCTACTGTGCTAATTTGACTTTGTATGCTTATTTGTATTTCTGATGTGTAGATCAATTTCCCTCAAGCCAGGCAACTTTTTCTTGATAAAATACATCAGTATGTAAAGGACCGTGTTTTGGATGCAAAATATGCTTGTGCATTCTTGTTGAATATCTTCAGATCTAAGCATGGCCAGATTGAGGAGGTAATTACTGTTATTCATTTTCATAACACCAATGAGTAAGACAGTTGAGTCAGTAAAATCATCCATTGTGAGGGCCCCTGTAGTTGTGACTGACTGATGGTTGTGTGGACTGTGGAGGCCTCTTTATATTTGCTTTTTATAATGCTTCAAATGTGTACTTACTAGTTTTGTTCTGATATTTTTTCCCTTTTGCTAGACCTTGCAGGATAAACATAATATTGATGATATTATTCAGATGTGTCGTCAAGTTAGGGCACGGCAACTGTCTATGCAACCTGATGTGGCATCCCCTATGCCTTATCCAGAATATATGCTCCCTTACATTGTGCATTCTCTGGCTCATCATCCTTCATGCCCTGACGTTGATAAATGCAAGGATGTGAAGGAATATGAACCAATATACCGGTATTGTGTAGCTCTGTCCCATTGCCCCATATTTGTTTCATTTTTGTTTTCTTTTCCTGCTTCTGTTTCTTCTGATTGTTTTTAGTACCTGATTATTTTAAAATCAGAGGTAGAAGCAGACAATGAAGATATGATTGTTCATGTGTGGATATTATGTGGCAGTGATTTAGTATTTTGCTGTTGACAAATACCAATTGACATTTTGGTCTCCTGTAGGCTGTGCTTTTTTCACTCTCCAAATTCATCAGTTTAATTTCAACTATTTTCCTTTACTAGGCTGTATACTGACATAGCTTGCAGGTTCTGCCAACTTTAAATTATTATTATTTTCCAATAATGAAAACATGCTTTTGGTCTCTTTTGGATCTTGATGTGGGATAAAAGTGCTATAGGGCATTGTCTCTAATAAGCATGTCTATCCTTCCCTCAACTAGTCTTATTTTAGACGACCTTATTTTGCACCATTGTCATGAATGCTCATATTTGATTCCCATTGTTGGGAATATTTAATGCAGTTATGAATACTGATATGAGAAATCTGTTCTAAATTGTCTCCTTGTCATAGTTAAACTCTTGATTCAGATTCTATGATTCAATAATTCTAGAGTTACCAAACTTTTTTCGATCTTAGGTAGAACCTTAAAGTGGTAGAATTGTTATAGGATCTTACGATCCTATATAGTATTGGTAAAATCTTATGATGCTAGGTAAAATCTTACAATTCTAAATACTGACTATAATCTTGTCTCTTTGCTTTAAAATCTATTTTTTTATTATTATTTCCATTGTATTTCTTCTCTAGTTCTAAACCTCAACCTCTATTTTGTACATACTATATATTGAACACTATCTAATTTGAAGAAAGCTTGAGTAAGATATTAATATGATAATAAAGTTGATTGTTGGAAAAAAATGAAGGAAAAAGGCCCTTGCAAAGGTCCAAAATCTATATATAGAGTAAGAAAGCATATTAAATTTTATAATATTATTTATTAATTTCTATTAATTAGTTCATAATTTTCCACTACTATATTTTTTTGTAGAGCAGTTAGCTGCTCTCTCTCTCTCTCTCTCTCTTTTTCATTGTCTATATACTAATGTTTTTTTTTGTACCTGTGTAATTTGACAATTTGTGTTGCTTTCTAGTAGCCACTTAATAAGTGGTCAAACGATCTTTAAAAATGAGTTTTTTAGTTTATTATTTTTTTAAACTTTAATTATGAGATCTTGTAGTATATAAGTAGTTTGGGGTCATATTTTTGTGGTATTTGTAGATCTTACAATCTAATTCTACTATTCGATTTTGATTAGGGCTGACGAATCAAGTCAACTTATTTGTTTAGATAAACAAATTAAGCTTGTTTATTAAATGAGCCGAGCTCAAACCATAGTAGGCTTTACTCATTATTTCACGAGTAAAATCAAATTCAGCTTGTTCGTTAGCTTGCTTACAGACTCAGCTTGTTTGTATAGAATTCATTATAATCAAGTTGAATATTTTAACAAGTTGTCTTGATTTGGTCTAACTTTCAAACAAGTCAAATAGCTAAACAAATAGAATCATGATAAATGAGTTGATTTGTTTGTTTTTTTTTTTTTAAAATGATCTAAGTCAAATAGCTTGAAACGTTTTGGAGGTGGGTTCATTTGACTTGTTTTAAATTCAAATTGAGCTCGAGCCCTAAAATATAATAAATGAGCCAAGCTCAAGCTAAGGGAGATTAGCCTCGATTTAGCTCGTTAACAACCCTAATTTGGATGACGCCTATCCATTATAGGTAGAATATCGATTTTAACAACTTGCTCGTTGTTTCATGAATGTAGGTGCATTTGCCATAGGGCTAGAAGGGTTTGCTTCTCAGCAGTGAGCATGACAGTGGGACTTGATGTTAATTTATTTAGCCAATCTTCCCTAGTTCTTATGTTTTTTCTGATAATAACATTACGAAAATGTGCGTTTGTCATTTTGTGATAATAGTGTAATATTTTTCTATAAACAGGACACCATGATTCATTCTTTGTGTCATTAAACTGTCATAGGTTGAATTGATTTCTAGTGATGATATTTGATAGTCCCATATGTTGCATCCTACACATTTTATTTCCTAGGCTACTGTACTTGTTCCTTTCTATGGTTCTCCGTGGGGACAGCGATTCTGGGGCTGAAGCTCGTAATGATGAGGAAAAGGAGAGTGTTTCTGCATTAATTTCATTATTCAAATCTATTAAGCATTCAGAAGATGTGATTGATGCGACAAAGTCAAAGGTAAAGATACAATCAGCATTCTTTTATTTTGTTGGCAGTTTTTCTGGTCAACCGAGTTACAAACTTAAATCCATTGTTGTGTCTGTCCTCTTGAAATATTTAAATTGCAGACTTCTTATGCAATTTGTGATGTTGGGCTTTCAATTGTCAAGCGTTTAACTCAGAATCAGATGATCTTCAACATTGTACTACATCTGTTTCTCTTCCTCCAATGTTGTTCAAGCCAAATGATGAAAAGGACGAACAGGATGTTGTGGTATGTATTTTGTACATAAAACTTGTCTTGGTTCCTCCTTTCTTTTTTCCTTCCCAAGTTTCTTGTTTTGAAATGCTCATTATGAGATTAGGTTGTTAAAGAACCTAGAGATTTCCTGTTTCTCTTTTTGAAATAGTTTGTCAGATCTGAATGCCAAATTGTTATTTATTAGGAGAGAGTTATGGTTGATTATATTTTTTCTCCTGATAGTCTATCCAGGTCTTGATTGATGCCAGTGAGACTGTCTTGTCAATAGAGGAAAGTTACTAAATCTTGATCCCTCTCATGATGTGGGCAGAAAAGAGAGATGGTTGTAGTAGCCTTAGAGAAGGTTAATGAAGGAAAAGAGAGATCGTATTATAACGGGGGAACTAATCACTAAAACCTAAATGTATGTATCTTGCGGTTGCTCTGGTTGTGACTTACATCCGTATGTATTTCTTGGTTATCAATTATGAGAGTTAAGTATTGGAATTCCATGTCCGATCAAAGTACTTATGCCCCGACCTGTGCTTCATGTATAAATCCTTGTAGGCATAGAAGCAAATGGGTTATTTTTGTCTGAATTACTCTGTTGGTGTGGCATTATACCCTTCCCAGTGGCATGTAAGAAGAAAAAAGTTAAATTATTTCCAATAGTAAGTTAGTTTTCTCCATTAACCTTTTCTTCTTTCTGTTAGTACCTCATAACCTGGGCTACAAACAGTCTTTTTTGTGCAATATAAAGTGAGTTTTCTACTGTCATTTTTTTTCCTGTCATAACCTGGGCTACAAATATAGTATTCTGTAGTTAGTCTATACAAATTGACACCTTGTAGATTTTTTTCTCGTAAACCATAATTTTGTTTGAGAATCATGTCTTGTGGCATGGATCCTCGTTTTGATTTCCTTTTGGTTCAGCCAAATTTTCATATATACATGGCTATTCTTTTTGGGTAGGTTGGTGAGGCAAAAACATGGCTCACTGATGATTCTGTCTTGGCACACTTTGAATCACTGAAGCTGGAAGTCAGTGGGATGGTATGCTCTTCATCTAAAAAATTGCTCTTTGCTTTTCATTTTTCCATACATTATTCATCCTCATAATTTGGCCACTAGCAGGTTCCTTCAGATACTGTTGATGATGAGGTTCTTGTAGATAGTGAAAGGGATGGAAATGAAGAGCCTCTTGGAAAACTGATTAAACATATAAAATCACAGAAAATCAAGGGAACGAAAGTTGGAGAGAGAAATTCTCCACCATCTGAAAAGAAAAGCACTGGACATGATGTTGATATTCTGAAAGTGGTGAGAGAAATTAACTTAGATAGTATGGACATATGTAGCAAGTTTGAATCAAGCAACGGTCATGAAAATCTTCTGGGTGGAAAGACAAAAGATTATGAAGAAAATCAGAAACTGAAGCGTAAAGTTATCGATGTAACGCCATCTCCTGTACCTAAGCGGAGAAGATCTTCACATACTAAGGTCTCTAAATATTCTTCCCCAAGGACTCCAGCCGATTCTGTTGTAAATGTTCAAGTACCTATGGGTAAAGGTTCTGATCAAGGTAATGATGAGAGAGGACAAAAATCTGATGGATCTGATGCAAACGGCAAGAAGGTGAATGCCCTCCCAACAAACCAAGGGCTAAACTTATTTAATGTTTTCATCTTCTGTTGGAGGGAATACTCTTTCCTGAAGGTACTTATTCCTTAATATTTAACTTGTTTTGTAGAAGCACAAGTTGCTTGAACAGACCGATAATGCTGATATAGGAAGTGATGCTATGCCTCCTGTCAGTTCTAATAAGAAGCGAAAGAGAAGAAGCATTGTTGGATTGTCAAAGGTGTGTAGGGAAGCTTCAGAAGTTTTGGCTTATGCAGAAGCTTATGCTTATGTCTCTTAGCTTCATTGTCTAATATGCTGTGTCCTATATAATGCATTCATGTGGGCCATATATTACTAATGTGATAAAATTTGATTATGCGCGGGTTGAACACATTCTTCCCCTCTCCCTCCACCTGAAGAAAAAGGTTGAAAGATGAAATTAAAAAAAAAAAAATAAGGGAAAAAGGTAAAAAAGGAGTGTTTGCATTATGCTGATAGCGTTGAGCTTCATTGGTGGTGTCTGCTGCTTAACCTTATGTTTTTGCTCTCTTGTACTAGTGTTCATCAAAAGGTGAAACTCATACCACAGATCTGGTCGATTGCAGAATTAAAGTCTGGTGGCCATTAGATAAGCAGTAAGTTTTTCGTCTATCTGCTTATAATTTGAAAGTTCAGTTTGTATATTAGTGCATCTATTATGAATGAGTCAGTAGTCTGTATGCTTGCACCGAGCTGGGATCTAAGAGTTCATTATGTACATAAGCTTATCTGCTTGCATATGAACCTCAGCTGTATTTTATTGGAACTTTCTGGTCTTTGGTTTTCTTGATGGATTCAATGATACTATGTGTGCCTTCTTTCCTTCTATAGGAAAAAAAATTCATATTAGACTTTACTCTCTGACAATTGACTGTCAAATTTACATGAATTTCATCTTGTGCAGTACGTAATCAATTTGCAATACTGACGTTTTCTATACAATGTAGTCTTAAAGTCAGAAGTTCTTGTAGCTCTCTTTCTTCATTCCCTTAAGAGTAGTCTGCTGACCCACCCTTGTAGTTATTTAGAGCAAGTGCGGACATGATAGCAATGGCAGTAGGAATTTGATTGCTTCTGTTTTTCAGCTACCTAGGTGCTATGAGATGATGTTGTCAATGTGATGCATGAGAATCCATTTTAAAATCACTAGATCATGCACATTGTTCTCAAAATGTATAATGATCCATGAAACGCTAGGGGGCTGGTAGAAGTGTGGAGGAAGAAAAGATTCCATGGCACTTATCTCAATGAAGCATTGTCCAACAATAGAGAATGGTGTGGATGATGTCACTCAAGTGTATATTCTAATTAAAGGGCCAAGACTTAAATCCTAGATCTAAGGGAAGGGGGGCATAGACATAAAGCATGAGAACAAAGGAGGGAAGAGCCAACCAATGAGATGAGAAGGGCCATGAGGAGGTGACACATTGCAATGACTGGCAACCTTTGTTATAGGTGGAGACAAGTCTGTTGAGGAAGTTGGCCAGGAATATTTCCTATCTGGTAATGGCTCATGCGAACACTTGTCAAGTGTTCGCTGAGTCTAAAGTTTAGATTTATCGCTTGTATTTTTAATCAACGTAATTAAGAACCCCGTTGGAGTTGATCAATTATGGTTAATCTCCTAACTAATTACCTTTGTTGAATGCGAAGAAGAATTTCTTTAGCTTCTAATTTGGTGATTAATCTAATCTGCCTTTACAGTTAATAGTGGCTGAATTAAGCTCTCTATCCATGAGGAGGGTAAATTATCATTTCATCTCCTTGGTGGTGAGCAATGCCCCTTATCCTTGTTAGATCACAATCAAGGTAGTGGCCATATCAACCTTCATCCATCGAATTCTCTCTTAACTCTCTTCTCTCACCCGACTAAATACAAACATTTCCAACCTCATTTTCAAACCTTCAACTTCATTCAACCAACTCCATTCTGCCTCATTCAATAAACCCTTTTACACCTGTCAACAATCATCATCCAATCTCTAGCATCTCACCGTCACATCTTCCCCCAATCTTCAAACACCTTCCTCATTTATCTAACCACTTCACATCTTCAAATCATCACAAGCATCCTTTTCTTGATCCTTCATACCTTATCCATTTCCCATTTACCTTAAAATGATCCTTTTCTTCCATTCTTCAACACATTTAATCTTCTTCCATGTAGGCACAACGTAATCTATTTCACTTATCATTAGTATCATCTACATGCCCTCAAATCACCTTCATCTTAACAAGTATCAAAATTCGAAGGCTCTCCATCAACATCACATTCAATCCCCTTCATCATCTCCCACTCGTTCAAGCTACAAATGAACGCATCCTACCTAGCCAAAACCCTGCCTCCAGTTGAGCGCCCCACTCCTCCGTCTGTCTGCTTCTGCTTAAATTTCTCATACTTCACTTTCTGTCACTTGCCTGGATGAGTTTGTCCACCCAACTCTTTCTCCCAACATCTGATTACACTTAACCCACTGGAGCTTCTTTCCATCCAGAGTTTCACTCAACATTATCCACCTCCCTTTCATTCTCTCTTAAGATCCACAGCCGTAGACGATCCCACCCAAATCAAAAGTCGTTGGCATGTTTCACTTGCTGATTTCTGCTGCTGCTATTGTTGGAGTTGTTTGTGGCATATTCTTGTAGTTGAATTTATCCTGTACTTTTGTCGATTATCAAAATGAATTATTGATTGTAGTTGGAAATGAAAAAGGTTTCTGGCAGGCTTCTTTTGGATTTGTAGAGTAGAGCCTTTGATACTTGTCTGTTCTAAGATAATATATTTGTGCTTAATCAATAGGTATTATGAAGGTATCGTCAAATCATATGACCCTGAAAAAAGCAAGCATGTGGTAAGATGTATTGTCATAAGTTAATTTTTATATAGTTGTTTGCGTTACTGTGGAAAATTTGAAGTTGTTATGTTGCTGTCAAAGGTGTTATATGATGATGGCGATGTAGAAGTGTTACGTTTAAACAAGGAGCGTTGGGAACTCATTAATGGCAGTGGCAAGCTCAATAAGGTTTGAGGTTCATTGCTTAGGACTAACTTAAGTGAAGCCTTTGTATCAGAAAAAGCAACACTGAATGTTTTTGCGTGAAATTTAATTCATTTGCAGGTGTCAAGTACCTCCAGAAGTCCTTACAAAAGAATGTGCGTAGCCTTTTGCTTTTACACTGTTTAAAAGTATATTGTATCAATGTAGCTTTATCTGAGGTTAGGTGACTCACAAAAAATTGGGAAACGAGAAACATCTACTAACTCAGTGTGCATGTCTGCAGGCCTTCTGGCAAAAAAGTCAAGGTTTCAGAGGCATCAGGGCAGAAAAAATATGATGAAAGGTATCAAAATATGTATGCCTACTGTTATTTATTTATTTATTCTAAAAAATAATACCTCAGCTCACAAGTTTGTTATTGGATAGAACAAAATCATCTAGCGGCAAAGGGAAGAGAACTCCACGAAAATATTCGAAAGATGGAACTAAAAAGGTCATAGCTTCTTTAGCGGTAGAGAATGCATCAGACTTGTCAAATCATGGGCCATCTGTGTCATCTGAAGTTGATGAACCTGCCTCAGGTATAGCCATCTGTTTTTCTTTATTTCTTCTACCTTCTTAAAATACTGCTGCTACTCATTGCACGTAGTTAGAGGGAAAATTCCCAGAAATTGCCATTCTATTGATCCAAGTATTTTTTTGGCGGAAGTAAAAGTCCTTAAATCGGTCCATTTAACATATTTATAGGTGCTTTAAAGAAGAGAAGGGTAGATGATGAACATGAGGGTACGTCTCTCAGCAAGGAAGAGAAGTCAGAATCTGAGTCAAGCCTGGGGGAAAGATCTGACACAAAAAAGACAGAAGATAAGGAGGCACCTGAGTCTGAGGCAAAAGATAGGGAAGGCAATGATAAATCAGATTATGAGGCAAGAGAAGTGGAAAAGGAAAAATCAGCATGTGAGGCAAGGGAGGGAGACGATAATGAAGAGGCTAATTCTTTGGCGGAACCTGATGAAAACGACAAACCATCTCCTGAATGTAGAGAACATCTGGGAGTAGAGGGAAGCCCAGAGGCCACCTCACAAAATTCTCATTCCAGCGACAAGACCGATTGTAAGATGGGTGGAACATCTGAAGTTGTTGCTAAAGAGGGACATTATGACGAGACTGATAGTGAAGCTCACCAAGCAAATGAATACAACATAGTCGAATCTGGAGGCAGTGAAGATGCAGATGACAAGCCTCTTGTACTTATTCTGTCGTGCTGTCAAATTCATTTTTACATGTATGCATTCCCCCCCTTCCCTCAACATATATGCTAACTTTACTCATTTATGCAGTGTACGTGGAAGCGACGTGCTGGAAAATCAATGCGGGCGAATAAGATTATGTAGGGTTTCTACCTAAAAGTCAGCTACCATAAAGCGGTAGAGATACCAGGGCCATAGTTGTCACTCATGCTGCAAATTTAACTCAACCATCGTTTTGCTTGTTATCCCAGAATTAGGATCTAGTTCAGTTAGGACTGGAAGGTTCGTCACTCTGTACCAATGTAATTTGTACTTTTTTTTTAAATTTTTATTTTTATTGATACGATGATAAGCGATGATGTGCAGCTGGTAATCTTGCTCTCTCTTGTTCTATGTATAGGTGTAGCCGTGTAGGGTTATAGATTGGCAATTAGTCTGTTATTTGATATTTGGCAAATAGATATAGTTTAAGCTAATTCATGTGTGTAATCCTAACATGATCTCTAGAGCAACCATTGGTAGTTGTACATACAGTCCTCGTTTCGTTTGTGACGATTGCTTTTCCCCCCCTCCTGTAGACAGTTGCAGGCGTATTTTTAGGTAGTGCTTTTTATTTATCTCTTAATTATTTGAAATTCTATAGTGAGGTATTCCTTAGTGGTACTTTTATAATTTTTTCTCGCACAAAAAGGAAAAAAAAATGTTAAAATAACTTCCATTCCTATGTATATCAAACAAAAATATGACATTTTCAATCATTCATTTTTTAGTAAATTAGTTTCTAAGAAGTCTTACTTCACTCCCTCAGCAAGTAACCTTTTATGGATATAAAACTTAATTCCTTGCCTGCGAAATCTAATAGGTAACTGCATTCATTACCTTTCTAAGGTTGCCATCCATGCCATGTATCCTCATTATTTATGGAATGAGCCACGCCGGCCCAGAATTCTGAAAAAGACGAAATAGATGCCAAACCAATCCAGTATCGACTTTCAGCAAGTTTGCGTAAGTCGTCGACTCATTGTATGAAGAGGTCCTTATCTTCAGACTCTTCCTGCATCATCGTCAACCCCATTGACAGTGTAATCTATCACATGTAAGGACACAAGCGCCCCTGGTGACAATGTTGTGTCTTGGGTGTCTTCATGTTGTCAAACAAGATGAAATTATTCTTTCTTGACCCCGTGTACAGATATCACACGTTTTAATTACATAATATTGTGCATGTCGTTCACAGTTGTCACCAACAAATTTTGATCGATAAGCTCGGCTCTCCTGAATAGCCAAAAAACCTCAGTTTAGGATGGATTTCCTGTGTAGAAGAAGAGTGTGGTACATCTACGTTATCCACTGACAATCCTTATTTTTTGCAGTCATTTCTTTATTTTACTGTAGTAAACTCGCACGCCGAGACCATCTGTTTTCACAAGGCAAATGATGTTCCAAGCAACGATTGCCTCGGAGCTATGATTTAACAAGTAAAGGAAAAAAAAAGGGAAAAGAAAAAAGACCTGCATAAAGCTTCTACCTGCTGAATGTCACCTTTGTGAAGAAAATCTAGTTATTCTAGAGATAACAGGGCTGATTAATACAATCCACCAATATAACTTAGATATGTGGTAATCCAACACTTAATTTTAACTGCTAGCTTGTCATGTAAAGCTTCAGACTGATTTTTCACAATGCAAGTTGATCTTAGAGTATGGCCTAGGTGTCTGAATGGAAATGCCCCTTCCTTGCATCGCAATTGTCTAGAACCCACGCAGATATGCTAATCCCTTGTATGATTTTACTATCGGTCTTGAGTAAAAGGAGAAAATCCGTCCAGCTTGACCTTTGATAAACTCCACGAGTCAATATCTCCCTCCCAGAAGAGTAATAGGTTGTTAGCACAACATAAATTATTTATTTGAAGCTGTTGAAATCTAAAATATCCGTAGAACAATAGTGCAATTCATATGTTTCAACGACCTATGAAAGTGCCCCAAATTAATTGCAAACTAAAAGAACGAAAGATCCAACTATGAAATTGAAAGGATAGATTAAGGCGAGGATAAACCACCCTTGGTACAACTCCAACTAGGAAAAAGAAGGGGGTGTTTGACGAGGTGATTAAATTACGGCGACTCCAGCTAATCAAAGATTGAAATTGGGTTTAAAAAACAATTTGGATAAACTCTAGAAAATTCTAGAAAATGCTAAAAAAAAAATTATATTTAAAATAATTTTTTTTTGAATTCATTTAAAAAAAATATTCAATATTAAAAAGATTATCATTTGAGTCAGATAAAGCTAAAATTATTAATAAGATGATATTAAAATGATATAAAAAATTAAAATAGATGGTATTTAAAACACATGATAGTAAGTAAAATCAGATAAAATGTGATGGTAGTTGATATTTAACGGACCCAGTTTCATATATCAATGTCGAATGAATAATTACGCTCAGGCTGCAGAGAAATGGTGCACAGTAGGAGACGGTGGTGTTTCGATGGATAACGACCAGCGGTGGAAGCAGACACGGCACAACAGCTGCTGGACTTATTGAAGGCAGTGCAACTCGAACTGGCTCGCAATGGCAGATAAATATGGAGTCACACAAGATATGGTGCTTTCTCAGTTAAATCAATAATTACCATTCTTGGTCTGTTGAACCCAGGTTAATACACTAGCAGCCCGCAGGTTTGTATGGCGCAATCTGTTTCCCTTCCGAATTGAAGCTTTTTGCTGGTTAGCTGTCATAGATAAGTTCTGGTCTCGGAAGAATTTGGTGCTGCACAGCTGAGTTTACGAAGCTGTTTGTATTCTCACGGCGACAAAAGATGGCAGGCAAAGAAAATGGCCGGAGGCAAAAATTAGTAGCGAAAGTTTTTATAAAAACATGATGGTGTAGCTTCGATAAAAATAACCATAAAACATAAAAATTTTGTGCATATATTTACTTTTTTACAATAAAAAATATATATTTATGACTAATTTGTCGCAAGAAAAAATATTTTTGTGATGGAGTAATCATGATTTTACTACACGAGTATTTTTGTGACTGACTAATTTGTTTAAAAAAAATTAAAATTGTATGCTAACATATCATGAACCATATGACATTATTTTTGCGGCCAACTTGCTACGAATTTGACATGGAAAAAAAAAACTTTCATGACTAAATCATCATAAATTTAGCAAATAGAAAATTTTTGTGGCTAACTTGCTATAAATTTCTCATAAAAAGATATTTTTGTGCTTAATTTGCCATAAATTGTCTATAGAAAAATATTTTTCATCGCTAACTTACCACAAATTGGTCATGAAAATATATTTTTATTACTAAATTGTCACAAAATTGTAATATAAAGATATTTTTGTGGCTAATTTGCCATATTTTCGTGGCCAACTTGTCATAAAATTGCTATTATTAGATATTTTTGCAACTATTTTACCACAATTTTTCTACAAACAAGTATTTTTCATGGCTAACTTGCCACAAATGGGTCACAAAAATGTATTTTTATTACTAATTGTCACAAAATTGTAATAAAAAAATATTTTTGTGGCTAATTTGCCATATTTTAGTGGCCAACTTGTTATAACTTTGCTATAAAAGGATATTTTTACAACTATCTTGTCACAAAAAAGATATTTTTGCGGCTAACTTACTACTAATTTATTACAAAAAATATACTGTTGGGGCTAACATGCCACAAATTTGCCATAAAATAACATTTTTGTTCTTTACTCGCCACAAATTCATTATAAAAAAATATTTTTGTGCTTCACTCATTTTAGATGTCGTATGAAAAAAAAATATATGGCAAAAATTGATACCTTTTTAGCTATAACTTAAAAATAAATAAAAATATGACCATAGTATGATTTAATTTGATTAGACTTCTATTTTAAATGTATAATACATTACATTTTCATCCTAACATTTTGATTATTGTGAATAAATAGTAAAAGTAACATATTATTAATTTGGATCATACTTTAACTGTATGTAAAAGGTATTGACTAATATATATAATTTAAATGTTAGTATGCTAAAGTAAACACCTTATTAAAATTAAGTAGGTCATTTAAAAGAAAATTATAGTACATTTTCTATCTTTCACTTTCTTTTACTAATTTTGAATAAAAAATAAAATAAAATAGTTATTAGTTTGTGTTCTAAATTAAATGTGTATATAAATTATGGAATAGTAAATACTATATACACACACAAAGACACACAAACATACACATCAAGATACTATGGTTATACTTAAGAAAGAAAAAAATACTATGGTTATAAGGAAAAAAATATTATTTTAACTATGAGTTAAATGGGTTATCATAAAAACAAATGCATGACTATTTAAAAATTATATATATATATAATAAATATATATATTTATATATATATATATATATATAAATATATATATATATATAATATATATATATATATAATATAATACCTAATATATGTAATGAATAATTGAGATTTAAAATGTTTGATACAATTATTTATATGAATAAAGTGCACATGCATTAAAGGAACTCAACCTAATAATGTATAATTGAGATAGTTTAAGACTTGAAGTAGTTTGATGATGGCAACTTCATTGAAAAGATATCCAAAAGTATTTTATAAGTATTCATAATTGATATTGAGATAAAGTATACCACGATACCAAGATAGGTGGTCAATAATGATAATATTGATATATTCTGGGAGGGCTTCATAGCTATTGTGGTATTATTATTATTATTATAGTCATCATCAATGTTCCGTACGCTACTAGACTATTCATATTTATAAGCACGTGTGTCACAAGCGTCACGTGGCCAATCGTAACTATCGACACGTGTGCCATGTGACCACCGGTAATTATCATAACATGCATGATGAGACTATATCTGATTATTGAGATATGAGCCGCCGATTAATTATGATTAATTTCATCAATTGTAGCCATTAAATAACTTTTTATTTAGCTAATATTTTTATCACGGGTTTATGGGGTAAATAAGGTGACACCTAAAATTTTGGTATTAAAATATTTTAGATACAAAATTTATACTTAGCCACGAATATGTTAGTGTCACATGGGTTTATATGTTGTAGTGGATCTTCGTGACGATGAGTTGGAGGACTCCTGCTACACTACCTTTTTGCACAACAAATATAGTGCTCATGGCTAAAGTTATATTTAGTGAGTTGGGTGTTCCCATGATCTGTTTTAGAGAGCTTATTATAATGGAGATATCCGGGCTATGGCAAATTTCTCAAAAGATTCTGGTTGTAGGGTTCTTCGTCATTGTATGGTTACTATGGAAGGAACGGAACACAAGGGTCTAGGAGCATACATTTTCAACTGCACAGGAGGACGTCTTCAATCTTATCATTTTGCTCTTGGGCTGGTAGTTAAAAAGCATTAAACCCTCCTTTCCTTACACAACGGATGAAATCACTTGGTTCCTACAAACCAGAAAGCTGTTCATATTGTGGGTCCAACCCATATATGTTAGTAAAATGTGTATTTTGTTTTGTCCTAATGAATGGGCTTTTGATAGCATTTTACTAATCTTGGATTAAATCCAACTTGGGCTTATTATTTGGGCTTCCTAATTAAGCCTTTAATATAAATCCTTGATGTACAAGTTAGGACAGCAAGTGAGGGTGTGTATTCAGAAAATTACACACACAATTAGAAGCAAAAGAAGAGAGGAAGAAAAAGGGTATAAGAGAAGAGTGATTTATGATTTTTCAAGGACAACTTTCATAAAAGTTGTCAATTGCTAGAGATTCCACCGTTGGATTTTGTTGAAAGTTGGTCAGCTTGTTGGGGACACATAGGACCTCATTTAAATGGTTGGATTGTCTTTTTGAGATATAGTTTGTTTGTTATTGCAGAAGGACAGAACCTCTGATTTGTGGTGATATTCTTCCCCCTTGATCTTTTCTTGATTAATCTCTTATATATGTACTTGTTGATGGGTTGTGAATTGTTGTGAACCTGAATTAGGTTCATTTTCCCTCAATTTGTCATAAGAGAAGGAAATAGGGTGGAGCCTCAAACGTCCCATGGTTTTTTACTCTTCACATCAAAGGTTTTCCACGTATAAATCGTGTGTGTTGATTGGTTTATTTTTCTGATCTATTCACTTATGTTTGCTGCCCATAATTGGTGGATTACTTTGGTGAATTATTTGTGGTGGGTTTCAGTTCTTTTATTTGGTTTATTGTCTTGGTTTTGATCTTTATGGGTGTTGTCATATATTACTCGAGCCTTTCAACTAGTATCAAAGCAAAGATTTAATTTAATAGTTATTATAGAGTCTAATAGTAGCATTTCAATGGATAAATTAACATCAACCAATTAATCCATTTGAAGATCGATGATGGAGGATTTGTTATACTATAAAGACTTGTTTGATCCAATTGATTCAACTACAAATTAAGATGGCACCATTAGTAAACCTAAAAAATCTAAAAAGATGGAAGATAAAAATTGGGCAAAGATGAAAAGAAAAGCTTTGGAGACTATTAAACCATGGGTTGATATTAGTATTTTTAACCATGTGTCTCAGGAGTTCGACCCATATGATATCTGGAAGAAATTGGAGGGTCTTTATGAAAGAAAGACTATTTATAACAAAGCTTCGTTAATTAAGAGACATATTAATTTGAAATTGAAGCATGGAAAGTCAGTGTTAGAACATCTTAGTGACTTCTAGGACATCATTAACAAGTTGCCTACCATGAAAATTATTCTTGATGATGAATTGTAGGCTTTGTTCTTGTTGAGTTCTTTGCCATATAGTTAGGAAACTTTGGTTGTGACTATTAGTAACTTTGCTCCGGATGGTGTGCTTTCATTGGATGTGATCAAAGAAAGCATGTTCAATGAAGAGATAAGAAGAAAGGAGATGGGAGTTGATAATTCACAAGCTCTTGTTGTTGAGAATAGAGGAAGAGGTAAGAGTTGAGGCCCCAAAGGGCATGGCAACTCAAAAGAAAGGTCCAATTCCAGAGAAAAAGAGACTAGGACATGCTATTACTGTAAGAAATTTGGCCACTTGAAAAAGTATTGCTACAAGTGGAAGAGAGAGCAAGGTAGGATGCAAAATTCACAAAAGGAGGGAGATGATAAAAATACTAGAGCAACCGCTTCTAAAAGTGATGATGAGGTCACTTTGATTTGTGTAACTAATGAATGTAATTATGTTGAGAGTTTAGATATAGAGTGGCTTGTAGATACAGGAGCTGTAATCCCCCGAAATTTTAAAAACCTATAATTTAATAAATAACTTTTATTTGGGATAAATTAGCTTTTAAATCTATTTAATTTAATTATTTTATGTATTTTAGTATAAAAAAATTAGATAGGGATATTTAATAAAATTAACATAAATATTTTATTATATTATCATACTCATTTTATTTAAATAATTTTTTAAACCAATATTTTACTAAAATTATCTTTCTAAACCCATATATTTAATCATATTAAATTAAATTATTAAATAAATTTATTACCCAAAAATACTACACTCAATTATTTTATAAATTAAATTATTATAATTTCCCTATTTTTTCTTTTATTTTCCTCCTTCTTTCCTCCTTTTTCCTCCTTTCTTTCTTTTTCTTTTCTTTTTCTCCCTTCGGGCTGCCCGGGCAGTTCTGCCTTTCCCTCCCCTGTGCGATTGGGCGGTCGGCCCACTTCCTTCCCCCTCTCCTTTTTTCGCGTGCAGCCTAGCACCCTTGTCCTTCTTCCTTTCTTCCCCCTGGACTTAGCCGGTCCACTTTTCTTCCCCCTTCACCCGGTCTGCCCTTCTTTCTCCCTTCTTCTTCTTCCTTTCTTCATCGTCCATTCCCGAATGTCCTGCCAGCCATGCCCTACAACTCCACCCCGACCAGCCGCCTGCCTCCCTACTACTCTCCCTACCTTCCTCTCTCTCCTCCGCTGTTTTTCCTGCCCCTCCTTGACCCGACCAACACCCTCTCACCTCATGCATGCTCCCCCTTTCTTTCTCTCCTCCCCTTCCCCCTCCCTACCACCCGACCGGTCGCCCTGACCGGCAACCTACTCTACCCTTTCTCTCCCTCTTCCTTTTCTCCTCTTCAACAACCTCTCCCCTACCCCATTTTTGAACACTCTACCCTCCCTTGATCCCTTTTCTCTCCTTTCATCCCTTCCCCTTATTTCGCACCGCCACCCAACTCCGCCACTTCCACCGCTGCATCAACCTCCCTGCACCACTCCCTGCCACCCCTACCTCATCCCTGAACCACCACAACACCACCTTGAGCCCCTACAGCTCCCTTCTTCCTCCCCTCTTCTTTTTCCATTCTTTTTTCTCCCTTCTAGGCAACCTCCTTGCAACCCCTCCTTCCGTGGCCATCCCACCGCCTTTGTCGCCTCCTAAGCCACCAACTCACTCCCTATAACCTCCCCTACCACCCCCTCACCTCCTTTGGCCAAAACCAACCCTTGCAGCCCCTCACTTTCCCCCCCCTTTTCCTTCCTTCTTAGCCACCTCCACCTTGACAACTACCTTCGCAACCTTGCCGCTGTCCTTGACCGCTAACAACCCATCCCTGACCACCCCTACACCCCCTCTCCACTCCCGTACCATTTCCTTGCCCTAAATCCTCCCCACATGTCCTTTTTTTTAGCCCCAAAACCCTAACCCAAAATTAGCACCCTTCTTCTTTTCATACCACCTTCGACCCCTTTTTCTTCCTTGCCTTGCATGCAACTCATACTACATGAGTAGTTGATTTGCTGCCTTCCTTTGGGTTATTTTAGTTAATGATTTTAAGGTATAATAATATCTTAAGTTAAGTATTTCATTAATTAAGTTTTATAAAGTCTTATGCTTTGGTTTTTCTTATTTATAATATGATAAGTATTGAAATTATTTTTAGGTATTGGTTTTGCTAATTAAAGATTGAATCTTTAACCGGGATACCGGTAAGGTTTGATTTTACGGGAATTAAGGTAATCGTTAAACTCCACTTAAACGTATGGATAAACGCATATTAGTACATTAGTGTTTTTGATATGTTATTATGTTTAACATATATTGTTTAATATATTATACGAGGTTTCTTATATTGATCGATAAAAAGGAAAGTATGCTAGTTGTTATGCCATGTATGGAAGAAGTGCTTAAGGAAGGAGATTTATTACTCAAGAATATGTTAAGTATTTATCCATGCTATATTATGTTATTGTAAACATTAATGTGTGGTTAACATTATTGTGAGCCCTAGGGCATTTTAGTAATATGTCTTGGGTAAGAGTGTGGCCTAACATGTGTAGTTGTTAATGATTACTATGTTGAAATATAATAGTTGGTGGAATTAGATGATGATAATAGAGTATTAATATTTATATTTTAAGTAGTGGTGATAATTTGATAAAGGTGGTGTAATAAAGATTAAAATGGTAATTTTGAAAGAGAAGGGCAAAATGGTAAATTATAAGCAAAAGGGTATTATGGTAATTTTTAAGTAAAAGGGTATTATGGTAATTTTAGAAGAAAATGGAAAATGGTAATTATAATAATTGAGAAGGGTAAAAATGGTAATTGTGATAATGGAGAAGGGTGATAGGGTATTTGTAATAATGGAAAATGGTAATATAGTAATTATAATAATGGAGAAGGGTAAAATGGTAATTATAATAATTGAGAAGGGTAAAATGGTAATTTTGATAATGGAGAAGGGTGATAGGGTATTTATAATAATGGAAAAGGGTGATATAAAAATTATAATAATGGAGAAGGGTAAAATAGTAATTATAATAATAGAGAAGGGTAAAATGGTAATTACGATAATAGAGAAGGATAATTTAGTAATTTAACAAACAGAAGGGTAACTTGGTAATTATGATATCAGAGAAGGGTAATTTGGTAATTTAACCAACATAAGGGTAATTTGACAATTATGATAATGGATAAGGGCAATTTGATAATTATGGAAATGGAGAAAGGTAATTTGGCAATTTAACCAACTAAAGGGCAATTTGGTAATTATAAAAATGGAGAAAGGTAATTTGGTAATTTAATTAACAAAAGGGAAATTTGGTAATTATAACAAAGGAGAAGGGCAATTTGGTAATCTAACTAACCAAATGGGAAATATGATAAGTGTAACAACTATGGAGGGTAATTGGTGATCTAATAAGTGGGGGTGACAACTTGGTAACCTAAACCGAGTAAGGATATGGCCAAGAACAACTATGTGCGTGTTATGTGCCTTGTGTGCAACGTGTTATGCCGAGTTGTGTACTTTATGCTTAATGACTAATTATTGTAGCGTAGTTTGGAGTTGGGGTATGCTTATGTGAATTTCATATAGCATATGTGTAATGATTATATACATTGTGCTTATGATGTTATATGACGTGGCCCTCTAGGACATGTATGTTAGGAAGTTTAATAATATGATATGAGATGAAAGGATAAAAAGGGAAAGAGGGGACGTAAGTTGAATAAAGGGATGTGAGTTGGTTTAAGGAATATAAGATTGAACTAATTATTTCCTGATCCATGAGGGGAAAAACAAAAAGGAGGGTATGATTAAAATGAACGAGTAATGTGACTCTTGCATGGGAAATTCCTAGGGTTTTCATGGGATGATCCTTACGTAAGAAGGGTGCTAGGGTTCGAGCGGCCAACTAGGGTTTCAAGGTCATATGTACAATTGGTGAGTAGAATGATAGGATTTGGGTTGAATCTAAATGAGATGAGGTTGGACAATAAAAGAAATGTTTGGGCCACATAGGTCCTATTAGGGTTTCAAGGGAAAACCCTAGAGAGTGATAGTGAGAGAATTTGATTGTCATAAGGTGATGGGTCGCAACCCACACCCTTAGGAGTTGGGTCCTTGTTATGAGTAAATGTAAGGAGGAATGGAGGTCGGGGGTGTGATAAGAAGCGCAAAGGTCTCAAGATATGGGATGGGCCCTCTCGGGAGGATAGAAGTAGACATGCATGTCAAGGGTGAAACACTTTCGAATAAGATATGAATAAGATACTAATCACTTAAAGAGGAAGATTGTTGAGCCAGACCCAGACCGGTCCATTGGCGAATAATAATGGCTAGGAGCCGAGGTGTCCTGCATGACCGGTCCACCGACGAATAATAGTGGTCAGGAGCTTTTTGCCCTACATGATTTTCGGTCCACCAGCTATAATAGTTGGGGATTCCATGCTCAACAAACCGAACGTAATAATGATATGACATGGGAAACACACAAAGTAATTACAGTGAAACACCATGTGAGTCGGGGCCAGACCGGTCCATCGGCGAATAATAGTGGCCAAGAGCTTTTTGTCCTATATGACTGGTCCACCGGTGAATAATAGTGGCCAGGAGCGCTTTTCCCTACATGAATGGTCCACCGGCTATAATAGTATGGTTCCCGCACTCACGTGGATATAAAATCCAAGATATGATTGCATAATGATGGACTAATGACTTAAGGCCCAAAAGTATTCTTTGCATTATGACATGGCTTAAGGCCCAGAAGTTTTGATTGTACATTTTGGCCTGTTAACATTTGATGGACTTATTAAGTATGTGAACGTTGTGTGTGCATACCTTATCATATATGTATATAGCTATGAATCATGTGTTGCATTGCAAGCCTACTTTTCAGTGTGTTTTAAAGGATTACTTAGTACCATAGTACTGAAGGGTTCCATTCGTGGGGCCCCTGCCTATTCAATGGGCAGTATCCCTTGCAGGTCTTTTTCAAGTGCTATTCAAGTGGGCAATGGGAAAGAGAGTAAGGAAGTTACCCAGACTTATAGGGTTTCATTCTTTCTCCCCTTAACCCCTGATTTAAATGTAATCTATATTCTTGTAACCACCATCGGTGGATCCTATTCTTGTAAATGTTTTACTATGCTACTCTAATTTAACTATGGTTTGAGTTCTCATAAATTGTATTTTACACTTTTAGCCTTAGCACTTGGTACTAGAACGGTAGGAGTGAGCTAGTTTGGTACTAAGTGTGGCGGTAATATCCCTAGAATTCACAGTTTAATATTTTGCTTCTGCTATTCCTTTTAATAAAATAAAATTTTTCAGTAGTGAATTTTGGGGGTGTTACAGGAGCTTTGTACCATTGTGTTTCAAAAAGGGAGTACTTCATAAACTACCAAGCTTGTGATTTTGGTAGTGTTAAGATGGGAAACCAGAGCTTAGCAAGCATTGTTGGGTTAGGTGATGTTCATGTGAAAACGAGTGTTGGGTGTATACTTACATTGAAAAATGTGTGCCATATTCCTGATCTATGCCTTAACTTGTTGTCTCCAAATTTCCTTGATCAAGAGGGCTTTCAACATACCTTTGGTGATGGCAAGTGGAAATTATCCAAGGGTTCTATGACAGTTGCTTGAGGCGATTGTGTTGTTATTTATACAAGACATATTTGAATGTGTCTTCTAGTGAGTTTAATGCAGTGGAAAGAAAATAACTCTCCTAATTTGTGGCATCGAAGGCTAGGACATATGAGTGACAAAGGGTTGAAAATTTTAGTAGGTAAATCTCTTATTCCTGTCTACAAAACTATTTCTCTTGACCCTTGTGATCATTGTTTGTGTAACACCCCCAACATTCACAACTAAAAAATTCCATTAATTAAAAGGAAATTAGCGGAAGCAGATTAATAAACCGTGAACTTTGGGGATATTACCGCCACACTTAGTACCAGACCAGTTCACTCCTACCGTTCTAGTACCAAGTGCTAAGGCTAAAAGAGTAAAACACAATTTACGGGAAACTCAAGCATATATAAATCAGAGTAGCGCGGTAAATAATTTATCAGGGTAAAATCCACCAGTGGTGGTTACAAAACAACAAATATATTGAATTTATAAATTTTAAAGAGATAAATTAAAATCCTAACAATTTCGGATAGTTCCTTACATTCATTCTCGAGGCCCACTTGAAAGCACTGAACACGACTTGCAAGGGGCACTGCCCATTGAATAGGCAGGGCCCACACGAAGGGAACCCTTCAGTACTACGATACTGAGTAACCCTTTAAAAATACACTTAAAAACAGACACGTAATGTAACCCATGAAATACTACCATATTCGTACATACCATTAGGTATAAACATGATATTCGGATTCATATATTCACACATCCAACAAGTCAATCAGATATTAATAGCGTATCCGTAACCTTCACTTTCGTACATTCACATACTTGTCAACTCAATCAAATATTAATAGGCCATAATTATCAATCGATAATTTCGGGCCATAAGGCCATTAGTCCATCATTAACCAATCATCTCGGATTATACAAGTCTCTGTGAGTGTGGGAACCCCACTATTATAGTCGGTGGAACGATCACGAGGGTACATGCCTTGCCACTATTTTAGTCGGTGGAACGGTCGCGTGGGTAACATACCCTGCCACTATTATTTGCCGGTAGATCAGTCTGGCCCTGATTCACAAGGTGTTCCACTGTAAGTAATTAGTATCTTTCCTGTATCTTATCGCTTTTATGTTTGGTTTGTTGAGCACGGAATCCCCCATTACTATAGCCGGTGGAACGGTGGCGAGGGTACATGCCCTGCCACTATTTTAGCCGGTGGAACAGTCGTGAGGGTAACATACCCTGCCACTATTATTTACCGGTGGACAGGTCTGGGTCCGGCTCAACATCTTTCTCTTTAAGTGATTAGTGTCTTAACGTGTCTGATTCGAAAGAATTTTATCCTTAACATGCATGTCCTAAAAGGCCACATGACATCACATCATAACTTACAACATACCCATATTAACACATACCAAAAGGGCACATGAACACACATTGGTTCCAAGCCATGCCACACGTGAAACAGTTAAGATAACAACTTATAGAACAAGACATATAATTATATAGGCCACCCAAGGCGTGTAGGACACATAGCACATGTTTCGCTTTAGCTACGCCTTTACTCGGTTTAAGTTACCGAGCTAACTCCCACACTTATTAGGCCACTAAACACCCTTCATAACTATTACACTTAATATAATTCCCATTTGATTGGTGAGATTACTAATTTGCCCTTTTCCTTTATTATAATTAATAAATTATCCTTGAGTTGGTAAAATTACTAAATTACCCTTCCTCATTATCCTAATTACCAAATTATCCCTTTATTTAGTTAATTTACCAAATTGCCCTCACACTTATCATATTTACCATTTTACCCTTCATTATTAAATTATCATTTTACCCTTCTCAATTATTATAATTATCGAGTTACTCCTTTCCAATTTCCACTTTTATCCCTTTTATTTACAAAATTACCATTTTATCATTTTGTTATAAAATTACCAATTTGCCCCTTATTACAAAATTACTAAATTGCCCTTTTATTTTAAAATTACCAAATTACCCTTTTTATTACAAAGTTACCAAATTGCTCCTTTTATTGCAAAATTACCAAATTGCCCTTTTGTTACAAAATTACCAAATTACCTTTTTTATTACAAAGTTACCAAATTGCCATTTTGTTACAAAATTACCAAATTACCCTTTCTATAAAAAAATCACCAAATTGCCCTTTTATTACAAAATTACCAATTTGTCCTTTTATTACAAATTTACCAATTTTCCCTTTTATCATAAAATTACCGATTTACCCTTTTGTTACAGAATTACCAAATTACCCTTTTGTTGTAAAATTACCAAATTACCCTTTTGTTACAAAATTACCAAATTACCCTTTTATTACAAAATTACCGATTTTTCCTTTTATTACAAAATTACCAATTTACCATTTAATTATAAAATTACTAAATTGCCCTTTTATCACCAAATTACCAATTTATCCTTTCACTTACAAATTTACCACCTTACCCCTTATTACTCCACTTATATTAAATTATTATTATTACTATATAAAATATTAACTTTAATCCCTCATCTTCAACTCTTATAATTAATGTAACATTATTAGCACCTATATATATTCTAGGCCATAATCTTGTACAAGATACATTAATAAAATCCCCTAAGGCTCATGAAATACAATCATACATTAAGATCACAATAGCATAATACAACATGGATAACACTTAAACATTTTCCTTAACAAACAAATTATTACCTAAAAAATATTTTCATACATATCATATATCCATATCATGCTTCCATTTATCAACCAACACAATAACCACATATAAAATATTAAACAAAACCAACCAAGCATAATAATATATTAAAAATCCTAATGTGCTAACATACGTTAATCCATGCGTTTAAGTGGGATTTAACGGTTACCTCGATTTTTGCAAAAATGAACCTTACCGGTATTCTGGTTAAAGGTCCAAGATTTGACTATCAAAACCAATACCTAAAAATAATATAAAGATTTATTACATTAGAAATAATAAAATCAAGGTATAAAAATTTATAATGCTTAATTAATCAAATAATTAAATTAAAATATTATTATACCTCAAAATTTTTACCCAAATAAATTAACAAAAGCAGCAACTCATCCTGCTCATGCAGCATGAGCTGCATGCAAGGAAAGTTGGAAGAGGGGGCTCAAAGGTGGTAAAAGAGGGAGAAATAGGCATTTCCTGGTTGGTAGTTTGGGGCTAAGAAAGGAGGGGTTTCGGGGAGGATTTAGGGCAAGGGAATAGAGTAGAGGTGGAGAGGGGGTGTAAGTGGTGGTTGGGGAAGGGTTAACGGTGGCTAAGGGCGGTGGAGGCGGCGGCAGCGAAGCTGCGAAGGTGGCAGCCGAGGAGGGAGGTCGAGATGGGGCTGGTGAGGAAGGAAAAGAAAGGGGAAAAACGAGGGCCTGCAGGTGGTTTCTTCGACCAAAGGAGCATTGGGGGTGGTAGAGGGGGTTGTAGGGAGTAATACGATGGCTCAGGTGGCGGTGGAAACGGCGAGACGGTGGCAGAATGCGGCGGTGCAGGGCGGTTGCCGAGAAGGGGTGTAAAGAAGAGAAAAAGAGGAGAGGAGGAAGAATGGGGGCTGCGGGGTAGCTTGATGGGGCTGTGATGGTTCGAGGGTGAGGTAGAGGGTGGCAAGAGGTGGTGCATGTGCATTTAAGGTGGCGGTGGCGGCGAAAAAAAAAACAGAGAGGGTGAGGGAAGGAGGAGAAAGGGAGAGAAAAGATCTCGGGTAAGGCTTATGGGGCTCGAAAATTGACAGAATGAATCAGAGGAGGAAGAAGAAAAAGGAGAAGGAGAGATATGAGGGGATAGGTAGGCTTGAGGGGTGGCGGTAGGGT
Organism: Tamarix chinensis; assembly: GCA_030549775.1. Lineage (NCBI taxonomy): Eukaryota > Viridiplantae > Streptophyta > Magnoliopsida > Caryophyllales > Tamaricaceae > Tamarix > Tamarix chinensis. The sequence goes on along the minus strand of CM060177.1, from coordinate 56,175,667 downwards.
GGCAGAGGAGTGGTGGTTGCAGGGAGAGGGAGGAGGAGTGGCAATGTCAGGGAGTGGGGAATGAATAGTGGGCCAGTATGGGGTAGAGAACAGTGAGAGAGAGAGAGAGAGAGTTAGAGAGGTCAATGGGGGAGAGGGAGTTGCAGGGAGTGACGATGGCAGGGAGAGGGGAAGAAGAAAGAAGAAAGAAAGAAGAAGGAGAAAGAGTAGGGGGAGGGGTGTTAGGCGTGACGGGCAGACCAGTTGAAGGAAAGAAATGAGTCGGCCCGGTCGGGAGAGAAAAGAAAGAAAAAAAAGGGGGTGGGTGGCGGCCGGGCTTGACGCACGGGAGGAAAGAAGGAAATGGGCCAGGCCCAGGCGCCAGGGAGAAGGAGAGGGAGGAGAGGAGAGAATGGGCCAGCAGCTCAATGCGTAGGAGGGGGAGAGAGCAGGCCAGCCAGCCGGTGGCCTAAGGAAGGAAAAAGAAAAAGAAAGAAAAGGGAAAAGAAGGAAAAAGGGAAAAAGAAAAAAGAAATTTGGTTTTAATTAAAATAATTTAATTTATAAATAATAAGTTACAATATTTTTGGGTAATAAATTTATTTAACAATTTAATTAAAATATAAGGGTTTAAAAGGATAATTTTAGTAAAATAATAATTTGGAAAATTATTTAAATAATATGAGTATGATAAAATAACAAAATATTTATTTTAATTTATTAAATATTTATATTTAATTTTATTTACTCAAAAATCCATAAAAATTCCAAATAAAATTTATTTATTAAAATATAGGATTTAAAAAAATTCAGGGGATTACAGTTTAGCAGGAAAACAACATAGAACTTCCTTTGCTAGGAAGTTCACTAGAAGGCAAGATAAGTTGGAGCTAGTATACTCAGATGTTTGTGGTCCTATTGAGGTGGATTCTCTTGGTGGTAATAAATATTTTGTCACCTTTATTGATGATGCTACTCGAAAAACTTGGGTCTACATGATGAGGACAAAGAGTTAAGTTTTTGAGATTTTTTTAGAAATTTCATGCCATGGTAGAAAGGGAGACAGAAAGAAAGTTGAAGCAATTTGATCAGACAATGCTGGTGAATGTACTTCTAATGAATTCAAGCATTAATGTTCACAACATGGCATTAGACATGAGAAGATAGGGCCTGACACACCACAACACACCACAACACAATGGAGTTGCAGAGAGAATGAACAGAACCATTATGGAGAAAGTGAGATGTATACTTAGAATGTCAAATATTCCTAAGACATTCTACGGTGAAGTAGTACAGTGTGAAGTGTGCAGTGTGCTTGATCAGTAGAGCTCCATCAATTATTCTTGGCCTTGACATTCCTAAGAGAGTATAGAAGGGACGCGATCCCACTTACTCACATTGAGAGTTATTGGGTGTAAGGTATATATGAATGTGTTGAAAGAACAGAGGTCAAAAATTGATTCCAAAACTCATCCTTGTGTGTTTGTTGGCCATGGTGATGAAGAGTATAGTTTTAGACTATATGATCTAGAAAAGAAGAAGGTAGTGAGAGTTAGAGATGTAGTGTTCTTTGAGCACGAGATGGGTGCAGAGCTTCTGAATACAAGGTACTCTTGATGCAGGAGCATCCATTGAACATAATGATTGTCCTATTCACTCTAATCCTCAATGTAAGGAAGATGATTTAGCTTTTATAATATTGGAGCCTATCATGTTAAATATTCTTGATAATTCTAATATGCTTGACATTAAAAACCATTCAAGTTATTCTTGTAGGTATGTTACATATTTGCAAGAAGATGATGTTCATACACATTGATGTGTACAAGTATTCCAAGGCATGCAAGACTATGAAATACATGGGATGATACATTACAACAAGAGATAGAGTGATGATATTCATTATTTTTATAAACTTGTTGTAAACCCTGACCCTAAGTATATTTTATGTAAGTTAGGGTATGTCTATAATTTCATGTATGTATCTTAGTCTATTGTATAGCTTTGTAATATTAATCCTTAGTATCATTTAACCAATGATATTATTCTACGGATTAAGGTTAATATGGGCTTAATTAAACCATGATTAATGGGCTGGATTAGGTGGGTAAACTTGGCTGGTTAAGGAAGCTCACCACCAAGCTTATTCTTTCCTATATATACCTTTTGTGCACAACATTTGTATGGAGAATTGAATAGAATGAATAATAATAATTTTGATAAAACTTTGAGCAAGAGAGCTAAAGTCTAATTCTCCCTTTTGGGTCTGTATTGAGCAAGGAAAATCCGGGATTAATCCTTCCTCAAATCTATATTCCACACGACACATTTGAACACCTTCAAATCTGCTGTATACCTTCATCTTGTAACATCAATTTCTTCGTCCATAATCCACCAAATCACTTCATTCTTTTTGCATTAGATCGTGGGTGACAGTTTCTAATACAAATTTTGATCCAACCTTCTTTTACTTTGATAAAAACCACATAATATTTGGTATCAAAGCTTCATTTGTTCGAAGCTAATTTCTGCCGACCTGAAATCGTGGTGTGTTCTTTCACCAAGAACTCCACGGATACTCCACCATTTCTTGCAATTCTTGATTCTTGATGAAATTATTTAAGTTTTCTTGAAGTTCTTGCTTGAATTTCTTGCAATCTTGCAACGATCTTGTTGCATTTTCCCTCAACGTTTCACATAAAATACCAACAGAGTTCGAATTTCAGCAGCACCAGTTTGGTTCGTCTGGTTGCAACGATCGTTTGTGCCTCTTAAGCACTTGATTTCTATTGTATTCTACTCTATATTAGTGTGTGATAAAGTGTATGATAACCTCCTTCAAGTTCTCTTCGTGCAAGAAATAAGAAAAGCTTCAAAGTGTTCGACATCCCTGGACAGTTCTCAATCGCCCGAAACAGACTTGGAACTTGCAGGCCGTGTATTCGATTCATTTTTCGTCAATTTCTCTCAAAACATTAGTCCATATTCTACATCTGGATGTCCTCTAAATTTCCTATGAAGACTTCAAAACGAATATCCCACTGGAAGACAAGTTTTTGTTGAAAATACAGAAACATGTTCTATGATTTTATGTGAAGCCCGAAACTGACCTGGAACTTGCAGGCCGTGTATTCGACTCATCTCTCATCAATTTCTCTCAATAAAATAGTCCATCATCTATCTCTGGATCTCCTATACATTTTCTATGAAGACTTCAACACGAAAATCCCACTGGAAGACAAGCTTTTATTGAAAACACAGAAACATGTTCTATGATTTTATGTGAATCATTTTCACACCTATTATTACTAATCTTTCATTGTTTGTGTGTACCTGCGTGCAGTGGCTATTCTTGGGGCTTAAAGATCTCCTTTGTGCCTAGATAAAGATTGCAGGTAGTGTTTGATATTTGCTTTAGAATTAGAAATTGGTTTGTGCTTTGTTTGGTTGTAGGCAAAACAAATCCAGCACCTAAATTTGTGGAAGATATATTGTGTGCATCAAGAAAGGTTGTGTGTCAACCTTCACCATGGCTAGTGAAGAGGTGAATGCCCTGGTTGATTCCATCAAAAGCCTCACCACACGCATGGATGCCCAACTACAGACTCAAAACACACTACAACATCAACTCCAAAGTGTAGAAGCAAAGTTGGCTGACCAAGAGAAGTATAAACCATGGCAACCTCGAATGGAAACCACACATGATAGTGTGGAAGGGAGAATGAAGCCGATTTACCATACCAATAATGGGCATGGAAATTTAAATATTTCTCATCTTGAAGATGGAGAAGAGGAGACAAATTCTTTTGGCTCAAGCAACCAAAGAAGAGCACCTACATTCCATGTAAGAAATCCACACCATGAAGATCAAGGTATTAAACTTGAACTTCCTGAATTTTATGGTGATTTAAATGTGGAGTCATTTTTTGAATGGTTGCATGAGATTGAAGCTATTTTTGAGTTTAGAGAATATGATGATGATAGAAAGTGCAAATTAGCTACTCTAAAGTTCAAAAAGTTTGCTCGAATTTGGTATGATAACTTAAAGCGAACTAGGGAAAGACAAGAGAAGTCTAAAATCAAATCTTGGGAAAAACTTAAAAAGCACTTAAGAAAGAAATTTGTGCCGAGAGACTATGAGAAAGATATGTATGTTAAGATGACTACTCTAACGTAAGGCTTATTTAGTGTAGAAGAATACACTAGAGAGTTTGAAAGACTAGCCCTTATTTGTGATGTTCATGAAAGAAAGGAACAAAGATGTGCTAGATACTTAGGTGGTTTGAATAACTTAATAAGAGACAAAGTTGATATGTACTCTTGTGACTCTCTTGATGACTTGATAAAATTGGCTATGAAGATTGAAAGACAAACCAAGACAACAAAAGCCTATGTTAAGTCTAATGCCTCTACTTTGACTAAACCCTATTCTAACACCTTTACACCTAAATCGACATTTTCATATGATAGAAAGAATAACAAAGATGATAAAGGTAAAAATAAGGTGGTTGAAATGGCTAATAAACAATGTTTCAAATGTAAAGGATATGGAAATTTTGCTAGAGATTGTCCTAACCAAAGAGCCTTAACCTTACATGACATAGAAAACATGGAACCATGTAGTGATGATAAATTAGAAGTTGAATCTCCTAATGAAATATTAACTATGGAAGAAGAAGAAGGAGACCCCTGCTTTGTAATTCAAAGAGTCTTGCAAATACAACCTAGTATTACACCTACTCAAAGAGAAAAGATTTTTAAAACTAAGTGTAAAATAGGTGATACAGTTTGTAGACTTATAATTGATAGTGGTTCATGTACTAATGTTGCTAGTGAGGCAATGGTTAAGAAACTTGGTTTGGAAACTACTAATCATCCTAAACCCTATTCTTTACAATGGTTAAACAAGGATAAAGGAGCTAAAGTAAAAAAAGAGGTGTAATCACATTTTCTATTAGAGACTATCATGATGAAGTTCTATGTGATGTTTTACCTATGGATGCTTGTGGATTACTTTTAGGTAGACTTGGCAATTTGATAGAAAAGCAACTCATGATGGGGTAACTAATGAATATGTGGTGAAAAAGGAAAAACAATTATATAGGCTCAAACCTTCTTTATATGATCATATACCTTTGAGTGATGATAAAAAGAGATTATTTTTACATGAAAAGGCTATGGAAAAATGTGTAAAAGAAGAATGAATTTGTTATGCTTTAGTTTCTAAAGATTCTAAACCTGAAAAACAACAAATTGAAAATCCTAATTTGATTAAGTTGCTTGATGAGTATAATGATGTATTTCCTTATGACTTACCTCCTAGATTATCGCCTAAAATAGGTATAGAACATGATATTGATCTTATTCCTGGTATGCCTATTCCTAATAAACTGACTTATAGATATAACCAAAAGAAGCTAAGGAATTACAAAGACAAATACAAGAACTTATAGATAAAGGATTTTTGAAAGAAAATATGAGTTTTTGTATAATTCATCCAAATACTGCTTATGTCAAGTTTATGACTTATTTTTGGAAAACTTTATGGAATATTCTTAGTGTGTATGGTGTGAATCCTAACATGCCTATTAACATGATTCCGTTGAAAAAAGGTGAATTGCAAAACTATGAGGCTAAAGAGAGAATATAATTTTTTCAACAACTTCATGAGAAAATAAAAAATCATATTGAAAAATCTAATGCCAAGTATAAAGCTCAAGCGAATAAGCATAGAAACTCTTATGTGTTTTCTCCTGGTGACTTAGTTTGGTTACATTTACGTAAAGAGAGATTTCCTAATTTACGTAAAAACAAGCTAATGCCAAGAGCCGATGGTCCATTTAAAATACTTAGGAAGTTTGGAGATAATGCTTATGAACTTGAACTTCCAGATTCTTATGGTGGAATTTCAAGAAATTTTAATGTTGGTGATTTGTCTCCTTATTATTCTGATGAAAATTTGAGGGCAAATTCTTCTCAACTTGGGGAGTATGATGCAGGAGAATCCATTGAACATAATGATTGTCCTATTCATTCTAATCCTCAAGGTAAGGAAGATGATTTAGCTTTTATAATATTGGAGCCTATCATGTTAAATATTCTTGATAATTCTAATATGCTTGACATTAAAAACCATTCAAGTTATTCTTGTAGGTATGTTACATATTTGCAAGAAGATGATGTTCATACACATTGATGTGTACAAGTATTCCAAGGCATGCAAGACTATGACATACATGGGATGATACATTACAACAAGAGATAGAGTGATGATATTCATTATTTTTATAAACTTGTTGTAAACCCTAACCCTAAGTATATTTTATGTAAGTTAGGGTATGGCTATCATTTCATGTATGTATCTTAGTCTATTGTATAGCTTTGTAATATTAATCCTTAGTATTATTTAACCAATGATATTATTATACGGATTAAGGTTAATATGGGCTTAATTAAACCATGATTAATGGGCTGGATTAGGTGGGTAAACTTGGCTGGTTAAGGAAGCTCACCACCAAGCTTATTCTTTCCTATATATACCTTTTGTGCACAACATTTGTATGGAGAATTGAATAGAATGAATAATAAAAATTTTGATAAAACTTTGAGTAAGAGAGCTAAAGTCTAATTCTCCCTTTTGGGTCTGTATTGAGCAAGGAAAATCCGGGATTAATCCTTCCTCAAATCTATATTGCACATGACACATTTGAACACCTTCATCTTGTAACATCAATTTCTTCGTCCATAATCCACCAAATCACTTCATTCTTTTTGCATTAGATCGTGGGTGACAGCTTCTAATACAAATTTCGATCCAACCTTCCGTTATTTTGATAAAAACCACATCAACTCTTCTACCTTATAATTATTATTTGATACTATTGATGTTTCTTCTTCCACTCTTTCTGTTGACCAGCTAGCAAATGATTTTTTTGATGTGATACGTGATGATGTTGGTGAGGTACAACCTGATGGTTGTGATATACCAGTTCATGACGATGGTGATCATTTAGATCATAGTGAGTCTTCATCTGACAAAGAAGAGCTTCATGAGGAAGAAGTTTATGGTGAAGAGGTTCATGAGTAGGGGGACAAACCTACCCCTCAAAAGTGGAGGATATAGAGGTTCGAAGGTCAATTAGAGAGCATAAACCTTAAACAAAGTATTCAAACTCATAGTACATTCTAGTCACAGAAGATATGGAGGCAGAGAGTTATTAGGAAGTACTATCATTTGATGAGAAAAAGCTTTGGCTCAATGCTATGAAGGAAGAGAGGGATTCCTTGAAAAAGAATAATACTTATGAGTTAGTGAAGCCTCCCAAGGGTAGGAAAAGTCTTGAAGAACATGTAGGTTTTCAATAATAAGAAAGATAGTGAAGCAAAAAGCCAAATTGGCAATTAAGGGATATAACTAGAAAAAGGACATCGACTTTGATGAAATATTCTCTCCGGTGGTTAAAATGACATATATCAGAATCGTGCTAGGTTTAGATCAAGTCTTGATCTTAAGTTGGAGCAACTTGATGTGAAAATTGCTTTCTTACATGATGACTTGCATGAAGAAATCTTTATGGAGCAGCCTAAAGGATTTGAAGAGAAAAGGAAAGAGATACTTGTTTGCAAGTTGAAGAAGAGTCTTTACAGGCAATGGTGCCAAAAATTTGATTTTTTTATGACAATTAATGGTTATAAATGAACTTATGCTGATCCTTGTGTGTATTTTAGAAAGTTGCCTGGAGGTAAATTCATCATCCTTCTACTATATGTTGATGATATGCTGATAGTTGGATAAGATGTAAATATGATTCAGAATTTGAAGAAAGACTTGTCCAATTCATTTGACATGAAAGACTTGGGTCCAACAAAAACAAATCTTAGGCATAGAGATTGCTCGTGACAAGAAAGTTGAAAAATTATGGCTATCATAAGAAAAGTATGTTGAATGGGTGCTTGAAAGGTTCAATATGAAATATGCCAAGCTTGTTAATACACCACTAGCTACTCATTTCAAGTTAAATAAGAGAGCTTTTCCTACAACAAAGAAGGAGAAAGAAAGTATGTCATCTATTCCTTAATCTTATGTTGTTGGTTCTTTGATATATGATATGGCGTACCAGGCTAAATATTGCACATACTATTGGTTTGGTGAGCAGATACTTATTTAATTCAGGTAAGGCTCATTGGGAAGCTATGAAGTGGATTTTTAGATGCTTGCAGAGCACCTCCAAACTGATTTTGTGTTATAGAGGTGGAAAACCTATACTTGAAGGCTACACTAATGTAGACATGGTGGGTGATCTTGAAAATAGAAAGTCTACCTTAGGTTTTGTGTTTAAATTTTTAGGGGGAGCCATTTCATGGCAATCCAAGTTACAAAAGTTTGTATCATTATCCACAATGGAGGTAGAGTATATTGCGGCCGTGGAAGCAAGTAAAGAGATGTTATGGCTTAAGAGATTCCTTCGATATTTTGGTTTGAGGCAAGGTGAGTATGTAGTATTCTGTGATAGTCAGAGTGCCATTAACTTGAGTAAGAATACATGTATCATGCTCACACCAAGAATATTGATGTTAGATATCACTGGTTGCAGAATGTGATTGAGGAGAAGCATTTAAAGCTAAAGAAAGTTAGAGTGCTATTGACACCGATAAGAATGGTGTAGATATGTTAAAAAAGCTAGTCCTTGGAAGCAAGCTTAAAGTTTGTGGTAAGCTTGCTAGGATGAAGGTCAAGTGATCATAGAAGTGATCGTGTCTTCCCCGCATTGGGCTGGAGGGGGAGATTGTTGTGGGTCCAGCCATATGTGTTAGTAAAATGTCTATTTTGTTTTATTCTAATGAATAGGCTTTTGATAGCATTTTACTAATATTAGATTGAGTCCAACTTGGGCTTCCAAATTAAACCTTTAATATAAATCCTTGTTGTAAAAATTAGGGCAGCAAGTGAGGGTGTACATTCAAAAAATTACACACACAATTAGAAGCAAAAGAAGTGTGGAAGACAAAGGGTTTAAGAGAAGAGTGATTTGTGATTTTTCAAGGACAACTTTCACAAAGTTGTTGATTGCCGGAGATTCCACCATTGGATTTTGTTGAAATTAGGTCAATTTGTTGGGGACATATAGGGCCTCATTTTGAATGGTTAAAATTTTCATTTTGAGATCTAGGTTATCTGTTATTGCAGCAGGACAGAACCTCTGATTTGTGGTGATATTCTTCACCTTTGATTTCTTCTTACTTAATCTCTTATGTATTTACTTGTTGGTGGGTTGTGAATTGTTGTGAACCTAAATTGGGTTTATTTTTCCCTCAATTTATCATTATAAAAGAAGAAAATAGGGTGGACTCTTCAAAAGTCTTGTAGTTTTTACTCTTCACATCGAAGGGGTTTTCCACGTATAAATTATATGTGTTGATTGGTTTATTTTTATGATCTATTTGCTTATGTTTGTTGCCCATAATTGGTGAATTACTTTAGTGAATTATTTATGGTGGATTTGGGTTCTTTTATTTGGTTGATTGTCTTGGTTTTAATCTTTTTGGGCGTTGTCATATACTACCCAGGCCTTTCAGTTCCACCGCAGCGAGCTACTCAACCATGGTAGCCACCGCCAGTAGGTTGTGCAAAATGGAACACCGTACATGTTGAAAAGAGAGCGGCAGCAATAGGTGGTGCACTGCATAATTGACATGGATGTTTAGAATGTATGTTCTCAATCCCGATAGAATCAACAAAAAATAATGAAGTAGGTGAGGGAAGAAGTTGTAATGGTGTTTGTCTGGCTAACGTTTATTTCTTGATACTTTATTCATGGTTAAAATTCTACCCATTTTTTTAAAAAAATTTAACAATTAACTTTTATTAAAATGTAATGTATTATAATATAAAAATATAATTATTATATTTGTATTAAAAATATTTTTATATCATTAATTTTTTATAAATATTAAAAGATTTTAATGATAAAATTTTAGTCTTTTAAATACGAAATGAGTGAAATAGTTTTACTTATTGAATTTCTTTTACACAACAACTTTTTGTTTAACAAGCAAAAGCAAAGTAAAAACTATAGCCAACCGAAGTAAATCCAAACTAACCTACTTGTAACTATTAAATTAGACTAAATAATATCCATAATTGCTGCAACAATCAAGAAACCAAGTTTAGATTTGAGAAAAATGAAAACTGAACGAATATGCGGAGAGAGGAATTTCATCAAGTGAAGGTGAGAGGCTATTTATTCTCTTAGGAACAATGAAAGGTTCATCGACCCTACAAGCAAATTTAGATTTTTGATGAGTCAGGAACCAATCATTATAGAGGTGGATTCAAACAAATGCACTGGCTCTAATACCAAATAATGAGAATTCTAGTAGTTTCTCAATTCAACCCAACAAGATTAGATAAAACAGAATGAAGATGAAAAATAAAAATAAATGAATGAAACATATAACAAAGAAATTGAAAGGATAGGTTGAGAACGGGCCATACTCGTTATAACTCTTACTAGGGAAAGGAAATGGTTTCAATAAGTCATCAAAATTATAGCAACTCTATTTAATTGAATAAGGGAACTGGGCTCGAAACTAACTTTAATATACAAAACTTTGAGTAATTAATTATGATTACTAATTTTTTTTTATAAGGAATAACAAAGTACAAAGTTATCTAACCAGAATAAATTCAAACAAACTATAAGTTGGAAATTAGATTGGATAAAGAGATACAAAAATCAAGGAACCAAAGCAATAGTTGAGGTGAATGAAAACTATGCGAAGGTGAGCAAAGAGAAATTTTAGCATGTCAATATGAGATGGAAAACGTGATGTGTGTGGGAGGGTTTAGTTCTCAAATTAGTGTGAATATGGTTCAATTATGTTAATCTTGAGTAGAAGATGATTCAGTGATGATGTGTTAAGTTCTAAAGTACTCGAATGGGATGGAAACTTGATGGTGATGATTCAAATAAGAAAGGTAGGATTCATTGTTGATGGTTGAACAATGATGACAGTTCGAATGGAATGTAGTAATTAGCATATGCATTTGATGATGGAATGATGATAATTTTTGGTTTCAAAAGTTAGGATTTGGATGATGGTTAGAGTCGTGGTTTATGGTTAGAGTTAGGTTTTGGTTGGAAAAGAATAAATAAGGTTGCGTTTGGTTGGTATGGAAGGGTTAGGGTTTTGAATGGAGGGTTTAAGGTTTCGCTTTGTATATCGATTTATTGATTGGTTTTAATTCAAATTTGAATAGGATTTTGATGATAATTATGGTAGGAAAAATATGGATTAAGGATAGTAGAAAAGATATGAATTAATCTCTAATTCTCACAGATGAAGAGATTAAAACGTTCAAGGCAAATTGTTCACACAGGTTTGATTTGCTTGAGTTTGAATTCACATAGAATTCACTTGTATTCAACTTCAATGTTGATCTTCAACTTTAATTCAATTCTCCATATCCTCATATTCAACATTCATGTAGATTATAACCTTTTTACCACTATCTAAAAGCATAGTTCAAATATTCCAAGCTAAAAGATATCATGTTACATTTATGCTAATTTTATTATCTACCTCTACTACTTAATTAATAAATTAGCTAAATTACTAATGATTCTTGAAAATTCTACCAATAAAATCCCTATACATGTGGTCTCTCCCTCCTTACATGCCATGAACATGTACATAGACACTTAATTTCTTGTTTGTTATGTTTCTAACAACGTAACCATCCGTTGGTCTTCAAATTTGATGGAGATAATTTTCAAATGAAGAACAATTGGTTCCATAATTATGACAGCCAATTCTTGAGTGTATTCTCCTCCATCAAAATGTATTATATGGTTGGGAAGGAGGGCTGAGTTCTATAAGGTTGTTTAGAAATAGAAAAATAAAAGAGACTTTGTAGTGATAGGATGAGGAAAGGATTTGATTAGCGGGAAATGAAAAAGTAATGGGTTAAGAGAAGGGAGGGTTGCAGTGATTTTTAATTTGTTGTAGCTTGTCCATCATCTCACCCTAGGTTTAAGGTTGTCTATCTAGATCAAATTTTTCCTTCATAGGCTTGAGCCATTTATTAAAAGAAGCTCATTGGACAATGCTAACAAAATAAAATAAAATAGAAGAGTCAAATAATGCTTGGGTTGCAAACTTTATTCCCACAAAATAAAAATAACAAAATAGAAAAAGATAAAGCACTAAAAATGCTAATATTTGGGTCGTATTTGGTTAAATCAATTTTGAAATACATAGATATACATATTCAAAAACTTTTCAATGGGATTAGCATATTAGAACAATTTGTGTGGGAAACTGTAGCAAAAAATAAAATAGTGAAAAATAAATTTTGGAAACTAAACACTTCCCTAAAATCCATCTATTAGTTTGGGTACTTCAACATGAAAAATTACCTACTAAATAGTCTCAATATAATCAACACATAATTGATGAGAAAGAATGCACTCTTTTACTCTATGAATATTAAAACTGATTAGCATGAATTTCATGAATGTCCAAGCTCTTGAACATAGAAGATTTCATCATTTCTCAATCAAATTAAATTGATGGTTTGAACAAAATGGAATAGTTAGAATACCAAGGATAATATTTAGCAATTTAGCCTATATATTAGCTGTGAGTAGTCACCTTGGAGAGCTTTTATAACATCCTAAAATTTACTATTGAAAAATTTTGTTTTGTGAAAGTGTAATATTATGATAATCAGATATTACCGCCATACTCAACATGAGTCTCTCTTACTATAATATTCTCTTATAAAATATAAGGCATGGATTTACAACTTAAAAATTATAGAATGAGATAAATTTCCATAACATTAGATAAGAGTTTAAAGATTAAACTCTGAGTATAATATAAGCAAAATACAATAAAAGTTATCTAATGGAACTAAGAGTCGAAAAGATATTCAGATAAAAATTATCTACCAGAGAATGTTAATTCTATGTCAAAACCCAAATAAATAAAATCACTCCTTCATAGGATGTGTGTCATAAGTAAAAAATTCATCAAGATAATCCTCATCAACTTGCACATCAAAAGTTAGGCTGTTTGCTATGGAAATAAGCATCATCCAGTGAAAAGATGGTTAATACTTTCTTATTACATAATGTAACAATATAGTCATAAGTAAGGGTATGCATAACATATAAGGTCAGATTAAAGGACTAGTCTTGCAAATTATCATAATACAAAAATGAGTCACGATGATAACTATGACACTATTTCTAATTCATCCAATTATACATTTTCCTTTATTTATTCACTTGGAGTGAGGTACCCCACTATTCGTAAATAGTGAAATGATAATAATAATCCTTCCAAGGAAAGATGTACCTATGAAACACTATTATACTTAGTGGATTGGTAACATAACCTTTCCAGGATAAGATGCTCACATCAACCACTATTATATCTAGTGGAATAGTAACATGTACTATTGGTCTTAAATCAAATTATATTCCAATTTAAATATTAATGTCTTATTATGCTAGTTATCTAGTTAATGTCATGAAAATTTGTCGCTAGAACCCTTTGAGTTTTGATACTATCAAATCCTAACTTTTCAACATAATTTGATTAAATAATACTTTACCATAATTATAGCACACTCTTCATAGCCTAATTAGGATAATAAATCATGCCAATAATCTTAGGTGATGAGACAAAACTCACTCAATCAATAGCACATAAGTTCATAAATCCGCATATCATTCATATTTTTGAAATATCATACAACAAGATCATGGTATAACATCAATAGCACGATTCACAAAATATAACTATGCTAGTATGATATTGTATATAATTACGGGAGCAATCTTCTTTTACCATCCAAAAATGTTTCTTAGATGTTCTTAATTATGTTCTTGAGAATCTTGAAGGATTTCTTCTATTTACAACACTTCATTGAAGTTTTGATATGAAATAAGAAATTTTCTTATCATGGAAAAAACCAATGGATCCTTAAGGGTGCACTAATGATGATGACATATCGAGTATGATTATGTGTCACCAAAGAGGGTCCACATCAGCCATGATAATTGGAAATTTTAGTTGAAACCTTAGTAGATGCTAAATTAGGGTTTTATGTCATGTTATGTAACATTAGCGTTTGATTATAATTGGTTGCCTAATAGTGTGTTAATTAGCCTAATTATAGGTGCAATTAGTTGGAATTAAAGAGTCATTAGTTCTTTGTATGTTCTTCATATGATTAAATCCCTTGTTTGAACACTTTTTTTTATGAGTTCCTTCATCCATATCTCATTCCAAATTCATTTTTGAAAATCATTTTATTTGAAAATCCTATTCAAAACCATCTTTCCATTTCATATTTATATGAGTTTGAATGAGTGGTAGAATATCCATATTAAAGTCAATATCAAAGATTGGTTGATTATCCTTTTCTTAAGGTAATGACGATCCTCATTCTTAAGGTGGGTAATGATGTTGTGGGTCCAGCCCACATGTGTTAGTAAAATGTGTATTTTGCTTTGTCCTAATGAATGGGCATTTGATAGCATTTTACTAATCTTGGATTAAGTCCAATTTGGGCTTATTATTTGGGCTTCATAATTAAGAATTTGGTATAAATACTTGCCCTAAAAATTAGGGCAGCAAGTGAGGGTGTGAATTAAAAAAATTACACACACAATTAGATGCAAAAGAAGAGAGGAAGACAAAGGGTTTGAGAGAAGAGTTATTTGTGATTTTTCAAGGATAGCATTCATAAAGTTGTTAACTTCTGAAGTTTCCACCGTTGGATTTTGCTGCAATTTGGTCAACTTGTTGGGGACACATAGGGCCTCATGTTAAACGGTTAGATCATCGTTTTGAGATCTGGTTTGTCTATTATTGCAGCAGGACTGAACTTATGATTTGTCGTGATATTCTTCACCTTTGATCTCTTCTTACTTAATCTCTTATGTATGTACTTGTTGGTGGGTTGTGAATTGTTATGAACCTGATTTGGGTTCATTTTTCCCTCAATTTATCATAATAAGAGAAGGAAATAGGGTGGACTCCTCAAACGTCCCGTGGTTTTTACTCTTCACATCGAAGGGCTTTTCCACGTATAAATTGTGTGTGTTGATTGGTTTAATTTTTCTGTTCTATTCGCTTATTCTTGATGCCCATAATTGGTGAATTAATTTAGTGAATTATTTGTTGTAGATTTGGGTTCTGTTATTTGGTTGATTGTCTTGGTGTTGATCCTTGTGGGTGTTGTCGTATACTACCCGAGTCCTTTAAGGTGGACAATGACACCACCGCCACAAGCAAAAACCTGTTTAGAGGATGGATAGATTGAGATAATTGGAACAACAAATCAAATAATAGTCCATCTAGTTTGAATTCCATAGCAAACAAAAAGGCAACGAAGTCCACTATGAACCACCGTCAATCTGATTGATCACAATTGAGCATTTGAGTTCAACGTTAAACAACAACATCAATTCAACAGACATCACAATCTAATTTATCACAACAGAGCATTTGAGATCAAAATTAATCAACAAGAAGTCAAGTGACAAAACAATAAAAAAAAAGGTAATGAATTGCCCTGGATTAGTACTCAACTGAAAGGAGGGTGTGAGATAGAGAAAGAGAGAGAATCAGTCAAACTATGATTCGATGGCTAATTTAGAAGGAAACCGACGATGCCATATCCATCGACTACCCCCACTAACATGTCAAAAATCTTACATCGATCAATTTTTACTAATATAGGTAATTGATTGTCACTTCCATTCTAAGTTTGTATAGTTCAAAAATGAGCCTATAATCTTCCATCGGCAAAACTTGCGACGATTGAAAATTGGTCGAGGAGTAATGTTGGCGAACGCAATCCAATCATACCAGAAACAATCAAGCTGAGGATGAAAAATGGAGAGACGGAGCTGAGATTGAGTTAAGAAATGAAAAGAATGCATGACATAGAGAGAGCACCGACTCGAGAAGGAGAAACTCTGATGTAGTTTCATATATTCTTATCCATCCTACTTAGCAGTTTCTAAGCACGACAATAGTTATAACTTCCCGTTTTAGTCATTATTAAATGAGGCATGATATTGCCTTATTTTCTACTCTAGAAAGGCAATGAGAGTTTAACAAGGTAAATTTGTCCTTGTCCCTTTTATCCCTAGAACTCGACTTTTGTGAGAAATTTTCTTGCTGAGTATTAGGTATATCATCTAGCTACTCAAGTGTAGGGACTAACCATGTTGATGGCCCTTTAGGAGGAGATATTATTACATGTACCATGTACGTCACATAATTTTTCTAATATGATGCATCGAACTCTGCAATTTCATAAAGTAGAATAGTTAGTTTTATATAAATGTTAAAATAGTTGAGTGGTAATTTTAGTTTTATATAAATTTAATAGTAGTTTTATATTATGAAACGAATAATTAGGTATAATAAAACGAGTAGCTTTAAATAATTTTTTTGATTTGATAAAATTTTAAACATGTATCTTTTTACACTTTATTATACAAAAATTCATCAAAATTATTTATTCTATTATACGAAATTGTTTTATTATTATTATTATTATTATTACATATATAATATATATATATATATATATATATATATCTATATATATATATAAATTTTTTAAAAGTATTCATTTTATTATATAAAACTACCAGCTTCATTGTTGAAAACTTAATGTGTTAAAAAATAGTGTGATGCACATGACTCTAATTATCCTTACTGATTTTATCTTTAGAGGGATTTTCTTTTTTGTAATTCTTTTTCATTTATTTTTCTTGCCTATTGAGTTATCAGTTGAGTTTGCGTCCTCAATATGACAAACTTTTGTATGTGGATTTGCACCCTATTGAGCTATATACTAGGTTTATTGTAATTAATTAAAGCCATCGTAATCTACATTTTAGGTACAATTAGAGAAGCATCATTATAATTGGATTCTATGATTATAATTTCATATAAATGTACATAAACATAATATTATTATTCCATAATACTTAGGCATACTCTTATTTGAACTTTAAGAATATTGTTCATTTTTACTTTGAGCTAGTCTATAATACTAAAGTAATTACAAGCTTAAATATACAAAAGATATAAATTTGAAATTGGTTTACAGAAAAAATCTAAAAGCATTTGTAACGCCCCAAATTTCACTACTCAAAATTTTTATTTTAAGTGTAAGAACATCCAAACATAAAAAGGGGTGTTACCACTGTAATCAATATAAATCTAGCTCCAAACCATCCTTATACCAACTACAAGGTAAGATAAAACAGTACGCAAATGATAATAAGGGTAGAAAAATAACAATCCATATCATAAATAAGAGTTAGTTGTTTGTTCCCAAAAGGAGTACTAAAATACATAAACAAACACTCAACTGAAAGCATTAATGAGAAGAAAAAAAATAAAAATAACATCCGGATGTCATACTCTTAGGTCCCCGATGTCGGACACAATAGCATCACTCTACCCTAATCATAGCATCATATGTACAAAATTATCTAGCAAGTCCTTATTCACCTATACAGGATTAAAAGGGGTCTCTGCTCATGGGAATAAGCAGCACCTATAATAGGGATGATCAATATACTACGCACTATGTAAGGTAATAATATAGTCAAGCGTGTCATAGATATCAATAACACCACAATAAGGAATGACATGCACATAAATAGATCATACCAACTCATTCATTATTATCAAAACTCAAGGTATTAGTGCAATAAATAATCAACTCATGATTTTATTCACATTAGGTTCAAGGACCCCACTATTCTCATCAATGGAATGGTAAGTAAGTACAAATTCCAAGGTAGAATACTCCTTTCCACTATTCTCATTGGTGGATCGGTAATTATTTTACAAACCCAAGGTAGAACACTCCTAGTCACTATTCTTATCGGTGGATCGGTAATCAAGGTACAACTCGCCCTGACCCATATGGTATTATGCTAAAAGAAATTAGTGTCTTACCCAAGGGTTATTGTCATCTAATAATTTAATTTATTTAAGATTGAGACCCCACTATTCTCACTAGTAGAATGGTATAGAGTAAAACTTCTAGGATAAGATACTCTTGGCCACTATTCTTGCCGGTGGATCATTAAGTACAACTAGGCCCTACTCAAGTGACCTTCCACTTTATGTGATTAGTGTATTATTCATATTTTATTTACTCTAGATTAAAACAAAAACATGCACACCTATCCCATGCATGGCACTTTCCCTCTTACCAGCCCGAGATAACCATGTTCCCTTAGAAACCATAATTTCACAATTTAGGTATATCCTCACCTCTTGTGTCCATTTTGAGTCCCCATCCTATCCAGAAAAACCTAATATGCCATTGGAAGCCCTTAGTCAAGGTCCATGGCCTATTACCCCTGTTTCTCACATATGATCATAATTAGCTTCTAGGGTTACTCCTCAAAAATTAAATCTTTCCTAGTTGGCCTAGCCCTTCTTTTATACTTGCATAGCCCTAAATTTCTATACCTATACATATAATACTATTATTAACCATCATCTCAAATATCATATCCTAGCTCCCTCATTTTGTGCATGTGATAAAACCCTTTGTATTCAAACCCCCCTTTGAAATCCTAATTCCTCGCTGTGGTTATAACTACTTCCCTCTATGGTTATTAAATTTGGCACCACATTCCCAAAATGACATAGTTAATAGCATATTCTAAGATTACAGCCTAACTCCCCCATTTTATATATTTGATAATAGCCTACCCCTAGGGTTTCATGTCTTGTCCTCCCAAATTCGTATGGCTACCCAAAAATGCCATATTTGACCCTACATCCATTCTTTGTAACAAACCCCCACTCTACTCATATATGATCATAGATTTCCTTAGGTTTTACTCTCCCCTTTGCATGGTTATTCACCCCCAAACTGTATTTACCCTAAACCTCCTTATTTTTGTCACATTCATTTTATATAGTATCTTTAACCTATTTTAGGCCATTTTCACCCTATGCTACCCTATATGATATTATTCACAATATTGACCAAAATTCCCCTATGCCTCAAAACCTTACCTAAGTCCCAATTCATTCAACACAAAGACTCCCCAAACTTTACACATATGCAATATCATATAATATGGATATACATCAATCAATGGACATTAGTACAATCATAAGCACACAACTTCTTACCTTTAGCTATTGCGAAGCCCAATTGCACATACAAAACTAGAGCCATTGATTATTCTATACCTATTACATATAGAAAGGACATATATATTAACACAATAAAGCCCTAGTTATGACCATATCCTTATCGGAGTGGCTCCGGTCTCTAAGAATATATGATCTACGCCTCCCCTTCTTCTATCACCGGAACAATACCTAGAAAATAGAAATATACACAATTTATAGTTTATTTTATTTTCTTCCTTTTTTTAAGAATAAAAAGGAACCTAGCCTAAGAAAACTTAAGAAGAATAAAGTAAGTGGGGGTGACCAAAATGGCAGAGAAAAAAGAAGGTGGCAGTGGTTGATTTTTGGTGGAGAGAGCCGAGAGTTGGTAGTAGAGGTTTGAGGGTGGTAGTGGCACTGGGAAAATATATAGTGAGTGATGGTTAGTGCTGGTGGAGTCGGTGACTGACAGTGTCAGGTGGCATATGACCGAGAGGGAGAAGGAAAAAGATGGAGAAAGACAGGAGAGAAATGGGGGTTGCTTGGGTGGCTGCATAGGCTAGGAAATCTGTACAGGGTAGCCACGGTATGGTTATTGCAAGGAGGGAGGAAAGTGACTAGCACTGGTGGTTGGAAGAATGCATCCTATAATAGCTATAGACTCGGAAGAAGAGGAGAAAAGGAATAAGGAGGAGAAAGGGTGGCTCTACAAGTGTGGGTAAAGTGTAGGTAGAGAAGAGAGGTGGCATGGGAGGGTGGTTGGGCATCGATAGTGGTGGTGAAGTGTTGGAGTGGGTAGGGATAGGGAGGCAATAAAAAAATGGAGGAGGGAAACAGGTGGAGAGGAGAGGAAAGGGGGAGCTCAAAGGGGATATTTATAGGTCGGGAAGAGCTAAGGGAGTGGGGGAAGAAGATAGGGCCTCGGCGTGCATGGCTATAGGGAGGGGTGTAGGGATCAGGGGAGTAGCTATGTAGGGTAGGGGTGCAGGGGAGCAAGGGCATAGGCGACATGAATGGCCCTTCATGGCTAAGAAGGGAAAGGTGGGGATGACGGGCGGCATGCAGTTGTGTAGATGTAGGGGCAAAAATGGAAGGGGGTGGTGACACAAAGGGGATGAATTCAAGGAAGAAGAAAAAGAGGAAAGAAGGAAAGAAGAAAAGAAAAGAAGAAAAGAGAAAAAGGAAAGAAAAATAGAGGAATAGGACTAGCCACCTAGGAGAAGGAAGGGAAAAAAGGGACGGGGCCTAAGTTGCCTAGGGGAGAAAGGAAAGAAGAAAAAAACTGGGCCGACGGAAATGGCGTAGCCTAGGGGAGAAGAAGAAGAGAAAAAAAAAAGGAAGGAGAAAGAAAAGGAAAAAAAAGGAAAAAGTGAAATTTGTGGGATTAAAGTTAGGTTTTAGAGAAAAATTTTGGCCCAATACCAATGAATAAATAAAAAACAAATATAAATTACCTATAATTATTTTAGGCTCATTAAATAAAATAAAAATCACAAAATTAGGTTAAATTAATTTTTTAATAATTAAATTTTTTTATTTTAAAATTTTGGAGCATTATAACATCAAAATAAATAATTTAATTTAATTTAATAAATTAATGATAGTATGAAATTTGAATTATTATATTGGTTAATACATATTTTTACCTATTTTATGCCCTTTTAAATGAAGATTTTGGTCATTTACTTAATTAATAATTGAGCTTATTTATATTATTTGTAATTATGTCTTCATATTATATATCTTAAGTATTTAGTTAAGTTCAAGCAAAAAGATAATTTGAGTATTTTTGATGACTTATTGTATTTTGGCAATAACGTTTTCAAATTGAATTCAATTGATATGGAAAGATAAAATTGATATCTACAACTTTTCTTTCTACAAATATTTCTTAAATCAAATTATCTTATGGCTAAAATTTCACTCAAATTTGCTGCTATAATATAGATATGTTTAGAAGATTTTTAGTAATTATTTTCAATCTTGGACTTGAGGTAAACACATGGTGCAAGCCAGCAAAAGGTTAGTAACAAACAAAAAAAAAGATAAAAAGAAGAAATAGTTTGTTAAATATGTCTACAAGATAAGATGAGTCCTAAGAATGTATATTATCAGTCCCTATATATACATACCAAATGAAGGTCGTAAAGGAAAGAAGAAATTAAGAGCATAAGCACCTCCGATTGCAATAAATAAATAAATAAATAAATAAATAAATAATAAATAAATAAATAAATAGAGACTTAAGTCCCTACCAAAGGATTCAAGAACCAAGAATATTCTTTCTCCTTCCTACTCATCCCTATGTGTAAATTAGAAACGTATTAAATTAAAGTTTAGTATTTATATAAATAGAGGGGATAACCATAGTAAGTGAGCAAGTTAGTAATACTAAGGAAGTAACCGACCAACGAAACAAATCTTTGCAACTGTACTTCAATCAAAAAGTTTATGTATTTATTCTTAACTTCCTTCTTTTATATAATTATCTACTTAATTTTAGTGTGTTTCTAATTATACATGCGATTTGTATTAATTTTTAGCAGCCATATTTTATTAAGTGTTGAAATTTAATCATACCCAGATATTAGAAGTTAGAAATTATTGTGTTTTGATATATAAATTATATTTGAGATTAATGTTTAAGTTATTATCCTTTATATGAAATCTGATCAATTTTATAGTTAGAATTAATGGTTATAGTTATTTGATTAATCCTAGAGAGTTAGTATTTAATCGGAATGGGTAACTATTAGTTTAATCCGAAGACTTTGCAAGTTATCCTAATTATCCAAAGATAGAAATCGAGAGAGTTACTAGGTTAAATCTTTAAAGCTAGCTTGTCAAAAATTATTTTTGTTATATCCAGCTAATATAAAAATTGGTTATAATAAATTTGATATAAATTTTGGGGGGAGAAAGTAGGGATTTATACATTAGTTTAGTTATTATGAATTTAATTTATTTTTATTTTTTTTAATTTATTATTTATCTTATTTAATTTAGTTTTTTAGAGTTTTATTATTAAGTTAGGTATTAGTTTTATTTTATTTTTTTTCATATAAAGCCCCAAATCCTTGATATTATTGTTAAATACCAGATTTAATTTTTATTTTTTATTTTTATTTTTTATTTATTAATTAAATAATAATTTAATTATTTTATTATATTTAAATTTTAAAATTACATCCACCTTGTGGAAACTATCATTCATTTCTTCCCTATGATATTTTAATTTTTATTTAGGCTAGGAATAGGTTAATTTGATAGTAAGAACGATACACTATCAAATTTTGGTGTCATTAATGGTGAAGCTTATGCTATTTTTATTTTAAGCTCTAACTTACTAAAAAAAACTCTTTTTTTATGTGTTAATTTTAAAGAATTAGAGTTTTTGATATTTATGTTTTTTCTTTCTTTCTCTTTCATAAACTCGTATGCAATTGTGGAGTGGCAGAATCATTGGTGAAATCATTGATGTGACACCCTCATTTTTTTCTACTGAAATTTTTTAGCTTGAAAACCTTATGGAAGAGGAAAACTTCTAAACCCTTAGGAAAAATAGGGTGTTACCACCACACCTAACATAAGATAGATGTCAATCATTCGTCTCATGTTAGATACAAGGTGAGAACCAAACCAACCAAAACCAAGTAGAGTGTGCTGAAATACATCATATAAATATCAAGGAAAGGTTTTCAAGTACATGACCTCGATGGTCCTCAAATAGGTAAAATCAAGACAAAGCATAGACTTGTCAAATTAAAGAAACAAAAGTAGGGTGTAGCCCTAAACTCAGGTTCATCAAAGACTCATTTTTGTTCACATGCTCTCAACCCATAATCCACATGGGAAAAACATACTACCAATAACAATTCTTAAAAACCTACACGTGGCCCTTTGTTCGTGGGAATGACTAGGTAACTAAGAAAATAGGTAGATTGGAACACTTCGTACTAAGTACGCCAAGTTACCTCCTTCACAAGATTCATAAGAACACAAAGTTTCATCATATTATGGAGATCATATTAACATATTTCATGCCTATTCCATGTAAATATATATACATTATCTATCATGGTCATATCATGCATCGGAAACACATACCGTACACCGTTCATCATGCTTATCAAAATAATACAACTTCTTAGATAACAACATGAAGGCTACTAAGCAAGTTGTCTAGCTATTAGTAAGGCTTCTATCATAATGTTTTTTGCTAAGTAAGTTTTTCTGGCTTATGCTTACATTATTAGGTTATTTATTTATAAATTATTATTATAACATCCCTAATTTTTAAACTATAAAATTTTATTTTTAAGACAATTCGGAAGAATTAAAAAAATAAAACTGGAGAATGTTACCGCCACATCAACTATGAAAGAGGTGTGATCATCACCTAACCCATGCTTCATGCAAGGCAAAATGAAAGAATAAATAAAATGTGTATGCTCAAGATTAACTTGATAGAACAAGATAATAAGGATGAGAACAACATTATAGACAGAATGAATATGATAGTTTACAAAACCAAATACAAGAAATCAAGCCAGGACTTTAAATAAAAGGAAATACAAAAACTTTCCAACATAGTGGGAAAAATGCTTCTAACCGGTTAGCCTAACTTGTAGGCATAATCATAAACCTCTAACCCTAAGCAATGGCTAGCTAATTGCCAACATTATCACCCTTACTATTCTAAATGAGATTCATAACCCTACAAATTGTCCTCTACTATCTGGACTAGAAGTTGGATCATCATAGTGATCACACAAGTGCAGTATCATTATGGTGAAATACTGGTAAAACATATTACCTAAAACATGGTTAGGCTCATGCAGCATAATGAAGTCACATAATAGCATGGTGATATCACAACGGTGTAGCTCAGCACTTAATCTCAAGTGGTAGTACAATAATACATGTTTTCATGTAAACCATGGAAGTATAAAGATATGGTAAATACATTACAACCTATACAATATAACTATATTAGAATTTTTCCTTAAGCTTCCACAAAAATTTAGGTTAATAAGACAATTCGTTTAATCATGCCCAGTTCTCAACCATGTATAAATTTCATAGCAGCATAAATAAACACAATGGGATACCACACCAATCACACTAGTTTAAGAGACATCGAAGGGTCATTCTTTGGGGATATCACAACCAACACACATTGAGCACACCTATCATAAATCAAAATACCTCACCCACCACGCATGATTAAAGTAACCAAAGGGGCATGTACTAGGATACCTTAACAACCACACCTTAAATGCCTTTGTCATAAGTGCTAAAAATACCATACTCGCTTAAGCAATGACAATCTGATGTGCCAGGGGGCTTGTACTAGGATACCTCTCATCCACTACAACTAGATAACGATGACATATCGGCCTACCACAATATAATCCTATACCTCAAAGATATACGCATACCCCCTACCAACTGAAACTTGGTAGAGAAGTAAATAGTTACTAATTGAAAAATATAACTAAGGGTGACCCTCCTACTAACTCCCAGCAGCTACCCTAAGAAGCAAATGAAAAGGCTTGAAGGAAATCCTAAACCATTAATTTATTTTTTCAAGTTATATCACAAATCAGAATAAAACCCATATATAACCAACAAAACACAACTAAATTCCATTATTAAACCAAACTGGATGTTTCCAAGTGATAACACCAATCACATCACAATACATAAAACCCACCATTTAGGTATTTAGAGATGACACCAAACTTAACAAAATTTATGACTCAAATACCATCATGATGAATTTTACTAAATCAGGTTAATCATTGTTGAAATCATAATAAAAATGTTTTAAATACATGGAGGTATCAACACAAAAGATCTAATAGAAACATAACAATTTATAACAAACTAGGTGGCTTCCAACCAACCTAGTTGATCTATCCCTCATATTAGTCGACTGGTCCACTTGTACCAAACCTAGACCAAAACAACATCAGAAATTAAGTTGATGGCTTTTGTCCAACTGGTCAACGAGTCTAAGTAGAGACCAACCTATTTTATCCAATAGAGAAAATATTCAATGGGTTTGACCAACTAATTGACTAGTCATATAAATCGGTTAATTGGCTTGGTTTAACTAGTCGATGGGTCTATCCAACGGCCAAACCATTTTGGTTTGTAGAGAAACCGGTCAATAGTTTTAACCAACCAATCAACTATTCATTGAAACCAGTCGATTTATTTGTCAAACCAATCGACTAATCTCGTGACTAACCAATCTAAAGCTTGAAACCATTTGACTGCTCGCATAACCAGTTGATGGGTTCAAGGAACCAAACTACTGGTTTGGGTACTACACTACCCTGACTTCAATACACACATAAAAATTTACCACTCTTTACCATATTAATCATAGCATGCTTCTATGTCAAAACACATTTAAAAATACATAATGCACACATAGAATCACATGGAAACATTGTAATGTACATATTCAAACAAATCATGCTCAAATAGCTAACTTGTGTATAAAATTAGAGAAATCCACCCATATTATTTTAGGAATAATCATTTCACATGCTTAGATTAAAGAATAAAAATTATATTATGCTCACATATACACCATGCACACGGAGACCTAATATAACATAGAACCCTATTTATGTTAAAGATAAGAATGCATTACCTTGAAGCAATTCTTCTAGCATACAAGCTCCTAATTGCTAGCTATCTAGCATAACCTTGATTCCTTAAAGAATAAAAGTTAAAACCATTAGAAATAATCTTTCAAAAATCCATTAAAATCAAATAAATTTCAGAAGAAGAAGAAGAACACATAAAAACCACCTTTTTCTCAAAAATAGGTGGAGAGAACTAAAACCAAATACAACCCAAATAAGTTACTTTTTCTTTTAATTACTTGAGGGGATACAAAATACAACCCAAAGATAAGGAAAGGGTTGAAATCTTCAACCTTTCCCAACCTTATTTCTTCTTGCTTAAGGAAAGGTGGAGAGAACTAAAACCAAGATTAGAATAAGATAAAGGAACACAATGCCCACACAATGAAGGAAGAAAAATATAGAAAGGCTCTATTTTCTCAATATAGAGGAGAAGAGGGAAAATGAAATGATGTTCAACACTTAGGGAAATTTTCCACAATGAAAAAGGAGAAGAGAGAAAAAAAAAACAAGTGAGGAATAAAAATGGTTCAAAAATGAAAGGTATAGAGGCAAGGCTAGGTTGAAATTCACATAATAGAGGGGGATGATATTGGTGAGGTTGAGTGTGGGAAACCAAAAAAGTAAGGGTTGACCTGATGGAGTCGTGAGGGTTGAGTGCAGTTAGGAATGAGCATAATAAAGGGTTAGTAAGTCAGGAGATGGTGCACAAAGTCAATCTTGCAACCCTAGATGCTAAAAGAGAGAGGGAGAAGAGAAAAGGTGAAGATTACCTCAAAATTGCCTTTTGGAAAAAAAATTGAATAATGAAAATTAGGTAATGTTCTAAATAATGTGAAATTAATCTCTGAGCACTAAAAGATTCTTATTAGCATTGTTCGACTCTAATCATAAGCTTTCATAAATGTTAGAGAAAAATTTAAATCAAAATCAAAAGTAGATATGAAATCATAGGATATCCAGTTGATGGCTTTGGGAAAACCGATCAAATGGTTCATCAAGAACTATAATGTAAGTTTCTCAGTACACCATTAGATAGGTTATGCAAACTAATGAATTGGTACGCTTGAAATTCACATTTTTATTAGAATTTAAAGCCCATTCTAAAACAAAAACTCCTTTATTTTTTATCAACATAATTATAAACACATTTTAAAGGATTTTGGGATGGGATTTTATTGCACTACCCCCTTCAAAGAGACTTTGTCCTCGAATTCCACATAAGCAATGTATTATTGTAAACTCAAAACATAAGAAAACCCTAAGCCATCAACCAAAAGAATGCAAATAACTAAGGGTTAATACATAAAAGAATGGTACTACCCCCTTAAAAGAGTTGGCATTACCCACACAAATGACCTAAGTAAACAACTCAGGATACTTCCTCTTGATCACCTCCTCAGACTCCCAAGTAGCCTCCTCTACCTCATAACGTGGTGGGAATACCTTCACGAGTGGAATGATTTTTAATCGTGTATCCTGAGTCTTGGAATCAAGGATCCTCAATGGTTGCTCCTTATACGTCGATGTCTCATCAAGCTCAATTGACTCTAGTTAAATGATGAGCGATAGATCCAACACACACCTTCTCAATTGAGAGATGTGGAAAATGTTATGCACGTAGAAAAGCTCAATATGCAAAGTAAGACAATAAGAAACCTCTCCAACCAAATCCAAAATCTAGTACAACCTAATAATCCTTGGGCTAAGCTTTCCCTTAAGACCAAAACACATCACTCCCTTAGTTGTCAAAACTCTCAGAAGGACTTGGTCGCCTACCTCAAACTTATCTTCTCTCTTCCATAGATCTCCATAACTCTTCTACCTATCCTGGACTTCCTTCATTTGGTCTTGAATCAACCTGATCTACCTAGTAGTGTCCTTTACTATCTTTAGTCCCAACACAACCACCTTACTAGAGTCACTCCAACACACATAACTATGACACTTCCATCTACAAAGTGCCTCAAAATATGCCATCCTTATGCTTGCATTATCACTGTTGATGTAGGAGAACTCCACCAAGTCTAGGAGATCCTCCCAGTTGCCCTAAAATAGAAGAATGCATGCTCAAAGCATATCCTCTAAGGTTTGAATAGTACACTTAGTATGTTTCTCTATCGCAAGATGGAAAGATATCATCATCTTAAGTTGTCTCCCGAAAGCTGCTTGCAACTTCTACTAGAAATGTGACAAAAATCTAGAATCTTAATCTGACACAATATCCTTAGACACCCCATAGTACATAACCATATGATTCCTATAAGCATTGGCCATCTGCTCCATACTCTACATTAACGTCATCGATATGAATACTGTGGACTTTGTCAACCTATCAACCACTACCCAAATTGAATTAGAACCACTACGGATCTTAGGTAATCCAACCACGTATTCCATTGACATATTATCCTATTTCCACTCAAAGACCTCTAATGACTAAACTAAACCTACCAGACACTTGTGTTCCACCTTAACCTTTTAACACATCAAGCATCGGGCCATAAAGTCTATGACCTCCCATTTCATACAGGGCCACCAATAGATCCATCTCAAATCCTTATACAGCTTATCCCCTTCTAGATGTATGGAATAAGGAACATGGTGACGCTTCTCTAGGATCCTCCTCTTATGTTCCTCATAGTTTTGTGGAGCACACCACCATCCTCGGAAACGGATGCTACTATCCTCAAAAATCTCAAACCCTACCGATCTACCCTCAAAAATTGCCTTCTCAATTTGCTCAAGCTTGACATCTCTGACAGTGCACTCATCCTCGCCTCAAGATCTCCGAGTCTAATGATCTCAATGCTTAACGCTTGAAGGTATCTCTAGATCTAATCTAACACTACTAGTGAACCCAAGGCATGCGAAGTCTTACTATTGAGAGTATCGACTATGACATTAGCTTCACATTCATGGTAGTATAACTCCACATTATAGTCATTAACCAAATCCATCCATCTTCTCTACCTTATGTTCAATTTTCACTGCATGAAGATATACTTGAGGCTCTTATATTTTATGTATAACTTATACTATACTCCATACTCCTTTAATGTGAAAATTGAAGATATACTTGAGGCTCTTATATTTTATGTCTCCAAATCTTCAAGGTGAAAACCATCGCTACAAGATTAAGGTCATGCGTAGCATAGTTCTTCTCATGCTCCTTTAATTGAAAAAAAAAGCATAGGCCACTACCCTCCCATGGTGCATCAACAAACACTAGGCAACAAAGTCTACAACCTTCTGCTTCATCTAGGCCCCCCAATAGATCCATCTCAAATGCTTGTACAGCTTATCCCCTCTAAGATAGATGGAATAAGGTGCATGATGAGTCTCCTCTAGGATCCTATTCATAAGCTTCCCACAACTATAAGGAATGCACCACCTTCCTCAAAAATGGATACTACCATCCTCAAAACTCTCGAATCTCGCTACTCTTCCCTCTGATATCACCTTCTTCATCCACTCAAGCTTGACATATCCTGGCTAACTAGCTTGAATCTCATTAAATATGGTCAGGGTGATCGAGAGGGTATTTACCCTCATCTCAAGATCTCCGAGTAAAATGCTCTCATTGCTCAACTCATGAAATTATCTCTAGATCTAACCTAACACTATTAGCAAACCCAAGGTGGTGGGGCTGTAAGTGAGCTGAGCCAATTCGGTATTAGGCTCGGCTCGGCTCTGCTCGTTAAAAGCTTGGTTCAGCTTGTTCGTTTAGTTAAACGAGCCTAAAATTGAGGCTCGGGCTCGGCTCATTTATTAAACGAGCCGAGCCTGAACTTGAAAAAGCTCGGCTAGGTTCATTTTTTGGCTTTGGCTCGTGAGCTCGACTCAACTTGGCTCGTTCGTTTAGTTAAACGAGCCGAGCCCAAACACAATTTAGGCTCATTTAGTTAAACGAGCCGAACCCAAGCCTAGGGGTATTCGGCTCGGCTCGGCTCGTTTACAGCCCTATGTGGGAATGTGAAATTATCAATTATGTAAAAGTAATGCTTGATTATGTTCTAATTAGGAAGAGAATGATTCGAAAGTGGTAAATTAAGTATGAGGATGTGCGAATATGGTAGAATAATGATGATGAAGATGTATCAAATATGGAGATGATGATGATGAGTGAATGATTAGGGTGATTTGAATTTAATGAGATGATGATGATGATGATTCGACAATGATGAGATGAGGATGAGGATGATTTAATGATTACGGTTTGATGATAGATGGTTTCATAGGTTTAGGTTAGTGCTAGGGTTTAGTTTTGAAATTTAGGGCTAGGGTTTTGAATTAGGGCTTTGATTTTTGGATGTGTTTAGATGATGGATATGACTAGAAGTGTAATCCCCCAAAATTTTAAAAGCTTATAATTTAATAAATAACTTTTATTTGGGATAAATTACCCTTTAAATTTATTTAATTTAATTCTTTTATGGATTTTTGAGTGTATAAAGTTGTATATAAATATTTAATAAATTAAAATAAATATTTTTTTATTTTACCATACTCTTATTATTTAAATAATTTTTCAAACCATTATTTTACTAAAATTATCCTTTTTAAACCCTTATATTGTAATTATATTAAATTAAATTATTAAATAAATTTATTACCCAAAAATATTGTATTTTATTATTTTATTTAATCCCATTTCTATTTTCTTTTTCCTTTTTTCCCGTTTCTTCTCCTTTTTCTCTTTTCTTTCTTCTTATTTTTTCTTCCCTTGGGCCATCAGCCGGTCTGCCTTCCCCCTTTATGCATGGGCCACAGGCCCACTCCTCTCCTCCCTCTTCTTCTCCCTCACGCCTTGGCCACTGGCCCATTTTTCTTTCCTCCTCCACACGAGCCCAGCCGCCGTCCCTCCTTTCTTTCCTTCCTTTCTTCCTCGGCCGGGACAACCCTCGTTCTTTCCCCCTTCGGCCGGCCTGCACGCACGCCGCACCGGCCCCCTCCCCTCTTCTTTTTTTCTTCTTCTTCTTCCTCTTTCTCCGGCGAAAAACCTGACCACCCCGCCATCTCTGCCACCCTACCTGCAACCCCCTTCCCCATTATTGATCCCCTATCTCTCTCTCTCCTGCCATTTCTCTGCCCTATCCCAACCCTACCACCTCTCCCTCTCCTTGCCCATACCCCTCTCTTCTCCTCCCTCTCCATGCCATCGCCATTCCCGTACCACCCTACCATCGCCCTCGAGCCACCCTGTCCCCTCCTTTTGATTCCTCTTCTTTTTCTTCCTCCTTCCCTACCTCATTCTGCATTTTTCTTGAGCCTCATATGCATGCCCCGACCTTCTTTTCTCTCCCTTTCTTCTCCTTCCCTCACCCTACGTATTTTTCTTCGCTTCCACCATTTCACCGCTGCTGCCGCCTCAACCGCCACCTACACCACCCCTACAACCCTTTGCCTCACCCCGAACCATCACAGTACCCCTTGAGCCACCCCGCAACCTCCTTCTTCCTCCCCTCTTATTTTTCTCTTCTTTTTCTCCCTTTTCAGTAGCCACCCTGCACTGCCTCGATCCGCCACTGTTCCACCGCCTCTACCACCACTTGAGCCACCAAACTAATCCCTACAACCCCCTTTACCACCCTCAAACCTTCTTTGGCCAAACCACCACCCACATGCCTCCATTTCTCCCTCCCTTTTCCTTCCTTCTTAGCCCTCCATCTCGACCCACCTCGGCAGCCCCCCTTCCCAACCTCGCTGTCGCCGCAGCCCTTAGCCGCCGTCAACCCATCCCAGACCACCACCTACACCCCCTCTCCACCTCTACACCCTTCCCTTACCCTAAATCCTCCCCATCCATCTTCTTTCCTGTCCCCAAACCACTAACCTAAAAATAACCATTTTTCCTCCTATCACCCACCTTCAAGCCCCTCCTCCTCATTTCTTTGCATGCAACTCATGCTGCATTTCTTGATTTAATTGGTTAATGATTTTAAGGTATAATAATATTTTATGTTAATTATTTGATTAATTAAGTGTTATATAGTCTTACACTTGGTTTTTTTATTATTTCTAATATAATAAATCTTGATATTAATTTTAGGTATTGGTTTTGATAATCAAAGCTTGAACCTTTAACTGGAATACTAGTAAGGTTCGTTTTTGTAGGAATCAAGGTAACTGTTAAATCCCACTTAAACACATGGATTAACCTATGTTAGTACATTAGGATATTTAATATATTATTATGCTTGATATATATTGTTTAATATAATATATGTGGTTTCTTGTGTTTATTGATAAAAAGGAAGCATGATAGATTATATGGTATGTATGGAAATATTGTTTAAGGTAGGAGTTGGTTATTAATGAAAATGTTAAGTATTATCCATGTTGTATTATGCTATTGTGATCTTTAATGCATGGTTAATATTTTTGTGAGCCCTAGGTGTATTTTAGTAACATATATTGTGTAAGAATGTGGCCTAATATATGTGGGTGCTAATAAGTATTATATTAAATATAAGAGTTGTGGATGAGGTATTAATATTAGTATTTTATGTAGTGATGATAATTTAATATAAGTGGTGTAATAAGGGGTAAAATGGTAATTTTTTAATTAAAAAGGGTATTATGGTAATTTTGGAGGCAAGGGAAAAGTGGTAATTTTGTAATAAAAGGGTAAAATGGTAATTTCATAATTAGAGGCAAAATGGAAATTTTGAAATTAAAAGAGGTCAACTGGTAATTTCGTAATTAAGGATAAAATGGTAATCTTATAAGTGAAAGGGTGTTATGGTAATTTTTGGAAGTTAAGGGATAAAATGGTAAATTTGAAAGTAAAGGGGTAAAATGGTAATTTTATAAATAAAAGGGGTAAAGTGGAAATTGGAAGGGAGTAACTTGGTAATTATAATAATTGAGAAGGGTAAAATGATAATTTAATAAAAGAGAAGCGTAAAATGATAATTTAATAATGGAGAAGGGTAAAATGGTAAATATGATAAATGTGAAGGGCAATTTGGTAATTTAACCAACTAAAGGGGTAATTCGGTTATTAGGATAATGAAGAGGGGTAATTTGGTAATTTGACCAACTAAAGGATAATTTGATAATTATAATAAAGGAAATGGGCAAATTGGTGATCTAACCAACCAAATGGGAAATATATTAAGTGTAACAATTATGAAGGGTGATTAGTGGCCTAACAAGAGTGGGAGATAGCTCGGTAACCTAAACCGAGTAAGGGTGTAGCTAAGGCCAAATGTGTGCTATGTGTCCTACATGCCCTAGATCTCCAATATAATTATATGTCGTGTTCTATATACTATTATCTTAACTGTTTCATGTGTGGCGTGGCTTGGAACAAAGGTATGTTCATGTGCCCTCTTTTGGTATGTGCTAATATGGATATGCTGTAAGTTATGATATGATGTGATGTGGCCCTTTAGGACATGCATGCTAGGATAATTAATGTGGTGATGTGGGATGGAGGAATGAAAAAGAGAAATGGGAGAGAAAGAGAACCAATGGGAAGTAAGTTAGCGAACGTAGGTAAGGATGACCTAAATAATCCATGATCCATGAGTGGATGAGTAAAAGGGGACTTAAATAAAATGAAAGAGTGGGATAATTGAGGGTTTTCATGGGATGGTTAGAGTCCGCATGGGGCCAAACTTTACGTATGGAAAGTTGCCTCGGGGCGTGAGCAAGGTAATAGAAGTGTCATTTAAGTGTCTGGGGCTTTGGGTAAAAAATAGTATGTGGGACAGTATTAGGGTGCGTAGGAGACCAAGCTAGGGTTTGGGAGGAAACCCTAATGTGAGAAGTTGGAAAAAGATAAAAATAATAATAAAAATAAAGGAGAATGAGTGGGGTATGAAGTGAGAGTTGAATATAAGGGTCGTGACACCTGGAGTGTTGAAATAGTTTGGGAGGTGTAAGGTAGAGAAGGATGGGCCACATAGGCCCAGCTTAGGGTTTTTGGAGAAATCCTAGCATAAGGTAGTGAAAATACGCTTGCCCGACACACTTAAGAGTCGGGCTCCCAGTGTGAGAAATTGGATTAAGGGAAGGATGTCGGGGTGAGTTAGGAGGTGTAGAAGTCTCAAGATATGGGACAGACCCTCTTGGGAGGATAAGGGTGGATATAGTTAGCCATGCATGTCAAGGGTGAAATACTTTCGAATAAGATATTATTAAGACACTAATCACTTAAAGAGGAGATTTTTGAGCCGAAACCAGACCGATCCACCGGTGAATAATTGTGGCCAAGAGCATTTTGCCCTGCATGACCGTTCTATCAGCTATAATAGTGGGGGATTCCGTGCTCAACAAACCAAATGTAAAAACAATAAGACATAGGGAAGATACTAATTACTTATAGTGGAACACCTTGTGAGTCAGGGTCAGACCAGCCCACTGGTGAATAATAGTGGCCAGGAGCATTTTTCCCTGCATGACTGGTCCACCGGCTATAATAGTGGGGTTCCCGCACTCAAATAGACATTTATAATCCGAGATGATTGATTAATGATGGACTAATGGACTTAAGGTCCTAAAAGTATCGATTATTCATTATGCCCTATTAATATTTTTTTGACTTGTTAAGTATGCGAATGTACGAAAGTGAATGTTATGTATACACCATTAATATCTGATTGACTTGTTGAATATGTGAATGTACGGATCTGAATATTATGTTTACACCTATCGTTATGTATGGATATAGTAGTATATCATGTGTTACATTACGTGCCTACTTTTAAGTATATTTTTAAAGGGTTACTCAGTACCATAGTACTGAAGGGTTCCATTCGTGGGGCCCTTGCCTATTCAATGGTTAGTGTCCATTGTAGGTCATTTTTAGGCATTTTTGAAGTGGACTCTCGGGGAAGAGCATAAGGAACTATCCGGAAAGTCCTAGGGTTGTATTCCTTCCCTTTTTAAACCTTATTTGTGATGTGGCCTTCATTTTCTTGTAACCACCATTGGTGAATTATATTCTTATAAAATGTCTACTTGCGCTACTCTGATTTAAATATTTTTGAAATTCTCACAAATTATATTTTACTCTTTTAGCCTTAGCACTTGGTACTAGAACGGTTAGAGTAAACCGGTCTGGTACTAAGTGTGGTGGTAATATCCCCAGAATTCATAGTAATATTATGTTTCTTCTACTAATTCTTTTTAATAAAATGAAATTTTTCAGTAGAGAATTTTGGGGGTGTTACAAGTTGGTATCAGAGCTGGTTTGATCAGCTCTTCGATTTTAGACTTTTTAATTTGATGCCACAAGTTGGTATCAAGGCGTGGTTTAAACCACTCTTCCAATTTTATACCTTTTAATCTGATACTATGTGCTGGTATCAGAGTTGGTTTTGACCATTCTTTCAATTCCAAAATTTTTAAGCGGATACCACAAGTTGGTATCAGGGTTTGTTTCGAAAACTCTTTCAATTTTTAACGATTTTAAGTAGATATCATAGTTAGTATCTGAGCTGATTTTCAACCGCTCTTGTAATTTCCATCAATTTGAACTAGTACCACGAGTTGGTATCAGGTATTTTTAGAAAATCCTTCTTGGTTATTAAATATTTTGAGCTGATACTATGAGTTAGTATCAAATTATTTCATGTAAGTTTTCAAGTTTAAATGATTCTTGTAAGGCTCTCCCCATATTTCTCTCTCGTTTGGAAAATTCGGATTAGTCCTGAGAGTTTGGTACGGGTAGATTAAGTGACCTCGGCTTAGGTCACCTATCTTGAGAAAATAGCACCTTCTTTAACACGTTTTTGTTTTACAGCTAACTCGAAATGGACCAAGACGAGCGGGTTAACAATCTAGAGAGGGTGTTTGAAGTGCTCATGGGATTAGCTCAACGTTCCCCAGTACCTCAACCCCAAATTGCGTTGCCTCAAACGAATATTGGAGAGGATTATCTTGATAGAGTTTTGCGTCATCGACCTCGACCTATGACGGGAAAGAAGACCCCATAGTCTTAGAAAGCTAGATATGAGTTCTTGATAGGACATTCGAGGCAGTCAGCTGCCCTGAGGAGCGAAGGACGAACATTGAGGCGTACTTCCTTCGAGGTCTAACCAACACTTGGTGGGAAGACCTTCGAACCCAAGGAGGAGGACCAGCATCTTGGGAAGACTTCAAGACTTCCATCCATACACGTTTCTACATGGAAGGTCTCAAGAGGGCCAGACTCAAAGAATTCATAAAGCTGACATAAGGAAGACTATTGATCCAAGAATATCATGCATGATTTGTGGATTCGTTAAGGTTCGCCCTCAGAATAGTTGCTAGCAGGGCTATAATGGTTTTCCCGTTTGATTAAGGACTTCACCTCAACATCTGAAGCATGATGAACGCCAATATTATCCATGATCTGAATACGATGTTTAAGCAAGCATGTATCGTTGATGCCTTGATCCAAGAACAGGCCTCCATTCTAGGCAAGAGGAAGAATGAAGAAACTGAGTCTGAAGAAAGGAGTCGTCGTCCTGGTAGCAATGTTTTGCAAGCCTAAGCCCAACCTCAACCTCAATCTAAAGTTCGGTGTAAGAAGACTCAGAGAGCTCCCGGTAGCAAGGCTAGCAAGAGACCCGTCTGACACTACCATTGTTGTCGTTGTAGAAGAGATCATCCAGGCAGGGATTGCTCGGGAAAACCAGTTCAATGCCACAACTATGGACTATTTGGGCACAGGAGCTACGAATGCTACAGCGCACCCCGTGAAGGAATCCAGAGGTCACAACAACTCTCGATTCGACAGAATCAAGCACGTGGAGCAACTCGTTCCACCTTGTTAATCAAAGCAGATGAGCAAGCAATCGATGATGATGTAACCTGTTCAAGCTATTCGTTAAGTCCCTCATAAATTGTTTGCATTGTTGAATTATATGTGTAGTTGTTTTCGTTAGTTAAGTAAGTTTTTCTTTAAGGGGGTAGTTACCCCACGTTACTTAGAATCCCTCTTTATAATCCCTAGTGCTATGGCGTAAACCTTGGGGACGAGGTTCTTCTTTAAGGGGGTAGTAATGTAATCCCCCGAAATTTTAAAAGCTTATAATTTAATAAATAACTTTTATTTGGGATAAATTAGCCTTTAAATTTATTTAATTTCATTATTTTATGGATTTTGAGTGTATAAAATTAGATATAAATATTTAATAAATTAAAATAAATATTTTATTACTTTACCATACTCTTATTATTTAAATAATTTTTCAAACCATTATTTTACTAAAATTATCCTTTTTAAACCCTTATATTTTAATATTACTAAATTAAATTATTAAATAAATTTATTACCAAATATTGTATTTTGTTATTTTATAAATTAAATTATTTTATTTAATCCCATTTCCCTTTTCTTCTCCTTTTTCTCTTTTCTTTCTTCTTCTTTTTTTCTTCCCTTGGGCCGTCGGCCGGCCTGCCTTCCCCCTTGCGCCTGGGCCGCAGGCCCACTCCTCTCCTCCCTCTTCTTATCCCTCACACTTGGGCCGCTAGCCCATTTTTCTTTCCTCCTCCGCGTAAGCCCGACCACCTCCCTCCTTTCTTTCCTTCCTTTCTTCCTCGATCGAGCCGACCCGTGTTCTTTCCCCCTTCGGCCGGGGCATGAGGAAGGTAATAGAAATGTTGTTTGGGTGTCTAGGGGCTTCGGGAAAAAAATAGTACATGGGACAGTATAAGGGTTCGTAGGAGACCAAGCTAGTGTTTGGGAGGAAACCCTAATTTGAGAAGTTGGAAAAAGATAAAAAAATAACAATAAAAATAAAGGAGAATGAGTGGGGTATGAAGAGAGAGTTAAATATAAGGGTCGTGATGTATGGAGCATTGAAATAGTTTGGGAGGTGTAAGGCAGAGAAGGATGGGCCACATAGGCCCAGCTTAGGGTTTTTGGAGAAACCCTAGCGTAAGGCGGTGAGTGGGCTTGACACACACACTTAGGATTTGGGCTCCCAGTGTGAGAAATTGGATTAAGGGAAGGATGTCGGGGTGAGTTAGGAGGTGTAGAAGTCTCAAGATATGGGACATGTCCTCTAGGGAGGATAAGGGTGGATATAGTTAGCCATGCATGTCAAGGGTGAAATACTTTCGAATAAGATATGATTAAGACACTAATCACTTCAAGAGGAAGATTTTTGAGCTAGACCCAGACCGATCCACTGGCAAATAATTGTGGCCAAGAGCATTTTGACATGCATGACCGTTCTACCGACTATAATAGTGGGGGATTCCGTGCTCAACAAACCAAACATAAAAACGATAGACATGAGGAAGACACTAATTACTTATAGTGGAACACCTTGTGAGTTGGGGCCAGACCGGTCCACCAGTGAATAATAGTCGCCAGGAGCGTTTTCCCCTACATGACTGGTCCACCGGCAAATAATAGTGCCCAGGAGCATTTTGCCCTGCATGACCAGTCCTTCGGCTATAATAGTGGGGCTCCCTCACTCACATAGACATTTATAATCCGAGATGATTGATTAATGATGGACTAATAGCCTTAAGGCCCTAAACGTATCGATTATTCATTATGCCCTATTAATATTTGGTTGACTTGTTAAGTATGCGAATGTACGAATGTGAATGTTATGTATACACCATTAATATCTGATTGACTTGTTGAATATGTGAATGTACGGATCTAAATATTATGTTTACACATGTCATTATGTATGGATATAGTATCATGTGTTACATTACGTGCCTACTTTTAAGTGTGTTTTTAAAGGGTTAATTAGTACTATAGTACTGAAGGGTTCCATTCGTGGAGCCCCTACGTATTCAATGGGTAGTGTCCCTTGCAGGTCATTTTTAGGCGCTATTCAAGTGGACCCTCAAGGAAGAGCGTAAGGAACTATCCGAAAAGTCCTAGGGTTGTATTCCTTCCCTTTTTAAACCTTAGTTTTGATGTGGCTTTCGTTTTCTTGTAACCACCATTGGTGGATTATATTCTTATAAAATGTTTACTTGCGCTACTCTAATTTAAATATGTTTGAATTTCTCGTAAATTGTATTTTACTCTTTTAGCCTTAGTACTAGGTATTGGAACGGTAGGAGTGAACCAGCCTAGTACTAAGTGTGGCGGTAATATCCCTAGAATTCACAATTTTATTATTTTGCTTCTGCTAATTATTTTTAATAAAACGAAATTTTTCAGTAGTGAATTTTGGGGGTGTTACAAGAAGGGCATGGGTTATGGAGTTTTTAAAAGATATTACTTAATCTCTAATTCACACAAACAAAGAGATTAATGGTTTTAAGATTAATCGTTCACACAGATTCAATTAAACTTGATATGAACTCACACATAATTCAATACTTGTAATTTGGATTTAACTTCAATTATTGATCTTTATATATCTCCAATCATGGGTTTTATGGATTTATATACCCAAGGCTATCAATTATAAGGTATTAGCTAAAAGGTATAATTCTTCAAAAGATATCTAGCTAAAAGATATTAGAATATAGAATATGCTAAAAGATGTCTTCATATATAGAATATTCTTCAAAAAGGTGGATTTATACTACTTTATTCTCTAGCTAGTCTCTAGCTCGACTAATTAATTAATTAATTAATTAATTAACCTGATATGCATGTCCAAGCTGCATATTGTTTCCCCCATGGGCACCATGCACATGCGCGTATACCCTTAATAGCTTGTATGGTACATTTCATCTATTACTAGCAATGTAACCATCATTTTGTCTTCAAGTTTAGGGGAGATCCTTTCTAAATAAAGAACAATTGGTTCCATAATGATGAATGAAAATTCTTGAGTGTTTTGTCCTACATCACAAGGCCTACAAAGTCTTTCTACTAAGAGCATCTACTATGACATTGGTCATACCCTCATGGTAGATCAACTCCAAATCATAGTCCTTAACCAACTTCAGCCATCTCCTTTATCTTATATTCAGTTCTCACTACATGAATATGTACTTAAGGCTCTAATGATTCTTCTAGAACTTATACTACAGTCCATACAGGTAATGTCTTCAGATCTTCAAGATGAAAACTACTGTTACTAGATCAAGGTTGTGCATAGGATAGTTCTTCTCATGCTCCTTTACTAGGCAAGAGATATAGGCCACTACCCTCCTATGGGGCTTCAATAGGCATCCTAAACCAAACTTAGATGCATTACTATACACCTAAAATCCCTCTGTACCCGATGGAACTAGAGATAAAGTCAATCTCATCTTGATCTCATCAAAAGCCTTTGTGCACATATCATCCCAAAAAAGCATGTCGTCTTCTTCAACAAGGTAGTCAAAGGATGAATAGTCCTCAAAAAGTCTAGAATGAATTGTCTGTAGTAGCCTGCTAACCCTAGAAAACTACAAACTTCCTAAAAGTTCATTAGTGCAACCCACACTAACACTGCTCAAATCTTTGAAGGATCTACCAACACACCTTCCCTCAAAATGATATGACTAATGAAAGCTACCTCATCCAACCAAAACTTACACTTTGAGATCTTGGCATACACCTGATGGGTCCTTAACAACTCTAAAGTCTGCCAAAGGTTCTGCTTATGTTCCTCATGAGTCCGAGTGTAAATCAAGATATCATCCACGAAGACCACAATGAATTGATCAAGATGCTGCTAGAATATGCAGTTCATAAGAGCCATGAACATTGCTAGGGCATTAGTGAGTTCGAAGGATATCATGGTGAACATAATGGCCATACCTCATCCTGAAAGCTATCTTTAGCATGTCCTTCTCAGTAGTCCTCAACTAATGTTACCCTAATTTGAGATCCATCTTCAAAAACATTATAGCCCCCACACAACTGATCGGAGAGGTTATCAATCTATAAAGAGGGATAAACACTCTTCACCATAACCTAGTTTAACCCAAGTTAATTGACGAAAAGCCTCAACCCACCATCTTTCTTCTTCATAAAAAGGACCTATGCTCACCAAGGCGATACACTAGGTCAAATGTACCCCTTCACTAACAACTCCTCCAATTGAGTACACAAGTCTGCCATCTCAATCAGCACTAGGTGATAAGGTGCCTTCAACACAGGCTTTATCCTTGGTAGAAGGTCTATCATGATGTCTACCTCATACACTAGCAGCATCCCTGAGATCTCATCAGGAAACACATTTGGAAACTCCTGTAAAACTAGAATATCCTCAACTAAAGACTCCTTCATGTCTAGATCTTAAATGCTACATAATAATAGTGGGTACCCTTTCTGCACTAGTGTACTAAACACCACTGTGAACACCATCCTCATTGAGGGCCTAAGCTTGCATCTTCGATAAGAGACCGTAGCACTATATGGTTCCTTAAGAACCATGCTCTCTTGATCATAGTCAATCAATGCTCTATATCTCATGACTATATCTATCCTAAGGATAATGTCGAAGTCCTAAAGCTCAAGCTCCATGAGATCTACTGGAAGCTCAATTCTGCTAACAATTAAGGCCATGTCTCTATATAGCCTAGAACATGGAATTCTATCCTAGATGGGAGCACAACAGATGTCTCTATCCTAATAGAATGAATCACTGTTGTCCTAGCTACAAAATTAGTAGACATGAAGGAATATGAAGCATCCAAGTCAAACAACATGTGAGCAAAAAAAGGAAGAAATCGCAAACATACCCGTGGAAACATCAACTTGCTTATCAGCCTTTGACTGGCTCATCACATTCAAGTGATTAACTAGAAGTGGTCCTATAGCATTGCTTGAGCCTTACCCTTACCAAAAAGCATGGGGCCCCTACATCCTCTGCTACTGAGTAGAGTATCTATCCCCATTATCTATCGGCTAAGCTCTCTGAACTAGTAGCATTAGTGCCACCGTACCTTACAAATGTGTCTACCCTTGCAGAACACTACCCCTAAGGGTACAACACTTGTATTGATGATGCCTCAACGGGCCACAACTATGGCATTGAACTAAATGCCCAGCATAATCCTTCCCCCATTAATTCTTACCAGACCATTGGCAAATAAATTGCCTCAAAATTAGCCGAATCAACTGCCCTCAAAAGTGGGATACCATTATCGACACATGACTACTTGAGATTTGAAATCTCTTCTCTCCCTTGTGGCATTGAATGCCCTCAAACCTCCTCTTAGCTCTTGACTGGGCCCGACAGACTTGAAAAATTGTTGATGCCTCCAAGGCATAATTGTACAAGGCCTATAGGTCTTATCCACAAGTGTCCACTAACATCTCCTAAAGTATTAGACTCAGACCTAATATAAATTGGTGAACCATCATCCTCTTATTAGTGTCGACCTCTAGAGTAAAGTAGACCAGATCTAAGTAATGGTTGTATATTCCTCCACTAAAGACGTCCCCTGACGCAAAGCCATGAACTCATTGTACTTCACCATTCTTACACAAGTAGGGTATATTAGAGCCCTAAGCATCTTGATGAAGGACTCCCACTGGTCTATAGTGGATCCCCTCAGCTGTTGACCTCTCCACCATTCATCAGCATAACCCCATATATGGAATACCCCAATGTCCAACTGCCTACTCTCTAGGTAATCAATGGCCACGAAGACCTTCTTAAAGTCCCTCAACAAATGCTCCAACACATCTAGGCCCTCCTACCCCTCTAAGACCGAAGGGCAATGAAGATCAACCCGATGAAGTAAATTCTCTAGTAGCGGCATCAAAAAAGGAGGTGGTGGCAAAGGCTAAAGAGCCTCCTACCGCTGAATATGTCATTCCATGAACACTCCAACTATCTCCATGACCCGCTCAAGATGCCAATTTGCAACCATCAAAACCCTAGAATACTAAGCCGTGTTAGAAAGGAATTAATTACTAACTACACCATTAATACACATGAAGGTAGCATATAGCACATACAACCAAAAGTTAGTCCTATTCTATAAAATTAAGGCCAATACCCAAATCAAACCAATGCTCACTTATAGAATAAACTAGATTCTACATTTTCGGATGAAACTAAAGAAATTCATTTTTCCAAAACAA
The DNA here is from genome assembly GCA_030549775.1 of Tamarix chinensis. Taxonomy (NCBI): domain Eukaryota; kingdom Viridiplantae; phylum Streptophyta; class Magnoliopsida; order Caryophyllales; family Tamaricaceae; genus Tamarix; species Tamarix chinensis. Next base: position 56,132,896 of record CM060177.1, on the reverse strand, counting down.
CTTTGGGGTTTAAAATCATAGGCTTTGATACCAACTTGTAACACCCCTAATTTTTGAACCTAAAACTTTTGTTTATAAGATTATGTGGAAGCTTTTGAAAAAATAAAACTAGAGAATGTTATCACACATCAACAATGAGAGAGGTGTGATCATCACCTAACCCATGCCTGATTCAAGGGAAAACGAAGCAATAAATAAAAGATGCATCCTCAAGATTAACATGAAAAAACAGTATAATAAGGATGAGAACATCATTTTAAATAGAATGAGTATTATAGTTTATAAAACTAAATATAGGAAATCGAGCCATGAATTAAAAAATATATATATATATAAGCTTTCCAATGTAGTAGGCAAAATACTTCTAATTTGTTAGCCTAACTCTAATGCATAGTCATAAACCTCCAACTCCAAGAAATGGCCCATGTCATCACCATCAACATACTCTAATTGATAGTTATAACCATACAAATAATCCTATTCTCCCCAAATAAAAAGCCGCATTATCATATTGACCACATAAGTGCAATATCAGTATGGTGAAGTATGGATAAAATATACAACCTAAAATATGGTAAGGCTCATGCATCACATTGAAGTCACATAACAGTATAGTATGTCATAACGGTACACCCCAACACTTAATCTCAAGTGGTAGTATAACAATACAAGCTTGCATGGAAATCATGGAAGTTTAAAGATACGATATATACATTATAACCCATACAATATAGCCATATTAGAATTCTTCCTTTAGTGACCACACAAATTACAGTTAATAAGATAGTTCATTTGACTACATCTAGTTCTCCACCATAAAAAAAATTCATGAAAACACAAATAATCACAATAGGATACCACACCCATCACACAAGGATGGGATACATCGAATGGGCTTTCTTTAAGGATACCACATCAACTATACATCGATTGCACCTACTACAAATAGGGATACCAAACCCACCACATGTGGTTGGAGTACACCAAGGAGATACCTTACCCACCAAACCTTGAATGTATTTGCTATGAGTGCTAAAAAGTTAGGATAGCACACCCTCTTAAGCAATAGACAATACGAAAAGCCAGGAGGCTTATATTGGGATACCTCTCCAACCCAAATTGGACACCTATGCCATATCGACCTGCCACAGTATAATCCTATACCTCAAAGGTATGTGCATACCCCTACCAACCTAATTGCGGCAAGAAGGAAATAGATACTGAGTGAAAAATATAACTAAGGGTGACCCACCCACTAACTCCCTACAGCTACACTGAGAGCCAGAGAAAAAGGCTCGAATGAAATCTTAAACCATTAATTTATATTTTTCAAGTGATATCACAAATCACAATAATATCCACACATAACCAAATTGGGTGTTTACAAATGATAGTGCCAAATGAAATTAAATTCTATTATTAAACAAAATTCGGTGTTTCCAAGTGATAACATTAATCATATCACAAGGCATAAAAGCCACCATCTAGGTGCTTAGAGATGATACCAAACTTAACTAAATTTAAATCTCAAATACCATCTTGATGATTCTTATTAAATTAGGTCAATCGTAATTGAAATCATAATTAAAATGTTGTAAACATTGAGGTATCAACAAAAAAGTCCTAAGATAAACATAACAATTTATAACAAACCATGCAACCTTCAGCAAGACCAGTCAGTCTCTCTCTCAGACCAGTCGACTAGTCCGATCGTACTAGACCTAGACCACACAATGTTGGAGAACTAGTTAAATGGTTAGCCTCATTGATTGACCGTTCATGGGAAATAGTAGAATAGATTGGTCCAATAGGTCGATGGGTTTAAGCAAATACCAACCCATTTTTTCCTGTAGAGAAACCAGTCAATAGGTTTGACTAACCGATCAACTAGTTTGGTACAACTGGTCGATGGGTCTAAGTAGATGCCAAACCATTTTGGTCTACAAGGACACCAGTAGATAGATTTAACCAACCAATAAAATTTTCATCAAAACTAGGCAACTGGTTTGTCAAACCAATTGACTGATGTCACAACCAATAGATCCAAAGCTCCTAACCATTCGATTTCCTGCATAACTATTCATTGGTTTCAAGTAACCAATCGACTGGTCTAGGTAAACTACTACCCAAAATTGCGATACACATACCAAAATTTACCATATTTTACCATATTAATCCTAGCATGCATCTTTATCAAAGCACACATAAAAATACATGTTGTGCACATGGTATCATATGGATTTATAGTAATATACATATTCAAATGAACCATGCTCAAATGGCCAACTTATGCATAAAATTAGAGAAATCCAACCATATTATTTTAGGAATAATCATGCTACATGGTCAGATTATAGAATACAAATTAGATCATGATCACATATACACTAAACACATGGGTCCCCAATATAACATAGAAACCTATTTATGTTAAAGATAAGAACGTATTCCCTTAAAGTAGTTCTTCTAGCATAGAAGCTCCTACTTGATGGCTATCTAGTGGAACCTAGGTTCCTAAGAGAATCAATGCTAAAACCATTAAAAATAATCTTACAAACCCCATTAGAATCAAAGAAAAGTTAGAAGAAGAAGAAAAATAACATGAAATACCACCTTTTCCTCAAAAATAGGGTGTCAAGGAAGGGGCTGAAATCTTCAACCTTTCTCAGCCATAATTATTCCTTGCTTAAGGAAAGTACTTGAGAACTAAAACCAAGATTAGAATAAAGATAAAAGAACACCAAACTCGCACAAGGATGGGAGATAACCAGAGAAAGCCTCTATTTTTCTTAATAGAGACGAGAAGAGGGAAAATGAAAGGATGCTCAACACTTGGTGAAATTTTCCACAAGAAAAGGGAGAAAAGTGAAAGAACATCATCTGAGAAATGAAAATGGATCAAAAATGAAAGTTATAGAGGTAAGGCCGGGTTAACATTTACATAAAAAGGGAGATGAGATTGGTGAGGTTGAGTGTAGGCAACTAAGAAGTGAGGGAACTTGATGGGGTAGGGGTTGAGTGCAGTCAATAATGAGCATGAAAATGGATTGGTAAGTCAAGAGATGATGCATAAAGTCAATCTTGCAACCCGAGATGCTAGAAGAGAGAAAGAAGGAGATAAGGGAGAAGAGAAAAGTGAAAATTTCCTCAAAAGCACCTTTAGAAAAAAAAATAGGCTAATGAAAATTATGTAATGGTCTAAATAATGTGAAGTTAATTTCAGAGAGCTAAAACGTACTTATTAGCAAAATTGGACTCAAATCAGAAGTTTTCATAAACATTAGAGAAAATTTTGAATCAAAATATAAAAAAATATCTAAAATCGCATGACAACCAATTGATGGGCCCATCAACAACCAGAATGTAAATTTCTCAACGCACCAATTGATTGATTATATAAACCAGTCGATCGGTACACCTAAAATTCACATTTTCATTAGAATTTCAATCCCATTTCAAAACCAAAACTCCTTGATTTTATATCAACATAAGTAAAAACACACTTTGACGGATTTTGGGATGGGGTATTACTATTATCTCCTTTACCATTCTTCTTCCTTTTTATTTTATTTTTTTCTCTTTTCCACACTCTTATTCCAAATTCTTATCAAGCAATGATCTATGCAACACCCCATGGTCTCACATATTATAAAAGTCTATCCAAACCAAAGGACACAAAGTCTTGCCGAAGCTAAGTAACTACCAATGGACATAAGTTTAGACTGAAGTCAAGTAACCACCAGTGGACATAAGTCCAGGCTGAAGACAAAAACTAGCTAAGTAACCAGAAATTTTTGTATCAATACCCCCTAGTGTATTATCAATGTCCATAGTAGGTAAGGAACCGAGAGATACTAGGATCCCGTCCGAAGGTAAAGCCCAAAGGCACTAATAAACGTCTAAAGGAAGGCTAACCCATGGTAGATAATCGATGATTGGGTAACTCATACCCATAAACAACTCAATCATCTTTCACTTTAAGTGATTATTACATTATTAATCAAGTTTACATGATAATACAAGGCCCATACAACATGAAAGTAAGGAATCCACATACTTATTCCATCTTAGCTATTTTTATTCCTCTAAGCATGTGTCATAATTTCCATTAAAGCTTAATGAATATTAATCAATCCATTAGGTTAACCTATCTTAGGCTGATAATCTAGATTACATTACCCTTTAAAATCATAAAATACTTATTCGGGTTTTTCCACTAAGGCCTTTGTAAAAACCTATTGAGTAGCCTAAGAATTATGATTCATTCAATCCATCCATTAGGCTTTCAATCTATTTCTACATATGTATTTCCCTCATTAAAAAGCTATATAGTAGTATTAGGCATATTTTCAAAGAACATTCAAGCCAAAATATCAAAATCACACAATCTAGCTGAACCAGTCAATCAATTTAGCCTAATCAATCGATCTATTTGACCTAACCAGTCAATCACTTTGGCTCAGCCAAACCTAGGGTTCCCTCGAACCGATCGATTTGTTTGGCTAAACTAGTCAACTATTCTGAGATCAATAGATTTGTTATGCTAAACTAGTTGACGAGTTTAAGTAGAGAGCAACCAAGGCACTATATACCCATCGATCGATCAATTTTAGCCAACCAGTTGACAATTCTAAGGCATAGTTGATTGGTTTTACCTAAAAAGTTGCTCAGTTACCGGCCAAAAAACACAAAATAGATAGTTATCATGCAAATCAACCTAAAAAAAATCCTGCCACATCCAAATCAAAGCATATCATAGCATCATGTCAATACTTTATTTTCTCATAAAGTGAAATATACCACATGATTAGTTAAATCAACCCTAATTTTCCTAAAATCATATCATTTTCTTAGGATTCATAAATAAATCAACATGTATTAATCTAAAGTCAAACACTTATAAAGGCCCATGAATTTAGGACTTTAAAGAATACACCACATCACATGCTTAATTAGGCTACATTTCATAAGTAAGAATGAACTACTTGGTGCAAGTAAATTTTTCCACAAATGGAAAAACTCAACTTGGAAGATTTTCAACTTATAAACCTTGAAAACATAAAGTTGAAGCTTTAAAAATCCATGAATACTTTACACAATCAAGAATTCAAATTGGAAGGAAATGGGCTTACCAAACTTAAGAGAAAATAGAGACTCAACTTCCTCCTAAATATAAGCCTCCCTTACTTAAATATAAGTAAGGAGGAGCTAGAGAAAGGATCAAAAGAGTGAAAGGAAATCAAAATTAAGCTCAAAGTGGGGAGACAGAACATAGGTGCTATGGAGATGGAATATCTCAGAGGCTAAAAGAAAAGTGAGTAGAAGGAGTGATTAAGGTTATTTATAACCACCAAATTGGTTCAAGAATGAGTGGGGTTATTCATAGATTAAAAACCAAAATTTCTACCATTTGAATTTGAGTTGAATAGGCAGATTTTGTAACATATAGGATGACCTCCCTTCTAGATATAAAATGGTAATTTCTAGAGAATGTGGTTGTGCCTAGAAAATATCAAACACGAGAGAGGTGATGAACTATTAACGTAGAAAAAATCTTCCAGTTGTTTAGAGGCAGTATGGGAATCAAAGGAATGGTTCTAAAAGTGAACAAATGATAGAGGGTGAAGGAGACAAAGCTGAGGTCATCCTCTCCCTCAATTATCAAAACTAAACCTTTGAATTAACTCGAGGTAGCAACTAGGGCCAAATGTATGATAAGAAGGGTTAATAATCTCAAAAGAAAAGCTTAGAATGGAATTATCAAGGTTCCATTTTGGTTTAAGGAATTCTATAAAAAAAATAAGTTTCAAAAATATAATCAACTCAATAAACTAGTCGATAGATTTGGCCTACCAATCAATTGTTCAAATGACCAGCCAATCAGTTCCCTAAACCAAATGATCGGTTTGGTTAAAAAAAAACCCTTTAGCTAAAATTATGAACCAATCAATTGTTTAATATAACCACTCAATCAGTACATCTAAAAACTATTTTTTTAAAAATTTTTAAAGCTTATTAAGATCTAACTTTTTCTCAAACTCAATCATAGTTCATAATTAATATCAAACATTATCAAATTTTAATAATCATGATAACTTTCTATTCAAAAAACTTTAAAAAATGATGGGGTATTATAATTGAAAAGAGCTTATGATTATTATTTAAGGAGTTAGATATTCAAGAACATCAATGGGGAGAAATGACTATACTCAAGAAAATTTCACAACCAAATATGGAAGACCAATGTCTCTGTATCATTTTTCTTGAACTAGAAAAACCTTTTACACTTAATTCTAGTATCCTTAACATGCTTTCTAAATTTTATGAATGTGTAAGAAAATATCCATATAGGTATTTAAAGGAATTTTTAATAGTCTAAATTACTATGAGGCTTGAAGGTATAGAAGAATAGTATGTTAAACTATCTACTAGCTAGATGCATTAATACATGGGCTCAATTACAACAAAATTTCCTTGAAAAATTCTTTCATGCTAGTAGAATAAGCTAAAAAAGAAAAGAAATATGTGGAATTAGGTACCATTAAACTAAATCACTATATGAATATTGGGAATGATTTAAAAGAATATATGCTAGTTACCCTCAACATCAAATTAGTGACCAATTATTGATCTAATATTTTAATGAAGACCTAATACCTCATGATAGGAGCATGATAGATATAGAAAATCGAGGGGCATTAGTAGATAAAAGTCTTGATCAAGAAAAGCAACTAATATCTAATATAGCTAAGAACTCATAATAATTTGGAACTAGGAATGATATAGGCCAAACAAATAGAGTTAGTGAAGTTGATGTGCATGTTATTCAAGATCAACTTGAGGATAAGGCCCAATAAGTTGCTCATTTAACTACTCTTATATCTAACCATGTTGTAGGTGAAGCTCCACAAGATTGTGCTTGTGTATTTGTACTTATTTGACTAATACTACCAATGCATGCCCTTCTCTATAGGCTCAGGATGTAAATGTTATTGGTGGTTTTACTAGGAAACCTTTTTGGAAATATTTCCCTTTTTCTAATGCATACAATAAAGGTTAGAGAGACTATCTAAATCTTAGACATGGACCTAGGAAAAATCCACCAAACTTTAATGCCAATCAAAATGTTGTTAGACCTGCTTTCATACTAAATCAACCTCAAAACCAAAATTCTATTCCTAATCTAGAGGATATAGTTAAACAATTAGGAAATTTCATTATCAGGGTTCAGAATATCAAAAGAAAATAGATTCAAATCTCCAAAAGCTAGACACCCAAATTGGATAAATTTACACTAGTGTAAGTAACATAGAAACTCAATTGTCTAGAAATCTCCCTTCTCAACCCATTCCTAATTCTAAGGAAAATGCTAATGCCATAATACTCAAGAGTGGAAAGGAATTAAAGGGACCTACATGTAAAGAGAGTAAGATTGAGAAAGAATTGGAGGTGAAACCTAAGGGTGATGATAATAAAGAAACCTTAAGTAATAAAGAGGGGTGTGGAACAAACCATAAGAAAGATGATCTAACCTTTAAGGGAGTCCCCACTTTTAAAGATCCCCTGGTTTTTCCCTCTAGGTTTTCTAAATCAAAGAAAGAGGTTGTAGACTAGGAAATCTTAAAAACTTTTAGGAAAGTGTAAGTAAATATACCTCTTTTGGATGCTATTAAGCATGTGCCAAAATATGAAAAAAAAATTAAGGAGGTTTAAACCAAAAAGAGGCAATTCAAGATTAATTAGAAGGTGATTATGGGGGAGAATATTTCTACCATGATTCAAAAGAAAATTTCCCCTAAAGTGTAAGAACCATGGTATTTTTACTATCCTTTAAAGATAGGTAATTTAAGTTTAGGAAGATGCATTCTAAACTTAGGTGCTTCCATTAATGTTATGCCTAAATTTATCTATAACTCTTTTAATCTAGTACCTTTGAGAAAAAATAATTTTATTATTTAATTAGTAGATAGAGAAAATGCATATCCTTTACAAGTACTTGAGGATGTCTTAGTAAAAATGAATGAATTTGTTATTCTTACTGAATTTTATGTTATTGGCATGGGAGAAAATTCTTGTCATAATCTGCCATTACTCTTAGGAATACCATTTCAAAAAACTTCTAAAACTAAGATTGATGTGCATGAAGGTTATTTAAATATGGAATGGTGATATCATTAAGGCAGTTTTTGTGCTATGAGATTTCCTAGTGATGTCAGCTCTATGTTCTCAATTGATATCATTGATGTCATTGATCCGAATATGTAAGAAATTTTTTATGAGACTCATATGAAGGAATTGTTGAATGAGTTTGAGTTTGCCTAATCAATGATATTGAATGTGAAAATCTTATAAACTAAGCCTACACTAATATGGTCTAATATTCATTCTCATTTCTTGGCTTTACCCTTCACTTCTTCAAAACTTATACCTTCTATTGTGTTAGCACATGAAATATAACATAAACCCCTACCTTTTTATCTTAAGTATGCTTTTATTAGGGAATGTGAGACTTTACCTATGATTATATCTAGTTTTCTAACTTCAACACAAGAAAATAAATTGCTAAGTGTGTTAAGGGAACACAAAGAAGCCATAGCATGGAATATTGTTGATATTAGAGGAATAAGGCCCACTTTGTATATGCATATGAATATTATAGAAGATAATATTAAGCCCTTTAGAGAGGCACAACATAGGTTGAACCCTCTTATGATGAATGTTATAAAGAAGGACAACCTAAAGTGATTAGATGTAGGGGTAATTTATCATATATCATAGTCTAAATGGGTAATTAAGTCTTATTCCTTTGGTATCTAAAAAACTAGGATTACAGTGGTTGAAAATTCTAAAGGAGATTTTTGTCCCAAATAAAGTCTTAATGGTTGGAGAGTGTGCATAGAATATAGTAAATTAAATCAAGCCACTAGAAAAGATCACTTTCCATTGCCCTTCATAGATTAAATGTTGTAAAACCTAGTAGAATGATCTTTCTTTTACTTCTTAGATGGGTACTTTGGATACACCCAAGTTGCCATTGCTCTTGAAAATAAGGAAAAGACCACTTTCACTTACCCTTTTGACACATTTTCATATAGGATAATTCCCATTGGACTTTGTAATGATCCTAGTACATTTCAAAGATGCATGATGAGCATATTTTCTAATCTAACAAAACATAATATGAAGGTTTTTATGGATGACTTTATTGTATTTGGTAATTATTTTTATATATGTCTCCATAACCTATCTCCTATGCTAAAAGGAGGAATTCAAACTAACCTTGTATTGAATTTTGAGAAATGCCATTTCATGGTACAAAAAGATGAAGTGCTAAGGCATGTGGTGAGTTTGAGTGGTTTAGATGTTGATAGAGCAAAGATAAAAATGTTAGCTCATTACCATACCTAGATCATTTTTAGGACATGTTGGCTTCTATATGTGATATATTAAATAATTTTCTAAAATTGCTTCTCCTTTATGTAATTTTCTTTCAAATGATTTTCCATTTCAATTTGATAAAAAGTGTAAAAAGGCTTTTGATTACTTGAAATAGAAATTGACTATTGCACCTATTATTCACTCCCCTAATTATAATTTACCATTTTAAATAATGTGTGATATGAGTGATAAGGCACTAAGATCCGTATTAAGGAAAATAAAATAAAAATAACCATATGTGAGTTATTATGCTTCTAGATCACTTGATCCTACGCAATGTAATTTCCTTGTGACAGAAAAAGATGTATGCAACTGTATTTGCTTTATAAAAAAATTGTTCTTACTTTCTTAGAACTAAAGTGATTGCCTTTTCTAACTATGATACCCTTAGATATTTGTTGAAAATTAGAGAATCAAAGCCTAAACTTTAAGATGGATGCTTTTGTTACAATATATGATTTTGCTACAAGAGTTTGATTTAGAGATTAAAGATAAAAAGGGTGCTAAGAATTTAGTGGTAGATCACCTAAGTAGAATAGTTATTTTGTGATGAGTAATTATATTCATTGATTGTGGAACCTCCTTGGTATAAAGGCATTGTGAATTATTTGGTGACTAGGAATTTCCCAAGTGAATTATTGAAGGATAAAAAAAAGTTGATTCTAAATAGTAATTTTGAGATAATCCATATCTTTAGAAGTCTTGTTAAGATCAGATAATTAGAAGATGTATGAATGAATCGGAATTAGTCCTATCTTGAATTTTTCCCATGCTTATGATGTTGGAGGACATTTTGGTCCTAAGAGAATTTCTCATAAAGTTCTTGAATGTGGTTTTTTTTTGCCTGCTTTATATAGATATGCTTATTTATTTACAATGAGTTGTATATAATGCTAAAAGATCAACAATTTATCTAGGATAGATGAGATGCCTCAAACAAGTATTATGGTTTGTGAAATTTTTGACATTTGGGGTATTGAATTTATGGGCCCATTTCTGTCCTCTTTTGGTTGTATTTACATCATTAATGCGATTGATTATGTCTTTAAGTGGGTAGAGACCAAGGCCACCAAATTTCGTAATGGTTAAAAGGTGGTAATATTTGTGAAAAGCAATATTTTCAATAGATTTGGTGTACCAAAAGGCAATTATTAGTGACCATGGGATTCATTTTTGTAATAGGACATTTGGTGCTCCTTTGAAAAAATATCATGTCACACATCATGTATTTACTATATATCACCCCAAACTAGTGGGCAAGTTGAAGTATTGAATAGAGAGATCAAATAAATTTTGGAGAAAATAGTCAAACAAAATAGGAAAGATTGAAGTATTCAATTAGATGATGCACTTTGGGCTTATAGGACTACATTTAAAACTCCAATTGGAATACCTACTTATAGGTTAGTTTATGTAAAAGATTGTTAATTACTAATGGAGATATAACATAAGTTATATTATGCAGTGAGGCAATGTAACTTAGATTATATGAATGTTGGTAAAGAAAGAAAATTACAATTGCAAGAGCTAAAGAAATTGAGGCTAGAGGCATATCATAATGTAAGGATATATAAAGAAAAGACCAAGCACTTTCATGATAAGATGATAGCTAGGAAGTAATTCCATATAGGGAAAAAAAGTGTTACTATTTAGTTCATAACTAAAATTATTTTATGTAGTCCTATAATAATAATGGGTTGATCCTTTGTTTTTACTAATATTTTTCCTCATATTATAGTAGAAATTAAAAGTATTAACAAAGGTAAGGTTTTCAAAGTGAATGGCCATAGATTAAAGGCATTTCACATGCTGGCACAAGCGGAGGTAGTTAAAGACATTGATTTGGAGACTGCATGAAATTAAGAAGGATGTCAAGCCAATGACATTAACCAAAGGAGCTGCTTGGAAGGCAACCCAAGGATAACCATATTTGCTTTCTTAATGTAATACCCCCAAAATTTACTATTAAAAAAATTTATTTTATTAAAAGAACTAGCGGAAGCAAAATAACAAAACTGTGAATTTTAGGGACATTACCGCCACACTTAGTACCAGACCGGTTCACTCTTACCGTTCTAGTACTAAGTGCTAAGGTGAAAAGAATAAAATACAGATTGCTAGGAATTCAAACCATATTGAAGTTAGAGTAGCACAATAAATGATTTACAAGAACAGAATCCACCAATGGTGGTTACAAGAATATAGGTTACATTTAAACCAGGGGTTAAAAGAGAAAAAGTGAAACCCTAAAAATTTAGATAATCCTTACGCTCTTTCCTGTTGCCCAATTGAATAGCATCAGTAATGAACCTGCAAGGGACATTGTCCATTGAATAGGAAAGGGCCCCATGAATGGAACCTTTCAGTACTATGGTACTGAGTAACCCTTTAAACCACACTAAAAAGCAAGCTCATAATGCACCACATGATGCAAAACCATAAACACATGTAATAAGAGATGCACACATAATGTCCGCATGCTCAACAAGTCCATCACATATTAATAGGTCATAATGTGAAAACAACACTTTTGGGCCTTAAGCCATTAATCAACCATTATTCAATCATCTTTCAAATTATATCTATATGAGTGCAGGAACCCCACTATTATAGTTGGTGCACCAGAAATATACAAGGAAAAATGCTCCTGACCACTATTATTCGCTAATAGATCGGTCTTCAGGGCAGAAGGCTCCTAGCCACTATTATTCTCCGGTGGACCAATATGGCCCCGACTCACATAGTGTTTCACTATAAGTGATTAGTATTTTTTGTAACTTATTTAAATCTCATTTGACTTTATTAAGCTTGGGATCCCCCACTATTCTAGCCAGTGGACCGGAATATATATAAACATCATCCAGGGCAAAACGCTTCTCAGCCACTATTATATCTAGTGTACCAGTACTTATAAACATCTTCAAGGGCAAAACACTTTTGGGCCACTATTATATCCGGGGGACCGGTACTCATAAACATAATTCAACTAGGCCCGGCTCATTAGTCTTTCACTTTCATGATTAGTATTTTTTCCTTTTTAAGCATCACAATAATTCCATTTATTTGCCTCGATGGGGAGATCAAGATCCCAGGGTACAAAGGTACATCGGTTGCATTGGTGCATATAAGATACTCAGTACCCTTTAACTATCAACCTAAGGACGCAAAGGTACCCTATTCGTACTGGTGCATATAGCTACTCAGTACCCTACTGACAAGGACACCTAATCCATAAGTATGTATACCCCCTAAATAGGTTTGTAGAGCTAGATAGAGTAAGATATAGGGCATGGCTGGGGCACAAAGGCACACCAGCAAATACCAGAATAACCGTAGGCTAAACCATATCTTCAGGATAGTGACCCCTAAAGAGCCACCATTCTCGATCTCGAGGTCTTTCACTTTAATTATTAGTGTCTTAATTAAGGTGATCACAAAAAGCATAACAATTAGATACTTATTCACTTTCAACCATTATGATATCATTAAGTATTCCTTATTCATATGATTATCCAAGATAACATAGAGAAATCATTAAGGCCATCATAATCTCATCTGATTCTGATTTAGGATCCATTCTTGTGATACTTACTAATTAACAAATACCCTTAGCTTGCTATTCAGTGTTACTTGAGTCTTATTACGGAACTCTGTTATCACAACGGCATATTCGATATGAGTTATTGATTTACCCTTTGCTGGTATAAGTATTAAGTCATCCCTTCTTTACCTGCCAATTTACCATATTATCCTTCATGTTACATAATTACCAAATTATTCCTTGTTCGTTTAGGTTACCAAGTTATTTCCCACACTTATTAAGTCACCAATCCCCCTTCATAATTGTTACACTTAACCTATTTTCCATTTGGTTGGTTAGATTATTAAATTACCCTTCTCCTTTGTTATAACTACCAAATTGCCCCTTTATTGGTCAAATTACCAAATTACCCTATCACAATTTCCAAACTACCATTGAGTTTGTTAAATTACCAAATTACCCTTCTCCGTCATCATAATTACCAAACTACCCTTCTCCATTATCATAATTATCAAATTACTCTTTAGTTGGTTAAATTACTAAATTACCCTTCTCCATTATCATAATTACTATTTTACCCTTCTCTATTATTATAATTACCATTTTATCCTTCTCCGGTAGTATAATTACTATTTTACCCTTTTACTTATAAAATTACCATTTTATCCTTTTACTTACAAAATTACCATTTCACCCTTTATTTCTGAATTTACTATAATATCCTTTTATCTACAAAATTACCATTTTACCTTTTTATTACACCACTTTTGTTAAATTATCGTCACTACATGAATATTAATATTAATACTCCATTCTCATCATCCAATTCCACCAACTATTATATTTCAACATAATACTCATCAACACCCACACATATTAGGCCACATTCTTGCATAAGACATTACTAAAATGCCCCTAGGGCTCACAATAATATTATTCATACATTAATGGTCACAATAACATAATACATCATGGATAAGTACTTAACATTTTCATTAATAACCAACCTCCTTCCTTAAGCATTATTTCCACACATGGCACATAAACTAGCATGCTTTCCCTTTTATGAATCAATACAATCAACTATATATATTATATTAAACAACATATATCATGTATAATAACATATTAAAACCCTAATGTGCTAGCATACGTTTATCCATACATTTAAGTGGGGTTTAACAATTAGCTTAATTTCCACAAAAATCGAACCTTACATGTACCCCGGTTAAAAATTCAAGCTTTGATTAGCAAAACAAATACCTCAAAATAATATCAATACTTATCATATTAGAAATGAGAAAACCCAAGCATAAGACTTTGTAAAACATAATTAATGAAATACTTAAACTAAATATTATTATACCTTAAAATTTATTAACCAAATTAGACCAAGAAATGCAGCAACTCATCCTTCTCATGCAGCATAAGCTGCATGTAAAGTAAGGGAGGAAAGGCTTGAAAATGGCATGAAGGAAGAAAGGGGAGTCAATCTCGGGTTAGGGTTTTGAGGCTAGGAAAGAGGGTAAGTAGGGAAGGATTTAGGGCAAGGGAAGGGTGTTGGGGTGGAGAGGGGTTGTAGGTGGTGGTCAGGGATAGGTTTCTGATGGCCAAAGGTGGCGGTGGTGGTAGTGGCGGCGGTGACAGCAAGGCTGCAAAAGTGGCTGCTGAGGTGAAGGTGGCTGAGAAGGAAGGAAAAAGGAGGAGGACAATGAGGGGGTTTGTCTTAGCTAGGGAAGGTGTGGGGTGGTAAGGGAGATTGTAGGGAGGGGTTTGGTGGTCCAAGTGGTGGCAGAAGCGGCAGTACGATGGCAGAAGGAGGAGGTGTAGGGTGGTTGTTGAGAAGGGGGGAAAAGAAGATGAGAGGGAGGAGGGAGTTGCAGGGTAGCTCGAGGGGTGGTGTGGTGGTGTAGAGATGAGGTAGAGGGTGGCAACGGAGGAGGGAGGGAAGTGGTGCAAAAGTAGGGGAGGATAAAGGAGAAGAAATGGAGAGGAAGTGAGGTAAGGGGAGGAAGAGTGTTTGAAAATGGCAAGGGAGAGGCTGTTGAAGAGAAGAAAAAGAAGAGGGAGAGGAAGGAGAGTAGGTGGCCGAGTCAGGCAGTTGCAGGGTGGTAGCGAGGTGGTCGGGTGGCAGGGAGAGGGGAGGGAAGAAGAGGGAAAGAAAATCATGTGTGGCTAGGGGTTGCAGGGTTAGTTTGGGTCCGAAAAGGGAAGAAAAGGATGGGGGAGAGAGAGGGAGAGTGGCAGGGAGGCTGGTGGTTGTCGAGGTGGCAACTACAGGGCAGCTGGCAGGGAGGTCGGACATGGCAGGAAGAAAGGAAGAAGAAGGAAGAGAAGAGCAAGCCAGGTGAGAGGGGGAAGAAAAGTGGGCCAGTTCGGTTAGGGGAAAAGGGAAGGAAAGAAAAAGGAGGGTTGGGTTGTGACGCGCGGGAGAAGAAGGACAGAAAGGGAAGGGACTGGGTTGCGTGTACGGGAGAAGGAGAAGAGGGAAGTGAGCCTGCGGCCAAGGCACGAGTAGAAGGTAGGCAGGTCGTGGTCTAGCGGCCTGAAGGGAAGAAAAAAGGGAAAATAAAGAAAGGAGAAAAAGGAGAAAGAAAAGGAAAAAGGGGGAAAGGAAAAGGAAAAATAGGGAAAATAAGATAAAATAGTTTATAGAATAATATAATGCAATATTTTTGGTAGATAAATAAATTTAATATAATTTAATATATGGGTTTAAAAAGGTTAATTTTAGAAAATTATTGGTTTAGAAAATTATTTAAATAACATGAGTATGATAAAATAATCAAATATTTATTTTAATTTATTAAATATTCATATCCAATGTTATATACTCAAAAATCCATAAAATATTTAAATTTAATAAATTTAAAAGCTAATTTATCCTAAAAAAGTTATTTATTAAATTATAGGCTTTCAAAATTTCAGAAAACTACACTTAAACTCTATCTCTTTAGTTTATTTTATTTTGTTTATCTAGTTGTTTTTAGTGCTTTAGTATTTCTTTTAGAACTTGTGTGCCTTTAATATGGACCTACCTTATATTTAGTTTTGATTATGCCTTACATTAAAGGCAATGTAAGATTTAAGTGTGGGAGGAGAGTATATTATTTTTCTATATTTTTGATAGTTAAGGTTTTTATAAATAAAAAAATAAAATAAATGTGCAAGATAAGATTCTTACCTGATAGGTTTCTATAGGCTATTTACCATTAGTATTGTAGAACCATGATTTTTTTTTAAATCATAGTATTTCATTTCTATATATTTGTTTAGTTCACCTTATAAAAACATGCAAAAGAAAAAAAAGGAGAATAAGGGAAGGTAGAAATGAATTATAAAAACTGCATGTATAAAAGTTTTATTTTGTATGAGTTCACTGATGTGTAACTACTTCTTTGAGTTGCATTATTTTTATAAACATGACCACTCCTTGATATTTCATTCAGACAAATAACCTTTCATATTTAAACTGTTATCTTATTTGGTGAGTTCTAACTTATTTTTAAAATTATTTTAACTTATCTAACCCTTATTCACCCTTTTGAATTAGCAATCAAGATTTTATTTGATGTCCCTTTATGCTACTTGTAGTGTAGGCCGGAAAAAAAAGAGACATCACAAAAAGAAAAGAAAATTTGAAGTACCAATGTAGAAAACATGGGGTGGAAAAATTCACTAAATATTTATGTCGGGTAGGATGTAGCATAAAATGCATCTACTTTTGGTGAAGCATGGTTCAAGTGAACGAAAAAGAATGAAAAAAGTAGAGGAAGGAAAAAATGTGATTCTATGATTGTGCATATTGTCTATGTTATGAGTACCATGTAAGATGGATAATAGAAACTTAGTATGCTTGTCAAATAAGGGATGAACCTAATTTAGCTGTGTTTTTTTTTTAAAAAAAAATTAATGTCTAACTAACATCTCTCTATGATTAGTGACTAGTTTGTTTTTGAAATTGTTATTTGTTTTTGGGTAGAGTTTTGAATTAGTGGTCATTTTTATCTTAGAAATGTAGGGATAGAAATTAGTATGACATTATTTGCTTGTGTATGACATAATTATATACATGGAGGAAATGATGGTTATTGTGTTGATTTGTTTGAGGACAACCAAAGTTTTAAGCGTAGAAAATTTTAATGAATGCATATTTTTATCCATTTTATGCACTCTTAATTTAAGTTTTTGGCCATTTATTTAATTAATAATTGAGGTTATTTATATTATTTGTAATTATGTGGCTAAATTATAATAATCGCAAGTGTTTGTTGAATTTAAATCAAAAGATAATTCGAGTATTTTTTTACATATTATCATATTTTGGCTACAAATTTTTTGTATGAACTCAGATTTAGGTGATTTAAATTGCTATAGAAAGATAAAATCTATATCTACAACTTTTACTCCTACCATTTTTTTCCTAAATTGGATTATATCATGGCTGAAATTTCATTCAAAATTATAGTTATCATATAGATATTTTTAGAATATTTTCACATAATTATTTTCAATCTTGGACTTCAGTAATGGTCACCAAAAAGTTAGGAACAAACAAAGGAAAAGAAAGATTAAAAGAAGGAAGAGTTTTTTAAATAAGTTTAAAAGATTGGATGATTCCTAAGAACGTGTACTATCAACCCCTATATATAGATATCATATGAAGGTCGTAGAGGAGAAAAGACACCAAGAGCATAAGCACAATCGATTGTAAATAATAATAATAATAATAAATAAATAAAAATATTAAAGGAATCAAGGATCAAGAATTTTCTTTCTCCTTCCTAATCCACCCCATATGTGAATTAGAAATCTATTAAATTAAAGTTTAGAATTTATATAAATAGTGGGAATAACCATAGTAAATGAGTGGGGTTCGTAATACTGTGGTGAATAACCAATCGGTGGAAGGAATGTTTGCCAGTGAGCTTCAATTAAAAAGTTTCTATATTTATTCTTAATTTCCTTCTTTTATATAATTTCTACTTAATTTTTGTGTATTCCTAATTATACATATGATCTATATTAATTTTTAGTAGCCATATTTTCTTAAGTGTTGAAATTTTATCGTACCTAAATATATGGATTATAAATTATTGTGTCTTTATATATAAATCATATTTGTGATTAATATCTAAATTATTGTCCATTATATAAAACCCGATCAATTATGTATTTATGATTGAGGATTATAGCTATTTAATTAATTCTAGCTGGTTAGTAGTTAATCATAACAGCTAAAAATTATTTTAATTTGGGGTTTTTTTTGCAAGTAAATAAATTCAATTAAAATATAACTTAGTATAGTTGTGTTAAAATGGGAGTTTTTAATTTGGTCAAGGCTAATGATTATTCTTAGAACATAATGTGATCAATTTATCTCTAGATTAATTGAATAATGAAAATTAATTTAGAGAGATTAATTAATATTAGGAAAAACACAAGAGTTATCCTTTTTATACAAAGATAGAAAGTATGGGAGTTAGTGGGTTAATTATTTACGATTAACTTATCAAAATTTATTATTTTTATATTTGACACTTAATATAAAAATTAGCTATACGAATTTGATATAGATTCTGGGATGGAAAAGGTTAAGGTATGTATATATTAGTTTATTTATTTATTAATTTAATTTTATATTTTAAATTTAAATTTAAATTATTTATCTTATAGATTAGTTTAGTTATTAGAGTAGTTCGGTTATTGATTTAGTTATTAGTTTTATTTTTTTCTCATATCAAACCCTCAAATCCTTGTTAATATTGTAGATAACAATTTAATTTTTATTTATTCTATGTAATTAAATAATTTTTTTAATATTTTAGAGTTTAGAATTACATCCTCCTCGTAGAAATAATATTTTCTTACTTTATGCTATATTTTTAATTATTATTAGGATTAGGAATATATTTAATTTGATAGTGATGACACCATGCTACCTGTTAGTAATAATTCTTGTCAACCCTTATGGAAGTCGGGACTTGTTTTCATCTTCACAAGTTTTCTATAAATAATCAATAGTAACTGTTAAACTTGTGATAGCTCACCCTATTTTTTATTTTTTGACAAAGTACATTAGCAGGGAAGGAGATATATATATATAAGGAGAAGAAGAAGAAGAAGAAGAAAGAAGAAGAAGAAGAAGAAGAAGAAGAAGGAAATAATAAAACATTAGGTAAAAATTGACTTCAAAATATTATTAACAGTTGGGACACAATTAGTCACTATAGTATGAGAAACTTATCACTTCATTATTTTAGTAGCATCTTAGTCAGACTTTTCCCATTTCGACCTAGAATCAAGAAGCAATATAAAGCAAAGTAATAAGACTCGGGTTGCAAGATAGTTGGGCAAGAACAATAAGTAAAAGTATGTTGAGAGCAAGAGTCTTCCTCCAAGAAGAAGCTTAAACCCTTTAGGCTAAGCAAAAGGCCTATACCTATAGCAAACCATTATTTTAGCCACGTATACTTATATTTATATATTTTTAAAAGCAGGGTAAAACTATAAGTTTTCAACTCTTATAAATGGACACGAGTAGATGCAAGACCCGATAACTCTATGTGTAGCAAATACTCATGCCCGCATCCATTTGTTTATCTATACAATTATGTGTGCCCATCTATTATTAGCATATTACACGCACAAGTGTGATACCTAGATGAAAAACATAGATTTAAGGCACACTTAATAAAATTTATGGATATTTTATCTAAAAATAAGATTGTAGTATTATATAATTTACTTGATTCTCCGCGCAATAGTATAATAGTTGTACACTAGTAAGGATCGTAACATGTTAATATAATTATATCACTTAAATTTCTACTGATGTCCAAACATTTTAACAAGCTCTTTGATGAGTCCTAGGTAGGAAGACTTGAAAGTACACAATTAAAGACACCACAATTTGTGGGAGATGATATGAATCCCATCTAGAGCACAACCAATGGATTAAAACCAAGGGTACGAACGAGAAGAGTGGTGGCTGAGATGATGAAATTCAACTAGGAATTTTGTTCATGGGACAAAGAGCAAACAAAGAGAGTTTATTTCATTCAAATTGAAAATGGTATAGACGCCGAGGCTTTACAATCCTTATATATCAGCTTCCCACAAACCTAACCTAACTATAGTGTAGAACAGTCTTGGGTTGAAATTATATTACGCCCAACTCAAGAATAAAAACCACCAATATATTAACCAACAAAGGATTAGCTAACTAGCTATTTGGGCCCTACACCAACTAACATTTATCATACGGTTGATTACAATTTGGATATGTTATTTTATACTAAAGGCTGATACATCCTAGTTACCAATCCTGCAAAGGAAAAATACATAATAAAAGTTAGAAAATGCAATATTCCGAAATAATGAAAATAGATAATAAAAGTCAAGCCACAAAAGATTGCATCATTGCGCACCCCCTACCAACTCATGCTGATCATCGACATATGCGGCATGAGGCTCATGCAAATTACCAAACGAGGCATATGAGAATGTGTAGTCTAAAATGGATGGAAATAATAATTTACATAATAGAATTCTTGAGCAGGCTGCTGATAATTTACATAGTGATATCAATTCTCAACTATTGAGTTAGCATTTAGATGAAGTTCGGATTTTTGTCAAGCAAGTGTACCTACAACATTTAAGTAAATATATATTTAGAGTTCGTATTAAACGATCATATAGAATAAATGCATTCTTGCAAACTTGTAGAGTTTTTAATTGCTAGACGAAATCTGCGTCATCTTGTATCCATCTTAATGTAGGAGAAATAATTGCAAATAGTAGGATTTGAATGCATTTATTTATACTTTAAAGAGAGAAATATATATATATATATACTATATTCTTGTCTTTTGCTTCCTTCTATGGACTCATGTCACAGTGGCAATGAATTAATTAGTTCCGGTAGAAGATATTCTCCAACACTTTTACTACAAAAGAAGGGAATCAAAGATAAGTTGGCCTCATAATAATAACGATGCTGATGAGGAAGAATGATGGTTGGCTGATAAGTAGAGGCTAACAAAGAGAACTAGAGAGGGAGATTGGAAAAAATCAAGGGCATGGTAAAACGCGCGGAGGAAGCGGAGCATGGAGGCCCCTAGAATAAAGTCGTGCATCCCGCGCATTTGTCGGATTTTGCTTATCGGCGGTTAAACGAGTAGCTGTAGTATTTAGGATATAAATATATATATAAATATTTTCTGGGGAAATTTTGAAAAAAAAATTAAGAAAAAAAAAGGAAGGAGAAGAGAATTCCAATCAATTCGTATCATTCAGAAGGAGGAAAAAATCCAACTAATCGGTTTCATTTAAAAAAAAAAAATTTGTGGGTGATCTGTTTCAATATCTAGGCTTCAAATTTTTTTTTTTAAATCCATTTCCATGTAGCTATTATACCATCTATTTTCTGCAGCATCACAAATCAGAAACCCACCGTCCCCTTTGGTTGACGTGCTTTCGCATTTAAAGAGAAGCAAGCTGCTGCGTTGATCCGGAATGTAGCGTGGGCTGTCTAACCAAACTACATCAAATCATCTTCTCAGGTTCGTTCCATGTTTTGATCATCAAATAAATTTCAAGATGACACATTTTTTTTTAACAAAAATATCAGATGGGACGGATTAATAAAACTATGAACACCCTGCTTTTGCGAGCCCACCGAAAAAATCTCTCCCTGTAAACAATGACGGAAAAGATTTTCCGCCCACGCATCACATCTGACATTTGATTAAGTTTGTTCATTTCAAAAGAGCTAATATGCACCTGTTCACCACATGGACTAAAGTCTGAGTCTCAATTTTTTTTCCGGATTTACACGGATGCCTATCATGCTACAGGTGCTTTATGCTTTCAAACTTTTGTTACCTAGATCCTTATATACATATTACATTAATTGCTTATGATCGAGAAGGTTGGATTGTGCAGAATAATAATGGTCAACATAGTAAGAACTCCGCTTGCCTCCTCTGGCTCTGGTGGCTCGCCAAGGGCAGAAGTTGGGGAGATCGACACCCGAGCACCTTTCCAATCGGTCAGAGCTGCTGTCAGCTTATTTGGTGAAGCTTCTTCCTCTCCCAACGAGAAACCTACCTCCCTCAAAAGAACAAAAACTCCAACTGAGGTAATAATACCACTCATTAACACCGCAGTAAACGTGCGTCTTCCTGGACAGTTTTTAAAGATTCCATTTTGGTGTAATATCTACAGTGAGCGAAATTCGAAATAAGAAAAGAAAAAGAAACTCCGGATGTCAATCGTCTTACTTTTATGGCAGGGAATCCTGGACAAGGAGGCACAATATCACCTCGCCCTCACAGAACTAATGAAATTCCAGGAGATAGAGCAGAATGCAGAGGCTGTAAGAGCTGAAGTCCTTCCTGAGCTAGAAAAGGCTCATAATATCGTCGAGGAACTCAAACAGAGACTGCAAGCTGTGACCCAAACCAAGCAGACCATCTTAGAAGCAACGGAGGCCTTGAGAAGCAAGGCTAAGAAACTGGAGGAGACAAAATCCACCAAATCTGAGGAACACATTGTGAAAGAAAACACCGACATCATCAACTCAAAGGCGGAGTACATGACTGCTGTTGCTGAGCTTGATGCTGCAAAGCAGGAACTCAGTACTCTGCGCAGCGATCTCAATAAAGCCACCGAAGCCAAATCAAAAGCAATTCAGCAAGCACAGGAAGCTGATACGGCAAGAAATGCAAATTCCGAGAAAACAGGTGACCTTTCTAAGCAGATTGCCACCATGAAGGAGTTGCTCCACCAGGCAAAGCAGGCCACTGAAAACACTCTGCAGGAACAGGCAAAAATTGAAGCAGAAGCCGATGCCAGACTACAAGCTCATAGGATTTCCAGGGAACAAGTCGAGGTAAAACTAATGTCTCTCAGAAATGAACAAGGTTCAGAAACTGTTAAAGATCTCGAGATGAAGATGGCGGAAACAAATGCACAAATTGAAGTCCTAAAAGAACAGGTGCAGAAAGCCAAGGCTGACTTCTTGGAATCTGAAAGGATGGCCAGAGAGGAGCTCATGGCAGCCAAGGAGTCACTTAAGCAGATTGAAGAAGAAAAGAAGTCACTTGAAGGCACACTGCAGTTGCTCAAGAAGGAATTGGAGAATGTTGGGAAGGAAATATCCGAAGCAAAAGATAAGGAGGCAGAAATCGAGTCCCTAGCTGCCAGATTGCAAGTGGAACTAGAAGAGAAGAAGAGGGAGCTTGAAACAGCTCTCACAAATGGAGCAGACACAATAAATGCCTCTGATGAGATTGTCTCAACCATCCAGCAGATAAAGCTGGAAACTGTGAAGGCAAAACAAGAAGTAGAAGAGATGAAGAAGAGTGTTTATGAACTGCAGAAAGAAGCCAGAACTGCCCAAATGATGGCACAGGCAATGGAGAATGAGCTAGAATTGGCGCTGAAAGAAGCTGTGGATATAAAAGCATCGGACAAACTTGGCCAGGATGAAATTAAGGCCGTTTCCACAAGAACTGATGAAGCTTGTACATCTGCTCCCCACAGCCAGGGCAATGGCCAAGTTAAATTGTCGGAAGACGAGTACAAATCCTTGACTGAGAAGGCAAGTGAATCTCATAAGTTAGCTGATATGAAAGTAGCTGCTGCGATGGCCCACATAGAAGCATCAAATGCAAGCCAGAAAGAATCAGCTACAAAGCTAAATGAATGTCAGAAAGAGCTTGAAGATCTAAAGGTAGCAATAGAACAAGTTTTGAAGCAGGCAGATATGGCAGAAACCGCAAAGAAAGTAATTGAAAATGAAATACATAGGCGGAGGCAACAAGAGCAGGTGACGCCTCTGCTTCCTTGAGCAAGAAATAGGAAACATTTGCTTAGGTCTTACTCTGTCCGCATCTTCCACTGTACCTCCAAGGTAGTCTACAAGATTTCCTGGGAAAGGAAAACATATGATTGAATGCATCGCACAAGCCATGAATTTTTATCTCGACTGGAAAGTAGAAAATACAAAGAGTATGCCCCCCCCCCCCAATTCACCTGGCCCAAAAATTCCCTGGCATCTGGCAGAAAAGCCTTTCCACACCGGCACATAGATGACAATTGCTTGAACTCAATAACTTCTGCTCCCTGTAAAACAGACTCAGCCAATGAATATAGATAGCTCATGATAGATGTGCATGAGCATCCCTAGATTGGATAATAACATCACAGAACACTGCAAGTTGCAAATCCTCCAAAGAGTAGCCACTTGCTTCACAGACACATGGCAGCTTGCTTTTGTTTGCCATCCTCGTTAGTCATTCTCCAAGTAACATCACCATGCATCTCCATTGATGGCATTATGAGCCAAACGTGCAAGACTATTTTTGGACATCTGCATAAACCTACTCCAGCAAAACATGTCATCTCTAAAATCATTAGATATCACCCTAACAATTAACCTGATACAGTAGAGATATAAAGTACCTCAGTCTCTGATCCTGGTTATCTGCGGCACTAGATCCATTTTGCCAATGACAGATTTATTAATGCATGACATACTCGTGTATATATGTAAATCTAGAATCATCTCAACCAAGGTTACAATTCAGTTAATCTATGATTCTACATTATCTTACTTTAGTAGTGGACTAACATGGAGCTCGCTCTAGCAGCTATAATGGCATCTCTTAGCATGTAAATTGAAATTGGTGACAACAAACTATTCTTCGCAATTGAGAATATGAACTTAGTGATTATCCATTAGACCTCCTTTTCATGAATTGAAAAGGCATTATGAACTTCAGAGTCGATCATCATTGCTTTCAGAGCCAAATGAATCAGTGTTCATTCCAATCTCTAAACTTGTGCAACTCTGTTTTGATACTACTAGCTATCTTGACTTCTTCAGCCGGTGGCTCAGGCAGACTGACATGGAATGATGTCTGCTTAACAAGTTCAGTTGATCGGCACAGCATGGTTTGCTGATCTATATAATCATATAGCTCCTGATGGAAAGAATGGTCAAGAGAATAACAATTATCAGCTCCTTCCATAGAATGTCCGGATGATCCAGACCCTTCTCTTCTGGAAAAATGTGGGAGTGATTCATAATCCATCACCTGCGCCAAGAGAGGGAGAGAAAAAGGTTTACAATCCACCCCTCTCTCAATTTTCTAATTTTGTTCTTTATTTTCATTCTTTAAGAAGCAGCAAATATGGGAAGGAACCCATTTTACCTTCAACAGTTCCTCCCTTCCAGAACCTGGCAACACCTGAACCTTTTTTCTTGTTCTCTCCTGAAGCAATGGTTTCACAACCTGGAAAGTGCAGGCATAAAGAGCGAAGTGATACTTCAGAAAAAAGGTTCAACTCGCAATGTCTCAGGAACCCAGCATTTCTAGCAAAAGGGAGTGAAGCTTAAAAATAATCAACCAAAAGCTAATGATCAACCTTCCAACAAGCTGAAAATATGTATGGGGCATTTACTATATAATATGTATCTGTCTTCTCTGGGTAATTCAGATCATCAATGCTTGAAATAGTGCTTAATAGCTGCATTAAAACAGAAAACATGAAAAATTAGCACTGATTGATATTCTCCAAGGTTTCAATTTGAGACAAACACCAGTTGATTTGACATGGTACCAGCAACGCATCTCTTACAAATGTTTAGGTGCAACAAATCTACCAACATGCATGTACATATACAACCAGTATTAGCAGAGACCAAAAGAAGGAATCAGAAGATGCTAGCAATTGATGCTGAAATAAAAATGATATAGTTGGCAATAACAACACCACCCCGGCTATAGGAAATATGCTGCACTGATGCAATGAACAACAATAATAAAAACAAATGATGCACATACATCTTCAACGCAGCAAATGAAAGGAAAATATGGAAAAACAAAATGACACTACAAGGTATACCTTAATCTGGCTTAGGGCTGAAAATTTCAGGCCAGTCATATCTAAAACCTTCAGACAAGTGTCGATGTGTCGCCCATACTTCTTTGATGCTGAAGGCTACAATGACCTCAAAAATTTTATACATTATTGATGGCAATCTGTGGTTTTCTTATCAAAAAATTGCATGATAATTTAACACTCACCAAAATTACACGATCTCGATACTCGTTGATCTGGATGTGTGACTGCACATAATAATGGACCTGAAAAAAAGACCTGTCATAAATATAGATGATACTGAGTAGTCAAAAAATAACAACAAAATCAACAATCCAATATAAATCCTGTCATTCACAAGGTTGGGGTGGCCCATATCATGTGTATGCATCCTCACCTCTTCTACTAGTACCAACACTAGTAATGGACTGAAAGACCCACAAAGATGTTTTCCAATACAATGTAGTAAGAGAAGAAAAGATGGAAAATGTAAAAGTATTTATAAACAATGCAAACCAAGAGAAGATCATCACTGTATAATAAAATATCCGTTTTAATAGGTTTATCACTTTTGTTGCTAATGACATGGAACTAAGTTAGATCCCCAATTAGGAATGGTAATTTTCCATACAATTCCAAGGCTCCTCAGGGAATCTTTATTTGGGTTCAAGTTTGGGAGCATTTTTGAGTTCAGGTTCGGGGATTATTCAGAGATATGTAGAGGAAGCAATCAGGTTATAGCGAATTAGGTTGTTATAGGGATGTAGCTCTTCGATTATGGGTAGGGATAGGCGATTTTGGGTTAAGTTATTATCAGATTGAATAAGGTTAATTTATCGGATGTGGTTGGGTTGAGCTAGTTCGGCTTTAGGTCATTTTGAGTTAACAGTTAGGTTCAAGTTTTGGTTAACTCAACAGGTCGGATTTGGGTCATTTCAGGTTTTGATGGGCCTTGTTAGGTTTGGTTTGGTTCAAGTTTTGATGGTCGAATTAGGTTTAGGTCAAGCTAATCCTAGATTGAATTAATTTGACTTTGGTCAAACTGAACAATAACCACCAAAATTAGTCTAACTCATTAACTTAATAAACAAACATTAAGTTTGACTTCATATAAGCATGTAATTAAAAGTGTGTTGTTAACTACAACTCGTATATTATGACTTCTTAATGTTGTATTTTTGAGCGGATATTATTAGTAAATAAAAATGCTCGTGGTAAAAGTAAAAAAATACAAGCTATTTATAAAATAATATATTTTTTAAAACATTACACAAATAATAAAACAAGTATATTATTATAGCTGGTTAATATCAACTTTAGTATTATCCGATCGAGTTAACGTTGAGTTGAATTGATAACGGTTCGGATTGATATCAGATCAGGCTGACGTTGGGTTTCAAGTTAACTCGGACCACAGGTTGGATTCGAGTGGGGTCACTTATATTCAGACCAATGTTGGGTTAGTTCGGGTCCTAGTTGGGTTCAAGTCGGGATAAGTTGATGAATTTTTCCGATTTAGTCGGGTCGAGTTGGGTTGGACGTTGTGGGTCAACTTTTGCCAACTCTAAGGATAGGGTATGCATATACATATACATACATACATATATTAGTTTTTAGTTTCTGGCTAAATATATTTTCTTTTAATATATTATAGCATTATAATTTTTCTATAAAGATAAATAGTAAGAATAAAAAAATAAAATAATTCAGTACAAAATTTAGGATATTTTTTCCGGTTTTAGGGATAGGGAATCCAATTAAATAGCGGTCCTGCTATAGCGTAGCGGCCGCTATTTAGCGGTTTTTGGATCAGCCGCGACACGATATTACCGATACGCTACGGTTTTAAAATTTCACATAAATCGGTATCGCCGATAAATCCCGATAAATCGGAAAATATCACCGATAAATCGGGGTAAATCGGCGATTTACTGAGAATTCTTAATTCTACTGAAAAAAGTATGCATGATAATTTTTATTTATTTATTTACTATATATATATTAGATCAAGTTACTATAAAATTATAATAAAGTATTACTATTTATTATCTTCACATTTACTATTAAATAACATGCGTTTTTTCATTCTAAGGTAAATTTAGGGTTATTAGAAAAATTTAGCATATAATGACTCACTCTAATACTTCTTAAATGATATAAAATACTAGTTTATTGAATATTTATATTCAAATGATCAATAAATGATAATTAGTGTATATGGTGAAATAAAAGTAAAAATTCACACCGCGGCGACCGCGACGCATAATTTATCGTTCGCGACACTCCGATACCGCGACACCGCGACCACAACACCGCGACCGCTATTTAATTGCCTGGGATAGGGGCAAGTTTTTGGGGTAGAGACAGTGATTTGATTTAGAAATCGACGCGAGGATAGGGCTTTAGTCCCTATAAGAATAGGGGCAGAAATACTTGTCAACACAAATCAAGGATAGAAGTGGATTTGATGATTTATGTGTTTTGGGTTTGAGAATGAGGTCCTTGTCCCCACCCATCCTTCCTCATTGTCATCCCTATCTCCAATTGATGTATCTATCCTCATTCTCGTGCAGGCACCAACCTGAGTGATAGAGTAACTTAATACCTATGGAGTTCTTACATCTCTAAACATCCCATTTGTTCAAATAAAATAGGATCAATCCTCCATTCATATGCATCATTGTGGATCTAAGAACAACATAGAATAACTTCTTCCCTCCCATAACTTCATAAGCATCACATTAGGTCTATTGGTTTATTTATTTCATCTTACGCAAAACTTCTTTAATTTCCTCCTTGTAATCTAACAACATGGGATGAAGTTCAACATCTAAAGTTCCTCAAATGAAAGCCATTATCATTCATCATGGTGCATGCCAATAAGCGTAACATTTTGACATGGGCCCCTCTTACTAAGGACCTTGTGAATTATGATGCAGAGTTTGCCAGAGAACCACATGATCAAAAAAATGCTTCTATTCCAAAATGCGAAGCATTCTAGCTCAATTATACAGGTATGAAGCTATTCTACGACCACATAGAATGCACTGCATGGAAGTTGCTTACAGATGCTTTATCAAAAGTGCTGAGCCCTACACCTATAGCAAAGACAGGAAGGCCCTGCAAAAGAGTGGGGAAAGGGGTTAATTGCTGCAACATGTTTCTTCCGCATTACAAAAACAAGAAGAAAAATAAAAATACAAAATAAATAAGTAAAAATTTGAGTCTATCATTTTCAATTCTCCCTACTTTGCCAAGTTCAATTCTTTCTTTCTTGTTAGAGGGCTGGTTCTTCTCTCTCTCTTCTTTCTTTTTTAGTCACTGTGTATGTGTAGGAAAAGCATGCAAGGCATCGTGTACAAACATACAGCCTTGAACATGCTACGAAAGCAAAGGAAACAGAGGTCACAAATGAAGTAAATAGAAATTAGTTCATACCTCCCTGGAGTACCCAGACAATCCTATGAGCTGGGAATCACGAACAGCTCTGTACTTCTCAACAGGAACTATTGGTTTCTGAATACAGAACAATCAAGGGGCAACATGATCAGAAGTCAAGTTATTGGCAAGCCACATAAAGTATTCCATCTCCAATCACATTAAGGCAATAAGAGTAGATACTAGAAGTCAAATTACCATAACCTTATATAATTCCTTTTTTCTTTTCCCACTTCTCCATAAAATTAAATGAGTTAATGTTTGCATCTATACCATTTATGCTGAGATAATAAATATTGTGAGAGAGTGAAGAAATGTTAAAGATAAAATATGATTATATTGTACATTGAATTAAATATCTGCATATCATTGGCATGCCTTCTATAGGAGATCATGTAACCCTTTACTTCTAAATAAGCATGTACATACATCAAGCACTTAGACGTTTGGTCATTCATTTACAAGCAACTTTCTAATTCAATCTACTCTTCCACAAGCGTCAAAAACCACAAATAAATTGGTTATGCAAAGGAAAATTCTCATTATCAACAATTCAGCACCAAGAATGAACAAGAGTACGCAACAAGAGCTTACTGCCAATATACAATCAATTTCATTTTGTGTTCTCCAGTTTAAGCAGTCCATAAGCTGGAGCATCACACAAGCACAAATTGCATTAGTAGTGATGAAACAACAAATGACCGCAGCTTCAGAGAAGTAAATGTAAAATAAGGAAAGCCAACCATGTGACAAATAAAGAAAGAAAATTACCATTTTATAGGCAAGGGTCACATTCCACTCTCTAGCTTTCAGAAACCGTGCCAAGGTCTCACTCGGATATCCTTGATGTATATACTGCATGCAAATAAAGTTTTTAGCATACAACTGATAATATCACAAAAGCTAAGCTCTGACTCAGAGCTCAGATGCAGGTTATCTTTGACAGATACCAGGGAAAGGCAAGGATATTACAAATGAGAATACAAAAATCTGGTCCAAATCACTTGAAAAAGCCTTTTTTACGTAATGGACACTAGTATAGAAATTGTAGTATTAAGTACTCATCATGGTGTGCTTCCTAGAGCCAGCTGAAGCTGATACCCAGCATCACTTGAGCATCAAATGACCCTTTTATTTCGTTTAGGTAGGATTGCCGCTAGGATAGCACCCAGTTGCATTATTCAAATCAACAGTAAGCACAACACGTTCTTCCGAATAGTATAGCTAAGTACTAATAATGGCTATTAATTAGTTAAAACTTGAATGTCTTGGTTTGGGAAAACATTTTGGTCCCAAACCGCAGCTATACCAATCTTAGTAAATTTACATTCCATTCCAAACGCCAACAGCTTTCCAAACCGGCAGGCTTTTTCATAACTCTTGCAACCAGAAACTACGAGTGGTAGTTAAGAAGTACTACTAGCTGAAATTAATTAATTGTTTGAAAGTTGACCAAACATCGGCGTCATAACACTCGGTAATAATAAGATCGGCAACTACCCACACAATTGCTAATTATTATTATTATTATCATTATTATTATTATTATCGTAAATAAAAACGAAGCACACTGCTAGTGAGGGAAGAAAGAATACCTGGAATGTTATCGTCCATGGCTCATCAACTGCAAGAGAAAATAAACAAATGGTTATTTGGAGGAAAACGACACAGAAAAAAAAAAAAAAAAAAAAAGAGATATGACGAAGCAACTTAAGATCAGTTAACAAACTTCGGCCCACAAACGACTCAAATTGACGAATTGTCTCTTCAGAAACCACCCCCATTATCACCCCCCCCCCCGGCCCTCTCTCTGCCAGATCAAAGAAACAAATCGGTAATTTTACGATAAGAGAGGGCTTTGCTACATGAAATGAAGACTTGAAAGTTGAAGCTTTACACTTTTCACTCTCAACACAACTTTCCCCTTTCTCATTTAATAACATTTATGACATCTACAGCACCCCTCTTAGAAAGGAAGAGACGCTTCCAACTTTCTCTACCAACAGAAGAGAGATGGACCAAGTTAAGAGGAGAAGAGCACGGGATGGTGGTACATAGTAATCCTGGATTTTCAAAATTGAGAATAATAAGAAGAATAAAGTACTCCCTTCTTATTCATTCTTTTATTTTAAAAATTTTAACAAAATAATAAAAATAATCTTAAAATTATACTTATATATTTTATTATTAAAATATTTAATGTATATATAAATTTAAATAAATAAGGATACAAATATAAAATAAATTTTTATTTTTCTACTTGATTTTTGATTAAAAAATTTAATGATACAATGACTCTTTTTTTCTTTAATATAGAGGGGTATTTTGATATTCTTAAACAATTGGTCATGATGAGTTGCAAATTTAATAATTCACCCTTAAATGAACAACGAGCAAATTACATCGCAATTTAGAGTATTGTTAAACTTTTAAATGGCATTAAAAATGCACATATATTTTTAACTTATATACAATTTTTATATTATGAATATATATTTTAATAAATATAAATATACATGTTCTAAAACAACAATACACATTTTTTAGAAATATAACAGGAAAAAAAAGATAAAATTGTTTAAAATTTTATAAAGTTTGTTTTAAATAATTGTGAAAGTATGGACATATCAACGGATAAAATATACATCTTTTATAATATAAATATACATATTTTAACTAAATGTAAATCCTTTAGGATATAAGTAAATTTTTTGTGGATTTAAATACATATATTTTATTATATAAATACACATCTTTTCAAACAAAATATACATCTACTAAGATGTAAAGACAAACATTCATGGATATAAATACACCATCTTCTAATACTATAATACACATTTTTCAAAATAATATACACACACACACACACACAAATGTAAGGAAGGAATATGCATGTTTGACAATAAAAACATATCTTACAAAAAAAAGTACACATCTTATAAGCTAAAAAACACATTTTCTTTGATATAAATTAATGTTTTCTTAAACAAATTACACATTATATACATTTAGTAGGATAAAATTACACATCTTTCATTATAGTCTCGTTAACAAATGCAGGCGCCATGATTGGATCTCCAATGTCATAATCTTATACAATAGCTCTTGTTTCCTATACAGAGAATTGTTTCATTGAAAGATAGTTTAACAAGGAGTCAACTGACCCTAGTTGGATAAATAAGACTCGTTCCATACACATTCAAACTTGCTAAAATTGGGTAATGAATAAGCTCTTCTTGGATTCCAACTACCTCACCAACATCATCCATAATAAGGTGTTGTTTATGTCTATATTTTCTTATATTAAACCAAGATGAAGGGATCATTGGTCGACAATGAAGAATGAGAGCCATGAATTTAAATGTGTGGCCTAGTACTAGCCACCAATGGCTTTATCTAGCACCCATTCACCACTTGCTTAAAACCATAATGAGATGATAACTAAACCCTTAAAATGAACATGTCAATCACATCTTTGATCACTTTTTCAACTACCAAAGGATGAAGATACTTTAGAATGAAAACAATCAAGTGGTGATAGAAAAGGGTAGAGGATAGTGCAGATAAGGAGAGATGAAAAAAGGAGGATGTAATACCCTAAAAAAAAGTATTTTAGTGGTTTCATAATAACAAGATAATTGGTTGTTATTGTCGTACTCAACATAAGTATGGTTTATCATACTATACTTACATCAAATAGAAGGCAACACATTTATAACTTAAAAAATTATAACCGAAGAATGAGAAAAAATTTCATAAACATAGATGAGAATTAGAGTTTGAATTTACACAATAAATAAAAATACAACCAAAAGGGATATATTTGAATAAAGAGTCCAAAAAGGTATCTGGATTAAAACTAATAGTCTAATAACATTAAGTTTATGACCAACCCCAAAAGATAACATAATGACTCCTTAACTAGCAAGGTATTATAATCAATGAAACTCATCTAGAAAATTCTTAGTGACATACAAAGTGAAATATGGGTTATTTGCTCAAGGGAATGAGTAGTGTCCATGATAAAAAAAAATGATCACTATGTTAAGTATTAAGTAAGGTAACAATACAATCATAGCAATATGGTATACAAGCACATAAGGTAACATGGAAAGACTCATCATATACATTGATTTAGCATAATACGATGCAAAAAGAAAAAAGAATCAATTTAGAGCTCGGTTATTAGGTATACTGACAACCCATTTAACTATATTATGTTCAAGGACTCCACTAGAACAGACTGAAACACCTCCCAGGTTAAAATGTGCACGACCACTATTATTAAGCTCGTGGAATATATTCTGCAACTCCTAGGGTAACACTCTTTTATCCATGATTCTTATCCTATAAAATGGACTAAAATACCTCCTAAGGCAAAATGTACCCATCCACTATTATTAAACTGATGGAATAGTTATATATCTTAGGAAAAAATGCTCATGACCACTATTCTCATCTGATGAAACAAACTAAAACATCTCTGTCAAGACTCATGTGATATTTCACTTAATATATTAATGTCTTATTAGACTGCTATTTACCTCAATGTTGTCATAAAAACTTACACATCAATATGTAAGGTACATAAACACATAACTAGATGTGATTTGGGTCATCCCTTAAGGAAAATGGCCACAACTCCCATATAAAACCCTAATCTCATTAGATAAGCATAACTTTTTTATAAGATTCAAATACCTAGAAAAATTAGTTCACTATCCTAAATAACATTATTAACAACATATCCAAAATTCAAGGTCTAACTCTAACATCTTATACATTCAATAACAAGCCTACACATATGGTTACTACTCCTAATTTAAGCCATTTTCTTATTTTATTATAATTATGTTACTCATTATGATGCAGGAGAAAATAATCAAGACATATCATTTATTATTATGGATCCTATTATCCTTTACCTAAAGAGGATACCCTACTAATTTGAGTCCATGACTAAATTGCTAGTTATGTATGAAAATTGTAAAACAAGTCACTCGTAATAGAGGAATGTGTTCAATATACATGGGATTCATGAGAACATTTTCATACATAAATAGTGTGCATTTAATCTTTATTTAGTGTTTTATTTACTTTATTATTACTTTTAATTACTTTAATTATGATTAGCTAGTGCATAAAGTATATTTTTAAGGGGATTCTATCTTATAAGATATGCGTGGAGTCGGAAATAAGGCATTGCATGGGGGCCAATTAGATCACATTTTTATTCCTAATTAATTAGGATTATCTTTTAATATTAAGGAGGTACATATAGGATATAAAAGCCTTAAGGCTACTCATTCATATGCATAGCCAATTTGAATGAAAATACAAGTTGTTCCTTATTTGAATTCTATGTGAGTTCTTCTTAGTTATAATCAATTCTGTGTGAGTGATTATTATTGAAACCCTTAATCTCTTTATATATGTGAATTAAAGGTTACTATCCCTAAACCCATCCATAACCCACACCAATCATCAACCTTAGCCGCCACTTTCAACATAATATTCATCATCTTCAACCTATTCTTCTTACTTAATTCTACCTTTCTATATCCAAACCTTAGATAATAATTCTATTATTATCATATGTTCATCATCTCAATATCATACTCAAAATCTATTCATCAAATCACCATCATCATAATCATTCATCATCGTCATCTTCATCCCACATTCAAAACCCTAATCTTAAACCCTAACCCTAACCACTTAGCTTTTGATATCTACAATTTTGATTTTAGATATGTGATCCTTGTGCTTGTGCGACTTCCATCCTTCTTATACACAAATTTACTTCCTTGATATCCTCCACCAACAGATTGGGAGCAAATGACCATATGAAAGAAGGAGAAGAAGAGAGTGTAGGGAATTATAGACGACCCTGTGCTAATACAAGGAGATCATATAATGATGTAGAAAAAGGGATTAGATCTGTTTTATCTAACTTTGAAGGTATTCTTGATCCAAAGTATTTCCTTGAATCATTACAAATTTTAGAATCTATTTTTGAGCATAAAGAGCTTGATGATGAGAAAAGGTCCAAAATTGCCATATTGAAGTTTAAAAATTTTGCTATAGTATGGTATGATAATTTAAAGGGGAGGAGGGAAAGAGAAGGAAAGAAAATAAAATCATGGGTGAAATTAAGAAAACACTTACAAAGAAAATTTGTGTCTAGAGAATATGAGTTAGAAAATTTCATAAAGATGACTAGTTTGAGGCAAGGGTTGCTAGGAGTTGAGGAGTACATTAGAGAGTTAGAAATATTAGCTCTTATTTGTGATTTACAAGAAAAAGAAGAGAAAAGATGTGCTTAGGTTTATTGGAGGTATAAATAGGAATATTAGAGAGAAGGTGGAGGTATATCCTTATAATTTATTTGAAGACTTGGCAATATTAGCAATCAAATTTGAGAAGTAATTGAAGAGAACAAAGCCACCAAGCAAGTCCATCAATGCACCATATGGTTTGACATTTAAGGGGATGTTGAATTCATCAACTTATCGAGCCACAAATCAAGACAATAATAGGAGGTTCAATCGTAATAAGAAGGGAAAAGACAAGGTGGTTGAAAAGGTGAACAAGCAGGTTTAGAGGCTATGGTCACTATGCTAAGGATTGTCCAAATCAAAAGGCATTGACTTTGAGGGAGATAGAAAGTATGGAGGCTTGTGATGAGGAAAATGAAAACTTTGATGAAGACCTTGAAGAAGGAAGTGATAGTTCGAAAGATGCTTCAGAAGATGGAAAAGTAGATTGCTATATATTACAAAGGGTTCTTCAAGTACAACAACAACCTCAATCTACTTAAAGGGAGAAGATTTTTAAAAGCCAAGTGTAGAGTTGGAGATAAAGTATGTGACATCATCATTTATAGTGGCTCTTGTACAAATGTTGCCAATGAAAGAATGATGAGAAAGATTAGATTGGAGACCATGGATAATTGAAGGCCATATTCACTTTAATGGCTCGATAAGGACAAAAATGTAAAGTTAACCAAACAAGCTCTTATCTCTTTCAAAATTGAAAATTATTTTGATGATATTTTATGAGATATTTTACCTATATATTCTTCTCATACTTTTTGGGGAAGACCTTGAAAATTTGATAGGAAGTTTGCATATGATGGAGTCCTTAATGAGTATGTGGGAGTGAAAGGCAAGAGGGAGCTAAATGTGTAAAGCAAAATGAAGGAGAAAAAAATAAAGAGGAATTGTTGATCCTTAAAGGAGGATGAGATTATTGAAGCTATTAAGGATGAGGAAGTATACTCTGTATTCATGGTGAAGGAAGTCCAACGAGGGGAGAATCTAGTATGGATCTAAAATTACAACAAGTGTTGAGAGATTATGCAGATGTTTTTCTAGATAAGTTTCCACTTGGATCACCTCCTCTAAGAGGTATTGAGCATTTCATTGATCTTATGTAAGGAGTTCCATTGTCAAATAAGCCAAATTACAAATGCAATCCATAAGAGTCTACAAAGTTTCAAAGATAAGTGCAAGAGTTGTTGGATAGAGGCTATATTCATGAGAGTATGAGTCTATGTAGTGTTCTAGATTTATTGGTGCTTAAGAAGGATGGTACATGGATAATATGTATTGATTCTAGAGTGTTCAACAATGTCACAATTAAATACAGATTTCCTATGCCAAGATTAGATGTGAGTTGCATAGAGCAAAGGTGTTTTCTAAGTTTGACCTTAGGAGTGGCTACCATTAAATGAGAATAAGGGAAGGGGAGGAATGGAAGATGGATTTCAAGACTAAGTATGGGCTGTATAAGTGGTTGGTGATGCTATTTGGGCTATGTAATGCACCGATTTCATTCATGAGATTGATGACCTAGGTACTTAGTCCTTTCCTTGGAGTTTTTGTTGTTGTTTACCTTGATGATATTTTAGTATATAGCAAGATTAATTTCAAACACAGAGAATTTTGAAGAGGTTATTTGTAAGCTTAGGGAGGTGAAACTTTATGGTAAAATGGAGAAGTGTAATTATATGATAGAGAGTGTGGTTTTCCTTGGCTATATTGTGAGTGGAGATAGTATTAGAGTTAATCCTTCAAAACTAGAAGCTATTCAAACATGGTCTATTCCTATTAATTCCTATGAGGTTTAGAGTTTACATTGATTGGCTTCATTTTATAGGAGATTTATCAAAAAAAAATTTACTATTGTGGCTCTAATCACAAAATTGATGAAAAAGGGAAAGTTTTATTGGAATGAACATGCAAGAAAGACTTTCGAAGAGTTGAAGACACAACTTTTAAATGCATCGGTATTATCTATACCTAGTTTTGATAAATTATTTAAAGTACCTTGTGATTCTAGTGGTGTAGGTCTTGGATGTGTGCTTTCATAAGAGAAGAAGTCAATCACATTTTTTTAATGAAGAGTTGAATGGTATAAGACTCAATTATTCAACATATGATAAGGAATTTTATGCTATTGTTCATTGTTTGGAGACAAGGAGTCATTATTTGAGACCCAAGCCTTTTGTGTTTCACTCGGATCATAAGATTTTGAAGTATCTACATGGTAAAAGGAAAGTAAGTCCAAGACACGCCAAGTGGATTAGTTTTTTGCAAACATTTGTATTCTCTACAAGACATATGGATGGTAAGGAGAATGTTATTACAGATGCACTATCTAGGAGGACTATGAAACTTACGATGATGGATGCAAAGTTTTACATTTAAAGATATTGAAGAGTTAATATGCCATTGAAGATGATTTTGCTATGATTTTTGAAGAGTGTAAGAAACAAGGAAGTGATGGAGCTTATGTTCTTCAAGATGGATTCTTATTCAAGTAAAATAAGTTATCCATACCCAAGACATCAATTCAAGATTTTTTAATTAAAGAGGTTCATGAAGGAGGTATTGCATGAAACTTTGGAGTTCACAAGACTTTAGAGCTATTGCAAGAGCATTTTTATTGTCCAAGAATGCAAAAATGAGTACAAGCTATGGTTGTTAGGTGTGATATATGTCAAAGAAGCAAGAGTTTCTTTTACAAAGGATTATATATGCCTTTACCTATGCCTACTCAACTATGGGAATGTGTTAGTATTGATATGGTACCATTGAAGAAATGTGGAATAAAGAATTATGATGCACAAGAGAAAGTGGAGTTCTTTCAGAAACTTCATCAACACATCAAGCACTACGTTGAGAAGGTTAATGAAGTATACAAGGCAAACAAGCATAGAAGTCAACATGTATTTCATCTAGGAGATTTGGTATGGTTGTACTTATAAAAGTAGAGGTTTACTAATCTAAGGAAAAATAAACTTATGCCAAGGGCGGATGGTCCTTTCAAAGTACTTAGAAATTTGGAGAAAGTGTTTATAATCTAGATTTACTTGATTCATATGGTAGGGCATCTAGGACATTTAATATTGGATATATTAATCCTTACTATGGAGATGCAAATTTGAAGGCAAATTTAGGTCAACAAAGGGAGAATGATGTTGTAGAAAATGATCAAGACATAGCATTTATTATTGGGGAGCCTATTTTCCTTTATCTAGAGAGGATTCCCTATAAATTTGAGGTCAAACTACATTGCTAGTTATGGATGAAACTTGCAAATTAAGCCACTCATGACATAGGCATTTGTATGGCATGCATGAGAAATTTTTTAGACATAAATGGTGTGTGTTTAGTCTTTATTTAGTACGGTATTTACTTAATTATTTGCATTATGATTTGCTAGTGCATAAAGTATCTTTTTAAGGGGATTCTAGTTTATAAGGTTTATCTTACAAGATGTTCTTAGAGTGGGGAACAAGACATTTCATGGGAGCTGATTAGATCAGATTTATATTCCTAATTAATTAGGATTATCTTGTAATATTTAGGAGGTACAAATATGCTATAAAAGTCTTAGGGTTATACATTCATATGTATAACCAATTTGAATGAAAATACAAGTTGTTCCTTATTTGAATTATATGTGAGTTTTTCTCAATTATAATCAATTATGTGTGAGTGATTATTATTAAAACCCTTAATATCTTTGTATATGTGAATTTGGGGCTAAGTACTATCCCTAAACCCATCCAT
The DNA here is from genome assembly GCA_030549775.1 of Tamarix chinensis. Classification (NCBI taxonomy): domain Eukaryota; kingdom Viridiplantae; phylum Streptophyta; class Magnoliopsida; order Caryophyllales; family Tamaricaceae; genus Tamarix; species Tamarix chinensis. Next base: position 56,093,506 of record CM060177.1, on the reverse strand, counting down.
AACCCACACCAATCATCAACCCTAGCAACCACTTTCAACAGAACATTCATCATCTTCAACTTTATCTTCAACCTATTCTTCTTACTTAATTCTACCTATTATATTATTATCATACATTCATCATCTCAATATCATACTTGAAATCTCTTCATCAAATTACCATCAATGTAATTGTTCATCATCATCATCTTCATCCCACATTTAAAACCCTAATCTTAAACCTTTACCCTAACCCTAAACCTAACCTACGAACCATATCACCCCAAAACCATAAATATTCAATCATCATCTTTATTAATCTATCATCAATGAATCTTTATCATCACATTTAAACCCTAACCGACCCATATTACCACCCAATTCATAAGTCTATAACCCTATACACATCACATTATTATCCCAAGAATTTTATTTAACATACTTAGCATATTTTAACCTAATATCACATTAAAATATTGGTTATTTTATTTTTAACCCATATTGACAAAAATACCCTTATCTTACCTAAATTCCTCAAAGTCTCATTTTATATAATTTGTGGCCTACTCAACTATCATTTAATCATATTACTTATGAAATAAATAACAAAACCCTAAATGATTACCCTAACATAATTATTTTCCACATTATCATAAAACATCCCAAATGCCTTTAAGGTAGGTGTAACTATAATACCCCAAATTTTGATTATTCTAATCCCGAATGATTAATATCCTAACATAATTCTAATCTTAAAAAATTGATATTTTTATCCTATCCTAATTCCTTAATCCTAATCCTTAATCTAATCTTATTCTTTATTCCGAGTCATTAATATTTATAACCCTAACCAATTCGTAGATGGTTAATAATTAAGCTCATATTTGGAGCTACTTATCAAAAGTAGTTATCTATAATAACTACTTATTTTAGAAAATTTTTAGGCTAAAAAATTTCTAAAATAAGTCATTATTATAGATAATTACTTTTGATAAGTAACTCCAAAAAACTATAAATTATCCTAATACCCTTATCTAAATTAATTTTATTATAATCCTAATTCTAATCCCACCTTATCTTCCTCCCTTCTTTTTTTTTCTCTCCTTTTATTTTCTTTTTCTTTTCCCTTTCCCTGTTAACTTTTACTCTTTATTTTCTCCTCTTATTCCTATGTGAAACATTCTCCCTAGACAACGCCTCTACCATCCCTCCATCACTTACACTCCACCCTCATCATCACCTATATCCTATGTTTATGGGTTTGCTTTGAAAATATTGCCCTAGTTACCTTACCTATCTTCTCCCCTCTTTGTGTGCACACAAGAGTGTGTGTTTGTGTGTGTGTGTGTCTACTCACACACTTAATCATTTAATGCTAACCACCTCCCTTACTCCCTTTATATTTTGTCGCAACATAGCACCCCATCCAAATCCTTCTTCCTTTCTTCCTTCTCTTCTTTTCTCCTTACCTCACCAATCCAACAACTCCTCTCAATGTCACATCTCACACCCTAATAATGACCCTCAACATCATGACTTACCCCATACCACTAGTTGTCCCCACTGTTGTCTTTCCTTTTTCTTTGGCAATTTCCACTAAAGTATCCTCATTTTCTTCACCACCCACAACCTTTGACATCCCTAACCATTCTCTACCCCCAACTATTGACCAAAATCACCAAAACACTCACCTCTATATTAGGAAAATCCCACCAAAGCCCCCTAATCCCCTTCAGTGAAAACCACCAAACAACCCCCAATACCTTTAACAAAACCCACTATTCCCCTTCTTCTTACTTTAGCCAAAACAACTACCCCTCCCACTTCCATTCGGCCTCCTCCACCATTACACACCTCCACCCTTGTCTATCCTTACCATTTCCCTATGACTAGTAAGGACACCTTGGGTCATTGCTACCCCATTAGATTTAGTACTTGGAATCGTTCCTCCCTCCTTTGTTATGAAAAGTTTTACCAATAATATCTTTGAGCCTTTTTTTGGGTTTTCTCCAATCTGTTCACTCTATATTACCTAAATATTCCTTCATTATGTTATTAAGTTCTAATTTTTTTTATATTGTTTCTTAGGTGATTTTTCAGAGGTTATGGAGGAGGTAGGATAGGAGACACTTGTTTAGAGATCAATTCCCTTTTTTTCCTATAAATATACTAGTAGTTATTAAGGTTTTGTGATAATTATTCTGTATTAGTTGTGGATTATTATGTTTTTGTGATTATGTTGTTAATTTCATGTTGATTAATTTTATGATGTGACAATGTGATATTTTGAAAAGCGAGAAGGTTGAGAAGCATTTGATATCATTATGATAATTTCTATGTTGAAAACCCTAAGAGAATTAGTATGATATATGGTATTGTATTGTGGGAAAGTATGATAAGTGGTAAATGAGTATTTAAGATGTATGGTGATAAATAGAATATTTGAAAATAATGATACCAAACATATAAGGTTTTCATAAAATCAGTCAATTTTGGTTAATATGGATCTAATATGGAAATTCTGGTATTTTAATGTGTTATATGGCTTAAGATATGCTAAAAGTATTATGTGAAATGTTTCGAATAATTATAAATATCATAAGTTCCAAAAAATGAGAAAATAACTTAATTTAAGAATTATAACCCTAAAAGAGCGATGTTATTATTATATGTGTAAAATGTTAGAGTTATATTACAATATTTAGATATATGGTTAATATTGGTATTTTAGGAAGGTATATTTAAACTAGTAATCAAAGGAGCCTTATGAGAAAAGTTATGATGTACTTATGAAATTAAGGTTTGCAACATTATAAATAGTAACTTTTGAGATAGGATTTTTATCGCATATGTAAGACATAGGAGATATATCTTGATTTTAAGGTATTTTGATAATAATACTACTAATATTTTAGGAATACTTACTAAATTTGGTATATAAAAGAGTAATAGGGAAAATCTTGTGGCTAAAATGTAAAATTAGGGGTTTTTAGGAAGTTTTATGGACCTAATCTTTAAGAATGACCTTGATATCTATGTTGTTATGCTTTAATTGCTTTACTCATGTGTTTTACATATCAAACCAATAATGAGTAAGATTATAATCATTTAAATTAAAAGATAACATGAGTCGGGCTAAAGTGTTGTATAGTTCCATACCACTAGACAACAATAGTGATTTAGGTGTATTTTTTTCCTGAGATATGCATCAGTCCATTCCACTATATCAAGAATAGTGAGGGTATAAAATAAAAATAAATGAGAATATTATTTGACATAAGTAACTAATGGATAAGATATTAATTATTTAAAGTGAAATATTATGAGAGTTAGGATCGCGGGGTTGTGTCTATTCCACTAGATGATAGTAGTAGCTTAAGAGTGTTCTTCCCTAATGGGTGCTTTAGATCATTCCACTATTTTACAAATAGTATTTAAGAGTGTTTTTTCCTGGTAGGTGTTGGGCCTGTTATGTTAGATAATAAAAGTGAAATACCTCAAAATCCTAATTTAGATAATTTTTGGCAAATTAAGGATTTATTAGGGAAATTAATTATATAAATTATTTTGTTAAAATAAGAGGGATTAATTGAAGCACAATTAAGAGGAAATTAATAAATAATTTAATTGGAAAAATTTAGGATATTTTGCTAATTAAAATAGAATTTAAGAAAAATCTTTCAAAAACTCTAAATTAACCTAAAAAGGAAATTTAATTATTATTTTATTTAAAATATTATTATTTTTAAATATCCCAAAATACCAAAATATTTTAAATACCCCAATCCACCTATTTTTCTTTTTTTTTTTCCTCTTTCTTTTCCCCCTCTCTTTTCTTTTCTTTTCCTTCCTCTCTCTCCTTTCTCTTTTTCTTTCTTTCTTCTTCTTTCCCCGATTTGGGCCAACCCACCCCACAACCCAGACCCCCATTTCCTCTCGCGTGGCCTAGGCCCGATGCTCCCTCATTTCTCCCTTACCAACCAACCAACTGATCCATCTCCTTTCTTTTTCTTTCTTTTCTCCTTGGACTGACCAACCACCCCTTTTTTCTTCCTTTCCCCTTCTCCCTTAACCCTCTCTCTCCTCGATGCCCAGCATTTCCCTGCACAGGCAGGCGGCCTAAGCACCACCGCACACTGGTCTGCCGCCCTATCCTCTTCCCATCACTCTCTCTCTCCTCACGTGTGCCTCTCTCCCCTTCCCTTTTTCCCTTCCCAAGCTTGGCAAACCCTTTAAATTCACAGGCTCACGCTGGCCATGAGCTACCGACCGGCAACCTGCAAGCGTGCTGCCAACCTTCCTTCTTCCCCCTCTGTTATTCCCCCTCATCCATGGCCTATAAATACCCCTCAACCAACCCCATTCAACTCTTTTTTCTCTCAACCCAGAAATCCCCACCTCTTGTCATCGTCGCCAGTTCAACCACTTACTACGCTGCCGCCGTCGAGCACCACCATCCAAATTACTCCCTACACCACCCTCCACCTAGCCACACCCCTCACCACCCTCAATCCTCCTTGCACCAACCACCTTGGTTGTGCAAAGTCGGCCATTCGACCAACCTTAATGTAGTCACCCCGCCCTTTGCGTCGCCATTTTCCACCACTCCCACCACAACCACCACTCCCTCTACCCTCCAAAATCACTAGCAGAACCTCCCCTACCTTCCCCTACCATCCTTTCTCCCTATCTCCCTCTCCTCCTCCCTTCCTCCCTCTCCACCACCCTCGACCACCACACTATTGTCGCCTGCACTGTTGCCTTTGGTTGCGCCACCACCACTAGTCCAACCCTTTCCACATAGGCATCCTCCACCACCTCAAATCCCCCTTTCATTCCCCCTCTCCTACCCTAAACACCCAAATTTCCCCGCTTTTCCTCTTTCCCCGCCTCCGTCGCCGTTGGTGCCTCCGATTACCACCAACCTTAGGTGGTACCCTAACCCCTCTCAATCCTTAAACCCTAATTATGCAAACATTATTCTTTTTATTTGTATTTATATTATGATTATTACTACTATTATTGTTATTATTATTATTTTATCATTATCATCATCATCATCAATATTATTATTATTATTATTATTATTATTATTATCATTATTATCATTATTATTATTATTATTATTTATCGTACTTATTATTATTTAGAGCTTTGGGATATTAATTCTATTATTATTATTAAGGGTTCAAAACCCTAATTTTATTATTATTTTGATTATCATTATTTTTATTATCAATGTTGTTGTTGTTGTGGTTGTTGTTATTGCTAACTTTGGCATATTATCACTTTTATTGCTATTATAAATATTCAAACCCTATTATTATTATTTACTATTTGACTATTACTATTATTAGCATTATTCTTAACACTTTTATTATTATTATTACTACTATAGTTATTATTATTATTATTATAATATCATGATTACTATTACTACTACTACTACTACTACTACTACTACTACTACTACTACTACTACTACTACTACTACTACTACTACTACTACTACTACTACTACTACTACTACTATTTTTACAATTATTATTAATAAATGTAGCCTCGGGATATTTATCCCATTATTATTTAAAGAAGTCAAACCCTATTTTAATAAATATTATAATTATCCTTATTTCTATCATCATTAATATCATTATTTCTTTTATTATTATTATTATTAGTGCTAGCCTTAGTATATTATTACTGTTATTACTTTTTTGAAAATACAAAAACCTACCTATATAAATATCATTATTTCGATTATTATTATTATTATTATTATTATTATTTTACTACAACTATTATTAGAAGTAATAAAGCTATTAGCTTTAACTATAAATATTTGACATGAACCTATTTTGACTAGTAATAATATAGTATGCTAACTTAAGAATAAATAAATAAAACCTATTTTTACTTGTAAAGTGTCTTTTAATAATAGTAATCGTAATATTAGAATAAAGTAAGAAGTAATAATATTTTTGGCATGAGGAACATTAATCCTTAGTTTTTGTCTCTTATAGGTGAGCTCAGTCAAAACCCTAAGGAGGCATAGGAGCGTGCTCCAAGACTGGTGTCGTATTAGGTAAGGATGTAGCTAAGGCCCTATGTGTGTTATGTGCCTTGTATTCCATGTGTCATGATATGTTGTATATCTTATGATTATTATTATAACTATTTTATGTGTAGCGCAGCTTGGAATTGAGGTATGCTCATGTGTTTTCTTATGGCAAGTATATAATATGAATATGTTGTGATTATAATATTATGTGATGTGGACTTTTAGGACATGCATACTAGGATATTTAATGTAATGATATGAGGTGAAAGGATGAAAAAGGAAAATGGAAAGTGAGTTGACCACGGGGAAGTGAGTTAACCATGGGATATAGGATTGACCCAAATATCTCATGATCCATGAAGGGGAAAATAAAAAGGAACTATGAATAAAATAAAAGAGTGGGTGAACTTTGCATGTAGATTCTAGGGTTTGCATGGGAGATTCTAGGGTTTGTATGAGAATTCTAGGGTTTTGTATGAAAACTTTGAGGGTTTATATGGGGTAGATAGAGTTTGTAGGGGGATGATCTTTACGTGTGAAAAGTTATTATGGGATGTAAGTAAGGTAAAGAAAGAGTTGTTTGAGTAATTGGAGGCTTAGTGTGAAAAATAGTATATGGGCTAGTATAAGGGTGCACATGAGACCTGGCTAAGGTTTGGGAGGAAAACCCTAATTTGAGATGGTGGTGAAAGTAAAAATAATTAAGGGAGAGTGGAGTATGAGATGAGGGTAGAGGAATGTCATGTGTAGGGTGAGTATGGGTATCATGGAAAAGTAAGAGTGGAAGGTGAGAAATGGAGGATGACATGTGGAAAAGAAGGATGCTAGGGTTTGGTGTGGTCACCTAGGGTTTTATGGTCACACGTGTACTTAGAGGAGTAAAGTAAAAGGATGAGGGTTGAATCTAAGGGAGGAGATATGTGGGGTGTTAAAACATCCTTAGTTGTGTGAGGTAGAGGAGGATGGGCCACATTGGCCCAAATTTAGGGTTTTTGAAGAAAAGCCTAGGATAAGGTAGTGAGTGGACTTAGAGGCGTAGGGGAGTGGGCCTTGACCCACACACTTACGTGTTAGGCCTCTAGTGTGAGTAAGGGGAAAAAGGAAAGGATGTTGGGGTGTGTTGGGAGGGGCAAAGTGTCAAGATATAGGATGGGGCCCTATTGGGAGAATAAGAGTAGATGGAGTGTGACATGTATGTCTAGGGTGAAAACTTGTTGATTAAAATACTAACCATTTAAAGATGAAGAATGTTGAGTCGGGCCTAGATTGGTACACCGGCGAATAATAGTGGCCAGGTGCCGGAGTGCCCTAGAGATCGATCCACCGATGATAATAGTGATCAAGAACATTATGTCCTATATATTTACGGTTTATTGGCTATAATAGTGGGGGATTACGTGCTCAACAAACCAAACATAATTATGATAAGGCATAGGAAATATACTAAGTCCTTATAGTAAAATACCATGAGAGTTTGGGCTAGACCCGTCCACCAACGAATAATAGTGGCCAAGAGCACTTTGCCTTAGGGACCAATCCACCAGAAATAATATTAGTCAGGAGTGTTATGCCCTGTATGTTTCTAGTCCACTAGTTATAATAGTGGGGCTCCCGCACTTGCATAGAATGATAATAAGAATGGTGTGAAATGAGTATTGATCAAAGATTTAAAGAATTAGTTGATCTAGACTATAGCTTGGCCTTTTATCTATCTGTAATGATGGTATGCTATTTATATGATCATATTTGTGTTATGTATCTTTGTGTATTGGCCTTAGTTGTATGGTTACCTTCCTCAGTACGTAGCATATTGACCACCCGTGTCATAAGTGCTGCTCATTCCCACGAGCAGAAGGCCCCTATGAGTGTGTGTAGGTTGGTGATACTCTTTTCGATGCCTTCGATGCTTATGAGGAATCAGGCGAGGCTAAGAGTTGAGCATGGACTTAGCCTGGGGATCAAAAGCGCCATGGCCAGGTTTACTTTTTATGTTCTTTTATGTTGTACTAGTTTACTCAAACTTTATTTTTATTGTATTGTAACCTTTATTCCTTTTGAGGAATTTTAGTTATGTACTCTGGATAGTAAACTCCTTTCTGCGTACTCTAATTTCTGTCTTATGAATGTTTTAATACTTTTATGAAACCTTGTTTTGAGTTTGAATTATAATGGTTGTTAATTCTTCTTTAGCCTTGTGGTTAGTACGAGATCGGTTGAGGGCCGAGCTTGTATTGATCATAGTGGTAATATCCTCGAAATTCACAAGTGTTGATTTACTTGCTTCCGTTTACCCTTCTAATAAAACAAAATTTTTTAGTAGTGAATTTTTGGGGTGTTATAAATAGTGGCTTAAGTGTGTTGTCTATGAGAGGTTCTTTAATCCGTTCTATTATATTAAGAATAATGAGGTCCCTAAATTCAATATAAATAAAATAATGGATTATTTAATATCTAATAATGGGATCTAGATTAGTTTTTACTCAGCATCATTTTATTTTAATACATGTGCATGTTTATTCCTTGAAATGAACTTATATAATTATTTGTGCCCTTTACTTGGTTGTAATATTACCTTACTCAGTATATAGCATGTTGATCATCCTTTTCATGGGTGTTACTCATCCACACGAGTAAATGATTTAGAAATGGTTGATGAGGACCTAGTGGATGATTTTACTACTTATGATGCCATATATACTGAGGAGTGATGTTATGTATCAAGGTTTTAGGCATAGAGTTGTGTTATCCAGATATTAGTTTTACTCGAATAAATTTTTAGACTCTTAGATACATGGTATCCCTTTTTGTATTTTTAAATATTTTAGTTGGAGTTAATCTCCAACTTATATTTATGTTGATGAATCTTATCACATTTTCTATTTATCATGTTTTATGCTCTAATAATTTTTCCTTGTGATTGATATAAGGATATTATAGTAAGTCAGACTTATATCAATTACGGTGGTAACACCCAACTATTTTGGGATTATGCTTACACTGAAAACATAAACTTTTAGTTGAAAATTTTAGTTTTTTTATAGTAGCTCCCCAAAATTTTCTAACCTTAATTTTGAATGGTTAGCCTTTTATCTATAACCTAAAAATTAAATTTTAGCTTAATTATATTTGTTAACCCTTGACCCACCAACCCAAATAAATTCTCAAATAAAAATTATCCTATTTATTTTAGCCTTTTTTTATTTAAAACCACCCTAAATTGATAAATTCTACCCAATTTATTTTTCTAATCGGATGTCCTAAACTAAGATAAATTGATTTTACTATAATCCTATATCTAATCCTAATTATAATTCTAACCATAAATTGATTTTCTTTTTCCTTTTATTTCTTTTTCTTTCCCCTTTTTTGTTCTTTATTTTTCTCTTATGTGCTTTAGCCTACTTTTTTTTCTTTTCTTCTCCTTCTCCCTCGACCAACCTCTACATGAACCAAACACCCCCTTCACACCATCCCAAACACACCCCTACAATGCCCTAGCACACCATGCACGCTAACTTTTGCTTTCCTCTTCTAGCTAAATAAATCCTATGCCTCTCCTTTTCCCCGTCCAACCTCCTATACCTTCCTATGCCTCCACACTTCTTCCCCATCCATGTCTACATCGCCCCATCCCAACATGCCTTTACACCACCCCTATGCACATCGACTTCTCCTTCCCTCTTCTAACCAAACAATCCCTTGCACTCTCCCTGATGCATGCCCCTCCTTTCCTTTTCTCCTTTTGCACCTCCTCTACCACTAACCATGATGGCTTTTGCTAGCCTGCATTCACCCCTTTCCATTACCTTCTTCTACCCCTAACTTCCTACATGCATATACCTCCTCCTTTTTTTCATTTGTTCAAACACAACCCTTGTTCTCACTCTATTCCATGTTTGTTTCCTATCAAAACCAACCCCAAAAAACTTTTTTCTTCCTCCTTCTTCGCACAATTATGCACTAATGCATGACCTTATCAGTGTGCCTCTTTTCCTCTACCTTGTAACCCATACATCACCTTCTCCTTGTTGCCCTTCTTTTGCATCACGCCAGTGCACCACCATGCCAACCATAGCTCATGCCCCTACATTTTCACTATTAACCAACACCTCACCACCACGACCCACCTCCTTGTAATGCCAACCACCACCACAATCTTTCCATCCCTACTACAGCCATCCCTCATCCCAACTCCAACCATCACCAAGCACCTTCCCCCTTTGACCATCAACTTGGCACCACCTTTATCTCCCCTACCTATTGCCCCACACCACCAAAGCTCTGCCCAACCACTTGCCAACTTTCCCTATCTTCATCGCCATCTCCAAACACTGTCGTGCGCCCTCAGCCATTACCTCCATCCAACTAGCCAACCACCACCAAAACCCTCCATACACTTGCCTAACTTATGTTACATGGGAAACATGAGTTTCCATTTAAATGTATAATCCTTTTTAACATTAGGATCATTTGGGTAATAAATTTTTTAATAAAAAATTATTATTTTATTGGTTAAATATTAATATGGTTAATGTGGTGTTATTTTTAGTTACAAAAGTTTGATTAGCAGAGTCCAATAATTTTTAGCAGACTGCTGATAAATTGTCCTTTTATTGGAAATCAAGGTATACTTTACTAAAATATTCATATATCATATGATAGCACATTAGGATTTTGATGTGCAAATTTTATTAAGCATGTTTATTACTGTGTAATTATTTTCTTAACAGTATTAGCATGAAATTTGATAAAATGGAGTATGTTGAATTGTATAAATTATTTCGTGTATAAAAGCATGTTAAAATGGGTTTAATGTTAGAAATAAATTATATATGTCATGTACATCTAATATGGTATGCACATCTTTAACATAATTATTACTATTATGTTCCCTAGAGGCTATTTGGTTATTTAAGTTTATTTATAATATTTATTTCGATAAGCATGCCCAATATGTGTTATTTATTGTTGAGCATAGGAAAACATGATTTGATGTTCTAGAAATGCATGTTAGAGTTTTATGTGCAAGATTGTGTATAAGAGAAAAATGGTCTTTTAGCATATCTAATAAATTATTAACAAGTTATATAATTTCATCATTGTGTTTTAGGCTTTTTATGACAAATAAATAAAATGAAATTAGTAGTTAGAATGGATGATAATGTGGTAATTTTGGCCTTAAGAGTATTTTGATCATTTTCACCCTAAAGTGCCTAAATGTGAATTATTAAGCCTAGGATAACCTTAGTGTGTGTGTGTGTGTGTGTGTATGTTAACCTTAGTATTAACTTGACTTATAGTTGTCTTGAATAATTGGATATGAGTAAAAATGGTTAAGTAGGAAAGTTGGATTATGTTGTTGATATGTAGTCTCTTGGTCACCTAAATAAAATACTAATATTTAAAGTGAAAGACCTCAAGATAAAAAATTGTGGCTTTTCAGGGGTAGCTATCCTAAAGATGCGGTTTATCTCACGGTTGATTATGGATTTTCACTAATGTGCTTTAGTGCCCTAGTTAAGCCTTATATCTTACTATGGTTAGCTTTACAGACTTATAAAGGGTATGTATACTTATGTATTATATGTACTTGTTGATAGGAAAATGTATTATCTTCGTGTGCCTATACAACCAGCGTATCTTAGTGTCCTCGAGTTGATAGTTGTTAGAATATTTTGTTGACTTAGTGTGCCAGTATGACCGGTGTACCTTAGTATCTCTACATTGATATGATTTTCCATTAAGTAAATAAAAATGGAAATGATTATTGTTGAATTGAAATGATTATTACATAGGTCAGTAGTAGTATTTGTTCCTACCTATGGTTTGGTAGCAGCCTCCATGCTCACCTATGGTTTGGTAGAAACTTTCATGTAGTAGTAGCCTTTGTGTCTACCTATGGTTTGATAGTAGCCTTTATACCTACTTGTAGTCTAGCAATAGTCTTCATGCTTACCCGTGGTCTAGTAGCAGCCTTTGTTCCGACCTGTGTTTGGTATTATACCTTTGAGCCCTACCTATAGTGTTATGGATTTATTTAGTATTTTACTTGTGAGCCCTACCTATGGTGGTATAGATAATATTGGTTTTGATATTGATATATGAGATATATTTTGAAAGATATGGTTATTATGTTGATATTGATTATAATTATTATTTCAAAGAGCATCTCTATTATGCTTGGTTGATAGGTTTCTTTATATTCTAAATGAACAAGTATGAAGAGTATGTGGCTTTGATGATTATTGTTTAGCTTATATGATTATCGTATTTTGATCATCGCATGGATATCTCAACATGTTATACCATGTATTATTATGATGCCTTTTATGTATTTCATGTAGGTTTTTAATATTAGTTTTGTATTATGGGTTACTCACTACCATTGTACTAAATACTTCCTTTCCATAGGCCCCTACTTACTCATTGGGCAATGGTCTTTGTAGGTTAGTGGTGTGGCCGTAACCAGCACACAATTTGAACCCTCTTGGTGTCAATTGTAGCACTGGTAAATAAGGGTATCGTTCTAGCCGGGGATTGAGAGGGCTCACCTCTATTTAACTAGCTTGAAAATAAAACCAAAACTAAAAATAAAAATCCTAACAAACATAGAATAAATAAATAAGAAAAATACTAATGGGGGTTATAAAAATAATAATAAAAGGAGTAAATAAAATAAAATAAACTAAACTAATAAAAATAATGGGAAATAATGGGAAACCGCAGATATGAGAAATATGTTTGGGAAATCAAAATCCACCACTAGATTAGGTCGTAATATAATATTTATTTCTAAGTCATCTTTTAATCATAAAAATGAGATCGACCAAGTTGTACACCAAACGCAGGTCCATACACCTTATATTACTTCCCTTAATTAATTAATATGACAATGTGCCCATATTAACCCTATTAAATACTAGCAGTATAACAACAACAAGCGACTCCTATATTTAACTAGATTTAATGCATTAAGTGTAAGTGGAAGGCTGTCAATCTAAGTACCTAGACTAGTACACAACGCATGTCTAGCTGTATTTCCTTTCCTTGACCCACCCATATCGAAACGTTTTACTACTTCGGTTAGAATCACAAAACTATTAGGTGAATTGTTATCTAACCTAGCTGCAATTTATACATATAGATTCTAGTATATTTAGATGTCCACCGAGCAGGCAAATAATCCTACATTGAAATGCCCCAAAAATTTCTAATTTTGAATAGTATATTTAAATGAGGTTTTATTATAAAAGTTAATTAAGTATATTAATTTATTTAAAATAAAAGGAAATTAATGAGGACAAATCAAGAATAAATTTATAAGTATTTTAATTAGGATGAATTTGGGTATTTTAACTAGTTAAATATTTTAATTTGGGAATTAACTAAATAAATTATTTGATTTAAAATAAGAAGGAGAAAATAGTTTGAAATTAATAATAACTTTATAAATAATTTAATTGGAGAAATTTAGGGTATTTTGCTAATTAAAATGGAATTTATGAAAAATCTTTTAAAAATCCTAATTTAGCTTAAAAAGGGATTTAAAGATTATTTTATTTAAATATTATTATTTTTAAATATCCTAAATATTTAGATTAATTTAATTTGCCCTAACCTAATTATTTTTCTCCTTTCCTTTTTCCTTTTTCTTTTTCTTTCTTCCTTTTTCCTTTCCTTTTTCTTTCCTTTTCTTCTTTTTCTTTTTCCTCTTCTTCTCGCCGAACTGGGCCAACTCGCGGCCTAGTTTCCCTTCTTCTTTTCCCGTGGCCCAGCCCGCGCGGCGTCGCCCTTCTTCTGCCCCTCTACGCGTTGCGTTTCCCCCCTTCTCGTCTCTCAACGCGTCGTCTCATTTAATGAACGACGTAACCGGCGCGACCGGCCCAGTTCACCTCTTTCTTTTCCTTCCTGGCCGACCGGCCCACGCCCTTCCTCCTTTCTTCTTCCTCCTCTCTCCTCCGTTGCCGTTGCTGCAACTCCTGCGCTCGATAATGGCGGCGACGGCTACGCGGAACTTGACCGCCCGATTCACCCTTATTTTTCTTCCTCTCGACCCACACATGAGCTTGGCATGATCAATTATCCTCCACTCTCACTCGTTCCCTCTCTATTACTTCTCGAAATTTCAACCCAACCCAAGCAGTCGCCGGCCGATTTCTGCCAGCGGCCGCGCAAACCCTAGAATCCAATAATATCCTGATGATCTCCAAAACCCTATTAAACCATCTAAACTCTATAAACAGCTTAGTTGTGGACGTTTTTGAAGCTTCTTCTTTCTCGAAACCCTAAGTGAAAACCGCCCGCCACCGCCCCTTTAGACACCTTGTTCTCTGTGTTTAGCTAACCTCAACGCCTCTTCTCCATTTTAATATCTTCCCTGCAACACCCTCTAATTAACTAAACCATTTACGACCTTCAATTCACCTTGTACAAGCCTCCATAATCGTGCAAAGTTGGCTAGTCCTCTCGCCAGAAAATTCCACCCCGAAACATTAAACCACCATCCACCACCAAATCCGCCGCTTTTACCACCTTCTAAACCACCGAATATCTCCTTCTAAGTCTCCTCCACCGAACCATAAGCTTATTTTATTTTTCTCCTTTCCTCTTCCCTCTTTTTCTTCATCTTTACCTCTCTTAGATCCATTTTCCGGCCACCTCCGGGAACCATCGCCGGTTCCACCCATACCCTCCAACTCAAGGTGAAACCCTAGATCTTTTAAACACTTACTTTCAATTTATTGATAATTATTATGCTTTTATCCTAATTTTTAATGTTAATTCGATTCTAATTATTATTATTATAATTATCATTATTATTTTTTATCAACTTTAATCTAATGGTTAAATCTTCTTTACAGGTTTGGGAGTATTCTTGAGTTAGAAAAACTATTATTCTCGAGTTTTAGTTATTCAATAGAATTAGTACACGTTTACTATTATTATTAATAATATAATTAATATTATTATTATTAGTGTAATTAATTATTTAATAGTGCAATTATTTCAGGAGGCGTAGAAACCTAAATTTTTAATTAAGCCTCGCAGCTTTTGCCTTTTATTACTATTATTAGCATTTTAACATTATTACTAATATATTATCATTTTTAGTACTATTTCCTTTTATATTATAAGTATATATATATATATATATATATATATATATATATATATATATATATATATATATATATATTATTAGTATTACTACTACTACTACTAAATTTGTTATTATTATTATTATTACTACTACTAAATTTGATTATTTATTTTATTATTAGTATTATCTTGGAAAAGGGGCCGAAGCATTTATTTCACCTTATTTTTGAATAATGTCCTTTTTATTGTTATTATTATTGTTACTATTATTATTCTTATTTATATTCTCATTGATATTATTTTAGTATCATTATTATTATTAGGGTAAAGTATTTAACCCTATATTATCAACCTTTATCATATTTATGTTATTTCTATATCTTTAGCAAAGTTAGAATTTTATTAATGTTATTTGTATTAGTAAGTTGTTATTTGGTCAAAACCTTAAGGAGGCGTAGGAGCGTGCTCCAAGACCGGTGTTGTTTTAGGTAAGGGGTGCTAAGGCCTTTTATGTGCTTATATGCATTATGTGCTTTGTATGCTATGTATTCTATGTTTGTCATTATTAATTATTTCGTATATGGTATGACTTAGAGTTGAAGTATGTTTTTGTATGGCATGTGTGCTACATGCATGTGACAATATGTGTTGTGACCTTGTAAGACATGCATGAGAGGACGTCGGTGTGGTTTGTGTGGGAGAAAAGATGAAAAGTAGGATGGGGAAAGAAGTTGACTAAGGGAAGTGAGTTGACCTAAATTTTATGGTTTTATAAGGAATAATCTAGTTTATGATGCTATTTGGGAGAATTTAATTTATGATATTATATGGGAGAATTTAATTTATGATTGATTGGGAGAATTAAATTATGGTTTGTTTGGGAGAATTTAGTTTATGATGTTATTTGGGAGAATGTAATTTATAATATTATATGGGAGAATTTAAGTTATAATTTGATTGGGAGAGTTAATTTATAATTTGTTTGGGAGAATTTAGTTTATGATGTTATTTGGGAGAATGTAATTTATAATATTATATGGGAGAATTTAAGTTATGATTTGATTGGGAGAGTTAATTTATAATTTGTTTGGGAGAATCTAATTTATGATGTTATTTGGGAGAATGTAATTTATGATATTATAGGGGATAATCTAATTTATGATTTGTTTGGGGGAATCCAATTTATGGTTTTTCTTGGGAGGTTCTAATTTATGATTTTATGTGGAAGAATCTAACTTATGGTCTTGTATGGGAGAATATAATTTGTGGTTATGAAAGGGGAGAATCTAATCAATTGTATTATGAGGACAAATCTTTGGGTTTTATATGATTTGAATCTTTGGGTTGGTATGGTTTGAATTTAGGGTTTGGTAAGGATGAGTCTTTGGTTTTGTGTGGATTGAATTTAGGGTTTGGCATGGAAGAATCTTTATGGTTTGAATTTAGGGTTGGTATGGACAAATCTTTGGGTATTATATGGTTTGAATTTAGGGTTTTGTATGACAGAATCTAGGGTTTGCCTGGTGGTATTAATGGATGTCTGTTGGTATTAGGGTTTGTATGATGATGTTAAGGTTTTTATGGTGGTAATTATAGTTGTATGGCGGTATTAGGATTTGCATGGTTGAATTTAGGGTTTCACGTGGAATTTTAGGGTTTGCATGAAAAAGGTTCGAAGGTTTGCATGGGGAGATTAATGTTTGCATGGGTATGAAATTTATGTGTGGAAAGTTAATTTGGGATGTAAGGAAGGTAATGTAAGTTTTGTTTGGGTGTTTGAGCACTTGGGATGAAAAATAGCATGTGGAGCAAATTAAGGGTACGGAGGAGATTGAATTAAGGTTTGGAATGATTAACTAAGGGTTGTTGTGGTTAATTAGGGTTTGGTGTGACTGATTAGGGTTTTTGTGTTATCACGAATATATGGTGATTAAAGTATAATTATGATGGTGGAATTTTATGATTTGTGATGCGTGATGATTTATGCATGTCCAGGGTGAAAGCTTCTGAATAAGATACTTAAAACATTAATGATCTAAAGTGGAAGATCGTTGAGACGGGACCAACTGATCCACCGGTTATAATAGTGGTTAGGACATGATGTCCTATGTGTCACCGATCCACCGGTTATAATAGTGGGGGTTCCCGAGCTCAACAAACACAAACCTGAGTTTTGCTGAAATGCTTAAAAGATACTAATTACTTACAGTGGAATACCATGCGAGCCGGAGCCAACCGATCCACCAGTTAGGAATAGTGGTTAGGACGCGTAGTCCTATGTGTTTCCGATCCATCGACTATAATAGTGGTTAGGGTATGATACCCTATGTGCCTCCGATCCATCGGCTATAATAGTGGGGGCTTCCGTACTCGCATGGATTTGATAAAAGTATGGTGTGAATCGAATCTTGATCAGAGATTAATTAAGTAATTGAATTGGATTATTCATGGGCCTTTGTACTTTTACCTGAATTGTTCATATGCCTTTATGTTGTTATGTTGAATATTCTCTTTTACGTCCTGCATGATTTATGTATTTATGTGTTGGCCTTAGTGATCAAGTCACCTTACTCAGTACTGGACCTGTACTGATACTACCTTGGTTGATGGGTCCTGTGATGATCCACTGATGGTGGGGAGCAGACCTCTTGTGCAGGTTTAAGATCAGAGACTGTTTTGGGGTGGCAGGCCTGACTTGAGTGAGTAGGCAATCCGGAATTTGACCCATCGGATTTTATCTTGTTTAAATTTATTTCTATTTAGAAGTTACAAGTGTTATTTGAAACTTCAAGGGTATTGTAATTAACTCTTAATTTCTCGTACTCTGATTTTGTTGTATGATCTTTCGAATCCTTTTATGAATTGTTAATTTGAATTTAATTTGAATATTTTCTTTAGCCTTAGCACTTGGTATTGGAACGATCGGAGAGAACCGGTTTGGTACGAAGTGTGGCGGTAACATTCCCAGAATTCACAGGTTTTAAGTGTTTTTATCTTAATTGCTTCCGTTTTAAAAAAAAAATTAGTGAATTTTGGGATGTTACATACATACAGTCACTTATGAGGAAACCAGAACAAGGCATGCACCAAATAAACTATAATTGACAGAATTATATATATAAACGATAGCAATTAACATAGAGTCAAGAAACAATCTCACGAAACAAAGAAAATAAAATTATAATTCAAATCCTAATCTAGGGTTTCAATTTATTCCCTAACAATAAATAATCAGCTAGTCATAATTATAGAATTAATTACACAGAAATATATATCTAAAATATACATTAAAAATAAGAGAAAGAAATAACCGGAATTAATTTTGGATAAAAGATCAAGAATTTATTCAGATAAAAATTAATTTTATCTGAAATAGATTCTACCGGTATAAATTCTTCCCTAATTTTCTTCCTTCTCGGTTGTCTTTGGTTTCCGTGCAATATATTCTTTTTTTCTTTTTCCTTCCGGCTGACGAAGGCTTCGACCTGTGCTGCCGTACACCTCGAAGTCTGTGCGTCGCTCCTCTCCCGTGCGGCCTATTTCCGCGTCGCCCGAGCCTGTGAAGGCTCTCGCCCTTCTCCTGGCTCTACCGCCCACACTTTTCTTTCTGTGCCTTGCTCCTCTATTTATTATCGTGCGACGCTTCTTTTTTTTTTTTGTTGCTGCGCCCTACCTTTCCACGTCAGCCCTCAGCTGACTTTTCTTTAATTTTTGTTTTCGTTTCGTGCGCTGTGTTCCTTGTGGCTCGTTTGGCTTCGTCTGTTTTTTTTATTTTTGTTCCAGGCCTTTGGGCCTTTGGCCGTTGGTCTAAAGGTCCAATTTCTTTTTTTTCTTTTATTTAAAAACAATACATGCAAAATAAAATAAAATAAATATTAATAAATAATATTTTATTCTAAATTTACTTAATTTATATTATTTTAGCTCAAATAATAATATTTATACAATTTTTACCACTTAAGCATAAAACAATAATTATTCACCTATATTAGTTAAATAAACTACCAAAAACTAAGATTATAAGGGTATAAAATGTGTCAAAATATGAACTCATTAGTTAGCTTGTAAGATCAAATGAAGGTTAGTCTTTTGAGTTAAGAGTTATGGCTACCTGGTATTTTTTTTTGATATCTTTTGATCCAATTGTTCTTGTACACTTTATGTATTTTTCTTTCACTAAAATATGTAAGCACTAATAGTTGCTTTTATTTAGAATGATATTAATCTATGTTCTGATTTCCTCTACTGCTCTTATTCTTATAACTGTGTTATTCATTTAAGTGGAGTAACAATTTTATTATTATCACTTGGTATGAAGATGGTAGAGGAAACAAGACTTGTACTAAGTATGGTGGTAACACCCTATATTTTTTTTTTATTATTTTAACTTTTGCAATTTACTCTTTAAATAAAATTTTTTAGTTCCAAAATTTGGGGGTGTTATAATAGCCACAACATTGAAATTTCCATAAACCCTACAAGTATGACATAATTAGTTTCTGCCCTTCAATTTACTACAATGATATACATCTTTACCATAATCATTACCCACCATCTATACCTTTTCAAAACCATAGATTGTACTATCATACATAGGGTTGCAGTATAATTCTTATTGCAAGGAATATCACCTAAACTCATACTTTCATATAGTACTTACTTTTCCATAAAAGAACATAACATTATCATAAAAAAACATTAACAACATGAATTATGAAATATAATAATACCAAGCATAAGATTACCCACACATTTACATATAACATCAAGAACCCTAAACTAGGACATCTTTCCTTACCTAACTAACACTAGTTTCTAAACACAAATTTTCCCTAAGGCTCCTCCTCCAAGAACATGGAAAAATAACCTAAAAAAATAAGAATAATACATGCTTAGAATGTGAGAAAATAACAAAGGAAAGAGTAAGGTAAAGGAGGGTGGAAAAGGAGCAAAAACTAAAGTAAATGAAGATGCTCAAAGGTGTGTGAAAGTGTGACACGAAAGGATGCTTGTTATATGATCTAGGGGCACATATGGGAGTGCAATTGCATTATTTACTCATGAAAATGGGGCTAGTTTTCATGAGGTACTCACGTAGAAGAGATAAGTTGGCATAAAGTGTGGGCACAAGTGGAGTTTGGATGCATAAGGTAGCAGCACAACTAAGGGGTGTGTTGCACGAGGTTTGGAAATAAGTAGGGGGATTTGCATGAAGGAGATAAAAAATGGGGATGAAAAATGTTGGTTGTGTGAGATTCTCATGCTACCAAGGAGAAGAAATATGAGGTTCTAATGTAATAAAGGTGGTGCAACGTGAGGTTTGGCAAATTACGCAAACCTTGCTGAACGAAAATGGTGGAGAATAATGTTGATGATGTAGAAGAAAGCAAAAGATGAAGAGAGGGAGTTAGGGGAAAGTTTAATGAGGCATTAAATGAATTGAGAAGTGATAAAGGAGAGTATATATGGTTGAGGGTGGTGGTTGTGAATGCTAAGAAAGGTAGAGAATTGAGGTAGAGGTTTGGAATGTTCTAAAGCCAAGGATAGAGGAATATTGAGGAGAAAAATGTGCGAGATATATCCTAGGAGTTAAGGGAGATGATGGAATTTAAGCTTAGAAAGGCTTGGGGTTGGAAGCATAGCTGAAGTAAATGGGTTGGGGAAAGAAGAATCCACACAAGGAAGAAGAAGAAGACTAGGAAAGGAGAAAAAGAAAAGAAGAATGAAAAAGGAAAAAGGAAAAAGAAAAGGAAAAAAGGGAATGGTAAAAGATGGTTAAGTTTGGGATTAGTTTAAGATTAAGATTAAATAACTAGGGTGAGATTTAAAATATTAATCATACAAGATTGGGGTTAGGTTAAATTTAGGGTATTACAGATTAATGGAAGGAGATACAAAATGTGGTTTAGGAAGAGTTGTTGGTGTAACACCCTAAAATTTACTACTAAAAAATTTTATTTAGTAGTAGTGTAATAATATAGCTGGGTGAACTGCAGTACTTGACATAAGTCTTGTTTACCATAAAATTTTTACAACAAATATAAAGCAAAACAATTAACACTTAAAATGTGGATAAAGTAGAGAATGAGAGAGATTTATAAACATAGAGAAAAGTTTGGAGGTTAACTCTGAGTATAATATGAAAAATGTATAAAAGTGATACATTGGAACTAAGATTCTCAAAAGGTATCCAGGCCAAAGTTATAAATCAGATAATATGACTCTATATCCCAAACCCCAAAGATAAAATGGTCACTCCTCCCTAAGAAAAGCATCATAAGTCGTAAAGTCATCCAATGGGTCCTCATTAACCTGTAAAAAATCATTTGGGTCATTTTCTCATGGAAACGAGTAGTACCCAGGAAATGGATGAACAGTGGATTATGTACTAAGTAAAGAACTAATACAGTCATAGTAGGGTTATACAAAATACATAAAAGCCACATAGACTAAAGGAGGGGTACCTCACCATAGGCGGGCTCATACTCTCCTCCAGTAAAGAGGAGGAGGCCAACTAACCCCATGGTTATCATAGTTAGTGAATTTTTGTTTTGTATTTTGATTTTAAATTTATATTAAGACTATTATGATTATATTATTAGAGCAATTTATTTGTATGCTTATTTTAATTTATTATTACACCATGATTATTCTTCAACAAGTACATAAAGTTCTACAACAAAATACTTAAGAGAATGTGATAAACCAAAGTAAGAAAAGTTCTACACCAAAATACTTAAGAGAATGTGATAAACCAAAACAAACCAAAGCACATAAAGTTCTTCACTAAACTCATTACATTAAGCATAAATCATCATCCTAACTCTCCCCTTGGTTGACACCCATACCCATTGATTTTTAATACATCAGAATACGATCACAATAAGGCTCATCCCATATAGATATGCTTGAATCAGCATGTTTGTACCACTTATTAGATAATACGGGTGGTAATATTGCATTTTCCATCATGGTTAACTATAAGCATATAAAGTATCATAAAATAAGTGTAATACATATTAGTATGATGAAAATTATATAAAAAAATTAGTGTGAGTAAAAGAAATACTAATACATGGTGGGACAAATTATTAATACTTTAGATGGTGATGACTTGATTAGTTTGTCGGCCGTTACATGGAGCTTTGTAGGATAAATATGTACTAGATCCATGAATACTCAAGTAAATGAATATGACATTGTACATTGTCACAAAGAGGAATTCAAAGTCAGGCTAATGCTACTATTTCTACATTAGAGCTAATCCCATCCATTGTATTAAACATTTCATGTTTTCAGCAATAAGATCGACAAAGGAATGCTTAAACAACTCGTGATGAGTCACCAATTCCTTATATAGCTCTAACATTTGACCATTATAATTACCTACCTAGAAGTTGTAGTGTAACTACTCTAAACAAAAAATTTCCATCACTCACAACATCACATCATGATTCTACCCATGAGAGCATAGCTACCTCAATATCATAAGACCTTGGGAAATTATGGATGGGTAAATGATTCTTCCTAGTAATATGTCTTCCACTACTACTTCTTCCTCAATCTAATCGACTAAGGATGAGTGACCTCTGCCAAGAGATGCATGACCATGTCCCAAACCTGATCAACCTTGCCGTGTAGATGATTTTGAATAAGCATGATTTATTAGAAGTAAATGGACGTACATATAGATAAATAGTTGAATCATCAAAATCAAAACTTTTTTCTTGTGGTTTGAAAAAAGTAAAAGTCTTCCAGAATTTATGCACTATCACAAAAAAATATACTATTTATCATTTAAGTGAGTCGTAATTGTGTATTTTTTGAGCATATGAAACTCTTTCTTATTATCTAAATATCATGAAACTTTGGGAATCATCTTATTTTAGTATTTTTGAGATAAAAATGATCGAAAAAACATTCCATTATTATTCATATAATTTTTGGAGTTGTTCATATATTTTTGGTTGCATATACATCATCAAAACCAAGTTATATAATCCTTTATCTAATGTTTATTTTAATTTCTCTCCACCACCCATCTACCCATTAGAGGGTGAAACTATCTTCTTGTGGCTGCCATGGGGTTGATCAATCTGTGTCCTTTCTTATTTTTTTCTTTTAGTTATTTACTAAACTTAATGGTTAAGTTTACAAACAAAATATTTATTAATCTACACCATGACCCTATCATATTCTAAAATCTATCTCCAAGCCTTAGAGAGCTCCCTTGGATTCCCCTTAGTTTTGCATATCACCACCAAGTTTTCTCAACCATGTGCCACCACCATAACCATAAAAAGTTTCCATTTTTTGCATCCTTTTCATCTCTTCTTTTTCCCTCGTTGGTTTGTCACTTTTTATTCTCCTTCCTCTCTATTTTTTTCATGGTCCGCCATGGCCATATTCACCATTGTTGGAGCTTAATCTTGCTTTCAAACTTTAATGATAAGTTCTATAGTTTTTGATTTGTGAACCAAAGGGTTCTTAGAAAATTAAAAGGGTTGTCAAGTAACTAAGGAGTGTAGAGGGGGAAATTTAGAGACAAAAGGGGGAAGCAAAAAATATGAGAGTTGTATTATAATTTTTAGATCTCCAAAATGGGTACATGATAATATATATATATATATACAGGCAGAATGAGTGAGGAGAAAGAGGGGAAAATACTATGTGCTCAAGGACAACAATGTCTCCCTATGGTTAGTATATGATTGGCCTAGCATGGAACTGTTAAGGATACCGGTTTAGGATTAGTCTAAAGGAGAATAAGTGTGCTCGAAAGGTGTAACACCCCAAATTCACTACTGAAAAATTTCGTTTAAAACGAAAGGTTTAACGGAAGCGTACAATTTAAAACCATGAATTTAGGGGTATTACCGCCACACTCAGTACCGGACCGGTTCACTTCTACCGTCCCGATACCGAGTGCTAAGGCTAGATCAAAATTTCGTGAAGTGAAACCAACAAAGCATAAGTGCATAATCAACATAAAATATCCAGGAAGGTTAAGGTGCCAACAGCAATTAAAATATCGTTAGGATTACAATTTAAGAATTCCATTCCAAAATACGAGCGTAACATAAATACGACTCAGAACATGATAAATGACAACAAAAATAACAAGATGTCCGACCGGCTCCCTCTCGGCCCCAACCAAAGTAGACTCAATACTCAGCCCCACCCGATGCCTCATAGGTGTCGTAGGCATCGAAAACCAAATCTCCTACCTGCACAAGGTCAGAGGGGCCCTCTGCTCGTGGGAATGAGCAGCACCCATGAAACGGATGATCAGTACGCTACGTACTGAGTAAGGTAACAGACGAGCTAAGGCCAACACATAGCACACAAGACCCACATTCAACACATAAATAACATACGATGACATGCATGAATAGATCTAATCACTTTCTGATGTCTTATTCTGTATTCTCATTAATGAAATAAGTCCATTTCACGCATTCTTCAATAATCCATGTGAGCACGGGGACCCCACTATTATAGCCAGTGGACCGAAAATAAAAACACAGGGCATAACGCCTCTGACCACTATTCTAACCGGTGGACCGGACTGGCCCCGCCTCAACATGGTGTTCCACTGTAAGTACTTAGTATTTTTCCCATGGTTTAACTTATTTACTTTGGGTCTATCGAGCCGAGGCCCCCACTATTATAGCCGGTGGACCGGAACGAAACGCACAGAGCAGAACGCCTCTGACCACTATTATAGCCGGTGGACCGGAACGAAACGCACAGAGCAGAACGCCTCTGACCACTATTATAGCCGGTGGACCGGAACGAAACGCACAGGGCAGAACGCCTCTGACCACTATTATAGCCGGTGGACCGGAACGAAACGCACAGGGCAGAATGCCTCTGACCACTATTATAGCTGGTGGACCGGAACGAAACGCACAGGGCAGAACGCCTCTGACCACTATTATAGCCGGTGGACCGGAACGAAACGCACAAGGCTCAGCTCAACAGTCTTTCGCTTTACGTTATTAGTGTCTTATTGAATCACACATCACCCTTGACATGCATGCCAATAACATACTACTATTTGCCTCTCAAGCGGGCCCGCCTCATATGTTGAGACACTTACCCTTTTCTCACACCCGACATCCATCCCCCGTAGACTAGGGCATAGTGACATATAGTAAGGCACGATCTCCAAGAATATAGACTACCCCGACACATATGATATCGACTCCGTATGTCCTCATCCCTCTAGGGTTCCTCCTCGGAGAACCTAGTCGGACCTATGTGGCCCAACTCTTTCTTACTTACCCAGATGTTACTTTGTTCTCTATCTCGCGCCTAATATTTATTATGAAACTCCCCAAATGTATTACCTTATTTCCCAAGTTCACGTGTGACCGACAAAACCCTAATTGGCCCCCCAAACCCTAGCACTTTACTTCCTCAATAAGTAATCTCCCTCTTTCACCCCAAATCTCTCCTCTCCTTTAGAAAACCCATACTCCCCCTTTATATAAGTGAACTCTCACTCTCAACCCCACACTCCATCCTTCCTTGATCATTTTTACCCTTGTACCCCTCAGTTTCCTCATTTTCTACCAAAACCCTAATTGGGTCCCTTAGACACCCTTACATCGATCCACGTAAAATTTTGCACCCGAGTCCCCAATGGACCCGTAACTTTGACATTATCTTACTTACTTCCTAAATCAACTTTCCTCACGTAAGATTCATTCCCATGTATAATTTAAACACTCCATGCAGACTCTCCAACACCCACTCACACACAAAACCCTAATAAGGCCTCTTATACACCAACTAATGTGCTATTGTTCATACTAAGTCTCCAATCCTTCCAAGACTCTCCCAAGCTCTTACTTACAACCCAAATCAACTTTTCCCACGTAAGGATTACGCCCATGCAAGGTCTAAGCCCCCCATGCAAACTTTCCAACATCCACTTCCCCGTTGTTCTTTCATTATCATTTCATGCTACCTAAAACCCTAGCATGCATGTCCTAGAGGGCCATAACAAGTCACATCATCAACATCATACATATAATGTCATGCTCATGTCATGGAAGCACATACAACATACCTCCATCTCCAAGCTACGCTACATATAAGACAAGTTATCCACAAATCATATAATACATGGCATAGCATGGCATATACAACATTCAACACATCCATGTCACACATAACACAAGGCCATTAGCTTCGTCCTTACCTAGGTAGGCACCAGGCTTGGAGCACGCTCCTCTAGCTCCTTAGGGATCGGATTGGGGTCACCTATAAAAGGGGAAAAAGCTAAGTATTAGTTTCCCTTATAATTACTATCAATCCTCATTCTAGTTTAAGGTTAGGGTTTTTATTACTAAAAAGAGTTTTATATAAAAACTAGGGTTTTTACCTCAGAATTAGTATACTAAATATTAGTAGTCAAAATATGTTTATTTTTAATACCTATTGTTACACTTATATTATTAGACCCATTAGCCCTATTTTTATAGCATTAGTGTTTGCTAGACATAGTTAAGTAATGGTAATAATGGTAATGGTAAACTACTAATAGTGATACTTATGTTGGTGTTAGTATTAAAATACTACTACAATGGTTGCAATAACAACGAGCTAACACTCCTAGGGGTAGTCATGATAAAAGTCGTATTTTGAATAAATAATATAAGGGCTCCCATATTTTGTCACCCTAATAGAATTAGCATATGGGTAATATCAATAATAGGATGACACCAATGTTAGAGATATTAGGTCTGGTAAAACTCTATTACGCAGTTACAATACTTCACATAAGGTTGGGTTAAATAGTAAGAACACTAACAGTGGTAGTAATCTTAGCGATAGTATTAATAAAAATAATAACACTAACCCTAATGGTTAATTATGTTGAAATCTAGGGTTTTGAGAAAGATTATGGCTTGTAAGAAAATAACACTCTTAGGATACAGAGATTAATAGTGGTAACAACAATAATAAAAGTAATAATAATAGTAGTATTAGAAATGCCAATAATGAAGAAAATGGTATTAGCCCTAAGTTAAGTATAATAGGGTTTAGGGTTAGAAGGGGTGATAGTATGATAGCATTAAGGATAATACAGAAATGGTATTAGTAAATAAGTTAATAATAATAATAATCATAACAGTAATATTAATAATAATAATAATAATACTAATAATAAGTGTAATAATAATAATAATAATAATAATAATAATAATAATAATAATAATAAGTGTGATAATACTAATATTAGGTATAAGCCACTATAGGTGGCATAAGAGGAGGGTTTTAGGGTTCAGGTGAGTGGAAGACCACCTGAGAACGGTGGTGGTCCGGCGGCGGCGGCGGCGGCGGTGGAGGAGGAGAAGAGGGAAAAGGTGGGGAAAAGTGGTTAGATGGGAGGAGGAAAAAGGAAGCTAAGTGTGGGGGAGGAGACAACAGGGAGAGGGGAGTGGAATGAGGGTGGTGGCGTGAGCAGGGAGGCGGCGCGCGGTGGTGGACGCGGCAGCCGAAGGAGGAGGAAGGTGGTGGAAATGGTGGAGGCCGGTGGAGAAGGAAGCAGGGGGTAAGGAGGGTATGGGCAGGTAGGGGAGGACCTGCTGGTCACTTTGGGAGGTGGAGCGGGGGTTAATTACGGCGGAGGTGGCGGCAGAGGGCGGCGCAAGGCGGCAGTGGCGTTTTTCGGGGTGGCACCTTCGCACGATTGTTGTGGCTCGTGCGGGGTAGGAACGGAGGCAGCGACGGTTTGGTTGCGTGGAGGGTGGTGCAAGGGTTGGTTCTGGGGGTGTTTGGATCGTCGGCGTTAGGCAGCGGCGGCGGACGACTTGTCTAAAGGGGCGGCGGCAAGAATGGAGGGTTTCTGGGTTTCGAAATCAAAACCCAGATTAAGGATGCTCATTAGGTATTTATAGGCCGATTGAGGTGGGCAATGACAAGGGGAAGAAGACAAGCGGTGGCAGGTACCAGGCATGCCGCCCGGTGGCGGCAGTCGAGGCGGTTCTGCCATGGCAGGGGCGTCGGGGTCGAGGGAAGAGGAAAAGGGAAAGGGGCAGGTCGCTCGGAAGAGGGGAAAAAGGCCGGTTGGGGTTGAATTGGTGTAAGAAAACGACGGGAGAGGGAAAGTCAGGGTGGCCGGCCGTTGCAGGCGGCTGCCGGCAGGTGCAGCGGTTGCAGGTCGGGGTACGGTCACGCAGGAGGAAGAAGAAAAGGGAAAGGGGTGGACCGGCGGTCCAGGGAAAAAGAAAGGAGAGGGAGAACCGACCGGTTGGCAACGGTTACTTCCTGCTAATTGAAACGCGGAGTTTAAGAGGATATCGGGGCAAAACTCTGCGTCGCGCCTTGCGATGCGGGCTGGACGCGCTGGGCCACGGGGGAAGGAGAAGGGAGGGAAAAGGGAAAGTTGGGCCGGGCGAGGCCCAACCGGCGGGTAAGAAGAAAGGAAAAAGAAAAGGAAGAAAAGGAAAAGGAAGAAAAAGGGAAATGGGTTTTTTTTTTGGTTTTGGATTTTGCATAAATTATTTAGAATATTTTTGGGTTATTGAATAAAAATATTTAGAAAATAATAATTAATTCCTTTTTAGCTTAATTTAGGTTATTTTAGATAAGTTTCCTTAACTTCCATGTTAATTAGGAAAATACCCTAATTTTTTTCCAATTAAATTCTTTATTATTTTCCTCCTAACTTACCTTAATTGATTCCCTATATTTTAAGTAAATGAATTTATATGCTTAATTCCCTACTAATTCCTTATTTGGCCAAAATTTCGGAACTTAGGATTTTGGGATATTACAAAAGGTTTATGCCTTACTCTCATTCTTTGATCCAGCATTCTAAAGGCCCGGTAATGCTATTTTGGGAAAGACCCATGTTCTTACTCTCTTCAAAATTTCATCCATTGCATTTAGTCACTCCCCTAAGGTGGATAAGATAAACTTAAATGAATTTGTCGATGGCCAAACACATCTACTATTTTCATCGAATAGATTAACTTGGCTTTGGTTATATTACCGATGTTCATAACTATCCTAATAAAACAAATAATAATTACATCCTAAAAGGTCAGCGGTTAGTTTAATTCATTTATATGCATGCCAGACATAATACCAATAGGGAGAAATAAAGCTATTCATAAAAGATCATCAGACATTTACAGATAAAGTTTCTAGAAAAGGCCAATGGGAAGCACAAATAAATTTACACAGAAAAGATTGCTGGGAGACATAAAAAAGGTCAAAAGGAAAAGATCATTGGACACCATACATATACAATATCAAATAATGGTAGTCTTACTTATTTATATATAGTCCATATGGATGTCTTAGTGAGAGAAAAAGTAAAACTATGCAAATTTCATTAGTTTTCTTATAATTCAAATTATTACTTTTGATACAAAATAAGTTAGTATCAAAAGTTAGTACCAAAATGAGGCTTGTTGAATATACCTCATCTTTATTACCCCTATGAATTTAAATTGGAGGAGAAAACTTTAAATAATGACCACATGATTGCTCTAATAGTTATTATAAAAGTAAAAGAGGTTCTAGGTCTTTGAAGACCATTCATTCTGACACCACTATTTTGCATAAAAATGTTAAAATTAAAACTCAATTTAACATTAAGTCTTATCCAAAGGTAAGATTATCAAGATGATTATGTCAATAATGAATACAAATTCTTTATCTTTCCCATAAAAATGATGTAATTTTGATCATCCCAAATCATTACATATATACCCCATCACTTACACATTTTCCCTTCAACTATCTTTAACTTTGTTCTCCATATCTCCAAACCTAAACCTTCATATCTCCATTTATATCCTATTATAAAGCACTGTCCACACTACTTTTATGCTCTTCTAAGTAGAATAATTCAACATCACTTGCTTCTTGATGGTAATCGAACTTGTGAAGTACATGTTGTGTCCACACTAACCACTAGTCTTTTTGAAACTTTTGGTGAATCCCTACTCTTTTAAAGGATCTTTTCCTCAAAAATCTTCATAACTCTTCTATTTCCCAATCTTCAACTAAATCCATTACACCTTCAATTTCTCCTTTCCTTTTTGTTATCTTTGATGAATCAGTTAATAATGAACCCTTCTATAACACCGCCAAAATTTACACCTTTTTTTTAAACAATACTTATAAATTAAACTGTAAATTTTGGGGATGTTACCGCCACACTTAGTACTAGATCGGTTTACTCCTACTGTTCTAGTACCAAGTGCTAAGGCTAAGAGAACACTACAATAACATCATTAATAATCCAAATTCATAAATACGAGAATCAGAGTATGCATAAGTCTTACACAAACCAAATTACGAGAATTAGTTTTTCAAGGAAAGAGATAATTATAATAATAAAATTGTTTCCGAAGTGATAATCATGAATAAGGAAAATAGGGATAATAATATCATATGGAAAGCCAGCCACGTCACTCCAGATACTGATCCAACCCAATCATCACTCGGCCCGACCTGATGTCCCATAGACATCAATGGCATCATAGAAAGCGTCACCTACCTGAAACACGTCAGATGGGCCTTTTGCTCGTGGGAATGAGCATCACCCATAAAAGGAGTGATCAGTAAGCTACATACTGAGTAAGGTAACCGAGCACTAAGTCCAATACATAAGCACATAAAATCATGTAGGATAATAATCAACTTACATATTCAAACCCACACATATGATACATAAAAGCTTACAGAGAATTACACAGCTTATAATCATCAAGCCAACACATAAGGCCCAAAAAGCCCCAGATTAATTATTTAATCATTCTTTTATCGAAGGTCGATACACACCATGCATTTTTATCAATTCCATGCGAGTATAGGAACACCCCACTATTATAACCGGTGGGCCGGTCACACATAGAACATCATGCCCTAACTACTATTATTACCGGTGGATCGGTCACAAATAGGGTCAAACCCTAACCACTATTATAACCAGTGAATCGATCACATATAGGGTAAAAACCCTAACCACTATACCTAACCGGTGGATCGGTTCGGTTCCTGCTCGCATAGTGTTCCATTATAAGTAATTAATGGCTTTTACTTGCCTTAGCAAAACCCTAGTTTATTTTCATTGAGATCGGGATCCCCCACTATTATAACCGGTGGGCCGGTCACACATAGGACCTCATGTCCTAACCGCTATTATAACCGGTGGATCGGTCACATATAGGGTCAAACCCTAACCACTATTATTACCGGTGGATTAGTAGCACATAGGGTAAAACCCTAACCACTATTCCTGACTGGTGGATCGGCTGGTCCTGTCTCAATATCTTCCACTTTAAGTAATTAATATCGTAAGTATCTTATTCACAAGCTTAGACCCAGACATGCATGACTGCCTTCTATAGTTCTCATCCTCCAACCCTAGTTATTCACTCCATACCATGGTAGCCACACAAACCCTGACTCCTATGCAACCATTACTCTCACATGCAACCTTAGCTCCATGTAAACCCTGGTTCCCTTACAAAACCTTAAAACCACCTTACGACCTTGAAATCACCCTAATACCACCATGCAAACACTACTCCATGTAAAGCCCTACTACTCTATGCAAAACCCTAACACCATGCAAACCCGAGTTCCCATGAAAACCCTAACTCCACGTAAACCACACTTCTATGCAAACCCTAACTCCACGTAAACCACACTTCCATGCAAACCTTAACTCCTATGCAAACCCTAATACCATGCAACATAATACCCCCATCATTATTTTACAACCCTAACATGCATGTCTTATGGCCACATTATTCCACAATAATAACACAATTATACATATAATTCTCATGCCACCATTTATTCACACCAACATACTTCATCTTCATAATCATGTTGCATTCATAACAATTATACAATATACACATGAAATACACTATAATTCATATCACATAGCATGCGTAGCATAAAATCACATATTACACATGTGGTCTTAGTACCCCTTACCTAAAATGCCACCGGTCTTGGAGCACACTCCTATATCACTTGAGGACTTTGACTGGGCTCACCTATTATAGGAAAAATAATAGAATTAGGTTCATTCCTAAAAATAGTAGCAATTTCTAACTTATACAAAGATTTGACTTTTAATTAAAATAATACTATACTAAAATTAACTATACAAAATACTACTAAAAATACTAATAAAAGACTATCATAATTTAAAATGAAGAGGTGATATAAGGGCTTCTACCCTTCCCCAAAATAATGTTATTAAAGATGATGATGATGATGATGATAATAATAATAATAATAATAATAATAATAATAATAATAATAATAATAATAATAATAACAAACTATTAGTAATAATAGTAATATTAATAGAAATCTTAATAATAATAATAATATATGCCTTAAAATTACAAGGTGGAGTTTCGATCACCCCTAAATAATGAAATACTATTCTATAATATTAATAATAATATTAATAACATATAATAATATTAAAATAATAAAGATAATAATAATATTAAAAAATAGTAATAATAATACTAAAAAGCATATGTGCGAATACTAATAACATAATTAAGGTCTCAGCCCTTCTAGAATAATTAACAATAATAATAAAAATAATTATACTACTACTACTACTACTACTACTACTAATAATAATGGTAATAAAACATATAATAATTCAAATAATACCTAAAATTTGAAACTAATAAACCTAATTATTTTATTCCTACGCTCTACCCTGCAAAGAAAATTTAGCATTAATATTCCATCTAATAATAATAATAATAATAATAATAATAATAATAATAATAATAATAATAATAATAATAATAATAATAATCGAATAACCATTAAAATTTGAAAAAAAAATAGAATAAATGTAAATAAATATAAAATAAGGGCTAAGAAGGTCTGGGGTTTCACCTTGAGTCAGTGGGGATGGGTGGCACCGGCGGTGGTGCACAGCGGTGGCCGGAAAAGGAGTCTAAGAGGGAAAAAGATGAAGAAAAAGAGGTAAAGAGAAGGGGAAAAGAGAAAATAAGGTTATGGTTTGGTGGAGGAGAATTAGAAGAAGTTTTTGGGTGGTGCAAAAGGCAATAGAAGTGGCGGAAGTGGTGGCAGATGGCAGATTAAAGGTTGTGGGGTACAGATTTTTGAGAGAGGGACAGGAGATTTCGCACGGCTATGGCGGCTCGTGAGAGAAGAATTGAAGGGTGTGGAGAGCTTAGTTAGCTAGAGTGAAATGCAAGGAAGAATTTGGGATGCAGCGGTAGCGGTGAGGTTGGCTATCTACGGCGGAAGGCTCGTCTGAAGACAAGGTGGCACACGGTTATCTCTTAGAGTTTTCGGGGAGGAAAAGTTTCGAAAACGCTCAAATTGAGGCTATTTATAGTGGTTAGAGGGAATGGTAGGGTTTTGGGGGTTGGCAGGAGGGTATTCTATATTGGGTTTGGGACAGCTGGAGGCGGTAATCGGCCGATGAAAGATTTGGTCGGGTTCAATCCTCTGAGAGAAAATAGGGAGAGAACAAGCGGGAGTTGAGGATAACCGATCATGCCAAGCTAATATGCGAGTCAAAAGGGATAAAATGAAGGGGGAATTGGCCAGTCAAAACCCTCGTGGCTGGAGGTTGCAGGCTCGACGACGGAGGGGAAAAGGAGGAAGAAGGAAGGATGGGGGTGAACCGGGGGCCGGGAGCAAAAAGGAAAAGAGGGGAATCGGGCTGGTTTGGCAACAGTTAGATTTTCATTAAATGAGATGCAGCGTCTCAGAGGAATAAGGGACGAAACGCGGAGTCAGAATGTCGTAGGAAGAAGAAAGAAACGGCGCTAGGCCGCCGGAGAAGGAAGAAAAAGAATAAGAATTGGGCTACGCTCAGGCCCAATCTTGCGGAAGAAAAAGAAAAAGAAGAAAAGAAAGAAGAAGAAAGAAAGAAAAAGGAAAAACAAGAAGGAAAAAGGAAAATTTAAGTGGTTTGGGGTTAAATAAATTAATTAGAATATTTTGGGTATTTAGAATAAAAATATTTAAATAAAATAATAATAAATCTCCTTTTTAGGCTATTTTAGGGTTTTTAAAATATTTCTCCTAAATTCCTTTTTAATTAGCAAAAAACCCAAATTTTCCTTTATAAAAATATTTATAAATTCTTATTAATTTTCCCTAAATAAATCCTTCCTATTCTAAATAAAATAATTAATTCCGTAATAAATCCTTATTTAATTATTTTTCCTAAAATAAATATTTTTGGGGCATTTCACCTTCATTACCTTTACCTCTTTCTAATCCTCCCCCTTTTTTCAATATGTCTTAACTTTTCTTATTTAACTCAAACACTCTTCTTCTGAGAAATATTACTGAAGATTAGATTGAGCATTTTTAAATGAAATAGTATATTACTTCTTCCCTTACTTTAATCTGGCTAACCCCTTTATATGGAGCCAATAATCCACTAAACAGGTGTATAATTTTATATGCTGAGGTACTTTACATTGGTATTCATTTTCTCTTAAATTTTTTTGGCTTAGCCTTGCTTAGTTCATTCTCAACACTAGGAGAATGGTGATGGGCTTTTTTTGTTGCAATTTGTTGGAAGTCAAACTAATAATGGATTTGTTCAAACAATTCTTTAAATTTCTAAATCATTTTTCAACCTCAGGCTTCTACTTCATTCAAACTATAGGGAAAAATGTTTATCAAATAACCTCAATCTTTTGATAATGAGTGGAATTCACAATATTTCTTCTTCTAGTGTGATTCTGAGTGGAATCTAATAGGGTTAGCTTAGCCCAGATATTAGAGAGTGTCCACTTTTTTCTCTAGAGTTGGAGCCTATGTGGACAAATTTGACAAGTTTTTGCAATATGGGTGCATCATAAATAACAATGAAGTCATGAATGATCCCTTCAATCTTAGGAATATAGGTATAATTTTAGATGTTGGTCGGTTTCATGTCCTTCTTTCATTATTTTCATTCATTCAATGATTTAATCCATCCATTAGCTTATGGAATCATCCTACTTAAAATTTTACAGATTGTAACGTATGGAAGGCTCAATAAAAGTCTTCCTCCCCTGGTTTATTTAAGGATATAAAAAAACCCACTATTTATCCTCTTAGCAGAGCATATATTATTAGGGTGATCAAGTAAAAGGTATAGATTCCATTGACATATCACTACCATGTTTATCCATAATCACATTATAAGAGCTCTTTTCCCTTATTATTTTCTCAGGAAAGTAAATAAGTTGCAAAGCCTAATCTTAAAGAACCAAAGAAGAAAGCAACATCAAACAAGGTTAGTAATACTAGTGCTTTTGTAAATGTATTAATTAGTGACTCAATCTTGAGTATGCTAGTTGTTTTCACAAAACTTGTTTTGTTTCTGTCATGGTTGGCTATATGATTTATGTTTCTTTATAATTAATTTATAATCTTTAAGAGGAAGGACTAATCAATTTAATTCAAAAGTTTCAACACCTAAGAAGATTCTAAAGTCTTTGTCTGGTCACCCCAAACATTCATTTTCCCCACTCAATATTGGCCTTTTTTGTTATCACCAAAACTAGAAGATGGTATTGTCGAGCCTCTTTAGAAACTAACCTAAAATAAAGGAAATAAGCTAATCAGACCCTCCTTGAAGGAACCTCAACTTCATTTTCTCTAGACCCACATTAAAGAGGCTATCATACTTGAATAAGGGGATAATGATGATGAGGAAGTGACAAGAAGAGGAACCAACACCATTATTCCCCCCCCAATCAGAGGCAAGCACAAGTTCTAGTGTGACCTCAAAAACATCTATTGGACCATTGGGTGCCGATAGTACTACTCCTACTCTATTATGTTGAAGACTACTCCTTTGGTTGTCATCCTAAACAAAAACTATAGGTCTCAAGCTGAATCAGGCGATAATGTTATGCCAGGAAAAAAGGATTGTCGATGGCTTAAGGATAATAAATTTATTAATATCTAACTTGAACCTTACCTTTAAGGTAGAAACTAAATCATTACTTCATATATGTAATAATATTAATGTAGTAACTTTATTAACTTTTCACGTATTATTTATAACACTTATTTTAGAGAAAGAAGATTTTTTTTTTATCATTTTTCTTGGAGTACTAGAAGTTTTTGATGGGTAGAGTTGAGAATAATGAACTTAAAAGTGCTCATTCAACCTTGAAAGTTCAAAATGAATCTTTTTAGGCTAAAATGTCAAAATTGGAAACCAAGAAGAAAAAATTGAAGTCTACTTCACTTGATGCATATTTTTTCAAAGTTCAAGTTGCTAGTTAAAGGGATGCATGCAAAAAGGAAGGAGATCATCTAAAACTAAGATTGAACTACTGAGGGTCAACATTATCCATTGGGAAGGCACTCTTCAAAAAGAGAAACTGATCAGCTAACTTCTCTGAAGGAAAAATGGTTCGTGGATACTAACAAGGTATTAAAGTATTCTTATATACTTAGAGCTACCCAAAAAGACAATAATGTCCTTATAGGGAAGGTAACTAGATTTATGGCTAAGTACTCAAAAATGGTAAGAAATTTAGAGGAGCATTAGATTGAGGCCAAGAAATTATCTAAATAAGTTAATGAGAAGGATTTGGTTAAGAATGTAGAGCTAAAGCACCTCTTGAAACAAATTTCCAAGGCCAAGCATGAGATCAAGTCATGTTATAAATATATGAATAAACTCAATAAGAAATCCGATGTTAACACAAAACTGAGGCATACCCATGAGAACTATTTGGAAAGTGAAGAGTTTCCACATTATGAAAAATAGCTTTAGTTTCATTGGTAAAATTATGGTGCCTTTGTGTGTATGCCCAATTTAAGACCTTACTAGAGCATTCCATATTGTAGATGAATAACATATAGTTATACTATGGTAAAGATTTCATAGGCATTCCATTTCCTAAATATTTTGGGGAAGTCAAGGCTACTAGTGAAGAAAAAAATAACTCTAAGAACACCTTCTTTATAATGTAATTTGTTAAAGATCCATTTTTACTAATGTAATTTGTTCATGCCTTCTTTATATAATATGAATTTAAAAAATTTATTTATCCTTCTTCATATTTAATCTTGTTCTATCTCTTCACTAATGCCAAGGCTAAAATATATTTGTAATAAGAAGACTAAAATGATGAAATATTGTTGTAATAAGAAGAATAAATATCTAGAAGGCACACATTTATTTTTATTATACTTTGATGGTGGGAAACCAAAGTAGTGTATGATCTAGTTGTAAATGGATGATCAAACTAAAAAGGCCAACCAAACCCTTCAACATTGGGCTTAGTGGCCCATACCCGTATCTATACCTAATAAGAAAGTTTGTACCTGAATGGATATCCATTAACACATCCATATTTCTATCCATTAGATATTTGTTATTCGGTAGATTATCCGTTTATCCGTTAATGAATGTTATCCAATAGATATATCCATAGTCTAATGAATAAGCCTATTTACAATTAAGCTAAATAAAAATTTTAACCTTAGTTTATACTATATTTATTTTAAAATTATGGATAAAGGGGTAACTATATATTGGGAAACGGGTATGGATATGGATATGGGTATAAGCACAAGTATGAATATGGATATGGGTACAAGCATAGGTACGACTATGGATATTCAATACCTGTATTCGTATCTAAATTCGATAGATTTTTTTTTCATATATAACTGCATCCATATCCATTTAAGTATCCACTAGGTTTCAGATAACATTTGCCCCATTGATATCTCTACACAGGAGACTTGGCTTAGCTAATAGGAAACACTTCTAGGTGTTCCATAATGACTTGGTGGCCTTGGTACCTTAACCAAGGATGCACCTTAAAAATTTTTGGCTTAGTGAGTGAAAGCACATTAGTTTTTCATCCCACCAGGTGTGCTCTTGAGCTTAGTGAGTGAAAGAAAACCTTTCTTTTATCTCACCAAATGTGCCTATCTTTAATTTTGGCTTCTTTGAGGGCTTATATATTGAGTCTCAAACTTAGAGCATATAACCATGTGTACTTGTATTCAATGCTCAATAACCTCTTTGATTTAATGGCTTGCATATTGAGCCTTGATATTGATGAGTGAAATCATTTTAGGTACTTTCATCTCACTAAGTGTGCTCATCTTCAATGCTAGACAACCTTGACGAGGGATTATAGATAGAAATTAGTGAATGACCTCTTTGTGATAAGGCTTATAGATAGAAATTAGCCAGTGGCCTCTTTATGAGAAGGTATACAACTTTCATGACTTTGTGAGAAGGCTTACTTATTAAATTTTATTGATGACTTCATTTTTGAAGCTTACGTAATGAACTCTATTGATGAACTTTTTATTTGAGGGCTTATATATTGAACTTTTGTTGATGGTTTCATTGCGAGAGGGCTTACAAATAGAACCCCACCGTTTTGTTGTTCACAAACATATTTAATACAAAATTCATGTTTTTAAAACATTAATAAATGATAAAATTTAATTTCTTTTCCTTTATTAGCATATCAATCAAAGTAATTACATTCAAATGTGACAAAGATCATCATCGAGTAAAAATTAAACAATATTACAAATAATATTTTCTTAAATTTTTTTATATTCCAAGCATTTGCAAGATACGTTCTCTCTTCATTAGCTAACATAAATGTTGCCAGCCCAACTTGCTCCTTGACTTGGTATGGACCTTCCCATTTAGATTTTGAGTTACCTCAGTTGCCATTACTTTGGAATTCTACTTTTCTTAAATCCCAATATCTTACTCTTATTGAGTAAGCTTGACTCTTTTATTGTAATATTTAGTTAATTATTGTTTGTATTAAGCAAGTTGCATTTGATACACTTCAAGTAAGTATTTCTCAATTTTCAAGGCCTCTTCATTGCTTTAAGGATCATATTGGGTGATTCTATATGATCATTCTTCTATTTCCACCGGCATAACTATATCTACTCCAAAGACTAAACTAAAAGGTGTTTCACTTGTTGGGTTCTTTACAGTTTTCCGAACAACCCATATTATTCCTAGAATATCATTTACCCATCCTTTGTTGCCCCTATTCAATTGGCATCTCAACACTCCTAATATTTCTTTATTTTTGCATTCAATGTGCCCATTACACTAAATTATCTAGTGAGGAAATATTTCTTGCTATACCAAGTGCCCCATGAGAAAAGAGCATTCAATTTAGTTTGGATATGGATGAACTATTGAAGTAATCAACAATCAATTACCCAGTCTTCACAAAGTTATTTATACTTATTATTTAATTATTTGCCATTATTTGTTATAATTTCTTGTGGTACTCTAAAATTACAAAAAATAAAAAATAGTTCCACTTATACAATTATTATTCCACTAAATTCCATTTTCCTATCTCTCACTGGCATATATTATTTTTCTAAAAAAAATTGCCATTTACTTTTTTGTGATTTGTGCTAGGGCCTATAACTCTACCTATTTTGTAAAGTAATTTGTATCAGCAATGTTAAATATTTTTTGGATAATGCCTACACTCAGTATGTTAGTTTGAAATACATCATGTAAAAGTATATAAATGATTAATGATATTTTATTTGAAGTTTCATCATTATTGGGGCTAAGTGGTCCAAAAATATTGACCCCTCAAACATTAATTGGCCACAACCTTAAAATTATTTTTAACTTTAAAGTAGGGATATTTTGAGTGAGAGCAAAATTTTGATATGTTAAGCGTTGACGTATTGTTGCCTCAAGATCCTAATACATCGTTTTCCAATAGCAACCTTGGTGTAGAGTTTTAGCTGAGAGAGATATGGTAACTTTGTATAAGTAACATATTCTCTTGTGGACTTCATTAAGTAGTTTTTGTCTAATTACACAAGGTACACACTTTAGCACTAACATTGTCTATGAGCATCCGAACAGATTTCTATTAGTAACAAAGTACTTTGCAAGCCTTAAGCTCAAAATATTTATTTTGTTTATGAGCTAAGCTATTTATTCTAGGAAGCTTGTTAATTCATTCATCCACTCATTTGGCATTGATATTTATTCAATGTCACGCTACTCACCTTCAAGATTACTCTTACTCACCAACTATACTATCATATATTCCACTTTAACTATTGTATTCGATGAAGAAGTACCAGATGAGGCTAACCTTGCCAAAGAATTAGCTATCAGATTAGCCTCCCTTTGTTCTTGAGCTATTTTGGTAGATAAAAAATGTTTTATTACTTTGATTAGGTTCCCTAGTTAATTTTCCATGGTAGGAACCTTTAATTTTTACAACTTGTTATATGACTTGATGACCAGTGATGAGTGACTACATAGTTTGATTTTTTCAACCCATAACCCTTGAGTTATTTTGAGTTCAACTAAAGTAGCTTTGTACTCAGCTTCATTACTAGTGGAAACAAAGTCAAATTGTATTGAATATTCAAAAAATAGACTATTTGTATCATTTAATACTACACAAACCCCAACATCTAAACCGTTGATTCCCTATAGATATATAGAGTCCATTCCCCTTTCTCTCATGGAACTAATGACATATTTGGCTCAACTTCAAATGAACATTTAATAATGAAATCAACTAGAGCTTAGCCCCTAATGGTAGGTCTTCGTTGATATTGAATGTCATATCTACTAAATTTTGTGTCCAAGACCATCATCCCAAAATTCTTAGGTTTATGAAAAATAGTTCTAAGAGAAATATTAGTAAAAGGTATAATAGAGTAGGAACATAAATAAGGTTTTAACTTTCTTGAGGCAATAATCAAAGCATAAAATATCTTTTCCAAGTTGGAATAATGTTACTCAATTTTATTGAGCACCTTGATAGTGTAATATATAGGCCTTTTCACCCTATCCTTAATGTCTTCCCTCACAAGAATAGAAGAAATAGCCATTGCTAATGTTATGATGTAAACGAAC
Source organism: Tamarix chinensis (assembly GCA_030549775.1). Taxonomy (NCBI): domain Eukaryota; kingdom Viridiplantae; phylum Streptophyta; class Magnoliopsida; order Caryophyllales; family Tamaricaceae; genus Tamarix; species Tamarix chinensis. Next base: position 56,052,455 of record CM060177.1, on the reverse strand, counting down.
TATACCTCTCCCACTACTAGGGTTGTTAGGGTTGGCATCTTATATAAATGGCTTTCAAATCATCATTTAATTTCTAGCAATATTCTATCCATTAAAATTATCTTTTTCTTGTAGAAGCAAAAAAATGGCAGACTCTTATTTACACATCTCGATAAGAATCAATGTAATGTAGCCAACTTTTCCATTAGTTGCTAAATATCATTCTTCCCCATCGAAGGTTGCATATCCAAAACTGTGGCAACTTTATCTAGATTTACATCTATGCCCCTATTTAACACCATAAATCCAGAGAATTTTCCCTCCCTAACTCTAAATACACATTTGGTTAGATTTAACTTCATTATTTATCTTCTCATACTATCAAAAATAGGATAGAACTCCTACTTTTCACAATCATGCCATCCATATTAGCCTCTATTTGCTTTCCTATATATCCATGAAATATATGTTGAACAACCTTTGGAAAGTAAACAACCATTATACAATAATAAATCCCATAGTCTATGATGAAAGTGGTATTCTCTTGATCAACATCAACAAGTTTGATTTGATGATACCTATAGAATGCATCCAATCAGATAAATTTTTGAAGTCGACACACATTCTCCATTTCCTCTAAGTCATACAAGCATCTTTCTTGTTTGTGAGAAAAGTCAACAACTCCTCTTTATCAACATCACTAATATTATTGTCTATTATTATCTTTTGTTTTGTTTCCCCAAACTACTTCTCTTCTACCTTTATAGTATCTAGGATGCCAACTATAAGACCTTAAAATTTTATTTAGTCTTAATCTTGATTAATCAATATTTTAACCTAATAAAAATTCTAATTCCAAGTTTGTAATACCCTATCTTTTTGTGAAGTTTTTTAAATGAGAAGTTATGGTATTTATCATGAATCGATAGTGCTTGATTTTGATTTGGAACAATAATTGAGTTTGAGCAAAACTTGGATTTGAATAAGCTTTGAAAATTGAATGAACCAATCAAGTGGATTGATTGACTGGTCCTATGAACCAATCAATTGGTTCATTATTTCAGCCAAAGGGTTTTTTTTGGCTAAACTAATCAATTTGTTTAGAGAACCAATCAACTAGTTTGTAGAATAGTCAACTGATAGGCTAAACCAATCGACTAGTTTGTTGAGCTGAGTACATTTTTAAAACTCAAATTTTTAGGAAAAACTTCTTATACCAAAATAGAACCTTGATAATCATATTCCAAGTTGTTATTTAAAGATTCTTAACGTTTCTTATCATTCATTTGGCCCAAGCTTCTACCTTAAATTGATTCAAGGGTTTGATTTGGACAATTAATGGGGATGGTGACCTCAACTTTGTCTTTTTCTACCTTTATCCTTTGCACACCTTTGGAATCGTTGATTTAATTTTTAGATGTGTCTTTGCTTATCTAAGATATTCCTTCCACACTAATTGTTCATTTCCTCTCTTGTGTTTGACATTTTTGGGCGAATTCGATATGTATTTTTCCAAAAATCATCATTTCAGCTCTGGAACGGGGGTATATCTATCTTTGACAAAATCTTCCCATTTGGCTTAAATTCAAATGGTATAAATTAGTATTTTGATCTATCCCTAACCATACTTGTCCTTGTACTAATTTTTTGACTCTAAATAGCCCTAATCACCCCTTCCACTCACCTTTCTTTCAACCACCAAAATATTCCAATTCTCTCTAACCTTGTGTTCTTTCTCTCAAATTTGAGCTTAGTTTATATTTATTTTTTCTAATTTTCTAATCCTTTCTCTAGCTCTTTCTTGTTTATCTTTAAGTGAGGGAGGGTTAGATTTAGGAGGATGTTGATTCTCTATTTTAGCAAAAATTTCCTATGTTTTCTCTTAGGTTTGGTAAGTTTTTCTCTTCTAATTTAAATTCTAAGTTATAAAATATATCAGTGAATTTATGAAGCTTTAACTTCTATTTTTCAAAGGTTTTAAAGTTGAAAATCTTCCAAGTTGATTTTTTGATAAAGTTTTTCTTGAACTAAGTTGATTTTACTTCTAAAATGCAACCTAGTTAACCATGTGATGTGGTGTATTCCTTAAAGACATAATTATATTAGGTTGCTTAAGAATTTGATTTTAGATTTATACATGTTGATTAATTTATAAATCCTGAGAAAAAGGCATGATTTTAGTGAAATTAGGTCAATTTGATTAATTGGAAGTATGTTTTTGTTTATGAACTAATGAAGCATTGGTATGATGCTATGGTATTATTTTTTTTTGATGTGGTAGGATTTTTTAGGGTAAATTGCATGAAAATGTATGTTTTGTACTATTTGGGGACACATTCATTACTATTTAAGATAAACCAATGGATCAGTAGGTCTACAAGAACCTTGGTTTATTCTCTATTTAAACCCATTGATTGGTATGGAAAAATCAATTGGATGGTCTCTAAAACGTTAACTAGTTTAGCCGAACCAATTGACCAATTCAAGGAAAACTTAGGTTTGGCTGGGCCAAACTAATAACCTGGTTGGGCCAAACAATTGCCCAGTTGGTAAAATTGATCAACTGGTTAGGCCAATCTAGTCAACTAGTTTGTCTAGATTATATTATTTTGATCTTTAAGAAAATGGAATTAAAAAGATTAAAATGTTGCATGGAAGACAATGCTACAAGACACAAAACTTGATTACATGTGTTAATCCATATATTACATACTTATAGTTTTGTATGGCTTGTTATTTTATTGTACATATTATAATGTTTGTAATTTTTCATTGTAATTACTATGTATATAATATAAACGTGCATGTGGTTAGCCTTTATTAATTAGGCCAGTTCCATGGGCTTAATTAATGAAAGATAACTAAGGCTTGCATGTGCATATATATATATATATATATATATATATATATATATATATATATATATATATATATATAGGATATTGTACATTGAGAGAACAATTAAGAATGAATAAAGGAAAGATTAAATCGACAAGTAGAGAGTTTTTTCAAGCCTCTTCTTCTTCTCTTCTTCTTCAAGTGTGAGTTTATTGAGAAGTTGTAGATTATTTTCTAGAGAAATAAGAGATTTCTCTATTAAAGGGATTTGATCTTGGATTATTTTAATACCATACTATCAAAACTACCGAGGTCAACATACACAAGCCAAACATACAATTATTTTGGGAAGAATTTTGCAACTTATTATCCCTAAACAAAGGTCATACATTATAAATGATTATTCATCTGTGGTCTTCCACATCACAAAAATTACGCTTATACCTGAAGGAATAATGGTGATTAGCATTTAGCTTAAGACTGATATAGTATTTATTAAACATAGAACTAGAGCACAAGAAATTATTTAAATGAAAGAGGTTAAAACATATATAGAGGCTCAAAATTTTAACTTTACATTGATCTTAAAAACATATATAAGGAAAGAATGTAGGAAAATTAAACATGGCAGCCCATATATGGTTTAGCATTTCTCCCTCAAATATGACTTCACAAAGATGGATAACCTACAAAACAAGCCTAATTATCCAATGTGCTAGGATCAAGCTATCTTGACACAGGGGTTTACTATGATTAAGTAATTTTTAAAATTTAGGCCTTATTAGCACCTAAAACATAATTTAAGCAATCATATGGTAACACATAATGCATTTACTCATGGTTGAATTTCACGTTACCTAGTTAAGATAATATCATTGAATTACCTAAGGGTTGTAAACATAGTATTTGTTACAAATGTGTTGACCAAGGGCACATCCAAAGTACCCTTAAAACTAGTTAAACAATGATTAGGGTTTGTTTGTCCCCAAATAGGCTCTTAGGGGATTTTTAGCCCATGCCATCTTGGCTATGAAATAATGCTTAAAAGCATGTATGGTTGTGAAGAGATTAAAACCCATTGGTCATGTCCAAAGCTAACTTATACAAAAGATAAATTATTAAAACCCAAAGGCCTTGCCCAAAGCTATAGATAATAGACCAAAACCCATAGGCTATGTCTAAAGCTAATCTAGTATGGTTGTCAAGAGACTAAAACACATAGATTGTATCTAAATGTATCACGTATAGCCTTTTGTAGAATCTCATGTTAGTGAAAAACATTAAAAAGGATATAAAATTAGAAGCCCTTAAGTATACACCCCTATGGAAAACCTAAAGGTCCCATACAATACACAATATATTAGACTGCTTAGGGTCCCATCACACACTACATTCAAAGAATGCTTATCTATAGATAATGACGTTTTCTCACACGTAGCCCTAACTTTAACACCCCAACATTTCAATACTAAAAAATTTATTTTGAAAAAGATATATAGAAGCTAAAATATAAAATTTAGGGTTTTTATGACACATCTTACATAAAGAAGGTATGTTTTATACCCAATCTATATTGGATATAAGACTAAAAGTAACTCATACCAAAACTAATTATAGTAAGCACTTGACTTAAGGATTAAAAAAAGAGAAATCAAGGAGATTAAATGGAATGCATCGGAGAAAAAATTTAGGAGATGAAAATCTAAAAATAAAGCAATAAGAAATAACTAAATAAGACTCTACAATCATGACTAATAACCATTAATCACAAGAATATCACTAAGGAAAGAGAAAAGATAATCAACAACCTACAAACATTTTAATCTCCTCCCCTAAAATCAATGGGAATAATATAGATTTATAAAGAACATCAGTAGGCAATAAACTTGTGAGTAAATTTACCAAAAAAGACACAACATGTTGCATGTTGATCATGTTATACACAAATTAGAGCATGAATACATAGAATACGACATACTCATGCTTAAACTCATATGACAAAAGAGATATTGCAATCATGTTGTCACAAAACACAATATTAGAATATAACATCAAATAGAAACTAGTAAGGAAACCATATGCATCATAAGAAGAGGGAATGCATGACACAAGCTAGATAATGGCAAAAGAGATACTATACATGCATTCTACTCATGATACGAGATGACCTAAAGATGCAACCATATTAAAGTCTATATTTAGGTGATCATTCATTTCTAGATCCTTATTTACTTGAATTTAGGGACCTCACTATTCCATAATTGGCAAATAAGTAATGTAAACACAACAAATCCTCCAAGGTAAAGCGTACCTAGGAAACTGTAGGTTAAGAATCCTAATTCTTATGTATGCATACCCCTATAAGTTGGTTGAATGGATAATATAGAGTAGACCTAGGGTCACTTTGGTTAATGAAAAAACATAAAAAGTATAAAAAGAATCACCTTGGTTGTGAGTCCTATAATCTTCCACTTTATTTATTAATGACTTATTCATTCATTAACCATCAATTAGCACAAAGCATTGCATTGTATAACTTACTTTTGATCATCATACTTCCATCTTATCTTATAATTCTTACCATATGGTTAACCATCTTATCATTTGTTATATGAAATATTCACAAAATAATAATAATATATCATTATTATTAATTTATCACTTGTTTGAATTAATTCCAAAAATTAGATTCTTAATAAGAAATCAGGATTACACTAAGGTTAATTAATGAAAAATCCACATGAAAACTACACATAATACTTAAAGATAGCATAAATAAATGAATAAATTCACTTAATTCAAGGGTTTCACCTTGGAAGACCCTTAAGGTTATCCTAAAGCCAAAAATGACTTAGTAACATAATATTAAAGGGAAAACAACTAAATCATCATTATTAACCTTCAATATTTACTCCAGCCCATTTAACCACAAAATTAAGCACATTAATTTACCAACTTTAAGGTAACACCAAAACACCATATATCAAATATGATCTAGAAAAATAGAGTAAAACTCCAAATTAAATGCATAAGATAATAACTTTATCCTTAAGGTTTTCTGTGCTCATTTTAAGTTATTGTTAACTTAATAATTTAGTTTAGGTAAACATACACTAACAAGGGTCTAACCATTAAATATTTTAATGACCATATCATCCTAGGACTAATTTAGATATATCCAATTAAAAACATGTGAAATTACTAAAATATCCTCTAATTTACTATAAAATTCTTTACACTTGTTTGAATTATAAATTAAGTTATACAACTTCAAATTAAGGCTTATAATACGTGAAACTTGATGTCAAGGACCTAATGAACACAATGGTGGCTTTTTATTTTACAAAAAACCACTATCATTTTCATTTATCCCTAGCATTGCACAAATTTAAAATTGCCAAACATGTCTTTAACTCTTTTATAACCCCAAATTAGACTAACACTAGTAAATAATAATACACATATTAAGAAATTATTAATAAAAATTAATCTAACATAAGATTAGTCAAAAGCATTAAGGGTGAGGCTCACTAAAAGGAAACAAATTCTAGAAACTTAACCAACAAGCATATTTTCTTAATTCCATCAAGTTATATGATAACACATATTCTTAGTATATCATAATAAAAAATTATAGCAACTTAACACCATGTAGAAATATAATTAATAACCTATCATACTTTCTAGTTAAGCTATATTCACGAGAAATGATAACAAACACATAAAACATGAATATAGGTATAGAAAGTAACATCATAAAAGAATATAAAATATCATGCCTAATATAGTAATAAGGTATATCACAAATTATTCCATGCTCATAATACACTAAAAAATCACAAAAATTAAAACACATAATTTCTATGCCTAGAGAGTAAGAAAATATTACTCAAATGCTAATATTATTGTAAGAAAAAAAACCTAATATCTTTTTTCTCTTTTTTCAACCTTAAATAACCTACAAGACATAAGGAGAAAAAAAAGATTAATGAAACTAATCCTGGGTAAGAAAAATTGAGGGAAGGATGGTAGGAATCAATGATATAAAATTGGGAGAAGAGCAGACTACTGGAGCAAGGCCAAAAATTAGAAAAGACTACAAACATGGCCACGATAACATAGATAGGTGAGTGGAAGAAAGCATGGAAAAGAAGGAGGAAAGGCTGGGTAATTGATAGGTACATATTATATGGAATTATTTGATGTATTGTGACCAAGCTTATGTTATTGGTTATGATAATTTAACTATTTTCTTGAGTTTTCTCTATTGGCCTAGTTTTGTAGGAAAAGATAAAATTAAGGTAATTTGGTTTGATAACTAAGGAAAAGAAGCATGATACAATAAGCAAGATTGAAGTTATGGAAAACTATATGTAACATCATGCATGATCTTAAAAGAGAAGTCATGTGAAAAAAAATCATGTCAAGATAATCAATAGATAACAAATATAGTTGCCCCATATTTATGTAAATACAACCTGTATTTCCTTGGTTCTCCTCCCACATGCTCCAGTAATTACAAACATGTGTATAGTGTTAGTGAAAAAATACAGGATCCCCATATTCATGAATACGAACCATATTTTTGACATATTTTGGATTTGATTCGTATGGCCTTCTTTCTATAAATACAACTTATATTAGGTCAAATAGAATATTGAAGAGCACTAATGTTAGAACTTCAAATTTGCCTTTCATTATTCCTAAACCATTATGGTTCTTTTGTTAGATTTAGTTATTTAATTGATGTAATTAAATAATTAAAGATCATACGGTATTTGTGGTTATACAATCTTCCAATTTCTTTCTTTCTTTGTTTCATATATTCATTTCGTACTTATTATTATGTTTAGTGCAATTCCTATTATTCCTTTATTGAATTGATTTCGAGATTTTGTGTACGTTAATTTAATATTTTTTTATTTCTTTATGTTTATTAAAGTTATAATTTTATGTGTTTAGATTATGCTTTTTATAGTTTTATTAATATGCTAGGCTATATTAGTATGGGGTAGGAGGGTATTTGAAGGTTACAGGATAATTAATCATGAGATGCGAATTAGACTTAATTTTTATGTGTATTTTTGGTTAGATTAATAAACAAAGTCTAATGATCACCGATTTAAGATTAGAACTTTATTGTTTAGTTTGAACACCTATTTATTTTGAGTGCTAATTAGATGCTAGGATAGTATAATTAATCTGTAATTGGTGACATATACATCTGCAAGTGGCAAATTGGTTATTGATTTTATCTATGTTTACTAGTCTTTATGGTTACATAATTCGAGTAGATTGTGATTATGGTTCTAGTTATCTTTTCCCTAATCGTTAATGATGCTAGTGATTAAATGTAGAGATATTATCCTAGGTTATTACTTAGTTAGATAATAAATCATAAGTGGACCTTAGTTTATTTATATAAGGGTATGCTAGGAAGTGGATGTGTGTAAGATTCTATATGTTAACATTAGAAATACTACATAAAATTTTTATTCCATGTTCAGTTGTTATCCCTATGCTGAGTATGTCCTCTGACCCCTATTATCCCATTATTATCATTAAGATATTTTCTTAATTGTTACTTTAATCTTTTAATTATTAGTAATTAGTTTTTAATCAATTAACAACCGAGGAAATTTATATAATAATTGAAATTTACGAATTGGGTAACCTCCTAAGGTAAGTAAAATAAGTTATCCTAACCATTATAAACCTATTACTCCTTTTCCCATTTGGTCATCTAAGGGTAAGAAGAAAGATAATGAATTGGAGACACTAGAAATTTTTAAGAAGGAGGAGGTAAACATCCACTTGATAAATGTAATAAAGTAAGTTCTTAGGTATGTAAAGTTTATAAAAGATATGTACACATACAAGAACAAATTAAAAGGGGATGAAAAAGTTAGTGTGGGGGAGAATGTGTCTGTAATTTCACAAAGTAAACTCCCACCTAAATGTAAGGATCCTGTTATTTATACCAAACCTTGTAAAATTGGAAACATAAGGTATGAAAAATGTATACTAGACTTAAGAGCCTCTATAAATGTCGAGCCTTTATTTGCTTTTAATGACCTAAGTTTAGGAACCTGATGTGTATTAGAATATGAAATTCTCAATTATGTGATATTATTGCTCAGTTATGTTGAGATTAAGAGGAAGAAGCTTAAAAAATGATAGATGGATGATAAAGGTATTCAAATAAAGTAAACTAATGATGATGATGAATTAAATATGATGATTATGATTTGGTGGTGATGGATGAATGGTAATGATGGTTTGAATGTGATGAGATGATTATGATGTTGATTCAACAATGATGTGTTGGTGATGATAATGATTTGAAGATTAGGTTTTATTGAAAGATGATTTCATGGGTTGGGGTTAGGATTATGGTTCGAATTTTAGGGTTAGGGTTTTAAATGGTAGAGCTAGTTTAGGGTTTTAATTTAAGCTTTGATTTGGGTGGTGTTTGGATGATGGTGATGGCTAGAAAGACATGCATTATGGAGAGTAGAAAAGATAGAACGTATTCTCTAATTCACACAGATAAAGAGATTAAGGGTTTCAAGATTAATCATTCACACAGATTCAATTAAACTTGAATTGAAGTTACACAAAATTCCAATTGCATTCAACTTCAATACTTGATCATAGACTACGCTAATCATGACTTCAATGGCTTTATATAGCTAATCTACCAATTAGATAAAAAGAATAATTCAAACGATACCTCGCTAAAATATATTATGTTACTTTATGTTAAATTTATGCTCTAGATAATCTTCAACCCTACTACTTAATTAATTAATAAGCTAAATCAATAATTATACACTTCCAAGCTACAGATTTTCTCCACATGCACGTGGCCATGTACTCCATACATCCCATACGCATGCACGTACATGCCTAGTAGCTTGTATGGTACATTGCATCTATTATTAGCAACGTTAACATCTATTTGTCCTCAATTTTTTAGGAGATTCTTTCTAAATGAAGAAAAATTGGTTCCATACTTATGAATGTTAATTTTTGAGTTTTTTCCTTTAGCATTCTCCCCTTATTGATTTGAATTTTTCCTCAAATTTATATCGCCATAATAAAGGCTAATATCTCCAATATTAAATATCCTTGATACCCCACCATATGAATCGGATAAATCTAGCTCATAAGAACTTTTTCCAAACTTTCAAAGTAGTTTGAAAGGACCTTCCTTCCTTGGTATAAGCTTGTGTTTCCTTAGATTAGGAAATCTCTCATTCCTTAAATGCAACCATATCAAATCTCTAGGTTGAAAAACATGTTGACTCCAATGCTTATTTGCTCTTATCTTGTATACTTCATTTGCCTTCTCAATATTGTGCTTGATTTGTTTATGAATTATTTGAAAGAACACCACTCTTACTTGTGCATCATAATTCTTCACTTCACCCTTCTTTAGTGGCACCATATTAATATGCATATATGGATTAATGCCATATATTATCTCGAATGAACTAGAGCTTGTTGTAGTATAAGACTTCGATTGTAAGCAAACTACAAATGTGCTATCGTGACATCCCAATCCTTAGAACTCTTACTCACCGATCCCCTTAGCAAAGTGACCAAAGTTCTATTAGTAACTTTGGCTTGCCCATCCGTTTGAGGATGATGTGACATGCTAAATAGAAACTTTATTCCTATCATGTGCCATAATGTCTTCCAAAGATAACTTAGGAAATTCACATCTCTATCCAAAATAGTACTTCTCAAAATTCCATACTGTCTCATAATATCCTTGAAATATAAATACACAACATAAGTAGCATCATCAGTCTTGTGACATGAAATATAATGAGACATCTTGGAAAATCGATCCATCATAAGTTATAATCCCCCAAAATTTTAAAAGCCCATAATTTAATAAATAAATTTTATTTGGAATAAATTAGCCTTTAAACCTATTTAATTTAATTATTTTATGGATTTTTGAGTAAATAAAATTGGGTATAAATATTAAGTAAATTACAATAAATATTTTTTTATTTTATCACACTCTTATTATTTGAATAAAATTTCGAACCTTTATTTTACTAAAATTATCCTTTTTAACCCTTATATTTTAATTATACTAAATTACATTATTAAATCAATTTATTACTTAAAATATATTATATTGTAATATTTTATAAATTAGATTATTTTATTTAATACCATTTTTCCTTTTCTTTCTCCTTTTTCCCTTTTTCCTTCTCCATTTTTCTTCTTTTTCTCTTTTCTTTCTTTTTCTTCTTTGGGCCGCTGGCCTACTTCGGCCTGCCCTTTTCCCCCTCCTACGCCTTGGGCCGCTGGCCCACTTCTCTCCCCTCCTCCCTCCTTTCATTTTCCTTTCCCTGGCCCAGCTCCTTCTTCCTTCTCCCTGGCAAGCCGGCCTACCCCCTCTCTTTTCTTTCCTTTCTCTCCCGGTCGGGCCGGCTCGTTTATTTTCTTCGGCCGCCCGTCGCGCACCAGCCCCCTCCTCAATTCTCCTTCTTTCTTCTTCCCTTCTTCTTCTTCCTCTTTCCTCGACGAGAGTCCCGGCCATCCTCCACCATTTTCGCCACTCCACCTGCAACTCCCTCTCCCTCGTTGACCTCCCTAACTCTCCCTCTCTCTCTCCTGCCATTTCTCTGCCTCATCCTAGCCCCACCATTTCTCTTTTCTCCTATGCCCTGCCAAGCCTTCCTTCTCCCTCTCCCTACAACCGCCATTCCTCTACCACCTACCGCCACCCTTCGAGCTCCCTATCCCCTCCCTTCTCTTCCTCTTCTATTTCTTCCTCCTTCCTTGCCCGTTTTGCATTTTTTTCCTGAACTCCCCATGCTCCCCAACCCACTCTTTTCTTTCATTTCTTCTCCTCCCCTCTCTCCCCCTATTTTTTTTTCGCCGCCCATCTTCACTGCTTTCGCCGCCTCAAACACCACCTCCACCACCCCCGCTACCCTTTACCTCACCCTCGAACCATCACAGCCCCATCCAGCCACGTCGCAGCCCCATTCTTCCTCCTCTCTTCTTTTTCGCTTCTTTCCCTCCCTTCTCGGCAACCACCCTGCACAGCCTCGATCTGTCACCGTCCCGCCGTCTCTTTCGCCACCTGAGCCACCAAATTAATCCTTGCAACACCCTCTACCACCCCCAATCCTATCTTGCCCGAAAAAACCACCCAAAGGCCTTCATTTTCCCTCCCCATTTTCCTTCCTCACCAGCCTCCATCTCGACTCCCTCCTTGGCCGCCACCTTCGCAACCTCGCTGCCGTCGTCTCTGCCGCCCTTAGCCACCTTCAACCCATCCCCGAACACCACCTACACCCCCTCTACACTTCTGCACCATTCACTTGCCCCAAATCCTTCCTCATCATGTCTTTTTCTTAGCCCCAAACCTCTAACCCGAAAATGCCCATTCTTCCCTCTTTTCACCACCTTCGAGCCCCTCCTCCCCAACTCTTTGCATGTAACTCATGCTGCATGAGCAGCATGAGTCTCAACATTTCTTGATTTAGTTGTTTAATGATTTATAATAATATTTTAATTTAAGTATTTGATTAATTAAGTGTTATAAAGCCTTATACTTTGATTTTATTATTTCTAATGTAATAAGTCTTGATATTTTTTTAGGTATTGGTTTTGATAATCAAAGCTTGAACCTTTAACCGGAATACCGTTAAGGTTCATTTTTGCAAGAATCGAGGTAATCGTTAAATCCCACTTAAATGCAAGGATTAACGTATGTTAGGACATTAGGATTTTTAATATATTATTATGCTTGGTTTATGTTGTTTAATATGATATATGTGGTTCTTGTGTTGATTGACGAAAAGGAAGCATGATAGATTATTGCTATGTATGGAAATATTATTTAGGATAAGAGTTTGGTTGTTAATGAAAATGTTAAGTATTAACCATGTTATATTATGCTATTGTGATTCTTAATGCATGATTAATATTTTGGTAGCCTTAGGGGATTTTAGTAAGGTATCTTGTACAAGAACATAGCCTAATATATATATGGGTGCTAATAATGTTATATTAATTATAAGAGTGGTGGATGAGGAATTAATATTAATATTTATGTAGTAATAATAATAATTTAATATAAGTGGTGTACTAAGAGCAAAAAGGTAATTCTTAATTAAAAAGGGTATTATGGTAATTTTGGAAGTAAGGGGTAAATTGTTAATTTTGGAAGTAATGGGTAAATTGGTAATTTTGGAAGTAAGGGGGGTAAAATGGTAATTTTGTAATTAAAGGGGCAAAATGGTAATTTTGTGAATAAAGGGTAAAATAGTGATTTTGTAATTAAATAGTAAATTGGTAATTTTGTAAGAAGAGGGCAAAATGGTAATTTTATAATAAAAGGGTAAAATTGTAATTTTGTAATTAAAGGGAAAAATAGTAATTTTGTGATTAAAGGGAAAAATGGTAATTTGGAAATTAAAAGAGGTCAAATAGTAATTTTGTAATTAAGGATAAAATGGTCACCTTTATAAGTGAAAGGGTGTTATGGTAATTTTTGGAAGTTTAGGGGTAGAATGGTAAATTTGAAAGTAAAGGGATAAGATGGTAATTTTGTGAATAAAGTGGGTAAAAGTGAAAATTGGAAAGGTGTAACTTGCTAATTATAATTATTGAGAAGGGTAAAATAATAATTTAAATAACTAAAGAGTAATTTGATAATGTAATAATGGAGAAGGGTAAAATGGTAAATATGATAAATGTGAAGGGTAATTTGGTAAATTTAATAATGGAGAAGGGTAAAATGGTAATTATGATCATAAGGGTAAAATGGTAATTATGATCATATAAAAGTGTAATTTGGTAATTCAACCAACCAAAGGGTAATTTGGTAATTTTGACAATGAAGAAGGGTAGTTTGGTAATTGATAATAGAGGACGATTATTTGGTAATTAACTAAATAAAGGGTTAATTTGGTAATTAGGATAATGAGGAAGGGTAACATAGTAATTTGACAAATTCAAGGATAATTTATTAATTATAATAAAGGAAAAAGGGAAAAGTGGTAATCCAAATAACAAAAGGGGAAATATATTAAGTGTAATAATTATACAGGGGGATTAGTGACATAATAAGTATGAGCGATAACTTGGTAACCTAAATCGAGTAAGGGGTAACTTGGTAATTTTGTAACAAGGAGGGTAATATGGCAATTTGTTAAGTAAGGAAGGGATGACTTAGTAATTATATAAGTAAGGGGCAAATGAGTAACTTGTATCTAACATGTCGTTGTGATTGTGGAGTTTCGTAATATGACTCAAATAACACTGATTAGCGAGGCAAAAGTATTTGATTATTAGTAGGTATCACGAGAACGAATTCTAATTCAAAATTAGATGATATTAAAATGGCCTTAATGATTCTTCTGTGTTACTTTGGATAACCATTTGAATAAGAAATGTCTAATGAAATCCGAACGATTAAAAGTGAATAATTATATGATTGTTGTGCTTCTGTGATCACCCTTAATTAAGACATTAATACTTAAAGTGAAAGACCTCGAGATCGGGAATGGTGGCTCTTTAGGGGTCGCTACCCTAAAGACGTGGTTTAGCCCACGATTATTTGGTATTTGCTGGAGTGCCCTTATGCCCCAGACAGGCCCTATATCTACTCTATCTAGCTCTACGGGCCTAGTTAGGGGGTATGCATACTTAAGGATTAGGTGTCCTTGTAGGTAGGGTATTGTGTTAGCTTTATGCACCAGTACGACCAGGGTACCTTTGCGTCCCTGGGTTGATAGTTGAAGGGTGCTGAGTAGCTTTTATGCACCAGTGCGACTGGTGTACCTTTGTGTCCTGGGATCTTGATCTCCCTATCAAGGCAAATAAATGGAATTGTTGTGCTGATTAAAAATGGAAAACACTAATCGCTAAAGTGAAAGATTAATGAGTCGGGTCTAGTTGAATTATATATTATGAGTATTGATCCACCGGATATAATAGTGGCCTAGGGTGTTTTTCCCCGGATGATGTTTATGAGTACCGATCCACCAGATATAATAGTGGCCCAGGATGTTTTACCTTAGATGATGTATATTTGTATTCCGATCCAACGACCAGAATAGTGGGGGTCCCGAGCTCAATAAATTTGATTTGGCTGTGAATAAATTATGAAAAATACTAATCACTTATAGTGGAATATGATGTGAGTCGGGGCTAGACCGGTCCACTGGCGAATAATAGTGGCCAGGAGCATTTCACCCTGCATGACCGGTCCACCGACAAATAATAGTGGCCATGAGCATTTTACCCTGCATGACCGTTCCACCGGGTATAATAGTGAGGTTCCCGCACTCACATGAATAATTATAATCCGATATGATTGATAATGATGGATTACGGGCTTAAGGCCCAGACATATCGGTTGTTCTCTATGACCTATTAATATTCGGTTGCTTTGTTAAGTATGTGGTTGTATAAATGTGGACATTCAGTATTTACCTTACATTATGTGTGTATTTAGTATCGTGTGTTACATTATGGGCCTGTTGTTAAGTGTGATTTAAAGGGTTACTCAGTACCGTAGTACTCAAAGGTTCCATTCATGGGGCCCCTACCTATTCAATGGGCAGTGTCCCTTGCAGGTCGTTTTAGGTGCTATTCAAGTAGGCTCTCGGGAAAGAGCGTAAGATACTATCTAGCAAATTCTAGGGTTGTATTCCTTCCCCTTTAAGCTTTATGGTTTGAATGTATTTGTTGATTTGTAACCACCATTGGTGGATTATACTCTTATAAATGTTTAGTTGCGCTACTCTGATTTAGTCATTGGTTTGAGTTTCCCGTAAGTTGTATTCTTTTCTCTTTTAGCCTTAGCACATGGTACTGGAACGGTAGGAGTGAACTGGTCTGGTATTAAGTGTGGTGGTAATATCCCCAGAATTTACAGTTTTATTATTTTACTTCCGTTATTTCCTTTTAATTAAACGAAAATTTTCATTAGTGAATTTTGGGGGTGTTACATAAGCATAATAGATTCCTTGCCTCTTTGTGTCCTAGGTAGTTCCAAAATAAAATCCATACTAAAACCTTTCCATGGTTGAGTAGGCATAGGTAAAGGCATATATAACCCTTTGTGGAAGAAACTCTTGCTTCTTTGGCATGTAGCATATCTAGCAACCATGGCTTGTACTCCCTTTTGCATTCTCAGCCAATAAAAAGTTCTTGTAGCAACTTAAAAGTCTTGTGAACTCCAAAGTGTCTTGTAATTCCTCATTCATGCACCTCTTTGATTAGTAAGTCTCAAATTGAGGTCTTGGGCACACATAGTTTATTGTGTTTGAATAAGAACCCGTCTTGAACAACATAAGCTCCATAACTTCCTTTATTTTTGCAATCTTCAAAGATCATAGCAAAATCATCATCTATGGCATATTAACTCTTCATTATCTTGAATTCCAAAAGCTTTGCATCCACGATGGTAAGTACCATGGTCCTCCTAGATAATGTTGTAATATCCCAAAAATCTAAAACTGAAAACTTAATAAATAACCATCATTTGGGATAATTTAAATTTTAAATTAATTTGATTTAATTATTTTGTTGATTTTTGAGTATATAAACATAGATATGAATATTTAATAAATTAAAATAAATATTTTATTATTTTATCATACTCATTTTATTTAAATAATTTTCCAAACCAATATTTTACTAAAATTATCCCTTTTAAACCGATGTATATTAAATTATAATAAATTAAATTATTAAATTAATTTATCTATCAAAAATATTAAATGCAATTATTCCAAAAATTATTTTATTTTATTTTCCCCTTTTCCTTTTTCTTTCTCCATTTTCTTCCTTTTCCTATTATTTTCCTTATCGAATCGCGGGCCTGTGGCCTTCCTTCATTCCTTATGCTGGGCCACCGACCTACTCCCTTTCTTCTCCCTCTCCCTCTTAACCAACCCCAACCTGTCTCCCCTCTTCCTTTTATTTTCCTTTCTCCCCCTGATAGGGCTAGCCCAACTTTCTTTTTTTTCCTCTTTTCCTCACGTGTGTGGGGCGATCCGCTCTCTTCTTTCCTCTCCTCGCTCGGCTGGCTTGCCTTTTCTCTTCTATCCTTCTTCTTCCCTCTTTCTTCCTTCTCCTTCAATGTTGCACGCCATGGCCATCCTGCAACTCATCTTGACACCAACTCCCTTGCCATCTGCCATTACAACCTGCAGCCCTACTCCTTCTCCCCGTCCCTTTCCTTCCATTTTCGGCCACACCAACCCTGCAACCCTCCCTATGTGCCTTCCCTTTATTCCTTCCTTCTTCCTGTAACTTGTTACCCTATCCTCCAATCGCAGCCACCCAGCCGGTCATACCTACCTCCTCTCCCCTCCCTTTTCCTTTTCTTATTTTCTCCTTCTTATTTTCCTCTTGCCTCGAGCTCCCTCACCTCCCTACAGAGCCATCTCTCTTTTCTTTCTTTCCTTATCTTATCCTCCCTTATTTTGTGTTACCACCTAAAAACCGCCGCTATTGTCTCCCAACCAACAACTGCAACCACCTCCTTGACACCCTTTCAACCTCCTTGCACCACCCCACCACCCCCACTCCCCTTGTAGCCTCCTTCCCTTCCTCTCTTTTGTTTCCTCTCCTTCTCGGCCTCTATCCTGCACCACCACCATTCGCTGCCCTCCTTCCTCTTCCACCACCTCCATAGTCTCTAGTCCACTCCCTAACACCTCCTCTACCATCCCACATCCTCTCTTTGGCCGAAAATTCCCCAGCACTCCCTCCCTTCACTTCTTCTTTTCCCTTCCTTCTTCTCCTTCACCCAGCCTTGCACCCATTTTCCCAGCCCTACAACCACCATCTTTGTCACCCTAAGCCACCGATCATCAACCCCTAACCACCACCCACACCTCTACTCAATCCCTGCACCTAACCACCACCTTAACTCCCCTCCACAAGCTCTCCACCTAACCCCTAAAACCCCAACCTAAGCCACCATTTCCCTTCTCCCCACTTCTGCCTCTTCAACCCCCTTTCCCTTTCATTCTTACATACAGTTCACGCTACTTATGTAGTATGAGTCCTACACCCTTCTTAGCCAAATTTTGTTTAATTTTGAGGTATAACCATAGTTAATATTAATATGTATTTCATTAAGTGTTTGATGAAAATTTATTCCTTTGATTTTCTACTTCTTATATGATAAATTATTAATGAGTGGAAATCATTTTTTGGAATTGCCATTCAAAAATGAATAGGTTATATTTTTTTAGGCGTTAAATTTTACTAATCAAAGCTCAAACATTTAATGAAAGTACTGGCATGGTAAGTGTAATACCCCAAAAATTTGCTTAACCTAAACCTGCATCATTAGTGCCCTAATCTAATGCCAATCTTAATAATTCCCATTTAAGCATTGACCTAACATTAATCCCATAACTTTAACCAATTCCAAAAACCTTAACTTTGATAAACTGTAATTCGTAAACAAAAATCAAATCTAATAAAATTTTTGCTAATCCTAATTACCCTTAACTAATCTAAATCATCTTAAACTAATTCCCCCAAACCTTTCTTATTTCCTTTCCTTTTCCTTTTTCATTTCCTTTTCTTTCCTTCTCCTTCTCTAGCTAACCTTATGTTGTAACTCCTGCACCATCCACTTGCACCACCACCCATCATCTTTCTGCACCTTCATCCATCACCTATCACCTTTCTCCTTCTTATTCTCCTTCTCCCACCTTTAAAAACCAGCACCCCTATGCGCGCCACCCATCTCCCCTACCATTCTTCCTCTTCTTATGCAACACTTTCATCAACCATCACCACCCTCACCCTACAACTATTACCCTACCCTAACCATCCCTTGCAACCATCACCCTCACCCTCCAGCTACATAATCACCATCATCACCATCGCATGCCTACACCATCCTCTATTATTTTTCTTCCTCCCTTGAATCACCACACAAGCTCATATGAACATGTGTGCCTACACACCCACACACCCATCCACCCACCCACCCACCCACCCACACACACACCTCACACTCTCCATATTTCTCTTTGGTTTTGCCTCACTCTGCTAATATTTGTGCCAAAGAGCCATTACCGAGCTCCCTCATCCCTTCTCCTTCCCTTCTTCTCCCCTTCTCCATTATTGTACCGACCCTCCCATTCATTTCCCTATTTTAGCTTCCGCACCACCATCTCCCACCATCGTGCACCACCTTGGCTGCCACTCACCACCCTTTGGTTGGTGGATCGACCACCATTGTCTCCCCGACCCTCCCCTTCGTTGTCATCGACCATCCCCTCTGACCTCCGCCTATTTTCCCTCCTTCTCCATCATGTTTGTTGAACATTGTAGTGTTCATGGTTGGTGCATTGTCTACTACACGGCTGTGCAATGTCAAATCCCTTACTCCATAGCTACGCAACCCTTGCACCTTCTAACCTTGCATAATTTTTCCTCTCATCCTAATTCTACATGGCCATGCAACATTTGCACCACTTGACCATGTGTTTTATTTTCTCTCAACCCGATACTGTATGATGAAAGCTAAGTTTTCTAAGTATTGGATTAATAAAAAGAATATAAATTTGTTGGTGTTTGTTGCTGTGGTTATTGATCTTGGTAGTAAATTAGTATATTTTGATTGTGCAATTAATGATTATTTTGGTGATTTGAGTTATGCAAATAGGATGTTGATGATTTCAATGAACACATAGCTTATCATAGTAGTTCTAGTGCATCTTTACGTCAAAATGTAGGAAAATGCTTGAGTTCTTTGTATGCATTCTATGACTCTTGTCATCACATGTATTTGTTAGCAAATCAAGGGCCTCCTCTACTAGTAATTATGAGGTTTCACTATTATCTAATTTAAATGTGCATGTAGCAAGGAGAAAAATGGCTAAAAAGCTCAAGATGATGAGGCAATGCCAAAATATTGAGGAGAAATATGAATTAGATAGGCATCTGGGAAAACAAAATTGGTGGAGATCAATGAAGAAACAAGTGAGGAAGTTGAGATTCCTTTTAATCCTAAAGATATGTTGAGTTGGTGGAGGAAGAATGAATTAAGTTATTCTATCATGAGTGCAACGGCCAAGGATATCTTGGTTATGCCAATTTTTACTGTTGTATTAGAATCATCTTTTAGCACTGAAGGTCATGTGCTTGATAGTTTTTGTAGTTCCTTAACTAGAAGGATGACAGAGGCTTTGAATTTTGAACAAGATTGGCTTCATAGGTCACAAGAGCCATTATTGTTGGAAGAAAAGTTAAACGATCTTGAAAAAACTGAAGAAGGTAATTTTTTAATCATCTTTCTTCATTTGTAGTTGATTAATTATTATGAAATATTTACTAGAAAAATCAAGTGCTTTTCATTATATAATTGGAGAAAATGAATATAGCCTTACCACTTATGCACATTGAAGAATGAGAGCTAAGGAAACTTTGCATGAGACTCTAGGGCTTACATGTCCACCTATGGATTTATATTTTTATTTTATTTTAAAATTTTTTTAATCATGTTTATATTATTTTGTTGGATAATTTTATGTATTATTCAATGTCTAGTACACTAGTTTGTAATATATTTAAATCGGATTGGATAAATGTTGTATCCACTCAAACTTTCATGTTTAAAATTGGGTCAAATATAATCCTTCAGATCAAATATTATATATAGGATCGAAGAAATTTATTATTTGATAGTATTTTTTCATATATGAAATTACTATCAAATATTTGTCGTATTAATTGTGATCAAATCCAAAACATTCGATATTCAAAACTTTGGATATTTGATATTTTGAATTGGATAACAAATATTAGTATTCAAATATCTAAAGTTTTGAATATTTGGTGATCAGATATCTTAAATATCAGATAATCAATCCTTCAACAACTCTAATCATTATCATCTCAATCATGTAACCACACAAATCTGGTTATTAAGAGCTTATGGTTGATAACACCTAACTTTCCATCATGAACACACAAGTGACATGGTAACTTAGCGATCTAGTGTTCATAGTGATTACATTAAATGCAAAACAATAGGATAACACACTACATGGTCCAAAAATACAAAGGACAATTTATAAGGGATACCACACTCGCCACAAACTTGAGTATTTATACTACAAGGGCTTAAATAACACATAATATACCATTGAAATACCCCAAAAATCTTAATTTAGGAATTATGGCAAAATAATGATTTATTAGGGAAATTAAGAAAATAAATTATTTTATTAAATAAATGGGAAATTAATTGAGGAAAATAAAGAGAAAATAATAAATAAATGATTCAGAAAATTTTGGACATTTTACTAATTAAAATGAAAGTTAAGGAAAATTTATCCAAAATAGCCCAATTAATCCAAAAATGAATTTAAATATTATACTTAAAATAATTATTATTAAATTTAAATATCTAACTTAAATATATAAATAAATAAAGACCAAATACCCCAATCCAACCAGTTTATCCTTTTTCCTTTTTCTATTTTCCTTTTTCCCCTTTCTTTTCCTTTTTCTTTCTTTCTCCTTTCCTTATTTTTCCTTTCCCTTCCCCGGTTTGGGCCAGCCTATGGCCCAAACTCTCCTCCCTTCACCCCCGGTGCGGACAGGCCCGCCCAGGCTCTCTCCCTTCACGCGTTCCCCCCAACCGGTTAACCCTTTATTTTTCTTTTCTTTCCCCTAGACCGCCCGGTCCAACCCCGTCTCTGTCTTCTTCTTCCTCACCTGATCTGTAGTCCTAACCTGCAACCCTACCGCCTTAGCCGTACACCATCTGGCCTCGCCTCTCTTCCCCTCCCTATCATTTTCTTCCCTTTTTTTGACCTCGACCAACCCCATCTCTCCCTCCCCGCGTGCCCATCTCCTTTCCTTTTTTTTTCTCTTGACCCGACCTAACCTGCCATGGCAGGACTGCGTCGCCTGCCACCGCTGGCCGGTGGTCCTACCGCACCTACCCCGGTTTTCTTCTTCTTCCCTTGTCGTTTTCCCTCCCTCAATTATCCTATAAATACCCCCATGGGCAGCCATAACCGAGCTTCTTTCCGGCAGCCTAGGAATCTCAGTTTTTTGCCGCCGCCCAAACAGACACTTATTCTACCACCGTCGGCGACTGCCATCACAAACGCCACCCACCAAAACCTTCCCCGCACCACCCTCTACAAAATTGAGCCAGCTTCATTCCACCCCTCTTCACCTGCTTCACTTTCCACCACCTCAAACACCCCTCTACTTCCTCTCCTTTAGCTTAAATATCCACTTTTCCACCTCTCTCTCTCCTCCACCGCTGCCACCGTCACCGCCACGCGCCACCGCCGGTTCTGCCACCGACCTTAGGTGGTGCTCCAACTTCCCCAAGCCCTAAACTATTTTCTATAAGTGTTAATAATTTTATTTAATATCAATAGTATTATCCTTAATATTACTATTATTATTATTATTAGTGTTGTATTATTATTACTATTACTATTGCCATTATTAATATTATTAGTATGTATCCTCTTTATTACCTAACCTAATTTCAGAAATATTTATAACTATAGCATGTTATTTAAAAGGGTTATAACCTTAGTAATATTATTATTATTATTATTATTATTATTATTATTATTATTATTATTATTATTATTATTATTATTATTATTATTATCTTACTAAATCTAACTTGGTCATTATCACCTTTATTATTAGTGTAAATGTTGGGATTCTTATATTACTCTTATCCTTTTTGATGGTTAGCCTCTATTATGCTTATCATTATTATTACTACTACTACTACTTAACCTAACTTTATGATTTTCCTAACCAATAATAATATTATCATGAATAATGACCTACAACTTTAGTGTTATTATGATTAGGACTTTTCCTCGTTTACTATTATTATTATTACTAACCTCACTATTATTCTTACTATTATTAATAATGCTAGCTACGGCTTATTATCATTATCTTTACTATTATGGTAGACATTTGAACCCTTATATTACTATTACCATTTTTACTATCATTACTATTAGTATTATTCTTAATTATTATCGTTATTATTATTATTATTATTTTTATTATTATTATTAATGCCATTACTATTATTATTATTACTACTTAACCCAACTTTATTTTTATTATTATTGTTATTATTACTATTATTATTACCATTATCATTATCATTATTTCCTTGCTAATATTGTTAATGCTAACTTTGTCCATTATCACTTTTATTTATTAATATAAATATTTGGACCCTTATATTATTATTATTATTATCATTTCGGTTACTATTATCATTGTTATTGTTATTACTATTATACTTAACATTTTTATCATTATATTATTATTATTATTATTATTATTATTATTATCATTACTACTACTTTTATTATTATTAATGTTGTTTAAACCGAAGTTAGCGTATTATCATTTTGTCATTAAAGAAGAAGAATACTTAAGCCTTAACATTTTACTATTTAATATTAGAATATCGTTAATATTATTCCTAATGCTTTTATCACTAACATTATTACTATGGTATCATTATTAGTTATTACTATTATTATTGTTATTATATATTTACTATTATTATGACAAAATCATTTGAGCCCTTATATTATTATTATTCAAAATATAGCTGTTATCATTATTATTTTAGGAATATTAGTACTTTGTCAGTATTACAATAATTATATTATTATTTTAACCCTAATACTATAGTTAGCCTTAGCCTTAAAAATGCTAGGGTTTCTATCACTATAAACTTTAGCATTACTATAATAAAAATTATTATTATTATTATCACTATTTTGCTACACTTAGTATTAGTACTATTATTAGAAGAACAAAGCTATTAGGTTTAATAATATAAGTATGGCAATAAATATTAAAATGGACATATTTTGACTAGTAATATCTAGTAGGTTATCTTGAAGATAAAACCCTAGTTTTCACTTGTAAAGCTCCCTTTAATATTAATAACCCTAATATTAGACTAAAATAAGGAGTAATGGTACTTTTGGTAGGAGGGACACAAATCCTTAGTGTTTTTCCTCTTAGAGGTGAATCGAGCCAAAACCCTAAGGAGTCGTAGGAGCGTGCTCCAAGCCCGGCATCGTTTTAGGTAAGGATGTAGCTAATGTACATGTATGTTATGTGATTCGTATGCCATGGATGATTTATATCATGCTACGTCATGTATTACATGATTGTCATTAACTTGTCTTATGTGTAGCGCAGCTTGGAGTTGAGGTATGTTTGTATATGTTTTCTTATGACATGTGTGTTATATGTATATATGGTGATTATGATGTGATATGTTATGTCTCTCTAGGACATGCATGATAGGACCATTGATAATATGATATGGAAATGAAAGGTAAAAAGAAAGAAAATGGGAAGTCAGTTCACTAAGGAGGGATATGAGGTTGACCAAAATATCTCAGGATCCATGAGAGGAAATTAAAGAGGAAGGAATGACCCAAAATGAATGAGAGATGGGAACCATGCATGGGAGTCTTAAAATTTGCATGGGGACTTGGAGAGTTTGCATGGGGTGGATAAATCTTGCATGGGGATGAACTTTACGTGAGAAAAGTTGTATTAGGGTGTAAATAAGCTAAGGGAAGAGTTGTGGAGTGATTGGAGACTTAGGATGAAAAATAGTACGTAGGTTGGTGTAAGGGTGTCTAAGGGACCCGATTAAGGTTTTGGGAGGAAATAGTAATCTGGAAAATGTGGGAGTAAAAATAATTAAGGAAGAGTGGAGTACGGGTTCGGAGTGAGATTTTATTATATAAGGGGTGATTATGGGTGTCATGGGAGAGAAGAGATATTAGGTGAAAAATAGAGAGGTTACTTGTGGGAGAAGAAATGTACTAGGGTTTGAAGTGGCCAACTAGGGTTTTTCTCGGTCATATGTGAAATTGAAAGGTAAGATGATATGAGTTGGGATTGGATCTAATGAGTTAAGGTATGGAGCAATAAACGAGGTAATGGTAGGGTAAGTGAGAGAGAGGGTTCAGCCACATTGGTCCAATTAGAGTTTTCAAGGGAAAACCCTTAGGGGTGATAGTAGGTGGAGTTGATGTCATGAGGTGTTGGGCCCTAACCCACACCCGTAGGAGTTGGGTTGTCCATTAAAGGGTAAGTGTAAAGGGGTATAGATGTCGGGGTGTAATAAGGGGCGCAGGAGTCTCAAGATCTGGGACGGGCCCTCTTGAGAGAATAGAAGTAGAAGGTAGTTGACATGCATGTCAAGGGTGTAAAGCTTTATCTAATAAGACATGAATAAGATACTAATCACTTAAAGAGTAAGATTGTTGAGCCAGACCCAGACCGATCCACCAGCATAATAGTGGCCAGGTGGCGGGGTGCCCTGGAGATCGATCCACCGGCATATTATAGTGGTTAGGTGCGTTCTGCCCTATAAGCGACCAATCCACTAGCTATAATAGTGAGAGATCCCAAGCTCAACAAATCAAACATTATGTTGCCAATGAATCATGGGAAAGCTAATATGTAATTATAGTGAAACACCATGAGAGTCGGGGCCAGACCGATCCACATGCATAATAGTGTCCAGGAGCGTTCTGCCCTAGAGACCGACCCACCAGCATAAAATAGTGGTTAGGTGTGTTCTACCCTATAAATGACCAATCCACCGGCTATAATAGTGGGGTTCCCGCACTCGCATGGATTAATAAAGATTATGGTGTAAAACGACTATAATTAACAGAGATCCAAAAGAAAATAAGTCTGATTGGACCATAGCCGGCCTTCATCATCTGTATTATTATATGCTACCTATGTGATTGTGCTATGTGTGCTAAGTTGTATGTTTTTGTATGTTTGGCCTTAGCGCATATGTTACCTTACTCAGTATGTAGTGTACTGATCATCCGTTTCATAGGTGCTGCTCATTCCCATGAGCAGAAGACCCATTTGAGCTTGTGCAGGTAGGGGATGATGTCTTCGATGCCTACGACACCTACGAGGCATCGGGTGGGGATGAGCGTTGAGCCTAGACCCGACTTGGGGATCGAGAGAGACTCAGCTAGACTCTATTTTCTTTTTTGATCATGTCTTATTATATTTTAGTTATGTTATATTGTACGATGCTTTATGTTTTGAAAAAACTCTAGTCATGTACTCTCTGGATTGTAATCCTAAACTGCACTCTAATTCTGTATGACTTGTGTTTTACTAATGATTGATGTTTTAGTAATGACACGAATTTGATGTTAACCTTGTTTAGCCTTAGCACTTAGTACTAGAACGGTAGGAGTGAACCGATCTGGTACTAAGTGTGGCGGTAATGCTCCCGAATTTACAGTTTTATCTATTCACTTCCGTTAAACCCTTTTTATCAAACGAAATTTTTCAGTAGTAAATTTGGGGGTGTTACAACCATACCCACTATATAGGGTCATACTTATGTCAAGGAAGCTTCTACATAGGATACCTCATCACCCATCTTGGTTACTGATGCCATATCAACCTAACTTTTAAGCATACACGCAACCCTTACAAACACAAATCTAATAAAGTAGGGAAAGATATTAATAAAATAAGACAGGGGTGAACTATCCACTAACACCTGACTATTTATCTCGAAACTTTTAGTATATAATCTTAAACACAATTTTTTTATCTAATAATTAAAATAATGTTTATGGCGATGACACTTAACACAATCCAAATCAACTTATTATTCCACAATGGTATTTAGAGTGATAAAATTGATAAAATTTCAACCATTATCACTAATCATTAAAGTGTTTATAGTTGTAACACATATAATAACCCCATTTTTCATTATTGAAACCTTTTGTTTTAAAACTTTGCTGTGGTGGAAAAATACCAAACATACCTAGGAAAAAAGGAGTGTTACCACCGCACCTAACATAGAGTAGACGTCTATCACTTGTCTCATGTTAGATACAAGGCTAAGGAACCCAGAAAACAAAAAATAAGGTTAGAGTGCTTATATATATATATATATGCTAAAAGAAAATATTCACAAAATAAGACCTCAAAAAGTCCCTAAAATATTTAAATATTTGAGAGAGAGATTAAACCAAAAGTGCAAAAATTCAATAGGCATACAACAATGGTAGAGAATTACCTCAAACCCTGGTCCATTAAGGACCGAATAATGGTCTCTAGATTCCCATGATCTCTAGCCACCATGCCCAAACCAAAGTAGGCCTACTACTTGTCATCATTAAAAACTTGCATGTGGTCTTCTACTTATATGATTGAGTAGATGACCTAACAAACCAGTACATCAGTACACTACATACTGAGTAATCTGATTTACCTCTTTAGTAGAAGTCACAATCATACAAGGACACAGGCAACAATAACACATTGCACTTAGATGTACATGTATTATCATAATCGCATAATGCATCAGAATTTCATATCATGCAAGGACTCAAACAATTTTTGGCTCATCATGTGTAGCAATACAACATGGATATTATGGATAGAAAAGTAAATTAATAAAAAGTTACTCCACATCATATTAGGCACTCCTACTATCCACCTATAGGAGTATCCCAGTATATCCATTTTCAAGTTTATGTGATCTATTAGATTAACTATTTACAAGCCATTATTCCTCATTCCTTCTTTTTTTCCTTTTTACTTATCCATATCCTTATTCTTATCGAGTGACGGGTTGCTTACCACCTTATGGTCTCAAATACTATGGAAGCTTATCAAAACCAGAGGATATAAAGTCTAGCTGAAGCCAAGTAAACATCAATGGATATAAAGTCCAATCGAAGCTAAAAACTACCTAGGTGACCAGACCCTTTAGTAATGATACCCCTTAGTACATCGTAAATGTAAAGAGTAGGTAAGGCACCAAGATCCATCAAGATTCTGCCTAAAGATGAAATCTGAAGACACTAATAAATACCCAAAGGTGGACTAACCCCTGGTAGCTAATCAAGAAACAGGTAGCCTAAACCTATATACAACTTGATTTTCTTTCACTTTAAGTGATTAGTGTGTTATTTTCTAAAGGTTGTGTTATCACACAAAGACCATGTAACATTCAAGTAACACATTCATATAACATTCTATCTTTACCATTATTACCTTCCAACCATATGGTGGGATTTCCATTAGTTCTTAACCAAGATTAAATCAACTCATCAAGATAATCCATTTAGGCCAAGAATTTAGATTACATTATCCTTTTGAATTCAGAGTATACTCATTATGAGTTTTCTATTATGACCTTCCAAGCACTTAGTAAGAATACCAGGAATTATGAACCTTTTAATCCACCCAATAGGTTAGTAAATTCATGCAAATATATGTATTATCATCATTAAAGAATCATATTATAGCATTGTGTATAGTCTCAAAACATATCATGTCTAAAAGAACAAAAATAGCGCTAACTAGCTAAATAAGTTTGTTTGGCTTAGCCAAACGCTAAATTTCCTTGAATTAGTCAATAAACATGGCTAGACCATTCGACTGTTCTACACCAAGTTGATCAATTCTAAAAAACTAATTGATGGGTATAAGTAGAGAGCAAAAAATGTCACTGCAAACAATCTTATCAATCAGTTTTAGCCAATTAGTTGACTATTATAAGGACTAGTCGATTGATTTACCTTCAGATAGCACATAACATATATTTTAACACAACACAAACTCTAAAATTTTACCACATCCAAACCATAACATTAGTATAGCATAAGACCAAGATTTAAGATGCTCATAAACTAAATATTGATTCATTTACAAGTAATCGGCCCTATTTCTCATAAATCAAGCCTCTTTTCTCAGAAATCTTAATTAATTCAAGATGCATCACCAAAATGCCAAATTCTTCTACGCACACATAAAGATTAACATTTTATAGAGCATACTAAACCACATGCTTCTTTATACCACTTTTCAATAGTAAGAATGAAATTCTTAAAACTTATTATAATTTTTCAATAAAGAAGAGAAACCTTAAGTTGAGAGATTTCAACCTCCAAATCTTAAAAAAAAAAATTAAAACTCAAAAATCATCAAATATCATTTATAAATCAAGAAGCTTGAATTACATAAGAAAACAAACTTACCACCCCCAAGATAAAATAGGAAAGAATCAGTTGAATACAACTCAACTTATTTACTAAATCTAACACTTTCTTGCTTAAGAAAAAATAAGAGGGAGCTAGAGAAAGACTTAAAAGAATGAATCGAATTAGAATGATAGCTCAAAGTGGACAACAAATAGCACAAGTGTTTGAGAAATTGGTATCCTGGAGGTTGACAAAAGAGTAAGAAAAAGAGATAATTATGGTTATTTATAGAAAATGAATCAGTTAAAGAAAAAGTGAAGATGTGTAGTATATCAAAAACCCTAATTGATGTGTGTAGGGATATGTACTTATGGCTTAGGTGGTATTATAGTTTAGTTATGGTTTCAAAAGGAATACGATGATATGAAAGTGATAAAGGGATGATCATGATGATTTGACAAAGTAAAATTGATGATGATGATGCTTGAATGATGAAGGGTTTAGAATGGTTTGGTTTGTGGGCTAGGGTTAGGGTTTATAATTAGGGTTTAGTATTAATATGAATAATATGATGATAAAATGTAGGAAATATGATGATTTGATGATTAGATTATGAATTTAAGATGTTAAGTATGATCATTTGATAATAATAATAATAATAATTATTATTATAAGTTTTAAAATAAATAAAATTAAGTAAGAAAAATAGGTTTAAGATGCATGTTGAAGATGATGATGATGATGGCAATTGTATATGGTGTTTAGGGTTTAGAATGGCATGAGTTTGTGGAGAGTTTGAAGGATAGATCTTAATCTCTACTTTAGATAGACAAAGAGATTAAGGATTTAAAAAATAATCACTTCTACAAAATTAATTAATATTGAGAAGAACTCACATAGAATTTAATTAAGCAAAGCTTGCAACTTCATCAATTTTTAATCTCCTATTGCGTTGTGCACTCCTATGATTTTTATAACCATTGGACCTCCTTAATATTACAAAATAATCCTCCTAAAAATCTAATAAGAATTAACACAAAAAGCATTAGCTTACTCCCTACTCTAAACACACTCAAAAGATAGAATATATAACCTTAAAAGATATAACTATGCTACTTTTTTACTAATTCAACTTTCTTATCAATTTAACAATTATCAACGTGATAATACTCTATATTTGCACATCCAAATTGTTGATTAATGTCTCCTTATGTAGATATCATATTCAGATCTTCCATGAAACACATTTTTTCCGTTTATGCATGTCATACACACGCATCCATCGCTAGTGACTAGTTTTGCAAGTTTCATCCATAACTAGCTATGTACTCATCTATTTGCCTTCAGTAAAAAGAGGATAATAGGTTTCATAATAATGAATGATATGTCTTGAAAATTTTCTCCTATATCATTCCCCCCTTATTTACTTGAATTTGCCCTCAAATTTGCATCTCCATAATAATGACTGATATCTCCAACATTCAATGTTCTAGACATCCCACCATATGAATTGGGTAAATCTAGCTCATAAGCCCTCCCTTCAAAATTTTTAAGTATTTTGAAATGATCATCTACCCTTGGCATAAGCTTAGGTTTCCTTATATTTGTAAATCTCTCCTTCCTTAAGTGCAACCATACTAAATCACTCAGTTGAAATACATGTTGACTCTTATACTTGTTTGCTCTTCTCTTGTATACTTCGTTTGCCTTCTCAATGTTGTGCTTGATTTGTTGATGAAGTTTCTTAAATAACTCCACTCTCTCTTATGCACCATAATTTTTCACTTACCCCTTCTTCAATGATACCATATCAATCGATAAATATGGATTAACACCATATACTATCTCAAATGTACTTGAGCTTGTTGTACTTGAAGGACTCCGATTCGAAGCAAACTCTACATGTGCTAACTTATCATCCTATGTTCTAGCACATTTATTCACCAATACCCTTAGTAAAGTACACAAAGTTTTATTAGTAACCTCAATTTGACCATCAATTTGAGGATGATGTGATATAGTAATGTCTTCCAAAAATAACTTAGGAACTTCACATCTCTTTCCGAAACTATACTCCTTAGAATACCATGTAATCTCACGATATTCTTAAAATACAAATCCACAATATGAGTAACATAATCAGTCTTGTTACATGGAATAAAATGAGCCATCTTGGAAAATTGATCTACCACCACCATGATAGAATCTTTGCCTCTTTGTGTTCTAGGCAATCCCAAATTAAAATCCATACTAACTCATTCCCATAGTTGAGTAGGAACAGGTAAAGGCACATATAACCCTTTGTCAAAGAAACTCTTGCTTCTTTGACATGTAGCACATCTAGCAACAATAGCTTGCACTCCTTTTTGCATTTTTAGCCAATAAAAATGTTCGTACAGTAGCTCTAACGTCTTATGAACTTTAAAGTGTCTTGTAATACTTCCTTGATGCACTTCTTTGATTAGAAAATCTTGGATTGAGGTCCTTGGTAAACACAATTCGTTTTGCTTGAATAAGAATCTATCTTGAAGAACATAAACTCCATGAATTTCTTGTTTCTAGCAATCTTCAAAAATCAAAGATAAATCATCATCAATGGCATATTGACTTTTCAACATCTCAAAATCCAAAAGCTTTCCATCCATCATTGTAAGTATTATAGCCTTTTTAGATAATGCATCAACAACCATATTCTCTTTGCCATCCGCATGTCTTGTAGAGAACATAAGTGTTTGAAAAAAAAAACTAATCCATTTGGCATATATTAGACTTACTTTCCTTTGACCATGTAGATACTTCAAACTCTCATGATCCGAGTGAAGTACAAAAGGCTTGGGCCTCAACTAATAACTCCATAATTCCAAACAATGAACAATAGCATAGAACTCATTATCATAAATTGAATAATTGAGTCATGCACCATTCAACTTTTTACTAAAAAATGTAATGGGTCTCTTTTCTTATGAAAGTACCCCTCCAATACCTACACCATTGGCATGACACATTACTTCAAATAACTTATCAAAGGTAAAGATAATACCAGTGCTTTTGAAAGCTTTGTCTTCAAGTCTTCAAAAGCTTTTGTCGCAAGTTCATTCCACTGGAACTCTCCATTCTTCATCAATTGTGTAATAAGTGCTGGAATTGTGGAGAAATCTTTGATAAAATGCCTACATCAAAATATCATCAAGGTAGACAACAACAAATACTCCAAGGAAAGGTTTAAGTACTTCGGTCATCAACCTGATGGATGAACTTGGTGTATTGCATAGCCCAAATGGTATCACCAACCACTCATACAACTCATACTTAGTCTTAATAGTTGTCTTCCATTCGTCCTCTTCCCTTATCCTCTTTTGATGGTATCCACTTCTAAGGTCAAACCTTGAAAATACCTTTGCTCTGTGTAACTTATCTATCATATCATCCAATCTTGGCATCGAAAGTTCATATTTAATTTTGATATTGTTGATTGTCCTAGAGTCAATGCACATCCTCCATGTAGCATCCTTCTTAGATACCAATAAAGCTGGTACACTACACGAGCTCATGCTTTGTTGAATATAGCCTTGATCCAACAATTCTTACTCTTATCTTTATAGCTTCTTGGACTCTTCCGAATAGCATCTATAAGCTGGCTTGTTTGGTAATGGAACTCCTGGCATAAAATAAATAGCATGCTCAACATCTCTCAAAAGAGGTAATCTAGGTGATAACTCATCTAGGAAAATATCTGCATACTCTCTCAACACTTGTTGTAATTTTGGATTCTTGTAAACATAGCCTTGTTGAACTTCTTTCACTACCATGGCATAGCATATTTTCTCACTCTTGATAGCTTCAATCATCTTTAACTCCTTAAGGATCAACAAATCCATGCTACTCTTCTTTCTTCCTCATTTACTTTCGATATTGTCCGTTTTTTCTTCCTCCCATTCACTTTCACCTCTATTTTTTTTTTCTTTTTTTCTTTTTTACTTCTTACCCTCAATCTCTTCTTTCCTTTCACTCCTTATAACCGAAGTCTCCCCATATATATTAAATTTAAGTCTAAATTTCTTTTTGCCTTTCCTCACCACATATTCATTAAGGAACCCATCATATGTAAACTGCCAATCAAATTAACAAGGTCTCCTCAACAAAATATGACAACCATCCATAGGTATATTATCGCATAAAACATCATCAAAATAATTTTCAATTTTGTTTGGTTACCCTTATACCTTTGTCCTTGTTGAGCTATTGAAGTGAATATAGCCTTACATGATCCATGGTCTTTAATCCGAGCTTGTTCACCATTCTTTCACTAGCATCATTAGTACAAGAGCTACTATCGATGATGACCTCGCTCACTTTATCTTCAACTCTACATTTGGCTTTAAAGATATTCTCCCTTCGGGTAGGTTAGGGTTGTTGTTGCACTTGAAGCACTCATTACAACACATAACAATCTACTTGGCCATCTTCCAAAGCATCTTCTAAATCTTCACTACCTTCCTCAAAGTCTTCATTAAGTTCTTCATCTCCATTATCACAAGCTTCCATACCCACTATCTCCTTCAAAGTCACTACCCTTTGATTTGAGCAATCTTGAGCAAAATGACCATAGCCTCTACACTTGAAGCATTATTTGTTCACCTTATCAATCATCTTGTCGTTTCCCTTTTCTTCACGATTGAACCTTCTAGTGTTGTCTTGAATTTTGGCTTGAGAGGATGCTAGTTTCAACACCCCTTTGAAGTTCAAACCATATGGTGCATTGGTTGATTTGTTTGGTGGCTTAGTTCTCTTCAATTGCTTCTCAAATTTGATTGCTAATTTTGCCAAGTCTATAAATAACTCATAGGGAGACACCTCCACCTTCTCTCTAATATTCATATTTATACCTCCAATAAATCTAGCACATATTTACTCTTCCCTTTATTACACATTACAAATAAGAGTCCAAACTATCTAATGTACTCATCCACTCCAAGCAACCCTTGCCACAAAGTAGTTATTTTTATGAAATTCTCTTGCTCATATTCTCTAAGCACGAATTTTATTTTTAGATGCTTTTTTAATTTCTCCCATGATCTTAGTATTGCTTTTCCCTCCCTTTCCCTTCTCCTCTTCAAATTAACATACTATCCTCTGGCAAAATTCTTAAATTTCAATATGGCAATTTAACATCTTTCCTCATCATAAAGCTCTTTATATTCAAAAATAAGTTTAACAATTTACAACCATTCAAAGAAAGATTCTAGATCGATATTACCTTTATAATCAAGAAGGTAAAATCGAATCCCCTTCTCCACATCATCATATGATTTCCTTAAAGTGTCATGAGCCTGTATATAGCTCCCTACACTTTATTCTCCTCCTTCCTCCATTCGGTTATGTGCTTTGCTTCTATGATTTTCTTCTTCTTGATCTCTTCAGATTAGATGTTGGACATGTGATTCTTGGGCATACGAGGCTTCCATACTACCCATATGAAGCTTGACTTCCTTGATGTCCTCCACTAATTCCTTGATAATATCCCTCAAATCTTCTCTTTGGCTGGCCATGCCTTCTTTACACCCATGAATGGTGTGCTTCTAAGAATGCTCTCTCAAGTTACCCAAAATTCAAATCTTGGCACCTCCTTAATGAGTTCTTACAATAATCTGAAAGTAGGAAATAAGTTTTGAAAGAAACTTGGAGGACAGATTGGATATTAATCATGCATGTCACACTAAACCAAAACCTAAGCTCTAATACCAAAATTGATGTGTGTAGGAATATATACTTATGGTTTGGTTAGGGTTTTAAAAGGAATATAATGATTTGAAAGTGATGAAGAGATGATGATGATGACTTGACAAAGTAGAATTAATGATGACGATGCTTGAATGATGAAGGGTTTAGAATGGTTTGGTTCGTGGGCTAGGGTTAGAGTTTATAATTAGGGTTTAGTATTGATATGAATAATATGATGATAAACTATAGGAAATATGATGATTTGATGATTAGATTATGAATTTAAGATGTTGAGGATGATCGTTTGATGATAATAATACTATTATTATCGTAGGTTTGAAAATAGATAAAATTAAGTAAGAAAAATAGGTTTAATATGAATGTTGAAGAAGAAGATGATGATGGCAATTATATATAGCGTTTATGGTTTAGAATGGCATGGATTTGTGGAGGATTTGAAGGATAGATTTTAATCTCTAATTTACATAGACAAAGAGATTAGGGATTTAAAAAGTAATCACTCCTATAGGATTAATTAATATTAAGAAGAACCCAAGAATTCAATTAAGCAAAGCTTGCAATTTCATCAATTTTTAATCTCCTATTGTGTCGAGTACTCCTATGGTTTTTATAACCATTGGACCTCCTTAATATTACAAAATAATCCTCCTAAAAGTATAATAAGAATTGATACAAAAAGCATTAGCTTTCTCCCTACTCTAAAAACACCTAAAAGATAGAATAAGATAACCCTAAAAGATATAACTAAGCTACTTTTTTACTAATTAAACGTTCTTATCATTTCAACAATTATCAACCTAATAATACTATATATTGTACATCCAATTGTTGATTAAAGTCTCCTAATGTAGATATCAAGTTCACACCTTCCATGCAACACATTTTTTCCCTCTATACATGTCATACACACACATCCATCCCTAGTGACTACTTTTGCAAGTTTCATCCATAACTAGCAATGTAGTCATCCGTTTGCCTTCAAATTTGTAAGGGATCCTCTCTAAATAGAGGATAATAGGTTCCATAGTAATAAATGCTGCATCTTGACCATTTACTTCTACATCACCAATTTTACTATTTAAATATGTGTTAAATGGGTGAATTTCTAAAAAAAAATAAGATTGGCTTCCATTTTAGAGATCAAACGGTGATTTTTCTAGAGAATGTAGATTGAGCTCATCTAGAAAACATGAACACTAGAAGGAAAATGACAAATTGGCGTGGTAAGAAAATCTTCCATCTGTGAAGTGATAGTTTGAAAATCGTAGCATACTTCTAGAGTTTATGTAGAGGTGAGAGGAAGAAAAAGACAAAGAGTGAGGTCATCGTCCCCCTCTTCTATCGAAATTAAGTCCTCAAATATTTTCGAGGCAGAAATTAAAGTTGGATATATGATCAAAAATTTAAGGATTAATCAATAAAATTTTAAAGTTGGATTATCAAAGTCCTATCATGATATGAGAATTTTTTTTTTAATTGGAGCTTCGAAAAGCACTCGGCTTGACAAACTAGTTGATCGGTTTGGCTAGACCGTTCGATCATTTCTATCAAACAAAAACCTTAGCTGTAACAACAAACTAGTCGATCGGTTAACTAGAAAAACTAATTTTATTCAATTTCTATACTTTTTCAAACTCCTTATTACATACAACCCAAATTATAGTTCCAATCAAGATAGAAATCATACTTTACCAAAGTAAGTTGTTGATCCCTACCATGTGATCTAACCGGACAAGATAGAGTTGGATGACTCTTTAACCTATGAAGAGTGACCTGTGCGAATCCTGGACACAAAGTGATGGAAGACCCGCACAAGTGCAGTGCCCCTTCTTAAGATTCTATGGAGCTAGCATGGGACTAAAGAAGCTACCTGGAAAGCTGAGAAGGACATACATGAGGCGTACCCAAAACTCTTTGCTGCAGGTAAAGCAACCCTTAGAAGACCCCCTTTTTCTTTAAGAGGGTAGTTGTATAATTATTAGGGATAATTTTTCCTTTATCCACTTAGAACTTCTAAGCCTTAACTCTAGGAATTAGCAAGTGACTTCGGGGATGAAGTATTTCTTTAAGGGGGTAGTGATGAAATACCCTAAAATCCTAATTTAGGAAATTATGAAAAAATAAGGGTTTATTAGGAAAATTAATTAAACAAATTATTTTATTAAAATAAGAGGAAGTAGTGTAGGAAAAAATCAAGAGGAAAATAATAAATAATATAATTAGGAAAATTTTGGTATTTTTCTAATTAAAATAGAATTAAGATAAAATCATTTAAAATATCTTAAATTAATCTAAAAAGGGAATTTATTTATTAGTTTATTAAAATATTATTATTTTAAATATTCTAAAAAAATAAAATATTCTATATAGCCCAACCCATCTATTTTTCCTTTTTCCCTTCTTTTCTTTTTTTTTCTTTCCTTCCTCTCCTTTCTTCCTTTCTTTTTCCCTTCCTCCCCTAATTTGGGTCAGCCTAGCCCCACGGCCCAAACCTCCCTCCTTCTCTTCTCTTCCCCCATGTGGCCCAAGGCTCGCCTTTCCTTCTTTTCCCTCGCTAGTCGCTTGATCTGGCTCCCCCTTCTTTTTCTTTCTTTCTTTGTCCCTTAGGCTGACCAGTCCACCCCCTTTCTTCTTCCTTCTTCCCGACCCTTCATCTTCCCCACTCTTCCCCATGTAGGTACGCGGCCTCTACAACACTGCATGCTGGCCTGCCACCTCCCCTCTCTTCCCCATTGATCCTTCTCCCTTCTCGACCCAAGCACTCTCTCTCTCTCCTCATGCATGCCTATCTCCCCCTTCCTTTCTCCTTCCCTGACCTGACAGACCTGTAACTTTGTAATCCTATATCGGCCATGCGCCACCGGCTAGTGACCTGTCACGCATGGTATTCTCTTCCCCTCTTCCCACTCTACTATTTTCCACTTTCAATGGCCTATAAATACCCTTCAACTAACCCCATTCGATCTTTTTTTCACTATCCAGATTTCCCTTCCTTTATGTGTCGTCACCTATTTAGAAGATCGCCCCATTGCTGATGCCCGACCCACCTCCTAAAACACTCCCTACACCACCCTCCACTGAACTATACCACTCACCAACCACGATTCCCCCTACACGAGCTGCCTTGGCCATGTAAAGTTGGTTATTGGACCAACCTCATTTCACCCATCGCCGATGTTCCTGCCGAAATCACCAATCCTTCTACGCCCCCAAAACAACCAATAGAACCTCCTCTACCTTAATTTTACCCTACCTCCCTCTCCTCCTCCCTTCCTCCTTTTACCCCACTTTCGGCCACTACACCCGTCGCCATTTGTGCTGTCTCTTTGGTCACAGCACCGCCATTATTCCAGCCCTCTTAACCTAGGCATCCACCACCACCTTAATCACCCTCTCATTGCCCCTCTCCTAGCCTAAACAACCAACTTTCCACCCCCTCTTCTCCCTCCATGATCGCCGCCAGTGACACCTGGTCACCACCATCCTTAGGTGGTACCTCAACCCTTAAAACCCTATTTATACAAATGTTTTCTCTTTTATTTATATTAATGTTATTATTCTTAATAATAATAATAATAATATTATTATTATTATTAATATCATTATTATGTTATCATTATTATTATTAAATATAACCTTAGAGTATTAATGCTATTATTACTATAAAGGGGTCGAAACCTTTTTTTTTTATTGTTATCATTAATGTCATTATTATTTTTATTTTTACTATTATTATTATTATTATTATTATTATTATTATTAATGATAACTTTGGCATATTATTACTATTATTATTATTGTAAATATTTGAACCCTTATATTATCATTATTACGATTATTATTATTATTATTATTATTATTACTATTTTTTTTTATTACTATCACTATTGTCAACCTTGACCTTATTCTCACTAAAGTTACTATTATTATGATTATTAGGACCCTTTGAAGTATTATTCTTAAGATTAGAACTATTATTAATATTATTATTATTATTATTATTATTATTATTATCATTATTATTATTATTATTATTATTATTATTATTATTATTACTATTAGTAGTAGTATTAAAGTTATTATCTTTAATAATAAAAATATGGCTATAAATACCTTTACATAAACCTATGTACCTCCTAAGACGTATTTTGACTAATAATAACATAGTTAGCTACCTTGAGAATAAAAACCCTACTTTTAATTATAAAACTACTATTAATACTAGTTACCCTAATATTAGGCTAGAATAAGGGTAAGATAGGAAATAATGGTGATTTTGGTAAGAGGGAATTAACCTTTAGTTTTTTCCACTTATAGGTGAATCTAGTCAAAACCCTAAGGAGGTGTAGGAGCGTGCTCCAAGACCGGTGTCGTGTTAGGTAAGCATGTAGCTAAGACCAACTATGTGTGTGTTATATGCCTTGTATGTCATATGCTATGTTATGTTGTGTACTTTATGATTATTATAACTATTTATGTGTAGCATAGCTTGGAGTTGAGGTATGCTTATGTGACTTTATTATGGCATGTGTATAATGATATGCATGTTGTGCTTATGATGTTATATGATGTGACCCCACAAGACATGCATGCTAGGGCATTGAATAATATGATATGGGGTGAAAGGATGAAAAGAGAAAAAAAGGAGAAGTGAGTTGACAAAAGGGATATAGGATTGACCTAATTATCTCATGATCTATGAGGGGAGAAATAAAAAGGGAATTATGAACAATATAAAAGAGTAGGGTGAACCTTGCATGGGATAGAAGGAGTTTGCATGCGAAGCTCTAGGGTTTGCATGGGAATTTATAGGGTTTGCATCGGATGGATGGAGTCTGCATGGGGATGATCTTTACATGAGAAACGTTTTCTTGGGGTGTAAGTTAGGTAAGAGAAGAGTTATTGGGGTGATTGGAGGCTTTGGGTGAAAAATAGTATGTAGGTTGATATAAGGGTACATAGGAAACCTAGCTAGGGTTTGGGAGGAAAACCCTAATTAGAGGTGGTTGTGAAAGTAAAAATAATTGAGGGTGAGTGGAATATGGGATGAGAGTGGAAGAATATCATATGTAGGTGAGTATGGGTGTCATGGGAAAGAAAGGATGCCAAGTGAGAAATGGAGGAGTGACATATGGGAAAGAAAGGTGCTAGGATTTGGAGTAGCCAACTAGGGTTTCATGGTCATATATGTATTTGGGGAGTAAAGTGAAATGATAGGGGTTGAATCTAAGTGAGGTGATGTATAGGGTGGTAAAGGAGTTGTAGTTACATGAGGTAGAGAAGGATGGGCCACATAGGCCTAATTAGGGTTTCAAGGGAACCCTTAGGGGCAGATAGTGAGTGGACTAGGATGGCATAAGGTAGTGGGCCTTGACCCACACACGTAGGAGTTGGGCTTCCAGTGGAAGAAGGAAAGGACGTTGGGCTATCTTAAGAGGTGTAAAAGTCTCAAGGTATGGGACGGGCTCTCTTGGGAGAATAAGGGTGGACAGATTGTTTTATGCATGTCTAGGGTAAAAACTTACTGAATAAGATACATTAAGACACTAATCATTTAAAGTGGAAGATTATTGAGTCGGGCCCAGACCGATCCATTAGCATAATAGTGGCTAGGTGACGAGGTATCCTGGAGACTTATCCACCGGCATATAATAGTGGTCAAGTGTGTTCTGCCCTGTTCGTTTCCGATCCACTAGCTATAATACTAGGGGATCTTGAGCTTAATAAACCAAACTCTAAGTTATGATAGGATATGTAAAAGACATTAAGTACTTACAGTGAAATACCATGAAAGTTAGGGCCAGACCGATCCACCAGTATAGTAGTGGCTAGGAATGTCTTACCATAAAGATCGATCCACCAGCATATAATAGTGGTTAGGTATGTTATGCCCTATTCGTTTTCGATCCACCAACTATAATAGTGGGGTTCCCGTACTCGCATGGATTGATAATAATCATGGTATAAAATGAGTATTGATTAGAGATTCAAAGAATTAGTTTATCCGGACTATAGCTTGGTCTTTATTATCTGTATTGTTTGTATGCAATTTATATGATCATGCTTGTATTATATGCCTTTATGTGTTGGTCTTAGATGTATAGTTATTTTACTTACTACGTAACATATTGACCACCCGTTTCACAGGTACTGCTCATTCCCATGAGCAGAGGTCCCTGCTAAGTTTGTGCATGTAGGAGATGTTATTTTTAATGCCTTTGATGCTTACGAGGCATCAGGCTAGGTTGAGAGTTGAGCTTGGACTTGGCCTGGGGACTGAAATTGACTTGGCCTGATTTTCTTTTTACTGTTCATTTATATTGTATCGGTTTATTTCATACTTGTTTTATCGTACTATAACTTTTATTCCTTTTAGAAACTTTAATTATGTGCTCTTGGATTGTAAACTCTTTTATGCTAACTCTGATTTTCATATTATGAATGTTTCAGTGCTTTTATGAATACTTGCTTTGAGTTTGACTAATAGTTGATGATAATTTTTCTTTAGCCTTGTAGTTAGTATGAGACTGGCCGGGGGTCGGGCTTGTACTAATCACGGCGGTAATATCCCTAAAATTCAAAGTTATATTTTCTTTGCTTCAATTGTATCTTTTAAAATAATAAAAAAATCAGTAGTAAATTTTGAGGGTGTTACACATCTCACGTGCATATCTTTAGGGAAAAAATATAAGTGCCCCATATTTACTAATATGTATAGTATTTTTGGCAAGTTTTGGATCTATTTCGCATGACCTTTTGCCTTTATACACAACATATCTTAGGTTGAATTTGAGGGTTGAGAGGAGTAAAGTCAACCTTTTGACTTCATTTTCATTGTTTTCATGTCATTAGGGATCTTATGCTAGATTAATTTGTTTATTAGTTTATCAGTGGTAATCAGAATATTGAAGATCACTCGATGTTTATGTTGCTAGTTGCTACAATCTCCTAAGTTCCTTTTTTTTCCTTTGTTTTATTTAATTTAATTATACTTTTTACTTTGTTTAATGCAATCCTCATTATTTATTTCTTCAATTAAGTTTTGTGACTATGTGTAGTTTAATTTAATTGTCGTAACTTTGCTTAAAGGAGTTATATAATGAAATTCATCTATTATTATGCTAGGCTAGATTAATATAGAGTAGGATGATATATGGAAGCAACATGTAATTAATTGTAAGACATGAATTAAATTTAACTTTTATGAGTATTTTGTTAAGATTAGTAAATAGATTCTAATGATCATTGATACAATATTAGAACTTTATTATTTAGATTGACCACCTAGTTAATTTAAGTACTAATTGGATGCTAGATAGTATAGACAATTCATAATTGTTAACGTATGCATTTGCAAGTAGTAAAAAGGTTGATTCATTTCTATATAAAAAAAAAGATATTAGTTTAATCTAGTTTATTACTCTTTAGAATTGCATAATTTGAGTTGACCGTAATTATGATTCTAGTTAGTTGTTCTCTAATCGTTAATGTTTATATTAATTAAATCTAGAGATAATCTTATCCTA
This sequence comes from Tamarix chinensis, assembly GCA_030549775.1. Classification (NCBI taxonomy): domain Eukaryota; kingdom Viridiplantae; phylum Streptophyta; class Magnoliopsida; order Caryophyllales; family Tamaricaceae; genus Tamarix; species Tamarix chinensis. Next base: position 56,010,331 of record CM060177.1, on the reverse strand, counting down.
TGTTATCAATTAGTTAGATAATAAATCATAAGTGAACATTATTTTATTTGCATAAGGGGATGTTAGGAAGCGGATGCATAAGAGTTTCTATATGTTAACATAAAAAATATTACATGGCCATATTATTTGATGATCAATTGACATCCCTAAGATGAATATGTCCTCTAATCCCTTTTATCATAACATTGTTAGTTGGTTATTTTGTTAATTTTTAGTTACTTCTTTTCATTATTAGTAATTAGTTTTTCATAATTTAACAGCCATGGAATTAACTTGATAATAGAAATCTATGAATTAAATTATAATCTCTATGGGAATAGCCCTTACTCGTTGTTTACCACTTGTTTGTGCATTTAGGGTCTAATTTAGAGTGTCTCAACAATATATCAAATAACAACCAAACTCACTATTTATGTTATTATCATTAAAAATCATACGAAGGCTAAAAGGATTAAAACATGATATGTATGTATGTATCATACTATCGTGTTTGCATAACTTTGACAAGAACACTTAAGTGCAATAGGAAATAATGCTTTAGATGCTCATACTTTAAATTTAGGCAATCTTGCATGGGAAGAAATTTAAAGAAACACATGATGAACATTCAAGCACCAACTGGATATCTAAGATAAGTTCAATTTGCCTGAAGCAGCAATATTCTAACAAGCAAAACAAGAAATGATGTTAGCATGGTGGCTTCACTACCAATACCTCTTGATTAACTTTAATGAACATGGTTTTAGGATGAACAAAAATCATTTATAAGCCACACACCTTTTAATGAAAATAAAGAAAAAGAAGAGAAAGAATTTCTTGACCACCAAATATTTTTTAAACTAAGAAGAGAAAAATTAAGGTAATATTCATACCTTTTTCAACCCTTAATGCTTCTTTGTTTAATAAAACAAAATAGAGCTAATGTAAGGATTAAGAAGAAGATATGACAAGCAATATTATAGTTTGGAACTATAAGACAAAGAAATGAGGGAGCTTAGTTGGAGAAGAGGATGAAAGGGAGAAAACTCACTTTCAACACTTTGGGAAATTTTAGCATCTATGGGAGTGAAAGTTTATGGATAGTATGGGGGATATAACAAAATCAAAAGTCAATTCATTCCTCGCCCTCAACACCAATCCTTCAACAAAGAGGGGAGGATATAGGGAAAGGGGAGTTGATTTGAGGTGAGAGAGGGAGTGCATAGATAAGGCATTAGATAAATAGAATAATAAGGTGAAGGAGGATGGAAGAAATTTAGGCCTAAATCAAACCAAGGCCAGTAGCAACAACTACAAGTTAACAAAGGAGAAACATAAAGAAAGAAAAAAGTGAGTATGTGAGAAAAGTACTATAAAAATGTTTTTCGAAGATTTTTAAATATATAATATGCAATAATGTGTCAAATATTATAAAAAGAAATCGAACAACACTACACTATGCTTATTAATACCAAAAAAAGGACCATAGTTATAAGTTTCCACAAACATTTGAAACAAAATAAATCAAAGAAAAAGAAACAAATCTTGTGCACAAATTTTCATAATAGAACTGGATAACTACTTCATCTAGTTGATTGGTTTGTCAACACAAGTTAAGTGATTTTCCTAAAATAAAAGCATAGATTTTAGGATGAATCAGTTAATAGATTTTGGGTAAGACTAGTTGACCAATATTCATAAAACTCACAATTTCATTCCTCTTTTAAGCTCTTTCCAAAATCAAACACATTTTATTTATATCAAAAAATAATTTTAAACATATTTTGAAATGTTTTAGAATAGAGTATTATAAAACCTTGAAGAGATCATCATATAGGAGCTAAAACATGAAATTAACTCTAAGGCCAATTTGTTAGGTTTTTCCTAATGTGAACACCTAGGATTTGAACTAGATAAAATTTGGGTTTACAAGATTTAATGGAGAAAAACACTCAAAGCCACAAATGGGGAATTAGATGATCTCTATTATGTGTAGAAACATGAATTATTAGGATAAATCAATAATCCTCTCAATAAAATATCTCAAGAACACATTTTCTCGCTAAAAAGCCCAAAAAAAACAAGTTATGAACCACTTCCTCTCTCTAAATAGGAAAATGATGGCCTTTCTATCACGAACAATGGATGAAAACGGATATATACAAGGTCAGAAAGTGACACGGGGTTAAACAACTTTAAGACAGCAGAAAATCACATCAACATTAGCCTTATACATCAATGTAATTTCCTTATGTAGAGAAACACAAGTCATGTCCAACTACACACCCCCTCCCCTAGTGTTCTCTTTGGTCTCCCTAACACAGTTTGTGTGTAATGACACTACCTCTTATGTTCACTCCATGGATCTCTACTTCAATCAAACTTCTATACAAAATACTCTATACTAACAATAATTAAATGCAAGTCACAATCAACAAGAATGATTGAAAGATCAAGTTATGCTATTACGACCATTTATATTCCAACTGATATTTTGCTCAAATTTCTTAGCAATTATATTCAAACAATTGTGTGTTGTATGTGCCCATCATGTACAATTGCAATTGATGATGCAATTTACTTGTTTAGTAGATTTATATTTATTGAAATACCCCCAAACCCTAATTTAGGAATTTGGCAAAATAGGGATTTATTAGGGGAATTAAGTAAATAAATTATTTTCTTAAAAACTAAGTGGAATTAATAAAGGAAAACAAGGAGAAAATAATAAAGGAATTATTTAGGGAAAATTTGGACTTTTTACTAACTAACATGGAAGTTAATGAAAACTTGCCCAAAATAGCCTAATTAATCTAAAAATGGATTTAATTATTTTTCTTAAAATAATTAATATTAAATTTAAATATATATAACTTAGTTATATAAATAAATAAAGACCAAATACCCCTACCCAACCATTTTATCTTTTTATTTTTCTTTTTTCCTTTTTCTTTTTTTCTTTCCTCCTTTCTTTTCCTTTTTCCTTTTCCTACTCTCCTTATTTTCCCCTCTCCTCCCCGATTGGGCCACCCGCGGCCCAAACTCCCCCTGGCTCGTCTCGCGCAGCCCAAGCGTGTCATCCACCCCCCTCGCCCATTCTGCCCTGCCGGACCGCCTTTTCCTTCTTTTCTTTCTTTCCCTGGACCGCCTAGTCCACCCCGCCCTGTCTTCTTCTTCCTCACGTGGACTGCAACCCCTGACCTGCATTCTGACGCCTACCGACGGCCACCTGCTCCGTCTGGCTGTCCTCCCCTGCCACCCCCGTTGTTTTCCTTTCCATTTTCGACCCAGCCTACTCGTCCTCCCTCCTCATGCGTGCTGCCACCCTTTCCTTTTCCCCACACCGAGCCAAACATACCCTGCAATTCGCAGGGCATGCGCCGCCTGCCACCGCCCGTCGGCGACCTACCTCACCTGCCCCCGGTTGTCTTCTTCTCCCTTTATTGTTTTCCCCCCTCAATTAGCCTATAAATACACTCCCGGGGCCGCCATAGTCGAGCTCTCTTTATCGCAAACCCAGAAACTTTGCTTCTCGCTGCCGCCAACGACTGCCGCAACAAACGCCACCCACCAAAACCATCCCCGCACTTCCCTCTACAAAACCAAGCCACCATCACCCCCTATCTCGCCTTGCATGTGCCGCCCCGGCCGTGCAAAGTCGCCAACCTGAGCAACCACTCCAACCCCTCGCGCCGCCTTCTGCCGCTACCCTCGCCGCAACCAGCACCTCCTCCACCCTCCAAAACACCCAGAGAACCTCCCCCTACCTTCCCATACCACCATCTCCCCCCTGCCTCCCTCTTCTTTTACCTCTCCCATCTTCCACCACCTTCGGTTGCAGCACCAACCACCGTGCGCCACCACTCCAAGCTACACCACCCCCTCCATTCCACCCCTCTTCACCTGTTGCACCTTCCTCTACCTCAAACACCCCTCCACTCCCTCTCTCTTAGCCTACATATCCATTTTCCCCTCTCTTCCTCCTCCACCGCCGCCGTCGGTTCCACCACTAACCTTAGGTGGTGCTCCAACTTCCCCAGCCCCTAAACTATTTTCTATATGTGTAAATAATTTTATTTAATATTACTAGTATTATCCTTAATATTACTATTATTATCATTCTTATTATTATTAGTGTTTTATTATCATGGTTATTATTATTATTATTACCATTACTAATATTATTATTATGTATCCCCCTTATTTCCTAACCTAATTTCAGAAAATACTTATAACTAGATTAAACTATTTAAAAGGCTACAACTTTAACATTAAAATGGTTATCATTATTAATATTATTATTATTATTATCATTATTTTTATTACTACTACTAATACTACTATCATTATTATTATTATTCACAACTTTAGTATTAATATAGTTATCTCTATTATTATTATTGTTATTATCACTATTATTATCACTATTATTATTATTATTATTATTATTATTATTATTATTATTATTACTGCTACTACTATTACTATTATTATTATTATTAGTGTTATTTAAACCGAAGTTGGCATATTATCATTTTATTTTTAAAGAAGAAGAACGCTTAACCTTAGTATTTTTACTATTTAATATTTGAATATTACTAATATTATTCCTAATGCCTTTGTCACTAACATTATTAATTATTACTATTACTATTACTATTATTATTACTATTATTATTATTATTATTACTTTATTCCTATTATTGTGACAAAAACATTTGAACCCTTATATTATTATTATTCAAAATATAACTTTTATCATTATTATCTTTAGCAATATTTGTACTTTGTTGGTATTGTAATTATTATATTATTATTTTAACCCTAAAACTATTATTAGAATTATCCATAAAAACGCTAGGGTTTCTATCACTATAAGCATTAGCATTACTATTATTATTATTAGTATTATCACTATTTTGCTATAATTATTATTAGTTTTTTATGACATGAGTATGATATGTATATATGGTGTTTATGGTGTGATATGATAGGCCCTCTAGGACATGCATGCTAGGACAATTGATAATATGATATGGGAATGAAAGGATAAAAAGAAAGAAATGGGAAGTGAGTTCATTAAGGGGGATATGAGGTTGACCGAAATACCTCATGATCTGTGAGAGAAAATTAAAGAGGAAGGAATGACCAAAATGAAAGAGAGATGGGAACCATGCATGGAAATCTTAAAATTTGTATGGGGACTTTGGGTGGTTGTATGGGATGGATAAATCTTGCATGGGGGTGATCCTTATGTGAGAAAAATTGATTTAGGGTGTAAACAAGCTAATGGGAGAGTTGTGGAGTGATTGGAGACTTGGGATGAAAAATAGTACGTAGGTTGGTGTAAGGGTGTATAAGAGATCCGATTAGGGTTTTGGGAGGAAGTAGTAATCTGGAAAGTGCGAGAGTAAAATGATTAAGGGAGAGTGGAGTACGAGTTAAGAGTGATAATTTATTTTATAAGGGATGAGTATGGGTTCCATGGGAGAGAAGAAATTTTGGGTGAAAAAAGAGAGGTTACTTATGGGAGAAGAAAGATACTAGGGTTTGAAGTGACCAACTAGGGTTTTCAGGTCACATGCGAAATCGAGAGGTAAAGTGATATGTTTTGGGATTGGACCTAATTGAAATAAGACGTGGGGAGATGAATGAAGTAAAGGTAGTGTAAGTGAGAGAAAGTTGGGCCACATAGGTCCAATTAGGGTTTTCAAGGGAAAACCCTAGGGGTGATAGTAGGTAGAATTGATGTCATGAGGTGTTGGGCCTTAACTCACACTCTTAGGAGTTGGTCATTCATTATGTGTAAGTGTAAGGGGGGAATGGATGTCGGAGCGTGATAAGGGATGCAGGAGTCTCAAAATATGGGACGTGCCCCCTTGAGAGAATAGAAGTAGAAAGTTGATGACATGCATGTCAAGTGACTTGTATTATCATATTTTAGTTAGGTTTTTGTACTATGCTTTATGTTTAAAAAACTCTAGTCACTTACCCTTTAGTTTGTAATCCTAAATCGCACTCTAATTTCTGTATAACTTGTTTTTTATTAATGATTCGTGTTTAATGTTAACCTTATTTAGCCTTAGCACTTAGTACTGGAACGGTAGGAGTGAACCAATCTGGTACTAAGTGTGGCGGTAATTCCCCTGAGTTTACAGTTTTATCTTTTCGCTTCCGCTAAACCCTTTTAATTAAATGAAATTTTTCAGTAGTAAATTTAGGGGTGTTACATTTATGCCTACACTATGTTGTTGAATTAATAAATGAATACAAGATATCACCTAATTCATTGAAAGGCAATGCCTACTTAAGCATCCATACGACATGTAAATCAAATCAAATGTTAACTTATTGACTGGCATCGACACACCTAAGTTCTCAAATAAAATTAAGAATATATTTGACAAAACTAGTTTAAAACTTGGATAAAAAAAATATAAGCTAGTTGAAGTAGTTTTTCAAAAACCAAGTTATATATTAGTGGAAAAAAATTATCAAAACTAAGCTTTTGTTAAAGAAGCTAGCTTATAGACTTGTTAGCGTAGACGCTACTTTCTCCTACCAGACACATATGAAGTGCTCTAGTATATCCAACCATGAATTGAATTTAAGGATTGACAATTCTTTTATGTTATTACAATACATTAATCATTCTATTGGATTATGTAACACTATAAGATTAGTTGTAACAAAGCTTGGGAGTCATGAACATGAAGCAAAGATAATTTTCAGCATAAATGTAATTCATTGAGCTTTTATTATAAAATTGTTACCAATATTGTCTAATTACCTTTTACATTGACCTAGGATAATTTTTAATTGATTTTTATGTAATAATAATAAATAAAAGTTAAGGATAATATCTTTTTCACATCATCCTCCTTTTTAAGAAGCTAATATTTAATCATAATCAACTACATATTATAATTTCAAAAGCCAAAAGCTACCAGATGTTATGGCTTAAAATGTTAAATACATGATAATGTTAAACAAAATTCCAATACCATTGTCATAATCAAGCTCTTCCATAATTTATTTCCCTTTGCATCAATAATTATATTTTTATTATGAAATGAGGAATTATTAATTATGTCACAATAATAATTACATAAAATATCACATAAGTCGACTTCCCCTGTATTCTGTGGTTGAAATACTATTGTCCACATTACACACACTTCAACTTTAGGGAGAGGGATTCACATTACAATGTTAGCAAGCAGTTACAACTTACAAATACAGCAGCTACAACAATAAATAACTAATAAAATTTATCATACAACTGCGAAGGAACATGTTGCAAACCACCCTACTTCCCTACTCTCCACTAACCCCACCCCAAATAAGACAATGCTTCAAATGTTCATTCAGAACAATGCCTTCTCAACGGTAACAGAAAAGAAGGGGGTGGGGGCAGCAAAATCAAAAACGACAACCAAAACGAAAACGACGAAGGTTCAACAAATACTCACAGTAGTTGTATACTTAGAAGAAATCAAACTCAAGATAGCTATCAGAACCCTGCATTGTCCGAGCAGGTGCTGCCTTTTCACTTGCCAGTGGTGCCGACGCTGGAATCTCAACTGGCTTAGGAATATCAGGAGGTGTGGCACACCGTATTAATGCCCAGTTCACGCCGTCAAAGAAAGGATGGTGCTTTATCTCAGTTGCTCCTCTTTTATATGCCAGCCTTTGCTGTGGCTCTTTCACCAGCAATCCCCTCATCAAATCCCTTGCCGAAAAACTTGCAACAGGTGATTCAGGAAACCGGAGGGGCTGCCCGACTACATTGAAGAGAGTTGCTCGGTTGCATGATCCCTTAAAAGGAGTTCTACCAAACAGCAGCTCGTACAAAAAAATCCCTAATGTCCACCAATCCACAGCACTTCCATGGCCTTCGCCTTTGATGATTTCAGGAGCCAGGTACTCATGTGTCCCAACAAAAGACATTGATCTAGCACTTGTCGGTTCAGCGATCAGCTCAGGGAGTGGGTTTGCCTGGTTTCCTGTTTCATTCTTTTGTTTTTTCTCTTTCTTGGACTTGCTAGAAAAGAGACGGGGAGAGAAGCATGTAGATGGGACAACACATGATGGCTGAATACAGGCTGGCTCAATACAAGCTGGCAGTGCACAGTAAACAGGGTTTTTCTTCGAAGGCTCCAATTCACTGGATGACTTCACAAGAGTTGGGCTCACCACACAACGGAGAGAAAGATCAAAGTCAGAAAGCATTATGTGTCCATCTTCTCTCACAAGTACATTTTCTGGCTTCAGGTCACGGTAAACAATCCCAAGCATGTGGAGGTATTCCATAGCTAGAAGGATTTCTGCCACATAAAATCTGCAGGTTCAGATAGCAAAAATGAAGCGATTAAAACATTCCCCTTCAGGGGCTAGAATAGTATTAAATATATAGCAATAATCATAAAGTTACACTTAAGATACACTAAATGCTAGGGCTCCAGCCAAGCTAACAGCTGAATGGCTAGTTAGATGTCATGATCCTCAAAGTTTCAGTCAGAAACTCAAGATTAATGCATAATTCACTACCTACAAAAGCTGATCCATAATGTCTTCCTAAGCATATGATAGTCTTCTTCGCATACAAAGAGCTTAAGTATATGAGATTTGGGGGGATAATAGTAAAACTCAATCATGTGGATGTAAAAAGAATTTAGAACATTCCATAACAAAACAATATAAATCAAAGAACCAACAGGTGATGGTGGAACTACAACCTATGGAACCTAAACTCTAAAACACACATGCCAAAGGAAAAGTCCATGTCATAACCAGAAGCAGGAATAAGTCCAGGTGAGGCATGACAGAAGTGTAGAACCCATTGGATGACATTCAATGTCATACTTTTTCAAGAATATAGCAAACTATATGCTGATATGATTAACCATGTGATACCACAGCTAATTCGATAGGCTCAACTATGGAATGGATACACGTACTAATTTCGATGTCCAGTCCAACACAAAATCTGTAACACAACTAAGACAACAAATATTAACCTCTGCACATAGTATAAGAGAAACACCAACTGCACTGCAGTATTGGTTGTGGCTCCCACTGTTACACTAAGACACTACCTAACAGTTCAATATCAGCAACTCAGATCACACTACATGTGTTATGTCATCCCATAGCCTGCAAGACCAAATAGGCAATCCCTCTTCGAGAAGTTCAATATCAGTAACTCAGATCAAACTGTGTTATGTCATCCCATAGGCCTGCAAGACCATATAGAAAATCCCACTTTGAGATGGAGGATCACACAAGAACATCATTTTTTATCAACAATGGCTGAATAAATAAAAACTAGCTGCATTTGAATCAAGATGGTGGGGCACCAATAAGTTTGATGCTTCTAGCACAAGGAAAAAACAGCTAGCTACACACCAGGAACAAATGAACTATATAGCATGTTGGTAGAACTTTGAAGAACAGCTATGTGAAGCAGCCAATATCAGCTATGAATAAACGTGAACAAGATGAGCAATAAATAAGATCGTACTTCACAGCTTGCTCTGTGAAATGCTTCCCCGGCTGCCTCTGCCTAAGAGTGTGCAGATCTCCTCCTGGACAGAATTCCATAACCAAACATGAGAACTTGTCTGTCTCAAAGTGTGAATATAGAGTCGGAAGGAATGGATGGTCCAAGGACTGCAGTATTTCTCTTTCAGTCTGAGCTCGAAGCAACTTCTTGCGACTTGCCAAAGATGCTTTATCCATCACCTTCATCGCAAAATAACATTTTGTTCCACTCAACTCCGATAGATAAACACTTCCAATATCCCCACAGCCCAGCCTCTTTAAAAGTCTGAAGTGGCTCAAACCCAATACTCCATCCCTAGCTTGAATAGCTTGGATGGCTTCCCATCTCGAATCATTTCCCTTATGGGGTTTCATGATGGTGGTGCTAAAGCTGCTACAACTACTCTCATCGCTGACATCAGTGCTTGTGCTCCATCTACACAAACTACTCTTGCCACTATCAACAAAGTCTACCTGCCCACTGGTCTTGGCACTTTCACTGGTCTTTGCAAAACTACTGGTACCATCACTGACTTTGGCAGAAACTGAACTATTCTTCACACTTCCATACCCTGACGATTTCTTTTCTTGATCAGCAGAAATATCCAGCGAGGCAATAGCTTCACTCATGGTAGAATCTACACCTGTGGATGCTTGGATTAGAGCAGATGTATGGTGCTTATGGTTAGCATCGAACAGGGCCTGCTTTGGCATAATTTTTGAAAATCTTGCAAACTGATCTTTACCATCTAACATTGCTTCACTTGTCACTGATGTCAAAGGCTTGTGTTCATCTATAGGCATGTGAGCACCTCTGGCTTTCTGTAGCTGATCCCCTGAAACTCTCGTACCCATTTTAGATGTCATTTGAAGAGACAAATATAGAAGCCCTCAAAGCAGTTATGCACCAAGGTTAGACCCTCTCCCCATGGGCATTATATCTATATATTTTGAAAAGCCTGAGCATGACCTTTTAGCCTCCGAAGTCTGCCAAGATTAACAAGTTAAACACCATTAGAACATATTTTCCCCCTCCTAAACAGAGCAAGAAAATTAACCAAATACAAAGATTAATCGGCTGCTATCTACACGAATGCAGACTGAGATTTTGAAGTTGTTTAGGAAAAAATCATTCTATGCTTTAATGTATTTGCACTAAAAATCAATAGTTAAAACTCGGCCACAAATTCCACCAAAAAAAAAGGTTAGAAACTGTTCACATGTAGTAACCACTATGCCTGGAAGCCAGATGTATGAAGAAGCACAAAAACTACCTAGATCGGTAGCGACTACAGCAGAGACTTATTACAGCCAGAGTCCAAACTCAGTCCCATTTTTAATTTAGTTTTTATAAAATCCTAGTCAAAACTGGATTCCGTATATACCACCGGTCTAATTACTGACCACAGATAATAATATAATAATAATAAAAGTCATGTGATTCAAACATATGTCAACTCAACAGAGTTCGACAGAGGTAACCCATCAAAAACTCCCTACCCACAATCGACCAATCCTAGTAAAACTCCCATCGTTAAACCGCAACAGCGAAAGAAAACAAAAGAAATTCAATGCAGAAAAAATGGTTCAACAAGAAGATTGTCAACCAAACCCAGAAATAGATCACATTCAGACTCTGATCACAGATCCAATATACATACTCCAAAAAGGGGGAAACAAGCTCCTTGACAAGAGAATATGAATAGAGAAGAATAAAGGAGGAAAGTTAGTACCCGATTACAGCGGATGAAATACACTGTTTGGCAGCAAGAAAAAAGCGACAGTAAAATAAAAATGGGATGCGGCCTTAAGGTTTACAGAAGTACTGCTGCGATAAGCAGCGGGAGCCGGAAGGGTGAAACGAAGCCGATGTGAACTGAGAAGTGGACAAGAGAATGAGCGTCAAAGGACATTTCTTTATTTCCATTTTTTTGCCCTTATTTAATATGGGAAAAAAAATTGAAATTACCAGAAACCTTTTTATTTTCCATGTTCATATTCATGGGAATTATTAGCCGTCGTAGCATTGTTTATAAAATCCGATGACTTATATAACGTCTGAATAAAAATAATTTGGTGAATAAAAATTAAATAAATTGAATATTCAAAGTATAAATTATAAACAATATCTGATTTTTTAATTAAATATTTTTATATAAAATTATGTAAGTTTTGTTTGGTAACTTTATATTTGATTTAAAACTTAATTATATGATCTAACATAACAATATAGTTAAAATAATAATAATAATAATAATAATAGTCGGCAAACACATCTTATTAATTTTTATATCATACATTTGGTGTGCCTTGCAATCTAGGGCCAATATTTTCGTAACTTTATAAAGTTCATTCTTATATATAGGATAATGTTTTGTAATTTATAATTTTTATTTATAGACACATAATTATTTTTATAATTTTATATTTCATACAAATAAAAAACAAGGTCATGTTTTTATTTAAAATTTTTAATTATAGATATGGGGTTATTTCTATAATTTGATAGTTCGTAACTATAAACTCATGGTTATTTTTATTTTTATTTTTATTTTTATTTTTGTTATTTTATAATTCTCATAATAATCAGGCTCAACAAGTATGTTGAACATTGTATCAATTTTTATAATTTTATCATTATTATTTACAAATAAAAAGTCATTTTATAATTACACGATTCTTATATATATATTTGTCAACTTTTAACATATATTTAGCAAATGCTTGTTTTTTGTTCATCACATATTTAATAAGTGTTTAATACATATTTGATATTTATTCAACACCTATTAAATACGTTTTCAACACATACTTATTATAATTTTTAAGTATATGTTTACCAACTCTACAATTATATGTTCATGTTATACTAATTCTTTGTTCAACAAGCATTTGATATATATATTCGACATATATTTGTTGTTTCGGTTCTTATTTTTGTATATATTCAACATATACTTGTTCCGCATTTTTATAACAGTTAAGTTTATTATGTATAAAGATTTAGTTCATATATAAAACATCTATTTTCATCACATAGAATGTATATATTCATGATATATAATAATTATGTTTATCATATATAATAATTAAGTTTATTACATATAACAATTAGATTTATAATGTAGAATGTCTAGTTTTGACATGTGAATTATGAATCATTATTAAGTATCCTTTACTTTTTTGATAGAAACTATAACTAAAACTTGATCAAATCTAAAGCATAAAAGTCTATACAATGAATAAATATTTTCCATTTCCATTTCATGTCTAATGACTAATAAAGTTATTTTAAGTTAATGAACATGCACTAATTATGGATATGAATTTCTTAGCTGATGAGAATGAATATTTTAAGTCGATGAACGCCTAAGTTTTGAGTTAATGAACATAACACACTCTATATAACGGTTAAGGATCATCTATATGATGATTTATTTACATTAAAATTATAACAATAAGGTAGTCTATTTATAGATAAAATGAGAAATATTTTGGTATGATTTTATTTTTTTTATTTTCTTTATTAATCTACATTAAAAATTATATATGTTAAAAATTGAAAAAAAGGACCAAAACACCAAAGTGAAAAAATGAAAAATCAACTCCTCCATGATTCCATTGGCGTCTAGTATGTATACTAAGTTTACCCTTCTTTTCTATCTTAATTTTATATAATTACAAAAAGATGGCACTACGTGCACTAGGTGTAGGATTTAAATTTTCACATCATATTTATGTATGAAAGATGATAAAGTAATAATGGTATTTAGAACTAGTTCTTTTAAACTAGCGAAGTAAGTCTAGTTACATGCATCATTGAACACACTAACTCACTCCCCATACCAGCCATGGTAAATAAAAAAATAAAAAAAAAATCCAACAACTAAAACTTTTGATAACTACTCCTAATAATGGTGGAAAAGGAAAAGATGGTTCTCCCTTAGCCACTATAAGATTATATCAAGATAAAATGATGGTAGGTAAGGGAGATGAATGACGCCTTAGATTTGGGGAACCATAATTAACCAACCTCTAAATCAACACCTCTACAAGAGGTCTTCCCCTCCAATATGAATGGTAAGGATGCCTACTCTACTTATTCATTATAATTGATGACCTTAATGAAGGTAGAGGATGAGCTTTTGGTTACTCACACAATAGTTGAACAATTATAATGCTTCTTCTTCTTAATCAAAATCATAGAAATGGCGAGGGAGGTTGTTTCCCAATCGCAAATATGAAAATACCCTGCCTTTGAAATTCATTCCACCGGGCTTAATGGAAAAACATATGGTTAAAATTAAGGATGAGGAATTGGAAAAAAGAAGCATATTAATGGAGGTACTCTCTCGTAGGCTTTGTCTTGGGAATTACACCTCCATTTTCCTACATGGTCAATTATATCAAGGTTAACTAGAATCATGTCAACCTTCCTATTATTTATATGCATGATGATACATTCTTCTTATTCTAGTTCTAACTTCAAGATGATTGTTTTACCATACTCAATTGTCCTTTCTAGAGTTTTTCTAGTAGTGCTCGAATTATGGAGCAAAGAATTTGACTTTGTGAGTTTTTGATTAGATATTTGAGTACAACTGAAATACCCCAAAATCCTAATTTAAGAAATTTTGGCAAAATAAGGATTTATTAGGAAAATTAATTAAATGAATTATTTTATGAATATAAAAGGGAAATAATTAAGGCAAATAAATAAGAAAATAATAAATAATTTAAGTAGGAAAAATTAGGGTGTTTTGCTAATTAACATGGAAGTTAAGAAAAATTTGTCCAAAATAGCCAAATTAATCTAAAAAGGAATTTAATTATTATTATTATAATATATATTATTAATTTTAAATATTAAAAAATAAACAATAAAATACCAAATACCCCAACCTATCTATTTTCTTATTTCTTTCTCTTCTTTCTCCTTTTCTTATTTTCCTCTCTTTCTCCCTCGGTTTGGGCCAGCCTACGACTCAAACTCTCTGCCCTTTCCCCCATCCTGCGTGACCTAGGCCTGCACCGCCTTTTTTCTCCTTCCCTCACTCGTCACCTCAGTCGATCTGCCTCCCTTCTTTTTTTCTTCTTTTCGTCTTCCCCTAGACTGGCCGGTCCAGGCTATCTCTCTTCTTCTTCCCCAACTCCAACCTATAATGCCCGATATATAGCCCTGATTCCACCAGCATCCACCAGCCCAATGATCGACCATCCTTCCCTGCTCTCCTTGTCGCTTTCCTTTCCTTTTTTTGACCCCAACCAGCCCTGCAGCTCCCCTCCACGCGTGCCTCCCTTTCATTTTCTTCCCCCTCCCCCCGACCGAACCTGCCATGGTAGGACTACACCACTTGCCACTGCTGGGCGGTGGTCCTGCCTCACCTTCCCTAATTGTCCTCTTCCTCCTTTGTCGTTTTCCCCCTCAAATTAGCTTATAAATACCCCATTATCAGCCTAGGCCAAGCTTCTGTTTTGGCAACTTAGAAAATCCTGACCTTGCACCACTGCCCAATTAGATCCTTCTTCCACCACTGCCACCAACTTCGCCCACCAAATCCTTCCTTGCACCACCCCTTGCAGAACTAAGCTTCCCTCCTTCCTTGTTTTGACCTACACGAGCCACCCTGGCCGTGCAAAGTTAGCTTCCCGACCAGCCCTCACTAACCTCGCGCCGCCTCTCGCTCCATCATCTGCTACCAATTCCGCCGCAACCAGCACCTCCTCCACCCTCCAAAACAACCAGGGGACTCCACCCTACCTCCCCACACCTCCATCTCCCCATGCCTCCCTCTCCTTCTCCTTTCTCCGCCTTCCACCACCATTCGACCACCTCTCTGGCCGTCGTGCACCACCACTTCCATTCCACCCCCTCCACCTAATTCACCTTCCACCACCTCAAAAACCCCCCTCTTTCCCTCTCCTCTAGCCTATAAACCCATCTTTCCACCTCTCTTCCTCCTCTACTGCTGCCGCCATAGCCTCCACACGCCACCGCTGATCCCGCCATCAACCCTAGGTGGTGTTCTAATTTCCCCAACCCTTAAACCTTTTCATATATAAGTGTTAATAATTTTTAGTAATATTAATAGTATTACCCTTAATATTAATAATAATATTATTATTATTATTAATGTTGTGTTGTTGTTGTTGTTGTTGTTGTTGTTATGTTACCACTCTTACAATCTAACCTAACTTCAGAAATATTAAAACTATGGTATTATCATTTAAAAGGATATAACTTTAGTATGAATATAGTATCTTTATTAATAATAATAATAATAATATTACCATTACTACTATCATCATCATCATCATCATTATTACTACTACTACTACTACTTAACTTAACTTTGGAAATATTTCTAACTAATGCTACTATTAATGGAGATCTACAATTTTAGTATTATTATGATTATCATTATTATTATTACTATTACTATTACTATTACTATTTATTATTATTATTATTATTATTATTATTATTATTATTATTATTATTATTATTATTATTATTGTTGTTGTTATTGTTATCATCATCATCATCATCGTCATTATTATTATTATTACCATTATCATTATCATTATTTTCTTGCTAATATTTTTAACACTAACTTTGTCCATTATCACTTTTATTTATTAATATAAATATTTGGACCCTTATATTATTATTATTATTATTATTTTTATTATTATTATCATTTTGGTTACTATTATTATTGTTATTGTTATTATTATTATGCTTAACATTATTATTATTATTATTATTATTATTATTATTACTATTATTTTTATTATTATTAATGTTATTTAAACCGAAATTGGCATGTTACTATTTTGTTGCTATAGAGCAAGAATACTCAACCTTAGTATTATTATTATTGTTATTATTCAAATATTGTTAATATTAATCCTAATGCCTTTGTTACTTACATTATTACTATGGTATTATTATTAGTTATTACTATTATTATTGTTATTATTTTGTTACTATTATTGTGACAAAAACATTTGAACCCTTATATTATTATTATTCCAAATATAACTATTATCATTATTATCTTTAGCAATATTAGTACTTTGTTGGTATTACTATTATTATATTATTATTTTAACCCTAACACCATTATTAGCCTTAGCCTTAAAAATAATAGGGCTTCTATTTCTAGGAGCATTAGTATTACTATTATTGTTATTATAACTATTTTTTCTATAACTAGTATTAGTACTATTATTAGAAGAAATAAAGCTATTAGGTTTAATAATATAAATATAGCTATAAATCTTAACATAAATATAAATATATTGACTAATAATATCTAGTAGGCTAACTTGAGGGTAAAAGCCCTAGTTTTCACTTGTAAAGTTGTCTTTAATAATAGTAACCCTAATCTTAGACTAAAATAAGAAATAATAGTATTTGTTTTGTAGGAGGGAAACTAATCCTTAGTCTTACCCTCTTATAGGTAGATCAAGCCAAAACCCTAAGGAGGCGTAAGACCGTGTTCCAAGCCCAGCGTCGTTTTAGGTAAGGTTGTAGCTAAGGCCCATGTGTGTTGTGTGACTTATATGTCTTACATGCTATATATCATGCTACGTCATGTATCATATGATTTTCATTAACTTATCTTATGTGTAGGACAGCTTGGAGTTGAGGTATGTTTGTATGTGTTTTCTTATGACATAAGTATGGTATGTATATATGGTGATTATGGTGTGATATGATATGGCCCTCTAGGACATGCATGCTAGGCCAATTGATAATATGATATGGGAATGAAAGGATAAAAAGAAAGAAAATGGGATGTGAGTTCACTAAGGGGGATATGAGGTTGACCAAAATACCTCATGATCCATGAGAGGAAATTAAAGAGGAAGAAATGACCAAAATGAATAAGAGATGGGAACCATGTATGGGGATTCTAGGGCTTGCATGGGGACTTCGAGAGTTTGCTTGGGGTGGATAAAACTTGCATGGGGATGATCTTTACGTGAGAAAAGTTGTTTTAGGGTGTAAATAAGCTAAGGGGAGAGTGGTGGAGTGATTAGAGACTTGGGATGAAAAATAGTACGTAGGTTGGTGTTAAGGTGTATAAGGGACCTGATTAGGGTTTTGGAAGGAAGCAGTAATCTGGAAAATGTGGAAGTAAAAATGATTAAGGGAGAGTGGAGTACGGGTTAGGGTGAGAATTTATTCTATAAGGGATGAGTATGGGTACCATAGGAGAGAAGAGATATTGGGTGAAAAAGAGAGAGGTTACTTGTGGGAGAAGAAAGGTACTAGGGTTGAAGTGGCCAACTAGGGTTTTTTGGTCACATGTGGAGTCAAGGGGTAAAGCAATATGATTTGGGTTTGGATCTAAATGAGATAAGGTATAGGCAATAAATGAAGTAACGGCAGTGTAAGTGAGAGAAAGTTGGGCCACATAGATCCAATTAGGGTTTTCAAGGGAAAACCCCATGAGGGTGATAGTAGGTGGAGTTGATGTCATGAGGTGTTGGGCCTTAACCCAAACCCTTAGGAGTTGGTTTTTCATTATGTGTAAGCGTAAGGGAGAATGGATGTTAGGGCGTGATAAGGGGCGTAGGAGTCTCAAGATATGGAACAGGCCCCCTTGAGAGGATAGAGGTAGAATGTTGGTGACATGCATGTTAAGGGTGTAATGTTTATTGAATAAGAAATGAATAAGATACTATCCATTTAAAGAGAAAGATTGTTTAGCCAGACCCAGACCGGTCCACTGGTGAATAATAGTAGCCAGAAGCTAGGGTGCCCTATATGATTGGTCCATCGGCAAATAATAGTGGCCAAGTGCATTTTGCCCTGCATGACCGATCCACTGGCTATAATAGTGGGGGTTTTCGTGCTCAACAAACCAAACATAATGATGATAAGACATGGGAAAGACACAAAGTAATTACAGTGAAACACCATGTGAGTTAGGGCCAGACCGGTCTACCGGCGAATAATAGTGGCCAGGAGCGTTTTGCCCTACATGACTGGTCCACCGGCAAATAATATTGGCCAGGAGCATTTTTCCCTGCATGATCTGTCCACCGGCTATAATAGTGGGGGTCTCACATTCACATGGATTGATAAAGACTATGATGTGAAACGATTATATTTACCAGAGATCTAAAGAATAAGTCTACCCGGACCATAGCTGGCCTTCATCATCTATATTACTACATGTTGCTTATGTGATTATGCCATGTATGCTATGTTGTATGTTTTGTATGTTTGGCCTTAGCACATGATTAACTTACTCAGTACGTAGCATACTGATCACCCGTTTCATAGGTGCTACTTATTCCCACAAGCAGAAGACCCGTTTGAGTTTTTACAGGTAGGGGACGGCGTTTTCGATGCCTACGACACCTACGAGGCATTGGCCGAGGCTGAGCGTTGAGCCTAGACCTGATTTGGGGATCGAGAGCGACTCGGTCGGACATTGTTTTTCTTTTTTACTTAGCCATGTATCATTTTATTCTAGATATGTCATGTCGTACGATATTTTATGTTTTTGGAAAACCCTAGTTACTTACTCTTTGGGTTGTAATTCTTAAATTGCACTCTAATTTTCGTATGACTATGAAGGAGTCCTCTCATGGTTTTATTAATAACTTGCATTTGATGTTAACCCTGTTTAGCCTTAGCACTTAGTACTGGAACGATAGGAGTAAACTGGTCTTGTACTAAGTATGGCGGTAATACCTTTAGAATTTATAGTTTTGTTATTTCACTTCTGTTAAAACTTTTTACTAAAAAGAAAATTTTTAGTAGTAAATTTTAGGGGTGTTACAACAACATAGCATTGTGTTAGTTTGTGGAGGTGTTGAAGAAGTTTAATGTAATATGGAGTTTTATGTGAGAAATAAGGGGGTACCATGTTAATAAACACGAAATGTGTTCCTCTATGGAATTCTTGATGTGTTTTGGGAAAAAGTAAAAAGAAAGAAAATAAACACGAGGGTCCTGTATTTCCAAAATACAGACCGTAGTTTTCATATATTTCTAAAACATATTGTTTTGCTTCATAGAGTTTTTTCTTCTATAAAAGGAGGCATGTTGAATCCCTATCTGTCGAGAGCCATACGTCCTAACTTCTTCTTCTTCTCTATAGAATTCTCCCTTTAAAGAGAATTATATATTTGTGTAATTGATTGATTGATTGGTTTAATCATTTTTTAATTACACAAAAGCACAAATAAAGATATCTACTTTTTCTTGAATTTTTATATTTTGTGTATGAATTATCAATTATGCATAATCTTGATTTGGCATGGATCTATCTAAATCCAAGCTAATTCCATAACAATTTGGTGTTAAAGCTACATTGTTGAAGATATCCAGTTATTGAGATGCGAATAAGATTTGATATTGAGAAGTTCAATTGATCTGTCATTTCGGATTATGAAAATTGAAGATATAAGTGATTCTAATTCAAAGTGGATTGGAAAAAGCTTATCCAGTTATTTAAACAGACCAAAATCAATGATGGACGAGAGATTCAAAGAACTAGATTTGAAGGCCCTCCCCACCATAAAACTATGCTTGTTTGTTTAACTAGGTTTTGCTGGAAGTGGTAAAGGAATCAATATGGGCATCCCTGTGGTTGAAGCTAGGGTCATTGTATATGATAAAGTCAATAGAAAATTGGCTACTGTTAAATAGTTGACTTTATGACCTAAAACTAAGTGAGGTTTAATATTTGAAAAGTTTTCTAGATGAACTTAACTCTATCATTATGGATTTCCATAATATTGATGTTAAATTAGATGATAAAGATTTAGCTATTATTTTGTTATGTTCTCTTCTTTCTAGCTTTAAACATTTTCGTGAGACTATTTTGTATAGGAAGGACAAGTTAGTCTTGGAGGGTGTGAAGTCTGTCTTACTACAATGTGAGTTGATTAATAGTTAGTTAACTGGCAATGATACTTTCGAGGACCCACATAGTGAGGGTTTGGTAGTCAGAGAAGGCCATAGGAGTGGGTGGTCTAGTGACAAAAAGATGCCTAGATCTAAGTTGAAGAGTTAGAAGAAGAATATGGTGTGGCATGATTGTCACATGAAAGGCTATATTAAGAGATATTGTCCCAATTGGAAATCTACAAATATTGCTAATGGTGTATCTAATGAGTGTAATGCTACCTTAGCTAGGGGAGATGATGATGGTGATATACGAATTGCCACAGATGGACATGCTAGATTGGTTGATAAGTGGATTCTAGATTCTAGGTGCTCCTATCATGTACGTCCCAATAGAAGTTGGTTCCATACATATAATATTATTCAAGGTGGAGTAAATGTCTTGGGAAATGGTACTTTGAGCAAAGTTATTGGGATTAGCATTGTGAGGATGAGGATACATGATGGCTTAGTCAGGACACTATTTAGTGTTTGTCATGTTCCTGACATGACTAAGAGCTTCATTTTTCTATGTTCCTTGGATAGCAAAGGTTATAGGTGTGCTATTAAAAAAGGTATATTGAAGGCTGCTAAAGGGGTTGTGCTGGTGATTTTTGGCAATCAGGTTGAGACATTATATGAGCTTGTTGGCACAACTATTGAGAGTGAAATTGGAGCAATAGTAAGAGTGTGTGACTCAAATATTACTGGCCTTGATTTGATGTGGCTGAGACATGGTAGTGTCACTAGCACGGCTCAAGGTTCCTTGTGTTGTAATATATTTACATCTAGATTTGTTACCTTTTGTTAGCCTAAATTCATTCTTGACAAGAAGGTAGATCAAGAGAGTCTACAGGATGCTTCAAATAAGGTGGGGTGGTGTTGTTGATCAAGATGGTACAAATTATTATAGTGAGGAAGAATGTGGGTAGCAAGTGGGCATTGCTTTAGGTAGATCTTGTAACACCCCTATTTTCAATTTAAAAAAATTTCATTTAAGATAATGCGGAAGCTGAAAATACACTTGAGAAAAATGGAGTGTTACCACTATACCTGAAATAGGATAAACGTCTGTCTCCTACCCAATATTAGATACAAGGCTAAAATAAACTAACTAATTTAAAACAGAGTGCACAAACATAAATTATATAAACATTTAAAAGATTGTTTACATCAAGCACCTCATCGGTCCCTGACCAAATAAATATGGGAATACATATAGTTAAGAGTATAGGGCTACATTAAAATGAGATTAGGGTGGAACCCCCAACTAAAACCACAATCTACATGAACTCCACAAAAATATCTAGATATCCATGCTCTTAAACCCCGAACCCAAGATAAGGTAGGCCCACTACTAGCCATCCTTAAAAACCTATACATGGCCCTCTACTCATGGGAATGAGAAGGTGACCGAGCAAATGGACACATCGGTATGCTATATAGTGAGTATGCTAAGTTTTTTCCTCAACGGAAACACAAGTACACAAAATATATCAAGATATGGATATCATTTTCAACATTCACTATGTTGATGCCATTTACTTGAAGTAATAATACATTAGAATACACCATCGTGCATAACTTAGGTAGCATTGAATATACCATGCTCATTATCATTTAGGTATTCACACATGTACTAAACAAAGTAATCCAAGCAACCACTAGGGTTTGTTTTCTAATTGTTCAATCCATTAGATTACACCATTTTCTTATCCATATATTGACATAGGTCAACATCCAATATTTCTTTCCAATTATTAACCATTTGGTCATTTAAGGCATTATCCAAGTGTACAAACTAGTTTCTACCCTTTTTGATCATTCAAACATTGTCACCATCAATATCTAATTATTTATCATTTCACTTATTTATTAATTAGGTTTTACCATCCATTTACTTATCATCTAGATTTTATTATTGAGTGATGGACTATGCACCACCCCATGGTCACACATACCTTAGAAGTCTATCCAAATAAGGGACATAAAGTCTAGGTTGAAGCCAATCACTAAACTGGACATAAATCCAATCACTAAACTGGACATAAGTCCACACTAAAACCAATCAACTAAAACCAATCACTAGAATGGACATAAGTCCAAGCCAAAGTCAACCACGTAGGTAACCAGACCCTTTATTATCGATATCCCCTAGTACATCATCATTATCTAGAGTCATAAGGCATCGCGATCTCTAAGGATCCTGCTTGAAGGAAAATTCCAAAGGCACCAATAAATGCCCGAAGGCAGACTAACCTTCGATAGCTAATCAAGGATTGGGTAACCCAAACCCATAAATAATCCGATTGTCTTTAGCTTTACATGATTAGTATATTATTCATGAGGATAAGTGATCATATAAGGCCTATAAAAATAAGCAAGTCATAACATATTTCCTCCATATTAATTCTTTCCATTTCCCAACCATGTGGGGTTTCCATTTATCCTTGTCCAATATTATTCATGCCCATCATATTATTTTATTCAAGCCCAAGCTACGCTTCATTACTCTTTTCTCAAAACCATCATATGATCATATGTCATAAGTGATATATCCATTTAGCCATTACAATACTCATTGATTACGTTATAAATTATGATCCATTCAATCCATTTATTAGGTCATTAATTCATAATAAAATATGTATTTTATCCGTTTAATATCCGTAGAACAATCCCATGCATAGTCTCAGAGCATAACTAAATCAAAAGGAAACAAATCATACAAACTAGTTGAACTAGTTGATTGGTCTTAAAATACTTCCAAAAATCATAGTTGAAAATTTTCATTTGTTAAGGAAAATCATACACCAATAGGAGGTACTACCACTGTGATCGGTAGAAGTCTAGCCGCTAGTCAGATTCATATTAACCACAAGGATAAAAGACAGTAAGGAATCATAATAAGAGATGATTAAAACATAAAGGAGACTAACATTGAATACAAAAATACCAGAGTACGCAAAAGTCAGAGTTAGTACAACAATGAAATGAAATACAAAATAACATCCCACTATAGGGGAATAAAACAGGAAACATAAATGTAAAGTAGTTCAGAGAACACTCTCTCTGGCCCCAACCCTAGGACATTAGGATATCACTTTATCCTAACCAGCTTATCATGAGAAGAAAAGTTCTCTAGGGCCTCATCGCCTACCCGCACAGACTTGAGAGGGCCTAGTGCTCATGGTAATAAGCAACACTCATGATAAGGGTGATCAATATATTATGTATTGAGTAAGGTAACAATATAGATAAGATAAGATACAACATCATAAAATGTAGATATTATGCAAGCAATAGGTTTTATTAGATTAATTACCCCTATCAAAGTCTAAGCTATTAGTATTATCTTTACACAAATTTCAAATTATATCCACTTGAGTATGGAGACCTCACTATTATGATCGGTGGAACGGGAATAACTACTCCAAGGTAGAATGTGATTGGCCATTGTTATAACTAGTGGACCAGTAAACATGTAAATCTCCAGGGAAAAACACTCCTAGTCGCTATTATGATCGATGGATAGGTAAATATCCTATGTTTGGTCCTGACCCACGTGGTGTTCTATTATAAGTAATTAATGTCTTTTCCATAAATTATTATCATCCCAGGGTTTAACTTATTGAGCTCGAGACCCCCACTATTATAAATAGTGGAACGAGAATACAACTCTAGGGCAAAATGCATCTTACCACTATTATAACTGGTGGATCGGTAATATATACATACCAGGGCAAAATGCTCTTGGCCAATCTTATAACTAGTGGACTAGTAACATCTTATGTCTAGGCCTGACACAATGATCTTCCATTTTAAGTGTTTAGTATTCTATTCATGTCTTATTCAATAGTGATACCCATATAGACATGCACACACCCATAGACATTCTTGACTCATTACCACTCTACCAACCCAAACTCCCTGAAATACCTTATCCCTTAACCTGTGACATCTACATCCTCTAAGACTCCAAGGCCCCCATACACTTTCCACCATTATCACACGAACTTAGAAACTTCACATATATGGCTCAGGGCCTACTTCCCCATTTGTCCACCTATACTCACCATCACCCACTAGGGTTTTCATTGAAACCCTAATCTAGCCTATGTGGCCCTAGCCTCTCTTCTCCTTACTCAACCAACATTCTCCCTTAATTCTAACACCATCACCATACTCATTCCAATTCTAAACCTCACAACCCAACTCCTCAACTCTTACATGTGATAATGATATCCTAGCTGATCACCCTCGTAAACCCTAATATTTCCCTTCTTCTTCCATACCCTATTCTCGTACACAACTTTACCCTTCATTTGACTTGGCTCACACCCTCCATATGGCACACACCCCATCACAACATTGAGGTTCAACTAACTTCCTCAACCTTTACCCACAATACTCCTATTCTTAGGGTTTCCCCCCATAAAATCCTAGTTTATGCCCCCATGCACCTTTCCATCAACCCATATACTAAATCTTTCCCAAGAACACCAACCAACCAAAACACTCTTTCCTCCCTATGGTTAACCTCTTAGAAAGATTTCCCCACATAAATCTTTCTCCCATGTAAAGCACATATGCCCATGCAAGGCTTACACTTCACATGCCAGATTTTACCCTAACCCTTCATTTTATTATTTCTTCTTTTATTTTCTCTACCATATTTTGTGAGACACTTAGGACAATCTCCACATATCAACTCACTCACTACACCCTCTTTATTTTCTTTAATCTTCTACAGCCACTCAAGTCCCACCTAAGTCATTTAGGCATACACATATTAATATTCGCCATATAAGAGAACATGTCCATCCATAGCAAGTTGTAACCACATATACACCAAATAATGAAAGTCATACTCACCATGCCTTAGCTTCTTGAAAGCCAAGATGCACCACATACACACTTAGTTCACATACACACATATATTTACACATAACATACCAATAAAACCATAAACACAACTCAAAATCTTAACTATATCCTTGCCTAATTGGGCTCTAGGCTTGAAACACGAATCCTACACCTCCTCACGGGGAGATGTTTGTTCAAAACCTATAAAGAGAGTATCATCTAGGTCACTTCACTTTCTTCCTATTTCTTTTTCCTTTTTCCTTATTTTCTTATTTTCTTAACCAAAATAATAATAATAATAATAATAATAATAATAATAATGTTAATAATGATAAGTTATTAAAATAAAAATACACTAAGCAAGTAAGAGGGAGAAGGGTATGACTAGAAAGGATAGTAGGTGAGGAGGTGGCAGCAACGACGACAGCGACATGACAGTGGTGGTGGAGGAGATGTAAATGAGGAGTCTTCGAGGTTGGAAAAAGAGAAGGGAGGTAGGGTTTCTTAGGTGGTGGGGTTCTTTTGTTTAGGTGGTCTACAATGGTGGTGGTAACCTCAAGGAGGCGACATGGTGGCGGTAGCAGCGGCACCCAAGAGGGGAGAAAAGGAGAGGTGGAGGTGTTGGCAAGGAAGGGGGATTTTCGTGCAAGAAGGGAGGTAGGGAGGGTGGTGATGGCATAGAGCAGAACTAGCGGTGGAGGAAGGTGCAAAAGGGTAGCTTGTGTAACACCCCCAAAATTTACTAGTGAAAAAATTTATTTTATTAGAAGATTCAACGGAAGCAAGTAAATCAAAACTTGAGAATTTTGGGGATATTGCAACTGTGATCAATACAAGCCCGACCCCCACCAGTCTGGTACTAACCACAAGGCTAAAGAAAGATTACCATCCATCATTAATCAAACTTAGATCATTAATTCATAAAAGCATTGAAACATTTATGAGATAGAAATCATAGTACGCAGAAAAGAGTTTACAATCTGAGAGTATATAATTAAAATTCCTCAAAAGGGATAAAAGCTATAGTATGATTAAAAAAGTCTGAATAAACGGATACAAAATAAAGGAACATAAAAAGGGAAATCTGTTCACGTCACTCTCGGTCCCCAAACCAGTCCAAGCTCAACTCTCAGCCCTGCCCGATGCCTCATAAGCATCAAAGGCATCGAAAATAACATCATTTATTTGCACAAACTCAAAGGGGCCTTCTACTTGTGGAAATGAGTAGCACCCATGAAATACTACTACTAATAATAATAATCAAAATAATGATAAGGTAAGGGTGTGAATATTCACAAAAATAATAATAGTAATAATATACTAAGGTTAGCACTAATAATAATAATAATAATAATAATAATAATAATAATAATAATAATAATAATAATAATAATAAAAGTAATAATGATATTAATGGTAATAAAAAATAAGGATAATCATAATAATAATTAAAATAGGGTTTCAACTTCTTTAAATAATAATGGGATAAATATCCTGAGGTTACATTTAGTAATAATAATGATAAGATAATAGTAATGATAAAATAATAATAATAATAATAATAATATTATTATTATTATTATTATTAAGGATAATAACATAAATACAAATAAAAGAGATAAGGATAGCATAACTAGGGTTTTAAGGGTTGGGGTACCTAAGGTTGGTGGTGAGCAGGCGGTACCGGCGGCTGCGGGGAAAAGAGAAGAAGGGTGGAAAGTAGGTTGTTTAAGATAAGAGAGGGGGATTGATAGGGGGATTTGAGGTGGTGGTGGTGGTGGATGCCCTAGGTTGAGAGGGTTGGAATGGTGGTGGTGGCAACATAGCCAAAGGGGGCGGCATAGGCAGCCGCAATGTGGTGCCTGAAAGTGGTGGAGAGGGAGGAAGGGAGAAGGAGAGGGAGGCAGGGGAAAAGGAAGATAGGGGGAGGTAAGGGGGTTCTATTGGTGGTTTTAGAGGGTAGAGAGAGTGGTGGTTGCGGCGTGAGTGGTGGCAAATGGCATCACAAAGGGTGTAGGGAGGATTGAGGGTGGTCAGGGGTGTAGCTCGATGGAGGGTGGTGCAGGGAGTATTTTGGGTAGTGGTTTGGGTGGCGGCTCTAGACAACCGTTGTAGAATGGGCGGCTGAATAGGCAACGACACACAAAAAGGGATAAAATTTCTAAGCTAAGAAAAAGGGTTGAATGGGGCAGTTGAAGGGTATTTATTGGCCATTGATGGGAGGAAAACAATAGAGGGGGAAGAGGGGAGGATGATGGCATTCTTGGTAAGTTGCCGGTCGGCAGCGCACGACCAGTACAGGCCTGCAAAGTTGCAGGTATGCCAGCTTGGGGAAGGAGAAAGGAAGGGAGAGAGAGGCACAAGTGAGGAGAGAGAGAGAGCATGTGATTGGATGGAGAAGAGAGAGGGATTGATGAGGAAGAGAGTAGGGGTGGAAGGCTGGCATACGACGATGCAGTGGCTGCTTGCCTGCACTGAGAAGTGGGGAAGTCAAGGCGTCAGGGAAGAGGGAAGGTCGGGGGAGAAGAAAGGAAGAAGAAGGGTATGGATTGGTCGGTCCAGGGGAAAAAGAAAGAAAGAAAAAAGGGGGCGAACCGGGTGGTTGGTGAGGGAGAAAAGAAGAGGCGGTGGGCTTAGGCCGTGCAAGAGGAAGGAAGAAGTCTGATCCACGAGGGTGGGCTGGCCTAAATCGAGGAAGGAAGGGAAGAAAGAAAAAGAGAAAAGAGAGGAAGGAAAGAAAATAAAAGAAAAGAGGACAAAAATGAAAAATAGGTGGGTTGGGGTATTTAGAATATTTTGGTATTTTGGGATATTTAAAAAGAATAATATTTTAATAAAATAATAATTAAATCCCCTTTTAGGTTATTTTAGGGTTTTGAAAGATTTTTCCTTAATTCTATTTTAATTAGCAAAACATCCTAATTTTTTCTAATTAAATTATTTGTTAATTTTCTCTTGATTTTTCCTCAATTACTTCCTCTTAATTTAATAGAATAATTTATATAATTAATTTTCCTAATAAATCCCTATTTTGCTATAATCCTCTAAATTAGGGTTTTGGGGTATTTCAGCTTGAGTTGCCCACTTTGCATGGGTGGCGAGAGAAGAGTAATGGGAAGGAATGGAAGGGGAATGGCTTATTGGGTGTAAGGTGATGTAAGGAAGAGGAAGGGAGGGAGTGGTGATAGCGGCACAACCTAGAGGTGGTAGCAGCATTTGTTTGTGCGTCCAGAGTAAGGGGTAGAGGAGAGAATTGGTAGAAAAAGAAAGGGAAGGAGGGAGTGGGGGGTTTATAGGTATAGGGGATAGAAGAAGTGGACAAGAAGGGGAAGAGGACAAAGGGAGGGGGTTGGTGGCTGCTAGCCAACATGCAGGCCAGGGTAGCTACATAAGCAAGGGGCAAAGGGTAGGTTTTATAGGGTCAGAGAGGGTAGGTGAGGGGGAGAAAGAGCTCACAAGGGGAGGGGTCCATGCAGGGATGTGCTTGCTGCACACCCTACAGCGCCGAAAGAGGAAAGGGGGAGGGCTATAATGTGTAGTCATGTCCAAGGTTGCTTAGGCTAGATGAAGAAGATAGGGGCATAAAAGGGAAAGAAAGGAAAAAAAGAGGGAGAGAAAAGGAAAAGAAAGGGGTACATGCGGGTTGGGCTAGTTGGGGGAGAGGGAAAGAAAACGAGCAATTGGGTAGGGAAAAAGGAGAAAGGAAATAAGAGTGGGAGGAGGGCGTTGGACCATCACTAGGCACAGCCCAGCCAGCTAAAGGAAGCGAGAAAAAAAGAAAAAAAGAACAAGAATAAAATAAGAAAGAAAAGAAAGAAAAACAGGGAAGAAAAGGTGAAAAGAAAAAAAGGAAAAATATGGTGGTAGGGTGTTTTAGATTTTTGGGAGTTTTAGGAATAATAAAAATTAATAATAATAAAATAATATTTATTCAATTAGAAATTAATATAATTTATCTTAGGTTAGTTAATTAATTTAGTCTCCACTAACTATGTCCCTAAATCAATTTTCTTTCTTTATTGCCATTATTATTGTTATTATTATTCTTTTATTTAAAATGGTACATATACTTAAATCTTATTTAATAATTCCTTATTTTATTTTTTAATCCTAAAATAAAGTTTTAGGGTATTATGTCGAGTGGTTGCATTAACCAATTTATTGTTTTAGATCGACCGGTTGATCGGTTTTACTAGACCAAGCCATGATCTTCCTCAAATTGGTCAATCAGTTTGGGAAAACTAGTCAATTGTTCATATACCGGTCGATCAGTTCTACCCAATTAGTTAATGGAATTAATCAGAGGGCATGCCTAAGGTCTCTGTAAGCTTATCGGTTGATGGGTTAGGTTAACCAATCGACTATTCTAGGAACCAATCGATCAACTTGCTTTATAACAACATTAAATCATCATTTTCACGTAGGTCATGCTTATATATCATCAGTAAACCACACTATAACATATCTTAACATAGTATAGCACATTTTTAACCAAATTAACTTACATATCTCAACATTTAATCACCAAATCCCATTTTCCTCAAGTTTCATGCTTTTTGCTCATAATGTATAATCTATCCATCCACATCAATTATGCAAGCTATTTACATTCATGCCAATATATAAGATCAAATTAAAGAAATTCATATCATGCGGTAATACTCATAATCCATTCTAGAAGTAAGAATTACTTACTTGATGCGGGAAAACTACCTTAAACTAGAAATCTTTGTTTGTAAAAATCTCAAATTTTAAAGCCTTAAAATAACAATCTCAAAATTAGAAATTTGAACAAAAACTTAGTGAATTCAAACTTGAAATAGAAATGAAAGAAGGAAGATACCGCACTTAAAGTAAAAACAGGGAATACT
Source organism: Tamarix chinensis (assembly GCA_030549775.1). Taxonomy (NCBI): domain Eukaryota; kingdom Viridiplantae; phylum Streptophyta; class Magnoliopsida; order Caryophyllales; family Tamaricaceae; genus Tamarix; species Tamarix chinensis. The sequence goes on along the minus strand of CM060177.1, from coordinate 55,980,160 downwards.
TAGCTGAACCACTTAATCCTTTTTCCCAAATCTATCTCTTCCTTACTTAATAATGAAAACAAGAGAGAGCTAGAGAAAAGATTAGAAGAGCTAAAGGAATCGACAATAAGGTTCGATATGTTGAAAGGAAGAGGGTGAATATAAAGAGTTAAGGATTTTTTGTGGCTAAAAGAAAGGTACACAAAAGGGAGTGATTAGGGCTATTTATAGTCAACAAGTCAACAAAAATCATAGAGGGTTCAAGAATATTTCAAAAATCCTAATACTTGCCATTTGAATTTTAGCTAAATGGATAAATTTTTTCCAATATATGTTAACCTATTCTTTAGAGCTCAAATGGTGTTTTTGGATGATGCAGGTTAATTAGGCTAAAATTAAAATTCATAAGAGAGATAATGGAAGGTTAGTATGAAAGGAATCTTCCAGATGATTAGAATCATGTCTGAGATTGAAGTATTGATTTCAAAACTATGCAGAGAAGAGAGGTGGAAGAAGACAAGGATGAGGTCATCTCTACCCCTTAATTGTACCGATTAACCTTAGATCGATCTAAAGCGGTATTACTAGCTAAATGCGTCATGAAAAAAGGTTAAGAATCTCTTAGGAATAATTTGGTGTGGGTTGGTAAAGTTCCATTTCTGTATAAGAAATTATTCTAAAAAAATTGAGTTTAAAAAATATGCCCAACTCGATAAACTAGTCAATCAGTTTGGCCCACTAGTCGATTGTTCTACAAACCAATTGATCACTTGCCTAACCAGTCTATCAGTTTGGTCGAGTAAAAACCCCTTTGCTAAAATGACGAACCAATCAATTATTTTATGGAACCAGTCCATCGGTTCACTTAAAAAACTCAATAAATTTCATTTTCCAACCTTATTTCAAATTAAACTTTACCTCAAATCAAATCATAACGCCAAATCAAAATCAAACATCTAAAATTAGCATAATTATCATTCTAAAATTTTTCCAAAAAGGTGGGGTATTACATATTTTTTTATGTACTATATACTATGAGTAGTAATGTCATGCAAAAGCTAATGTTAGACTTAGAGGTTATTTTGGGTGTTGACTATACCTTGTGGTATTCTATTGGTGTTTTGAGGAGATGTGGTCTCTTTAGCAAACTTAGACATAGGTATGTGATGTTTCACTTGTTATTCTTTTTTCATGTATTTATGTTTTTCTTGTCATAGCAAAAGAATTATCTAATGAGAACAAGCTAAAGACTTTGGATGTGCCAAAATCCAAGGCGGTTGTGGTGGATTGCTTAGTCATTAATTCATACTATATAAATGTGAGATACTTAGTGTACAATGTGATAAGTACTAACAGTTGCGAGCATGTGTGTGGTGAGTCTATTAAAGACATCTTGGTTAGGTATGGTGTAGATTTTCAGGTACTTGGTGCATACAATATCGTCTTGTATTGAGTATATATTGTTAACTATTTAGTTATCAGATTACTCTAATGTTGCTTGTGATCCTAATGATTAGAGATACACTAGTTTGCTAGTATTCGACCTTAGAGGTTCTAAGGTTGTGTGTTTAGCTATAACAGAGGTTTTTTAGGAAGTTATGTGGCTTGGTAGTTTAGTACAAGAGTTGGGGTTTGTTTATGGTGCTCTAGTTGTTCATGGTGATAGCTAGAGTTTTTATCTATTTAGCAAAGAATCAACATTCTTTCCTTTATGATAACCTAAAAATTTTCCATATTTTTATCCCACTTTCCCTTCATCTATGTAGTCTTGTGTTGGCATCTTGTATGTGTTACTACTTTCTTAATAATGATTTTCAAGAAATTTTGCACAAATGAAAATATCTAAGAAAAGAAGCATGGAACCAAGAAAATAATCAAATATGGAAGGACTTAAGTGAAGAAAATCAACTTCACATGTCTTTAGATAAGTAAAGAGGGTCAAATAGCTAAAAAGAGGAGCGAAGGAAGCAAGAGGAAGAAGAAATGGGTGTTACATGGCCAGCTAGTGTAATGTTTCATAACTGTGCAACTCTTAATATCCTTATGTTGAGAGAACGAAAGTTGCACGACTAGCTAGTGCAACCTTCCACAACCGTGCAACTATTGAACAACATCCTGCATGGCATTTCCTTACATAATCACAATGCAGTCTTGCACACCCATGCATGTATATTTTACTGAAAGTTGAAAAGCTACAAGACCAGCTTGTACAACCTTACACAATCATGCAACCAACAGTTATCAGGCACAACACACGTTTTCTCCCACAATCTCCACTCTTATTATGCATTAAAACAAGTTGAGTATATAAGGTAGGAGGGACGATAGTATTGAGGGAGAGAATGATTAATTATTTGTATTATTCTCAAGCAAAAATAATTTATTATAATTTACTTATGATTCTTATGTAGTTTGTGTTCTTCAATGAAGATTGGTGAAGGGTGTATCTCAACGTTACTGATCATTAATTTTATCTTTAATTGATAGTTTGATCTTTTCATTCTCTTTTCCATTATTTATTATTTCTACATTATGTATGTCAATTACATTTATTTTCTACATTTCATTCAAGTTATGAGTAATTATCTTTTCTAATATTGAATTAGGCTCTATCTTGTATGAATATAATAAGTTAAATTATATGTTGTATGTATGGTTCATATAGGGTATTTCATATGTCAGAAATTATTGATATAAGTCAGGTTTGATAAAATATATACATATATATATACACGTCCATTATAAGTGAAAGGTTGAAATCACTGTAGGATATTGAATACATGAATGGGAATCCAATCAATCACAAGAGTAAAGAATTGATTCTTATGGACTATTAATCGGTAGTGTTTAATATATTTAATCTAATTTATTAGCCACAGAAGTAGTCAATAGATTAGATATTATAACACTCCCAAAATTCACTACTAAATTTTTTTTATGAAAAATTAAGTGAAAGAAAAAATGTTAAATTTTGGGGATGTTACTGCCACACTTAGTACCAGACAAGTTCTCTTCTACCATTTAAGTACCAAGTGCTAATGCTTAAAAAGAACGAACGCACATTACACAAAACTAAGTTATAAACAAAATCAGAGTTGCATAATAAATCATATTGCAAAAGGTAAAACCCACTATTAGTGATTACGAGAAAATAGAATAATTACACAAGAAATTATAAAAGTTTAAAAGACAATGTCATAAACTACCCGAATAGTCCTTACACTCTTACCCGATAATAATTTAAATAGCACCTATTGCTAACGTATAAGAGAAATTTCCGATTGAATAGGTAGGGGCCCACAAATAGAACCTTTTAGTGTTACCGTACTGAATAACCCTTTATACAAAACTAAAAAGCAAGACCCACATGCAACACATCATACATAAACAAATGTAAAAAAATAAACATACACAAGCATAGAAATAATCACAACAACATAAGAAAAATTACACAATGCATATGAATAACACTACAAACAATAAGAATTGTATATCACAAAGTCCATTTACTTAGCATTTCCAGCACTTACCATGAGAATATCCAAGCAAAGCTCTTTTTAGTATAATTATAAGTGTCTAATAACACATTTCATCAAGGACAAGCATCAAGGCCACAATCATACTATCAACAATATCATAATGATGAAATCAATAATTTCTGGTCTTAAGCCATTAATTGAATATTAATCAATATTATTTCTAGAATTATATCAAAGTTGGTTCAGAGACCCCACTATTATAACCGATAGACCAGGCATGAGATATCCAACTCTAGGGAAAAATGCACTTGAACACTATTATAACTGGTGGACCAGTAATCATATACAACATCTAGGGTAACATGCATCTGACCACTATTATAATGGGTGTAGTGGTACATATACATAATCTCTAGGGTGAAACACTCCTAGCCACTATTATGACCGGTGGATTGGTATAAATGATATAATTCATCTGGGCCTAACCTATGTGGTGTTCCACTATAAGTGATTAGTGCCTTTCCATTTAATTAACACACCAATTCCATTTATTTAACTTAAGGGGGAGATCACAAAATTGAAGATACAAATGTGCACCGATCATAATGGTACATACAAGCAACACATTACCCTCTAACCACCAACCTATGGACAAGAAGATATGCCGGTCGCATTGGTACATAAAGACACAAAGTACCCTACTAATAAGGACACTTAATCCATAAGTATGCATACCCCCTATGTATGTCCGTAGAGCTAAATAGAGTAAGATGTAGGGTCTGGTTGAGGCACTAAGGCACATTAGCAAAATCCAGAATAATCTTAGGCTAAACCACGTCTTTAGGGTAGCGACCCCTAAAGAGCCACCATTCTAGTTTTAAGGTCACCCACTTTAATTATTAATGTCTTGATTAAGGTGACTACGAGAAACACAACAATCACATACTTATTCGTTTTTATTTATTTCTGTTATTCTTAAGTAATCATTAATAATATTATTATTCATGTTATCTTAGATAGTCCACCAAGGCCAACTTAGGTTCCAATTCTTATATTTAGACACCTTAAGTCAAAATGACCAAAATGCCCCTAAGGTTAAGGCTTCCTCTTATCCTTTATTTTCATCAAGAATTCATTTTCATTTATTCATATGTCATAATAGGTTATCATAAAATAATTATACTACTAGTCATGGAATTAAGTACTCTATACCAAAGGATCATTGAACATATAACCCTAACATGTACTTCTAGCACATCCAACACATATTTCCATGTATAATTAACAACTAAGGTACCTCTTGTATGATTAGGAAATACACATCATATCATACTCTTAATTATCCATTCAACTTTATACTATGCATTATCCTTATGATATTCATCGATTTATCGAAATATCCTTATCCTTATACTATACCTGAGTATTCTTAGATAAGTGATACTAAGGCCATAAACCCTTATTCTTTTATTGAATACCCTTTATAACTCATTATGAAGGTTCATTAGATCAATTGTCATGTTATATACAATTTACCAATTTACCCCTTCATACCTACAAAATTACCAAATTATCCTTTATACTTATATAATCACCAAAATACCCTCCATATATGTGAAATTACTAAATTACCATTTATAATTGTTAAATTGCTAATTTACCCGTTGTACTTGTTAAATTACCAAATTACCCTTTATATTTATATAATTACCAAAATACCCTTCATACTTATAAACTTACCAAAATACCCTTTTTAGTTTTTAAATTACCAAAATACCCTTTTTAATTATTAAATTCCTAAGTTATCCCTTCTTACTTACTAATTTACCAAATTACCCTCTTTATTCTTAAAATGACCAAGTTATCCCTTTTCCATGACAAATTACCAAGATATATCTCTTACCTATAAATTTCCATATCACCCTTTTTATTCATAAGATTACCAAGTTACCCCCTTTTTATGCCAAAGTTACTAAAGTACTCCTAACATATAAAATATCAACACCCATGGTCCACATACATCATTTAACACCACTAACCATTATTATTCATTATTAATACCCATTTTCACCTATCATGCACCTTTATTTAGACCACACCCTATTTACAAGTAAAAATTAGTAGAATGCCCTTAGGGCTCATATTAACATTATTTCTACTAAAAATGGCCATATTTTCTTATCATGACATATACATGCATCTAATACCATTATTAAAACCAAGGCTCCTTTCTTAACCATCATTTCTACATATGAAACATTTCATCAAATGGCATGCTCTTCATTTCACTACCAACATATGCTACAAATCATGACATACTTAACATCAAATAATATGCACATAAATATATTCAAAAACCCTAATGTGCTAGCATACGTATACCCACACATTTAAGTAGGGTATAATGATTACCTTATTTTCTATAATAACCAAACTTTACTAGTACCCCCGCTAAAAAGTTTAAGCTTTGATTAGTAAAATTTATAACTAGAAATAATATAAAAATTAGCATAATGGTAGTAAAAAATTAAAAGGATAAAATTTTATCAAAAAGATTATTAAATACTTGCTAATAGTAGCTATATTTATACCTCAAAATTTTGTTAAGTAGGCTCATAATGTGTAACAAAAATCACACTACATGGTAGCATAAGCTAGATGCAGAAAAGGGAAGGGGGAAATAAGACGAAAAGTAGAGTTGGGAGAAAGGGAAAAAAGGCTTGGGTGAGGGTGAGGGTTTTGGTTAATGGCTTGTGGAGGGGAGAGGGGATAGTGCTGGGTGTAGGAGGGATGGTAGTGTGTAGGTGGTGGTAAAATGTCAGAGATTGGTGGATCAGGGTGGCGGAGACAGCGGTGGCAAAGTTGGAAAGGAGTCGTGAAAGGAGGGAGAGGAAGAAGGAAGGAAGGAAAAAGAAGAGGAGAAAGGAAGGTGTTGTAGGGGAGATCTCGGTAGGTTGAGGTAGGGAGGTGGTAGCGAATTTGTCAGGGGGTTAAGGGGTGGCTTTAGCCACAATGGAAGAGGGGAGATAGTAGCTGAAGGTGGTGATGCAGGGTAGAGGTTGAGAAGGAGAAGAAAAGAGAAAGGAAGAGAAAGATGGGTTGTAGGGGCTAGTGGAGGCTAATAGGTGGTGCTGGGAAGAAGTAGGGAGGCTAGGTGAAATGCCTAAAAAATTTTAATTTTAAGAATTATAGTTAAATAAAGTTTTATTAGGAATATTAATTGAATAAATTATTTTTATTAAAATAAAAGGGGATTTAATTAGGTTAAATCAATAAGAAATTTATAAGTATTTTAATTAGAAGAAATTTTAGTATTTTAGCTAATTAAGGATTTTATTTTGAAAATTAAATAAATAAATTATTTTATTTATGATAAGAAGGAGAAAATAGTTCCAAATTAGTAGGAATTTTATAAATAATTTAATTTGAGAAAATTACAGTAATTTTCTAATTAAAATGGAATTTATAAAAAAATCTTTCAAAAACCCTAAATTAGCCTAAGAAGAAAATTTAATATTATTTTATTTAAATATTATTATTTTAAATATCCAAAATATTCAAATTAATTTAAATACCCAACCCAATTATTTTTATCTTTTCCTTTTTCCCTTTTTCCTTTTTCTTTCTTTTTCTTTCTTCTTCTTTTCTTTTTCTTCTTCCCCTCCCCCAAATTGGGCCTGTCCCGCGGCGCAGCCTCTTTTCTTTTCCTATTCTCCTTTGGCGGCCCGATACGCCACATTTTGGCACTTTTATTTTCTTATGCCCAACCGCTTATTTCCTTCCTTTTTCATTCTTTCTTTCTTCCCCTAACCGCCGGTCCAGCCCCTCCGTCTTCTTCTTCCTCCCCAACCCATTGTAGCCTGCGATTTCTTCCCCATACTTTGTCGGAATTTCCGCTGCAGACCGTGTCGTTGACCAGCCAATTCTCTCCTCTCTCTCCCCTAATGACCCACCTACTATTCGACTCAACTAACCCTCCCTCTCTTCTCTCACGAAATTCTTTCTTCCCCAGCCAATCAGGCCTTGCCACGAGCTAACCCCTGCCGGCTTGCCGTCGTTGGTCGGAGCTTTCCCACCTACTTTTACCTATTCTCCCATCACCCCTATGACATTATCTCCCTCCATAACTCTATAAATACCCCCATGATCTACCTTGTATCGATTTTTTGATCTCCTACCCAGAAACCTCCCTTGTGCGCTGCCCTATTTCAGACGCCAGCCCCGTCACCGTCGGCCAACCACGCTATCCACTCTGCCCACCTAAGCCTTCTTTGCATCGCCCTCTACCCAACTAAACCTCCCTCATCCCTCGATTTTTACTACACAAGTCACCCCCGTTGTGCAAAGTTCCCTCCCCAATCAACCCTTTCTTCCATCTCCCCATTCTTTGAACCACCATTAGCCACCACTTCCACTGCTGCTGCAGCTCCTTTCACCTCTCAACCTATTCTCCAGACCACCTTCTACCATCGTCTACCTTAATTTTCCTCTTTCTCCCTCTCCTCCTCTCTTTATCTTCTTCTTCTCCATTCAGCCACCACTACTGCCGTGCACCGCCACCTTCATTCTACTCCTCTCCACCTAGGTAATCCTAAACACCCCAACTCCCACCCTCATTCTCTATATCTTTTTCCTAGCCCTCAAGTTTTTCCCTTTTCTTCTCTTTTTTCAGCCACCGCCATACACCACCTCTAGTGCCGCCTGCCACCACCAGTCTAAGGTTGAACCCTAAACCCTCCTAACCCTTTTTCACTATTTATACGAGCATTAATTTATTTTATTTCATTTATTCGAATATATATGCTATTAATATTAATATTAATATTAATAATATTATTATTATTAATGTTTTTATTATTATTTCTATTGAGTGCCGAAGCCCTATTATATTTTTATTTCAAATTTATTATTATTATTATTATTATTATTATTATTATTGTTGCTATTATCTTTATTATTATTATTATTAATATGTTATTATTATTATTATTTTCAATGTTATTATTATTATTATTATATATAGGGATAAAACCTTATTGTGAATATTTTGAAATGCAGTAGTATTATTATAAATATCAAGCCTTATTATTATTATTAATATTTTTCTCATTAGCATTTATTATTTTAGTATCACTATTATTATTATTATTAGGATAATGTTTTCAAACCTTATATTATCAACTTTTGCAATATTATTATTATTATTATTTATTATATATCTAGCCAAATTTAGTAATTGGCTTATGATTATGATTATTATTATTATTATTATTATTATTATTATTATTATTATTATTATTATTATTATTATTATTATTATATAAAAAACCTAGTCTTAGAATAAGTTAGTAATTAATAGTATTTTTGGTAGGAGGAAATCTAATTTTTATCGTTTCCCTCATATAGGTGAGACCAGTCAAAGCCCTAAGGAGGCATAGGAGCATGTTCCAAGACCGGTGTCAATTTAGGTAAGGGTGTTACTAAGGTGTTATGTGTGTGGATGTGCATTATATGCTTTATATGTCATGCATCCTATGTTTATCATTATAATTATTTCGTGTGTGGCATGGTGTGGAATTGAAGTATGTTCATGTGTTATTATATGGCATGTGTATTATGTATATGTGATGAAATATTGTGGTATATGATGTTATGGTTTGTGACCCTTTAGACATGCATATGAGGATGTATAAAAGTGGTATTGTGTGGAAGAAAGGTTGAAAATGGGAAATGGGAAATGTGTTGACCAAAGGGGAATAAGTTGACTAAAGGGGAAATGCGTTAACCATGGGATGTGAATTGACCTAATTATTTTAATGATCCATGAGTGGAAGAATAAAATAGGAAATTTTAGGGCTTTGTGTGGGAGAATCTAATCTATGGTATTACATGGAAGAATCTAAACTAGGGTTTTGTATGGATGGACTTAAGGTTTTGCATGGTAGATTTTATGGTGTTGCATGTGAGAATCTAAAGTTTCTCACAATGGATGGTCTTGGTATTTTGCATAGTAGATTTTATGGTGTTGCATGTGAGGATCTAAACTAGGGTTTGGTACGGATGGACTTAGGGTTTTGTATGGTAGATTTTATGTTGTTGTATGGATTGAATCTAGGGTTTGGTGTGAATAAATCTAGGGTTTTGCATGGATGGATCTAGGATTTGCATGGGCGAATCTAGGGTTTCACGTGGGAGCTTAGGGTTTGCATGAAAAGTTTGAAAGGTTTCATGGGATGTGTAAAGTCTGCATGGGAGTGAAATTTACGTATGGAACGTTTATTTGGGGTGTAAGGAAGGTAGTGTAAGTGTTGTTTGGGTGTTTGAACACTTTGGATGAAAAATAGTACGTGGAGCAATATAAGGGTACATAGGAGACCAAGCTAGGGTTTAAGGTAAAAAACCCTAATTTGAGGAGGTGGTAATAAGGAGAAATAAATAAGAGTGAATGGAGTACGAGAGGGAGATGAAAATGATCAACTAAGGATGAGTATGATTGTTATGGAAAAATAATAAGTGGAATGTGAGAAATGGAAGGGTGATATGTGGACACGAGGAACTAGGGTTTGTTATGACTAGTTAGGGTTTGGCGTGGCTACTTAAGGTTTTATGGTCACATGTGTATTTGGGTGATTAAAAATTGATGATGAGGGTGGAATCTATGGGTTGCATTATGTGGAGTGTTAAAAATGTTTTGGGTTGTGTGAGGTGGAGTAGGATGGGCCACTTAGGCCTAAATTAGGGTTTCTTGGGAAAAACCCTAGAGTAAGGAAGTAAGTGAACTTGGAGGTGTGTAGTAGTGGGCTTTAACCCACATATTTCGGTGTTGGAGTTTTATTGTGAGTTTGAGTATAGAGGAAGGGTTGTTAGGCAAGTTAGGAGGTGTAGGGTTATCATGATATGATATGGGTTAGTTGGAGGATAAGTGTAAAGGGAGTGATTCATGCATGTCTAGGGTAAAGTTTTTGAATAAGACACCATGATACATTAATCATTTAAAGTGGAATATTGTTGAGCTGGCGAATAATAGTGGTTAGGGTATGATGTCCTATATATGACCGGTCCACCAACGAATAATAGTGTTCAGGCATTGTACCTGTGCGTTTCCGGTCCATCGGCTATAATAGTGGGGGATTCCGTACTTAACAAACTGAACATATTTGTGCTAAGACATAGGAAATACACTAAGTACTTATAGTAGAACACCATGAGAGTCGGGGTCAGACCGGTCCACCGGTGAATAATAGTGGTCAGAAGCTTTATGCCCTATGTGTTTCCGATCCACTGACAATAATAGTGGTCAGGAGCTATGTGCCCTGTATGTATCCGGTCCATTGGCTATAATAGTGGGGTTCCCGTATTCCTATGGATTTGACAAAAAGTATGGTGTGAATCGATTTTCAATCAAAAATTAATTAATTAATTAATCCGGATTATAAATGGGCCTTTATGTATCTACCTGAAGGACTATATGATAGTATGTTATCATGTTGGACTTTATGCTCTTTTTACTATTCTGCATGGTTTATGTGATTTTGTGTGTTAGCCTTAGTGCACAGTTACCTTGCTGAGTACGTAGCGTACCGATCACCTTTTTTATGTGTGCTGCTCATTCCTATGAGTAGTAGGCTCTTCTGACTTTGTGTAGGTGGGCAAGACATCATATGGGGATGAGTGTTGAGCTTGTGGTTGGCTCGAAGTTCGAGAGTGTCGTGGTTGGTTTCACTCTTCTTGTTATTCTATCTCCTCCTGTTATTTCTTTTGTATCGGATTTACCATTTTATGATTCATTACTTGTATTGATTATTTGAAATGAACTTTTTATCAATTTTAATCTTATTACTCTTTTAGATATGAATTACTATTGTTTGCACGTACTCTGATTTTTGATGTATGATCTTGCTAGTTCTTTTATGAACTATCGGTTTGAGTTTAATGTCAATCTTTTCTTAGCCTTAGCACTTGGTACTGAAATGGTCGGAGAGAAGTGGTTTAGTACTAGGTATGGCAGTAATATCCCCATAATTCACAAGTTTTAAATTTTAAATTATTCCGCTTTTTAAAAACATTTAGTGAATTTTAGGGTGTTACACTAGGGGGTTGGTATGGTGATTGGTTGTGCATTAGAGATGGTGGTTGAGGGCGGAAAAGAAAAAAACAGGGATAAGAGGAGAAGAAGGAAAAAAGAAGAAGAGAGGTTGTGTAGGGGAAATGAAGGGAGCTCAAGGGGAAGGGGATAAGGCAAGAAGAAGGAAATAAGGATAAGAAAAAGAAGAGGGTAGGTGGGGTTGTGTAGGGTAGGTTTTTGTAGAGGGTCAGGCATATAGGGTGGTAGGGAGAGGGAGAATAAAGGGGAAAGGGGAGACACATGAAAGGGGCTGCATAGGGCGTGTTTGGCTCGAAATGGAAAGGAAAGGGATGGGAGAGAGAGGGAGAGGGTAAGGCTACAATGGTAGGGGAAAATGGAAGAGTTGTAGGGAGGAGGTGTAGGTATGGAGCTCAATGTGTAGGGGGAAGATAAAGAAGAAGAAGAAGGGGGGAGGCAGGTAGGTCGGTTAGGCAGGGGAGAAAGGAGAAATGGGTCGGCCCGCGCGTGAAGGAGAAGGAGAAAGGGAAGAGGAAGGATGCCTTGGCCCAACTAGGGGGAGAAGGAAAGAAGAAAAAAGAAGGGAGGAGTGGGTTGGACGGGCGAAAAGGGAAGGGTGGCCAGTAGCCTAACGGGGGAAGAGGAAGAAAGAAGAGGGTTCGGAGGCCCAAGGATGGAAGGAATAGAAGGAAAAGGAAAAATGAAGGAAAAAGGAGAAAAGAAAAAGGAAAAAGGAAAAAGGAAAAATAAAAATAAAATAATTTTTTAGAATTAGGGTATTTAATTATTTAGATGGATAAATTATTTTAATAAATTAATTTAATTAAAATTTAAGATGTTAATTTAAGAGGATATTTTTAGTAAAATATGGGTTTAGAAAATTACTTAAATAAAAAAAGTATGATGAAACAAAAAATATTTATTTTAATTTATTAAATAATAATATTCATTTTTTATAAATCAAAAACCTAAAAAATAATTAAATTAAGAATTTAAAATTAATATATTTTGAATAAGGATCAATCATTAAATTCTTGATTTATAATTTTAGAGTATTACGGGTATGTTCCTAGACCTTGAAGGAGGCTAGTGAATTACAATTGACTAATTGTTCACAGTATTCTTGAACTATACTATAACATATTAATAATTTATTTTTGAATAATGAAAGCGAGGCAAAGTTCAATCATAGGTTTACATGTATAGTTTCAACATCTATAATTTATTAGTTAATTTATTATTTACCTCCATTTTCCCTTTTTATAACAATCTAGATATCTAAAATAATAAAAATTGATAATTAATTGTGAATTCCATATGGGTATGACCTTAACATACTACAATGTAGCCATGGGCCTACCGATTAGCAAACATCAAGTTTTTGGTGTCGTTGCTAAGGATTTTGGCAAAATTAATATTGATTCTTTTTGTTATTAGGCTATACTAGATTTTTATTTACTTAATTTCCTTTTCTTTTGTGCTTTTCTTTCTTGCCTTGATTGTTTGTTATTTTTCATCCCCATGTGCTTTATATGCAACTATCTCTCCATTTAGGACCTCCATTTGCATTGAATCCTAAAATCAATATAACCTTGATTGAATTAAGAACTTGGGTACATAAGACGACTATAAACACAGGTTTTGAAGTCATGGATTCCATAGATGAAGGAGATGAGCATAATTATTCTCTTAGGGTTTGTGCATCTCCTAATGCCTATGGAATGCAGTCAAGTATTAGGAAGCCAAATGGCACTGCCAACTATTTTGAGTTGAAGCCTACACTCAATATGGTGTAGCAATATCAGTTTTGTGGTAGCCCAACAAAAGATCCAAATTTACACATTTCAATATTCCTAGAGTACCATGATACATTGAAGATGAATGGAGTCTCAAATGATGCTACCAAGCTAAGGTTATTTCCTTTCTTATTACAGGAAAAGGAAAAGGCTTGGTTACAATTAATTCCTCCTATCTCCATCACTACTTGGGATCAACTCTCACAAGTATTCCTTTCCAAATATTTCCCTCCAAGCAAAATGGCTCAATTAAGGAATCAAATAACAACCTTTACATAGAAAGAAGGGGAATCATTATATGATGCATGGGAAAGGTACAAAGACCTCTTGAGGATGTGCCCACATCATATATTGGAAGACTGGTTAATTGTCCATACATTCTATGATGGCCTTCTCTACAACATAAGGATGACCATTGATGTTGTAGCCCGAGCTACACTAATAAACAAATGTGTTTAAGATGCATGCTTAATCTTTAAATAGTAACGGAAAATTTTGTGATGTAACAAGCAAAGCATAATGAAGAGTTTAAGAAGCAAATAGATGAGTTTAGACACCAGAATAGAACCATGAGTGATGTTATTACAAATCTATCTTCTAAGATTGAATCATTAGCTACACATAACAAGATGCTAGAAAGCCAAATCAACTAAATAGCTTAACAAGCTAGCTCATCTTCTAGACATTATAGGACAATTCCAAGACAACCCAAAACAAACCCTAAAAATCAAGTTAGTTCCATCATATTGAGGAGTGGTAAGGAGATAGAAGGACCTAAGATGAAGGAGAGTGATGAGAGTTTAGACAATGATGTTGAAAACCCATTAATTAATGAGAAAAAAATTAATAATAAAAAAGAAAAGGTTGAAAAATACGTTCCAACTATACCCTATAAGCCTCCACTACCCTTCCCTCAAAGGTTAGAAAAGGCTAAACTTGAAAAGAAATTTGGGAAGTTTTTTGAAATATTAAAAAAAATTACATATTAACATTCCCTTTTTTAAAGTAATTGTTCATATGCCCTTATATACAAAGTTTTTAAAGGAAATTTTTTCTAATAAGAGAAAGTTGGAGGAATATGAAACGCTATCTTGCATAAGAGCATAGTGCTATTTTCCAAAATAAGTTACCACCTAAGTTAAAAGACCTCAGTTCATTTCTATTCTATATATTAGTATTAATATTTGCATTAATTGTGTATTATGTAGTTTGGATGCAAGTGTAATTCTAAAGTCATTGCCAGCCTGTGACAAGTTGCAAATAGGAAATTCAAAGCCCGCCATCATCTCCCTATAATTGGTTGATCAATTGGTAAGACATTCGATAGGTATTTTGGAGCATTTACCTATCAAAGTTGGTAAGTTTTTCATACCGGTTAACTTTGTTATTCTCAAATTGAGGAAGATTCTTAAATTCCTATCTTTCTAGGTAGGCCATTCCTATCTACTACTGGAGCCATCAGTGATGTTAAAAATGGGAGGCTTTCTTTAAATATTGGGAGTGAGAAGGTAGAGTTTGATTTATTTAATGCTATGAAATTCTCTCTAATCAATGATGTTTGTTACATAATCAACTCGATTGGTAAAGTGGTGAACAAGGATATTGTTGAAAGCTTCTCAAGCGACCCTCTTAGCTAGTCTTTGATGAGAAGTGGATTACCTAGTGATGAAAATCTTAAAATCACTGGTTTTTACAAGATGTAAGAGGATGGTCCCTTTTTTTCCTCCACCAAAGCAAATGACAATAATTCTTAAAGTGGAATCAAACACCACTACCCTAAAAAAGGTGGTAGTACCTAAGGTGGAGTTAAACCCCTCCCTTCTTTGCTAAGGTATATGTTTCTTAAATCTAATTCTAAATACCCTATAATTGTAAATGCTAGCCTAAGTAGGGTAGAAATTGAGAAGCATCTTAGAATTCTTAGGCTGCATAGAGAAGCAATTAGTTATACCATGGATGATCTTAAATGCATAAATCCTTCTATTTACATGCATCATATTCTTTTAGAAGAAGGGTATAAGCCCTTCATTGAACATCAATGGAGGTTGAACCTAATCTGAATGAAGTTGAGAAAATAAGTCCTTAAGCTACTTGACACGAGAGTCATCTACCCTATTTCTAATAGTGAGTGGGTGAGTCTGGTGCAAGGAGTACCCAAAAAAGGAGGAATGACGGTCCTTAAGAATGAGAAAAAATGAATTAATCCCAACAAGAACCGTCATGGGTTGGCGAATGTGCATAGACTATAGGAAATTAAATAAGGCCACTTGTAAGGATAATTTTCCTCTACCATTTATCAATTAATTGTTAGAAAGGATGGCTTTTCATTCTTATTTTTATTACTTATATGGGTATTTTGGATTTTTCCAAATCCAAATTCACCTGACTAATTGGAAAAAGACTACATTTATATGTCCTTATGACACCTTTGCCTATCGAAGGATGCTTTTTGGCATATGTAATGCTCTTGCCACCTTTCAATGATGCATGATTTCTATCTTTTCTAACTTTATCGAAGAGATAATGGAAGTTTTATGGATGATTTTCTTAGTTTATGGCACTATTTTTGATAATTGTTTGAGAAATATTTTCCAGGTTTTAGAGAGGTGCAAGGAAGTAAATCTCATTCTATATTAGGAGAAGTGTTATTTTATGGTACAAGAAGGGATTTTTATTGGTCATATAGTATCTAGTTGGGGCATTACAATAGATAAGGTGTCAATCGACATTATTAAAAAGACTCCACCCCGACTTTTGTTAGAGTTATGCGCAAATTCTTGGGACATGCCGGTTTCTATCAGTGACTTATTAAGGATTTTTCAAAAATTGATAAACCTTTAACTCAGTTACTCATCAAAGATGTACCTTTTTATTTTAACCATCTATGTTTAGGCTCTTTTAATAGTTTAAAATAATCATTAGCAAATGCCCTAGTGAAGCCTCCTAATTGGAACATCCTATTTGAGGTTATGAGTGATGCAAGTGATGATATAGTGGGAGTAGTCATTGGGGAGAGATAAGATGGAAAGGTATATGCGATTTACTATGCCAATCAAACCTTTGATGATGCTCAAGTTAACTACACTACAATTGAAAAGAGCTATTGGCCATGGTGTTTGCATTAGATAAAATTTGATCATACTTAGTAGGATCAATGATTATCGTCTTCACAGACCATGCAACCCTTAAGTACTTGTTGACCAAGAAGGACATGGAGCCACATTTGATAAGATGGATTCTTATGCTCCAAGAGTTTGATATCAAAATTCAAGATAAAAAAGGAAATAAGAATATAGTGGATAATCATATCTCTAGATTAAGGTAGGACATGGAGGGAGGTGAAGAGATGATTCTCCCTATGATGATTTATTTCCATATGATAACCTTTCTGCCATCACCAACTTATCTGCCCTATGGATTGTTGATTTTGTTAATTATAAAGCATGTGGGCTATTGCCTCTAGACTTTTTTGCAAAAGAATAAGTTACTTTTATATGTTAAGAATTACTATCGGGATGATCCCCATCTTGATAAGAAATGTGCATATGAGGTCTACAGAATATGTCTGCTTGAAGAGGAAATTGGAAATATCGTTGCTCATTGTCATTCTTTACCATATGGGGGTCACGCTAGCAATTCCAAAATAACTTCAAAGATTCTTCAAGTGAGTTTCTATTAGCCCAACCTTTTCAAAGATGTTTGAAAATATGTTACTTCATGCGATTGATGCCAAATAACTGGTAACATATTGAGAAGAAACAAAATTCCTCTTAGTAACATCTTTGGGGTTGATCTATTTGATGTTTGGGGAATTGACTTCATGGGACCCTTGCCATCCTCTTACAAAAATAAGTTTATTCTAGTTGCTATGGATTATGTCTCCAAATAGGTGGAGGAAGTGGCATATCCCACCGATGATGCCAAGGTTGTGGTGTAACTATTTTAGAAAGTTATATTTCCAAGGTTTGGTGTTCCCAAGACAGTTGTTAGTGATGGTGGTTCCCATTTCACCAATCGACTTCTTAGCACACTTATAAAGAAATATGGTGTTACTCATAAAATGGATGCACCATACCATCCCCAAACAAGTGGAGAAGTAGAAATCATCAATTGTGAGATGAAGGGGATCCTTAAGAAAACAATGGCACACACATGAAAAGACTGGGCAATGAGGTTGAATGATTCTCTATAAGCTTAACGAATCGCTTATAAGATATCAATTGGAATGAAACCTTTTTAGTTGGTATATGGAAAATCCTATCGTATACCCATTGAAGTTGAGAAAAAGGAGTTTTGGGTGATAAAAAGCAATCAATTATAATTGGAATGCCACTAGAGAAGGGAGGAATCTCTAACTGAATGAGCTTGATGAGCTGTGATTGGATGGCTATGATAATGCACGAATATACAAGGAGAGAATAAATAAATGGCATGATAGGCATATTATTTGAAGGGAATTTCATGTAGGATATTTTTTGCTTCTTTTTAATTCACGCATAACGGTTTATTTGGGAAAGCTTTGTTCTAGATGGTCAGGGCTATTCTATGTTTGAAAGGTATATTTGTTTGGGGCTATAGATATTTGGAGCGAGTCCATTGGTATTTTCAAGGTTAATGGTCAAAGATTAACGCCTTACATTACAGGTTCTCTAGTAGAAAAAAAATGAGCACACTTGCTCTCCTAGATCCATCTTCAATTTGAAGAAAACATGGTCAAGCTAAAGACCTTAAAAAAGTGCTCAATGGGAGCTAACCCAAGTTTTTGTGTGCTTTTTCTTTCTTTTCCATTCTTTTTTCATGTTTTCTTTTTTACTTTTCCTTTTTTTAGTGTGTTGGTAGGCCCTATTATGGTACGAGTTAAGGAGGAGAAAGTTAGGGATGAAAAATCAAGTTTGTGGCAAAATAGGCCAAAATAAGCTAAAATAGGTGTTGCATTGCCAATGCATGGTCTAATGCATGACCATGCAACCCTTGGGAAAAGAAATCTCAAAACCAGAGTATTGCATGACCGAGGCATGGCCTAATGCACGACCATGTGATATTTTCCTATAATTCTATAAGACCAAAAATCACGCACACTTGGGTTGTGCTAAACTAGCCCGCCCATGCCTCTATACCCTAGAATTTTTGATAGACCAAAAATCCTGCATGACTAGGCCATGCTTAACCATCACACCCATGCCACTCCATTGCATAAATTGTTGACAGTAATTTTGTTACACAATCATATGAATGAGCCTATATATCTTATCTATGCCAATATATGCACCATGCACTACCCTCTTCTATCTCCATTACATCTCCTTCGACTTATCCAAACCCTAAATACCCACAATCAAAGCACCACCAGCAAATCCACCATCCTCCACCACTAATCCTATACACAACCGTAGTTTACACTACCACACTTGTGTATGACCCCTAATTTACACCCATGCACCACCTGCACTATCTTCCACACCTATGCACGAACACAACAATCCCGCACCACTCCTTTGAGCAGCTTCAACCATGAACCAACTCATCCATGCATAACCACACCTTCAGCCACAACACCACCAACATATCAATCCAAACACCACCACACATTTTCCACACCTATGTACGTCCTTTGCTTCACACCATTACACAGTTGTGCACCCCTACTCTACACCACAACACCTGTGCACCACTACACCTTCTCCACCACTCCAATATGCACCACAACACATCCATTCCCTCATTTAACCATGCACTACAATGCCCTCCTTACACCATACAACTGCACCACCACAACCATTTAACCGTGGGCAACCACACCACCTGTGCACCACAATCACACCACATATCCTCCACAACACAATCTAAGCACCATCACTACACACTCTGTACAATTCATCCCTACATTGAATAATTTTGGCTTAATTATGGTTTAAATCCCATTCCCTCTAATTACTTGGCTTCATATTATTTTATGTATCCTAATTATAGATTTAGAACTTGTATTACTTATTTTTATTCCATAACTATTAATACTTGGTATATTAGTTTTAGATTTGTAAGCTTTTCTTACAAATGTCTTCAAAAAGCATACTCAAATAATTGCTATAGGATTCAAAGGAGAATTATCGCGATAACTATAGCGATAATCTTGAGGACAAGGTAGATCATCAAATGCTCAACTATGTAATCCCTATGGCATCATATTTTCTTGCTCTATTCACCAAGAGCATTATGATACCATAACTTCTTAAACACATGATCTCCACTTGATATATTGATTGGATATATATTGAGAAGTTAGGGATTTGAGACGATGTTAAGTATTTGATTACTAGACATAGTTTCTCCCACTTCTTTGGTCATGTTGATCATACGAGTAAAAGACTCACCTTTAGGTTCCTTAGCTCATTCACTTTCGAAAGAATCAAGGAGTCTATGTGAAATGTCCCAAAAATTCTAATTTTATTATTTATTATTAAACAATATTTTATTATGAAAATTAATTAATTTATTTATTTTTATTAAAATAAAGGAAATTAATTAGGGCATATTAACAAGAAATTTTATAAATATTTTGATTAGAGGAAGTTTGGGTATTTTAAATAATTAAATATTTTAATTTGGAAATTAATTAAATAAATTATTTTATTTAAAATAAGAAGGAGAAAATAGTTTCAAATTAATATGAATTTTATAAATAAATTAATTGAATAAAATTAGAGTGTTT
The DNA here is from genome assembly GCA_030549775.1 of Tamarix chinensis. Classification (NCBI taxonomy): domain Eukaryota; kingdom Viridiplantae; phylum Streptophyta; class Magnoliopsida; order Caryophyllales; family Tamaricaceae; genus Tamarix; species Tamarix chinensis. The sequence goes on along the minus strand of CM060177.1, from coordinate 55,960,114 downwards.
TGCTAATTAAAATGGAATTTATGGAAAATCTTTTAAAAATCCTAATTTAGCTTAAAAAGGGATTTAAATATTATTTTATTTAAATATTATTATTATTAACTATCCCAATTATTTTAATTTATTTATTTAACCCAACCCTCCTATTTTTCTTTTTCCCTTTTCCCTTTTCTTTCTTCTTCTTTTCTTTTTCTTTTTTCCCCTCCCCAACCTGGGCCAGCCCGCGTAGCGCAGCCGACCTCCTTCCTTCTCCCTCGTCGCGCAATGTTTTTCTTAGTTTCCCACCAAAACTATGCATTTCATTTAAGAACCCCTCACCCCGCGCCGACCAACCCGGTCTCCCTTCTTTTCTTTGCTATCTTTTCTTTCCTAGCCGCCTGGTCAAGCCCCCCATCTTCTTCTTCCTCTTCCTCCCATCGACACCAACCTGCACCTACACCACCACCGCCTTGGATTTTCAACGTCGGTTACACACTATGGACCAGCTGTTTTTATCCCTTTCTCTTCCCTCTGACTTGCCGGCTCTTTTGAACCAACCACTCCCCCATTCCTCGCACGATCTCCCTCTTTCCTGGCCACTTGCAGACCACGATGGAGGAGTGGGCTGGCTGTCCTCGTCTCCCGGTGCCCACTCCTGCCTACCACTCCCCCACTTTCCCTTAGACCCTAACTCCCTTTCAAGCTTATAAATACACCCCATAGCAGCGTTGAGTCCTATTTTTGGCTTGAGTTTAGAAAATGCCTTCCTTCGCGCCACTACCCCGTTAGACACCACTTCTGCTGCCTCCGGCCAACACCGCAACCCGTTCTGGCCACCCGTGCACTCCTTGCACCGTCCCTAGCTAACTGTGCCTTCCTCCTCCCTTGATTCTTCCTGCACGAGCCACCTCGGCTGTGCAAAGTTCTCTCCTCAGCCAAACCATTTTCTGCCATTGTTGCCCTTCGAACCACCATTAGCCACCTCCTCCATCGCTTCCGCCACTTCTTTTACCTCTCAAATTATTCTATAGGCCACCCTCTTCCTTCCCCTACCCTTATCTTCCTCTTCCTCCCTCTCCTCCTCTCCTCCTCTCCTTCTTCTCCATTCGGCCACCACCCCTGTCGCCGTGCACCCCCACCTCCATTCTACTCCTCTCCCTCTAGGTATTCTTAAACATCTCAACTTCCACCGCCATTCTCCCTATCTTTTTTCCACCATTCAACATTCCCTTTTTTCTTCTCTTTTTCCAACCGTCGTCGCTGCCGCCAGTGCTGCCTATCCCTACCAGCCTAAGGTTGAACCCTAGACCCTCTCAACCCTTTTCCCTATTTTTAAAAGCCTTAAATTATTTTATTTCATTTATTCTAATATAAATCCTGTTATTATTATTATTATTATTATTATTTTCATTTTTTAATATGTATTATTATTGTTATTAATATTAATGTTTTTATTATTATTTTGTTGAGGGCTGAAGCCCTATTGTAATTTTTAATTCAATTTTAGCACTATTACCCTTATTATTTCTATTATTACTATTATTAATATTAATGTAATATAAGTATAATTATTATTATTATTTCCTATTTCGAATTTCTATTATTCTTATTCCATTATTATTAATACAACTATTTTAGCATTAGTGTTGTTAATAATGCTATTATTTTTATTGTTATTATTATTATTACTATTATTATTACCATCATTATTATTATTTTCAAGTGTTAGTATTATTATTTTATATAGGACTGAAACCCTAGTATGCTTATTTTCAAATTTAGTAGTAGTATTATAAATATCATGTCTTATTATTATTAGGGTTATTAGTATTTTTATTATTATTAGTATTTATTCTTATTAGTGTTATTATTATTATTATTGTTATTATTACTATTATTATTATTAATTATTAAGATATTATTATTCAATGTAGGGTGGAAACCCTACTTCTTTTTATCTTCGATCATTATCTTTACTATTATTACCATTATGGTTATTATTATTTTGTAATATTATTATGGCTTTTATCATCATCATCATCATCATCATCATCATCATCATCATCATCATCATCATCATCATCATCATCATCATCATCATCATCATTATTATTATTATTATTATTATTATTATTTCATCATTATTATTATTACTAAATTTGGCTATTTATTTTAGTAATATTATTATTAGTATTATTTTGGTATAGGGGCTGAAGCCCTTATTTGACTATGTTTTTAAGTAATGCCCTTTTTTTATTATTCTTGTTAATATTAATATTAATATTATTTTTGGTATTTTTGCTATTATTATTTTAATATTTTATCAAAAGCCTAGTCTTATGTTAGGTTAGTGATTAATAATATTTTGATAGGAGGGAGTGTAATTTTAGATTTTCCCTTATAATAGGTAAAACCAATCAAAACCTTAAGGAGGAGTAGGAGCATGCTCTAAGACCGGTGTCGTTTTAGGTAAGGGGTGCTAAGGCCTTTTGTGTGCTTATATGCATTTTGTGCTTCGCATGCTATGTATCATATGTTTATTATTGTAATTATTTCGTATATGGTATGACATGGAGTTCAAGCATGTTCTTGTGTTGTTATACGACATGTGTATTATTTATATATGATGATATGTGTTGTGACCCTATAAGACATGCATGTGAGGGTGTTGATGTGGTTTGTGTGGGAGAAAGGATGAAAAAGGAGGATGGGAAAAGAGGTTGACCAAGGGATGTGAGTTGACTTAATTATTTTAATGATTCATGAGGGGAAGAATAAAATGGAGAATTTTAGGGTTTCATGTGGGAGAATCTGATTTATGATTTTTATGGTTTCGTGTGGGAGAATATAATTTATGGTTTTATATGTGGGAATATAATTTATGGTTTTGTATGGGAGAATCCAATTTATGGTGTTATATCGGAGAGTATAATTTATGGTTTTATATGGGAGAATCTAATTTATGGTTTTGTGTGTGAGAATATAATTTATGGTTCTATTTGGGAAAATCTAATTTATGGTTTTGTGTGGGAGAATATAATTTATGGTTTTATATAGGAGAATCTAATTGATGGTTTTATATGGAAGAATCTAATTGATGGTTTTGTTTGAGGGGATCTATTCTAGGGTTTGGTATGGATGAATCTTTGGTTTTGTGTATATTGAATTTAGGATTTTGTATGATGGAATCTTGGGTTTTGCATGGTGGTATTAATGGTCATATAGTGGTGTTAGGGTTTGCATGGTGGTATTAGGGTTTGCATGGTGGTATTAATGGTTCCATGGTGGTATTAATGGTTGTATTTTGGTATTAGGGTTTGCATGGTGGTATTAATATTTGCATGGTGGTATTAATGGTTTTATGGTGGTATTAAGGTTTGCATGGTGGAGTTAGGGTTTTGCATGGGAGTTAATGATTGCATGGGATTTAGGGTTTGCATGAAAAGTTCGAGAGGTTGTATGGGATGTGTAAAGTTTGCATGGGAGTGAAATTTACGTATGGAAGGTTGATTTGGGGTATGAGGAAGGTAATGTAAGTGTTATTTGGGTGTTTGAACATTTTTGATGAAAAATAGTACATGGAGTTATATAAGGGTCCATAGGGGACCGAACTAGGGTTTGTGTGGACAATTAGGGTTTGTTGTGGTTGCTTAGAATTTTTTATATTATCATGTGTGTTGGTAATTAAAGTGTAATTATGATGGTGGAATTTTATGATTTGTGATGTGTGAAGTATAAAGAGAATGATTCGTGCATGTCCATGGTGAAAGCTTTTGAATAAGATACTCAAGATATTAATTACATAAAGTGGAAGATGTTGGGCTGGGGCCAGACCAATCCACCAGCATAATAGTGGCTAGGTACTGCGGTAACCTAGAGACCGATCCACTGACTTAATAGTGGTAGGGTATGTTACCCTAGTGACCGATCCATCAACTAAAATAGTGGGGGATCTCGAGCTCAACAAACCAAACCATATATGTTGTTAAGATGTGGGAAGATACTAATTACTTACAGTAGAACACCGTGTGAGAAGGGGCCAGACCAATCCACCGGCATATAAAAGTGGTAGGGCATGTACCCTAAGTGACCAATCCACCGGCTATAATAGTGGCCAGGAGCCAAAAGTGCCTTGGAGACTGATCCCCCGACAAAAATAGTAGGGTTCCCGTACTCATATGGACTTGATAAAGAGCATGGTGTGAAAATATTTCGATAAAGGATTAATGAAGTAACTAATCTAAACTATATTGGATCTTGGCAATTTCACCTGATCGTTCATTGCCTTTATGTTATTGTGTTGGTGATTATGCCCTGTTATTATTCTGTATGGATTATGTGCTTATGTGTTGGCCTTAGTGCTCACTTACCTTACTCAGTACGTAGCATACTGATCACCCTTTTCATAGGTGCTGCTCATTCCCACGAGTAGTATGCCCTTCTGACTTTGTGCAGGTGGACGAAATATACCGCAGGGCTGAGTGTTGAGCTAGGGTGTGGGGTCAAAGTTTGAGAGTGTCATGGCTGTTTTTACTCTTCTTGTTATTTTTTTCGCTTATACTAATTCTCTTTATATTGGAGTTATCTTTTGTGATTTATTCTTTTATGTTCAGTATTTGAGATGGACCTTTTAGTAGTTGTACAATCATATCTCGTTGTGATTATTAATTATAATTCTTTATGCGTACTCTGATTTCTAAGTTATCATCTCTTTAATTCATTTTATGAAATTTTGGTTTAAGTTTTATATTAATCTTTTTAGGCTTAGTACTTGGTATTGAAATGGTCAGAGAGAACCGGTTTGGTACTAAGTGTGGCAGTAACATCCCCATAATTCATGGTCTTTAAATTAAGTATTTTACTTACTTCCGCTTTAAAAAAAAAGTAGTGAATTTTGGGGTGTTACACTATGTCCTCTATACTCTTCAATGAGTCTTATGCTATGTCATTGACACAATTTTTTGAACTACTTTGTTTTCTTACTGTACAATTGAGACTTTACCTTGAGAATTGCTAATTTTGGGATCCTCAAGCATTTTGGGCCTACATATCTTTGCAAAAGTGGGGTTGTGTTTCTTGGCCTTATAATGGACATCACACTATGGCCTCTTTGATCTATAACCCTATGCTAAGGTATATCTAATGCCTGTTGGATGGGACACTTTTTAGATGATGTGAAAGCTAAGGGAATGTACAAAAGGTAGAGCTATGGACTCTCTATTGTATGCTCCAAGATTCTGCCCTTCATGGTGAGTGTTATCTGGCAGATCACCCAAGTAATGTTAGCACTAACATTACTAGTGATATTATCATAAATAGCCAGATGGCTTAGATATAACATCAAGTGTATCCTAATTAACCTCCCAAAGATGTATCTAATGATAATGACTTGTACAAACATGAAGCTCGTTGTGCAAGATGGGTTGTAGTATTGACTTTACTACAACTATAAGGCATGGTATCCGTTACCCAATAGAGCTTTTACCACTCTAATTAGTAATGGAGATGCTAGCTGGTTACCTTCCCTAGCCACACTCTGCCTTAGTCAACATGTCCACCCTTAAGGAGAGCAGCCCCACCTGCCTCACCATTTCTTCCTCTTCCTCCACACCCATCCTTTAGAACATATTCGGGTCTTTCTTCTTCTTTTGGCACATATTATGATGCCTAGCTTTAGAGTATCGATGTACACTTTGATATGCTAAAGGCCTAAATTGCAAGTATCAAGGTTTCTGTCACATTTATAGACCAAATGAACTTCATCATATAACAAATATATTAATGGCATCTCATGCATGGTTTCTAACCCCCATAGCCCCCCTAATGAGTTCACTTCTTTTCCTTTCCATTTTTATCCACACATTGAGGACATTTATTATCGAAGCAAGGGGGTTCTTCTTAGCTTGTCACTTGCCATTTTCATTGCTTTTCTTTCTTTTCTTGTTTGCTTGATACGTTTTTTTTTTCTTTTCCTCCATTTCTCTCTGTTGTTTCTTCATTTTTAGGCTGTGATGGAGGACCGGTTCTGTGCTTGCCAGATTATTCTAAGGAGTTCGAGGTGCATACGAATGCCTCCGACTTTGCCATCGGAGGAGTTCTCATGCAAGAGAGGCATCCCATTAGTATTATAACTATTATTATTATCATTATCATTGTTATTATTATTTTCATTATTATTGTTGAGGTTATTATTATTATTATTATTATTATCATTATCATTATTACTGTTGTTGTTGTTATTATTATTATTGTTATTATTATTGTTACTTTTTAAGGAAAAAAAGAGAAAAAATAAATCGGAAAAATGATAAGTTAATGATGTAACTTTGATAGAACTTTCTACATATCTTGATCATACACTTGTGAGACTTATAGATTGCAAGGAATTATAATGAAAAAGCCTTTGAAATGTTTTAAGCATAAGCTCTCTAATTGATAGACTCTCAAACCACCTATTAATTTCACACTTTAGAGGTTCATCTTCGTAATTAACCCATCTAAACTAAGATATAGGAATTAGAGTTAGTAGCAAAAGAATCAATGAGATCTTGAGCCTTATAGACTGTCCATCATTTTTATGCTCTTACGAATTCTTGATTGTGTGTATTATCCCCTAATGTGTGAAATTATAACTTGTATGAAATCTCTTCAAGTTCACATATGACTTATGTATACATTAAGATGATTAAGACACATATTTTCTTTTCTTATCTACATTAGCCAAATGATTTACCAATCCTTTTGCTTAAGCTCTTTTAACCTAAAGCCTAATTATTCAATCAAAAATCTATATTGGTGACCATATTTTTGAGTTATTACCTAGTCCTTGTCTAATAACTAAAGAGCAATAAATCTTTAATATATTTTAATGTAGAAGGCCAAGGATAATAATGGGTGGGTAACAAAGAAGAGTTGTTTCATTCTCTAAAAGAATTTAGAGAGAGGACAAGTGAATAAGAGAAAGAGAAAGAGAGGAAAAGAAGAAGACGAAAAGAATAAAAGTCTTGACATTGAGATGTAGGCAATTGAATTATATGAATCAAGTAGGAAGGGATGAATTGATGGAGAAGGTCTAAATTGGTTTATTTTAGGGTATGGTAACGTATTGTCAATCTTTGATTATGAGAAATATTTTTCTTACTACTGATCCATTTGTTTTTAAGTCTTTAGCTAAAATCCTAAACTTATCCTACCTTTTACACTAGCCCCATTACACCTTTAATAAGACCTTATGCTTTTTTATGTTGCATAGAATCTTTGAGTGGAATAGAATGAGAGTACATGCAAGCGTATGGTTGATCACAATTAGTAGAGAGAATTTGGAGAGAAACCTATACACATGAGAATAAAGAGCATATACTTACCTAAAGTAAAGAAGTTTACTTCTCTATTAATCCTTGTCTCATAAAGATGAGCATCTACATGATCCTAAACCTTCTTAGAATGTCATACTAATACTTATTTGGGAGTTAGGATTGAGGAGTGTTCACAACATTATATTCATTTTCTTACTATTAATGCTCATAATATGAGTCGATCTAGAATTTTTTGTCTTACCCATGTAGTACTTTCTATCATTTGAGGCTTTATTCCCGTTCCCATTGTATCTTTATTTTCCTATTTGTTGTTTGGAGCTATGCTTAAGGACAAGTAAAGATTAAGCATAGAGGAGTTGATAAACTAAAATTTTCCTATATTTTTATTCTACTTTCCCTTCATTTATGTAGTCTTATTTAGCATCTTGTTGGTGTTACTACTTTCTCAATAATGGTTTTCAAGAAATTTCACACAAATACAATGATCCAAGGAAATGATGCATAGAACCAAGAAAATAATCAACCTTACATGTCTTTAGAGAAGTGAAGAGGGTTAAATAACTAAAAATAGGAGCAAATGAAGCATGAGGATGATGAAATAGGTGTTGCATAGCTAGCCAGCTCAACCTTAGATGGCCATGCAATTCCAAATATCTTTATGTCAAGAGAATAAAAGTTGCACGACCATCCGGTGCAATACAGCCATGCAACTATCTAACAATATCCTACACGACATTTCCTTGCACAACCACAGTACATCCTTACACACCCATATATATCTATTTTGCCAAGAGTTGAAAAGCTGCAAGACCAGCTTGTGCAGCCTTACACAACCATGTAACCAATGATTATCAGGCATAACACACATTTTTCTCCCACGATTATCCATCCCTCTTATGCGTCAAAACAAAATGAGTATAGAAGGAAGGAGGGATGATAGTATTGAGGTAGAGAAGGAGTTTTTTCTTTGTATTATTCTCAAGAAAAAACAATTGATTGTAATTTAATTTTGATTCTTATGTAATTTGTGTTCTTCAATCAAGATTTGTGAAGGGTGTATCTGAACTCTACAGATCATTAATTTTATCTTCAATCTATGGTTTTATCTTTTCATTCTATTTTTTTGTTATTTATTATTCATACAATATGTATGTCAATGACCTTTATTTTCTACATTTCATTCAAGTTATGAGTGAGTAATTCTCTTTTATTGAATTATGCTCTATTTGTTATGAATATAATGAGTTAAATTATATGTTGTATTTATGGTCATGTAGGCTATTTTATATGTCATAAATTATTGATATAAGTTGGGTTTGATAAAATCTGATTATATATATATAAGCATAGATTATAACCAAAAGTTGGAATTAATGTCAGAAAACTAATATATAAATGGGAATCTAATCGATGATCAATTGGATTCTTAGGGACTATCAATTGGCGGTGTTTAATGGATTAATCTAATTTATTAGTCATGAAAGTAGTCAATAGTTTAGATTAGGTAAGTTCCTAAACCTTTAAATAGGCTTATAAATCATAATTAACCAATTATTCACAACAATCTTGAACAATACTACAACATATTAATAATTCATTTTTGAATACTAAAAATGAGATCAAAATTCAATCCTAGGTTTATATCTATAGTTTTAGAATCTCCAATTTATTAGTCAATTTTTTATTTACTACCATTTTTCTTTTTTATAATAATCTAGATAGCTAAAATAATAAAAATCATTAATTAGTTATGAAGTCCATGTGGATACGACCTTGATATGCTGCAATGTAGTTATGCGCTTGTGGATTACCAAACATCACATCGTCGAATGAAGCATATTGACATCAAATACCACTTTATCCAAGGTACTGTTGCTAAAAGAAAGTTATGTTAGAGAATGTGTGTACTTTGAATAATCTAGCTGATATGTTAATGAGACCACTGACTATGGGTAAGTTCAAGTGTTTCTCATACTTGATTGGTGTTCATAGGCTATGAGGTACTTTGTTGGGATAAGGTTTTCTATAGAGGTCTTTCCATGTTATGCATCATAGACTCAAAAATACCGAGTTAAGGTGGAGACTTGTGAGTTTTGACTGGGTATTTGAGCACATTATAACATTGTGTTGGTTCATATAGGTGTTGGAGAAGTTTAGTATAATATGAAGTTTTGTTTGTGAAACAGGGGGATATAGTGTTAATAAACATAGACTATGTTTCTATGTGGAATTTTTTAAATGTTTTGGGTAAAATTCGAAAGTAAGGAAATAAACATGGGGGTCTCGTATTTCCAAAATACAGACGGTGTTTTTGATATATTTCTAAAACATACTACCTTTCTTCGTAAGATTTTTTCTTTTATAAAAGGAGGCATGCTGAAACTCTACCTGTTGAGAGGCGTGTGTCCTAACTTCTTCTTCATCTCCATAAAATTATCGCTTCAAAGAGAATTATAGATTTGTGTAATTGATAGATTGATTGGTTTAATCATCTTATAATTACATAAAATCATGAATAAAGATCTCAATTTTTCTTGAATTATTCTGTTTTGTATGTTAATTCTCAATTATGTATAATCTCGCTATTTTTTATTTGATGTTGATCTCTCTAAATCCATACAGATTATGCAACATACTTCAATATTGATTGGTTTCAATACTTGAGAACATGGATCAAGCTACCTTGGTTGCCTATTTTACTATGGTCTCATGACCCATTGAGTATAACAATAGCTGTATGGGATTACTTGTAATGCCCTAGATTTGGAAACCATTAGTCTTTCAAGATCCTTATGATTTCAAAATAAAGTTATAACTGTTACAAATTTTGGTATATCCATTTAAGATTTAAAATCTATGATAGATTTTTACTTTCTTAATCTTTCTTATAGTTTTGACTCCCATAAAACTTTCTAAACACTTTTGACTATCCAACTTCTTTTGAATTATTCTAACCTAGCTATATTTGAATGCCTTATCTTTTTGAAAGTCTCATATTAATGATTCTCTACATTTTAGGCCTCATTTTAGTTTGCTAGTAAATAGAAAATTATGAAAATTTAGGGACCAACATATTTTCATGTTATATAGATAAAAATGAATTAATAATATTTTACCTATTTTTTATTATTTTTATAATAATTCATTATTTCTCAACAAAATTAATTTAAAACTTGACTGTATTAACTTTGATATGTTTGATATTAGAAAAACTTAATCTAAACCATTTATACCCATTAAGACCTAATCATAATCATTTAAAGTAATACTAGACACAATTCCCTTCCACCTCAATATGACTTAGCCATTTGCAAGTTATCATTAATATTCTCCTAATCTTTATATTCATTTCACTTAATCATCTTCACAACCTCACTTGATTTCACTCACCCTTATCCATCCCCTCATCCACTTCCATTGATACATTCTTTTTGGCTTCTTTAAGCTTGCGGCCTCCCCCAAATGTGCCTGCCCATAAATACACCTCCCTTAGTTTTAATTTCCAAATATTCTCCATCACAATAATATTCCTTCGTCAATCATCCACCATATTCAACCTAAAAATCATCTCTCATACCCTTTGATGGTAGGGTAATATAGTCCCCTCACCCTTAATCCTCTTCTTCTTTCTACATGTGCCATTGATTTAAATTCCCTCAAATAAGTTTCACACAATTGTCCATTATAATCATTACAAAACTGCATAATTATCATCTAACTTATTGTTAAGCTATTTCCGCAAGTGCACAGATTCATTATAGCATTTCAAGGTCATATCCCACAGAGACTTTGTAATTGATTACACTTCTTTACTATTTTAATTATTTAAATCTACAAAAAATAGAGGTATGTGTTTGGATGAAAAGAATAAGTACGAAAAGCATTCTAACTTGAAGATATTAAACGATAGGAAGGAAACCTAGGATCGAACATTGGTCTCTAGATTAATAATCAATAATGAAACAATACTTATGTCGTAGACTAATTCACTAACTGTGGACAACTGGTCAAATCATATTCGTTAGCCTCTTTTAAGGTCTGAATAACCGTAATCCGGAAGAGTGCAATGTTGATTCAAACCAACCGTCACAAATTACACAATTAAATCTCCTAAAAGATTAAAACTAAAGAAACAAGCTATTATAAGAATCTATGCTCAGTAATGAGGGGTCTCTCACTCTTCTAAAATGTCCTATCTCTCTGTTTAAGAAGTCCCCAAGGTGTGCCACAAAATTTCCATCATGCTGGCCATGTTGCGCACGTAGAATGTGGGGAGGACCACTACGGCATGACCGCACAATTTCTCAACTCTCGGTAATTTGGAAATTCTGACTTTGCATGGCTCTTGTAGGCCTTACATGGCCTGGCTATGCAATATTTTTAGCCTTGAATTTTTAGTTCAGAATTTTTCACGGTCATGCAGTTTTTTTTTTCTTCTATAAACACATGGGAGAGCAGCACAGCTATGCAGCTGGGTGTGAGGCCGACCATGCACTCCCTTTTTTAGTCTTCTTAGGGATATCTTGGTATATCTTTTGGCTCTCATAGCTTCAATGCACCTCCATAAGTATGTTGGGTCGATGGAGTCTCCTCCCAAGCTTTCCTTTCTAGGTCTTTAGCTCCAAAACTAAGCAATTCTTACTCGGTCTTGGTGTTTTTGTGGGAAATCCTGCAACACAAGGCTCAAGAAAATGGTAGTGCAAATAATAGGCTACAACAATAGCAAAATATATAAAAGAGATTAAATGAAGTCCCAAAGCTAAGGGAAAGAGAGGTAAAAATATGGGAAAAATTCACTTATCAACTCCCCCATGCTTATACTTTGCTTTTCCTCAAGCAAACACAAAAACACAGAATCATAACAAGCAGAATGATAACAAGGCCTCAGATAATAGGACGAACAACATAAACATGGCATACAAAGTCTAGTTCGACCCATATTGCAAGCTAAAATAGTAGTATAGAAAATAAAGTGAGACAAACCTTTAGTGTGGACACACAAATTAGAATTATTATGACACTCTAAGATGGTTTAGGGTTGGGTAAATGTTGTCCCGATAAAACATAGGTGAAATAAGGCCGCAAACTTACTCTCTTTAGTTAAGTGTAGATACTATGCACTCATGTGTGTTTGCATGGATAATAATGTTGCTCAATACTCTCCTATCTAATGATGATCGACCATATTCTTGCAGAAACTCTTCTTCTTCACCACTTAAAGACACTATGCATTACAAAAATCAAGAGGTCTTTATAGGGTTGTAACAAGCGCAGGTTGAAAAGGTAGGGTAGATCTAGGAATGTAGCTTATGGACCAAACACTAAAAGAGCGGTAACTACAAATCCAAATTAGAAGTGGAAACTTTCTAATCACACTTAATTACACACCAAGGCTCCTTTTTTTGATAAAAAGAAAAAAAGAATTAGATGATACAAATGGAAATAATGAAACTTTTCTATTTTTCTTTTTCTCTTTTCTCTCTCTCTCTCTCTCTCTCTTTATAAAAGAAGAAGATAACCCCATGCTTTTCTTTCTATCCTGTCTACCATAATAAAATCCATTAGCTACTACTCCCTAGTTTTTGGACCAAGGTAGGGTTGTTTCTTGGAGAAAAAACTAGTATGTAGGTAAACGAAGGGAAATGCTTAGGCTCAAAAGGGTTTAATAAAAGAAAAATGAGTGTTATTTGGTGTCTTATGGCTAAAGTAGATAACAAAGAAAATACATTCTTCAATCACACTAATGTATGCATAAGTCGTATATAGTTTCGAAGAGAGCATCTGTAAGTTCTAGTTTCTCATATTAAAGGAGAGAACACACAATTTGAAGAAGTAAGACTGTATAAAGGTGGCCATTCTTTAAGGCTCAAAGTCTCACCGGTTCTTTGCTATGAGCCTTATCTTCTAAATCTTAGTCGGGATGGGTAAGTCTATGAAGATACACCATTAGAGTGTTATCACTTGGGGGGTCTACGCTATAAGCAATTTTTGAAAAATATCAGTTGTAATAGCTCATAATTCATGAGTCTTACTAGTGCATGATCAAGTTATGTAGAAGGTTCTATCATTTTATCATCATAAGCATTCATTTCACAAAAAAACATAAGAAATGGAAAACAAAATCGAAAAGGAAAATAAGAAGAAGAAAAAAACAACAGAAAATAGGTAACAACTAAGGCAGAAAGAAAAATGACTCCCCCATGCTTGAATACCACATTGTCCACAATGTGGAAGTGAAGAATGAGGGGAGGGAAAACTCAATTATTGGGGCGGTGGGTAGCCATGCTCCAAATACCATTGCTACATTTGATGTATCATGGAGTTCATTTGGTTTATGGGAGCAACAATCTCCCTGAGACTAGTAAATTAGGCATATAACATATCAAATCTGTCATCGATGTGCCGGAAGCGGGTGTCCTAAGAAGTGCCTAAGGAAAGGGCCAAAATTGGTGTCAAACAAAGGAGGCGCTAGAAGAGTAAGTAATGGTAGATGAAGGCATTCTTATGGGATGTCAGGGTTTTCATCCAAGGGAGGTGGCATAGCCTAAATTAGGCATGGCATATGAGGAGAGGGTAACCAGTTGGTGTGTCTGGTCCCAATAAGAGTGGTGAAGACGGGGTTGGGAAGCGGGTACCATACCTCCTGGTTATAATACAATCTATATTAACGCCTATCCTGCACAATTAACTTTATATTTATGTAAGGTGTCAGCCTAAGGTAGGTTGGTGGAAAGTCCTTATGGATGTCATCTAGGCTATAACCGAGCTTAGTGGCAATGTATGTGATGATACCGCTTATGATGATACCATCGATGAGATTGAGCTCACCATGCTAAGATGGTTAGCAAGATAATACGTGGCGTTGATAGCACTATCCTAGAGGATACGATGCAAAGCGAAGAGCTCTAGTTTTTGCACATTTCCCTGGCTCTCCCCTCAGCTGAAAATTGAACCAACCAAAAGCTGTTGGATATAACACAAAGCCAAATTGTAAATTACAGTGGCCTTTCCCTGTTGCCCACTATACGGCTTAGGGTGTAACACCCCCAAAATTCACTACTGAAAAATTTCGTTTTGTTAAAAGAAATAGCGGAAGAAAAATATAAAACAGTGAATTTTAGGGATATTACCGCCATACTTAGTACCAGACCGGTTCACTCATACCGTTCTAGTACCAAGTGCTAAGGCTAAAGAACAAAATATCAATTGCTAGAAATTCGAACCATTTTTAAATCAGAGTAGCGCAAGTAAACATTTTATAAGAATAGATTCCACCAATGGTGGTTACAAGAATACAATTCCATTTAAACCATACATCATAAGAGGAAGAATGAAATCCTAAAGGCCGAATAATCCTTACACTCTTTCCCGTTGCCCACTTGAATAACACCTGAAAAGACTTGCAAGGGGCACTGCCCATTGAATAGGTAGGGCCCCACGAAGGGAACCCTTCAGTACTATGGTACTGAGTAACCCTTTAAAACACACTTAAAATCAGGCCCACAATGTCACACATGATACACATCTATATACATATATAACAAGATGTGTACATATAACATTCACATAATTAACAATCACATCAGATATCAATAGGTTGCAATGTATGATCGATACTTTCGGCCTTAAGCTATTAGTCCATCATTATTCAATCATCTCCCAGATTTTATATCCATGTGAGTGCAGGAACCCCACTATTATAGCTGGTGGATCGGTCACTTATAGGGCAGAACGCACCTAACCACTATTATATGCCGGTGGATCGGTCTCCAAGGCAAAACGCTCCTGGCCACTATTATTTGCCGGTGGACCGGTCTAGCCCCGACTCACATGGTGTTCCACTATAAGTGATTAGTATTTTTCCATAACTTTATTCACATCCATGACTAATTTTATTGAGCTCGGGACCCCCACTATTATTGTAAGTGGATTAGAATATATATCAACATCATCCAGGGCAACACGCTCCTGGGCCACTATTATGTCCGGTGGATCGGTACTCATAATCACTTACCAGGGCAACATGCTCCTGGGCCACTATTATATCCGGTGGATCGGTACTCATAATCACTTGCCAGAGTAACACGCTCCTAGGCCACTATTATAACCTGTGGGTTGGTACTCAATATCATAATTCAACTGGGCCCGACTCATTATTCTTTCACTTTCATGATTAGTATTTTTCCTTTCTTTAATCCTCACAACAACTCCATTTATTTGCCTCGAATAGAAGATCAAGAACTCAAGACATAAAGGTACACCGGTCGTACCGGTGCATACAAGCTACTCAGTATCCTTCAACCATGAACCTAGGGACACAAAGGTACCTTGGTCGTATTGGTGCATAAAGCTACTCAGTACCCTACCGACAAGGACACCTAATCCATAAGTATGCATAACCCCTAACTAGGTCCATAAAGCTAGATAGAGTAAGATATAGGGCCTAGCTAGGGTACAAAGGCACACCAGCAAATACCAGAATAATTGTGGGCTAAACCACGTCTTTAGGGTAGCGACCCTTAAAGAGCCACATTCCCGATCTCGAGGTCTTCCACTTTAAGTATGCATGTCTTAATTAAAGTGATCATGAAAGACACAATAATTAGATACTTATTCACTTTCAATCGTTCTGATATCATTAGTCACTTCTTATTCAGACTGTTATCTAAGATAACACAGAGAAATCATTAAGGCCATCATAATCTCATCTAATTCCGAATTAGGATTCGTTCTCGTAATACTTACTAATTATCAAATACTCTTACCTTGCTAATCAGCATTATTTGAGTCATATCACAAAATTCCACAATCACAGCGACATGTTAGGTGCAAATTGCTCATTTACCCCTTACTTATATAGTTGTTAAGTCATCCCTTCCTTACTTGACAAATTACCCTATTACCCTTCAGATTATATAATTACCAAATTACCCATTGCTCGGTTTAGGTTACCAAGTTATCCCCTACGCTTTTTAGATCATCATTCACCCTTCATAATTGTTACTCTTAACATACTTCCCATTTTGTTGGTTAGATTACTATATTGTCCTTCTCCTTTGTTATAATTACTAAATTGCCCTTAAGTCGGATACATTATCAAATTACCTTTCTTCATTATCATGATTACCAATTTTCCCCTTTAGTTGGTTAAATAATTACCAATTTACCCTTTATTTGGTTAAATTACCAAATTGCCCTTCTCCATTATCTTAATTACCAAATTGCCCCTTTAGTTGGATAAATCACCAAATTACCCTTATCCATTATCAAAATTACCAAGTTACCCTTCTCAATTATTATAATTGCCATTTTACCCTTTTCAATTATTATAATTATCATTTTACCCTTCTCCATTATTATAAATACCAACTTACCCTTTTTCCATAATTATAATTATTACTTTACCCTTCTCCATTTTTATAACTACTATATTACCCTTCTCCATTATTAAAACTACCATAATGCCCTTTTATTGGTTAATTTACCAAATTACCCTTCTATATTATCATAATTATCTAATTGCCCTTCTACAATCATAATTTAATTACCAAATTATCCTCCATCGTTATCATAATTACCAAGTTACCCCTTACTCCCAAGTTTGCCATAAATATCCTTTTATTTTACAAAATTACCCTTCTACCCCTTACTTCCAAATTAGCACAATATCCTTTTATTTACAAAATTACCACAATACCCTTTTACTTATAAAATTACCATAACACCCCTTTTACTTTGCAAATTACTATTTTACCCTTTTACATCCAAAATTACCATTTTTATATTTCCTTACAAAATTACTATTTTGCCCTTCTTGCCAAAATTACCATATTACCCTTTACTCCCAAAATTACTATAATACCCCTTTACTTATAAAATTACCATTTTGCCATTTAATCATAAAATTAACATATTGCCCTTTTGCCTCCAAAATTACCACTTTGCCCCCCTTTATTACACCACTTTTATTAAATTAACATTACCACATAGAATAATAATATTAATACTCTATTAACAATATCCAACTCCACCAACCATCATATTTTAATATAATACTTATTAGTACCCACACATATTAGGCCATAATCTAGCATAAGGAATATTACTAAAATGCCCCTAGGGATCACAATAATAATATTCATGCATAAATGGTCACAATAACATAAAATAACATGGATAAGTACTTAACACTTTCATTAATAATCAAACTCTTCCCTTAAGGAGCATTTCCACACATGGCATATAAACTAGCATACTTTCCCTTTTTATCAATTAATACAATCAAATTTATATATTATATTAAACCACAAATACCAAGCATAAGAACATATTAAAATCCCTATGTGCTAACATACGTTTATCCATGCGTTTAAGTGGGGTTTAACGACTACCTTAATTCTTGCAAAAATCGAATCTTACCAGTATCTCGGTTAAAGATTCAAGCTTGTATTAGCAAAACCAATACCTAAAAATAATATCAATACTTATTATATTAGAAATAAGAAAATCAAAGCATAAGACTTTATAAATTTTACTCAATGAAATAATTAATTTAAATATTATCATACCTTAAAAGTATTAACAAAAATGGGCTAATAAATGTAGTAACTCATGCTGCTCATACAGTATGAGCTGCATGCAAAAATAAAAAAGGGGAAGGCTCGAAGGGGGGGTAAAGGAAGGTAAAATGGCTATTTTTAGGTTAGGGTATTTAGGCTAGAAAAGAGGGCAGGTGGGGGAGGATTTAGGGCAAGGGAATGGTGCAGGAGTGAAGAGGGGGTGTAGGTGGTTGTCGGGGATGGGTTACACGACGGCCAAGGGCGGCGGTAGCGACGGTAGTGAGGCCACAAAGGTGGCTGCCGAGGTGGGTCGAGGTGGAGGGGCTGAGAAGGAAGGAAAAGAGAAGGGAAAAATAAAGAGGGTTTGGGGGATTGTTTCTGCCAAACAATGTATGGGGGTCGTAGAGGAGGTTGCAGGGAGTTGAATGGTGGGTTGGGTGGCGGTGGAGGTGGTCAGACCGCGACGGAAGAAGGGGTTGCAGGGGGGCAGTCGAGAAGGGTGAAAAATAGGGAGAAAAAGAAGAGGGGAGGAAGAGGGAGTTGCGAGGTGGCTTAGACGGTGTTGAGGCGGTGTAGGGCTGTAGTAGAAGGTGGCAGGAGGCACTGTAGGCTATGGGTGTGGTGGTTGGAGCGACGGAGGGTGGATGCGTGCAAAAAAAGGGGAAAAGTTGGAGGGGAAGAAGAATGGAGGGAAGGGGATCAGGGAAGAAAGATGGCTCAGAAAATATGGGGCAGGAGGGTTGAAGAGGAGAAGAAAAAGAAGAGGGAGGGTAGGGGGATAGGTGGCTAATCGGGCGGTAGGGTTTAGGGTGACAGGGTGTCATAGGGTGGCAGGGAGAGGGTGACGAAGAAGGGGAAAGAAAATAGGGCACAAGGGATGGTTTGCAGGACTGGCTAGGTGCGAAAATAGGAAGAAAATGACGGGAGAGAGGGAGAGGCAGGTGGTAGCGAGGAGCGGTGGCTGGTGTGCTCGAGGGCAGCAGGCTGGCGACAATGACAAGTTGGGCAAGCAGTAGTGTCGAGGCATAGAAGAAGAAGAGAAAAAAATACAGGGAATAGAGCATCAGGCCAGTCGGGGAAGGGAAAAAAAAGGACTGGGCCGACCGGTCCAAGGTGAAGGGAAGAAAGAAAAAGAAGAAGAGGGGGTCTAAGCTAGGTCGAGGTGCATGGGAGAGAGGAGGGGAAAGAAAGGGAGAGGGCAGATGGGCCAGCGGCCCAGGCGCGCGGGGGAGAGGGCTGGCCTGGCGCGACGACCTAATGGAAAAAAAGGGAAAGAAAATAAAGAAGAAAAGGGGGAAAAAGGAGAAGGAAAAGAAAAAGGAAAAAAAAGAAAATGGGTAAATAGGAAAAATAATTTAATTTAATTTAGAAAATAATAAAATGTAATATTTTTGATAAATTTTTTAATTTAATAACTTAATTCAATATAACTCAATATATTGGTTCAAAAAGGATAATTTTCGTAAAATATTAGTTTGGAAAATTATTTAAATGAAGATAATATGATAAAATAACAAAATATTTATTTTTAATTTATTAAATACTCCTATCCAAATTTATATACCCAAAAATCCATAAAATAATTAAACTAAATAATTTTGAAAGCTAATTTATTTCAAATAAAAGCTATTCATTAAATTATAAGTTTCCTAAAATTTTGGGGAATTACATAGGAGGACATCATTTATTATGTAAGGTTATTTCTTGCCAAAAACCTTGAGGATCCCACATTTCAGAACCCTTGGAAAGTTGCCGACCATAAGAGGGCAGGCAAAGCAATGATGAGAACCTAGACAATGATATTCGACGAGGTTTGTTAAATAGCTGAAACATGATAGACTCGTCGGAATGATGAAAAATAAAGGAACTAAGGAACTCAAGTGTGAGCCTCTTACTCATAGGATATGCATTGGAAAAGAAATGGTAAAGACCACTATGAGAAAGAAAATACACAACATCCTCCTTTACCCCTAGTGCCTAGAGACAATCCTAATCAACGAATCAAGTTGGGGTAGTGTTTCAATTCCTTAGTCCCTCATATACATCCTTGTCATTAGGGTCAGCAAAGGTAATCTCGTAAGGATTCAAGGGTTGTGTATTTGCAACCTTACCTCACCCTTTTGATTGGCATGGCTATGGTTGGGAGGACTCACCTTCCTCTTGGGTAGATTTTGATTGCTTCTTGGGGGCCATTGTTAGAAAATAGTTTAACTAGAACACACACCGTAATTGAGATGGAAAAATATAAAGGAGAAATTGAGTAAGAATAATAGAAAAACTAAAAGCATAAAGAATGGAACTAGGAAATAAAAAATCAAACTGAGAAAAATGCATGTGTGCACAACCGGTGCAAAAATTGTGAGCGAGATGAGTGGTGTGTGGTGGTGCATAGGTAGGTGGTGTAAAATAAGACCTTCATAGGATGGGAGTGTAGAGGTCGTGGAAAAAAGGTTAATTAAGTTGTAAATGGTGTAAGTGGTGTTGAAATTAGTGTTTATGTAGGTGAAATAGGTGTTGCAAAGGGTGCTGTGTAGAGGTGTGGTGGTTGGTTCTGCACAGTTGAGAAAAGGGTGGAAAATAGGGTGTGCAGGATGTGCACTACCTGGTTGTGTAGGGGTGGAATGGTTGTGAGGAGGTTGATGATGGTGGAAGAGGTGCTAAATGGTGTTAGTTAGGTAGATATGGGAGGAAAGAGGAAAAGGAAGAGGTTGGAGAGGGTTAGAGTTCAAAAGGGAGAGGAGGCAATTGTGAGAGAGAGAGAGAAAAAGAAAGGGTCATGTGCATGAGTATTTATAGACATATGGGGTTGCACGGCCGTGCACCATTTGCACAGGCAGGCCATGCTGAGAAGGAAGTGGTTGTGCACAAGCGTGCAGGTCTGGCACGAGAAAATGGGGCAAAATTTTCCTCTCAGCCTAATAGATCATGGATTGGCACGACCATGTAGGTCTAGCATGAGCTGGCCATGCAAAATTTTTGCTCTTAGGTTTTCTTTATTTTTCAGTGACAGGGTTATGCACGGTCATGCAGTAGACTGTGCTTAGGCTGTACACTCCTATATTCTTCATTTTCTTTCTCCTTTCTATCATGTAATGCATTATATTTTCCTATAATCCATTATATAGCATTTATAAGCCATTTTTCCTACTAAAAAGCTACAACACAAGAAGAAAGACAAAGGAAACAAATAAAAAAAAAGAAAAGGAAGAAAACAAAACAAAAGAAACACAAAAAAAAAGAAACATAACAAAGGAAAACATGAAACATGGGTTGCCTCCTATGAAGCTCTTGTTTAGGGTTATTAGCTAGGAGTTCCTTTTCAGTTATAGCATAGTTCATTTGTGCATCATGCAAAGTCCTACCGGCATAGTATATGGCATACATCTTCCCATCCTTCCTTTGTCTAAGAACAGCCCCAATGGCATAGTCAATGGTGTCACACATTACCTCAAAAGGAAGGCTCCAATCAAGCGGTCTCATAACCGGGGTAGTGGTCAATGCTTCTTTTCGCCTACTAAAAGCATTCAAACAAGATTGATCAAATTCAAAAAGGGTATCCTTGACGAGGAGGTGGGTTAGAGGCTTGAAAATTTTTGAGAAATCTTTTATGAACCTCCTATAGAATCCAGCATCGCCTAGAAAACTCTAAACACCTTTTACATTAGTTGGGGGAGGCATCTTATCAATAATGTCAATTTTTGCTCTATCAACTTCAATCCCCCTATTAGAGATTAAGTGACCTAGAATAATTCCCTCTTGTACCATAAAATGGCACTTTTCCCAGTTAAGAACAATGTTCAATTATTTACATCATTTTAAGACCTTAGCAAAATTATCGAGGCAATCATCAAAGGTGGTGCCATAAATAGAGAAATCATCCATAAATACTTCCATAATACTTTCAATAAAATCGGAGAATATGAGCATCATATAGTGTTGAAAAGTGGCTAGGGAATTACACAAACCAAATGGCATTCTCCTATGAGCAAAAGTGTCATATGAGCATGTAAATGTTGTCTTTTCTTAATCACTAGGGTGGATAGGGATTTGAAAGAATCCGGAGTACCCATTTAGGTAGCAAAAACAAGAGTGCCTAGCTAATCTTTCCAACATCTGATCGATTAAAAGAAGGGGGAAATGATCTTTTTGGGTGGATTTATTTAACTTCCTATAGTCAATACACATGCATCACCCGATGATTGTTCTTGTTGGAATTAGTTCATTTTGCCCATCTCTTATGAAAATTATGCCCCCTTTCTTAGGTACATCCTGAACAAGACTTACCCACTCACTATCTAAGGTAGGGTAAATGATTCCTGTGTCTAGGAGCTTAAGCACTTCCTTTTTCACAACCTCCTTCATGTTTGGGTTTAACCGTCGTTGATGCTCAATGGAGGACTTATGTCCTTCTTCTAATAAAATATGATGCATGTAGAATGAAGCATTAATACCTTTCATGTCTTCAATAGAATATCCTATGGCATCTTTGTGCAGATTAAGAAGTTTAAGTAAATTTTCAACTTCTTCTTTATTCATGCTATCATTTACAATTATAGGATATTCACCTTTTGAATCCAGAAATTCATACCTAAGAGAGGGAGGGAGAGGTTTTGTCTTTACCTTAGGTGCAGCTTTTTCTATACATGAGAAGCCATACAATTCTCTTCCAATTAGGGTCACTACACCTAATTTTTTTGCATAAGCATGATCCTCTCCAAGCATGGTAGCATAAGCAGCTATTTCTTCATCACCTTTATGGATTAGTTCATCCCTCATTAAACATTTCTCTAGTGGATATTCTTAAATAAATTAGTAAGATCTTCTTGGATCATCCTGTCCACCGTATCAGTGCTGCAACAAGTATCATCAATTAATGGAAATTTCACAATGGAAGGTAAGTCAAAATCTACTTTCTATTCCCTAATATTGAGGGAGAGTTTTCCATTCTTCACATCTATCACTGCTCCTATAGTAGCTGAGAAAGGTCTTCCCAAAATGATGGGAATTTGAGCATCTTCCCCTATTTCTAAAATGGTGAAATCAATCGAAATGTAAAACTTACCAACCTCGATAGGTACATTTACTAATATACCTACTGGGTTTTTTTACCAACTTCAAATCTCCCATCCATAGCTTCTTACAAACAAAAAGAGGCATTGAACTAAAACTAGCTCCAAGATCACAAAGTGCACGATTAATGGAGATATTAATGATAGTGTAGGGAATAGAGTATGAACCGGGATCTTTAAGCTTACGTGGGAGCTTATTTTGACTAATATCCCTACATTCCTGCCCTAGTGCTACTGTCTCACACTCTTCTAACTGTCTTTTATTGGAGAGGATTTCTTTCAAATATTTGGCTAGGCAAGCATTTGTGATATGGCTTCCACAAATAGAATATTGATTTGCAATTTCTTTAGAATTTCTATAGACCTTCCAAATCGTTTTTCTAATCTTAATTTTGCTTGTCATTGAGGGAATGGCAAGGGAGGTTTATATGGTGGCAGAGGGACATACTTTTCCACCTTGGTATCTTTCCCTAAGGTGGTCTCATTCTCAACATGTGTGTCTTCTCTTTGTGTTTCCACTTCCTCTTTGACTCCTCTAATTCCCTCTTCTATTTCCTTCCATAAAATAGGGACCCCAACTCTTTTCCAGTTTGAAGGGCTATAACGTTAACGACCCTTAGGATTTGTCTTCAACTGTCCAAGAAGCATTCTAGTAGGCAAAGAGGAAGATCCCAATTATTGAGCCACTTGGATGATTTGATTTTCTAACATTTTATTGTGGGTGGCTAGGGATTCAACCTTAGAGCTTAAGTTGTTGATTGAATTCTTCAAATCCTCAGTTTGTTTGTTTTGAGAGGCTATGAAGTTCTCCATCATCAACTCAAGATTTGACTTGGGAGGAGACATAAATGGTGGTCTAAGGTTTTGGAAACCTGGGGGCCTAAAATTTGATTGAGGGATAGGGTTCTGAGGTGGGTTCTTGTAAGACAGGTTTGGATGGTTACACCATCTAGGGTTGTAGGTGGGGGAAAATGGATCTCCCTTTCGGTTGAAGTTATGGGCATAGTTAACATGGTCTACTAGGGTTGCTTTGGGGGTGGAGGAGTAACCGATTGACATTCCATAGATAAGTGTCCTATAATGCCACAAATCTCACAAACGGTAGGGGGTTGTTAATGCATTAACACTTAGTTCATTTTTTTTTTGAAATAATGCATCAACTCATGAAGAAAGATGATCTAGAGTATCAATGTCATACTTTTTGCTTTTCTTACCTACAGAATGCTCACCTGACCATTGGTAATGATTCTGAGCCATATCTTCAATTAGTTGCTTGGCTTTTGGTATACTTTTATTCATGAGGGTGCCTCCTACTACTGTATCCAAAGTCAACCTGGTGTTGTAATGTAAGCCATTATACAACATATGGAACAATAACCATTATTTGAACCCATGATGTGGGCACATTTGTAACATGTCTTTGTAGCACTCCCATGCATCATAGAGTGATTCACCATCCTTTTAGATGAAGCTCATAATTAGGTTCCTCAATCAAACTATTTTAAATGATGGAAATTATTTGTTGAGGAAGGCTTGAGAAAGCTAATCCCAAGTGGTAATGGACCTAGGGGGAAGTGGTTATAACTAGGCCCTTGTTTTGTCCCGCAAGGGGAATGGAAATAACCAAAACTTGATTACGTCATCCAACACTCCATTCATCTTTAAGGTATTGCAATACTCGAGAAAAATAGAAATGTGTAAGTTAGGGTCCTCCACTAACCTACCATTAAATTGATTCTGCAGAACCATATTGAGCAGCACAGGTTTGAGCTCGAAATTGTTGGTAGCTACATTAGGTTTCTAGATGCTTGATTGCATCTCATATACATTTAGAGTTGCAAGCTTTTTAAGAAAGTGATGCTGCTCCTCATCTCCGTTAGTGTCATCCATGGTTTCTGAACTCGCGCTTGCTTTTGTCTCAATCATCCACCTCTGCAATGTAGTCAATATTTGTTCGATCTTAGGTTCAAGCTCTCTTAGGAGCCTAAGTTAAAAGGATCGTTGCATAAAAGGTTCGTAAAAGTGAATATAGAAAACAATCAACGAGTGAAGATAAATAATATAAGGGAATTAAAGGATTTAGTCTAGCCAAAATAATAAAGTACAAAATATCAATTAGCCAAAGTCCTTGGCAATAACACCTAAAATTTATTGTGTTATTTCAACAAGTGCACGGATTCGTTATAGCATTTCAAGGCCATATCTCATAGAGAGTTCATAATTGATTACACTTCTTTACTATTTTAACTATCTAAATATACAAAAGGTGGAGGTATGCATTTGGATGAAAAGAATAATTACGAAAAGCATTCTAACTTGAAGATACTAAACAATAGGAATGAAACCTACGATCGAACTTTGGTCTCTGTATTAATAATCAATAATGAAATAATACTTATGCTGTAGATTAATTCACTAACTGTGGACAATTAGTCAAATCGTATTCGTTAGCCTCTTTCAAGGTATAAGAATGTATTTAATCTAATTTACCGACTACTTTCATGACTTACAAATTAAATTAAACCCATTAAGCACCACCAATTTTAGAGTCCCTAAGAATTAAACATCTACTTTTGTGATTGCTTAAATTCCCATATATATGCTAATTTTCGATAATAATATCATCCTTTCAGTTGTTGATTACATCTATAGAGGTCAGATTTCATCAAATCCAATTTACAACAATAAAATATAGCATATATAACAATGTCAATGAATCAATCATATGACACAATACTTTATTTCATCATATCGATTACTAAAACGGTACCTAAGTCTAATTCTAGAAAAGAGAGTACTCACTCATACTTGCAAATAAAATGAACGAAATAAATAGCATGATGAGCATAATAACAATGTAATAGATAAAAAGAAGAAGAAGAATTAGATTGAAATAATTGTAATCCGAAAGAGTGCAATGTTGATTCGAACCAACCATCATAAATTACCTAATTGAATCTCCCAAAAGATTAAAACTAAAGAAACAAGCTATTACATGAAGCTATGCTTGGTAATGATGGGTGTATCACTCTTCTAAAACATCCTCTCTCTCTCTCTCCCTCTCCCTTTCTCTCCCCTTAAGAAGTACTTGAGGCGTGCCATAAAACTTCCCATCATGTTGGTCATGTCGCGCACGTAGATCGTGGGGAGGACTACTACGCCATGGCTGTGTAGCCCTTGCATGGCCCAACCGTGCAATTTCTCAGCTCTTGGCAATTTGAAAATTTTGACTTTGCACGATCATGTAATATTTTTAGCCTCGACTTTTCAGTTTAGAATTTTGCACGACCGTGTAGTTCTAGCACAACCTAGTAGTGTGATTATATTTTCTTCTATAAACACATGGGATAGATTCAAGGCTATTCAACTGGGTGTGCAGCCAACCATACACTCCCTTTTTGAGTCTTCTTAAGGATATCTTGGCATATCTTTTAGCTCTCATTGCTTCAAAAATAAGTAATTCTTTCTCGCTCTTCGTGTTTTTGTGGGCAATCCTACAACACAAGGCTCAAGAAAATGGTAGTGCAAATAATAGGCCAAAACCATAGCAAAATATGTGAAAGAGATTAAATAAAGTCCCAAAGCTAAGGGAAAGAGAGGTAAAAATATAGGAAACATTCACTTTATCACTTATCTTTTGTGTATGTACATTATTCATAGGTCTTATATATCCAATTTACCCAACCTTCATTTCTTTCTTCATCTTATTTGAGTGTCGTTCATCACCATCTTCATTCATCTCCAACCTTTTCGTCCATTTTTACACCTTGTGTAATACACTATTTATAAGAAACCCTATCTATAAACTTGATATTCTATGTGTATTTATGTATAGATATTATTAAAGCCTAAGGTATGTGGAATGTGTGATTATTAATCATGATAATATAGGGAAATATATTATATAATAATTGGAATAAAGTTTTTTTACAAAATAAGACTTTTGGACAGGGGTTCGGCCATCGATTTATCTATTAAAGAGTCTAGGATATTAATCGGAGTTGTGCAATGATTTTTATTTCGTACTTTTCGATTTATTATAGCTTGTTAGTTTTTCCTTTGCCAAATATTTTTACATATTTGGATTCCTATCATTAGTTTATACCTTCCCATAATTGTTAGTATTTTGGGATTTGTTTGGTATTTTTTATATTCTTTGCTTATCCATTGATCTTCCTTGGATTAAAAATATTTAAAAATTAGGAAAAATATATCTAGGGCCATAATATTTTTATTTTGACTTTATTTGATGATATTATGACTTATGTCATGATCTTTTGCAAAATCCCATCTATTTGTAAGGTTTATTGAATTAGAACTTATAATGTTTATTAAAATTTGATAATGTTTGATTTTAATTTGAAATTATAATTATATTTTAGAAAAAGTTAGATTTGAATAACCTTAGAAAATTGAATAAAATAAGTTTTCAAGGTGATAGATCGATTCATTCTGTGAACAAATCGATTGGTTCACCATTTCAGCTAAAGAATTTTGTTCAATTGAATTGATCTACTAGTTTGTCTAAGTATATTTTCAAAAATTGATAATTCTAGAAAAACTTATTATACCAAAATAGAACTTTGATAATCCCATTCTGAGTTATTCTTTAGAGATTCTTTACCCTTCCTATCATGCATTCGATTTGGATAATTGAGGGAGAGAATATCCATAACTTTGTCTTATTCCCCCTCTCTCCTCTGCACACTTTTGGAATCATTGTTTTATTTTAGAATGTCTCTACTTAGCTAGGATATTCCTTCCCGCATTGATTGTACATTTCCTATCTTGTGTTTGATATTTTCTAGGCACATTTAACCCGCGTTCTCATGAAATTACCATTTTAGTTGTGGAAAGGAGGTTGAGCTATCTTTAACAAAAAAAAAATCCATTTATATCAAATTTGAATGGTAGAAATTAGGGTTTTTTATCTGCACATAACCCCACTTATTATTGTACCGATTTGTTAGCTATAAATAGCTCTCATTACCCCTTCTACTCCCTTTTTTGTAGTCTCCTAGGTATTCCAGCTCTTCAGCACCATTGTTTTTTTCCTCCCACTTAAAGCTTACTTTCTGTTCCCTTCCACTCTCATGATCTTTTCTCTAGCTCCTTATTGTTTATTTTTAAGCAAGGGAGGGTTAGATTTGGGAGGAAGTTGTGTCTCTCTTTCAACATAAATTCTCTTTATTTTTTTTAAAGGTGGTAAGTTTCTTCCTTCTAATTTGAATTCAAAATTGTGAAAAGTATTAATGGATTTATCAAGCTTTAACTTACTTTTTTAATAGGTTTGGGAGTTGAATATCTTCCTGGTTGATTTTTTCCATTTGAGATTTTTTTTTTCTTTCATCAAGTAAGTCATTCTTACTTCTAAAATGTGGTTTGGTTAGTCATGTAATGTGGTGTATTCTTCTAAGTGCTAATTTTCTAGGGTTGCATGAGGATTTAGCTTTATATTGTTTCATGTCGATTTATTTGAGAATCCTAAGAAAAGGGCATGATTTTAGAGAAATTGTGTAGATTTGATTAATTTTGAAGCATGTTTCAGCTTATGAGTTGATAAGTACTAGTAAGATGCTTGCATGAAAAATGTCTGTTATATGCTTTTAGGGAAAAATTGATAGTCTAGTTAAGTCAAATTGATGCACTAGTTCTTAGACCAGTCAATTAGTTGGCTTAAACTATTTGACCAATAGGTATGTGGTGATCTTTATCGCTCTCTACTTAAACCCATCAATTGATTTGGTAGAACCAATTAACTAATCTTATAATGGTCAACTAGTTTGGCCAAAGCAATCGATTGGTTTGAGGGAACCTTGGGTTTGGTTGAGCTAAATTGATTAACTAGTTGGCCCAAACCAATCAACTAGTTTGTGAAACCATTCGATTGGTTACACCAAACGAATCAATTAGTTTAGCTATATCATGAGATTTTGATCTTTCTTCTTGGATATGCTTGGAGATTATACCTAATGCTGCTATATGGCTATTTAATGAGTGAAATAAATTTAATGACATGGATTGATAACCTAATGGATGGATTAAATGGGTCATAATCCTCGGCATACTCAATATATTTTGTTAAGGTCTTAGTGGAAAAATCCAAATAAGTTTTTTATGACTTTAAAAGAGTAAGTAAACTTAGTTATTAGCTTTAAATAGCTTAATATTAAATAAGCATTAATGGAAATCCCACCACATAGTTAGGGGAATAAAAGTGCAATGCCCTATCCTAAAATCCATTAAATTGTATTTAAAATTATGTCAATGTAAAATAAATTAGTTTTGGTTTTGAAAAGGGCTTGAAATCATAATGAAAATATGAATTTCAATTATACCAATTGATTGATTTAACAAACTAACATGCTCAGAGATTGATAATTTATTCTTGACAAAATAGTGGACTAATTTGCTCAAACCAATCGACTAGTAATCCTGTGATTTTAGATCCTTTTCTAATTTTGATTTGAATCTCTTTATAATGTTTATAAAAACTTCTAAGTAGAATCTATTTGTGCTAATGAGTATATTTTGGTGCTTTTTGATTATTTTTACATTATTTAGATCAATCTATTTAGTTAAATTTCCCCAAAAAGCACTTCTTGAAGCATATCTCGCCTTCTTTATTCTCCCTCACTTTCCTCCCTCTCTCTAAAATACCCCAAAACCCTAATTTAGGAAATCATGGCCGAATAGGAAATTATTAGGAAATTAATTAAAATAAGCTACTTTTGTTGAAATGAAAGGGAATTAATTAGGATGAATCAAGAAGGAATTTATGAGTATTTTAAATTGGAGGACTTTTGGTATTTTAAGATAATTAAGGATTTTAATTGGAAATTAATTAAATAAATTATTTTATTTGAATTAAGAAGGAGAAAATAGTTTTAAGTTAATAAAAACTTTATGAATAATTTGATTGGAGAAAATTAGAGTGTTTTGTTAATTAAAATGGAATTCCCGAAAATTTCTTCAAAAATCCCTAAATTAACCTAAGAAGAGAATTTAATTACTATTTTAATATAATTATTTTATTAAAAACCCAAAATTTACTTCAAATCATGCTAATTAATCCAACCACTAATTTCCCTTTTTTTCCCCCTTTTTCTCCCTCCTTTTTCCTTTTTCTTTATTTCCCCTTCTCTTCCTTATTTTTTTCCCCGACTAGGCCGGCCTGCCAGGCCCATCACCTCCACCTCGCGGCCCGTCCCTCTCCCGCACCCCTCCTTCCCTTTTTCTCCCGGGCCGGTTCGGCCCGCCCCCTTTTCTTTCTTTCTATTCTTTTCTGCTGGACCGCCGGTCCAGCCTCTTCCTCTTCTTCTTCCTCGCGACGTCGTCGTCCTTCACCATCTGCAACCGAAAATTTTTCCGGCAAGCTAAACCTTCAACGCCACGCCAATATCACCGGTCATTTCGCTCTTTCATCCCCGTTGACTCCACTACAGATGTGACCAATCGATTCTGCCATTCTCGCACACAATCCTCTTCTTCTTTCCCCCTCGATGGGTCTCGGTCTACAACAGCATACCTACGCCGGCCAGCCTCACCGGACACGCAAGCACCTAACCCCCGACTCCCCCTCGCATCTTTGTCGTTTTCCCATCCCGATTTGCCTATAAGTAGCCCCGAAGGCCGTCTGAATCAGGTTTGAAAAACCTGGAACCTAGAGAAATCCCAACGCGCGCCGCCCCACCTTCGGCCGCCCTTTCCTCCGCCTTCAGTCACCTTTGCCACCTGCCCGCGCCACCAACATCCTCCCTGCACCGCCCTCTACACAACCAACCCCTTAGCTTCCCTACCTCGCGCCGCACGTGCTGCCTCGGCCATGGGAAAACCTCTCCCCAAATCGACCCTTCCAGCCCTGCGCCACCTTCGCGCCGCCACCGCCGGCTGTACCGCCGCTTGCAGCACCATCACCACCCCCCAAAACCACCAGGAGTGCCTGCTCTACCACCCTACACTTCCACTTTCCCCTAGTTTCTCCTCCTTTAGCCTCCATAGCCACCTTTCCCAATTTCTTCCTCCTCAACCGCCGCCGCTGCCGCCGGTGCCACCATCCCAGCCAGGTTACCCAACTCCCTGAACCCTAGATTTTAAATAATAAAAGTGATTAATGATTTTAATACTATTAACTACTATTATTAGTGTTATTATGGCTAATATTAACATTATCATTATTATTACTATATTATTATTATTACTAATACTACCACCCTTATTATTATTACTAGGACCCAATCTTACCCTAAGAACCTCTAATTAATGGTGTTAATTAACTATAAGACCTTGTTAAGCTATTACTACTATTACTATTATTATTATTATTATTATTATTATTATTATTATTATTATCATTATTATTATTATGATTATCATATTTGTTACTTTAACTATGACTAACATCTTTAGTATCTCTATTGTTATTATTATTATTTTAGTAGTTTTACTAATACTAGTATTGTTACTATTAATATTACTATCATTATCATTATTATTAATAATATGGTTATGGTGGTTGTAGTTGCCATTATTGTTATTATTATTATTCTTACCCTTAGTATTATTATTATTACTAATGTTATCAACATTATTATTACCATTCTTATTATTATTATTATTATTATTACTGTCATTAACATTATTATTATTATTATTATTATTATTAGTATTATTATGTTATTGTTCTAACTCTTATTATCGTTGTGTTATCCCCATTATTATTTTTAGTATTATTATGGCTATTTGCACTATTATTAGTATTATTATCATTACCAATATTATTGTTGTTATTATTATTATCATTATTATTGTTATTACTATTATTACTATTATTATGATTATTATCAGATCATGGTTGTTGCTATCATCATTATTATCATTATTATCATTATTATTATTATTATTATTATTATCATCACCGATATTACTACGATTTCAATTGTTATTATCAACATTATTATCATTGTAAACACTATTACTATTATTAGTAGTATTTTTACTATTATTATTGGTGTTAATAATAATATTGTTATTAGTAATATTAAAACCCTTTACTTTGATAACTATGGATTTACTAAGGCGTACTTTGATTAGTGGTCATTCGTTTAACTACCTTGAGAATGATAATAACCCCACCCTTTTTAATTATAAACTACTATTATTAATATTAGCCTTAGTATTAGGCCATGATAGGGGTAAGATAGGAATTATGGTAATTCAGGTAGAGAGAGATTAACCCTTAGTATTTCCCTCTTATAGGTAAACCGGGTCAAACCCTAGGAGATGTAGGAGCGTGCTCCAAGCCCGTCGCCGATTTAGGTAAGGACGTAACTAAGGCCACCTATGTGTATTGCATGTTTTACCTGTCTTGTATGCCTTGTGTGGTTGTATGCTATAATCTATATGTAATCTGTGTATTTATGTAGCGCAACATGGAACCGAGGTATTTTCTCGTGATCTTGTCTGTATGTACTAATATGGTATGGTACAAAGATGATGTGATGTGATGTGACCCCTACGACTTGCATTGCTAGGTGTTTTGATGAGGAGTTGTGGAGTGGGGGCTTGAAAGAGAAAAATAAGCGACTAAGATAACCAAGGGGAAGTACGTTGGTTAGAGTAGGTATGGACGACCTAGGTAATCTGTAATCTGTGAAATGATGAAAAAAAGGGGGGGAAATTAAACAAAGGGAAGAGTGGGAGAAAATGAGGTTGCATGGGAGAACTAGGGTTTGCATGGGAATGATAGAGTTTGGCATGGTGGAAATGATAGGATTTGCATGGGGAGGTTGAGGTCTGCATGGGGGCGAACCTTACTTATGAAAAATTACTTTGGGACATGGGGAAATTGATGGAAGGTCTGTTTGGGAGTCTGCAAGCTTGAGGTGAAAAATAGTACGTAGGGTCATATAAGGGTACCTAGGGTTTGGGAAGGAAACCCTAATTTGAGAAGGTGGAAAAAGAAAAATGAAATAATAAGAATAAATGAAATGAGGAGGAGTGAGGTATGAGGGAGAGTTGAGTCTGAGGGTCATGATTTGGGTTTTTGATGTGAAAAAAATGTGTTAAGTATGATAATTATAAAGGGTGTTTAGTGTCTTAATATAAGTGCGGAAGATAGCTCGGTAACCTAAACTGAGCAAGGGTGTAACTTAGGCCGAATGTGTGACATGTATCCTACGTGCCTTGGATGTTCTATATGATTTATGTGTCATGTTTTAGATGTCATTATCTTAACTGTTTCATGTGTGGCGTGGCTTGGAATCAAGACATGTGCATGTGTCCTCATTAGTATGTGTGTTTACTCTCAAATCTTCTACAAATGATAATGATCGCCCATATGTTTGCCATTATTCTCAATTCGCCACCACTGAAAAGAACTAAAGTATATAAGAATCAAAAGGTCTTGAAATTTGGCTATCATGGGGCTAGGGTTCTAAGGTAGGATAGAATTTTGGTATTGTAGCTAGACTCTACCAACTAAAGAAGCAATTTCTTTATTTCAATTAAATCACAATTTCTCCTCTTCTCCTTTACTTCACTTCCCCCTTTTCTTTCTTTTTTTTACTAATTTTTTTTATAATTTCAAACCCTTCCATTCAACCAAATAACATCAAAAGATATGAAATTTTATTCTCTTCTTCTTCTTCTTCTTCTTCTTCTTCTTCTTCTTCTTCTTCTTCTTCTTCTTCTTCTTCTTCTTCTTCTTTTTCTTTTCTTTTATTTTTTAGAAGAAAAATGCTTAGCCACTTCCTCCATTTGTTTTTAATAATTTTTTGAAAAAGGTGATTTTAATGGTTTTAACTTTAATTCTATTAGGGATCAAAGTCTACTAGATAAGCCATCAAGAAGATGTTTTATGCCAGAAGAATTACTTTAAGGTAAGGTATTCTTATCTTTAACATAAATGGGGTCTTATGGTGTATTGGGATTCCATTTGTTTGGTGTGTATATGAGCATGATTTAATTTGTATTCTATAAGCTAAGCATATGGTATAATTCTTTGCACGTTCGTATTGTTGGATTTCTCTAATTTTATTCATAAGTTGGCCAATTGAGCATGATTCATTTAAGTATGTACATTACCATGTATCCATGTGATTCTATGTGTGCAACATGTATTTTTATGCGTATTTTGACATAGAAGCATGCTAGGATTACTACGATAAAATGTGGTAAATTTTGTTTTGTGTATCGCAAGTTTGGGTAGTGTATTACCTAAATTAGTTGATCAGTTCCTCAAACCCATCGACTAGTTATGCAAGCAGTAAAATAGTTTAGAGTTTTAGATTGGTTGGTTACAAGATTAGTTGATTGGTTTGATAAACTAATCGATTGGTTTTGATGAACAATTGATGGTTTGTCAAACCCATCGACTAATGTCATTGCAAACCAAAATAGTTTGGTCTCTACTTAGTCCCATCGACCAGTTGGACCAAACCATCCAACCAATACCTATGACCCATCGATCGGTTAGTCTAACCCATCAACTGGTTTCTTTGTAGGCTAAAATGAGTTGGTATCTGCTTATACCCTTCTTTTGGTTAGACCAAACTAGTCGATTAGTTCCTATGAATAGTCTTTTGGTAAGGCCAACCAGTTAATTGGCTCTCTAGTGTGGTTTTGGTTTAGGTTTGGTATGACCAAACCAGTTGACTAGTCCAAGGGGTTGATCCACTGGCCCATTTGGAAGCTAGCTAGTTTATTATAAATTTTTGTGTTTCTATTAGGTCTTTTATGTTGATGCCTCTATGTATTTACAACATTTAAATTATGATTTCAACTATGATTGCCTTAATTTAATAAGAATCATGATGATGGTATTTGAAACTTGAATTTAGTTAAGTTTGGTGTCATCTATTAATTCCCAATTTGTTTCTTTTATGCCTTCTGATGTGTTTGGTGTTAGTAATTGAAAGCACCCAATTGATGGCTTTAATGTCTTGTGATGTGTTTGGTGTTATCACTTAGAAACACCAATTTACTTAAATAATCGAATTTAATTGTGTTTGGTGTTATCACTTGGAAGCACCCAATTTTGTCATGTGTGAATTTTATTATTATTTGTGATATCACTTGAAAATATAATTTAATGGTTTAAGATTTCGTTTGACCCTTTTTCTCTAGCTCTCGGGGTAGTTGACAAGAGTTAGTGGGTGGATCTCCCTTGGTCATATTTTTCACTCAATACCTATTTCCTTCTCTACTAGATTGTAGTCAATAAGGGGTATGAGCATATCTTTGAAGTATATATAGGATTATACTATGGCAGGCAAGCATGGCATCGGTGCCTAGTTTGAGTGGGTGTAGCATACCAAATTTTTAGCTCTCATAGTGGAGACATTCAAGATGTGGTGGGTGAGGTATCCCATTACAAGCTCCCTTAGTTTACTTTGACCACATTTGTATGGGTGTGCTATCCTAATTTGTGGTAGGTGCACTTGATGTGTGGTGGGTATTGTACCCCCAAAGAAAGCCCATTTGATGTATCATAACCTTATGTGATGGGTGTAGTATCCCATTGTAATTATTTATGCTACCATAACTTTTGTTCATGGTGGATATCTGAGTGTGGTTGAATGAAATATCTTATTAACCAATTTTTGCATGGTCACTAAAGGAGGAATTCTAATATGATTTATATTCTATGGATTACATGTATTTACTATTTCTTTTTTACTTCCATGATTTCCATGCAATTATGTATTATTATACTACTTTATGAGATTAAGTGTTGAGCTATAGCAATATGATATCACCATACTATTATGTTACTTCAATATGCTACATACGGCTTACTATATTTTTGAGAGCATATTTTACTAGTACTTCACCGTACTGATATTGTGGTCATTATAATAATCCACTCTATGGTCTGAGGAGTAGAGAACAGTTTATAGGGTTACAACTCTTAGTTAGAATATGCTGATGTGATGACATGGGCCATTGCTTGGGGTTGGAGGTTTATGATTATACTTAGGAGTTAAGCTAACCGGTTAGAAGTATTTTCTATTATTTAAACTTATGGTTGAATTTCCTATATTTGGTTTTGTAAACTATCATACTCATTCTATATATGATGTTTTTCTCATCCTTATTATCTTATTCTGTCATGTTAATGTTGAGCATGCATCTTTTGTTTATTATTCCATTTTTCCTTGCATTTGGCATGGGTTAGATAATGATCACACCTCTCTCATGATTGATTTGGCAGTAACATTTTCTTGTTTAAAAATTGAGGGTTTTATAATGATGATCCAACTTCTAGTCTAGAGAGAAAAGGATGATTTATAGGGATATGATTATCAAGTAGAATATGTTGATGATATAGTAGCTAGCCATTGCTTAGGGTTTGAGAGTTACCTTCCTACTTAGTTAAGATTTATGCTAACCGGTTAGATGTTTTTTCCTACTATAAAAGGATGTTTTTGGTTCTTCTCAATTATTTAAACTCTTGGGCTTTGGCTCATGTATTTGGATCTTGTGTACTCTCTTCTCTCTATATTATTATTCTCATTACTGTTATTAGTATTGTTATATTAATGGTAGAGCATAAATTCTTCATTCTTCATTATGTTTTACCTTGCATTATGCATAGATTAAGTGATGATCACACCTCTCTATGATTTATATTGTGGTAATGTCCCCCAGTTTTGCTTTTATAATGCTTCTTCATTATCTTCAAAATTAAGTTTTTTGGTTCTTAAAATTAGGGTTGTTATAGAAATAGTTAAGAAGGACTAAGTGGATGCCTTGCTTGCATATTGTATTGGCCTTGCATGATAACATAACCTCAAAAATAACATACTTATCACTTAAAGAGAAAGATGATTAAGTTGTGTATGGGTCTGTGTTACCCAATCCTCGATTAGCTACCAGGAGTTAGTTTGTTGTCAGATGTTTATTAGTACTTTTGGGCTTTACCTTCAAGTGTCATCCTAGTAGATCTCGATGTCTTGTCTAATATAGACATTGATTATGTACTAGGGGGTATCGATACTAAAGGGTCCAGTACACTAGCTAGTTTTTAGCTTTGGTCTAGACATATTTTAATTGATGGTTACTTGGCTTTGATGCAAACTTATGTCAATTTGTGGTTACTTGCCTTTGGTTGGACTTTAATCCCTTTTGTTTAGATAGACTTCCATGGTATGTGAGATCATGGGGTGGTGTATAGTCCATCACTCAATAAGAATTTAGAATAAGAATGTGGCTAAATAGAAAAAGAAGAAAGGTAAAAAAGATAATGGATAATAAATGAATGACCTAATGGATTACGCAAGTTGGTAAAATGGTCTTATTGTGAAACTACGTTCATGGATGGTAGAAGCCTTAATAATAGCCAGGCACTTTGCTAGTGAATTGCATGATGTTAACTATGATCTTTTGGTAAGTTGTTAAGTATGATCAGTCATATATGTTTTGAGTTCCTAAGTATGATTTGACCATGATAAAGCTTGTGTACCTATTATATGGAATAGGCATGAACTATTTTAGTATAATCTCCACAATATGTTAGAATCTTACGTGCTTGTGAATCCCATTAAGGAGGTAACTAGGATTACTCAATATGAAGCATACTGATGTGTCTATTTACTTGGTCACCTGCTCATTCCCATAAGGGAAAAGTAAGGTGTAGGTTTTTGGGGATGACCAGTAGTAGGCCTAACCCATGCACTAGCCAAATTCACCACACCCTACCCCCAAGCACCGGAAAAACAAATCGTTGCTACCCCCTTCATTTGGCCATTTTCACCAAACCAAACCCACTACCTATGACAAAAACCACCAAAGCCCACCACTACATTTCAAACATTCCTTCCACCACCAACCACCCTCCTTTAGCCAAAATGACCGATCCTTACCCCCATCCTTCGGCAGAACTAGCCATTTTCACCCTCCTTATTTTTGCCACTTCAACTGATCCTCTTCATTGGAAACAAGCTTCCTCTTCCTAGGACTTCTTCAAACTTTGGTTTAGATTTTCCCACTCTTTCACCCTTACATTACCTTAAATCCTCCTTAATTATAATATTTAATCTAATTATGTTTTGTTAATTGCTCTTAGGTGATACTCTAAAGGTCTAGAAGAGGCAAAATAGGATAAGTGTGATTAGCTCTTTTTTTTCCTTTTTTTTAAGGATACTAGTAGATATTTTAGGGTTGTGTCTTAAATTCTTATATAGCTATGTGTATTATCATGATATTTTTATTATATGGTAAAATGCATGATGTTAATGATATGATGAGATAATATGGATTATATGATAGAAGTAAACTATGAATAACACAAGATGTGCTAATATGATGTTGTTATGCTAGGTTTTATTTTTTAGATGATTATGACTTATGGAATACTATTATGGGCCTAATAAAGTATGATAATGGGACATATGTATATTTAATATGTATGAGGATAAATGGAGGATTTGAAAATAATGATATTAAGGGCATAAGATTTTTGTAAGATAAGGGCTTTTGGCTATCTATAAGGGTATTTTGGTTAATATGGTTTAATATGAAAATTTCAATATTTTAACATGTTAGGAGGATTAAATTTTGCTAATAATATCATGTTGAGTTATTGGAGTAATTATAAATTTCGTAAGTCCCCCCAAAATGAGAAAAAGACCTAAATTGAGAATAGTAAATGTTAATCTTATTATCACATGTTTATAACACTAGAGTTAGACCACAAATTTTGGATATATTTTAATATTAGCATTTTAGGTATTTATACTAAATTTGGTGGTTTTATGAGCCTTATGGAAAAAGTTATGGCTTACTTGTGATGGGACCAACCGATCCACCGATTCGGAATAGTGGTTAGGGTTTTTACTCTATGTGCGACCGATCCACAGGTTATAATAGTGGTTAGGAAATGATGTCCTATGTGTGACCGATCCACCGGTTATAATAGTGGGGGTTCTCGATCTCAACAAACACAAACCCGAGTTTTGCTAAAATGCCTAAAAGATACTAATTACTTACAGTGGAACACCATGCGAGCCGGAGCCAACCGATCCACCGGTTAGGAATAGTGGTTAGGATGCGTAGTCCTATGTGTTTCCGGTCCACCGGCTATAATAGTGGTTAGGGTATGATACCCTATGTGTTTCCGGTCCACCGGCTATAATAGTGGGGGCTTCCACACTCGCATGGATTTGATAAAAAGTATGGTGTGAATTGACTCCTGAATAGAGATTAATTAGGTAATTGAATTTGATTATTCATGGGCCTTTGTACTTTTACCTGGTTGATCATATGCATTTGTGATTGTGTTCTTCTATTCTTCTACATGATTTATGTGCTTATGTATAGGCCTTAGTGCTCGGTTACCTTACTCAGTACGTAGCGTACTGATTACCTTTTTCATGGGTGCTGCTCATTCCCACGAGTAGTATGCCCTTCTGACTTTGTGCAGGTGGGCTAGACATCAATCGGGGCTGTGTGTTGAGTTTGTGGTTGGCTCAAGTTCGAGAGAGTTGTGGCCATATTTCAGTCTTTATATGATTCTATTTCCTTTTATTAATCTTTTATCGGTTGTAACTATTTATCTTTTTAAGTTGAATAATAATTCCTTTTACGTACTCTGAATTTTGTTTTACAACCGTTTAATGCTTATTTGGAATTTAAATTGTATTGATTTATAATTTATTATTTCTTTCTTTAGCCTTAGCACTTGGTACTAAATCGGTCGGAGAGAACTTATTTGGTACTAAGTGTGGCGGTAACATTCCCAAAATTCACGGGTTTTAAATTAAATATTTTAATTATTTCCGCTTAAAAAAATAGTGAATTTTGGGGTGTTACAGATATAGTATCCCAAATTTTAGTTAATCCTTATCCCAAGAAATTGATGTTGTAACCTTATTCTAATCTCAGGAAGTTAATATTTCTATCTTACCCTAACTCCCTAATCCTAAATTTTAGCATAACCCTAATTTTTTCTAGTTTATTAATTTTTTTTCCTAAAATAAAACTAATCACATATAATAATTTATTTTATTTATTCTAATACCATAACCTAAATTATTTTAAAACTTAAATCTAAATATAAACATTTTCCTTTTTTTCCTTTTTCTTCTCCTTTCCTTATTTTATTTTATTGTATTTTCTTCTCCTGCCAGTCCTCTCCTCTCCTCTTCTTCTTGTGTGGACACATTCCCTTCCAATCCTACCTCTCTTTTGCCATCAACTTGCCCCTCCTCAGTTCTAGGGTTGGGGTTGAATTATTTGCCCAATCACCACCTCTCCCCTCCCTTTTTTCTACGTGCATATGTGTATATATAAGTCACATTTAATGCATGAATCTATCTCCACTTCTCCCTCTATTTATTTTATCAAAATACTTCACCCAAAACATAGTATATCCCTCCTTCTTTCCCTCTCCTTGCCGTCACCAAAACCACCCAATATCACCCCCGACTATCAAGCCCAATCGGGGAACGAAAACTAGCACTGGAAGCATTTTAAATACCTTCACACATAGAAATGGCCACCTTCACCATTCCCTCACCTAGAGAACTGACCAAACTCACCACCGCCTACCCCCAAGAACTAAAAGAACCAATTATTACTAGCCCTCTTCATTTGGCTATTTGCACCTAATAAAACCCACTACCTATGGCAATAACTATCGTAGCCCCCACTATCTTTCAGCCATTCCTACCATATCCTAGCACCCTCAATAGGCCAAAAGCATTAACCCTCACGCTCATCCTCACCCTTAGGCCAAACAAGCTATTGTCACCCTCCTTAGTTTGACCCCTTTAACTGATCCTCTTTGTTGCATACAACTTGCCAAGACTCTTTTGAACCTCGGTTTGGTTTTTCCAACTCTTTTACTCCAATATTACCTTAAACCCTCTTTAATTATATCATTAATTCTAATTATATTTTTTTAATTTTCTTAGGTGATATTCCAAAGGTCCCACAAGAGGTGGGATACGATAAATGTGCTTAGAGACTAGAGCCTTTTTTGTAAGGATATTAGTTGATGTTTTAGGGATTTTTATGAAATTATTACATGGCTATATATATTATCATAATATTTTTATTATATGGTTAAATTCATGTTGTTAATAATATGATATGATAATATGGATTATATGATAGAATGAGAGTATGAATAACGTAAGATGTGCAGATATTATGTTGTTATGCTAGGTTGTATTTTTTTTTTATGCATATAACTTATATGAAGAGTATTATGGGCCTAATAAAGTATGATAAGGGGAAATAAGTATATTTAATATGTATGAGGATAAATAGAGGATTTGAAAATAATGATATTGAGGATATGAGATTTTTGTAAAATAAGGGCTTTCAGCTATCTATAAGGGTATTTTGGTTAATATGGATTAGTATGAGAATTTTAGTATTTTAATGTGTTACGAATATTAAAATATACTAATAATATCATATGGAGTTTTTGTAATGATTATGAATGTCATAAGTCCCATAAAATGAAAAAAGGCCTAAATTAGAAATAGTAACCTCAAAATGTTAATTTTATTATCACATGCGTAAAATATTATATTTAGACAATGAATTTTTTTTATGTTGTTAACTTTGACATTTTAGGGACGTATATTAAATTTGGTGATTTTATGAGCCTTATGGGAAAAGTTTTAACTTACCTGTATAATTAGGGTTTAGGAGCTTTGTAAATAATAACTTTTGATATGGGGTTATTATTGTATGTGTAAAACATAGAATTATAATTGAATTTTAGTTATGTTAATAAAAATAATATTTAAGGATGATATACTAAATTTGGTTGTAAATGATTAATATAAAGAGAAGTATGCCAAAATTGTGAAATTAAGGTTTTAAGTGAAGTAAGGATCTTAACTACGAAGAATGACCTTATAACTTATGAGACGTACTTACCTGCTATAATGTGTTCTATACATGTAAATCGATCACGAATAAGACATTAATAATTTAAAGTGAAATATCATGTGATTGGACCCAAGGTGATGTTTTAGATCTATTCCATTGGATGGTTATAGTAGCTCAGGAGTGCTTTATCCTAAGAAGATAATGTTTTGATATCTGTTCCACCTAATGATAATA
The DNA here is from genome assembly GCA_030549775.1 of Tamarix chinensis. Lineage (NCBI taxonomy): Eukaryota > Viridiplantae > Streptophyta > Magnoliopsida > Caryophyllales > Tamaricaceae > Tamarix > Tamarix chinensis. The sequence goes on along the minus strand of CM060177.1, from coordinate 55,918,114 downwards.
GTGGCTCAAGCGTATTGTCCCTAAGAGGTTCTTTATTACATTCCACTAGATTAAGAATAGTTTTCCCCTTGTGCATCATGAATAAAATTATGAATTAAGTAACCTAATGGATAGGATATTAATGATTTAAAGAGGTAGAGCACATGAGTTAGGACCAAGGTGATGTTTTCATATCTGTTCCACCAGTTGAAAATAGTGGATCAAAAACGTTTTTCTTTGAGGAGGTGATGTTTTCAGATCTATTTTGGTAGACAATAATAGTGGCTCGGTTGTGTTATCCCTGATAGGTGCTTTAGGTCATTCCAACGATTTAAAAATAGTGGGTCTCTAAACTCAATATAAATAAAAGAATGAAAATGGTTATGTGTAATAAACTAAAAATTTACTTTGCCTAATATAGTACCATTAACAACCTAATTTGATTATAATCTTGAGAAAATCTTGTTTTATCCTTAACCTATTTTTTAATCCCAAGATCTTAATAGGATCTAAAATCTTAAACCCCAAAAATAGTATTTTGTAACCCAATCTCAAAACCACTAAAATTACCACTAACCCTATCCATTTTGGCTAATCAAAAATCACCTAAACTAATCCCCAACATTTTCTCTTTTTCCTTTTTCTTTCTCCTTCTCTTTTCTTTCTTTTCCTTTCGTCAAACTAGCCATAATGTTTGATTTCATTTGCAACTTGCATTTCCCCTCCCACTTACACCATCTCCCAGCATTTCCTCTACAACCACTCTCATCCATCATCCATCAGCCTTATTCTTCTCTTATCCTTACTGCTCAACCTACACACACACACCCCTCCCCTACCTCCTTTTTCCTTCTCATCCTTATGCAACATACATACAACCATCACCATCATCTATAATTTCACCATAACACATAACCATCATCTCCACTACCACCCCCTCATGACCTACCCCATTCCCCTGCATCGCCATTCACATGCCTTTTTCCCTGGTTTTCTTTTCCCCCCATTCACACACAAACACACACACACACTACACACTCTCCATCCTTCCTCTTTATTTTTCCTACACACTACCATTTTGTGTCCAAAACACTGCTCGATCTTTCCCTCTTTTTCTTCTTTCTTCCTTCTTCTTTTCCTCCTCTTCTCTAACTTATTTTTCCTATTGTACGACCAATTCCATCACCATCATCACTGTGCTCAAACCATACACCACTCATCGATCGGTGGACCAACCACCAAGCTCACCACAACCTTCCCTAGCACCATCGCCGGCCATCACCGTCAACCACCACTTTTTCCCCCTCTTCTTCCTCTCATTTTTCATATTTTTATAAAACACATAGCCTATGCACAACCTCAAGCACAGCCGTGCAGCACTAAAATTTCCTATCGCATACCAATGTAACCTAGCACAGCCTATCCATACACCTTCGCACGATCTACGTATGACCCTATCTCAAGCTCACACACATTTGTTATATTTACGTCTATTTATTTAGAAATCAAGGACAACCGTGCCACTTTGCACCACCTGGTCGTGCACAATCCTAACTCTTGACCAGAGTGTGCATTGCTTATCGCATGCCCTTGTAGCCACCCATTTTTAGCTATGCACCCCTATTTTCTCCCCCAAGCCTTATCCAAACACCACTAAAGTTTTACCATATCTCAATCATACATTCCACTACACATCCACACAACTCAAGGATCCATTTAACCATAAGTATTTTTATTTTTACCCTCTTTTTCTTAATTTCTCCCTCGATTATACTCTTCGATCCTACCTATGTATTGTGTTGTTGTTTGTAGGTGGTATTTTGGTAATCTAGAAAGAGGAAGTGTAGGATTTACATACTTAGAGCCTAGTGTCCTAGTTGGTAAGAATACTAATTGATGTTTTGGGTTTTTGTGATACTTGCTTGAATGGTCATATGTGTTTTTAGTCATATTATTGCTATAAGATTTAATATATGTTGATCATGATATGTTGTGATAATATAGATATTATGTTTGAAGAAAGTGATAATGGGTAAGAATCATGGGTATGATTTTATCATGTTAATGACATCTTTGTGGGAAATACAATTTATGGAATGAAATATGGGCTAAATAAGCTATGGTAAGTAGATATAATCATAAATATAAGGTATGATGATAACTAATGGATTTGGAGAATAAAGTGTGTGGAAGGTGCAAGATTGTACATATTTAAGGTTATTGTTTGTCCTTAAGGGTATTTTTGTAATTAGGGGATAATAAGAAAATTATGGCATTTTATGTGTTAGGTGGACTGAATTATGATAATGATATCTTGAGAAATGTTTGGAGGTATTATTTCTTTTTTTGGGGTGCTTCAATACAATAATGGTCTAGTTAGGGCATTATAACTTAAAATAATAATCTTAGCATTCTATGTGTAAAACCCTAGAGTTATTCTACAATTCTAGATAGATATTAATAATGTAGGCATTATAAGGTGGTGTATTGAATTTAGTAATCATATGAGTCTCATGGGAGGAATTATGGCTAATATGTGAAATTAGGGTTTTGGTAATTCTGTGAGTAATACCTTGGGATAGGATTATTATTATATGTGTATGATTTGGGATTTATATTGTAAATTACATGTTTAATAATGATGATGATATTTGAGAATGATATATTATAATGTGTGGTTGAATAATTAATATTGGAGAAATGAATGCTAAGGAGTGTGTTTTTAGGGTTGAAGAGATTAAGGACTTTGACCTGTGTGGTGTGTTTATCTGCTTTAATATGTTTAATGCCTATGAATCAATCATGAATAAGATGTTAACCACTTAAAGTGAAATAACTTGTTAGTAAGGCCACGATGATGTTTTTATATATTCGTTCTACCAAAGAGAATAGTAGCTTGGGAATGTTCTACCCTGAGAAGATTATGTTTTTATTATCTATTCCACTAGAAAGAATAGTGGCTCGAGAACATTTTGTCCTAAGTAGGTGTTTTAGTCCATTCCTCTAAATTAATAATAGTGGGCACCAACTCATTATGAAATGAAAATATAATAATATAACCTATGAAAAAGAAACTAATGGTTTAAAGTGGAAGAGTACATAAGTCAAGACCAGAGCATTATTTTTATAACCGTTTTACTAGAGAGAATAGTGGGTTGGGAATATTCTATCCCAAGAAGGTGATGTTTTTGAATCTGTTTCACTGGATGATAATAGTGGCTCAAGTGTGTTATCCATGAGAAGGTGTTTTAGACCATTCCACCAGTTTAAGAATAGAGGGTTCCTACACTCAATGTATATAAAAGAATGAAAATAGATTATATCTAATAAAGATTGTTATTTGTCTTATGAGATGTCTTATTTATATGCCTCTAATAAATATTTTTATTTGTCTTATGAGATGTCTAACTTATTTTCCTGTATACTTATTATCTATTATGAAAGCATATGCTAATTGTATCCCTACTTCGATATTATTTTTCCCATGCTCAGTATGTAGCATATTGACCACCTATTTTATGGGTTCTCCTCATTCCCACAAGCAAGAGAACATAATTCTTATGTGCAGCTCTTAGAAGATTCCCTAGATAACTATGTTGCCTATGATGCACTATGTGGGGATGAGTTATTTATATGTACTGAGTGTTTGGGTGAAGAGTAACGTTATTCGGTAGTTACATATACCTGGATACCCTTTTTGAACTCTTGATCCTTAGCATGCCTACTTTGTATTTTATTTATTATAACTTGGGGTATATTTATAACTCATATTGTATTATAAATTTTTCTTTCATTTCTAATTTCCTTAGATTGCTATAAATTATGTTAGCCTTGTGATTGATGTAAGGATTGTTGAATAAACCAGACTTATGTCAATTACAGTGGTAACCCCTAATATTTTACTTATATACTTTTGTTGTAAAATAAAATTTTTCACTAGGAAAAATTGGAGTGTTATATTATATCTAATAAAGATATTTACCTTATGATATTTTTAAAAAATAATTTATGTGTATTTATGATCTATTATGAATGTATATATTTATCTATATCCCTGACTCGATAAGGTGTTTACCTTGCTCAATACATAGTGTACTGACCATCCCTTTCATGAGTGCTACTTTTTTCCATGTGTAGAAGACCGTGATGCTTTGTACAGGTCTTTTAAGACTAGTTGGATGACTTTGCTGCTTGTGATGCATTATGTGTAGACTAGTTACCTTTTGTTTATACTGGGTGTTTGGGCTAAGAGTTGTGTTATCTAGAGGATTTTTTTACCAAGATACCTTTTGGACTCTTTGATCCATGATATCCTTTAGTTTTTATTCTTTTATTATAAGCCAGAGTTAATCTTCAAACTCATATTTGTATTTACAAAAGTTTCTCTGATTTCTAATTACCTTGTTTTATAATGAGTAGTTTTACAAGAGTACGAATAAAGATATTTACTTTTTTCTCAATTATTTTATTTTGTGATTGAATCCTCAATTTTGCATAATGTTATTAATTTTGATTTGGTTTAGATCTCTAAATCCATGCTAATTCTATAAAAATTTGGTATCAGAGTTGCATTGTTAAAGAGATGTGGTAATCGAGATGAGTATAAGATTTGATGTTGAGAAGTTCACTTGATTCATCGATTTTAGATTATGGAAATTGAACATGTGGGCTATTCTAATTCATAATGGATTTGAAACTTTTTTAGCTGGTTGTTTGAAGAGAGAGGTATTGTAGGTAGTGGCAAGGAATTAGCAGTGCATGCCTTATGGTTGATGCTTGAGCCATTTTATATGACAAAATCAGTAGCAAATCTTCTACTCTTGAAGAGTCAACTTCATGACTTGAAATTAGGTGTAGGTTAATCTTTAAAAAGTCACTTGGATAAATTTGACTCTATATTTATGCATTTGTATAATATAGATGTTAAATTAGATAGTAAAGATTTAGCTATTATGTTATTATGTTCTTTACCCGCAAGTTTTAAGCATTTTCATCAGACAATTTTAAATAGGAAGGACGAGTTAGTCCTTGAGGTTGTGAAGTCTACCCTACTATAATGGGAGTTGACTATTAGTTAGTTGAAAGGTAGTGATATTTTCAAGACTCACATAGTGAGGGATTACTAGCTAGGGGAGGGCACAAAAATGGGGTTCTAGTGACCATAAGAAGTCTATATCTAAGTTGAACAGTTGATAGAAGAATATGACATACTATAGGTGTAATGCCCCTATTTTTTATTACCAAAAATTTTTATTTTAAAATAATGCAATATTAGAAAATACTATACATGCCTAGAAAAAATGGGGTACTACCATCATATCTAACACAAGATAGACGATAGCTACCCATCCCATATTAGATACAAGGATAAAACTAAACCGACCAATTTAAAGTGGAGTACACAAAATCAAGTTTCATAATTATTAAAAAGGCCATTCACATCATAGGACTTTGATAGCCTCCCATATAGTCAAATATAGGGAGAATAATAAGCTAAGAATACAAGGTTGTAATAGTAGAAAACAAGTTAGGGATCCCAAAACCATGGTCCATCATGGATCACATAAAAACCTTCAGATGTCCATGCTCTCAAACCTTAAACCCAAGTTGAGATAAGCCCACTAATGGTCATCTCCAAAAATCTCCTTATGGCCCTCAACTCATGGAAATGAGTAGATGACCAAGAAAATAGGCTCATCACTATGATACGGACTGAGAAAGCCAAGTTATCTCATCAATGATAGCTACAAGCATACAAGGTTCAATCATGACATGGAAATCAAACTTAACATGCCCCATGCCTTTTCCATATAATTTAGTGTATTAATGCATCCGGATTCAATATCATGCATAACTCAAGCAACTCAGAGTGTATCATGATAATTTTCATAGTACAATATCATAGGTAATCGTATATACATACTCAACAGATTATCCAGATGGACATAAGGGTTTATTTTCTAACATACTTAATTGATTAGGTTATACCATTTCCTTATCCATTTACTTATATAGGTCATCATCCAGTTGTTCATTCCAAGTATTATCCAGTTATTCATTCAAGTCATTATCCAAGTACTCATTCCATCTTTTATCATTATTATCACTCAACCATTCATTCTAATAATTATCTAGTTATTCATCATCGAGCGAGGGATGGTGCACTACCTCATGGTCCCACATACCATGAAAGCCTATCCAAACCTAGAGACATAAAGTCAAGGTCAAAGCTAATAACCACCACGGACCTAAGCCCAAGCTGAAGCCAACCATAATCTACTTAAGTTTAGGAAAAAGCCAACCAATATGGACATAAGTTCATACCAAAGCTAGCAACCTAGGTAACTAGACCCTTTATTATTGATACCCCCTAGTACATCATTAGTGGTTAGAGTAGGTAAGGCATTGGAATCTACTAGAATCTCGCCTAATGACAATGCCCAAAGGCACCAATAAACACTTGAAGGTCGACTAACCTCTGGTAGCTAATCAAGGATTAGGTAACCCAAACCCATACGCATCTCAATTATCTTTTTGTTTACGTGATTAATACAATATTCATGAGGTTATGTGATTACACAAGGCCCATACAAAGAGTAAACAAGACATTCACATATCTTTTCCATATTAATCCTTCCATCCTCTAGCCATGTGTAGGGTTTCCATTCATGGTTGTTTAATATCAATCATGCTAATTATATTATCCCATTCAAGGACATACTTTATTGTACCACCTTATTTCTCAAGAATCATCTTCATATGTGATCAACCTTTTAAGCATTTACAATACCCATTGAGTATGTCTGAAATACCTAAAAAACCTAATTTAGAGAATCTTGATAAATTAAGGATTTATTAGAGAAATTAATTAAATTAATTATTTTAGTAAAATAAGAGGGAGTAATTAGAATAAAATCAATAATAAATTTATAAATAATTTAATTGGAGAAGGTTAGGGTGTTTTTCTAATTAAAATGAAATTTAGGAAAAATATTTCAAAAATCCTAAATCAACCCAAAAAGGAAGTTTAAATATTATTTTATTAAAATATAATTATTTTTAAATATCCTAAAATACAAAAAATATTTTAAATACCCCAACCCACCTATTTTTCTTTTTTCCTTTTCCTTTTTCCCCTCTTTTCGTTATTTCCTTTTCTTTTCTCCTTTTTCCTTTCTTTCTTCTTTTCTTTTTTCCTTCCCTCCCCCAACATTGGCTAGCCCAGCCCTACGGCCCCAAACCCCCTCCCCCTCCTTACCTCTTGTGCGGCCCAAGGCTCGGATGGTCTTTTCCTCCTTCTCCCCCCAACCCGATTCGGTTCCCCCTCCCTTTCTTCTTTTTCCTAGATCACTGGTCCACCACACACACCCTTCTTCTTTCCCTTCTCCCTTGACTCCCTTTCTCTCCCCGTGCTCAACCTTCCCACTTCTCGATGTAGGCACGCGGCCTCTATGCCGTCGCATGCCAGCTTGTTGCCCATACCCTCTTCCCTAACACCCCATCTCTCTCCTCCACCCAATCCTAGCCTCTCTCTCTCTCCTTATGCATGGCTCTCTCTCCTCTCCTTTTCCCTTTATCAAGTAGCCTAACCTATAAATTTAGTAGGCCTTCTCCAACCATTGGGCCGCCAGCTAGCGACCTGCCCACCTTCCACCGACCCTCCTCTTCCCCCTCTCTCCTTCCCCCTCATCCTTAGCCTGTAAATACTCCTCATCCACCCCTCATTCAAGTTTTTTCTTCCAACCTAGAAACTCTCCCTTCTCTGTCGCCGCCGCATATTTCGCCGCCCATTTCTCCGCCGCCATTCAGCACCACCACCTGAACCACCCACTAAATCATTCCCTGTGTCACCTGCCACCAAACAATGCCCTCCACCACCCTAAATTTACCCTACTTGAGCCACCTCGGCTATGCAAAGTCCCCTTCTCGATCTGCCACACCCCAACCACCGCTGCCCTTGCGCTGTCATCCACCGCCACTCTCACCGCAACCACCACCCTTTATACCCTCCAAAATCACCTATAGACCATCCCCTACCCTCCTTTTCCCCTTCCTCCCTCTCCTTCTCCCTTCCTCCCTCTTCACCACCCTTGGCCACCATAGAACCACCTCCTGCCCCCGTAGCCATGGTTGCGCCACCACCACCACTCCAACCCTCTCCACCCTGGCACCTACAACCATCTTAGCTTCCACCATCATCCCCCCATCTTCTATCCCCAACACTCAACTATCCCCCTTTTCTCCTTCTCTCCCTGTCACCGCCGTGCGCTACCATTAGTGTCGCCAATCACCACTAACCCTAGGTGGTACCCTAACCCCTCTCCACCCTTAAATCCTAATTATGCAAGCCTAATCTATTTTACTTGTATTTATATTGTTATTATTATGTATGATTATCATCATCATCATCATCATCATTATTGTTATTATTATTATTATTATCATTATTATTCATGTTTATTATTATTTACAGCCTAAGAATATTCAAACCTTATTATTATTATTTATTATTCAAATATTACTATTACTAATATTATTCTTAACGATTTTATTATTATTATTGTTACTATAGTGATTATTATTATTATTATTATTATTATTATTATTACAATTACTATTACTATTAATATTATTGTAAAAATATTCAAAGCCTTATATTATCATTATTTGAAATATTACTATTATTATTATTCTTCTTAGCAATTTTAGTATTTTGTTAGTATTACTATTATTATATTATTATTTTATCCCCAACCCTATTATTAGTATTAGCCTTAAAAATACTAGGGTTTTTATTACTATGAGTATTTGTATTACTGTTGTTATTAGTATCACTATTTTTTCTATAGCTAGCATTAATACTATTATTAGAAGAAATAAAGCTATTAGATTTGATAATATAAATATGGCTATAAATCTTAACATAGACCTATTTTGACTAGTAATAATCTAGTAGGCTAATTTAAAGATAAAAACCCTATTTTTCACTTGTAAAGTTTCCTTTAATAATAGTAACCCTAATCTTAGAATAAAATAAGAAATAATAGTATTTTTGGTAGGAGGGAAACTAATTCTTAATTTTTCCCTCTTATAGGTGAAACAAGTCAAAACTCTAAGGAGGCATAGGAGTGTGCTCCAAGACTGGTGACTTGCTAGGTAAGGGTGAAACTAAGGCCTTATGTGTTCTATGTGTCTTATATGCCTTATATGCCATGTATCATGACATTTTGTATATCTTATGCTTATTGTTATAACTGTTTTATGTGTAGCACAGCTTAGATTTAAGTTCTGCTTATGTGTTCTCTTATGGCATGTGTATAATATGTTATGTTGTGAATTGTGATATGATGTGATGTGGCACTTTAGGACATGCATGCTAGGATATTTAATGGAGTGATATGGGGTGGAAGGATGAGAAAGAAAAATGGGGAAGTAAGTGGACCAAGAGGAAATAAGTTGACCAAGGAATCTGGGATTAACCTAAATATCCCAAGATCCATGAGAGAAAGAATAAAAGAGGACTTTAAACAAAATAATGTGGATCAACTTTGTATGGGAGAATGTAGGGTTTGTATGGGATAATCTAGGGTTTGCATGGGAGAATCTAGGGTTTTGCATGAGAATTTTAGGGTTTTGCATGAAAACTTTGACTATTTGTATGGGATGGCTACAGTCTGCATGGAAGTAAACTTTATATATGGAACGTTACCTTGGGGTGTGAGGAAGGTAATGGAAGATTTGTTTGGGTAATTGGAGGCCTTGGGTGAAAAATAGTATATGGGACAGTATAAGGGTGCATAGGAGACCAAGCTAGGGTTTGGGAGGAAATCCTAATTTGAGAAGGTGGTAAAAAGGAAAAATAAATGAAGGTGAGTGGAGTATGAGATGAGGATGGAGGATTGTCATGTGTAGGGTGAGCATGGGTATCTTGGGAAGGCAAGAGTGGAAGAAGAGGAATGGAAGGGTGACGTGAGGAAATAAGGTTGTTAGGGTTTGGTGTGGCTAGCCACGGTTTTGGTGGTCACATGTGTAATTAGGGAATTATAGTTAATGATGAGGGCTGAATCTAAGGGATATAATGTATGGGGTGGTAAGACAACCTTGGTTGTGTGAGGTAGAGAAGGATGGACCACATAGGCCCAAATTAGGGTTTCTGGAGAAAACCCTAGGGTAAGATTGTGAGTGGACTTAGAGGTGTAAGGTATTAGGCCTAGACCCATGCACATAGGATTTGGGACTCTAGTTCGAGTAGTGGAATAAAGAGAGGATGTTGGGGTAAGTTAGGAGGTGTAGGAGTCTCAAGATATGGGACGGGCCCTCTTGGGAGGATAAGCGTAGATGGAGTTGGTCATGCATGTGTAGGGTAAAACTTGTTGAATAAGACATAGTAAAAAATTAATCATGTAAAGTGGAATATTATTGAGCCGGGCCTAGTCCAACCAACCGGCATAATAGTGGCTAGGTGCCGAGGTACCTTAGAGATTGATCCACCGGCATATAATAGTTGTCAAGCGCATTTTGCCCTACAAGTGACGGATCCACCGGCTATAATAGTGGGGGATCCCGAGCTAAATAAACCAAACCCTAAGTTTGATAAGACATGTAAAAGATACGAAGTAATTATAATGCAACACCATGAGATTTGGTGCCAGACCGATCCACCAACATATTAGTGGCTAGGAGCATCTTGTCGTAGAGACTGATCCACCGGCATATAATAGTGGTTAGGTGTGTTCTGCCTTGTATATGACCAATCCACCAGCTATAATAGTGGGGTTCTTGTACTTGCATGAATTGATAAAGAAGTATGGTGTGAAATGAGTATTGATTAAAGATTAAATAATCAGTTTATCTGGACTACAACTTGGCCTTTACTTATCTAAAATGATTGTATGCTGTTATGATCTCATGCATGTATTATCTGTCTTCGTGTGTTGGCCTTAGTGCATGGTTACCTTACTCAGTACGTAGCGTACTAACCACCTATTTCATGGGTACCGCTCATTACCACGAGCAGATGGCCGCTTTGCCCTTGTGTAGGTCAGTGATACTATTTTTGATGCCTTCGATGCTTATGAGACATCGGTGGGGCTAAGTGTTGAGCATGGACATATCTTAGGGATCGAGAGCGGCATGGCCAGACTTCCTTCATATGTTATTTTATTTTGTATTGGATTATTCAGACTTAATTTTTATCATATCATAGACTTTATTTAATTTTTATTGTATTGTAGACGTTATTCCTTTTAAGGAATTTAAATTATGTATTCTGGATTATAAAATCTTTTCGCGTACTCTGATTTCTACCTTATGAATGTTTTAAAGCTTTTATAAAGTCTTACCTTGAGTTTGAATTATGATGGCCATTAATTTTCCTTCAGCCTTGTGGTTAGTATGAGAATAGCCGGGGGCAGGCTTGTACTCATCGTCATGGTAACATCCCCGAAATTCACAAGTTTTGATTTAATTGCTCCCGCTAAATCTTAAATAAAACAAAAATTTTTAGTAGTGAATTTTGGAGTGTTACAATGTCATAAATCATGATTCATTTAATCCATTCATTAGGTCATTGATCTAAGGTTATATATGTATTTTGGCTATTAAATAGTTGTACAATAGCCTCATGCATACTCTCTAAGCATATCCAAACAAAGAAGAAAAAAAATCACACAAACTAGCAGAACCACTTGATCGGTTGCTCCAACCAATCAATTGATTTGGGAAAACCTATCAACTATTCATAAACCAATTAGTACCCAACCAGTCGATGGGTTTAAGCAAAGAATAAGACCAAGGTCTCTACAAGCCTACCGGTTAATGGGTTGGGTCAACAAGGCGATTATTATTAGAATCAGTCATTCCGTTTGACCTAACTAGTCGATTGGTTTTGTAACACCCCAAAATTCACTAAATTATTTTTAGCAGAAGAATTTAAATTAAAACCCGTGAATTCTAGGGATGTTGCCGCCACACTTAGTACCAAACCGGTTCCTTACGACCGTTTCAGTACCAAGTTCTAAGGCTAAGAAAAGATTAACAATCAATTATAAAATTAAGACAAACTAAACTTCAAATAATCATTAAACAGTTGTAAAACAAAATCAAAGTACACATCAAGAATTGTAATTCATTTCCAAAAGAGAATTAAACTTACAACTCATAAAAGGTTTAATTGAAATACTTAATGCACGGAAATAAATCAAAAAGGATAAATGTGATACAAAATAAATACACAAAGAAATAAATCTCATAAAGAAATAATATGGACACGTCACTCTCTCAAACTTTGAGCCAAAACATGCTCAACACTCAGCCCTGCTGGATGTCTCGTCCACCTGCACAAAGTCAGAAGGGCATACTACTCGTGGGAATGAGCAGCACCCATGAAACGAGTGATCAGTACGCTACGTACTGAGTAAGGCAACCGAGCACTAAGGCCAACACATAAAATCACATAAACCATGTATAGGAAGAAAAGAACATAAAGACCAACAATATAACATAATAACGAACAATCATTCGGGTAGATACATAAAGGCCCAATCATAGTCCGGATTAATTATTTAATTAATCTTTTATCAAATCCATGTAAATACAGGAACACCACACTATTTTAGCCGGTGGGCCGGTCACTTGCGGGACAAAGTCCACACCACTATTATTTGCCGGTGAACGGATCACTTGCGGGACAATAGTCCACACCACTATTCCTAACCGGTGGATCGGTCTGGTTTCTGCTCACATGGTGTTCCACTGTAAGTAATTAGTATCTTTTAAGTGTCTTAGCAAACTTTGGTTTGTATTTATTAAGCTCGAGTCACCCCACTATTATTGCCGGTGGGGCCGGTCACTTGCGGGACAAAGTCCACAACACTATTATTACCGGTGGATCGGTTACACATAGCACATCATGTCCTAACCACTATTTCTGACCAGTGGATCGGTCTGGACCCGGCTCAACATCTTCCACTTTACGTGATTAATGTTTTAAGTATTTTATTCAAAAGCTTTCATCCTGGACATGCATGAATCATCACACATCACATATCATAAATTCTACCATCATAATTACACTTTAATCACCAATTACACATGATACAACAAAAACCCTAAACAACCACACCAAACCCTAATTAACCACAACAAACCATAGATAACCACTCCAAACCCTATGTAACCCTAACAACCATAATTAGCCACAACAAACCACAATTAGCCACTCCAAACCCTAGCTCCGTCTCCTACGTACACAGATAATGCTCCAAGTACTATTTTCCATCCAAAGTGTTTAATCACCCAAACAACGCTTACATTACCTTCCTTACATCCCAAATCAACTTTCCATATGTAAATTCCCATGCAGACTTTACACATCCCATGCGACCATTCGAACTTTTCATGCAAAACCCTAAATTTATGCAATCATTAACTCCCATACAAAACCCTAACTCCACCATGAAACCCTAATACCACCACACAACCATTAATACCACCATGCAAACCCTAATACCACCATACAAAACCTAAGATTATGTCACACAAAACCCTAAATTCAATCCACATAAAACCAAAGATTCATCTATACCACACCCTAGAATAGATCCTCTCATACAAAACCCTCGATTAGATTCTTTCATACAAAACCATAAATTATATTCTCCCACACCATACCATAAATTAGATTCTCCCATATAAAACCATAAATTATAGTCTTCCATATAACACCATAAATTGGATTCTCCCATATAAAACCATAAATTATATTCTCCCATGCAAAACCATAAAAATCATAAATCAGTTTCTCCTACACGAAACTCTAAAATTCTCCATTTTATTCTTCCACTCATTAATCATTAAAGAAATTAAGTCAACTTACCTCCCTTGGTCAACATCTTTCCCCATCCTCCTTTTTCATCCTTTCTCCCACACAAACCACATCAACACCATCACATGCATGTCTTATAGGGTCACAACACATATCATCACATACACATAGTATACATGCCATACAAAAACACACTTCCACTCCACGTCATACCATATACGACATAAATAATAATGATAAACATATGATACATAGCATGCGAAGCACATAATGCATATAAACACACAAGAGGCCTTAGTAACACCCTTACCTGAAATGACATCGGTTGTGGAGCACGCTCCTACGCCTCCTTAGAGCTTTGACCAAATAATAACATATTAATAAAAATAACATTAATAAAATTCTAACTTTGCTAAAGATATATAAATATTATAAAAGTTGATAATATAGGGTTAAATACTTTACTATAATAATAATAATGATACTAAAATAATAATAGCAAAGATACTAAAAATAATATCAATGAGAATATAAATAACAATAATAATAATAAAAAGGATATTATTCAAAAACAAAGTAAAATAAGGCTTCAACCCATTTACCAAAATGATACTAATAATAATATTAGTAAAATAATTAATCAAATTTAGTAATAATAATAATGATGAAATAATAATAATAATAATAATAATAATAATAACAACAACAACAACAATGATAGCAAAACTAATAGTAAAGTAGTTGTAACATTAATAATGAAATAATAATAATAGTAATTCAAAATAGTAAAAATAAAATAATTATAATTATAATAATAATAAAATATTAATATTGATAATAGTAATAATAGAAATAATAAGAAGAATAATAATAAAATCGAATTAAAAATACAATAGGGATTTAACCCTCAACAAAAATAAAAATCAAAACATTAATACTAATAATAATACATATTAAAAATATAAATATTAATAACAATAATAATAGTATTTATATTCAAATAAATGAAATAAAATAAATTAAACCTTATAAAAATATGGAAAAGGGTTGAGAGGGTCTAGGGTTCAAGCTTAGGCCGGTGGGGATAGGCGGCACCGGCGGTGGTTCACGGCGGCGGTGGCAATGGCCGGAAAAAGAGAAGAAACGGGTAAAAGTTGAATGCTGAGAAAAAGATAGGGAGAATTAAGGTGAGGTATGGGGTGTCTAGGGTTGCCCAGGAGGAAAGGGACAGAATGAGGGTGGTGGCGCAGCCAAAGGTGGCGGCGCACGGCGGCGGCGATGGTGGCTGAATGGGAGAGAAGAAGAAAGAGAGAGGAGGAGAGGGAGAAAGAGGAAAAGAGAGGTAGGGAAAGGTAGAGGAGGGTCTGCAGAACAATTTGGGAGGTGAAAGAAGCGGCGGAAGAGGTGGCTAAGGGTGCACAAAGGGTGGCAGAGACAGAAAACAGGTTGGTCGAGAAGGCTACTTCACACAACCGGGGTGGCTTGTGCATGAAGAATCAAGGGGAATGGATGATTTGGTTAGCTAGATGGAGGTGTAAGGAAGAGTTTGGTGGCCATATATGTTGGCAAAGTTGGCCAGAGGCGGCGAACGAGGCGTCTGAAGAGGCGGCGGTGGCAAGGTTGGGCATATCTGGGTAAGAAACAAAAGCTCTATACAGGGCTATTATGGGGGATATTTATAGGCTTTAGAAGAGAGGTTAGGGTTTTGTGGGTCGGCCACAGGGTAAGGCAAGTAGGGTTAGGGTTACCAGCAGCGAGGTTGGCCGGTGGGAGTGAGTTTCGGGTATAGATTGGAGGCACAGAAAAAGAAGGAAAACGTGCGAGAATAGGGGAGATTTGGTTGGGTAAAAAGGTCGACGGTCATCAGGGGAGAGAGAGGAGCGAAACGGACGGTCAACAGCTGTGAAAAACCAGAGCACAGGGGCGGTGGTGTAGGTAGGTGACGGCAGATGGGGGGGGGGGGAAGCTGGGCGGTTGGGAAAAAAGAAAAGAAAAGAAAGGGAGGTAGACCGGGCGGTCGGGCGCGGCTAATTTTTTTATTTTAAGTAAAACGTCGCGTTTTGGTGGAAAAGGAATCGAGGCGCGGAGCTTCGGAGTTGGCCGCACTAAAGGGGAAACGGACGGAGATTCGGGCCACGTAAAGGAAAATGGGGAAATGGGCTGCGGCCAGGCCCAACTCGGAGAGGAGGAAAAAGAAAAAGAAAAGAAGAAGAAAGAAAAAGAAGGAAAAAGAAAGAAATAGGAAGAAAGAAAAGGAAAAGGGAAAAAGGAAAAATAATTATATTGGGTATTTAAATTAATTAAAGTATTTGGGATATTTAAAAATAATAATATTTAAATAAAATAATATTTAAATCCCTTTTTAGGCTAAATTAGGATTTTTAAAAGATTTTTCATAATTTCCTTTTTAATTAGAAAAACACCCTAATTTAATAAATTAAAATATTTAAAAAATTTATATTAATTTGAAACTATTTTCTCCCTCACATTTTAAATCAAATAATTTATTTAAATAAATTCAAAAAATAAAATCCTTGATTAGCTAAAATACCCAAAATTTCTCCTAATTAAAATACTTATAAATTTCTTCTTAATTTGCCCTAATTAATTTCTTTTATAAAAAAATAAATTGTTTAGTTAATTTTCATAATAAAATCTTATTTAATAATAAATAATAAAATTTGAATTTTTGGGGCATTTCAGGTTTGCCCTCCAACAACACCAAACAATCATTTTTAGATCATGCTTATAAATCTTTATTATAGTATATTGAACCATGTTCTAACATCAAATGACACATTTTTAGCTTACATTTGTTGCACATTTCACCATTAATCATCATAACCCAATCTTTACTCATGATCTATGGTTTTCATTCAAAATGAATATTCTAATCATTCAATCTAGTTTTTTAAGCTATATATTCATGCCACTATGTAATATCAGACTTAAAGAGTTCCATAACATGCAAGTTTACTCATAACCAATTTCAGAAGCAAGAATAACTTACTTGATGTAGGAAAAACTTTTGTTAAACGAGAACACTCTACCTATGAAATCCTCATCTTTCAAAAGCATGAAAATAACAAGTTTAACTGAAAAATTCATGAAGAAATTTTATAAATCCAATCTTAAAATAGAAGGGAAATAATGAACATGCCAGACCTACAGGAAAAACAGATGATATTTTGTTGAGCCACTCAATATTTTTTTCTAAATCTAAATCTTTCTTGCTTATCAATTAAAACAAGAGAGAGGTAGAGAAGGGATCTAAAGAGTAAAAGAAATTCAACTATAGGGCTCAAAGAGAAAAAGGGAGAAGGTGAATGCTAGAGAAGTAAGTATTTCACTTCCTAAAATAATGGTTAATAAAAGGGGAAATTAAGGGTATTTATAGACAACAAATCAATGTGAATCACAAGTTTGGTTAGGAATGGATCAAAAGCCCTAATTTTTACAGTTTGAATTTGAGTTAAAGGGGCAGGTTTCATTAAAGATATGCTGACCTATCCTCCAAAGCTCAAATGGTGATTCTAGAGTGCAAGTCAATTTTCCTAGATATGCAATACACAAGTGGGGGAATGGAAGGTTATCTTAGAAGTAATCTCCTAGCTATGTAGAATCGAGTCTAAAAATAAAGTAATGATCCCATAAATGTGCAGATGAGAGAGGTGGAAGAGGACAAAGCTTAGATAATCTCCTACCCCTGCCCCCTCAATTGTCCCAATCAACTCCTTAGATCATATTGAGATAGTATTTTTTAGGCTAAAAATATCATGAAAAAAGGTTAAAATTCTTTTAAGAATAATAAGGTAAGGGTTAAAAATGTTTCATTTCAATATAATAAATTTTACTAAAAGATTGAGTTTCAAAAATATACCTAGCTTGACAAACCACTCATTTGGTTCCCCAACTGGTTGATCTATTTGGTCGAGTAAAAAATTTTTGTTGTAACAACAAACTAATCAACCGGTTCACCTAGAAAACTTATTTAATATGATGTTCCAATATCATTTCAAATCTAACTTTACCCCATATCCAATCATGGTGGAAAATCAAAATCAAACACCAAACTTTACATAATTTCTCATTAAACACTTTACAAAAAGATGGTGTATTACAACACTAACCCCTTAAAGATGTTGCGTCCCCAAAGCCTATAAAAATTCCAACCACATTACTTATCACATGGTACAAAACCACATCAAATCAATACATCTAAGTGAAAGGGTTACTACCCCATAAAGAAAAGGGATTACACTAAGGTAACATGCTAAGAAAATAACTCTAGATACTTGGCTCAAATTTCTTTCTCCGCTTCACAAGTAGCCTCCTTAGTACCATGTCGTGACAAAAGAACCTTTACTAATGAAATGATCTTTGTACACCTCTATCATCTTTGTATCCATAGTTCTCACCGATCTCTCTTCATAAGTTATACATTCATTGAGCTCTAGTGACTCGAGTTAGATAACGTATGAAGGATCTCCTACGTACTTGCTTAGCTAAGATATATGAAAGAAATTATGTACACATGATAATAACATCGGTAGGGCTAAATGGTAGGCGACTTCGCCAACACAATATTTAATCTCATAAGGTCCAATGTATCTTAGACTAAGCTTACCCTTCCTATCAAACCTCATCACTCCCTTGGTGGGAGAGATCCTCAAAAGGACTCTATCTCACTTCATAACAATTAGTTCATCCTCTTAGATTTGTGTAGCTCTTCTATAGATCTTGGGCTACTCTCATCCAATCCTAAATTAATCAGAGGTGCCTCATCATCTCCTTGATCATTTTGGGTCCCAACACAAGTGTCTCATAGATGTCATTCCAATATGAAGGACTATGATAATTTCTCCTGTATAAGGCTTTAAAATGTGCCTACAAATAATTAGGAGAGAATCAATTTATGGAGTAACAAGAATCACACAACAATTTATAGTAAGGACTATCCATAGAACATTCCCTAACCTCTCTCACTCACAAACATTCTAGAACTAGAAATACTTAAACTAGCTAGAGAAATCAAGGGAAAAAGATTTCAAATCAATATTGATACCATCTTGTGGTATTAGCTTATTTTTTTTTTTAAATGAAACATTTCTAAAGAAACACTCTGATAACAACCTATGATATTAGCTTAATTATTCACAAAAGGGACACGCTTTTAGGAAAAATATTTGATACTGACCTATAACACCCCCTTTTTTTGCTATAAAAAAATTTCATTTTAAAACAGTGTAGAAGAGAAAAATACTAAACACTTTTAGGAAAAAAAATGGGGTGCTAACATTGTATCTAACATAGGGTAGATGGCAGCCACCCATCCTACCTTAGATACAAAGCTAAAACCAAACCAACTAATTTAAAGTAGAGTACACAAAATTAAGTTGCATAATTATTAAAAAGATCATTTACATCATAGGCCCTTGACGGTCTCTAACATAGTCATATATGAGGAGAATGATAAGTTAAGAATATAGGGTTATAATAGTAGAAAACAAGTTAGAGACCCTAAAACCATGGTCCATCATGGACAACATAAAAGTCTTTGGATATCCATGCTCTCAAGCCCTAAACCCAAGTCGCGGTAGGTCTACTAATGGCCATCCCTATGCCTCATGCCTTTGTCATGTATCTAAGTGTAATAATGCATCAAGATTCACTATTATGTATAACTCAAGCAACTCATAATGTATCTTGCACATTTTCATAGTAAAGTGTCATAGGTAATCACACACATGTACTAAGAATATTATCTAGATGAACACTAGGGTTAATTTTTCAACTCGATCAATCTATTAGTTTATACCATTTCCTTATCCATATATTATATAGGTCATCATATAATTGTTCATTCTAATTATTATCCAATGATTCATTAAAATAATTATCCAATAATTTATTCCAAATTTTATCAGTATTATATATGATTAGTACATTATTCACGAGATTACGTGATCACACAATGCCCATACAAAGAGTAAGCAACACATTCATATATCTCTTCCATATTAATCCTTTCAATCCCCCAACCATGTGTCGTGTTTTTATTTATGTTTTTCCAGTATCAATTATACCCATTATATTATTTCATTCAAGCACATACCTTATTCCATCACCCTATTTCTCAAGAATCATTACATTTCATATGTGGAACACCTTTTAAGCCTTTACAATACCCATTGAGTATGTCATAAATTGTGGTATATTTAATCCATTCAATAGGTCATTGATCTATAGTAATATATGTATTTTATCCATTAAATAGTTATAAAATTGTACCATTCATAGCTCAAAGCATATCCAAACCAAGTAGAACAAAATAACACAAACTAGCCAAACCAATCAATTGATTTGGTCTGATCAGTCAATCGGTTTAGGTCAACCAATAAATTTATTTGGATCTACCAAACCATGCTTTTCCTCAAAATTGTCGATCAATTTAGCAAATTAATTTGAAATTTCATAGACCAGTCAATCGGTTCTACCCAACTAATCAATACATTTAAGCAAAGAGTAAGACCACAGTCTCTATAGGCCTACCAACTGATGGGTTAGGTGAACCGGTCAATTGTTTTAGGAACTATCCAATTAGATTGTCCTCCAACAACACCAAAGATTCATTTTCACGTATATCATGCTTAGAAATATTTATTATACCATATTGAGACAATTTTTAACATCACATACCATATTTTTATATTACATTTGTGTCACAGTTAATCATTAATTATCACAGCCCAATCTTTCCTCAAGATTCATGATTTTCACTCAACATGCATAGTCTAACCAATGAATCTAGTTCTATGAGTTATATGTTCATGCCAACATATAATATCAAACTTAAAGAGTTCCATAACATGCAAGTTTACTCATAACCTATTTTAGAAGCAAGAATAATATGCTTAATGCAGGCAAAACTTTTCTTAAACAAGAACACTCAACCTGTGAAATCCTCTTCTTTCAAAAATTTGAAAACAACAAATTTAACTTATAAATTCATGAATAAATTTTATAAATCCAAACTTGAAACATAAGGAAAATAATAAACTTACCACACCCAAAGGAAAAATAAAGGGTAATCGGCTGAATGACTCAACCATTATCTTAAATCTAAATCTTTCTTACTTAACCATTAAAACAAGAGGGAGTTAAAGAAAGGATCAAAAGAGTAAAAGAAATTTGAATATAGGGCTTAAAGTGAAAAACAGTGAAGGTTAATGCTAGAGAATGAAGTATTTTGGCGGAAACCTATATATGTTTCCAATATACTTTCATCAACATCTCTATTTTCCATATCCAAAACAAAGAGCCAAAATTCATAAGGTTTACATCGAAATAAATGATTGTGTATTTTCATTATAAACCTTGCATATAAAACCTTATACAAAATTCTATTTTTTATTTATATGTACACTATAGGTATAACAAATTGAAGGAGCACAAATGATCCTACATATAATCATCATAAAAAATTGTAATAATAAAATCTAACCATTTATTCCTAACTTCATTAATATTGTTATTATCATATTGGCTTGGATTAAAATGTTTATAGACCTAAAAGATATGGAACGTACCATGTTAGTATTAATTTATATAGTTAATCATAATTAATATGAACTATACAAAGTAAATTCACTCTTTTCTTTATCCCGTCCAATATTTGCAAATGATTTCCTTCATGAATATCATAATGTAATATCCACAACTTACATTATCTTATTGTCTCATACCTTAAAAAAATAAAATATAAATTACATTATTAGTATCTCATACTAAATAATTCATAGTTAATGACAATGATTCTTAAATGACATAAAAACTACAATCCTTAATTTTTTTTCCAAGACATATAGGTTGGTAGCGGCATTCACTTATTTTATGGCACAAAATAAGCATTGAGTGACCTACTTGATGTAGTAGCTATATAATAACAAAAATGTATGTCTCTATGTGTGTGTGATTCTAATTAATATCACTATATAGATAAATATTTACCCTTCAACAAGTGATTTTTGATAAGAATGAGGATTTTATCAATGGAATCCATCGAATATGCAGTCTCTATAGATGGTTACAATATCACTAATGTCTATTGCATGTTAAAATAAAATGGAGAAAAAAAAAGGGACTATGGAGTTATCTTCATCATATTAACCACATATGGGACATGCTCAATATTATCATTTTCATTATAGATCGTGACTAAGTATAGAACTCTATATACACCAGACCCTATAAGACTTAAATAATAAATTATCTTTCATGAACCTATGATCATGAAAGAATATATTACATATTTAGTATCAAAATATTGCTTCCTGCTAATAATTAAAATCAAATCAAATGTGAAAATACTTATATTACCTTATATATGCTATTATTTGTTGAATTTGTAACATTTCACCTTGTAAAAAATGTAAGGTATCCTCTAACCCAATTATAGATATTCATATCTTCTAATATAATATAAAAATATACTAGAAGAGGAATCCTAATAGAGTTTTCATTTAATGATAGCACCATTTCCAAATAAAACTTAAATTAAGATAATAAGTTACGATGCTTTATTATTATTTTCATTCTCAAGCATTTTTTAGCTTCCACATACTCCATGCATTTTCTTCCCCTCTTACTAATAATTTTTTCTATAATATGACTACCTTAATTAATAAAGAGTAGATGGCATAATTATTATATATTATATTATCACTTAAGTAAAAATAATGTAATCTAAATTTGAAAAAGTTAAGATTACCCCATCCTTGATAATGACATGGTTACCCAACCATCTAGCCAATTTCATTTCTAGAAAACACAATTAGAGCATATCCTCTTCTTCACAATTATATGTCACATCAAGTGGCACCAGCTCCATTAAGTATGCCTCAAAGATATTATGAATTGATACCCAAAGTTTATCAATCCACAATGTCTGAATATGAAAGGATGAGTTAGACATAATAAATGCATTAACATTTGCAGCAATAGGCCCATCCTCTATATCTTACAAGTCACAAGGATACTAACCTTATAATTAATAGTCAAAAGATTCAAGTTATAGCAAAAAACTTAATTCAAGTGATAGATTTTATTATAGTATATTACCTCATTAATTTTTAGAATGGGTATAGGGACCCTAGATGTGGAGGGTTGAACTAGACATGATGAATATGATGACATACTATCCAACCTCATAATAATTATCACTTGTGATTCCCTTAATGCCACCACTTATTTCTCAATCTATTCAAATATATCCTTTGAATGGAGAAAACTAGGGTAATATCTATATACCTTAAATAGGCTGAACTTATCTAATTGCCTTGTTACCTCTACGACCTTTCATATGAGCGAATTTTTTTTCTCTTTATTAGCTCTATTCTTGGTGCTATTCTCCTATCATATTGAATAGATAGATTATGTTAGTTTGAATTGTATGATAAGAACACACTATTTATGTTAAAGTTCTAACAATAATATGTTCTTATATACTTCACATTTTCCTTAATTCTTCGATGAAAATAACTCCCTCCATTAGTCAAAGATGATCACATCCCTATAGATATTTGAGGGTGTGGACATGATAGTACCATCAGCAATGTACATATGATTTTTAGCCATCCATGACTTTCAATCCATCCTAGACTTTGTATCTTAACTTATGAAAAGTTTCTTATGTTATTTTCCAACATTAAATCCTTGATACAATATTAAAATATAAAATAGTTAGTATGTATATAGTTAAACTATCACATGATAATAACAAAAAAAGTTGTATCTATTTCTAATATTCAAATTATACCATTGTATCATCCCACACCCTATACTTCAACTCTTTTGGGATATCCTTCCAAGTCCAATAAGTGATGTGGATGTGCACATGATCCCTAAAGTTATAATAATCAATGAAAAAATCCTTGTTATCGCCCACTAAATGTCTTGATTCATTAAAATCAACATTAAGCACAATGCCATTTTCTTTGTTTCTAGCAATTTGTGCTAGTTTGATTATCCTACTTTGTGTTTTTCCAACCTCTTAAGCATATATATTATCTTCATGTGGATCCATACCTAAAATAACGAACAAAAATTATAGATTAGGAAGTAATTAAAGCAATATGTTAAGCAATATAGTTAAAATATATTTTTTTTTAAATAATCCTTTATGAAGAAAATAAAAGAAAACAACATAGAGAAGGTAATTAAACCTTTCAACTATAATGTTTTATTCTATGGCATGTTCCCTCTTTATGCATAAACTCTTATTCAAGTACACAAAACCCTTCTTCATGATCATCTTATGCATAAAGGTCATTATTAATGCCATCATGGTTGGATAAGAAAGGAAAGTCTATAGCCAAAAAATTATTCCATTATATGTCATCTCCCATTTTGTTTTTGCATTCAAGATAATGGACCATCATTTATTATCTTGGAAAGAAACATAGAATACTTTTTTTTCTTATAAAGATAATATAAATGGGTCTTTCTTATGACCAAAAATTAAAAGATCTTCCCTCATAAATCTAACGTCCTTAGTAGAAAACCCATTTTGATTGTCAACCCATTTGCACCTAAATAAAGGAACTCTAAAAGCAGTGTAATCCACTAGCCATATGTGCTCTATCACCCCAGAGTATGTCATTGATACCTAAAAAAGGTTTTTATCTCTGGTACTTGATATATATATATATATATATATATATATATAAAAAAGCTTTTAATATTACAATCATACTAATATTTTGCTTATGACTCTTGTCATCCTGCTCCTTTACATAGAGAGTACACCCATTGATCATATATGAATTGTATGACATTACTTCCTTATGAAAAGGGTGTGCCAACCAATATAAATTAGTATCTAATTCAAGCGATTGAGATGATAACCACTCCAAAAAGGATTTATTGTGTCCATTTAATATCTATTTCTTGCTTCTATATGGATTTGCAGCCCTCAAATTATCTGCGTTGATCCACATATAGATAAAAATGATCTCATCACCAATGATAAATATGTAAAATCCTTTGCACCATTTCCCTTTTTCCTATATACCTAAATGTCATGGTTTAAGAAGGCCTATCATATCAGCATTGGGTAAGAACTCACAATAAAATGATAATAAAATGCAACCTTCAGGCTTACTTAGGTTCCTCACATAAATTTTTAATAATTTCATATGCTTTTTAAATGGATACATCTAATGAAAATGAACTAAACCACATGATATAACCTCCCTAACCAAATGAGTTGTAAAATAAATCATGATTATAAAAAGTAATGGAGAAAAATACATCTCAAGATGGAATAATATAGTCATAATCCCACTTTATAATTTTTCCAACCTTATAGGTTCAATAACATCACTACATATCTCATTTAAAAAAGAAACTAAATATGGTGATGACATTTCGAACCTAATTTGGTAAAATAAAACAAATAGTAAAGAGCAACAATTCTAGAATGAGAATATGATGATCATGGGATTTTATACCCACTAACATCAAATCTTTCATTGAAATATGTTTCTTGAATTTTGATTGATATTTTTTTGGAGCCTTTAATTTGTGAAAGCACTCATAGAAAGAGATCTTCTCTTTTTTGAAAGTAGTATAACATGTAAGAAGTAAAAAAGTTCTATTTCCCACTTTCTATAGATGTATTCTTTTCTTATACCCATTTAGACCAAGTCCAACCATGATGCCATCCTTTTTATTTTTGACACATTAAGAAGTGCGTCAATTAGACAATTAGATATATTTTTGTCAATATGCATCACAACATGAAAATTTTGTGTGTGCAAGTTCTTCTAATATGAAAGGATAAAGAAGATTAACCTCTTCTACCACCTTATTAAAGGGATTGTTCTCTTATTATTATTTTCTTCAAAAGACACATTCATATCTTTTACTTTGTCAAATAATGGAAATCCCATGAGGATTTGGAGATCTTTCTTTTTTAACTTTTCCATTAAAAACTTTTATTTACCTACGATAATGATGAATCATAGGCAAGAATCTAATTTATCTAATAGAAGAAATCTTCATATTCTTTGGTATCTGGAGAAATTTTATGTTATGTTCATAACTAGTAAATGTATAGTGTTTGATCACATTATACCCAGAAAGATTACCATAAGTAGAAAAATCATTTATGGTGAAAAATAGCATTGCTTTCAAGTTAAAAGACTTTTAGCTCTGTGCATCAACTACTTCAACTCTGTGATCCCACATGCACTTTAAATTCTCAATAAGGGGATCCAAATAAGCATCAATATCATTATCCAATTGATTTAAACCAATGAAGGTAAGGATAACATCATCTATTTCCTCTTAATGCATAATGATGGGGGAGATTGTAGATCACCAGAATAACAAGTCATAAGCTATAGTTGGTGTTTCCATTAAAAGGGTTCATTTAGTATAAATAAAGTGAAAATCATGGGTTTATAGCTTCACTAACAAAATTAGGGTATATAGAATAAATCATAGTTCATTGAAGAGACTCTATTGAATGTCTAAGTTTATCATCATAAATATTTCATTTCACATGCCTAGGTTCAATGTAAATTACTTATTATAAAACATGTGTCAAAATCATAATTTAATTGAAAAGTACCACAAAAGAATATTGGGAACCTTATCCCTCTTGTATCGTGGCATTCAACATAGGAGAGAACTATCTACCGATGCATATTCATTCCAATACAAAATGTAATCCTTAGGAAAAGCATGAATATTTCCATAATTCAAACCCATAGAAAAAAATGTTCTTTTTAGCATTATAATTATAGGAAGGAAACACATTATCTTTTGGAAGCATATATTTCAAGAACTCAAGAAGAGAAGTGAAGATTTTACTGTTCCATCTATTACTTGCCTTCAAATTATACAGTAGTAACACAGTGGATAATTTTTAACATTAGTATAATTATTTTGTAAAGGAATTTCTAAATCATTATTCAACGATGTTGGTTTGTTCCTCTATGTAAGCAAAATCATTTGCAACTTCAACATTATTGTGATCAACCACACTAGGGTTATTAAGAAGTAGCTCTCCATACCATATCCACCTAGCATATCCCTTATCATCTCCATAGTTAATCAGATGATCTCATATCTCATTTATCCCTTTTCATATTTTCTTCCTACAATCTACACATGGACAAGATATCCCTGAAGGTTCTTTTGAATTTTTAACAGTTGTCTTAAGAAAGTCTAGAACACCATTTGTATATTCTCTAGGTAACCTACTGACAGGTATCCACTTTTGATCCATAATAATAAATAAGTAAATTTTTTCCCCTAAATTACAAGTAAAAATGGGGAATATAAAAATATTATCCAAGTTGAGCAAAAATACCAACATATCTAAAATACACACACACCACAAAAACATTTGCACTAGTAACATTACCATGATCTCTATAATACTATCTATTTTAATTATATAAATTGTTTTATGAAATATTTTGATGATATATCTTCACAAGACATATCAACTCAAAAAATAACAAAATAGAGTGCAGAGATATACACTATAACATCATATATAGTATAATTATACATGAAGGAGTTTGAATATACAAGATAAATTCAAAATTCAAAAAGTAGAGAAACTTATAAAACAAAACTTAAAATTCAAAGAAAAGAAGGAAAAAGAACTAATGAACACACTATAAAAAGAGAGAGAAGATCGGAGCTAATGAATTAAAGAGGAGGAAAAATTAGCAAGAACTTTGGAAAAGAGAAGAGAGAAGACAACAATAATTGTAGAGTTTCATAGCTTCAAACAACAATATCTAGATATCAAGAGGTAAAAAGAAAAGTTATAGGTATTTCTAAGGATTAATAATGACAAAGTAAAAAATTTAGAGGGGAGGGTATATGTGACAGCTTTAACTTATAGCTTCCATATGTACCCTAACTATGTAAAAGGATATACATGTTTGTTATAAGGTAAAAGAAATATGTATACCCTTAATAAGAAATGTAAATATTTGATAAGGATACACACAATGATTTTAATTTATAACCATCATGTATAACCTTCTACACTATTTGGATATACATGGTGGTTATAAGTTAAAACAACGTGTATATATGTTGGTTTTAAGACAAAACCATTGTTTTCATTTCCCACTTAAAATACTAAATGTACCCTCCATGTTTTTTCTTACTAAGAAATGGAATACACAATATCTTAGTTTTAAACTTCCTTATATTGGTTGTCATTTAATTCAATTTGTGTACTAGTGTTAGCCACCACCGCCACCTTTATATTACCCATAAGAGGGTATTGGAGATGACTAGCTTTAGAGGGTCATTAGTCATCACCTTCTGACCTACTCTATGAGGAGACTTTGGTCATTTTGGAGGGTTAGAATATGATTTAAATCAAAATTTTGATGTATTTACTTACCTAGGAGTGAAGAAGGAAAGCATAGTAGCCTTTTTCTTGTAGAGATTATTGTCATGCACAAGGTGGAGCGTGAATGTATTGGGATAACTTGAAGACTATAGTACACACAAATTTCTATTCTGAGAGCCTCAAGATGGATAATCTTAAGGAGTTCATATAGTTGACTCTGTGGAGAATGTTAGTGCAAGAGTACCATACTTGGTTCTTAGAGTTATTGACGTTTGCTCTAAGTATAGTAGCCAGGGAGGCAAAAGTGGTATTTTATTCTATGTAAGGGCTCCACTTTAGTATCTATAAGATGGCTAATGATGTGACATTCCATGACTTATCCATGTTATACAAGCAAGCATGTGGTGTCGATACTATAGTGTAGGAGCTGGCATCCTTTCTAAGAAAAAAAAACTTGAAACATGGGGTTCCAAAGGATAGATCTAGTTTCGAGTAGGTATACCACTAGGTTTTTAGTAGACAAGTCAATTGAGTGGTCATATCAAATATTAGAGTCCATAGAGATGCTTCATATGTTATCATTGTGGCAAAGATCACCTAGAATAAGATTGCCATGATACATCTATCTAGTATCAAGCTTGTAGTTAGTGGGGCTATCAAACTTTTGAGTTTAAGTAGTAGAGGGGTTAGTTTTAGTAGTTTGGTAGTTAGCTTTAGTAGAGGGAACTATTTGCACCTCAATAGTAGACATACCAGTAGTAGACTTTTCAACCACTACAATAATAACAATAGGCAAGTGCCCTAGCTAGTGTACAACTTGAAGAGGCTAAAGGGAGATCACAGGGGTCTCACTAATTTTCTCATTATGGAGGGGGTCAAGTCTATGGTTATTAAAATCCTAATTTTATCCTATAATCCTATGATCGAAAAACCATAAAAAGATCTATGCTCTTAAATAGAATCTTAAAGTAGTCTAATGATATAGAATCTTACGATCCTATGGTAGAATCTTACAATCCTATAACTCTACATAAAAATAATAATTTTATCAATTTATTTTCAAGTCTATTTTCATATTATTCCAACTATATTTCTTCCTTAATATTTTGATTTTGACTATAACACCCCCAAAATTAGTACTTGAAAATTTCATTTTGCTAAAGAGATAATTACAAAATAGTGAGTGTCACCGCCACACTTAACATTAGGCCAGTCTCCTCACCTTCCTTATGGCAAGTGTGAAGGCTCAGAACAAGTCAAATCAAACAAAAGTGAGAGAAAAGATGATACATAAATAAAGGTTTTTCGGATAATAGATTCTTCATACAATAAGAATATCTAAGTAAATAAGTGACATAGGAGCTCAAAGAAAACTAGTCACAAAAGAGGACGTGAAGGTGCGACAATGTTTTGCCCTTACATTCATCCCTTCCACCATCATATTACAAAAAGGGGGGTTATAGGGGCCTTGCTAGTAGTCTGGATGACGCTCCTCAAAATCCTTTAGCCACTGCATACCATGTACGTACTCCTCTAAAAAGTGAGAGTACTAGTACAACTTCCTCGTACTGAGTAAATCACAATGCCTCCATAGAAGTAGTAAACCCACATCGCACTTAACATATAAATAAGGGATTATAACCAAACTCATACAACCATATACAAAACGACAATTTCATAATATGACCCCATATTACAGTTGACAACGTTAGTTAGATAAAAATTTCCTAGCAAGGGTATAGAAAAACATGCTTCAAATTTCACAATCATTTCAAGATATTAACAATCCTACTTTAAACATAACGGGGAAAGTTGTTAATGTTCCAAGCGATCCTACCATGCTCAAGCTACACCTAATCTAATTATTACAGATGTATTATTGTGGGTGTCTAATCTAATTATATCAATCGAATATTAATTCTCGAGTGGAATACAATCCCATATCTAAGACAATAATCGTCAAGGAGATATTACCAAATCAATTCACTCAATTCCAAGGCAAAGCTTGCCAAGGAAACCACACGATATATTATTCATCCATACTGAACCTTAGCACCCAAGTCCTTATGTACGCGTACCCCCTATAGGGTGTATGGAATACCTATAGAGCATAAGTGGGCCCTTTGACCTGAAGGCCCAACTATGCACTTAGGCGCCTATTCCAAGGCACAAGATCCCTTTCCAAACTCAAGTCTTTCTCTTTAAGTGGTTAGTGTCTTATGAAATTCAATGTTATTATTTCAAGAATACTAAGGTCCATAACAATACAATTTAGTTATCAATCAATCAATCAAGGGACCATGAGGGTCTCCACAATAAATTAATCATCCAATCTCAAATCCAAAGGACCACAAGGGTCGCAATAATTCCAAGCCAACGCGACCTAGGGTTAGGCATCATGTCATAGCTCAAATAATTATCTAATTCTAAACCATCCAATCCATTCATCCAATTTACATCCATAATTATTCTGAGGCTAACACTTAGGTCGACTAGTCTAGTTATTCACGTTGAGTCACATTTTTGCCCTAATGACCAAAATATCATCCAACTTTTAACTACTATCTTTTCATTCACTTTATTATCAAATTAACTTCCACAAGATATTTATCATGAAAAGGCTAAAATAAAATAGCTAACAATAATTCATTATACAATAATTTCCTTGTTACAACAAAAGACAATATTACCCCTAAACACAAACATAATATAGTACACATATACAACCTAGTATGTAATCTATCATATCATAATATTCATGCTACTTTCACGAGATAATTTCATATATGAATCATGATACATAAAAATTTACATTTCTACCCCTAGATTATGTGACACATAATAATCACCATTCAGTAATACTTACTTTCTAAAGTCGCCATGCTATACGTCCAAATTTATCTAGAATATCCAATGAACCTATTTATCTTATTAGTAGGTCTAGTATTAGGCATGACTAGAATTTTAGTTAAACCCTAACCCTAGACATGCACATTTCCCTCTAGCTAGAATTTATATATTGTCATGAGTACATGGTCTAATTTTTAAAGCACAATCGAGGCATGCATGAGTTACTAGCTATTGACATGGAAACCCATATCATTCCATACTCCACACAATTCACATAGAATAAAAGATTGTATGCCTATAATTCCTGACAAGAAAATACAAAACATGTGATAACATCCACTTAACATGATTTCCTCATCCTAGAAAACTTATCTACGACCTTTACACAAAATTATACCTTCTACAGATTAGTTGGATTTACCTCCAAGCTATGAAATTAATGCCACAAAAATGTCTCTTCCAAGGACACTTCAAGAAAGGTCAGGATTACTTAAAATTAATAACATAGTCCACAAAATAGGAATACATATTAGTATCTATACTAAGGTGAGATGATTAGGTAACAAAATTAATAAGAACTAAGGCTAAAAATGGGCCTAGGGATTAATCAAAATTTGTGCATGGAGGCACCATGTACCAATAAAATATGAGGGAAGGGATTCAAGCTCAAGGAGAGGAAAGGAGAAGGTTAGGGCCGAGGGTAGTGGCACCTCGGTTGTTGGCTCAATGGTGTAAACGGAGCAAGGTGGAGGGGTTGTTGGCAAGGTAGTTGCTCTGTGGCTGGAAGTAGGAGAAGAAGGTGAGGAGGGCTACACGGGGAGGAGAAGAGAATTGAATGGAAAGGGGGAGAAGAAAGGGTTGTAGGTCAAAGGTAAAGAAGGAAAAGAAGGGGGTTGGGATTGGGGTATGGTGATGCGGTTGACTGCTGGGTAGGAGGAAATGATGAGGGAGTGCATAGCTTAGGGAAGAGTAAAGGAGGTTGAATGGATTTGGTTGTGGCTGCTTGTAGGCATGGTTACATTTATGGGGAAGAGGAAGACGTTAACCGGTTTGTTGGGGCTGCTAGTAGCGTGGTTGCTTACATGGGGAAGAGTGAGAGGCTGGAAGATTTGGTTGGGGGCTGGACGATTTTGTTGGATGTTGGTATAGGTGTGGTTGCGTGCATGGGGGAGAGGGGGAGTTGTACTATTGGTTGGGGCTGGGTGGTTTGGTTGGGCTGCTAGTATAGGTAGGGTACACAGGGAAGGGAAAAGAGTTGCACGCTGAGAGGGGGTGGATTTTAGATCAGATTAGGTTATTTTTAATTAGTTAAAAGGCTAGTTGAATAGTAATTAAATTATACTAACAATTTAGTGGATCATTAAATACTAATAGGAGTTCCTATCAAAGAAATATTTCCTTATTATTATCATCCTTATTATTACTACCACCACTATTATTATTACAATTATTATTATTCTTATGATTAATGATATTACTCTTATTATTATTATTATTATTACTATGATATTTCCTCTAACTATTAATATATTAGCCTAAATTATTAACACAATTTAGTAACTATAGCCTTATTCATAACAACAAGACACCCAACCCTTAAATGCTTATGTGACTAATTACACATACTAATTAAATTTTTAAGTTTAGGTATCTAGTTTGGGATTTATTAAAATAGGGTATTACATTGACCCTATATTATTTTATAAGAAGTGTTGAAAATGAGTTGATGCAAAGAAAGTATGAATTAGTTGCCATTAAAATAATAAAGTTGATTGTTGGTGTAAAATGCTGACAATAGAATGTAATCTTCATACAAGTAGCAAAAAGAATGTATTAAAGTGTACAATATTATTAATTATAAGTTTCATTTAGTTCACATTAATTATTTTTTTATGGTCATGTTAGCTTCATAATGCAAACAAGATTTAGTAAATGGTGTACACATGGTTCATAAAGTAACTTAACGTGTGTGCTTCTAGCCAAAACTTCTTCTTTCCTTTTTTATCATCTTTCATTAAAATTTTAAAATTCAACATAAAATTTTTTTGGGTTTTATTCTCCTAAATGATATGAAATAGTGTTCTCTCATTATTACCTTCAATATTATCCACTTTATTCATTCTTTATATGTTTTTCGTCATCCTAACAATTTTATATATTCTAAAAAAATGAGTTGTAAGTTTTCTCAACTCGTAGTTGCATCATAATTTGTTCATTTCATTTGAAAAAATTATTTTTGATGTTTTTAACTTAATATAGTTCTTTATATATAAAATGACTTCAACAATTTATGCTACATGTAACTTTCCATAACTAAATGATGACTATATAAGAGATAAAGAGCATAATCTTCTTCACTTTTAACTTAAAATATATTATTTTATAACATATAAGTGTATAATTTTGATATTTTTATAGTTTTTATAGGATCTTACGATCCTACGATCTGATCAAGAGCCTCCAAATTAATCCTTGGTAGAATCTAGATTCTAACAGCATTGGTTAGCCTAGGATTCTAGAGGGTATTATAAATTATACGAGGGAGGGAATATAGGTGGGAGCCAAAATTTTATCAGCTAAGTAGAGGTTGATCGATAACCAAATTTTGTCATAAGTATGTTTTCCAACTTTTTGTTACCAATGTATGTATTATTTGATTTAAGTGCTTTGTTGTCATTTGTATCCATCACTTTTGTTGCTAGAACTACTTTATCTCCATAGTATGTAGGTATTTGTTGCTTTACCTTTTGGAAATAGATTAGAGTGTACTAAACTCTACCTAGATGTGGCCTTAAAGATAGATAGGGTAGACTTCTTTAATAACTTGGTTGACATTGACTTATAGGACTTTAACATGATCATTGGGATTGATATGTTTGGAAGATACCAAGTAGTGATAGATTGTGCATAGGAGCGAGTAATGTTGCATGGATCTTAGAGTGCTAGGGTCTCTTATAGAATATGCAAGCCAAAACCTATAATGAAGGTCATATATGTGAAAAGAGGTTACCTTTTGTGTCCAAGTGATGTTCAGAGTTGAACAATGATATGTCATTCTTAGAGGAAATTTTGATTTCTTAGGACTTCCTTCATGAGTTTACAAAGGAGATATTAGGTGTACCGCCAGTACATGAGATTGACTTGAGCTAGTACTAGGGGTCAAGCTAATTTTAAAAGCGCCCCACAATATGACATTAATAGAGTTGTAGGAGGTGAAGCCATAGCTAGAGGAGCTAGTGGCTCATAACTATATTAGCCTAAGTGTCTCCATGGAGAGTATTTTTTTCTTTTCCATGAAGAAAAAGGATGGGAGTCTCTATCTATGTATTTATTATTAGGGTATTAACTAGTTTATGGTGAAGAGCTAATATTCGCTTTTGAGGATCGATGATTTGTTTAACCTACTTTAGGGTGCTTCAATTTTCTCAAAGATTAACTTGAATTTAGTTTAGTTAGGTTTTCATTAGGTAAGAATTTTGAAGGTAGACATCATGAAGACCATTTTAGGATATGATATAGGCATTATAAGCTCAGAGTGATGCCTTGTATATATAGTTTTGAAGATGAGGATATGTTTGTCATTTCTTAAATTTTTAGTGGTGGTAGATGCGAGAGTAGAGTCACAGAACATAACACCGAGGAAGACGGTTACGCTACTCAGAGTGGGTGCATGAATATGGGGTATGCATGGCTTCATGCAATGTTTGGTAGCTAGCGTAACGTTTATTTTTAAGTACTAATTATTGTTATTTACTTTTAGTCAACATTTGTTAGATAGCGTAACGTTTATTTTTAAGTACTAGTTATTGTTATTTACTTTTAGTCAACGTTTGATAGCTAGCGTAACATTTATTTTTAAGTACTAGTTATTGTCATTTACTTTTAGTCAACGTTTGATAGCTAGCGTAATGTTTATTTTTAAGTACTAGTTATTATTATTTACTTTTAGTCACTTAGTAACTGACTATTAACTAGCTAGTCTTAAGGGAATTAATGTTTTTGGGATGTTTATTTCTAAGTACTAGTTATTGTAATTTACTTTTAGTCAACGTTTGTTAGCTAGCGTAACGTTTATTTTTAAGTACTAGTTTTTGTTATTTACTTTTAGTCAACGTTTGTTAGCTAGCGTAACATTTTTTTTAAGTACTAGTTATTTTTATTTACTTTTTATTAATGTTTGATAGCTAGTGTAACATTTATTTCTAAGTACTAGTTATTGTTATTTACTTTTAGTCCGTTAATAACTGACTATTAACTAGCTAGTCTTAAGGGAATTAGTTCTTTTGGGAGGGAATATGCTTGTAATATTTTGAGAAGATGGTCGGTTCCTTGGATATATAAACCATAGGAAACTGAGTAGAAACACACAACTTGAATAAGAAGAACAACCTTAAGCATTGCTTAAACCCGAATTCTGTGTGGATTCGTCTTGAAACAAAACCGAATTTGTGTGAACGGTTTTGTTCTCAAAATCTTAATCTTTATTTCTGTGTGGTTTAAAGATTAATTTATCCTTCTACCTCGTGTTCCATCATCATCAACCCATTCAAATCCCCATCATCAACCTCCATACTCCATCCTCATCGAATACTCCCTATAAACTCCATCCATGTCTGAAACTCTAACCGTACACACATCAATTTGGTATCAAAGCTAAGGTTGTGGTTAGAGTGAACAAATTCTTCAAGACCAACCATGGAAAGTCAAGAAGAAGAGTTGAGAGATTCTCAAAGCCCTAGCGGAATATTTTAAGGATGTCAAGATTCGTATGGGAAGAATCGAAGCTTCCTAAGAACAAGGGTCACATATGCAACAACCCTACCAAAGAGAGCTAATAGAAGTAGAGCATATGAAGAGAACACTGCATCGGTTGGAAGGGGAAGAAGAAAGCGTAGGTGACTGCAGAAGGGCACATGATTCCTCTAGGAGGACATATGATGACGTAGAGAAGGGGATCCGTTTCGACTTACCTAACTTTGAGGGTAATCTCGACCCGGAGTCATTCCTTGAATGGTTGCAAAACGTGGAGTCAATCTTTGAGTATAAGGAGTTTGATGATGAGAAGAGATGTCGTATAGCAATCTTGAAGTAGAAGAAATTTCCTAGGGTATGGTACAATAATCTGAAATGGAGAAGAGAAAGAGAAAGGAAAACGAGAATCCGATCGTGGGAAAATTTGAAGAAGCATCTAAGGAAGAAATTCGTTCTGAGAGAACACGAGCAAGAGAACTTCATCAAGATGAGCACTCTGAGGCAGGGCCTACTAAGAGTTGAAGAGTACATCCGAGAATTCGAAAGGCTAACGCTTGTATGTGACGTGCAAGAACAAGAAGAGCAGTGATGTGCATGGTTCATAGGAGGTTTGAATATGAATCTTCGAGAGAAGGTAGAAGTGTACCCATATGAAGTTTTCGAAGATTTGGCTAAACTAGCCATCAAGTTCGAAAAACAGTTGAAGCGGGGCAAGGTTCCAAGTAAGCCCGCCAGTGTTCGGTACAGGTCAAACTTTAAAGGAGGATCCAAGCCACCAATGGTGCAATCCACTAACACCAATGCGGTTAGAAGATTCACTCGGGAGGAAAAAGGCAAGGAGCAAGTAGAGGAGAAGGTCCGCAGGCAATGCTTCAAGTGTTGGGGATATGGTCACTTCGCTCGGGATTGCCCAAACCAACGAGTGTTATCCCTTAACGAAATCGTCAACATGGAGACATGTGAGGAAAGCGAAGACCATGAGGAGGATGACACCGAAGAGCCAGAGGACACCTTGGAAGAAGGAATCGTAGACTTTTATGTGTTGAGACGAGTTATCCAAGTGCAAACCCAACCTCTACCTACTCAGTGGGAAAGACTTTTTAAGGACAAGTGCCGAGTGGGAGATCGAGTATGTGAGATCATCATTGATAGCGGCTCATGCACTAATGTAGCCAGTAAGAAGATGGTTAACAAGCTCGGATTAGAAACAATGAGTCACCCCATGCCATACTCACTACAATAGTTCAACCGCGACAAGGGCATACGGGTAACAAAACAATCTATTATCTCGTTCAAAGTTGGGAATTACGTAGATACTATTCTATACAATGTCCTGCCTATGGATGCTTGTCATATTTTGTGGGGGAGACCGTGGCAGTATGATAGAAAGGTTACACATGATGGGGTCCTCAATGAATACATCGTGTGTAAGGATCAGAAGAAGTGCAAATTAAAACCAAATGAGGATGAGGAGAGTTTGGTTAGAGAGAAAGAGGAGAATTCGAGCCAAAAGGGTAAAGAATTGCTGATTTTGAAAGAGCATGAAATGTTGGAAGCTCTAAAGGGGGAAGAAAGGTGCTACGCCCTAGTAGCAAGGGAGATCTCAAAAAAGGAGGACATCAACCAAGATCCAAAGCTGCAACAAATATTGAAAGAATATGCAGATGTGTTCCTAGAAAGAGCTACCAACTGGGTTGCCTCCTTTGAGAGGAATTGAGCATGCTATAGATCTCATGCCAGGAGCCCCACTGCCGAACTGCCCAGCTTATAGATGCAACCCAGAAGAAGCTAAGGAGTTGCAAAGACAGGTACAAGAGTTACTGGATCAGGGTTTTATACGAGAGAGCATGATACCATGCGGGGTTCCAGCCTTATTGGTGCCAAAGAAAGATGGCACATGGAAGATATGCATCGAATCCAGAGCAGTCAACAACATCACGATCAAGTACAGATTTCTGATGCCGAGGTTGGATGACATGTTAGATGAGTTGCACAGAGCTAAATTCTTCTCGAAGCTCAATCTCAGAAGTGGTTATCATCATATGAGGATTCGAGAGGGAGATGAGTGGAAGGCCGCTTTTAAGACCATGTATGGGCTATACGAGTGGTTGGTAATGCCCTTCGGATTATGCAATGCACCGAGCTCTTTTATGCTATTGATGACCGAGGTGCTACAACCCTTTCTTGGAGTCTTTGTTGTTGTATATCTGGATGATATCCTGCTGTATAGCAAGACGGAGGTCAAACACAGACAACATCTAAGGCAATTGTTTGATAAGCTCATAGAGGTAAAGCTCTACGGCAAAAGGGAAAAATGTGACTTGATGATAGCAAGTGTAATCTTTATTGGTTACATAGTAAGCGGAGACGGTATCCGAGTAGATCTGTCCAAGGTGGAATCAATCCAAACATGGCCAACCCCTACTAATGTGCATGAAGTTCAAAGTTTTCACGGACTGGCGTCCTTTTACCGGAGGTTCATCAAGGATTTCTCCACTATTGCGACACCCATGACACAACTAATGAAAAAGGGGGAATTCCACTGAGATGACCAGGCAACCAAGGCATTTAAAGAATTGAAGAAGAGGCTGTAACACCCCCAAAATTTACACATTTTTTTTAAAACAATATTTATAAATTAGACCGTAAATTCTGGGGATGCTACCGCCACACTTAGTACCAGACCGGTTCACTCCTACCATTCTAGTACTAAGTGCTAAGGCTAAAGAAAATAACTCAA
This sequence comes from Tamarix chinensis, assembly GCA_030549775.1. Lineage (NCBI taxonomy): Eukaryota > Viridiplantae > Streptophyta > Magnoliopsida > Caryophyllales > Tamaricaceae > Tamarix > Tamarix chinensis. Next base: position 55,879,582 of record CM060177.1, on the reverse strand, counting down.
TAAACATTAATAGATAGTCCGAATTCATAAATACGGGAATCAGGTACGAGGGTAGTTTTTCAGGGAAAAGAAATAACTACAACCATAAAATTGTTTATGAAGTGCTCAATATAATTAAAAGAAAATGGGGATAAAATCTCAATGGAAAACCGACCATACCACTCCGAAATTGATTCAGCCCAATCATCACTCAGGTCCATCTGATGTCCCATAGACATCAATCGCGTCAAAATAAACATCTCCTACCTGCAGCAAGTCAGATGGGTCTTCTACTCGTGGGAATGAGCAGCACCCATGAAACGAGTGATCAGTATGCTACGTACTGAGTAAGGTAACCGAGCACTAAGGCCAACATATAAAATCACATAAACCATGTATACGAATAAAAGAACATAAAGACCAACATGATAACATAATAACGAATAATCATTCGGGTAGATACATAAAGGTGCAATCATAGTCCGGATTAATTATTTAATTAATCTTTTATTGGAAGGCGATACACACCATACCTTTTATCAAATCCATGTAAGTACATGAACACCCCACTATTTTATTCTGTGGGCTGGTCACTTGCGAGACAAATTCCACACCACTATTATTCGCCAGTGGATTGGTCACTTGCAGGACGAAGTCCACACCACTATTCCTTACCAGTGGATCGGTCTGGTTCCTGCTCACATGGTGTTCTACTATAAGTAATTAGTATCTTTTAAGCATTTTGGCAAACTCTGGTTTATATTTATTAAGCTCGAGTCACCCCACTATTATTGCTGGTGGGCCAGTCACTTGCGGGACAAAGTCCACACCACTATTATTACCGATGGATCGGTTACACCTAGGACATCATGTCCTAACCACTATTTCTGACCGGTGGATCGGTCTGAACCTGGCTCAAAAATCTTACACTTTAAATGATTAATGTCTTAAGTATTTTATTCACAAACTTTCGCCCAGATATGCATGACTAACTCCATGCAAAACCCTAGCTCCCATGCAAACCCTAGCTCCACGTAAACCACACTTCTATGCAAACCCTAACTCCCATGCAAACCCTAGCTCCCATGTAAACCCTAGCTCCATGGACCACACTCCCATGCAAACCTTAATTCCCATGCAACATACCACACTTCCATGCAACCCTAATATTACCATGCAACGTACCACACTTCCATGCAAACCCTAATTCCTATGCAACGTACCACACTTCCATGCAACCCTAATATCGCCATGCAACGTACCACACTTCCATGCAACCCTAATACCATGTGACGTACCACACTTCCATGCAACCCTAATACCATGCGATGTACCACACTTTATGCACCCCTAATACCGCCATGCAAGAACCCTAACACCATGCGACATTAATAACATCATGCAAACCCTAAAACCATGCAATATTAAAACCATCATCATTATTTTGCAACCCTAACATGTATGTCTTAAGGCCACATCACATATCATCACATACAAATAAAACACATGCCATATAACAACCCAAGATCATACGTGAACTCCACATCATATCATATACGATATAATTAATAATGATAACATAGAATACATGGCATAAGAAGCACATAATGCATACAAATACACAAATGGCCTTAGTAACACCCTTACCTAATAGGTCACTGGTCTTGGTGCACGCTCCTATTCCACCTGAGGGTTTTGACTAGGCTCACCTATTATGGGGGAAAATACTAGAATTAGCTTCCCTCCTAAAATACTATTAGTTTCTAACTTATCCTAAGTCTTAGTTCTTAATTAACTACACCAAATACTACTAAAATACTATTGTAATTTAAAGTAAAAAGGTGATATAAGGGTTTCTACCCTTCACCAAAATAAAGTTAGTAAAGGTAATAATAATAATAATGATAATAATAATAATAACAAACTATTACTAATAATAGTAATATTAATAGAAAACTTAATAATAATAATAATCTAAGCCTTAAAATTACAAGGTGGGGTTTTGACCCTACCCCTAAATAATAAAATACTATTCAATAATATTAATAACATATATTATTTATAATAATATTAAAATAATAAAGATAATAATAATATTATTATTATTATTAAAAATAGTAATAATAATACTATAAAGCATATGTGCGAATAATAACAAAATAATTAAGGTCTCTGCCCTTCTAGAATAATTAAAGATAATAATAAAAATAATTATACTAATAATAATAATAATAATAATAATAATAATGGTATTAAAACATATAATAATTCAAATAATACCTAAACTTTGAAACTAATAACCCTAATTATTTTATTCCTACTCTCTACCCTACAAAGAAAATTTAGCATTAATATTCCATCTAATAATAATAATAATAATAATAATTGAATAACCATAAAAATTTGAATAAAAATAGAATAAATGTAAATAAATATAAGGGAAGATCTGATAAGGTCTAGAGTTTCACCTTGAGTCAGCGGGGGATGGGCGGCGCCGGCGGTGATGCACGACGGTGGCCGGAAAAAGAGTCTAAGAGGGAAAAAGATGAAGAAAAAGAGGGAAGGAGAAGGGGGAAAAGAGAAAATAAGGTTATGGTTCGGTGGAGGAGAATTAAAGGGAGTTTTTGGGTGGTGAAGAGGGCAACAGAAGTGGCGACAGTGGTGGCAGACAGCGGCTTAAAGGTTGCAGGGTATAGATTTTTGCGAGATGGGCAGGAGATTTCGCATGACTATGGTGGCTCGTGCGAGAAGAATTGAAGGTTTTGGAGAGCTTAGTTACCTAGAGGGAATTGCAAGAAGAATTTGGGATGTAGCGGTGGTGGTGAGGTTGGCTATCAGCGGCGGTAAGCTCATCTGAAGTCAAGGTGGCGCACGGCTTTCCCTTAGGGTTTTCGGGGAGGAAAAGTTTTGAAAACACTCCAATTGAGGCTATTTATAGAGGTTAGAGGGGATATTAGGGTTTTGAGGGTCAGTAGGAGGGTGTCCTATGTAATTTTTGGGGCAGCCAGAGGCGGTAATCGGCCGACAAAAGATTTGGTCGAATTCGATACTTCGAGAGAAAATAGAGAGAGGAAGAGCGGGATTTGAAGTTAACCGATCATGCCAAGCTAAAGGGCGAGTTAAGAGGGAGAAAATAAAGGGAGAAATGGCCGGTCAAAGTCCTCGTGGCCGGCGGTGCCACTTTTGGGGGCGGAAGTTGTAGGCTTCAATGACAGGGGAGAGAGAAGGAAGAAGGAGGGAGGGAGAGGTGAACCGGTGGCCGGGAAAGAAAAGGAAAGGAGGGGAACCAGGCCGGTTTGGCACGGTTATAAGCCTCTTAAATGAAACGCGACGTCTCAGCGGTAATGACTTCAAAACGTCGTGTTTGGATGCACGCCTAAAGGGAAAAGCGCTAGGCCACGGGAGATGGAAAGAGGAGGGGAAGAATTGGGCCACATAGGCCCAAATCCGGCGGGAGGAAAAGAAAAAAAAAAGAAGAAAGGAAGAAAGGAAAAGGAAAAGGAAAAAGGAAAAAGGAAAATTTAAGGATTTTGGATTTACATAAGATATTTAGAATATTTTGGGTATTTAGAATAAAAATATTTAAATAAAATAATAAAAAAATTATTAAACCTCCTTTTTAGGCTAATTTAGGGCCTTTAAAAATATTTTTCCTAAATTCCTTTTTAATTAACAAAAAGCCCAATTTTTTTTCTTCCTTTATAAAAATAAATATATATAAATTCTTATTAATTTTCCCTAAATAAATCCCTCTTATTCCAAATAAAATAATTAATTAAATTAATTTCCCAATACATCCTTATTTTAATAATATATCTTAAAACAAATAATTCTGGGGCAGTTCAGAGGCTCTCCAATGCACCAGTGCTAACCCTACCGTGTTTCAACAATTTGTTTAAAGTAACTTGTGATGCAAGTGGTGTGGGTATCGGGGGAGTGCTTTCTTAGGAGAAGAGGCCGGTAGCATTCTTTAGTGAGAAGTTAAATGGGGCCAAACTCAACTACTCGACGTATGACAAGGAGTTCTATGCTATTGTGCGAAGCTTGGAGACATGGAGCCACTATCTGAGACCAAAACCTTTCGTACTTCCCTCTGATCATGAGAGTTTGAAGTATTTGCATGGCAAGAAGAAGATAAGAGTGAGGCATGCCAAGTGGACCAGCCTACTACAGACTTTCGTCTTCTCTACCCATCATGGGGATGGAAAAGAGAATGTGGTAGCAGATGCCCTATCCCGGCAGAGTATGGTGCTCACCATGATGGAAGCTAAGCTACTAGGGTTCGAGATGCTCAAAGGGCAGTACTCTGCAGATGAGTATTTCTCCGTGATAGTTAAGGAGTGTGAGAAACAGGGGGTTCACGGGGCCTATGCTCTTCAAGATGGGTTCTTATTCAAGAACAAAAAATTGTGTGTCCCTAGAACATCAGTTCGGGAATTACTCATCAAAGAGGTAAATGAAGGGGGGATAGCCAAACATTTTGGGATCAACAAGACTCTAGAACTACTACAGGAACACTTCTACTAGCCAAGGATGAAAAAGGGAGTCCTAGACACGGTCACCAGATGTTCCACATGTCAGAAGAGCAAAAGTTTCTTTCACAAGGGAGTCTATGTGCCACTACCTGTACCTACCCAACCATGGGAAGGAGTTAGTATGGATTTTAAACTAGGGCTGCCCCGAACCCAACGCAGTAAAGATTCTATCATGGCAGTCGTAGATTGGTTCTCCAAGATGGCACATTTTATACCGTGTCATAAAACCAACTACTTAACCTATGTTGCGGATCTGTATTTTTAGGAGGTTGTAAAACTACATGGGGTCCCCAGGACGATAGTCTCAGATAGGGGCGTCAAGTTCCTTAGTTTTTTTTGGAAGACTTTGTGGCACATGCTGGTCATAAAAATTCTATTCAGTACTTCACACCACCCCAGACCGATGGGCAAACATATGTCACAAACCGAACATTAGGAACTCTACTGAGAGGGTTAGTTAGTAAATGTACCAAGGACTGGGATGTCAAGCTTGCCCATGCTGAATTTGCTTACAATCGATGTCCTTTTACAACCACAAAGTGTTGCCCTTTTGAGATCGTATATGGCGTCAACCCATATATTCCCATTGACATGGTAGCATTGAAGAAAGGGGAAATGTGGAACTATGATGCAGAAGAAAGGGTAGCATTCTTCCAGAAGCAACACCAACAAGTTAAGGGTAATATTGAAAAGTCCAACGAGAGATATAAGGCCAAGGCAGATAAACACCGCACTCAACTAGATTTCCAGTCAGGAGACCTCATATGGTTACACCATCGGAAGGAACAGTTTCCCTACTTAAGGAAAAATAAGCTCATGCCTCGAGCAGACGGTCCCTTCAAGGTCCTTCGTAGATTAGGAGAGAGTGCCTATGAGCTAGAGCTACCTGACTCCTACGGAGGAGTATCTAGAATATTCAACATTGGAGACATCAGCCCTTGTCATGACAACTCGAATTTGAGGACAAATTCAAGCCAACTAGGGGAGATGATGTGGGAGCAAAGTTACAGAACATAACACCGAGGAAAAAGGTTACGCTACTCACAGCGGGTGCATGAATATGGGGTATGCATGGCTTCATGCAACTTTTGTTAGCTAGCATAACGTTTATTTTTAAGTACTAGTTATTGTTATTTACTTTTAGTCAATGTTTGTTAGCTAGCATAACGTTTATTTTTAAGTACTAGTTATTGTTATTACATTTAGTCAATGTTTGTTAGCTAGCGTAACGTTTATTTTTAAGTACTAGTTATTGTTATTTACTTTTAGTCAACGTTTGTTAGCTAGTGTAATATTTATTTTTAAGTACTAGTTATTGTTATTTACTTTTAGTCAATGTTTCTTAGCTAGCGTAACATTTATTTTTAAGTACTAGTTATTGTTATTTACTTTTACTCAATGTTTGTTAGCTAGCGTAACATTTATTTTTAAGTACTAGTTATTGTTATTTACTTTTAGTCAACGTTTGATAGCTGGCGTAACGGTTATTTTTAAGTACTAGTTATTGTTATTTACTTTTAGTCAGTTAGTAACTTACTATTAACTAGCTAGTCTTAAGGGAATTAATGCTTTTGGGATGTTTATTTCTAAGTACTAGTTATTGTTATTTACTTTTAGTCAACGTTTGTTAGCTAGCGTAATGTTTATTTTTAAGTACTAGTTATTGTTATTTACTTTTAGTCAACATTTGTTAGCTAGCGTAACGTTTATTTTTAAGTACTATTTATTGTTATTTACTTTTAGTCAACGTTTGATAGCTAGTGTAACGTTTATTTTTAAGTATTAGTTATTGTTATTTACTTTTAGTCAGTTAGTAATTGACTATTAACTAGCTAGTCTTAAGGGAATTAATGCTTTTGGGAGGGAATATGCTTGTAATATTTTGAGAAGATGCTCGGTTCCTTGGCTATATAAACCATAGGAAACCGAGTAGAAACACACAACTTGAATAAGAATAACAACCTTAAGCATTGCTTAAACCTAAATTATGTGTGGATTCGTCTCGAAACAAAACCGAATCTATGTGAACGGTTTTGTTCTCAAAACCTTAATCTTTATTTCTATGTGGTTTAAAGATTAATTTATCCTTCTACCTCATGTTCCATCGTCATCAACCCCTTCGAATCCCCATCATCAACCTCCATACTCCATCCTCATCGAATACTCCCTATAAGCTCCATCCAAGTCCGAAACTCTAACCATACCCGCATCAGTATTCATAGGTGATTTCTTAGTATAATCTTAAAGAAAAAATTAGCATAAGCAACACCTTTGTATTTTCTTATCACTCCTTAAAAAGCACAAGTTGTATGACAAAATTTCCAAGTGTAAGTTCTAGATCTGAGATGTTTCATTATTAAGTCATGTAATGTTAGTTAAAGGAGCCAATGTAGATACATTAAAGGTTTTATTAGTTAAAAGGTGGAAGGCACCAACTAGCAATATTGAGGATAGTAGTTTCATAAATTTGACCAAATACCAAGACTTCTCAAATGTAGCTCATCCTTTTGCCAAACTTGTAAAGAAGACCAACAAGTTTTAGTGGGAGGGTGCGTGTGAATTACATACAATATCAATTTTGACTCTACCATTGTGATCAGATAGGCTTGAGGTTTATAGTAACACATTGAAGCACGAACTAAGTGGTGTATTGATGTAGCATAGTAGGGTGGTAGCTTACGTTTATCATTAGTTAAATTAACATGAGAAAAATTACCTGACACAACATCTTTATTTGGCCATCATCATCTTCATGCTAAAATAGTGAATATTCTTCACCAACTAATCTCAAGTATATATTCACTCAGAACGAGTTGAATATAAGGCAAAGGAGATTATTTTCATTCTTCTCAATTAGCATCCTCAGTATCTCTCTTCCCTTATCTTTTTCCTCTTACCTTTCCTTTCCTTGCTTGATATTCCTTTAAACTAACTATATATTTTTTTCTTTTGGCCTTAGGTAGTTCCCTGATATCCATAAAGGAAGAGGCGTAGGGCCTTTTTCTTGCTTAGAGACCAGCGATAATAGTATGAAGATACATATCTTAGTGTAGGGATTTGATGCTATGTATAAATTTGAATGTAATCTTATGCAAGTATCATTATATTCATAACTTATGTTGTGGTCTTGTGGAAATATAAGCTTCATATGTTAATTTATAATTGTTTAAATAAATTTTCCCTTGTAACCCTATCGTGTTGGCATGGTATGTTCTCTTATTTATGTTATGAACAGTGTTTGTAAATGTGGATAAATATTATCATGATTGTTTATGATGGAAGTTAAAAGTCAATGATGTTCAGACTCATATTTTTTCTTTGTGAATGTTTGGAAATATTGGCTATCTTAAGGATAATTGGAACATTTCTTGATATTTAGGGAAATAAATATAGCATATTAAACTTGAGGATTTTATAATTACTTTCTTGAGTAATGTGATCATGTATAGGTTGAGTAAGGTGTAAGTTAACTAAAAATAAACTTTAAGGAATTTGAGTAAGATAGAGGTATGTTGGTCAATATGGGTTAAATATGAGAGTTTGGTATTTCTAAGTGATATTGGATCAAAATATGCACATATATTACATGAAATATTTAAGGTAATTATGAGCAACATAATTCTAACAAAATTATTAAATGATGTAAACCAATTATTTGAAGCTCCCACAAGATGATAAGTATTCCTAAGTTTTTGGAAATTTCTCTCATTCTCTACTTATCTTAATTTAAGTTCTAAATGGTTTTACTAGAATTCAATGTGAGGATGCTAACGTAAATTAGGATTATTTTGGGTATAGTGGTAAAATCCAATTATCTTGATATTAAGCATTTGTAAAAAAAGAAAAAAAAAATTCAATCATAAGATTTTGGGTGTTAGAGTTTCACTTGAACATATTATAATATGTTGTGCATTATATTGGTAGGATCAACTTGATTCTCTCCATAAAATAATTAGCACATGATAGTTATCATCATAAAACTTATATTAGAATGAGAGCTAGGGAAGATAAAAAAAAAGGTAGAGGGGAGGGAGTGCACCCTACTCGAAACTCCAAAACAATCCCTTAATCTCCCTCCTTAAGCTTTTATATTGTATTGTCCTACTCTTACTCCTTTATTCACATTAAAAGTGTTGTTAGCTCTAAACTTTCTTCTCTCATTTTTTTTTGTATTATCTACCCAATTTATTGGTCCTTTTATAAATGTTGGGAGATGTTCCTAAGGCATAGTTTCCAAAAGGTGATGTCCATTATGGTTGCTAGCTCACGGTCCTAGGCATGTAGTTGTTGATAAAAATAAGCTGAATATTCTCTATGACAAATCATAACATTTTATAGCTTTTGAGAAAAGGACATTAGTAGTTATTTTGTAACTTTGTTTGGCTATCATAGGGTGAACTTCAACTAGCTTGCTTATCCTAAGAGGGTAGAGGTTACATTTCTGCATTCTTCAAATGGTTGGTGTATTGAGTGCATAATGGATAAAGGCAGAGTAAGTTGGGCTCAAAACTACACTACCTATCTTTGTAGGGTATGTCAGGTAATATAACTCTAAAACATGCAATAAGCACATCTTATGAAACTAATGCTGGTAGATATCCTTACAAATGCATTTTAATAGCATCAAAAAATATACATTATTCTGTTCTTATTAGTTGGCTTACTTTCAAAGATTGACTTGCGGTTAGAGTTCTATTAGCTCTATATTACAAAGTATAATATTCTAAAGATTGGGCTCACCAATGCACTAGTCATGTTCATGGACTTGGTAAACTATATTTTTCAACCATATTTGGGCCAGTTTATTATGGTTTTGATCGATGATATCTGGGTTTACTCTCGCAACCAAGATGAGCATGTGTAACGTCAATGGATAATATTAACACTCATTACAGAGCATACATTATATATCAAACTCTCTAAGTGTGAGTTCTAGCTAGGAGAGGTTTCCCTCTTAGGCTATCTTGTGAATGCATTAGGAGTTTCTATTAATCTATCCAAGATTGAGGTAGTGTTGAATTGAAGAACTCCCATAAGTGTCACATAGGTTTATATCTTTTTTTCTTTGGTCAAGTAGTATAGAAAATTCTTATAAAAATTGTTAAGAGCGGATCGTCCCTTGACAAAAATCTTGAAGAGGAAAATTAAATTCCAATGGGGAAACAATTGTGAGCATGCATTCCATGATTTAAAGCATTATCTTATAACAACACTAATTTTAGCTTTACCTTATAGTTTAGATTAGTTCAAAGAATATGGTGATGCTTCAAAACATGGGATGGGTTTTTTGCTGATGTAACATGGGCGGGTAATCTCTTATGCTTCACACTAGTTAATGTTGTATGAGCATAACTACCTCACACATAATATAGAGTTGGCAGTTATGGTGAGTAACCTAAAGATCTAGAGAGAGTACCTGATGCAGGAGCATCCTCTAAGCTAATTAATTTTTCTAATTTAGGAGACTCAAAACACTCTTTGGACAAATTTTATTATTAAAAATTTAGGGAAAATAGATGTAAACATTCCCCCATGAACAACTATGCATCCCCATGTATGTCCCTTGCAAGGTGCATGAAAATCATTTACCAACCAGCCCTTTTCTATTGCACAAGCATAACAAGCATTGTACTACCTAAAAACAAGTGCAATTAGCCCAAAAAATTAAAAAAAAATAAAAAAAATAAGAAAAGACATTATAGCATGATGGGAGTTAGTATAAGTCAACAACCATTTTTAGATATTATCCAGCTAACAAAATAATACCCAACCTAAGTCAACCCCCTTAGCTAGACAAAATTTTTAATTGAAAAAAAAATCAAATTATTTACTATCTAACTAGTTACAACTTATACTAGCTAACTAGATAACAAAAAATGGTTCAGATGTAACTAGGTAGATAGGGGGAGGGTATAATAGAAATTTTGTAACCTTGGCTACCACTATAAATATGGGTGGCCTTTAACACTTTGTGACACACTACCTCCTTGACTTGAAATTATAATTGTCAAGCTCGGCTATGCCTTCTCTTCAAAGTTGAGTAAAAACTTTGTTCTGAGTGTAAAATCTCACAATTTTTATCTTAAGTGTTGAAACCTTGAGTGATAGTTGTGAGTGTTTGATATTCGGCTCTACCTTAGATTAAATACTATGCTACTTATTATCCCTTATTTCTTTTAACTTCGATCAAATATATCTCCTCTTCTATAAGGTCGTGTTAATTGACATACCCCATGTCAATGAGTGGGTGCTCTTACATAAGGTCATCTTCACTCAATTTTTGAACACACAAAACACTAGGGATGCAGAGAATTATAATTTGGGATTATAATATATAGAACTAGGGTTTTCTATCATTTTACTTCATGCAATCCTATTCCTCAATTCATCAGCAATCCTCCCCTTTTAATCTCAATTTTATATACCAAGTTAGAATAATTGAACATTTATTTCTTAATATTAAATAAGGATGATAGTGTATCTCTATCTTAAATTTCTTTCACCAATGATATACTCTTTCTTTAAGATTTTTTACTTATAAAAATCCATGAATGGATAATTGATTTGTGCTAAGGTGAAGAGAGATCTCTTAATCAAGATGTGTGGATAATCTAAACCCTACCCAATCTAATTCATTAGCATATGTATTGTATTAATGCTTTAATTTTCAGAATAGGGAAATTGATTATCTTTTTACTATTTTTTCAAGAAATTATGACAAGATTGGAGAGATGAGTCGCAATGAGTTGTATTGACATAACTAGATATCTAATCACAATGTTGAGAGATGTATCTCTACAACCTAAGAAAGGGAATATAGATATTTAATATGTCATTATTATTTTTTTTTTATATTAGATATAGATGAGTCTCAAATAAATAATAGGAATTAGTGGCTCGAGAGAGAATTTTATTAAACACTTTCATTGACATTATTAACTTTATGTTTTAATTAAGATTTTTGGGTTAAGATTAGGTTGTAGTGGGGTTAAGGGGATTAGCCAGAACCTTAGCCTTCTCTCCATATAGAATTCACTTGTTCTTATCTGAGTGTGGGGTTTTACTTATATAATATATTTTTATATATAGTTATACATCATACCCCCTATCATTAGTATAGACATAGGAGGCCTTCTCCCAATCCTTTTACTCAGTTCCTAGTCCCTATGGGAATATACCTTAACTACTACTTTAAAACTATGCACATATAGCTAGAGTACATCAAATATGTCACATTATCTGATTTCAAATATGTTAAGGTAATTGGAATTGATAGATTATGTTGTGTTGGGGCGACATGTTTGAGATTATTGTGCTTGGGTAAATAAGATTGAATATTTAACTCAATAAGTTAGGTTGATTCTTGATAAGATGAGAGAAACACAATATAAGAAGAATAGTTTTGTTAATTTGAGGTGGAGACATGATGGATATGAGGTGGGTGATAGAATTTTTTTGAGGCTCACACCTATTAAAGGTGTAAAGAGATTTTGAAAGAGGGAAAAGTTTATCTCATGGTACATTGGTATATACAAGATATTAGAAAGAGTCAGTGAGGTAGTCTTTCATTTAGCTTTGCCAATGAAGTTGGGTTTTTCCACATATCATTCCATATTTTGAAGCTGATAAGGTACATTGGAGATCCATTACACATGATCTCATAGGATGAGAATAATCTTGATGAGTCATTATCCTATAAGGATAATCCTTTGTTGGATCCCTTTAAGTTTTGATGATTTCAAACCATATATTTTCATATTGCATATGTAAAATCATGAGAACTAGTTATAGTACAAGATCCAGAAATAATGATGAGAACGTGTCCTATATAAGTTAAATAACATAATAAGCATATTTGAGAGGTATAAAAAGTGATAGTAGAATCAATAAGACTTTAATGAAGATAAAGTACTAGAAATAATGTTGCAACTCTTTAAAGGGACTAACTGTACAACTTGAATAAAGAATACTTAAAAGTATAAGATCATATCTTAAAGCTAAACCAAGATCATGACATAAACTTGACTTGGGAATATGTATTGGAAAATGTCAGTAATAAATTGGCACACTACCATAGAATTAGCCAATTTAAGAAAATGCATGAATCAATCAGGATCCCACAAGTTTTACTATATAGAAAAAATTATAAATTATGTCTTAGTCTATGAAAAGATTCTTTGACTAAGATATTTCTAATCTAAAAAAATAAGGAAGAAAATAAGGTTTACCAATATTACAATGGTAAAATAAGGATTGATGTCAAAATTATGTAGGAACATGGAAGGATAAAATTTTAGAAGTTAAGGATCATTACTTTGGGATAGAACTATATGAGAAAAAATTTTAAAATTATGAAAAGATGTGCAGCATGAAAATATAAAAGATAAAAAATAATAAGAAGAAAAAAGTGTCTAAACAAAGAAGAATAAAAGGGGACAAAGATACACAAGAGTTTTCAGGAATCAAAAAGAGCAAATTCAAGAGCTATCAAAAGTTGGGTGTAGTTTAGAAATTTAAAGAGAGAACAATATCAACATTTTCCATGGTAAGGGAGAGTACAACATTAATAAAGTTTATAACTAGATTCATAGGATAGACATGATAAACCTTGGTGAAGTACCATTTGAAAGAACCTAGCAGCATCAAAATGCCAACTCATTATGTGGCTTTTATGTATAATAGATTGGATACTAAGGATCTATAATCCCCCGAAATGTTAAAAGATTATATTTTAATAAAGAAATTTTATTTGGAATAAATTAGCCTTTAAATTCATTTAATTTAATTATTTTATGGATTTTTGAGTAAATAAAATTGGGTATAAATATTTAATAAATTAAAATAAATATTTTGTTATTTTATTATACTCTTATTATTTAAATAAAATTTTGAACCCTTATTTTACAAAAACTATTCTTTTTAACCCTTACATTTTAATTATCTTAAATTAAAATATTAAATAAATTTATTACCCAAAATTATTTCATTTTATTATTTTATCAATTAAATTATTTTATTCTTTTTTTCCCTTTTCTTTTTCCTTTTTCCCCTTTTCCTTATCCTTTTCTTCTTTTTCTTTTTTCTCTCTTTTCCTTTCTTTGGGCCGCAGCCGGCCTGCTTCTCTCCCTCACCCCTGCGCGATTGGGCCTAGCCCATCTTCTTCCTCCTGCGCGTGAGCCCGGCCGCCCCTCCTCCTTTTCTTTTCTTTCTTCCTCGACCGGCCCACTCCTTTTTTCTTTCCTTCGGCTGGTTTTCCCGTCTCGCACGCCCAGCACCCCAGCCATCCTCCACCATTTTTGCCGCCCAACCTGTGGCTCCCTCTCCCCCGTTAACCTTCCCTATCTTCCTCCCTCTCCTTCTCATCATTTTCCTTCCATACCGGTCCCACCACCCCTGTCTCCCTCTCCCTCTCCCTCTCTCTACCATCACCTTCCTCTCCCTCTCCCTGCAACTCCCATCCCCCTACCGCCTACTTCCACCCTCGAGATCTTTGTCTCCTCCCTTTTCTTCCTCTTCTATTTATTGCTCCTTCCCTACCCGTTCTGCGTTTTTCTTTCCCGAACTCTCCACGCTCCCTGACCCCCTCTTCTTTCCTTTCTTCTCCTCCCCTCTCTCCCCTGTTTTTGTTTTGCCACCAATATTCGCTTCTGTCGCTTCCGCAGCCTCAACCACCACCTGCACCACCCCTTTCCACCCTCTACCTCACCCTCGAACCATCACAGTCCCCATCGAGCCACCCCGCATCCCCATTCTTCCTCCTCTCTTCTTTTTCTCTCCCTTCCATCCCTTCTCGGTATCCACCCTATGCAGCCCCGATCCATCACCGTTCCATTGCCTATGCCGCCACCTAAGCCACAAAAATAATCCCAACAACCCCCTCTACCACCCCCAATCCTCATTTGGCCAAAACCATCACCCACAGGCCCTCGTTTTCCCTCCCCATTTTCCTTGATTACCAGCCTCCATCTCAACCTCCCTCCTCGGCTGCCACCTTCGTAGCCTTGATGCCACCGCCTCCGCCGCCCTTAGCCACCTTCAACCCATCCCCGACCACCACCTACACCCTCTCTACACTTCTACACCATTACCTTGCCTCAAATCCTTCCCCACCATGTCCTTTTCTTAGCCCCAAACCACCAACCCGAAAATACATATCCTTCCCTATTTCCACCACCTTCGAGCCCCTCTTTTTTTTTCTTTCTTTGCATATAGCTCATGTTGCATGAGCAGTATGAGCTGCTGCCTTCTTTTATTAATTTGAATATTAATTTTTAAGGTATAATAATATTTAATTTAAGTATTTGATTTATTAAGTGTTATAAAGCCTTATGTCTTTTTTTTTATGATTTCTAACATAATAAACCTTGATATTATTTTTAGGTATTGGTTTTGATAATCAAATCTTGAACCTAAAACCGGAATACCGGTAAGGTTTGTTTTTTGCGGGAATCGAGGTAATCGTTAAATTCTACTTAAATACATGGATTAACGTATGTTAGCACATTAGGACTTTTAATATATTATCATGATTGGTTTGTGTTGTTTAATATGATATATGTGGTTCTTGTGTTGATTGATGAAAAGGAAGAATAATAGATTGTTTCTATGTATGGAAATATTATTTAAGGTAATAATTTGGTTGTTAAGGAAAACATTAAGTATTATCCATATTGTTTTATGCTATTGTGATATTTAATACATGTTTAATATTTTGTGAGCCTTAGGGGATTTTACTAATGTATCTTGTACAAGGAAATGGCCTAATATATATATATAGGGTGCTAATAATATTATACTAATTATAAGGGTTGTGGATGAGGTATTAAAGTTAATATTTTATGTAGTATTAATAATAATTTAATATAAGGGGTGTGCTAAGGGTAAATAGGTAATTCTTAATTAAAAAGGGTATTAGAGTAATTTTGGAGCAAGGTTAAAATAGTAAATTTGTTAATAAAAGGATAAAATGGTAATTTTGGAAGTATAGGATAAATTGGTCATTTTGGAAGTAAGGAGGGTAAAATAGTAATTTTGCAATAAAATGGTAATTTTGTAATAAAGGGGCAATTTGGTAGTTTTGTAATAAAAGGGTAATTTTGTAATTTTGTAATAAAAAGGGGCAATTTGGTAATTTTGTAATAAAAAGGGGCAATTTGGTAATTTGTAATAAAAGGGTAATTTTGTAATTTTGTAATAAAAAGGGGCAATTTGGTAATTTGTAATAAAAGGGCAATTTGGTAATTTTGTAATAAAAGGGCAATTTGGTAATTTTGTAATAAAAGGGTAAAATTATAATTTTATAATTAAGGGGTAAAGTAGTAATTTTGTGATTAACGGGTAGAATGATACTTTGGAAATTAAAAGGGGTAAGATAGTAATTTCATAATTTAGGATAATTGGAAATTTTATAAGTAAAAGGGTGAAGTGGTAATTTTTGGGAGTTAAGGGGTAAAATGATAAATTTGAAGGTAGAGGGGTAAAATGGTAATTTTGTAAATCAAAGGGGTAAAAGTGGAAATTGGAAATGAGTAATTTGGTTATTATAATAATTGAGAAGAATAAAAATAATAATTTAAATAATTAAAAGGGTAATTTGATAATTTAATAATGGAGAAGGGTAAAATGGTAAATAACTAAATATGATAAATGTGAGGGGTAATTTAGTAATTTAACCGACTAGAGGGTATTTTCATAATTTTGATAATGGAGTAGGGTAGTTTGATAATCATGACAATTAAGAAGGGCAATTTGGTAATTTAAATGACCAAGGGGTAATTTGGTAAATTTGATGATGGAGAAGGGTAGTTTGGTAATTATGATCATATAAAAGGGTAATTTGGTAATTTAACCAAACAGGGGTAATTTGGTAACTTTGATAATGGAGAATGGTAGTTGGTCATTGATAATAGAGGACAGTAATTGGGTAATTAACTAAATAAAGTGTTAATTTGGTAATTAGGATAAGGAGGAAGGGTAATTGGGTAATTTGACCAACTCAACGGATAATTTATTAATTATAATAAAGGAAAAAGGGCAAAGTGGTAATCTAACCAACTAAATGGAAAGTATATTAAGTGTAATAATTATTAAGGGGGATTAGTGACCTAATAAGTATGAGTAATAACTTGGTAACCTAAATCAAATAAGGGGTAACTTGGTAATTTATAATAAGGAGGGTAATATGGTAATTTGTCAAGGAAGGGTTAACTTAATAATTTTATAAGTAAGGGGTAAATGAGTAGTTTGTATCTAATATATCGTTGTGATTGTGGAATTCGTAATATGACTCTAATATTGTTGATTAACGAAGTAGGAGTATTTGATGATTAGTAAGTATCACGAGAACGGATTCTAATTCGAAATTAGATGACACTAGGACGGCCTTACTGAGTCTTCTGTGTTACCTTGGATGACCATTTGAATAAAAAATTTCTGATGATATCTAAATGATTAAAATTGGATAATTAGCTAATTGTTGTGCTTTTGTGATCACCTTTAATTAAGACACTAATACTTAAAGTGAAAGACCTCGAGATCGGGAATGGTGGCTCTTTAGGGGTCGCTACCCTAAAGACGTGGTTTAGCCCACGATTATTTGGTATTTGCTGGTGTGCCTTTGTGCCCCAGCCAGGCCCTATATCTACTCTATCTAGCTCTACGGACCTAGTTAGGGGGTATGCATACTTAAGGATTAGGTGTCCTTGTCGGTAGGGTACTGAGTTAGCTTTATGCACCAGTACGACCAGGGTACCTTTGCGTCCCTGGGTTGATAGTTGAAGGGTACTAAGTAGCTTTTATGCACTAGTGCGACCGGTGTACCTTTGTGTCCCGGGATCTTGATCACCCTATCGAGGCAAATAAATAGAATTGTTGTGCTGAATAAAAAGGGAAAACACTAATCGTTAAAGTGAAAGATTAATGAGTTGGGACCAGTTGAATTATATGATGAGTACCGATCCACCAGAAATAATAGTGGCCCAGGATGTTTTTCCCTAGATGATGTTTATGAGTACCGATCCACCGGATATAATAGTGGCCCAGTATGTTTTTACCCTAGATGATATATATATATATATGTGTGTGTGTGTGTGTGTGTGTGTGTGTCTGTATTCCAATCCACTGGCCAGAATAGTGTGGGTCCCGAGCTCAATAAAATTTGATTTGGATGTGAATAAATTATGGAAAAATACTAATCATTGAGATGATTGATTAATGATGGACCAATGGCCTTAAGGCTCGAAATATATCGATTATTTATTATGGCCTATTAATATTTGGTTGACTTGTTAAGTATGTGAATGTACTAAAGTGAATGTTACGTATACACTATTAATGTCTGATCGAATTGTTGGATGTGTGAATAAATGGATCCGAATATCATGTTTATACCTATGGTTATGTGCGAATGCAGTAGTATTTCATGTGTTACATCGCGTGCCTATTTTTAAGTGCATTTTTAAAGGGTTACTCAGTACCGTAGTACTGAAGGGTTCCCTTCGTGAGGCCCCTGCCTATTCAATGGGCAGTACCCCTTGCAAGTCATATTCATGTGCTATTCAAGTGGACTCTCGAAAAAGAGTGTAAGGTACTATCCGGTAAATTCTAGAGTTTTAATTTGTCTCTTTTAACTTCAATGTATTTGTTATTTTGTAACCACCGTTGTTGGATTTTACTCTTGTAAATTATTTACTACGCTTCTCTGATTTATATATGCTTAAGTTTCTCGTAAAATTTTATTTTACCTTTTTAACCTTAGCACTTGGTACTGGAACGGTAGGAATGAACCGGTCTGGTACTAAGTGTGGCGGTAATACCCCCAAAGTTCACGGTTATTTAATTTGCTTCTGCTAATTTCCTTTTAATTAAACGAAATTTTTTAGTAGTGAATTTTGGGGGTGTTACAGGATCATCTTTTGGAGTTCTAGCAAATCCCAGGTATTACTTGTGTTTACTATCAGCAATATGAAATGCCCTAGAACCTTAATTTGGAGTGTGATTATATAAGGCATCATGTGAAGGTTCTTACTCTCATTGGAGGTTGGCATGCTGGCTTGGGTAATTTTTAAAGGCTCATAAAAATTACAAGTTTAGTTCATGGTTGTGCTAAAGCAAAGTTTAAACTATTGCGTGGTATTCTAATCACAACTATCTATGATGTTTGGAAAACTAGAAATGTAACGGTGTATCAACAAAATTTTACCCCAAAACATGTTTTATCTAAGTCAACAGAAATATCTATAAGCTATAGATGTACCCTTGAGTCTAAAGGGGAAAATCTCAAGATACATGTTCATTACATTGATGAGTTTGCTGCTCTTACTTGTACATCATTTTTTTTATTTAATGATATTAAAATTTTATCAATAAAATAGAGAATAAAACTTATAATTGTGAGTGAAAATAATATATTTTCTCATAAAGAAGTGAGAGTGAAAGAAGAGTGAATTAGGTACAAGTGTATGAGAGTGAAATAAATCACGAGTGTGACTAGGAAGCACAATCAAAGTTAATAGTGGGGTTTCCCAAGTTTAGAGTTAGATGATAGGTGTTAGATTTTGTATTCTTCAATTCAAAGTACATTTGCAAGAGTTTTAAATTTAGTTGTGAACGTAGATTATATTTGATTAAACCATGATAGGTGTTGGCTTTTGTATTCTTCAATTCAAAATCTTTATTACGTTCTTTACACTTTCGCCTTAATCTTCATGATCAATCACTAATCAAATTGTGGACAAATATATAGATTAGATCCCACCATAGGTCATATAATAAAATGATCATTTGTAACAACCCGAAATTTTGTAACGTTTATTTTTAGGAGTTTAGCCATTTATTTAAAAATTAACCTTTAAACCTTAGCCTAATTATTTTAATAATAAAATTTGACCCGTAATCTAAATAAATTCTAAAATATTTTTTTGAATTTTTTGGCGCTTTTTATTTTTGTTAAACCTATCCTAAACCTAATTATTTTTACCCGATATATTTTATACTTAGTACCTTAATCTATCTAAACTAAACCTAAAACTAAAATAATATGTATTTCTATTATATCCCTGCCAAACTCCTCTCCCTCATGTAACCCCTTTGTCATGCCTATTTTCACTCCCCCAAACACTCTCCTTGTCTTCTCTTGACCTCACTCAACACACCCATACCCCTCTACCAAGCTATACTCCATCACCTTACCCCTCTCTACATATAAATATACACAGCCTTCCTTCCCTATCTCTTTTTTATTTTTTCAAAAAAATATATCCCTTCTCTACATATACATACATATATTTCCCCTCTATTCTTGTTTTTATGAACAAAAATCCACCTTCCTCGACCTTATTCCTAAACCAAACTAATCACCGCCACACCCACCCCCTTTCCCTTTTCTCTCAGCCCATTTTGTTGCCCAGTCATCTAATCACCCCTCTATGCCCTCTTCATTTCAATGATCTAACATTGGCCATTTTTGTCTTTGCCTACACCTCACCATTTCTTGTCAGAACCTCTACACTTGCATGCCTCACTACCTTAACCTATTCCCCAACCATTTACTATCCCTTTCATGATCCCCTTTAAATTGCCTACACCATCCCAACAACACTTCTTCCAATCGACTAGCCCCATACACTATCTCCCTCAACACCTTCACATACCATCACCAATGCCAGTTCTTCACTCAACACCACCCCAACCATCACCTTAGCCAGCCATCCCCTTCTTTTTCTCTTTTATTATTTCTTCTTTATTGCCCCTATTTTTCTTCTTCATCTTATCCTTACACCAATTTATTTCATTCCCTACCACATCCAATTGGCACCTTCTTTCATAGCAACCTTCTAGGCAATGATAATGTTTTGGTTATACCCCTCACCCTTTTGGTGTATGCCACTGCAACCAGTAACCCACCTTCAATCCCCCTCACCGATGCCATTACTTTTGGCCATACCTCTATAGCTCCATCCCCTACAACGCCCTATCTCACAGCCCTTGTCACACCATCACCTCCACCTCAAGCCATCACTACCATCATCTCATTCCCTTGTTGCAACCCTTCTCTTTCTCCTACACCCACCAATGTGCCTCGACGCCACCATTGTCACCCCTCCACCATAGCCTTATATCACTAACCACCATATGACCTCATCAACCACCAACCAGTCGACACAGCCATCTCCGTCCATAGCTATAATCTGCACCATTTCCAACCTTTCAACCATCCCCCCTATTTACTTTGTGCATGGCTCACGATGCACATATAGAGTGAGAATTTTTATTATAAATTTTTTAATACCAAATTTTAAATGTAAGTGCATTTTTATAATATTAAAAAATAAATATTGTATTAGTATAATTATTATTTAATTTATTAAATATTAATTTAATAATTTTGGTATTTTATATAGGCATGAAAGTTAATTAGTGGGATCTTGCAGCATTTAGTAGGATATCGTTATTTTACATATTTGCTGGAATTAGGTAACTTTTACACCTTACTAACATGATAAATTTTACATGATAGCATATTAGGGTTTTGTGTATGAAATATCTTAAGCATGATTCATTTATATTTATATACTAATTATTCTATCATGAAAATAGATATAAAAAAAAGAGCAAGTTATTGTATGTAAAATATTTTAGATACAAAAGTATGGTAAAAATGATCATTCTTTATTATGTATGAAATGTATGTGGAAAATAATAAGATGAGCATGTTCAAATATAATTATGGAATAATAATCATGGGTGTGTACTCTAGTGGCAATTTAGTTATTTTTATGTGTATTATGATTTTTACCATGTCAAGCATGTCTAATATGTATTGTATGTTTTTAATCATGAGATAATGTGATCATGGATGTACTAGATACACATACTAGGATTTTATATATAAAATATTCAATAAAGGAAAATTAGTCATTTTTCTTACCTAATAATTTAACTACATAACAAAAATAATTTAATTATTATATTTTAGCCATTTTATTAACCTATAAATAAAATGGATTTAGTAATTAAAGAGAATTTTAATGTGCTAATTATGACTTCAAGAGCATTTTGGTCATTTTCAACCTAATGCACCTAAATGTGAAATATCAAGCCTAGTGTAGCCTTGATAATTATGTGCTTGGTTTCAGTTTTTATAAATTTTAAGACCTATAAATCGAATGAGTCTTGTAAGATGACTTTATATTAACAATAGTGAATAAGATACTAATCATTTAAAGTGAAAGATTACGTAAGTTGGGTTGAGGTATTGGGTTCATTCCACTAGATAATAATAATGGCTTATATGTGTTTACCCTAAGAGGTTCTTCAGACCATTCCATTAGTTTAAGAATAGTAGCTCATATGTATTTTACCCAGTGAGGTATTAGGTTCATTCCACCAAAAAATAATTATAATACCTCTTCCCAAAATCCTTCAAATTTTATTTAGGATTATATTTATATAAATTAATTGAGTTTTAGTTTTGAAATGGGATTGAAATTCTAATAAAAATGTGAATTTTATGCATATTGATTGACTCAGTTACATAACCAATCGACTGGTGCATTGGAAAAATTAACATTCTAGTTCTTGATAAACCAGTTGACTAGTTTACCTAAAATGATTAACTAGTTTGCCTACGATTCCAGATATATTTCTGATTTTGATTTGAATTTCTCTCTAATGATTATGAAAACTTTTGATTTGAGTTTAATTATGCTAATAATCATGTTTTAGTGCTCTAGCATTATTTTCACATTAATTAGGCCATTACATAATCTTAACATAACAATATTTTTCCAAAAGCACCTTTTGGAGGCAAGCTTCACCTTTTTCTTCTCCCTTACCTCTCCCTCTCTCTCCTAGTAGATGGCGCTATGAGATTGAATTTGTGCACCCTTCCCTAACTTGCCAACCCACTAACATTCCCATTTCTAACTACACTCAACCTTACACCACTCCATCAAATTAGCCCTCACTTTTTAGCTTGCCCACACTCAGCCTCACCAGCTTCATCCCCCTTTTCCCTAATAATGTCAACCAACCATGCCTCTATACTCCTCATTTCTAATCCATTATTATTCCTCATTTGTTTTCTTTTTCTCTTCTCCCTTATCCTTGTGGAAATTTTCCTAACTGTTGAGCATCCTTCCATTTTTCCCTCTTATTCCCTCTCCCTTAACTTGTGCAAGAATTATGTTCCTTTCCTTTCTTCTAATCTTGGTTTTAGTTATCTCGTTCTTTCCTTAAGAAAGGAAGAATTAAGGTTAAGAAAGGTTGGGGATTCCACCTTTTCTTTTAACACCCAATTTTTGAGTGAAATGTAGTGTTCTATGTTAGTCTTATTCGTCTGATGTTCCTAGGGTTTTAATAATGTTTTGAAGAATATTTTTAATGGGTTTTACTTCTATTCTCTTAGGAATCAAAGTTCTGCTAGATAAGTTATCTAGTAGGAGTTTTGTGCTAGAAGAATTACTTTAAGGTAAGCTATTGTTATCTTTAACATAATTAGGTTTCTATAATATGCTGGACTTC
This sequence comes from Tamarix chinensis, assembly GCA_030549775.1. Classification (NCBI taxonomy): domain Eukaryota; kingdom Viridiplantae; phylum Streptophyta; class Magnoliopsida; order Caryophyllales; family Tamaricaceae; genus Tamarix; species Tamarix chinensis. Next base: position 55,856,546 of record CM060177.1, on the reverse strand, counting down.
TAGGTGTTAGTGCTTATATGAGTATGATCAAATTGTGTCCAATGTTATGAACATATGGTATAATTGTTCCCAACTTAGTGTTGTTGGGATTTTACTATTTTAAGCATAAAAATGGTTTGTTGTACATGATTTGTTTAAGAATGTATATTAACATGTACCCATGTGATTCTATGTGTGTAGCATGTATTTTTATTTGTTTTTGACATAAACGCATCCTAGGATTACTATGGTAAAGGGCGGTCAAATTTGGCATGTGTTGTGCGAGTCTGGGTTGTATTTTACCCAGACTAATTAATCAATTCCTTGAACTCATCGACTGGTTTTGCGAGCAGTTAAATAGTTTGGAGTTTTGGATTAATTGGTCGCAAGATCAGTCAATTGGTTTGGTAAATCAATCGACTAGTTTTGAGGAACAATCTATTAGTTGGTCAAACCCATCAATTGGTGTCCCTACAGACCAAAATGGTTTGGTCTCTACTTAGACCCATCGACCTATTGGACCAGACCAATCGACTGATTACTATGACAAGCTTATTGGTTGGTCAAACCTATTGATTGGTTTCTCTATAGGCCAAAATGGGTTGGTCTCTACTTAAACCCATAGAGTGGTTGGACCAAACTAGTCGACTGGTTCACATGAACAGTCGATTTATGAGGCCAACAAGTTAATTGCTTCTCTGGTATTGTTTTGGTCTAAGTTTGGTATAACCAGACCAATTGACTAGTCTGAAGGACAGATCGAATGGTCTGGCTGGAAACCAACTAGTTTATTATAATTTGTTGTGCTTCTGTTGGGCCTTTTATATTGTTACCTCCATATATTTACAACCTTTTAATTATGATTTCAATTATGATTGGCCAATTTAATATGAACCACCATGATGGTATTTTAGACTTGATTTTTGTCTAAGTTTGGTGTAATGTCTAAACACCCAACTAGTGCTTTTATGCCTTGTAGATGAGTATGGTTTCATCTCCAAATACCTAACAAGTGGCTTTAATTCCTTGTGATGTGTTTGGTGTTATCACTTGGAAACACCCAATTTGGTTATGTATGGACTTTACTATGATTTGTGATATCAATTATACATAAATTGTGTTTGGTGTTATTACTTGGAAACACCCAATTTGGTTATGTGTGGACATTACTGTGATTTTTGATATCAGTTATACATAAAATAATGGTTTAAGATTTCATTTGAGCCTTTTTCTCCAGCTTTTGGGGGTAGCTAGCAGAAGTTAGTGGGCAGGTCACCCTTAGTTTTATTATTCACTTAGTATGTATTTCCTTCTCTACTAGGTTTAATTGATAAAAAGGTATGTGCATATCTTTGAGGTATAGGATCATACTATGGCAGGCCGGTATAGCATCAGTATCTAGTATGGGTGGGTGAGGTATCCTAGTATAAGCCCCTTAGCACTTTATATTTTTCATTGCTTAGACGGGTGTGGTATCCCTACTTTTTAGCCCTGTAGTGGAGACATTCAAGGTATGGTAGGTGAGGTATCCCAATAAAAGCCTCTTTGTTGTACTTCAACCATGTTTATTGGGTGTGGTATACCGATTTATGGCAAGTACACTCAATGTGTGGTAGGTATGGTATCTTGAAAAAAAGCCCATTTGATGTATGCTGACCTTGTGTGATGGTTGTAGTATCAGATTGTGATAATTTATGCCACCATAACATTTATTCATGGTGGAGGACTGGGTGTGTTTGAATGAACTATCTTACTAACAAGAACTGGTGTGGTCACTAAAGGAAGAAATCTAATATGGTTAATATTTTATGAATCGCATATATTATGATATTTCTATACTTTCATGATTTCCATGCAAGCATGCCATGTTTTACATGAGTTGTATCAATATGATATCATCATGTTGTTATGTGAATTAAATGTGCTTCATGAGCTTTACCATGTTTTTGATATTATGTTTTACAGTACTTCATTGTACTAATAATGCACTTGCGTGGTTATTGTGATGATCTGGCTTTTATTCCAGAGAGTAGAGGAAGATTTATGAGGTTATAACTCTCATTTAAAGTATGCTAAGTGTGATGACATAGGTCATTAGCAGGCCATTACTTGGTGTTGGAGGTTTATGATTATACCTAAGTGTTAGTATATTACTCACAGTGTTAGGATGTTTTTATATTTTTGGTTATTTAAACTCTTGGCTCGAATTCCTATATTTGATTTTGTAAAACTATTAAGTTCATTCTATATATAATATTTTTCTAGCCTTATTATCATATAGTGTCACATTAATGTTATGATCATGCATTCATTTGTTCCTTGTTCTGTTTTACCTTACATAAGGCATGGATTTGGTGATGATCATACCTCTCTCATGGTTGATGTGGCAGTAACATTCTCTGATTTTGTATTTCAAATGCTTTTGGATTATCTTAATAATGAAATTTTCTAGTTCAAAAATTGGAGGTGTTACAATAATAGTGGCTCTGGTGTATTTTTCCTAAGAGGTGCTTTAGTTCGTTTACTAGATTAAGAATAGTGTGGACATATACTCAATGTGAATATGAATGTGATTTGACATAAGTAACTAATAGATTAAAACATTAACTATCATGAGTTAGGAACAAGGTGTTGGGTTTGTTCCACTAGATAATAATAGTGGTTCAAGTGTATTGTTCCTGAGAGGTCTTTCAAATCATTCTACTAGTTTAAAATAGTGGCTCAAGAGCATTTTTCCCTGAGAGGTATTGGGTTTTTTCCATCGAATGACAATATTAGCTCAACTTTGTTGTCCCTAAGACGTGTTGTAGATCGTTCAACCACTTTAATAATAGTAGGATTCTTGAACTCAATGTAAATAAAAATAAAAAGACTATTATCGAATTTGAATAACTATTATATTATTACATTGGTCAGTAGCAACATTTGTGCCTAATGGTGGTTTATTAGTAGCCTTTGTGTATACCACTAGTTTGGTAGCAACCTTTATGCCTACCTTTATTTTAGTTATTGCTTTTGTGCCTACTTGTGAGGTGATGAGTTGTAACACCCCAAAATTTACTACTTTTTTTTGAAAGCAGAAGCAATTAAAATAAAAATACTTAAACCAAAATCCATGAATTCTGGGGATGTTACCGCCACACTTAGTACCAAAATGGTTCTCTCCGACCGTTTCAGTACCAAGTGATAAAGCTAAAAGAAAAGAGTAATCAACTATAAATCAAACAATATATACTCAAATAAGCGTTAAACAATAATAAAACAAAAATCAGAGTGCGAAATCAAAATTTTTCGAAGGGAATAATCTTACAATCAATAAAAGATTTATTAGAAATACTCAATACAAGTAATAAATTAAAAAGGATAAATCCAATACGGAATAAATAAAAAAAGGAAATGGAATCACATAGAGATGGAAATATGGCCACAACTCTCTCGAACTTTGAGCCAAACATGCTCAACACTCAGCCCCACTGGATGTCTCACCTACCTACACAAAGTCAGAAGGACATACTACTCGTGGGAATGAGCACCACCCATGAAAAGGGTGATTAGTACGCTACGTACTGAGTAAGGTAACCGAAAACTAAGGCCAACACATAAGCACATAGAATCATACAAAACAATACTCAGCTTACACTTTCAAACCCACACATATAGTACATAAGGTCATGAAGAAATTATACCACTTATAAATGATCAAGGCCACACATAAAGTACATACTTATTCTAGATTAACTATTTAATTAATCTTTTTATCGGAAGTCGATGCACACCATGCCTTTTATCAAATCCATGTAAGTACAGGAACACCCCACTATTATTGTCGGTGGGCTGGTCACTTGCGGGACAAAGTCCATACCACTATTATTCTCTAGTGGATCAGTCACTTGCGGCACAATAGTCCATACCACTATTCTTTACCGGTGGATCGACCGGTTCCTGCTCACATGGTGTTCCATTGTAAGTAATTAGTATCTTTTAAGTGTCTTTAGCAAACTCTAGTTTGTGTTTATTGAGCTCGAGTCACCCCACTATTATTGTCGGTGGGCCGGTCTGGCCCATTCTCGTACGGTGTTCCACTGTAAGTCATTAGTGTCTTCCAACATCTTAAAAACATATATGGTTTAGTTTTTTGAGCTCGGGATCCCCCACTATTTTAGCCGATGGATTGGTCACTAGGGTAACGTACCCTACCACTATTATGCCAGTAGATCGGTCTCTAGGCTACCGCAGTACCTGGCCACTATTATGCCGGTGGATCAGTCTGGGCTCGGCTCAACATCTTCCACTTTACCTAATTAATATCTTAAGTATATTATTCAAAAGCTTTCACCACGAATCATTCTCTTTATACTTGACACATTACAAATCATAAAATTCCACCATCATAATTACACTTTAATCACCAACACACATGATAATACAAAAATTCTAAGCAACCACAACAAACCCTAATTATCAACTCAAACCCTAGTTCGGTCTCCTACGGACCCTTATATAATCTCCACATATTATTTTTCATCTAAAATGTTCAAACACCCAAATAACACTTACATTACCTTCCTTATATCCTAAATCAACCTTTCATACGTAAATTTCACTCCCATGCAAACTTTACACATCCCATGCAACCTCTCGAACTTTTCATACAAACCCTAAATCCCATGTAATCATTAACTCCCATGCAAAACCCTAACTCCACCATGCAAACCCTAATACCACCATACAACCATTAATACCACCATGCAACTATTAATACCACCATGCAAACCCTAATACCTCCATGTAAACCCTAATACCACTATACAACCATTAATACCACCATACAAAACCCAAGATTACGTCATACAAAACCCTAAATTCAATCCACATAAAACCAAAGATTCATCCCTACCAAACCCTAAAATAGATCCTCTCATACAAAACCATAAATTAGATTTTCCCATATAAAACTATAAATTATATTCTCCCACACAAAACCATAAATTAGACTCTACCAAATATAACCATAAATTATATTCACCCACACAAAACCATAAATTAGATTCTCCTATATAAAACCATAAATTATATTCTCCCATATAACACCATAAATTGGATTATCCCATACAAAACTATAAATTAGATTCCCCTATATAAAACCATAAATTATATTCTCCCACACAAAACCATAAAATCATAAATCAGATTCTCCCACACGAAACCCTAAAATTATCCATTTTATTCTTCCACTCATGAATCATTAAAGTAATTAGGTCAACATCTTTCCCCGTCCTCCTTTTTCGTCCTTTCTCCCACACAAACCACATCAACACCCTCACATGCATGTCTTATAGGGTCACAACACATATCATCACATACACATAGTACACATGCCATATAAAAACATACTTCAACTCCACGTCATACAATATACAACATAAATAATAATGATAAACAGATGATACATACCATGTGAAGCACATAATGCATATAAGCACACAAAAGGCCTTAGCACCCCTTACCTAAAACGACACCGATCTTGGAGCACGCTCCTATACCTCCTTAGGGCTTTGACTGGTTTTACCTATTATGAGGGAAAAGCTAAAATTAGACTCCCTCCTATCAAAAATACTATTAATCACTAACCTAATATAAAACTAGGGCTTTGATAAAATATTAAAATAATAATGGCAAAAATACCAAGAATAATATCAATATTAATATTAACAAGAATAATAAAAAATAGTAACAATAACAATAAAAAGGACATTACTCAAAAACATTGAGAAATAAGGGCTTCAGCCCCTTTACTAAAATAATACTAATAATAATAATATGAGTAAAATAAATAACCAAATTTAGTAATAATAATAGTGATGACATAATAATAATAATGATAAAAACCATAATAATATTGTAATAATAATAATAATCATAATGGTAATAATAGTAAGGATAATATTTGAAGATAAAAAGAAGTAGGGTTTCCACCCTACATTGAGTAATAATAACTTAATAAATAATAATAACATTAATAAGAATAAATACTAATAATAATAAAAATACTAATAACCCTAATAATAATAAGACAAAATATTTATAATACTATTACTAAAATTTAAAATAAGCACAATAGGGTTTCAGCCCTATAAAAAATAATAATATATGCTAACACTTGAATATAATAATAATAATAGTAATAATACTAATAGTAGTAGTAATAATAATAATAACAACAACAACAACAATAATAACATTATTAACAACACTAATGGTAAAATAGTTGTATTAATAATAATGGAATAAGAATAATAGAAATTCGAAATAGGAAATAATAATTATTATTATTATACTTATAACATATTAATATTAATAATAGTAATAATAGAAATAATAAGGGTAATAGTGCTAAAATCAAATTAAAAATTAAAATAGGGCTTCAGCCCTCAACAGAATAATAATATAAACATTAATATTAATAACAATAATAATACATATTAAAAATGGAAATAATAATAATAATAATAAGATTTATATTAGAATAAATGAAATAAAACAATTTAAGGCTTGTAAAAATAGGGAAAAGGGTTGAGAGGGTCTAGGGTTCAACCTTAGGCTGGTGGGGATAGGCGGCACCGGCGGTGGTGCACAGCGGTGGCGGCGGCGACCAGAAAAAGAGAAGAAAAAGGAAAAATTTGAATGCTAGGAAAAAAATAGGGAGAATAGAGGTGGAAGTTGGGTTGTTTAAGAACACTTAGAGGGAGAGGAGCAGAATGGAGGTGGCGGCTAGAGCTGGCAATCGGGCGGGTCGGGTCACTATCGGATCGGGTAATATGATAATCGGGTCATATCGGTTTCGGATAATTTCGGATCATTTTGTCTGGTCGGGCTGGGTCGGGTTTGATTCGGATCGACTCAGTATCGGATAATCTCGGGTCATTCTAAGCTCTCGGGTCGGGTCTGGTTGAGATCGGATGGACTCGGATTCGGATAAATTTGGGTTGTTCTAATTTCGGTTCGGGTTCGGATCAGGCTCAGTTGAGTTTCAATTATTATATTTTCTGGTCGAATTTAGATTGGATTTAGGTCATTTCATATTTGAGCCATGCTTGTGTCATTTTCTTTCTTTCTTTTTATTCCAAGATATTATTAAAAGCTAATTATTTTGAGATCATTTATTTTAATTTATCTTATTCAATTAAAAGTGAATTATTATATTAATTGTTTTGGGGCCTTAGAATTTTTTGTCATTATTTTATCTTTGGAGATATATCTGACATTTCAAATTTAAAAGTTTTCAAATCATATCACTTTTCTTTTTATATTAAGGTATAACTTATAATTCAACTCCATTATTAGCTTGGTCATATTGAGTTCTAGTATTATTTTAAGTTTATATTATATTTATATCTTATACGCTCCTTACATGATATTAACTTATAATAGTCATTGATAATTGATAATAAATGAAGACTTCTAAGGTTGTACTTATCATATTATTTTTAAAAGAGATTGATCACATCATATCAACATAATTTTAATAAATATAATAATAATAATAATAATACAAAAATAATGATAACAATAATAATAGTAATCAATGAATATCAATTATGGCAAAAAAAATAATAACAACAGCATATTAGTTTTTTTATTATATATTTTGATTAGATCATATCAAGCTAAATAAGATAAAAATTAGATAAAGTAAGTAATAATGACTATTATTGACAAAAGACCAACTAATATTGACTTTTTACTATTTAACAATGTTGATGTAATAAAAAATATTAATCTTCAATTTTTATAATGAATAACTAACATTCTCATTGTAGATTTTTCCTACTTTCCTATGATGTTGTAGGTGTTATATTGCAAGGTATGGATGTATAGATATTAACATATAGTGTTCAAGGCTGCACTGTTATTATCTTATGGTACTAGATAGAATAATGGAAGTGAACTAATATTTAAATGGCATAGTAGTGTTATTCCTTTTTTTTTCTCTACTTTTATTTTTATTGGTATCAATGAATATTGTATTTGTATATACATAAGTGATATAAATTTTATGAAAGTATATTGTTTCTAGATTTTGATGTAAGTGCTAGTATGGATTAGTTGCACATCTATATTATTTCATGTTTTATGAAGTTTTAAAAATTTTGAGTTATGGGTTAATGTTAATTTTTGGGTAGTACCAAGTTGAATCTTTATAGATTTATAATTTGTTAGATAATATCAGATTTCGGATAAATAATGGATCGGGTCGGGTCATTTTGGATTTATAGTTTTTCGGGTTATATCGGGTTTCGGGTGAATAGCGGGTCGGGTCGGGTTTATTTCGGGCTTATGATTTCTCGGTTATATCGGATATCGGATATGTATCGGATCGGGTCGGATAGGTTTTGGGCTTTTAATTACTCGGATAAAATCGGATCGGATTTCGGACGGATCGAGTCGGTATTCGTCGGATTTTTCGGGTCGGGTCAACTTTTGCCAGCTCTAGTGGCGGCGCAAGGCGGCGATGGTGGTGGCCGAATGGAGAAGAAGGAGAGAAAGAGAGGAGGAGAGGGAGGGAGAGGAAAAGAAGGATAGGTGAAGGTAGAGGATGGTCTGCAGAATAATTTGAGAGGTAAAAGAAGTGGTGGAAGCGGCGGAGGAGGTGGCTAATGGTGGTTCGAAGGGCGGCGGTGGCAGAAAATGGTTTGGTTGAGGATAGAACTTTGCATAGCCGGGATGGCTCATGCAGGAAGAATCAAGGGAGGAGGAAGGCACAGTTAGCTAGGGGCGGTGTAAGGAGTGCACGGGTGGTCAGAACGAGTGGCGGTGTTGGCCGGAGGCGGCAGAAGTGGAGTCTAAAGGGGTGGTGGCATGAAGGAAGGCATTTTTTGAAATTGAGCCAAAAACTTGACTCAACGCTACTATAGGGTGTATTTATAGGCTTGAAAGGAAGTTAGGGTCGAAGGGAAAGTGGGGGAGTGGTAGGCAGGAGTGGGCACCGGCCAACGAGGACAGCCGACGCACTCCACGATCGTGGTCTGCAAGTGGCCAGGGGAGAGGGAGATCGTGCGAGGAATGGGAGAGTGGTTGGGTCAAAAGGGTCGGTGAGTCAGGGGGAAGAGAAAGGGATGAAAATAGTCGGTCAATAATGCATAACCGGTGGTGAAAATCTAGGGCAGGCGGCTGTGTAGGTGTAGGTGCAGGTGTTCGACGTCGACGGGGGATGGAAGGAAGGAAGAAGAAGAAAGAAAAAAGCGGATGGACCGGCGGTCCAGAACAAAAGAAAGAAAGGAAAAAGAAGGGAAGAATCGGGCGGTCGGGGGTGATGAGGGGGGAATTAAATGAAACGCGGTGTCTTGGGGGAAAAAGAAGCATGACGCGGCGCTTAGGGGGGAAGAAAGGTAAAGAACGGCACAACGGACTAGGCCGTAGAAGGGAGAAGAAAAGCAGGGACGAATGGGCCGCATAACGTAGCCCAGTCGGGAGAATAGGAAGAAAAGAAAAGGAGAAAAAGAAAAAAAAAAAAAGAAAAAGGAAAAAGGGAAAAAAAAGAAAAGAGAAAATTAATTAGGTTGATTAAATTAATTAGGATATTTCAGATACTTAAAAATAAAAATATTTAAATAAAATAATATTTAAATCCCTTTTTAGGCTAAATTAGGATTTTTAAAAGATTTTCCATAAATTCCATTTTAATTACAAAACAACCTAATTTTCTCCAATTAAATTATTTATAAAATTAATATTAATTTGAAAATATATTATCCTTATTATTTTAAATAAAATAATTTATTTAATTAATTTTTAAAATGAAATCCTTAATTAGCTAAAATACCCAAAACTTTTCTAATAAAAATTATTTATTATTTTATTCTTGAATAGCCTTAATTAATTCCCTTTTATTATTGTAAAAATAATTTATTCAATTAATTATCATAATAAAACCTCATTTAAATATAATTTTAAAATTAGAAATTTTTGGGGCATTTCATGAGTTGTTATTGATCTGTATTTTTTAACCTAGCCATGTTATGAGATTTATAAGTATTGATAATGAGGTATGTGATCTATTGTCATTGTCTTTGTTTTATGTTGATGTTTTTTCTCATTATACTTCAAAGGGAATCTCTTGGATGTTCAATTAGTAAGCTTCAATTAATTCTAGATAAATGAGTATTCATAGTATATGGCTTTGGTGGTATGTGAATATATGAATGATTATCATATTTTAATTGGCGCATGTACATTTTGATATTTTATACCATGTATTATTGTGATACCTTGTATATTTTCCATGTTGGATTTTCATATTGGTTTAATATAAAGGATTCTTAGTATCGTTGTACTGAAAGGTTCCCTTCATGGGCACCTTCTTATTCAATGGGTAGTAATTTTTGCAAGTCAACTTTCGAGTTTAGTCAAAAGTTGGTAGTTAGGTTTGAGAGACTAGGGCTATCCCATTCCTTTTGGTATATTTAATTTTGGTTGTATTTAGTTGCTTGTGTCCCCCTATTCTTTCTCTCTTTTTGGGTTTTGTAATCACTGGTGTTGCTTTTACATAGCATAATATATATCAGTTGTATTCTTTATCTATTTCTTGTAATCACGACATTAATTTAAGAGGAGTAATGATTTTAACCTTAGCGTTTGGTATGAGAATGGTAGATGAAATCTCACTTGAACCAAGTGTCGCAATAACACTATTTGTTTTTATTGTCTTAACTTCCGTGATTAACTCATTAACATAAAATTTTCAAGTCCTAAAAAACATGTTACATCAATGGGTTTTAAAAACTCTACAAAAAAGTTTAATTTATCCTACCCATTCAATTCACCCCACCTCCTCTTGAGTTTGATGCAAAAATAAAAACTACTATCAAAGTAAATTATTCTCACAAATATTCATCTCCATAGAATTCCAATATGATAATTATAAAGAGATGAACTCCAAGTATCTCTCAAAATTACCCTACACAAACTAAATGGATCCCTTAAGACACATGAGATGGTAGTGGAATTTAACATCCTTACATCATCAAGGGACTAAAAATGAAGGTTGAAGAGCAAGAATATCAAAATGAAAGTAAGGATGAAGTTGACAATGATATTTCTAAGAAGATTGAGAAATTACTTCAACAAAAAGAAAGAAACAATAATAAAAAAAAAAAGGGGGGACTTCTTTGGCAAAGGTAAATTTTCTAACACCACTACTAAGAAAACATCTAACAATTCAAATTATTTCAAGTGTTGTGAGTTAGCTTGTAAGATACATGATTGTCCTTTATTACAGAAAGAAAAGGCAAAGAGCAAATGTGATAAAGTCTAGGAGTACAAAATAAGCATGATTACATAAGTATATGGAAATTCTATGAAGAAGAAGAATATAAGGGTTAACATCATCAAACAAATATTTTTCTAACAATGCAATAAAAGAATCTATCCATAGAGCAAACCTAAGAACAGTTGTCCAATAAGAGCCACAAACTAATCACTAATAATACCCTTCTATGTTGATTAGTTAAAGGTGTTGAATCTAATAATTAAGACTCTTAGGTAAATTTACTTGAACTCAAAGCCAAAATTCTATCACTCTCTAAGAAAATACTAATAAAATTGCTTGATTATGAAATTGATGAATGTATATATTTGGGTAATGCATTTTATGACTCAGAAGTTGATTTTAAATTGTCACTAAATCAAAATTACTTATGAAAAAATTGTTCTGAATAATTAAGGACTGTTCTAATTTAGAAGTGAAAATCATGTTTTGAATTCTATTATGCATGAACTTAATATTGATATTCATGTTTTAAGACAAGGGTGCAAAATTTTTTTATTCTTATAGCATATTCTCCACTAACTAGCATTACCTCACATATTCACTGTGAAAAGAAGATTAAAGTAGTAACAAATAAACTAAAAGAGCTAGAAAATATCTAGGAAAAATAAAAGTTCCTACCAAAACTCACCTTCATATACTAGACTTGGAGAAAGAACGTGAAAGAGCGAAAATGGTATTTCATATACTTACAAAGCTACAATGAAGAGTTGATAAAGGAAGTAAATAAACTTAAGAATTGCTTTCAAGACAAAAAAAATATTGAATGAAAAATGGCTATGAAGTTAGAAAGCACTAAACCTAATTTGTAAACAAACAAGCAATATTGACTAAAAAAAAGGTTTAGGGTTTAGTATCCAAATAATTAGTTCTTTGATCAATGTTAGAACCAACTCAAAAATAGATCAAAGAGCAAATACATTAACTAAATGCACATAATATGAGATACAAATATGTTGGCATGCTTAATATTACTATATGCATGTTTTGTGGTAAAAATGGATATTATAAGACAAACTATGACAAATTGAAATATGCTCATTATAGAAGTAGTAGGTCTATCAAATAAATTTGGATTAGATAAGATTTATTAGCTGTTATAACCAATCAAAAGGAATCCAAGCAAGCTTGTGATTCTTAAATCAAAGAAGTAATCATTTTTTTAGAAGGTATAGTGAAGGGGAACAACCATTAGTACCTATATAGTGGTTGTTTAAGGCACATGACTAGAGATTCTACATGATTCCTCTCACTAAAAACCTATGATGTTGGATGTGTGACCTTTGGAGATGACAAGAAGGGAATGGTCACTCACATTGGAAAACAAGGTAAGTTACTTACAGATTTCATAAACAATATTCTTTCAGTTAAAGGTTTAAAGTACAACTTATTAAGCATCTCTTACTAACACATCTAAAAGTATAATAATATTGCAAGGAGTTAGATAAAATAATATTTTTAGCTAATCTCTCTCTAATGTTTTTAAACAAAATTACATGTATGAGTGTTATGCATGATTATTTATGATTTTGTTATAAGATGTTAGGACATGTGAATCATATACTTCCAAATCCAAAAACATTTTAAGTACACCAAGGTGGCTCAAACTCATTAAGATTAACTTCTGTGAACCTACAAGAATAAGAAGTTATGGTGGAAACATGTTTTTTTTTTATGATAGGTGATTATTGTTCTAGATTCATGTGGATTACCTTATATGGTTCAAAGGAAAATCCATTTGTTGAATTTTTCCTATGGTTAAAAAAGGATGAAAATAAAAGAAATCATCAATTCACCTCAACTCATTTAGATCATGGCATTGAATTCGACAATGTTAACTTCATAAACTTGAGTAGGGATAAAGGGAATATAACACAACTTTTCATCCCCTAGACATTTGCAACAAAATAGGGTTTCTAGGAATAAAAAATATGATCTTAGATGACATGGCAAGGAGAATACACTACGAAAGTGGTTTACTAAGAAACTTATGGGCTTAAGCAATAAACACAGTGATGCATAGTGGAATCAATGGGTTGGTGAATGAGTAGTTTTATGGATTAATTAAATAAAATTAATGTGATTAAAGGCTATATGGTGGGAATACAAATGAAGAAATGCATATAGTTATTATTCAAACAAATTTTAAGTCTTATATAGATAACTCCCAAAAATCTCTAATAGAAAAAATATATATAGTAAACTTCACTAGATAGCTATATACAAGTTTACATTGAAAACATATTGAGGGTTTCTAAGTTGTTATTCATATATAATCAAACAAATAGAAAAAAAACTCACACTAACAACATGATTTATTAAAACTCAAATTTTACTATCATAAGATAATAATGTGAGTTTATATGGGATATTTATATGCTAATATTCACCTCCTCCCATAACCTCCTCAATAATAAAATAAAATAAATTTAAATAAGATAAAAAAACATTTAAGTAATAAATCATTATTTATGTAAATAGTATTTGTGAATATTAACTTACTAAATCCTAAGATAATAATAAACAAATCCTAGCAAAATCTTCATAAGATAAAATACATCCTAAGATTAAAGATAAGTTATATATAACTTGTTAACAATTAAGGAAAATAATTAACTAACTAATATATAAACAAAAGTATCAAATAAGTAAATAACAACTTAAGTAATGAATATGAAAAGATAATGGTGACCCTAATGCTAATCGTGACACACTTTATCTAATCGAAACTAAAAAATTCAACTTGACATGTGTACAGTAAAATGAACATAGCTTTGTATAAAAAATTTAAATTTGAGATCCTAAAAAAAAAATTTAACTCATAATTTAATAAGATTTTCAATGAAATCCATATTTAATGGTACATAATTTTCTTCAAAAATCAACATTTGCTTCTTTCCGGTGTGATTTATAAGTCAATCTTAAAGTCTTGAAAAGCTCTTCAATTATTCTCCCCTTGTTCATAAAATTTTAATCTCAAATTTGCTCGTTGAATTAATATTTAAATGATCTTGATCAAATATTCAATTAAACTAAGTTTTGTTTAATGAATTTTGAAACAAAAACATTTTTTTATTAAATCTTGAATCAATTAGTCTTCTTAGATCATTGAAGTACTTAGAAGATCTTCAAAATTGAGCTCTTATGCCAAATTGGTGCATAGCAAAGTTGATGTTTTAGTGAATTGGTGATTTTATCGATGAATTAAATAAAATTTATGTGGTTGATGGTTATAGGGTAGAGATATGGATGATGAAAAATATAAAGTAATTCTTCAAACTAACTTCTAAAGTCTCACATAGATTACTTTCAAGGAATATTTAATAATAAAAAAACACAATAAATTTTATTACATAATTCTATACAAATTCACACAGGAAATATATAGAAGGTTTCTAAATTGTCATTCACAGATATCTAACAAAATAAAGAACTCAACAAGAAAACATGTTTTATTAAAACTCAAATTCCACTATTGTGACAAAATAATGGAAGTTTACTTGGGATATTTATATGCTAATATCCACCTCATCATATAAAATCCTTACTATTAAGATAAACTAAACATAAATAAGATAAAAAACTATTAATTAATGAATCGATATTCAATTAAACAGTATTTATAACTAGTAACTTATGATGAATAAATATTTATACTCTTTTCATCTTAGTTTTGGTCTTTTATTTGAATAATATATGAGAAAAATATAATTGTGTTTAAGTGATAATAATATCATATATTTACTTATTTCATCTTAGTATAATTTTATTTATATATTAAGAAAAGGAGGTTGTAAAAAGGACCTAGCCCAAAGGACCAAAGGTTGGACAACCCAAGATAAAGGTCGAAGGAGTGTAACACCCCAAAATTCACTACTTTTTTTAAAACGAATAAATTACAATAGAAATATTTAAATTAAAACTCGTGAATTCAAGGAATGTTACCGCCACACTTAGTACCAAATCGGTTCTCTCCGACCGTTTCTGTACCAAATGCTAAGGCTAAAAAAAAGATTAACGGTTAAACTCAAACCAAAAGTTCATGAAAGAACTCGAAAGATCATACATTAAAAATCAGAGTACGCATAAAAGATTATTATTCAATCATAGGATAGAAATCAAAGTGCGAAATGAAAATTCCTTGGAAGAAATATTCTTGCAACCGATAAAAGGTTTATTTCAAATATTTAATATGAGGTAATAAATCAAACAGGATAAATCCGATACAAGGAGAAATAATAGAAATAAATAAGATACAAGAAGAGTGGATCCGACCACACTACTCTCGAACTTTGAGCCAAAACATGCTCAGCACTCAGCCCCGCCAGATGTCTTGCCCACCTGCACAAAGTCAGAAGGGCATACTACTCGTAGGAATGAGCAGCACCCATGAAAAGGGTGATCAGTACGCTACGTACTAAGTAAGGTAACCAAGGACTAAGGCTAACACATACGCACATAAATAATGCAAAACAATAATAGAGCATAAGAACAACATGATGACCATCCAAGTAAAAGTACAAAGGCCCATATATTATCTGATTCAATTACTTAATTAATCTCTTATCAGAACTCAATTCACACCATGCTTTTTATCAAATCCATGCGAGTACAGGAAGACCCCACTATTATAACCGGTGGGCCAGTCACACATAGAGCATCATGCCCTAACCACTGTTATTATCGGTGGATCGGTCACATATAGGATAAAACCCTAACCACTATTCCTTACTGGTGGATCGGTCTCGTTCCTACTCACATGGTGTTCCACTATAAGTAATTAGTATCTTTTAAGTCATAGCGACTCTGGTTTGTGTTTATTGAGCTCGAATCACCCCACTATTATAACCGCTGAGCCGGTCACATATAGGACACCATATCTTGACCGCTATTATAACCGGTGGATCGGTCGCACATAGGGTAAAACCCTAACCACTATTCCTGACCGGTGGATCGATCTAGACCTAGCTCAATGATCTTCCACTTTAAAAGATTAGTGTCTGAAATATTTTATTCAAAAGCTTTTGCCCTGGACATGCATGAATCATCACACATCACAAATCATAAATTCTACCATCATAATTACACTTTAATCACCATTTATACATGATACAACAAAAACCCTAAGCAGCCACACCAAACCCTAATTAACCACAATAAACCATAGTTAACCACTCCAAACCCTTTTTAACCATAACAACCATAATTAGCCATTCCAAACCTTAATTAACCACAACAAATCATAATTAGCCACTCCAACCCTATTTAATCACAACAACCCAGAGTTAATCACTCTAAACCCTAATTCAGTCTCCTCCATACCCTTATAATGCTCCACGTACTATTTTCCGTCCAAAATAGTTCAAACACCCAAATAACAATTGCATTACCTTCCTTACATCCCAAATCAATCTTTCATATGTAAACTTCACTCTCATGCAAACTTTACCCATCCCATGCAATCATTAACTCCTATGCAAAACCCTAACTCCACCATGCAAACCCTAAGACCGCCATACAACCATTAATACCACCATGCAACCATTAATACCACCATGCAACCCTAATACCACCATGCAAACCCTAATACCACTATACGACCATTAATACCACAATGAAACCCCTAATACCACCATATAAACCCTAACATCCTTATACGACCATTAATACCACCATGAAAACCCTAATACTAATACCACCATGTAAAACCCAAGATTCCATCATATAAAACCCTAAATTCAATCCACATAAAGCCAATGATTTATTCGTACCAAACCCTAGGATAGATCATCTCATACAAAACTATCAATTAAATTCTTCCATACAAAACCATAAATTATATTCTCCCATATAAAACCATAAATTATATTCTCCCACAAAAAACCATAAATTAGATTCTCCCATATAAAACCATAAATTAGATTCTCCCATTTAACACCATAAATTGGATTCTCCCACACGAAAACCTAAAATTATCCATTTTATTCTTCCACTCATGAATCATTAAAGTAATTAGGTCAACTCACCTCCCTTGGTCAACCTCTTTCCCCGTCCTCCTTTTTCATCCTTTCTCCCCATACAAACCACATCAACACCCTCACATGCATGTCTTATAGGGTCACAACACATATCATCACATACACATAGTACACATGCCATATAAACACACAAAAATATACTTCAACTCCACATCATACCATATACGAAATAATTAATAATGATAAACATAGGATACATAGCATGTGAATCACATAATGCATATAAGCACACAAAAGGCCTTAGCACCCCTTACCTGAAACAACACCAGTCTTGGAGCACGCTCCTACGCCTCCTTAGAGCTTTGACCAAATAATAACATACTAATAAAAATAACATTAACAAAATTCTAACTCTGCTAAAGATATAGAAATAATAGAAATATTATAAAAGTTGATAATATATGGTTAAATACTTTACCCTAATAATAATAATGATACTAAAAATAATATCAATGAGAATATAAATAAGAATAATAATAATAGTAACAATAATAATAATAAAAAGAACATTATTCAAAAACAAAGTAAAATAAATGCTTCGGCCCCCTTTACCAAAATAATACTAATAATAATACTAGTAAGATAAATAACAAAATTTAGTAATAATAATAATAATGAAATAGTAAAAATAATAATAATAATAATAACAATAATAATAATAATAATAATAATAATAATGATGATGATGATGATAAAAAAACTAATAGTAAAGTATTTGTAATACTAATAATGGAATAATAATAATAACAATAATAATAATAATAATAGTAATTCGAAATAGGAAATAATAATAGTAATTATACTTATAACATATTAATATTAATAATAGTAATAATGGAAATAATAAGAGTAATAATGATAAAATCGAAATAAAAATCACAATAGGGCTTCAACCCTCAACATAAATAATAATGAAAACATTAATAATAATAATAATAATAATAATAATAACAATAATATATATTAAAAATATAAATAATAATAATAGTATTTATATTCAAATAAATGTAATAAATTAGATTAAGGCTTATAAAAATAGGGAAAAGGGTTGAGAGGGTCTATGGTTCAACCTTAGGCTGCTGGGGATAGGGGCACCAGCGGTGGTTCACAGAGGCGGCGGCAGTGGCCGGAAAAAGAGAAGAAAAGGGTATAAGTTGAATGCTGGGAAAAAGATAGGGAAAATTAAGGTGAGGTATGGGGTGTTTAGGGTTCCCAGGAGGAGAAGGACAGAATGATAGTGGTGGCGCAGCCAAAGGTGGCGGCGCATGGTGGCAGTGGTGATGGCGGAATGGGAGAGAAGAAGAAAGAGAGAGGAGGAGAGGGAGAAAGAGGAAAAGAGAGGTAGGGGAAGGTAGAAGGTGGCCTATTGAACATTTTAGAAGGTGAAAGAAGAGGCGGCAGCGGTGAAAGAGGTGGTTAAAGGTGGTTCGAAGGGTGGCGGAGACAGAAAAATAGGTTGATCGGGAAGGCTACTTCGCACAGCCGGGGTGGCTCGTGCTGAAAGAATCGAGGGATATGGGATGTTTGGCTAGCTAGAGGGCGGTGCAAGGAAGATTTTGGTAGGCAGATATTTAAATAATAATAATAATATTTAAATTAAATACTATTTAAATTCCTTTTTAAGCTAAATTAGGATTTTTAAAAGATTTTTCATAAATTCCATTTTAATTAGCAAAATAACCTAATTTTCTTCAATTAAATTATTTATAAAATTCATATTAATTTGAAACTATTTTCTCCTTCTTATTTTAAATAAAATAATTTATTTAATTAATTTCCAAAATAATATCCTTAATTAGCTAAAATACCCAAATTTCTCCTAATTAAAAATACTTATAAATTTATTCTTAATTTATCCTAATTAATTTCCTTTTATTTTAAAAAATATTTTATTTAATTAATTTTCATAATAAAACCATATTTAAATATAATTTTTAAAATTAGAAATTTTTGGGGCATTTCACGGAGGCCAAGATAATAAAAAATAAAGAAGAAGAAGAAGAGAGAGAGAGAAAGAGAGAGACAGAGAGACAGAGATAGAGAGAGAGAGAGAGAGAAGGAAACATGGTGCAAGAAACATAGAGAAAGTCAAGGGCAATAAAAAAAAACAAACAAACAACGACCATAGGCTTAAGAGAGAGATATATATTGGGACACAGGGAGGCCTAAGAAAGTAGAGAAGTGGGGTGGTAAATGAATGAGGTGATATTAGGATAAAACAACATGAAAACTGAGAATAAAAAAAAGAATAAAAAAAGGATGGTGATGGTCAATAGAGGGAGATAGGGAGAGAAGAGAGAAAAGGGCATAAAGTTCGAGGAGAACATAAGAAAAAGAAGATGTAGAAAGAATAGATGGCATAAGAAGAGGAAGCCAAGACAAGTAAGAAAAAAAGGGTCACGAAGGCCAAGGACAAAAAGAGAGAGCTACAGAAGAGAAACAATGCCAAAAAAAAATGTTCAACCTCATTGGCTATCCGAGTATAGTGTTATTTTATTTTTTGATTTTAAATCTGAAGTGTTTTAATTTTATATTCAAATATTCTCATGTTCAATATTTTTTTTATATAATTTTATATTATTTATTTAATTTAATTATTTTAGTATAATTAATAGAATGTTCTAAATTTATTTTACTAAGGATATAGTAAAACTCTATTCTTTATAGTGAGAGATTAATTGATTGCTTGGTTAATAGATTACTCTATGTATTTTATGCTATTGTTCTATATTGTGCCTAATTAATAGACCGATCACCTTTAATTAGCATTTAACAAATTGAGAAAATATGTGATAGTTGATTTTCCACTTTGAATTAAATAACATAAAAAGAAATTGAATGGCTGATGAGAACAATTACATAATTTCTATAATAGGAAAGTATAAATAATTAAATGAACCTAAAACATTATCTGTTATTTAAATCATTTGACTAGAGTTAGCAGAACTGATAATTTATGATAGGACTACGTAACTCAAAAAAATACATTAGTTGAATATTCCTGTTGGCACATAGATAGTAATTGATAAGAGTAGGTAATTAATTAATTAGTTAGTATAATTAGATAGTGATAGATCCGGATTCATTGGTAGCTTTTATTAATTAATTTTATTATGTTATATTTTGTTTGATTATACATTAGTTTAATTTAGTTGATTTAAAATGTTTAGTCTAGAATTAGTTATTTCATTATTTAATTTTAATCTTCTAGGCCTGATTAGAGTAATTGGAGTTTTGTGGTATTATTTAGTCTCTGTAGGATGATAATTCGGTACCTATTGTACCCTATAGTATCTGCTACAGCTATACTTGATAATAGGTATATTTAGCGGACATCATATTTTTGGCGTTGTTCTCGAAGACTAATTTAATATCCCTAAACCCAAAAATTGAAATCTTGATCTAATAATATGATATATATTTTTTTTCTTTTTATTGTATTTTCTAAATTTACTCTATCTTCTTGGTCTTTTATATTCCTGTATTAGTATAGGTTACTAGTTCATGATCCGAAGTAATCTCATAGAATTGGTAGTCTTGGATTTAGATATTGACAAAAAGTTTCATAAATTAAGAGCACATTTAAAAATTATTGTCACTACAAAAAAAATTCAACAAATGACTTATGGGGAGCAAAATCAACTATAGCAAGTTAAGAGATCATTGAAAGACTATACTACCTTTAGTATTGCAGATTCAGGATCAAGCATTAGAAGACCAATGTTTGAGGTACATAACATTGAGGTTAAGCCTACGATTATTTAGATGATACAAACTTCGGTCCAATTTGGAGTTACACCTAATGATGACCACATGCTTATATTACCACTTTAATTGAAATTTTTGATACTATTAAAACAAATGGTGTTTCCAGTGTTGCTATTAGAATTAGATTATTTCCATTCTCATTACATGATAAGGCTAAAAGTTGGTTAAATTCTTTAGTACCTGGTTCTATTTCAACTTGTGATGAATTAGTGGAGTTATTTCTTTCTAAATTTTTTCCACCTATAAAAATGGCTAAGTTAAGAAATGACATCACCACTTTAATATAAAATGATCTAGAATCACTATATGATGCATGAGAATAATTGAAGGAATTATTAAGGAAATTCCTACACCATGGCTTGTCTATTTGGTTACAAATGCAAATATTTTATAATGGTATCTCTACTACTTACCATTCTATACTAGATGGAGCTGTAGGAGGTACTATTATGAATAAGACTCAAAACAGAGTTTATGATTTTATTGATGAATTATCCTTGAATTCCCACCAATGGCATTCTAAACATGCTCTAATACAAATGAATGCAAAAATTCACTCTATAGATTTCATCACAGCATTAGAGGCTAAAATGGATTTAATTAGCAAGAAATTGGATAATCAAGCAGTGTTTCATGTATGTAGATTCAAGTAAATGTATCTATTTGTGAGTTATATGGTATAAAACACTTTAGCACAAACTGTCAAGTAGGTAATCCTTTTCAACCATCTTTTGATCAAGTTAGTTATATTGCTAACAATGTAGATAGGTAAAATAATCCTTATTCAACTTGTATAATATAGGGTGGAGAAATCATCCAAACTTCAGTTATAGAAACAATAATCTGATAAAGCCCCTTGGGTTCCCACCACAAAGACGTATGTCACTTGCTCCAATGTCGCCTCAACAACCATAGAAACCTTCCTTAGAAGAGATGATGATTAGCATTGTTGAGATATGTTTCCATAAATAAGAAGCCTCAATCAAGCACTTGGAAGCACAGATTGGGTAATCAACTAATTCAATATTTGGAAGGGCATCTAACAAATTGCCAAGCAATATAGTGAAGAACCTAAAAGAGCAAGTGAATGTTATATCATTAAGGAGTGGGAAGATGTTTCTTTCTTCTTCTTCGAGTGAGATCTTTAGAGAGGAGTAGAGTGTATTATATTGATAAATAGAATATTTCTCTTTATAAGGTTAAAGATTTTAGGTTAGATCTTAGCCACCATATAAATGCAATAAAGAAATCAACTCAAACAAGTGGAGTTCATTGAAACTTTTGATGATTTTTCCATTACTTGAGACCATAGAAAGATCTTAGTTTTGTAGAATATTATGTTTTGATGATCTTCCACATAAAATATGGTATCAAATCATGGTTTATTGTGTTGCTAACTCAAATGTAGAATTCCACTCAATATAAGCCATGTTGGAAGTTCTTGTAAGATTCTTGATTCTCTTGATTGAATCCTTTGAATCTTGATGAATTTTTTTAAAAAAAATAAAACAAAATCTGCATTTTTTATGTGTCCTTGAATGTGATAACATAATCTTTCATGGTTCTTGGAATAACCTTGATTGTTCTTGCATGAAAGGTTTAACCTAGTTTGGAAAAGTTCATGCGTGTAATGTGTGTAGAATTATGTGTGGTTTGTGTGGTTTTTAAATGTTTTGAATTTTTATTTTTTGAATGAAAATTTGCATCCTTAAGTTTCCTTTATTATTTTATGATCATGTGTGGTGACCATTGGTTGGTATTGGAATCGATTAACTATACATGATATGTGAAAGTTTACTTGGTTTAAATGTTTAGATAATTAGGGTGTGTGTGTTTTATTTTGGTTTTTAATCATGTATTTTTGGTATTTGAGTGTTTGAATGTTGAGTATCCTTATCTAGTAGAGTGAGTGCATATTAATAGGCTATTTTATCCTACATGAACTTATACTTGTAGGGTTCAAACGTTTACACAAAAGTTTAAGGGTTTTCAAAGTGAGTTTTTGGAACTTGTTGAGTTCTATATTAAGAATTTAGCAAGATAAGTGTTTAAATGTACTTATTTTTGTTGTGTGACTACTAGACTTACTTTCTTATTGTATATTGGATTCATTTTACTTAGAACTTTATGTAATAAGCGAACAAAAATTACATTATAGAGTTGGGTTGTCTCGGGTATAATCAACCAAAACAAAAACCTAGTGGAATCTGAGTGTTTAGGGTTGTAATAGTCAAATGATGGAGGGGGAAAATTTTCAAGCCATGTTCAAAGCTATTGAAAAACTTTCAAACAATTTATATGCCATTAATGATCAACTTAGTTAAATTCAGATAATACAAACTCAATTACAAAAGTTAGAATCTAGATTTACTATATCAGAGTCGGTCCCAAAATATCCAAGAACAAAGGCAGATTTATGAAGACCGATTAGGAAGTGCTATAAAATCAAACAATCTATATAAGGTAAGGTATCTAAATTTAATAAAATACCATGATCAATAATATAGGAAGTGGAAATAATTGAAAGTTCCATGACTATCAACCAAAGTATAATGCATCATTTAATCTAGCTAACTAGTCTTTCCTATTAGGGTTGATCACTTTCTCTAAGATTCTTTTAATTTCCCTATTAGACAACTCAGCTTGATCATTTGACTGTGGATGATATGTCGTGGCTATCCTATGATGAATTCTATATTTCTACATGAGTTGTGGAAATAGCTTATTGTAAATGAGTACCACCATCACTAATAATTGTGTTGGGGGTCCCAAACCATGTGACAATATTCTACTACAGGGAGCAAATCACCACCCTAGAATTATTAGTTGGTAGTGGAATGGCCTCAATCCATTTAGAGACATAGTCCACTGCTACCAAAATGTACTCATTGCCAAAGGAATATGGAAATAGGCCCATAAAATCAATGCCTCATACATTAAATAGTTCAACTTTTAATATTCCTGTTTGAGGCAAGGCAGCCAAGATTCCTTTAGCCTCCTTTTTACTTTCACACCTCCACATTAGCTCATCCGCACATTATCAAAAAATGAATTGTTCATCCCAGTAGTAGTACTAGAGGTCATGGAAGAATTTCTTTAATTGTTGGTAAGATTTTTCAAAGGGTGGTATTTAGCATGCCAAGTAGTTGGCTATATCAGTGTACCAAGGTGAATGACCTTACCTAACTTTTAGGAGTTGTTTGTTAGGGAAGTCCTCTTTAATCTAGATGTGTGTCTAATTCTTGATTTACCCTTCTAGTCTAGAAATATGATCTACAATTCGAATGTGCTTTCCTTATCAGTCCTTGATCTCGACATCAAATTCCTGCAAGAGTAAGATCCATCTTAGTAATCTAGGTTTGGCATCTTCTTTGGCAAGTAAATAGTGAATAGCAGCATGGTCAGTGAATACAACCACTTTAATTCCTAAGAGATAAGATTGAAACTTATGAAATGTAAACACTACTACTTGCAACTCTTTTTCTATAATAGTGTAATTCAGTTGCACTTTATTGAGTGTTTTACTAGTGTAGTAGATGATATGGAATAACTTGTTCTTTCGTTGTCCTTAGACTGCTCCTATAGCTTAATCACTTGCATCACACATTAATTCAAATGGGAGAGTCTAGTCTAGTCCTACAATAATGGGGGCTTCGGTGAGTGCTAATTTTATTCTCTCAAAGGCTGCCTGATAGCGTTCGTTGAACTTGATTTTTCTATCCTGTTCTAATAGCTGAAAAAGGGTTTTAGTAATTTTAGAAAAGTCCTTTATGAATCTTTGGTAAAATCTAACATGTCTTAGTAAACTTCTCTCACCCTGATAATGGTAGGAGGACGTTATTCTTTGATAATCTCCACCTTCACCTTATCAACCTCTAGTATTTTCTTTGAGACTCTATGACCTAACAAAACACTTTCTTGATTTATAAAGTGGCATTTTGCCTAGTTAAGAACCAATTTGTCTCTTCACATCTCACCAACACTCTTTCCAAGTTTGTCAAGTACTCCTCAAAACTGTCCCCAAAAATAGTAAAGTCATCCATAAAAAATTCTACAATGTTCTTGTAACACCCCCAAATTTACTACTGAAAAATTTCGTTTAAGACAAAGATTTTAGCGGAAGCGAAAGAATTAAAAACCATAAACTTGGGGGTATTACCGCCACACTTAGTACCAGACCGGTTTGCTCCTACCGTTCCGATACTAAGTGCTAAGGCTAAACCAAACCATCATCAAGTAAGAGTCATCAAAACATAGGTCCATAGCTAACATAGACCATTCACGAAAACTACGAATCAACAACAGTTAAAATATCGTTTAGGAATACAACCTCGAGTACGGTTTCAAAACAATAAGCGTAGTACAAAATATAGTCAAATAAAACAGATCCCAAGGGACCCATATCCGGACCGCCTACATCACTCAAGCCAAGCCTTCCACCCCACGATTGTAACCGATCAAACCTGCATAGGAGGTCTGCTCCCCACCATTGGTGGATCATCACAGGACCCATTTAATCAAGGTAGTATCAGTATGGGTCCAATACTGAGTAAGGGCGCAGGTGCGCTAAGGCCAAGCATACAATCATACATCATAACGTACGTAGCACAATCATATAGACAACATGCGATAACCAGCAAGATAAGGTCCGAATACTTTCCGGTGGCTTATTCTTATTTCTCAATAATAATAATACGTTCATTCCACACATATTCTTTAATAGTTCGTGTGAGTGCGGGAACCCCACTATTATAGCCGGTGGAACGGTCACGAGGGCCATGCCCTGCCACTATTATAGCCGGTGGACCGGTCACGAGGGTAACGTACCCTGCCACTATTATTTGCGGTGGACCGGTCTGGCCCCGACTCACAAGGTGTTCCACTGTAAATATTCGTATCTTTCCCATGTCTTATCATTATTCTGATTAGTTCGTTGAGCACGGAATCCCCCACTATTATAGCCGGTGGAACGGTCACGAGGGTCATGCCCTGCCACTATTATAGCCGGTGGACCGGTCACGAGGGTAACATACCCTGCCACTATTATTTGCCGGTGGACCGGTCTGGGTCCGGCTCAACATCTTTCTCTGTAAGTAGTTAATGTTTTAACGTGTCTTATTCGAATGGTTTCCACCAAGGATACACATAAATCATTCTCTTTGTGCTTTACACATCACGACCAATATAGGCCCGTGTTCGTAACTACCCTTTAATCGATGATACACATGATAATGCCAAACGACTCTAAGTAGTCATAACCAACCCTAATGGTCCACACCAACCCGCGGTTAACCTCTCTCATCCCTATTATACCATAACCACCGTACTTAGCCATCCCAAACCTTAATCATCCTCAACAGTCACAATTAGTTACTCCATCCCTTCTCAATCACAATGCCCAGTGTTAATTACTCCAATCCTCCTTCCATATGATCGTTAACTCCTAATGCAAAACCCTAATACCGCCATATTAACATTAATACCACCATACAATCCATAATACCACCATGCAACCCTACTACCACCATAAGTCATTAATACCACTATACAATTGTTAATACCACCATACGAATATTAGTACCCCCATACATTCCATAGCACCAACATGTACGCCCTAATACCACCATAAGTCATTAATACCACTATACAATCGTCAAAACCGCCATATGAATATTAATACCACCGTACAACCCTAATACCACCATGCGAACCCTAATACCACCATATAAACCCTAATACCACCATACAAACCCTAATACCACCATACAACACCAATACCTCCATAAAATTACAAATAACATCATATAACATTAATGCCTCCATAAAATCACAATTACCACCATACAACATTAGTACCTCCATAAAATCACAATACCACCCTACGATAATTTTACCACCATACAAACCCTAATGCCGCCATGCAAACTCTAATACTCCCATACGAATAATTATACCACCATAGCACATTAATACCTCCATAAAATCACAATTAACATCGTACCACATTAATACCCCCATAATTCACAAATACCCCCATCCAACATTAACGCCTCCATAAAGTCACCATACCACCATTCGAACACGAATACCGCCATAAGCCATTAATACCACTATGAGACCATTAGTACCGACATGCGAACATTAATGCCACCATTCAAACCCTAATCCCACCATACAACATTAAGACCCCCATAATGGTCCCAAACTCATATTACCATTTACCCTAACATGCATGTCCTAGCGGGCCATTACATCATAGACATCATACATATACATATCATGCTCGCGTCATAGGAACACATCAACACATACCTCAATCTCCAAGCTGCGCTACACATAAGACAAGTTATACACAATCATGTAACACATGGCATAGCATGGCATACACAATAATCAACACATCCATGTCACACATAGCACAAGGCCATTAGCTTCGTCCTTACCTAAGGCGACGCCGGGCTTGGAGCACGCTCCTCTAACTCCTTAGGGCTTTGGTCGGGGTTACCTATAAAAGGGAAAAATGCTAAGTATTAGTTTCCCTTATAATTACTACCCAACCTCATTTTAGTTTAAGGTTAGGGTTTTTATTACTAAAAAGGGTTTTATACAAAAACTAGGGATTTTACTTTAGAATTAGTATAATAAATATTAGTAGTTAAAAATATGTTTATTTATGATACTTATTGTTACACTTATTTTATTAATCCCATTAGTTCCATTCTTATAATACTAGTGTTCATTAGTCATAGTAAAATAGTGATAATAATAATAATTATAATAAGACCACTAATAGTGACACTTATGTCTATAGTAATAGAACTCTAGCATTTTTTAAGATTAAGTCTAACAATGGTGTTGGGTTTGAAATAATAATATTATAAGGTCATGATATTTCAAGTAAATTATCCCTAAGGGTGATAATAGTAATAATGCTAATAATAATGATAATAATAGTAATAATAACCATAATAACCATAATAACCCTAGAAGTAATAATAACAATAACCTAGTATGGTTAAGTATTAATAATAATAACCTTAGTAAGGTAATAGAGATAATAATAATAATAGTAGGGTTGTTAATATTAACACTTATAAAATAAACCAAAGTTGAGCAATAGGAGTTAGGGTTCCAAGAGATGTTTGTATGGTAAAAATGATAACTTTAATATCATAAGTCACAATATTAGAAATGATAATAATAATAAAAGTAATAATAATAATAATAAAAGAATAATAATAAGGATAATAGTAATAATTATAAGTATATTAGTATTAATATTAGTAGAAAATATTAGCAAGTATATAAAAGGGGTATTGGGGTTTGGATGGGTGGAGAACCACCTAGGGTCGGTGGTGGTCCGGCGGCGGCGCGTGGCGGCGGCGGCGGCGGCGGTGGGGGAGGAGAAGAGGGGAAAGATGGAGGTGGCGGTGAGATGGGAGGAGGAAAAAGGAAGCCAAGTGTGGGGGAGGATACAGCAGGGAGAGGGGAGTGGAATGAGGGTGGTGGCGTGAGCTGGGCGGCGGCGCGCGGCAGCGGACGCGGTGGCCGAGGGAGGAGGAAGATGGTGGAAATGGTGGAGGCCGGTGGAGGAGGGAGTAGGGGGTAAGGAGGGTATGGGCAGGTAGGGGAGGACCTGCTGGTCACTTTGGAGGGTGGAAGGGTGGCTGGTAGCGGCGGAGGAGGCGGCAGAAGGCGGCGCAAGGCGGCGGCGGGCTGGAAGGGTGGTTTTCGGGATAGGAACTTTGCACGACGAAGGAGGCACGTGCAGGGCAAGGCGGAGGGTGGTGGTGGCTCAGTTTTGTCGAGGAAGGTGTAGGGATGGTAACGGTGGCCAGAGGTGGCGGCGGATGTCTCCGGTGACGGCGAAAAACCCGTCTGTTTGAGGCGGCGGAGAGGCAGGGTTTCGGGGCAAAAAAAAACGAAAGGGGCCGATCGGGGCTGCAACTGGGGATATTTATAGGCCAGGGGAAGGAAAACGACGAAGGGAGGGAGGTGGCACGCGGGGCAGGGGTGCAGGTGGCCGGCCGATGGCAGGCGGTGCAGGTTCTGCCATGGCAGGCTGGGTCGGGGACAGGGAAGAAGAAAGGAAAGAGAAGGGCACGCGGGAAAGGGAGATAGGGACTTGGTCGGGTCGAAAAAAAGAAAGAAAACGACGGGAGAGAGGCAGGGGAGGACAGCCGGTACTGGGCTGGTGGCTGCCGGCGAGATTCGAGCGGCAGGCGAGTTGCAGGTCGGCGTGCAGGTCGGGGAAGAAGACAGGGCGGGGTGGACCGGTGGTCCAAGGAAAAGAAAAGAGGAGGGAAACCGGCCGGTTCGGCGGCGGTTATTTAATCTGCAAGTCCAACGCGACGTTTCGACTTTATGGGCGACAAAGCGCCGCGTCGCGTTGCCCGTTTGGCAACGGCTATAAGGCCATTTATCGTGACGCGGCGTTTCGACGGCACTGAGGCCAAAACGCAGCGCACGGTCGTATGGGGGTTGCGTCGCACGGCGCTGGGCCGCGGGCGGGAAGAAGGAAGGAGAGGCGGGGCCTGGGCTGCGCGCGAGACGGGGGAGAGAAGAGGGGTTTGGGCCGGTGGGCTGGCCCAGCCGGGGAGAAGAAAGAAAAAAAAAAGGAAGAGGAGGGAGAAAAAAGGAAAAAGAGGGGAAAATAAGTATTAAATAGGATGGAAAAATTAAATAAAATAACTTATGGGTAAATTGGGGTATTTTTGGGTTGTTTATAATATTAATATTTATGAAATATTAAATAAATTCCTTTTTTGTTTATTTTAGACTATTTTAGATAAATTCTCTTAACCTTCATGCTAATTAGAGAAACACCCAAATTTTCTTCCAATTAAATTCTTTATTATTTTCCTCTTAATATACCTTAATTTAACTCTCTAAATTTTAATAAATAAATTTATATAATTAATTTTCCTAATAATTCCTTATTTGGCCATAATTTCGGAAATTAGGATTTTGGGATATTACATCACTACCCCCTTAAAAACAGACTTCGTCCCCGAAGTCTCCTGCGGCTCTCTAGGGTTAGGGTTGGGGCATTCCAATCTTCTATATTAATGCATCACTAGCTGTACTTAACCTAACTACCCCCTTAGGGACGAACTAGGGATTGTTGTGCCTAAGGTATAAGTCTAAATTAAGTACTAAATTTCAAAGATTAATATTGGAAGAGTTCAATCAAAAATTTATTTATCGAAAATCTATTTTGAAAAAAAAAAAATCCTAAGGCTTAAAATTAGTAAAAAGATATATAAAGTACTTCGGAAACATTTTTTTTTTTTTTTTTTTGGGAAGAACTCACCATTGAACGTAAAAAATTATATTATTTATGGAAATACATTATAAGACCCGGATATAATATTTAGAAACCTATAATAAAATGTTTGAGTCAAATTCCAACAAATCAAGACTAATTTTAATATTTTCCAAAATGATTAAAACATCAATAAAATATCGCTTCCTGAAAGTGATTAATTACGTTCAATTATGAATTCAAAATCGTCGATAAATCCATAAACCGAATCGAAATTAAGATAATTAATTGTTTACATCAAATTATACTAATAAAATCATTAGACTTAACAATCTGAATCTTAAAATATACGGGGTATTACATCCCTACTCTCTTAGGAAGGAACTTCGTCCCCGAGGTTCAAGAACCCTAAGTAGTGGAAACTTGACGAAACAATTGAATAAAAACATTTACCGAGGTAAATAAGTTAGAAGAATTTCGAAGAAAGGTAAAACGATGTTTACGAAACTAACCCAAGTAAAGTTGGATCACACAAGGCATAAGAGGTGAAATAAAAGAAAGAGAATCGGTGCCCAACAAATCAAATATAATAGACTTCATCAAGGAAGAAGCATATAGTACTTAAGGTCAAAACGAGTCACAAAACCTTGTCCTTTAAATTAAGGTCTTATAAGGGTGAAAATAATAATAATAATAACGACTTAAACTCCTTGCAACTCCAAAAGTAAAACTAATCCACTAAAATACGTTACAATCTATGTCACATCACACCTCACCCGGCAAGGTATACCCTAAGGTTTTCAGTCCACTAAATCTGCAAGGCTGGGGTTAACCTAGTGGGGTCACTACCCCCTTAAGGGCAAACTAGTTACAAAACTATAATCACTACCACATAAAATTCCACGTTAACACAAGTTAAGCATGTCAAATAGCAAGGAAGCAAATCCGAATACATAAATGAACAACAAATCGCAAGGCCACTTATACTACCCAATCACACTGTCCTCACAAGCTAATCCGGATAAAAGAAAAATCACTTAAAGGAAGTTAAAATACGTTTTCGGCTAAAACATTTATGGTCATGAGAACTGAGTCCCTAACCGAAACCCGATCCTTAACAACCCAAACGGTTTGATACCAGCTCGTGGTATCATCTTAAAAAGTTTCAAAACAATTAGAGGAGCGGTCAAAACACACTTCAAAATCAAATACAAAGTTCGAAAACCAAATTTACTTTCGAAAACGAGCGTGGCCGAAGGACCAACCGCTCTGATACCAACTTGTAACACCCCCAAATTTACTACTGAAAAATTTCGTTTAAGACAAAGATTTTAGCGGAAGCGAAAGAATTAAAAACCATAAACTTGGGGGTATTACCGCCACACTTAGTACCAGACCGATTTGCTCCTACCGTTCCGATACTAAGTGCTAAGGCTAAACCAAACCATCATCAAGTAAGAGTCATCAAAACATAGGTCCATAGCTAACATAGACCATTCACGAAAACTACGAATCAACAACAGTTAAAATATCGTTTAGGAATACAACCTCGAGTACGGTTTCAAAACAATAAGCGTAGTACAAAATATAGTCAAATAAAACAGATCCCAAGGGACCCATATCCGGACCGCCTACATCACTCAAGCCAAGCCTTCCACCCCACGATTGTAACCGATCAAACCTGCATAGGAGGTCTGCTCCCCACCATTGGTGGATCATCACAGGACCCATTTAATCAAGGTAGTATCAGTATGGGTCCAATACTGAGTAAGGGCGCAGGTGCGCTAAGGCCAAGCATACAATCATACATCATAACGTACGTAGCACAATCATATAGACAACATGCGATAACCAGCAAGATAAGGTCCGAATACTTTCCGGTGGCTTATTCTTATTTCTCAATAATAATAATACGTTCATTCCACACATATTCTTTAATAGTTCGTGTGAGTGCGGGAACCCCACTATTATAGCCGGTGGAACGGTCACGAGGGCCATGCCCTGCCACTATTATAGCCGGTGGACCGGTCACGAGGGTAACGTACCCTGCCACTATTATTTGCTGGTGGACCGGTCTGGCCCCGACTCACAAGGTGTTCCACTGTAAATATTCGTATCTTTCCCATGTCTTATCATTATTCTGATTAGTTCGTTGAGCACGGAATCCCCCACTATTATAGCCGGTGGAACGGTCACGAGGGTCATGCCCTGCCACTATTATAGCCGGTGGACCGGTCACGAGGGTAACATACCCTGCCACTATTATTTGCCGGTGGACCGGTCTGGGTCCGGCTCAACATCTTTCTCTGTAAGTAGTTAATGTTTTAACGTGTCTTATTCGAATGGTTTCCACCAAGGATACACATAAATCATTCTCTTTGTGCTTTACACATCACGACCAATATAGGCCCGTGTTCGTAACTACCCTTTAATCGATGATACACATGATAATGCCAAACGACTCTAAGTAGTCATAACCAACCCTAATGGTCCACACCAACCCGCGGTTAACCTCTCTCATCCCTATTATACCATAACCACCGTACTTAGCCATCCCAAACCTTAATCATCCTCAACAGTCACAATTAGTTACTCCATCCCTTCTCAATCACAATGCCCAGTGTTAATTACTCCAATCCTCCTTCCATATGATCGTTAACTCCTAATGCAAAACCCTAATACCGCCATATTAACATTAATACCACCATAAAATCCATAATACCACCATGCAACCCTACTACCACCATAAGTCATTAATACCACTATACAATTGTTAATACCACCATACGAATATTAGTACCCCCATACATTCCATAGCACCAACATGTACGCCCTAATACCACCATAAGTCATTAATACCACTATACAATCGTCAAAACCGCCATATGAATATTAATACCACCGTACAACCCTAATACCACCATGCGAACCCTAATACCACCATATAAACCCTAATACCACCATACAAACCCTAATACCACCATACAACACCAATACCTCCATAAAATTACAAATAACATCATATAACATTAATGCCTCCATAAAATCACAATTACCACCATACAACATTAGTACCTCCATAAAATCACAATACCACCCTACGATAATTTTACCACCATACAAACCCTAATGCCGCCATGCAAACTCTAATACTCCCATACGAATAATTATACCACCATAGCACATTAATACCTCCATAAAATCACAATTAACATCGTACCACATTAATACCCCCATAATTCACAAATACCCCCATCCAACATTAACGCCTCCATAAAGTCACCATACCACCATTCGAACACGAATACCACCATAAGCCATTAATACCACTATGAGACCATTAGTACCGACATGCGAACATTAATGCCACCATTCAAACCCTAATCCCACCATACAACATTAAGACCCCCATAATGGTCCCAAACTCATATTACCATTTACCCTAACATGCATGTCCTAGCGGGCCATTACATCATAGACATCATACATATACATATCATGCTCGCGTCATAGGAACACATCAACACATACCTCAATCTCCAAGCTGCGCTACACATAAGACAAGTTATACACAATCATGTAACACATGGCATAGCATGGCATACACAATAATCAACACATCCATGTCACACATAGCACAAGGCCATTAGCTTCGTCCTTACCTAAGGCGACGCCGGGCTTGGAGCACGCTCCTCTAACTCCTTAGGGCTTTGGTCGGGGTTACCTATAAAAGGGAAAAATGCTAAGTATTAGTTTCCCTTATAATTACTACCCAACCTCATTTTAGTTTAAGGTTAGGGTTTTTATTACTAAAAAGGGTTTTATACAAAAACTAGGGATTTTACTTTAGAATTAGTATAATAAATATTAGTAGTTAAAAATATGTTTATTTATGATACTTATTGTTACACTTATTTTATTAATCCCATTAGTTCCATTCTTATAATACTAGTGTTCATTAGTCATAGTAAAATAGTGATAATAATAATAATTATAATAAGACCACTAATAGTGACACTTATGTCTATAGTAATAGAACTCTAGCATTTTTTAAGATTAAGTCTAACAATGGTGTTGGGTTTGAAATAATAATATTATAAGGTCATGATATTTCAAGTAAATTATCCCTAAGGGTGATAATAGTAATAATGCTAATAATAATGATAATAATAGTAATAATAACCATAATAACCATAATAACCCTAGAAGTAATAATAACAATAACCTAGTATGGTTAAGTATTAATAATAATAACCTTAGTAAGGTAATAGAGATAATAATAATAATAATAGGGTTGTTAATATTAACACTTATAAAATAAACCAAAGTTGAGCAATAGGAGTTAGGGTTCCAAGAGATGTTTGTATGGTAAAAATGATAACTTTAATATCATAAGTCACAATATTAGAAATGATAATAATAATAAAAGTAATAATAATAATAATAAAAGAATAATAATAAGGATAATAGTAATAATTATAAGTATATTAGTATTAATATTAGTAGAAAATATTAGCAAGTATATAAAAGGGGTATTGGGGTTTGGATGGGTGGAGAACCACCTAGGGTCGGTGGTGGTCCGGCGGCGGCGCGTGGCGGCGGCGGCGGCGGCGGTGGGGGAGGAGAAGAGGGGAAAGATGGAGGTGGCGGTGAGATGGGAGGAGGAAAAAGGAAGCCAAGTGTGGGGGAGGATACAGCAGGGAGAGGGGAGTGGAATGAGGGTGGTGGCGTGAGCTGGGCGGCGGCGCGCGGCGGCGGACGCGGTGGCCGAGGGAGGAGGAAGATGGTGGAAATGGTGGAGGCCGGTGGAGGAGGGAGTAGGGGGTAAGGAGGGTATGGGCAGGTAGGGGAGGACCTGCTGGTCACTTTGGAGGGTGGAAGGGTGGCTGGTAGCGGCGGAGGAGGCGGCAGAAGGCGGCGCAAGGCGGCGGCGGGCTGGAAGGGTGGTTTTCGGGATAGGAACTTTGCACGACGAAGGAGGCACGTGCAGGGCAAGGCGGAGGGTGGTGGTGGCTCAGTTTTGTCGAGGAAGGTGTAGGGATGGTAACGGTGGCCAGAGGTGGCGGCGGATGTCTCCGGTGACGGCGAAAAACCCGTCTGTTTGAGGCGGCGGAGAGGCAGGGTTTCGGGGCAAAAAAAAACGAAAGGGGCCGATCGGGGCTGCAACTGGGGATATTTATAGGCCAGGGGGAAGGAAAACGACGAAGGGAGGGAGGTGGCACGCGGGGCAGGGGTGCAGGTGGCCGGCCGATGGCAGGCGGTGCAGGTTCTGCCATGGCAGGCTGGGTCGGGGACAGGGAAGAAGAAAGGAAAGAGAAGGGCACGCGGGAAAGGGAGATAGGGACTTGGTCGGGTCGAAAAAAAGAAAGAAAACGACGGGAGAGAGGCAGGGGAGGACAGCCGGTACTGGGCTGGTGGCTGCCGGCGAGATTCGAGCGGCAGGCGAGTTGCAGGTCGGCGTGCAGGTCGGGGAAGAAGACAGGGCGGGGTGGACCGGTGGTCCAAGGAAAAGAAAAGAGGAGGGAAACCGGCCGGTTCGGCGGCGGTTATTTAATCTGCAAGTCCAACGCGACGTTTCGACTTTATGGGCGACAAAGCGCCGCGTCGCGTTGCCCGTTTGGCAACGGCTATAAGGCCATTTATCGTGACGCGGCGTTTCGACGGCACTGAGGCCAAAACGCAGCGCACGGTCGTATGGGGGTTGCGTCGCACGGCGCTGGGCCGCGGCGCGGGAAGAAGGAAGGAGAGGCGGGGCCTGGGCTGGCGCGGACGGGGGAGAGAAGGGGGGTTTGGGCCGGTGGGCTGGCCCAGCCGGGGGAGAAGAAAGAAAAAAAAAAGGAAGAGGAGGGAGAAAAAAGGGAAAAAGAGGGGAAAATAAGTATTAAATAGGATGGAAAAATTAAATAAAATAACTTATGGGTAAATTGGGGTATTTTTGGGTTGTTTATAATATTAATATTTATGAAATATTAAATAAATTCCTTTTTTGTTTATTTTAGACTATTTTAGATAAATTCTCTTAACCTTCATGCTAATTAGAGAAACACCCAAATTTTCTTCCAATTAAATTCTTTATTATTTTCCTCTTAATATACCTTAATTTAACTCTCTAAATTTTAATAAATAAATTTATATAATTAATTTTCCTAATAATTCCTTATTTGGCCATAATTTCGGAAATTAGGATTTTGGGATATTACAGTTCTCTACTATGTCAATGAAAATAGCCATCATGCACCGCTAAAAATTTGCAGGTGCATTGCCTAAGCCAAAAGGCATTCATCAAAAATTGAATGTGTCATAAGGGCATAGGAAGATGGTCTTATGTTGGTCATTCGGTGTAATGGCTATTTGGTTATAACTTGAGTATCTATCTAGAAAATAGTAAAATGCCCTTCTTGCTAATCTGTCCAACATTTGGTTAATAAAAGTGAGGGGAAAATGGTGTTTTCGAGTAGCCTTGTTGAGTTTTCTATAAACCATGCAAATGCACCACCCTGTGACTGTATGGGTTGTGATCAAGTTATTTTTAGATTTGTAAACAACCATCATACCTCCTTTTTTGGGATGTATTGAACAAGACTTACCTAATTGCTATTGGAAGTTGGATAGATGACACCTACATCGAGCTATTTAATGATTTCCTTCTTCACCACCTCATTCATTGCTGGATTGAGCCATTTCTGCTACTCTAACGATGAGCTATATGGATCCTCTAGCAGAATCTTGTGTATACATATTATTGGAGTAATTCCATGAATATCTTCCATGGTCCATCCCATTTCCTTCTTGTGCTTTTGTAGCAGTCGAACCAACTACTCTTGCTAAGGTTCAAGTAAGGTAGATGAAATAATAACTAGTATGGTGTCCCTCTTACCTAAATAAGAATGCTTTATTTGGGTTGGCAATAACTTTTATTCCAACATGGGAGGCTCCACAATTGAAGGTTTGGCTGGTTGTATCTCTCTATTATTTAATCTAAGATGTTCTCGAGGTATTAAGCGATCTATCTAGCTGCATCCTAATATATCCCTTTCATAGTGTTCTTTGGGACAACAGTTAGAGAGTTGCACTCTAGATGGCCTACATCAAACAACCTAGATTCTTCATAAAATGTTTCTACAAAAAAACCATCATAGATATTCAAATCAATAATATCAACTCACTAACATTCATCTAAGTCCTCCTCCTATAGTTTTATAGAGTTGAAGACATTGAATGTGATCTGCTCCTCATTAACCCTCATTATCAAATCTCCTTTTTGAACATCAATCAGGGTCTTACCGGTGGCTAAGAAAGGTCTACCCAGAATAATAGGAACCTCTTTGTAGGCCATGTAGTTAATGATGATGAAGTCTATTAGGAAGATAAACCTATCCACCTTTACTAGCACATCTTTGATCTTTCCCTTTAGGTGAACATATGATCGATTGGCGAGTTGTAGCATGACAATGGTCAGTCATGCTTCCCTAGTACCTAGTTTCCTAAAAATGGA
Source organism: Tamarix chinensis (assembly GCA_030549775.1). Lineage (NCBI taxonomy): Eukaryota > Viridiplantae > Streptophyta > Magnoliopsida > Caryophyllales > Tamaricaceae > Tamarix > Tamarix chinensis. Next base: position 55,818,675 of record CM060177.1, on the reverse strand, counting down.
CACAAGCATTAAGTTGATACTAGCACAGAGGTCACAAAGGGCCTTACCGTAATACTTATCACCAATGGAGTAGGGAATGGTGAAACAGCCAAGGTCTTGTAACTTTCTGGGTGGTTTTTTTTTAGAAAATCAAAATACATCCCTAGATTATAGCAACCATTTCATATTCACAAAGTCTTCTTTTTCATGTTAAAATATCATTTAAAAATTTTGTATAGTTGGGAATTTTTGGAGGGCTTCCACCAATGGGATGTTTATATGCAACTGGCAAAGAATTTCAAGGAACTTATCAAATTTCTTATCTTGCTACTACTACTACTTGAGTCTTTGAGGGAATGGTGGTGATGGATTAAAGGGTTTAATACTAATGTTTGGCAGTGGTTTTCTACTCTTTGGTGGCTCAAGTATTAAAGTAGTGTTTTCTTTTGAGTCGTGGATGGGGTCAATCTATAGTTGGGAAGGTGTGTAGTTTGAATTTTTCTTGACGGATTCTATATTGCTGTCATGATTTTAGGGTGGGGGTTTTCCTTAAATTCATCCTTTTGGTAAGTAGGAATAATCTCTGTACCTAATCTGACTGTAATGGCCTTATACTGCTATAACACCACCATTTTTAGTATTAAAAAATTTTATTTTGTGGAAGCGTTAATTATCAAACATAATGGATATTACTGTTACACTTAGCATAAATCTAATTCCCTCACCTTGCTTATACTAAGTGCTAGGGCTAAAACCAACCAAACCAAAAACAAATTAACATAAATAAGAGGGATTACATAAATAAAGGTTACAGATAAATATTTTTTGTACAACAATGATAATCAAAATACAGTTAGGGACATAAAAGTTCAAAGGAAAACCGATATAACAAAAGCTAGTACCATAAGTACAGCACTGATTTACCCTAACTCTTAGACCTGCAAGCCCATTCGGAGAATGGAACCTCTTCCCAAGGGCTCCACTTATCTTGGCCACTCTTTTAAGCTTCGTTCCACTCTATGGCCTTCACATAGTCATCTATAAATGTAGTATCAGTACGACTTCCTCGTACTGAGTAAATTACAATACCTCATAAGAGGTAGCATACCCACGTTGCACATAATCACGTAATGATCCAAAGCATGCTTAAACACAAGCATATGCCATAACAATATATAATAAATCATGGATTAATATATATATATATGCCATTAAAGTCTCATGCTCAACAATCAACCATACTCAGCCAAGCCATGTCATTTCAAGGTACAAAATAGCCATATCAAAACTCATGGCCAAAACTAACTAATCAAATCAATTCTATTTAAGATAATAGGGCATTGAGGCAACCACCAAACTATCAATCCAATATATACTAAAAACCAAGGTAGGGCACTGAGGCAACTACCAAACCCAACTATATATATCAAGGCCATCAGCGAGGGGATACAATCAACCTAGGGACAGGAGGTACACCTGGTCATATTGATGCACGAATGCAACACAATACCCCTACTCTAAAACCCAGGGACACAGCAGTGTGCTTGGTCATATTGGCACATATAGGCAATACAGTATCCTCCAACCTCGGTCACCTAACTTAAGTATCAATACCCCCTATAGGGCCCATGGATCACCTATAGAGTAGAGTACGGCCTTAACTAGTGCACATCAACACACCACCGAACTAAAAAAAAATGAGGACTAACACCTCACCTCTAGGGTAGCTAATCCCATAGAGCAAGTTATTCCCAACTCAAGGTCATTCACTTTAAGTAATAATATTTTTGAGGTGATCACAAACATTACAACAAATCACATATATCTAGTTTCTATACTTAGCCATTTATAATCATTTTCCATTTATTCAAGATAGCCAATAAACAAGATCATTACTAAGATCAACCATCAAAAATATTTTATGGCAAAAATATTTTACATTGGGCGCACTAAGGCAAAAATGATCAAAATTCCCCTAAGACCAATAATTATTATATCATCATCCATTTAAATATAAAAAACCATTTTTTTTATTTATTAATAAGTCATGTAAAGGTTAAAATACTATAAATAAATCATTCGACATGTAATTAAATTATCAGGTACACTAAATGACCATTTTACCCTTATACATGTTTCTACACATAAAATCCTATCATGTAATTTTAATCCATCCAAAACACATGCTCACATACTCAACAATATATAATATGTATTAGACATGATTTTTACGATAGATATCATAATACACTAAAAATGACTAAATTTCCCCAAGGGAATTCATCCTTAATAATTACTCCACAATTATATCTTAGCATGCTCAACCTATTATTTTATACATACATGTCATACAAAGTATTTTGCCAACATAATAATTATTTTAATCACACTTTCATACTCAAAATATTTTACATCCGATAACATGCTCATTTTTTTAATTTTTAGGATAAAAATAATAATCACATAATTATAACGTTACAAATTATACTTAACATATTTCACACATACAACCCTTATGTGCTATCACGCATTATTTATCATTTTAGTAGAACATAATGGTTACATATAACAACCTTGCTTAACCTAGTTCTTACCTCAAAAGCCCTAATTTCACCATTTTATCCATTTTCGTGCCAACATCATTATTATGAGCATTTTTCATGAAAAGGCTAAAAGTTAATTATTCACAATATTTTAGCACATAGGTAATATTTACGATTTAGCGATTGACTATATTTTCCACTTATCATGCATTTAGTGAATTGCTCCCTCAAAACCCTGATCATGTATTATTTACGTGTCACATATTCCATAAATCATGTATGTATATATATTAAGCATAATATGACATTTAATAAAGTAATTTTCATCATAGTACATGTAGGGAAAATTCTCTAACACTAGAACCTAGGAATAGCAATTATCATATTCCAACACTAATCATGTGTGAATCTTTTTATTCTATTCATATCAACCCTAACTACCATACAATGATAATAATGAAGAACTTAGCATGGCATTTAAATCATCACTTGACAAGCATATAACCCTAATAAAACCCTAGGCATGTATATGTAAACCATACAATATATTATTCATGCATATACTCCACTTCCAATAATCGCAGTTATCATTTATTTAAAATGTTATCATTTTATCATGCATATCATAATAATTAAAGAATCTAAAACCCTAGAATGATTAAATAATCCTAGCATACTTGCACATAAATTCGAGAGTCTTATGAGTAATTATATTTACCTAAATCCAAACTTACATAAAAAGTGTTAAAACTACCTTCTCTAAGACCCTCAAAGATTAACTAAGAAATTAACACCAAATCACATATATATAATAGAATATAATATTATACAATAATAATCCAAAATTACTAAAATAATTTAGGGCTACTAAACGATCAAATAAGTAAAAGGAAAACCAAAAAAAAAACTTAGCACCAAACGAGGACAGTTTTCGGCCGAGAAAGTGGAGGGTGATAATGGTGGACTTGGTTAGTGCTTGGGAGGGGAGAATAGAAAAAAAATGGTGCAGTAAAGGGAAAAGAAAAGGTGCAGCACAAAGGGTTGAAGGAGGGGAAGGAGCTTCAACAGAAAAAGGTGCAGCATAAGGGGGAGCTTCGGCCAAAATGGTTGAAGGTGGGTGTGTTAGGATTCGGTAGATGTTACTGTAGGTTGAGGAGGGGTTGTGACAGGGAATTCCAAAGGTATAGGGATAGGAATGGAAACTATAGATATAGAAAAAGTAGGGGATTTGGCGAGGGTTGGTGCAGCAAAGGGGAAAGGTGTGGTGGAAGTTGCCAAGAAAAGGTGGCCGGTGGAGGATTACATTGTGGGAAAAAATGGTGAAGCCTAGGGATAATAATGGGGGATTCTTTCTTGTGTGAGGGAGATCAGGAGAAGGAAGGAGTGTGTGGATAGTTTGGGAGGGTTAACACACAACACAAAAAAGAGAAAATGGATGGGTTATAAAGATAGTGGCATAAGGGAATTTGTGAAGCAAAACAAGGAGAGCAAATGAAGCATGGCAGGAAGGCATGTGGTATGAGGGTGGCATGAGTGTGTTGTGCCGGGGTAGAGAGAGAGTAGGATAAGATAAGAAAATATAATAGGGTAGGGATAATTTATATAAGTATAAAACTAAGTAAAGTATTCGGGTAAAAATTATCCAGTTACCGGAATATGTTTATTCAAAGAAACGCATATGGGTTATGACCCAACCTAGGTTTAAATTTTAATATGCACCCTCTAGCATATTTTATCCTAATTAAATTTTATAACTAATAATTCATAATAATATTACACATTAAAAATATTTTTAATACAAATACCCTATAATAATTATTATAATTAATACACATAAGTATCTGTTATAATTATTAGGGTTTTCTAGAAATGAGGTATTACAATTGCTCCTTTACTTCTCCCCTAAAGTTATCCGTATCATTAGGAAAAGTGCCATAGGGTATGCTACTCAAGGATGTAGCTAGCTACCCTATTTGTGTTTCTAAAGTTCTTAGGGAGGTGGTGTTGCTTTGTATGGCTGCATTTGTTTCCACCATATATTCTTTCAAAAGAGTTTCTAAGGAGTTAAGGTTATTATGTTGGGTAAGGGGTTAGTGAGTCTGTGATTGTTAAAGATGTTGGGATTGAGGTTGGTAGTAGCATTGTTGGTTGTAATAGTTGGCTAGGTTTTGTATGTTGTTTTGGTTATACCATGAGAAGTTAGGATGTTGTTTCCAAGTGGGATTGTACTCATTGCCATAAGAATATTGAGAGTTCCTAGCCTAGTTTCCTACGTAATTAGCTAACACTGGATTCATTGTACACTGTTCAAATAAATGACCTTCTCTATAGTATACACATGATACTGTAACTATAGAAGTAGTGGATTGTTCTTCTCTTCTTTGCACCTATAAGTTAGTAGGAGAAATATTTTTTAAAATATTAACCATAAATGATACCTCAACTCGTACTATTGTGATGGCATCGACTTCTAATGCTCCTCTTGCTCACACCTTATGAAAACTCCTGGCACTACTCCACCACTGATTGTTACATGTTATGGTCTCGATGATCTTATAGGCTTGGTCATAAGTTTTACTTAGCTGGTTGCTATTGGCTAAATCATCCACCAAGTTCTATGTCTACAAGATAAGTCCATGATAAAATGTTTCTATATGTAACCGGTGAGGGATTCTATGGTTTGGTCATTTTCTTAATAATTCCTTAAATCTCTTTCATGCATCATGGAGTGTCTTATCTTCCTCTTGCAAGAATTTAGTGATGTCATGCCTAAGCTTAGAATTTTTTTGGGAGGGAATTATTACATGATAAACTTCTAAACTAAGCCATCCCAGGAAGTGATTAGACTATTTGGTAGCAAAGTCAACCACTCCCAAGCACAATCTCTCAAGGAATAGGGGAATAACTTCAGTCATAGGTATGTTTCTAGAACTCCCTAAATCTTAAATGTATCACTAACTTCCATGAATACTCTTAAGTGCAAGTGTGGATCTTTAATAAGTTGACCACTAAATTGCCCTATTGTTTGCAACATGTGGAACATGATAATTTAAGCTCAAAATGAGGTGCTTGAATTTCAAGATGAGCAATGATAGGGTTTCGATGATCTTGGACTAGCATAACATAATCCTGAATAGCTTAGTTGAGGTCATCTCCTAGAGGTGGAGTTTGTATTCCTATAGTATTTTTATTGATGTGAGGGGGTAAGATCATGGTTAATCCTTCCCTCCGATTGGGATGTGGAAGGTAATCTATTATTACCATCTTCAAGTTGCTACAAGTCTAGATGACTCGTGTTGTTAGAACCTTTTAATGTTGATCGTTCTTCGTTTTGTCACTGATGGTGCAAGGCTGCTCGAGTTCTATGCAAAGTGTGTTCTATTTATGGGTCAATTGGTACTAAGGCACACTAATTAGTTCTGGTCATACAAGGGTTACTCCTTTAAAAACAAATGAATCAAAAATTTACAGAAAATTATATTGTTAGCTATGTACAAGGATAATCAACAAGATGTTATTTTCTAACATGTAACAAAAATTTAACCTTTTCAGTCCCTAGCAACGGCTCTAAAAACATGGTGTGTGTTGATGTGTGCTAGTGCAAGTTTAGTCAAAATAGTTTCATAGGGTGAGTGGAGTAAGGTAACATAGCACAACTCATGCAAGTATACATAGTCACCCCAAGTAGTAAAGAGGTAAGAAGATTTTGATCCCACGGGGACTACGAGGAGTGAATTATGCAGCTAAAGGTGAGTATCCTTAAATCTACTGATGTAACTAAATGCTAATAAGGAGATGTTGAGAGTATAAGAAAAAAAATCAAGTACAAAGAGAGTTAATGAATTCAATGTAGATTGATGTGAGGGAAATAATGAGGTAAAGTCATGAGAGTAGAGTTATTAACAATAATTGTGTGTACCCTATAACAATTCATAGCATGTTGAGCTTGATGGATATTAATCCTCCTATCCTTACTGGGTTTCACTACATGGTGAAACATTCTCTCAATCCATCTCCATCACTATGCATGGGCCTTGGTAACGGCTCGCAATAAGGGTTAAAGTATCAATGACATGGTTTCTTCACCTCTCGGTGCCAACCCTGTCACCATTTGCAATCATAAGTTCTGCACACTATCTAGTTGATGTAGAATTTAGTTATGTTCTAAATGTAGCCAAAATTCAATGCCCAAACGATTTCAACTTAACAAAATGAAATATCATTAAGTCCAATATGACTAGAAACTTCAAGATTATAGCAACAAATGATATTAACTTTTCCTTTCACTCAAAGATAGTTGAGGCTAAACTTCTTCCAGCTAACATAAAATAAAGAAGAGAAAAAAGGGAAGGGACTGGGGAGATCACGGTATTCCAACCCCTATCTAACCTAATCACTTCTTGTTCTTTTTCCTATCTCAATGAAGCTCTATTGGGACTCTTCTTTTTTCTTCCCTTACTCCACTATCTTCCATCATCATTGTTATTTTCTTCTCTTGTTATAATTCATGACTTTCTTCTATTTTGATCTCCCTCACTGTCGATTGATCAACGCCTCTTTTCTTTTCTGCCTAGGGTATTCATAAAGTGCATCCATGAAGATAATACAAAGATTCCCTAGCACCGTAATGGTCGGCTGCACCTAGGCATTAGGTGGTTATACCCTATTGTCAGGTGGTAGTCTCTTACAGTGGCCTCTAGGTGAATGCTGCCAGATTCATAAAATTTGTGTGTACTGCTTTTATCGATATGCAGACTTTAGATGGTAACCTAGGTGATAGCTCCTATGGTCTTAGTAGGGTAAAGAGATGGTCTAAGACGTTAGGGAGTTGTGATTCCTACACGTGTCTTGAAAGTAGTTGAGTAAATGCATGAAGGTTATAAGTAGTCATAAAAGTGGGGAATGCAATTAGTCTATAGGATAAGAGAGCTATTTTTAGGTTAAACTCATGTGATTCATGCAAGATCTCAAAAGGTGGAAAATCATATAGAATCACACCCTATGACACTCTCATGTGAAAAAAAATCTTGTAATAATGATATTCACAGGATCCTTTAATCAGCTCAAATCCAATTATATCATAAAGGAACGGGAAGAGAGATAATGGCTTATAAATAAATAACCCAATGGATTATGTAAGCTTGAGACTCAATGGGTTTGAATGGATGACAAAAGCCTAAATAGTAGTTAGAATAATCTGTATATTAGACATGATGTCGAGTTTTATTGATAAGCATGATGATTCATGTATGCTATGAGTTTTTGATACATTATATGACCATGATAGAGCATGTATATCTATTTATATGGCATAATCATGAAATATGTTAGCATGATCTTCATATTATGCTACAACTTTGAGTGCTTGTGACTCTCATTGAAAAGGTAACTTGTCTTACTCAATATGAAGCATATTGATGTGTCTGTTTGTTTGATCACCTATTCATTGCCACAAGTATAGGGTCATGTGTAAGTTTTTAAGGATGGTTAGTAGTTTGGACTACCACATGTGGGGTGTTAGTTTTGAGAGCATGGATTTCCAAACACTTCTGTGCAGTCCTTAATGGAACAGGGTTTAAAGTTACACCCTACTTTTGTTTTCTACAATTGAAATTACATACTTCGGTTTAATTTCCTCCATATATTTAAATATATGGGAACTGTAAAGGTCATATGCTTGTGAATGTTTTCTTTAATATCTATGTATCATTTATTCCACACTCTACTCTACTTTTGATTAGTTTGGTTTCTCAGTTTTGTATCTAACATGGGTGGGAGGTTCACACCTATCTTATGTTAGTTGTGGTGGTAACACCCTAATTTTCCTAATCGTTTAGTTATTTTTTCTCTTCTGCAATGTTTTTAAGACCAAATATTTTTGTAGTGAAAATGGGTATGATACACACATAAGGCTCTTAAGAATAGCACGCCTAGTACCATGATCTACTTGTGTCTAATCTATGCATGTGAATATCTACTTAGAATGCCTTTGACAAGCAAGTCATGTAGACCTTGAATTATAGCTTGACCCTTTTTTTGTTGTGTAAACATAAGAAAGTCCATATGATGATGATGATAAAGTAGTAGAAATGGTTAGAGCTGAAGTAGTTTCCTTAGTAGCCAGAGGTAGATTTGGTGGAAATTGTAGTAAACACTTGTGATGGCTATTTAAATAAATCCTAATATATCCTCATTTTGAGTGCTCTTGGAATAAATAATATCATCATTCACTCAAACCTCTGAAATATTCGAATGGCCTAAGAAAACCACTCATTGATTGCTAGGTTAAGGGAATAATATAACTATGTGTGTGTTATCTTTAATCCATTACCCTAAGAAGTAGCAAGTAGAACCCAAACCTATATTTGTATAGTCTCATGAAGGATATTAGCCTTTGTCATCACTATATCACCAATTAGGACCTCTATTCTAGGAGAGTAGGATTTGTGCTAATGATCCCAAAGCTAAAAGTGAAGTTGAAGGATGGTATATATAGCTTAGACCACTCAGTCTAGAAATATCTTTCTCTTCTCATTAGCATCTAATTTATCAACATTCCTACTCTCTAAGAGTACTGATCTAGTATCTAACATCTTCATTTCTCACATGAGGAGATCCTAAATATGAGAAACTATATCACTACTTTGAGGAGCTAATGGATGAGTGGCATAAGACGTTAAAGGAGAAACAATCATAGCATGAGGAGATAGAGAATTTGAAGCAACTAAATCATTAAAAGGTGGAGAAGTATCATCATATGTACATTGAGTAAAAGTAGTTATGCAACTAGTATTCTACAAAGGTATGTTAAAGTAGCTCTATCCCTCATCATGAGGATGATGGTATGGCCATCATCATTGAACTCATATCTCATATGGCATAGGGTCATCTCATTAAAGATACCCAATATATTCTATAATTAAAGAGCAATGGAAATGAAATCTCCAAATGGGACTTAAACCTGCATGAGGGAATGACATAGTGCTAACAAAATATTGTAACATCCTTATGGAGGGTGGTAGATAATAAGAGTTGGTTGTCCCACCTAGCACATAGTGAAGTTGGGTCAACTCATGAAATACCATCTCAATGGTGATGTCTACTTTAATCCCTAATGTAACACACCCCATATTTCCTATTTAAAAATTTCATTGCGAATAAGTGTAAATCACAAATATAGTGGGTGTTATCATCTCATTTAACATAACGCAGATCTCCTTGCCTTCCTTATGCTAAATGGTAAATCTAGAACAAGTTTAATAAAAAAAAACAAAATAAAATAGTAGAATGAGACAATTACATAAATAAAGGCTCACAAATAAAACAACCTCCATTCAAAAGGCCAAAAATTTACAACATGAACATAAGAGTCTAAAGGAAAGTCAACTACAGTCAAATCTAGCACTCAAATGTATGGCATTGATTTGCTTTAACTTGTAGACCCAAAACCCCATTTCGAGAAAGAAATATCCTTCCATGGATCTTCTCTACACTTATAAGCCTTGTTCCACTCCATAACTCACACATAGTTATCTATTAATGTAGTATTAGTATAATTTCCTTGTATTAAGTAAATTATAAAACACATCTCACATTGTGCATAAACATATAATAAAGAGAAAATGCAGACATTATAATCATATATATTTACAATATCAAAGAACAAGCAAGCTTGCATTATTGTATATGAATAATTATAACAACCCAAAATTTTATAAACCTTGTTTTCAAGTGTTTAGCCTCATATTAGAAACTAAACCCTAAACATTGGCTGAATTATGTTTTAAACCTGTAAATTGTAACCCAAACCATTCCTTAAATAATTTCATCCCAATTATTTTTCCTCCTTTTCCTTAACCCTCACCCTTAACTGTATAATTTTTTTGCTTAGCTTTTCTATGTGGATACCCCAACCTAACCAAGCTAAACTTAAAACAAACTAATCCTAATCTTACACTTTACCCCTACCATCCTTTCTCTACAAATCAAATTCCTATCTCAATTTCACCCCTAATAAGCTAACTCAAACACAAAAACCTAGCCTCACTAATTCTTTTTCCTATCCATTTTCTTTTGAAGCTATCACCAACACTTATTACCCCAGCTTTTACAATTTTCTTCATCAGCTAACACCAAATCTTCTTCCCCATCATTTATTATTTCTCTTAACCATTCCCAACTTCCACTGCCTTTGTTGACATTGCTCGAGATCCCTTCAAACCTTCTTTTTCCTTTCTCCCTTTATGTTAGGCTTTTGATTTGCAATAATTAGCTAGAACCTCCCTCTATTTATGGTTTCTTATTTTGTAACTGCTAAACCAACACCAACATTTCTTGTGTTGCTTGTGCACCACCTATTTTGCATAACAAAATAACACCCTCATCCCTTCCTCATGATACAATATTTCCCTAGTGTAAAATACTTATGTAAACTAACCTAGTCTGTGCGAACCTCTTACACAATCATTCTCCCTATTGTATATAACATCAAAGCTCCATTTGCTCAAATGTATCGAGCATGTGCACGACTCAACCATAGTTATCAAAATCCCAATTTGATTTGACAATCCTATGATCAAAAAATTAAAAACCAATTCACAATCCTAGGTAGAATATTAAAGTATTTAAATAGTTATTGAATCTTGTGAATTCTATATTAAAATCAAAAACTTCTACATAATAACTATAATTTTTATCAATTTATCTCCAAATCTATTTCTCATTTTATTCCAAATATATTTCTTCCTTAATCATCTAATTTTGACAATATATAATTTTACAAAATGTATTGAAAATGAGGTGATGCAAAAATAAAGTATGACTAAGTCACCACTGAAATAGTGAAGTTGGTTATTGATGTAAAATGTTGACAACATAATATAATCTCCATCTTAATAGTAAAATAAATATATTAAAGTTTACAACATTATAAATTAATAAGTTCAATTCAATTAAAAATTAATATATACTTTTTATTATCATGTTAGCTTCATATTACAAACAAGCTTCAATTCATACTATGCACATGGTTCATATAGTAACTTATTGTGTAAGCATATAGCCAAAGCTTCTTTTTTCCCTTCTTTATCTTGATTTATCAAAATTTTAAAAGCCAACACAAAACTTTCTTAGGTGTTATTATCTTAAATGATAGAACATATTGTTCTCTCATTGTTACCTTCATTATCATCAGCTTTCTTCATTCTCTATGTATTTTTCTTAAAGCTAAATATATTATATATTTAAAACACAATGAATTATATGTTTCCTCAACCCATAATTTTATTATAATTTTTAGATTTTATTTGATAATTTTTTTTTAATTTTTTTTACTTTATATGGTTTCTAATATGTAAAATGCCTTCAACGATTTGTACTACTTATAAGTTGCTAAGCTCAATCAATGACTATGTGAGAGCTTAAGAGTGTAATTTTGTACTTTTTCACTTAAAATATGTTACTTAATGGCATATATAAAGGAAAATTTCTTATTTTTATAGCTTTTATAGGATCTTAATATCCTATAATCTAATGGCATGATTTGATCCTAATCCTTCAAATCAATCCAAGGTAGAATCTCAATCCTAAAAACCTTGAACTAAACCCCTTATAGAATGCTAGCCTTTTTCTATTCCCCCAAAAAGTAGCCCACATACCTTATGCCACTGCCGTACAATGCCCTTCCTCCATGTCCTCTAGCCTCAGCTGGCATAGACCATTCACACAACAACCAACCACCATCCCCATCCCTTCTCATTGAGCTATCACCACCACATTCCCATGTACCTTTCATTATCACCAATGACCATAACAACTAGGGTTGTAAATGAGCTGAGCCAGTTCGGTATTCGGCTCGGCTCAGCTAGTTAAAAGCTCGGTTCGGCTCGTTCATTTAGTTAAATGAGCCTAAAAGTGAGCCGAGTCCAAACTTGAACAAGCTTGGCTCGGTTCATTTTTTGGCTTTAGCTCGTGAGTTCGGCTCGGCTCGGCTTGTTACAAGCTCGGTTCAGCTCGTTCGTTTAGTTAAACGAGCTGAGCCCAAACATCATTTTAGGCTCGTTTAGTTAAATGAGCCAAACCCAAACCTAGGGTTATTCATCTTGGCTCGGCTCATTTACAGCCCTAATAACAACCACAATCATCACCCCATCTAACATCATCTATCTAGCACATAACCATCACTAGCACTACCTTTTTCTACTTTCTCATTACAGCATTAGCAACTCCCATTCCTTATTGCTTGCAACATGAGTCCTTCATGTTAGGCACTTTGTGTTACACGAGTGGCTCATGCTTTCCCCCTTTTGTTTCATTATACTTTGAAACAATTCCCCCTACTAGTAGAGCCTCGATTGAGGTTGGTTGGTGGATTTTGAAAATTGTTGGGATAACTTTGGTTATTATTTGTTTGGTTATTAATATATGTAGCATTTAGTTTTGGTTTTAGGTAAAGAAGAAGGATTAGTGGAGGCTAGGAATTTCTATTTGTCGATTATATTTTTATGGATATAAAGTAATCCATATGCCTTACTAAATGTCAAAAATTGCATCATAGTATATTAGAGTTCTAATGTTTAAAGTTGTGATTATTGTTGTAAGCATGTATTGTTATATTGTATTTATTTGTCTACATAAGATAGCATGTGATTATGTATAATGGAAAATGTTAAATTATTAAATTATTATGTGTAAAAAGTATATTAGAATAGGTTTAATGTCATGGAATTAATGATGCATGTGGTATGCATATAATATGATAAGTTGAGCAAGTTTAGGTTTATTTTTGTGTGATTATTTTCATTGTATGGCGTGTGAGTAATTTGTTCTTTTAAGTGTACCATAATTAGTTTATGCTAATAGATAGGCTGAACATATATTATATAATTTCAAATGAATTAGATATGCATATCATGGTATTACATGCTTAATAATGTGCAGGTGCAAAATAGTCATTTGAAAGTTGTTGTAATTTACCTAGATGCTAAAATATTTAAATTATTTTATTTTATCCTTTTCATGATAAATAATTGGAATTAGCAAATTAGCATTATTTTGGATAATAACATGGTATTTATGGTCTCAAGGACAATTTGGTTATTATTAACATAATGTACCTAAATATGAATAATTGGACATAAGATGGCCGATGACCTTACTAGATTGTTATGTTGACCTTAATATTGACTTTGGTCTTGGTTTAACCATTGATCTAGGGTTGACTTGAATAAATAATGGAAAATATTTAAGGAAAATATAATTATTTATATATTATGTGATATTTGTGATCACTTGATAAAATACCAATAGTTAAAGTGGAAGACCTTAAAATTTGTGAATGATTTGCTTAATAAGGTTATCTAACCTAGAGATAAGGTAGGATCCTTCATTTGGATTAGTTTTAATAGTGTGTATTAGTGCCTCAACAAGGCCTTAGTCTATTATCTAGGTGACCTATAGATTTTATAAAGGGTATCAATACTTAATGATTAGGTGACCTAAGTTAGAGGGTATTGTGTTTTCATAAGTGTGATAGTATGTAAGTCTTCTGGTTGTATAGTTTGAAGGATATTGCATTGCCTTTTGCATTATTATAATTGGTGTACTTTATATATCTCTAGGTTTTATGATTAGAAAGGTACTATGTTGCTTATACGCTAGTATAATTGGTATACTTTACACTTTTTTGGGTTGTCTCTTATATCCTCTCCAATAAATAAAATGGAAGTAATTTTTTATAACTTTTAATTTTTGGCTAGGTAGTCTCCTTCATGCACTTTAGTTATATTTATATGGAATATGTTGGTTATGATGCTTAAAAAATCTTTGAACTTTTAGAGTGAAAGATCATGCGAGTTAGGACCAGTTGTATACATCCATTCCACTAGAAAAGAATATTGACCATGAGTATTATGCCCTAGGGTTGTACTTGTTACCATTCCACTAGATAGAATAGTGGCTAGGAGTGTTACTTCCTAGGGTAGTATTTGTTACCATTCCACAAGATTGAATATTTTCCCTAGGGTTTACTAGTCTATTATACTATATGAGAATAGTAATCGAGAGAATTATGCCCTTGGTTGTTTACTATTGATACCATTCCACCGATTATGAATAATGAATCCTAAACTCAATGTGACTAAGTAATTGAAATTATCATGATCATTGATTAAATTTATTTATAATTAAGAATAATGGTGTGAAGATATTTTAGTCTTAGTGATGGTTATGTTATGGCATGTATTATCATTCTTACTATCGCATATGTCATTTAATGTGTTATGACATGTTCCTTTTATAATACCTTCTATGTACTTTATGTGACCTTTGCATGTTTATTATTTTGTAGTGGATTACTTAGTATGTTTGAACTAATCAATTCCATTTTATGGCCCCCTACCTATTTAATAGGTATGTGTGACTTTGGAGGAATATTTGATGGTACTAGCTGATTCAATAGTTTTGTTCTGTTGCTTTCTGTGAGTGTTTTTGGGTTTCTTTTAGACTATAGTTATATGGAATCTCTATCCTTTGGACTTTTATGTTCTTTGTTTTTATTATACAAATTCTCTTCTCTCTATTTTGTATCCTATATCGTGGTGGGATCAAGTCCTTTACACACTTCATTCCTAGGTAAGAAGTCACTTTTACCTTGTATCCGTCATAAGTTAGGTATAAGGAGCAATTCTTTTATATTAGATGTGGCATAGTACCCCCTACATATTTTTCTTGTGGCTTTTTCAAACTCATGTTTAAAAAAATTAGTTCATAAATTTTGGGGTGTTATAAGAATAATCAACAAAACCCTAAAAGGCTAACCACAACCTAGGGTCCAATACACTAATAAAAAAGGTAACTCTAATGATCTAGTTGTTGAATCCCAATCGATAAGGTAACCTCTAATATAATTATTAATAATAGTTCTTAGTAATCCAACTAACCATTTTCCAATTCAACCAATTATTGTATTAATTCTTGAGAGAAACACAACCCCATAATTCAAGTAATGATTGTTATAGATAACAAAAACTAGTAAATCAAACCACTAACCTTCTAATATTATGCCAAAGAAGTCACACAACAACAAGTAATATATAATGACCAACTAAATTTTTGACATCACTTCATAGAATTCACACAAACTAAGTATACACTACTGTAGCACTTGAGTCCTTAAGCATGCATATCCTCTATAGCATTTGTGATTCCCTTTGACCCTGATGTATAAATATTCACTTGGTGGCCCAACCGAGGCACGATATCCCTTTTGATCATCAAGTCTTTCACTTTGAATGATTAGTATATTAATCAAGTCAAGATTATTATTCCTCAAAGGACAATAAGGTTAACCACAACAATCAAATCAACTAAAAATCACAAGGGTCACCACAATCAATATTATCATGGCCTAGGGTTTAGCATAATGCCATAACCTGGATACTTATTCCAAATCAATTTGATTAATTCATTTATTAACAAATTATTCCTATTTATTCCAAGGATAACCCTAAGTTCAACAAATAAGGTGAAAGTTCAAGGTCAGCCCTAAGTTGACTAAGGTTAACTATAATCAAACTAGTCCAATTATTCACAATAGAAACATTTTAGTCCCAAATAACCAAAAGACCCTTTGAAGCTATAAGACCCTAATTTTGTACTACTTAAAATTTTCATTTGGTGGAATCATTAATTACAAAACAATTAGTGTTGCCACCATACTTAGCATAACTACAGTTCCTTCGCCTTTCTTATGCTAAGTGCTTAGGCTCAAAACAAGTTAAATAAAAAAAAAATAATGGAATTAAAGATATAATAATGTGGAGAAAGGTTACAAAAAAATATTCTTCATATAACATGGGACATAAGATTACAACAAAACTAATACCCCAAAGGTAAGACATCTGTGTTTCCTAACTCTTAAACCTTAATGCCCATTCTGCAAATGAAACCTCTTCACAATGGCTCCACTTATCCTTGACACTATTATATGCCTCGAGCCCCTTCATGCCATTCAAATAGTTATCTACAAATGTAGTATCAATATGACTTCCTTATATTGAGTAAATCACAATTCCTCATAAGAGATAGTATACCCACATTGCACATAATCACATAATAACTCAAAAAACATGCTCAAGTAAAAAAGCACAAGCCATAACAATATGCAATAATCATAGGATAATGCATAAAACATAAAGATCTCATAATTAATAGTCAATCATATTAAATCACTTCACATCATCTCAATATACTTATCGGCCATATCTGACCAATCAAATCAATCCCAAACATCAAGGTAAGGTATTGAGGCAACTACCAAACCCACAATCTAAATAAATTCTAAAGTCAAACGTAGAGCACTAAGGTAAATATCAATCTAAAAATCAAAATAAATTCATTTATATATTCTTACATAATAGTTACTTCCATTTGTAATTACTCGAGGGAGATACAATCAATTTGGGATATTGAGGTGCACCCTATCATGCTAACACATGAAGGCAACATAATATCCTTACTTTAGAACCCAGGGAAACTATGGTGCATCTGATCATACTAGAGCACACAAGCAATATAGTATTCTCCAACCTCAATCACATAATCCTTAAGTATTAATATCCCCTATAGGGCCCATACATCACCTATAGAGTAGATTAGGGTCCCGACAACACACTAGAAAACCAAAATAAAAGGAGGGCTAAACTTAGTATCTATGGTAACTAATCCTAGATAGCAACCATTCCCAAACTTGAAGTCTTCCACTTTAATTATTAAGGATTTATGACATGATCACAAATAACACACATCTTGTACAACAGTTCTCATTCCCATACATAACCATTTTTATTTATTTTCCAATTATTAGAGAGGTCCCTAAGGTCATTGACCTATGTCAAAGTCAACTTTAAGGTCAACCTATCAAAGTTCTAAGGCCATCCTACGTTTAATTATTCACAATGGATGCATTAAGTCAAAATAACTATAATGCCCTCAAAACCCTAATTTTGCCATTATTTTCCATTTTTAGACCCAACATTATTATTATGAATTTTTTTTATTAAAATTATAAAAGGTAATCATCCATGTTATTTCTAAATGTAGGAAATCCTAATGATTTAGTGATTGACTATATTTTCCACTTCTTGTGCATTTAGTAATTTCTGCTTACAAACCTTAATCATGTGTTTCTATTATGTATTATATTCCATGTTGCATGTACATACATTTTATAGCATGATATGACATTTATTGGGGTAATTTATAACATGGTATATGTAAGGAAATATTTCTAATCCTATAATATAGGAATAACAATTATTATATTTTGACCCTAACCATGTGTGCATGTTTCCATATTATTTATAAAAACTCTAGATACCAAACAATAATAACTATGGAATATTTATCATAGAATTTACATTATAATATTATAGGGTTACAAACTCTAACAAAACCCTAGATATACATTGATGTGTATTATATTAGATGAATATCTTCATAATTAAGGGATCTTTGAAATTGGATTGCAATTCAACAAATTCAACTTGAGTAAAGAAGGGCATAAGTTGGATGATTACTAGTTGGATTCAAATGTATGTGTTAAAGCTACGTTATACATATGTATATTGTTAAACATATTACTCATGTGTTTAACTTAATAAAAATATTACGTGCCATTTATTTAGCACGTTATCCTTTTATCTTACATTTCATAATACTTGAAAAACATAGAACTCTAGCATGATTCTAAATCTAAAAATCCTAACTTTCATTACACATAATTTCTACCATCTTATGAGTAGTGTGATTTATCTAAATCTAATCTACACAAAAATTATAAAATATTGTACTCTTCAAGATCCTAAAGGATTACCTAATAAATCAACACCCAATAGCATATGTATTAGCATTTAATATAACAAAATAATAACCCAAAATTAACCAAACCAACTCAAAAAGGAACTAACCAAGAAAACAAGGAAGCAAGAACATCTACACAACTCACAACATAAGGGAAGTAGGAAGGGTGGATGGTGTTGAAGAAAGAAAGTGGGCAACAACACCTTTGGCCATTTATAGGGTAATTTTCTGTGCTTTTGGCCGAATCCAAGGGGGTGGAGGGTGGGTTTGGGTGCAACAAGGTGTTGGTGATCAAAACAAATGGACGAAGGGAAATATGGGGCTTTGGTAGATTTGTGTGTAGCTTGGGGAAGGGCTTTGGTTTTGATGGTTGTTGGTTGGGGTGTGGCCTTAGTGATTTCAGTCGAAGCTAGGGGATGGATACTAGTTGTGAAGGACATTTGATGTGGAAGATCATATATGAATAATCTTCTATAATGCAGGACATTTATTTGGGGATCATAATTTACAAAATTCTTCCCAAAACAATTGTATGTTTGACTTATGTATATTAATATCGGTAGCTTTGATAATGTGGTATTGATATAATATAAGATCAAATCCCTTCAATAGATAAATCTATTATTTCTCTAGATAATAATCTGTAAATCCTCAAGAAACTCATACTTGAAGAAGAAGAAGAAGAAGAAGAAGAAGAAGAAGAAGAAGAAGAGGCTTGAAATGCTCTTTACTTGTCGATTTAACCTTTCATTCATTTATTCATGATTCATGATTCATTTATATTATATATATAGTAATTACAATGAAAAATTACAAACATTACAAAGTATGCACTAATATAACAAAGCAACACAAAACTTTAAGTATGTAATACATTGAATACTCACATGTCATCAAGCTTTGTTTCTTGTAGCCTTGTATTTCATGCAACTTTGTAATCCTTATAATGCCATTGTATTATACATCAAATATCTTAAATGGTTTGATCTTCTTGTAAACATATATAATATCTACAAGAGTTACTTAACAAAGCATTAGAAGTATTAGGATCTTCAAGAAAAATTAATACCATCTCTAAGTATGCTAATTCTTATTCTTCATCCTTAGAAGAGTAAGATTGAGATGTTCTTCCATTAACATTGTTAGGGGAGAAGGAGAGGTGGTGGCATGCATTACTAGATAAAAATGGTGAAGATGAAGGCAGATGAAGTAAAGAACATTGGATATTCAAAGGATTTTTCCATGCTTAAGGGAGCATGGGAGGAGGCAAGAAGAACACATGACAAGGCTTTGTTTGGGGGTAATGTATTACATAAAATTTGAGAGGTGGAATGGCTTAGGTGGATAGTAGCATGAAATGGATATAGACATTGATTAGGTTTTATCATAGTAGATGGAAGGTTGGATCAAAGATTAGTAGAAACTATCACCCATGAATTAATACAAAAGAAACGAGGTAATTAGCAGAAGTATAGGTGAAGAAATTGATTAAAAAAGGAGGATGTCTAGGCAAGTTGAATCAAGTTTCAAATGTGTCGAGTAGTTTAAGTGAAATGGAGAAAGGTAATGCCTGGAATTTCCTTGCTCAATGTCGACTCAAAAGAGAGGATAAACTTTAGCTAAGGTAGCTCAAAGTTTGATAAAAAATTATATACTTTATTCATTCAAATTCTGCTTTATAATGATGTGCACAAGGTATATATAGGAGAGGAGTAGAGTAAGTGGTGTTATGCCTAACCAGCCGAGTATTTCCCTTAATCCAAGCCCATTTATCATGGTTGAATTAAGCCCTTATTAACCTTAATCTAAAGTATAATATCATTGGTTAAATGATACTAAGGATTAATATTACAAAGCTATACAATTGACTAAGATACATACATAAAATTATATCAAACCCTAACTTACATAAAATACACTTAGGGTTAGAGTTTACAACAAGTTAATACAAATAATGAATATCATCACTATATCTTCTTGTTATAAAATATCGTCCCATTTATGTCATATTCTTTCATGCTTTGAATACTTGTACACATTAAAGTCTATGAATATCTTCATCTTGCAATTATGTGACATACCTACAAGAACAACTTGAATGTTTTTCAATATCAAGCATATAAGAATTATCAAGAATATTTAACATGATAGGCTCCAACATTAAGAAAGCTAAATCATATTCCGTACCTTGATGATTAATATGAACATGACAATCATTAGGTTCATTACATGCTTCTGCATCATTCTCCCCAAGTTGAAAAGAATTTGCCCTCAAATTTTCATCACAATAATAAGGAGACAAATCACCAACATTAAAATTTCTTAAAATTCCACCATAAGGATCTGGAAGTTCAAGTTCATAAGCATTATCTCCAAACTTTCTTAGTATTTTAAATGGACCTTTGGCTCTTGGCATCAGTTTATTTTTACGTAAATTAGGAAATCTTTCTTTTCGCAAATGTAACCAAACTAAGTCACTAGGAGAAAACACATAAGAGTTTCTGTACTTATTTGCTTGAGCTTTATACTTGGCATTGGCTTTTTCAATATTATTTTTGATTTTCTCATGAAGTTGTTGAAAAAATTGTATTCTATCTTTAGCTTCATAATTTTGCAATTCACCTTTTTTCAATGGAATCATGTTAATAGGCATGTGAGGATTCACACCATACACCACCTCAAATGGACTAGTTTGAGTAGTACTAGATGGACTATGATTATAAGAAAACTCTGCATAAGCTAACTTAACATCCCAATCTTTAGTACTTTTATTAACTAAACCTCTTAATAATATACCAAGAGTTCTATTAGTTACCTCAATTTGACCGTCAGTTTGCGGATGATGTGAAGTGCTAAATAACAATTTAGTACCAAGCGTATGCCATAAAGTTTTCCAAAAATAACTCATAAACTTAACATCCCGATCATAAACTATGCTTTTAGGTATTCCATGAAGTTTAACAACCTCTCTAAAATACAAGTAAGCAACATGCGTGGCATCATCGGTTTTATTACATGGAATAAAATGAGCCATTTTAGAAAATCATTCTACTACCACAAGAATAGAATCTTTACCACGTTGCGTTCTTGGTAACCCTAGGATAAAGTCCATACTAACTCCTTCCCATGGTTTATCAAGAATGGGTAAAGATGTGTATAAGCCTTTATGCAAGTAACTTTTACTTTTTTGACACGTAGAACATCTACTTGTCATGGCTTGTACATGTTTAACAATTCTTGGCCAATAGAAATTTTCTTGTAATAATTCCATAGTTTTATGTATACCAAAATGTCCCACAATGCTACCTTCATATATTTCCTTGATTAGGAAGTCTCAAATACTAGATCTAGGAATACAAAATTTAATTAGTCTAAAAAAAATCCATCTTATATAACATAATTTCCATGGAATCCAATTTCTTTACATGCACTAAACATATCCAATTTCTTTACCATCTAAATGTTTGACAGAGAACACAAAGGATTGTAAGAAATTTATCCATTTTGCATGTCTTAGATTAATTTTCTTTTGACTATGTAAGTATTTTAATCTTTCATGATCCAAATGTAACACAAATGGTTTTGGTCTTAGATAATGACTTCATGTCTCTAGACTCTGTATGATAGCAAAGAATTCCTTGTCATAAGTTGAATAGTTAAGTTTGGCTCCATTCAACTTTTCAGAGAAAAATGCTATAGGTTTCTTTTCTTGGGAAAGTAATCCCCATATTCCAATTCCACTAGCATCACAAGTCACTTCAAAAAGAAGGTTAAAGTTAGGTAAGGATAGAATAGGGGCACGACAAAGTTTATCTTTGAGGGTTTCAAAGGCTGAGTAGCTTCTTGTCCCTAATAAAAATTATCCTTTTTCATGAGTTGAGTAATAGGTGTAGCTATAGTAGAAAAATTCTTAATGAATCTTTTATAAAAACTAGCTAATCAATGAAAACTTCTCACATCATGAACATTCTTAGGGATAGGCCATTTTTTTATAGTCCTAATCTTATTAGGATCTACTTTAATACCTTCTCCACTAATAATATAGCCTAGGAAAACTACACTTGGAAGCATAAAATCACATTTCTCAAGTTTTCCATATAGTTTAGCTTTCCTTAGCTCATCAAATAATTTCTTCAAATGCACTAAATAATCATAACTATTTTTGCTATACACAAGAATATCATCCAAATATACAACAATGAAATCACCAAGGAAAGGTCTGAGAACAGCATTTATAAGTCTCATAAATGAGCTAGGTGCATTGCATAACCCAAAAGGCATAACCATCCACTCATAGAGACCATATTTTGTTTTAAAAGTAGTTTTCCATTCATCTCCATCTCTAATCCTTAATTGATGATATCCACTTCTCAAATCAATTTTGGAAAATACTTGTGCTCCACAAAGTTCATCAAGCATACCATCTAATCTAGGCATAAGAAATCGATATTTGATAGTAATATTATTCACAGCCCTAGAATCTATACACATATGCCAAGTACCATCCTTTTTAGGCACTAGTAAAGTAGGAACACTACAAGGACTCATACGTTCTCTCACAAATCCTTTATCCATAATCTCTTATATTTGTTTTTGTAATTCCTTAGCTTCTTGTGGGTTACATCTATAAGCTGGTTTATTAGGAATAGGAATACTAAGAAAAAGATCAATAGCATGTTCTATACCTCTTTTAGGTGGTAGTCTAGGAGGTAAGTCATTGGGAAATACATCATTATACTCATCAAACAACTTAATTAGATTAGGATTTTCAAGCTATTGTTTTTCAAGTTTAGAATCTATAGAAACTAAAGCATAACAAATTCATTCTTCTTTTATGCATTTTTCCATAGCATTTTCATATAAAAATAATCACTTTTTGTCATCACTCAAAGGCATATGATCATATAAAGAAGTTGTGAGCCTATACAATTATTTTTCTTTTTTCACCACATATTCATTAGTTACTCCATCATGATTTGCTTTTCTATTATATTGCCATGGTCTACCCAAAAGTAATCCACAAGCATCCATAGGTAAAACATCACATAGAACCTCATCATGATAATCTCTAATAGAAAATGTGATTAAAGCTCTTTTGTTTACTTTAGCTCCTTTATCCTTATTTAACCATTGTAAAGAATAGGGTTTAGGATGATTAGTAGTTTCCAAACCAAGTTTCTTAACCATTGCCTCACTAGCAACATTAGTACATGAACCACTATCAATTATGATTCTACAAAGCATGTCACCTATTTTACACTTAGTTTTAAAAATTTTCTCTCTTTGAGTAGGTGTAATTCTAGGTTGTATTTGTAAAACTTTTTGAATTACAAAGCATGGGTCTCCTTCTTCCTCTTCCATAGTTAATATTTCATTAGGAGATTCAACTTCTAATTCATCATCATCACTATATGGTTCCATGTTTTCTATTTCATGTAAGGTTAAGGCTCTTTGGTTAGGACAATCTCTAGCAAAATGTTCATATCCGTTACATTTAAAACATTGTTTATTTGCTATTTAAACTACCTTATTTTTACCTTTATCATCTTTTTTTTTTCTTTTTATCATATGAAAATGTTGATTTAGGTGTAAAGGTGTTAGAATTGGGTTTAGTTGAAGTTGAAGCATTAGACTTAACATAGGCTTTAGTTGATTTGGTTTGTCTTTCAATTTTCATAGCCAATTTTATTAAGTCATCAAGAGAGTCATAAGAGTACATATCAACCTTGTCTCTTATTAAATTATTCAATCCACCTAAGTATCTAGCACATTTTTATTCTTTTCTTTCATGAACATCACAAATAAGGGCTAGTCTTTCAAATTATCTAGTGTATTCTTCTACACTAAATAAACCTTGCCTTAGTGTAATACCCCAAATTGTGCGGAGAGTTATAAGGATTGAATTGGCTACTTATATCAACATGGTATACTATCCTTTTGGTGATTCCATCCTAAGAACTCCACAGTTAAGCGTGCTAGCCGTGGAGTAATTTTAGGATGGGTGACCTTCTGGGAAGTTTTAGAAATTTTCTCGAAAAGTGCGTGAGTGAAGACAAAGCGCACTGAAAGGACTCGTGTTGATCTGTGGGGTCAGCCGATCAATCCGAAAGCACGTCTTCTAGTGGGAGATTTGTGTTGGTTTCTTCATAGAATATGTAGAGGAGATCCAGAGATAGAGGATGGAGTTATTTATTGAGAGAAAATGAGAAGAAACAATTCAAAAAGAAGGCCTGCAAGTTCTAGGTCTTGTTCGGGCGACTAAGTTGGTGTCCAGGACTTCGACACTTTGGTTGCTTCTCTGCTTGATGCACAAAGGAAACTTGAAATAGGTTGATTCACACTTGATCATGCACCAATAGATAGTAGAATGCAGGAGGAATGAAGTGCTGGGAAGGCACAAAAACTCATGGCACATAGGCGACACAAACTGGTGCACTTCTAAAAAAATTGGTGCAACAAGATCGTTGAAAGATTGCAAGAACTTCAAGAACAATCCAAGAATTTCATAAAGAATCAAGAATTCAAATAAATGGTTGAGTAGCCATGGAGTGCTTGATGCAAGAACACACACGCATTTTCCAAACCTACAAGTTGTTGGTTCTGTGATAGCTTCGAATAATTGAAGCTTTGATACCAAAAATGATGTGGTTTTATCAAAGTAGCTATAAGGTTGGATCAAATATTGTAGTAGAAACTATCACCCACGAATTAATGCAAAATAAATGAGGTAATTAGCAGAATTATAGGTGAAGAAATTGATTAACAAAGGAGGATGTCTCGGCAAGTTGAATCAGGTTTCAAATGTGTTGAGTAGTTTGAGTGAAATGGAGGAAGGTAATGCCCGGAATTTCCTTGCTCAATGTCGACTCAAAAGAGAGGATAGACTTCAGCTAATGTAGCTCAAATTTTGATCAAAAATCATATGCTTTATTCATTCAAATTCTGCTTTATAATGATGCGCACAAGGTATATATAGGAGAGGAGTAGTCGGTGGTGTTATGCCTAACCAGCCAAGTATTTCCCTTAATCCAAGCCTATTTATCATGGTTGAATTAAGCCCATATTAACCTCAATCCAAAGCATAATATCATTGGTTAAATAATACTAAGGATTAATATTATAAAGCTGTATAATTGACTAAGATACATACATGAAATTATATCAATACCTTAACTTATATAAAATACACTTAGGGTTAGGGTTTACAACAAGTTAATACAAATAATGAATATCATCACTATATCTTTTTGTTGTAAAGTGCCGTCCCATGTATGTCATATTCTTTCATGCTTTGAATACTTGTACACATTAAAGTGTATGAACATCTTCTTCTTGCAAATATGTGACATACCTACAAGAACAACTTGAATGTTTTCAATACCAATCATATAAGAATTATCAAGAATATTTAACATGATAGACTGCAACATTAAGAAAGCTAAATAATCTTCCTTACCTTGAGGATTAATATGAACATGACAATCATTAGGTTCATTAGATGCTCCTGCATCAGACATGCTTGGAAACATGGGGTAGAGGGAGACATGTAGGGGATATGGCATGGAAAAGATTACGCTGGAATAGAGGGAGTAGGGCAAGACTAAAAATCTATTATAGGGTAAGGGTAATAATTTAGGAAGATTAAATAGGGTAAAAACATTTGGTTATTGAGATTAGAGCTACCTAATATTAGTTAGGGTCTAAACTAGAATTAAATTTAATAACCTAATCTATCAAATATTAGCCTATTTAAATTTATATCTAATATGTTATAATGATTCACATATTGATAAAATATTTAATACAAAACACCATAAAATAATTATTATAACTAATTACACAAAATTACCGATTTATAATTAGGGTTTCTACAAATGAGGTATTATAGAAACTCTAGTCACCATGTTTTACCCGATTTACCATCAAGATTTATTATAATTACTATTTATCATGAAAATTATAAAATAAAATGAAATAAATCACTTTATCATGGTTTTCAATCTTAATATATGACAAATAACTATTTTACCTCTGCACATGAATTAAGCATGTTAAGCATATGAAATTTCGGGCAAATGTGAAGTAATCAAGGTAGTTTTTGGAATATAAATCCTTAAATACATTTAAAAAAATCCAAATCAAGTTTTAAATGATTTTTAAACTCACAAAAATGATTTATGAAAATTCCCAATTCTACACAAAAAATTAATCGAAAAATATTTGAACTAAAATCAAGCATGAAAACAATTAAGTTAAGTGAACCAGTGGACTATCTCACAAAACTTGTCGATTGGTTTTACTATTAGATAGTTTTGTCAAAAATAATTGGTTGTTTCTTCCGAGACCAAAGCAACACAAATATGATGAATGATATTAACTAGTAAGGCCAAACTAATCGACTATGTTTCATTGAAACTAGGATTTTTTGGAAAAATCAAATATCTTCCACAATCACTTTAAATCAAAAACAAAACATAACTCCAAATTATTTTTTGTTGCATTTAAAAACAAATTATTTTGTGTTGACATTTAAAAACAAGATCATCCAAGCCCTCATTTTTCATTTTCATAAAATTCTAAGGGCTAATAGTCATATAGTAGCTTGGTAAATATGACTTTTGAATGTTATAGAGGGTATGTATATCTAAGAATTATGATACCTTTGGAAATACTACCTCAGTTAGTGTCTATTTGTATTGCATAGGATGTTTGACTTATGGTGGCATTTAAATTTCTAAGGCAAATGTTGGAGTCCTTGTATAACCCCTCGACTTAAATGATCATTTGCAAGGGAGCGGGATGCACTTATGATTATTATTTATACCCTTGGATGTTGTCCATTTATGGTAGAATATTGGAGTCCCTATATACTTTTAACTTTTATGCCTTATTGTTATTATTTTTTCCATATGGGTTCTTGTAATACCCCCAAAATATTATATAATCTTAATCACAATTAATTTATATTTTAATCTAATCATTAAATCTTACCTTAATTATTTTTATTAACATTTAACCTACGAACCTAAATAAATTCATTAATAAACTTATCCTAATTGTTTAGTCTTTTCCTTTTTATTTAAATCTACCTTATAAATTGATAATTTTACCCAATTTATTTTTCTAATTAGACAACCTAAATTTGAATTAATTAATTTTACCCTATTCCTAAATCTAACCTTATTTTAATTATAACCCTAAATTTATTTTCTTTTCTTTTTATATTTTTTCTTCTTTCTTTTTTTCCTTTTCTTTTTGTTATTATTTTCTCTCTTTCTTTATCTCTCCTCCCACACTTACTAGCCCAACCCATCTCTTTCTTTTATTTTTTTTCTTTCCTCGACCAACACCCTAGCTCAACAAGTCCTTCATTGTTTGTTCCTTCCTTTTTCCTTTTATTTCTTCTCCTTCTCCCTCAATCCAACTATTCCTTCCCTACTCATCCAAACACACCACTACACCCCAATAGAGTATGGAGCACATGCATTTGAAAAAGGTAATGTTGTTATGATAAAAGCTACTAAATAGAATAAATATTGTACATATAAATCATGGTTAAATTCACTTAAAACAACTATACACTCTATTGATATTTATTCTTAATATTTATAATTATTCATGCAAAGCTCTTATAATCATATAAAATGCATAGAATGTGATATTAAACATAATTGATAGAATCCGTACAATCTACCGCAATCAACATTTTATCTGATAGAGAACAATACTAAATTCAAAGTACTAATGACTAAAACATCAATTCAAAGCACTACAAATAAGGAACCATCCCGAAACCACTAAGAAACTCTCTATCTTTAAGTATTAATATCCCCTAGGTTACTTATAGAGTAGAAAGAGGCCTTATTATACACTAATGGTGTAGCTGTAATACCCCATATTTTTAAAATCCAAATTTATTAAGTTTAATGATTTTATTAACGTAATTTGATGTAAACAATTAATTATTTTAATTTCGATTTGTTTTATGGATTTATCGACGATTCGAATTCATATTTGAATTTAATTAATCGTTGTCGTTGCGAACCATTCTAGATAAATTCGTTCACGACAATGATTTTATTATATTGTATGAATTCGATTTTCGGTTAAAAATATATATTTCCGTTCTTTCTCGTATTTTGATTTTTAATATTTTAGATTAGTTTTCGATTTTAACTTCGTCGTGTGATTATGACTTTATTTTGGAGTTATATTTCGTTAACGAAATATATTATTTAAATTATAGAATTTCTGTTTAAATAGTTAAATTTATTTTAATGATTTTATCCGTAGAAAATATTTCCGACGTTAAATTTAGTCATTTTCGAAAATCGTTAATATTTTTAGGAAGTTTTAAATTAAAAAGATTTTAGGAGTTTATTTATGAATTTCTTTCTGGAATTAATTTTCTTTCGTTTTATGCTTTTTGGTTTGCAGAAAACTGATTTCGGAAATAATTTAAATTAATCTCGATTTATTAGAATTTGACTTAAATATTTTATTATATGCTTTTAAATAATTTTTCGAGACCTTATAATATATTTCCGTAAATAATATAAATTTTTATATTCGTTGGTAAATTCTTCCGAAAATGTTTCCGAAATTCTTTATATAGCTTTTTATTAATTTTTAGCCTTCGGATCCGTTCGAAATAAATTTTCGTTAAATAAATTGTAGATGAAATCTTCCAATAATATTTTGATATTTTTAGTATTTTATTTTATGTGTATTTGTATAATAAAAAAAAAAGAACCCCGCACACGGCCGACCCCCCTCTCCCTTTTCCTTTTTCTGTTCTCTTCTTTCTCTTCTCTTATTTCTCTTCTCCTCTCTTCTCTTCCCTCTGCTGCCCCGACCCCCTACTCCCGTCCTACAACCCTAGCCGCCTCTTTCTCCCTGCTCCTCCTTCGTCGGTTGCCGGCTACCGCCATCGCCAGCCACGAATGCCAACCGCGAGCAGCCACACACAGCAGCCACGCACAGCAGCCGAAGAAGCCGCTGCAGCCGCGTGCAGCGACGAGCCGCGCTGGTTGTGCCGACATCCGGCCGCCGCAGGACCTGCTGACCACCTGTGATGCACGGAAACGGCACTTAGGTGGTGTTTCCCATCCCAGAAACTTCTCGAAAACTTCTCCGGATTAAAATTTACATTAAAATTATTTAATTAATATTTTTATTAAAAAATTATTATTAATAATTAAAATTAACTAATATAAAAATTAATTTTAAATTTATTTTATTTTTCTCTCTAAATTTTAATAAATTTAACCTATTTTTAAAAAATATATATATAATTTTTTTAACGTTTCCTACCGTCCCCGTTTCCTAAATTTTTAAGAAATGGCGTTTCCGCGTTTGGTCCCGTCCCCATTTTCCCATCCCCGTCCCCGTTTCCGTGCATCACTCCTGACCACCGGCGAGCCACCCCTAGCCTCCGACGAAGCTTTCCCGGCCTTCCTTTGCTCCGATTTTGTTGATTTTCATTGATATAAATTTCTAAAAAACCCTTATATAGATTTGATTAATTTAGTATGATTTAGCTTGTGATAAGCTAAATTAATTGTTTGATAATGTATATATGTGCTGTGAGATTGTTTTGGATAAGTTAATTGTATGGTTTAGGTTGGAATTTTGGAAATTGAATTTTAGGCCGGGTTATGCCCGAATTTTTTGGATTCGTCCAATTTAGCTATTTTGGGTAAATTGATTATACAATATGTTTTAAAATGTATCTAATTTCATGTTGGAATCGTCAATTTGAGAAAATTATGCAGAATTTATTGGAATTTGATTTCTAGGTCAAAATTCATGTGTGATAAAATTGGGTCGTATAATTAAGTCGTTCCGCTCAATTGATTTTATAATATCGTTTAAAATGTACTTAGTTTTATATTGGAAGTGTTGATTTGGAAAAATTATGCGTAATTGATCGGAATTGGATTTTTAGGTCAAAACTCCCGCGGGTTTAAATTGGATTGTGTAATCAAGTTATTTTATTCAATTGACTATATAAGTTACATTAGAATATGTTTAATTACATTTCTGAACTGTCAATTGATCGAATTTACGTTCCGGGCTCAAAAACCCTAATTGTGCTCAATTGTGTATTTCTTTTATTGGTTTTGAGTAATTGATTATTTGATATGTTATACAATGTGTTTAATTGCATTTCTAAACATTCAATTTGATTGAATTAATAGAATTCAACCGAATTGTATTTTCGGGCCTAAAACCCTATATTTCAAGTGAGATTATGAAATTGGTTAATTGTGTAGTTGTTTTTCTAAAATTAAATTTATAGAAGTAGTTGAAATGATCCTAATTGTATTCTAATACCTTTAATTGGAATTAATTGATTTGAATTACCCGAGTTTGTGTCGCGGGCTTTAAAACCCTAATTTTGAAAACGGATCCTCATGAATTGGTTAATCGGAAGATTGTTTTGTTGAAATTGACTATCTAGATTTATCTAAAACTAGTTTGATTGTGCTTTAAAACTATCAATTTGAGGTAATCTAAGTGATTTGGTCGATTCGTAGTTTAGGGATTAAAAACCCTAATCTTCGGGGGTGTTTTATAAAATTGATTTTACTATGCATCTTTTATCTAATCGATTTCTGTCTTTGGGTTTTAAATAATTTAAGTTATGTTAATCTAATCGGTTTGGATTTGGTTCTATGCAAATGGTTGGTTTACCTATTTAGTTGTAAAACCTAATGAATAAGTTATCTTCGATAAATTAACTTATAATCGATTATCTTTCTTGGGCTTTCCAAATTAATTTGAAATGTCCTAAGTGTATTTTTATTAATCCGTTTTGATTTATATTTAATCTTAAATCTTAATAGAGCTATGCTTTTAAGTCCTAAGTTTTGGACACGTTTTCCAAGAAAAATAGTTTGTGTCTCTTTATATCAATTAAATTATAATAGTTTAAATTATTGATCAATAGAATAGTTTCTAACTTAGTTTTCGATGTTTGTCGGCGATCTAGGAAAGCTTTATTGTGGATCCGCGAACTAGTGATCTCTCTCTCCCTCTTATCTCACTTAGCTAGCTTCGGATCCAGGTAAGTCTCTACTTACCTCCACTTATGGGTGTTTCGTAAGGGTCTAGCTAAGGCTGCTTGTGTGATACGTGATCTACTTGCCTTGGATGCTTCGTATATATATACCATGTCCTATTGTGTATCACATGTTTGTCCTTAACGTGTTTTATGCGTAGCGCGGCTTGGAGTTAAGGTATGTGGTATGTGTTTTTCTTATGACATGAATGTGTTATCCGTATGTGGTGATTATGATGTGTTGTGACATGATGTAACCCTCTAGGACATGCATGCTAGGGTGATTATTATTATGACATGGAGATGAAAGGACAAAAAGAAATAAATAGGAAGTGAGTTGCTAAAAGGGAGTATAAGGGACCCGATTAGGGTTTTAGGAAGAATTAGTAATTTGGAAAAGGCGAAAGTAAAAATGATCAAGGGTGAGTGAGGTGCGGGTTGAGAGTGAGAGTTTATGTTATAAGGAATGATTATGGGTGTTTTGGGAGAGAAGAAATATTGGGTTAAAAGGAGAGGTCACTTGTGGGAGAAGAAAGGTACTAGGGTTAAAGTGGTCAACTAGGGTGTTAGGGTCACAGGTGGAATTGATGGGAAAAAAGCGATATGATTTGGGATTGGATCTAAATGAGATGAGGTGTGGGGCGATAAATGGAGTAACGGTAGTGTAAGTGAGAGAAAGTTGGGCCACATAGGTCCAATTAGGGTTTCCGAGGGAAAACCCTAGAGGGAGATAGCATGTGGAGTGGATGTCACAAGGTGCTAGGCCTTAATCCACGCTTTTAGGAGTTGGTTTTCATTATGTATAAGTGTAAAGGGGAAATAAATATCGAGGTGTGATAAGGGGTGCAAGAGTCCCAAGATATAGGACGGGCCATCTTAGGAGGATAAGTGTGGATATAGTTAGCTATGCATGTCAAGGGTAAATACTTTCTAATAAGATATGTTAAGACACTAATCACTTAAAGAGGAAGATGTTGAGCCGGACCCAGACCGGTCCACCAGCGAATAATAGTGGCTAGGGCCGGGGTGCCCTACATGACTGGTCCACCAGCTATAATAGTGGCTAGGGCCGAGGTGCCCTACATGACCGGTCCACCGGCTATAATAGTGGGGGATTCCGTGCTCAACAAACCGAACGTAATAATGATAAGACATGGGAAAGCCACAAAGTAATTACAGTGAAACATCATATGAGTCGGGGCTAGACCGGTCCACCGGCGAATAATAGTGGCTAGGAGCGTTTTTCCCTGCATGACCGGTCCACCGGCTATAATAGTGGTCAGGCGCGTTTTGCCCTGCATGACCGGTCCATCGGCTATAATAGTGGGTTTCTCGCACTCACATGAATTGATAAAGACTATGATATGAATCGACTATATTTACTAGAGATCTAAAGAATGAGTCTATTCGACTGGGGCTGGACATGTCCCTAAGTAATGTCTGTGGGGCTAAATACCCAATTGGTTTGGTTTAGCGTTGTCCAAAAATGTCCGATTGGTTGGTTTAACATTATCCATAAATGTCGGGTTGGTTTATCTGAATTCCTTGTCGGTTTAAGATGTTACATATGTTTCGCATGTTATTATATGTGTATGGTAGGACTTATGATGTGGGTTTTGAGTATGCACAATATTGTACCAACATAATGCACCATGTTTCAATATGCACTTGATGTTTTACTTCACGTCTCTACCATAGGATAGGGTAGTGAGATTTACTCAGTATTGGACCCGTACTGATACTACCTTGGTTGAATGGGTCCTGTGATGATCCACTGATGGTGGGGAGCAGACCTCTTGTGCAGGTTTAAGATCGGTTACTGTTTTGGGGTGGAAGGCTTAACTTGAGAGAGTAGGCAATCCGGAATTTGATCCATCAAGAATTGTCTGGTTTAACTGTATTTATGTCTGAAAGTTTCAAGTGTTGTATTTAAAATATCAAGGGTATTGTAATTAACTTTCAATTTCTCGTACTCTGATAAGCTTTTAAAATTAGGATTTATTTCACAGATTCCGCTGATTCAATTCAGCGATAATTTTATTTAGTGAATTTACTCACTTTCCATCTGCCTATGGATATCTCCTTGTGGGAGTTTATCCTTATGGAAGAGATGTTCGAAATTTTGTTTGATAGGTTTTAGCCTTGCATCTAGCATGAGATAGATGGTGGACATCTATCTTGTGTTAGATGTGGCGGTAACATTCCCCAAATTCTCTTCTAGCTTCCGCTTTATTCTTTCAAAAAAAAAATTTCAGGAGTGAATTTTGGGGGTGTTAGAGTAGCACAACCATATATATAGACAGGGGGTACATCAACTATAAACCTTACCTTGGAGGTCATCATATGTCTACTTCACTAAATTCCAAACTCAATGTTACACATGAATTATTAATAAATTCCCAAAATATTTATATATATCACTTCCATAATCTCATAGCATCAACACTTGATAATACACAATAACCACCAATTTAAACATGCCAGAAGAGCGATCCAATCACTTATTACAACTCCACATATTTCATACTCATTACAACTCACTAAACCAAACACGATTCAGACTCAACACATATTTTTGCTTAATGATTACAATTTCATTATAAAACCAACATGAATCCTTCTATTATTGAAAAAGAGGAAAGAATCATGCTAACGCATAATTTTCTATCTACTAAATGTTTGAGCAAGTTTACATATTATCCTAAGCTTAAAAAATGAAGGAAAGAAGGATGACTAATCAAATTGGGGATCTACTCGAGCATTTTCCTAGATCATCAATAGAAAATATAAATCCTATATTAGAAAAATTAATTCAAACATAGAATAATAGAAAACAAGTAAATTATATTTAAAAAACACTTAACGCCAAAATGTCAAATCGATAAATTTTAGAGAATTGATCCAAATGATGAGTTAGAAGCATAATTCAATTGATTTTAAACCAAAAAATATTGATTAACATATGAAAGAATCAAACACAATTATATTATAAAACTATTCCCAAAATTTTACGATTTTAAAGCTTAAAATACATATTTAGATAATTCAAATTAATTAATCCAAATTGAAAGTAT
The DNA here is from genome assembly GCA_030549775.1 of Tamarix chinensis. Lineage (NCBI taxonomy): Eukaryota > Viridiplantae > Streptophyta > Magnoliopsida > Caryophyllales > Tamaricaceae > Tamarix > Tamarix chinensis. The sequence goes on along the minus strand of CM060177.1, from coordinate 55,784,158 downwards.
TAGAATGCAATCAAGGTTATTTCAAAAAATTCTATAATATCAATTTTAGAAGACACAATTATACAAATGAAAAAAATCCATAATTTCATTTGAAAGTTAGGGTTTTAGGCTAAAAATATATTTTGATCAAATTTTATTAATTTATTTCAAGTGAATGTTTATAAATATAATTAGACATATTTTATAGTATATTATGTACTCAGTTGATTAAAAAAAATGGAGGAAATACCCAATTTAACGTAATTAGGATTTTTCAGCCCAAAATACAAATCTAATCAAATCTTACTCAAATATTTAAATTGATGGGTCAAAAATGAAATTAAGTACATTTTAATACAAATTATGTAATCAATTTAATAAAATAACTCAATTACACAATTTAATTTAAATCCACCAAAGTTTTGACCTAAGAATCAAATTTTAATTAATTTTACACAAATTTCTCAAATTAGTAATTCTAACAAGAAATTAAGTACATTTCAAACTATATTGCATAATTAGTGTATCCAAAATATTTTAATCATATGAATCTAATAGATCCAAACATAACTGGGTCAAATTTTAAATTTTCACAAATTGAGCATATAACAGACAATTAACCCATCCAAATTAATCATACAACATATATATACTCAAATCAACAACCAATTTAGCTTAATCAAAGATAATTCATTCAAAATTAATAAAAAAAGTTAGGATTTAGGGTAATTATAACAAATTAAATACTACAAACATGGAGAGAATAAGGGCTATTAGAGCTTTACCGGTGGTCAAGTACAATAGAGGTGGTTAGATGGTGATGTGTTGGGCTATATTGAAGCTACTAGCTAATACTCTACTGCTCATAGCATCAATAGCGAGTGGAGGGAGTGGCGTGGCATCATGGTGGTTGGTGGCGTTGTTGTGGTGGTGGCATGAAATGAAAAAGAAAAGGAAGCAACAAAGGTCGGGGGTCAAAAGTATGAAAAGGAAAGGGAAAGAAAAAGAGAAGAGATAAAGAAGGGAAAGAGGGAAAGACCTTGTTGGGTTTTGTTTTTTTTTTTTCATTTCTACAAAATTTCTTAAGTATGTTAAAGGTAATTTTATCTAAAATTTATCTAATAAAAACCGTTGGATAAAGATTCAAAAAATAAATTCTTCTAATAAAATTTTAAACGACTAAAAATAATTTAACACATTTTCAAAAATATCTTCCGCAAACTAAAATCATCAACAAAAAGAAAAATAATTCCAGAAATAAAATCATAAATAAATTACAAAAACCTTTTTAATTTAAAATTTTTAAAAGATCTTATTGACCTTATAAAACAATAAATTCAAATATGGAAATATTTTATATAGATAAAATATTAAAATGATTTTAATCTTTAAATAAATTTTATTATTTAATCATTTATTTTTGTTAACAAAATATAATCCTAAAATAAAGTCAAAATCCCACAATGAGGCTATATATTAAAAGAATTAAAAATATTAAAAATCAAAACACATGACATAAATGAAAATATATTTTAAACAAAAATTAAATTATGAGAATTTAATAAAATTATAGTTATAAACATATTTATCTAGAATAATCCACAATGACAAAGGATTAAATAAATTTCAACATAATTTCAAAACCATTAGTAAAACCATAACATGAATTAAAATTTTACCAAAGGTTTATAAAAGAATGATTTAAATAAAATAACCCAATGAAAATAAAATTAAAGGTTAAAAATCCTAAATCAACCTTTATATTTATTAAAAAAAATATAGGTTTTTCAGAAGTGTGGTGTTACACGTTTAGCCTTAGCACTTAATATAATAATGGTAGTGGATATCAAACTTATGTTAGGTGTGGTGATAACACTCGCTATTTTTGTGACTAACGCTTCCAGAAAACAAAATCTTTAGGCCAAGACCTATATACCACCTCAGTTCACCGTGCTTTCCTCTCGGGTGGAGTAGCCTTATTGTGTGCAGTCTGAGCCTAAACCATGGAGAACCAACTAGTCTCATAAGGCTTACGTCTTGAGGAAGCTCACTGTAACACCCCAAAATTCACTACTTTTTTTTAACGCGGAAGTAATTAAGATACTGAATTTAAAACCTGTGAATTCTGGGGATGTTACCGCCACACTTAGTACCAAACTGGTTATCTCCGACCATTTCAGTACCAAGTGCTAAGGCTAAGAAAATATTTACATTAAACTCAAACCAACAGTTCATAAAAAAACTCGAAAGATCATTCATTAAAAATCAGAGCACGCGTAAAGAATCATGAATCAATAATAAGATAGAAATCAGAGTGCGAAATCAAAATTCCTCGAAAGGAGTAATAGCTACAAACATTAATATTTAATTTCGAAAAATCCAAAACAAAAGGAATAACAAGGAGCAATAGAGGTTACATAAAGACTGAATATGGCCACAACTCTCTCGAACTTTGAGCCAAACATGCTCAACACTCAGCCCCGACTGATGTCTCACCCACCTGCACAAAGTCAGAAGGGCACACTACTCGTGGGAATGAGCAGCACCCATGAAAAGGGTGATCAGTACGCTACGTACTGAGTAAGGTAACCGAGCACTAAGGCCAACACATAAGCACATAAGCCATGCATAAGAATAGAAGAACACAATCACAATTGCAAATGATCAACCAAGTAAAAGTACAAAGGCCCATGAATAATCCAATTCAATTACTTAATTAATCTCTAAGCAGGAGTCGATTCACACCATACTTTTTTTATCAAATCCATGCGAGTACGGAAGCCCCCACTATTATAGCCGGTGGATCGGAGACATATAGGACTATGCGTCCTAACCACTATTCCTAACAGGTGGATCGGTTGGCTTCGGCTCGCATGGTGTTCCACTGTAAGTAATTAGTATCTTTTAAGTATTTCAGCAAAACTCGGGTTTGTGTTTGTTGAGCTCAGGAACCCCCACTATTATAACTGGTGGATCGGTCACACATAGGATATCATGTCCTAACCACTATTATAACCGGTGGATCGGTCGCACATAGGGTAAAAACCCTAACCACTATTCCGAGCCGGTGGATCGGTTGGTCTCGTCTCAACGATCTTCCACTTTAGATAATTAATGTTTTAAGTATCTTATTCAAAAGATTTCGCCCTAGACATGCATGAATCATCACACATCACAAATCATAAATTCCAACATCATAATTACACTTTAATCAATAAATACACATAATAACACAAAAACCCTAATCAGCCACAACCAACCCTAATTGTCCACACCAACCATAGTTAACCACTCCAAACTCTATTTAACCATAACAACCATAATTAGCCACTCCACGCCTTAGTTAATCATAACAAACCACAATTATCCACTCCAACCCTAGTTAATCACAACAATCCATAGTTAATCACTCCAAACCCTAATACAATCTCCTCTATACTCTTATAATGTCCTACGTACTATTTTTCATCCCAAGTGTTCAAACACCCAAACAACACTTACATTACCTTCCTTATATCTCAAATCAACTTTTCATATGTAAATTTCACTCCCATGCAAAACCCTAATGCCACCATGCAAACCCTAATACCTCCATACAACCATAAATATCCCCATGCAACTATTAATACCACCATGCAACCCTAATACTACCAAACAACCGTTAATACCACCATGCAAACCCTAGATTCCGTCATACAAAATCCTAAATGCAATCCACACAAAACTAAAGATCCATCCATACCAAACCCTAGATTCAAACCATAGAAAACCCAAAGATTTGTCCATATAATACAATTGATTAGATTCTTCCATTCATAACCACCAATTAGATTCTCCCATACAAGACCATAAGTTAGAATCTTCCACATAAAATCATAAATTTGAATCTCCCATATAAACCATAAATTAGATTGTTCCATATAACATCATATATTACATTCTCCCATACAAAATCATCCAAACCATAAATTAGATTCTCTCATACAAACCATAAATTTGATTCTCTCATATAACATCATAAATTAGATTCTCCCAATTAACATCATAAATTAGATTCTCCCAAACACACCATAAATTCGATTCTCCCATATAACATCATAAATTACATTCTCCCAAATAAAACCATATATTATATTCTCCGCATAAAACCATAAATTATATTCTTCCACATAAAATCATATATTAGATTATTCCTTATAAAACCATAAAATTAAGTCAACTCACTTCCCTTAGTCAACTTCTTTCCCCATCCTCCTTTTTCATCATTTCTCCCACACAAACCACATCGACATCCTCTCATGTATGTCTTATAGGGTCACAACACATATCGCCACATACACATAGTACACATGCCATATAAAAACATACTTCAACTCTATGTCATACCACATACAAAATAATTAATAATAATAAACATAAGATACATAGCATGCGAAACACATAATGCATATAAGCACACAAATGGCCTTAGCACCCCTTACCTGAAACGACACTGGTCTTGGAGCACGCTCCTACGCCTCCTTAGGGCTTTAACTAGATAATAACATACTAATAAAATAACATTAACAAAATTCTAACTTTGCTAAAGATATAGAAATAATAGAAATATTATAAAAGTTGATAATTAATGCAGGGTTAAATACTTTATTCTAATAATAATAATGATACTAAAAATAATATCAATGAGACTATAAATAAGCATAATAATAATAGTAACAATACTAATAATAAAAAGTGCATTATTCAAAAACAAAGTAAAATAAAGGCTTCGACTCCTTTACCAAAATAATACTAATAGTATTAGTAAAATAAATAACCAAATTTAATAATAATAATAATAATAATAATAATAATCATCATCATCATCATAATAATAATAATAATAATAATAATAATGATAATGATAATGAAATAGTAAAAATAATAATAACAATAATAATAGTAATAATGATAACAATAACAATAATAATAATAATAGAAAAACTAATAGTAAAGTAATTTTAATACTAATAATGAAATAATAATAATAGTAATTTGAAATAGTAATAATAAAAATAAAAATAACAATAATAGTAATAATAGTAATAATGATAACAATAACAATAATAATAATAATAGCAAAACTAATAGTAAAGTAATTTTAATACTAATAATGAAATAATAATACTAGTAATTCGAAATAGTAATAATAAAAATAATAATTATAATAATAATAACATATTAATATTAATAATAGTAATAATAGAAATATTAAAAAGAATAATAATAAAATCAAATTAAAAATACAATAGGGCTTCAGCCCTTAATAGAAATAATAATCAAAACATTAATACTAATAATAATAATAATACATATTAAAAAAAATAATAATAATATTTATATGCAAATAATTGAAATAAAATAATTTAAGGGTTATAAAAATAGGGAAAAAGGCTAAGAGGGTATAGGGTTCAACCTTAGGTTGGCGGGGATAGGCGGCACCGGCGGTGGTGCACAGAGGCGGTGGCGACGGCCGGAAAAAGAGAAGAAAAGAGGAAAAGTTGCATGCTAGGAAAAAGCTAAGGAGAATTAAGGTGGGAGCTGGGGTGTTTTGAGTTGCCCGGAAGGAGAGAGTCAGAATGATGGTGGCGGCGCAGCCGCGCAGCCATAGGTGGCGGCGCACAGCGGCGGCAGGTGGTTGCCAAATGGAGGAGAAGAAGAAAGAGAGAGGAGGAGAGGGAGAAAGAGGAAAAGAGAGGTAGGGGAAGGTAGAAGGTGATCTGCAGAACATTTTAGAAGATGAAAGAAGCAGTGGAAGCGGCGGAAGAGGTGGCTAAGGACGGCGCAAAGGGTGGGTGGGGCTGGAAAACAGGTTGGTCGAGAAGGGAAGTTCGCACAGTCGGGGAGGATTGTGCATAAAGAATCGATGGTGATGAATGGTTTGGTTAGCTAGAGGGAGGTGCAAGGAAGATTTTGGTGGCCATGGATGGCGGCGAAGTTGGCCAGAGGCGGCGAACGAGGAGTCTAAAGAGTCGGCGGTGAAAAAGGTCAAATTCAGGGTAATGAAATCGAAGGCTCGATACAGGTTATCATGGGGGTATTTATAGAGTGTAAATGATAGGTTAGGGTCTGTGGATCGGCTAGAGAGTTGGGCAAGTAGGGTTATGGTCACCGGCGACATTGGTTGGCCGGTGGCAGCAAAACCCGGGCAGGGGAATGCGCAAGAGAGAGAGAGAGGAAAAATTATGCGAAAAGGGGAGTTGATTGGGTTTATGAGGCTTTCGAAACAATGGGAATAGAAAGGGAGGCAAAGGCCGGTCAAATCAGGCGAGATCGGCGGCAAAAATCTCGAACGGGTGGCGGTGGAAGTTGTAGGTCGGTGGTGGCGTCGGGGCTAGGGAGAAGAAGAAGATGGGGGGTATGGGCCGGGCGATTCGCGAAGGAAAAGAAAAGAAAGAAAATGAAGGAGGTCGGGCGGTCAGCATGGGTCAAAGGCATTTAAATGAAACACCAAGTTTTGGTTGAAATGGAGTCAAAACGCATTGTGGCGTAGGGCGGAAGAAGGATGCGGGACGCGGGCTGGGCCGTGTCGAAGAAGGAAGAAGGGAGGAGTTTGGGCCGTGGGGGATGGCAGCACAACTGGGAAAAGGGGAGGGAAAAGAAAAAGGAAGAAGAAAAGGAAAAAAAAAAGAAAGGAAAAAGGAAAAATAATAATATTGGGTATTTAAATTAATTAAAATATTTGATATATTTAAAAATAATAATATTTAAATCACTTTTTAGGCTAAATTAGGATTTTTGAAAGATTTTCCATAAATTATATTTTAATTAGTAAAACACCCTAATTTTCTTCAATTAAATTATTTATAAAATTATTATTAATTTCAAACTATTTTCTCCTTCTAATTTTAAATAATTTATTTAATAAATTTCCAAAATAAAATGCTTAATTAGCTAAAATACCCAAATTCTCTCCTAATAAAAATACTTATAAATTTCTTCTTGATTTGCCCTATTTAATTCAATTTAAAAATAATTTATTTAAATAATTTTTCTAATAAATATCATTTAAATGTAATTTATAAAATTAGAAATTTTCGGGGCATTTCATCCAAAAATTTGATGCACTGTCGTGAATACAACAAATTTAAATAAATCCTAACTTCCAAATATGTAGTATATGACAATAAGGAGTCGAACCCATAAGGAATGACGTTTTAATCACTAATTTTGCTATTGATGTTATAATCCCGTTTATAAAATTTCATTGATTCTAATACTGAATCTAATTGTACTAAGTCTTAATCACTAATTGACAAATAGGGGAGGAATGAATTGATGATGGAATCAGAATACCAAACATTCAAATAAGAAGAATGATTCTAAACAATTTAATGTTGACTTAGGAAATTCATAATAACAAATTCCTTTGCTTCCTCTCAACCTTAATAAATTGAATATGCTCTCAATTTATTTTCCAACCATTTAATAACCTAGGTTACGAACACTAGATTCAATTAATGGTAGAATTATGAACGGAAAGCAGTCAACTACAATCATAATAACATAAGCTCGGATTATGCAATTGCACGAATTAATGGATCGAATTGAATGATTCCGTATCATAGATTAAGATTTTTGAACTGATATCTTATTTATTTCTATTATTTCTTCTTGTATCAGATTTATCCTCGTATTAAATATTTGAAGGAAACCTTTTATCGATTGTAAGAATATTCCTTTCGAGGAATTTTAATTTCGCACTCTGATTTCTATTTGATTCGTGATTCTTTACGCGCACTCTAATTTTTATGTATGATCTTTCTAGTTCTTTTATGAGCTATTGGTTTGAGTTTTATGTTAATAATTTTCTCTATCCTTAGCATTTGGTACTGGAACGGTCGGAAAGAACTAGTTCGGTACTAAGTGTGGCGGTAACATTCCCAGAATTCACAGATTTTAAGTATTCCTATTTTAATTACTTCCGCTTTAAAAAAAAGAAAGTAGTGAATTTTGGGGTGTTACACTCACGACTTAAGGAGGGATAGGGCCATTGAAGCCTTGCAAACATATACGAGGAGGGTGTTGGGCATGTTGGAGTCACTTGTGCATAATGTCAACCCTTGTCAAGCAAGGTGTCTGTTACCTCAAGGAGAGGAACGGGTGAATGTTATAGGGGATGAGCCAATTAATTATAGCCCATCTTTTAAAGGAGGAGGATGTGAATAAGGGAGCCTCTTAGGAAGTTCTATAATTTAATGGATCCCATAATCTGAAGGAGTTTTTGGAGTGGGAAATGAGATGTAAACGGTTGTTTGAGGCTAGGGTTTTAGATGATGAGAAGTCCTTTAAGGTTGCAATCCTTAATATTAATGAACATGCTTCCTTATGGTGGGAGAATATGGTGCAAAATTGAGGGAGGAAGGTAAAATCTAGGGTGAGGAGTTTGGTGAAAATGAAGAGGCTAATGAAGGAAAGGTTCTTAGCACCTTCATATACTTCAGAACTTTACAAAAAAAAAATATCTTCCTTAAGATAAGGTCTTTGAGTATGGAAGAATACATTCAAGAGTTTGAAAGACTTATCATGAGGATTGGTTTGGAGGAGGTTGAGAAGTATACCATGTCTCGGTTTATAGGAGGACTAAGAGGAGATATTGCAAGAAAAGTGGAACTCTACAAGTACTATACCTTGGATGAGTTGTTTTGCTTGGCCATCTAGGTGGAGAAACACAAAAAGGAGAAGAGGAGTTTGAGGGTTGAGGCCAAATACTTACCCACCTAAGAAGACTATGAAAGCTAACCCTAATATCAAAAAATTGATGTTAAAGGAAAAGGGAAGTTAGATGTGGGTGAGGCTAGTTGAACCAAAGGTGTGTGTTGCTTCAAGTGCCAAGGAATTGAACATTATCAAAATGAATGTCCAAACATGACCTAGAGGAGGCCAAGATGGAGGAGGGTGCATTCGAGGCCCAAGTGGCCATGGAAGGAGGTACCACCAGATGTGGGGGAGTCCCTAATGGCAAGAAGAGTCTTGCAAACTAGAGATGCCATTGAAGAAGAATCCCAAAGAGAGAACATATTCCATACCAAGTGAACCATACTTGATAAAATGTGTTCCCTCATTATGGATGAGGGTAGTTGTGCAAATGTATCTTCCACCACCTTATTTGCTAAACCAAATACATGCTAAGCCATACAAATTAAAATGGCTTAATAATGGTTCAATGGTTAAAGTTATTAAGCTAACATTTGTGCCATTATCTATAGGAAAAAACTATCAAGATAATGTTATTTGTGATGTCATTCCCATGGATGCTTGTCATTTGTTGTTAGGTAAGCCATGGCAATTTAATAGGTATGTAAAACATGATGGTAGGAGGAACACATATAGCTTGGTCTATGCTAGCAAAAATATTGTACACACATCCCTTAGCATTCTATCCTCACTTGTTAGGGAGGATAAGAAGTGTAAAAAGGCCTTGTTTGTTGATGGGAAGGGTTTGGAAAGGGCCGTAGGAAAAGGGAAGTCCTTATATTTGTTGTTACTACTTGAACCTAATGAGAAGAAACAAGAACTTGACCCTCGGGGTCAAGCACCTATTAGGATAGTTTGGGGTTGTTTTCCCAAATGACTTGCCTAAGGAACTGCCTCTCATAAGGGGCATAGAGCACTAAATCAATTTTATTCTCGGTGCTACACTCCCAAATAAATCGTCTTATAGGTTTAATCCTAAGGAAGCCATGTAGTTACAAAGGCAAGTTAAGGAGTTGTTATAAAAGGGTTTCATAAGAGAATCCCTTAGCCCTTGTGTAGTTCAGGCCCTCTTGGTACCCAAGAAGGATGGGACAATGCGCATATGTATGGATAGTAGAGTTATCAACAATATTACCATAAAGTATAGGTACCCTTTACCTAAACTTGATAACATGTTGGATTGCATGCATAGGGTTAATATCTTTTCCAAAATCGACTTGAGGAGTGGGTACTATCAATTTCGAATGAAGGGGATGAATAGAGAACAGCCTTCAAGACCAAGGGGGAACTCTATGAGTAGCTAGTGATGCCATTTAGACTCTCCAATGCACCGAGCACTTTCATTAGACTCATGGACAAGATTTTTCAACCTTTTATTTCAAAGTTTATAGTTGTGTATTTTGAAGATATTCTTGTATACTCTTCTAGTTGGGATGATCATGTAAGACACTTAATACTTGTATTCTTAACTCTTAGGAACAACAAATTGTATGAGAAATTAGAAAAGTGTGACTTCTTTATGCCGAGAGGCACCTTTTTAGGGTTTGTTGTATTTAAAAGTGAAATATCTATAGATGAGTCATATAATGTACTTGAAGTCCATCAAGTTCCCTCAAGATAATAAGGTAGGTTTACATATTTCTCCCGTAAACTTATTATTATCATTTATTTATTTATTTGATAAGTAATCCGTTAACTTATTGATTTCATCAAATTTTAGTTTTCCCTTGTTACCATGCATAAAACCTAGACATTATATCGATCTTATTTAATATCTCATTATCTCAGAAACTATGCAGTAAAATTTTCAGTTGCGGCACATATTTGATACGATTCAAGCTAAAAAGCTCTAAGCTTTTTTGGTTCAATATCTAACTAGCATGGCTGTCATTAGGAAGTTATTAGCATAAATAAATTAGCCAATTACAAGAGTCTAGCAATAGGAATCTTTCTGTTTTTGCTGTTAGACGAGTCGCCTCATTTGTTAGAGGATTTGTCATTTGTCTTATTTGCTGTATTTGTGTTAGCCAGGTGTTCCAATGGGAGGATATTATTCTCCTGTTGGGAGGGTTTGAATGGAATTGATCCAATCTCTTAAGTTGAATCACTCTACCATCTTGTAGGACTATTTACATTTTAGAGTGATCAAATTAAAAAAAATGAAAACATATTTAGACAATTTAAAGAAAAATTCTAATATTTCATTGTCATTAAAATTTATTTTTTTACTTCATTTGTTTCAATAATTTTTAGAAATTTTATATATTTTTAGTAAATCACATAGTAATAAAATAAACTTAATTAAAACATATTAAAATGCAAATTATATTCTATAAAAAAACAAAAGAATTATTATAAAATGTGGAGGATTGCGATTATTTGCAACACTAAATATCACTAATAAAATTTTAAGTTTAAAAATTATTTATTAAAAATAATTATTTATTTTAAAAATATTTTTACCATAAATGACAGTGCAATATTTTTGGTTCTTCACGATGAACCCCTTGCCTTCCGCATCGAAAGTTTGGGGAACTAGTGAGAGAGTCTTGAGATTATGAAGGCGGAGCTTCTTTCTTCTGGACGCGCCGAAGAGCTCTGTAGTTCCGTTGACGCATTTGTCTTCGACTGCGATGGTATCTTCTTCATTCCTTTTCCCTCCAGATGTACTATAAAATTAATAATCTTGTAATGTTAATTTAATCTTTTCATGACAATTGCCGATCGATATTCATTATGCTGACGCAGGAGTGATTTGGAAGGGCGACACGCTTATTGATGGTGTTTCTGAGACTTTAGAGTTGCTTCGTTCTAAGGTAATATGTTTTGGGTCCGCCATGCTGAGCACGTCAGTTATCAATATTTCAACTTCCACAGTGATGGCCTCCAGTTCATATACCACAATCAGTCACTACTAAGTTACCCTTCTGCTTTTTTCTTATTTTGACAGGGGAAGCAGCTGGTGTTTGTGACCAATAATTCTATTAAATCAAGAAGACAATGTGCGGAAAAGTTCCATTCTTTAGGAATTTCAGTATCCGAGGTCTTATGAATTACAGATATAATACAATGCCTTTGGAATCTGTTATTTCACCAAGATGTGAACAAATTTTGATGTCTTTATATTGAATAGTACTTACTGCTTCAGGATGAAATCTTCACCTCTTCATTTGCTGCTGCAATGTACTTGAAGTCCATCAAGTTCCCCCAGGATAATAAGGTAGGTTTACATATTTCTCCCGTAAACTTATTATTATCATTTATTTATTTATTTGATAAGTAATCCGTTAACTTATTGATTTCATCAAATTTCAGTTTTCCCTTGTTACCATGCATAAAACCTAGACATTATATCGATCTTATTTAGTATCTCATTATCTCAGAAACTATGCAGTAAAATTTTCAGTTGCGGCACATATTTGATACGATTCAAGCTAAAAAGCTCTAAGCTTTTTTGGTTCAGTATCTAACTAGCATGGCTGTCACTAGGAAGTTATTAGCATAAATAAATTAGCCAATTACAAGAGTCTAGCAATAGGAATCTTTCTGTTTTTGCTGTTAGACGAGTCGCCTCATTTGTTAGAGGATTTGTCATTTGTCTTATTTGCTGTATTTGTGTTAGCCAGGTGTTCCAATGGGAGGATATTATTCTCCTGTTGAGCATCTATATAGGCTAAGTAATGGAAGGAAAAAATTGATCAATCCCCTCTTGTCTCCCTCTCTAAACTCTCTTCTTCCTCCCTAATTCTCTGTCCCCCTCTCTAATTTTCTATGCTTGGAGCTTCAGTATGATAGGCCTGTGGTTAAATTTACCTATGTTAGACATAAGGTTTGGTGAAGGATCTGGCTAGGAAGGGGTATTTTTTACTGCCTGCCTTTGTTTCTTATTTTATCTTGTTAGAGTGGGGTCAAGAAAGTGGAGTAGGAGAGTCCGTTATTTAATATTCCATTATTTGGCTTTTTCTTGGAGTGGTATCTTTTATGTTAGTAATGGGGGCTTGGGTAGTAGATAAATAGTGTAAGGGTCAGAGGGGAAAGTGTGTGGAAAATGGGTTTCTGTTAGAGGGAGGCATCAAGATGCCTAGATGTATCTTTTATAAACCATTAAAGGTTTGTGTAACCCTCTTCATTGCTCTAATTAACTTTCCATTGGATTGAATTTGTTTTGTGAGAATTAGTAGCATCACTACAAGTTCTATCAACGTGGTATCAAAGCACGTATGAATTGGGCAGATGAGCCTAAGAAGGTGGAGGAATTAGAAGCAAAAATGGAGGATTGATTGGTACACATTTAAGAAAATAGAAGTGGACGGTGTTAAGGAAGGAATTTCGAAGAGTATCTATGATTGAGGAAGGGTTGGACTCGATTGAGAAGACAATGGAATCCATAATGACCAGCTTACCTTACACTGATTGGCAGGGGAATGGGAGTTCCTTTTCGATCAGCCCTATAAAGCAATAATTGGACATGGGTGGTGATTTGCCTCCTCTAGTTGCAGGTGGGGATCGTGAGGAACGACATGGTGATGGTTGAGTGGCAAGAAAATTGGAGTTTCTGACCTTCTGTGATGGGTGGTTTTTCCCAATAAAGAGGCACTTCAACTTGAATCAATTACCCAAGGTAGAGAAAATGGAAGCAGTGGCTATGGCTATAAAGGGTAAGGCCTTTGCTTGGTTCTGCATGACGAGGAAGGGAAGTAATTCTCCAACTAGAAGAATTTCAAGGATGTGGTTTTTTATATGATTTCAACCCAAACATGAGGTTCCCTGTGCGAAAAATTTTCGGCAATCTGGCAGCTAACAACGGTGGAGGAGCATTTGGAGGTGTTTGAATTGTTGGTAGTGCTGTTGTAAGGCCGCCTATCAAAGGAAGTGTTGGAGAGCATGTTTTTTGAATGGTCTGAAGCCAGCAGTTAGGGCTGAGGTAAGACTAATGAGGCATATTGAACTCACTGAAATTATGGAGGTGGCCCAATTGGTAAAGGAAACTAACCGTATTATCAAAATAGGGTGTTTTGGGCCAAATTTGCACTGGAAACATGGTCAGATCGGGGCCCAAGGTAAACACCTTTACTTATTCGAATCAACCCAAAATATCAAATGCAATATGCATTATCCTCTTCCCCAGCAGTTTGAAACAACTCACCTTCACTCTCGACAAAGTCGACCCCACCCAAACCACCTCCAACTCTTTGGCAGAAGAATCTCAAGGCAACCGACAATCGACGGGGTTTCTATGTTAATCCGATACTGAGATGCAACACCAATGGCATAGGGGCTTGTGTTTCTAGTGAGGTGAGAAGTATGCACTTGGGCATAAGTGTCATCATTGGTTGTTACAAGTGTTAATGGTGGAAGATTAGGAGGATGAGGAAAAGGAGACAACGGCATCAGTTGATATAGACTAAGTCACAGAGGTGAAGGAAAAGGTTGAACTTTCCATGAAATCAATGACGGGCTTTACTATCTCTAGAATTATGAAGTTGAAAGGGGAAATTAAAGGAGAGATAATGGTGATTCTAAAAGATTGTGGAGCTACACACAACTTTATTCGACAAGACCTACGGGGTACTCATGGAAATAGGAAATTTAGTCTAGATTGTTGGGATTTGCGAGGAGGTAGTACTGACATTGCTAGAGATAGTGATTATAAAAGATTTTTTTTCTTTTGAACCAAGGGAGTGCATATGTTATTTTATGAATGCAATGGTTGGAGCAACTTGGAGTCAATGTAGATCAATTAGAGTCATTTAGGATGAGTTTCACAATGGGAAGGACATCAATCACCTTGATAGATGACCCATAGTTGTGCAAAACTTAGGTTTCCTTAAGTCACTACTGCACACGTTAGGCAAGGAGAAGCATGGTATTTTGCTAGAGTGTTGTGCGTTATCTGCAATAGACAAGAGAGATGCTTCTAGTGGGGCTCCCTATGAAGTGCAAGTTGTGATACGATCGTTTCCAAAGGTACTGAGGTAATCAAAGGGATTACCACCTGTCTGTAAATTGGATCATCAAATACCTCTATTGTCCGAAATAAAACCAGTAATTATGCATTTGTATTGATACCCACGGATTCAAAAGAATGAGATCGAAAAATTTGTGGGAGACATGTTAACAACGGGAGTGATAAAGCCAAGTCATAGATCTCTAGCCTTGTGTTAATAGTCAAAAAGAAAGATGGGAGTTGGCAGTTCTGCATAGACTACAGAGTATTGAATAAGGTGACTATTTCGTACAAATTTCCCATAGCAATGTTTGATGAACTATTAGTTGAATTGCATGAGGCAGCTGTCTTTTCAAAGTTGGGTCTAAAATCAGTATACCACCATATTAGGGTGAGTTTGAAGGACATCCACAAGATAGCCTTTTGAACACACAAGGGTTTGAGGCATTGAAGGCAAACAAGCTGACTGTGAAAGAGAAGAAATACACTTTTGAAAAGGTTGAGTTGGAATGCTTAGGACATATATTGCTAGGGAAGGAGTCGTGGTAGACCCATGTAAATTTGTAGTGTATGGAGGAGTGTTCAATGCCTAGGACCCTAGGTGAACTAGGGTGGTTTTGGGATTAATAGGGTATTATTGCAAATTTGTTTAGAATTATGGACAAATTGCAGCACTATTGACTAATCAAATGAAGAACTATAATTTCCATTGGAATAAAGAAGTGCAACAACCCTTTGAACAACTAAAATAGTCCATGGTGACAGTTCAGGTGTTGGTGCTACTGAATTTCAAGGAGCCCTTTGATTAGAGACAAAGCCCTTCGACGTTGGTATAGGGACAGTCTTGATGCAGCAAGAACGAGCCATTTATTTCTTTAGTCAATCTTTAGGTGCAATAGCATGCCTGGAGTCAGGTTATAAATGAGAACTGATGGCAATAGAGCCAACAGTGCAGAAGTGGAGGCATTATTTGGTCCGAACAGATCAACGGAGTTTGAAATTCTTGTTGGAGCAATAGGTGATTCCTGACGAGCACGCCAAATGGGTCACTGAGCTATGGAATTACAAGTTTGAGATAGAGTACAGACCGGAACTTGAAAATAAGGTAGTTGACACTTTATCCTGGGTGGAAGTGGTGACCTCAGCAGCAATTTCAGTTGTATGGGTAGAATTGTGGTGCTCTCTTCAATCTGAAATAGATGTCAGGCTTCTTTTGGGACCATTGAAACAACAGTTACAACAAGGTATAGGGGAAGAGTAAGGATACAGCCTCAGGGCGGGGGAGCTTCTATATTAGGAACATTTGGTTTTACCAGCAAGTTCAGCCATGATTCCTAGGTTGCTGGTTGAAATCCATGCAGGGATGTTGGGCAGACATTTAGGTGTATTGAAGACATACCAGAGGGTGGCCGGAGAGTTGTACTGGGTAGGAATGAAGGAGGATGTACAGGAATTTGTGATTAACTGTGTTGTTTGACAGCATAATAAATACCTGGTCATGAGGCTAGTGGGGTTACTATAGCCCTTACTGGTTCCCCAAAGAGTGTGGATGGATATTTCTTTAGATTTTATCAAAGGGCTACCTTCCTCACAAGGGTATGATTGTATCATGGTGGTGGTTGACCGACTAACGAAGTATAGTCATCTTCTCCCTCTTAAGCACCCCTTTAATGCAGTCTGTAACTGCCAATTTTGTTAGGGAGATGGTGCAGTTACATGGGTTGCCGAGATCGATGGTTTTATATAGGGACAAAGTGTTTGTGAGTAATTTATGGAAGGAACTCTTCAAATTCCAGGTCCAGGGTACCACTTTCCGCTTTAGTTCAGACCGCCATCCTCAAACAGATGGACAAACTGAAGTGGTTAATCGAAGTTTTGAAATGTATTTGTCTTGCTTTGTAGGGGATAAACCAAGACGGTGTGGTGGATTCCGTGGGCTGAATACTGATATACCACATCATTGTACTCAGCAACCCAAACCACCCTGTTTAAGGCTCTATATGGTTGTGATCCACCATCCTTTCCGGGACATGAGAGGGACAACACCCCTTTTGAGGCTGGGATCAGGAGTAACGGGATAAAGATGCAACATTGTCAGAGTTCAATTAACATCTTCAGCAAGCTCAAACTAGGATAAAGATCCAAGCTGACCGTCAAAGACATGAGCGAGAATTGGAGGTAGACAGCTTATTGAAAAGCTTGCACCAAGATACTTTGGGCCTTATCAAGTTGAAGCAAAGATTGGTCAAGTTGCTTACAGGCTGAGGTTAGCAGAATCTACTTCCATCCTTCCTGTCTTTCACCTTTCTATGTTGAAACCCGCCTTAGGAGAAGGACAACAGGCTCAACCCTTTATTGTCGTGCGTACTGAGGACTTGGAGTGGAGGGTGGAACCACAAAAAGTGCTCCATCTTGGGTATAATGCTCAGGGTGTGCTGAAAGTGCTGATTAAGTGGAAGGGACTGCTAGTCTTTGCAGCTTCATGGGAAGAGTTCGAGTGACTTAACCAACAATTTCCAGCTTTTCATCTTGAGGACAAGGTGAAAGTCCACGGGGAGGGTAATGATAGGCCTGTTGTTAAATATACCTATTTTATATGTAAGGTTCGGTGATTGATCTGGCTAGGAAGGGGTCTTTTTTACTGCCTGCCTTTGTTTCTTATTTTAGCTTGTTAGAGTGGGGTCAGGGAAGTGGGATAGGAAAGTCCGTTATTTGATATTACCTTCTGTTATTTGGCTTTTTTTTGGAGTGGTATCTTGTTAGGCTGACTGCTGCAAGCCTTTGAAAATGATCAGTGATTGTAAGTCGAACTACAAGAAATCAAATATAATTCTGAGAGAAAAAGAGAGTTGAGAAATCTGGGATTTAGTATTAATTCTCAAAGCAGTCTGGTGCCTAGGTTTTCGAGGACCTGGCAGCCTCCCAAAAAATTCCCTGAAATTCCCTGCCCTCCCCTGCCACACGACTCCCATCCCAATTTATACCAGATTCTCCAATGACCTTGTCCTCACCCCAACAAAAAATGCCTAAAACATAAAATGGAAATTGAGAACAGAAAATGGTAGAAGTGACCCCCCTAACAGACTCACTGACTAACAATTCAATAAACAATGGTCCTTACCCGTCACCCTTCCCCCGACTTACTTATCCACTCTGTTGCCTCTCCTCATGATATTATATTTGATAATTGACCTATCATATCTTTTCTGTTAGTAATGGGGGCTTGGGTAGTAGATAAATAGCGTAAGGGCCTGAGGAGATGGGAGTGTGGGAAATGGGATTCTGTTAGGGGGAGGCACCAGGGCTTCAAATGCCTGGATTTATCTTTTGCACACCATTAAAAGTTTATGTAACCCTCTTCATTGCCCAAATTAATCTTCCATTGGATTGAATCTGTTCTGTGAGGATCACTAGCACCACTGCAGGTTCTGTCAGACTACTTTTCAAAAGTGGCAATTGTCCTTACCCCCCAAAACAGGCCTGTAACATTGGTGCTTTCATTGAGAATCTCCATGGATCAGGTTCAAAGAAAATTGAGATAAGGCAATTGGCAATTGTAACTTCAGTTGTAGACATCAATGGATAATTTCATCAAAAAATTTCTAGCAAACTTGAAGAAAATGCAATAGTCAACAAAAAATTGAAAGAATGCAGAGTCAAAATGAAAGATTGATCAAGCAGGAAGAAAATGAAGAAAACTCTCACCCACTTTGACAATCATCTCGACCTGAAACATTCAATCCTTCCACTCCTGTCAACTCTCAAACCATAGCTCTGCCTCCACAGCTTGCCGACTTCATCAACTATCCCAAACACAACCCCATACCTGACTCACATC
Source organism: Tamarix chinensis (assembly GCA_030549775.1). NCBI lineage: Eukaryota > Viridiplantae > Streptophyta > Magnoliopsida > Caryophyllales > Tamaricaceae > Tamarix > Tamarix chinensis. The sequence continues at coordinate 55,765,658 of CM060177.1, read as the reverse complement.
CATTAAAACAGGGAACATTGAAACTTGGTGGAAATTACATACCCTTGTATTTTCTCTTTACCTTTTGCAGATGATGATGGTCTAAAATTCATTACTCCTCTTCAAGCTCTCAAGGTAATGGACCCTGAAGAAAATTCGCAGAATGTGTGAACGAACTGGGTATATACTCCCAGCAAGAGAAATGGCAGACTGGGACTCTTCCATAGGTGGAGGTCTAGGTAACTCTTTATGTGGCTATTGGAAGAAGCATAGACAGGATCCAATTCCCGGACTTTCTGCCTTGCCTCACCAAATGTACAGCCAGTGACAAATGATGAAGGGAATAGAAAAATATAGGGGTGCTGGTTCGAGTTGATGAGAAGAATTCAGGAGCAATGAAGAGGTGGAATTCATAATCTGGAGATAGGGAATGATTGATGGTTCATTACCATCATGGGAAGCCTGCAATGAACGATGTAATTAGTCTCCCTAGAGCACAGGTCAGGGTGACTTATGCGAGAAAGAGAGGCAGGGGTAAGGAGGGAATACTTTGTAATTCAGTTAATAGTCAGTGATGATGTGGCAGAGAGGAGCGGGAGAGTGCCTTAGGCAGTTATAGACACTGGTATAAAAGAGGGGAGAAAGGGGACCGATCGGGTAGGAAGAATCTGGAATGTATTAGGAGAGATTGAGCCTCTCGAATTGCTCAAACCGTGTATTGCTTTGGCCATTGAATGTCATTATTTTCAATTATCCAGTATTTCATTTATCCATTCTCGAATCACAGAGGGGTTGGGAATCCTTACTGGGTAGAGGGTAGAAGAAGAAGTATCGGTTCATACCAAATTGGTATCAGAGCTGACTGATCCATGGCTCCTTCCGCGAACCAGAGAATGGAGTCCCTGGAGGAACGGATGACTTTTTTAGAGGAATCCGTCTCTGAGAAAGTGTCAGCAATAGTGGAACGAGCGATGGGGGCGATGAAGCAAGCCTTGAGGGAGCAGCTCACAGAGGATCTCCAGAAGGCGGGAAAGAAACAGGGAGAGGAGCTTCAAGCGGTGGCGAACAGACTGGAGGAGAGGATGAGGGGCAATCGCGAGAATTATGAGGCGCCGCTAGCATGGATCAATGAGGGGATCCGAGGAGAAATTCCAGGAGAGGGGAGCAATGGAGGTGCAGGATCGGGGGGAGTTCCCGGGGACTGGGGAACAAGTCGAGGATTTACAGGTGGAGGTGGGGGATGGCGGTACCGAAAATTGGATATGCCACCCTTTGAAGGAAGTGACCCCGACGGATGGATCCTGAGAGGAGAGAAGTATTTCTCCTTCTACCGCCTGAATGAGGAGGAGAAACTGGAGGCGGCGGTGGTAGCCATGGAAGGCGACACATTAAGGTGGTACCAGTGGGAAAATAGACGCCGGCCGATCAAGTCCTGGGCGGAGCTTAAGGAGCTGATGCTTCGACAATTCCGACCGGCAAACGCCGGCTCACTCCACGAGCAGTGGCTGGCGACAGCTCAAGTGTCGACTGTGGTGGAGTATCGACGGAAGTTCATCGAGACGGCGGCCCCTTTGAACGACATTCCAGAGAGCCTTTTATTGGGCCAATTCATCAATGGGCTGAGAGAGGAGATAAAGGCCGAAATCCGGTTGCTGAACCCCCTCAATCTAGACCAGGCAATGGACTTGGCGGTCCGGATCGAGGAGCGGAACCGAGTAAATGGGGGAAAGAAGATTTCTAACGGGCCTGTGAGATCTGGGCCTTATTCTGTTTACAATCGAGCGGCCTCTTCTGGATTCCAAGGTAGTGGGGGATTTACGAGCCACGCCTCACCCAGGAGTTGGGCTGCGAGCCATAGCGAGTCCCACTCTTCGGCCAGTAGCCCCACGGTCTCAGCCCCTGCTACCAAACCCATAGGCGAGGTCAGAAGATTGACCGAGAAAGAGCTGCAAGAGAAGAGAGCCAAGGGGCTCTGTTTCCGTTGTGATGACAAATGGAGTATCGGGCATAGGTGCCGGAAAAAGGAGCTGAGTGTACTGCTGGTGGACGAGGAGGATGGAGAGGAAGAAGAAGAGGACCGAGGGAACGAGGAGCTCGCATTGCCACCATCGGAGGAGGTCCCAATGGAAGTCTCATTGAATTCGGTGATTGGCCTAAGTAACCCGAAGACAATGAAACTGAAGGGAAGAATTGGGGGACGTGAGGTGATAGTGATGATCGACCCAGGTGCCACCCACAATTTCATAGCCTTAGCCACCATTAGGGAATTGCAAATTCCTGTCACGCCTTCGCAGGGATTTGGAGTATCTTTGGGTAATGGCGAGGCTGTTAAAGGATCGGGAGTCTGCAAGGGAATACAATTAGAATTGGAGGGAGGGGTAAGAGTGATAGAGGATTTTTTACCCCTCGGGTTGGGAAATTCAGAGCTGATATTAGGCGTGCAGTGGCTTGAAAAGCTGGGTTCGGTGACGACCAATTGGAAGACACAAGAAATGTGTTTCCAACAGGGAGGGGAGGCTATCTGTTTGAAGGGGGACCCTTCCCTGACTAGAGCAAAAATTTCCCTGAAGGCCATGATAAGGACTCTGCGCAAGGAAGGGGGAGGAATCTGGTTAGAATTGACCCAGGTAGAAGGGGAACCAAAAACAGAGCCCTCAATACCGGGGTTCCTGGAATCCACTGTAGCAGAATTCCAAGGTGTATTTGCCAAACCAGAAGGGCTGCCACCTCAGAGGGGACATGAGCATTCGATAATACTCAAGGAAGGCAGCAACCCAGTGGGAGTGAGACCCTATCGATACCCTCAGTTTCAGAAGGATGAAATTGAGAAACTTATCAGAGAGATGCTGGAGGCAGGAATAATCCAACCGTCCACAAGTGCCTTCTCGAGCCCTGTATTACTGGTCAAGAAGAAGAATGGGTCATGGAGATTCTGTGTGGATTATAGGGCTCTAAATAAGGAGACGGTGCCAGATAAATACCCCATCCCAGTCATTGATGAACTACTAGATGAATTGCAGGGGGCTGCCATGTTCACTAAGTTAGACTTGAAGGCTGGCTATCATCAAATCCGAGTTAGACCTGAGGATATTCATAAAACAGCCTTTAGGACTCATGAAGGGCACTATGAGTTCCTGGTCATGCCTTTCGGACTGACCAATGCCCCAGCCACATTTCAGTCCCTCATGAATGATGTTTTCAGACCCTACCTGAGGAGGTTTGTGTTGGTGTTTTTCAATGATATCCTAATCTACAGCACCACCCAGGCAGAGCATATAAATCATGTGAGAGCAGTGTTAAAAACTTTGAGGGAACATACATTGTTCGCAAACATCAAGAAGTGTGAATTTGGGAAGGCAGAAGTAGCCTACCTGGGACATGTGATCTCTAATAAGGGGGTAGCAATGGACATGGACAAGGTAAAGGCGATAGTGGAGTGGCAGACCCCAAAGACTTTGAGGGCACTCAGGGGATTCCTGGGACTCATCGGGTATTACAGGAAATTTGTGGCAAGGTATGCTCAAATTGCACAACCCCTCACGGATCAACTCAGAAAAGACAGTTATGGCTGGACAGAGCAAGCCACACACGCATTTGAAACCCTCAAAGCAGCAATGGTGACTGCCCCAGTGCTGGCAATGCCCAACTTCCAGAAAACCTTTGTAGTGGAATCAGATGCTTCAGGTTATGGAATTGGGGCGGTATTAATGCAGGATCACCAGCCCATTGCTTATTTTAGCCGACTTCTGGGCCCCAGAAATCAGCTGAAATCTGTGTATGAAAAGGAGCTAATGGCCATCTGCCTATCCATACAGAAATGGAAGCACTATTTGCTAGGCAGACATTTCGTGGTAAGAACTGACCAGCAGAGTCTAAGGTATATTATGCAGCAAAGGGAGATAGGGGCAAACTACCAAAAGTGGGTTAGCAAGCTATTGGGGTTTGACTTTGAGATACAATACAAGCTTGGGGTTGCTAATAGGGTAGCTGACGCCTTATCCCGCAAGACTGAAGGAGAAGTGGAGTGTGGAGCCCTAGTTACTACTCAAGGAGTTATGTGGGACACATTAATACAGGAGATAGCTGCTGATTCCATGATCCAACAAATCAAAAGGGAATTAGAAACCGGGGAGAAGCAACATGTGGGGTTCCATGTCGAAGAGGGCAGATTGATGTATAAGGGACGTTATGTTATTCCTAAATCCTCCACTTCAATTCCTATGCTGCTAAAGGAATACCATGATTCCCCTGTTGGTGGTCATGCAGGTGATCTGAAAACCTATTTAAGAATGGCCTCAGATTGGTATTGGCAAGGCATGAGAAAGGAGGTGGCTGCCTATGTCAGGAATTGCTCAATCTGCCAACAACAGAAAGCCTCAACTCAGCACCCTTCAGGGTTACTTCAACCCCTACCCCTACCTTCAATGGTTTGGGATGAGATCAGCATGGACTTTGTGGAAGGATTACCTATGTCAAAGGGGGTGGACACTATCCTGGTGGTGGTTGATCGCCTTTCTAAGTATGCTCATTTTTTGGGGCTGAGACACCCCTTCAGTGCCTTGTCAGTCGCTGAATTATTTATTAAAGAAGTGGTGCGGCTCCATGGATTTCCCTCATCCATTGTGACAGACAGGGATAGAATTTTCATGAGCAAATTCTGGACCGAGCTATTCCGTCTACAAGGAACAGAGCTGAGACGAAGCACTGCCTACCATCCCCAAACTGATGGCCAGACAGAAGTGGTAAACAAGGGACTGGAAGCTTACTTAAGGTGTTTTGTTGCAGGACAGCCTAGGACATGGTCACAATGGCTTCCTTGGGCTGAATTTTCCTACAACACTTCTCCTCATCTCTCCACCAAAATGTCGCCCTTCAAGGTGCTATATGGAAGGGATCCTCCTCATGTCTTGAAATTGGGAAGAGGACACACTGCAGTGGATAGTATAGAAGAGTATCTGCTGGAACGAGAAGCAGTACTGGATGAATTGCGTCTGAACCTCCTTACGGCACAGCAGAGGATGAAGGCTACTGCAGACAGAAAGAGAAAGGAGGAGTCTTTTGAAGTGGGCGATCAAGTATATCTGAAACTGCAGCCATACCGGCAACAGTCTCTGGCTAAACGCCCCTATGAAAAGTTGGCAGCCCGATTTTATGGCCCCTTTCAGATTGTTCAGAAAGTGGGGCAGGTGGCTTACAAACTCAATCTCCCGCCCACATCTAAAATACATCCTGTATTCCATGTGTCCCAGCTTCGCCGAGCTATTGGTGCCACTCCGGTCTCTTCAACAATTCCAGCACAAATGTCCACAGACATGGAGCTAGTAGTCCAGCCAGAAGGACTGTTGGACATCCGCACAATCACAAGGGGGCAAACAGCAAAGGAGGTATTAATCAAGTGGAAGGATCTGCCAGCATTCGAAGCCACTTGGGAAGATGCAGCTGTCATACAGGAGAGGTTCCCTGCTTTCCACCTTGAGGACAAGGTGAAACTTTGGGCGGGGGATAATGCAATGAACGATGTAATTAGTCTCCCTAGAGCACAGGTCAGGGTGACTTATGCGAGAAAGAGAGGCAGGGGTAAGGAGGGAATACTTTGTAATTCAGTTAATAGTCAGTGATGATGTGGCAGAGAGGAGCGGGAGAGTGCCTTAGGCAGTTATAGACACTGGTATAAAAGAGGGGAGAAAGGGGACCGATCGGGTAGGAAGAATCTGGAATGTATTAGGAGAGATTGAGCCTCTCGAATTGCTCAAACCGTGTATTGCTTTGGCCATTGAATGTCATTATTTTCAATTATCCAGTATTTCATTTATCCATTCTCGAATCACAGAGGGGTTGGGAATCCTTACTGGGTAGAGGGTAGAAGAAGAAGTATCGGTTCATACCAAAGCCATAAGTGACAAAACTATGTCGAGGGATTAATTTTAGGGTGCAAATTAGATGTGATTGTTGGAGCAGGTCTAATGTTTGGGTTGGTCATTTACTACGAGGCTACTACTCAACAGATTGCCCATCGGGCCAAAAAGTTTAGGACCCTATACATAAATCTTTTTGAGACCCAACAACTGCTTGCTATTTTGAGCGCAACAAACGGCCACATAGAGAAAGCTACTGCCCACTCACAAGATGCCTGCGCACATGCTGATTTTGATAGTATTCATAAATGTGTTATATTCACTCCTGAATTTTAGGTTTTAATTGTACTCTGGGTATGATGTCACACCATGCAAGAATTACATATACTGCATGTATGAAATCAGGCATTTCATTATTTGCTGCATCATCTTTTAATTTGTTGAAGAAAAATGTGTTTGATGGGAACTCAAGGAATACATAATTTGATCTGTTCATCTATGCTAGTCTTCCAAGTAATTCTGCAGTTGAATGGGGAGTATACAAGGTTGAATTAGTACTTGTTTGGAGAAGTATTATGATAAGATTGCATGGTACTCTGTTAATGCTAAATGTCTTTAATTCTGGGTTTTACACGAAAGATGTCTGATGAAATGTCTCAGGCAAGTATGATTTTATGAAATGTGGTTATTATCATGAAATTTGGTGATGAATGTCAGATGAAAAGTGATTAATGTTTGATGAAATTTTGACTTCAGAATATCATATTGACACATTTTTTAATGTGTTTCATTTTAGATTCGGTGCTCACATTGGTCATGTTATATTTGGTTATCCGATTATGAAGTATATTGTAAACTAGAGTATTATGATGGCCAAAAATTATGATACAAGGTCTATTAAATTTAGGAATGGTATTTCTTATGCATGTCTAGTCAGGATAGGAGACTATTTAATACTTTCATGGGTGTACATGAATTTTGGGAATTCAGCGGTCTTTGTGTTGCAGTTATGATTTTCCCTTACAATTTCATCACTATATCTTTTAATGGTGCGTGGAGAGAGTTCTATGTGCTTATATTCATTGATTTGAGGGAAGTTTTTTAAGTTCTCCTTAGCAGCCACCAACATGTTCTACTTGAAGTTCTGGGATTCTATTGGCATAATATGAGTTTTGGTGCTTCACTTATATGCATAGAGGCAAGGGTTCCCATGGTATATTATCATACATTTGTACTAAGTGGCAGCACCATGGTGTTGAGTGGTTCACAGGTAGCTGCAAATAGGCTAACGGTTATGACTTATGTGGAATGATCACACAGCTTCTCTACTCATCTCTGGAGGATAGCTTGGCTTGAAATTAATCAACCTCGAGGGCAAGGTTGTTTTGAAGAGTGGGGTAATGATACGGAGCTCCAAGTTTATTTGGTTCAGTAGCTTATTAGCATGACTGTCACTAGGAAGTCATTAGCATAAATAAAATAGCCAATTAGTTACAAGATTCTAGCAATAGGAATCTTTCTATTTTTGCTTTTTGATGAGTTACCTCATTTGTTAGAGGATTTGTCATTTGTCTTATTTGCTGGATTTCTGTTAGCCAGCTATAAACTAAGTAATGGAAATGAGAAAGGGAAGAAAAAAATTGATCAATCCCTTTCGTCCCCCTCCCTAATTCTCTGTACCCTCTCTCTAGCTTTTTGTTCTTGGATCTTGACCACTACTTGAAAGTGGTGATTATCCTTCACCCCAAAACAGGCTTGTAACAATATATCGAAGTCTCAATTATGTGGTTGAATGTGAATTGTTGTCAGCTACTTGCCCTTTCTTCTCGTGCTAGGTCTACGTGATTGGAGGTGAAGGCATATTGGAGGAGCTGGATCTTGCTGGCTTTTCTGGTCTTGGTGGCCCTGTAAGTCTTCCTTTCAAAGACATTTGACTAGTGGCCTTTTCTTTGTTGCATTGGCTATGAGTATTCCTGGCTTGACAAACCATGGACTTGGGCAGCATCTTCTTACATCAATTCTGGCCCCCAGCTTTCTCAAATAGTCCTGTCTGAGTTTGTGCACTTTGAAGCTAGTGATCTGTGGGTTACATTGTTTTGATTCAAGTTCTGGCAAACCTATGGCAGGGAGACGCCCACAAAAATGCAGAATGGAGAAGAAACTGCCTCTTTGAACATGACAGAAGTGTATTGTAACATGTGCCCGATAAATTCTTTTTTTGTTATATGTGGAATAGGGTATGAGTAGTCAGATATCTTACATTTGTTTTTCTGATTCATGATTTCAGGTTAGTGCTGTTGTGGTTGGACTGGATCCGTACATCAATTACTACAAGCTCCAGTAAGGAAACCTAGTATATTGTCACCTTAAATTTGATGTATGATCTTTGTTTGCAACTGTATGTTATTCTACTGGTGTTTAATTCGTAACTTCACTTCTTACAAGCTAAGAATAAAAATATACCATGAAAAGCTGAGATCAAGAAGTAGGGAAGGCCACAATGTTTTAATTTCCTTGTGACAGGATCATTCTGTTGTTTAAGCAGTCACAAACTTAGTGGAGTGAACTGCTGTTTTATCAGGGTATTAAAGCATCAACCACTCCTTATAAATCCGATGCCCACCCTCACTCTGAGAAAAAAGGAGAGAAATGAGAAAGGGGGTAACAAAGTGGAAACGAAGAAGAAAAATATATTTTTGTTGATTGTGGAAGCTCTATGTTTTAAGGATGGTCTGAGCCTTTATCTTAATGTCACCTGGTTTTAATTTTATGAATTCTTAATATAATAGGTATGCCACACTCTGCATCCGGGAGAATCCAGGATGTCTTTTCATTGCAACCAATAGGGATGCAGTGGGACATATGACTGATTTACAAGAGTGGCCTGGTCTGTTTTCATTCTTCCAAGAATATGAATTTTCTGTACTGCATCGTTTTCTTGTCTCCTGATAGATTTAAGTTTGGTTTGCAGGGGCAGGATGTATGGTTGCTGCTGTTTGTGGCTCTACTGAAAAAGAGCCCCTAGTGGTTGGAAAACCATCAGCAATGATGATGGACCTTTTGCTGAAGAAGTAAGCGTTTCTGTTGTCTTATGGAGCTTACATGAATTTCTGATCTGCTATCCTGAGCTTATTGAACACTTCATGCTAGGTTGGTGAGGGCATGCAAATATGTTGAGCTTGCTGTAGAGTGGTACTCATGTTATTTGCAATAGTCATGTATATCTACGCTAGAATGGGCTGTGTGATTATCATTGTTTAAAAAATAAAACGTGCTTTTTAAAAAATGCATATTATGTGTCAACTCGTGGTCTTGAAAGTATTCTTCCAATCTATAGCATTCTGCCTTAATTAGTGTCGACATACCACTCCATAAATATTCGATTAAAAATAATTGAGTACTGAAAGAACCTCTTTCAATTAGCAAACAGTCTTTTGGGCCAACTAAAGTAGAAACTGTAACTTTCATGCTGGACCAAGGTAGTATATCCTATTAGAAGTAGCCGAGCTTAAAGAAGCTTTGGTAACTTATTTGTCATATATTAGTATATGTCCTGTTCATCCTTTGTGTTTTTTCAGATTTGACATTACAAGCTCTAGAATGTGTATGGTGGGGGATAGATTGGATACTGATATTCTATTTGGAAAGAATTCTGGCTGCAAAACGCTTCTCGTTCTCTCAGGTACAATGTATTTGAATCAGAAACCATTGTGCGAATGAAAGTGTTTTCTTTCCTACCACCTTCTCTATGTTAGAGGCAACCGTTGTATAAACTAAACCGTAGCTGTACAGTCCAGGCCTTCCCTCGTGTTGACCATTGCCATTTCTATATGCAGGAGTTACTTCTGAATCTCTGCTATGTGACCCTTCAAATGACATACAACCGGATTATTTTACCAACACGCTGTCTGACCTAATTAATTTGCTGGAACCATAACCAAATATTTTAGGAGTTATCGGGTCATTTCAATACTTTGTGCAGGATCTTGCTCAATGAATCATTCTCTGTTGGAGATCAGAATCATGCCCCAATTTCTCATTCATAGTGGATATAGAAGTTAATCTTGGTTACTTTTTATTCAAAATTTAAGTTTGTTTTGGCAACAAAATAAATTATTGGTTGAGATGAATAGCCTATACCTTTGTTCATACAATTTAATTGTATAATTTGTATGTGTTTTGGTCTTCCTCGCTTTTGCTTGTTTGATTGTATAATTTTCTATACCATGCTTTATGCAAGGTTAATGTTCTGGTTTAGGCTTGTGGTGTGTTTTACTCTCAGTCTGACACTCATTTCATCAACTTGCTTTCCATGTTGACACCAATCATCTGCATGTATTTTGCAAACATATCTGATGTGTGGCAAATTTTGCGTGAGGAGAATAGTTGGATATATTTCGGTGTGGTAGTTATGAACTTTATAATTATGCCGTGTTTCTTTGTGTCAAATATGGCAATAATTGATTAGCCTTTTGTGTTACATCCTCTTGATGTTGTTTGGGTTTTATAAGTCAAAACTGACGTTGCATCACTGAGAAGTGGTGTGATAGCTTGGGGCACTGATGACTCATTTGGTGTGGTGGTAATCGGAGGAAAAATCAAATTATCAATGTCTTATATGGACTCTTCAAAATGACATGAAACATTTGTAAAAAATAAAATAAAAATATTACTCATTTTGGGGCTTTATTTGAATTGGAATGTGTATATTTTTTGAAAATTTTTAGTCCTTGTATGCACTATTTACGAGATAAAAAATTTAGGATGAATGTTTCCACCATTATTAACCCAATGCCAAATGAAAACTAAAAATAAAAAGAATGAGTGAAGAGTATCCCTCTTGAACCTAAACAACCATAAATATTGTACATGTCACAATAAATGGTCCAATTGCACACGCCACTTGTAAGCAAGTTTTACTTTGTTTACTTATACTATTTTTCATATTCCATTTCTTCACCTCTGAATTTTCTAACTTGGTTGGATATGGAATATCCAATTCCCAAGGATGTGTAGATGCCAAGAAGCCAAGTATGAGATTATGTAATGGTCTCAAGTTTTTGTGTTTTTTTAATTATTATTATTATTATTATTATTATTATTGTGTAAAATGTTATTATTATTATTATTTTAAAAAGATTAGTCTTTATTAATAAAAAAAATCACTAGAGAGTTAACCAATTATATTAAAATTGTCTATACAACTCTTAAAACAACCAAACTTTTGGATCATATTAAGATGAAGGCATCTAGTGGATAATGTGTTAGCAATGCAACTAACTAGCTTCAACCAATTAAAGCTAACATTATAACAACTTATTTTTAGAAATCTAGGTACGTGCAACTTTATTCAACTATCTATTCTAATGAATAGTGAGTCTTCTACGTCAATGGCCCTTCTTAGTTAACTTTTATATATGACTTGAAACCAGACACTATAACATCAAATGTTGAATGCTATCATGCTGAATACAAAAACAACACCGAATATTAATGCTAGGAACAAACATTGCCAAGATCTCCTTAGTAGGAAGTTGTAAGTGATCAGCAATCTAAAGAAATATTCTTATGTATTAGGGCTACTAGATTGAGCCAAATAGTTTTCCACTAGGTTAAAATAGGTGCCTTATGTCTTAGATGATCATAAAGACCACCAAGTTGAAATTGATACCTGGTATCTTGCATTCGTATCCAAGGCTAAATATCATTTCTAAAACCAAAAAGTCTTCAAATGAGGCTCGAAGCATTTTCAAGAACTTGGGCATTGGCAAATGATTGTTGTTTAATGTATATATATTTTGTTGTTATGGTTATCATTTTTTGAAAAAGTTATGCTTAACTATTATGTTATTCCTTTACTTCCAAACAATAATTATAACGACAAAGAATAGTGTACTTCATAGTTCACTTTGAAAAACCTTATCAACTAATACCTTCATGTTCCACGAGCTAAAACATTTCAGTGGCAAAGCTAGTAGAGATCCCACCAACTACAATATGAGTACTAGGTAAATAAGCGTGATGTACATAGTTTTTTTTTAAATAATATATATTCTAGTTTGAACTTTCTTATTTATGGCACTTGTAACCATAGGGGTTGGATGAGAATCATAATATTTCCATCTTAAATTATGTGGTGCATTAGTGGACTCTTCATTAGTGTTCCCTTTAAGATGATGCTTTTTGAGACATGTGTCTCTTACTCAAGTTCGTCTTGTAATTCTTCCTCTAAGTTAATGGGAGCATGCTATGAGTCATGTCCTATATTGATTTGGGGACTTGGTTGAGGAGTTGTTTCCTTCTTGTTGGAGTCATCTAGAGATCTTTCTCTTTGAAACTTTGTGTATTATTATAGTACCTATTCATACCAATCTGAAAGTCCTTCCTTGCATCTTTGTTTGTTTTATCAAATGTAACATGTAAACTTTCCTATATAGTTATAGATCTTTTGGTGTACACCTTGTATGCCTGACTATGAGAGCAGTAACTAATAAATGCAACTTTAGCATTTCTTAGATCAAATTTACCTAAATTATCCTTGCCACTGTTGTGTATGTTATACTGACACCTAAAAATTATTAAGTGACTAATGTTAAACTTTCTTCCCTTAAGGAGATCATATGGGATTTTGTTGATCAAGGACCTGATTAGGACTTTATACATAATGTAGTAGGCCATGTGTTGTAGGAGCATTATAAGATTTTGAAGATTGATTTATGAATCACATTGGAAAGAAATAAGGGTTGAATTTATACAAAAATTATTTATGTAATTGAAAAGCTTATTGAATCAACAGTTTATTGCATTTTTTGGATCTTTAATATGAGTGTTTTATACAAAATTAAGGGAAGATCTTTTTTACTTACTGGCCTGACTGAAAAAGATTGGTTAAGAATTTGTACTTGAGAAAATACAAATCATGAACATTATTGATAAAGGATGAACATGAGTAGATAAATGCCACGGAAATGACTAAGGCCATGTGGCCGACGATTTGAAAAAATGACACTGCATCAATTTCAAGAGGCATATCATAATATGCAAGAAGAGTGCCATATGACTTTAATTCCTATGGTACAACCAATTGCATGATGGCTCGCAATAACGAGATTTAACAAATGCATACCTTTAGTGGCTAGTTTGGAGTAGATATATAACATTGAAAATGGTTGGAAAATGTTTCCAAGACCATTTCCTATTTATGATGAAATGAATCATAGAAACCTTAATAAATGATGTGAAAATTGCAAAGAATATGGGCACAACACTGAAGAGTGTAAGACCTTAAAAGATGTAGCTAAAGATTTAGTTCATAAAGGTCATTTGAAGCACCATGCACAAAACCCTATAGAAAGATAAGAGATGGGGCCAACACATCAATTATCCTAACCCTCTCAAGCCAAGGGACACCAAAAAATCATACATACCATAGTCAAAGAAGATTTCCTAGTTGGGGCAAGTAATGCCAACTTGAAAGTATAACTTGGAGAGGATGACTTCTATAAAATAAATAAGAAGTCAAGAATAAATAATTAGAAAGTTAGTTTCCCACCAAAGGATGACGAGTCAAGCATTGATGAAAATCATGGCAATCCCTTATTAATTAAAGTGTAAGTAGCTAATTACATAATGAAAATAGTTCTCGTAGACACATGTAGTTTAGTGGATGTTATATTTGAAGAAGCTTATAAGTAATTAGAACTACCAGAGAAGTGCTTGATAAACAAAATTGCACCCATTGTGGGATTCACTCGTAATATCATAAAATCAAGGGAAGTGGTGGATCTTACTGTGACTACTAGCTAGCTAGGAGCTGTAAAAAGATATGCAAGTAGATTTTTTTGTATTTGCTTTTCTGTCAGCCTTTAATATGATATCAGGACAACCAACACATAACAAACTCAAGGAAAACATTTTATGGCTAGATTATTAATGAGATTTTGAATAAATGGAGGATAGGGAGAGGTTAAGGGTGATTAAAGGATGGAAAGATTGTGCTATGTTATTAAAGTTAAGGGCATCCCTTAAAGGTTAGATGCCAAGAAACCATATGAAAGCTTGGTATTAGATGACATAAATGTCCTTAGGGAAAGTATACAAGCTAGTATAGAAGCAGAAGAGATACCACTAGAGATGCATATCACAAATTGATGATAGAAAAAGATATTAGTAAAGCTGACAATGAGGAGCTAACGACTTTCCTCACAAATAACAATGATTTATTTTCTTAGAAAGTGTTGTATTTGGAGGGAAACCCCTAGAATCATTGAGCATCATCTAGATATAAAATAGGGATTTCAACTGGTGAAAAAAAAAAAGAAAAAGAAAAGGGCAATCAGATTAGAAAAACATGAAGCAATTAGAGAAGAGATGGAAACATTACTTTCTTTAGACTTTATTCAGGAGGTGAATTATGCCGATTGGATAGCCAACCATATCCAACCCAATCATGGTGAAAAATTATAGTGGGAAGTGGAGAATATGTGTTAAATGCACTAACATAAGTAGAGCTTGTCTAAGGATGGTTACTTACTCCTTTAGATTAATTGGTTGATTAAGTTGGAGATCGGGCATGAAAGGTTAAATTTTATGGATGCTTTCTCTAGGTATCATCACATTAAACTTGTTATCTAAGAGGAAACCACCTTTATAATATATTAAATCCTTTATTGTTATAAGGTGATGCCATTTGGAGTAAAGAATGTAGGGGTAACTTTTCAAAGGATGGTAAATGCAATTTTGTAGGGGAAGATTAGAAAGTAGATAGAGGCTTATGTGGATGACATGATTATGAAGAGCAAGAAAAGAGGAACCAACATTAGAGAGCTTCATTCTATTTTTGAAACCATGTGGATATATTGAATGAAAATAAACCTCACTAAGTGTGTGTTTAGAGCTAGTGCTGATAAGTTCCTAGGGTTTTTGGTGTATTAGAAGGAAATTATTGTAAATCTTAAAAAGGTGATTATTGTCCTGCATATGAAACATCCGATGGGAAATGGGAATATTTAGTAGTTGATAGGAAAACTAGTTGCATTACATAGATTTTTGTCCAAAGGAGTAGATAATAGTTTACCTTTTTTAAGCTTTTGTGAGCAAAGGATATCTTTAATGGATAGAGGATTACCAGAAGGCATTCGATGCTTTGAAGGCCTACTTATCTAAATTGCCAGCCCTAACCAATTTGTTGGAAGGGAAATAATTATTCTTATACCTTGTAGCATCAATGTGAGAAATCTCTTCTATTCTTATTAGAGAGGATATTAGGACCTAAACGTAGAGACCTATCTCTCATACTAGAAAGATGCTCACTAATGCAGAATGTTAATAATCTAATTGGTAGACAATGGCTTATTCCCTGCTGATTGACTATAGGAAGTTGAAGCCTTATTTTGATACTCAATCTATAATGATTTTAACTAACATTCCTATTAAAACCATTATGCATAAACTAGAGAATTCAAAAAGAATGATGGTATGGGTTTTTGAATTGAGTAAATATAATATTTAATATAAACCTCAAACTACAATCATAAGGTAAGATCTAACTCATTTTATTATTTAATGTTCAGTAGATACTGAGCCCCACCCATCATTGATGCTACGATAGCAGGGGGAGTGGTCGATAGAGCATCTAGCAGTCTAGGCTCTAAAGGTGGTTTAGTTTTGATTGATTCAAATGGTATAGCTATCGAATATGCACCAAGATTTAGGTTTTTTGCCACTAACAATGAAGAATAATATGAAGTTGCTTTAGTTAGATTCAGTATAACACATGGCTTATGGGTATAAAAGGTTAAGCCCTATAGCAACTCACCATTTATCATTAGAAAATATAATGAAGAATATGAGGTTAGAAATCTTAGCGTGGAAAATGTATTTGGAGAAGCTAATTGAAATGATGAAATAATTTTCCTTTATTGAAATTGCTCAAATATTGCAAGCGGTTGATCCAATGTTTGACACACTAACTAGATTAGCTTCATCTAGTACCTCTTAGGTTATGAGGATAGTTAAAATATAGTACATGATAGTGAGGTATATGAACACAAAAAATCCCATGAAGAATAATTTAACATTATAGAAATATTGGTACCAAACAAATTGATAAAAGAATTGATAGATTATTTAGGAGAGGAAATTATGCAGACGGATAAAAATATGGCCTTTGAGCTAGGAAAAAGGGTTGTGAAATATTTTGGTGCAAATGGATAATTATATAGACATTCACATGCCATTTTGACGTTTAAACGCTTCCCTCAAGTAAGGGGAGAAGGGATATTGGACGATGTTTATGCTAGCATATGAAGTTTGCACCAAGCTACTTGGTCCCTTTTAGCCAAATATTTGCACCAGGGATATGAATAAAATATTATATATATTAAGATGCTAAGGTAATAGTACAACAATGACAAACATGTCAAAAATTTCCCTCGGCATAAAATATTCCTATTTTAGAGCTACAACTGATTTTAAGTCCATGATCATCTGTCATCTGGGTTTCTAACATTTTGGGATCGCTAGTCCAATAATGTTAATACTAAAAAATAATTAAATCAATTATGCTAATATACTTATGTAATATTTCCTAAACTAACATATTAAGACTCTGTTTGATTTATGAAAAAAATGAGGAAAGGAAAAAAAACTGATGGAAAATAATTTTTATGCATTTAGTTACCAGAAAAATTAGAGAGAAAGGAAACAGGAAAAAAAATGAAAGGGAAAGTTAAACTTATATACTTTCCTCATCTTTATCAGAGGAAAGAAACAAAAAACAGTGGAAATTTTTTCGACCCGCACCTCATCCATTGACTCATTCTGCACATCCTCCGTCAACGAACATCAGCTTCCTTCTCCCTTTAGACAAGCAAAAAGGCCGCATGCGCATGTCTTGTATAGAGAGCAATCAAGCTCAGAATTAAAGTGGCTCTTAGCTATTGCTACTAATTGGCATTCTACTGTCATTGACCCATCACTTTGTTGGAAGCTTTAGGCGTACCAAACACATAGCGTGCATTAATTTAATGTACAGGACATAAATAAAGTTTGGAAAACAGGACAAGAAAATAGAAAATCAAATCATGAGCCATAATTCTTTCTCCTTCTTCTTTTATATTTTTTTCCCACTTGCTCAATTTATTCAAAATATTTTTTTTAATTATATATATATATAAACTTAAAAATTACACTAAAATATTATTTATATAGTTTTAAAATTATATATTAAAAATATTATTGACTACAATTTATACCTAACATTAATAAAGAAACAAAGAACTTACTTACAGTGATGAATGGAAAATGGCAGTTAGGTGTTATCCTCTGTCCCGAAAACGTTTTCTCTTTTAAAATTTTTTAGGTTCAAAATTATATTAAAATTATATAATTAATATTTTATTAAAAATTATTATTTAATTAATTTTTTATTAAAAAATTATTAATGATTAAAATTAACTAATATAGGTAATAGTTTTAGGAATTTTTATTTTTCTCTTTTAATTTCAGTTGATTTAATCTATTTAATATATATATTTTCATTTCCTACCGTCCCCATTTTCTAAGTTTTAAAAAAATAATATTTCTGCATTTCTTCTCGTCCCCGTCCCAGTGCAATGCTGCTTACTTACAAGGGGGATGGGTTACTGGTCAATATTACTATCTATTAAATTTTCATTTCTAATTGCATCTCAAAAATACATATAGTATTATTATTTTTGGTTTCTGCTTCTCCATTTTTATTCCTTCAAAATACTTAATTTCAGTATGATACATTATTTTCGATCTTAATGGATGCGTAAATGAATGGAGAAAAATGCCATATACCTCTTATCAAAAGTAAAAAACAATGTATATAAAAGTATTTAAATAATAATATTTATTTTTTTTCAAAATTTTCTTTCTATACATCAAACACTAAAAATATTTTCTAAGAATTCAATTTTCCATAAAATTTTCTCCAACAACCAAAAAAAAAAGAAATTAATTTCTTTTATTTTCTTTCCTTCAATTTCCCCCTTATATTTTCCTTTCTACTTAACTTTCTACAAAACAAACAGAACCTAAGTGCAAGTATTGGTGAAAAAAGATTCATTATTGTTGCTATTAATTATTTCACGAATTGGGTAGAAGTAAAAGCTGTAGCTTAAATGAATGAAAAGAAAATGATAGAGTTTTTCTAGAAAATTATAATGTGTCGGTCAGAGAAGAAAAAGTAGACATTAAAAATATATATATTATACAATGAGAACTAAGAAATTTTTATAGGTTAGGAGTACCACAAGTAATTATTATGGATAATGACCAACAATTTGAAAACCATAAGTATAAATAATTTTGTGAAAACTAGGGCATTGACTATAGATTTAATTTGGCATATCATTCATAGGTAAATTGCATTTAATTTTTTTAGAATGCTTATTATAATACATCAAACTCCTCATTAGGATCAATTTATTCTAATAGTCAAGGCAAGAGTGAGAATAAGTAAATTTTGGGATTGTTGAGACGCTAAACAAATGGAGTTGAATGAGGTTGGGTGGATGAGCTTCCAACACCAATATGGGCCTTCAAGACAATATTAAATAACCTAATGGGTGAAAAACCTTTCATCTTAGCTTTTAGAGCTAAGGTGGCTGCTCCAATGGAGAGAGATATTGGATCATATAGGATCAACTAGTATAATCCTAAATACAATAAAAAAGCATTGACATTAGAGGAGTACTTTCTTGAAGAAGAAAGAGATATAGAGAAAATATGACTCATAAATCACTCTTACTAAATAATATAATAAAAGAGTTAAGCCCACACATCTAAAAGCAAGAGATTAGGCATTAAGGAATCTGATTTCCAAAGTAATGACCATCGGGGAAAACTTGCAACTAAGTGGAAAGGTCCATTTCAAATTATGGAGAAAGTTATGTTGACAACCTTCAGATTAGATAATACAGATGGAAGATACTTAGCCGGCTCATGGAATGTGAGAAACTTAAAAAAATATTATATGTAAGATTATTCGAAACTTATCTAAATGATAACATTGTTACATTTACATCCATATAGTTTTTGATCTCCTTTTCTTTAATATTTGTCAATAAATGAATAATTTTTTGTTCCTCACTTATTTGGTAGAAACAATGTCTTCTGTAGTTAATAAGTTTGTCGAATGACATGCACATATAATTAAGGTACATAACCCTTCTAAAAGGATATTATCCGTAAAGCAAAAATTGTAAGCCCTATCACAAAGATGTAGTTATCAAAGTAATATTCTCTCTCACTAAGAGGTCATTGACAAATATAAATTTGCAAGCCCTCAAACAAGTGGTCGAGCATTCAAGAGGGTCATACTTGGTGAGATGGAAGTACCCCTAAAAACCTTTCATTCATTAATCCTGAGGCTCAATACGTAAACCCTTTTAAAAGGCATCAAAAACCAAAACAGACACACTTGATGAATTGCACTCAACCCAAGGCTTAATACATAAGCCCTCAAAGAGCCTAGAGTTGAAGATAGGAATACCTAGTGTGTTGAAAGATAGGGTTACTTTCACTCACTAAGCTCATCTAGTGAAGATGAAAAAGAAAATTTATCTTTCACTCACTAAGCAAGTCTCTTAAGGTGAATCCATGGTTGAGGTACCGAGGAAACTAAGTTATTAGGCACATCTAGTGGCTTTTAAACTTAGCTAAGCAGGGATCCCATTGTGCATTCCTTAGTCGAGATGTTGAGGCCACAAGGCCCATATTGAGGGGTTCAGTTAATCCATTTGATTTGATCAACCAATCGTAACTAGATAGGACCCAACTTTGGTTTTCCATCACTAAGGTATAATAAAGATTCAAAGTATACCCTATAGATCTTCATCTTTTTCTTATCAAAAACATTTCGGCAATATAACCTTATTATCTAAAATATTCCATCCTTGGTATTCTTATATTTTTGTTTTAGTCTTCCTAATATGGCATATTATTTATGCTCGACATTAGTACATAAACATATGGGAAGCAAGATGTGCGAAGCAAGGGAATATACCATGTTATATATATAAAAGGATATGTACATATTGTGTTAAAGAAAAAATATGAAGGAAGAGGGTTCCTTTAAGGATCTTCTTCATCTTCACTGTCACCCTCAACCTCCTCGGACCCTATAGTAACGAGAATACTCTCTAGTTCCTTACATTTGTATAATTTTCCATCAAATTTACATAGTTAATCGCGCTTAGCCAATACATTAAACTTTTTACCTTCCACACAAATTTGTCAATCATTATAACTTAAGGTCCAGTAATAGATTAACCATGTTATTAGATTTACCACCACCGCTTAGGACAGAGGGAGATTCTTGGGGATCCCTTGTGATGGTTCTAGGTTTTGTTACTAGAGAAAGTAGGTTGATAAGGCTAGGGAGAGCTTCCGCTTTATCTTCCACTACCCTTTTTGCTAGCTCTTCTTCTTAATTAGAATAATCCACAATGATAACACTCTCTAGGGTATTTCCCTTCCCTTTTCCCTTAGTAAGCTTAGGTTGTGTTTTAGGAGGGGTCAATAGTAAGAGGAATGGATGGAGGTTGAGGCCAGCTAGAAGAGGACTTGGGGTATTCTTTGTCGCCGACATATTTAGGAGAGTCTTCAACTAGGTTCCATTTAGTGTCATTGGGGACATAGATATTTCCTTAGGTGGTGCCTTCTATTATATATAATGCACTTTTGAGACTTCTTTGGAAGGTGTTTCACCGTGAAATGACATATATGGATTATAGAATAAATTAGTGATATAAGAAAATATAACAAGCACATATCATTTTTTATGAGGGTAACTAGCAATTTAATAATTAATATACTTGTAATAATAATAACTTGGCTTGGTTTCATTTTTCTTTGTTAGCTTTTTTGGACTGAGCTAGGCATCATTTTCTCTCTCTTCATCACATAGTGAGACATAATAAGTGTTATAATATGATTATAGATAAATATTGCTGCAAAATATTAGGAGAATCTAAACCTTTCTCTTAGTTGCGTTAGGAAAGGAGGATCCACTAGGAGGATGGGTGGTATGATTCCTTATGCCCTCAAAAAAGTTAGGAGTGGAAAATTATTGTTGATTTTTTCATTAATCATACTCTATGAAATTTCAAAGTGTAATGTAAGATTGACAAATGTATTAAACCTATCTAATGAGTAAAAAGAAAGAATTAGAAGAGATACCACTTACCAATGATGGAGATTAACCTTATCATTCTAAGAATGTTGGGATTGCTAGTGACTTCATTACCATTCACAACATGCCCACATAGAATGAATTTGTCAAACTTTCATGCAGTAGCTTTTAACTTTAGAGAAGGAGGTAGGCACTCTTAGATATTTGGATTAAGCTAACCCCATTTGGGAAAATTCCATAGAGGACTGAGGCTCTTTTATGATTTTATTTTCTCCTCATTTTTTAAAGAGTGGAGGCTAGGCGCTAAGAGATAGCTCAAGAACTTGAATAAGTGTATGAACATCTCCATTGATGGTGTGACTTCCACCATATGACATCTATATAGGAAGCATGCAACCATTCACCAGGTAATGGGAAAAAATTGGGTAGGACTAAGCTGACAGACTTGAAGGAATTCCCTTATAAATGGATGTAAGAAAAAAAAACACCATAGAGTGCTTCGACTTATACAATTATGAACCGATTTGATAGGTTATTAGAACTATCTAAGGGGGTTAGGTGAAATTAGTGTAAGATAAGGGGGAATCTAATACTTTGAGTGAAAATGCTCAAGTTAAGTGTCAGTAAAATTGCTAGAAAGGAGAGTGTTTGAGTCTAGTGAGGAATATTCAACCATAAATATTGGTAAGGAAGGATAAGAAAGGGGCAAAAGGGAAGAAGGGCTTGTGGTAGTGTAACACCTCCAAAATTCACTACTAAAAAATTTCGTTTTTATTTAAAAGAAATAGCGGAAGCAAAATAATAAGACTTTGAATTATGGGGGTATTACTGCCACACTTAGTACCAGACCGGTTTACTCTTACCGTTCCAGTACCAAGTGCTAAGGCTGAAAGAGTAAAACACAATTTACAAACCATATCTAAATTAGAGTAGTGTAACAAACCATTTACAAGAATAAAATCCACCAGTGGTGGTTACAAAACAATAATTACATTAAAACTAGGAATTTAAAAGAGAAAGAGAAAAACCCTAATAGTTCCGAATAATTCTTTACTCTCTTTCCCGTTGCCTACTTGAATAGTACCTGAAAAGAGACCTGCAAAAGACACTGCCCATTGAATAGGCAGGGGCCCATGAATGAAACCCTTTAGTACTACGGTACTGAGTAACCCTTTAAAACACACTTAAAAGTAGGCCCGCAATATAACACATGATATACCATTATACCCATATCTAACGACAGGTATAAGCATAATAATCAGATCCATGCATCCACATACTTGACAAGTCAATCAGATATTAACGGTGCATACATAAATATTCACTTTCGTACATTCGCATACTTGACAAGTCAATCAAATATTAATAGATCATAATGAACAATCGATACTTTTAGGGCCTTAAATCCATTACTCCATCATTAATCAATCATCCTGGATTATAAATGTCCATGTGAGTACGGAAACTCCACTATTATAGCCGGTGGACCGGAATACATATAGGGCATAACGCTCTTGACCACTATTATTCATTGGTGGACCGGTCTCCAAGGCAAAATGCTCATGCCCACTATTATTCGCCGGTGGACCGGTCTGGCCCAGACTCACAAGGTGTTCCACTGTAAGTGATTAGTGTCTTCTCCATTTCTTATCGTTATTACGTTCGGTTTGTTGAGCACATAATCCCCCACTATTATAGCCGATGGATCAAAAATCATGCAGAGCAAAATGCTCCTGCCAATTATTATTTGCCGGTGGACCGGTCTCCAGGGCACCCTAACTCCTGGCCACTATTATTTGCCGATGGACCGATTTGGGTCTGGCTTAACAGTCTTCCTCTTTAAGTGATTAGTGTCTTATTCGTATCTTATTCGAAATATTTCTCCCTAGTCATGCATGGCTAACTATATCCACACTTATCCTCCCAATAGGGCTCGTCCCATATCTTGAGACTTTTGCACCTCCTAACTCACCCCAACATCCTTTCCCCCTTACATCTACCCATAACGAAAACCCAACTCCTTGACCCACACCTTACGACATTGAAATTCTCTCACTACCGCTCCGTTGGGTTTTCCCTTGAAACCCTAATCAGACCTATGTGGCCCAACCTTTCTTTTATCGTCTAGCACCTCATCTCATTTAGTTTCAACCCAAATCCCATTACTTTACTCACCAATCATACATGTGACCGTAAAACCCTATTTGGCCACTCAAACCCTAACACCTTTCATATGTAAGGATTATCCTATACAAACCCTAGAAACCTCCCATGCAAGAGTTGCATCACTCATTCATTTTGATCACAATCTCCTTTTATTTTCCCCCTCATGGATCATGAGATATTAAGGTCAATATCGCGTCCCCTTAGTCAACTCACGCCCCATTTGTTCCTTTTTATACTTTCACCCCATATCCTATTATCAAATATCCTAGCATACATGTCCTACATAACATCATACACTCAACATATATAATCATCATCCACATGCCATAAGGAAGTCACATAAGTATACATCACTCGGATTTGCGCTACGCATGATAAATCATTAAGCATAAAGTACACAATATGGCACAACACATAGCACACGAGACAAATAACACACACATCATTGTTCTTAGCCACATCCCTACTAGGTTTGGGTTACCAAGTTATCTTCCACACTTATTAGTTCACCAATCACCCTTCATAATTGTTATACTTATCATAATTCCTATTTGGTTGGTTAAATTACCGAATTGTTCTTCTCCTTTGTTATAATTACTAGTTTCCCTTTAGTTGGATAATTTACCAAATTACCCTTCTACCTTATCATGACTACCAATTTGCCATCTAATTAGTTAAATCACCAAATTACTCTTTTACAATCTCATAATTACCGGATTGCCCTTATCCATTATTATAATTACCAAATTACCCTTACCCATTATCATAATTACCAAATTACCCTATTTTTGGTTAATTTACCAAATTACCCTTCTCTATTATCACAATTACCATTTTACCCTTCTCAATGATTATAATTACCATTTTACCCTTCTCTATTATTATAAATACCAATTTACCCTTCTTCGTAATTATAATTACCAATTTACCCTTCTCCATAATTATAAATACTAGTTTAACCTTCTCCATTATTATAAATACCATCCTCCATTATGATAAATATCAATTTACCGTTCTCCATAATTATAATTATTAATTTACCCTTCTCCATAATTATAATTACCAAATTACCCATAATTGCCGGATTGCCCTTATCCATTATTATAATTACCAAATTACCCTTACCCATTATCATAATTACCAAATTACCCTTTTGTTGGTTAATTTACCAAATTACCCTTCTCCATTATCACAATTACCATTTTACCCTTCTCAATTATTATAATTACCATTTTACCCTTCTCCATTATTATAAATACCAATTTACCCTTCTCCATAATTATAATTACCAATTTAACCTTCTCCATTATTATAAATACCATCCTCCATTTTTATAAATACCAATTTACCTTTCTCCATAATTATAATTATTAATTTACCCTTCTCCATAATTATAATTACCAAATCACCCTTTGCCATTATTATAAATACCAATTTGACCTTTTATTTATAAAATTACCATTTTACCCATTACTTATACAATTACCATCTTTCCCTTTACTTATAAAATTACCATATTGTCATTTACTTATAAAATTACCATATTACCATTTACCTCCAAAATTACAATATTGCCCTTTACTTATAAAATTACCATATTGTCCTTTACTTATAAAATTACCATTTTGTCATTTACTTATAAGATTACTATATTTCTCTTTACTTATAAAATTACCATTTTACCATTTAGTTATAAAATTATCATATTGCCATTTACTTATAAAATTACCATATTGCCATTTACCTCCAAAATTACCATATTGCCTTTTACTCATAAAATTACCATTTTTGCCATTTACTTATAAGATTACCATATTGTCATTTACTTACAAAATTACTATATTGCCCTTTACTTATAAAATTACCATATTGCTCTTTTTTATATAAAATTACCATTTTACTATTTACTTATAAGATTACCATATTGCCCTTTACCTATAAAATTACCATGTTGCTATTTACTTATAAAATAACCATATTTCCCTTTACTTATAAAATTACCATGTTGCCATTTACTTATAAAATTACCATATTTCCCTTTACTTATAAAATTACCATTTTGCCATTTACTTATAAAATTACCATATTGGCCTTTTGCCTCCAAAATTACCACTTTACCCCCTTTATTACACAACTTTTATTAAGTCAACATTACCACATGGAATAATAATACTAATACTCTATTAATAATATCCAACTCCACTAACCATTATATTTTAATATAATACTTATTAGCACCCACACATATTAGGCCACATTCTTACACAAGAAATATTACTAAAATGCCCCTAGGGCTCACAATAATATTATTTATGCATAAATAGTCACAATAACATAAAATAATATGGATAAGTACTTAACACATTCATTAATAGCCAAACTCTTTCCTTAAGCAACATTTCTATACATGGCATATAAACTAGCATACTTTCCTTTTCTTTTTTTTTTTATCAATCACTACAAACAAATATATATATTATATTAAACCACAAATATCAAGCATAATAACATATTAAAAATCCTAATGTGCTAACATATGTTTATCCATGCATTTAAGTGAGGTTTAACGATTACCTTAGATCTCGTAAAAATTGAACCTTACTGGTATCTCGGTTAAAGATTCAAGCTTTAAATAGCAAAATCAACACCTAAAAATAGTATCAAAACTTATCATGTTAGAAATAACAATCCAACCATAAAACTTTATAAAATTTAATTAATGAAACACTTAACTTAAAATGCTATTATACTTTAAAAATTTTGTACTAAAATACTATAGCATGTAGCAGCTCATCCTGCTCATGCAGCATGAGCTGCATGCAAAATAAAAAGGAGGAAAGCTCGAAGAGGGGGTGAAGGAGGGAAAATTTGTTATTTTCGGGTTAGTGGTTTGGGGCTAGGAAAGAAGATAGATGGGGGGGTTTAGAGGCAAGGGAAGAGTGCAGGAGTGAAGAGGGGGTGTAGGTGGCGACTGGTGATGGGTTGTTGGTGGCCAAGGGTGGTGGAGGCGGTGGTGGTGAGGTGGCGAAGTGGGCTGTAGGAGGGGATCAGGCTGAGAAGGAAGGAAAAGAGAGGGGAAAAATGGAGGGGTGAGGGGGCTTGTTTCGGCCAAAAAAGGTATGGGGGTGGTGGAGGAGGTTGCAGGGCGTGGATTGGTGGTTTAGGCGGCAGCAGAGGTGGCTGGATGACGGGGAACAGTGGGGTTGTAGGGAGCTACCGAGAAGGGGGAAAATGGGGAGGAAGAAGGGGCTACAGGATGGCTTGAGAGGGTGTACTTGTAATACCCCGTATTTTTAAAATCCAGATTTATTAAGTTTAAGGATTTTATTAGCGTAATTTGATGTAAATAATTAATTATTTTAATTTCGATTCGTTTTACGGATCTATCGATGATTTCGAATTCATAATTGAATGTAATTAATCATTGTCATTGCGAACCATTCTAGACAAATTCGTTCACGACAATGATTTTATTATATTCTTATGATTTCAATCTTCGGTTAAAAATATGTATTCCCGTTCTTTCTCATATTTTTATTTTTAATATTTTAGATTTGTTTTCGATTATAACTTTGTCGTGTAATTTTTGACTTTACTCTCGAGTTATATTTCGTTGATGAAATATATTATTTAATTATAGAATTTCTGTTTAAATAGTTAAATTTATTTTAAAGATTTTCTTCGTAGAAAATGTTTCCGACTTTAAATCTATTCGTTTTCGGAAATTGTTAATATTTTTGGGAAGTTTTAAAGTTAAAAGATTTATTTAAGAATTTCTTTTTGAAATTAATTTTCTTCCGTTCTACGTTTTTTAGTTTGCGGAAAATTGGTTTCGGAAATTATTTGAATTAATCTCGGTTTATTGGAATTTGACTTAAATATTTTATTATATGTTTTTAAATATTATTTCGGGGTCTTATAATGTATTTCTGTAAATAATATAAATTTTTACGTTTGTTGATAAATTCTTCCGAAAATACTTTCGAAATTCTTTATACAACTTATTATTTATTTATTTTAAGCGTCCGGATCATTTCGAAATAATTTTTGTTTAATAAATTTTAAATAAAATCTTCTAGTAATAATTTTAAAACTTTAGTATTTTATTTTATGGGTATTTGTGTAAAAAAAAAAAAAAACACACACACACGAACAGCCCTACCGGTGCCCCCTTCTCTTCCTTTTCTCTCTTCTCTCCCTTCTCTTCTATTTTTCCTGTTCCCGACTTACCCCCTGTTCGCAGCCCTAAGCCCTGCCGCCCCCCTCTCTCCAGCTCCTCCCTTCTCCTTCGTCGGCCGCCGGCTACCGCCACCGCCAGCCACGACTGCCACCGACCACCGCTACAGGCAACAGCCACAGCAGCTGCAACCGACGCAGCACAACAGCCGCGCAGGAGCAGCGGTGGTAGCAGACCGCAGCAGCGACGAGCCATGCAGCTCGTGCCACTGCCTGGTCACCGGCGAGCCCTACTGACCACCGGCGAGCCACCCTCGTTCCCCGACGAAGCTTCTCCGGCATTTTCTTGTCCCGATTGTGTTGATTTCTTTCGGTATAAATTTCTGAAAACCCTAATATATATATATTTGATTAATTGAGTATGGATTAGCTTATGAAAAGCTAAATTGATTGTTCGATTGTGTATATATGTGCTGTAAGAATGATTTGGATAGGTTAATTGTATTGTTATGTTGAGATTTCGGAAAAATTGGATTTTTGGTCGGGTTATGCCCAAATTTTTCGGATATGTCCGTTTTTGTGATTTCGGACAAATTGATTATACAATATATTTTAAAATGTATCCAATTTCATTTTGGAACCGTCAATTTGAGAAATTTATGCGGGTTTTATCAGAATTTGATTCCTAGGTCAAATTTTGGGTGTGATGAAATTGGGTCGTATAATTGAGCCGTTTCGCTCAATTGATTTTATAATATTGTTTAAAATGTATTTAATTTTATATTGGAAGTGTTGATTTGGGAAAATTGTACGTAATTGATCGGAATTGAATTTTTAGGTCAAAACTCCAGCGGGTTTAAATTGATTTGGGTAATCGGGTTATTTTATTTAATTGACTATATAAATTACATTAGAATAGGTTTAATTACATTTTCGAACCGTCAATTGATATGTTTTGGCAAGAATTGATCAGATTTGCGTTCCGGGCTCGAAAACCCTAATTGTGCTAAATTGCGTATTCCTTTTATTGGTTTTGAGCAATTGATTATTTGATATGTTATAAAATGCGTTTAATTGCATTTCTAAACATTCAATTTGATTAAATTTATAGAATTTTAACAAATTGTATTTTCGGGCCTAAAACCCTAAATTTCAAGTGAAATTATGAAACCGATTACTCGTATTGTTGTTTTTCTAAAATTGAATGTATAGAAATAGTTGAAATGGTATTAATTGCTTTCTAATACCTTTAATTTGAATTAATTAAATTGAATTACTTGAGTTTGTGTCATAGGCTTTAGAACCCTAATCTTCGGGGATGATTTTATAAAATTAATTTTTGCTATGCGTCTTTTATCTAATCGATTTATATCTTTGGGTTTTAAATCATTTAGTTCATGTTTTAACCTAATCGGTTTGGATTTGGTTCTATGTAGATGGTTGTGTTACTTATTTTGTTATAAAACCTAATAAATAAGTTATTTTCGATAAATTAACTTATGATCGATTATTCTTTCTCGAGCTTTCCAAATTAATTTTAAATGCCCTAAGTGTATTTTTATTAATTTGTTTTGATTTATATTTAATCTTAAATCTTAATAGAGCTATGCTTTTAAGTCCTAAGTTTTGGACACGTTTTTCCAAAAATAATAATAATAATAATAAATAGTTTGTCTCTTTGTATCGATTAAATTATAATAATTGAAATTATTGATTGATAGGATAGTTTCTAATTTAGTTTTCGATTTCTATCGGATCTAGGAAAGCCTTATCGTGGATCCACGAGTTAGTGATCTCTCTCTCCCTCTTATCTCGCGTAGCTAGCTTCGGATCCAGGTAAGTTCTCTACTTACCTCTACTTATGGGTATTTCGTAAGGATGTGGCTAAGGTCCCTATGCGTTATGTGACTTGCATGCCTTAGATGTTTTGTATATATACCATGTCCGGTTGTGTACCGCATAGTTGTCCTTAATGTGTTTTATGCGTAGCGCAACTTCGAGTTAAGGTATGTGGTATGTGTTTTTCTTACAACATGAATGTGATATCCATATGTGGAGATTATGATGTGTTGTGATATGATGTAACCCTCTAGGACATGCATGCTAGGGTGATTATTATTATTATTATTATGACATGGAGATAAAATGGCAAAAAGAAATAAATGGGAAGTGAGTTGCTGAAAGGGAGTATAAGGGACTCGATTAGGGTTTTGGGAAGAATTAGTAATCTGGAAAATAAGAAAGTAAAAATGATTAACGGTGAGTGAGGTGCGGGTTGAGAGTGAGAGTTTATGTTATGAGGAATGATTATGGGTGTTTTGGGAGAGAAGAAATATTGGGTGAAAAGGAGATGTTACTTGTGGGAAAAGAAATGTACTAGGGTTGAAGTGGCCAACTAGGGTTTTAGAGTCACAGGTGGAATCGATGGGTAGAGCGATATGATTTGGGATTGGGCCTAAATGAGAAGTGTTGAGGATAGATGAATTAATGGTAGTGAAATAAGAGGATGTTGGGCCACATAGGTCCTATTAGGGTTTCGAGGGAAACCCTAGAGGCTAATAGCGGGTGGAGTCTGATGTCACGAGGTGTTGGGCCTTAACCCACACCCTTAAGAGTTGGTTTTTATTATGTGTGAGTATAGAGGGAAATTGATATCGAGGTGTGATAAGGGGTGCACGAGTTCCAAGATATGGGACGGGCCCTCCTGGGAGGATAAGTGTGGATATAGTTAGCCATGCATGTCAAGGGTAAAACACTTTCAAATAAGATACGTTAAGATACTAATCACTTAAAGAGGAAGATGCTGAGCCGGGCCCAGATCGGTCCACCGGCGAATAATAGTGGCCAGGAGCCGGGGTGCTCTGGAGACCGTGCCACCGGCGAACAATAGTGGTCAGGAGCGTTTTGCCCTGTATGATTTCCGGTCCACCGGCTATAATAGTGGGGGTTTCCGTGCTCAGCAATCCAAATGTAAAATTTATAAGACATGGGAAAGATACTAAATACTTACAATGGAACACCGTGTGAGTCGGTGCCAGACCGGTCCACCGGCAAATAATAGTGGCCAGGAGCGTTCTGCCCTGGAGACCGGTCTACCGACAAATAATAGTGGTCAGGAGCGTTCTGCCTTGAGTGTATACTTTCCGGTCCACTGGCTATAATAGTGGGGTTCCCGCACTTACATGGACTATTAAAGAATATGTGTGGAATGAATATATTATTGATAAGAATAAAGAATGAGTCACAAGCACTTACAGTGAAACACCATACGAGTCGGGGCCATACCGGTCCACCGGCAAATAATAGTGGCCAGGAGCGTTCTGCCCTGGAGACCGGTCCATCGGCGAATAATAGTGGTCAGGAGCGTTCTGCCCTGAGTTTATATATTCCGGTCCACCGGCTATAATAGTGGGGTTCCCGCACTCACGTGGATTAATAAAGACTGTGGTGTGAAATGACTACTTTTAATAAAGACTCAAAGGAAATAAGTCTAATTGGACTATGGTCAGCTTTTATTATCTGTATTACTACATGCTGCTTACGTGAGTATGTCACGCGTTGAGTTTCCAATAATATAGATTATTCCTACCTGAGGCGCATGAGCCACTTTATATTTCGGTTATACCATGCTTATATGTTTAAATGGGATGTTACATATGCTTCATATGTTACTATAGGTGTATGGCAAGATTCATGCTATGGGTTGTGAGTATGTATGATATTGTATCAACGTATTGTGTCATAATTTAATATGCACTTGATGTTATAGTTTACGTCTCTCCCATAAGATAGGGTAGTGAGACTTACTCAGTATTGGACCCGTACTGATACTACATTGGTTGAATGGGTCCTGTGATGATCCACCGATGGTGGGGAGCAGACCTTTGATGCAGGTTTTGATCGGTTACTAAATTGGGGGTGGAAGGCTTGACTTGAGTGAGTAGGCGGTTCGGATAATTATCCTTCGGGATTTGTTTTGTTTAATTGTATTCATCTTTGGAAGTTAAAGTGTCGTATTTAAATTTTCAAGGGTTTTGTAATTGACTTTTAATTTCTCGTAACGCTGTCATGCTTTTAAAATTCGGATCTAATTGTTTGACAGGTTTTAGCCTTACATCTAACATGAGATAGATGATTGACATTTATCTTATGTTAGATGTGGCGGTAACATCTCCCAAATTCTCTCCTAGCTTCCACTTATTTCTTTCAAAAAAAAAATTTTCAGGAGTGAAATTTGGGGGTGTTACAGTACTGTGGTGGTGCAGGGTGGTAGTAAAAGGTGGCAGGAGGCACTGAAGGCGGTGGGTGTGGCAGAGAAAGCAGCGGAGGGGCGGTGGTGCACAAAACAGGGGGAAAATATGGAGAGGAAGAAAATGAGAGAAAGAGGAGATTGGGGGGCTAAGGGGATAAAAAAGATGGGGCAGAAAAAGGCTAGAGGGGAGAAGAAAAAGAAGAGGGAGGATAGGGGGGATAGGTGGCCGGTTGGTGGTAGCGTTTAGGGTGGAAGGGAGAGGGAGACGAAGAAGAGGAAAGGGTGGCCATGTGGGATGGGGTGGATGGCTACTCGATTTCCAAAATGATGAAAAAAAAGATAGGTGATAGAGAGAGAGAGAGAGAGAGAGAGAGAGAGGTGGTGGAAGTGGTTGCAGGAGGTGGCAGCGGAAGACGTTCGGGGCGGCAGACATGGCGATGCAGATAGGTCGGGGCTCTCGGGGTGGACGACACTGAAGGAAGAAGAAGAAAGAAGAGGGAGGGAGAAAGGGACAGGCCGGGCGTGGGGGAAAAAGAACTGGGCTGGCCTGGGTAGGAGGAGAAAAGGAAAGAAAGAAAAGAGGGGGGGCTAGGCTGTGACACTGCGCCGGGGAAAGGAGAGGAGGGAAGGGAGTGGGCCGGAGGCCCAAGCGTAGGGGGAGAGGGAAGAGGTTGGCCTGGCGGCCCAAAGCCAGGAAAAGAAAAAAAAAAGAGAGAAAGGAGAGAAAAAAAAGGGAAAAAGGAGAAGGAAAAGAAAAGGAAAAAAGGGAAAATAATTTAATTTAATTTAGAAAAAAATAAAATGTAATATTTTTGATAAATTATTTAATTTAATAATTTAATTAAATATAATTTAATATATTGGTTCAAAAAGGATAATTTTAATAAAATATTAGTTTAGGAAATTATTTAAATGAAAATAATATGATAAAATAACAAAATATTTATTTTAAATTTATTAGATACTCCTATCCCAATTTATATACTAAAAAATCCATAAAATAATTAAAATAATTAATTTTAAAAGCTAATTTATTTTAAATAAAAGTTATTTATTAAGTTATATGTTTTTTAAAATTTTGGGGGATTACAGGTAGATGGAGTTGTAGAGAAGGAAGAGAGTATAATCGAACTAGATGATGTTGTAGATGTAGGTGAAGATTTAGAAATAGAAGGAGATTTATAAATAATAAAATATTTCCCAAAAAATATCCCTCAACATAGTAGGGGATTTACTAGGATGATCACAAGGATTGGAGGTTGGAGTGACAACAACACAAACTCCACAAGTGTGATTCCCATCTAATACCTTGTAATGTTGCACACCTCCACTAATAGAAAATGTGGAAGGAGTCATGATGATATCTATAAATGGAGATGATAGTGGTGTGGATAATATCCTAATAGATGATGGAAATGGAAATGGAAATGTAAATAATGAAATTTTATTGGTGTACAACAAGAATAAAGGAAAACTAGAGATTGGTAATTGCAAAGAGTGAAGAAGAAGATAAGAATACACACTCACTCACACACACACACACATCGATACAAATTGAGTGAATTTACGTCATTTTTTTTATTGGAAAGAGGAAGAATATGCATTCATCACTAACACGGTATCCTCGATAATCTCATTTGGAAGAGAATAAAAAACCCAATCTAACCTTGATTCTCACTTGATATCCAACCTTTTTTACATGAAATGAATGTGTAATGAATGGCCTATAATAACCTAGGAAGTTTGTCCCCTTTTATAACCAAGTTCGATCGTATCATATAGCCCTTAGTCATAGAGCTTTTCTAAAATGTAGACAAGTAGAGGGAAAAGGAAAATGAATATTATTCAATAAGTTTCATTTTGGGTGCCATTTTAGATTTTACCAATATTCAAAATTTGAAATTCGACATTAAATAATGAAATTGGTGTATTTTTATTTTCCATTAAGCAATATGTGCCAACAAACATTACTGATGGAATTTGATTCTCCAACACCAGTTGATGTATATAAGCAATTTTTGATAGTCTTTTTCTTATTTTATTTTCAAGTTACTGACATAAATTTTAGTTTGATCGTTTTGTAAGTGTCCAACGACCATGTTTATTATTGTACCTTTAAGTGGTTGGCATTACTCTTATGTAATTTGTTGATGGTTTTTTCTTTTATAGCCAATTGTTGGTAAATTCTATAATTGAGGGTTGTAAGTTAATCTTTTAATTTATAAGTAACTGATGGCCTTCTATTATGGTATTTGTTGATGACCAATGGATATATCATTTTTTGTAAACCCACTACGCGGGCCACTTATAAGTCTCTAAATTTCTCTTTTTCCATTATAAGGGAGCAACCCATTAGTGCACGCTGCTAGTGGAAAGTTGTTGACATTTATCTTGATGATAGCCCAATAAACATTAATGAATTTACCAAACATAGCACCAATATTAATGTATTTTCTTTGTTTTCTTTTTCTATTTTGTCAGTTTAAAACTATTTAGGTGGAATAATATTGGGCCATATGTTGAAAGCTTGGTCAACTTAGTTTAATATTAATTATTTCTTTTTAGACCAAACACTACTCAAATAATCTTAACCCATCATCCACCACCCAATTCCAAACTCCATTTCTACGACAATTACTAGTACGCCATATGACCCCACCACCACTTAACTTATTCATATAAAATTGTTTCCTGAATACATTGCGGACACTTTCATTCCACCAGAATACTTCTACATCATCCAAGCTCACGGTTTGACGACTTGGTTGCAAATATCTCTAGAATTTAGCTAGTAAACCAAGATACGTGTACTCGATTAGTTTGTTTTCTTACTTTGATTTTCCCTTATTTAAGAGCTTATGCTCCGAAGTAATTCTTAGACTTGATTTTATAAAAAGTAAGCTTCAATTTCAGATTAAATCCTCTTTTATTGTTTCAATTGATATATGATTAAGGATGTGTCAATCCCCATCTTCTTTGGTCTAGGAGTTATAACTAGTAATCGTGTATTGCCAAACTCTCATTCATTTTATTTAATTTAGTTCCAATTCTGGTCAATAATTTTTCATTTGTTTATCTTCATTTTTTTTAATTCAAACCAGTATTTGGGTTCTCATTATCTAGTATTAGTGCCTTAGGATTCATATACTATAGCTTCGATATGTGTTGTTGACGTTATGTTTATGTGTTTTTCCGGTTGTGTTTCAACTTCAATTTTTTCTACTCTTTTGGTGCTAAAAAAAATTTAATTTCCTATTGTTTTCTTTGGTCGACCTTGTTGGAGCTGTGAGAATTTGATTTCTGTCGATTGATTTCCTATTAATTTGTCATGTTTGAGTAGTATGTTATGTTTAATAGAAAAAAAAAGTTCTTTCCAATTTCTAATGAACTTTTTCAGATCTTATTTGGGGGTACTGTAATTTTGTTTTGCTTATTTTTTGGTTTAGTTTGCTAAGTTAGTTCGCATCCTTGTTGATTTTTTTATAAAAAATTTGGTCCTGATTAATTATGTTTTTTTCATTTGTTTTATATCATTTTATTTTTCATTTTTTGCTAGCTTTATTTATATAATTGTTTTTGATTAGAACCAAAAATCGGACAAAAATTAATTTAATTCTAATTATCAATTGTGGGGTTAGCACCAAGTGGGTTGCTCGTATGCACATTGGGTTATTAACGCTACATTTGCTATAGTGATAACTTTTGATGAGTCACTTGACGACATCATCTTCTTCTCCTTTGTTTCAAAATGGAGCGGTGTTTTCTATCTTATTAATTAGTTTAACATTTTCTTTTATTTATTTAATTTTGCACACTAGATTATATTTTTTTTATGTCATTCTTGTTAGGAAGTGTGAGCTAGTTAATTTTTTTTTAGATTTTCTTTTGGTCCATAATAATTAACTATTTCTTCTATGCAATAATTTCTATATACCCAGCAACTGATATTTGTCTCGGCATTTTTGCGTGATGATTGGATTTATACATGTGCGTTTGATTTTAACTAAGTGACCTAAGGTAACATGGGTGATTATGTAAGAAGTATGGGTGATAATGCAACATCTAATATGCCTAGTAATGAGTTGCATACATTAATTGAAACCATTACCAACATTAATATTAAGATTAGACAACTTAGGACTGAATTGAATAATGAATGAACTCATGCTAGGAATAGAGTCCAACATGATGAAGATTTAGAGTTAGTGAGTGATGCTGATTCTATGCAAAATGTGCCTAATTATATACATCCTAAGAACAATCGTGCTTGTGATAGGATTAATAATAGCCAGGGAAGAAATGTAGGTATTGGTAACATTAAGTTGAAAATACCTAGGTTTCAAGAAAGAAATGACCTAGATGCCTGTTTTGAATGGGAAAGAGAAATATAACTAGATTTTTCTTGTCACCAATATATGGATGAAAGAAAAATAAAATGGGTAATTGTTGAATTTACTAATTATGCTATTATTTGGTGGGTTCAGTTATCTAGGACTAGGGCTAGAAATAGTGAGTTCCCTATTACTACTTGGGTTGAATTTAAGGCCATTCTTAGGCATATATTTTTATATAATTACTATTATAGGAAACTTAATCAGAAGTTGCATAATTTGAAGGAAGGGTTAAATTTCGTCCATGAATATTTTAATGAAATGGAAATTACTTTAATAAGGACTAACATTGTTGAGGATAGAGAAGCCATTAGGGCTAAATTTCTTTGTGGGTTGAATCAAGATATTTCTGATAGGTTAGAACTTCAACCTTATATTGATATTGAGGAAATGATGAGTTGGCTATAAAAATTGAAAGGCAATTGAAGTGATCTAGATAGTTTTACTAGTCTGAGTATATTGTTAAGGTTATCTATTTTGAAGGTTCTAATCAAAATTAGAGATAAGCCTCTAAAGATGAAAGTAGACCACCTCCCCAACCTGACAATAAGAATGCAACCACAAAGGAAAATAGTGAAGACACTTTCCCCGATTGTATCTCTAAGTCTACCACTAGGAACATTAAATGTTTTAAGTGTCTTGGAGTTGGTCATATTGCTACTTAATGTCCTAATAGGAGGGTAATGGTCTTTAAAGAATTTAGGGAAATTGAATATGAGGATGAGAATGAAATTATTGATCATGAACCTGAAATTGATTAAGATAAGATTGAAGGTGAAGTTTAGTACCCTTTAAATGGAGAAATTATTGTTGCCAAGTATGCTTTAAATTTACAAGCTATGATAAGTGATGATACTATACAACATGACAATGTTTTTCACACTAGACACCTACTTAAGGATAAAATTTGCAATTTATTTGTTCATAGTGGTAGTTGTGTGAATGCAGCAACTACCAATTTAGTTAATAAGTATGGTCTTGCTACTACATAGCACCTACATCCTTATAAATACAATGGTTGAGCAAAGCTGGTGAAATTAATGTCCACAAATAGGTCTCATTGAATATACAATTTGGAAAATATATGGGCGAGGTGTTATTTGATATTTTGCCCATGCAAGATGGTCATGTGTTACTATGTAGGCCTTAGCAATTTGATGGAAAATTCATTCATGATGGATTTAAGAATTTGTATACATTGATTGAGGATAATAGAAAACTTACTTTAACACCTTTAACTCCTAATCAAGTGCATGATGATCAAATCAAATTATTTGCTGAATCAAGAAGATCACATGAGGAAAATTCTAAATCTCTAAATTTTGGAAATAGTAACACAATTAAAACACTAGGAAATTTCCTTCCTAGGAAAAGAGACATTAATCATTCTTTTTTCCCCTAACTTACCATTCTAGATGATGATTGTTAAGGAATGTTATCAATTTGGTGTGAGTGTGTATGAAACTTTACCTAATAATGTGCCTACTTTTCTTAATCAATATTCTAATTTGTTTCATAAAGAAGGGCCTAAAACACCACCACCTGTCAGGGTATTGAACATCAGATAGATTTTATACTTGGGGGGACTAATCTTAATAGACTTATGAGCTTTGAATAGGTATTCAATGCACCGCATAACATTGTATTGATTCATGTAGGTGTTGGGGAATTTTAATGGATGATTGTGAATTTTTTGATGAACACGGGCCAAGTTTATTAACAGAATGTATTGATATGAGTTTTGGGAAAAAATTCAAGAGTGAGGAAATTAACATGGGGTTGGGCGTCATATTTTCCAAACACGGACTGTATTTTTTTTATTACTTTCTAAGTCATGTTTTTTTCCTTGTAGGGTTTTTTCTAGTATAAAAGAGATATGAGAAATCCTAACCATAAAGTTGCACGATCCAATTTCTTCTTCTTCTCCATAGAATTATCCATTATTAGATAATCATAGTTTTGTGTAATTAGTTGATTAATTTGTTTAATAATTTTATAATTACACAAGAGCATGAATAAAGATATTTATTTTTTCCTCAATTATTCAAATTTGTGATTGTTCTATCAATTGTTCATCATCTTATTAATTTTGATTTTAGTTTTGGTCCATTTAATCCATTTTTTTAGCAACAAATTAGTATTAAAGTTGTGGTTATTGAAGATATTTGGTAATCAGATTGGGTACAAGATTTAATATTATTAAAGAAATATACTAATCATAATGGGTACATTAGTCGATATTGAGAAGTTCAATTAGTTTGTTATTTTTGGATTACGGAAATTGAAGATGCGGCTAATTTTGATTCATAATGGGTTAGAAAAGGTCTTATTCAGTCATTCAAATAAGCCAGATTTGATGATGGATGAGATATTTTAGGATGTAGATTTAAATACCCTTTCTTTCATGTAAAAAGTGAGGTATTGTAAAAAGTGAAAAAGGAATCAATGATCATTGTCTTGTGGTTGAAGTTTGAATCATTACATATGACAAAATTAGTAGCGAATCGGATATTGTTGAAGAGTTAGCTTCATGAATTGAAATTAGGTGAGAGTTAATATTTGAAAGCTTATTTAAATGAATTTGATTATATTGTGATGGATTTTCACATCATAGAAGTCAAATTAGATGATGAATATTTGGTCGTTATGCTATTGTATTCTTTTCCTACTAGTTTTAAGCATTTTCCTGAAATTGTGTTGTATGGAATGGACAAGTTATTCCTTGATGATGTGAAATATACTTTGCTATAATGGGAGTTGATTGATAGTGAGTTGAACAATAGATATATTTTTGGGGTCTCATATGGTGAGGGACTAGTAGCTAGGGAGAGGACACATAAGGGGGGGTCTGGTGACTATAAAAAGTCTAGATCAAAATAAATAGTTAGTAGAAGTATGTGACCTTCTATGGGTGTCACAAGAGGAAGGTATATTAGGAAGTTTTATTCTAATAGAAAGCATAGGGATAAGTCTGGTGAATTATCTGGTATAAAGGATGATGCTACTATAACGTAAAGTGATAGTGATGGAGATCTATTGATGGAAACTGATAAACATACCAAGATTAGTGATAGATGGATCTTAGATCTTTGTTTTTTGACCATATATGTCCCAATTAAAGTTGATTTTAGACATTTAAGGTGGATTAGGATTGAGTTGTCTTGATGGGCAATGATGATACTTGTAATTTTATTAAGGTTAGGATGCTGAAGGTGGGGTTGCATGATGGTGGGGTCATGAAATTGTCCAACATGAGGTATGTTCTTAAGATGACTAATACACTCATCTCTTTGAGTTCCTTAGATTGTAACTGGCACTAGTGTGCTATTGAGGATGGTACCCTGAGAATTACAAAAGGGGCTTTAGTGGACATGAAAAGGAAGTAGGTTG
This sequence comes from Tamarix chinensis, assembly GCA_030549775.1. Taxonomy (NCBI): domain Eukaryota; kingdom Viridiplantae; phylum Streptophyta; class Magnoliopsida; order Caryophyllales; family Tamaricaceae; genus Tamarix; species Tamarix chinensis. The sequence continues at coordinate 55,726,286 of CM060177.1, read as the reverse complement.
GGACGCTATATGAGTTGGTGGGTTCCATTATTGTGGGGATAGCTATTGTGACATCGTTGAGGTTAACAAACTTAGATGTTATGAGACTTTGGCACTTGAGACTGAGAGACATGAGTGTTAGGGGACTTATTGAGCTCTCTAAGAGGAGGATACTCGATGGACTGAGTACAAATAATATGCACTTTTATGAGCACTGTGTGTTTATCAAATGGAAGTAGGTTAGCTTTTCAACAACTAAGAGTAGTACAAGAGCACCTCTTCAATATATCCTTTTAGATTTATGGGGTCATGTGAGAGTTATTTCCAAAGGTGGTTTGTGATACTTGCTCACATTTATTGGTGACTTCTCTTGAAATGTTTGGATATATTTCTTAAAGCATGATAATGATATATTTTGGGTTTTTCAAAGGATAGAAGAACTTACTAGAAAAGCAGACTAGGAAGCAAGTTAAGTATCTTAAGAAAGATAATGGTTTTGATTTTGTTGAGTAGAGTTTCACTAATTTCTTCCAATACAATGGGATTTTAAGACATTGCACTTGTGTTGGAAGGCCATAGAAAAATAAGGTTGTTGAGTAGATGAATAGAACACTATTAGAGAAGGTTTGTTGTATGTTTTTATAGGAAGTGTTAAGTAGATAGTTTTGGGCTAAGGCTACTCACATGACAACATATTTGGTGAATCGATCAACAAATTAGTCCATTGAATTGAAGAAAATTGAGGATTTGTAGTCGAGTAAGCCAACTAATTACTCTAATTTGCATGTATTTGTTTACCCTACTTATGCTTATGTGAAGCATGATAAAATTGAGCTTAAAGCCAGTAAATGTATCATTCTTAGCTTGACATCTAGAGTGAAGGGGTACAGGTTATCGAACCCAACTACATCCAAATTCTTGATTAGCAATGATGTTACCATCAATGAGTTTGTGTTCCTCTAGAAGAATGAGTCTTGTGATGGTGTATCTAAGGAGGTGGAGTAGGATAGTGCTTTAAGCTAGGTGGAGGTTGAGTCGAATACTATAGCCTTTCTAATGTACCCATTATTTTTTAAGCTAGTGGATCCAAGTAGTAGATGGAGAGAAGGGACATTGCTCAAGGTAGAGCACGAAGGATTGTTAAGCTTTCAGTTAGGTATGGTTTTAAAGCATTAGCTAGGTATGCTTTATTAGTATAGAGACTATTATTGATGTGCATGTGCTAACATTATTCTTAGAGGCTATTGAGAGTTCTAATTATATTGAATTGTGTACTACTATGGAGGATGATATGTAGTTCTTATTGAAGAATTAGACACATGAACTTGTGAAGGCACCCAGAAAGAAAAAGATAGTTGATTGTAAGTGGGTGCACAAGTTCAAAAAGATAGGTTTTAGAGATAAAGGTACAAGTATTGTTTAGTTGCACATGGATTTAATCCATCTCCAAATGCGGACTACAATGAAGTATTTTTTCCTGTAGTTAGGCATACTTCTATTCATACTTTGCTTGTGCTTGTGGCTATGTATGATTTAGAGTTGGAGCATTTGGATGTTAAAACTACATTTTTACATGGTGAACTTGAGGAGGATATTTACATGTAACAACCATGTGGGTTTGTTGTTGAGGGGATGCATGATCATCTATGCCTATCGAAGAGGTAACTTTATGGTTTGAAGTAGTCTCCTAGAAACTGATATAAATGATTTGATCAATTTTTTCATGAGCATGGTTTCTCTAGGAATGAGTATTATGGATGTGTGTACTTAAAGGAGATGGATGGAGGCTATCTTATTTATCTTTTTTTGTATGTTGATGATATGGTTGTTACAACAAAAGATATGTCTGATGTTAATAAGGTGAAGGCAAGCTGCAAAGAGGATCCTTGGCATGGAGATTATAAAAGACCATGAGTAGATGCTTTTGTACTTATTATAATAGTCCTATATGAACAAGGTGCTCGTGAGGTTTCATATGATGGATGCCAAGATGGAGAGCACCCCACTAGCTACCTAATTTAGATTATCAGTTTTGAATTATCCTAAATCCACCGAGATAGAGGAGTTCATAGCTACTATTCCATATTCGAATGCTATTGGTTATGTCATGTACAATATAATGTGTACTCGGCTCGATATCGCTCAAGATGTAAGTTTGGTGAGTCAATATATAGTGAATCCAAGGAATCCTTACTAGGAAGTAATGACGTGGGTTCTAAGGTACTTAAAGGGTACAACATCAGCTTATATAGAGTATGAGAGATATTTGTTTGTTGGGTTTGTGGACTCTAATTTTTATGTAGAGCCTAATAAAAAGAGATCCACCAATGGATATATTTTTTTTTCATAGTGGTTCAGTTATTATTGGAGGTCTTATTTGTAGGAGGTGATGACCTTTTCCACTCTTGAGACATAATATATTGCTATAACAAAGGATTTTGGAAGCCTTTTGGGTTGGTGGTTTAGTATGTGAGATGGGTGTTGGTCATGGTGCTCTAGTTATTTGAGGTGATAGCAATAGTGAATAATCATAATTCTTTCTATCATTGAATGAGTCCCATTAACATCAGGTATCGCTTTATCCAATGTACTATTATTATTGGCGAAGTTGTGTTGGAGAAAGTGGGTACTTTGGATAATCTAGCCATTATGCTAACAAAGCCACTTACTATGTGTAAGTTTGAGTGTCTTTCGGACTTGATTAGTGTTCATAATCCATGAGGTACTTTATTAAGAAAAAGGATTTTTTCTAGAGGTCTTTATATGTCATCATCACAAATACTATGTGAATGTAGAGAATTATGAGCTTTAAAATGTATTTGTTGCAAAACATGAAATTGTATTGATTCATGTAGGTGTTGGAAAAGTTTAATGGATGATTGTAAGTTTTTCGATAAACACAGGGTCCTTGTGTTTATTAAAATAGGCCATGTTAATTCACAGAATATGTTGATATGAGTTTTAGGCAAAAAGTTGAGAGTAAGGAAATAACCACTAGGAAGCGTGTTTTTTCCTTACTTTCTAAAATACACTGTTTTCACCCATAGATTTTTTTCCTAGTATAAAAGAGAGAATAGAAAATCCTAGCCATTAAGTCATGCAAGCTAATATCCATAGTTAGAGAATTGTAGTTTTGTGTAATTGTTGACTAATTTGTTTAATCATTTTATAATTACATAAGATAACAAATAAATATCTCTATTTTCCCTTGTTTTATTTTGTGATTGCTCTATCAATTATTCATCATCATATTAATTCCAATTTTAGTTTTGATCCATTCAATCCATGTTTTTTCCATAACAAAATGCATATAGGACTAACCTTGATGAGGTAAAGGAGATCCAAAAGTAAATGCTTTACTTATTGGAGAAAGGTTATATTAGGAAATTAATGAGTCCCTATGTTGTTCTTGTCTAATTAGTGCTTAAGAAAGATAGTAGTTTGAGAATGTGTTGATAGTAGGGTTGTGAATCAGATTACCATCAAATATTGGTACCTTATTCACTAACTTGATGAAATGTTAAATCAATTGTACGGGTTGGTTATATTTTCTAAGATTGATCTAAAAAATGGGCACCATCAAATTCGAATGAACCTTGGGGAGGAATGGAAGACAACCTTTGAAACTTATTTTAGGTTATATGAGTGTATTTTGATGCCATTTGGGTTTTCTAATGTACCCAATACTTTTATAAGGCTTGTGAATCATGTTCTTAGGAATTTCATTAGAAATTTTGTTGTGGTTTATTTTGATGACATTATAATTTACAAAAAAATCATTGGAAGAACATTTGGGTCATATGCAATCTGTCTTTGATGTGCTTAAATATGAACAATTATATGCAAAATTTATCTAAGAGTCAATTTTTCTTAAATAATGTCATATTTTTGGGATCTACAGTAATTAAATATAGAATAAGTGTTGATGAGGAAAATATGAAGGTAATTAATGAATAAGGAATGGCCAGTGCTAAAATTTATTATCAAGGTGCATAACTTTAATGGATTGATAGTTTTTATAGACGTTTTTTTAAGAATTTTAGCACAACTTCTACTCGCTTCACTGTTGTTGTAAAAAATTATGTTGGGTTTAAATGGGAAAAAGAATAGTAGGTAGCTTTTGAGGTGAAGGTAGAGGAACTAATGAATGCCCCTATCTTGTCATTACCTAATTTTGAAAAAGTTTTTGAGCTTGGCTCTGATGCTTCTAGGATAGGAATTGGTGTTTACTATCATAGGGGCCAAATGCCATAACTTATTTTAGTTAGAAATTAAATGGGGTAACTCTTAATTTTTCGACATATGATAATGAACTTTATGCTTTAGTACTCACTTTAGAGACTTGGCAACATTACTTGTGGTTTAAGGAATTTTCTATCTATACTAATCATCAATTCTTTAGGTACCTTACGTCTCAAGGTAAGGTGAATAGGAGGCAAGCTAATTGGTGTGAATTTATAGAGTTGTTGTCATATGTGATCAAATATAAGAAAGGTGGCGATAATATCATAACTAATACCTTGAGTAGGCATTATACTTTACTTGCCACTTTGGATGATAATTTTCTTAGACTCACATATATTAAGGAATAATATGCTGATGATGTTGACTTTTCCTCACTTTTTTTTTCTGTATACCAAACTAATGATATTGATAATTAATGTTTACATGATGGGTTTCTATTTTGTGATAATAATTTTTGGGTGCCAAACTGCTCTATGTGTGAGTTATTGATTCTTGAGGCCCATAGTGGAGGCCTAATGGGTCACTTTGGTATTTCTCAAACCCTTAAGTTATTAAAAATCATTTATTTTAGTCACATTTAAAATGGGAGGTGCATAGAATTTCTAAAAATTGTGTCATATGCTAACATGCAAAATCTACTACTAACCCCCTAAATTTTACACCCCTTTATCAATGCCTAATAAACCTTAGACTAACATTTCTATGAACTTTGTCTTTGGGTTCCCTCAAACTAATAAAGGGAATGATACCATAATGGTTGTGGTAGATAAGCTCTCTAAAATGATGCATTTTGTTGCATGTCATGGAACTAACAATGCCACTCTCAATGCATCCCTATTTTTTGTTCGTATTATAAATTTTCATGGGATTCCATGCATAATTGTTTCTAACCGAGATGTAAAATTTGGGATCCATTTTTGGTGTGTCTTATGGGGTAATCTTGGAACTAAGCTTTTGGTTTCCACTACTTGTCATCCCTAAACATATGGTTAAATTGAGGTAGTCAATCAGACATTTGGTAATATGCTTAGGGTTATCTTATAAAATATTATACAATAATGGGAGTTGCATTTGCCTCATGTGAAATTTGTCTATAATTGTACTATCCATGCTACATCTAAAAGGACACTGTTTAAAGTAGTTTATGGATTTAACCCTTATCTCTGCTTGATTTAATGCCCTTACATGTGATGGATTTTGTTAACTTTGATGTATAAGATAGGGCTTTTTTCATTAGGGAAGTATGTAAGTCTATTGGATAACAAATAAATGAGCAAAATAAATATATGGTTCCTAAGTCCAACAAGAATCAAAAGGAGGTTGTTTTCAAGCTAGGTAACTTAGTTTGGGTTAAACTCTAGAAAGATAGGTTTTCAACCTAGAGAAAATCTAAACTTGCTTACAAGGTCAATGAACCTTTTACTATTTTAGAAAAGATTAAAGATAATGGTTATAATTTAGATTTACCTAGAAAATATGTCAACATAAATGCCCTATTTAATGGTGTAACCTCTCTCCTCTCTATGATGCATGATCAGTTTCAAATATGAGACTTTCTCAAGAAGTAGGTGATAATGAGAGCTTAATAAATGTTATTGGTTTTGCCAAACATAACACTAACATTTACGTAGGTTTAAAATTATTAAGCCAACATAATATTGGGCCAAATGTTGAAAGCTCCATCAACTTAGGTCAAAATTAATAATTTCCTTTTAGACTAAACACTACTTAAATAGTTTTAGCCTATCATCCACCACCAAGCTCATTATCTACCACCCAATTCCAAACTCCATTTCTACGATAATTAATAGGACACCATATGGCCCCACTACCACTTAACCTACACATATAAAATTATCTCATACTACCTTCCCACCATCAACCATTTAATGGGTGTGAGATGACCTCCACCACAACACCTTTATTACTTTAATGTACATTTTCAAACCATTTCATTTATTTCAACTTCTGCTTGTGTCATCGTCTTATTTGACACCCCTAATGTTTAGAACCAGAAAATTTCATTTCAAAGACAATGTGGAAACATTATAAAAGTAAAATCGGGGGACTTTACCACCACATCAACTATAAGAGAGGTATGATGATAACCTAACCCATGCTTGATGTAAGGTAAAATATAACAAAGAAGGAAGAATGCATGCTCTACTATCAATACATCATTAATAATAGTAGCAATGAGAATAATAATATAGAGAGAAGCAAGTATACAAGATCCACATATAGGAACCAAAGCCAAGAGTTTAAACATCTCAATGTAGTGGAAAAATCTAGCCAATTAGCCTAACTCTTAACTAAATAGGAAGGTAACTCTTAAATGCCAAGTGATGGCTGCCTATTGGCCCACGACATCACCCTCAACATACTCTAGCTAATAATTATATTCCTAAAAATCGTCTTCTACTTACCAGACTAGAAGCTGAATCATCATAATTACCACACATATGTAGTATCGGTGCAGTGAAGTATTGGTAAAACAAAGTACCTAAACACATGGTAAGGGCTCATGTTGGACATTGAGGTAATATAATAATATGGTATGCAACATACTTAGAAAGATAGTACAAAAGAGCACGGATAACATTTATATATATATATATATATCATGGCAAGGACTTAGGATACAAATTTTCATACATGCACGAGTCTCTATAATGAATCACATAAAAGTAGAACACATAATGCCGATATTCCATGATGGAACTAGCATAGAAATACCTCTCTCACCACCACATTAGGCTAGTGTAACAGGGCTTTTCTCAAGGATCTTTCTCATCCAACGCACTTAGTCTCTTAGGCAATGGGGCATAAACTAAAATTTTAATTTGCCTCACCCAAATTACATTGCGATCAAAGCAAATAGCTGTCTATATTCTAAGACTAGGATGAATGTAGGACTGCAAATCTCACCACCACATCACTCTAGTCCAAGGGGATTTTCTCAATGATCTTAAACATCCACCACACTTGTTCTCCTAGGGAGCAGCACAAAAGATATCCAAACCCCATGTAAAGATACCGGGAAGACCTCTAAGATTCTATTATCAAATTCTAAATATCAAACCAATTGGGTGTTTTAAGTGTTGAAACCAAACACTAACCATGGCATACGAGCCACCAAATTAAGAGTTTTAAGGTAACACAAAACTTAACAAAAAAAAGGCACCACAATGTTATCATTTTGATTTATATCAAAATCAAGTTAAACATGGTTTTAATAATGATCAAAATGTTTTAATTATATAGAACTATTAATATAGAAGGACCAAATGAAGAATATTAGATAACAAGAAAATGTGGTGAAAATCAAGAGGGCTAGTTGATCAGTCCTTAGGACCAATCAACTGGTCTAGCTGTACCATAACTAAACATAAAATAAAACCAATATACCAATCAAATGGTTTGTTCTACTAGTAGACTCCTCATTGGAGACCAGTGGATCAATTTGATGAACTCAATTGATAGGTCTAAGTAGAGACTAGACCACTTGGTTATAAGGCAACCCATTCATGGGTTTGAAATATTGATCGACTACTCATAGGAACCTGTAGACTATTTCATCAAACTAATTAACTATTCCTACAACCAACCAATTAAAATTTACAAATTGAGCAATTGTTCACACTATTGGTTTAACAAAATAATCAACTTATCTGGGTAAAACATCACCCAAAACTATAATCCACTTAGTAGAATTTCACAAATATTTATCATATTAATCCAAGCATTCTTCTACATTATAAGATACATACTTATCATATGAATTCACATAAAACATGGCGGGGATCAATAATCAAAAAGATCATGCTTGAATTTCACCAACTCATGCGTAATATTAAAATTACTCAAACATGCTCCAAAACATTATAAATTGAAATACGACATCATGCTTGAAATTAAGAACTCAAAAAATTACATAATCATCAAAGAACATACCAACTCAAAACCACAACAAACAACACAAGGCCTTATTCATATTAGAAATAAAAATACCTTACCTTAAAGAAAATATTCTAGCATAAAAGTCCTACTTGAAGGATTTCTTGTAGGATCTCAATTATTAAGAGAATCAAAAGCTAAAACCATTAAAAATCCTTTTTAAAACTCCATTAAAATAAAAGAAAATTAGAAGAAGAAGAAGAAGAAGAGCAAAAACATATTTCAACCTTTTCTTAGAAATAGAATTAAAAGGAAAATGAAGCTAGAATCTTCAACCTTTCTCAACTTTAATCCTTACTTGATTAAGAGAGTAAAGGAGAACTAAATCCAATATCAAAATAAGAAAAGAAGAACAATGATCAACCAAAGAAGGAAGAAAATAAGAGCAAGCCTCTATTTTCTCAATTGAGAGGAAAAAGGAAGAAAAATAGAGAAAACTCAACGCTTAGCAAATTTCACCGAGGGATAGGAAGAGGAGAGCAAGAAGAACACATAAAAAATGAAAATGAATCAGGAAACGAGTGTGTAGAATATAGGGCAATTCAAAATCCATAAGAGAGAGAGAGAGAGAGAGAGAGAGAGGGGAAGGGAGAAAGAATACTAGTATGGTTGAATATGGGAAACCAAGGTATAAGAGAAGATATGATGGAGTGAGGGAGGTTAATTGTAGTTAGGGAGGAAAAATGTAGAAGGTTATCAAGTTAGAGAGGATGTGCAACAAGTCAAACACCTAGCTCAATTTCCAGAAAAAAGAAGGTGAGATATGCCTAAAAAATGCTCCTTGGGGAAATTTAAAAAACAAAAATCATAGAATGATCTACATAATGTAAAAGTAATCTAAAGAACCAAAATATTCTCATTATCACAAATAGATTATAATTATAAGTTTTTTTTTTATAAACATTAAAAATAGATTCAATTAAAAATTAGAAACGGATATGAAATCGCAAGATAACTAGTTGATTGGTTTGAGCAAACCAGTTGACTAGTTTGCTAAGAAAAAATTGTTAATATTTGAGCTTACCAATCAATAAGTTAGGCAACAAGGAAATTGGTACACTTGAAATTCACATTTTTATTATCATTTTAATCACTTTTCTAATCCAAACCTAATTTATTTTATACCAACATAATTTTAAACACATTTTGAATGATTTTTTGATGGGGTATTACAAATTAAGTTCTTGACTTCATGCCAACTAAATCATTCTAGATCCACTTCCCAAATACATTTCCGATGCTTTTATTCCATAAGGCTACTTCTATATCATCTAATATCATAGATTGATGAGGCGGTTGTAAATATTTTGGGAATTTAGCTAGTAAACTAATATGTATACATAGCTAGTTTGTTTTTCCACTTTGATTTTTCCTTATTTAAGAGCTTATGATCCGATATAATTCTCAAACTTCATTTTATAAAAATTAATTTTTGGTTTTATATTAACTCCTCTTCGATTGTTTTAATCACTATATTCTATTGATGATGTGTCAATCCTAGTCATCTTTAGGCTAGGAGTTTTTACCAATAATTGTGTGTTGCCAAACTATTGTTCCTTTTATTTAATTTAATTCTTTTTTGATTAATAATTTTGCATTTTTGTTTCTTTATTTTTTTTATTTGAACTCGTAGTTGGATTCTTACTATATCTTGTGTATCCCAAGAAAAAGAACGATGTGATATATGAATTTTTGAAGGGAGTGATGATATGAGTAATTCCAAAGTTAACACTTTTAGGCCTAAGAAGTGATAGTCCAATGAAAGAAGGATAACCCAAGGATTATTAGACATGCCTTCCCCTCAAGGAGCTTTTATTTTAGGAGGCTCTCATGGTCTAATAGAGGTCGGTCCTTCTAGTCGCTGAGAGAGGGTTGGTTTTTCCCAGCTCTATATTATTTAAACCCTTTTCTTCGACTAGGTACCTCTATTTATATAGGGTTTTATACTCATTTAAGGGTATCAAAAATAGAGTTCTCCCACTTTTTCTCTCTTCTTTCTCCTTTTAATTTTTAACTTAACACTCCTTTGATACTTAACCCCATTCTTATTACCTAAGAACCGCTCATTTACAAAACACCACCAATAGGAACATGTGATCCTTGATGAGCTTTGTGCTAGCAATGAACACTTGTGGCAGGTGTTAATGAATTAAATTTAGCTATGTTTTGGGTAGTTGACCCTATTGTTGACCATTGAACACCTTCATGATAGTTAAAATTTCTTTAACTATTGAATAATGGAATATAAATGAATGAATTAGAATTAATTTGTGGGTTGTTGTGATATTGTGGCCTATGTTTAATGCTAGCCTTTTATGGCTAGGTGTGTTTTTCACCTTGAGTTGTAAATTCCTTTTATGGATATTTGTTTTTTTACTGTAAATGATCAATGCCTTTCATTGCTAGATATTGATTTCATCATGAGTGGTTAGAGAATTTCGTGGCTATTTGTTTGTGGCCTTAAAAGGTCAATTTTTTTTAGGATTTTATTAATTATTTTATGGCCATATTAGTAACCTTTGTTAATAGTGAGATAATTCATAGAAAACACCATTAATTTAAAATGAAAGAGAACTTGAATTGGGAGATAAATCTCATGCCTCACACTTACACCCTTGATTTTATAGTTGGATCTTTAGGTTACTCTTAGGGATTCACAACCTTGTATATGGTATACATGCTTAAGGATTTGGGTGCTAAGGTTCTATCTAATGACTTTATGTTGTGTGGTTTCCTTGATTAAATATCTTTAAAGTTTGAAATTTATTATTATTTCATCTCTAGTGATCATTATCTTGGATAATAAAATTTTACTCCTTTCAAAGTTAAGTTAAATAAATTTATTTTATTACCTTAATGAAGGATAAATAAACAAAATTAGAATTGAGTTACCATATTGTGTGAATAATTATCTTGGTTGGATATCTCGTTTAATTGTTGTTTGGTGTAAAAAATAGACACCATGTTAAGTTGTTTGGTGTAAACAATAAACACCAGTTTAAATTGTTGGATTTATATTAATTTAGTGTAATCCCTATTTGTATGTATTGTAGTGATTATATGCTTCGTATCCTATGTTATGTTGCTATATGGAATGAGTAGTGGTAACTATTGTTGTGCTCTACCTTTTTTTGTTGTTGATTTCTTACTATGAGTAGTGGAAGTTACATATTTTTTTACCACCTTATTCTATTATTTATGATTTGACTAGTTAAATTGTTGTTTGAGATTGTTGGTGGCATTATGTTTTATAGTATATCTTATTAACATGTATTCAAGAGTTTATATTTTCATTTTATTATATGTTTTCATGCATGATCTTACATTATATATGGTATGGTTACTTACTTTGAGTTGGTTGTGTTTACTCACTATGTTTGTAGTGAACATATTATTTTTAGTGGCTTTTTCAGGTGTTTAGTGTTACTTCTGTACCTTTAGGTTTAAGTATGAGAGTAGGGCTTCATGTTTTTTTGGGTCTTAAGTTAGGATTATAATTTTAGTCCTTATATCTTTATTTCAACTTATGGAACCTCGGTTGATATTTTATAAACTGTAATTTGGTTTATTTCATTATTTTTTTTATACCTAGCCTTGTATCTGCCATGGGTTAGGTAAACATGTGCATCTCTCCTCAAGTTGGATATGATGGTAGCATATTTTATGTTTTTACCTTCCACAGTATTCTTCCAAAATAATTTTGGTCCTTATATCTTTATTTCAACTTATGGAACCTCGGTTGATATTTTATAAACTGTAATTTGGTTTATTTCATTATTTTTTTTATACCTAGCCTTGTATCTGCCATGGGTTAGGTAAACATGTGCATCTCTCCTCAAGTTGGATATGATGGTAGCATATTTTATGTTTTTACCTTCCACAGTATTCTTCCAAAATAAAATTTTTAGTTAAGAAAAAGATGGGGGTGTTAAAAGCTAATGCTTTTATTGCTACTATAACATAGGATTAAGCAAAAGATACACATAGAGCTCCATAGTCTACTATAGTTGAGGATGACATGGATGCTACAATTTATGATACTAGTTATCAAGGTTTTAGGGTTGATGATGCTAAGGAGATTTCACCTTTAATCAACATTGAGGATATAGTGTATACATTAGGCACTCAAGATGATTTTGATGCTAAGTTGGATGATGTAGTCAGATGCTAAGAATTTAGAGGATATAATGTCACATGGTTCTCTTTACTTAAATGCAAATTTTTTTTTGACTAAGCTCAACTTTGTTTCTTACCTATCTAAGTCCATACCTTTTGAGTCTACTGTTTCATCCACTTTTGGTTAAGCTCGAAGCATCATAAGTGATGACTAGGACTTTTGATAGAGTCATTGATTACAATAGCATAGGAGCCATATCTACTTGCTTTTTATGATTTTGAGAGTTATACTTGTTCTAATTATCTTTGTATTATATAATGTAGGTATAATATTATCTATGTTTGATCCCTCACTTATATTGTTGTACACTTTGTTGATATGATATGAAGATTATGGATTTATTCTTATTTTAAGTATTTACTCTCTCATTTCTTATGTTAATTAATATGACAAACTTGTTGAGAGGCTTTTTTGGTTTCTTGACCCAAATAACATGAGAGTATATACTTTGATTAACTTAATTATTTTTTATCTATCTAATAATATTATCTACATTAAGATGAATACAACTATATGGATTCACATAATTATTATTTATATCATGCTCTATATTTTTGCACCATCATGCGATACATCCTTATCAGGTTCAATTGCTAAGGGAAATCCCTCCAAAGTTCTACTAGCTCATTATTCCTTGAGCTTTAACTTATTTCTTCTTACCTTGGTAGATTGATGAGTAATTATTGTGTGTTATGATCTATATGTAAATTGCTTACTCATATTCCAATTTTCCTACTTCTTGATGATTTATCTCACACTTTAGTTTCTCAAACTCATGATATATGCTTTAATATTCCAAAAAACATATTCATTGTGAGATATATGTTTGTTGATTATACTAATTTTATCTACATGAAAAGGAAAGCTTCTCCTCATCTTGACTTATAAATTACATAACAAATGGAATTTCCAAATAACATATTAGATATCCTCATAAGATTCGACTATCATCATCGAGCATGAGTAACACTCCAAATACTCTAGGAGAAGGGTTTTATTATAACACGCCCATTTTTCCCAAATTTATAATTTTTTTGAAATTAAAATATAGAAATGAAAACCAATAAAAAAATATGCTATCGCCACATCTATCATGAAGACAAAAGGTGTGTGTTCATCTAGCCTATGACATATGCAATAAAAAGTATTTTACATCAAGAACAAAAATAATACTACAAGGTGAAACTCTTTATACTAAAATCTCAATATAGGGTTACAAGCCAAAAACATCTGATTAGAACAAAAAATATAAAATCCCAACATAATATAAAACATTAAAAAACCTTTATCTTTGAACTTAACTCATGCTCAAACTATATATAGATTACTTATGTTAAAACCAATGAAAAATAATTTATTTAGAAGAATTATTGAGTAAACACACCTAACCTGATATAGGACCAAACACTCAAGAATTGGAACTCATAATTATTAATATAATTATTCTTTATTTGAAAAATATCTCCCAAAAAATTGAAGAAAAAGGATGGTTATGTTGCAAGTTATAGATAAAATGTACCATGCAAGCTACTATGCGTATATGTGCATATGCATGGCATGCATGGAGTGCATGGCCACGTGAATAGGGAGAAAATGTGCATCTTGGATGTGTATAATTATTGATTTAGCTAATTAATTAAATAAGTAGTAGGGTTAGATATTAGCTAGAGCATAAAGTTAGTATAAAGTTGCATAAAGTTAGCATAAAGTAGCATAATATCTTTTAGCTTGGTATATTTTAAATTATGCTTTTTAGCTAAATGGTATATTGGGTATATAAATCCATGAAATTCATGATTATAGATTTACATTGATAATCAAGTATTGAAGCTGAATGCAATTTGAATTCTATGAGTTCAATTCAAGTTTAATTGAATCTATGTAAACTATTAGTCTTGAAACCCTTAATCTCTTTGCCTGTGTGAATTAGAGATTAAGTTATATCCTTTATATTCCCCATAATCCACATTTTTCTACCCATCACCATCATCAAAACATCACCCAAAATTGAAGAATAATCAAAACCCTAAACCAGTTCCCTCATTCGAAACCCTAACCCTAAAATTTACACTATAACATAACCCTAATCCCAATTTCAATGTTAAACCCTAACCCTAACCTAACCCACATACTCATATTCCATTAAAAACTAACATTTGAATAATAATCCTCACCAACACATCATTTTTTAATCAACATCATAATCATATCATCACATTCGAACCATCATCACCATTCATTCACCATCATCAAATCAAAACCATAATATTTGATTCATCATCTTCATTAGTTTATCTTATTCGAATACCTTTATCATTCATACATCATTTTCAAAGTTTCTTCTTCTTAATATCAACATAAACAAGCAAAAATATCACAAATTTTAGAATCCCACATTCTCACACACATTAATTTTGGTATCAAAGCCTTAGGTTTGATCTATTATAATCAAGATTCAATCTTTCTTTCAAGATTCTTCAAGAATGTGTCCCATATTCAAGATTCTCCAAGAAATCATCACTAAGAAAAAAAGAATCCAAGAACTTAGGAGCATGTTTGGGAGGACACCATTTGGTTGGTGAAGAGAGAAGATGGACAACCAAGGAGAAAACTTATGAGATATTCTCAAGATCATGATGGATAAAATCAAGGAGATAAAACTACATGTGGCGAGAATAGATGCTTCCCATGCTCAATAGTCATATAAGAAGCCACAAAAATTGAAGGGAACAAGTAGAGGAATACCATGTAAGAAGGGCACAAAACTTAGTGGAAGAAGGAGAAGAGAGTGTTGGAAATTATGTAAGACCACGTGACACCTTGAGAAAAACCTATGATGACGTGGAAAAAGGAATCTGCTTTGATCTACTAGACTTTAAAAGTCATCTCTATTTGGAATATTTTCTCGAATGGTTGCAAACTATTGAATCTATTTTTGAGTATAAGGAGATTGATGATGAGAAGAGGTGATGAATAGCAATATTGAAGTTTAAGAAATTTGCTAAGGTGTGGTACGATAATTTGATGAGGAGAAGGGAGAGAGAAGTAAAATAAAAAATTAGGTAAGGGGAATTTTTTTTAAAAAAAACTTGAAGAAGAAATTTGTGCTCAAGAATATGAGCAAGAAAATATTATAAAAATGACCACGTTGAGGCAATGGTTGCTTAGAGTCGAAGATTACATTCAAGAGTTTAAAAGGTTAGCTCTGATATGTGATGTCCAAGAAAGGAAAGAAAAATGGTGTACACGATTCATTGGTGATTTAAATATGAATATTTGAGAGAAGGTCGATATGTATCCTTATGAAGTGTTTGAATACCTAGCCAAGTTAGCAATCAAGTTTGAAAAATAGTTGAAGAGAAAAAAGCCACAAAACAAGTCGAATCATATGCTCCATATGGTTTAACTTTCAAGGGTGTGTTGAAGCCACCAATTTCTTAAACCACAAATCAAGATAATGTTAGAAGTTTCTCTCGTAAAGAAAAGGAAAAGGATCAAGTGGTTGATAAGGTGAACAAGCAGTGCTTCAAGTGTAGAGGTCATGGTCACTTTTCTCGGAATTATGCAAACCAAAGGTAATTGAATTTAAAGGAGATAGAAAGTATGGAGGCTTGTGAAGAGAATGAAAACCTTGATGAAGAATTTGAAGAAGAAAGTGATAGCCCAGAGGATGCTTTGGAAGAAGGCCAAGTGGATTGCTATGTGTTACAAAAGGTACTCCAAGTACCACAACAACCTTTACTTAATCAAAGGGAGAAGATTTTCAAGGCCAAGTGTAGGGCTGGTGATAAAGTGTGTAAATTCATCATTGATAGTGGCTCATGCACTAATGTTACTAGTGAGAAGATGGTGAACAAGCTCGATTTGGAGATCAAGGGTCATCCAAGACCATATTCACACCAATGGCTCAACAAAGATAAAGGTGTAAGGGTAACCAAACAAACTCATATCTCTTTTAAGATTGAGAATTATTTTGATGATATTTTATCTGATATTCTAACTATGGATGCTTCTCACATTTTGTTAGGGAGGCTGTGGTAATTTTATAGGAAGGTTGTGCATGATGGGCCCTTAATGTGTATGTGGTATGTGATGTAGGAGCATCTAATGAACCTAATGATTGTCATGTTCATATTAATCCTCAAGGTAAGGAATATTTAGATTTCTTAATGTTGGAGCCTATCATGTTAAATATTCTTGATAATTTGTATATGCTTGATATTGAAAAACATTCAAGTTATTCTTGTAGGTATGTCACATATTTGCAAGAAGAAGATGTTCATACACTTTAATGTGTACAAGTATTCAATGCATGAAAGACTATTACATACATGGGATGATACTTTACAACGAGAAGATATAGTGATGATATTCATTATTTGTATAAACATGCTGTAAATCCTAACCCTAAGTGTATTTTATGTAAGTTAGGGTATTAATATAATTTCATGTATGTATCTTAGTCAATTGTATAGTTTTGTAATATTAATCCTTAGTATCACTTAACCAATGATATTATGCTTTAGATTAAGGTTAATATGGTCTTGATTCAACCATGATAAATGGGTTTGGATTAAGGGGAATACTCGGCTAGTTTAGGCTAGCTAACCACCAACTATCTCCTCTCCTATATATACCTCTCTTGTGCGCAACATTTGTATGAGAATTGAATGAGCTTTGAATAAGAATTTTTTTTTTATCATACTTTGAGCATAATTAGCTAAAGTCTATCCCTCTCTTTAGGTTATTTTTTTGAGTAAGGAAGCCGGGGCATTCTCCTTCAAGATCAACTCAAATCTGTTGAGACTCCTAACCTTTGTCCTTCGTGTTCTTCACCTGTAATCCTTCTTAACACTTCGTTTCTATTACATTATTTCATGGATGACATCTTCCTCTATCACCCTTTGATCCAACCGTCCAGCCACTTTGATAAAAACAACATCATTTTTGGTATCAAAGCAATGGGTGTTTGGACGCTACCGATCGGCACCTTCTAGATTATTTGTGTGTGTGTGTTCTTGCACCAAGAAATCCACGGCTACTCAACCATTTATTTGAATTCTAGATTATTTATGAACTTCTTGGATTTTTCTTGAATTTATTTCTTGAATTTCATGCAATCTTGCAATGATCTTATTGCATTTCCCCCAAAATTTTCACATAAAATATCTACCTGTTACCTAACCTAAGTTGCAGCCATCTATGTGTCGCCCCTTGTTTCACGATTTTGTGCCTCCCCAACACTTCATTACTCCTTAATTCTATATTTTTGTGTGATTAGGTGTGAATCATTCTATTTCAAGTTTCCTTCATGCATCAAACAAAGAAAGCAAAAGAGAGAGAGAGAGAGAGAGTCGAAGTCCTGGACAACACCTCAGAACCGACCGAACAGACCTAGAACTTGCAGGCCTTCTATTTGAATCGTTTCTTCTCATTTTCTCTCAAGGAATCAATCCATCATCTACCTCTGGATCTCCTCTACATATTCTATGCAGACATCAACACGAATCTCTCATTGGAAGACGTGCATTTGTTGAAGACACAGAATTGATGTTTTATGATTTTATGTGAATGAATTTCACATCCTTATTAGAAGATCCTCTCATTTTTGTGTGTACCTTCATGAAGTGGCTATTCTTGGGGCTAAAAGATCTCCTTTGTGCCTAAAAAAGGACTTCAAGTAGTGATTATAATTTTTTTGAGAATTAGCAATTTGTTTGTGCTTTGTTTGGTTGTAGGAAAAACAAATCCAGCACCTACACTTTGTGGAACATATTGTGTGCAAAAAGTAGGGTTGTGTGTCAACCTTCACCATGGCTAGTGAAGAGGTGTGTTCCCTGGTAGAGTTCATCAAAAGCCTCACCACACACATGGATGCCCAATTACAAACTCAAAACACACTACAACATCAACTCCAAAGTGTGGAAGCTAAGTTGGCCGACCAAGAGAAGTGTAAACCATGGCAAGTTCACATGGAAACCACACATGATAGTGTGGAAGGGAGAATGAAGCCTAAGTACCATGCCAAGAGTGGAAATGGACATTTCAATTTGTCTAATCATGAATATGGAGAAGAAGAGATAAATTCTTTTGGCACAAGCAACCAAAGGAGAACACCTACATTCCATGTAAGAAATGCACACCTTGAAGATCAAGGTATTAAACTTGACCTTCCTGAATTTTATGGTGATTTGAATGTGAAGTCAATTTTTGAATGGTTGCATGATATTGAGGCTATTTTTGAGTTTAGATAATATGATGATGATAGAAAGTGCAAATTATCTACTCTAAAGTTCAAAAAGTTTGCTCGAATTTGGTATGATAATTTAAAGTGAACAAGAGAAAGACAAGAGAAGTCTAAAATAAAATCTTGGGAAAAAGTTAAAAAACACTTAAGAAATAAATTTGTGCCTAGAGAGTATGAACAAGATATGTATGTTAAAATGACTACTCTAAGGCAAGGTTTATTTAGTGTAGAAGAATACACTAGAGAATTTGAAAGACTAGCCCTTATTTGTGATGCTCAAGAAAGAAAAGAACAAAAATGTGCTAGATACTTAGGTAGCTTGAATAATTTAATAAGAGACAAGATTGATATGTACTCTTATGACTCTATTGATGACTTAATTAAATTGGCTATGAAAATTGAAAGATAAACCAAATCAACTAAAGCCTATGTTAAGTCTAATGCTTCAACTTCAACTAAACTTTATTCTAACACCTTTACACCTAAATCCACATTTTCATATGATAAAAAGAATAGCAAAGATGATAAAGGTAAAAATAAGGTAGTTGAAATGGCAAATAAACGATGTTTCAAATGTAAAGGATATAGACATTTTGCTAGAGATTGTCCTAACCAAAGAGCCTTAACTTTACATGAAATAGAAAACATGGAACCATGTAGTGATGATAATGAATTAGAATTTGAATCTCCTAATGAAATATTAGCTATGGAAGAGGAAGAAGGAGACCCATGCTTTGTAATTCAAAGAGTTTTACAAATACAACATAGTGTTACACCTACTCAAAAAGAGAAAATTTTTAAAACTAAGTGTAAAATAAATGACATGGTTTGTAGACTCATAATTGATAGTGGTTCATGTACTAATGTTGCTAGTGAGGAAATGGTTAAGAAAATTGGTTTGGAAACTACTAATCATCCTAAACCCTATTATTTACAATGGTTAAATAAGGATAAAGGAGCTAAAGTAAACAAAAGAGCTTTAATCACATTTTCTATTAGAGATTATCATGACGAGGTTCTATGTGATGTTTTACCTATGGATGTTTGTGGATTACTTTTGGGTAGACCATGGCAATTTGATAGAAAAGCAACTCATGATGGAGTAACTAATGAATATATGGTGAAGAATGAAAAGCAATTGTATAGGCTCACACCTTCTTTATATGATCATATGCCCTTGAGTGATGATAAAAGGAAATTATTTTTACATGAAAAGTCTATAGAAAATGTATAAAAGAGGAAGGAATTTGTTATGCTTTAGTTTCTAAAGCTTCTAAACCTAAAAAACAACAACTTGAAAATCCTAATCTAATTAAGTTGCTTGGTGAGTATAATGATGTATTTCCTGATGACTTACCCCCTGGATTACCACCTAAAAGAAGTATAGAACATGCCATTGATCTTGTTCCTGGTATGCCTATTCCTAATAAACCGACTTATAGATGTAACCTAGAAGAAGCTAAGGAATTACAAAAATAAATACAAGAACTTATGGATAAAGGATTTGTGAGAGAAATTATGAGTCCTTGTAGTGTTCCTGCTTTACTAATGCTTAAAAAGGATGGTACTTGGTGTATGTGTATAGATTCTAGGGCTATGAATAATATTACTATCAAATATAGATTTCCTATGCCTAGATTATATGATATGCTTGATGAACTTTGTGGAGCACAAGTATTTTCCTAAATTGATTTGAGAAGTGGATATCATCAATTAAGGATTAGAGATGGAGATGAATGGAAAACTGCTTTTAAAAAAAATATGGTCTCTATGAATGGATGGTTATGCCTTTTGGGTTATGTAATGCACCTAGCTCATTTATGATACTTATGAATGAAGTTCTTTGACCTTTCCTTGGTGATTTCATTGTTGTATATTTGGATGATATTCTTGTGTATAGCAAAAAATAGTTATGATCATCTAGTGCATTTGAAGAAGTTATTTGATAAGCTAAGGAGAGCTAAACTATATGGAAAACTTGAGAAATATGATTTTATGCTTCCAAGTATAGTTTTCCTAGGCTATATTATTAGTGGAGAAGGTATTAAAGTAGATCCTAATAAGATTAGGGCTATAAAAGAATGGCCTATCCCTAAGAATGTTCATGATGTGAGAATTTTTCATTGATTAGCTAGTTTTTATAGAAGATTCATTAAGGATTTTTCTACTATAGCTACACCTATTACTCAACTCATGAAAACGGGCGAGTTTTATTAGGGACAAGAAGCTAATCAAGCCTTTAAAACCCTAAAAAATAAACTAATGCCAAGATCCGATGGTCTATTTAAAATACTAAGAAAGTTTGGAGATAATGCTTATGAACTTGAACTTCTAAATTCTTATGATGGAATTTTAAGAAATTTTAATGTTGGTGATTTGTCTCCTTATTATTCTGATGAAAATTTGAGTGCAAATTCTTTTCAACTTGGGGAGAATGATGCAGGAGCATCTAATGAACCTAATGATTGTCATGTTCATATTAATCCTCAAGGTAAGGAAGATTTAGCTTTCTTAATGTTGGAGCCTATCACGTTAAATATTCTTGATAATTTGTATATGCTTGATATTGAAAAACATTCAAGTTATTCTTGTAGGTATGTCACATATTTGCAAGAAGAAGATGTTCATACACTTTAATGTGTATAAGTATTCAAAGCATGCAAGACTATAGCATACATGGGATGATACTTTATAACAAGAAGATATAATGATGATATTCATTATTTGTATAAATTTATTGTAAACCCTAACCCTAAGTGTATTTTATATAAGTTAGTATTGATATAATTTCATGTATGTATCTTAGTCAATTGTACAACTTTATAATATTAATCGTTAGTATCATTTAACCAATGATATTATGATTTGGATTAAGGTTAATATGGGCTTAATTCAACCATGATAAATGGGCTTGGATTAAGGGGAATACTTGGCTGGTTTAAGCTAGCTAACCATCGATGTAACACCCTAAAATTCACTATTTTTTTTTAAAAGCGGAAGTAATCAAATTAAAACCCGTGAACTATGGAGATGTTACCGCCACACTTAGTACCAAACCGATTCTCTCCAACCGTTTCAGTACCAAGTGCTAAGGCTAAGAAAATATTTACATTAAACTCAACAAACAGCTCATAAAAGAACTCGAAAGATCATACGTTAAAAATCAGAGTACGCATAAACGTTTATGAATCATAAAAAAATAGAAGTCAGAGTGCGAAATCAAAGATGATAAATACTTAATACAAGGTAATAAATCAAAGAGGATAACTCCAATACAAAATAAATAATAAAATGAAATATAATTGCATAAAGACTGAAATACGGCCACGACACTCTCAAACTTGAGCCAAACATGCTCAACACACAGCTCCAACTGATGTCTCGCCTACCTGCATAAATTCAGAAAGGCATACTTCTCGTGGGAATGAGCAGCACCCATGAAAAGGGTGATCAGTACGCTACGTACTGAGTAAGGTAACCGAGCACTAAGGCCAACACATAAGCACATAATCCATGCAGTATAATAACAGGGCATAATCATGATAACATAACTCATGTGATCATCCAGGTAAAAGTACAAAGGCCCATCTATAGTCGGGATTATTTATTTAATTAATCATTTATCAGAAGTTGATTCACACCATACCTTTTATCAAATCCATGTAAGTATAGGAACACCCCACTATTATTGCCGGTGGGCCGGTCACTTGCAGGACAAAGTCCACACCACTATTATTCGCCGGTGGATCGGTCACTTGCGGGACAAAGTCCACACCACTATTCCTGACCGGTGGATCGGTCTAGTTCCTGCTCACATGGTGTTCCACTGTAAGTAATTAGTATCTTTTAAACGTTTGTAACTCTGGTTTGTTTTTATTGAGCTCGAGTCACCCCACTATTATTACCGGTGGGCTGGAAACACACAGGTACAAAGCCTGACCACTATTATTACCGGTGGATCGGTTACACATAGGACATCATGTCCTAACCACTATTTCTGACCGGTGGATCGGTCTGGACCCGGCTCAATAATCTTCCACTTTAAATGATTAGTGTCTTAAGTATCTTATTCAAAGGCTTTCACCATGGACATGCACGAATAAAAATCATAAATTCCATATTCATCATCATACTTACACTTTAATCACCACATACATATGATAACAAAAAAAACCCTAATTAGCCACACCAAACCCTAATTAACCACAACAACCCATAGTTAATCATTCCAAACCCTAATTCAGTCTTCTCCATACCCTTAATTTGCTCCACGTGCTATTTTTCATCCCAAGTGCTCAAACACCCAAACAACACTTACATTACCTTCCTTACATCCCAAATTAACTTTCCACACGTAAAGTTCATACCCATGCAGACATTAATCTCCCCATGCAAACCTTCGAACCTTTTTCATGCAAACCCTAAAATTCCACGTGAAACCCTAAATTCAACCATGCAATCCTAATACCATCATTCAACCATCAATGCCACCATGTAAACCCTAATACCACCATACAACTATAAATACCACCATACAAACCATGATTCCGTCATACAAAACCCTAAATTCAATTCACACAAAACCGAAGATTCATCCATACCAAACCTAAATTCAAACCATATAAAACCCCAAAGATTTGTCCTTACCTTACAATTGATTAGATTCTCCCATTCATAACCACAAATTAGATTTTCCCATACAAGACCCTCAGTTATATTCTCCCACATAAAATCATAATTTAGAATCTCCCAAGCAAACCATAAATTAGATTCTCTCCCACGAAACCCTACATTTCCCATTTTATTTTTCCACCCATAAATCATTAAGATACTTAGGTCAACACACATCTCTTGGTCAACTTCTTTCTCCATCCTCATTTTTCATCCTTTACCCCGTACAAACCATACCAACATCCTCACATGCATGTCTTTTAGGGTCACATGCAAACACATATTATTCCATACACATAGTACACATGCCATATAGCAACACAAAAGCATGCTTGGACTCCATGCCATACCAAATATGCAATAATTACAATAATAACATAGGATGCATAACATATAAGGAACACAATGCACATTAGCACACAAAAGCCTTAGCACCCCTTACCTAAAACGACACCGGTCTTGGAGCACGCTCCTACGCCTCCTTAGGGCTTTAACCAAATAATAACATACTAATAAGATAACCTTAACAAAATTCTAACTTTGCGAAATAAAAATAATAGAGATATTATAAACCTTGATAATATAGGGTTAAAGACTTTACCCTAATAATAATGATGATACTAATATAATAATATCAAGGATAATAAAACTAATATCAATGAGAATAATAATAATAATAATAATAATAATAATAATAAGAATAATAATAATAACAATAGTAATAACAATAATAACATTATTAACAATACTAATGGTAAAATATTTGCATTAATAATAATGGAATAAGAATAATAGAAATTTGAAATATAAAATAATAATAATAATTATACTTATAACATATTAATATTAAAAATAGTAATAAAAGAAATAATAAGGGGAATAATAATAAAATCGAATTAAAATACAATAAGGCTTCAGCCCTCAACATAAATAATTATAAAACAATATTACTACTACTAATAATAATAAAACATATTAAGAATACAAATATTAAGAATAATAATAATGGTATTTATATGCAAATAATTGAAATAAATTAAAATCAAGGCTTATAATAATATGGAAAATGGTTGAGGGGGTCTAGGGTTCAAACTTAAGCTGGTGGTGATAGGTGTCACCAGCGGTGGTGCATGGCGGTGGCGGCGGTGGCCGGAAAAATAGAAGAAAAGAGGGAAAGATGGATGTTGGGAAAAAGATAGGGAGAATTGAGGTGATATAAGAGGTGTTTATTGTTGCCCAGGAGGAGAGGGACAAAATGATGGTGGTGTTGCAGCCAAAGGTGGCGGCGAACGGCGGCAGACAGTGGTTTAAGGTTTCGGGGTAAAAATTTCGGCGAAACGAGCAGCCAACTTTGCATGGTTATTGAGGCTCGTACAAGAAGAATCGAAGGTTGAAAATAGTTTGGTTAACTAGAGGCCAATGTAGGGAATAATTTGGAATGCGGAGGTGGCGTTGAAGTTGGCTAACAACGGCGAAATACGCGTCTGAAGTCGCAGTGGCCGGCACTCGGGCTTAGTGTCTCGGGGAAGAACAAACTCCAAAAACTCACACAATCCAGCTATTTATAGATTGTAGATGGTATAATAGGGTTTTGGGGGTCGGCAGGAAGTTATGGGGCGCGAGAATTTGTGCAGCCGGCGGCGGAAAACGGTCGGTCAACGTTTGGGTTGATTCGACAGTTTGCGAGGCTAGGGAGAGGAAACGGGCGAGATTTAACGTCGAATAATTATAAAAATTTATTCATGGAGTTAATAGGAAGACAATGAGACAAGAAACGGACGGTATTAATCACCGTAGCCGGAGATGCCATTTTCGGGGGAGGGAGTTGCAGCGGCGTCGACGGAGGAGAAAGGAGGAAGAAGGAAGAAGAAGAGGAGGGGGACCGGTCGGCCAAGAAAAGAAAAGAAAAAGGGAGAACTGGGCCAGTCGGCGCGGGCGGAAGGAGTCATTAAATGAAACGATGGGTTTCAGTGGAAAAGAAGGCAAAACGCGGCGCGACACGGGGCAGAAGGAGGACGTCGCGCGAGCGCGGGCTGGGCCGAAGAAGAAGAAGAAAGAAAAAGAAGAACTGGGCCGCGGCTGGCCCAATTCGGGGAAAAAGAAGAGGAAAAAGAAAAAGAAGAAAAAAAAAGGAAGAAAGAAAAAGAAAAAGGGAAAAAGGAAAAGAACAATAGCTAGGTTAGGGCCAAATAAATTAATCTAAATATTTAGGATATTTAAAAATAATAATATTTAAAAAATATAATATTTAAATCCCTTTTTAGGCTAAATTAGGACTTTTAAAAGATTTTTCCATAAATTCCATTTTAATTAGCAAAACACCCTAATTTTCTTCTATTAAATTATTTATAAACTTAATATTAATTTAAAACTATTTTCTCATTCTTATATTAAATAAAATAATTTATTTAATGAATTTCCTAATTAAAAAACTTAATTAGCTAAAATACCCAAATTCCTCCTAATTAAAATACTTATAAATTTATTCTTGATTTTCCCTAATTAATTTCCTTTTATTTTAAATAAAATAATTTACTTAATTAACTTTTATAATCAAACCTCATTTAAATATACTATTTAAAATTAGGAATTTTTTTTGGGGCATTTCAATCGACTATCTCCTCTCCTATATATACCTCTCTTGTGTGCAGCATTTGTATGAGAATTGAATGAGCGTTGAATAAGAATTTTTTTGATCAAACATTGAGCATAGTTAGCTAATGTCTATCCGTCTCTTTTGATTATTTTTTTTTGAGCAAGAAAGTTGGGGCATTCTCCTTCAACATCAATACTCAAACTCGACAGATTTGAAGATCAACTCAAATCTGCTAAGACTCCTAACCTTTGTCATTCGAGTTCTTCACCTATAATCCTTCTTAACTATTCGTTTATTTTGCATTATTTTGTGGGTGACATCTTCCTCTATCACCCTTCGATCGAACCTTTCAGCCACTTTGATAAAAACCACATCAGTATGCAAGGGTCAAAAGAAGTTTAGGTTAAAACCTAATCTTGATGGGGAGGATTTTGTTTTGAGGAATGAAAAAGGGGAAGGAACCAAGAGAATGCAGACAAAAAAAAGATGTTGAGTGTAGGAAGAAACTAAAAAAGAGTAGCATGGAGATGCTGATCCTTAAGGATTATGAGATGAATGAAGCAATCAAAGATGAGAAGATGTGCTATGCATTGGTGGTAAAGGAGGTCCAATGAGGGGAGAATGCTAATATAGATCTAAGATGGCAACAAGTGTTGAAAGAGTATTCCGATGTTTTTCTGAATGCGTTGCCAAGTGGGATACCTCCTTTGAGAGGTATTGAGCATGCTATTGATCTTATGCTAGGAGTCTCATTACCAAACAAGCTCGCTTATAGATGCAATCCAGAGGAGGCTAAGGAGCTATATGATGTGAATTTTATGAATTTATATTTAAGTAATTTTGAAAATTGCTGTGAATTAATTACTTATAATTGTTTGTCTTATTTGTTGAATTAATAGGAGAATAATGCAGCATATGTTTTCTGTGGACTTGGACATAGTTGCTGAGAAGTGCAGAATATGTTTTGGAGTGTACAGATTATGTAAAATTTTGTTAAATATTTTTGTAATCCCGTATGATGCATTCGCCGGTCAGAATGGGCTAATGGAAATTAGGACGGTTGTATAATCTGCCACCCGGTCCTTAATTTGGACTAGATGGATTGTGGATTAATCAATCCTTAATGACCATGATTAGCTAAAGTTGTTCTAGCTAATGGGAAATTAAGCCTTAAGATTAATTGTATTTGGGAGATTTTTGATGTTGGTTGTAATTGGGCTGGTCGACTCTTCATTCTTTTGATGCTTGGTCGAATGTGGGTTGGTCGACACTTCATTCTTTTGGCCCAAAATTTTGTATTGCCGTCCATGCAGGCTTGTATCGTCCGTATGTATTTGTCGAGTATACGTCCTTCTGTGTACATATATATAGGCTGAATACATTGTAATACACACAACTTTGACAGAAATAACATCAGTTGATATTTTTCTCTCGATCTCTCTCGCGACTTCTTCTCTCTCTTGGCAATTCTCTCATTCGCTTCTCTTCTCTGATTCTGTCTCGTTCTCACCTTGATCGATCTTGATCATTCACCTTCTAATTTCAGTTGCCATTGAATCAATTGTGCTTCTGAATCTTTGGGTCTTCCTTTGGAAAGTTTTCCTTAGGCTGTACCGGCGAAATTGAACGTTGCGCTTGACTAAATCTTTCGATCCTTTGCGAAACCCTAACCGGTTTCCATCATTTGGTATCAAAGCCTCGATTTTCTAGAGTGCTCGTAGTTTCTGTATTACTGATTAAGTTTTCTTCATTTTTGTTGATTCGATTTCTGTATTTCGCTAACCCTAGCTTGAGGTGTGAAATTTTAGGGTTTTGCAGCGACGAACTCAGTATCGATTCTAGTCGCTTTCAAACCGGCGATTAAAGCATTTTTGGTCCACTATTTTGAAAGTCTGAAGAAAAACCCTAATCGACCTAGGGTTTGGTCAAGAACTTGAATCTTGACTATTAGTGCGACAGACTGTGTTGGTAACCTCGATTTGTAAATTCCTTTGTTAATACTACTATCTGCTATACTTAATTTCCAATTTTCGACAAATTATTTGTTTTTTGATAAGTATATAGGTTGATATCACAACCGGCGAACTATCTTGGTTTCAAGAAATGGGATAGACCTCCAAGAAGAGGGGCACCCTAAATAATTGAACTAATTGCTTAAGCAGATGCGGTAATATCGTTCACTCTTACTTATTTAGTATTGTCAAATTAGTCTTGTCAAATTATCATAGACATTGAGTCATTCTGGGTAAATTTTACTGTTGCTATTACTGTTAATATTAATGCGACCATATTTCTTATGGCTATACTGTGTGTCTATTATCTGAAATTCTTGAATAAGTTGCTTCTGTTGATTAAATTACTGCTGTGTTGGTTGTTTAATTGCTGTTAAATTTCATCATGTCTAATAATGGCCAGTCAATGAATCAATCTGTGTCTAGTAATGACCTTTTAGAAACCCTTAGGACTTTTCAAGAACAAATGACTGCACAATTTTCCATTTTATCTGCTAACCTAGAACAAAGATTAGGGGAACAGGAAGTAAGACTTAACGAATTGCAACATAACAGAGTTGAAACTAATCAAGCAGGAGTTTTAGGAAGGGCTCCAATGGATCCTAGGACTAGAGTTCCACCCATAGCTAATCTAGAGGAGTCAGAAGATCAAATATCCCACAATAGTGATAGGATGCCTAGATAGAACAATAGGCAGGATAGGGAATTAGAATTCATTGATAGGAATTTGAATAATCTTAAGCTTAGTATACCAGGGTTCAATGGAAGGAATGACCCTGATTATTATTTTGAATGGAAAAGGAAAATAGAACTGGTATTTGAATGTTATAATTACTCTAAGGAAAAGAAAATTAAGGTGGCTGTAGTAGAATTTACTGAGTATGCGTCTTCTTGGTATCATAATTTGGTGTTAACTAGACGTAGGTGTGGGGAACCAGCTATACAGACTTGGGCAGAGTTTAAAACTTTAATGAGAAAGAGATTTGTGCCAAGTTACTATTATAGAGAGTTGCATAAGAGGTTGCAAACTATTAGTCAAGGAGTGAGATCAGTAGATGACTATTATAAAGAGTTAGAAGTTTTAATTATTAAGACAGGAGTTATTGAGGATGATGATGCTACTATGGCTAGGTTTCTGAGTGGGTTAAATTCAGAGATAGCTGATAAGGTAGAACTGTATCCTTGTGGGACATTAACTGAAATGGTGAATATAGCTACTAAGATAGAGATTCAATTAAGGAAATCTAGGCAATATAAACCCCCTGGGATTGGGTTTAAGACTACTATGAGGAGAAATTTTGGGGGAAATACTTCTGGAAACTGGAAGAATAATAGTAAGGTAGAATTTAAGGGAAGAAACAATGAAGTTAAGACAGGACAGAAGTCTGAAAGGGGCAAGAATGTAATGACAAATCCTGTAAATGGGTCAAACAGGACTAGGGATATTAAATGCTTTAGGTGTGGAGGCTTAGGACATATAGCTTCTGAATGCCCTAACAAGAGAAATATTTTGATTAGAGAATCTGGGGAAGTAGAATCTGAATCTGAATCTGAAGAAGAAGAAGAAGGGGTTAATATAGTTGGAAAGGATGATAGTGACCTAGAAGATGAAATAGAATTACCAGTGAGTAGGGATCTTTTTGTGGTTCGAAGAGCTTTAAATAATAATAAATTACCTGATTCCAATGCTATACAAAGAGAAAATATATTCCACACTCGATGTTTAATTGATGATAAGTGTTTTAACATGGCCATAGATAGTGGTAGTTGTATTAATGCTGCTAGTACCCTATTGGTATCTAAATTAGGATTAACCACTACTAAACATCCAAAACCATATAGATTGCAATGGCTTCATGAGTTGGGAGATGTTAAGGTTAGTCAACAGGTTTTAGTGAATTTAAAGTTAGCAAAATATGAGGATTCTGTTTTATGTGATATAGTTCCTATGCATGCTGCTCACTTGTTGTTGGGCAGGCCTTGGCAATATGATAGGAGGGTAGTACATGATGTTTATAAGAATAGGTATACAGTACAGAAGGATGATAAGAAGATTTTTTTAGCCCCTATGACTCCAAAGGAAATATTTGAGGATCAAACCAAAATTAAATCTGATTATAAAGAGTTATCTAAGTCTACTTTGGGAAATGATCTTAGTACAAAGGACATGAAAGGAACTTTTGGATTTTATGCTAAAGGTAAGGATGTAGGAAAGGAAATAAAAAGAAATACCAATGTATACTTGATGGTTTTTAAGGACTGCTATGAGTGTCAGAAAGGAACAATTGAAGAAGTACCTAGTACAGTGAAACTGTTATTGGAAGAATATAGTGAATTGTTTCCTGAGGATATACCTAATGGATTACCTCCATTAAGGGGAATAGAACATCAAATAGATTTTATTCCAGGAGCTGTTATACCAAACATACCTGCTTATAGGGCCAATCCTGAAGAGGTTAAGGAATTAAAAAGACAAGTTTCAGAGTTGTTAAGTAAAGGATATATTAAGGAGTCTATGAGTCCTTGTGCAGTACCTGTATTACTAGTGCCTAAAAAGGATGGTAGTTGGAGAATGTGTGTGGATAGCAGGGCAGTAAATAAGATAACTGTTAAGTATAGATATCCAATTCCTAGGCTGGATGAAATGTTGGATCAATTGCATGGTGCTGTTATATTTTCTAAAATAGATTTAAAGAGTGGGTATCATCAAATTAGGATGAAACCAGGAGATGAGTGGAAGACAGCTTTTAAGACAAATTTTGGATTATATGAATGGTTAGTGATGTCTTTTGGGTTGTCAAATGCTCCTAGTACTTTTATGAGACTTATGAACCATGTATTAAGGGAATTTATTGGAAAATTTGTGGTTGTTTACTTTGATGATATACTTATATATAGTAAATCCTTAGAGGAACACTTAGGACACTTAAGGATTATTTTGAATGTGTTTAAAATAGAACAACTTTATGCTAATTTAGCTAAGTCTAGATTTTGTTTGGAAAGTGTGGTTTTCTTAGGGTTTGTGGTAGGAAAAGAAGGTGTGTCTGTAGATGAAGAAAAGGTTAAGGCTATTCAAGAGTGGCCTGTGCCAAAGAGTGTAACTGAAGTAAGAAGTTTTCATGGACTATGTTCTTTTTACAGAAGATTTGTGAGAAACTTTAGTACTATAGCTGCTCCTTTGACTGCCATAACAAAGAAGGATAATGGGTTTATTTGGGGATTAGAACAATGACAATCTTTTGAGACACTTAAGACTAAATTAACCCAAGCACCTGTTTTGAGTCTTCCTGACTTTGAAAAAATGTTTGAATTAGATTGTGATGCTTCAGGGTTAGGAATAGGGGTTGTACTTTCTCAAGAAGGAAAACCAGTAGCTTATTTTAGTGAGAAATTAAATGGTAGTACATTGAATTATTCTACCTATGAAAAGGAACTGTATGCTTTAGTAAGGGCTTTGGAGGTATGGAAACATTATTTGTGGCATAGAGAATTTGTGGTTAATACAGATCAGGAGGCTATTAAGTATTTAAAGAGTCAATCAAAGTTAAATAGGAGACAAGGTAGATGGATAGAATTCATTGAAAGTTTTCCTTACATAATTAAATATAAGAAAGGTAGTGATAATATAGTTGCAAATGCTTTATCTAGGAGATATGCTTTATTGAATGCTGCTGATACTACTTTATTAGGATTTTCCAGTATTAAACTATTATACTTAGAGGATAATGATTTTAAAGAAATATATAAAAGGTGTGAAGTTTCTTCTCAAGGAAAATATTTTATTAATGAAGGATACTTGTTTAGGGAAAATAGATTGTGTGTTCCTGCATGCTCTTATAGAGGATTGTTAATTCAAGAGGCACATAGTGGTGGATTAATGGCACATCTAGGAACTCAGAAAACTTTAGATGTTTTAATTGAACATTTTTATTGGCCACACATGAAAAAAGATGTTTTGAAACATTATGTCAATTGTATTAAATGTAGGCAGGAAAAAACTACTTCAAAACCTTTTGGATTATATACCCCTTTACCTGTATCTAACCATCCTTGGGTTGATGTATCTTTGGATTTTGTTTTAGGATTACCTAGGACTAATAGATCTAAAGATTTAATAATGGTTGTAGTAGATAGTTTCAGTAAGATGACTCATTTTATACTTTGTAATAAAACAAATGATGCTATAGCAGTGGCTGAATTATTTTTTTCTAATGTGGTTAAGTTACATGGAATTCCTAAAACTATAGTTTCAGACAGTGATGTTAAGTTTTTAAGCCATTTTTGGAAAGTTTTGTGGGGAAAATTAGGGACTAAATTATTATTTTCTACAACTTGTCACCCTCAAACTGATGGTCAAACTGAGGTGGTTAATAGAACTTTGGGAAACATGTTGAGAGTTGTCCTTGGAAAGAATCTTAAACAATGGGAGTATGTTTTACCTCAAGTGGAATTTGCTTATAATAGGACTTTACATTCTACAACTAATAAAACTCCATTTGAGATTGTGTATGGTTTTAATCCATTAACTCCATTAGATTTGAGTCCTTTACCTCATACTGACATGCAAAATTTTGATGCTGAATCTAGAGCTGAAAGTATAAAAAGATTACATGAGACTGTAAGGCAATAAATTAATAAGAAGGTACAACAGATGGCTGAACATGCTAATAAAAGAAGGAGAAAAATGATTTTTAAACCTGGAGATTTAGTCTGGGTTCACTTAAGGAAAGAAAGGTTTCCAAATTTTAGAAAGTCAAAATTGGATCCTAGAGGGGATGGACCATTTACTGTATTAGAGAAAATTAATGATAATGCTTATAAAATGGATTTACCTGTTAAATTTGGAAATGTGAGTAATTCTTTCAATGTGGCTGATCTTAGTCCATTTCTGGGACTTATTCAGGTTTCAGAGGCGAAACCTTTCCAAGAAGAGGGGAATGATGTGAATTTTATGAATTTATATTTAAGTAATTTTGAAAATTGCTGTGAATTAATTACTTATAATTGTTTGTCTTATTTGTTGAATTAATAGGAGAATAATGCAGCATATGTTTTCTGTGGACTTGGACATAGTTGCTGAGAAGTGTAGAATATGTTTTGGAGTGTACAGATTATGTAAAATTTTGTTAAATATTATTGTAATCCCATATGATGCATTTGCCGGTCGGAATGGGCTAATGGAAATTAGGACGGTTGTATAATCCGCCACCCGGTCCTTAATTTGGAATAGATGGATTGTGGATTAATCAATCCTTAATGACCATGATTAGCTAAAGTTGTTCTAGCTGATGGGAAATTAAGCCTTAAGCTTAATTGTATTTGGGACATTTTTTATGTTGGTTGTAATTGGGCTGGTCGACACTTCATTCTTTTGATGCTTGGTCGAATGTGGGTTGGTCGACACTTCATTCTTTTGGCCCAAAATTTTGTATCGCCATCCATGCATGCCTGTATTGTCCGTATGTATTTGTCGAGTATACGGCCTTCTGTGTACATATATATAGGCCGAATACATTGTAATACACACAACTTTGACAGAAATAACATCAGTTGATATTTTTCTCTTGATCTCTCTCGCGACTTCTTCTCTCTCTTGGCGATTCTCTCATTCGCTTCTCTTCTCTGATTCTGTCTCATTCTCACCTTGATCGATCTTGATCATTCACCTTCTAATTTCAGTTGCCATTGAATCAATTGTGCTTCTGAATCTTTGGGTCTTCCTTTGGAAAGTTTTCCTTAGGCTGTACCGGCAAAATCGAACGTTGCGCTCGACTAAATCTTTCGATCCTTTGCGAAACCCTAACCGGTTTCCATCACTATAGAGACAAGTGTAAGAGTTGTTAGACAGAGGCTATATTTGGGAGAGTATGAGTCCGTGAGGAGTTCCAGCTTTGTTGGTGCCTAAGCAGGATGATACATGGAGGATATGTATTGATTCAAGAGTAATCAACGACATCACAATCAAGTATAGATTTATGATGCCAAGATTGGATGAAATATTAGATGAGTTGTGTGGTGCAAAGGTGTTCTCGAAGATTGATCTTAAGAGAGGCTATCATCAAATGAGAATAAGGGAAGGGGATGGGATGGGTAGAAGATAGCCTTCAAGACTAAGTATGGGTTATATGAGTGTTTGGTGATGCCATTTGGGCTATGTAATGCACCGAGTTCCTTCATGAGATTAATGACACCATGTAATATATTAAGTAGATTGCCTGTCTATTATCAAGTATTCATTCATCTATGCACATAATTTTATCATAAGCCATTTTTTTAACTAACATAATCCATTAGGTCATTTATATATAAGCCATTGTCTCTCTTACTATTCTTTTTCTTCTACTTTTATTTTTCTCTTTAGCCATATTCCTATTCCAAATTCATATCCAAATACTTCTTCCAATTCTTATCTAAATATTTATTCAAATTCTTATCACAATAATTATTCAAATTCTTATCCAAATATATATTCAAATTCTTATCAAAATACTCTTTCAAATTTTTATTCAAGTACTTATTCAACTTCTTATCCAAATACTTATTCAAATTCTTATCCAAATACGTATTCAAATTCTTATCAAGTGATGGAGTGTACACCACCCTATGGTCTCACATAATATGGATGTCTATCTAAATAAAATGACATAAAGTTTGGACATAGCCATGTAACCACCAATGGAAATTAGTCCAAGCCAAAGCCAAGTAACCACCAATGGACATATGTCTAGACCGATGCTGAAAACAACATAAGTAACCAAGCCCTTATGTGTTGATACCCCCCTAGTATATCATCGGTGCTTAAAGTATGTAAAGTAGTGAGATCTACTAGGATCCCATCCAAAAGCACTAATAAAATCCCAAAGAAAGACTAACCCCGCTAGCTAATAGAGTATTAGGTAACCCAAACCCATACATAGCTCGATCATCTTTTGCTTTAAGTAATTAACAGTTGTTTGTGAGGTTACATGTTCATACAAAGCCTAAAAACTAAGCTAGCAAGACATTCACATACTTATTCCATCTTAACCAAATTCCTTATATTAATCCATTTTCAACCCAAAATCTAGATTACATTTTTAAAAGCCATAAAATACTTATTTGGTTTTGCCTATTAAGGTATTTACAAAATCAATTGAGCATTCTAAGAATCATGATCCATTTAGTACATCCATTAGATTGTCAATCCATGTCAACAGATGCATTTCACCTATTAAATAGTAATATAGTAGTGTTAGGCATAGTCTCAAAGTGTATCCAAGATAAAAGATCAAAGTCACATAATTTGGTTGAACCAGATGAATGGTTTGGCCTAACCAGTCTATTAGTTTGAGCTAACTAGTGAATTGGTTTAGATCAGCTAAACCCAAATTTCCTTTAAACTAGTTCATAAATTTAGCCAAACCAGTTAACTATTCTAAAACCATTCAATCGATTCTACCAAGTAAATTGATGGGTTTAAGTAGAGAGCAAACCAAGGATACCACAAACCTACAGGACAATCCATTTAGGCTAACCAACCGACTATTTTAACGATATGTCAATTTGTTTATCCCCAAATAGCATAGAAAAAATATTTTTCATGCAAATCACCCACAAAAATCCTACCATATCCAAACCAAAACATATTATATCACCATGCCAAGACCTTTTCAGCTCATAAACTGAAGCATTCTTCACAATTATTCAAATTAACCCTAATTTTCCTAAAATCAGGTATTTTTTCATGATTAATAAATTAATTAGTATGCATCAATCTAAAACAAAATTATCACGCAACCTTATAAAATTAGGACTTCAAATAATACACTATAATTCATGCAACACTAGGTAATATTTCAAAAGTAAGAATAGCTTTAGTGCAAACAAAAACTTTTCCATGAATAGTAAAACTCAACCTAGAAGATTTTCAACTTCCAAACTTTAAAAATAGAAGGTTAAGGCTTTAGAAATCCAATGAATAATTTCATAAATCAAAATTAAAATTAGGAGAAAAAAAATCTTACCAAACCTAAGAGAAAAATAGAGGAAATTTTTATCTAAAGGAGAGACTCAACTTCCACCTAAATCTAACCCATCCTTGCTTGAACGTAAATAAGGAGCTAGAGAAAGGATTAGAAGAGGGGAAGGAAACCAAAATTTAGGTTGAATAGGGGAGAAACCAAAATAAGGATAGAGATCTAGAATATTTTAGGAGCTGAAAGAAGAGTGACTAGAAGATGTAATTTAGGCTATTTATAGCCATAATATTGGTACAAGAATGAGTGTGGTTATGCGAAGACAAAAACCATAATTCGTAATGTTTGAACTTGGGCTGAATAGGTAGATTTTGTCAAAGATAGGCTAACCTCCCTTCTAGAGTTGAAATGGTAATTTTTAGAGAATGTAGGTCAAATTTGCCTAGAAAATGTTAAACATAAGAGAGGAAATGAATGATCACCATGGGAACAAACATTAAAGGTGGGTAGAGACACTCTGAAAATTAAAGCAATTATTCCATAGTGTGAAAAGGAGAGGGTGGAAGAGGACAAAGTTGAGGACATCCTCTTCCTCAATTTTCCAAATTGAACCCTCAAATCAATTTAAAGTAGAAGCTCATGCTAAATGCATGATAATAAAGGTTATGAATTTTTAAAAAAAGCTTAGAATGGGATTATGAAGGTTCCATTTTGGTATAAGGAGTTTTTCTAAAAAAAATAAGTTTTAAAAATGTAATCAACTCAACAAACCAGTCAAACAGTTTGGCCTACTAGTCAACTATTCTTCCGACCAATCAATCAGCTCTCCAAACTAGTCGGTTGGTTCTATAGAAAAAAACTCTTTAGCTAAAATGACAAACTTGTTGATTATTTCATAGAACTAGTTAATCAGTATACCTAAAAACTCATTTTATTTAATTTCCAAAGCCTATTCAAATCCAATTTTTTCCCAAACTCAATTATAGTCCCAAATAAAAATCAAACATTAACAAATTTTAATAAACACTGTAACTTCTCATTCAACAAACTTTATAAAATGATGGGGTATTACACTAACTATCAAGGTCTCTACCATAATTAGAGTCCACAAACCTAACTAGCAGATAAGTTGATCTTCTATACTCCAAACAAGCAAACATCATACCCTTTAGGTGCCTCAGGATACACTTTACTTATTTCTAATAAACCTTCCTTGGATTCAATAGATATCAACTCACAACACTAACAACTTGAGCAAAATCAAGCTAGGTGCACACCTTCACATACATGATACAAAAAGCAATATTAGAATAGGGAATAATGACCATGAGTTGCTCTTCCTCTTTCAATTTGGTGCAATCTAAAGCTAAAAACCTAAAGTGAGTGGTCAACAAAATGCTCATCGACTTGACATCCATCATATGTAACCTTTCAAGCACATTGTTCATATAAGATTCTTGCAACAAGTACAAAAGCTTTAGATCGTGGTCACATATAATCTCTATGCCAAGGATCCTCTTTAAAGCTTCAAGATCCTTCATCTAAAACTCGGTCTTGAGTATTATATTCACCATATCAACATCAAACACATCTTTTGTTGCTGCAAGCATATCATCAACATATAGCAAAAGATATACAAGTTAGCCCCCTTTCATATCCTTTAAGTACACACATCCACCATACTCAATCATGGAGAAACCATGCACAAGCATAAATAGGTCAAACTATTTATACTACTATCTAGGAAACTACTTCAACCCATATAGTGATATCTTCAACAGGTACACATGGTCATGCATCCCCTCAACAACAAATCCATCATCCTAACACATTAAAATCTCCTCCATGATCTCACAATAAAAAATGCATTATTAATAGTAAACTAATCCAAATTTAAATCATGCATAGCCACAAGTACAAGTAAAGTACAAATAAAAGTATGTATAACCATAATAGGAGACTGCTTTCTCATAGGTTCTTTCATAATTTCCCATGTATGATTCTCTAATAAAGAATGCATCTTCTAATCCATAGAAACACACACTTAGCAATGTTAGAACTCACAATATCCATTGAGAATGATGTTAGCTCATGTACAACAACAATTATCTCTACACTAGATAAGATATAGCCAACCAACTCCATAGCAACTGAATGTTTAACAATCATCTATGGTTTACCAAAAACAACGACCCTTTACTCCACTAATTGTTTAGATCCACCCCCTTCAAAAATAGTGGTCTTATCATAAAGGTCTCTATCATTTAAGCCAACCTCAACATCCAACATGCTCAAAGAATTATCCTGATCTACCTCCTTAAATACAACATCACTAGACTGAGCCTTTTGGTGGAGCAAAATATCATCAAAGGTAACATCTCTATTATTTAAGAACTTGGATGTGGTTAGGTTCCATAACATATACCCCTTCACTCCAATTAAAGCTAAGAAATATACATTTCTTATCTCTCAGCTCAAGTTTACCATCATTCACGTAAGTATAAGTAGGGAAACCAAAGATATGCAAAATCATACTAATCAACTTGCTTATTAAACTAAAACTCCTTAGCTAACCTCAATTAAATAAAATAATTAGGTGACTATGTCACCAAGTATGCCCCTATGTGAAATACCCCAACCTAAAACTCTCTACCAAGCCTACCCTTAGAAAACAGACAATGAGACTTCTCCAATAGGTGAGATACCCCATATTTATGTAAATGGGTGAATGAGAATTATGCTAAATTTGGGTCTTTAATTTTGATTTAATGTTATGATTTGGTTTGGGATAAAATTTGATTTGAAATCATGTTGAAAAATGGAGTTTATTGAGTTTTGCAAGCAAACCAATCGACTAGTTTGTCGTTTAAAAATTTGGGTTTCCTCGACTAAACTAATTAACTGGTTGGGGAAATTTTCTTAACTAGTTGTAGAATAATCAACTAGTAGGCCCAAACCCATCAACTAGTTTATCGAGCTAGTTATATTTTTTCAAGCTTGATTTTATGAAAAATCTCTTAACATTGAAATGGAACCTTACTGACCCATTTTAATCTATCCCTAGGAGATTCCTAACCATTTTTATGAGCCATATCAACGAAAAGATTGCCTCTAATAAATTTAGAGGTCAATTGAGATAATTGAGGGGGAGAGATGACCTTAACATTGTCATCTTCCTCCTCTCTCCTCTGCACGTTTCTAAGATCAATGCTTCGATCTCAATCATGATTCCAAACTACTGGAAGATTCCTTCCACCCTAACCTTCCATTAATCCACTAATGTATGTTAATTCTAGCCTAAATGACCTGCATTCTTCAAAGACACCATTTGAGCTCTAAAGAATATGTCAGAAGTACCTAAACAAAATCCATTCATTTAGATCAATTTCAAATGATTAATTATAGGGTTTTGAGTTGGTTCCTACACCCTTTGTATCACCCTTCAATTGGTTGGCTATAAATAGCCCCAATCATCCTTTATATGCACCTTTCTTTTAGCCACCAAATTCTCCAAGTCTGATATCTACCCTCTTCTTTCTACACTTTGAGCCTTGCTAATTGATTTTCCTACACTCTTTTCATCCTGTATCTAGCTCTCTCTTGTTTCAATTTTAAAGAAGAGTTAGATTCTAGAAAAAACGCTAAGTGGTTCAATTAATATCTTCTGTATTGTTGCCTCAAGTTTGTATGTTATTAGTTCTTTCTATTTTTAAGTTTAAAAAATTAATAATATTTTGGTGTAATTTTTGAGTTTAAGATTTTGGTTTCAAGGTTTTAAAAGCTAAGAATCTCATAGTTTTGCTTTTGTTATTTTAAGGGGATTTTGCCTACATCAAGTGATTAATGCTTCTAAAATATTTAGTAAGTATCCCTTCATGTTTTTGGTTCCCTTAATTTTATTTCTTCATGTTAGCATACATGAATATAGCCAGCATAAGTGCTTAGGATGGTTAGATGTCGTGATTTGAGTAAAAACAATGAAATTTGATGAAAATAGGTTATGATGATTTCACATTGTGAAATGTGAGTTAATTCAATTGAAAATATGTTAGACAATGTTGGTACATGTTCTAATATGGTTAAGGATAATTTATTTTGTAAAATTATGTATAAAATTTAATGGCTTGGTGTTATGTTAGGGAACATCAGTTGACTAGTTAGGTTAAACCGATCAATTGGTTCCTATAAAAGTCGATTGTTTCACCTAGCCCATCAACTTGTAAGCCTGCAAAGACCTTAATTCTTCTCTCTACTTAAATCTATCAAATGTTTGGGAAAACTAATCTACTGATCTATGAACATTCGATTAGTTTGCCCAAACTAATTGATCAGTTTGAGAAAAAGCTTGGTCTAGTTGAGCCAAATCGATCAACTAATTGACCCAAACTGATCAACTGGTTAGGTCAAACCAATTGACTGGTTCACCTAATTTGTTTCTTTTTGTTTGATTTTATTATGAGGGTATGTTTGGAACTATACCATGATTATTAATGGGATAAAATATAGATTTTATCAAATATATTCTCATAATGAAGGAATTTAATGAATCATAATTTATGATACACTTTATGAGTAATGTAGATGCTAAGTGGATATTCCACTTATGATAAGTCATGATATTGAGAAGAGAGCAATGAAAATCATCATAGTCCTAAATTAAATAACATGGTGGATATGAATATTATTAGACAAGGACAAATGGAAAACCCACATGGTTGGAAAAGTGGAAATAAAAGGATTAATATGGATTAACATGGAAAGTTATCTTACTTGCTTTGTAGAGGCCTTGAATGTTCACCTGTCATTATGAATAATATACTAATCACATAAAAGCCAAAGACAATCAAGTTGATTATGGGTCTGGATTACCTGATCCTCGATTAACTATTGAGAGTTAATTTGCCTTTGGGAATTTTTGGTGCCTTCGAGCTTCAACTTCTAGCAAGATCCTAAGAGGGATGAGTGCCTTACCTACTCTCACACTAATAATGTACTAGGGGCATCGATACTAAAGGGCCTATTTACCTAGATGGTTAGCTTTGTCTTGGACTTAGGTTACCTAGGTGATTAGCTTTGGCCTAGACTTATATCCATTTTGGTGATTGGCCTAGGCCTAGACTTATGTTCACCTGGTGATTTGCTTTGGCCCAAACTTTATTTGCCTTATTTGGATAGGCTTCCATGGTATGTGAGACCGTAAGGTGGTGCATAGTCCATCACTTGATGATAATAAAATAAGGAAAATAAGTAATTCGTTGCCAAAATATGAGTGGTGACCAAGTGAATAGTTAATAATTGAGTAAGAATGGAAGTAATGGTATGATTGACCAAAATGAATAAAAGATGGTTTATACACTTGGCTAATGGTTTAAATGACAAATTAGTTATGGAATGGAATCTTGATTGGATGGTTGAAATGACTAATTGGTTATGAAATGACTAATTGGTATATAGATAAATAAATGGTATGGTCTAAGGAGTTAAGCAATTGGAAATAAATCCTAGAGTTTTCCTGGATGATAATCTTGTATTACATGCGTGAATACCCATGTGATGATATTGTGAAACCAAGCATGATATATTCTATTTTATTGAGGTTGCATGATATCATGTCTGTAGGTACTCTTACCTTTATATAAATATATATACATAGCTTTATCATGATGTGTTTTATATTTCATATCCATGTGTGATAGGTTTGCATACTTGTGTTACATTAAGGGTGTAACACCCCAAAATTCACTACTGAAAATTTTTATTTTATTTAAGATTTAGAGAAAGCAATTAAATCAAAACTTGTGAATTTTAGGGATATTACCACCGTGATCAGTACAAGCCCAACCCTGGTCGTTCCCATACTGACCGCAAGGCTAAAGGAAGTTTACAACCATCATAATTCAAACTCAAAGCAAGACTTCAATAAAGCATTAAAATAGTCATAAGATAGAAATCAAAGTGCGTGAAAAGGAGTTACAGTTCCTCAAAAGGAATAAGGACTACAAAATGCTAAAATTTAAGTATGGGAAATCTAATACAAAATAGAATAACTAAGGAGGAAGTCTAGCCATACCACTCTCAATCTTCGTGCCAAGTCCATGCTCAACACTTAGCCCCACCCGATGCCTCGTAAGCATAAAAAATAGTATCATTGACCTACACAAAGTTAGAGGGGCCTTCTGCTCGTGGGAATAAGTAGTACCCATGAAACGGGTGGTCAGTATGCTACATACTGAGCAAGGTAACCATGCACTAAGGCAAACACATAAGGGCACATAATACAAATATGATAACATGACAACATATAATCTTTCAGATAAATAAAGGCTAAGTTGTAGTCCGGATAAACTAATTATTCAATCTTTGATCAGTACTCATTTCACACCATACTTTTTATCAATTTATGCGAGTATAGGAACCCCACTATTATAGCCGGTGGATCGGTCATATACAGGGCAGAACGCACTTGGCCACTATTATATGCCGGTGGATCAGTCTTTAGGGCAAGATGCTTGTGGGCACTATTATGCTGATGGATTGGTTTGGCCCTAACTCTCATGGTGTTCTACTATAAATACTTAGTGTCTTTTATGT
This sequence comes from Tamarix chinensis, assembly GCA_030549775.1. NCBI lineage: Eukaryota > Viridiplantae > Streptophyta > Magnoliopsida > Caryophyllales > Tamaricaceae > Tamarix > Tamarix chinensis. The sequence continues at coordinate 55,683,856 of CM060177.1, read as the reverse complement.
GTCATATCAAACTTAGAGTTTGGTTTAGTGAGCTTGGGATCCCCCACTATTATAGCCAGTGGAGCGGTCACTTCTAGGGTAGAACGCACCTCGCCACTATTATATGTTGGTGGATCGGTCTCCAAGGCACCTCGGCACCTCGCTACTATTATGCCGGTGGATCGGTATGGGCCCGACTCAATAATATTTTGCCTTAAATGATTAGTTTCTTACTATGTCTTATTCAACAGATTTCACCCCAAGACATGCATGACTAACTCCATCTACGCTTATCCTCCCAATAGGGCATGTCCCATATCTTGAGACTTCTACATCTCCTAACTCACCCCGACATCCTTTCTTTATTCCACTTGCTCAAATTAGGAGCCCAACTCCTAAGTGTGTGGGTCAAGGACCACTACCTTGTACCCCCAAGTCCATTCATAGTCTTACCCTAGGGTTTTCTCCAGAAACCCTAATTTGGGCTTATGTGGCCCATCCTTCTCTACCTCATACAACCCACACCGTTTTAACACCCCACACATTACAACCCTTAGATTCAACCCTCACGTCATACTCCACTCATCCTCATTTATTTTTCCTTTTTCCACCATCTCAAATTAGGGTTTTCTCCCGAACCCTAGCTCAGTCTCCTATGCGCCCTTATACTATCCCATATACTATTTTTCACCCAAATCCTCCAATCACCCAAACAACTCTTCCATTACTTTCCTCACACCCCAATGCAACTTTCCATACGTAAAGTTCACCCCTATGCAGACTCCATCTATTCCATTCAAACCCTCAAAAATTCCATGCAAAACCCTAAAATTCTCATGCAAAACCCTAGATTCTCCCATGCAAATCCTAGATTCTCCCCTATGAAGTTCACCCACTCTTTTATTTTATTTAAAGTCCCATTGTATTCATCCACTCATGGATCATGGGATATGTAGTTTAATCCCACATTCCTTGGTCAACTTATTTTCCCTTGGCCAACTTACTTCCCCTTGGTCTACTTATTTCTTCATTTTTATTTTTCATCCTTCCACCCCATATCACTACATTAATTATCCTAGCATGCATGTCCTAAAAGGACCATATCACATCACAACACAAACATATTGTGCACATGCCATAAGAGAATACAAGAGCATACCTCAACTCCAAACTGCTCTACACATAAAATAGTTATAACAATAGAACAAAATACACAATATATCATTACACAAGCATCTAAGGTATATAAGACATATAACACATATAAGGCCTTAGCTACACCCTTACCTAGCAAGAACCGGTCTTAGAGCACCTCCTACGCGTCCTTAGGATTTTGGCTGGTTTCACCTATAAGAAGGGAAAACTAATGATTAGTTTTCCTCATACCAAAAATAATATTATTCCCTATTTTATTCTAAGATTATAGTTACTATTATTAAAGGAAATTTTACAAGTAAAAAATAAGGTTTTTATCGTCAAGTTAATCTACTAGATTATTACTAGTCAAAATAGGTTTATGTTAATATTTATAGCCATATTTATATTATTAAATCTAGTAGCTTTATTTCTTCTAATAATAGTACTAACACTAGTTATAGAAAAAATAGCAATATTAATAATAATAGTAATACTAATACTCCTAGTGATAGAAACCCTAGTATTTTTAAGGCTAAGGTTAATAACATGGTTAGGGATAAAATAATAATATAATAATAGTAATACTATCAAAATACTAATATTGCTAAGGATAATATTAATAATAGTAATATTTGAATAATGACAATATAAGGGTTCAGATACTGTTACCCCCAATAATAATAATAATAATAATAATAATAATAATAATAATAATACATAATAATAAAAATATAAATACAATTAAAATAAATAAGGCTTGTATAATTAGGATTTAAGGGTTGAGAGGGTTTAGGGTACCACCTAGGGTTGGTGGTGCCCAGCGGCGCACGGCGGCAGCGACATGGGTAGGAAAAGAGAGAAAAAAGGGAATTAGTTGAGTGTTAGGAATAGGAGAAGGGGATTGAGGGTGGATGTTGGGGTGTTTGAGGTTGCCCAAGTTGAGAGGGTTGGAATGGAGGTGGTGGTACAGCCAAAGGTGGAGGTACAAGCGACGGTGCTGTGGTGGCCGAGGGTGGTGGAAAAGGAGGAAGGGAGAAGGAGAGGGAGGAAGGGGAAAAGGAGGGTAGGGCAAGGTAGAGGAAGGTCTCTAGGGGATTTTGTGAGGTGTAAGAGGTGGTGTTTAAGGTAGGAGTGGTGGAAAACAGTGGTGCGAAGGGCTGCAAGGGTGGAAGTGTGGCTGCTCGGAAAGGGTAATTTGCACAGCCGAGGTGGCTCGTGCAAGGAAAATCGAGGGCAGAGGTTGGCGTATTTTGGTAGACGGTGATGTAGGGAGTGGTTATGTGGGTCGCTCGAGCGGCGGCACTGGGCGACGATAATGGCGAGGTCGACTAATCGGGCGATGGCGCAAGGGTCTGGATTTTCTAGGATGCAAAAGAAAATCCAACTTTGAGGCTGCCTATGGGGTATTTATAGATCAAAAGGAGGGGAAAATGATAGAGGGAAGTTGTAAAACAGGGGAAAGTGGGAAAGTCATGCCGACCGGCGATGGTAGGCCGGTGCAAGCCTGCCATTGCAGGTTTATGGTTGTCGGGGGAGGAAAGTAGGAACGCGTGAGGAGAGGGGAAGGTCAGTAGGGTCGATGGGACAGAAAGTCAAAGGGAAAGAGAGGGAAAGGTTGGCTGGTCAATGGGGGACAGTGGAAATCAAGCCGCAGGTTGGGGGGAGAGTTGCAAGTTGCGGGCTGGGGAAGAAGAAGAAAGAGGAGATTGCTGGACCGGTAGTCCGGGGAGGAAAGAAAAGAAATAAAAGAAGGAGCTAATTGGGTAGATAGGAAATCAAATGTGGGCTTGGGCTGCACGAGAGGGGAAGGAGAAGGAGAAGGGGGAGATTGGGCTGCGAGGGACTTGGCCCAATTCAGGGGAAGAAGAGAAATAAAAGGAGAAAGGAGAGAAGGAAAGAAAAAGGCAAACGAAGGAGAAAAAGAAGAGAAAAGGAAATGGAAAAGGAAAATAGGTTGGTTGGGGTATTTGGAATATTTTGGTCTTTTGGGATATTTAAAAATAATAATATTTTAATAAAGTAATACTTAATTCCCTTTTTAGGCTGATTTGAGATATTTGAAAGGTTTTTCCTAAATTCTATTTTAATTAGCAAAACACCCTACCAATTAAATTATTTGTAATAAAACCTTAATTAGCTATAATTCTTAAAATTAAGGTTTTGGGGTATTTTAAAGGGAGAAACTTAACTTACTCGGTACGTAGCATATTGATATCCTCTTTGCTCTATCACTTGCTCATTTTCACAAGTAAAGGACCATGCATAAGTCTTTAAGGATGTCCAATACAGAGCCTACGTCATTTGGGTCAAGACTTGAGAATAAGGACATCTTAAAGTTCTTGGCGGGATGTATGATGGACTGAGATTGTAAATTAGGTTTCATGCCCTAACCTTATTTTATTGTAGCCTATATTTCTACCTACATGTATTTTGTATTTGTAATGATTTGGCCGGATCCCATTATGCTCCTCCAATGCAAGCACTCTTTTAAGTTGTTTATTTAATCTATTATTTTTTACACTATGTTGTTTAAGTGTTTCGATTGGTTTAGCCTATAATATAGGGCAGGCGGGGACGTCTCTCATGTGTTAAGTACAGAAATAACACTTTTTTTTTCTAGGTGTGTTTTCAGCTTCCACAATGTTTTAAAACAATATGTTTTGGTAATGAAAATGGAGGCATTATAGATTGGTATCATAGATTTTCTATAAAAAAATCACTTTTGGAACAAGTTTTTATCAAAGGATTTTACTAAAAATTCTCTACTTTCAAAAATAATTTCCAACTAATACCATGGGATGATATTGGTCTTAATTTGAATTCCTTTTTCCTTCACTTTCCAATAATTTTAATTATTTTCAAACCCAGAATTTCCATGAGTAAGAGTGGGGTTGGAAATATGCTATATATAGCTTTGTGATTATTGCTGTACGAATCTTAACACTAGGTAGATAGAATTTTGTCCCTAACTTCTTCTAGTCTTTAGGACGTGATGGCCGATAACTGCCTGTACAAGCTTATCAAATATTTTATGGAGATCATCAAAGCTTACATGGAACACTAGAGCCAAGCACCTCAACCTCCATTGGTGATAGTAATTACACCACCTCTGAAGGATTAGATTAGGAGGGTTGGGCATCATCACCTGCCAATCTTTGAGGGACAAGAGGACCCCAACATCATGAAATGATGGGTCCCAGACATGGAGAAGACTTTCATCACTTGTAGTTACTTGAGATACAAGAGGGTAGATATGGTCGTCTACTACTTGAGAAGAAGAGAAGATGCATGGTGGAGGAGCATCCAATGTAAAGGTAGAGGACCTACGGGATAGGGACTGTTCATGGAGGCATTATGAGTTTGATTCTACCCAACTCAACTATGAATGAAGAAGTATGATGAATTTGTGGCACTTCAGTGGGGAGCATGTCCATCAAGGAGTATTATACTTGATTCATGGACTTGGTCTAGTTTATTCCTGAGGTAGAGGCCAACGAGGTGATGTAGGTTCAACATTTAAAGATCAAACCAGCGATTTGATATGAGTAGCTATTAGTAGGAGTCACTTCACCAAACATGGTAAGGATATACGAGCAAGCCTTAGAGGTATCCCAATTCATTTAGGCTTAGAGTGCTTAGTCAAAGGGCAAGAGGAAATTTGAGGGCTGCTAACATTCTAATGATTGAAAGAAGGATTTCTCTAGAGGTAGTTTGCTACCTATATTTGGCTAAAGTATGGGGTCAGCACCCCAATTTGGAGGGTTGTCTAGGAGTCAAGACTAGGAGAGGCACTACCACTACAAGAGATGTAGGTCAGATCATAATGGGGCACAAGGCCTATGAGTGACAAGTTAGTAGTGGTAGCATTTAGAGGGTTCGAACTAGAGCTCAAACCACGGGATATATCCAGTAGTAATAGCTGTAGATATACAGAGTTCCTCTATCGCTAGCCAATGATGCTAGCAGAGCTAATCAACCCAAAGGTCCAAGGTCTATCCCTTTTCATTAAAGGCAGGGATCAGCTAGTGCCCTAGGATTTCTGTCAGTAAGATGCCTAAACGTGATGAGTCAAGCAAAGGCAGAATGCCATGCGAGTGTGGTGGCTGGTATGGTCACTATCTCTACTCAATCTGCTTGCATGTTTTTCAATTCTAAGTTAAACATCATTATCAGAATAGATATGTTGGGGAAGTATCAATTGTTGATCAATTGTACATAAGAATGTGTGGTTCTGTGATGACCAAAGGATATTAGAGTTTCAAATAGAAAGTGTGAACCTGATCCATATGCAAAGATCGTATCATTGATTAGGTTAGGTAACCTTCTATGTAAGGGATATCCTCTCTACCTATGTAGAGTTAGAGACACCAAAGCTGCTCAGACACCATTGGAGTAGATGGCAGTGGACCATGGATTTCCTAATGTATTCCTTGAGGAGATCCCAGGAGTGCTACCAATTTGAGAAGTGTAGTGAAGCCTTTGAGGAGTTGAAGAGGCATTTAACTTCAGTCCTAGTTCACACATTGCTAAGTCGGTCTGATGGTTTTGAGGTGTATAGTAATGCTGCCAAGCATGGACTAGGTTGTATACTAATACAACATAGAAGGGTGGTGGCTTATACCTCACGACAACTAAAGCCGCATGAATAGAAATACCCGATGCATGTTTTAGAGATTGTAGTAGTAGTGTTCACTCTTAAGATCTAGAGGCATTATCTCTATGGAGTTTAATGCAAGTTTTACACTGACCATAAGAGCCTCAAGTACATCTTCACCTAGTGAGAGTTAAACTTGAGACGACGCCAATGGTTGGAGTTGGTCAAGGATTATGACCTGAATTTGACCTACCATGAGGATAAATCCAACGCGGTGGAATATGCACTTAGCCAAAAGACATCACATTCCGTAGGAAATCATATTTTTAGATCATCTATGCTAAGAGATCAAAAAGATGGGGATCAAACTAATCACTATTAGAATTTTAGAGGCGAGAATGAATGTAATTTCCATTACAACTTTAACTTTCAAGGAGGTATTAGCTAATCAAGTTAGTGATGTCAAGCTCGAGAGAATTCAAACACGTATTGCAAAAGGTGGAGTTGAAGGATACCAAATCCAAGAGGATGGCAGTATCAAGTACCATGGTAGATGGTGTGTACCATAGGCGTGTGTGGACCTCAAGAGGAGGATCCTTGAGGAAGGACATTTCACTCCTTATTCTATTCACCTTAGAGGAGAAAATTTGTACAAGGTCCTAAAGAAGATATATTGGTGGCCCCACATGAAGTAGAAAGTGGAAGAGTTCATCACCAAATGTCTAACTTGTAAGGTTAAGATTGAGCATAGGAAATTGGTAAGGTTAGTGTAACCACTAAAATTTCCTAAGTGGAAGTAGGATAGCATATCAGTGGACTTTGTAGTTTGTCTTTCTATAACCCATAGTGGTTTGATTTCACCTAGTAGTTGTGGCTCGTCTAACTAAGTCGATTGTGTTCATACTGATAAAGGTGACATGGAGCATGGAGAAACTAGCCAATTCCTATAGAAAACACATGGTGAGACTGCATGGAGTTCCTAAGGACATTGTTTTTTATTAAGACTACAATTTCTTGTCACATTTTTAGTACAAATTGAAAGTTGCTTGTTATACGCAACTAAAGATGAGTACAGCTTTTCATCCAACTACAAATAGTAAGACTAAGAGGAATATTCAAATTTTGGAAGACATGCTTTGAGTGTGTATGTTAGAATTTAAGGGAAGTTGGGAAGATCATCTAGACTTTATCAAGTTATCCTACAACAATAGTTATCATGCCAGTATTAAGATGGTGCCTTTTGAAGCATTATACAAAAGGAATTTTTGTACTCCATCGTGTTGGAATAACATCAATAAGACGCTAGTGTTAGGACTTGAGATGATCAAGGAGATGACTAAGCACATCCAGTTGATTGAGGACCATATGAGAGCTCAAGGATTGATATAATTTTTTTTTTATAGATATGAGAAAATGGACTAATGGTTATGAGGTGGGTGACAGAGTCCTTTTGATGGTATCTTCCACTAAAGGAGTCATGGGGTTCAGTAGGAAGGGTAAGCTTAGTCTGAGGTATATTGGACCATACTAGATTCTAAACCATTTTAGTGATGTTGCCTATCACTTAACTTTGCCAATGGAGTTGTCATGTGTGCATGATATCTTCCACATATTATAGCTACGGAAGTACGTAGCAGATCCTTCACACATTATTTGACCAAAGTCAATAGAGCTTGATGAGTCTTTGAATTATGAGGAGCAACGGGTGAGTATCTTGGACATTAAGATGAGTGAGACACATAACATTCCTTTAGTAAAAGTTACGTGGTCACAACATGATATAGAGGAGGCTACTTGGTAGGCCGAGGAAGAAATTCAAATGAAGTATCCAGAGTTATTTTCATAGTTTTTACCCTAAGTGTAAACCTTTTTCTTTAAGGGGGTATTACTTTTTATCCTTGAATGTGGATATGATGTTACACTAAGTGTAGACCTTTTAGATTGGTTATAGAACAGTTGACTGGTATACCCAAACCCATTAAGTGGTTTGTCAAGCTAGTTGCATTTTTCGAGCGTGATTTTATGTAAAATCTCTTACACTTAAATGGAACCTTACAAATCCATGCCAATTTGTTCCTAAGAGGTTCCTAAGTATTTTCATGATGCATTTAACCTGAATTAATTGGGACAATTAAGGGGGAGAGACAACCTCAGCTTTGTCTTCTTCCTCGTCTCTCCTCTGCATGTTTCTAAGATCAATTCTTCAATCTCCTTCCACACTGACTTTCCATTACTCCACTTAAGTAAGTTAATTCTAACATAAATAACCTACATTCTCTAGGGACACCATTTGAGTTCTAAAGATTAGGTCAGCAAATCCTAGAAAAAATTCATCCCTTTAGATTGAATTCAAATATTCAATTTTAGGGTATCGAATTTGTTCCTGAACCCTCTGTATTTTTCTTTGATTAGTTAGCTATAAATAGCCCTAATCATCCCTTATATAAACCTTTCTTTCAGCCAATGAATTCTCCAAGTCTAATATTCACCCTCTTCTTTCTACACTTTAAGCCTTCCTAATTAATTTTTCTACTCTTCTAATCCTATCTCTATCTCTCTCTTATTTCAATTATTAAGCAAGGAAGATTTATATTCTAGGAAAAATTTTGAGTAGTTCAATTGAGCTCTTCCCTATTTTTTACCTCAAATTGGTATGTTCTTATTTATTTTTGTTTTTAAGTTTAAAATTTTCATAAGATTTTGGTTTAATATTTGAGTTTAAGATTTTGAATTTAAGGTTTTTAAAAGATGAGAATCTCACAATTGGGATTTTTAGTTTTAAGGGGATTTTGCTAGCATGAAATAAGTGATTCTTACTTCTAAAATATTTAGTAAGTATCCTTGCATGTTTTATGTTCCCTTAATTTGATACCTACATGTTACCATAAATGAATATATCCTGCATACGTGGTTAGGATGGTTAGATGGTATGATTTAGTAAGAATCATGAAATTGGGTAATAATAAGATATGATGATTTCATATTATGAAATGCGAGTTAATTTGGCTGAAAATATGATAAACTATGTTAATACATGTTTTAATATCATTAAGGATGATTTTTTTTGTAAGAATCTTCATGAAATTTAATGGTTTGGATTTGTGTTAGGAAAAACTGATTGACTAGTTAGATCAATCCAATCGACTAGTTCCTCGAACAGTCAAATGATTAACCCAACCATCGATTGCTAAGCCTATAGAGATCCTAGTGTTGCTCACTGCATAAAACCATCAACTATTTGGGCAAAGCCAATGGATAGGCCTATGAACAAACAAATAGTTTTCCAAAATTGATCAACTAGTTTGTGGAAAAACATTTTCTGATTGAGTTAAATCGATCAACTAGTTGGTGGAATCGATCAACTGGTTAGGTAAGACCAATTGACTGGTTCGATTAGTTTGACTTGTTTGCATGATTTATTTCCTTTCGGTTTGGATATGCTTTAAGGCTATGTTTAGGTCTATACCATGATAATTAATGGGATAAAATACAGAATTCATCATAGATTATTAACCTAATGAAGGAATTAAATGAATCATAATTTATGATACACTCTATGAGCAATGTAAAGGCTAAATATATATTCCACTTATGATAAGTGATGATATTGAGAAGAGATTAATGAAACCTGGCATGGGCTTGAATTAAATAACATGGTGGATATGAATAATATAAGCCAAGGACAAACGGAAAACCCACATGGTTGGATAAATGGAAATAAAAGGATTGATATGGATTAACATGGAAAATTTCCTTACGTGCTCTGTATAGGCCTTGTATGATGACCCATCCTTATGAATAATATACTAATCGTATAAAGTGAAAGACAGTCGAGTAGAGTATGGGCTTGGGTTACCCAATCCTTAATTAGCTATTAGGGGTTAGTCTACCTTAGGGCATTTTTGGTGCCTTCAGGATTTTCCTACAGGCCGGATCCTGAGAGATCCTGATGCCTTACCTACTCTAGATACTAATGATGTACTAGGGGCATTAGTATTAAAGTCAAAACAATTTACAAACATATTATTCTTTAAAATAAGGTCTTACAAAAGAATAACAAAAGTATAACATGAAGTTCAAATAGAATAAAGGAACGAAAATTCTAAAGGTTACACAACTCTAATAAAACAACCAATGCACATAAAACTTTACACAAAGAGTTATCTTTATAACATCATACAAGAAAACAAGGCTAACACTTGGCTTATCAACTCATAAAAGGTCCTTATAAACACCAACCACATACTTCTGGATCCAGGGGGATTCTTAACCCAAAACACTTCACTAACAAGCTCTCTAATCTACGCTATAACCGTGACAGTCTAAACGCTTAAATTCAAAAATGCGGCTACTATAGCAACCTGTGATTAAATGCTAGTTGACAGAAATCAAAATATAAACACATAATAAAAGTTATAGAGCATCATTAAAAACACTAGGGTAAATTAGGCAACCTACACTCTATTTATGAACATGAACACCTCAATCTAAACCTCAGCATTATCATTATCATTATCACAATTCTAGGTTTCTCCCAATTGAAAATGATACATCTATTTAAACATCACCATCAACGTTACAACCCTAAATTTCTCACAACTCCAAAAAGTGAAACTACTCAACCAAAATATATTACAATTTATATCACATCATACTACATCCGACAAGGTATACGTTAAGGTTTTTAATCCACTAAACCTGCAAGACTAGGGTTAACCTAGTGGGGTCACTACCCCCTTAAGGGAAAACTAATTACAAAACTATAGTAATCACAACATATAAAATACATATTCAACACAAATCAAGCATGTACAATCACAAATGATCATATACAAAAAGATAATTACAACAGCAAATCACAAGGCCACTTATACTACCCAATCACACTATCCTCACAAGCTATTCCGGATTTAAAAAAAAGATCACTTGAAAGAAGACAAATACATTTTCATTTAAAACATTTAGGATCGTGAGAACCGAATCTCTAACCGAAACCCGATTCTCAACAACCAAAAGCTCTGATACCAACTTGTAACACCCCCAAATTTCACTCCTGAAAAATTTCATTTAAATCAGAAGGTTTAGCGGAAGCGAAAGAATTAAAACCATAAACTTGGGGGTATTACCGCCACACTTAGTACCAGACCGGTTCACTCCTACCGTTCCGATACTAAGTGCTAAGGCTAAACTAAACAATCGTTAAGTAAGAGTCATCAAAACATAGGTCCATAGTTAACATAGACCATTCACGAAAACCACGAGTCAACAATAGTTAAAATATCGTTAAGATTACAACTTAAGAGTACGGTTTCAAAACAAGAAGCGTAGTACAAAATATAGCTAAATGAAACAGATCCCAAGGGACCAATATCCGGATTGCCTACTCACTCAAGTCAGACCTTCCACCCCAAACAATATACGATCTTAAACCTACACAAGAGGTCTTCTCCCCACCATCGGTGGATCATCACAGGACCCATTCAACCAAGGTAGTATCAGTACGGGTCCAATACTGAGTAAGTCTCGCTACCCTATCATATAGGAGGGATATAACTATACATCAAGTGCATATTAAATCTTGGTACAGCACATTGATAACATATCATACATATTCACAACCCATAGCAAGTATCTTGCCATACACATAGAGTAACATATAAAACATATGTAACATCCTATTTAAATAGATACGCGTGGTATAACCGAAATATAAAGTGGCTCATGCGCCTCAAGTAGGAATAATCCGTATTATTAAAATTCAATACGTGGCATACTCACGTAAGCAGCATGTAGCAATACAGATAATAGAAGTTGGACATGGTCCAATTAGACTTATTCTTTATTCTCATTAATAATATGTTCATTCCACACATATTCTTTAATAATCCATGTAAGTGCGAGAGCCCCACTATTATAGCCGGTGGACCGAAAATCAACACTCAGGGTAGAACGCCTCTGACCACTATTATAGCCGGTGGACTGAAAATAAACACACAGGGCAGAACGCCTCTGACCACTATTCTTACCGGTGGACCGGACTAGCCCCGACTTACATGGTGTTTCACTGTAAGTACTTAGTATTTTCCCATGGATTACTTCATTCATTTTCATTTAAAGCATTCTTCATTAATCCATGTGAGCGCGGGAGCCCCACTATTATAGCCGGTGGACCGGAAGATATACGCACAGGGCAGAACGCCTCTGATCCACTATTATAGCGGTGGACCGGAAAATAAACGCACAGGGCAAAACGCCTCTGATCCACTATTATAGCCGGTGGACCGGATCACGGCCCCGACTCACATGGTGTTTCGCTTTAAGTACTTAGTATCTTTCCCATGGATTAACTTATTCGTTTGGTTTGTTGAGCACGAGATCCCCCACTATTATAGCCGGTGGACCGGAAAATAAACGCACAGGGCAGAACGCCTCTGATCCATTATTATAGCCGGTGGACCGGAAAATAAACGCACAGGGCAAAACGCCTCTGATCCACTATTATAGCCGGTGGACCGAAAAATAAACCCACAGGGCAGAACGCCTCTGATCCACTATTATAGCCGGTGGACCGAAAAATAAATGCATAGGGCAGAACGCCTCTGATCCACTATTATAGCCGGTGGACCGGATCACGGGCTCGGCTCAACATCTTTCGCTTTACGTAATTAATGTCTTATCCGTGTCTTATTGAATCACATCACACCCTTGACATGCATAAATCATTCTCTTTATACTGTATACATCACAACTAATAAAAACCCACATTCATAACTACGCTTAAATCAATAAATACACATGATAACACCAACCAACTCTAAGCAGCCATAACCAACCCTAATTGTCCACAACAATCCGTGGTTAACCACTCTTAACCCTAATTTACCATAACAACTATACTTAGCCATCCCAAACCTTAATTATCCTCGACAAATCACAATTAGCTTCTCCAACCCTACTTAATCACACGACCCAGAGTTAGTCACTCCAAACTCTAATTCTGTCTTCTCCATACTCTTATAATACTCCACGTACTATTCTACGTCCAAAACAGTTAAACACTCAAATCATACTTGCATTACCTTCCTTACATCCCAAATCAACCTTTTCACACATAAATTTTGCTCCCACGCAAACGTTACACATCTCATGCAACCTCTCGAACTTTTCATACAAACCCTAAATCCCATACAATCATTAACTCCCCTGCAAAACCCTAACTCCACCATGCAAACCCTAATACCCCCATACCAACATTAATACCACCATACAAACCATAACATCACCATGTAAACCCTAATACCACCATAAGCCATTAATACCACCATGAAATCACTAATACCACCATACAAACCCTAATACCACCATGCAAACCCTAACACCACCATGCAAACCCTAATACCACCACAAGCCATTAATACCACCATACAAATATTAATACCACCAAACCATAACACCACCATACAAACTTCAAGACTCCCATGCATGGTTCCCAACTCTCATTTATTTCGGACATTCCTCCCACTTAAATATTCTCTCATAGATCATGAGGTACTTAGGTCCACCTCATATCACCCTTAGTGGTCTCACTTCCCGTTTATTTCCTGTCATCCTTATATTCCCAACTCATATTACCATTTACCCTAACATGTATGTCCTAGAGAGCCATAACATAATACATCATAAACATCATACATATACATGTCACAACTTGTAGCACATCCACATTAACACGTAACAAGAGCGATCACAAAGGCATACCTTGAATCCAAATTGTGCTACACATAACAGGTAAAGTAACAACATGTAAAACACGACATATAATCATACGAGGCATCCAAGGCATACAAGTCACATAACACGTAGGGACCTTAGCCACATCCTTGCGAAATACCCATAAGTAGAGGTAAGTCGAGACTTACCTGGATCCGAAGCTAGCTAAGCGAGATAAGAGGGAGAGAGATCCCTAGCTCGTGGATCCACGAGAAAGCTTTCCTAGATCCGATAGAAATTGAAAAACTAAATTACAAACTATCCTATCAATCAATAATTCACATATTCTAATTAAATAAACACAAACAACCCAAATGATATTTCTTAGAAAATGTGACCAAAAATTAGAACTTAAAAGCATAGCTTTATTAAGATTTAAGGTTAAAACTAAATCAAAACGGATTAGTACAAATATCACTTGGGACATTTCAACTTAATTTGGAAAGCCCGAGAAAGAATAATCGATCATAAGTTAACTTATCGAAAATAACTTATTTATTAGGTTTTACAACTAAATAGGTAACCTAACCATTTACATAGAACCAAATCCAAACCTATTAGGTTAAAACAGAATTTAAATGATTTAAAACCCAAAGATAGAATTCGATTAGATAAAATAAACATAGCAAAATCAATTTTATAAAATCATCCCCAAAAATTAGGGTTTTAAAGCCCACGACACAAATTCAAGTAATTCAATTTAATCAATTCAAATTAAAGGTATTTAGAATCAATTAATACCATTTCAACTATTTCTATACATTCAATTTTAGAAAAACAACAATACAAGTAATCGATTTCATAATTTCACTTGAATTTTAGGGTTTTAGGCCCGAAAATACAATTCGTTAAAATTCTATAAATTTAATCAAATTGAATGTTTAGAAATGTAATTAAACACATCTTATAATATATCAAATAATCAATTGCTCAAAACCAATAAAAGAAATACGCAATTTAGCACAATTAGGGTTTTTGAGCCCGAAACGCAAATCCGATCAATTCTTGCCAAAACATATCAATTGACGGTTTGAAAATGTAATTAAACATATTCTAATGTAATTTATATAGTCAATTGAATAAAATAACCCGATTACTCAAACCAATTTAAACCCGCGGGAGTTTTGACCTAAAAATCCAATTCCGATCAATTACGCACAATTTTCCCAAATCGACACTTCCAATATAAAACTAAATACATTTTAAATGATATTATAAAATCAATTGAGCGGGACGGCTCAATCATACGACCCAATTTCATTACACCCAAAATTTGACCTAGGAATCAAATTTCGATAAAACCTACATAATTTTCTCAAATTGACGGTTCCAAAATGAAATTGGATACATTTTAAAACATATTTTATAATCAATTTATCAAAAATAGCTAAATCGGACGGATCCGAAAAATTCGGGCATAACCCGGCCAAAAATTCAATTTTTCCAAAATTCCAACACAACCACACAATTAACCTATCCAAATCAATCTTACAGCACATATATACATAAACAAACAATCAATTTAGCTTTTTATAAGCTAATTCATACCCAATTAATCAAAATAAGGGTTAGGGTATTTTCGGAAATTATACCAAACAAAAACCGATAAATCGGGGCAAAGGAAGGCCGGGGAAGCTTCGTCGGGGGTCGGGGTGGCTCAACGGTGGTCAGCCAGGCTCGCTGGTGACCAGCGGTGGAGCGAGCTGCGCGGTCCCTGCTATGGTCGTTTGCTGCTGCTGTGCACCGTTGCTGCCAATTGTTGCTACTGCTGTGGCTACTGTGCGCGGCTGCTCGCGGTTGGTGGCAGTCGGCTGTAGCTGCCGCTGGCCGACGAAGGAGGAGGGAGGTGCTGGGGAGGAGGCGGCTGGTTAGGGTTGCAAAACAGGGGCAGGGAGTCGGGGACTGTCGCGAAGGGGAGCAGAGAAAAGGAAAAGGAAGAGAGGGGGTCGAGGGCACGGGCTGGGTTTGGTCCGTGTTTTTTTTATTACAAATACCCATAAAATAAAATACTAAAGTTTTAAAATTATTACTGGAAGATTTTATTTAAATTTTATTAAATAAAAATTATTTCAAAATGATCCGAACGTTTAAAATAAATAAATAAAAAGCTGTATAAAGAATTTCGAAAGTATTTTCGGAAGAATTTATCAACGAATGTAAAAATTTATATTATTTACGGAAATACATTATAAGACCCTGAAATAATATTTAAAAACCTATAATAAAATATTTAAGTCAAATTCTAATAAATCAAGACTAATTTCAATAATTTCCGAAATCGGTTTTCTGCAAACTAAAAAGCGTAGAACGGAAGAAAATTAATTTCAAAAAGAAATTCTTAAACAAGTTCCGAAAATATTTTTAATTTAAACTTTCCGAAAAGATTACATTCAATTAATTAAAACATTGATAAATATTAATTCCCGAAAATGATTAATTACATTCAATTATGAATTCGAAATCGTTGATAAATCCATAAAACGAATCGAAATTAAAATAATTAATTGTTTACATCAAATTACGCTAATAAAATCATTAAACTTAATAAATCTGGATTTTAAAAATACGGGGTATTACAGTTTAGCCTTATATCTGATATGAGGTAGGTGGCGAACATCTATCCTATGCCAGGTACGGCAGTAACATCCCATTTTTCTTATGTGTGTTTTCAGATTTCACATTTTTTAAAATGAAGTTCTTCGGTAGTGAAAAATATGGGTGTTACAATAGGATCATGTTCTCTACTCAATGACCCTATTATGTTGTGATCTCTTAACACAAATGGGGCATCTTTGATGTGTGTGGGAATATGGAGTTATCAATTATATAAAACCAATGATCGATTAAGTTATAATTAAGAAGAGGGAAGTTTTGAAGATGATGAATTAAGGATGTAGATATTTGAACAAGGTAAGATAATGAAGATGATGATTTGATGATGAATCGATGATGGTGATGTTGATTTAATGATGATGAATAAATGATTAAGGTGATACGAATTTAATGAGATGATGATGATGATTCAAAAATGATGAGAAGATGATGATGATGATTCAACAATTAGGGTCTAAAGATGGATGGTTTTGTGGGTTAGGGTTAAGGTTGGGGTTTAGTTTGAAAATTAGGGTTAGGGTTAGGGTTTGGTTTGAAACTTATGGTTAGGGTTTTGATTTGATTTTAGGATGTGTTTGGACAATGGATATGGCTAGAACGGTGTGGATTATGGAGATTAGAAAAGATAGTACTTAATCTCTAATTCACATAAATGAAGAGATTAAGGGTTTCAAGATTAATCCTTCACACATATTCAATTAAAATTGAGATGAACTCACACAGAATTTAATACTTACAATTTGTATCCAACTTTAATTTGTGATGTATCTCCAATTGTGGTTTCTATGGCTTTATATATCTAAGATACTAGCTAAAAAGCATAATTCTTCAAAATATACCTAGCTAAAAGATACTAGAATATATAATATTCTTCAAAAAGGTAGATGAATGCTACTTTATTCCCTATCTAATCTCTAACTCTACTAATTAATTAATAAATTAACTAAATCAACTAATATGCACATCTAAGCTACATATTATTTCCCTTTACACATAGCCATGCGCTCCATGCATGCCATGCACATGCACCTATACGCCTTTCATCTATAACTAGCAACATAACCATCTGTTTATCTTCAATTTTGTGGGAGATCCTTTCTAAATGAAGAAAAATTGGTTCTATAATGATAAAATCCAATTCTTGAGTGTTTTCTCCTACATCAATCATATTATCCTATGGTCCAGGTAAAACTTAATGAAACTTTGTTCAACAAAATCAAGATCTTTACTTGTTCAGTGATACTTAACTTGCTTCCCACTCTACTTCTCTAGCAAAGTATTCCAATATTTTAAAATACCAAACATATCATTATTATGTTTCAAGAAATATACTTATACCATTCTAGAGAAATCATCAATAAATTTGAGCAAGTACCATGAATCTCCTTTGGAAATTATTCTCATAGGACCCTCGTAAATCTGAATGGATACACTCAATATGTTCCCATGTACCTTGCTTAGATGTGAAAAATCTAACCCAATTCTACTTGCTAAATACAAAAAGCTTATAGAATTCCATAGTACCTATACTCTGTTTATCTAGTAGCCCCTTCTTAGAGAGCTTCGCTAGTCCCCTAACGCTCATTTTTCCTAATCTCATATGCCAAATTCTCATAACATCTGAGTCTATCAACCTCTTTGATGTTATAGAATCTTTCCCAACAATAATGGAGCTAGCCAACCAACTTATACAGTGTCTCGACCTATTTTCCCATCATTACCACAAGATCCCCAATTATAAGTCTTAAGGTATCATTCTCAATCACACATTGGTACCCATTAAAATTGAAGGAACTCAATGAGATGAGGTTCTTGGTCATCTTTGGACATGTCGCACATTAAATAGTTTCCTAACCACACTATCATACATCTACACCTCCATCATCCTAATCCCAATAACTTTACATATAGCATCATTTTCCATCGCGATAACTCCACTATAAGTAGCCTTATAAGTTTGAAACCAAATTTTGGTGGGATAAATATGGTAATAATGCCCAAAATCCAAGATCAACCTATTAGTCATCTTCATGTATCTATTAGTGGCCATCAATACATCTCCATAATGGTCATCCTAGGTAAAAACAACATCATCCTTTGTACTAGATGAATCACAAACTTAACAAACTTCTTATTAGGAAAAGAACTTCCTAATGTATTCCTTGTGTGACATCCAAGGTACAAAAAATTCTTGTGGTAATTCTTTGACTTAGATCTGGACTTCCTATACCCACCAAGCCCCTAGTCTTAATTCCTTCTCTGGCTACAAGTCCCTCACTACATAATTCCTTGGAAGTACCACTGAAAATAAGCTACTTGTTTAACATCTCTCATTGTAGTAGGGAAGGTTTCACATCCTCAAGAACCAACTTATCCTTCCTATACAACATATCCTCATGAAGATGCTTAAAACTTGTAGGTAGAGAACACAAAACCATTATGGAAAATTTTTCATCATCAAGCTTAGCTTCTATATTTTTCAAATACATTAAAATAGAATCAAACTTGTCAAAAATATAATTTTAAAAATTAACCCTCACCTAATTTTAGTTAATGAAGATAAATCTTCAATAATAAATAATACACTATGGATTTTTTCATATACAAAGACTTAATCTTCAACCATAAGGTAGAAATCATCGATTCCTTTATCACTTCCCACAACACCTTATTAGAAAAACATATTTGTATGGTTGAAAGGGTCTTCATATCTATCTCCTCAATCTTTCATTTGTCATTGAATATTGATCAAACAAAGATTTTTCCAACCCATCCTAAATCAAAATTGCCCACACCTTCAATTTCCACAATTCAAAATTGATGGGCCTATTGCTTTTCTCAATATCAAATGTTATAGTCATCTCAAACACCAAATATGCTTCACCAACCAAGCCTTCACACCAAGTTCTTGTAGAAAATGCCAATTATAGTCTAAGAAAGTTGGATATGAATAACAATTAGAATGAACAAGAAAATTGAAACCAAGTGAGAAATTAATCACAAACTAGAATAATATAGGAAAATCAAATATCTTTATTCATGAAATTACATTATTACAATAGGTTCAAAAAATCACTCAACAAGATTATTCAACTAATAGTTCTCTTAATCAAAGAGAATAAAATAGAGGAGAACATTGTATGTTCTAATTGACGGCTAAGGCTTTAGCATAAATCTTTTATATCAAATAAAACATTATAAGATAAAGCAACGTGTTTCATATAATCATCAAAAAGCACATATCGTGTTTGTGAAACATAGGATCTCCATTTTAATTTCAATACTCTCAACTTTTTCTCAAAAAAACACAAAGATATTCTATGGAAAAACATGATACATGTTAATAAACACCCTTTGGTGTTTATCATAGAATACACATGTCAAGCTCACTCCTCTCTAGTAACCTATACAAACCAAAATCTTATTATGTTGTGCAAAAAATACCCATTCAAACACATAAAACTCCATATTTATTTTTAAACCCAAACTCTTTTAAAATTGTTTTCAATTCTACTAGTTCCAATCACAACCAATCAACTAGCCTTAAGATCAATTAACTAGTTTGGTTCAAACATTGGGCATTAAACGTGTAAAAACTACAAATAGATTAATTAGTTAAAAATTTGATCGATTAATTTATAAAATAATTAACTAGTTTAACTAAGCAATCCGTGGGTTTTATTCATTTAGAAATCCATTTTGTCTATATTTAAACACATTGGTCGGTTTCACCAAATTGATCGACTGGTTTGGCTAACCAACTTATGGGTTTTGATTCTATAAAAACCCATTTTATCTCTATTTAAAAACATTAACTTATTTCACCAAACCAATCAACTAGTTTAGAAACTAATCAAATGGTTTGAATAACCACTCCATGGGTTTTCCTCCTATAGAATCCCATTTTATCTCTATTTTAACACAAAGATGGATTTCATTAAATTAATCAACTGGTTGATAAACTGATCAAGTAGTTTAACCAACTAGGCTAAGGATTGAGACTAAATTAAAAAATGGTTTTTACACATGGAGTAAACTAATTTATTTGTTTGAGTAAATTAATCAACTGGTCTGAGGGACACATCAATTAGTTTACTAAACCATCCTAATGTTCAAGTATCTTTATAAGACTAACTATGTACAACGAAAATCGATCGGCTAGTTTGTGTAATGGTGACATTTTAATCTGAGGTCTAAACATATTCAATCAACTTATTTGAAGACCTAATAAACTAGTTAGGGCAACCAATCAACTAGTTTTTCCATCCGCTTGAATAGTCAATTAAGTGTTGAAAAAATATGTTCATTGCTTGAGCAACTGATATATGATATTTTACATTGACTAGGCAATAGTATATAAGTATAAATAGCATTTATGAGATAATAACATTTTGAGTACAAGTCAATTATTCACTCCTACTTACAATTATTATTAACTACTCACTTTCATATTCATCTCAAGTTGAGATATTTTTTAAAAAAATTTGTTCATTATACTTAAATAGAAATTACTCAATGATTTTAGAATATAACTTTTTCCAGCTATATTCCACTCATAAATTATTCTTTTACAGCCATTTTAGTATTATTTGTGATAAACATTGTAATTAACCACAAATATCCTCAAAAACTATTATATTGAGGTTGTGTGTTACCTAAAATTTCTAAGAAATGTCATTGGATTAATAGATCCATAAGCCTAGAGATGAGTGATCATCAATCAAAACACTAGAGATTTAAAATTATAAAGGTAGACCCTTTTGTTAGTGGAAGTAGATAAAGTCTATTCTCAGACCACTATACATTTTGTGTCAAGTTTTCATATTCTCATTTCTATTCCAAAACCCTATTCACCCTCTCTAGGGTTCTTACAATCTAAATGATAATCAAAGAAGTATTAATCATCAAGCATAGTTAAGGTGGTTCTTTCATCATCAATGGAGATTTTAGAGCCCCATTTGCAAGATATTTTATTTGAAGGGAAATTTAATAGCTCAATAATACAACATCAAGACCTTCTAACCTACAAGCTTCTTATGTTGGGTTATCAGCATTTGTACTAGCGTGTGCCTTTATAGAGGGAATAGTGTTAGTTTTAGCATTTGTTTGTAATCACCCTTCAACCTCTGGATGATCACTCTCTTCTTTGTCTTCTAAAATATTATGATCTTTTTAGCCAATGCTAAGACTAGAACCACTTCAGAAGGTTGGAAAGCAAGAGGTTAAAACAAACCTTTTACTTTTCTCTAAATAACCTTTTGAATTAGCCCTAGAGGATTGTATTTATTCTATAGGGCCATCAGCTTATTGTTAATGGTAAGTTTTTTAATGAAGATTCCAAAGCTACCTTAGTTAGAACCTTGGGAATAGTCTTAGGTTGAGTTTCATCTTCAAAAGGTAAATAAGATTCTAAAAAATTATGGATAATGTAAGCCAAAGGATAATCAAGTATGACTAAAGGATACAACTCAAACTTAATGATATGTTCATGGTAGGAGTTGATGGACTAAAATAATTAAACCTCAAATGGATACCTTAAAAGTGGAAAATTCATAACAATATATATTAAGGGCCACCTACTAAGGACGGGATGACATCTAACTACTTTGTAGCTTTAGGATGAATAAAAGAAGTGTTAGAATGGATGTTACTAACCTTTTTTGGTTTTATTCTTTTCATTTCACAACCAGGTTTCATGATCCCCTTAGCTTCTAGAACAAATAACAATATAAATACATTTTTAGAGCACTATTATAAATGAGGTAATTATGGCAGTAATATTTTGAAACCACTATTGGAAAAAACATATTTTTTTTGGAGACACTAGAATTAGACATCCTAAGGGAACGAATTATGGGCTTTTTAATGCCCTAAAAAAAGTTAGAGGGGACAACCTTTATCCAAGCTTTCTACTCATCACACCCTACAGGTAAAATGAAAATTTTCAATTAGGTAACAGACTTATTATTTTAATAAATGGACAAAAATGATGATAGGGGAAGAATTTACTTATCACTGTCAAAATTTAGCCCTATTTTTTTAGGTTGATAGGATCATTCACAATCTATTTATTATTAATAATCTATCCATCCTGCACCAGTATTTCAAACCTATATACACTAGCTCCTAGTTATAGTGAAAAAGGTGGACAATCTCAGACATCAAGATTAATTTGACCCCATTTGGTTATATTTCACTTGGCATCCCCTTAAACTAAAAGGTATTGTAGCTTCTACCTTTTCACATAAGACTAGGGATCCTTGATGAATTTGTGGTCACCTCTTATTTTAATGGACTAGAAGCACAAGAGTGAGGAAGGACTCAAAATTTTAAAGAAATGTCATAACAACGTTATTGTTGGTTAAACATCTAATAAACATTACCCATATAAATAAATAAATAAATAAATAAATACATCATTTTCCATGCATTAAGGAAAATTTTAGTAGGGCTTAGGCAACAAGCATGGAAAAATACTCTAACAAATGGCTGAAAAGGTAAATGCAAACTGAAATATAAAGCCTCCTCATATAGTGTTATACATATTTTTGGGGGATTGTTACCTTTGTTTGATGAAGAGGGATGGATTATCTTAAGAGTAGAAGGAAAATTGTATGCGACATGGAATTATTTGGGATGGGTCTCAATAATGTTGCTTGTAGGAAGAGTGTTTGAGTCTAGACATTGAAAATCAAACATATTATTAGCAAACCATAGATTAAAGGAATTTAGAGGGATAGACTGGTTTATTCGTGTTAAGGAATGAGGGTGTAATTTTGAAGGTGTAATTAAAGTAATTGAATAATGATAAGTAGAGGAATAAAATTAATGATTAAGATGTTTGAGATAAATATCTTTCGAATACATAAGAGATTTACTAGGTCTCTCGAGAGAACTGGTGGTTGGTACGATGGCGACACTGATTCCACATGTTTGACTACCAGCAATACATTTGTTCTGTTGTATTCTTCTACTTATAGCAATGGTGGGAGGAGTGCACAGATATAAATAGATAGAGTCAAAAATGGTGTAGATGGTTCCCCTAAAAGGATGAATACTCAAAGGAGGGGAGTTTTAGTAGATTAAAGAATGAATATTATAATTATTTTAAGTTTCAACAATTCATGTGTAAATTTGAGTACTTTTTATGTAAAAGAGAACACAAGAGTTGAGGAGTGTGAAAAATAAAAAGTTAATGAATTCAGAAGTAGATAAAGTGAATAAATTGAAGATATATATATATAGTGACAAAATATTGTTGAAAGTACATTGATTTTAATTCAGAAGACAGAATTCTCTACAATGTCTGTATTCATTACTAAGGGTATCTTCCTAAAATTTGTCAAAAATTGATCAAGTGGAAGGATATCTTGAAAAGATAGAAATTGAAATCAAAGCTTCAATTATTACCCCTTTTACATAATATAGCGGCAGAATAAAGAAAAATATGTGGTATTGAATTACCTGGGAAATTGTTCCCTTTATAATGTTCTACAATAGCCGGGATTGTGTGGCTTTTATGACCTAGAAACTTATGGACATTTAGGATTAAGGAGAATAAGGCTTACTCAAAAATCCACTTCTTTACATTACATTACTAAAATTTGGAATATTAGCGAGACTGACGTAGGTTATCATTTTATAGCTAGGTTTTCTCCTTGTAGAATTGGCTAATAGATGTTAATGTATTAGTTGGTCCAATACCTCTCATTATTATGTATTATTTATCTAACAGATATGGATGTATAAGTTTTGCTGATGCCACTTGTTATTATGTATTGTGTGTCCGACAGATACGGATGTATGATACTATTAGTCAATGCTTGTTACTACGTGTAGCCTTTCTGATGGATATGGTTTTATAAGTTTTTTTGTAGCTTTTTATTATATATAGCCTATTTGATGAATGTAAATGTATAATTTTGTCCATATGTATAAGTTTTATGTTGTTGCTTGTTATGGCATATATTTTTTTATATTGTTTGTCCTTATCCCTTTTTAGTAATAGTCTAAATGTATAGTTGTGGTAGTCAATTGTGAATTTTTTTTCTATCTTCTTTACACCATGAAAGTAGTTGATCTGGTATATTGAAATTTGAATAGGGTAATGATACGGTAATTTCTCAACTAAGATTATTAGACCTTGAACACCGATCCAAGGGATGAGAATTGACTCCAAAAGGTTTTGAAATGTGCCTATATGAGTCTCATTATTGAATTGGCCTCAATCTCCTAACCTATAAAGCTTTCTTATTGTGACGGTTTTTTATATGGCATTTAGGACACTTCCCTCAACAACACAGTGTGTTTCCCTTCCCTTTCGCTTTGTTTTACTCCTATATATATGGAGTATTGTATTCATTTTAGCACATAAGAAATCATAACACAACTTTCCTACTTTTACCATCTCCTTTATCCTATGTATTTTAACCTCAACATTCTCCCAGTGATGACAATGATCCTAACTCCTAAGAACCCCTGAGTTAAAAAAAACCTATATAACACTAATCATTTAAAGTGAAGAACAACTTGAGTTGGGAAATAAATATTGTAACTTGGACTTAGGCCTCAGAGTGTATAGCTGGACCCTTAAGTCAAAGGGTCCGCCTCTACTCTTATGGATTCACAACCCTATAGAGAGTATGCATACTTAAGGATTTGTGTGTGAAGGTTTTTGTATGTATGACTTTATGTTGTGTGACTTCCTTTATTAGTTGTCATAGAAATTAGTGATTTGTGGCTTTTTTGGAGCTAATTATCAACAGCAGTTATTTAAGATAATTACTTATTTTAAAAAAATTTAAGCTATTTTTTTTTCAAAATAAGTAGTTATCTTTGATAAGTACTTTTAATACGTAGCTTCAACCAAGCACTTGATTATTGTTTTATCCCTAGAATTCTTTATCTTGGATTATGAAATTGTATTTTTCTTTAGGTTGAAGTAACTGTGTTGATGTGCTCACTTTTAATGGATTAATAACTAGAATTAATGTTATTAAAATTGTAATTCAAATCCCTATGAGAATCATGGGATGGTCAGGATCATTATAGGATTGTTTGAGATAATATATGATCTTTTGGATTCAAATGATAACAATTTTGGTCTCGATCCTACACTTTAAACTCATTAAAAAAATTTTTAAAAGGAAAATATAAATGAAAACCTAACCTAGATTACTAACATGTTCCTTGGTTCATTATTTTCAGATACTCATCTAGTCTTTGACTCCCCTACTACAACAATTTTCCCTTCATGAGTTCATCATGTTCTTCCTCTTCCCAAATTTGGTGATAGAAATATTAGGGACTAAAGTGAGTGATCTCCAGTGATAGTGATCATCAATAATCTATGCCAAGTCTCTAGTTGTCCAAGTCTAGTAATAGTAGCATTTAGTGCTCTAGAGGTTCGACTTTTTCCCTTCTTTTTAAATCAACTATTTATTTAGTTTATTAGATATGGTTTACACTTGAATATTGATGGTTCTATGATCTCCCATTTGACATGATAGTATGATACTCAATGTAGATGGTTTTTTTCTATCATTATTCTTTTTTCATTTTTTTGAATCAATAATAAGGAGCAAAAATTTTTGCACTATTGATTTGTTTCTAATTTTTATCCTTTTTGCATCACGTATTTGTATTTAGAAGCATATATTTATTTACTTATGTTAGATCCCACCGGTATTTATCTTTGAAACAACATGGTAGTTTGTATTTGCTACGCTTTTGTTTATGTATGTACTTTGGAAATTGGCCATATTATCCCATGACATGTTTTGACATTGCTCACCTATCACTTAATCCTTTGTTATACTTTTCAATACAGTGATTTAACAAATACATAAACTTTGTGTTTTCATTTATTTATCCATAGGCTAATATGTTATATTTGATGATTTTGTTTGGTATATTTATTTTCCTTTGGACTTATGAATATGAAGTAATAATTTGATAATTTAATTGGGTAGATAATGACATTAATATGAGCTACCAACTTTTTGTATCCTTCTTTAATATGATGATACTTATCATGCATATTTCATTCACTAATTTCACTTGTACTTTTTTTAATCAAGTTAGGTAATGATTTTTCTTTCAATATCTTATTTATAGTTCAAATTTTATCTTTTTTTTATTCTAAAAAAATTAAAAGAAAAAATTCTCCTAGTAGTAGAATAGATCTAGGTTGGAAGCATCTAGTGAGGGGGATAATGCTTCTTATAAAGTAATGTGTAATTATTATGGATTTGCACATATTGGGGGCATCTTTAGGTTAAAATTTTACCTTATTAGGACTCAAATCAAGGTTGAACCATGTTTGCAAGCATCTGATGATGTTAAACAAAAATTTAGAGATATTTTACTAACCGCTGAAGAGGAATTCAAAAATAAGAGGAAACTTAATGACATTGGTGAGCTTAATAGCCATGAAATTAAATTGTAATAAAATTATATTCAAAAAGGGAAAGGTACCGTGTAAATTGTTTTAGTATGAAAAATTCACCAATGTATACCATAATTAATCAGAATTATAGAAAGGAAGAAGTAGAGGATGCTTACCAAAAAAATACACCTTTTTTCTACAATAGTGATGTGCCCCTTTAATGCAATGAATGATCTTCACTTTACTCTCATGGTTAAAAAAATATCTATGGTTTAACACTAAAACCACCAATTTTCCATGAAATTAGAGTCTAGTACTCAAATAAGGAAGTGGTTAATGTGAAGACCATAATTGAGAAGCATAAGCATGAATGGTAGTGAACAAGGTCTACTATTATGTTTGATGGATGGAATGATTGTAATCCCCCAAAATTTTTAAAAACCTATAATTTAATAAATAGCTTTTATTTAAAATAAATTAGATTCAAAAATTATTTACTTTAATTATTTTATGAATTTTTGAGTATATAAATTTGGATATGAGTATTTAATAAATTAAAAATAAATATTTTGTTATTTTATCATACTATTTTATTTAAATAATTTTTCAAACCAATATTTTACTAAATTATCCTTTTTAAGCCCATATATTTAATTATATTAAATTAAATTATTAAATAAATTTATTATCAAAAATATTACATCCTATTATTTTATAAATTTAATTATTTTAAATTTTCCCATTTTCCTTTTCCTTTTTCTTTCTTTTCTTTCTCCTTTTTTCTCCTTTTCTTGCTTTCTTTCTTTTTCTTTTTTCTCCTTCCCCTCCTCTCCTTCTCCAGCGCACAACCAGACCCCCTCCCTTCCTTTTTTTTCAAGCCAAGCCGACCCATTCGCCCTTCTTCCAGTGCCGTCCTGCACCTCCCTCTCCCTCCTTTCTTTCGTTCTTCTTCTTCTCCACCTAGCTCGACACAGCAACCCCGATCGATCCCCGTCACCGCCTGCAGCCTCCTACTGCCACCCCCTGCAACCACTGCCACCACCTGCCTTCTTCTCTCTCTCTCCCTCTATCTTCCCTGCCCCATTTTTTTCATCATTTTGGAAACCGGGCAGCCATGCACCCCATCCCGCATGGCTCCCCTTCCCCCTCTTCCTCACCCTCTCCCTGCCACCCTAAACACTACCGCCCGATCAGCCACCTATCCCCCTACCCTTTCTCTTCTTTTTCTTATCCTCTTCAGCCATTTTCTGCCCCATCCTTTCGAGCCCCTTACCCCCCGATCTCCTCTCTCTCCTATTTCTTCTCCTCCCATTCACCTATGTTTTTGCATGCCGCCGCCCTCCGCCTCTCCAACCGCCACACCCACAGCCTACAGTGCCTCCTACCACCTTCTACTACCGCCCTACACCACCACAATACACCCTCTCAAGCCATCATATAGCCCTTCTTCCTCCCCTCTTCTTTTTCTCCCTATTTTTCACCCTTCTCGACAGCCCCCCTGCAACCCTCCTTCCGCAGCCATCCGGCCACCTCTGCTGCCACCCAACCCACCATTCAACTCCCTACAATCTCCTCTACGACCCCCATACATCATTTGGCAGAAACAAGCCCCCAAACCCCCTCATTTTTCCCTTCTCTTTTCCTTGCTTCTCAGCCCCTCCACCTTGATCCACCTCAGCAACCATCTTCGCTGCCTCACCGCCACCATCACCGCCGCCATTGGCCACTAACAACTCATCCCCAGCATCCACCTACACGCCCTCTTCACTCCTGCACCATTCCCGTGCGTTAAAACCTTCCCCGTCTATCTTCTTTCCTAGCCTAAAGACCCCAACCAGAAAATAACCATTATTTCTTCCTTTCACTCCCTCTTCGAGCCTTTCCTCCTTTTATTTTTGCATGCAGCATGAGTTCCTGCATTTATTGGCCATTTTTATTAAAAATTCTAAGGTATGATAATATTTAAATTAACTATTTCCTTAAGTAAAATTTATAAAGTCTTATATCTTGATTTTCTTATTTCTAATATAATAAATATTGATATTATTTTTAGGTATTGGTTTTGCTAATCAAAGTTTGAATCTTTAACCGGAATACCGATAAGATTCAATTTTGCGGGAATTAAGGTAACATTAAACCCCACTGAAACGCATGGATAAACGTATGTTAGCACATTAGGATTTTTATTATGTTATTATGCTTGATATTTGTGGTTTCATATATATATATATTTTCTTGTATTGATTGATAAAAAAAAAGAGTATGTTAGTTTTTATGCCATGTGTGGAAATGTTGCTTAAGGAAAGAGTTTAGCTATTAATGAAAGCGTTAAGTACTTATCATTGTTATTTTATGTTATTGTGACCATTTATGCATGAATAATATTATGGTGAGCCCTAGGGGCATTTTATTAATACTCCTTGTGCTAGATTATGGCCTAATATGTGTGGGTGCTAATATGTATTATGTTAAAATATAATAGTTGGTGGAGTTGGATATTGTTAACGGAGTATTAATATTATTATTTCGTGTGGTAATGATAATTCAATAAAAAGTGGTGTAATAAAGGGGGTTAAAGTGGTAATTTTGGGAGTAAAGGGTAAAGTGGTAATTTGGGAGTAAAAAGTGAAATATGGTAATTTTATAAGCAAATGGCAAAATGTTAATTTTATAAGTAAAGGGGTATAAAGGTAATTTGGAGAGTAACGGGTAATATAGTAATTTTAGAAAAGAAGGGCAAAATGGTAATTTTGTAAGAAAAGATAAAAATGGTAAGTTTGGAGGTAAAAGGGTAAAATAGTAAATTGTAAAGAAAAGGGGTATTATGGTAATTTTATAAGTAAAAGGGTATTGTGGTAATTTTGTGAATAAAAGGATATTATGGTAATTTAGAAGTAAGGGGTAGAAGGGTAATTTGGTAAATAAAAGGATATTTATGGCAAACTTGGGAGTAAGGGGTAACTTGGCAATTATGATGATAACATAGGATAATTTGATAATTAAATTATGATTAAAAAAAAGGGCAATTGGATAATTATAATAGAGAAGGGTAATTTGGTAAATTAACCAACAAAAGGGTATTATGGTAATTTTAATAATAGAGAAGGGCAATATAGCAATTATAATAATAGAGAGGTGTAAATTGGTGATTATAATTATGGAGAAGGGTAAATTAATAATTATAAATATGGAGAAGGGTAAATTAATAATTATAAATATAAAGAAGGGTAAATTGGTAATTATAAATATGGAGAAGGGTAAATTAATAATTATAATTATGGAGAAGGGTAAATTGGTATTTATAATAATGGAGAAGGGTAAAATGGTAATTATAATAATTGAGAAGGGTAAAATGGAAATTATAATAATTGAGAAGGCTAAAATGGTAATTATGATAATGAAGAAGGGCAATTTGGTAATTTATGCAACTAAAGGGGCAATTTGGTAATTTTACCGACTAAAGGGTATATTGGTAATTATTTAACCAACTAAAGGGGAAATTAGGTAATCATGATAATGAAGGAGGGTAATTTGGTAATATATCCGACTTAAGGTCAATTTAGTAATTGTAACAAAGGAGAAGGGCAATGCATTAACCTAACCAACTAAAGGGAAAATATGTTAAGGTTAACAATTATGAAGGGTGAATGGTGATCTAAAAAGCGTAGGAGATAACTTAGTAACATAAACCAAGTAAGGGATAATTTGATAATTATGCAACCTTAAGGGTAATATGGTAATTTATCAAGTAAGGAAGGGATGACTTAGCAATTATATAAGTAAGGGGTAAATGAGTAATTTGTACCTAACATGTCATTATGATTGTGGAATTTTATAATATGACTCAAATAACGCTGATTAGCAAGGTAAGAGTATTTGATAATTGGTAAGTATTACGAGAACGAATCCTAATTCGGAATTATTTGATTTATGATGGCCTTAATGATTTCTCTGTGTTATCTTGGATAATCGCCTGAATAAGAAACGACTAATGATATCAGAACGATTGAAAGTGAATAAGTATCTGATTATTGTGCTTTTCGTGATCACTTTAACTAAGATACTAATACTTAAAGTGAAAGACCTCGAGATCGGAAATGGTGGCTCTTTAGGGGTTGCTACCCTAAAGACGTGGTTTAGCCCACGATTATTCTGGTATTTGGTGGTGTGCCTTTATGCCCCAGCCAGGCCCTATCTCTTACTCTATCTAGCTCTACAAACCTAGTTAGGGGTATGCATACTTATGGATTAGGTGTCCTTGTCGGTAGGGTACTAAGTACCTTTATGCACCAGTACGACCAGGGTACCTTGGCGTCCCTGGGTTCATGGTTGAAGGGTACTGAGTAGCTTGTATGCACCAGTACGACTGGTGTACCTTTGTGTCACGAGTTCTTGATCTCCCGTCCGAGGCAAATAAATGGAATTGTTGTGCTGATGAAAGAAAGGAAAAATACTAATAATAAAAGTGAAAGATTAATCAGCCGCGCCCAGTTGACTTATGATATTGAGTACCGATCCACCGGTTATAATAGTGGTCCAGGAGTGTGTTGCCCTGGATGATGTTGATATGTATTCCGAACCACCGGCAATAATAGTGGGGGTCCCAAGCTCAATAAAACCAGTTATGTATGTGAATAAAGTTATGGAAAAATACTAATCACTTATAGTGGAATACCATGTGAGTCGAGGCCAGACCGGTCCACCGACGAATAATAGTGGCCAAGAGCGTTTTGCCCTGGAGACCGATCCACCGGCATATAATAGTGGTTAGGTGCGTTCTGCCCTATAAGTGACCGATCCACCAGCTATAATAGTGGAGTTCCCACACTCATATGGATATAAAATATGAGATTGATTGAATAATGATGGACTAATGGCTTAAGGCCCAAATGTATTGATTTTGCACTATGACATGGCTTAAGGCCCGAAAGTATTGGTTGTTCATAATGACCTATTGATATCTGATGTGATTGTTAATTATGTGAATTTTATATGTACACATCTTGTTATATATGTATATAGCTTTGAATCATGTGTGACATTACGGGCCTACTTTTAAGTGTGATTTTAAAGGGTTACTCAGTACCGTAGTACTGAAGGGTTCCCTTTGTGGGGGCCCTGCCTATTCAATGGGCAGTGTCCCTTACAGATCTTTTCCAGGTGCTACTCATGTGGGCAACGGGAAAGAGCGTAAGAATTATTTGGACTTTTAGGGTTCTCCCTTTACTTTTACTTTCTATTTTAAATGTATTTCTTGTTCTTGTAACCACCACTGGTGGATCCTAATCTTGTAAAGTGTTTACTTGCGCTACTCTAATTTAAAAAAAAGAAAAATGATTTGAAGTTCTAGCAATGGATATTTTATTCTTTAGCCTTAGCACTTGGTACTGGAACGGTATGAGTGAACCGTTCTGGTACTAAGTGTGGCGCTAATATCCCCAAAATTCACAGTTTTCGTTTTGCTTCCGCTAATCTTTAAATAAAATGAAATTTTTTAGTAGTGAATTTTGGGGGTGTTACAATGATAGACAAGAGTTCTTTCTATGAAATTTTTTTTGTGAATATCCCTAGAGGTTAAGTCTTCTTATCATCTATTAACAACTCTAATATCTCAAAGAAATCAAATAAAGTTTGTGAGATGTTATATCCTAAAGTGGAAAAGGTTGGAGAAGAATATGTTGTTCAAGTTGTGATTGATTATGCTTTAAACTATAAAGTATCTAGAGAGATGTTGATGGAGAAAAAAATGTTGTATTGGAAATTATGTGCAACTCATTATACTGATTTGATATTAGAGGAAGTATTTGATAGTGCAACAATCATAAAGGCTAAAGGTAACAACATACATATACTATAGAACATTACTCCATACTTGGTTGAAATAATGTACTAATAGAAGATAGTTGATTAGATGCATTGTAATGTGATTAGCAACTTCATATTTGACCTTGAGGTGTCTAAATAAGTTAAAAGATCCATTATCAATCATGCTTGCATCTACAAAGTGGAGATATAGTAGGTGTTCTTCATCAATTAAAGGGAAACTAATATATAAGATCATTTTAGATAGTAATGGTTTTTATCATCGAGTTGTTACATGTTTAAAAGCACCCATACCACTAAGTGCATCATATGGTAGATTCTGATGAGAGGCCTACTATAGATTAGAAAAAAATTAAATAAAAAAATTTTCAACAATATTCAACAAAAGCAAGCTTTTAAATGAGTTTGTATTATAATTAGATAAATTTTTTTGTTGGTATTAAATGTTTATGTATTTCCTATAGTTATGGTTCTATTTTAGAAACTATATGGGATTCCCAATTACATTGGCCATTGCATGTCTCCACTTATTATCTCAACCCATAGTTTTTGTATAAGCCAAATGTTAAAGTTATTGCATATATAAAGATTGGATTGTACAATTGTTTGGAGAGGACTTTCTTAGACTCTCAAGAAAGACGTAACATTGATTTGTGGCTGAATGCATTTAAAAATTCAATAAGAATTTTGCTTATCATACTATTATGATGAAAAGAACAAAAACAATCTCGAGGTTAGTCCATTTTTTTATAATATCTATTTGGAATTATCAATTATTACTCTTTGTTGATCTAATATGAATTTATAAACGTGTATGCAGCTGACTAGTGGGACTCATATGGATATGAATGTCCCAAGCTAAATAAAAAAAATGCATTAGAATTTTAAGTCTAACATGTATCTCCTTTGGTTGTTAGTGAAATTGGAGTGTTTTTAAGATGTTAAGCTATTAGCTTTTTATATTTTTAGTTTGATTTATCTAAAATCTAATCATCTTACTAAAATTTTTTATTTTGTATAACATATTCATAAAAAATAAGAGAAACCTCTTACACCTAAAAAAAATGATTGATCTAGTTTTTGTGATGTATAAAGGAAAATTGAATCAAAGATGGGGGGAACAGTGACTAAACTAAAAGGTTCAATTATCTTAGAAGAGTAATCCTCTAATGATGAATGGATTACAAAGATAAAGGACCCTTCTCTTGTTACAGATGGATCATGGTTAAATATTCTTGATAGAGCAAGAAGGGGACATATTAGAGAAGATGTGAGGAAAGGAGATGAAAGCACCGATGAAGAAGGTAATCTATGTTTTCATACTTTTCCTTGAATTGTTAAATGCTTCAGTCTTATAATGTTACATATATACATATATATATATATATATGAGAATATGAAATTTCATGAACTAATTGATAATGGAGATGATACAACATATATTGCCTCTAATGAAGGTAATAATTTAGATGATTTTGACACAAGTGTTCATAAATGAGGATGACACAACAACAATTGGTACTACTAGTAAGAACACTAAAGTTGGAAGCAAAGATGTAGATGGTGATAAGGATCATGATGGTTATGAATGATAATGGTTGTACCATTCAATTTAATTTGCACTTTCCTCTTATGTCTCTTTCGTTTATGTTGCTAACTTGCGACAAACTTGATAATTTGTGAAATTATTTTGGTAATTTAGGAAGCTTGTTTGTTATTTATTAGAACTATTTTTTTTACTATTTAACTAGAAGTTTTTGGTGTTATTCAACTTCAAATATGCATAATTTAGAAAATACGAGTCTTACAAGATAATATTTTTATCATTTAAGTAGGATTATACAATCCTACGATCCAATCCTACGACCCCCTATCGATCATGCATCGGACTCAAATCCAGACAACATTGACTGAATTAGTGTTGATATTGTTTTGTAATATCCCAAAACCCTAATTTAGGAATTAATAATAAAATAGGAATTAATAGGTGAGTTTTAACTAAATATACTATTTTAATAAAATAGTGTTATTATAATAAAAATAATTAAAGCAAAAAAGGAGGAAAATAATGTAAGAATCAAATTAGTGTGGTTTAGAATAATTTACTAAACTAAAATATATTTTAAGAAAATTATAACAATAATTTCTAAATTAATAAAAAATTTATTTATTTATTTTTATTAATTTTATTATTCTCAAAAAAAATTAAATTCCAATAACCTCATTTTTCTTTTTCTTTTTCTTTTTCTTTTCCCTTTTTCTCTCTTTTTATTCCTTTTTTTTTCTTCTTTCATCGTCAACCTGGGCCATTGTAATACCCCTAAATTTACTACTAAAAATTTTCGTTTTATGCATAAGTGTGTAATCAAATAGTTATGTGTTACCGCCGTAATTGACATAAGTTTGGCTTATCCCACCATCCTTACGTCAATCATAAGGTAAAATGATTAGAAAATTTAAAACATGATACAAAGAGACAAAATAATATCAAATGATTACGTCAATATCTCTTAGAGTAAAATACTCCTAAGCCAATATCTCAATCAGAGCATGTTTTGACTATAAGCTTCGACTAGCACAAGAGTAAGTTCTAGTAATCTCTATAGTCCATTACAAGATCTATGGAAAATAATTTGATTAAAGCAATTAAACATATATGAGGTTTACAAAGAAAAATTTTGAAGCCAAGAAATAGTAGATGATTTTGTGTAAATTCGCTCAGAAAAAGAAGGTACATATGGTTCAAAAGCTCACTAAGGAATGCGACGAATCTCAACATGCCATGTCGGTGATTAGATAATCATACATGTTCTTTCTCCATTCACATTTAGGCACATAGATATGTGTTCCCTATATCAAAATTAACACAAAAAATCTCCACTTACTTTATCTCAATTTCATGATCATCTTTTCGTTATATTTCAAAGATATATTCCTCATTGACTAATTAAGGATTCTTACGACTCTAAAAACACTAAACACTCTAATCAAAATCTAAAAAAAAAATTTCAAAATTTTTTTTTCCATATACATAAAACACATGCACCCCCACACTTAAATCACACATTGTCCTCAATGTGTAAACAACTAAGGAAACATGAAATTTAATGTATGGAGAAAATAAATAAATAAATAAATAAATAAAGGATAGAAAACTCCCTTATGACATTGGGTTGCCTCCCAAGTAGCGCTTGTTTTTATGTCTTCAGCCTGACATGATCTCGGTTTACTCCTTCAAGGTGGAAACGTCCACTTGAGAGCTGCTTCACCAAATCCTTCCTCGTGATGATCATCTTTATCCTGCAAGGAAGAAAAAGACAAAATATTAGATTTAATGAAAGATTTGATCCAGCAAGAATGTAACTTACCTAGCATGGAGTTTAAACAGGTGTGTAAAGAGAGAATGTTTTGCCCAATGTCCATGTACGGTAATCTCTCTATCGAAGGAACATATTTTCCCATCTTAAAATCTTTAAACACATCCTTCCAATATAACCTCTCCTTTAGAGCATCACGCTTCTTATTAAATGTATCCAAGATGATTTGATTACTCTCTTCACTCTTGGATCCATATAACCTGCTACAAGAGGAAAAACAAGGAGTGTGGTTAGCATAAATAAAATCAAAGTGGTTCAAAGTCTTACCTTGTGTCTCATGGTCATCTCCAAGCAAAAGTGGGGAATAAATGTTCAAAGATGGTATATAGTAGGTGAAAGTGATAGTCCTGTCATCCATATACTTCTCTTTGTTCACTTGATCCTCATTTTGATGAGATTCTTCTTCTACTTTTACAAGCTCTTCTTCCACTTGATCTTGCTTTTCAATGT
This sequence comes from Tamarix chinensis, assembly GCA_030549775.1. NCBI lineage: Eukaryota > Viridiplantae > Streptophyta > Magnoliopsida > Caryophyllales > Tamaricaceae > Tamarix > Tamarix chinensis. Next base: position 55,647,726 of record CM060177.1, on the reverse strand, counting down.
TCTCTATGGGAACCTCCTCAACTAGCTCATCCTTACATTCGGATATGGAATCATCATACTCATAACTCTCATTTGAATTTGGAATTGAAGTACTAGAGAGCTCTTCTTGTGCTTGTGATTGATTCATCAGGTTGACTATATCACCCATTTTCTCCTCTATCACTGACACCCTTTCATTTTGTCTAATTTGACTTTGCATCAATTGATGTAGGCTGTTTGCCAACTGTTTTTGATCATTTATCAGTTCTTCAAGAAGCTTATCCATTTTTTCTGAACTTGAGGGTTCCGAAACTAGAGAAGATTCTTGTTGAGGATATTGATAATATTTTGAAGCTTCATATTCACGCGTGTAAGGGTTTTGATATGGCACTTGATACTGATCATTCATCTCCCATCCAAAGGTGGGTTGATGCCTCATTCCCGAATAGTATGTGCTTGTATAGGGATCATGTCCTTGAAAACCATTGAAAGACTGAGCATCGGATTGTGTCCATCCTCCTCCTCTCATAGCTTGTTCATGGTAAGCATATGGATTTCCTTGCGTATGACACACTCCACTTGTATTATTAACTCCAGTAGCTTCAGCTACCTGCAAAACAAGAGTGGAGAATAGGTGAAGTCTATCATCAAAATTGCTTAAACTTACCTCATTTACTCTTGAATTAAGATTCATGCCAATTTGTCCATAACCCAAGGATCCTCTCATAGCCACCTGAAAATACTAACACTTCAAAGGAAAAGGTTAAGAGCAAAACAAAACACACCAAAAATCCTAAGAAAATCTAAAACAAAACTAAAAGAAAAAATACAAAAACACTAAAAATAAAAACACACTAAAAATAATAGCAAAATAAAGGTGAAGTTATCAATCCCCGGCAACGGCGCCAAAAATTGGTGTGACCATAGCCGGCACGCAATTTAAACCCTCTTTTGTCAATTGTAGCACTGGTAAATAAGGGTATCGTTCTAGCCGGGGATTGAGAGGGTTCACCTCTATCTAATTAGCTTAAAAATAATTAAAAATGAAAAATAAAAATCCTAAATAACACAGAATAAATAAATAATAAAAAATACTAATGGGGGTTTATCAAAATAAAAATAATAAAATAATAAAAGGAATAAATAAAATAAACTAATAATGAAAATAATAGGAAACCGCAGATATGAGAAATATGTTAGGAAAATAAAAATCCACCACTAGACTAGGTTGTAATATAATATTTATTTCTAAGTCATCTTTTAATCTTGAGAATGAGATCGACCAAGTTGCACACCAAAAGCAGGTCTATACACCTTATATTACTTCCCTTAATTAAATTAATACGACAAAGCGTCAATATTAACCCTATTAAATACTAGAAGTATAGCAGCAACAAGCGGCTCCTATATTTAACTAGATTTAATGCATTAAGTGTAAGTGGAAGGCTGTCAATCTAAGTACCCAAACTAGCACAAAAAGCATGTCTAGCTGTATTTCCTTTCCTTGACCCACACGTATCGAAACATTTTACCACTTCAGTTAGAATCACAAAACGATTAGGTGAATTGCTATCTAACCTAGCTGCAATTTATACATATAAATTATAGTATATTTAGATGGCCACCTAGCAAGCAATTAATCCTACATATTGTCACTTATGAGGTACCAGAACAAGGCATGCACCAAATAAACTATACTTGACAGAATTATACATATAAACGATAGCAATTAATATAGAGTCAAGAAAAAATCTCACGAAACAAAGAAAATAAAATTATAATTCAAATTCTAATCCAGGGTTTCAAATTATTCCCTAACAATAAATAATCAGCCACTCATAATTAAAGAATTAATTACACAGAAATATATATATAAAATATAAATTAAAAATAAGAGAAAGAAATAACTGGAATTAATTTTGGATTAAAGATCAAGAATTTATTCAGATAAAAATTAATTTTATCTGAAATAAATTCTACCGGTTGTAAAATCTTCCCCTAATTTTTCTTCTCTCTCGGCACCTCAATTTCCGTGTAAAAATTCTTTTCTTTTCTTTTTTCTTCGGCTAACGGCTGACGGCGCTGAGAGCTGACGCTCTGCCTGGTACCGTTCGCCTCGATTCCCGTGCCTCTGCGCCTATTTTCCCGTCTCTCTCTCTCTGCGTCGTCTCACAGAGCCTGTGAAGGCTCTCGACCGCACTCGTGACGTGCCCTTCCCGAGCCTGCTGCTCTCCTCAGCGTTGAGCCTTGACGGCTCTCGCTTCCTCTGCGTCCCCGCCTATTAATGCAACTGCCTCCCTGCCTCTCGCGTTTCTCTTCTTTTTATAATTTAATTTTGCTGCCTCCTTTCCACGTCAGCCCTCGTGCCCTTCGTTTCGTCATTCGGCTCCATTTGGTTTCGTCTGTTTGTTTCAGTTTTCCCTGGCCTTTGGGCCTTCGACCTTTGGCCGTTGGTCCAAAGGTCAAATTTCTTTTTTTTATTATTTTCTTTTATTTAAAAAAATAATACCTGCAAAATAAAATTAAAAAAATATTAATAAATAATATTTTATTCTAAATTTACTTAATTTATATCATTTTAGCTCAAATAATAAAATTTATGCAATTTTTACCACTTAAGCATAAAACAATAATTATTCCCCTATATTAGTTAAATAAATTACCAAAAACTAAGATTATAAGGGCATAAAATGTGTCAAAATATGAACTCATCACAGTCTGAAGCACATTTTGGGGACAACACACCTGAGATACTATTATTATCTTGTGGAACAGACTCAACACCTCGTACCTGACTCACGTAATCTTTCATTTTAAATGATTAGTATCTTTCCATTTATAATTTATCTCTTAATCGTATTTTCATTCATGTTGGGTATGGGGCTCCACTATTCTTAATCCAGTGGAACGAACTGATGCACCTATGAGGGAAAACATACCAGAGCCACTATTATTATTCAATGGAATGGACCCATATAAATACCTCAAACTGACTCACATGACATTTCACTTTAAATGATTAGTACCTTATTCAGAGTTGATTGTATATTATCATGCTGAACTCATATAAATGCACAAGACATACAATTAGACAACATAAGTATGATCACATAATTATCCTCAAATGATCATAATACCCTCAGGGTAATCAAGACAATCATATTCTTTCAAAGACTTTAAAAACCCAATATTAATACATATAAATTTCCAATCATTATCTAAAGTACATGTCCTTAGTTTCCTATAGATATCCTGTAACCCAATTACGTACTTACATAATTTCATTACTCTCAAGAATATCATTTCATAGCATTTCCATAAATAAATTATTCAATACAATATACTCAACACAAAAGCATATACAAGAATACAAGTATCATATAAATCCATAGTTATGACATGTATCCTTACCAATAAGGATACTGGGCTCTATGCACGCAAATCCTATTCCTCCTCTGAGATCACTGGGAGATCACCTATGAAAAATAAGATAAAAATAAGATTATGATTGAAGATTAAAATTGAGATGGAATTTAAGGTAGAGGAGGGTAAAAATAGAATTAGCCAAAGTCAAATGGAAGCTTGAATTGTATGGAATTGTAGAGGAATGTGTGGTGGAGCTATGGTTAAATTTTGGTGGTGTTTGGACAAGATTTAGGGTAAAAATAGGGGTGTGGGCCAAAAAAGAAGTTGCACGGTCGTGCAACAACAGTGTACAATAGGTCGAGAGAGAAAAAAACGCACGGTCTGGTGGTGCAAAAGTTGTATGGCTATACAACACCAATCTGAGATAAAAAAAAATGCACGGTCAAGCAGTACAAGAGTTGTATGGCTGTGTAGCAAGAAATTTAAGTGTTTCAAGGTCGTACAACAGGCGATATATAGGTCATGCACTCTGCAACACTACAACGAATGATGGGAAGAAGAAAAAAAGAGGCGGTGGTCGGCGGCGATGGTGGTCGATGGCAAGGGGGAAGGTTAGGACAACCTTGGTGGTTGATCCACAGGCCAAATGGCAGCGAGTGGTGGCCAAGGTTGTGCTTGGTGGTGGATTGGGTGGTGCGAATGCCAAAAACAAAGAAAGAAGGAGGAAGGAGAAGAAGGTCGGGGAGGTGATGGATGACACTAAAATGGAGGGATGGAGGGGTATATATGTACTAGTATGGTGACATGCCGAGGAGAATGGTAGAGGAGGTGACAACAACGATGATGACAATTGGCAGAGAAGAAGAAAAGAAAAGGCTAGGGGTGATGGTGATGGTTGAAATTGATGGAGATCAGGCAGAGGCACAAGGGGTGATGATGATGACACACAAAGGAGACGTGCACGGGAGAGGAAATCTGTAATCTCCTAAAATTTTAGAAAACCTATAATTTAATAAATAGCTTTTATTTGAAATAAATTATCTTTTAAAATTATTTAGTTCAATTATTTAATGGATTCATGAGTACATAAATTGGGATAGAAATATTTGATAAATTAAAATAACTATTTTGTTATTCTATTATACCCTTTTTATTTAAATAATTTTTCAAACTATTATTTTACTAAAAAATTTCTTTTTAAGCCAAAATATTAAATTATACTTAATTAAATTATTAAATTAGATAAATTATCAAAAATATTACATTTTATTATTTTATAAATTAAATTATTTTGTTCCCCTATTTTTTTCTTTTCCCTTTTCCCCTTTTTCCTTTTCTTTCTCCCTTTTCTCCATTCTTCCTTTTCCCTTTTTCCTAGCTTTGGGCTGCCAGGCCAGCCTCTTCCTCTCCCCCGCCTAGGCCATAAGCCCGTTCTCCCCCCCCCCTATATGCACTAGCCGACCCAGCCCCCCTCCTTTCCTTCCTTCCTTTCTCCCCCTAGACCGGGTCGGCCCAACCCTGCTTTTTTTTTCTTTCCTTCGCCGGCCCGGTGCTCCCCCTTCCCTTTATTTCTTCTTCTTCCACACCCCGTCCAACGCCTCGACTCAGCTCCCTAACCTATCATCATCGACCAGGTCTGCTACCTCAAGCACACCGACCACCGCCTCCTGCAACCACTGCCATCACATGTAACTCTCTCTCTCTCTCACCTATCTTTTTTCACTGGTGTGGTCGTAGCCCGCATGTAATTTAAACCCTCTTGTTGTTAATTGTAGCATTGGTAAATAAGGGTATCGTTCTAGGACGGGGATTGAGATGTCTCACCTCTATTTTAACAAGCTTAAACTAAAAATAAAAATAAAAATCCTAAATACCACAAAATAAATAAATAAATAAAATACTAATGGGGGTTATAAAAATAAAAATAATAAAAGGAATAAATAAAATAAATTAAACTAATAAAAATAATGGGAAACCACAGATATGATAAAGATGCTAGGGAAATAAAAATCCACCACTAGATTAGGTCAAAATATAATATTTATTTGTAAGTCATATTTTAATCATGAGAATGAGATCGACCAAGTTGTATACCAAAAGCAAGTCCATACACCTTATATTACTTCCCTTAATTAATTAATACGACAAAGCGTCAATATTAACCCTAATAAATACTAGCAGTATAGCAGCAACAAGCGGCCCCTATATTTAACTAGATTTAATGCATTAAGTATAATTGGAAGGCTTTCGATCTACGTACCCAAACTAGTACACAAAGCATGTCTAGCTGTATTTCCTTTCCTTGACCCACACGTATCTAAACGTTTTACTACTTCAGTTAGAACCACAAAACTATTAGGTTAATTGTTATCTAACCTAGCTGCAATTTATATATATAAATTCTAGTATATTTATATGGCCACCTAGCAGGTAAATAATCCTACATACTGTCACTTATGAGGAAACCAGAACAAGGCATGCAAAAAATAAATTGTACTCGACAGAATTATATATATAAATAATAGCAATTAAAATAGAATCAAGAAATAATCTCATGAAACAAAGAAAATAAAATCATAATTCAAACCCTAATCTAGGGTTTCAATTTATTCCCTACCAATAAATAATCAGCCAGCCATAATTATAGAATTAATTACACAGAAATATATATCTAAAATATAAAAGAAACATAGAGAAAGAAATAACCGAAATTAATTATAAATAAAAGATCAAGAATTTATTCACATAAAAATTAATTTTATCTGAAATAAATTCTACCGGTATAAATTCTTCCCTCTTATTTTCTCTTTTCTTTGCCTTGGGTTTCCATGCACTTAATTTCTTTTTCTTTTTCTTTTTCCTTCTGGCCGACGGCTGACGAGGCTGAAGGTTGTTGTTCTTCTCCTTGAAATCTATACGGTTCTCGTCCTTCGTTGTTCGTGCATCCTTTCTTCTATTTCCTTTTTTTTCTTTTCTACAGCTCTCTACCCTTTTTTCTCTATGGCTCTGCCGCACTTCTCCTCCACCCCGTCTCTACCGAGCCTCCTGACGACTCTCTCTCTTCTCTTAATTAAAGCGGCTCTACCGCCCTCCTGCTCCTACTCGGCACTACTGAGCCTCTTGACGGCTCTCTCTCTTTTCCGCGTCCCGTCTCATCTTTCTTCAGCAGCTTTATCGCTTTATATCTTTTTGTGTGGCCCTCTCCTTTCTTTTTCTTTCCACGTCTGCCACTGCAACTCTCCACGTCAGCCCTCATTTTATTTTATTTTTTTTCCTTCTTTGAGTCTGTGCGGCTCGTTTGGTTTCTTGTTCCAGGCCTTTGGGGCTTCGGCTCTTGGGTCGTTGGTCCAAAGGTCCAATTTATTTTTTTTTCTTTAAAAAATAATAATACCTGTAAAATAAAATTAAATAAATATTAATAAATAATATTATATTCTAAATTTACTTAATTTATATCATTTTAGCTTAAATAATAACATTTATGCAATTATTACCACTTAAGCATAAAATCATAATTATTCACCTATATTAGTTAAATAAAATACTAAAAACTAAGATTATAAGGGTATAAAATGTGTCAAAATATGAACTTGTCATTCACCATTATGGAACCGGGCAGCCATGCACCCCTTCCCACATGGCCAACCTTTCCTTTCCTTTGTCACCCTCTCCCTACCACCCTACGACCCCCCTGCCACCCTAAACTCCGCCACCCGATCAGCCACATATCCCCTTACCCTCCCTCTTATTTTTCTTCTCCCCTTCAACCTTTTTTTGCCCCATCTTTCGAGCCCCTTACACCCCCTGACCTCCTCTTTCTCTCATTTTCTTCCTCTCCATCTTTTCCCCCTATTTTGTGCACCACCGTCCCTCTACAGCTTTCTCCGCCACACCCACAGCCTGCAGTGCCCCTTGCCACCTCATACTACCGCCCCAAACCACCACTATACCCCTCGAGCTCCTGCAGTCCCTCCTTCCTCCCCCCATATTTTTTCTCTTCTTTTTCTCCCTTCTCAGTAGCCCCCTGCAACCCCACCGTTTGCCGTCGTCTAGCCACCTCTACCGCCACTGAAACTACTATTCAACTCCTTACAAACTCCTCTAGCACCCCTACACCTTCTTTTCCCGAAAACAGCCCCTTCACCCCTCCATTTTTCCCCTCACTTTTCCTTCCTTCTCGGCCACGCCTAGCCTGACAACCATCTTCGCCTCCTCCGCTGCCCTTGGCCGCCAATAACCCATCCCCAGCCACCACCTATACACCCTCTTCCCTCCTGCACCCTTCCCTTGTCTCCAATCCTCCCCTCTACCTTCTTTCCTAGCCTAAAAACCCCAACCCGAAAAACACCCCTTCCCCCTTCTACCCCTACCTTTAACCCTTTTTCCCCATCGACCTTCATGTGGCTCACGTTACTCATGCAGCGTAAGTTCCACATTATTTTGGGATTTTTTGTGTTTAATTATTGAGGTATATTAATAGTTAAGTAAAGTGTCATTAATTAATTTTTTTTATATAAAGTTGTATCCTCTTAATTTCTTACTCCTAATATAATAATTATTGACATTATTTTTAGGTTTTGATTTTGCTATTTAAAGCTTGAATCTTTAACCGAAATATAGCTAAGATTCGATTTTTGTGGGAATTAAGGTAATCGTTAAACCCCACTTAAATGCATGAATATGCGTATGTTAGCACATTAGGATTTTTAATATGTTATCATGCTTGATATTTGTGGTTTAATATAATATATATATTTACTTGTACTGATTGATAAAAAGGAAAGTATGCTAGTTTATATGCCACGTGTGGAAATTTTGCTTAAGGGAAGAGCTTGATTATTAATGAAAGTGTTAAGTACTTATCCACGTCACATTATGTTATTGTGACCATTTATGCTTGAATAATATTATTGTAAGCCTAGGGGCATTTTAGTAATATTTCTTGTGCAAGAATGTGGCCTAATATGTGTGGGTGCTAATAAGTTTTATATTAAAATATAATAGTTGGTGGAGTTAGATATTGTTAAAGGAGTGTTAATATTATCATTCCATGTAGTAATGTTGATTTAATAAAAGTGGTGTAATAAGGGGGTAAGAACGGTAATTTTGGAAGTAAAGAGGAAGATGGTAATTTTTCAAGTAAAGGGGTATTATGGTAATTTGGGAGTAAAGGGTAAATTGGTAATTTCGGAAGTAAGGGGGTAAAGTGGTAATTTATAAGTGAAAAGGGTAAGATGGTAATTTGAAAAAGGGTAAATTGGTAATTTTGGAAGTAAGGGGGTATATTGGTAATTTTTGAAGTAAAGGGGCAAAATGGTAATTTTGTGAATAAAGGGTAAAACAATAATTAAAGGGTAAATTAATAATTTCATAATTAAAGGGCAAAATGGTAATGTCATAATTAAAGGGCAAAATGGTAATTTTGTGAATAAAGGATGTTATGGTAAATTTTGAAAGTTAAGGGGGTAAAATGGTGAAGTTAAAATTAAAAGGGAAAAATGTTAATGTTGTAAATAAAAGGGGTAAAGTGGAAAATGGAAAGGAGTAACTTGGTAATTACGATAATAGAGAAGGGCAATTTGGTAATTTAAATAACTAAAGGGTAATTTGGTAAATTTGATAATGGAGAAGGGTAGTTTGGTAATTATAATCATATAAATGGGTAATTTGATAATTTAACCAACTAGAAGCTAATTTGGTAATTATGATAATAGAGAATGGTAATTAGGTAATTAACCAAATAAAGGAAAATTTTGGTAATTAGGATAATGAAGAAGGGAAATTTGGTAATTTGACCAACTAATGGGTAATTTGTTAATTATAATAAAGGAAATGGGCAAATTGGTAATCTAATCAACCAAATGGGAAATATATTAAGTGTAACAATTACGAAGGGTGATTAGTGGCATAATAAATGTGGGAGATAGCTCGGTAACCTAAACCAAGTAAGGGTGTAGCCAAGGCCGAGTGTGTGTTATATGTCCTACATGCCATGGATGTCCTATATAATTTTATGTCGTGTTCTATATGATATTATCTTAATTGTTTCATGTGTGATGCGGCTTGGATCAGAGGTATGTTCATGTGCCCTCTTTTGGTATGTGCTAATATGGATATGTTATAAGTTACGATGTGATGTGATGTAGCCCTTTAGAACATGCATGCTAGGATAATTAATGTGGTGATGTGGGATGGAGGCATGAAAAAGAGAAATGGGAGAGAAAGATAACCAAGGGGAAGTAAGTTGGCTAACGTAGGTAAGGATGACCTAAATAATCTATAATCCATGAGTGGATGAGAAAAAGGGGACATAAATAAAATGAAAGAGTGGGAGAATTGAGGGTTTGCATGGGATGGTTAGATTCCACATGGGGGAAAACTTTACGTATGGAAAGTTGCCTCAGGACGTGAGGAAGGTAATAGTAGTGTCGTTTGGGTGTTTGGGGGCTTCGGGCAAAAAATAGTACGCGGGACAGTATAAGGGTGTGTAGGAGACCAAGCTAGGGTTGGGAGGATACCCCAATATGAGGAGGTGGAAAAAGAAGAAGAAAATAATAAAAATAAACGATAATGAGTGGGGTAGAAAGTGAGGGTTGGATCTAAGGGTCGTGATGTGTAAGGTGTTGAAATAGTTTGGGATGTGTAAGGTAGAGAAGGATGGGCCACATAGGCGAAGATTAGGGTTTCTGGAGAAAATCCTAGAGTAAGGCGGTGAGTGGTCTTGACCCACACACTTAGGAGTCGGGCTCCCGGTGTGAGAGAGTGGATTAAGGGAAGGATGTCGGGGCGAGTTAGGAGGTGTAGAAGTCTTATGATATGGGACGGGCCCTCCTGGGAGGATAAGTGTGAATATAGTTAGCCATATATGTCAAGGGTGAAATACTTTCGATTAAGATATGATTAAGACACTAATTACTTAGAGAGGAAGATATTGAGCCAGACCCAGACCGGTCCACCGGCGAATAATAGTGGCCAGGGCCGGGGTGCCCTACATGACCGGTCCACCGGCGAATAATAGTGGTCAGGTGCATTTTGCCCTGCATGACCGTTCCACTGGCTATAATAGTGGGGGATTCTGTGCTCAACAAACCAAACGTAAAAACAATAAGACATGGGGAAGACACTAATTACTTACAGTGGAACACCTTCTGAGTCGGGGCCAGACCGGTCCACTGGCAAATAATACTGGCCAGAAGCGTTTTGCCATGCATGACTGGTCCACTAGCAAATAATAGTGGCAATGAGCATTTTGCCCTGTATGACCATTTCACCAGCTATAATAGTGGGGTTCCCGCACTCACATGGACATTTATAATCTGAGATGATTAATTAATGATGGACTAATGGCCTTAAGGCCCTAAAAGTATCGATTGTTCATGATGGCCTATTAACATTTGGTTGACTTGTTAAGTATGCGAATGCGCGAAAGTGAATATTACCTATGCACCATTAATATCCGATTGACTTGTCAAGTATGTGAATATACGAATCTAAATATTATGTTTATACCTGTCGTTATGTATGGATATAGTAGTATATCATGTGCTACATTACGTGCCTAATTTTAAGTATTTTTTTAAAGGGTTACTCAGTACCGTAGTACTAAATGGTTCCATTCATGGGGCCCCTGCCTATTCAATGGGCAGTGTCCCCTGCATGTCCTTTTTAGGCTCTATTCAAGTGGGCCTCGGGAAAGAGAGTAAGGAACTATCAGGAACCGTTAGGTTTTTTTTCTGTCTCCTTTAAATTAATAATTTCAATGTATTCATTGTTTTGTAATCACCACTTGATGGATTATATTTACTTGCGCTACTTTGATTTAATTATTAGTTGAGTTTCTCGTAATTTGTATCTTTCTCCTTTAGCCTTAGCACTTGGTACTAGAACAGTATGAATGAACCGGTCTGGTACTAAGTGTGGCGGTAATATCCCCAAAATTCACGGTTTGTTATTTTGCTTCCGCTAATTTTCTTTTAATTAAATGAAAATTTTTAGTAGTGAACTTTGGGGGTGTTACAAAAGCACAAAGTGTGATGGTGATGACGGGAAAAACATAGCAGCAGCAGGAAGAAGAAGAGAGAAGAAGGAAGAAGAAAAGTAGTAGGGGAAGTGATGGTGGTGCATGGGGTGTGCAGGGGAAGAGAAGAAGAATAAGAAGAAGGTAGGCACATGGGTAGCAGGGATGATGGCGTCATGGTGCATGTGGGAGACAAGGTGATAGGGGTGGTGTAGAGGAACCAAACTCCTTCACGCCACAAAATCGGCGTAAGAGAAGAAGGAAAACGAAAATAAAAGGGAAGAAGAGTGAATAAAGGAAGGAAAGAAAAGGCAAAAAGAGAGAAGGGTTAGCGGATTAGGATTAGATTAGGTGATTTCGAATTAGCCAAGTAATTTAGATTTGTAGAATTTTTAGCTGATTTTGATTTTGGTTTACGAATTACGATTTATCCAAGTTAAGATTTCGGTTTCAGTTAAAGTTTTAGGATTAAAAAAATTGGTTAAAGCTAAAAATAAGATTTATAGATATTAGAATCAAATCAGGGCGTTAAAAATATGGGATTAGGCTAAGCAGATTTTTGGGGTATTACAGCCATGCCCACCACTGCCCCAACCTTCTCCCTCTCCCCCCTCCTCTCCTTCCTTCCTAGAGCAACCCAACCCTTTTTTTTCCTTTTTCCCCTAATGCAGCCCAAGCCGCCCTGCCCCATCCTTCCTTTTTTTCTCCCTTGTTTTTTCTCTTTCTTCCCCTTTTCCCCTCATCTTCTACCTTCCCCCTCCCCAATCAGATGGCAAGCATAGGTACTTCGCAGCCAGGGCTCTTCCTCTCCCCTCACCTTCCCTTTATCCTAAGCTACAGGGCATGCAACTGGCACTTCCCTACACTGGTCCCGCCCCTTTGCAGTCCCAACACCTCACCTAACCTCTACAAACCTACCTCAAAAACCTAACTCTGCTCCCTATGAACCTACACCATCATAGACCTACACTAGCCTACCACCATCACCTGGCAGCCACCTGCTCCCCCCACTTCCATGTCCTCAATACCCCTTATCTTCTTCCCCTCCCCTACACCTATAAAAGCTATCCCTCACCCTTCTTATTCTCTCTTTTTTTTCTGCCCAGAATTTCCCCTACCTCCTTCTCCCATCACCCCTTCAGACACAGCCACTGTAACACCTCAAAATTCACTAAATTTTTTTTTTAAAGTGGAAGTAATTAAAATAGAAATACTTAAAACCCATGAATTCTGGGGATGTTACCGCCACACTTAGTACCAAACCGGTTCTCTCCGACCGTTTCAGTACCAAGTGCTAAGGCTAAGAAAAGATTTACATTAAACTCAACCAACATTCATAAAGGACTCAAAAGATCATGCGTTAAAAATCAGAGTACGCATAAACATTTATGAACTATAATAAGATAGAAATCAAAGTGCGAAATCAAAGAGGATAAATACTCAATACAAGGTAATAAATCAAAGAGGCTAAATTCGATACAAAAAAAATAATAAAAGGAAATAGAATCACATAAATGTTGAAATATGGCCACAACTCTCTCGAACCTTGAGCCAAACATGCTCAACACTCAGCCCCGACTGATGTCTCGCCGACCTGCATAAAGTCAGAAGGGCATACTACTTGTGGGATTGAGCAACACCCATGAAAAGGGTGATCAGTACGCTACGTACTGAATAAGGTAACCGAACACTAAGGCCAACACATAAGCACATAATCCATGCAGAATAATAACAGGGCATAATCACCAACACAATAACATAAAGGCCAATGAACGATCAGGTGAAAATACTAAGATCCTATATAGTTTAGATTAATTACTTCATTAATCCTTTATCAAAATATTTTCACACCATACTCTTTATCAAGTCCATACGATTACGAGAACCCCACTATTTTGCCGGTGGATCGGTCTCCAGGGCACTCTGGCTCCTAGCCACTATTATAGCCGGTGGATCGGTCACTTAGGGTACATACCCTACCACTATTATATGCCGGTGGATCGGTCTGGCCCCTTCTCGCACGGTGTTCCACTGTAAGTAATAAGTACCTTCCCACTTATTAACAACATATATAGTTTGGTTCGTTAAGCTCAGGATCCCCCACTATTTTAGCCGGTGGATCGGTCACTAGGGTAACATACCCTACCACTATTAAGCCGGTGGATCGATCTCCAAGTTACCATAGTACCTGGCCACTATTATGCCAGTGGATCGGTCTGGGCCTGGCTCAACATCTTCCACTTTACGTGATTAATGTCTTAAGTATATTATTCGGACAATTTAACCCTAGACATGCATGAACCACTCCTTTAACACATATCCTCCAAATCCACTCCACATCTCACTCTAGGGTTTTATCCCGAAACCCTAATTTAGATTTCAGTGGCCAATCTTACTCCACCTCACACAACCCAAATCATTTTAACACCCCACATACCTCAACTCATAAATACCATCCTCATAATTACACTTTAATTACCAAGTACACATGATACAACAAAAACCCTAAGCAGCCACACCAAACCCTAATCAACCACCACAAACCATAATTAACCACTCCAAACCCTATTTAACCATAACAATCATAATTAGCCATTCCAAACCTTAATTAACCTCAACAATTCACAATTAGCCACTCCAAACCCTAGCTTCGTCTCCTACGTACCCAGATAATGTTCCACGTATTATTTTCCATCCAAAGTGTTTAACTACCCAAACAACGCTTACATTACCTTCCTTACATCCCAAATTAACTTTTCATACGTAAATTTTACTCCCATGTAGACTTTACACATCCCATGCGACCATTCGAAATTTTCATGCAAACCCTAAATTCCATGCAATCATTAACTCCCATACAAAACCCTAATGCCACCATGCAAACCCTAATACTTCCATACAACCATAAATACCACCATACAAACCCTAATACCACCATACGACCATTAATACCGCCATGCAAACCATAGATTCTGTCATACAAAACCCTAAATTCAATCCACACAAAACCAAAGATTCACCCATACCAAACCTAAATTCAAACCATATAAAACCTAAAGATTTGTCCATACCAAACCCTAAATTCAATCCATACCAACCAAATATTCATCCTTACCAAACCCAAGATTCAAATCACATAAAATCGAAGATTCATCCTTACCTCACAATTGATTAGATTCTCCCACATAAAATCATAAATTAGAATCTCCCAAGAAAAACCATAAATTGGATTCCCCCAAACAAAACATAAAGTAGATTCTCCCAATCAAATCATAAATTAGATTCTCCCAAACACACCATAAATTTGATTCTCCCATATAACATCATAAATTACATTCTCCCAAATAAAACCATATATTATATTCTCCGCATAAAACCATAAATTATATTCTTCCACATAAAACCATACATTAGATTATTCCTTATAAAACCATAAAATTAGGTCAACTCACTTCCCTTAGTCAACTTCTTTCCCCATTCTCCTTTTTCATCCTTTCTCCCACACAACCACATCAACATCCTCACATGCATGTCTTACAAGGTCACGACACATATCATCACATACACTTAGCACACATGCCATACCAAAAACATACTTCAACTCCATGTCATACCATATACGAAATAATTAATAATCATAAACATAGAATGCATAGCATATGAAGCACATAATGCATATAAGCACACAATGGCCTTAGTAAACCCTTACCTGAAACGACACCGGTCTTGGAGCACGCTCCTACGCCTCCTTAAGGTTTTGACCAAATAACAACATACTAATACAAATAACATTAATAAAATTCTAACTTTGCTAAAGATATAGAAATAACAGAAATATTATAAAGGTTGATAATATAGGGTTAAATACTTTACCCTAATAATAATAATGATACTAAAATAATATCAATGAGAATATAAATAAGAATAATAATAGTAACAATAATAATAACAATAAAAAGGACATTATTCAAAAATAAGGTGAAATAAATGCTTCGGCCCCTTTTCCAAGATAATACTAATAATAAAATAAATAATCAAATTTAGTAGTAATAATAATAATAATAATAATAATAACAAATTTAGTAGTAGTAGTAGTAGTACTAGTAATAATAATAATAATATATATATATATATACTTATAATATAAAAGGAAATAGTGCTAAAAATGATAATATATTAGTAATAATGTTAAAAATTCTAATAATAGTAATAAAAGGCAAAAGCTGCGAGGCTTAATTAAAAATTTAGGTTTCTACGCCTCCTGAAATAATTACACTATTAAATAATTAATTACACTAATAATAATAATATTAATTATATTATTAATAATAATAGTAAACATGTACTAATTCTATTAAATAACTAAAATTCGAGAATGATAGTTTTTCTAACTCAAGAATACTCCCAAACCTGTAAAGAAGATTTAACCATTAGATTAAAGTTGATAACAATAATAATGATAATTATAATAATAATAATTAGAATCGAATTAACATTAAAAATTAGGATAAAAGCATAATAATTATCAATAAATCAAAAGTAAGTGTTTAAAAGGTCTAGGGTTTCACCTTGAGTTGGAGGGTATGGGTGGAACCGGCAGTGGTTCCAGGAGGTAGCCGAAAAATGGATCTAAGAGAGGTAAAGATGAAGAAAAAGAGGGAATAGGAAAGGAGAAAAATAAAATAAGCTTATAGTTCGGTGGAGGAAACTTAGCAGGAGATATTGGTTGGTTTAGAAGGTGGTAAAAGCGGCGGATGAGGTGGTGGATGGTGGTTTAATGTTTCAGGATGGAATTTTCTGGCGAGAGGACTAGCCAACTTTGCACGATAATGGAGGCTCATACAAGGTGAATTAAAGGTCGAAAATGGTTTAGTTAATTAGAGGGTGTTGTAGGGAAAAGGTTAAGATGGAGAAGAGGCGGCGAGGTTAGCTAACAGCGGAGAACGAGGTGTCTAAAGGGGCGGTGGCCGGCGGTTGTCACTTAGGGTTTCGAGAAAGAAGAAGCTCTGAAAACGTCCACAACTAAGTTATTTATAGAGTTTAGATGTTTTAATATGGTTTTTGAGGTCGTCAGGATATTATTGGATGTTAGGGTTTGGGTGGCCGGTGGCAGAAATCGGTCGTCGATCATTTTGGTCGGGTCAAAGCTTCGAGAAGCAACAGAGAGGGAACGAGTGAGAGTTGACAATAATCGACCATTCCAAGCTCATGTGCGGGTCGAGAGGGAGAAAAAGAGAGGTAACTCGGCCGGTCAGAGTCCTCGTAGCCGGCGCCGCCATTTTCGGGGACGGGAGTTGCAGCAGCGTCGACGGAGGAGAGGGGAGGAAGAAGGAAGGAGGAGGGGGAGTGGACCGGGTGGCCGGGAAAGAAAGAAAAGAAAAAGAAAGGCGGCGAACCGGGCCGGTCGGGGCCAGGGGGTGTGTTTAAATGAAACGACGCGTTGCAAGAATAAAAGGGACGAAACACAGCGCGTCGAGGGGCGGAAGAAGTGCGACGCCGCGCGGGCTGGGCCGCGGGAAAGGAAGAAGAGAAAATGGGCTGCGAGCTGGCCCAGTTCGGGTGAAGAAGAAAAAGAAAAAGAAAAGAAGAAGAAAGAAAAAGAAGGAAAAAGGAAAAGGGGGAAAAGGAAAAATAATTATATTGGGTATTTAAATTAATTAAAATATTTGGGATGTTTAAAAATAAAAATATTTAAATAAAATAATATTTAAATCATTTTTTTGGCTAAATTAGGATTTTTGAAAGATTTTCCATAAATTCTATTTTAATTAGAAAACACCCTAATTTTCTTCAATTAGATTATTTATAAAATTAATATTAATTTGAAACTATTTTATCCTTCTTCTTTTAAATAAAATAATTTATTTAATTAACTTCCAAATAAAATCCTTAATTAGTTAAAACATCCAAATTCCTCCTAATTAATTCAATTTAAAAATAATTTATTTAAATAATTCTTATAGTAAATATCCTTGAATGTAGTTTATAAAATTAGAAATTTTCGGAGCATTTCAGCCACCACCATCTTTCCACCATCCAAACTTCCACATGTTCTCTTCCCTACACCACCCTCTACCAAACATGACCCTCCCCCACCTCTAACCCTTCCTCCTCTACTCTCCCCACCTATTACAAAGTGGGCAGCTCAAGATACCCTTTTTCACCCTTCGCTGCCCCTTGTGCCACCTTGTACCACGTCTACTACCTCCCTCTCTTCCCATAAAACATCCCTCTACCTTCTGAAAACCTACATTCCATTTTTCTCTCCCTCCTTCCTCCTCTGTTTCTCTCCTCCACTTTTGGCCACTGCCGTCGCCGCAGTTGTGGGACGCCACCACCACCACTATAACTCCCTTTGATCGAGGAACCCTACCACCCAAGAAAACACCACGGCCTTCCCTATTCCAACCCCCAAATCCTATCTTTTCTATCACCACCACCTCCACCATCCCTGTGTCTCCACCGCTACCCTAGCGATCACATCCTCTTAATTTATTTTAAATAATTTTCTATTAATATTAATATTATTATTATTATTATTATTATTATTATTATTATTATTAGTATCTTTAACAATATTTAATTAGAAATAAAATAAAAGAAAACGTAAAAAGGATTAGGAAGAAAGTTAATATTAGTGTTTCGTTCTTATAGGTGAACCAAACCCTTCCTATAAGGAGAAATAGGATTTGTGCTCCAATCCTAGTGTCCTATTAGGTAAGGATATGGTTAAGGCTTAGTTATATATTTTATGCCCTTATGGTTGTTTTGATATGTGCTATATATTATATATGAGTATGGACTAAAATATGTGTAGTGCAGCTTGCTTTGTATGAAGCTAAGGTAAGTTGTATATGATTTATAATATGTGTGGCATGGGTGATATAACTTTCATTTTATGACATGCTTTTATGTATAGTTGTTATAATATGACATGCATGCTTGGAGTCCTTAGGTGGTATGATGAAGGTATGGGGATCTAAAAGAAATAAAGAGGGTGGTCTGATTAGGAAGAAGACGAAAAGGCCTAAGTACCTTATGATATATGGGTGACAAAATCAAGGGATAATAATAATAAAATGAAGGGTTGGGTGACAAAATCAATGGATAATAATAAGAAAATGAAGGGTTGGAGTAAATCTTGCATGGGATGTGTAGGGCTTATACGGGTTATTTAGCCTTTGTATGAGGGTAATTTTTATGTAGGAAAAGGTGATTTAAGTTTTAAGCATGGTGTAGACAGAGTACCTTAGGTGATTGGAGTCCTTGGGTGAAAGACAGTATGTGGGTTGATAGAAGTGTGCATGGGGGTTTAACTAGGGTTTTAGGGAAAAACCCCCTAAGTAAAGGAGTGTGTGAAAGGGTTGATGGTGATTGGTTGGAGTTGGGATTGAGATTAGGAAGGTGTCTTATGAAAGGGGATGAGTTAAGTAGTAAAGAGGGTGGAGTGTGCGTGCGAAGGGATAGTGTAAAAGAAAGGAGGAGTATTAAGGTTTTAGGGTGGCTAACTAGGGTTTTTTTATCACATGTGGAAGATAGGGAGTAGGGTTGTGATGTTGGATGTGAGTTGAGTGGAGTGAGGGTGTTGGAATCAAGGGGAGCATGGACCATGTTGGATAAAGAGAAGTTAAGGCCACATAGATCAAATTAGGGTTTCTAAGGGGAAACCCTAGTGGGAAAAGGTGGGCTAAGGCGAAGAGATGAGAAAGTGAGCTTGGACCCACATGCATGAGGGATTTTGGTTTTCATGGTGAGCAGGGTAAAGGTAAGAAAGAGGTCATAGATTCCTAGGGAGTGTAGAGGTCCCAAATTATTTTTCTACCCTATATCCTAATCTATCCAAATTAAACATAAAACTATATAAATAAAATTCTATCTTACCCTACCATTTTCACCCCTCTATTGTACCCCACTCTTCTTGATGTAGGAGCATCTAATGAACCTAATGATGTTCATGTTCATATTAATTCTCAAGGTAAGGAATACTTAGCTTTCTTAATGTTGGAGCCTATCATGTTAAGTATTCTTGATAATTCTTATATGCTTGATATTGAAAAACATTCAAGTTGTTCTTGTAGGTATGTCACATATTTGCAAGAAGAAGATGTTAATACACTTTAATGTGTACAAGTATTCAAAGCATGCAAGACTATGGCATACATGGGATGATACTTTACAAAAAGAAGATATGGTGATGATATTCATTAGTTGTATTAACTTGTTGTAAACCCTAACCCTAAGTGTATTCTATGTATGTTAGGGTTTGATATAATTTCATGTATGTATCATAGTTAATTGTATAGCTTTGTAATGTTAGTCATTATTATCATTTAACCAATTATATTGTTATTAGGATTAAGTTTTATATGGGCTTAATTCAACCAAGATAAGTGGGCTTGAATTAAGGGTAAGAATAGGCTGGTTTAGGCATGATAACCATCGACTACTTCCTCTCCTATATATACTCTTATACGTATAAATTGAATAGCAGAGTGAAAAAGAATTTTAATAAAAATTTGAGCATAGCTAGCTGAATTCTATCTCTCTCATTTTGATTCGACATTAAGCAAGGAAAGTCTGGGACACTTGCCTTCCTCTATTAAAACTCAAACTCGACACATTTGAAGCCTAGTTCAAATCTGCCGAGAACTCATATCTTTGTCACTTGATTTCTTCGACTATAAGACTTCGTTTCTTTTGCATAATTTTGTGGGTGACATCTTCTACCATCAATATTTTATCCAACCTTCCAGACACTTTGATAAAACACATCAATTTTGGTATCAAAGCTTCGATTGTTTAAAGCTATCGTAGAACCAGACCTTGTAGACCAGAAAATCGTGTGTGTGTTCTTGCATCAAGAACTCCATGATAATTCAACCTTTTCCTTGAATGATTGTTTCTTTAAAATCTTCTTGAATTTTTATTGAAGTTCTTTCTTGAATTTCTTGCAATCTTGCAATGATCTTGTTGCATTTTCTCCATCATTTCCGCATAAAATACCGACAAGTTGCAGTCCAAGTTGCAGCAGTTCTGTGTGTCGCCCTGTGTGCCATGATTTTTTTCCTCCGCAGCACCTCATTCCTCCTTCATTATAATCTCTATTGGTTCGTGATCTTGTTTTAATAAACCCATTTCAATTTCCATTCATGCATCAAATAGAGAAGAACACAAAAGAGTCGAGACCTGGACACCATCTCAGCATCAACCGAATAGACTAGGAGTTACAGACCCTCTATTTGAACCATTTCTCCTCATTTTCTCTCAAAGAATCTTTCAATCCTCTCCCTCTAGATCTCCTATACATCTTCTATGAAGAAACCAACATGAATCTCCCACTTGAAGACATGCATTTGTTGAAGACAAGAATCAACATCCTATGATTTTATGTGGTTGAATTATTTCCATATATAGAAGACCTCTCCCATCTTTGTGTGTACCTGCGTGCAGTGATTGTTCTTGGGGCTACAATATATCCTCTAGATCTCCTCTAAATATTCTATGAAGCAACCAACACGAATCTCCCACTTGAAGACATGCATTTGTTGAAGACAAGAATTGACATCCTATGATTTTATGTGGTTGAATTTTATACCATATATAGAAGACCTCTCCCATCTTTGTGTGTACCTGCGTGCAGTGAATGTTCTTGGGGAAACAATATATCCTTTGTGCCTAATCAAGGACTTCAGGTATTGATTATAATTTGATTGTGAATTAGCAATTAGTTTGTGCCTTGTTTCGTTGCAGAAAAAACAAATCCAGCACCTACACTTTGTGGAACATATTGTGTGCAAAAAGAAGAGTTCTGTGTCAACCTTCACCATGGCTAGTGAAGAAGTACCTGCCCTGGTAGATTCCATCAAGAGCCTTACCACACACATGGATTCTTAATTGCAAACTCAAAACACACTGCAACATCAACTACAAAGTGTGGATGCCAAATTGGCCAAACAAGAGAAGCATAAGCCATGGCAAGTTCGCATGGAAACCACACATGATAGTGTGGAGGGAAGAATGAAGCCTATCTACCATGCCAATAGTGGAAGTGGACATTTCAATATGCCTCATCATCAAGATGTAGAAGAATATATGAGTTCTTTTGGATCAAGCAACCAAAGAAGATCACCTACATTCCAAATAAGAAATACATACCATGAAGATCAAGGTATTAAACTTGACCTTCCTGAGTTTTATGGTGATTTGAATGTGGAGTAATTTTTTGAATGGTTGCATGAGATTGAGGATATTTTTGAATTTATAGAATATGATGATGAGAGAAAATGTAAATTAGCTACTCTAAAGTTCAAAAAGTTTGTTCGAATTTGGTATGATAATTTAAAGCTAACAAGAGAAAGACAAGAGAAGTCTAAAATAAAATCTTGGAAAAAACTTAAAAAGTACTTAAGAAATAAATTTGTGCCTAGAGTGTATGAACAAGATATTTATGTTAAAATTACTACTCTAAGGCAAGGTTTATTTAGTATAGAATAATACACTAGAGAATTTGAAAGACTAGCCCTTATTAGTGATGTTCATGAAAGAAAAGAACAAAAGTGTGCTAGGTACTTAGATGGCTTGAATAATTTAATAAGAGACAAAGTTGATATGTAATCTTATGACTCTCTTTATGACTTGATTAAATTGGTTATGAAATTTGAAAGAAAAACCCAATCAACTACAGCCTATGTTAAGTCTAATGCTTCAACTTCAACGAAACCCTATTCTAATACCTTTACACTTAAATCAACATTTTCATATGATAAAAATAATAATAACAAATATGATAAAGGTAAAAATAATTTAGTTTTAATGGCAAATAAACAATTTTTTAAATGTAAAGAATATGGACATTTTGCTAGAGATTATCCTAACCAAAGAGCCTTAACCTTACATGAAATAGAAAACATGGAACCATGTAGTGATGATGATGAACTAGAAGTTGAATCTCCTAATGAAATATTAACTATGGAAGAGGAAGAAGGAGACCCATGCTTTATAATTCAAAGAGTTTTACAAATACAACCTAGTGTTACACCTACTCAAAGAGAGAAAAATTTTAAGACTAAGTGTAAAATAGGTGACATGGTTTGTAGACTCATATTTGATAGTGGTTCATGTACCAATGTTTCTAGTGAGGCAATGGTTAAGAAACTTAGTTTGGAAACTACTAATAATCCTAAACCCTATTCTTTACAATGGCTAAATAAGGATAAAGGAGCTAAAGTAAACAAAAGAGCTTTAACCACATTTTCTATTAGAGACTATCATGATGAAGCTCTATGTGATGTTTTACCTATGGATGCTTTGGATTACTTTTGGGTAGACCATGGAAATATGATAGAAAAGAAACTCATGATGAAGTAACTAATGAATATGTTGTGAAAAAATAAAAATAATTGTATAGGCCCACACCTTCTTTATGTGATCATATGCCTTTGAGTGATGACAAAAAGAGATTACTTTTACATGAAATGGCTATGGAGAAATGTATAAAAGAAGAAGGAATTTGTTATGCTTTAGTTTCTAAAGATTCTAAACCTTAAAAACAACAACTTGAAAATCAAAATATAATTAAGTTTCTTGCTGAGTATAATGATGTATTTCCCGATGACTTACCTCCTAGATTACCACCTAAAAGAGGTATAGAACATGCCATTGATCTTGTTCCTGGTATGCCTATTCCTAATAAACCAACTTATAGATGTAACCCAGAAGAAGATAAGGAATTACAAAAACAAATACAAGAGCTTATGGATAAAGGATTTGTGAGAGAAAGTATGAGTCCTTGTAATGTTCCTGCTTTACTAGTGCCTAAAAAGGATGGTACTTGGCGTATGTGTATAGATTCTAGGGTTGTGAATAACATTACTATCAAATATCGAATTCATATGCCTAGATTAGATGATATGATTGATGAACTTTATGGAGCACAAGTATTTTCCAAAATTGATTTGAGAAGTTGATATCATCAATTAAGGATTAGAGATGGAGATGAATAGAAAACTGCTTTTAAAACAAAATATGGTCTCTCTGAGTGGATGGTTATGCCTTTTGGGTTATGTAATGCACCTAGCTCATTTATGAGACTTATAAATGAAGTTCTCCGACCTTTCCTTGGTGATTTCATTGTTGTATATTTGGATGATATTCTTGTGTATAGAAAAAATAGTTATGATCATCTAGTGCATTTGAAGAAATTATTTGATGAGCTAAGAAAAGCTAAACTATATGGAAAACTTGAGAAATGTGATCTTATGCTTCCAAGTGTAGTTTTCCTATGCTATATTATTAGTGGAGAAGGTATTAAAGTAGATCCTAATAAGATTAGGGCTATAAAAAAATGGCCTATCCCTAAGAATGTTCATGATGTGAGAAGTTTTCATGGATTAGCTAGTTTTTATAGAAGATTCATTAAGGATTTTTCTACCATAGCTACACCTATTACTCAACTCATGAAAAGGGGTGAATTTTATTGGGGATAAGAAGCTACTCAAGCCTTTGAAACCCTCAAATATAAACTTTTCCATGCCCCTGTTCTATCCTTATCCAACTTTAACCTTCTTTTTGAAGTGACTTGTGATGCTAGTGGAGTTGGAATAGGAGGAGTGCGTTCCCAGGAAAAGAAACCTATAGCATTTTTCTCTGAAAAGTTGAATGGAGCCAAAATTAACTATTCAAATTATGACAAGAAATTTTTTACCATCATACGGAGTCTAGAGACATGGAGTCATTATCTAAGACCAAAACCCTTTGTGTTACATTCGGATCATGAAAGTTTAAAATACTTACATAGTCAAAAGAAAGTTAATCCGAGATATGCAAAATGGGTAAATTTCTTACAATCCTTTGTGTTCTCTATCAAATATTTAGATGGTAAAGAAAATATAGTCAATGATGCTCTTTCTCGTAGATCTACAGTGCTTGTTATGATGGATGCAAAAATCTTAGGTTTTGAAATGATAAAAGGCTTATATCATATTGATGAAGATTTTAAGGACATGTTTAGTGCATGTAAAGAAATTGGATACCATGGAAATTATGTCATACAAGATGGATTTTTGTTTAGACTATTCCTAGATCTAGTATTTGAGACTTGCTATTCAAGGAAATACATGAACGTAGCATTGCGAGACATTTTGGTATACATAAAACTATGAAATTATTACAAGAAAATTTCTATTGGCCAAGAATGGTTAAACATGTACAAGCCATGATAAGTAGATGTTCTATGTGTCAAAAAAGTAAAAGTTACTTTCATAAAGGCTTATACACACCTTTACTCGTTCTTGATAAACCATGGGAAGGAGTTAGTATGGACTTTATCCTAGGGTTACAAAGAACGCAACGTGGTAAAGATTCTATTTTTATGGTAGTAGATTGATTTTCTAAAATGGCTCATTTCATTCCATGTAATAAAACCAATGATGCCACGCATGTTGCTAACTCGTATTTTAGAGAGGTTTTTAAACTTCATGGAATACTTAAAAGCATATTTTATGATCGGGATGTCAAGTTTATGAGTTATTTTTGGAAAACTTTATGGCATATTCTTGGTACTAAATTGCTATTTAGCACTTCGCATCATCTGCAAACTGACGGTTAAAGTGAAGTAACTAATCGAACTCTTGGTACATTATTAAGAGGTTTAGTTAATAAAAGTACTAAAGATTGGGATGTTAAGTTAGCTCATGCAGAGTTTACTTATAATCGTAGTCCATCTAGTGCTACTCAAACTAGTCCGTTTGAGGTGGTGTATGGTGTGAATCCTTACATGCCTATTAACATGATTCCTTTGAAAAAAGGTGAATTGTAAAATTATGAAGCTAAAGATAGAGTACAATTTTTTAAACAGCTTCATGAGAAAATCAAAATTAATATTGAAAAAGCCAATGCCAAGTATAATGCTCAAGCAAATAAGCATAGAAACTCTTATGTGTTTTCTCCTGGTGACTTAGTTTGGTTGCATTTGCGTAAAGAAAGATTTCCTAATTTACATAAAAATAAACTAATGCCAAATGCTGATGGTCCATTTAAAATACTAAGAAATTTTGGAGATAATGCTTATGAACTTGAACTTCCAGATTTTTATGGTGGAATTTCAAGAAATTTTAATGTTAGTGATTTGTCTCCTTATTATTCTGATGAAAATTTGAGGGAAAATTCTTCTCAACTTGGGGAGAATGATGCAGGAGCATCCAATGAACCTAATGATGGTCATGTTCATATTAATTATCAAGGTAAGGAAGACTTAGATTTTTTAATGTTGGAGCCTATCATGTTAAATATTATTGATAATTCTTATATGCTTGATATTGAAAAACATTCAAATTGTTCTTGTAGGTATGTCACATATTTGTAAGAAGAAGATGTTAATACACTTTAATGTGTACAAGTATTCAAAGCATGGAAGACTATGGCATACATGGGATGATACTTTATAACAAGAAGATATGGTGATGATATTATTAGTTGTATTAACTTGTTGTAAACCCTAACCCTAAGTGTATTTTATGTATGTTAGAGTTTGATATAATTTCATGTATGTATCATAGTTAATTGTATAGCTTTGTAATGTTAGTCATCTATTACAACTCAAACTCGACACATGTGAAGCCTGGTTCAAATCTACCGAGAACTCATATCTTTGTTACTTGATTTCTTCGACTATAATCCTTTGTTTCTTTTGCATAATTTCGTGGGTGACATCTTCTACCATCAATCTTTGATCCAACCTTCCAGCCACTTTGATAAAACAAATCACTTCTCCCCCCTCAACACTCTTCCTTTATCCCTCACTCAACCCATCACCTTAGCTCCATGCATTTTATTCATATACATGCCACATTCACTCACGCAGAACCCATCGCCCAAACAACCCCCTATTCCTTTCTGCGCACCCTTCCCTAAGCCTCCAACCAAACAAGCCCCCATGTATTATACATATACACACGCCTACACTCTTAACCAGACCGCACTCTACCCAACCCCTTCCCCCTCCTTTTTTGTTTGATATCCCCAGCTCCCCTCAAGCACAAACCATCGCCCCATGCACCAACTCCACCACCATTCCCCTACCTTCCCTGTCCAACCAGCCCTTCCCTCTCTATCCCATTTTTATAGCCCCCGAGCCCAGCCACCACGACCCTACCTGTGCATGCAACCATTCCCCCTAACCAAATAGCCCACACCACCTTCCTTTCTCTACCCCTTCGAGGCTCCCGTAGCTCCTTATTCCCCGCTGCATTTTACCTTGAACCACAACCAACCAAAAAGTCCCCCATGCACCCAGCTTCCCCTCCCTAGTGCATCCCCAACCATCAACCCTCCTCTCTCTTCTCTACCTCGGTGGTTTCCTTGTCAAACCCCTAGCCTTCTTCTCCTCCCATCCCGTGCAACTATCTACACAACAACTACAACACTACACCTAAGTAGCCTCCACCACCCAATTCCCTCTCTTCTCTCGGCTCCTTTTAGTTAAAATTTCCCCAACTCACCCTCTCAGCCTTAGCTCTCCTTTCTCTGCCCCGTTGGTTTCTCGATGTACCGGCCACCATTTTCCTCCTCCTGCATCACCCAGCCTCTACACCATCACCCTCGACCCAACAGCACCCAAACACACCGCCACCCCCTACTCCAACCAGCTCCCAGCCAACACCGTCTCAACCATCACCACCGAATAGCCTCCCTTCTCCCCTTCTTCCTCTTCTACTTGTCTGTGTCTAATGCAACACCACCAACTGTCACCACCAACTAGCAGCACCACTTTCGCAGCCACCAATGCCACCAGCTACCACCCTGCACCCATCTCCCTGCCTTACCCTTGCAGCCCTCCAGTGACGTCCAACCTTCCCCCATTTTGCCTAAGGATCATGCTACATGCGCAGCGTGAGAAATGTTTGGGTTTTGTAAAATATTGGTACCCATTTTAAATGTAAGGGTATTTTGGTAATTTTTAAAAAATAAATATTTGATTATCATAATTATTATTTTACCTGATAGATATTAATTCAGTAATTGTGGTATTATTTTTAGGTATGAAAGGTTGATTAGCGAGATCTGATAACTTTAGTAGGATACCATTATTTTCATATTTTTGCAGGAATTCAGGTAATCATCATACTCTACTAAAATGATAAATATTGTATGATAGCATATTGAGGTTTTTATGTGTGAAATGTGTTAATCATGATTCATTATGATATAATTATGTATTATTAATTGTTATCATTAAAATAAAAAAATGAGCATGTTTTTTTATATAAAATATATCGAGTATGAATGTGTGATCAAAATGATTATTATTTTAGAAAAATATTTCATATAATAGGTATGCATAAAATAATAAGTTGAGCATGCATGAACATAATTCTTGAATAACTATTACAGATAAGTGTCCTAGGAGTAATTTGGTCATTTTGAGTGTGTCATGATTTTTATCCCAAAAAACATGCTTAATGTATATTATTTGTTGTCAAGTATGTAAGCATGTGTTTTGGATAGATTAAAAGTGTATAATAAGATTTTATATGCAAAATTATGTATAAGGATAAAATGGTCATTTGGTATATCTGATAACTTAAATCGCATAATGAATAATTTATTTATGGTATTCTATCCTTTTAATGACAAATTAATAAATATAATAAATTTATTATTTAAATAGATGATATTCTGAAAAATTTTAGCCTTAGGGGTATTTTGGTCATTTTTGGCCTAAAGTATCCATATATGAATAATTGAGCCTAGGATGACCTTAGTATATTTTAATGTTGGCCTCAATATTGACCTTGACTATGGTTGTCTCGAATGATTGGAAATAAGCAAAAATGGTTAAGTATAGAAATTGAATTTATCTATATTTTATGCGATTTTGTGGTCACCTTTATAAAATACTAATACTTAAAGTGAAAGACCTCGAGATCGAGAATGGTGGCTTCTTAGGGGTTGCTACCCTAAGGATTGATTTAGCCTATGGTTGATATAATGGATTTTTGTTGGTGTGCCTTAGTGCTCCAGTCAGGCCTTACATCTTACTGTATTATGTTCTATAATAGACTAATAAGGGGTATGTATACTTATGAATTAGGTGCCTTGTTGGTAGGGTACTATGTTACCTTTGTGTACCAATGCGACCAGGGTACCTTTGCACCTTGAGTTGATAGTCGATAGGATACTATGTTACCTTAATGCACCAGTATGACTAAAGTACCTTTGTATCTGTAGGTTGATTGATCTATCCTCGAGAAAGTAAATAAAAATAGAAATGATATGATTTGATTGAAATAATGATTGGATTATTAGATTGTTCAGTAGTAACCTTCATGCCAAACTGTGGTTTTGGTAATAGCAACATTTGTGCCTACTTGTGATTTTAGTATTAGTAGCCTTCGTATCTACCTGTGGTTTCAGTAGTAGCATGCGTGCCTACCTGTGGTTTTAATAACGGCCTTCATTCCTACATTTGGTTTCGGTAGCAGCCTTCGTACCTACCTACCTATATGTGGTTTCAGTAACAGCCATTATGCCTACCTGTAGTTTAAGTAACAGCCTTCATGCCTACCGATATTGGTATTAAGTCTGTGAGCATACCTGTGATGTCATAGATTTTATTATGTTGTACCTGTAAGTATACCTATGATGTCATGGATTTTATTATGTTGTACTTGTGAGCATACCTGTGGCATCATGGATTTTATTATGATATACCTGTAAGTATACTTGTGATGTTATGGATTTTATTATATTGTATCTATAAGTATACATATGATGTTAGGGATTTTTGTTAATTTTGCCTGTAAGTATGCCTAGGATGATATGGATCTTAGTATATTATACCTATGAACATACATGTGATGTTATGGATTTTATTATGTTGTACCTATAAGTATACCTGTAATGTCATAGATTTTATTATACTGTACCTATAAGTATACTTGGGATGATATGGATCTTAGTATATAAACATAACTATGATGTATGTAATTGGTTGGGATTTATACTGAGACATGAATTATGCTGTAAAGGTTAAAATTGTTGTGTAGAGTTGGGTTTTAACTATTGCTTCAAAGAGTATCTCTAGGATGCTAATTCAGTAAGTTTAGTTGTTTCAGATGAACGAATAGGAGTAGCACGTGACCTTGATGGAATTCAATTATCTAGATGAGTATTGTATCTCAATCATCGTATATATATGTATATGTCTTATACCATGTTAGTTGTATGCCTTACATGTGTTCCATGTTGTTTTAGCATATTAGTTTGGTATAAAGGATTGCTCAGTACCATAGTACTAAAGAGTTCATTCTCGTGGACCCCTACCTATTCAATGGGTTGTGGACTTTGTGGCTCAACCTCTAAGTTCAGTCAAATGCTGGTAGTTCGGATATGAGAGCGCAGACTATTTGGTGTCTCTGTTGCTATCTTACTTCCAGTTGTATTTGAACCCTAATGTCCTCCTGTAATTTCTCTCTTGAGTTGTAAACTGCCAATGTTTTTAATTAGCACGGTATTTATCTAACGTTCTCTATATTCTGATTTCTATAATTATGTTATTAATTTAAGCGGAGTAATGATTTCCACCTTACCACTTGGTATAAAAATGGTAGAGGGAAAAAGACTTGTACCAAATGTAGCGGTAACACCCTTTATTTTTATTGTTTTAGCTTCTATGCTTAACTCTACGATAAAATTTTCAGTAGTAAATTTTAAGGTGTTACATATATATATATATCGAAACATGCTTTCCAACAATGGTATATATGTTTCCATTATCTTATCTCTTCATTTGGATTGGAAGAGAATCTCATGAATCAAAGGAAATATTATACAAGTAGTAAGAGCCAGGTTTGCTTCATGGAGTTATATATGGCACGTTATCGTAAAGAGATGCTTAGTGAAGTGAGTCGATTTAGTTCTAACAATTGATATAAAAGGATATAGGTGATGCATCTTATATCATTTGGAATGAGATCCATCAATATAGATCCCAAGAGATATTAAAACTATCTAAAGAGACATGTTAATAAGGTGTTAGAAACGTATAGAATAGGGGATTGATCAATAAGTGTAGCTTTAATTGTTAAAGTAGAAAGTTCCTATTTGAGTCAATGCCCAAGAAATGACATAAAAACATTTGATATAAGAAATGTCTATATACTTCCCATAAGACCTAATATTTCATATGTCATTAAGGTATTGAGATGTTGCTAAAGTAGCCTAGATATTAAGCATCCTTAGCCACTAAATAGTGCAAAGAAAGTTATAAAGTATCTAATAGGTATGAAGGATCATATGCTTATGCATTTTCTCATTAGCGTATAGCATTTAAAGATAATTGGCTATTTGGATGGGCATATACTTTGCTAATTGTGTAGTATATTCATGTATATATATATATATAGCTTTTTTCACCAATATGTTAGCTATTGGCGCCATATAAGGATTGTATAACTACTTCAACCATAGAGGTTGAGCTCATTTCTTTATTTGAAATTTCAAAACTTGGTGTGTGGATTTGTTAATACCAGTGTTAGAGTGGTTAACTCTATTTTTAGGCCTTGCGGGCATATGTGTGATATTCAATTGTTCTCTTTATCTTAAGTCATAATAGAATAGTAGGAGCCATACCATAAGCATTGATATTGAGTATTTGAAGATAAATAAATGTGTTTATAGAGAAAAAGTGGGCGTTGATCATGTAAATACTAGATCTATGTCATTTGATCATTTAGGTAAGGGTGTACCATTATGTTAAGTTTAGGGATCACATTAAATATGGGCATACGGCCCATATGTGATGTCTATTATATAATACATCATAGTTAGATTTAATAAAACTTACATTGTACATCATAGTTAGATTTAATAAAACTTACGTTGTGACCATTTCTCATTCAGTATTAGCATATATAGGTTGTAGAGAAATGATACATTAAGCAATTAAACATTGAATAAACATTAGATTTATTCATAAAGTAAAAGGTGTAGGTAAAATTAATGCATTATGATACATGAAAAATAACTTCCAAAATGTTGAAGACTTATCATCATGATTCATGTATAAGTTTCATCATAAATTTATACTAACATAAGAAAACCAAGATAAGAGTCTAATTTAAATAAAACAAGTAAAAGAATGTTAATATTATATTATAATAGTTATTGTAGATATATAAAGTGTTATGTATTTTGTAAACATATTAACCTTAAAGTGTTCGTATTAATTTGCATATAAAATTTAACTATAAAATTTATTAATCATAGTTTATTAGTTTGTGAATTGACCTAATTATATTTTTCACTATTTCTTAATTGTAAAATTAGATAGTAGGATATGCATATATGGGTCATGTGACTAACAAAAGGGTAAAAGGAATTAATTGTATTGTGTGAAATTTAAACCCAATCAATTATCGGGCTTTGATGGGAAGCTTCGTATGAAGTGTGCATCTAGTTCTATTATTTGGTATGCACAAGAAGTTCTTCCCTCAACCCCTCTCAATTTTCCTCCATTGAAACCACACACACCACATAAAAGAGGTCAAGTGGGTTTTGATTCTTCATTCAATTCAAGCAATTGGTAGAAGAGATCAAACAAAGATCCATATTCCTCTAAACACACCATATTAAGGATGTAAAACCTTCCATTCATATTACAACCGTCAGGTGTTGCTAATCTTATCAACAACTAAAGGAATATATTACACCACACATATATATTACTAATCAAATTATGAATAAAGATATGTGATAACATGTGATTAGAGTTCCACAAGTTAATTGATTGGAAACGGCGTGAATTCATGTATGTAATTGTGTTTTAATCACATTTCATGCCATAGATTAGACCTCACAAAAATATACGTCGAAAACATTACCAATTATTGTTACAAGAGGGGACACTAATAGAAATTGTAGCATCTAATTCCTATAAATTTTCGTAATATGACATGTTTTGAAGCAAATTTAAAAACCTAATCTGAGGCACAATGTGAAAACGGAGTATAATGCAATTACGTAACGACTACAATATTAAGAGTGATATTTCCTATGGTTGATACTCTTCAGAAAGGAAAGCCGTAGCCGTAGCCGTAGCCGTTGCCTTAGAGCCTCTAATTTTTCGAATTTTTCACGTCGGGTAGGCACTTTTTCCTGCTTTTGCATCTTTTCTTTTTTCTTTGACTTATCTTGGCCTGCTCCCAGCAGGTTTGGACTATTCTGCAGGAAGAAAAGCACATGACGTCATTCAGCAAAAGAATCCTCGAGCGTAGGAAAACAAACAAAGCGACAAGAATATTCACTTCTCTGTTTCTGTGGTGTCCGGAATCCTACTAGCCCACTTCAACTTCAACAGTACACATTCATACTTACCAAGGATTTGATTTAGCCGTGTTTGGGGGATCCTTTTGTTCCCAAAATCCAGATTTTTTAAATATATAACAATTTTAGCATATTTACACTTAAAATATATTAGAACAACAAACCGACAAACCACCAACAGCAACAACTTTCAGAATTTGCAGAAAAATGTAAATCATTAATATCCCAGGACCACAATCAGAAGTTTTGCAGTTCTGTTCCTAGCATGTACAAAATGATTCTGCTAACTTCAATGAAAAAAATAACAATGCCAAGCCTAAAGTACAGCTTGATATTTCAACAGGCATTATCTTATGAAAAGATCTGGAACAGATAATCCCCCAAGCATAACCCCCCCGGCCCCTCAAAAAGATTGGCAACAAGTAGGCCCCATTCTGAAAGTCGGTTCCACAGGAGGTTATTGTAGCTAAACGCATTTTTCCCTTGACATACTAACTAACAAGAAGTCGGCCCTTTCTCATGCGGAACCCTAAAATGCCACCAGATCTCACAGATCTATCAATGATTTAATGTCATCCAACGGACCATTTTTGACACCCCTATTCATTCAGCCCTCACAAAGTTTAAGTAGAAACTCACCTTAGGTAGCAACTAATAAAAGTTGGCTTTACAGTAACCAAATCTGATCCTTCTTTTACATAGGAGGGTTCAAGCCTGAGTAACATAATTAGAGATCAAGATAAACACATAAAGTCCAGTAATCAAAGGCCCAAGGGCCTATTCACTTCATCTTATTGTTGCGCTGAATAAAAAATTAATGAACTATTATTGTTGTTGTTTTGCTATTATTATTGTTATAATTAGTATTATTATTTTATGTTTTTTATTATTACCAAAATCTTGCTAACCTGATCTCAAGTCACAAAAATAGGTGAAGACAACAGACCCTAAGCAAACAATCATTTGCACAAGGGTAAGAAGCCCACATAAGGGCAAGAACACAAGACAGGGGATCAAACACCATCATGCATGAAACACCATGAAGCCGGTACCACATAGGCACGGTTTAGAAAAGTTGTTAACAATTTAAAAGTCGTAGTTTGACATTGAAGCACTTTCACAAACCAAACCTTAGTCCAATGCAAACCCGTAAATCTGATCCTATTTGTGAGTAAACAAAGCTTCAACAGGGACAATATACTAGCTCATCGTGTATGATCCTAATCAACTGGAAGCTTTGTATTGTTCCATAGACTCAATACAATCGTGTGAGGGTTTAGTAAGGTCTAACATCATTTATGGCCACAGATGTCGCACCAAAACAAAAGAATAAGATGATAATATACAAGATAGATTACTATAAAGTCACTAGCAGTGTCTTAACCTAATTTCTCTATTAAAAAGCCTTGAAAGAGTATCCTTCTTACACCACCCTCCACAACATGTGTGGCTAGCATTTACAGAGCAAAACATTTTTTTTTTATTACATTCTTAGAAGGTATCTCAGTTGCCTTAAAAAAATAGAATAGGAAATAAGAAAATGAGAGGAAATCACAAAGAGGAAGAAAGAAGAGGCAAGGGGAGGAACCAAGGGAAAGAAGAGAATTTAAAGACGAAAGGCGAAAATAACATAAACCTGGGGTCATATATATATGGCAGTACTAGAGAATGACGAAACGAAACCTAAGAGTATGTTTGGTTGGAGCTGGATGATGGTTAATGGCCGTTGAATATTTTTTCTTATAAGTCATAAGTTTAGTTACTTAAAAGAAAACATTACCTCCAAACTCTCATGTCAAAAGCTAATAGAATCAAGCTGACTACGTTCTCATAGTGGGATATTATGTTCTCACAATGCCACATCCATTACAGCTTGTTATAAAAAAATATTATGTTCCGTAGCCTTGTCTTGGAATATTCTTCTGTTGCACTTGTACCAAATGTCGGCTACCAAGGAGGCACATAAAGCACATAAAACTTGTTTCTTCTTTTTTGATTGCTAGGTCCTCTTTACGAGTATCCCGTGTTCTTACTCCCATGCACAAATAGGGTCTTGTCTGTCAGACGTTTGTCTGATCTTACTCCATAAATGTCTAGTGTACTGGCACTCCATGAAGAAATGTTGAACTGTTTAATCATGCCCATTGTTTATCCCTATCTTTTGCAATCAATCTCTAGTAGGGAGTTTAAGTTGTATTGCCAATCATAGCAAAATCTTGTGTCTAGATATAGAGCACCAAACTAGTATAGTCCACCACCTTTTAGCACCACTTCTTCATTTTATGATAGAATAAGTTGATGCTGTACGACTCTGTTGGGTTACCATTGGCATCCATGAGGAGATTTCTGCAGGGATATAGGACTTCCCTAGTGGAAAGAATCTGCTTCAAAGGCCATGAACAAGAAGCAGTATGTTGACACACCCATACGGATGTCCCTTTTAGATAAACACTATGTATCCATATATCCCACAGGGAATCTTTCTTGCCATGCACAGTCCACAACTTGCCAATATCTATGTTGTTCCATAATTGGAGATCCAACAAGCCTAAACCCCCTTCTTCTTTAGGGAAGCATACCAACTGCCATGCAACAAAAGTTATATGGCTAAGGTTAATACTGCCCATCCATAAAAAGCATGTGCATAGAGAAATAATCTTGTCTATCACCTTATGTAGTAACACCAAAACTTGGCTTCAGTACTGGTGTATCCCATAGATAACCAATTGAATAAGTTGAGCTCTGCCTGCATAGGACAAGAATCTTGTGGACCAGCTTCGCATCATGGGAGTGATCTTGTCAACTAATGTCTGCATTTGAGAAGAGGTAATTCTAGATGATGTAAGAGACCTCCAGGTAAGAGATGGGAAAGGCTCCCTCTGTAAAGCCTAAGAACTCCAACATTTGGTCCTTCAGCAGTGCATGAGCCCCTTCAAAGTAAGTTGTGCACTTCCTTGGGTTCATCTACAACCCTGAAAGCACAAGTATTGTCTTACCAATTCCTGAGCTAAGAGTATATTGTCACCAATGTGTCTCCCCTAAACAAATGTTGACTATGTTAGGCCCACCAAGTGAGGCATGAGTAGCTGCAGCCTATGCGTGAGTACTTCTGAGAGGATCTTGTACAGGACAAAGCAACATGCAATAGGCCTACATATGTGTGAGGCATTTGCCTTCTTAAGAGGTAGGAAGGTGATGTTAATTTAGCTTGGTACAAATCCTGTGTCAAAAGCTTGAGTAACAACGCTACGAATTTCACCACAAATGAGTGACCAAGCATCCTTGAAAAAGGCGGCTGAGTACCCATCAATCCCTGAGTCCTTGCAATCTCCAAAAGAGTGCACCATATTCTTTACATCCTCTATTCTTTTAGGAGACAACAGTTGGGTCTTCTACTCAGGTAGCAGCACACTACCTGTTCAGAAAACTTGTTTGGAAACTGTTCCTTGAGCTTGGCACTGACACTTAGTAGAGAGGTATAGAAATCAAGTAAAATCTGCTAAATCAGCCCCTGATTAGAAACAATCCGCCCATGTTCATCAACCAAGGAAAGAAAAGTAATCCTATTTTTGCTTCAGGAATGACTCTTAGCACCTCAAAAGGTGATGAAACTTTTGCACTAACTCTTTCTCATGACACCTCGTGAGTTGTGATAAGATCAGCGGTGCACATGTAAATTTTATGTTGTCAACATGGTGAGTAATTCTTCAATATCTAATATGATTCAATTTTCTAAAGTTGTGCTTCAGAGCCTTCAAGTTCCTCCATGTCTGTAGCATCCAATTCCCGCTACTGTGAAATCTCCAATGGCATTACACAACAGACAAAAATTTTGGATTAGAGGTCCAGAAATTGGAAAACTGAAATGGCTTTTTAAGTTGTGGCAACTCCACATTCATGTTGACCACTACGGAGCAATGGTTAGAAATATGAGGCCTCTGGGAATCAGTAAATGAACAGGGAAGCAATTAAACCACTCTAGATTAACCAAGCTTCTATCTAACTTGCAAAATATCTCCTAATCCCCTTCTCTCTTGCTAGACCATGTAAAGAAGGATCCCACACTCCTTAGATCAAGTACTGTGATATCTTGGCAACAATGGACAAAATCAGATACATCTACGATGTTAGGAACATCCCCATTGATTTTCTCTTATGCATGCATAACCACATGGAAGTCCCCAAAAAGGATCTAAGTACTAACAGTCACTCAGAGTTGCGTGAGCCATGACCTAGCCTTAAAAGCATAAATGAATGTGGCATAAAAGGTTAACTGTACAGTAGCAGAAACAACCTTGCAATGAATGGCTAGAGCACAAGAATCAAATACCTCTGCTGTCCACACTTAGGGGTCCTACACACACCAAATCCTATCATTTGCACGGTGTGTATAGTTATGTACTAAATCCCAACCGTGTTATTCTAGAAAAAATACTATCAAAATTACATGGTTTAACCCTAACTAAATAAGGTCAAATGGTTAGTCCTGATCCACTCCCTAACCTCAGGGTGTTTCTTAGGTTTATTCAAACCTCAAAATTCGAAGCACCTATAGACATATCTCACCAGAAACAGAGGAGAACCACTGTCCTCGTAATCGCCTACTCTGCTAGTAAATCTCATTTCATCTTGTGCATTGAGAGCATGAACCTGAACTAGTTCTTCGGGAGCCAAAGAGGCTAGGGCCTATGTCCCAGACCAAGGACCAAAAGAAGCAGAGCTAGGCGGTGTTTTTTTTTTTTTTTTGGTTAAATACATTCAACAACATTTTTGAGACATAACCCTGGTCAGCTTATGTTAAAAATTAACCCTTCAACCTCCATCCATCCCCAAAATGTTAACCGCTGAATTGGTAATTGAAGGAGATTAAGGTTAACTTGTTCATAAAACTCAACTATTCACTCCAAACAAACAAGGATATGGCATATTGACATAAGTTAACCTAATAAATACACAAACAACATTTAAAAATATTCACCTAACCTAGGTTCACCTACCTCATCTAGGTTCACCTTGATTCAAACAAACCCTAAGACAGTAACACAAGATCCTAAATGGACTTAAATAATAAATCCTAGAACAAGACATGACAATATTATAAACTAAAATTATTACCAATTCTCTATTTAAAGCTTAAAGTATCTAAGATTATAACACATAACTAAAGTATCCAAATCTTGAAGAGTAAAATATAGCCCTAGACATTGCATCATTCTCCTCTAGTCCGAGAAAGATTAACCTCAAGTTTTGCAAACTCATGGGATCAAAGGATCAAAGGATACCACAAACTATATAAGTGTTTAGTATAAAAAATAATGAGAATATGGTGAACTTAGTCCTGAATGCTTAAAAAATTATGGATCAAAAAGGTAATAGATAAAGGAAAAGAATTCACCACAATGGCCTTTTTCTCTCAAACATGCAAGTACTCAAACAAAGCTTAAGACCCTTCATTGCATAGAGTTGTGAGTTGTCATTCCAAGTCATCATCTTCAACTTAACGAGTTCACCAATGGGTGCAAGAACCTCCTTATCAACCCCTACTTCATTGTTAACCTAGACTTGGCTCCTAGTAGGTTGCCAACTTCTTATCTCCAAAAGCAGAGCTAGGAACTGTTTAGCCACTTATTTCACTTCAGGAACCACCTTTACCCCCCTCTTGACACACTAGTAGATACTTTGCATTAACTAATGTCTCCATAATAAGTCTCCTAATTATTAAGCCAAATGTCCATGTGACCATTTCTATCACAAATATCTACTTTTTCATTCCAATGAAAGGTTCCGATAGAATCCTGCTAATAAGTGAATGCGAGCATGAAATACCATCAAAGTCATCAAACTATGTTATTTTCTACAAATAACCTTGAGAAGAAAATACAAAGTGATGTAGGAGCATCTAGCAACCCTAATAACCCTCAAGTCCAAGAATTAGAATTCTAGGTGATGGAGCCAATCATTCTTGAAAGACTTCCTCAAAACCCTAAAGGGTCTAATACTTGACTAATTCTTACAGGATTGTAAAATGTTTTCAAGAAGGTAAAAAACGCGAATTAACATGAAGATTTAAGTGTTACAAAGCATGGCAATACAAGAAAAGCAACTATATATGTGGATGACAAAGTTGCATGTCAAGATCTAGGTATCAACTTATGTAAATTCGGGTTTATGTTAGCTTTGTTATTTCATGCACATTTCGTTTATTTAGTCTTGTAAAATTGTCATATGCTGATTATATAAGGCATATGGGTCGGTTAAGGTTAGCACAATTAATTCTAATTGGTTACACAACTAACCAGCCACACGAAGTAGTGTTGGTTGCAACTAATTCAACTTAGTTGGCAACAAACTCAACCCAACAGCTAGTAAGGTTGTCACCAACGTCAATAGTTAGGTAACAGCTAGATTAGTTGTTAGTTAGTTAGAAATTAGTTGTAGCAACTTGTAATGAGTCCTATACACAAGCCTCATGATCGGCCATTGTAAAACACGACCATGTTGAATAAAATTTCAAACTTCTACAAGTTTGTTCTCTCTTTGTGAGTACAACTCACTTTTTGTGTGTTACATTCCTATGATCCGTTGGAATCATCATTTTTGTGAGGGTTTTCCAAGGTTCTTTTCATTGTTCCAATCTTGCAAATCAACCATATTCCATACAAGGTGAACGAAAGATACTGAAGATTGTAAGGTGGATTCAAGACATCATCTTACACATCACTAAGTTTAGAACCCACCTGATCACCTACATAAAACAACAATTTTTTCAATGTGTGAGGAATCACACTACTATTCTTGGTGACAGGCATTGTAATGTTGATCCACTAAGGTTATGATCAATAGAACTTCTAGAGACAAGCTAAAATAATTGATATGCCATGGGTAAACACTAATTGGATCAACTCTTTTTTGACATTTTTAGAAATTAATTTGTTGCTTTCATTTACTTTTTTTTACTCCTTTTTATTTAGTTCAAAGCTTAACAAAGTTGGAAAAAAAAATGTCAAAAGAACAACAAAGGCAGAAAATGGTAACACAACCTCCTTTGCCTTTTCATCTCTGGCAAAATTTATGTTACAAAGTTCACCTTTCCAATAGCTTACCTGACAACTAATCTACTGCTTTAAAGTCATGGTGCAGCAACAGGCAAACACTAATATAGGTAAATCCAGCAACTCAGGTTTGACAAAGGCACAGTGAGCTACCATGGGCATAGGTGGAGCAGCAAGGGCAAAGAAGATGCATCAAATAGATGTGGATTAGTGGCAAAGACAAGCAAGAGTAAAGTAAGAGAGAGTGTGTGTATTTATGAGAGTGAGGCAATTTGGTAGATTAAAGATTTGTGCGATGGTTGCTGAATTCCCACCCCCCCTTTTTCGCTTTTTTCGGTGGGAGTTGTGGCCTGAGACTGGTGGCAAGAGATTTAGGCCAAAATTTTAAATGATACAGGAGGTTGATAATTGAGTTTTGGGTGATGATTTTTTGTGGCATTTTCATGTATGTGTGTGTGTTTTATTTATTTTTATTTTTTTTCCTTTTTTATATCGTTGTGGCGGCGGATCACCGGGAACAAAGCTACTCCAATGCCAAACTGATGCTCGATTGAAAATTAGTGAAGATATAGGAAAAGGATGAAAGAAGACCAAACGGAATGAGCACATTGAATGAAGATAATAACAAAAGGGAGGAATAAGGAAAACTTAATATTCAATATTAATTTACTCATGTAAGGTTGAATAACCCTAGTCATATATATAAGCTAGAGTACCAGAGAACAACAAAAACAAATCCTAGGATAATAAAGCCCATCCCAAATGATGAATTCAAATATTGAGCAATAACTTTATATCCTAAAACAATATACAATAAGCTAAACTAAAATGACAGTCCAAAATCTAAATTATTACAAATATAGCTAAGACATCCAAATATTAAAAAGGTGAAATCTATCTCTAGCCTGTATTGCAACAAGGAGCAAACTAATATAAGAACTTTAC
Source organism: Tamarix chinensis (assembly GCA_030549775.1). Lineage (NCBI taxonomy): Eukaryota > Viridiplantae > Streptophyta > Magnoliopsida > Caryophyllales > Tamaricaceae > Tamarix > Tamarix chinensis. Next base: position 55,607,046 of record CM060177.1, on the reverse strand, counting down.
TATGATCTACTGAAACAGTAAATAGCTGTTGAAAGTTGAATTATTGGATGACGCAAGCTCCATCTAGTAAATAATATATTGAAATGAAGATGAAATGATGTATATAGACATTTTTGGGTTCATACTCTCACACTATTTATCTGTTTGAAAATACTCAATAGTAAATTGTAATGAAAGGTGAGGATAGTTTTTAACTTTTCAAAAAATAGTGGGTTGCATCTGAAATAAAGTAATAAGTACAAATAATTTGTTGAAAGATTAACCATTGACGACCAATGTAGTTCAATTGGTTAAGTATAATATTCAAGCATTCCTAAAGCTATTACTGTAATAGGATCCCCTTTGGTTGAATTATTATGTGGAAGCGCTAGTGTGGGACAATCCACTTTGACTCGTTTTTATAGTTTACATACTTTTGATATTATAGGAAGATAAAGAGTTGTATCCCAGGACTTGTTGTCGAGGGAATTAGTCAACTATATTAGTTGAAATATTAGATCCAAATTATTAGGAATTAGTTGGTATATTTTCTTTTCCTATAAGCATACAATTAAATAGCAGTCCCGCTATAGCGTAGCGGCCGCTATTTAGCGGTTTTTGGGTTAGCTGTAATGTGAAATTACCGATACGCTATGATTTTAAAATTTCACATTTATCAGCCGGTAAATCGCCGGTAAATCGACCAATAAATCAGAAAATATCACCAATAAATCGAGAATTTATTGAGAATTCTTAAATCTACTAAAAAAGGCAAGCATGATAATAAAAAAAATTATTCATTTACTATATATGTATATATATATATATATCTTGGATCAAGTTACTATTGAATTATAATAAAGTATTACTATTTATTATCTTCACATTTACTATTAAATAACATGTATTTTTTCATTATAAGGTAAATTTAGAGTTATTAGGAAAATTTAGCATATAATGACTCACTTTAATACTTCTAATATAATATAAAACACTAATTTATTAAATATTTATATTCAAATGATCGATGAATAATAATTAAAGTATATGGTAAAAATAAAAATAAAAATTCACGTCGCGACGACAGCAACACATAATTTATCGTTCACGACACTCTGATACTGTGACACCACGACCACAAACGCGACTGCGACCGCCATTTAATTGTCTGCCCATAAGTTAGGAAGAGTCGGTTATTTGCCAAATTATATATACTTGTATATTCTTATGTACAAAGGCATCGAAAAAAAAAAAAGAGAGAGAGTCTCAATTATTAAACTCTCTGATTTTATGGGATCAGAACCGAGGTACTTTAGCCTTCACCCCAAAAAATGATAGATGTTACTTCTCAATCCTCTACGAGTGAGCCTCACCTTATAACTTGGAACATATTAGAAAGCCCCCCTATTCAGATCACAAAAATTAGGCCGAATGGTGATAAACTTTCTCCAATGGTCTCAATCTGTTTGTATGTATCTTAGAGGGAGAGGAAAGATAGGCTATATCACAAGAGATACTAAATAGCCTGACATGAAGGATCCATCCTATGCTAGTTGGGAGGCTGAAAATTCCATGGTAATGACGTGGTTGGTTAATTCTATTACTGAAGAGATAAGTTCTAATTATCTCTGTTATTCTACAGCAAAATAACTATGGGACAATGTCTCACTAACGTATTCTAACTTAGGGAATCAATCTCAAGTTTATGAATTAACTCTTCAACTTGGAGATATTCGCCAATGTGAAGACAATGTGAAGACCCTCTAACTAAATACTTTAGCTATCTTAAAAGAATTTGGCAAGACTTGGATGTTTTCAATGATTACAAGTGGGAGTCACCTGAGGACTGCAAGTATTACAAGAAGACGGTGGATGAGAACCGAAGCTTTAAGTTTCTTGCAAGCTTAAACATTGAATATGATGAGGTCAGAGACCGAATTATTGGAAGAAATATTTTGCCTCCAATAAGTGAGGTATTTGCAGAAGTTCGTAGAGAAGAGAGTAGAAGACAACTGATGCTTGGAAAGAAGGTTGCTAGAACAATCGGATCTATAGAAGGATCATCCCTAGCCATCCCTAAGGCTCAAGCCAATCGAAAGTTCACACAAAATCAACGAATTGACAAGAATAATGTGTTGTGAATATTGTGGGAAACCTCACCACACCAAAGAAACTTGTCACAAGGTACAGGGTAAATCATCCAAAATGAATAAACCTGATCAACCACACTTGCTCGGGGCCAATGAGGCTGAGTCATCTACTCTAAGTAAAGAGCAATTAGATTAACTTCTTAAACTGCTAAAATCCTAGTTTTTACCTAACACTCCTGTCAAATCTGTGGCACAAACAAGTAGTAAATCTCTGGCACTCTTAGTTCTAGGAAAATCTATTCCTTGGATCATAGATTTAGGGGCATCTAATCATATGACAAGCTTCCCTTATTCCTTTAGTTTCTACTATCCATGTTTTGGTGTTGAGAAAGTTAGAATAGCTTATGGTAGTTTTTCATCTATGTCTAGAAATGGAAACATTAAAGTTTCAAAAACTCCAATAGATCCAAATGTTAAACTAAAGGTAGTAGAAGCAAATAAGGTGGTGGATCGAGAACGCTACCAGATACTAGTTGCGGGATTAATTTATCATTCACATACAAGACCGAATATAGCCTTTGCGATGAGTGTAATAAGTCAGTTTATGCATTCACCTAGACCTACTCATTTTGAAGCGGTGTTTAGAATTTTAAGATATCTGAAAGAAACAAATAGGGGTTATGTCAAAATTATAGCCTACACAGACACAGATTGGGCGGGAGATATAAATGATAGAAAGTCTACCTCAGGTTATTGCACTTTTGTAGGAGGAAATTTGGTTACGTGGAGGAGCAAAAAGCAAAGTGGTGTGGCAAGGAGTAGTGCAGAAGTAGAATTTCGTGTTGTTGCTCATGGCTGTTGCGAAGTATTATGGATTAAAAGACTTCTAAATGAACTAAAGATTCATACACCTATATCGGTTAAAGTCTATTGTGATAACAAATCAACTATTTCAATAGCTCACAACCTAGTACTACATGACTGAACAATGCATGTAGAAAGAGACAAACACTTCATCAAGGAGAAGATAGACAATGGAGTAACTTGCATGCCATACATGCCCACTACTAGTCAAATAGAAGACATACTAACCAAAGAGCTTCCTATGACACAATATCATAAATTAGTTAGCAAGCTTGCCATGAGTGATATATTCATGCCAGCTTGAGGGGGAGTGTTGAAAGATTGACCATCGACTACCGGTGTAGTTCAATTAGTTAAATATAATATTCTAATTTTTTAGATATTATAGGAAGATAAAGAGTTGTTTCCTAAGAATTGGTGTCGAGGGAATTAGTAAAGAATATTAGTTGAAATATTAGATCCAAATTATTAGGAATTAGTTAGTATCTTTTCTTTTCCTATAAGTTAGGAAGAGTCGGCTATCTACAAGATTATATATACTTGTATATTCTTATGTATAGAGGAATCGAATAAAAAGAAAAGAGAGTCTTGATTATTAAAGTCTCTAATTGTATAATTTATCTACCAAGTGGTCACACAATTTGTTTATCCTTTCCGAAAGCCCAAATGATATGTGTGCATAACAACATACATTAAAGTAGATACGTGATAAGTGGTATATCCAAACCATTAGGTATGGACTGCATTGGAAAACAGGAATCAGAGAATTACCAAAGACCAAAGTAGCAATGAAACAGAATTATTTGCCCAAATCAACAAGCAGACTGTTAAAAGGGTAGAAGGGACCATGTATTTCATTGCATAGTCAAAGTTTATAGTGGTGCAGCAGACTGGCCAGCACAAGAAACAGATTTACAATTCATAACTTGGGTTGTGATTGATGGATTGTACCTGTTGGCTGTCATTCATATCGACATAATCTGCAAAATCACTGCCACCTAAAGATGAGCATCTGCCCCAACTTTCCCTCGCAGAGCTTGTATATGAGCAAAATTCCTCACCCTCGGCATTCATCTCACCCTAAAGCAAACAGGTCAGCAAACCAGAACATCAGATTTACTGAAACCCGACATTGAACCAACAGACCAAGAGGGAACAAAAGAACCAAAGGTACAGGGTTTCCAAATCCAAGGTTTGAACTCCTTTTGGACATAGCAATAGCAATTGAAATCAATAGACTGCAAAATCCTGATTATCCAATATAAAGCTAAAGATGAATTGTTGAAATTGAATCTTATTCCAGTCTTTTCATGCTGAAGTCCCAAACAATAGTTCTTATTCTTTGTGGGATCATCAGTATTGTACCAAGGATGTCATTCTCCATCATATTTAACATCCTTACTCTCTCTTCTCTTATATCTCCCACCTTCTCCTCTTCTATCTCCCTTCTCCCATCTCAACCAACTACGCTGCCAACCCCCAGCCTGCTCTCCCCTATGTTTTATTTTGCTTTCTTCCTCATCTGAAATATAGCACTCTTAACTGCCTCCTTCTACAATGGTTCACCTATAGCTTTGATAAGTGATGCTATGGGACCCATTGACATGGTGTTGGCAATGGTGGCAGCCACAGTGGAGGCATAGCCTATGCTATGCGTATATTTATTTTTGGGGATGAATAAACTAGGTTTTTCTGTTCAAAACAGGAAAAAATATCATCAAATAGTCTTCATAGCAATATGGAAATCCATTACCATTTCCCTAAAATGATGAATGAATAAAAAATAAAAAGGTTTCAAATTTCAACCCCATGAATTCGAGTTTCACGCTATTGTCTAGTGTTGGAATCCCAAATGAAATCCAAGCCCATCCATCCAACCATGATTTCAGATGTAGAAAAGAAAATAAGGAAGCTGGAGCCAAAGTAATCATCAATCTTCTGACAGTTTTAATTACCTTGAAATGATCACCAGCACCCATGTTCTCAACATTGAGCATCAAGTCCTGAATTAATAACAAAATAATAATAGTAGTAATAATAACAATAAAAGACATTAGACCTTGTTCTCTTGTATGCAGGTAAAAATGAACAGCTTTCCAAAAAACTCAAGATAAGAGGATATTTGGCAAGAGATGACCATGCTATGCTGAAGAAAAAATATCCATATAATTACTTAGCTTTCTAGTGTTCCTAACACTCCACAATATAATTTCCACAAGCCCAACTATGGAACACTCTTAGATTATAGCCATTAAGGTCATTTTCATTGGGTTCATTCACTACTCAATTCAAGCCCATTTTAATTATCATTTCCATCACCCATAGAATCTGTCAAACTGCCCGCTAGGGCTGTAAATGAGCTGAGCCAGTTTGGTATTCGGCTTGACTCGGCTCGGCTCGTTCGTTTAGTTAAATAAACCAAGCCCGAGCTCGAAAAAATGAGGCTCGGTTCATTTTTTGGCTTCAGCTTGTGAGCTCAGCTAGTTTGTTTAGTTAAACGAGTTAAGTCTGAGTCTTACTTTAGGCTCGTTTACAGCCCTACTGTTGGCACACACTGTTCCTTTGCTAATAAATGATGGTAGATTTTCATGATCCTATGCTCCGAAGAGCTGGCCTAATTCACAGGAAGCAAACAACCTAAATAATACTACTAATTTATCAGCAAATAGATGCTCACAGTTTGGAGTTCGAACATAGGAAAAGATTCAATTTTTTATTTAGTGAATGACTTCGTGTGATATAGGGTAGAGAGAAGAAAGGAAAGTAGGAAAGCAAGGGCAACAACAAAGAGGAGAAAGTTACATGGGAAGGAAGAATAAATACACAATTCACTTTGTTTATAATCAATCATCAAGCTTGAGAACAACGAGCATTTTAAAGGCAAAATACTTGGTCCAATCCTACTAGAAAATTGCAAAGAAAACAAAAACAAAATTCAGCCATACTTCAGAAAAACTTAATCTTTTCTCTTATTCCTACACTGACGATGAAAGTTGGAAGAGGTCCTTTGGTCTGAAGATAAGTTAAATACTTTTTGATCCCTCTAGATTATTATTTTTTCCCAAATTAGTCCCTAAATAATAAAAAAGTTAATGGCGATCCTTTCAGATATTTTTTATCTATATTAGTCATTGGACTCTATCATTACCTGAAACTACCACTCAAAAATATTGTTTCTCCTTATCACTTATAATCTCTCACCAAGGGCTAATAATGAGTTGAACCAGCTCGGTATTTGCCTCATTAAAAGTTTGATTCAGCTAATTAAATGAGCCGAGCTTGAGCTTTATTTTTAAACTCGTTTATTAAACGAGCCAAACTTGAGCCCCAAAAAAAAAAGATCGGTTCATTTTATACTTTGGCTTGTGAGCTCGACTCGGCTCATTTACAATCCGACTCTCAGCTAATTACTCATTACAACATAATCACTCTTATCTTAATCACAATTTCAAAATTGATTAAGATAAGCCTAAACCTGTCCCAAAAAACAGACAAACATTGTGATGCCATTCCCGATCAACACCAATTAGTTCCTACATCGATAAGAGCCTCATCCACAACCCAACACCCTATCCATCACCGGTACCACCAGTCTCCTACCAAACCAAGCAAAAAGAAGTAATCAAGTCTGATAACTCACCAGGACAAGAACTCAGTTGTCCCTACCATTCGTACATTGAAATCATTATTAGATCTGCATAGATTAAGGATGAAAATTTGCTTAATTGGTCATTAAAATTCACAATTTTCTCTGTCAGAGGAGTGAGATTTATGTCATAAACCTTCGGATCTGGGAACTTCTTCTGGAACTAGATGAAAGTTGAGAAAAAGTTAAGAAAATAACTAAATATTTGTACTGCTAATGTTCAGATTGATACAAAACTCTGATCAATAAGTACACAGCAAACACCGAAAAAGCTACATGCTGCTAATTCTTCAAGGTTATTCTTCTTCAACCAGGTAGATAGATAATATTTGTCGGTTCTAAACTCTACTTTGAATATATTTAATACAAACTTTTGAAACTTTTGTCTTTTGTGCATGGAGCTTCCCAAGTTTGATTCAGTTTCAGAATGATAAAGGTTGATCAATGAGAGGAAAATATATGATGAGGAGGGGAATTATTTATAAAGAAAATAGAAATACAAAGAAAATTTCCTAACATGCATGAACTCAATTGCAGTGAGGGGAGGAAGACGATGAAACAAGGAAGAGGTGGAGAAAGGTCTTCCATGGATTTGAGATATGGAGGGAGGGTTCAACAATCAACATTACTCCCTCCCCCCCCCCCTCTTATTCTCAATGAATCATATCTAGTAATTAGAATAGAGTCATCAAGCTATAATCAATTAATTGAAACATAGATTATAGGAGATAATATACTATTGTATGATATTGCAAGTTAATCAAATAGACTACTCCAGTTCGGTAGTTGATGATACCACTGGTTCAGTCGACTGAGTTACCTCAACAGTCAATGGGCACAACTTATTATTGTTATGTTTGATGATCGGTCCATGCAGCCATCAGTTCAGTCGACCGAGGCAATGTGTTTTTGGAATATTTTTGTACTTCTAAGAGATCAACCGATTGGTGCTTCCGATCAACTATATGGTCTATTATGTTGGATTTTCCGTTCCTTGGTCCCTAGGAAATGGTGGTAGTTTTCTATTGAGAATTTACCCGCAGTTTGACCTCAACTGTCTAATTTCGAGTATAGCTTCAATAATCAATAATTGAATCTAAGTAAAAGAAAAAATAGAAAATTTGTATACCTTGTGTGCTTTAATACTTGTTTGCTTGAGTTTGGTGTTATCTACTAAACACCCATTTTAGTGGATTGGATTATATTGGTTAGTGTGTGGTATCAACACTTAAAATACCCAATTAGATTAATCTATTTATGAGATCTTACATGTATTTTCCGTATTCATACTTAGGGTTTAGTTATTATGGTTGTGCCATTTAGACTAGGAGACCAAGTGTTGTGGATGTTGAAGATGCTAAAAAAAGCCCCTTCATACTAGTATTAGAGTAGTAGGTGTTGTAAACAAAAAATTGAGCATATGCCCCTTTACCTAGGACTAGAGTTTAAGTGTGGTAAATACTAAAGATCTTGAGAAAATTCCTTAAAACTAGTGTACAGTGGTGGTAAGAGTTGCAATCCAACATTTATCCCAATCTTCGATATAAGATGATGGTTTAGTTAAAACGGATGTGTTTAGGATGTTGCACAAACAAAATTATTGTTGCTGATTATTATTGTTATTGCTCCGAAGGTAAGAATTCCTCTTCCACTCCACATGTGATTTTCGGTTGTTGCTGGTTGTTGCTAGTTGTGACTTGTGATTGCTGATTCGGGCTATTGTTTTTGTGTTGAGATTGTTAATTTTGGTTGTTGTTGTTGTGTTGTTAGTGTTGTTGTATTGTGATTACTGATTTCGATTGTTGTTGTTATGTTGTCATAGTTGATTCTGATCTCGGTTTGTGTTGTTTTTGTTGTGTTGTAAATGCTGTTTTAGGTTTGTGTTGTTATTGTTGTTGCGTTGTGATTGCTAATTTCGGTTGTCATTGTTGTGTTATTATTGTTGTTGTGTTGTGATTAGTGATTTCTTCTGTTGTTGTTATGTTGTTATTGCTAATTCTGATTTCGATTTGTGTAGTTGTTGTTGTGATTGAATGAGAGTCACTGATCATTCATTATGTGCTACTTGCAGTGATTTCTAGTATTGGTGGTGTGCTACGTTGTGGGCCTGTGGCATTGTGGTGTTGTGATTGTAGTATTACTTCTAGTGGTAGTAATAGTAATATGAGTTCTACGAGTACTAGTGTATCTTCTATGGACGTAAATGATAATCTTCTTTAGAATTATATTACTAAAGGAGAGAAAACTAGTGTAGAAAGAACAATTTTTTGGACGTGTAATTTTTGTAATCAAAGTAAGGAAGCTATACAAGGGTAAGAACTCATTTGTTGAATATTCCTAGTAAAGGTATTGCAACTTGTAAGAAAGTGAGGGCGGGAGACAAGCTTGAAAGGGTAAATTTAGAAAATGAAGCTTTGAAAAGGGTTGAAAAGATATTACCAAAGAATGTGCCTTTACCTAATTCAAGCATGTCTAGTTCAAGAATGGATGTCTTTACTGAAGAAGAGACGAGTGAGTGAGATAAATCCTATAGAGAAAGCTTGTAGCAATCAAATGCGCTCTCAATTAGATGCATTGATTGCTAGAATGTTTTACACTGGCAGTATTCCAATTTGGTAATAAATTCTTTTTTTATGAAAGCTTATGCTTTTGCTGCTAGCCATAGTTTACTTGATCATGGTCTACCAGGTTATAATCATTTGAGAACAATGTTACTTCAACAAGAAAAATCGAACATAGATTATTGGAACCAATCAAGAAGGCAAAGAGGGAAAAGAGTGTTACTATTGTGTCTGATAGTTGAAGTGACGCACAAAGAAGACCATTAATAAATTTTATTGCAATCTGTGATGCGAGTCCTATGTTTTTAAAGGTACTTAATGCTTCGAGTGAGATCAAAGACAGACACTTTATTTATAAACTGTTGAAAGAAGTCATTAATGAGGTAGGCTATCATAATGTTGTGCAAGTCATCACTGATAATACCTCAAATTATAAAGCGGCCGGTGAGATCATTGAACAAATTTATCCACATATTTCCTAGACTCCATGCATTGTTCATACTCTTAATCTTGAATTGAAAAATATTTGTGCCGCAAGAAATGTGGACAATAATGTTGAGACATATGAGGAGTGTCATTGGATAACTGAGATTCATGGAAATGCTATTCAAATCAATAATTTTATAATGATGCATTCCATGAGATTAACCATGTCATTGGATAACTGAGATTCATGAAGTGTCATTGGATAACTGAGATTCATGGAGATGCTATTCAAATCAATAATTTTATAATGATTAGCCATGTCCAATAGGTTTTCTTCTCTAAAGTTACTTACAGTAGCTGATACTCGTTTTGCTCAAGTTGTTACATTGAAGAGAATGAAGCTTAAAAAATAGTCTTCAAGCTATGGTGATTAGTGAAGAGTGGATTTCTTATAAAGCTGATATTATTGGAAAGGCAAGGTTTGTGGAGGAAAAATTTACAAGGCCTATTTACCATACGATTAGAGAGTGTAATGCCGATAAACCAACCCTTTACCTTATTTATGAAATGTGGGATACAATGATTGATGAAGTAAGAAATGTCATTTATAAGCATGAATGTAAAGAAGTTGGAAAAGTGTCTTCTTTCTTTTAAGTGGTATATACTATACTCACAGCCCATTGGACCAAAAGTAATACACCCCTTCATTATTTGGCATACTCATTGAGCCCAAGGTAACCTTATTTTATTTTATTAAAGTGTTATTTTTTTTATTTCTTTAATTTAACAACTAATAATAATATCTATAATCTTATTGATTTCTTCCTTTGAGTGAAGATATTACACTGATGTTTGGTTAGATGTTAAGACGCCTAGAGTTGCTCCTTCTAGAAATAAAAAGGTTTGCATCAAAAATAACAAGTGTTTTAAATGACTTTTCCCTAATCATGAAGCTCGCTCAAAACTTAATATGGAGTTTACAAATTTTACACATAAACATGGTCCATTTGGAGAAATTTACACCAGTATATTAGAGTGGTCTATGCCTTTTCTAGTAGAAAAGAACCCTATACTTTCCTCTTTGGGCGAAAGGCGCAACATTGCAAGATGGTTGATAAGTAGGGTGGTGTTAAATGAATTTGGTAGAATTTGGTGGTTGGCCTACATTAATGATGATAATATTTAACAATGGAGAAAATGGATGCAAAGCAAATGGACAGGATAAATTTTAAGCTCAAATACTAAAATGATGCAAGCACAACCTACACATCAAAGATGAAGGGATAATAACTAGAGGGAAGATGGAGGTTAAGTGAAAATTAGGTATAAGAAGCAGAAGAATTTGGGGATACATGACAACAATCAATAAGGAATAGAACTAGCTTACCCTAGAAATTTGATAACATACAACACTAATAAATCACCATAAACCAACTATTAAAAGGTATCATCAACCTTGCAATTTCAACCTATGTTAATCTCGTAGAGAAAGTACGTGAGGGAATATGGAGGTTAACTTATTTCACATTAGAGCTCATCAATTTAGCATTAATAAAGGACTTGGGTCAAACCACCAATATCGAACCGAATAAGGTGCTTACTTATTTAATTATGAATTAAGGAAAGACTTAATAATAATCCTGAGAATTTTTAATGAAGACACGTGATTTGCACATACCATGGGCGTCCAATATGAGAGAGAATTGGCCTTATGAGTCACAATTCAGATTTAGCTAACAGATATTAGATATTGCTAGAATCTTAGAATCTTTATCTTATGAGTTGTAAATTTTATCTTTCGGTTTAGGAGAGTGCCAATTTTGTCTAGATTTTTGGAGAGATTTTTATCTTTTGATTTTAGTCTATCTTTCCATGAAGAATTAGATTTGAAGAAGTGTAAAATCAATTATAAAAAGCAGGCTCATGTACACGTTGATCATCATGGTATGGCATTACAACCAGGTTTGATTCTTCAATCAGTTCTCTACGTAAGTTCGTTTTTAATTTGTGATTGTTGGTGATTCACAATTCAATTTCCTCTACTCAATTTCATTTTCTGTGAGTGAATTTGCATTCTATTAAATATATTCATACCCCATACAATCGAGCATCAAAGAATCCAAATTCATCTTCAACCTCTTGAAACCCTAACCCTCCTCCATAACAATGATTCTTGTCGCCTTAATTGTTGTCATTAACCCAAGATTTTACTACCATAATCTACCTCATAAATCACCATTAACAACCCTCTAAAAACCCCTACCATAGTCGTCCATAATTATCCACACATTCAACCCCCACAAATCCATACTTTCAATCAAAACTGCCAATTTGGGAGAAAAATAGAGGTTTTAATCTCTTATATTATTGATATTATGCGCGAGTACATATATATAGGCAAGGAGTAGAATCTCCTACCATGTATCCTAACAATTTCCTAATAAATAAGAGATAACATATCTCAGAAAAAGCCAAATAATAGCTCCTAATATCCAGCATCAAATATGGATCTTTTTATTCTCCCAGGCTATGGATAATACCCAGCAATGAGTTTGTTGGATATTCTCTAATATTCTCCACACTCCCCCTCAAGTTGGTGCATAGATATCAACCACACCCAAGTTGCCAATAAAAAATTCAAAATTTAGACTTGAATAACCCCTTTGTAAGAATATATGTTGTTAGCTGAATAGTAGGTACAAACAATAGACATATTGCACCTTCCTTAAGTTTTTCCTTCATAAAATGTCTCAATCTCAATATGTTTCGTTCGATCATGTTGAAATGGGTTCTATGCAATGCTTATAGCTACCTTGATGTCACGGTACAATTTCATAGGCTTGCTAACCAGTGGACGTAATTCACTAATAATCCTCCTGAACCAAATTAGCTCATAGACCCCCCAAGCCATGACTCAAAATTCAACTTCTACACTACTCCTTGCTACTACATTCTGCTTCTTGTTTCGCCACATGACTAGATTCCCCCATACATACGTACAATAATCAGAAGTAGACTTTCTATCTTCAATGAATTATGCCCAATCTGCATCAGTGAAAGCTTCAATCTCACTCTACTCATTCTTCCTAAATAATAAACCTCACCCAGGTGACCCTTTAAAGTACCTCACAATTTTGTATGCTGCATTTAGGTGTTCAGAACCTCACCCAGGTGACCCTTTCAAGTACCTCACAATTCTGTATGCTGCATTTAGGTGTTCAATGCGTGGGGAATGCATGAATTGGCTAATCAAGCTAATGGTAAAAGCAATATCAGGACAAGTGTGAGAAAGATAAATTAGCTTCCCAACTAACTGTTGGTACCTAGTTGTATCAACTTGTTGGCTTTTTATACAAGACTCCAATTTTATATTAGCTTCTATTGGTGTATCAGCTAGTTTACAACTACTCAAACCAATTTCATGAAGAAGGTTTATCACATACTTGCGTTGAGTCACCATAATGCCTTTTCCTGATCTGGCAACTTCCATTCCCAAAAAATATTTTAGAGCACCTAAGTCCTTGATCTCGAATTCTCTGGCCAATCCAACTTTTACCATTTCTTCCAAATCATTTTCTGTCACAATGATATCATCCACATATTAACACCAACGCTTTCCCATCTCTAGTGTTTGGTAAACATTGTATGATCACCTTGAGCTTGAGTATACCAATGTCTCTCCACCGGTTTGGTAAATTTGTCAAACCATGCCCAAGGAGACTACTTCAAACCATAAACTGCTTTCTTCAACCTGCACACTTTTGAGCCAAACTTATCCTCAAAGCCCGATGGTTGTGCCATGAAAACTTCTTCTCTTAAATCGCCATTCAAGAACGCATTCTTAATGTCTAACTAATACAGGGGCCAATCAAGGTTGGCAACAATAGATAATAGAACTCGAATTGTATTTAGTTTTGCCACAAGGGCAAATGTTTCGATGTAATCAATCCCATAGTTTTGTGTGAAGGCCTTTACCACCAACCATACCTTATATCTTTCCAGAGTACCATCAGCCTTGTATTTCAAAGTGAATACCCACTTACACCCAGCTAGAGACTTTCCTCTTGGTAGAGTAACAACTTCCCACGTCTTATTTTTCTCAAGAGCACTCATTTCTTCAAGGATTGCCTTCTTCCACTCTGGAACCTTTAGAGCATCCTGAACATTCTTTGTAATCTCCACAGAAGATACATGAGTAGAGAAGGCGGAAAAAGAGGATAAGAGGTGTTTAAAATTGACAACTTTTGATAGTAGATACAAAGGACGACTAGTGCAAGATCTAGTTCCTTTTCTAGTAGCAATAGGAAGATTCAAATCTAGAACTAACGTACAATCTTGATGTGATTGATTTGAATGAGAAGGAAAAGTATTTACAGTAGTAGGAAGTGGCCCTAGTGCAAATTCAAGGCAATGCAAGGGGCGTGCGGAATCTTTAACTTTGTAAGGAGTTTTCCATGAGTATATCTGCCCAAAAAACCTGTTAGTCTTTGGACCTACTTTTGTTTCATTCAACTGATCAAGAGGAGGAGCAATGGGAGCCTCATTTCCTTGCTATGAGTTAGAATATTGGTTTTCATTCTCCTGATTGAAGGAAGATTTCTTTCAGAAATAGGATTTAGGCTCTCTCCAAAACATAAGTTATTCATATAATTTAGTTCATCCACCATACTCTCCTTATGTTCCTGTTGGTCATGCATAATAGGGATGGAATTTTCAACCAATTCTTCTTCACTGGTGCTAATGGGAGTAAATTCTAGATTCAGGTTATGCAGGACTTCGCCTGAGGACGAATCTTCCCCTAAAGTCTCCCCCTAAAGATGAGATTTAAAATATGACTAAGTTTCAACGAATTTAACATCCATAGTAACAAAGGTTTCTTAGATATGGGGTCAAAGCATTTGTAACCCTTTTTAGTAGGTGAGTATCCTACAAAGACACATCTCTTGGCTCTAGCATCATGTTTACCACCCTTGTTCTCAAATACGAAGACTGTGCAGCCAAAAATTCTTATTGGTAAGGAACTGTATAAATAATTATTATAGAAGTGATGGTTAAAATTGTCTAAGGTGTTTTGAAATTTGGGACCTTAGATGCCATACAATTGATCAAGTAAATGGCTATTAGGATGGAATCCCCCAATAGATATTTTGGGATATGAGTTGTAAATCTAATAGCATGAGATACCTCTAGGAGGTGTCTATTTTTACGCTCAGCTACCCCATTTTGTTTTGGGGTATCATTGCATGAGCTTTGGTGGACTATCCCCCTTTTTAATAAAAAATCTCCTAATACTACATTAAAGAATTATTGACCATTATCACTTCTAAAGATTTTAATGTTTATGCCAAACTGGGTTTGAACCATATTGTAAAAGTTCCTAAATATGTCTGTCACTTCTGATTTCTCTTTCATCAAAAATACCCAGCTTATTCTAGTGTGATCATTAGTGAAGGTTATAAACCATCTTTTTCTTGATGTGGTTGGAATCTGTGAGGGTCCCCAAACATCACTATGTATAAGGGTGAAAGGTGCAATGGATTTATAGGGTTGGATGGGATGGATGAATTGATGATGCTTAGCCAAAGTGCATATTTCATAATGAAGAACTATGGGATCTTTACTAATAAATAATTTTAGAAACAATTGTTTTAGATATCTAAAACTGGGATGACCTAAACGGTAATGTCATAACATTATTTCATAATTATAAGAAACAAAAGTAGACCTAAAACATGAACTGTGGGTAGACTGCCCAAATTTTGAATTCTCTAAGAATTGATAAAGCCCATCAACCTCCTTAGCATTGCCAATCATCTTCCCCGAGACTTGATCCTAAAATTCACAATGTGAGGAATAGAAGTTAACATTTAATATCATGAGTCAACTTGCTAATAGAGAGTAAGTTGCAAGATAATTTAGAGACATGGAGAACATTACCAAGTCACAGTATGGGAGTGAGTTGGCTGGCAACAACAAAGAGTGATCCATCTACAACCCTAATTTTTTGATTTCCAACACAGGTTGATAGGATTTAAATAATTGGGAGCAATTTGCCATGTGGTTTGTTGCTTCGGAATCAAGAATCCAGACAGGTGTGGATATGACATTATAGGATAAAGGATAGCTGATATTACCTTGATGAGCTAGAGAGCAATAACTAATAGAGGATTGTGAGGATTGAAGGAGTTTTAGGAGATGCTCAACCTGTTCTCGAGTGAATGGAGACCCTCCTGAATCAACTTATTGTTCTTGAGTTATATCCATGGTTGTTTGCATTGCTCTACCATCGGAATTTCTCTTTGAGTTAGGGGGTTTCAAGTGAGGATAAAGTTTCTGGCACTTTTCCTTAGTATGCCATGGCTTTCTGCAGTGATCACAACATGGTTTCTTTCTCCTCTCACTATTTGTACTGGGCTTGCATGTAACTAGGGCGGAGCTCTCCAATTCTGGTTTCATAGCTGATTGTTGAGTGTGCAACATAACCCTCTTTCGAGCCTCTTCCTACCGTAGTTCTAAAAAAACTTCCCTTATGCCTGGCAGTAGCTTTCTTCATAAGATTCTTCCTTTTACTTCATATAAAATATGGCTAACCCCAGCCAAGTACATATGGACTCGTCATTCTCTTCACAATTCATAAACCTAACACAATCATTCAAAGTCTCCCACATGTCATCATAACATTGATCTAATTCCTACCGCCAAGTTACCATCTCATTATAGTAGGTGGTTATATCTCTGTCTCCTTGCTTTGAGTGCCACGGTCTAGACTTCAACTCAAATATTTGGGATGAGTTTTCCAAGTCTGAGTATGTTGCACGAATGGAATCCCAAGTTTCCTTTGCAATCTTCATAAACATGTGTGGTTTAGCAATAGATCCTTCCATGGAATTGAGAAGCCCAGTAGCCAGAGAAATTTCAGACCTCTAGGTCTTAAATTTGGGATTATTCTCCTCTGGTTTGGCCTCCTCACCAGTAAGATATCCCAACCTTCCTCGTCCATCAATGGCTAATTTTACCAATTGTGCCCATTCCAAATAGTTTCTTCCATTCAGTCTATGAATGGTAATTTGGAAGGATGAAGGGGCAGCAATACTATAACTGATGTTGCTTCGCACTGAGGAGATGGCTAAGGTTTCTTCGGAAACCATATTTTCGACTAGGGTTTTAGGTTTGAACCTGGCTCTGATACCATGCCAATTTGGGAGAAAAATAAAGGTTTTAATCACTATTATATTATTGATATTATGCACGGGTACATATATATAGACAGGGAGAAGATTCTCCTACCATGTATCCTCATAAGTTCTTAATAAATCGGAGATAAAATATCTCACAAAAAGTCAAATAATAGCTCTTAATATCCAGCATCAAATCTGAATCTTTTTATTCTCCCAAGCTATGGATAATATCCAGCAATGAGTTCGTTGGATATTATCCAATATTCTCTACAAAAACCCTACCCCCCAATACCCTTTTCTTCACCAACGTTTTTCTCCACAATCAATACCCAATTAAACTCGACTCCAACCTGTCATTAATACCCTATCATTCGCCATTAATCCATCATTAAAACCCCTAACCAATCAAATTCCCAATCCTTCATAAAAATTGTGAAACCCTAACACCCCAACCGAAACCCTAACTTATAATTCATCCAATTCTTCTTCTTGTTTTGATTCAATTCTTCTGTGCCTTGTGTAAATTACTTATTTTTAGTTGTGTACTTCCAATACACATTAGGAAGTTATCTAAATGATAATAAAAATAATAAACTCTAAATTAAGTATCTAGAATACACAAAAAATGAATACAATAGCTAAAAAAAATGTCCATTAGTAAGTGTGATTCTTATTAGGGAGATACAACACAATCTTTTCACAAACATTACATACATGGACAATAAGTTAGACTATTAAGATAAAATAACTAAGTTTGACTTTACTTCCAAAAATGTTAAAGAGCCCGAATTGTGTTTCTAACATAAAAATTATTCAGAGGGGGGAACAATTAAAAATTCAAATAAAAAATCAAAATTGAAAGACCAATTGAAATGTCATACACAAATTCATAGAAGTGCTAAATCACCAACTATTTTGTGATTTGACCAATTCAACATACACTATGCTTGGAAAGAATTACATGTATGTAACTAAAATGAAATGAAACAAAAGTAAAAATCTGGAATAGTGTTTAGTAAACTTTAGATCATCTGCTTGTTGCTGCGCAGAAGTTAAATGTCAGTTAACAAAAGACTGAAACAAAATGAAATGTCGCTCCAAATACAAAGGATATCAATCCCATAAAATAATGCAATAATCTATCATAAGATTGTGCTTAAGAGATTGTGAAAATGACCTACCATATTAGAGAACAAATTAAAGGAATATATTAGAATGTGATTTGCAAAACAACCAGAACAACCTGCTTGATACAAAATAATCACCTTTACCAAATGGAACCACAACAGTTTGAGAATTAATAAATGCATACAGCTAAGTAAGAATACGGACCAGCTAGCCACATAATTGATGTGGATGTAGAAATATCAAAATAGTCGTATTAAGAGATATTTAATTTCCTGTATTAGTGGAGCTGATTATATAGAGATTTATAGCTTATTTGGAGTTACTTATCAAAAGTAATTATCATAGATAATTACTTATTTTAGAAATTTTTTACTTTTGATAAGTAGCTCCAAACATAAGCTTAATTTCCCATATTAGTGGATCTGATTATCTATTTTTTTAGGGATATTTTACTCACTGTTACAGCTGTGATTTACTTTCCAAGGTAGTCTAAATCAGCTCCTTAAAGTTAGGATAATAAAACTCATTTGCTTGTATATGTTGCCTAACTCCTACATCTAATTGAATAAGAACAAATTCTTCCCTATTCAACTACACTGGATACTAAATATTACATTTGAAATTTACATTGGCGATGCAGATGATGAGCTCAGAACCTCAGTGTTTGCAACATGAAGATTTATTATCTCTTACAAACAATTCAGGAATTGCTGCAGCCATAGGTCCATAAAGATGACTAGTCACTTCCAAATCATACAGCCACAGATATATCACATTAATGTAATGTTTTGTATGATTTATACCATAAATCCTACAGAATAAACTATAATCTGTTAAGGTAGTCTTTCCATCTTTCTGGGATTTCAAAAACAGAAAAGAGGGTCAGGGTGTGGGAAGAATGAAGTCGTGTGAATGGTTCTCAATGTTCTAAGAGAACATAACTCACAGATGATGACTACAAGTCTGTGATCTTCAAAAATCTCGAGTAAAATACTGTTTGTCCCTCTAAAATACACTTTTTTTCTATTTGGGTCCCTAACAGATTTAATTCTACCTAAATAAGTCCTTCATCCCTGCATTAACCAGCAATAGCAGGTTAACCAATAACTTCTCTCTCCTAGTCGGCATTTTAACTCCTAATCACCCATTTAATTCCTAATTTAATCATCCATTACATTCCAGAGTTCAAATTTAATTAGAGAGCAGCCTATCAAACACCAACAAACATCCCATTTTATTTTTTAGCACCTCCTTCCTCCAGCTTGGCCCTCCTCCTTCACCCTCCTTTCTTCCGTCTTATTCCTCCTCTGCTTGCTCATCAATTTGGATCACATATGATCAGTATTTTTGTGTATTCTCCAATTAATTACCAACTTTTCTAGCCCAAAAGCATCAAAACAGGAAAATGCTTAAATGGAAAACATAGGAATGTGCACTGTTCTGTTTTTATTTGGTGACTTGTGAAATTGATATCACATGGAGGAAGCATTAAAAATTGTCAGGCTCTTAATTATAAGATTCAAAAAGGAGCAAGAATTACAACCAGGAGGGCAAAGGAGGATAAATGTGATCAACAGAAGCTCGAATATTGACAAAATACTACCAGCATGGGTACAACAAAAGAATTGCAGTCTCAATTGTGGTGGCAGTTGTGGTGTCACAGTATTGGAGCATCACAAACGATAAATAATACGGCACGCTTATTGTAACATGTTTTGTCCCCCCCCCCCCAATTTGCTTCTAACGCTTATTTATGGATCATTTAAATGAAAGACTTCAATAAACTAGTGTTCTAGAATATAAACTTAAGTTATTGATAAAAAATGACTACTAAGTCACATTTTTATAAATTCACAATAAATTAAATTTATTGGAATATATTACCGATATGAATCCGCAATAAATTTGTGTTTTTTAAACCAGTCGCATTTCAAGTGTCATGTTTCAGCTGACCAAAAATTCACAAAATATCAGCCAATGTGTAACATCAGGAACAATATTTTATTGTATAAATGGGTAGAATTGTCAGACAGGCGGAGCAAAGGTTGAAGGGGTGTTGGGTTTCTTAGAGTAATGATAGTACGAGTGTTTGGCTGTTGGGTTAGTCAAGTGGGGCGCTGCCCCTACAATTAGATATTGGTCCTAATAATGCATATCAACGGACATGTTGTGGATTTTGGATCATTCAATACACAACACACCTGAAACGCGACAATTTTTATAAAAAAAAAACATCGCAATAAATTTAATTCATTATAAATTTGTATAAATATAACATTAGTTAATATTATAGAGCACTAGTTTAATGAATTCTTTTATTTAATGATCCACATATAAGAATTAGAAGCATATTGTTTTTTTTGGGGGGGGGGGGTGTTCATGCCATGACAAACGCATGCTGCTGCCAACACAGGTTTTTGCTTGGTTGGTTTACATCTGTGCATGTTTGCTACAGCGCTACCTTACTTTTGTGAATGTTGATCTTCCAAACAAAAAATGCTATGGGTAGTCTCGGTTGCTTATTATTATATTATTAAATTTGAATTTAAGATTGGAATAGATAATTAGAACAATTAAATTAGGAAGCAAAACAGTGACTAGTAGTTGAAATGCTGACTACGAGAAAGAAAGTATTAGAACATTAGGCTAATAAAAGAATAAGGGATTGATTCGGTAGAAATAAATATACAATTATTTCTACAAGGACTAGCTTGACCATTTTTCTTTTACTTGGATACAAAATTAGAAAAAGTTGCATTTTAGAGCAACCAAAATAACATTTAACTCTAAAAATCTCTCTCATATTCTATTAACTAAAAGATTTAAACTAAAAATTAACCGAAAGATTCAGAAGTACTCGATAAGGCTCATCAAATGTTAATCTTTGAGTAAACCACATCTAAAAGTTCTAGTGAATGTAGTGAAAAAGTTCTTATGAGGTAGTCTCAACAAAAAGGATAAACAAGTCACCTAGTCCTTATTTTCAAGCAACAATTATTTTTTTACCAAAGCAAATCAAATCAAATTCCACTCCACTAGGGGACTTACCACCTCACCCAAATTGAGGCCTCTGACAACTCTTATCTTCTTAGAGTCACCTTCATGTGTCTTCTTTTGATATATTCAGGAAAAATTCTAATCATTGCCCCTTGTATTGGAGCCATGTGTACAATTTGATTGATAAAATTCACAAATTTTTCAACAGTGACCACACATACATTTTATGTCCTCATCTCAGTTGTACTCATTTCATTTTTATTTATGTTATGCAGTCACCAATCAACCCAATGTAAAAAGAATATGACAACCATCTGCTATTGAATCCTACTATTGGTGAGGTCCAACCTAGCACCATTGTTGCACGGAATCTCCACTAGACCTAGCGTCTCTGTCCCGAAAAATTTTCCTCATTTATTTTTGTGTTCCCATTTCTCCGAAATGTACATAAATATACTTCATTTTTAAATAAATAAATAACTGTTTTCTCATTCATTTTTCTCCTCAAACTCAGTGCAACACTACCTAGTACCCTTAACCAGTCAAAATAGGAAGAGAGGCTGTCTGCAGCAGACCCACAGAGAAAACAGAAAAGACAGATATATAATGAAAGGGAAGAGTGTATAAGTAGAAGATAAGCAACAAGCATAAAGAATAGTTGGCTTTCATTGGTGTGCAAGAAATGTGCTCCATCAAACCTGACCAGTATTGGATGATCATATAACACTAAGCAATTCTCCATTTTGACAAGACCAGTTTGAATCCCATTTTCACATTCCCATCAATCTACTCATCATTACTCCAAATAATCCGAAATGGTTGCTTTAGGACATTTTGTTTTTTTCTATCCCAACCCCCATTCTGTGAGAACCTTTCATAATTTGCAAGCAACATAAAATAAGCTACAACGCTGAGCAAAATCATGAATTGAATCAGCCCATTCAGCAAAAAATATTAAATTTAAATATGTGAAACAAGCATTTCAAACTAGCAATGATATCATCCAGAAACACCTAACCAATGAAATGCTTATAAGACGTTCAAACGTAAGTGAAAATGAATTGCATAAGAAAAACATATGGTTCTCAAAATTACCTTGTCCATTTCATCGCTAACCGTGGGAAACTCTAAATTATTATGTCCAGAGGTGTCAATTGAGCTAGTAGAGGCACCTTGCGGCGGATGAAGGGTGTTATAAAAAAATAAGGCCACTGACTCATAATAGAACTGAGGTCTAGTGGAGTTATGATCACCATCAAATTTTATGATACTTTTATCTCCCTGAAGGTAATACATCAACTTCATTAAAAAGCTCCATGGTGCTCAACATAACATTAATCAAGATCATTATCAAAAATATTTACCGCATAAGACTTGTAAATGATATCAGAATGGCGTGGCTGAATAAATTTATCCTCATTAGCATGTCCAAATAATGCTGGAATAAAAATTTTAGATGCAACCTGCAAAACTATAAGTGCATCATATATCGTATACTAAGTAAATTTGCTCCAGACTAAAGCATATCAATATAAAATAATAAAGATCTCTATGATCAGTCATGTATCACATCTTATATGCCCAGAAAGCATGGTAATTATATCCAGATGATATGGACCTTTTAAAGGAATACCAACAAACCATCCACCATTATTAGTGTGTTTGGCAATGCCAAACATAGCTTATGAGCTAGCTAGCTTATAGCTTACCAAAACCAGTTCCCCCCCCCCAAGAAAAAAGCTTTATTTGGTAAGCAGCATTTTACTAGCATATAAGCCAGTTTTTGGAAAGCTACTTCAAATAGCTTATAGTTAGTAAGCTTTAAGCTAGTGTTGAAACTACTTTTGTCAAACAAGCACTATGTCCAAAACCTAATCAAGCAAAGAGGAATGTGTTGGTCTGAGAGAGTTAAACTTGATTTACTTTCCAACCACACAGTTAGGGTTGTAAATGGGCTAAACTGGCTCACGAATTGTTCAGCTAAGCTCAGCTTGACTCAGCTCAATTATAGATTAGGCTTGTGAGCATGACTCAACTCGTTCGTTTAATCAAAAGAGCCGACCATAGGGGTTTCGGCTTAGCTTGGCTCATTTACAGCTCTAGGTGCAGCCAAAACGCAAGCCCTGTATGCCTGATTTACTCTCAAGTCTCTTCTATATAACAAAAATCAAATGAAGACCACCTTGTGTGAATTTAGAGGTTGTAGACCAAAAGGAGCAAGTAAAGGAATCTAAATATTTCTCAATAAGAAAGGAAGCACCTACAGGAGCAACCTCTTTATATGTGTTCAAGGAACAAAAAATAATACACAAGTGCAACATCAAAGATGAAATCATTCTCATTAATGCCAAACAGGAACCTGAATACAGTTGAGGTTCATGATGTCAAATTTAGCCCTTCTCTGGATCACTCGTCGCATGTATTGCAATGCCACCTTGATCTACGAGGAAAAGAGGACAATGGAGAAAAATGAAAACAAAAATGAAACTGTACAAGTCAGGTATTATAAAATCAATCAAGTCACTAACAACAACAGATTACTATCCAACAGAATAAATAAATAAATAAAACTTAGAAGGGGAAAAAAAAGGAAAAACAAATTAACAAAGGAAAAAAAGACAAGACAAAAGCGAAAACAAAAATACTTTAGTAAGGTAAAAATAGAAATGTGGCAGATTTGAAGACACTAGACAAAGTTCTAAGGGTAATATTTTGAGAAAGCCACGTGATTTTATGATCTGCACAGAACAATATAACGTACAATCTGCCTAGCTGTGTCATTACCAAAGAACATATATTGTAGTTCTAGCCCACATTTACCAATGCAAACTCATACCAAATGTTCATTTTCTTTTCAGACTTTCCAGGATGGATGGAATTAGAAACCAAATTTGCAGCAAGAAGCCATAACCAAAGGAAACGGTAATACTTCTACCCTTATTCCAGAACATAATTTGCGTGTCATAATTGGAGCTCATCCAAAGTGGTTATGTCTCTACATGGGGAGCATAATTACAAATCCTTTATTTCAAATATTTTAAAGTGCATAGTAACTTTTGCTTGGTATGGTATGTGAGGATAAGCAGTCGGATCTAGCCACACCAAGGTCCTGTCAGTGTTTTAAAAAATGGACTGGAAATTGATCCGATGCAGGGACCGGTACATTGTCCGACCATGGTGCAATCCGAAGTTGACTTAGCTTGATAATTTTCCGGATTTGACATGGTATGACACCAATCTGACCAGTTCCACCTCCGGTCCAACCAGTTCGACCAGCATACACTATTTGTTCTAAAAGATAATTAATGACATTTTAATCAGTATCGAGGTAAAACCGGATTGGCAGATTTTTTTTTTCAATTTTTCCTGATCAATACACAAACTGAAATACTGAGGAACCTCCCGATCGGACTGATTAAACCGGCTAGACCAGTATGGTTTTTTATTCCATGGGTCCTGCAGGACAGATTATCTTATTATTATAGAGTATTATTCATGTTAGATCATTTTCTTCACTATTTTCTTTTGTATCCCCTAGTGTTAGGATCAATGCAAAGTAGATTAAAGGTTGTAGAGGAAGGTTGAGAAAATGGTGGTTGTAGACAATGTAGCAGATGACAGAAAGGAAGGGGATACTGATCAACAAGATAAAGAGACAAGGGAGGGTTAGAGGATTAACTAATTTGATTAATTCCCAACTTGTCTTATGTATGATGTCATAAGATCTTATTTGTAACCAATACATCCTCACCAGAGTCCTTTAACTAATTAAAATAATTAGCAAATATCTACAAAGATCTCTTGAATCTCCCCCAAACAATTCACTACCAAAAAGATAGCTATTACTTACTAATGATACTAGTTTTAAAGTTGGTACTCATTTTTTCGTAATAAATCAGATAATCCCTAACACTCGTTGAGCTTCCTCTTCACCTGATGGCCAAGACACAGCCAAACACAGAGGACTCTCATGGCAAGGAAGCCAATAACCACTACAGATGCACCAACCAACGATTCTACTAGTCCCCAAAGAGCGCTCCACACTATGTGACTTCTCTCCATCTCCTATCATGACACCTACTGCGATCTAACTACCCACACATATACACAATACACCATGGCAATATGATCAAGAGGTTTCCTACGACTAACGTGTTACGTGACATATTACCTATGGATGCATGTCATATCTTGCTTGGGAATCCATAGCAATATGATAGAGAGGTTTGCAAAGTGTTCAATATTCCCATGATGAGTGTTCAATGAATACACGGTTTGCAAAGGAAAAAAGAAGTTCAAGTTGAAGCCCATAGTTGAGCTAGCAACCGATTCTAAGAAGTTACAAGTGGAGTCCAAATTCAGAGGTTGTTCCTTCAAGAGCATGACATGAAGAAGGTCATTGGTTATGCTTTAATGGTGAAACAACAAAGCCAACAAGGGGAGCATGGCAAGCTACAACCGAATCTCACCAAAGTTTTGGAAGAATTTTGTGATGTGTTTCCCGAAGTGATGCATGGTGGATATAAATTGGGTTAAGTTAAGTAAGAAATTTGATGATTGGGGAAAGACCACCGAAAAGAGGCTCGAAGATGGGGGATAATGAGGAGAAATATATGAAATAAGTAACTCTTAATTCATTTACTTGAATCTACCACTTGAGCAACACAGCACACAAGATAAAAGAGACAAGAATTTTCGGATATAAATCAGCCAAGGTATGCACTAACCAAGGAGGTGATAATTCTCGACAAGGGGAGAAAATGGCTGACCAAGGACCCCTCCATTCATTCATTCCTTGCCTTTATATAGGAGTGCAACTTCCTAGTTACAAAGTAACCATGCTCAACTAGATATATGGGCTGGTTGGGACTTAAACCATCTAGTTACTTATCATGAAACTAAAGTAGCTTAATTCTAACCAACCTTGCATGGTTTTCCCCACCCTTATGATCGTGCGTCCCCCTCTTCCGGCCCATGCCTTGGCTGATTTGGGGTTGAGTGCAAGTAAGCCCTCCCAACTACATGCTATTACATGATTAAAGTTAATACAAAGTTAACAAGTAAAGTCAACCTGCAAATGAGGCAGTCACAAGTACAAAAGATGAGGAATTTAGAACCACAAAAGTGGCGATAAATCTGCCAACTCCCTTCTCCTTTTTGTCTTGCATGTTGTCGATTTTATGGCCCCCACCAGGCATGTCTGCAGGCTAAGATGGTGGCAGGGAGCTGCGAGCTGTGGCCTGAAGTGGAGCCATGAAAAGGGTGCTGACTTGGGGTGGGAAGGTGGCTGGAAAGTGGGCTGCAAAATGGCTACAAATGGCTGGTATTTTTGGCTGCAAAAAATAGGGTGGCTAGGAGGTAAGCTTGCATGGCTTTGCATGGCTCCATTTACGTGTAAAAGGGGAAGGTTTAAGTGGGCTGCTTTGGTTGCTCATAGTTAGGTTACAAAAGGATAGGTTGGGAAGGCAAGTCACATGTCTTGTGTGACTTCCTTGAATGTGAGAATATTGGGAAGATAATTTAGTGGAATCCGTCCCAACTTAGAAGAATTTTTTGTTCTTCTAATTTGGGGAGAAGAGTGGTTAATGCTGGATTATGTGAAGGGTGTGAAGGGGATGCTCCTCCCTCACGAAGAGTTATCACCTAGATTACCACCCACCACCATTGAGAGGGATAAAGCATGACATTGATCTCATGTCAAGAGCTTCTCCTCCAAACAAGGCAGCATATCAATGCAATCCTAAGGAGGAAAAAGATCTTCAAACGCGGATTCAAGAGATATTGGATAAGGGCTATGTAAGAAAAAGCATGAGTCTGTGTTGTGTTCCAACTTTGTTAGTTTCTAAGAAGAACGAGACGTGGAGGATGTGCAATGATTCGAGGGCACAATCAAGTACAGATTCCTATGCCGAGATTGGATGAGTTGTATAAAGCAATTTAAGGACCAGTTACCATCAAATGTGGATTATCTAGAAGGGGATGAATGAAAGACGGCTTTCAAGACTAAGCCCCTTTCTTAGTCGATGAATAATAAAAAAATAAAAAAAAATCAATATCTTCACAATTAATTTACACATTCTAATGCTGAATAAAACGTAAAGAATAAAGATAGAATAAAAGTGACAAAACCACCTTGATGAGTTTTTCATCATATATAGCTCAAGGATATTGAAAACCTCACCTTGAAGTTAGTTAGGAAGAGTGTTTGCAATAAACATGAGATAAGTCTCCATGAGGTGGAAAAAATCACTGAAGGAGACAAGGATAAGAATAATTTATGGATCGCCCTCACATAGAAACAAAAATAATTTATGGATCATGAAGAAGCAAGATAAAAGTACGTAAATGTTTAGCACCTACAAAGATTGTCTATTAAACAAGGCAACAAGATCATAATGGCATAATGTTGCAGAAGATGGCAAAGAAATATAGATAAATGTTAATGTCCTCAAAAATAAAAAAGGATGATACCCAAATTTGCAGAAATCATAGAGATATTAAAAACTTCTACAAAGAGAGTTTCAAACATAGGTTAGGGAAAATAACAAAATTGTGAAAACCAACTTAGGCTCATAGAAAAGGTCAAATGTAGAGCCTATTTTTCAAAAAAAGAGAAATATAGGTTTGGGGGAGAAGGGGGAGGAGGAAAACAAAACAAAACAAAAACACTTACTCAAGGATTTAAGGAAATTTCGTTAAGGGGCATGGTTTTCATAGATATGGTAAATGCTCAAGAGGTTGCGGACTTGCGGGGGAGCCTTAGTAAACGGGGTAATGAATTGTGATTTTATGTATCAATTTTCACACAAGGTTATGCCAAATCTTTTATTTTTTTTCTTTTTCTTTTTTTTTATTTTTTTGGGAGAGGGGAAGGGTGACAAGAGTTCAAGCTGTTTGTCAATACACATCATGTTTTAATAATAGTTGGATCACATCAAATCCACTTTACTCTATAGGTCTTTTCATAGATGAATCAAAAAGGACCATGGAAAGTGCAAGTTAATGCAAATAAGTGCCTGCATTCTTGTGAACAAATATGTGAACTTGCATTGAAGTTGCAGTAGGAGCAGAGATTGAGCAAGAATCTTACAGTGAACTTTGGGAGCCGAATTTTGTAAACATCTACAAGATCCATCATAAGATCAACCAGGTTGGAAAATGGGCTATCCAACACTATACCAGCAATCAAAGGGTCCTCTGATCCATAAAGAAGACTGCGTTATTAGAAATAAGAGAACTGAATTACATCACTACTCCAAACAGAAGAGGCCGTATCCCAATTTTTTAATAAAACCACATTACTTATGCCATGCTTTCTTATTTCAATAGAACATAATCACCATAAGTCACAAATTAACACAAGAATGCTTCCATAGATCCCTTAACAAATTAACATTAGTATATCAGTTTTGGCATATGCCACACTAGAAAATAGCATTTATATGAAGAATAACCCAATTCTGAATCTGATGATCACCATCTCTGCAAAATCCTCCCAATTGCTGAATTCAATCAGAATCAAAACTTATAAGCAGTTTTGGAAGCCATGAGCAACAGAAACATTTCAGAAAAATATAGCACACCCAATCGTTGCCAATAGTAATGAAAAAAGGGAAGGATGTATAAAGGAGAGGATCAATTCACCAATCTTATTCTCATTTAAAACTATTTCTAGGTGTCTTAGATGTTTAGTAGGTAAATAAACGTAATTTGAGTCATAAAGATAAAATCTAAATATTGAAAGGATCCCAACTTCTGTAATAACAGGAGAGTTTATTTTGTATTTTTCTTCAGGTTATAGTAGACCAAATAGCATAGCTACCAAGAAACATGAATCATAAGCAGATATTTTATTATAATGCAAGAACAACGGTTATAAAACCAAAAAGAACAGAGCTCTTAAACAGTGACATCCTGTGATATCACTTACAAAGAAAGCAGAAGAAATATATACGAGGCATTGCTTTACACTATAGCCCATACCTCGTAACTGCACCCATAGATCGGCCCCAGAGACCTATCCATGATACTTGTTTGTTCTTCCGTAGATAAGACACCACAACTCTAAGGTCATCTTTCTGAGATGTCATTCCCATATGATAAATTACCTTCACAGCAATAGATACGCAGTAACCCCGGGGGAGGGGGGGAAGGTAATAGAAAAACATACCTCATGCCAGCCAAGGCTGACATATCCACCATCTGATAATCCTGAACCAGAGAAGTCCAAAGTAAAGACCGTGATATTTGATGGAAGAAGAATCATAGCAGCTTCATTTGCATCTGCCCTACACCCGCTGCAATAAAGCCAGGATAGAGAATTTGTCAGCCTACTGAAAATCACAAAGCAAGAGTGCATGGCTTAGAGAAAGTAACTCTATTAACAATAAGCCGTAAGGAGTTAGATAGCCAACATATGTACTTTCAAGATGAAGGAACTCAGAAACTCAACTGACCTGTTCCCATGACAGTACACAACACAAGGAAGTGGTTTGTCTTCAGAGTATGCAGAGGGCATATAATGACTGCATCTCAAAGAATGGCCTCTGCCATTGGTAAGCTGCAAAGGCCAAGAGATCAAAAAGTTAAGGCAATCTCAACAGCCTCTGCTTATGGATAATGTAAAAAGGTTCAAAAAGGTCTAAATAAAATACATACTCACCTCCAAATCCTGTCTTTTGAAGACTCTGTCCGCAAGGGAAAAAGATTTTTCCCATAAATACCGGTCTGGGTCATACTCAGCCCTTCATCCAGCACAGCAATACATACATAAGTAAAGCAAAGGAATAATACAAGAAAGCTACTGCATGGATGCAGTAAGATATAAGGATTAAGTTGATTAAAACAAGTGCAATGGAACAAAGAATATGAACAAGCGGTAGTGTAAATTAGGGAAAACTCACAATACAAACTCTAGAATCATCTTGTCCTTACAATTGAAATTTATAACTAAAACATTTGAAACAAAAACCAAGACCTTATGATTTTCAGATGTTAATATATGACAAACAAACTCAAAAAAAAAATATCCAGACTGGCCTCAAACATATTTTTCCAGAGAATTATTTCAAGTATAGCATTATTTGCAAAGGTTATATCTAGGGATGGGAGAGGCCTGTCTGCTCATCAGCTGGTTATTTAGCTGTTACTATGTTAGATCAGAGGATTCTTGCACAAAGGAAAAGAGATCGCACACCAGAATAGGGAGAAATAGAAGTATGTATCGAGAATAAACTCCAGTTTCGAGGTCCTGGGCATTCCTCCCCTTGATACAATGCCTCCTCTCTCATACTTATACCCCCCTGCCTTTCCCACCATAACCTCTAAGATTCTCTATTGCCCCCACCATCAGGTCCCCCCGATCCAAAGCCTGACACGCCTTCCCTTTAGCCAGGATTTTCATCCGCCCCGTTCTTCTTACGCACATAGGTAAATTTAATCACCGGCTTATTGATACTTTCACCTTGTTCTCAAGGTGAAATTGTGGAAATTGAGAATTAATAACCGCATAATCCTCCCACGATGTCTCAAAATCTGGTAAACCTTTCCATTTGATAAGGACGTGCAAAACTCCTCTAGAATTGTAGCGCAGGTTTTGCAATTGTTCAGGCTCCACCCTCCATTCAAGATTCTCGGTTAGCACTGTTGGGAATGGCTGGGCGAGATAATCATGTCCCACTACTAGCCTAAGCATATAGATATGAAAAAACTAGGTGAATTGGTACAGAGGGTGGTAAAATCAACTTGTAAGCTACGACTTCCACGCGTTTCTCAATCTAATAAAGGCCAAAAAACCTGGGAGATAGATTCTCATTCAAGCGCTTTGCCAAGGACTTGTGACGAAAAGGACGTAGCTTCACATAAACCCAATCACCCACTTCAAAAACTAGATCTCTTCTTTTCTTGTCTGCAGATTGTTTCATGGATTTTTGGGCCTTCATAAGGTGTTCTTTTAATTCATCGAGGACTGCATCTCTATTGTGGAGCTCGACATCAACTACAGCAAAAGGAGAGGCTCCCTTCTCATATCAAACTAGTTGTGGTGGATCACAACAGTATAAGGCAGTGAAGGGAGTGGTGCGAGTGGCCGAATAGTGGGAAATGTTGTACCAATACTCGGCCCAGGGAAGCCACCAAATCCACTATTTAGGTTTGTCCCCAGCAAAGCATCTTAAATAAGTTTCAATACTCTGATTGACGACTTCAATCTGCTCATCGGTTTGAGGGTGGTAAGCGGTGCTATGCTTTAAAACTATTCCCTGAAGTCTAAAAACCTCCTTCCAGAAGTGACTAACAAACACCTTGTCACGATCAAAGACGATAGAGCGGGGAATAACATGTAGTCATATCACTTCCTTTACAAAAACAGCAGCCACACCTGGAGTTGTGACGGGGTACTTGAGTGGGATAAAGTGAGCATATTTGGTCAATCTATCCACAAATACTAGTATGCAATTGTACCCCTCCGATTGGGGTAACCCTTCGATGAAATCCATACTAATGTCCTCCCAGACCTGCTCCGGAATCGGAAGTGGTTGGAGAAGTATAGTAGGTGACATTGACGAGTACTTGTTCTGCTAACAGGTAGCACAAGAGAAGAAATGTTGTAGTACATCAACACACATCCCTGGCTAATATAACTCACGAGCAAGCCTCTAAAAATTTTTTACCACCCCTAAATGTACCCCAGTACGCCCTCCATGAAACTCAGTGAGCAACTATGGTATAAACTGAGAACCAGTAGGAAACACTAACTTCCCTTTAAAGAATAAGTTGCCCCACTGCAACCTAAACCCATTCTCGTCCCCACCCTTGACCTCTAATCTCCTCTTAATCGGTCCCAACTTGGAATCTTGATCCACCTCAACCTGCAATTGATCCCAATTAGTGATCAAAGCTGCTGAAATCGCTGCCAACTCTACTAAATCCACCTGCCTAGACAAGGCATCAGCTGCTTTATTTTCACACCCTGGCTTATATTCAATGTTAAAATTGTAACTCCATAGCTTGGCTATCTAGCGTTGGTGTGCTTTGGGCAGTACCCTCTGCCTTAGCACAAACTTGAGGCTTCGCTAATCCATCCTTACCACAAACTAGTGCCCCATCACTCCACCCAAAGGTATCCTTCTTCAGATGAGCCATAAGGGGGGCCGCAATCTAACCATAGTGGTGCACAAATCTCCGGTAATAGCCATTAAGGCCAAGGAAACGCCGTAACTCCCGGAGGTTCCTTGGGGTTGGCCACTGATCCATAGCCCAAATCTTCTCGAGCATTGCCTCCACTCCCGCTGCCGATACTATATGCCCCAAGTAATCAATGTGACTTTGCCCAAAGGTACATTTCTTGCTATTAGCATGATAATGCCCCCGCAAGGCTCCCGGCACCATTGCAAGGTGCTCCACATACTTCTTCCCATTTGGGAAATACACCAGGATATCATCAAAAGAGACTAGCACAAACCTTCACAAGAATGGCCTAAATATCTCATTCATAATACCTTGAAAAGTCGCAAGGGCATTTGTCAACCCAAAGGACATCACTAAAAACTCATAGTGCCCTTCGTGAGTGCGAAAAGTAATCTTTGGCACATCCGTGGGTCAACCCTAATCTGATGGTAACCCGATTTCATATCCAACTTTGAAAACATGGTGGCGCCATGGATCTCATCAAGCAATTCGTCAATGAGTGGAATAGGGAACTTATCCGACATAGTAGCCTGATTAAGAGCTCCATATTCAACAAAGAATCTCCAACCGTCGTCCTTCTTCCTTACCAAGAGTACTGGATTCGAATGTTGCTAGCTTGATTTGGGGTTAATGTTATAACCCATTTGGCTGCTCCAATTCACCGGCCCTCCAAACCCAACCCGTCTCGTCTAGACCACCCAATTCCTTTCTTCCACCATCTGGGTCGCTTGCATAATCTCCCTAAGCCCATTAGGCCTCGTCATACGCACTTCAGCTCTGATTGCTTGGTTAAGGCTATTGAGGAAAGTGCTTTCCAGCACCTATACCGGCAGCCTCCCCAATAGCAGTGCCACCATAGTTTCAAAAACCTCCATTAACTCCTCCACTAAAGCTTCTTGTCTGATTACCAGGAATTTCTCACACAAGCTCCCTTCGTGCCTTGACGTAAATCGAACTAGAAAGACCTCCTTAAAACTCCTCCAGTCCATGAACTTCTTGCTCTCCTTTGCTTACTAGTACCAAGCCAACGCACAACCATCCATGGCCCTAGCTTCAGCTTCCAACTTCTCCATGTCCCTCATATGGTGCAGAGTGAAATACCTCACTACCCTAAACAACCACCCGTCAAGATCGTCCCCACTGAAATGGGGAAATTCCATCTGCCACACTGCTCTACTTTCCATAATCGATGGTTTGTATGGTGGAGGTTCTTCACCCACCATCAATGAGTCTGACCTTGGAATGGATTCTCCCGCAATGCACCACTAGCATCCTTACTCATTACAGAATCCAGCTTGTTGGCAATTTCATTCATTGTTTGCTAGTGCATAGCGCCCAACTTCCCAATCTCCCCTCACACAACATCAATTTCTTTCTGCCATTCTTCCTGCATCGCCCCCAATTTCTCCTCCAGTTGTTCTCCTTTCTTTGGTGCCATGCCATCTCCCAAGCTCGCATCGCTCTAATACCAGATTGTTAGATCAAAGGATTCTTGCACAAAGGAAAAGAGCTCGCACACCAGAATAGGGAGAAATTGAGGTATGTATCGAGAATAAATTCCAAGATCGAGGTCATGGGCCTCCTTACAGTTTATTTCCTCCCTCTGATACAATGCCTCCTCTCTCATACTTATACACCTTGCCTTTTCCACCATAACCTCCAAGACACTAAAAACAACAGAAAATAATTATAATAGAAAATAGTGCTAACAACTAAATAACCAAAAATTGGATAACTAATTCCTTATTGCCCCCACCTTCAGGTCCCCCCCATCTAAAGCCTGACACGACTTCCCTTTAGCCGGGATTTTCATTTGGCCCCTTCTTCTTCTTACGCACATAAGTGAATTTAATCACCAGCTTATCATACTATTCTCATTTGAGCCACATTTGTACTATTTGCCTATTGGGATCCAATTCTGGTGGACAAACAAATATAAGGAGAGCATACACCGACAACTATTTCATCTTTAACTCTTCCTCTCTTTTTTCCTTGGTCCTTAGTCGTTTGTTGAGTAATTGGCACACAAGGAAATCCTATTAAGTCACCTTAAATGCTTGCCAACTTTTATTTTATTTTATTTTGTTTTTCTTTTTTTCCATCGTGTTAGACTTGATACGTGCTATTGAAATAGTGAAAAAGTGATAGATCTTCATATCCTTCAACAATCACTCTAGCCACAACATCTTACAAATTCCATGTTCAAGAGATCCCTACTCTACCTTAGCACTACTGATAGCTAAAACACTTTGTTTCTAGTTTGCCAAAGTTCTTTGATTCCCTCCAGCAATTGCACAGTATTCTAAAATTGAACACCTATGAGTACTAGCTTCCAATCAGCCTCAAGGTATATTCCTAATAGCAGATTACCACTGTTTTTGAATATCAGAACTCTTCCGGGGGTTCTCTTTAGGTATCGTACAATTCTGTGAGCAGCATCAAAATATTCCTAACAATACTCATGCCAAAATGCATGTCAGGACATGTATAAGTTGATTGATCTTCCCATTTACCTTTGAAACTTTTCCTCTTCTATCATATCATCAGCTCTAGAAGGAATATGCAAGGGTATCAGCAGCTCTGTATCCTAGAAGACTAATCTCTTTTAGTAAATCTAGAATATATTTTCATAGATTCACATCAATGCTTTTCTAGACCTTACAAATTCCATGTCAAGAAAGCAATTCAATTCTCCCAGATCTGCAATTCTTTTCCTTAACTTTGTAAGTTCTTCAAGATGATTAATTGTTAGATTTATGCCATCCACATAGACAATAACAACAACTTTACCTTTCTTAAGGTGCTTCTAGAATAAAATGTGATCAGCAGCTTGACTCTATTGATAAACATAGCTTTTCACAGCCTTTCCAAAGGAGGAATATGCAGACAATATATTGCTAGACTATACCTTATCTACTGCTCCATGGAATCAACGTCTCCCTTCTAGACTTTAGCCAGATAATTTGTCCCCGCGGAAAATCATTGAGTTTGATTGGCATATCAGCATCAGCATACTGGTTTGTTTGGATATGGCAATGTCAAAATAAAAAATCAAACCAAGATATTCCGAATTTGGTTTATCCTTTCCGGTGCAAAAGGTTAGATGTTACCCCTCTGCAAAGAAGCTGGCACAGAAATGGAAAGTGATATTGTTTTGGTACGTAAGGGAGCAGTTGAAAATTTCCTACAAAGGCGCATCAAGTTAGACACTGATTTGCGGTGAAGTTCAACCATCTAGTAGCAGGTTATAGAAGGTGATACTTCTGATGTATTAGATTGATGATCACTATTTCTTGAAAGAAGCAGCAGAACTGCTCAGTGTTGGTTATTGAATGATATGAAAGATCGTCTTGATCACTTTCCAACTGGTCAGTTACAATAAGGAAATTGAGATCGATTCATGCCATGTTGTAATTGGCTTGGTGTTGGAACCTCAGCCAAGAGCTTGTTTCCTTCACTAGTGCAAAAACAGCTGAAAAGGACCTGAACTGTTTCTTTCCATAATTGAATTTGATGGTGTTGGTGTAGGTAGTCCAGTTTTCCAAAAGACAAGTATTTTCTACCAGTATCTTACTCTTGCAAGGTAAGATGCAATGTAGCAACACGCAAAATTGGACATCTCGGCATTAATGGCATAATGTCGTCATTAACTCGGATGATTATGCCTTAATGTTCACTTTTACAGTATAAAATCAATCTCGAGCAAACAAAACAACAAATTGGAAGATGACAAAGATAACTAACATTACAACATGCAAACGCGGTTTCAGCAATCAAGATATGATTCCAATTTATAACAAATACCTGGGAGGTCGAATCACAAAATTGATGAACTGATCGATCATAGTTCGGCAAAGCGTTCCCACTAGAAATGCCTCGACAGTCCAGAACCACTAAACCCTAACGGCTATCTAGTATTCTCCAAACAAAGTTAAAATTAGAAGCAAAAATATAAACACACTTGCTTCCGCTGAAACCTCAGATGGCAGGCGACACCAGCTCTTTCGCCGGTTCAGTAGGCTATAGAGACAAATGCACCGGAGCCCAAGCATCCGTTCAACAATAAGGATGTGATTGGCGTAGAATAAACGGCGGATACCATTATATTCATGTTCCCAAAATGCCTCGCCAACTTGAAGGACTAGCATACACCTCAGTTACCAGATCCTAAGTTCTGTAAAGCTTACAGATATATCGAGATTCCGGTCAATTCATTCACTTCAAGTCTTCAATGCAGCATCCGAAAGGATTTCGGATAACTCTGATGTTCACTTCCCATTTTCAATTTCAAGAGACTGAGGGTCCAACCCAACATACTTTTTAACGGCCAATGTTACGGTCACGAATAGTTTACAATTTGTTTTATAATCTCTCCTAAATGTAGGTCTCAAGTTGTTTTATATGGATTCGGACTTTGTAAATGAGTGATAACAAATAGTAAAACATGCTGTTGTAAATCCAGTAATTTTATTTTTATTTTTACTTTTTTAACGAAACCTTTGAGGTCACAGTAATCTAACAACTAACTATGCGTCTGTAACACTTTTGTTAAGATCCTAAGATTGAATCTTAGTCATGTGAATATTTTAAAATATTATTTAGACTTTATTAAGTTAATTTAGGTTTAAAAAAAATGTAACCATGTGGAGATGATTAGCTAAAACTTATTCAAATATTAATGTAATTTTTCTTTAAATATCAATTTAGAAGTTAACTATTTTGGATGAATCTAGATTAAACTAAATTTAGTTTTCGTCAAACCTTGTTGAGATTAAGCTTCAAATAAATTTGACAAAATAAAGTAATAAAAAAGATAATTTCTCCTAACTTGAGTTACCCTCAAAACAAATAATTTAAGTACTAAAAAGTATAAATAAACTTCTGATATCTAAAATAAGATTCAACTCATTATACACCTTAAGATAAAATAGATAATCCATAAATAAATCTCAAAAATGTCTATACATTAGCGACTTTCATTCAAGTCCATATAATTGAACGGGTTTGAGTTTCATATAGTGCACAATGTGCCGTCATCACCGTCTCTTCCCAATGCACTATATCAAAAGAAAAAGATATTCATACATAAGATAGTTTGAGATACGGAAGAGCGTCTATTTAAATCAACAAGTTTTTCAAGAAGGGAAAGGGTCAAGGGTAAAAAATGTCAATTCACATACAATTTATGCCAAACATAAATGAAATTATTAAAAGAAAATATATCAAATTTAATTTAGACCTAAAGTTGAATTTGACTTCATATAAGTTTGATTTCATAATTCATAAATATATATATATAGTAACATTGAATAATATGCATGAGAGTCCGACCAATTTCATTTGTTATGTTCATATACTTTGTTTAGGTGTGTAACATCATTTGCTAAATTTATAAGCAAATAGAATAATGAATAAAAAAATTGAAAGAGATTGATATTAATATTTCGTTAGATTATTGTGCAACTAGTCTACGAAGTTATGCAATACATTGATCTATGCACGTAACTACTCTTCATTTTAGGTAGAAGTGCGTAAAATTAGGTACATGTATCTAATTAGATATACATATATTAATATCTCATGTATTAGGTACGATATTTGAGAAACCAAAATGGATGTCAAATATCTCTAAAAATAATTTATGTAACTTATATTTAGAATAAGAAATATGAGCTTGAAGAAAAATGTATATATAATACACGCAATACAGTATATCATGCATCCTAATATAGTACAATACATCTAGTATGTAGCATTATATGCTTGAGTTTGTTTCAAATATAATACAATATTATCATAAATTGGATAATGGATATAGGATACAATATGTCAGAAATATAGTAATATGCTCCAAATATAGTATAATACACTAATAAAATAGATATTTTATCAATTTAGATAATGCGATGAAAAAAGAGGGGGCGATTGGATATTCCATCTAGTTACAATTTGATATTTATGGATTAGGTTTTCACATATCAATTTTATTTTATTTTTCACACAACACTAATTATGGGTATAACTAATTTTACGTGCATTTTTTTGGTAGAGTAATAAGTATGGAACTAATTATTAATTGAATTTACCCTATGATATGATCTATTTATATAGGAAACTACTTAAGTATAAATTAATTTATTACATGATTTAGTTTTTAAAATGGTAAAATACTAGGAAAGAAGGTTTGATTTATTGGATTATTTATGAATTTATTTTGTACTAAAACATTAGAAAATATGAACAGCATGTAAATAAAGAACACGAACCAAAGACTTTAATTTCTTTCCCAAAGTCTAATAATTAGAAAAATAATTACATGTACACACAACAATTAATATTATTAAATGTTAGTTTTATTACTAATTTTAGTAATTTTAGCATGCGTCCTAAGGGCAAAATTAGAAAAATCATTTTCTTGGTAAGCTAATTAGTTTGTATTTATTTTATTAGTATGAAAAGGTTAATTAAAAAAAAAATATATATATATATATATATATATATTTGGTTTAAGTTTTAGCTAAGTGTGAGATATTAAAAACATATCAACTATTTAGAACAAATTTTTTGATGCGTAAAATAGAAGTTTAGAGCCATATCCCAATCTTAACCTTCTATCATCAGCCTTGTATCACTTTCACTTCCATTTCCCTGTTATCCTTGATCACCGTAAAAATTTTCTTTCATCCTCGCTGCGTCCCCCAATGCTGGTGTCTAACAGTTGATAAGAGGTTGGTGTGGTGGGTCACGATTCTAAATATTCATTCCATAGAGTGTATGCACCTTCGATCAATATTATAGAGGACAATCGGACCGATTTTATCAAAAATTCAATAGATTTTATTTTTTAGATATATAAATAAATATAGATAAACTAATATGAATATAGATATAAAAGAAGGAAAAAATATCTACCGAATTTGAGTATAAATATAGGTAAGAGATCTTTAAATCCGTATTCGTATCCGTATTCGTTTACCCGATATAAAATTATATTTTTATCCTTATTTATATAATCTTAAATATATTTTCTAAGGCTAAAAGTGAAGATATAATTAAATTTTAACAATTTAATTATATAATTCTAACATTAAATGATTTTTACTTTAAACTTGATGGATTTTATCCAAAATCCGATAGAATTTTTTTTTTTTGATAATTAGGTGTAGGAAATAACACCAGATAAAACAAACATCATAAAAAGAAACTAAGAAACAAAGGGGTCACGCCCTAACGAACCATAATCACAAGAAGACCTGCATATTATGGGCTACCTCCTTAACTCTGTAAGGAAAATCATTTCTTCGAACATTGATCCAAAAAACAATTCTTGATTTAATGAGCATGACTATCCACCTTATACAGATTTGTTGATTATCAAAAACTATTTTATTCCTGAACTCCCATATTGTAACACCCCCAAAATTCACTACTGAAAAATTTCGTTAATTAAAGGAAGATTAGCGGAAGCAGAAAAATAAAACGTGAACTTTGGGAGTATTATCGCCACACTTAGTACCAGACCGATTCACTCATACCGTTCCAGTACCAAGTGCTAAGGCTAAGAAAATGAAATACAATTCGAAAGACATTCAACATGCATAAATCAGAGTAAATTGCAAGCTTCAACATATTTAAATCAGAGTAGCGCATCAAATCGTTTTCAGGAATAAAATCCACCAATGGTGGTTACTTTAACAACGTTAACATTTAAAACCGAAAATTTAAATGAGAAAGAGAAAAAGCCATGATACCGGAAAATTCCTTACTCTCCTTCCCGTAACCCACTTGAGTAGCACCTGAAAATACCTGCAAGGGCACTGCCCATTGAATAGGCAGGGGCCCCATAAAGGGAATCTCTTCAGTACTACGGTACTGAGTAACCCTTTAATACCACACTTAAAGACAGGCCCGCATACGGCACAAAATGCAAACTACACACATGAATAATATGAGGTGCATGCACAACAATAACATACATAATAATTTATAGGTCACGATCGATACTTTAGGCCTTAAGCCATGTCATAGTGTGAGATCAATACATTCGGGCCTTAAGCCATTATTCCATCATCATTCAATCAATATCATATTTTATATCCATGTGAGTGCGAGAACCCCACTATTATAGCCGGTGGACCGGAAAGTATACACTCAGGGCAGAACGCCTCTGACCACTATTATTGCCGGTGGACCGGAAGATAAACACACAGGGCAGAACGCACCTGACCACTATTATTTGCCGGTGGACCGGTCTGGCCCCGACTCACATGGTGTTCCACTATAAGTTATTAGTATTTTTCCATAATCTTATTCACATACATAACCGATTTTATTGAGCTCGGGACCCCCACTATTATTGCCGGTGGACCGGAATACAGATAACTCATCATCTAGGGCACAACGCTCCTGGCCACTATTATAACCGGTGGACCGGGATACATATAACTCATCATCCAGGGCACAACGCTCCTGGCTACTATTATAACCGGTGGACCGGTACTCAATATCATAATCATCTGGGCCCGGCTCATTAATATTTCACTTTCAATAATAGTATCTTTCCTTTCTTTAATCAGCACATCAATCATATTTATTTGCCTCGAATGGGAGATCGATAACCCGGGATACAAAGGTACACCGGTCGTACCGGTGCATATCAGCAACTCAGTACCCTTTAACCATGAACCCAAGGACGCAAAGGTACCCTGATCGTATTGGTGCATACAGCTAACTCAGTACCCTACC
This sequence comes from Tamarix chinensis, assembly GCA_030549775.1. NCBI lineage: Eukaryota > Viridiplantae > Streptophyta > Magnoliopsida > Caryophyllales > Tamaricaceae > Tamarix > Tamarix chinensis. The sequence goes on along the minus strand of CM060177.1, from coordinate 55,566,245 downwards.
GACAAGGACACCTAATCCATAAGTATGCATACTCCCTAACTAGGTCCGTAGAGCTAGAAAGAGTAAGATATAGGGCCTGGCTGGGGCACAAAGGCACACCAGAAAATACCAGAATAATCGTGGACTAAGCCACGTCCTTAGGGTAGCGACCCCTAAGGAGTCACCATTCCCGATCTCGAGGTCTTTCACTTTAAGTAATAGTGTCTTAATTAAGGTGATCACGAAAAGCACGATAATCCGATACTTATTCACTTTCAATCGTTCTGATATCATTAATTGTTTCTTATTCACATGATTATCCAGAATATCACAGAGAAACCATTAAGGCCATCCTAATTATCAAATACTCTTACTTGGCTAATCAGCATTATTTAATCATATAATAAAGGTCCACAATTCCAAAGACATTTTAGGTACAAACTACTCATTTGCCCTTTACTTATATAATTGTTAAGTATCCATTCCTTACTTGATAAATTACCACATTACCCTTAAGGTTGCATAATTACCAAATTACCCCTTGTCCACTTTAGATTACCAAATTGTCTCCTACACTTTTTAGACCACCATTCACCCCTCATAATTACTACACTTATCATATTTCCTTTTTGGTTGGTTATATTACCAAATCGCCCTTCTCCTTTGTTATAATTACTAAATTGCCCTTGAGTTGGATAAATTACCAAATTGCCCTTCTGCTTATCGTAATTACCATTTTACCTCTCTCAATTATTTTTAATTGCCATTTACCCTTTTCAATTATCATAAATTCCAAATTAACCTTCCTCATAATTAATTTACCCCTCTTCATAATTACAATTACCAATTTTACCCTTCTCCATATTTAAAATTACCATAATGCCCTTTAATTGGTTAATTTACCAAATTACCCTTCTATAGTATCATACTTATCCAATTGCCCTTCTACAATCATAATTTAATTGCTAAATTATCTTTTGTCAATTACCAAGTTACCCCTTACTCCCAAGTTTACCATAATATCCTTTCATTTACAAAATTACCATTTTACCCCTTACATCCAATTTTACCATAATATCCTTTTATTTATGAAAATTACCACCATACATCTTTTACTTTACAAATTACTATTTTACCCTTTTACATCCAAGATTACCATCTTTATCTTTCCTTACATAATTACCATTTTGCCCTTCTTTTCCAATTTACCATATTACCCCTTTACTTATAAATTTTCGCTTCGCCATTCACTTATAAAATTTACCATATTACCCCTTTACTTATAAATTTCTGCTTCGCCATTCACTTATAAAATTTACCATATTACCCTTTACTTATGAAATTACGATTTTGCCCCTCTACCTCCAAAATTACCATAATGCCCTTTTTACTTGAACAATTACCATAATGCCCTCCTTCATCCAAAATTACTATTTTACCCCTACTTCCAAAATTACCATTTTACCCTTCTTTCTCACAACTTACAATTTTATCCTTTACTTGTAAATTATCATTTGACCATTTAATCATAAAATTTCCATATTATTCTTTTATCTCAAAAATTACCGAAATACCCTTTCCACTAATAAAATTTCCACTCAACCCCTTTATTCACCATTTTTATGAATTTACTAACACTACATAAAATAATGATATTAATACTTCATTTTTATCATCTAAGTCCACCAACTTGTCATTTTTCAACATAATACTCATTAGCAACTACACACATTGATTTATATACCTCATAAGCATAATTACTAAAATACCCTTAAACAATAACATCATTCATGCATTAACAACATGGTACATCATAAGCAAGTATTTAACATTTCTATCCATATTCCAACTCCTTCTTTATTTAACATACCTACATATGGCACAAAAGTTATCATACTTTTTCTTTTTAACAAACAATATAAGAAACCATAAACATATCATGCTAAGCATACAAAACATGCATAAAATCATACTAAACCCTAAATGTGCTAGCATGCGTTTTTCCAAATATTTAAGGGAGGATTAACGGTTACCTTAATCTCGCAAGATATCAAATCTTACCAAGCATAATTAGCAACTCAACACCTAAAAATAATATCCATCATATTTATGTTAGAAATAAGAATCCAAGTATAAAACTTTATAAATTTTAATTAATAAAACACTTAACATAAAATACCATTATACCTTAAAATTAGCCAAATAATTTTTTTTTAAAATGAAGGGGAGCTCACGCTGCATGAGCAGCGTGAGTTTCATGCAGAAAAGAGAGGGGAAAAGGCTCGAAGAGGGGTGAAGGAAGCCAGATTTATCATTTTCGGGTTAGGGTCTTTAGGCTAGAAAAGAAGGTGGTTAGGGGAGGTTCTAAGGTAGGGGAATGGTGCAGAAGTGAAGAGGGGGTGTAGGTGGAGGCTAAGGGTGGTTTCGAAGCGGCTCAAGGCGGCGGAGACGGCGGCGGAGAGGCGGCGAAGGTGGCTGCCAAGATGGGTCGAGGGAAAGGGGCTGTGAAGGAAGGAAAAGGAGAGGGAAAAATGGAGGGGTTCAAGGGCTGTTTTCAGCCAACTAATGGATGCCGGTTGTAGAGGGGGTTGCAGGGTGTCGAACGGTGGGTTGGGTGGCGGTAGAGGTGGCCGGACGGCGGCGGAAGCGGTGGTTGCAGGTGGCTCGGCAATAAGGGGAAAAAGCTGGGAAGAAAAAGGAAAAGGGGGAGAAGGGAGGAAGTGTAGGGCTCGAGGGGCGGCGTGGTGGTGCAGGATGGTAGTAGGCGGTGGCAGAAGGCGGCGCAGGGGCTGGGCTTGGTGGTTCAGGTGGCGGCGGGCGGCGGTGTAGAGAGAAAACAGAAAAAAATGGGGAAGAAGGAAGGAGAGAAGGGAGAGCTCGGGGGAAAGGGTAGGACTCGAAAAATATGGGGAATGAAGGGCTGGGGAGATGGAGAAAAGAAGAGGGAGAAGAGAGGGGCAGGAATGGCCGGCGATCGGCGCTGTAGGTGGAAGGTGGTGGTCGGGTGGCAGGGGAAAATTGGGACGAAGATGGAAAGGGAGAGGGTCACGCGTGAGCTGTGGTCCAGGGCCGGTTTGGCTCGAAATGGAAAATAAAATGACGGGAAAGAGAGAGAAGGAGAGGGAGCAGGTGGTGGCAGCTGCAGGGCGGTGGTCGGCGTATGTAGGTTGTCGGGCATGGTGGCAACGAAAAAGGAAGAAGAAGAAGAAGAAGCCGGCCGGTCGAAGGGAAAGGAAATGAGGCTGAACCGGCCGGCCAGGGAAATTTAAAACGAAGGAAGGCTGCCGGGCTGTGCTGGGCAGGCGTGCGAGGAAGAGAAGGGGGACGACCCGCGTGAGGGAGGGAGGAAAGGAGGGGAGACGGGCTAGTGGCCCAGTGCGCAAGGAGGGGGGAAGAGGAAGGCAGGCCAGGCGGCCCAAAAGGGGGGAGAAGAAAAAAAAGGAGAAGAAAGGAAAAGAAAGAAAAAAAAGGATGTAAGAAGGAAATGGAAAAATGGGAAAAATAAATTAAATTAATTTATAAATCTTAAAATATAATATTCTTGGTAAATTATTTAATTTAATAATTTAATTCATTATAATCTAACATATTAATTTAAAAAAAGGATAAGGTTAGTAAAATAGTAGTTTGAAAATTATTTAAATAAAAATAGCATGATAGAATAACAAATTATCTATTTTAATTTACTAAATATTCCCGTCCAAATTTATATACTCAAAAATCCATAAATTAGTTAAATTAAATAATTCTAAAAGCTAATTTATTTCAAATAAGAGCTATTTATTAAATTATTAGTTTTCTAAAAATTTGGGGGTATTACATATATAGTTCCCACTATTGCATAGAAAACTATGATCTAAATTTCTCTCCTCAATCCTTTTCTTCTTCCTCCTAGCCAAGAAGGGGCGTTATTCCAAATGTAACTCAGCATCACCTACGTACTGTAATACCCGAAAAATTTGCTTAGCCTAATCTCATATCTTTAGCCCTAATTTGACTCTAATCTTAAGAAATCTTATTGTTAAGCTTAACCAAATTTCTTAATCCCAAAACTTTAACCGAATATCGAAAACTTGATTCGGATAAACCAAATATTCATAAACCATAACCAAAACCCACTAAAATTTCTCCTAATCTAAATTATTTGGCTAATCCCAAAATTCTTAATCTAATACTAATTCCCTGACCTTTCTCTCTTTTCTTTTTCTTTCTCCTTTTCTTTTCTTTCTTTTTTCTCTTCTCTTCCTTTTTCTTTTCTTTTCTTTTCTCTTCTTCTCTGCGCCAAAATTCTTTTGGTGTGAGAAGTTTTACTTCTCTCGCACATGCATCCCCTCTCCACTTGCCTCCCTTGCACCATCACCTGCCATCCCTTATGTCTATCTTCTTCTTCTTCTTCTTCTTCTTCTTCTTCTTCTTCTTCTTCTCCTCCTTCTCCTCCTCCTCCTCCTCCTCCTCTTTCCCTACTCATACCACCATCACCCTGTTGTTGCCCTATTTTTCCACAACCATCACCTGCCAGCCTGCCACCTTTCTTCTTCCTTCTTCTTCCTTATTCTCCCTGCCATCACCTCTCGTGCACGTCTTCTTCTCCATCATCAGCCCCTCGTACCTCTACCTGACTCCCATCAATCTCGACCATCATCATCCCCCTATCTTTTTCTTTCTTCTTTCTTCTTCTTCTTGGCAAAAATTTCCATCATCATCGTCGTCGTCATTTCTCTGCCTTTTTCTCCTCCTTAGCACACTATCTACTAGTATAAATATAAAATACCTCAAAACCCTAATTTAGGAAATTATGGCAAAATAAGGATTTATTAGGGAAATTAATTAAATAAATTTTTTTTATTAAAATAAGATGGAATTAATTAAGGCATATCTAGGAGAAAATAATAAATAATTTAATTAGGAAAAGTTTGAGTATTTTGCTAATTAAAATGGAATTTAGGAAAAAATCTTTCAAAAACCCTAAATTAACCTAAAAAGAGAATTTAATTATTATTATTTTAATATTAATATTTTTAAATATCCCAAAATACCCAAAATATTTTAATTAACCCCAACCCGCCTATTTTCCTTTTTCCTTTTTCCCCTCTCTTCTTCATTTTATGTCCTTTTTCTTCTTTTCCTCTTCCTCTTCTTCTTTTCTTTTTTCCTTCCCCCCCCCCCGACCTAGGCGAGCCCGCCTTCAACCTAGCCCCCTCCTTCCTCTTGCGCGACCCAGGCCCGCGCCGCCCCCTTCCTTCTTTTTCCCGACCAGTCCAGTCCTCATTTTCCTTTTCTTTCCTTCTTTCTTCTGGACCGCCGATCCTGACCCCTTCTTCTTCTTCTTCTTTCTCCTGATGCGCGCCTACAACTCCCTAATCAGCATCGTGATTTCTGCCGCCAACCACGCCCATTTGACCAGTCATTCCTCCCCACTCTTCTCCGCTGACTTGCCTGTCATTTTGACCTAGCCGACCATTCCCTCTCTTGTGTGTGCCCATCCCTTCTCCTTGTCAACCATAACCTACAATGGTAGACCTACGCCAGCCTACCATCGCCGGTCGGTGTGTCCATACTAATTACCCCCTATTTTTCCTCTTCCCTCTGTTGTTTTCCCCTCCAATTGATCTATATATATACCCCATAGGCAACCATAATCAGGTCTTTGTTTTTGCAGCACAGAAATCCAGACTTTGCGCCACCGCCCAAACAAACCCTTGTTCCTCCGCCGTCGACCATCACCACCGCCCACGCCGCCCACCAAAGCCTTCCCTGCACCACCCTCTGTAGAACTGAGCCTCCCTTCTCCCTTGCCTTGCCCTGCACGAGCCACCCCCGCCGTGCAAAGTCACCCTCCCGATCAGCCCACTTCGACCTCCCGCCGCCCTTCGCGCCACCATCCACACCAATTCTGCCGCAAATAACACCACCTCTACCCTCCAAAACAACCATGTGACCTTACTCTACCTCCCCATACCTCCATATTTCCCTGCTTCCCTCTCCTCTAGCCTATTCCCCCATCTATCCACCTCTCTTCCTCCTCCACTGCCGCCGTCGTGCGCTGCCGCTGGTTCCGCCACCAACCCTAGGTGGTATTCTAATTTTCCCAACCCTTAAACTTTTTTATATAAGTGCTAATAATTTTTAGTAATATTAATATTATTACTCTTAATATTATTATTAATTATTATTATTAATGTTGTTGTTGTTGTTGTTGTTGTTGTTCTTATTATTATTATATTATCACTCTTATTATCTAACCTAACTTCAGATATTTCTAACTAATGGTATTATTATTTAAAAGGCTACAACTTTAGTATTATTATAATTATCTTTATTATTACTATTACTATTACTATCATTATTTTCTTACTAATACTATTAATACTAACTTTGGCCATTATCACTTTTATTATTAGTGTAAATGTTGGGACCCTTATATTACTATTACCCTTTTCGATTATTATCCTTATTATGCTTAACATTGTTATTATTATTACTACTATCATTACTACTATTATTATTATTATTATCATTTCTATCATCATCATCATCATCATCATTATTATTATTCTATTATACTTGATCATATTATCACCAAGGCTACTACTATTATAATTTCTAGGACCTTTATTAGCATCATTCTCAAGACTAAAACTATTATTATTATTATTATTATTATTATTATTATTATTATTATTATTATCATCATCATCATCATCATTATTATTATTATTATTAATACTACTACTATAAGTATTATTAATATTACCTTTTCATTTTTGTTAATATTTCATGATCACTAACATATTATTGAAATGCCCCGAAAATTTCTAATTATTATTATTAATACTACTACTATGAGTATTATTATTATTACCTTGTCATTTTTGTTAATATTTCATGATCACTAACATATTATTGAAATGTCCCAAAAATTTCTAATTTTAAAAATTATTATTAAATAAGGTTTTATTAGAAAAAAATTAATTAAATAAATTATTTTTATTAAAATAAAAGAAAATGACATGAATTGATTTCTAATAAAAGAGTAATTAAATAATTAATCTGGAATAATCATGTACTTTCTGTGCGACCGATCCACATGTTATAATAGTGGTTAGGGTTTTTACCCTATGTGCGACTGATCCACCGGTTATAATAGTGGTTAGGACATGATGTCCTATATGTGACTGGCCCACCGGTTATAATAGTGGGGGATCCCGAGCTCAATAAAAATAAAATAGAGTTTTGCTAAGGCACTTAAAAGATAGTAATTACTTACAGTGGAATACTATGCGAGCAGGAGCCGAACCGATCCACCGGTTAGGAATAGTGGTTAGGGTTTTACCCTATATGTAACCGATCCACCGATAATAATAGTGGTTAGGGCATGATGCTCTATGTGTGACTAGCCCACCGGTTATAATAGTGGGGTGTTCCTGTACTCGCATGGATTTGATAAAAACCATGATGTGAAATGAGTTCTGATCAGAGATTAATTAAATAATTAATCCGGACTATAATTGGGCCTTTATGTATGTACCTGAATGATTGATCGATATTATGATGTCATGATGGCCTTTTATGTTCTTTTATTCTTATGCATGGTTTATGTGTTTTTATATGTTGGCATTAGTGCTAGGTTACCTTACTCAGTACGTAGCGTACTGATCACCCTTTTTCATGGGTGTTACTCATTCCTACGAGTAGTATGCCCTTCTGACTTTATGCAAGTGGGCGAGACATCCAGCGGGGCTGAGTGTTGAGCATGTTTTGGCTCAAAGTTCGAGATAATTGTAGCCATATTTCAGTCTTTATGTGATTCTATTTCCTTTTGTTATTTCTATTGTATCATAGTTATCCTTTTTGATTTATTTCTTTTATGTTCTGTATTTGAGATGGACCTTTCAACAGTTGTACAATTATATCTCTTTTTGATTATGAATTATAAAACTTTATGCGTACTATGATTTTATTTTACAACCGTTTAATGCTTATTTGGAGTTTAGTTTGTCTTGATTTATAATTGATTATCAATCTTTTCTTTAGCCTTAGCACTTGGTACTGAAACGGTCGAAGAAAACTGATTTGGTACTATGTGTAGTGGTAACATCCCCAGAATTCACAAGTTTTAATTTAAATTCTTCCGTTTTAAAAAAAAGTACTGAATTTTGGGGTGTTACAATTATCACTACTAGCATTATTAATATAAATATCATTATGGTCACTACTTTTATATTATTTACATCACTATTATTATTATTACTAGGGTTTGGGTCGATATTAGTATTATTACTAAAACTAGTAATAATATTATTATTAGTAATATTGAAAATATTACTTTTAATACTATGAATATCACTATGACTACTTTGACATAAACTATGATGGCCACTAAGACTTATTTTGGTTAGTAGTAGCATGATTAATTATTTTGAGAGTAATAACCCTACTTTTAGTTATAAAACTACTATTATCATTATTAGCCCTAATAGTAGGCCATAATAAGGGTAAGATAGGAAATGATGGTAATTTTGGTAAGAGGGAGATTAACCCGTAGTATTCCCTCTTATAGGTGAATCAAGTCAAAACCCTAAGGAGGCGTAGGAGCGTGCTCCAAGCTCGACGTCATTTTAGGTAAGGGTGTAGCTGAGGCATTATGTGTGCTATGTGTCTTACATGCCTCAGATGCCACGTATAATGATATCTTGTGTATCTTGTGCTATTATTTTAACTGTTTTATGTATAGCGCAGCTTGGAACGGATGTATGCTAATGTGCTTCTTATGGTATGTGTTAATATAGATATGTTGTAAGTTGTGATGTGATGTGATGTGACCCTTTACGACATGCATGCTAGAATATTTAATGTGGTAATGTGGGATGGAAGGATGAAAAAGGAAAAATAGGAAAGTAAGATAACCAAGGGGAAGTAAGTTGGCTAACGTAGGTAGGAATAACCTAAATAATCCATGATCCATAAGTGGATGAATAAAAGGGGACTTAAGTAAAATGAAAGGGTGGGAGAATCTAGGGTTTGCATGGGAATCACAGACGGAGCCAATTCAGAGCACATAGGGTCGCCTGACCCCATGGATTTTATGAAAACCATATATATTTTATATACAACAGAAGAGACGGAAAACAATTCTGGACCGGTGGTTAAAGAGTTGCAAAAAGCTTTCAGTGTATTCTGGGGTCCTGGGTTCGAACCCCAGTTTTGCCAAAATTTTACCCTATTTTTTTTCTAATTTCACACTTGACAGGGTCGTTGACTACTACTCGTTGGCTGACTTGCTCGGTTGCTCCTAGTTCGTTGCTCTCCCTTTCAATGTTCATCTGTCTCCCTGACTCCCGCTCGAGTCTCGACCCCAGGCTCCAACAGACAGGCGTCGCGCCGTTAACCCTACCACGCCAGCCGCTGCGCCCGCTCGCTCAGGATTGGTGGCCGCTAGGCGCCAGGCACCCACCGCCCAGTCGCACACTGTAGCCGCCGCTGACCTGCTATCTTGCCTCGCCGTCCCTGACCTGTTGTTGTGTGTCACTGTCTCTGTCTCACACTCTCACTATCTGCTTCTTTGTTGTCTGTCTCAACTCTCAACAGAGGCAGGCAGCGAATTAGCCAAACAGGCAAGGCAAACACAACAGCCCACTGCCCGCCCCGAGAGCCAGATTCCAGAGAGATTGAGATTTGAGAGGGTGAGGTTTTTTTTTTTAAATTTTATTTAAGATGAAATATAATATCTTTTTTTGTTAATTGAATTAGTTTGTATTTTTATTTCTAACTTTATTGTGAATATGTGAAATTGGAATAGTTTGTATTGAGATTTGTTAATGAGTTGATTATTGTATATTTTTGAATTAGGTTATGTTAATTTTGAATTAGTATGGTATGAATTATTATTGTGTAATGTTGATTTAGTTGAGTATGAGTATTTTTGTTATTGAATTAGTTTGTATTTTTATTTCTAATTTTATTGTGAATATGTGAAATTGGAATAGTTTGTATTGAGATTTGTTAATTAGTTGATTGTTGTATGTTTTTGAATTAGGTTATGTTAATTTTGAATTAGTATGGTATGAATTATTATTGTGTAATGTTGATTTAGTTGAGTATGAGTATTTTTGTTAATTGAATTAGTTTGTATTTTTATTTCTAATTTTATTGTGAATATGTGAAATTGGAATAGTTTGTATTGAGATTTGTTAATTAGTTGATTGTTGTATATTTTTGAATTAGGTTATGTTAATTTTGAATTAGTATGGTATGAATTATTATTGTGTAATGTTGATTTAGTTGAGTATGAGTATTTTTGTTAATTGAATTAGTTTGTATTTTTATTTCTAATTTTATTGTGAATATATGAAATTGGAATAGTTTGTATTGAGATTTGTTAATTACATCTTGTATAATTTTGAATATGTGAAATTGGAATAGTTTGTATTTCTAATTAGTTGAGTATTTGTTCACTATATCTTGTATAATTGTATTGTTGTATTCATAATTGCAGATTTGATTTTATCAAATTAGCATGTAGAAATATCTTCAAAAGCGGCCTAAAAACAAAGAACGAGCTAATGAGAACAATTCTAATCCAGTTCCTAGTCCTGTAATTCATGAACAAGTTTCTTCATATCTTCATCAATCTCAAGCTACACAACGCAATTGGGTGGATTTAAATTCTCTGGAACATGATCCAGGTCTGAAGAAAAAAATTTCAGATTTCCATCCAAATCAGCAAGATGAGGTAAGGAGAGCTTATATTCGTCTTGGTCCTTTCCAACCTCGTGCACACAATTTTCCAATTAAACTTATTGCCGGAAAAAATCGAAGATTTGTTGCATCTTGGTTTGATCAGTATGACTGGTTAGAATATAGTATAGCAAAAGATGCTGCTTTTTGCCTACCATGTTACTTGTTTAAACAAGAATTTGAAGCCGGTGGTGATCATTTTGTGGGTCAAGGTTTTGGGGGCTGGAATAAAAAGGATAGGCTTGAAGTTCATGTTGGTAATTGTGATAGTCCTCATAACAAGGCTGTGAAAAAATGTGATACTTTGATGAATCAAAAGTATGACATTCAAGCTGCTTTGTCAAAACAATCTGAAATAGTGAAATATGAGTATCATATTCGTCTAGAAGCATCAGTCATTGCTATTAGATATCTTCTTCGACAAGGACTAGCATTTCTGGGGAATGATGAATCGGATAGTTCAAAAAACTGAGGTAATTTTTATGAGCTCCTAAAAATATTACAAGAAGTTAATCCATCTCTAGCTAGTTTTATGTTGAAAAATGCTCCGAGAAATAGCCAAATGACTTCTCCTGATGTTCAAAAAGATATTGCTTGTGCTTGTGCAACTGAAATAAGTAATGAGATTATTAAGGAGATAGGGGATGATGTTTTTGGCATATTAATTGATGAATCTGGTGATATATATGGGAAAGAACAAATGGTTGTTGTTGTACGTTATGTGGATCATAAGGGTTTTGTGATGGAAAGATTTATTGGTATTGCACATGTAGCTGATACAACTGTCGTGTCACTCAAATCAACACTTGAGACAATGTTAGTGAAATATAAATTATGCATATCAAGAATACGAGGATAGGGCTATGATGGAGCAAGCAATATGAGAGGAGAATATGGTGGTTTAAAAACTTTGATTCATATTGAAAATAATTCAGCATATTATATTCATTGTTTTGCTCATCAGCTTCAATTGGCACTCGTTGCAGTTGCAAGGTCTCATGAAGATGTTGATTGGTTGTTTTTTATCGTTACTAGTGTTGTTAATGTAATTGGATCATCTAACAAACGTCGAGATATGCTTCGAGATAAACGTGCTCTTGAATTAGAAGAAGCATTTGATCTAGGCAAGATTGAACATGGGTGTGGATTGAATCAAGAATCAGCCCTTTCAAGGGCTGGAGATACTCGTTGGGGTTCACATCTTAAGTCTCTTTCAAGTTTGGTTAAGTTATTTTCTCCGATTATTTAAGCACTTGATTTTTTGAAAAAAGATTCAAAAAGTAGACAGAAAGGTGAGGCTAGAGCTTTCAAAGATCTACTAATGTCCTTTGAGTGTGTTTTCATGTTACATTTGATGAGAAGGGTTCTAGGTACCACGAATGATTTATCTCAGATGTTGCAGAAGCGTGATCAAGACATTGTAAATGCCATGAGACTTGTTCAACTTGCTAAACAACGCCTCCAAATGATGAGGGATGAAAGATGGGAAGATCTTATTGTTGAAGTTTCTTTATTTTGCCACGATAAGAATATTGTGATTGCAAATATGGATGATCGGTATGTTGAAGAAAACAAATCACAACGACTGGCTCCATTTCTTACAAATATGCATCATTACAAGTTTGATTGCTTCTACAACATATTAGACTTGCAACTAGAGGAGCTTGAATCACATTTTGATGTGATAGGCACTACGTTGTTGTCATGTGTAGCATGTTTGAATCCATCAGAGCTATTTTCTGCTTTTGACAAAGCTTCATTGATTAGGTTGACAAAGTTTGATCCTGAAGATTTTTCTGATGTTGATGTTGTGGTACTAGATAATCAGCTTGAGAATTATATTTTGGATGTTCGATCTGATGAAAGATTTTTTGAATTAAAAGGACTTGGTGATCTCTCAAGGAAGTTAGTGGAAACAAAAAAGCACACTACATATCCTTTGGTTTATATGCTTGTGAAGCTGGCTTTGATTTTACCGGTAGCTACTGCAACTGTTGAAAGAGCTTTTTCAGCAATGAGTTTTATCAAAAAAAGTTGTGAAATCGTATGTGTGATGAATGGGTACATAATTGTCTAATGTCATATATAGAAAAAGATGTATCCGATACCATTAGTAATGAGACTATTATAGCTCGGTTTCAAAATATGAAACCTCGACGAGTACAATTGTAAACGAATATCTATGTATGAATTTGGATAATATTAAATATATTATTATTATAATTATAATTTCTATTATTATTTTATATTTAGATATATGCTTGTTATTTATTGAGACCCCATGCATTTTATATCCTAGCTTCGTCCCTGATGGAAATTTTAGGGTTTTGTATGAAAAACATCGAGGGTTTGCATGGGATGGTTAGAGTCCGCATGGGGGTAAACTTTATGTACGGAAAGTTGCCTTGGGGCGTGAGGAAGGTAATGGAAGAGTTGTTTGGGTGACTGGAGTCTTTGGGTGAAAAATAGTACGTGGGATGGTATAAGGGTGCATAAGAGACCGAGCTAGGGTTTGGGGAGGAAACCCTAATTTGAGAAGGTGGAAAAAGAAAAAGAAAATAAAAAAATAAATGAGGATGAGCCAGGTATGAAGTGAGGGTTGAATCTAAGGGTCATCACGTATGGGGTGTTAAAATAGTTTGGGTTGTGTGAGGCAAAGGAGGATGGGCCACATAGGACCAAATTAGGGTTTTCTATAGAAAAACCTAGGGAGGACTATGAATGGGCTTAATGGTGATAGGTAGTGGGCCTTGACCCACACACCGAGGGGTTGGGCTTCTAGGGTGAGTAGTGGAATAAGGAAGGAATGTTAGGGCAGTTAGGAGGTACCAGAGTCTCAAGATATGAGACGGGCCCTCTTAGGAGGATAGAAGTAGAAGATTGGTGATATACATGTCAAGGGTGAAAAATTATCGAATAAGACAATAATCATTTAAAGAGGAAGATTGCTGAGCTGAGCCCGGACCGGTCCACCGGCGAATAATAGTGGCCAAGATTCGGGGTACCCTGGAGACCAATCCACTAGCGAATAATAGTAGTTAGGAGCATTTTGTCCTGCATGATTTTTGGTCCACCGGATATAATAGTGGGGGATTCCGTACTCAACAAACCAAATGTAATGAAGCTAAGACATGGAAAATACACTAAGTACTTACAGTAAAACACCATGCGAGTTGAGGCCAAAACGGTCCACCGGTAAATAATAGTAGCTAGGAGTGTTTTGCCCTGCATGACCAGTCCACCGGCGAATACTAGTGGTTAGGAGCATTCTGCCCTGTATGGATTCCGGTCCACCAACTATAATAGTGGGGTTTCCGCACTCGCATGGATTAATAAAGAGTATGTGTCAAATGAGTATATCATTAAGAGAACTAAAGAACAAGTTATCTGGAACGTAACTCGGCCTCATTATCTGTATTATTGTATGTTGCCTATATGATCATGCTTGTGTTATGTGCCTTATATGTTTGGCCTTAGTTGTACGGTTACCTTACTCAGTACGTAGTGTAATGACCACCCGTTTCATGGGTACTACTCATTCCCATGAGCAGAAGGCCCTTCTGACTTGGTGCAAGTCAGTGATTCTATCTTCAATGCTTATGACACTTATAAGGCATCGGATGGGGCTAAGCGCTGAGTTTGGACCTAGCCTGGGGATTGAGAGTGACATGGCCAGATTCTATCTTCCGTTTCATTTTTCATGTATCATTATAATTTAGTTTTATTCTATTGTACGATTTTTTCTGTTGTTTGGAACTTTAAATCCTTACTTTTAAGTTGTACCGCTTTTGGTTACCGCACTCTGATTTTCTGTACGGTTAACAGTTCATTTCTTTTAAGAATGCTCATTTTAATTATCGACTTATGTTTATGTTCATCCCATTCAGCCTTAGCACTTGGTACTAGAACGGTAAAAGTGAACCGGCCTGGTACTAAGTGTGGTAGTAATATCCCCATAATTTACATTTTATTATTTCGCTCTACTAAACCTTTTCATTAAACAAAATTTTTCAGTAGTAAAATTTTGGGGGTATTACAAAATACCCTTCCAACCCACCATTTTATTATCACCCATCAGCTCCTCGACCTTCTCCTCTTCTTCCTTCACCTTTCTCCTTCTTCTTCCTCCTTCATCCCTATTTTTAGCATCTACACCACCAAATCCACCACCGAGCACCACCCAAGCCACCACTAGCCGCCCTTTTGCTGGTGGACCGACCACTAAGGTTGCCCTGACCTTCCCTTTTGCCATCACCAGGCATTGCCGCCGATCGCTGCTTCTTTTTCCCTCCCTTTCCCTTTATTCGTTGCAAAGTTTCTAAGTGTATAGCCTGTGCACGGCCTGCTGCACGACCATGTAAACATTCAGATACCCTATTGCACAACCGTGCAACCCTAAGCTGTCTGGTCGTGCATCTTTTTTTTTCTCTCGGCTAGTGCTGCATAGCCATGCAATTCTTACACTGCCTGGTCATGCATCTTTTCTTCATTCAAACTGTTGTGCACTATTATTGCACGACCGTGCAACTCTTGCACCGCCTGGCCGTACAACTTCCCATTTTAGCTGTGCAACCTTATTTTCACCCCAAATCTTGTCCAAACACCACCAAAATTTAACCATAGCTCCATCACACATTTTTATACTTCCATACAGTTCAAGTTTCCATTCGACTTGGGTAAATTCTATTACCTTTCTTATTACGTAGTATACCGATCATCCATTTCATGGTCGCTGCTCAATCCAATGAGTAGACGACCTAGATGTTTATGCGCAGGTCGATGATTTCGTAGCTTTTGATGCTATATATGTGGAGGAGTGATTTATTCATAGTAGGGTTTGGGCATAGAGTCCTGTTATCCATATAATAGTTTTACCTGGATACATTTTTGGACTCTTAGTTCCAAAGGGATCCCTTTTTAATTATATTTTGATATTATAATCGAATATTATAATCAGATTTAATCTCCAAACACTTATTTGATGCATAAAAGTTGTCTCATATCTTTCTAATCATGTTTTAAATTTTTCTTATCTTTTTGCCCTATGATTGACTTAAGGATGGTAGGGTAAGCCAGACTTATGTCAATTACGGCGGTAACACCAAAATATTTGATTATACGATTCCGCTTAAAATGAAAACTTTCAGTAGTAAATTTGGGAGTGTTACAAGTACATCCAAGCCACTCACGGATCTCATACCAGACATCCCTTGTCACGTTGCAATGCAAAAAAATGTGGTTAACCGATGCCTGCTCAGAGTTGCAAAAAGGACATCTTGACTCCCCTATGTCCACAATATAAAGCCTGACCAACCTATCTCTTGTATTGAGTATATTCTATACTGAAAACTAAGAAATAAATTCAATCCTTGGCGGTGTTATACCACTCCAAATCATGCTGAGAGACCTATTACTCAAGCTTTCCTCATGAATTCTCTAATAAGAGGCAGAACAAAATGAGGTCACATAAAAGATCCCTATAGCATCAAAGTGCCACCTAATCATATCCTTTTTATCAGTGTTCAGAACAAACTGTTTGATCAGACTTTCCATCTGTTCCACTTGATTTTCCTCCCACACAAATAGCATCCTCCTCCATGTCAAGTGCCATATCCACTATGCCCTTTCCCACACTCCCATTTTAGCTACCTTTCCTCCTTGTTGACCAAATATCAGAAAAAGTCTTGGAAAAAGATTTCTTAACATTCCCTAATCTATCTAATTATCATGCCAAAACCTAAAGCTTCTTCTGTTTCCAAGCACGACCTTTAGCCCTGAATTAAGAACAAGATCTTTATGTACACTCTTCACAATATATGCCCACCGGGTCCACCCTTGCTTCTGATCTGGTATCTCTAACTGTATAAAATGATCTATAGGATAAATTAAATAAATATTCCTCTTCCATGACACCCCTTCAATGGTATAGAACTTCCACCACCATTTGAATAACAGTGCATTATTCCTCATGACTAGATCCCCCACACCCAAGCCACCTAGTGTTTTACGATGCTGAACTACACTTCATTTCACCAAAGGCAAATTCTTCCTGTTTCCATTACTGCTCCAGAAAAAATTTCCTCTAGATACTAATAATTTCCTTCATCACTCCTTTTGGAATTTTAAAAAGGCTCATGTAGTACATCGGCCGATTGTTTAAGACACTTTTGATCAAAACCAATCTCCCTACCCTTGAGAGGACTTTTGCCTTCCACCCAACCAATCTCTACTTAATCATATCGACCATATGTTTCTAAATCTGGCTATTTCTAGTATTAGCTCCCAACGGTGGACCCAAATAACTAATAGGAAGAGCGCTAATCTTGCAGTTCATAATATTTGCCGCCTCCTTCTGAAATTGATCATCCACACCGAGACCTATGAGCTCAAATTTAGCAAAATTCACACTCAAACCTGACAGCAAAAAGAAGCAATCAAGCAGTCTCTGCCAATTCCTAATGTTCTCAAGAGTAGCTCCACAGAAAATCATAGTGCCATCCTCAAATTGAAGGTTTGTAAGTTCACACTTATCTCTCCCCACTTTTAAACCATAGATTAAACCTTTATCCACACCCCTTTTGACAAGCTGATCAAAAATCTCTACTGCTAAAACAAACAAGAAGGGTGAAATAGGATCCCCTTGCCTAAGGCCCCTACCCATCTAAAAGGGAGCAGATGGGGTTCCATTAACAAGAATCAAAATACTTGTTGTCGAGATACATTCCTTTATCCATCCTTTGAAAATATCCCCGAATCCCATAATACTCAGAATATAATCCATAAAATCCCATTTGATACTATCATAAGACTTCTAAACGTTAAGTTTTATCATCACTCCTTTCAACCCCTTCCTCTTCCTAGACCACTGCACAACCTCATTAGCTACTAGGGCACCATCCATAATGTTTCTTCCTTCTATGAAAGCTGTCTGAGAATCACTAGCCAACCCATCAATCACCTGCTTCAATCTAGAAGCCAGAATCTTTGAGATCACTTTATAAATACGCCCAAAAAGGCTAATAGGTCTGAACTGGCTAACTCTTCCGCCTCTTCCACTTTAGGGATTAGAGTGACTAGAGTGGTGTTGAGAGAAGGCGATAATCTCCTCAAATAAAAGAATCCCAGGACAGACTCCGTGAAATCCTCCCCAATTACATCCCACATCTTCCAAATGAAACCCATATGATACCCATCATACCTTAGGCTTTAAGCAGATCACAAGACCAAATCGCTTTCTGCACCTCCTCCCTCATAGGTTCTCTATCCGACTCTGAACTCTAATCCTTCAACATCTTATGAAACCCATCGGCTAAAATACAAACATCTGGAAGATCCTGCTAAGCATATAGGTCCTTGTAGAAGTAAGAGATTACCTCCTTAATCTTTGCCGGTTCTACAATCTCCTTGCCCTAATCCACTAACCTAGTGATGATAGCTCTCTTTTTTCTGATGGTCGCAACAGTGTGAAAAAATCTAGCGTTCCGGTCCCTATCTTTAAACCCTCTAACTCTAGACACCTACAACCAGTAGGCTTCTTTCCTCTTGTGCCATTTCCACAAATGGTTCTTTAAGGCTGCCTTCTTAGCGAGCACCACCTCATTTGAAACACCAACAAAACTTGTGTCATCCACCTTCTCCAATTCAGACTCAAGAACCTCAATATTTGCTTTTACATCCCCAAACACTTCCTTATTCTATCTTCTAAGCTTATACTTCATCTCCTTTAATCTATTCTGAAAAGAGCGACCCACAAGTTTAGCCCAACACTCAGCCACAAAACTACAAAATTGAGGGTGGGAGAACCACATATCCCATGCTCTAAACGGCTTTGGCCCATTCTTATCCTTTTTTACACTAAGACGGATAGGGTTGTGGTTCGATAAAGATCGATCAAGCCCAATGCAAACAAGATCCAGGTATAACGATAACCAACTAGGGATAATGAGGAACCAATCCAAAAGGCTAGCCAACCTAGTCTTATACCAAGAGAACTTCATATTATTAGGCGTAAAATCAATGAGGCCCGACTTAACAATCCACTCATTAAAGGAGAAAACGCTACCATTGCTCACCCAACCCCCTCTTCTTTCACTTTGTCTTTTAACCTCATTCAAATCACCCATTACCAACAACGACTTCCTACACTCTTGTGCTACATCCCATAATTCATCCCATAGGTCCTTTCTTGCTCTCGACTCTGAAAACCCATAAACTAAAAGCACAACACACTCAAAAGCATACGGGGCCAGCCGACCTTCAATCAAGACCCACCTATTCCCAACCTTTGAGTCTTGCAAAATAAAACGTTGCGTATCCTAACTGATAATCAACCCCCCACTCCTACCTTGTGCTGGTAAGTCCCTCCAGTCAATTAAATCAATTCTCCAAACCTTATTCTTCCATGAATCCAATACCCTCATGTTCTTGGTCTCTACTAATCTACAAATCCATGGGCTTTCTTTTGAAATCATCCTTTGGATACTAGAAGTTTTTCCCAAATCTCTAATACCCCTTACATTCCAACTAATAATTAACATCTAACTAATTCTGCAATCACACCTCTGAAACTACTAAATGCCCTTGTCTTGCATGTTCCCATCAACTCTTTGACTTCTTCTTAGCCCAACCAACTTCTCAACACACTTCAAATCCTTTTTCGACTTTAATCCTAACTCCTTCCCCATATCCCATGTAGCTTTAGCTTCCATCTCATCCCCACCCTTCACGAAATTCTCATCCAACCTTTGACTCTTTGCACCCATAAATTCACTTCTTTCTTCCCACGCACAAGGAGGAATAGCACCTTCAAAACTTGGGGGAGGATCATCCAAGCTGACTTGATTAATAATCCTCCCCCTCTCCTCTTCTCCCAAGTCTCTTCTTTTGCCCAATCCCAATGCCCCCCTCAATAATTTTTTTAATCATTCTCCTCTCTCCCTCTAAATCATGATCAACTCTTGTTGTCAAAGTAGTTGAGGAGCTGTCATTAATTTCTGCCCCTCAATCTTCCTCCCATTGTTCGACCCTTAGAACGTGCATCTCCCTCTCAAATCCACCCGTCCATCTCCAGCTTGTGCTTTAGTGTGACACATGGTTTGCACCATCTCTTCCTCTCCTTAATTCCCTAATGATACCGAATCGGCGCACGCTTCTGCTACGAAATCTACTCCTGTCCCTCCCACTTCTAGGTTTGAATAATGAGCCTGTATGCTGACCCTGCCCGACTCCTTATCTTCCCCATGTTGTCTCATGAATCTCGAGCCACTAACCAACTACCCCTCTTCCTCCTTGGACGTAGACTCAGCCAGCCACACCACCATGTTACCCACCGAGCGCTGCTGCTAAGGGTTGTAGCATTGTCCAACCTCTACCGCAGATACCAACACATCCTTCCCCTATAACGACAAGATCACCTTTTCCCTAATCTCCTCCAGATGCATCGTATCTATCATAACCATTGTAGCTTCCATCGAGCTTCCGTAATCCCTATCTTCTTCCTAACATACCCACCTTCCCCATGGTTGGGATATTCTTCTCACTATCTCTTCCTTCCGGGCTACCACTGGAAACCCCCTTATTTCAACCCATGTTCTTCTAACACTGCAATGTTCCTCCAATCTCCATTGTCTAACCACCTAAAAATTATAAAACAACTTAATTCCTTTATCTATGGCTTGTTGGCACTCTTCTGCCGTCTTGAATGATAGGAGGAGTTTATACCTCCTAAGGTCTCTATCCTTGCACACCGACCTCCAGGATGCCAACACACTTAAACTAATAATATCAAGATGTCTTGGCTACGTAGACTCAACAATAATACTTTTCTCTTGTTGTAATACTCCGTATTTTTAAAATCTAATTTTATTAAGCCTAATAATTTTATTAGCGTAATTTGATGTGAATATTTAATTATTTTAATTTCGATTCGTTTTATAGAGTTATCGATGATTTCGAATTCATATTTGAATTTAATTAATCGTTGTCGTTACAAACCATTCTAGATAAATTCGTTCAGGACCATGATTTTATTATATTCTTATGATTTCGATTTTTGGTTAAAAATATGTATTCCCGTTCTTTCTCGTGTTTTGATTTTTAATATTTTAGATTCGTTTTCGATTATAACTTCGTCGTGTGATTACGACTTTATTTTGGAGTTATATTTTGTTAACAAAATATATTATTTAAATTATAGAATTTCTATTTAAATAGTCAAATTTATTTTAATAATTTTATCCGTAGAAAATATTTTTGACTTTAAATTTATTCGTTTCCAGAAATCATTAATATTTTTGGGAAGTTTTAAATTAAAAAGGTTTTTCAGAGTTTATTTAAGAATTTCTTTCCGGAATTAATTTTCTTCCGTTTTACGATTTTTGGTTTGCGGAAAATCGATTTCGGAAATTATTTAAATTAGTCTTGATTTATTAGAATTTGACTTAAATATTTTATTATATGCCTTTAAATAATTTTTCGAGGTCTTATAATATATTTCCGTAAATAATATAAATTTTTACGTTCGTTGGTAAATTCTTCCGAAAATTTTTCCGCAATTCTTTATATAGCTTTCCTATTAATTGTAAGCCTTCGGATCCTTTCGAAATAAATTTTAGATAAAATCTTCCAATAATAATTTTTAAACATTTAGTATTTTATTTTATATGTGTACTTGTATCCCATCGGTACGCCCGAACCCCCCTCTTCTTTTCCTATTCTCTCCTCTCTCCCTTCTCTCCTCTTTCCCTTTCCCGACTCCCCTGTGCTCTGCTCCCTGTTCGCAGCCCCAAACCCCAGCCTGCCTCCTTCTCCCTAGCTCCTCCCTGCTCTAGTTGACCTCGCCAGGCACCGCCGGCCACAACCTGCAACCGACGCCACGCGGCAGCCACAGCAAGCAGAAACAGCAACAGCAACTGAAGCAGAGCCACCACAGCAACTGCACGTAGGAGCAGCAAACGCAGGCTGCACCGCCACCGTCCGACTCTGTCGAGGGTTGCTGACCACCGGCGAGCTGTCCCCGGCCTCCGACGAATCTTCTCCGGCCTTCCCTTATTCCGATTTTGTTGATTTTCGTTTGGTATAAATTTCTGAAAAACCCTAATATTGATTTGATTAATTGATTATGATTTAGCTTGTCATAAGCTAAATTAATTATTTGATTATGTATATTTGTGATGTGAGATTGATTTGGATAAGTTAATTGTATGGTTTAGGTTGGAATTCTGGAAAATTGAATTTTAGGCCAGGTTAAGCCCAAATTTTTCGGATCCGTTCGATTTGGCGATTTTGGATAAAATGATTATACAATATGTTTTTATATGTATCTAATTTCATGTTGGAACCGTCAATTTAAGAAATTTATGTAGAATAATCGGAATTTAATTCATAGGTCAAAATTCGTGTGTAATAAAATTGGGCCGCATAATTGAGTCGTTTCACTCGATTGATTTTACAATATCGTTTGGAATGTAATTAATTTCATATCAGAAGTGTTGATTTGGGAAAATTGTGCGTAATTAATCGGAATTGAATTTTTAGGTGAAAACTCTTGCGGGTCTAAATTAGATTATGTAATCAGGTCGTTTTATTCAATTGACTATATAATTTATATTAGAATATATTTAATTACATTTCTGAACCGTCAATTTATATATTTTAGGAAGAATTGATCGGATTTGCGTTCCGGGCTCAAAAACCCTAATTATGCTGAATTGGGTATTTCTTTTATTAGTTTTGAGCAATTGATTATATGATATGTTATAAAATATGTCTAATTGCATTTCAAAACATTCAATTTAAAAAAATTAATAAAATTTAACCGAATTGTATTTTCGGGCCTAAAACCCTAGATTTCAAGTGAACTTATGAAATTGATCGTTTGTATATTTGTTTTTCTAAAATTAAATTTATAGAAATAGTTGAAATGATCCTAATTGCATTCTAATACCTTTATTTGGAATTAATTGATTTGAATTATCTGAGTTTGTGTTGTGGGCTTTAAAACCCTAATTTTGAAAACGGATCGTCTTGAATTGGCTATGTGGAAGATTGTTTTGTTGAAATTGATTATCTAGATTTATTGAAAATCAGTTTAATCATACTCTTAAGCTATCAATTTTAGATAATAAAAGTTAATTGGTCGGTTCGTAGTTTAGGCATTTAAAACCCTAATCTTCGGGGATGGTTTATAAAATTGATTTTTGCTATGCGTCTTTTATCTAATCGATTTCTGTCTTTGGGTTTTAAATCATTCGAATTATGTTTTAATCTAATCGGTTTAGATTTGGTTCTATGCAAATGGTTGGTTTACCTATTTGGTTGTAAAACCTAATGAATAAGTCATTTTCGATAAATTAACTTATAATCAATTATTCTTTCTTGGGCTTTCCAAATTAATTTGAAAGGTCCCAAGTGATATGTGTGTTAATCCGATTTGATTTATATTTAATCTTAAATCCTAATAGAGCTATACTCTTGAGTCCTAAGTTTTAGACACATTTTCTAAGAAAGGTCGTCTCTGTTCGTTTGCGTTTGTTTAATTAGAATATGTGAATTATTAATTGATAAGATAGTTTCTAACCTAGTTCCAATTTCTATCGGCGATCTAGGAAAACTTTATCGTGGATTGTCGTGCTCTCGATAAATCTCTCTCTTTCTCAATTTACTTAGCTAGCTTCGGATTTAGGTAAGTCACTACTTACCTTACTTATGATGGAATCTGGATGTATTTCTGTTCCGAGTGGAAGGTGATGACTATGCTTATTGATCATTTAATCCTATCCCGCGTATGCTGTGTTTAGTGTGGAAATTGTATGTATGTTTGAACTTATAGCCTCAATGCAATTGCATGTTAGTATGATGTTTGATTTGGTATGTATTTGAGTATGTGAAGGGTTAAGTATGGATTGAAATTATATGATACTTGATGCTGTATCTTTATGTCAGAGAATTATTCATGTGGGCCTGATTTATGGTCGGTTAAAATCCTTGAATAAGATACTAATAACTTAAAGTGAAAGATCACGTGAGTTGGGCTGAGGTGTAGGGTCCGTTCCACCGGAAGATAATAGTGGATCAGACATCCTATTCCTGAGAGGTGATTCAAGTCGTTCCACCGGTTCAGAATAGTGGCTGAGGAGCGTTTTGTCCTAAGAGGTGTAGAGTCCGTTCCACCGGACGATAATAGTGGCTCAGGTGACTTGTCCTTGAGAAAAGCTTCAGTCCGTTCCACCGAATTAAGAATAGTAGGGCCCTATACTCAACGTGAATAAGAATATGATATCAGATAAGTAATAAATAAGACACTAATAATTTAAAGTGAAAGATTACGTGAGTCAGGACCAGGTGTAGGGTCCGTTCCACCAGACGATAATAGTGGCTCAGGTGTCCTGTCCTTGAGAGGTGATTCAAGCTATTCCACCGGTTCAGAATAGTGGCTTAGGAGCATTTTTCCCTAAGAGGTGTAGGATCCGTTCCACCGGATGATAGTGGCTCGGATGTGTTGTCCCCGAGAGGTGCTTCAGACCGTTCCACCGATTTAAGAATAGTGGGGTCCCTGAACTCATCGTAAATAAATAAAATCGGATGTAATAATGATTATCATTGGATTATTGGATTGGTGTTACTTAGTATGCGATCGTGATTTCTTGTATGCTTGTATCTTATGTGTTGTCATGTCTAGTAATGTACTCATAAGTATGAATCAGTGACCCTATGTTCTATTGTATGTAATACATGTATAATTGAGCATAAGAATTGTAAGCTATAGTCTTTCATATCTTATGTGTTTCATGTTTCCTTCCCTGAGTTGGGTGGTCTTGATTTACTCAGTACCGGACCTGTATTGATGCTACCTTGGTTGAATGGGTCCTGTGATGATCCACTTATGGTGGGGAGTAGACCTCTTGTGCAGGTTTAAAATCGGATACTATTTTGGGGTGGAAGGCTTGACTTGAGAGAGTAGGCAATCCGGAACTTGATCCGTCGGGTTTTATCTCGTTTAACTGTATTCATCTTTGGAAGTTACTAGTGTTGTATTTAAAATTTCAAGGGTATTGTAATTAACTTTCACTTTCTCGTACTCTGATAAGCCTTTAAAATTCGGATTTATTTCACAAGTTCCGCTGATCCATTCAGCGATGATTTTATTTAGTGAATTTATTCACTTGTCATCTTCCTGTGGATATCTCCTTGTGAGAGTTTATCCTCACGGCATAGATGTTTGAAATTTCGTTTGACAGGTTTTAGCCTTACATCTAGCATGAGGTAGATGGTGGACATTTATCTTGTGTTAGATGTGGCGGTAACATTCCCCAGATTCTATTCTAGCTTCCGCTTTATTCTTTTAAAAAAAATTCAGAAGTGAATTTTGGGGGTGTTACCCTTGCCATTCCACCTCTTGATCGTGTACCTACATATGCACCACCCTACTAGCATCCATTTCTTCTGTCTCTACCAGCTCCTTCCTTTCCTCAACTTTTCCCAGCCACTCCATCCCCACAGTGACTGCTTCATAAGTTCTATTATCCTTAAACGTAGGCGTCCACTACCAAGATACCCTTCTTTTTGTTTGATTCCCATCATGTCTCCTATAACTCGGTTGATCATCCTTACCAAATCTCAAAATTTTAACGTGTAGTTTAATCCCATGTAAAAGGATACAATCATATCTTCTCACTACCACCTTGGCTTCATCTTCTGTTTTGTATCACACAAAACCAAAGTTGAGGTTGGAAGTTCTCCTCTGCTTCCAACTAATGAAAACATCCTTGACTCTCCCAACCTCTTCAAATAGTTCTTGAATTTCCTTAACCTCTATGTCCCTAGCTAATTATCCACAAATACCGAAAAACAAGCAATAGGAAAATCCTTGGTGGATCTAGCTTATATACCTTTACTTCAGCGAGAGCTTAACTCTTCAATCCTAGCAAAAAAAACCTTGGGGCAGAAGAAATTTGGCTGGGTTTTGTGGTGAGAAAGTGCTTCATTTAGCTGGTTTATATGGCTTCGATTCATTTTGACCCATTTTGAGTCTTTTAACATAAGGAAAGCAGAAAAACCCAATGAAGATACCTAAAGTGAGTTGATAGATTAGGTTCTCTTCCTTTCTTCCATCTTTTTCTTTCTATATTTCCTTTTGTTTGCCCCCTAAAAAAATGGTGAAGTTTCCGGGATTTTCTGTGCTACAATGCTCTCTTCTTCTTTACTATCCAATGAGTCGCCCGCAAAATCAATCTTACATCCAAGTGTGATGGTGGGAAAAGCTGATTCAAGAACTATAAGGAATTTGATTAAAATAAAAGGCTTTCTCATCGCTCATTTTATAACCAAACTACAATTAAAATAAAAATATTTACTATGTTTCCATTCTAAGGATGCGAACAGGTAGAGGAGGGATGAAACCCTAGGATTTTTTACCTTCTTATATTAACAAGTTTTATGTGATAGATACGTAAACGGATATGGATAAACTAATATGTATATGGATATGGAGGAGGAAAAAACATATCCACCGAATTTGAATACAAATATAGACATGAGTTTTTTTATCGGATTTAAATAATGGATAGTGAATACCCAATCCATTACCATCCCTAATTAATACCACATTTTCTGTCTGGTTGGGTGAATTTATGAGTTTTGGGTTATTCGCCTCCCTTATTTTGTACGGCCTAAAGTAAAGAATGTGATGACACTGATGGTTGTCTAGCTTGACGGATTATGATTTTGCCTTTGGCTATTCTGGTGTTGGGGTGAGGGACAAGTGTCGAGGATTGGCGAATCAGTCCTCTATATTCAATTACCGACTGATGTTCATCCCTCTCGACTTTTTTCATCTTATCGTCTTTACCACTCTCAATTCATTTCTTTCTTCTCATGGAGCAAATTAGATTTAGTTTTCAAGTGATGGTCATAAAAATTATATATTGGGTATGAAGTATGATAGGTTTACAATTATTGATTCTAAGATTATTGCTAATAGGTGAGTGCTTGATTCTTCTAATTCTTCAATATTTATAAGTTTGGCGTTGGATGGATTATTTTTTTCCGTGAGCAATTCGTTTTAGAATTTCTTTATTGTTCTATCATTGATTCTTTTTTATTTCAGGAACTTCTGGTCAAAAGAGGCAAATGATCCATACTTTACTTTCTTCCATTCTGTGGTTCGATGGTGATAGGCATTAAACGTAAGTATTTAACTAAATTTCTTTCTAATGCTCGACAAAATGGGAAGGAGATGCTTAGAATTTGAAGAGTAGAAGAGTGATAATTAGATTAAGGCAAGAAGAATACAAAAAGTGAAGAAAAAAATTAAAATAAAAAGGGTATAATGGAGTAACTATGATAGGGATTAATAGAGATGATAATTATTTTCAAACGTAAGAGGTCCGTCGAAATTTTGTCTTTTGGATTTGGGAAATGATTTTAGGGATTTGGTTCAGAACTCTTTTTGAGGATGGAGATGGGACATATTTGGAGGTGTTATTTTATTTAAAATATAAATTAAGAATATATAGTAAAAAATAGAATTTGATATTAAGGATATGATCGGATATATAGGGTAGGATTAAGCTTTGGATATGAGGTCAAGTTTCAAGATCGAGAAATGAATTGATGATAGACAATAGATAAGAGATTGGATTGATTATAGAGATTTGATGTCCGTGGAGATCAGGTCAAGGATTTCCCAATAAAAAAAATTTATCCATGTCCTTACTCTATCTCATTATCATCCCTAGTGATTAATTAGAAATGTGGAGAATAAATTATATATATATATATATGAATTATAAGTTTTCTTTTTTACACACATAATAAGAAGTGTTATAGAGAGAAAGAGTTGAATCTATAACAAACATACCTTCATATTAATAATTAATCCTCCTTTTTATGTTTTTAGTAAATAATAGTCGTAATCCCCTAAAATTTTAAAAATATATAATTTAATACATAACTTTTATTTAGAATAAATTAGCTTTTAAATCTATTTAATTTAATTATTTTATGGCTTTTTAAGTATATAAAATTGGATATGAATATTTAATAAATTAAAATAATTACTTTATTATTTTATCATACTCATTTTATTTAAATAATTTTCCAAACCAATATTTTTCTAAAATTAACCTTCTTAAACCCATATATTAAATTAAATTATTAAATAAATTTATCTACCAAAAATATTACATTTTATTATTTTATAAATTAAATTATTTTACTTTCCCCATTTTCCCTTTCCTTTTTTCCCTTTTCCGTTTTCCTTCTCCTTTTTCTCCTTTTTCCTCCTTTCTTTCTTTTTCCTTTTTCTCTCCTTCGGGCTGCTAGACCCTGGCCTACCCTTCCCCTTGCGTGCCTGGGCCACTGGCTCATTTTTTCCTTCCTTCCTTACCTCCCCTGCGTGCGTCATCAGGCCCAAACCCCCCTTCTTTTCTTTCCGTCCTTCTCACCTAACCGGGCCGGACCACTCCCTTCTTTTTCTCCCTAACCCAGCTTGCTTCTTTCTCCTTCATTTCTTTCTTTTTCTTCTTCCTTTCCTCGATGCCATACCTGACCACCTCCACCATGTCCTGCAACCCTCCTACCTCCCTACTTCTCTCCCTACCTCCCTCTCTCTCCCCCTCTGTTTTCCTATCCCATCTCGACGTAGTCAACCCTCTCTCTCTCCTCTTGCATGCCCCATCGTTCCCTTCTTTCCCTTCCCTCTCCCTGCCACTCCCACATCCCTACCACCCTATTGCCACCCTGCCGAGCCACCTACTCCCCTGTCTCTCCCTCTCCATGTTCTTATCCTCACCAACCCTTCCTATCCCATTTTCTTTAAGCCTTCTCCCTTCCCTGACCTCCTTCTTCTCCTTTCCTTCTCCTTCCTTTTCCCTCCCTATTTTTGTTGCGTCGCCCCGTTCCATTGCTGCCACTGGCTCACCAGCTACTTATACCACCTTCTGCCACCTCCTACTACCACCCTACACCACCAAGCTACCCCCTTGAGCCCCTTATAGTCCCTTCTTCCTCCCCTCTTCTTTTTACCTTATTTTTCTTCCTTCTTAGTAACCACCCTGCACCTCCTCCTTCCGCTGTTGTCCCACCATCTCTGCCACCACCTAAGCCACCAAACCAATCCCTACAACCTCCTCTACCACCCCCACACCTCATTTGGCCGAAACCAACACCTGCAACCTCTCATTTTCCCCTTCTCTTTTCCTTCCTTCTCAGCCCCCCACCTCGACAGTCACCTTCACAGCCTCGCTACCGCCGCTATTGCCGCCCTTAGCCATTGTCAACCTATCCCCGACCACCGCCTATACCCCTTCTCCACCCCTGTACCCTTCCCTTGCCTTAAATCCTTCCCCACCTGCCCTCTTTCCTAGCCCTAAAACCCTAACCCAAAAACACCCCTTCCTTCCTTTCTTCCACCACCTTCTACCCCTTCCAACCCTTGCTTTGCATGTAGCTCATGCTGCATGAGCACTATAAGTTGTTGTATTACTTAGTTTATTTTGGTTAATGATTTTAAGGTATAATAATATTTTAAGTAAGTATTTCATTAATTAAGTTTTATAAAGTCTTATACTTTTGGTTTTCTTATTTCTAATGTAATAAATATTGATATTATTTTTAAGTATTGTTTTTACGAATCAAACCTTGAATCTTTAACAGGGATACTGGTAAGATGCAATTTTTGCAGGAATTAAAGTAATCCTTAAACCCCACTTAAACGCATGGATAAATGTATGCTAGCACATTAGGGTTTTAATATATTATTTTACATGATATATATTGTTTAATATATTACACGTAGCTACTTATATTGATTCATAAAAAGGAAAGCATGTTAATTTATATGTTATGTGTGGAAATATTGCTTACGGAAGAAGTTTAGTTATTAATAAAAATGTTAAGTACTTATCCATGTTATATTATGTTATTGGGACCATTGATACATAAATAATATTATTGTGAGCCCTAGGGGCATTTTAGTAATATGTCTTGCGTAAGAGTGTGGCCTAATATGTGTGGATGCTAATGAGTATTATGTGGAAATATAATAGTTGGTGGAATTGGACAATAAGAATGGAGTATTAATATTAATATTCATGTAGTGGTGACAACTTAATAAAAGTGGTCTAGTAAAAGGGTAAAATGGTAAATTGTAAGTAAACGGGGTATTATGGTAATTTTGTAAGTAAAAGGGGTATTATGGTAATTTTGGAGGCAAAGGGTAAAATTATAATTTGTAACTGAAAAGGGTAAAATGGTATTTTTAGAGTCAAAGGGCAAAATGGTAATTTGTAAGTGAAAAGGGTAAAATGGTAATTTTGGAGTCAAAGGATATTATGGTAATTTTGGAGGATAAGCACAAAATGGTAAATTATAAGTAAAAGGGTATTGTGGTAATTTTGGAAGTAAAGGGCAAAATGGTAATTTTGTAAGTAAATGGTAAAATGGTAATTTTGGAAGTAAAGGGGTAAAATGACAATTTTGGATAAGGGCAAAATGGTAAATTGTAAGGAAAAGGGTATTATGGTAATTTTGGGAAGTTAAGTGTATTATGGTAATGTTGGAAGTAAAGGGCAAAATGATAATTTTGTAAGTAAAAGGATAAAATGGTAATTTATAAGTAAAAGGGAAAAATGATAGTTATAATAATGAAAAAGGGTAAAAAAATGGTAATTATAATAATATAGAATGACAAAATGGTAATTATAATAATGGAGAAGGGCAATTCGATATGTTAACCAACTAAAGGGTAATTTGGTAATTATGATAAAAGAGAAGGGTAATTTGACAATTTGACCAACTAAAGGGCAATTTGGTAATTATAACAAAAGAAAAGGGCAATTGGTAACTTAACCAACCAAATAGAAATATGATAAGTGTAACAATTATGAAGAGCAAATGGTGACTAAATAAGTGTGAAAGATAACTTGGTAACCTAAACCGATCAAGGGGTAATTTGGTAATTATGCAATAAGGAGAGTAATATGATAAATTAACAAGTAAAGAAGGGATGACTTAATAATTATACGAGTAAGGGGTAAATCAGTAATTTATATCTAATATGTTGATGGGATAATGGATTTTCGTAATAAGACTCAAGTAACACTGAATAGTAAGATAATGATATTTGATATTTAGTAAGTATCACGAGAATAAATCCTAAATCAGAATTGGATAAGATTATGATGGTCTTGATGATTCCTCTGTGTTATCTTGGATAACCATATGAATAAGGAATATCTAATGATATCAGAGTGATTGAAAGTGAATAAGTATCTTATCATTGTGCTTTTCATGATCACCTTAATTAAGACGCTAATAATTAAAGTGAAAGACCTCAAGATCGAAAATGGTGGCTCTTTAGGAGTTGTTACCTTAAAGACGTGGTTTAGCCCACGATTATTTTGGTATTTGCTAGTATGCCTTTGTGCCCCAATCAGGCCCCATATCTTACTCTATCTAGCTCTACGGACCTATTTAGGGGATATGCATACTTATAGATTAGGTGTCCTTGTCAGTAGGGTACTGAGTAGCTTTATCCACAGTACAACCAGGGTATCCTTGTGTCCCTAGGTTGATAGTTGGAGGGTACTGAGTAGCTTATATGCACCAGTGTGATCGGTGTACTTTTGTATCCCGGGATCTTGATCTCCCTATCGAGGCAAAGAAATAGATTTGTTATGATGATTAAAAAGGAAAAACACTAATCGTGAAAGTGAAAGACTAATGAGTCGGGCCTAGTTAAATTATATTATGAGTACCGATTCATGGGATATAATAGTGGTTAGGAGCATTCTGTCCTGGAGACCGATACATGGGTAATAATAGTGGTCAGGAGCGTTATATCCTATATATATTCCAGTCCACATGCTATAATAGTGAGGTTTCCGCACTCATATGGATATTTATAATGCGAGATGATTGATTAATGATAGACTAATGGCTTAAGGCCCAAAAGTATTGATTATACAATATGACCTATTAATATTTGATTGACTTGTTAAGTATGTGAATGTATGAATGTGAATATTATGTATACACCTTTCATTATGTATGTATGTAGTGTTGTATCATGTGTTGCATTGCGGGCCTACTATTAAATGTGTTTTGAAGAGTTACTCAGTACCATAGTACTGAAGGGTTCCACTCGTGGGGCCTCTGCCTATTCAATGGGCAGTGACCCTTACAGGTCCTTTTTCAGGTGCTATTCAAGTGAGCGGTAGAAAAGAATGTGAGGATCTATCCGGAAAGTCTTAGGGTTGTACTCTTTCCCTTTTTAACTCTTAGTTTAAATGTGATCTTCGTTCTTGTAACCACCACTGGTAGATTTTATTCTTATAACTTGTTTATTATGCTACTGTGATTTAAATATGTTTTGAATTCTAGAAAGTTGTACTTTATCCTTTTAGCATTAGCACTTGGTACTGGAAGTTTAGGAGTGAACCGGTCTGGTACTAAGTGTGGCGATAATATCCCCGAAATTCACAGTTTTGTTATTTTGCTTCCTCTAATTATTTTAATAAAATGAAAATTTTCAGTAGTAAATTTTGGTGGTGTTACAATAGTAGTAAAAGATTAGAGTCAAAATTTAACTTGTATTTTTTTGATACTTTTGTTATAAAAAAATTATTAAAAAGCTTCTGGTTGTAATATTATGAAGTTCATGGAGTAGGTATTGATCAAACCAAAAGTCAACTCTAAAGGTTATTCTACAAGTAAACACCATAAAAAGTCTCAAACAACCAATCGATTGAGTGCATAAACTAATGGGCTAGTGTAAAAAACAAACTAAGGGAAAGAATCATCAAAAAGACAAACAAGCTAAACTAACATGAAAGAATCAGTACATTGGTCTGACTAGTCAATTAGCTAAGATGCCTCTCTATCTATTAGTGTGATTTTGTTTCGACCCTGATGCCTCCATGTAACTTCACCATTAACTACTCTTGTTTGGTGGTCATGAGGGACACCTAATGACATTTTTCATTTTGTTCCACATTTTAAATAGGTAAAATAGAGTTAAGGAGAGGTTTAAGTCACTTCAAAACTAGAATATTTGAAAATAGAATGAAGAATTTTAAAACCAAAAGCTCTAATATCAGTTTATAACACCTTAACATTTACTATCAAAGAATTATTTTTTGACAAAAGCATAATCGCCAAATAGTGAGTATTACCATTGTACTCAGTACAAATATGCCCACCGTACCACTGTAGTACTAAGAAAGATAAAGAGGGAAATTATAATAATGCATGGTGGATATAAAGTGGGTTAAGCTAAGAAATAATGGTGATAAGGGTTGAAACCACTGAAAATAAAAGGAAGTAGAGAGGGAGGTGAGGGGCTGGAAATATAAATTAAGTGACCCTTAATTCATATACTTGAATCTACCACTTAAGCCTTACAACACTTGAGATAAAAGAAATAAGATGTTTGAGCTAATTTAATTAAAGCATACACTAGCTTAGAAGGTATTTTCACTTGATAAATAGAGAGATAAATGGCAGCTAAGATCCCTATGTCTTTCGGCATTTTCTCACACTTATAAGGCGAGAGAATATTTAGTTACAGCTTAACTGGACTCCAACTAAAAGGGTAAAATCTTGTTAGACTTTAAACTACTTGGTTATCTAATAAGGCTAACTACACTTGTTTAATTCTAACCACCCCAAAGTCAACCTTTAAGGTCCTATCAACCTCTCAAATGTGTGCCCATGCTTCCCCATCCCTCCTTGGATCTTATCATGGATGGGGTTGCACGTAATCAATTATTTATCTTATATAATCATCAATTAAGGACATAAAAAGAAGATATTAAGCATAACCTCTACTAAGGGCTAACATGAGTACACAAAGTAAGGAATCAGTACAACAAGTGGTAGCTACAACTTCCAAAAAATCATTTCATCCCTCACCAACCTCTTCCTTGTTTTTATGTGCCTTTCCCACCCCTAGTAGTGGTCCCCAATGGTGGTGATTTGCAAAACTTGCATGTGGTTATGTTGGCTTGGTCACCCTTCGTGGCTTTTCGGTGGTTGGTGGCTTGCACTGGATGCATGGCTTTTATGGCTCCGTGTAAGGGTTGGTCACCTTCTTCTCAGCACATAAATTATTCCCAAAATACAAGGATTTTTGTCCCTTTTTATTTTTTAAAATAAAAGGCTAGATGTGAAGGTTGTATTTTGGATGCTTCTATAGCAGATAACCAAGTGGTAGATCATCTATCAAGATTGGAAGACTACCTTAAACGTGTAACACCCATGTTTGTATCAACAATTTTTTATAAAAAAAATTGAATACACAAAAATAAAACAAGAAACAAAGATGAATTTTTTGTATTAACCATGAAGAGAGTTGTACTCATACACATAACTCATGATCAACATAAGGATAAAATGTAATAGAAATTACTATAACTTTATAATAAATAAACCTCAAAGTGAGGTATAGGAAATAAAGAGAGGGGCACTAAAACATTAATTCTTAACTATGAAATTGTAAAAATAAAAATAAAAGGTATAGGAAAACACTTGCGGATGAGCCTAAGCTAGGGCTAAGATCACTCCCTGAAACAAAGCCTCATAGAGAATGGAAAATTTGCAAAAACAACGCTAATTAATCCCTTCAAATGAGTTCCACAATTGACATCAATACTATGAGATACTTAGCAAAATATATCTCATATGAGTACTCTCAAGGCATGATTCACACAGTCACAAACAACACACACATTCCATTTAAGCATGGCAATACCTTAGAGAAACCTAGGGCATATAATGACATGCAATCTCATATAAGTGTACACACAAGATATGTTAATCTTATCCAAAAGATAATTTTTAGAAAACATTTTAAATCAAATGGTTATACATACCCAGCATTCATATAGCATTCAAACATTAGGTTATACACATTAGCCAAACATGGTATTAACTAAGGCAACCAAACATTTCAAAACATTAGGTTATACACACCCACCATACATGGTCATATCCAAGTAAAAAAAATGTACCACCCTAAAATTTAGTACTGAAAATATTCTATTTACAACGGAAGCATAAAAACAAAATATTAGGTATTATTGTCGTAATTGACATAAGTTTGGTTTACCAAACCATCATTACATCAATCACAATGCTAAAACCATTCATAATAAAATAAGGTAATTAGAAATGAAAGAACATTTTATACACACAAGTATAATTGTGGAGATTAACTCTAGGTTACAATAATATATTGCAAACTATAGAATATCGTGGATCAAAAATTCTAAAAAGGTATTAGGGTAAAACATCATCTAGATAATATAACTCTTAGTCCAAATACCCAGTATAAATAAGATGTCATTAATCCCCATATAGTGTATCAAAAGCATCAAAGTCATCCATCGGGTCCTCAAAGACATGCACAAAAGCATCAAAGTATTATGCTCGATCACTACTAAAACCATCGCCGGATCCATAACGACTCTTCTTGCTAACACCATATGACCCAAAAATGTAAACTCCCGAAGCCAAAATTCAGACTTAGAGAGCTTGGAAAATAACTTATGCTCTCTAAAGAGTGACAAGGTTGTACATAGGTGTTGCTCATGCTCCTCTCTACTATGAGATTACACCAAAATATCGTGTATAAAGACCGCAACAAAATGATTGAGAAATGGCCAAAAAATCATCTTCATCAAGTTCATGAAGACGGCAAACACATTGGTGAGACTAAAAGGCATCACTATAAGCTAGTAGTGCTCGCACCGTGTCCTAAAGGCCATCTTCAAGATGTTTGCCTCGATGATACGCAACTAATGATATCTTAACCTCAAGTCAATCTTTGAGAAGATTAAAGCACTCTAAAGCTGGTCAAACAAGTTATCAATCCTTGAAAGTAGATAGTGGTTCTTCCGCATTAGCTGGTTCAAACCTCAGTAATCAATGTACAGATGAAGGCTCTTGTCCTTCTTCTTCACACACAATAATGGTGCTCCCCATGGAGACACACTTGGGTGGATGCACCCGTGAGCCAACAAGTCCTCTAACTGAGCCTTCACCTCCCTCAACTCTACCGGTATCATCAGGTAAGGCCCCTTTAAAACAGGTTCGGCCCATTGTACCAACTCAAAAGCGAAGTCGATCTCATGCATCCACAACATACTTGGAATCTCCATGGAAAACACGTCTGGAAACTCTCACACAACCGAAGTATCTTCCAATGCTAACACATCCTTGTTTAACTCCTAAACCCTACACAAATACATAGGGTAACCTTTCAACACCAAAGAAGACAATGTATGAGCATATATGACTTTTGTCATAGGCCTAGCCTTGTATCTCTGGTAGCCCTATGTAACACCCCAAAAATTACAGTTGAAAATTTTCATTTAATTAATACCATACACAAGGACAAGGGATGCTATTATTGTGATTAGCACAATCTTGGCCCCCAGCCAGTCTCACACCAACTACAAGGCTATAGAATAATTTCACAAGACATTAAACCAATTAAGATATAGAACTGTAGAAATCCAAAAGATTCATAAATAAAGAGAAAATCAGAGTGCATGAATTAAAGAGTCATTACAGAATTAAAAACAATTACAGTGTTAAGCCCCCGAGGGGAAAGAACAATACAACAGAGATGTAGAATAAAACTAGAAAAAGGAGATTCTTGTCAACACTCACTCTCGACCCTATGCCAAGTCCAACAGGTTATCACTTAGCCCTGCCTGATGCATCGAATGTGTCATAGGCATCAAACACAACATCTCCTACTTGCATCAACTCAGAAAGGACATATGCTTGTGGGAATGAGCAGCACCCATGAAATGGGTGATCAGCACACTACGTACTAGGCAAGGTAACCATATGGATAAGGCCATGCAAGAACAATATACAAGTAAGGCATAAAATGCATAATTTAGGTTCATATCATCAATCCAAACATAAACCATTATTTTCATCTTACACATTTTCCATATTAATTCAGCGTGTGTATAGGAACCCCACTATTATAGCCAATGAACTGAAAACACTCCATGGGGAAAAATGTACTTGACCACTATTATAGTCAATGGACTGGATGTCACTCTACAGGGTAAAACACACCTGACCACTATTATAGCCGGTGGACTGAAATTTACCCTTACTGGCCCCAACTCAAATGTTGTTCTACTATAAGTAGTTAGTATCTTTTCTTAATTTTATTCTGTATAAGGTTTGTCTCATCATCATAAATTCCTTACCCATCTTCCACATGTGACCATAAAACCCTAGTTCGCTCCCCAAACCCTAATACTTCTCCTCTTTATACATACATACATATATATATATATATATATATATCCCCTCATCACCCAAACACCTTTTCCCACTTGGCTCACTTCCCCTCCATGTGACACCCCCTTCATTCTTATTCTTCACTCTAACCATTTCCATTAGTTTTCCCTTCCTCGCACACTTCTTTCCCTTATGGTTTCCTCTCAAACTCTAGCCAAGTCTCCCATGCACCCTTATATCAACCCACGTACTATTTTTCACATATGGACTCCAATCACCCCAACAACTCTTCCCTTACCTTATTTAATCCTCAATTCAACTTTTTTCACGTAAAGGTCATCCCCATGCAAGAGTTAACCATCCCATGCAACCTTACACTCCCCATGCATATTTTAATCCATCCTCTTAATTTATTCACATTATTCCTTCCTTTATCCATTCATAAGTCATGAGATTTTAGGCCATTCTTACTAGCATCTAGTTAACTCACTTTCCTTACTCCCCTTTTCCTTTCACAACCACATCACACTACTTAAAACCTCCTTTCATGCATGTCACGAATGGTAATATCACATAAGCACATTATAAGTACAAGTAACAATACCATATTACACAAGCCATAAAAATATATACAACTTACCTTAGCTCCATGCTTAGCAAGCTGCACTACAAGGCATAATCCACATCCATATAAGGTACACAAATAGAACCGACATACATAAGCACATGATACACATTATTAGGCCTTAACCATACCCTTACCTAAAATGACACCAGGCTTGGAGCAAGCTCCTACGCCTTCTTAGAGGTCGAACTTGGCTCACCCATAAGAGAGAAATACTAGGGTCAACTTCCCTCTTATTATTTCCTACTTTACCTTTGGTATGAACTAGTATTAGTTATGATAATAATAATAATAATGATAGCTTTAGTAATATTAATAAAGGTGTTAACATTAAAATGGCTAATAAATACATTAGGGATAATATTAGCTAAAATAAGGTTAGGTAGTTATAATAGTCATGGCAGAATATTAATAACAATGTCAGTAATAATAGTGACAATAACGCAATAATAATAATAATAATAATAATAATAATAATAATAATAATAATAATAATAATAATGATGATGATAATGCTACAATAACAATTATACCAAAATAATTTATACTTAAGTGCTAGAAAGGGTTTGGGCACAACCTAAGTGAATGTGGCAGTTAGGTGGTGATGGTGGTGCACGATCGCAATGACGACGGCGGCGGTGGAAGTGGTAGTTTTGGGAAAGGTGGGTCTTTTAGGGTTGGAAGAGAGAGAAAGAGGTGGCAGTTGTGGGGTAGTACACTCTTTGGACTAAGAGGGCTACAATGGTGGTGGTTGCATAGTAGGGTGGTAGCACAAGTGGTGGTGGTTGTGGTGGCCGAGAGTGGTGGAGAAGGAGATAGGAGGAAGGAGAGAGAGAAAGGGAAAATTAAAGGTAGGGGAAGGTGGAAAAGGGTTTGCTGGGTCAAGTGAGTGGTAGGGGTGGTGGTAATTGTGGTGGAAGGGGCAGCAATGAGATGCAAAGGGCGGCTTGAGCCACCAACTTTACACGATTGAGGTGGGTTGTGTAGGGAAATTCAGGGGCAGTGAGTAGCTTAGTTTGGAGGAGGGTGATGTAGGAAAAGGGATTGGATAATATTTCGGATGGTGGCATTACACAACAGTGGCTGGGGCGATATCTAAAGTGGTAGCGGCAAAAATGGTTAAATTTTTTGGGCAGAGCAAAGAAGGGGAAAATGGGGGATGATATGGGGTATTTATAGGCCAAGTGATGGAGAAGAGAACAAAGGGGGAAGAGGAAAAGAGGGCAGAGGTGGTAGGAGCTCACCAGCCACGGTGGTAGGCTGGTATGAGCATGCAAATTTGTAGGGTGCGGGCAGCAGGTAGGGGAATAAGGAAGGGAAAGGGGCACATGAGGGAGGGAGGTGTAGGGTGGGTTTGGCACAAATTCGAAAGGAAAGGAATAGAGGAGAGAGAGGGGATTAGACCGG
This sequence comes from Tamarix chinensis, assembly GCA_030549775.1. Lineage (NCBI taxonomy): Eukaryota > Viridiplantae > Streptophyta > Magnoliopsida > Caryophyllales > Tamaricaceae > Tamarix > Tamarix chinensis. The sequence continues at coordinate 55,527,232 of CM060177.1, read as the reverse complement.
GGCGGTACAGTGGTAGGGGAGGATAATAGGCAGGTCTGCAGGCACGGCTTACAATGTGAAGGAAGGAGAGGGGAGGAGGAAGAAAAGGGGTTTGGGGCAGCCGGTTGGGGGAAAGAAAAGAAAGAAAAGAGAGGGAGAACTAGGCAGGTAGGCTGGGCTCTGTGTGGGGGAGAGAAGAGAGGAGGGGAGGTTGGGCTGCATGGGCGAGGCCCAATAGGGGGAAAGGAGGAGAAAATGAAAAAGGAGAAAGGAGGAAAAGAAAGAAAGAAAAAGGAAAAAGGAAGGAAAAGGAAAAAAAAAAGTAAAATAGGGTAGTTGAGGTATTTAAGGTATTTTTTGTGTTTTTATATATTTAAAAATAATAAGAATTAGTAAAATAATAATTAAATTCCTTTTTATATTAATGTAGAAGTTTTTGGGTAAATCGTCCTAAATTCTATTTTAATTAGCAAATTGCCCTAATCTTCCCTAATTAAATTGTTTATTATTTCCCCTTTTTCGTCTTAATTACTCCCGTTACTTTATTAAAATATTATATTTAACTAATATCACTAATAAGTCCCTATTTTATCATAATTTCCTAAATTAGGGTTTCAGGGTATTACATCCTAACACCCTAAGGTCTCCACAACACGACTCACTCTTAGGTGAATTATATCACCTCATTATACCTCCCCAACATATAAATCCTAAGGATAATGTCAAAATCATGAAGGTGTAATACCCCATCCCAAAATCCTTCAAGTTGTATTTAGAATTATATCGGTATAAAATAAATGAGTTTTGGTTTTGAAACGAGCTTGAAATTCTAATAAAAATATGAATTTCAAACGTGTCAATTGACTAGTTAACATAACTAATCAACTGGTGTGCTTAAAAAAATTAACATTCTTGTTCTCGCCAAACCAATCAATTGGTTTGCCCAAACCCATCGACCGATTTACATGCAATTTAAAATCTATTTCTAAATTTGATTTGGATTTCTCTCTAATGATTATAAAAACTTATGATTTGCATTCAATTATGCTAATAACAATGTTTTAGTGCTATGGTATTATGTTCACATTTATTAAATGATTACGTAATTTTAAATAGCAACATTTTCCAAAAAGGCACTTTTGGAGGCAAGCTTTATCTTTTTCTGCTTCCTAACCTCTCCCTCTCTATTCTAGCAAATGGGGCTATGAAATTAACTTTGTGCACCATCCCTAACCTGCCAATCCACTACCAAGCCCATCTTTGGTTGCACTCAACCCCCACTGCACTAATCAAGTCAACCCTCACTTCTTGGCTTACCCACACTCAATCTCACTAGTCTCATCACTTATTTTCCAGAGAATTTCGACTAGTCTTGACTCTATACTCCTCATTTCTAATCTATTATCATTCCTTACTTGTGTTCTTTCTCTCTTATCCCTTCTCCTTGTGGAAGTTTTTTCCTAAGTTTTTAGCAACCTTCCTTTTTCCCTCTTCTTCCTTCTACTAAGAAAAATAGAGGTTCTCTCTTATTTTATCCTTTGAATTTGCAAGCATTGTGTTCATTTATCTTCATCTAATCTTGGTTTTTTCTCTCTTGCTTTTCTTAAACAAGGAAAAATTAAGGTTGAGAAAGTTTGGAGAATCCAGCTTTTCCTTTGACACCCTCTTTTTGGGTCAAAGGTATTGTTCTATGTTTTGTCTTCTTCTTATGATTTTCCTTGGGTTTTTAATAAAGTTTTGAAGAAGATTTTAAATGGGTTTTACTTTTATTCTACTAGGAATCAAAGTTCTACTAGATAATCCATCCGGTAGGAGTTATATACTGGAAGAATTACTGTAAGGTAAGGCATTCTTATCTTTAACATAATTAGGTTTATTTAGTATATTGGGATTTCATGTGTTGGTGCTTATAGTAGTATTATCTAATTGTGTTCTATGTTATGAACATGTGGTATAATTCTTTCCATGTTAGTGTTATTGGAGTTCTCTTATTTTAAGCATAAAATGGGTTATTGTGCATGATTTGTTTAAGTATGTATATTACTATGTATCAAAGTGATTATATGTGTAAAACATGTATTTTTATATGAGTTTTGACATAGAAGCATATTGGGATTAATATGGTAATGTGTAGTAAATTTTGGTGTGTGTTTCACAAGTCTAGATCGTGTTTTACCCAGACCAACCAATCAGTTCCCCTATCTGGTTTTGTGAGGAGTAGAATGGTTTAGAGTTTTGGATTGATTAGTCGCGAGATCGATCTATTAGTTTGGTAAACTAGTCGGCTAGTTTCAATGAATAGGCAATCAATTGGTCAAACCTATCGACTAATGTATTTGTGGACCAAAATGGTTTATTTTCTACTTAAACCCATCGACCCGTTGGACAAAATGAATTGACAAATTACTAATTCCATTGGTGAGGCTAACTAGTTGGTTGGTTCTCTGGTATTGTTCTCGTCTAAGTATGGTACAACTGGACCAGTCAATTAGTCCAGCTAGAAGCCGCCTAGTTTGTTGTAAATTGTTATGTTTATCTTGGGCCATCTGTATTGATACTTCCATGTATTTACAAAATTTTAACTATGATTTTAATTATGATTGACCTGATTTAATATGAATCACCATGATGGTATTTGAGACTTGATTTTTGGTTAAGCTTGATGTCATCTCTAAACACCTAATTGGTGGCTTTTATGCCTTGTGGATAAGTTTGGTGTCATCTTTAAACACCCATATGGTGGTTGTAATGCCTTGTGATGTGTTTGTTATTATCACTTGGAAACACCCAATTTTTTTATGTATGGACTTTGTTATGATTTGTGATATCACTTATACATAAATTAATAGTTTAAGATTTCAATAGAGCCTTTTTCTTTGGCTCTTGGGGGTAACTTTCGGGAGTTAGTGGGTGGGTCTCCCTCGGTTATATTTTTTCACTTAGTATCCATTTCCTTCTCTACTAGGTTGCAGTAGGCAAGAGGTATGCACATATCTTTGAGGAATAAGATTATACTATAGCAGGCTGACATGGCATATGTGTCCAGCTCGGGTGGGTGAGGTATCCTAGTATAAGCCCCCATGACACTTCGTAATGTCCATTGCTTAGGCGGGTATTGTATCCCAACTTTTTATCCCTTGTGGCAAAGATATTAAAGGTGTGGTAGGTGAGGTATTTTAGTATAAGCTGCCTTAGTGTATTTCAACCACATGTGGTGGGTGTGGTATCCCAATTTGTGGTAGGTGCACTCAATTTAGGTGTGGTATCCCCAAAGAAATCCCATTATATGCATCCTGACCTTATTTGATGAGTGTGGTATCCCATTGTGATTATTTATGTTGCCATGAATTTTGTTCATGGTAGAGAACTAGGTGTGGTTGAACGAACTATCTTACTTAATAGAACTTGTGTTTTCATTAAAGAAAGAATTCTAATATGGATTATATTGTATGAATTACATGTACTACTATATTTCCATACTTTCATGATTTCCATGCAAGTAAGCTGTGTTGTACTTGAGTTATCTGTTATGGTATCACCATGCTATTGTGTGACTTCAATGTGCTACATAGGGCTTACCATGTTTTAGATAGTATGTTTTACCCGTACTTCACCATACTGAACTGCACTTGTCTAGTTATTGTGATGATCTAGCTTCTAGCCCAGGAAGTAGAGGACGATTTGAAGGGTTACAAATCTTAGTTAGAGTATGATATGGGTGATGATATAGGCCATTAGTGGGTCATTATTTGGGGTTGGAGGTTTAGGATTGTGTCTAAGAGTTAGGCTAATCGGTTATAAGTATTTTACCCAGTGTGTTGGGTCGTTTTTGTATTTTTGATTATTTAAAATTTTGGCTCAATTTCCTGTATTTGATTTTTTAACACTATCAGGTTCATCCTACCTATAACATCATTCTAGTCTTTATTATTTTATATTGTCACTTAAATGGTAAGATCATATATTCTTTTGTTTCTTATTCCATTTTGCCTTGCATCAGGCATGGGATAGGTGATGATCACACCTTTCTCTTGGTTGATGTGGCGGTAACATTCTCTGATTTTATATTTCAAATGCTTTCGTATTCTCTTAAAAAAATTTAAATTGGGGATACTTCAAATGCTGGTAGGGTAGATGTTGAAAGGCCTGTTGTTGTAGTATAAGCATTCACTACTACCAATATTTACTTTGTTGATGGTAACACTCAAAAGATCGGCGACCCAGCTAACCACACATCCTACAATCAATTGGAGTGCCATGAAGACTTATCTATGGATGCTCCTGACCACATAATTGACACATGAAGCGCCTTGGCTAACCCCATGATCTACCCTAACCTCCTAAATGATCTTAGTGTCAAAACTGACCTCCCTCAGGCTAGATTTGACCCTATTGCTAAAATCCTAGAGGTCTGCCTCCTTTGTATTGGATTCTTCCTCTAGAACCTTGAGTCTTCAACTTCCTCTTACCCAAAATATAATCCTACTCTATAATCAGTGTAGCTAGATACATGTTCTCTCGTAAATCATGGCCAAATCCTAAAAAGCCATGACATCCATCATCCTTTGGATGCTAAAGTGGATCCCCTTCTCAAATTGGTAGACCACTGTCAATTCACTAGCTGTGATCCTCAATGCAAACATCAGCAACTCAGTAAACTGAGCATGGTACTACCTCAGAGTCATGCTCCTCTAAATCAGTTGCATGAACTCATTTATATTGTCCTTTTTAAGACTCTCAAGGTAAAACTTATCAAGAATCACCACCTTAAAGTTCTCCTAGGAAATATAAGGCCCATCCAGAGCATAACGACATACCCACCAGGTCTCGGTGACTCCTCATAAGAAGAAAGTTGTTATGCTCGCCTTTCGAGTAAGAGGGAAGTTAACTATATCAAACTTCATGTCCATGTCCCGAATCCATCCCTCAAGGATAACTAAAACCTCATCATTAGCGTAGGTCAAGAGTGATGTCCCAAAACCCTCCAAAGTTAATCTTCTCTAAGACTTGATAAAAGGAATTTTTTCCATATTTTTACCTCTCTTTCCCTTAGCTTTGGGACTTCATTTAATATTTTTTTACATATTTTGCTATGGTTTTGGTTTATTATTTGCATTACCATTTTCTTGAGCCTTATATTGTAGGATTTTCCGTAAAAACACCAAGACTGAGAAAGAATTGCATATTTTGGAGCAAAGGACCTTGGGAGGAGAGTGCATCAACCCAACATGCTTATGGAGGTGCATTGAAGCTATGAGAGCTAAAAGATATGCTAAGATATCTCTCAAAAGACTCAAAAGGGGAGTGCATGGTTGGCTGCACACCTAGCTGCATAGCCGTGCAGCACTCTCTTATGTTTATAGAAGAAAACAGAATCGCATGGCCAGGCCGTGCCAGGCCTGCATGGTCGTGCAAAATTTTGAACTGAAAAGTCATGGCTAAAAATATTGCACAGCCAAGCCATACAAGGTCTACACGGACGTGCAATGTCAAAATTTCCATACTGCTGAGAGCTAATAAATAGCACGGGCAGGCCATGCAAGGGCAGCACAGCCATGCAGCAGCGGTCTTCCCAGCGATCTACATACGGGACATGGCCGACATGATGGGGAATTTCATGGCACACCTCGGGGACTTCTTAAGGAGAGAGAGAGAGAGAGAGAGAGAGAGAGAGAGAGAGAGAGGAAGTTTTAGAGGAGTCTGAGACCCCTCATTACCGAGCATAGCTTCATGTAATAGTTTGTTTCTTTAGTTTTAATCTTTCAGGAGCTTTAATTGTGTAATTCGTGTACGGTCGATTCGAATCAACATTGCATTCTTCCGAATTATGGTTCTTTCAATATAATTCTTCTTCTTTTTATCTATTGCATTGTTATTATGCTCATCATGCTATTTATTTCGTTCATTTTATTTGCAAGTATGAGTGAGTAGTCTCTTTTCTAGGATTGGACTTAGGCACCGTTTTAGTAATCGATATGATGAAATAAAGTATTATGTCATATGATTGATTTAATGATACTATTATATATGCTAGATTTAATTTTTATAAAGTGAATTTGACGAAATCCAGTTTCCATGGATGTAATCTACCACTAAAAGGCTAAGATTATTATCGAAAAATAGCATATATATGAAAATTTCAGCAATCACGAAAGTAAATGTTTAATTCTTAGGGACTCTATAATTAGTGACGCTTAATGGGTTCAGTTTAAGCTGTGAGTCACAAAAGTAGACTACAAATTAGATTAAATATGTTCTTAGATCTTGAAAGAGGCTAATAAATACAATTGGACCAATTGTCCACAATTAGGGAATTAATCTGCAGCATAAGTATTATTTCATTATTGATTATTAATCCGAAGACCAAAGTTCGATCCTAGGTTTCATTCTAATTGTTTAGTATCCACAAGTTAGAAAGATTTTCATAATTATTCTTTTCATCTGAATGCATACCTCCACTTTTTGTAGATTTAGATATTTAAAATGGTAGAGAAGTGTAATCAATTACGAAGTCTCTGTGGGATGCGACCTTAAAATGCTATAATGAATTTGTGCGCTTGCGAAAATAGCACAATAGTAGCCTCCTATGGGTAATGCGGAGGCGGTGGAGGCTGAGGCTAAGGCGGGAGTAGAAAAAACTTGATGAACGCCTTAAAGATCTCTTCCGAATGACCACCACAATCATTAAGCGCCATGACAACTAGCTGCAAGATAGAAAACATAATAGGAAAAATATTTTAAAGCACCTACTCAAAGACAACACACCTGAGTTACTATTATCATCTAGTGGAAAGGATCTAAAAACATCACCTAATTAGGACAAAACACTGTCAAGCCACTATTATCATATGGTGGAATGGTTATGAAAACATCACATTGGTTTTGACTCACGTACTCTATTACTTTATATCATTAGTGCCTTATTTATTATTTTATTCAATTCTTATTCTTATTCACAATGAGAATAAGCCACGCTATTCTTAATCCGATGGAATATACTAAAGCACCTTCTCAAGGACAATACACTTGAGACACTATTATCATTTCGTGGAATGGATCCGAAAACATCACATCCTTAGAGCAAAACACTCTCTAGCCACTAGTATCATCCGGTGGAATGTATATGAAACATCACCTTAGCCCAATTCATGTGATCTTTCAATTTAAATGATTAATGTCTTATTCATTATTGGTTTACATGTACAAAGCGCATGAAGGCAGATAAGAACATCATATAGGTCATAAGGTCATTCTCTAAAGTTAAGATCATTATTTTCCTCAAAACCCTAATTTCATATTTTTGGCATAACTTCTCCCATATTTATCATTCAACCACCAAATTTAGTATCTCATCCTAAAATATTATCATTATTAACATAACCAAAATTCAAGGTCTAAATCCCACATATTACACATGTGATAATAGCCCCTATGTCAAAATCTGTTATTCACAAGGCTTCTAAAACCCTAATTTCATAGTAAGCCATAACTTTTTCCATAGGGCTCATAAAGTCGTCAATTCAATATACATCCCTAAAATATCAATATTAACAACATATCTAAAATTTGTGGTCTAAATCCACAATTTTATACATGTGATAATAAGATTACCATTTAAGGTTATTATTCCCAATTAGGCCTTTTAATACTCTAAACTTACGACATTCATAATCACTTCAGTAACTCCACATGATCGTATTACCATATTTTAATACTCCAAACACGATAAAATGCCAAATTTCCATATTAACCCATTTCGACAAAACCACCCTTACATATAGTCGAAAGCTCTTATTTTATAAAAATATTATATCCTCAATATCATTATTCCCAAATCATCCATTTATCATCATCGATATTAAACATACTTATTTCTCGCTTATCATACTCTATTATGCCCATATTACTCTTCCGCAAGTTATAGTCATCCATAAAACACAAACTAGCATAGCAATATCATATCAGCACATCTTGCGATATTTATACACTCTTTCTATCATATAAACCATGTTATCATATCATATCATTAATAGCATACATTTAAACATATAATAACAATATCATGATAATACACATAGCCATGCAAGCATTTAACACAAAAACCTAAAACATCAAGTAGTATCCTTACTAATATGACTCTAGTCTCTAAGCACACACTCCTAATCCTCTTCTTTTGAGATCATAGAGAAATCACCTAAGAAAAACATAACAAAATGGAGCTAGAATTAATAATATAATTAATGAGGGGTTAAAGTAATGAAGGGAGAAAGAGTGGTAAAAACTAAATCAAGGTTCAAAGGAGTCTCGACCAAGTTTGGTGCAACAAGGGGGAATTGATTGTGTTGGTCAAAGGAGCGGTGATGGGTTCAGTGGTTCCTGCCAAAAAAAGGGGAGTAGCTTTATTGGAAAAAAGTCCAAAGGTGGTGGAATGATTTTGATGGAAGAATGGTTGAAGAGTGAAGGGTGTTGCTACTATTGATGGTGACCAAAAATGGAGGGGAATGATTCAATTGTTGCTATCAAAATGGAGGGGCTTTGGCCAAGACTATAGAAGAGGTGGTGCTGGATATGGTGGGAGATGCCGAAAATGGAGGGGATTCATTAGTGGAAGGTATAGAATCCAAAGAAGGAAATAAAGGGGGAGTTGCAGTGAGCGTTTTCTTAGAGGAAAGGAGGAGTTTATGTTGAAGCTGCTAAAGTGGAGGGTGTGGCTACAGATTGAATTTTCCGCAACCAAGGACAAGGGTTGCGGTATGTTTGGCCAAAAGTGGAAGGGGTGCTTGGTGCAATCTGCCAAAGGGAGGTGGTAGGGTGCAGTCGTGGTTGCTGAAGGATGAAGGTGTGGTGCGGTGAAGGTGGCTACAACAAGGAAAGGAAAAGGGAGGAAGGTGGCTACAATGTAGAATGCTAAAGAGGAGAGGGTAGCAATGGTGGGTTTTGCTAGTGCTTGGGGTGAGGTAATGGTAAGGGTTTCTAGTGGTGGTGAGGTTGTCTCGATTTTGCTCACTAGTGGGCATGATCTTGGGATGATTTTGTAATGGTGAGGTGGTAAAGTATAGGCAATGGTGATGCATTGTTTTATAGAAACGAAGAAAATAGATGTGGTAGGTATATTACTCCCAAATCTGAAATTGTTTTTTTTTTTAAAGTTACAAGCAGAAGCTAAGATAGTAAATTTTGGGTGCTACCTTCACACTTAGTACCATACCAATTTATTCTATCAAATAACACCAAGTACTAAGGCTAAAATATTACTTTAATTAAATTCAAGAATACAATTATAAATTAGAGTAGCACAATAGTTAAAGAGGTTAATTCACCTTCCAAATAAAAACCACTAACTATGGTTACAAAAATATAAGTGGAAGGGAAATATAAAAAAGATTATAAGGGAAATATAGAAAATCCCAGTTTGAATTACCAGAAAAAATCCCGGTTAACCCTACACTCTTAACCCGATGAATAATCCTTGAATAGAGCTTGCGTGCTAACCTGCAAAGGTCACTACCCATTGAATAAGTAGGGGCCGAAGAAATAAACCTTTTAGTATAATGGTACTGAGTAAACCATTATACAAGACTAATATGCAAGGCCTCTATGCCACAAATTAGATGCATCACATCAATCACATGAATATTGAATTATATATATATTAAATGAAATGTGATACTTATTCATATAACCACATACATCAAGATCATATGCTACCAATACTCATTCTATAATACCCCAAAAATTTGCTTAGCCTAATCCCGCATCATTAATGCCCTAATTTGATTCCAATATCAATAAATTTTATGTTAGTATTAACCTAACTCCTTAATCCCAAAAACTTAATCAAATATAAAACCTTGACTCAGATAAATCGTAATTCGCAAACCAAAACCAAAACCCATTAAAATTTCCACTAATCCTAATTACTTATAGCTAATCCAAAATCATCTAAACTAATTCCCGAACCCTTCTCTTTCTCCTTTTATTTCTTTCTTATCCTCCTTCCGTTAAAATTATGTTGCACACATTTGAAATTGATGCAACTTGCACCTACCATCACCCATCACTTTTCTGCACCCTTATCCATCATCCATCATCTATCATCTTTCTCCTTCTTCTTCTCCTCCTTCCATTTACATACCTACACACCCATGCGCACACCCTTCCACTCTTCTTCTTCCTATTCCCCTTATCTTTACGTAATACTCATGCACACAACCATCCCCATCACCTGCATTGTCCCCAACACTCAACCATCTTTTCTTCTACACCACCTTGTACCATTGATTGCATGTCTCCCCCTCCCCTACCTTTCTTCCTTTATTCATTCCCCGATTCACTCCATGCATGCACATATGTATACACACACACACTCTATCTCTTCTTCCCTTCTATTTGGTTTGCTCCATTCTGCCCATCTTTGTTTCCAAAACCACTACCCGAGCATTCCTCTTCCTTCACCTTTCTTCCTTCTATTTACTTCTTCTCCTTCTTTCCCTATTTTTTGTCTGCGCACCACCCATTCCACCACCATGCACCACCTTGGCCATCACTCACTGCCCATTAGCCAGTGGACTGACCACCAAGGTCACCACAATCTTCCCCAACATCGTCGCCGACCACCGCCTCTTTTCCCTTCTTCTTTCCCTTTTCCGTCACACTTTTGTGACCTATGCACCACTTCAACACAGCCGTGTAACTCTTAAAATATCATGTTGTACATCTGTGCAACCTTTGCACCGCTTGGCCATGTGTGATCTTTTTTTCTCAGCTTGGTGTGCACCACTATAGCATAGTCGTACAACCTTTGTATCGTCTGGTTGTGTGTGACCTTTTCTCTCGACCAGTGCTGCACCACCTGCTACACAGTCATGCAACTTCTCATTTTTTGTTGTGCACCCCTATTTTAACCCTTAAACCTTGTCCAAATATCACCAAAATTTTACCATAACTCCACCACACATTTCTCTACACATCCACACATCTCAAACTCCCTTTTGACTATGGTTGTTTCTATTTTTACCCTCTTTACCTTGATTTCTCCTTCGATTTAACTCTTTGAGCCAAACCATGAATCTTATTATTTTTCATAGGTGGTATTCAAGTACCTTCGAAGGAGGAAGTCTAGGATTTGTGTGCTTAGAGCTCAATGTCCTAATTGGTAAGAATATTATACGATGTTTAGGGTTTTTAGTGTTATTTTCTTGTATGTTTATATGTGGTTTTCATGATATTGTTGATATATGATGTAACATGTGTTGATCATGATATTTTGTGATGATATGAATATTATGTTGAAAGGAAGAAAGAATGAGTGAGAGGTACTCTTATATTATAGTTTTTGTTATAATAATGTCATATTGTGGAAATATATCCTATGGTATAAAATAAGGGCTTAAGGATATTATGTTATTGAAAGAAATTAAGAATGGGTGAGAGGTATCATTATATTATGAATTTGTTGTGATAACGTCATATTGTGGAAATATATCATATGGTATGAAATAGGGGCTTAAGGATATTATGTAATTGAAAGAAAGTAAGAATTGGTGAAATGTACCATTATGTTATGATTTTGTTGTGATAAGGTCATATTTGTGGAATTATATATTATGGTATGAAATAAGGGCTTAAGGATATCATATTATTGAAAGAAAGTAAGAATGGGTAAGAGGTACCATTATTATTTTGTTGAGATAATGTCATATTTGTGGAAATATATCTTATGGTATGAAATATGGGTTACATGAGTTTTGATAAATGGATTTAAAAATTCTCATGAGGTATGATAATAAATGTTGGACTTGAAAATTAATATTTATGGAACGTACAAGATTTTATAAAATAAAGATTTTTATTTGTGCTTAAGGGTAATTTTGTCATTATGGGATAATAAGGAAATTTTGGTATTTTATGTGTTAGGTGGATTAAAATATGATAATAATAATAGCATGAGGAATTATTGAAAGTATTATTATTGTTTGGGGACCTTAAATGATTTAATGGATAAATTGGGGGCAAACTATATTATAATGATAATACCATTATTCCATGTATAAATCTAGAGATCATACGGATTTCTAAATATGTTGTTAATGTTTGACCTTATGAGGTTATCTATAGGAATTGGTAATCATGTAAATTTTAAGGGAGGTGTTATGACAAATTTGTGGAATTTAGGTTTCAGATATTTCTGTGAGTAATATATCAGGATGAGATTATTAATATATGTGTATGGGAATTAGATCATGCATTTTGGGTATGATAATAATGATGGGATTCAGAGATAATATAATATAAGTTGTGTGGAATAACCAATATGGGAGAATGAATACTAACGGATGTGTAATTAGTGTTTGAAAAGACTTAAGGACTTGAACCTATGCTATATGTATATATGTTTTAATGTGTTCTATGCCTAAGAATCAATCTTAAATAAGATACTAATCACTTAAAGTGAAAGAGCACGTGAGTAGGGCCAAGGTGACATATATATATTCCCATTCCACCAGAGAGAATAGTGGCTCAGAGGCGTTTTGCCTTGAGAAGATATTTTTAATCTTCGTTCCAATAAAAAGAATAGTGGCTCAGAAGAATTTTATCTTGAGAAGGTGCTTCGACTTGATCCACTGGATTAAGAATAGTGGGGCCCCTACTCATCGTGAAATGAAAATGTATCGTTATAAAATATGGAAAAGATACTAATGATTTAAAATGGAAGAATATGTGAGTCAGGACCAAGGTGATCTATTTTTCTATATATATAATTGTATTGTTATAACGTATGGAAAAGATACTAATAATTTAAAATGGAAGAATATGTGAGTCAAGACCAAGGTGATTTATTTTTCTATATATATATATATGTATGTATGTATTTCCATTCCACTAGGGAGAATAGTGGATCGGGAGCATTTTTGTATTACCCTAAAAATTTGATTAGTCTAATCCCGCATCATTAGCACCTTAAGTTAATTCTACTCTTAATAAATCCTATGTTAGCCTTAACCTAATTCCTTAATCCCAAAACTTTAACCGATTCCAAAACCTTAACTTTGACAAACCATAATTCATAAACCAAAATCAAAACCCGCAAAAATTTTCACTAATCCTAATTACTTTTAGCTAATCTAAAATCACCCTAAACTAATCCCCCAACCTTCTCTTTTTCTTTTTCTTTCTCCTTTTTTTTTTCTTCCTTCTCTTCCTCCCGCCAACCTTAAGCTTCAACTTCTAAATTTATGCAACTTGTACTTGCAACCTCCACCACCCACTTGCACCATCATCTTTCTACATCTATCACCCATCACCTTACCTCCCTTCTTTTTTTTCTCCTTCTATACCCTTATCCCTACTCGACTGAACCCCCTTACGCACACTCCACACACACTTATCTTCCCCTGCCATTTTCCCTTCTCACAGAACATTTACATCGACCATCACCACCCTCAACTTACAGCTACTGCTCTACCCTAACCATCCTCTACAATCATCACCATCACCTTGCAGCTACACAATCACTATCATCACCGTCGCATGCCAGCCCCCTCTGTTCTTATCATCATTCCTGACTCACACCACAATCGGACACATGTCCGTATATCTATATATATATATATACATACATATATATATATATATATATATATACATACATATATATATATATATATATATACATATATATATATATATATATATATATATATATATATACATACATATATATATATATATATATACATATATATATATATATATATATATATATATATATATATATATATATATATATACATACATACATACATATTTGCATGCATACTTCACACGGCGAGCTTTGCTGGCTGTCGGCGAGTGGTCCTCGACCTTCGGCACATCTTCTTCGGTCTTCACCAGTCCCGATTTGTTAGTTTCGTTTGGTATAAATTTTTAAAAACCCTAACCCTTGTTTTGATTAATTGAGTATGAATTAGCTTATGATAAGCTAAATTGATTGTTTGGTTATGTATATATATGTTGTATGATTAATTTAGAGTGGTTAATTGTAGTGTATTTGGTTGATTTGTGAAAATTGAATTTTTTGCCGGGTTATGCCCAAAATTTTTGGATTTGTCAGATTAAGCTATTTTGGGTAAATTGATTTTATAATATGTTGTAAAAGGTATATTCTTTCATATCATAATCGTCAATTCAAGAAATTTATGCGGAATTAATCAGAATTAGATTTCTAAGTCAAAATATGTGTGTAATGAAATTGGGGTGCATAATTGAGTTATTTCACTCTATTGATTTTATAATATCCTTTGAAATATATTTAGTTTTATATCAGAAGTGTTCGTTTGGAAAAATTATGTGAAATTCTTTGGAATTGGATTTTTAGGTCAAAACTCTTGCAGGTCTAAATTAGATTGTGTAATCAGGTTATTTTATTCAGTTGATTGTATAATTTACATTAGAATACATTTAATTATAATTTCGAACCGTCAATTTATATATTTTAGCAAGAATTTATCGAATTTGAGTTCCGGGCTCAAAAACCCTAATTGTGTTAAATTAGGTATTTCTTTTATTAGTTTTGAGCAATTGATTATATGATATATTATAAAATATGTCTAATTGAATTTATAAACATTCATTTTAAATAAATTAATAGAATTCAACCGAATTGCATTTTCAGGCCTAAAACCCTAGATTTCAAGTGAAATTATGAAAGTAGTCATTTGTATGTCTATTTTTCTAAAATTGAATTTATAGAAATAGTTGAAATGGTATTAATAGCATTCTAACACCTTCAATTGGAATTAATTGATTTGAATTATCCGAGTTTGTGTCTTAGGCTTTGAAACCCTAGTTTTAGAAACCGATAGTCTTGAATTAGCTAACCAGAAGATTGTTTCTGTTGAAATTGATTATATAGATTTATCTAAAATTAATTTAATTATGTTTTCAAACTATTAATTTGAGGTAATCAAAGTGATTTGGTCAGTTCGTAGTCTGAACATTAAAAACCCTCATTTTAGGAGATGGTTTTATAAAAATGATTTGCTTTTGTTTCTCTCACCTGGTAGATTTTTAATTTTGATTTAAAACCATTTGAATTATATTCTTATGTTTTCAGGTTGAATTGGTATTCTAAAAAGTCATTTTCAATAAAATTAAATTATAATCTATTATTCTTTCCCCAGATTTCCAAATTAATTTGAACTGCCCCATGTGATATGTGTTAAACCTGATTTGATAAATATTTAATCTTGAATCTTAATAGAGTGAAGCTCGTGAGTCCTAGGTTTCGGACACATTTTCCAAGAAAAATCTTTCGTGTCTCCTTATGTTGATTTAATTATAATAATTGAATTATTGATCGATAAGATAGTTTCTAACTTAGTTCCGATTTCCATTAGTGATCTAGAAAATTTTTTCCATAAATTGAAGAGCTCTTGATAGCTCCCTCTCTTTCTTAATTTGCTTAGCTAGCTTTGAATTTAGGTAAGTCACTAATTAACTTTACTTATGGCGGAATCTCAATGTGTGTCTACTTGGACTAGAAGATGATGATTATGCTTGATTATTTAATTATGTCAAGCATATGGTGTATTTTTTGTGTGGTAATTGTATGTATGTATGAATTATAGATTTAATGCAAATGCATGTTAGTGTGCCTCTTGATTATTGGATATGTTTGGATATGTTTGAGAATTGGTAAGAGGTATCATTATATTATGATTTGTGATGATAATGTCATATTTGTGGAAATATATTTTATGGTATGAAATATGGGTTGAATGATGATAATGTCATATTTGTGGGATATATATTATGGTAAAATATCTTATGGTATGAGATATGGGTTGTATGATGATAATGTGATATTTGTGGAAATATATCTTATGGTATGAAATATGGGTTCAATGAGTTGTGATAAATGGACTTAAGGATTCTCATAAGGTATGATGATAAATGGGTGACTTGGAAAAAATAATATGTGTGGAAGTTATATGATTTTATAAAATAAAGGTTTTATTTGTGCTTAAGGATAAATTGGTCATTATG
Source organism: Tamarix chinensis (assembly GCA_030549775.1). Classification (NCBI taxonomy): domain Eukaryota; kingdom Viridiplantae; phylum Streptophyta; class Magnoliopsida; order Caryophyllales; family Tamaricaceae; genus Tamarix; species Tamarix chinensis. The sequence continues at coordinate 55,511,206 of CM060177.1, read as the reverse complement.
GGTTAATCTTAGTATTTTATGTGTTAGGAAGTTTAAAACATGATATTAATAGCATGAGGAGTTCATGGAAGTATTGTTGTTAGTTGGGATCCTTAAATGATTTAATGGCTAATTTGGGGCAAACTATCTTGTAATGATAATATCATTATTCTATGTTTAAGATTTAGAGGTTATCTATTGGAATTAGTAATCATGAAAATTTCATGGGGAGTGTTATGACAATTATATAGAATTTAGGTCTTGGATATTTCTCTAACTCACATATCAGGATGAGATTATTAAAGCATACTTATAGGAATTAGGTTGTGCATATTGGGTATGATAAAAATAAGGGTATTTGGCGATGAGATAATATAAGTTGTGTGGATTAATCAATATGGGAGAATGAGTACTAAAGGGAGTGTAATTAGGGTTTGAAAAGACTTAAGGACTTGAACCTATGCTATATGTATATCTGTTTTGACTATGTATTATGCCTGAGAATCAATCTTAAATAAGATACTAATCACTTAAAGTGAAAGAGCACGTAAGTAGAGCCTTGGTGATCTATTTTTCTATATCTATATATATGTATCACATTCCACAGGGAAGAATAGTGGCTTGGAAGCATTCTACCCCGAGAAGATGTTTTTAATCTTCATTCCACCGGAAAGAATAATGGCTCGGGTGTATTGTCCCCGAGAATTTCAGACCTTTCCACAGGTTTAAGAATAGTGGGGTCTCTACTCATCGTGAAATAAAAATGTATCATCATAACCTATGGAAAATATACTAATGATTTATAATGAAAGCATACGTGAGTCAGAACCAATGTGATATATGTTCTATATGTATATATATTCCTGTTCCACGAGGTAGAATAGTGGCTCAAGAGCGTTTTGCCCCAAGAAGATGTTTTAAACTCCGTTCCACCAGAAAGAATAATGGCTCAGGTGTGTTGTCCCTGAGAGTTTGAGACCATTCCAATGGTTTAAGAATAATGGGGTTTCTACACTCAACGTATATAAAAGAATGAAAATGGATTATACTTAATAAAGGGATATGGATCATAAGATGTCTTAAGAGATGTTTCATTTACTTTTTTATTTTTCCTTATTATCTAATGTGGAAGAATGTGCTATTTTAATTCCTATTTCAATAGTATTTTTCCCTTACTCAGTATGTAGCGTACTGACCACACATTTTATGGGTGCTACTCATTCCCATGAGCAGAAGGTCTTGAATCTTATGTGCAGGTCTCAGAAGATCAGTTAGATGATTTTACAGCCTATCATGCCTTATGTGGGGATGAGTGACTTCATGTATGTTAGGATCGGGTGAAGAGTATTTGTCATCCGAATTATGTATTTAACTAGATACCCTTTTGGACTCTTGATCCATGGTATTCCCCTTTTGTATTTTATATTGTTAAACTCAGAGTTAGACTCCAAACTCGGTATTGTACTATAAATGTTCTTTTATTTTCTAATTTCCTTGTATTACCTTAAATTTTTTAATCTTGTTATTGATGTAAGGATGGTTGCATAAGCGAGAATTATGTCGATAACGGCGATAACCCCCACTATTTTACTTAATTACTTCCACTGTAAAATAAATTTTTTCTGTAGTAAAAATTGAGGTGTTATAGTTTTTCTCCAAGAAGATGTTTTTAATCTCCATTCCATCAAAATGAACAGTGGCTCAAGTGTGTTGTTTCTGAGATGATGTTTCATATCGTTCCACCGGTTTAAGAATAGTGGGGTTCCTGCATTCAATGTACATAAAAAAATGAAAATGGATTATACTTAATAAAGGAATTGGGATCAAATTTTATCTTATGAGATGTTTCATTTATTTGGTTATTTCCTTATTATCTAATATGAAAGCATGTGCTATTTGTATCATTATTTTGATAGTATTATTCTCTTACTCAATACATAGCGTACAAATTACCCGTCTTATGGGTGATGCTCATTCCTATGAATAGAAGGCCCTGAATATTATGTGCATATCTTGAAAGATCAGCCAGATGATTATGATGCCTTATGTGGGGATGAGTGACTCCGTCTATGTTAGAGGTTGGGTGAAGAGTAATTGTTATCTAATCGATGTATTTAATTGGATATCCTTTTTGGACTCTTGATCCATGGTATCCCATCTTTTGTATTTTGTCTTGTTAAACTCGGAGTTAGGCTCCAAACTCAGTATTGTACTATAAATGTTATTTTCTTTTTAATTTCCTTGTGTTACTTTAAATGTTTTAGCCTTGTGATTGACGTAAGGATAGTTGCATAAGCCAGAATTATGTCAATTACGGCGGTTACCTCCAATATTTTACTTAATTACTTCCACCGCAAAACAAAATTTTTCAGTAGTAAAAATGGAGGTGTTACACATTCACTTGGAAATAACTAAAACTTACTAATGGAACATCCAAGTGATACTCTTTGTAGCATAGTTAGAGAGCCACATCATTCTTAGCAATAGGAACAACTCACTTAATCAACCCACAACTTCTCAATAATACCGTAACAAGAATGTCATGCACATAATTAGATCATATTAGCCCATTCATTATTATCTAAACTCATGATATTAGGGCAATAATTAGTCAACTCATAAATTTTATCCATGTAGGTTCAGGGACTCCACTATTCTCACAAATAGAATGGTAATTCAAAGTATAACACTAGGGCGACACACTCCTGGCCACTATTCTCACCGGTGGACCAGTAGATAAAATATAACCCAATGAAACATGCTTATGCTCTAAGCCGCTATTTTTACTGATAGATCGATAAATAAAATACAACCCTAAGGCAGCAAGCTCTTGGCCACTATTCTCACTAGTGGAATGGTAATCAAAGTACATCCGATCCTGACCCACGTGGTGTTCCTTTGTAAGTAATTCCCAAAAGTTATTATCATCCATTGGTTATATTTACTTGAGTTCAGGACCCTACTATTCTCACCAACGGAATGGCAGGGCACAACTTCTAGGGTGGAACGCTCCTAGCCACTATTCTAGACAATGGATCGACAGGTACTACGGGGTCCAACTCAAGTGCTCTTCAACTTGAAGTGATTAGTGTCTTCCCGGGGTTACTATCATTAAATGGCTTACTTTACTTGAGTTTAAGTTACCCTAGTCACATTAGCACACAAAATAAGCACAATACCCTACCAACAAAGATACATAATCCATAAGTATATATACCTTCTAAGAACTCTAAAGAGCTAAATAGAGCAAGATATAGGGCCTCATTAAGGCACTAAAGCACACCAGTAACAATCTAAACTAAATAATAGGCTAAACCACATCTTTAAGGTAGCTACCCCTAAACAATCATTGTTATTAATCTTAAGGTCTTTTACTTTAAACATTAATTTCTTAATAATGTAATCATAAAGTATCACATAGTACACAAACAATTTTAATTCCCATACTTAAACACTTTTCTTTTAATTTCAACTATTCATTCAACCTTAAGGGCAACAATCATACTAAAATCAAATTTAATCCTAAGTTCAACCTCATAAATCTACCGAGGATATCCTATGTCCAATTAGTTACACATAGGTATATGTTAGTCAAAAATGACCAAAATGCCCTCAAAACCAAATTATCATGATATTATCCATTTTAATGTTATACTTTATTTCAATTAAAAATTTGTTGTAAAATGGATAAAATACAACAATTTAAATCATTTTAACATGCAAGTAAATTATAAAACATGACAAATGACTACTTTTCCCTTGTATATAATTAACCATAAAACCCTTAAATTCATATATAAATCATCATAAATAAAATGTTTTCATACTTAACATTGTATAATACTTGTTGGGCATAAATATTGAGTTGATATAAACACAACACACATAAAAGAAAATTCTACCCATAGGGCATACGAATAATACTCATCATAAAAAAATAAGCCTAAACATGTGAAAGCCTATCATGGTACACATATACATCATGCATAATTAATTCATGATATTAAATTTATTGTAACATGTTTTCATACTCTTAATGTTATGAAAATTTTAACATGCTCAATAATATACAATTGCATGTTGTCTTACATAGGAATATAAATGCCACATAACAAGATAGGCTTAGGGTAATAATAACAACTTAACACATCAAAACCCTAATATGTTATCATGTAGTTTTTACATTTCAATAAGGCACATCAGTTACGTTAAATCCAAAAAAAAATTAGCAAAATACCAACAACTTAAATCAACCCCTAGCCTCCACTAATCATCCTTCTTCACCTATAATCAAGGCCAAACAAAATCATATTAGAAAGTAACACGCATTATCACAAAACTAACAGCAATGGAGAATAAAAGCCCAACCTAAGCCAAGAGGACCCTCATGAGGTAGCCATGCACCAAGGCTATAAAACATACGAACTCATGCTGAGAACCAAGCTCAATATGAGCTTCTAACATAGGGAGTTTGGATAAACATAACTTGGTCACGCAACAAGTTGATAGCAAGGGTTTCACTTCACACTACATGGAGTTGGGGTGTAGAAGGTGGTGACACAACATGGGACTGGCTACGTGACCCAATTATATTAGGAAAGTGAAGTTACATAAGGCACACACATCAAGGGCTAGAGTGAATATGAATGGTGGCCGTTGGAGGTGATGAGTTGTGCGAGCTCAACATGTTGGGCAGGTGATGTAGAACGAGGAAGGGTGAAAGGTGATGATTATGCAGGAAAGGATGGTATTTGGGTGGTGTTTGGCTACATAGGAAAGGTAATGTAAGGTTAGGAGAAAGGTATGGGAATATTTGGGGAAGAAGATGGTGGTCAGAGACAGGAGGATGCAAAAGGAAGGTAGTGTGAAGTATTGGGAAAAGGTAAACATGAAGGAAGCTAGGTTGGTTTTGGGGAGTAGAAAATTGAACAAAAAAAAAGAATGAAAGTGAGGAGGAAGAAATGATGTGACAGTAGCCAACATGTAGTTTAAACTCTTTTGTTATCAATTTTAATATTGGTAAATAAGGATATCCTTTTAGGTTGGGGATTGAGAGGAACCACCTTTATTTGCTAATGACATGAAGAAAATAAAATGCAATGATTAACTAAAACTCTAAACTCCCATAAAAATAAATAAATAAATAAGAAAATTCTAATAATTAGAAAAATATGGATGTGGGTTTTTAAAACATAAAATAACAAAATATATAAACAAAAATTGATGGATACAAATATGATGAATGTGTTAGGGGAGTCAAAATCTACCACTAGATTAGGTTAAAATATAACAAAATTTTAAGTCATTTTTTAATCACAAGAAAAAAAAGGAACCAAATTATAAGTCAAAAGCATATCTATGTACCTTATATTACTTTCCTAAAATAATTAATCAATATGATAAAGCGTCAGTATTAAATTCCATTAAATTCTAGTAGTATAGTTCAACAAGTGGCTTCTACATTTAACTATATTCAAACCATTTAACACAAGTGAAAAGGATGTCATGTAAATACCCAAACTAATACCTCAATTGTGTCTAACTGTGTTTCCCTCTTTTAACTCACACATATCAAAATGTTCCACTACTCCGGTTAGAATCACAAAGCTATTCGGTGAATTATTATCTAATCTAGTATTAATTATATATCACCTAACACAAAAATTCTCCTACATACTATCACCATTAGGAAGCAAGAAGACATTAACCATATAATTTAACTTAATATATAAATGATAGAAATTAAAATAAATTTAAAGGACAATGCCATAAAACAAAGAAAATTATTATTACATCTCAAATTATGGTATAGGGCTTAAATCTATTCCCCAACAACAATTATTTAGCCAAACATAATAAATTAATTGCACAAAAATATATATTAGAAATAGATGAAGAAAGAACCAAAAGTAAATATGAATGAAAATTTCAACAAATCAATCAGATGAATAATTGTTGCTTATTCATACAAAAATTTATAGTTTATGTTGTTCTCCTTTTGTTCATCACGGGTCCCTTTTCTTTCTTTATTTTTGAATTTTTTGCTACTTGTGCATTTTTCATCCTTTTTCTATGCATCTCCCTCTACTTTCACTTCTCTCTCTTCTATTGTCTCCCTGTGCTTTTCTCTCTCTTTTCCCCCTCCTTATTCATGCTCCTCTCTCTCTCTTCTGACATCTCTTCTCTCTATGCTCCTTAGGTCTATTCCTCTCTTTATCCACCTTTCTCTTCTCTCTCATCTTTTCTAAAAAAATCTAACCCTCCTGTCGTCTCTCTTTTTTTTCTATGTAGTCTTTGACTTTGTTTTTTATTCTTTTGCGACCTCCACCTATTGTACTCTCTCTTTCTTCTACTTCACGTCCTTTTTTCTTTTCATCTTTAACCTTTCTCTTTTTTTTCTTTTAATGTGCTAGGTTGGTCTTCTTTAGTTTTACTAACTTAAATTTTTTTTGAAGGCACTCATGAAAGGTTTTGAATTTTTATTTCAAGAAAATATTTTTTTCCTTTTCTTTCATTGTACCTGTAAAATAATATTAAATAAAATAATAAATAATCTCATAAATTAATCCCATCAATTTTTTATCATTTTAGTTCAAATAATTAAATATATAATACCATTATTATTTAAGTACAAAATTATAAATAATCTCACATATAATTCAAATAAATGTCCAATAGTTAAAGTTAAAGGGGTATAAAATATATAAAAAAAAGTATTCATTAAGAAGAAAGAGAAAAGGCTTTGTGGTGGTAGTGGTGTTTCTACAAGGAAGAGGAGGGTGCACATGGTGGTTCACGAGGATGTAGGGGTGCTAGAATGATGATGAGGTGGGTTTCTAGGTGGTCCATGACAAAAAATGTAGAGGTTGGGGAGGTTGTAGTGGAATAATGGTGGTATTGGCATGCAAAAAGATGGTGGGCATTAGAATGTTACATGCAGGTTAGAGGTTGGCATGAGGTGTTGGGGCAGAAAAAATGATGGGACTTGGAATGTTAGGGACAATAGGTAAAGGAAAAGAAAAACCTAGGTGGAGGGAGCTACTTGAGAAGGGAGTTGGAAAACCATGTGATAATTAAAGGAGGAAGGCAAGGTTTGAGGGTTGCTTATGCAAGAAAAAGAATAAAATTCCAAGTTGAGTTGCATAAGTTTGGGCAAGCCAAAGGGTGTAAGGACGGGTTTGGTAGGGGAGTGAGTGAAGGCAGGGGTAGGGTCACATGAGAAAGAAAAAAGTTAAGGGTTGAATGTTAGTTTATGATTAGTTTGCTTAGAAAAACCAAATAGAGAATAATAATGTGTTAAGAGAGAGGTAAAGAAAAATAGAAAAAGAAGAAAAAATATTTGAATAAAATATTTCGAGCTATATTCAAATTTATTGTATTTATATTTGATTTCACAAACTCGGATACATGTAGTTGATAGTAGTATTCATCTTTTGTACACCTTGTATCTTTTGATATATGTTATATGAGATGACTCTTATTTGCTATATGGTGTTCACTCATACATAAATTTCCATACTTTGATTCATAATGACATCACAATTTAATCAAATGTGTCATTCTTGTCATGATAACGTGCATGTTGATAAGGGAGAATCTCTTTATATTTTTCACTGTCATCTTTCACAAATGCACTTGTTGAGGGGAGTTTCCCTTTAGGATTTGCTTGTTATATCCTTTATATGTAGTTTACTAGTATGAGTTGCCCCTTCTTACCTTTTGTTGATAGCAAAAGGGGAAGAGAAATTCAGTAATTGGATTAAAATTTGCATATGGTAGGTGATAAGGTCTATTTTTCACATATTCCTTCACTTTTATCCTAACCTACTCATGTTTGCACTTTTTAATTATCATCACCAAAAAGGGGTGATTGTTGACTTCCTAGGGCAATCAATATCTTAATCCTTGGCTTTGATGATAATAAATATTAATTAGGGTTTTGATGTAGGTGTTTAAGTATAACGCCAACGTTTTCATAACTAGAGTTTTTATTTGTTTTACAAGATATTTTATGGAAGTTAAATAAGAAGTATAGGGTGTTATTGTTGCATCTAATATAGGAGAGGTGCAATTATTATGTAATTAATGTAAGGTGCAAAACTAAAAAGTATACCATATTCCAAGAGTTAGGTATGACTGTCACCTAACTCAAGTCTAATACAAGGCTTACAAAACAATACGAAAATAAATACTAGATCAATAAGATCTAATATATATCTACAAGAGTAAAATGAAATAGAATACAAGATCCCGATGATCTAAACCAAAATGCTTATTGAGCCAACCAAGGACTCAACAATCTCAACCCCACATAAGCAAAGACCTAATTATCGTATGTAAGCATGCTTCATGAAAAACACATATAACATTTTAATATATCATGCTGTCATTTGGTATTTAATCATGCATGAGCAAAGAAAACATATCTCTAAGGGAACTTTAGGAAACCACTTTTGATTAATACTAGTTCAAGTTGATAATTAACCATATAGGCAACTTCAAAGTTGGAAACTTAGGGCAAAAAAATAATGTATAATCTGTTACACCGTGAGATTATATCAAATGAAATATAGACTCATAAGATCTAATAAGCATGGCGAAGAATCAACCAAAACCTGTAGACATCTCTATCATGCATTTCAATCATGCAAGGACATTTGTCCCACCACAATGGTCATAAGCCTAAAGCATAAAAGAAATGTTCATAAAGACATATGCCCAGAAGGCATAATCAAGGAAAATCACATAAGTTATAAGCGTGCGGATAGGAAGTCCAAAGCATAAGCATAGAAATTTAGTCCTACCACTAATGGACATAATCCATGAGGCACAAGCAGTAACAACAAGATTTAAAAGCCAAAAGCATACATGAACTCTAATGCTCTACCATAGATGGACAACAACCAAGGATATAAATAATAATTATAAGAATATCCTGCTCCACTACAAATGTGCATAATTAACGAGGGATTGTACAAGGACTTCAATATCTAGCTAGCCTAAAATTTTTAATGCCACCATAGGTTGAACATCGCATCCACTACCAATAAACTCCGTCTAAGGTAGTATTGCCAAAGATATCTTAATCCTTAAGTATGCATATCCTCTATAGAATTCAAAGGTCATATAGAATAGAAAAGGGACCAAGCTAATATGATTAGTAGTCCTTAATATTTTATGAAAATCTAAAATGAGGGTCTAAAGGATTGTGTTTTTAAACGTCGTCACAAAATGTACTGCACATAGGAAAGCTCAAAGAGCACATGATTCATATATCACATATATGTTTAAGGTTCACACAAAACCCTAAAGATGATCAAATATCATTTAAATAATGAACACTTGATGTTTTCATCATCACAAACAAACAAAAAAAATGATCTAGAAGATCCCTTAAAATTTTAGGAAAAACCCAAAAGTAATGGCCATAGACCATTAGAAAAAAGCTTAAATCAAAGTGGAGAAGCCACAAAAAAATTCCCAAAAAGCAAAAGCAACCCACACTAAGAGATCCCGAAAACAAATTAAAATTTAAACTTAGGTTAGTAAGGCCCTAAAGAACAACCCAACTTATTATTCATCTATTTAGTTAATTAATGACCAAAATACACTTTAAATACTCGAAACCATTTTCAAAGGTTCATATACCACAAAACTAGGGTAAAAACACTAAAAATCACTTTTTATCACTAGGATCAAAAACATAGTAAAACATAAATATAGATAACTTAACAACTTCAAAATAAGGCCCCATATCAAATTTTAAAAACCCACTATTTAAAAAATACTATTCATTAATCAATGATAAGTTTTATTTTATATCGAGAAGGTTAAAAAAACCAATAATATTTTACTATTAGAATTCACTATTCACACTTAGTTACTATTTATAAGGGTCAAAGGTGAATAGTCATGTGTCATGATCACCCTTTGACTATAGATCATGCTAAAAGTCTTTTAGCGATAAACATATCATATTTTAATTAATTATCTCAAAAATAAAATTAATCAAAAGTTAAATCCTAATTAGGATAATCAGAGGGTAATTAGTGTATTCTATTCAAGAACACATAAATATCATCAAGAACACCAAGAAAAGTTCAAAGCATTCAAACTTTAAAGCAAAATTAAATACCTTTAATCATGATTTTTATCTAACATGTTATATATCAAAGTTTGTATATAAGTTACAAAGATTATCATGGTATCAATGAATTAAGGAAAATCCTTAACATCATCAAAACACTTGAATATGCTCAAGAATAGCCAAGAGCACCAAAATCTTAATGATTTTCAAATGAAAATGGCAAATATTTAACAACATCACAATATAGTAAGTTATTTACCAAAATCTAGCTAAACATATAAAATATTGACATGGTATAATTATCTTCAATTAAAAAACTAAGAATCATGATCCAAAGCATAAGGGTTGAAACTTACATGAAGCACCAACTCAACCTCAACACTTGGAAATCATTCAAATATAACTACAAACATGCTTAGTTGTAGTAAATAGATCTTACTAAAGCCTAAGCTCTAATATAGAAAAAGAAAAAAAAAGATTCTAGATTAATAATACTCTTCCATGAATCTTCATAATCCTAGAAAAATCAATGAGAGATTAGGAGGAAAAAAAAGAACACATAAAAAAAATTGAAGGCAAATAAATTAAAAAAAAAGAAGGGTGAACATATATTCAAATTTTGGAAGAAGAAGAAGAAGGCTCGATCATGAAGGAAAAAGGAATATTAGGCCATGAAAATGGAAAAGTGAAGGAGGAGATAATGGATAAAAAAATGGGGAAAAGGAAGAAAGAAAGAGTAGTGGCGCAAGAAGAAGAAATGGAAGAGTTGTGGTGGTTATGGTGGTGGCTCAAGGTGGTAATGGTTGATGTAGGTGTGCGGCCAAGGGAGAAAGAAGAGAGTGTTGAAGATGAAGATGATGAGATGGAGGAAGAGATAAGATCAAAGGGGCAAGAAGGTGAGAAATTTTAGGTTGCTTAAGGAGGTGTATAAAGGGTAAATTAGTAAAAAAGACAAGCTAAGATATTGTGGTGGTGGAGGTGAGTTTCTACAACCATGTGGCTGATTATGCTCATTGGTTTGGCTAAAACTGACACACTAAAGTCTAGCATGAAGTTTCATAAAGATTAAAGGAATGTTGAAGAAGAAAACTTGAGTTCAATAATGTAAATGTGGTCAGTAATATCTAACAAAATCTTTAAAAAACATTACTTACAAAAATTTCTAAAGCACTGTAAGCTCAATAACACTAAAATATAATGATTCATAAAGTTTCATAAATTTTTTATATCTAAAAGGGTTGTTTCGGGACTTAAAATTGTGTTTAAAGCACATCAATACAATAAATAATATATTTTTATCAACGACTCAATTATCTATTCTAGAAGAGTCTAGGTTACTCAACTAATTATGAGAAATACAAATAAACATATTAGAAAATAGTCTTAAAATATTTCAAAGGCTAAAAGTGGCTCAAGAGTCTCACAAAAGTCAAAACAGTAAGAAAGAAAAGAAAACAAGAGCAAAATATTTCTAAAAAACAAGAGCAAAATATTTCTAATATAATAAGGTTTCTAAGGAGGATATATATATATATATATATATATATATATATATATATATATATATATATATTAAATACATAATATCCTAGACAAGCCAATATTTCCATAAAAGGATAAATTACATTAAGTGTGCATCAGCTTTACAAGTTCAATTGATGGTAAACCTAAATCATAAATCAATTCATAAATTGTGAGCATAAATGAAATAAAAATTTATGATAACAAATTAGACATGTAGTCACAAAAAATGATTAAAACATCATAATGAAACCTCACAAATAATTACAATGAAGTATAACATTAAATAACAAATCTTAAGATAATTTTACTGGCATAAGGAGAATTTTTAGTTGAATTTATATTCATTTAATAATATATAACTCCAAAATAAAGTTGGATTCATACAACAAAACTATAATATTGAATCCAACATATGTCCGCATATAATTTCAAACAAAAGCCAAAACCTTAAAAGTTTAATAAAATCATAATCACAAATAAATTCATAAAATCAAGCTACAACAAAAAATGACTAATTATAACTTCAAAATAAATTTAAAAAACTTTAATAAATCAATGAAAGGAAATCATAGTAGAATTATATCAGTCAAATAGAACACATACTAGAGACTGAGTTAAAGTGATATATAGTTAACAAACATCATTCCACAAAGTCAATATTTTCACACAAAAAAATGTCATTTCATGTAGAAATTAGTAAAATATTATCTAATTCATACTTTAGATTTGAACTATTGTTTCAAAGGTACAAAAGTATGTACATAGATTTCAAATCTTTAATGAAAGGATTATTATAAAATTTATGAATCTAAATAATTAGAAAACTAAATCAAATATTTTTGGTGCATGATCTTGCTTGTATGTATGAAAAATTCACACATACAGCACCACCATCATATAATAATATGTTATCATATGATCTTATTATACGTATAATCGGTCCCTATATCGTATGCATGATGATACACCCTTATAATATAATCACATGTGAACCATGATCATACATGTACCATGAATATAAATCAATGCATGTTAGAATAGTTTTAAATAGAGCTGGAAAAAGTTGACTTGACAGGAAAGAAATTTTATTGACTTTCTTGAGCTTGCTCTCCCCTCTCTCCTCGACATGGTCAAGATGAGGAAGAATGCCACTTTGGCCTGGATGAAGCAAACTCCAGGGAAAGGGTTGGCATATAAATCTTCTCACGTTTCAATAGATAATCAGGATTCTGCGTCTTTGGAATTGGCCAAGGAATCATCTACGGAGCCTTTGTCTAATGAATTAACAATATCAAAAGAAAATAGTTTGAAGGTTCAGAATAAATTTTCTTTCGATTTGGATATTGAACCCTTGGAGAAAGGGGAAATTCAATTGGGGAATCAATCTGATCGAAATTCTAATGACTATCAAAAGAATTTGGGAAGATATGAGTCGGGACAACCTAATTTGGATCCGGCAATTCATATTCTTGATAATATCCAGCCTCCTATTGATATGCCTAAACTAACCCATCCACATGGTCCGAAGAAAAAATCTGGGAAAGATATGGTGATTGGTAATCATTCTATTAATGCCTCCACCAATCTATTATATATTCCTCCTACCCTTTCTGGGGATCGCTAGAAGGTATCAATTTTGAAAGAGAAGGTCGAGGAAAACCGTAAACAATGGCAGGGGTCTGTGGTTGGATATGTTATTGGGATCTGTCCTAGTAAAGGACGGATCATGGCATTCATCTGAACCAATTGGCCATTGATCCAAACCCCTCAAGTGTGGCTGCATGATGAAGGGTTTGTGGTTTTCATGTTTAACTCTGATCTAGACAAGGAATGGGTTCTCCAATGCCCATACTGGACCTTTATGAACCGACCCTTCATTCTCAAGTAGTGGCACAGGCAATTTCATTTTATTAAGGAGCGTTTTTAGTTCATGCCATTATGGATTAAACTACCTAATATTCCTCTTGATTATTGGAATATAGACTCCATTAGCAGGATAACAAGTGCATTTGGGAGGCTAATTGTATTGGATGGGATAACAACCTTAGGGGAAAGGATTTCCTATGCCCGGGCTCTTATGGAGGTGGATGTTACAAAAAAAAATATGTAGAGTATGTGGACATAGAAGATTCGGATGGAGGAATTATCAATCAATCCATATTTTTTTAAAGGAGACCATCATTTTGCAGTGGATGTCATGATTTTGGACATAATTAAAGATCTTTTCCTCAGAAAAATCAACCTGCAAAGGATAATGTGAACACTGATAACCAAAGGACTGAGTAGCATAAAACCAGGGAGCCTAAAAAAATGATACAAACCAATATGGGGACCAAGAGATCATATCCTACAGCATATCAAAAGCAACCTATGTGGAGGCCTAGACAAGCTCAACAGGAGATGGGACAAACCTCACATCAATCTTCTATACTTAACCAAATAAATGAGGCTTCTGACTTAAGTTTACCTCTTAACAATGAGTTTGTTTCACTGGATATTGATCTAGGATGGGTAAAGGAGAAGGGTAATCAAGGTGTTGATGACACCTTACCTGAATCATTCTTAATATGATTTGTGAATGGAATATCCGAGGTCTTAATAAACCTGTCAAAAAAAAGGAATTAAGGCATTGGATCAAAGTTAATGGGGTCTCTTTAATTGGTTTACTAGAAACTAGAATAAAATCCTCCAAAGTTGCATCTGTTAGGAGGAAGTTAGGGAGTCAGTATCAAGCTATATATAACTATAATCGCCATCATAATAGGTGAGTCTGGTGCTTATGAGACAATAACATATGGTAGGTGCAGAAGATAAGCACTCATGCCTAAGGTATCCAAGTCAAGGCTACCTTTTTATCTATAGGCACTATCATATTTGTTTCCTTCATTTATGCACATAATCAAGGGTGTGATAGGAGAGATCTTTGGCATTGGTTGTAATCCACTATCATTACTAATGTGCCCTGGTTAGTTTTAGGGGAATTCAATGTTGTTTTGAAAGATAATGAAAATTTTCAAGGTGCAGGGCTAGGTGTTGAGGATGTGGAGGATTTTAAATTTTATCTACAGAATATAATGATAGATGATTTACAGGATATAGGGCACTCTTACACATGGTCTAACAGATATATTGGGGATGGGAAGATCATGTGTAAGCTTGATAGGATGGGAAATACTAAATGGCTTGAAAACTACACTAATGTAATAGTAGAGTTCCAATCTTCCCTTTTTTCATACCACAATCCTTCTATGGTGTGTTTGAATCCTTACAGACTTCATCCAAAGGGTAGATTTAAATTCTTTGACATGTGGACATATGATGAGACTTTTTTACATATGGTGACTAAGGTATGGAATAGCTCTAATAACTTCTCTATACTCACTAAGATTAAAAATGCCATACACCATTTAAAACACAAGTGCAAAGAATTGAACAAAGCAAAGTTTGGTGGCATCATTCACAAAGTGGCTGAGCAAAGACAGAATCTTGTTGGTATCCAAGATAGAATTAAAAATCATCCTACCTGTAGCAAGTTACAAGAGGAGGAAAAGGAATGTTTTAAGAAGTATAAACATTATGCTAAATGCGAGGAGAGTTTCCTCAAGCAAAAATCAGGCATCAAATGATTACAATTAGGAGACTCTAACAACCAGTTCTTTTTTGCTACCATAAAAGCAAGGCAGAATAAGAGAGGAATTTCAAAGGTTCAGAACATGCATGGAGGTTGGGCCACTGATCCTGATTCAATCAAAGAATCTTTTGTTGAGTATTACCGTTCCCTCTTAGGCATGGAATGAACTAATCCCAATGCTCAGCAGGTGAATATGAATCTTTTATAGAAAGGGGCCACTCTCAATCCTGATCAGCAGGATGAACTCCTCAAGCCTATAACCTACAATGAAGTTAAAAAAAACTTTGTTCTCCATTGGAAACACAAAGGCTCCTGGTGTAGATAGGTTCACTGCAGGTTTCTTCAATACTTCCTGGGATATAATTGGGGAGGATATCTGTTAGTTTGTCACTGAAATCTTCTATTCGTGTACAATTCCATCTTTTATCACCCCCACTATTTTGGTGCTAATTCCTAAGCATGACACTCCCAGTAAAGTCACAGACTTCAAGCCTATTACTTGCTGCTCTGTCCTCTACAAGATTTTATCCAAAGTATTGGCAGCAAGAATTCAACCTATTTTTCCTAATATAATAAGCATTTCACAATCAGCTTTTGTCAAGGGGAGGGCTATAGGAGAAAACAGTATACTGGCTCATGAACTCATAAGAATGTATGGTAGAAAGCATACTTCCCCTAGGTGCATGATGAAGGTTGATATCATGAAGGCCTATGATACCATCAATTGGAAATTCTTGGGAGAGTCCTTTTGGGGTTAATTTTTCCTTCACATTTGGTTAAGCTAATTATGTCCTTTGTGACCCATGTCAAATATAATCTCACTATTAATGATGATATGCTTACTCCCTTCCAAGCACAAAGAGGGCTAAGGCAAGGAGACCCATTTTCACCTTATCTATTTTTCATTGCCATAGAATATCTATCAAGAATGCTTTAACAGCTATGGACTATGGAAGGCTTTAGAGGGCACCCAAAATGCAAAAGGTTGCACATCATTAATTTCTCCTTTACTGATGACCTGCTGCTATTTTCTATGGGTGATTTAAATTTAGTCACCTTACTAATAAATCAATTCCATCAGTTCAGTAGTGCATCAGGCCTACACATTAGCCCTAGGAAAATTTTCATTTTTTTTTAGGGGTTCCAGAGAGGGTGAAGCATCAAATTACAGAGTTTCTTTCTTTCCCTGAGGGTACAATGCCTTTTAAATATTTGGGGATCCCTTTTTCTTCTGCTCATTTAAGATTAGATCAGATGATGGTTTTGGTTGGAAAAATCACTAGCATGACACAACACTGGTTCACAAGATTATTGTCCTATGTAGGAAGATTGCGGCTGCTTAGATCTGTCATCAATGGTATTCAAATGAATTGGAGCCAGATTCTTATCCTTCCCAAAAAACTCATCCTCAAGATTATAAGTTTATGCAAGAATTTTATGTGGACAGGGAAAGATGGGCCTTCCAAATGATCATTAATTGCCTGGTCCACTGTGTGTTTTCCAAAATAGGAGGGTGGCCTGGGATGCTAGATCTTCAAGTCTGGAACACAGCAGTAGTGAGAGAACACTTGTGGTATATAGCCTAGGAGAAAAATAGTCTATGGGTTAAATGGATTCACAGTTTCTATATAAAAGGAGAGTCCATATGGAATGCTAAGCTTCCAGCTACTGCATCATGGATTATTAAGAAGTTGTTCAAGATCATACATAATCTCCAATCCATGTGTCACACCTTTACTCCTTCTCAGGCATATAAAGTTAGTGTAGTTTATGACCATCTAAGGCATAGAGGTAATCTAGTGAATTGGTGGAAAACTGTCTGGATGAATAAAGCTAGACCTAAACACAAGATTCTACTTTGGATTGCTGCTCATAACAAGCTCCCCACTAAAGATAATCTTAGAAAGTATTCAAATGTGGATGATCAAACATGTTATTTTTGTGATGCCAGTGAAACCCTCCCCCATCTTCTGTTTACTTGTCCAGAAATGAAGCATCTCTTAAAGTATGCCTATGCATCTATGTAATGCATAAATATATATATTGTCTCATCTAGATACTCGGCTCCCCATATGAGTAGGAGTAGGCTCTATGTAATGCAGTGTTTAGATAGGTTCTGGGAACTAAATTGTACTAATTCTATTGCTTAATAAAGTTTGATCTTCTTTAAACAAAAAAATTGACTTGACCTGACATAACCCGATAAGTTCATCAACCCGACCCAACCCAAAATTGATCTAAAACTAACCCAACCCGACCCCAGCCCGTAACTAGAGGTGGCAATCGGGTTGGGTAGGTCGAGTTTGGGTCGGGTCATTTGACTTTTGCGGGTCGGTTGTGGGTCGGGTCAGGTCATTTTGGGTTTGGGTCATTGCTTTGTTTGGGTTGGGTCGATTCCAGGTCGAGTCATATCGGTTTCGGGTCATTTCTGGTTAACTTGACTAGTAGGGTCAGGTTGGTTTTAGGTCATTTTCTGGTTCACATGACTAGATGGCTTCAGCCCGTTTAGGTCATTTCGTGCAATATGATCGGTTGGTCCCGTTGGTTCTGAGTTGTTTCGGGTTAACTTGATGGGTCAGATCATTTCATGTAATTTGACGGGTTGGATTTGAGTAGTTACGGGTTAACTTGATGGGTCGGGTCGGGTTGAGTTTTGACGGGTTGAGTCAAATTCAGGTCCAGGTAATTATCATTTATTATATTGTAAATATTAGAGACAATCATAAAATTACTATTGCAGATAAATGAATTAAGAATATTGGATACGCTTTATTTTCACAAGTAAATAGTAAAGATATTTATAAATTTTAATGATAAAAAATATTGCATGATTGAATCTAACAAAGATATTTATCATTTATTCTAATTTATTTGATTACTTAAAATATTTAATTACTTAAAAAAGATAATTTTATAAAATAAAGGTGATCATAACATGACTATATAATGTATAATTATCATTTATTACATTGTAAATATTAGAGACAATCATAAGATTACTAGTACAGATAAATGAAATAAGAATATTATATGTGTTTTATTTTTATAAGTAAATAACGAAGATATTTATAAGTTTTAAAAATATTATATTTGAATACTTAAAATATTTATAAATTTTACAAGTAAAAATATTAGATATTTATCATATATTATATTTATTCTAATACTTAAAATATTTGATTACTTAAAAAAAGATAAATTTATAAAATAAATGTGATTATAAATATGATTATACAGTGTATAATTATCATTTTTTACATTGTAAATATTAGAAACAATCATAAGATTACTAGTACAAATAAATGAAATAAGAATATTATATGTGTTTTATTTTTACCAGTAAATAATAAAGGTATTTATAAGTTTTCACAATATAATATTTGATTACTTAAAATATTTATAAATTTTACAAGTAAAAATATTAGATATTTATCATATATTATATTTATTTGATTACTTAAAAAAGATAATTTTATAAAATACAGGTGAGAATAAGCATGACTATACAATGTATAATTATCATTTATTACATTGTAAATATTAGAGAGTGTCGTAAATTACTAGTGAAGATAAATAATATAAGAATATTATATGTGCTTTATTTTTACATATTTGAATAAGATTTGACTGGATTTGCAGTTTGGGCTCAAAAACCCTAATTATGTTAAATTGGGTAATTCTTTAATAGTTTTTAATTAATTGAGTATACAATATAATTTAGAATATGTCTAATTTTAGTTTCGAACCATCAATTTAAATATTTGAATAATATTTGATCAGATTTGTTGTTCGGGCTCAAAAACCCTAATTATGTTAAATTGGGTAATTCCTTAATAGCTTTTAATCAATTGAGTATACAATATGTTATAAAATAGATCAGATTTATAGCACGATAGTGTTAAGAGTTAGTAATTTTCAGTCGGTAACAATTGTAATTACAATTTTATTAGGTAATCAGTAACTACTATAATTACATTTTCAAAGTCTGAGTTTGATTTTCTATTCGTTATAAACTTATAATCTTTGTGCTCTGTGTAAATCAATATAATATTTGTTATTTTAAAAATATGTATCAAAAGTTGGAGCTATGAGATTTTTTTTATTCTAAATGATATTGTATAGAATGTTTAGGGTAAAAGTATGAAAAATAAGTACAATTTATAAAATATTATATTTTTAAAAACTTTAAATGAATAATAAAATATGTGTAATTTATTTTTATTATTATTATTATTATTATTATTATTATTATTATTATATTATTATTTATTATTATTATTATTATAGATTTTTATGTTTGGTTGGGTCAATGTCGGATCGGATCGGGTGAATGCCGGGTCAAGTCGATGTTGGGTCGGGAAGAAGTGGGTCGGGTCGAAGGCGGGTCGGGTTTCGCTCGGGTCGGATTGGGTTGGATGAGTCGGGTCAACTTTTACCAGCTCTACCTGTAACCCATCATCAATTATCAACCAGATACGCCATCAACCAGACATATTATCAACTCAATCCGCTATCAACTCGATCCGACTCAACAAAACTGGATTTTATATTGATTGATTATCATAATAAAAAATAACACATCTTTTTATTTATTTAAAACTTTTAAAAATATATTATTTTTTTAATTTTACTTACTTTTATTACTTTTATTATACACTTATTAACCAATGATATTCTAATTTTATCAATTTTCACATAAAAACATAACATTAAAAAGTTATAATAAAAAATAGTAATTAATAACACGTTATTAATTACATATTTACATGAATTTAAACTTAATGTTTACCTACAAGGTTAGTGGTCAATGTATGATTTGACTAGAATCTAAAGTGATTTAATCTAGGATTAGCTCGGTCTGAACGCCACCCAACTCATCAAAACCTAAAAAGACTCGATTCATCAAGTTAACTCAAACCTAACCCGTTAAATTAAGTCGAACGTGAAATCACCAATCTAAGAGCTTGTTCAACCCAAACCCAACCAGATAGGGATATAAACAGGTAGGTTCGAGGTGGGTCATACCTATACCCGTACTCAATAAAAAAAATACATACTTAAATTCATACCTGTACCCCAAACAAGTATCTACTAACACATTTATATTTACATCCGTTAAATATTTATTACTCAACGAATAATCCTTTTACCCATTAATAAATATTATCAAGTGAATAAATTTATTTAGAGTTACACCAAATAATAATTTTAGCTTTAATTTATAATATATTTATTTTAAAATTAAAGATAAAAGATTAATAATATATTTGATGAATAAGTACGTATATGGATATGGACATGGATATAGATATAGATATCTCACCCATACCCATATCTATATCCAAACCTGACAAATATTTTTTTTCATCATTTATATCTATTTATCCATATCTTTTTAAGTATCGAAAGAGTAAAACCAATTAAATTTCACATAAAATCTGTCACATTTACATCTCTAGACTTAACCCAATATAACAAGCTAACTAGAAATAATTCAAACTTGACCCAACTCAAACCCAAATTATCTTAAATCAAATCCATCCAACTTGATAAATTAACTTGATACAACCCGGATCTACAACAACCCAAATTCAATCCAAAAAATAAGACAATCCAAAATGACCCAACCTAACCCAAAACTAACCCGCAAAAAGAAATAACCAGTAAATAACCCAACCCAAGACTAACCCGATTGCCACCTATAGCTTTGAATATGATCCAATATGATGATCTCAACTTTGTTGGAAGAAGTATATGTCTATGAGTAGGCGTATGACAATAGCCAATGATTAACCTTTCCCTAGGTAAGCTTTTGTGCCTAATGGTTTGTTTGGTATTAGGGTAATAAGGGGGAAAAAATTCCTCATATTTTATATCTTTTATATTATATATTTAACAATAAAAAAAATCAATGAAATACTCATTTTAAATCAAATTAATACCTAAAATTGATAGTTGTCCAAAAAAGAGTTTTTTTTTTAAATTTAACTAACTATACAAGATATGTGAAATACAAAAGTAAATTTTCTACCTCTATTATTCCCACACCAAACAAAAACTAAAAGTTAAATTATCGGAAGCTTTATTTTGCATGTCAAGATTGCTTGTGCCTTTTATCAAATACTTGATACATGTTCATAACTTCCTCCACAACTCAAGTCAAAGACTAATAAAAGTTAAACTATCATAACTCATTCCAATATCGCTTTCTAATTTCCAGGTAAACTTGTCATTATGTTATTACAAGTAGCAATCTACTTTAGGAACTAAACATATTTCTAAATGCAAGGAAGAATGGAACAATTCAAACAAATGAAGATGGAAAATCAAGAACTGGTGCAAGCATTAGTGGTGGTCATGGAAGCAATGGTAGTAGGGGCATTGTGGTGGTGCAAAGGGGATGGGTATACCCATCCGTAGCAAATTGTAACAATCCTTGATTGAACCATATTAACTCGGTTTGATTGATATCAACCATAAATTGACTTACACCAACCCATATAAAACATTTACCCAATACATCTAAACAATAAACCAATTTCCATTGTTGGTAGTATAACTCATGGATAACCCAATCCATGCAACACTCTTAGTAAAGGCAGCATCTCCACTCAAGTTAGTTGCATAATTATTGGCTTAAGATTTTTATTTGCCCTTTCATTTAGCAGCATAATGTCGTCATTTGGTGTTCCAGGCATAATGTTGTCATTCTGATACTTCAGAAGCAGTTTCTTTATGAGCCATGCTGCATAATTGTTCTTCAAATGCTATGTTTTCCCTGCACCTAATTGGAGGCAGATAGCAACAAACACCAAAAAAGGCCATCATCTTTCAATTAGCGCTGTCTGATAAGCCATATATCATACAAGTCCGACATGTACAGCTGGAATCACATCATCTGCAAAACTGTGAGGTCTGGAATTTATGGAGGAAACAGACAAATGTTAAACTGGGATAAAAAAATTGGAAAATCTACCTCCTATGAAGTATATGGCCTTAGAAGAAATTTAAATGTAGCTGCTTGAGATTTTCGTCCACTTATATAATGTCAAGTGAAAGGGCCATCCTTCAAACATTCAGCGATGGCAATTCTCAGCTGTAGCATCTTTTGTCTTCCCAGCTGCAATAGTTATACAAAGAAAATGATGCTAGCATAAGCGATAACTATCTTCCACCACAAATACAATACATGAACTAGCTATATGATTCAAGGATTCAAAAGTATATGGTTAACATAAGGCCCGTTTCCTTTTGCATATTTGTTGGTTGGGGGCTGGGGAGGAGGGGGTGGCTGGGAGGTGCACTTGATTCTGGCACTTCCAAGCACATGTAAGATGTGACATAGAACCTAAGAATAAATATATTTGAATACCATATCAGGACTTGTGGATTATCTGTTTTGCCAAATGAAACATATTCAGAATTTTACTAGAGGTAGCTTTTCGGTGCATAACATTCATTGCACTTACCTGCTGAGCGGAAGTTATTCTTTGCTGTGCATTGCTGAGCTGTGTCTCAACAGCCTCTTCTGCTTGCAAGAGAAGTTTCTGATATGATGCCTCTGATAACATAGTTTAATAGGCATATCAGTACACTAAGCGAATGGACAAATGCATGACCTATAATCTACTAAAATCCATCTCATATTTGTTAAGAGCTCATATTGGTTCGTAACAAATGAAAAGAAAACAATAGGCCATTCAAGGATGTAAAGAAACTGGCTTTACCCCTTAATTTGGACTCACAACAACCTAGATTTCAAAGGTATTTGCGTAAGTATAGTTTTCCACAAATTAATTCCATAACCAGTTCAAGCCTTTTAAGGTCAAAGCTTTCAATTTAAATGGTGTAAAGTTGGAGAATGCAATTACTTCAGTTGTCCATCTAGCTTGTTTTCTTCATGAAACTAGTAAAAGCGAAAAAGCTGTTTTCTGACTCTCTCGTGATGTACCTCTCCTTCTCTTTCCCATTTAGGAAAAGTCAGGCAACAAAGAAAAGATCAACCCTGATAACCAATGAACCTATCATGTGTTTGAATCCACCACCAACATTCAACAAATTCTAGATGCCCCAACTGCCTCTGAACATCCTCTTTGGTTACAAGGTATCTAAGAGCCAACAAAAGTTAGTCACACATTTTCATTGTATCAGAAGGCAGGCAAAGCACAATAATGTATCATGCTTAAGGTTATACTAAGCATTTTAACAATTAAGTTCATGAAGTTACATCTGCAACAGAGCAAAAGGGAATAACTTTAGGTAGTCCTAACTTGAAACATAATATCAGTCAACAGAGAGCACATACAGAAAAGCAAGCTATCATACTTAGCTTCTCCACAGTGCCTTTCTGTTTTATCTGCTCCGCTTCCAGTTCCTGCATTGTGCTTCTGCACAGTTGAAGATGTCGATTTGCTTCCTCCAGGAAATTTTCATGCAAGTATTTAAGTTGTGCTTGTTGTTCTATAGTAGATAACCAAAATCAACCAACCCAGTGTCAGCAAGGACATAAAAAATGCAAGCACTTGCACAATTTTCTCATTGCAGATATTCAGTATGCATCGAAATGGAGAAAAAACGTATTTAGAGGAATAAATATTTTGAGTTAGTTCTAGAAAAAAATAAGAGTGTTTGGTTTAAGGAAAAGAGGAACAGGTTGAAGGAAAATAATTTTTAATGTTTGGTTGCCAAGAAAAGAACATAGAAAGGAAGTAATGTAGAAACAACTACAGAAAGTTACGTCAATGTTTTACTCACATGAACTTGAGAAAAATGCTTTTATGCAGCACGGAGGTGTAATAAGTAAAAAATATATATATATATATATATAATCTTCTTACTATTTGGCGGTGTGCAAGTCATATATTAGTCAAGTTTTAACATTGCAGTGTAAGGTCTAAAAGCTTGCATTGGCCATAAGGTACTGATGCACCCCTCCTATTAAATAGTTCCTTGTTTGGTAGCTTATTTATTTTTTCATCTTTTTCATTTATGTTCTTTACAACAATCAAACACACAAAAGAAAATTCATTCTTCCATATTTTCTTTCCTCCATTTTTCTTTCATCTTTCTTTTCCTTTCCTTACTGTTTTCCAGGAACCAAATGTAGCCTAAACAACTTTCTGCTCTTGAAAAGGAAAAATTTTTTAGTGTTTGCACAATCTAGAAAAATTCCATTGACATTCTTGCCAGAATTGATTACAAAGTGTATCGTTGAAGCAATTCTGACAAGGACATTACGGAAATTTCCTTAATTTTGCAGAACAATTAATAGTGTTTATTCCATTTTTCTGAAACAATGCAACGCGATTGTTCTTCATATAAATTTGACCTGGAAATCTGAAGTCGTATGTGCATAAAAGTAATGAAAATCTAGAGTAAACGGAGACATGGTAAAACAATTGATCAGAACAGAGTCGATAATTGAGGGGTATAGCTTCTGAAACCCAATATCTGTGAGCAGCGACACAATGCCGACGTAATGAATACTCCAGTTCCCTCTCATTTTATATTATGCAACAGCATCTCATTCATGCAATTAAGACCAGCATAGACAGCAATGAGAAATCATCAAAGTTTTATGATAAATCTAGATTATCTTATCATATATTCCAAATCATGCATCATATATAAATGGTCAAGGGTACAAGTTTGACAACGGTGGTACAGCAGGCCGTAAAAAATGGGCAAACGTCAAGTTCATTTCTCTCATAGTATTTGCTTGTCCTAGCATAATAATTCAGATTCAGCCATTCAAACATCCATGTAAATTCCACTAGCAAAGACAAAGTCAGAGTATGAAGAGTAATTCAGATCACGATATATGTCAACTTCACTCTTTCAGTGCAAAGGATTATATAATTTAAAAAAGAATCTGAAGGTATCAGCTAACAAACCATGAGAAAATTTACTTGCACACACATCAGAAAGTCGCAAGTTTTGTCTGCTCAACCAGTATTGTTTATTACTGAAAATGCTTAGATTAGAACTAGCATCATCACCTTGAAGTCTTGATTCCAGACGCTTTCTTTTAGTTTTGCCGATGCTAGTTAGCTTCTCTCTGTAACGTAGACCAGAATGATGGATAAGATATCAATATTTGAAACAGCGAAACCACAAGTTAGAATACCTACATATCCATCTGAATCTGAGACTCAATATTCTGCATCCGTGAATGTGTTTCCTCTGCTGAAGATGCTAATATATCTAAGCATTTTTTGTTAGTTGCTGAGACCATTTTATGTTTAACCCTTTGTAAAGCCAGTCCAAATACAGCAACAGCTCTGGAGCATTGTGAAGCAAATAAATCAGAACTGCATGTTGTAATTAACGTTTTCTTAAACTCTTCATCAGACAAAGAACATAATTACCTAGCCAATCCATCCGGTTGATTTTTCTTCAAGGCCTCTTCAAACACATCATCAGCATTTATATATGCTGCACATTTACAAGAAGCTCATCATACATGAGGGAACAACCGTGTATAACCCCTACAATGATAAGATTTCATCAAGAAAAAAATAAACTTCCGGGGAGAGCATGATGGGGCTAAGTTCATCAATGTCAACCCCTTGGATGAGGCATTGTTCAGTCTGATGAATCATTGGTTTCACATTACGACCCAACAACGTAGATATGTGCATGTATTCTTCAGAAACTCCACAAAAACCACTCCAATTTAGACAATAAATAGATGAATAAACCAGGAAAGCTTGATATGAACATCGAAACAATGTCTTCAGAAATTTTTTGGAACCAAGAGAAAAAGGCACAGACGATGATGAAAAGATGCAAGACATCTAAAGCATAAAATGGTTCCAACAAGCCAGTGAAAAACTGTGTTCACTGCATCAACCGAGCTCTACATCAGCCTGCAATCTAGTAAAATCTCTCAGAAAATAAAAGAGGGCAGAAGGAAATGCATGAAAGGAGCCTAGATGTATAAATTGTTACTCATCAATTTAGTTTTGTCAACAATCAAGACATTTGTTACCAAAAACCACCACAGAATAGAGCGACCTGCCAGAAAATGCAGGATTACAAGCTTCACGGTGTGCACGGTTACACCCGAGATATTAATGTTTGCAGTTGGATATAAACAAAAGTAAAGCAATAACTAAGCCTACCCCACCCCCAGGGCAATTGAAGTATTCTACTACAGAACTAAAGCATTTGCATCGGGAAATGAGTTAGCCTCCAAATGTTATTGTAATAGTGGGCTCACCGCACACACCATCAGTGCATCCAATTTCAAATCCCTGCCTTATTGTCTCTCTCAGCCTGCTAAACAGACCCACCCATCGAAGTTATCCTGCTAGCATAAAGCCATACATCACTTGCGGAGACTATAGCTTTTGATGACAAAACAAGGGTATCAATGTAAGATGTTCTTGATTCATTTAACCTGAACACTTCTAGATTTTTTCTTGACCAGTAAATCGCATAGCATAATGCAAGTTAAAAAAGAAAGCGGATAGTAGTTTTTGACAGAAAAGCTATCACGTACTAAATCCTTTACCATTCAGCATTCACGTAGAAACGTTAAGATCTCCCATCTCCTCCAAGGTTTAGTACTTGCAATTCCGAGCTTAAGGAATCAGAACATGGGTCTGATTGGTTCTACACCCCTGTTGTTGGACAATGGCAAAATAACTAGTGTTTTTTCTCTTGTTGTGGATTTTTTCATGTCCCACGTCGGTAGGAAGAAAGAAATTTTTTTTTTCTTAATTTATATACCCTTCTACCCACCTTGGTATTTGAGTTATTGATATGGACTTAATTGCGCAGGTGGGTGTAGACCCGAACCCAACATTCTTTTTACTAAAAATTTATTATTATTATTATTTTATTCTTTCTCTTTTTATTCACTCTTCATTAATAGTTACGCTTCTACCCACCGTTTGTGATTGACTCTTTTCTACTTTGAACTCATCAATGAAAACTTTTATTGATTGACTCTTTCCTACTTTGAATCTTTCTTACTTCTAACGCATCAATGAATGCTTTTATTGCACCGTTTCTGATTAACTCTTTTCCACTTTGAACGCGTCAATATACGCTTTTATTGCGTCGTTAGTGGACCAATTCAAAAGGAATCGATGGACTTGGATAGGGTTTTTTGTGCTCTATATATACAATGGTATTTTATTCGATAAAGGACACAATACAATCGAGCAATCTTTCTAATCTTTCTTTCTCAGCTTTCAACTGCATTTACTGGGCAAAGTTCTGTGATTTCCATACCCTTCAATCTCGAGTGTAAGAGATCGGAAGGTCATTGTGTTAACCTTGGGGGCGAACCGATATTATAGGATTACACTGAAGGTCCGACTGTAATTTGCTCCAGGACAATGTTTCATTCACGATACAACATCTTTCAATGAATTTTTCCTCACAGCTTAATTCTGATTCATATATTTATATCCTAATTGCTATTACTGCATATATATTTTACAACACCTATAACTAGAGCTACAAAAACCTAGGATTCGACAACTATAGAGGTTTGAAGGTTAAAGATAAACTAAAATGGTTCCTTTATTTTCATTTTTTTTGGTAAGTAATAATAATCTTTATTACCAAATGAACATTTATGTAAATCCTTGTCTCCAAACAAAACTCTGGAATACTATGGCATTCTACCAAGTCTGGCTAGGAGTTTATATGTGATCTCCTTCTAGTATGATGAAACAAATAAAAATCTGCAAAACTATCTCCTTGACTACTCTACTAATTACAAGAACTTTATCCTAAAAAATAGCTTGATTCCATGCCTGCTAGACCATGTAGATGATAGCATCATTTGCAAAATTTCAAGTTCTCGTTTCCTTCATTACCTCCTCTGTATAAACCATTGCAAAGTTTGTTCTCATGTAGAGAAAGATTTACAAAGCCCAATCCAATTACAAAGGATATGTCATATTTCATGAGCAAACGGGCACTACACAAATAGGTGATCCCTCTCTTCTTGCCCTTGGTTATTAATACCACTTTTCGAATCTTCCATAAACCCTTGTCTAAGCTTTATCCTTGTAAGTAGAGCTTGTCTACATAGGAGCCACATGATGAACTTGTACCTTAGAAAATCTACATTACACCATACTGGTCGATGCCAAGGTTGAATCCCTCCTTTATGTCGTATCCTCTCATATACCTTTCTGAACTTAGAATACCCTCGCCAACATATTGGTCCTTCGCTATATAAGTTGCCTAAAAATCCAAAGATTGTTGAAGTTTGCGTTAAACCTCTCTATGTGATCCCTTGATGTAATAACCATGCACCCATCGAATCCACAACACTTCTTTACAATTAATTAACTACGATAATATAACACACCCATTTTTACAACTAGAAAATTTTGTTATATTGGAAAGAGTTTGCGGAAGTTATAACAAAAATGAGAATGAAACCACCAACATAGGAAAGATACAACCATTACATAATTCATGTAAGGTGTAAGGCTAAAAATACTCTTATAATCCAAGAATTCAAGTGTGTTGACACTGGATCCAAGACTAATATAACACTCACTCAGAAAAACCTTTTTAAATGAGACATGTAATAGAAAAGCGTTAAGCATTAAGTTTTACACAAAAATAGTAAAAACAAGTCTAAGAAAACAGTGGAGGAAAGTAAAATACTGTAGCCTACACAAAGCTTAATGTTGCTCTGCCAGATAGGACTCCACAGAGATAGACAGCCTACAAAACAAGGCTAACTACTACTCCACATTTACTAAGTTTATCGTAGCACCGCAAAGGCGGTTAATACAATTAAGTACTTAGTAAAACCTAACTCTTATAAACATTGAAAATACAACTTGTGAAGTCACATGCTTATACATATCCCAAATGCATATGCTTGCACTTTTGAGCAACCTAGTGCAAATAATAACAAGCAGTCTCCTAAGGGAGTACACATGGAATATATTATATTATATCCATCCAAAATATAATGTTACTTAAAACATTCTAACACAAGTTTACACACATGGAAGCCAAAACACACTAAACCAAGCTAAGGGGTTGTTTGTTCCTAAATAGACTCTTAGGAGAATGTTCAACCCTGAATAGGCCCTTAGGGAATGTTCAACCTATACAATTAAATAGCAGTCCCGCTATAGCCTAGCGGCCACTATTTAGCGATTTTTGGGTTAGCCACGATATGAAATTACCGATACGCTACGCTTTTAAATTTTTACATTTATTGGCCAATAAATCGCCGGTAAATCGGAAAATATCACCTATAAATCGGCAATTTATTGAGAATT
This sequence comes from Tamarix chinensis, assembly GCA_030549775.1. Taxonomy (NCBI): domain Eukaryota; kingdom Viridiplantae; phylum Streptophyta; class Magnoliopsida; order Caryophyllales; family Tamaricaceae; genus Tamarix; species Tamarix chinensis. The sequence goes on along the minus strand of CM060177.1, from coordinate 55,481,718 downwards.
CTTAAATCTACTGAAAAAAGCATTCATGATAAAAAAAATTATTTATTTACTATATATATATATATATATATATATATATATCTTAGATCAAGTTACTATTCAATTATAATAAAGTATTACTATTTATTATCTTCACATTGACTATTAAATAACATGTATTTTTTCATCCTAAGGTAAATTTAGGGTTATTAGAAATTTTTAACATATAATGACTCACTTTAATACTTCTTATATGATATAAAATACTAGTTTATTGAATATTTATATTCAAATGATCAATAAATAATAATTAGAGTATATGGTGAAATAAAAATAAAAATTCACGCCACGACAACAGCGACACATAATTTATCATCCGCTACGCTCCAATACCGTGACACCGTGACCGCAACTGCGATTTAATTACCTGGTTCAATCCCATCAAAATATTGAGCATGCTCTTAAGGGAATGTTCAACCCCTTTTAAACATGTTGAACAAAGCAGTGTTTGAAAAAGCGCGCCTGAGGCACAAGGCGCAAGGCGACGAGGGGGTGGGGCTTTTCTGGTGCTAGGCGAGGCGAGGTAGGTGAGGCGCATATAAGGCGCGCCTCAGGCGCTAGGCGCAGAGGTTATGAGGCGCACGCCTCAGCATAAAATCTGCAGAAACTTGGGAGCTCAATAGACACATAGGGAAGATGGACTTAGGGAAGAGGAATAAAAAAAAATTTTAGCAAAAAAAAAAATCAAGCAGACTGCAAGGACTTAGGGGAGTTAAATAGCCATTTGTTGGAAAAAGGCAAGTCTATTTATAGTCTTAATTACATTAAAATTATTCTGCAACTAATATGGGAATTGGAGAGAGCAAGGGTCACTTTGGAAAAGTTAAAAACAAGTTGCAGAGACTGTAAAGTCTGCTACTGCTACCACCAAGGCACCAATTTAAATTCAGACTGCCAGAAATAGTTATTTTCGTCCTACTCCTAAGAAGCTGAGAGCCTGAGACTTGAGAACCACAGAAAGCAAGTGCAAGTGATCTGTGATCCACGTCCACACTCCACAGTCCACAAAGGCAGGTACTTTCTTTCTCCTTTGCCCAGTTTCCCCCTGGTCCCCCCATATTTTTTCTACATATTTCTTTTTTCATCCTATATTTTTTTATCCATATTCTGCTATTCTCCTCCTGGTGGACCTGGTCCCCTCCCCTTTGTCCTATATATTTTTTGCATATCTTTTTTCTTCCTAATGCAAAAAAAAGGGAAAAAATAATGTATCATATCCATATCACTACAACTGCAATAATAATAAAAAAATAAACCAGAGAGAAAATCAGGGAAAACCAGAAAAAACAAAAGTATATTTGCAAAAATATAAAAACAGATAGGGCATAGGGAAAACCAAAGGTATATCTGCATATATTTTTTGCAGATATAGGGGAAAACAAAAGATATAGGGAAAAAGAAATGTCCTCTATATTTTTTGCAGATATTTTTTCTTCCTAATGTAAAAAAAAATACAAAACAGAGAGAGCATTAGGGGGGAACTGGGAAAACAAAAGTATATCTGCCAAAAAAAAACAGAGAGAGCATTAGGGAAAAATAAAGGGAAAAACAAAGATATATCTGCAAAAAAATAAAAATAAAAATAAAAAGAAGAGAGAGTATTAAGGAAAAACAGAGAGAGCACTCTGTAATTTTAGTAATTAATTTAGTATGTTACTGATTAGTTTCTTTTTCACTTATATTTTTCTTGTGTGCTGCTACCTGCTGCACATTAGGCAATCAACATTCAGGAATCAGGACCTTGAATTATTCAGTTAATATGATGGAGGATGATGGTGATGGTAGACGTGATGTGGGATGGAAATATGCATTTCTGGGTGATCCTAATAACAGAAATGATGTGACTTGTAAATTCTGTCAGAAAGTTGCTAAAGGAGGTATATATCAACTCAAACAACACCTTGCTGGAGGTTATCGAAATATAAAAGCTTGCAATAAATGTCCTCAACATATTAGACAAGAGATCATTGAGTACATAGCCAAGAAGAAAAGTGAACGTGATCAAATGAATTTGCTTCATGAACCTGATAAGATAACAGACCTAGAAGAAGAAGAAACTGATTTTTTTATGACCAATGACCCTAGAGGGAAAAGGCCAATGAGTGCAGTTGTAAGTCAAGCATCGGTTGCCAAAAAAGCAAGACAAGTTGGTCCAATGGATGTTTTCTGCACACCCAAAGTAGTAGCTCTTCAAAGTGGAAAGCAAAGTACAATTAATGAAGCCTACAGAAAGGAACAAAGAGAAAAAGCTGCAGCAGATGTTGCTCGATGGTTGTATGATGCCGGTATTCCCTTCAACGCTCTCAATTATCCTAGCTTCAAAGTTGCAATGGATTCTATTGCTAAAGCTGGAATAGGTCAAAAGCCACTTAGTGCTTACAAAGCAAGGGTTCCTTTCCTTAGAAAAGAAGTCCAAAGAACCAATGATTTAATGAAAATTCATAGAGAGGAATGGGCTAGAACCGGATGCTCTATCATGTCAGATGGATGGGAAGATAGATGTCACAAATCCATATTGAACTTTCTCGTAAATTGTTCTAAGGGGAGCATGTTCATTGAGTCAGTGGATGCATCAAGTTATTCAAAGACTGGAGATAGGTTGTATATGCTTCTTAGTAGAATTATAGAAAAAGTTGGTGAGCATAATGTGGTGCAAGTGATTACAAATAATGGGAGTAATTTCGTGGCAGCAGGTAAGAATTCTTAAAGGGCATCAAAAGGGCTATTATATGCAAGTTATTTGATACTTCTATACTTCTTATGAATGGCTTAATGCAAGAGCTAATTATATGTGTATACCCTTTTTTTAATGATTAGGTGCTCTCTTGGAAGCAAAGTATCCACATTTGTATTGGACTCCCTGTGCAGCTCATTGCATTGACTTGATGCTTGAAGATATTTCAAAAATTTCAGCCATTGATAGAGTTCTCAAAAGAGCAATACATATGACTAGTTTCATCTACCAGCGACCAAATCTTATAAATTTGATGAGGCGCTTTAATGGTCAAAGAAACTTATTAAGGCTAGCAAAGACAAGGTTTGCTACTGCATTTATCACTCTTTCATCAATACACAAGCAACGAGATAACCTAAGAAAGTTGTTCACCTCTCAAGAGTGGGTAAGTGATAAGTCCCAACTCCTACCTATTTAGGAATACATGTGCACTCTCTTATAATTCTTCTATATAAGCATGATTTGAATTTACAAAAATTTCCAAGTTTAACTTTGACACAATTGTTTTTTCATTAGGTAACTAGTAAATGGGCTACGGAATTAGGAGGAAAAAGAGCTAGCCAAACTGTTTTGATGCCTACATTTTGGAATGGTTTGGTCTATATTCTTAAGTTGACCAAACCATTGGTTCATACTCTCAGATTGGTCGATGGTGAGAGAAAGCCAGCTATGGGTTATATTTATGAGGCTATGGATCGAACTAAAGAGATTATCGCATCCACCTTCAATGGAAATGAATCAAAGTACATTGATGTTTTCCAAATTATCGACAACAGATAGGAATGCCAACTTCATCGCCCATTGCATGCGGCTGGGCATTTTCTTAATCCAGAATTCTTTTATAATAATCCTCAACTTGAGCAGTGTGAAGAAGTGGTGAGTGGCTTATATCAATGCATCCAAAGATTGGTTCCAATCATTGCAAAGCAAGATAAGATAACGGAGGAGCTCACTGCTTACAAAAATGCGGATGGTTTATTCGGAAATCCTATGGCTATTAGGCATAGAAAAACTAAAGCCCCAGGTATTCAACTATCAATTTAACTATTTTATGGCTACTTGTCTTTATTATTATTATTTATTGTTATGCCCATTTCATTTTATTTAAATCTTATAATATTAACAAAATTCGCAGCCGAGTGGTGGGCAGCCTAGGGGTCTTCTACCCCTACTTTGCAACAATTTGCAGTAAAAATTTTGAGTTTAACATGTAGTTCATCTGGGTGTGAGAGAAACTGGAGTATTTTTGAGCATGTAAGTACCTCATTATCTTGTACTTAAAAGTTAAATTGTTAATTGTTAAATGCCTTGACCAATTAATGAAGTAAATTATCCCCAATTTTGCAGATTCATACCAAGAAAAGGAATAGGCTTGCACAATCTCGATTAAATGATTTAGTCTATGTGAAGTACAATCGAGCTTTGATTCAGAGATATCAATTGAGGGACAAGATTGATCCCATTTCTTTGAAGGATATTGATGAAAGTAATGAATGGTTAACTGGGAGAATAGAATCAGATGAAGAGGGTGCTGAAAATAATATTGTTTTTGAGGATGATAATTTGAATTGGGGAACGTTGCTGCTGCTGCTGGAGTTGATGAAGAGAGGTTTAACCTAAGATTTGGTGCAAGTGGTGGCAGCAGTAGTAGCTCACAAAGACATACGCCTAGATAAGAAATAGAGGAAGAAGAAGTGGAGGATGATGATGAAGGCTATGGGTCGGAATCAGAATCAGATTCATTAGAGGATGAAGATTTACTCATAGAGGATGATTTTTTTGAGTAACTTGCTAGTATTAGTAGTATTAAACTCATAGGTTGCTATTTTTATAAGTATTTTCTTGTTATGGTATACTTTTTTTTTTAAAACGTAGTCATTTAATTATTTTTTAGCTTTTTTGAGTAATTTTGGCGCCTTACATCGCCCAGGCGTGCGTCTTCGCCTTGCGCTTCGCGCCTAGGCTCTAGGACCCCTAGTGCCTCGGTGTGCCTTAGGCCTTTTCAAACACTGGAACAAGGGCTATCGAATTGTTTTTCTCATGAACAAAAGGCTAACAAGTTCATCTCATGAACAAAAGTTATCGATTTGTTTGAGTCTTGTGAAGAAAAGCCTAGCAAGTTGTTTGGGTCTCATGAGAAAAGGCTATCGAGTTGTTCGGGTCTCATAAGCAAAAGCTATCAAGTTGTTCATCTCTTAAACAAAGGCTATGGAGTTGTTCATCTCTTAAGGTCATTTATTGTACTAACTCCTAATGCCTATAAGTGATTCATACAATTACACATAATGATACAAAATGTTAAAACCAATTTGTGTGAGTAAATATAGCACAAAACTCTAATCATAGATCACGTAACACGTAGGATGTAACATTGTCATCATCTTGTATGTAATGAATTAGTTAAGGTCATTACTTTAATTCCAAAAGACCACTTAGGGTTTATTTGAGCAAAAACATAAACCAAATTTAAGTTTGAAATTGTCAAATAAGGTTGTATGTCATTTGAAATAAGATCGTATGTCATTTTTGAAAGAAAAAAAAATCAGTATTCATGGTCAACAGTCAAATTCAATGGTCAAAATCAACAGTCGAACTTTAACTTTCACTTTTCACATTCATCATTTTACCCTTATAAGGCTAATATGGTCATTTTATGTCTAATCATGATTAATTCTTTGTGAACCCTAATTACGGTAAATAATGGGTAATTAGTAAAAAATACCTTAAATATTCATGAAGAACATTCAAACTCATTTTACTAAACTTCCTCAAACTTTAATAATCACAACATAGACTATATTAATCTAAAAGGAAACATATTATGTATCAAATTTATATTAAAAATTCTAATAATCATCATGTAATCATTAGATTACCCAAAATCCAACTCCACTGTTAAAAACGAGATTTAATATGAGCCTAATCACCCGAGACAACAGTTTTGACAGCTTTGTGTACTTGTGGAAGAATGATCATAACTTTTTCTATAGAAATCGAAATTACAAACCACAAAATTTGTGATAAACAAGACATATATATTTCATATGAAACCTTATTTGCATCCATCCATTCATCCACTTATGAGCAACTTTCTCACAAAGCAGCCCCAAATTTATAGGTCCAAAAACACCACTTTTTCATGATTTTCTTAAACATTTATGTATCGAATCCTTCAAGAAACATCTTATAATAGTTCTCCCACATAGATCAACTTATTAGCAGATTACATGGAGCTCGCTGAGCATTAAAACCATCGTATGAAACTACAAAATATACATGATAAGTATATCAAAACATGACTAAATTACCAAAATTCATTGACACACATGTGATAATAGCAAAATGTATTTTACTGCAAGTAAACTAGATTTTACCTTTCTTTAGAAGTTAAGAGATTTTTGTTAAAAATATGAGGAGCTCACCTCATCAACACTATGCCAAAAATCCTTAAAAAATGCATTAAAAGCAAAAAAAAATTATAATAATCTAATTAGAGTATACTTAAATTAGAATAGATTGAAATCAAATAAAAAGGATGATCAACCATACCCTTAGGGAGGATTTAGAGAGCTCAAAAGCTCTTGGAATAAAAGGGCATTTAATGGATTTATTTAATGAAAAACACAAAAGACTAAACTAAGGTTATGTTTAAGTTTTGAAGCTTTGAGGCTTTAATATCAATCGTGAAGAAAAGGTTAAGGAATAGGATGAAGATAACATAGACAAGATAAAGGACAGAAGAGAAATGTGGGGAGGCTCAGTTGAAAGCCACAAATCACGCACACACAAACACAAAATGGCTAAAGATTGTGTAGATTCATGTAACCAGGTGATGACAACCAAGAGTGACACATCTATGATCAATCATGGGGTTTCATGTATGTGCATGTACATAGCATATTTGGATGGCAAGGGGGAATGAATTTCATGGCTAGAAGAAAGGGGGATGTATGTTTGGTGTGAAATTATGGTCGGAGGAACAAATATAAGGTGAATATTTGGGTAATAATTAGGGAATACTTGAGAGCAAGGTGGTGCGTTAAAGGGGATGTATGGCAGCAAGAGAGGGTCAAAAGAGGAAGGTTTAACCCCACTTTTTAAAATTATATTTTATAATATTAAAATAAGAAAATTTAAAATTTTTAAATATTTATTACATCTTTTAACCATAATTGAAACCCTAGTTACAATTCGAAAGCATTTCCATCCATTGTTTGTAACTTACTCACAATTTTATTCTGTGAGACCTTTCGAGCCAATTTTTTCCATATAAACATCCCTAGATTATCCTAGACTCATAATATTTGAATTCCTTAGATTTTTTAGATTCACTTAGCCGTTTTCAAAAATAATAAATGGAGGTTTTAATAAAAAAATGTTATTTTTGTCTCAATTGGTGTTATCACGTTTTATGCCTTGAAACTACCTATTTAATTATCTAAAATTTATAAACCTTATAGGATCATAATATTTTGGTGTTATAAATTTCAAAATGAATTAAAAATAATTTACTTTTATTTTTATTATTTTCAAATAAATTCCCGTTTTCGGGTAAAATAAACAACCAAAACTTAACACTTGTAGCTAGATTTTATCCTCGTCCTTTGAGATTTGATCTCAACCCTCCCACCCCCCCCCCCAAAGAAATCATCTTAACCTTCTATCCTAGCTAAACTCATCACTACCAAGCACATACCCTGGCAACATAGCCTTGGCATGTGAAAATCTAATCATGAAGATGCTCTTCATCATTACATTCATATCCTCCTAAGCTACCCATTCATTCCCCTTCTCCCTTATTTAGTTCCTACCTTCCCCACAAATGCCTATCCTTCCAAATCACCTCCCCTTACATGCCACAACCTGCCCTCACTTTGTTAGTTCCCTCAAGCCACATTACCCCCTTCATAATTACAAACAAATCATCACAATTCACAACACACCTCATCACCTCCCAAATTCATTTCACCCAAAGTTATCATCTATAGGATTCTTATCTACTTCTCCTACACCCTATTTACCACTTTCTTTCTTTTCTTCCTCTCAATAGCCAAACCATCTCCCACCATGGAAAACCACCATGGAAGCACCTTGAAGCTCCCTTTACAAGCAATAACAATCAACTTGGTTGAATCTAATATTTCCCTTCACTTTCCTTTCTTCTTCCTTATGATTGTATATGTTTTAAACTTATGTAGGCTCTTGAATTGTTATAGGTTGAGATCAAGTTCCTAGAGATCATGGTTTTTAGTATGAAGAATTCAAATTAAGGGTTTGTAGACTTGCAAATTTAGGTCAGTTCTCTAGTTAGATCATACAATTAAATATTAGTCCTAATACACAATATCAGCAGATATTTATTGGATTTTGGGTCAACAGATATACAAAATTAGTGCAACACAACGGTTTTAGAATTTCACATATTTATCGGCGATATATCAATTATCAGCCGATATTTGCTAATATTTACCAATACTTTCCAATATTTATTGTGAAAAAAATAAATAAAATCAAGCTGCAACAACCGTAGCATATAAAATATCGTTCGCAATACCATGTCCGTGATTTTATTGCTTGGGCTAGATAGCTATCAATTGGTTGTGAGTTATGAGTCCTATTTGCTATATATGAGTCTAATTTGCAACGTAACTTTTAGTTTACAATTTAGAGTTGTAAGCAAAAGGTTATGATCAAAACACCACAAGTGTACAATCCTAATTTTTCTAGATCGTGAGTCTAAGGCTTGGGTTTGGGGTTTACTTCATGTGTTTGAGTGTGTTAGTGTGATATAGAGATTCAAATGTGTTTATTAGTATTTTTAAGTGCAAAATGATATATGATATGGTATCATTTAGCTTAGAATTAACAAAGTTAGGAGTGATCAAAGATTAGATAAAAAACCATGAACATATTCAACTTGATTGTTACATTGAAGATATGCATGGATGTGTATGTGTTGGTTCATGTTTATTCAATTTTGTTCCTAATTAAGCATGTTGCTATGTAAGCCTATATTGTGTTACATGCTATCTATAATTTAGTGTTGTAGTTTAATCTTACAATACGCAAGTACTAATGTGTCCATTTCATGGTCACACACTAATTCAAATGGGTAGACGACAAAGGATGTGCAGGGTTCTAAAGCCCTAGTGGAAACATGCTTAGTAAGGAGTGTTTTAGCTTTGAATTAAGGTAATCAACACCTCTCATATGTATATCTCTTACATTTATTGTTAATTTTAATAAAGAATTTTATCTGTATTATAATACTTGCTACTCTCTGTGGGAGAGGATTGTTTTAAGTTATTTCATCGCCCATTGCATTTTAAAGAGTTTTCTTACACTTTTGACTCTTATTAGAAGTCTCATACAAATCTCAAGTTAGGTGCCAGCCACACCTAACTCCTTGAGGTATGAGGGTACTTTATCCTTGCATCTGACATGGACTAAGTATAGAGTGTACCTCCTTGATGTTGGATGCAATGGTAATATCCCCATTTTCTTTATAGCTTCCAAAAACAATGAAATTTTATGGTTGTGAAAATTAGGATGTTACACAAGAGGGATGAATTGCAAGGTGGAAGTTAGTGGTTGGAGAAGGAAATATGATAATCATGGGGGAATATTTGGTAGATTAGGTAGGATAAGGGGAATGAACTTGGGGAGGCTTACTTGCGGAAGGTAGTGTATGTGCATGAGGAGATAAGGCCATTGGCAGCATGGGTTGAGTGGTGAAGAAAAAGGGGATGTATCACACGTGTAAGATTAGGATAGGTTAGGAGGGAATATGGTAATGATTAGGGAATATAATAACAACATTTTCACATGGCCTTGGGCCATGTTTGTGAGAGAATAAGTGGTAGTGGTGTATTAGGCTAGAAAAGAGGTTAGGATTAGTTTTTAAGAGATGTGGAAGGTTGAGATTAAATCCTATAAGATAAGGATAGGATCTTAATACAATAGTTAAGTTTTGTCGACTTATTTTGCTTGTAAAATGACAATTTATCTAAAAATAATAAAAAAATAAAGGTAAATTATTTTAAAATTATTTTTAACTCTAAAATATAAAAATATGTCAATTCCCAAAATCTCATAATTTTTCTAATAAGGAAAGCAATCAAAATGAGGCTTAAAATGTAAATAACTATAAAATAAGAATAGAGTGATATTTTTTCATTGTAGTTTCCGTTTATTATTTTGAACGCGACTAGGAGGCTAAAAAAATAAAGGAATTCACATGTGGATAGAATATGATGTTTCAAAAGAAATTGGATAGCTAAAAGTAACTCAAAAATCTTACGAGACTCAAAACCATAAGAAAGTTCTAAAAAAGGAGAATGAAATGTTTCTTAAATGAGACTAGGGTTTTCAGACCTTTAAATGATGTAACAAAAGTTGTAAAAATAATGTCATTATTTTAAAATCACAAAGATCATGAAAGAATCAAGGTTTTCAAAATTTGGAGTATTACACATGATTGCTTACCTATTGCATCCATGTTCCGGTATAGTAGGTTCTTTATCCCCCAACCCTCCTTTAAGTGGTAGACATACATATTGCTAGGACACCAATTCTTTGCTAGATGTTGTACTTAATCCCATCAAAAGGAACAAATTGCTTCTACTTGTTTGATGATAGCTTTGGGAATTATGAAAATATAAGCCCAAAAATTTTTAATACCAAACAAATTGAATGCTATAGCCTCAACACTACCTATATAGCTTAGGTTTTTGCTTGTCCAATGCTGAACTCTAGTTGTCATTTTCACTGTCAAAATTTAAAAGTGAGTGATACTAATACCCAACCAAGTTCTTTCTAGAGGTACATTGAATACAACTACAATCACAATTACAATTAAAGTATCAAGGTGTCCCAAATGCTATTTTATATGTTACGGATATTGGGAATCAACCAAAGAGTTTATAGAGATTTAGACCACCAGATTGAACTCAGCTTGAAACAAATCCAATTAATGTGAGACCCTACACGTATCCCCACATACAAAAAATGGTATTAAGAAATTAGTGAAAGAAATGTTAGCAACAACAGGGATTATAAGACCTAGTAGCAGCCCTTTTTTTAGTCCAGTTTTGTTGGTACAAACAAAGGGTGGAGGTTGTTGTTTCTATGTGGATTATCGAGCCTTAAATCAAGTAATCATAGAAAATAAATTACCTATTCCAGTGATTGATGAACTATTCAACAACCTTCGTGTAGCTATCACTTTTTCTAAGTTGGATTTAAAGTCAAATTATCATCAAATCCGAGTTAGATTCAAAGATATTCCAAAAACAACATTTCTCACACACAAAGGACATTATAATTTTTTTGTTATGCCTTTTGGATTGACGAATCTCCCGGCCACATTCCAAACCTTAATGAAGAGGGTCTTCCAACCTTACCTACGCAAGTTTGTACTAGTGTTTTCGACAAAATCTTGGTTTTTAGCCTAACACTTGTAGTTGGTGCCTAAAACATTGCGTGAACACTCCTTAATTGTTAATAATAAAAAGTGTGTTTCGCCAAGAAGAGATTGATTAATTGGGGCATGTCATCTTGGCCAGGGGGTGGCAACCAAGACTTCAAAGCTACAAGTAATAAAAGATTAGCCTGTATCCAAGAATGGATGAGAGCTAAGAGGATTTTTGGGGCTAACGGGCTATACCGAAAGTTAGTGCTTATTTATGGGAAGATAGGAGCCCCTTTAATTGCCCTATTGAAGGATAGTTTTGGGTGGACATCGGACACACATCAAGCATTTGGGACATTGAAAGTGGCGATGGTGATTGTACCTGTCTTGACACTTCCAAATTTCAACAAACATTTCATAATTGAAACTAATGCATCGGGTCTCGGATTAAGGGTTGTTTTGATGCAGGACATTAGGCCCACTGCCTTTTATAGTCAGGTGTTAGAGACAAAAGCCAAGTTAAAATCTTTGTACAAATGGAAGTTGATGGCGATGGTGTTGGCACCATTACCTACTGGGGCAATGCTTCAAGGTAAGAACTAATAAATAAATAAAATTATAAAAAAAAAACCTTAATTTTTCACTCGAACAGAGTTATTTAGGAAGAGCAATAGAAATAGGCCACAAAATTGTGGATTTACAACTTTGATATTGAGTATAAACCCGAATGCAAGAATAAGGTCGTTGATAAGCTTTCAGGCTAGATGATGTAGGAGCATCCATAGATCCTCAAGATGATAAAGATTTGGATACTTGATTATAGAATCGATCACATTATATGTCTTTGATAATGATATTAATACTGTGACTAACCTTAATGAGTTTACTTTGAGTCATTCTTGCAGATATATAACATATTTGCAAGAAGAAGATCAAGCCATTTAAGATGTCAACATATATAAGATTTCATGTGTTACAAGTTATTACAATAGGAGCTATTATACATGAAGGTCAACTCGACAAGTCAAGAGGCCTAGTCAACATCATTATTTTGATTAGGATTACCGTTAGTTGTTTTCATGTACTAATTTGCTTACTTTGTTTATAATAGTCTTCGTTGAATCATGTATTATATAGGGTATAATTGCATTATTAATACCAATTTATGTGCTAGTTAGTCGTGTGTGCGTCATGTGGCTAAATTAGTGTGCTAGTTAGCAATATAAGACTTCCTCAATATTAAAATCTAATGCAAGTATTACACTTGGTTAATCCTCTCTTTTGTGATTGAATAATCCTACACAAGAATACTAGGAGTAATCTTAGATAGAGTAACATTCAAAGGTTGAATTTCTTATTGAATTCTTTATCAATTCTTACTTGAATATCTTCATTCCTTCTTCACCATGGCAGTCATTGATCCTTCACATTCCTTTCTTCATTCAAATCTTCAAAACCATTAGAAGACTCGTGTCACTAGACGGGGGTTCAACACCATTAGCCTTATCTACTTCATGGATATGGGATTGGATTGACTTAGAACAAGAAGTTGACAAGGACCTACTCTTAGGGCCAATTAAAAAGCAAATGTTGCACTCTTTACAGTAGTCTTTGGGAAGGGCTTATAGTAGGTTTGTTAGTCCACCTAAGTCCTTTTCCCAGGTTAGCAATTCTAAGATTAAATGCTTCAATTGTGATCAAATTGATTATCTCCACTTGAATTACCAGGAATTCAAGGCTTCTACCAATGTTGGTTTGGTTTAATTTGGGTCCCCAATTAACAGTACAAGTATAATCTCCAGAGAAGCTTAAAGATATTTTCATAGATCTATGTAAATATTAGAAGGATGAAGATAAGGATTTGAGTCATCATTATTCTTTATTGGTCCAAATTTTGGAATCAAAATTTTCTCTAGCAAGGGAGAATGATGCACCTCTTCATCGTAGGGCTCATAGTCTAAGATCAAACTATAAGAAAGGGCCTATCAGGAGATCTAAGAGTACTACATAAAATATTAGTTCATCTTATTATGACTTTGATTTATAATACTATGATTTTATATGGTTTGATATTATTTACATTTTATTTCACAGGGATCTGATAAGGCTTGGCCTATATATACAGCCTTAGGTTGTACAATGAATTTCAGAGTTGGGTTAATAATAATTTGACTGTGGTTATGGGAAAACTTGATAATAAGAATTAAGTCTGCATCATCCTTGAGCACTTGGATGTTGAGCAAGTCCCTGATGTACCAACTCCGCCTCCTTTATCATCCACTGATTGTCACTATCTTGGCTATAATGACAATGCTCCCAGCTCAGGTTAATACCACACACCTTTTTGCTAATTGAGTTAAGCTGTAATTTAGGCCTTTCATTAGAAGGTTACCCCATGAAAAAAGTTTCTGTGTTGCCTTGATTGTGGATGAGTGGCTTGTATGCCCAGGAGTTCTTCCAAAGGCGAGTTCTGGAAATCCCATGTGATTGTTATATGCGTAAAACCACGTACAACATTAAGTAGGAAACCATAGGTCACTGAGTCAAATTTAGTGGCCTGATATGCCTTCAAGAAATTGTGCATCATAATGGAGGTTATATTAAGCTTCCTATTTCGTTAGACGTTGAATCTGCAGCACACTTCTTTTATCGCCGTTTGATATTATTGATAACATAAAAAGCAGTTTGCATATCAGTGGATCCGATAAATTTCAATAAGATGTTGAGCACGTGAATATACATGAATATGTTCTTGAAAAGTACGAACATGGATATGTTTCTTGAAAAGTAAGCATGTATGTGTGAATAGCGCACTAAATTAGATGTTACGTGCATGTCAGTTTGGGTCTATAAACAACCATTAATCAGTAATTTAATACAAGCATCAGCATATGCAGGGCATTAGAGAACTTCACCAGATAGATCTTCCGCATTGCTATAAGATTGCCTCTCCTCAGGACTAGACAGCTCATTCTCAGCATCCTTTTTCCCTGCAGATGGCTCTGGGGAGCTGTGCAAAAAGTCTTCAGACTCTATGGCATTTTTCTAGAATCTATAGGAAAGCAAATGGTAAACAATACATGTCACCAGTCATAGGAGCTATAGACGAAGGCAAGACCAAAAAGGCCAAGAAATTTAAAAAGGATACTGATAATGCCCCTGGTAAGTTTCGTGAAGAATATCCTGCAATTCTGATTAGCCTACTCCTAAACTCATTGGTCTCCTCAAAAACAAAATCTCTTTCTTTGTGTGCTGGCATTTGGATTTGGGGTTCCACCTCATGTACTAGAGAGAATGAGCTGGGAGAAGAGATCTCTGCAGTCCTCCTTAATTTGAATGGCGGACTATTGAAATCAGTACGGGGAGCAGCCACGTCTTTGAGGGGTTGATTGTCAATAGGCTCTTGCTTGTCTGCTTTTTCATGTGAAGTTGGAGTCTCGGAGAGTCCCCGCTGCTCCTCTTCTGCTTCTGGACAATGATGAATTGCTTTGTTATTGAGTAATGTCTCTGGTTTAAGGTGATTTCCCACTGGCTTCTGCAGACCAATAGATGCTTCCTTTCCCCTGCTTGTTACTTTCTGATCCGCCGATGACTCCTGGTTCTTTATCGCTGTTTTGCTAGCCGTTCCCTCTACCAGAAAGGAAACGTCCCTTAGCTTGGCCCCGGACTGCTCCCTGTCGGATTTCTTCCTCTTGGCCATCAGACCATCAGTTTCACCACGTGGATGATTAATGAACCATTTATCTTCAAACGAGAAGGCATGCTTCCCAGGATAGTTTTTACCACAAGAATATGGCTTATTTTTTGGTTGCTTAGATGACCTTCTAGTAGGCCTTTTTTCCTTGGTCAAAGAACGGGTCACTGGCCTCGTTATAGCCTGGGCGGGATTTTCAGAATCACTTTCTATGGTGTCTGATTTCTGTCCTGACTTGATCAACACAGAATTATCGCAAGCATTTACTTGCTTGACGTCATCTCCTTTATGAAGCTGCGTTTCGGGAAGAAGCTTGTTTGGTGAAGGAACAGCACCCAACACCTCCCACAGCTTCATTCTCAAAGTTTCTTTGGTTCCGTTATGTGGTGGATGAGGCGCATCTTGCTGCGGTCCTTCATCTGGAGCAAGAGGTTCTTGTACAACTACAAATGAAGTCACGTTTGCTAGTTCCATGTCAGCTTCCTTTCCGCTTTGCTTTCTTATACTATTCCTTTTTGCTATTTGATTGCCCTCAGCAGACTGTGCAACGGTATGATTTGCAAATCGCTGAAAGGAGCTTTGTTTTGGTGTCTCATGTACTCCTGCAAGCTTGTAGTGGAAGCCATCAATAACCCGTTTAGTTTGTTTTCTTCTTGGACTAAAAGGAGATCCTTCATTCAAGGACCCCCATTGGCAATCGACCTGCCTTTCGGTTCTACTAACATTTTCCAGAATTGAAGCTGTTCCCAAGCCATCATTGTTATCCCCTATAGAGTTATTGTTAAAAGCTCTCTTTTCACCCGGTTGGACGGAAGCATTGACTTCCTTCGTAGGTCCAGCTTTGGGTTTAGCCAGTGGCTCCACAACTCCAATAGACACCTTCTTAGATTGGCTATATCTATCGACATTGCTACCAAAGCTTTTACAGCTACTCATCTCGTCCTGAAATATAACCATTGATGGAATCGGCCACCTAAAATTCAAGATACCAAGAAGGGGCAAGGAATAAAGCGGGATGGACAGACTTTTCATACAAGCAGAAAGAAACCAAAATTTGTTATATTATTGCAGTCAAATACATGGTACAAGGTAAGGATTTGATATTGTGGATTCGTGATAGCTATCTTATATACTGAGCATTCTGTTGTATCTCCGTATCCATAGTGAGGTTTACGATTTATATAGAAAATCTTTTGGCGAGAAGCAGCATTTGCCTTCAGAAAACAACCATACAGTTGACGTGAAAGTGGGAGAAAGAGAAAACAATATAGAGAATAAGTATCCCAGTAAGTGAGAAAGAACGCATAAAAGATCTTGCAGCAGTGGAAGAACGTGTATCAACATTGTGCAGTTGAAGAGGACAATCGAGTTTCGTCGGTGTGTTAGCTAGTGCACCGAATTCACCCTCATCGAGGTCAGTTCAATTCACAACGCACTTTGATGCTTATTTTTGAGAAAACGGAAGCAGAAAGAATAATATGAAATTGATCGCCCAATCAAAAGCTGCATGTTTAAAGATCATTTCATTTAGTAATTTCAAACATCGATATATCAACCACCAGCAATCTTAAGCATATCACACAGATTGTTTCAGACGGCGAATTTAAAATGGTAGCGGCGACACCAGCGAGGCAAGAAGAATAAAATAGGAAAAGAAATAGAACTGATTTTAGAGAAAAAATTTCTTACAAAGATGTTGGCAGAATCAAAGGAGGAACTCGATCGGAGGTTCCGGTTGGATTATGCAGAGATAATTGGTTAGGTGTCTTTTCGATCACTCATATCGGCTTTATCTTCTGCTACGAGAGGAGTGCTCTTCGACTTTCGAGTGACGAAAGATGGAAAGAAGTTGATACTTAGTCCGCAATTGTGAATGTTTTTGCGCTATATTTTTTGGCCCTCTATAGGGCGGGAAGTTCAGGAAATTAAATACTTGTTCAAATTCGTGCTCCATTTGGGAAGTTGCAAAACAAAGACCAAAATAACATTTATTTTACGGTCAACTAACTAATATTTTTGCTTATTTTTGCCCCCAAAAAATATTTTTCTTATTTTGACTAAATACTAGACTAAAAATCACTTTTAAGATTAATATATCGTCATTTACAATTTGCAAACATGTTAACAATATTGCCTAGGCTAGCTTTTTTACTGAATATATAAATCATTCAATATTATTTTTCAAATATGTGATATTATTTATAAATCTATGTTACATTGTTCTTTTCTTTGATAATTCAGACCATTAGATTAAATTTTAAAAAAATTACAATAAGGACTAACTACACCTTGAAAATTACATCTATCTATACATACATACTTACATACATAGATATATATATAGAGAGAGAGATAGAGATTTAGGCTCACGTACAAACCACTATTTAAAATACAAATGTATGAACTCTTAATTGCCATTAGATTTAGAAGATTTAAGGGGTGAGATTAAAATAAATTTAGGTTGGGTATTTACTAAATATTTACCATTGATCAAATATTAATCTAATGGTTATGATTGGTTCCTATACATGTGTTTTAGAAATTGTTTGTATAGGACATTCACCCTATATATATATATATATATAAAAACAACACACAATAATATATATACTATATAATCAACCGATATTGTAAATTCCCACCTAAACCACCACCAATATCCCTTAGGAGGCGAATATAAGGGATTTGCATGCGTGTTTGATTAAAATTGTTATTGCACTTTAAAGTCATAATTAGTGAGCTAGCTAATAAAAAAAATTCAAATTCGTAATCACCAACATGACTTATCGATAGTACCTCTTCCTTGGAAAAGCAAGCTTCTCCCTCCTTACTCGGTGTTTAATTAATTTCTTTCAAATAGAAACATTTTTTTATCCAAAGATAGAAGAGAGTCAAGAAACTAGTAGCTAACTCATTGGTTTTGCAAAAGAGAGACCCAAAAATGCGTTCAATATAGGATAACAAGTGAGAGAAACAAAAGGGCTTGGTGGCAGGAAAAAAAAATGGCCAATTTAATTAAATGAATTAATTTTTTTTTCTTTTTTGCTATTGAATATCAGGGTTCAAATATTGTGCTAACGCTCGTGGAGGAAGAGAATATATTTTTTACGGTGAAAGTTTGGGAAGCAAGTGAAAGGATAAAGGGTTGAGAATAATAGGTTACCCTAGATTTGTTAGGAGAATTATCAAGTTCACTCTCAATCTTATTCTTCAAGGGGTGAAGAACAAGAAGAATTAGCATACTTGAAGATAGAACCCATTATGCCTGAAAATTCTTATGCTTCTAATGCTTTGTTAAGTAACTCTTACATGTAGTATATATGTTTGCAATAATTTCAAGCGATGTAATATCTTTGATGTACAAGATAACAACATTACAATAATTACAAATTTTCATGGAAGACAAGGCTATAAGATACAAAGTTGGATTACACATGTTAAAACTATGTATTACATATTTAGAGTTTGTGTGGCTTTGTTATTTTGTTTTATACTTTGTAATGCTTGTAAAATGTCATTGTAATTAATATGAATACGCTTGTGCAGTGCAAATGGGTTATTTTTATTAATAAGGCCAAGTATTACGGGCTTATTGTAACACCCCCATATTTCACCATTGAATTTTTTTTTTGAAATGTTGCGGAAGCTAAAAACACACCTAGGAAAATTAGGGTGCTATCGCCATACTTGACATAGGTTAGACGTCCGCCACCTATCCTATATTAGATACAAATCTAAAACCAACCTAGACATTTAAAATAATAGAGTGCACGAATAAAAAATTACATAAACAACTTAAAAGAGTTTTAACGTAGGAGGACATTAATGGTCCCCGACCAAATTGTTACAAAACACATGTAGATAGAAATACGGGGCTATAATAAAATAAGATTGGGATATGAAACCCAAATTAAAATCTTGGTCAGCCCCACCAAAAATCTCCGGATGTCCTTGCTCTCATGCCCTGAACAAACTAAGGTAGGCCCTTCATTGGTCATCCCCAAATACCTACACATGATCCTTTATTCATGGAAATGAAAATGTGATAGAGCAAATGGGCACATCAGTACGCTACGTATTGAGTAAGCCAAGTTTCTCCCTCAATTTAAGCATAAGTATACAAATTATACCACTGTACATGGATATAAAATACAGCGTAACTCGCGATAAGGGCATATATAAGGGTAAGAGAGCATAAGGACATGCTACTATGCATAAATCAAACAATACAAGATATATCATGCTTGGTTTCACATTATCGTTACATAGATACTCAAACCTATAATAGCAGATAAAGTACAAGCAACACTAGGGTTATTTCTAATTACTCAATCCTTTAGGCTAAACCATTTCCTTAGCCATATATGAGATAGGTCAATATTCCATCCATTCAATAGCCAATGGTTTATTTAAGTTATTTCCAAGTGTATAAATCCATTTTATCCCTTTTTGGTCATTCATATCATTGCTTCCATCCTTAACCAAGTATTAACCATTCACTTGGCCATCATTTATATTTTATCAACTAATTACTTATCATCCATATTTTATTATCATCTAGTGATAGATTATACACTACCCTATGGTCTTAAATACCATGGAAGTCTATCCAAATAAGGGACATAAAGTCCAGGTCAAAGCCAATCACCAAGTAGACATAAGTCCAAGCCAAAGCCAACTACCAAGTGGACATAAGTTTGGGCTAAAGCCAACTAATATGGACATAAGTCTAGGCTGAAGCCAACCACCCAGCTAATCAAATCATTTAGTATCGATACCCCTAGTACATCATTAGTGTCTAAAGTAGGTAAGGCACAGTGACCTCTTAGGATCTCGTCTGAAGGTACCAAAAATTCTCAAAGGCAAACTAACCCCTAGTAGCTAATTGAATATCGGGTAACCCAAACCCATACTCAACTTGATTTTCTTTTTCTTTATATGATTAGTATATTGTTTATAAGGATAAATTATCACACAAGGCCTATACAAAAGCAAGCAAGGTAATTTTCCATGTTTATTCTATGTCAATCCTTTTTCTTTCAATTTTCCCAACCATGTGGATTCAATTTATCCTTGTACCATATTTCTCATATCCATCTTATTATTTTTCTCAAGTCCATCATGAGTTTCATTACTCATTTCTGAATACCATCACTTATCATAAGTGGAATACCCATTTAGCTTTTATAACGCTCATAGACCAACAATCCATGATAAATCTATATTTTATCCCATTAATAATCATAGTATAGCCCCAAACACAACCTCAAAGCATAACCAAACCAAAAGGAAATAAACCATGTAAACTAGCTGAACCAGTCGATTAGTCTGGCCCAACTAGTTGATTGGTTGCACCAACTAGTCGATCCGTTTAGGTCAATCAGTCTATATTTTTCACTCAACTAGACCATACTTTTCCTCAAACCCATCAATTGATTTGGAAAAAATAGTCAACTATTTATAGACCATTTGATCAATTCTACCAAACTCGTCGATGTGTTTAAGCATAGAGCAAGACCAACGTCTCTACAAGCTTATGAATCGATGGGTTGGCTCAACCAGTTGGCTATTTTAGAAACCAATCAATTAGTTTGACCTAATTAGTTGATTGGTTTGCCTTAACACAACACCAAACCATCAAATTTCATGTAGATTCTTACACACAAATCATCCTTAACCTCATTAAAACATGTATCAATATAGTCTAACATATTTTCAACTAGATCAAGTTGCATTTCACAACATGGAATCATCATATCCTATTTTTACCACTTTTCATGATTTTTACTCAAATTATGCCATCTAACCATCCAAACCACTTACGTAGGCCATTACACTCATGCCAACATGCAAAAGTCAACTTAAAGTAACACATAACATGTAGGAATACTCGTTAATTTTAGAATCACAAAACACTTACTTGATGCAGGCAAAATACCTGTTTGAACCAAAATTTCAAACCGTGAACTTCTTAGCTTTTAAAACCTTAAAAACACAATCTCAAACTTAGAAATTACACCAAAACCTTATTAAAATTTTGAACTCAAAATAGAAGGAAAGAAGAACGTACCAACTTGACAAGGAAATGTTCAACTGAACCACTCAACCTTTTTCCTAAAATCTAACTCTTTCTTGCTTAATAATTGAACAAGAGAGAGCTAGAGATAGGATTAAAAGAATGTAAGAAAATTTGTTTCAAGGCTCAAAGTGTGGAAAGAGAGAAGGTGAATACAAAGACTTAGAGATTTTGGTGGTTGAAAGGAAAGGTGCATAAAAGGGATGATTGAGGCTATTTATAGCTAACCAATCGAAGGGAATCACAAAGTGTTCAGGAATCAACTCAAAATCTTACAAATTACCATTTGAATTTGAGATAAACTAAAGGATTTCATCCAATATATGCTTGTAACACCCCCAAAATTCACTACTGAAAAATTTCGTTATATTAAAAGATAATAGGGGAATCAGATAAATAAAATGTGAACTTTGGGAGTATTACCGCCACACTTAGTACCGGACCGGTTCACTCATACCGTTCCAGTACCAAGTGCTAAGGCTAAGAAAATGAAATACAATTCGAAAGACATTCAACATGCATAAATCAGAGTAAATTGCAAGAACTTCAACATATTTAAATCAGAGTAGCGCATCAAATCGTTTTCAGGAATAAAATCCACCAATGGTGGTTACTTTAACAACGTTAACATTTAAAACCAAGAATTTAAATGAGAAAGGGAAAAAGCCATGATACCGGAAAATTCCTTACTCTCCTTCCCGTAACCCACTTGAGTAGCACCTGAAAATACCTGCAAGGGCACTGCCCATTGAATAGGCAGGGGCCCCATAAAGGGAATCCCTTCAGTACTACGGTACTGAGTAACCCTTTAATACCACACTTAAAGACAGGCCTGCATACGGCACATAATGCAAGTCACGCACATAAATAATGAGAGGTGCATACGTAACAATAACACGTAACACAAGTTATAATTCACGATCGATATCTTTGGGCCTTAAGTCATGTCATAGTGTGAGATCAATACATTCGGGCCTTAAGCCATTATTCCATCATCATTCAATCAATGTCATATTTTATATCCATGTGAGTGCGAGAACCCCACTATTATAGCCGGTGGACCGGAAAGTATACACTCAGGGCAGAACGCCTCTGACCACTATTATTGCCGGTGGACCGGAAGATAAACACACAGGGCAGAACGCACCTGACCACTATTATTTGCCGGTGGACCGGTCTGGCCCCGACTCACATGGTGTTCCACTATAAGTGATTAGTATTTTTCCATAATTTTATTCACACACATAACCGATTTTATTGAGCTCGGGACCCCCACTATTATTGCCGGTAGACCGGAATACAGATAACTCATCATCCAGGGCACAACGCTCCTGGCCACTATTATAACCGGTGGACAGGGATATATAAAGAATCATCATCCAGGGCACAACGCTCCTGGCAACTATTATAACCGGTGGACCGGGATACATATAACTCATCATCCAGGGCACAACGCTCCTGGCCACAATTATAACCGGTGGACCGGTACTCAATATCATAATCATCTAGGCCCGGCTCATTAATATTTCACTTTCAATAATAGTATCTTTCCTTTCTTTAATCAGCACATCAATCATATTTATTTGCCTCGAATGGGAGATCGATAACCTGGGACACAAAGGTACACTGGTCGTACCGGTGCATATCAGCTACTCAGTACCCTTTAACCATGAACCTAAGGACACAAAGGTACCCTGGTCGTACTGGTGCATAAAGCTAACTCAGTACCCTACCGACAAGGACACCTAATCCATAAGTATGCATACCCCCTAACTAGGTCCGTAGAGCTAGGAAGAGTAAGATATAGGACCTGGCTGGGGCACAAAGGCACACCAGCAAATACCAGAATAATCGTGGACTAAACCACGTCCTTAGGGTAGCGACCCCTAAGGAGTCACCATTCCCGATCTCGAGGTCTTTCACTTTAAGTAATAGTGTCTTAATTAAGGTGATCACGAAAAACACGATAATCCGATACTTATTCACTTTCAATCGTTCTGATATCATTAATCGTTTCTTATTCAGATGATTATCCAGAATATCACAGAGAAACCATTAAGGCCATCCTAATTATCAAATACTCTTACTTGGCTAATCAGCATTATTTAATCATATTAATGTTCCACAATCTCAAAGACGTGTTAGGTACAAACTACTCATTTGCCCTTTACTTATATAATTGTTAAGTATCCATTCCTTACTTGATAAATTACCACATTACCCTTAAGGTTGCATAATTACCAAATTACCCCTTGTCCACTTTAGATTACCAAATTGTCTCCTACACTTTTTTGATCACCATTCACCCCTCATAATTACTACACTTATCATATTTCCCTTTTGGTTGGTCATATTACCAAATCGCCCTTCTCCTTTGTCATAATTACCAGTTTACCCCTTACAATTATTTTAATTGCCATTTACCCTTTTCAATTATCATAAATCCCAAATTAACCTTCCTCATAATTAATTTACCCTTCTTCATAATTATAATTACCAATTTTACCCTTCTCCATATTTAAAATTATCATAATGCCCTTTAATTGGTTAATTTACCGAATTACCCTTCTATAGCATCATACTTATCAAATTGCCCTTCTACAATCATAATTTAATTGCTAAATTATCTTTTGCCGTTATCATAATTACCAAGTTACCCTTTACTCCCAAGTTTACCATAATATCCTTTCATTTACAAAATTACCATTTTACCCCTTACATCCAATTTTACCATAATATCCTTTTATTTATGAAAATTACCACCATACATCTTTTACTTTACAAATTACTATTTTACCCTTTCACATCCAAGATTACCATCTTTATCTTTCCTTACATAATTACCATTTTGCCCTTCTTTTCCAATTTACCATATTACCCCTTTACTTATAAATTTCTGCTTCGCCATTCACTTATAAAATTTACCATATTACCCTTTACTTATGAAATTACGATTTTGCCCCTCTACCTCCAAAATTACCATAATGCCCTTTTTACTTGAACAATTACCATAATGCCCTCCTTCATCCAAAATTACTATTTTACCCCTACTTCCAAAATTACCATTTTACCCTTCTTTCTCACAACTTACAATTTTATCCTTTACTTATAAATTATCATTTAACCCCTTTATTTTAAAATACCAAATACCCTTTTACTTATAAAATTACCGAAATACCCTTTTCACTTATAAAATTTCCATCAACCCATTTATTCACCATTTTTATGAATTTACTAACACTACATAAAATAATGATATTAATACTTCATTTTTATCATCTAAGTCCACCAACTTGTCATTTTTCAACATAATACTCATTAGCAACTACACACATTGATTTATATACCTCATAAGCATAATTACTAAAATACCCTTAAACAATAACATCATTCATGCATTAACAACATGGTACATCATAAGCAAGTATTTAACATTTCTATCCATATTCCAACTCCTTCTTTATTTAACATACCTACATATGGCACAAAAGTTATCATACTTTTTCTTTTTAACAAACAATATAGGAAACCATAAACATATCATGCTAAGCATACAAAACATGCATAAAATCATACTAAACCCTAAATGTGCTAGCATGTGTTTTTCCATATATTTAAGGGAGGATTAACGGTTACCTTAATCCCGCAAAATATCAAATCTTACCAAGCATAATTAGCAACTCAACACCTAAAAATAATATCCATCATTATTGTTAGAAATAAGAAGTTAAAAAGGATAAAACTTTATAAAATTTAATTAGTAAAACACTTAACATAAAATACTATTATACCTTAAAAATTAGCTAAATGATTTCCAAAATCAAGGGGGAGCTCACGCTGCATGAGCAGCGTGAGTCTCATGCAAAAATAAGGGGTGGAAGGGTTCAAAGGGGGGTGAAGGAAGCAAAATCTATTATTTTCGGGTTAGGGTATTTAGGTTAGAAAAGAAGGTGGTTGGGGGAGGTTCTAAGGCAAGGGAATGGTACAGAAGTGAAGAGGGGGTGTAGGTGGAGGCAAAGGGTGGTTTCACGACGGCATAGGGTGGCGGAGACGGCGGCGGCAAGGCGGCGAAGTTGGCTGCCGAGGAGGGTCGAGGGAAAGGGGTTGTGAAGGAAGGAAAAGGAGAGGGAAAAATGGAGGGGTTCAAGGGCTGTTTTCGGCCAACTAATGGATGGCGGTTGTAGAGGGGGTTGCAGGGTGTCGAACGATGGGTTGGGTGGCGGCAGAGGTGGCCGGACGGCGGCGGAAGCGACGGTTGCAGGTGGCTCGGCGGTAAGGGGGAAAAGCTGGGAAGAAAAAGGAAAAGGAGGAGAAGGGAGGAAGTGTAGGGATCGAGGGGCGGCGTGGGGATGCAGGGTGGTAGTAGACGGTGGCAGAAGGCGGCGCAGGGCTAGGCTTGGTGGTTCAAGCGGCGGCGGGCGGCGGTGAGAAGAAAAAGGGGAAAAAAATGGAGGGAGAAGGAAGGAGAGAGGAGGGAGCTCAGGATGGGGATGATGGTTCGAAAATGAGGGGAATGAAAGGTTGGGGAGATGGAGAAAAAGAAGAGGGAGAAGAGAGGGGCAGGGATGGTCAGCGATCGGCACTGCAGGTGGCAGGTGGTGGTCAGGTGGTAGGGGAAAATTGGGACGAAGATGGAAAGGGAGAGAGGCACAGGAGTTGTGGTCCAGGGGCCGGTTTGGCTTAAAAAAAGAAAGAAAATGACGGGGGAGGAGAGAGAGGGAGAGGGAGGTAGGTGGCGGACGAGTTGCAGGTGGCGACATGCTCGACCATGGCAGAAGAAATGGTCAGGCGTGGGAGAAGGAAGAAAGGAGAAGAAGAAAGGGACGGGGCGGATGGACCGACGCAGAAAAAGAATGGAGCCGGCCGGTCCAGGGAGAAGAAAATAAAGAGGCGTTTGGGCTGGAGGACGGGCGTCCGCGAAGGAGAAGAGGGAGGAGGCGGGAGAGACGGGCCGAAGGCCCAATGCGCAGGGAGAAGGGAGAGCAGGTTGGGCGGGCGGACGGCCCAAGGGGGAGAAAAAGGAAAAGAGAAGAAAGAAGAAAAGGAGAAAAAGGAGAAGGAAAAGAAAAAGGAAAAATGGGAAAATAGGGGAAATAAGTTAAATTAATTTATAAAATCATAAAAACGTAATATTCTTGATAAATTATTTAATTTAATAATTTAATTCATTATAATCTAAAGTATTAATTTAAAAAGGATGAAGTGGTTAAAATGTTAGTTTGGAAAATTATTTAAATAAAATAATATGATAAATAACAAAATATTTATTTTTAATTTATTAAATACTTTTATCCAAATTTACATACTCTAAAATCTATAAAATAATTAAAATAAAAATCTTAAAGCAATTTTATTCCAAATAAAAGTAATTTATTAAAATATAGGTTTTCGAAAATTTTGGGGTATTACAATGCTAACCTATTCTCTAGAGGTCAAATGGTGTTTCTAGAGAATGTGGGTCAATTAGGACATAATTGTCATATAGAAGAGAAGTAATGAAAGGTCAGCGTGGAAGGAATCATCTGACTGCTCATAATTGTGCCTTGGATCAAAGCATTGATCCTAGAAATGTGCAGAGGAGAGAGGTGGAAGAAGATAATGCTGAGGTTATCTCTCCCCCACAATTGTCCTAATTGACCTTTAGATCAATTCGAGGCATTATTTTGGGGTAAATGTATCATGAAAATGGTTAGGAATCTCTCAGGTATAAATGGGCACGAGTTAGTAAGGTTCCATTTCAATGTAAGTATTTTTTAGAAAAATAAAGCTTAAAAAATATAGCTAACTCGACAAACCAGTCAATGGATTTAGGCCTACCAGTCGACTGTTCTAAAACCAATCTATTAGTTTACCTAATCAATCAATCAATTTAGTTGAGAAACCCCAATTTGCTAAAATGACAAACCACTCTATTGGTTTGCCTGAAAAACTTAATAAACTCCATTTTTTAATAAGATTTCAAATCAAACTTTGCCTCAAACCAAATCATAACATTAAATCATAATCAAATGTCCAGAAATTAGCAAAATTCTCATTCAAACATTTATAAAAAAAATATATGGTGTATTACACTTATTAATGAAAGGGCCTGCATGTGTACATGTATACGCACACACACGTGCACACACACACGCACTCACCCCCCTTGTACACTCGATTGATATATATGATATATGACATATGATAAGAATAAAAACTTTTGAATAGAGAGAATTAACACAAGAGTTTGTGTTGTTGTTCTTCTTCTTTAATTGAGATTCTTGGAGAGTTGTAGAGAGAGTTCTATTGATAAGTAGAAGGTTTCTCTTTAGAAGGTTAGTGATCTTAGATTAGATCTTAGCCACCATCCCACCAAAACATCAAAATCAAAACCAACATTTTTGTGTTCAAAGGAAAATTTTGAAGATTTTCAATACTTGAGGACCAAGAGAAAATTTTCTAGAATGTTGAAGATTATTAGTTGATGATCTTCCACATCACTATTAGCCTATACATTTCCATTACTGGGGTTGGCTCTCTACACAGGGTAGGGCAACTTGTTGTCCTCAACCACACAATATTATTTCCTTCCCTCTCCTCCTTTATTTTGCTCTTAGTATTATATTCTTTTCAGACATTAGAAATAATAATATAGCTTTATCACTTTTTCTCTCTCCTCTATTCTCCATAGTATTCTCTTACTACTGACTAATATTCAAATTTCCTAAGAACCCCTCAATTCATAAATCACATATAATAACAGGCATAATTTTAATACACTAAATTTTATCAAACCTTAATCCCGAGTAATTGGTATTTTTAAATTACCTTAATTCCTTAATTATAAATCTAATTGTAAGCCTAATTTTGGGTTATTAATATTTTAACTTGACCCCAACCCTATATGATTGTTAAAGTAATTTTTTCCTAATTTTCCTAATTTTAAATTTAAACTTCATCTAAATTCTAATCTTAAAAAATTATTTTTCCCTCTTCCCTCTTCCTTCACCCTTTTCCCTTTTTTCTTTTTTTTTTCTTTTCCCTTATCTTCATCCCAATTGCCTTTATTCCCCCTTACCTTTTTGGTCATTCAAAACTCTCCTTCACATAGATCCCTCTTTCCCTTCCAAGCCCCTACACTACTCTACCTCACCTACCCTATACCACCAGCCAAGCTAATTACCATCCTTCCCTAGACTTCTATCAAGAGAAAAACCATGCCAAACACCAAATCCCCTAAACCCCTGTACCTCAATTGTTCCTCCATATTTCACATACCTCAACCCCTCACTCTTATAAGTACCCCTCCCTTCTTACTTTATTTTTACAACCTATACAAGCTCTCCCCAAACTCCTTCTTTCTTCCCTCAACTCTTTTATGCTTATCTATTGTTTATCTGCCATTTTTTGTCCCTCAAACCTCTATATGATCTTTGTATCCTTATGCTAAAAACTAGCCACAACATGAGCCCCTCATGCTACTCAATCCTTGTTGTGTGACAAACTTACACTCAATACCCCTACCCACATGAGCAACTCACACAATCATCCTTTGATTTCACCATAACTGCTACAAACACACCACCTCATGCCACTCCACCTTAATGTACACCCCTCATGCTCTACCCCCTCAACGTGAGGAGCTCACGCAATCACCCCTAGTTGAGTGAGTCTCTCATGATGCATCTCCCATTGCTGCACCAAATTTTACTACAGCTAGTTCGAGCCTTGCACAACTTGGTTTGCTTCAATTTTTACTTTGTTTTTCAAATTCCTTTTATTTATATTTTCCTTATTTATTTTTTTAAGTTCTAATGACATATTATCCTTTATTCTTAGGTATTATTGGTGTTCTTGGAGGAAGAGTCTTAAGTTGTATGTGCTTAGAGATTAGAGATGCTAGCAATAATGATACATGTCATAACTAAGGTTTGTGTGTGCAATGTGCGTATCTGTATAAAATATCATGTTTAGTATTTTTATATGGATAATTTCATTTTGATAATGTTGTGTTATGACATGTTTTTTTTTGTATGATGAAAAAGTGACAAAAATGTGAAATTATGCAATTATGTATGTTGTTGGTTAAGTTTGGTTTTGCATGTCAAAAAGGTTGTCATGAATTATTGTCTAAATTGGGATAAATCATACATATATTTGTGGCCAAGTATTTTCATGATAATATGTATTGGATGTTGAAAACCATTCATACTAAGACTCGTAGTGTTTTTATGGAAATATGGGCATTTAGGCTATCTTAAGGGCATTTTGGTCAATATAGGAAAAAAAGGAAATCATTGGTATTTTAATGTGTTTAATGGTTTAAAATGTTATAAGTATATTATGTTGATCTTTTTGAGTAATTATGAATGGTCTAAGCCTAATAAAATGAGAAAATGTCTTAAATTGGGCAAAGTATCCCTAGAGGTGGAGTCATTATAACTATTGGATTTAGACTTCAACTTCAGATATGTTGTTAATATTAAAATTTTAGGAATGTGTACTAATTTGGTGGTTATATGAGTCTTATGGGAAAATATATGCCTAAATTAAAAAAAAGGGTTTTGTAGGGATTGTAAATAATAACCCTAGAAGTATACTATTATCGCATGTGTAAGGTGTTGAAGTTAGACCTTGATATTTAGATATATTTTCAATAATAAAATTTTAGGTATGGATACTATATTTAGTGATAAAATTCGTACTATAGAATAAGTTATGTTTATCTTGTGAGATTAGGGTTTCTTAGGTGAAATGTGGGATTTTTCCTTAGAGAACGCCCTAATGTTCATGTGATTGTGTTTTAAGTGGTTCAAATGGTTATTTGAAGTTGGATTATTATCCTTGAATATGTACATGTGTGACTATATAATGATATCATGATAAATTATAATGAACAAGATATTACTCACTTAAATTGAAAGATCATATGAGTTAGGGTAGGTTGTACCTATCTGTTCCATAAGATGAGAATAGTGTCCAAAATCCTTTTGGCCCATGACACGTTCCTACCTGCAAGTGCACGGGGTCAGAGTAGTAGTCAAGGTCGATCCCAAAAGGATTAGTGAATGACCACTAGGACAATGATAGAAATTAACTATGTCTAGACTACGAGATGATATGAAATAATAAATTGTAAGCTAAAATAACTAAATAAGCTAAAAATAAAGGAAAATAACACTAAAGTGACTCAAATAAATAGAAGAGCTAAGGTTCCCGTTCATCGCCCCCGATCCTCACATGTAATCGAAGATCACATCACAAAATAATTCAACAATCATAATCAATCATGCCAACAAGGATAGAAATTATTGTGCTTTCTCAAGCCACAACCACCCTATTACATATCTATGGCCCTAACTATCTCTAGCTTAGAGTCTAATGGAATGTAATGCATTAAAGTCTATAAAGTTTCCTCCTTTATTGTTGTAGAGGTCAAATCAATCGTCTCTCGACCTACAATTTAATCTCTCGTTGTGCTATTGGGTCTAATACTGGATTATCTCTCAATCTCACCTGTATTTCCCACACTAAAAATCAGAACCTGGCTGTGGTTCAAAAATTCGTCAATCAATCAATAACACAACACATACATTATGAATTGAATAAAAAAAAGGATGCAATAATTCAACACATTAGGATCGGGGAAAATTCCCCTTCACCTTAGCACAAGATCTAGCCCATCAAATTCATAGCAAGAATATTAAAAACAACAAGAGATTCCATAGATAGAGAAAAAATATTAGATAATACCCTTGATGTTCACAAATTCTTGCAAAAATTTAACTTCTTGAACCTCGGTATCTAATTTACAAGAGAGATCTTGATGAATTGGGGAAGAGGATAGAGAAGAGAGAAAAGAGAGGGAGTGGAGGCTGCCTCGAGATATTAGAATGAGAGTTTTTATATTACCGCCTCGTGGATCGCTAGGGTATTGGTAAATATGGGCTTCCTGTGTCAGTTTTGACAATGATACGTATTTTGACCATAACATTTTCATCTAACTCTGATTAAGCTGATTTTAGATGCGTTGGAAAGCTATTAAAAATATCTACAACTTTGATGTTGAAATCTTCTCCAAATTCAGACCTTTTCCTGTTCTAAATTTCACTTCTTTCAGGCCCATATACTTTAAATATGCATTCTTACTTTCATTTTATTCCAAAATTTACATTTTAGCTCTAAATCTCTTTCTACTTTAACTTTTGCTCCTCTTTGCTCCTTTTTTCTCCTTTCTTCTCCCTTTAAGCTTATTCTTTTTTTCATCCTTCATGATTTTTTTGTTGCTTGAGACCCTGCAAATTTTTACAACACAAAGGCGGTAACAAGAACAAAAAAGGGAGAATTCCGACTGAAATTAAAGGTAAAAACTCTTATAAACCTTAGGAATAAGATGTAAAAGTCACACTTATCAGCCCACGGTTATACCAATCTATTCCATTAGATGAGAAAAGTGGACATAAGAATTTTTTCCTTGAGGTTATATATTATTGATATCACTCCACCCGTTGTGAATAGTGGAGTCATGAAGTCAATGTAAATAAGAAATGGATTGTGGCCATACTTAATTATGGGATTTAGATTTAGTTCTTCTCTTGCATAATATCATATTTAATCATTATGTATGCTTATGCTTCCTTATGATTTTATGTATTTTATGTAACCTTGATATGTCTCCATTATTACCTTACTCAATACATAGCACATTGACAATTCTTTCATGGATGATACTCATTTCCACAAGCAGATAACCTGGGCAATTTTATACAAGTCACTAAGGACCCCCTAGATGATTTTGTTACTTATTATGCCTTTCTTGGGAAGGAGTGAACTTTCTTTTATACTTAAGGTATTGGGAACATAGATTCATATTATCTAGATCTTAGATTTGGTTAGATACCTTTTGAGACTCTTAGTTTTAGCGTATTCATTTTATATTATTTTAGATATTATACTCTGAGTTAACCTCCAAACACTTGTTTAAATTTATGAATTTATCTCATTATCTGTTGATGCAAGATCATGGCCTTATTCATTTCCAAACATGGTTTTGAGACATGTTTGAGGAGTTTCTTTGAGTTCTTGGAAGTGCCAAATTCAAACAAGACACTTTCTTGAATTTCAAAGCATAAGTTGCGTTTTATGCAATTTCAAGCAACCAAACAAGACCTTAATGACATGGCAGCTATGGGATGAGTCAACCTATGTTTTGATGACACGTTTTACGTTATGCCACGTCATCATCATGACAAGTGGAAGCTGCTCGAACAAGCGCCACACGTGGAGTAATGTAAACTAGGGTTTTCTTTGTTAAGGTTGTGATTTTATGTAACTAACTAGTTCATAAGGCAACGATTTTTATATGATGTATTGCCATATCATTTAAGTGTAATTACAGGTTGTAATTAGCTATAATAAAAAGCTAGAAAGTTGAGTTTATGGCCTATAAATAAGGGTCTTCTCATGTGTAAAAGGGAGAGTTTTGAGTTGAAAAAAAATATCTCCTTTGAGAGAGTTTAAACCTTCCAATTCTATGTGAGTTGAAAGTGGCCATTGTTAAGGATTCTTTGTGTGTTCCTTTTCTTTGGTTTTTAATCCTATGAAGATTCTTTGTGCTTTCTTCATTTGATTCGTATCAAAGGGTTCATCTTTGTGAGTTCTCTTTGAGATCCATTTAAACATTATCTATGTGAGGTGTTTAAGTGTTACATTTGTTGCATTTTATCCTACCTTATTCATCCACCATCATACTACATGAACATCATCATCCATCACCTTTCTTGAGTGGAATTTGTGTGGGTGTTACATATCATCTGTTTTACCATGTTTTAAGTTTTTAACTATTTTGCCTTGTATTTGATGTAAGGATAGTATAGTAAGCTAAACTTATATCAAGTACAATGGTAATGACAACTTATATTGTTATTATTATTCCACTAAAAAAATTAGTAGTAAATTTTGGGGGTGTTACTGTTGTCTATGAGAAACTCTTACATATAGATATATATATCCTAATCAACTTGAGCATAGTAATAGTGATCTTCCTAGTGAAGAACATCTAGTAACTATTACTCAACTCCAAGCAGCTAATGTTGAGCTTCGTACTTCTATTCTAGAAATAGTATTTGGCATGTTGGCTTCTATTACTTATACCCTCGGGTAGTTACCCCATCATAAGGGTTAGTCTTAGCATGATCAACTTTAATAATGTTGTAATACCCCAAATTGAGGGGAGTGTTATAAGAATTGATTTGGCTACTTATATCAACATGGTATACCATCCTTTTGGTGATTCCGTCCTAAGAACTCCACAGTTAAGCGTGCTGGCCGTGGAGTAAGTTTAGGATGGGTGACCTTCTGGGAAGTTCTGAAAATTTCTCGGAAAGTGCGTGAGTGAGGACAAAGTGCACTGAAAGGACTCGTGTTGATCTGTGGGGCTAGCCAATCAATCTGAAAGCACTCCAAGGTAGCCCCCGTGTGGTCGTGTCGACTCGAGGTGTTACAAATGGTATCAGAGCAAAACCGCGACCGTGAGCTGAACTTGGATGAGCCAGTTAGCCACCTAGCGGGACGATTCTTGGAATAAACTGTATTGAGACAGTCATTGGTTGAGTCGCAACGAGGACGTTGCATTCTTTGAGTGGGGGTGAATGTAATACCCCAAATTGAGGGGAGTGTTATAAGAATTGATTTGGCTACTTATATCAACATGGTATACCATCCTTTTGGTGATTCCGTCCTAAAAACTCCACAGTTAAGCGTGCTGGCCGTGGAGCAATTTTAGGATGGGTGACCTTCTGGGAAGTTCTGAAAATTTCTCGGAAAGTGCGTGAGTGAGGACAAAGTGCACTGAAAGGACTCGTGTTGATCTGTGGGGCTAGCCAATCAATCTGAAAGCACTCCAAGGTAGCCCCCGTGTGGTCGTGTCGACTCGGGGTGTTACAAATGTACTCCTCAATAAACTTTGGTGGAGGAGATTGATCTTCCTAAAAGAGATCCAAGAAATAGGCTTTATAGTGTCGTCTTTTAAGAAGAAGAGGTAAAATCTGTTAAAGATATCCAAGGTAAAAGGATTATAAGTGATAGATTATGGGATTCCCTTATCCTTTCAAGGTTGAGCAAGTAGTAAAGGTGTAAGAGTTCAAGCAATGAGGCAACAAACACAAATATGAAGTAGATTGACACTGAAATAGAAGACCTGATGTTTGCTAAACTAATAGAGATGAATAATATATTCAAAGATAAGATGTATGCCAGACTAGTAGAGGCAAAGAGGATTTGATCAGTCAAATGATAGACAAAATAGTGCAAGAGGCATTACAATCCATGAAAGAGAAGAATGATAATACTTGTGGTTTTATCTACCTAACACCTTTCATGAAAGTCATATTCAAAACACCAACACAAAGAATGATAATCTTAAATTTTGAATTATTTGATGGCTCCACTAATTTTGAGGACTACTTGAATGTATTCAAGAATTCTATGTTGTTATACTAGGCACTAGAAGAGATGTTATGCAAAGCATTTTTGAGCACTTTAAAGGGGGCGACATTAAGATAGGTTGGGAAGTTAAGAGCCAGATCAATAAATTATTTCTCGTAACTTGCGATGGCTTTTGTTGAGCAGTTCAATATATGATAATGGCCTAAAAAGGATTATTCTTCATTGACGTGGTTTTCTTAAGGACCATCGAAATCTATTCATTCATTTTTTTTAATATATTTGATAAAGATGTTCGATAGATCAATGAGTTGGACAATGGTATTGCTAGGTCTTCCCTCCTTAGATTGCTGACTGATAAAGAGTTAGTGGAGAATTTATACTTTGCCAAACCATAATGCCCCATAAATTTTAATAATAATAATAATAACAACAACAATAATAATAATGAATACAAAAAATAAGGGTATGTGATTACATATGAATATATATAACATAGGTGATTAGTTGTTTGTTGGTTTTTCTTTATATAATTATAAGATATTTTGTCTATTCAATGGGACTCATTAATTAATAGGCATTGATTAACTTAATTACTTTATACTAGCCACATATCTCTAATAAATTAGAAAGATCTAGATATTACCTAAGTGAAAAGAGAAAACAAAAACTCTGCTTTTGTAACCCCAATAGCTACACACCTATAAATACTCTACTAAGTATTGGCAAACATCACACAAGCTAAACTCACGGAAGTTTATACTAAGAGTGATTGAGTAACAAGGAAAAACATTACAATTTATAATACAATGGCAGTAGGGTTAGTAGCTTTGAGTAGAATAAAAGAGAGGTAACATCAAATCCTCATCTAATCCTAAGTCATACATATTCTAATCTCTTTTTTTCTTACTGGCTAAGTCGACATCGGATATTAGCCATTATTAAAGTAGTGTAATGTTATCATCTTTCTATTTTTTTTTCTCTTTCTTTTCTTTCACCTACATTAGTAATAATGGACCGAGTATGCTACTACCAATGATTAATTGTAATACCCTAAAAATTTATAACCTAGAATTTGATAATTAACATTTATTTGGGATAATTTAATTTTAAATTAATTAATTTAATTATTTTTTGGAATTTTTGGTTTATAAAAATGGATATGATTATTTAATAAATTAAAATAAATATTTTATTATTTTATCATACTTATTTTATTTAAATAATTTTCCAAACCCATATTTTACTAAAATTACCCTTTTAATTTAATATCTTAAATTTTAATTAAATACCCTTATTCCAAAAAATATTTTAATTCTATTTTTCCCTCTTTTTCTTTTCCTCCTTACCATCGCAAGGTATATGCCTAATACCCTTACACCCTATACCCTCCACCTAACCTGACTTGATAGGCCTCCTCTCCCTCTCATTTTCTTCTTCTCTTACTCAAGCTCTCCTTTTCCTTATAGACCTCCCCTCTCTTCTCAATTATTCCCTTCTCTTCTCCTCCCTTATTTTTGCTCTACCACCCTCAACCACCACCTCTACCATCTGACTGACCACTATAGCCACCCCTGGCACCCCTTGCTACCTCCCTACACCAGCCAATAACCTCCACTCACCCCTATAACTACCCTTCCCCTCCTTTCCTTTTCTTTTCTCCTTCTTAGCCTCCACCCTGCACCACCACTGTGCGTTGTCGTTCCCTCTCTTCTACCGCCTCCACAACTACCCCTCTACCCCTTGACACCTCCTCTACTACCACCCTTACTTCCTTAACCGAAATTCCCCTACACCACCATAGCCAACAACCTTCGACCCCAACCACCACCTACATCTCTACTCCCTCCCCACACCCAGCCACCACCTTCACTCCCTTCCATAAGCCCTCAACTCAACCCCCAAAACCCTTAACCGAACCAACCTTCTCCCTTT
This sequence comes from Tamarix chinensis, assembly GCA_030549775.1. NCBI lineage: Eukaryota > Viridiplantae > Streptophyta > Magnoliopsida > Caryophyllales > Tamaricaceae > Tamarix > Tamarix chinensis. The sequence continues at coordinate 55,445,408 of CM060177.1, read as the reverse complement.
CTCCCATCCCTCTTCAACTCTTTTTCTTCATTTCATGCATGCAGCTCACTTTGCTCATGCGCGTGTGAGTCCTAATGCTTATGATTGGTAAGTTTTGGTTAATTTTTTAGGTATACAAATAGTTAGTATTAATATGTATTAATTAAAATTTTGGATAAAAATTTATTCTTTAACTTTCTATCACTAATATGCTAATTTTTATATTATTTTTAGGTATTAATTTTTACTAATCAAAGCTCAAACCTTTAACTGGGGTACCGATAATGTTTAATTATTGTTGGAGATAAGATAACCATTATACCCTACCAAAATGTGTGGATATACGTATGCTAGCACATTAGAATTTTTAATATGTTTATGTACATGATGTATGATGTTAAGAATAATCTAATTTGTAGCATATGTTGGTTGTTGAAATGAAAAGCTTGTTAATTTATGTGTCACATTTAGAAGTGATAGTTAAGGAAGGAGCCTTATTGTTAAGCATAATATTAAATGCATATATATGATACGATAAGCTAATATGGCCATATATTATGTTAATATAAGCCCTAGGGGGCATTTTAGTAAAAAAAAATTGTACAAAAGGTGTGGCCTAAATAAGTTTATATACGGTAGGTGCTAATGAGTATTTATAATAAATAATAATAGTTGGTGGTGTTAGATGATGTATATGAACCATGGATGCTAATGTGTTATGTGGTAAGGGTATTTTAGTAAATTTGGCATAATAGGGGTGAATTAGTAATTTATAAGAATAAAGGGGTAACATGATAATTTAATAAGTAAGAAGGGTATTTTGGTAATTTGGCATAAAGGAAGGGTAACTTGATAATTTAGGGAATAAAAGGGGTAAAATGGTAAATTAGTAAGTAACAAGTGTAATTTGGTAATTTTGGCATAAATGAAGGATAACTTGGTAATTTCGTGAGGAAAAGGGGTAAAATGGTAATTTAATAAGTTAGAAGGGTATTTTATTAATTTGGTATAAGGGAAGGATAACTTGGTAATTTTATGAGTAAGAGGAGTAAAATGATAATTTAAAAAGTAAGAAGGGTAGTTTGGTAATTTGGTACAAGGGAAGGATGTAATCCCCTGAATTTTTAAAAGCCTATATTTTAATAAATAAATTTTATTTTGAATAAATTTGCCTTTAAATCCTTTAATTTAATTATTTTATGGATTTTTGCACTTATAAAATTTATTATAAATATTTAATAAATTAAAATAAATATTTTGTTATTTATCATACTCTTGTTATTTAAATAATTTCCCAAATTATTATTTTATTAAAATTTTCCCTTTTAAATCCTTATATTTTAACTATATTAAATTAAATTATTAAATCAATTTATTACCCAAAATTATTCTATTTTATTATTTTATCAATTAAATTATTTTATTCAATTTTCCCTTTTCTTTTCCTTTTTTTTCCCTTTCTCTTTCTTCTTTTTTCTCTTTTCCTTATATCTCCTTTTCTTCCTTGGGCTGCTGGTGGCCTACCTTCCTCTCCCTAGCGCGCTGGGCCGTAGGCCCAGTCTTCCCCTGCCGTTCCCGTGTCGCTCGGCCGCCCTCTTTCTTTCTTCCTTTCTTGCCTGACCGGACCGTCCCACTCCTTTCCTTCGACTCTTTCTTCTTCTTATTCTTCTTCTTTCTTTCTTCTTCCTCTTTCCTTGGCGATAATCCCGGCCACCCTCCACCATTTTCGCCGCCCAACCTGCAGCTCCTTCTCCCTCGTTGACCTCCCTTATCTCTCTCTCTCTCTCTTTTTCTCTCTCCCTCGCGTCGTTTTCTCTGCCCATTCCGATCCCACCATCCCTGTCTCCCTCTCCCTTTCCCTACCATTTCCCTACCCCTTCTCCATTTCCCTACCACCTACAGCCACCCCTCGAGATCCCTGTCTCCTACCTTCTCTTCCTCTTCTATTTATTGCTCCTTCTCTGCCCGTTCTGCGTCTTTTCCCGAACTCCCCGACCCTCTCTTCTTTCCTTTCTTCTCCTCCCCTCTCTCCCCCTGTTTTTGTTTCGTCGCCAATATCTGCCGCTGCCGCTGCCTCAACCACCACCTGAACCACCTCCTGCCACCCTCTACCTCACCCTCGAGCAATCACAACCCCCATCAAGCCACCCCGCAGCCCCTTCTTCCTCCTTTCCTCTTTTTCTCTTATCTCCCTCCCTTCTCGGCAACCACCCTGCACCACCATATTCTACCGCCGTTCCACCGTTTCTCGCTGCCACCTAAGCCACCGAATTACTCCCTGCAACCCCCTACTACCACCCCCAATCCTATCTTCTCTCGACACCACCCAAGCTTCATTTTTCTCTCCCCAAAGGCCTTCATTTTTCCTCCCCATTTTCCTTCCTCACCAACCTTCCATTTTGACCCCTCCTCAGCCGCCACCTTTGCAGCCCCGCTGCCGTCATCTCCGCCGCCCTTAGCCACCTTCAACCCATCCCCAACCACCACCTACACCCCCTATACACTTCTGCACCATTCCCTTGCCCCAAATCCTTCCCCACCATGTCCATTTCTTAGCCCCAAACCACCAACCAGAAAATGCCCATTTCCCCCTATTTCCACCACCTTCGTGTCCCTCATTGTTCTTTCTCTGCATGCAGCTCATGCTACATGAGCAGGATGAGCTGATGCCCTCTTTGATTTAGTTGTTTAATACTTTTTAAGGTATAATAATATTTTAGTTTAATTATTTGATTAATTAAGTGTTATAAGCCTTATAATTTGGTTTTTATCTTTTCTAATCTAATAAGTCTTGAATTATTTTTAGGTATTTGCTTTGATAAATCAAGCTTGAACCGGAATACCGGCAAGGTTCATTTTTACGAAAATCGAGGTAATTGTTAAATCCCGCTTAAACGCATGGATTAACATATGTTAGCACATTATGATTTTTAATATATTATTATGCTTGGTTTGTGTTGTTTAATACGATATATGTGGTTCTTGTGTTGATTGATGAAAAGGAAGCATGATAGATTGTTGCTATGTATGGAAATATTATTTAAGGTAATAATTTGGTTGTTAAGGAAAATGTTAAGTATTATCCATGTTGTTTTATGCTATTGTGATTTTTAATACATGTTTAATATTTTGTGAGCCTTAGGGGATTTTACTAATGTATCTTGTACAAGAATATGGCCTAATATATATATGGGTGCTAATAATGTTATATTAATTACAAGAGTTGTGGATGAGGTATTAAAGTTAATATTTTATGTAGTAATAATAATAATTTAATATAAGGGGTGTGCTAAGGGTAAAAAGGTAATTCCTAATTAAAAAGGGGTATTTTGGTAATTTTGGAGGCAAGGGTAAAATGGTAAATTTGTTAATAAAAGGATAAAATGGTAATTTTGTGAATAAAGGGTAAAATAGTAATTTTGTGATTAAAAGGGAAAATTAGTAATTTTGTAATAAAATGGCAAATTGGTAATTTTGTAATAAAAGGGCAATTTGGTAATTTTGTAATAAAAGGGTAATTTGGTAATTTTGTAATAAAAGGGCAATTTGATAATTTTGTAATAAAGGGGCAAATTAGTAATTTTATAACAAAAGGGCAAAATGGTAATTTTGTAAATAAAAGGGATAAAAGTAGAAATTAGAAAGGAGTAACTTGATAATTATAATAAGAGAGAAGGGTAAAATGGTAAATATGAGGGGCAATTTGGTAATTTAACCAACTAAAGGGGTAATTTGGTAATTAGGATAATGAACGGGGGTAATTTGGTAATTTGACCAACTAATGGGTGATTTGTTAATTATAATAAAGGAAATGGATAAATTGATAATCTAACCAACTAAATGGGAAATATATTAAGTGTAACGATTATAAAGGGCGTTTAGTGGCCTAATTTATGTGAAAGATAGCTCAGTAACCTAAACTGAGTGAGGGTGTAGCTAAAGTCGAATATGTGCTATATGTCCTACATGCCTTGGATGCCCTATATAATTTTTATGTTGAGTTCTACATGTTATTATCTTAATTGTTTCACGTGTGGCATGGCTTGGAACCAAGGTGTGTTCATGTGCCCCTTTTGGTATGTGATGATATGGATATGCTATATTTTATGGTGTGATGTGATGTGGCCCTTAGGGACATGCATGCTAGGATAATTAATGTGGTAATTGGAGATGGAGGCATGAAAAAGAGTAATGAGAGAGAAAGATAACCAAGGGGAAGTAAGTTGGCTAATGTAGGTATGGGAGGAACTAGGTTTGTATGGAATGATTAGAGTCCGCATGGGGGCAAACTTTACATATGGAAGGTTGCCTCGGGGCGTGAGGAAGATATTAGAAGTGTCGTTTGGGTGTCTGGGGACTTCGGGCGGAAAATAGTACGTGGGAGCGTAGGAGACTAATCTAGGGTTGGGAGGAAACCCTAATGTGAGAGGGTGGAAAAAGAAAAAGAAAATAATAAAAGTAAAAGAGAATGAGTGGGGTAGAAAGTGAGGGTTGGATCTAAGGGTCGTGATGTGTGGGGTGTTGAAATAGTTGGGATGTGTACGACAGAGAAGGATGGGCCACATAGGCTCGAGTTAGGGTTTTTGGAGAAAACTGAGTTAGGAGGTGCAGAAGTCTCAAGATATGGGATGGGCCCTCTTGGGAGGATAAGTGTGGATATAGTTAGTCATGCATATCAAGGGTGGAATACTTTCGAATAAGATACGTTTAAGACACTAATCACTTAAAGAGGAAGATGCTGAGCCGGGCCCAGACCGGTCCACCGGCGAATAATAGTGGCTAGGAGCAGGGGTGCCCTAGAGACCGAACCACCGGCGAATAATAGTGGCTAGGAGTGTTTTGCCCTGTATATATTTCTGGTCCACCAGCTATAATAGTGGGGGATTATATGCTCAGCAAACCAAACGTAAAATCGATAAGACATAGGGAAGATACTAATCACTTATAGTGGAACACCTTGTGAGTCGGGGCCAGATCGGTCCACCGGCGAATAATAGTGGCCAGGAGCATTCTGCCCCGGATACCGATCCACAGGTGAATAATAGTGGCCAAGAGCGTTCTGCCCTTATGTATTTCCGGTCCACCGGCTATAATAGTGGGGTTCCCGCACTCACATGGACTTTTAAAATCTGAGATGATTGATTAAGGATGGACTAATGGCCTTAAGGCCCTAAAAGTATCGATTACTCATTATGGCTTATTAATATTTGGTTGACTTGTTAAGTATGTGAATGTACGAAAGTGAATGTTACGTATATGCTATTAATATCTGATCGAATTGTTGGATGTGTGAATAAATGGACCCGAATATCATGTTTACACCTATGGTTATGTACGAATACAATAGTATTTCATGTGTTACATTGCGTGCCTATTTTTAAGTGCGTTTTTAAAGGGTTACTCAGTACCGTAGTACTGAAGGGTTCCCTTCGTGGGGCCCCTGCCTATTCAATGGGCAATACCCCTTGCAGGTCGTATTCAGGGGCTATTTAAGCCGGCTTTTGGGAAAGAGCGTAAGGTACTATCCGGTAAATTCTAGGGTTTTAATCCATCTCTTTTAATTTCAATATATTTGTTATTTTGTAACCATTGTTGTTGGATTTTACTCTCGTAAATTATTTACTGCGCTTCTCTGATTTATGTGTGCTTAAGTTTCTCGTAAATTTGTATTTTACCTTTTTAGCCTTAGCACTTGGTACTGGAACAGTAGGAGTGAACCGTTCTGGTACTAAGTGTGGCGGTAATATCCCCAAAGTTCACGGTTTATTAATTTACTTCCGCTAATTTTCTTTTAATTAACGAAATTTTTCAGTAGTGAATTTTGGGGGTGTTACAAAGGATAACTTAGTAATTTTGTGATTAAGAGGGGTACTATGGTAATTTAATAATTAAAAAGGGTATTTTGGTAATTTGGCATGATAAAGGGGCAATTCGGTAATTTTAATAAGTAAGAAGGGCAAATTGGTAATTTTAATAAGTATAAAGGGTAATTTGGTAATTTAATAAACATGAAGGGTAATCTAGTAATTTTAACATGTAAAAGGGCAGTTTGGTAATTTAACCAATTGGAAGGATAATTTGGTAACTTAACAATTATGAGAGGTAAAGTTGGTAAGTTAATAAATATGGAGGATAAATTGATAGTTTAACAAGTACAAAAGATATTTTGGTAATTATACAAGCATGAAGAGTAATATGGTAATTTGACAAGTAAAAAGGGGTAACTTGGTAACTTTACAAACAAGAGGAGTATTTCAGTAATTTTGTAAGTATGAAGGGAAAATTCGATAAATTGCAAATAGCATGTTGATGGATTAAATACGCCTCCGTAATAAGACATAAGTAATATTAAATAACAGGATAATGGTATTTTGATAAATCAGTGAATATCACAAGAATGTGGCATGACATAGGGTTGAATGGATAATTAAGGATGTGATATGGTGTTTATCTCATATTCATGCAAGAGGTGCCTTAATTATTAATTATGCATGGAAATGTGTATTGGATGTGATAGAAGTACATGTATAGGGTTTAAGTGTTCCATGATCATTTGATGTAGACTACCAAACTCTAATACCATATTATGATTATGATATGATAACCCTTTATTGCATATGAATAAGTGAAAATGAATTCTGAAATGGAAATGGGTGATAAAAAGATAACCTTAGTGGTTTATTTAAGTTAACATGGATAACCATATGAATAAGGATTACTTAATAATAATATAAACAAATGGAAATGATTAAGTATGTGGTGTTTATGTTTCTCGTGGTTACCTTAATTAAGACACTAATAATTAAAGTGGAAGACCTTAAGATTAGGAATGGTGACTCTTTAGGGGTCGCTACTCTAAATACGTGGTTTAGCCCACAATTATTTTGGTATTTGCTGGTGTGCCTTAGTGCCCTAGCTAGGACTTATATCCTACTCTATCTAGCTATGCATACTTATGGATTAGGTGTCCTTGTCGGTAGGGTATAGTGTCCTTGTGCACCAGTGCGATCAAGGTACATTTCTGTCCCTAGGTTGATGGTTGGAGAGTATTGTGTTGCTCATATGCGCCAGTATGACCGGTGTACCTTTGTGTCTTCAGGTTCCTGATCTCCCCCTCAAGTTAAATAAATGGACTTGTTATGCTAATTAAATGGAAAACATTAATCATGAAAAGTGAAACGTTATTGAGCAGGACTCAGATAGATTATATCATGTGTATTAAAATACCCCAAAATCCTAATTTAGGAAATTATGGCAAAATAAGGATTTATTGGGGAAATTTATTAAAATAAGAGAAAGTAATTAAGGCAAAATCAAGAGGAAAATAAGAAATAATTTAATTGAAAAAAATTAGGTTGTTTTGCTAATTAAAATGGAATTGAGGAAAAATCATTCAAAATTCCTAAATTAATATAAAAAGGGATTTTTTTTATTTTATTAAATATTATTATTTTAAATTTAAAAATACCAAATTGTTCTAAATACCCCAATCCATCTATTTTTTCTTTTTCCCCTTTTCCTTTTTTTTTTCTTTTTTCTTTACTTCCTCTCCTTTCTTCATTTCTTTTTCCCTTCCTCCCCCGTTTTGGGCTAGCCTATCCTCACGGCCCAAACCTCCCTCCTTCTCTTCTTTTCCCCCCGCACGGCCCAAGGCCCGCGTCCCTTTCCCCTGCCCGTCGCCAGGCGCCTTGTCTGCCCTCCTTTTTCTTTCTTTCTTTTTCCCCTGGGCCAGCTGGTCCCCTTCTTTCCCCTTTCCTTCTTCCCTAACCCTTCTCCTTCCCTGATCTTCTTCCCCCGCTCCTTCCCCATGTAGGCATGCAGCTTTTACAACACAGTACGCCAGCCTACCTCCTCCCCTCTCTTCCCCGCCGATCCCTCTCCTTTATCGAACCAATTCGCCTCTCTCTCTCTCTCTTCTCATATGTGCCCCTCTCTCCCTTCCTTTCTCCCTTCCCGAGCTGACAGGACTTACAACTTTACAGGCTTGTACCGACCGTGCACCGTCGGTCGGCGACCTTCCACACGTGCCATCCTCTTCCTCTCTTCCCCCTTTGTCGTTTTCCCCCTTCAATGGCCTATAAATACCCTTCAACCGCCCCCCCAATTCAATCTTTTTTCACTGCCTAAAATTTCCTCCCCTTTGTTGTGCTGCCACTTGTTCAACTATCCACCTCGTCGCCACTACCCAACACCGCCACCCTAAACACTCCTTGCACCACCCTCCACCTAACTACACTCACCGCCCTTGATTCTCCCTGCATGAGTCGCCTTGGCTGTGCAAAGTTAGCTCCTCGATTAACTCCTTCTCACCCACCTCCGCCCTTCGCGCCGCCGTCCGCTGCCATTCTTGTCGCAACCACCACTCTCTCTACCCCCCAAAACCACTAGGAGAACCTCCTCTACCTCCCCTACCTTCCTTTCCTTCTCCCTTCCTCCCTCTCCACCAACTTCGGCCACCACACCCATCATCGCCGTGTCACCCCTTTGGCTGCATCACCACCATCATTTCAGCCCTCTCAGCCTAGGGCATCCTCCACCACCTCAATCACCCTCACGTTTCCCCTCTTCTATCCTAAATAACCACCTTTCCACCCCCTCTTCTCCCTCCACCGTTGTCGGCGCCGCCGGTGCCACCTAGTCACCACCATCCCTAGGTGGTACCCTAACCCCCTCAACCCTTAAACCCTATTTATACAAATGTTATCTTTTTTATTAGTAATTATATTATTACTACTACTACTACTATTATTATTATTATTATCACTATCACTATTTTTATACTTGGCCATATTATCACTAAAGTTACCAATATTATGATTATTAGTACCCTTGCTTGTATTATTCTTAAGATTATAACTATTATTGATATCATCATCATCATTATTATTACTACTACTACTACTACTACTACTACTACTACTACTACTACTACTACTACTATTATTACTTTGCCTTTATTATTAATATTACCTATACCACTAATATTACTATCATTGCTAGTATTATTATTATTAGTATCATTTTGTCACTACTTTAGTATTACTAATATCATTATTATTTTTAATAAGATTTGGGTGGTTATTAGTATTATCACTACAATAATTATTATTATTAGTAATATTAAGCCATCATCTTTAGTAATATAAATATTGCTATAAGTACTTTAACATAAACCTATGTACCTCCTAAGACTTATTTTGACTAGTAATATCATAGTTAACTACCTTAAGAATAAAAACCCTACTTTTACTTATAAAACTACTATTAATATTAGTAACCCTAATAATAGGCTAGGATAAGGGTAAGGTAGGAAATGATATTGATTTTGGTTAGAGGAAAATTAACCCTTAGTTTTTCCCTCTTATAGGTGAATCTAGTCAAAACTCTAAGGACGTGTAGGAGCATGCTCCAAGACTGGTGTCATGTTAGGTAATGATGTAGCTAAGAACCTCTATGTGTGTGTTATGTGCCTTGTATGCCATATGTTATGTTATGTTGTGTACTTTGTGATTATTATGATTGTTTACTTTTAGCGTAGCTTAGAGTTAACTCTAAGTGTTTAGAAGGTTGCTTGAGTTCCAAAGTCGATGGCTCCTCAATAGATGGTTTTAAATTTGGGACTTTGTCTCTCTCTAATCCTCGTAAAGGGACTAATTTGTTTCTCTCATAAGGTGGAATGGCTCTTAGGTACTGAATTAACTCTTTGACTAATTCTTTTTCTTCATTTCTTTAGTATTGTACCAATAATTTCTCTAAAGGATCTTGTACAACAACTACTTGAAAAAAATATATTAATCACTTCATTCAATACATCAATGTTATAGCAAGTGTCATCCTCAGAACGGTATTTCATGCTTTTAAAAACATTGAATGTAACTTCCTCACATTGCAATCAAAGAATCAACATACCTTCTTGGGCATCAATTAGAGTTTTACATATACCTAGAAATGGTCTACCGAGAATAAAAGGAATTATTTGATCCTCTTACATGTCAAGCACAGTAAAATAAATAGGAAATATAAATTTATCCACTTTTACCAAAACATCCTCTATTACACCCCTGTGATACTTAATAGATCTATCATCCAACTATAAAGACATATTAGTGGGTTTTGGCTCTCATAAACCCAAATGTTTTAAAATTGAGGAAGTCATCAAATTTCTGCTAACACCTAAGTCATATAGCACTTTATCAAATTTCAAAATTTTCAATCATATAAAGAATAGTAAAAATTCTTGGATCCTTTAGCTTAGGAGGTAATTTATTTTATAAAATAGCATAACACTTATCATTCAATCTAACGATATCATAATCTTCCAATTTCCTTTTATGAGTAATAATGTCCTTAAGAAATTTGGCATAGTTAAGAATTTGTCTCACAATATTAATTAATGATAAATTAATATTAACTTTCTTCAAAATATTAAAAAAGTTGGCAAATTTTGCATCTAACTTAATCTAGATTATTCCACTAGGAAATAGACAAGGAGGGACATACATTTTTTTTCTCTTGAAATGGAGTCTTAGTGGGACATACATTTTTTTCTCTTGAAATGGAGTCTTAGTTACCTCTTCTTTGTGGCTTTGACACTGATTCTAGAGCTTTCTCCTCTTCTTTCTTCATATCTTGAGGTTGTAGTTTAAGTAGAGTCTTCCCGCTCCTCAATGATATAGAATTGACTTGCTCTTTTGGGTTTGTCACTGTATCCCTTGGCAATGTGTTAAGTGACCTTCCAAAATTTGTAGTAGCTAATTACCCACTATGGGCTTCCAAGTTCTTGATAGTGGCTTCTTAATTCTGAAAATGTGTCTCTGTAGTGCTAATAAACTTGATTATCATTTATTTTAAGGAAGTCTTCTACGGTTGCTATGGTGGCATTAGAGCAAGCGGCATAGGTCTTGGTGGTGGGAATCTAAGGGGTCTTACCAAATTGTCATTTCTCCAATGGAATTTTGGAAAATTCTCCACCCTAGATTATACATGTTTGAGAAAGGATTATTTTGCCTACCCATATTGTTAGCAAGATTATTAACTTGATCAAAACTCAACTAGAAAGGATTACCTACTTAACACTCTATGCTAACATGTTTTCCACCACATAAATCACAAATATGTATGTTTGCTTGAACCTGCATACAAGAAGCACCACCCTATTATCCAATTTCTTAGTGATTAACTCTATTTTAGCATCTAATGATGCGATAGCATTTATAAAATGAATTCCTACCTTCCTTTATACTTGATCATGTTTAGAATGCTATTAGTGAGAATTTGAGGCTTATTTATCAATAAAAACATAAAATTGTTCTGGAGTCTTATTCATAATAGTACCACCTACAATTGCATCTAGCATAGAATGGTTAGCAGTAGAGATACCATTATAAAATGTTTACATTTGTAACCAAATAGGTAAGCCATGATATGGGCATTTCCATAATAATTTTTTTAACCGTTCTCATGCATCATACAGTAATCTTAAATCATTTTGAATAAAATTGATGATGTCATTTCTTAACTTAACCATTTTCACAGGTGCAAAAAAACTTAGAAAGAAACAACTTTACCAATTCATCCCATGTTAATATAGAACTAAGTGCTAAAGAATTTAACTAAATTTTAGCCTTGTCACATAATGAGATTGGAAATAATCTAGACCTAATACCATCACTGGAAATACCATTTATTTTAAAAGTGTCACAAATTTTGATAAAAGTAGTGATAGGAGCATGCATGTCATCATTAGGTGTACCTCCATATTGGAATGAAGTATGTATCATCTGAATGATCCTAGGCTTGACCTCAAAATTATGCAATCAACCGCCATTCTTCTAAAGCTTGATCCTTAATCTGCTATACTAGGGGTAGTTAGGGATGGCAACGGGGCGGGTCGGGGACGGGGACCCCATCCCCATCCCCGAACCCGATAAGGAAAATTATCCCCGAACCCGACCCGATCCCCGCGGGGATGCAATCCCCATACCCGCCCCCGATCCCCGATCCCCCATCCCCGATCCCCGATACCCGATCCCCGATCCCCAATAAGATCCCCGATCCCCTATAAAATCTCAAATCCCCGATACCCGTTACCAGGTCCCCGATCCCCGATAAGATCCCCGATCCCCTATAAACTCCCAAATCTCCGATACCCGTTACCATATCCCCGATCCACAATAACCGCCCCAATCCTCGATACCTATTTTCCAATCTCTGATACCTCCATCCTGTAATTGTAAGCTGAAGAAAAAATAACTTAGAAAAATGAGGAATAATTTTAAACCATTCATAGTTCGATCCAGAAACAACCATGAATACCTGTAACCTCAACGGCTCAACCAGTCAACCTATGCAATTTCCAAAGTTCCTAAAAAAAATAATGTCCGCAATCGCAATGATAATTTTGTAATTCTTATGCTGAGAAAAACAATCCTAATTCTAAAACATAAATTAATCAACCTAATTAATAATTAAAAATAAAAAATAACACAATAACTTTAACTTATACAATCCATATTCTATAGACTATTCTAGAATAAAATAATAAAACCATAATGTATCCGTAAAAATCTCATACAACGAATAACTCGCAAATTACAACGGATAATTGATAAATGACAACACTTCAAGCAATGCTAAAAATAAATTAGGTTGAGACGATGATAGACATCTTCATTCTTCCATCACAAATATTTTGCATTGCATCCGCAATTTTGCATCCTATATTCCTGTATAAACAGTACGCTATGCTCACAATCATTAAATGACTAAAAAAAATATCTAGGATTGTACATTTTCAGCAATATAATTAGTTTACAATTTAATAGACTTACATATTCATAATGGATTTAGAAATCCATAAATCACGTCAAATCGCTCCCCGCAGTGTTGCTCTTATCAGTATACACCTCTGTTGCCTACAATTTGTATTGGAGGTTAAGGTTATACACGCACACACATATATATATAATAGACATATATATAATAGAAATATATATATATATATATATATATATATATATATATATAACAAAACGATAACTCAAAGCTAAACAACAATTTGTCTTTCAGAAAACTAATTCTTTAGACACATGTATGTCTTTCCGCAATTTTTAACCTGCAATGCAAGAAAAAAGGACCAATGGGTAGAAGTTTAACAAAACAATAACCCAAAGCCAAAGAACATTTTGTTTTCAAGAGGATTAGGTTGCTGACATTTTCTCAAAATTTAATTTGACAATCCAAATCTTCATTATATTACTTTATTCTTATATCTACATTGCTATGTAGAAAATATTCCTAAATTAGTAAAATTACCTCTATGATTTTCGTAACAGCCCAAATATTCCTAAAATCTCATACATTCATCTCAACCCATAATGTACATGTATGTATATATGTGTGCCTATATATATATATATGAGAGAGAGAGAGAGAGATAGATAAATAGATAGATAGATAGATAGATAGATATTATATGATTTACATTATATAACAAGACCAAGAAATAAATCAATTACCTCCATATCAGCATCAACATCATCATCAAAGTTTTGACACTCCGAAGTAGTTGTAGAGTTTGAAAGAAAAAATAAACAGCAAAATAAGCAAATAATAATATTTACAATAAATAAAACTTATAGAAATAACTAAAAATATAGGATAATACCTTCAATTTCACTCCATAACCAATCTCGAGTACACATCAAAGCTTCTATGGTGTTAGGATGAAGCCTACTTCGATGAGCACTTATAACCCTCCCACTAGTGCTAAATGTTGATTCAGAAGCAATAGTTGTCACAGGAATAGCCAACACATCCTTAGCAATATTTTGCAAATTGGGATACTTGTAACCATCCATCTTCCACCAATATAAGATATCAAAATTAGCAACAGTCCTTGGTGCAAGAGGATCCTCCAAGTACCGATCTAACTCCGACTTTATAATTTCAATACTAGAATTGGATTCCATGAATCTTTCTAGTCTACCACCCTTAGGAATTGGAGGCTTCGAAGAAGAACAATCTTGTGATCCTTGGTGGAAAACATGATATTGCTGAGATTTCTTCTTATATTCTTCAATTAGGTCACTTGCTACTTTTTTTCACATCATCAATCTTCCCCAAAGACGCATCACCATAGACAAGAGGGTAATACAATTGAATGGTCTTTAACTTATACCTAGGATCCAAAATACTTCCAATCGCAAACAAGCAATTTATCTTATCCTAATACTTGTCAAATTTCTCTTTCATATTACTTGCCATACTTCTCACCCTAATCTCATTTGAATTGATCCATTCATTAATTGCCAACTTAATCTCACACATAGTAGGGAAGAATAAATTCATGGTGACATACTTAGTCCTTGAAAACAACTCCGTTGCATCATAAAAAATCTCTAATTTAGAAGCTATATCAATCATATTTTGCCAATCTTCTTCGGTGGGAACTCTCTTATATAAAGGCTCACGCTGCTTCAAACGATAAAACACATCTTTATATTGAATTGCAGTGTTGAGCAATATATGTAGAGTTCCACCGAGTCTTACAATCAAGTTCTAGCTTCTTATTGCATTGAATTTTCATATGCTTAGCTATTTCAACAAATTTTTCATCTCTTTTTGGAGTTGCTGTCCAAAATGCAACACTGTAACGGACATTTTCAATAGTTTCTGTAATTAATTCTAATCCATCCTTCACAACTAGATTCAATATGTGTGCAGAACAACACATATGAAATAATCTTCCTTCTAAGATAAGTGAACTCGGATGAAGCTTTTCCAAAATAATATCAACCATAGCGTCATTGGAGGTGCAATTATCGATTGTCAAACTAGAACACTTACTATCCAGGTTCCAATCAAATAAGCAACCAACAAGACAATTTGCAAGCACCTCGGCCGTATGCGGACATGGCACGTACAAAAATCTAATAAAAAACAAAAACAAAGTTTAGTAATTAATTTAGTTTATGTGTTGATTTTTCTTGTAAAACACATAGAGCTTACCTAACAAGCCGACTTTGAAGCTTTCATGAATCATCAATAAAGTGTGCTGTGATAGCCATGAATCCTCTTTTCTGATTACTTGAAGTTCACATATCGCTTGTCAATGCTATGCGGCTTGCATTTGTCTCCAACAACTTCATAGTTCTCTCTTTCTCAACATCAAACATTTTCAGGATATCACTTTTGATTGTGTTCCGAGAAACCACTTTAAATAATGGTTGTAAAACATGAAGGAACCTTCGAAACCCTACATGTGTAACCATAGACAATGGGTACTCATGCAAAACAATCATTTTACCAAGCTCCTCCCTTGCATGATCTTGGTTAAACTGATATGTACTAAGTTTTGATGACCCATCAATGGACTTTGTTGGATTTAAAAGACATTATGTCATGATTGATTGCTTTTTGTGTACACATGTCTTCAAGTGATCATGTAGATTCTTAGTACCATTCTTGCTCTCTCCTCCCAAATGCTTCTTACAATAGTTGCAAATTACTTTCCATTTCCCTCCAACTGATTTTCTTTCGAAATGATCCCATACAATTGATCTTCTTTTTCTTTTTTTGGCACTATCCGCATCCATAATTTCAGTGTTTTCATCATCAGAATTCTGAATTGACACCTCCACATTAACTTCAATATTCTCATCTTGACATGTTTGTGCTCCACTTTCTCGAGTTGGAGCACTTTCCATAATGCTATCAACTTCTTTTTCAATGTTTTCCGTCTGTTTATTAAAAATAATATATATTAATAACCCATACATCAAATAAGATTAATGATTAACTTATATTGTAGAAAAACAAATAATTATGAAAGTTTAGGAAAGATTCATGATTAGGAAAGATTATGAGAGATTGATGATTTGCGTTTTTCACTTGCTTAGTTGGTTTTTCTAATTTTCAAAATGATATCAACCTATATTTTATGATTATTTGTTTAGGTTAAACCTTTCAAGTGCAATAGTGCATCTATTTTCAAAGGTATAGCTATTATTTTGCATGTTATTGTTTTGCTGTTTTGCATATTATTATTTTGCTATTTTGAAAGGTGTAGCTAAAATAATAATATCATGACTACGAAAGCTTATCTCTTGGATTCCATCATTGTTTGGATTTAATTTCCTTCCTGCATAGGTTATTTTTTCCATTTGTATGTTAAAGGAGCCGAGAGCCCGAGACAGATTTAATCAAGATTTGCTGAGTGCCAAGCAATTGGGATGCCTTTGATATTTGGACTAGCAAATCAGATGATGTTCAGTTCTCCCCTCGCATATTCTCTTACACTCTAGTCGAATTATAAGAAAATAGATTATTTTGAGGTCTCTTTCGTTACTATTTTAGCTATATGAATCCTGCATGGACCCACAAATGACTCATCCCTCACTGAGATGAGTACAGTAAACAAAAAATTTGTAACAAGCATCGAAGCAGTTGAACAATAATTTGCCAAAAATATCACAGCCCCCAACAATAATTGCCCGCCCCTATCCCCTACTGTAATTTTGAATTTCTGCAACAAGAATGGCTGTGAAGTATAAATCCCCCACAAAACTATCACCACTCAGCCCTCTCTATTTCAAATTCATTGGCCTCCCATGGGTCATCTACATTAACTAATTAAAATAAAGAAACAAACTAATATATAAATAAATATCTGCAGTAGGTAATATGGAAGTTCTTCAAAGAAATTGAGCAAAAGTTTTTCATTTCTTGTTTCTTCTGTTCAGGCAGGTGGTGGGCTGATAGATTGACCAATTATAAGGCACACTTTCCAATAAAATTCATGAAGCGAAGCACCAGTAGCATTCGGCTAGAAAATCAGAAATATGTCATAACTAACAATTGGAATTACCGAATCAGGCATTTCATTATCACTTCTATGACATCTATATATTGAAAACAAACATCTAGGACATGTGTTTATTATATACTAGTATTGCAGATCAAAACTTAAAAATACAGAAGGCTCAAGTCAAGACTCACACTCGGCAGTCGCGGACTGGTGTCTGTGGACTGGTCGACTGGTCGTGGGAAATGGTCTAGTGCTCCGCTGCTCCAGGCACTAGGTTGGGCAAAAAATGATGGACACTGGAGATTCGGCAGACGGCAGCACATCACTCGGCACTCGGCAGTCGGCAGTCGGGGTCGAGGAAAAATTAGGTTAACTGGGAGGAGCCATCGAGCTCGAGCCGAGGAGGTTAACTGCTACTTGTCTGTTGAGTTGAGTTGCTGTAGAGTAGTCAGTAGAGAATTAGTGGGTCATGGTCATGGGGACATGGATTTATGGAGTTATGGTCATGGGTGCGGGCAGCGGTGAGTGGGCTGTGTGCAGGTGCAGCGTGCGGGGTGCTGGTGCAGGGGAGTGCGGAGTGCCAAAGCCAAACGGGGTCGGGGAGGAAGGAACGACCCAGGCGAGGAAGGAAGACCGACCAAAGTCACCAAACACGGGGCTGGGTTCAGCCCGCCCAATTTGGTAATTCGAAAAAAATTTTAATTTCGGGGCGGGTTCGGGTTCGGGGACCCTAAACCCATACCCGACCCGTCCCCGAATTAATCCCCGATAAAAATCCCCGACCCCGAACCCGATCCCTGAAATACTTCCCCGAACCCGAACGGGGAATCCCCGACGGGGCCCCGAACCCGTGGGGAAAATTGTCATCCCTAGGGGTAGTATAGTCTTTTAATGATACCTTGACCTATTGTAGTAGATTTTGCTCCCCGTAAACCATTTGTCAATTTTTTTTTCTTTGCAACAACAACAATTTTTAAATGCCCTCTTAATTCATGAAACTTTATTTTGAGCTCCAGATCTAAGGCTATCAATTACTAAGATTGCTTCGAGTCATGCACCAGTGACCTACACCAATACAAGAATACTAAAGACCAAAAGAATCGAGTAAATTTAGAAAATAAAACAAAAGATAAATAAATAAAATTTTCCTATATCAAGATTTAAATTTTTAAGTCTAGGATTATTAAATTAATCCCCACAAACGGTGCCAAAAGCTTGATGTCAGCTAAATATACCTAACAGTAAGTATACCGTTCGCAAATAATATAGGGCACTAAGAGCATATTGTTGTTCTCACATAGATTAAATAATAACATGGAGACTTTAATTATTCTAACCAGGCCTAGGCATTCAAATTCAAATAAAGAAATAATTAATTCTAAACTAAAATTTTCAAATCAACTAAATTAAATTAAAATAGAATAAAATAAAATATAAAAATATATTTAATTAATCAAAGTTACCAAGTAATCTAGATCTACCACTATCTAACTATAACGACCAATTAATTAATTACTTGATCTTTTCAATTACTAGATATATGTCAAAAAGAATATTTAACTAATAAACTTTCTTGAGTTACGTAGTCCTATGGTCAATTATTAGTCCCACTATCTAAAGTAAAAAAAAAAAGACAATACTTTAGGTTTAGTTAATTATTTATCCCTCCCTATTGTTGAAGAAATCATGTAATTATTCTCATAAATCATTTAATTCCCATTTTTGCTATTTAACCCAAAGTGGTAAATCAGCTCTCGCATTTTTCTCAATTAGTTCAATGTTGATTAAAGGTATTCAGTCTATTAATTAGGCACAATCTAGAACAATAGCATAAAACACTAAGAATAATCTATTAATCAAGCAATCAATTAATCTATCGATATAAAGAATGGGTTTTCACCATATCCTTAGCGAAAGGAAATTAGAACATGCTATCAATTAAAATAAAAGCAATCAAATAAAATAAAGAATATTGAACCTAAGAATATTTGAAGTTAAAAGCACACCACTTCAGATTCAAAATAAGAACCAATAAAATAATAATGTATGGAATAAATGATTGACGATATTGAATTTTTCATCTTGGCTCCTTTCGACCCTTTGTTGTCATGTCTTTTTTGTCTTCTACTCTTTTTTTTTATTCTAAATTTCTATTTATAGGTCTATATATATATACACACTAAAGATATCTTTTTTTTTTTGCAGAATGTTAGAAAAAGTTATGGTTGATAATTCAAACACATATATTTTCCTCAATCTTCTATCTTTTTGTAACACCCCCAAATTTACTACTGAAAATTTTCGTTTAAATCCAAAGGTTTAGCGGAAGCTAAAGAATTAATACCGTAAACTTGGGGGTATTACCGCCACACTTAGTACCAAACCGGTTCATTCCTACCGTTCCAGTACTAAGTGCTAAGGCTAAAACCAATCATCAATAAGTACGAATTGTCATAAAACGCAAGATGACATTTAGCATAAACCGTTAATAATATATAAGTCAAACAAAAGTTTGAATACAATTTAGGATTACAACCCCATAATGCTTTTACTTTGAAAACGGGAAACGTAATACAAAATATAGCTAACAAGACAATCCCCAAAAAGGATCAGTATTCGGATCGCCTACTCACTCAAGTCAAGCCTTCCACCCCAAATTAGTAATCGATCAACCTGCATAGGAGGTCTGCTCCCCACCATTGGTGGATCATCACAGGACCCATTCAATCAAGGTAGTATTAGTATGGGTCAAATACTGAGTAAGGGCGTTGGTGCGCTAAGGCCAAGCATACAGTCATACCACATAGCACATATAACACAATCATGTAGACAACATGCGAAGATAATGTCTGAATACTTTTCTGGTGACTTATTCTTTATTCTCATTGATGATAATAAGTCCATTTCCACACATTTCTTCAATAACCCATGTGAGTGCGGGAGCCCCACTATTATAGCCGGTGGACCGGAAGATATACGCACAGGGCAGAACGCCTCTGATCCACTATTATAGCCGGTGGACCGGAAAATAAACGCACAGGGCAAAATGCCTCTAATCCACTATTATAGCCGGTGGACCGGATCACAGCCCCGACTCACATGGTGTTTCACTGTAAGTACTTAGTATTTTCCCATGGATTACTTCATTCATTTTCATTCAAAGCATTCTTCATTAATCCATGTGAGCGCGGGAGCCCCACTAATATAGCCGGTGGACCAGAAGATATCGCACAGGGCAGAACGCCTCTAATCCACTATTATAGCTGGTGGACCGGAAAAATAAATGCACAAGGCAAAACGCCTCTGATCCACTATTCTAGCCAGTGGACCGGATCACAGCCCCGACTCACATGGTGTTTCTCTTTAAGTACTTAGTATCTTTCCCATGGATTAGCTTATACGTTTGGTTTGTCGAGCACGAGATCCCCCACTATTATAGCCAGTGGACCGGAAGATATCGCACAGGGCAGGACGCCTCTGATCCACTATTATAGCCGGTGGACCGGAAAATAAATGCACAGGGCAAAACGCCTCTGATCCACTATTATAGCCGGTGGACCGGATCACAGCCCCGACTCACATGGTGTTTCGCTTTAAGTACTTAGTATCTTTCCCATGGATTAGCTTATACGTTTGGTTTGTCGAGCACGAGATCCCCCACTATTATAGCCGGTGGACCGGAAGATATCGCACAGGGCAGGACGCCTCTGATCTACTATTATAGCTGGTGGACCGGATCACAGGCTCGGCTCGACATGTTTCGCTTTACGTGATTAATGTCTTATCGGTGTCTTATTAAATCACATCACACCCTAACATGCATGCCCACTACATTCCACTACTTTCCCTTCTAAGAGGGCCCGTCCCATATGTTGAGACTCGTGCACCCCAAATCACACTCCGACATTATTTCCCCCCCTTAAACTCACACATAATGAAAGGCCAACTCTTGGAAGTGTAGGTTAAACCCAACACCCTACGACATCGATCTCGCCTATTCTCAACCTTTAGGGTTTTCCCCTTGGAAACCCTAGTTGGACCTATGTGGCCCAACCTCTTCTCACTTACCTTACCATTACTCATTCTTCACCCCACATCTCACCCTTATTAAGTCAAAGCCCAAAGCATATCCTTTTATTCCTCGACCTCGTATGTACTGAGTAAAACCCTAGTTGGCCACATCGAACCCTAGCACCTTACTTCTTCCACAAGTAACCTCTCTCTTTTCATCCCCATGTCTCTTCTTTCACAAGGAAACCCATACTCATCTTTTATATAATAGAATTCTCACTCTTAACCCATACTCTACTCTCCCTTAATCGTTTTTACTCTTGTACCCCTTCAAATTCCCCAATTTCTCCCAAGCCCTAATTGGGTCCCTTAGACACCCTTACATCGACCCGCGTAAAATTTTGCACCCAAGTCTCCAATGGACCCATAACTTTGACGTTATCTTATTTACTTCCTATATCAACTTTCCTCATGTAAGATTCATCCCCATGCAGACTTTAAATACTCCATGCAGACTCCCCAATACACACACTTACTCGCAAAACCCTAATCAGGTCTCTTATGCACCAACGCACATACTATTTTCATACTAAGTCTCTAATCGTTCCAAGACTCTCCCAAGCTCTTACTTACCACCCAAATCAACTTTTCCCACGTAAGGATCACGCCCATGCAAGGTCTAAATCCCCCATGCAAACTTCCCAAACGTTCACCTCCCCGTTATTCTTTTACTATCATTTCATGCTACCCAAAACCCTAGCATGCATGCCCTAGAGGGCCATAACAGGTCACATCATCAACATCAACAATAAACATGGAACATGGCATACATGTATAACATAAGGCACACACAACATACCTCATGATCCATGCTGCGCTACACAAAGCAGGTTATTCATAACACATGCATAATACACATCAACATGGCATGCTCATCATTCATCAACACATTACATCACACATAACGCAAGGCCATAACTTCGTCCTTACTTAAGGCGACACCGGGCTTGGAGCACGCTCCTCTAACTCCTTAGGGCTTTGGTCGGGGTTACCTATGAAAGGGAAAAAATGCTAAGTATTAGTTTCCCTTATAATTACTATCAATCCTCATTCTAGTTTAAGGTTAGGGTTTTTATTACTAAAAAGGGTTTTATACAAAAACTAGGGTTTTTACCTTAGAATTAGTATACTAAATATTAGTAGTCAAAATATGTTTATTTTTAATACCTATTGTTACACTTATATTATTAGATCCGTTAGCCCTATTCTTATAATAATAATGTTTATGCTAACTATAGAAAAATAGTGATAATAATAATAATAAAACTAATACTAGTGACACTAATGTTTATAGTGAGAGAAACCCTAGCATTTTTAAGGCTCAGTCTATTAATGGTGTCATATTCGAAATAATATTATTATAAGGTCACAATATTACAAGTAACTATTCCTAAGGGTGATAATGATAATAGTTGTATATTCTTGAATAATAAAAGGGTTCAAATGCTTTTAATTACAACAATAAGGTAGTGATAGTAGTAATAATAGTAATAACTAATAATAGTGTCATAGTAATGAGGTTAGGGTTAATGTTAAATGGTATGGTAATAAGGTTCAAGTACTCTTCTTAGTTAACAACCACATGATATTTACTAGCTTGAGTTAAGTAACATGGATAAGAACAAAAGTAGTATTATTATTAACAATAGTGATAAATGTGTTAAGTATAATAATAATAATAATAATAATAATAACAATAGTACAACCAAGTAAGGTTAAGCAATAATAATAATAACCATAGTAAGGATAATAGAAATAATAATAATAAAAATGTTAATACTAATAATTATAAAAATAAGACCAAAGTTAAGTATAATATAAGTTAGGGTTTAAAAGGGATGTTAGTATTAGTAAGAAAATAAGAACAATAATAATAAAGACAATAATAATGGTAATAATGATAATAATAATAATAATAAGTATATTAGTATTAATATTAGTAGAAAATAGTAGCAATTATATAAAAGGGGTATTAGGGTTCGGATGAGTGGAGAACCACCTAGGGTCGGTGGTGGTCCGGCGGCGGCGCGTGGCGGCGACGGCGGCGGCGGTGGAGGAGGAAGAGAAGGGAAAAGATCAAGGTGGGGGCTGGATGGCAGGAGGAAAAGAGAAGTTTGAGGTGGGGGAGAAGCAGCAGGTGAAGGGGAGTGGAGTGAGGGTGGTGGCGTGGCAAGGGGTGACGGCGCGCGGCGGCGACGGCGGCGGCCGAGGGTGGTGGAGAGAGGTGGAAGATGAGGGAGGAAGGAGGAGAGGGAGGCAGGGGAAGTTGAAGGCGGGGAAAGGTAGAGGGAGGTCTGCTGGGCATTCTGGAGGGTGAAAGAGGCTCTGGTGGCGGCTGGGCTGGTGGTGGGAGGCGGCGCAAGGGCGGCGAAGGCTGGAGGTGGTGGTTTCGGGATAGGAATTTTGCACGGCTAGGGCGGCACGTGCAGGGCAAGGCAGAGGGTGGTGGTGGCTTGGTTTTGTCGAGGGAGTTGCAGGGAAGATCCCGGTGGGGAGCGGTGGCGGTGGCGGCCACCGGTGGCGGCAAAAGGCTCATCTTTTTGGGGCGGCGGAGAGGCAGGGTTTCGGGGCAAAATCGAAGGAAGGGCTGATTATGGCTGCCGAAAGAGGGTATTTATAGGCGATTGGGAGGTGGAAGACGACAAGGGAAGAAAGAGGCGTGCGGGGCAAGGGTGCAGGTGGCCGGCCGGTGGCAAGCGGTGCAGGTCCTGCCATGGCAGGCTGGGTCGAGGAAGGGGAGAGGAAAAGGGAAAGAGGTGGGCACGCGGGAAAGGGAGAGAGGGACTTGGTCGGGGTCAAAAAGAGAAAGAAAACGACAGGGAGAGAGGCAGGGAATGACATCCGGTACTGGGCTGGTGGCCGCCGGCGAAATTCGAGCTGCAGGTCGGCGGCTGTGCGGGGAAGAAGAAGGAAGGGGAAATGAGGAGGACCAGCGGTCCAGGGGAAAAAGAAAAAGAAGGGGGGATCGGCCGGTTCAGCGTTTATAAGGTTTTTAAAACTAAACGCGGCGTTTCAACGTCATGGGGGACAGAGCGCGCGTCGCATTGCCCATTTGGCAACGACTATCTTCAGCGATCGGACGCAGCGTCTCAGCGGAAGGAGGGCCAAAACGCTACGTTTTGGTGCACGAGAAGGTGTCGAACGGCGCTGGGCCGCGGGGAAGGGAAAAAGGGAAAGAAAAAGGGGGGGTTGGGTGGCCTGTACGTGAGACGGGGGAGAAGAGCAGCATCTGGGCCGGTGGGCAGGCCCAACCGGGGGGAGAAAGAAAAAGAAAAAAGTAAAGGAGGAGGAAGGAAAAAAAAAGGAGAAAAGAAAGGAGAAAAGGAAAAAAGGGATAAAGGAGAAATGATAAAATGGTTGGGTTGGAGGTATTTGGGTCTTTATTTATTTATATAATTAATTTTAGATATTTAATTTTAATAATAATTATTTTAATTATAATAATTAAATCCATTTTTAAATTAGTTAGGCTATTTTGGATAAATTGTCCTTAACTTTCATTTTAATTAGTAAAATGTCCAAAATTTTCTAAATAACTTATTTATTATTTTCTCCTTATTTTTCCTCAATAAATTTCCTCTTTATTTAATAAATTCACCTATTTTCTTAATTTTTCTCTAATAAATTATTATTTGCCATAATTCCTAAATTAGGATTTTTGGGGTATTTCACTTTTCCTAATCTTCTATCTTATGAGTTAGTTGTTATTTCTGTATGTTGTTGATTCAATATCTGTTGAGAATGCAGATATAAAGATGATGATGTTGATGATGATGATGATAACAATAATGATGATGATGATGATGATGATGATGATAAGTAGTACATATAATTCTAAACTTTCCTAATCATCCATGCCTAATCCCAACCTTATCTTTAATATAAATTTTGACCCTAATGCAATATAATTTAGGAAATAATGTTATTAATAAAAATTTTATATATCATTCTTATATTTACACCAAATTTTGAATAACTAAAATCTGAGTTCACACGTGAAAGTTATGGTCAAAATACTATAGGCTATAAAACCTCATATGAAGATCAACTTTAAGCTCTAAATTAATTAAATATATGAGATTACTATAAATTAAGTAAATAAATAAATTTAATATAAATAACCTTCATATTACTCAAATAAATGACAAAAATATTAATGTAAAAGGGTACAAAATATGTAAAAATATGTGTTCACCACTTTACCATATTAATCCTAGCATGCCTCTATGTCATAAAATACACAAAAAGACAAGGTTCACACCTAGAATCACATGGATACATGGTAATGTTGATATTAAACAAAATCATACTCAAAACTACAAAAATCATGCACAATATTAGGGAACTCAAAACATGCTTAAATTTCAAAGAAGAAAACTCTACCATATGCTAAGATTCTAGAATATAATTAAATCATGCTCAACACAGAAACACATTAAGAACATGGAACCACAATAAGCAACAAAAGACCTTATTCATAGTAAAAATAATAATGTCTTGCTTTCAAGTAATTATTCTAGTATAAAATACTTCTAATTTGATGGTTGTCTACCAAGACCTTGATTCCTAAGAGAATAAAAAATTAAAACCATTAAACTCCATTTCAAAAGTTAATAAAAATGAAATAAGAAAGAGAAGGGGAAGAAAAATGGCATAACACAAACTTTTCTCAGAATTGAAACCTAAAACCAAAATCCCAAGGTTTTCAATCTTTTTCAAAACTTTAACCCTTCGTTGATTAAGATAAACAAGGTAGAGTCAATGCTAAGATTATGATAAGAAAGAAGAGACAATAATTTTAACCAAATGATAGAGAACAAGAGGCAATCCTCTATTTTTGTAATGCCTATCTTTTTGGAAATGTTGAATGAGAAATTATGCCAAATTTAGGAGTTTGATTTTGATTTGGTATTATGATTTAGTTTATATCAAATTTGGATTTGAAACAAGGTTGGACAATTAAATGTATTGAGTTTTTCAGGTGAACTGATCAATTGGTCCGTCATTCCAGCAAAATAGTTTTTACTTGACTAAATCAATCAACCGGTTAGGAAATTAATTGACTAGTTTGTAGAATAGTTGACTGGTAGGCCAAACCAATCGATTGATTTGTTGAGTTGGGCATATTTTTGGAACTCAATTTTTTAGAAAATTTTCTTATATTGAAATGGAACTTTGTTAACCCATGCCAAATTATTCCTAAGAGATTCTTAGTATTTTTCATGATGCATTTAGGTCAAAAACACTACCTCAAATTGATCTAGAGGGCTAATTGGGACAATTAAGGGAGGAAGATGAACTCAACCTTGTCTTCTTCCACCTCTTTCCACTACATTTTTCTGATACCATTACTTTGATCTCAAGCTCAATTATGTTAAGTTGGAAGATTCCTTCCATAATGCCCTTCCATTACCCTTCTTATGAATTTTATTTTTAGATCAACTGACTTGCATATCCCCAGAATCACCATTTGAGACCTAGAGGATATGTTAGCATATCTTGGATGAAATCCATCTATTTAACTCAAACTCAAACTCAAACTGTGAGAATTGGGGTTTTCAATTTGTTTGTAACCACAATATGATTCATATTGATTGGTTAGCTATAAATAGCCCCGATCATCCCTTTTGTTCACCTTTCTTTTAGCCACCAAAAGTACCTAACTCTTAAGTAGTAACCCTCTCCTTCTACTTCAAACCTTATAGTTGAATTCCTTTCACTCTTCTAATCATTTATCTAGCTCTCTCTAATTTTACTTATTAAGCAAGGGAGAGTTAAATTTAGCAAAAAGGTTGAGTGGTTTAGTTGAGAATCCTTTATTTTTCCTTTGGGTGTGTTATATTCATCCTTTATTTTCTATTTCATGTTAGAAATTATAAAATTTATACATGGATTTTTGAGTTATAGCTTGCTTTTTTTTAAGGTTTTAAAAGTTGAGATTTTCCCATGCTAAGATTTAAGATTTAAGGTTTAAGGAAAGTTTTTCCTACATCAAGTAAGTGATTCTTACTTCTAAAATGGGTCATGAGTAATCTTGTATGATACATAACTCTTTAAGTTGATAATATATGATGGCATGAATGTACATAACTTGCAGGATTGATTTAGATGGTTAGATTATGAATTTTGAGTGAAAACCATGAATCTTGAGAAAATATGGGTTGTGATGATTAAAGTTGAGATGTGCAATTAAAATAGAATAAAAATGTGTTATGTGATGTTAGAACATGTTCCAATATGGTATGATAAGGATTTACAAGCATAATCTATATGAAAATGATTGTTAGGTGTTGTTGTAGGGTAAGCCAATCGATTTGTTATGTCAAACCAATTGACTGGTTTCTAGAATAATCGACCGGTTGACCCAAGCCATCAACTGGTAAGCCTGTAAAAGCCTTGGTCTTACTCTCTGCTTAAACCCATCAATTGGTTGGACAGAACCAATGTATTAATTTATGAATATTCGGCTAGTTTTTCCAAATCGATTAACCAATTTGAGAAAATTAGGGTTTGGTTGAGCCCAAATTGATCGACTGGTTAGTCCAAACCAATCGACTGGTTGAGCTAGACTGATCAACTAGTTTGTGTGATTTGGTTCCTTTCGGTTTGGTTTTTCTTTGAGAATATGCATGTGATTGTCCTATAATTATTAAGGGATAAAACATAGATTTTATCATAAATTAATGACCCAATAAATGGATCAAATAGACCATGGTTTATGACATACCCAATGGGTAGTGAAAAGGCTAAATGGTCATACCACATATGAAATGTAATGGTTGAGGAAACAGGTAATGAAACATAGCATGTGCTTGAATGAAATGGTATAATGGCATATATAATATTGGAAAAGCATAAATGGAAACTCCATACATGGTTAGGAAATGGAAAGGAGAAATATGGAAGAAACATATGAATGCCTTAATTACTCTTTATGTGGGTCTTATGTGATCACTTAACCTCACAAATAATGTACTGATCATGTAAAATAAAAGACAATTGAGTTGTATATGAGTCTGGGTTACCTGATCCTCTATTAGTGCCTTCGGGTGGGATTCTAAAGATTGATGTGCCTTACCTACTCTAGACACTAATAATGTACTATAAGGTATCGATGTTAAAGGGTCTGGTTACCTAGGTGGTTGGCTTCAGCCTGAGCTTATGTCCATATTAGTTGGTTTCAACTTAGACTTATGTCTATTTTGGCATTGCCTTTATCCTGGACTTATGTTCACTTTGGTGATTAGCTTCGGCTTAGACTTTATATCCCTTAGTTTGGATAGACTTCCATGGTATATAAGACCATAGGGCGGTGCACAATTCATCACTCTATGATAAAATTTAGATAATGAATAAGAAAATAATAAATAATTGGATAATGATGGAAATAATGGTTTAGATAGGGTTGGTAATTTTCACCGCAGGTTCAGGGCCCTGTCAGGGTTTCCCCGTTCAGGTTTAGGTTTGGGGATTTTTAACGGGTATTTTTTCGGGGATGGGACGGAGACAAGTTTGGGTTCCCCATCCCCAAACCCTCCTTGAATAATTTTTTTTATATTTTTTATATTTTTTTATATAATATATATATATATATATATAATATTTTTTATTATAGAATATAAATTAAAAGCATAATATAAAAAAAAAGGCTTGAGATTGGGGATGGGATCATGGATTGGGGATAAAGTCAGGTTTAGGGGATCAGATTAGGTTTTAAGGTCGGGGAATAAAGTTAGGTATGGGGATTTGATCTCCGTAGGGATCGAGTTGGGGAATCCTTGATAAAAAAAATCGGGGATCAAGTCAGGTTCAAGGATTATTTTCCTTATCGAGGATGGGAATGGGGTCCCCCTCCCTGATCTGCCCCATTGCCATCCCTAGGTTTAGATGATAAAAAGGGTAAAAGTTGGAATGTACTCTTAGATATTTACTTAAATGACTAACTAGTTAAT
The DNA here is from genome assembly GCA_030549775.1 of Tamarix chinensis. Taxonomy (NCBI): domain Eukaryota; kingdom Viridiplantae; phylum Streptophyta; class Magnoliopsida; order Caryophyllales; family Tamaricaceae; genus Tamarix; species Tamarix chinensis. The sequence goes on along the minus strand of CM060177.1, from coordinate 55,416,599 downwards.
AAATGGATGGAGTGGCTAGACGTTGACTTATATCAATAAATTGAACAGGAAATGGTATAATCTAATCGATTGAGCAAATTGAAAGATAAACCCAAGTGGTTGTCTAAAATAATCTACCTAGTATATGTATGATTATCTATATTATTATAATATGAAGAGAAGCATGATATGTTCATCCTGATGCACTACTACCCTTATGTATATGGCATTAGCATGAAGCATACTAAATATGATACCCTTATTATGATAGAATTTGCATAGTTTTATTTTTCTGTTGAGGAGGCAACAAAGCTTACTCAGTACGTAGCGTACTGATGTTTCCTTTTACTTGGTCACCTACTCATTCCCACCAACAGATGGCCATGAGCAAGTTTTTAGGGATAGCCAGTAGTGGGCCTACCTTAGCTTGGGTTCAGGGCTTTAGAGCATGGGCATCGGGAGGATTTTGTGCTGTCTGTGATGGACCATAGTTTTGGGTCATACCCTAATCTTATTTTAATATAGCCCTGCATTCTTAACTTATTAATCTTCTTATATATGACTTGGTTGGGGATCGTCAGGGTCCTTTGATGTAAAAAAATATTTTAAATATTTATGCAATTTAATTTGAGCGCCCTATTTTAAATTAGATGTTTGGTTTAGCCTTATATCTAACATGGGATAAGCGACAGACATCTACCCCGTGTTAGGTACGACAATAACACCCCATTTTCCTAAAAGTGTATGGTATTTTCCACTTTTACATTATTTTAAAATGAAAATTTTCAATAGTGAAACATGGGGGTATTATAATTTTCTCGTACAGAAGAAAAGAGAGTAAAAGTGGAGAATTCCCAACACTTAGGAAATTTTCACAAAGGAAAATGAAGAGAATTAGAAAATATAGATGATATGGAGTGAATTAAATAAGGAATGGGGTGTATAGGAGGGAAGTGTTGGTTGTCATACCCTAGTAAGAAATAGGGAAGTCTCACTTAAGTTGAGTGTAGGAAACCCAAAGTGGAAGGAGATCACAAGTTGAGGTAAGATGTGACCAATAAAGACATAACAAAGGTTTGGTAGGTCAAGAGAGTAATTTAGAAAGTCAATGCAGCCATTGCTGCCTAAAGAGAGGGGAAAGTGAGGGAGAAGAGAAAAGTTGAGATATGCCTAAAAAGTGCTTTTGGGAAATTTTAGCTAAATAAATTCATAGAGTGATCTAAATAATATAAAAATAATCCTAAAGCTCCAAAATATTATTAGCACAAATAGATTATAATTAGAAGTTTTTATAAACATTAAAAAGAGATTCAAATTAAAATGAGAAAAGGATATGGAATCATTATACAACCAGTCGATCAATTTGAGTAAACTAGTCGAATGGTTTATCGAATAATAAAATTGTTAGTTCCTGATCGGTGTGCCTGAAATTCACAATTTTATTAAAAATTTAATCCCTTTCTAAAACCAAGACTCATCTATTTTGTATCAACATAACTTTAAATATAATTTGAAGGATTTTAGGATGATGTATTACAATAGAGGATAGTATCACTTTAATAAACTTATTTTTGCCTCTAGGTTGAATGGAGTAGAAGCTAGGGACCAACAAATGACTCCAAAATTTAAAGAACTGTCTGAAAAATTCCATCATGGGCCTAACTTCCTACAAGTAGCAACAATATAAAAACCCTATTATTATTCTCTTAGCATTGGGAATAGATTGGGTAGGGCTAAGTCTATAAGCTTGATGGAATTCCCTTACAAACATTCGTAAGGGAAAATGACTGGCAACATAAAGTGCCCCGACATATAAAGTAATGCACCTCTCAATTGGGTTATTTTCTCTAGCTGAGGGGGATGACAAAATTAAAATAAGGAGAGAAGGAATACAGTACATTATGCGAAAATTATAAAGTTGAGCTTTTGTAACGTTGATTGGAAGAAGATTGTCCAAGTTAAATGAGACAAGTCTAAACATATTAACAAAAGGATGAGTATTATAAAGATGTGAAGGTAATAAGGATTTCATCAAAGAAAAAAAAGGAAAAGGAGAAATTAAATATGAAATGGATGTATTTGCAGATGGAAAAAGAAGAGCTACCAACATGTTTGAGAAAAGATCCTTTAGAATAGTAGAGCATTTACTGAGATGTTTGAAAAGACTAGCGGTTGGTGTGGTCATAACACAAGCTGTGCAAGTGTGATTACCATTAGGGAGCTCCTAATGTTGAATACCACTACTTATGATGATTCTAGGAGGAGTTGTGATGATATCTATGGATGAAGATAATGGTGGTGTGAACAGAATCCTAACACATAAAGGAAATAGATATATGAAGGTTTCAGGTTTGAGAAGTTAAAGAAAGAAAAAAAAATGGCAAATGTAGATATGAAGGGAAAATGAGTAAGTAGAGGGGATATATATAGTAGTATGGGACAATAAAAAGTACCTCATTTTTTACCGAAAAGATGAAGAATTTGTATTCATTACTGACATGATCCTCTCGATAGTAATGCCTTTAGAGAAGATAAAAATAGAAACTAATGGCCTTCAATGACTTAGGAACTTAATCCTTTTATAATAATTTTTGGAGGGATCATATGGCCTTTATTTAAAGGCCTCTCATCCAACTTAAACACATAGGGGCAAGAGAGATGAGGCTTATTGAACTATCTTCATTTTGCTACTAATTTTTTTTATCAAAATTTAAATTTTGATTTTTGTAAAAAAACTAATGGGATGTGTGTAGTTTTGTTTTTTCTCTTAGAAGGACATGTCGACGAATTATACAGAAATGAGTTGAATTACCATCACTTGATTCTGGATATATGTGGTGTCCAATGGGCTTTTCCTTATAATCTGTTTTATGTTGTTTGATGGTATTTTATGTATAACATTATTTATCTTTATTTATATTATGTCTGACACATGTCTGAAAAAGTTAGATTGACTAACGACCTTTTAAGATGTAATTTTGTCTTTTTTTGTACTAGATTAGTTCTTATATTAAACTATATAGCCATAGCCTAATCTATCTATTTTATTGAAGTAGCTTATACATTAGGCCATCAATAACTCAATATAAGTTTACCTTATCTACTCTAGAAAACTGATTGACACAATAGAAGAAAATTTAAAGGGAGTGATGGTATGTATCTTTTCCAAACCACTACTATTGGACCTTGGAATGTAGACCCAAATGATTAGGGTTGGCTCAAAATCCTTTGAACACACTCGTCTCTCCTTCGGACTAGTTCTAAGCTGGATTAGTTTTCTATGCAACATTTAGGATCCATTTTAGGGATCCAAAATTGATAATAAAACTCTCTTACTTTTCATGTCCCATCTATCCTCTAAATTTTCCCTTTAGCATTCCTTAATTACTTGATACCCCTCTCAATTTCTTAAGAATCCCTCAATTCACAAATCACCAACAACATCAAACTTTGCCTTACATGACCCTAGGACATTACAAGCCCTTTTTATGGGATTTAGTCACTCAGCCTTACCTTTTGTTTCATGAGAAGGTGATTGACCTCCCCTCTCATGGCATGAAGAACCAATGTTGATGCCTTAAAGTATGAGTTTTGCCCATTGTTGCATCATTGAAGAGTTGTTGCCTCATATATCTTTCTTTACCTAGATTTTTTTCTACTCTTTTTGTAACACCCCAAAATTCACTAATTTTTTTTTTCTTAAAAGCGGAAGCAATTAAATTAGAAGCACTGAAAACCTGTGAATTCTGGAAGTGTTACCGCCACACTTAGTACCAGACCGGTTCTCTCTGACCGTTCCAGTACCAAGTGCTAAGGCTAAGAAAAGAAATAACCAATACAATTCAATTTCCAAATAAGCATTAAACGGTTGTAAAACAAATTCAGAGTACGCATCAAGAAATGTAATTCATTTCCAAAAGAGAATTAATCTTACAACCGATAAAAGTTTAACAAAAAGAATTAGAGTCATATAAAGACTATGATATGGCCACAACTCTCTTGAATCTCGAGCCCAACATGCTCAACACTCAACCCCAACTGATATCTCGCCACCTGCACAAATCAGAAGGGCATACTACTCGTGGGAATGAGCAGCACCCATAAAAGGGTGATCAGTACGCTACGTACTGAGTAAGGTAACCGAGCACTAAGGCCAACACACAAGCGCATAATCCATGCAGAATAATAACAGGCATAATCCAACATAACAATATAAAGGTATATGAACAATTCAGGTAAAAGTACAAAGGCCCAATCATAGTCCAGATTAATATTTAATTAATCTCTTATCGGAATTCGATACACATCACGTCTTTTATCAAATCCATGCGAAAACGGAAGCCCCCACTATTATAGCCGGTGGATCGGAGGCGCATAGGTATCATACCCTAACCACTATTATAGCCGGTGGATCGGATACACATAGGACTACGCGTCCTAACCACTATTCCTAACCGTGGATCGGTTGGCTCCGGCACGCATGGTGTTCCACTGTAAGTAATTAGTATCTTTTAGGCATTTTAGCAAAACATTGGTTTGCGGTTGTTGAGCTCGGGAACCCCCACTATTATAACCGTGGATCGGTTACGCATAGGACATCATGTCCTAACCACTATTATAGCCGGTGGATCGGTCACACATAGGGTAAACACCCTAACCACTATTCCGAACCGGTGGATCGGTTGGTCCCTCTCAACGATCTTCCACTTTAAGTAATTAGTGTCTTAAGTATTTTATTCCAAGCTTTCACCATAGACATGCACGAATCATTCCCTTCAACACATATCCCCCAAGTCCACTCCATATCTCAATCTAGGGTTATCCCGAAACCCTAATTCAGGCCTCAGTGGCCCATCTCACTCCACCTCACACAACCCAAATCATTTTAACACTCCACACACCACAACTCATAAATAACATCCTCATAATTACACTTTAATTCCCAAGTGTATATGATAGCACCAAGGCTCCCAACAACCACAACAACCCTAACTCGTTTCCTACGTACCCATATAATGCTCCATATACTATTTCCATCCAAAGTATTCAACCCCTCAACAACGCTTATATTACTTTCCTCACAATCCCAAATCAACATTCATACGCAAATTTCACTCCCATGCATCCATTATACGTCCCCTGCCAATCCTTAATACCATGATGTAACCATGCAACCCTAATACCACCATGAAATCATTAATACCACCATACAAACCCTAATACCACCATGCAACTATTAAAACCACCACATGTAAACCTTAATACCTTCGTTATACAGAACCCTAAATTCAACCCACATAAAACCAAAGATCCATCCATACCAAACCCTAGATTAAAACCATAGAAAACCCAAAGATTTGTCCATACCTTACAATTGATTATATTCTCCCATTCATAATCACAAATTAGATTTTTCCATACAAGACCATAAGTTAGATTCTCCCACATAAAAATCATAAATCAGAATCTCCCGAGCAAAACCATAAATTAGATTCCACCAAACAAATCATAAACTAGATTCTCCCAATCAAATCATAAGTTAGATTCTCTCACATAAAATCATAAATTAGAATCTCACAAGTAAAACCATAAATCGGATTCTACCAGACAAATCACAAATTAGATTCTCCCAAATAATATTATAAATGAGATTCTCCAAATAAATCATAAATTAGATTCTTCCTCACGAATAATAATTTGATTCTCCCATATAACATCTTAGATTTCATTCTTCCAAATAAAACCATGCAATAGATTATTCCTCATAAATTCATAAAATTAAGTCAACTCACTTCCCTTAGTCAACTTCCTTCCCCATCCTCCTTTTTCATCCTTTCTCCCACATAAAATCATATCAACATCCTCACATGCATGTCTTACAGGGTCATACACAAATAATACACATGTCATACGAAAGCATACTTCAACTCCATGTCATATCATATACGGCATAATTAATAATCATAAACATAGAATGCATAGCATATGAATCACACAATGCACATTAGCACATAAAGGCCTTAGCACCCCTTACCTAAAACGACACCGGTCTTGGAGCACATTCCTACGCCTCCTTAGGGCTTTGACCAAGTAATAACATATTAATAAAATAACTTTAACAAAATTCTAACTTTGCTAAAAATAACAGAGATATTATAACCCTTGATAATATAGGTTAAAGATTTTACCCTAATGATAATAATGATACTAAATATAATAATATCAAAATTAATAAAGTTACTATCAATGAGAATATAAATAATAATAATAAGCTTTAAAATTTAAAGTGGGGTTTTCAACCCTACTTATAACTAATGACTTACCACTTATTTAATATAAATAATAAAATTACTAACATATATAATAACATTAAAATAATAAAGATAATGATAATATTATTATCAATAGTTATAAGAACAATAGAAACAATAATACTAAAATAAATAAGTGCAAATGTTAATACAAAATTAGGGCCTAAGATTTTCCAGAATAATTAGTAAAATGATAATAATAAATATTTATTCTAATAATTATAATATTAATAATAATAAGAAGAAGAATGATAATAATCCCATAATAATTCAATTAATAACTTAAAATTCGAAACTATCAATAATATTGTTTTATTACCACTCTCCACCCTGCAAGTACAATTCAGAATAAAATTTCTCATCAAATAATAATAAAACATATTAAGAATAATAACAAGGTAATTATATGCAAATAATTGAAATAAATTAAATCAAGGCATATACTAATATGGAAAATGGTTGAGAGGGTCTAGGGTTAAACCTTAAGCTGGTGGGGATAGGTGGCACCGGCGGTGGTTCACGCGGCGGCGGCGGTGGCCGGAAAAACAGAAGAAAAGAGGGAAAGATGGATGTTGGGAAAAAGATAGGGAGAATTGAGGTGATATAAGAGGTGTTTATTGTTGCCCAAGAGGAGAGGGACAAAATGATGGTGGTGGTGCATCCAAATGTGGCGGCGCACGGCGGTGGAAGGCGGTTTAATGCTTTCTGGTAAAATTTCAGGCGAGACAAGAAGCCAACTTGGCACGGCTATGTAAGCCAGTACAAGAAGAATCGAGGAATTTGAGAAACGTAGTTAGCTAGAGGAAAATGCAGGGAATAAAATGAAAGGTTTCGGTGGCGCTGAAATTGGCTAATGGAGGCGGAAGAGGCGTCTAAAGTCTCGATGATGGCAGCCCTCGCCGAGGGTTTCGGGGAAGAAAAATCTTCCACAACTCCTACAATCCAGCTATTTATAGATGTTGGAATGGATAATGAGGAGCTGGAGGTCGACATGGAAGTTTTAAATGCAAGAATTTGGGTGGCCGGTGGCGTTAAATGGTCGGTTGACGTTTGGGTTGGTTCGAAGATTCGCGGGGCTGGGGAGAGGAAACGGGCGAGATTTAACGTCCAATAATTATGCCAATTTATTTCTGGAGTTAAGAGGAAGGCAATGAGACAAGAAACGGCCGGTATTATTGACCGTAACCGGAGATGCCATTGACGGGGTCGAAGGTGCAGCAGCGTCGACGGAGGAGGAAGGAGGAAGAAGGAAGAAGGAAGGGAGGCGCCGGTCGGCCGGGGAAAGAAAGAAAAAGGGGAGAACCGGGCCGGTTCGCCGCGCGGCGTCAGTGGTGCATTAAATGGCACGACGAGCTTCGGGCTGAAACGGAGCCAAAACGCGGCGCGGAACGGGCGGAAAAAGGGCGACGGGCGCGAGGGGTGATAGATAAATGAAACGGTGAGTTTCGGTGGAAAAAGAAACAAAACGCGGCGTTGAGTCGGCAGAAGAAACAGCCGCGCGGCTGGGCCGAAGAAGGGAGAAGAAAAGAAAAGAAGAACTGGGCCGCGCCAGGCCCAGTCGGGGAAAAGAAGAGGAAAAAGAAAAAGAAAGAAAAAGGTAAGGAAAAAGGAAGAAAGAAAAAGAAAAAGGGAAAAAGGAAAGGGGAAAAATAATTAGTTTAGGGTCAATTAAATTAATATGAATATTTAGGATATTTAAAAATAATAATATTTAAATAAAATAATATTTAAATCCCTTTTTAGGCTAAATTAGGATTTTTAATAGATTTTCCATAACTTCTATTTTAATTAGCAAAAACCCTAATTTTCTTCCAATTAAATTATTTATAAAATTAATATTAATTTGAAACTATTTTCTCCTCATTATTTTAAATAAAATAATTTATTTAGTTAATTTCTAAAATACAAATCCTTAATTAGCTAAAATACCCAATTTCTCTTAATTAACACACTTATAAACTTATCCTTGATTTTTCCTAATTAATTTCCTTTTATTTTAATCAAAATAATTTATTTAATTAATCTTTATGATAAAATCTCATTTAAATATAATATTTTAGATTAGAATTTTCGGGGCATTTCATTACTACCCCCTTAAAAACAGACTTCGCCCCCGAAGTCTCCGGGAGCGCTTAAGGTTAGGGAGGAAATGCTCTATGTTGTTAGAAACCAAAATAACATTACTATCTATATAAACTACCCCCTTAGGGATAAACTTACCAAAGAAAATTTAAATTAACGGAAATAAGGACACCATACAAAAAAAATACTTGTAAAAACTACCCCCTTAAGAATAAACTTAATTAAAATTCTACCCTTCTCTTCTCACTGTGGCCGGAATGAAAATATTTTAAAATAAATGAATTCTTTTTCGTTTAAAAACGATTTCAATTCAAGGAGAACTTTTTAATCCCAATTCATTTTGAAAATGATACTACTCTTAGTATCAAATTAAAAAGATTAAAATCAAAAGAAACCGAAACACGCTTCAAAACTAATAACAAAGAAACTCGTAAGCCAAATATAATTTCAAGAAGAAGCGTAATTAAAAAGATTAACCTCACTGGTACCAAATGGTGGTACCAACTTAAAAATATTAAAAACAAAAGAGCACAGTCAAAACCAGATTCGATACCAACTTGTGATATCAACTAAAAATTTTTAAAATCGAAAGAGCGTGTTCGAAGAATCAACCACTCCGATACCGCTTTGTGGTATCAGCTAAATATTTAAAATAGAAAATGATTTTTAAAACCAACTCTGAGCATAAATGTTTTAAAAACAAGGAACACTTGGCTAAATTAAAAATCTTCAAACAAGAGCGTGGTTATCGGAACCAACTCTGATACCATCTTGTGGTATCAGCTTAAAGAAAAATTTAAAATAAGGAGCTTGGTTGAAATCAACTTCGATACCATCTTGTGGTATCATCTTAAAAGTTTAAAAGTAGAAGAGCATGGTCGAAACCTGCTTTGATACCACTTATGGTATCAGCTTAAAACATTTTAAAAAAAAAAGAAGCGTGTCCGAAAGGAACAACCGCTCTGATACCACTTTGTAACACCCCAAAATTCACTAATTTTTTTTTTCTTAAAAGCGGAAGCAATTAAATTAGAAGCACTGAAAACCTGTGAATTCTGGAAGTGTTACCGCCACACTTAGTACCAGACCGGTTCTCTCTGACCGTTCCAGTACCAAGTGCTAAGGCTAAGAAAAGAAATAACCAATACAATTCAATTTCCAAATAAGCATTAAACGGTTGTAAAACAAATTCAGAGTACGCATCAAGAAATGTAATTCATTTCCAAAAGAGAATTAATCTTACAACCGATAAAAGTTTAACAAAAAGAATTAGAGTCATATAAAGACTATGATATGGCCACAACTCTCTTGAATCTCGAGCCCAACATGCTCAACACTCAACCCCAACTGATATCTCGCCACCTGCACAAATCAGAAGGGCATACTACTCGTGGGAATGAGCAGCACCCATAAAAAGGGTGATCAGTACGCTACGTACTGAGTAAGGTAACCGAGCACTAAGGCCAACACACAAGCGCATAATCCATGCAGAATAATAACAGGCATAATCCAACATAACAATATAAAGGTATATGAACAATTCAGGTAAAATACAAAGGCCCAATCATAGTCCAGATTAATTATTTAATTAATCTCTTATCGGAATTCGATACACATCACGTCTTTTTATCAAATCCATGCGAAAACGGAAGCCCCCACTATTATAGCCGGTGGATCGGAGGCGCATAGGGTATCATACCCTAACCACTATTATAGCCGGTGGATCGGATACACAGGACTACCGCGTCCTAACCACTATTCCTAACCGGTGGATCGGTTGGCTCCGGCACGCATGGTGTTCCACTGTAAGTAATTAGTATCTTTTAGGCATTTTAGCAAAACATTGGTTTGCGGTTGTTGAGCTCGGGAACCCCCACTATTATAACCGGTGGATCGGTTACGCATAGGACATCATGTCCTAACCACTATTATAGCCGGTGGATCGGTCACACATAGGGTAAACACCCTAACCACTATTCCGAACCGGTGGATCGGTTGGTCCCGTCTCAACGATCTTCCACTTTAAGTAATTAGTGTCTTAAGTATTTTATTCCAAGCTTTCACCATAGACATGCACGAATCATTCCCTTCAACACATATCCCCCAAGTCCACTCCATATCTCAATCTAGGGTTATCCCGAAACCCTAATTCAGGCCTCAGTGGCCCATCTCACTCCACCTCACACAACCCAAATCATTTTAACACTCCACACACCACAACTCATAAATAACATCCTCATAATTACACTTTAATTCCCAAGTGTATATGATAGCACCAAGGCTCCCAACAACCACAACAACCCTAACTCGGTTTCCTACGTACCCATATAATGCTCCATATACTATTTCCATCCAAAGTATTCAACCCCTCAACAACGCTTATATTACTTTCCTCACAATCCCAAATCAACATTCATACGCAAATTTCACTCCCATGCATCCATTATACGTCCCCTGCCAATCCTTAATACCATGATGTAACCATGCAACCCTAATACCACCATGAAATCATTAATACCACCATACAAACCCTAATACCACCATGCAACTATTAAAACCACCATGTAAACCTTAATACCTTCGTTATACAGAACCCTAAATTCAACCCACATAAAACCAAAGATCCATCCATACCAAACCCTAGATTAAAACCATAGAAAACCCAAAGATTTGTCCATACCTTACAATTGATTATATCTCTCCCATTCATAATCACAAATTAGATTTTTCCATACAAGACCATAAGTTAGATTCTCCCACATAAAATCATAAATCAGAATCTCCCGAGCAAAACCATAAATTAGATTCCACCAAACAAATCATAAACTAGATTCTCCCAATCAAATCATAAGTTAGATTCTCTCACATAAAATCATAAATTAGAATCTCACAAGTAAAACCATAAATCGGATTCTACCAGACAAATCACAAATTAGATTCTCCCAAATAATATTATAAATGAGATTCTCCCAATTAAATCATAAATTAGATTCTTCCTCACGAATAATAATTTGATTCTCCCATATAACATCTTAGATTTCATTCTTCCAAATAAAACCATGCAATAGATTATTCCTCATAAATTCATAAAATTAAGTCAACTCACTTCCCTTAGTCAACTTCCTTCCCCATCCTCCTTTTTCATCCTTTCTCCCACATAAAATCATATCAACATCCTCACATGCATGTCTTACAGGGTCATACACAAATAATACACATGTCATACGAAAGCATACTTCAACTCCATGTCATATCATATACGGCATAATTAATAATCATAAACATAGAATGCATAGCATATGAATCACACAATGCACATTAGCACATAAAAGGCCTTAGCACCCCTTACCTAAAACGACACCGGTCTTGGAGCACATTCCTACGCCTCCTTAGGCTTTGACCAAGTAATAACATATTAATAAAATAACTTTAACAAAATTCTAACTTTGCTAAAAAAAACAGAGATATTATAACCCTTGATAATATAGGGTAAAGATTTTACCCTAATGATAATAATGATACTAAATATAATAATATCAAAATTAATAAAGTTACTATCAATGAGAATATAAATAATAATAATAAGCTTTAAAATTTAAAGTGGGGTTTTCAACCCTACTTATAACTAATGACTTACCACTTATTTAATATAAATAAAAAATTACTAACATATATAATAACATTAAAATAATAAAGATAATGATAATATTATTATCAATAGTTATAAGAACAATAGAAACAATAATACTAAAATAAATAAGTGCAAATGTTAATACAAAATTAGGGCCTAAGATTTTCCAGAATAATTAGTAAAATGATAATAATAAATATTTATTCTAATAATTATAATATTAATAATAATAAGAAGAAGAATGATAATAATCCCATAATAATTCAATTAATAACTTAAATTCGAAACTATCAATAATATTGTTTTATTACCACTCTCCACCCTGCAAGTAAAATTCAGAATAAAATTTCTCATCAAATAATAATAAAACATATAAGAATAATAACAATGGTAATTATATGCAAATAATTGAAATAAATTAAATCAAGGCATATACTAATATGGAAAATGGTTGAGAGGGTCTAGGGTTAAACCTTAAGCTGGTGGGGATAGGTGGCACCGGCGGTGGTTCACGGCGGCGGCGGCGGTGGCCGGAAAAAACAGAAGAAAAGAGGGAAAGATGGATGTTGGGAAAAGATAGGGAGAATTGAGGTGATATAAGAGGTGTTTATTGTTGCCCAAGAGGAGAGGGACAAAATGATGGTGGTGGTGCATCCAAATGTGGCGGCGCACGGCGGTGGAAGGCGGTTTAATGCTTTCTGGGTAAAATTTCAGGCGAGACAAGAAGCCAACTTGGCACGGCTATGTAAGCCAGTACAAGAAGAATCGAGGAATTTGAGAAACGTAGTTAGCTAGAGGAAAATGCAGGGAATAAAATGAAAGGTTTCGGTGGCGCTGAAATTGGCTAATGGAGGCGGAAGAGGCGTCTAAAGTCTCGATGATGGCAGCCCTCGCCGAGGGTTTCGGGGAAGAAAAATCTTCCACAACTCCTACAATCCAGCTATTTATAGATGTTGGAATGGATAATGAGGAGCTGGAGGTCGACATGGAAGTTTTAAATGCAAGAATTTGGGTGGCCGGTGGCGTTAAATGGTCGGTTGACGTTTGGGTTGGTTCGAAGATTCGCGGGGCTGGGGAGAGGAAACGGGCGAGATTTAACGTCCAATAATTATGCCAATTTATTTCTGGAGTTAAGAGGAAGGCAATGAGACAAGAAACGGCCGGTATTATTGACCGTAACCGGAGATGCCATTGACGGGGTCGAAGGTGCAGCAGCGTCGACGGAGGAGGAAGGAGGAAGAAGGAAGAAGGAAGGGAGGCGGCCGGTCGGCCGGGGAAAGAAAGAAAAAGGGGAGAACCGGGCCGGTTCGCGCGCGGGTCGAGTGTGCATTAAATGGCACGACGAGCTTCGGCTGAAACGGAGCCAAAACGCGGCGCGGAACGGGGCGGAAAAAGGGCGACGGGCGCGAGGGGTGATAGATAAATGAAACGGTGAGTTTCGGTGGAAAAAGAAACAAAACGCGGCGTTGAGTCGGCAGAAGAAACAGCCGCGCGGGCTGGGCCGAAGAAGGGAGAAGAAAAGAAAAGAAGAACTGGGCCGCGCCAGGCCCAGTCGGGGAAAAGAAGAGGAAAAAGAAAAAGAAAGAAAAAGGTAAGGAAAAAGGAAGAAAGAAAAAGAAAAAGGGAAAAAGGAAAGGGGAAAAATAATTAGTTTAGGGTCAATTAAATTAATATGAATATTTAGGATATTTAAAAATAATAATATTTAAATAAAATAATATTTAAATCCCTTTTTAGGCTAAATTAGGATTTTTAATAGATTTTCCATAACTTCTATTTTAATTAGCAAAAACCCTAATTTTCTTCCAATTAAATTATTTATAAAATTAATATTAATTTGAAACTATTTTCTCCTCATTATTTTAAATAAAATAATTTATTTAGTTAATTTCTAAAATACAAATCCTTAATTAGCTAAAATACCCAATTTCTCTTAATTAACACACTTATAAACTTATCCTTGATTTTTCCTAATTAATTTCCTTTTATTTTAATCAAAATAATTTATTTAATTAATCTTTATGATAAAATCTCATTTAAATATAATATTTTAGATTAGAATTTTTCGGGGCATTTCACTTTTTCTTGAGTTGGTTTTGGTTAATATTTTTAATTGTTGTGTTATGATTGGATGATAATATAAGTGTTTTTGGATAGTGCTTACTTAGGTATTCCTTAAGGTGTGGTGGATAGTATAATCTTTGTGCTCTAATCTGGATTAGGTTTAGGTAAATGCAATCACTTATAAGATGGTATAATTTGTATGTGAGCATGATAAGTTGTTTAGATCTAGAATCATGCAAGGTTTATTTTATGCAAGTATTATGAAAATATGTGATTATTGGAAGCATGATCTTTATATAACTAACATATGTTCAACTTGTTACTACTTATGAAATGTATGAATGTGAAATATGTATCAAGGTTAATATATGCATGGCTAGGGTTGTTATGGTATGTGGTTGTGTCAAGTTATTATTTCATGCTATGTTAAGTGTTCTATGATTATCGTTTCACTTTAGGGCTAATATATATATATAACATGATAGCATGCAAGCATGATTAGGGTTAAATTGTAATATTATTACTTACATGCTCTTGGGGTTGGACATGTTTTCTCGCATATACCATGATATCAATTGTTATCTTAAATATTGAATCATGCTATAAATATGTATATATGTGTCACAAGTAAGTTATGACATGTTAGAAACACATGATTAGGTTTTATGCACAGAATTTGCAAAATTCATATATAATGAAAAATATGGTTAATCGTAAAACCTTAAAAGCTACCTACGTTCTTAAATATTAAAAATTATTGACATTTAGCTTTTTTATGACAAATTATCATTATAATAAAGTTTGGTACCAAAATTGGATAAAATGGTGTAATTAGGGTTTTAAGGTTATTTTGGTTATTTTTGATCTAATGTGCCTCATATAAATAATTGGACATAGAATGACTTTAGAATTTTAATAGTTTGACCTTTGTGTTGACTTTAACTTTGGAATTGATACATGACCTTAGGATTGACTTTAATAATTAGAAATAAAGGATAATTTGGTTAAATCTAGAATTAGAATTTTGTGCAATATGCGATATTTGTGATTACAACATAAAATATTAAAAACTAAAGTGGAATACCTCGAGTTTAAGACTGCTCCTTAGGGGTAGCCGCCCTAAGGATGAGGTGTAGGCCTTAAATTAAGTTTTTTGCTATGCCTCTATACCCCAACAATGTTCTATATCTATTCTAATTGGTTATTCAAACTTTTTAGGGGGTATCGATATCTAAGGGTAAGGTGATCTAGGAGGACTAAGGGTATTTTTTTTCCTTGTTGCACTAGTATGACCAAGTGTACATTAATGCCCTTCAATTCTAGGGTAAGGGTATTATGCTACCTCGTGTGCTAGTATGACTGGGTGTACCTCAGTGTCCCTAGATTGTTTATCTCCCCTCAAATAAGATAAACAATAAAGAAATAATTGTTGATGTCTTTGGTACATATTAGTTTGTTGGTTTCGGAAGCCTTAGTGCTTTACCTATGGTATTTAAAATTGTATTGAATTTGTAGGCTTGGTAATCCCTCTATTCCCTATCTTTGGTATTTAGAACTGATTTGGTTGGTTATTTTTGGTCATAGATTTTTATATGATTATTATGTGTTGGAAGTTGATGAGAAATGTTTTTTTTTGTTGTTAACCATGAGGTTTGACATGATATATGTTATCACATGATTAATCGTATATTATTATTGCACATATTGTGCTTAGAGCATCTGTTTCTGATTATTAGTTGATTATGTTCACTACGTTTATGCTACCTCTATGCAAGGTATTATGATTTACTCAGTATGAGAAATTCATACTAATACTAAATTTATAGATGATTATGTGAAAGCCATGGAGTGGTTTAAAGCGTATCAAAGTGGCAAGGATATGAGGGGTTTTTGGGAGGAAGTTTTTTTTCTCAAAATGGGCTTATTGGTCTAAGAATTAGGGCAAACTAGTGTTATACCTTAGGGTATTGGTTTTTTTTTTATAGTTGGTTGTCCTTTAGAATCTTATGTCCTGTATTGTATTTTTATTATTACTATTCTATGAAGGATATTTATTCATGACTTTTATATTTAATATTATCTTTTATTTCTACTGCTTTATTTTGGATCTAACTTGATTTAAGCCTTAACACTTGGATGAGAGAGCCACTCACATAGGTTGAAGGAAGCAAAATAATCTTGGCAAAATTAATCAACACCGAGGGAGAGTAACATAATAAGTGAGAGGATTTTTACTGAGTAATAGAGTTCAAAATGGTGGTAGTGGCGGCAACAATGAATGGATGCAAACAAAGGAGATGGGATAGAGGAGTTTGGGTGGTGCTTGGCTGGGTGATTCATGAAGGACAAGGATGAAAACTAGTGAGGAAAATAAAACCATAGAATAGAGGAAGGAAACAATTTTTGGTTGTGCAATAAATGCCCCACCATGTAAGCGAGAGAGGTTATACAAGGTTGTGGCATGCGTGAGGGAGAAAAATAACATGAGGGATATGAGGTTACTCCAATAAGATGGGATGTAGAAAATAGGGGTAGAAGAAAAGGGGATGGGATAGAGGTGTGACAATTACTTGGTTGATTTAAGGTGATGATGGTGGATTAAAGGCCTTAGTATTAGTTGGGGAGGTCTGGTCTGACTAAACAAATAGAGCACAACTAGGTTAGCTAGGAAGGAAGTCACTCCAAAAGCAAAGAAGAAATAGGGAAAGGAGGAAAAGAAAGAAAAGGGGAAATGGAAAAATAAAGAAAAGTAGGTTAGGTTTAGGGTTAACATTATCTTTAATTTAGGATTAGAGAATCAAGTTTAGATTAAAATACTAATCACCCAATATTAGAGTTAGATTAAATTCAAGGAATTAAAATTATCATGGTAAGTATAACTATTTAAGAAGCCCCAACCAATTAACATTCTATCTTTAATAGTAGTAGCCTTATCATGCTTTATTCTTGTTTCCAAAAGACTAAATGGATACATGATTACTCCTATACCACTTCACTACATCTTTCTATTTATGAGGTTTATGTAAACCAATTCCATTAAGATTAGATATCACTGAGGTGTTTGGTGGTGTGAATTCCCTCCTTGTCCACTTACTTGCCCTAAAGGACATGATCTGCATCTTCCTCTTTTTGAAAGTTTGACATGGAAGTACCCTCACGTACATTTTGACTTATTTTTTCTACCCTCTTCCGTGTTGTAGTTGGTTTCATATTGGATAAGGTCACATGCCTCAATTGTTGTAAGGTATTTGTAGGTAAAATTGTTTTAGTTGTGTTAAATTGAGGATTCACATGTAGTTTCTTCTTTTGGCATTAAAATTATTTTTTTCCTAAGAAATCCCAATCAATGTAGCATGTAGGACATCATTCATACTCTATAGACTGAAAGTAATAATTCCTCCATCCGGATTAATGATTTTAACACTCTTCAAGCATTTCTTTATGACCTTAACCTCTGCAAGAGTCTTGCGAAGGAAATTCTTCTTCAATTGAGTAATTGAATCCATATGAAGGGGTTAATTGACAATACTTAAAATTATACTGAGATAATTCATATCTCAAAGTTTGGAAGCTTAATAAAGAATGATAAAAACTAGAATTAGTATCATAATATATATATATATATATATATATATATATATTTGAAACTCCTATAATTATTTTTATCATCCTTATAACTTTCTTTATCAATTTCACACGCCCACACATATAATCATCAAAATCATAGCTTACTAATACATTATATTTAGCATGTAAACAGTAATATCCTTCTTTTATGACCCATTTGGTTAGTGGAAAATGATGTGAAGAGGAAAATAAAAAGGAAATAAAATTGAGAGAAAGAAAATAAAAGAAATCAATTTTATTTCCATTGTTTGGCTGATAGGAATTTTTTATAGAAAGTAAAATCTTGGAAAGTGTTTTTTTATGTTTGGTTTCCTAGAATGAAAATTTTAAGAAAGGTTGAGTATCATCATCATCATCATTGTTATTATTTGAATGCTTTTATATATCCTATAAAAATTCAAAAAAAAACAAAATATTACATTAGTACATGAAAAATTCCATGAAGTTTTTAAAAAATCATAAAAACTCCATAAACTCAATATGAATGCCAATTTATTTTTATAAAATTCTAAAATATTGCACAAAAGCTTATAATTATTTCCCAAAAAACTAAAAGTATAAAAAATATATCTCATATATCTTTTTATTTCAAACATGACACAAAAAAGTAGGAAAAAGAAAAAGAACAATTCCATAGTTAGTTAATAACGTACTCGATATGTCCATAAAATACCAATAATATTTTATTCTATCTTCCATATACTGGTTTGGTAAAAAATTTCAAACACCCTACTAATAAGAGATAGATCAAATATAAATTCTTGTCAAAATTTATTTTTGAGAGAACCTATTACATCAACTCAAAGCATAATACAAAAAATACCATTTGCTTTACTCCACGCTTATGAGCACCAATGCATAAATTCAAAGACCAAGGCTTATGCAACCCTATAAGGTCTCCAAATATATCCCACAAGTAAGAAAGAAAAAAAATAAAAGGTTATATAATTTATAGCTATTAGAAACTAATTAAATCGGTCAAGGATATATATTAGGATATTGAAAACACCATAACTAAACTACACACGCAACTATATAGCTATGTCCTTAGGTATAAGACCAAGAAATGTTCAAGAGGCATTGATATTTATTACAAGCTTGGCATAGATTTGCATCAAAGAAACTTTATTTAAGCATTCAACCTTCTTAAGCTCTAAGTACAACTCAACTTTGATGAAATTACAGGGGTTTCCTTTATCAAGAGCAGATGAAACTACATTCATCCTTTGTTTCAGAGCCTTCATCTCTTCTAATATGTAATCTTTCACCTATTTTTGCAGTTCTTGATCTAGATGCACCAAAAAAAAGGAGAGGTTACTTTATCATGTTATCATTGCTTAATGCTTCGATCATCAGCTATTATTTCCTCGCATTACTATCTCTCTAGGTGCATGCGCCTTTCTTTTAAACTAATGGATAAATTTGTAATTTTTCAATCATTGCTAAACAAAATATCTAACATATGGTAATTTTGAATTGACTTGATCAAAGTTGTTTAATTTTGGGATGGGCCTAAAAAACATATGAAAATCCTATATCATCATCATTAAAGGACAAGTAACATTTTTAGCATATAAAAATTCTATAGGAATCTAAAATCAAAGACGATGGAAGCCAGAACATCTTGTCCTAAAACCATGACATAGAGCTCTATGTATGTTGTGTTAGGCTATTAGTCATATGCTAATTGCACTATAGAATGATAAAAGTATAAAGGACATAAAACCATCATGACGATGTTGTTTTTCATTAAGTAAGACTACTAACTTATATATGAACTCATACGACAAGTAATATGGATCTCCCCAAGAAGCTAATGATTTAATGTTAATCATTCTAATAAGGATGAGATGATAATCAAATATGATACAACTATTTGACAAAGAGAATCAACATATAACGATGAAGCGTATGGTGAATTACTTTTAATCATAATCTATGCATCTAGATAAAAATAGACTAGACATTGACAAAAAGGAAGGGAGGATATCTATGGATTTGAGGAGAATTTTTGTGGAAATTTTATGGAAAAATGAAATATAAATTTATTTTTCTAAACACAATAGTGAATTATTTTAGATAGCCATTGAAATAATTAGACATCGTCTTTATATCTCAAAAGTTGTTTTGTGTAGCACTTAAATATTTTAGGATTGAAATTAAACACTTATGAAAACATACGTTTATGTGTCTAAGTTTTTTTTATTCAAAACCCTATTATGTTATTCTACCCTCCTAATTTTAATTCAACACATCTTGTATCTCCACACAACAAACATCGGATGACCTAATATATCCAAATCTTAATCTCCACGGTCATATTAAGCGTCTATAGGTATCACTTTTTTGGTGAACAAAATACTAATGAAGTTTGTTGTTGGATATTATTTATTTACTTACCAACAATTAGAAGGGTCCCTAGAGTCCCAATTGGTCTTTTGGTATTT
Organism: Tamarix chinensis; assembly: GCA_030549775.1. Taxonomy (NCBI): domain Eukaryota; kingdom Viridiplantae; phylum Streptophyta; class Magnoliopsida; order Caryophyllales; family Tamaricaceae; genus Tamarix; species Tamarix chinensis. The sequence continues at coordinate 55,396,458 of CM060177.1, read as the reverse complement.
TTACACTTTTGTTATGGTGAAATTATATATACTTCTGTGCTCCTTGTATTTAATTTTAAGAATTTCTATGAATAAAGAAAAATAACAAGAGAAAATGACTATAATACCCCATTTTTTTATAAAGTTTGTTGAATGAGAAGTTATAGTGATTATTAAAATTTGATAATATTTGATTTTGATTTGGAACTATAATTAAGTTTAAGGTAAATTTAGATTTAAATAAGTCTTACAAATGGAGTAAAATGAGTTTTAGAAGCACTGATCAACTGGTTCATCATTTCAGCTAAAAGGGTTTTTACTTAACCAAATTGATGGACTAGTTTGGGGAACCAATCTACTTGTCGATAGAATAATTGGCTGGTAGGCCAAATTGATTGACTAGTTTATTAAGTTGGGTATATTTTTTAAACTCTATTTTTTTGAGAAACCTTATTATACAAAAATGAAACCTTAATAATTCCATTTCAAGTTATTCTTTAAAGATTCTTAACCTTGTTTATCATGAATTTAGCTCAAGCTTCTGTCTTGAAATAATTTTAGGGTTCCATTTAGATAATTGAGGGAGAGGATAACCTCAGCATTATTTTCTTCCACCTCTCTCCTCTATATACTTTAGAATCATTGCTTCAATTCCTATAGTTATCTCTACTCAAGTGGGAGATTCCTTCCATGTCGAATGTTTAATTCCTCTCTTGTGTTTGACATCTTTTGGGTGAATTCGACATGCATTCTCCAAAAATCACCATTTCAGCTCTAGAGGGGAGGTTGGCTTATTTTTTATGAAATTTTCCCATTCAGCTCAAATTTAAACAGTAGAAATTAAGTTTTTTTTTATTTGAGCATAACCACACTCATTCCTGTACCAATTCGTTGACTATAAATAGCCTTAATTATCCCTTTCACTTACTTTTCTTTTAGCCACCAAAATATTCCAACTCTCTAACCTTATGTTCTTTTCTTTCCAAATTTGAGCTTAGTTTTGGTTCCTGTCCACCCTTCTAATCTTGTCTATAGCTCCTTCTTATTTCTCTTTAAGTAATGGAGGGTTAGATTTAGTAGGAACTTGAGTCTATCTTTCATCACAAAATCCCTCTATTTTTCTCTTAGGTTTGATAAGTTTGTTTTCTCCTGATTTGAATCCTAAATTATGAAATTATTCCTTAGATTTTATTTTTTTAAGGTTTGAAAATTGAAAATATTCCAGGTTGATTTTTTTATTTTGTAGAAAAGTTTTTCTTACACCAAATAAGTCATTCTTACTTCTGAAATATGACCTAGTCAATCAATTGATGTGGTGTATTCTTTAAAACCCTAATATTATGAGTTTATATGAGAATTTGATTTTAGAATAATAAATGTTGATTGACTTATGAATCTTGAGAAAAATGCATGATTTTAGGGAAATTAGGTTGATTTTATTAATTATGAAGCATGTTTTAGTTTGTGAGCTGAAAAAGTATGGCCATGATTCCATGATATGTTTTGGTTTGGATGTGGTGGGAATTTCAAGGATGATTTGCATGAAAAATGTTTGTTTTGTGCTATTCGGGGCAAACTAATAGACTGGTCATTAGAACAATCAATTAGTTAGCCTAAATCCATCGACCTGTAGGTCTGTGGTGACCTTGGTTTGCTCTCTTCTTAAACATATCAACTACTTTGATAGAATAGATTGACCAGTCTTAGAACAGTCAACTGGTTTGATAAAGCCAATCGACCAGTTTGAGGAAACTTTAGGTTTGGTTAAGCTAAATCAATCGATTGGTTAGCCCAACCAATCGACTAGTTTACCTGACCGATTGAATGGTTGGTAAAATTTATCTATATGTTAGGCCAAATCAATTGATTGGTTCCGCCATATTATATGATTTTGATATTTTGATGTAGATATGCCTTGATACCATACCTAATGTTGCCATATGATTGTTTAACAAGTGAAATACATCTGTTGACATGGATTGACAACCTAATGGATAAATTAAATGGATCATAATTCATGGCATACTTGATGGGTGTTGTAAAGGCCTTAATGGATAAACCCAAATAAGTATTTGATGGTTTTAAAGGGGTAATGTAATATGAACTTTGGCCTAAAATGGATTAATATAAGGGATTTGGTTAATATTAAGTAAGCATTAATAGAAATCCCACACATGATTGGGGAATGATAATGGTTAAGATAGAATAAATATATGAATGCCTTGCTTGCATACTGTATGGTCCTTCTATGATTACATAACCTTGAGAATAACGTACTAATCAGTTAAAGCAAAAGATGATTGAATTATGTATAGGTATGGGTTACCCAATCATCGATTAGCTAATGGTGGTTAGTCTTCCTTCGGGTGTTTATTGGTGCCTTCGGGCTTTACCTTCAAGTAAGATCCTAGTAGATTCCAATGCCTTACCTAATCTAAACACTAATGATGTACTAGGGGGTATTGATACTAAATGATATGGTTATTTAGGTAGTTTATGGTGTCGGCCCATACTTATGTCCATTAGTGTTTTTTTTGCCATGGCTTGGACTTATGTCCATTGGTGTTTACTTGGCTTCAGCCAAACTTTATGTCCTTTAGTTTGGATAGACTCCATGTTATGTGAGACCATGGGATGAAGCAAAACCCATCGTTTGATAATAACTGGGACAAGTACTTGTATAATAATTTGAATGAATAATTAGATAAGAATTTGGAATAAGAATATGACTAACGAGAAAGATAAAAGTAAAAGGCAAAGAAGGATAAAGGAGATAATGGCCTATATATGTATAAATGATCTAATAAATTAGGTATGTTGAAATGACATATGGTGAAATTATGTGCCCAGATAAATAAAGCCTTAGTATTAGTTTAACATTCTACTTCGTAGCTTGCATATTATTATCTACGATGTTGTGCCATATTGTTAAGCATGATGAGTTATGTATGGCATGAGCTTCCTATGCCCGATGTGACCATAATAGAGTATATATCATGATTATTTCAAGTTACCTAGTTATGAAACCCTAGTCATTCTCTCCTCTCTCTTTCATGGCTCACACGAGGAGAGCTACCTCCATGGCAAGGAAGAAGAATAGTAAAGGTAGTTCTTCATCCCCTAAGGAGTCTGATTCTTCTAATAAAGAATTTTGACTGCTGGTGATGATGGGGTGATTAATGATGTTCGTATTCAACCTAGTGCATGTGATATGCATGGAATACCTACGGATTTACCTTCTCAGAATATGAGGCAAGATGATCCAATAACTAAGAAGGCTGTGATCGATACCGCAATCATTGGGGCTAAGGAAACTTTGCATCATATCTCTAAATCAGGTATGTTATGTAACATATCGGGTGATCAAGGATTGAACCATGGTAGATTATCCTCAAAAGGATAAGGTGGAGGGTAGATGTGCTGATTGGCAATGGGTTATCATTGGATACATTATAGGGTATCGACCTACTTTGGGACAAATGCTCAGTTTTGTGAGAAGGCATTGGTTGCATATCAAGGAACTAAAGATTCTAATGCATGACCAAGGGTTTGTGGTCTTTAAGTTTGAATGTAAGGAGGATTGAGATTGGGTGCTTGCTAATCCTTGTTGGAATTTTTTGAATAGACCATTTATCTTGAAGCCTTGGCATAGGAAGTTCCAATTCTCTAAAGAATGTTTCTAGTTCTTGCCTCTTTGGGTCAAGCTACCTAACCTTCTCCCGGACTATTAGGATGTTGATTCTCTTAACAGGATTGCTAGTGTAGTGGGAAGACCGTTACAAATAGATGGTATTACCTCCAATGGTGATAGAATTTCTTATGCTCGAATGTTGGTAGAGGTGGATGTTACTAAACACCTGTTAGAATCCCTCGAGATCTTGGACCCTGATGGAGAAATTGCTAACCAAAAAGTGGTTTATGAGTGGAGGTCAGCTTATTGCAATGCTTGTGATACTACAGGTCACTTGTCTACTAATTGTATGAAAACCAAGGTAGCTAAGCAATAGGCACCAACTCAACAACAAAAGAACTCCAAGCAGTTTGACTCAACAATTGCTCTTATTGAATAGCAGTGGAGGGTGATCCATAGGGGGCATTCTAATCATGAACTTAATAATGTGGCATTTGATTCTAGTAGAGGAATCACCAATCAACCTTCTACCTCTACAACTGGCCACGTTCCCTTGGTGGATTCAGAGAATAGATTCTCACCCTTGCAAAGGAGTGAATCCATGTTGGATCATAACATTAAACATGTGAGGTGCAAAGGTAAGGGTACAATTGAAGCTGCTCATATTATAAATTATATAATTGATCATATTAATGATAGGGGTTTGGAATGTTCGCGGCTTGAATAAGCCTTATAAATAAAAGGAGATGAAACACTGGCTAATAGTTAATAAAGTATCCCTTATGGGATTGGTAGAGACCGGAATAAAGACATTAGGCTGCTACGGTTTCTGGAAGATTAGGTAATAAATGGAATGTGTTATGCAACTATGCCCATCATCATAATGGCCGGATTTAGTATATTTAGGACAAGAATTTTTGGGATATACAACTTATTGCTACTTGTGAGCAGGCCATGCTATTACAGGTGATTGAATTGGCCACTAGTGTAATGTTTTATGCTACGTTTATATATGCTTTTAACACAGGTGAAGCTAGGAAGGAACTTTGGAACTACTTGTTACTGCATAAGGTGGACAATGCACCCTGGATACTATTGGGGGACTTCAATGTTGTTTTGCATGCTAATGAAAAACACCAAGGAAATGAAGTGAATATGAATGATGTTAATGATTTTAGAGAATGTATAGCTGATCTCCTAGTTCAATACTTAGTGTTCTCAGGGCTCAAGTTTACATGGAGTAACAAAATTTTGGGCGATAACATAATCATGTCTAAGCTTGATAGAATTATGGTGAATATGCACTGGTTATCCTCCTTTCCTCACTCTTCAGCTGAATTCCAAGCTACTCTTTTCTCTAATCACAACCCAAAAGTAGTTTAAGTTTATTATGTGGTGAATTAGCTTAGGAAGCAGTTTAATTTTTTTTATATGTGGACTTTAGATCCAAATTTCCTTCCTTTGGTTGCTTCTATTTGGTGTAGAGCTTCTACTGGTTCTTTTGTTGGCAAATTCAAGAATAACCTATAGGAATTAAAGTTCAGGCTAAAACAGTTTAATTGGTTCAAGTTTGGTGGTATCCCTTCAAAGGTGCACGACCAATGAGCAAAACTCAAGATAATTCAAGCAGCTCTTGAACTAGACCTTGGGAATTAAAGGATGCAAGAGGAGGAAAAACAATGTTTAAAACTATATGAACATCTAGCTTTATGTGAAGAGAGCTTTCTCAAACATAAATCAGGTATTAAATGGCTCAATCTAGGAAACTCTAATTCTTATTTATTTTTTTTCTTTTATGAGAGCAAGATAGCAGAGGAGAATGGTGCTTAAAATTCAGTTAGTTGATGGACAATGATTTTATAATGTTGAGGGTGTCAAGAAGGCCTTTCTGGACTATTACAAGGGTTTCTTGGGTTTTGAGTCTCCTTCTTCAAGCTACATCTCAGAGGATATTATTATTATGGGCCCTACTATGTAAGTAGAGCATCAACACCATTTTTTGTAGCCTATATCTAAGCAAGAGGTAAAGAAGGCTCTTTGGTCTATTGGCAACTACAAGTCTCCTGGTCCTGATGGGTTTACAGCTGGCTTTTTCGAAGCTCCTTGGAGTATTTTGGGTGAGGATATTTGGCACTTGGTTAAAGGAATTTTTCAATATGTTGTGGTGCCTCCTTTCTTAGGTCATACTCTGCTTTCTCTTATCCCCAAATCTGATGTTGCTCAATGCGTCACTGAGTTTAGACCTATTGCATGTTGCTCAGCTTTGAATAAGATTTTGGCTAAAATCTTATATGCTCATTTACAAGTTGTCTTGCCCTGTTTGGTACATACCTCTCAAGCAAGTTTTGTCAAGGGGAGAGCCATTGGTGATAATATATTACTTGCTTATGAACTAATACATATGTACAAAAGGAGGAGTATTTCACCAAGATGTATGCTTAAGGTGGACATTAGGAAGGCCTATGATTCAGTTAGTTGGAGCTTCTTGTAGCAAATGTTATTAGGGTTGTATTTTCCTATTCATTTTGGCAGGCTTCTTATGTCTTGTGTCTCCATTGTGACCCTTTATCTCCTAACCTTTTTGTCATTATTCTAGAATATTAATATTGCAATCTTTATGGCTCAACCTTGATTTCCATGGTCATCCAAAATGTAAGAGATTGAATATTATTAATTTTGATTTTGTAGATGACCTATTGGTATTTTGTAGGGTTGATATTACTTCTGTTCAATTAATTAAGCAGAAGTTTGATGAGTTCAATGCTCTATCAGGTTTGCATATCAGCCTAGAGAAGAGTCACATCTTTTTCGGTGGTGTTAACTAGGAGGTGAAAACCTTAATCTTAGATGGTTTACACTTTAATAAATGTAGTTTTCCTTTCAAATACCTAGGCATGCCTTTAGAATCATCTAAATTGAAGTCTATTAATATGGTTGATTTGGTTGATAAGATCACTAGTAGAGTACAAATTGGTCTACTCGTCTGCTTTCATATGTAGGGAGGATTTAGCTCCAAAAATTTGTCATTTTTCGGATCACTATGTTTTGGAGTCGGGTATTTATTCTTCTTAAGAAGCTGTTAGTGAGGATTATAGCCATTTGCAGAAGCTTTCTTTGGACTGGTAAGGCCCTTCCTAGTAAAAGATCCCTTATTACATGGAGGTCTGTTTGTTTGCATAAGAATAAAGGAGGTTTAGGCCTGGTTGATCCCCAAATTTGGAACATTGCTATTATGGGGAAACATCTATGGAATCTCAATCAGAAGAAGAATTATCTTTAGGTTAAATGGGTTCATTCTTATTATATTAAACAACAAGCATTTGATCAAGTCCATTTGCCTAGTACTTCTTCTTAGATTGTACAGAATTTTTTTTCCCTAAGATCTACTATCCTTCTGTGGATTCAGCTGCAACAGGAAAGCTATCAATTTAGTGTTGGTGATTTATATGATTTTTTAAGGATCAAGGCTCCAGCAGTTCATTGGTGGAGAACTGTTTGGTGTAGTCCTGCTGCCCCGAGACATAAGGCTATCTTCTGGCTTGTTGCTCACTCTCAATTGCCTACTAAAGATAATATGTCAAAGTTCAATCCTTCTCTTAATGTTCATTGCTACTTCTATGATTAGGAAGAGAGCATTTTTCATTTGACTCTCTAGTGTCCTATAATGAGCCATGTTTGGAAGTTTGTTAGGAAGACTATGGGTGGTCGTAGGCTTGGTAAAAATTGGTGTAGTGTTCTAAAAGATTTGTCCTGTCCAAGAAGGATAGGTGGTATGAAACTTCAACTATCTCATGCCCTTTATGCCATTGGTCTTTATAAGATCTAGAAACCTAGAAATTCTTATCTATTTTTGAATGTTGATTGGGATTGTCAAATGACTATTAAGAATATTTCTCATGCTTTATCCTCTATATATAATCATCCAGATAGGATGGCTAAGTTTGGAGGGTATGTATGGTGTATAGATAATTTCTATAGGATTGGTTTTAATATTCCTTTATGATTATAAAAAAAATTCATCTTCTTTTTTTTTTTATAAAAAAAATAGAGCATATATCATGTTTATATGAAATATGCATGCAATATGTTAGTATGAATTTTATATTATGCTAGAATCTTGTATGCTAGTAGCTCTATTGAGGAGGTAACTTGGTTTACTCAGTACAAAGAGTATTAATGCGCCCGTTTTCTTGGTCACCTACTCATTCCCATGAGCAGATGGTCATGTGTAGGTTTTTGGTGATGGTCAATAGTTGGTTAACCTCGTGTTGGGCATAGATTCTGAGAGCGTGGACATCCGGAGACTTTTGAGCGGTCCTTGACAAACCAAAGTTTAGGGCTATGCCCTAATTTTGTTTCTGTAATTTTAGATTATGTACTTTGACTTAATTTTTAATGTGTATTTGAATATTGTGGATCATCAATGTAACACCCCAAAATTCACTACTATTTTTTTTTTGTTTCAAATGGAAGAACATTCAAACATAAAGAGAGTTGTTACTGCCATAATTGATATAAATTAGCCCTAGACCATCCTTATACCAACCACAAGGAAAGATAAAATAGTACTCAAACCATGATAAGTGTAGCATAAGAATAATCCAAATCAGAAATAAGAGTTAAGTGTTCATTCCAAAAGGAGCACTAAAATACATAAATAAATGTTCAACTGAAACATTAATTGGTTAAAACAACAACCAGATGTCTCACTCTTAGGTCCCTATCCTTAGTCATAATAAAATCACTCTACCCTAATCATAGCATTATATGCAACAAAGTTGTCTAGAGAGTCCTCATTCACCTGCATAGGCTTATAAGGGGTCTCTAGTAGTGGGAATGAGAAACATCTATAGTAGGGGTGATCAGCACACTACATATTGAGTAAGGTAACAATACATTCAAGCAGGTCATAGAGATTAATAAAACTACAATAAGAGATGAAAGATGCATAAGAAGATCATATAGAGTTATTCATTATTATCCAAACTTAAGGTATTGGTACAATAATAATCAACTCATGATTTTATCCACGTTGGGTGTAGAGATCAAACTATTCTCAAATCTCAATTGGTGGAACAGTAAAAAAGTACAACTTCTAGGATAGGATGGTCCTGACCACTATTCTCACCGGTGTACTAGTAATTAAGGTATAAATCTAGGGTAGAATATTCCTAGCCACTATTCTCACTGGTAGAACAGTAGTTAAGGTACAATCGATCCTAGGCCACCTAATATTCCACTATAAGTAATTAATACCTTACCATGGGTTATTATCATCTAATGGTTTAATTTACTTGAGTTCTGGACCCCACTATTCTCAACGGTAGAAAGGTATATGGTACAACTTCTAGTGCAAGAAGCTCCCAATCATTATTCTTGTCGGTGGATCGGTAGGTACAACTAGGGATGAATCAAGTGACCTTCCACTTTAAGTGATTAATGTATTATTCATGTTTTATTTATTTCATGTTAATCACACAACCATGTACACCTACCCCATGCATGGCACCTCTCCTATTACTACCCCAAGATAACCCTATTCCCCTTTAAAAACCCTAATTTCACAACTTTGGTACATCCTCACCTCCATTGTCCCTTTTGAATCCCAATTCTATCCAAATAAACATTAACATGTTATTGGAAGCCCTCGATAAAAGGTCAAGGCCTATTACCCCCATTTTCCACATATGATAATAACTAGCCTCTAGAGTTACTCAAAACCCTAAGTTCTCTTTGTTGACCTAACCCCTCATCTATTGCTTATACTGCTCTCAATTTCTATACCTATGCATATAATTCTATGGCTAACCATTAACTAAAATATTGTAACATAACTTCCTTATTTTTCATATGTGATAATACCCTTCCTATTCGAACCCTCTTTAAAACCTTAATTCTACATTTTTGGTTGTAGCTACTTCCCTTTATCCCGCATGGCTACTAAATTTAATACACATTCCAAAAATTTCATGATTAATGTTATAATCCAAGGTTAAGTCCAACTCCCCTATTTTGTACATGCAATAATAGCTTACTCTTAGGGTTTTGTGCCTTAGCCTCCTAAAACCCTAACTCCAGCTTTTGATCATATCTCCTCCCCTAGGGCTCAAAGACTTCCCAAATCTACATAAATACCTAAAAATGCCATACTTAAACCCCTATCCACTTCCTAGTGCCAATACCCCATTTTACTCACATATGATCATAACCCCCTTAGGTTTTACTCACCCCACTCATGGTTTTTCATCACCATATTGTATTTACCATGAACATCCTAATTTTTGCCATATTTATTTCTTATAGTATCTCCAAACTATTTTAGGCCAATTTATACCCTAAAGTACCCTACATGTCACTTTTAACAATATTAACCAAAATACCCTAAGGTCTCAAAAACCCTACCCAAGTCACAAGGCATCCAACATAAGGACTCCCTAAAATTTCCACTCATGCATAATATGGATACACATCAACACTTGAAACCGATATGATCATAACCACACAATTTCTTACCTTTAGCTATTTTCAAGCCAAACTACACATACAACATTAGAGTCATTTATCATTTTATGCATGTTATCACATAACACGCATCAAGGGAATATATTAACAAAAATAAAACCTTAACTATGATTGTATCCTTACTAGAGTGGCTTCGGTCTCTAAGCATGCACGACCTACACCTCATTTTCCGCTATCACTGGAATAATATCTAGAAATGAGAATATACATAATTTAGATTTTTGTTAAAGAATAAAAGGTAACCTAGCCTAAGGAAAGCTCAAGGAGGAGAAAGGAAATGAAGGTGACCAAAATGGAGGAGAAAATGGTGCCGTTAGTGCAACGACAGTCACGATCGATGGCATGGCAATGGTTGATTTTGGTGGAAAGGGGTGAGAGTTGGTAGCTTAAGGTCAAGGAGGTGGAGGTAGCATAAGGACTGGTTGGAATTGGTAGTGGTGGAGCTGGCGGTCAGCACTGGTGTAGGGTGGCACATGGACGAGAGGGAGAAGAAAAAAGGGAGGAAAGAAAAGGGAAAAAGGAAGCTGCTAGGGTGGCTACATAAGTTAGGGTACCTATACAGGGTGGCTCTTGTGTGGTGGTGGCTCTATAGACGAAGGTAGGGCATAGATAGGGAAGAGAGATGGTAAGGGGGTGCTTAGGCATCAATAGTAGTGGTGCAGCGCTGGGGCTAGTAAGGATGGGGGATACGAGAAACATAGGGGAGATGCGACATGTGGAGAGGTGAGGAAATGGGAGCTCGAGGGGTTATTTATAGGTGAGGGTAAGGTTGAAGGAGAGGGGAACATGATAGGAGGCCTTATAGTCTTGGCATACATGACTATAGAGAGTGGGAGAGGGTGGTTACAGGTGGTAGGGGTAGGACAAAGGTGTAGGGTAAGGGAGTAGGGGTAGGGGTGTAGGGCGCAGGCCAATGTGCATGTTCGAGAGGGGAAAGGTAGGAAGGAGGGGCGGCGTGTAGGGGTGTAGGTGTAGGCACAAAAATGGAAGAGAGAAGGTGATGCGAGGACGGGGACGGGAATAAGGAAGAAAAAGGAGAAAAAGTGAGAGAAGAAAAGGAAAGAAAGAAAAAAAAGAAAAGGAAAGAAAAAATAGGGGGACAGGCTATGCTTAGCTACCCAGGGGAGAAGAAAAAAAAAAGAAAAAAAATGAAGCCTAGGCTGGGGGATGGCACAACCCAGGAATAAGGAAGGAAAAGGAAAAAAAAAAGGAAAGGAGAGAAAAAGAAAGGAAGAAAAAGGAAAAGAAGGAAAAGAAGGAAAAAGAAAAAGGAAACGAAAATTTTTAGGTGGAATTTAGGTTAAATTTAAGAGTAAAATTTTGATTTAGTACTAATAAATAAATAAAAATTAATATAAATTACCTATAATTAATTTATGATCATTAAATAAAATAAAATTTAGAAGTTAGGTTAAATTAATTTTTTAATAAATAAATTTTTGGATTTCAAATTTTTTGGTATTATAGTCAAGAACTATACTTGAAAGCCTTTCTTTCAGTATTTATATAATGTGTTTGGTGCACTCTACTTTATTTTTGGTTTGTATAGGTCTCAACTAGGGCTATAAATGAGCCGAATCAAGCCAAATGCCCCTGGACTCAGGCTTGGATCGTTTAACCGAACGAGCCTAAAATAAGGCTCAGGTTTGACTCGTTTAACTACATGAATGAGCCGACCCCAAGCCTTTAACGAGCCAAGCTAAGTTAAGCTCACGAGCCAAAGCCAAAAAATGAACCGAGCCTCACTTTTTTGAGCTCTGGCTTAGCTTGTTTAATAAATGAACCCAGAAGTGAGGCTCGGGCTCGGCTCATTTAACTAAACTAACGAGCCGAACCAAGCTTTTAACAAAATAAGCCGAGTGGAATACCGAACTTGCTCAACTCATTTATAGCCCTAGTCTCAACCTTATATCTAACATGGGACGAACGACCGACACCTATTGTATGTTAGGTGCAGCAGTAATACTCCATTTTTCCAAAGTGTTTATTAGTTTTCTACTTCTATAAGGTTTTTAAAACAAAATTTTTCAATAGTAAAAAATGGGGGGTGTTATAATGACATCTCACTCTTTTTCTCTTTTTTTTTTATGAAATAAACTTTATATAATTAAGACAATCCACCTCCTTGGACAAAAAATAACCATTGTACTATAACTGTGTATGTTGATGATCATGAAGATATGTCAATCAAGAGATGGAAAACTACTATCTGTGCCAAATTATATATATTGATCTAAGAATACTCAAAACATGCTATAAATATTACTGTTTTGTTATCCACTCAAGTTTCATGTTATAATTCATTGGTTGTTTGCTAGTATGTATCTACTCAGTCTAGGTAATTATTCACATGCTTCCCTCTTTGATAACTATGTGTTGCTTTTATGTACGTAAAATGTGTAGGAGTGGCCAAACGGGTTGGTAGAAGAAATAGTTCAAATGTAGTTAAGTCATGGGAGATGGAAATGCTTCACATGATCCATTTGTAAGATTTTATGACTATCAACCTTAAAAAATTCAATTATTCTGTTAATGGTGCTTTCTCAATTTCATTATTAATTTATAGCAATAATATATAAAGGGTAGGGTTAGAGGCATGGTCTTAATTAGCTAGTTTAGAATGTAGTTAGTTCTACATATATATTATTTCTTGTGACTAAATATATAATAAGGTAAATTTTATATTTTGAGCATGGATTATATAATTATGACAGAGCAAGTTTAGATACCTTAAGCAACATCTTATAATTCAACTTATTCCCCTCTTTGTCTATGGGAAGGAAAAGGATAATCTAATAGCATTCCCCTCTTTATTAATTCATATCTACATACCATACCAATTTGTCATAAAATAAAAAATTTTCTTGTTTCTACTTTGTAGAAAACTAGAAGTCCTCTTAGGATGAGATTCTACATATTCTAGCTACTCAAATGAGTACCTAGATTAAGGATAGTCTATTTTTATGGTTGCTCAAATTTATTGTCCTCTATTTTTTCACTCCTTATTTCACTAACCACGTGATTCATGTCTGATTACCCATCTAGGTATGAATACACTAGTTAGAAGTTATTTTTCCAAGACTAACTTGAGCAACTTCCCATAACGTCGGCAAATAATTATCACTTCTTAATGTAAGAACAAAATATAAATACACACACACACACACACAGATACATAAAAGAAGTGAGTAATCATGTTAAATATATTACTAGCATTTACGTACCAGCAACAACAACAATAAACACATCAAAACCACCCCCAAGTTTACCATAATGATATCATTGTCGACCAAGTTGCTTTATGCATTTGGTGTATAGCTGCCAGAGCAAAGGAAACACAAGAACATTCGTACCAAAAAAACATAAAAAAAATTCTATTATCCCCCAAAATATGACTAATGTTTTGGTTGATTGTGGTTTTTTTTGTTTTGGTTGATTGTGGGTTTTTTTTTGTATGAAATTAACCCAATCAACTCTAATCATAATAACATTTCATAGAAGCTTGACAAAATACTTGAGTGATAGTTTCCATCTTTACCTACTTCTTATACAACTTATTAATGTTCAAGATATACAGGTACACCATTTGAAACTCACACTTAGGTTCAAGGCATAAGCTAGAATAAATAAATAAGACAAACACCACCTGAACTCAAATAATAATCTATAGTATTGGAATTTCCTTACATATATTGTTAGAATCATCAATATAATTGGTCATTACTCAATCAAAACATAATTAAGGGCACCCGCTAAATAAAAACAGAACTAAACCACTCATGGCCTTGCACTTCCTACATTACTAAAAAAGGAAACAAAAACCCAATTTCATATCTTTAAACCACAAATTCAACAAAGATGGAATTGCTAAGTTCAAATCAAAATACAACCTAATAATATCGCCATGACCCTGATTAATTAGAACAGATCCAATAAGAGGTATTAGATTATTCAAATCCATGTATAAAAGGAAAATATTATTGCTAAAAGCCTTGGCATCAATCTACTAAGCATTGAACAGAAATTGAAAAAAATTTGAAAATCATGCTGTCAATTTTGTAGAAAACATAAAATTAATCTACAAGCTACATATGAGCAAATTGTCAGATAATAAATTGAATAAAAACTAACTTTCAGATCTAAAAAAGTTACCTAATTTCTGATATGATATTGTAAATATGAACAATTAAATATCCCTTGAGTGATAAAGTCTAGTCAATATCAAATTCATTCCCAATGGAAGGATTCAATTGCACGAGATCTCCCTTCTTTAAACCATAAATCAACTTTGCAATCGAGTTAGAAACACTCTTAGCCCAAAATTTTGGAGGAACTAGGAGGTAGAAGGAAGCTTGAAGTAGATGGAATCAGACTTGCAAAAGATAAAGGGAACTAGGAGAAAAATTAATAACGATGAAGAAAGAGAAAATCGAGAAGAAACTGATAGATATTTGAGAGTTTTTGTGAGGAATGCTCGATCAAATTTTATTTATTTTTCATAAATATTTGTGAGGAAAAAGAAACAGTATAACTTTCTTTATTATTTTTCTTTCTATTTTATTCTCCTTCAAAATTTCCAGCAATAAAAGGGGGAAAATTAGTTTCCAATTTATTTATTTTTTTCTTTCACGGTTTCCATGAATCAAACGGAACCCTGGAAATGGTTGCCCAAAACGAGCGCTCTTTTGGTCGATTTAAATGGGAAAGCGTCTGATTCAAAATTTGAAAGGGCAGAAGTGAGGAGACGACCGTTAAAGTGCTGCGTCACGGTCAGCGAGGGCTTTCATTAACGCAACGGTGGATACAGGCAGACGGCAGCGGTAACTGAATGTACGTGGCTGGCTGAGTCAAATTCGGGTCATTCTGGTCCGAGTCACGAGATTTATTTGTGTCTCAGCTTCTGCTGGTAATTTCATTTTCAATTTTCATTGAACAAAACGATTTCCGATGAACGCGATCAAACGCCACGGTTGGCAGCGCCCTCTTCACCCTTTACAGGTAAGGGTTAAACTTCTACGGCTAAATATTGAGCACGGAGCATGCATGCAATTCAATTCCAGTTTTTTGGTTGATTATTAAATAGTGAGTGCAGGGTTTCCTTTCCCACACCAACCTTCCGGTCCATAATTAGTTCAGCACTATACTTTACTTCAAGTCGCTGAAATGTTGATTGTAATCTGACCATGGCTGCTCAGCTCATCTATGCCTATGGCACAGGCAAAACCGATTATAACTTTGAGCTTCTCAATGACACTGCAGATAGTGGGCATGGCTGTCTACTCTTTCCTGGTTGTGGCTTTCTATTGCTTTCTCGGTATTTTTATCGGCAACAAAGTTGCTGAAATCGCACTCATTTCTCTGTTCTCCTTCGTGGTAAATTTTACCTCCTAGTCACAGTGATCTATTGCTTTCTCGGTCTTTTAATCGGCAACAAAGTTGCTGAAGTCGCACTAATTTCACTGCTTTGTGGTCAATTTTGTCTCCCAGTCACAGAGACCTCATTTCAAATTCGGTTTTCCTTTTTCAGGCACTTTCGGTTACGTTTCTATTTATTAGGTGCTGCGCTATCGATCCAACTGATAAGACCAGATTCCGGACGAAAAGGAAATCCAAGTCTAAAGCTTTCTCCAAGTTAAATTATGGATTCATCCTGGGCCAATTTTTTCTTAGGTTCTTCAAGCGAATGGAGCGCAGGATCCTCAAGACTTGTATTAGGAGGAAATATCTGGGTCCTTTGGTTGTCAATGTTCAACTATCCGAGCCCTTGCTTCCTTTTCCTCTTGTCTCTAAGGTCGATGATGATGCTGTTTCTCCACACGCTAATGAAAATGACATTGACGTGTCATATTGCTCCTTGTGTGATTGTGAGGTTAGCACTGTGCTTCCCTAAATTAACTGCAATGATCCATGACCAAATTACGATTGATAAGTTGGGTTTCGTCCTCCTTGGACTGGCAGGTTGGAAAGAATAGCAAACACTGCAGAACTTGTAATCGCTGTGTTGAAGGTTTTGATCATCATTGCAGGGTAATTATCAGTATTATCCCAAGTCCTCCCCAATTATCAGAGTTTTGTTGCTTATAAACTGGCTGGTTCATTGACTTGACTTTTCCAGTGGTTGAACAATTGCGTTGGAAAGAAGAATTACACGTCATTCATTCTTCTAATGATCTCCGTGTTGCTGATGGTTAGTTCCTTTCCTTTCTGCTAATAGCCTAATGCCCCCCCCCACCTACCTTTTGTTGCATGCCATTCTGGAATTGAAAATGACGCACTCTGCAGCTTTTCATCGAAGCAGGAGCAGCAGTCACAGTATTTGTGAGGTGCTTTGCTGATAAAAGAGAGATAGAGCTGGAAATAACCAAGAATTTCCATGCTAGGTTCCCTAGAGGACTTCTTGCAGCAGTATCTGTAACTATACTATATTTCTTAGTTTCTCTGATTTTGATGCTCTTGGTATGTCTCTGGGCTCTGGGTTGCCTTTTAACTTTACTATTGTCAATTATAAAAAACACTTGCAGGTTTTATTGGTTCTAATGTCAGCATATGGTACAGCAGCACTGGGGCAACTTTTCTTCTTCCATTTAGTACTAATTCGCAAGGTACTTTTCATTGATGCCTACTCCCATAATAGAAAATGCCGTGCTCCAAAAGCATAACATGAGACAACCAGGCTATCATAAAGCCTATCTGTACAATAGCATGAAGCAAACTATACATAGCTTTGCTAAAGTATGAGAGTCAATACTCAAAATCGAACATTAACAATCCAGAAACTATTGAAGGATCCATTAAAAGAAATGCACCACACTGACATACAGCTTCAAAAAGAAGCCTAAAGTGCCAATAGTACGACAAGTTCCCTAGCAAGACTAGCAAAATTAGGTTGTCGTACTGCTTGCTATTAAAAGGTAACACCTGTTCCCCCCCTTTTAAAAGGAAGTATTTTAGGCTTTTTTTTGTTGGTTAAAAAAGAAAGTATTTTATAAGAATCAAAACTTTCTATTTTTATCCCTACTTTTTTTCTTGTTCTATGCATTTATTATTATGTTTTCTAATGAAGGTTGTAATTGGAATATAAAAAATGAGCAAACTAATGTAAAAAACCTTTCTGTTAGAAACATTGAGAGTATGCCATAAAGCCTTCAAAAGTTAATTCTATGGAAACCTTGATTTCTTGGTTAGATAGATAGATGTGTTAGCTCTGAATTGTTGCAAACTTACATCCTCTACCTAGACCAAGCTTTGCTTTTCTCTATGAAGATAATCCCATGGGACATGATAC
This sequence comes from Tamarix chinensis, assembly GCA_030549775.1. Classification (NCBI taxonomy): domain Eukaryota; kingdom Viridiplantae; phylum Streptophyta; class Magnoliopsida; order Caryophyllales; family Tamaricaceae; genus Tamarix; species Tamarix chinensis. Next base: position 55,379,041 of record CM060177.1, on the reverse strand, counting down.
CTAAATTTATCAATAATAATAAAAAAATATCATTTTTTATTCATACGGATTTATCAAGTTCCATTTGGTAACAACCTCACTAAATCCATGCCATAAAAACCATATCATGAAGTCCAATTCAAATGATTATCCATAAATCAAACATAATTTTATCAATAAGTTGTTGATAATTTATTGTTAAAGCATTGGTACTTCCATTAATAAATCAATTCAAGAGTTCAAAGGTAAGTTGTAGCTATGGGGTATTAGGGTTTGATATATTGACTAAGAACCATGGTCTTGTTCTTTTTTTTACCATGTATGTATAACTTGTTAAATTTATGGCTCCATTTGGTAACCTTATCATTTAAGGATTGTTTTGCTTTGATGCAACTGATACTATTGATTACTTTGAAATTCTTCCTTTTCATCACACATTATGATATAGTATTATTAAACAATTGAAAATATTGAAATACATGTCTAAAAAGTCAATATTTTTTGTATTCCATAAATCATTATAAATTATGAAAAAGCTTATGTGAATCAAACACATAAGCTCTTTTTTGGAAAGCAACATATAAACTATTATGCAGCAAGGATATGAATCGACATGCTCACATCAATATAAATCAAGAGTAGTCAAAATATATGCATATATATTATTAAGGGTAACCAAAATACTCATTAAGATTAATCAAAATTATAAGCTAATGTACATCAATAGTATCGGTCAATATACATCAAGGGTAGTTGAATCATATACTTATCTTAATTAAATATACACCATAGAGCTAACGAACTAGCAATCATGATTTTGGGAAAACATGAAATATCTATAGCAAGTGAACTGTAAACAATCCTTGATCGATTAGAATGGAAGCAAAACACTTTGATCCATTGGTTTTCTCCTTAGGCTCAACTATAATAGATGGAAGATAATGGACTATTGTAGTGATGACAATAGCTAAATGAATGAAGCAAAGTAGAAAATGAGATATTTTTTTTTTAAATGTTCTTAAGAGAAGTTAGATGGGATGAATGTGAGGGTATTAGCTAGGCAGGTGAGGAGAGGAATTTTTTGACCCTTTATTGTAGTGTTTATTATGAAATTTAGTGTAGGAGATTAAGTGTGGGATTTACAAGGGAAACTATGAGGGTATTAGCTAGGCAGGTGAGGAGAGGAATTTTTCGACCCTTTATTGTAGTGTTTATTATGAAATTTAGTGTAGGAGATTAAGTGTGGGATTTACAAGGGAAACTATGAGGGTAACTTAGAAGGTATGTCGAAAGTTGAATATTTTAGTGTAGTCTTAGGCTCTCTCTCTCTGTTGTTATAATAGGTCATGCGGTTTCACAGAGTGAATGATGGATGGGTGGTAAAAGAGGCGATAGGGGAGTGAAGGGGCTTAGAATTCAAATCTTGATAAAGTTAAATTTTTATTTTTGTTTGGTTACTTTATATTATAGATGTATTGGTGTGGTCATGGGCCCTTTCACCCTTATTAACTTAAGAAGCCAATTAGTATCACAATGCGAAGAGTGCCAAGCTAGTAAAAGAGATGGGAGTAGAGGGGTCAAGGGTATAAGTCTTGCGAAAAGGTTGATACTTATTATTATTATTATTATTTGGTCACATTTGATGCAAAAGGCCACGTTAGGAAACTAGTATTTTAATAGTCAAAACTCGTGTTTACGACCAATATAAACAAGGTGTAAATTTTGAAAACCTAAAGCCAGGTGATCATTCCCCATTTAATGCAGCATAATTTTAATTAGAACAAAACAAATTGGTATTAATCGATATACTTGAATAATGACATATTGATTAACTTAACATCTAGAAAGTAAAAGAAATTAAATTCTTTGTTTGGAAAAATTTATGACCAACGAAATCAGAAATCTCTCAAAGAGTGAGTGGGGGAGGGATCCAGAAGAAGGAAATAATGGGTGTTTGTAATATGGTAGATTATCACTAGTGCTAGGAACAAACAAAGGGAGGAAAAAATAGTGCTGCTAGAATGAATGGAGGGGAGACGATAAGGGCATTGCAAGCTTGAAGCGAAAGGTGTCGGCTCTTGTGTCGTTAGTCCTTGTCTTTTAAGTTTCAGATTGTGAAATACTTAGTGTTAAGTGAGGCATGAAATTAGGAGGCTAGAAGAATGAAAGTGTATAATGTGATGTTTGTAGGAATATGTACTTATGGTTTGGGTGGTTTTATGGTTTGGTTAGGGTTATTTAATGGTTATGATGGTTCGAAGATGATGAAGAGATGATGATGATGATTTGACAAAGACGAATTAATGATGATGATGCTCGAATGATAAAGATTTTGCATTGGTTAGGTTTGTGGGCTAGGGCTAGGGTTTACGAGTAATGGGGATATTATGATGATGAACAAATGGAATAATGGTGATTTGATGATTAGATTATGAAGTTAAGATGTTGAGGATTATCATTTGATAACAAGCAATAAAATCGCGGTCGCGGTCGCGATTGTGATTGCGGTCACGTTGTCGCGGTATCGGAGCGTCGCGAACGATATTTTATATGCCGCAGTTATCGCGACGTGATTTTTTATTCCTTTTTCACAATAAATATTAGCAAATACCAGTAAATATCGGCAAATATCGGTCGATAATCGATATATCGCCGATAAATATGTGAAATTCTAAATCCGTCGCGTATCGCCAATTTCGCGTATCGGCTGACCCAAAATCCGATAAATATCCGCCAATATTGCGTATTGGGACCGATATTTAATTGTATGTTTGATAATAATAATAACATTGATGTGTGTAGGAATATGGACTTATGTTTTAGGTGGTTTTATGGTTCGGTTAAGGTTGTAAAGGAATATGATGGTTTGAAGATGATGAAGAGATGATGATGATGATTCGACAAAGAAGAATTAATGATGATGATGCTCTAATGATAAAGGTTTTGGAACGGTTTGGTTCGTGGGCTAGGGTTAGGGTTTACGATTAGGGTTTAGTATTGATATGAATATTATGATGATGAGTGATTGCAAATATTGTAATTTAATGATTAGAATTCGAAGTTAAGATGTTAAGGATTATCTTTTGATAATAATAATAATATTATTATCTAACGGTTGAAAATAGATAAAATTAAGTAAGAAAAATAGGTTGAAGATGATGATGATGGCGCTTGAATATGGCGATTAGGGTTGGAATGGCGTGGGGTTTATGGAGTGTTTGAAGGATAGATCTTAATCTCTAATTCACATAGACAGAAAGATTAAGGATTTCAATAATAATCACTCACACAGAATTGATTAAAATTAAGAAGAATTCACACATAATTCAGTTAAGCAAAAACTTACAAATTTCTTTGAAGTTCTTCTCCTCTTTGTGTCGTGTGTTCTATGGTTTTTATAACCATTGTACCTCCCTAATATTACAAGACAATTCTCCTAAAAATCTGATAGAAATCGACACATAAAGCAATGGCTTGCTCCCTACTTCAATCAAAACGCAAAATGTAGAATAAGATAACCCTAAAAGATAGAATTAAACTACTTTTTGACCAATTCAACTTTCTTATCTTTTTAACTAATATCAACGTGATAACAATCAATATCACACGTCCAAAGTGTCGACTAAAGTCTCCTCATGTAGATGCCATGCTCATTCCTTCCATACAACACATTTTTGTCCTCTATCGCTAGTGACTTGTTTTGCAAGTTTCGTCCATAACTAGTAATATAGTCATTCGCTTGTCTTCAATTTTGTAGGGGATCCCCTCTCAATAGAGGATAATAGGTTCCATAATAATAAACGCTAAGTCTTGACCATTTGCTCTTGCATTGTAAGGGTTTAATGGGAGATTGATGACCCTAATAGATACAATATTTTTTTATAAAATAAAGGGTAGAAAAGGTAATTTTATAAAATACAGGTATGAATATGGAAACCTTATACCTGTATCCAAATCCGTCTGAAATTTTTTCTCTCGGCCATATCAACACCTATATCCATTTATCTATATCTATATCCGTATCCATTGGATAAAAATCTATTGGAATTTTTGTATGATCTGCATAGTTTGCATCCTATGGGTGAGACACAATTAGATTGCAGACATTGCCTTTAAATCTATCTCATCCCATTAATCATCTTTCATTGTTGTTGCTTTTTTAGTATTACCATCCAACACCTTGTGCAATTCGTTTTGGGCAAGATATACTCCCATTTTCAATGTCCAATGATCAATATTAGCCAATCGTTTGAATTTCTAAATATTAAATTTTGTTGCCATTGCAAAATTGAAATCGGAATAAAATCAAACACCTAAATCTTTAGTTCTGATACCATTTTTTAGAAATTGGATCAAATAAAGTTTGAATCGGTAAACTTAAATTAGCACTCAAAAACCAAACAATCACAATCATAAATTGAGAAATGCCAAAATGTGGCGTCAAGAATATAGATTTACGTGGTTTAGCCAATCAACTATATCCATGAGCGAGAAAAGTTGGATTAGTTCTTATTACGTATGAGGGATTATAAAAACTAAGAGAATCACAATCAAGTATCACATCGGATGTGTATTGGTTGCTCTCTCCCTCAACACTCTTTCAAACAAGAGAGGAAGTAAAATGTACGATTGGAGAAAGCTAAGAAGTCACTTAATAATTAAGATAAAATTGCATCAAATATAAAATTATGGGCCGAATAAAATTACACGGGCCCATTTATTTTTATCCTTTGCTCTCAAGAGAGTAGTGTAAAAATATGAAAACACCTGATGTTTTTTTATTAGGGGCACATATCACTATCAAACCTTACACAGAGACTCCCTTAGTGGTAATTGATCCTATGGTGCTTTATTTTCATAAAAAATGCTTTCTTAACAACATTGATTCAAGGCAACATCTTTATAAAAGTAGTTAAACTTTTTCATGATTTTGTCGTCATAGAGGGTAAGGCCAAAGTTGGATCTGGCCTTTTTTGTTTTCATGTTGATTATCATATCAAATTCACCAAGATCTTTAGTATCAAGTGTAACATATGCTCTTAGTTGAATCAATAATTAACATATTTGTGTTGAACAATGAGCATGTCATCCACATACAATGAAATGATGACACATACAGTAAAATCAAACTTCATATAGATCTATGAATTATATTCACATGAGTAAATCCACTAGACAATATCACACTATCAAAATTCTCATGCCACTCCTAGGCCATAAAATGATTTTACAAATCTACATATTTCTTGTTTAGAATTAGGCACAACAAAACTTTGAGGTTGTTTCAAATAAATTTCTTCATTAAGATTATCATTTAGAATAACAGTTTAAACATCCATTTGATGAACATGCATCTTATAAATAGAAGTAATGGCAAACAACATATGCATAGAAGCAATCTTAGTCACCAAGATCTAGGGGTTGAAGAAATCATGTCCCTTTCTTTGTGGAAAGTCCATTGCTATAAGTCCAGCTTTGAACTTGTCTATAATCTTATTGGGTTTCAATTTCTTCTTAAACACTATTTACACCCAATAGGCTTATAACCCTTAGTTAAATCAACAATCTCCCAAGTATGGTTAGACAATATACTCTATCTCACTGTTAATGGCCTCTTTCCAATATCTAGAGTCTATAGACCTCGCTTCGTCATAAGTCTTAGGGACATCATCAAACAAATAAATCATTTAGAGCTTCTCATCCTTAGAATCAGTGAACACTAGTTGGTAAAGTAGGAGTTACTCTGTTGAGAACTTATAAAAGATTGAGATAAAGATAAAACCTAGTGGTGAAAATAAATGTAATAGAAATAGAGCAATAGAGAGCAATAGTACATAAAGAAAGAAAGGATAGAAGAGTTGTTGTGTTGGTGCTTAGTTTGCCAAGCTATGAATTTATATAGCTAGGGCTTAGAGGAGCATTGGGAAATTAGAGAGTTGGTGATTCAATGAGATTAAGGAGAATTAACTCATTAAAAATCAAATTACACTCTAAATGTTGCAAAATGTTGGATAATTAAGAAGATTAAATTGATCAAAGATTAAGTTGTTGGTTATGAAAACAATGTTTAACATAATTAATGAATACAATCAACAATTAAGAGAAACAAAATCATCATTGACAATTAAACCATTTTAAACCCAAACATTAAATCAACAAACTCTAAAAAGGAGATTGAATCAGATTAAGTTACCTAGGTGGCTAGTGGTGGAAGATGTACGAGGGGACAAATTTTCCTCTCTAACACTTTAGTAAACATAAAAAATGTGGAGAAATTTAGGGTGGATAAACTTTCTATCTATCACCAATGTGGGGCCTATGTTTGGATTAACTCACAAAATCCAACATACCTCACGAACTTATGCCCATTATTTAATCCTAGACTGCTTGTTGGTTGAGTAATTCTTTTTATAGCCGGTGCTAATTATTCTAAAGATCCTATTGGTGTGTGTATGAAAGTGTTGAAGTTGAATTTGGTAGAGTCGTGGATTGAATCAAAGAAACAAATGGAATTGGGGCTAGTGTTTTAGAAGAAACCCAATTAGGGTTTAGGTTTGAATTGTGTGTATTATAGTCTAGGGTCTTGAAGTTGAATTTGGTAGAGTTGAGGATTAAATCAAAGAAACAAATGGAATTAAGGCTAGTGTTTTGGAAGAAACTCAATCAGGGTTTAGCTTTGAATGGTATGTACTAGAGTTTATGGTGGATGGTGATTGGTGTAGAGTTTTGGGTTTTGATTTGAACGGTATGGATGTGTCAAACAAACATAAACAAAGCACTTGTTCTCATTAGCTTATGTTCATAACTTATTATAAAAATCAAATAACCAAAATCTTGATAATAATAAAAGAAACTTAAATTTAATGATAATAATTGTAATAATGATGGTAAATAAAATAATAGTAGTAATGCTAATAGGAAAAATATTAATTATGATATTAATAAATAGTAAAATAGGAAGGGTAGCTTATTGAAGACATGATTCTTTGATTAACTCACACAGAATTAATAAAGAGGGTTTATTTAATTATTACTTACACAAAAAGATAATCAAGAGGAGAACTTACAAGTAGAATAAAGCTTGAATAAACTCAATTGGAAAAATTTATTAAATTTGTGTTGATTTAAATTACACGTGAGGATTATAAACTAGTTTACAACTCCTCATGCATAACCTCTTCAATATATATAAGCTAAACTTAATCAACTCACACATGATATAAGATTACACATAGTCTATTGAATACTAGTCTTACTAACTAAGCTACTCAAGAATTAAGTAATTGTTAACCTAATTAATCGTGCATAATTGGTTAAACCCACCTGCGCGTACATGTATGAGCCTTCAACTTAGATGACCTCTTGGCTTGATAATCCATATGTGTGAATCTAAGTCCATGCTTAAGTAAGTCACCTCCTTCAACAACAATGTATCTTCTTCAAATAGGTCAAGTACTATTAGCTCCACAATTAAGAAGTGTAGTTCTCACTTCCATGACATGCTCTATAACAACCCCAAATTACCACTTTCATTTTGTGGAAGTGTTAATGACAAAAATGATGGGTGTTATCTTCATATTTAGCATAAGTTATGTTTCCTCATTTCTCTTATGACTATTGCTAAGGCTCAAACAAGTTATATCCAAAATACGCAACATTAATAAGATACTATGTATAGATAAAGTTGCGGATAATATTCTCCGTACAACAAGGATAACCCAAAATACCTTAAGGGACATAAGAATCCAAAGAAAAACCAATTACAAAAAAAGAAAGAAAGTAGCACTTGAAGGAAGAACACCGATTTACTGTAACTCTTAGACCCATAAGCGTATTCTAAGAGTAGGACCTATTCCTAAGGACTCCACTTATCCTTGCTACTATTGTATACCTCAAACCACTCCATACCCTTCACATAGTCATCTGCAAATGTAGTATCAGTATGACTTCTTTGTACTTAGTAGCTTACAATATCTCACAAGAGGTAACATGCTCATATTGCACATCATCACACAATAATTTGAAAATATAAGCAAAGCACAAATCACATGTCATAACACTATATGATAATCATGGGATAATATATACAACATCAAAGTATCATGCTTAGCGGCTAATCATACTTAATCATTTCAGATCATCTCAAAGTACATAATAGCCATATCAAAATCTATAACCTAACTGGCTAAACAAATTAATTCCAAATACTAAGGTAGGCCAATGAGGTGACTGCCGAACTAATTTATCAAACCAAGTAACACACAAAGGTAACTACCAAATCATAACCACAACAATCCATTTGATTCTTATTCTTACACAACAATTACTTTCATTTTTAATTACTGAAGGGGTATATAATCAACCCAGGGACACTAAGGTACACTTGGTCTTATTGGTGCCTAAAAATACCCTTACACTAGAACCCAAGGACACCGAAGTATGCCTGGTCACATTGGCACACATAAGCAATGTAGTATCCTCCAACTTCAGTCACCTAATCCTTGAGTATCCTCACCCCCTATAGGTTCTTTAGGCTACTGGAAGAGTAGCTTAGGGCTTTAGTAGGGCACAACAAAACACCAGAGAACCTAACTAAAATAAGGGCTACACCTCGTCTCTAGGGTAGCTAATCACAACAATTCCTAAACTTGAGGTCTTTCACTTTAAGTATTAATAATGTATGATGTGATCACAAATATCATATATTCCACAACAATTTTCATTTCCATACTTAACCATGTTTCCTTTATTTTTAATTATTAGAGTGAACCCTAAGGTCATCGGTTTATATCAAAGCCAAAGTCAACACTAAGGTCAACTTATCGCAAGTCTAAGGCAATGTTACATTCAATTACTCACATTAGGTCAAAAATTACTAAAATGCCCCTAAAACCCTAATTTTACCATTACTATCTAATTTCATACTAAACATGATTATTATGAGATTTTGTTATGAAAAGGATAAAAGATGATAATTTATAATATTTTAGTATGTAGGTAAATTCTAAGACCTATTGATTAACTAAAATTTTCATCATACATGTATTTAACAATATATGTACAAACCCTAGTCATACGTTTTTAACGTGTCATATTTATAGCATGATACGCCATTTAATAGGACAATTAACATCATGGTGCATGTAAGGAAGTATTTCTACCCTTAGAACATGTGAATAACAATTATTATATTTTTGACCCTAATTAGACGTGCATGCTTTCATGCTATTTATATCAACCTTAGATACCATACAACAGTAATTATGGAACACTTGTCATGACAATTACATCATAACTTGACAAGATTACAAATCTTAACAAAACCCTAGATAAACATAGATTAACCATTCAGCATATTACACATGTACATAACTCATATTTGATGGTAAGTCAAACATATGTATCAACTATTTATGATTGTGTTATTATTTTATTATGTAGTTCATATCACTTGCGTAACACAAAACCGTAGTATGATTCTAGATCTAAATAACCTACCATAATTGCACACAAATTGTACCTTCTCATGAGTGATTTGATTTACCTAAGTCTAAGTGACACAAAAGTACACAAAATCATCTTCTCTACTATGCCTTAAGGATTACCTAATAAAACAACACCCAACATCATTTATATATTAGCATCTAATACAATATAACTATAACAAAATATAGCTTAAATCAATTAGGAAAAAGGGTCAGGAAATAACTGAGGAAAACAAAGGCTACGAAAGGAAACAATACAGTAAGGGAACAATGACACAAAGTCACACAAGGCAAGAGGAGAGCAACGACACTTATTCCTGTTGCTAGGGGGGGGAGATCGGCATTTGTTGCTATTGCAAAGGGGGAAGTTTCAGTGGTTGTTGTCGTGGCAAAGAGGGGAAGAATGTTGGTGGTTCACGTAGCTAATGAGGAGAGGAATGGTGGTGGGGTGACTAGCACGTTTGTGCACAAGGAAAAGATTGAAGTCACGATCTTGCGTGCAAGTCGTGCACAGGTCGAGCGCATAGGGCATGCACACATGTGAGAGAGAAGCAGATGTGCGAGGAGAAAACAAGAAGAGAGCGCATATGATGTGAGAGGGTTGTTCATGTGCGTGTGAGAAAGGCATGATTGGGGCACGCGAGGGTGCATGACCGTGTGCTTCAATAAAAAACAAAGCTAAGCTCGACGAGAGAAAGGAAAATAAAATGTTTGAGGAGGTGATGGTTGGGTGACGACGAGGGACACTGATGGAAAGGTGGTGCTTGGTGGTGAGATGATGCGGTGATGGTTGATTATGGTGTGTGGTGCTGGTTCGACGAGAACTAGATACAAGGTAGAAGAAGAAGAACCTTGGTTTTGTGCGATCAAGACACAAAATGATGAGGGATGGGGAAATTTATATGGTTGATGGTGTGCGATAGAACAAGTAGACTTGCACGAGTGAAACATACACAAGGGGAACACGGTGCAAAGGCAACGTGTATAGGAAAGATGACGTGAAGGAGAATTATACACCAGGGAGTACGGGTAGCAAATTATGAAAAATATTAATAGGGTAGGGGTGATATTAGGAAAGATGAACCGGGGGGAAAACATCCGGTTAGAAGAATTTAGATTTATCGGTAAAACATATACTAGTTAGGGTTCTTACTAGAATTAAAACTAATAATCCAAATTCTATCCAAATTTTGACCTAATTATATATATAGAATACGCCTTAATAATATACATACAAATAATACATTTAACACAGAACATCTTGAAATAATTATTATAACTAATTGTACATAATTTCCAATTTATAATTAGGGTTTTTATATATGAGGTATTACATGCTCTAACATCATTCCCCTAATTTTTAGAAGAAATTGTCTTCAAATTTGCATCACTAATGTATAGAGAAAGATTACTGACATTGAATGTCTTTGAAACTCCTTCATAAGATTCTAGCAAATCAAGTTCATAGGCACTACCTTCAAAATTTCCTAGGATCTTGAAAGGACCAACCGCGTTTGGCATCAATTTTTTTTCCTTAAATGAGGACATTTCATCTTTCTTAAGTGTAACCAAACCAAATTTATGGGAGTAAAAACTATTGACTTCTATGTTTGTTTGCTCTAGCTTGATATGTGGTGTTGGATATTTCAATGTTGTTCTTTACTTGTTGATGAAGATTGTGGAAAAACTCAACTCTCTCCTTTGCTTCATAACTCCTTTGATCTCCTTCTACATTGATACCTTATTAACCGATATATAAGGATTTGTGTCATATATAGTCTCAAATAAACTTGAACTTGTGGGTGTGGATAGAATTCTATTACATGCAAACTTAGCACGGGCTAACGTTACATCATACAATTAAATAGTTGTTTCACGTTACATCATACAATTAAATAATTGTTTCGTTATAGTATAGTGACCGCTATTTAGCGGTTTCTGGGTCATTTGTGATGTGAGATTTCTGATATGCTATAGTTTTAAAATTTTACATTTATCGTCCGATAAATTGACAATAAATTGGTATCATTAATAAATTAGAAATTTATTGAGAATTCTAAAATCTATTAAAAAAAAATCACGCATGATAATTTTTTCTTATTCATTTACTATATATATCTTAAACTAAATTGCGATTGAACAATAATAAAGTATTGTTATTTCATACCTTTATATATGCTACTAAATAATGCCTTTTTTCATTTTAAGATAAATTTAGGGTTATTAGAACAATTTAGCATATAATAACTCACTAAAATACTTCTAATATAATATAAAATACTATTTTATTAAATATTTAAATTTAAATAATCAACAAATAATAATTAGATTATATGGCAAAATAAAAATAAAAGTTCATGCCCCGATGACTTCGACACAATTTATTGTTCACTACGCTTCGATACTGCGATCACAAATATGACCTCTATTTTGTTACCTACATTATTTTCCAATCTTTAGTCCTTTTATTTGCCAAATCCCTTGGCAAAGTATCAAGAATCCTATTAGTCACCTCGGTTTAACTATTTGTTTGTGAATGGTGAGAAGTGCTAAACAAAAACTTAGTTTTCAATAATTACCATAATATCTTCCAAAATTAGCTTAAGAAATTCACATCTCTATATAACACAATGCTTTTAGAAACACCATGTAGTCTCACCACCTTAAATTTAAATTAAAGGTCTACAATATTTGTATAATCATCTGTCTTGTGACATGAAATGAAATGAGCTATTTTTGAGAATCGATCAACAACCATCATAATTGAATATTTATCTCTTTGAGCTCTAGGAAAACTAAGTATAAATATATACGTTTGACATGTAGAATATCTTCTTACCACCCCTTGAACATCCTTAGCCAATAGAAATGCTATTGAAGTAACTCTTTTGTCTTATTTACTCCAAAGAGGTAGACTTTCTTCTTCATGAACCTCTTTAATGAAAAGATTCGTCACGAATGACCTTAGAAAACATAACATATTTTGCTTGAAAAGAAAACCATCCTGTGAAGCATAAGCTCCATGATTCTCTTGTTAACTACATGCTTAAAAAATCTTTATGGATCCATAAGTAGAATCCATAAGTGCATCAGCTAATAAATTTTCTTTGCCATCTAAGGGTTTAGTAGAGAACACAACAGAGTGTAAAAACTCACTCACTTAGCATGTCTAGGGCTTAATTTTTTTTTTATTCATGTAAGTACCTTAAACTCTCATGTTCCAAATGAAGAACAAAAGGTTTAAGCTTAAAAAATGACTCTTTGTCTCTAATCACCTTACGATAGCTTAGAACTATTTATCATATGTGGAATAATTTGAGTTTGACACCATTTAACTTTTCACTAAATAAAGTTATAAGTTTCTTTTCTTGTGAAATTACTTCAATAACTCTTGTCCTAGTAGCCTCACATGTAACTTCAAAAGGTTTATCAACGTTAGATAAGGATAATACTAGTGTATTAGAGAGCTTATAATTCAACTCCTCAAGGGCTTTAGTGGTGGCTCACTTTATTTGAATTCACCTTTTTTCATAAGTTGGGATTTGGTGTTGCAACGGTTGAGAAGTCTTTGATGAATCTTTTATAAAAGGATGCTAAACCATTGAAACTCCTCACTTCATGCACATTAGTTGGTCTCAACCAAGTCTTGATTGCCTCTACTTTTGATAGATCAACCCTCACATCATCCCCACTAGCAATATAGCTAAGAAATATCACACTTGACATCTTGAAACTACTTTTTTCAAACTTGCCATAGACGTTTACTTCTAACTGCTCGTAAAGCTTTCTTAAGTGAGTAAGATGTTCTTACTCACTCTCACTATAAACCAATATATCATCAAAGTAGATGACAACAAGATCACCAAGAAAGGTCATAGTACCTCATTCATTAAACACATGAAAGAGCTTGATGCATTGCAAAGACCAAATGCCATCACCATCTATTCATAGATCCATACTTGGTCTTAAAAGTTATCTTCCATTCGTTACCCTCATTTATCCTTATTTGATGATACATGCTTCTTAATTCAATTTTAGAGAAGATCCTAGCTCTATAGAGTTTATCTAACATGTCATCAAGTCTAGGCATTGGAAACTTAAACTTAATGGTAATGTTGTTCATGACCCTTAAATCTATGCTCATCCTCTATGTGACATTCTTCTTAGGAACAAGTGAGTACACAAGGACTAATACTTTTTCTTACATATCCCTTATCCATAACCTCTTGTATTTTTCTTTGAGGCTCTTGTGACTCCTCAGGGTTACATTTGTAAGAGATTTTTTTTTTTTGGGTAAAGGCATCCTAGACATTAGATCAATGGCATATTCAATGCCCTTTAATGATGACAGGTCTTGAGGAAACACATCTTCATACTCTTGCAAAAGTTGTTATAGTCTCCGATCATAGATGCTCTTCTCCCTTTGTTGTGGCTTTTCACAACTAAAACATAACAAACATATTCTTCCTTAATAACATTAGTTATAGTTTGTTTTTTTGCAAGAAGGGAACCCTAATCCTCCTTTTACCTCCCCATCATCACAACTTAAGGGCTTTAACTTATACTTCTTTTTATCTTTGCAAATCGTATACTCATTAAGGATATCATCATGAGAAACCTTGCTATCAAATTGCCCTGGCCTCCCTAACAACATATGGTATTAATCCATCGGTAACACATCATAATTAAAATCATCAATATAGCTACCAATCTTAAAGGAGGCAAGAACATCTCAAAGAGTATCATCAATGTATCTACAAATCTTAAAGGAGACAAGAACTTATTTTGTTACCCTTACACCCTTTTCTTTGTTGAGCCATTGTTAGAAGTATGGCATTGGGTGCTTTGTAGCAGACGACCTAAGCTTCTTCACCATGTCCTCACTGGCTACATTCTTGCATGAGCCATTATCAACTATCACCTTACACACCTTGCCACCAATCTTACACTTGGTCTACCCTTCTTCTTGGTAGATATTCTCAACCCCATAATTTTCTTCTTATCCTTCTTCACCATCACTGCATAGTTCTATGGTGGAAATCTCCCTCCAGGTTAGGTTTTTTAATTTTTTTTGAACAATCCCTTGCAAAATGCTTATAACCCTTAAACTTGAAGCATTACATATTTGACTTCTCTCTCACCTTGTTCTTACCCTTCTCTTCACGTCCATACTCATTCTTCTTGTCCTATGAAGTATGTGCATTTGACATAGGCTTGGAAATAGGAGAAGTAGATGGCTTGCTGCTCGCTTTGTCTTGCTTCAATTGTTTCTCAAACTAGATGACCATTTTTACCAAGTCTTCATGCATATCTTAGATGCACACCTCCACTTTCTCTTTTAGAGTTGTATTAAGGCCTCTAAGGAACCAAACACACCTTTGTTCCTGACATTCTTGGACAGCACACACAAGTGCAAGATGCTCAAACTTCCTCACATACTCTTTAACAATAAGGAATCCTTGCTTGAGTGTAGTCATCTTGATAAAGTTATTTTATTTTATGTTTATTTTTGATTTTATATTCTCTTGGTATAAACTTCCTCTTCAAGTGCTTCTTCAAATTCTCCCAATACTTGATTTTGCCGTATATATTTTGATACCAAGTCTAAGTAAACTTTGGAGTTCAAGAGTTATTAGTGTGCATCTTTGTTCATTATCAAACTTCTTGAATTCAAAGATGATTTTTATGGTCGATAGCTATTTAATGACCACTCCATCTCTAAACTCCGATAGATCAAACTTCAAACCTCTTTCACCATCAACTTGATATCTTCTCCGAACTCCCATAACTACCTACAATTTTGGCCTCTTAAAACTCCAACCGAAAATTCACATGCCTCCCTTAGTTTGATCAACTTTCCTAGCCATACCTTCAACTTGATCTTTGTAAACCTCTATTTGATTCAAGACTTGCTCTTGTGTACTTATGAGAGTTGCACTTGAATGGCTTGATTTTGAGCTTTAACTTCTTAAGCAAGTTGTTGTATTTGCTCCATAAATGCCTTAATCTTCTCACTTGCCCAATTGTGTGTTTTGTGAAAGTGACAAACTCAGCATGCCAAGTGTGCCTTTTTTCTTTAAAATAGGATGAAGATCCTCAAAGTTGATGAGTTCTTGATGAAAAGATCGAATCTTGAAAGCAAAGATTGATCTTGAATCTTTTGAACCCTAGGATGTGATTGGAAAAGATCACACTGTGCTTTCGTACCACTTTGGTGCTTGTATGAAAGAGTTGAAGTTGAATTTGGTAGAGTTATGGATTAAAGATCAAAGATGCAAATGGACTTATGATTTTGGTAGAAACTTAATTAGGGTTTAGGTTTGAATGGTGTGTATTAGGGTTTAGGGTGGATGATTGGATGATGATTGGTGTAGGGTTTTGATTTGAAAGGTATTGATGTGATAATTTGAATCTCAAACAAACACAAAATCTTTGATTATCTCATATGGAATTAATAAAGAAGGTTTTTTGAATTATCGCTCGCATAAAAGGATAATTAGGAGAACTTACAAAAGGAACACTCCTTGAATAAACTTAATCGGGAAACATCATTAAAAATGTGTTAAGTTCCCGCGAGGATTACAAACTAGTTCACACCTCCTCAAGCATAACCTCATCAATATAAGATAAATTAAACCTAAACAAGACAAAACTCATATAATATATAAGATCACATGCCATCTATCTAATACCAGGCTTAATAACTAAGCTACTTAATAATTAACTAACAACCTAATTAATTTATAAAACCGTGCATAATTAGTTAAACCCAAGAATACGTGCATCCATGGGCCTTCAACATGGACATCCTCCTTGCTTGATAATCCATATGTGCTAATCCAATTCCATGGTTAAGTAAATCACCTCCTTCAAAGGATTCTTAAAGCAAATGTGGTCTCCTTGTGTATATTCTCCAAATAAGTCAATTAGTATTTAGCTCCAAGTCCATGCTTAAGTAAATCAACTCCTTCATAGGCTCCTTAAAGCAAATGTGCTTTCCGTCCATGACATGCTCCTCTTAACCTGTGGCTGTGGATGGTTCGGAATGGCTCTGCTAAGTTTTTACTTGAGGATCTCATGGCCAAATCTTGATCCTGGACTGCATGGCAGCTGTCTGAGTAGAGGCTTTATGTCAAAAGTTCCTCATAGTGTAGCACGTCATATTTCTCTATTAAAGAGTGACACCTTGTGAAATAAATTTTAATGAAAATACAGCTAAATTTGGAGGATTAATTCTTTTTCTCACCCGATTGGTCATTTTCCTTTGCTGCAGGGAATGAGAACGTATGATTACATATTAGCCATGAGAGAGGAGAACCATTTTAATGTGACAGATGAGGATGACTCAGACTTTTCATCTGATGAGAGTATTGAGCTAGATTCACCAAGGAGGCAAGGGTTTTTGTCAGAATTTGTGTGCAATGGACAGACAGAGGTAATTCCTTTCCAGCCTTTCTTAGTTATTAAAATTTCTGGGTTAACCATATGGGGCTAAATGCCGAAGAGTTTTCAGAATTCCGGAGGCTTTTCCATAAAAATTGATCGAAAGTATGAGACATCTGCCATGAATAAGAGCCGAGGCTTTCGTGCAAACATTAATCCATGGCTACTGTTGAAGATGAGTAGAGAGAAAGCTTTGAAGGCCGCTGAGAAGGCAAAAGAAAGGTTGAAAATGCAGAAAGAGATGAGCAAGGATGGCTCTTTGAATCCCCTACCATTTGAGACGAAAAATGGTCCATCAGAAAAGCTTGATGGTAGTCTGCCCAGCAAACAATTGAACTTGACTGCCTTAAGTTCTACAGGGCAATGCTCGATTTCACCAAGAAGATTTTCAAGTCCAAGGAGACGATGTTCTGGCGTTATGGGACTGCCAAATCAAAAATACAGAAACAGTTTTGACTTGAAATTAACAGAGGTTTCCCGGGAGCTTGAGACATATATATCTAGACAGGTTTTGTGTTCTGTTGTTAAGGAAGGAGCTGAATCCTCTCCTAGATAAAAACGACTCCTGTATATTATTATATTCTCACCCCGCGATAATTGCCTTGATGAAGTTCAGTAGATGACCGCAATTTAATGTGTCACATATTTGATCACTTCTGTATAGGAGGTTTATATGATGCAACATTGTTCTGATTTTATCACATGACTGATAAGTTCCTTTCATTTGGGATTTTGTGATAAATTGACCAAAGCCGTTAATCAATATGTTGTGATAAAGTGATCATGTTTTCCCTGATTTTGTTTTCATTGCATCCCGTAAAAGTACATCCTTTTATGGGTTAAATATTGGAATGATAGTTTTGGATCCAATTCAAATCTTTCTCAATTTTATTAGGTTGGATTAATGATTTTTGGATCCGGCGGATTTTTATTAGGTATGTATTTATATATATCTAAATAAATTTAAATATAGTAATTTTAGGTCTAGGCTTGACGGTCAGACTCATTTAATATATTTAATTATTTATTTATTTTGTGTGTGTATCCATATATATTTATACACTAATTCTTTAGTCATGATTCTTTTCATAATTTAGTTTGACATCTTTATTTATTTTTAAATTTTATTTATGTATATTTATTTTATAATATTATGAATAATATTTTATTGAAAATTTTGAAACATTATTTGCAAAGTTAAAATAGTTACTTTGAAATATTTATCTTTTCACTCAAAGAAATACTTTTAACAAAAAATTATATATTAAGCTATATAAAATGTAAACGTATTATTATTTACATAAATAAATTATCCCTCCTTAAATAGCCATTTCTATTTAATATTTATTTTTTTAGTAGACCGGTTGGATCTAAGTTTTTAATTTAAACTTTCAAGAACATATTTGGGTTGGGTTTTGGTTAGTTCCTGTAATTGGATTTGGGTTTGGTCAAATCCAACTCATATCCTATCCATTAGTTTGATAGAAGTCATCGTAATCGTATTAAAATATAAGTTTAACCAAAAAGATTTGTATATAATCTTTTTTTACAAATTGGTTTATATACATGACTTTTATTTAAATGGTGTTTTTGCTCAGTTAAATTAAGGATAAATTTCATTTAAGTACTATGACATTTGGTATGATTTTACTTGAGTATCATGTATTTTAACGATTTAATTACTATGTAATTTAAAATTTTCTTTTCCTTTAATATCATGCTTGTAACACTCCTAACAATGCTAATTAAAAAATTTTGTTTAATTAAAACAATTAGAAGCATGGGGGGGGGTGCTACTATCGTGATCAGTATAAGCTTGACCCTTGGCCAATCAAGTACAAATCACAAGACTAAGGAAAAATTCTTACAAAATATTAGACACACTTAAAATAAAGATTTATAGAAAGCTGAAATGTTCATAATACGAGAATCAGAGTGCGTGATGAGAAGTTATCACGACCCAAATGGGGTACATAGTTAAAGTTCTCAAAAGGGATAAAATGTACAATATGAAACAAAATTGAAATACAATGAAAACATTAGTGCAAGTTTTATCTACCCCATGCAAACTCTCGATCTCAAAGTCCCCATGCAAACCCTAGAATTCCCATGCATGGTTCCCATCTCTCATTCATTTTGGTAATTTCTTCCTCTCTATTTTCCTCTCATGGATCATGAGGTAGTTTAGTCAACCTCATATCCCCCTTAGTGAACTCACTTCCCATTTTCTTTCTTTTTTATCCTTTCTTTCCCATATTATATTATCAATCGTCCTAGCATGCATGTCCTAGAGGGTCATGTCATATCACATCAATATCACCATATATGCATAGCGTGCTCATACCATAAGGAAACACACAAACATACCCCAACTCCAAGTTGCGCTAAACATAAGACAAGTTAATGACAATTATATGATACATGACATAGCATGATATGTAACATCCAATGCATACAAGTCACACAACACACATGGGCCTTAGCTACATCCTTACCTAAAATGATGCCGGGCTTGAAGCACGCTCCTACGCTGCCTTAGGGTTTTGGCTTGATTCACCTATAAGGGAAAAATACTATGGGTTAATCTCCCTCTTACCAAAGATTACCATTATTTCTACCTACTCTCATCATATTCTACTACTAGGGCTAATAATGATAATAGTTGTTTTATAATTGAAAGTAGAGTTATTATTCTCAAAATAATTAATCATGCCACTACTAACCAAAATAAGTCTTAGGAGCCATCATGGGTTATGTTAAAGTATTCATAATGGTGTTTGAAGTGTTAAAGGCAATAGTTTTGATATCAATAATAATAATATTGTTATTAGTTTTAGTGATAAAGCTAATATCGACCCAAACCCTAGTAATAATAATAATAATAGTGTCATAAGTACTATAGAAGTAGTGACCATAATAATTTCTATATTACTAATGCTAGTAGTGATAATGGGTTAGTGATTATAAAGTATTGGCAAAAGACAAGTTAACAATAATAATATTTATAATAATAATAATAATAATAATAATAATAATAATAATAATAATAATAATAATAATAATAATAATAATAATGGTGATAATATTAATAATAGTTTTCATCTTAAGGATAATACTAATGAAGGTCCTAGAAATCATATTGGTAGTAGCCTTACTGAAAATGTGGTTAAGTATAATAGAATAATAATAATGATAATGATAGAAATGATAGTAGTAGTAGTAGTAGTAGTAGTAGTAGTAGTAGTAGTAGTAATAATAATAATAATAATAATAATAATAATAGTAATAATAATAATAATAATAATAATGTTAAGCATAATAAGGATAATAATCGAAAAGGGTAATAGTAATATAAGAGCTCCAACATTTACACTAATAATAAAAGTGATAATGGCCAAGTTAGTATTAATAGTATTAGTAAGAAAATAATAATAATAATAATAATAATAATAATAATAATAATAATAATATCACAACATTAATAATAATAATAATAATAATAATGATAATAGTAATATTAAGGGTAATACTATTAATATTACTAAAAATTATTAACACTTAAAGAAAAATAGTTTAAGGGCTGGGGAAATTAGAATGCCACCTAGGATTGATGGCGGAAATGGCAGCGGTGGAGGAGGAAGAGAGGTGGAGAGATGGTGGTATAGGATAAAGGAGAGGGAATGAGGGGGTGTTTGAGGTGGTGGGAGGTGTTTCAGGTGGAGAGGGGTGGAATAGAAGTGGTGGTGCAACCGGAAGTGGTGGCGCACGGCGGTCGGAGCGGTGGCCTAATGGTGGTGGAAGGCGGAGAAGGGAGAAGGAGAGGGAAGTAGGGGGAGATGGAGGTATGGGGAGGTAGGGTGAAGTCCCTTGGATGTTTTGGAGGGTGGAGGAGGTGCTGGTTACGCCGGAATTGGTGGCGGACGACGGCGCGAGGGGCGGCAAGAGGTTGAAGTGTGTTGATCGGGACGACGATTTTGTATGGTCGGGGTGGCTCATGCAGGGCAAGATAAAGGAGGAGGGTGGATCAGTTCTGTAGATGGCGGTGTGGGGAGGGTTTTGGTGGGTGGCGTTTGTGGTGGTGATCGTCGACGGTGGTAGAATAAGGAGCTGTTTGGGCGACAGTGCAAAGTTGGGGTTTCTGGGCTGCAAAAATAGAAGCTTGGTTATGGCTGCCTATGGGGGTATTTATAGGCTAATTGAGGGGAAAATGACAAAGGAAGAAGAATAAAACCGGGGGCAGGTCGCCGATCGACGGTGGTAGGCGGCACATGCCCTGCGAAATTGCAGGGTACGTTTGGTTGGGGGTGAGGGAAAAAGGAAGGAATGGCAGCATGTGTGAGGAGGGAGGACAAAATATTTGGGTCGAAATTGGAAAGAACACGACTGGGGTAGACAGGGAAGGATGGCCGGATGGTGCAGGTGGCTGCCGACAGGTGTAGGACTGTAGGTCGGGGTTGCAGTCGCGTGGGGAAGAAGAAGGAAAGGGAAAGGGGTGGACTGGCCGTCCAGCGGGAAGAAAGAAAAAGAAAAAGAATGGCTTGGCCGGGCGGTTGGCCAGGGGGAGGGGTGACGTGGGCTTTGGGTAGTGTGAGACGGGGAAGGGGAGAAAGGATTTGGGCCGACGGGCTGGCCCATTTCAGGGAAGAAAGGAAAAAGAAAGAAGAAAAAGGGAAAAAAAGGAAAAAGGAAAAAAAGGAAAAAGGAGAAAATGGATGGGTTGGGGTATTTGGTATTTTAAAATATTTAAAATTAATAACATTTATTATAATAATAATAATCAAATTCCTTTTTAGATTAATTTGGCTAGTTTGGAAAAATTTTCCTTAACTTCCATGTTAATTAGTAAAAGAACACGATTGGTGTTTTTTTCCTTGCGTGAGGGAGCTCAGGAGAAGAAGGGAGTTTGTGGGATGTTTGGGAGGGTTAACACATGACATAGAATAGATGAAATGGAGAGGTTAAGAAGAGCATGTCATGTAGGGAAAGGAGAAGCAAAATAAGGAGAGCAAAATAAGGGGAGGGAATCGTGCATGGCAGGAGAGTAGCGGCATGGATGGTTGTATCAGGGAGGAAGGGTAGGGTGAGTTTAGTAAATTTAGTATAGGATATGGGTAAATTATTTAGGGAAAAATATCCAGATAAAATTTATCCAGTTACCGAAATAGATTTATTAGACGAAACAGATACAGGTTACGATCCCAACCTAGATTTAAATTTTAATATGCACCCACTAGCAAATTTTAGCCTAATTAAAATTTATAACTAATAAGCCGTAATAATATTACATATATTAACTATATATTAAATATAAAATATCCTTAAATAATTATTACAACTAATACACATAATTACCAGTTATAATTAGGGTTTCTAAAAAATTAGGGTGTTATAGGAGAAGTGGCGGCTGCGGCGAGGATGGCGACGAGAACGGCGGCAATGGTGCAAAGTGGAGGATTGAGAAACTAACTTTGCACGGTTGAGGTGGCTCCCATAGGGAGAATTAGGGGTGGTGAGTGGTGTGGTTCGATGGAGGGTGATGTAGGGAGAAGTTTGGCGGTTGTTTCAGCGGTGTCTGAAGTGGCGGTGGCGCAAGGGAGATGAATTTTTCCAGGTAGGAAAAAAGGGATGATTGATGTTAGGTATGGGGTATTTATAGGCCAATGGTGGGTGGATAAGACAAAGGGAGAAGAGGACAAAGGGGCCAAGTATGGTAGGCCGGTACAAGCCTGCAATTTGCAGTTGCAGTTTTAGTCGGGGGAAGAAAAGGAAAGGGAGGGGGCACGTGTGGGAGGAGGTGTGGGGTTGGTTGGGGTCAGAAAAAGGAAAGGAGAAGAATGGGGAGAGAGCAGGAAGGTACAGGCCGATGGTATATGGGCTGGGGAAGAGGATGGTGATAGGTCACCATTGCGACCTGCAATGTGAGGTTGGGGAAGAAGGGTGGAGGGAGAAAAGAGCTGGGCTGGTCAGTTGGGGAAAGAAAAAGAAAGAAAAGAAAAGGGGAACCAGTCGGCTGAGCGGGGAAGGAGAAAAAAGGCGTGCGGGTTGGGTTGCATGGGAAAGAAGAGGGGGAAGGGGTTGGGCCACGGGGGAAGGGCTGGCCCAATCTGAGGGAAGAAGGGAAAAAAAGAAAAGGAGAAAGGAGAAAAAGGAAAGAAAAGGAAAAAGAAAGGAAAAAAGGAAAAAAGAAAAATAGGAAAAAAGAAAAAATAGGTTGGTTGGGGTATTTAGAAGAAAGGAAAAAAGGAAAAAAAGAAAAAAAGAAAAAATAGGTTGGTTGGGGTATTTAGAATATTTTAATATTGTTAAAATATTTAAAATATTAAAATTTAGTAAAATAATAGTTAAATTCCCTTTTTGTATTAATTTAGGATATTTTGGATAAATTTTTCCTAAATTCTATTTTAATTAGCGAAATACTCTAATTTTTTCTAATTAAATTCTTTATTATTTTCCTCTTTATTTTACCTTAAATATTCCCCCTTATTTTAATAAAATAATTTATTGAATTAATTTTCCTAATAAATTCCTATTTTAACATAATTTCTTAGATTAAGGTTTTGGGGTATTTTAATGCTATTAGGTTTTAG
This sequence comes from Tamarix chinensis, assembly GCA_030549775.1. Classification (NCBI taxonomy): domain Eukaryota; kingdom Viridiplantae; phylum Streptophyta; class Magnoliopsida; order Caryophyllales; family Tamaricaceae; genus Tamarix; species Tamarix chinensis. Next base: position 55,355,547 of record CM060177.1, on the reverse strand, counting down.
CATTAGATTACTAAAATTACAAATTTCATGACATCACAATTTTTCTAATTGATATAAATTTTTGAATCTTTTGAATATTTCTAACTATTTTCCAAATTTTCTATTTATTTATAATTTTTTTTACAACCATAGAATCTTATAAAGCTCAAAAAATTAAAATAATTATTCCAAAGATATGAAATTGTTGATTTAAATTAACAAAATGTTATATATATTATCATTTTAGTAATTTAATACTTGAAAATATAAATATGACAACTTTAAAGTAAAATAAAATTTAAAACTTGTACTTAAAATATTTGTTATCTTTGTGGAATTAAACTAAGTGTCATATTAACCCAATTGGAATTTAATATGTAATTTACCCAAATCTTCCTATAATTATTTTTATCATTCTCACACTCAATTGGTCCCATAGATAAAATTTTTGTCAATTACATCTAAAGCTCAATAAACAAATTTATTTATTTGTTTATTTTTGTACAAATTAGGGGAACTTTTGAACTTAGCTTTCCTATAGACTCTTTACCATAACAAAGTTAATTATACCATTTTACCATAACAAAATTAATTTATTTGTCTCCCTATAATTCTCCATATCATTAATTTTCATATTTGCTAGTTGAAACAGTGTGATGTATAATTAAGAAAATTAGAATATCTTTTCCATTTTACCCTTCCACCATCATCCCCCCCAATATTTCGTTTCTTTTTTGCCGTTACTCATGACCCTCCCTTCTTCCTTTTGCCTACTTTTTTATTCGATCTTATTTACTTCTATATTTATTAGTTATCCTCTAGTATAGTGAAAGCAACCGCCGGAAAATTTCCGCTCTCATGAAATCAGAAGGATGATATTTCAAAAAAGTTTAATTCGTTTCATATGTAGATTCCTTATATATCCAACCTGTTTTAGATTAAATTAGATCTGATAACTTAGATTTATGAATGTCAGATGTGAGTATTTATATGTCCAACTGAATGTTAGATCTGAAAATTATAAGCGAAGTGCGCAGTCTGTGGTGGCTTGCGCGCCGAACCTACTCGCTTTCGCAAGGCCAACATTTGGCTATTCGAGATGCATGCTTGCACAATACAAACCTTACGCACAATAGGCAAGCCGGGCCTTGCATGCTCCTATTTCCTAATATATATATATATATATATATATTTACATATATATGACACACACATACTATTTAATTTAAATTAAATATGTTAGATTTGAAACAGAAGTTATAGAGAGTAGGGTAGCGTGAGATGAGAATTGAGAAGGGAGAAATGAAGCGTATTTTAGAAACTAAATACAAACTTTTGTTATATATGTATGTATGTATGTATGTATGTATGTTTGTTTGTTTCATTTATCAATACCCTTAAAATTAACTTAAAAATAAAATATAACAATTAGCTAGAGAAATAAGAATAGTATACATTGATTTATCAAGATACTCTATATAACATCCTACACTCTTGACAAACATATTATATAATACATGTGATGTGAATCAAAGTGGAGGGAAGCGTTGGATCAATTATTCCATGAGTTTTGAATCCAGCCACTTGAATCTCGAAGAGGAAAACAAAGTTTGATGCAAGTTATACTCGGATAGAAGTTGCAATTTGTCACCGGTTGCTTTGAATGATACCAATCATTCAAAGGCTCGAATGATGAAGGTTAAACCCCAAGTTTTTCCTTGATCAAATGAGTTTTGGAAAGGAGAATACACGCAGCAAAGGTGGATAGATTCTAAGCTCAAAAAAATCTATCATTTCTTCATTATGCTCGACGTGTACTAGTAGATATATATATAGGGAAGGGAGGCTCGAATACATGCCTAAATTAGCCGAGTTCCCCCTTAATTCAAGCCCATTAATCACTTGAATTAAGCCCATATAACATCTAAGCTTAATCATAATATCATCATCTAAATGATACTAATGACTAACATTACAAAGCCATACAATCAACTATGATACATATATGAAATTACATCAAACCCTAACTTACATAAAATACACTTAGGGTTTACAACAAGCTAATATAACTAATGATAATTATCACCATATCTTCTTGTTGTAAAGTATCATCCCATGTATGCCATAGTCTTGCATGCTTTGAATGCTTGTACACTTTAAGGTGTGTTAACATCTTCTCCTTACAAATATGTAACATACCTGCAAGAATATCTTGAATTGCTTTCAATACCAAGCATAGACATATTATCAAAAATATTTACTATGATTGGTTCCAATATTAAGAAAGCTAATTCTTCCTTACCTTGAGAATTAATAGGAATATGAGAATCATTAGATGCTCCTGCATCAACATGTGTAACACCCTCATTTTTACTATTGAAAAAATTTATTTTAAAACGTTAGAGAAGTGGAAACAATACCAAACAGACATAGAAAAAATAGGGTGCTATCACCGCACCTAATATATGATAGATGTTAGCCCCCGTTCTATGTTAGATACAAGATTGAGAAATCAAACCAATCAAAACAAGAGTAAAGTGTACAAGAAATATGACATATAAATGCTAAAGAAAAATTTTACAAAATAGGACCTTAATGGTCCTTGAAATATTTAAATCTATAATATAAGTTTACACTAAAGTACAGAACTACATTGGGTAGAAAATAAAGGTAGGGCGTAGCCTCAAACCTTAGTTCATTAGGGACTGCACGATAGTCTTTAGATGTCTCTACTCTCAAGCTTAAAATGAGGTAGGCCCACTATCGGCCATTTTTAAAAACCTACACATGGTCTTCTACTCGTGAGATTAAGTAGGTAACAGAACAAATGAGCACATCAGTACACTTTGTATTAAGTAAACCAAGTTACCTTCTCAATAGAATTCACAACCATACAAGGTCCTAATATATTATGGAGATCATATTGAACACATATCATGCTTATGCAATATAATTAGATATATATATGCTCTATCTAGATCATATAATGCATCAGGATTTCATGTTATACACGACTCAGATAATTTATGTAATACCCCATCTTTCTGTAAAGTTTGTTGAATGAGAAGTTATGGTATTTATTAAAAATTAATAATTTTTGATTTTGATTTGAAACTATACTTGAGTTTGAGGAAAAGTTGGATTTGAATGAGTTTTAGAAATGGAATAAAATGAGTCTTTAGATGAACCGATCAATTGGTTTGTCATTTTAACAAAAGGGTTTTTACTCGACCGAACTTATTGACTGGTTTGTTGAGTTGAGTATATTTTTGAAACTCAACTTTTCTAGGATACACTCATTTACCAATATGGAACCTTGATAATCCCATTTCAAGTTGTTATTTAAAGATTCTTAACCTTTCTTATCATACATTCGGCCTGATCGTCTACCTCAAATTAATTCGAAGGTTTGATTTGGACAATTAAGGAGAAGGATGACCTTATCTTTATCTTCTTCCGCCTCTTTTCTTTCCATGATTTGGAATCATTGCTTCAATTTCTATATTGTCTTTGCTAGTGGGGAGATTCCTTTCACGCTGATTGTTCATTTTATCTCTTATGTTTGACATTTTCTGGATGAATTTGACCAGCATTCTCCATAAATCACCATTTTAGTCCAGGAAGGGAGGTCAATCTATCTTTGATGAAATCTATCCGTTTACCTCATATTTGAATGGTAAAAATCAGTAAGGATCCTGATCTCAAATAATGAAATCCTTGGATGATATTAATCTATGGAAAAAGGCACTAATCACTTATAGTGGAACACCATGTGGGTCGATACCATCGGCAAGATATGTACTAGTCCACTAGTCAGGAGCGTTCCGCCTTGGACTGTAGTATATTTATAGGTCCACTGATTATAATAGTGGTCATGAGCATTTTGTCCTGGATTGTATTAGGTTTACTGGTTCACTGGTCATAATAGTGGTCAAGAGCATTTTTTCCTTTATGATATAGTTACCGGTTCACCATTCATAATAGTGGGATCTTCAAACCCACATGGATATAATTCAAGAGATGTATAAATATTACACTAGACTTTCAACCATGATAGGGTTAAACTATCTATCATAATATATTGTGTGCATTATACTTGTATCATGCATTGCTATGCTCTAACTTAATTGTATTATTACCTTACTCATTATGTAGTATACTAATCACTCCTTTTATGGATATTGCTCATTGCCACCATCACTAACCCCTTCTAAGTCTGTGCAGGTATGTGATGATGCTATAGAGCACTTTGCTACATATAATAACCTAGTCGAGGTAGAGTGATGCCATGGTATTCCTGGTTGGGGTTGGAGAGAGTGCATCTCAGACTTATTTTTCTATTTTTATTATTTTATGTTTTCTAGTAGTAGAACCGTATTATGAATTTCCAATACTTTCCTATATTGACACTTGACTCTCTTATGTTCTAGCATTTTCATATATCAACATTTAACGCTTTCACGTTATAAAATATTTCTATTATGGTATTATAGTTGAGTTCAATTTATTAGCCTTGTGGTTGGTATGAGGTTGGCCAAGGGCCATACTTATACTGATCATGATAGTTACACCCTCTTGTGGTGTATGATTTTAGAGACAAACAAAAATTTCAATTGTGACTTTTAGGGGTGTTAAATTTGCGGTGACCTTGGTTTGATCTCTGCTTATACAAATCAATTGGCTTTGCAGAACTAATTGATTGGTCCTAGAATAGTTGACCGGTTTGGCCAAACTTATTAGCTATTTTAACCGAATTGATAGGCTAATTTGGCCAAATTGATTGGCCTATTTGACCAAACTGATCAGCCAGTTTGAGGAAACTCTATATTTGGATAAGGCAAATCAATCGACTTTTCAATCATAACCAATTGGTTAGTTGGCCCAACCAATTGATTTTTTGGTAAAACCGATCGACCGGTTAGGTTAAATTGATTGACTTATTTAGCTAGATTGTGTAATTGTGATCTTTTGACTTAGATATGACTTGAGACCATGCCTAATGTTTCTAGATGATTTTTTAATGAGTGAAATATGTCTTTTGACATGGATTGAAAACCTAATGGATGGATTAAATGGATCATAATTTATGGGTGTTGTAAAGGCCTTAATGGGTAGACCGTAGACCTAAATAAGCATTAATAGAAATCCCACACATGGTTGGGGAATGGTAAATGCTAAGATGGAATAAGTATGTGAATTCCTTTCTTGCATATTGAATGGACCTTGTATGATCACATAACCTCGAGAAAAATGTACTAATCAATTAAAGCAAAAGATGATCAAGCTGTGTATGGGTTTGGGTTACCTGATCCTTGATTAGCTATCGGGTATTAGTTTGACTTTAGGTATTTATTGGTGCCTGTGGGCTTTGCCTTTAGGAAGAATCTTAGTAGATCCCTGTGCCTCACTTGCTCTTGACATTGATGATGTACTAGGAGGTATCTTACTATATATAAAAGAAGAATACACTGCAACATTTTTTCCCTCCAAAACTACAATCATACATGTCTACACTGTAAAATAATATCCTAATTTTTTTTATTTAAAATTACAGTACAGGTACATTACATCACCCGAAATAAATAAAAAATTACAAGTGTCCACATGTCAAATTTTAATTTGCTGCAGGCCTTTACCTGTGATTGCCACGCAGAATCAGTTGACCACTATCATCCAACGGCTAGAAAGTAGCACAGCAGCACCGCACGATTTGATAATCTTGAGAATCAACCCTGTTCTATAAATAGATATTGAGCAGCTAAAATTCACATACAGATAACCTCCTGTGCTTGAGTTGTAGGTATTCGATGGTGTAGTTATTGGCTCACTTCTTTTTACTTAGCTTTTTTTCTTTATATTCTTACTCATTTATAAATCTTCTTACGTCAATAATTTTGACATTATTTCCATTTTCATTTATAATTTGTATGTTAGAGAAGTAATAATGACAATGTGGAGCTTGATTAAAGATATTACTCCGTCGAAGAGCACATGGGCATTAAAACTGCGTTTAGTACAAATTTATGAGAAACCATCGTATGGAAACAAACAAGAAGCTTTCAGCTTGGAATGTATTTTTCATGACAGAGACGTAAGTATTACTCATACAACAATAACTATGTTTAAACTATTCATATTCGAATTATTTTTCGTTCTACCTGCTCCATATTTAACTTCATATTTTATTCAATTACAGGGGAAAAGAATACATGGAACAGTCAGAAAATCTCAGATAAATCAATACAGGGTAATAATGAAAGAAGGTCAACTGTATCACGTGAAAAACTTTATTGTGGCAGACAATCAACTTAAACTAAAAACAACAGACTTCAAGTATGTCATGTACTTCAACAATTTCACACACTGCATTAGGCAATCAGAAGTAGAAGCATTCCCAGTCCAAATGTTTAAGTTTATTCCGTTTGATGAGTTACCAACAGTTTCTAGCACAAGTCTTATCGGTGAGTAGATAAATACAAATTCAAATATATTTTTTCCACAATTTCAATACAAATTAAGCATATTCTTTATATTTCAGATATTATTGGAAGGGTGTCAGCTATCCAAGCAGTGAGGGAGAAAGAAGTCTTTGGACAAGTGACACGTTACCTAGACTTCATACTAGAAGATCAAATGTAAGAAAATACAAAATATTAGCGAATTATCCATATTAATTATCTAAATTTTTTTAGAATTTACAGGGAGAATAGAGTTCAATGCACGCTATGGGGAGAATATGCAACAGATTTAAGTGATTATTTTGGTATCACTAAACCTAATCCTGTAATTGTTGTCCTACAATTTTGCAAAGTCAACATTTATCGAGGTATGAATTGTATTGTTCCTTAGAGACAGTCAAAAGTATTAAAATTACAATTATGGCTTATGGGAATAATTTTTCAGATCAACTGAAGGTATCTAACAAATGGAACGTGACGAAGCTGATAATTGACCCAGACATGGCAGAGATAATAGACTTTGTTAATTAGTAATTTTCTGTTATAAGATACCACTGATTTGTTTTTTTTTTTAATTTAAATAAGGAAACATTAATGACAAAGTTTCCAAAAATCTGGTTTTAGTTTACCCGCAGGACAACCAACAGCTGTTACTATTTCTGACACAAAGCAACTATCAAGTTCAGAAACCATAACAGAAGAGCTATCCTCAGGGAAAGCAATTTTTAAAATAGTAGAAGAGCTACAAGAAAACGAGGTATAATTCTTCCCAGATGAGTTATAATTTTATCAAAAACAATTTCTAACTCTAAATTTTACAAGTAGGAAAATTATGGATTAATGTTAGAGTTACAGGCATAGAAACTGTTGGTGAATGGTTTTATGTGGCGTGTAAAACATGTCTCAAAAAACTGAAACCTTTTGGACAAAGGTTTGTTTGTGAAAAGTGCAATACATATGAAACCAAGGGAAACCTAAGATATAAACTTCAGATTAGAGTTGTTGATGGAACGGGAAACATTGCACTACTCCTCTGGGATAGGGAGTGCACACAAGTTATAGGAAAAACAACACTGCAGCTTAAGGAGGAAAATGAGGTAGTATTTAAAGTGCTTATGTTAAGTAACAATATTCATTTTCTTTTCAAATGTTAACTCCAAGATTATAATGCAGGGAAAATTAGATGACGTATCACTTCCAACAGAAGTAGAAAAATTGGTGGACCTAGAAGCCCTTTTCTTATTTCAAGTGAGGGAACCGCAACTGGGTGCTTACTCTGTGATTAAATTAACTACTGATGCAGGGTTAGTGTGCAAGTATAGAGACCTCTATTTCTCTAACAACCAGGTGTGTATTATTTATGTTACTAACAATATATTTGAAAGATCAGAACTATGACAATCCCAATTTGTAAAAGTAGACACACGTTTATCACTTATTATAGTCCTAAGTATAATATAACTTTCCTTTTTTCAGGACTCAGATCTAAATTCCAAGCTTTATCAATCAACAGATGAGTAGGTACCATTGAAACAAGTTTTAATCAAGATATTTTTTTACAAATTTAATTCGGACTAAATAATGATTCATTATCTAAAACCCAAACTATTTTTATCTTTGAAGGTTGAATCTCAAATAGATGAGGTAACAACTCCACCAAACTTTGAGTCAAACAATTCACAAATGACTCTGTCAGAGGTAAATAAGAGGAGGCCTAATGGTGATCTTTCATCATCAGTTACACATAAGAGAAAGCTTAGAGTGACTGTGAAGAATGAACGGGTTTGATCAGGAAAAGAGGACAATTGTTTTTGACAATTGTATTTGTAGTTGTACTGTTTTCCTATATTTGTTTTAAGCAGGTAGTTTTTATGTAATTGTATTGGACTAATTCTAGAAAACTATGATTTAGCAGTTTATGCAGGTGCCGTTTAACTTAGGAAATTTTGATCCTCACTATTCCTATGTAACGGATATTATCAATTAAATATTTGTACTCCTATTACTACTAAATTTTAGAATTCAGGTTAATACTCTGCATTAATTTGATCATGTTTATCAAACTCCCTTATCGTCTACGTTTAATTTGCAAACATATAACAGAACTATATAGCAAAATTACACCATTGAAATACTTTCGAATACCAGCCATCACAGATATCACACATAATTAATTATCTAACAGCAACAGATCATACACACAACTTTCTAATATTTAAAGGACAAGCAAATGAAAAGCAGACATTGAATAATATGGAGGCTTAGATCAATCTATTTATAAATGGCGATGTAAAACCGATTAGGCCACCCTGTATATGTAGCTACACTTACTGTTTTCAGGGTTAAAAAATAATCAGCTAGACATCATCCATTATAAATAATTTGCCCCACAATTCATCATTGCCTCTATTAATTCTAAGTTTTTTAAAAAAGAACCCCTACATCACTGTCAAACAGACCATAAGAAAATAATCACAAGCATTGATTATGTTTTTTTTGGGGCTCAAAATATGTCACAAGATTTACATCATCAACCCCTGGCCATCTGCAAATAATAGGATCAGAGACGACCCTAATAATACAAATGACCAAATGTAAAATGAGTAAAATTCGTATCAACAGTAAATTATTCTTCATTGCCCAGTTCTCATAGTCATGTTTGATGGAATATGGGGATCTTTTCAATTAAAAACTTAGATTAATTTGTTAATACCTGTCAAATAAAAAAAAATATTATATTACTTTTATGTTTAGTCAATGTATATATATTCTATATTCAAAATTTTGAATGGCACTAAGAGCTATAATTTCAGTTGAAAGTTTTCAAACTTTCCCTTTTCCATTTGAGTTCAAAATTTTCCATAGTTATAAAGGGAGTTGGAACATATGGATGATACTAAGTTGATGAATTTTAAGAATATGCAGCAGAACATGTGTAGCCCAACCAACTAAGATTTCGCATCAATGTAAGTCATTGTTCAATGTATAATACCAATAGAATTACACTATCATCATCGTCTTTAATAAACTTCATATTTATGTACGATTTTCATGCTTGGTAAGAGAGAAGGAAGTTATCAAGTAGGAGATGAAGATGAAGAAATTAACAGCTACGACCACTATTGGAGGTAAAAGACCAAGAGAAGACGCGAGAACAGGTATTGAGCTACAATTATGCATTGGACTTTAAGTTTAGGTTAAAATTTTCATCACTTCTGTCTAGCAGTATTGTTGTTATCAAGCCTGCTTGATGATAATTTTACTCCAATTTTTTACATTACGTGTGATGTTTAATACTTTATTTGAATAGGATAGTGCGAGAGCTAACAAGAAAAGATATAATTTAGAGCAACATTAGGCATGTAATTACAATTAGAATAGAATAATGTACAGACTAAGTATTGCAACTGTAAATTTTTACCTGGGGCATCCTCGATTATGCTCAACATATTCACAGCACCAACAGTCACATGAAAACAAAAAACATTAATTACTTCGATAGAGTATTTATGTACATGTTAAAGAAGTGAAACAAAATCGTTAGTTTTCCCTTTTGAAAGTTCCTTACTTTGATATTTTTGATATCTAATTAATTCAGATTAATAGTATTAAAACTTTAACATCCGTTACTAAATCAAAAAATATTATTAATTTATAGATCTTGCATTTTTTGATGAAATTGGTAAACTAAACTAAAATAATGGATATTCGAAAGATTGAATTTCTTTATTAGTTTTTATCAGTCTAAACTATAACATTTTTATGATATATGGTAAAATAATGAAATTATTTATAATTTATCTGTTATTAGGGTATTAAATTAACATAATACAATCGAAGTACAACAAAATTTTCTGAAACAACTGTTGGTATGGAGTCTGTAAATTCAATGGTTTTTATTTAGTTAATGAAATGCTGACCAAAGAGATCACGATTTGTTTTCATTCAAAATCAAGGGCGAGAAGGGGCCATGTTTATCAATAAGGTTTAGAGGACAAAATCAACGGACGAAAATTGACGTGTATAAAATCAGCGGCAATGATATCCTCATATTTCGTTCGTCAGACTACACAAATGAGTTTGAAAAATAGGGGATTTATGCTGAAGCCATAGAACGACCATGATTACAAAAAATTGTGTTTGTTTAAATGATCTATAGCATCACCAAATTAGTCTGACTGCTATTGGGGCACGACTGGGATTTAATATTGTTTGACAACTCACCATATTAAGGGCATCATTTGAAATGCATAGATTAATGTATTAGTAAGTCATTTTTTTTTGTTACTAAGCAGTTTTACATGACAATTTTTTATGTTACTTACTGAATATTATAATTCTTTCGAATTTATTTATGTAATTTTATTTATGGGAATTTCACTGAATAAATCTTTAGTCATTAATGATTATAATTACACCACATTAATCTACAATTATCTAAGGAAGTTAAGTATGACTTATTTATTTACACCAATAATCATAAAAACTTAATAGCGATAATTATTGAACATTAAAATTTATTTAATTCTTTTTGCCAGTAATAATTAGCATTATGCCGTAGTAATTTCCATTTACTTTTTAACTTAAGTACGAATTAGTGATTCATACCAATAGTCAAAATTTTTTGAAAATCTTAATAATTGAACAACAATGTTAAAGACAGTTATTTACTGGTGTAGACAACACAAAGAAACAACAAATAAAATTACCATGATATGAAAATTCTATACATTTCCAACACAAAATAATTGTTTGACAGATTGTTCATGACATAAAATTATTAAACATTTCCAACGCAAGTGAAAATTACCAGTAATAATTATCATTACACCATACTCATTTTCTTATTTTTCTAAATTAAGTACGAATTATCATTATTTTTCTAATTATCATTATACCATACTAAAGACACTTAGTTTCTGGCATAGACATCACAAAGAAACAACAAATTAAATTAGCATGATATGAAAGTTCTAAACATTTCCAACACAAATAATAATTTTTTGACAAACTTTTCATGACATGAAATTATTAAACATTTCGAACGCAACACTTACTCAAATATTTCAGAAAAATGACATACTAATTTTATACCTCAATAGCCACGATTTTTTTTTCTGCCATTTACAAATTTTCAATTATTTATGTAACAAGTTCATAGCAATAATCGTAAAAAATTCGAATAACCATAGCATTTGAACAACAATGTTAGATGCAAATACATGAGAAACAAACAACAAATAAAGATTACCATGATATGAAAATAATAAAGATTTCCAACGCAAATGAAAAATGTTTTACAGATTTTTCATGATTTGAAAATATAAATTATTTCCTACGCAAGTGTAAATTGTTAAAATAGATTTTCCAAAGTATTTCCTAAGCATGGAATATTTTTATACCTCAGATTATTTTTCCGTTCTAGTTTAGAAAACTGAAATCAATAGTCACGATATATGACCTACATGCAATATTAGAATTAGTTAAAACAGAAAAGACTGAAAGACCTATTTAAGAGTAGATGTAGATATATACCTCAGTAACCATGAATTATGCTCGATGTTTGGATATACCACGAACCGTGACATGAAAACAAAAAATTGAATTTAAGTAAAATATTTAAAATAAATATACGACAAGCATTATAAATAATATTGGTTTACAACTGAAGTAATACTATCGTTTAATTTTTGAAGCAAATATTTATTCGATTTCAGTTGTATGTATGATATTATAATTGTCATTAAGTTCGAAGTCATTTTATTTTAAAGAATCCTTTTGAATAAGCACTTCTGTCTTAGATAAACAGAGAAACTATTAAGTCGTACAATAAAGGGACGGATTTATGTATCTTCAAAACTTACCATAGAATAAAAAACAAATATTGAGATTATGTACACTGTTAATGGAGTTGTAATATATATAATCTTACCCTTAGACGACATGGTTGCGTATGTTAGTCCGCGATCTGTGCTGTTAGATGACATCAGGAAAAAAGTCGAATAAGAAACTTGCAATATTATGTAATTGAAATCTATAGAATTTAAGGCAAAATAATAAGAAATCAGAGAATAAGAAGACGAAGTAGTGAATATACTTATCAATTTTGTGATTGTTTTCATCTAGAAAACTTCAACTATGCAAAAGATTGAACTAAACTTCGATTTGTTGAAAGAAAATTGTAGTTTAAAAATGGAAATTTGAAAGAAATGATGTTGAATGATAGGGACGGAACGAAGGAGAAGATTGCAGGTCAGAGATTATCTCGAGGGTTGTAGAAGAGTCAAAAATGGAGAGAATTTTCTCTCGACGGCCGCTTGCGAAGGTTGCAGCGGTAGAAAAAATGTTAGGGTTTTTTGCGTGTTTAGACTTTATAGTTAGGGTCAATGCTATCAACGACCGAGATTTTATATTATTTACAAATGGACGGTTTCGATTGTATCATGAAGTCGGTAAAGTGCTAAGGGTTTAGATTTAAGCCGTACAAAATTGACGACTTTTATTCAGTTGATGAATTGCCGACAATACGGACAGTCACGATTGGTTTGTCATTCAAAATCAACTGTCGGGATTTTGGCATTTGTATAGATAAAGTTGAAAGGACAGACGTCCTTTCTGCTTTTTTAATCAACGGGCATAAATCGACCCGTACAAAATCAGCGGCTAAGATTTCCTCGGTTAACGTTAGTCAAACTGCGGAATTTAATAAGATCGAACGGTGGGATTTTGCTGAACCCATTGAACCACTAGGATTACACGATATTGTGTTTTTTTGGTCGATCCGTGCAGCATTGTATGGAAAACTACGATTGATTTTTTTTGAAATCAATGGTACTGATTAACGAATGGTGTCGACGATTGGTGCTGATTGACGATAAGGTATGTTAAAATTCTACTAGAGTACGCCATAAGTTTTTTTGATTCCAAAATGGCCTACTAAATTTCATCCATGTATTTCTTAGATGAGCAATTCTCAAATGGAATACTTCAAAATGCATAGCTTGTTACCTTTGAAGAGAAATCCTTCCTACACTAGATATGACCCTCAAGCCTTGCCTTGATCCTCTATGTATCTATCAAAGTCTTTGTCCTATTTGTACAACTCTTTAAGACACCCAAACCATAAGACTCTAGCTTCTAGTAATGATAACATACAATATCTTCTTGAGAGGACATCAACCACAATATTAGTCTTACCACTCTTGTGCTTTGCTATAAAGGGAAGAGGTATGCAATATAAATTGTGGTGGTCAGAGATAAAGTAACCAATGATAAGAAGCCCTCACTATGGCATAAAACTCTTTGTCATATGTGTTGTAGTTGGATTGTGAGCCATTAAGCTTCTCAATAAAAAAAAGTCAAGTCTCTCTTCTTGCAACAAAACAACCCCAATTCTAACTCCACTTGCATCACACTCAACCTCAAACACTTTATCAAAGTTGGGTAGGCATAAGGTGGGGGTCTTGCTCAACATGCTTTTAATTAAGTGAGATGCTTCTTGCGAATGTTTGGTCCATTAAAATGCCCCTTTTTTGGACGCTCAGTGAGAGGTGCTAGGAGTGTACTAAATCTTTTTATGAACCTCCTATAGAAAGAGGTAAGTCCATGAAATGATATAACATTGGTGATGGATGTGGGTGTAAGCCATGTCTTTATTGCCTCCACCTTTGACTCATCCATGGAAATTCAACTTTTAGATACAACAAACCATAAAAAGGTGACTCTTGGTATACAAAAGTAACACTTTTCTAATGTCCTATACAATTTTTTGTTCTTAAAGGCTAAGAATACAAGTCTTAAGTGCCTTACCTGATAATATTGACTAGAGGAATACATAAGAATATCATCAAAATATACAACTATAAATTTTAAAATAAAAGGTTGAAGGATTTCATCCATGAGTCTCATGAAAGTGCTTGGCATGTTAGAGAGCCCAAAATGGCATTACTATCCACTCATAGAGCCCTCCTTTGGTCTTGAAGGCAGTCTTGCACTCGTCTCCTTCCTTTATCCAGATTTTGTAGTACCTACTTCTCAAATCAATTTTGGAAAAGATACTAGCCCCATGTAAGTGATCCAACATATCATCAAGTCTAGGTATGGGGTACCTATACTAGATAGTAATGTTGTTGATAGCTCTACTATCCACACACATGAGCATTGTCCAATTCTTCTTTGGTACCAAGAGGGATGAAACTACACAAGGTCTAAGGGATTCCCTTATGAAAACCTTTTGTGATAACTCCTCAAATTACCTTTGGAGTCCCAAGGCTTCTTTAGGGTTACACCTATAAGCTGGTCTGTTTGGAAGCATAACACCTGGAATAAAATTGATTTGATGCTTTATGCCCCTTATAGGAGGCAACTCACTAGGTAAGTCATTTGGGAAAACATCCCCAAACTCCCCTAGTAGATGCTTGAACCTAGGGTTAAGTTCTTTTTTCTTCTCATTAGCTTTGAGTATAACCAACAAATACAAGGCCTTTCCTTTTTATATGGCCCTTTCTACACCCTTTCCATCAACAAACAAGGCTTTCTTAAATTTCTTGTCCTCCCTAATAGATGAGGACTGATAACTAAGGGGTTTGAGCATAATATTTTTGCTGTCATATACCAAGTTATATGTGTTCCTCACACCATCATGCTTTACATATTAATTAAATTACCATGATCTACCTAACAAAAAATGGCATGAATCCATGGGAATGACATCACAAACAACATTATCTTGGTAGATTTTCCCTATGGAGGATGGTACGATTGTTTGCTTAGTAACTTTAACCATTTAACCATTGAACCATTTTTAAACCATTGTAATTTGTATGGCTTGTCATGTGATTTGGTTGGAAAGTTTATCTTCTCCACAAGGTGGTGGAAGCTACATTTGCACAACTTCCCCTATCCACAATAAGGGAACATATCTTACCAAGAATGGTCCACTTGGTATGGAATATGTTATTCCTTGGTTAACATTACTAATTATCAACCAATATTTACCATCCATATTTTATCATGATTGAGCAATGGAATGTGTGCCACCCCATGGTATCACATATAATGGAAGCCTATCTAATAAGGGACATAAATTCTAGACTGAAGCCAATCACCAAGTGGACATAAGTTTAGGTTGAAACAATCACCAAAATGGTCATAAGTCCATGCAAAAGCCAACTAATATGGATATAAGTCCAGGATGAATCCAACCACCTAGATGACATATACCCTTTAATATTGATACCCCCTAGTACATCATCAGTGTCTAGAGTAGGTAAGGCACCAAAACCTCTCAAGATCCCACACGATGGCAAATTCCGCAGGCACCAAAAATACCTAAAGGTAGACTAAACTTTAGTATCTAATCAAGGATCGGGTAACTCAGACCCATACTCAAATTGACTTTCTTTCACTTTAGATGATTAGTATTTTATTCATAAAAACTTGTGATCATACAAGGTCCAAACAAAGCAAGCAAGTCACTTTCCATGTTAATCCATATTAATCCTTTCCTTTCTATTTTCCAACCATGTGGGTTTTCTATATATCCTTGGCCAATATTTTTCATATCCACCATTTTATTTGAATCTAGTCCAAGCTGAGTTTCATTCCTCTTTTCTCAATAGCCTCACTTATCATACGAGAAATGATCATTTAGTCCTTTAACAACTCATAGAGTATACCATAACCGATGATCCATTTCGATCTTTTAACAAGGCCAATAGTCCATGATAAAATCTATATTTTATCCCATTGATAACTATGGTAAAGTACATATCATAATCTCAAAGAATAACCAAAATAAAATAAGCAAATTAAGCAAACCAATCGAACTAGCCGGTCAGTCTGGCCCAACTAGTCGGTCGGTTGCTGACACGTTCCTACCCGCAAGTGCACGGGGTCAGAGTAGTAGTCAAGGTCGATCCCACAAGGATTGGTGAATGACCACTAGGACAATGATAGAACATAACTATGTCTAAACTACGAGATGATATGAAATAATAAATTGTAAGCTAAAATAACTAAATAAGCTAAAAAGAAAGGAAAATAGCACTCAAGTCACTCAAATAAATAGAAGAGCTAAGGTTCCGGTTCATCGCCCCCGATCCTCACATGTAATTGAAGATCACATCACAAAATAATTCAACAATCATAATCAATCATGCCAACAAGGATAGAAAGTGTTGTGCTTTCTCAAGCCACAACCACCCTATTACATATCTATGGCCCTAACTATCTCTAGCTTAGAGTCTAATAGAATGTAATGCATTAAAGTCTATAAAGTTTCCTCCTTTATTGTTGAAGAGGTCAAATCGATCGTCTCTCGACCTACAATTTAATCTCCCGTTGTGCTATTGGGTCTAATACTGGATTATCTCTCGATCTCACCGGTATTTCCCACACCGAAAATCAGAACCCGGCCGTGGTTCAAAAATTCGACAATCAATCAATAACACAACACATACATTATGAATTGAATAAAAAAGGATGCAATAATTCAACACATTAGGATCGGGGAAAATTCCCCTTCACCTTAGCACAAGATCTAGCCCATCAAATTCATAGCAAGAATATTAAAAACAATAAGAGATTCCATAGATAAAGAAAATATCATTAGATAATACCCTTGATGTTCACAAATTCTTGCAAAAATTAACTTCTTGAATCTCCGTCTCTAATTTACAAGAGAGATCTTGATTAATTGGGGAAGAGGATAGAGAAGAGAGAAAAGAGAGGGAGTGGAGGCTGCCTCGAGCTATTCGAATAAGAGTTTTTTACACTACCGCCTCGTGGATCGCTAGGGTTTCCGTAACGATGGGCTTCCCGTGTCAGCTTTGACCATAATTCGTATTTTGACCATAACTTTTTCATCTTAACTCCGATTAAGCTGATTTTGGATGCGTTGGAAATCTATTAAAAATATCTAAAACTTTGATGTTGAAAGCTTCTCCAAATTCAGACCTTTTCCTGGTCTAAATTTCACTTCTTTCAGGCCCATATACTTTAAATATGCATTCTTTCTTTTTCCACTTTAACTTTTGCTCCTCTTTGCTCCTTTTTTTCTCATTTCTTCTCCCTTTAAGGTTATTCTTGTTCTTCATCCTTCATGATTATTTTTGTTGCTTGAGACCCTGCAATTTTCACAACACAAAGGTAGTAACAAGAACAAAAAGGGAGAATTCTAACTGAAATTAAAGGTAAAAACTCTTATAAACCTTAGGAATAAGATGTAAAAGTCACACTTATCAGTTGCACCAACCAGTCGATCAATTTTAGTCGACTAGTTGATTGGTTTGACTCAACCAGACCATGCTTCCTTAAATCGGTCCCTCTATTTGGGTAAACCAATTGACTACTCATATACCGATCGATTGGTTTTTCCAAGCCATTCAATGGGTTTAATTATAGAGTAAGACAAAGGTCTCTGTAGGTGTACTAGTTGATGGGTTGGCTTAACTAGTCGATTATTCTAGTAACTAGTCGATTAGTTTGACCTAACCAATCCATTGGTTTATCCTAATATAAAAAATCCTAAATTTCATGCAGATTTTTTCATATAAATCATTTTTGGCCATATCAAAACATGTATCAATATCAACTAATATATTTCCAACCAAATTAACATGCATTTCTCAATAGGAAATCACTATAGCCTAATTTTACCCATTTTCATGCTTTTTACTTGAATAATATCATCTAAGTATCCATATCATACATAAAACAACATTTATTTATGCCAACATGCACCAATCAACTAAAGATAACACCTATCATGCATGAACACTTAATAAACACTTTAGTGGCAATACTCACTTACTTGGTACTGGCACAATCCTCTTTAAAACATAAAGTCCAACTATGGAAATTCTTAGCTTTGAAAACCTTAAACCAAACCTTAAATTCAAAAATTATACCACAATCTTATTAAATTTCAAATCTTAAAAATATAAGAGAATAAGAACATACACTTGAGGCCAAAATAGAGAAAGAGTTCAACTGGACTACTCAACCATTTCCAAGAATCTAACTCTGCTTTGCTTGGAAGATTGAAACAAGAAAAAGCTAGAGACAAAATCAAAAGAGTGTACGAAAATAGATTGACAAGGCTAGAAGTATGGAAAGAAGAGAGGGAATGCAAAACTTAAGAAGATTCATTGGTTGAAGGAAAGGTGAAATATAGGGATGATTGGGGTTATTTATAGCCAACCAATTGAAGTGAATCACTAATGGTTTGGTAATCAATTCAAAACCCTACCATTAAATGTTTGAATATTAGTAGAATGGATAGATTCTATCCAAGGTTTGCTGACCCATTATTTAGAGCTCAAATGATGTCTCTAGAGAAATAGATCAATTAGACAAGAATGTGCATTCATGAATGAAGTGATAGAAGGTTAGCATGAAAGGAATCTTTTAGCTGCTTAGAAGTATGCCTGTGATTGAAGCATTCGATCTCAAAATCACATAGAGGAGAGAGAAGGAAGAAGATAATGATAAGGTCATCTCTCCCCCTTACGTGTCCCAATCAACCTCCAAATCAAATCGAGCTAATATTTTAGGCTAAATGTATCATAAAAATGGTTAGAAATATCTTAGGGATAATCTCACATGGGTTAGTAAGGTTCCAATTTAGTGTAAGGGATTTTCCAAAAAAATTGAGCTAAAAAATGTGACCAGTTTGATAAACTAGTTGATGGGTTTGGTTTTACCTATCAAGTGTTCAACCACCAGTTGATCTGTTTTCCACAATTAGTCGATTAGTTTAGTCAAGGAACCTAATTTAGCTAAAATGACAAACCAATCGATCGAATCATGAAACCAGTCAATGGGTTTATCTGCAAATCTAAATAAACTTCATTTTAACATAATTTTTAAATCAAACTTTATCCCAAACCAAATTGTGATATTAAATCAAAATCAAAGGCCTAAAATTTGACAAAGTTATCATACAACCATTGTATAAAAATGTGAGGTATTACAACACTGCCCCCTTAAAGAGGATGCATCCTTCAAGCTTATGACAATTAAGTTACATATTACACATAATGTTATACACACATCATATTCACAATTTAGGAAGAAGGGTACTACCCCCTTAAAGAAAAGGTTTTCACTTATGATAATAATGACAAAAACAACTTTGGGTACTAGGATTTAATTTCTTCCTCAACCTTCCAAGTAGGCTCCTCTATGCCATGCAATGACCAAAGAACTTTCACTAAAGGAATGGTCTTTGTACGTGTCTCTCTCATCTTGGTATTTAGAATATTCATCAGTCGCTACTCATCAGTTAAAGACTCTTTGAGATCTAGTGACTCTGGTCAGATAACGTGTAAAGGATCAGTTACATACTTCTATTGCTACGATACGTGAAAAGACGTTGTGTGCATATGAAAACTACATGCGTAGAGCTAAGCGATGAGTGACTTTACCGACATGGTCTAGAATCTCGTATAATCCAATGTACCTTAAAATAAGCTTACCCTTCCTTCCAAATCTCACGATTCCTTTGGTGGGAGAGACCCTTATAAGGACTCTGTCACCCACCTTGTAACCATCATTCTATATCTTTAGATCTACATAGCTTTTCTATTGGTCTTAGGTGGCTCTCATTTGGTATTGAATCAAAAAGATGTGCTTAGTCCTCTCCTCAATCATCTCGGGTCCTAGTATGAGTGTCTCACTAATGTCATTCCAACACGAGGGACTACGACAATTCATTTCATATAAGGCTTTAATAGGCGCTATATTGATACTTGCATGATAACTATTGTTTTATAAGAACTCTATCAAGTCTAGATGATCTTCCTAACTTCCACTAAGGTCTAGCACACATGCTTGAAGCATGTCTTCTAGATTCTGAATGGTCCTCTTAGTCTGACCATTCATAGCTAGGCAAAAAGATGTACTCATGTTTAGTAGAGTATCAAAGGCGGTTTGTAATTTTTGTCAAAAGTTTGATAAGAACCTGGAGTCTTGATTGGACACAATATCCTTAGAAACTCCATGAAATCTCACTACATGCTTTTTATAGGCATTGGCTAGTTGCTCCATGCTCTAAGTTGCCTTTATTGGTATGAACACAACCTACTTAGTTAAACGATTCACAATGAGCCAAATATAATAAAAACCACTATGGATTCTTGAAAGACCAACCACAAAGTCCATTGATATGCTCCCCCACTACCACTCGGGAACTTCAAGTGGTTGCATTCATCCTATCTGTCTCTTGTGTTCAATGTTAACCTTATGATAGTTTAGAAATCAAGAAGCGAAATCTGCCACTTCTTGCTTCATACAGGGCCACCAATATACCCTCTTTAAATCCTTGTATAACTTGTCCCCTCAAAGGTGAATAGAGTAATGAGTGTAATGTCCTTCCTCAAGGATATTCTTCTTAAGTTTGACACACCCTTGTGGTACACACCATCTACCACGATATCTAATACTGCCATCCTCATGGATCGGGAAACCTTTAGCTTTTCCTTTTGTAATATTATTCCAAATTCTCTTGAGCTTGACATGGTCAACTTGGTTAGCTCAAATATCCTCTAAGATTGAAGGTGTGAGGGTGAGTGCATTCATTCTTGCATCCAGACTTTCAATAATGATCAGTTCGATATCCATCTTCTTGATCTCTAGGCACAGGTGGTCTGACAATATAATCATGCCCAAAGAATGTGATGTCTTTAGGCTAAGTGAATCTACCACCACATTAGCTTTACTATCATGGTAAGTCAACACTAGTTCAAAATCCTTGACCAACTCCAACCATTGGCATTGTCTTAGGTTCAACTCCCGGTAAGTGAAGATGTACTTAAGGATCTTATGGTCAGTATAAAGGTTTCACTAAATTCCATAGAGATAGTGCCTCTAAATCATAAGGGAAACCACTATTGTAACAAGTTTCAGGTTATGTGTCCGGTAGTTCTATTCATGCAACATTAGTTTTTGTGAGGCATAAGCTACCACTATTCCATGTTGTATCAGCATGCAACCTAACCCATGCTTAGAAGCATCACCGTGCACCTCAAAATCATTAGTCCCATGTAACAATGCAAGTACTTAGGCTGAAGTCAAAAACCTCTTCAACTCCTTGAAAGCTTCACTACATTTCTCATCTAGCTGGAATCATGTAGCCTTCTTTAAAAGTTGGGTTGACAATCGAGCAATCATGGAACAGTCTACCACAAACCGATGGTAGTAACTAGCTAACCCCAGAAATCTGTGCACCTCCTTCATAAAGTGGGCATTAGCCATTCTAAAATAGATTTTATCTTGGTAGGATCCACTACCACATCATCCTTAGTGATCACATGACCAAGGAAGGCTACTTGATCTAACAAGAACTGGCACTTTGAAGGTTTATTATATAGTCATTGTGTTCTGAATAAGGCCAAAGTCTTCCTTAGATGCTACTGATGCATCTCCCAATCATTGGAGTAGATGAGGAAATCATCAATGAACACCATGATGAGTTTTTCTAAGAACAGATGAAAGATCTGGTTCATTAGGGACATGAAAGCTATAGGTACATTAGTGAGTTAGAAGGGTATTACTGTAACACCCTAAAATCGCGACTTAAAAATTTCGTTTAATTTTTGTTTTGTGGAAGCGATAATTATACAATAGTGGGTGTTACTGCCATACTTAACATAAGTCTGGTCTCCTTACCTTCCTTATGTCAAGTGCTCAGGCTTAAAACAAGTCAGACCAAACAAAATACGAGATAAGGACAATACAATAGGACCATTTAGATAATTAAGTAACTAATAATTTTCAGAAAATAAATATAAAGGGGCACACGAAGGTGCAACAGTGGTTTTCCTTACACTCATCTGCTCCATCAAATATTACAAGGAAGGGAAATAGGGACAGGGTCCACTCACTCCCTTATTCTACTATTCAATTAGGTGATGCTCCTCAAAATCCTTCAACCATTGCATGGCACGAACGTACTCCTCTAAAAAGTGATAGTATCAGTACGACTTTCATGTACTGAGTAAACTAAAACGCCTCTAGAGAGGTAGTATACCTACATATAAAATTATCATACGAAATAAGGCATTCAAATAAAAATTACGATTACATGCAAAGCCATGATTTTATGACACAATTCCACATCAAAATTTATGATACTAATTAGATCAAACTCCCTAGCAAAGGCATTGAAGACATGCTTATAAATTTCACAACCATTTTAACTTACCAACAACCATACTTTATAGCTTAATAGAAAGATGTGGTGACATTCCAAACAATATAACCAAGGTCAAGTCATGCCTAATCCAATTATTATGGAAGTATTATAGTGGGTGTCTAATCTAGTTATATCATTTATATAACAATTATCGAGTGGAATACAATCCCATATCCATGACAATGATCATCAAGGAGGTGGTACCAAAATAATTCACTCAATTCCAGGACAAAGCTCACCAAGGAAGCTTCACGACATATCTGTCATCCATACTAAACCTTAGAACTCAAGTCTTTAAGTACGTGTACTCCCTATAGGGTGTATGGAATACCTATAGAGCAGAAGTGAGTCCCTTGACCCGAATGCCTAAACTATGCACTCGGGGGCCAAATCCGAGGCATGAGATTCCTTTCCAAACTCAAGTATTCCTCTTTAAGTGGTTAATATCTTATGAACTTATAGGCTATTAATTTGAGAATAACAAGGTTCATAATATTACAACTTATCCATCAATTCCAAATCTAAAGGATCATAACAATTCCAAGCCAACACGACCTAGGGTTAGGCATCATGCCATAGCCTGTATAATTATCCAAGCCAATTATTTAATCCATCCATTTAATTATTTCCAAAATTATTCTGAGGCCAACACTTAAGTCAACTAGTCTGATTATTCGAATTTGAATCACATTTTTACCTAATGACCAAAATACCCTTCAACCTATAGCTACCCTATTTTCCTTCACTTTATTACCAGATTTATTTCTATAAGATATTTGTCACAAAAATGCTAACATAAAATAGCTAGCGATAATTTATCATACAATAATTTCTTTGGTATGATAAAAGACTATATTACACCTAAGCATTCACCATACATGATACATGTATACGCTATTAGCATGCATTTCAAGTATCTCATAAAATTCAAGCGATTTTCACAAATAACTTTCAAATACGAACCATGGTATATGGAATTTACATTTTTACTCCTAGAACATGCAACACATAATAATCACCATTTAAAACACATTTATACTCTAAGTTAACATGCTATATGTCCAAAATTATCTAAAATATCCAAGGGACACATTTAATCTATTTATAGGTCTTACCATGAAACATGAAAAATTTTTGGTTGGTCTCTAACCCTAAGCATGCATGTTTCTTTTATCATAAATCCATATACATTGTCATAAGCATACATTCTCAATTTTTAGAATACTACCTAGGCATATAAATATTAGCATGGTAACATATATTAGTCTACAAATCATAATATTCACATAGAAATGAACTATGACATGCTTCCATTTCCCACAAAATACAAATCATTTGATATCCTCAACCTAGCATGATTTTTATCCTAGAAAACTAACCTATCATTTTCACGTAAAATTCTACCATCTACGGATTAGTTAGATTTACTTTTGAGCTTAAGAAAATAATACCAAATAATCTCCTTCCAAGGATACCTTAAGCGAGGTCGAGATTACCTAAACAAAACCATCCACAACTATGTATGCATTAGTATCTATGCTAAATAAAATAAAAAAATGACAACCTATGTGAACTAACACCCGAAATAAGATTAGGGAATTAACCAAGGTTGCCGGTGCATGGAATTAATACATACCACACACACCGGAGGGTAGAATACTTATGCTAGAATTGGTTGCTACTTGGAGAGGCAATTCACGAGGGGAGATGGGTGCTTGGAAAGTGTAATACCCCGTATTTTTAAAATCCAGATTTATTAAATTTAATGATTTTATTAGCATACTTCGATGTAAACAATTAATTATTTTAATTTCGATTCGTTTTATAGATTTATCGACGATTTTGAATTCATAATTGAATGTAACTAATCATTTTTGGGAAGTAATATTTTATCAACATTTTACTTAATTGAATGTAATATTTTTGGCACTTATTTAAGAATTTATTTTTGAAATTAATTTTCTTCCGTTCTACGCTTTTTAGTTTGAGGAAAACCGATTTCGGAAATTATTAAAATTAGTCTTGATTTATTAGAATTTGACTTAAATATTTTATTGTAGGTTTTTAAATATTATTTTAGGGTCTTATAATGTATTTCCGTAAATAATATAAATTTTTACGTTTGTTGGTAAATTCTTCCAAAAATACTTTCGAAATTCTTTATACAACTTTTTATTTATTTATTTTAAGCGTTCAGATCATTTCGAAATAATTTTTGTTTAATAAATTTTAAATAAAATCTTCCAGTAATAATTTTAAAACTTTAGTATATTATTTTATGGGTATTTGTAAAAAAAAAAAGAAAAAGAAAAAAAAGACCCAGCCCCGACCGGTGCCCCCTTCCCCTTTTTCTTTTCCCTCTTATCTTCCTTCTCTTATCTCTCCTTTATCCCGTCAGCCCACTGTTCCCGCAACCCTAACCCTAGCCGACCTCCCTTGCCTCTCTCCTCCTCACTGCTCCCTCACCAGCCGCCGCCGACCAACTAGCTGCGACGGGCGACGCGGCCGACGATGCTGCTGCAAGCTACAGCCGCAACATCAGCCAGCTCGACCATAGCAGCCGCGGGAGCAGCAGAAGCAGCGACGAGCGGCAACCCAGGCTACGCCGCCATCGCTCGGTCACCGGCGAGCTCGGGCGACCACCGTCGAGCCACCCCCGTCCCCCAACGAAGCCTCCCCAGCCTTCCTCTGCCCCGATTTGTCGGTTTTTAATTGGTATAAATTTCTGAAAACCCTAACCCTTATTTTGATTAATTGAATGTGAATTAGCTTATAAAAAGCTAAATTGATTGTTTGAATATGTATATATGTGCTGTAAGATTGATTTGGATAGGTTAATTGTGTGGTTGTGTTGGGATTATGGAAAAATTGGATTTTTGGCCGGGTTATGCCCGAATTTTTTGGATCCGTCCATTTTTGCGATTTCGGACAAATTGATTATACAATATGTTTTAAAATGTATCCAATTTCATTTTGGAACCGTCAATTTGAGTAATTTATGCAGGTTTTATCGGAATTTGATTCCTAGGTCAAATTTTGGGTGTAATGAAATTGGGTCGTATAATTGAGCCGTCCCGCTCAATTGATTTTATAATATCGTTTAAAATATATTTAATTTTATATTGGAAGTGTCGATTTGGGAAAATTGTGCGTAATTGATCGGAATTGGATTTTTAGGTCAAAACTCCCGCAGGTGTAAATTGATTTGGGTAATCGGGTTATTTTATTCCATTGACTATATAAATTACATTAGAATATGTTTAATTACATTTTCGAACCGTCAATTGATATATTTTGGCAAGAATTGATCGGGTTTGCGTTCCGGGCTCAAAAACCCTAATTGAGCTAAATTGCGTATTTCTTTTATTGGTTTTGAGCAATTGATTATTTGATATGTTATAAAATGTGTTTAATTGCATTTCCAAACATTCAATTTGATTAAATTTATAGAATTTTAACGAATTGTATTTTCGGGCCTAAAACCTAAATTTCAAGTGAAATTATGAAATCGATTACTTGTATTGTTGTTTTCTAAAATTGAATGTATAGAAATAGTTGAAATGGTATTAATTGCTTTCTAATACCTTTAATTTGAATTGATTAAATTGAATTACTTGAGTTTGTGTCGTGGGCTTTAAAACCCTAATTTTCGGGGATGATTTTATAAAATTGATTTTGCTATGTGTATTTTATCTAATCGAATTCTATCTTTGGGTTTTAAATCATTTAAATTTTGTTTTAACCTAATCGGTTTGGATTTGGTTCTATGTAAATGGTTAGGTTACCTATTTAGTTGTAAAACCTAATAAATAAGTTATTTTCGATAAATTAACTTATGATCGATTATTCTTTCTCGGGCTTTCCAAATTAAGTTGAAATGTCCCAAGTGATATTTGTATTAATCCGTTTTGATTTAGTTTTAACCTTAAATCTTAATAAAGCTACGCTTTTAAGTTCTAATTTTTGGTCACATTTTCTAAGAAAGATCATTTGGGTTGTTTGTGTTTATTTAATTAGAATATGTGAATTATTGATTGATAGGATAGTTTCTAATTTAGTTTGTCGATTTCTATCGGATCTAGGAAAGCTTTCTCGTGGATCCACGAGCTAGGGATCTCTCTCCCTCTTATCTCGCTTAGCTAGCTTCGGATCCAGGTAAGTCTCTACTTACCTCTACTTATGGGTGTTTAGTAAGGACGAAGCTATGGCCTTGTGCTATGTGTGATGTAATGTGTGGATGAATGATGAGTATGCCATGTTAATGTGTATTATGCATGTGTTATGAATAGCTTGTTTTGTGTAGCGCATCATGGATAATGAGGTATGATGTGTGTGCCTTATATTATACGAGCATGACGTGTTCCATGTTTGATGTTTGATGATGTGACATGATATGGCCCTCTAGGACATGCATGCTAGGGTTTTGGTAGCATGAAATGATAATAAAAGAACACGGGAAAGTGGACGTTTGGGAAGTTTGTATGGGGGGAACTAGATCTTGCATGAGCGTGATCCTTACATGGGAAAAGTTGATTTGGGTTGTAAGTAAGAGTTTTGGAGAGTCTTAGAGTGATTGGAGACTTGGTATGAAAATAGTACGTGAGTTGGTGCATACGAGACCTGATTAAGGTTTTGCGAGTAAGTGTGTGTTGGGGAGTCTGCATGGAGTATTTAAAGTCTGCATGGGGATGAATCTTACGTGAGGAAAGTTGATTTAGGAAGTAAATAAGATAATGTCAAAGTTATGGGTCCATTGGAGACTTGGGTGCAAAATTTTACGTGGGTCGATGTAAGGGTATCTAAGGGACCCAATTAGGGTTTTGGGAGAAAATGAGGAATTTGAAGGGTACAAGGATAAAAATAATCAAGGAAGGATGGAGTATGGGGTTGAGAGTGAGAACTCAATTATATAAAGGATGAGTGTGGGCTTCTAATTGAGAGAAGAGATTTTGGGGTGAAAGAGAGAGGTTACTTGTTGAGGAAATAAAGTGCTAGGGTTTGGCGCGACCAACTAGGGTTGGGTGGCCAACTAGGGTTTTGTCGGTCATACGTGAACTTGGGAGATAAAGTAATAAGTTTGGTGAATTTCCTAATAAAAATGAGGTGCGAGATAGAGAACAAAGTAACGTTGGGTAAGTAAGAAAGAGTTGGGCCACATAGGTCCGATTAGGGTATCCGAGGAGGAACCCTAGAGGGATGAGGACTTGCAGAGTCGATGTCATATGTGTTGGGATGGCCTATATTCTTGGAGATTGTGCCTTACTATATGCCACTATGCTTGAGTCTACGGGGAATGTCGGGTGTGAGAAGAGGTATGAGTCTCAAAATATGGGACGGTCCCTCTGGAGGGGAAGAAGTAGAGTATCAACCGCATGCATGTCAAGGGTGTGATGTGATTCAATAAGACATGGATAAGACATTAATTACGTAAAGCGAAAGACTGATGAGCCCGACCCAGTCCGGTCCACCGGTTAGAATAGTGGCCAGAGGCGTTCTGCCCTGGGTGTTTATTTTCGGTCCACCGGCTATAATAGTGGTCAGAGGCGTTCTGCCCTGAGTGTTTATTCCGGTCCACCGGCTATAATAGTGGGGGATTCGGGCTCGACAGACCCAAACGAATAAGTTAATCCACTGGGAAAATACTAAGTACCTACAGTGAAACACCATGTGAGTCGGGGCCAGTCCGGTCCACCGGTTAGAATAGTGGCCAGAGGCATTCCGCCCTGGGTGTTGATTCCGGTCCACCGGCTATAATAGTGGTCAGAGGCGTTTTGCCCTGTGTGTTTATTTCCAGTCCACCGGCTATAATAGTGGGGCTTCCGCGCTCACATGGATTAATGAAGAATGCTTTGAATGAATATGAATGAAGTAATCCATGGGAAAATACTAAGTACTTACAGTGAAACACCATGTAAGTCGGGGCCAGTCCGGTCCACCGGTAAGAATAGTGGTCAGAGGCGTTTTGCCCTGTGTGTTTATTTCCGGTTCACCGGCTATAATAGTGGTCAGAGGCATTCTGCCCTGAGTGTTGATTTCCGATCCACCGGCTATAATAGTGGGGCTCCCGCACTTACATGGATTATTAAAGAATATGTGTGGAATGAACATATTATTAATGAGAATAAAGAATAAGTCTAATTGGACCATGGCCCGCTTTTATTATCTGTATTACTACATGCTGCTTACGTGAGTATGCCACGTATTGAGTTTTAATAATATGGATTATTCCTACCTGAGGCGTATGAGCCACTTTACATCTCGGTTATACCACGCTTATATGTTAAATAATATGTTACGTATGTTTTATATGTTACTCTAGGTGTATGGTAAGATTTATGCTGTGGGTTGTGAATATGCATGATATTGTATCAACGTGTTTTACCCGGATTTAATATGCACTTGATGATATCTCTCCTAAGATAGGGTAGTGGGACTTACTCAGTATTGGACCCCTACTGATACTACCTTGGTTGAATGGGTCCTGTGATGATCCACCGATGGTGGAGAGCAGACCTCTTGTGCAGGTTTAAGATCGGATACTGTTTTGGGGTGGAAGGCCTGACTTGAGTGAGTAGGCAATCCGGATATTGATCCTTCGGGATTTGTTTTTGTTTAGCTATATTTTGTATTACATTCCTGTTTTGAGAAACATATTCTAGGGTTGTAATCCTAAATCGTATTCTAACTTCTGTTTGACTTACCTTTTGTTAAGGATTTATTTTAAATGTTGTCTTGCGTTTTTGATACTTTGTACTAAAGGTTGATCGGATATAGCCTTAGCACTTAGTACTGGAACGGTAGGAGTGAACCGGTCTGGTACTAAGTGTGGCGGTAATGCCCCCGCGTTTACGATTTTATCCTTTGCTTCCGCTAAACCTTTCGATTTGAACGAAATTTTTTAGTAGTAAATTTGGGGGTGTTACAGAAAGGCTGCAAGTTGGGTGATTTTTGGGTAGGATTTCGGTGGTGAAAGGTAGAAGTTTGGGGGCTGCAACCAAGAGAAACAAATGCTGGAAGTAAGGGGAGAAAGAGAGGATTTGCAGGGACAAAAATAGATGACCGAAAGGGATAGGGAGGAGGGAATTTTGCTACAAGTTAGGGATGAAGAAGGGAAGGGAAAAATGGGGAAAAGATGGGCGGCTGCAGGGGCTGGATGGGATGGCTGATGTAGGTCTGTTGAGGGGAGATGGGTGACGAATGCATGGGAGATGGGAAAGGGCCTGCAGGAGGCAGGTTGTTGTGTGGAGAAGGAAAGAAATGGATGGGTAGATGGCTAGAAATGTTGAGTAGGTGCGCAAGTTGAGAGGAGGAGAAGATGATGGATGCCACTTGGTGGGAGGGCTAGGTTATGTGTGGTTTTGTGGTTGCTTGGCGTAAGGGAAGTTGGATGGGTTGGTTGCTGCGGTTTGCAGGGCTAGGATGGCATGAGGGAGGGGTGTAGCAGGGAGGTGATGGGATGTGTTTGGGGAAGAGGTAAGGCTACATTGTTGGGTGGTTGCTAGGACAAGTGGAGTGTGCCCATGCATGGAGAGAAGAACAAGAAGAAACAGGCTACATGGGGAAGAGGGTTGCTCGACAGGTGGGGGGAGGTTAGGCTGGGATTAGAGTGGGAAAAAGATGAAGATTGGGTTAGAATTTAGTTAGCAAAAATAACCAATAATATCAGGCTTTTAAAAGTATAGACACTAAGGAAAATCCTACCTATTCAAGGTTTTATTTTCACCATTATTCTCACTATTATTATCATGATCAATATTATTATTATTAGTGTTATCACTACCACTTATTATCATAATTATTTCTAACATTATTATTCTTACAATTATCGTTATCGACATTATTTTTAAGAGTTTTACTTATCATAAGGTTATTGTTATTACCATCCTTTATATTTTGATTATTATCTACTCTCTTCTTATTATCGTTATTATTACCGTCATCAACTTTTATCTTCCTCTACTCATATATACATTATTCCGAGTTATTATCATAATTTAATAACTATAGAATTACTCATAACGACGAGACACTCATTCTAAAAAGAATTCTATGATTTATTACTCCTGCTAATCAACATTTAAGTCTTACATATTTAAATTAAGAATTTATTAAAACGAGGTATTACAATTACAATGTACTCATAATTGCCATACCTTATCCAAAAAGTAGTCTTAGAAATGTCTTGCTCTACTATCCTCAACTGATGATAGCTTGATCAAAGATCAATCTTGGATACCACCTTATCTCCCTTGAATTGATTGAACAAGTCATCGATCCTTGGAAACAG
The DNA here is from genome assembly GCA_030549775.1 of Tamarix chinensis. NCBI lineage: Eukaryota > Viridiplantae > Streptophyta > Magnoliopsida > Caryophyllales > Tamaricaceae > Tamarix > Tamarix chinensis. The sequence continues at coordinate 55,324,628 of CM060177.1, read as the reverse complement.
ATAATTATTATTCACCATCACCTGGTTCAATCTATAGTAGTCGATGCACAATCTCATACTGTTATCCTTTTTCTTCATGTCATGAATAACACTAGTGCTCCCCATGCCAATATTCTTGGTTGGATATACCCTTTCTCCATAAGCTTTTGTAACTGCATCTTGATCACTTTCATCTCTATAGGTACCATTCAATACAAAGCCTTAGACACCTGCTCTGTTCTTAGAAATACATCCACTTCAAACTCAACTTCTGGAACTGGTGGCATTCCTAGGATCACCTCATGAAAAACATTAGAAAATTTGCGACAACTACTATCTACTCCAATGGCATCTTAGCTACTTCTGTGTCTTTGACACTACATATGTAGAATGGTTATCCCTTGCATATGAGGTTACTCAATGCAATCACTGACATGATCTTTGCAAAGGGATTGGGTTCACACTTCCGGTATGGAATCTTGATATCTTTTGGTCCTCATAGAACCACACATTCTTACACATAATCAATCAGTGCTTGGTACCTTCCCAATATATCCATCCTGATAATTACATCAAAATCAAACAATTCCAGCTCTATGAGGTCCAATGGAGACTCTATTCCTCCTACTATAATCAAAACCCATTGTTTCAACTCAGAGCCTGTAATTTTATCCCTCGAAAGAATAATGACAGAAGTAGAAATGTTATTTAAATGAGATAAATCACTTCTAATTACAAAAGTGGATGCAATAAAGGAATTTGAAGTATTAGAATCAAACAATAACTAGGCAGAATGAGTAGAGACAATAAGCATACCGGTCACCACACTGGCTAAGCATTCTGCCTCTGCCTAACTTATCACATTTATGCGCCTTGCTGACGAAACTCCTAGGGCACTCACTAATCCTTGTCCTAACTGAAAAGAGTGAGGCCTCAAACCTCTGGGCTGAATAGCTTGGCTACCTAGAGATGGTGGAACTCTTGATATCTGAGGTTATGGCTGTTGGATAGATTTGGTGCTCTGAGCTCTATTCTAGCTCCTCTTATTGTTTCCATAACCAACCCAACACTGTAATTCTCTGTGTACCACCATGCCACACCCATGGCAAGTCCTCTTGTTACCTCTACAACCGACCCCTGGGTGATCTGAGCTGCATCTCTTGTAGTGGTAGTGCCTTTCCTCGGCACGACCCTTGAAAATCCTCTAGATTGAGGTGTTGGTCCCATGATCCTATATAACCTAGGAGGCAAGATACCCCAATAGAAATCCTTATTCCTTTCACTAAAATCTTGGCGACCCTTGAACTTCCTATTTTCCCTAATTGGTTACTCTAAGCCTGAATAACTAGAGATGCCTCCAGAGGTTGCTCATATATCCCGACCATAAGTGGTGGTGTTACTTCCATTAATAACCCCTTATATTGGATCCCCAGTCTTATCTTGACATGGTGAACTTGCATCACTTCATTGGCCTCCACTTCTAGGGAGAATTGGACTAAGTCTGTGAAGTGAGTGCAATACTCTTCAATATTTATGCCCTCTTGCCGAAGCATCATGAACTAATCATACTTCTTCATATGTAGATAAGTCAGGTAGAATGCGGCTCATAGTGGTTCCAAGACTGACCACCATCCCATAGGTTCGCCACCTTTACATTAGATGCTTCGCCACCATGGTCTACCCTTCCTCTTAGATAGTAGACAACCACATCTACCCTCTGGTCTCTAGGGTAACCGTAGATGATAAAGGTATTCTCCTTATCTTGGACCCACCCTTCCATGATGTCTGGGTCCTCTTGGGCTCAAAAATTGGTGGGTGATGGCGCCCTACCCTCCTGAGCTAATCCTCAGGAGCTGGTATAGTCACTGGCACCAATTATCTAATTCCTTAGGACATGCCATTCATTTATCCATGTAAGAGATAGGCCAATCACTCAATCAATGCTCCATTCTATAACAAAATAGTCTAATGCATAAACCAACATTATTCATCTTTGTTAATCATATCATTACTTCCATTTCTTAGCTAATCATCAGTCATTCACTTTGTTACTATTCATAATTATCAACCAATATTTACCATCAATATTTTATTATTATCAAGCGATGCACTATGCACTACCCCCAATAAAGAATATAAAGTCCAGGCCAAAGCTAATTACCAAAATGAACATAAGTCCAAGCCGAAGCCAACCAATATGAACATTAGTCAAAGACAAAACCAACCACCTAGGTAACTAGACCCTTTATTATTGATACCCCTTAGTTCATCATTAGTGTCTAAAGTAGGTAAGGTAATGAGACCTCTTAGGATCCTGCTAGAAGGCACCACAAATGTCCAAAGGCAAACTAACCTCCAGTATCTAATCGAGGATATGGTAACCTAGAGTCACATTCAACTTGACTTTCTTTTAATTTAAATGATTAGTATTTCATTCATAAAGATGGGTGATCATACAAGGCCCATACAAAGGAAGAAAGTCAACTTTTGATGTCAATCCATATTAATCCTTTCCTTTCTATTTTTCCCAACCATATGGGTTTTCCATTTATCCATTGCCAATGTTATTCATATCCTCTATTATATTTAATTCTAGTCCAAGATGATTTTCATTACTCTTTTCTCAATAGCCTCACTTATCATAAGAGAAATTCCTAATTTGTCCTTTTGCTACTCATATACTATACTATAACCCATGATGCATTTTGATCTTTTAATTAGGTCAATAGTCCATGATATAATTCGTATTTTATTCCATTAATAACCATGGTATAGTATTTATCATAATCTAAAAGCACAACTAAACCAAAAAAGTAAATTAAGCAAAATAGTCAAACCAATCAGCCGGTTTGGCCAAACTAGTCTCTTGATTGCAACAACTATTCGATCGGTTTGGGTTAATTAGTCAATTAGTTTGACTCGACCTAACCATCCTTTCCTTTAATCAGTCACTTGGTTTGGGCAAACAAGTCGATTACTCATAGATGAGTCGATTAGTTTTGCCAAACCTATTGATGGGTTTAAGAAAAGAGAAAGACCAAGGTCTTTGCGAGTATACCAATCGATGGGATGGGTTACCTAGTTGACCGTTCTAGTAACTAGTTGATCGGGTTGACTTAACTAGTCGATTGGTGTGCCCTAATACAACACCAATTCATAAATTTCATGCATATATTTCATATACATCATTTTAAACCATATTAAAACATTTATCAACATCAACCAACATATTTCCAACCAAATTAACATTCATTTCTCAATAGGAGATCATTATAGTGTACTTTACCCATTTTCATGCTTTTTACTATAATAATGTCATCTAAGTATCTAAATTGTACATGAAAATGCATTTATTTATGCGAACATAAATCAATCAATTAATGATAATACCTATCATGTAAGATCACTTAATAAACACTTTAAAAGCAAGAATCACTTACTTGATGTTGGAAAAATCCTCTTAAAAACATGAATTGCAACTATGGAAATTCTTAGCTTTGAAAACATTAAACCAAAACCATAAATTCAAACATTATACAAAAATCTTACCATATTTCAAATCCTAAAAATATAAGAGAATAAGAACATACCACTTGAGGCCAAAATAGAGAAAGAGCTCAACTGTACTACTTAACCTTTTTCCATAATCTAACTCTACCTTGCTTGGAAAATCAAAATAAGAAAGAGCTAGAGAAATGATTAAAAGAGTGTGCAAAAGTATATTGAAAAGGCTCAAAGTTGGAAATAAGAGAGTGGATACAAGACTTAAGAAAATTCGGTGACTGATTGGGACTATTTATAGCCAACTAATTGAAGGGAATCACTGAGGGTTTCGGAAACAACTCGAAATCCTACCATTAATCATTTAAATTTGAGAAAAAAGGTCAAATTTTGTATAGGATATGCGGACTTATTCTTTATAGCTCAAATGACGTCTCTAGAGAATTCTTGTTAATTAGACTAGAATGAGCATTCAAGAATGGAGTAATAGAAGGTCATCATGGAAGAAATCTTCTAGCTTCTTAGAAGCATGCCTAATATTGAAGCATTCAATCTCAGAATTGTACATAGAAGAGATGACAAAGAAGATAATGCAGAGGTCATATCTCCCCCTCACTTTTCCTAATCAACCTTCAGATCAAATCTAGGTAACATTTCATGCTAAATGCATCATAAAAATGGTTACAAATCTCTTAGGGACAATCTATCATGGATTGGTAAGGTTCCAATTTAGTACAAGAGATTTTCCGAAAAAATTGAGCTAAAAAATATAACTAGCTTGACCAACCAGTCGATGGGTTTGGGTCTACTAGTTAACTATTCAACTACTAATTGATCAGTTTCCCACAACTAGTCAATCGGTTTAGTCGAGGAACCTAATCTTGCTAAAACAATAAACTAGTTGATCGATTCATGAAACCAGTCGATGGGTTTATCTACAAAATTGAATAAACTATATTTTTCAACATGATTTTCAAATCAAACTTTATCTCAAACCAAATTAAAACATTAAGTTAAAATGAAAGGCCCAAAATTTGATAAAATTCTCATTTAACGATCATACAAAATAGTGGGATATTATAGTATGTTCTTCAACCTCATCTAAAGCAAGCCTCATGATAAGACTTTCAAATGCTTGCTTGTATTATTCTACAGTCAAAGACCCTACCTTAAGGAATGCATTTTGTTGTACAGGTCTTGAGTATAAGAAGGTGGCAGGAAACTTTCCCTCATAAACCTCTTTATCTTCACCTAACTCCTCACCCTAGATTTACCCTTTCTCCCTTAGTTTTGAACCAAATTATCCCACCATAAAGACGCATGTCCCTTAAGTTTAAGAATTTCAACCTTGAAATATTCTAATTATCCAAAACCCTTGCATTCAAACAACTGATTGCACCTCATTTCCCACTCCAAAACTCCTTTAGATAATGGGATCCATCAAATTAAAGGACTTCTAATTTGAAATCACTAAGAGGATCCCTCCTTCCCCTCATTATCCTTTGAAAGGACCTAGGAAATTTCTACAAGATAAGATATAATTATTTGGCTCTTCCCCTATACCATTATCCTTTTCCTCTCCTTGAGGCATGGGACTCCTTACTCTGTAAGGATTTGCATTAGGCATGAATGACTCTAACATACCTAATACTCTCCTTATGTCTTCTTGTAATGCTTTTATGGCCCTATCCATCCTTAAGTTTTGATCCTCCACGGTTAAGATTGAATTGCACATGAAAAGAGTGAATCCACCCAAAAGAAATGTAAGGTGATGTAAGGTGTGTAGAGTTTTCTAGCTTGTGACAAAAAAATAGTGGTCGAAGGAAAAAAAGAAAAATTTTGTGGATGGTTTACGATGGATAAAACTCAAAAGATGTGATACCAATTTGATGCATAATGCTAAACAAATGGCATTAAGCTAAGCATTAGTGTTGAAAGTGGGGTTTACTTCAACAAAATTAAAAAATGTAGATTGGAGACGAGGAAGATTCAGGAAGTAAAACTTGGTTTTGAGACCTAAAAACCCAAGCACTTGCATCAACCAACTAAGGTTACAACCCTTAGCTTAAATGGTGTAATATTTTTACAACAACTTGAACACTACCCAAGCTTGAGAGTGTCAAACATAAGGTATTTTTTTAGCCAATAAATTTTACCCTTTTTGTAGACTTACACTACCATTTAACTAGGGGGATGTCATAAATATAATTTACAACAAAATTATAACCATTTAGGATAGTTTTAGAGCACTCTCACCCATAGTTTAAGGCTACAAAGGTTAGCTCGGATTAATCAACCTGAATCAGCTATAACTGATTGTGTGTCAAAAAAACTATAGCCTCCCATCACTAGACGATTGAAATTATACCTTATGACAGGGTTTATGATGCATATATTACACATTAGAAAAGTTAAGCAATACACTTTAAGTAAGCTTAGAAAAATAAGGTAAATAAACAAGATAACTTACTTGGTTGATGGCTGCTCAAAAGTCTACGGAGTAGAATGATTACTTGTCCTCAAATTAAATATGTTTTAGAGGGCTATGATCTTCCTATAGTGATCTTCCTAATGCCCTTAATTTTTGCACAAATGTTGGAGAACCATGCCGGTCTTGATTCGCCCAAGGTAGGTGGAGTATGGAGGTGGGTAAAGGTGGCGATGTGGGCAACTTCATGGAGCCAGATTTAGAGCCATATTTGAGAATTGTAAGGTGGGAGTTTATGTGAGTCATACAACAAATATATGGAGACATGATTACATGGTGTGGTGGAGTTTAAATGGCCTGTAGACTGATAGATAATCTTGGTATTTATTGACCCCAAATAATAAGAGTTTTGAAGTCTTTAATTTTGGAAAAATTAAAAAGTAGATTATCTCTAGTTTGGGAAGATTAAGATGCTCCTCCATCACCGTAACTCCTTCTCTGCCATGTTTTCTTCTACTTTTTTTGCTCCACATCTCCCTACATTCCATCCTCTTCATAATCCCTCTTCTCTCCCTTTTTTTTTTTGTCATTCTTTAACATTAACCAACTCTACTTTTTTCACTCCTTCTCCAGAGCTCCTTCGCATAACATTTCCTCTACACTTTCCATCATTGCGCCATCATTCTCACCATTTTTATCTATAGCACACGCATCTATTGGCCTCATTTCATTGCCATCGACCACTATGATCGGTCTCTTAAACCTATACTAGAAGACCTTGCCAAAACCAACTAAACATCCATACACAAACTCATTGAAACCAACCCACCTCCCTCATCCAACTACTTGGTACTTCTCCCTCTCCTTTAGCTTCAACCATTTATAACAAAACCAATACCACAACACCAATGGATCTTGCCATTCCACCCCCTCCTCCTTTGGTTAAGAACACCATTACACCCCTTCTCCCTTTGGTAAAACTCATCGATGCTCCACCCCTTCACCTTCGGCCAACTTTACAGAAGCTACCCCTTATTGTTGCACCATTATCCACCGAATCTCCTCCCCTTATCTTTAGTTCTTTTATGTGACTTATCCTTCCCCCTTGCCGCACCTTGTCTGACTGTTATCCACTCCCTTACATTAGTCATTCTTAATGTTGTTGGCCCCTAGTAATGTCCTATGCTAACATTGCTCCTCCTCTCCTTCTTGGCATGAACTATTAAATCTTTCCTCTCTTGTTTCTTGAGTTTTGTTTAGATTTATTTACCTTGTTTCAACCAATTAGTAATACTTGAGTTTTTTTATATTAATTATTATTATTATTATTTAATATTAAATGTGAATACATATGGTTTTGGTGCTAAACTCCTAGGTAATTCTCGAAGACCTTGGAGAAGACTTCTGAAATACCCCAATCCTAATTTAAGAAATCATGGCAATATAAGGATTTATTAGAGAAATTAATTAGATAAATTATTTTATTAAAATAAGAGGAACTAATTAAGGCAAAATAAAGAGGAAATTAATAAATAACTTAATTGGAAAAAAATTAGTGTGTTTTTCTAATTAAAATGGAATTAAGGAAAAATATTTCAAAAATCCTAAATTAACCTAAAAAGAGAATTTAATTATTATTTTATTAAAATATTATTACTTTAAATATCCCAATATACCAAAATATTCCAAATACCCCAACCCATCTATTTTTCCTTTTTTCCCCATTCCTTTCTCGCCTCATTTTCTTTTCTTTTCTGTTCTTTTCTTTTCTTTTCTTCCTCTCCTTTCTCCTTTTATTTCTTTCCTTCTTCCCATATCTGGGCCAGCCCACCCTCGTGGCCTAGACCTCCTTCTCCCCCAAACAGCCGAAGTCCCACATCCTCCTTTCCTTCTTTTTCCTTGCTTGTCGCCAGCCGATAGGTCTATCATCCTTTTTTTTTCTTTCTTTCTTTTTTCCCTGGGCTGGCTGGTCCACTCCCTTCCCCTTCCTTCTTTCCCAACCCCTCGTTTTCCCTGCGGAGACCTGTAGCGCCCTACACGCCAGCCTTCCACCACCAATCAGCCACCACTGCACCGCCTGCCACCTTCCATATCTCCTTTGACGTTCCCTCTCCCTCCTCAGCCTAATCAACTCCTCTCTCTCTCCTCACATATGACCCTCTCCCCTTTTATTTCTCTCTTCCCGACCAGGCATGACTTGCACTTTTGCATGCCTACACTGGCTGCAATATGCATGTGTGCCATCCTTTTCCTCTCTTCCCCCTTTGTTGTTTTCTACCTTCATTATTCTATAAATATCCTTCAAACACCCCATTCAACCTTTTTCTCTGCCCAAAAATTTGCTCCCTTTTGTGCACCGCCGCCTATTAAGTCTCCCATTCCACTGCTGCCATCTAGCCATCACACAAAATAATCCCTACTCCACCCTCCACCGAGCTACACCCTTCACCTCAATCCTCCCTGCATGAGCTACCTTGGCTATGCAAAGTTGGCCATTTGACCAACTTTAATTCACCCATCGCTGCCCTTCACGTTACCGTCCACCGCCACTCCCACCATAACTACCACTCCCTCTACCCCTAAAAACACCAGTAGAACCTCCCCATACCTCCCTCTCTTTCTCCCTTCCTCCTTTTCCACCATCTTCGGCTACCACACTGTCACCGCCTACACCTTCCCTTTTAGCTATGCCACCACTACCATTTTAGCCCTCTCAACCTAGGGAATCCTCCACCACCTCAAATCCCCTCTTATATCCTAACCAATTACCTTTTCACCTCCTCTTCTCCCTTCGCCGCCATTGCCACCGTCACCATGCACCACCGCTGGTGCTACTTGGTAACCACCATCCTTAGGTGGTATCCTAACCCCTTTAATCCTTAAACCCTATTTATGCTGTTGTGGATCGATACCAATTCAGAAAAATAATATCTAATTAGAATCAATTAAAACACACAAGAATTGAGAAGAGAAGAACACTCAAGAACACAAATTGGGGAAATAGATGATCTTATTGATGTGAAGTAATTGTAATTACAAAGAGAATCAAAGAAATCCTCACCTAAATCACTCAATTAATCAAGAAATTACAAGAGAACTCAATAGGAGAAGAAGACATCACTCACTTGATTAGGGTTCTAATCGCATGGTATTTATACTATACGAAACTGTCATTAGCGAAAACCGAGGTGGAGCAAAAAACCAAAAAAACACGGACCATGTTAATAAACACAGTACCACCGTATTTATTTTCTATCTCTCTGCCTCTTACGAAAATAGGACACATTTTCTTGATGAACAAACATGGATCGTGGTTCATGAACACAAGCCCCCCGTATTTCTTTCTAGCTTTGATAGTCTTTAGTATTTCAGCCACAACTTCTTCATTTGACCTTTGATTGAGCTGATTCTTGATGCTTTGGGAAGATAACAGAAATATATACAACTTTCATGTTTAGCACATTTCCAAATTCCAATTATGTGAAGGTAAAATCTTCACATCATTCCAGAACAGCTCATATTTCTACTCCAAATTCCTCCGAAACACTTCACACACCAATCCAAGCTATTCTACACACCAAATATGAGTCATAAGCTCACATATGCAAACATTATCCATTTTATTTGTATTTATATTATTATTATTATTGTTATTATTATGTTACCATTATTATTATTATTTATAGCCTTAGAATATTAATTCTATTATTATTGTGAAGGGTCAAAACCCTATTTTTATTATTATTTCGATTATCATTATTTTTATCATCATCATCATCATCATCATCATCACCACCACTATTATTATTATTATTATTATGATTAGTAATGTTAAGCTATTATCTCTAATAATATAAATATGGCTATAAATACCTTAACATGAATATATTTTGACTAGTAATAACCTAGTTTGCTACCTTGAGAATAAAAACCCTATTTTTATTTGTAGAGCTTCTTTTAATAATAGTAACCCTAATACTAGGGTAAAGTAGGAAATAATAGTAATTTTTATAGGAGAAAAATTAATCCTTAGTTTTTTTCCCTCTTAAAGGTGAACCTAGTCAAAACCCTCAAGAAGCATAGGAGCGTGCTCTAAGACCTATGTCATGTTAGGTAAGGATGTAGCTAAGGCCCCCTATGTGTTAAGTGCCTTGTATGCCATGTACCATGTTATTTTACGTATCTTATGATTATTATTATAACTATTTTATGTGTAGCGCATCTTGGAGGTGAGGTATGCTTATGTGGCTTTCTTATGGCATGCGTATAATATGTATATGTTGTGCTTATGATATTATATGATATGGCCCTTTATGACATGCATACTAGGATATTTAATATAATGATATGAGGTGAAAGGATGAAAAAGGAAAAAAGGGGAAGTGAGTTGACTAAGGGGATATGGGATTGACCTAATTATCTCATGATCCATGAGGGGCAAATAAAAGGGGGTTATGAACAAAATAAAAGAGTGGGGTGAACTTTGCATGGGAATTCTAGGGTTTGCATGAAAACTTGGAGGGTTTGCATGGGGTGGATGGAGTCCACATGGGAATGATCTTTATGTGTGAAAATTTATCTTGGGGTGTACGTAAAGTAAGGAAAGAGTTTTTTGGGTGATTGGAGGCTTTAGGGGGAAAATAGTATGTAGGTTGGTATAAGGGTGCATAGGGGACCTATCAAGGGTTTGGGAGGAAAACCCTAATTTGAGGTGGTTGTGAAAATAAAAATAGTTGAGTGTCAGTGGAGTACGGGATGAGGGTGGAAGAATGTCATGTATAGGGTAAGTATGGGTGTCATGGGGAAAGCAAGGATGGTAGGTGAGAAATGGAGAGGTCACATGTGCGAAAGAAGAGTGTTAGAGTTTGGTGTGGCCAACAAGGGTTTCATGGTCACATGTGTATTTGGGGAAGTAAAGTGAAATGATGGGTGTTGAATCTAAGTGAGGTGATGTGTGGGGTGGCAAAGCAGCCTTAGTTGCGTGAGGTAAAGGAGGTTGGGCCACATAGGCCCAAACTAGGGTTTTAGGAGAAAACCCTAGGGTAAGGTAGTGATTGGACTTGGATGGTATAAGATAGTGGGCCTTGACCCACACTATTAGGAGTTAGGCCTCTAGTGTGAGAAGTGGAAGAAGGAAAGGATGCTGGGGTGTGATAGGAGGTGCAGAAGTATCAAAATATAGGAGAATAAGAGCAGATGGTTGGTGATATGTATGTCTAGGGTGAAAACTTGTTGAATAAGACATGAATAAGATACTAACCATTTAAAGAGGAAGATTGTTGAGCCAGGTCCAGACCGGTCCACCAGTGAATAAGAGTGGCTAGGTGCCAGGGTGTTCTAGAGACCAATCCACCAACAATAATAGTTGTCAGGACCATTATACCATGTATGTTTTTGGTCAACTGGCTATAACAGTGGGGGATTTTGTGCTCAACAAACCAAACATAATTGTGATAAGGCATAGGAAAGACACTAAGTATTTATAGTGAAACACCTTAAGAGTTAGGGCTAGACTAGTTCGCCGATAAATAATAGTGGCAAGGAGCAGTTTTCTTTGGAGATCGATCCACCAGCAATAATAATGGTTAGGAGCTTATGCCCTGTATGTTTTTGGTCCACTGGCTATAATAGTGGGGTTCCTATACTCATATGGATTGATAATAAGCATGGTGTAAAATGAGTATTGATCAGAGATTAAAGACTATGATTAACTGGACTATAGCTTGGCCTTTATTCTCTATATTGTTGTATGCTGTTTATGTGATCATACTTATGTTATATGCCTTTGGGTGTTGGCCTTAGATGCATGGTTACCTTTCTTAGTACATAGCGTACTAACTACCTGTTTTATGGGTGTTGCTCATTCTCACAAGTAGAAGGCCCTTCTGAATTTGTGCAGGTAGGAGATGTCATCTTCGATGCTTATGAGGTATTGGGCGGGGCTAAGAATTGAGCTTGGACTTGGCTTGGGGACCAAGAGCGACTTGGCCGGATCTCCTTTTTCTGTTCACTTATCTTGTATTGGTTTATTTTAGACTTGTTTTATCATACTGTAGCTTTTATCCCTTTTGAGGACTTTTAATCATGTACTCTTGGATTGTAAACTCTTTTACGCGTACTTTGATTTCCGCATTATGAATGTTTCAATGCTTTTATGAAGTCTCGATTTAAGTTTGACTAATGATGGATGAAAATTTTTCTTTAGTCTTGTGGTTAGTACGAGACTAGCTAGAGGATGGGCTTATACTAATTATGGTAGTAATATCTCCAAAATTCACTAGTTTTATTTTACTTTCTTCCAATGAATATTTTAATAAAATGAAATTTTTTTAGTAGTGAATTTTGGGGGTATTACATCTTCTTTTTGTGTGAGATTAGATTAGGTAAACCCAATCACTAATAAGAAGGTAGAATTTATTTGCGAGCATGCTAGGATTTTTTAGGCCTAGAATCATGATAGGGTTTTTTGCTTTTCAGGTATTAGGATATGCATGATAAAATGATAACATGTTGAGGGCATGATACATAATTGTTGAAAGTTAAGTTGGATGCATGGTAATATGTCTTATGATTTATGTCCGCATATCTAGTTTTTTTAAGGACCTTCATTATTGTCAAGTTATGACTCAAATTCCATGATAATGGCCTTATTATTACCAATGAATGGTATTTACGGTTACAATGAATCGTATGGAAGCATACACATATTATTAGGGTAAGTTTATGATAAATTATATTCACATGAGCTAGAGTTAGAAAATTTCCCCTACGTGTATCATGATGATAATAGTCCTATTTAAATGATTTATTATCTTTAAATTTGTATATACATGATGCAAGGAAGATGTGATACATGAGAGTTACATGATTAAGGTTTTGTGGGTGTAACCTACTAAATGCATAAAAAATAGAAATTATAGTTAATTACCAAAATGTAAATATTTCCTACATGCTATAAAGATTTGAAATATTGCATTTTTTCCTAGCTCATGAAAAATATCTCATGATGATAATGTTTGGCATAGGAATGAATAAAATGGTGAACTAGGGTTTAAAAGGGAATTTTGGTAATTTTAACCTACTGTATCTTTTACAAATAACTTGATGCTAGGACAATAGAATTTTGATAAGTTGGTATTAGCATTGACTTGGCTTTTCCTAAACCTATGAACTTAGTGTTTACCTTAATAATTAGAAATAGAAAAGGAAAAATAAAATAAAAAGGGTTACGTATGGAAAATAGAAATTATTGTGTTGTATGTAACGTATGTGATATCCTCAAAAAAATATTATTATTTAAAGTGAAAGACTTCAAGTTAGGAATGGTTTGATCTCTACGATTAGCTACCCTAGAGGTGAGGTGTTTGCTCTCATTTTTTTTGGTTTGCTGGTGTGTCACTGTGCTCTAATAAATGTCATACTCTTCTTGATAGGTGACCTACGGGCCTTATAAGGGGTATTGATACTTAAGGATTAGGTGATTGAGGTTGGAGGGTACTATATAGCATTTCTGTGTCGGTATGATTAGGTATGCTGGTGTGTTCTGGGCTTTGATGTAAGGGTATTACATCGCCTTTGGGTACTAATATGACTGGGTGTACCTTAGTGTCACTGGGGTGATTATATATCCTTCGATTAAGTAAAAATAAAATTATTTGTTGTTTAAGAAGATTAAAATAAATGATTTGTTGGTCCGATAGTTGCTTTAGTGCCCTACCTTGGTACTACTTTTGGATTTGTTGGTTTGGTAGATGCCTCAATGCGCTACCCTCCTATTGTTTTGGATTTGTTGGTTCGATAGATGCTTCTGTGCCTACCTTGGTATTGTATTATATTTTTTGGTTTGGTAGATACCTTAATTCCCTACCTAGGTATTATTTTTGATTATTGGTTCGGTAGTTGCCTCAGTGCCCTACCATAGTGATTAGAATCTATTTAACTAATCATATTTTTCTATTATACCTTGAAATGATGAGAATTTCATTAACGTATTTTACTATTAAGCTTGAGATTGGTTGTTATCTATTTTGTTCCATGATTATTGCATGTGGTTATGATACATGCCTTGTTCTAAAGTATGGTTTTTTAGATTCTATGTGACAATGTGAAATATGGGTGTATTGCCTCTTGTGAGGTATTGTGATTTGCTTAGTAAGAGAAAGTTATGCTAATAGTAATTTTTTAGATGACTACATGAGGGACATAGAGTGACATGAAGCATATAAGAGCAAGAAGGATAATTAGAGTCCTGGGGAAGAAGTTCCATTCTCAAAGTGGGACTTTGGGTCTAAGAGTTAGGGGAAACCAGTGTCATACCTATGAGTGTAACTTTCAGTTACGATTGGTTTTTCTTTAGACTTTTATGTCCCTTATTGTATTTTGGTTACCTTGTTGTAATGAAAATATTTATTTGTAACCTTTTTCTATGTATGGTTCCACTAATTTACATTGGTTTTGGTTTATTTTAGCCTTAGCACCTGGCATAAAAAAAGGGAAGGGAATAGGATTTATGTTATGTGTGTTGGCAACACCTAGTAATTTGGTAATTACTGCTTCCACGAAATGAAATATTTAAGTAGGTATATATATTGGGGTGTTGCACCAACATTTAATTTCCATTTATTTCTCTTTTTTCACAAGTCTAGTCAAAGCCTAGGGCTAAAGTTAAAGTTATTGTTTTGCTACTTAACCTTAGTCTTACCATTCATTAAATAATATTTGAAGTTAATCCCTAATGATAACGATGAAGGTCCAATTGGAGGTCAGCTAGAGTCAAACCCTAATTCATGGTATTTATCATTTTATTTAAATAGCTAAGTGAAGGTCACTGCTTGTAGTTAACGTCAAAGTGTGGTCAAGATAAGGCCAATGTTAAGGCCATCACATCTTATATGTACCAACATCTTAATTCACCTTTCTTGCATAAGGAAACTCAAATATCACATCTGAAAGGAAATAGGCAATGAATGTAATTATGCCTGAGACTAGTTGATTAGTCATGCAGGCTAGTTGATTGATCTCATGAGCTAATTAATCGATGTGAGCATTGTCAAACCCATATAGTGGTGGAAATCGAGCCTACTGGTGAATCCCACCAATCAACTATTCTAAGCACTAGCTTTGGTTAAATCAGTCTATGGATATAAGCAAAGGCTAAGACTACTATTATCATAGACCAACAAGTTGATTGGTTGCATCAACCAATTGACTGCTCTAAGAACTGGTTCATTGGTTTAGTTAAGCTATTCATTAGGTTTAACTTGAAACCAAGACCACTTAAATTACAGTCTAATCGGTCGATGAGTTTACCAAACTAGTTGATTGGTGGGGGCTATCATAATCCTTACCAAACACACTTACACACAATCAAGTTCCATTATCTTTACTCAATTAATCCGGACATCAATCATACTTCATTTAAGGTTCTAAACAATAACATTCATAGATGACCATTTATATTACCATAATAAAGTTAGAATCTCAGTAGCAAATCAAACTCACACTTGCATCTCATGAAATAAAAGTTCTAGGAAATCATAAGTCATATTCTCTTCATGCTAAGCCATCATGTAAAATTTCTTTTACTTAATATTACACATGATAATGTTTCTATGATGCTTAGGATACCAAGGTTAGCAACAAAATCCAAATCATAACCACGAGGGTTATACGCAAAAAATCTCAAGTTATATTTTCTACCAATCTTTCATTTATTCAACAGTATCATACTCAAACACATTTTCACCTCTAATTCTCATGCTTTCACATATTGATAGAACATACACTACACTTGCTTGTACTATTTCCACAAAAATTGGGAATATAATGGTTTACCTCAAGAAAACTTAGCAAATACACCAATGTAAAAGCCTATGAAAATCCAAAACCTTCTAATAATTGAAGACCTTACAAGAAATGAGATTAAACCTTAGTAAAACCCTTAAAACCATATTAAGGTTGAATAAAATCATTGATTAAGGAGAAAGGCCAATGAAAAATCAACCTTCTAAGAAAATAAAGATCCCAAATAAGTAAGAGTTAATCCCTCACTTTTTCCCATATCTAACCCTACATTGCTTGAGATCAAAAAAAGAGTTAGAGGAAGGATTATAAGAGGAAAGAAAGATTAGAAACGAAGGCAAAAGCAAGTATGGAGGATAAATAGGGAGTTCAGAGTTTATTGAGGATGGTAGAAGAATAATGACTTTGGTTTGAAATTATTGAGTTTTTTGGTTAGAAAAAGAATGGTAATGGGGTGTATAAATTGATACCCTAAGCCCTAACCCAAATTCAATATTCTAAGTGTAGATTTTGGAAGTTCAAAGTTGATCCTTCTTGCAACTAAGCTAAAATAGTGAAACTATAATATTTTAGGTGATGCGCTCAAATACTCCAAACACACGAAGGGAATAAGGACAAGGAAAATAAATCAAAGTCACTAATCTACAGAGGTCATAGGGAGGAATCACCCACTCAGGAAAAGGAAGATTAGGTCATGAAAGTGTCCTCTAAAAAATTATCTTCCACAAATTTGTAAACCAGTAGAACAAGAAAATTTTAGGCATACTCATATTGTTTTTCAAAACCATAAACAAACTGCTTAGAAAATAATCATGATTTAACAAATTATTTTGGGACGATATTTGTGGTGAAAATCGAGCCCAAGAATAATCAACTCAGTTGAACCAATCGACTAGTACCCTAATCCAGTCAATTGGTTTGCCTTATTTCAAAACTTTAATATAAGAAAAAACTAGTTAATTGGTACCTACAAACTAGTGGACTAGTTTTTTGAAAAAAAAAATCAATTATCTTCCAAAATCTAAATCAAGCTCAACTAACACCATGCTAACCTTAAACACACCTCTAAATTATGATTAAAAACACTTAGATCACCATCAAATACATATTTTAACACAACTTAAAGACTCTAAAAAGTAGGGTTTTATAACCATATTTATAACCCACTTTTTATAACTCAATTAGAATAATAGGTCATGCCAATATGCTTTGATTACTAGATAAGCCTTAATCAAACAATAACTTACAAGATAGTTCATCCATAGAGCATTCATATTTCAGTAATATAATACAACAAGATCATGGTATAGCATCAACAACACACTTCATGAAATGTAACTATGCTATCAAGATATTGCATACAATTCACATTGCATCAAAATTCCTAAATGATGACATGTATCCTTACATTAGTACCACAAGACACTAAGCAAGCGAAATACCTCAAACCTCTTCCTTTAAGGCCATTGAGGAACCATCTATGGCCAAGAGAAAACACACAATTAGAATGTAGGTAGGTCAAGCAAGGAAATGTAATGCATGATAAAAAAGAGATAGACGAGGGTGAGTGATCAAAAGGGCTTGCTAAGAAGATTGAAAATGAATAGTACTCTTAACAAAGGTTGTAACTAGTTGAGACTAAGGGGGAGTAAGTAGGGTTGATCGAGAGATAAGGGAAAGCAATTGGCTAGGGAAATAAATGCAGTCAATTGAGAGTTAAGAGAGAGTAATTGAATAGGGCAGAAAACACACTCGCCCAATAGTCAAGGGATAGTAAACAATATTAGCCAAGGGGAAATAATGCAACTCTCATGTTAACATGACTAAGACTAAGGGGAAACAACTTACTCAAAAATTTCACCTGATTGGCAATACCAGATAATATTGAAAGGAACAACACAATTTCTTTGGGAGGGAAAATAAAAAAATAGTTATGAGGCATTAGGATTGGTGAATAAGTAAAAAATTATGGTGGTGAATTTAATGGATCAAAGACTAACAAAGGAGAGGAGATATAGGAGTTTGGGAGGTAATTAATTGGATGAATTGTCAAGGATGAGCATAGTGATAGCTATGATGACATTGATGCTAATGACAATGATGATGAAGAAGATTAGTAGGAAGGTGGAGAAGAAAAGGGTTAATAATTAGGAGGAAAATTTTAGAGAAGAAAGAAAGAGTTTTGGTGGCTTGTAATAAATGATCACAAGATAGAGAGAGATGCATGTTTATATGGCTTATTGTAAGAGGGATAATGTAACACCCTCATTTTTCACTACCGAATTTTTTTTAAAACATTGTAGAAGCTAAAAACACACCTAGGAAAAATAGCATGTTACTACCATACCCGACACAAGATAAACATCCGTCGCTTACCCTATATTATATATAAGGATAAAACCAACCAAGACATTTAAAACAAATAGAGATTGTAAAGAAAGGATTATATAAATGAATTGAAAGATTATTTAGATCAGAGGACCTTAATGATCCCCAACCAAACCATTATAAAACACATATAGGTAAAAGTGTGGGGTACAATAAAATGAGATTAAGGTATGACTCCAAAATCAAAATCTCAGTCCTCCACAGACCCCATAAAAATCTATGATTATCCTTTCTCTCAATCCCTAACCCAACTGACGTAAGCCCTTTTCTGGCCATCCCCAAACACTTGCACATGGCCCTCTACTCATAGGAATGAGTAGGTGAGCTAGCAAATGGGTACGTTAGTACTCTACATACCAAGTAATCCAAGTTTCTCCCTTAATGTAAACATAATTATGCCATTCTATCGTACATGGATATGACATATAATATACATCATGATAAAGCCAAATTTATAATGGTAAAAGTACATTAGGATATCCTATCATGCATAAATCGAACAATGTGGAATATCACATGCTTGGTTTCACATTATTCTCACATAGGTACTCACACATGTAATAGAAGATAACATCAAAAAACCCTCTAAGGTTTATTTTCAATTACTCATTCCTATAGGTTGTACCCGTTCATTATTCACATATGATATAGGTCAATCATCAGGTTAATATTCCATTTAGTAACTAATTAGTCATTTCAACCATTTAGTAAAGTGTATAAACTAGCTTTTATCTCTTTTTGGTCATTTATGCCACGATTTTCATCCTTATCCAATTATTAACCATTCCCTTAGTCATCATTCATATTTTATCGACCAATTACTTATCATCCATATTTTATTATCATTGAGTAATTGATTGTGCACCACTCTATGGTATCAGATACCATGGAAGCTTATTCAAATAAGGGACATAAAGCCCAGGCCAAAGCTAATCACTAAGAAAACATAAGTGTATGCCAAAGCAAATCACTAGAATGGACATAAGTTTAGGCTGAAGCCAACCACCTATGTAACTAGACCCTTTAGTATCAATACCTCTAGTATGTCATTAGTGTCTAGAGTAGGTACAACAATGAGTCTTCTTAGGAATCCACCTGAAGGTACCAAAAACGCTCGAAGGTAGACTAACCCCTATAGCTAATTGAGGATTGGGTAACCCAGACCCATATTCAGATTTATTATATTTTTCTTCACATGATTAGTATATTATTCACTAGGATAAGTGATCACACAAGGCCCAAATAAAATTAGCAATGTAATTTCCACGTTTATTCCATATCAATCCATCTATTTCCATTTTTCTAACCATATGGGTTTGCATTATCTTTGTACCACATTACTCATATCCATCTTATCATCTTTTTTCAAGCTCTTGCTGAGTTTCATTACTCATTTCTCAATATCATAACTTAGCATAAGTGAAATACCCATATATCCTTTACATTACTCATAGAGTATATCATAAGTTAAGATCCATTTTAATCCTTTCATTAAGTCAATGATCCATGATAAAATCTGTATTTTATCCCATTTTTAATCATAGTATAGTCCCAAACATAACCTTAAATCATAACCAGACCAAAAGGAAATAAACTATGCAAACTAGTTAAACCAGTCGATTAGTCTAGCTCAACCAATCAATCGATTGCACCAACAAGTCAATTGGTTTGGGTTGACTAGTCGATCGATTTGAATCAACCAGACCATGTTATTCCTCAAATAAGCCGATTGGTTTGGACAAACTAGTTGACTGTTCATAGTCCAGTCAATTGGTTCTGTCCAACTAGTCAATGGGTTTAAGTAGAGAATAAGACCAAGGTCTCTACAAGCATACTGGTCGAAGGGTTGGGTCAAATAGTTGAATTTTCTAGGAACTAGTGGACTAGTTTGACCTAACATAGCACCAAACCATTAAAATTGATACATATTCTTTCAAATAAATCATCCTTAACCATATTAAAACATATATCAACATAGTCTAGCATATGTTCAACTAAATTAACTTACATTTCATAACATGGATTGCTCATATCCTATTTTACTTGATTTCATGCTTTTTACTCAAATTATGGCATTTATCCATTCAAATCTCTTATGTAGGCTATATGCATTCATGATAACATGCAGAAATTAACTTAAAGGAACACAAAGCATGTTGGAAATATTCATTATTCATCTAAGAAGCAAGAATCACTTGCTTGATGTATGTAAAATCTCCTTTTAAACTAGAATCTCTAATTGTAAAATTCTCAACTTTTAAAACCTTAAAAACCACAACCTCAAACTCAAAAATTTACACCAAACCTTATTAAAATTTGAAACTTAAAATAGAAGGAATGAAAAGCATACCAACTTGAGAAAAAAAAAATAAGGAAATGCTTAGCTGAACCTCTTAACCTTTTTTCTAGAATCTAACTATTCCTTACTTAATAATTGAAATAAGAGAGAGCTAGAGATAGAATTAGAAGTGTGTATAAAAATTGGTTGCAAGGTTCAAAGTGTAGAAAGAAAGAAGGTGAATATAAGACTTAGAGATTTCAGTAGCTGAAACAAAAGGTGCATATAAGGGACGATTGGGGATATTTATTACCATCTAATTGAAGGGAATCATAGAGGGTTCAAGAATCAGCTTGAAACTGTAAAAATTACCATTTAAATCGAGCCAAATGGATGGATTCCGTCTAAGATCTACTGATCTATTTCCTAGAGCAAAAAATGTTGTTTCTAGAGAATGTAGGTTATTTGGATCAAAATTAGCATATACAAGATAATTAATGGAAGTTTAGTATGGGAGGAATCTTCCAGCTACTCAAATTCATACTTGAGATTGAAACATTGATCTTAGTAACGTACAGAGGAAAAAGGTGGAAAAAGATAAGGTTGAGGTCATCTATCTCTTTTAGTTGTCCCAATTGACCTCTAGAATGATTTAAGGTAATATTTTGGGCTAAACACATCATGAAAATAGTTAGGAATCTCTTAGAGACAACTTGGCATGGGTTGTTAAGGTTCTATTTTTGTGTAAGAGATTTTTTAAAAAATTAAGCTTGAAAAATATGATCAGCTAAACAAACCAATCAATGGTCTTGGGCCTACTAATCAATTGGTAAAAAAACCCAATATGCTAGAAGGACAATCCAGTCAATAATTTCATGGAACCAATTCATTGGTTTGCTTAAAAAACTCAATAAACTCCATTTTTTTAACATGATTTGAAATTAAACTTTACCTCAAACCAAATTATAACATTAAATCAAGATCAAAGGTCCAAATATTAACACAATTCTCATTTATAAAAAAAATGGGGTATTACAAATAATGACATGCTAAAGGTTGGAAGCTAAATTTAAGGAATGGAAATATGATGTAGAAAGCAATGGGAGAAGATTTAAGGATGGGATCTTGTGTGAAATTCACTAAAATATGGTAGGTAATGATGATTTAATAAGATTTTTTTATAGTTAGGAAAATTTACTTTAAGTAAGAAAATCTAAAAAAATTAGCCTAGTGGGGCCAAGGGGCTATACATAAGAGAATGAAAAAGAAAGAATGGAATAAAAGAGAAAAGGAAAAATAAAAAGGTGTTAAATATTAAATTAGAGTTAAAATTAAGATTAAAGGGTTAGGAAGATGGTTAAGATTTCTTCCACCCTAAATTAAAGTTTAATTAAAAATTTAGGGTATTATATCACTAGCCCCTTAAAAGAGACTTCGTTCCTAAAGTCAACATGTAATATTTAGGGAATGAAAGAAGAATATTATAAGGGAGAAATGATCTCATTGGTTAATTCAATAGAAGTTGATACCACACTATTGAGTACTGCCCCCTTAAAAGAGGGAGAACCCCTAAAACCTTGAAAAATATATGCCAAAGAGCTTTGGATGTACTTCATGTATGCCCTTCTCTTTTGATCCATGATGGCTCCAAAGGACCTCCAGAGGCTGAACTAAGCTCTTATGGGTCCGTCACACTTTAGTGTTGAGAATCTACAATGGCACCTTCTCATATATTACTGAATCATCAAGCTCGATCTCGTTGGGTCTAATCACATTAGAGGTCTCTACAAAATACTTCCTATGCTATGAGTCATTGATGGTGTTGTGAACTTGGGATAACTTTGGTGGAAGTACTAGGCCGTATGAGATTTCACCAATTATGTCAAGGATCTTGTATGGTTGAATATACTTCTGGCTTATCTTGCCCTTCCTATAGAACCTCTAAAACCTCTAAGGAGGTGAGATCTCTAATAAAAATACTATCATTACATTGCCTCCATTTTGCATAAATCTTCTCTTGAATCTGAGCTACCCTCATCCTATCCTAAGTCAAACAAACCTAATGAGTCATCTCCTTAATTATATTTAGGTACAATAAAACACTCTATATGATTTCACTCTAACAAAATGGTGTATGTCATTTGTGTTTATATAGTGTCTCAAAGGGTTCCATCTTGATGATGGTGTGATAAATATTTTTTGTATGAGAACTCTAACAAGTGTAAATGAACCTCCCAAATGCATTAGAAGTTTAAAATATAATCCTAAAACATATCATTAGGAGTTTGGAACATTCCTTCAATATTCCTATATATGGCTAGGTGGAAGGCATTACTCATCCTCAATTTTATGCCCATATCCTCTTACAAATTTCCCCATAACTGCATAAGGAGTCTTTAATCTATATTAGAGACTATGTCACCAGGTGTATCATGCTGACTCACCACAAACATCATGTATACAACTATCAACTATTCCTACTTCAACTAAAATTCATTGGTATAAAAATTACTTATTTAGTCAATATGTATCGCACGTACTACACGTCCTTAGTATTCTGCTCTCAAAATCTATGGATAAAGTTTAAAGGTTAGACCAATCATATAGGTCTATGGTGCTAAATCTTGATATTGTGATAGGTTAGGCATCTTAATACAAACTTTACTACCTCTTTCTTCATGTGAGGATACCAACAGATCCTCCTAAGGTTCTTATATAACTTACTTCCTCCTTGGTGGATAAAATGCAAAGTACAGTGAACCTATTTTAAAATTTGACACTTTAAATTGAAGAAAATCTATGGCACACAATAACGACCCCTATAGCAGATTCTACCATTCTTATGAAGGTGAAATAAATAAGCTCTACCATCATGCTTGTTTTATTAAATCCTTCCCAACTTGACATCTCTATGCTACCCCACTCAAATCTCATCAAACATAGGTAGTGTGATAGTTAGAGCACTTAATTATACCTTCAATGTATATAGATAAATTAGATCTATCCCTATCTCACTAAGCTTATTGAGCAATCAATTAGGCACCACATAATAACTCAAGAAGTGTGATTTATTTTTACTCAAGGCATATGCAATGACATTATCCTTGCCCTTGTCTTAGGTTTACTTTATATCATAACCCTTCACTAACTCTAGCCACCTACCCTATCTCATAATCAACTACTTATGAATGAATACATACTTGAGACTCCTATGGCAGTGAAGAATATGCATTATATCCTATACAAATAATGCCTTCGAATCTTTAGCGTGAAGAAAATTATGGCCAATTTTAAAGCAAGCATTAGGTGGCTCTAATTATCTCACCTCAACTAATGAGAGATGTAAGCTACCACCCTACCATGCTGCATCAACAGATAATCTAGTATATGCATTAATGTGTCACTATAAAATTCAAAACCTTTGTGATCAAGACGGTTGAGTCAAATTTTGTGCCATAGTAAGATGCCGCTTCACTTATTGAAATGTGGTCTCAAATGTGTCATGCCATTAAAGCTTGGTGGTTGTCTTTAGGAGGTTCATCAAAATATGAGCTACCATGAAGAAGAGTAAGAAAAACCACATGTAGTATCCTACCAACCCTAGGAAACTATGAACATTGGGAACACTATCTAGTGTCTTCCACTCTATGACAACCACAATATTTGCTAGATCCTAGATGACTCCTTCTACTCATACCACATAACCCAAAAATGTAGCATCTCAAATCGATAACTCCTTGAAGTTTATAGTCTAGAAAATAACAACTCCTTGAAGTTGGTCAAATAAATCATTGATCCTTATATGCATAAACTAATTCTTCATTTTTAGCTAGTTCAAACATCAATAGTTAATGCATAGCTGAAGAATCTTATCCTTCTTTTTCATGAAAATAACTAGTGCTCCCCATAGAGGTATACTTAGACGGATGTACCCATGAGCTAATGCCTCCTCTAGCTATAACTTCAAATTACATAATTCTATTGGTGCCATCTAGTAGGGCCCTTTCAAAACATGCTCAACCCCTAATATTAGTTCAATGCTATAGTCTATCCTATTCGCTGATGGAATATCTAGTATCTACCATGAAAACACATCAAGAAAGTCCTTAATAACTAGAATACCCTCTTATGGTGACATACCCCTATTCAACTCTCAAACATTACACATATACTATGATACCCCGTTATTTGAGAGTTTTGAAATATGAAATTATTGTGTTTATTAGATTTTGGATGAGGATTGATTTTGATTGGAAAATATGTTTTGGGTTTGATTTAGAAAGAGTTAAAAAGTTCAAGAGAAATAAGTTTTCTTGGCTTACCAATTGACATGTACTATGAATTGATTGACTATTCTATCTTTTTTAGCTTGAGGTTTGGTTTTTTGGAATCAATTGATTGGTTCGGGAAACCCATTGATTGATTGACATAACAAACTGCGTGGTCTGTGAGTTGAGTGATGTTCAAAGTTTAGAATTTTCTAGAAAAATTCTTCTAACAATTTACAACCTCATTAATCCAGCTTCTAAATGTTGTTGCAAAATCTTTAACATTTTTGATAATTGTTTGATTAAGTCCTTTCTTCTTCTTCTTCTTCTTCTTCTTTGTCTCTCTCTCCTTTATATATTGGAATGGGAGATCTATTCTAGATTATCTCTTCATGATTGAGAGATCTATTTCCCATGCCAATATTTTCATTTCCCTTCATTGTACTTTGCTTTTAAAAATCTTGACTGGCATTCCCTAGAAAACATTATTAGAGCTTTGGGAGAAAAATTAGCCTTGTTCTTAATAAATCCTCCTTGTATGGTTTGATTTTAGACTATGTAATTAGGGTTTTGATATGTTGCACATCTATCCTTCATTTCTTAACTAATTATTTGGGTATAGATAGCTCTAATACTATTTCCCTTCACTTCTTTTCAACAATAGAGTTACTTTGAGTTTTCCACAATTGTATTCCATTCTTCTCCAATTCATGCCTTCATTTTAATTCTTCTACCTTTTCTAATCCTTCATCTAACTCCATCTTATTTTAATTTTAAGTAAGAAAAGGTTAGATTGGGGAAAAGTGAGGCTTTTAGTTGATTCTTTTGTGTGAATCTATTGGAGGTGGTTTTTGAAAGTTGGAATCTTCTAGCAAAAGGTTTTACTTTCTTGCTATGAAATTTTGCAAATATTTCAAGTAAGCTATTATTTTCTTTGAAATGTGTTATGAATGAGTATATGAGCTAATATACCTTGTAAATTTCCATGCTTTTCATGATTTATGATGATATTGGTACTTTAAGGACTCATGCTAGAATATTTACATGCTAGAATATTTAAGTATATTGTGAAAAGTATTATTTCATAATAAAGTATGGTTGATTCTTTGTAAATGCACCATGATTATTATATGATCATGGTTAAATTCTATTTTCTGTAATGGTGATGTTATAATGTTGATATGGTTTGATTTGAACCCTTAATTGTTTTTATAATGCATGTATTATGCTATTTAGGATCAAATCGATTGACTGGTTAAGCAAAACCGAATAATTGGTCCTTAGAATAGTTGAGTGGTTAGCTAGACTAAATGACTAGGTTGTTTGTTATAGCTTTGGTTATTCTCTATTTGAAACCATCAACTAGTTGTTCCTAACTAATCAATTGGTTGTTATAATAGTCATCATGTCAGCTTAGCCCATCGATTGATTATAGGTTGGAACTATGGAGGTCTTTGTTTAAACCCTTTAACATGTTCATCAAAACCAATCAACTAGTCTTAGAATAATAAACTGGTCTGACATAACCAATCTATTAGTTTTGATAGGGAAATTTAGTGCTAAGCTAAATTGATCAACCGATTTAGCCAAAGAGTATTGTCATTATTTCTTTCAAACTTGTTATGATTGGTGATTTGGTGTTATGTTATAACATGATTCTTTAATAATAAGAACACACATCTTAGCATAAACT
Source organism: Tamarix chinensis (assembly GCA_030549775.1). NCBI lineage: Eukaryota > Viridiplantae > Streptophyta > Magnoliopsida > Caryophyllales > Tamaricaceae > Tamarix > Tamarix chinensis. The sequence goes on along the minus strand of CM060177.1, from coordinate 55,298,292 downwards.
AGCAAACCTAGTGAATGAATTAATGGGATTATAATTTATGACATTCTTGATAAGTGACTTTGGGGGATTTTAGTGGGAAAAGTTGAGTAAATATATTCTCATGCTACCATGGAATGATATATTCTTGATTCCTATCATAAATGGATTAACCTAATGGATAGAGTGAACTTGGATAAGTGCCAATTGAATTCCCATCACATGTTTGGATGGTAGTGATGGTCAAGTTGGAATGGTCATGTGGATGTGTTTCCTTGGTTGTTTTGTGGGCCTTCTATGATAACATAACCTTGGAGAATAACGCATTAATCACTTAAAGTGAAAGATGATCGTGCAGTACATGGTTCTAGATTAACCAAAACTCAATTAAGTATTGGGGGTTAGTCTGCCTTCAAGCCTTTATGGTGCCTTTGGGTGGTATCCTAGTAGATCCTAGTTCCTTACATATTTTTGATAGTGATGATGTACTAGGGGTATTGATACTAAAAGGTCTAGTCACCTAGGTCATTAATTTACATTTGGCTAGGACTTATGTCCATTTATGGTTACTTGGTGTCAGTAAAACATATATGCATTGGTGGTTACTTACCTTTGACCGGGCTTATGTCTATTAGTGGTTACTTGGCGTTAGACACACTTATGTCCATTGGTGGTTACATAGATTCAATCAAAATTTATGTCCTCTAGTTTATTGTGGCTTCTATGGTAATGTAAGCTAATGGGGTGGTAATTTTTCCCATGCCTCAAAAAGGAATAGTGGCTGATGAATAAACAACCTCATGAACTATATAAACTTGAAAGATGGACTAAATGGGTAAGTTATGGAAGTGGATTGTAGAAGAGCCTTTTAAGTTGTTTGAATAGCTTTCTTATATGATTATATATGTTAATTTTCATGATGTCTACATTGTCATGTTAGGTTTTATGAGTTATGAATTATGTATGTTTGGTATGGCATAAAATCCTCGCGTATTCTATTACCATGATAACGTATATAAATATAATTGTATCGTGTATCATGATATGTGTTTAGTATGGTTTCTATATTATGTCATGGCCTTACATGCTTATGATATCATTAAGGAGGTAACTTCGCTTACTCAGTACAAATTGTACTAATGTTCCATTTGTTTGGTCACCTTCTCAATCCTATTAGTTGAAGATCTTGTGTAGGTTTTTGAGGATGGTTGGTGGCTGCCCTACCTTTTATTAGACTTAGGGGCATGAGAGCATAAACACCAAGAGATCTTTTGTTGGTCCTTGAGGGACCAAGGTTTTAGATCTTCTCCCTATTATTATTTTGTCCTTAATGTATTTCAGTACTAGCAGTTTATGCTCTTTTATGAACTTTAGATATTTTGGGGACCTATTACAGTCATGATTGTAAATGCTAAATTATAGGATAATGATGATATATTTTGGGCACTCTCTTTCTCGTATTATATTTAACATAAGATGAGTGGTGGATGTTTATCTTATATTAGGTGTAGTGGTAACACCTCTGTTTCTTTTTTCTAGGTGTGTTTGGTATTTTTTGCTATTGTAATATTTTAAAACAAAATTTTTTTGGAAGCAAAAAATGAGGGTGTTACATGTACATACATATGGTAATCTCGTTACACCAAATAATATAACATATAGTTAGACAAATCCTTTATCATAGGTCTAGGCTTACATATCTTATACGCGACCCTAGAACCTTGAGATCCCTCCAACATCACTCTCTTCTACGCATAGTTTATCATCACATGATATCACCCCGATATATTGATCCTAAGGATAATGTTAAAATACCATACATCCATTTCATCCAAGCCTAAAGGGAATTCTACCCCACCTATCTCTAAGGATACATTCGAGTAGGTTCTAGTGAAGTATAATTTGTCTCCATAAGGTAAAACAATAGATATTAACATGCTAGGAGATGGAAATAAAGTAACGCTAGTGACAAAAGTTGTAGACACAAATGAAAATGATACACCAGAATCAAATAATGCATGCACCAATAACAAAAGGATGGAGAGTGCGCTAGTGACTATGTCTAGCTGAAAATTATTCTCTACATAGCCGATGACATTCAGGTACCTACCTGTCTGTCCTTCTTTATTTCTTCCATGATACCCTCCATAACCTTGGGCACACCCACCTCCATCCTAAGGAAATATGTGAGACCCCTATGACCTCCCTTTAGCCTCTTTTGGTTATAAATTAGGTGAGGTAGGTCCCTTATATTGCTATTATGGCAACTAGAAGTCATACAACCAGTCAGCTTACTAATGAGGTAGAAACAATCCTTGTTGCTAGTACTGGCTACTCTATGACTAAAATAGACCCCTCTAATGTTGACGCACAAAATCCTAGTGATTTATCCTTCCAAAATGTGATTCAAAGCTTATTTACCTCTATAATATTGTTTTGAATTATTTACGCCACAACACCAATAAAAAAGTACCTCTATAATCCCTACCATCTAATTAGACCACCCAACTAACCCCTATAGTGGAATCTTGAGGGTCTACATCCTCAAATCTAAATCCTTCCCTTAGAACCATATATATTACGATTCCGCTTGCCTAGAATGGAATTCTGCTCTTAACCATAGTGGTGGCAACACATGATTGCTCATTTAACATGGAAGACCATGCCATCCATTATCATCTATATGCTGAAGTGGAGCCCTTACTCAAACTACAAAATGACTCTCACCTCATTAGTTGCTATGCCTAAAGTGATCATTAATAACTTTAAGAATTGTGCACGGTACTCTCACACTATCATACTCTCCTAAGTCAGCTGTATGAAATCCTAAAGTTTATCCCTCTTGAGGATGTCATGATAGAACTTCATATGGAGCACCATCTTGAATTCCTCCTAGGGCATCATCGATGCGGTAATCTACCCATAAGGTGTTTGCTGACCTCCAATGGAAATATACTACTATGCTTGGTTTCCTTTCCCTTGGATAATCAACTACCTCAAAAGTTTGATCCATGATGGGAATCTAACCCTCTAGAACATTTGAATCCTCTTCCCTGGCATAAGTTGGGGAGTGGTGACCAATAATTCTTCAAAGCCAGTCTTTTCTAATTCCCTCTTATGGGTGATACAAAGGTGGTGGTTGTAGCGTTGGGCACATGTTAGACTCAATGAAGGTTTAAAATACCTCTTCCAAATGGCATACATGACGATTAACTGCCATGGCAATCTAGTTGTAAAACAAAAAACCTATTAGGATAATATTTCTATCTTACAAGAACTTAATAGACATAAGCACATTCAAATTCCTCCTAGAATACCCATTCTTGATTCCTTACAGTTTAATCTAGGTTTTTGATTGATAAAATCAAATAAGGGATCCATTGAGAGCTAATTTTTGAAAACAAGAACATGACAATCAAAACCAATGCTTTGATACCGATTTAACACTCTAAAATTTACAAGTAATGTTTTTTTATATTTTGGGATATATTGACATAATTAGGCTTTACTGCCATACTTGACATGAGTCTAACTTACCATATTATCCTCATATTGAATATAAATAAAAAAATTTATAATTTAAAATAAGACAAGTATATAATAAGATATCTTTGCATAAGTTTTAGAGAAGAGTTTGGAGATTAATTTTGAGTAAAATATCAAGAAAATATCACTAAAAAGGATCCATTGTATTTTAAAGTCTAAAAGGTATCTAAACAAAAACTAGATACCGAATAATATCGAATTATGCCCAACCCCTTAGTAGATAAAATCATCCCACTACTAGCAGGGTGATAAAAGCATCAAAGTAGAATTTATGTAAGCTCGGTTTGTCTCTCTTCAAGCTCCAGCCCTCCCATGGTGCTCCAGCTGAATAGTAGACTCCATTGGTCCATCGAGCTACTTCTGAATCTGTCCTCTCCTTCTTTCCCTCCTTTCTTGTCTTCTCATCTGTAATTTTGCCTGCAGTTATCTTCTTTTGCTGTTCATGAAGAATGGGGAACAAAAGGAAGGCTCCTCGAGCTCGAGCTATGGAAAAGCCTCCTGTTAATGCCCTGCCTAGCCCACTAAAGCATGTAAGCTCGAGTGACTCCTCCTCTACAGCTTCAAGTACAGCTCAGTCCAGCTCTTTTGTGTTTGAAGATTCTCCAGGACCTGTCTCGAGGGATTTGCAGGATGCCTTAGTGAACAGTGCTTCTGAATTGCAACCCATTACCTCCATTTCCAGCAAGCAGGAAGGTCAACCTTCTCTTTTGGCAAGTCAATTGGTGCATAAGGAACTGGCTCAAGCATCCTTACCCTCAGCTAGTGCCCATGAGAAATCTAAGACTGGCTAAGCCCCCTTGGATAAGGCTGGGTCGACTGTTACAGTGCTAGCTCAGAGCTTGGATAAACATGCAAATGTATCCTCAATGCCTGAGCTACTATCTGACTCTGAGGAAGATGTGGTCAACATTGGACCTTGGTCCTGCTCAGGAAACTAATCCTCCACCCCTTTCCCAGGAGGAGAATAGAGAAAAGGAGCAAACAGCTCAGGTACCCCCCATAACCTGAAATCTTTTGCTCAATTGTTCCCCAAAATTGCTGACAAAAAATGTGACTTTGTACCACCAAAGGGGGAAGTGGTCTGCCTCTCTAAGCAGAATATCCATCCTGTGGATGAGACTTGGGGTGCATGTTTACTTGGCTGCTTTGTTGGAACAAACCCTAACAAATATAAGCTGGGCATTGTTAAGCATGTGTTGAAGCATCCTTTTAGATACATTATTCACAGTTCTGGATGGGTGATCTTGAAATTTGATGACCAATATCATAAAGATCAAGCTCTAGCAGGGGGGCCTTACATTATCAAGGGGAAAGTTTTTGTCCTGAAAGAAATCCCTAAACTCTTCTCTTTTGACAAAGAAGAAATCACTAGAGTTCCTGTCTGGGTGAGGTTGGTTAGCCTACCTATGGAACTTTGGAACTATGGTGCAATCAGTCAAATTGCATCCTACATAGGCAAGCCCATTCTGATAGATGATTTCACTCTGCAGAGGTCAAAAATTGAGTATGGAAGGGTACTGGTTGAGATTGATCTCAAAGGCAGCCTCCCTACTACCATTAAAGTTAGGGGTGATGAGGAGGAATACACTCAAGTTATAGAGTATGAAGATTTGCCCCTAGTCTGTAACAAATGTGGTGCACTAGGACATCTGGAATCCAAATGCCCTCTGGATGTACAGAAAAAGATGGAGAACATAGTCAACCATGTTTCTAAAGGGAAGCAACCCTTTGTGGAAGATGATACCCAGCAGGAGCCTAAAATCCCTCAGAATGTCTCTAAGGGGCAGGATCAAAAGAAAAAGAGGAAACCAACACTCAGACCTGTACCAGCTGTGCCCACAGAGGCTGAATGCAGCAAGAACAGTGATGTGCAGGATCTGTATGGTGGAAACCCTAAGACCCAGGAGGTTGTGACAGATCTCAATAAGGCAACAGAGGAGAGGATTGTTACACCTTTGATTCAGTCCCAAAATCTCAGGAAGGCAACAGAGAAGGGGACTGCTGTTGAAGTGAGAAACCAAACCTATGAAAAGGCTCCTGACCCTCCCAACTGTGAGCCAAAAGAGGGTATAGATGGAGGCATTGAGGAAGCTCATACTGTTGAAGTTGCAGGTTGGCAGCAGGTGGTCACAAAGGCAGCAAAAAGGAAGAAGAGGAAACCTGATATGAAGTAGTTCAATATAGGCTCAATCAGGAGGTCTGCTAGATCTGCAAAGATCACATGAAATGCATCCTATGGAATGTAAGGGGATTGAGCTCTCCCCTAAAACAAAAGGCTCTCAACAAACTGTGTAAAGAGCATAACTGCTCTCTGATTGGTATTTTGGAGTCCAAGCTTGATGATTTGAATCTACAGCAACTTAAAGACTCACACTTTAAGGGCTGGAGGCACCATGACAATTTTTGTAACCATCCCAATGGAAGAATTTTTCTGCTCTGGAACCCTGATTTCATTAAGTTCCAGCTGATTGAGGTTTCCCCCCAAACTATCATTGGTTCTGTAACTGACATCACTTCTAGCCTAACACTTACCATTACTGTAGTGTATGGGCTCTATAGTATAAGGGACAGGAAACCCCTCTGGGAAACTTTGATGATGCTGGCTAGAAACATTAAAGGCCCTTGTATAGTTGGAGGAGATTTCAACTGCCCCCTTAACTCCCTTGACAGATGTGGGAATAGGCAGGTCACTGATTATGAAACTGCTGATTTCAAGTCATGCTGCTTAGTGGCCCAGTTGACTGACATCCCTGCCTCTGGATGCTGGTATACTTTTGTGGGCTACAAGGTCAAATGTAAATTGGATAGAGCTATGATAAATGGTGAGGGATTTGGAACAGGCCTGGATATCTCTGCCAGCTTTCTACCCCCAGGTAGCTCTTCTGACCACTCTCCATGTCTCCTAGAGCTGGGAAAGAAAGCACACAGGCATAAACCCTTCCAATTTTACAACATGTGGTGTGCCCACCCCGGATTCAAGGAAACTGTGTTGAAGAACTGGAGCTTTTCTTTTTGTGGCTCACACCAGCATAATTTATGCAGTAAATTATCTCTGCTCAAGCATGACTTGAGATTGCTTAATAACCATGATTTCTCTCATATTGTGGCTCGAGCTAACTATGCAGATGCACAGCTGAAGGTGGCACAGGAAGGATGTTTAGCAAACCAAACATTGCAGGGGTTTGAGAATCTTGCCAGCCTAGAGAAGCAAGCCAAATTCCTCAAACAAGCTGCTGCTAGCTATGTTTCCCAGATTCAGAGAAATAAGTTCCTGTTCAATATGGACCAGAATTCTCACTTCTTCTTCAGCATGCTTAAAGCTAGGCTTAACAAGAGCAGGACAGTCCAGATCACCAAGAGGGATGGCCTTGTGACTCAGTCAGAGCAGGAAATACAAGAGGAATTTCTGGATTTTTACAAGAACCTTCTGGGGGCTGAGGAAAGGCACTCAGGTTTTGATAGTACCATAATATCCAGAGGACAAGTTCTCACTGCAGAACAAAAGTTGGCCCTGATTAGACCTGTGTCTAATGTTGAGATTAGGAGAATTTTTTTGCTTTAGGGGACCATAAGGCTCCTGGCCCTGATGGTTTCTCTGCTAAATTTTTCAAGGAAGCATGGGACATTATTGCTGCTGATTTCTGTGATGCTGTCAAGGAAGTCTTCTGTAACAGAAAACTTCTCAAGAGAGTGAACCATGCAGTCTTGGTTTTGATTCCCAAGATTCAACAGGCTTCTTCTGTAACAGACTTCAGGCCCATTGCCTGTTGCAACATTTTCTATAAAGTGATAGCAAGAATTATAGCTGAAAGGATCTCTGAATGCCTGCAAGACATCATCAGCCCTGAACAAGGGGCCTTTGTTAAAGGTAGACTCATGGCTGAAAACATTTTGCTTCTGCAGGAGATCATGAAAGAGTACAGCAGGAAAAGAACCTCTCCTAAATGCTTGATCAAGATTGATCTTAGGAAAGCCTATGACACCCTCTCATGGAGTTTTCTGAAACAGGTTCTTATGGCCTTTGGTTTCCCCCCTTCCTTCACTGATTTGATCATGGAGTGTGTGTCTACCACTACCTTTTCCTTAAAACTCAATGGCCATATATTTGGTTTCTTTAAAGGAGCTAGAGGACTCAGACAGGGAGACCCCATGTCACCCTACTTGTTTGTTCTCTACCTTGAATATTTCAGCAGACTTCTTAAGCAGCAGGCACAGCTTCAGAATTTTGCATACCACCCTAAATGCAAGAAACTGAACCTCCAACACCTGGCTTTTGCTGATGACTTGATCCTCTGCTGCAGAGGTGACATCCCCTTTGTCAAGATGTTACTTCATGGGCTCGAATCTTTCAGCAGGTGCTCTGGTCTATCTGTCAATACACATAAATCTCAGATCTTCATGGCAGGGATCAATCACAACATCCAGATGCAGATTCTGTCTCTAACCAACATGTGTCAAGGATCCTTCCCATTCAGATATCTAGGAGTCCCTCTAAATCCCTGCAAGATCAGAACTATTGATTATGAGCAGCTAATTAACAGCATCTGTGACCAGTTGAAAATGTGGAGGCCTAACACCCTATCCTATGCAGGCAGGCTGGAGGTGATTAACTCTATCATCCAAGGCATTCTTGGCTTATGGCTGTCAATCTTTGCCATCCCATCTGTGGTTTTGCAAAGAGTTGTCTCCCTATGTAGAAAATTTCTGTGGCAAGGCAAACCTCCACTTGTGGCTTGGGCTAAGGTTTGCCTCCCCAAAGGAGAAAGGGGCCTTGGGGTTAAAAATCTTTCTGCCTAGAACTCTGCTTTCCTTTGCAAATATATCTGGTTCCTGTAGGATGAGAAGGAATCTCTATGGACCAAATGGATCCATACACATTACCTGAAGGGCAGAAGTTTGGAGTCTTTCAAGCCTAGCCAGGGCTCTTCACACTTTTTGAAGAAGATCTGCAAGCTCCTTGACATCTTGGCACAAACTCAGGGCTCCAGGGAATAGGCAATGTCTCTTGTGAAGTCCTGGGTTATGGACAGAGGCTTTGCTACACAGATGGCTTATAATTTTTTCAGAGAAAAGGCCCCCAAGTGGAAACCTCATAAGGTGGTGTGGGTACTGAACAAGACCAAAAGGTACTCATTCTTGCTCTGGCTAACCCTCAACAGAAGATTATATACCAGATACAGAATGAGATTCATGGAGGGGCCTAAACAGTGCTTGCTGTGCCAGAGTGAGGAAGAAACACATGAGCACTTATTTTTTGAATGTGGCAGAACCAAACGCATCTGGCAATGTCTCAGGAAATGGCTTGGCATTACCAGGGGCTCCACTACCCTCTTCAGTGCAATGAGAACAATACAGAGAAACACTCACATACACCACAATATCTGGAAAGCAAGAGCCTTAACGGTGGCAGCAGCTGTCCAGTTCATTTGGAGGAGTAGGAATTCTGTACTTTTTGAATCCAAAACTTTTGATGATAATAGTATCATTGTACAAGTTCAGAAATTTGTGTACAGTGCCCTATTTTTTGATAGGAACCTTAGGGAAGGCTTAACAGAGATGTATTAGTGTAACCTAGGGTTTTTCCCTTCTCTCCCCTCCTATGGAGGTTGGTAACATATTTTTGTAAGCGTAGGGCCTGTTCACTAGGGTATGCCCTATGTAGTTGTATAGTAATCATTTTTGATATATATATTTACCTCACTTACAATAAAAGCATCAAAGTTATCAAGGCATCCCTTGTTAACTTACACATCAAAACCCATGTCGTCTACTCATAAGAATGTGCAACTCCCATAAAAAGATGGTTATTACATGCCTTTTATATTATTTAGTAGTATAGTCATAAGTAAGGGTATGCATAACATATAAGGTCAAATTAAAGGACTAGACATGTAAATTAATCATAATATAGAACGAGTCATAAGCATAACTGAAATAAAGTTCCTAATTCAACCAATTATACATTTCCACTTGTTTAGTCACTTGGAGTTGGGTACCCCAATATTTATAACTAGTAAAATGATGTTTATGATCCTTTTAGGGCAAGATGCACTTGGGAACCACTATTATATCTGATAGACCAGTAACATGACCCTTTTAAGGCATAATACACTTGGGAACAACTATTATATCCAGGGGACCAATAACAAAACCTTTTATTTATTTATTTCTTTTTCCACGTTTGCTTTTAAGTGGTAAATCATGCTAGTTAATTACTTTTTGGGGTATTTGGATAATATATATATATATATTAGGTTTTGTTTAATTAGGTTACTCTTCAGGTGGTCTTGAAAGATATATTTTGTGGTACAACTTATGTATCTTGAATGCAAATCCAATCACTCATAGGATGGTAGAAATTATTTATAATCATGACAAATTTTATTAGGGTAGGAAACATGCTAGATTTTATTTAATGTAACCCTATAAATTTTGTGTTAGAAAATGAAATGTATGATAATATGGTGCCTCTATGTGCATGTTGTTAATAATAATAACGGTAGCACGTTGTTAATCTGATGGCATGATCATAATTTTTTACACGAACTAAATATAGAAATTTATGTCTATGAGGATATGTGAATGTAGTTAGAATAACATGCATGACCACAGTTTTGATCTCCGTTAAGGTTACCCCTTATAAGCCATTCCCATTAAATGTTAAGAATTTCATTACATCCCTTACATGTCATAAATTATGTGGATAAATAATATGTTAACATATGAGCATAATTAGTGGTATTCTTGGACAATTATTTGTTTGAGTGCTCTTAATTTTTTTTATACCATTTTGGAGCATGTATTTTGTGTTCCCTTATTAGGGGTTTTCATTAGATTTATATCATATGGTTGATTTGTTGAATTTTGACATTGTAGATGTTTTGATCTTATATAGTTGTATACTTCTAGTATTATTTCTATTATTATATGTCATATGTAGTGTGAGCATGCTACCTTTTATGATGTATTATGATTTAATCTATATAAGGAAGTTGTATTGATACTATCACTTTTTAGATAATTATATGCACTACATGTAATGGTTCAAGGATTTTAATATGATTGTAGAAAGGATGAGTGTAGAAGCAAACCAATATCACCATTGTGTGCTTTCTATGGTTAGTTTTCTTTTAGTATCCTATGTCCATATTGTATTTTGTATATCATTATTGTAGGAAGGATGAATTATTCATAAATATTCATTTATTTTATTATCTCCTTTTTGATATTTTATTTTTGATCTAACTTATTTTGAACCTTAACACTACATAAGGAAGGTAAAGAAACAAGATTTATGCCAAGTGTGATAGTAGCACTGATTATTTTGTAATTTTTCTTCTTAAAATGAACAATTTTAAGGACTCAATTTTGGGGTGTTATAACTATATTTTAGTGTTTTTCAGATTTTCATAACTTAACAATGTTCTATAATTGATTTTTAATTTTGAAGTCAAAATAGATATTATTTGGTGCGTATATGTTGTCAAATTCAATTTTCGTTTTCCATCCTACTCTAACCGTTATCAAGTTTGATCTTCACCACTCATTTAATATTAGGTTTAATATCAAATACTCATTTTCTACCCTTCTTGGCTGCCACCTCCCACCATTTCCCTTGATAGTATGCACCAAAATATCTCATGAAATTTAAGAATTATGTTATCCCCAAGTTACCATTTTACACCCCATTCTTCCAAACTTATCAAAGTTTTTTCTTCCTTCTTTTCCCTTATATTCTCCACTGAAACCTCCCTCCCTTTCCCAATTCATAATTTTATACCATCACCATTTTCATCCTCCACCATTTTCAACTTCAAAACTTCCACAACGTCTTTATTTTAGTTCTTTCTTCTCCTTCATTTCTACTCATTTTTTGATGATATTTCTTCAAGGTTTTCATTTTTAATTTTTATGTTTTTTGAATACTTAATTTATGCTTTATTATTCATCTTTATTATTATTTTGAAGGTAGATTCAATGTAAGAATTATGGTTTTATAACATATAAGCACAACTTAGTATGTGTGGTTTCTTGGTTTGTGTTATGGTAATTTTATCAAATTAGGGGTTTTGATCACTAGAGTTCTTTGTTAAATTGATGGTATCATTTTATTTATTGCAAAATTTAAAGTTAATCTGATGTATAATTAGTTGTTGTTTGATGATTTGAAGTATAAGTTATTTTTGAATAAAGTCTAGATTGATTTATAAACTTTTGATTCTAGTTTATTTTACAAATTAACTATACCATGTTGTAGATCTGTTGATATAGATAAACTTTGATGTCTAACTTATTAAAATTTGAGAATTTTTGATATGAGTTAAGTAAAAATAAAGTTTGGGAGCTTTAGGTATAATTTGGGTATTTGAAGATTTTAGGGTTGGATTTAAGTTATGATTATATTATATTAATCTGATGACGCTAATACTTACAATGTTTTCATACTAATTTTCTTGTGATTTTAATCAACATCCTTTATGATTTGTTGATATTTTATTTATTTTGGTATCCATCACAAAATGGGATCATCATTCAAGACCCTTCCACAACAAGTACTTCCCTCCCTAAAAATTGGTCTATTTAAGGAATGGTATTGTAAGTTTCACTCACAAGGATGAATAATCTCTCTGTGATGCATAGGAATACTATAAGGAGCTTCTCAAGATGTTATCACACCACGCATTAGAGAAATAAATTTTAGTGCACATATTCTATAATGGGTTCAAAACCAATAGTAGTGGTCAAGTGAGTGGTCTTCTACTAAGAAGATTTGAAGGTATTGTGTTTCTTCTCTTGATCACCTATTTTATAAAGTCAATTACATCATTTATGAAGTTTGAAAATTAGGCATGAATACACTACAATCTAATTTTATTAGTTATAAAAACTGTATACTTTTAGGTGAATCATTGTTTGATTTCCAATTTGTTGCTTCCCTATCCCCTAATGCAACCTCTACAAATCATGTGAACTCTGTAAGCAACTTCAACCAAAAAGGAGACTCATTTGATCCTACCTATAACCAAGGTGGAGAAATCATCCAAATAATTATTACAAGAACCCTTATCTTAAGTATATTCCTTAACTGAATTTAAACCCCTACATTTCCAAAATCCTAGACCGCTTTTCTCTAACCCTCCAAAACCTAGTTTAGAATCATTGTTAGAGAACTTTATTGTAACACCCCAATTTTACTATTGAAAAATTTCAGTTGCAAGGGAAGTAACTAAGTAAAAATAGTGGGGGTTACCACCGTGATTGACATAATTTTGGTTTATGCAACTATCCTTACATCAATCACAAGGCTAAAACGTTCAAGGTAATACAAGGAAATTGGAAAAAAAAATCACATTTATAGTACAAATATTGAGTTTGGAGTTTAACTCCAAGTTTTATAATACCAAAATACAAAAGGAGGATACCATGGATCAAGAGTCCAAAAGGGTATCAAATTTAATACATAATCGGGATAACGTTTCCTCTTCACTTGATCCCAACATAGATGGAGTCACTCATCCCCACATAAGGCGTCATAGGTCGCAAAGTCATCTACCTGATCCTCTGAAACTTGCACATAAAATCTAAGGCCTTATGCTTGCGGGAATGAGCAATGCCCATAAAACGGGTGGTCAGTATGCTACATACTAAGCAATGGAGCAATACTATCGATATAAGAATACAAATAACACATACTTCTACATTAGATAATAAATGAATATAACCAAGTAAATGAACATCTAATAAGGCATATTATGATCCAGATCCTTTTATTAAGTGTAGTTCATTTTCATTCTTTTATATACATTGAGTACAGGAACCCCACTATTCGTAAACTAGTGGAACAATCTAAAACTCTCGAGGATAACATAGCCGGGATACTATCCTTTCCAATGGAAATGAGGTTAAAAACATCTCCTTAGGGTAGAACGCTCCTAAACCACTATTCTACCCGATGGAACGGGATTACATATACATATAGAAAGTATATCACTCTAGTCCTGACTCATGTATTCTTCCACCGTAAATCATTAGTATTTTTCCCATAGGTTATGAAGATATTTTTTATTTCATGATGAAAAAGGACCCCACTATTCTTAACCCGTGGAATGATCTGAAACTCTCAGGGACAACACACCAAATCCACTATTATTTCTAGTGGAATGGAGATTAAAAACATCATCTTGGGACGAAATGCTCCTGAGCCACTATTCTACCCAATGGAATGGGAATACATATATATAGGTTTAGAAAAATAATTACCATGGCCCTACTCACGTGCTCTTTCACTTTAAGTGATAAGTATCTTATTCAAGATTGATTCTTAGGCATAGGACACATTCACACAGATATACATATAGCCCAAGCCCTAAACCTCAAGTCCCATCAAACCCTAATTACACTTCCTTTAGTGTTCATTCTCCCATGTTGGTTGTTCTACTCACATTATATTATGAAATCTCCCAAATCCCATCATTAGTATCATTCCAAAAATGCACAACTTAATTCCCATGAGTTTGCGTTAAAAATTTCATCTCAATACATTAATCACTGAAGTATCCAAGCCCATATTCCATAGAATTTTCATAACACTTCCCATGAAATTTTTATGATTCTAATTCCAATAGATAACCTCTAAACCTTGAATATGGAATAATAATATTAGCATTTCAAAATACTTGCCCTAAATTTATTATTAAACATTTAAGAACCCTAAATCACGATAATACTACCATAAATTACTCAAGTTATTATTGTCATAATTTAAGTCTCCTAACACATAAATTACCAAAACTTCCTTAATATCCCATAATGACCAAGTTATCCTTTAAGCACAATTAAAACCTTTATTTTATAAAATCTTATACCTTCCATACATTATATTTCTCCAAGTCCTCATTAATCACCATACCTTATGAGAGGTCTTAAGCCTATTTACCACAACTTATTCAACCCATATTTCAAACCATAAGACATAATTTCATAATTATGACATTATCATCATTCAACCCATATTTCATACTATAGATATATATTTCCACAAGTGTGAATTTATCATCATTCATCCCATATTTCATACCATAAGATGTATTTTCACAAATATGATATTCTTGTCATAAAGCATAACATAATGATATCTTTTACCAATTCTTATTTCTTTCAACATAACATTCACATCATCACAAATTATCCATATCAACATATGTTACATAATATAGCAAACAATATCATGAAAAATACATGTAGCCATGCAAGGAAACATCATTAACAGTTCTAAGCATCAAATAGTATCCTTACCAATTAGGAAACTAGGCTTTAAGTGCGTAAATCCTAGAATTCATCCTTTAAAGCTACTGGAATACCAACTACAAAAATAATAAAATTATGGTTAGGTTTAAAGAGTTAAATCAAAGGGAAAATGAAGGTAACAAGGGTAAAAGTAGGTATAACCGTAGTCAAATAGGAACTTGAGGTGTAAGGATGTGTGGTGGAGCTATGGTTAAATTTTGGCGGTGTTTGGTTGAGGTTTGGGGGTTAAAATAGGGATGCACGGCCAAAGAATTGAGGTTGCATGGCTGTGTAGTAGTTGGTGTAGCTTTTAGTCTAGAGTAAATAAGGTGCACGACCAGGCGGTACGAAATTTACATGGCCGTGCAGATACAGGCCGAGAGGAAAAATTATGCATTGTCAGATAGTAGAGGGGTTGCATGGCTATACAATAAGGGATTTAAGCACTGCATGGCCGTGCAACAGGTGGTGCACTGACCATGCACTCTGCGATGTTGCAACACACGAGAAGAAGAAAGAGGGAAAAGAGGTTGCAGTCGGTAGCAACAGTCGGTGATGGCGAGGGGGAAGGTTGGGGTGACCTTAGTGGTTGGTCTACCAACTAAAGGGTGGAAAGTTGTGGTCGAGGTGGTGTCAGTGGGGTAGACGGTTGTGCAAAAGCCAAAATAGGGAAAGGAAGGAGAAGAAGAAGAAAGTGAGAAGGAGGAAAGGAGAAGGAAGAGAGAGCTCGGTAATGGCTCTTTGGTACAAATATTAGTAGAGTGAAGCAAAACCAAAGAGAAATAGGGACAGTGTGAGGTAAATATATATATGTTCATGTGTGCGTGTGTGGTGTGAGTCGGGAAGAAGAAAAAGAATAGGAGGGTGTTGGCATGCGATGGTGATGATGGTGATTGTGCAGCTACGGGTGAGGATGATGGTTGTAGGGGATGGTTAGGGTATGGTAATAGCTATAGGGTGGTTAGTGATAGTTGATTGAAATATTATGTGAGAAGAAGAAACATGGTAGGGGGAGTGATGGGTGTGCGATGGGGGTGTAGGTCTGCAAAGATAAGGATGTAGAAGGAGAAGAAGAAAATAAGAAAGGAGGTGAGGTGATGGTGCAAGTGGATGGTGCAAGTTGCACAAATTCAAGAGTTGTAGCTCAAGTTTGGTGGGAGGAAGAGAAGAAGGAAAAGAAAAGGAGAAAGAAAAAGAAAAGAGAAGGGTTAGGGAATTTGTTTAGGGTGATTTTAGATTATCTAAAGGTAATTAGGATTAGTGAAAATTTTAGCGGGTTTTTATTTTATTTTATGAATTATAGTTTATTAAAGTTAAGGTTTTTGAAATTGGATAAAGTTTTAGGATTAATGATAGGTTAAGGCTAACATAAGGTTTATTGAGATTAGCATTAGATTAGGGCACTCATGATGTGGGATTAGACTAAGCAAATTTTCAAGGTATTATATTTATGCCATGTAAGAGGAAAAAAATGAATATTTTAGAAACCAAAGTAGTATCATGAAAAATATAATCAAGAACTTAGGTTCTAAGGTTGAATCTCTAGGTACTCACAATAATATGTTAGAAAACAAAATCATTATAGTCACCCAAGGGCAAGAGGTTAATGTTAATGGTTCTATAAATGTCATAACACTTAGAAGGTCACATTTTAAGAAAGGAAGTTCAGGATGTGAATGAAAAATTAGGGGATGCTAAAGAGAATAATGAGATTGTGAAAATTAAAAAACAGAACTTTTTAGAGAAAGAGAATGATGTTGATAAATATGCGCCACTTATCTTTTAAAAAAATGTTATTAAAGGATAGATTAGAAAAGTAATTTGGGAATTTTTAGATGTTTTGAAAAAACACCATATAAATAGCCCATTTGTTGAAGTTACGACTCAAATCCCAAAATATGCCACACTCCTTAAAGAGATTTTATCCAACAAGCACAAGTTATAAGAATATGAAACTGTATCCTTAACAAAATAATGTAAAGCCATAATTAAAAATAAATTATCACGTAAACTTAAGGATCCCAGCTCATTCTCTACCCTATGTTTTATTGAAAATGTGGTTATTAATTGTGTTTTGTGTGAAATAGGTGAAAGTGTAAGTTTAATTACTTTATATATTTGTATGAAGCTTGAAACAAGTGAATTAAAGTTCACAAAAATATCTATGTAGTTGGTAGACTGCTTTATGAAATACCTAGTTGGTATTCTTGATAATGTCTTCAGAAAGGTTGGTAAATTCTTTATTTATGTTGATTTTGTCATCTTATAGGTGGATGAAGATTCTCAAATCTCTATCATTTTAGGAAAACATTTCCTTGCAACCAAAGATGCTATTATCACTGAAGTAAAAAAGAAGAAGGAAGGTTATACTTGTATTTAGGAGGAAACATTTACATTTGATTTGTATTAAACTATGACATCCCCTACCTTTGATGATGAATGTTATAAGATTGCTATTGTTGAGCAGGTTGTACAAGAAGAACTACCCAATTAATTTTCCAATAATCCACTCGAGAAATGCTTAGTGCATTGAGATATTGATGAATATGACACCTTAGAGATGGAAAAAATCATTAAAGGCAACCCCTTTCCTACCAAAAGAAAATACATAATGGAGTTGTTGAATATATACTAAAGACCCGTCCAAAAAGAGGATGATAAAACCATAAAGGTTGAACTTAAAACCACTTATCCCTTTAACCACTTATCCCTTTCTAGGGTATGATTTATTTATTCTAACTCTAAATACCTGTAACACCTCAAAATTCACTACTTTTTTTTAAAGCAGAAGTAATTAAAATAGAAATACTTAAAACCTGTGAATTCTGGGAATGTTACCGCCACACTTAGTACCAAACCGGTTCTCTCCGACCGTTTCAGTACCAAGTGCTAAGGCTAAGAAAAGATTAACAATCAATTATAAAATTAAGACAAACTAAACTTCAAATAATCATTAAACGGTTGTAAAACAAAATCAGAGTACGCATTAAGAATTGTAATTCATTTCCAAAAGAGAATTAAACTTACAACCGATAAAAGGTTTAATTGAAATACTTAATGCACGGAAATAAATCGAAAAGGATAAATGTGATACAAAAGAAATACACAAAGAAATAAATCGCATAAAGAGATAATAAGGCCACGTCACTCTCTAGAACTTTAAGCCAAAACATGCTCAACAGTCAGCCCCGCCGGATGTCTTGCCCACCTGCACAAAGTCAGAAGGGCATACTACTCGTGGGAATGAGCAGCACCCATGAAAAGGGTGATTAGTACGCTACGTACTGAGTAAGGTAACCGAGCACTAAGGCCAACACATAAGCACATAAACCATGCATAAGAATAAAAGAGTATAATCATGTTAACATAAATGCATATGACCATCCAGGTAGAAGTACAAAGGCCCAATTATAGTCCGAGTTAATTACTTAATTAATCTTTTATCGGAAGTCGATGCACACCATGCCTTTTATCAAATCCATGTAAGTACAGGAACACCCCACTATTATTGCTGGTGGGCTGGTCACTTGCGGGACAAAGTCCACACCACCATTATTCTTCGGTGGACCGATCACTTGCGGGACAATAGTCCACACCACTATTTCTGACCGGTGGATCGGTCTGGTTCTTGCTCACATGGTGTTCCATTGTAAGTAATTAGTATCTGTTAAGTGTCTTGGCAGAATCTAGTTTGTATTTATTGAGCTCGAGTCACCCCACTATTATTATCGGTGGGCCGGAAACGCACAGGTACAAAGCCTGACCACTATTATTACCGGTGGACCGGTTACATATAGGAAATCATGTCCTAACCACTATTTCTAATCGGTGGATCGGCCTGGACCCGGCTCAATAATCTTCCACTTTAAATGATTAGTATCTTAAGTATCTTATTCAAATTTTTCACCCTGAACATGCATGAATCATCACACATCACAAATCATAAATTCCAACATCATAATTACACTTTAATCACCAAATACACATGGTACAGTAAAAACCCTAAGCAACCACATCGAACCCTAATTAACCACAACAATCCATAGTTAACCACTCCAAACCATATTTAACCATAACAACTATAATTAGCCCTTCCAAACCTTAATTAACCACAACAAATCATAATTAGCCACTTCAACCCTAGTAAATCACAACAACCCAGAGTTAATCACTCCAAAGCCTAATTCAGTCTCCTCCATACCCTTATAATGCTCCACGTACTATTTTCCATCCTAAATGTTCAAACACCCAAATAACACTTGCATTACCTTACTTATATCCCAAATCAACATTTTATACATAAATTTCACTCCCATACAGACCTTACAGATCCCATGCAATCATTAACTCCCTTGCAAACTTTACACATCCCATGCAACCTCTCAAACTTTTCATACAAACCCTAAATCCCATGTAATCATTAATTCCCATGCAAAACCCTAACTCCACCATGCAAACCCTAATACCACTATACAACAATTAATACCACTATGCAACCATTAATACCACCATGCAAACCCTAATACCACCATGCAAACCCCAATACCACCAGACAAACCCTAATACCACTATACGATCATTAATATCATCATGTAGCCATTAATACCACCATGAGACCATTAATACCACCATACAAACCCTAATACCATCATGTAAACCCCAATACCACCATACAATATTACATCTATACAAACCCCAATACCACCATACAATATTACATCCTATATGGAAGGCAAGGGCCTTGGCAGTAGCAGCAGCAGTTTACCTTATTTGGAGAGGCAGAAACTCTGTTTTGTTTGATTCAAAAATGCTAGATGTTAGGAGTATTATTGTACAAGTCCAGAAATTTGTATATAGTGCCCTATTTTTTGACAAGAACCTTAGGGAAGGACTGAAAGCATATGGACAAGTTGTATCTTAGGATGCTATGCTTCCTAAGGAGTCTTGTAACTTGATTTTTGTATATTGGGGGCCTGCTAACTAGGGTATGCCCTGTGTACTTGTACAATAATCATTTTTGATATATATATATTTACCTCACTTACTTAAAAAAAACCCCATATTTCGTCATACAAAACCCTAAATTCAATCCACACAAAACCAAAGATCCATCCATACCAAACCCTAGATTCAAATCATATAAAACCCAAAGATTCTTCCATATAAAACCCAAAGATTCTTCCATATAATACAATTGATTAGATTCTCCCATTCATAACCACAAATTAGATTCTCCCATACAAGACCATAAGTTAGATTCTTCCTCATAAAGCCATAAATTAGAATCTCTCATATAAACCATAAATTATATTCTCCCACACAAAACCATAAAAATCATGAATCAGATTCTCCCACACGAAACCATAAAATTCTCCATTTTATTCTTCCACTCATGAACAATTAAAATAATTAGGTCAACCCACCTCCCTTGGTCAACCTCTTTACCCATCCTCCTTTTTCATCCTTTCTCCCACACATGCATGTCTTATAGGATCACGACACATATCATCACATATACATAATACACATGCCATGTAAACACACAAAACATACTTCAATTCCACGCCATACCATATACGACATAAATAATGATGATAGACATATGATACATAACATGCGAAGCACAAAATGTATATAAACACACAAAATGCTTTAGCACCCCTTACCTAAAACGACACCGGTCTTAGAGCACGCTCCTACGCCTCCTTAGGGCTTTGACCAAATAATAACATACTAATAAAAATAACATTAATACAATTCTAACTTTGCTAAAGATATAGAAATAATAGAAATATTATAAAAGTTGATAATTAATGCAGGGTTAAATACTTTATTCTAATAATAATAATGATACTAAAAATAATATCAATGATAATATAAAAAAGAATAATAATAATAATAATAATAGTAACAATACTAATAATAAAGAGGACATTATTCAAAAACAAAGTAGAATAAAGGCTTTGGCCCCTTTATCAATATAATATTAATAATAATATTAGTAAAATAAACAACCAAATTTGGTAGTAGTAGTAGTAGTAGTAGTAGTAGTAGTAATAATAATAATAATAATAATAATAATAATAATAATAATAATAATAATAATAATAATAATAGAAAAAATAATAGTGAAGTAGTTGTAGTATTAATAATTAAATAATAATAACAGTAATTCAAAATAGTAATAAAAAAAATAATAATTATAATAATAATAACATATTAATATTAATAATAGTTATAATAGAAATAATAAGAAGAATAAAAATAAAATCGAATTAAAAATACAATAGGGCTTCAGGCCTCAACAAAAATAATAATCAAAACATTAATACTAATAATAATAATAATACATATTAAAAATAGTAAATAATAATAATAATAATAATAATAATAATAATAATAATAATAATAATAATAATGATAATGGTATTTATATGAAAATAATTGAAATAAAATAATTTAAGGGTTATAAAAATAGGGAAAATGGCTGAGAGGGTTCAACCTTAGGCCGGTGGGGATTGGCGGTACCGGCGGTGGTGCATGGTAGCGGTGGCGGTGGCTGGAAAAAGGGAAGAAAAGGGTAAAAGTTGGATGCTGGAAAAAAGATAGGGAGAATTAAGGTGGGAGTAGAGGTGTTTAGAGTTTCCTAGAAGGAGAGGGACAGAATGAGGGTGTCGGCGCAACCATAGGTGGAGGCTCACAACGGCGGTGGTGGTGGCCGAATGGAGGAGAAGAAGAGAAAGAGAGGACGAGAGGGAGAAAGAGGAAAAGAAAGGTATGGGAAGGTAGAGGATGGTCTGCAGAACAATTTGGGCAGTGAAGGAAGTGGTGGAAGTGGCGAAAGAGGTGGATAAGGGCGGCGTAAAGGGTGGCGGAGTTGGAAAACAGGTTGGTCGACGGGGTTACTTTGCACAGCCAGTGTGGCTTGTGCAGGAAGAATCGAGAGTGATGAATGGTTTGGTTAGCTAGAGGGAGGTGCAAGGAAGATTTTGGTGGCCATGGATGGTGGCAAAGTTCGCCGGAGGCGGCGGACGAGGCGTCTAAAGAGTCGGCGGCGAAAAGGGTCAAATTCTGGGTAATAAAATCAAAGGCTCGATACAGGTTATCATGGGGGGGTATTTATAGAGTGTAAATGATAGGTTAGGGTTTTGTGGCTCAGCATGAAAGTAAGGAAAGTAGGGTTAGGGCTCACCGGCAGCGTTGTTGGCCGGTGGGAGTCAAAGTCGGGAAGGGATTTTGCAGGGGAAAAGGGGAAAAACTGTGTGAGAAGAGGGGAGTTGATTAGATCTAAATGATAGGATGATCAGTGGGGAAAGATAGGGGAAAAATACCCGGTCAAATCGGGTGAGATCGCCGGTGAAAAATCATTGCGAGGCGGCGGAGGTTGCAGTTGACGGTGAAGGCAAGATCGAAGGCTGGGGGAAGAAGAAGAAGTAAGGTGGCTGGATCGGGTGGCCGGGAAAGAAAAAGAAAGAAAGGAAGAGGAGACGGGCGAACCGAGCACTTATTAAAATGGTAGGGTGAAATGCAGCTCCTAGGGAGAAGCAAACACAAAACGCGGCGTTGGGGGAAAGAAGGAAGGAGAATCGCCTGCGCGGGCAAGGCTGGGCCGCGTCGAAGGAAGGAGGGCGGGGAAAAACTGGGTCGCGGGAGAGGCAGCCCAAATGGGGAAAAGGGGAGGAAAAAGAAAAAGATAAGAAGAAAGAAAAAGAAAGAAAAAGAAGGAAAGAAAAGGAAAAAGGAAAAAGGGAAAAGGGAAAAATAATTAGTTTTGGCATTTAAATTAATTAAAATATATGGGATATTTAAAAATAATACTATTTAAATAAAATAATATTTAAATCCCTTTTTAGGCTAAATTAGGATTTTTAAAAGATTTTCGATAAATTCTATTTTAATTAGCAAATCACTCTAATTTTCTTCAATTAAATTATTTATGAAATTCATATTAATTTGAAACTATTTTCTCCTTCTTATTTTAAATAAAATAATTTATTTAATTAATTTCTAAAATAAAATATTTAATTAGCTAAAATACCAAAATTTCTTCAAATTAAAATACTTGTAAATTCCTCCTTAATTTGCCCTAACTAATTCCCTTTTATTTTAATACAAATAACTTATTTAATTAATTTTCAGAATAAAATCTTATTTAATAATAAATAATAAAATTAGAATTTTTGGGGCATTTCAATACCCGATGATTGTGAATGTGAACCCAAGTAAAGATGAAGTTGAGAAGTTGCTTAAAGTAATTAGGATGCATAGGAAATCCATTGGTTACAACATAGATGATATTAAGGATATAAACCTTTATTTATGAATGCATCATTTTTTATTAGGATATGGACACAAAACTTCCATAGAGCATTTGAGATGCTTGAACCCTAATAATAAAGAAGTTGACAACAAATAGGCTCTTAAGTTGTTTAATGCAGGAGTTATATATCCAATATTAGAAAGTGAATTGATTCCTATTCAAGTGTTTCCTAATAAAGGAAGGATTAATGTTGTTAAAATTATAATAATGAACTCATTTCAACTAGGATTCTAATTACATGGCGAATGTGCATTTATAATAAAAAATTAAACAAAAGTACCCAAAAACATCATTTTCCTTACCCATTCATTGGATAAATGTTGGATAGACTTGTTATGAATTTATATTTCTATTACTTTCATGGATAATTGGGATTTTTCCAATTCCCTACTGACCCAAGTTACCAAGAGAAAGAACATTCACATGCCATTATGACTCTTTTGCATATCATAGGATGCCTTTCAACTTGTATAATGTACTGAGCACTTTCCAAAGATGCATGATGGATAAATTTTATGATTTCATTGAGGACATTATGGAAGTGTTTGTCGATGAATTTTCTATTTATGAGACATCTTTTGATTCTTGTTTAGCTAACTTATCCAGGGTGCTGAAGAGACAAGAGAAGGTAAATCTTATACTCAACATACATAAGTGCCATTTTGTGATATAATAAGGATTTTTATTTGTTCATCTATTCTTTAACCAAGGAATCGAGGTTTATCAAGCGAAAATGGATATCAAAGAAAAAATTCCACTACCTAAATCAATAAAAGAAGTAAGAATTTTGTCTAGGCATGTTGATTTGTACCAAAGTTTCATTATGAATTTCTTTAAAATTGTCGAAGCCCTCACCAATATATTCATCAAGGATGCTCCTTTTTTATTTGATGATACTTTTCTAGAAGATTTCTATAGGTTAAATAAATATTTGATAACTACTATAGTGATTCAACACCTAATTGGAATCTCCCATTTGAGATAATGACTGATGTAAGCCACTTTACTTTCAGGGGGATTCTTAGTTAAAACAAGGAGAGTGAAGCATATGCCATTTACTATACAGATCGCACGTTGGATAATGGTCAATTAAACTATACCATAATAGAGAAACACTTGCTTGCTGTGTATGTCCCCGAGAATTTTCACCTCTACCTTGTTAGGTTAATGGTTATTATTTATATCAATCATGTAACATCAAATATCTTTTAAGTAATAAGGATGAAAAATTGAGGTTAATTTGATGGGTGTTATTGCTTTAATTTGATGGGTGTTATGGCTATAAGATTTCAAAATTCTCTTATCATTAGAAAAATAAATTCCTTTTGGAGTGTAAAAACAATTATTGGGATGAGCTATATCTCTTTAAAATTTACCTTGATGAAACTTATAGAAGGTGCGTTATGAAGTAAGAGGTTGATGATATTATTTTTCATTGCCATTCATCACCTTGTGGTGGCCACACTAGCTTTAATAAAACTACTGCTAAGATCTTTCATGAAAGTTTTTAGTGGCCAATAATGTTTATGGAATTCTAATGATTCATGCAATATTTTAACCTATGTTAAGGAATGGGTAATATTTCAAGATGGCATGAGACGCTCCAGAACTATATGCTCAAAGTTGAATTAGTTCTTTTATGGAGGATTGACTATATAGATTATTTCCATCATTGTGTGTTAATAAGTATATTTTTTGTTATGGTGGATTACATCTCAAAGTGAGTTGAGGCTATGGAATCTCTTATTAATGATTAATTGGTAGTAATATGGCTATTTAAGAATGTGCTCATCCTTATATTCATTGTATCTAGAGTAGTCATAAGTGATGGCGGAACACACTTCATAGTTTGCCAATTTGAAAGAATTTTGAAGAAATAATAAATGAATCATAGGATCATAAGTTGTATCACCCTCAAATATGTGGTTAAGTGGAGATAACTAATAGATAGGTAAATTCCATCCTTGAAAATACAATCAATTATTCAATAAAAGACTTGTCACAAAAGATATGCGATGTGTTTTGGGCCTATCAACTACATTCAAGACACTAATAATAACCACACCCTTCTAGTTGATCTATGGGAAACATTACCATTTGTCTACAGAGATTGAGCACAAGGCGTATTGGGTAATAAAATTTATCATTTTTGATATGAAAACAATTAGAGGGAAAAGACAACTTCAACTTAATGAACTCAATGAGTTTTGGTTAGATGTCTATGAGAATCATCAAATATACAAATAAAGAACTAAATGATGGCATGATAAGAACTTGGCATGAATATTGAAGGGGAGAAATTTCTATTTTTCAACTCCATATTGAAACTCTTTTAAGGTAAGCTAAGGTTATATTAGTTACGACCTTTTCAAGTTTGATAAATATATCCCTTCTGCATAGTTGAGGTTTAGAGTGGAATTAATTGGACAATCAAACTGAATGAATAATGGTTGGAGTACTAAATCATTGGGTATCCTATTGATAAAATGAGAACATATGATATTTTGATCCACCATCATATTAAGAGAATTTTGATAAAGCTATAAACCTTAAGCAAGATCTTCTAAGGAGGCAACCTAAGTTTCTAACCCCTTCCTTTTTATTTATCTTATTGCGGGATTTTCTCATTCCTATTGAAGGTAAAAAAAAAACATATTAAAGGCTGTGCATTTGATAAACCAAGATTCTTTATATTTTTAGAAGATCAAAGGAAGAAAATTGACGTATAATGAAGGGAAAAAAGGCTCCATGGTTTACTCGGGTAAGAACACGGTTGCGTAAGTTAACCATGAAGAGTACCAAATTCTGGTGGAAATATTAATAGAGGTATACTATTATTATGTGGCAGGGCATGCTCATGTAGTGTAATAGACATTTCTTTCTAGGTAAGCATAGAGCATGGTCATGCAGTCCTTTTGCTTAACTATGCTAGATCTCGACATTTGATTTTTTTAAGAGGTGCCTAATCATGTATCCTTTCACTAACCTTCCATATCCTACAAACTGATTTCTCTAACAATCTCATATTTTTCAACCTCCATTTTTCTAACCTTGAGCACCAACCTGTTAACCTTTCTTCACCACCACAACCTTATAGCCACTCTACACTCCAAATACCACAACCACACCATTGAAAACCTAACCAACAACTTAGTTATTTTTTCTTTTCCTTCTTTTGCATTCCCCCACTAGCTACTAGCAAAAAAAAAAAAACGAGAACCTCAACCTCCACTAAACCACCAATCCAATATTACCACAATTTAGCACCAATGACGATGAACATCGAGCACCACAAGTGCAAAAGCCAAAAATTCCACATACAACCACTAAATATTTTATCACTTAGTTGTTCTAAACCTTTATGACCTAATTAAAAACTTCTTCGATTGACATTAGGTGAAAATGGCACCAAATAAATGAGTAAATAGAAATCGATGCAACTAGATCAAGAATGAAGAGATACAACCTGCAACAACATCTTATACACATCTATCATAATGATGTAATCGTAGAGAACCGGCTCCTTCACCCCCTAATATCTAAGTTATTATTTTTTACTCAGATTGAGATATATATATAGATTTGATTATCTTTAATATTTCCTTACAACTACTATAAATTTTACGTGTTGAGATTGTTTTGAAATGCTAGGTATTAAGGGTAATGTAGATAATTTGTTAAATAGAATTGGTTAGCTACAATTCTTTTGTTCTTATGCTCATGCTATCAAAAGGGCCACATTTAAGTTCCTTATTTTTCCTTACTTTAACATGGATTATGATATGATTTCTTTTCACCTTATTAATAAATGATTTTCCTTATCTATTGGCCATCTTAGTCAACTCATTAGCTTTCCTCAAAATTCCATCCAATCTTATAACACTTAAAAAAAAGGTAGGATTCTCAACCTTTTTGGATCTAAATTTCAATGCCTAAAGAAAGGAAACGACCATTACCCTTTCAATGGGCATTTAATTAAAGAATCTCTAATTTATAATCATATCTTTCAATTCATCCAGAATATTAGCCTCCACCATATTTGGTTGATTTGATAACCGAAATCTATAGCATATGAAGCTCTTTGATTCATAATGTATGATTAATGGCACTCCCCTAAATAGTGGTTACCTCTTGGCTCACCACTTAGGTAGTATTGCTTATAAGAGGCCAAGTCCTATAGTTATAGGTGGAATTACCACTCTAATTTCTTATTTATTGGGTGTCCTTGAGGAATCTCCCATAGTATAATCCTTATGAGATCCTTAGACTTAAAAAATTCATCAATATGCATATGTTAATCAAGGAACACTAGGGGTACATTTATTGTTATAATGGTACCCATAGATTAATGCTACCTTCACTAAATTTATTGGCAATAGGTAAGCTAAATGGATACCTACTAATGACACTCCTTATATTAAGCCTCAACGGGGTTCTCCTATAGTTGATGAAGAACTTATTGATGACTTTCTTGCTCCACCTAACCCTTCATCTATTTATGATGCTAAATTAGACCCATCCACCTCTTGCACCAATCCTTGGCACACTCACTTTGAGCATTTAAACACCTCCATCCATTCTCTCTAGATTGATGTTATGGGGAATTTTGATACAAATCTTGAGTTCCTTAATAAACTTGAAATGATGATGGATATCTTTGGGCCTCATTTTCCTCGTATGGATGATATGCATGATATAGTCTAACAAATGTATGCCTCAAATATATATGACAAATCACCACCATCTCGTCCAAAATAGGCCTCCTATTTTCTATCCCATTATTATTTCCCTCATTAGGTAACATGTATTTGATAAGCATAGAGGGTGTTTGTCACTTTTTTTTTTATGTTTCTTCTATTTTTTTTCCTTTTGGTTTGTTTGAGGTTTCTTTGTTTTTGTTTTCTTATGTACTTAATTTTATTTCCTATTTCTAATTTTTTATTCTTAAAAATAAAATAACAATTATTTTTTGATATGTTGAAGATGAAGAATATGATAGAACTTTCTACACAACTAAATAATAGATTTAGTGAGACCTATAGATTATGAGGGAGTATAAAGAAAAATCCCTCTAAAGTGTTTTTTAGTGTGAAATTTCTAAACTTTAACCTTTCTAAGAACTTATTATTAACCTTTATAACTTGAATAGAGACATAGAAGATATAGAAAATAACATTAAAACTAGTGAGACTTTGAGCTGCTTAGGCAGTTCACTTATTTTAATAGTCTCATTATATCATAAACATGTGAATTATCCTATAATTTGTGAAAAAATAACTTGGATAATTCTCTTTAAGGATACATTATTCACCTTTGGTTATGAGTTATTTTCTTTCCCTTTCCCAAAACTAAAGATCAATAATTCATGCATTTATTTAATGTAGATGCATTAAGAATAAGCATGGGGTTGTGCTAAGGAAGTTTTTAGTAGATTTTTTCTTTCAAAATTTGGTCATAATGTAGCATCATTCATCTCATTTTTTTATGGAGTTGTGATGTGAATGGTAAAGCATTTTAGTTTTTATGGGTAAAAAAGGATTATACCAAAAATACTTGGATGTTGTTTTTGGAGCATGTTTGTGCATTACTATTTATAGTTTCCTAAGGTATATTCTTGTTGTTGTTGCTTCATTAACTTTTGGTTCATTAGCTATAATCCTAATGTTTTTCTTAAATTTTACTGTAGACCCATTACAAACTTAATAATACCTTAAGATTTTTATTTTGCCTAATGCCTTGTGTTTTGTGGTGATTGTGAATAAGTGCAAGGTTATGGCTGATCATTATTGCCATGGAGAATTTTGAGAAAAATAGATACATCCTTGAAAAACATGAGAGGTAAGAGTCACATTTTTCTATACTGATGAAGTCTACTTCTCTATATAACCTATGTCTTATAAGAATGTGCATCTATATGAATTTAAATCATCTTAGAGTGCCACAATAATTCTGAATAGGGAGTTGACATTAAAGATTTTTTACTACTTTTTAAAAAATATATATTTTCCATTATTAATTCTCATACTTTTATATACGTTTCTATGTCACCCTAAAATTTTGTAATCTTTTGTTTTTGGTGTTTAGCCTTTTATTCACAATATTGATACTTAAACATTGTCCTAATTATTATATTAATAACCTTTAACTTGTAACCAAAATAATTTCTTAAATATTTTCCTTAATCATTTTACCTTTTTTCTTCTTACACAATTTAACTGAAACTAAATTATTTTGTTGATACATTTTCCCTAATGGATACCCTAACCTATCTAAACTAAATCATAAACTAAATAAATTAATTTTTATCCTATTCCTACCACCTCTACCTCACGTAACCCTCTGTCGTGTAAAATTTTCCTTCCCTAAAATACTCTCCCTATGTCCCTCCTTACCTTGCAAAACTTACCCATACCCCTTTTGTCGAACCCACTATACACTAAAAACACGACAACATGCATGTGTACATACATATAATCCCCCTCCCTTTGAGTCTCAACCTTTTCCCTATAAGGCACCCAAGCTCTGTCTTCCTATCTTCTTCTCCCTCCCACATTTGCTTGCGCTAACCCTATCTATCTCCATCATATCACACCATCACCATTGTCATTACCTACTTCTTCTTCTTCTTCTTCTTCTTCTTCTTCTTATTTTTGTCCCTTTTTTTCTTAAGCTAGGAAATATTAAGGGTTTGAGAAATTTTAAAGACTATAGCACCCTATCTGCCACCTAACACCTCCATTCCACTTTGTCTTCCCTCATCTTCTTCCTATGTTGCCTCATCATGCCTAACACAACCATCTAGCTACTCTCATTTAATCTCCACAACAACCATATACATGACCACTACCTCACCCTTCCACCTCAACCTAGCCATCCCACTCCCTAGCACGAACCTCCTCTTGCTTTTAAACTCAAGTTGCACATGTAGTGAAATGAAAATTTTCTTTTATATTTTTGGTACCTATTTTTAATAATAAAGGATATTTTGTTAATTTGGGTTAATAAATGTTTTAATGTAAATTATTAATTTATTTGTTATATATTAATACTATTAATTTGGAATTATTTTTAAGCACAAAGTTTGATTAGTGAGGCTTAAATAAATTTAATAGGAAGATGGTAATTTGTGTTTTGTTAGAAATCAAGTAACTCTTATACTTTATTAAAATGTTAAATATCTCATAATATCATATTAGGATTTTATGTACAAAATATGTTAAGTATAATTCACCACATTATAATTATGTTCTTAGCATTGTTTGCATGAACATAAAAAAAAAAGCATCTTATCAGATGTAAAATATTTTGGGTATATAGGTATGGAAAAAATAACTTTTATGATTATGTATGACATGTGACCAAAATGATTAGTTAGGTATGATTAGAAAAATTTGTGGTATAAATCATTATTATTGTGTTAGTTATGAGCAATTTAGTCATTTTAAGTATATTATGTTATTAATCTCGGGAAGCATGATTAATATATATTAGTTATTGTCGAGCATGGGCATTTGTGATTTTTGATGAAAAACATGCACGCTAGGAGTTTTTGTGCAAAATCACAAATAAGAGAAAAATGGTCCTTTGTCATGTCTATCATTTATTTTCATGCTAATCAATTTAATTTTTATATTTTAGCATTTTCATGACAAATTAATCAATGAAATGGAACTAGTTTTCTAAAATAAGTATGATACTATAACACCTTCATGTGCTAGTATAAGCAGAGCATCTTACTAACCTTAGTAGATGTTTAGTATGATCTTTCTTTGCCTTAGGCATAGGTATGAACTAAGTATCTTAGTTTCTTTGGTTTATATGATCTCCTATTGAGTAAATAAAATGGAAAAATTATTATGGAATTATTGGATTGGTTAGTAGTAGCCCTTATGCCTATCTATGGTTTGGTAGTAGCTTTCTGCCTACCTATGGTCAGTAGTAGCTATTGGTCCTACCTATGGTCTAGTAGTAGCCTTTGTGCCAACCTATGATGTCATAGATTTTTACTAGCCTTGTGCCTATGAGCCTACTAATGATGGTAGGGGATTTATTGGTATTGATAATAAAATATGTGACTGTTGCTAATGTTATGGTTGTGGGTCAATGTTGTTTCCAATTATATTTCAAATAAAATCCCTTAGATGTTTGGTCGGTAAATATCACTATATTTTAGGTGAACAAACATGAGTAGTATGTGTTCTTGACAATGTTTAGTTACCCTTTATGGTTATCCTATTTCAATGATCTCATGTATACTTTGATTTTTTATAACATGTATTGTTATAATTCCTTATATGTGTTCTATGCTTTCATATTAGTTTTCTATGATGGGTTATTTAATACTATTATACTGAAGGGTTCTTTTCATGGTTTTCTACCTATTCTATAGGTAGCAGCCTTTGTAAGTCACCTTACGAGTTTAGTTGCAAGCTAGTAGTTCAGGTTGAGAGCTTAGGACTATTTAGTATCCTTTTTGTTATCATGATTCAGGTTATTTTTGGATTCTTATGTCCTTCTATATTTTCTCTCTTCTTTGAGTTTTATAACCGCTGATGTTGTTTATTGTACAAAAAATATGTTTGTTATCTATAATTTGAATCTTGTTATTGTGTTAGAAATTTAAGAAGAGTGATGATTTTAGCCTTATCACCTGGTAGGAGAATGACAGAGGATATGGGACTTGCACCAAGAGTGGTGGTAACACCATTTGTTTTAATTATTTTATCTTTCATGTTTAACTCTTTAAAAAAAAATAAGTCCTAAAAATGGGGGTGTTATAGTTATGTAGTGTGCTTTTATCACCTAAAGACTTAGACTTCATGCCCTTTCTTCTTTATTCTTCTCCTCCTTTTTTATTTTATTTTTAAGCTTTGAAGTTTACTTAAGGATAAGTAAATGATAAGCATGGTTGATTTCATGATCCCAATATTTTCTATGATTTTATCTTGATTTCCTTATGATTTTAATCAACTTGCTATGTGAAATAATGATCTTTTATATGGTTTAGTTATTTAGTTTGTTTTTTTTAGCTCTACTTTAAATATTTCGTAGGAGTTAGTGTGAATAACAAAAAAATCAAAGGAAATTAAACACAAATATAGAGCAAGGATAAGCCAAAGAAGGTATTGAAGGTGAAGAATCAACTTCTTATGCAAGAAGGAACCTAAAGAGGAAAAGAAGGAAGCAAAAGGGAAGTATTATGATATTTTATGATGTTAATTATGATTATTGCTATGCATTTGATTATATATATGAGTAAGTAAATTATGTTTATAAGACTGAATTAAGTTCGCTTTAGTATTATGATTATGAATTGATATGTGTATTATGCAGATAGTTCTTACTTGTTGTTTCTTATATTAGATATTGATGTTATGATTTGAATTTGATAGTATTTGGTTTACTTATATGTTAACTATAATTGAAATATTAGATTTTACGTTAAAACATAACATATGAATGGGAGAAATATAATATATGTGTACACATATGAAACACTTATGTGTACTATAAGATATATATGCTCTTTGATATTTTCCTTTGTAGAATATGAGTTATGTTAGTGTTATAAAAACGTGGTCCTCTACAACTCGTTTTATACGATCATAAATTGCTAGGGGTTACTAGTTGTATAGTTGTTTGGCACCTTTTATACTCTATATGATCGTTCAAACTATATAGAGGTAGGCACACTTAAAGACCAAGTTACCTTTGTTGAGACTATCTTGGCCCCAATGTTTGGTAATGGGTAGGATGGCTAAGTTGTGGGGGCATTTATGGCTTTTGGTTTGGTTGACAATAAAGTTTTGGTATGTACCCCCATTATTAGTTTACTCATTAGTAGGGGAGGGAGTTGATCAATTGATTATTAATGTACCCTTGAAATTATTCACTATGATATGATAGTTGGCATATAAGTTTGACTTTTATGCCTTAATGCTATGTTTTCACCATGAACTCTATTAATCAGTGGTAAGATTGAATATTTTAGCTTGTGTCTTGGAGTTCGTGTTCATATGTCTAGTGGCTCATATGGTTTTCTTTGCATTATGTCAAGATGTTCTCATACAATCTAATGATCTATGTTTTAGTGTTATTATCCCTAAAACAATTGTGAAATCATGTATCAAATTCTATGTCAAAACTACATGTTAAAGATGCACTAGTTTTTTTTCCATTAGATTATGAATTTCATGCGATATAGGTCCATGTCCTTATGAATATATGATGCTAACTTTTCCTTATTTTATGTGCTCATGGTTCTTATAACATGATTTTTATATTTCATGCATAGGGTGCCAACATGTTATGCTTATTTGTAATAATTTAGTCTTACTAATAGTTATATATTGATACAATCACTTGTGATCTCTATCCATTCAATAGATGGGTGATATATTTGTGTAGGGTATTGAAACCCTATTTGATAATGGTTATGATAACCAATTCTTTGGTCATGGTCGATAAGTGCTTGAGGAGAAGTGATGAATCTTGTAGCTAGGTCATTTGGCAAGAGTTCCCCATATATTTGGGACCATTTTGGTTATGTTAATTCTTTAAACCTTTTATCGCTGTAAAATATATTTTATGTTTTTTTTTTGTCATATGCAACCATGTAACTATTGTTATGTATATAATGCTTAATCTTGTTAATCAACTATAATGTTTTATTTTATCATTCTAATCTTTTCCTAACACTTGACATTGACTAGGTGAATATCACACATTTTTTTTATGTTTAATGCGGTTATTTTACTTTGAATTTTATTTTTCTTCCACACTACTCTTTAAAATAAAAGAATTGGTTATGAAAACTATGAGTCTTACAAGTTGGCATTAAATCATTTTGGCCTCAAACATAAAAAAATCAATTACAAAAATGAGTTTTGATTTTGGGATGGATAGGTGTTGGCCTTTTGATTTTGTTCACATACTATTTCTCTATAGATTTTAGCATAGTTCTCCTTTAACATGACCTTAATATTTTATAAATTCTCATAGCAAACAATAAGTGCATCGAGTAGTTTCTAGAAACAATGAGAGAATACATATAATGTTAGATCCAATGAGATAAGAGTTCTTAGCATATAACACTGCCACCTCCAATTCCTATATTGTCACTTGAGAGCAAGTAACATAGGGTTGGTCATCATCTCCCACTAATTTTTGAGGGTCAAGCAAATTCAAACATCCTAGAGTGTTGGATTCATAGTATGGAGACAAACTTTTTTACATGTGGCTATCCTGATGATAAAAGGATATACATTATGATGTTCTACTTTCACCATTGATTTGATTCTTGGTGCATGGGGAAATGGATGAGAAAATGTTCCTATAGCTTGGTTCCCTTAATTGACGTTTCTATATGTTTATTTTTACCATGCGCATATCTAATTAGTAAAGTATGATGAGTTTCAGCTCTTATGTCAAGGTTCAATGTTAGCGGAAGACTATTACATGAGATTCTTGAATATGGTTCTAGTTGCACTCGAGGTAGGGGTAGATGAGGAGGTGAAAGCTCACCATTTCCATATAGGATTAAGGATTCAGTATAAAGAGCTATTGGTAGGGGCTTTTTCTTTTGGCTTGAAATTAATTTATGAGAGAGTTCTTGAGGTTACTAAGGTTGCTTATACTTAGGAAGGTCTAACTGGAGAAAAATAAGGTTTTAGAGTAGTTAGTGCTTAGGTGGTGCAAAGAGATTTTTGGTTGGGGGTAGCCAACACATAGGGTTTGTACCTTGACATAGAGGGTAGTTTGTGCAACATTACCTAATGAGATACTATTCCTATAGATATAGTGGGTTAGGTCATCTAGCGGTTGACAACCTAGGATTTAGTGTCTAGTGTTAGTTATGTGGGAAGCTAGGTTATAGGCATTACGAGTTCTTAGTCACTTTGAGTGGAAAATCTTCATAGAGTAACAATTAGTCGCAAGTTTCTGTGCCACATCTAGAATAATTCTATAGAACTCCTACCCGAACATCCAATGTGGCTAGTTGTACATCTTAGTAAAGAACTCAGAAGCCTCGTGTTTATCAACCTGGTTAAGGATCATCAAGTGGTGGAGGAGCCCCATCAGGCAATGGATTGAATGCCATTAATTAATCTGAGGCTATTTGTCAGGTTGATATGGTCTCTGACATGTTTACTATCTCTTCAGTACCAACATATGAGCTCTGTCATTTAGGTGCAAAAAATTCTTTTGTGCCTGCCACTTTTGTTGTTAAAGTTGCTTTATCACCACTTATAAGCACATCTACTTTTCTATTGTTATCTTTGGGAGATGGTATTATATATTCTAAGTTGTATTCAGATAGGGCCTTAGTAAAAAGTGGGGTTAAGGTATCCATAAACCTAATAGAGTTAGAGATAAAGGGTTTTGATGTGATTTTGGGTATGGATACTCTTATAAAAATATAAGGTTGTTATAGATTGTGCACAATAACATGTGGTTACTCTAGGACCAAAGGGTATTGAGTTTTCTTATGAAAAATACAAGCGAACACCCTAACAAATGAGAGTATCCTCAATCAGGCTATATACCTTAATAAGGAAGGGCTATCCAGTATACCCATGCAATGTTCAATATCTAATGGCTTGTTAATTAGCTTATGGAGATATTTTAGTTATTCACGAGTTTCCTAATCTATTCCTAGAGGAGACTCCTAAAATCTGTTTTCCCTATGAAGTTTAATTTAAGATATAGTTGCAATTGGGAGATAAGATAATATAAAATCTATGGCATTACCCTAGATGATGGAGATGTAGAAGTATTTGGAGGAGCTCTTAGAGAAAGGCTACATATGGCTAAGTGTATCACCTTAGAGAGCACTATATAATGATAATATTTTCAATCAGCTCAAAGGAGTTACAATACTCTTGAAGATGAATCTCTATTTAAGTATCACAAATTGAGGATAGAAGACTGAGACTTTGCAAAGATGGCATATAAAACAAGACATGGGTATTGCAAAGTTGGCATTTTGAATGAGATAAGGTTATATTATTTAGATTGACTAATACAATTAAAATATTTTTGGCACTAATGAATCAGATTTTCCAACAACACTTGTATTAGTTTGTGGCTGTGTTTATCAATGACATTTTGATAAACTCTATGAATCATGAGGAGCACAAAAATCATTGAATATTGACATTGGAATTGCTAAGTGTAATACCTTATCCTAAAATCCTTCAAAATGTGTTTAAAATTATGTGGATATAAAATAAATTAGTTTTGATTTTGAAAAGGGCTTGAAATCCTAATAAAAATGTTAATTTTAGGCATACTGATCGACTAGCATGCTCACATATTGACAACTTTATTCTCAATGAACTAATCAATTAGTTTGCTTAAACCAATGGAGTAGTTATCTTGCAATTTTAGATTCTTTTTTGATTTTGATTCAAATCTCTTTCTAGTGTTGATGAAAACTTGTAACTAGAATCTATTTGTGCTAAAGAGCATATTTGGTCCTTTGAGAATCTTTTTACATTTTTTAGATCATTCTATGATTTTATTTAGTTAAAATTTCCCAAATAGCACTTTTTGAGGCATATCTCACACTCTCACTTCTATACACTATATTCCTAATTAATTTTCATTTATTACCTATTGTTCTCACTCTATTCTTCCATTCCCTTAGTGAAAATTGCTAAGTGGTGAGTGTAGTCCATTCTCCTCCTTTCTCCCTTCTACTGAGAAAAATACATAGACTTTCTCTTGTTTTCTCCCCTTCCTTGGTTGAATTCTTGTCCCTTATTTCTTCCTCTAATTTTAGGTTTAGTTCTCTCTTATTTCTATTAAGTAAGGAATGATTAACATTTGAGAAAGGTTGATAATTCTAGCTTCTTTTTCCTCGGAAGTCTATTTCTGAGAGAAGGTTAAGTTGTGTTCTTCTTCTTCTTGTTCCTTGAAAGTATATTTCTTAGGACAGGTTATTTATTTTTCTTTGATTTTAATGGAGTTTTCAAAAGGATTTTTAATGGTTTTTACTTTTGATTCTCTTAGGAATTGAACACATATTAGATATCCATCAAGTATGAGTTTTGTGCTGGGCTAATTGCTTCATGGTAAGGCATTATTATATTTAATATGAATGACTTTTTTTTTACTCATTGTGGTTCCATGTTCTTAGTGTGTTGTTTTGTTGAGCATGGGATAATTATATTCTAGAATTTGAGCATGCGGTAGAGTTTTTTTACGAAATTAAGCATTGTTGGTTTCTATGATTTTATGCATGATCTTGCAATTTGAGTATGATTTCATTTAAATGCCTAAATTACCATGTATCCATATGATTCTATGTGTTCATCATGTCTCTTTATGTGTTCTATAGCATAGAAGCATGCTATAATTAATAATATAAAGTTTAGTAAATTTTGGTGTGTGTATCACAAGTCTATGTGTTGTTTTACCTCGACTAATAAATCAGTTTGTTGAACCCATCAACTAGTTGTGTGAACATTCATATGATTTGGAAATTCTGGTTGGCTAGTTGTGAGATTAGTTGATTGGTTTGATGAACCATTTGACTAGTTTCTATGAATAGTAGATTAGTTTACCGAACCCATCAACTTGTGACCCTGTGACCAAATTGGCCCGATCTCTTCATAAACCTGCCAACTAATTGGACCAAAGCAATCAACTAGTTTCCTATAAATAGTCGATTGGTGAGACCAACTAGGCTACTGATTTGCTAGTGTTAATTTCTGGTTCAAGTCTGTTACGACCATACCAGTAGATTTGGTATGGTTCTATACCATCTAGTTCTTTTGTTAGTTGTTTTCCTTCTTTTGGAATTTTTATGTTTATACTTGTATATAATTATAAATTTAAATTATGATTTCAACCATGTTTTCCCTTGATTTAATAAGAATCATAATGGTAATATTCAAGAGTTGAATTAGTTAAGTTTGGCATCATCTCTAAACACCTATATGGCGGCTTTTATACCTCATAATGTGTTTGGTGTTATTACTTGAAAACACCTAATTTGGTTATTAATAAAATTTAATTATGTTTGGTGTTATCACTTAAAAGCACCTAATTGGTTATTTGTGAAATTATTCTTTAGTTTGTGATATCAGTTAATAATTATTAATAATGGAATAAGATTTTGTTAGAGCCTTTATTTCTGACTCTTGGGATAGCTAACCAAGAGTTAGTGGGCTAGTTGCCATATAATTTATATTTTTACTTATTACCTATTTCCCTCTCTATTGGGTTGTGGTCAATAGCGGTTATGCGTATATGTTTGAAGTATAAAATTCTGCTATGGTAGGATGGTATAACATCAGTGTCCAATTCAGGTGGGTGAAGTATCCTAGTACAAGCCCCCTGACACTATGTTTCATCCATTACATAGGCTTGTGTGGTATCCCTACTTTTTAGCTCTCGCATTAGAGTAATTCAAGGTATGGTGGGTGAGGTATCCTAGTACAAGCCCCCTTGATGTGCTCCAACCATATGTGGTGGGTGTGGTATCCCAATTTGTGTTAGTGTTCGTGGTAGGTGGACTTGATGTGTGGTAGGTGTGGTATCCTCGAAGAAAATCGCCTTCGATGTATGCTAACCTCATATGGTGGGTGTGGTATCCCATTGTTTTATATGTTGCCATGAATTTTATTCATAGTGGAAAACTGGGTGTGGTAGAATGAGCTATCTTAATAAGTGAAATTTATGTTACCACTAAGGAAGATCTATAATATAGTTTACATTATGTGGATTGTAATGCATTTACCGTATTATTATTCCTCCATGATTTCCATGAAAGAACGCTTGATTATATTAATTTTATGAGCCTAAGTGATAATTTAGATTTTTATACTTAATACCATGCTACTATGTGTCTTCAATATGTTGAATGAGCCTTACCATGTTTTAGGCACTTTATTCTACCAGTACTTCCCTATATTGATACTGAACTTGAGTGTCACCGTGATGATTTAGCTTTAGATGCGAAGAGTATAGGGCAATATATAGGGGTATGATTCTTAGTAAGAATACGTTGAGGGTGATGTCATAGGCCTATAGTTAGCTATTGCTGGGGGTAGGAGATTTATATTTATGCTTAAGAGTTAGGCTAACCATCTAGAGGTGTTTTACCCACTGTGTTGGGAAGTTTTTTTTTCTTCCCATTACTTAAACTCTTCACTTTAATTTCTTGTATTTGGATTTAGTAAACTCTCATATATTCTTGTCTATAATAAGTTTCTCATCTTTATTGTCATCAATACAATTGTATTATTATTATTATGAGCATGCATCTTTTCATTCATTGTTCCATTTAGCCTTGCATCTAGCATGGGTTCGGTGATGATCACACATCTCTTATGGTTAATGTTGTGGTAATATCCCCACTTTTACTTTTCAAGTGCTTCCACAATGTCTTCAAACAAACTTTTCTAGTTCATAAATTGGGAGTGTTACACTAAGGTTTCATTACTTATATGCCAGGCTTTTGAAGTGTGGATTTTGGTTGGATCAAATAGCATTTTTGAGACTTGTGATTTCAGTGGAGTCTCAATGGATCTTGTAAGGATTCGAGCAATGTAAGAGTAGTCAACACCACCTAATGTTAAGGAAGAATGTAGTTTCCTGGGGTTATCTAGCTATTACCATTAATTTGTATAAAATTTTTCAAGATTGAACGATCATTGACAAGATTGTTGAAGAAGACCACATGATTATAGTGGGATGGAAGTTACAATGGGGATTTTTAGGAGTTTAAGAAGAGATTGAAACCATCTTATGCTCTTACACTTCCATCAAGGTTGGAAGATTTTGAAGTGTATAGTGATGCCTGAAAGAATGGTTTGGGTTGTGTACTAATGCAACATGGAAAACTAATAGCATACACTTCATGCTAACTAAAGCCTCATGAGGAAAACTACAGAGTGCATGACTTAGAACTAAAAGCAATAATTTTTTCTTTGAAACTTTGATGATAATGCTTGCATGGTTCATACTATAGGTTCTTTACACACCACAAAAGTCTCAAGTACATATTTATTTAATGGGAGATGAATATGAGAGAATGAACAAGACTTGAGTTAGTAAAGGATTATGACAATGTAACACCTTAATTTTTTCTACTAAAAAATTTTAAGTTATAGTAGAATCATATATTTCGAATATGGATTTTATTACCGTAATTGATAGAAATCTAGTTTACCAAACCACCCTTACATTAATTACAAGACTAAAACCATTCATAGTAAACAAGGTAATTAGTAATGAGAGAAGATTTTATAAACAACAAATATGAGTTTGAAGATTAAATCCGAGTTACAATAATAGAATATAAAAGAAGGGATGCCATGGATCAAAGAGTCCCAAAAGGTCTCTGGATAACATAACTCTTCTCCCCAAAATTCAATATAGATAAAAGTTACTCCTTCCCACATATTATATCAAAAGTAACAAAAAATTCCAGCTAGTCCTCGAAGACATGCACAAAAGCATTTGGGTCTTCTACTTGTGGGAATAAGCAACACCCATAAAAAGGATGGATAATACATGAAATACCCCGAAAATTCTAATTTTATTATTTATTATTAAATAAGATTTTATTATGAAAATTAATTAAATAATTTATTTTTATTAAATTAAAGGAAATTAATTAGGGCAAATTAATAAGAAATTTTATAAATGTTTTAATTAGAGGAAATTTGGGTATTTTAAGTAATTAAAGATCTTAATTTGGAAATTAATTCAATAAATTATTTTATTTAAAATAAGAAGGAGAACATATTTTCAAATTAATATTAATTTTATAAATAATTTAATTGAAGAAAATTAGAGTGATTTCCTAAATAAAATGGAATATATGAAAAATCTTTTAAATATCCTAATTTATCCTAAATAGGGATTTAAATATTATTTTATTTAAATATTCTTATTTTTAAATATCCCAAATATTGTAATTAATTTAAATACCCAATATAATTATATTTTTTTCCCTTCTTCTTTTTCCTTTTCCTTCTTTCTTTTTCTTTCTTTTCTTCCTTTTCATTTTTCCTCTCCTTTTCCCCATTTGGGCTGCCCCTTCCGTGGCCCAGCTTTCCTCCCCTTCTTCCTTTCCTTCGGCCTAGCCCGCGCCGCGCAGCCGCCCCCTTCTGCCTCGCTTCGCAGCGCTGCATTTTATTTCTTTTTCACTCTAAACTCAGCGTTTCATTTAACTCACCCTCATCGATCCCGGTTCGTTCGCCTCCCCTTCTTTCTTTCTTTCTTTTCCTTCGCGAACCGCTGGGCCCAACCCCCATCTTCTTCTTCCTCTTCTATCCCTGACGCCGACCTTCGACCTGCAACATTGCCGCCGCCCGCCCAGGTTTTTCGCCGGTGATCTCGCCCGATTTGACCTGCATTTTCCTCCCTTTCTCTTCCCCTTGTTCGCCAGCCTCATAAACCCAACCAACTCTCCCCTCCTCACGCGATTTCCCCCTTTTTCCCTGTACATATCCCTTGCCCCGTTTTGACCTCCACCGACCAACCTCACCTCCGGTGACCATAACCCTACTTTCCTTACCCCGTAGCCAACCCACAGAACCCTAATCTACCTTCTAAAACCTATAAATACCCTCGTAACCTACCTTGTATCGAGCCTTTAACTCCTACCTAGAATTTCCGGTCCTTGGCACCGACGCCCCTTTAGACGCCTCTTCCACCACCTCCGGCCAACTCTGCCACCCATTCCACCTACCAAACTCTTCCTTGCACCTCCATCTAGCTAACAAAACCATCCATCACCCTCGATTATTCCTGCACAAGTCTCCCCGACTGTGCAAACTTTCCTTCCCGATCAAACCTTTCTTCCACCTCAGCCGCATTTCAAACCACCCTTATCCACCCTTTCCGCCGCTGCCATTGCTTCTTTCACCTTCTAAAATGTTCTGCAGATCACCTTCTACCTTCCCCTACCTCTCTTTACCTCTTTCTCCCTCTCCTCCTATCTCTTTCTTCTTCTCCTCCATTTGGCCACCACCCATCGCCGCTGTGCGCCGCCACCTTTGGCTGCGCCACCACCTCTATTCTGTCCCCCTCCTTTTGGGAAACCCTAAACATCCCAACTCCCACCTTAATTCTCCTTAGCTTTTTCCCAGCATGCAACTTTTCCTCTTTTCTTCTCTTTTTCCGGCCACCGTCAGTGCCGCCTATCCCCACCAGCCTAAGGTTGAACCCTAGACCCTATAGATCCTTCTCCCTATTTTTATAGGCCTTAATTTAATTTATTTCATTTATTTGGATATAAATACTATTATTATTATTATTAATATTTATATTTCTAATATGTATTATTGTTTTTATTAGTATTAATGTTTTGATTATTATTTCTGTTGAGGGCTGAAGCCCTATTGTATTTTTAATTCAATTTTATTATTCTTCTTCTTTTTATTTCTATTATTAGTATTCTTACTATTAATATGTTATTATTATTATAATTATTATTTTTATTATTACTGTTTCGAAATACTATTAATATTATTCCATTATTAATATTACAACTACTTTACTATTAGTTTTGCTATTATCATTATTATTATTATTGTTATTGTTATTATTATTATTATTACCAAATTTGGTTATTTATATTAGTATTATTTCGGTAAAGGGGCTAAAGCATTTATTTTACTTTATTTTTTTTATAATTTCCTTATTATTATTATTATTATTATTGTTACTATTATTATTCTTATTTATATTCTCATTGATATTATTTTTAGTATCATTATTATTATTAGGGTAAAGTATTTAACCCTATATCATCAACTTTTTATAATATTTCTATTATTTCTATATCTTTAGCAAATTTAGAATTTTATTAATGTTATTTTTATTAGTATGTTATTATTTGGTCAAAGCCCTAAGGAGGCGTAGGAGCGTGCTCCAAGACCGGTGTCGTTTCAGGTAAGGGTGTTACTAAGGCCTCTTGTGTATTTATATGCATTATGTGCTTCGCATGCTATGTATCCTATGTTTATCTTTATAAATTATGTCGTATATGGTATGATGTGGAGTTGAAGTATGTTTTTATGTATTTGCATGGCATATGTATTATGTATGTATGATGATATGTGATGTGACCTTGTAAGACATGCATGTGAGGATGTTGATGTGGTTTTGTGGGGGAAAGGATGAAAAAGGAGAATGGGGAAAGAGGTTGATCAAGGGATATGAGTTGACCTAATTATTTTAATGATTCATAAGTGGAAGAATAAAATGGAGAATTTGAGGGTTTCGTGTGGGAGAATCTGATTTATGATTTTTATGATTTTGTGTGGGAGAGTTTAATTTATGGTTTTGAATGGGAGAATCTAATTTATGGTCTGGATGATTTTGTATGGGAGAATGTAATATATGATGTTATATGGGACAATTTAATTTATGGTTTATATGGGAGATTCTAATTTATGATTTTATGTGGAAGAACCTAACTTATGGTCTTGTATGGGAGAATCTAATTTGTGGTTATGAATGGGAGAATCTAATCAATTTTATTATATGGACAAATCTTTGGGTTTTCTATGGTTTGAATCTAGGGTTTGGTATGGATGGATCTTTGGTTTTGTGTGGATTGAATTTAGGGTTTTATATGACAGAATCTTGGGTTTTTTATGGTGGTATTAATGGTCTCATGGTGGTATTAATGGCTGCATGATGATATTAATGATTGTATAGTGGTATTAGGGTTTGTACGGTGATATTAATGGTTGTATGGTTGTATTAGGGTTGCATGGTGGTATCAATGGTCGAATGGTGGTATTAGGGTTTGCATGGTGGTATTAGGGTTTGTATGGTGGTATTAATGGTTGTATAGTGGTATTAGGGTTTACATGGTGGTATTAATAATTGCACGAGGATATTTATGGTTCTATGGAGGTATTATGGTTTGTGGCATTAGGGTTTTGCATGGGAGTTAATGATTTCATCGGATTTAGGGTTTGTATGAAAAGTTTAAGAGGTTGCATGGGATGTGTAAAGTTTGCATGGGAGTGAAATTTACGTATGAAAAGTTGATTTGAGATGTAAGGAAGGTAATGTACGTGTTGTTTGGGTGTTTGAACACTTGGGATGAAAAATAGTACGTAGAACATTATAAGGGTATGGAGGAGACTGAATTAGGGTTCGGAGTGATTAACTATGGGTTGTTGTGATTAACTAGGGTTGGAGTGGATAATTGTGGTTTGTTGTGAGTAACTAAGGTGTGGAGTGGCTGATTATGGTTGTTATGGTTAAATAGGGTTTGGAGTGGTTAACTATGG
Organism: Tamarix chinensis; assembly: GCA_030549775.1. Lineage (NCBI taxonomy): Eukaryota > Viridiplantae > Streptophyta > Magnoliopsida > Caryophyllales > Tamaricaceae > Tamarix > Tamarix chinensis. The sequence continues at coordinate 55,253,898 of CM060177.1, read as the reverse complement.
TTGTTGTGGTTAATTAGGGTTTGTTGTGGCTGCTTAGTGTTTTCGTGTATCACGCGTATTTAGTGATTAAAGTGTAATTATGATTGTGAAATTTATGATTTGTGATGTGTGAAGTGTAAAGGGAATGATTCATGTATGTCCAGAATGGAAGATTCTGAATAAGATACTTAAAACATTAATAATCTAAAGTGGAAGATCGTTGAGACGGGACCAACCGATCCACCGGTTCAGAATAGTGGTTAGGGTTTTTACCCTATGTGCGACCGATCCACCGGTTATAATAGTGGTTAGGACATGATGTCCTATGTGTGACCGATCCAGCGATTATAATAGTGGGGGTTCCCGAGCTCAACAAACACAAACCCAAGTTTTGCTAAAATGTCTAAAAGATACTAACTACTTACAGTGGAACACCATGCAAGCCGGGGCCAACCGATCCACCGGTTAGGAATAGTGGTTAGGACGCGTAGTCCTATGTGTTTCCGGTCCACCAGCTATAATAGTGGGGGCTTCTGTACTCACATGGATTTGATAAAAAGTATGGTGTGAATCGACTCCTAATCAGAGATTAATTAAGTAATTGAATTTGATTATATTTGGGTCTTTGTACTTTTACCTAGATGGTCGTATGCAATTATGATATCATGCTGGTGATTATGCTTTTTAATTATTCTACATTACTTATGTGCTTATATGTTGGCCTTAGTGCTTGGTTACCTTACTCAGTACGTAGCGTACTGATCACCCTTTTCATGGGTGCTGCTCAATCCCATGAGTAGTAGGCCCTTCTGATTTGTGCAGGTGGGCGAGACATCAGTCGAGGCTAAGTGTTGAGCATGTGTGGCTCAAAGTTTGAGAGAGTTGTGGCCATATTTCAACATTTATGTGATTCTATTTCCTTTTATTATTTCCATTGTATCGGATTTATCCTCTTTGATTTATTACCTTGTATTGAGTATTTATCCTCTTTGATTTCACACTCTGATTTCTATCTTATTATGGTTTATAAACGTTTATGCGTACTCTAATTTTTAACGTATGATCTTTTGAGTTCTTTTATGAATTGTTGGTTGAGTTTAATGTAAATATTTTCTTAGCCTTAGCACTTGGTACCGAAACGGTCGGAGAGAACCGGTTTGGTACTAAGTGTGGCGCTAACATTCTCAGAATTCATAGGTTTTAAGTATTTCTATTTTAATTACTTCCGCAAAAAAAAAGTAGTGAATTTTGGGGTGTTACAATGCGCTACGTAATAAGCAAGGTAACAATGCTACTGAGTCAGGTATATAGATAGAAATCATTTATTCATAACAGGTGATAAGTGCACATACAATTTATGAAAGATCTCATAAGGTAAACACTAATCTAGGCTTCTTTATTAGATATAACCATTTTTAGTATATTATTTACATTGAGTTTAGGGACCCAAGTATTATTAAATTGGTGGAAGGGTCTAAAGAAACATATTAGGGACAGAGCAACTAAGCCACTATTATCATCCAGTGGAAGGTCTAAAAATATCACCTTCTTAGAGAAAATACTCCTGATCCACTATTATCATCTATTGCAAAGGATATTAAAACACAACTTGGTTCTTGCTCATGTACTCTTTCAAAATAAATCATTAGTATTTTGTTCATTAGGTTGCTCAATTCATATTCTTATTTACAATGATCATGGGCCCCACTATTCTTAATCTGATGGAACATATTGAAAAATCTTCTCATTTATCACACACTTAAGCCACTATTATCATCCAATGGAACAGATCAGAAAACATCACCTTCTCACTGCAAAATGCTCTTGATCCATTATTGTCATCCAGTGGAACGGATATAAAAACATCACCTATACTTGAATCACATAAAATTTCACATTAAATGAATAATATATTATTCATGATTGATTCATAGGTACATAACATATTAAAATATGTCAACACATCACACTGGTCATAAGGTTGTTCTCCAGAGTTAAGATCCTTATTTTCCAAAACTCTAATTTCACAATTTAGGCAAAACTTCTACCATACTGATCTTTTAACCACCAAATTTAGTATATATTCCTCAATTGTTATTATTAATAACATATCTTAATTTCAAGTTCTAACTCCTACATCTTACATGTGCAATAATAGTCCTATATCAAAAGTTACTATTATTAGGGCTCATAAACCCTAGTTTCACAATTCTATTATAACATATCATGAAGAGCTCAAAAACTTACCTTATTTGATATAGACTCCCAAAACACTAATATTAACATCATATTTGATTTTCATGCACTAACTCTACCATTTCACACATGTGATAATAGTTTCTTTGGTTTAAGGTTACTATTCCCAAATCAACCCAATTTCATACTTATTTAAACTTAGTTCCTTCAAAAATACTACAAACATTTCATATAGATTACTTAGCACATTTTAGATGATATAAAACATAGAATACAGTGATTCCTATATTTATCCCATGATAACCAAAATGTCCTCATCGGTAAAATAACTCTTATTTAATGCTACTCTTTTGTGTTTAGGAATATAATTTCCATAATCCACATTTTTCTCCAAAGACCTGGCCATAATCATTTCATATTCATAATACCATAATTAAAACCCATGATAAAACCATATTTCACGTTCAAGGCTTTTCCACATAAAATAATAGTATCACATAAACTTTACCTACTCTTTTCCTCTTATATAATACCAACCATATATCATAGTTTCAACAATCATGTATTATTTCACATAATAACAATAACACGGTAAAAAAAATAAAATAATGTATAGCATTTAGAAATCAAAACCCCTAGAATACGATAAATATCCTTACTAAAATTACTATGGTCTCTAAGCTTAAAAAACTTATTTTTCCTCCTCTAGTACCATGGGAAATCACCTAATAAAAGCATAATGTAACATCATTAGGATTAAACCCCTAATTAAGGAAATTATTAAGGAAATATAAGGATAAAGGGTGGAAAAAAAACCTAACCAAATAAGGATATTGTTTGGGATGAAGTTACATAACCAAGGAGAGGAAAGTAGAGGAGAAGGATTCGACCAAAGTTGCTAAAGTGAAGGGGAGACTTTGCAAAAGATGCCAAAGGGAAGGCGGGGGAGCTTTAGTAAAAGTTGAAAAAGGGGAAAAGTTTAGAGTCTTGGGGGAAAATGGTAGAGCAAGGAAAGAGAAGAAAGAAAAATGGTAGTGGTGAAGTTAGTTGAAGGTGAGGGTGTTGTCTTAGATATGTCTGAAAGAAGGGGGTAGGATCGGTGGTTTTACTCAATTATTCGAGGTAGATTATGGAGAAGGTATTCAATGTTAAGGGGAAATGGTATAGGTGGTTGGTGCTTGTGTTTGGTTTAGCTAGGCGGTAGGGTGATTTTCGGCCATTTTGGAGATGAAAAAGAGTTGGTGAAGGTAGGAAGAGGATGGTGGTTTTTTTGCAGAGAACAAAAGAACAAGAGAGAGAGATATATATATGGTAGCATTTAATGTGGAGTATGTTTTTGTATATATATACTTCAGAGACGATGAAGGAGATGACTAAAATTGTGAACCCCAATCATCATGCACAGGAGGTGGGACTAGGGGATGGTCATGCAGGTGGTAGGGAATGTGGCAAGTGTGAGCCTTATCTATGAAAAATATTCTATGGAGAAGAAGGGCAATAAATGAGAAGGAAAGGGAATCAATTGAGAGGTAAGAAAGAAAAAGAAAAGGAGGAAAAATAATAGGGTTTAGTGATTTTAGGTCTTTTTTTTATAACATGATCAGTGCAATTTAGGTTAGAATAATAGGGTATATTAATTATCAATAATGCAGAATCATGTTAAATTCTAGAGTTAGAAAATTTGGGTAAGGTGGAAATATTTATTTCTTAAGATTAGGATTAGGTTAAAATATTAATTACTCAGAATTTTGGTTAGCTAAACCTTCAGGGTATTACTTCACTACCACACTTACAAGAGATATCGTCCCTAAAGTCAAGAAGTCAAGGTTAGGGATGACTTTGACACATATTTTGCACATGTTATTTATCATATTACATTTGGTTGGTTTTCTTATCCTTGAATATCAAATGGAATGGGTAGTAAGAAAATATCCTATGTTGGGTGTTGTAGCAAGACCCAAATTTCTTATAGGTGTGTTTTTGGTAATTTTACTTCTAAAATGTTTTGAAATGAAATTTTTTGGTGGTAAAAAAGAGAGGTGTTACACTAGAAGACTCTAAAAATCATTAATATTTCAAAATTCTACAATAATGTAGAGTCTCAAAAAGATGGAAGGCCTAAAGTGGCTCGAAAGTATCATAGAAAGGCAAAACTACAAGAAAAGGCAAGAAAATTATAACAAAATTTTCAAACAACTATGCTAAGGATACTTATATTTCAAGAGATGCAACCAAATTTATACAATAGAGTATTTTTTTTCACAAAAAATAAGAACATGAAAAAATTTGGATTTTACAATATGGGGAATTACGTCACAAACCCTTTTAAAAAACATATTATACCCGAAGTTATGGCAGCTAGAATGGAAATAATAGGAAAGGGAGAAAGATGAGATCTCTATATTAGGGAATCCTGATCACTACCTCTCCTAAAGCGATGAACTCTTATAAATACAACTAAATGAACAAATTTGAGTAGGTTGATCTCATCTCTTTCTCTTTTTCCCAAGTAGCCTCCTTCATTCCATGATGTGTCCACAAAACCTTAACCATCAATATAACATTCAAACGGGTTTTGTATGTCTTGGTGTTGAGAATTTGAATGGTTCATTCTTTGTATGTCAATTATAAATATAGTAAAATCATATTGGGTTGAATGATGTGTGTTGCATGTACCATGTATTTTATCAATTGAGAGATACAGAAAAAATTATGCATATGTGACAACTTCCTTGGTTGCATAATATGATATGCCACTTATCCAACTCATTCCAAAATCTCTTATGGACCAATGTATCTTGGATTGAGCTTACCTCATTTATAAAATCATTGAATACATTTCATGGGGGAAAATATTATAAAAAAAGCTTATCTTCTACTTTATATTCATTAGTCCTTCTTCACATGTTTGCATAGCTTATACATCTATCTTAAGTAATTCTCATCCAATCCTATGCCAATTGTTATTTTTTTTTGGAAATTTCCTTAAACATTTTTTACCTTAACATAATTGATTAACTAAAGTTGCTCGAAGGGATTATGACACTTTTAACTATACAGTGCTTTAGTTAGTGCAAATCCTATACTTGCATGATAGTTATTATTTTAGGAAAACTCAATCAGTCCTAAGTAGTCATCCCAAGTTCGTTGGAAATCCATAACATATTCTGTCAACATATCATCTAAATTTTGAATATTTCACTTAGTCTACCGATCTCTAATAAGATGACATGTGATTTTAATTTTAAGTTGTCTCCCAAAATCCTCTTATAATTCTACCAAAATTTTGAATGAAGCTTTAATCCCTAATAGACATAGTGTTCTAAGGCATTGCATGAAATCTTACCACATAATTCATATGTGCATAGGTTAATTGTTGCATAATCCATGTTCTCTTTATCAAAACAAATAATGCATACTCAGTTAATCAACCTCTGAGAACCTAAATACAATCTTAACCTTTGTGATTCTAAGGTAGTCCCCAAACAAAATCCATCAAATCTGTATCCCAATTCCATTCACAAACCTCTAGTGGCTTCACTAGTTTGGTTTGTCTTTTATGATCAATATTCACCATCTAATAAGTATGACACTTATCAACATAATATATGACTTCTCTATTCATACTTAGACACTATTATATCTATCTCCAATTGTAACACCCCCAAATTTAGCTCCTGAAATTTTTTTTTGAAAGAAATAAGCGGAAGCTAGGAGAGAATTTGGGAGATGTTACCGCCACATCTAACATAAGATAAATGTCAATCATCTATCTCATGTTAGATGCAAGGCTAAAACCTGTCAAACAATTAAATCCGAATTTTAAAAGCATGACAGCGTTACGAGAAATTAAAAGTCAATTACAAAACCCTTGGAAATTTAAATACAACACTTTAACTTTCAAAGATGAATACAATTAAACAAAACAAATCCCGAAGGATAATTATCCGGACCGCCTACTCACTCAAGTCAAGCCTTCCACCCCCAATTTAGTAACCGATCAAAACCTGCATCAAAGGTCTGCTCCCCACCATCGGTGGATCATCACAAGACCCATTCAACCAGTGTAGTATCAGTACGGGTCCAATACTGAGTAAGTCTCACTACCCTATCTTATGGGAGAGACGTAAACTGTAAAATCAAGTACATATTAAATTATGACACAATATACGGATACAATATCAGACATACTCACAACCCACAACATGACTCTTGTCCTACACCTGTAGTAACATATGAAACATATGTAACATCCCATTTAAACATATAAGCATGGTATAACCGAAATATAAAGTGGCACATGCGCCTCAAGTAGGAATAATCCATATTATTGGAAACTCAACGCGTGACATACTCACGTAAGCAGCATGTAGTAATACAGATTATAAAAGCTGACCATAGTCCAATTAGACTTATTTGCTTTGAATCTTTATTAAAAGTAGTCATTTCACACCATAGTCTTTATCAATCCACGTGAGTGCGGGAACCCCACTATTATAGCCGGTGGACCGGAATATATAAACTCAGGGCAGAACGCTCCTGACCATTATTATTCGCCGGTGGACCGGTCTCCAGGGCAGAACGCTCCTGGCCACTATTATTTGCCGGTGGACCGGTCTGGCCCCGACTCGTATGGTGTTTCACTGTAAGTGCTTGTGACTCATTCTTTATTCTCATCAATAATATATTCATTCCACACATATTCTTTAATAGTCCATGTGAGTGCGGGAACCCCACTATTATAGCCGGTGGACCGGAAAGTATACACTCAGCGCAGAACGCTCCTGACCACTATTATTTGTCGGTGGACCGGTCTCCAGGGCAAAATGCTCCTGGCCACTATTATTTGCCGGTGGACCGGTCTGGCCCCGACTCACACGGTGTTCCACTGTAAGTATTTAGTATCTTTCCCATGTCTTATAAATTTTACGTTTGGGTTGCTGAGCACGGAAACCCCCACTATTATAGCCGGTGGACCGGAAATCATACAAGGCAAAACGCTCCTGACCACTATTGTTCGCCGGTGGCACGGTCTCTAGGGCACCCCGGCTCCTGGCCACTATTATTCGCCGGTGGACCGGTCTGGGCCCGGCTCAGCATCTTCCTCTTTAAGTGATTAGTATCTTAACGTATCTTATTCGGAAGTGTTTTACCCTTGACATGCATGGCTAACTATATCTACACTTATCCTCCCAGGAGGGCCCGTCCCATATCTTGGAACTCGTGCATCCCTTATCACACCGTGATATCAATTTCTCTCTATACTCACACATAATAAAAACTAACCCTTAAGGGTGTGGGTGAAGGCCCAACACCTCGTGACATCAGACTCCACCCGTCATTAGCCTCGAGGGTTTCCCTTGAAACCCTAATAGGACCTATGTGGCCCAACTTCCTCTTATTTCACTACCATTAATTTATTTATCCTCAACACCTCGTCTCATTTAGTTCCAATCCCAAATCATATCGCTCTACCCATCGATTCCACCTGTGACTCTAAAATCCTAGTTGGCCACTTCAACCCTAGTACCTTTCTTTTTCCACAAGTAAGCTCTCCTTTTCACCCAATATTTCTTCTCTCCCAAAACACCCATAATCATTCCTCATAACATAAACTCTCACTCTCAACCCGCACCTCACTCACCGTTAATCATGTTTACTTCCGCCTTTTCCATGTTACTAATTCTTCCCAAAACCCTAATCGGGTCCCTTATACTCCCTTTTAGCAACTCACTTCCCAAATATTTCTTTTTGCCCTTTTATCTCCATGTCATAATAATAATAATAATAATAATAATCGTCCTAGCATGCATGTCCTAGAGGGTTACATCATATCACAGCACATCATAATTACCACATATGGACATCACATTCATGTTGTAAGAAAACACATACCACATACCTTAACTCGAAGTTGCGCTACGCATAAAACACATTAAGGACAACTATGCGGTACACAACCGGACATGGTATATATACAAAACATCTAAGGCATGCAAGTCACATAACACATAGGGACCTTAGCCACATCCTTACGAAATACCCATAAGTAGAGGTAAGTAGAGCACTTACCTGGATCCGAAGCTAGCTTAGCGAGATAAAAGGGAGAGAGATCACTAGCTCGTGGATCCACGAGAAAGCTTTCCTAGATCCGATAGAAATTGAAAACTAAATTAGAAATTATCCTATCAATCAATAATCCACGTATTCTAATTAAATAAACACAAACGACACAAACGATCTTTCTTAGAAAACGTGTCAAAAATTAAAACTTAAAAGCATAGCTCTATTAAAATTTAAGGTTAAAACTAAATCAAAACGGATTAATACAATTATCACTTGGGACATTTCAACTTAATTTGGAAAGCCCGAGAAAGAATAATCGATCATAAGTTAATTTATCGAAAATAACTTATTTATTAGGTTTTACAACTAATTAGGTAACCTAACCATTTACATAGAACCAAATCCAAACCGATTAGGTTAAAACCGAATTTAAATGATTTAAAACCCAAAGATAGAATTCGATTAGATAAAATACACATAGCAAAATCAATTTTATAAAATCATCCTAGAAAATTAGGGTTTTTAATACTTAAACCACAAATCGGCCAAATCACTTTGATTACCTCTAATTGATAGTTTTAAAACACAATTAAACTAATTTAGACAAATCTAGACAATCAAATTCAACAAACGATCTTCTGATAAATCAATTCCAGATGATCAATTTTCAAAATTAGGGTTTTAAAGTCCACGACATAAACGCAGGTAATTCAAATCGATTAATTCTAATTAAAGGTATTATAATACAATTAGGCTCATTTCAACTACTTTTATAAATTTAATTTTAGCAAAACAACTATACAAATAACCAATCTCTTAATCTCACTTAGAATCTAGGGTTTTAGGCCCGAAGATGCAATTCGGTAAAATTATATAAATTTAATCAAATTGAATGTTTAGAAATGCAATTAAACACATTTTATAACATATCAAATAATCAATTGATCAAAACCAATAGAAGAAATACCTAATTTAGCACAGTTAGGGTTTTTGGGCCCGGAACGCAATTCCAATCAATTCTTACCAAAACATATAAATTGACGGTTCGGAAATGTAATTAAATATATTCTAATGCAATTTATATAGTCAATTGAATAGAATAACCCGATTACACAATCCAATTTAAACCCGCGGGAGTTTTGACCTAAAAATCCAATTTTGATCAATTACTCACAATTTTCCCAAATCAACACTTCCGATATAAAATTAAATACATTTTAAACGATATTATAAAATCAATTGAGCGAAACGGCTCAATTATACGATCCAATTTCATTACACCCAAAATTTGACCTAGGAATCAAATTCCGATAAAACCTGCATAAATTTCTCAAATTGATGGTTCCAAAATGAAATTGGGTACATTTTAAAACATATTGTATAATTAATTTATCCAAAACCGCAAACACGAGCGAATCCGAAAAATTTGGGCATAACCCGGCCAAAAATCCAATTTTTCCGAAATCTCAATATAACAATACAATTAACCTATCCAAATCATTCTTACAGCACATATATACACAATCAAACAATCAATTTAGCTTTTTATAAGCTAATTCACATTCAATTAATCAAATCTAAATTAGGGTTTTTCAGAAAATTATACCCAACGAAAATTAATGAATCGGGACAAGGGAAGGCCGGAGAAGCTTCGTCGGAGGACGGAGACGGATCGTCGGTGGTCAGCGAGGCTCGCCGGAGCCGGACGGTGGCGGCACAGCCTGCGCGGTTGCTGCTGCTGGGCGTGGCCGTTTCGGTCGCTGTTGCGGCTGCTGCTGTTGTGGCTGCTGTGCGGCGTCGCCAGCGGTGGTCGGCCGTGGCCAGCGAAGGAAGAGGGAGGAGCTAGGGAGAAGAAGAGAGGTGGCTAGGGCTTCGGGACAGGGGCAAGGCGCAGGGCCAGGGAGAAGGGAGCCGGGACTGGGAAAGATAAGGAAAAGAGAGAAGGGGGGTCGGGGGGTCCCGACGGGTTTGGGCTTCTTTTTTTTTTTTTTTTGAAATCACATGTAAAATAAAAGACCAAATATTTAAAAATTATTATCGGAAGACTTTATCTAAAATTTATTAAACGAAAATTATTTTCGAAACGATCAGAACACTTAAAATAAATAAAAAGGCTATATAAAGAATTTCATAAACATTTTCGGAATAATTTACTAATGAACATAAAAATTTATATTATTTACGGAAATACATCATAAGACCCCGAAATAATATTAAAAAACATATAATAAAATATTTAAGTCAAATTCTAATAAACCGAGACTAATTTTAATAACTTCTGAAATCGGGTTTTTTTTCCGTAAACTGAAAAGCGTAAAACAGAAGAAAATTAATTTCAAAAAGAAATTATTAAATAAGTTCCGAAAATATTTTTAATTTAAACTTCCCAAAAATATTAACGATTTCTAGAATCGAATAAATTTAAAGTCGTAAATATTTTCTACAGGTAAAATCATTAAAATAAATTTAACTATTTAAACAGAAATTCTATAACTTAAATAATATATTTCGTTAACGAAATATAACTTCAAAACAAAGCCGTAATCACACGACGAAGTTATAATCGAAAAAGAATTTAAAATATTACAAATTAAAATATGAGAAAGAACGGGAATATATATTTTTAACCGAGACTCGAACTCATAAGAATATAATAAAATCATTGTCGTTAATGAATTTATCTAGAATGGTTCGCAACGACAACGATTAATTAAATTCAAATATGAATTCGAAATCGTCGATAAATTCATAAAATGAATCAAAATTAAAATAATTAAATATTTGCATCAAATTACGTTAATCAAATAATTAAACTTAATAATTTGGATTTTAAAAATACGGGGTATTACACCAATCATTGTGCAAATTATCTCCTCCAAGGATAATGGACTAATACATATAATGACCTTATTCTATAAGCCTAATTTTAAGATCACTACAAGTTAAAAAGTTACGTATGGAAACTGATGCTACCACAATAAAAATATAAACCCTTTTACCTATAAATTTTGATATAACTCTACTAATTCTCTCAAGATTCATATCCCTTAACACAATTATTCATATATCTTCAAAAATAATTGGTATGATTGTTAAACCACACAACCTTAACTCTTATCCTTTATGCAAATCTAACTCAATCTCCATCTTGGGTAGATCTTGAACAATTCAATCTACTACCACCATCATGATTAAGGAATGCGGCATAATTTTACTTATTGCATCAAATATAATGTTAGCTTTATCCTCATGGTAAACCAACTCCAAGTATGTAATACCCCAAAAGTTAAGCTAACCCTACTTTTGAGTAATAAATATTCTAACCTAATTCTGATATCAGAAAATAAATATTTCTACCTTTCCCTAATTCTCTAACAATAGAATTTAACATGATTCTAAATTATAGATAATTAATCTACCCTATTATCTTAACCTATATTACATTGATCTTGTTATAACAAAAACCTAAAAATTACTAAACCCTATTCTTTTTCCTCTTTTTCTTTTTCTCTCTTCCCTTTCAGCTAATTCCCCCTCCTTCTCCTTTCCCCACATCTCTTGCTTAGATCATTAAGTACATATAATGGTCACATGTACCGCATTCCCTACCAATTGTGTGATCATCCCCTACTCCTATCAGCTTCCACCTCTTACGCATGAGGGTTGGGAATCACAAATTTTCTCATCTCACTTACCATCTCTGTAGGATATATATACATACACATACTCCATATTAAATGCTCTTATATATATATATCTCTCTCTCACTCTTTTTTTTCTACAACCAAACCACCATCCACTTCCCTCCTTCACCACCTCCTTCTATCACTAAAATTTCTCTCGCTCCTCAGAAGCCCACAGGGACGGAGTTAATGCTCCCACATCCATAGCATGAGTAGTTAAAGTGAATGATTTGAAATTCGATTTATTCCCAAAATCAACCCCATTGATGAGCTCAACTAAGGCATGAACACAAACACCAGCAACCTTTTCCATATCCTCTCCCTCTAATTAGCCACCTTTGCCACAACCTAACTGTAAGAACCATCTAAAATAATTGATCCTACCCTCGTTCATTCAGCCATTTCCACCACAACACCCTCACCTTTGACAAACTTTACCACTCCCCTTTTTCTTTCTTTCGTTTCCATGCTCCATCATTTTCCCCTATAGCCTAAGCCTTTCCTCTTTAGAAGCTTTAGCCAAAGATCCCCCATGATCCTTTTTGCAGCTTTGGCCAAAAATCCCCTATTCACTTTCAAAACTTTGGTCAAATCTACCTCCTCTACTATCCTCTCCTTAGTTAGGTAACTTTTTTTCCAAACAATACTCTTATTTAGTTAGTTTTTTATTCCTCCCTTTATCCTTATATTTCCTTAAGCATATCCTTACGTAGGTTTTTTTAATCCTAATGATTTTTTAGTATGCTTTTATTAGATGATTTCCCTATGATCCTAGAAGAGCCAAAGTAAGTTTTCTAAGCTTAGAGACTAGAGTCGTTTTAGTAAGGATATATATCATAGTCTAGGATTTTTTATTTCTAAGTTATATACATGATTTTATGTTACACCATGTTATTATGATTATCTTAAATAATACATGACTATTGACTTTATGATATATGGGTAGTATTATATGATAGAAAAGGAGTACATAAAGTTCATGTGATAATGTTATCTTATGTGGGTAAGCCTTTAGTGTGAAATATGGTTGTATCATGGGTTTTAATTAATGCATGATGAATGTGAAATGAATATGGCAAGTTGTTTATAGAAAATTATGGATCATGGAAATAATATTACTAAACATAAAATATTCATATAAAATCAAGGTTATTTTACTGATAAGGGTGTTTTGGTCCATGTGGGTTAAATATAGGAATAACGGTATTCTAGTGTGTTATATCATCCAAAATTTTCTAAATAGTCTATATTAAGTGTTTGGATTCATTATGAATGACTTAAGTTTAAATAAGTAACTATAAATGAAAAGGTTGTTATCACATGTGTGAAACATTATAGCTAGACCACGAAACCTGAATATGGTGCTAATATCAGTTTATAGGGAATGTATATTAAATATTGTAAGTGTTTTATCTTTACATGATAAGTTATGAAAAAATTATGAAACTAGGGTTTGAAAGCCCTTAAAATAGTAACTTTTGGTGTTAGGCTATTATCGTATGCGTAAGATACAGGTGTTAGACCTTTAATATCAGATATGTTATTAATAATATTAAATTATGTATATATACAAAATTTGGTGGCTAAATGATCAATATGGAATAAATTATTCCTAAATTATAAACTTAGGGTTTTGAGAAATAAGGATCTTAACTTTGGAGAAGAACCATATGACTTTCATGATGTGCTGACTTATTTTAATGTGTTATGTACATGTGAATCTATCATGAATAAGAAATTAATCATTTAAAGTAAAATTTCACCTGGTTTGGGATAAGGTAATGTTTTTATATCCATTCCATCAGATGATAATAGTGGCTCATAAGCATTTTAACCAGAGAAGGTGGTGTTTTCAGATCCATTTCAGTGGATAATAATAGTTGATCAGGTGTGTTATAAATGAGAAGGTGCTTCAATCTGTTCTAGATTAAGAAGAGTGGGATCCATGCTCATCATGAATAAGACTATGAATTTAGTAACCTAACAGACAAAACACTTATGATTTATTGTGAAAGAGTACGTGAGTCAGGATCTAGGTAATGCTTTTATATTCATTCCACTTGATGATAATAGTCACTTAAGAGCATTTTCCCTGAGAAGGTGATGTTTTCATAACCATTTCATCGGATGATAATAGTGGCTCAAATGTGTTGTCCCTATGATAATGCTTCAGACCATTCCACCAATTTAAAAATAGGAGGTCCTTGAAATCAACTTAAATAAAAGAATGAAAATGGTTATATATAATACATAGTCTTGGATCTATATTTACTTTATTAGACCATTCATAAATTGTATGTGCACTTATCACCTGTTATGAATGCATGATTTTTATCTATGTCTCAAACTCGATAGTATTGTTACCTTACTTAGTACGTAGCGTACTGACAATCCTTTTCATGGGTGCTACTCTTTCCCATGAGTAGAAGACCTTGATGCTTTTGTATAAATCTTCGATAACCGGCTAGACGATTTTGCTGTTTTTGATGCAATGTGTGGGGAGGAGTGACTTTTATCTCCAAACTCATATTTCTATTTATAAAAGCTTCTCTCATTGCTAATTACCTAATTTACTATGAATGGTTTTAGTCATTTGATTGATGTAAGGGTGGTTTAGTATACAAGACTTATGTTAGTACCCATATTTTATCTATATGCTTTTGTTGTAAATCAAAATATTTCTGTAGTAAAAAATGGGGTGCTACATAATGGTATCAAAGCTTTTAGTTTCGATTACCAAATTTTGTAATTTAGTTTTCAAATGATTCCTAATCTGATTAATTAGTTTATTTTATATTTTTAGAAAAACTCAAATCTTCAAAAACCTTGATTAACTTATGAGGAATAGAGAATAGATAGGCTAGTCATCCTTTGAATGTTATTATGTGTATAATGTGTTAGTAAGGTAACAATAATTTTCCTAACATGTTTTCTATCTTATAGCTAGTTTTCATGGCACTTAATGGTTGTGTTGGTCTTTTGGAAGAGACCTTTGAGAAGTTCATCAAGTTTGTTCGATTCCCTCCTCAACGTTAACCACCACCATCAACTCTACATTACACACAGGAGGGTATTGAAGAAGACTGACTTTGGAAGGTTATGGGACATCACACCCCAACCAACACTAGTGACGAAGACCTAATCATTCTGGAGGGATGGATATGGGACATGGATAGGATTTTTGAGGTATTTGACTACCCTCCTACTTTGAAGGCAAGCATTATAGCTTTCTTTTTGTGAGGAGTTACCGACACTTGGTGGGTAGGTCATTATGCTCTAGACTGGCTATAGATGTCTTGTGAGGACTTTAAGCTTAATAATTGTGATCAGATTTTCCCTGAGAGTTTTAAGAGGGATAACTTGAAGGAGTTCATGCAACTAACTTAGGGGAGCATGACTGTGAGGTAATACCACAACCAATATACAAAGTTAATGATGTTCATATCGAGGATTTCATTTAGTGAGTTGACTATGGTCTACTAGTTTTAGAAGGGGCTCCACTTTAGCATCTAAAGGATGATGGGTATCATGGCTTTCCAAGAGACAGTGTGTATCACAACTACAATGGTTCATGAGGAGGCTTCCATTTTAGGCAAGAGGAAGATAGAGACTTAGAGTTATGGAGACAAAGCCTAGTACTAGGGAGGCAGACCGCTAGGATTTCAGCAACATGGTTAGATATAGCCTCAAGGAGGTTAGTTTTGACATGAGGGTTAGGCAAGTAGTTAGAGTAGATTTTCGAGTAAGCTACAGGACTTCTTATCTTGTTTCTATGGCCAAGATCATCCAGGGAAAGGCTATTGGGAAACTCTAATTCAATATAGCATGTCTAGTAAGAGGGCCCACTTGTTATGTGAGTGTCATTATTAGTAAGGCCACTATAAGTAGTAGGGATTGCTAATACCATGATAGTAGGCCTTTCAGTAGTGACCCTACTAGTAATAGTAGTAGAAGGCAGTTACCTCAACCAGTGGTCAACCTAGGGAGGTCAAGGGGATATTGTAGAGGCCTCGCCCATTTTCTCAAGGAGGAGGTTAGACTCAGGGTTTTAAAGGGTATCATGGAGGATACCAAGGAGAATGGTTAGGTGGATGCCCAAATGTCATCAACATGGTAAAGGCTAATAAGCAGTTGGATATGGTCACTAGTATGCTCTGCATTCTCTCTTTTTTAGTGTATGTGTTGTTTGAGTCAGGGGCTTCTTTGTCATTTGTTTCTTATACTTTTATTACTAGAGTTTCTTTGTCTCCATCGTCTTCTGTAACTTTACCTGTGAAATTACCTTATAGGGATATATTGGACTCTACTAGGCTCTACTCAAATGTGGCCTTAGACATAGATAGGGTAGATTTACTAGTAGATCTAGTTGAGATGGAAATTTAGGATTTCAACATTATCCTTGGAATATACATGTTTGGGAGATGCAAGGTAGTGATAGACTACAACCAGAAGTGAGTCGTATTGCGGGAGCCTTAGGGTGCTAGGGTCTTTTACTAGAGATGCAAGCGTATACCTATGACAAAAGTCGTATCTACATGTATGCTATATTCTTTGGTGTAGAGAGGTTACCCGATGTATTTGTGTAGGGTTCAAGAGGCAGTGTCAACATTGGATGATATTTTGGTTGTTTGGGAGTTTTTAGCCATTTTCCCAAGGATATTCCAGGTATGTTGCTGCTGCATGAGATAGATTTTACTATTGAGTTGATATTGCATGATGGGCCTATTTTGAAGTTGCCCTATCATATGGCGCTGGTAGAGTTGAAAAATTGGTTGGAGGTTCTAATGGCCCATCAATACATTCATCTGAGTGTGTCACCATGGGGATCGCCAATTTTGTTTGTGATGGGAATGTTCTTCTATGCATCAATTATTAGGGTTTGAATCAGCTGACGGTGAAGAAGTGCTATATGATCTAAGGATTAATGGCATGTTTGATCACCTTTGGGGTTCTTAGATCTTCTCAAAGATCAACTTGAGGTCCGAATATCATCACAAACATGGCCTTTAGGATACAGTATAGGCACTACAAGTTTATAATAGTAATAATAATAATGATAGTAGTGATAGTAATATTAGTGATATAGGTAATATTAACAATAATGATAAAGTAGTAGTAGTAGTAGTTTGAAACTTAAGAATGATAATAATCATGGTCTTAATAATCATAATAATAGTAACATTAGTAATAATAGGGTCAAGGTTAATAACAACAACAACAACAACAACAACAACATAATAATAATAATAACAATAATAATAATGATGATGATGATGATGATGATGATGATGATGATGATGATGATAATACTTCAAATCTTAGTAATAGTAATGACAGGTTTCAAAATATCATGTTAATATTAGCATTAGTAATAATAGTTCCCAAATTAATAATAATAATAATAATAATAATAGTAATAATGGTTCGACTACTATTAATAATGATATTAGTAGTAATATTCTAAAGTTAGTATTAATAAGAATAATTAATAATAATAAAAGCCATAGTAGTAGTAGTGATAATTATAATAATGATGATGATGATATTAACACAAATAAAATAATTAACAACTCAATAAATTATTTTTAAATGTTAGGGAGGTTGGGGCACAACCTAGGGATGGTGGTGACAAGGCAGTGCCGGTGGGAGTGCACGACGGCGGCATCACTGGTGGAGGAGGATGAGAAGGTGGAGAAATTATTTTCTAGGCTAGAAGAGGGGGAGTAAGAGGGTGGTTGTCGTGTTGGTGGGTGCACTAGGTTGAGGGGGTTGGAATGGTGGTGGTGGCGTAGCTAAAAGGGGTGGTATAGGCGGCGGTTGGTGTGGTGGCCGAAGGTGGTCGAAGGGGAGGAAGGGAGAAGGAGAGGGATACAGAAGAAAATGAAGGTAGGGGGAGGTAGGGGAGACTCTACTAGTTGTTTTGGGCGGTAGGGGGAGTGGTGGTTGTAGCCGGGATGGTGGTGCAAGGCAGCCCAAAAGGCGGCAATGGGTGAGAATTGCTAGATCAAGGGGCCAACTTTGTACGGCTGTGGTGGCTCATGTAGGAGAAATTGAGGGTGGTGAAGGTTGTGGTTTGGTGGAGGGTGATGCAGGGAGTAGTTTGGTAGGTGGTTTGGGTGGCGGCAGAAAGTGATGATGGCTATGGTGTCGTCTGAATAGGCAGCGGCCCAAGGGAGGAAATTTTTTGGGTAGGGGAAAGGAAGGTCCATTAAGGGTCACATATGGGGTATTTATGGGCAATTGAGGGTGCAAAAGACAAAGAGGGAAGAGGACAAGAGAGCGGAAGGAGTGGTAGGTCACCGGCCGGTGATGGTAGGCCAGTATAGGCATGCAAAGTTGCAAGGCCTATTTGGTTGGGAGAGAAGAAAAGGAAGGGGAGGGCAAGTGTAAGAGGAGAGATAAGGGGTTGGTTGGGGTCAAAAAAGAAAAGGAAAGTGATAGGGAGAGAGGGGAGGTGGCAGGTTGGCATGTGGTGATGGTTAGCCGGTGTATGGGGTGGTGGTAGAGTTGAAGGTTGCATGGGAGAGGAGCAGGGAAGAAGAGGAAGAAGAAGGGTTGATCAGTCTGTCCAAAGGAAAGAATGAAAAGAAAGGGAACCGACTGGTGAGCAGTCCAAGGGAAAATAAAAGGAATGGTGGGCTAGGCCATGCCAAAGGAAAAGAGGGGGTTTTGGGCCATAAGGGGCTAGCCCAAATCAAAGGAAGAAAGGGAAAAAAAGAAAAGGAGAAAGGAGAGGAAGCAAAGAAAAGTCAAAAGAAAGGGAAAAAGAAAAAAGGAAAAATGAAAATTGGTGGGTTAGGATGTTTAGAATATTTTTGTATTTTTTGAATATTTAAAATAATAAAATTTAGTACAATAACAATTAAATTCCCTTTTTATATTAATTTAGGGTATTTTGAATACTTTTTTCCTACATTCCATTTTAATTGGCAAGACATCCAAAATTTTCTATTTAAATTATTTATTATTTTCCTCTTGATTTTACCTTGAATACTTCCACTTATTTTTAATAAAATAATTTATTTAATTATTATTTTTTAAATTCCTATTTTGCCATAATTTCCTAAATTAGGATTTTGGAGTATTTCAATCACATTATCCTCAATGTGAAATAAGAAGCACAAAAGAAAAAGGGAGAAAATATACATGGCTCAATCTGACGGAGGAGGTGGTGGAGGGTAGTGGATGATGTGATGGTGGTTGTGGTAGTGGTTGGATAGCGGTGGTGTGATGTAGTTGTGGCAGTGGAGAATTTGGTGGAGGTGCAAATAATTTTCTTGGTCAATTTCATGCCTTCACACTCAAACAAATTAACCATGGTTGCCACTCAAATTAGAATATACACGTCATTATCTACAAATCCATCAAACAAAAGCTTGTTTATAGTTATTAACTTGGGTTTCTTTCTTCACTTAGGATCATCTAGATGAATGGTGGTTTTGAGGGCCGCAACCTCACCACCTTCATACACCTTTAACCTTTTTCCATTCACTTTGAAGGGTTATTTATCAAGGCTAGTTATTTTGACTGCTCTGGATGGAAAAACTTCCGTGATTGTGAACAGTCCTGACCATCGGGGTCTAAGCTTTCTAAGGAACAATCGCAAATGATAATTATATAGGAGCACTTGCTGCCCCACTTGAAATTCTTGTTTTGTGATGCATTGATCATAAATCCTTTTCATGTGCTCCTCGTATAGCCATGCATTCTCGTATGCCTTAATCCAAAATTCATCGAGCTTGTTCAACTGAAGGAGCGTCTTCTCACTTGCAGATTGCATATCAAAGTTAAGGAGATGAGTAGCCTAAAATAATTTATGCTCAAGTTCTATAGAAGGTGACAAGATTTTCCAAAAACAAGATTGTAAGGGGACATTCTAATAGGGGTTTCAAAATTAATTTAGTATGCCCATAGAACATCGTTAAGTTTCAAGGACCAATCCTTTCTAAAGGAGTTAACCATTTTCACAAGAATTATTTTAAGCTCATGGTTTGAGGATGATACGGTTTAGCAACCTTATGGTTGACTCCATACTTACTCAAAAGAACATTAAATGCTCTATTACAAAAATATGAACCCCCATCACTTATGATAGTTTGTAGTGTTCCAAACCTTGAAAAGATATTATTTTTTAAGAATTTAGTAATGACTTTTGAAACATTTTACGGAGTGGCAATAGCCTTTACCCACTTAGATACATAGTCAAATGCCACAAGGATGTATTAATTATGTATGGATTTCGAGAATGGTCCCATAAAATCGATTCCCCAAACATCAAATAACTCCACAACAAGAATGTTTGTGAGAGGCATCTCTTGTTTTCTATAAATATTTCTAACTCTTTGGCACTTATCACAAGTCTTAGTAAAGGTGTATGTATCATAGAACAAATTAGTCCAATAGAACCCACATTGTAAAACCTTGGTGGCAGTTTTTGTGGGGCTGAAATGGCCACCACACTCTTTACTATGATAATGAGATAATATAAAATGCATTTCATGATTAGGGATGCATCTTCTAATGACATGGTTATCATAAATCCTATAGATATAAGGATCATCCCATAAATAGTACCTTAAATCATGTAAGAACTTCTTTATTTGATGAAAGGATAGATCATTGGGTAAGATTCCAATTAAAAGAAAGTTGGCAATATCAGTATACCAAGGGTGATTTGTAATCATATAGAGTGTCTCATCGGAGAATGTGTCATGAATAGGCTCAGTCCCTCGATTGACCTCATAGGTGGATGGTAGGCGAGAAAGATGATCAGCTACTTGGTTGTCACTTCCCTTCCTATCCCTAATTTCCAAGTCGAATTCTTACAACAATAGAATCCACCAAATGATTTTGGGCCTCACCTCTTATTTAATAAAAAGATACTTCAAGGCAGCGTGGTCAGTATAGACAATGATGTTATAAAGCAATAAGTAGGGACAAAACTTTTCAAAGGAGAAAACCATAGCTAGCAGTTCTTTTTTGGTGGTTGCATAATTCAATTGTGCGGAGTTCAAAGTCTTGCTAGAATAATAGATGTATGAAAAAGGTTTTCCTTACGTTGCCCCAACACTACTCCTACAACCACATTACTAGCATCACGTATTATCTCAAAAGGCAAATTCTAGTGAGGAGAAATAATAATTGTGGTATCTTTAATACCCCATTTTAATAAATCCTAATTTAAATATCTAAAACTTAAAATTTGATTAGCATATGTAATTGATCTCAAAATTATGTTAGGTTGGATGTCTCATTATTGTGGGTGAGCCTATAATTATTAAATTGTGATAATAATCTGGGCTAGGGAATTTATAATTAGAGGAAAAATAATGATAAATAACAGTAATAACAACGATAATAAGAATAATATTGATAATGATCAAAATAATAAGGATGGTAATAACAATAGTCTTATAATAATAACACTCTTAAAATAATATTGATAACAATAATTGTAAGAATAATAATATTAGTAAAAATAATAATAAAGAATGGTAGTAATAATGATGATGATGATGATGATCATCATCATAATAATAATAGTGATAATAATGGTATTAATAAAATATGGAATGGGTAGGATTCTTCCTTAGTATTTAATATACTCTTAAAATTCTAATGCTATTTATTATACTTGTTAACTAATTATTAACCTAAGATCCATCATTATTGCACCCCTAAACCTACCCTCCTCTCGGCATGCAACTTCCTCTCCTTCCCCATGCACGACGCTTCCCCATGCACCACCACTTGCACACTCCAGCCAGCCAACCATTCGACTTCCCTTCCTCTTCCCCATTCATCCACACACATCTCACTGCCAACCCAGCTGTTCACCTTCCTCACCCTTCCCTATATGCCTTGCCTATTCTAGCAACCAACCAACCATGCAACCCCTTCCTCTTCCTTATGCACGCACCAAATCTATTCCAATAAGCAACCAATTTGTGCATCCTCTTCCTCTTCCCGATACATGCAACCATGACCCCTAGCAACCCCAACCAACTAGCCATCCCTTTCCTATTCCCCACACATGTAACCACGCCTACTAGCAGCCACAACTAAGGCCTTTTGGCCTTCCTTGCTCTTCCCCAAGCTATGTGCGCCCATCATTTCCTCCTTGTCCCAACCATTGATCAACGCAACCTGCCCCCAATCCCAACCACCTCCTTTTCCTTCTTTACCTTTGACCTGTAACCCTTTTTCCTCCTCCTTTCCTTTTGATTATCTCCTCCTCCCCGAGCATCCCTCCTCACCTGCTTCTCCTACTTCCAGCCATTTGCACAACTGAGCCAGCCACCGAGGTGCCACCATTTTTGACCCTACCAAGCCCCCATTCTCCCTTCGTGCATCGCCATACCTGAGCAGCAACAACACCTTGTAGCTTTGGATAAAAATTCCTAAGCTTAGTTTGGCACTAGTTCCCCTAGATTGTTATCTAGTGATTTTAATCTAGTATAGATACTAATGCTTACTTTTTTTTGTGTGAATGGTGTTATTAAAATTTAGGTAATCCCGACCTTGCTTAAGATATCCTTGGAAGAGGCATTATATGGTATTAATTTCGTAGCTTGGAGGTAAATCCAGCCAATCTATAGATGGTAGAATTTTGTGTGAACATGATAGGTTAATTGACTAGGATAAAATTTTTGCTAGGTTGAGGTTATCAAATAATTTGTAGTTTTCCTGGAAAATGAAAGCATGCAATATTTTTTCCCTGTGTAAACTTTATGATGTATGGAATAATATATGTTTCAATGTTAACATCTAATGACTCATATATGCCTTGGTAGCATTTTGAAATTTAGAGTGTATGCCTATGACAATATATATGGATTTTTTGCTAAAGAAAAATGTGCATGTCCAAGGTTAGGGTTCAATCAAAAATTTATCGTGTTTTATGCTAGACCAACTAATGATTTAAATGTGTTCCTTGGATATTTTATACAAATTTGGACGTATAGCATGCTAGCTTTAGAGTATAAATATGTTTCAATGGTGATTATTACGTGTTGCATGTTCTAGGGATAGAAACATAATTTTTGTATACTATGATTCGTATTTGAAAGTTATTCATGGAATTTGTATGAATATTATAATATGCTAGAATTGCATGCTAGGATTGTATATGTGTACTATGTTATGTCCATGATTAGGGGTAATATAGTCTTTTGTTGTACTAAAGAAATTTATTGTATGATAAATTATTGTTAGCTATTCTATTTTAGCATTTTCATGACAAATATCCTACAGGGGTTGTTATAGGTTAGAGGGCATTTTGGTCATTAGGGAAAAAATGTGACTCAAAGTGAATAATTGGACTAGTTGACTTAAGTGTTGGCCTCAGAATAATTTTGGAAATAATTGGACGAATGGATTGAATAGCTAGATTGGATAAGTATTCAGGTTATGGCATGATGCCTAACCCTAGGTTGTGTTGGCTTAGAATCTTTGTGACCCTCGTGGTCCTTTGGATTTGACATTGGATGATTGATTATTATAGATACCCTCATGGTCCCTTGGTTGATTGATTGATGGTTGAATTGTACTTTTATGGACCTTGGTATTCTTGAGTTAATAACCTAGAATTTCATGAGACACTAACCACTTAAAGTGGAAGAATTTAGTTTGGAAAGGAATCTCGTGCCTCGGATTTGGCCCCAGAGTGCATAGTTGGGCCTTTGAGTCAAAGGGCCCACTTTTTCTCTATAGGTATTCCATACACCCTATAGAGGGTATGCGTACTTAAGGACTTGGGTGCTGAGGTTTAGTATGGACGACTGATATGTCACGTGGCTTCCTTGGCGACCTTTGCTTTGGAATTGAGTGAATTGATCTGGTAGTACCTCCTTGACGATTATTGTCTTGGATATAGGATTTTATTCTACTCAAGAATTGATATATGAATGATATAACTGGATTAGACACCCACCATAATACATCCGTAATAATTGGATTAGGCATGGCTTGAGCATGGTAGGATCACTTGGAATATTAACTACTTTCCCTATTATGTTTAAATTATGATTTTTAATACCTTGAAATGGTTGTGAAATTTTAAGCATGTTTTTCAGTACCCTTACTAAGAATTTTTGATGTAACTAGCATTGTCAACTGTAATGTGGATTTATGTTATGAAATTGTGGTTTTGTATGTGATCGTATGCGGTTTGTTAGAATCCCTTATTTGTATGTTAAGTGGAATGTGGGTATGCTACCTCTTCGGAGGCATTGTGATTTACTCAGTACGAGGAAGTCGTACTGATACTACAACTTTTTAGAGGAGTACATTCGTAGCATGTAGTTGCTAAAAGATTTTGAGGAGCATCATCCAAATGACTAGTTAGACTAAAGGAGTGAGTCGTCCCTGCCCCTATTTCCCCTCTCCTTGTGATATTGTGGTGGACCAAATGAGTGTAAGGGCAAAACATTGTCTCACCTTCATGTGCCTTTTTTGACTATTTTTTTTCAAGCGCCTATGTCACTTATTTATTTAGATGATCTTATTGTATGGATAATCTCTCATTTGCAAAACCCTTTTTTATGTATCATCTTTCTCTCACTTTTTTTTGATCGTCCTCGTTTTGAGCCTTAGCATTTGCCATAAGGAAGGTGAGGAGACTGAACGTATATTGAGTGTGGTGGTAACACCCACTATTTTATAATTATCACCCGCAAAACAAAATTTAAAATTCATGATTTTGGGGGTGTTACCACATCCACAAGTTTTGCCTTTAAAGTGTTAAAAGTAACCAAACATGCATCAGAAAAGTGAAAGGGCACATCCTTAGTGAATAGATTACAAAGAGGTTTAGAAAATTTTAGAAAAATATTTGATGAAACATCTATAGAAATCTGCATGGCAAAGGAAACTATGTACATCTCTAACACATATAGGGGTAGCAATTTATCAATGACTTTGATTTTGGCTTTATCTACCACTATCCCTTTGCATGAAATCTTATGCCCTAAAACTATTCCTTCCTGAACCATCAAATGACACTTTTCCCAATTTAGAACCAAATTTATATCTTCACAATGCTTTAAAATAAGATCAAGATTATTTAAGCATGCATCAAATGATGACCCAAAGATTGAAAAATTATCCATAAAAATTTCCATGAAATTTTCAACCATATCATGAAATAGAGTTGTCATATATCTTTGAAATGTGGCAGGAGCATTATAAAGACTGAATGACATCCGTCTATAATGCAAAAGTGCCATAAGGACAAGTAAAGGCAGTCTTTGCTTGGTCCTCAAGGAAAATAGGAATTTTCATACAACTAGAATACCCATCAAGAAAGCAATAATAGTCATGTCCCACTAAACGTTCAAGCATTTGGTTAATGAAGGAAAGGGGAAAGTGGTGTTTTCTAGTGGTATCATTTAGCTTTCTAAAATTAGTATAACCAATCAGTCACAGTTTTAGTAGGCACCAATTCGTTATTTTCATTCGTAACCACTGTGATCCCCCTTTCATGGGAACTACCTAGACAGGTCTAATCCAAGAGCTATCAGAAATTGGATAGATAATACCCAAATCCAATAGCTTAATTACCTTCTTTTTCACCACCTCTTGCATGGTTAGGTTCAATCACATTTAAGGTTGGATCACTTTCTTGTGGTTATCTTCCATAATGATTTTGTGCATGCACATGAAAGGACTAATCCCTTGAATGTTAGCAATGGTCCACCTAAAAGCTGTCTTTCATTCCTTAAGCACTCTCATCAATTTTTATTCCTATAACTGAGTTAAAGACGAAGAAATAATAATAGAAAGAGTATCATTGTGACCAAGAAATACATACTTTAAATGTTGAGGTAGTGGCTTAAGCTCCAAAGTAGGAGGTTCTTCAACAGATGGCTTCAACTTTGGGATATAGGCCCTCTCTAGTCCTTATAAGGGGACCACGGTGTGGCACCCATATAATGGATGTGTAGTAAAACACAGGACAACCTCTTTTGTTTGCTCTTCTTTGTCACATCCTTCTTGTTGGACCAAATAGCTTTTTAGGGGGTCTTGCACAACACTCGCTTAAAAAAATTCATCAATTACCTTATCTAAGATATCAATGCAATAGCAAGTATTATCATCGAAGGGGTATTTCATGCTCTTAAAAACATTAAAAGAGAGTTCTTCACCTTGGAAACGAAGAATGAGCTTACCCTCTTAGACATCTATGAAAGTACCCTTGTTGTTAAGAAAGGCCTACCAAGAATCAGGGGGACCCTGTGGTCCTCCTCCATATCTAGCACAACAAAGTCAATAGGGAAGATAAACTTGTCCACTTTAACTAAAACACCTTCAATTATACCCTTAGGATATTTGATAGATCATTTAGCCAACTCTAAGGACATATTCATCAGTTTTGGTTCCCCTAGACCTAGACACTTGAAAAAAAAGAAAGGTATTAAATTAATGCTAAGATCACACAATACCTTTTCAAATTTTAGACCCCAATTACACATGTGATAGTGAAACTCCCTGGATTCTTGAGCTTAGGAGGAAGTTTATTCTACAAGATAGCAAAATATTCCTCATTCAAGCTTATTGTTTCAAACTCATCAAGTTTCCTCTTGTGAGTGATTATGTCCTTTAGAAACTTCCCATAACTAGGCATCTATCTCACAATTTCAAGCAAAGACAAATTAATGTGCACTTTCTTAAGCATATCAAGTAATTTGGCAAATTAAACATCTAACTTGTGTTGTATAATCCTACCTGAAAATGGAGGAGGGGGATCATATGATTTTTCCTCTTGAGGTGAAGTGTGGATTACCTTCAATTATGATTTAGGTGCTTTCTCTTTAGGAGCTTTTTCATTATCTTCTTTTGGTTCTTGAGGGTATGGTTCAGATAGTGGTTTCCCACTCCTCAAGGCTATTGCATTGATTTTCTCTTTGGGGTTAATGATTGTATCACTAGGTAAAATGTTAGGTGCTCTCCCTAAAATGACATTAGCTAGTTGTCTAATCTGTGCCTCAAGGTTCTTGATGGATGCATCCTGATTTTGGAGGTGGGCATCTTTTTTTTGAAGATGAGATTAAATTTAACCAATATATTTTTGAAGGGTGCTCTTGATGCGAGTGATGAACTTGGATATCATCTCTTCAAGGATGAAGATTGAGGTTTTGGGGCGATAGAGGAGCTGGAGGTGCCGGTTGTTATTGTGTGAATCTCGGAGGCTTTGTAGGAACTTTATTTCTCCAACTGAAGTTTGGATGGTTTCTCCATCTAGGATTGTACACATTGGAGTAGGGATTATTTGGTCTTCCATAACTATTACCCATGTAGTTAACTTGGTCATAAGATTGTTGGAATGGATTCCCTACTTGACATTTCGTGCTCAAGTGTGATCTACCACATAACTCACACACTGGTGCATTAGCATGTACCTGCATGCAAGAGGTACTATCCATTTTGTCAAATTTCTTAACAAGTAAATCCATTTTAGCCTCTAATACTATGATGGCATATAAAGAATGAATTCTTGGATTTTTTTTGTGTCAGGACACGTTCAGAGTGCCATTAGTGGGAATTTGAGGCTAGCTCTTCAATGAACTCATAGACTTTCTCCGGAGTTCTATTCATAATGGTACCCCTGTAGCTACATCTATCATAGACCGATTAGCAGTAGAGATACCATTGTAAAAAGTTTGTATATGAAGCCACATGAGCAGGCCATGGTGTGGGAATTTTCTAAGCAAATCCTTAAAATATTCCCATGCATCATGGAGTGATTCAAGGTCATTTTACATAAAAGTAGTGATGTCATTCCTTAATTTTTCAGTTTTTTATGGTGGAAAATATCTAGAAAGGAATGACTTCATCAAATCATCCCAAGTAGTAATGGACCTTGGGCTAATGAGTGTAACCAACTCTTAGCCTTATCATGTAAAGAAAAAGGTAATAATCTAAGCCTAATTGCATCATTAGAAACACTATTTAGCTTAAAAGTGTCACGATTTATATAAAGTTGGCAATGTAGGAGTGGGGATCTTCATTAAGGTTACCTCCAACCTGAACTAATTTTTGTAGCATTTGGATGATGGTAAGCTTGATCTCAAAATTATTAGCTTGAATGACTACTCTTTGTATGCTTGAAGTTGAGCCATTAAAGCTCGGTGTAGTATAGTCTCAAAGAGACCTAGGAATCGGAGCTTCCTCTTGGATAGGAGTTTGTTCTTGGAGTAGGATGTGCCCTTGTGGTGGGATTTTTCCATCATAGGTTGGAGGGTTGTTTTCCATTTCAATGCTTGTGGTGTGCAACCTGTATAAATGTGAGATGGTCCTCTCGATTTTAGGATCAAGTGACACTAACTCACCCCTGCTAGCACAGGTCATACACTAGTGTACCTACACTAAATCAAAAATTCCTACACCTAAGATTAGTCAACCACAACAAAAAAAATGCAAAAATAAGAGAAAATATCTAGATCACAATAAATTCCTTTAGTCCTAATGTTACTCATTGCCAATCCTCGTTAATAGTGCCAAAAACTTAACATGTTCCTACACGAAAATGCACGGGATGGGAGTAGTAGTCAAGGCCGATCCCACAGGGATTGGTGAATGACCACTAAGATAATGATGGAACTTAGCTATATCTGGACTACAAAATGATAACAAGTGAGAAATTGTAAGCTAAAAATAAAGGAAAATAGTACTCAAGTGACTCAAGTACATACAAAAGCTAAGGTTCTAGTTCATCGCCCCCAATTCTCCATGTAATTGAACACCATGTCACAAATTGATTCAACATGCATAATCAATCATGCCAACAGAGATAGAAAATGTTGTGCTTTCTCAAGCCACAAATACCCTATTACATCTTTATGGCCCTAATTATCTCTATCTTAGGGTCTAATAGAGTATAATACCTTACAGTCCACAAAGTTTCCTCCTTTATTATTGTAGAGGTAAAATTGATCATCTCTCGACCAACAATTTAATCTCTAGTTGTGCTATTGGGTCTAATACTGAATTATCTCTTGATTGCACCGGTATTTCCCACACCAAAAATCGAAACTCGGCCAGAGTTTGTTATTCCATTAATCAATCAACAACACAAAGCAAGGATCATGAATTGAATAAAAAAATGCAAATATTCAATACATTAGGATTGGGGGAAACTTCCCTTCACCTTAGAAAAAAAATCTAGCCAATACAACTCATAGTAAGAACATTAAGAATAATAAGAGATTCCATAGATAGATAAGAGAGAAAAGAAAATTCCATTAAAATCTAATGATTCTTACAAGTATTTAACTTTTAGCACCTATATCTCCAGTTTACAAGGAAATTCATGAGGAATTGGGGAAGAGGATGGTGGAGAGAGAATAGAGAGGGAGTGGAGGTTGCTCACATGAAAAATTAGAATAATATTTTAAATAATTCGGGTCAAATCCCTAGGATATTGATAAATACGGACTTCCTATGTCAACTTTGTCAGTGCTGAATATTTTGACCATAACTCTTTCATCAAGACTTTGATCGAGCTAATTTTAGATGAATTGGAAAATATTGAAAAGATCTACAACATTTATGTTGAAAGATTCTCCAAATTTATATTTTATGATGGTCTAAATTCCTCTTCTTTAATGCCCATATATTTTGAATATGCATTCTTACTTTCATTTTATTCCAAAATTTATATTTTAGCTCTAAATCTCTTTCTGCTTTAACTTGTGATCCTCTTTGCTCCTTTTTTTCTCCTTTCTTCCCCCCTTTAAGATTATTCTTTCTTCCATCCTTCATATTTTTTTCCTTGAGATATTGTAAATTTTCATAACACAAAGGTAGTAACAAGAGCAAAAAAGGAGAATTCCAACCAAAATTTGAGGTAAAAACTCTTATAAACTTTAGGAATAAGATATAAAAGTCACACTTATCAGACTTACCTTAACATACTTGCATCAAATACAAGGAAAAATAAATAAGACTTCAAATATGTTAAGTAGAGAGTAACAAAATTTCCATAAATATAAATAAAAGTTTGGACGTTAAATTCAAATATAACAACAAAATATAACAAAAGGGATTCTATAAAGCCAAGATTCAGAAAAGGGACCTGGGTAAAAGGGAACCACCGAATATCACTCCTCCACACATGTGCCATCATAAGCACCAAAATCATCTAAAGGTTCCTCATCGATCTTAAAAAAAAATCCAAGTCATTTTCTCATAGAAATTAGTAGCACTCATAAAAAGTATTATCAATACACTATGTACTTAGCAAAGTAACTATAAAACCAAAGTAATGGTATAAGAAAGAAAACGTATACATGTGAGTTTACAATAACCAATATAAGATAGAAATTGACTCCATAACTCATTATTATATGTAAAAAAAAGACCATAATTTTATTTTCATTGAGTTTAAGGGCCTCCACTACTCTTAATCTAATGGAACGGACTGAAGCACATCTTAGAGAAAAAGATGACTTAGCTACTATTATTGGCTGATGGAACACACCCAACATATACCAAAGAAACATGCTCTTGGGCACTATTATTAAAGTAGTGGAATGATTTAAAGCACTTACTAGGGCAAAATATGCATAAGCTATTATTATTGTCCGATGGAACAAACACAATACCTCAATCCTAACTCACATAATTTTCTATTTTAAATGATTAATGTCTTATCTACATACTAGTACTTATCTTATAATCATATTCCCATTCACGTTTAATTTAGGGCCCCACTATTATCAATCTAGTGGAATAAATTGATGCGCCTCTCAATATAGAACATTCTTGATACATTATTATTATCTGGTAGAACAAACCCAATATTTACCTCAGCTCAACTCATATGATCTTTCACTTTAAATGATTAGTATTTTATTCTTTAGTTTGTTATATTAAGATGATCATGTAGAACTCTTACAGATATGTACAACATACAATTAAAAATACGTAAGCACAACCATGTAGTCACTAGGGTATTTCCTATGGAAAAGGTCCATAATTCCCTTAACATGTCCTAATTTCCCTTAGTGAGCATGAATCTCACTTTATTTTACTTATTCTACTCATCATTATCTTTATTGCTCTGATTTTTATACTTAGCATATTTAAAGTACATTCCCTTTTTTAATCATCAAGGTTCCATTTTTAATCCTTATTGACCAAAATGCCCTTCCCTTACCAAAATCCTCTTAATCTCATATTAGATATGTGTCTTACTCAACCATAATTTAATCACATTTCTTATGTAATAATTGATAATTTCCTAAAAAAACTTATCATATCATGATTATTTCCCATATTATCATGGAACAACCATAATGCTCTTACATGAGCTAAAATGTTCATATTTTCCCAAAGGTGTTATCAGTCCTAATATTAATGAATTTTAAACTTAAACGTTTATATCATCATAAAATATATAACCCCAATTATATATAGGTAACATATATCTAGATTCATGCTACCCAATAATATATATAAATGTATACTTTAACATTTTTCTCACTTTTACGATATTATATAATAGCATTATCATAACCAAAATTATCAAAATAATATTTCCAAAATGGATATTATCTAAAAATACACATTAAACATACAAGCCTAACTATGACATATATCTTTAACAAAAATGACACTAGTCTGTAAGCACATAAGCCTAACCTACCTCCTTCAAGATAAATAAAAAATCACCTACAAAAATAAGCATAATAAAATATTAGAACTTAAGAATGCAACCTAATAAAAGTTAAGGAAGGGATGGTGGAAATGAGGATATCCAAAATAAATGGAAAATCTCAAGCTATGTTGGAGTACAATGGAGGGCATAGTGGTGCTAGGGTGATGCTAGAGTAGAGTATGGGGTGTGCTAGGAGGGAGGAACAATTATTCTAAGGTAAATGTTTAAGGGGCATAGGAATGAATGCTACATATGCAAAAGTCAAGAGAGTGGAACATAAACAGGAAAGGGGTGAAGGGTGTAGCAAAGTATATAGGTGAGAAGGAATGTGCGCATTGGCTATATGTAAAACAGTGTAATGGTCGTACAAGCGAGGCATGGATGTAGCTTAAAAGGGTTCACAATCATGCAACTCAATAGAAACATAAAGGATCACAATAGGGAGAGGTAAAAATAGATGTCATGGGGTCACAAAGGTTAGGCTATAACTATGGGGAATGATGAGGGAGGTATCGATAGTTGGTTCTATAAGGAATTGGTGGTGCTTGGGGGTTGGTGATGTTGAGTAATGTTGAGGATGAATAGAGATGATGAATAAAGAAAGGGAAAAGGGGAGGAGAAGTGATGCTTGGGACTTGTTTTTCTCGACGGTAATGGAGGGATGGAGTAAGTTAATTGAGGTATAAAATGAGGCAAGGCTTTAGGAGAAGGGAGGTGTGTGTGTGTGTGTCTGTGTGTGCATGGTGTGTATGGGTGAGGTGAACGGAAGAGAAGGAAAGGTAGGGGCATATATATGGTTAAGAGAACAAGATCAAGGAAAATATTTGGTAAAATTTTCCATGATAGATCCCATGGGTTGAGAGAGGGGATGGTGGTGATGATGAATTTAGGAAGGTAAGCTGTAAGGGTAGAAGCTAATTCAGGGAATTTTTGTTGGTATAGGTAAGAAATCACAAGCAAGACACAAAATAAGAGGGAAAATTGGTAGAAGAAGAAGAAAAGAAAAAGAAAAACAAGAAAGAAAAGGGAAAACAGGAAAAAGAAAAAAAGAAAAAAATAGGTGTGGCATTATGGTTAAAATTAAATTTAATAATTATGATTAATGAATTTAGGTAAGATTAAAATATTAATCATTCAAGCTTAAGGTTAGGTTAAAATATAAATTACCTGAAATAAAATTAGGATCTAGTTAAACTACTAATTACCTTGATTAAAGATTAGATAAAATTTAGAATATTACAGTCTTAAGTTCAAATGGGTTAAGTAAAAGGAATCTTATTGGTTAATGTAGCTATGAAAAGAAGATTGAGTGCCTTAATCATCTTAATGCATGTGTTAGTCAATTTTGGTCTTGAAGAGATATTACGTAAGTTCTAGTTTTGCATATCAGAGAAGAATACACATAATTAGGAATTAATGAGATTGTTAAAAAAATTAAGTAGTGTAATTGTCTTAAAGTCTTGACAGTTTCCATGTTATATACTTTATTTCCTATGTCTCTATCAAGGTTATAACATCATTGAAAAATAAAACACTAGAGTACCATAATAATAAGTTCTTGGTGAGTCTATCAATTGTAAAGTCTACCTTTAAAAATATTTTGAATTTTTTTTTGTTTTACTTGTTCCTAATCTATAGTTGTCACTAAATGTTTTATCAAGTTGTATTGAAAGTTCTATCATGTTTTCATCATCGGCCTATGAACTCCCAAGACCTATTTGTATTATTTAAATGAGGAAATAAAAACTAAAAAAACAAAACTAAAACATGTTGAAATATAAAAGAATATAAAAAAGATAAAAATGAAAGAAACACACATAAAAGTGACAAACAATACCCATACTTATTGAATATATTATCCATAATGTGTGGAATATATTTTTTGTAGGAGAAGATGGTTCTTACTATTGTGCATAGTGATTGGCATAATATAGAATGTTGTGCATCAGTCACCAGTGATGGAGTGTGGGACAATTAAAACTAAAGTGAAATATGGTGGAATGGTGAGATCTATAGTAACATAGTGGTGGTAATTAGAGGGAAGAGTGGTGGTATGGTTATGGTGGTGAGCTAGGGTGAGGATTTTAAGGCTTATGGTTATAAATATGAAGGTTGAATGAGAGGTTGAAGAAGAAATGGGGTTAGAGAAATAGGGCATGGTAAAGCTCCTTTTGATAAAAAAATATATATCGAATAATAGGAAACTCCATGGTTAGAAAGACAAGTGCACAATCTAATTTTTTTTCCTCTATTAAGTTGGAAGGTCAGATGCACAGCTATTATGTACACTATAGTAATATTTCTACCTTATTTTATCTTCTAGTTGACTCTATTACCCTCCACAATCTTTGTGTATAAACATGGTCTACTTTTAGTAGATCAAGCAATCTTCTTTTACCTTCAATATTTCTCAATTTTCCATTTCCTTACAGACATAGAAAATAAGAGATTATCAAATGAATGGAATTTAACCCTATCATATTATTACTTTTAGTACAAAGGAAAAACACACAATAAATTAAATAAAATCAAGCATAGAGGGAAGAGTTAGAAAACTCAAGTTACCTCCTAAGAAGCACATGTTTTAGGTCTGTAGCTTTATTAAAATGCTCTTAACCAAGTTGTGAATTTAAGAGAGCACGTGTAATCATTCTCTTAATAAGGGCCTAAGAATGTAGTTTTTTAATTATTACTTATTCATTTTGAATGTTTTGGTTACCTCATAAAAAAATTGACTGTAATATAAGGATAAAATTGTTGAACATGAAAAGGAACTAACAAATGCTACCTTATCTTACCCTAAAAAGCTCCAATCTAGATTTCAAAATTAATATATTTCCCCCTACATAAGACTATCTTTATTTCATGTTATTATCATATCACAATTTACTTATTTCTTCATATATATGAGCATTCTCATAGGCATCTTAACTTAAATCATCAAGTTCAATGAGTTAAAGTTTTATTTTCTCTTAGGCTATTTTATGAAAAAACAATTGAGTAACTTTATTCTTTGATATGCCATGTGCTCAATCAATACGAGAATATGGTTTTGTTTCCTATAGATCAATTGAAAGGGTGTGGCTCAGATTGGTGTCTTGTATACAATTTGGTAGTCCCATAATGCATCACTAAACTTTAGTGACCAATCTTTCCTTGAAAAACTGATCATATTTCCAAGGATGGACATGATTATCTCCAATTGGCCACTTGTTTGAGGGTGGTATAGAGTTGCAATCTTATGAGTCATTACGTATTTCGTCAAAATCCTATAAAACTTCGCTATCATTTTTAACCGACATAGATACACCAAATCTAAAGAAAACCACAATCTTGAATAGCCACATTACTACTCTCAAATCATCTATAGGAGATTCTAAAACTTTAACCCACTTTGAGATGTAATATAAGACATAGGAGCTACTCTAAAAGACTCTCAATCTTATTCTTCAAGGGATGAAGAAGAAGAAGAGTTAGCATACTTGGAGATGGAATCTATTATGCTTCAAAGTTCGTATGCTTTTAATGTTTTACTAAGTAATTCTTATAGGTATTGTACATATTTATAGGAATTTTAAGCTATTCAAGATCTTTAATGTATAAGACAATGGAAATATGAGATTTGCAAAGTGCATGGAGGAACAAGGCTACAAGACACAATGTTGGATTGCATATGTTAGGTATATGTATTACCTAATTAGAGTTTATATAGATTTCCTATTTTGTTGTATACTTTGTAATGCTCGTAAAATGTCATTATAACTCATTTCTATATGCTCGCGTCATGCTATAGGGTTTGATTTCATTAATAGGGCAGAATTAATGAAAGGTGATTGCATGTGTGCGTATATATATAAACCCTTATACACTTGATCTCAATAAATTAATGAGAATCATATTCTTAATTTAATAGAGAGAATAACACCAAGTGCTATGTGTGCATCTTCTTCTTCTCTTCTCCTTCTCCAGTTTATATCTTTGGAGATTTATAGAGTGTATTCTATTGAGAAATAGAATATTTCTCTTTACAAGGCTAAAGATCTTAGGTTAGATCTTTGCCACCTTACAAGAGCATTTCGACAACAACATTTTTAGCCATTCTTTCCATCGAAACTTTGAAGATTTCTGCAAGCCTTGAGGCCATAGAAAGATCTTGGTTTTGTAGAAGATTATGGTTGATGATATTCCACATAAAAAATGTTATCAAAGAAAGGGTAGTGGTGTCACCAAATTAAGTGCAAAATATAGTGAACTTTTGACATCAACCTAAGCTAATTTGGAAATTCTTGTAAGATTCTTGATTCTCTTACTTGAATTATTTGATTCTTGATGCATATTTTTTGAATCTTTTGAATAATTTACATGATTTACATGTCCTTACATGTGATAATGCAATATTGCATAGTTCTTGATATGATTTGGATTATTCTTTCATGGAAGGTTTGACATAGGTTTTGAAAATAAATCATGTGTGTAGTGTGTGTAGAATTGTTCATACTATGTGTAGGTTTTAAACGTTTGGAGTTTTAAGTTTTGCATGAAAAAATTACATGTTTTAATTTTCTTTGATGTTGTGCAATCACTTTGGTGATTATAATAGGTATTTGATGCAATTAAACCTGCATGATCCTGGAAGATGATTGGTTGCAACATTCTAGCCGAGTAGTGTGTGTGTGTGTTGTTGAGTTTTTATCATGTATCTTCGGTTTTTTAGTGTTTGATTGTATAGTGCCTTATTTTTTTAGAGGTAGTGCATATTGATAGGTTGTTTTTATCCTACATGACCTTATACTTTAAAATCTTGAACACTTGCATAAAAAGTTTTGGGGTTTCGAAGTGGTTTTTAAAGCTTGTTGAATTCTACATCAAGAATTTAGAAAGATAAGTGTTTAAGTGTAATCGTTTTTGCTGTGTGATTAATGGATTTACTTGCTTATTGTGTGTTGGATTCATTGGAATCAAATTGTTTTACAAAAATTGAGCAAGAATTGCATTGTAAGGTTGAGTTGTCTCGGGTATAAACAACTAAAACAAAACCAAGTGGAATCTAAGTGTCTAGAATTGTAGTTGTCAAATCATGGAGGGGGAAAAATTTCCAAACCATGTTTGAAGTTATTCATAAAATTTCAAAAAATTTAGATGCCACTAGTTCTCAAAAACTAAACAAATACCTACAATACAAAATCAACTATAAAAATTTGAGTCTAATTTTGCCGAACAAGAATCGGTTCAAAACGTTCAAGAACATAGGGAGTTCTATAGGGATTGATAAGGAAGTGCTATAAAATAAAATAATTTAACTTAGGGAAGGTACTTGAGTTCAAGAATATACCATGATGAAGAGTATATAGGGAGTGGAAGTAATCAAAAACTCCATGACCATCAACTAAAGTATCTTAAAAAAGAAGAGAATGGCATTAAGCTTGATCTTCTCAATTTTGATGGTAAACTTAATGTAGACTTATTTATTGAGTGGTTACATGAAGTGGAGGCTATATTTGTGTAATACCCCCATTTTTCACTACATAAAAATTTCACTTAAAAAATTTTAGAATCTATAACCTCACCTAGAAAAAAATGGGATATTACTGTCGTACCTGACATAGGATAGACATTCGCTGCCTATGTCATACCAAATACAAGGCTAAAACCGATCGAAACATTTTAAACAATAGTTAGTATGAATAAAATGTTACATAATCGAATTGAATATTGTTTACATCGAAGTACCTTAATGGTTCCTAACTAAATCATTACATACCATAAGCACATAAAAATATAGGGCTACAATAAAATGAGACTAGGGTATCACCCCAAAATCAGAACCTCAGCCTACCACAAACCCTAAAAATTATCTGGTTATCCTTACTCTCATGTCCCGATCCAAATGAGGTAATCCCTTTACTAGCTATCCCTCAAGATTTACACATGGACCTCTTCTAGTAGGAATGAGTAGGTGACCGACCATATAAGCACATTAATATGCTATATATTGAGTAAGCCAAGTTGCTCCCTCAATGGGTATACAAGTATGCGAAGCTAACATACATAGATATAACATATAATATGCATCATAATGAAGCCATGTATATAATGGTAAGAGTAAATAAGCACATGCTATCATGCATAACTCTAAAGAGGTAGAATATATCATGCTTTGTTTTACATTATCATCATGTAGGTACTCACACATTTAATAATAGATAAGATCCAGGAAAACCACTAAAGTTTTTCCCAATTACTCAATCCTTTAGGTTATACCATTTCCTATGAGATAGGTTAATCATATCACTAGTATTCCATTCAATAACCAATTAATCATTTATGCCACTAACCAAGTGTATGAACCAGTTGTCATCATTTTTGGTTATTCATACCATTACTTTCATTCTTATCCAATTATTAATCATTTACTTGGTTATCGGTCATATTTTATCAACTATTTACTTATCATCCATATTTTATTATCATCAAGCGATGAACTGTGCATCCCCCCATAGTCTCACATACCATGGAATCCTATCCAAATAAGGGACATAAAGTCCAGGCAAAAGCCAATCACCAAGCAAACATACGTATAAGCCAAAGTCAATCACTAAGATGGACATAAGTCCGGGCCGAAGCCAACAAATATGGGTATAATTCTAGCCGAAGCCAATCATCTAGGTAACCATACCATTTATTATTGATACTCCCTAATACATCATCTATATCTAGAGTAGGTAAGGCACCATAACCTCTTAAGATCCTGACCAAAAGCACCAAAAGCACCCAAAAGCAAATGAACCCCTAATAGCTAATTAAGGATTGAGTAATCCAGTCTTATAATCAAATTGACTGTCTTTTGTTTTATGTGATTATTATATTATTCATAAGAATAAGTGATCACACAAGGCCCATAAAAAAAAAAGCAAACAAAGGCAATTTCCATGTTATTAATTAGCAATCCCTTTCTTTCCATTTTTCCAACTATATAGGTTTTCCATTTATCCTTAGCTAATATTATTTATGTCCACCATATTATGTAATTCAAGCCCTTGTTGAGTTTCATTACTCTTTTCTCAATATCATCACTTATCATAAGTGAAGTACCCATTTAGCATTTACATTACTTATAGAGTATACCATAATTTATGATCCACTTAATCCTTTTATTAGGTCAATAATCCATGATAAAATCTATGTTGTATCCCATTCATAATCATAGTATTGCACTAAACATAGAATCAAAACATAACCAAATTGAAAGGAAAAAGACCTTGCAAACCAGTTGAACCAGCTGATTGATCTAGCCTAACAGTTGATTAGTTTGGGTCAACATTTGATCGATTCAACTCAACCAAATAATACTTCCCATTAAATAGGTCAATTGATTTGGGTAAAATAATCAATCATTTCTACCAAACTAGTTGATCAGTTAAAGTAGAGAGTAAGACCAAGATTTTGACAGGCTTACCAGTCGATGGGTTGGGTCAACTAGTCAGTTGTTCAAGGAACCGGCTAATCAGTTTGACCTAACCAGTAGATTAGTTTTTGTAATATAACACTAAACCATTAAATTGCGTGCAAATTCTTACATATAAATCATCATTAACCATATTAAAATATGTATCAACATAGTCTAGCTCATTTCCAACCGAATGAACATGCATTTCACAACATGGAATCATCATATCCTATTTTTACCATTTTCTTGAGTTTTACTCAAATTATACCATCTAACCAACCTAAAAACTTATGATAATGTAGAGATCAACTTAAAGGAACACAAAACATGTAAGAATACTCACTAAACATACTAAAATCAAGAATCACTTACTTGTAGGCAAATCCCCTTTTAAAAAAAAATTCAAACTATGAAATTCTTAGCTTTTAAAACTTTAAAACCACAATATTAAACTTAGAAATTTACACCAAAACCTTATTAAATTTTAAAACTTAAAACATAAAGAAAGAAGAACATACCAACTTGAGGCAAAAAAGGGAAATGCTTAACTGAACCACTCAACCTTTTTCCCAAAATCTAACTCTTCCTTACTCAACAATTCAAACAAGAGAGAGATAGAGATAGGATTAAAATATTGTAAGAAATCTAATTATAAGGTGTGAAGTGTAGAAAGAGAAAAGGTGAATATTAGGCTTGGAGATTTCGACGGATAGAATAAAAAGTGTATAAAAGGGATGATTAGGATTACGTATAGCCAAACAATCGAGGGGAATCAGGGGAATCACAAAGGGTTCAAGAATTAACTCGAAACCTTACAAATTACCTTTTGAATTCAAGCTAATGGAAAAAAAATTTCTAGGAATTGCCGACCTATTCTCTAGAGCTCAAATGGTGTTTTTGGAAAATATAGCTCAATTAGGCCAAAATTAACATATACAAGAGAAGTAATTGAAGTCCAGCATGGAAATAATCTTCCCGATATTTAAAGTTATGCCTGAGGTCAAAACATTGATCTCAGAAATGTGTAGAGGAGAGAGGAGGAAGAAGATAATGCTAAGTTTATCTCTCTTCCACAATTAGCCTAATTAACCACTAGCGATTTGATTTGAAATCATGTTAAAAAAAATGAGGTCTATTGAGTTTTTCAAGCAAATCGATCGATAGGTTTCATGAACCAATACTAGTTTGTCATTTTAACAAATGGGGTTTCCTTAACTAAACTGGGAATCGATTGAATGGTTTGTAGAATAGTTGATTTGTAGACCCAAACCCATTGATTGATTTGTTGAGCTGGCCATATTTGTTTAGCTTGATTTTCTAAAAAATCTCCTTCACTAAAATGGAACATTATTAACCTATGCCAAATTGTCCCTAAGATATTCCTAACCATTTTTATGATGCATTTAACCCTAAATATTATCTTGAATTTTACCTCAAACCAAATCATAACATTATATCAAGGTGAAAGGTAAAAAAATTAGTAACATTCTTATTCAACCATTTTTCAAAAATACTAGGTATTACACTTTGAGTTTAAAGATTATTAAGATGAGCAAAAACGTAAACTAGCTACTCTAAGTTTAACAAGTTAGCTAGGATATGGTATGATAATCTAAAGAGGACTAGGGAACGAGAAGGTAAATCAAAGATAAAATCTTGGGAGAAACTTAAAAATCATCAAAGGAAGAAATTTATCCCTAGAGAGTATGAATAAGATAATTATATTAAATTAACTACTCTTAGGCAGGGACTACTAAGTGTTAGAGAATATGTTAGGGAATTCAAAAGGTTGACACTTGTATGCGATATCCATGAAAGAAAGGAACAAACTTATAAAAGATTTTTAGGCGGCCTTAACATAATGATTTAAAACAAATTTGAGACATGTCTATATGATTCTTTAGATGATATGTTTAAACTATCCCTAAGATTTGAAAAACAAATTAAATCCACTAAGCCTCATGATTAACAAAGTAATCCATCTATAAAATACTACTCAAGTATTCAAGCTACAAAGTTTGGATTAGGTACTTTAGCTTCTATAAATTTAGATAAAAAGCAAGGAATTAAAGATAGGAGAAAGTAAAATATAAAGTGAATAAAGTCTCTACTAGGTAATGTTTTAAATGATGAGGGTTTGGACATTTTGCTCACGAATATCCAAATAAAAGGGTATTATCCTTATAAGAAATTGAAGCCATGGAGACAAGTGAAGAAGATCCGAAATATGAGCCTTTTGAGGAAGTTTCTAGTGAATCAAATGAAGAAGAAAGTGCTAGTGAGAAACCTACTCAAATGGAGAAGATATTTAAAATAAAAGGAAGAGCAGGAGATAAAATTTGTCGTATTATCATTGATAGTGGATATTGTACAAATGTAGCTAATGAGAGGATGGTGAAGGATTTGGGGTTAAAAACTACACCACATATAAAGCCTTATTCTATTCAATGGTTGAATAAGGATAAATAATTCAAGGTAATAAAACAAACCCTAGTATTATTTAAAATTGGTAATTATCATGATGATGTGCTATGTGATGTTTTACATATGGATGCATGTAGAATCTTATTAGGTAGACCATGGTAATATGATAGAAATATTATTCATAATGGTATTACTAATTGATATCTAGTTGAGAAGGATAAGAAGAGGCATAAACTTAAACCTTCTAAATGTGATAATGAGATCATAATCAAGAATAAAAATATCTTATTCTTAAATGAAAAGGCTATAGTCAAATGTAATCAAGAAGAAGGAAGTTTCTATGCTATGATAATGAAGTAATCCCTATAAGGGGAGAGAAATAATGATAATCCTCAATTAAATAAACTCTTTGATGAGTATCACAATACCACCAAGATTTCCACCTAAGAGAGGAATAGCACATGCCATAGATTTAATTCCTAGTGTATCCTTACCTAATATGCCTACAAATATAAGAGATAGAAGGAAAAGGGTGTGTGAAGGAAAGCATGAGCCCATGTTTTATGCCTACATTACTTGTCCCTAAAAAGGATGGTAACTATCACATGTGTATTAACTCAAGAGCTATTAACAATATAACTATCAAATATTGATTTCCTATGGTAAGATTAGATGACATATTAGATGAGTTATGTGGAGCACAACTATTCTCGAAGATTGATCTGAGAAGTGGATATTAGTAAATGAGAATAAGAGAAGGGGATGAATGGAAAACTACATTAAAAAAATATGGTCTTTATGAGTGGACAATGATGCCTTTTGATTCATGTAATGCATCAAGTTCATTTATGAGACTAACGAATAAAGTTTTTTTTTTCCGATAAGTAGAATATTATTACTAATCGAAAAGGAGATTACAACTTTGCATTATAAGCAATGACATCCAGCAGACCTAGCCACTGACCAAACTATGCAGAAAGGACATGGTTGCTAAATAATCTCTATACATGCATAAGAATACTTCTCATAAGGACACCTAGTTGTCTGGTTTTGTTCTGAAATAGTCTAAGATTTCTTTCATGCCAAGTAACAGCTATATAAGAAACACAAAAAGCTCCCAAGATATACTTCTTCTTATGTGCCTGTCTTGTTCTTGTAAGCAGAGACTTAATCT
Organism: Tamarix chinensis; assembly: GCA_030549775.1. Taxonomy (NCBI): domain Eukaryota; kingdom Viridiplantae; phylum Streptophyta; class Magnoliopsida; order Caryophyllales; family Tamaricaceae; genus Tamarix; species Tamarix chinensis. Next base: position 55,211,272 of record CM060177.1, on the reverse strand, counting down.
CTTGATCCCATCCTAGAATAGGATCACTTCTTCCAGCCAATCTTCTAATAGTCTTCCAGATGATAGCAACCGCAGGACAGAAGAGAAAGAGATGATCCCTAGTCTCATCATGCTATTGGTAGAAAGTGCACTTTGTATCCACAGCCATGCCAATCTCCCTTAGTCTTGCTTTTGTTAAGAGTCGATTTTTGCATGCAAGCCAAGCAAGGAAATTTACCCCGGGAGTAGAAATAGGTCTCCAAATAAGGTTAGCCCAAATGCATTTGTCCTGTGAAGTTCTAATGGCCTTATAGGCTGATTTAATAGTATACTCCTTCTAATTTGCTGCACAGTTTAAGATGAACTCCTTCACAATTGTTCTGCTCTGTAAAATCTTAAGAGAAAGCCATGAATTGTAAGATGATGGGCAAAAATCCCATACAGTGGCTTGTTTAATGTACACTGAATGTACCCATTTAACCCACATTGTATCCTTCTTTGTAGCTATGTTCCAAAGCAGCTTACCCAAAGCATAATAATTCCACAACTACAAATTTAATAGCCCAAGCCTACCTTCCTGTTTTGGAGAACATAAAGACTCCTAGGCTACTAGGGCAGTTTTCTTCATCTGAACTTTACCCGACTAGAGAAAAGTTCTACAAAGACTAATAAAACAGTTTAGCACTTTCCTTGGTAGGAGAATGATTTGGCTAAAATAAAGTTGAATACTGAATAGCACTGACTTAATGAGTTGTAATCTCCCAGCATAAGAAAGGAATAAGGTACTCCAATGCCTTAACCTTGCAGACATTTTATCCAACAATGGCTGCAAATGAGTAGTTGTTAGTCTTGCAGAGGATAAGGGCAACCCCAGGTAAGTGATTGGAAAAGTTTCTGTAGGATACCTAAGAATATGGAGAATACTTGTCTGATTCTCTACAAACACTCCTCCAAAAAAAATAGAACATTTTTTAGGATTCACCATGAGCGTTGAAGTTGCAACAAAATGAGTCAAAACCTCTTTGAGACATATAATACTCTGCAAATTTCCTTTACAAAACAATAAAAGGTCATCTGCAAAGTTCAAATTTATGAGCTGGAGTCTTATACATCTTGGGTGAGCTTGAAACCTAGGATCTGACCATAATTTCTTCAAATACTTGCTGAAATAATCCATGACCATCACAAAGAGATAGGGAGAAAGAAGATCACCTTGCCTTAATCCTCTTTTACCAGGGAAAGGAGCAGCCGACACCCCATTAAAAGAGACAGAATAGGATACAGAAGTTACACATGCCATAATCAATTTAATAAAATGAGGTGGAAAACCATATAGATTTAGAATTTTCTGCAGAAAATCCAAATTTACCATGTCATAAGCCTTCTTGAGATCTATTTTTATCATGTATCTAGGAGAAATGCCCTTGTGAGAATATTTCCTTACTAATTCATAGGCTAGCAAAATATTTTCACCAATGCTTCTTCCTTTAATGAAGGAATTTTGAGAGGGGTCAATAATTTGAGGCATAAAGGGCTGTAACCTCTGAACCATGACCTTAGCAATGGTCTTATACAGCACATTACAACATGCTATAGGTCTAAACTCAGTAACCCTATTTGCATTAGAATGTTTAGGGATGAGAGTGAAAGAAGTAATATTCAATTTTCTGGGGAGAAACCCAGTAGAGAAAAATTCCCTTACAGCCCAAGTTACTTCCTCAACAACAATAACCCAGGAATATTTATAGAAACCTATAGAGAAACCATCAATTCCTGGGGCTTTTGCATCCCCCATGGAAAACACGGCATTCTTCACTTTAGCCTCAGATACAGGAGCAGATAGACCAGCAAAAAAATTATGATTAAAAGTGCAGGGCTCAGGCAAATCAATAACTCCCTCCATAGCAACATCAGTTCCCAACAGCTCTTGATAATACAAATTGAAGGCTTCATGAATTTGGGTTGCACCTCTAATCTTATTATTATTGGAATCTAACAGCATAACCACTGTCTTCCTTTGTTGTCTCTCTTTTAACTTGGCATAAAAATATTTATGATTTGAATCACCACATGAAAGCCAATGGTTTGTAGCTTTTTGCTTGTAAAAAATCTCTTCACAGTGAAGCAAATGAAAGAAATTTTTTTCTTTTTCTTGCAACAACATTCGATAGGCCTGCTCACCAGGATGATTGAAACAATGAGCCTGCAAAACTGCCACTTCCTCTCTGGCTACCTTAACTCTGTGAGAAATGGAACCATATTTATCTCTATTGAAAGATTTCAGCTCTTGCTTAAGCAAGCTCAGTCATTTGGAAACTTTTAGCAGCAAATTGCCTCCCATCTTGATCCTCCATATGTTCTGGACCATAGGTAAAAAGTCCTCAGATTCTGTCCAAAATTGAAAAAATTTAAAAGGCTTTGGACCAGTCAAACAAGAAATATTAAGGTGAATAAGTATTGGACAATGATCAGAAATAAGAGGACTTAAGAACTCAGCTATAGAATGTGGATAAGAAGTAAGCCATGAGAGGTTGACAAAAGCTCTATCTAGTTTACACAACACCTCCTCTTCTCCCTGCCTATGACTGGACCAGGTGTAATGAAAACCCTAACTTTGTAAATCACATAATTGTAACTCATGACAATAGTCTCTAAAATCTTGCATATCAGAGACATTTAGATTCCTACCCTAAAAATTTTCAGACTCCTGTAAAACCACATTGAAATCTCCCATGGGCAACGATGGTTCCTGCCCAGGTGAATTATCCTTCAACCACTGCCATAAAGTTTGTCTTCCCCTACCAAAAGTAAATGCATACACAAAAGCTACCCAAAAGCTTGTATTTGAGTGTACATTTGTGACATGACATAAAATAGCCTGATCATGCACTCTATAAGGTCCCATCAACCAAACTATAGGATTCCATAAAACCCATATTCTGCCATTAGGATGGTGAGAATAGTTATTAATAAAGTGCCACCCATTATGGACTTTATTAAGGATAGAAACTGAATTTGATTCTTTTACCCTAGTCTCCAATAAACCAAACAACTCCACTTTGTTTCTAGCACAAAATCTTTTGACTTCCTTATGCTTGGAAGTCTTATTAAGTCCTCTTACATTCCAAGCACTAATCATGACCATCAGGGTCAATGCTGGAAAACATTCCCCTATGATCTAATCCACCTCTGTTTTGGGTTGGTCCTGAAACAACATCCCTACATTCATGAGAGCCAGCCATATTTGCTCTGAGTCTAGTAATTCTAGGTTCAAAAATTTGAACCTGTCTCTGCATTGGCTTTTTCATCCTTGATTCACTCCCTTCCATTATTCCTTCTCCAGCAGCAGTAAAGGTTGCAGGGCCTTTAGAAGTTATGATTGGTTCTACCAAATTAGAATGTGGCTTTTCCAAAGAGCCTTCATCAGTTATTTGACATGGAACTGCTCCAGCACCCTTTTCATTACCAGTGGCATGTGCAGTGGGAAATCGTCCAGGGACATTGAGTACATTGGCCTGTGCTTGACCCTGAACATGATCAGCATCAATAGGCCCTTTTCCTTTTCGATTATCCCTAACTATTCTCCATTCTCCTTCTGTTGTAGGTCCTATATTATTCTCATGCTGCACTTTCTTACACCTCCTTTGGTCATGACCAAAACAGTCACAAATAGGACAGTAAAAAGGCTTCCAATCATACACCATTTTTTGTTCAACCTCTATCCCCTCTGGATCAAGAATCATGAAAGACTCCAGTAATGGTTTTTTCACATCCACCTCTACCAATACCCTTGGATATGAGGCCCTATCTCGAGAGGCTGTTATAGAATCAGTGCAAACAGGATTCCCTACAGCACTTGCTAGTTTGCTAAGTGATTTCATGCACCAAAACTCCAATGGTAGGTTAGGGAATTTAATCCAAAGAGGCAACATCTACAATTCATCTGGATTAAATTGCAATCGTCTATGCCATCTTTTTAAGACAAATGGTCTATTGAAGAACATCCAATGCTGGCTAAGAACCCAAGCAACCTCCTCCTAAGATTGAAATTTAAACACAAAAAAAAAACAGAAGAGTGCAAGATAACCTGAGGAGACAGCACTGATTTCCATTGTCTCATGACAAAATTCTGCATCTGTGTGAAAGATGGAGTCTTCCCATACACAAAACCTATCAAAGTGTTGGCCCAAAGTGCTTCTTCAGAATCAACTTCATCCCTATCCAGTTTAACAATCACCCTCCCCTTTTCATATATGGGATTTTGAAAATCCAGAGGTTATCCATGGCTAGGGATTCTGTTACCAAGTACCACATCTCTCCATGATGATCTTGGGGGCGATGCTGGTTGGAGTCTATTCCAGACTGACTCTCTGATATTGGAAGTTGGCTGGTCGCCTGCAATGGCAATCTCATTTGCTAGGGTTTCTACTATTGCATTGGACACACCTGCATGGGAAGGCCCTGAGGTAGATGGAACAATAGTGTGTCCACCCATCGTATTTTTCTGAAAATCAATAGGTGAAATTACGTCGATCAGGTCATTCTCCTCTGGGAGCATTTGATCGCCACCTCCTGAAACTAGGGTTTCTAGAGATTCTGAAATTTCTGTTCTAACCAATACAGATTTGGTTCCATCCACACTTATGTCACAATCCTGATCCTTACCAGCCAAAGATCCTTGACTTCTAGATCCAGGGGAAGATCTCTTCTTCTTGGCCATGGTCGAAACTCTCTCAACCCTAGGAGAGAGGAGAGAGAAAACCGGCAGCCTTAAGATTTTTTTAATTAAAATCTAACGAATAAAGTTATTTGACATTTTTCTTAGAATTTTTATTGTGGTATACTTAGCCGATATACTTGTGTACAAAAGAAATTAACATGATCATCTTATTCATTTAAGGAAATTATTTGATAAGTTGAGGGAGACTAAACTCTATGGAAAATTAGAGAAATGTGATTTTATGCTTTCGAGTAAAGTTTTACTTGGATATATTATGAGTAGTGAAGGTATTAAAGTTGATCCTATAAAGATCGAGGCTATTAAAGATTGGCCAATACCTAAAGATATTCATGATGTGAGGAGTTTTAATGGTTTGGTAAGTTTTTATAGGAGATGAGTTAAGGATTTTTCTACTATTGTCACACTAATAACACAACTCATGATAAAGGGTGAATTTAATTAGATTCAGGATGCAACTTAAGCCTTTGAAACTTTAAAAACTATGATATTCAATGCACCCATACTCTCTTTACCCAACTGTGGTAAATTATTTAAGGTTACATGTGATGTAGGTGAGGTGGGGATAGGAGCTGTACTTTCACAAGAAAAATAAACTATTACATTTTTTATTGAGAAATTAATTGGAGAAATATTAAACTATTCAACACATGACAAAGAGTTCTATGCTATTATAGGAAGTCTAGAAATATGGAGTCATTACTTAATACCTAAGTTATTTGTTTTGCATTTGCACCATAAGAGTTTAAAATATTTGAATGGGAAAAATAAGATTAATCCTAGGCATGCCAAATAGGTTAGTTTCTTACAATCATTTGTGTTTTTTGTCAAACATTATGATGGTAAAGAAAGTGTCGTAGCAGATGCTTTGTTAAGAAGATCCATAATATTGGTTATATTGGATGTTAAATTATAAGGTTTGATATTTTTAAAGGAGTTATATCATAAAGATGAAGATTTTGTTGACATATTTAATGCGTGCAAAAAGAATATAGTTGTGGTAATTATTTACTACAAGATGAATTTCTTTTCAAACTTAACAAGTGGTGTATATATCATTCTAGTGTACATGATTTACTTGTTAAAGAAGTATATAAGAGGGTATAGCTGGTCATTTTGGAGTTCATAAGAATATGGAAATACTAAAAGAAAACGTTTACTAGCTATGGATGATAAAATTAATACAAGCTATTATTAAAAGATGTGTGACTTATCAAAAAATTAAAAGTTTCTTCTATAAAGGTTTGTATACTCCTTTACCAATTCCTAATCAAGCTTAGGAAAGTGTTAGCATGGATTTCATCTTAAGTTTACCAAGGACACAAAAGGGTAAGGATTATATTCTTGTGGTAGTAGATTGAGTTTCAAAAATGACACATTTCACACCTTGTAACAAAACTGATAATGCAACACGTGTAGCAAATTTATATTTTCAAGAAATGTTAAGGTTACATAGAATTTCCAAAAGTATAGTGTCGGATAGAGATTTTAAATTCTTGAGCTACTTTCAAAAGACAGTTTGGCATATGTTAGGTAAAAGGCTGTTGTTTAATACTTATCATCATCCCTAAACGGATAGTCAAACCAAAGTGACTAATAGAACTCTAGGAACTTTTCTACAAGAGTTAGTGAATAATATTACTAAGGATTGGGATATAAAGCTAGCACATACTGAATTTCCATATAATAGGAGCCCTTCTAGTAGAACTCATTCAAGCCCTTTTGAGGTTGTTTATAGGGTTAATCCTTATCTACCTATTTATATGTTATCATTTAAAAGAGAATATATTAAAATTTATGATGAAAAGGAAATAATTAAATTATCTAAAAAACTTTTGAGAAAAGACAACATTAAAAAATCTAATGCTAAATACCAAACTCAAGCAAATAAAAAATATAATTAAATAAGTGTTTAAACTAGGAGATTTAGTATGATTACATTTGAGAAAAGAAAGATTTCCAAATTTAATAAAGAATAAACTAATCCCAAAAGTGGATGGACTAATCAAAATATTAATAAAATTTGGAAATAATGCATATGAACTTGAATTGCCTGAACATTATGGAGGAGTGTCTAAGACTTTCAACATTGGTAACTTATCTCATTACTATAGTGATCCTAATTTGAGGACAAATTCTTCTTTACAAGGGGATAATGATGTTGGATCATATATATATCGCACATAATCTTATTCTTCAACGGATGAATAATAAGAAGAATTATCATACTTAGAGATGGAATCCATTGTGCTTGAAACCTCTTATGCCCCTAATGTTTTGCTAATTAAGTCTTACACGCATTGTGTATGTTTGCAAGAATTTCAAGCGGTTGAAGATATTTGATTTAAAAGACATTGAAGCTAAAAGATTTGCAAATTTCATGGAAGAACAAGGCTACAAGACATAAATTTGGATTTTATATGTTAAATCTACGTATTACCTAATTAGAGTTTATGTAGCCTTGTTATTTTGTTGTATAGTTTTTATTTCTTGTAAATGTCATTGAAACTAATTTATATATGCTTGTGCCATGCCTTAGGGTTTGATTTCATTAATAAGATTGAATGTATGGGCTTATTAATGAAAGAGGCATGCATGTGTGCATGCATATATAAACCCCTATACACTTGATCTCGGTAGATTAATGAGAATAATATGCTTAATTTGAAAGAGAGAACAACACCAAGTGTCATGAGTGTTTCTTCTTATTCTCTTCTCCTTCTTCAATTCATATCTTTGTAGAGTAGTATAGTATATTCTATTTAGAAATAGAAGATTTCTCTTTAGAAGGTTAAATAACTTATGTTAGATCTTTGGCACCTTCTAAGAGCATTTTGACAACAACATTTTCAACCATTCTTTCCATCAAAACTTTGAATTTTTTTTGTAAGGCTTTTGGTCATAACAAGATCTTGGTTTTGTAGAAGATTATAGTTGATGATTTTCCACATCAATCTACTACAACCACAATATACTTATTACCATATGATGATATAAACTATCTAAGTAGTCTATCCCCTATAAATCAAATACCTCAACTTCGAGGATATAGTTTTGGGTCATCTTATGCCTTCTTGAAATATTATCTATTTTCTAAAATGGATTAAAAGATAGTATAAACTATGAAATATCCTTAAATAATGTTAGCCAATAGAAACAGATAGAATATACTTATGACTATGTAGTTAGCGTGGGTGACTATGTAGTTGGGACATTTCTTAGTTAAAAGGAGGGCAAATCGTGTGCCATTTATTACGTAGGCCATGCATTAGATAGTTCTCAGTTAAACTATACCATAATAAATAAAGAGTTTATTGCCATAGTATATGCCTTGAGAAGTTTGTCCCTACCATTTTAGGTAAAAGATCATTGTTTATACCAATCATGTAGCCATTAAATATCTTTTAGTAGGAAGGATGTAAAAAAAAGAAAGATTAATTCAATGGCTGATATTGCTTCAAGATTTCAATCTAGACATTAAGGACAATAAGGATACTAGAAATGCAGTAGTAAACCACCTTTCATAGATAACGATGGATTTTAAAGAAGGAGAAGAAGAGATATTAGATTATTTGTTTCTATATGATCACTTGGTTGTAGTAATAATATCATTGAAATCAACATGGTTTGCTAATTTTTTCAACTACAAGGTCAGTGAAATCATACCATAAAATTTCTCTTATCATCACAAAAAAAGTCCTTTTAGACTGCAAAAATTATTATTCAGATAAGTTGTATCTTTTCAAACATTACCCAAAGGATACATAAATAAGGTGTGTTATAAGAGAATAGGTTGAAAATATTATCTTTCATTGTCAACTCTTAATTTAACATAAAAAGGCATCTAGAAAAAGAATCATTAAACACAAAAGGAACATCATTAATGAGAAGATTGGTGAGGAATTTTGTGATTTCAGAGGAATCCTTAATGAAACATTGGTAAAAACAGACATGTCCAAAGAAAATTATCGCTTATTGTATTGATTTATATAGAGTGAGCTTTTCCATGATGTCAAGTTTCTCTTGATTGACCTTGATTCCTTTATTAGAGATTAGATGATAAAGTACAAATCCTTCTTGTACCATAAAATGGTACTTCTCCAAGTTTAGTATTATATTTACCTCCTCCCAAATCTTTAATATCTAGGATAAGTTAACTAAACAAGAATCAAAAGAGGTGCCATAAACATAGAATTAATCCATGGACACTTCCATGATGTGATTACTTAAATTATAAAATATAGCCATTATGCATCTTTGGAAAGTTCTAAGGGAATTACATAATCTAAAACACATCCTATGATATAAAAAAGTATCATAAGGGCATGTGAATATTGTTTTCTCTTAGTCACTAGAGTGAATAAGAATTTGAAAAAATCCAAAATATCCATCCAAATAATAGAAATGTTAATGTCTAGCAAGTATCTCCAACATTTGGTTAATGAATGGGAGAGTGAATTGGTATTTATAAGTATCATTGTTTAATATCTAGTAATTAATGCATATTCATCATCCCATTGCAGCCACAGTTGGGATGAGTTCTTTTTTATCATCCCTAAAAATAATCATCCCTCCTTTCTTAGATACCAGTTGACCAAGACTCACCCATTCATTATCTAAAACTAGATATATAACTTCTACATTCAAAAACTCACTAACATTATTTTTTATAACCTCATTCATGTTTGGATTCAAGTGTTTTTGATGCTCAATAGAACATCTTTGTACATCTTCTAACAAATGTGATGCATGCATAAAGAGGAATTTATACCCTTAATTTTATCAATGGTATAACATATTCATTTTCTATATAATCTAAATACTCTAATCAACTTCTAAACTTCATCTTTACTTAGTTTTGCATTCACAATGATCGATTATTTAGAGTTAAAATCAATAATATCATACCTTAGAAAGGGGGGATGTGGTTTAAGTTCAAACTTTGGTATTTTATCCTCCCCTTTTCTATATCGGCTTTAGTTTTATATTCAATACCTTTATTATGATTTTTTCTTTAGGCAAGAAAGGGATAACCTTTGATTCTTTCACCATTTCTAGGACATCATCTTCATCAGCATCTCTATCAATATCTCCATGCACTAAACAGTTCTCAAGTGGATCATTAAAAAATCACCTAGGTGGTTCTTCTCATATAACCTACTCATTTATGTAAATCCTAAGGTAGTTCATCCTTAAAGTGGTACTTCCAAGTTCATTCCCATTCCAAACTACTATGGAATTGAAAGAATCTTTAGAATTAGTCTCTAATTGCTTTAGAGCATTTTGGAAGGTCTAAAATAAGAAGAATGTTGTTGGGAAACTTAAATGTTTTGGTTTTTTTAGCATCTTATGATAGATAGCCATAGATTTAACCTTGGAAGACAAGTTCTTGATTACATAACTCATGATATTACTTTGGTTTCTAAAATCCTGAATTTTTTTTCTTTGAGAGGTCACAAAGTTCTCCAACAAGAACTCTAAACTAGAGTTTATAGGGTTAGGGAAAGGCAGTATAAGATTTTGGAAACCTAGGGATTTGAAATTATGTTGAGGATTTGGAATTGAAATTAGGTCCCTTATATGTAAACATCTATTTGATTTGGAATTCTAGCTAAGCTTAATCTCTGGACATTAAGTGGGTTCATACAAGAAAATGTTATATCAAACAAAGAAAAATAAGAAGAAGAAAAAAGGAAAATAAAAATCTATTCAAGCCACATAATAAAGACTAAATATAAAATAGCAAAAGTTCCTCACAATGGCAACAAAAACATGTTGCGCTAAATCTACAATGACTCACTGTAGCACATCAATGTTGTATCCAACATTGATTTTGTTGTTGAGTACTAACATCCACGATTTCAACTATCTAAACTAAATAATAAGAAAATATATGCATATGAAATATTAAAATACGTACAAAAAAAGCTCTTAATTAGTGTTAATAAAAAATAATATTGAACTTCAACCTCAACTCTAGTTATAATACCCCATCTTAAAATTGTTCAAATTATATTTAAAATTATGTTGATATAAAAAAAATAGTAATGGTTTTTGAAAGGGCTTGAAATTTGAATAAAAATATGAATTTTAGGCTCACCTATCGACTGGTTTTCCTAATTGATTAATTAGTTTGCTTAGGAACTAGCAATTTTATTCTCAACAAATTGGTCAGCTAGTTTGCTTAAACTGGTCGGCTGGTTGTCCTGTGATTTTATATCTTTTTTTATTTTGATTTGAATCTCTTTCTAATATTTATTAAAATTTGTAATTATAATCTATTTGCGCTAAAAAAAATATTTTGGTGATTTGGGATTATTGTTACATTATTTAGATCATTTTACAATTTTATTTAGTTAAAATTTTACCAAAAGCACTTTTAAGGCATTTTCCACATTCCCTCTCTTTTCCTTCACTTTCCTCTCTCTTTTGGCATACATAGATGCATTTTTGACTTTTTATACCTCCTTCCTAACTTACCTACTCTCTACCGTGCCTCTCTTTGTTTAGACACTACCTCTCTTACCTTGTCATATGTTTTCCTTATACCTTCATTACCCACACTAAACCCAAGTCAGACTTCTCTCTCTCCTACTTGTGGATGATGACCAACACTCTCCTCTATACACCCCACTCCTAATTCATTCTCACTCCCTAATATCTCCACTTTCTCACACTCTCCTTTCCTTTATGAAAAAAAATTCTTAAATGTTAGGCATTATTCACTTTTCTTCCCTTTTTTTTTCTTTACTGAGAAAAAAAAATGATTCACTCATGTTCTTTTCTCTTGTTGAATAAATCTTAAGTATTCTTTCTTTTCATAATCTTAGCTTTACCTTTATTTTGTTTCTCTTATAAAAGGAAGGGATAAGGTCTTAAGATAGGTTGAACATATAAGTTTTCTCTCTCAGATTTTTTTTTGAGAAAAGGTTGAGTTAGGAAACTATTATTCTTCTTATTATTATTGTTTCATTTTATTAATTTATGTAAATATAGTTTTTATTTATTTATTCTTGATTCTCCTAATAGTTGAGGTCCTGGTAAATAGCCTTCAAGTAAGGAGCATTTGTGGTAAAAGAATTTCTTGTAGTTAAGGTGATCATATCTCTAATATGAATAAGGTCTTTTTTCTAATATTTTTTCATGTTCTTAGTGTATTTATGTGTTAAATATGAGTTAATTTAATTCTTTGATTTGATCATATGGTAAAGTTTTCATCCTTGAAGTTTTAAGCATGCTTTGAGTTCTTTACTATTATACATGATTTTGGTAGTTTTGAGCATTATTTTGTTAAGTAAATATAATACCTCATATCCATGTGATTCTATGTTTTTAGTATGCATTTTTTATGTGTGTTTTGATATATAATCATGCTAGGATGAATATGATAAATTTGTGAACAATGGATCTCAAGTTTAGGTGTTGTTTTGCCCAAAATAGTTGATTGATTTGTTAGACTGGTTAATTAGTAGTGTGAACAATTGCTTAGTTTTGATTGGATAGTTGCAAGAAAAGTCAATTATTTTATTGAACCTGTTGACTCATTCCTATGAATAGTTGATTAGTATGGCAAACCTATCAACTAGTTACCTTATGATAAAAGTAGTTTAGTCTCTACTTAGACCCATTGATCTATTTGGTTAAACCCATTAACTGGTTTCTATGAATAGTGGATTAGTGGGGCCAACTAATTGACCATTTCACTAGTTTTATTTTCTTATCCCACTTTTGGTATGACCAAACAAGTCGACTAGTCCCAAGGATCGATCAACTAGTCCATATGATTCTATAATGTTTGATTGTATTTAATGTTCTTGCTTTAGGTTCTCAATATTAATGTTTCTATGCAATTACAACATTTAAATTATAATTTTAATCATGCTTAACCTTATTTTTTTCATGGATCAAGATGATAATAGTATGGGCCTTGTGTGACTTAGTCTAGTGTCACCTCTAAACAAATGAATGGTGACTTATATACCTTGTAATGTATTTAGTGGCATCACTTGGAAACACCACAATTGGTTATTAATAAATTGAATTATGATTTGTGATATCACTTGGTAATTAATGATAATGGATTAAGATTATGTTTAAGCATTTTTCTCTTACTCTCACGATAGATAGGAAGCAGTTAGTGGGTAGGTCACCTTGTTTTTTTATCTTTTTAATTAGTACATATTCCCTTCTCTATAGAATTGTGGTCAGTATGGGGTATGCACATATCATTAAATTATAGTATTATATTATGGTAGGGTGACCTTTTATTGTTGTCTAGTATGAGTGGGTGTGGTATCCCAATACAAGCCCCCTGATGTACTTTGACCACGCGTGGTGGGTGTAGTATCCCAATATGTGTTGGCCCTAGTGACAAGTGCACTCGATGTATAGTGGGTGTGGTATCTCTAAAGAAAATCCCCTTTAATGTATCCCAATCCGATATGGCAGGTGTGGTATCCCATTATATGTGTCATGAATTTTTTTCATGATAGAGAATTAGGAGTGGTTGAAAGTATTATCTTAATAACAAGAAAATATGTTTTCACAAAAGGAATATTTATAATATAGTCCCATTATGTGATTCTAATGCATGGTTTATATTATTATTCTTCCATTATTTCCATATAAGTATGCTTTGGTATATTGTTATCATGAGCCTGAGTGTTATACTATGTTAATATGCTTATCACCGTGTTAATATGCGGCATCAATGTGCAGCACAAGACCTTACCATGTTTTAGGTAGTTTATTTTATCATTACATCATTGTAGTTATACTACATTTATGTGGCCACTATGATGATCCATATTTTGATCTAATAAGTAGAGGATGACTTGTAAGGTTACGACTCTCAATTAGAGTACATTGAGGATTATGTTGTGGGTCAATAGCTTGCCATTTCTTAGAGCTTGAGAGTTATAGTTTCATTTAGTTAAGAGTTAGGCTAACTAGTTAGATGTATTTTTCTTGCTATGTTGGGATGCTTTTGGTTCAATACAGTTATTTAAACTCTTAGCTTTGATTCATGTATTTTGATTTTACAAACTCTCTATTTTATTTATATTATTATTCTCACCATTGTTTTCATTAATATTTTGTATTATTAGTAGAGTGCATGTTTATTTTATTTGTTGTTCCAATTTTCTTTGCAGCATATATGGGTTAGGTGATGATTACACCTCTCTCATAGTTGATGTAACAATGATGTTCCTCAATTTTTCTTACATAAATTTTCCACATTATCTTTAAAAAAAAGTTTCTAATTCAAAATTTAGGGATGTTACAATTGCATGCACCAATAAATTAATTTGATATCATATAGATGCTTCAAATGGTTATGAATGACTATTCATATGTAACACAATAGTCTCTTTTGAGGTTTAAGGGTATATTTAATCCAACTTATTGACTACTCTTATGACTAATAAATTACATTTAACTCATTCATCAACAATAGCCATAAATGTCCATGTTATTCTTATGTCTAATTCGTGACTACATTTATCCTGTTCATATGTTAAGTTCCAACATTAACTATAAGCTTTCAATTATATTTAGTATCAAAGTGAATTAAATTCTGTTGAATTCATAATATAACTTTGACATATAAGATATGAAACAAATAGTGCGAATTATCTACATAACACACATATCAACTGACCATTATAATACAAAAGTAGAATTAATTCAATCCTATAAAATTAATATACTCACTCGTATATAAGATTAAATGTATAACAATAATCAGACATAACATCATAAAACAAATTAAGAAGTAGAGATGAAGAAGAAAAAAACTGTGAGTGATTGTGAATTGATGAAGAATAACATAATATGCCAATTACAATGATAATAAACTTAAGTTATATCCATAGGGTGTAAGCGTTTGATGTACAAAATGATGAGAATTAGAAGAAAAGATAGGGAAATTTAAATACTATATTCCTTTGAGTGAAACTATAGAAAATACAATGTCCAAGGAGAAATGTTGTGATACCCCAAATTTTTATATGATTGTTGAATGTGAAATATGTCAAATTTTGGGTCTTTGACTTTGATTTAATCTTATAATTTGGTATAGGATAAAGTTTGATATGAAATCATGTTGAAAAATAAAGTTTATTAAGCTTTGCAGACAAACCTATCGACTAGTTCTATGAACCAATTGACTAGTTTCTTATTTCAACCAATTTGGGTTCCTTGATTAAACCGATCGAACAGTGGTGGGAAATCAATTGACTGGTGGTTGAAAGTTGACTGGTTGACCTATACCCATTGACTAGTTTGTTGATCTAGTCACATTTTTTAGCTTTATTTTTCTAGAAAATCCCATATACTAAATTGAAAACTTACCAACCCATGCCAGATTTCCCAATGAGATTCCTGACTATTTTTGTGATGCATTTAACCCAAAATATTACTTCAATTTAATATAGAGGTCAATTGGGATATATGAGGGGGAGACGTGACCTTAGCATTGTCTTCTTCCTCCTATCTCCTCTACAAAATTTTGAGACCAAATGCCTCGATCTCAGACATGCTTTATAGTAGATGGAAGATTCCTTCCATGTTGACTTTCTATTACTCCATTCATGAACACATATTCTGTACTAATTGACTTGAATTATCTAAAGATACTATTTGAGATCTAAAGAAGAGGTTAGAAAATCCTTGATAATATCCTTCCATTCTAATCAAATTCAAATGGTCAATGTTAGGATTTTGAGTTGATTTCTAAATATTCTATAATTCCCTTCAATTGGGTGGCTATAAATAGCCCTGCATTTCACCTTTCTTTCACCCACCAAATTTTTTTAAGTCATGCATTCCCTCTCTTCCTTTCACACTTTGAGCTTTGTCAATCTATCTTTTCTCACTCTTTTGATCCTATCTTTAGCTCTTTTCTTACTTTGATGTTCAAGAAATGCATAGTCAGATTTTAGGAAAAGGTTGAGTAGTTCAGTTGGTCATTTCCTTTGTTTTTGGCCTCAAGTTGGTATGCCTTTATCCTATTCTATTTTAAGTTCAAAATTTGATAAGATTTTGATATAAAGCTTGAATTTAAGATTTAGTTTAAGGTTTCCAAAACTAAGAATTCCCATAGTTGGACTTTTTGTTTTTAAGAGAATTTTTCCTACATTTAGTAAGAGATTTGTGCTTCTAAAATTTTTAGTAAGTTTTCTTGTATGATAGGCGTTATCTTTAGTTGGTTGATGCATGCAGGCATAAAGAAATGTAGTTGTATGTATGATTTGGATACTTAAATGACATGATTTGAGCAAAAAGCTTTAAAAAAATGGGTAAAAGTAGGCTATGATGATTTCATGTCAAGATATGCATGTTAATTTGGTTGGAAATATGTTATTTGATGTTGATACATGTTTTAATATGACTAAAAATGATTTATATGAATGAATTTGCATAAAAATTGTGATTTGGTGCTATATTAAGGCAAACTAATTGACTAGTTAGGTCAAACCAATCAACTAGTTCCTAGAACAATTAACTGGTTGACCCAACCCATCAACTAGTATGCCTATAGAGACCTTGGTCTTTCTCTCTACTTAAGCCCATTAACTACTTAAACCCATTGACTAGTTAAGATCTTGAGATAAGGATGAGTGCTCTCTCGATCACACCAACCGTCTTTGATGAGATGAGAGCTAGTTAGCTAGGAGATGTTAAGCTTAAGCGGATTAAGCTAGCTATATCAAAGGATAGATTAGTAGGTTTTTTGGTTTTTGAGGATGGAAAAATCCATTTCCGAGGAAGATGGTGCATTTTATAGAGTTGTGGAGAGCTTAAGATGAGGATTTTGTAGAAGGGTCATTGTGTGCCTTATTTTGTTCATCCTAATGGGAATAAGTTTTATAAGGACTTGAAATGGATCTATTAGTGTCCCTATATGAAATGAGAGGTTGTAGACTTTGTAGTTAAGTGCTTAAAATGTTAGAAGGTTAACGTCGAGCACAAGCATTCGTTAGGGTTGGTTAGGCTATTGGAGATTTTTTTTAGTGGAAATGGGATAACAAGTCAATGGAATCTATGGTTGGATTATTAAAGACTAGTTGTGGTAGTTTATTCGTTAAATAAGTCAATATTATTCATGCTGATGAATTCAACATGGAGTATAAAGCAGATGGCTAGTGGTTAAAGGAAGCGTGTGGTGTAGTACCATGGGTTGCCTAAAGAAATTATGTTGGCCCAAGATTCCAGTTACTTATCTCAATTCTAGTAGAAGTTGCAAGTAGCTTTCAAGACACAACTAAAGATGAGTACTTATTTCCATCAACTACAGATGGTTAGACTAAGCGCATTATTTAGACTTTAAAGGATATGCTTCGGGCAGGCATACTAGAGTTTCAAAGGAGTTGGAAGATTTTTTGGACTAAATAGAATTTTCCTACAAAAACAGTCATCATGAAAGCATAGGGATAACACCTTTCAAGACACTCTATGGATGAAAGTGTCGTAGTCACTTATGTTGGAGTGACTTGAACGAGATAGCAGTGTTGGACTAGAGATGGTAGAGGAAATTTCCAGGAAGATAACGTTCATTCAAGATTGGATGAAGGTTTCCTAGGATAGATAGAAGAGTTATGCACACCTATGGAGGAGAACATATGGGTTTGAGGAGGGTGACCAAGTTCTTTTGAAGGTTTTGATCACTGAGGAAGTGAACCATTTTGGTAGGAAGGGGAAACTTAGCCCAAGGTATATTGGGTCATACAAGATTTTGGATTGTATCGGAGATGTTACTTACCATCTTGCCTTATCTATTAAGCTTTCACACATGTATAACATTTTCCACATCCCTCACTTGAGGAGGTATATGGCAGATCCATCATACATCATTTAGGAAAAGACAATTGAGCTTGATGAAATGTTATCTTATGAGGAGTGACCACTAAGGATCTTGGATATCAAAACTCGAGAGACAAACTCGAAGGTCATTTTGCTATTAAAGGTCTTGTGGTCATGACATGGAGTGGAGGAAGCCACTTAGGAGTTTGAGGAGGAGATCAAGATGAAGTATCCATAGTTGTTCGCGTAGGTGCATAGTGTGGGTAACATTGTCTCTTTTAAGGGGGAAGTAACCTTCTCTTATGTACTAACCCTTAGTTGTTATTTTCCTTCTAGTTGGTGGCTTATGATTTTATTATGTTTTAAGCTTATAAAATGTTTCTTTTCTAGACTTCAGAGGTGAAGTCTCTTTTAAGGGGGGTGGTATTATTGTAACACCCCCAAAATTCACTCCTGAAAAAAAAATTTAAAGAATAAAGCGGAAGCTAAAATAGAATTTGGGGAATGTTACTACCACATCTAACACAAGATAAATGTCCACAATCTATCTCATGTTAGATATAAGGCTAAAACCTGTCAAACAAAATTTCAAACATTTATGCTGTGAAGATAAACTCCCACAAGGAGATATCCATAGGCAGATGGCAAGTGACTCAATTCACTAAATAAAATCATCGCTGAATGAATCATCGGAACCTGTGAAATAAATCCAAAATTTAAAATCTTATCAGAGTACGAAAAATTGAAAGTCAATTACAATACCCTTGAAATTTTAAATACAACACTTGTAACTTCAAAAGATGAATACAGTTAAACAAGGTAAAACCCGATAGATCAAATTCTAGATTGCCTACTCTTTCAAACCAAGCCTTCCACCCAAATACAATATTCGATCTCAAACTTGCACAAAAAGTATGCTCCCCACCATCAATGGATCATCACAGGACCCATTCAACCAAGGTAGTATCAGTACGGGTCCAATACTGAGTAAATCCCACTACCCTATCTTATGGGAGAGACGTAAACTATAACATCAAGTGCATATTGAATCATGGTGCATTACGTTGATACAATATTATGCATACTCAATACCCACATCATATGTCCTACCATACACATATAATAACATGCGAAACATATGAAACATCTTATTTAAACATGTAAGTGTGGTATGACCGAAATATAAAGTAGCTCATGCGCCTCAGGTAGGAATAATCCATATTATTGACAACTCATTACATGGCCACAATCACATAAGCAACATGTAGTAATATAGATAATGAAGGCTGGCTATGGTTTGGGTAGACTCATTCTTTAGATCTCTTGTAAATATAGTCGATTCACATCATAGTCTTTATCAATTCATGTGAGTGCGGGAACTCCACTATTATAGCAGGTGGAACGGTCACGAGGGCCATGCCCTACCACTATTTTAGCCGGTGGATCGGTCACGAGGGTAACATACCCTGCCACTATTATTTGCCAGTGGACTGGTCTAGCCCCGACTCACATGATGTTTCACTATAATTATTTTGTGTCTTTCCCATGCCTTATCGTTATTATGTTCGGTTTGTTGAGCACGAAATCCCCCACTATTATAGCCGGTGGAACGGTCACGAGGGCAAATGCCTTGCCACTATTATAGCCGGTGGACCAGTCGCGAGGGTAGCATACCCTGCCACTATTATTCGTTGGTGGACCGGTCTGGGTCCGGCTCAACATCTTCCTATTTAAGTGATTAGTGTCTTAACGTGTCTTATTGGAAAGAATTTTACCCTTAACATGCATGTCCTAAAAGGCCACATGACATCCATCATAACTTGCAGCATACCCATATTAGCACATACCAGATAAGAGCACGAGAACATACCTCGGTTCTAAGCTGCGCTACACAATAAAAACAGATAACATATAGGACACAACATATAAATCATACAAGGTATCCAAGGCAAGTAAAACACGTAACACACAGGCGGCCTTAGTTACGTCCTTATGAAACACCCATAAGTGGAGGTAAGTAGAGACTTAGTTAAATCTGAAGCTAGCTAAGCGAGATAAGAGGGAGAGAGAGATCACTAGCTCGAGGATCCACAATAAAGCTTTCCTAGATCGCCGATAGAAATTGAAAACTAAGTTAGAAACTATTCTATCGATCAATAATTCAATTATTATAATTAAATCAACATAAAGAGACACAAATAATTTTTCTTGGAAAACGTGTCCAAAACCTAGGACTCAAGAGCATAGCTCTATTAAGATTTAAGGTCAAATATTACTCAAATCGGTTTAAATACATATCACTTAAAGTATTTTAAGTTGATTTGGAAGCTAGGGAAGTGACGACAGAAGATAAGTTATTTTTTTCAAAAATGATTTACTAGTTAGGTTTTACAGCCCAGAAGACAAACCAATCATTTGTATAGAACCAAATCCGAACCAATTAGATTAAAACATAATTCAAATGATTTAAAACCTAAAGGTAGAAATCGATTAGATAAAAGACGCATAGCAAAAATAAATTTTATAAAACAATCCCCGAAGATTAGGGTTTTTAATCCTTAAACTACGAATCGACCAAATCACTTCGATTACCTCAAATTGATAGTTTTAAAACACAACTAAACTAATTTTAGATAAATCTAGATAATTAATTTCAATGAAACAATCTTCTTAGTAGCCAATTTAAGACTATCCATATTCAAAATTAGGGTTTTAAAGCCACAATACAAACTCGGGTAATTCAAATTAATTAATTCAAATTAAAGGTATTAGAAAGAAATTAGGATCATTTCAACTATTTCTACAAATTTAATTTTAGAAAAACAATTATACACATGATCAATTTCATAATCTCACTTGAAATCTAGGGTTTTAGGCCCGAAAATACAATTTGGTTGAATTATATTAATTTAATCAAATTGAATGTTTATAAATGCAATTAAACACATTTTATAACATATCAATTAATCAATTTATCAAAACCAATAAAAGAAATACCCAATTTAGCACAATTAGGGTTTTTGAGCCCTAAACACAAATCTGATCAATTCTTACTAAAATATATAAATTGACGGTTCGAAAATGTATTTAAATGTATTCTAATGTAAATTATATAGTAAATTGAATAAAACGACCCGATTACACAATCCAATTTCGACCTGCAAGAGTTTTGACCTAAAAATCCAATCCCGATTAATTACGCACAATTTCCCCAAATCAACGCTTCCGATATGAAATTAAATACATTTCAAACGATAGTATAAAATCAATTGAGCGAAACAACTCAATTATGCGACCCATTTTTATCACACATGAATTTTGACCTATAAATCAAATTCCGATAAATTCTGCATAAATTTCTCGAATTGACGGTTCCGACATGAAATTAGATACATTTAAAAACAAATTGTATAATCAATTTATCCAAAATTGCTAAAACGGGTGAATCCAAAAAATTTGGGCATAACCCGGCCAAAAATTCAATTTTCCAGAAATCCAACCTAAACCATACAATTAACTTATCCAAATCAATCTCACAGCACATATATACATAATCAAACAATTAATTTAGCTTATCACAAGATAAATCATACTCAATTAATCAAATCCATATTAGGGTTTTTCAAAAATTTATACCAAACGCAAATCAACCAATCGAAGCAAGGGAAGGCCGGAGAAGCTTTGTCGGCGGCCAGGGACAGCTCGCCGGTGGTCAGGAGACGTTGACGGTGACCGGCGGCAGCGGCACGACCTGTGCGTTGCTGCTGCTGTGCGTTGTTGTTGTCGGTTGCTGCTACTGTTGTGGCTACTGTGTGCGGCTGCTCGCGGTTGGTGGCAGTCGGTCGTGGCTGCAGACGGTCAACGAAGGAGGAGGGAGGTGCTGGGGAGAAGGAGGCGGCTGGGGATGGGCTCCAGAATAGGGAACCGACAGAAATAGAGCAGGGGGTCGGGAAGCGAAAGAGTAGAGAAGGGAAAGAAGAGAGAAAAGGAAAAGAAGAGGGGGTCGGGGCACCGGTTGGGTTTGCGGGGTTTTTTTTTTTAAATACAAATACACATATAAAATAAAATACTAAATATTTAAATATATTATTGGAAGATTTTATCTAAATTTTTAACAAAAATACACATATTTTGAAAGGATCCGGAGGCTTAAAATTGATATACGAGCTATATAAAGAATTTCGGGAATGTTTTCGGAAAATTTACCAACAAACGTAAAAATTTATATTGCTTACGGAATCTAATAAACCGAGACTAATTTTAATAATTTTCGAAGTCGGTTTTCCGCAAACTAAAAAAACGTAAAACAGAAGAAAATTAATTTCAGGAAGAAATTCCTAAATAAGTTCCGATAATCTTTTTAATTTAAAACTTTCCGAAAATATTAATGATTTCCGAAAATGAATAAATTGAAAGTCGAAAATATTTTCTACAGATAAAATCATTAAAATAAATTTAACTATTTAAACAGAAATTCTATAATTTAAATAATATATTTCGTTAACGAAATATAACCCCAAAATAAAGTTGAAATCACACGACGAAGTTATAATAAAAAATGAATCTAAAATATTAAAAATCAAAACACGATAAGGAAAAGGAATACATATTTTTAACCGAAAATCGAAATCATAAGAATATAATAAAATCATTGTTGTGAATGGATTTATCTAGAATGGTTTGCAACGATAACGATTAATTAAATTCAAATATGAATTTAAAATCGTCAATAAATCCATAAAACGAATCAAAATTAAAATAATTAATTGTTTACATCAAATTACGCTAATAAAATCATTAAACTTAATAAATTTGGATTTTAAAAATATGGGGTATTACAATTATACTCACCCATCCTAAAATATTTCAAGATCTGTTTAAAATTATATTGATATAAAACAAATCAATTTTGGTTTTTAGAAGGGCTTAAAATTCTAAACTGTTTTGCGTAATCAATCAATCGGTATGCTTAAAGATTTACAAACTTATTCTTGAGGAAATAATCAACTAGTTTGCTCTAATCGGTCGATATCTTATCTTATGATTTCAAATACTTTCCTAATTTTGATTCAAATCTCCTTTTACAGATAATGAAAACCTCTAATTAAATCTATATATGCTAATGAGCATATTTTGGCTTTAGTTATTATGTCTCTTTTATTTTTCTAATCTTGGATTTAATTCTCCCTTGTTTCTCTTAAGTAAGGAAGAATTAAGGTTTGAGAAAGATTGAAGATTCTAGCTTCATTTTCCTTAGAATTACATTTCTTAGAAAAGGTTGAGTTATGTTTTGTTGTTGTTGTTGTTGAGTTAGGAGTTTTATGTTAGAATAATTGCTTCAAGGTAAGGCATTCTTATGTTAAATATGAATGAGGTTTTTATTGGTTATTGTGGTTCCATGTTCTTGGCATATTTTGGTGTTGAGCATGGATCAATTATATTCTATGATTTGAGCATATGGTAGAGTTTCCTTTTAAAATTTAGGCATTGTTGATTTCCCTAATTTTATGCATGATTTGGTATTTTAAGTATGATTTCAATAAAATGCTGACATTACCATCTAACCATATGATTCTATGTGTGCGGCATGTCACTTTATGTGTTTTATGATATAACAACATGCTAGGATTAATGTGGTAATGTTTGGTCAATTTTGGTGTGTGTATCGCAATTCTAGATATTGTTTTACCCAAACCAATCAATCAGTTCGTTAAATCCCTTAACTAGATGTGTGAACAATGGAACAATTTCAAAAATTTGATCGGTCATTTGCGAGACCAATGTAACAACCCTAATTTACCAGCTGAAATTTTTTATTTTTCTAGATGCGTTGATTACTGAATTCCTAGGTGTTACTACTACACTTAGCATAAGCCTAGCTCTCTCGCCTTTCTTTTGCCAAGTGCTAAGGATAAAACAAACCACATTAGAAGTAAACTAGAGGAAATAGAATAATACATAATAGAAGTTACAGATCAATATTGTAGGATAACAATATGACCAAAATACAACAAAGGACATAAGAGTTTAAAGGAAAACCAATCATAACCAAAACTAGCACTTGAAGGTATGAGATTGGTTTGCCCTAACTCTTAGACCCAAATGCCCACTCTTAAAATGGAACCTCCTCTCATGGACTTCACTTATCCTTCTTGTTTTTATAGGCTTCATACCATTCCATGGCCCTCACATAATCATCTACAAAAGTATTATCAAAATGACTTTCTCATTCTAACACCCCAAAATTCACTACTTTTTTTTAAAGTGGAAGTAATTGAAATAGAAATATTTAAATTAAACACGTGAATTCTGGGGATGTTATCGCCACACTTAGTACTAAACCGGTTCTCTCCGACCGTTTTAGTACCAAGTGCTAAGGCTAAAAAGATTAACATAAAACTTAAACCAAGATTTCATAAAATGAATTAAAGAGATAATAACATAGAAATCAGAGTACACATAAAGAATTATTATTCATATTCAAAAGAGAAATAGCTTACAACTGATAAAAGATTCATTTAAAGTACTCAATGCAAGGTACTAAATCAAATTGGATAAATCCGATACAAAGGAAATAATAGAAGGAATATAAATTAACAACAAGAGTAAAAACAGCCACGATACTCTCGAACCTTGAACCAAAACATGCACAACACTCAGCCCTGACTAATGTCTTGCCCACATGCACAAAGTCAGAAGGGACAACTACTCGTGGGAATGAGCAGCACCCATAAATAGAGTGATCAATATGCTACGTACTGAGTAAGGTCATCGAGCACTAAGGTCAACACATAACAACACATAAAAAATGCAGAATAATAAAAGAGCATAATCACCAACATGATATCATAATTGCATACGACCATCTAGGTAAAAGTACAAAGGCCCATATATAATTCGATTCAATTACTTAATTAATCTCTGATCATAAGTAGATTCACACCATGCTTTTTATCAAATTCACTCGAGTACGGGAATCCCACTATTATAGCCGGTGGACTGGAAACACATAGGACATCATGCTCTAACCACTATTATTCGTCGTTGGACCGGTCTCCAGGATACCATAGTACCTGGCCACTATTATTTGCCGGTGGACTAGTCTGGCCCCTACTCGCATGGTGTTCCACTATAAGTAATTAGTGTCTTTCCTATGTCTTGGCACAAATATGTTCGGTTTTGTTGAGCACGGAATTCCCCACTATTATAGTCAGTGGACCGGAAATGCACAGGTATAAAAGCCTGACCACTATTATAGTTGGTGGACTAGAAACACATAGAACATCATGCCCTAACCACTATTATTTGCCGGTGGACCGGTCTGGGCCCGGCTCAACTATCTTTCACTTTACATGATTAATGTCTTAAGTATCTTATTTGAAATCTTTCACCCTAGACATGCATGAATCACTCCCTTTACACTTCACACATCACAAATCATAGATTCCACCCTCATAACTGCACTTTAATCACCAAATACACATGATACCACAAAAACCCTAAGTAGCCACACCAAACCCTAATTGTCCACATCAAACCCTAGCTCGGTCTCCTATGTACCCTTATATTAGTTCACGTACTATTTTTCATCCAAAGTGTCTAAACACCTAAATAACACTTACATTACCTTCCTTAGATCCCAAATCAACTGTTCATACGTAAACTTCACTCCCATGCAGACTTTAGACATCCCATGCAAACTTTCGAATTTTTCATGCAGAACCCTAAGTCCATCCATACAAAATCCTAAAATATTTCATGCAAAACCAAGGTTCCGATCATACAAAACCCGAAATTCAATCCGCACAAAACCAAATATTCATCCATACCAAACCCTAGATTCACACCATATAAAACCCAAAGATTCATCCATACAAAACCCTAAATTCAAAGCATATAAAACCCAAAGATTCATCCATACAAAACCCTAAATTCAATCCATACCACCCAAAGATTCATCCATACCAAAACCTAAATTTAAACCATATAAAACCAAAGATTCATCCATACAAAACCATACATTAGATCTTCCCATACAAAACCACAAATTAGATTCTCCCATACAAAACTATAAATTAGATTCTCCCATATAATACCATAAATTAGATTCTCCCATACAAAACCATAAACTAGATTCTCCCATATAAAACCATAGATTAGATTCTCCCATATAAAATCATAAATTAGATTCTTCCACACGAAACCCTAAATTCCCCATTTGATTCCTCCACTCATAGATCATTAAAATACTTAAGTCAACTCATTTCCCCATTCATCATCTTACTCTCCATTTTCCGTTTTCAACCTTTTTCCCACACAATACCACTTTTATACATCCTCACATGCATGTCTTATAGGGTCACAATACATATCATCATATATACATAATACACATGCAATATAACAACACAATAACATGCTTAAACTCCACGTCATACCATATATGCAATAATTACAATAATAACATAGGATGTATAACATACAAGGCATTTAATGCACATCAACGCACAATAGGCCTTAGTAACCCCTTACCTAAAACAACACCGGTCTTTGATAAAATAATAACATATTAATAAAAATAATAAAAAATTTCTAACTTTACTAAAGATATAAGTAATAATAGAAATATTATACAAGTTGATAATATAAGGTTGAAAACTTTACCCTAATAATAATAATAATAATAATGATACTAAAATAATAATAGCAAAGATACTAAAAATAATATAAATGATAATATAAATAAGAATAATAACAATAGTAACAATAATAATAATAAAAGGACATTATTCAAAACAAAGTGAAATAAGGCTTTAGCCCCTTTACCAAAATAATATTAATAATAATATTAGTAAAATAAATAACCAAATTTAGTAATAATAATAATAATGATAATGATAAAAACAATAATAATATTACAAAATAATAATAACCATAATGGTAATAATAGTAAGGATAATATTCGAAGATAAAAAGAAGTAGGGTTTCTACCCTACATTGAATAATAATAAACTTATTAAATAATAATAATAATAACAATACTAATAATAATAATATATGATAATGATAAAAATAATGATGATGATAATAATGATAATAATAAGACTTGATATTTATCATACTATTACTACTACTACTATAAAAATTCAATTAGGCACAATAGGGTTCCAGTCCTATATAAAATAATAATACTAACACTTCGAAATAATAATAATAATGATAATAATAATAATAATAATAATAATAATAATAATAATAATAATAGCAAAACTAATAGTAAAGTAATTGTAATATTAATAATGAAATAATAATAATAGTAATTCAAAATAGTAATAATAAAAATAATAATTATAATAATAAAAAATATTATTAATAATAATAGTAATAATAGAAACAATAAGAATAATAATAATAAAATTGAAATAAAAATACAATAGGGCTTTAGCCCTCAACAGAAATAATAGTCAAAACATTAATACTAATACTAATACTAATAATAATACATACATACATATTAAAATAATAATAATAGTATTTATATTCAAATAAATGAAATAAAATAAATTAAGGCTTGTAAAAATAGGGAAAAGGATTGAGAGGGTCTAGGGTTCAACCTTAAGCTAGTGGTGACAGGCGGCACCGGCAGTGTTGCATGGCGACGGCGGCAGTGGCTGGAAAAAGGGAAGAAAAAGGTAAAAGTTGAAGGCTAGGAATAAAATAAGGAGAATGAAGGTGAGGGTTGTGGTGTTTAAGACTGCCTAAAGGGAGAGGAGCAGAATGGAGGTGGCGGCGGTGGTGGTGGCCGAATGGAGAAGAAGGAGAGAAAGAGAGGAGGAGAGGGAGGAAAGGGAAAAGAAAGGTAGGGGAAGGTAGAAGGTGGTCTGCATAAGAGAATGGGAGGTGAAAGAAGTGGCGGAAGTGGTGAAAGAGGTGGCGGATGGCAGCGCGAAGGGTGGCAGGGACAGAAAATAGGTTGATTGAGAAGAGAACTTTGCGCGGTCGAGGTGGCTTGTGCAGGAATTATTAAGGGATATTAGATGTTTGGTTAGCTAGAGGGCGGTGCAGGGAAGGCGTAGGTGGGTGGAGTTGGTGGCGTGGTTGGCCGAAGGAGGCGGATGAAGCATCTAAAGGGGCGATGGTGGTAAGGTCAAAAAATTCTCGGTAGGAATTAAAAGCTTGATATAAGGCAGCTTACGAGGGTATTTATAGATTTTAGAAGGGAGTTTAGGGTTATGTGAGTCGGCTACGGGGTAAGGCAGGTAGGGTTACGGTTACCAGCGGCGAGGTTGGCCGGTGAAACTCAATTCGGATAGAGGGTTGTGCAGGCCAGGGAGAAGGGAAAATTGCATGAGAAAGGGGAGAAGGATTGGTCTTCATGGAGAAATGTATATCAACATCTAATTTCAAACTCAATAGTAAAACATACCAGTCAACTTCTCATCATTTCAATGTACAATGTCATATCTAATTAGTTAAATACATTCCAAAAATAGTGGTAGGACATTGAGGTAACTACTGAAAACAACAATCCAAAACAATACTAGGGGGAAACTAAGGCACATACTGAACTAACAAATCAAAAACAAATCACGGTAGGTCACTAAAGTGACTTCCAAACCAACACGTCCATCACAATACCAGGGTAGGGTACTGAGGTGACTACCAAACCAATAAATCCAACACAATACCAAGGTAGGGCACTAAGGCAACTACCAAACCAACAAATCCATTTCTTTTACTTTATTATACAATTACATATTTTCATTTTTACTTACTTACCAGAGAGGGATAAAATCAACCTAGGAACACTCTTGATCATATTAGCACCTAAAGGCAACACAATACCCTTACCTCAAACCTAAAGACATAGTAATATGCCTGATCAAACCGACGCATGAAGGAAACATAGTTTCCTATAACCTATGTTACCTAGTCCTTAAGGATCAATGCCCCATGTAGGGCTCATAGATCACCTATAGAGTATAGTAATGCCTTAAACTAGGGCACATTAGCACACAATGAGCTAAAATAATGAGGGCTAATAACTCACCTCTAAGATAGCAACCCTTAGAGATCAACCATTACAAACTTGAGGTCTTTCACTTAAAGTATTAATATTTTATAATGTGATCACATAAGTTACATATAACATAACAATTTTCATTTTCCATACTTAACCATTTTTTCTTTTTATTTCCAATTATTTAGATAAACCATAAGGTCATAGGTCTATGTCAAGCTAATTCAAAGTTATGGTTAACCTATCAAAAGTCTAAATCCATCCTAGTATTAATTATTAATAAAAGATATATTTAATTAAAATTACTAAAATAACCTTCAAAACCTTAGTTTCACCATTTTATTCATTTTCATTCCAAAATTATAATTATGAGAGATTTGTCATGAGAAGGCAAAAATGCAATATTATACATTATTTTAGCATGTAGTTAATCTTTTATATTTTGATTAACTATATTTTTTACTTTTTCATGCATTTAGTAGGTTGGGCCCACCAAAACCCTAATTATGCCTCACATACTATATATTTCATGTAGCATGTGCGTACACATATAAAGCATAAAAAACATCATTTAAATAGGAGTATTATCATCCTATTACATGTTGGGGAATATTTCTAACCTTAGGTTATGTGAATAGAAATTATTATAAGCCAACCCTAATCATGCTTATATGCTTTCGTGCAAATCATTGTAATCCTAAATACCATGCATGAGCAATCACGAGGCATTTTACCATGGAATTTGAACCATAAATTGATAATAATGGAAATCCTAACAAAATATTAAACATGCAGACATAAAACATTTAACATTTTGCCATGCATAGAACTTAATTTTTACAATCATGCATATCATCTCTTCAACATGTTATCATTTTATCATGCATGCTATGATACTTGAAAAGAGTAAAACCATAGTATGATTCTAAATCTAAGTAATCCTATCATGATCACACATAAAATTCTACCATCTTATGAGTGATTGGATTTACTTAATCTAAGCTTACATAGAAAGAAGTCTTCTCCAAAGCCCTCAAGAATTACCAAGGAATTTAACATCCAAACACATATGTATTAGCATATAATATTTCACAAAAATAATACCAAAATTACTAAAATATTTCAAGGCTCACTAATTGGTCGAACAATTAAGAGGAAGCCAAAGAGAAACTTAGCACCAAAGGATGAAGGTTTTGGTTGAGAAGGGGGGAAAATAAATAATTGGCCAATGATAGGGAGACACAAATAGTAAGAATGGTTTGTGCTAAGGATGTTAAGAATAATAGAAGAGGTGAAACAAAAGGGAGAAGAAAGTGTGGCACAAAGGGTCAAAGAAGAGGAGAAGGCTTTAGTGAAAATGTGTAAAACAAAAGAGGGAGGGCTTCGACTAAAATAACTAAAGGGAAAGGGATAAGCTTCTGTGGATTTTTTTGTAGGTTAATTTGGTTTTGGAAGGAATTTCCAAAGGTGAAGTGGGTGGAACAACAATTTTAGATGATGGTGTAGTGTTCGATTTGATGGGGAGATTCAAAGAAAAATTAAGGGGGAAAGTTGCACGAGGGAGAGGGTGTTTTCTAGAGTTTTGTGTGTGGGTGATGGGGAGGCTACAGTAGGGGCTTATAGTGCAGGGTGTAGGGGATTAGTGATGGTGGCTAGTTATGGGGTAAAGAGGCTAGTTGGGGGAAGCATTATAGCAAATAAAAATAATGGTGGAAAGAGCAAAGAACGGGGATGAATGGCAAGGAAAAGTTGGTGTGCAAGGGAGCTTAGGAGAAGTAGAGGGTTGCAATTTTTCTCAAGGATGATATGTGGGGAGAGAGGAGAAGTGATTAAGAAGAGGGTGATATGTGGGGAAAAGAGGATCAAGATAAGGAGAAGAAAACATGGAGAGAGGGAAAGTATGGTGCAGATGGTGTAGGGTGATGGTGCGGAGGATGACAATGTCAAGTTATAGGGAGGAGGATTATGGTAAGGAAATTAATAGCACTAATTAGGGAATAGGTTAATGTAAATTACATGTAAAGAATTAAGGTAAAATTTATTAGGCTATCAGGTAAGGTTTATTCAATGAAATAGATACCGGTTAAAACCTAACCTAGGTTTAAATATTTAATAAGTATCCTCTAGTATACTTTAGCCTAATTAAAGTTTATATCTAATAATTCATAATAATATTACTCATAATAAAAAATTATTTATCACCAAATATTCTAAAATAATTATTACAACTAATACATATAATTACCTATTATAATTAGGGTTTCTAAAAATGAGGTATCACCACCAATTGATTGGTTTATTGAACTAGTTAGTTGGTCCCTACGAGTAGTTAATCATTTTTTCAAACCCATCAACTAGTGACCCTGTGACAAAAGTATTATGTTATCTATTAGATCTATCAATAGCTTAGACCGAATCGATCAACTGGTTTCCTATAAATAGTTGATTGGTGAGACCAACTAGTTGACTAGTTCATTGGTACTATTTTTAGTTCAAGTTTGGTACAACCAAACTAATCGACAAGTCCTAGGGATAGATAAACTTGTTATGTTGTTTCCGCCATAATTTTTGCTAATTGTTGTTCTTCTTTTGGCCTTGTTATGTTAATACCATCATGTAATTACAACATTTAAATTATGATTACAAACATTATCACCTTGGAGTTAATAAGAATCATAATTATAGTATTTCGAACTTAACTTAGTTAAGTTTGGTGTTATCTCTAAACATCCAATTGGTGGATTTTTATTCCTTGTGAGGCGTTCGGTGTTATCACTTGAAAACACACAATTTAAATAATAATGAAAATGATTTGTGTTTTGTGTTATGACTTGGAAACACCTAATTGGTTATTTAAAGAATTAGTTTGTGATTTGTGATATCACAAGGTAATTAATAAATATGGAATAAGATTTCATTCGAGCATTTTTCTCTGACTATAGGGTAGTTAACTACGAGTTAGTGGGTGGGTTTTCCTGTGGTGTATATTTTCACTCAGGACCTATTTTCTTCTCTATTTGATTGTGGTTGATAAGGGTATATGCATATATTTAAGGGTAGGATTATACTATGGTAGGCCAACATGGCATCGATGTCCAGCTCAGGAAGGTGAGGTATCTTAATACAAGCATCCTGACACTTTACATTGTCCATTTCGTAGGCAAGTGTGGTATTCCAACTTTTTAGCCCTCACGATGAAGGTATTCCAGGTGTGGTGGATGATGTATCCTAGTACAAGCTCCCTTGATGTACTTTTACCACTTGTGCTAAGTGTGGTGTCCCGATTTGTGTTATCCTTCATAGCATGTGCATTTGATGTGTGACATCCTTGGAGAAAATTTCCTTCGATTTATCTTGATCCCATGTGGTGGGTGTGGTATTTTATTGTGTTTATTTGCTGCCATATCTTTTGCTCATATTGGAGAAATGAGTGTAGTTGAACAAACTATCTTAATAACTAGATATTATGTGATCACTAAAGGATGATTTATAATATGGTTTATATCGTGTAGTTACGATGTATTCACTACATTATTATTCTTCCATGATTTCTATGTAAGCATGCCTTGTTATATTAATGCCATGTTTCTGAGTGTTAATTTATATTGGTATGCTTATCACCATGGTACTATGTAACTTCAATGTCCTACATGAGTCTTACTATAGTTTAGATAGTTTGTTTTACCAGTACTTCATCGTACTGATACTACACTTGTGTAGCTATTATGATGATCTAGCATCTTATCCGGGAAGTAAAGGATAATTTGCATGGCTATTACTTGTGGATGATAACGTAGGTTAGTAGGTGGCCATTACTTGTGGATGGAGATTTATATTTTGTGCTTAAGAGTTAGTCTAACTGGCTAGAGGTGTTTCTCCTACTTTTTTGGGAAGTTTTTGTTCTTATGGTTATTTATTCTCTTGGCTCTAATTCCCTATATTTGGAAAACTTTCATACTCTTCCTATCTATACTATTGTACTCATATTTGTTAACATTAGTACTATTGTAATATTATTATGAGTATACATCTTTTTGTTCATTGTTTAGTTTTTCGTTATAATAGGTATGGGTTAGGTGATAATCACACTTATCTTATGGTTGATGTGGTGGTAACATTTTTCGGTTTTGCTTTTCAAATGCTTCCACATTATCTTCAATTCTTTTTTTATAGTTCAGTAATTGGGGTGTTATAAAATCAAAGAGAGCAGTAATACAAACTAGATAGCTAAACATAACAAAAGATTATTGTTAGTAATAATAATAATAATAATAATAATAATATCATCATCATCATTGTTAGTAATAACAATATTATTATGATTATTACTATTAATATTAATATTATTCTTATTATTATTAATTTTAATTTTAATATTGCTTTTATCATGATTATTGTAAGTATTATTATTGTTATTATTGTTGTTATTGTTGTTGTTTTTGTTGTTAAAATTAATAATAAAAATACTATTATTATTGAAATTAATAATCTTATGATGAATAATATTGGTAATTATTAATCTCATCATAGTGTCAGCATTATCTATTCTCAAAGAAGAATGTTATAATTTAAATTTTTTAAAATTAAAAGAGAGTTTTATAATATAAATAAAAATTATATATTTTTTAATTGTTTATGAAGAATTGTTTTATTGTTTTCCATAAAATGCTAAAAACGAAAAATAAAAAATTAATTTTTCAAAATAAACACACCCTTAATATTTGAGTGTCAAGCAAAAATGTGGTGACATTTTAAAAAATATTATTTATTTATGGTTCTTGTTTAGAAAACTATTATTAGTAAGTAGGATAAACTAATATCAATGGACAGATAAAAACTAATATAAATATTTTAGAAAATTAGGATATTTTTTTAATTCTCAATAGGGGATGATTTTTAATATATATAAAGTTTATTTATTTATTTTTGATAAAAAGGTAGAATATAGAACCTTTTAGTTGGGATTGATAATCCAAATCAGTAAATATTACTTAAACTTATATTTAAAAAAGTTTATACCGGCCTAGATCAATTAAATCTAGTGGAAAAATTAATTCTAAATTGGTCTAATTAATTTAAATTTTTTAAATAATCTATGTAAATACATAATATATTTATATTTTATATAATTTATTTTGCATATTTGGTTAATTTTTTAAGTAAAAAGTTAAATATTTTAAAATAGTTATATCAACTTTTTAAATAATATTTTAATATTGTTGGAATAACATATTATTATAAAATATATATACATAAATAAATTTTATAAAATTATAAAAAATTAAATAAAATTATAATAAATTTGATATATATATATATATATAGGAACCAATCTTAACCATTAGATTAGTTTTTGATTAATGATCGAGATCTAGTAAATATCTAATTTAAAATTATTTTAATTTCGACCATTAAATTTTCTAAATCTAATAATAATTAGAAAATTTTATCTTAATATTTTAAATAATAATTTGTATAAAAACTTAAATATATATATATATATATATATTTGTTTAAGGACGAGGACTCTGACTAGTGACTACCGAACCAAGAACTAGATTCACTTAACTCTGTAAAACTACTACCCGGAGATATTATGGACAAATAAAAAAAAAGAAAAAAAGAAGAAGAAGAAAACACGCCATATTTTCAAATTTCTGAACTTAAAAACGGGCAGTCACCATCTTTCTTCGCTTCCTCTCTTCTACACGAGAGGATAGCAAAAGCTACCTCTCCGTGCCCCCTCTCCTTCCCCTGGCCTCTCTTTTGTCCTCTCTCTCTATATCTATGCTCGTTTTTATTATTGGTGTTGAAGAGGAAAATCCATTTTGTCTTCCACATATTCTTCTGCCCTCTGTCTAAAATCTCATTTGAATCATCATATTCACCACAGCTCTCTCCTAAGAACAATCAATTGGAGAAGAGACAGGGGAATGAAGGAGGCCTTTCGCTCTCTGTGTTTTTTTATGCCTCCTATCGGATCTTGAAACATCGGGGAACAGAAAATATAAATAACAAAAATTTATCTTGATTGTTCTCAAATCGGTAAATGTTTTAGCTTTTTTATATTCCTTAAAGCTCTCAAGTTCTGGTTGATTTTACGATACAATTTTAAACTATTTGATTCCTTCTAATGATATTTGAGATTTTTTTGGATTGATCATTGATTGGTTGATGACCGATGAAAGATCTATGCCCTTCGAACTGAAGTAATGCCCATTAGTAATCCAAGGTCATAATTCTCCAATTTTGGGCATGCTCGTTTGCTAGTTCTTTTTTCAATTTATAATTTGGAAGGGGGGGGGAGCAGCGGGGGTGGAGGGGTTAATATTCTTTGGAGGATACCTTGAAAAGCGTATTGCATAGGGAAACTAATGATTATTAGAGAATTATCAATCAGTTTATTTAATCTGCTACGAGTTTATTTTTATTTTATTTTATTGGATCCAATGTATACACTGATATTTGATTTTGACTTATTCTTTGTGTATGCATACAATGCTCTTAATCTAAAAATTTGGTACTTTTCTAGTTTGTGAAGAATCTAAGACATGGGCTGTGATGGAAATGGCATTCGCAGACAGTAGAATGGATCCAGGAAAGCTTTTCATAGGTGGAATTGCATGGGAAACGAATGAAAAGCGTCTTAGAGACTATTTCCGAGCATTTGGCGAAGTTGTGGAAGCTGTGATAATGAAGGATCGGAATACTGGGCGTGCTCGTGGTTTTGGGTTTGTCATTTTTGCCGACCCTGCTGTGGCTGAGAGAGTTATTAAACAAAAGCACTTGTTAGATGGTAGAGCTGTAAGTGCATTCAGATCTTGCATCGAATTACACAAGTTGATGCTGCAAAATTAGGTCCTTCTGTTGTGCCAGCACTCCATCTAAAATATTTCGATGCCATGTATGTGTGGTCTTTAGTGTGGGAGAACCCAAGCATTTCTGTGTACCTGCTTTCCGCGAGACGTTAATATGCAATGTTTCAGTAGATTTAAGACCTTTAGATTGTTCCAGTAGCTATCAGAAAATCCATAGCGAAACAACATTTATAGTTGATCTTATCTTCTGTAGCTTATTATTGCTGTGCTTGAGAAAGAACTATGAAAATGACTAGAGATCCTGACTTTGGATGACAATAACTGTTTTCAGATTTGTGGTTCACATAATCTGGTTGAATACCAACCCTTGACTCACAAATCTAGTGCTTGTTCACAATAATGTTAGTGGTTGGTAAGTAAATTTACTTAATTGTTGAGGAATATTCATCCATGTTGTGATCATGATGCTGCTCAAAGGCTAATAAGCATGGAAGAAATATGACAAGGACTAGATA
Organism: Tamarix chinensis; assembly: GCA_030549775.1. Taxonomy (NCBI): domain Eukaryota; kingdom Viridiplantae; phylum Streptophyta; class Magnoliopsida; order Caryophyllales; family Tamaricaceae; genus Tamarix; species Tamarix chinensis. The sequence goes on along the minus strand of CM060177.1, from coordinate 55,175,398 downwards.
TCCTTGACTTTGGGAGACACTAATTATTTTCAGGCTTTGCAGTTCACATAATCATGTTGAATACCAATCTATGAGTTGCAAATCTAGTGATCATCTGGCAATAATGTTAGTTGATGGTAAGTAGGTTTGCTTTCTTTGTGATCATGATGCTTAAAGGCTAAGGCAATGAATGAATCACAGCTCATGGAAAAGTGACAACCAATTTCTGAGATTTTGTTCGCTGCTTATACTTTTGTCATATGTGTAGAATCTTACGTGTGATCGCTGAGCAAACAATTCCTTTAAAGTTGCGAGTCTTTAGCGCATTAGGATGGGTAGAACACTTATAATTTAGACATCATTTTACTAATTCTGCTAACATTAAAATAAGCATTTTTATTAATCATTGTACTCAGGTTGAGGCAAAGAAGGCAGTTCCCAGAGATGATCAACACTTTCCTAGCAAAGTGAATCCCAGTGTTCATGGATCACCAGGCCCTGCTCGCACAAAGAAGATATTTGTTGGAGGCTTAGCATCTACTGTAACAGAGAGTGAATTAAAAAGGTACTTTTATCAGTTTGGATCAATCACTGATGTTGTAGTCATGTATGATCACAACACTCAAAGGCCAAGAGGCTTTGGATTTATTACTTACGATTCAGAGGATGCAGTGGAGAGAATACTAGTCAAATCTTTTCATGAGCTTCATGGAAAAATGGTTGAGGTCAAGCGGGCTGTTCCAAAAGAATTATTTCCTGGGCCAAACCGTGGTCACCGGAGTGGATTTAACTATGGTGCAAATAAAGTTGCTAGCTTCTTCAATGGCTACTTACAAGGATTTAGCCCTAGCTTAGTGGGAGGTTATGGAGTTAGAGTTGATTATAAGCATAGTCCAGCTTCAGTTGCCCAAAATGGATTCCGTTCACTCAGCCCTAGTTATGGTACAGGATTAAACTTTGAGAGAAGAATGAGCCCAAACAATTCAGACACTGCAAGCCTCATTTCTAGTTTAAGCTATGAACGTGGATTGAATGCATTGTATGATGCAAATGTTAAAAGGGCTGGTAACTTTGTGGACTATGATGGGGCAAGTGGTGGCAGTGGTTCTACTTTTAATTCAGCATGGAGTTTGTGGGGCATCGGGCACTCAAACAATCCTACATTTTCCACAAATTATAGTTCTCCTATGGGGTTTAAAAGTGGAGGTATTGGAGCAGGTGCTCTTAATAGCAATGAAGTAATTTGGGGATCTTCTTCAGTTACAGGTCCGGTTGGAGGGGTTGGTTCTGGCTTTAATGTTTCTGGTGTAAGCTATGGTCATGAAGATGTCATTCTAGATTCTGGTTCTGGAGGCTCGTTGAGAAACCGTAGTAGTACACGAGCTACATCGTCATATGGTGTACTGAAAGATGAATATGATGCTGATTTGGAGACTTTATATGGTGATAAGAGTGACTTATCTTGGCTTCCATCATCCCTAGACTTGCAGGTTCCACCTGGTTCGTTTGAATTTGGCCTAGGAAATGTGGCTTCAGATGCTGCCCAGAAAAAAACCCACTTTATGCTGGTAGATAGTAGGATATGAACAGTAGACATCTGATGAAGGTACAAAGTCTTTAACATGCTTGCTTATGTATGCATTAATCTTGTCTCTGCTGAACAGATTATAGCAGTTTTTTTAATCCACACATGTACTTATCTCAGTGTGATTAGAATTATGCTGTTGTATGTCACATCCTTATTTGCTGTTCAGTTGGTTTTTTTATTTTTATTTTTATCATATCATGAGGTTCAAGTCTGCCTTTAACATTCGCATCCAAATGTCTTTGCAAAGGTGAATACGAATCAAGTTATGCTTTGAATATCTGGCTGAGTCTAGCAGTTTCAGATCATGCATCCAGGTCCATAGCCATTTCATGTTTCAAGTATGTAGGTGCGGTATTGCAAGATCATTGTTGATTTTGTGAATTATCCACAATGTTTATCTTTGAAAAATTCTACATAAATTCTTAGGCCTTGTAAAGTCATGCTGTTGTTAGTGTGCGTGAGTTTCTTATTACTTAAATTTCTTATGCCTGTAACTCGATTTCTTCATTCCATCCAAGTTCTGAGAATTATTCTGTTCACAGTTGGTCCCTGCTTCCTTTTGGCTGAAAGGTCTTATGAATGAATAGCTCTAAGGTACAGTGATATGACAATATCTGTTCATAAATCACTCCACCTGAATCATCTATAAGGTCTCATGAAAGCTGAAAAGATTTGTGGTTTGACTTCCAGTTTTATTCAAGTTAGACTAGCAGCTGACCTGGTTTACGGATAAAAGAATGAGACCATATTGCTGTTTGTGGTCTGGTTTTTTTGATTTTGTAGGTTAAAGCTTAAACCCCTTGTATGTCTTATTTGGTAGTTGATATTTGGCATCGCTGTTTTTGGATCTAATAGAACGGGTTTATCTTCTGTCCCTGGTGACATAAATAAAGGGGAAAACAAAAATAAAGAAGCTAAGTTGGGAGCTATTGTAGCCTTGTGCCGACATTTCACCATTCCTTTTTTGAGAGATGTATGATGTACCATCCTTATGGCGGTTATGTAGGAGGATTCCTATTTTTCAATTTACGTTTTATTATTGTTATTGATTTCCCTCCTGACCTGATATGTTTTTTGTCATATGCTCCAAGGACTGCTGCATAGGAGAGGATCATTCAGACACTGAAAAGGTCATTACAGATTACCAGCAAACTGGATTGTGATTTCAGCTTCTAGGAGAAGTACAAGTGATTCAATTATCCTTTTAAATTAAGGTAAATCAGTCATTAAAGAGTGTTATAAATATGCAAGTTTCAGCTTTTCATATAAGTTTTTCTTTTTCCGTGGTTGGATTTTGTGACATGTAAATCAATATGCGGGAAGGAAGAAAAAGGAGAAAAAGGGGGGAAATTGAAGGGGAAGGATGCATGCATGTAAGAATTCCAGGATCGTAGGTGTTACAGGGTCCTGCAATTTTCTTCTCTCTCGTCCTATTGAGTAACTGGGGAAAAAATAGTCTTGGTGAAAAGTTGGACTTTTAGCCGAAACTTTTCAGATTGCTAATTTACTTCTGTTGCCTACCGTTGTGCCATGGATAAGTTACTGTATATTGAAAATTTTAATTTCAAGGACCTTTTTCTACTTTTAAATGTAGATTTTTCTGAACCTTAAAGACTCTGCATCCTTTGTACCGTATGTGGGAACTAATGTCCCTGATCTAGTGGGTCTTGTGCCTTTTTCTTCAAGTTAAAGATGCTGGTGTTGGTGATAGTGTGTGTTTGTGAGCTATCTTGCACCAAAAAATTCTCCTTTTATTATTTTGAGCAAGTAAATAGTTATATATTTCCAAAAAGTGTATTGTAAGGCCTACTTGTTTTCTCGTCACGCTATTTAGGAGATATATACATCCAGTCTTTGTAAAGAACTTCAAGAATGGTGGATAGAGTATGCACAAATCAGATTAATCTGAAATTTTGGATTAGATTAGATCGGTAAAATGAGGTTAAGGTTGGACCGTTTTAAAAAACATAGGTTATGGGTTGTGTATATTTGAGAAAAAACGGTATAGCCCTCTATTGCATTATATTGGAGACTCTTTGGGTCATGAATTATATTGGAGAAAAAGCCAAATATTACTACATTGTTACCATATGACAACTAACTACACTGCGATAATGGCCGTCTAGCCCTCTATTGCATTTGGTTGCATGGTTCTTGTTAGGATGACAATGGAGAGTGATAAGGACCTTATCTTCATTTTCAAACACGTGTTCAAAATTAACTCTCGAATCCATTTTTATTCTTAGTTGTTGCTAATGGACAATCTCTACCTTGATCTATTACATCCTTATATTACAAGATTGATTTTTTTTTTCTTTTATTTTGAAGATAATGCAAAAGAATTTCAAAAACAAAATCAAAGAATAACACATCTATGTTAAATATGGGAGATATGTGATCATCACCTAATACATATTCGATATAAGGTAAAACAAAACAAAACAAGCATATGAATGCATTAACTACTACTAATAGTAATAATAATGATGGCAAATATGATACACAAAAGAGTGATACAAAATCTAAACTATAGGGATCAAATCAAATAGTTCAAATAATAAAAAATAATAAAATATTACAAGAAAGTGGGCAAAGCCTATCATGCCACATAACACATGATACACAAAAGGGAGATACAAAATCCAAACTATAGGGAACAAAGTCAAGAGTTTAAATAATCGAAAATAACAAAATATTACAACAAAGTGGGTAAAACCTATCATATGACATAAATATGATACATAAATAAGAGATAAAAAATTCAAACTATATGGATTACAACCAAGAGTTTAAATAACTAAAAATAAAAAAAAAACATTACAACAAAATGGGAAAAATCTATATATATCGATTAGCCAAACTCTAGACTTAAAGGATAAAATAAATCTTAATCTTTAAGTAATGGTCGACTATTTACCCACATTACCATCCTCAAAATACTCTAACTAAGAATAGTGTATAACACCCCTATTTTTTATTATCGAAAATTTCATTCAAAACCTATTGTGGAAGTATAAAATACTTTAAAAATGGGGTGTTACCACTGTATCTGACACAGGCTAGATGTCCGCTATCTATCCCATATCAAATATAAGGTTAAACCAATAAAATACTAAAATAATAGTGCGCAAATAATAATTTAATTGAAACGACTGCAAAATGTTTACAACAAACGACCCTAACGAGTTCTGTTTAAATCGTTATAGAATGCACATGAAAGTATGAAATTACAAAACATGGGTTGTGATACGAGGCCCAAAATAATACTGTGGTTCTCCACGAACCCCATTAAGACCTTTTAGATGTCCTTACCAACAATCTCGATACAAAAAGGTAGGCCCTTTACTGACCATCCCCAAAAATATACACAAAGTTCTCTACTCGTGGGAATGAGTAGGTGATTGAGCAAACGGTCATATTAGTATGCTACGTACCGAGTAAGCTAAGTTCTTTCCTTAATGTACACATGTATACCAGTTTTTCATACACTGTATAGATTATAGTAAGAATTATGATGATGCCAAATATATACATAAAGATAAAAGTACATGAAGTCATATTGTCATGCATAATTCCAACAAGTAAAATACATCATGCATAAACTCACCACTTTTCCACATAAACATATACACACTTAATGGTAAGGAGAAATCAACAACCTTTAGGGTTGATTTAATTAACCAAATCTTCAAGTTATACCAATAATTCATTTAAGTATGAGATAAGTGAGTCAATCCATCAATATTCTAATTCATAATCAAATAGATAGGTCGTCCATTTGCTAAGTATAATAACCAGCTTTGCTCATTTTCGACTAATCATAATATTACTTTCATTCTTTCCAAATATTATCCATTCTCTTAATAATCATTTATATTTTATCAATTACTTAATAACCATATTTTAATATCATCGAGTGATGGACTGTGCTCCACCATATGGTCTCACACACCATGAAAGCCTATCGAAAAAGGGACATAAATTCTAAACTGAAGCCAATCACTAAGTGAACATAAGTCTAGGCCGAAGCTAATCATCATAATGGACATAAGTCTAAGTCGAAGCCAACCAAGATAGACATAAGTCTAGGCTGAAGCCAACCATCTAGGTAACCAAACACTTTAGTATTGATACCCCCTTAGTACATCATTAGTGTCTAGAGTAGGTAAGGTATAGGGACCTCTCAGGATCCCACCCGAAGGTAGGCTAACCCCAGTAGCTAATCGAGGATCGGATAATCCAGACTCATACTCAACTCGACTTTCATTCACTTTAAGTTATTAGTATTTTATTCATAAGGATAGGTGATGATACAAGGCCTATACAAGAAAATAAGGTAAATCTCATACTAAACCATATTGATCCTTTTTATTTCCATTATCCCAAACCATGTGGATTTACCATTTACTCTTAGCCAATGTGTTTCATATCCTTCATAGGGTTTAATCCAAGCCCTTACTGATTTCCATTACTCTTATTCCCATTTTATCACTAATGACAAGTGAAATACCCCTTTAGCCTTTACATTACTTATAATGTATGACATAAGTTATGATTTAATTAGGCCCATACTCCATGTTAAAATCTTTATTTCATCCCATTTAGAATCATGATATATTCTTAAACATAACCCCCAAACATATTCGAACCACAAATCAACAAATCATGCAAACCAGTCAAATCAATCAATCGGTCTGGCCTAACTAGTTGATCGGTTCAACTCAACCAGACCACACTTCCTTCAAATCGGTCGATTGGTTTAGGTAAACTAGTTGATTGTTTATAAACTAGTTGATCGATTTTTTCAAATCAGTTAATGGGTTTAAGCAGATAATAATACCAAGGTCTCTACAAGTGAACTAATGGATGGGTTGGGTCAACCATTGATTTTTCTAGGGACCAGTCGATTGGTTTGACCTAATTGGTCAATCAATTTACCCTAACATAGCATCAAGTCACAAATTCTATGCAAATTCTTTCACAAAAATTATTTCTACTCACATCAGACATGTGCCAACACCAACCTACGTATTTCTAGCTAGTTTATCATGTATTTCTTACCATACCATTATCATAGACTATTCTTCTTCATTTCCATGCTCTTTCTTCAATGTACGTCAATTAAACATGTAAATCATGCATACAACTGTATTTCTTCATACCAACATGTATAATCCAATAAACTGCATCATCTTTCATGCAGGAATACATGCTAACATTTTAAGATCAAGACTTACTTGATTTAGGTTAAATCCCCTCCAAAATTGATTTTCCAAGTATGTGAAAACCTCAACTCTTAAAATCTTAAAAATTAAAATCTTAACTCAAGTATTATATAAAAAATTCATAAAATTTTGAATGAGAAATAGAAAAGAAAAAGGACATACCATTGGGAAAAAATAGGGAAAATTTCAACTTGACCACTCAATCTATTCTAAAGATTTAACTCTGCCATGCTTAATAATTAAAATAAGATAGAGCTAGAGGTAAGATCGGGAGAGTGTGCACAGAAATTGGCAAGTGCTCGAAGTGTGGAAGAAGACAAGAGAATGCAGAACTCTGAGAAATTTCGGTGGCTGAAAGAAAATGCAATGCATGGAGGATTGGAGCTATTTATAACCAATTAATGGAAGGAAAACACAGAGGGTTCGGAAGGTAACTTGAAACCCTACTTGTAACTATTTAAATTTGATCAGAATGGACAAATTCACCTACGATTTGCTTACCTAGTCTCTTGAGCTAAATTAGGGACTCTAGGGAGCTCAAGTCAAATAGGATAGAATTAACATATATGGAAGAAGGAATGGGAGGTCAGAGTGGAAGGAATCTTCTAACTGCTCAAAACCATGCTTGAGGTTGAAGCAATCGATCTCAGAATCAAACATAGGAGAGAGGATGAAGAAGATAATTGGCCAAGGTCATCTCACTCCCTCATGTGTCTCAATCGACCTCCAAAACAAATTGAGGAAATATTTTGGGTTAAATGCATCATGAAAATAGTTAGGAATCTCTTAGGAACAATTGGTATGAGTGGATAAGGTTCCATTTTAGTGTAAGAATTTTTTGAGAAAATCAAACTTCAAAAAATATGACTAGCTTAATGAACTTGTCAATCAGTTAGGGTATACCAGTCAATTGTTCATCCACTAGTCTATCGATTTTTCTAAACTAGTCGATTGATTTTGTCGAGGAACTCAATTTGGCTAAAACAATAAACTAATCAATTGGTTCACAAAACAATTCGATGGGTTTGTCTGTAAAGCTCATTAAGCCTCATTTTTCCAACATGATTTTTAACCAATTTCTATTCCAAATCAAATCATAACATTGAATTTAAATCAAAGGCCCATAATTTTTCAAAATTTCTCATCCATCTATGACACAAAAGTGTGAGGTATTACATAGGAGCCCTATAAATTGTCCTCTATTCATATCATAATATAAGGTAGATAAATATGTTAACCACACAAATGTAGTATCGGTACGGTGGATTACTAATAAAATAAAATGCCTAAAATATAATAAGGCTCATGCTGCACATTAAGGTCGCATGATCGCATATTATAAACAATAGTTGCATGTAAATCATAACAGGAGGATATCAACCCATATTAACTCATTAAACTCATATAAGGTAAGTTGTATTATTATTGTTTCATTAAGTGACCATATACTTTCTAATTATTAAGATGTTCAAGCAATTACAGCCATTTTTCTACCATGGAAAAAGTCATCACAACATAAAACACGTAATGGGGATACCATGCCCACCACATGCGGTCATAATACATTAAAGGGGTTTTCATTAGGGGTAACACAAATAAGACTTGACACTCATTTAAAATATGGACATATAAAGAGCTAGAAGGCTTGTATAGAAATACTACACCCACTAAAATTGGACATTGATGCTATGCTGACTTGCCACAATATTAATTCTACTCCATTTAAATATGCACATACCCCTATCAATATTAACCTGATAGAGAAGAACATAGGTACTAAGTAAAAATAATATAAATGCAAGGACCAACCTACCTACTAAATTCTAATTAGCTACCTCGAGAGGTAAAAAAAAGAGAGGCTTAAATGAAATCTTAATTTCATTTATAGCATATTATGGGTGATATTACAAATCACAACTCTATTTTTTTTATAAATCTAATCTTAATTTTATAAGTGTTGACGTTAAACACAAACCAAGGCATCCAAGTCACCAAATTGGGTCTTTATGAAATAACATCAAACTTATCCAACAAGGCTTTATAGCCATAACCATATATGTAATACCCTATATATAAAAACTCTAATTATAAAATTTATAAGTACATGTAATTAATTATGATAATTATTGTAAGATATTATGTATTAACTATACTATTATTACATGTATTATTATGGTGAATTAAACATAAATTTAATTAGGTTAAAATTTGATAATGTTAGGTTATTTGTTTTATCCCTAGTTTGAACCTTAACCTGTATCTGTTTAGATGTGGAACCTTAGCTCTACTAATTGATATGTTTTTTTTTTCGATTTGGTTACTCTAACTAGAATCCCTAACCCTATTGTGATATTTGTATTCTTTCACTCTCCATTTCCTCGACATATTTTTCTCTTTTATGCCAACTCTCCCCTATTCCCTCCATACCTTGAGTTGCACGGCCTGACTCCCGTGTTCTTCTCCTCTCTGTCTCATTATTTTGCATGCTACCCTCACCTATATAAATGCTCCTTCCTCTTTTTTGTTTTTGATCCAACAAAAATTAGAGCCTTTTATCTATGTAGTCATCCCTTTCATCCCGACCTTCTATTTGTAGCATCCCAGACCATCTCCTTCGTTGTTTCATAATTTTTATCAAAGTCTTCTATGTCAAAACTCTACAACCTCATGTTGCATCTTCTCCCTTATGTGAGCAACTCACAATGTATAAACATTGGCATATATCACGTTGATAGTCGCTTGATGAATCTAAAACCTCATCTAAATCACAAAATTGTTATACCATTACCTTTATTACATGAGCCTTTAATGTTGCCCTCTTCTTTGTTGCATGGCATCATCACATTTTACTTATCCTTGTTGTGTGAGAGATGAATAATTCCTCCTCCTCTTCTATATGACTTAGTCACGTTTCTCCACCCCTTATGGCTTGAAGAACTTATGCTACTAAGGTGTTGCAACTTAATCTTTGCCTATTGTTGCTCCTTTGCTACGTTGTTACCTCGTGGAGATTTCCTTAGCTTCGGTTAATTTCTGTCCAATTTACCGATTTGGTTTTGCTTATTTTTGTTGATTTTTATATTATATTAGGTGCTAAGATTTGTTGTTAGGTTTTGTTTGCCTAGGTAATCATTGAGGTGTAGCTTTTGTGTAACTTAGATTTAGGTAAATCCATGCACTTACGAGAAGGTAAAATTTTTATATGAGCATTATAGGTTGTTTATATCTAGAATCATGATAGGGTTTTAATTTATGCAAGCATTATGAAATGTGTGATAAAATGATAACATGATCTTAAATAGTTAGCACATAAGTTTGATTTGTTATAAATTATGAGATATATGCATGTGAAATATGTAAAAGGTTAAAGTATGCATGACTAGGGTTTTATTAGGGTATATAGTCTTGTTAAGTTATTATTTTTATATCATGCTAAGTGTTTTATGATTATCCTCACTAGTTTTTGCGAATATACATAACATGATAGTACTCAAGCATGATTAAGGATAATTTGTGATAATTTTAATTTGCATGCTCTAGGGTTATAAATGATATATTGTATGTGCCATGGTGTTAACTTTTCTCTTTAATGTTGAATTATGCTATAAATATGTATGTGCATATTGCACGGGATATATCACTTATTAGAAATGCATGATTAGGGTTTGTTTATGTAAGTTTGAAAAACATGTATAACAGAAAATATAGTGCATCACTTAGCCTTATAGATTACCTATGTGCTAAAACTTTGTACATTATTATCTTTTAGCCTTTTTATAGCAATTTAACATTATACTAAATTTTGGTATTGAATTGGATAATAATGGTGTAATTAGGATTTTAAAGGCAATTTAGTCATTTTTAATCTAATACATCTAAGGTGAATAATTGGACAAAGGTTGACCTTAGAGTATTGATAGGTTGACCTTATTATTGAATTTGATTTTGACTTTGATTTATACCATTGACCTTTGGGTTTATGTGGATAATTGAAAAATAAACGAAACATGTTTAAGTATGGAAACATAAAATTTTGTGCAATGTGTGATAAATATAATCACCTCATAAAACATTAATATTTAAAGTGTAAAACCTTGACTTTGAGAATGGTGGCTCTGTAAGGGTAGATAGCCTATGGATGAGGTGTAACCCTTGGTTTGATTTGTTTCACTAGTATGTTGATATATCTTGTAAGATCTTATATCTACTCTAATTAGTTCTTTGTTCTTCTTAAGAGGTATTCGATATAAGTAGATTTGAGTTGATTAAAGGACCATGTGAGTATAATTATATCTATAATTTTTACTACATGAAGGAGTCATAGGGTGTGTTTCTTAACTATTTTCCATCTTTTGAGATCTCCAATGATTCACTTGAGTTTAACTTGAAAAGAGCTCTTATACATTGTGAACTGGAAATACTTTCCACCCTTATGACACTACAAAGGATTAATGATGTTATTTAGTTAATTTCAAGGCATGTGCAAGAACAACAACAACCTAGCATATCAAAGCATATCTGCACCCTGCCAAGACTATAAGAGCCACCATCCAGGTCACCATCATAGGTCTGCTAGCCTAAAAATGAAGAACGCACAAATTTCTTGAAGTTGGTAGCATTCACCAAGGGACCACTGTATGGTACTGTCACTTGACATAGGGTACAACCCCCTGAGATCTGGGTACAGTGGACCATCACAGCACCAAAGGACATTTGTCCTATCTACACGTTTTGCACATTATAATTACACCATGAAGAGATCAGGTGAAGGCAAGAGGGATCATTAATGGATCATCAATCCTTAATCGGGAGAGATAACAATATCAATGGAAGAGTAGTAGAGAAAGGAGAAAGAAGAAGAAGAAAGAAGAAGAAGAAGAAACATAGTTCTAATGGAGCTCAACCAAGAGAGGAAAACAAAGGATTGATTAGGCTAGATAGGGATTGGATTACCGTAATCTACCCTACGCCTTTCCTTATTTCTCTTCTTTATCTTCTATTTGGCTAAAAGGAGTTTGGCATTGGCTAAACTCCTTAGTAAAAGGAAAGATTGAAACCCTTTGTTGTTGTATTTGTTGACATGTTAGTCATGTGGGGTTAAATGATATTTCACTTTATTGAGCTGTAATTGTTGAAGTGTTGAATGTTGGGCACATTAGGCACTCATCTGAATTTTATATCAATCGAGATAATGTACAGAACTCACGATGACAAATGGTGATAGGGTTGGCACCAAAAGGTGAAGAAACCTTGTCATTATTACTCCAAAACTCTCTACATGACATTACTAAGGCCCATGCACTATGATAGAGAAAAACTATGAGTATGCTTTACCATTGATTGGAACCCACTGAGTGTAAAAGGATTAATATCCATTAAGCCTTACATGCTATGAATTGTCATAGGGTAAATGCACTTGGTGTTAACAATTTTCCTCTCATGACTCTAACTTTGGATTCCCTTCCCATCTATCCTACATTGATATTAGTGACTTATTGAGCATTTATTTACTTCTTTACATTTTCATCATCACCCTACCAAATTTTAGTAACATAAGTAGGTTCATAGAACAATTGACTTTGGTGAAGCATATTTCATTCATCTTTCCCTGTGGGATCAACATCCTCTCATCACTTTATTACTTGAATTGACCGTGCATACTTACACGATTGTGTTGTGCCCCATTATTACTATTACCCTACCAAAAATTATTAAACTAAACACACACCAATTTTTGTGGTGCCATTGTTGGGGAAGGATTGAATTTTTAAAAATACTACATATTAAAGGATAACGTACTATGAACATTTTTTTAGTACATAGCTAACAATAGAGTTTTTGTAACTTTTAGTTTTTTTTTTTGTTTCTGAAGGACTAAACCTTGTATGACCAGAACTGATCAGAGTACCTTAGTACCAATTGATCGAGATATAGAGTGCACCCTAAGGAGAAACCAAGTGGTCGTACATCATCAACAACATCAAGGAGAAGGATCAAACTCCGAAAGTACTGGCAACATAAGTCATTTAGGCCCATAATAGCCTGACAATGGTAACAACAGATTGTCAGTGCCACAACCAAATCAGAGGAAAGGATTACCCATGATCTTATCCCCTCACATCAACTTAAATCCTGTGGGAGCACAAACCCCACCTATAGGCGATGATCATAATCAAGCCATCTGAGATTATGCTTTACTAGTTTAAGACCACCTTAACCCTACCATTGCCCATCTAAAAATCCAAGCCCTTCATTTTGAGCTTAAACCTTTCATGTTCCATATGCTACAGACCATAGGATAATTTAGTGACCAACTTGCCGAAGATCCACACCTTCTTCTAAAAGCGTTCATGGAAGTTAATGACACATTCAAAATTCAAGGAGTTCCATAAACCACCTTGCGACTTAAGTTTTTCCCTTAGTCCTTGAGAGATCATGCTAGGGAGTGGCTGACTTCGCTACTGATTAGTTCAATCACTTCTTAGGATAACTTAGTTCAATATTTCTCATCCAATATTTCCCTCCCAACAAAAATTCCAAGCTTAGGAATAGAATTAAAATATTTTTGCAAGAAGATGATAAACTCCATGATGCATGGGAGAGATTTAAGGAATTGTTAAGGAAATGTTCAAACCATAGAATCCCTCATTGGTTGCAAATAAAAACATTCTATTATGGACTAAATCCGTAGATAGGAAACTTGGTAGACACCTTAGCCAATAGTACCCTACTAAGTAAAACTTATGACCAAGCTTATGAGATTATTAAGACCATAGCTTGCAACAACCAAGAATGGGGGTAGTGTCAGGATCGTTCATAATGTGAGAGTAGTGGGATCATTTGAAGTCGATGCCATCACAACCCTACGAGCTGAGGTATTATCTATAAATAACCTATTAAAAAATATTGCTCCCACTAATTCGTAGGTACAAAGAAGAGAGTAACATTCCACTACTCAACAGTTGTAGTATCATGTGTATATTGCATAGAAGGTTATTTATTTGAGCAATGTCTAGCAAATCCAGTGTTGGTGAACTACATGGAAACCAGGCCAAGAACTCTCAACAACTTTATGGCAATCATTACAACCCAACTTGGAGACAACATCCTATCTTCTCATGGTTTAATGAAAATAATGTGCAAAACTTGACCAATCAATACAACTAACAACGCTATTGCCATCCTCGACCCCAACACCTTCAACAATCACAATCTCACCAACCTCCTACCCAACACAATAACTCCAACTCTTTGGAAAATCTCATAAAAAATTCATGGTTAAAATGAATGTTGTAATCTAGATCAAGAAAACCTCCCTGAGAACTCTCAAAACACAAATGGGGCATCTAGCTATAGCCCTGAGTAGTAAACCTCATGGCATTTTGCCTAGTGATACTAAGAACCCCATAAGAGAATGTAGGGAGGAGTGTACATCCATTACCCTTAGATCGGGCACACAAATTACACCTCCCAACTAATAGGATGGAACTAAGGATGAGCCCCACCCTAACAAACATAACAACAATGTAGAACCTTCAAAGAAAAGGTTGAATTGTGCACCTTCCCAAATACAGACTTATCACTTGAACAACCCAAAAGAAGACACCACTTCAACACTTGAGCCATAAAAGAATAGTAAACCATTGTCGAACATTGTTCCTAAACCCTTTATTCTACCACCATCTTTCCCTTAGCAACTCAAAAAATAGTAGGAGGACAAGTAATTTGATAAGTTCCTAGAGATTCTTCGTCAATTGCATATAAACATTCCGTTGGTGGAAGCTCTCCAATAGATGCCTAAATATGTAAAATTTAAGGACATTTTAACACAAGTTTAAGGAATATGTGAATATGAGATGGTAGCAATGACCTAGAGATATAGTTTGATTTTCCTCAAAAAACAACCGAAAAAATTATAGAACCTTGGGTGTTTGACCATTTATTGTTTCATCAGAGATAAGTGTTGTGGTAAGGCCCTTTGTGACCTTGGTTCTAGTATTAATCTAATGCCTTTGTCCATTTTTAGGAAGCTAGGTATTAGGGAAACAAGGCCTACCACTATCACCCTCTAGCTTACTGATCGATAATATGTCCACCCTAAAGGAAAGAATGAAGATGTGTTAGTAATGGTAGATATTGTCACCTTGCTAGTATACTTCATAATCCTCGACCATGATGTCGACAAGGAGGTCCCTATCATTTTGGGTAGGCCTTTCTTGGCCACTGCTATGACCCTGATAGATGTGCAAAAGGGTGAATTGATGATAAGGGTTAACAAGGAGCATAAAACTTTCAATGTTTTTAATTCCATGAAACTACCAGAAGAGGATCATTATGAGTGTTCACAAGTTGACATTATTGATTTAACTATTTGTGATGACTTTGATGCAACAAAATTTCACAAGGAATCTAGGTTGTTTGACATAGACCATCTAACAAGTAGTTACCCTACCTATTATTCCAGTGAATAGGATGATGAAGATATGGTAGGGTGTAGTTGGATAAATTACTCAACACCTTGAGAACCTCTTACTTTGAACGGTGGAGATATATAACCAGTTAAACCATCAATTGAGAAGACTCCTACGTTAGAACTTAAGACATTATCAGCTCAATTGAAACATACATATTTAGGTAAGGTGCACACTATATGAATCGTTATCTCATCTACCTTACCTGAATTTTAGTAGTTATAGCTGGTTAGTATGCCACAAAACACAAGAAGGCAGTAGGATGGACCTTGGTAGATATACATGGAATCGGTCCAACATTATGCATGTAGAGGATTTTGCTAGAAGACCAATCAAGTTCATCAATTGAGAAACAAAGACGGCTAAACCCAACAATGAAGGAGGTAATGAAGAAGGAAATTATAAAATGGCTCGATGCAGGTGTCATCTATCCAATATCCTATAGTAATTAGATAAGTCCTATTCAATGTGTCCCAAAAAAGGAGGTATGGTCATCATTCAATATTCTAAAAATAACTTGCTCACGACTTAGACAGTCATAGGGTGGCGTATTTGCGTGGACCACATAAAACTCAATAAAGCAACTCAGAAAGATCATTTCCCCCTTCCTTCTATTGATCAAATGCTTGAGAGATTAGCATGGAGATATTTTTATTATTTTTTAAATGGCTACTCAAGTTATAATCAAATAGCCATTGCACTAGAAGATCAACATAAGATCACATTTACATGCCCCTACAACACATCTTCCTTTCGTGAATGCCTTTTGGCTTGTGTAATGTACTTGCGACTTTTCAGCGGTGCATGATGGCTATATTTATAGATGTGGTTGAAGACATTGTAGATATTTTTATAGATGATTTTCTATTTTTGGAGATAGTTTTCATGATTTCCTGGCAAACTTAGAAAGAGTTTTGATATGGTGTGAAAAGAAAAACTTAGTCCTTAACTAGGAAAATATCACTTTATGGTTAAGGAAGTTATTGAGTTAGGTTATAGGGTCTCACCTACAGGATTGGAGGTTGATAAGGAAACAGTGGAGTTCATAAAAAAATTACCTCCTCCCACCATTACGAGGGGTATGAATTTTTTCTAGGACATTTACCAAAGATTTATTAAAGATTTCTACAAAATTGCTAAACCCATTTGTTAGTTGTTGGAACAGGAAATAAAGCTTGAGGTTGACGAGTTTTGTAAGGTAGCCTTTGAAAGAATAAAGTTAGCACTCATTAAAGCCCTTATTATTGTAGGACCTGACTGGACTCTACCCTTTGAACTAATTTGATGCAAGTGATTGTGATATAGGAGTATTCTTATGACAAACGAAGAACAAGCTCTTCCACTAGATCTACTATGCTAGTAAAACACTCAATGAGGCATAATTGAATTACAATATTATAGAAAAGGAATTATTGGCAGAAGTATTTACATTTGATAAGTTTTGATCTTATGTATAAAGAAGTAAAGTGGTTGTATTTACTGATTATGCTGCTATTCTTTTTTTACTTGCTAAAAAAAGATGCCAAACCTAGATTGCTATGGTGGATCTTACTTTTGCAGGAATTTGATATCCAAATCAAGGATCGTCAAGGGAATGATAATCAAATTATAGACCATCGCTTTGGACTAGAAAGATACGATAAGGATCAAAAACAAGTTTGGATTAAGGAGAACCTCCCTGATTAATAATTCTTAACATTTAAGTAGGGTCAACCACCTTGGTAGGCTAATAATGCTAACTACCAAGAATGTAAAACACCATCCCCTAACAAATCTTGCCAACAGTTGAAGGAATTATTCCATGACTTCAAGTAATATTATTGGGATGAACCATTCTTATTTTGCTAATGTGTTGATGGATTAATATGAAGGTGTGTAAGTGAAGAGGAGGCTAAGGAAATATTGGCCTCCTGTCACCATGTAGCCTATGGAGGTCATTTTGGAGGCATGGGACTGTAGCAAAGGTCCTACATAGTGGATTTTATTAGCCCACTATATTCAAAAATGCTAGGGAAGAGGTCCAAAATAATGAGCAATGCCAATGAATTGGGAACATTTCGCAAAAGAATGAAATGCCTAAAACGGGAATTTTAGAAGTGGAACTATTTGATGTCTGGGGCATTGACTTCATGGGCTAATTTTCATCCTCCTTTGGAAATAAATATATTCTAGTAGTTGTGGATTATGTTTCTAAATGGATAGAGGCCACCAAATTGCCAACTAAT
Source organism: Tamarix chinensis (assembly GCA_030549775.1). Classification (NCBI taxonomy): domain Eukaryota; kingdom Viridiplantae; phylum Streptophyta; class Magnoliopsida; order Caryophyllales; family Tamaricaceae; genus Tamarix; species Tamarix chinensis. The sequence continues at coordinate 55,157,910 of CM060177.1, read as the reverse complement.
GATGCCAGAGTGGTGATCCTCTTCTTACAACAAAATTTTATCACGTAATTTGGGACTCCTAAGGCAATCATCTGTGATAGTGGTACACATTTTTGTAAAAATTTGTTTTAATAACTTATGTAAAGAGATGGAATTCATCACATAGTAGCCACCAACTATTACCAATAGTCAAATGGTCAAGTTGAGCTTTCTAATAGGGAAATTAAAATAATTTTGGAGAAAGTAGTCAACCATACTAGAAAAGGCTAGTAGCCAAATTAAAATAACATGTTGTGGGTATATAGGATAACATTTAAAACTACCCTAGGAATGTCACCCTTTTGTATTGTATTTGGAAAAACTTGTCACCTACCTATAGAGTTAGAGCACAAATCATATTGGGCCCTTAAAACTGTCAACTTTGATCTAGTTGCTGTAGGAGAAGCACAAAAATTACAAATGAATGAGCTCGAAGAGCTAAGGGTTGCTTCATACAATAGTTCTTGGTTGTATAAGGAAAGGAATAGGAAATTTCATGACCAGCACTTAAAGCCAAAAGAGCTATATCCTGGGTAGTTGGTGTTGCTCTATAACTTAAGGTTAAAGCTATTCTCTAGGAAGTTAAAATCAAGATGATCTGGGCAGTATGAAATATTGATAGATTGACTCACTTATCTCATACATAAACAAACTAATAATTGAACTTGAGGCTATGGTCAATTAGAAGCAGCAATAGAAGTTGTTTGTCTCTCCTTACTATTAAGTGTGTGCATGCCTATGTGGAAAGGTGGTAAGTCTATGCATGGAGTATTTTATTTGTTGGAATTATGCATGCCAATATGATTTCATATACTTTTATCCTTATGCATATATAAATATGGCCTTCATAATTCTTATTGTGATCTATATGGTGTATGATAATCTATTATACATGTGTACATTGAAGGAGCGGCTTGGTTTACATAGTACATAGTGTACTGATGTGCCCATTTACTCGATCACCTTTTTATTCTCACAAGTAGAGGACCTTGTGCAGGTCTTCAGGGATGGCAAGTAAATGGACTACCTCAGTTAGGTCAAGGTTGTGAGTGAGGACATTCCGAAGGACTTGACGGGGCCTATGTTGGAGTTAGGTATCTGTTTTAGGCCTCATATCCCAACCCATGTTTTGAAATTTTGTACTCAAATATATCCTTGTAACTATTTGAAAAAAATCCCATTAGGGTTGTTGTTGTAAAAATTTTGGAACTTGGTTTCAATTAAATTATCATTATGCACTATACTGTTTTAGTATTTTTTCTTATTTAGCCTTGTATATAGGGTAGATGATAGACGTCTAACCAATGTCAGGTGCAGTAATAACACTCTATTTTCAAACTATGTCCTATTTCCACAACATATTTCTAATGAAAATTTTTGGTAGTAAAAAATGGGTGTGTTGCAAGTTGGTATTAGAGTGTTTTCTTAAAAATACAATACATTCAACAATTATTTAAGCTGATACCATTTGCTACTATTAGAGTTTTCTTAAAAGCGTATCATTTCCATTGATAATTGAGCTGATCTCATATGTTGGTATTTGAACAGTTCCTAAAGATTCTCTATCTTTTAAGATTTGTGCTAAGACATTTTACATAATATATGGCCTTGAATTAAATTTCTTTTCTTAATTTTTCAGTAAACTCCAATTATTCCAAACCCGGATGTCGGTGAGTGAGAGTTGGGTTGGGAATGTATTGTAGTTAACTTATGTTAATTTGTGCGAGTTTTAGTACTTGGTGGCCTAAATTTTAGCCTAACTCCATCTAGTCTTTAGGACGTGATGGCCACTAAACGCTGCTATAAATACATCAAAGCCTTCATGGAGACCATAGGAGCGTATATGGAGGGCCAAATCCTAGCTCCTCAATGTCCACCGATGCCTACAATCGCTCTAGAGGATTGGCTCAAGAGGGTTGGACATCATCACCCACCAATCTTTGAAGGTCAGAAGGACCCTAACATTATAAAATAATGGATTAAAGACATGGAGAAGACCTTTATAGCCTACGGTTTTCCAAGAGACGGAAGAGTAGATGTGGTTGTCTACTACCTTAGAGGAAGGCTGATGCTTTGTGGTAGAGTATTTAGCATTGGAATGGAGACCTTATGAGCTAGGGACCATTATTGGAAGTGTCACAGGCACGATTCTACCCGATTCACCTATAGATGAAGAAGTACAATGACTTCATGGCTCTAAGACAGGCGGCATGCCCATCAAGGAGTACTACACCTAATTTATGGACCTAGTTTAGTTTACCCCGTAAGTGGAAGCTAACGAGGTGATGTAAGTTCAATACTTCATAATTAGATTGAGGATTTGATAGTAGGAGTTGTTGGTGGGAGTCACTCCACCAGACATTGTCGGGATGTATGAGCAAGCGCTGGAGGCGTCTCAAGTTATCTAAGCCTTGAGTGCTTAGTCGGGGAGTAAGAGAAAGTTTGAGGATCACCAGCATTCTGGCAACCGAAAGAGGGCTTTCTTAGGTGGTAGCTTATCACCAAGTTTTAGTTGGATCTTGGGGTTAGCACCCTAAATAGGATGTTTCTCTAGGGGTCATGCTGAGGAAAGGCACTACCACTATAAGAGGTGTGGGTTAGATCACCTAGGGGTAGACTATAGAGGCAACAAGGCAACGTGCCATAGTGTGGCATGGTGGGACACTATGCATTTGAATGCCAAGTTGGTAGTGGCAGTATCTAGAGGAGCTATACTAGAGCTCAGAGCATGGGATCAATTCAACAACAACATCCTTAGATATCGAGAGATCTTCTATCGCTAGCCAGCAGTGCTAGTCGAGTGAGTCAGCCTAGAGGGATAGAGTTGCATGCTCTAGGTGTTTTCAAGGGGTTGTGATGGTAGTAGAAGAGAATGAGTTCCTGTTGGACCTCATAGAGATGGAATTGTAGGATTTTGATGTAATTGTTGGATGGATATGCTAGAAAAGTACCGAGTGCTAATAAATTGTGCGTAAGAACATGTAGTTCTACAAGGACCAAAGGGTACTAGGGTTTCATACCAGAAGTATGGACCTAATCCCTCCACAAGGATTATGTCAGCAATTGCGTTAAGTAACCTAGTCTATAAGGGGTACCCACTCTACTTGTGTAGTGTCAGAGACACCGAAGTAGCGGAAATTTTATTAGAGTTGATGGCACTAGTTCATGAGTTTCCCGATGTTTTCCTAAGGATATTCCAAGAATGCCATTAGTTTAAGAAGTTTAGTTCATCGTTAATGTTTTGCCAGACACACATGTATTATCTAAGGCTCTGTACTGAATGTCACCTAAGGAAATGAAAGAGCTCAAGGCTTAGTTGGAAGAGCTATTAGAGAAAGGCTAAATCTGTCCAAGTATATCATCATGGGGAGCACTAGTGTTGTGTGTGAAGAAGAAGGATGGAAGCCTAAGATTGTGCATCAACTATCGAGGGTTGAACTAGGTGACGATGAAGAACTATTATCCTCTAACAAGGATTGACGATCTATTCGACCAGATCAAGGGAGCCAGATGTTCGATCGGGCTATCATCAGTTGAGGATAACAGAGCAAGACATTCCTAAGATTGCTTTTCGGATAAGGTATGGCCATTATGAGTTTATAGTAATGCCCTTCAGACCCACTAATGCACATACAACTTTCACGTCCCTGATGAATCAAATATTCCATCCCTTCATGGACTAGTTCATTATTGTGTTCATCGGCGACATTCTCATTTACTTCAGAGATGTATGAGCAACACTTGATGCAGACTTTGGCTTCCTCAAATCACACCAACTGTATACGAAGCTCTAGAAGTGTGAGTTTTGGTTAGATCAAGTGGCCTTCCTTGGTCATATGATTTCTAAAGATGTTGTGGTAGTTGATCCAACGAAGATTTAAACTATTTTTGAATGGCCAGTGCTCACTTCTACGAAGGAGGTGAGCAATTTTCTAGGGTTGGCTGGTTATTACTATTGGTTCATAGCAAACTTTTCTAAGATTAATCGACCATTAACCCAAAATTTTAAAGAGGTATACCTGATTTCAGTGAAATGAGAAGTGTGGTGAAGCTTTCAGAGAGTTGATGAGGCATTTGACTTTAGCCGTATTGCTCACATTGCCTAGTGGGACTAATGGATTTGAAGTATATAGTGTTGCTTCCAAGCACATGATAGTTGCTTGTTGATGCGACATGGAAGAGTAATGGCCTTATGTAATACCCCGTATTTTTAAAATCCAAATTATTAAGTTTAATGATTTGATTAACGTAATTTGATGCAAAGATTTAATTATTTTAATTTTGATTCATTTTATGGATTTATCGACGATTTCGAATTCATATTTGTATTTAATTAATCGTTGTCGTTGCGAACCATTCTAGATAAATTCGTTAACGACAATGATTTTATTATATTCTTATGAGTTCGAGTCTCGGTTAAAAATATATATTCCCGTTCTTTCTCATATTTTGATTTTTAATATTTTAAATTCGTTTTCGATTATAACTTCGTCATGTGATTATGGCTTTGTTTTGAAGTTATATTTCGTTAACGAAATATATTATTTAAGTTATAGAATTTCTGTTTAAATAGTTAAATTTATTTTAATGATTTTACCTGTAGAAAATATTTCCAACTTTAAGTTTATTCATTTTCGGAAATCGTTAATATTTTTAGGAAGTTTTAAATTTAAAAGATTTATTTAATAATTTCTTTTTGAAATTAATTTTCTTCTGTTTTACGCTTTTCAGTTTACGAAAAATTGGTTTCAGAAATTATTTAAATTAGTCTCGGTTTATTAGAATTTTACTTAAATATTTCCTTATATATTTTTAAACATTATTTCGAGGTCTTATAATATATTTCCGTAATCAAAATAAATTTTTACGTTTGTTGTTTAATTTTCCGAAAATATTTCCGAAATTCTTTATATAGCTTGTATATCAATTCTACGCCTTCGGATCCGCTCAAAATAAATTTTTGTTAAATAAGTATTAGGCAAAATTCTTCTAATAACAATTTTAAATATTTAGTATTTATTCTATACTTGTATTTGTAAAAAAAAAAAAACTCTAACCCGTCGGCCGACCCCCCCTCTTCCTTTTCCTTTTTCTCTTCTTCCATTTCTCTTCTCTCCCCGACTCTCCTGTTCGTGACTCCTGTTCCCTGCGCCTCGAAACTCTAGCCTCCCTCATCTCCTCCTCCTCGCTAGCTGACCTCCAGCTGCCGCCGACCGACCACCGCTGGCGGCGCCGCGCAGCAGCCACAACAAGCAGCAACCGCAGTAGCAGTAACCGACGCAGCGCCACAGCCGCACAGCAGTAGCATCGAACTGCAGCGGAGACAGCAATGAGCCATGCCAGTTCTGCCGTCGTCCGGCCACGGCAAGCGTCGGTGAACACCGGCGAGCCATCCCTATTCCCCGACAAAGCTTCTCCGGCATTTTCTTGTCCCGATTGTGTTGATTTCATTCGGTATAAATTTTCGAAAAACCCTAACCCTTGTTTTGATTAATTGGGTATGAATTAGCTTATAAAAAGCTAAATTTATTGTTTGTTTATGTATATATGTGCTGTAAGATTGATTTGGATAGGTTAATTGTGTGGTTGTGTTGGAATTTTGGAAAAATTGGATTTTTGGCCGGGTTATGCCCGAATTTTTTGGATTCGTCCGATTTAGCTGTTTTTGATAAATTGATTATACAAAATGTTTTAAAATGTACCCAATTTCATTTTGGAACCGTCAATTTGAGAAATTTATGCAGGATTTATCGAAATTTGATTCCTAGGTCAAAATTCGGGTGTAATGAAATTGGGTCGTATAATTGAGCCGTTCCGTTCAATTGATTTTATAATATCGTTTAAAATATATTTAACTTTATATTGGAAGTGTTGATTTGGGAAAATTGTGCATAATTTATCGGAATTGGATTTTTAGGTCAAAACTCCCACGGGTTTAAATTGGATTTTGTAATTAGGTTATTTTATTCAATTGACTATATAAATTACATTAGAATATATTTAATTACATTTTCGAACTATCAATTTATATGTTTTGGCAAGAATTGATCGGGTTTGCGTTCTGGACTCAAAAACCCTAATTGTACTAAATTGTGTATTTCTTTTATTGGTTTTGAGCAATTGACTATTTGATATGTTATAAAATGTGTTTAATTGCATTTCTAAACATTCAATTTGATTTAATTTATGGAATTTTACCAAATCGTATTTTCGGGCCTAAAACCCTAGATTTTAAGTGAGATTATGAAATTGGTTATTTGTATAGTTGTTTCGCTAAAAATTAAATTTATTAAAGTAGTTGAAATGATCCTAATTGTATTCAAATACCTTTAATTAGAATTAATTGATTTGAATTACCGGAGTTTATGTCGTGGGCTTTAAAACCCTAATTTTGAAAATTAATCATCTGGAATTGATTAATCAGAAGATTGTTTTGTTGAAATTGATTGTCTAGATTTATCAAAAATTGATTGAATTGTGTCTTAAAATTATCAATTTGAGGGAATCAAAGCGATTTGGCCGATTCGTGGTTTAGATATTAAAAACCCTAATCTTCGGGGATGATTTTATAAAATTGATTTTGCTATGCGTCTTTTATCTAATCGATTCCTATCTTTGGGTTTTAAATCATTTAAATCATGTTTCAACCTAATCGGTTTGGATTTGGTTCTATGTAGATGGTTGTGTTACTTATTTTGTTGTAAAATCTAAAAAAATAAGTTATTTTCGATAAATTAACTTATGGTCGATTATTGTTTCTCGGGCTTTCCAAATTAATTTTTAAATGTCCTAAGTGTATCTTTATTAATTTGTTTTGATTTATATTTAATCTTAAATCTTAATAGAGCTATGCTTTTAAGTCCTAGGTTTTGGACACGTTTTTCCAAGAAAAATAGTTTGTGTCTCTTTGTATCGATTAAATTATAATAATTGAAATTATTGATTGATAGGATAGTTTCTAATTTAGTTTTCGATTTCTATCGGATCTAGGAAAGCCTTATTGTGGATCCACGAGTTAGTGATCTCTCTCTCTTTCTTATCTCGCGTAGCTAGCTTCGGATCCAGGTAAGTTCTCAACTTACCTCTACTTATGGGTATTTCGTAAGGATGTGGCTAAGGTCCCTATGTGTTATGTGACTTGCATGCCTTAGATGTTTTGTATATATACCATATCCGGTTGTGTATCGCATGGTTGTCCTTAATGTGTTTTATGCGTAGCGCAGCTTCGAGTTAAGGTATGTGGTATGTGTTTTTCTTACTACATGAATGTGATATCCATATGTGGTGATTATGATGTGTTGTGATATGATGTAACCCTCTAGGACATGCATGCTAGGGTGATTATTATTATTATGATGATGACATGGAGATAAAATGGCAAAAAGAAATAAATGGGAAGTGAGTTGCTGAAAGGGAGTATAAGGGACCCGATTAGGGTTTTAGGAAGAATTAGTAATCTGGAAAATGCGAAAGTAAAAATGATTAACGGTGAGTGAGGTGCGGGTTGAGAGTGAGAGTTTATGTTATGAGGAATGATTATGGGTGCTTTGGGAGAGAAGAAATATTGGGTGAAAAGGAGAGGTTACTTGTGGGAAAAGAAAGGTACTAGGGTTGAAGTGGCCAACTAGGGTTTTAGAGTCACAGGTGGAATTGATGGGTAGAGCGATATGATTTGGGATTGGACCTAAATGAGATGAGGTGTTGAGGATAGATGAATTAATGGTAGTGAAATAAGAGGAAGTTGGGCCACATAGGTCCTATTAGGGTTGCAAGGGAAACCCTAGAGGCTAATAGCGGGTGGAGTCTGATGTCACGAGGTGTTGGGCCTTAACCCACACCCTTAAGAGTTGGTTTTTATTATGTGTGAGTATAGAGGGAAATTGATATCGAGGTGTGATAAGGGGTGCACGAGTTCCAAGATATGGGACGGGCCCTACAGGGAGGATAAGTGTGGATATAGTTAGCCATGCATGTCCAGGGTAAAACACTTTCAAATAAGATATGTTAAGACACTAATCACTTAAAGTGGAAGATTGTTGAGCCGAGCCCAGACCGGTCCACCGGCGAATAATAGTGGCCAGGAGCCGGGGTGCCCTGGAGACCGTGCCACCGGCGAACAATAGTGGTCAGGAGCATTTTGCCCTGTATGATTTCCGGTCCACCGGCTATAATAGTGGGGGATTTCGTGCTCAACAAACTAAATGTAAAATCGATAAGACATGGGGAATATACTAAATACTTACAGTGGAACACCATGTGAGTCGGGGCCAGACCGGTCCACCGGTAAATAATAGTGGCCAGGAGCGTTCTGCCCTGGAGACCGGTCCACCGGCAAATAATAGTGGTCAGGAGTGTTCTGCCCTGAGTTTATATATTCCGGTCCACCGGCTATAATAGTGGGGTTCCTGCACTCACGTGGATTAATAAAGACTGGTGTGAAATGACTACTTTTAATAAAGACTCAAAGGAAATAAGTTTAATTGGACTACGGTCAGTTTTATTATCTATATTACTACATGCTGCTTACGTGAGTATGTTACACGTTGAGTTTCCAATAATATGGATTAATTCTACTTGAGGCGCATGAGCCACTTTATATTTCGGTTATACCATGCTTATATGCTTAAATGGGATGTTACATATGTTTCTTATGCTACTATAGATGTATGGCAAGATTCATGTTGTGGGTTGTGAGTATGTATGATATTGTGTCAACGTATTGTATCATAATTTAATATGTACTTGATGTTATAGTTTACGTCTCTCCCATAAGATAGGGTAGTGGGACTTACTCAGTATTGGACCCGTACTGATACTACACTGGTTGAATGGGTCCTATGATGATCCACCGATGGCGGGGAGCAGACCTTTGATGCAGGTTTTGATCGGTTACTAAATTGGGGTGGAAGGCTTGACTTGAGTGAGTAGGCAATCCGGATATTGATCATTCAGGATTTATTTTTGTTTAGCTGTATTTTGTATTACACTCCTATTTTGAGAAACATATTATGGGGTTGTAATACTAAATCGTATTCTAACTTCTGTTTGACTTACCTCTTATTAAGGATTTATGTTAAATATCGTCTTGCGTTTTATGATACTTCGTACTAAATGTTGATTGGATTTAGCCTTAGCACTTAGTACTGGAACGGTAGGAGTGAACCGGTCTGGTACTAAGTGTGGCGGTAATACCCCCGAGTTTACGGTTTTATCCTTTGCTTCCGCTAAACCTTTTGATTTTAAACGAAATTTTTCAATAGTAAATTTGGGGGTGTTACACCTTATGACAACCAAATCCACGTGAATGTAACTATCTGACGCATGACTTGGAACTTGTTGCAGTAGTGTTCGCTCTCAAGATTTGGAGGCATTATCTCTATCAAGTTTTGTGTAAGTTTTACATGGACCATAAGAGTCTAAAGTACATTTTCTCTCACTAGGAGTTGAACTTGAGGCAATGTCGGTGGTTGGAATTGGTCAAGGATTATAACCTAGAATTAACTTTACCTTAAAGGTAAAGTTAATGTGGTGGTAGATGCCCTTAGCCAAAATACATTGCATTCGTTGCGTGCAATCATTTAGTTAGACTAACCATGCAGAGAGATCAAGAAGATGGAGATCAAATTGATCACGGTTGGAAGTCTGGAGCCTAGAATAAGTGCATTAACCATCACACCTTCAATCTTCAAGCAGATTCAAGCCACTCAAGTGGGTGATGTCAAGCTTAAGAGAATTTAGGCAAGTATGGCGGAAGGTAGAGCCAAAGCATTCCAGATCCATGAGGACTGTAGTATCAGATACCATGATAGATTGTGTGTACCACAAGTTTGTGTGGATCTTAAGAAGAATATCCTTGAGGAGGACATTGTACTCCTTATTTTGTACATCCTAGAGGGGACGAGTTATAAAAAGGAGTTGAAGAAGGTATACTAGTGGCCTCGTATGAAGCAGGAATTAGGTGGCCTCATACAAAGCAGGAAGTAGCAGAGTTTGTTGTTCGATGTCTAATATGTTAGAAGGTTAAGATTGAACACAAGAGAGCGGCAAGGTTAGTAATACTGCTGGAAGCCCCTAAGTTGAAGTGGGATAGCATATTAATGGAGTTTGTGGTTGGAATTTTGAGAACCCATAGTGGATATGATTCCATTTGGGTCTTTGTGGACCGTTATACTAAGTCGGCTGTGTTTATTTGGATAAAGGATACATGAAGCATGGAGCAATTAGCCAATGCCTATAGAAAGCATGTGGTGAAACTTCATGGAGTTCCTAAGGACATTGTATCTGATCGAGACTCTATTTTCTTGTCAGACTTCTGACAAAAAATGGAAGCCACCTTTGGTACATAATTGAAGATGAGTGAAAATTTTCACCCAACTATGGATGGTCAAACTGAGAGAACCATTCATACTTTAGGAGACATGCTTCAAGCTTGTGTGCTAGATTTTGAGGGAAGATGGGAAGATTGTCTGGATTTGATCGATTTCTCTTACAATAACAGTTATCACGTTAATATTAAGATGGTGCCTTTTGAAGCCTTATATGTAAGTAAGTGTCATAGTCCCTCGTTGTTGAAGGACATCAGTGAGACACTCTTGCTAGGACCTAAGATGATTGAGGAGATGACTTGGCATATTTGTTTGATTTAAGACTATATGAGAGTCACTTAGGACTGACAGAAGAGCTACATAAATCTAAAAAGACGTACTAATGGATACGATGTGGGTAATAGAGTCCTTCTTAGGGTCTCTCCCATTAAAGGAGTCATGAGATTTGGTAGAAAGAGTAAGCTCAGTTTGAGATGGATCAAACCATATAGGATTTTGGACCATGTATGCGAATTTTCTTATAATTTAGCTCTACCGATGGAGTTGTCCCACATGCACAACATCTTTCACATATCTCAATTACAGAAGTATATAGCAGATCCTTCACACATTATACTATCGGAGCCACTCGAGCTAGATGAGTCTTTGACTTATGAGGAGTGACTAGTGAGAATCTTAGACACCAAGATGACAGAGATGCATACAAATACCATTCCCTTGATCACTTTATGATATAGAGGAAATTACATGGGAGACTGAGGATAAAATTTGATCTAAACTTGATCATAAGTGTAAACCTTTTTCTTTAAGGGGGTAGTATCCCTATTTTTTGAGTGTGAAAATAGTAGGTGTATGATTCTATCTGTAATGTATGAGTTGATTATTATAGTCTTCATGGACACAACCACATTAAGGGGGTAGTGCTGTAATACCCCACACTTTTGTGTAATGGATGGATAAGAATTTTTAACAAATTTTGGGCCTTTGATTTTAATCCAATACTTTGATTTGATTTGAAATGAAAATTTATTTGAAATCATGTTGGAAATAAGGCTTAATGTGTTTTTCAAGCAAACCCATCGACTAGTTCTATGAACCAATCGACTTGTTTGTAATTTAGCCAAAATGATTTCCTCAACAACACTATTCAATAGGTTTGGGGGAAACCAATTGACTACTGGATGAATAGTCGACTAGTGTATCCAAACTAATCAACTGGTTCATCAAGCTTGTCATATTTTTTAAAGTTTGATTTTCTGAAAAATTCCTTACACTAAATTAGAACCTTACCAACTAATACTGATTGTTCATAACCATTTTCATGATGTGTTTAACCTAAAATATTACCTCAATTTGTTCTAGAGATTGATTGAGACATATGAGGGAGAGTGATGATCTCACCCACTCATCTTTTTCCTCCTCTCTCCTCTGCCAGCTCAGAGGTCAATTGCTTCAACCTCAGGCATACTTCTAAGCAATTTAAATATTCCTTCCTTACTGACCTCCCATTTCTTCATATACGTATGAAAATTCTAGCTTGTTTGACTTGAGTTTCCCAAAGTCACAAATTGATCTTGGGAGACTAGGTCAGTAGATCCCAGGTGAATTCGACTATGATAATCGAATTCAAATGATCACAATAATTTTTTAGAGTTCCTTTTGAACCACTTTGGTTTTTCTTTGATTGGTTGGTTGTAAATACCCCCAATCCTCCATGCATTGCACTTTTTTTCAACAAAAAAAAAATTCTCTAGGTCCGCATTCTTTCTTTTCTTAAATCCTTCTAGTACTTGCCAAAATTTTCTTTCACACTCACCTGATCCTACCTCTAACTCTATCTTATTTTAATTGTTAGGTAAGGAAGAGTTAGATTTTGGGAAAAGATTGAGTGGCCTAGTTGAGTTTTTCCTGTTTTGCTCTTGTGGTAAGTTCTCTCCCCTATGCTTTCTTGCTTAAATTTTATGAGGTTTTGGTATGAAACTTGAGTTAAGGTTTTTGATTTTTAATGTTTTAAGAGTTGAAGTTGTCATAGACTTGAAAATCCTAGTTTTGAGGGATTTATCCTACTTCAAGTAAGCATTTCTTCCACCTAAAATGTAACATACTAATGTGCCCGTTTGCTCAGTTACAAGATCATTCCCGCAAGTAGAGGACCTTGTGTAGGTTTTTGAGGATGACTAATAAAGGGCCTACTTTGTTTGGGTTTGGGTTGTAAGCGAGGATATTCAGAAGGACTTGACGGGGCCTGTAGTAGACGACAGTATCTGTTTTGGGCCTCATGCCCCAACCCATGTTTCTAAATTTTATACTCTAATTTGTACTTGTTACTATTTGAACAGACCCCATTAGGGTCGTTATAAACATTTTGGAACTGGGTTTCAATTCAATCATAATTGTGCACTCTACTGTTTTAGTATTTTTGTTGATTTAGCCCTATATCTGATATGGGGTAGGAGGCAGACATCCAACCTATGTTAGGTACAATAGTAACATCCCATTTTGAAAGTTTTTTTTACTTCTACAATATGTTTCTAATGAAATTTTTTGGAAGTGAAAATAGGGGTGTTACACTAAACCTCTTCTAGAGCATAAAAAACCAACATCTTCCAAAAAACGACCAGCACTGTTAGTCTCTTCAGATGAGTTTTCCTCGACCGAGGATGATGAGGAAACATACTCCTCTGTTTCCCCATCCAAGCACTTGAAGCGCTTATCCAACTCATTATAAATTTTCCATCTAACGGTGTCGAGGAATGCTTTAACACCCTAGCCAACTGTGACTTTTCTTTTGAGAGGGATTTCTCTTTACCTAACCTACCATATTACCTTGTTAACTCTATTAACCACCATCACTGGGCTACTTTCTATCAGCACCCCCTGAATCTCCGCTCTCCTAGTCCTGAAGTTTTACAGCAACCTCGACACAAAATAAAACACAAAGACAGTTTTTGTCCGAGGAAAGTTAGTCTCTTACCTATCTACTACCATCAACAATCTCTATGGCCTACCCTCTTTCGACATTAACAAATATGCTAAGCTAATCGATATCCCTACTAAAGAATTCACCATAGACATTCTCACCACACTAACCAAACCTAGCATGCTAGGGAGAGTCACCACAAACGGTGCTCACCACTGTAGCCGCCCATAACTGCTACCTTAGATAAAGGTTTGGTATCATTTTCTTCCGAGTCATTTGTTTCCCACCACTCATGATCGCTCAATTTCTTTTGATCATATGGTATTACTTTATTGTGTCCTCATAAAATGCACTACTGATGTTGGGAGAATTATTCAAGACCAACTAGAGCTGGTTGCCACAAAACCATAGGGTCTAATCTTCTACCCAACCCTAGTTGCTGGCCTTTATGCTAGGGCAGAAGTTACCCTATAATCTAATGAAGAAAAATTCACCAACGTCCACTCTATCAACCATATAGTTATAAATAGCTTTTTTGATGCTCTAATACCAATCTTTAAGGCTAAAACACCACCACCACATCTAGCATAACACAAGGTAGGGTTGGAGTCAAGAATGTAGACACTAAAGGATGACATGGACATCCTATTGAGAGGGCAGGAAAATATTATCATAATTGTCACAAAGATGTTGACCGCATTAGAGTATGTTAACTTGATTGATTTAAAAACTAGGAAGGCTAAACTTGGGATAACAGTATCACTTGCTCTTTTAGCGGAAGCAAGATCAGGATGCTCACAAGAGTAGGTGGAGGAAAAGAATTAGGTAAGTTTTAATGCGTGCAATAAAGTTGTAGGGTGACATCTATTCCCACTTTAGAATATAAAGGAGTGATAGATACCTAGGTTAACGTCCCAACACAGGAAGTGGAACCAGATAATTTTGAGTAGGAAGATGCTGAGCATATGACTATCACTATTAGCCCACCCACAACCCTTCCATTTAAATTGTCACCATCAAAGTTAGTATAACCTTGTCAAGAACAAAAAACAGCCATTTGTTTTATGGCTATTTTATTTATTTATTTATTTATTTTTATCAAATCCTAGCCACATGGCCATCCTATCTTTTAGTTTCCCTTCATTCCTACCCTGATAGTGAGGACCCTATCAACTTTTGTTCATAGGAGGGCCTATCATAGTTAATATATTAGTATGTTGAAATGTTATCTTTGTTATTTGGTTCTAATTGATGTAGTAGTTTTATCATCTAATACTTTTTGGTTGTATAGATCTCTCAAATTTTTTAGGATAACTGTTATGCTTAATTTTAGCAAACAAAGTAGCCTTACTACTCATCCTATCAAATTTTGTATGAATTGAGTAATTAACCTTTCAATAATATCTATGCGTAGTGATAGTAATGATGACTTGAGACCACAATACCATAATTGTGAAATAATTGAGCTAATTTGAGGAAGTCATATGAGACATGTTGACCGTTTGACTATATTTGTTTTTATTGCCTTTCGTAAATAGGGTTTGTTTAAATCGTTAACATGGAAATACTTCGAGCATAAGGAAATGAGGACTCTGTTCATAAAAGCTTCTATTAGACCTTGCGCTTAGGAGAAAGACCAATTAATTAAGGTGTCCTTAAGAAAAAGCATGAGGAAGCCTACTATAACATCCTATGAAAGAGGTAAGTAAATAAGTTTGGGGCATTAACCCTAACAAATAAGAGCCTATCTAGGTATATTAATAGTACCACATTAGATTGGATCAGTCTGTTCAGAGATCTACTAATTTTACTAAACCAAGGATGACTAGACAAAGGGCACTCCTCGCTGGATCTCAGGAGGGGCCTATTGGTCAGCATGGTTCAGGGGTGGATGGAGAAGTAGGTGTTCATGGGGGGGATAGGGTTATTCATTCCTGGATCCTAGGGGATATTCTTAGTGCTTGGAATGTTTGTGGCTTGAATAAGACTTCCAAGCATAAGAAAGTCATGAGGTTTTGTGCTAGACACAAATTGTCTTTATTTAGTTTACTTGAAATTAAGGTTAAAGAACCCAACTTTGCTGCTGTGTTTAATAAAATCCAAAAGGGTTGGTCTGCCATTACTAATTATTCTCAGCATCCAAATGGTAGGATCTGGGTCATTTGGAATCCAAATGTTTGGGTGCTGGGATCTTACTCTCTTTGTGATCAGGCTATTTTGTGTCATGTTACAAATTTGTAGACTATTGCAAGTTTCTTTGTGGCTTTTTTCTATGCTTATAATAGTGGCGCTGAACGAAAGACCTTATGGAAATGGTTGAAGACTCATTCACTAGGAAATGTTCCTTGGATTGTGGTAGGGGATTTTAATGTTGTGCTGAATGCTTCTAATAAATTCCAGGGCAGGATCCCTAATTTCTCAAATGTTAAAGACTTTAGGGATTGTTGTCAGGAGCTGAGTATTTTTGATCTTCAAAGTCAGGGGTGCCAATTCACTTGGTCCATTCATAGAGAAGGAGAGGAGGAGGTCTGTTGCAAGCTGGATAGAGCTCTTGTGAATTTAGCATGGTTGGATTCTTATCCTCAGTCTATGGCAGATTTTCTGACCCCTTTAATCTCTGACCATTGTCCTATGGTTATCCATCTTAATATTTCCTCTCTGTCAGGTTCTAAACCTTTCAAGTTTTTCAAGTTTTGGATTGAGTCTAAGGAGTTTCTTCCTATTGTCTAGAGAGTATAGAGGATTAAATTGGGAGGGAATTTTTTGCTTAGGGTTTCAAGGAGATTAGGGCTTTTGAAACAAGAGTTCAAGAAATTTAATAGAGAAAAATATGGCTCTATCACTCACAAAGTGCAGACAGCTAGGGAGGAGGTGGCTGCTCTAAAAAATGCTTGTTATTCCAATCCTGGTGATGTTGATCAGAGGAGGTTACTTCACTTGCAAGAGAGACACTAACATCATTTGCTGTATTGTGAAGAACTGTTCTTTAAGTAGAAAGCCTCCATTCACTAGCTCAATTGTGGGGATTCAAATAATAATTTTTTTTATGCTATGGTGAAGGAGAGGCATCAAAGGAAATCAGTGGTCTTGTTGTTGGATTCTGAAGATAATGAAGTTAGAGGGGCTAACAACATTCAAGCTGCTTTCATTTCTTACTATCGGCATCTCTTGGGATCTGTTACTAGTATGGAGGGAGATCTAGATCCTTCGTTTATTGATTCAATTGTAGATCAGTCTCATCATGTTAGGCTCACTACACTTGTTATAGAAGTTGAACTCGAAGAGTCTATCTTCTCTATGAGTGATACTAAAGCTCCTAGAGACTATGGATTTTCTATAGCTTTTTTCAAGGCTAGTTGGCCTATTATTGCTGATGAGGTATTGTGGGATGTTCGAGAATTTTGTGCCTCTAGTTTCTTGCCTAGGAAGCTAAACATCATAGCCTTAACTCTTATCTTAAGGAAACCAAATGCTAATATGGTTATTGAGTTTAGACCCCTAGCCTGCTGCAATGTGTTGTATAAAATTATCTCTAAAATTTTTGTTCATAGATTGAAGAGTATTATGCCCACCATTATTGATCATTCTCAGAATGCTTTCATCAAGGGGAGAAGCATTGGAGAAAATATACTTTTGGCTCATGAATTAGTCAGGAAGTACTCTTATAAAGGCATTTCACCTAGATGTATGATTAAGATTGATCTTCAAAAAGCATATGACATGGTAAATTGAAATTTTTTGCAGCAGCTTCTTATCTTGCATGGTTTTCCTCCCCACTTTGCAAAGTTGATTATGGCTTGTGTGACCACTATGTCTTACTATGTCACCTTCAATGGGGTTCTTGCTGCTCCTTTTCCTGGGAGAAGAGGTTTAAGGCAAGGAGATCCTCTATATCCTTATTTATTTGTGCTGGTGATGGATTATTTCAATAGATATTTGAAGAAGCTATGGGTAGATCCAAGGTTTAATGCTCATCCTAGATGTAAAGGCTTGAAGATAATCAACCTCAATTTTGCCGATGATTGATTGCTGTTATGTAAGGGCAATCTACAGAGTGTGATATGTCTTCAAAAGGTGCTGGATCAATTCTCTCCACTTTCAGGGCTATCTTGTAATCCCCCAAAATTTTAAAAATCTATAATTTAATAAATAACTTTTATTTGAAATAAATTAGCTTTTAAAATTATAGAATTGTTGTGCTGACTAAAGAAAGGAAAAACACTAATTACGAAAGTGAAAGATTAATGAGCTGGGCCCAGTTGACTTATGATATTGAGTACCGATCCACCGGTTATAATAGTGGCCCAGGAGCGTGTTGCCTTAGCATATGATATTGAGTACCGGTCCACCGGATATAATAGTGGCCTAGGAGCGTTTTGCCCTGGATGATGATTATATATATCCCGATCCACCGCCTAAAATAGTGGGGGTCCCGAGCTCAATAAAACAAGCATTGGATGTGAATAAATTATGGAAAGATATTAATTACTTATAGTGGAACACCTTATGAGTCGGGACCAGACCTGTCCACCAGTGAATAATAGTGGCCAGGAGCATTCTGCCCTGGAGACCGATCCACCAACAATAATAGTGGTCAGGAGCGTTCTGCTTTATATGTATTCAGGTCTACTGGCTATAATAGTGGGGTTCCCGCACTCACTTGGATATAAACAGAGAGATGATTGAATAATGATGGACTAATGGCTTAAGGCCCAAAAGTATCGATCGTACCTTATAACTTGTTGATATGTGGCAGCCTTGTTATATATGTGATTGCTATGTATGCACCTCTCATTACATATGTATATAGCTTGCATTATGTGCCGCATTGCGGGCCTATTTTTAAGTGTGGTATTAAAGGGTTACTTAGTACTATAGTAGTAAAGGGTTCCCTTCGTGGGGCCCCTGCCTATTCAATGGGCAGTGTCCCTTGCAGGTCTTTTCAGGTGCTACTCAAGTGGGCAACGGGAAAGAGAGTAAGGAATTATCCAGAACAGTTAGAGTTTTTATCCTTCTCTTTTAAATTCTTGGTTTTAATGTTAATGTAGTTACTGTAACCACCACTGGTGGATTTTATTCTTGTAAATGATTTGGTACGCTACTCTGATTTAAGTATGTTGAATTTCTTGCAAATTGTATTTCATTTTTTTTAGCCTTAGCACTTGGTACTGGAACGGTATGAGTGAACCGGTCTAGTACTAAGTGTGGCAGTAATATCCCCGAAATTCACAGTTTGTTGTTTTGCTTCCGCCAATCTTTATATAAAATGAAATTTTTGAGTAGTGAATTTTGGGGGTGTTACATATCTATTAAACCTCTTAAGTGCAGTGTGTTTTTTGGGGGTGTTGATGCCCAATCCCAAGCAGCTATTCTGTATTTTCTCAGGTTTCCTAATGGTGTTTTTCCTATCACTTACCTGGGACTGCCTTTGACCTCATCTCATTTGTCTGCAGCCCATCTACAACCATTGCTGGATAAGATTACAGCTAGATTGAGACATTGGAGCAACTTATTTCTGTCTTATGCTGGGCGGCTGCAACTCATTAAATCTGTCCTATTCAGTATCCAACTCTACTTTAGTCAAATTATTTTGCTCCCTAGGAAAGTGTTGCACTATTTTATTAGCATGTGTAGGAATTTCCTATGGTCTGAAAAGTTGCATGTAAGGAAGGCTACCCTTGTTGCTTGGGATAAGCTTTGCTCACCAATCAATGAAGGTAGACTTGGTTTACTCAACCTGGAGCTTTGGAATTGTCGTGCTTTGGGGAAGCTTCTATGGAATATTGCAGCAAAAAAGGATATATTATGGGTCAAATGAGTGCATTCAATATATCTTAAGCAGGGATCTGTGTGGGACTTTACTCCTGCTTATACTTCCTCGATTTTTCTCAGGATTTTGCAAACAAGATCTCTAATCTAGGATTATATACAGAGTTGTGAGACAAGAAAAGTTTTTGAATATAGCATTCAAGCAGCCTATCATTCCATTCGAGCTAAATAAGACAAACAATCATGGGCAAAGCTAGTATGGAGATCTTTATCAACCCCAAGATTAAGATTTATAGCATGGCTTGCATGTAGGAACAGATTGTTAACTAAATCAAGGTTGAGGGATCTAGGTATGGAGATGGAACAAAGTTGTGTTTTCTGTCAGCAGCAGATGGAGACCAGAGAGCACTTGTTTCTGTTTTATCTTAAAACCTCCATTATTTGGCAACATATCAGGAAAGTTGGTGGTTGAAGTGACCTGATTCTTGTGTGGGAACATGAAGTTAAGGCCTTAACTACAAGATTTCGGCAAGCATAAAAGAAGAAACCCATTTTAGGAGCTTTATTTGTTTCTTACCTTACTACTATTTAGCATGAAAGGAACCTTAGGTTGTTTTAGAATAGGGTTAGACATAATTCTATGCTATTAAGAATCATTATTATGAATGTCTCCAGGAGGATAGTGCACCATAGTTTTCATGCTAATTATGCTAGATGGTTATCGCTTCTTGATTGTATTGAACGTTCTACTACTTTGTAATCTCTATTTCGAAAGTAATAAAATTTCTTACTTATCAAATTTTTTTTTATAGATAGGGTAGTTTTAATGCTCAAAACACCTAGTAACTGTCGGCACTTGCATGATAACCATGGGTGCACTTGCGTCAAACCATTTAGTAGGGTGACAAGCTTGCTTAAACATTTTTGAAATAGGTGTCAGGGTAGAGTAACTAGGGGTACCTATCTAAGACCCAGATGTACACTCGCATAAAAAGACCATGACAACTTGAGGAAACCCTATCTTATACTTGCAAAAAAATATTAAGTTATGAGTAGGCTGACTAATAGAAAGGGATTTTGAGTTCACAAGTGCCTTGATGATCCTTATTGGTTTCGTAAGAAGCCCTGAAGAGAAATCCATAAAAATGATTTTTCCTTCCACACACAACTCAATGCTAACCCTTTTAATATATCTTGTACATATGCGGATAATTTTTAGTAGAAATTTAAAGCTCAACATGATTCAAGGCTGAGAATTGCTTCCTTATTTTACTTAGGGGTCTCTATTTAGGGGAGTGGATTTGAGTTGATTAAAGTACCCTGCAAGTATCATTATGTCTATGATGTTTACTATATGAGTGAGTCATATGGTGTGTTTCTTAATAGTTTTTCCACCTATTGAGATGTCACATAACCCTCTTAAGTTTAGCCTAAAAAGAGATATTATACCCTATGAACTAATAGCAATTTTTGTTCTTATGACACCTCATAGGATTAATGATTTTACATACTTAAATTTCAAGGTATGTGTAGGAACTGCGGCAACCCAGCGTATCAAAGTGTATCCGCAACCTGCCAAGACTATAGGAGCCACCTCTTAGGTAGCCATCACAAGTCTACATGCTAACAAAAGAAGAACTCATAATTCTTTTTAAGTTGGTAGCATTCACTAGGGTACCACTATAGGGTATTATCACCTAACATAGAGTAGAGCCGCATGACAACTTGGTACAAGCGGCCATCGTAACACCAGAGAACATTTGTCGTATCTACATGTTTTGCACATTATAAATACCCCATGAAGATATCAGGAGAGGGCAGGAGGGATCACCAATGGATCATCAATCGTTAATCTAGAGAGATATCTATATTAATAGAAGAGTAGTAGAGAAAGGAAAAAAAGGAGAGTCTCAGCAAAGCTCAACCAAGATAGGGAAAAGAAGGAGTGATTAGGGTAAATAGGGGGAGTTTTCAGATCTGCCCGGTCCCTCCCTTTTTCCTCTTCTTTATCTTCTATTTGGCTTGAAAGAGTTTATTATTAGCTAAACTCCTTAGTAAAAGGAAAGGTTGGAACCCTTTGTTTCTGTATTTGTTGAAATTTTAGTCATGTTGGGTTAAATTATATTTCACTTTGTTGAGATCTAATTGTTGATGTGTTGAACGTTCGCCACATTAAGCACTCCTCCAAATTCTATATTAATTGGGATAGTGTACACAACTCACTATGACAAATAGTGATAGGGTTGGCACCAAAAGGTGAAGAAACCTTTTCATAATCTTCCAAAACTCTGTCCATGACATTATTAAGGTCCATACATTGTAATGGAGATGACCTGTGAGTATGTTTTACCATTGAGTTGAACCTAGTAAGTCTAAAAGGATTAATATTCATTGAGCCTGACATGCTATGAATTGTGATAGGGTACGTACACTTGGTGTGAACAATTATCCTTTCATGACTCTATCTTCTAATTCCCTTCCCATCTATCTTACATTGATATTAGTAACTTATTGAGCATTTATTTACTTCTTTACATTTTCATCATCACCCTACTAAATTTTAGTTGCATAAGTAGGTTCACAGAACACTTAACTTCGGTGAAGCATATTTCATTCATGTTTCCCTGCGGGATCGACATCATCTAATCACTTGATTACTTGGATCGATCATATATACTTGCATGATTGTGTTGTGCCCCATTATTACTATTACCCTACAAAACATTGTTGAACTAAGCGCACATTAGTATCGATAATTAAGGATGAGGTGGCTTAGGAGGACTAATGGTATTCTGTTATCTTGTTAATATAGTATGACCAAGTGTACATAAGTGTCCATGGGTTATGGTCTAAGGGTATTGTGTGGCCTCCATGCATCAGTATGACTGAGTGCATGTCATGTTCCCTATGTTCTTTATGACTCCCATGAGTAAAATAAATAATAAGGAAATATTTTTTGATTCCTTTGGTATGTATTGGATTATTGGTTTGGTAGTTGCCTATGTTCCCTACTTTTGGTATTTTAAATAATTTTGGATTTTTGTATTCAGTAGTTGCCTTTGTGTCATAATTTTATTATCGAAATCAATTTGGTTGGTTGGTTGGTAGGGACTTAGTGCACATGGTCAAGTGTTATAATATAATTATTGTGTATGGTGATATGATGTGAAATGGTTAAAGCATAATTATTTGTTGAGCGTGAGACTTGATGTTGTATATGTTATCACATGATAAATACTATATTATTAGTACATAATCTTTGTGCTATGAGCATGTTTCTGCTTTATTACATGACTATGTGTTATGTGAGTATGCTACCTCTTGTGTGGTTTTGTAATTTACTCAGTATGAAGAATTCGTGCTAATACTACATTTACAAATTGTTATATGCAAGCCATGGAGTGGAACGAGGCATACAAGTGTGAAAAGGATTAGTTGGGTCCTTGGGAGGATATCTAGTTCTAGGAATGGGCTTTTGGGTTTAAGAGTTGGGGAAAATTAGTGTTATACCTTTAGGTGCTAACTTTTATTGTAATCCATTTTTCCTTGAACTCTTATGTTTCTTATTGTGCTTCAATTATTATTATTGTATAGAAGATGTTTATGTGTAACTTTTATTTATATTATTCTCTCTCTCTGTCTCTCTCTGTGTGTCTCTCTCTCTTACTTTGTTTTTGATCTAACTTGTTTTGAGATTAAACACTTGGCATTAGAAAGGTGAGGGAACAAGAGTTGACTAAGTGTAGTGGCAACACCCACTATTTTCTTATTAATACTTTCGTAAAATAAAATTTTAAGTAATAAATTTGGAGGCTATGCAACATATTTTATGAATTTAAACCTTTTTGAAAATTTAATAATAGAATGCCAAGATCATGATTTTAATTCCAAATGCTAAGTTAAAGATATAAGGTTATATCCCTAAAATATCACATAATTGCCCAATAAACCATTACATGTCCTACAAAACTAATTGATAAGTTTAGGAATAAAAAAGATACAAAAGAAAAAGGAAGCCAATCAACAAGTATGAGGGTGATTAGTTGACTTGTGTATCACTAGATCTGTTACCCTTACCAATTGATTGTTCCAATAAAAAGAAGAATTAGATGTAGATAAACCATCTAACTATGGCCTTAGGTAGAAACATCACTTCAGTGATTATAGTAAAATTTTAGCTTAATTAGTTGATTGGTAGGCAAAAACTAGTAGATTATTGAACTAGTGTACTGGTATTTCCCATACTAGTTGATTGCTTTACTTGGGTGAAATACTAGATACAACATGTGATTCATTAGTATAATTCTTAAGTTAATCATAGAATACTAACATGATCTCAAAATATTAAAACATGCATAAAAACATGCTCACACTATTGAACATCCTCATCAATTTGAATTATATCATTGTTCTTTATTAATCAAAAATCACAAAAGGCTAAAATGACTAAAATATGCTCATACTTCCAACAATACAAAATCATGCAAGCATGATTAATGTCAAAAATTAGCATAAACACATGCTTAACATGGAACATACCAAAAATCATGAAATCCCAATATACAACACAACTACTTAGGCATATTAAAGATAATATTTCCTTACACTAAGTAACTATGATTTAGAAAATATCAAGTACTCCTAACTTGGTGATCTTTTCCAAGACTCTTAATTACCCTACATATATCATGAATTAAAATAAGTAAAAACACATTAAAAATTCACTTAAGATCCAGAAATAGAGAATAAGGAAAAGATGAAGCACACTCAACCTCCTTTTATGGTTAGACTTGCCAAGAGAAAAAAGGAAAATATCTTCAACCCTTTCTAAACCGCAAACCTTGTTTGTTTAGAGAAAGAAAGAGAGGAACTGAGGTATATAATAAGAAGAAGAGAAGGGATTGATTTGTACTATTCAAGGCCAGATATAAGAGGCCTTAATATTTTATGGAAAAGAAATGGAAGAGGAGCACATAGCAAACTAAAATATGCTAAGAAAAAGAGAGAAAAGGAAGAGTGTTGCAAGTGTTAAAGATGCGTTGAAATTAGAAATAAGGCCTAAGAGGAAGGCTAGTGGGTTAAAATAGAAGGTGAAAGGAGAGAGAGAGGGTTGAATTTGGGTAGAGTATGACATCCCAAATTTTACTAATGAAAAATTTCATTGTATAGAAGAAGCATATATTCAAAATATCGAGTGTTACTACCGTAATTGATGTATGTCCTGTTTACCATATCATCCTTACACCAATTATAAGGATAAAAGCATTCTGATTAAATAAAGTAATTATAAATGAGAGGAGCTTTATAAATATAATTATGAGTTTGGAGATTAACTCTAGGATACAATAAAAAAATATAATAAAAAGAGATACCATAGATTGAAGAGTCCAAAAGGTATCATGGTAAAAATGTCATTTGTATAACATAACTCTTCACATAAACAACTAGTACAAAAAGTGTCACTCCTCCCTATACAATGCATCTAAGGTATAAAAATTATCCAAATAGTCCTCATAGACCTTCACAAAAGCATAAGGGTCCTCTACACGTGGGAATGAGCAACACTCATAAAAACGATGGTCATTACGCTGCATACTGAGTAAGGTAATGATACTATTGAGTTAGGGACATAGTTAAGTACAAGCATTCATAACAGAGGATAAGTACATGTATAAAACACATAAAGTATCACAAGGTAAATGCTGATCCAAGCCTCTTTATTAGATATACCCATTTTCATTCTTTTATTTACGTTGAGGTCAGGGACCCTACTATTCTTAAACTTGTGGAATGGTCTAAAGCACCTCTTAAGGATAATACAACTGAGCCACTATTATTTTTTGGTGGAATAGACCCTACACCTCTTAGTTCAAAATAATCCTAACCCATTATACATAAAGAACCTCTTAGGGATAACACACTCGAGCCACTATTATTGTCCAATAGAAAAGGCCCACAAGCACCTTGGTCCCACACTTTAAATAATTAATATCTTATCTAATAGGTTACTCATCTGAAATCATATTCTTATTCATGATGAGTATAGGTCCCCACTATTCTTAATTCGGTGGAACATATTGAATCACCACTCAGGGACAGCATACCTCAACTACTATTATCATTCGGTGGAACATACCCATAAATACCTTGGCTAGACTCATATGATCTTTCACTTTTAGTGATTAATATCTTATTCATGTTTTATTTGATGAGAGAAATTTTTTTTCAAAATAGGTAAGGCACATCATGAAATCATACGGCCATTCTCTAGGGTTAATACCCTTATATTTTTTTTCTGAAGCCCTAATTTCACACATCTATCATAACTCTTCTACTACTATTCTTTTAACAACCAAACTTAGTACTTTTACCTCAATTATTATTATTATTATTATTATTATTATCAATATACTCAAATCTCAGTAGTTACTATTTTCGGGGCTTATAAAACCTAATTTCATAATTCCATCATGAATTTTCTTGTAAGGCTCAAACAATCACCATATTAAATATACAATCTAATAATACTAATATTAACAACATATTTGGATCATGTATTATAACTCTACCATTTCATGCAAGTGATAATAGCCTCCCTAAATCACTTCTTACTATTCTTAAATCAAACCATTTTCATACTTTATCAAATGTAGGTTATTCACAACTATTCTAAAAACTTCTTATAAACTCCTTAGCATAATTTATATGATATAACACCTTAAAATTTCATGATTCTCATATTTAACCCATGTTGACTAGAATGCCCTTATAGATAACAAAACTCTTATTTCATGCAAAATTTATATGTTTTGTAACATTATCTCCAAATCCACATTTTCCCCATATACCTTATTATGTCATTAATAAACCCATGATACAAACATATTTCAAACCGATGATTTTTCCCAATAAAATAACAATACCGCATAATCCTTACTTACTCATTGTCTGTCATATAATATCAACCACATATCATAGCATTAACAATCATATATAGATTCATATAATAAAAATAACATGGTATATCACAAAAAATATTCATAACAATTAGCAATAAAAAATCCTAGAATACGACAATTAACCTTTTAAAAATGATTCTTCTAATACCTAATTTCCAAAAAAACCTAATTATAACTAGTAATTATGTGTTTTAGTTATAACAATCATTTTAGGATCTTTGATAATAAATAAAATTTTTAATATTTTTAATATTATTATTACTTATTATTTATAAAATTTAATTATGTTAACATATGTTATAGGGTGCATATTAAAATTTAAACTTAGGTATGGTCGTAATCGATATCCATTTCATCAAATATACCTAGCCTAGTAATCTTAAACTCGACGAAATAATTTTACCCAAAATCTTTACCTGGATATTTTACCCTAACTTACCCTTAACATATGCTAGATTTCCTCTGACCATCACCCTACTCTTCCCTACCCTAACACATTACTTACAAACTATCACTCTACACCATACCTCCCCCTCCCCTATGTTTTTGTCTTTTGGTTTTACTCCCCTTTTCCCTACACGCAACCCCCTACTTATAACACTTCTCTACCTCCTATGTTGTTCCAAAAGCCCTTAGCATCCTACAATTTCTACCTCGCCCGATCTCCCTCTCTTGCACAAAACTCCCCCATTCTTCCTATCATTGCTACTTTCCTCCACTAATTCTTTTTCTACAACACTAACCCCTGTCAACCTCCTTATCTAATTATCAGCCACCAGCACGAAACCATTATACCCCACATCAACCACCCATGCCATTAACTCCACTACAACAACACATAAATACCCCATAACCTTCCTTTATAAATGTTTCTTTCCTTCTTATCTTTGGAACCCCTCGACTTTTCAACCTCCATACCACCGGCCTTATCGTTCCTTGTCCTTTTCCTTTAGCCAAACCTAGTATTCCCTTTCACTTCCATTCAGCCATAACTCTCATAGATCTACACACTCACCCTTGGCCATTTTGGCCAAAGCTCCTCCATTTTTCTCTGCCCATTATTATTGAAACTACTTCCCCTCTTTTGACCCTTCGTGCTACACTTCTCCTTCAGCCATTTTGCTGCACGATTTTTACCATTCTATCCTCCCTACCTTTAGCCATTCTTACCATTCTTAGTCCCTAATCCTAGGTCATTCTCACCGTTGCCACCCTCCACTCTTCTAGGCTAAAACTCCTCTTTCGGTGTTATGTTTTTCCCTTGGTTCTCCTCTTCCTTTTTTGACTGATTAGTAGCCCTTAATTTATATTATAATTATAAATTAATATTATGTAATATTATATGCTAATATATGTACATGTTTGGATGCTAAAATCCTAGGTTATCATTGAGAGCTTTGGAGAAGGCCTTTTTTGTGTAAGCATAGGTTAGGTAAATCCTATCACTCATAAGATGGTGGAAACTATGTGTAAGAATGCTAGGAAATTCTAGAACTATAATAATTCTAGGGTTTTATTCTTTTATAGTATTTTAACATGCGTGATAACATGATAATACGTTAAAGGGATGATATGCGTGATTATTGATTATTATGTTGTATGCATGGTAATATGTCAAATGTTTTATGTCCAAATGTCTAAGATTTTGGTAGGATTTCCATTCTTATCAATTTATGATTCAAATCCCACGGTAAATGCCTCAGGATTCCTCATGCATGGAACTATGGTTATGATAATTCACATGGACATATATATGTATAATTAGGGTTAGCTTATGATAAATCTTATTTGCATGGCCTAGAGTTAGTGATATTCTCCTACATGTACTATGATGACGATATTCCTATTTCAATGATGTTTTACACATTAAATGTGTACATATATAATGCATGAAAGATGTGATATGTGATAGATGTATGATGAAGGTTCCGTGGGTGTAACCTACTAAATGCATAAAAAGTGAAAAATATAGTTCATTGCCAAAATGCAAAGATTACCTATGAGATAAAATATTGTGCAATATTTTATTTTTTCTTACTCATGAAAAATCTCTCATAATGATAATGTTTGATACAAGAAATTAATACAATGTGGAAACTAGGGTTTTAAAAGGTATTTTGGTAATTTTGACCCAATGTATCTTTTACAAATAACTGAATGCTAAGATGGCCTTAGAGTTTTGATAGGTTGACCATATCATTGAATTGGCTTGACATAGAACTATGATTTTAGGATTTATCTAAATAATTGGAAATAAAAATGAAAATGGCTAAGTATGGAAAATAAAAATATTTGTGTCATATGTGACTTATGTGATCACCTCATAAGATGAAAATCCTTAAACTGAAAGACCTCGAGTTTAGAATGGTTACTAACTAGGGGTCACTAGCTTTGAGGTCAAGTGTTAGCCTTCATTTTTGGTTCACTGGTGAGTTACTAAGCCACAATTTAAGGCTCAATCCTACTTTATAGGTGACCACGAGCCCTATAGGGGACATTAGTACTTAAGGATTAGGTGACCGAGGGTGGGAGGATACTTTATTGCTTTTGGACACTGGAATGAACATGCATACCATTGTGTATCTAGGTTTGAGGTAAAGATATTGTGTTGCTTTTAGGTGCTAATATGACCAAGTGTACCACTGTGTCCCTAGGTTGATTTGTATCCCTATCGAGTAAGGACATAAAAATGGAAATGATTTTTGTGTAATAAAATAAAAGAAATGGATTGTTGGTTTAGTAGTTTCCTCAGTACTCTACCTTGGTATTGTGATGGATTGTTAGTTGGGTAGTTGCCACAATGCCCTACCTTGCTATTATGATGGATTGCTGGTTTGATAGTTGCCTTAGTGTCCTACCTTGGTATTATGATGGATTGTTGGTTTAGTAGTTGCCTCAGTACCCTACCTTTCAATTATGTTAGATTAGTTTGTTTGGTAGACGTCTTAGTACCCTACACTGGTATTGTTTTGGATTTTTTTTTCAGTTGCCCTAGTGCCCTACCACTATGATTGGAATATATTTAACTAATCAAATATAATTTCTCAGTTTGATATGATGAGAAATGGTTTGGTGTGTTTTACTATTAAGTTGAGACTTGGACATTGATATATGTTTCTCCAAGAATAATGTTTGCATAGTTCATGCCTTGTGCTTAAGTATGATTTTTTTTTGTGACTATCTCAAATGTGGGTGCACTACCTCTTGTGAGGTACTATGATGTACTCGGCACGAGGAAGACATATTGATACTACTTTTATAGATGACTATGTTAGGGCCATGGAATGGCATGAAGCTTATAAGCGTGGGTAGAAAAAGTGGAGTCCTTGGGAAGAGGTTCCATTTTTAGAATGTACTTTTGGGTCTAAGAGTTAGGGTAAATTGGAGTTGTACATTTAGATCATGATTTTGTTACAATTGATTTTCCTTTGGACTCTTATGTCTTTTACTGTATTTGGTTATACTGTTATTGTAATACCCCAAAAATCTAAAACTAGAAATTAATACATAACCCTCATTTGGGGTAATTTAAGTTTTAAATATATTTAAATTAATCATTTTGTGGATTTTTGGGCATATAAAAATGGATATGAACATTTAATAAACTAAAATATTTTTATTTTATTTTATCATACTCATTTTATTTAAATAATTTTCCAAACTATTATTTTATAAAAATTAACCTTTTTAAAACTAATATATTAAATTATTTAATTAATTTATCTATCAAAAATATTAAATTCTATTATTTTAAAAATTATTTTATTTTATTTCTCCCCATTTTCCTTTTTCTTCTTTTCCTCCCTTTCCCTTTGGGTAGCTAGGCCTAAGATCCCCTTCCCCTCGCGCTAGGCCGCTGACCGGCCCACTCCCTCCCTTCCTTCTCACTTCTCCTGTACGGTGCCCCAACACACCTCCCTTCTTTCTTTTCTTCCTTCCTTTACCCGTAATTGGGTCAACCTAGTTTTTTCTTTTCCTCCCCTCTCCTTTGCATGTGGGCCAACCCACTCCCCCTTCTTTCTCCCTTGCCCGGCTAGCCTACCCCTTCTTTCTTTCCTTCTTCTTCTTCTTCCCTTCTCCTCCCTTCTTCTCCCTTTTCCTTCAAAGCTGCAGCTTGCTATGCCACTTGCACCTCTAGCCTACCACTACTACTCCTGCAACCTTATTCCCTCTTCCTCTCTCTCCCCCATCCCTTTCCTTCCATTTTTGGGCCATACATGCCTTGCAGCGCATGCCCCTTCCTTCCCTCATCCTACAACCCACTACCCTACCACCAGCCACAACAGTCTGTTAGCTAGCGCCCTATCTTCCCTCCTTTTCCTCTCCTTCTCCCCTTCTCTTATGCTTCATTTCTTCCCTACTTGAGCCACACTTCTCTCTCTACCGATCCCCCATTCTCCCTATTCCCCTCTTCTCTCCCTCCCCTATTTTCACTTTACTACCCCCAACCACCACTATCTCCACCCACACAACCATTTGCACCACCTCCCTAACACCCCGCAAACCCCCTTGCACCACCCCCATCACCCCACTCACCCTTGCTGCCCCTTCCCTTCCTTCCTTTTCTTTCCTCTCCTTCTTAGCCTCCACCCTACACCACCACTGTCAGCCACCATTTCGCCTCTTCCGCTGCCTCTACAACCACCAATCTGCTCCCTGAAACCTCCCCTACCACATCCTTCCTCCCCTTGGCCGAAATCTCCCCCAGCATCCATCCCTTCTATTCTTCTCCTTTATCTAACCTTTGACCTCTTTCTCTCAGCCTACAACTACCACCTCTGCCACCCTAAGCTGCCAATCACTGACCCTTAACCTCCACCTACACCCTTACTCCCTCCCTGCACTTAGCCACCACCCTTAATCCCCTCCACAAGCTCTCAACTAAGCCCTCAAACCCTTAACACAACCAAACTGCCCTTTAATCCCCACTTCTCCCTCTTTGACCCTTAGCCCCTTCCATCTTTGCATTCAACTCAAGCTGCTGACGCAACATGAGCCTTACCTTTATTTTTAGCCAATCTTAGTTAATTTTAAGGTATAAAAATAGTTGGAATTAGTATATATTAATTAAGCTTTTGATAACAATTATTCTTTTGATTTTCAACTTCTATTATGCTAATTTTTTATATGATTTTTAGGTATCAATTTTTACTAATCAAAGCTCAAACCTTTAACCGAGGTATCGGTAAGGTTTAATTTTTGCTAGAAATAAGGTAATCATTATACCCTACTAAAATGTATGGATGCACGTATGCTAGCACATTAGGGTTTTTAATATGTTTATATACATGACATATGTTGTTAATTATAATGTATTTAGTGGCATATGTTGATTGATGAAAGGGAAAGCATGCTAATTTATATGTCATGTGTAGAAATAATCCTTAAGGAAGGAGCTTTGTTGTTAATAATAATATTAAGTACATATGTATGACATAATATGTTAACGGGGCCATTGGATGCATAAATAATGTTAATATGAGCCTTAGGGGTATTTTGGTAATTTTTCTTGGGAAAAGAGCATGGCCTAAATAAGTATGTGTAGTAGGTGCCAATATGTATTAATGATAAATAATAATCGTTGGTAGTGTTGGGTGAAGTGTATGGAGTATGTATGTCAATATTTGATGTTGTGAAGGTATTTTGGTAAAAGTGGTATAATAAGGGTAAAATGATAAATTATAATAGTAAAGGGGTAAAAATGTAAATAGATAAGTAGGGAGAGCATTTTAGTAATTTTACATGGAAAAGGGGATAACTTAGTAATTTTTTGGAGTACGAAGGTATTTTGGTAAATTAATAAAAAGGAAGGGTGTTTTGGTAATTATGTAAAGCGAAAGGGTAAAGTGGTAATTTGGTATAAAGGACAGGGTATTATGGTAATTTTGTAAAGTAAAGGGGTAACTTGGTAATTAATAAAGGAGAAGGGTATTTTGGTAATTAGGCATAATGGAAAGGGCATTTTGTAATTATGTAAAGTAAAGGGGTAATATGGTAATTTAATAAAGAAAACAAGATATTTTGGTAAATTGGTATAAAGAAAGGTTAAATCGGTAATTTTGTAAGTAAAAGGAGAAAATTGGTAATTATAATAATGAAGAAGGGTAATTTGGTAATTCAACCAACCAAAAGGGCAATTTTATGAGTTTAATAAGTATGGAGGTTAATTTGGTAATCCTATACATGCAAGGGGCATTGTGGTAAATATGTAATATGAAGGCTAATATGGTAAATTAGTAAATGAAAATGGGTGACTTGGTAGTTTTGCAGATAAGGGGTATTTTAGTAATTTTATAAGATGATAGGGGTAAATTGATAACTTTTGTCTAACATGTCAATGGATTAAATGAGTTTCATAATTAGATATAAGTAATAGTGAATGATAAGGTAACGGCTTTCGGTAAGTCAGTGAGTCTCACAAGAACATAGCACATTCTAGGGTTGGATGGATAATTAAGGGTCTCATATGGTGTTTACCTCATAATCATGAAAGAGGTGTCTGGTTTGTAAGTATGCATGGAAATGTGTGTTAGATATGTTTGAAGTACGTGTTAGGTTTTTGTGTGTGCCATGATCCTTGATATGGAATGCTTGATTCTATGGCCATTATATCCTTATATCTTTGGATTTGTGAACTTCTTTCCTTCCCTCGAATTGAACAAATGGACCTATTAAATAAGACATGAATAAAGTACTAATTATGTAAAGTGAAATATTATTGAGCTAGGCCCAGACCGATCTACCGACATAATAGTGGCAGGTGCAAGATGCCCTAGGGACTGATCTATTAGTGAATAATAGTGGTATGGTGTGTGTTGCCCTATCTGTTTCTGATCTATCGGTTATAATAGTGGGGGATCCTGAGCCTAATAATCCAAACATGGGATATTAATAAATTATGGGAAAACACTAATCACTTAAAGTGGAACACTATTTGAGTGAGGGCTAGACTGGTCCATCGACGAATAATAGATGCGAAGTGCAGGGAGTCCTAGAGACCAATCCACTAGCGAAGAATATTGGTGAGGTGTGTGCTGCCCTGTTTATTTCCGATCCATCGGCTATAATAGTGGGGTTCTCACACTCATATGGATATAATTCAAAGACTATGATTGAATAATGTTTAATTAATGGATTAAGACTAAAAGTATTGATTTCACATTATGATCTATTGATATGATATGAGTTTGGCTTTAGTGCTTGTCCCTACTTGGGTATGTGATGGATTTATTAAGTACGTGGATTTTTTGTTATGCATTTCTTATCGTATGTGGTCTTACCTTATGTATTAGTCCTGACATCCATCATCATTTTGCTTAGTCTGTATGTTATCATTCTATATGGGTTATGTATCATGTGTTGCATATGGGCCTACCTTTTAGTTTGGTTTAAAGGGACTTATTACTATAGTACTGAAGGGTTTCATTTGTGGACCCCTACCTATTCAATGATTAGTGTCCCTTATAGGTCTATTTTAGGTGCTATTCAAGTGGGCACCGGGTAATAGTGTAAGGATTGTTTGGGAATGATTCAAGATTTTCTCCTCTCTTTTACCTTTTATTCTTTTGTAAAATGATCTTTATTCTTGTAACCACCATTGGTGGATTCTATTCTTGTAATGAAATTATTTGTGCTACACTGATTTAAATAAAGTTTGAGTTCAAGAAAATTGTATTTTATTCTTTTTGCCTTAGCACTTGGTCTTGTAACGGTAGGAGAAAACCAGTTTGGTACTAAGTGTGGCGGTATATCCTCAAAATTCATAGTTTTTTGCCTTTTGCTTCAGTTATTTTCTTTAAATAAAACGAAATTTTTTAGTAGTGAATTTTAGAGGTGTTATAATTGTACTACAATATTTATTCGTAACTCTCATATGTATTATTTCTATTTCTACTAATTTACTTTAGTTATGCTTTGTTTTAGCCTTATCACTTGGCATAAAAAAGGGGAGGGAGCCAGACTCATGCTAAGTGTGTGATAATGCTTAGTAATTTAGTAACTAACACTTCTACAAAAAACAAAAATTTTCATCTAGTAAAATGGGGGTGTTATGACTTTGGTCTCTATGCACGCTACTCATATTCCTCCTCTTTTGGAATCTTAGAAAAATCACCTAAGAAACCATAATAAAAGAACATTAGGATTCAACCACATAATTAAAGAAATGTTAGTGAAATGAAAGGTTTCAAGAATGGAAGGATTAAACTAAGACAAGCCATTTTAGGAGATCTAGCACAAATAAGGCAGGAGGAGCAGCAAAGTGTGTCGAGCCAAGGGATGGTACCAATAACACAAGTTGTTGTTGCTAAGGGGGATACAACTGTGATGGAGGATGAAAAAGGATGAGGATGGCTGTGGTGGAAGCTGCCAAAAAGTGGGGTGTCACTATGGTGAAAGTGGCTACAACAAAGAAAGGAAAAGGAAGGAAGGTGGTTACAAGGTGCTAGGCCAAAGGATAGAGGGGGTTAATGACTATTTTAGCCAATTTTTGGGGGTGATTTTTGATAAGAATGGGCAAAGGGGAGGGGAAGGAAATGGTGGTAATGGTCAAAGATTGTGGGGGTGATTTGTGGTAATGATTATCAAATGGGGGTTGGGTATCTTCGGTGGAAATAACCAAAGGTAGGGGTTAAGAAATGGTGAGGTTGACTGGTGGCAGTGGGTGAGAAATTGGAAAGGCTATTAGTGGAGGTGTTGGTTCTCAATTGGGCTAATCGATGGTGGGTTGTCAAGGATCTTTTTGCGACTGAAAGAAGGAGGTGATGGAGGAAGAAGATCGTTCTTTTATTTAGAAAACAAAGGGAGAGAATAGAGGTCATTGGACATATTTATTGTTGTATATTTATATATATACATGTACATATAGAGGTGAGAGAGGAGGGGGTACAATAGGTGAAACAAAATCAATCCCCACTCACGATTGTAGTTGCTAGGAATTAATAAGGCTGATGGGGGTAGAGGATGGCTTAGTAAGTGATAGGGGAGTGATGGGTGTGCTAGGCATTATCTACTGATAATGTTTCACAAAGGAAGAAGAGGGAAAAGAATAGGAGAGGGAGAAGTCTACTGAAGGAAGAAAAGGGAAAGAATAGAAAAGGGAAAAACAAGAAAACAAAAAGGACATAATTAACAGATTTGGTTTTCAATTAGGATAAGATTAATATTATCTAGGTTAGGATATTAGGAATGATTAATTAAATGATCATTTGGGATTAGGTTTAGGTTAGAAAATATATTAATAACCTAGAATAAAAATAAGGTTAGGCTAAGATTTAAGATTAGGGAGTTAGTGTAAATTAGAAAAATAAATTTTTTGATGTTAGAATTAGGTTATGACATTAATTACTTAGGATTTGCTTTAACTAAATTTCAGGGCATTACATCACTGTTCCCTTAAAAGGAGATTCCATCCTTGAAGTTAAAAGTCAAGGTTAGGGAAGAAGAGAAAAAGGATGTAAGGATGGTGATTTTGGTGGTTAAGTGAGTTGTTCATGTTATCCAATATCTGATAATTCGATCATTGGATATCCGAAAGACCGAATATCTAATCCATGAACACCCCTACTTGACTCTACTAATATTGTTACTATACTATCAGGCAATGAGCCGTTATAAGAGATATGGCCCAAAACCTATCACCCCTCAACTGAAGATCTCAGAGTGCAACTCGTGCATATCCTTCACGGTCTCCCAAGTCACCTCTTATACTCTGTGCTAGCTCAAAAGAACCTTCACAAGAAGAATTTAAGTCGTTTAGGTCTGATAAGTCTTGATGTAGGGGATCCACAAAGGTCTCTCCTCATAGGGAAATGATTTGTCAAGCTCAACCACATTTGGTTTAATCATATATTTGCGACGTACTTTCCCATCTAGGAGATATATAACATATTATAAACTCAAGCTAAATCTTGTGGAAGTGCTAGGCGGTATGCAACCTTACCAAACATATTAAGAATCTCATAAGGATCAATATATCTTAGGCTCAACTTACCCTTCCCACCAAACCTTTGCACCACTTTGGTGGGTGAAACCCAAAATAAAACTCTATGCCCTAGCTCAAATCCGTTACTATTACACTTCAAATCTGTATAGTACTTTTGGAGACTTTAAGATTCTCTCATCCCATCCTAGATCAACAGAACTTGCCGAGTTATCTCTTCAATCATCTTCAGTCCAAGTACCACAATCTCTCTGAAGTTACACTAACATAAGGGTTTTCGACACTTACGTCCATACTGTGCCTCAATGGGTTCCATCCCTATATGAGTGTGATAAATTTTGTTATATGAGAACTAAACCATATGTAGATGCTCCTCCTCTCTACTTAAAAAATTTAACACACAAGCTCATAGCATATCATTGAGTGTCAGAATAGTCCTCTCAGTCTGCCCATCTATAGCTGAGTGGAAGATGGTACTCATCCTCAATCTCATGCCTGTATCCTCTTGCAATTTCCCCCAGTCTCAAATCTTGATTGGGGACTATATTGGTAGGTGTACCATGCTTACTCACTTGAAACCTCATATATGTATCAGTCAACTGATCCATACTCAAAGTCAACTTCATCGGTACAAACACAACTAATTTAGTCAACTTTTTAATAATAACCCAGATCATTTTGCACTCTCTATGAGTCCTTGGTATCCCATTCACAAAATGCATTGATACATAGTCTTATTTCCATCCTAGTATATCCTAGGGCAGGACTAACCTTGTATGTTCCTAGTGCTTGATCTTGACCTTTTGGTAGGTCATATATTTCGACATAAACTCCTCTACTTGTCAATTCATGAAAGGCTACCAATAGATCCTTTTGAGGTCCTTAAACAGCTTATCCCCTCTTAAGTGGATGGAATAAAAAATATAGTCACCCTCCTCTAAAATAAAATGCTTTAGATCAACACAAATTTTAGGTATATAATATTGGCCATTGTAGCAAATGCTATCATCGTCATGAATCTGGAAACCCTCAGCTTGATTGCCCTCAATTTTCTACCAAATCCTCTCGAGCTTAATATCCCTAGGTTTTCCCACTTGGATCTCGTAAAAAAATTGTCTACGTAGTTGTTAAAGCACACACTCTAATCTCTAAGTCACCACACTGAATTATCTCTATCCCTATCTCACCAAGCTACTCTAGCAACTAATTGGTCACCACAAAAGCACTAAAGGAGTGTTTCATCTTCCTACTAAAGGCATATACAACATCTTTTGCCTTAAACTCATTATAGGTCAACTCGATATTATAGTCCTTCATCAACTATAATCGTCTCCTGTACCTCATATTCGAATCCTTCTATGTGTATATATACTTGAGAATCTTATGATTGGTGAAAATCTTCACTGAGTGCCGTATAGATAGTACCTCCAAAGCATCATATAAAAATGAAGGTTTCCAACCATAAATCATGCATCAAGTATTTTTGCTCATAGTGCATCACCTAATGAGAAGCATAATCCACTACCTTACCATGGTGCATCAAAACACAACCCAACAGTGCTTTGATGCATCACTATAGACCTCAAATACATCTATTCTCGATGGTAGAGTCAAAACTAGTGTTGTAGTTACCTATTGCTTCAACTCTTGCAAATCTCCCTCACATGTGTCATCCAACTAGAACCTAGATGTCTTCTTTAGAAGGTTCATCAAGGGACAAGATAGCTTTGAGAAGTCATAAATAAAGTATTTGTAGTACCCGATAAAACCTATGAAACTATGAACCTCAAGGATGCTAGTGGGTGCCTTCCACTCACTCACTATCATAATCTTCTCCTGATCTATGACCACTCCTGCTACCACATGATTTCCCAAAAATGTAGACACTCAAAACTAAAACTCACACTTAGAGAGTTTGGCATATAACTTATGCTCTCGAAGGAAGGAATATATTATATGTAGGTGTTGCTTGTGCTTCTCTCTACACCAAGAGTAAACTAAAAAAATCATCTATGAAAGCCATCCCAAATTGATTGAGGAATGGCTAAAAAATTCTAGTCATCAAATCCATAAAGATAGCAGGTGCATCGGTGATCCCAAAAGGCATCACCGTGAACTTATAGTGATTATACCATGTCTTAAAGGTTGTCTTCATGATGTCTGCATTGGTGATGCACAACAAATGATATCATGACCTCAAGTTAATATTTGAGAAGATAAAAGCTCCCAAATGTTGGTCGAACATGATGTTAATCCCTAGAAGAAGATAATGGTTCTTTACCTTTAACTAGTTCAAACCTCGATAGCCTATGCATAGATAAAGGCTCCCATCTTTCTTTTCCTAAAAAAAACTAGTGCTCCCCATGGAGACATGTTAGGACGAATATGTCTGTGAGGTAATCCAACTTGGCCTTCGGCTCCCTCAATTCTATGGGTGTCATCTGGTAATGCGTCTTAAAGATTAGCTCGATCCCTAGTACTAACTTAATAGTAAATTCTATCTCACATAATGGTGGCATACCTAGGATCTCCTCGAGAAATAGGTTAGGAAACTCTTAGGAAACCAAAGTATTCTCCAAAGCTGACATGTCCTTTTTCAGCTTGTGACCTTCATATGTATACATAGGTAACCCCTATGCACACATATATATATAGTGTATGGGCAGATAATACCTTCGTCGTAGGCCTAGGGTTGCATATCTTACAAGAAACCCTAGCACCCTGAGGTCTTCAGAGTATGACTAGTTCTTGTGAGAAATCTATCACTACCTTATACCTCCACAGCATACCTATCCTAAGGATAATGTTAAATTCCTAAAGGTCTAAGTCTATTAAGAAGTCTACCCTATCTATCTCTAAGGCCACATCTTAGTAGAGCCTATTGTAATCCAATCAATCCCGAGAAGAAAAAATCATAGAAATAGATACAGTTGAAGATGGAGATAAAGAACCTCTAGCAAAAAAAGCAGAAAACATAAATGATAGAGATGCCCTCGAATCAAACAACACATAAGCTATTAATAAAAGGATGGATAATGTATCAATGAATACATCTAACTATCAATCAACCTCTACCTAGCTGATGACATTCAAGCTTCTACATGACCATCCTCCATGGTATCCTCCATGTTACCCTCCAGAACCCTAGGTATGTCCTCCTTGATGGAATGGGCAAGACCCCTGAAATCTCCCTTTAGCCTCCCTAGACTGACAACTGGCTGGGGTAGGTGCCCTTTTCTACTTCTGTTACTAGTAAGCCCGCTTCTAGTATTCTTGTTGTTGCAATATTAGGGGTCCCTACTATTGGTACTGACCCTATTGATGCCGAAACATAAAATATTGGTGGCCAAGCTGACTACATGTCCTATATTGAATAGGAGTGCATTAGATAGTTTTGTTCACAAAATCGACACGTGAAGCTCATCGATTAACCTAAAAATCTACCTTGACCGCCCGTGTGATCCTGGTATTAAAACTGACCTCCCTGACGCTAGATATGATCTCACTACTGAAACCTTGGAGGTTTACCTCCTCGAAACTAGATTTTACCCCTAGAACCCTATGTCTCTGGATTCCTTATCACAAAATGGAATCATGCTCCTAAACCAATGTAGTGGAAATTCATGCCCTCTTGT
Source organism: Tamarix chinensis (assembly GCA_030549775.1). NCBI lineage: Eukaryota > Viridiplantae > Streptophyta > Magnoliopsida > Caryophyllales > Tamaricaceae > Tamarix > Tamarix chinensis. The sequence continues at coordinate 55,118,344 of CM060177.1, read as the reverse complement.
AGAACGTGGATGAGTCTTGAAAATCCATGACACCCATCATCCTTGAGATGCTAAAATGGAGACCTTGCTGAAACTAATTGACCATCATTGACTCACTAGCTGTGATCCTTGTCACAAACATCAATAACTCAGTGGACTAGGCATGGTACTGCCTCACAATCATGCTTCCCAACATTAGCTACATGAAATCCTTCATCTTATCCCTCTTTAGGCTATTATGGTAAAACATAGCACAATTAACTTTCTTAAAGTCCTTAGAGGACATCAACAATCCTCTTAGCGTACAATGAGGTACCTACCAAGTGTCGACAACTTCTCATAATAAGAAAGCTACATTGCTTGCCTTTTGAGTATGTGGGAAATCAACTACCTCATATGATTTATCCATGTCCCAAATCCATCCCTATAGGATGACTTAGTCCACATCAATGACATAGGTCAAGGGATGATGTCCTGTAATGCTATAAAGCCAGTATTCTCCAATAGCCATAAACACCTTAACCCAAATCATGATATCTTTTAGTTTAAATGATTATTTTTTTTTATTCTTGTTTGATTTGAAAAGTACCACACATGTTTGAAATAGGTAAAGCACATCATGATATCATAAGGCCATTTTCTAGGGTTAAAACCCTAATATTTTTCCCGAAGCCCTAATTTCACACTTCAATTATAACTCTTCTTCTATTATGCTTTTAACCTCCAAACTTATTACCTCTTCCTCAATTATCATCATCATCATCATCATTATCAAGATAGTCAAATCTAAAGGCATAACTCTAAGTTCTTGCATATGCAATAATAACCCCATCTTAATAGCTACTATTTCTAGGGCTTATAAACGTTATTTTCACAATTACATTATAAATTTTTCTATAGAGCTCAAAAAATCACAAAATTAAACATACAATCTCAAAATACTAATATGAATAACATATTCTGATCTTGTGGTATAACTCTAACATTTCACATAGGTGATAATAGCCTCTCATTTTAGGGTTATTATTCACAAATCAAACCATTTTCATACTTTAACAAACTTAGGTTATTCACAACTACTCTAGAAACTTTATATAAATTCCTTAGAATACTTTATATGATATAACAACCTAAAATTTCATAATTCTCATATTTAACCTGCGTTAACCATAATTCCCTTATTGATAACAAAACACTTATTTCATGAAAATCTTGTATGTTTTGTAGCATTATCTCCATATCTACATTTTTATCCATATAACTCATTAAACTCATTTAACATTCATTATACCATTAATAAACCCACAATAGAACCATATTTCACACTGAGGGTTTTGGCACATAAAACAGCAATACCGCTTAATCTTTATATATTATCTATCATATAATATCAACCACATATATCATAGCATTAAGAATCATAAATAAATTCACATAATAACAATAACATGTTATATCACAAAAACATGCATAACAAATAGGAATAAAAAAATCCTAGACTACAATAAGTATCCTTGTGAAAATGACTCTGGTCTCTATGTAAGCTACTCTTTTCTAACTTTTATGAAACCTTAGAAAAATCCCCTCAGAAACCATAATAAAATACTATTAGGATTAAACCAAATATTTATATAAATGTTAAAAAAGTAGAAGCATACAAGAGTGGAGGATTAAAATGTAACACCCCCAATATTTACTATTGAAAATTTCATTTTTAAAAGTTACAAATGGAAGCTAAGAAAGTAAATTTTAAGGTGCTACCTCCGCACTTAGTACTATACCAGTTTCCTCCACTATTCTGATGCAAAGTGCTAAGGCTAAAACTTTACACATATTCAAAAATAAATTAATAAATTAGAGTAGCACAATTATTAGGGAGGATAATTTATCTTCCAAATAAAATCCACTATCTGTGGTTACAAAATAGAGTCAAGTGGGAAGAAAAATATAAAAGGTTAGAAGGAAAATCTAGTAACCTCTGGTTAAAGTACCGAACATAATCCTAGATAACCTTATGCTATCAACTTGTTGAATAATCCTTGAATAGAGCTTACAAGATAACCTGCAAAGGCCGCTACTGATTAAATAAGCAAGAGACTAATAAATGAACCCTTCTTTACAATGGTACTAAGTAACCTATTATACAAGAATAATATGCAAGGCCTATATGCAACGTATCGGATACATCCCATTAATCACATAAACGTGAAATTATGCATATATTAACTAATGTTCGATAAATATGCATATAACCATATGCATCAAGATTATACGCTATCAATAATCATTCACTTAGAAATAATAGAAACTTCCTATTGGAACATCCAAGTGATGCTCTTTATAGTATAATTAGAAAACCATGTCACTCTTTGTAGGAGGCATAACTCACATAATCAACCCAAAAATCCTCAATAACACCACAACAAGAATGCCATACACATAAGTAGATCATATTGGTTTATCCCTTATTATCTGGAATCTTGATATTAATGCAGCAATTAGTTAAGTCATGAATTCTATATCCACATGGGTTCAAAGACCCTACTCTTTTCATAGGTGGATTGGTCAACAAGGTAAAAGCTTAGGACAAAATGCTTTTGAATACAATTCTCACTAGTGGACCAATAATAAGGTACAACCCTGGGTAGAATGCTTCTAGCCATTATTCTTACTGGTGGACCGGTAACAATGTACAACCAGTGCCGAGCCCCGTGGTGTGCTATTGTAAGTAATTAGTGTCTTTCCATAGGTTATCATTACCCTAGGGTTTTATTAATTGAGTTTGGGACCCCACTATTCTCACTAATGAATCGATAAATAAGGTACAAACCTAGAACAACAACCTCTTGGTTGTTATCCTCATCAGTGGATCGATAAATAAGGTATAACCGACATCGACTCAAGTGATCTTCCACTTTAAGTGATTAGTGTCTTCCTAGAGTTATTATCATTAAATGGCTTTAATTAATTCATTGCATAACCCCACTACTCTCATCGATAGATTGATAAATTACATATAACCTAAGGGTAACACACACTTAGCCACTATTCTTACTAGTAGATCGATAAATAAGGTACAACCAGCTTCAAATCAAGTGATCTTCTACTTTAAGTTATTAGTATCTTCATAGAGTTATTATAATTCAATGGGTTTAATTACTTTAGTACAAAACCCCACTTTTCTCACTTGTGAATCGATACATAAGATATAATACTAAGGTAAAATGCTCCTCAAAACCTTATTTCTTCGTAGTTGATCTAGACCCTCCTTTACTATCTAGTTCGCCTTATTTTTTCACAACTAGACATATTTTAATATTCTTATTCATTGTATAAAGTTTGTAGCCTAAATTCTCTATTCCACACATGTGATGATAACCTACCACTATGGACCCCTCTTAAAAATCCTAATTTTCACATGGTAGTTATATCAGCTCCTAATTACCCCACTTGCTCATCAAATTTAGTACACAATCCCCAATTATCATGATTAACATCATAGTTCAAAGATATGGCCCCAATCCACTTTTTCTTACATGTCATAATAATCTACACTTAGGGTTTCGTGCTTTGACCTACCAAACCCTAGTTTCACCTTTTTATTAACCACTTATCCCTTAGCACCCCAAGGACTTTCCCAAATGTGTAAAGCTACCCAACCATGTCATCATTAACCCCCATATCCACTTTTAATAACCAACCCCTACTCTGCTTACCCACTCTTAGGATTTATTCTCCCTATGCATGATTATTAGAATAATTAACCTAATACATGAACAATTACTAAATTACCCCTATGCCATGTAATATTGATAACCATGCTAAAATAGAAGATGCTAAGATAATAAACCCCTACTTTCATGTCCAACACCAATTAACACTTATCATGCATATTTATTATATTACCCACCATAGTTCATTCAAAATTACCAAAATTTCCCTAGACCATAATAAGTTGATATTCATGCTCTAACAAGAGTTACTAATGCAATGAACCCCTATTTTCATACTTAGCACCAATTATTACTTATCATATAAATTTATTAGGATAACCATCATTACACCTTCAAAATTACCAAAATTCCCCTAGGCCAAATAATATCAACATTTATACCCAAACATATGTTACTAATACCTTAAACTTCTAAGTTTATACTTAACATCACTTATTAATTATCATGCATATTTAATAGGATAACCACCATTGCACCTTCAAAACTACCAAAATGCCCCTAGGCCATATAATATGAACATTCATATGTATACATGTGTTACTAATACCTTAAACTCCTAATTTCATACTTAGCACAAATCATTACTTATCATGCATATTTATTAGAATAACCACAATTGCACCTTTAAAATTACTAAAAGGTTCGTAGGCTATATACTAACATTCATGCCCAGACATATGTTATTAATACCAAAATCCCATATTTTCATACTCATCCTCACATAACCCTTAGCCTAAAAATTTATTAAAATGCTCACCATCATACATTAAACTCCTATATCCATTCCTAACAATATTTATAACATAATTGGCACCTTGATTAGGGTGAAATATCATGATGTGTTTAAACGACCAAATTACCCCTAGGGCTTATACTAGTAATATTTTTACTACAAGTGTCCATAGGCACTTAACCTAAAATTTTATATACACATAACCTACATCATCATTTCCCAATATTAGACCACCTCTCAATCACTCTTTCACACACGTAACATCTTACACAAGCTAACATGCATTCTTTTTTCATTTTCCAAGATAACATTAATAATCATGGGATTATATGTAACATATCATATCTACACAAATCATATGCCAAAAACCTTAATGTGCTAAAATAGGATAACCCAAATATTTTAGTGTGGTATAAAGGTTACCTAATTTCAAACAAAAATAAATTTTATTGGTGTTTGGCTAAAAATGCTTAGGCTTCATTTAATAAAATTTTGTACCTAAAAATAATATCAAAAATACCATAGCAATATCATAAAAATGAAATAATGATTTTTATTAAAAAAATTATTACATATAGAATTACCAAACTACTCTTATATCTTAAATATTAACCAAACATATAAAAAGTTTCACTGTATAACCGATGTTGCATGTTTAGCGTGAGCCATGAAAAAAAGGCCAAAATGGAAAGGAGAATAGGGGGCTCGGGTATAGGTTGTGGGTGTTGGTTTTGGTTGTTAGGTGGAGGAAATGAGGGAGGAGGTGGCCGGTGGTTGGAGGGTGTGGTGTAGGTGGCTCAAATGAGGTGGTTGGAGGGTAGTAGTGCAGGCTGCAAGGAGGAGGGAGTAGAGAAGGGAAATAAAAGGAAGAGAAAACGGAAAGGCCGATGGTGCCGGGGTGGTTGTGAATGATGGTGCAAGAGTTCAAGTCGAGGTAGTCGTAAGCGGTTAGGAGCAGCTGTAGTGGTGGAAGAAAAGGAGAGGAGAGGTGGTCAAAGGAAAGTTGGTGGTTGTAGGGTACGGGCATTGAAGGAAAGAGAAGGATAGGAGGCAGGGTTGTTGGGGAGGCTGAGGTGTTGGCTACAGATCATGCAAGGAGGATGTAGGCTAGAGGTGGAAGAGGTTGTTGTGGTGGAGGAGAGGTTATGTTGGGGGAATGAATGGGGGTAGAGGAAATTAGTAGTAACTACCATAAGGGAGAAAGGAGGAGAGATATGGTGGTAGAGAAGGAAGAGGAAGGCAGGGAGGAAGAAGAAAGGTTAGTAGCCGATGGTAGAGGCCGGGTTGGTGGTGAAGAAGAAGAAGATGATGATGAAGAAGAAGAAGAAGGAGGAATGGGGGGCTCGATGTGCAGGAAAGGTGGTAGGCTGCATGGTAAGTGTGGAAAAGGATGAGAATGGTAGGGAAGGGGCATGTGGGGAAGGGGACTAAGGGAGCTATAGGGGTGAGAAAATGAAAGAAAAGTATGGGAAAGAGGGCGGTGATGTAGGGTGTTTAGAAGAAAGAAAGGGTGGTGCAATAGTCGTACAGGGGTATCAGAGAAGGAGGGAGCATGCTCAATACAAGTTTGGGGTGTGTTTGGCAAGGGAGTAGACGAGGAAGAAAGTAAAGGAGGAAGATGCTCCACTTGGGGGAAAGAAGAAAGGAGAGGGGTTAGACATGGAAGAAGGAGGAGATGTGGTTGGGTCGGCCTAGGGGAAAAAGAAAAGAAAGGTAGAAGGCCTAGGCTGGCCTAAAGGAAATGAAAAGAAGAAGGGGGAGGATGGTTTGGGTTGGCCCAAAGGAAAAAGGATGAAGGAAATAAAAGAAAGAAGAGGGAAAAGAAAGACAATGATGAAATGGTAGAAAAAGGAAAGAGGAAAAGAAGAAAATAAAAGGAAATTATATTTAGAGTTAGGATTAGAAACTATATTAAAATTAGGCTATTATGAAAATATTAAATAAATTTATCCAAAAATTTGGGTATTAAAAATAATTTTAAGAAAGTTATGGGTTTAGGATTTATTTAAAAGAAAAAGAGTAAGATAAAATGATAAAAATAATTATATTAATGTATTAAATAATTTATTTATTTTTGTAGGTCATAGGTTCACAAAATTAATTAAACTAAAATTTAAATATTAAATTGTTCTAGATAAATGGTTGAATATTCAAATTTTAGGTAATAAAAATTGGGGGTGTTACATAAACTAAGAGAAAATACATAGGGAGATATATCACAAACAAGGGAGGAGTGGTAAAGTGTGCCAAGACAAAAGACAGTGGCAACATCAGAAGTTGTCGTTATTGTAAGGGATGCAACAGTGATGGAGGTTGAACAAGGAAGGGGATAGCTGCGGTGTAAGCTACTAAGGAAAGAGGGTGTGGTTGTGGTGAAAGTGGCTACATTAAGGAAAGAAAAAAAAGAAGGAAGGTGCTTGCCCAGTGGTTGGCCAAAGGATGGAGGGGGCATCGGCTATTTTAGTTGGTGGTTGGGGGTGATGTTCAACAAGAAAGGTTGAAGGGGAGGGGTAGGAGATGGTGTTAATGGCTGAAGGTAGGGGTGGGATGTTATGGTGATGATTACTGAATAAGGGATGGGTATATTTGGTGCAAATCACTAAAGATAGGGGTAGGAAATGGTGGATTGGCCAGTGGTAACGGGGGATAAATGGCAAAGGTTATCAGTGGTGGTGTTGGTGTCATAGTTGAGCTCTATTGTGGTGGGTTTTTAGGGTTCTTTTGTGATGAAAAGGAGGAGGTGAATGTGGAATAAGGTGGTGCTATTTTTATAGGAAAAAATGGAGAAAAGAGAGTTGGTTAGGGTAATTTGTAATACCCCATACTTTTTGTAAATGATTGAATGAGGGTTGTGCTAAACTTTAGGCCTTTAATTTTTATTTAATGTTGTAATTTGGTTTGGGGAAAATTTTGATTTGAAATGGGATTGGAAAATAAAGTTTAATGATTTTTTTGAGGCAATCAAATTGTCTAGTTCCATGAACCAATTGGCTGGTTTTTATTTCAACAAAATGGGTTTTCTCAACTAAATTTATCAACTAGTTAGGGGAAACGATTGACTATTTTGTAGAATAACCTAGTCAGAAGCCCAAACTAATCTACTAAATTTTCTAGGTGGTCATATTTTTCAAACATAATTTTTGGAAAAATTTATGATACTGAAATGGAACCTTATCAACGAATGCTAAATTGTCCCTAAGAGATTCTTAGCCATTTTCATAATGCAATTAGCCCGAAATATTACTTCAAATTAATCTAGAGGTCAATTAGGGCTATTAAGGTAGAGGAAATACCTTATCCTTATCTTCTTCAATTAATGCTTAGTACATTTCTGAGATCAATGCTTTGCTCTCAAGCAAGACTCTGAAAAACTATAAGATTCCTTTCATACTGACCTTCCATTACTTTTCTTGTGTATTCTAATTCTGGCCTAATTGATCTGCACTTTCCAAAAACACCATTTGAGGTTTGGAGAATAGGTCAACATGACTTAGATAAAATCCATCTCTTTAGCTTGAACTCAAATGGTAATATCTAGGGTATTTGAATTATTCTTGAACACTATATTATTCCTCTTGATTGGTTGGCTATACATAGTCCTAATCACACCTTTTGTTCACTTTCCTTTTAGCTACCAAAATCCCTAAGTCTCATTGCTCACCTTTCTCCTCTCTACACTTTAAACCTTGCAATCAATTTCCTTTCACTTTTCTAATCCTTTCTGTAGCTCTCTCATTTTTTTAATTATTAAGTAAGGAAGAGTTCCATATTGGAAAAATATTGAGTGGTTTAGTTGAACGCCTTATTGTTTTGCTTTAAGTTGGTATGTTCCTCCATTTCCTTCTATTTTAAGTTCAAAATTTCATAGGTCTTTAGTGAGAATTTCTAATTTTAAGATTTATAGTTTTAAGGTTTTAAAAGCTGATAATTTTATAGTTCGAATTTATGGGTTAAAGAGGGATTTTGCTTACATCAAGTAAGTGATTCTTGCTTCCAAAATGATTTATGAGTATTCCTATATGATATGAATTTCACCAAGTTGATCTTGTATGCTAGCATGAATGTTTATAGCCTAAATAGTTGTTTTGGATGAGTAAGTTGTGTATTTTGAGTAAAAATCATGAAATTAGGTAAAAACTAGATATGGTGATTAAATGTTGAGTTATGGAAGTTAATTTAGTTAAAATTGTATTATATTATGTCAATAGATGTGCCAAGGTGGTTAATCATGATTTATAAGTATGAATATACATGAAATTTATTGGTTGGATGCTATCATAGGGAAAAAAGATTGACTAGTTAGGTCAAACCGATTGATTGGTTCCTAGAATAGTTGACTGATTGACCCAACCCATCAATTGGTAAGCTTATAGAGACCTTAGTCTTACTCTCTACTTAAACTTTTCAACTATTTGGGAAGAAATAATTGATTGGTCTATAAAGAGTCGATTGGTTTTCCCAAACTAATTGACTAGTTTGCCCAAACTAATCGACTAGTTTGAGGAAAAGCATTGTCTAGTCCACTCAAATTGATCGACTAGTCAACCAAAACTGATTGACTGGTTGGGGTAACAGATCAACTTGTTAGGCCAAACAGATCGATTAGTTTATGTGAATTGTTTCCTTTCGGTTTGGTTATACTTTCAGGTTATGTTTAGGACTATCTTATGATTATTAATGGGATAAAATATAGATGTTATGATGGATTAATGACCTAATAAAAGGATTAAATGGATCATAAGTTATGATATACTCTATGAATTTTATAGAGGTTAAATGGGTATTCCACTTATGATAAGTGTAGTATTGATTAAAGAATAATGAAACATCGCTTAGGCTTGAATAAAATAATATGGCAAATATGGATAATATTGGACAATGATAAATGGAAACCCACATGGTTGGGAAAATGGAAAGAATAGGAGTGATATGGAATAAACATGGAAAATGCTTTTCTTATTTTTGGACGAGCCTTGTATGACGACTTATCCTCACTAATATTATACTAATAACATAAAGCAAAAGATGATCAAGTAGAGTTTGGGTTTGGGTTACCCAATTCTTGATTAGCTATCGGTAGTAGTCTACCTTTGGGTGGGATCATGAGAGATCCTAGTACCTAACTTACTCTAGAGATTGATGATGTACTAGGAGGTATCGATACTAAACGGTTTATTTACCTAGGTGGTTGGGTTTGGCCTAGACTTATGTCTATTATGGTGATTAGCTTTGGCCTGGACTTATGTCTGATTTGGTGATTGGCTTGAGCCTATACTTTATATCCCTTATTTTGATAGGCTTTCATGGTATGTCAGATCATGGGGAGGTGCAGAGTCCATTGCTCGATGAAAATGAAAAATGGATGATAAGTAATTGGATGATAAAATATTAATGATGTCTAAGTGAATGGTTAATAATTGGATAAGGATTGAAGTAATGGTATGAATTTCCAAAAAGGATAAAAGTCAGTTGTACACATGGAAAATGACTTAAATGACTAGTTTGTTATTGAATGGAATATTGGTTGGATGATCGACTTGTTTCATATATCAATAAGGAAATGGTATAACCTAAAGGATTGAGCCATTAGATGTAAACCTTTGTGGTTCCTTAGATTTAATTTACTATTATATGTGTGAGTACCTGCATGATTATATTGTGAAATCAAGCATAATACATTCTGCATTGTGTGATTTAGGCATGATATCATGTCCTAATGTACTCTTATACTTATGTAAGTGGCATTAGAATGAATCATGTTATATATTATATCCATGTAGGATAGAATTTCCATACTTGTGTTCCATTGAGGGAGAAACTTGACATACTGATGTGCCCATTCTCTCAGTCACCTGCTCATTCCCACGAGCAGAGAGCAATGTGTAGGTTTTTGGGGATGACCAATAGAGGGCCTACTTGAGTTGGGTCTAAGCTTGAGAGTAAGGATAATCGGATATTTTGTGCGATCTGTGGCAGACTGTATTTTTGTGTTGGGGGTCACTCCCTAGTCTCATTTTAATGTAGCCCTGAACTTTTATTTACATGTATTTTGTAATGATTGGGTCGGGGACTGTTAAGGTCCTTCATTACAAACAATATTTCAAATTACTTATTTAATCTTTCATTTGCATACTCTATTGTTTTAAATGTATTGGTTGGTGTTAGCCTTATATCTAATATGAGGTAGGCAGTGAATGTCTATCTTATGTTAAGTATGTTGATAACACCCCATTTTTTTAGTGAGTGTTTTTGGTCTCCATAATGTTTTAAACAAAAAATTTTAGTATTGACAAATAGAGTGTTATAGAATTTATTATTGGACATTTACATATATAAATACACATGCAAAGACAAGTGAAGAGGGGGTGCATTGGCCGGACAAGAAGATAGGTTGATGGGGGTAGGGGATGGCTCAGGAGATGATAGGGGAGTTATAGGGTGTGCCAGGTATTATTTGTGGAAAATATTTCACACAAGAAGAAGGGGGTAAAGAAAAAGGATAGGGAGAAGGTTGGCTAAAGGAATGAAGGATAAAGAGGAGGAAAAAAATTAAAGGGAAAAGAAAAAGGAGAGATTCAATGGATTTGGTTTTTAATTAGGATAATATTAATATAATGTAGGGTAAGATATTAGGATAGATTAATTAAATGGTCTTTTGAGATTAGCTTTAGGCTAGAAAAGATGTTAGTAAGCCAAAATAAAAATTAGGGTTAAGCTAAGATTTAGAATTAGGGAGTTATAGTAAGATAGAAAATTTTGTTTTTTGAGGTTAGAATAAGGTTGCGATATCAATTACTTGGAATTTTATTTAGCTAAATTTGGTGGTATTACACAAAGTTTGGGAGACTTGTGTAGGAGTTAGTATAATACCCCGAAATTTACTACTTAAAAATTTCATTTTTAGTGGATGTATAATATCAAAGTAGCTATGTGTTACCATCATATTAGATATAATTTTGGCTTTTTATACTATCCTTACATTGAATATAAGGTAAAATAGTTAAGACTTAAAACATGAAAAATAAATACTAAGTGAACTTCCATAAACATAAATAAACACCCTCAAACTTACTACTTAAAAGGTTCATTTTGCAGAAGTGTTAATTACCAAATTATTGGGTGTTACCACTACACTTTACCTAAGTCTACTTCCCTCACCTTTCTTATACCATGTTATGTGGATCTAAATAGTACATAAACATTATAGAAAAATGGAAATAAGAGACAATACATTAATAATAGTTACGGATAATATTCTTCGTACAACAACATTTATTAAAATACAACTAGGTATATAAGAGTCCGAAGGAAATATGATACAACCAATAACTTGTACTCAGTTTAAAATAACTATTACATCCAAAATAACATTTTGAGAATGGGTTATCTTTTCAATGTCTCTATTCCTTATCTCTATAATACAATTGGAGTCACTCCATACCCTTCACAATCATAAGCAAAAGTAGTATTAGTATAACTTCCTCGTACTGAGTGACTCAAAAGAAGTAGCATACACACATTGCACATAGTTACAAAAAAATTTAAAATCATATTTGAGCACAAAACACATACTATATCCACATGTAATAATTATGGTATAATATATATAACATTAATTCTCAAGCTCAATAGTAAAAGATACTATTTCACTTCACATCATATAAAGGTATAATAGACCTACTTGATTAATAAAAAAAATTCTAAATACCAAGGTAGGTTACTAAGGAAACTAATAAATGAAAACATCCAAATCAATTCCAAATACCAAGGTAGGTCATTAAGGCAACTGCCAAATCAACACAATCAAATCAATTCCAACTTAAAAATATATAGCACTAAAGAAACTACCAAACCCAAAATCCAAATAGTAATCCTTTTTATTTTCTTACATAATAGTTACTTCAATTTTTAATTACTTGAGGTGGATAATAACAACTCAAGGATACTAAGGTTCACCCTATCATACTTGCACCTAAAGGTGACATAATACTTTTACTCTCAAACCCATCGATAAAATGGTATTTCTGGTGATACTAGCACACAAAGCCAACACAGTATCTTCCAACCTCATTCACCTAATTCTTAAGAATCAATACCCCCTATAGGGCCCATAGGTTACTTATAGAGTAAATTAGGGTCTTACTAAGGCACAACAAGAGACTAGTGAACCAACTCAAATGAAGGTTAACTCCTCGTCTTTAGGGTAGCTAATCTAAGAGATAAACCATTACCAACTTGAGGTCTTTTACTTTAAGTATTAATATTTTATGAGGTGATTAGAAATATCACATACTACACAACAATTCCCAACTTCATACTTAACTATTTTTCCTTCTATTTTTTACTATTAAGGTAAACCCTAAGGTCATTGGTCTATATCATTCTAAGTCAACACTATAGTCAACCTACCAAAAGTTTAAGGCCTTCCTAATATCCAATTATTTATAAAAGATGCAGTAAGTTAAAAATTACAAAAATTCCCTTAAAACCATAATTTTATCATTTTATTCATTTTATTCATTTTCATACCAAACATTATTATCATGAGAAATTTGTCATTAAAATCATAAAAGATAATAATCCACAATATTTTAACATGATGTAATCTTTGAGATCTAGCAATTGACTATATTTTTAACTTTTCATGTATTTCATAAGTTGTGGCCGTAAACCCTAATCATGTGTTCATCATATGTCACATATTCCATGCAGCATGTACATACATATTTAAAACATAATGCAACATTTATTAGGGTGATTATCATCACACTACATTTAGGGAAATATCTCTAAGCCTAACACATGAAAATATCAATTATTGTATTTAAACCTTGTTTCCATGTTCTTATGCTCTTTATATTGACCCTAGTTACTATGCAATGATAATCATGGAGCACTTAGAATTACATGTAAATTATAACTTGATAAAATTTTCAACCATTAAAAACCCTAAACATTCCTACGTAAATCATATAACATATTACTCATGCATGTAACTTAACTTACAATAATATTAACTTAAGATGTTATCATTTTATCATGTATGTTATATTACATCAAAAATATAAAAACCTAGAATAATTATAAATCTAAATAATCCTAATATGCTTGCACATAATTTCTACCATCTTATGAGGGATTGGATTTACCTAAATCCAAGCTTACACAAAAGTATAAAAATCATCTTCTCCAAGATCCTAGGAATTACTAAAGAAATTAAAACCCTACAACACATGTATTAGCATTAAATATAATATAGAATTAACCTAAAATTAACTAAACAAACTAAAGAAGAACTAGTCGGCTAAAAATTATAGCAAGGAAACAAAAAAACTTACAAAACAAAGGGAGGAGGAATGGTGAAGGATACCGAGGAGGGGAGGTGGCCAATGGTGTTGTTTAGTGTTTCTAGGTGGTAGGAACAATAGAAATGGCCAAAGCTAAGGAAGGGGATATATAGGAGAAGGGTGCAACAAGTGGGGAGCATCGGCATAAATGGCTGAAGCCAAGGGGAGGGAATGGTGCTTTTTTCCCAAGGAGAAGGGGATGATTGTGTAGGTAACGGGCTTCGATTGTGGATGGTGTAACAAGGTAGGGAGGTTTTGTGGGAGTGGTGGAAGATGTGGGTGAGGGATTAGTGAGTTTGGCTATAGTTTTGGGGGTGATTTTGGCAAGAATGACTAAAGGCGGGGGTGAGGGAGCCGATGATGATGCAAGTTATACATAAAAATGGTGGAAATGGAATGCGCGAAGATAGTGATCAATGTGGATTCTTTTACTTGAGGGAGTTCGAGAAGAAGGAGAAGAGATGGTAGGATAATTGGGGGGGTGGATACATAATAGCTACTTCCATTTTAAATTTCTCTAGGGGGATACAATCATCCCAAGGATAATAAGGTACACACCATCATATTGGCACCTAAACGTAACACAATACCCTTACTCTCAAACCAAGGGACACAGTAGTATGCCTAGTCATACTTGTGTATAAAGGTAACATTGTATCCTCCAACCTTGGTCCCCTAGTGCTTAAGTATTAATACCCTCTATAGGACCCATAGATAATCCATATATTAAAATACGACCTCATTGAGGCACACCACCACACTATAAACCAACATAAATGACGGCTAACACCTTCTCTCTAGAATAGCTAATCCTAGAGATCAAATATTCCCAGCTTGAGGTCTTTCGCTTTAAGTATTAATATTTTGTGAGGTGATCAAAGATGTCACATACTGCATAATAATTTCCATTTCCATACTTAGTAATTCTTCTTTTTCTTCAATTATAAAAGTCAACCCAAAGGTCATTGGTCTATGCCAAGCCAATTCAATTTTAAGGTCAACCTACCAAAATTTTAAGGTTATCCTTGCAGCTAGGGTTTTTTTTTTCAAAAGATATGTTCAGTTAAAATTACCAAAATACCTTTTAAAATCCTAATTTTGCCATTTTTATTATTATTGTTTCCATACCAAACATTAGTACTACGATAATTTTGGCATAAAAAAATATTGGCCTTTTGTGGTTAATCATATTTTCTAATTTTTATGCATTTAGTGTGGTGTGCCTATAAAACCCTAATCATACAACTCTCACCTATTATATCTTCCATGTAGCATGTACATACACATGTAAAGCATAATAAATCATTTAAATAGGGAAATTATCCTCATAGTACATGTAGGGAGATATATCTAGCTCTAGTTCATGTGAATAGAAATCGTCATAAACTAATAATCATCATGTGTACATGTTTTTGTGCAAATTACTGTAACCCTAACCACCATGCATTAGCAATCATGAGATATTTGTCATGGAGTTTAAATCATAACTTGAAAGGAATGAAAATCCTAACAAAACCATAGGCATGCGAGAGTAAATCATATAACATATTACTTATGCTTATAACTTAACTTACACCAATTGTATGTATCATTTAGTCAACATCTTATCATTTTGTCATGCAACCCATAATATTTGAAAAGTATAAAAACCTATTATGATTCTAGGTCTAAAAATTCCTATCATGTTCACAAATAAATTCTATCATCTTATGAGTGATTGGATACACCTAATCTAAGCTTACACAAAAAATCATCTCCAAGATAATCAAGAATTACCTAGGAATTTAACACCCAAACACATATGTATTATCATTTAATATTATACAAAAATAACCTAAAACTACTAAAAAGAACCCAAGGATACTAACCATTTAAAGAAAATCAAAAGAAGCTAACCAAAACTCTTGAAACAAAAGAGCAAGAATTAGTGGATGCTACCAAGAAAGAGAGAAGGAACAATAGTGGAGTTAGCCACTTATAGGGGGTTCAAACTATAGAAATGAATGGTGCAGGAAGGGAAGAAAGAGAAGGGAAAGATGCAACAAAAAGGGAGCTATGGTAAGGAAAGGTGGAGCAAGTGGAGGGGGTCGAAAAAATTGGCTAAAGCTAAGGAGGAAGGGTTTGGTGCTTTTGATAGAAGGTTGGGGTGATTTAGTGAGGTTGCAAGACTTTAGTGGTAATGGATGCAGTAAGGATGGGAGGTGTGGTTGTTTTATTTAAGAGAGAGGGGGAGTATTGGTGAGTTTAGTCAAGGGTGGTGGTCAGTATTCGGCAAGGTTTGGACAAAAGTAGAGAGGGTGGATGTGGTGAGCTTAGACAAGGGAGTTGGGATGATTTGGTGATGTTGTGCATTGGTGTTAGGTTGGTTTCATAAGGGATAGTTATTATAGGGGGTGAGGGGCCAGTGAAATAAATGTTGGAAAAGAAACCGGTGATGAGCGCAATGATAAAGAAATTAGAAGGCTTTGCTTGCTTGAAGGAACTCATATGGAACAGAAGGAAGTGTAGGATAATAGGGGAAGAAGGCACGACACAAGATGAGAGGGAGAAGGTCTTAAGAAGAAGATGTCTGATGAGAAAATGTAGAGCAAAATAAGGAGAGGCAAACATGAGGGAGGTATGGTTTGGGGTATGGTTTAAGAGGATCTATGCTAGTAAAGGGATGGGGGAAAGACCAAGAAATAAAGAATAGGTTAGGGTAATTATTTATGTGAGCAACTAGATAAAATATCTGATTAGCAGCATAAGGTTATTTGACCTAATGGATACTTGTTAAGATCTAACTTGTGATTAAAATTTAATTACCCATTCATTAACAAAATTTTCCCTAATTAAATTTTATATCTAATATCTGAAATAAAAATACATATATCAACACTATATTTAATACAAAAATCCTAAAAATAATTATTATAACTAATACACATAATTATCGATTTATAATTAGGGTTTTCAAAAATGGGATAGTACATGAATATCCCTTTAAAAGAGGCTTCATCTCTGAAGTCAAACAAAATAAAACTAACTAGCTACAGCCTCAAGTGGTCCTCAAAAAAAGTTTCTATGAGTTGGGGTTGCTACCTTCTTAAAAGAGCTAACCTTAATCGAGCACAAAAATAACATAAAGGCATGCATCAAGCTAACACCAATCAATCAGACATGTATGCACAATTAATAAGAAGTCTAAACGCTCAGAAGAAAAAAGGTATACCGGCAGTGGTGTCTATGAATCCACAAGGTTATGCATCACTAATTTCATTCAAAATGCCAACCATCATACCACTTTAGTTACCTCTAATAACTAAAGTTTTACCTACACTACTATGTGGGTATAGATGAGAAGTAAGTCCCTTGCATTTAGTAACTACACTTGGGATGCTACTAGTTGGTGTCTAAGTTATTGGGGAATATCACTACCAATTGGTGGTTTAGTGATGGAACTGTACCTGACAATGCTGAACTCCAACTCTAGAAGAATAACACTCAAAGACTTTGTTTCCCATCTTGTCACACTTCGAACACTCTACTATTCTATGCTAGTAGTCTTTTCCTAGGTGATTATCTCCCCAAATCTTATAGTGATAGTGCCTTAGAGGTCACTTATTCCCAAATAGTGCTATGGAAAACTGAGAAGACTGACCACTACTAGGTCTGATATGTTGAACACTCAATGGCACTCTCTTTTCACCTCTATAATGCTTAAAAGTCTTTACTAGACTCTTAGGCCCACTAAGGGCCTTTTTTAGCTTCTGAATGCTTCCTCGAGCACAAACCCTCACGTATACCATTAGTACATTAGTCATAATCATTCATCCAAATAGCCCCTGAGTTCATGATTCCAAACCTTTCTCAAAGCAATCAACAACCATCTCATTATTGTCAGCTATCTTTGCAACAAAAGTAAGAATCTCAAAGAACTTACTAAAGTAATCATTGACTGACATGCTTCCTTATTATGGGGTCAAAATTGGATATTCTTTGGCCAACACATATGTAAAGGGTAGTATTGTGCCCTCAAAGATGTAAAAATCCTTCCCAAGTGTCTACTGGCTTAGTAGCTTAAAGTTAGTATCATCTCCACCATTCGTCTTCCTTTCCTCATAGGTAAAATGTACTAACATCTGCCCTCTTCCCATTTAGGTAATTAGAAGCCCTGATTATCTATTATAGCTCCTTAATCCACCTATCCAAAACTACTGAATCCTTAACTCCCTTAACATAGGTGAGTGATAAAACTTAACTTGTATAAGCTAGTTCTCAGCCTAAAAAGGTGTCAAATATAGCGACTAAGGTATTGGCTATGGCTATGGCTATGGCTCTACCACTCTATTTACTACTTTAATAAGTAACTTCTACACACATATGAAGTTAAATTTTGAGACATAGTACAAAAATAAAAAAGAGTAATAGGGTTACAACTCTAAATAACACAATCAAAGCCACTTATAAGAAGGCTAGGCACCCCATATCATTCAAAGGCCAAAAATAACATTAATATTTATCATAAAGGTTGTACAAAATTTTAGACACATGCTAAAAGTACTGACATTCATAATAGATGGTCATACAACATTCATAGTTATAAGCATCATAATAATATGTCATAATAATAACACATATATCAATAATATATTGAATACAAAACACACTAAAAAAATTATTATGGCTAATAAAAATAATTACCGATTTATAATTAAGGTTTTTGAAAATGAGGTATTATAGTTACCACCACACTTGCAAAAGTCTCGTTCCCTTAACTTTCTTATACCAAATACTAAGGCTTTAAAAAAAACATAATCAATTTAGAACAATAGAAACAAGAGAAAATACATAAATAAAATTTGTGAACAATAATCTCCTTAAAACAACATTTACTAAAATATAGCTAGGAAAAAAGAGTCCAAGAAAAGGCTGATGCAACCAAAACCTATTACTAGAAAGTACAACACCCGTTTACCCTAACTCTTAAACTCAGAAGCCCATTATGAGAATGAGATCTCTTCCTAACAGTTCTATTCCTTATTACTATAATATGCTTGGATCGACTTCATACCCACAAATAGTATCAATACGATTTCCTCATATTGAGTAAATTATAATACCTCACAAGAGATAGCATAGACATATTGCACATAGTCCCATAAAGATCCAAGAATCATACTCTAGAAAAAGGCTAGTACCATAACCACATATAATAATCAAGGGATAATTTATATAATATCAAGTATCAAGATCAATAGTAAAACATGCTAGATTACTTTACATCATCTCAAGGTATAATAAACATATCTAATTAATCAAATCAAATCCAAAGACTAAGGTAGGGTACTACAATGACTAGTAGATCCATAGTTTCAAAAAAATTCCAATTATTAATGAAGGGCACTAAGGTAACCACTAAATCAACACATCCAAATCAATTCCAACTATAAAAGACAGGGCACTAAGGCAACTATAGAATCCACAATCCAAAAAATATCCTATTTATTTTCTTACATAATAGTTACTTACATTTTTTGATTTATCAATGGGGATACAATCAACCCAAGGATGGTGAAGTACATGAGGTCATACTGGTACCAAAAGGTGACACATCATCCTCTAACATCTACCACTTATTCCTTAAGTATTGATACCTCATATAAAGACAACAGGTCACCTATAGAGTATTCTGGGGCCTTATAAGGGCATAGAGGCACACCAAAAAACCAACTAAAACAAGGTATAACATATTAGCCCTACGATAGATAATTCTAGAGAGCAACCATTCCCAATTTGAGGTATGACACATTAAGTATTGGGGTTATTATTCTTACTTTAGCCATTTTTCTCATTTATTAACCTTGAACTATTCATAATCACTTTATATATTTTACACAATCTATTTAGTATATTTCTAATAATTTAACAAGTTAAAATACCAAATATCTTATTTGTAACATATATTTACCAAAATACCTTTATGTTAGTCAAAATGGTGATGTTCATAAAAGTTGATGAGTATGAATGTGGATGTATCCCAACTTCTATTATATCATCATGACACTGCTTAACCATATTCTTAAAAAACAATCCATATCTAGGAAAACCATAGTAAGATACCATAGGCCATATGATCACACTTAGAGTTACAAAGTGAGAGTTATCGCAGCAACAACATTTAAGATCATGCTCTTCAAATATTCTTACCTTACAAAGATTTGACACCACATCATCAATCCATAATCATATCAACATACCATTATCATCATAATAATATTAATTATAACATATCATAAAAAGTGCATGTTTCACACAAAACCTTGTTATGACTTATATCCTTACAAAAGTATATCCCTCTAGTCTCTAAGCACGTAAAACTTATGCTTCCCTCTAAAACAACTCGAATATCATCTAGAAGCTAAAATACATAAAATTAGACATAGGTAAAATTTAATCTAGGGAAATAAGGCTATGGGATAGTAAGGAAAGATAGAGGTAACTTAAAATGGAAGGCTTAGATTTAGAAGGAATTTGAATTTCTCACTCAGCATAGCTTCTCTCTCTTTTTCTCCAAAATTTTGTTAGCTTATTTCCTTCTAATTTGAATTCTAATTTATGAAATTGGTCATTGATTTTTGAAGCTTTAACCTTTTATTTTAAAGGTGTAGAAGTTGAAAATCTTCTTGGTTGAGTTTTCCCATTTGTGGAAAAAAAAATCCTACATCATGTAAGTAGTCCTCACTTCTAAAATGTGGCATATTTAAGCATGCTATGTAGTTTATTCTTTAAAGTCCTAATTTTTTAAGTCTATATAATTGTTTGACTTCATATTGTTGCATGTTAATTTATTTTTGAATCTTAAGAAAAAGATATGGTTTTAGAGAAATAGGGTCGATTTTATTAAATGTGAAGTATGTTTTTGTTTATGAGTAGATAAAGTAATGACGTGATGCTATGATATGTTTTTTGTTTGGATGTCATAGGATTTTTTTAAGGGTGATTTACATCAAAAATGTATGTTCTATGATACTTGGACTAGTTTTGGTTAAACCAATTAACCAATTCTTAGAATAGTCAATTTATTAGCCCAAACCAATTATCCTATAGGTCTATGGTAACTTCGGTTGTTCTTTAGTCAAACTCATTGACTAGTTTAGCCAAACTAATCAATTGATCTTAGAAAAATTGAGTGGTTTAATCAAATCGATTAACCAATTCAAGGGAACCCTAGGTTTGGCTGAGCTAAACCTATTGACTAATTTGTGTAAATTGACAAACATGTAAGTGAAATAAATTGACCTAATTAGATAAAACCAATCGACTGTCTCGGCCAGATTATGTGAATTCAATCTTTTAACTTAGATAAGCTTTGAGAATATGCCTAAGGATGTAATATGATTATTAAATGATTAAAATAAACCTTTTGACATGGATTGATGGCATAACAGATGGATTTAATGGATTATAATTTGTGATATACTCAACAGGTGTTTGTAAAGGTCTTATTGGGAAACAAAAATAAGTATTTTTTAACTTTAAAGGGTAATGTAAACTAGATTATTGGCCTAAAATGGATTAATCTAAAAGAATGGTTAACATTGATGAAATATTAATGGAGCACCCAACACATGGTTAGACGAATGGAAATATTTAAGATGGAATAAGTTTATGAATGCCTTGCTTGCATGTTTTATAGGCCTTATATGATCACATAACCTTGAAAAATAACATACTAATCACTTAAAGACAAAGTTGATCTAGTTGTGTTTGAGTTTGGGTTACCTGATCCTGAATTAGCTACTAACAGTTAATCTGCCTTCAGTTATTTATTAGTCATTAGGCTCTACCTTGTACAGGATCCTATTAGGTCCTCATGCCTTACCTACTCTAGTTACTAATGATGTACTAAGACGTATCAATATTAAAGGATTTGGTTACTTAGCCAATTTTTGGGTTTAGGCCAGATTATTGTCCATTGGTGTTTTATTGGTTTTGGCCCAGACTTATGTCCATTAGTGATTACTTGGCTTCAACTAAACTTTATGTCCTTTGGTTTGGATAGACATCCACATATGTAAGACCATAGGGTGGTGCACATTCCATCACTTGATAATAATTTAGTCGAAGAATGTGTCCGAAGAGAAAAATAAAGATAAAAAGGGAAAGAATGTTAAAGGAGATAATGAATTTAAAATAAATTATGTAATGGATTATTTAATTCAATAAAATGGACTTATGGTAAAACTAAATTCATGGAAGGTAGAAACCTTAATAATAGATGAATAATCTCTATAGTAACTTGCATGTTGTCACCTATGATTTTGTGTTATGTTGATAGCCATGATAAGTTATATATGGTATGAGTTTAATGCATGATATGACCATGATAGAGCACGCATATCTATTTATATAGAATAGGCATGAAATATGTTAAAATGATCTCCACAACATGCTACATCCTATGTGCTTTTGACTCTCATTGAGGAGCTAACTTGGCTTATTCAGTAAAAAGCATAATGATGTGCCCATTTTCGTAGTCGCCTGCTCATTCCCATGAGTAGAGGGTGACATGTAGGTTTTGGGTGATGGTTGGGATTAGGCCTACCTCGTTTTGGGAATGGGACATGAGAGCATGGACATCTAAAGACTTTTGTGCTATCTTTGGAAAAGAGTTTAGGGCTACACCTATTATTTCTTTTAATATAAAAGTTATATACTTTAGCTTCATTTTCTTCATGTATTTGAATATTCATGGACCGTTGAGGTCTTATACCTTTCACTGATATTTATCTAATGTATGTTTGGCACACTTTACTTTGGATTTTATTGATTTGGTTCTCATCCTTGTATCTAATATGGCATAGGTGGCATATGCCTATCCTATTATAGGTGCGGCGATATTACCTCATTTTTCCTAAGGGCTTTTATTTTTCTACTTTTTCTTGGTTTTTGAAAATGAAAATTTTCTCTAGACAAAAATGGTGATTCTATAGGTTGGTATCAAAGCTTCTTAGAAAATTTTTCCAATTTTAATTTGATATAGATAAACTTTATGCTTATTTCTTGTGTGAGTCTTAGTATTTGGTAATAGATCATTTTTTATTAGTCCTGCACTTTTGGAGTTGATGGCCTCCAATTGTCATTAAGAGTGCATTGAGGCATTCACGGAGACTGTCAATATGTACATGGAAGTCTACTTCAGTGCTCCATAATCACTACTAGTACTAGCACCCGCATAAGTTTTGAAATATTGGCTTAGGAGAGTTGGGAATCATCACCCATCTATCTTTGAGGGTCAAGGGGACTCAAAAATTATGGAAAGATGAGACAAGGACATGGAGAATACCTTCACTACATGTGGTTACCCTTAAGACAAGAGGATTTATGTGGCAATATATTACCTGAGGGGGAGAGCAAACTCCTAATAGAGGAGAGTCTAATGTAGAGGCAGAGAGCCTATAGGTTGGGGAAAATATCTTGAGGCACTTTATACCCATTGTTGTTGCACTCATTTCCGTATAAAGAATTATTACAATTTCATAGCCCTTTGGCAAGGAGGCATGTCGATAAAGGAGTACTACATGAGATTTGTGGACCTGGTCTAATTTTCTCACAAGGTAGAGACCAATGAAACGATGAAGGTTCGCCATTTTATGATCACCCTAGGGATCAAATACCAAGAGTTATTAGTTGGAGTTAGTCCACCAGACATGGTGGGAATATATGATTGAGATTTGGAGGCTTGTTGATATATCCAAGCTCGAAGTGTGTAGCTGGGGGAAAAGAGGAATTTTAAGCATCGTTAGTGTTTCGGTGATAGGAAGAAGGCTTAATTTAGAGGTATCTTGTCACCTAGGGGTATGGGGTCAACACACAAAGTTGGTGGTCATTCTAGGGCACATGCCAAGAAGAGGCATTACCATTGTAAGAGTTATAGAGCATATCACCCAAGAGTAGATTGCGGAAGCAACAACTGACTTGCCATCGATGTGATATGGTGGACCATAGAGCCAATGAATGTTGTGTCAAAGATGGTAGTATTCATAGAGTTCAGTCTCGAATTTAGGGCATCGAATCTATTTAGCAGTTTAGCCACAAATTCTAAGGGTTCATCCATCACTAGCTATTGTTGCCAGTTAAGATACTTAGCCTAGAGGTCCAAAACCATGCACCTTTCAGCATGGCCAAGGATCGGATAATGCCTTGAGAGTTCCTTTAGAAGGGCTCTTGAACATGATTAGCCAATTAGAGGGAGAGCACGAGGCTTGTGTGGTGACTAGATATGCTCATCATGCTAACTATTTGACTCTAGTACATCACATTCTTTTGTTTCATTTGCAATCGTAGCTAGAGCTTCTTTGCATCTGTCTAGTATAACTTCCATTTCTGTTGTGGTTTCTTTGGGGGATAAGATTGCATGCTCTAGTTTCTATAAGGTGGAGGCCTTGAGAGTTAGGAGTAGAGTTTCCCATAAATCTCATGGAGCTTGAATGGAGCAACTTAAATGTAATTGTGGGGATGGACATGTTGGGGAAGAACAAAATGTTGATAGATTGTGCACTTGAAAGTGTGGTTCTATGAGGACCAAAGGACATTTTTATCTCATATCAAAAGTATGAACCTAACTCCACTATAAAGGTAGTGTCGACAATAATGATGAGTTCTCTTCTTTGTTAGGGTTATCTACTCTTCTTGTGTAGTGTTCAAGATATTGAGGCTATTGAGATACAATTAGGGAAAATTATAGTGATCTGCGAATATCCCAATATATTCCCTAATGAAATTCTAGGTATACCACATGTTTAACATTTATAGTGGATGTATTTCTAAGGACAAAAGAAATATCTAAAGCACTGTACCATATTGCACTTACACAGATGAAAGATCTTAAGGCTTTGTTAGAGGACTTATTTAAAAAGGGAAACATCTAACCAAGTGTATCTATAGGGAGCATCAATCCTATTCATGAGGAAAAATGATGGGATCCTAAGAATGTGCATTGATTATCAAGGGTTGATTCAAGTTACAGTGAAAAACTATTGCCCATAACCAATGATCAATGACCTATTTGATCAAATCAAGGGAGCTAAGGTGTTATACAAGATTTATCATTGGTCAGCTTACCATCAATTGAGGATTTCAAAGCAAGACATACCTAAGACTACATTTTTGACAAGATATGGCCATTACGAGATCACAGTATTACCTTATGGACTCATTGATGCACTGGCAGCATTCATGTCACTTATGAACTAGATTTTTTTTTTTTACCATTCTTAGATTAGTTCATCGTGGTCTTCATCGACGACATCCTCATCTACACCAACAATCGAGAAAAGCATGAATAACACCAAAAGAAGATGTTGGCATTGTTAAGGTCACACAAGTTGTATACCAAGATTTCAAAGGGTGAGTATAGGATAGATCAAGTAGCTTTCCTTGAGAATGTAATTTTAAAGGATGGGGTGGCAATGACACCTTCTAAAGTTCAAGTAGTTTTTGAGTGGCCAACACCAACTTTTGTCAAGGAGGTGCGTAGTTTTCTAGGATTGATTATGTAACACCCCAAAAATTCACAATTGAAATTTTTTTTTATTTAAAGATTTAGCAGAAGCAAAATAACAAGATGTGTGAATTCTAGGGATATTACCACCACACTTAGTACTAGACCAGTTCACTCATACCGTTCTAGTACCAAGTGCTAAGGCTAGAAAATAAAATACCGATTGCTATAAATTCAAACTATATTAAAAATCAGAGTAGCACAATAACCATTTACAAGAATAAAATCCACCAATGGCTGTTACAAGATCAAATAATACATTCAATCATGGAGTAAGAGAGAAAGAGGGAAACCTTAAATGCCCGGATAATTTCCTTACGCTCTTTCCCGTTGCCCACTTGAATAGCACCTGAAAAGGACCTGCAAGGGACACTGTCCATTGAATAGGCAAGGCCCCCACGAATGGAACCTTCAGTAATATGGTACTGAGTAACCCTTTAAAGACACACTTAAAAGTAGGCCCGCAATGAAACATATGATACAACACTATATTCATATATAACATGATGTGCATACGTAACATTCACCTACTTAACATTCAATCAGATATTAATAATTCGTAGTGTACAATCAATACATTCGGGCCTTAAAGCTATGTCATAGTGTAAAATCAATACTTTTAGGCCTTAAGCCATTAGTCCATTATTATTCAATCATCTCTCAGAATTTATATCCATGTGAGTGCGGGAACCCCACTATTATAGATGGTGGATCGGTTACTTATAGGGCAGAACGCACTTAACCACTATTATATGCAGGTGGATCGGTCTTTAGGGAAAAATGCTCCTAGCCACTATTATGCCGGTGGATCGGTCTGGCCCCAACTTTTATGGTGTTCCACTGTAAGTAATTAGTGCCTTTTATGTGTCTTATAAAACTTAGGGTTCGGTTTATTAAGCTCAGGATCCCCCACTATTATAGCTGGTAGATCAGTCACTTATAGGACAGAACGCACCTAACCACTATTATATGTCGGTGGATCGGTCTCCAAGGCACCCCAGCACCTGGCCACTATTATGCCACTGGATTAGTCTAGGCTCGACTCAATAATCTTCCACTTTAAGTGATTAGTGTCTTATTCATATCTTATTCAAAATTATTTCACCCTTGACATGCATGCAACCGACCTCTACTTCTATCATCCCGAGAGGGCCTGTCCTATATCTTGAGACCTTTGCGCCTCTTATCTTACCCCAACATCCATTCCCCCTTACATCTACTCATAATGAAAACCCAACTCCTAAGGGTGTGGGTCGAGGCCCATTACCTTACGACATTCAAATTCTCTCACTACCACTCTCTAGGGTTTTCCCTTAAAACCCTAATCGGACCTATGTGGCCCAACCTTTCTTTATCATCCAATAACTCATCTCATTTAGTTTCAACCCAAATCCCATTACTCTACTCACCAGTCATACATATGACCATAAAACCCTAGTTGGCCGCTCAAACCTTGACACCTTTCTTACGTAAGGATTATCCCATGCAAAACCTAGAAACCTCCCATGCAAGAGTTGCATCACTCATTCATTTTGATCATAATCTCCTTCTATTTTTCCCCTCATGGATCATGAGATATTAAGGTTAATATCATATCCCCTTAGTCAACTCACTTCCCCTTTGTTCCTTTTTATCCTTTCACCCTATGTCATATTATTAAACATCCTAACATGCATGTCCTAAAGGGTCACATTGTATAACATCGTACGCACAACATATATAATCGTCATCCACATGCCATAAGGAAGTCACATAAGCATACATCACTTGATTTTGTGCTACACGTGATTAATCATTAAGCATAAAGTACACAATATGGCACAACACATGGCACACGAGGCATATAACACACACATTATCGTTCTTAGCCACATCCCTACTCGGTTTGGGTTACCAAGTTATCTCCTACACTTATTAGGTCACCAATCAGCCTTCATAATTGTTATACTTATTATAATTCCTATTTGGTTGGTTAGATTACCGAATTACCCTTCTTCTTTGTTATAATTACTAAATTTCCCTTTAATTGGATAATTTACCAAATTACCCTTCTACATTATGGTAATTAACAATTTGCCCTTTAATTGGTTAAATCACCCATTTGCCCTTCTCCATTATCAAAATTACCAAATTACCCTTTAGTTGGTTAAATTATCAAATTGCCCTTCTCTATTATCATAATTACCAAATTACCCTTCTCCATTATTAAAATTACCAAATTACCACTTACTTCCAAATTACCATAATATCCTTTTATTTACAAAATTACCCTTCTACCCCTTACTTCCAAGTTTACCATAAAGTCCTTTTATTTGTAAAGTTATCATTTTACCCCTTACTTCCAAAGTTACTATAATGTCCTTTTATTTATAAAATTACCATTGTACCCCTTACTTTCAATATTACTGTAATTCCCTTTCACTTATAAAATTATCATTTTGCCCTTTACTTATAAAATTTCCATTTTGCTCTTTTCTTACAAAATTACCATTTTGTCCTTCTCTTCCAAAATTACCATTTTACCCCCTTTACTTTCAAATTTACCACTTTACCCTTTACTCCCAAAATTACCTTAATACCCTTTTACTTACAATTTACCATTTTGCCCCTCTCCTCTAAAATTACCATAATGCCCTTTTCTTATAAATTTACCATCTTGCCCTTTTATTATACCACTTTGATTAAGTTATCATTACTACATGAATATTAATATTAATACCCCACTCACAATATCCAACTCCACCAACTATTATATTTTAATATATTACTTTTTAGCACCCACACATATTAGGCCACATTCTTACCCGAGAAATATTACTAAAATGCCCCTAGGGCTCACAATAATATTATTCATGCATAAATGGTCACAATAACATAATATGACATGGATAAGTACTTAGCACTTTCATTAATAATCAAACTCTTCCCTTAAGCAACATTTCCACACATGGCATATAAACTAGCATACTTTCCTATTTATCAATCAATACAAGCAAATATATATATTATATTAGATCACAAATATCAAGCATAATAACCTATTAAAAATCTTAATGTGCTAACATACGTTTATCCATACGTTTTAGTGGGGTTTAATGATTACCTTAATTCCTGCAAAATTGAATCTTACCTGTATTTTCGTTAAAGATTCAAGCTTTAAATAGAAAAATAAACACCTAAAAATAATGTCAATAATTATTATATTAGAATTAGGAAATTAAAAGGATAAAACTTTATAAAAACTTATTTAATAACACACTTTATTAACTATTAATATACCTTAATAATTAAACAAATCAATTCCCAAAACAATGTGGAACTCACGCTACATGAACAACGTGAGCCACATGCAAGCTATATGGGGGAAAAAGGGTCAAAGGTAGGGAGGTAGAAGGGAGGGGTGGTCATTTTTGGGTTGGGGTTTTGCGGCTTGGAAAGGGGGTAGATGGGGGAGGATTTAGGGCAAGGGAAGGGTGCAGGAGTGAAGAGGGGGTGTAGGTGGTGGTTGGGGATAGATTGTTGGTAGCCAAGAGCAGTGGAGGTGGCGGTAGCGAGGCGGCGAAGATGGCAATTGAGGTGGATTAAATTACAAAATTTTAAAAGCTATTTATGAAATTCTAGATTTTTAAAATTTTGAGGGATTACAGGTTAGTTACTATTGTAGGTTTTTCGTAGTATTGTCCAAGATAGATCGTCCATTGACTAAGTTTCTAAATAAGGCTAGGAGATTTTATTAGAATGATAAGTGTGGTGAAGATTTTAAAGAGTAGAAGAAGCATTTGATTATAGCTTAGTGCTCAAGTTATGAAGTAGATCTTCTGGTTTTGAAACATATAGTGATGCTTCTAAGAATGGTTTCGATCATGTGCTAATGCATCATAGGAAATTTGTGGTGTATGTGATGACTTCTAACCACATATTTATAGTGTTAAAATACCATGTAAGATTAATCCCATTGGGATTAGGAAGTGAGTAATATGATAGTAAAAATATCTCCTATGTCTAGACTAATGATATAGGGTAAATGATGCCTTATTATAAATAAAGAGAAAATATGCTAACAAAATCCAACAATAATATATGAACAAGTGAAAAAGAGTAGAAGAAAAAAATAAGGTTCCAGTCAATCCCTTTATCCCTTATATGATCGAATATTAGCACCAAATCCCAAATTAAAACAGATTGTCCTGAATACCAACCAAAGTATGTAGTGTAATGCTCTCTTGAGCCACTACACCCCATTGTCTATTTAAGACTCATCTATCTCTAGTATTAATGAAAAAATAAGCAACGTATTATTATGTATCATGTTCTCTTTTATTTTAATTGTAGGGTCCAACCAATACCTCTTGACTTTGTTGTTAGATCTCTAGTCATGTAAATAGAGACTGCTTCAATTCATCTCTTGAATCTTGTTGTGTTTCTCGAGATAATAATAAAAAATTAATCAATTTAGTTGTTATACCAATTAAAGCGAGAATGAAAAACATATGACAATGAATTATATTGAGTAAGGTTCAGATTCTCATCACATCTAGATCAAGGGATTTCCCTTCACCTAAGAGAAAATCAATTACCTAATCATGGGTTTCATTAAGCACAACATATTAAAAAAATAGAATTTCATCAATCAGAAATAAAGAAAATCTAAAATACAAAATATCATACCCTCTTTATTAAAGATGAAAAAAGTATTGTTCAATCCGTTTAGCTTGGAACAAGGAATAGAGATCAAAAGATGGGAGATTCTAGATGAATTGAGGGTGGGATTTGTTTAGGTGATGAAAAGAAAAGAATCCAAGATCTCTCTTTAGTGCTCCTAAAATCACCATCTTTTCATCCCGGTTGTTCTCATATCTCAAGAAGGCCGAGAAAGATCCCTTCTCTCTCATCTAACCCAACTCTCTATCAAATTATGCTTAAATAACCATAAAATAGGCCCAACGATAGATCAACCTGGGCCTTGTTGT
Organism: Tamarix chinensis; assembly: GCA_030549775.1. Taxonomy (NCBI): domain Eukaryota; kingdom Viridiplantae; phylum Streptophyta; class Magnoliopsida; order Caryophyllales; family Tamaricaceae; genus Tamarix; species Tamarix chinensis. The sequence continues at coordinate 55,088,036 of CM060177.1, read as the reverse complement.
TCTCGAACTCTATGACTCTTCACAACTTCATCAACTTTTAATATTTTAACCATATCCTTTTTGGTAGACCTTCATTTGTGCTGATTTTTTATGCATTGAAAAGATAACAAGAATATATCTATATTTCCACCCTTCCACACTTTGAATACTCATTCTTACTTTACATTTATTCCGAATATTATATTTTAGCTCATTTTGATTCTAATATCTTTAAATACCTATAAAATATGTTCAAGAGCTAATTATTGTATTTTAGCTCCTTTTGATTCCTATCTCTCCAAATACATATAATATAAGTTCAATAGTAGTAAAAAAGAATAATTGGATTCAATTATGTAAAAATTCATCAAATAACTACATTAAATATTTTCATTAAAGCTCTAATTGATCAACATAAATCTTACCCATCAACTCCTCTATGCTTGAACTATTATCGTCCTCCGACAACCAACACAATTAAGAGCACATAGAAGAAATAGCAAGAAAGAATATGATTCATTTCTCAGTAATGATTGTTCAAACACTTAAATTACACCAAGTCAAATAAACTAATCAAGACCCCAAAACTAACCAAAATATGAAACACAATTCTCTATAATATTAAGCATAATGGAACCAAGTGGAAATGTATTTTTGAATTATCAAGTCAAATTCAAGCAATAAAGAACATGCAAGGATAACATTTTTCATGGGTTATAGGAAACCATGATCTAAACTCATTCAATATTTAGGTTTCAAACTAGCAACTTCACTTTCTATTTATGTGAATCAATTTTGAGGTTTTGCTCAAGCTCTTACACTCATGAACATGATCACCCATATGCTTGCAATGCTTCTTGATTCTCCACCACTATAAAGAATTAGAACACAATATAATCAAGAGTCATTTTAAGGTTATAAAGGAGCCAAAGGTAAGAAGGTTAGGACAATTTTTTAAAAAAGTGGGAATACAAGTCTAGAACAAACAAGATGTGATCAATGATAGCCATACAAGACTCTTTCACCTTATTCAATCTTTTTTTCTTTTGTTGTCTTTTTTTTTTCCTTTCATTTCTTCAATAGTCCCAACATATTCAGAATGAGAAAAACACCCAAATTTTTAATTTATTATTTTTTTTCATCCTACAAGACCATTTACCTTTTCATACCTCCCCCATGCTTAAGATACACCATACTCATACCTTTTTCTCAATTTACTCATTACCCCACTAGCTCTAAACTAAGGTAGCGATATAGAGATAAAGGTTACAAGTGTGGTTACATCAACAAAATAGCTAAAAAGCTCAAAAGGGTTAGCAAAGGATAAAATGTTAAGGTTAGGTTATTTAGTTGATGTAGGTTTTATAAAAAAACAAATTTTTCTCTATCATCTTTATGCATATCATAAGTCATATATAATTTCAAAGAAAATCATTGCATGTTATAGTTTTACAAGCTATGGTAGGACATCCCACATAAGAAAAATATTGAGGTAACTTTTTGATGAATCAGTCTTTTAGGCTCAAAATTTCACAAGGCCCAAACATAAAATAAATAAATAAATAAATAAAAGCCAATTCATATCCGTTAAATCATAGAACAAGTCACCAAATTAGTTACTCTACAATGAGCCACAAAAAAGTCTCAATGCATATATGACCCTCAATTTCATCAACATAGTTACACTTATCCCATAAGAATGCAACCAAAACATTCAAACTCAAAAATAAAATCATATTCAATAAAAAGTTCAAGGGTCTCAACAAGTCAAGTTAATTTACTACAATTTCATGTTAAATAGTCTTCTATGACCGTCAATGAGAGATAATTTTCTCCTTTTACTCCTCTTTTTTAATTTATTGAATTTCAAATCTTTCAAAAAAATCATTTATTTCTCAATTCATAATTATTTTTATTTAAAGAAACACATGAAATGCATAATTATAAACATAATGCAAGAAAATAAGAAAGCAAAATGTAAACCTACAATTTCTCCTCCATGCTTCTAATTCACATTATCCCTAATGTTCTGATAAGGTAAAAGGAAATAAAGGAGCTAAAAGACCACGTTTACCTAATAGATAGTGTTATAGTAGTGACAAAACTTCCCTATCTAGTTCTAAGATGCTTTGAAGACATAAGTAAATTGCAATTATGGTTAGGAAATTAAAAGCCCCAATTTTTTCAAATGGAGACTAAACATTAGATATAGGTTTTCTTCAATTAATTCTTAAACCTAAAAACCTCCTAACACTTCAACACTTAGATTTTTTTCCTTCATTGTTATCCTTCCTCTCGTTGTTATTATATGGAACCCACATTATCCTCTTTGAGACTTCATTCACATCAACAAATATAAATACAAAATAACTATGATTTTATATGAGCTATGAAAACAAAAAATGAAAGAAAAAAATCTAGCTAAATGAAATCATAAACTTGGGTTACCTCCTAAGAATCACTTGTTTAAATTCATTAGCTTATCTCCCCCATTTCTATTTTTTTCCCATCAAGAGAATAATAGCCTTCGGTTGTGCAACACCACCACCATTATATGGTTTTAATCATTGACTATAAACCATGAAAATTCTTTATTTTGGATGTAAAATTTCCACTGCACCTAAGGGATATAAGTTTACAGTTGAGAATGGTCCAGAAAATTGAGATTTCAACTTTCTAGAGAAAATACTCAACCTAGAATTAAAGAGAAGAACTTGTTGTCCCTTAAAAAACTCATGCTTTAAAATATGCTTATTGTGTAACTTTCTAGAATTTTCTTTGTAAAGCATTGCATTCTCATACACATTAAAAAAAACTTATTCATTTCATTTAGCTGAAGTTTCTTGCGCTTACCTCCATCACTCAAATTAAAATTCAAAAAATTCATTGCCTAATATGCCTTATGTTGAAGTTTAACTGGGAGATGGCATTCTTTCCTATACACCAAAAGGTAGGGCCACATACCAATAGTAGTTTTATACAATGTTCTATAAGCACAAAGTGTGTTATCTAATTTGATAGACCAATCTTTTCAAATAATGATCTTCTTTAAAATCCATTTGATCTACCAATTGAGTACTTTAAGTCGACCACTTATGTGGGGATGGTAGGGAGTTACCACTTTATGCATGACTCCATACCTTTCTAAGAGGGATTGAAATTTCCAATTGTAAAAATGCTTCCCTCCATCACTAATGATAGCTCTAGATGTGCTAAATTGAGTGAAAATGTATTATTTCAAGAATTTAACAACCACCATGATGTCATTTGTGGGAAGTGTCACAACTTCTACCCACTTGGATACATAGTCCATAGCCACAAAGATATACTCATTACCAAAGAAAAAGGGAATGATCCCATGAAGTATATACCCCATACGTTAAATAACTCCCAAACCATGATATTTGTTAAGGATAATTCGTGTTTTGAGATATATTCCTAGTCCTTTGACACTTAACACAAGCACAAATAAAGGTGTGAGCATCCTTAAAAATATTACGTCAATAAAAACCACATTGTAAAGTCTTATCTGCAATCCTAGTTGGTATAAAGTGACCTCTAACCTCCCTACTATGTTCGTGTTCTATGATGGAATAAATATCATCAACATTCACACCCCTCCAAAATATTGATCAACAAAAATTCTAAATAGGTACATATCATCTAAAAACTATTACTTTACCATAGAAAGAAACTTCATTTTATGTTGATATGAAAGATAAGTAGATAACATGTTACCTACCAAGATATTAGCTATATCAGCATACTATGGAGTAAGTGTAATTTGACTGTTATAAAGGTGCTCATTAGGAAATTCTCTATTTATGGAGATTTTTGGCTCCTCTATGAAAAATTTGGGAAGTCGTGATATATTATCCCAACAATTTTCTCACTCCCCCTTTTATGTTTGATCACCAAGTAAAACTCTTAGAGTAGCAGTATCCATCTTATTATCTAACCCTTAGCATCATTTCTAGTAAATAAGTACTTTAACATAGACTAGTTAGTGTAAACAATGACTTTATTCAATAGCAAGTAAGAATGAAACTTATCAAAAGAAAATATTATCACCGATAATATTTTTTCACCAACAACATAAATTTATTGTGTAGGATTCAGAATTCTACTAGCATAGTAAATAGTTTGAAAAAGTTTATCTTTCCTTTTACCTAAACCAACACCAATATAAAAATTACCTGCATCACAAATTAATTCAAAAGGCAAATTCTAATCAAGAAATGGCATAATAGCTACAATAATCAACATTTCTTTTAAGCTATTGAACACATGCAAGCACTCAGTAGAAAAAATGAAAATAGCATCTTTAACAAGCAACTCACACAAGGTCTTAGCTATTTTTGAGAATAAATTAACAAACCTTCGATATAAGCTAACATGCCCTAAAAAACCCTTGACACCTTTAACAATAAAGGAAGGGGATGTTTTCAAATTAATTAAGTTTTTGGTGTATCAACTTCAATCCCTTTGTTAGAGATTTTTGTGATCCAGAATAATCCCCTCTTGGACCATAAGCACTAAGTTTGTGTCTTCACATCTTTTAAACACATTATACAAGTTATTTAGGCATGCATCAAAAGAACATACAAACATGGAAAAATCATCCATGAAAACTTTCATGAAATCACCCACCATATCATGAAACATTGCTACCATAAATCGCTGAAAAGTATCCACTACATTGCAAAATCTAAAAGGCATTCTTCTATGTGCAAAAGTAACATAAGTGTAACACCCCAAAATTTTCTACTAAAAGTTTTTTTCACAGTCGAAACTTATAACCAAAATACCGAGTGTTACTACCGTAATCAATGTAACTCTGGATTACCATACGATCCTCGCATTAATTACAAGGCTAAAACCATTACAAGTACAATAGAGTACGTAGAAATGAGAGAAGCTTTATAATGTAAATATGAATTTGGAGATTATATCCAAGTATAATATCCAAAATGTAAACAAAAGGGATACCATGGATCAAAAATTCTAAAAAGGTATCCGAGTAAAATAACATTAGGATAACATTACTCTTTACCCAAATACCAGTAGAGATAAAGGTCACTCTTCCCCATATAATACATCAAAGGTAGCAGAATCATCGATTGGGTCCTCAAAGACCTACACAAAACCATAAGAGTCTTTTACTTGTGGGAATGAGAAGTGCCATATAAAGGATGATTAGTACGCTACGTACTGAGTAAGGTAATAATACATTAAAAACAAGGAAATGTATAATTTCAGGCATTCACAGTGAAAAGAAGGATACATGCTAGGTAAAAAAATCAATACAAGGTAAGTACAGGATCAAATTCATTTTATTAGATTATAAGATGATTGATTCTTTTATTTACATTGAGTTTAGGGATCCAACTATTTTTTAACCGGTGGAATGGTCTAAAGCACCTCATAAAGACAACACACCTGAGCCACAATTATCATCTAGTGGAATGGATCAAACACCTCCTAGGGAAAAATACTCTTGAGCCACTATTCTTAATCGATGCAATGGTTTGAATCATCTTTTAGGGACGACGTACCTGAGCTACTATTTTTTGATGGAACGGACCTAATACCTGGTCCTAACTCACATAATCTTTTATTTTAAATAATTAGTATTTTATTCATGACTAGTATATTAGGAAAAATATAATCAAGACAAGCAAGACATCACTATATGGGTATTCATTTAGATATTCACAACCAAGAAACTTTCAGATAGGCCCTGAAATGCAAGACTATTCTCAAATCTTGAGATGCTTATTTTTCCCAAAAACCCTAAATTCACAATCTAGGCATAACTTTTCCTGTAATGATTGTTTATTCACCAAATTTAGTATATCTTCCTCAAATATTGTTATTATTAATGTAACTGAAATACAAGGTATAACTCCTAGGTCTTACACATGCAAGAGTCCTATCTCAAAAGTTACTATTTATAAGGCTCCCAAAGACCTAATTTCATAGGTGAGAAATAACTTTTTCTAGAAGGCTCATATAATTATGAAGCTTAATTTAAAACCCAAATTTACAATATTAATAATGTATCCAAAATTCATGGCCTAACTCTTATGTTTTACACATATGATAATAATATTATCACTAAGGGTTACTATTCCTAATTTAGGCTATTATATCATATGAAGAACTTATGACATTCATAATTACTCCCAAACACTTCACATGATATTATTAGCATATCATAATCCATACAACCCATTAAAATGCCAAAATTTCTAGATTAACCCTTATTAACCAAAATGCCTTCAAGATAGTCAATAACCCTTATTTTATGAAAATCTTATATTTTCTATATGATTATTTCCCACTTATCATACTTTATTAGGCCCATATTATTCTCCCACAATTTATACTTATTTAAAAAAATATCACTTATAGCAAAAACATAATATCCACTCCTCTTTTTTCATTCTTAATCTTTCTCAGCATATAATCCAAACTATCACAAAATATCATTAACAACATGCATTTAACAATAAAATAATAATGACATGATAATATAAATAACCATTCAAACATTTAGCACAAATTCCTAAACATCGACTAGTATCCTTACTAAAAAGGCTATGGTCTCTAAGCATGCTTATCCTATTCCAGCTCTTCCAGTACTCTAGGAAATTCACCTAAGAACAATTAGCAAAACCATAATTACCAAATTAATATTTGATAGATAAAATAATAATAATCATAATTATTATTATTATTTTTGTTGTTGTTATTTTGAAAAATACCAAAATACCCTTATATATATATATATATAAGACAGTGTGCAAACATTTTAACAAAAAACAACTCATGCATGTTGTATACACAGCATGAGAACTGTGCACAATGGGAAGGAGGGGGTTGGTTGGATTGAGGAGGCATCGTGAGGTAGTGTCTAGGAATTGTGGTCGGTTGGTTTGGTTAGTTAGTGATAGTTGGTTGGGAAGTGTAAAGGGGAAGAGTGGCCAAAGGTGGTGGCAGCTAGGTTGGTGCTGCAGGGAAGGGTGGCTCCATTGGGGTAGGAAAAAGAAATGGGTTAGGGCTTAGTGGAGTTGTTTGGCTTGTTGCGGTGAGGCAAAGGGGGCACAACTGGAGGCTGTGTTTAGTTAGAGAAAGGGAGGTATCAGGGGGGATGTAGGGGCTGGAGCATGGGTAGGCTGGCAATAGTGGAATAGGGCAAAGAGGGATGTAGGGGGGAAGGGTGGCGTTTGGTTGAAGAAAAAGGTTAAGAAAGGTGGTGCAGAGGTAGGTTGCGGTTGGTGGTGGAATTTCTATAGAAAAAAAAAGGAGGAAGGGAGGTGCTATGCATGGGGAAGCTGCATGTAGAGGAGAAGGGAGGAAGGTTGTGGTGCATTTGGTTCTTAGGGGAAAAGGGTTGGTGTTGAATAAGAACAAGGAGGAAGGGGATGTTTGGTTGAGGGGGATGTGTGTGTGTGTTTTGGTCCTGGGAGAATATTTTTGTGGTTGAGAAGGTGACATTTGGATGTATGTATGTATGCAAATGGAGTGAGGGAAGTGAGGTGATAGGGAGTTGGGTGCACATGGGATAGGTTTGCATGTGTATGTAAACACACAAGTAGAGAAGGGGTAAGGTAACGGGGTTGCAGTGGGGGAAGAGAAGAGTGTTTGGGGGAGAAGATTGGGGCATGGTAAGGGGTAAAATAGGGGTAAAATGGTAGGGTAGGATATAATTTTATTTATTTAGTTTTAGGTTTAATTTGGATAGATTAGGGTATCAGATAGAAATATAATCTAAGGAAAATAATCCGGACAAACATGGGTTTACTATAATAGAAAAAGATAAAATAATCGGGGGTAAATTTTAGGGATTTATTTCAGTTTATCAGTCAAGGTTATAAATAAAATAATTATGCTAAGGTTTAGGATTAGAGAGTTAGGGTAAAATAGTAAGAATTAGGTTACGATTTTAATTACTTGGTATTAAGGTTAGCTAAAATTTTAGGGGATTGCAATAAGGACATGTGAATGTGGTTTTTTCTTCATCATCAAGTGTAATAGGTATTTGTATGTACCTCGAAAGCCCATCAAGGAAATAATAGAATTCATGGCTTGCCAGCCTCTCTATCATCTAATCAATGAAGGGAAGAGGGTAATGGTCTTTTCTAGTGGCATCATTCACTTGTATATAATTTATACAAACATGCCAGCCTGTTATGGTACATGTAAGGATCAACTCAATCTTTTCATTAGCCACAACAATAATACCTTCTTTTTTAGGTACCATCTACACCGGACTAACCCACACATTATCAGATATGGGATAAATTACACCTAAATTGAGTAAGTTTTTCACCTCTTCTTTCACCACTTCTTGCATCATGGGATTAAGTTGGCATCAAGGTTGCGCCACTGGCTTACAAACCTCCTCCATAAAAAATTTATACATTCATATAGATGGTCTTATTAATTTTAAGTCTATAATGGTCCACCAAAAACTCTTTTGTGTTCCTTTAACACCCTCATTAGCTTCTCTTCCATCAACTTGCTCCAAGAAGAGGAAATAATCACTAGAAGATAAGTAGAACAATCTAAAAACACATATTTCAAATAAAAGGGGAGAGGTTTGAACTCAAGATGAGAAGGTACTTTGATAGAGGGTTTTAATTTCTTTTTTATCTCAGCACACTCTAGGCCTCGAAGTGGTGGCCTTATAAATCTAGGACATGAAGGAGATGCCTAAATAGTGGATAGCTTCTATAAGGTGTAACACCCCCAAATTATCACTACAAAAAAATTTTAGTTGAACATATTGTAAAAGCAAAAAACTACCAAACACACTTAGGAAAAATGGGATGATACTGCCATACCTAACATAGGATAGACATCAACAGTCCATCCTATATTAGATACAAGGTTGAAAAGCAAAACCAACTAAAACATAAAGTAAAGTGCTCAACAACATGATATACAGATATTTAAAGAAAACATTTACACAATAGGGCCTTGACATGCCCTGACATAATTAAATAGAGGAAAGTAGATCAAATTGAAATATAGGGCTATTATGGTAGAAAACAAAGGTAGGGTGTGGCTCCAAAATCGTAGTCTGTCATGGATAACACAAAAGTCTTTGGATGTCCATAGTCTCAAGCTTCGAACCCAAGATGTAGTAGGCCCACTACTAGCCATCTCCAGAAACCTACACATAGTCTTTTACTCATGACAATGAGTAGGTGAGTGACCAAACGGGTACATAAATATGCTACATACTAAGTAAGCTATGTTACCTCCTTAATGAAAGTCACTAGCATATAAGATCCTAATGTATTTTTTAAATCATAATTAACATGAATCATGTTAATGCCATATATTTAGATATACCTACTCTATCGTAGTCAGATAATGTATTAAAACATAATACCTTGCACAACTCATGTAATTCAGGTGCATCATGCTTGTCTACACAAAAAAACAACATAGATAGTAACATATAAATACTAAGAAGGTTATTCAAGTGACAACTACGGTTTCTACCATCAATTCACATGGTTTTTCATTAGATTTATTTTCCAACTTAAACAATCCATTAGGTCATTCATTAATAGTCATTATTTCTCCTTCTCATTCATTCTCTTCTATTTCATATTTAAATCAAATCCTTATTTTATTCTTATCTAAATACTTTTTTCAAATTCTTATCTAAATACTTGATCAAGTTATGATCCAATAACTCATTCCAATTATTATCCAAGTATTGATTCTATCTTTTTATCATTATCATCAATTGATGGACTGTGCACCAACCTGTGGTCTCATATACCATGGAAGCCTATCTAAATTAAGGGACATAAACTCCAACTAGAATCCAAGTAAGAACTAATGGATATAAGTTCGGGCTAAAGCCAAAAACCACTTGGGTAACCAGACCCTTTAGTATCGTTACCCTTTAGTACATCATTAATGTTTAGAGTAGGTAAGGCATTGAGATCTACTAGGATCCTACTCGAAGGCACTAATAAACACTTAAAGGTAGACTAACCCTCAATAGCTAATCGAGGATCGGGTAAGTTGGACCCATACACAGCTCTATTATCTTTCTCTTTACGTGGTTAGTACATTATTCTTAAGGTTATGTAATCACACAAGGCCCATAAAATATACAAGCAAGACATTCGTATATTTATTCCATGTCAACCCTTTCGATCCCAAACCATGTGTGGGAATTCCATTGATGCTTGCTCAATATTAACTAGATACATTATATTACTCCATCCAAGAAAAAGTCTATATTTCATCACCCCTTTCAAATCTATCAAACTTTTACCTAGGTATAACCATCAATGCCTTTATAGCATCCATTAAGTATATCATGAATAATGGTTCATTTAATCCATCCATTAGGTTGTTGATCCATGTCAACATACATATTTTTCCCATTAAATAGTCATATAATAGTGTTATACCTTATCTCAAAACATATCCAAACTAAGAAATCAAAATCACATAAACTACTAGATCAGTCGATCAGTCTAGTCTAACTAATCGATCAATTATTTTAACCACTTGATTAGTTAATTGAACAAATTGATTGGTTTTGGATGACTAGTTAGTTGATTTGGCTTAGCTAAACCTAGGTTTTCCTTAAACTGATTGATTGATTTAGATAAACTAGTCAATTATTCATATACTTGTCAATCATTTTTGTCAAAGTAGTCAATGGGTTTAACTAGAGAATAAAGCTAAGGTCACTAGAAACCTATCAGTTAACAGGGTAGGCCTTACTAGGGTAGGCCGGGAGAAGAAGAGGGAGAAAAAAAGAAGAAAGGGTTTAGTTATGCATATAGGCAGGGGAAAAAGAAAAGAAAGTAGGAAGGTGATGGGTTGGCTAAGGTGTAGCCAAGGAAGAAGAACGAAGGAAATAAAAAGAAAGAAGAAAAAGGGGGAAAAGAGAGAAAATGAAAGGAAAGAAAGAAATATAAAGAAGGAAAGGAATTTTTTTTAAAAAAATTAGATTTAGGTTTAAAATTTAGAAATTAATCTAAAATTTGATCTCTTAGTTATCCATGGTTGGAATTAAGCTCAAATAAAATAAAATGACTCAACAAGTAGAACTTAAATTAGGTTAACATGGTTATTAACTGAGATTAAAATTTAATAAAGTTTTAGGGATTACATATATTAAATCTACACAAGAAGTGATTTGAAGTAGGAAAAATATTTTCAATTGCATATATTAAATTGATTTCTCAATTAGGGAGAATGACAGTTGGTAACATTGATGGATCCATAAAGCCCTCCACCTTCTCCTGTGCAAATATATAATGCTCTTCTTTCTCCCCTAGCATAAATGCATATGCAACATTGACATTTTATATTACTAATATTCTAATAATTTCAATAAAGGTAATTTATATGTATGTGTTTTATATGTGCAATCCATGTGTAATACAAATTAATGCATAGATAAAAGATTAACATATTTCATGTGTGTAAAGATATGATCACATAGAATTTTTTTTATTTGGTTCACTTTGATGTCATTTGAAGTAATTATTTTCAAATATAAAATGCATAACATGCTGCAGGTGTAACACTCTAAAATTTTGTAAACCTTATTTCAAACACTTATCCTATTATACAAAACATAACCTTCAACCTTAGCTTAATTTTTGATTTCAACCGTTGACCCAAAAACTTATATAAATTCTTAAATAAATTTATCTTATTTATTTTTCATCTCTTTTATTTTATTTAAACTCACCCTAGAGCGATTAAATTTACTTTGCTTTATGTTTTCTAATTGGGTACCTTAAACGCAGATAAATTAATTTCATCTTAATCCTAATTCTAATTCCAACCTTAAATTTATTTTCCTTCTCCTTCTTCTTTCTTTTTCTTTTTCTATTCTATATCCCTTTTATTTTTATTTTTCTTTTTCTTTTCTTCTTCTAACCAAGTGCACAAGACCTCCTTCTTTTCATTTTTTTTTCCTTTCTTCTACTTCTCCCTCAACTAGCCCTACTTGTCCCAAATGCCTTCCTATGATTCTCCTATCCCCCTTGAGCATGCACATGCTCTTCTTTACCCTTCTAACCAAAGACCCCCTACCTTTCCTCAGGCGTTCCTCTTTCCTTTCTCTTTCCTACACCAATCCTCTATCACCATATATGTATGCCACTGCATCCTATCCTACAACAAGCCCCCATCCAAATACAACCTTGCAACCTCACCTCTCTAGCTTGTCAACCTAACCTCCCTTCTCTTTCATGCTCTCCACTCACTCGATTCTTTTTCTTCTCATCCTTTAGCCTTTTTTCCATATAGACCCTCCCTGCACGCCCCTACCTTCTTCTTTTTTCTCTTCTCCTTTATCTTTCTTGTTTCCCCAAATTTTATCATCATCACCTCATCATTGTCACCCTTCTTTTGTGCCAAGCCAGAAACCATCACCATAACCAAAGCACACAACTATAACCCTCTCCTCCTCCTTGCATTATCACTTACTTCCATTGTCCCCTCCTTACAACAAAACTCACTACCATAGTTCATTATAGCCCTATTGGACTACCATGTAGCCATTTCCCAACTTATGTCACCTTTTTCTTATCTCTCACCACTACCACCTTTACCCCAGCCTCGATTACCATCTCTAATTCCATCTACCGCCCTTATTACCACCTACTTCTCCACCTCACAACACCATTGTAACATTCCAAAATTCACTATTTTTTTTTTAACAGAAGCAATTAAAATAAAACCTATGAATTTTGGGGATGTAACCGCCATACTTAGTACCAGATCGATTCACTCCAATCATTTCAGTACCAAGTACTAAAGCTAAAATAATCATTATAAATCAAATCTAATCAAGACTTCAAATAAGCATTAAACGATTGTAAAAAAGAAATCAGAGTGCATGTCAACTAGTCATAATCTAGAGTATAGAGTTGGAGTTCCTTAAAAGAAAATAAGTCTGCAAACATTAAAAATTAAACTTGGGAAACCCAATACAAATATGAATAACATAAAGAAATAGAAGAATTAAAAGAGGGAAACCGGCCATGCCAGTCTCAATTCATGAGCCAAAACATACTCAACACCCGGCCCCGCCTGATGCCTCATGAACATCGAAGGAATCAAAAAATGCATCACCCACCTGCACCAAGTTAGAAGGGCCCTCTTCTCGTGGGAATGAGCAACACCCATAAAAAGGGTGATCTGTACGCTACATACTAATTAAGGTAACTGTACACTAAGATTAACATACAACAGCATATAGTCCAACATGATAACATAATAGCATACGGTCATTCAAGTAAATATACAAAGGTCCATTTATAGTTTAGATTAATAAATTAATTAATCTCTGATCAGAAATCATTTCACACCATACCTTTTTATCAATCTATGCGAGTATAGGAACCCCTAATATTTTAGCCGATGGTTCAATCACATATAGGGCAACATGTACCTAACCACTATTATAGCCAGTGGATCGGTCACATATAGGGTAGAACACCCTAACCAATATTGCTTATGGGTGGATATGCTTGGTTCCTACTCCAATGGTGTTCCAATATAAGTACTTAGTGTCTTTTATGTGTCTTAGCAAACTCAGGTTTGGTTTATTGAGCTCAGAATCCTCCACTATTATAGCTGGTGGGCCGAAAACACACAGGACATAAAGCTCCTAACCACTATTATAGCAACTACTATTCCAAACCAGTGGATAGGCTTAGACCCGACTCAATAATCTTTCACTTTACATGATTAATGTCTTAGGTGTCTTACTCAGAAGTTTCACTCTAGACATGCATGACCAACTCCCTCTATGCTTATCTTTTAGAAAGAACCCGTCCCACATCATAAGAAGCATGTACCTTCTAACTTGGCCCGACATCCTTGCCTCCTTACCCTATCTCACACTAAAGCCCATCTCCCATGTATGTGGGTCAAGTCCCACTATCTTACACTTCGAAGTCCACTCACCGTCTCACTCTAGGGTTTTATTCTGAAACCCTAATTTAGGCCTAAGTGGCCCATCCTACTCCTCCTCACACAACCTAGATCATTTTAACACTACACACATCACAACCCATATATTCCACCCTCATCATCACACTTTACTCACCAAGTAAACTTGTGACCATGAAACCCTAAGTAGCCACACCAAACCCTAGCTAGTCACACCAAACCTTAGTTTGATCTCCTATGTACCCTTATATTGTTCCACGTACTATTTTTCATCCAAAGTGTTCAAACACCTAAACAACACTTCCATTACCTTCCTCATACCCCAAATCAACTTTCCATATGTAAATTTTACCCCCATGCAGACTCTACACATCCCATACAACCTTTCAAACTTTTTCATGCAAAGCCCTAAAACTCTCACATGAAACCCTAGATTCTTCCCTACGTACTTAGATTCTCCCATGCAAACCCTAGATCCATCCATACAAAATCCTAGATTCCTCCATGCAAAACCCTAGATTCTTACATACATAATCCTAGATTCCTTCATGCAAAACCCTAGATTCTTTCATACATAACCCTAGATTCTTCCACTCATGGTCATGTAACATTTAGGTCAACTCCACATCTGTTCACTCCATATCATCACATTACATAACCTAGCATGCATGTTCTAAAGGACCACCTCATATCACAGCTTATACATGTAATACACATGCCATAAAGAAACACATAAACATACCTCAACTCCAAGCGACACTACACATAAAATGGTTATAATGATACACATAAGATACATCACATAACATGGCACACGGCATACAAAACACATTACATACATAAGGTCATAGCTACACCCTTACCTAATACAACACTGGTCTTGGGGCACGCTCCTACGCTTCCTTAGGGTTTCGACTGGTCTCACCTATAAGAGGGAAAGCTAAAGATTAGGTTCCCTCCTACTAAAAAAATACTATTATTCCTAATTTATTCTAAGATTAGGGTTTTAGATAAAATAATAATATAATAATAATAACACTGACTAAATACTAATTTGCTAAAGATAAAAGTTATAATAGTAATATTATAAAAGATAATAATATAAGGTTTGAAGGTTTTACTGTAATAATAATAATAATAATAATAATAATAATAATAATAATAATAATAATAATAATAATAATAATAATAATAATAATAATAATAATAATAACAATAATAGTATAATTCGAAATAAATGGTGGAATATGTGCTTTGACCCTTTATCAAAATAATAATAATAATAATAATAGTAATAGTAATATGAAATAATAATAACAATAATGATAATAATACTAATAGTATAAATCGAAAATAATGTAAAGTAGGGTTTTGACCCTACTTTGAAATAATAATAATATTATTAATAACAATAATAATACTAATGATAATAATAATAATAATAACACATATTAATAATAATGATAATAATAATAATAATATAATCGAAATAAAATAGAATAGGGCTTCGGCCCTCAATAGCAATAATAGTAGTAGTAGTAGTAGTAGTAGTAGTAGTAGTAGTAGTAGTAGTAGTAGTAGTAGTAGTAGTAGTAGTAGTAGTAGTAGTAGTAATAATAATAATAATAATAATAATAATAATAATAATAATAATAATAATAATAATAATAATAATAATAATAATAATAATAATAATAATAATAATAATAATAATGGCGGCGGTGGCCGGAAAAATAGAAGAAAAGAGAGAAATTTGAGTTCTAGGAAAAGGAGAGGGAGAAAGAGGGTGGGAGTTGGTGTGTTTATGGTTACCTAAATGGAGAGGAGTAGAATGAGGGTGGTAGCGCCACCAAAGGGGGCAGTGCACGGTGGCAGCTATGGTGGCCGAAAGGGAAGGAAAGGAAGAAAGGGAGGAGGAGAGGGAGGAAGAGGAAAAGAAAAGTAGGGGAGGTAGAGGGATGTCTGCAGAGTAGTTTGGAGGTGTAGGAGGTGGTGGTTACGGCATAAGTGGTGGCAAATGGTGGTGCAAAGGGCAGTGAAAGTGAAAGGAAGGGTTAATCGAAGAGGTGACTTTGCATGGCCGAGGTGGCTCGGGCAGGGCAAATCAAGGGAGGAGGGAGAAGTAGTTAGGTAGAGGGTGGTGCAAGGAGTGCTCTGGTGAGAGGCTTGGCCGACGGCAACAAGACTGGCGTCTGACTGGGTGGTGGTGCAAAG
The DNA here is from genome assembly GCA_030549775.1 of Tamarix chinensis. Taxonomy (NCBI): domain Eukaryota; kingdom Viridiplantae; phylum Streptophyta; class Magnoliopsida; order Caryophyllales; family Tamaricaceae; genus Tamarix; species Tamarix chinensis. Next base: position 55,071,887 of record CM060177.1, on the reverse strand, counting down.
GGCTGATTTTTCTAGGTTTGAAGCAAAAACTCGATTCCAGGGCTGGTAAGGGGGATTTATATGCTAAAGAAAGGGATAGGGTAAAAGGGAATATGGGAGGATGGGAGGATAGGGTAGGTAGGTTAGGGTTCACTGGTACACATTTGTGTCATGGCCTGCGATTGACGAGGGAAAAGGGGGAGATCATGCGAGAAGAGAAGGAAGTGGGTTGGGTCAAGGTGACTGGCGAGTCAGGGGTAGGAGAGAGGAGAGTAAACAGGCGGTCAATGGGGCGTGATCAGCGGCAAAAAACTAGGGAGTTGGTGCATTGCCGGTTGGGATGGGGGAGAAGAAGGAGGAAGAAGAAGAAGGTGGGCAAACTAGGCGGCTGGGGAGAAAAGAAAGAAAAAGAAAAGAAACAACCGGACCAGGGACAGGGGAGAAGAAAGAAAACACGGCATGCTGGGCCGCCAAAGGAGAAAAGAAGGAAAAGAAGAATTAGGCCACAAACAGGCCTAGATTAGGAAGGAGGAAGAAAAAGGAAAGAATAAGAAGGAAAAGGAAGAAAAATTAAGGAAAGAAAGAAAAAAAATGGAAAATGGAAAAAGGGAAAAAGAAAAATAGGTGGGTTGGGATATTTGGATTATTTTGGTAATGTAGGACATTTAAAAATAATAATATTTAAATAAAATAATATTAAATTTCCCTTTTAGGCTAATTTACGGTTTTTGAAAGGTTTTTCCTAAATTCCATTTTAATTAGCAAATCACCCAAATTTTTCCTAATTAAAATATTTATTATTTTATTCTTGATTATCCCTAATGAATTCCCTTTTATTTTAATAAAATAATTTATTAAATTAATTTTTCTATTAAATCCTTATTTGGCCAAAATTTCTACAATTAGAATTTTGGGGCATTTCAACCACCCTAGCACAACCCTTCAACAACCCATTCCCACCATGTTCAAAGTCACACTACATGGGTAGTGTGAGGTTTGTAACTTCTTTTATCCAATTTTCAACTTAGGGGAATTTTTTTAATTTCTAATATATAAATATTTTAATAAAAATTATTATTTCATTGGTTAAATATTAATATGGTTAATGTCCTAGTATTTTTAGATACAAAAGATTGATTAGTGGAACATAATAAATTTTATTGGGTTACTCATAATTTGTGCTTTTACTAGAAATCAAGTAATTCTTATACACTACTAAAATGTTAGATATTACATGATAGAACATTAATATTTTGATATATATATGAGCATGTTTGTCACATTGATATTATTTGCCTAATGATGCTAGTATGAAATTTGTAAAAATGTAATATGATAACTTGCGTAAATTATTATGTATATGAAATCATATTAAAATGGATTTAATGCCAAAAATAAACTATATATGTTATGTATGTCTAACATGATAGGATGATCATGCCTGGGCATATTTTTAGTATGAATATTATTATTTGTGTGCCCTATAGGTAATTTGGTTATTTATGCATATCATGATATTTATTCTAAAAAGAATGCCTAATATTTATTAATTATTGTTAAGTGTAGATGTGATTTAATATACTAGGAACATATGTTTTAATATGATTATTATTGTTATATATCCTAAAAGCATTTTGGCCATTTTAAGCATATCATGATCTTTATCCCTATAACCGTAACTAATATGTATTATCTATTATTGAGCATGGAAGTATGAGATTTGATGTTTTAGAAACATATGTTAGGGTTTTAATTATAAAATCATGTATAAGGGTAAAATGGTCATTTAGTATACCTAATAACTTATTTGCATGTTTAATAATTTAATTATTGCATTTTAGTCTTTTCATGATAAGTTTATAAATAAAATGGAATCATTGTTTATAAATAAATAATTTAATTAATGTTTAATAATCATTAGGAGAATTTAATTAATTTTGGCCTAATGCAACCAAGTATGAATAATTGAATATAAGATGGCCTTAGTAGAATTTTAATGTTGGTCTTGGTATTAACCTCCATCATAGTTATCTCGAATGTTTAGAAATGCATAAAAATGGTTAAGTATGAAAACTAGATCTATGTGATTATTATATAGTCTTGTGGTCACCTTAATTAAAATAATAATATTTAAAGTGAAAGCCCTAAAAATCAGAAATTATGAATCTTTAGGAGTAGCTACCCTAAAGGCATGGTTTCACCCACAGTTAATTATGGATTTTTATTGGTGTGTCCAAGTACCTTAGCCAAGCCCTATAACTTTATTCAGTTGTGCAAACTTATAGAGTGTATGCATATTATGGATTAGGTGTGCTTATGAGTAAGGTATTGTACAACCTTCGTACTAACACTAATAGGGTACCTTAGTGTCCTTGGGTCGATAGTTAGTACAGTATAACTTTAAATTGGTGTGTCGGTACGATTAGAATACCTTAAATTCTCGAGGTTGTATGATTTACCCTTTAGTAAATAAAATTGGAAATGATTGTTATTAGATAAAAAAAAATGATTATTGGATTGGTAGTAGCCTTTATGCCTACCTGTAATTCAGTAGTTGCTTGTGTGCCTATTGATCATTCGATGGTAACCACCATACCTACTTATAGTTCGGTAGTAACCTTCATACCTACCTATGATTTAGTAGTAACTTTTTTGCCTACTTGTGATTCGATAGTAGTCTTTATGCATAACTGTGTTCAATATTGTGCCTTTGAGCCCAACCTATGATGTATGGAAATTATTAGCTTTAACATTGAGATATGAGATATATGGTTAATATGTTAAGATTGGTTCTAATCATTACTACAGAGAGCATCTCTTGTATACTTTATTGGTAAGTTTCATTATGTTCTCCATGTAAAGAGGTAAATATATTATGATGGCTTGTGGTATATACAAAAGATTGGTAAATCCAAGAGAGCCAAAAAGGGAAAAAGGCATACCACAACTCAATAACTCTATTATAAAATTAGGTTAACAATCAATCACTATAGATTCTAGAAAATCAAGCTCACATTAGGATCAGAAAAATAAAATGCTCTATACACATATTTCTAAACCTATAAAATTAAGCCTTTACAATTAGGCATTTTTAAGTCAAAAGAAATAGCATTTTGTGCATGCCAAATTAGATAAGTCAATGCTACAAGAGCTAATTTTCTTGCTATGGTCAAAAGTTTGTTACCTTTTCATCTCCTATGTAGACATTGTGTCACACTAACCAACGTCATAGATCTTTGCTGAATTCCAAGACATTCTCTAAGTTGATCCCAAGCCGAACTAATAGCTGGACAATAGAAAAAAAAGGTGATCATGATTTTCTAGATTATAAAGATAGAGATGACATGTAAAGTCTCCTTTTAAAAGCTAATTTGGTCCCTGGTATTTAGTCGCCTTCTCAACGCAAACCAAAGGAATCATGAATGCCTTTAAGTAGAGAAACATTCCCAAAATAACCTATGATCTTGTCATAAAGAAGCCCTAAGTTGAAAGAATTGGTAAGATAAATGAGAGGAAAAACCCTGTATCTCAGCCTAAGATTTTAAAGTAGCACTCATGTTCTAAATAGAGCTTGTAGCCTTACGAATTAACTCTTTAATCTTCCATAACTATTTAATGAATGAGGAAGAGTCATGGGAAGGTCAAAATGAGAGAAAACTTCTTCCCTTCAGGTAATTACTATGGACCTATTTTGCCCATAGGGATTCTTTCTCATCCTATAGGAGCCAAATGTATTTGGTCAAGAAAGACAAATTCCAAGCATCAATATTTTTAAGGCCAAGACCCCATTCAACTAGTAGCTTAAAAAATGTGTGCCAGGAGACAAGTGGTTGCTTCCCCTACCATAAAGTTTGTCTACCAAGAACAATGAGATGATGAACAATGCCTTTAGGCAGAGGAAAAATATTAGCCCAAAATCCAACAATGCCTTGTATCACTGAGTTAAGCAGCTCAAGGCGCCAAGCAAAAGGCATGGACGTCATTCTCTATAGTTTTAATTTTTTGCAAACAGAGTTAAACAACATCTCATAATCAATTAGCCTCAATTTACTGGGACTGATAGGGACACCCTAATATCGAAATGGAAATTCACCAAGTGTGATTCCAATTAAGGAGTGGAGTTCGTGTTTCCAATTATCATCCATATCTGCAAGGTAAACTAGCAATTTGAGTGGATTTGCCTCCAAACCAAAAATATTAGTGAAGGCTTGAAATTTCTCCTTGAGAGAAAGGATAGAGTTCTAGTCCCCTCGGTAGAACAAGACCAGATCATCAAAAAAAGTTAGTTGTGTTAGTCTGAGTTCTTTACACTTAGAGTGGAATGAGAACCCATTAGATGATGAGAATCTCTTCAAAATCCACCCCAAATATTCCATACATAACAAAAATAAGTAAGGAGAGATAGGATTCCCCTAGAGAAGGCCTTGTTTACTAGGAAAAAAATCCAAACATTTCCCCATTCAACTTAAGTGAATAGATGTAGGTTATAACGCATTGGAGCATCAACTTGATTATAATTTGAGGAAATCTGAACCCTTCCAGGACAAATTCATGGAAATCCCAAGATAGTGAATCATATGCTTTCCTGATATCAACTTTAATAAAGCATTTGGAGCCCCTATTTTCCATGCATAAATAGCAAGGAGAATATTATTTGACATCAACTATGCCTTCACAAATGCACCCTATTTGTGCCCAATTAAATGTGATAATACAAGGTATATATGAGTAACCAAAATCTTAGAGATCACCTTATATATGGTGTTACGACAAGTGATGGGCCAAAAATTTATTACATTATTAGCTTTTCTAGATTTGGGTATTAATGTAAGGGTCAAATGGTTGAGATATTTTAGGAGCTAAAAAGTGGTGGAAAACTCCATAACTACAGTGTAGAAGTCATTGCCCACAATCCCCCAATCCCTTTTGTATAATTTTTCTAAAAAACCATTGGGACCAAGAGCCTTATTATCATCCAAATCAAATAGTGCTACTCTAATTTCTTGACAAGTAACGGGAGTCTCCATTTGTGACTATAAGTTCATTTAAAATGGATCAAAGATTAAGAACACTAGGATCAATAGGTAGAGTATGCATGGTCATTGCCAAAAGATCTTGAATATCAGACATACATTCCACTTGAAATTTAATATCAAAGCTGGTTTAATTCCCCTCTCGGGTTAATAACCTAACAATGGCAGCCTTTCCCTGTCTATCTCGCACCATCATATGGAAATACTAAGTATTAGACTTAGCCTGGAAAAGGAATATACTCTTTTTCTTCTGGTCCACAAAACTTGATGCAGCCTTAGTCAAGAACATGGCCCTAGGCCAGAGGACTACAAGGTGATCTCCTTATGTGGTTTGATTATCAAAAAGCCTTCTCCATAGCTTCTGCATATTCAATAATATGGGGAAAATATTGTTTATTAAGTTGTACCAAAAAAGGTTTCAACTAGAATAATTTATGATACAAATAAAATTGGCGAGAGACACATTCTTGGAATCTCCAAAAAGAACCAATAATAGTTAAAAAACTATGGTGATCATATCATATATTAAAGAAGTGAAAAGGTCGTTTCTTGAAAACTAGTTTACCAAAACTCATCACACATGGGGAGTGGTCTAAATTCAATATAGGGGAAGGAATTTTACTCTGACAGGAAGGATTACAGTAATACCTTACAAATTCATTAAAACATGATCCAGTTTACTCAGCACATTATTCCCTAGAAACTTATAAAAACATCCTTCAGATGAAACCTCTGTAAGCTGGGATAATAAGCAACATTCACGGAAATCCATTATTTCATATTCCATGACTACACGAACACCATGATGATCAGTAGAATTAAAAGGTGAGTTAAAATCACCACACACAATCCATGTCTGATCAACACACTCAGTCATTGACAAAGAGATTTATGATCAACTATGCAATGAAACCCATATATAACTAAGAGACAAAAACTCTTACCAGTCTTGATAATTCAAACATGAATAGTAAATTTTTGTGGGGTAATTGTGAATAGTTGAATTTGCAATTCCATAGCTTTCCAAATTAGAACAATACAACCATTTAGATGATTTCTAAAATTATCAACATACTTCTAGCCCCTAAAAAATATTTCCTTCATATGAAATAATTTATCTGCATTTAATTTATTCTCCAACACACAAATTAGGGAACAATCATGATATTTCCATAATTAGAAAGGGATTCTTCTTTGTAGGGTGACCCACACCCTTTACATTCTAAATTGTGACTACTCAGAACAGTTCTAATGACATAAAACCTACCATTTTCTTAGGCAAATTACTACCTTTTAGCTTCTTTTTATGAGGAGTGACTTGTTTATTTCATTGAGCACTTCAATTGAATAGAGATCTAGTTCTCTGGATGAGCACCATTATCCCCTAGATTAGCTTTCGGAGGATTAGAATTCAACCGTATGTTAGCGGGTCATTGACAAGAGTCTTTAACTATCACCCTTGGTGTAATACACCCAAAATTCACAGTTGAAAGTTTTCATTTTTGTAGAAAACCATACACTTAAAAAAAAGGGTGCTACTATTGTGATCGGCACAAGAGTAACCCATGCCAATCTCATACTAACAACAATGCTAGAGAAATTAAAGGTATTAATAAGAATAGTCAATAAAACCACAATAGCTCTAACATTTCATAAATAAACCAGAGTGTGCAACTATCATGGTTAATACAAAAATAAAAAGCAAATACAATAATGCCCACTATAGAGGAAATAGAATGATAAATAAAACAAAAAGGAACTTGAATAAAGGTAAGTCCATAAAACACCCCCTGAAACCCTATGATAAGTACAACATGTCATCACTCAATAAGGAATCATAGGCATCAAAGTCATCACAAACATCATCTCCTACCTACATAAACTTAGGAAGGGTTGGTGATCATGGGAATGAGCAACACCCATAAAGCGGTGATCAATACGCTACATACTGATTAAGATAACCATATGGCTAAGACCATGCAAACATGAAAAGGTGGATGATGCATGTGGTAAGTCATTCTAGTTAATCATAACTAGTAGAAATTAGGCAAATAGTTCCATTTTCACACAAATCTCAATTTATGTCCATGCAAGTACGAGAATCCCACTATTATAGTTAGTGGATTGAAAAACCCAAGGTAAAGTACTCCTAACCACTATTCTCGTCAGTGGATCGTTCTAGCTCAACTCTCATGGTGTTCCACTATAAGTATTTAGTATTTTTTCCATGACTTATTATCATTTAAGGTTTGTTTTACTAAGCTTAGGAGTCCTCATTAGAATAGCCAGTGGATCGAAAAACATAGGGCAGAACATGCCTGGCCACTATTATTCACTAGTGGATCGATCTCTAGGGCAAAATACACCTGGCCATTATTCTCGCCAGTGGATCGGTCTAGGCCTGGCTCAATAGTCATCCTTTTTAAATGGTTAGTGTCTTTTTTTATCTTATTCAACAAGTACCCTCTTACTAAACATGCATGGACCACTGGACTTACCATTCTCACCCTTTCACCCCAGCTCCCTTGAATAGCCCTATCCTATATCTTAACACCTCTACACACCCTATTACTCCAAATCTTCTTCCTCACCTTTCCCCTACTCACCATGAAATCCCAACCCCTGCACACATGGTTCAAGGCCCACTTTCCTATCTCTCTACTTTAGCTCACCATCACCAATTAGGGATTCCCCTTATAAAACCTAATCTGGCCTATGTGGCCCTAACCTCTCCTTATCATATATGGCCTATGCTCCCCTTGTTTCCAACACCATCACTCTACTCAACCTACACCCAAATCATCATAACCTTACTTTCCATCTTCCGCATGTGATAAGAAAACCCTAGTTGTCCACTTCGAACCCTACTACTCCTCCTTTCTTTTACACCATCCCTTCGCCCACACACCCTACCGTCCTTTCTACATGGCTCATCCCCCTTTATAAGATACCCTCCTAGTCTCAACCCTTACTCAAACCACTCACCATCAACCCTCTTCACACACTCCCCTAATTAGGGTTTTTCCCATGAACCCTAGTTAAGCCCCCATACACACTTCTATTAACCCACGCTCTATTTTTTACCCATGGACTCTAATCACCCAAAATAATATTCCCTCACCATGCTTAACCCTTAAACAACCTTTTCCCACATAAAATTTACCCCCCATGCAAAGGCTAACAACCCCATGCAAGCATCACAATTCCCATGCTATATTAACTCCAACCATTATGACATAAAGTATCAATGAAAATAGTTTTGTGTAAAATCAATAACGGGTAACAACCATTGTAAGTGTATGTAGTGTCTTTAAGAGGCTTAAAAGACAATGGTTCAGGTCACCATTGTGGAACATCTTTTACAATGGGTGTTTGACTGTTGTCAATCTTCACCATACCAGCTGTCTTTTAGTTTCGACAATGGGTATTTAACCATAGTTAATGTCACATTTACCCACTGTCTTTTACTTTCAAAAAAGGGTGTTTAACCATTGTAAATGTAAGTTTTACCTTCTATCTTTTACTTTCCACAATGGGTATTTAATCATTGTCAATATTACATTTACCCGTTGTCTTTTACTTTTGATAATGGGTATTTATCCATTGTAAATGTAAATTTTACCCACTATCTTTTACATTCCACAATAGGTATTTAACCATTGTAAATGCTCCATTTACCCACTTTCTTTTGCTTTCCACAATGGTTATTTAATCATTTTAAATGGTCAATTTGCCCTTTATCTTTTTCTTCTACAATGGGTATGTAGCCGTTGTAAATGTTATTTTTACCCACCGTCTTTAATATACGAAAACCATTTGAAATGTCTCATTTACCCACTATCTATGACTTTTAAGAACAAGTGTTAAACTATTGTAAATATACATTTACCTCATGTGTATATTTTTTAAAAATGGGTATTTAACCATTGTGATTATTCTACTAACCCGTTATTTGTTTCATTTTACAACCGGTGGTTAGCCATTGTCAAATATTTGAAACTTACTTAAGATGAAAAGTATTTTAAATTTAATTATAAATTATACCACTAACCATTGAAACTTACCCATTTTCAAAGTAAAATTTAGGCATTAAAATTTTACGAATTCATCTTACATAAGGCTATATACAATCCATACTATATTCAAAACCTACTATATGCACGGTTATATTCAACCTAAACTTGCTTTATACACAATCAATTACATACAACATGAACCTACTTTATATACTCCATACTATATCCAAAACCATCTATATACAATGCATACTATATCTAAAACCTGTTATATTCACAATTGGCTATATACAACCTGAACATGATATATATATATATATAACAAGATATATAAAATGATATCCTATTATACTTATACAAAAAATTACTACACAAAATTTTCATAAAAGATCATTAAATGAAATCTAAAATGTTGTCACATAGGTTTACGACAAAAATAACCACCATTAACCTCTTCTTACACGTAACAAAATGCTTGAACAATAGTTGCCTATAGTTTCTCCTCCTATTGATGTGTGGGGATAACTACACATAAATCATAAGAAATTACCATGAGAAAGATAATTATTTCATTAAATATAAGGTAAACACAATTAAAAAACTAATTTAACCAAAGATGATAATAAGAATAAGAAAACTAAACATGAATTAAACATCTAATCTTCCACTAAGGGTCTGAAACCATTACTCTTTAACGTATGAATTATATAAATGGTGTCACTCGGTGATATTACTATAAAGTATTAATCACAAGTGATAGTAATAACAAATCAAAACAACAAGATTCTAACATATCACTACAACTAAGAGCTCATCAAACTCAATAGTAACATGATACCACATTTCCCCATTATATAAAAGTAGGACTTCAAAAACAACCACTACAAGAAAAATACATTTTCCCTATATATATATATATATATTAACAGCTATTTTATATGTTGGTAAAAACTTAGCAATACCAGTATATATTATTAAATGGGTGTGTTTTTCCAACAAAAAATAATAGCATCATATATATCTGTGTGTGTGTGTATATATATATATCAACAAAATCGATTCACTCATTATCATCAAAGAATTAAAAATAAAAATAAAAATTCTTATAAGCCACTTTCCATTCAACTATATAAAGAGCCACACCACAAGTTGCAAGATAAGATGTTTCTAGCAAAACACACTTAGAGTAACTACTATATAAAGACACCGATGTGTGTGGGAGAGTGTAATTCTCAGACTAATAAGAGTATGGCTTGAATTGGATTTAGATATTAGGAAAAAGGCTTGTTGATGGAGAATTAAGAAATGGAAGATTCAAATGTGATAGAATAAGGATGAGGATGGTTTGAATATGGTAGAAAAAATGATGGTGATGATTCGGTGATGGTGGTTTGTTAACAATGACGGTTTGAATGGTGTGTACTAATTAGATTATGCATTCGACTATGGTTTGGTGATGATGCTTGGTTTTGAAAGTTAGGGTTTGGATTATGGTTAGAGTCATGGTTTAGGGTTATGATTAGGGTTTGGTTCAAAAAGAATTAATAAGGTTGTGCTTGGTTGGTATGGAAGGATCAAGGTTTTGAACGGAAGGTTTAGGGCTTCAGCTATGTATATTGGATTAGGCTTTGATTAACCACGAATTAAAGTAGGATTTTGATGGTAATTATGGTAGGAAAATATGGATTAAGAATAGTAGAAAAGATATGGTTTAATATCTAATTCAAACAAATGAAGAGATTAAAACATTTAAGTTAAGTTGTTCACACAGATTTGATTTGCTTGAATTTGAACTCACACAGAATTCACTTGTTTTTAACTTCAATGTTGATCTTCAACCTCAATTAAATTCTCAATATATAATATTATCAACATTCATGCAGATTATAACCTTTCTACCACTAGCTAAAGCATAATTCTAAAGATTCTAAGCTAAAAGATATTATATTACCTTTATGCTAACTTTATGCTACTTTATGCTAACTTTATTATCTAATTGTACTACTTAAGTAATAAATTAGCTAAATTACGTAATAATGCTTGACAAGTCTGCAAAGAAGCTCCTCATGCATGTGGTCACACCTTCCATGCATGTCAAACATGCCATGCATATGCACGTAAACACTTAGTTGCTTGTTTGTTATATTTCTAGCAACATAACCATCTATTGGTCTTCAAATTTAGGGGAGACACTTTTCAAATGAATAATATATGGTTCCATAATTATGAAATTCAATTCTTGATTGTTTTCTCCTACATCAGAAACAACCCTTCATTTTGCTAAAATTATTTCCTTAACATTAAGGTTTTAGTATCTTTATAATTTAAAAGGTGGTCCAAACTTCCATAGTTAATGAAACAGAATAAAATGTCATCATACTCATAACTCAACAACTTGGACACAATAGCCCAAAAATACATATCCTATCATGCTCACACTTTTCAAACATTATCTTATATTGAAATATATTAACTTGTGACAATACATACATAATTAAACATATTAAATTATAAACAATTAATTAATGATACTCACTTGTTATATACTGTCATATATAATTTCTCAATTTTTCCTCTATTATAAACTATATTGATACATTCCCGATCAATCATAATATCATATTCATGGAACATAACTACTTTAAGACATGGAATCAAGATCGAATCTATAAATTCCATTCCATTGGCATAGCCTTTCAACATCCTCAAGTTGATGCACTTTTTCCCAAAGTGAAAGAACTTGACAATTGTTGCTTAGACAACCCCTTTGCTACCTTAGAAACAGGTTTCATAGAATTTACCCTTTTCTTTTTAGTTGCTAAAGGTTGTTTATGTTGTGGAGGTTGTGGTTCAATCTAATTAAGGTGTGGTGTATTCTTATTAGGGTGTGGTGTATCCTAATTAGGTTGTGATGTATACTTCATAGTAAAATCATCACAAAAAATGATACATGAGAAGCCATATTAGCATGATCCAAAAATAAGTTATTTGAAAAATTAATTAATACTTACCTCAACATTGAGATCTACTAGAGCTTTAGGCCATGCAACATAATAGGTGAGTGGCTGTTGGACCTTATACATAACGGCTTAATCATTTGGCACAGGCAATGGAGCATCATCATCCAAATAAACCTCAACAACAACTTACATGTACTTATCATTTAAGGGTTTATTATATAGCATGACAGTTTTTGTTCCATGGCATATACATACTCTTCCTATTTCTACTAGTTGATTTAGGTTACTTACCAATAACAAACATGGTATCTCCCCCTACAAACTTAAACTCAAAGATCATTTTTATTATCTATGTAATGATAATGAGAGATTATTTTGGCTCATTTATCTATTTTTCTAGTAAAAAGAATATGAATCAAGGTGTATAAAGAGCTATGAGTTTATTTTTATGTTATCTAATAAAATAGTTTTATAGAAATTTCAATATAAAGGTAGACATATACCTTTGGCAGATCGACCAAACGCACATCTGAACTACTACCTTTAACAATAGGTATAGAGGTCATCTCTGATGTGTGAATTACTTCCTTGTCCTTGTTAGAGAACATAAATCTTAAGCCACCATTCCCATAACTTATTTTCCATCCCCTTTTTTGTCTCTTTCATTATTTCTTCCTTCATCCCCTCCTTTATCCAAGGTATCATATTCTTATATATACAAGTTATTTGATATGCATCCTATGAGCATAAATAATCTCTTAATGTAACTCCTGCTCCACCAGTCCTGACACGACCTAGATGTTCAATCGTTCCCAATGCTTTAGTTAGCAAATCATTGGCACGTGATGCAAATGATACACTAGTCTCAAAGTTTCTAATGCATTCTATCAAATACCATAACCTAAGAGTTATATTTCAAAACATGTTCTAAGGCTCATTGAAACTTATAAATGAATATAATAACAAGAACTTGTAATTTTCTCAACTACTTCCTTAATAGCTTCATTCGTGACAGTACCATATTTAGGGACCCTTGCATCCTTCCACAAGATATGTCTATCTATTATAAAGGTTTCAGGATCCAAACCTCTCTTTACAATATCAATTTATTGAAAAGGTAAATATATCATAATTTAAGGTATAGATACAATAAAATTTATAATAAAGGTTTGTTAATTTCATTTACAATTTCTTACTCGAGACCAATATATCCCTTGCGAGACAAGTTGTGATGGTATAGATTCTTTAAAGCTATCTCTCGTATTACTCCACTTTTTCCTATGATAACAATCTAAATTATAGTAATATATAAACAAAATATATATGAAGAATACATGTTTTATACAATTAGACCTTATATTCATGAGTCTGCTTTTTCCTTAGAAAAATATCCCAATCTGATTATAAAATTCAATAGTTTTTTAGTGGGTCTTTTTGGATAGTGCCATCATCATTATATTTGAAATTTCTTCCCATAGTGGAATTAAATTGCCTCCATGATTTTGTAACTCAAAAAATAATTGCCTTCTTTTGATAAATAGGGATGTCGAAAATAGCCTACCAAATTACACAAAATCATAGTCATAGTATAATAATCATACAAAACCCTAAATAGTAATATAGATATTATTTAAAGTGTGTGAATCAACTTACTAATATTTCTTCCCATGCAATTTTTTTTTTCTATTGGTACTTCATCCCACATTTTATAGCTAATAGGCACATGATTTCTTGCACACTCTCCTATGTATGTAGATAAAAGCTTACCATTTGCACAAATGGTCTGGCCCTTCATGTTCCATTCCAAACTAAATAAATTCATTTCATAATCGTTTCATCGCCAGTAGTTGAAATGCAGTCAACCCCCTTTTTTATGAGAGCCATGGTTCAAATCACCTCCACTAGTTGAATCACCTCCATTATCTCAAGCCATGTCTCTAAAACACTTAGTATAAATGGTTAAGTCAAATATACTTCTATGCAATATTAGTCAACTACTTATGTATTATAGAAACTAATTTAACCTAAAATGATAAGAAAAATGATGAAATTGATAAAGGAATCAATAAAAGCCTAAGTAGCTTTTTATTTTAGGAAGTCAACAATTTTATGCATCCTATTTAATATACTTTATTATAGAAGTTTATTAAAACAAGGTTAAAAGACATACCAAATACTATAACAAGTATTAAGGCCTTTGTTGGGAAATATCTCAACTTATGCTTCTATCTCCTCCTCACTCTATAAAGAGAAGTATTTTATCATCATATATTGTGTTTAGGTAAATCAAATTATATAAGGGGAAAATAATATATGGCATCATTATACTTAAACAAATAAAGGGTCGTACTTATAATTATGAGATTTTCTCTTTTATGATTTTTCACTTGTATCTTCTTTAACGATCCATGCTCCTTCGGAGTGATCATCCCACATATACGTATCCTCTTTATTGTGGTTAATGTCATTACCCAAATAAAATGATGTTCTTATCATAGAGAAGGTTGCCTCTTCTTGAAAAATATAATCATTTAAATCATCAACTTTATGCACATTCCTACTCTTTGTGGTTAAAACAATAGACCTCCTCTTATCAAGAGGATTGGTGACATAAAATACCTATCCTGCTTGCGATGCCAATTTAAAAGGATCATGTTTATGGCCCACCTTATTAAGATACACAAGAGTGAACCCTAACTCATTGAATTTGATCCCATCATTTTTGTCAACCCAAATGCAACTAAAATAGGAACTATGAAGAAAGCATATTTAACTCTCATATTTGTTGGATTACACCATAATATGACATTCGTATACAAAGGATTTTTATCTTTCACACTAGCAATATGTAATGCTTTGGAAACTAAATTCACCCCACTATTATGTATAATACTCTTATCATCTTGAGACTTAGTGTAGAAAGTATACCCATTGATCAAGTAGCTTGTGAAAGATGATACTTCCATGTGAGGCCCTTGGGATAACCATTTCAATGTATCAAAAATAGTACTTGATGAGTGTGTCATTTGACAAGTAATGTGATCACAAAACCATTCTATGAAAGATATATTATGTTTCTCTAGTATCCACTTCTTGCTCTTAGATGGGTTTTTAGTACGTAACATTCTCATATATTCTTCTACATATGATTGAAATTCTTCATTATTATGAAGAACATACAAGTTTAATTTTTGCCACATATCACACTCTTTACATATCAATTTATTTCCCATCATACCCACACCTTCACTTTTCCACCATGCTAAGATTTAGGAATACCTATTACATCAGCATTGGGTAAATAATTAGTGCAAAATTCAATAGCTTCCTCAACTATGTAGCTCTCTGCAATACACCCCTCTAGTCAATATGGGTTCCTTACATACCCTTTTAACATTTTCATAAATCCCTTAAATGGGTACATCTAATGCATATAGAAGGGACTGCACAATTTCACCTCCCTAACCAAGTGAATTGTCAAATGAGCCATGCAATCAAAGAAAGAAGGTGAAAAATACATCTCTAGTTGATACATTATGATGAAAATATCTCTCCATAGTACATCTAACTTTTTAGGTTCCATAGACTTAGAGAATAATACCTTGAATAAAAAAAAGCTTAGTAATTGCATTTCTAACACATTTCAAAAGTACAGAACATATAGCGATTGGAAACAGTTGCTGCATCAAAACATGGAACTCATGTGATTTCGTACCCACCAATTTCAAATCTATCATTAAAAAAAGTTAATAATATTTGAGGAAAATCCCTCTAGTTTAAACACTCAAAAAATTAATTTTTTCCTTTCTTGAAAGGGTATAGCACACTGGTGGCAAGTGAGTATGATTCACATTCCTTTGTGGTGCTAATTCCCTTTGAATACCCATCTCAATCATTTCTTGTCTTGTATTGATGCCATCTTTTATCTTCTATGGCACATTAAGTAACGTACCAATCATATTATCACATATATTATTTTCAATATGCATCACATCAAGATAATGTCTTACATATAAATGTTCCCAATATGGAAGATCAGTGAATATTGATCGTTTCTTCCATCCACTAGTAGAATTCATGTTCCCAAGCTTAACATTCAAACCATTTATTCTACCAAGTATCTGCCGGCCACTCAATGGTTTTGGAGATCCTATAACTTTTGGTTTTTCATTAAAATCTTTTCTTTACCTACGATAAGGATGGTTCATTGGAAAAAATCTTTTATGCCCGAGATAAGTGGTCTTATTCCCATACTTCAACTAATAGAAGGATGTATATTCTCCACATACAGGAAATGTATAATGTCCATTCACACCATATGCAGACAAATCCCTATATGTAGGAAAATCATTGATAGTACAGAAAAACATTTCCCTTAAGTTTAAACTCTCTTCACGATGTGAATAAAATAATTCAACACCTTCATCCCATAACAACCTCAAATCCTCAACAAGAGGTGCCAAATATACATCAACATTATTTTTTTGTTGTTTTGGTCATGATATTAATAGAGATAATAGCACATATTTTCATTTAATGTATAGCCATGGTGGTAGGTTATAGATTACCAAAATCATAGGCCATGTACTATAGGTTCCATAATTATGTGGATTCATTCCATCCGTAGAAAAAGCTAATCATAGGTTTCTTCGTTCCTCTCCAAAGTTGGGGAATATATAATTAATCATTCTCCATTGTGAAGAGTTTGCAGGTTATTTTAGTAAGCCATTAGTTAGTCTCCCATCAGCGTGCCATGTTAAGTTCTTGGCCTCTTTAGGATTATTGAAGATGCGCTTACATCGCAGTATTATAGGAAATATCATATAACCTTTACTAGAACCCCTACCATTTTATATCATGATGGGTGGTATTTGGGGAAACTCTCAAGAGATGTATATTCATTTCAATATAAGACACAATCTTGAGGGCAAGCATGTATCTTCTAATAATTCATACTCATAGTGGAAAGGACCTTTGTGGCCTCATAAGTGCAATTATGGAGCACATTATCATTAGGAAGAATATTTTTTACAAGTTCTAATAAGATTGTGAAACTCTTATCGGTCCAACCATTACATGCTTTCAAATTATACAAATTTAAAATAGTAGATAATCTGGTGAACTTTGTACATCCACTATATAGGGGTGTTTTAGAGACACCCACCAACTTATCAAACATTTGAGGAAAATCCCAAACTCTTTTCTCAACAACATGAGTCATTTCTTCTAAATAATCACCCTCATTAATCCCAAAAATATTTTCCTAACTTTCCACATTAGTACCCACTTGTTCCATTTCGCCATGCCATATCCATCTAGTGTAATTTTTATCAATCCCATACAATAATAAATTATCTCTAGGTTTAGATTTATTAACTCGCTTTACAAAACAACACCTTAGGCATGGGAAAACAAATCTACTATAGTGTCCAATATGGGCAACTGCACACCTAATAAATTTCTCAACTCCATTTTCATATTCTCGAGACAAACAATTAGCAAACATCCAAGAATGATCCATATTAGCAATGAAATCTATGTGGACAATAATTACAATATTAGATGATACACTTCAACATTAAAAAATATATATAATAAGATCAATATCAATACTAGTATATAAATGTTTCCTAATCTCGAGTGCCTTATGAAGCCCGAGGATGCACATTTCTACTCATTAGATGATTTGGGCCCTATATGAGGTATGCATCCTAAAATAATTTGGTGTCCTAGATTTTGGTCGTCTAATAATTATGTTTGTTGGTGGAAAAACTAAGATTAGTGATGTTCATTGCCTAGAATAATTATTATGGATTTTGGTTGAGTCCCCATCCTAAAGTTAATGATATTCAACTAATGTAATCACTTAATGGAATGCAATAATCATCTTATTTATAGCCATATTTTAATATTATTATTTATTCTATCATATGCTTTTGCTCCTATGATGATCATATTTGTATATACTTTTATGTGTTACTATACACTATCATACATTCTCAAATATATTGCATGTTATCAATATTTGTGTGTCATTTTGCTACACTTTTTATTTGGTTTGTCATAGGTGTTTGATGACAACCCTTCTAACTTTAAGAAATTTTAATTGGTGAAGTAATTTGGGTTTGATTTGAGGTTAGGACATATAATTACAACTATCCGAGTTGATATGTGTTGTGAACCTTAGATCACGGATATCTCTTTTGGACTTTTGTCCTCTATATTTTTATTTTGCTCATTTTTCCTTTAATGTATTCCATCCATATCAAAAATTAAGTCATTCTAGCATCAAATTCATATATATTATATAAAAAAATCACTTTAGAAAAGTCAAAACCTACTTTCAACTTTTACCCTTAATAATCTTTTTTTTCTTTCGTTATATATGCATTAAGTGTTTTTCTATCTTTAATGAAGGATATGAATGCAATTTTAAGACTATTTATTAGTTCCTAAAAAAATTTCAAGTTGCTAAAAATGATTTTCTTTTTTATATGGATGAACTATTATTTAGAGTTAATCCATGTATTCATTTCTTTGTTTCGTCTAGTGATTCAATGTTGTTTAAGTTTTAAGTTGTTTCATTTTAGCTTTTCGTTTGGTATAAGAATGGTATGAACTAGGTTGACACTACGTGTGATGATAGAAATTATTTATTTTATGTGTATATTGTTTAAAAAATAGTAATAAAAATCAAGGTATTATGGCAATAGTAGTAATTAAAAATAGTAATTATAATAATAATAATAATAAATAATAATATAGTTTTTTTTAGTTTAAATTAGATTAAAAAAAATGTGACAGAGTAAAAATACTCTAATTTATAGTTAATAAATATACGATTGCATACACCTAGATAATTTTTGTATTATCTTGTAAGAGAATTATTTTTTAGAATTCCTACCACCTTTTTTGTGTGTCCCGCCTTGGTGAAAAAGTAAGAGGAAAAAGGTGGGGAGGGATTAAAAAAACCTATAAACGAAAGACACTGGTTAGTTAGTAATTTTTCTTCTCATTTTTTTATTTATTTTTATTTTTTATTATATAGTACTCATTATGTTCCATATATATATATCTTATTATGCATCCTTTGTACATGTGTATCTATAGTATTAATACATATGAGCTATAATGGTAATTAATTGAATTAATCCGAGTCATATCTATATGTAGGGTGGGTCTGGAATGGTAATGAGTGGACAAGAAAAAGATGTAATGAATCATCAATTTCAGACAAAGAAAATTGAGAATTTGGAAGATCATCATGAAGTCATGGGTATTTATCATCATCAACAACATCAAGCTTCTCCTCCTACTAGTACTATTAATATAGATCATTTGAAGCAAGAAGATTCAGTAGCAGCAAGTAGCTATATGTATGGTCATGAAAATTGTAGCATAAGTATCCATAAAGACTATCGAGCAGCTTTAAACCAATCACAATTATAGTTGCAGCAACAGCAATAGCTTGGTCTCCTCATCAACAAATGATTTCTTAGTTTTTTCCATATTTTAGTTCTATTTTTGAAATATATTTATATCATCAATATTTTTGAGAATTCCAACCACTTTCTTGTGTCCTGCCTTTGTGAAAAAGAAAGAGAAAAAAGGAGTGGAGGGATAAATAAAAATATGAACGAAAGACACAAATTAAAAGAGAGGAAGGGGAAAAAAGAGGAAAGTGATAAATAAAGATTAAGGAAAGAGAGAGTTTGTTTGTTCTCATTTCTCAAGAGCTATATGATTTAAAATCCTTGCTTTCTAGCTCAATATTAAAACATGATTTGTTGTTAGGTTGGATCTCCTCTTTCTTCTTCCTCTTTCTATTTAATCCCAAGTCAAAATACTCCTAAACAAAAGTTTATATAAAGATCTCTATTATTTTAGCAGCTTCAATAGAACATTTAGAAGGGGCAAGAGAAAGAAGAAGAAGAAGAAGAAGAAGATAAATAGAGAGAAAGGGAAAGTTGGTGAAATTAAGAACAACATACAAATTGTTCTAGAGAGAGATACATATATAGAGAGAAATAATTATAAGTAGGTAGGTTGAGGATGAATAAAGGTCATATACTACATAGCTCACCATTATGTTGTATACTAGTTAGTTAGTAATTTTCCTCTCTTTTTTATTTATTTTTATTTTTTATTATATAGTACTACTTTTTGTGTATATATATATTATTATGCATCCTTGATACTTGGGTATCTATAGTATGAATATATATGAGCTATAATGGCAATTAATTGAATTAATCTGAGTCATATATATGTGTCGGGTGGGCCTAGAATGTTAATGAGTGAAGAAGAAAAAGCTATAATGAATCATCAATTTTGGATAAAGAAAATTAAGAATTGGGAAGATCATCATTACCAAAAAAAATTATGTGCCTGAGTTAAAAAACAACTTGTTGAGTGTGGGACAGCTACAGGAGAAGGTGTTACAATCTTGATTCAAAAAGGAAAGTGTAAGATTTATCATCCTGATAGAGGTTTGATAATAGAAACTGAGATGACAATGATTAGGATGTTCATCTTACTGGAAAAATTAGTAACAAGAGTTTCTGAATGCTTCAACACAAGCATAAAGGATTTAACTCATTTGTGGCATTATAGATATGGGCATTTGAGTTTCAAGGGGTTGAAAACACTTTAGCAAAAGAAGATGGTGTGTGGTTTGCCACAACTCAAGACTCCTTCAAGGCTATGTGAAGCTTTTATGGTTGGAAAAAAATCAAGAGAAGCATATTGAGAGCTTCACAGAAACTTGAACTAATGTATGCTAATATTTGTGGCCCTATTAGTCCCGTATCTAACAGCAAGAAAATGTGCTTTATTAGCTTCATTAATGATTTTAGTTGTAAATCTTAGGTTTATTTTTTGATGGAGAAGTCTGAAGCCTTTAGTAGTTTTAAACAGTATAAAAGTCATATTGAAAAGAAAATAGGCCTATATGTAAAATATTTACGTATCGATCGTGGGGGTGAATTTACACCACAAGAGTTCACTGATTTTTACAAGGAAAGTTGTACAAGTAGATAATTGATAGTAGCATACACTCTACAAAAAAATGAGTGGTGGAATGAAAAAATAGAACCATTATGAAATTGATTCGTAGTATACTTTCATAAAAGAAGATTCCATGAAGATTTTGGCCGAAAGAAATTAATTGGACTATCCATGTTTTGAATAGAAGTCCAACATTGGCAATGATAAATAAGACTCCAGAAGAAGCTTGGAGTGGAGTTAAGCCTTTTTTTGATCATTTTTCGTGTTTTTAAATGTATTTCACATGTTTATGTTCCTGATAGTAAGAGAATAAAGCTAGATGACAAGAGTTTTAGGTGTGTAGTAGTTGGAGTTAGTGAAGAATCAAAAGCTTATACATTATAAAATCCAATTTCTCATAAGGTCATAGTAAGTAGAGATGTTTTGTTTGAAGAAGACAACTATTGGAAGTGGGATAAAAGTGATAAAAAAGAGATTTTGATTGACCTTGAATGGGGTGATAATGAAGTATCAATTAAAGGGGTTTGTGGAAATAAAATAGAAGACGAGATGAATTTTGGAGATGGTGAAGGAGGAGAAGATGATGCTTCATAAGATGGCCCAATAGAAGGTATTACACATAGCTACTTAGGAAAAATAACTAGGAGAGCTCTAATTTAGATGCGTGATTATGAAAGTGGAGAGGGATTATCCAAAGAAGAAATGGTCATGTATATAGACATTGATCCTGCTTATTATGAAGATACTATCCAAAGTGAAAAATGGAGAAAAGATATGGATTTGGAGATAGAAGCAATAGAGAAAATGGTACATGGGAATTGACAGATGTATCTGTTGGTGGAAAGAAAGTTGGAGTGAAATAGGTTTATAAAACAAAACTCAATGAGAATGGAGAAGTTGATAAGTATAAGGTGCGGCTTGTAGCAAAGGGGTATGCTCAACAACATGGAATTGACTATATCGAAATGTTTTCACCTATAGCACGACTAGATATAATTTCTTCAATGATTGCACTTGCAGCTCAAAAGGAATGGATCATCTACAAACTGGATGTGAGTTATGCCTTCTTACATGGTGAAATGATTGCAAAAGTTTTTGTAGAGCAACCCGGTGGGTATAAGTAGAAGGGTATTGAACAGAAGGTATATAAGTTGAAGAAAGTAGTATATGGGCTAAAGCAAGCTCCACAAACTTGGTATGGCCACATAAAGTCTTACTTTGTGAAGCAAGGACTTGACAAATGCCATTGTGAATACACTTTATTTGTCAAAATAACAAAAGGAGGCAAGATTTTGATTGTGATTCTTTATGTTGACAATCTTATATTCAATGGTAATGATGAGTTAATGTTTGCTAAGTTTAAGAAATCTATGATGACTGAGTTTGACATGATTGATTTAGGAAGATTGAGATATTTTCTTGTGATTGAGACAAATTAAAGGTATGATGGCATATACACTAGTCAAAATAGATATGCATTGGAGGTATTAGAGAGGTTTGGAATGGAGAAATGCAATCAAGTTCATAATCCGATTGTTCTGGGTTTCAAGCTTATGAATGATGCTAATGGAATAAAAGTGGATGAGACTTCGTATAAGTAGTTGGTGGGGAGACTCATGTACTTAACTGCTACTCAACCAGATATGATGTATGTGGTGAGTCTCATCAATAGATACATGATAAATCCTACTGAGCTCCATTTACATGTGAAGAAGGAGAAATTAAGGGATAGAAATCTACAAGGATTATTTCAAAGGTAGAGACCACCACTTAAATCTACTACTACTCCTACAACTATATATTTCTTCTTCTACTGCAGCTATTATGGCTCTATCTATAGCTACAACTTAATCAAGAAAGACACATATTAACTATAACTATAATAGCTTATTTTAGGGATTGTGTAGCTTTAGCTTTTTTTCTCCTAGTGGAAGTTAATTGCTCAGCAACTAGTCTATACATATTATTCATATATCAAAATGTTTTAGTTGAGATAGTAGAAAACACCAAAAGAATCACAACTTATACCAACCATTATTCATAAGTTTTGGTTATGAACTTATACCAAAAACGATGACTTTTGTTGTTCCAGCATCACAAAGCAAATTCACTTAGAATTGTTTATACAACAAACAATATATTGCAAGTAAAAGAATCCAATTTGGTAAATCAAAATACCACTATTAAATCAGATTAACTAAAACCTAACTAATTAAGCCTAAAAATTAAATTATGAATATAATTTTGTAAGAGATAATTACCTCTCTATGCACAAATAATCTCAACTATCTAGAATGAACAAAGAAATAGAATAGCTTAAGGACGACGACGCACACTTGAGAAAAATGGAGAAAAGGAAAGCACGAAGACAATGAATCTAAATCGATGGTATATGAAGATGGCGGTTTGGGTTTGTAGTAGTGTGGGTGGCAAGGATGACGGCAAAAATTCTAGAATCGGTGTCTTGATTAGTTGAAGGTCGCATGCAATATGGAGGATCTTGGATGATTTTCACACTGAGGGCAAGGAAGAGAAGAAAATCGTCGGTATATTGTGTGGGAAAGGGACGTCTGAGAAGTATATGTTTTGCCTACTATCCATGTACAAAATAAGAACTACTAAAACACCATTATTGTTATCAGCTTTACTCATTGTCATTTTTATCATTTAAAATGGGTTTAACACCGTTGTTTTAATAGAACACCGGGCTTGGAGCACAAACCCTGCACCTCCATATGGGAAGGGTTTGGTTCACCTTTAAATATGGAACATTAATATTAACGTTCCTCTTACTCCTTTTTCTTTTATTATTCTCTAGCTAAATAATAATAATAATACAATTAATTATAGAAAAATTTTAAAATAAATTATACTTAAATAAAAACAAGAGTGAAAGCACAATTAGAGGGGATGTGAAAGCTAGGATGGCAGCGGTGCACGGTGGTGGCAGCACAAGGGTGGTGGAGGTGGTGTTGATAAAAAGACAAGATTTTAGGGTTGGAATGGGAAAGGGAAGTGATGTTTTGTTGGGTGGTAGAGTTCCTAGGTCAAATGGGGTTGTAGTAATGGTAGTGGCATGCCATGGAGACAATGCAGGCAGTGATGGTGTTGGTGGCCGAAAGTGGAGAAGAGGAAAGGAGGAGGAAGGAGGGGGGAAAAGGAAAATGAAGGGTATGGGGTGGTAGAGGGAGGATTTTTAGGTGGAGGGGAAGGTAGTGGAGGTGGTGGTTGTGGTAGTGGAGGCGGTGGTTGTGGTAGTGGAGGCGGCATAGGGCAGTGCATGGGGTGGCAAAGGGTGCAAAAAGGTAGCTTAACTTGCCTACTTTACACAAGCAAGGAGAGTAGAAGAGGGAGAGTTAAAGGCGGGGAGGGTCACTTTTGGTAGAGGGTGCTGCAGGGATGAGAGTGGGTGGTAGTTTGGACAGTGGTGAGGCGCGGCGATGACTGTGGCTATGTTTGAAGGGGTGGTGAGAGAGGATTGTGGGAAATTTTTAGACAGAGTAAAGGAGAGAAGAAGGAAGGTGAGGGAGGGATTTTATAAGTTTAGGGGAGGAGAAGAAGACAAGAGGGAAGAGGACAAGGGAGTGGGAGGGGTAGGTGGCAATTCGTCGATGGTGGCAGGTCGGTGCAAGCCTATAAAGGTGCAAGTTTGTAGGGGCAGAGGTAGGACTTTGGCAGGGTTGCAGGGGGTTAGGTGGGGATGTTAGGCTATAGAGGGGCAGAGACAAGTGTAGGGCAGTGCCACCTACACAACCTACAGGTTAGGTCAAGGGGAAGGTGAGAGGAGAAGGAGAGCCATGGCTGCAATGCAACCATATACATCAACTTATAGGGGGTGAGGTAAAAGACGAGGGCAAAAAGGAAAGGAAGGGAGAAAAAAGAAATAATGAGCATGGGAGTGTTGGGCCATGTGAGTAGAAAAAGAAAAAATAACATGGTTAGGCCGTGTGGAAAGGAAGGAGAGGAGGGGAGAGGAGAAGGTTGGGCCGCACTAGGTAGGGCCTAAACTAGTGAGGAAGGAAGGAAAAAAAAAGAATAAAAAGGAAGAAAGAAAAAGAAAAGGAAGAAAAAGAGAGAAAATGGGAAAAGGAAAAAAAAAGGAAAAATGAGGTGGTTAGGGTGTTTGGGATTTTTATGATTCTCTTTAGAGGGGAATAATACATTAATACAAATAAATAATTAAAATTTTTTATTAATTTATAAATTATGGTTATAAATTTCTTAAAAGCTATTTTAGTTTAGCAAATTATTCTAATCTCTACTAATTTAATTCCTATATTATTTTCCACCTTTTTGGCCTTAATTATTTTTATTATAATAATATTATGTTATTAAAAATGGTATATTTAATTAATATCATCTATTAATCTCTATTTTATTATTATTTTCTAAATTAAGGCTTTAGGGTATTACATCACTACCTCATTAAAGAAAGACTTCGTCATCAAAGTCTCTAGCTTAAATCATAGGAGTAGGGAATAGGAAAAAGTAGCTCTAAGCTGATTTAGATAATAAGAGTACAAAACGCAATGCTACTTACCCTTTAAAGAAAAATGGGGTTTACAAGAGATTATCATACCTCATGCAAAGGTTTTTTGATACACTTCATGCATGACCTTCTCAGCTTCCCAGGTAGCTTTTTCAGTCCCATAGCAGCTCCAAAGAATCTTAACTAGCAGGACTACACTTGTGCGGGTCTTCTGGATCTTGGTGTCAAGGATCCACACGGGTCTCTCCTCATAAGAAAGGGAATCATCAAGTTAGACCTCACCACGCTGAAACACGTGGGAAGGATCAGCAATATACTTCTGTAACTGCGAGATGTGGTACACATTGTGAACTCAAGCTGACTTTGGTGGTAGTGCTAACCGGTATACAACCTCTCCAACTTGGTCCAAGATCTCATAAGGTCCAATGTACCTCGAGCTCAACTTACCCTTTCTACCAAACCTTTGCACACCCTTAGTGGGGGAAACCCTCAACAACACTTTCTCCCAAGGCTCAAAGTCACTACTCCGGCACTTTTGATCAACATAGCTCTTATGTTAGCTTTGAGCAGCTCTCATTCGATCCTGAATCTGATGGATCTGCCTAGTTATATCTCTAATCATCTTAAGCCCCAACACCACTGTCTCATTGATGTCATTCTAGCACAAGGGGGTCCTACACTTTCTTCCATATAATGCTTCAAAGTCCTACACTTTCTTCCATACAATGCTTTAAAAGGAGCCATCCCTATGCTAGCATGGTAGGTGTTATTGTACGAGAACTCTATTAAATGCAGGTGCTCCTCCCAACAACCCTAAAAATCTAATACATAGGCCATCAGTATGTCCTCTAGGGTTTTTATGGTCCTCTTGGTTTGTCAATATGTAGCAGGATAGGAAGCTGTACTCAACTTCAACTTTATCGCCAAGACCTCATGCATCTTTCTCTAGAAATGAGAGAAGAACCTTGAATCCCTATCTAACACAATATCCTCTAGAACCCCATACCGACTAACCACGTACTCCATGTAGGCACTGGCTAGCTAATCCATGCTCTAAGTGGACTTCATTGGAATAAACACGATCGACTTGGTTAATTTGTCCATGATGACCCAAATAGTGTCATTGTTGCTTCAAGTCCTTTGCAACCCACTAATAAAGTCGATGGAGATCAAATCCCACTTCCACCTTGGCGCTTAAAGGGTAAAAGTAGCCCTACAGGTATGTGGTGCTCAATCTTGACCTTATGACAGGTCAGACATTGGGACACAAACCCAGCCACTTCCCTCTTCAAACGAGGATACCGGTATACCTTCTTGAGATTCTTATATAGCTTTTCACCTCTTAGGTGGACAGAGTAAGGATTTTGGTGTCCATATTCCAAAATTTGGTGCTTCAACTATGAATATCCCTACGGTACACACTAGTGGCCCTTGTAATGAAGGCTACCATCCTTGTGTACCTAAAACCCTTCTACCCGACCTTCCTACAACTTTTGACAGATCCTCTTGAGCTTGGCATCCCCATTCTAGCCGGTCTAGATCTCCTCAAATATTGTGGGAGTGATCGTTAAGGAACTCATATAGATCTCAAGATCACCCTGCTGAATTAGATCAATCTCCAAGCTAGTTAATTCCTCCATCATCTAGTCAGCAACCACACAGAAGTTCACAAATTGTGTGGTCTTCTTGCTTAAGGCATCTGCAACAACGTTGGCCTTGCCCTCATGGTAGGTCAACTCAATGTCGTAGTACTTGAATAGCTATATCCATCTCCTTCGCCTCATGTTTAGCTATTTCTAGGTGAAGATGTACTTGAAACGCTTGTAATCTGTGAAACATTTGCACTTGGTTTCGTACAAGTAGTGCATCTATATCTTTAAGGCAGAAACAACTATAGATAACTCCAAGTCATGAGTTGGATAGTTCTGTTCATGCCATTTCAATTTTTGGGAGGCATATGTAACCACTCTACCACTCTACATCAGCACACAATCAAGTTTGTGCATGGATGTATCACTATAAACCTCAGAACCATCTAAACCCTCTGGTAGAATTAGGTAAGGCACAGTGATTAACCATCTCTTTAACTCCTAAAAGGCCCCATCACAACAGTCATCCCACTAGAACTTGGTGGTCTTCTTCAAGGTTTTGGTTAGGGGATGGGCAATCTTTGAGAAGTTATATACGAAACATCTATAGTACCTAGCTAGTCCTTGAAAAATCCAAACTTCTGACATGTTCGTGGGAGCCTTCCACTATGTGATTATCACGATCTTTACTGGGTCAATAGATACTCTAGAACCAATCATATGTTATAAATTATATTTGCCTATTTAGAGATTGTGCTTATTAATAAAAGCATCAAATGATTTTATTCATTCAAATGTTGTTATCCCTTTGAATAATTATTCTTTATGTAGATAATCAAGTATGTGACTGGATTGTGGAACTCTACTAATAGATAGAAAGATTATTATTCAAGAACTGTCCCTAGTCTAATATCATCTAATTAAGGGATATTAGTGATTATAAGACTAGTATATTGATTAGTTGATGATCATGTTCCACTGATCATTGATATGAGATATCAAACTAATAACATAGATACATGTTGGGGAACATGATATTGGACCGACCCAGTAGGAGGACACTACATTAAATATTGTGCAAAGTGTCATCAGTGTTCTCTAAATTGTTTATCGTCCTTTGACCTGAGATCTTCGTATTTGCCGGTATGATGATCATTCTATTTAACATTACCAAACGTTACCCTTATTAGGGGTGATCATAAAGGTATTGATTAAACATGTTGTGAATCATATAGAGGCACATAGTTGATCAAGATGGGATTTGTCCCTCTCATGACATGAGAGAGAGATATCTTTGGGCCCCTCGACAAGTATGACTAATGATAGCATGGCCATGTGCAAACGAGGTGTCGTTTGTTTAATGTTATTCTTACTTGGTGATCGAGAAAGAATGTGATTGAACATAGCAAGGATGACACGACAAATGCCTTGTGTTCAATCTAAATATCGTGTGACAAAAGGACAAATATACGGGTTATTAATAGGTTATGTCGAGCATAGGACATTTGCGTAATTTGGGTAGTCATAACGTCTTGCTAGAGACCTCTTATGATTTGTGAGCCCAAAAGGAGTTTTGGTCCATTGCCAATATTATGTGAATTTACAGGGTCGCACACCGAACTGAACTGGATCAAAAGAATAAGATGAGATCCTAATATGATTAATATCTCATCAAGTCAAAGTGGTTTTAATGTGATTAAGGCCCAAGTCCAATGCCTCTAAGTGGGCTAGAGTGTTAATATAAATACCCAAGCTGGGGTTTTATTATATATACACCTTTTTGCTCTCTCTCTAAGTGGGAGAAAATAACCTAGCCACCAACGCTGGTTATTCACAAAATTGAGAGAGTGTTCCATTAGCGCTAGCACGCTTCATTAGTGATCCAGATTCAAAGTGTGTGGATACCGGTAGAGGTGTGACACAATTCACACTCGCTCGCTCAAAGGAGATTGAAATCAATCAATTGAAACAAACTCAATTGGATCAAGTAGGTTCGTCTTTAATCTAGCATATGTTCCTGATAAATTTAGCCTTTGATTTTATTCCGCTACGTTGTGTTTTGCTTGGCTAAATTCCTAGAGTGGTATCAGAGCAAAGTGATATGATTTCTTTCGGCCTGTTGAATTTGTTCTTTGTTTCGATAGGGGTTGATGTGATATTTCCCTTATTCACTCTAATATATATTTTTTTATTTTGGATTAATTGATTTGGTCTAATTTCATAGATCTAATCAATTGAATCTTTTGATTCGGTTTTATTTTATCATCTTTATTTGATGATAAATTTGATTGATTTTAAGGGATTCAAAAGGTTAATCTCTTAAGTTTATGAATATGTTGTACATATCATTTTATGTGGTAGTAGATTTGATCTACTAGTTTCGGTTTTGGTTCTTGTTGGCGGCTAGGATTAGGGTAGATGCATATGCATAATTTTGAAATATCTATTCAAAGGTTGTATTAATTTGAGTAATTTATTCTGGCCTTATGAATGAGATTTCATTAATTTGATGAGTTATGTAACGTCTATTCAATAAAGATAAATTAATGCGATTAATTTATATTAGATAATTAAATATGATTTGATTATAGAAATTAAATATGATTTAATTTATATTAGACAATGAGATTTCATTAATTTGATGAGTTATGTAACGCCTTTTCAATAAAGGTAAATTAATGTGATTAATTCATATTGGTCTATTAAATAGGGTTTGATTATGGTGTTTTAAGTCCGATAGGGATTGGATGGGTTTTGGAATGATTGGATCAATCCATTAAATTTTTATTATTGAAATTAATTAATGTCATTAATTTAATAACCGCTGCCAGGGGCACTTCCCTTATCCCTACGTTATCTTATTTTGCACATGCTTGTATGTTACTTTATATGATAAATGCATGAGTACAGGTATGGAGCAGTTTATCATAGTGATATAGCATGGCCTCATTTAATACGACCTGCGTGTCGTTATGTAATTTTGTAATGGTTTTACGGCCTGCGATTCGTTAAGTATTTTGTAAATATTTTCTCCCTTCATAGATCTCTTGTATTCTAGGACACCCTTTTGTATGTATCCTTAATGCTATTAGCTAGATCATTAGAATGTAGTGTACATCCTAAATGATAGGAGTTTAGCACTTGAAGCAAAGGAATTGCCTTGAAGAGTTCAAGACTGGTGGTGTTTGAAGAAGAATAGTGGCAATTGGTTGCTAGTCAATTTTTTTCTAAGGCCATGCTATATCACACACTTAGTATTCTGTTGTGTATTTACTTCGTATATTCTACGTAGCTATCATTTGTGAATGTTTTGCGTACGTAGTTGTCCCTTTAATATAAGTCTTAAATGCCTTCCCATTACCTCATGCTATTAACACCAGTATCGTCATTGAATGGGTTTGCCAAAGCAAAGCATTCATGATTATCTTGGTATAATAGTTTGTGATGATTGTCATTTGTTAAACGTATTGGTTGGACTTCACAGGGCTATCAAAACAGTTTTGGGCCTTGAGGCATAAGGTTGGGAATGACAGGACATTAGATGTCAACTAACAACCAGGAGTTACATAGGATGTAATTAGTAAGGTGTTGCTTACCTAAATTACTAATATCTTAAGCGATAAGCTAAAGCTTACTTACGTGTTAGTGAATTATGGGTCCTGGCCTGCAAAATCTCAAAGGGACAATGAGATTTAGTGGGAGATTCTTTTACTTTGTCGAGTATATAGAATCTAATTTTTAAGAAGCAAAAATTTAAATCTTCGCATATCTTTTGTTGTAGATCCATATGGCAAATAATAACACCAACACATTCTCACTGCGATCGGTCCTTGAGAAGGACAAACTAAATGGAAATAACTTCCTCGACTGGCAAAGAAATTTGAGAATAGTTCTCACTCAAGAAAGGAAACACTATGTCCTAGAACAGGCAGTCCCTCAGGAACCGGCAGCTAATGCCCCACGTATCTGATGAGTTCATATTTTGACACATTTTATACCCTTATAATCTTAGTTTTTGGTAGTTTATTTAACTAATATAGGAGAATAATTATTGTTTTATGCTTAAGTGGTAAAAATTGCATAAATTTTATTATTTGAGCTAAAATGATATAAATTAAGTAAATTTAGAATAAAATATTATTTATTAATATTTATTAAATTTTATTTTGCAGGTAATATTTTTAAATAAAAGAAAATTAAAAAAAAAGAGATTGGACCTTTGGACCAACGGCCAAAGGCCGAAGGCCCAAAGGCCCGCAACAAGAAACCAAAGGCTCGAAACAAGAACGAAAGAAGAACGCGGCACAAGAAAAAAAAAGCCAGCCGCTCGGACGAGGAAGAAAAGTCAGCATAGGGCTGACGTGGCAAAGGCACACAAATTTTATAAAAAGCGTGTGGCAGGTCGAAGAGAACGGAGTGGGCAGAGAGGTCTCGGAGTGCGCGACAAAGCCTTTATAGGCTCGGTCAAGCGCAGTAGATCAGGGGACGACGCACGCAGGGCAGAGCCGCAGGAAGGAGAGTGACGCGCCGCACGGAATCCGAGGCAACCACGCCAGCGACGCACGGAACTCAACGACCCTGTACCTCCGTCAGCCGCCAGCCATCAGAGTCAGCAAGAATAAAAGAAAAAGAAACAGAATTGTTACACTGAAATTAAAGTGCCGAGAGGAAGAAAAATTTGGGGAAGAATTTAATACCGGTAGAATTTATTTCAGATAAAATTAATTTTTATCTGAATAAATTCTTGATCTTTTATCCAAAATTAATTCCGGTTATTTCTTTCTCTTATTTTTAATTTATATTTTAGATATATATTTCTGTGTAATTAATTCTTTAATTATGACTGGCTGATTATTTATTGTTAGGGAATGAATTGAAACCCTAGACTATGGTTTGAATTATAATTTTATTTTCTTTGTTTCGTGAGATTGTTTCTTGACTCTATATTAATTGCTATCGTTTATATGTATAATTCTGTCAAGTATAGTTTATTTGGTGCATGCCTTGTTCTGGTACCTCATAAGTGACAGTATGTAGGATTAATTGCTTGCTAGGTGGCCATCTAAATATACTAGAATTTATATGTATAAATTGCAGCTAGGTTAGATAACAATTCACCTAATCGTTTTGTGATTCTAACCGAAGTGGTAAAACGTTTCGATACGTGTGGGTCAAGAATAGGAAATACAGCTAGACATGCGTTTTGTACTAGTATGGGTACTTAGATTGACAGCCTTCCACTTACACTTAATGCATTAAATCTAGTTAAATATAGGAGCCGCTTGTCGCTGCTATACTGCTAGTATTTAATAGGGTTAATATAGGCACGTGGTCGTATTAATTAATTAAGGGAAGTAATATAAGGTGTATGGACCTGCGTTTGGTGTGCAACTTGGTCGATCTCATTCTCACGATTAAAAGATGACTTAGAAATAAATATTATATTTTCAACCTAATCTAGTGGTGGATTTTTATTTCCCTAACATGTCTCTCATATCTGCGGTTTCCCATTATTTTCATTATTAGTTTATTTTATTTTATTCCTTTTATTATTTTATTATTTTGATAAACCCCCATTAGTATTTTTCTTATTCATTTATTTTATCTAGGATTTTTATTTTTAGTTTTAGTTTTATTTCTAAGCTAGTTAATTAGAGGTGAGCCCTCTCAATCCCCGGCTAGAACGATACCCTTATTTACCAGTGCTACAATTGACAACAAGAGGGTTTAAATTGCGTGCCGGCTACGGTCACACCAATTTTTGGCACCGTTGTCGGGGATTGGTAACTTCACCTTTATTTTGCTAGTATTTTCAGTGTGTTTTTATTTTTAGTGTTTTTGTATTTTTTCTCTTAGTTTTGTTTTAGATTTTCTTAGGATTTTTGGTGTGTTTTGTTTTGATATTAACCTTTTCCTTTGAAGTGTTAGTGTTTTCAGGTGGCTATGAGAGGATCCTTTAGTTATGGACAACTTTGCTTGAATCTTAACGCAAGAGTAAATGAGGTAAGTATGAGTAGTCTTGAAGATAAACTTAACAAACTTACTGCTCTTGTTTTGCAGGTAGCTGAAGCTAGAGTTATTAATACAAGTGGAGTGTGTCATACACAAGGAAATCCATATGCTTACCATGAACAAGCTATGAGAGGAGGAGGATGGACACAATCCGGTGCTCAATCCTTCAATGGTTTTCAAGGACATGATCCTTATACAAGCACATACTATTCGGAAATGAGGCATCAACCCAACTTTGGATGGGGGATGAATGATCAGTATCAAGTGCCATATCAAGACCCTTACATGCACGAATATGAAGCTTCAAAATATTATCAATATCCTCAACAAGATTCTTCTCCAGTTTCAGAACCCTCAAGTTCAGAAAAAATGGATAAGATTCTTGAAGAACTGATACATGGTCAAAACCAGTTGGCAGAAAGCCAA
Source organism: Tamarix chinensis (assembly GCA_030549775.1). Lineage (NCBI taxonomy): Eukaryota > Viridiplantae > Streptophyta > Magnoliopsida > Caryophyllales > Tamaricaceae > Tamarix > Tamarix chinensis. The sequence continues at coordinate 55,038,377 of CM060177.1, read as the reverse complement.
AATCAACTGATATAAATGAATGATCATTATTCAGTGCCATATCAAGACCCTTACATATGTGATTATGAAGCGTCAAAACATTATCAATATCCTCAACAAGAATCTTCTCCAGTTTCAGAGCCCTCAAGTTCAGAAAAAATTGATAAGATTTTTGAAGCACTGACAAACAACCTAAATCAACTGGTGCAACGTCAGATTATGCAAAATGAAAGGGTGTCAGTGATAGAGGAGAAAATGGGTTATATGGTCAACCTGCTGAATCAATCACAAGTACAAGAAGAGCTCTCTGGTACTTCAATTCAAAATTCAAGTCAGAGTTATGAGGATGATGATGCCATATCTGAATGTGAGGATGAGCTAGTTGAGGAGGTTTCCATGAAAAACAGTGAAGAGCAAGATCAAGTGGAAGAAGAGCTTATAAAAGTAGAAGAAGAATCTCATCAAAATGAGGATCAAGTGAACAAAGAGAAGTATATGGATGACAAGACTATCACTTTCACCTACCATATACCATCTTTGAACATTTATTCCCCACTTTTGCTTGGAGATGACCATGAGACACAAGGTAAGCCTTTGAACCACGTTGATTTTATTTATGCTAACCACACTCCTTGTTTTCCCTCTTTTAGCAGGTTGTATGGATCCAAGAGTGAAGAGAGTAATCAAATCACCTTGGATACATTTAATAAGAAGCGTGATGCTCCAAAGGAGAGGTTATGTTGGAAGGATGTGTTTAAAGATTTTGAGATGGGAAAATATGTTCCTTCGATAGAGAGATCACGATACATGGACATTGGACAAAACATTCTCTCTCTACACACGAGCTTAAACTCTATGCTAAGTAAGTTACGTTCTTGCTGGATCAAATCTTTCATTAAATCTAACATTTTTTCTTTTTCTTCCTTGCAGGATAAAGATGATCATCACAAGGAAGGATTTGGTGAAGCAGCTCTGAAGTGGACGTATCCACTTTGAACGATAAAAACCGAGATCACGTTAGGCTGAAGACGTAAAAACAAGCGCTACTTGGGAGGCAACCCAATGTCATAAGGGAGTTTTCTATCCTATATTTATTTATTTATTTTGTTTTCTCCATACATTAAATTTCATGTTTCCTTAGTTGTTTACACATTGAGGACAATGTGTGATTTAAGTGTGGGGGTGCGTGTGTTTTATGCGTGAAAAAAAAATGAAAAAAAAAATTGTTTTAATTTTTTTTAGAGTGTTTAATTTTTATTTTTTTTAGAGTGTTTAGTATTTTTAGAGTCATAGGAAGCCTTAACTAGTTAATGAGGAGTATATCTTTGAAATCTAACGAAAAGAGGATCATGAAATCGAGATAAAGTAAGTGGAGATTTTTTGTGTTGATTTCGATATAGGGAACACATATCTATGTGCCTAAATGTGAATGGAGAAAGAACATGTATGATTTTCTAACCACCGACATGGCATGTTGAGATTTGTCACATTCCTCAGTGAGCGTTTGAACCATATGTACCTTCTTTTTCTGAGCGAATTTAGACAAAATCATTTATTTTTCTTGGCTTCAAAATTTTCTTTGTAAACCTCATATATGTTTAATTGCTTTGATCAAATTATTTGCCATAGATCTTGTAATGGACTATAGAGATTACTAGAACTTACTCTTGTGCTAGTCAAAGCTTATAGTCAAAACATGCTCTGATTGAGAAAATGATAAAGGCAGCTTAGGAATTATCCATCACATGACCAAATAGCTTAACCTAATTTGTGTATCCATGATGCACATCCTATAGAAACCCTTTTGAGCCTATACATGGAGCATACATTTTTTGTTATTACCCACATTCAACAACCTTCGGGCCTTAATATCTTTACCATTGCTTAAAGCTAGTGGAAGGAAATCAAATCATTATGGATATAAAAAGTGGTTGTGAATGTGTGTGTGAAAGAAATATATGCATGCTAAGAAAAGGGATTGGTTATGTTTGGTGGAGGAAAAAAATTTGAAAAAAAAAAGAAAACTGTCAAAAAAAAAAGAAAAAAAAATGTTGGATATAAGGAAGAGAGGGAGTTATGGAGATTATGTTGAGAAAGTTCTATTCATATTCTATTTTGGTGTTAAGTTGGAGATATGTATCAATGATCGATGATGTGGAATTAAGCTTATATTTCATCTACCTATTAGATTCCACTAGCTCTTGATCTTTTTAGCACCACACTCCTAAAATACTCCATACCCTTCTTTACCTTAAACCCCGTTACAACCAATAAGTAAGTCTTATTTGATTCTTGAGATGAGCAGCCTTTGATCTGTTGGAGATTAGTCACAAGAGTTAAGCATATGGTTCAGTCCATTTGGCAAATATTTGGTATCTTTCATGAGGTTTTATCCACAAGAACATGAGCCTTCTTTGTTTATATATGTGAGTCATTTATTATTTTTATCATCTTAGCTCACATACATGAGTGTTCCTATACATTTGTAGCCATGAATCTAAGAGAGAAAAAAAAAATAGAGGGTATCCATAGTGAGGATGGATCTTGATGTGACTAAGGCGTGGTAGATTTTCATCCATAATAGTGATCTGTTCATACCTATCATGTTTATGTGTGAACCATATGTTGAAATTGATCCTTTAAATCTTCCAATGCTGAATTTTGATTGATTGCTAATCTTGACATTTGAAAGTAAAATATTCTGAGACAAATATGGTTAAGGGTGTTAGGTATATGGTTTTATTTATTTTATTTATTTTTATTTAGGTGTGATTTTTCATTTTATTTGTGTGTGATTTTGTGGGTATATCATCTGCGAAACCCTCACGAGACCTTACTCGTCCTCGATGGGTAACCTAGGGGTTTAAAGGGCTTGTTACACATGCTAAGTGTAATCGTCAGACCTACGAAAGTGGCTAGTTAATTTAATTTTATCTGTTTAGAGTAATAACTTGCTTGAGGACAAGCAAGAAGCTAAGTGTGGGGGTGTGATGAGTTCATATTTTGACACATTTTATACCCTTATAATCTTAGTTTTTGGTAGTTTATTTAACTAATATAGGGGAATAATTATTGTTTTATGCTTAAGTGGTAAAAATTGCATAAATTTTATTATTTGAGCTAAAATGATATAAATTAAGTAAATTTAGAATAAAATATTATTTATTAATATTTATTAAATTTTATTTTGCAGGTATTGTTTTTAAATAAAAGAAAATTAAAAAAAAAGAGATTGGACCTTTGGACCAACGGCCAAAGGCCGAAGGCCCAAAGGCCCGCAACAAGAAACCAAAGGCTCGAAACAAGAACGAAAGAAGAATGCGGCACAAGAAAAAAAAAGCCAGCCGCTCGGACGAGGAAGAAAAGTCAGCATAGGGCTGACGTGGCAAAGGCACACAAATTTTATAAAAAGCGTGCGGCAGGTCGAAGAGAACGGAGTGGGCAGAGAGGTCTGGGAGTGCGCGACAGAGCCTTTATAGGCTCGGTCAAGCGCAGCAGATCAGGGGACGACGCACGCAGGGCAGAGCCGCAGGAAGGAGAGTGACGCGCCGCACGGAATCCGAGGCAACCACGCCAGCGACGCACGGAACTCAACGACCCTGTACCTCCGTCAGCCGCCAGCCATCAGAGTCAGCAAGAATAAAAGAAAAAGAAAAAGAATTGTTACACTGAAATTAAAGTGCCGAGAGGAAGAAAAATTTGGGGAAGAATTTAATACCGGTAGAATTTATTTCAAATAAAATTAATTTTTATCTGAATAAATTCTTGATCTTTTATCCAAAATTAATTCCGGTTATTTCTTTCTCTTATTTTTAATTTATATTTTAGATATATATTTCTGTGTAATTAATTCTTTAATTATGACTGGCTGATTATTTATTGTTAGGGAATGAATTGAAACCCTAGACTATGGTTTGAATTATAATTTTATTTTCTTTGTTTCGTGAGATTGTTTCTTGACTCTATATTAATTGCTATCGTTTATATGTATAATTCTATCAAGTATAGTTTATTTGGTGCATGCCTTGTTCTGGTACCTCATAAGTGACAGTATGTAGGATTAATTGCTTGCTAGGTGGCCATCTAAATATACTAGAATTTATATGTATAAATTGCAGCTAGGTTAGATAACAATTCACCTAATCGTTTTGTGATTCTAACCGAAGTGGTAAAACGTTTCGATACGTGTGGGTCAAGAATAGGAAATACAGCTAGACATGCGTTTTGTACTAGTCTGGGTACTTAGATTGACAGCCTTCCACTTACACTTAATGCATTAAATCTAGTTAAATATAGGAGCCGCTTGTCGCTGCTATACTGTTAGTATTTAATAGGGTTAATATAGGCACGTGGTCGTATTAATTAATTAAGGGAAGTAATATAAGGTGTATGGACCTGCGTTTGGTGTGCAACTTGGTCGATCTCATTCTCACGATTAAAAGATAACTTAGAAATAAATATTATATTTTCAACCTAATCTAGTGGTAGATTTTTATTTCCCTAACATGTCTCTCATATCTGCGGTTTCCCATTATTTTCATTATTAGTTTATTTTATTTTATTCCTTTTATTATTTTATTATTTTGATAAACCCCCATTAGTATTTTTCTTATTCATTTATTTTATCTAGGATTTTTATTTTTATTTTTAGTTTTATTTCCAAGCTAGTTAATTAGAGGTGAGCCCTCTCAATCCCCGGCTAGAACGATACCCTTATTTACCAGTGCTACAATTGACAACAAGAGGGTTTAAATTGCGTGCCGGCTACGGTCACACTAGTGTCAAGCAAACTGCTTATCGTAAGCACAAAGATGAGTCATTGGATGTAGCTTATCTAATGTTATCTTGCATGCAATCAGACCTTCAAAAATAGTTTGAGCGCATGGTTGATGCCCATGCTCTTATCAATGAACTCAAGAACTTGTTTGAGAAACAAGCTCGAGTTGAAAGGTTTGAGACTACAAAAGCATTGTTCTCATGCAAGCTCACATAAGGGAACCCAGTCAGTCCACATGTTCTTAAGATGATTGGCTATGTCGATTATCTTCAGAGATTAGATGTTCCCATTAACCAAGAGTTGGCTACGGATCTGATCCTGCAATTGTTGCCTGAGTCATATGATCAGTTTGTCATGAACTACATCATGCATGATCTCAATAAATCGCTAACTGAGTTGCATGGGATGCTTAAGACTGCTAAACAAAACATTAAGAATCCAAATAATGTTTTAATGGTTCAAAAGGGCAAAGGTTTCAAGAGATTTGGTAAAGGTAAAGGAAAGGTTAATCCCAAAGGTAAGAGTAAGACTCCAGTTAAGAACTGGAACAAACTTAACAAGGCCAATCCTAAGCCTGGACCAACTGCTAACCATCAATGCTTCTATTGTAAAAAGTCTGGCCACTAGAAGATAAATTGTAAGAAATACTTGGAAGATAAGAAGAATGGCCTGGTTGAAGCCACAACTTCAGGTATTTATATTATAGAAGTAAATGTTACTACTTCTACTTCTTCATGGGTATTAGATACCGGATGTGGATCTCACATTTGTACAAATGTGCAGGGTCTAAAGGAGAGTAGAATAATGGCAAAAGGAGAATTGGACCTACGCGTTGGAAATGGAGCAAGAGTTGCTGCTCAAGCTGTAGGAACATTCAATTTAGCCTTACCATCGGGATTGATTCTAGAACTTAATAATTGCTATTATGTACCTGCTATAAGTAGGAACATCATATCTATTTCTTTTTTGGATAAGGAAGGCTTTCATTTCATTATTAAGAACAATAGTTGCTCCTTTTATTTGAATGAAGTGTTTTATAGATGTGCTTAAATGAGTAATGGGCTTTATGTTCTAGATCTTGATTTCTCTATTTATAACATAAATACTCAAAGGTTCAAGTCAAATGATTCGAATCCAACTTACCTTTGGCATTGTCGTTTAGGACATATAAATGAGAATCGCATTATGAAGCTCCATAGAGATGGACTTCTACAATCATTTGATTTTGAATCATTTGAAACGTGTGAGTCTTGTTTATTAGGGAAAATGGATAAATCCCCATTTTCTGGTAACAGTCAAAGGGCTGATGAATTATTAGGCCTCATACATACTAATGTTTGTGGACCAATAAGTTCAATTGCTAGAGGAGGGTTTCAATACTTCATCACATTTACTGATGACTTTAGTCGATATGGTTATGTTTATCTTATGAAACATAAACATGAATCATTTGAAAAGTTCAAAGAATTTCAAAATGAAGTACAAAACCAACTTGGTAAAACTATTAAAGCTCTTCGATCCGATCGAGGAGGTGAATACTTGAGCCAAGCTTTTGATGACCATCTTAAAAGATGTGGAATAGTTTCACAAATCACTCCACCAGGAACTCCACAGTGGAATGGTGTATCTGAACGGAGGAATCGAACTTTATTAGATATGGTTCGATCAATGATGAGTCACACCGATCTTTCAATCTCTTTCTGGGGCTATGCTCTTGAGACCGCAGCGTTCACACTAAATAGAGCTCCATCAAAAGCAGTAGAAAAGACTCTGTATGAGATATGGACTGGAAAAGTTCCAAGTTTATCTTTTCTCAAGTTTTGGGGTTGTGAGGCATATGTAAAACGTTTGACCTCAAGCAAGCTTGAACCCAAATCAGACAAATGCTTCTTTGTGGGATATCCTAAAGAAACTAAAGGATATTACTTTTACAACCGCACTGAGAACAAAGTGTTTGTTTCTTGGCATGGTGTATTCCTAGAAAGAGAATTTCTTTCTAGAAGAGCCAGTGGGAGTAAAGTACATCTTAAAGAAATTCAAGAACCATGGGATAATGATCCCAATGTAATAGAGCCTGAGAAGCCTTTACAATCTATTATAGGGCTTGCAGAAGTGGAAAGGGCTCCACGTAGGTCTACAAGGGTGCGTCACGAGCCAGAGAGATACATGTTTCTCATGACTGAACATCGTGATGTATTATTGTTAGACAATGATGAACCCTTAACATATGAAGAAGCAATGATGAGCTCTCACTCCGATAAATGGCTCGACGCCATGAAATCCGAGATGGAATCCATGGATAAAAACCAAGTATGGACTTTGGTTGATCTGCCTGATGGTTGTAGAACCATTAGGTGCAAATGGATTTTCAAGAAGAAACTTGATAAAGATGGCAATGTGGATGTTTTAAAGGCACGTCTAGTGGCTAAAGGTTTCAAACAAATTTATGGTACTGACTATGATGAAACCTATTCACCTGTTGCTATGCTTAAATCCATTCAGATCCTTCTAGCAATTGCTACATTCCATGATTATGAAATATGGCAAATGGATGTCAAAACTGCATTCCTTAATGGTTATTTATAGGAGGATGTGTATATGACACAACTTGAAGGTTTTGGGCATCCCAGCATTGCTGGAAAGGTATGCAAGCTTAAGAGATACATTTATGGGCTTAAGCAAGCATCTCGGAGTTGGAATCTTCGTTTTGATGAAGTAGTCAAAGAGTTTGGCTTCATCAGATGCGAGGAAGAGTCTTGTGTTTACAAGAAGTTTAGTGGGAGTGCACTTGTTTTCCTTGTTCTTTATGTGGATGACATACTCCTTATTGGAAATGATATTCCTATGCTACAATATGTAAGGACATGGCTAGGCAATTCATTTTCAATGAAGGATCTTGGCGAGGCAGCCTATATTTTAGGGATCAAGATCTATAGGGATAGATCAAGAAAGTTGATTGGATTAAGTCAGAGTACTTATATCGACAAGATCCTCTATAGGTACAATATGCAAGACTCCAAGAGAGGTTTCTTGCCTATGCAACATGGTCTGGCTCTTAGCAAGACTCAGTGTCCTCAGACAAAGGATGAGAGAGACTGCATGAGTAGAATTCCATATGCTTCAGCCATTGGTTCTATTATGTATGCCATGTTGTGTACTCGCCCAGATATCTCATATGCCATTAGCATAGCAAGCAGGTTCCAATCTGACCCTGGTGAGAGTCACTGGACTGTAGTCAAGAACATTCTCAAGTACTTGAGAAGGATAAAGGAAATGTTCTTGGTATATGGAGGAGAACAGGATCTGTTGTTAACTGGTTACACAGATGCGAGTTTCCAAACAGATAAAGATGATTTCCAATCGCAGTCAGGTTATGTATTTTGCCTTAACGGTGGAGCTGTGAGTTGGAAGAGTTCAAAACAAGACACAGTTGCTGATTCTACAACAGAAGCTGAGTATATTGCTGCTTCAGAAGCATCAAAGGAAGCAGTGTGGATTAGAAAATTCATCACTGAACTAGAAGTGGTTCCTAGCATTCTGAGTCCAGTTTGTTTATACTGTGACAACAATGGAGCTATTGCACAGGCTAAGGAGCCAAGGTCTCATCAGAAGACCAAGCACATACTCAGGAAATATCACATCATTCGAGAGATTGTCCAAAGGGGTGATGTGAATTTGTGCAAGGTTCATACAGATGCAAATATTGCTGATCCATTAACCAAACCTCTCCCACAACCTAAGTATGAACGTCATAATAGTTCACAAGGCATTAGGCTTATACATGATTGGTACTAGTGCAAGTGGGAGACTAATGGAAATATGCCCTAGAACCAATCATATGTTATAATTTATATTTGCATATTTAGAGATTGTGCTTATTAATAAAAGCAACAGATGATGTTATTCATTCAAATGTTGTTATCCCTTTGAATAATTATTCTTTATGTAGATAATCAAGTATGTGACTGGATTGTGGAACTCTACTAATAGATAGAAAGATTATTATTCAAGAACTGTCCCTAGTCTAATATCATCTAACTAAGGGATATTAGTGATTATAAGACTAGTATGTTGATTAGTTGATGATCATGTTCCACTGATCATTGATATGAGATATCAAACTAATAACATAGATACATGTTGGGGAACATGATATTGGACCGACCCAGTAGGAGGACACTACATTAAATATTGTGCAAAGTGTCATCAGTGTTCTCTAAATTGTATATCATCCTTTGACCTGAGATCTTCGTATTTGCCGGTATGATGATCATTCTATTTTAACTTTACCAAACGTTACCCTTATTAGGGGTGATCATAAAGGTATTGATTAAACATGTTGTGAATCATATAGAGGCACATAGTTGATCAAGATGGGATTTGTCCCTCTCATGACATGAGAGAGAGATATCTTTGGGCCCCTCGACAAGTATGACTAATGATAGCATGGCCATGTGCAAATGAGGTGTCGTTTGTTTAAGGTTAGTCTTACTTGGTGATCGAGAAAGAATGTGATTGAACATAGCAAGGATGACACGACAAATGCCTTGTGTTCAATCTAAATATCGTGTGACAAAAGGACAAATATACGGGTTATTAATAGGTTATGTCGAGCATAGGACATTTGCGTAATTTGGGTAGTCATAACGTCTTGCTAGAGACCTCTTATGATTTGTGGGCCCAAAAGGAGTTTTGGTCCATTGCCAATATTACGTGAACCTACAGGGTCGCACACCGAACTGAACTGGATCAAAAGAATAAGATGAGATCCTAATATGATTAATATCTCATCACGTCAAAGTGGTTTTAATGTGATTAAGGCCCAAGTCCAATGCCTCTAAGTGGGCTAGAGTGTTAATATAAATACCCAAGCTGGGGTTTTATTATATATACACCTTTTTGCTCTCTCTCTAAGTGGGAGAAAATAACCTAGCCACCAACGCTGGTTATTCACAAAATTGAGAGAGTGTTCCATTGGCGCTAGCACGCTTCCTTAGTGATCCAGATTCAAAGTGTGTGGATACCGGTAGAGGTGTGACACAATTCACACTCGCTCGCTCAAAGGAGATTGAAATCAATCAATTGAAACAAACTTAATTGGATCAAGTAGGTTCGTCTTTAATCTAGCATATGTTCCTGGTAAATTTAGCCTTTGATTTTATTCCGCTGCGTTGTGTTTTGCTTGGCTAAATTCCTACACGGTGATTAACCATCTCTTTAACTCCTAGAAGGCCCCATCATAAGAGTCATCCTACTAGAACTTGGTGGTCTTCTTCAAGGTTTTGGTTAGGGGATGGGCAATCTTTGAGAAGTTATATACGAAACATCTATAGTACCTAGCTAGTCCTTGAAAAATCCAAACTTCTGACATGTTCCTGGGAGCCTTCCACTATGTGATTACCACAATCTTTACTAGGTCAATAGATACTCTCTCAGCTGAAACTATATGCCCAAGGAAGGCCACTTCCTAAAGCTAGAACCCACACTTGGACAGCTTTGCATACAAATGGTGCTCCTATAGCAAGGGCAATATGGTACAAAGGTGTTTCTCATGCTCTTTATTCCCTTGGGAGTACACCAAGATGTTTTTGATGACTACCACCACAAATTAATCGAGGAATGGTTTGAAGATCCTCATCATCAATTCCATGAACACTACAAGAGCATTAGTGAGCCCAAAAGCCATCACCATGAACTCATAATGTCCACACCGAGTTTGGAAGGTGGTCTTCACAATGTCATCATATGTTATCCACAACTGGTGTTATCTCGGTCTTAGGTCGATCGTAGAGAAAACTATGGTACCCCTCAATTGCTCAAAGAGATCATCAATCCTTGAGAGTGGGTACCGGTTCTTTACAATTAACTAGTTTAGCCCCTAGTGGTCTATATAGAGATGGAGGCTTCCATCCTTCTTCTTGACAAACAAGACCAGTGCTCCTTTGGGTGACACACTTGGTTGTATGTACCTATGTTCCAACAATTCCTCTAGCTGAGTCTTTAGTTCCTTCAGCTCAAAAGGTGCCATATGATAGGGTGCTTTTGACACAGGCTCCGCTCTTGGCACTAGCTCAATAAGGAAATCAATCTCATGAACTAGGGGATTACCTGGTATTTCCTCTAGGAATACATTCGAAAATTCTCTAACTACCAAAATTCCCTCTAAATCTACCAAGTCCTCATTTAGCTCTTACACACTACATAGGCACAGTGGGTACTCCTTTTGGAAGAAGAAGTGTATTGCAACTATAGACACTACTTTGGTAGTGGGCTTAGGCTTGATCTTCCTGTATGAAACCCTAGTACCCTTTAGGGCTCGTAATATCATGCACTCCTTAGCGTAGTTGATCACCATTTGATACCTCTCAAGCATATCCATCCCCATAATAACGTCAAAATCCTACAAATCCATGTTGATTAGGTCCACTAAGAAGTCTACCCCATTTATGACTAAGGCCACACATAAATATAACTCAGTACAATCCATCCTATCACCAGAAGGACACATCAAAGACAATACTACACTAGTAGATGGTGATAGCTTAGCCTTAGCAACAAATTAGATGGTCATGAATGATAGAGATGCACCCAAATTAAAAAGAATATGCATTGGCAAAGATAGTATGGTGAACATACCGGTGACGACGTCTAGTTGACAATTAGCCTCTACCAAGCTAATCATATTCAGGAGCCCGCCTAACTAACCTCCTCTTAGAGGGAAAGGCTGTGGTACCTGAGGAATTCCTTTGACATCCCAAAAGGGTGCACCAGCTAGGGCAAGTGCTCTCTATTGGAATGGTGGGGATGAGGTTTGTGTGTTCTGCTGGTAGGCTTACTACTAGAGAATTAGAGGTCCCCTTTGCTGATACTACTAACTCTGGAAATGATGGGGATGTTGCTGCCTCAGACACTCGAACACTTAGTGGCCCAACTTGCTATATTTCAGGCAAGTCATAAGCCTGCCTCCATAATCTCTACCTAGGTGGCTCCTACCACATTGTCTGCATAAGGACCCCCTTGGTGGTCCCGTGCCTTTGATCTAATCCCTATGCTAGTGTCTCGAGGGTCCTATTACTCATAGCTAGATCCTTCTCTAAGTCCTTTGGTCTCCTCTTCCCTAGGATAGATGCTTTCTCCTTAACTAGAGTAGAAGCAATATAGGTGCACTCGTATAGGGTGGCCAAGTAGGTGAAGGCCACCATTCCCATCATACGGTGAATGCTAAACTTTAGCCCCTACTTGAACTAGAACACCACAGTGGACTCACTAGTGGTGATCCTTGGGATAAACTAGAGCAGCTCGGTGAAGCAAGTGTAATACTGCCTAACCGTAATGTTGCCTTGGGTCAAATGCATGAAATCTTTGAACTTGTCCCAAATCAAGCTCTCTGGATAGAATCTAGAGCATAGGGTGGCCTTGAATGCCTCCTAGGTCATTGGGGAAGCATCCTGAGTGTGCTCTACCCACCAGGCGTCTACTATGCCCCTTAGAAAGAATGTTGCTATGTTGGACTATTAAGTTGGAGGGTAGTCCACAACCTTAGAGGTGCAATCCATATCTTGGATCCACCCCCTGAGAATCACGAGGTTCTCCTCACCCTTATACAATGTAGGGTGATACCTAGTGACCCTTTGGAGCCAATCCTCCCCAGCGCTCTTAGAGTGATGTAGGTGTAGGGGCTGCACTAGTAGCTAGCGTTGGATGAACTCCATGAAGACCTCGAAGGCCTCCTCTAATCGTCCTACTCTTCCATCCATCATGAAGCTTAGTTGCAAGAGAAATGATATGTTAGGAGGGAACCTATTAGTTTGATCCAACTATCACATATTATCTCCCTTTTAGGAAATTCCTAGTCTACCCTTTTATTTCCTCACAAGTGATCCAAGATTTAGGGTTTTTAAATTAGAAAAATCTTTTTAGGGTACAAAACATTTTCAAAATCAGAGGAAAACTTGTTTAAACAAAGCTTCTTTGAACATAAAGTATGGTTACCAAAACCAACGCTCTAATACTAATTGTAACACCCCTAAAATTCACAGTTGAAAATTTTTATTTATATAGAAAACCATATGCTAAAAATAGGAGTGCTACCATCGTGATCGACACAAGATTGACCTCGGGCTAATCTCATAGTAACCATAAGGCTAGAGAAATTAAAGATATTAATGCGAGTAATCAATAAAACTACAATAGTTTTAATATTTCATAAATAATATAGAGTGCGTAATTGTTATAGTTAATACTGAATGGAAGGTGAATACAATAACACTCGCTATGGGGATATAGAAAAGTAAATAAAATGACAAGGAAGTCGAATATAGGTAAATCTAGAAAACACCCTCTCAGACCCCATGACAAGTACAACAAGCTATCTCTCAATCCTGTCCAAGGCATCATAGGCATTAAAGCCATCACAAGTGTTGCCTCCTACCTACAAAAGCTCAGGTAGGGTCACTGCTCGTGGAAATAAGCAACACCCATGAACGGGGTGATTAGTACGCTACATACTGACTAAGGTAACCATATGGCTAAGACCATACAAATAAGAAAAGGCAAATGATGTATGAATTAAGTCATTCCCTAATTACATTTTCACATAACTAATTTATGTCCATGCAAGTACAGGAATCCCACTATTATAGCTGGTGGATCAAAAACACCTAAGGTAAAGCGCTCCTAGCCACTATTATCACCGATGGATCAGTCTAGCTATGACTCTCATGGTGTTCCACTATAAGTGTTTAGTAATTTTCCCATGAATTATTGTCATTTAAGGTTTGGTTTACTAAGCTCAAGATCCCCAACTATTATAGCCGGTGGATCAGAAAAACTAAGGGTAGAATGCACCTGGCCACTATTATTTACCGATGGATCGGTCTTCGGGGTAAAATGCACCTGGCCATTATTCTTGTCAGTGGATTGGTCTGAGCCCAGCTCAATAGTCTTCCACTTTAAATTGTTAATATTTTATTTGTATCTTATTCAACAAGTACCTTCTTACTAGACATGCATGACCCACTGGACTTCCCATTCTCAACCTTTCACCCTAGCTCCCCTGAATAGACCCCATCCCATATCTTAGGACCTCTACACACCCTAGGATTCCAAGGCTTCTTCCTCACCTTTCCTCTACTCACCATGAAATCCAAACCCCCACACACATAGTTTAAGGCCCACTTTTCCATCTCTTTGCTTTAGCTCATGATTTCCTACTAGGGTTTCCCCTTACAAACCCTAATACGACCTATATGGCCCTAGCCTCTCCTTATCATATATGACCCATGCTCCCCTTATTTCCAACACCATCACTCTACTCAACCTAAACCCAAATCATCACAACCTTACTTCCCATCTTCTATATGTGATAAGAAAACCCTAGTTGGCCAACACGAACCCTAGTACTCCTCCTTACTTTTACACTATCCCTTCACTCACACACCCCACCCTCCTTTCCACTTGGCTCATCCCCCTTCATAAGACACCCTCTTAATCTCAACCCTTACTCCAACTACTCACCATCAACCCTCTTCACACACTCCCCTACTTAGAGTTTTTCCCACAAACCCTAGTTAAACTCCCATGCACACTTCTACCAACCCGCGTGCTATTTTTCTCCCATGGACTCCAATCACCCAAAATACTCTTCCCTCACATGCTTAAGCATTAAACCACCTTTTCCCACGTAAACTTTACCCCTATACAATGGCTAACCACCCTATGCAAGCCTCACTTCCCATGCTATATTAACTCCAACCCATCATTGTATTAGTATTATCCCTTTTTTTGTCACCCATGGATCATAAGATACTTAGGTTTTTCCTCACTTCACCTTAATCACTCCCCTCTCTTTATTTCTTGTAGCTCTCCACAACCTCATCATACCACCTAAGGCCTCCTAGCATGCATGTCCTATTATAGCAACTATACATAAGAGTGTGTCATAAATACAAGTTATATCACCCATATCACACATATCATAACACATACACAACTTACCATAGCTCCATGCATATCAAGGTGCACTACACGTATTTTAGCCCATACTTTTATATAATACAAGCACATATCAAACACATATGAACACATAAAACATACAATTTAACCTTAACCACATTTTTACCTAATAGGATAATGGGCTTGTAGCACGAATCCTATATCTCCTTATAAAAAGGGTTTGGTTCACCAATAAGAATGGAACACTAATATGAACTTTCCTCTTACTCCTTTTTCTATTATTATTCTCTAGCTAAATATTAGTAATAATAATAATAATAAGGTGAATAATATAAAATATTTAAAATAAATTATACTTAAATAAAAATAAAGATTAGGGCACAACCAAAGGAGATGCCAGAGGAGGCGTGCGGTGGCACAAGGGTGATAAAGGTAGTGGTGATAGAAAGAAAAGATTTTAGGGTTGGAAAAAGGAAGGGAAGTTGTGTTTTATTGGGTGGTAGAGTTCCTGGGTTAGAGGGGGTGTAGTGGTGGTGGAGTGTCACGACTGCGGTGGTGGTGGCTGAAGGTAGAGGAGAGGAAAGGAGGATGAAGGAAGGGGAGAAAAAGGAAATGGAGGATATGGGAATGTAGAGGGAGGGTTTCTGGATAAAGAAGGAGGTAGTGAGGGTGGTGGTTATGGTGGTGAAGGCGACACAAGGGGTGGCAAAGGGTGTAAAAGGGCAGCTCAAGTTGCCCACTTTGCACAAGCGAGGAGGGTAAAGGAGGGAGAGTTAGAGGCAGGGAGGGCTCACGTTTAGTAGAGGGTGGCGCAGGGAAGAGAGGGGTGGCAATTTTGACGGCGGTAAGGCGCGACAGTGGCGATGGATACGTCTGAAGGGGTGGCGGAAGATGAATGTAGGGAATTTTTAGGTAGAGAAAAAGAGAGAAGATAGAGGATGAGGGAGGGCTTTCATAGGTATAGGGGAGGAGAAAAAGACAAGAGGGTGAGGATAAGGGAGTAGGAGGGGTAGGTGGCTACCGACCAGCGGTGGCAGGCCGGTGTAGGCCTATAAAGGTGCATTTTAGTAGGGGCAAAGGTAGGACTTTGGTAGGGTTGAGGGGGTTAGGTGGGGATGTTGGGACTGTAAAGGGGTGGGGACCAATGTAGGGCAGTGCTAGCTGCACGCCCTATAGATTATGTTGAAGGAAAGGTGAGGGGAGGGTGAGCCATGGCTATGAAGCAGCCATGTGCATTAGTCGATTGGGGTAAAGGTAGAAGATGAGGGCAAAAGGGGAAGAAGGGGGAAAAGAAAGGGAGAAAAAAAAAGTACGAGGAGTGTTGGGCTGAGCCAAGGGAAAAGAAAAAAAAGGGTTGGGCCATGTGGGAAGGAAAAAGAGGAGGGGAGAAGGTTGGGTTGCACTAGGTGGGGCACAGACATGAGAGGAAGAGAGAAAAAGGATGAAAGAAAAAGAAAGGGAAGAAAAAGAGAGAGAAAAAAAAGAAAAAATAAGGTGGTGGGATGTTTTGGGATTTTTAAAAAAAAAAATTTTGGGGGGAATAACCAAATTAACAAAAATAAATAATTAAATTCTTTTATTAATTTAAAATTTATGGTTATAATTTTCTTAAATTCTATTCTAGTTTTGCAAATTATTCTAACCTCCACTAATTTAATTCCTACATTATTTTCCTCCTTTTTGACCTTAATAATTTTTATAATAATAATATTATTTTGTTAAAAGTACAATATTTAATTAATCTCACCTATTAATTTCTATTTTATTATTAATTCTTAAATTATAGCTTCGGGGTATTATAATTAGACTAGGATCAAACGGTAATATGGAGGGAGGTAGTGTGGCTTCGGGTTCAGATGAATGCAACCCATCGTGACGAACAGTGGGACAAATTGGGGCACCAACTTGTGAATCAAGGACAATCTCCTAAATTTCCGTAGCCTTCCCTGTCCTTTTTCATGTTGTGGCCTGTGATGCACGGAAACGGCCATCCTCACTTCTCGAAAACTTCTTCAGATTAAAATTTATATTAAAATTATTTAATTAATATTTTTATTAAAAATATATTATTTAATTAATTTTTTATTAAAAAATTATTATTAATAATTAAAATTAACTAATATAAAAATTAATTTTATTTTTCTCTCTAAATTTTAATAAATTTAATCTATTTTTTTAAAATATATATATAATTTTTTTAACGTTTCCTACCGTTCCCGTTTCCTAAATTTTTAAAAAACGGCGTTACCGCGTTTCGTCCCGTCCCCGTTTTCCGTTTCCGTGCATCACTGGTTGTGGCTTGTTATGACCTATCATTGGGGGGGGGGTCCGACGGTTATTCCTACATCCGTGAATGAGGCCCTACAGGCAAGGAACGACCTCTTCCTACCTTCCCAACCTAAGCAACATCACGAACTTGCACGGAATCCATTATTGGCATTGAAACATGGTTAACAATACCCAGAGTGACAACCTCTTCATTTTTTTGAGAGCAATCAGCATTCGTATGCCCAATAGATCTATAAAAGGTGGAGAAACCTAGTAGATCCTCATACTCAAACCAACTACTAATATTTCCCCTTCGGACAAACCACTTCCACAAAAGTCGGGAGCTCCTTCATGACATCAACCTCAATAAGGACTCTAGGGAATCCAACTTTCACTTTATTGCTTGTAAAATAGTTAACCTAAAGAGGCTTTCCAATTCTAGAGCCAATTCGGCTAATTACCCCATTACTCCAAAGCTCCATTGGTAAATTAATTAAGCACACCCAAACCGGGAAACGAGTACATTCTATAGCTCTAAAGAAGAAAATATATGGAATTTTGGTAAGAACAATAGCCTTGTTACGAACACTATACGGTCCTTAGCCCAATGCCAAAGCTTTCTGACTAGCTTCTTCAAATCGAAGGATAACCCAAATAGAAAGGTGAATAATATATTTGAAAGGGACTCGGATTGCCTTGTGAGCTTCATTCACTAATCCATGATCGGGTTCAATACCCATGAATTTTGCAAGGAGATGGAAACTCCATGGTTGTTCAACATTCTGGATCAGCGATTTCGAAATAATGGCAGTGTTACCATCTTGCGGAATGAAATCACATCTGACATCTATAGATTTCTCCTCAAAGATCTGAGTGAATGATTTAGACTTATTCGACCATCCCTAACTAGGATCTTTTGGGGCTGGATTCTGTCAACCCGTATTAAAACCAACACCGTTCGCTGGCCTAAGTAGAGAATCCGAGAGCAAGCCAGGTATCGAGGAAGCAGATGACTTCTGATTTTGGCCTGATTGAACCCCTTCTATTGTCTCCAACTCATCAATCGACACACTCTTGCTCCGATCCAAATAGTTCCTAGCATATGGCGGCACATCTTACCTCGTAGAGACTTGTTTCTCCAACCTAGTGACTAGAACCTTCGAAGAACCATCGGGGATTTTTAGATCTACCATCTTCGAGATAGATTTCGCACTCAAGGTAAGAGAAACAGCTTCCTCATCCGCCGAAATTAAAGAATCAGCATGAACTCCATCTAGATCTACCAGTTACGCCTTTACTTTCTCCAGAAACTTCGGACTAGGCGGCACACAAACTAGGTCGCTCAATGAGTCTCGATCTTGAGAGACTTTCTTTTTATGTCCCATTTTTCCATAGATCAGCTATAGAAACCAGAAATAGGACAAAAATCAAACAAACGTGAGTGAATAGTGGAAGATTAGAGCATGGCTAGTCTCGATTGTACAGGGACTCTCGCCAACCTTCAAGTGCTACAGAAGAGAATGGGAGAAGTAGAGAGAGAGATGACCGCGACCTACCTTGTTTTAGTTTTATTATGTTCTCAACGAACAAGTATAATTAGTACGAGCCTTTGGTGATATTTATTTATCTAGTATAATTGTGATTTTCTCATCATCGTAAGTATATTTTAATATTTTTATATTAAGTATTATTGTGATATCTTTTATATATTTTATGTAGATTTTTTAAATTAATTTTATATGATGGGTTACACAATACCATTGTACTAAAGAATTTATATTTATAGACCTCTATTTATATAATGGGTAGTAAGCTTTGAAAATTAGTTTGTGAGATTAGTTGAAGACTACTAAGTAAGGGTTAGGGCTATTTGTTATTTAGACGGATATCTTTTGATTCAGATGTTAATGTATTCTATTACCCTTATGTATTTTCCTTTCACTATACTTTGTTACCACTAATAGTTGATTTTATTTACAATAGTATTAATTTGTGCTTTGGTTTTTTCTATTTTAGTTCTTATAATTGTATTATCAATTTAAGATGAGTAATATTTTTAGTCTTAATACTTGATATGAGAATGATACATGATCCAAACTTATACCAAGTATGGCAATAACACTCCACTTTTTTTTGTTATTGTTTTAACTTATGTAATGAATTCATTAAATGAAAATTTTCAATCCTAAAAATGGGGTGTTACAACAAGGAACTTCAACCCTATTTCTTTCTCCCTTATTTTGTTTCCAAGCATTAAGATATGTATTTGGCTACTCATGATACCCTTAAATTCATTTTGAAAGTTTTTTTTTCTTTTTTCTTTTTCTTTTTTTTTTGTGGCTTCATATGGCTTTTACTAAAAAGTTTAATGAAGTTTTACTCATCTTCTTTCAACTTACCATCAACTATATGTCCTTTGAGATAAGTTGCTAATTTATAATTATGCTTTGTATTATGGACATTTAAATGCCATACTCCATATTTTTCTTCAACCCCAAAAAGGTAAAAGGAACAATAATAGTTCTTTGAGCTTGTACTTCGTGAGCCTTTGGTGTTTAAAGGCTCAGCCCTCGTATAAGAATAGTTTATCTTAGATCTTATCCAAACTATACCTTTTCCATTGCCATATGATTTTATCAAACATTTTATAATTAAAAAATCATATTCCTATAACTTACGAACTCATTCTATGGGATCATCATGATTTGAAAAGACTTGGGTAATTGTAAAATCATTCGCAAAGTATTGTGTGTGTAATATAGTTAGGAGTAATGCGTTTCTTTTTTTAATTGTGGAATTTACTCTAGTTACTTACGATCGAGGACAAAACATAGACAAATTCATGGGCATTTCATCCAAACTAAAGAACATAGAAAGAAAATGACACGTCCTCAAAGAGACATATATTTTATGATGCAACTATAACAAATAGTCATGCCAACTAGCTTATGATGCAAATTTCTTTATTCTTAATGCATTTGTTTCAAACACACATGATGTTGAGCTTCCAAAAGGCATACGACCACCAGCATAAGAAAGTGATTGAGAGCTACAACTCCCAAAAAAATGCACATTACAACAATGTTTAAGGGATAAACTACTCTATCAATATACATATACCTAGTTGATAACATTGTCAAATTGTAGCTAGGAAAAAAAACCTAAGAAAATAGTACTTGAAGGATTCAATCATTCCAAAATTTAGACTAAGGATAGGAGAATGTTACATTTCCAAAAATTTTGAAGAAGCAAAACAAGTCTTTTACCATGTTACAACTACACCCCATGTATAGAAGGATGTACTTTTTGTTCCCAAATTTATTTTCTTAGATCTTCTATCATTTCCTACAAAATTTCTAGTCATCCTTTAGGCAATATAAATTTAGATCTAACAAATTAATAAGTTTAGTAACACACCTATTGTTTCATTGCTACATTTGATATTTGTACACAAATAGAAGAAATTATAGGTAGGAATCAAGTAAATATTGAGAAAAAAAAATATTCAATTTAAGAAATGGAAAAATGGACGACAAAATATTTATCTTGAGTGATGTATTTTTTCAATCTTAGCTTGAATATTCATTGATAAAGAGAGAGATATAGTAAGATAGCATTGGTCTAGTAGTGCTGGACACTTACTCCTTACTAACAAACCCAAATTCAATTAATATTCACTCCAAGACCTCTTAAAGAAAAAATTATTACAACAATTCAGACAACTGTTATATAAAAATTTGATTTCTTTCACTTATAAAAATTATTAGTTAAAAAGTCAAGTTTTCACTAACACATTCTTTGTAAATATGCATGGTCATCATATATGTTTACCGCACTCTTAAAGTACATCACCCGATCATATTAGACCGATGAAAGATTGACTGCAGCAATTAAAATAAACCTATTGCCTTAAAAGAGAAATATATTTCTTTAGCATTGCAAAAAGTTGAATGAGACATGAGGAAAGAGAATGATGCAATAGAAATACAATCTTTCCTCATGTATACATATGCAAATACAGTAACTTTTTGGTCAAAAATAATGAAGGGTATAAAGTAGTGGGGCATGTTCTATATAACATCGCCCTTAATAAATCAAACAAATAATTCTCAAATCATTTCAAATGATTGACGCAAAGGACAAAACGGCAGGTGCCAACGTGATCACTGAGTTAGAACTTGGAGGATGGAGATGGTAAGGTGGATTGGATGCTAGATGAGAGCAAAGCACAAATGCAGTGGACAGACACATGAAACGATACTCTGCATAAGCTCTCTTCAACCCATTTACACGTTCAGGTGCTAAAGATTTTTCCTTGAATATCAAAATGTCGGGAAAACGAAAGTGGTATTTCATATTAAACTAACAAAGGGACTCAATCACATTGGCGGAATATGCATGCCAAAATATTTACTGGTGGACGGCCATCTAAGGCCAGCTAAGAACAGCAACCAGGTTTTCTTGGTTGCATAACAGTTTGGCCGTCCTCACCTGGTAAAACCACCGTCCTTCCATTACTCAACGAGGATGGATCTGTTTTACTGATATCACTGGATTGCATGACCTTCCGGCTTAGAATGTTGTAGATCTCCTGAACCACGGTTTGAAATGCAGCAGAAACGTTAGAGGAATCCAGGGCTGAAGTCTCTATAAAGAACAAACCCTGTTCCTCTGCCAGTGACTTGCCTTCAGCTGTGCTCACCTCCCTTGCGTCCTTAAGATCTGACTTGTTACCCACGAGTATAGTGACTACATTCATGTCGGAATGAGCTGTAAATATAAACGCCATAACATGTTAGAACCCTCCCAATTGCAAATATAAGATACTTAAATTTGAAGAAAAGCTAGTAATTGTAAAAAAATTACATCAAATTTGAGGCACCAAAAGTGTAAAAATGTTTACTGTTAAACATATACAAGTTTTTTTTTTCATTAATTTTTTCAAAAAGTATTCATTAATAATAAAATTATTAGTAAAATTATATTTAATTAAATTTTATTATACCAGATTATTAATTGATATTTATAGATTGATATAAATTAAAAGTTAAATACTATAACGTATAAATAACTAGTGACGTAATTGATAAAAGTAATTGGGTGTTGTAAATTTAAGGTAATGGGATAAAGAATAGAAAATTAAATTTGAGATAATTTGATAAAAACACAAAAGATGAGATAAAAAATAATTAAAAAGTATAATTAAGTATCTCAAATTTTAGGTGGGGGTTTGGATGCTCTTTAGCTGAAATAAACTTCCTTAACCAAGTATTTCTTAAGATTTTGTCATTGATAGAACCGATCATAATTCTATCAAATGGGTTTTTTCAATTTGGTGCAAGGGAAGATTTAAGAAAGAATTTAAAATTTTCTCAGCCTAGGTCAATGAGCTCACCGAACCCAAGATCATATTCCAGCAAACCATCCGACAAAAAAGCAAGAAGAAAAATGAGAAAAAAAATTATTCAAGCAAACCATATGCCTTACAGTGCGGGAACAAGGAGGGAACAAAATAAAGGCTGAATGGGTTAAAGATTGTTCCATTCAGTCAAAGGCTTACTGTGAAGTTCATTGAGCCATCTGCCAATGCTCTCGAACGTCAGCCGTCTACTAATATCATACACCAAAAGGGCTCCAACAGCACCTCTGTAATACGCTGATGTAACAGCTCTAAACCGTTCCTGCCCTGCCGTATCCCAGATCTGTGCTTTAATTTCCTTTCCCTTGATTTCCATCTTTTGCGTTTGAAACTCTACTCCTATGGTTGATTTTGAATTAGGGTAAAACTCATCTCTAGCAAATCTTGACAGTAAATTTGACTTGCCAACCGCAGAATCACCAACTAAAACAATCTTAAAGAGGTAATCTTCCGTCTGCTCATCGTCTGAGTAAAATGCCATACTGCACTATCAAAACGATACTATACTCCATATGACATGATAGCTGTCGGGATCAAAAGTAGAATTAAGCCAGGAATCAATCAGATTCTTCCCTGAGAAAACAAAACTGCATAAGATTAAAATGAGAAAATGAAAGAATACAGAAAATGGCAAGAGGAAATCTTGAATTCCAGGTAAGGTTCAACAATAAATAGTCACGTTATTCCCTGAGAGAAAGGCATTTTGACTGGCATCAAATAGTAATATGTATGGTTCAGAAATTCCAAAAGGCTGGGATATTTTATATTGAAATGGAAATGTTTTCTGTTGCTGACAGGATGACTCGTTATCTGAGTTACCCATGAAGGAGCATCATCAATAGAAAAGGCATATGAATTAAGAACGCGCCAGTCACAAGAAGGTATCAGAATCTAAAAAGAACTCGTATGTCTGAAGCCATTTGTTCTACGACAGGAAGGGAAGGTATGAGATCTCTGGAACAACTTGCCAAGACAGAAGGCAGAACACATAAGCAGACACCTACAAAGAAATTCAAACTCTCAACCCTCCAAGTAAAAATGTTTCAGACACCGGAGAATCCATCACTACAGCCATGGTTCCCGATCATTCCGTCCTCTGAAGCTCTAATATACTCCTCAGTACATTTCTTCCGTATTATAACCAAACTCACTCAAAAGGGCGGAGGATTGGGTTTGCAAGTTTGCACGCTCTAAGGTTGAACAAAACTACTTTATGAGCTGCGAAGCAGATAAAGTTCACCTATATAACACATTTTATCACGCTTATGGCCAGAGATTTGCGAACATAGATCGTTTACTACTAATCAAATCACGATTGAACCCCCTACTCACCTTTTAACTCAGAACAGACTAGACACGTAAACACTACTATTGGTTATATACTCAAACAAAGTGCCATAGTTGCAACCGTTAAATGGTTAAACATGGCTCCACAATTTATCTACACAAAACGTCAACATTTATTCTTCGAATCATATCACAGGTAAGAGTTTCAACCAATACAAGGAAAACAATATATCACTATCAGAGTACGGCCGTGAATGATTAAAATGTCAAATTTCATACATGCAGCAAAAATACCACAACATAAACGATCAATTCGGTTTTTTTCAACCACTTAGTTGAGAAAACCCGATCAAAATTCGTATGATTTAACTAAATTAAAGAACAAGTGACATACCAGTTGTTTTGGAGTCTACAATGCGAACCCTTTTCACCAGAACTTCTCAGATTAATGACCCTATTCAAAAGATCACAAAAGCGGGAGCAAGTGATCAGATCAATGAGATATTAAGCACGAAGTTTTGTAGAAAAACATTGTACAACGAACAATGCGGACTGTAATGATTTTCAACGGGTCGTCCTCTGACAGATAGGGTTAGGTTTCGTACTTCGAGGACAGTACTGAGGTCTGGTCTGGGGAGAGGAAAAAAGAGGACAAGAAGGGACGGGACAGAGCAAGCAGACACTGTTACTGCAACAAGCGAACCGTAAGCACTACAGCTATCGCATTACATTGGGCCGCACTGTGACGATCGGGCCCAGTACCGATAGTTTGATCAGATTCGGCTTTCCGTGCTTCTATGACTTTTTACCCTTTCCCTTTCTTGTTGTTTTTTTAAGGGCTAAGGGCCTATGCTTGTACCACTTGAGCAAAACTTTCAATTTTTTTCTTCTTAATATTCAATTCAAAAATTATGGTATAGAATATATTATTTCAGGAAGTTATGTTTTAGCCGAATGTAGATTTATTTGGTTTAAAATAAGCAAATAAGTCAAATGTAAGTACAATTCCTATTTGATAATCTTACTTTCTTAGTTAATAAATAACTTCCTAATTAAATAATTTCATAAAAATTATAATTTCATTTACTTTATTTATTTATAACTCACACGTAATTATTAAAAATAAAAATAAATTAATTTCCTCTCCTACTTCCTCAATATAAACCAAACACATTGTTAAGTAATTATTTTTTTGATAATAAATTTTGAATTTTGGGAGAAGTGTAACTTCCTCATAAACTTATTATTAATGAACCAAACAAGACATATGTCATTAACGGGCAAAATAAGGGACATAACCTTGTTGCCATGCATAATATTTGTAAGGGCTTAAATCATAACTATTAGCTAAAGAAGAACTTTAACATATCATCTTTGAATCAGATTATTTAACAACATTTGACCTAATCAATAATTCTCTCAAAGAAGCTCTATGGCAACTTATAAATCTCATATCTAGATGTAGAGACATATTTCAATTACATCAAGACTTTATTATTACATATATATATATATATAAAGAAATGAATTCTCATGTTGATATTCTTGCTTGATTTGTTACGTACTTTGCCAAATGAGTTTACATCCTTTGTTGACGCCACTATATAAGCATGCTATTATAATTTATCATTTATTTTATCTTTGAAAGGGGGTCCAATATAATCTTGCACATCATATAACCTTGAATAATGAACCACATAAATGGCTACATGTTTTGAAAGATAATCACTAATAACAATTACTGAAAAAACTTTAGAATAGGTGAACAGGGCTTATAAAAAATGGTAATAGAAAGTTAAAATTTACTTAAAGGATTTATAGCAATTTAAGGGTTCAATGTACCCCTAAACCACTCTTCATTATTAGAGTGTGATTAATGATCAATATACTATAAGTATATAATATAACACTCTTATTAACCTCTCTAGTAATGATTTTTTATTTAGCTTAATTATCATCTCTTAGATTCAACAAGAATCTCTTGTAAGAATATTAGACGCATACAACATCTAGACATTATATTTTTTGAGATATGTGTGGTGTTTACATTATAGTTCTTACAAATATCAAATCTAGAAAGTGTAAAACAATTATTAGTGTAACCAAGCTAGATAATGCAAAAATTACAAGTGAGAAACCTCTCTAGCAAAGTGTGGAAAGGATCGAACACAATACATTGTTATTAGAAAAATATGATGTGAAAGTTAGTAGAAAATTGCTTGAGAATTGTTTGCAATAGTTAATAGTTTAATAGAGAGGCATTACTGTGATATCCCAAAATTTACAACTGAAAAATTTTGTTTATAGAGTTAAGTGCGGAAGCTAAAACAATAAAAACAAAAGGTGTTACCGCCACACTTGGTACAAGTCTGGTTTCCTCTACCATTCTAATACCAAGTGCTAAGGCTAAAATCATTAATCCGCTTAAATTAATATCATGATTACAGAAATCAGGATAGAGAGAACGTTAGATAAATACTGCTAATTAAAAATGACATTAGCAGTTTACGAAAATCGAGAGAGAAATTACAGGAGGACACGAGGGTCCAAATACAACCGGAATTAAGACAACAAAAGAAACACCGGATAGTCCTATGCTCCCAAATCCGAACTATCAGCATTTGACTGAGCTTAGAGGCTGACCTGCAAAGTCCACTGCCCATTGAATAGGCAGGGGCCCATGAAAATGAACTCTTCAATACTACGGTACTGAGCAACCCTTTATACTAAACTAATACGATAAATCAGCATGGAACACATGCAAGGTATACAATTAATATGGTATAAGATATATACATATAAATACGATGATTGATATACAATAATTACTCATATGTTCAAATTCCATCAAGGTCACGTACTACTCATTTTCATTCATTTGAAACAGCTGAACTTATTATTGAACATCTCAGAAATATTGTCTGAGTAATAATTAAAACCCAACTTCAGCATAATTCACGTCTCAGCCTAAATCCCAAACAATCACGTACATCACAGGTATAATTTACTAAGATTCATATCATCCCAGACATACTTATAGGTATAGTATAATAAATCCATAACGTCACAGGCAAACTTACAGATATAGCATAATAAATCCATAACGTCATAGGTAAGCTCACAGACATAAAACCAACAAAGATAGTCGCGAAGGCTGCTACCAAAACCACATGTAGGCACAAAGTCTACTATCAAAATCACAGAAAACCTCAGGTAGGCACGAAGGCTGCTACCGAAAACACAGAAAACTTTAGGTAGGTACAAAGGCTGCTACCAAAACCTCAGAAAACCTCAAGTAGGCACGAAGGCTACTACCGAAACCTCAGGTAGGCATGAAGGCTACTACCGAACTACAAGTGGGCACGAAGGCTACTTCCGAAACCTCAGGTAGGCATGAAGACTACTACCGAACAATCCAATAATCCGATAATCATTATTTCCATCAAATCATATCATTTCCATTTTTATTTACTTTCTCGAGGGGAGATCAATCAACCGGGAGACACAAAGGTACTCCAGTCATACTAGTGCAACAAGGCAACACAATATCCTACTAACTATAAACCCAAGGACGCAAAGGTACCCTGGTCGCACTGGTACACGAAGGTAACACAGTACCCTACCGACAAGGACACCTAATCCATAAGTATGCATACCCCATATTAGTCCGCAGAATAGAATAAAGTAAGATGTAGGGCCTGACTAGGGCACTAAGGCACACTAGCAAAAATCCATATCATCTGTGGGCTAAACCACATCCTTAGGGTAGCGACCCCTAGGAGCCACCATTCCCGATCTCGAGGTCTTTCACTTTAAGTATTAGTATTTTATTAAGGTTACCACGAAATCACATACAATACAGATAAATTCAATTCTCATACTTAACCGTTCTTACTCATTTCCAATCATTCGAGACAACAATAATCAACGTCAAGTTCGAAGCCAACATCAAAATACACTAAGGCCATTCTAGGCTCAATTATTCACATTTGGATACTTTAGGCCGAAAAAGACCAAAATACCCTCAAGACCAACATTTCTAGATTATCCTCTATTTAAATACAAATGCTATTTTAATTTATTAATTTGCTATGAAAAGGCTAAAACACCATAAATAAATTATGTCTTACGCGATTTAAATTATCAAATATGGCAAATGACATTTTGCCCTTGTACATAATTTTGCACATAAAAATCCTTTTTCACACCTTTAATCCATCAAAACACATATTCAAATATTCAACAACAGCTAATACATATTAGACATGATTTTCAAGACAAATACCATGATACACAAAAATTACTAAATTGCCCCTAGGGCACACATCCATAATAATTATTCTATAATTATTTCTAAGTATGCTCAACATATACATAACTATCATACAAATTATTTTTTCCATCAATAGAATCACTTTAACTCACACTTTCATACCCGGCATAATTTATATCATATAATATGCTCGTTTTATCTGTTTTCATAATAATAATAATTAACACATAATTATATCAAAATAAATCATACTTAACATATTTCATCCACCAAAAACCCTAATGTGCTATCACGCAATATTTATAATTTTAGTAAGGTATAACGGTTACCTGAATTCTAACAAAAACACAAAAATAGCGGTATCCTACTAAATTTATTGGATCTCGCTAATCAACCTTTCTTACCTAAAAATAATACCGAAATTATTGAATTAATATCTATCAGATAAAATAATAATTATAATATAAAAATATTCATTTTTCAAAAATTACTAAAATACCCTTACACTTAAAATGGGTACCAATATTATATATATATATATATATATATATATATATATATATGTATACTTTTTTTAAATACACACAACTCACCCTGCATGCGCAGCGTGAGCCATGCACGTGTGAAAAACGAAGGGTAGCAGGGGTTGCCCTACAGGGGTGGCTCGAGGAAGCAAGGAAAGGGAGAGGGTGGCAGAGGTGGTGGTCAGCAGAGTTGGTGGCTGGCCGGCAGTTGCTGGTGGTGCAGGTTGGCGACGAGATAGAGAGGGTAGTGGTGCAGGCAGGGTGGTTGGTACTGCACAAAAATGGTTGAGGGAGCTACGGGGTGGAGTTTGGCAGCAAAAAAAAATGGCTCAGTGGGTTGGGTTGGTTGGTGGTGATGGGCTGTAGGAGGTTACTTGGTCGAGGCAGGCAGGAGGGTGGTATGTTGGGGTTTCACGATTAGTGTGAGCTGGTGCTGCGGGGAAGGGTGCATGCAGGGGGCTATGGTTGCACGAAATGGTGGTGGTTGGGCTAGGAAAAATTTGAAACAACTAGAGAGAGAGGGAAGGGGTTGGGAGGTGATGGAGAGGAGAAGGTGGTGCTACAGCTGCGGGAAGGTAGGGTGGCAGCTGTTCGACTGTTACTCGAAATGAAGGAAGCTGGGAAAAGGTGTGCGGTGAGGGAGATGGTGCAACAGGCTGGGCGGTGCATGCACAGGCAAGAAGGGGAAAGGGCTTGGGGTGCAGGGTCGGGGGAGCTTGTTGGTTGTGCTGGTGGCGTTGGTTGCTGCGGGTTGTGGTGTTGTTACGGGACGAGAGGGAGGTATAGGGTTATGCGATGGGCATGCAGAGAGGGGTTGGTCGATGGTTGCGCTGGATGGGAAGGCTGTGGTGGTGCTGGGATGGAGGAAGCTACGGGTTGCGACGGAGGTGCTGTGCGGGCAGACGAAAATGGAGGGGAGATGGGATGGCAGGAAGAAGGTGGAGGGCTGCAGAGAGGGGGTGTTGCTGGGGAAGGCTGCGCCGAAATATGTATACATGGCTTTGTTTGGTTGGGGCTCGGAGAAGGATGTCGTGTGCGTGAGTGGTTGCTGGTTTGGGGGTTGTTTGGTCGAGGCTATGTTGGACGAGGAGTGTTACCAGGGTTGTTTGGCAATGGTTGGGACGGGAGCCTGGGGTTAGCCGAGAAAAAGAGGCAGCTGTTTGGTTGGTAGAGGGTTGAGTGTTATTTTTTTGGTCGAGCACAGGAAGAGAGGGGTAGAGTGCTACGATTATGTGCAGAGTATGCATGTGTAAGTATGGAGCGTGTAAGTGTGTATAAATGACAGATGGAATGGGGAGGTGATGGTAGAGTGTATATGTGTGTATAAAATGTACGAAGGGGACAAAAAAATATTTAAGAAAGATATTTGGGGTAATCGGGGAGTAGATTAATAATATAGGGTAAAAATTTATCTATTTAAATTTAGATTTAATTTAGATAAACTAAAAGATCAGATATAAAAATAGTTCGGGAAAAATTATTTGAATTTTGGTAAGTTTAAAAATAGTGGGAAAGAGTAAAATAATTGAGAATAATTTTTAGGAAATTATTTGTAGGTTACGGTTCAAAAGATTATTAATAAAATAATTTAAAATAAGATTTATGGGTAAAAATTAGGATTAATTTAAATAACCTAATCTCTATCAAAATTTTAACCTAATTAAATTTATACTTAAACCGTTGAAATAATATGAAAAATAATAACACTTTTAAGATTAAGCCCTCTAAAATAATAATTATAATTAATTATATGATTATTAATTTATAATTATGGTTTTGAAAAACGGGGTATTACAATTACTGAAACTAAAAAGTTATTTTCTCTCTTCAAAACTATGTGGTATTTATATCCCATTAATGTAATCTTCCATTGATAGGAATTTAATGTTCAAAGATGCACAAATAATGAGTAGAATTTTAAAGTTGAGAACATGTTTGTTAATGGACTTGCTCACTTGTGCAATCCTTTAAAAACATCAATTGATGGAATTCTTAGTTGGAGTTTGAAATTCAAGTATAAGAATTTAACTAATATAAGAAGTATGTCTAACTAAAAATGTCTTATGAAAAATCTAAATTTTAAAGCTTATAGGGAATTAATTAAAATGGCAATGTAAATGACTAGTTTCATGGGTCGGTCAACCAATGGAAAGAGTTATTCTATCATTTCTTAAATCCTAAGAAAACTTTAGATTCAAAATGAAAAATTTAA
This sequence comes from Tamarix chinensis, assembly GCA_030549775.1. Classification (NCBI taxonomy): domain Eukaryota; kingdom Viridiplantae; phylum Streptophyta; class Magnoliopsida; order Caryophyllales; family Tamaricaceae; genus Tamarix; species Tamarix chinensis. Next base: position 55,007,684 of record CM060177.1, on the reverse strand, counting down.
ACTTAGAGCTCATCAACTGGTAATTAAAAATAGTAAAAAACAATATGAACAAGTTAGTACAATCAGTCAGTCCTCATATAGGACATAAACATGCAAAGAGTTTAGTGAAATTTCTTTTCTTCTATCTTACAAACTAATAGATGTTATTTGTCGCCCAATAGATATAATCCATCAATGGTTTTGGAAACCGTATTAATGAACTTAAAATACTTGAAATTAGATGTACCCCATTAGCTAACCGATATGTTGTCATAGACATGCTAGATTAAACCCTAATGTGAGCTTGTGACTCGTATTTGGTGTGTAGAATAGCTTAGATTGGTGTGTGAAGTGTTTCGGAGAAATTTGAAGTAGAACTGTGAGCTGTTCTGGAAAGATGTGAATATTTTACATTTAAGAAATTATAATTTGGAAATATGATGAACAGGAAAGTTGTAGATCTTTCTGTTAGCTTTCCAACATATCAAGAATCAGCTCGATCGGAGGTCAGATGAAGAAGTTATGGCTGAAATACTGAAGATTATCAAAGCTGGAAATAAACACGGGGGGCCCGTGTTTTGGAAACACGATCCGTGTTTTTCCATCAGGAAAATATGTTCTGTTTTCCGGGAGAGGCCGAGAGATAGAAAATAAACACGGGGGTATCGTGTTTATTAATACGGTCCATTTTTTTTTGGGTTTTTCGCTCCGCCTCGGTTTTCGCTAATGACAGTTTCGTATAGTATAAATACCATGCGATTAGAACCCTAATTGAAGAGCGAACGCCGTCTTCTTCTCCTATTGAGTTCTATTGTAATTCCTTGATGAATTGAGTGATTTATGTGAGAATTTCTTTGATTCTTTGTAATCACAATTACTTCACATCAATAAGATCATCTATTTCCCCAATCTGTGTTCTTGAGTGTTATTCTCTTCTCAATTCTTGTGTGTTCTAATTGATTCTAATTAGATCTTATTTTTCCGAATTGGTATCGATCCACAACAAATTGGTATCAGAGCGTTGGGTTCGTATTCGGGATGTCTACAAGATTTGATATAGAGAAGTTTGATCGGTCTGTGAACTTCGGCTTATGGAAGTTGAAGATGAAGGCGATCCTGATTCAGAATGGATTGGAGAAGGCGTTACTCGGGATATCAAAGAAGCCCGATTCGATGACAGATGAGAAATTCGAGGAGATAGATCAAAAGGCCCTTTCCACCATACAATTGTGTTTGTATAATGAGGTCTTGCGTGAGGTGGCTAAAGAAACAACAGCGGCATCCTTATGGCTCAAGCTGGAGTCTCTATACATGACGAAGTCGGTGACGAATCGTCTGTTATTGAAGAGCAAGTTGCATGAGTTAAAATTAGGTAAGGGACAATCCCTTAAATCTCATCTTGATGAATTTGACTCTATAATTATGGATATGAGGAATATAGATGTTAAATTGGAGGATGAAGATCTTGCTATTACATTGTTGTGTTCTTTGCCTGCTGATTACAAACATTTTCGTGAGACCATACTGTATGGGAAGGATGAGGAGTTGGTTCTTGATGATGTCAAGACTGCCCTGCTACAACGGGAACTGATTGAAAATCAGTTGACTGGAGGTGGTTCTGGTGACTCACATAGTGAGGGACTTGTAGCTAGGGGCAGAACTCAGGAACGGGGTTCTGGTGATAAGAAGAAGAAGTATAGGTCGAAGTCGAGGAATAATAGATCCAAGAATGTCATGTGCTATGGATGTCACAAGAAGGGTCATATCAAGAAGTTTTCTCCTAATAGGATATCTGGAGATAAACCTGGTGAATCATCTGGCACAAAGGATGATGCTGCTATAGCTCAATATGATAGAGATGGTAGTGTGTTAACTGTCACTGATAGTCAGACCAAGATAATGGACAGGTGGATCTTGGACTCTGGATGCTTTTACCATATTTTTCCCAACAGGAACTGGTTCCAGACTTACGAGACGACTCGAGGTGGAGTAGTTCTGATGGGTAATGATGCTGCATGCAAAGTTGCTGGGATTGGGACAGTGAAGGTGAAGATGCATGATGGTGTGGTCAGAACACTGTCTAATGTTCGACATGTCCCTGAGATGACCAAGAACTTGATTTCATTGAGTTCTTTGGATTGTAATGGATATCGTTGTGTGATCGAGGATGGCACGATGAGGATTACTAGAGGGGCTCTTGTTGCAATGAAAGGCAAGAGGATCGGGACACTGTATGAGCTTGTTGGTTCCACTGTTGAGGGAGCAGCTGCGGTAACATCATCGAGTATGTCTGACTCGGATGTTACTAGACTTTGGCATATGCGACTTGGACACATGAGTGTCAAAGGCTTGACTGAACTCTCCAAGAAAGGGTTGTTGGATGGAAAGAGTACAGGTACTATGGATTTCTGTGAGCACTGTGTGTTTGGCAAGCAGAAGCGGGTTAGTTTTTCAAAGGCTATACATAGTACAAAGGGGCCTCTGGATTATGTTCACTCTGATTTGTGGGGTCCTGCAAGGGTGGTTTCCAAGGGTGGTTCGCGATACCTACTGACATTTATTGATGACTTCTCTAGGAAGGTATGGACTTATTTTATTAAAAATAAGAATGATGTCTTTGAAGTTTTCAAGCATTGGAAGACTTTATTAGAGAAGCAGACTGGGAGACAAGTGAAGTGTCTCAGGACAGATAATGGCCTTGAGTTTGTGGAACGTAGTTTCACTGAGTACTGTGAGGACCATGGTATTGCTAGGCATCGCACTTGTGTTGGAAGACCACAACAGAATGGGGTTGCTGAGAGGATGAATAGGACCCTATTAGAGAAGGCTCGATGTATGTTGTCACAAGCTGGATTAGGTAAGGAGTTTTGGGCTGAGGCAGTTCACATGGCGGCATTCCTGGTGAACAGGTCACCAAATCGTTCCATTGATTTGAAGACACCTGAGGAGGTATGGTCTGGCAAACCAGCTGATTATTCTGATTTGCATATTTTTGGATGTCCTGCCTATGCTTATGTGAATGATGGAAAGCTCGAGCCTAGAGCCAATAAGTGTATCTTTCTTGGCTATACATCCGGTGTGAAGGGTTACAGGTTATGGGATCCAGCTGCATCCAAGTTTTTGACAAGCAGGGATGTTACCTTCAATGAGTTCGTATTCCTCCAAAAGTCTGAGTCTTCTTCTGATAGATTATCTGAAGAGGTGGAGCAGAAGAATCTGCATGGTGTTATGGATAAGGTGGAGGTAGAGGTTGATTTGGATCAGTCAGACCCTTCTAGTATGAGACCCACTATTCCTGAAGTGGGTGGATCCAGGCAGCAGGTGGAGCAAAGGGGCGTTGCTCCTGGTAGACCACGGAGGGTTGTGAAGCCTCCTGTGAGGTATGGCTTTGAGGAGTTAGCAGGTTATGCTTTGGCTAGTGCTGAGACTGTCGTTGATGTACAGGAGCCGGTGTCATACTCAGATGCCATTGTTAGTGCTGATTCTGCTCAGTGGTGTGCTGCTATGGAGGAGGAGATGCAGTCTCTGTGGAAGAATCAGACATGGGAACTTGTGAAGGCACCCAGGAAGAAGAAAATAGTTGATTGCAAGTGGGTGTACAAGTTCAAACAGGGAATTCCAGGTGTTGAGGGACCGAGGTACAAGGCTCGTTTAGTTGCACGTGGGTTTAGTCAGATACCTAGTGTAGACTATAACGAGGTATTTCCCCCTGTTGTCAGGCATACTTCTATTCGTACTTTGCTTGCGCTTGTGGCTATGCAGGATATGGAGTTAGAGCAATTGGATGTCAAAACAGCTTTTCTGCATGGTGAGCTCGAGGAGGAGATCTATATGCGCCAACCAGATGGCTTTGTTGTTGAAGGCAAGCATGATCATGTGTGCTTATTGAAGAAGTCACTATATGGTCTGAAGCAGTCGCCTAGACAATGGTATAAGAGGTTTGATCAGTTTATGATTGAGCATGGGTTCTCCAGGAGTGAGTACGATGGATGTGTATACTTGAAGCAGGTTGGTGATGGTTCTCTGGTGTATCTTTTGTTGTATGTCGATGACATGCTTGTTGCAGCAAAAGATCTGTCTGAAGTTAACAAGGTGAAAACAATGCTGAAGACTGAGTTTGAGATGAAGGATATGGGAGCTGCGAAGAAGATCTTTGGCATGGAGATCATTCGAGAACGCAGACAGAAGCGTCTTTACTTGTCACAAGAGCAATATGTGAACAAGGTGTTGGAGAGGTTTCATATGATTGATGCCAAGCCGGTTAGTACTCCCTTGGCTACTCACTTCAGATTGTCTGCTTTAGATTGCCCCAAATCTAAAGATGAGGAGGAGTTTATGGCCACAGTTCCCTACTCTAATGCTGTGGGATGCATGATGTACGCTATGGTTTGTACCAGGCCGGATATTGCTCAAGCTGTGAGTGTTGTGAGCAGATATATGGCGAATCCTGGGAAGGCTCACTGGCAAGCAGTGAAGTGGATTCTGAGGTACTTGAAGGGTACTGCATCATCTTGTTTGGAGTATGGGAGGTCAACTGATGCGTTGACTGGGTTCATTGACTCTGATTATGGTGGAGATCTTGATAATAGGAGATCCACTGGAGGTTATGTGTTTTGTCTTGGTGGTTCGGCAATTAGCTGGAGGTCATCTTTGCAAGATGTGACTGCGTTGTCCACTACTGAGGCTGAGTATATGGATATGACGGAAGCTTTTCAAGAAGCTTCGTGGCTGGGTGGTTTCGTTCGTGAGCTTGGATTTGGTCATGGTGCTCCCGTTGTTCGTAGCGATAGCCAGAGTGCTATTTGTTTGGAAAAGAATCAGAATTCTTTCCATCGTCGGACGAAGCACATTGATATCAGGTACCACTTCATCCGAGGTACTATTGCTGCAGGCAAGGTTGTGTTGGAGAAGGTGGCTACTGCTGAGAATCCAGCAGATATGCTAACGAAGCCATTGACAGTGAGCAAGTTCGAGCATTGCTCGGACTTGGTTGGTGTTTGTGTACCATGAGGGCCTTTTGGGGCCCAGGGGTTTTTTACAGATGGTCTTTTGTGTTCCTGGTGCTAGCTACTTTAAATATGTCATCAAGATGGAGAATTGTGAGCTTGTGACTCGTATTTGGTGTGTAGAATAGCTTGGATTGGTGTGTGAAGTGTTTCGGAGAAATTTGAAGTAGAATTGTGAGCTGTTCTGGAAAGATGTGAATATTTTACATTTAAGAAATTATAATTTGGAAATATGATGAACAAGAAAGTTGTAGATCTTTCTGTTAGCTTTCCAAAATATCAAGAATCAGCTCGATCGGAGGTCAGATGAAGAAGTTATGGCTGAAATACTGAAGATTGTCAAAGCTGGAAATAAACACGGGGGGCCCGTGTTTTGGAAACACGATCCGTGTTTTTCCATCAGGAAAATATGTTCTGTTTTCCGGGAGAGGCCGAGAGATAGAAAATAAACACGGGGGTATCATTTTTATTAATACGGTCCGTGTTTTTTCGGGTTTTTCGCTCCGCCTCGGTTTTCGCTAATGACAGTTTCGTATAGTATAAATACCATGCGATTAGAACCCTAATCAAAGAGCGAACGCCGTCTTCTTCTCCTATTGAGTTCTATTGTAATTCCTTGATGAATTGAGTGATTTATGTGAGAATTTCTTTGATTCTTTGTAATCACAATTACTTCACATCAATAAGATCATCTATTTCCCCAATCTGTGCTCTTGAGTGTTATTCTCTTCTCAATTCTTGTGTGTTCTAATTGATTCTAATTAGATCTTATTTTTCCGAATTGGTATCGATCCACAACAACTGGTAATTAAAAATAGTAAAAAACAATATGAACAAGTTAGTACAATCAGTCAGTCCTCATATAGGACATAAACATGCAAAGAGTTTAGTGAAATTTCTTTTCTTCTATCTTACAAACTAATAGATGTTATTTGTCGCCCAATAGATATAATCCATCAATGGTTTTGGAAACCATATTAATGAACTTAAAATACTTGAAATTAGATGTACCCCATTAGCTAACCGATATGTTGTCATAGACATGCTAGATTAAACTCTAAACATATACATAAATAATAAGTAGTGAGTAGGAGTTGATTTCACAAAAACTGTAATCTAGTTTTTATATTTCTATTATTATATAAATTTCCTTGCTTATCAAATTAGGAAAACTAATAACTAATAATAAAAACTAACAATTAACATAGTAACTAACTAGCAATAATGGGATAATGAGAACCAGAAGACATATTTAATATAAGGATATCAATCGAATAAAATAGTTATGAAGTATTTCCAATGTCAACCTAATGAATCTTGCATGCATCCGCTTCCTAGTATCCCCTTATATAAATAAACCAAGGTCTACTTCTTATTTATTTTTAACTAATTAATAACCTAGGATAAGATCTCTAGATATAATTAGTGGTAGTATTAATGATTAGAGAGAAGCTAAGTAGAGCCATTATAACATGCTTGAATTATGTTATTCTAAAGATTAATAAATATAAATTAAATTAATATATTTTTTTAGAAATTAACTAACCTGTTTGCTACAAATCATAAGTATAAGTTAACAATTATAAATTAACTAACTATTCTAGCATCGATTACTACTCAAATTAACTAGGTGACTAATCTAGAAAATAATGTCATAATCCTAGATCAGTGACCATTAAACTCAATTTATTAATCTAACAATACACAAACAATTAAACCAAATTCACATATTACCATTAAATATCATATAACCATCAATTATCCTCCTACCCTATATTAACCTAGACTAGAATATTAATAAAATAAAAAAAGATAAAAGTAGATTTTAAACACATAAAAATCATAACTTTAATAAACATGGTGAAACAAAGTAGCAAAGTTTAAATTAAACTAAACTAAATAACAAACTTAATTAATTAAACTAATAGCATGAATTATATTAAACATGATAAAAAGTACAAAATAAATAAATGAAACAAAGGAAAGAATGAACTTAGGATATCGTAGGACTACAAATACCATATGATCTCCAATCCTTCAATTATTACAATTAACTAACTAAATCTAACAAAATAACCCTAATGGTTTAGAAATAATGAAAATGAAGTCGAAGTTCTAATAGTGGTGTTGTTCAATGATATATTCAACCTAACATATGTTATATATATAGATTGAATGACATACAAAAAAATCTAAAATATGGTATTAATATTATTTGTATTGGTAAATACGGGGTACGCATATTTTTTCTCTAACATTATGCATGCAAGATGAATTAATAGAGCACGTGGGAGGAAAACTAAGGAAATATGGGTCCCTATACTTCCTAGATACCCATCATCGTCTCTTGATTTTTCCTCACATGGATTCTCTTTTAGGGTCTTCGATGATAGTACATCCAAATTTTTATGAATCTAAGCTTACTTCTCATATTATATTTCTTTTCTTTAATTATCACCCCAAATTACCTTGATTTTATCTCGTTCTACAAAACTAAGAAAATAGAGAAATTTCAACAATAAAAGGTTAAATTATCATGATAAATATAGAAAGTTGGGTCAAGATATATCAAAGAATTCTATAAAATATGCACCTACTAAATATAAAATACCCAAAACCCTAATTTAGAGAATTATGGTAAATGTAATTATTTATTAGGAAAATTAATTAAATAAATTATTTTATTAAAATAAGAGAAAATTAAATAAGGTAAAATCAAGAGGAAATTAATAAATAATTTAATTGAGAAAAATTAGAGTGTTTTTCTAATTAAAATGGAATTTAGGAAAAGTCTTTGAAAATCCTAAATTACCCTAAAAAGGAAATTTAACTATTATTTTATTAAAATATTATTATTTTTAAATATACCAAAATACTAAAATATTTTAAATACCCCAACCTACCTATTTTTCTTTTTTCCTTTTTTTTCCTTTTTCCCTTTTTTTTCTTTTTTCCCTCTCTTTTCTTATCTTTCCTTCCTCTCCTTTCTCTTTTTCTTTCTTTCCTCTTCTTTCCCCGATTTGGGCCAGCCCACCTTGCAGCCCAGACCTCCCCTTCCTCCCACTTGGCCTAGGTGAAATGCCCCAAAAATATTTATTTTAAGAAATATAATTAAATAAGGATTTATTAGGGAATTGATTAAATTAATTATTTTTATTTGAAATGGGAAGGATTTATTTAGGGCAAATTAATAAGGAATTTATAAATATTTTTATAAGGGAAAATTTGGTATTTTTGTTAATTAAAAAGGAACTTAGGAAAAATCTTTTAAAAACCCTAAATTAGCCAAAAAGGAAATTTAATATTATTTTATTTAAATATTTTTATTTTAAATACCAAAAATATTCTAATTAATTTATTTGACCCCAATCTACTTAAATTTTCCTTTTCCCTTTTTCTTTCTCCTTCTTCCTTTTTCTTTTCTTTATTTTTTCCTTATTTCCGCCGATTGGGCCTGTCGCGGCCCAATCCTTCCTTTTTCCTTCCTCTCTTCTGTGGCCCATCACCATTCTTTTCTTTCTTTCCTTCGCTAGCTGAAATGCTACGCTTTGTATCTTTTTCTCCTTGGAATGCCGCGTTCCATTTAAAATCTTATAACGGTTGCTAACCGGCCCGGTTCTTCTTCTTTTCTTTTTCTTTCTTCTTTCATCGGCCGCCCGGTTCACCTCCTTCCTCCTCCGCTGTTGACCTGCACCTTCGAAAATGGCGTCGTCGGCCACGCTTGACTTGACCGGCAGTTTCCCCTCTCTTTCTCTTCCCCTTGACTCATAGTTCAGCATGATCTAACCCGTTTTCCTTTTCTCCCACTCAAAGTCTTCCTTTTCCTTCGCGAAACGTTGAACACAACCTAAAATTACGCCGGCCAATTAATGTTGTCGGCAACCCCAAACCTTACCTGCATTATCCTCCTGCCGACCCCCAGAACCCTACCATTCCCTCTAAAATTTATAAATACCCTTTGGTTGTGTGTTTTCAAAACTTTTTCTCCGAAACCCTAAGAGCCTACCCTATGCACCACCGCAACTTCACACGACCCTTCCTCCGTCGTTAGCCAACTATGCCACCATCTCTACCCACCAAAGTCTTCCCTGCACCGCCCTCTAACTAATTGAGACACCCATCTCCCTCGATTCTTCTCGCACGAGACACCATAGTCGTACGAAGTTCCCTACCCATCAAACCAAAATTTTACACTCTCAACCCCTCAAGCCACCGTTCGCCACCACATCCGCCACTTCTACTGCCTTCTGTACCACCCAAAAGTTGCTACTAATCCTCCTCCACCTAGCCATAACCTTCTTTTCTCCTTTCTCCTTCTCCTCCCCTCTTTTTCTTCTTCTCTTCCTTTCGGTTGCCACCTCTACCGCCGTGCGCCGCTGCCACTTGCCATGCCACCACCCTCACTTTACTCCTCTCAGCCTAGGCTACTACCAACACCTCAACCTCTACCCTTATTCTCCATCTATTCTTCTCAAACCCCAACTTTCCCCCTTTTAACCCTCTTTTTCGGCCACCGCCGTCGTCGTTGTGCACCACCGTCGGTGCCACCCATCCCCGCCAACTCAAGGTGAAACCCTAGACCCTCTCAACCCTTTTCCCTTATTTATTTAAGTTTATTCTAATTTATTCCAAATTTTATCATTTATTCGATTATTAATATTATTATTATCATTATTATTATTGCTATTGGATGTAATATTAATGTTATATTTTCTTGGCAAGGTCAAGAGTAGTTAAAAACTATTTCAGTGGTTAGTTTTGAATTTTAGGTATTACTAGTATAATTATAAGTTTTATTATCATTATTAATAATAATAATATTATTAGTATTATTAATTATTATTATTATTATTATTATTATTCATCTAAGGAGGGCCGAGGCCTATTTTATTTTAATGGAGTGCATACTCCTATATTTATTATTAATATTACTATTTCTATTATTATTATTATTATTATTATTATTATTATCTTTATTATTTTTAATATTATTATAAGTAATATGTGTTATTTATATTATTATTACTATTATTAAATAGTACCTTCATTATTTGGAGGTGGGGATGAAAACACTACCTTGTTTTATTTAGGCTTAAGTTATTATTATTATTATTAGTATTAGTATTTTTTTATTACTATTATCATTAGTAGCATTATTCTAGTGGAGGGTAGAAACCCTTACATCACCATTCGTCTTAAATTACATTAATATTATTATTAGTATTTTTAGTAGTATTTCATATAGTTAATTTTAGTATAGTTTATTTTAATTAAAAACCTAGTCTTAGGGTAAGTTAGTAAATAATAGTATTTTTAGGAGGGAACCTAATTTTAGTTTTTCCCTCATAATAGGTGAGCCCAGTCAAAGCCCTCCAGAGGTATAGGAGCATGATCCAAGACCGGTGACACTTTAGGTAAGGGAGTACTAAGGTCGTTTGTGTATTATATGCTTTATATGCCATGCATGCCATGTGATGTGAATTATAATGTATTTTATATGGATTTGTATAACTGTTATATATGCAGCATTATATGGAGTTGAGGTAAGATCGTACATTAATTTGTGGCACTTGTATTATGTGTATGGGTGTGTTATTATTATGGTATAATATGGCCCATAAGACATGCATGGTGTTAGGGTTTTACATGGAGTTGTGGATTGCATGGTGTTAGGGTTTTGCATGGTGTTAGGGTTTTGCATGGAGTTGTGGGTTGCATGGTGTTAGGGTTTTGCATGGTGGTGTTAGGGTTTGCATGGTGGTGTTAGGGTTTGCATGGTGGTGATAGGATTTGTATGGTGGAGTTAGGGTTTTGCATGGGGGAATTAATGATTGATGGGAGTTAGGGTTTTGCATGGGGGATAATGATTGCATGGGAGTTAGGGTTTGCATAGGACTTAATGTTTGCATGGGAGTTAGGGTTTGTTATAGTTACCACATTTGGTGTGGTTAACTAGGGTTAGAGGATGAGAATAGTAGAAGTCAATCATGCATGTCTGGGTGAAAGATCCTAAATAAGATACTTAAAATATTAATCATGTAAAGTGGAAGATATTGAGCGGGGCCCAGACTAATCCACCGGCATAATAGCGGCCAAGTACTACGATATCCTAGAGACCGATCCACCGGTGTATAATAGTGGTAAGGTATGTTACCCTAGGCGACCGCTCCACTGGCTATAATAGTGGGGGATCCTGAGCTCAATAAAACTAAACCCTACAATTTGCTAATATGTAAAAGACACTAACACGTATAGTGGAACACTGTACGAGAAGGGGCCAGACCAATCCACCGGCATAGAATAGTGGTAGGGTATGTTACCCTAGTGATCGATCCACCGGCTAAAATAGTGGCCAAGTACTAGAGTACCCTGGAGATTGATCCACCGGCTAAAATAGTGGGGTTCTCATACTCGTGTGGATTTGATAAAGAATATGCTGTAAATCGAATTCTGATAAATGATTAATTAAATAATTAATCTGGACTTTTTGAGCCTTTACGTGTGGGCTTGATCATTTATAAGCTGTATAATTTTATGTATGACCTTATGTATTATATGTGTGATTTTGAAAGTGTAAGTTGGATATTATCTTGCATGATTTTATGTGCTTATACGTTGGCCTTAGTGCTCGGTTACCTTACTCAGTTCGTAGTGTACTGATCAACCTTTTTATGGGTGCTGCTCATTCCCACAAGAAGAAGGCTTGTCTGACTTGTTGTAGGTAGGCGATGCTTTCTATGATGCCATTGATGTCTATGGGACATCAGGTGGGGCTGACTGATTATTGGGATGGATTCAAGTCCTAGGAGAGGCGTGGCCGGTTTTTCCGTTTCAAGTTTATTAATCCTTTTCTCTTTTAACTATTTTTGAATTTCTAGAAACAATATTAATATTATAGCTTTCTCCCTTCTCTGAATAACTATCTCTCGTGTTTTGGATTATGTAAAAATGTACGCATACTCTGATTTTCGTATTTATGAACATTGGATTATTTAATAATGTTGTGAGTAGTTTTCTTAGCCTTAGCACTTGTTATTCGAACGGTAGGAGTGAACCGGTCTGGTACTAAGTGTGGCGGTAGCATCCCCAGAATTTACAGATTTTAATTTAAAAGTCTTTTAAAAAAATGTGAGTAAATTTTGGGGTGTTACACTAGGCCCACCACCCACTCCTTCTCCCCCTTGCTAGTCAATCGGCCCAGTACATCTCCTTTCTTTTTTATTTCCTTTTCTCCCTGGACCAACTGGTCACCCCTTTTCTTCTTCCTTTCTCCTTACCCCCCAACCCTCTCTCTCCCTGATGCCAGCCTCTCCATTTCCCCACACAGGCCCCCAGCCTCTACGCCACCACGTGCTAGCCTACCGCCCCTATCCTCTACCCCATCACTCCCTCTCTCTCCTCCACCCAATCACAATCTCTCTCTTTCGTCATGCATGTATCTCTCCTCCCTTTCCCCTTTCCCGAGCAACTAGCCCCTATAAAAACGTAAGGCTGCAACAATTGCGTGCCGCCGGCCGGTGACCTGCATGCGTGCCGTTGACCTTCCCTCTTCCCCCTATTATTCCCCGTCATCCATAGCTTATAAATACCCCTCAACTAACCCCATTCAACTCTTTTTTCTCTCAACCCAAAAATCTACACCTTTTGTTACTATCACCAGTTCAGCCACTTGTTGCACTATTATCGTCTAACACCATTACCCAAACCACCACCCAAATTATTCCCTACGCCGCCCTCCACCGAGCCACACCCCTCACCACCCTCAATCCTCCCTGCACAAGCCGCCTTGGCTACACAAAGTTGGCCATTCAACCAACCTACCCAGCCACCGCTACCCTTTGTGCCACTGTCCACCGCCACTCCTGCTACAACCACCACTCCCCTACCTCCCTCTCTTCCTCCCTTCCTCCCTCCCCACCACTCTTGGCCACCACACCACTGTCGCTTGTGCCACCACCTTCGATCGCGCCACCTCCACTAGTCTAACTCTATCCACCTAAGCATCCTCCACCACCTCATGTTCCCCTATCATTCCCCCTTTCCTACCCTAAACACCGAAATTTTCTCCCTTTCTTCCTCTTTCCTCGTTGCTGCCGTAGCCACCGTGCACCGCTGCCGGTCTCGCTAGTCACCACCAACCCTAGGTGGTACCCTAACCCCTCTCAATCCTTAAACCCTAATTATGCAAACATTATCCTTTTTATTTGTATTTATATTATTATTATTATTACTATTCTTATTATTGTGTTATCATCATCATCATCATCATCATCATCATCATCATCATCATCATTATTATTATTATTATTATTATTATTATTATTATTATTATTTATAGCTTCAAGATATTAATTTTATTATAATTATGAAAGGTCAAATTCCTATTTTTATTATTTTTTCGATTATCATTATTTTATTATCATTATTTTTAGTATAATAATTATTATTACTATTACTATTACTACTATTATTATTATTATTAATATTAATGCTAACTTTGGCATATTATCACTTTTATTGTTATTATAAATATTCAAACTCTATTATTATTATATACTATTCGAATATTACTATTATTAGTATTATTCTTAACACTTTTATTATTCTTATTTTTTACTATAGTTATTATTGTTGTTATTATTATTATTATTATTATTATTATTATTATTATTATTATTATTATTATTATATCATGACTATTATTTTTACCATTATTATTACTAAATGTAGCCTTAGGATATTTATCCCATTATTATTTAAATAAGTTGAACCCTATTTTAATAAATATTATGATTACCCTTATTTATATCACCATTAATATCATTTTTACTTTTATTATTAATAGTATTATTATTAGTGCTAGCCTTAGTATATTACTATTATTACTTTTTTGTAAAAAAATTCGAAACCTTACCCATATAAATATCATTATTTTGAATATTATTATTATTATTAGTATTATCCTTAGCAATATTATTATTTTTGGTTAATATTACTATTATTATATTATTACTTTTATTACTAACCTTATGATTAGCCTTAACCTTAATAATACTAAGGTTTCTATTAATATGAGTATTATTATTATTATTACTACTATTTGTACTACAACTTGTATTATTACTATTATTAGAAGTAATGAAGTTATTTGCTTTAATAATATAAATATGGCTATAAATACTTATCATGAACCTATTTTGACTATTAATAACCTAGTAGGAGAACTTGAGAATAAAAATCCTATTTTCACTTATAAAGTTTCTTTTAATAATAGTAATCCTAATATTAGAGTAAAGTAGGAAATAATAGTATTTTTGGTAGGAGGGAAATTAATTCTTAATTTTTTCCTTTTATAGGTGAACCCAATCAAAACCCTAAGGAGGCGTAGGAGTGTGCTCCAAGATCGGTGTCGTGTTAGGTAAAGATGTAGCTAAGGTCCCTATGTGTGTTATGTGTCTTGTATGCCTTGTATGCTATGTACTATGTTATGTTGCTTGTTTTATGATTATGATTATAACTGTTTTATGTGTGGCATAGATTGGAGTTGAGGTATGCTCATGCGTTTTCCTATGGCATGTATATAATATGTATATGTTGTGATTACGGTATAATGTGATGTGACCCTTTTAGGACATGCATGATAGGATATTTAATGTAATGATATAGAGTGCGAGGATGAAAAAGAAAAATGGAGAAGTAAGTTGACCAAGGGATATGGGATTGACCTAAATACCTCATGATCTATGAAGGGGAAAATAAAAAGGGGATCTTGAATGACATAAAAGAGTGGGTGAACTTTGCATGGGAATTCTAGGGTTTTACGTGGAAACTTCAAGGGTTTGCATGGGGAGGATGGAGTTTGTGTGGGGATGATTTTTATATGTGAAAAGTTATCTTAGGATGTAAGTAGGGTAAAGGAAGAGTTGTTTGGGTGATTGGAGGCTTTGGGTGAAAATTAGTACATGGGCTAGTATAAGGGTGCACAAGAGACCTGGCTAGGGTTTGGGAGGAAAACCCTAATTTGAGATGGTTGGGAAAGTAAAAAGAATTGAGGCTGAGTGGATTATGAGATGAGGATGGAGGAATGTCATGTGTAGGGTGAGTATGGGTATCACGAGAAAGCAAGAGTGGAAGGTGAGAAATGGAGGGGTGACATGTGGAAAGAAGGATGCTAAGGTTTGGTGTGGCCACCTAGGGTTTTGTGGTCACGTGTGTATTAGGAGGATTAAAGTGAAATGATGAGGGTTAAATCTAAGGGATGTGATGTGTGGGGTGTTAAAACAACCTTGGTTGTGTGAGGTAGAGGAGGATGGACCATATAGGCCTAAATTAGGATTTTTGGAGAAAACCCTTGGGTAAGGCATTGAGTAGACTTGGAGGTGTAAAGTAGTGGGCCTTGACCCACACAATTAGGAGTTGGGCCCCCAATGTGAGTAATTGGAATAAGGAAAGGATGTTGGGGCGTGTTAGGAGGTGCAGAAGTCTTAAGATATGGGACAGGCCCTCCTGGGAGGGTAAGTGTAGATGGAGGGTAATATGCATGTCTAGGGTGAAGCTTGTTGAATAAGACATAGTAAGACACTAATCATTTAAAGTGGAATACTTTTGAGCTAGGCCTAGACCGGTCCACCTGTGAATAATAGTGACTATGTGCCGGGGTGCCTTGGAGACTGATCCACCGGTAATCATAGTGGTCAGGAGCATTCTACCTTGTATGTTTTTGGTCCATCGGCTATAATAGTGGGGGATTCCGTACTCAACAAACCAAACATAATTATGATAAGGCATGGGAAAGATACTAAGTACTTATAGTAAAACACCATGAGAGTCGGGCCAGACCGGTCCACCGGCAAATAATTGTCGCCAGGACCACTTTGCCTTAGAGACCAATCCAATGACAATAATAGTGGTCAGGAGAGTTATGCCTTGTATGTTTTTCGTCCACTAGCTACAATAGTGGGTCTCCCACACTATCATGGATTGATAATAAGTATGATGTAAAATGAGTTTGATTAGAGAATAAATAATCAGTTTATCTGGACTATAGCTTGGCCTTTATCTATCTGTAATATGGTATCTTGTCTATATGATCATGTTTGTGTTATGTACCTTTGTGTATTATCCTTAGATGCATGTTTACCTTACTCAGTACGTAGCGTAATGACCACCCGTTTCATGGGTGCTGCTCATTCCCACGAGCAGAAGGCCCCTATGAGTTTGTACAGGTTGGCGATATTGTTTTCGATGCCTTCGATGCCTACGAGGCATCGGGCAGGGATGAGAGTTAAGCATGAACTTAGCCTGGGGATTGAGAGCGCCGTGGTGGGATTTACTTTTTATGTTCTTTTATGTTGTACTAGTTTAGTCAGACTTGATTTTTATCGTATTGTAACCTTTATTTCTTTTGAGAAGTTTTAATTATGTACTCTAGATTGTAAACTCTTTTCCGCGTACTTTAATTTCTGTCTTATGAATGTTTCAATGCTTTTATGAAGCCTTATATCATTGAAATTCACAAGTTTTGATTTACTTGCTTCCGTTGAACCTTCTAATAAAATAAAATTTTTCAATAGTAAATTTTGGGGGTGTTATAAAATACCCCTTTGCTTGAACCGTTGCTTTATCTCAAGCAACACAACTAAAAAAGGTATGAGAAGTCCTAATTATCAGGTAACACATGATCCCCCCTTCCAATAAACAATAAGAGAAAAAATGATAATTAACATGCCAAATGTACACATTTCATCGTGACTCAAAATAATAAATAGTAAACATGTAGAAAATAATTTTCAACTCATTTGAGTTTGCATAAATCACAACTAAGTCACCATCCCAATCCAATTTTTAATTCATCAATGTTAACAAATATAAAGAATTAAGCCAATAGATTCTCACTCTAGGCATGTGGAAGCACTTTACTCTCATGTGTCTCAAATTTGTGTTTACTCTAAAAAATTCTACCGATGATAATGATCAACTATAGGCTTATCAATATTATCTATTCACCACTAATTAATATCTAATGCTTATAAAATCAACAGGTCTTTTATTTGGTTGTAAAGGGGATATGGTCAAAGGTAGGGTAAATTCTAGGATTGTGGTGCAATGTCTATTACTAGTGAAGCACAAAAGTTTCACAATTTCAACTCTTTATAATTTTTAACTTCTCCTTTCCTTTTATAAATTCCCTACCTCTTATACTAATAGCATCTACTAGAATGCTATTTATTTCTTCTTCTTCTTTTTCTTTTTTTTGCTTGAGCCATGTTTCACCGAGTAGGTGCTTTTTATGCTCCATCCTACTCAACAAAAGGATTTAGTGATTTTACAATCCACCCCTTACTTTCGACATTGGTACCTCAAGTATATATATATTTTCCATTTGTTTTTATAAGAATTCAATTCATTTCTCACCACGTAACACTAACACACCACCATACTTAGAGTTTCAACCACATAAACTACTCATTACCAAATTGTGCCCCCTAGCCATAAACTAAGGGATGAGATAGGATATGGATAATAAGCTACATATTTAGGTTAAATATCAAGAAAAATGGATTAAACGATCAATGGGGTTGTGCAAAGGAAAATTATAACATTGCTAAGTAGTTAACAAGAAGAAACTTTTACCTCTATCATCTTAATGTATGTAATAGTTTCATGCAGTCTTGAAAAAAATAGTTACAAGTTCTAGGTTCACACACCAATTGAGAATTGCACATAAGAATGAAAAGTATATTGGATAAAAACTATATCCATCAATAAAATTCAAAAGCTCATGAATTTTTATTTTTATTAGGTCTAATTTCTTTTTCATTTTTATGATGACTATCAGGTTTTTATGTTTCAGTTCTTTGGTAGTGAGACACAACTAAAATATTAAAATCATTTTTCTCTTTTATAGAAGCATGTTGTAACAAAATTTAGTCCCTACTACGCATGTACACTAAGGATATCAAATAGAGATTTCTTCGATGGTTTATTCTTAAGGTGTCATCTATTATATTTTTGATTCCTTCATATTTTTTCTAATAAAAATGAAAGAATGAAAATAAAAAAATGTGATGCACAGTCAAAAAGAGTAAAATAAATAAAAGGAACACTTAGAAAGAACAATAGAAAATAATTTAATAAAAGAGAATAAAATGATAAAAATGATAAAAAGTAAATAAAATAAAGATAGTACCTCCCCCACACTTAGAATCTACATTGTCCTCAATCACTGGACCATATAAATATAAAGTAGGGGAAAGGGTAAGGCTTATTAAGGATGAGGATTAGAGGGACTATAAAGCTCAAATTTAAAATCACACTTCAAAAATACTCCATTCAATGTACTTTATAGAATGCTTTCAGTTGACGCCCATTGGTTTTTCTTTTTTGACATACCTTTACACATTTCAGATAATAATATAATGTTTTAGTGTAGTTGTGTATCGTTTTAGAAATTGTATAATATTTTGCTCCTATAAAGATGTAAGGTTACTAGCATTGATGACCAGAAGAGTTTTATTATCCCCTAAAAACACATATTTCATATTATTAGGTAAGGGTTTCAACTCCACTTTTAGAGCCTTTTCTATAGAGGGTAGGGGTTTGAATTTCATATTAGGTAATTTAACATGTTCCCCTATGTTAGTAGAATAAGCTCTGGAAGTATAAGTACATTCCTCTATTTTCTTATTCAAATCAAAATTTCCTTTTAAATCCTTATAAGAGTCTACTTCTAGTAGATTTGTAGTAACAACTGCTACCAAATCATCAGTTATTAATTCAACAAATTTCTCTGACATTGTGTTAATTACATCCACCTTAGAATCATATTTAAAATTAGCATCATACCTCATGAATTCATCATTTTTAAAATGAATTGTTTCGCCATCGAATTCCATAATAAGAACCCCATTATACACATCAATTTTAGTTTAAGATATTTTTAGAAATAGCGTTCTTAATAGAATAGGAGAAGGGTTGGGGGCCCATCATCTTGTATGTCTATAGCATAAACTTTAGTTGGAAAAACAAGTTTATTCACTTGAACTTGAACAACCTCCATCACCCCATTAGGATATGTGGTATATATATCAGCTTATAGGATCACAACATGGGTCTCTCTAAGACTTACAACATGAAAAACATATAAATGCATGGCATTTATGGAGACTCCTAAGTATAACATGAATTTTTCATACCTCACATTTCTAATTTTACAAGGAATGGTAAAAATACCACACAATCTCCCTATAAAATTTAAGTGTTTAACCTTTTATCCATAAAAATTTAATCTTTACATTTTTATTTAATTATTTTTGTCATCCTTGACTTAAAAAATAGATAAATTATTTAATAAAATTAATATAATAATAATAATAATTATTATTTTATCTTACTCTTATTATTTAAATAAACCTTAAACCCATAATTGTACTAAAATTATTTTCTTAAATTAATGCCCCAATTTTTGGATAAATTAATTTAATATTTTTTTCCAATAGCTTAATTTTAATTTAACTTCTAATCCTAACTCTAAAAACATTATCCTTTTCTTTTTCTTCTTTCCCTTTTTCCTTTTCTTTCTTTTTCCTTTTATTTCTTTTCTTTCCTTCTTCTTTCTTCCCTCGAGCTAGCCTGCAATGTCCCCTTCTTCTTTTATTTTCCCCTAGGCTAGCCTCACTCTCCTCCTCTTCCTTTTTTTTTCTTCCTTCCCCAAGTTAGCCCAACTCTTCCTCCCTCTCTCTTTCTCTCACACGCGGCCAGCTTCCCTCTTCTCCCCTTTTCCCTCGCATAACCCAATCCTTACCCATTCTCTTCTTCCCCATTAGTACCCCGTGCCTAACACCCCTTCGTATGCCCCCTCCTTCTCATACACCACCACACTCCTACATGCAACCCTTCCTATTCCAACAAGATAACCTACACCACTGCCCTCTGCCTATTCCTTTCTTTTCCATTTTTGGCCCTATAACCCCTAATCCTCTTCCCCTACATGCCCCTTCCTTACCTTTCACATCCCTTACTTGCTACACTTACCTTTCATTCTACAACCTCCCCTGCACCACCTACCTCGCGCACCAGCCACCCTTCCATTCATCTCCCTCATTGCCTACTCTCTTCCCTTGACCCTCTGTTATCCTTTCTCCCTTCTTCTCCATGCCCCTATTTTTTCTCATCTTTCTCTCTATAACCATCATCGGCCACCACAAGCGCTTCCACCACAAACCCAGCCTCTAACATTAGCTACCACCCCTTTCTCCTTCCTTCTTTCCTTTCTCCTCCTCCTCTACCTTGCCTCTCTTTCTTTATACCTATGTTAGTTCTTGCCAATCCTTTTTCCTCTGCCCATTCTCCTGTTAGCAATCCCCTACTCTATAGTAGCCGAACCCAGCTCCTCTGCCACATCATCCATACATGACTAGCAGCCACCCCAGCCTTGCCTACAACCTTGCCTATTTTCCCTCCTCTTCCCTTTTATGCCCCACCCTACAACCACCACCCTTTAATCACCTTTGTACCCCTCTCTTTCCTTCACCACCATAGTTCCTCCCAAATACCTACTGCCAGCCACCCACCTCTTATACCATCCCCCGCAACCACCTTACACCACCTATGCCTGCCGCCCCTTTCCCTTCCTCTTCTTCTCCTTTTTCTTCCTCTTCTTCCCTTCATCGCATCTCCCTTCCTATAGCCTAAGCAGCCTCCTCCACTACCCTCAAGCTACCTTCACCACACTCTCCAACCACTAACCACCTCCTACCTCACCTCCTATACTCAACAACCCAAGCCACCATCTCCTACAAACCCTTACCCAAGCCACCTCCATTCTCCCCATTCATCCATCTACATGGCTCGCGCTGCACATGTAGTGTGAGTTATGCCATGTAAAATTTATATATTTTGGATAATATTAAGGTATAATGGTATCTTGGTAATTTTATATTTAATAAATATTTTTAATAAAAATTATTGTTTCATTTATCTAATGTTTATATGATATTTTTGATATTATTTTTAGGTATAACATTTTACTAAACAAAGCCTAAGCATTTTAACTAGTTACCCGTAAAGTTTGGTTTTTGCTAGAAATAAGATAACCTTTCTATCCTACTACAATGTTTAAATATCGTATATTAGCACATTAGGGTTTTTGACATGTAATTTGTGTAAATATGATGTGTTACGAATAACTCCATGTTTATTAATGTTATTGTGAAAAATAAAAAATATAATGCATGTTATCTTGTGTAAGATGTAATATGTGGGAAAGGGTGATTGAGAAGAGGGTCTAATGTTAGGTAAAAAAGATGTATGTTATGTTAGGTAAGTATGGGCACTTGTAGTAAAAATATTACTACTATGGTTTAGGGGTATTTAGATAATTTTGAATATGAAATGGTGGTTACCCATGTAAATGGGCATGATAAGTAATAATTGATGCTAAGTATGAGAATAGGAGTTTGTGGTAATAGTAACACATATTTGGGCATCAATGTTGATATTATATGGTCTAGGGGTATTTTGGTAAATTTACATGTATCATGGTAAGTAGTATAATAAATATACATAATAAGTATTAATTAGAGTTGGATATAAGAATAGAGCTTTATTGTCTTTGTATCGTCCATTTCGGCATGGTTATTAATATTACATGACATAAGGGCATTTTGGTAATTTTACAAGTACTAGGGTGATTATTCTGATAAACATGCATGGGGTCAGTCAAACCAAAAGGGAGATATGGCCATGGGTGAGAAGAATAGGTGTTGGTTGATATGAGTGGATATAGGGGTTAATGATGACATGGTCGAGTAGCTTTACATATTTAAGGAGTCCATGGAGTGCTAAGGAATGAGAGGTTACCAAAAGGGTTGAATTAGGGTTTCGAGAAAGGCTAGATTTAGAAGGTTAGTATCATATATGCAAAATAGGAGAGTTAGTCTACAAAAATTTAAGGGATGGATAATCGTAGTAATATATGCTGGGTTATGGAAAATTAGGGCTAAATAAGTAGTAGAGAAGGGATTTGACTAACAAAGGGAAAACTAGGGTTTTGAGGAGCCTAGAGGCAAATTGTTATCATATGTGAGAAATGGGAGAAAATAGGCTATGACTCAAGAATAGAGGGGTTTCTAATGATAGTTTTAGGTTTGTTAGATAAATTGAGGACTTAAAGGATTATTAGGGGATAAGGATGTATGCAAGCTTATGAATGTAGGGTTTCCAAGGGAACAAGGTTGTTCAGGGGTTGTAGTAGGACAAGAGTCATACTTGATTAGTGCATGGATATGTTTGTGGTATTTTAAACAAATAAGACACTAATCACTTAAATTAGAAGATTACTTAAATTGAGGCTATTTGTACCTTATTTACCAGTCCACTAGTGATAATAGTGGCAAGGAGTGTGTTGTGCTAGTTTTGAATTGTATTTATCAGTCCACTGGTGAAAATAGTGGCTAGGAGCATATTGCCCTGTGTTTGCATTATATTTAGAATTCTACCGGTGAGAATAGTGGGGTCCCAAACTCAAGCAATAAAACCCTTGAATAATAATAACCTATGGAAAGACACTAAGTACTTATAGTGGAACAACAAGTGGGTCGAGACCAGTCGTAAGTTATTGCCGGTCTACCGATAAGAATAGTGGCTAGGAGTATTCTACCCTAGGGTTGTACCTTATTATCAGTCCATTGATGAGAATAGTAGCCATATGTGTTTTTTCTTGGGGTTATACCTTGTTAACTGGTCCACTGGTGAGAATAGTGGTTTATTTGAACCCACGTGTATATAAAATTTATGAGTTGGCTAATTACTGCACTAATATCATGAGTCTAAATAAAAATGAATGAATTTATATAATCTACTGGTGTGCATGGCATTCTTGTTGTGATGCTATTAAGAAGTTATGGGTTGATCAAGTGAGTTGCACCTCTTATTGATGATGATGTGATTTTCTAATTATACTACAAAGAGCATTACTTAGATGTTCTAACAATAGCTTCTTTATATTTCTAAGTGAATGATTATAGGTGGATTATAACCTTAATGCATGTGGATATATGAATGATCATTGCATTTTAGTTAATATATGTATAATTCCATGTTCATGTGATTGATGTGATTCATCTGATGTGTTGCATGCGAGCCTTGCATATACGTTTTGTATAATGGATTACTTGGTACCATTGTACTAAAGGGTTCATTTCTTAGGCTTTTGCTTATTCAATGAAAAGTGGCCTTTGCATGTTGCCTCACAAGATTGTTTTAGAATTATTTATCGGGATTAAGAGCATAGGGTTATTTGGGATTATGATCAGTGTTTTGAATTAGGATTTTTCTTTATTTTTCTTCATAATCTTTTGTATTTCTTTTTTCACTAACATTCTTTTTGTAACCATAATTAGGGGGTTTTCTTTAGAAGTTGAGTTAACCTTCCTAACTATTACACTACTTTATTTTATAATTATATTCTCGGACTTTATGTGAAGTAACATATTAGTCTTAGCACTTGGTATCATAACGGTAGAGGAAACCGGTTTGGTACTAATTGTGGTGGTAGTAAATTTACTACTATGCTAGTTCTCACTTTTAACTTTTAATAATAAATTTTTTTAGTAGTAAATTTTGAGGGTGTTACACCCCTCCATTCTAACTTTTTCATCCCCTCTAAATTTTTTTGTTAGTGCAGAAAACATTAAAAAATTTTGCACACCTAGTGAATTTTTTTATTCCATCTATCAAGCAAATGTTTACCTCCACCTTATTAAAAAATTATAATGTCTCCTTTTCATGATTTTGCTTCTTACCCATAGCTATTTGGCTAGGAAAAGGAGCAAAGGGTTTATAAGGGTTAGGAGAATTTATTTTAGTTACCTTAGAAGGTTTTTCTTTGAACTCTCCTGCTATATTCTTTGGTATTTTATCTTCTTGGTTGCTTCCTTGATGATCTTTAAATTTCTTTATATCATCTAATTGCTTTCCACTCCTAGTGGTGATATCACTCACATTTTCTCTTGGGTTCCACTCCATTTGGCTCGATAACTTTAATGAAATATTTGCTTTCAATTTACCTACATAATTTGCCAACTTTCTTCCATTTATTATTTCTTATTTAAATTGAAGGGTTTTAGTGCCTACAGATTTAACTATATCCTCTAATTAAATTCCTCTAGGTGGTTTTGGTACATGTTGTTGAGAAGGTTTAAAAAATGACGGGTGTGATTGGTTTTGAGGAATAGGATAGAATCAGGGTGGTTGGTTATACCTTTGTTGATTTTGGTATGATGATGATATTTGATTATTTCCATACCTTAGGTTCAAATGATCCCTCCATCTTAGGTTAAAATTTGGAGCATAATGATCATTCTTTGGGTTTCCAAGAAGTCCACCTATCTCATTAACTGGTTGCACTTCTTACAAAATGGGACATGCATCGGTGGCATGACCCATATACGAAAAAGTTCCACATGCTTAACCCAAAACTCCCCTTTTCACCATATTTTCAACTAAGGAAGTCAAATTATTTAATTTTTAATTAAGTTTAATTATAATTATATCCCTTTACCAAAATATTGAGAATTAGATGCCATAATAGATATTAGCCTCCTAGCCTTAGTTGTGGTCTTATCTTATAATGCTCCACCACTAGCAACATTTATTATATTACGGCCTATGAGCATTAGTCCTTCAAAGAAATACTATATTAATAATTGTTTGCTAATTTGATGGTTCAGATAACTGCCATATTTTTTTAAATGTTTCCTAATATTCACGTAAAGACTCTCTCCTAGTTATCCTAATACCACATATTTCTTTTCTAATATTTTTTTCCCTAGATAATGGAAAGTAATTTTCTAGAAATAGTTTATATCGATGTGGAAGATAAAAGAAAATGAATATTTCACAATGTAGTATCTTTAATCTTATTCCTTGGAGTAGAAAATATCTTCAAAGGTGTTGTCTCTAATCCCAACTCCTTCACCATCCTCTCATTAGCTACTTCTATACACGATCCACTATTAATGATAACTCAATAAACCATGTCTCCCACTCTTAATTTGTTTAGTCATGAATATCTTATCTCACTGGTTGGGTTTCTCATTAGCTTGAATTTGGAGAACTCTTACAGAACATAACAAGCATTACCCTCATCCTTGGAATCACTTGAAATTACTCCACATAGCTCAAACTTAGGGTCTTCATCACAAGTATCTATGACTTCAATCTCTTATATGGGTAACAATCTTTAATTGAGGAATTCTCTAGAAAAATGTCTATATCCTCAACATTTAAAGCATTGCTTTGTAGAGATCTCATTGACCTTATCCTTGCCTTTCTCCTCTTAGGTAGGTCCTTTCTTCTTATCAACATTTGTAGAGTTTGAGGTATCTATCCCATACTCTATAGCTTGTGAATTTGAGTAGTAATTTATAAAAGAAATAATTTGTTTGGAAAGAGGCTTAGTGGGCTTGATTTTTCTTCCAAATCTCAAAGATAGCTTAATTATATCATCATTAGAATTATATAAACAAGTTTTAATTTTTTCTCAAATCATCATGTTAAAGCTGCCTAGAAATCTAGCACACACTTATTCTTTTTTCTTATAGATGTCACATACAAGTGCTAATTTGTCAAACTCTCTAACATATTCTTTACCACTTAGAAGTCCTTGTCTAATAGTAGTTAATCTAATGTAATTATCCTTTTCATACTCTTTAGGTACATATTTCTTTCTCAAAAGTTTCTTAAGCTTATCCCAAGATTTGATTTTAGATTTAGCTTCTCTTTATCTAGCCCTTTTCAAGTTATCATACCATATCCTAGCAAAATTCTTAAACTTAAGAGTAGTTAGTTTACACCTTTTCTCATCATGATAATTATTGAATTAAATTATAGCATCTACCCTATGTAACCACCCTATAAATAAACCAACATCAAGTTTATCATTAAAATTGAGAACATCAAGTTTATACCTTTATCTTCTCTTTAATGATGATTTGGTTGATGGTCATAGAACCTTCAAGTACTTCTAATTCCTTGTGACTCTTCTTCATGGTCTATATATGAGTTCAAATATCTCTCTCTTGTTGGTTTGGTTGAATTTGTTGCACTTCCTATTTGTTCTCCATAGAACTCCCTTTTCTCTTGTATATTTTTAAACAAATCTTACTTGGAAAATCAATACTCCATCCTTTGCAATTAAGATCTACTGCATCAAGATAAAAGATAATGAACCAAATAACTCCACTTCAACTTCTCACAAACCCTCACCCTCTTTTTCTTAAATCAAAGAAAAATTAGTTAGATTAAGGAACAATATACTTGATTCAGGGTTTCACGCTTGTTCCCATGGCTCGCAACAAGAAGAAATCGTCAGCCTCTAACCCGTCGCTTTCCTCAAAGAAGGTATTGGTTCCAGATTCAACGATTTCAGGCGGCTCGAATGTTACAGTTAATGGTGTAGGGCCTATAGAGGGTTGTATGGCTGGTGTAAAGGAGGTGATTATTACCTGCGATGTGCGCTCTTCTCCTCCATTACCGATCAAGGAATCTCCTATGTAGGATGTTCAAAATCCTTGTGTGAATCTTGAACCTAGGTTTGGGGACTCTAGTCTCGATGTGGGGGCGGTGAAAGAGGAGGGTTTAACTTGAAGGGACCGAGTAGCTATGAACAGGAACCCTGATCAATGCATGGCACTTAGTTACGTCCCCCCATGCATTGAAGATGGTAAGGTGATCATTACCTTGGAGAAGGAGGAAGTGGACCGTGAGTCTGTAGAATGGAAGCACACTCTGATTGGCTATGTCTATGGATATTCTCCCTCTTACTCTCAAATGCTTGATTTTATTAAATTGCAATGGGTGAGTATCTAGCAAACTCATTTAATTTGTCATAATGAGAATCTGTTTGTTTTTAAATATGCTTATGCCAATGATTATGATTATATCATCAAGTAGTACTGGAATTTTTTTGGTCGACCTTTAATTCTTAAGAGGTGGCATTGTTGAATGCAGCTTTCCAGGGAAGAATTACAATTTATGCCGTTGTGGGTTAAACTTCTACATCTTCCATTGGAATATTAGTCTCTGAAGTCATTGAGCATGATTGTGAGTTCGATTAGCACTCCTATATATACATATGCCATTACTCTCAAAAAGGATAGAACCGCCTTTCCCCGTGTGTTGGTTGAGGTGGACACAAAAATCCTTTGTATGAGTTTGTTAATATTAGAGATCCTGATGGTTCCATGTTTTGTCATCCTGTTGTGTATGAGTGGAAACCCTCATACTGTCTTATTTGTGCGGTGCCTTCTCATGATTCTAAATCCTATCCTAAGCTTAAACACAAAACCCAAGAAGGGGTTACTCTATAGAATAAGGAGTGGAAGGTTGTGCGGGATAGAAGACAGGTGGTTAGGGAGGCTCAAACAGGGAATCCGGATCTTATCACTAATAAGGCCCCGAATGTAGTGTGTTGTAGTGGTTCTCTGGTTCCAAAGCCAATTGACCAGCCCAGGTCCCCATATGCTTTTAGGTCTGCGTAAGCTAATCATAAAAACAATCAAGGGAATTAGTTTCCGCTTCTTCAAGAGGGGGGTTTTAAGGAGAATACGGGGAATGAATTATGTTTGAGAAGGATTACGATGCTTGATCCTAGTCCATCATGCTAGCCTGCTAGAATGTTTGAGGGGTAATGATCCATTTAAGCAGAAGGAAGTGCGAGAATGGATCAAGAAGAGTGGTTGTTCACTTGTAGGTTTAGTGGAGACTTGTGTTAAGATGGGAAGGTTGGTGGCTGTGTCTTCTCAAATTGTGCGGAATTGGTGTTGTTTAAATAATTATCAATCCCATTATAATGGGAGGATATGGGTTCTTTGGGATCAAAAAGTGTGGATGGTTTCTCAGCTGGGATCTACCGATCAATGTATTATATGTGATGTAGTTGCTACTAGTGGGAATATGCATTTTGTGGTTGGGTTTGTTTATGCTTTTAATGCTGGGACTGCAAGGAAAACCCTTTAGAGTTGGCCGTGTAGTCATCCAAGGCCAATCATTCCATGGGTGCTGATGGGGGATTTTAACGTGGTCTTAAACCCTGAGGAAAGGGCATCCTATACTACATGCAAGATTCTCTAGATTTTATGAAGTTTGTGCATAATCTGGGGCTTGTAGACATCAAAGTGTATGGTGATTTTCTTACATGGTTTAACAAGAGGAATGGGGATGATGTGGTAGTGTGCAAGCTTGATTGTGTTTTAATTAACACTCCTTGGCTGAGTTCTTTCAATCATTCTTATGACGTGTTTAATGCTCCATTTATCTCTGATCATTGCCCTATCATTATTCACATGGGGTTGTCTCGCTCTTTGGAGTTATGTACCTTTGGGTAACCTTCTCTTTGATATTCATCGGAAGTTGCAGAATTTAAAGCCTACATTTAAAGACTTCAATAAGGCTAAGTATGGTTCTATTGGTTTTAAAGTGGAAATGGCTCAGAATGCGTTGCATGACGCTCATAACGCAATGCTCCAGGACCCATAGAGTGTTACTTTGAAGCAGGAGTTACGGGATTGCGAGGCTATGTTTGAGAGGTTGGATCACTTTGAAGAGTTGTTTTTGATGAAAAAAGTGAAAGTAAAGTGGCTCAAGGTTGGTGACTCTAATCAAAAATATTTTTAGGGAAACCAAAACAGGAATGCTGTGACTAGAATTGAGCTTGATGATGTCACTTTACTCACTAATCCTTCATTGATTAAAGAAGCATTTATGTATTTTTATAAGAATCTTCTTGGCTCCCCAAGTTCTGCATCGGGAGCTATTGAGTAGGAGGTGGTGGATTTAGGGGGTTCACTCTTAGAATCACATAGACGTCATCTTCTGGCTTCGGTCTCCTTTTCTAAAGTTAAAGATGCTATTTTTTCTATAAGGGATAACAAGGCTCCTGGGGTGGATGGTTTTTCGATGTTATTTTTCAAGAAAGCGTGGGGTGTGATAGGGGAAGATATTGTAGCAGCTGTTGCTGATGCCTTTGCCACTGGTGTTTTGCCCCATCAAATAAATGTCATCGCTCTCACGCTTATCCCTAAGAAAGTGAATGCGACCAAAGTTAGTGAGTATCGTCCGATAGCTTGTTGTGGGGTGCTTTACAAGATTGTATCTAAGATCCTCACAGCTAGACTCCAACCCATTATACTGTTGCTTATTGATCAAGCACAATCTGGTTTTGTCAAAGGACGACGACATATAGGTGATAACATTCTTCTTGCTGCTGAGCTGGTTAGGAATTATTCTCAAAAGCATGTGTCCCCGCGTTGTATGATGAAGCTTGATATTCGGAAGGCCTATGATTCTGTCAATTGGGATTTCTTGGAATAGGTTCTCCATGCTTACGGGTTTCCCCTTCACGTGGTAAAGTTACTTCTTACTTGTGTTACTACGGCTTCGTTCTCCCTGCTTTAAATGGGGAGCGTTCTTATCCTTTTCATGGTAGGCGAGGCCTCAAGCAAGGTGATCCACTATCTCCCTATTTATTTGTCCTTGTGGTTGACTATTTATCTCAAATGTTTAAGCATTTATGGAGGGATGATGAATTTCGAGGGCATCCCAAGTGCAAAAGGCTTCATATTATCAACTTGGCATTTGTTGATGATTTGCTCCTTTTTTATTGGGTGATTTTAAGTCTGCTGTAAAGCTCATTGAGGGGATGGATGATTTTTTGGATAGATCTGGTCTTATCATCCATCCACAAAAATGTTGTATTTACTTTGGGGGTGTGGATGAGAGGACTAAATCCCAGATACTCCAGACGCTTCACTTTTTTGAGGGACGTTTCCCTTTCACTTAACCGGGGTTTCTTCTTTCCTCTGCCCATTTAACTAGGGCTCAGATGCAGGGTTCTATTCATAAGATTGTGCGAAGGCTTTCTTCTTGGCATTCTCATCTTCTATCCTATGCAGGTAGGGCCCAACTTCTTCAGTCTGTGATCTTTTGTATGTAGCTGTATTGGTGTCAGGTTTTCATACTTCCCATTAAACTGATTCAGCAGTTGGAGAGTATGCATAGGAAGTTTTTATGGACTGGTAATTTTATACCTCCAGAAAAGCTTTAATTTCCTAGTGTGTTGTTTGCATTCCAAAAAAAGAAGGAGGTTTGGGCCCAATTGATTTACCGACATGGAATAGAGCAGCTTTGGGGAAGATCCTTTGGAATATCTGTAATAAAAAAGACTCTTTGTGGGTGAGATGGGTTCATGCCATCTATCTTCGGAATTGTACTGTGTGGAGTTTCTTAGCCTTACACTTATGTTCTTAGCCACTTCAATAGGTTCTTAACCTTCGGTTTACTTTTACCCCTTATTTTCTTCATGGGTCTAATCATTTTTTGGTTAGGGAGGAAGCTTATAACATATGTAAGGCTTATGATTTGATACGTAGTCGGTGGGAGTGGGTTTGGTGGTACGCTTTGGTCTAGTGCTCTCTTGCTGCTCCTAAGCATAAGTTTATCATGTGGTCGACTATTCACGAGAGATTGCTTACTAAAGTGAGATTGTAGAAGCTGGGCCTATTGGATGATTCTAAATGTGTGCTTTGTAATGAAGATAAAGATGAATCTATACAGCATTTGTTCCTGGAATGCTCTTTTAGTTTGGGGATATGGAGCAAGATAAGAACGACATTTAATCATTAGGATGTTGTACGTTCTTGGGAAGAAGAGCTTAAAGTTTTGGCAAGAACCACGAGAAAACCTAAGGAGAAGAAAGCTATGTTACATGCCTCTTTTGTCACCTTTATTGCTTTAATATGGTATGAGCGTAATTCAAGAATTTTTTGTAATTTAGCTCACACTAGTAGCAGCATGCTAAAAGATATTAGTTTCATTATAGCTAGTAGGTATTTGACCTTGGATCTTAGAAATGCCTATGTTAGGTGGCAGCATTGTATTGATAATATGGTCATGAACTGAGGTGGTTATATTTTCTTCGGCCTTCGGGCTGTTTATTTATAAATTTGTTCTTTTACTTATAAAGAAAAGGTGATTCAATCTTGTAACAATAGAGGAAATAACCACATTGGCTTATGAAGTGGAAGGGAGAAGTAGAGGTAAAGGTGGAACAACTAAGGTATGAAGGAAGAAAACGAATGACTTAAGTTAGGTTAGGTCTATAAGACTTAATTGCTAAGTTAAAACTTAAATAGTAAAAGAGTAACTTAACATGAAAACTAGTAAGAAAATATCTAAATGAAGCTCAATAATTGGAGAGGTAGTGGCACCACTTAGGTAACAACCCAAGGTTGTATACACATGCGTAGAAATAGAAGGAAAGGCTAGGAAAAGACTGAAGAAAGTTTATTTAAGGGTAAAAGAGTAAATTTGTGCTTAAGGAAGCAAAATCCAAATTTCCCAAGACCATAATGTAATCCCTAGTTGTTACTATTTTATTCTTTTATAGGAATATACATTATTTGAAGTTCTTTCAATCTTTTTATATTTTCTAATTTTGACTCTTTCATTTGAGTTTATTTATTTTATCCATTTTCTTTAAATTATTTCATTCTATTGAAATGGTTAAAATGTCAAAACACCTAATTTTTGCTAATAACTAGCTTTAACCTTTTTTTTTATTCATTTGCTATAAAAATAACTTTGAGACTAAATATTTTTTAAACTTATTCTACATCCATCCATAACAATTATAACTCTTGATTATTTAGTTTTGCATTTGTAAGAAAATAAATTTTAATGAGCACTAAAAGGGCATGAATAAGGTGTTGATGAATTTAAATTACAAATTAAAAATTTGAAACAAATATATAAAGTGGTTTGTGAATAAAATTTCTCTTCATCCACTACCAAAAGGGTTTTCAATATCCATTATATTTATTGATGATCACTCCTATATTGGTTTATAAGCCTACTATTCCAATAACCTTCTAGGAATTGATTTACAAGTTGATCTAGTTATTCTCTCTAGGTTTATGGGTTTACTAATCCAATGACTTTTCTCATAAATGCTAGGCAATACGCAACCTCAATATAATAAGTTTTAAGGAGAGCTGTAGTTAATTACAATGTAAATCACATATGATACAAATATGAAAACTAAAGAAAAATTTGTGATTGTAATATATCTAGAAGGATTTATATATTAAAATTAATGAGTAATTTCTAGCTGATTAGAAGGAGCAAAAATACTTTTGAAAATATTTCAACTTGAGATGAATTTGAAAGTAATAAGTAGATAATTAATTGCAAGTAGGAGTAAATAGTTGATATGTACAATTAATGATAGCTAAAAAGGTCATTTTTATGTTACTTCACAAATGCTATTTATACTTATGATCAACCGTGTACTTGTTGCTGTAAAATAGCATATATTTATTATATGATTAAGAGGTAGATTTTTTAACATTTTCTATTTATAATTCAATAGATTGGGCAATCCATTAAATATTTTTAGACCTAAAGTGAAAATGTTTTAATTACATAAATCAATCAATTGGTATTATACCTAACACATTGGTCCTATGAACATATATGAATAGTAGAGTGGTTCAATAAACAAGTTGATGTATCATTTAGACTAGTCAATCAGTTTGTGAAAAAGTTGATTCGTTTGATGAAACCAATCAAAGTGTTAAAATAGAGATGAAATGGTTTTCTATAGAGTTAAAGCCCATGGACTATTTATTGAAATTAACCAAACATTTTTTGAATTAGTCAATTGATTTTATCAACTAGTTGTTGTGTTCAAATAGATTCCAATTGGGTTTATGCTGGAATAAATCGATTGACTTGTTGGTGAAATGATTCAATCAATTTATCAACTAGGCGATGTGCTTAAACAAAGACCAAATGGGTTTCTACATGCATAAAACCCATGAACTGGATAGTTAAACAAATTGATCAATTTTGAAACAAAGTAGTAAGTTTCTAAACTAGTTAATCTATTTGAGTTTTTTTCCACATTTAATGCCCTAGGTTTGAACCAAATAAATCTTGAGAATATTAGACTAGTTCCAACTAGAAGTAATATGTTTGAAAAAATTTTAAAAATAGTTTGGGATTAAAATCAAAAAGGAATTTTTATCATATAAGGCCTTAAAGATAACAACAAAAATATGTAGCCTCACTTAATAGTGAAAAAAATGAATATACAAAGTCTTGATCAAGGCCATAAGTGCCTAGAGTTGAGGAAAGTGGAGTAGTAGTTAGAGAGATGACAAATGGTGGTAAAGAATTACTGTCCAGGTCCTCACTCAACAATCTCTATTATAGTTCAACCAATCTAAGTAGCTGTGACAAGCAACTTATCAATGATGGGAGCAGATGGGTAAGGATCATCAAGCTGGATCGAGATAGCCTTAACACCTTGAGTAGTAATGTTAATTATTGTATTTGGTCGATGTACCTCGCCAATAATCCAGGTGCCTTATCCCTTGCCCATGTCATCTTGAGGGTACGATGTAAAATTAGGCTTAAACTATAGGCATATGATATATAAATTAGTCTCTAGCAGCCCCTAAACACTTGATAAGGTCACATGACCTTAAATACTATTTGGGTTTGTAAAGTATATGTGGAAGGTATATCAATAGATGTGGGATCTTCTTTAGTAGTGAATAGGAGATTAACCGGTGGTAATAGATCATTAGAAGTGGTAGGAAACCATCTCCACTTATAGGTGGAGGCTAGAGCTTGTGTGAAATAGGGATATGAGCACTACACCAGAGTGAAGCATGAGCCTAAGTTGTAAACACAAAGGTTTTCCCATTTGAATTCATCTCATAACCCATTCATTTGAGTGTCCCTGCATCAAGCATATTATGAATGTGAAGAGGTGTGATTGGAGATTCACCAAATGAGACACTAAAGTCTTGAAGGATCCTTATAATAAGAGATATATAACCAAGAGTAGCTTAATTATGGCTTAAAATATAAGACATTTGGCGTAAAATATCAACTCTAAACCATATTATAGTTCCTACGAGATGTGGTTGACCTTATACTAGTTATTAAATATCACATCAGCTCCCAAGATCTTTTAAGGAAAGATAATGGAATAGATAAAATAGTAACACACCCATTTGAAGGGTGGAGGATAATAGGAGTTGGGAGTACCATCATGCACATAGTGGCTATATTGTATGTTAGTGAAGATAGTTTTCTAAATTTGTGTCTTTATCCATTTAATGATATGGGTGCTAATATCATTCTTGATGCCAATAATCTTGTTCTATATAGTCTCATCTAGGATAATGAGGACCCTAATAACATAGGTAGCAAGGTATATTCCAAGAACATGAATAATAAGATTGATGTAAAAGAGGCTGACCAAGTTGATGTAGAATAGATATTGGAGAGAGAAAAGAGGAAGAAGATGTATATATTGAAGAGAGATTACATAAAGAGAAGTTTAAAACAATCATTGCACGCCTTGGTGTCAATTCATTTCCTTAGAAGAAATATTTACCATGGAAGACTTTGAAATAGCGTTGGTGATAATCAATGGCATGAAAAAATAAAGGAGAATTAGGAGATGTCTCAATGATTCTTGGTAATCAAGATGAAAAGAAAATAGTAAGAGGATCTTTGGATAGATTAGGAGTAATAGGCCTTAGAGTTGGTTGTTATAGATGATTCTGCTCTAATGAGCATGTAGTAGGCTCATTAGATGTGGAAGTACTAGAGGTGTTAGAGGGATCCTCCATCTAAATAGATGTCCATGTTAGATGATTTGGTAATGTTCAAGCCTTATTAGAAGGACCATGAGAAACACCCTTCCCTTGGTGATAGGTATAGGCAACTGTTTGCTTTTTTTTTTGGTCATGTCTAATACGAAATTATAAATATAGGGATGAAAATTAAATACTAAGAATCAAACCCAATAAACTAAAATAAGGAAACAAATAGGGGAAATCACACTGAAATAATAGTGGAGGCAAGCCACAATCAAGAAGAAAAATGATGATATGATTTTCCCATAACTACTTGTTGGCGAAAACAACACTAATTAAATCTTAATTTAGGTACAATAACCTCAATTTTGTATAATATTTTTGAAAATGAGATTTAGGGTTTTTGGGATGCTTATAATTTATTTTCCTTGAAATTGACTTATAAGCTAGTGATTTTTGTTGGTAACAAGTTTCAATTTGTTCAATAGGTCGTAACAAGCTATAGATTAATTGATTTGGTTCATAAATGGGCAATTTGAGTGAGGGAGAGTGATGGAACACAAGAGAGGAGTTCAATGGCTCATAATTGAGGGTGTAGGTTTACAGAGGTTTAAAAAGGCTTATTTATATACCTGAGAGACCATTTGGCTATTTTGGCATTTCACTTGACTATTCCTAGAACCAGTTGATTAGTTTGATATTTTAGTTGACTGTTCATGCCTATTTTTTTTGAAAAAATAAAAACGTCAAAACTTAACCCTTAGTTTTTTTCAAAACACATTGAGTGATTCTGTGAACCCATCAACCATTTTGTAATTCAGTTGACTTATTTTACTAGTTTTTACTATAAATTTAGCATATTAAAAGTAATTCAAATAATTGTTTATGAGCATGCATTATTACTCGATTTAATCACCTTAATAATTACTCATACAGGTTAATTTTAGAATTATATCCATGCAACTTAGGGCCATTTCATCATGATTCAAATTAAATTTTATAATTTCTCTACACATTTTACATTATTTCATAATTTTGAGATAAATAGCTTAAATCATATGATTATCATCCCATGCTCTCTTATAATAGTTGTGAATCTTTGTTCATTCAAGGATTGAGTGAAGATGTCCCCTATTGGTGTAATATGTCCACAAATTATACACTCACATAACCTTTTTAACACGGTCTCTAATAAAATAATGCCTTGTTTCAATATATTTGGGATTAGAGTGTTGAAAATAATTGTTAGTGAATTAAATGACACTAGTCAGGTAACAGGTAAATCATATAAAAGAAATTATACACATACACTGGGCATACCCAGGTCAAAAATGCACTACCAACAAAACAGGGTGGTAGCAACCCAATACAAAGATCATAAGTTCTACCTTAAGGAAGCATCAAAATTCAAAGACCGGTACACAAAGATTTGAACTTGGAGGGTTAGGCCTTATCAGACTGAGAGCTCTATCACAGATACATAGAGACAACACAACCCCATAAGGGGCACACCATCACCTACTTCAAAGACGCTTCAAAATACAAGGACCTATGCACATAAGTTTTAATAAGACGACCAAGGCCTTGTACATCAAACTGCTTAGACTCAAAAATAGCAGCATTTCGAGCACGCCAGGTGAGATAAATAGTTGCATCCAAGGCACTTCGACACACTCTGGCAGAGAAGAATTGGTCCTTGCGCTGTCTTTGCATAAATCTCGCCGAACTAGCAAGAGTTTGGCACCCTCTATTAATCCCCAACCAAGAACGGATTTCGGACCAGAGTTGACCAACCTGGGGGCATCTGAAGAAAAGGTGGTCATGGCTTTCATTTGCCATGGCACAAAAAGGACATCCCAGGGGTCCATTAAGGAATGACAACCGGTCACGAGTGTTGAGCTTACTCTGAAGCGCAAGCCACAAAAAGAAGGAGTATCTCTTAGTGCGGCACCCCTTCCATGTCACAGAGGAGTATCTCCAAGGATTGGCCCTGGGCCGAAAAAAGTCATAAGCCTTCTTAGTAGAGAACCTCCCACCTGAGCCCCAAGAAGAAATGAGACGTAGAGCTTCATCTTGCGATCCTGACCTCTCCACAACACACTGGTAGACATGCCAAAGCTTCTTCACAAAATGGGACGAATCATGAGAGGGCCTAAACTGGCCCCAAGTCTGGGACCGAAGATAATTGGCATGAATCCACTTTGTCCAAAGGGATTCCTTCTCATCCTGGAGGAACCAAATGTACTTGCAGAGAAAGGCTTTATTCCAAGCAGCAAGATCTCTCATCCCGAGGCCCCCTTCCCGCTTGGGAAGGCAAACCTTGGACCAGGCAACCAAGGGTTGTTTACCTTGCCAAAGAAAACTCCGACAAAGGGTAATAATCCGATCTAGCACAACCCTTGGCACAGGGAATATACCAAACCAGAACGATAGAATCCCCTGAATAACAGAGTTAAGCAATTCCAGCCTACCAGCAAAAGATAACAAGTGAGACCGCCACATTTTCAAATGTTCGCATACCTCATTGATCAACACTTCGTAGTCCACTACTCTGAGTTTGCTAGGGTTGAGAGGAACACCCAGGTAGCGAAACGGGAAGGAGCCCTGGGTCATATGAACCAAACCCAAAATCTGAGCTCTGGTAGCTGGATCCACACCGGCTAAGAAAATCTGAGATTTGAGGGGATTAGCCTCCAAACCTGACACAGAGTTGAACACCGAAAGGGCCTGTAGGAGGGTATGAACAGATGTGAAATCTCCTCTGCTAAAAAGAACAAGGTCATCAGCAAAAGCAAGGTGGGAGATTCCTAGTCTCTGACACTTCGGATGGAAGGAGAAGCCCCTCTGACTCCTAGAACTCATGTGGAGAAGCCGAGAGAAGTATTCCATGCACAGCACAAAGAGGTAGGGTGAGATCGGATCACCCTGCCTTAACCCACGGGCTCCATGGAAGAACCCCATATAGTGGGAATTTTATCAATATTAAGCCTAAAATTACCTAATTGGTGTTTTATCCAAATTATTTGAGTATAACATGTTCCATAAGCTATATACCCTCCTTTTTCCATTAATAATACAATGCTAGATTAGTTCTTACTATGCCAACTAACTATAGCTTCTATTAGAAGTTTACAAGTACCTGATGTGTTATTTCTATCTAACTTGTATCTCATAAATCTACATTAGTGTAACCAACAAATTCTAAGTAGGTATCACTATGGTAAAACAATCCAATATTATATGTTCCAATAAAATACCTAAGAATTCTTTGAACTTCTCTTAAGTGAGATTCTTTAGGATTACATTGAAATTGAGAAAATAAGCATACATGAAACATGATTTCTTCCCTAGATGTCATAAGATATGGAAGTGATCTGATCATGCCTCGATATCATAATTTATCAACTTCCTTACCTCCATCATCAATGTCAACATTAATGGTGATTACCATGGGATTACTACAAAGTTTTTCATCGTTCATTCCAATTTTCTTTATCAATTCATTGCTATACTTTTCTCGGTTGAAAAAAATTCCTTCCTTGTTTTATTTGACTTGTATCCCTAGGAAGTATTTCAATTATATCATTATGCTCATCTCAAACTCACTACACATCATCTAAGAAAATTCATTGCATAAGGTTTTATTAGTAACACAAAAAATAATGTCATCTACATAAATTTATGCTAGAAAGGTATTTTTCCTTAGTTTTTATAATTATAAAACTTCTATGTATTTTTCTCTCTCAAATCGTTTATTAATTAGAAATTTACTAAGATAATCATACCAATATTTAATGGTTTTTTTGAGACCGTAGAGTTACGTTTTATTCTTATAAACATGCTTAAGGTTTGAGATATCTTCAAATCAAGGAGGTTGCTTAACATAAACTTCCTCCTCAACAAAACCAGTTGAGAATGCACTTTTAACTTCTATTTAAAATAGAATGAAACATATGGAAGATGAAAATGTGAGAAGTATGAATATATCCTCTAGTCTAGCTATAGGGGGAAAAGGTTTCATTAAAATTAATGCCTACCTCTTGGTCATATCCCTTTATAACCAATCAGGCTTTATTTTTAACCACAATACCCCTTCTTATATTTTTTAAAATGGGTCTCTTGGAAGATATATTAACCAATTCCCATACTTCATTTTTCTCAAACTTTTTAATCTCATGTTGCATTACAATTATCTAATTGGCATCATTCATGGCTTCCAAGTGAGACATAGGTTCCACTTGAGATAAGAATGCTAAATTATTGTAGATTTTTCTCAATGAGGATTGAGTGGATACTCCGTTGGATGGGTCACCAAAGATGAGCTCTTGAGTTTGTTCGTATGCATATTTCCAAGATCATGGAAGATCTTCTCTAATTTGTTCTTCTTAAGGAGTAATAAGAGGAACATTTTCCTCTTCTTTCATTTGATCCTCCTTGTTTGTTTGTTTTGTTAATTAAGCTATCCATTTGAATTGATGGATCTACTTTATCATAATTTTTACCTTTTATACAAGACATATATTCATCAAAAGAAACATGTATTGATTATTCAACTACTAAGGTTCTATTATTGAAGACTTAGTAGGTCTTACTATGTAATGAATATCCAATGAAAATTACCGTCATTGATTTTGAAGTCAAACTTACCCAAATTTCTTTTCCTATTGTTTAGGATAAAGCATTTACAACTAAATGTGTGGAAATATCCCACATTTGGTTTCTTAAATTTATGGAGTTAATAGAGTGATTTCTTGAGATTGGCATAAACCAAAAACTGATTCATCATATATTTGGAGGTTGATATGACTTCAACCTAAAAGTACTTAGGAAGCTTAGAATCACACAACATGGTCATTATTCCAAAGTCATATTCTTTCATTTAATAATACCATTTTGTTTTGTTGTTCTTGAGGATGAAAAGTTGCGGGAGATTTTCCTTTGATCACAAAATTAGGTGAAGTTAGCATGTTCAAAGTCTTTACAATGATCACTTCTTATTGCATAGATCATTGTTACATTTTCAACCTAGACTCCCTTGGAAAGTCTAATAAACACATTAAAATTATAATCTTTTGTGGAAAGAAATAACGTCCATGCAAACCAAGAATAATCATCCGCAATGGCTAA
Source organism: Tamarix chinensis (assembly GCA_030549775.1). Classification (NCBI taxonomy): domain Eukaryota; kingdom Viridiplantae; phylum Streptophyta; class Magnoliopsida; order Caryophyllales; family Tamaricaceae; genus Tamarix; species Tamarix chinensis. The sequence goes on along the minus strand of CM060177.1, from coordinate 54,967,900 downwards.
TGCATATCTATAACCACACAAGCTATATGTCCTAGTAGGTCCAAACAATTATATGTGTAGTAGTTCAAGTGGTTTAGATGTGGTCACAAACATTTTAGGTTTGAATGGTACTTTATGTTGTTTTCCTTGTTGACATGTATCACATAATATGTCCTTTTTAAGTTTATCTTAGAAAGACCACATACTAAAAATTTTTTGGCCTATTTATTTAAGAAATCCAGACTACCATGTGATATTCTATTATGCCATAACCATGCATTATTATCTATAACACTTAAGCATGTACTATGAAATTTAATTGATTTCACATTAAGCATATAAACATTTTTAAGGTGTGGATATATAAATAATATGGATTTTTTCTAGTATATTTTATATCATATAATAAAAGTGAGAAATTTTACCTAAAAATCCCTTATCACAAAGTTAACTAGTGCTAATTAGATTGTGCTTAAGGTTGCTACCTAAATACACATCTTAAATGAAATTTTAGAGTTAGTGATAATGATTGTACAAATCTTAATGATCTTTCCTTTGGAGTTTTCACCAAAAATATTACTTGCTCCATTGTAGTATGTTTATTATTCAAATATGGTTTGATCACCCATCATGCACCTAGAGCACAAATGGTCTAGAAACCATTTATGACTTATTATTTCACTATGAAGAAAACTTTCATTCACAAATTGTAACACTCCCAATTTTAAAACCATAAAATTTTATTTTGAAGACAATGTAGAAGCTTTTGAAAAACAAAATTGGGAATGTTACCACCACATCAACCATAAAGAGGTGTGATCATCACATAACGTATGCCTGACGTGAGTCAAAACCAAAAGGTGAACAAAAAGATGCATGCTCATAATATAAGTTTGATAATGTGAGATAATAAGGGTGAGAATGATATTGTAGATAGAATGAGTTAGATAATTTACAAAACCAAATACAGGAATTTGAGCTAAGAGTTTAAATAACTAAAATAATAAAATACTTCCTAAGGTAGTGGGAAAAACACTTTTAACTAGTGAGCCTAACACTTGGACAAAGACATAAACCTCTAACCCTAAGCACTGACCTACTAATGACCCACGTCATCACTCTTAGCATACTCTAACTAAGAGCCGTGACCTTGAAAATCATCCTCTTCTCCCTGTTCAAAAGCTAGATCATCATAATAACCACACAAGTATTGTATTAGTATGGTAAAGTACTGGTAAAACATACTATCTAAAATATGGTAAGGCTCATGTAGTAAATTGAAGTCACATAACAACACGGTGATATCATATCGATAAAACTAAACATTTAATCTCAAATAGTAGTACAACATAACATGATTGCATGGAAATAATGGAAGTATAAATCTATAATAAATATTTCGCAATCCATACAATATAAACTGTATTATAATTCCTCCTTTTGTGAGCATACAAATGTCAATTAATAAGATAGATCGTTTAACTACACCCAGTTCTCTACCATGAATAAAAGTCATGGCAGTATAAATAATTATAATAGGATACCACAACCACCACACAAGGTTAGGATAATTGAAGGGGATTTCTTCACGGATACCACACCCACTACACATCTAGTGCACATGCTATGAGGGCTCACAAAAATTGGGATACCACCACCAAATGTTGTGGAAGTACACTAAGGGGGATTGTACTGAGATATCACATCCACCATTCTTTGAATGTATGGGCTGATAGGGCTAGAAAGTTAGGCTACCACACTCACCTAAAAAAATGGACAATATGAACTTGTACTGGGATACCTCGCCCAGCCGTACTAGACACCGATGCTATGCTGGGCTACTATAATATAATCCTGTACTTCAAAGATATGAGCATTCTCCCTACTGACCATAACTCACTAAAGAAGGAAATAGTTACTGAGTGAAAATACAACCAAAGGGGAACCCACCAACTAACTCTCGGTAGCTACCCACAGAGCTGGAGAAAAAGGCTGAAACAAAGTTTTATACTATTATTATGTATTGCTGAGTGATATCATAAATCAAATTAATACCCACACATAACCAAATGGGTGCTTCATGGTAATAACACTAAACAAAATTAAATAACATTATTAACCAAATTGGGTGTTTTCAAGTGATAATACCAAACATATTATAGGGCATAAAAGTCACCAATTAGGTGTTTAGAGATGAAATCAAACTACACCAAATTGAAGTCCCAAATACCATTATAATGAGTCTTACTAAATCAAGGTAATTATAGTTGAAATAATAATTTAAATGTTGTAAATAGATGGAGGTATCAACACAAAAGGCCTATGAAAATAACAATAATTTATAAACAAACTAGGTGGTATTTAGTCGGATTAGTCGATCAGTCCCTGGGACCAGTTTACTTGTTTGGTCATACCAGACATGAACTAAAACAACACTAGATAACCATTCAACTTGTTAGCATTATCGATTGACTACTCATGGGAACTAGTCAATGGTTGCAATCCAACCAATTGATGGGTCAAGTAGAGACCAACCATTTTAGCCTATAGAGAAACCTACCGATGGGTTTAACCAACAGATCGATTGGTCATAAAAACCAATCCACTAGTTTGGTCCAATAGATTAATTAGTTTGACAAGCTGATTGACTATTCATTGAAACCATTCGACTAGTTTATCAAGCCATTTGACTGATCTCAAAACCAACTAATCTAATTCTCTAAACAATTCGACTACTCTCATAACAAGTTGATGGGTTCGAGGACTTGTAATACACACACCAAAATTTACCACACCTTAACATATTAATCATAGAATGCTAATATGCCATAAAAAAATGCATGTTGCACACATAGAATCACATAGATACATGGTAATGTATATTCTTGAACAAATTATACTTAATTGGCCAATTTATGCACACAATCAAATAAATGAAGCATTGCCAACTTAGGTAGAATTATACTACATGCTCATGTGATTGTATACAAATTAGATCATTGTCACATATACACCAAACACATAGAACCCCAATAAAGCATAGAACCCCATTTGGGTTAAAGATAAGAATGTCTTACCTTGAAGTAATGCTTCTTGCACAAAAGCTCCTACTTGATGGCTATCTAGTATAACCTCAATTCCTAAGAGAAATAAAGTTAAAACCATTAAATATTATCTTTATAAAATTCATTAAAATCAAAGAAATTTAAAAGGAGAAGAAGAACACAAAATATAACTTTTTTCTCAAAAATAGGGAGTCAAAGAAATAGCTGAACTCTTCAATCTCTCTCAACCTTAATTCTTCCTTGTTTAAGGAAACAAGGAAGAAATAATTCCAATATTTAAAAAATAAAAATGAATACAATGCTCAAACAAAGAGGGGATAAAACCAAAGCAAGTCTCTATTTTTTTCAACTAAGAGGAGAAAAGGGAAAAATGAAGTGATGCTCAACACTTGGGAATTTTCCACCAAGAAAAGGTAGAAGATTAAATTTGATGGAGCTCAAGATGTGACTGATTTCAAGCACATTGCTTGTTGCAATGTGCTGTATAAGGTATTAGCTAAGATTTTAGCTAGTAGATTGCAAGGTATTTTGCCTTCTATTATTCATGCTTCCTAGGATGGTTTTATTAAAGGCAGGTTTATTAGTGATAATATTTTGTTAGCTCATGAGCTAATTCACCTATATAAAAGAAAAAATTCTTCTCCAAGGTGTATGCTCAAGGTGGATATTAGGAAGGTCTATGATTCGGTGAATTAGAGGTTTTTAGAGAATGTTTTGCTTGGGTTGCATTCTCCAATCCATAAGGTCAAGATGATTATGGCCTGTGTTTCTAATGTCTCTTACTCTCTATGTATTAACAGTGATATGCAAACTCCTTTTTAGGGGAAAAAAGGATTAAGATAAGGAGATACTTTGTCTCCCTACTTATTTATCATTGTTATGGAGTATTGAAGCAGGATGTTGCAGTCCTTATGGTTGAAGGATGGGTTTCATAGTCATCCCAAGTGCAAGAGATTGAAGATTATAAATCTAGCATTTGTAGATGACATTTTGGTTTTTTGTAGGACTGATTTATCCTCTTTGCTTGCTATTAAAGGCACTTTTCATGATTTTGCTGCTGCTTTAGGGCTGTATATCAGTCCAGAGAAGAGTTCCATATTTTTTTGTGGTATTTCTCAGGATTTAAAGTTTCTTATCTTATTTCAGATGTAATTCTAAGAGGGGAGGCTTCCTTTCAGATACTTAGGGGTTCCTTTGAATGCTTCTAAGTTAAAAGCTGTTGATATGCTCTCCTTGATCCAGAAGATTATAGGAAGGTTACAACATTGAGCAAATAGATTACTCTCTTATGCTGGCAGACTTCAATTATTGATGTCTATAATTTTTGGTATCACCATGTACTAGAGTCAATTGTTCTTGCGGTTTAAAAAGCTCTTACTGAAGGTGATAGGTATGTATAGTTATTTTCTCTGGACAGGTAAGGCTACTCATAGTAAAAGAGCTCTTTTGGCTTGGAAACTTGTGTGCCTGCCTAAAAATGAGAGAGGTCTTGGAATTATTGATTTGTATTCTTGGAATGTAGCTGCTATGGGGGAAACATCTATGGAATTTATGTTAGGAAAATGACTCTTTATAGATTAAATGGATTCATACCTATTTCATCAAATAGGAGAGAGTAGAGTCTTATAATCTCCCTAGTACAACCTCTTGGATCCTGCACTACATTTTTGCTTTAAGGCCAAGGTTGAATCCAACATTCTAACAGTTGCAGGCTGGTGGTCTCTTTAAAATCTCAGATGTTTATGCAGCCATAAGATTTAAAGCTCCCAAAGTGTTTTGGTGGAAGGATGTATGGTGCAATCCTACTGTTCTAAAGAATAAATTTATCTTCTAGCTTGTTGCCCATTTTAGGCTCGCTACAAAGGATTCTCTGGTCACATTTCTTTCTTCCATCAAATTACTGTGTTGTATCTATCTTCAAGAGTAAACATCAATCATCTTTTGTTTCAATGCCCTGTCTTAAAGCAACTGTGGGTAGCTATTAGAAAGACTTTCAGAGAAAGAAGTAGTCCTAGTTCATGCCAGGCAATCCTAAGAACCATGTCCTGTTCTTAAGGTAGAGGTGTGGCTAAGGCACAATTTAGGTGTGCTTTTTATGCTATTAGTATTTATGAAAATTGGAAAGCTAGGAATGCATGTATTTTCTCAAAGATTAGGTGGATTTGGAAAAGGATAGCTACTAAAATTTCCTTTATTATGTCTTCTATTTGTAATAACTCTAAAAAGAGTGCTAAGTTTATTGGTTTCTTAGGTCATATAGATCATTTCTATAGGCTTGGATGTACCTTTTCATAATGATATAATATTTCTTCCTTTTGAAAAAAATAAGTGAGAATGAAAATGGATCAGAAATTAAAGGTATAGATGTAAGGGTGGGTCAAAATTCATATGAGAGAGGGAGATGAGACTGCTATGGTTGAGTGTAGGCAACTAAGAAGTGATGATTGACTTGATGGGGGTGATGGGAGTGATGGGGGTTGAGTGAATTTATGAATGAGAGTGGAAATGGTTGGTGAGTCAAGAGATGGTGCACTAAGTCATTCTAGCACCCTAGTTACCTAAAGAGAGATGGATTGGTGAGGGAGAAGAGAGAAGCTGAGCCTTGCCTTAAAAGTGATTGTTTGGAAAAATTTTAGCTAATTAAAATTATTTAATGATGTAAATAATGAAAAAATAATCAAAGAACACTAAAATATGATTATTAGAATAGTTAGACTCTAATAAGAAGTTCTTATAATTATTAGATAGAAATTTAAATCAAAATGAGAAATGGATTTCAAATCATAGGATAATCTGTTAATAGGTTTGGAAAAACCATTCGACTAGTTTGTTGAGAAAAAAAATTATCAATTGCTTAGCATATCAATCGATCGATTAGGCAAACCTATCTATCGGTATGCTTGATGTTCATATATTTATTAGAATTTTAAGCCCATTCTAAAATAAACATAATATTAAAAACATTTTTAAGGATTTTAGGATGGGGTATTACACAAATGAACTAGTTTAGGTACCTTAGAAGTGATTCCTTAATGTCTTATAGGAAATTTCCCTTAGGTGGTCAAACCCTCTTAAAATTTGAAACAACTTATGCATTTCTAGTAAAAGCACAGGATGAATCAACATGATCGTTTCTACCCAAACATTGCAAGAAATTAGCCTTTTATGTGTAGAAGTGAAATTTACAACATTATCATGCTTCCATATAGAAGATGAATGCCCATTTTTCTCACATGCATTACAAGCACTCGATAGATGACAATTATATACTTTTTTCCACCAAAACTTATACCCTCACATTCCTTGTAATTTCATTGAGCACCTAACAACATGTTTAAGCTTTCTTCACCTTAGTTCAAGTATAGACTACCTTTACAAATTTATCAAACTTAACTTATAATTAAATAAATTTGATTGATGTCGATCTATCTTCACCTTGTGATCAAAATTATGAAATTTATTATATGCTTCAAGTTTAATGAAATGTTCAGTTAGTTTAGTTGTAATATGGAATATTCAAGATTTTAACATAGTGTGGTCATTAATAAAGTTTGTACGCAATTCATTTAAAAGATTATGGAGTTTTTTCATATTGTTTCTCTATTTAGTAATTTTTTTTTCATTTTCACTTAGAGAATCATACATAACACAATATATCCTCATATGAATATAGATTTTTAGATTGTACCTCATTATCATCATCATCCTCATCATTGAAGTTGGAAGAAGAGGTGGTAGAAAATGAGTCATCTTTGAGTTTTATAAAGTAGAGGTTTACTCCCTCTTCTTCCTCTTCTGATAATTCTCCTTTACTTTCTCCTAATGTAACCATTTTGGAGCTTGTTTATCTGATGTTATATTTCTTGTTCTCCTGGACATTTTCAAGGTAATATCATTATTTAATTCATAATAATCCTAAATGACATGTGCTATCATTTGTATTTTTTTTCATCCAAATCACACAAACTAGTCTTGGCATAGTTAATTTTCCTTTTATATTTTGATCTCCATTCCTTGAAAGTTCCTTTTATATTCTCCACCCTATTTCTGTTTTTATCTTTTGGCTTTATACATTATTTGTATGGCCCAAACTCCGCCCCTATTAATTTTAACAAATTCGTTGCTACAATTTATTATAGCTAGATTCTTCTCCATATATTTTCTCCTCATTCTCTTTCTCTTTCCTTACCTAAACTTCCTTAGCTTATCTACTTAACACTTGATTTAAGTGTAGGAAAATAAGGTTAGGAGGAAGTGGTATTGGTTCTTGATATATTCTTACTCAACTTCCTACTCCTTCCTCTGTTTCCAAATGGAAATATTTTCTTCTTTTATGAAATTTATTATTATTATTATTATTTTATGCTATGTTTTGTTCTTATTTTGGTATTTTTGTCCATATTTTAAGGATTTTGTCCATTTTTGTGTAGTATTATATCTAACTAAATTCAATCTCTCATAATATGCTATAATTTTTTTATATGAGCATGTTAGGATTTGATTAGGATAAAAATCATGTTGTATCTTATTTTATGCAAGTTTTTTTGATTGTTTTTTAGAAGAATGAAGAGCATGAAATATGATCTATTATGTGTAATTTAAGAGCTTTCGATATAATGTATGATATTATGTTCACATTTTATTAGAATGTATGTATCTACATGTATTTAAATATGAAAATATATGCATTTGATAATAAGTACAATTGTGTTTTATTATTGATGCTATTTTATAGTTAGGATTCAGCTAGGGTGATTTTTCCTTTTCAAGTCAGTTCTCTACCATGCATTGTATTTCATTGATTTTGATACATGTTTTATTTATTTTTTGATACATAAAGTGCTAGGTGTTTATAATTATGTAGGAGAAAACACACAAGAACTGGCTTTCATAATTATGGAACCAATTATTCTTCATTTGGAAAGTATCTCTCAAAAATTTGAAGACAGATGGATGGTTACATTGCTAGAAATGTACCAAATAAGCAACTAAGTATCTACATCCATGTGCATGGCATACATGGAATGCATGGCCATGTGCATGGGGAGATTATTTGCAACTTGGTTATGCATAATTATTAATTTAGCTAATTAATTAGATAGAGCATAAAGTTGGTATAAAGTTAGCAAAAAGTAGCATAATATCTTTTATCTTAGAATATTTTGAATTACACTTTTTAGATAAGTGGTAGATTAGCTATATAAAGCCATGAAAGTCACGAATAGAGGCAGGAGTTGATGATCAATATTAAAGTTGATGCAAAGTTAAATTTTGTGTGAGTTCAATTCAAGTTAATCGAATATGTGTGAACGATTTAGCTTGAAAATCTTAACCACTTTGTTTTTTTAAGTCTTATCCTTTCAACTCTACGTAATAATTTTTTTTATCCATCATTATCATTCATACATCACCCTAATTCAATGCTAATTGAAGCCTTAAGTCAGTTTGAACATTTGAAACCCTAACCCACCATTCAAAACCCTAATCCCTTCCATTCAAAACAAGCATAACCCTAACCCTACAAATTAAGTTAAACCCTAAACCTAACCCTAAACCATGACATCATCTTCCATCCATACCCTAACATTCGAATCATCATCATCAACAACACATCATTGTCGAATCGTCATCTTAATTATCACAACACATTGGAACCATCACCATCGAATCATACTTTTCTTATTTGAATGATGAACATCATTCTTCCATCCTATTTGAAAACTTTAAACCCTAATACACCATCACTAAAATATATTATAATTAATACCAACACAACGGAGCCACAATCTCACCAAATTAAGAATCCGTACCTCCCATATACATCAGAGCATATGAGGAATAATTCTATATGTTTCTATATTTTTATGCTCTAGATGTAGAATTATCAGTTTTCTTATACCATGATTTTATTACAAAAATGTGCAAACATTATATGCTCTAAATTATGATATATGTTATACATGAAATAAATGATATGCTAGATATACATGTTTAGATTTATGTTGTTAAAATGCTATATTCATGTGTATAAGTAAAATAGTCATTTTCTATATCATAGAATTTATTTTCATTATAAAGTAATATCATTCATTGGATTTTAATATTTTTATGAGAAATTGATAGTCATAATAAAGCTTGATACTTAAATTGGTTAAATTAAGGTAATTAGGGTTTTAAGGGCATTTTGGTCATTTATGACTAGAATGTGCCTAATTATGAATAACTATACTATCTAGGCTTCAGTTGGCCATAGAATTTTCCTTTAAATAATTTGGAATAATGAAATAAAATAATGATTAAATTATTTTAGTTGAATGATTGTTGGGTTATCGCATAGTGCCAAACCTTAGATCTTGATGGCCTTGAATTGTAGATATCATTAAGGTCCTTTGCATTAGACTAATTACTTGATTTGTTTTTTTTGAGGATCTTAATATAATTGGAAAATAATATTGACTTTGAATAAGATATTAATCATTTAAAGAGAAATACTTGAGCTAGAATGATAACTTCTACTTTGGAATAAGCCTTCGAGCACATAGTTAGACCTTTGGGTAAAAGGGCTAATTTATGTCTTTGCACTCACACACCCTATAAGGGTTATGCATACTTAAGGGCTTGAGTGTTGAGTTTATACATACATGACTTCTATCTTTTGACTTCCTTGACTTATTTTCTTAAAGGTTAGATATTGATTTTGTTAATTCATCCTTGGTGTTAGTGCCATGGATTTTGGGGTTGTATTCCTCTCAAAATTTTAATTCACCTTTGATTTAATTTGAATTAGAAAATTCCCTTTATATCTCTTAAATAATAGGATTAGGATTGGGTTAATAAGTTTTCGAGTTAGAGAAATCTTGAGTTAGACTTTATAGGATTGTTGTTTGTTATCATGTGATGAGTTATGAACTATGTTTATCCTTGAAAGTGTGATCACATTTAATTTTCATGTTTTAAATAATGGTCCTCATTACTATATGTGTACATGTATTACGAGCATGCTACCTTTCATGAGGTGTTGTGATTCACTCATTTTGAGATTACCGTACTAATACTGTCATTATTCAAATGAGTATGTGTTTTGTATGCAATGGTTGAAGGATTTCAAATTGAAATATTTCGGAACACTTGTTATAATGAAGATAAGGAAACCCGACTTATTATTTGTGTGGTAGTAACACCTAATTCATAAATGTAAAAAATTAAGTAGTAGATTTAGAGGTATTGTAAGTTTCTATTTGATATTTCAATTTTCAAATCCTTATTTTTTTTGAAAGCTTATGTTTTTTATTTTTTTAAACCTAATTTAGGCTTATGAGGAATTCTCATTAGGTTAGAGTCGTAGCTTGTGTGGAGAATTGTATTTGATTAATGGCTTTTGATATGATGCGTACTTAGATCCTTATAGATATCCTTTGATTATGCTTGTGGATTATAGCCCTATGAGTTTTTTTTTTATTTTCAATTATCTAGCATTATGACAAAATTTTTTAATCCCACAAGAATGGAGGAGTTTCTTATCATTATTTCTCTTGGAGTGGAAGAGAAGTACCTATAGCCTCACATGCTTGTTCAAGTTGAGAACTAGCTTAGGGAGTTCAGGGTTCATCACCTTCTTATGTTTTGTGAAGTTAAGGATAAAACAATGATGGAGAAATAGATTACATAGTTAAGGAAGATATGTAGGAGTTTTGAGTGCTTAGCTGAGAAGAAGGTGGACATCGATGTGTTCTACTTAAGGGGTAAGGTGGATGATTGGTGGATAGTATTCCAAATTGAAGTTTTTGAGAAAGTGGAGACTTGGGAGTGAATTTTGACATCTTTAAGGGTATGCTACTATCCTTCACATGTTCCTATGTAGGAGAATCTCAATTTCACTCTTTTTCTATTGGAGGTCAAGAGTTAAAATAATGGTACCAATTGTTCTTGAAAATCTTGAAAACCCTCATGCTAACCCTAATACTACTAATATTTTGATAGTTGATTATTGAAGGTATTATACATGTTTACAAGAAAAATGATTCATCAAAGACATCTAGTGTATAAGACAAAGACAAAACAAAGGTTATAATGTTGCATACTACATAAAGTTACATGACATAAAACATGATTACAAGTATTGTATGATTAAGGTTTTGTTTAGCTTTAACATTTTATGTATTCTTTTTAATGTCTAAAACTTGTAATTGTACATAATTATATGTATAATATAGGTATTTAGTACATTAACTCTTTTATTTAACTTAGCTAATCTAGCTAGGCAGGTTAGGTTGGGCTTGGTTATAAAAGGATAAACTAAGCCTACATGTATGTATATACAAATAATTACACCTTAAAAATTCATAATAATTAATGAAGAATAAAGATAGAATCAAAATTCCTTTCTTTCATCTTCAAGTAAGTTTATTATTGAGAGTTTAGGTTTTGTTCTTTAGAGAAAACATAGTTATTTTTCTTCAGAAGTTATTGATATTATTGAAGATCAATTCTAATTGAATAGAATTGTCTAGGATAATATACATTCAACCATATAAAAGTTCGAGCAAAATTCTCAATTATAAAGGTGAAGGAGGAAAAGATCCAACATTTGTAAAAGAATAATTGCTATATTATCTTCCACATCAATTTTGGTATATGTTTTTGCCATTATTCTTGTTTTGGTGAAAACAAGTGTTTCTTAATAACTAATATGCTTGCTTAAGTGTTCATGTAAAATAATTGATCTACATAGAAATCTAAAATGCATCCACTCAAATGTTCACATTTCAAAGAGAAATCAAGTTTCCAAGCATATGAAAAAACCACATGGAAGATAACCAATATTTAAAGGTTATGGATAATATTCCTTAAATCCTAGGTTTTATGTAAAGTGTTAAATTGAGTAAAGTTCATATCTTAATTTAAATTATGTAAAACATTTTTGAAAAAAAATATTTGAATTGAAACCATTTCATAAACTCTTCAAATGTGTTTTTAAAACAAAATGGTTGGTTCTAATTAGAAGCAGTCCACTGGTCTCAAGATTAATCAATTGATTCAATTTAATTAAAGACATGAATAGAGTTAAACTTTGATTGATTGGCTAGTGTGGCAAACAAATTTAGTGGTTATTCCAAACTTATCAATTAGTTTAACCAACCAATCCATTAGTTCCACTCCTACAGAAACTCATTCACCCCTATTTAAACTCATAGTCTAGTTTTAAGAAAACGATTGATTGGTTTGAGGATATTGATTGACTGGTTTGACCAACCAGTCCATGGGCTTCATTCCTATCGAAACTCATTCATCATTATTTAAACTGATCGACTATTTTTACAAAATTGATAAACTAATTTGAGGAAACCAGTTAACTAGTTTAACCAACCAATCTATGGGTTTTATTCCTATAGAAACCCATTCATTTCTTGGTAAACACATTAACTTGTTTAACTAAACTAATTACCTGGTTTGATTAACTAGTTTATGGGTTTTATTCCTTTAGAAACCTATTCATCTCTATTTAAACACATTGACTAGCTTTACTAAATCAATACTCTAATTAATAATTGATTAAGTAAAATGAAAAAACTAGTCGAATGGTAAAATAAACACAATGATTGGTCTTACCACACCATGTCACTATGTATATATGTTCATAATACTAACTGTGCACCATGAATAATCAGTCGATTGGTTTGAATATACCAACCAATCTATTGGTTTGTACAACAATAAATTTCCACTTCTATTCTGAACATAAATAGTCAACTGGATTGAACCACTGATCAATTAGCCATAGAACCGATAGATTGGTGTGTCTATCCCGACCGTTTAATGAGTATTAAATTCTAATTTTCTACCTATAAGGCTATATAACATTTTGGGATTTTGTATATAAGAGCTATACATTAAGGGAAACCCTTATAGAAAAGGTTCTTCTATACTTACAACTACTTTTCTATAATACTGATTATACAATTAATCTCTTACTCACGAATTTTTCAATAATTCACTACAAATATCAAAAATTTCACATTTTGAGATTTTACTGAAAATTACAATTTCTCACATCTCAAAGCTAGAATTATTCTCAAATTTAAATATATTTTATTATATCTAGCTATATTACATCTCATCCAAAGTCTCACACTTTTATATCTTTTATTCTGGATGAGAAAAAAAAAGAAATCACAACCTCCTCATAAAATTCATTTAAAGGGTCTAGTGATTGTTTTCATATCATTCTTGAGAGATTCTTGTGGAGAGTCTAGAGAAGATTAATAGGAAAAGTTGTAAATAATCTTTTAAAGTGTCATCGAGATTTTAATGTTCATAAACTAAGAGAAGAGTAATCATTAATAAAATATGTCACTATTTCAAAAATCTAAAAAGTAGAACCTTTTGGTAATGGATGTAACAAGTAGTTCACTCTTGAACCACTCTACATTGTCTTTAATTTTTTATTTTTCATTTCCATTTCATAAAAATTTATTCATCCCTTCTAATATATTTTTCAATTGGTATCAAAGAAAAGGAACTTTTCAAAAGATTCAACAATTTGAGGTGAAGATGATCGACAAGTATAATAGATTCCCTTAGTATAAATGAAGGAATTACCACTACTAAACTATCATTGTTCAATGGTAATAAGTTTGCCTACTAGAAGAAAAAAATGATATTCTTTATCAAATCACATGAATAATACATGTGGTCAATATTAACTAAAGGTCCAATCTAAATCACTAAGGAGTTTAGTTGTGAACTTGCGGAAAAGATAATGGATGAGCTTACAAATGTAGAAAAAAGGAGGCTAACTCTCAACGATAAGGCCATGATGATTGTACAATGTGGGCTTGGTGAAAGGGAGTACCACTTAATTCAATTGTTCTCAACTACATAAGAAATATGGGATGCACTCATCCTCACTCATGAAGGGACAAAATAGTTTAAGGATCAAAGAATCACTCTTCACTCTAGAGTGTATGAACTCTTTTGCATGATGAAAAGTGAAAGCATTAACAAAGTAAGAAAAAAAATCACCTCGGCATACAAAAGAATGGAGCCCTATAGTGACTACAATTAAAGAAGCCAAAGATTAAAGCAAAATGACAATTGAAGAACTTTTTTGTAATCTCATGGTTCATCAATAAAAAAATGGAAGATAGATCAGATGAAAAAAAGAATAAGTCCTTACCATTGAAAGCCTACACTTTTTCTAGACAACATGAAGTGGATGGAGATGTGTGTGAAAATGAAGGTCATAAAGGAGAAGAGGAACCTCCCATGAATGATAAAGAAGTGGCCTTCCTCCAATAAAAAGGAAATAGAAATAGAAGACCTTCCTCAAAAAATGCAAGGAAGCTTGGAGAAGTCAACATGGATGATAAGATCAAATATGACAACAATAGAAAATTTGGTTATGTCATCCATGAATACTATGAGTTTAGAAATGAAATTGCTAAAAAATTAGCAAGAAGCAAATGGAATAAAGTAAGAAAAAAGGAGGGCAAGGTCCACTAAAATCCATGATTTCCTTCAACAAAAATGATGGTAAACCCTCCGATGAAGAGGATGAAGTCACCAACCTTTGTTTTATGCCTCTAAGAGAGGAAAAATCGATCTCCACCTCACTCAAAAGCTTTATTGATGAAGATGACATCAATAAGGTATAATATAATCTACTATACTCATATGATTATTTGTTATGTGTTTTACATGATTCATTATGTGATAATGATGGCCTAAAAAATGAAAAGGAAAACAAGAAGAAGCTATTTAATCACTTAAATGACCCACACACTCTTACATTAAATGAAAATTCTCTTCTTGAATCTCAACTGCTTCTTGTCAAAACTGATATAGAAAATAAAATAATGGAGTTTAATGAATATAAGGTGTGTATTTGTTGTGGCCACAAGGTTATGATAGATCAATTCCAACCCAAAATTGTTGATCTATAAGACAATTGTGATAAATTTGTAAAGATTGCATTTACCTTCATAATGGGTGAAGAAGGCTTACATGTATTGTTAGGTGTTGAATGATATTCTAAGGGTCATGAATGCTTAGGCTATAGAAATAAGATGGTAATTAAATACCAAACATTAAAGTCTTTCTTTGTAAGAGCCTGTAAAGTTTATCAAGTGAATGCTTCACCTGTATCAATTAACTATAATGTATATGGAAAAAGTGAACATTCATCTATAATATGTAGGCTTGAAAAAAATGTAAAATTCACCTCCATTGGATTTTATGAAATAAATGTGGTAAATATGGCCATGTTTTTTCATCATGTGTTTTTATAAAAAAATACCAAAGTGATTCCAAAATTCAAGCATGTGTGGATACCTAAGGGAACCAACCATCATGAATTAAATAGTAACTTGCTAATGACCCATTGAAAGGATACCTAAACTAGGACATTTGTGCTTGTAGGTATGCTTCAAAGTCAATACAAGAAGCCACAAATGGTTCCTAGATAGTGGATGATCAAGACACATGATGGGTGATTAAACTATATTCTCTAAGATAAATCCATATGATGGTGGAAGTATAACGTTTAGAGACAACTCAAAAGAAAATATCATCGGTGTTAGCATCATCAGTATTGATAACTCTAAACTCTTCATAAACAATGTGTATTTGGTTGATGACCTTAAGTATAATTTGATCAGTATTAGCCAATTATGTGATAAATAATTTCCAGAAAAATTTTCAAATTCACACTACATGATTGTGAATGGAGTGGATAAATATATACTATTTATATGCCCACACATCAACAATGTATACATGCTTGATGTTAAATTAATAAAATTGCATAATGCATGTCTAAGTGCAATTGATAATGATGTATGGTTAAGGAATAAATGCATTACACATGGTAACATAGACTTATTAAACAAAGTTTCTAGAATATAAACTAGTACAAGGTCTTCTAAAGTTGAGCATTCCAAAT
The DNA here is from genome assembly GCA_030549775.1 of Tamarix chinensis. NCBI lineage: Eukaryota > Viridiplantae > Streptophyta > Magnoliopsida > Caryophyllales > Tamaricaceae > Tamarix > Tamarix chinensis. Next base: position 54,951,916 of record CM060177.1, on the reverse strand, counting down.
TAATGATAATGTGATGCATGTTTGCAAAAGGAAACACCATAGGGCTACCTTAAAATTTGAAAATATTTTAACTACATCTCAACCACTTGAATTTTTGTACATGGATCTACTCAGGCCTACTAGGAAACATAGCATAGGTGGTTGTTAGTATGCACGAGTCATTGTAGGTGATTACTCACATTGTACCAAGCCATTATTTCTTTCTACTAGAGATGACACTTTTAATGCTTTTCTTGTGTTTGCAAAGAAAATTTAAGTAGAAAATAGAACTATGATCCATTTTATGAGGAGTGATCATAGAAAGGAGTTTAAGAATTCCACATTCATTAAATTTTATGATCAAAATGGTATTACTCATAAATATTTGGTAAGAACAACATTATAATAAAAAGGTGTGCTGGAAATGAAAACTGAACCTTAGAGGAGGTTAGAAGAACCATGTTTTTGACTCTAAGTTTCCAAAATATTTTTTGGCTTAATCCATTGCCACTACAAACTTCATAATGAATAGAGTACTCATATGAGCCATCTTGAAAAAAAATACCCTATGAGCTAATTGTTGGTTGATCCTTGATATTTTATAAAGATCACGTTCTTTCTACTTATTAAACCCTAAGCAATATGTATTCCATTATTTGGATTAGTTATTTTTTGATTTTCTACATATATTGCATTTATATTAGTGTTTTTACCTTACCTTGAACATAGTACGCAACATTACATATAAAACATGCATGATTCTTTGAAGTGTACTGAGTGGCTTCGAGTTAGTTTTGTTGAATTCTATGTTAATAACTTAACAAGAAGCATGTAAGGTGTGGACATAAATTTTTATGGGATATAGTTGAATGTTAGAATTGTGTTTAATCCAGTTCAGTCAAAATTTTCTGCAAGAATTTGCTAAAGGTCTAGAAGTAGCAATTTAGATTTAGGTTTATTAAAGAAAATATTCGAAACACTAACCTTGATATGAATCTCCAAATTTTATATTTAAATAATTCTGTTAAATGTTATAAATCACTTTGCACTTATAATTTTTTTCTTATTGTGTGCTTGATTAGGAAAATAAATGCAGAACATGGGGAATTGAATCAAAGATTGCTGTAGCTGCTGAGAGGAATAGTTGCAGAAATTTTCTTTTATGTTTAGAAAATCCCATGTGATGCATTCGCCGGCAAAATTGGCTAATGGGGATTAAGTTGGCTATATGACCCGCCACCCGACCCATGATTAACTAGGTTAGTTGGACTGTGGGTTATTCGTCCCTTGGTACCCATGATTAGCTAAATTAATTTCTAGCTGATGGGAATTATTTGTATCATTCATTCCTTGTATTATTATGGCATGTAATTTCTGTATTTGGACTGTTAATCCTTTGATTCAGCCGTTGATCCATTTCTGTTGTGCCGGCTGATTCTTGGGCTGAATCGTGTATGCTGATTCAGAGGCCTGTGATTTATTTTATATGTTTACCTTCTATTGTATACGCCATATAAATGGCCTCCATCGTATGTACCAAAGCACTTTTTGGTCGAATGAAATTTTGAGTTTCTGGAATTCTCTCTGCTCTCTGCTCTCTCTCTCTCGATTCTCCCTCTCTCTTGTGCGATCTTCTCGTTTGCATTCTTCTTGCTTCTTCTCCTCGATCTATTCTTGATCTTTTTTACTTCAAAACTTCAATAGCCATTGAATCAACTGCGCTCTGAGTTTCTGATCTTCCTTTTGAGAAATCCTTATGCTGATTGTCGATTAGTCGAACCCCGCGCTCGATTCCAATCACCATCCGGTGAAAATTTTGAGAAACCCTTACAGGTTTCATCATTTGGTATCAAAGCCTTGATTATTCGAGTGCTCGTGGTTTAATTTGCTTGGTATCAAGTTTTCTTATTTTAATTACCATCTTCGACTTCGCTAACCCATATTTCTAAAGCGTAAATCTAGGGTTTGCGATTGACGAAGGAAATCGAAGGATTTTGTCTCGTCTAAGCCGGCGACCAAGACGGTTATACTTTCTGCTTCGAAACTACTTGGGAAACCCTAAGTAGCTTTAGACGATTTTCGGCTAGGGTTTGGTCAAGATTCTTGAATCTTGACGATACTCGAGGAATACTCCTCGATTGGTAAATTCGAACCTTATCTTGCTACTTACTGCAATTTGTGATAATCAATTTGCAAATTATTACGAGATATCATTTCTATTCACAACTAAATAAGTGCACAGGAGTGGTTGACCGGTGAACCTTTTGGTTTTTGAAAGGAGTAAGGACTCCAAGAAGAGGGGTCCCTATTTAGTAATTGGGTTAATTGCTTAAATTGCTCGCGGTAATATCGTTTCTTTCTTGAGCTCTTCAGATTGTTTTCGACTTAATAATTATCTGGAATTAGTGTGTAATCTGTATGTGCTGATATATCTTTAATCTTGTCTGGTATTGTGATATCTTTATAATTAGAGTGATTAATTTGCTGTTTGCTTGATTTCTTAATAAATTAAATTGATTCTAGACTATCTGTTAATTGTGCCTTATCTTGAATATCATAAGATAAACCTAATAATGTCTAACAACGGCCAATATGTTAATCAATCTGTTTCAATCTCTAGTAATGACTTATTAGAAACCCTTAGGACTTTTCAAGAACAAATGACTGCCCAACTTGCTGTGTTATCTGCTAACTTAGAACAAAGAATAGGAGAACAGGAAGTAAGAATTAATGAATTGCAGCATAATAGGGTTGATACTCAACATGCAGGGGTATTAGGAAGGGCTCCTATGGACCCTAGAACTAGAATTCCACCTGTAGCTAATTTAGAAGAATTAGAGGACCAAGTATCCAATAACAGTGATAGGAGGCCTAGACAGAATAATAGACAAGAAATGGATTTAGACTTAGTTGATAGGAACCTAAGTAATCTTAAGTTTAGTATACGTGGATTCAATGGCAGAAATGATCCTGATTATTATTTTGAGTGGGAAAGGAAGATAGAATTAGTATTTGAATGTCATAATTACTCTGATGAGAAGAAAATTAAGGTACCAGTAGATGGAATTTACAGAATATGCTTCTTCTTGGTATCACAACCTTGTTTTAACTAGACGTAGGTGTGGAGAACCACCTATACAAATGTGGGATGAGTTTAAGATTTTGATGAGGAAAAGATTTGTTCCAAGTTATTATTACAAACATTAAATCAGGGAATTAGGTCAGTGGATGAATATTTTAAGGAATTAGAAGTTTGGATAATTAAAACAGGAATTGTTGAGGATGAGGATGCTACCATGGCTAGATTCTTAAGTGGGTTAAATTATGAAATAGCTAATAAATTAGAATTATATCCATGTGGGACTTTAAGTGAAATGGTTAACATAGCCACCAAAATAGAGAGTCAGATAAGGAAGACTAGGCAGTATAAACCCCCTGGGATTGGGATTAAAAGTACAATAAGAAGGAATTTTGGGGGAACTACTTCTGGAAATTGGAAGAATAATGGGAGATTTGAACCTAGAGGTAGGAATAATGAGGTTGAAGTAGGAAATAAGATTGAAAAGGGTAGAAATGTAACAACTAATCCTGTTGGTGGTCCCAACAGAAGTAGGGATATCAAATGTTTTAAATGTGGAGGTTTAGGGCATATAGCTTCTCAGTGTCCAAACAAGAGGAATATTTTAATTAGAGAATCTGGAGACATAGAATCTGAATCTGAGGAGGAAGACTTGGAGACTAGTTTGATTAGGGATGATACTAGTAAGTTAGAAGAAGAGATAGAACTTCCAATAAGTAGAGATCTTTTTATAGTATGTAGGGATTTAAATAGTAACAAACTACCTAATTGAAATACAATACAGAGAGAAAGTATATTTCATACTAGGTGTTTGATTGATTATAAATGTTTTAATATGGCTATAGATAGTGGTAGTTGTATCAATGCTGCTAGTACTTTATTAGTATCTAAGCTAGGATTGCCAACCACTAAGCACCCAAAACCATATAGACTACAGTGGTTAAATGAGTTAGGGGATATTAAGGTCACTCAACAAGTTTTAGTAAATTTAAAATTAGGGAAATATGAGGATTCTATTATGTGTGATATAGTTCCCATGCATGCTGCTCATTTATTGTTAGGTAGACCTTGGCAATATGATAGGAGAGTGACACATGATGGTTATAAAAACAGATACACTTTACATAAGGATGATAAGAAGATTGTCTTAGCACCTATGTCTCCAAAAGAGATTTTTGATGATCAAATAAAAATTAAGTCTGATTATAAGGAACTATCCAAATAGAGTTTAGAGACTTGGATTAGTTCAAAGGAAGTTAAGGGACATCTGGATTTTATGCTAAGAGTAAAGATGTGGAAAAAGCAATTAAGAGACAGCCAAGTGTGTACTTGATGGTTTACAAAGAATGTTATGAGTGCCAATTAGGATTAAGTGAGGAAGTACCTACTGATGTGAGACAATTGTTGGAAGAGTATAGTGAGTTATTTCCTAAGGACATACCTAGTGGATTACCTCCATTAAGGGGAATAGAACATCAAATAGATTTTGTTCCAGAAGCTCTTATACCAAACAGACCTGCTTATAGGGCTAATCCTGAAGAGATTAAGGAATTAAAGAGGCAGGTTTCTGAGTTATTAAGTAAAGGATATATTAAGGAATCAATGAGTCCATGTGCAGTTCTAGTATTATTAGTGCCTAAGAAAGATGGAAGTTGGAGAATGTGCATAGATAGTAGAGCAGTAAATAAAATAACTATTAAGTATAGATACCCTATACCTAGGCTTGATGAAATGTTAGACCTTCTTCATGGTGCTGTGATTTTTTCAAAGATAGATTTAAAAAGTGGATATCATCAAATTAGGATGAAACCAGGGGATGTATGGAAAACAGCCTTTAAAACTAACTTTGGGTTATATGAATGGTTAGTAATGCCTTTTGGATTATCCAATGCACCCAGTACCTTTATGAGACTTATGAACCATGTCCTGAGAAATTTTATTGAAAATTTTGTGGTTGTTTATTTTGATGACATACTTATATATAGTAAATCTTTAGAAGAACATTTGAAACATTTAAGGATTATTTTGGATGTGTTTAAGGTAGAAAAATTGTATGCTAATTTAGCTAAATCTAGGTTTTGTCTGTAAAGTGTAGTATTCTTAGGATTTGTTGTAGGCAAAGATGGTATATCTGTAGATAAAGAAAAAATTAAAGCTATTCAAGAGTGGCCTGTACCTAAGAATCTAACTGAAGTGAGAAGTTTCCATGGTTTATGTTCATTTTATAGAAGATTTGTTAGAAACTTTAGTACAATAGCTGCTCCTTTGACCGCCATAACAAAAAAAGAAAATGGGTTTAAGTGGGATTTAGAACAGCAAAAATCTTTTGAAACTCTTAAAAATAAGTTAACCCAAGCACCTGTGTTAAGCCTTCCTGACTTTGAAAAGATGTTTCAATTAGATTGTGATGCTTCAGGGTTAGGAATAGGGGCTACACTTTCCCAAGAGGGACAACCAATAGCTTATTTTAGTGAAAAATTAAATGGTAGTGCTTTAAATTACTCTACTTATGAAAATGAATTATTTTCTTTAGTAAGAGCCTTAGAAGTTTGGAAACATTACTTATGGCCTAGAAAATTTGTTATAAATACTGATCAAGAGGCTATTAAATATTTAAAGAGCCAATCGAATTTAAATAGAAGACGGGGTAGGTGGATTGAGTTTATTGAAAGCTTTCCTTACATAATTGAGTATAAGAAAGGAGGTGATAATGTAGTTGCAGATGCTTTATCTAGGAGACATGCTTTGTTAAATGCTGTAGATACTACTTTGCTGGGTTTTTCCTGTATTAAGCTTTTATATTTGGAAGATCTTGATTTTAAGGAAATTTATAAGAAATGTGAAATTGCTACACAGGGAAAATATTATATATCTGAGGGTTATTTGTTTAGAGAAAATAGGTTATGTATTCCTGAGTGTTCATATAGAGGGTTACTAATTCAAGAAGCTTATAATGGTGGACTAATGGCACATTTAGGATTTCAAAAGACCTTAGACATATTAGTTGATCATTTTTATTAGCCTCATATGAAAAAGGATGTATTGAAATATTGTGTTAATTGTGTGGCTTGTAGACAGGCTAAGTCCACATCAAAACCTTTTGGGTTATATACTCCATTACCTGTGCCTAATCAACCTTGGACTGATGTTTCTTTAGATTTTATTTTAGGCTTGCCTAGGACTAATAGAGCTAAAGATTTAATAATGGTTGTAGTGGATAGGTTTAGTAAAATGGCTCATTTTATACCTTGCAATAAAACAAATGATGCTGTGACTGTGGCTGAATTATTCTTTTCTCATATAGTCAAAATGCATGGAATACCTAAGACAATAAATTCAAACAGAGATGTTAAATTCCTGAGTCATTTTTGGAAGGTTTTGTGGGGCAAACTAGGGAATAAATTATTTTTTTCCACCACATGTCACCCTCAAACAGATGAACAAACAGAGGTAGTAAATAGGACCTTAGGTAATATGTTAAGAGCTATCCTTGGAAAGAATCTTAAGTAGTGGGAATATGTTTTACCTCAGGTAGAATTTGCTTATAACAGGACCTTACATTCTACAAATAAAAAGACTCCATTTGAAATTGTGTATGGTTTTAATCCTTTGACTCCTCTAGATCTAATTCCTTTACCTAATGCTGAATTACATAATTTTGATGCTGAATCTCGTGCTAATAATATAAAGAAATTGCATGAATATGTAAGTCAACAAATTAATAAGAGGGTTCAACAAATGGCTGAGAATGCTAATAAAAGAAGAAGAAAAATGGTTTTTAAACGTGGGGATTTAGTTTGGGTACACCTTAGGAAGGAAATATTTCCAAACCTTAGAAAATCAAAATTAGACCCTAGGGGAGATGGACCTTTTACTGTGTTAGAAAGAATTATTGATAATGCTTATAAAATTGATTTACCTGCTAAGTTTGGGAATGTTAGTGACTCTTTTAATGTTGCTGATCTTAGTCCATTTATTGGCATAAATTAGGTTTCAGAGACGAAACCTTTCTAAGAAGAGGGGAATGATATGAATCTCCAAAATTTATATTTAAATAATTCTGTTAAATGTTATAAATCACTTTGTGCTTATAATTGTTTTTCTTATTATGTGCTTGATTAGGAAAATTAATGCAGAACATGGGGAATGGAATCAAAGATTGTTGTAGCTACTGAGAGGAATAGTTGCATAAATTTTCTTTTATGTTTAGAAAATCCCATGTGATGCATTCGCCGGCAAAATTGGCTAATGAGGATTAAGTTGGCTGTATGACCCGCCACCCGACCCATGATTAACTGGGTTAGTTGGACTGTGGGTTATTCGTCCCTTGGTAACCATGATTAGCTAAATTAATTTCTAGATGATGGGAATTATTTATATCATTCATTCCTTGTATTATTATGGCATGTAATTTTTGTATTTGGGCTGTTAATCCTCTGATTCAGCAGTCGATCCATTTCTGTTGTGCCGGCTGATTCTTGGGCTGGATTTTTGGGCTGAATCATGTATGCTGATTGAGAGGCCTGCAATGTATTTTATACGCTTACCTTTTATTGTATACGCCATATAAATGGCCTCCATCGTATGTACCGAGGCACCTTTTGGTCGAATGAAATTTTGAGTTTCTGGAATTCTCTCTACTCTCTGCTCTCTCTCTCGATTCTCCCTCTCTCTCGCGTGATCTTCTCGTTCGCATTCCTCTTGCTTCTTCTCCTCGATCTATTCTTGATCTTCTTTACTTCACAACTTCAGCAGCAGTTGAATCAATTGTGCTCTGAGTTTCTAATCTTCCTTTTGAGAAATCCTTAGGCTGATTGTCGACGAGTCGAACCCCGCGCTCGATTCCAATCACGATCCAGTGAAAATTTTGAGAAACCCTTACAGGTTTCATCAAACCTTTGTTGAATTATGTTATAACTCAACAAAAATGGAGGTGGAAAAAAATTTTCAAGCTATTTTTGAGGGAATCCGAAAGCTCTCAACAAATCTATATGCAACTAATGCTCAAGTTAAATATCTTCATGTAATGAAACATCAATTGTAAAGGATGGAGTCTCAATTTGTTGAGAAACAAGAACAAAAGGAGTTTTATAGTGATCGAATGGGAAGTGATTCAAATTAAACCACTCTAGAATGTGGAAGATATATAAAATCATGTATATAATTGTTTACTATAGGTAAATGTAGACACTCCACACTCACTTGTTGTAAGGATGGAATCATTTCACTCAAAATTCTCTAAGCTAATAATCATTGAGCATAATTTGGAATATATTCTCATTCTCCACTACTTTAAATACATTATGCAATTCAAAAATCAAGAGGTCTGATTAAGTATAATAACACTATTTTAAAGGGTAGGATAAGCGTAGGATTGTAGGTAATGTCCCAAAAATAAATGAGGTGACAACTACAATAATATATCTTAGATGTTAAGACCAATAATGCACTAACACAAACCATAACACTTTAACAAAGGGGATTTTAAAACAACCCCTCCTTAAAAATAAATAATTAGATGATCAATCATCCACATCACAACTCTAGAACTTTTATTCCTCTTTTTTTTTTTCCGTTTTTTTAAACAAAGATATAATTAGATCATTTTCATAATATAAGCTTTATCAAACATAGTTATCACTCCTTAGTCTTGGATAAGGGTTGGGTATAACTTAGGATCAAGGGAACAAATATAGGTTTTAATAGGTCTTGAGCTCAAATGCGTTAAGAAAAAAGGAAACAAATATTATTTGATAAGCAATTTGGCTAATGTAGCTATGAAAATAAAACATGTGGCTCAATCATTTTAGTGCATACATAAGTCATATGTGGCCTTAAAGAGAAATAATGCAAGTTCTAGTTTTGACAATCAAAGGAGAATACACACAATTAGAAAATAATGAGACTATATAAAAGATAAAATATCTATAAGGCTCAATATCTCATGAGTTTTGGTTTAGATGAGAACATTAATGAAGATAATTCAATAGAGTGATAGAATAATAATTGGCTTGAGAGTCTATAGATTGGAAAATTCAAGCTTAAAATCATTTTAAATGCCTCTTTTGTTATACTCACTTGTAATCTAGCAGTCTTACTAATGCATTATTAAGCCCAATAGAGAATTCCATCCAATTTTCATTATTATCCTATCATTTCCCAAATTTCCTATTTTTTCTAAAAGAAAATAAAATGAAGAAAATCAATCATAAGCAATCACACCCAAAGAAAATAAAATAAAATAACACACTAAAACAAACAACTAAAGAAAGCAAAGCACACTAAAAATATAAGAAATGGATACACTGAAAACAAAATAAAGAAATAAAAAGAAATGCACACCATAGTAGATGAAAAAAAAAGGTTAAGAGAGATAGTATAAATGACTAAACCTTATGATGGTGGTATTAAACTTTGAAACACCACCACCATCACAAAATTAAAGCATTAGACAAGCACTTGAAAGAGCTTCAAACAAGAGTGTAGAATGTGTAACATATGTCTCACATAACACTCTTATACATGAACATACCTATTATTTCAATATTTATTTTTCTCTTTACAGGCCTTGTAATATTTATAAAAGTGCAACCTCAACTTATCAAGCTCATAAAAGTTTTTATACCCTATGACTTGTTTATGTAATATGAATATACTAAGTAACTTACTGATTTTAGATCTATTTTGATTGACAATCACAATCATAATATATGTAGAGTTTGGTGCATGAAAATAATACTTTAGAATCAAAGAAGGAGATTCATGTTCTACGTATTAAGACTTTGGTTCCTTGAAAAGGAAGGTCTCAATACCATAATCAATCTTCTCTTATTTGGGAGGTTGAGGTGAGAACATTCCTACTCCACATGGTTCTCTCGTATAATGCATTATAGAATCTTCCTCCTCTTGATGTTTGGTTACCAAATTGGCTTTATCCTCACTTTTGTTCTCCATGTTAATATTCTCCAAGCTCATGGAGGGTAAATCTATAATGTCCTCACCATTGCTCAAGATAATTGGCATAACATTCATTTTCAGAGACGTCTTTGTATTCCTAGGAAATGTTCCTTGATCTTTTTAGCTAACATGTTGGTTAACTAGATTATTCACACCCCAAGTTCTTTAATGATACCTCTTAATCCATATTCCTTGATACATCCATCTATAGACTAGCCCTAGATTCATCAATGAATTTAGACACAATCTCCTCCAAACTAAGCTTTATCTCTTGAATTAAATCTTGGAATTAGAAGTTTTGGAGTGGCTTATTCATTAGATATTCGCATGGAATGGGATTCTTATTCCACCATTAGTAGCCAAGATAATCACACTATCTAGAGTAGTAATAATTTGATTATGAATTAGTGTTCTTGTCAAAAGTACACTCATATTTAGCTTGTTTATTTGGCTAAGAAAACAAATTATCTACAAGAAAATCTATAGTACCATATAGTCCCCTACAATAGTAAAAGCTAAGGTTTGTACCTATACATTAGCAATGCTCAAATTGTTTATTTTCTAAAATCATTTATCTCATTATGTATCTAACTAAGCAAAATGAGAACTTATGATTATTAGCTTCTGAATCCCTAGATAACGTATAATTGAACTATGTTAGAGAACTATAGAGATAATATTGGATGAGTATAAATTAAAGAAAAAAGGAAAATAAAAATTCTAGTTTAGCTAAACAATGAAGGGCTAAATATCAATTCACTAAATTCCTCAGAAATGGTGACAAAAACTAGTTCACTTAAATCTCTGAGGGTACAAATGTAATAGTAGGAAAATAAGATCATATTCTTAGGGAATTTGGTGCTAGTTGTTGATTTTCATTATTTTTTTTTCTATCTAAATAGATTCATTAAATTGGGATGGATGATAATTATAGAAAAATAAAATGATGGAAATGATGGAGACTACTAGTTAAGAAATTAATTAATTAGAAACAAGCCTAACATCAAATTTTAGTTACAATTCCAATTTAATTTTAAAAAAATATATATCTATATTTTATTATATTGTTCAATATGTTTGGAGAAATTAACTAAAATTAACCATTAATCACTTTCAAGACTTGAAATATAAGGAAAAACTAATAGAAAACCTTGGCCTCTCTCTCTTCTCTCCTCCTCCTCCTCCTCCTCTATGGCTCATACGAGGAGAGTAGTATCTGTGACACAGAAGAAGGTGGTTAAGGGTTGTGCAGGGCCTTCCAATGATGGTGATTCATCTAGATTAAACCCTTCGGTTGGAGAAGTACTAGGTGTGGATGTGGAAGTATCAGGTTCGAAGAGTTCTCGGGTTGGACGTCGATCAACCTGTTGAAGCAAGAGAGGGATCCAAGCTTTCTTTGACATCTAGCGAGGGTTTGGGTGATGTTAATCTTGATGGAAAGAGTGTTGAAAGTTATGATCAAGAACTGATACATAATGTATCGGCTGATCATTTGCTTGGCGATTTGCCTTCCTAAAAAGATAAAGTTGTAGGTAATCGGCTAGATTCTATGGCATCCTAACATCGCAATGTTCCGCATTTGATTGTAGGGGATTAAATTTGTGTTAACATTTAGAGGGATAAGGTCAAACTTAATAGTGCTGAATGGAGGTGGGTGATTGTGGGTTATGTTATTGGGTATCGGCCTACCTTGGGGAAAATGGTTGGTTTTGTCAAGAGAAATTGAAAGGGTGTAAAGGAACCGAAGGTTTTGCTGCATGATCAAGGTTTTGTTATTTTCATATTTGATTCTCAAGAGGATAGGGATTGGGTTGGTCCTTCATGAATCGACCTTTCATCTTAAAAGAGTGGCATCAAGAATTTTAATTTTTGAAAGAAAATTTTCAATTTTTGGCTTTATGGATCAAACTAAGAAACCTGCCTTTGGATTATTAGGATGTTGATTCTTTAAGCAGGATTGGTAGTGCTGTGGGAAGGCCATTATATTTGGATGGTATCACTTTTGCAGGTGAACGGATATCTTATGCTCGTAGGCTAGTAGAGGTGGATGTGTCTAAGAAACTATTGGAATCTGTTGAGATCATGGATCTGGATGGTGAGCTGTTGAGCCAAAAGATAGTTTATGAATGGAGGCCTACGTTTTGTGCTAGATGTAGTGAATTTGTACATTCAACAAAGAATTATAGAAAGGCTAAAGAGTTTCTTAAACAACCACCTACAATTCTTAAACAGAATGAAGATAACCCTGTGGCCTGGAGGAGGCGCAAAAGTGGAGAAAGGTTAAAAGGGGTCATCTCAATTGTAAGTGCAGAAGGAGAATCCTGAACCAAATAATAGCTCAATTTTTAGTACTTCATCTTTTGCTATAGGGAAGAAGTGCACGGTGCAAACATGTAACATATTTGAGTGCTTACGAGAAGGTGAGAATAGGGATGATCCTCGTTTTGTTCCATAGAAGGGGAAAGGTAATTATCTGTCTGATGATACTATCATCTTAGACTCCCTAATGGATCATATTCATGATAGGGGTTTGGAATGTACGAGGCTTGAATAAGCCTTACAAACAAAAGGAATTGAAGCACTGGTTATTAGTGCATAAATTGTCCCTTATGGGGTTGTTTGAAAATAGGATTAAAAGTAATAAGGCTGATAAGGCTTATGGTCAGCTAGGGCATAAATGGATGAGGCATAGTAATTATGATAATCATATTAATGGTAGGATATGGTGTATTTGGGATAAGTCTTCATGGGATCTACATCTTATTGTAAGCTGTGAATAGGCTATTCATGTATCTGTGACTGGGGTAAATTCTAATATTCGTTTTTATGCTACTTTTATCTATGCTTTTAATGCTGGGGATAATAGGAAAAGGTTGTGGAGTTGGTTTTGTGAGCATATAGTTGAGAGAGAGCCTTAGATTATTTTGGGAGACGTTGATGTTGTGTTGTAGGCTGATGAGAAGTTTCAAGGCAATGTAGTGAACATGAATGATGTTGATGATGCTAGAGAATGCTTTAATTCTCTGATGGTTCATGATTTGGGTTTCTCAGGGCTGAAATTTACTTGGTCCAATAGGATTCTAGGAGAGAATAGAATCATGGCCTAATTAGATAGGGTTTTGGTGAATTTGTATTGGTCTTCTTGTTTTCCTTCCTTAAGGGCTTAGTTTCTAGATCCTTTATTTTCTGATCATAGCCCAACTTTGGTGAGTGTCTCTATAAGGAGTTTGTAGTTCAAGGGATAATTTAAATTATTTTATATGTGGACTCTTGATCCAGAGTTTCTTCCTCTAGTTGCTTCTGTGTGGAGACAACCTTTTGCTGGATCTGTTGTTGGGAATTTTAACTAGTCTAAATTTGCTGGTATTTCCAAGAGGGTGTAGGATCTCAAAACAAGACTAAGCATGATTCATTCACAACTTGATATGCAACCTCAGAATTTTGGAATTATAGGAGGAGGAAAGGAATTGCTTAAATTAGTATGAACATTATGTATTATGTGAAGAGAGTTTTTTAAAGCAGAAGTCAGGCATTAAGTGGCTTAATTTGGGAGATTGAAATTCTCTTTTATTCTTCTTTGTGATGAAGGCCAGACAGATGAAGAGTATGGTGTGTAGGATTAAAGATAGTGATGGCCATTGGATTTCAAATGCAGAGGGGATTAATCAAGCCTTTTTATCTTATTATAAAGAGTTCTTGGGCACTATTAGCCCAGCTACTGCATCTCTTCAGAGGATTATTTACTACTAGGACCAACCATGTCTGTGGAACATCAACAAATGTTATTGTGGCCTTTTTCCAAGCAGGAGGTCAAGGATGCTCTATGGTCAATTGGATAGTATAAAGCTCCTAAACCTGATGGCTTCATATTTGGGTTTTTTAAGGCTACATGGTCTTTGGTGGGTGATGATATATGGCAGTTGATGAAGAATATTTTCCTAACTGTAGTGGTTCCTGCTTTCGTGGGCCATACTAAGCTTTCTCGTATTCCCAAATCTGTTGGAGCTCAAGGTGTGACAAACTTTAGACCCATTGCTTGTTGCAATGTTATGTATAAGGTTTTGGCTAAGATCCTAGCTAGTAGGTCGCTACATATTCTGCACTCATTAATTCATGCATCTCAGGTTGGATTTATTAAAGGAAGGTTTATTGGAGATAATATTTTGATGGCTCGTGAGTTGATTCACTTATATAAAAGGAAGAATGCTTTACCAAGGTGTATGCTTAAGGTGGACATAAGGAAGGCTTATGATTCTTTCAGTTGGTGTTTTTTAGAGAATGTGTTGCTTGGAATGCATTTTCCTCTACATATGGTAAGGATGATTACGGCCTTTGTTTCAAATGTTTCTTACTTCTTATGTATCAACAAGGGTGTGTTAGCTCATTTTCAAGGGAAAAGAGGCTTAAGGCAAGGAGATCCATTATCTCCTTACCTTTTTATTATAGTAATGGAATATCTGAGTAGGATGCTGAAGTCTTTATGGTTGAAGGCAGAATTGCATGGCCATCCTTAGTGTAAAAGGTTGAGAATTATTAATTTGGCATTTGCAGATGACATTATGGTTTTTTGCAAGGTTATGGCTTCTATGCTTGCTATCAAAGAAATTTTCTAGGATTTTATTGCAGTATCAGGCCTTCATATTAGTCCAGAGAAGAGTTCCATTTTCTTTGGAGGCATTTCACAAGATTTGAAAGCTTTAATCTTATCCCAACTACATTTCCAGGAGGGGAGGTTCCCTCTAAAATATCTAGGGGTCCCTTTGGATGCTTCTTAACTTAAGTCTATTCACATGCTTTCTTTGATTCAGAAGGTGACATGAAAGTTGCAACATTGGTCCAATATATTACTTTCTTATGCAAGGAGGTTGCAATTACTGAAGTCTGTCAATTCTGGAATCACAATGTTTTGGAGTCAGATGTTCTTTCTTCCTAAAAAAATTTTGGTGTAGATTATGGCTTTATGTAGATCCTTTCTTTGGACAAGGAAGGTTGTGCCTAGGAAAAGAGCTCTTATTGCATGGAAGCTGGTTTGTCTCCCTAAGAAGGAAGGGGGTCTTGGCATTATTGATTTGCATTCATGGAATTTAGCTGCAATGGGGAAACATCTATGGAATGTGTGTATGAAAAATGGATTCTTAATGGATTAAATGGATCCATACCTATTATATTAAGCAGTAGGAGGTTTCTTCCTATAATCTTCCCAACACTACCTCATGGATTCTGCCAAGCATTTTTGCTTTAAGACCACTATTGCTACCAGGGTTTCAGTAGATGCAGGCTGTCTCTTCCTATAAGATTTTAGAGATTTATGATGCCTTAAGGTTTAAAGCACCTTAAGTGACTTAGTGGAGGACAATGTGGTGCAACCCTGCTTCACCAAAGCATAAATTTATTTTTTTGGCTTGCAGCTCAATATAGGCTCCCTACAAAGGATCTTATGGCTAAATTTTCTTCATCCATTGACTTGTAATGTTGTTTCTGTCAACATGAGGAAAGCATCATTATTTTATTAGTGCAATGTCCAGTGATGAAGCAAATTTAATTATCTATTAGAAATATTTTTGGTGAAAGAAGGTGTCCTTCTTCTTGGCCTGCTATGTTAAAATTTATGTCTTGTTCTTGAGGTAGAGGAGTCAGTAAGGCCCAATTCAAGTGTTATTTCTATGCTATCAGCTTGCATGATTAAATGATTGTTTTTCAGATTTTCTTTGGTTTGTCCTTTATTTGTAATCACTCTAGTAGAAGTTCTAAGTTTGGGGGTTTCGTAGGTTATATAGATCATTTCTATAGACTTGGTTGTAACTTTTCATAATGTTATAATATCTCTCTTGTCTTAAAATAAATAAATAAATGTAATACAAGTTTAATTAAATCTAAGAACTTATTTTAATGGCTATAGATCTAATTAAGCTCATTAAGAACAAGGTGCTAATTCAATCAATTTTCAACAATCACTAATCTACTTTCGCAAGTCATTAATTTCCATTCAGTTACTAAGTTCCAGAATTAATTATAATCTTTCAATTAGAATTAACCTAATTAGATTAAAATATTGATCAATTGTTCTAACCCTAATTAATTAAAGGCTCACAATTGAATAATGTAATTCAAACAATTTTGAAAACAATTCAATCAATTCATCAAATCAACCATAGAACCAAATCTCATTTGATCCTAGAACAAAAATTACTCAAGCATAATTGAAATCATATAACACAATGATGAAGCAAAACATATAATTGTAGGAAAAAAAAGATAATAGTTAAATAGATAAAATTATAGAATTGGAGTTCAATGCCATATTTTAACTTTCAATATATGATGTTTACAAATTGAAAGCAAATGATTTAATCAAATGTTTTTTTTTTCTTTTGATTTAAAGGGGGCCATAAAGGCAAGTACAAATTACCATATAAGTGACGACACTGTGAAGGTGTTACAGTACCAAGAAAGGAGAAGGGGGATTTGAATATGAGACCTTTGGTATCCAGGAGTTTGTATTTACCATTAGACCGAACCTTATTCGGTAATCAAATGGGTTTTTGCATAAAATGGAGATGACATCCCTAAAAAAAAGGGAGACAAAGGAGGGAAAAAGAGCTTCTAGATATACTTTGGGTCGGCTAACTTAAGTCTAGAAAAGTTTTCCTTAGAATGTAACCATAAATACCTTAAATTCATGTTGAGAAAATAAAAAATGACACCCAACACAACCCTTTAGTGTAACATAACTAGGTTATGTTGGGATCACTGACTGAGTACTCATGTTGAAATCCTACATGACCATCTTAATCAACACTAGCAGGTTATATTAGCTCATAACTTCTATTAGTTGGTTTAGAAATATGAAAAGAACAACTATAAATTTTTTTCTTTGCACTTTTTTGAAAAGAGATTGAATCAAAGGAAAAATTCTTCACTTTTTCAATCAAATGCAATCATCTTATAAATTAATAAGTCCATATACATGCTAAGTTCATTACAATGTTATCTCAAATCCTTCATATTCCCTTTTATTTGCCTTATTTACATCTATTTATTGCACCTACAAAACAAAATGCCAAAGGATTCATTGTCCACAAATATAGAAAAAAAATCTATCAATTTACAATAGAATCGATGAAACTAGGCATATATAAAGTGGGAGAATCATCCTAATATTAGTTATTTTTAGACTTTATCAACAAACATTCAACCATGAGACGTTTTATAAGAATAAGAAGGGAAAATTTGAGGAATGCATTGCAGATTATAGTGGTTGATAGAATAGGAAACATATCACTATTATGTTGGGATAAAGAATGTACATAGGTGATAGGAAATTCAACAAAGGAGCTAAGGGAGAACACTACAAGGGTTGTGATTCAAGGTTCAATAAATTATTAAAAGAAACTATTAGAAAATCAAATGCATTTTAAAAAAAATTTAAACTTATACTTAGGAATAGGGTAATTTTACGAAGCTACCCAATGATTTGGAAATACTAATGGCCTTGAACGCACTTATTTTCGTCAAAGTGAGAGAGAAATAGTACACTCAGTTATTACACTAGCTATGGATGAAGCTTGAGTTAGCAAGTATAATGGACTCAATTACTTTAACAAATAGGTTATTCTAAAGCATTAACATCTCTATCTTTTTTTCAAAAACAACATTCTATAATTAATTACTTTAAATTAGTTTTTCAAATATGTCAAGATTCAAATGTACTTTTCAAACTAGACAACGTAGTTGAGGAGATGGCAATAAATCTTTTATATATGTTCTAACATCATATTTATTTATTCATTAGCATAGGTGGAATATCAAAGTGATGAAGCACGTACATGAATTAAGAATGTAGCAAATCATTCAGAGACAATAGTAGTAGAGTTGGGTTAATGGGGACATTTCTTCTATAGTTCCTAGGAATAAGAATGCTTGTAAATATTTATAATATGTTATTATCTTTTTAAATTAGTATATATAAGTAATATGTTTTGAAAATTTAACCAACTAATATTAGTGTTTGAGTTGAGCAACCAAACATAATTACTATATTAGTTATTAAGATTGACATCTATAGAAGAAAAAAAGGGCTTTTGGTGTTTAATATTTGATGTAACAATTATTACCATTTAAAATTCTTATCTAATTATTTATTATTATCTATAAATTTAGCATATTACTACATCAATGTTTCCACCAACATAAACCACCCAACAAATTCCTACTACATTAGATACAAAAATAAGCGAACACAAGCATCATTAAAAAGATAAAATTTAAAATTTCATAACACAATGCTCTGTTAAGAAGTCTACAACAAAAGATGAATGATAAAAATGATAATCAATTAACCACAACTCATTGTTTTTCCTAAGTAAATATATATATCATAGTTCTACGGATGCAACTGAACCTTATATTTGTTTCAATTAGGGTCACTATACAAATGACTCTAATACAAAAATTTAACATTGGAATGAACACAATGTTAACATTGTAATTAAATATAATGTAGTATTTTTATGGTTCCACATCATATATCACATATAGTTTTATCTCTATAAATGAAGATAATGTCACCTTTGTAATTGAACTATAACAACAAAAAAATATTTAACCTTACAATAATATCCATAAATTAACAATTGATACCTACATATAGGAATTATATTTTAACAAGATTAATTATACATATATCCTCAATTACTTAAGTTATAACATCCCAAAATCTACACAATAAAACATATAACTTCTCCTTATTACACAAACCATATTTTATTTTTAAGTGCCGATGTAACAATATTTTTAATTGTTTGAGACAGAGAACGCTTATCACAAGGTACTTCACTATAAGATTATCAATATTTGTTAATGTTACAATATAAGAATAATTTCACTTCATTCATGCCATGTAAATTCAAATAAATTAACCATTCTATAGTGGTTATATAATTAATGATATTTGAATTTTTTGCATGCCATGCCTATAAATATTAGTAGCCTTTTATCTTATATATGGTTGTTAAAAAAGTACCCAATTCTAAATAATTATGTTGATATTTTAATATTGAGCATTGGTTATAATATTTTAAATATTAGTGGTTACTGAAATAATATAGATAATGATAAGTGTGTGTAACTGTAATCGTAGTAGCTACTTAATCAAACAAGGAAATTGAAACACATTAGAAAATAGTAGTTAGAGTATAAACAAAATATATTTTATCATATCACAAAAGGCAACAAAAGATAAATATAATCATAAATGCATAACACAAAACATACCAAATATATAAAGTCTGATAACACAATTTGTATGGACAAAAATTATAAAGAAACTAAAGTTTTCGCCAATGTAATATTATGGAGATATTGCAATAACTATATTTATATAAAATAAATTTATTTAGTAAAAAAATAAAATAGTATATATCTAAAATAGTTAAATGACACATGTTATTACTCACTTAAATAATGTTAAAATCCAAATAGTAAAATATGTGCTGACTTAAATTATAACATTCCTTTTCTCGCAATTCACACCTTGGAACGCATGAAGAGAAATACACTTTTACATTAGAAACACAAAGGTTTCTTGCCCAATTCGATCTTTATTAGAGGAATTCACTTGGAAATTAAAAATGTTTCATACTAATGTATTCCTCATCAATAATACATTTTCTTTAGAGTATTTTAGTACTTCCTAAGATAGGCTTGGGCATAATAGTAGTGTAAAAAAATGCTTCTTTTATTATTTTCCCTGGTGCCACAAGGATTTATCCATGAATTTTATGTTTATGACACTAGAGACAAAGTTTTATTAATTCCAATCTATTGTTGGCCTATATGGTGGAATCAGTCGGGGCTTGAAAGATGGTGATTTACCCCGTGGCTTCTATTTTCGTCTAATTCACTTCTTGGTTTCTTTGTGTTCAAATCCTATTATCCTCACCTTTTCCTTTTATTATGAGACATTGAGAAGTAATGAGGGAAGTGGTGTTTTTAGTGGTAGATGAGTGAGTAACGCGTAAGAACCTATAAAAATGGGAAATGCCCTACCTTTGAGCGCAATTTCAACAAGAATAATTTTTCCCCATAGCAAAAAGAAACATAAAAATGAAACAAGATGTCAAAATAGAAATAGATAAAATTAATTATAGGAGACTTTGTCTAAAGATCTATTATTTAATTAATGTTTATTAGTTTTTATTATTTAAAACCCTATAATGAGTAAAAAACCGAGGTTTAATTTTCTAAAATATTAAATAATACCATCATTTACCATATAAAATAAACACTTTTATGATATAATAGAATAAATTAAAATCATCTTATAATACCTAATTTTAGTTAAATGAATACCAAATAGGTAAAATAATCATATGATTTCTTAATAAATAAATGGGGCATACAAAATAAAATAAATATGTAGTATCTAATCATCTCTTTTATCAAGATGTATTTTTCTCACATGTAAGAAAACCTCAAAAGATAGCCATTTAGGATCACAATAACAAAAAAAAGAAAAAGATAAAACTATATGCTTACAACAAGGCATAAAAATAGCAAATCTTGGTAGTAGACCTAACATTCTCTTAGATTTGTATGTTTGCTTTTGTAAGCAACATATCTAATATGATACAAAAATTAGAGTATGTAATATGAATATTTAAAAAAATCAATAAGATACCGAATTAAACATAATAATACATTCAAAATTAATATGGAAATAAACATATGAACACGAAAAAAACTCTCAAAAAATTTAACAAAAATAGAAAACTTTTGAATAACCTAAATTTCCCTTAGATTTGCAAGTTTGCTTTGGAAATCAATATATCTAGTAGTAGAAAGAACCAAATGGGAGCACATACGAGTATTGAATAAAAAAGACAACGATAATTGATTTATGATATCAAATGGCACAAAAAATTTAAGCATCACAAGAAATATGTGAAAAATAAAAATGATCTCGAATAACCAAATATATCTTTGATCTTCGTGTTTACTTTCCAATATGTTTGGAAAGAAAAAGATTGAATATAAGAGAGAAAAATATGGGATTTTACTTAATACATGAACAAAAATTAAAATTGATAAAATGAAACTCTGATTTGTACTAAAGTAAATAGTTTAATGAGATAAGTAGTGTAGAATGAAGTTGTTTTTCATGGATATGGTAGTTTCAAGATATATAATTTTATAGTTATGCATTAGACAGTAAGTATAAGATGATGTATTGGGGGAGAGAGAATTGAGCATTGTGATAAATCAAAGAAGAAATATATCAATTTAGGGAATATAGAGAGAAGAGGGGCAAAGAGATAGAGGAGTTCTACAACCTCTAGTATTTTCAAACAAAGGAATCCACACAAGTAAGGAATATTTGCCTTTTTATTTATCTGTTGAACCCAAATCTATGTAAAAAATGTGTTTATGTTTTATATAACAATAGACAAAGCAAAAAAGAGAACCATATGGGATATTGCACAAGCATGTTACTAAAGTTGATAATAATAAGTGAAATATAGTATAAGGAAAAAGCTTCAAAAATTGACAAAATTAGAAAATCTATCTTTCATTCTAAATTTTCATTGAGATCTATGTGATTGTTTCCTAAAGCACTAAATCTAAATTAGAGAACCTGATGGGATTGAAAAAGAAAAGGGGAAAAATTCTAAAGAGCTCTACTTTACAATATAATCAAAACTAGACCACATAACATAAACAATATTTGAAAATTATAGAAAATATAAAAAAATTACCTAGAATCCCTAATTTTCTCTATAATCCTTCTTTACTTTTGAAAAAAATTGATCTAAAATAACAAGAGATATAGATGTGTAATTTGGAATTATTAAACTGAAAAAAGAATACACAATATGAAATCATGGTAAGAGTAAACTATATTTTCTAAAAAATAAAACAATATTTGATGTAGTAAATCACATCATAAAATATAGAAGTTTTAAAATTAAAAAATGTAAATCTAGAACTTACAAAAATAAATAAAATTATAAAAATATAGTTGAGAAAAAGAATCATCATTCCTAGGCAAGTTGAATTCATATATAGTTGAATTGTTAGAAAAATAAAAAGAAACAAACATTATATATGGCTTTCCTATAAAGCCAAGAGATTAGAAAACTAATCTTTTCTAAATCAATATTTTTGGAAAAAAAAAATAGTTATGTAATGGAAAATGGATTAGGAAATGAGAAGAGAAAGGAAATGAATCAATGATTATAAATTAAAAGCTTTCAAAATTTCCTTTGTTGGTCCAAGATATAGAGTTATCAAATATTACCTAGAAATGAGTAGTTGATATTACAGTTTATGGTCAGAGGAAAATGTAAGTCTCTAGAAACCCTTGCATTTTGTCTTTTAAGCATAGAGTTATTGAAAGGAATGGTATAAATTTTAAGAGAAAAATTAAAGGAGTGCTCTAATCTTATGTTCTAGTATTGTTTGAGTGGTTTTAATTTTAGAGGGAATTACATTTATCAATAAAAAAATGAAAAGCTATAATTAGGAAAAAAAATAATGGGTTGTGTTTGTTATGAGCAATCCACAAAGAGTATAAGAAAAATCAATCATGTAGAGCTTAAATTTTTGTGTTTTCTTCCCTTTGTCCATGCCATTATTAATATACGATTGAGATTGATTCAACTTTAAAATAAAGGAGTGAGATTCTATTTTTTTTCTTTGTTACCAACTTGGATCCAAATAAAAAATGATTGAGATCCTTTAGCTTTGATGGTTCAAGGGCCATGATTGACTTCAAGATGCACCATCTATATTTCTTTATATAGTATTAATTTTATTCCTAAAAAATTATAGAATTATGGAAGAGTGTATAATTTTCTTTTTAAGTATATACAATTTATATAAGAAGAATAAATTATTATTACTAGGGAGTTTTAACATAATAGCTTTTTTGAAAATTAAATTTATGAAAAAATCCCAAATAATTTTATAGTTTATACTATCTAAATATTTTCTTTTATAAATATATAAGTAAATATTTTTTTATAGCATATAAATAAATTTTTATTTAAGATTATACCGAAACATGGGTGCAATTAATAATAATTTTTAAATTTCTTTATAATAATAATAATAATATTAAGAAACATCATAAGCTATAGTAAAATAATTCATGTTTTATTAAGGTTTATAACCATATATGATGTTATAAATATTCAGAGAATTCATAATTAATTAATAGTGTTAATAAAATTTAATTTAGGAGAAAAATTTATTTAAGATCATTTATTTAATTAAGACAAATATATTAATAAGGAACTTTATCAAACTTATTTATTAGAAAAACATATTATGAATGCTTTAAATCTATACTATTATAAAGCAATATCATATTAGATAATTTTATTTAATACATAAAATTTATTTAAGATTCAAATTTTTATGAAAATTTATTATTAAAAAAATTTAGGAAACTTGAAAATTTATACTATTAGGAAACTTTATTTAAGATACACATTAGGATACTTCCTCTTTTAAAAACCAAAAAAGAAAATTAGAATAGTTTTTTAACTTTTAAAACCATAGAAGAGAACTTATATTTATTTATAATTTATATAGTTTAAATTAAGTTTGAATTAGAAATAAAGTTTATTTAAGATATATGTACTTGTAAGAAACTTTATTAATGAAAAATAAACGACACTTTTTAACATTGATGCCTAATTTATTGCCATTATTAGGAAACTTTATTAATGAAAAATAAAGAGTTATATTAGGATACTTATTAATAAAAACATATTAGGAAAATTTTAAATTTATACTACTATGAAAACTGAACATATTTGTTTACTTTATTTAAGATACATATGGTATTAGAAAATTTAGTTTTTGGGTAAGTATGTATCTATGTGTTTGATTAATTTCAAAATTCAAAGAGCATTACAATTAATTATCAAATAGCAATTGAAGGGGTAAGGCTCGGTCCATAAGCACTAGGACCTCTTATCTCAAGTTATTTATACATTCCACGAAACAAGTATAGGATTTGCAATGTTCAATGGGTCATCCTATCTGCCAAGTCTAATACAATTTATTTTTGTATGGATTTAGGTTCTTGTGTCTCATTTGTAAATATTCTTCCATTATCATTGCAACAATTAAGGCTTGAAAAAATTGTCTCCTCACTTTAGGGCCTCTTCATCCTTTAGTTACCTAGTGGATGATGTCTTGCTAATGAGTAATCTGTTGTTTGGCACCCTAGTTTGTTTACATTTGGAATCCGAACAATCATAGAAAAGTTGCAGTCCAAGAACAAATGAGAATGGCTATCCATTGCATTATTACATAGCACACAAGTGGTGTCAACTTGCATGCCATAAGCTCGAAGTTTATCTCGAGTTTGAATTATGTCCAAAGAGCAAGCTAAAAAATTAAAGAACGTCTTCTCAGGAAGTGTTTATTCTATATAAGAAAGTACCAAGGGACTTTTGTCCTTGCATGTTCTAATAAAATCATGAATTATGTAAATGGATAACTTTCTATGCTGATGGATATGAGGCAAATTTGAATGTTGGATAGTCACTTGCCAAATGTTTTTGAGTCCTGACAGTTTCTTCAGTACCCGAGAAGTAATAGATTTTACCATAACATCCTAGATATTAGAAAACTCTAGGGAATTATCTTGATTCCTTAATCCCATTCCTCATTACAAAAAAACATATTGATAAGAATATCAGTTTCTACCTTACTACGATTACACCAAACATTATTAAAACTAACCCAAAATCTTAGATCGACATTTTTATAATTAGTCAAGGCCCAAAACAAACCCAAATCTAATTGTTAAATTAAACATATTAACACATGGTTATGATTAGAAAATCGTTATGGTAAACTTGAAGTCAAATAAAGAAAAAGGTAAATCATAATAAGATGAAAAGATTAAATTATCCTTACTTAACTTGAATATTTTATTATTTAAAACAACCCACTAAATATCCTCATAATCAATTCTAACCTAAGACAACATTTAATCACTTACCTAGGGTCAATTTAGTCTTAATTTAAAGTTCTAGGCTTTTGGATTTGTGCATAAAATAACCAAAACACATATAGGGTTTTTTTTATGTTATGGCCTTTATAAGTTAATTAAATATTTTAAGCTAATCAATACTAATGTTAATCATTCAACATTATAGTGGCCTAATAGTAATAGGACAAATCTGAATGCCTCAAAGGGATAGTAATCATATGCTTCACTTCACCTATACTACTTTTAAACTTGTTTTAATCATAATTATACTAATACAACTCTAAATCTTGACTTACACTATATGAAATTGTATTTAAAGGCGATAGTGAACAAAATAGTAAAATATATATTTACAATATTTTACCATAATGACAAAAATGTCCTTGGAAGTGGCAAAATTTGAATTCTAAAAAAATCCACTTCTCACCAAAAATGACTTCATCATACTTAGTTTCATAAAAGAAAAAGGTTGCAAGATAATACATTTATTTAAAGTGTTACATAAAATTAAAACTATAAAATGCTAGTCATATATATGGATATAATTTTATAACATACCCTCTACTCATGTATTGAACTTGTAAAACAAAATCATAAAATAACAACATGCTAATAACATAAGAGTATAAACTTAAACATAAAATCATGCTAGAACATAAGATTACATGTTCATTATAGAAATGATATATTCATACTATAACACCCTAAATTTTACTATTAAAAAATATCATTTACAAAGGATTCATAATAACCAAATAGCTAGGTGTTACGATCTTAATCAACACAAATTTGTCTTACCGATCTATCATTATGTCAACCACTAGGGAAAATAAATAGAATATAAAACAGGAAAAATATAAAATGAGAGAAACTCCATAAATATAAATACAAGAAAGAGATTAATTCCAATTATAATATCTAAAATATAAAAAAAGGGTTACAATGAATCAAAGAGTCTAAAAAGATATATAGCTAAAAAACTATCATCTGGATAAGATGACTTTAACCCAAAATACCTAATACAGAATGTCACTACACCCCATATAAAGCATCATAGACTACAAAATCATTCAGTAGGTATCAACTTGCACATAGACATCCGGGTTGTCTGCTCATGGGAATGAACAACAATCATGAATAGGATGATTATTATGCTACGTACTAAATAATGTAGCAATAGAGTTGATAAGTGTGTATAAAGAAAATAACCATATATGCATGTATATAGTAAAATAATGTAAGGCAAAAAACTGATTCTATATATCATTAATAGATGTATCATAATTTATTCTTTTATTTACATCAACATCAAGGAAACCAATACTCTTAAATAGGTGGAATGGTCTAAAGCATCTCTTAGGGAAAAATACACCTAAGCTACTATTATCATATGCTAAAATTGACCCAACACCTCTTAGAGAAAATGTACCTAACTAATATTCTTAAATTAGTGTAACAGTTTAAAGAACCAATCAAGGCCAACACACTTGAGTCACTATTATAGTTTGATTGGACAGACACAACACCTCGGTCCAACTCATGTAATCTTTCACTTTAAATGATTGATGTCTCATCTATGAGTACTTATATTGGAATCATATTCTCATTCATGTTAAGTAAAAACCCCCACTATAGATAACCTAGTCGAATGAATTGATGCACCTCTCATGAAAAAACACACTTGAGCCAATATTATTGTTTGGTAGAATGAACCCATATAAACACCTCAACTTTAACTCTAATGATCTTTCACTAATAATGATTTATATCTTAGTTAATATTGATTATACAAGGTCATCTTACAAAATTATACAAATATGCATGTTTGATAAACATAAAAACCCAACCATATAATTATCAAGCCACCATCATGTAACAAGTCTATAATTGCTAGAATATTCTAACTATAATTCTTAGCACACTTTTATTCCACTTTTGTTTTAAGAAATATAAAAATCAATTTTTAACCATGATGGAAAAAATACTCTTTCTTTCTTAAAACCTCAAATCATCATATTAGATAACACATATTTTATTCAATCAATCATTTAATCCCATTATTTATGAAAAATTAGATAACATTCTTAAAACTTAACATGCCAAGATTAATTCTCATATTACCATCAAATAACCTTAATATCCTCACAATACTCACATTTCCCAAAGGACTAAAAAATCCCAATATCAATATATATTAATCCTTGATATTCATACGAGATATGTAACACTATAGTATATACATAAATACCGCATATCAACATTATACCACAAATACATACCTTCTGATTTTCATTTCTTTCAAGATATCATATCTTAGTATGATGATACATAATATTATCCATATAACATTATAAAAAAGATATCAGTACAAATATATAGTATACATTCAAGCCTCACTATGAAATGTATCCTTACCAACATAGTATGTATTCTAGCCTTGCTATGACATATAACCTTACCAACAAGGACACCAGGCTCTAGGCATGGAATCCAAAACTAACTCCTCTAAGAACACTAAATGATTACCTATTAAAATAATACTAATTTATAAATAGGTGTTAAGAATACAAATGAAAGAAAAAATTAAGGTAAAGAAGGATGAAGTAGAAATAATCAAAATAAGTAGAAGGCTCGAGTTTTGTTGAAGTTATGGTTATGTTAGGGTGGTGTTAGGGTTATATTTGAGTGAAGCATGGGTGTGCATAAAAGGGATAATGGTTATGCCAAAGGAAGGTCCTAATCATGTTGAGAGAAGGGTAGGATAATATATAGGGTGTGCGAGATTTGTATGGTCGTATGCAAAGTGCACAATAATTAATGAGGTGTGTACTAATTTGTACGAAACCATACGTAAGTGCACTTGGTTGGGGCATGTGAGGGTACACAATTATGCAGAAATGTTTTTTGAAAGGCAATTATTAGGGTGTGTGAGGATCACCTAATCATGTACCTAAAAGGGAAAAGAAATAGAGCACAATAAAAGGGGAAGGAAGAAGGGATTGGTGAGGCAATGGTCGGCGAAGGTGAGGGGAAATGATGGGATGGTCGTAGTGTCTGCCTTTGTTGTGAAACAGGGGTGATTAGTTGAAAAAGTAAAGAATGGGTGATGATGTGGTAATGGGGTATGATGTAGGTGAAGTCTTAGCAAAAGGCACTATAATACCCCCAAATTTTGGAACTTAAAATTTTCATTTTAAATAATTAATAGCTAAAGTTAAAACAAAAAATGTAGGGGTGTCACACAGCATCCAACATAGAAGAAGCACTCGCTATGCCTAGTCTATGTTAGGTGCAAGGAAAAAGTAACCTTATACCTAGGAATTAGGTGTGGAAAGCACTTGATTCCACCATAATATAGGATACTAAATAGAGAGAAGGGAATAAATAGTAAAAATAGAGGACTAAGAGCCCAAAGAGAGAGATAGAGATATCCGGATAACCATTCCCTTTGCCAAATCATTCAGCACTCACCTAGGGCATGCACATCATGCTAATAATCATCAATCACTTGCAAAATAGGGCAGATCTGCTCGTGGGAATGAGTAGAACCTATAAAACAGGTGGTTAGTACACAGCGTACTGAGCAAAGGAACAATACTATGGAAATAGGGATACAAATATCATAATATTTCAAATTAGATAATATATGAGATACAGAAATAAATGAAACTTCTCATAAGATAGAAAATGGTCCAGATTCCTTTATTAAGTATAATCTAATTTCATTCTTTTATATACATTGAGTTTAGGAACCTCACTATTCTTAAACCGGTAGAACAGTTTGAAACTCTTCTTGAGGACAACACACCTGAGCCACTATGCTTTTCAATGGAATAGAGATTAAAACAATCATCTCAGTTAAAATGTTCCCAAGCCACTATTCTTCCCGATGGAATGGGATACATATATATGTATAAAAATATATCACCTTGGTATTGATTCACGTATTCTTCCACTTTAAATCATTAGTATCTTTTCCATATGTTATAATGAGATACTTTCATTTCACAATAAGTAGGGACCTCACTATTCTTAATCAGTTGGAATGGACTGAAGCACCTTCTCAAGGAAAAATGCTCCCAATCCACTATTCTTTCCGGTGGAATGGAGATTAAAAACATCCTCTCAAGACAAAACGCTCCGTAACCACTATGTATATATGTAGAAAAATAGATCACCTTGGCCCTACTCATGTTCTCTTTCACTTTAAGTGATAGTATCTTATTCAAGGTTGATTATCAAGAATAGACCACATTAAAACAAACATACATATAGCATAAGTCTAAGTCCTTAAGTCCTTTCAACCCCTTATTGCACTCTCTTTAACAATCATCCCCCATATTGATTATTCCACCCAACTTATATTATATCATCTCCAAATCCCATCATTATTATCATACCCAAAATGCACAATCAAATTCCCATAAATATACTTTAATAATCTCATCCCAATATGTTAATCATATAAATATCCTAAACCCATATTCCACAGATTTGTCATAACACTCCCCATGAAATTTACATGATTACAAATTCCAATTGATAACCTCATATGGTCAAACATTAACAAAGTATTTAGAAATTTACATAATATCTAGATCTTATACATGAAATAATGGTATTATCATTATAAAATAGTTGCCCTAAATTATCCCTTAAATTGTTTTAGGACCCAAAAGAACAATAATACTTTTAAGAATACCTCATGCTATTATTATCATATTTTAATCCTCCTAATACATAAAATAACAAAATTTCCTTATTATTCAATATTGAATAAGTTACCCTTAAGCATAAGTAAAACCTTTATTTTTCCATACATGTTTTTTTTTAAGTCCACAATTAATTATCATACCTCATGAGAATTTCTTAAGTCCATTTATCAAGAACTCATTTAGCCAGTATTTCATACCAATATATATACTTCCACAAATATTACATTATCACAACTATATCATAACGGTACCTCTTACCCACTCATACTTTATTTTAATAATATAATATCCTTGAGTCCATATTTTATGCCATAGGATAAAATTCCACAAACATGACATTATCACCACAAAATATTAATGGTACTTCTTACCTAATTCTTACTTTATTCCAATAACATAATATCCTTAAACCCATATTTAATACCATAAGATATAATTCCTCAAATATGACATTATCGCAACAAAATCATAACATAATGGTACTTTTCAATAATTCTTACTTTCTTTCAACAAAACATTCATATCATCACAAAATATCAAGATCAACACATGTTATATCATATATAAACAATATCATGAAAAACATATATAACCATACAAGCAAATAACATCAAAAACCAAAAACATCAAATAGTATCCTTACTAACTAGAACATTGGGCTTTAAGCATGCAAATCCTTGACTTCCTCCTCCGAAGCTACTAGAATACCATTTATAAAAAATAATAAAATTGATGGTTAGGTTCGATGAGTTAAATAAAAGGAGAAATCAAGGTAAAGAAGGTAAAAATATATATAATCGTAGTCAAATGGGAGCTTGAGATGTGTGGATGTGTATGCTTACAATTTGGTGGTGTTTGGACAAGGTTTGGGGGTGAAAATAGGGATGTATGGCCAAAAATAGAAGTCACACGGCTAGGCAGTGCAAAAGTTACACAACTATGGAACACCAAGCCGTGAGGAATTATGACACATGACCAAGTGGTGCAAAAGTTGCATGACGGTGCATTAAGAGATTTTAAGTGTTGTACAACTGTGCAGTAGGCAATGCACTAGTCATGCACTCTGCAAAAATGTGATGGACGAGGAAAAGAAGAAGGGAAAAGAGGTGGTAATTAGTGGCAATGGCCAACGACGGCGAGGGGAAAGGTTGGGGCTACCTTAGTGGTCGGTTCATCAGTCAAATGGCGACAAGTGGTGGCTAAGGTGGTGGATTGGGTGGTGTAAATGCCAAAAATAGGGAAAGAAAGAGGAAGAAAAGAAGAAAAAGAGAAGGAGGAAAGGAGAGGGAAGAGGGAGCTCGGGCAATGACCCTTTGACACAAAGATGGGTAGAATGAGGCAAAACCAAAGGAAAAGAAGGAGAGTGTGAAGTGTATATATGTGTTTGTGTGTGTCTATATATACATATACATATACATACATTTATGAGTAAGAGATGTGAGTTAAGAGAGAAGAAAAGAATAGGGGGCTGGTGTGTGATGGTGATGGTGCAACTTCAAGGTGATGATGATGGTGATGGTTGTAAAGGATGATTAGGAGTAGGGTAGTAGCTGTAAAGTGAGGGTGGTGATGGTTGATGGAGATGTTGCATCAAAAGGGAAAATGGTAGGGGAAATTGAGTATGTGGAGTGTGTATAAGGGGTATGTAGTTGGGCAGGGATAAGGATGTAGAAGGAGAAGACGAAAAAGGAGAAAGGAAGTCAAGTGATGTGTGATGGATTACATGATGTAGATAGTTTTCTTAGCTATATTAGGTTTTTGATCTCAATAATTTATTTTTGACTAATAGCTCAAACTAAAATTTCTCAAGTTCCCACCAAAAATATGGTTCTTATTGGATATTCCCCATATAAATATGTGGTGACTTATATATTCTCATGACTATGTGTGAAGAACAAATTAGAACCCACTAATGTAATATCCCTTTTCCTCTTATACCATAATTGAGGTAATGGTTTCGAGATTAGTTTAGGGTAATTTTTGATTAGCTAAATTAATAAGGATTAGTGGAGATTTTGGCGGATTTTGATTTTGGTTTACGTATTATGATTTATGAAAGTTAAGGTTTTGGATTTGATTAAAGTTTCAGGATTAAGGAGTTAGGTTAAGGCTAACAACACAGGATTTATTGATATTAGAATCAAATTAGGGTACTAATGTTGTGGGATTAGGCTAAGCAAATTTTTGGGATATTACAAGCATGGTAAAGGGTAGGGCTAGAAAATATTACAAGTAGGAGGAAGTGGAGAAGAAAGGAAAAAGAAGATCAAGCAGGATAGGAGGAAAAAGGAAAAGAAATGGGAAAAGAGAAAGGAAAAGATATGTATGCTAATGGTTAATATTAGATTAAAATTTTGACAATAAGATAAATTAGGTAAAATTAGGATTTAAATCATATAGAATTAAGGTTAGGTTAAAAAAATATCATTTTCCAAAAGAAATATTATGATTAGGTTAACATTTTTAATTATAGAGTTAGGTTGAGATAAGAATATTGATTTTTAGAGATTAAAATTTTCTTCAGGTATTAATTACTTGAGATTAAGTTTACCTAAAATTTAGGTATTGCATCATTAACCCCTTAAAAGAGACTTTATCCCTAAAGTGAAAAAAGTTAAGGTTTAAAAGGAAGAGAAAAAAAAATATGGAAAGCAGTTTCATTGGTCAAATCCTATAAGATTTGATATAAAACTTGCGAGTAATATACCCTTAAAAGAATGAAAAAACTAATGTCTAGCAAACCTATGCTAAAAATCTCACTATGCAACTTGTGCATATCCTTTTCTATCTCCTAGTTCTCCTCTTTTACTCCATGGTGGCTCCAAAGGATCTTCATGAGTGGAATTGAGCTCGTATATGTCTGGTACACCTTAGTGTCTAGAATCTACAAATGTACCTTCTTATAAATCAACGAGATTCCAAGCTCAATGTCATTGGGCCTAATTACATAGCTTATGACTGCGATGTACTTCCCTAGTCGAGAGATGTGGAAGATGTTATGAACATGAGCTAACTCGAGTTGAAATGCTAAGAAGTATGTTACCTCACCAATCATATCAAGAATCCCATAACGATAAATGTATCACGAGTTTAGCTTACCCTTCCAACCACATCTTTATACTCCTTTTTAAGGTGAAACCCTTAACAAAACTTTGTTACTCACCTCAAATCCATCACTATGGTACCTATGATTCGCATAGTACATCTAATGTCTATAAGCTACTCTCATTCTACAATTGGTAAATCAAGCCTACTAATTTATCATTGAAATCATCTCTTGGCCATTTATAACTGTCTTATTAATGTCACTCCAATAGAAGG
The DNA here is from genome assembly GCA_030549775.1 of Tamarix chinensis. Lineage (NCBI taxonomy): Eukaryota > Viridiplantae > Streptophyta > Magnoliopsida > Caryophyllales > Tamaricaceae > Tamarix > Tamarix chinensis. Next base: position 54,918,858 of record CM060177.1, on the reverse strand, counting down.
ATTTCTGGCACTTACATCCGTACATTTCATCAAAGGGTACCATACTTATGCCAGTATGATAACTATTATTATACAAGAACTTAGAAAAATATTGATGATGCTCCAAAATGCCTAAATGTTTTGAAACACAAACTCGTAGCATATCCTTGAGTGTTTGAATCATCCTCTTAATTTTCCACCAATAGCTAGGTGTAAGACCGTACTCATCCTCAATCTTGTGACCATAACCTTTTACAACTCTCCCCAAAAGTTTGAAAGGAATCTCAAATTCTGATTCGAGACTATGTCTGTAGGTTTATCATTCCTACTAATGGCAAACCTCATTTAGGCATTGGCCACATGATGGATACTCCAACTTTAGTTCATTAGCACAAATATTGCTAAATTAATCATCATATTGATAATGACCTATATTGTATCACACCCACTATAATTCCTTAGTATCCCACTCACAAAATTCATTGAGATGGAATCTCAATTCCATCTCATAATATCTAAATCCTAGACTAACCTTGTAGTCCTTTGGTGCTTGATCTTGATCTTTTGACAGGTGAGTCATCTCAATACAAACTTCACTACCTCTCAGTTCTTTTGAGGCCACTAATAGATCTTATTGAGGTCCTTGTACAACTTATCCCCTCCATGGAGGATAGAATATGATGTATAGTGATCCTCCTCTAAAATCCAACACTTCACATCTGCACAAATCTAAATTACTCACTAATGACGCTTATAGCAAATGATACCATCCTCATGAATGTAAAGACCCTAAACTCAACCATCCTAGATCTTTTATAGAATCATCTCAAGCTTAAAATTCCCAAACTGCCCTATTTGAATCTCATTAAAAACCATTGAAGTAATCATCAAATCACTCATCTGGACCTCTAAACCTCCATTTTCAATCAACTTAAACCTATTTCATGGAGCTCCTTGAGTAACTGATTAAGCACCACAAAAGTAGTCAAGGGGTGTGATGTCTTCCTACTCAAGGCATTTGGAATGATGTTGGCCTTACACTCATAGTATGTCGACTCGATATGATATTTCTTCACCAATTCTAGCCATCTCTTTTTTCTCATATTTAACTCCTTCTAATGTAAGATATATTAGAGGCTCTTATGGTTAGTGAAGAATATGCACTAGGTACCATAAAGATAATGCCCCATATCTTCAACATGAAGTTAATTACTAATAGTCTTTTATATGATGAGAAGCGCAAGCCACCGATTTACTATACTACATCAATACATAACTGTAACACCCCAAAATTTACAACTGAAAAATTTCGTTTACAGAGTTAAGTGCGGAAGCTAAAATAATTAAAACAAAGGGTGTTACCACCACACTTGGTACAAGTCTGGTTTCCTCTACCATTCTCATACCAAGTTCTAAGGCTAAAATCATTAATCCGCTTAATTTAATATCATGATTACAAAAATCAGGATAGAGAGAACGTTAGATAAATATTTCTAATTAAAAATGACATTAATAGTTTACGAAACTCGAGAGAAAAATTACAGGAGGACACGAGGGTCCAAATACAACCAGAAATAAGACAAAAAAAAGAAAAACCGGATAGTCCTACTGTAACACCCCAAAATTCACTATTTTTTTTAAAGCGGAAGCAATTAAATTAGAAATACTTAAAACCCGTGAATTCTGGAAATGTTACCGCCACACTTAGTACTAGACCAGTTCTCTCCGACCGTTCCAGTACCAAGTGCTATGGCTAAAGAAGAGATTAACAATCAATTACAAAATTAATGCAAACTAAAATCCAAATAATCATTAAACGGTTGTAAAACAAAATCAGAGTACGCATCAAAAAAACGTAATTCATTTCCAAAAGAGAATTAAACTTACAACCGATAAAAGATTAAAAAAAATAAATAGAATTACATAGAGACTGAAATATGGCCACAACTCTCTCGAACTTGAGCCAAGCACAACTCAACACACAACCCCAGTGGATATCTCACCCACCTGCACAAATAAGAAGGGCATACTACTCGTGGGAATGAGTAGCACCCATGAAAAGGGTGATCAGTACGCTACGTACTGAGTAAGGTAACCAAGCACTAAGGCCAACACGTAAGCTCATAAACCTTGCATAAGAATAAAAGATCATAAACATGATAATATAAATCATGTGATCATCCAAGTAAAAGTATAAAGGCCCATGAATAATTTGGATTAATCACTTAATTAATATCTTATCAGAATCCGATTCACACCATGCCTTTTATCAATCCATGTAAGTACAGGAACACCCCACTATTATTGCCGGTGGGCTGGTCACTTGCGGGACAAAGTCCACACCACTATTATTCGCCGGTGGACCGGTCACTTGCGGGACAAAGTCCACACCATTATTCCTGACTGGTGGATCGGTTTGGTTCCTGCTCACATGGTGTTCCACTTTAAGTAATTAGTATCTTTTAAATGTCTTAGCAAACTCTGGTTTGTATTTATTGAGCTCAAGTCACCCCACTATTATTGCCGGTGGGCCAGTAATGCACAGGTACAAAGCCTGACCATTATTATTACCGGTGGATCGGTTACACATAGGACATCATGTCCTAACCACTATTTCTGACCGGTGGATCAGTCTGGACTCGGCTCAATAATCTTCCACTTTAAAAGATTAGTGTCTTAAATATATTATTCAAAGCTTGCCTTGGACATGCATGAATCAACACACATCACAAATCACAATTACACGTTAATCACCAAATATACTTGATACGACAAAGACCCTAAGCAGCTGCACCAAACCCTAATTATCCACACGAACCCTAGCTCGGTTTCCTACGTACCCATATAATGCTCCACACACTATTTTCCCTTCAAATGTTCAATCACCCAAACAATACTTACATTACTTTCCTCAAATCCCAAATAAGCGTTTCATACGTAAACTTCACTCTCATACAAACTTTACACATCCCATGCAATTATTAACTTCCATGCAAACCCTAATACCACCATACAACCATTAACCATTATGCAAACCCCAAAATCTCATCATACAAAACCCTATATTCAATCCACATAACCCAAAGATTCATTCATACCAAACCCTAGATTCAAACCATATAAAACCCAAAGATTCATTCATACCAAACTAAGTATCCATCCTTACCAAACCCTAAGTTCAAACCATATACAACCCAAAGATTCATTCACACAAAACCCTAAATTCAATCCATACCAACACAAAGATTCAAATCATATAAAACCCAAAGATTTTTCCACATAATACAATTAATTAGATTCTCCCCTTTCATAACCACAAATTAGATTCTCCCATACAAGACCATAAGTTAGATTCTTCCCCATAAAATCATAAATTAGAATCTCCTAAGCAAAACCATAAATTGGATTCTCCCAAACAAATCATAAATTATATTCTCCCAATCAAATCATAAATTAGGTTCTCCCATATAATATCATAAATTACATTCTCCCAAATAACGTCTTAAATAAGATTCTCCCTAACAAACCATAAATTCAATTCTCCCATATAACGTCATAATTTCTATTGTCTCCCACAAAACCCTACATTTTCCATTTTATTCTTCCACTCATAAATCATTAAAATACTTAGGTCACCTCATACCTCTTGATCAACTTCTTTCTCCATCCTTATTTTTCGTCCTTTTTCCCCACACAACCACATCGACATTCTCACATGCATGTCTTATAGTATCACAACACATATCATCATACATAAATAATACACATGCCATGCAAAACATTCTTCAACTCCACGTTATATCATCCACATTATATCACATACAGAATGATCATAATAGTACATAGGATACATAGCATGCGAAGCACATAATGCCCATAAGCACATAAAAGGCCTTAGCACCCCTTACCTGAAACGACACCGGTCTTGGAGCACGCTCCTACACCTCCTTAGGGCTTTGACCAAATAATAACATACCAATAAAATAACCTTAACAAAATTCTAACTATGCTAAAGACATAAAAATAATAGAGATATTATAAACCTTGATAATATAAGGTTAAAGATTTTACCCTAATGATAATAATGATACTAATATAATAATATGAAGGATAACAAAACTAATATCAATGAGAATATAAATAATAATAACAATAACAATAATAATAATAATAATAATAATAATAATAATAATAATAATAACAATAACAATAACATATAAGTTTTAAAATAACTAATGACTTACCATTTATTTAATATTAATAATAAAATTAATAACATATATAATAATATTGAAATAATAAAGATAATGATAATATTATTATTAATGGTTATAAGAACAGTAGAAATAATAATACTCAAATAAATAAGTGCAAATGTTAATACAAAATTAGGGCCTAAGATTTTCCAGAATAAATAATAAAACGTTAATAATAATTATTCTAATAATTATAATATTAATAATAATAATAAGAAGAAGAATGATAATAATCCTATAATAATTCAATTAACAACTTAAAATTTGAAACTAACAATAAAATTATTTTATTATCACTCTCCACCCTGCAAGTACAATTCAGCATAAATTTTATATCAAATAATAATAAAACATATTAAGAATATAAATATTAAGAATAATAATAATGGTATTTACATGTAAATAATTGAAATAAATTAAATCAAGGCTTATAATAATATGGAAAATGGTTGAGAGGGTCTAGGGTTCAACCTTAGGCTAGTGGGGATAGGCGGCATCGGCAGTGGTGTACGGCGGCGGCGGTGGCTGGAAAAATAAAAGAAAAGAGGGAAAGATGGAAGTTGGGAAAAAGAGAGGGAGAATTTTGGTGATATAAGAGGTATTTATTGTTTCCCAGGAGGAGAGGGACAAAATGATGGTGGTGGTACAACCAAAGGTGGCGGAGCACGGCGGCGAAAGGCGGTTTAAGGCTTCGGGGTCAAAATTCCAGTGAAACGAGCATCTAACTTTGCATGATTATTGAGGCTCGTACAAGAAGAATCGAGAGTTAAAAATAGTTTAGTTAATTAGAGGAAATTTCAGGGAATAATTTGGCATGCGGAGGTGGCGTTGAAGTTGGCTAACGGAGGTAAAAATGGCGTCTGAAGTTGCGGTGGCCGGCAACTTGGGCTTAGGGTCTCGGGGAAGAAAAACTCTAAAAACTCCTATAACAAGACTATTTATAGATGTTGGAATGGATAATGAGGAGCTGGAGGTCGACATGGAAGTGTTAAATGCAAGAATTTGGGTGGCCGGTGGCAGAAAACGGTCGGGCATCGTTTGGTTTGCTCGAAATTTCGCGAGGTTGGGGAGAAGGAACGGGCGAGAGATAACGGACGATAATTATGCCAATTTATTCCTGGAGTTAAGAGGAAGGCAATGAGACAAGAAACGGCCGGTGTTATTCACCGTAACCGGAGATGCCATTGATGGGGGCGAGAGTTGCAGCGGCTGCGACGGAGGAAGAAGGAAGAAGGAAGGGAGGCGGTCGGGTCGGCCGGGAAAGAAAAGAAAAAGGGGAGATCGGGTGGTCGGCCGCGGGTCGAAGGCTTATTAAATGAAATGCGGAGTGTTAGTGAGGAAACACGAAAAACGCGACACAGCGAGGGCGGTAAAGGACGCCGGTCGCGCGGGCTGGGACGCAGGGAAGGAAAAAGGAGAAGTTTGGGCCGCAGGAGATGGCAGCCCAAACGGGGAAAAGGAGAGGAAAAAGAAAAAGAAGAAAAAGAAAGAAAAAGAAAGGAAAAGGAAGAAGGAAAAGGAAAAAGGAAAAAGGAAAAGAGAAAATTTTAGATTAGGGCCTATTAAATTAATCTGAATATTTAGAATATTTAAAAATAATAATATTTAAATAAAATAATATTTAAATCTCTTTTTAGGCTAAATTAGGATATTTAAAATATTTTCCATAAATGCCATTTTAATTATCAAAACACCCTAAATTCCTCGAATTAAATTATTTATAAAATTATTATTAAATTAAAACTATTTTCTCATTCTTATTTTAAATAAAATAATTTAATTAGTTAATTCCCAAATTAAAATCTTTAATTAGTTAAAATACCCAAATTACTCCTAATAAAAATAGTTATAAATTTATTCTTAATTTATCCTAATTAATTTCCTTTTATTTTAATTAAAATAATTTATTTAATTAATCTTTATGATAAAAACTCATTTAAATATAATATTTAGAATTAGGAATTTTCGGGGCATTTCACCTACGCTCCCAAATCCGAACTATCAGCATTTGACTAAGCTCAGAGGTTGACCTGCAAAGTCCACTGCCCATTGAATAGGCAAGGGTCCACGAAAATGAACCCTTCAGTACTACGGTACTGAGTAACCCTTTATACCAAACTAATACGATAAATCAGCATGGAACACATGCAAGGCATACAATTAACATAGTATAAGATATATACATATAAATACTATGATTAAGATACAATAATCACTCAGATGATCAATTTCCATCAAGGTCACGTACTACTCATTTTCATTTATTTGAAACAGCCAAACTAATTATTGAACATCCTAGAAATAGTATCTGAGTAATAATTAAAACCCAACTTCAGCAAAATTCATGTCTCAACATAAATCCCAACTAATCACATACATCACAGATATGTTCACAGGTATAATTTAGTAAGATTCCTATCATCCTAGGTATACTTACAGGTACAGTATAATAAATCCATAACGTCACAGGTAAACTTACAGATACAAGATAATAAACCCATAATGTCATAGGTAAGCTCATAGACATAAAACCAATACAGGCAGGCATGAAGGCTGCTACCCAAAACCACAGGTAGGCACAAAGGCTACTACCGAAACCACAGAAAACCTCAGGTAGGCACGAAGGCTACCACCGAACCACAGGTAGGCACGAAGGCTACTACCGAACAATCCAATAATCTGATAGTCATTATTTCCATCAAATCATATCATTTCCATTTTTATGTACTTTCTCGTGGGGAGATCAATCAACTTGAAGACACAAAGGTACTTTAGTCATATCGGCGCAACAAGGCAACACAGTATCCTACCGACTATCAACCCAAGAACGCAAAGATACCCTGGTCGCACTAGTACACGAAGGTAACACAGTACCCCACCGTCAATAGCATCATTTTAATCATACTTTCATACCCGACATAATTTACATTAGACAACATGCTTGTTTTATCGGTTTTTATAATAATAATAATTAACACATAATTATATCGAAATAAATTATGCTTAACATATTTCATCAACCAAAAACCCTAATGTGCTATCACGCAATATTTATAATTTTAGTAAGGTATAACGGTTACCTGAATTCCAGCAAAAATGCAAAAATAATGGTATCCTACTAAATTTATCGGATCCCGCTAATCAACCTTTCGTACCTAAAAATAAGACCAAAATTATTGAATTAATATCTATCAAGTAAAATAATAATTATAATATAAAAATATTTATTTTTTGAAAATTACTACAATGCCCTTACACTTAAAATGGGTACCAATATTATATATATATATATATATACTTTTTTTAAAATACACACAACTCACACCCTCTCATGTTGTGTGCATGGAGTGAGAGGTTGGAGTCCACGACAAGAGGCGAGGGACGGTTGGGAACTCTAGAGAGAGGGGGTGGTCGAAGGTGCTGGTGCTGCGGGGGAAGGCTGGGCGACGGTGGAGCAAAGGAAAACAGGGCTGGGCTAGGGGTTGTTGGCTGGTTTGGGCGAGGCGCAGGGCTGCGGTGGAATAGGGCAGCACGAAAGGGGAAAGGTGGAGGAGATGGGGTATTGGAGTCGGCAAGAAAAAAGGAGGGAGAAGGTAGAGGGCTACAGCGGTGGAGTGGTGTAGGGGCAGCAATACAGGCTGGTTGGCTTTGGCTAGGGGTCGAAGCTTGTAGAGGGTGGCAGCTGGGTTGGCTGCGGTCAGGCGATGGTGGCGGTTGGGAGAGAAAAAAAAATAGGGGTTGTAGTTGGGGCTGGACGAGGAAGGCAGGAAGAAAGGCAGAAGGGCTCATTTGGTTGGTGGCTGTCGTGTGTGGCGTTGGTGCTGCTCGGGAGAAAAATAGGGGCTGTGACGGGGGCTGGACAAGGAAGGCTGGAAGGGAAGCACGCAGAGGGCTGCAGAGAGGGAGTGTTGCCGGGGAAGTCGGGGAGTGTACTGTAGTGTATGCGTGCGGTGCATGTTGTGTGTGTGTATATGTATAATGCTGGTAGGATTAGTGGGGGAGAAGGGTTGTTTGTTTTTGTCGAGTGTAGCGTGTGTGCAGAGTGTGTAAGTGTAGCGTGTATATATGTGTATAAGTGTGCAATATGGTGTTTGTTAGTGTGTATAAATGACAGACGGAATGGGGAGGTGATGGTAGAGTGTATGTGTGTGTATAAAATCTACAAAGGAGACAGAAAAATATTTTAAACACATATTTGGGGTAATCGTAGAGGGGGTAGATTAATAATATAGGGTAAGAATTTATCTATTTAAATTTAGATTTAATTTAGATAGATTAAAATATTAGATATAAAAATAGTTCGGGAAAAATTATTAGAATTTAGATAAGTTTAAAAATAGTCGGAAAGAGTAAAATAATCGAGAATAATTTTTAGGAAATTATTTTTGGTTACGGATCAAAAGATTATTAATAAAATAATTTAAAATAAGATTTACGGGTAAAAATTAGGATTAATTTAAATAATCTAATCTCTATCAAAATTTTAACCTAATTAAATTTATACTTAAACCGTTGAAATAATACGAAAAATAATAATACTTTTAAGATTAAGCCCTCTAAATTAATAATTATAATTAATTATATGATTATAAATTTATAATTATGGTTTTGAAAAATGGGGTATTACAATAACCCAACCCGTTATTTGATGCATCATTGTAGACTTGAAACCTATTTTGTCTTCATGGTAGAGTCAAAACTAGTGTTATAGTCGAATGTCACTTTAGCTCCTAAAATGCTACGTCACATGGTCATCCCACAAAATTCTAGTTGCCTTTTTAAGGAGGTTGTGTAATAGGGTAACCTACATTCAAGAAGTCCTTAAAAAAGTGTCATTAATACCTGACTAAATCCAAGAAAAGGCAAACCTAGGGGATGAGGTAATCCTCCATACAATGGAATACAATTTATGAGAATATATAACTTTCTTCATAGGCCCAGGATTGCATCTCCTATAGAAGACCCTAACACCCTGATGTCCTTGCAATATGACTCTATCCTATATGTAGTCTATCACCGCTCGATATCTCCCTAATAAATGCATGCCTAAGAGAACATCCTAGTGTGATATAATCTATCCCTAGAGGGTAGTATAAGCTAGTAATGAGAGGATGGAAAACATACACGTGATCATATCTAGCTATTGATTAGTATGTTCCTTGCTAATGTCATTCAATGGCCCACTTGATTGACCTCCTTATTATCCTCCACTATACTATCAAGAACCCTGAGAATAACCTCCTCCTTAAGGTTATGGGTGAGGCCCATATTATATCCCTATAGCCTCCCTAGGCTATCTACTGGCTAGGGTAGGCACCCTTTACTACTGTTGTGGTTGGTAAGCTTGTTACTAAAAGAACTAATGCTGGGGTACAAGCAGTCCCCATTGTTTTTGCTAGCCCTATTGACATTGATACTCGAAAGATTGATGAGCAAACTGACCACACATTCTATAATAAACAAGAGAACATTGCAAGTCTCAACCTATATGATACTGACTGTAGCAATAACGCATGAAGTGCCTCAACTCCCTAAATCCACTCTAATAACCCATATAAACCTAGTGTTGAAACTGACCACCTTAGGGCTAGACCTAATAGTATTTTTAGAACCCTAGAGGTCTTCCCTCTTAGAATTTTATCTTGCTTCTAGAACTATGTGTCTTTGGCTTCGTTATACCTAGAATAGAAGATTTCTTATGTATAATAGTAATAGCAACACATGCTCATACATATAGGGTGGATGTTGAAATGGAGCCTATATTTGAATTGGTAGACCACCGTTAAATCACTGGTCACTATGCTAGGTGTAAATAGTAGTAGCTATATGAACTAAGCATGGTACTTCCTTATCATCATACTCTCTTAGGTTATCTACATGAATTCTTTAGCTTTTTATTCTTAAGAATCTCCATATAGAACATAGTATAAATTTCAATCTTGAATTCCTCCTAGGACATCGGTGGTACTCCTTACATATGGTAATCTATCAACTAGGTGTTGATGGGTCCTTAAAGAATGAAAGCTACAATGCTTGACTTATGAAGATGTGGACAACCAATTGCCCCATATATCTGATCCATGTTTTGAATCCACTCCTCTTGGATAAGATAGTCCTCATCACTAACATAGACTAGCAAGTGATTCCCTATAACACATTGATGTTAGTCCTCTCCAATACATTTCTATGGATAATGAAAAGGTGGTGGCGATAGTGGGTAAGGATGAGGCTATAGTGGTTGATGTATAACAAACTCAGTAAAGACCTCAAAAGTCTCGATAAAGGGCCATGGGAGCTTGTTGTAAGATATAATATGTGTTAGCATAACAATTCCTAGCTTAATAGCTCATATTGCTCAAAGCAACATTCAAAAGGCTATTTAGGCTACCCATCCTCAATTTCTAGCAAGTTAATCCTACTTTTCAATTAGTTAAGTGTTTTAAACTATGAAATAGGTTGATAAAGTTAGAAAAGATATCATTTGAAAACCATTGAAAGCAAAACATAGCAATCAAAACTAAAGCTCTAATACAAACTTATCATACCCCAAATTTTACTACTAAAAAAATTTATATATAATGGAACCATAATATAGAAATTGATAGTGTTACTATCGTAATCAACATAAGTCCAAATTAACAAACCATCCTTATGTCAATATCACAATAAAAAATTGGAAATTAAAACATGAAAAATTAACATGAGGGAAATTTTATAAATACGAATATAATTGGAGATTAACTCCAATTATAATATCTAAAATACATATAAAAGGGATATCATGGATCTAAGAGTCCAAATAGGTGTCCAAATAAAAAATATCATATGTATAATATGACTCTACAACCAAAAACTATAATAAAAAAAGTCACTCCACCCTATACAAAGCATCATAAGCTACAAAATTATCCAGTGGGTCCTCATTGACCTACACATAGACATTTGAGTCATTTATTTTTAGGAATAAGCAACATTAATGAAAAAGATGATCATTATGATACTTTCTAAGTAAGGTAAATATACATTCGACTAAGGGGGTATAAAGAAAATAAACATATATGCAAGTCATTGTAAAATAATGTTAAATAAAAGGTGACCTATTATTTCATTAATAGATATATCATATTTTACTCCATGATTTACATTGAGTTTAGGAACCCCATTATTCTTGAACTTGTGTAATGGTCTGGAGCCCCTCTTAAGGACAATACATCGAAGAAATTATTATCATTTAGTGGAATGGACATAACACTTTGGTCTCAACTAACATAATCTTTCACTTTCAATGGTTAATATCTTATCCATTAGTACTTATATTAGAACCATATTTTCATTTAATTTAAGTATAAAACCCCACTATTTTTAATCTAATGGAATGAACTAATGCACAACTCAAGGGAAAACAAACCTATTGTAGGAGCATCTCAAGCAATCCAAATTAAGGATAATTTGCTTATTATTTTTCCCAAAGTTAATGAATTCAAAACTATTCTCATTTGGGTCAATAAGTAACTAAATTATCTAGTAGCCATGCAACCTATACAAACTCCAAGATACCAAGTAAATATAGCTTCCTATAGCTACTGCATGGCTCCACAAAATTTATCGCATAATCGACTACAATAGGGCTACAATATGGCTCCTTTTACACTCAACTAAGTAACTAGCTTACCTACCTCCACACTTCACACATTTTTGGTTGATTCATGATCTGATTTGCCATCATATTTTGTGCAAGAATTAGGAACATCAGTAAAGTGATTATGGGTAGTTCAAGGACCTCCAAAATTGGTAGAATCAAGTAGCAACCATTAAGCATGATGCACCTCTTTTCTTATTTTCTTTTATTAGATAAAATTAGTTAAATCATGTTGTTACAAATTCTTAATATGTAATTTATGTTTCCTAAGCATTGTAAAAAAATGTATTGGTAGCCATCTGGTGATGGTTGGCTAGTAGAAGTTGACACACAACCAACACTAGTTGATTAGAGTTATGCTAACTTTAGTTAGCCTATGTTACTACTAACCATGGGTAAGTGTGTAACTAAACAAACCAACATAGTTAAATATATTTGTAACCCTTAGGATTCAATACTCAATTTCAAAAGGGTGGAAGAGGTTATAAGAAAGGGGCATATTACATATGATAAAAACTCCCCAATGGTTGACATTGTCACAAATAAGAAATTTTATTGAGTTTGATTCAAATCTTGCACCATATATGCTAAGTGTTGAAACCTTAGTTGATGCAAGTACTTGGGTTTGAAGGTTTCAAGACCAAGTTATCTCTTGAGATTCCACTCTTCCTCTTCATTCTATTTTTTAGAGTTTTTTTGGTTTTTTGAAAACTTCCCCATTTTCATAGTTGTACTTAGCTTGGTTCCATTTGTTTAGTTTTGTGCATCAAATTGGTATCAAAGCTTAAAGTTGGTATACTTGGGATCTCATACTTTGTTTTCATCTTTTTCCTTAATTCTTTCCCATTATGATCACCCACAAAAAATTATCTTTTCTTTAACAATTATTTTTCCATTAAAATTGAACCTTTTACCACTTTGTTCCTCATTACATTTCTTCTTGGCGAAGCCAAGTTTGCAGTGTGGAGGCCAAAATTAACCTGTGGAAAATCAGTCTATTTCAAGTTGTTTGAGACATGAAAAAGACCATAATCTAAGGATAGAATGGGCCATAGAAGCCTTACAAATGGATATGAGGAGATTGGTGGGCATGTTCAAGTCATTAGTACCAAATGCTAACCTTCGTAGAGCAAGAAGTCCTTTACCTTAAGAGGAAGAAAGGGAAAATGGTGTAGGGGATAAGCTAACTAATTATAAATCATCTTCTAGAAATTCCCCTAGGTAATTTAGAAGGAGAAGGATCATTACATGAGAGCCTCTTAGTTATTTTATGTTGGAACTACTAGAGTTTGATGGATCCCAAAATGCGGAGGAATTTTTTGAGTGGGAAATGATATGTAACAGGTTATTTAAGGCTAGGGTTTCGAAAGATGAGAAGTCTTTTTAGGTTATAGTCCATAAGTTAAAGGGACATGCTTCCTTATGGTGGGAGTTTATGGCAAAAATTCGAGGGAGGAAGGGAACATCTAAGGTAAGAAGTTGGGTAAAAATGAAGAGGTTAATGAGGGAAATATTCTTGCCACCTTCATATACTGAAGACCAATACAAAAAAATAGTCTTCATTAAGGCAAGGGTCCTTGAGTGTAGAGGAGTAAATTTGAGAGTTTGAGAGAATTATCAAGAGGCTTGGTTTGGAGGAGGTTGAAGAGAGAACCATGTCTTAGTTCATTGGAGGTTTTATGAGAGACATTGATATAAATGTGGATCTCTACAAATATTATACCTTGAATGAGTTATTCCATTTGGCCATCAATATTGAGAAACACAAAAAAGGAGAATAGGAGTTTGAGGGTTGGGGGGTTGAGTTCGAACACTTACCCACCTAAAGATGCCCCAAAGGAAAACTCTAATCTCAAGATATTTGATGTCAAGGTATAAGGGAAGTTAGATCTTGGCAAAGCTAGTATAACCAAAAGTGTATGTTGCTTTAAGTGCCAAGGAATTGGACATTATCAAAATGAATGTCCAAGCAAGAGGGTAATGACCTTAAAATACTAAGAGGAGGAAGAAATAGAGGGAGATGACACAGAAGACCAAGCATCCATGGAGGGAGGAGCCAAAGCTGAGGAAGTGCCATTGAATGTAGGGGAATCCCTAATGTTAATAAGGGAATTACAGGCTAGAGAGACTGTGGAAAAAGAGTCCCAAAGTGAGAATATATTCCATACCAAGAGCACCATACTTGGTAAAATATGCTCCCTCACTATGGATGGGGTCGTTATGAAAATGTGGCTTCCACAACTTTAGTGGAGAAGATAAATTTGCTAACCAAAACACATGCCAATCCATACAAACTACAATAGCTTAGTAATGGCTCAATGGTTGAAGTCACTAGGAAAATGGTCATGCCTATTTCCATTGAAAAAACCTATCAATATAATGTTGTTTGAGATGTCATTCCCATGTATGCTTATCATTTATAGCTAGGTAGGTCATGGTAATTTCATAGGGATGTTAAACATGATGGTAGGAAGAATACGTATAGCTTGATCTATGCTAGCAAAAATATTGTGCTCACACCCCTTAACATTTGATCCTCACTTGTTAGGGAGACACGAAGTGTAATAAGGCTTTTTTTTTGTTGACGGGAAGGTGTTGGAAAGGGCCAAAGGGAAAAGAAAGGCCTTGTACTTGTTGTTGATGCTCAAGCCTAATGAGAAGAAACATGAACCCGACCCTTGGGTCAAAAACCTAATAGGTGAGTTTGGGAATGTTTTCCTAAGAGCCTTACCTAGTGAATTTCTTCCCATAAAGGTCATAGAGTACCAAATTAGTTTAATTATTGGTGCTAAACTCCCAAACAAATCAGATTCTAGGTGCAATCCTTAATAAGCCATGGAGTTGCAAAGACAAGTTGAGGTGTTGCTACAAAAGGGTTTCTTAAGAGAATCCTTTAGCTCTTGTGTAATTGTAGCCCTCTCGGTACCCAAGAAGGATGGAACAATGTGTATGTTGTGGATAGTAGGGATATTAAAAACATTAGTATCAAGTATAGGCATCCTATACTTAGGCTTGATGACATGTTGGATCGTTTGCATAGAGAAAATATATTTTCAAAAATCGATTTGACGAGTGGATAATACCAAATTTGAATGAAGGGGATGAACGAAAGGCTGCTTTCAAGACCAAATGAGGGCTCTATATGTAATACCTTAATAATTTTCATATAAATAAATAATAAAATAATAAAGTAATAGATAAAATAAAATATAGGTATAAATAATAATAATAATAGTAGTAGTAGTAGTAATAATAATAATAATAATAATAATAATAATAATAATTTGAGATTTAAAATTTATTATCTAGCCAAAATCCGAGAGATTATCTAGCCTAAAATAAAATATAGATAAATTATAATAATTTTTAATTATTTATATAATTACCAAAAAACTTTCCTAAAAACCTAACCAAAAAGTTCTACAATATCTTTTTTTTCTCCTTTATTTTTTTTCTTTCTCCATTTTCCTTTCTCTTTTATCCATTTCTCCTTTTGCCTTTTATTTCTTCCTTTTTTTCCCCTTCCTTCCCTGCTGGGCTTACGCTGCAACTAGCCTACACTCCCCCTTTATTACTTTCTTCCCTTTTCCCCATAGTCGGCCAAATCTCCTCCTCCCTCTGCCTTTTCTTTCCCATAGGCAACAACCCAAGACCCCTTTCTCTTTTTCTTCTTTTCTATTTTTCCCACCCTTCTTTCCTACTTTTCATTTTTCTCCCTTTGTTCTACCTCCTATCTTCTCCTCACAAAATCTGCCACTTCCACCTTCATTCCTATAAACCAATAATCCATCTAACCTCCCTCTCCCTCTTTCCCTTCTCACCAATGTAGCAAATACACATAGGCATGTGCCTACACAATCCCCCTACTACATGATTGTAATACCCCGTATTTTTAAAATTCAAATTTATTAAGCTTAATGATTTTATTAGCGTAATTTGATGTAAATAATTAATTATTCTAATTTCGTTTCATTTTACAGATTTATCGATGATTTCGAATTCATAATTGAATGTAATTAATCATTGTCGTTACGAACCATTCTAGACAAATTCGTTCACGACAGTGATTTTATTATATTCTTATGATTTCGATCTTCGGTTAAAAATATATTTTCCCGTTCTTCCCGTATTTTGGTTTTTAATATTTTTAATTCGTTTTCGATTATATCTTCGTCATGTGATTACCGCTTTGTTTTGAAGTTATATTTCGTTAACGAAATATAATATTTAAATTATAGAATTTCTATTTAAATAGTTAAATTTATTTTAATAATTTTATCCGTAGAAAATATTTCCGACTTTAAATTTATTCGTTTTCGGTAATCGTTAATAATTTTTGGGAAGTTTTAAATTAAAAAGATTTTGGAGTTTATTTATGAATTTCCTTATGGAATTAATTTTCGTTTGTTTTATGCTTTTTGGTTTGTAGAAAACCGATTTCGGAAATTATTTAAATTAATCTCGATTTATTAGAATTTGACTTAAATATTTAATTATATGTTTTTAAATATTATTTTGGGGTCTTCTAATGTATTTCCGTAAATAATATAAATTTTTACGTCCGTTGTTAAATCTTTCCGAAAATATTTTCGAAATTCTTTATATAGCCTTTTTACTAATTTTAAGCCTTCGGATCCGTTCGAAATAAATTTTTGATTTAATAAATTTTAGATAAAATCTTCCAATATTAATTTTTAAGCTTTTAATATTTTATCTGATACATGTTTTTGTAAAAAAAAAAAAAAAAAAAGAGAGCTCGCGCCCCGGCCGAGCCTCCTCTCCCTTTTCCTTTTTCCCTCTTCTTCTTCCCGTTCTTTTCTTCCTTGCTTCTCCCGACCCCCTGCCCTCTGCGTAGCCCCAAACCCCATCCAGCCGCCACCTCTACCCAGCTCCTCCTCGCTCCGGCCAACTTCGCCAGCAACCGTCGACCACCGCAGCACAACAACCGCGCAGGAGCAGCAGCACCGCAGCAGCGACTGAAGCCGAGCCACCACAGCAGCTGCGCGCAGGAGGGGCAACCGCAGGCAGCACTGCCACCGTCCGGCTCCGGCGAGCCTCGCCGATCACCGGCGAGCAGTCCTTGGCCTCCAACGAAGCTTCCCCGACCTTCCTTTGCCCCGATCCATCGGTTTTTCGTTTGGTATAATTTCCGAAAACCCTAACCCTTGTTTTGGTTGATTGGGTATGAATTAGCTTATAAAAAGCTAAATTAGTTGTTTGATTATGTATGTATATGCTATAAGAATGATTTGGAAGAGTTAATTGTGTGGTTGTGTTGGAATTTTGGAAAAATTGGATTTTTAGCCGGGTTATGCCCAAATTTTTCGGATCCGCCCGTTTTTGTGATTTCGGACAAATTGATTATACAATATGTTTTAAAATGTATCCAATTTCATTTTGGAACTATCAATTTGAGAAATTTATACAGGTTTTATCGGAATTTGATTCCTAGGTCAAATTTTGGATATAATAAAATTGGGTCGTATAATTGAGTCGTTTTGCTCAATTGATTTTATAATATTGTTTAAAATGTATTTAATTTTATGTTAGAAGTGTTGATTTGGGAAAATTGTACGTAATCGACCGGAATTGGATTTTTAGGTCAAAAATCCCGCGGGTTTAAATTGGATTTTGTAATTGGGTTATTTTATTCAATTGACTATATAAATTATATTAGAATATGTTTAATTACATTTCTGAACCGTTAATTGGTATGTTTTGGCAATAATTGATCGGGTTTGCGTTTCGGGCTTAAAAACCCTAATTGTGCTAAATTGGGTATGTCCTTTATTGATTTTGATCAATTGACTATTTGATATGTTATAAAATGTGTTTAATTGCATTTCTAAACATTCAATTTGATTAAATTTATAGAATTTTACCGAATTGCATTTTCGGGCCTAAAACCCTAGACTTTAAGTAAGATTACGAGATTTGGTATTTGTATAATTATTTTTCTAAAGTTAGATTTATAGAAGTAGTTGAAATGATCCTAATTACTTTCTAATACCTTTAATTGTAATTAATTGATTTGAATTACTTGAGTTGTGTCATGGGCTTTAAAACCCTAATTTTAAAAATGGATTGTTTGGAATTGGCTAATCGGAAGATTGTTTTGTTGAAATTTAATTATCTGGATTTATCTAAAATTAGTTTAATTGTGTTTTAAAACTATCAATTTGAGGTAATCAAAGTAATTTGGTCGATTCGTAATTATGCATTTAAAACCCTAATCTTCGGGGATGATTTTGTAGAATTAATTTTGCTATGTGTAGTTTATCTAATCGATTTCTATCTTTGGGTTTTACATCATTTAAATTATGTTTTAACCTAATCGGTTGGGACTTGATTCTATGTAAATTGGTTGGATTACTTATTTAGTTGTAAAACCTAATAAATAAGTTATTTTCGATAAATTAACCTATGATCGATTATTCTTCTCGGGTTTCCAAACTAATTTGAAATGTCCTAAGTGTGTTTGTATTAATCTGTTTTGATTTATATTTAATCTTAAATCTTAATAGAGCTATGCTTTTAAGTCCGAAGTTTTGGACACATTTTCCAAGAAAAATAATTTGTGTCTCTTTGTATCGATTAAATTATAATAATTGAAATTATTAATTGGTAGGATAGTTCTAATTAAGTTTTCGATTTCTATCGGGTCTAGGAAAGCTTTCTCGTGGACCCACGAACTAGGGATCTCTTTCCCTCTTATAGGTAACCGGGTCAAACCCCAAGAGGTGTAGGAGCGTGCTCCAAGCCCGGCGCCGATTTAGGTAAGGACGTAACTAAGGCTCTTGTGTGCTCTGCATGTTTTAAGTGTCTTATATGCTTTGTACAATTGGGTGTTATAATATGTATACTATATGCTTGTTTGTGAAGCGCTGCATGGATCCGAGGTACGTCCCCGTATCCTAGTCTTCGTGTGCTAATATGCTGTGATGTAGTGTGATGTGTTGTGATGTAGTGTGATGTGATGTGACCCCTACGTCATGTAGGTTGGGTTATGTGAGTGAGTGGGGTGAAGTGGAAGACTTGAAAAAGAAAAATAAGAGGTTAGAATGACCAAAGGGGAGTATGTTGGCTAAACAAGGTATGGACGACCTAAGTAGTTCGCCATTTGTGAAATAATGAGGAGAAAGTGGAATTAAGTAAACAACAAGGTGGGTATGAATTAAGGTTGTGTGGGGGAGTCTGTTGCTTGGTGGTATTGGAGTGTATATAGTGGTTTTAATGAGTATTTGGTGGTATTAATGACTTATGGTGGTATTAGGGTTTGTAAGGTGGCATTAGGGTTTATATAGTTGTTTTAATAATTACTGGGTGGTATTTATGACTAGGGTAGTATTGGGCTTTGTAAGATGGTATTGTGGTATTAGGGTTTGGAAGATGGTATGGTGGTTTGTATAGTGGTTTTAATGATTTATTGGTGGTATTAATGACTATTGTGGTATTAGGGTTTGGAGGATGGTATTGTGGTTGATATAGTGGTTTTAATGTTTTCTTGGTGGTATTAATGACTTATGGTGGTATTAGGGTTTTCGTGATGGTATTATGGTTGTTATAGACAAAAGAAGGTTGAGAGTGGTTAACCATGGCTTGGTGTGGACCATCATGGTTCGTATGGCTGTTTAGAGTTGTTTGGCGTTATTATGCGTATTATTGAGTCAAGTATAGTTGTGAATGTGGAATTTTACCATGTGTTATGTGTAATGAATGTAGTGAATGACTTATGCATGTCAAGGACCTGATATGATTCAATAAGATACGAATAAGACATTAACTGCTTAAAGTGAAATACTGATGAGCCCGACCCAGTCCGTTCCACCGGTTATTAATAGTGGTCAGAAGCGTGTTGCCCTGTAATTATATTTCCGGACCACCGGCTACAATAGTGGAGGGATCCGGGCTCGACAGACCCAAACTAATAAGTTAAATCGGGAAGTGAGATTTTTGAGCCGAGCCCAGTCCGATCCACCGGTTATTAATAGTGGTCAGAGGCGTTCTGCTCTGTATTTATTTCCGGACCACCGGCTACAATAGTGGAGGGATCTCGGCTCAGTACATCCAAAGTAAATAAGTTAAATCAGGAAAAATACTAACCGCTTACAGTGGAACACCATGTAAGTGCGGGGCCAGTCCGATCCACCGGTTATTAATAGTGGTCAGAGGCGTTCTGCCCTGTGATTATATTTCCGGACCACCGGCTATAATAGTGGAGGTCCCCGTGCTTACAGGTTAAATAAAGATTGTTGGTAAAAGAGATTATTCTCATAATAAGAAATAACGGACATTGTATGAGCATGATTCAGCTTTCCGTTTACTTATCCTGATGTATGGCTGACGTATTGATCATGTATCTTGTGTATATATGCATGTTGCTTTTATGATTGTGTGTGATTGTATGCTTAGCGTCTACGCCTTACTCAGTACTGGACCCGTACTGATACTGCCTTGATTAACCGGGTCCTGTGATGATCCACCGATGGTGGGGAGCAGACCTTTGATGCAGGTCTTGATCGTTTACTAAGTTGGGGTGGAAGACTGGATATGAGTGAGTAAGTGGTCCGGATAATTACCCTTCGAAAATCGTGTGGTTTAATCGTATTTGTCTTTAGAGGACACAGATGTTGTATTTAACTTTTCAAGGGTTTTATCGTATCTTGCTATTCCGTTATTTTAAGTATTCTGATAGATGGACCTTTTAAATTGTATTTCGGAATGTAACTTTTACCTTCGCACTCTGATTTGTAGAACTCGTGGTTTATGAATGGTTGTCCTGGCTTTATTTCTTTCTAGCCTTAGCACTTAGTATCGGGTCGGTAGTTATGGATCGATCTGGTACTAAGTGTGGCGGTAATGCCCCCGAGTTTACGGTTTTAATTCTCCTGCTTCCGCTAAAACTTTTGAGTTAAACGAAATTTTTCAGTAGTAAATTTGGGGGTGTTACAAGTTGGTATCAGAGCTTTTGGTTGTTGAGAACCGGGTCTCGGTTAGAGATTCGGCTCTCACGATTCTAAATGTTTTAAACGAAAATGTATTTCACTTCTTTTAAATGATTTCTTTTTCAAATCCGGATTAGCTTGTGAGGATAGCGTTATTGGGTAGTATAAGTTGCCTTGTGATTTGTTGTTGTAATTATCTTTTTGGTGTATGATCATGCGTGATTGGACATGCTTGATTTGTTTTAACTCTATATTTTGTGTGTTATGATTACTATGGGTTGGTAATTAGTTTGCTCTTAGGGGGTAGTGACCCCACTAGGTTAACCCTAGTTTTGCAGGTTTAGCGGATTAAAAACCTTAACGCATACCTTGTCGGATATAGCATGATGTGACTGAATCGTAATCTATTTTGGTTGAGCAGTTTCAATTTTTGGGTTGTAATAAATTTGGGATTGTAACCCTAATGGTGATGTTTGAATAGATGTATCATTTTCAATCGGGAGAAACCTAGCACTGTGATATGATAATAATGATAATGTTGAGGTTTAGATGGAGGTGTTCGGGTTTATAAATAGAGTGTAGGGTGCCTAAATTACCCTAGTGATCTTAATGATGCAGTATAGCTTTCATTATGGGTTTATATCTAGTTTTCATCAGTTATCATCGAATCACAGGTTGTTTCCGTTTTGTATTTTGTGTTAGTAATTCTAGCATCAGTGTATGAAGATCCTTCTTCGTAAAGTAGGCATATTTTATTTTTAGTCGCTCGTGAGTGATAGTGTATTAAGTTTTGTCTTGTATGAGGAGAACTATGAACGAATTGCAGATAAATAAAAATTGTGGGCTCGAATATTGTAGTTGCTATATTAGTAACATTTTCGAAATTAAGTGCTTAGACTATCAGGGTTAATGCAGGGTTATTAGTGAGCTTGTTACTGATTAGTATTGAGCTTGGGTGGAAATATCCTTTGACCTAGTGGAAATATCCTTTGACCTAGTGTTTTTGGAGGACCTTTTTGTGACTCGTTAAGCTATGTATTAGCCTTGTTTTCTTATATAATGTCATAGAGATAACTCTTTGTGTAAGTTGTATGTGCATTAGTGTGTTGTATTATTAGAGCTAGAGTGTAACCTTTAGAATTTTTGTTCCTTTATTCTATTTGAACTTCATGTTATCCTTTTGTTGTTCTTTTGTAAGACCTTATTTTAAATAATAATACGTTTGTAAATTATTTTGACCTTAAGTATGTAATTCTTCTGTATTTTAATTCCATTGTATTTATCTACTAAATATCAATCCTCCTTCTTTTGTTTTACTTCCTATGCCTTGTTTCGATTCAACCTTGTTTGGTTTGGTTTGGTTTCGTAGACGTCGTTTTACTTTTCTTCGGATTTACTCTTAACTTATTTATTGCGGTTAATGTTTTATTCAATTATTTTGTCAAGTTTCCACTACCTAGGTTTTTCCGAACTTCGGGGACGAAGTTCCTTTTTAAGGGGGTAGTGATGTAATACCCCGTATTTTTAAAATTCAAATTTATTAAGCTTAATGATTTTATTAGCGTAATTTGATGTAAATAATTAATTATTCTAATTTCGTTTCATTTTACAGATTTATCGATGATTTCGAATTCATAATTGAATGTAATTAATCATTGTCGTTACGAACCATTCTAGACAAATTCGTTCACGACAGTGATTTTATTATATTCTTATGATTTCGATCTTCGGTTAAAAATATATTTTCCCGTTCTTCCCGTATTTTGGTTTTTAATATTTTTAATTCGTTTTCGATTATATCTTCGTCATGTGATTACCGCTTTGTTTTGAAGTTATATTTCGTTAACGAAATATAATATTTAAATTATAGAATTTCTATTTAAATAGTTAAATTTATTTTAATAATTTTATCCGTAGAAAATATTTCCGACTTTAAATTTATTCGTTTTCGGTAATCGTTAATAATTTTTGGGAAGTTTTAAATTAAAAAGATTTTGGAGTTTATTTATGAATTTCCTTATGGAATTAATTTTCGTTTGTTTTATGCTTTTTGGTTTGTAGAAAACCGATTTCGGAAATTATTTAAATTAATCTCGATTTATTAGAATTTGACTTAAATATTTAATTATATGTTTTTAAATATTATTTTGGGGTCTTCTAATGTATTTCCGTAAATAATATAAATTTTTACGTCCGTTGTTAAATCTTTCCGAAAATATTTTCGAAATTCTTTATATAGCCTTTTTACTAATTTTAAGCCTTCGGATCCGTTCGAAATAAATTTTTGATTTAATAAATTTTAGATAAAATCTTCCAATATTAATTTTTAAGCTTTTAATATTTTATCTGATACATGTTTTTGTAAAAAAAAAAAAAAAAAAAAAGAGAGCTCGCGCCCCGGCCGAGCCTCCTCTCCCTTTTCCTTTTTCCCTCTTCTTCTTCCCGTTCTTTTCTTCCTTGCTTCTCCCGACCCCCTGCCCTCTGCGTAGCCCCAAACCCCATCCAGCCGCCACCTCTACCCAGCTCCTCCTCGCTCCGGCCAACTTCGCCAGCAACCGTCGACCACCGCAGCACAACAGCCGCGCAGGAGCAGCAGCACCGCAGCAGCGACTGAAGCCGAGCCACCACAGCAGCTGCGCGCAGGAGGGGCAACCGCAGGCAGCACTGCCACCGTCCGGCTTCGGCGAGCCTCGCCGATCACCGGCGAGCAGTCCTTGGCCTCCAACGAAGCTTCCCCGACCTTCCTTTGCCCCGATCCATCGGTTTTTCGTTTGGTATAATTTCCGAAAACCCTAACCCTTGTTTTGGTTGATTGGGTATGAATTAGCTTATAAAAAGCTAAATTAGTTGTTTGATTATGTATGTATATGCTATAAGAATGATTTGGAAGAGTTAATTGTGTGGTTGTGTTGGAATTTTGGAAAAATTGGATTTTTAGCCGGGTTATGCCCAAATTTTTCGGATCCGCCCGTTTTTGTGATTTCGGACAAATTGATTATACAATATGTTTTAAAATGTATCCAATTTCATTTTGGAACTATCAATTTGAGAAATTTATACAGGTTTTATCGGAATTTGATTCCTAGGTCAAATTTTGGATATAATAAAATTGGGTCGTATAATTGAGTCGTTTTGCTCAATTGATTTTATAATATTGTTTAAAATGTATTTAATTTTATGTTAGAAGTGTTGATTTGGGAAAATTGTACGTAATCGACCGGAATTGGATTTTTAGGTCAAAAATCCCGCGGGTTTAAATTGGATTTTGTAATTGGGTTATTTTATTCAATTGACTATATAAATTATATTAGA
This sequence comes from Tamarix chinensis, assembly GCA_030549775.1. NCBI lineage: Eukaryota > Viridiplantae > Streptophyta > Magnoliopsida > Caryophyllales > Tamaricaceae > Tamarix > Tamarix chinensis. Next base: position 54,894,727 of record CM060177.1, on the reverse strand, counting down.
ATATGTTTAATTACATTTCTGAACCGTTAATTGGTATGTTTTGGCAATAATTGATCGGGTTTGCGTTTCGGGCTTAAAAACCCTAATTGTGCTAAATTGGGTATGTCCTTTATTGATTTTGATCAATTGACTATTTGATATGTTATAAAATGTGTTTAATTGCATTTCTAAACATTCAATTTGATTAAATTTATAGAATTTTACCGAATTGCATTTTCGGGCCTAAAACCCTAGACTTTAAGTAAGATTACGAGATTTGGTATTTGTATAATTATTTTTCTAAAGTTAGATTTATAGAAGTAGTTGAAATGATCCTAATTACTTTCTAATACCTTTAATTGTAATTAATTGATTTGAATTACTTGAGTTGTGTCATGGGCTTTAAAACCCTAATTTTAAAAATGGATTGTTTGGAATTGGCTAATCGGAAGATTGTTTTGTTGAAATTTAATTATCTGGATTTATCTAAAATTAGTTTAATTGTGTTTTAAAACTATCAATTTGAGGTAATCAAAGTAATTTGGTCGATTCGTAATTATGCATTTAAAACCCTAATCTTCGGGGATGATTTTGTAGAATTAATTTTGCTATGTGTAGTTTATCTAATCGATTTCTATCTTTGGGTTTTACATCATTTAAATTATGTTTTAACCTAATCGGTTGGGACTTGATTCTATGTAAATTGGTTGGATTACTTATTTAGTTGTAAAACCTAATAAATAAGTTATTTTCGATAAATTAACCTATGATCGATTATTCTTCTCGGGTTTCCAAACTAATTTGAAATGTCCTAAGTGTGTTTGTATTAATCTGTTTTGATTTATATTTAATCTTAAATCTTAATAGAGCTATGCTTTTAAGTCCGAAGTTTTGGACACATTTTCCAAGAAAAATAATTTGTGTCTCTTTGTATCGATTAAATTATAATAATTGAAATTATTAATTGGTAGGATAGTTCTAATTAAGTTTTCGATTTCTATCGGGTCTAGGAAAGCTTTCTCGTGGACCCACGAACTAGGGATCTCTTTCCCTCTTATAGGTAACCGGGTCAAACCCCAAGAGGTGTAGGAGCGTGCTCCAAGCCCGGCGCCGATTTAGGTAAGGACGTAACTAAGGCTCTTGTGTGCTCTGCATGTTTTAAGTGTCTTATATGCTTTGTACAATTGGGTGTTATAATATGTATACTATATGCTTGTTTGTGAAGCGCTGCATGGATCCGAGGTACGTCCCCGTATCCTAGTCTTCGTGTGCTAATATGCTGTGATGTAGTGTGATGTGTTGTGATGTAGTGTGATGTGATGTGACCCCTACGTCATGTAGGTTGGGTTATGTGAGTGAGTGGGGTGAAGTGGAAGACTTGAAAAAGAAAAATAAGAGGTTAGAATGACCAAAGGGGAGTATGTTGGCTAAACAAGGTATGGACGACCTAAGTAGTTCGCCATTTGTGAAATAATGAGGAGAAAGTGGAATTAAGTAAACAACAAGGTGGGTATGAATTAAGGTTGTGTGGGGGAGTCTGTTGCTTGGTGGTATTGGAGTGTATATAGTGGTTTTAATGAGTATTTGGTGGTATTAATGACTTATGGTGGTATTAGGGTTTGTAAGGTGGCATTAGGGTTTATATAGTTGTTTTAATAATTACTGGGTGGTATTTATGACTAGGGTAGTATTGGGCTTTGTAAGATGGTATTGTGGTATTAGGGTTTGGAAGATGGTATGGTGGTTTGTATAGTGGTTTTAATGATTTATTGGTGGTATTAATGACTATTGTGGTATTAGGGTTTGGAGGATGGTATTGTGGTTGATATAGTGGTTTTAATGTTTTCTTGGTGGTATTAATGACTTATGGTGGTATTAGGGTTTTCGTGATGGTATTATGGTTGTTATAGACAAAAGAAGGTTGAGAGTGGTTAACCATGGCTTGGTGTGGACCATCATGGTTCGTATGGCTGTTTAGAGTTGTTTGGCGTTATTATGCGTATTATTGAGTCAAGTATAGTTGTGAATGTGGAATTTTACCATGTGTTATGTGTAATGAATGTAGTGAATGACTTATGCATGTCAAGGACCTGATATGATTCAATAAGATACGAATAAGACATTAACTGCTTAAAGTGAAATACTGATGAGCCCGACCCAGTCCGTTCCACCGGTTATTAATAGTGGTCAGAAGCGTGTTGCCCTGTAATTATATTTCCGGACCACCGGCTACAATAGTGGAGGGATCCGGGCTCGACAGACCCAAACTAATAAGTTAAATCGGGAAGTGAGATTTTTGAGCCGAGCCCAGTCCGATCCACCGGTTATTAATAGTGGTCAGAGGCGTTCTGCTCTGTATTTATTTCCGGACCACCGGCTACAATAGTGGAGGGATCTCGGCTCAGTACATCCAAAGTAAATAAGTTAAATCAGGAAAAATACTAACCGCTTACAGTGGAACACCATGTAAGTGCGGGGCCAGTCCGATCCACCGGTTATTAATAGTGGTCAGAGGCGTTCTGCCCTGTGATTATATTTCCGGACCACCGGCTATAATAGTGGAGGTCCCCGTGCTTACAGGTTAAATAAAGATTGTTGGTAAAAGAGATTATTCTCATAATAAGAAATAACGGACATTGTATGAGCATGATTCAGCTTTCCGTTTACTTATCCTGATGTATGGCTGACGTATTGATCATGTATCTTGTGTATATATGCATGTTGCTTTTATGATTGTGTGTGATTGTATGCTTAGCGTCTACGCCTTACTCAGTACTGGACCCGTACTGATACTGCCTTGATTAACCGGGTCCTGTGATGATCCACCGATGGTGGGGAGCAGACCTTTGATGCAGGTCTTGATCGTTTACTAAGTTGGGGTGGAAGACTGGATATGAGTGAGTAAGTGGTCCGGATAATTACCCTTCGAAAATCGTGTGGTTTAATCGTATTTGTCTTTAGAGGACACAGATGTTGTATTTAACTTTTCAAGGGTTTTATCGTATCTTGCTATTCCGTTATTTTAAGTATTCTGATAGATGGACCTTTTAAATTGTATTTCGGAATGTAACTTTTACCTTCGCACTCTGATTTGTAGAACTCGTGGTTTATGAATGGTTGTCCTGGCTTTATTTCTTTCTAGCCTTAGCACTTAGTATCGGGTCGGTAGTTATGGATCGATTTGGTACTAAGTGTGGCGGTAATGCCCCCGAGTTTACGGTTTTAATTCTCCTGCTTCCGCTAAAACTTTTGAGTTAAACGAAATTTTTCAGTAGTAAATTTGGGGGTGTTACAATGATCCCCTACCTAATGCCCTTTCATGACCCCTTACACTTGCACGCCTCACATCGTCCCTTCCCTTCCACCATTGAGCAGCCCTACGATCGACCATCTTATCGCCTTCCTCCTTTTTCTTCATCCTCTCTCTCAAGACTATAAATACCCCCTAAATGATGCCGCTCCCCTCTCTTTTCCCTTGATGGGCTTGCACATACACCATCGTATGTTATCCTACAACCATTTCCACTTTCTCACCTATGCAAATCCACCCCCAAACTCTTCCCCTTTTTCTCCCTACACCCCCACGCATCTACAGAGCCCCCATCCCCTCTCCGTCTCTCCTTCCTTTTCCTCCCTGCCCTATAAAGTGTATTTTGTGTCTCCCTTACACCACCTTGCACCACCACCACCACCGACTAAATCCTCATCTCCATGCCACCGTCACACCTCATCCACCCTACATAGGTGCCCAACTTCTATAGCTAACCTAAACCATCTACTTCTCCCCTCCATGTCCCCTCCTTTCTCCTTCCTCCTCTAGGATGTATCACCACCACCCACCAGCCCAACTACGACAAGCTACCTCCCTCCACTAGCCACCCTAGTGCCAAAACCACACTTAACCCCCCCAGTACCAAACCCCCACCTATTTTCACAACAAAACCAACCTCCACCCTTCACCACTACCAGACAACCACTCTACTCCTTTTACCCATTCTTGTTGCCACCACTTCCCTTTCTTCCTTTTAAGTTCCATTTTATTAGATTTATCATCATCATCATCATCTCATTATCATCATTATTTTATTTAAAGTAAAAAGGAAAAAAAGGTTAAGTTAGCCTAAGTTCAGATATTTCCATTTTTAGGTACTATTTCAGTGATAACAAGAGAGGAGGAGCATGTTCTTCTTACTTAAAGGCCGGAGCCATTTCGGTAAGGATACAGACATAGCTAGGGCCTTGTTTTTTGTGACTTGATTATGTTTTAAGTGAATACTTGCATGAAATGTTACATGTTCTAAGGTTATATATGCAGCTTTACTTGCAAGGACTAAAGGTAATAATAAGTGTGGTCATGATTATGTTGGTTCATGTGTTGATGTGTAATTCTATTTTATGGTGTGACATATTTTGGACTATTGGGATGTTCTTGTATATGAGGCCATGAGACTTAGTTAGGGTTTTGAGACCTAAGGCATTTTGGTTGACATTGTGAAAATAGGCGTCTAGGGAAAACACTAGGGTGGAAGTTAGCCAAATATCATGTGGAAGGTGATAGATAAATAACTATAGTAATTATACAAGCGGATTAGGGTAAATATTGTATTGATGCCTGGGGTGATTCAAACTTAATAGGAGTTATGTCTAAGGGTGGATAAGTTAGTGATGGCTTCTAAGAATGGATATAGGGGAGATGGTGATATTTTTAGATATCTTTGCACAAATAGGGGAGTCCTTGGATGCTAAGGGATGGGATATTACTAAGTAGGTGGAGCTAGGGTTTTGGTAGTACAAAACCCTAAGGTATGTTTCATTATCAAATGTAGAAAATGGGGGGGGGGTTAGGTTATACCTCTCAACTATGATGTTAAACATGCTATTTGGGGATTGAGTGCTAAATTTAATAACTATGTGGGATAAGTGGGAGAAAATACAACTACCTTTAGGGAATTAGGGTTTTAAGAAGGGTCCATTTTGGGAGGTTACTATCACATGTGCAAAATGGGAAAGTTAGAAACTAAACAATTAGGGCATGAATAATCATATTAATACATGCTTATTGATAGATGAGATTTATAGATTATTTTCATGCTTTAAAATGTCGTTTATCCCTCATTAATTTTATAAGATTTAATATTTTCATCGAGTTTTCTTCCTTTGAATAGATTTTACAGGAAAGAAAAAATTTGAAGAAATTCAAGGAGAAATCAAGTGAAGAACACGTCAAGAAATCTTAAATCAAGGAAAGCAAAGTTGGAAAAGGAGCAAATACACCAAGAGAAGCTATGCTGAAATTTCAAAAGGAATATAGTGGAAGAACCGAAAACACGGCACCCCCGTGTAATGTTAATTATCTTGAGCATTGAATTTAAAATCTCTGTCGGCGGAACAGTTGGAATAAAACACGGAGGTCCCATGTTTCCAAAACACGAACCGTGTTTCCATTTAAAAATTTGTAACTGTCCACGCGACTTGTTTCTGATATATTTCTATATCAAAACAGGGTTCGGGAGGGAGAGAGTACAGATTTCGAAACAATTGGAATGTATTATCTTCCTCTATTCTCTTATAATATACATATAATGAACAATTCCAACTTTTTGATCTTCTTGAATTCTAGTGATCAATTGACAATCTGCACTTCAATTGATAAGTCTTCTCTATTCCTGTATGAATTTCAGTCTCTTCATTTTTCTTAAATATAAGTAGATTATCTACAATTACACTTATGTTCATTCTATTGTTATTTTGTTGTATCAATAGTGTATTTTGTGAATGTGTTGTAGTTATTAATTTTCGGTCTTTATATGTAATTGTGTGATTTTTAAATATGCAGATGTTTGAGTAAATTGAACAGGGTAGGATGATTTAAGGATGGAATTATATCCTAATTACAATAGAATATTTTGAATGTTTGATTCTAGATGAAGTTTAATTGAATTAATGGATCGAATTGAATGATTCCATATCATAGATGAAGATTTTTGAACTAATTAGATTGATCACCTATTTAGTTTAGAACTTAATCATTGCTAAGGCAATGCAATTAACCCGTACTTGTTAATTAATTTTTCTAAAGTAGCAAGAAGATTAATTGTTAATCTTATCCATTAATTCGTGCAATTACATAATTCGAGCTTATGTGATTATGATTGTAGTTGGCTACTTTCCATTCATAATGCTACCATTAATTGAATCTAGCATTCGTAACCTAAGTTATTAAATGGTTAGAAAATAAATTGAGAGCATATTCAATTTATTAAGGTTGAGAGGAAGCAAAGGAATTTTATTATTATGAATTTCCTAAAGTCAACATTAAATCGTTTAGAATCATTCTTCTTATTTGAATGTTTGATATTCTGATTCCATCATCAATTCATTCCTCCCCTATTTGTCAATTAGTGATTGGGACTTAGTATAATTAGATTTAGTATTAGAATCATTGAAATTTTATAAACGGGATTATAACATCAATAGCAAAATTAGTGATTAAAATATCATTCCTTGTGGGTTCGACTTCTTCTTGCCATATACTACGTATTTGGAAGTTAGGATTTATTTAATAAATTTGTTGTATTTATGACAGTGCATCAAAATTTTGGCGCCGTTGCCGGGGAATGACAATTACAATCTTTAGTTTTGTTTTTGTTGTTGTTTCTTATTTTAGTTTTTGATAAGTTCTCCATGTGTACTCATCTATTATTTGATTGTGTGAAATCTTCAAGCACTCGCAATTGAGATCATTTGCAATCGAGCATCAAGGACAAATTATTCCATCCATAGATCCAAATTCCTCCTCTCCAATGGCAACCAGGACGAGAAGCAAATTGGAACACGCTAGTCATATACCATTACCTTCTGAAGGAATTTCCACAAATTTGGGAGAAGACCATATAGAGGATTTGTTTAGTACACCTTGCCACATTGATCCACTGATGGCGGATCGAACTCTCAAGGAGCTAGCTGCTCCTGTCTTCAACCCTAATCTTTTATGCATTAATTATCCTGTTGACAATGATACTTGTGAGATCAAACCTGGATTAATACACGCTTTACCTATTTTTACAGTTTTTAGAGACAACAAATCCATGGGTTCAGGGTGTTTCATTGACCCAAATAAATTCCTCAAGGAATTCCATATAGCTTGTTCTGGTATGAAATCGAATGGAGTAAGTGTAGAACAACTTAAACTCAAAGATTTTCCTTTTTTTTAGCCGATGCTGCTAAGGAATGGTTATATGATTTACCAGCGGGTTCGGTGAACACTTGGACTGATACGCGAAAGGTTTTCCTCTAAAAATATTTTCCTTTTTCGAGAGCAACTAATATAAGATAAGAAATATGTGGTATTAGGCAAGATGGAGGAGAATCCTTACATGAATATTGGGAACGTTTCAAGAAATTGTGTGGTAGTTGTCCTAATCATCAAATTAGTGAACAATTATTAATACAATACTTTTACGAAGGTTTATCTCCTATGGATCGTAATATGATAGATGTTGCTAGTGGTGGTGCTTTGGTTGATAAAACACCCATCGAAGCTAAAAGGTTAATTGCTAATATGGCATCTAACTCTCAATATTGTAATAGGGGTAATACTTCTATGTCTCAACAGGTGAAAGAAACCAATATTGCTGAATTAAAAACGCAAGTATCGAATTTGACAGCTCTTATGGAAAGAGTTGTAGGCGAAAAGATTCCTGCCAAGGTATGTGGAATTTGTTCTTTTACTAGTCATCCAACTGACATGTGTCCTACTTTGCAGGAAGAACAAAAAGTAAATGCCATTGGAGGAAAACCATTACCAAAAAGGAATGATCCATTTGCCCCAACATATAATCCTGGATGGAAGGATCACCCGAATCTAAGGTATGGAAACACTCAATAAGGTGGTAATTCATATTTCCGACCACAGATGTATCAAAATCAGCAAGGATCAAATCCACCTCTCAGGTTCTTCCAAATTCCACCAAATCATCAAAGGCCACCATTTCAACCGATGCCTCCACCGCAAGTTCCACAACAATCAGGGGGTATGCCTTTGGAAGACTTGGTGAAATCTTTGGCTACCAATACATTACAATTCCAACAAGATACTAGAAATGGTATTAAGAATTTGGAGAATCAAGTGAGTCAGCTGGCAGATTCCCTTGGAAAACTACAAGCACAAGGATCTTCAAAATTTCCTAGCCAGACTGAAAGAAATCCTAAGGAAAATGCTAGTGCTATCACAACTCGCTGTGGGAAACAATTATCGGATCCAAGAAAGCGAGTGAAAAAGATGACATAAATAAAGGGTCAGATGAAACAATGGCTGAAGAATAAATAAATGAAGATTCACAACAAACAACAAAAAGTAAGTCACATTCTCCTATCAAAATTCCTGCTCCTTTTCCTAGCAGGTTGGCTAGAAACAAGAAGATAAACTATGACAAGGAGATATTTGACATATATAAGAAGGTAGAATTTAATCTCCCTCTCATTGATGCGACCAAACAAGTACCAAGGTATGAAAAATTCCTTAAGGATTTGTGTACTAACAAAAGGAAACTGAAGGAAAATGAGAAGGTAAGTGTGGGAGAAAATGTGTCAGCAATTTTGGAAAGAAAGCTCCCACCGAAGTGTAAGGATCCAGGTATTTTCACTATACCTTACAAGATTGGAAACACGAGGTATGAAAAATGTATGCTTGACTTAGGTGCTTCAATAAATGTCATGCCTTTATCTATCTTTAACACCCTAAGTCTAGGTCCTTTAAAGGAAACCCTTGTTGTTATTCAATTGGTTGATAGATCTAACACATATCCTAAAGGGGTCATTGAGGATGCCTTAGTCCAGGTAAATGAGTTGGTTTTTCCTGCAGATTTCTATGTGTTAGATATGCAAGATAATGGTTTAGCTAAACCCTCTCCTATATTGTTGGGTAGACCATTCCTAAAAACTTCAAAAAAAAAATTGATGTCCACGATGGAGTGTTGACCATGGAATTTGATGGTGAAGTTATTACGTTTAACATATATGACTCCATGCGATATCCTACAGATGGTGAAGAGGTATCTATGATTGATGTCATTGAGAATTTAACTAAAATGGTGTACAAATTATCATCGGCTGATCCTTTAGAAATAACCTTGACACAAGGTATAGAAACTGAAGGCTTAGAAGAATTTAACAAAATGTATGATGTTGAAAAAGAGATCCAAGAGGTAGTGGCTGCTTTGGGAACATGTCCAAGTAGAATTGGAAAATTTGTGGATTTGCCATTGACAGTGGATAAACCTATACCTTCCATAGAACAACCACCTGAAGCGGAGTTGAAGCCTTTACCTAACCATCTCAAATATGCATTCTTAGGAGATAAGAATACCCTTCATGTTATCATATCTAGTGAACTAACATCTCAACAAGAAGAAAAACTGGTAAATGTGTTGAAGAAGTACAAATCAGCTTTGGGATGGACAGTTGTTGATATCAAGGGTATTAGTCCTTCAGTATGTATGCATCAGATTTTAATGAAAGATGATGTGAAGCCAAGTAGACAAGTACAACATATATTTAAATCCAGTCATGATGGAGGTTGTGAAGAAAGAGGTTTTAAAATTGCTAAGTGTAGGAGTCATATACCCAATCTGTAATAGTAGTTGGGTAAGTCCGCTTCAAGTTGTCCCAAAGAAAATAGGAATAACAGTGGTGGAGAATGATAAAGGAGAAATGGTTCCTACTAGAGTTCAAAATGGTTGGAGGGTATGTGTTGACTATAGAAAGCTGAACTCCAAGACTAGGAAAGATCATTTTCCTTTACCATTTATGGACCAAATGTTAGAACGGCTAGCGGGTCATGCTTATTATTGTTTTCTTGACGGTTATTCTGGATATGTGAAATGCCCCGAAAATTTCTAATTTTAAATATTATACTTAAATGAGGTTTTAGTATAAAAGTTAATTAGGGAAAAACAAGAAGAAATTTATAACTATTTTTATTAAGAGAGAATTTGGGTATTTTAACTAATTAAGGATCTTATTTTGAAAATTAATTAAATAAATTATTCTATTTAAAATAAGGAGAAAATAGTTTCAAATTAATATTAATTTTATAAATAACTTAATGGACGAAAATTAGGGTGTTTTGCTAATTAAATTGGAATTTATGGAAAATCTTTTAAAAATCTTATTTAGCCTAAAAAGGGATTTAAATATTATTTTATTTAAATATTATTATTTTTAAATAACCCAAATATCCAAATTAATTTAATTAAGCCAAACCATTATTTTTCCCTTTTCCGTTTTTCCTTTTTCCTTCTTCCTTTTTCTTCCTTTTTCTCCTTCTTCTTTTCTTTTTCTTTTTCTTCTTCTCCCTGAACTGGGCCAGCTGCGGCACAGTCTTCCTCTTCTTTGTGAGTAGTGTGGCCGGATCCACTCTTCTTGTTATCTTATTTATTTTTATTATTTCTTCTTGTATCTGATTTATCCTATATGATTTACTACCTTGTACTGAGTATTTTAAATGAAGCTTTTATCGATTGTAAGATTATTCTCTTCGAGGAATTTTGATTTCGCACTCTGATTTCTATCTTATGATTGATTTTACTCTATTGGTTTGTAAACCTTCATGCGTACTCTGATTTTGATATTATGATCTTTCTAGTTCTTCTATGAACTGTTGATTTGGTTTAATGTTAATCTCTTCTTAGCCTTAGCACTTGGTACTGGAACGGTCGGAGAGAACCGGTCTGGTACTAAGTGTGGCGGTAACATCCCCAGAATTCATGGGTTTTAATTTAAGAGTTTCTATTTTAATTACTTCCGCCTTTCTTTAAAAAAAAAGTAGTGAATTTTGGGGTGTTACAATATGTGTAGGTCCCTATAGCTCCAGAAGATCAAGAGAAAACCACATTTACATGTCCTTAAGGATTTTTCTAAAATAGCCGAACCATTATGTAAGCTTCTTCAAATAGAAATAGAATTTCAATTTGATGATGTATGCCAGAAATCATTTGACCACTTGAAGGAAAAATTGATAAGTGCACCCATACTTCAACCACCTGATTGGAACTTCCCATTTGAATTGATGTGTGATGCATCTAACTTTAGTGTTGGTGCAGTGTTAGGTCAAAGGATCGGGAAAGATCCACATGTGATATACTATGCCTCATGAACTTTGAATGAAGCTCAACTTAACTACATAACTTCCAAAAAGGAGCTTCTTGCCATTTTCTTTGCTTTGGATAAATTTCGTTCTTATTTGTTAGGATTTGAAATAATTGTTTATTCGGATCATGCAGCGTTGTAATATTTGTTAGCAAAGAAGGAGGCAAACCCCGACTAATTAGATGGATACTTCTACTCTAAGAATTCAATATACGTATTAAAGATAAGAAAGGAATAAAAAATGCAGTAGCAGATCATCTAAGTCGGTTAATCAAAGAAGTTGAAGTTGAGGTACCTATCAATGAAGCATTTCCGGATGAACAACTTCATGGCATTGGGAATGAGATACCATGGTATGCTGACATGGTAAGTTTTATGGTGGCAAAGGTATTTCCCTCACACTTTACTAAAGCATAGAAAGATAGAATGAAGAGTCAGGAAAAATATTTTGTATGGGATGATCCATACTTGTGGAAACAATGTGCAGATCAAATCATTAGAAGGTGTATTCCTGATAGTGAGATTCTGTCTATCTTAAAATTTTGTCACAGTTATGCTTGTGGGGGACACTTTGGTCCCAAATGAATAGCTTATAAAGTTTTAGAGAGTGGATTTTTATGGCCTACATTGTTTAGGGATGCTCATGAAAACTGTCAAAAGACTGGGGGATTAGGTCCTAAAAATGAAATGCCACAAACTCCTATCATAGCATGTGAAATCTTTGGTGTTTGGGGTATGGATTTTATGGGTCCCTTTCCATCCTCTTTCGGTTCAAATACATTCTTTTTGTTGTTGATTATGTGTCAAAATGGGTGGAGGCCAAGGCCACCCGTACTGATAACGCTATGGTTGTTGTAGAATTTCTTCAAATAACATTTTTGCAAGGTTTGGCTTACCAAAAGCGATCATTAATGACAAAGGTTCACATTTCTGCAACAGAACCGTAGAAGCCCTATTAAAGAAATATCATGTGACACATCAAATCTCTACAGCATATCATCCATAAACCAATGGTCAAGCCGAAATATCCAACTGGGAAATCAAATCAATCTTGGAAAAAATGGTGAAACCAACAAGAAAGGATTGGAGCTTACATCTCAATGATGCTCTTTGGGCTTATCGTACAGATTTCAAGACTCCAATTGGTATGTCCCCATATCGTCTGGTTTACGGTAAGCCTTGTCATCTTCCGGTGGAATTAGAACATAAAGCTTTTTGGGCCGTCAAGAAATGTAATATGGAGTCAACTAAAATTGGAAGACATAGGAGACTCCAACTAAAAGAATTGGAAGAAATAAGAAATGATGCTTTTGAAACTGCATTGAGACATAAAGATCAAACTAAGGCAGTTCATGATAAGTTCATTCATAGAAAGAGTTTTGAAATCGGTCAAAAAGTTTTACTATATCATTCTCGATTGAAGTTGTTTCTAGGGAAATTAAGGTTGAGATGGATTGGCCCATTTATTGTGACTAATGTTTTCTCTCATGGTGCAGTAGAAATTAAGAGTGAAAAAATAGGAAAGATATGGAAAGTCAATGGACACCGTCTCAAACGTTATTATGAAGGACACCAAGTGCACAATTTGGAAGTGGTAGATCTTACCATTCCCAATTATGAAGGCTGAATGAATGGCATTTTATCACTTGGGAAACACCCAAGTGTTGTACATAAGTTTTTCGTATCTCATACTTTTCTTTTTACACATTTGGTATAATATTGTATGTTATGTGTATATTTGTGGAAATACATTTTAAGTCCATTTTCATTTTTATTTTAATTCCATTTGTTATATATATAAAACATGGGGGGTCATATTTATAAAACACGAACCGTGTTTATTTCGCAGGAACAATTTGCAGAAATTCCAGAGAGCTCTTAAAATAACAAGGGGGTCTGTATTTGCAAACACGACTCGTGTTGCCTTGTCTGCAAAAATTTTTTGAATTCCAGAGAGCTCTAAAAATAACACGGGGGTCCGTATTTGCAAACACAGCTCGTGTTTCCATGTCTGTAAAATTTTTAGAATTCCAGAGAGCTCTAAAAATAACACGAGGGCGCCGTATTTTGAAATACGGCCCGTGTTTGTATGTCTGTCATTTTTTTCCCTGAACCATAGAGTTCAAAAATAAACACGGGGGTACCGTATTTCTTGAATACAGTCTGTGTTTTGCACAAAAATCCCTTTTTCTCTCCCGTGTTTATTGATCTGGAAAAACAGAGCCATCACCCTCTTCGAAACCGTCTCTTTGCTACGCACCCCTGTCTCTCTTCCACCTTCAAAATCCTTCATTTCTCACCAAATTCTTCCCATTCCAACAATTCATATCCACATTAATCCTCTATCTTATTCCTCAAGCCTTAATTTTCTTTCTCTGCCTAGTTTTCTGTCATTCCATTGCAGAAAACGAGCGAAACCTTCTCCTCAAACCTTAACTTAGATTCGTGCATTAACCGTTCGATTTTCTGTAAATTAATTTAGGGTTTTTGTGGAAATCGACCTTCTAATACATCCTTTCTCTGATTTCTGTTATTTTCTCCACCTGTTTTCACGAGATTAAGGTAAGTGGTAACTTTCCACCTTGCTGTAGTAATGCACTTCATACTCTTCATTTGTGCTATAATGTGCTGACCCAATAAGCTTGGAAATTGATTATGACTATATGTTTGACAATTATGGGTGACTATGTTGCACAACTTGCACAATTATAACCATAGGTTAATAACATGACTAGGGCATATGTGTTGCATTCATTTCCACATTGCTGTGTGTTGCTAATTGCAGGCTAACCCCGTCATTGCAGAAGCAAAATTATTTATGCTGCAATTTCAGTTTGTGACAATATTTCTGAACATCCAATTCAATAACCATTGGATATATTTATGTGCTATATTACATATGCCAAACAAGCCACATTGTCTCACTTTTCTAATGTCGATATGTTGTGTAGATGGCATCAAAAAAGAAGCAGCGGTCCGAAGGCGAATCTTCAAGGCCACGATCATCACCAACTCAACAAAGACACCGACGTAATCGGCCAAACGATTTAGGTATAATTTTTACTACACCGGAACAACAACAAAGGTATGATTACTTGTCTCAAAGGCATATCACTGGTACTAGGTATTTAGATGACGGGTATCTACATACCTTAGGCATTCATGAGCAAGTAATGCAAATGCTTAGAACTGTAGGTTTGCATAATTTTGTCTATTGTACCAATCATATATATAGGCTCTTAACATTGGAATTTTTAAGTACCTTTGAACTTTTTGCTGAAGTTGGTGATATTGGTGACACTCAAAATAACCAAGAGTATGTTTCTTTTCGCCTCTTCAATGAGGATAGACAATTAGCCCTACATGAACTTGCCCACATCTTTATGTTACCTCCAAGGGGCTACCAATTCATTCTACCCTAGTTCCATGCCAACAACTTTTTTGCCAAAATAGGTGATATATCAAATATGCCTATCCCCGATACCATCCGAATTTCAGAAGCCAAATCTTCTAGGATTTTTAACCTCATCGTTCGATACATACCAAGGCTCTTGGCTACAACCATTTTTGGGAGGGGAGATAGTACTGGGGTGGTTTGCTCAACTGAACTCTTCTTTATCTATTCTATGCTGGAACACTACTTTATTGATACCGCCTATTTTATAGTGAAACAATTTCAAAGGGTAGGAAATTCTAAATAGGGCGACATTATCATTGGTGGTTTAATTACCACCATTTGTTTGAGCTTGGACATACCTCCACCCGACGATATGCCCATCGAAGCCATGAGCATGTGCATTGATATAGAACATTGCCGTCTTACGCATCTTATCGAGCACAGAGGTAATGCTTGGTATCTTGCCTACCAAGGACGTGCTTACTTCCGTCTACCAAACCCTACCAAAACCATCCTTTTAAACCCACTGAATTGGCAGCCAATTGAGGACGATGATGCCCCTGCCCCTCTAGCCATCGAGCATCCTATTCCGCCTCGTGGTGACCTTGCACCACCGCCACCACCACCGCGATCCCAAGCTAGCTCCTCCTCTTCCTCAACTTTTGTTCCGGAATAGCATCTCCAATTCCAAACTCAAGTGTATTCCCAATTGGATTCCATTCGCCACAATCAAAATCAAATGATGGAGATGATGAAAAATATTTATGAGTTTCATCTCGGAAGCCGAGACCCACCTCCACTTCTTGAATCCTCTTCTTCATCTTGGGGACAATGAACATAATAAGTAGGGGGTGCCCTAGCACTTGTAGGCTTGTTATTATTGTTAAGTAGAAATAGTTCGTAGATGTTATATATTTATGCTAGTGGTAGTTATTTAATTTATTCCTATCTCTTTTATGTGCTAGTTTTTATTTTATTTTAAAACAGGAAGTATTAGATTTGAGTAATACATTTACGAAGTAAAACAAAGTATGGGACTGAATTATTTTTTGAAAAGGATAATTTTATACTTATTATATGTTTTGATCAACATCTTTCGAAAACCTTAAAAACATAAAATGAAAATATGATAACAGTAAAGGAAAGAAAGTTAGAATAGTTAGGAATCAAATCATGCATTGACTAGGAATGGGATGAAATGAAATTAAAAATTGGTAGATACACCATGGTGAGCGCTTGGACCTAATCATTGGATATATTGTTTATCCAGAACATATTTTACTTATGTGTGTACCCTCCAATGATATGTGAAACTAGAATTTGCCAATAAGACTGCATAGAACTTTTGGATATCTGAAAATGATAAAGGCACTCTTCTTTCTATATTAGCACCAAAAGACTAAAAAGCTTACCCAAAAAAAAATTATTTTTCCTTTGCATAAACCCCTTTGAGCCTAAGCCTTATTTTATTGATTTAATCTTCATTAAAACTTAATACTCGTATAAATTTTCCATCCCTACTATTTAATTAGGAAGCAATAAATTGGTAGGAATAAGTTTGTTGATATGTGTAAATCTAAGCATGGGGGTTCAATTGAAATTTTTTTTCTCTTAATCTTTATATGGTTGACGAGTCAGAAAATTTGTTGTTATATAGAAATAAATAAAAAAATTTGTTGTCTAGTAATTTAGAAGAATTTTGGGGAGGATTGTATTCTCCATGTATATATGTATATGGTGTATATATAATTTTCTTCTCTAGTTAATGGAGTCTAGCCACAATCCCCATTACAACCAAATTCAAGACCTTTTGATTCTTATATACTTTAGTTCTTTTCAGCAGTGACAAATTGAGAATAATGGAAAACATATGGGTGATCATTATTATTTGGAGAAGTTTTGAGAGTAACCACATCACACTATACACACATGAGAGTGAGTGTTTTCACAAACCAAAAGCAAGAACCTACCAATTTGAATTTCATCAATCTTAATCTAAATGGCATGATGAGATACTAACTATTATAATTTTCACTCATTAATTGTTTGAGCATTTGATAAGACTGTTTATAAGGTGATTTAGGTGTGTGATCAAAAAATATTTTCATCATTGAGATTTCATGATTTACAAGTATTTTAAGTCCCATTGTAATGTTGAGCTTCGTACATGAATAATTCTAGTCTAATAATTCTTGTAATCTATAACCTGCCTCTCTTGCATTTCATGATGTATTCATGTGCATGTTATGATGTTGCTTGAGGACAAGCAATGATTCAAGCATGGGGGTATTTGATATATGAGATTTATAGATTATTTTCATGCTTAAAAATGTCATTTATCCCTCATTAATTTTATAAGATTTAATCTTTTCGTCGAGTTTTCTTCCTTTGAATAGATATTACAGGAAAGAAAAAAATTGAAGAAATTCAAGGAGAAATCAATGAAAAGAAGAAATCAAGTGAAGAACACATCAAGAAATGTTGAATCAAGGAGAGCTATGCTGAAATTTCAAAAGGAATATAGTGGAAGAACCGAAAACACGACACCCTCGTATTTTATAAACACGGGTTGTGTTAATTATCTCAAGCATTGATTTTAAAATATTTGTCGGCAAAATAGTTGGAATAAAACACGGAGGTCCCGTGTTTCCAAAACACAGACTGTGTTTCCATTTAAAAATTTGCAACTATCCGCGCGACCTATTTCTGATATATTTCTATCTCAAAACAGGGTTCGGGAGGGAGAGAGAACAGATATCGAAACAATTGGAATGTATTCTCTTCCACTATTCTCTTAGAATATACATGTAATGCACAATTCAATCTTTTTGATCTTCCTTTGAATTCTAGTGATAAATTGAAAATCTGCACTTCAATTGATAAGTCTTCTCTATTCCTTTATGAATTTCAGTCTCTTCATTGAGTAAATTGAACAGGGTAGGATGATTTAAGGATGGAATTATATCCTAATTACAATAGCATATTTAGAATGTTTGATTCTAGATGAAGTTTAATTGAATTAATGGATCGAATTGAATGATTCAGTATCATAGATTAAGATTTTTGAACTAATTAGATTGATCACTTATTTAGTTTAGAACTTAATCTTTGCTAAGGCAATGTAATTAACCCGTACTTATTTAATTAATGCAACACCCCAAAATTCACCAATTTTTTTTAAAGTGGAAGCAATTAAAATAGAAATACTTAAAACCTGTGAATTCTGGGCATGTTACCGCCACACTTAGTACCAAACCGGTTCTCTCCGACCGTTCCAGTACCAAGTGGTAAGGCTAAGAAAAGATTTACATTAAACTCAAACCAACAATTCATAAAAGAACTCAAAAGATCATACATTAAAATCAGAGTACGCATAAATGTTTATAACCCATAATAAATTAGAGGTCAGAGTGCGAAATCAAAGAGGATAAATACTCAATACAAGGTAATAAATCCAGGAGGATAACTTCAATACAAAATAAATAATAGGAGGAAATAAAATCGCATAAAGACTAAAATACGGCCACAACTCTCTCGAACCTTGAGCCAAAACAAGCTCAACACACAGCCCCGACTGATGTCTCGCCCACCTGCATGAAGTCAGAAGGGCACACTACTCGTGGGAATGAGCAGCACCCATGAAAAGGGTGATCAGTACGCTACGTACTGAGTAAGGTAACCGAACGCTAAGGCCAACACATAAGCACATAAAATCATGCATAAGAATAAAAGATCATAAAGACCATCATCATATCATAATATCGACCAATCATTCAGGTACATACATAAATGCCCAATCATAGTCCAGATTAATTAATTAATTAATCTTTTATTGGAATTCGATACACATCATGCCTTTTTATCAAATCCATACGAATACGGAAGCCCCCACTATTATAGCCGGTGGATCGGAGGCACATAGGGTATCATACCCTAACCACTATTATAGTCGGTGGATCGGATACACATAGGACTACGCGCTCTAACCACTATTCCTAACTGGTGGATCGGTTGGCTCCGGCACGCATGGTCTTTCACTGTAAGTAATTAGTATCTTTTAAGCATTTTAGCAAAACTCTAGTTTGCAGTTGTTGAGCTCGGGAACCCCCACTATTATAACCAGTGGATCGGTTTACGCATAGAGCATCCTGCTCTAACCACTATTATAACCGGTGGATCGGTCACACATAGGGTAAAAACCCTAACCACTATTCCGAACCGGTGGATCGGTTGGTCCCGTCTCAACGATCTTCCACTTTAAATAATTAGTGTCTTAAGTATCTTATTCAAAGCTTTCACCCTGGACATGCACAAATCATAAATTATAAATTCCATATTCATCATCATACTTTATTCACTGATTACACATGTGCTACCACCAAACCCTAATTAACCACAACAACCCATAGTTAATCATTCCAAACCCTAATTCAGTCTCCTCCGTACCCTTAATTTGCTCCACGTGCTATTTTTCATCTCAAGTGCTCAAACACCCAAACACACTTACATTACCTTCCTTACATCCCAAATTAACTTTCCACACATAAATTTCATACCCATGCAGACATTAATCTCCCCATGCAAACCTTCAAACTTTTTTCATGCAAACCCTAAAATTCCACGTGAAACCCTAAATTCAACCATGCAAACCCTAATACCACCATACAACCATCAAGGCCACCATGGAAACCTTAATACCACCATACAACCATAAATATCACCATACAAACCCTAATACCACCACACAACCATAATTACCACCATACAAACCATAATTTCGTCATACAAAACCCTAAATTCAATCCACACAAAACCAAAGATTCTCCCATACCAAACCTAATTTCAAACCATATAAAACCCCAAAGATTTGTCCTTACCTTACAATTGATTAGATTCTCCCATTCATAACCACAAATTAGATTTTCCCATACAAGACCATAAGTTAGATGCTCCCACATAAAACCATAATTTAGAATCTCCCAAGCAAAACCATAATTTGGATTAATTGGATTCCCTAAAACAAATCATAAATTTGATTCTCCCAATCAAATCATAAATTAGGTTCTCCTATATAATATCATAAATTACATTCTCCCAAATAACATCATAAATTAGATTCTCCCAAAAAAACCATAAATTCAATTCTCCCATATAACATCATAAATTATATTGTCTCCCACGAAACCCTACATTTCCCATATAACATCCTCATATGCATGTCTTTTAGGGTCACATGCAAACACATATTATTCCATACACATAGTACACATGTCATATAGCAACACAAAAGCATGCTTGGACTCCATGCTATACCAAATATGCAATAATTACAATAATAACATAGGATGCATAACATATAAGGAACACAATGCACATTAGCACACAAAAGGCCTTAGCACCCCTTACCTAAAACGACACCGGTCTTGGAACACGCTCCTATATTACTTGAGAGCTTTGATTGGGCTCACCTACTATGGGAAAATACTAGGATTAGGTTTTCACTTAAGAACGCTATTATTTCTAACTTATCCCAAGACCTTATTTTTAATTAAAAATTATTATACTAGAATTGACTCTACAAAATACTAGTAGAATATTAACAATAAAACTAATGCAGTTCAAAATAAAAAGGTGATATAAGGGTTTCTACCCTTCACCAAAATAATATTAGTAAAGATAAAATAATTACAATAACAATAATTCTAATAACAACTAAACATTATAAATAAAGATAATATCAAGAATAATAATAATAATAACAATAATATATAAGCTTTAAAATTTAAAGTGGGGTTTCGACCCTACCTATAACTAATGACCTACTATTTATTAATATTAATAATAAAAATTAATAACATATATAATAATATTAAAATAATAAAGATAATAATAATATTATTATTAATAGTTATAAGAACAATAGAAATAATAATACTAAAATACATAAGTGCGAATGTTAATACAAAATTAGGGCCTAAGATTTTCCTGAATAATTAATAAAATGATAATAATAATTATTCTAATAATTATAATATTAATAATAATAAGAAGAATGATAATAATAATATAATAATTCAATTAATAACTTAAAAATCGAAACTAAAAAATAAAATTATTTTATTACCACTATCTACCCTGCAAGTACAATTCAGCATAAATTTTATATCAAATAATAATAAAACATATTAAGAATATAAATATTAAGAATAATAATAACGGTATTTATATGAAAATAATTGAAATAAATTAAATCAAGGCTTATAATAATATGGAAAATGGTTGAGAGGGTCTAGGGTTGAACCTTAAGTAGGTGGGGATAGGCGACACCGGCGGTGGTTCACGGCGGCAGCGGCGGTGGCCCAAAAAATAGAAGAAAAGAGGGAAAGATGAATGTTGGGAAAAATATAGCGAGAATTGAAGTGAGATAAGAGGTGTTTATTTTTGCCCAAGAGGAGAGGGACAAAATGATGGTGGTGGTGCAGCCAAAGGTGGCGGCGCACAGCGGCAGACGGTTGTTTAAGGTTTCGGGGTAAAAATTCCGGCGAAACAAGCAACCAACTTTGCATGGTTATGGAGGCCCATGCAAGAAGAATTGAAATTTCTGGGGAGCTTATTTAGCTAGAATAGATTGTAGGTAATAATTTGAGATGTTGCGCCGGCGATGAAGTTGGCTATCGGCGGCGGAAGGTGCGTCTAAAATCAGGGTGGCGGCCAACTCTGGCTTAGGGTTTTTGGGGAAGAAAAACTCTAAAAACTCCTATAACAAGGCCATTTATAGATGGTAGATGGGATTATAGGGTGTTGAAGCTCGACAGGGAGGTATTAAGTGCAAGAATTTGGGTGGCCGGTGGCAGTAAGTGATCGGGCATCGTTTGGTTTTCCTCGAAATTTCGCGAGGCTGGGGAGAAGAAACGGGCGAGAGATAACGTCCAATAATTATGCCAATTTATTCCCGGAATAAAGAGGAAGACAATGAGGCAAGAAACGGCCGGTATTAATCACCGTAGCCAGAGAAGCCATTGATGGTTCGAGAGTTGCAGCAACGTCGACGGAGGAGGAAGGAGGAAGAAGGAAGAAGGAAGGGAGGCGGTCCGGTCGGCCAGGAAAGAAGAGAAAAAGGGGAGAACCAGGCGGTTCGCGCACGGGCTGGGCCGTGCCGCAGAAAAGGAAGGAAAGAAAAAGAAGAACTAGGCCGCGACTGGCCTAGTCGGGGAAAAGAAGAGGAAAAAGAAAAAGAAGAAAAAGAAAGAAAAATGAAAGGAAAAAGGAAAGGAGAAAAAAATAATTAGATTAGGCCAATTAAACTAATATGAATATTTAGGATATTTAAAAATAATAATATTTAAATAAAATAATATTTAAATCCCTTTTTAGGCTAAATTAGGATTTTTAAAAGATTTTCCATAAATTCCATTTTAATTAGCAAAACACCCCAATTTTCTTCCATTAAATTATTTATAAAAATAATATTAATTTAAAACTATTTTCCAATTCTTATTTTAAATAAAATAATTTATTTCCAAAATAACATATTTAATTATCCAAAATACCAAAATTTCTCTAATAAAAATACTTACAAAATTCTTCTTAATTTTTCCTAATGAATTCCTTTTTATTTTAATAAAAGTAATTATTCAAATAATTTTTCTAATAAAATATCATTTAAATATAATTTATAAAATTAGAAATTTTTGAGGGTTTTCAATTAATTTGTCTAAAGTAGCAATAAGATTAATTGTTAATCTTATCCATTAATTCGTGCAATTGCATAATTCGAGCTTATGTGATTATGATTGTAGTTGGCTGCTTTCCATTCATAATGCTACCATTAACTAAATCTAGCATTCGTAACCTAGGTTATTAAATGGTTAGAAAATAAATTGAGAGCATATTCAATTTATTAAGGTTGAGAGGAAGCAAAAGAAATTGTTATTATGAATTTCCTAAAGTCAACATTAAATCGTTTAGAATCATTCTTCTTATTTGAATGTTTGATATTCTGATTCCATCATCAATTCATTCCTCCCCTATTTGTCAATTAGTGATTAAGACTTAGTATAATTAGATTTAGTATTAGAATCAATGAAATTTTATAAACGGGATTATAACATCAATAGCAAAATTAGTGATTAAAACGTCATTCCTTGTGGGTTCGACTCCTTCTTGCCATATACTAAATATTTGGAAGTTAGGATTTATTTAATAAATTTGTTGTATTTATGATGGTGCATCACTTATTTGTAGAAATTTAGGGCTAAATAAGTAGTAGAGAATGGGCTAGGCCAACTAGGAAAACTAATGTTCTGAGGAGTAGCCCTAGAAGCTAATTGTTATCATATGTGAGGAACAAGGAAAATAGGCTATGGCTCATGAATAAAGGGGTTTCTAATGATAGGTTTTGGTTGTTGGATAAATTAGGGACTTAAAGGATCATTAGGGGGTAAGAATGTAGAAGACTTAGATAACTAGAGTTTCTAAGGGGACAGGGTAGGCTTAAGGTGGTAGTAGGTCAGGATTCACACTTGAGTTGTGCATGGCTATGTGTGGTACCTGAAATAAATAAGACACAAATAAGACACTAATCACTTAAAGTGGAAAATCACTTGAGTTTTGGCCAATTGTACCCAGCTTGTCGGTCCACCAGTGAGAATAGTTTCCAGAAGTATACTACCCTAGGTATGTATTGTATTTACTAATCTAGTGGTGAGAATAGTGGCCATAAGTGTGCTGCCTTGGGGTTCTTATTGTATTTAATGATCTACTGGTTAGAATAGTGTCTATGAGTGTGTTTTTGTCGGGTTATAATGTATTTACTGATCCATCTAAAAGAATTATGGCTAGGAGTGTGTTGTACTAGGTTGTATTGTATTTATCGGTGCACTAATGGAAATTGTGGGGTACCTAAACCTACGTGGATGTAATTCATGGGTTGAATAATTATTGCACTAATTTTTGGAGTCCAAATAATAATGAATGAACTATTATAACACACCTATGCTCATTTTATTTCTTGTTGTGCTATCAGTAACTACTTTAATCGTGATTGACTATATTGTTACCTTACTACATAGTGTAGTGATCACTCCTATTATGGGTCCCACACATTCCTACAAGCAATGTCCCCTTCTAAGCCTGTGTAGGTGAATGAGGATGCTATGGATGACTTTTCAATTATGATGATATGATCACGGAAGAGTGATGTAGTAGTACTCTAGGGGTGGGGACTAGAGAGAGTGACATCTGATCCTTATCATTTCTATCTTTCTAGTTTTAATGTTTTATTTCTACTGAATAATGTTTATGTATTCCAATATTTCCATGGTAACAAACATTTAACCTTTATTATGTTATGAAATGATTCCTTGCTATGTTAATCATGGTTATGCTTGTTTCTATTTTTCCATGTAGCTACTACAAGGATGGCTTAGGGCCAAACTTATACCAGTTAGGGTGGTAACACCCCCTCTTATGGTTGACGTTTCAAATTTAAAACAAACATTTTTTATGGTTCTTTTTGGGAGTGTTACACTATGAGTGGTTTTCCATGTCATTTGGACTCTCCAATGCACCATTAACTTTCATGAGACTTATGGCTGAGATTATTTGACCCTTCATTCCAAAGTTTATAATATATACTCTTTTAGTTGAGATGATCATGTAAGGCACTTAAGACTTGTATTGTTAGTCCATTGGAACAATAAATTGTATGGAAAGTTAGAAGAGTGTGACTTCTTTATGCCAAGAGTCACCATGGATGAGTCAAAGGTTGAGGAAGTAAGAACATGGTCTACACCCACATCCATCACTAACACTAGATCCTTTAATGGGATTGCTTATTTCTATAGGAGGGATTTAGCACACTCTTAGCACCTCTCATTGAGTGTCTCAAAAAGGGTATTTTTCCAATGGACCAAATTCTCACAAGAAGCCTTAGAACTAATCAAAAGCAAGTGAAGTCAAGCTCCCATCTTATGCCTATCCAACTTTGACATGGTGTAAGAGGTCGAATGTGATGCAAGTGGAGTAGGTATTAGGTACTCTTGGTGTAAGAAGGAAGGTCTATAGCTTTCCTTAGTCAGAAGCAAAATGGTTTGAGGTTCAATTATATCACTTATGACAAGGAGTTTTATGCTATAGTTAGGGCTTTAGATCATTGGTTGCAGTATCTCTAGCCTTCACAGTTTATATTGTATACCAATTATGAGTTCCTATAGTACATAAATAGATATCAGAAACTCAACTCTAGGCACAATAAGGGGGTAGAATTTCTACAATCCTTTTCATTTGTAGCAAAGTACAAGAGTGGTAAGACTAATATTATCGTTGATGCACTCTCTAGTAGGTAGTGTATGTTATCATTGCTAACAGCCAGTGCCCTAAGGTTTGGGTGTCTCAAAGAGTTATACGAATAGGATGAAGACTTTGATAACTACATGAAGGATAACACAAGCCTCAAGGACCATACCTAGTGTAGGAAGGGTTTTGTTTCAAGGGAAACAAGCTATGCATCCTAAAGTGCTCCATCAGAGAATTACTCACCTAATATGTGCATGGGGGAGGTTTGGCAGGTTATTTTAGATAAAATAAGATATATGATTACTTTTTATTGCCTCAAATGATAGGATATATACAATCCCTCGTGTCCAAGTGCTCTATATGTGAAAGGTATAAGAGTCACTTCCATCATGGACTCTGCACACTTTTACGTATCCAACACCATCCTAAGACTCAAAGGTATAATGATGCCATTATGGTAGTCAATTATCAGTTATATAAGATGGATTATTTGGTCTCATGTCATGAGATAAATGACACCTCTTACATCATTGATCATTACTTTAAGGAAATAGTTTTGATTCATGGTACCTAGAAGACAATCGTCTTTGAGTGATGTACCAATTTCCTTAGCTATTTCTATAAAACCTTGTATGGAATACTCAGTACTAAAATTCTCTCTAATATTGCTTACTGCCCACAAACTAACAAACAAACATAAGTCACCAAGTACATAAAAGAGTGTGACATCATCTAAGTAATGTAGAATTCACCTACAACTGCTCTCCCATATATGCCACACAATACTCACCTTTTGAAGTGGTGTATGGGGTGAACCCCAAAATTCCTACGAACCTCATTCCCTTTCCAATCTTGGTACAAACTAGTTTTGAAGAAAAGCAAGGAGCCAATGAAATAAAAAAAATTACATGAACAAGTCAAGGAAGGAATTGAAAAAGTTAATGATGTGGACTAAAAGAAGGCCAATAAGAATTGAAAAGAGAAAGTTTTTAAGCCATAAGATCTAGTATGGTTTCACCGTTGAAAAGAGAGATTCTCATATAGAAGCAAAAAAAAACTCATGCCTAGAAGCGATGGTCCTTTCAAAATCCTCCAAAAAATCGGTAATAATGCCTATCAATTTGAGCTTCCACATGACATGGGAAATTTATCCTTTACATTCAACATAGGAGAGTTACTCCCTTATCAATATGACACATACTATAAAGATGAGGAGGTCACTTCTCAAGAGAGAGAGGATGATCTAGGAGCATCTTAAGTAATTCAAAATAAGGATAATCTATATATTAATTTTCCTAAAGTTGAATGCTTCAAAACTCTTCTTAGTTGGGTCAATAACTAGATTAACTAGCACCCATGTAAGCTATGTAAACTCCAAGATCCCATGTAAATATGGCTTCCTTTTACTGCTATATGGATCCATAAAATCCAACACTTAACCAACTATAATATGGTTCCTTTTACACTCAAGTAAGTGGTATATTCTTGGTTCAACAATGCTTGATAGGGTAATACAGATAATGGAGCACAACACAATTGTGCAAGTATACACAATCAACCCAAGTAATAAAGTGATGAGTTAGGGTCGATTCCACAATGACTTGAACAAAATATGCTTTACTAAAGTCAAGCAATTTGTGAAATTAACTAAGTAAGAAAAAATTGGAAAGGTTAAAATAAAAGTATGCTAAGAGTTTAGGAGTTTACTAATATCAACTCAAGATAAATGGGATAGAAATAAGAAGATAGAGTCGTTAGAAGGAAATTAATAACACTAAGTACATTCACCCTATGAAAAGTCATAGTATGCTAACCTCAATGGATAATAATCCTTCTACACTCACTGGATATCACTTGGCGGTGAAATATACGCTCATGTTATCTCCATCACGATGCATGTGTCAAGGCAATGTCATGTAGTAAGTTTTAGTGGATTAATGACAAGGTATCTTCAACTTTCAATGCTAACCTTGTCACCATTTATCATTTTAAGTTTTATACACTTTCATAGTTGACACAAATTTTGGACGAGTGCCTAATGCAGCCAACATTCAACACTTCATCAATTGAAACTCAACAAAATAAAATAACATTTAACATAACATGACTACAATGACACATATGACGACAACATTACTACCAAATCACCTCTAACGAAACAAGAAAATAGTGAAGATAAAGAAGGGACGGGACCGGACAAATCAGAGTCATCCAACCCCTATCTAGCCTAATCTCTCCTTCTTCTTTTTTCTCCCTTGGTTTATCCCTACTGGTACTCTTCTTCTTCTACCTTTCTCTCCTAATCTTCTATTGGTATTTTCTTCTTTTCCCTTCTTCATATTCATGGTCTCTGTTTCCAAGGTGTATTCATAATGTGCAAAATGTGTAGGTTGGGACATGTGTCCTATGGTGCTGCATTAAGGGGTTATACCCCATGTTAGATGGCTATACCTTATATTAGGTGGCAATGCTCTATAGTGATGCACTGGTGAATATTTTACAAAATCAAGGATTCAGGTATTTTTCTTTTTGTTGGCATTGCAGACCTTTGATGGCAACTTGCTTTGTGGTTTCTACCATCTTGGTAGGGTGAGATTATGGTTTGAGATGTTATGCTGCCACATGATAAATGCATAATATTAAGTATTTTACCCCTCTAAATATAATTGTTACATTCCTATATATTATTAGTTGGTATCAATTATTGTGTTTCTACCATAATGCCAGTAATTAGAATAATGGCTATTATATGTTATGTAGTTTGCTTATTTATTTATAATACTCCATTAATATATTCTAAATGACTTGGTAGGTAGTATTAATACACAACAAAAACAAAAATGGATTAAAGCTTATTTACTACACCTCACACTAGTTCTTAGTGAGTAGCATCAACATTTACAAGGCCATATTATAGACCCAACATTATACATCAAAGTAGCAATCAACTATCTAGCAGATAGAGGAATGGATTTGCTTGCTGAAAAACAAAACCAACATATAGCTAAGGAATTGATAATCGGTTGATCTAAAATTCCAAAGATAGAATTTTATTTTGTGATGTTCACAGAGGAATTTGATCTCCCTTAGGAAGTAAGATAGAAATAAGTATAATAAGAGGAGATAACAACTCAATTGACGATATAGGGGGAGGAAACTCCATGAAGAATAGAGAAGTATTGGATGATAGAGGAGGCACTCATAAGCAGTGGCAGACAACAAAACCAGAGTACAAGCCAAATTTCTGATCATGATATCATGTAATTTGGTGATGCTTTCCCCAATTATGAGTAGCTAATTACTTAATTCTATGGCATTGTTATTTCCCTATAATTATGATTTAATAATTTTATTGTTTGGGAAATAAATTTGTTTTTATGATTGCATAACTTGAAGATTGTTCGATCTATTAATATTTATCAATTTGGGTTGACAAAAGTTCTTTTTGAATTATTTATTAGCTTAATTGGTTATTTAATTTACATACTTTATTCTTGTAGTTCAAGGTATGATGTTATGCAATGATATTTAAAGTTTTGTGAGTATCACATTGAATACTCCATGCTTTAGTTAGATACTTTATGTTAATTAATTAATCACAATTATATTTCTTTATGAGTTTATCCTGGCTTGTAGATAGGGTGCTCAGGAAAACCAAATAGTTCTCTTTCTAAATAAGTTTTTATTCATATTCATAGAGGTAGATTCAACTGTCTTGGAGTTCTCTTAACTTCTTCTCTTTAATTTAATCCTGTTGTTCAATTGAATATTTTTTATTATCTTCTATCATTAGTTCAGTTTTACCAAATCAATTGAAATTATTCTTTTTCTAGTATTAGGTTAATATACATTAAGCTTAGTTTAATCTAAAATCCCTTAAGGATTCGATACCCTATTTATCCCTTTTTACTCGATCTTATATGCTTGCAAGTATAAGGTTTTAAATCTTGATTAAAATTGCTACTAAGTTTTTGGTTTCATTTCCGGAGAATGGTGCTAGATTAATTCATTTATTTTTATTTAATTATGTAGGTTAGATAAGAATTGAATAAAATCTAATTATTTGGTTCTTTCTATCCATTTTTCTTTAACATTGTGGGTGTTTTATAAGTTTAGTTTATGTTTTGTCATAGGTCTTTATCTTTTGATTTAATTTCATTTGATCCTGAAATTGAAAGTACACTTAGAGGGGTAAGAGCTTTGAAAAAGAAAAATAAAATTGACTCTAAATTTGATATGAAAAGAAAAATAATGGAAGAACAACCTAAGCTTAGTGAATACTTCACTCTTTGCACTCACACATCACCTATTGGTAATAGGCTACCTCAAATTATTCAAATGCTTCCTACATTTCAAGGGTTTAAATCTTAAAATGTAGAGCAAACCTCAAACAACATGCTACTTCTTCTCATACTTATGCATCTACAACATTAGGGGGTAAGGAAGGAATATATAAGGATTCTCATACTCACTATCTTGCATATAAAGTAGATGTTCTTACTAGGAAAATGGACCAAATGGATCTTTTGAACAAAAAGATAGATCAACTAGCTAATTTGAACAATATGAATGTGAATGCCCTCAATAGTAATGAAGTATGTGCCATATGTGCTAGTCCTACTCACTTATCTTTTAATTTTTCGGTTAGCTATTATAAAGTGTCACAAGAACAAGTGAATGCAGCCCAAGGGCATCCTCAACACAATAATTCATGTTTAAATAGGTATAATCTAGGGTGGAGGAATTATCCTAACTTCTCGTGGAAATAACAAAGTGGAGATATGCAACAAGGATAAATACCTAAGTTGGTCATTCTTGTATGAATATTCCTCTGGTATTCCAATATCAATGATATGCAACCCAAATTTCACGACCAACCAGTAGTAATTATGACTTAGAAAAGATTATTTCTACTTTAGGGACTATCACTTTTACTGTCTAAAATATTGAAAATAAAATGCATGTTGATGATTCTCGCACACAGTCCATAGCTAAACTTGAAACTCAAATTGGTTAGTTAACTAATGCTCTTCGTAAAAGTGATGATGCTAAATTACGTATTCATTTAATTGAAAATCCTAAAGGTCAAAATCATGATCAAGTAAAGGCGTTCATGTCATAAGAAATGGTAAAGTGTTAGATAACAAGGTCTCTAACAAGGAAGGTAATGATAATAATGGTGAGTCAAAAGCTAAAAATGATGTAACTAAGAAAGATAAGGAGAAATCTACTCCCATTAAAAAAATGAATCTAATATTTTAATTACATATGAGCCTAGGATTCCATACCCTTAAGCCTTAGATGTACCCTCACCATATGGAAAGAATAAGCAAAAAGAAAATATTCTAAAGACTTTTAAGAAAGTTCAAATAAATGTACCTCTTTCGGATGCCATTAAACAAATCCTTAACCATGCTAACTTTTTTAAGGGCTTGTATACTTTCAAAGGGAAATCAAAAGCTCATTATTCTATGAAATTCATCTTAGGTTATTGGGTGAGTTCTATTTTGCAATTTGATAAAACATCTACATTCAAAAATCTTGGTGTCCCCACTATTCCATGTCGTATTAGTGATCATAAAATTAAAAAGGCATGCTTATATTTAGGCTTAAGCGTTAAGTTGATTCCTTATTCTATGTATGACCAACTAGGCTTAGGTGAGTTACAACCTTCTAACATCACCTTACAATTATCTGATAGATCTATTAGAGTTCCTAAAGGTAGGATAGATGATGTTTTAATTAAGATTGCAAATGATTCTTCCTTATAGACATTGTAGTGTTGGATATGGAGTTTGGTTAATCAACTAGAAATATTCTAGTCTTTTAGGGCATCCTTTATTAGAAACTACTGATGCTACTATTAATTATAGGTTTGAAGAATGGATGTTTCTATTTTGAATATGAGAATTAGGCTCAATATCCTTGAAGATACTTCTCATCCCACCAATGTAAATTAACTTGAATGTTTCTTTGTTGACTTAATTGGTGAGTTAGTTAAAGAAGCTTTACCTGCCCTTATTACATAGGATTCTTTAGAAAATAAAATTTCACATGAGTTAAGCTTCATTCTTGATACAACTCCCTTACTAGAAACTTCTTCTTAGGTGTCTAGACATGAGCCTTTACCACCTCTTTCCAAGCCTCCAACCCTCCAACCTATTTTATCTCCATCTGAACTTGAGTTAAAAACACTTCCATCTACAATCCTAAGTCCAAATGAGACTTTATCTATTATAATTTCTTTTACATTATCTAAGGAGCAAGAATTAGAATTTATTAAGGTGTTATCAAATCATTAGAAAGATATAGGATGGTCAATAGCACATCTGAGAGGAATTAACCTGGCAATTTATATGAACAACATCTTTCTAGAAGAGAATGCTAAATCTATAAGGGAAATTAAACGTAGGCTTAACCCACATATGAAAAATATCATTATGAAAAAGGTAGTTAAGTTGTTAGATGCAAGAATCATACACCTAATTTTTGATAGTTAGTGGGTCAGCCCCATGTAAGTTGTGCCTAAGAAGTCTGGAATCACATTTGTGTAAAATAGTGAGGGTGAGCTTGTACCTACTAGAGAAACCATAAGTTATAGACTTTCTATTAACTATCGAAAGCTAAACTATGTAACATGGAAAGATAATTCATTACCTTTTAATGTTCAAGTCTTAGAGAAATTAGCATGTGATAGTTTTTATCATTTTCTTGATAGCTATTATGCTTATAATCAATTGGTTATTTATCTTGAAAATAATGAGAAAATTATATTTAGGTGCCCTACAAATACTTTTTCTTTTAGAAGGATGACCTTTTGATTATGTAATGTACCTTCTATGTTTTAAAGATGCATGATGTATATGTATTGTGATATGGCTGATAAATTTTTAGAGGCGTTTATGGATGATTTCTCTGTTTTTAGGTCTTTATTTGATGACTATTTATGTAATTAGAATGTTATTTTGAAAGTATGTGAAGAGGTAAATCTCATCTTGAGTTAGGAAAAAAGTTATTTCATGGTTAAAGAATGGATTATCTTAGGTCATAAAATTTCAAAGAAAGGTATTGATGTTGATAAAGCTAAAGTTGATCTTATTTCTAATCATCTAATTCCTACTTTTGTCAAGCATATTCGATTTTTTCTTTGTGAAGTAGGTTTTTACAGGAGGTTTATTAAGGGTTTTAGGAAGATCTTTAGGCCCCTCACCTCTTATCTTGCTAAGGAGAATGTTTTTCTTTTAGATGAGTCATGTGTTGAAACTTTTTAAAAGAAAAAGTCATTGCTTATGTTAGCTCCTATAGTGCAATTGGCTGATTTTTCTTTACCTTTTTAAATTATGTGCGATGCATTTGATTATGCTATTGGTTTAGTTCTTGGTTAAAGGGTAAATAAGGTCTTTCAATTAATTCTTTATGCTAGTAAAACTCTTAAATATGCTCCGCAAATTATTCTACAACTGAGGAAGAATTACTTGTTATGGTGTTTTGCACTTGATATTTTTCATTCATAATTTTTAGGCCTTGAAGTTATAATTTATTCTCATCATGCAGCTTTAAAATATCTATTATGTAAGAAGGAGTCTAAACCTAGACTAATTAAGTGGATTCTATTATGATAATGAAATTAGAGATAATAAAGGTTCTCAAAACTCAACTTCTGATCATTTATATTGGATCCTTCTTAAGTATATTGATGAAGTGGCCTTATAGGATAATTTCCCGGATGAGAAATTATTTTTAGTCTTACATTTGCACCTTCCATGGTTTGTGCATTTTATCTATTACCTTGCTTATGATAAAAGACCTTCTCAATGGTCAAAGTAGGAGAAGGATCGGTTCCTTTCATAGGTTAAGTATTATCATTGGGAATATCCCTACTTGTTTAACTATTGTTCTGACCAAGTGACTCAAAGATGTGTAACCAAAAGTGAATTCCATAATATTTTAACTTTCTTTTTTATCATTCTTAGTCTTATGGTGGGCACTTTAGAGGTTGTAGAACTACTTTTAAAGTTCTTCAAAGTGAATTTTATTGTCCTACCTTATTTAAAGATGCGGTTTTATTGGCCTACCTTATTTAAAGATGCATATCAATTTTGTCTTACTTGTGATAGTTGTAAGAAAATTAGAGTTATATCTCATCGTAATATGATGCCCCTATTTTGATTGTTGATATTTTTGATGTTTTGGGTATAGATTTTATGGGTCTCTTTCCGCCTTATTTTGGTTTCTTATATATATTAGTTGTTGTGGACTGCGTGACTAAATGGGTAAAAGCTAAAGCTACCAAGACTAATGATCATATGATCATAAAGTAGTGATAAAATTTCTAAAAGATAATATTTTTTTATAGATTTGGTGTACCTAGAGCACTTATTAGTGATGGGAGTAGCCATTTTCCTCATCATTCTTTAGAATCTACTTAAAAAGTATAATGTGACATATAAGGTAGCCACCCTTTATCACCCTTAGACAAGTTGTTAGGTAGAGGTATCAAATTGTGAAATCAAATCAATTCTTGAGAAAATAGTAAGGCTTGACAAAAATGATTGGTCTTCAAGGTTGATGATGCACTTTGGGCTTACCTTATAGCTTTTAAGACTCTTATAGGAATGTCACCATATAGACTAGTTTTTCGGAAGGATTTTCATCATCCTATTGAGTTACAACATAGAGCCTTTTGGGCTACTAAACCCTTTAATTTTGATATGAAACAAGGTGGTTCTAGCTATTGCCTTCAGTTAAATGAATTGGATGAATTACATAATGATGCTTGTGAGAATGCTAGGATTTATAAGGCCAAAACCAAAGCTTTTAATGATAAAAATTTATCTAGAAAATATTTTGCACCTAATTATTAGGTTTTTCTTTATAATTCTATGCCCAAGTTCTTCTATAGGAAATTAAGGTCTAGGTGGACTGGTCCCTTTATTATTTAGTAGGTTTTCCTTCTAGTGTTGTACAGATCTCTAACCCCTAAGATGGTTGTATTCTTGTGGTTAATAGTGAATGACTAAAACATGCTATGACTGTTGATGTTGAAGAGGGTCTTATTAAGTCGATTAACCTAAGAGACCCTATATATATTGATTAGTGGACAAACACTTAGTCTGGCCTAAAACATGGAAACTTAGCACTGACTTGGAGGCAACTCAGGATCATTTCTTTTTTTTATTAGTGTCGCTTTATTGAGGTTTAGTTTGCTAATAATTATTAGTTATATCTATATTGTGTTAATATAGACATGCACCAACTTGAGAAGTCAGCTGGCATGACTATGCTCTATTTGTAGTGGTGCTAGTGTTGAGTTTCCTATTCTTGGAATCTACTCATTATCTGCTATTTTGTGATGTTCCATGATTCTTTCTTCCCTTTCTTTAATTTCTTTTACCTTCCCTTTACATTGAGGACAATGTAATGTTTAATTATGGGTGAGAGATTAACTATATTCGATGTTATGTTTAGATATATGCTGAAAAGGGGTGAATTTTATGTAAATCTTGGCAAATTTATGGCTTTTTTTATTCTACTAGGATCTATTTAAGCCAATTATTGGATTGGAACTTAGTACATTTATTTATGGTTTTGTCCTATTTATGAGGATATGGGACTAAAATGTTTCTAGAACTGGGAAGTTTTATCATGCATGCTTATGTGACTATTGTAAGGATAAGCCCTTGTTTATCTCATAAGAAGATTAACTTATTAGTGATAAAATTTAGTAATAGGCTCTAATATAACATTGTTTTCTTCTTAACTACTATTTTTCATAAAAAAAAGTTTTGAAGTTATGAATGTGATGCCTTTATTTCTTGCAACCTGTTAAATGTACCTTAACAATGCTTATTTGTAATCTAGCACACTTTCTTCATTGGCTTAGATTTGGGGTATAGATGAAAGAATTTTATACCTTAATCTACCTAATTAGTTCCACTTACTTTCCTTGGTGACTTCTCACTTCTCTTGTTTACTATAGAATTACTTGAGTTTAGAAAAAATAAAAATAGAAAAATCAAAAGTGGATTAGTAATCCCTAAGGTGAGGTGTTAAATCATTACAAAATAGAGTGATATGATTATTTCTTGAAATAAAAGAACTATGGAAGTGCAAATTAAAAAGGATAAACAACAAAGAAAAAAGTAAAGTATCAAGTACTCCATTAAGACTAAAGGGTGGCAAGTGCAATGTCATATGGAAGAGACAATCCTTGTATGGGTACTATGTGTTTATGTGTAGGAGAGTAAGGGAGAATCAACAGTAAAAATAATTCAGCTCGACTAAAGTACATTATATTCAAATGTCAATACACTTGCACTTGAGCACCTAGATTTTATATAGGTTCAAATTAATCAATTATAAAGGTTTCCAAGTACAAAAGCCATAATTCATAGCTTGCTAACCTAATAAAAAATGTTTTCATGTTTAGCTTCTATTTTCTTTTATAAATGAAAAAAATCATTATAGCCTATTGTTGATCTCTCATTAAGTTTTCTTCTTCATAATAGTTTCTTTAAGGTGGTATAATATGAATTGGTCCTCAGACGCATAGTAATTTATTTTGATATTTTCTTTGCTCGAGTAATAGATGAGTTAAATTTTGGGGGAGTTGATAAATGCATAATATTATATATTTTAACCCCTTACATCTAATTTTTAAGTCCCAAAATATTATTAGTTGGTAGTAGTTATTTAATTTTTATTGTAATGCTAGTAATTAGATTAATGGGTATTATTTGTTATGTAGTTAGCTTCTTCATTTATAATAAATCATTAATATAATCTCAATGACTTGGTAGATAGTAATAATGCACACCAAAAGAAGAAAAGGGGATCAAATCCTATTTACTACTGCTCATGCTATTTCTAAGCAAGCAAGATCAACATTTACAAGGCGACATTAAGCCCACACTTTACAGACGCACCATTATACGTCAAAGTAGCAGTCGACTGCTTGACAGATGGAGTAATGGATTTTCCAGATGAAGAACATAACCCACATACACCTAAGGAATTGATAATCAGTTGATTTAAAATTCTAAAGATAGAAACTTATTCTATGAAATTTGCAAAAGGGGATTTTTAGAAAGATTTTAGAACTTCAAAATTTTCATTTTCAAAAGTTAATAGCGGAAGACAAACACAAAACAAGCAAGATAGAAACAAGTATAAGAAGAGGATGTAACAACATAACGTATAACACAGGGGGAGGAAACTAGATGAAGAATAGAGAAGCAGTGGTTAACAAGCGAGGCACTCTGGAGAGGAGGAAGGTAGCGAAACTTGAGAACAAGAAAAAATTCCAATCATGTTGTCGTGTATTTTGGTGATGTTTTCCCTAATTATGAGTAGCTAATTACTTAAATATAGGGTGTCAATGAGTCCCTGTTTGTGTGATTTAATATTTCATTGTTTGATAAATAATTTGTTTTTATGATTTCATAACTTGAAGATTATTCGGACTATTAATGTTTATCAATTTTGGTGGATAGTACATCTTGTTGAATTATTTATTAGCTTAATTGGTAATTTAATTTATATAATTTGTTCTTGTATTTCAATTTTTGATGTTATGTAATGGTATTTATTGTTTCGTAATTAAATATTTGAATACTTTATGTTTTATTTATATGGTTTTATTTTAATTAATTAATCACAATTATCTTTCTTAGTGAGTTTATCCTTGCTTGTAGTTAGGGCACTCATGAAAACTAATTAATTCTCTTTATACTTAATTTGTTAATCATGTTAATAGAGGTGGATTCAACATTCATAGAGTTCTCTTCCCTACATCTGTTCAATTCAATCCCATTCTTCAATTCAATATTTTTACCATTTTCTATCATTATTTCAGTTTTACCAAATCAATTCAAATTATTATTTTTCTTAGATTAAGTTAATAGACATTAGGCTTAATTTGATATACCCTTTCCTAGGGATTTGATACCCTATTTATCCCTTTCTACTCGGTCTTGTATACTTGATACTTTAGGGTTTTAAAACTTGATTAAAATCTTTACCACCAATGTTCCTACACATGCTTTGTAGTTGACTGATTAAAAGCATCAAGTTTGTGTGTTGTCAAAAGAGTGCAAGTACTATAAGTTCATAGCATATTTAGAGCTCTTATCAAGTTAATCTAAAGCAAATCATTTGAGATCTCAAAGGCTTGAAAATTTGTTAAGAAATGCATGCTATGACTCCCTCATATTATAAAAATCATATTTATAATCATACTCATAGAATCCTTTAATTCACTCAAATCAACTTATATCTTTTCCCACAAACATAAGATGTTTCTAATCCAGAGCACTGTTATGATAGCATAAATGGAAACCCATAAGTAAAATAATAAAGTAATTATTATCCTTCAATCATGTTGAGCTTCTGATTTTTGAAACTGAAAAATTACCTACATATAGACAAGATATATTAAAAGGGTTAGCATTATGTGTATGTGCTGAAGGAAATTTTGTGGGTAGTTGTGAAACTAGACCTTAACGGATCATGATAGCTCCCTATTGGACCTTAATGGATCCTCAAGATAGTTGTGAAACTAGGCATCCTTTTCTATTAGTTGGCTTTCTTATAACTCCTAATTTTTTCTCATAGGGTTTCCTCAGGTTGTTAGGGTCTTTTGATGTGAGTGTACATCTTGGTCTTAAATAGGCACCCCTATTTACTCCACCTTGACACTTGTTCTAGAAATGTTTGACCAATCTTGTCACCTATTAGATGGTTTTAAACAAGTGAACGCATCGTTCTCATGTAGTTGCCCCTAGTTACTAGGTGTTTTAGGCATTGAAGCTCTCCTCTCTACTATTGTTATTATGTCTGGATAGACTCTTATTTATTTGGGTTAATTCACCCAGACTATTTCAATTATCACCTACCTCAGTTATTTATTGCAGGCTTCCTAATACTTTCTATTGAGGATATCTCAGTTAACCAATCTCTCTTTTATGTGCAAGGTCTAATGGGAGCTCTATGAGGATATCTCAATTTTAACATAAATAATTTATTTAAAGAAAAAAAGATATAGATATAGACTACTTTTTGCAGAAGGTCAACATGTGTCATAGACATTCAATAAGGTAATATTGGGGTCTCAAGACATCAGTACTGCACTTTCAATAATATAAATAGGCAATATTGCGAGATTAATTTCTCAATTTGGAACCGAATTCAATAAGGTAAGCATAAGAGTTACCTTATTTGCTGAGTTTGAGCATAGTAATCACCCTAGTAAAAAAGAAAAACAAAAAGAACTATGCAAAAAAAACATTAGGTGAAAATACTACTTCATTAGGTTTAACTAGATAACGAGCATAACACTATAACATATTAAGTAAGATATACTAAATAAGATAATTCATCCCATGGACAAAAGGTGACAGTTTCCTCACTATCGGGGTGGAAGGGTTGGGAAAAAAAGGATAAAAGGGCCAAATGACCAAGATCCAGATAAAAAGAAACAAATATAGCCGTGAACAACCAACTATGCTACTTTCATGTCAAGAATAAGACTAAGTTTGATGGGGATAGCTTAAATGCTAAAGTTTGGGGGTATAACAATGATGGTTAGGCATTTGGTAGATTCTTCCTCTTTCTCAAAA
This sequence comes from Tamarix chinensis, assembly GCA_030549775.1. Classification (NCBI taxonomy): domain Eukaryota; kingdom Viridiplantae; phylum Streptophyta; class Magnoliopsida; order Caryophyllales; family Tamaricaceae; genus Tamarix; species Tamarix chinensis. The sequence goes on along the minus strand of CM060177.1, from coordinate 54,856,291 downwards.
ATTTCTAGCTCCACATATTGTGCTAGGATGTTTTCTCTTGAGGAGGAGACAAGGGTGGTGTAAGCATGATTTGGTGAAGTAGGTAAAGTGGTTGCATAATAGGTTCTTCTAGGTAATAATCAAGAAGGTGTTATTACTATAATGAGAGGCCTTGTGGAAACGTTTTCAACAATAGGAGAGAAGAAGAATAGAGTGGAGTGGTGAGGAGTGAACATATAAGATGCGACTTATAAAGAAAAGAAGAGGGGCAGTATTGTAAAAAGCTATGTTGGACAAGTGAGATGTACTAGAGAGAGGGTGTGATGGCGATACCTATGCTTAGAGTGGCTATCTGACACTGGATACAGATGAATCTTATTATAAGATAGGGAGTATTAGCATCCTTCTTTGCATGAGACATGGAACATTCCTTTTATCCACCTTTCACCTACTCAGTTTCCTAGCAATAAAAGCATTGATTGGTACGGATATTAACAATAGTTTTTTTTAGAAATGATAACATTTATATAAGAATTATAAAGAACACAAATCAAAATAGCAAAGGATAATATTTTAGATTGCCTTCTATTAGAACGTGGTTTAATGTCCTTAGCCTAACAACCTGATGCAATCTTATGAGGTTCCTAGGGAAAGTGTTTGAATTTCCCTATTGAGGTTATCAGCTCAATATGGTTTTACTTGATGGCCATGAAACTTGAAGCTTCTTTCACTCTTTTGATCATTAAGATCCATAGCTCTATAGGGATACACCTTGACAATTTTGTAGGGTCTATATCTTCTTGATTTCAACTTTCATCAGAATAGCTTTAACCTTGAGTTGTATAGCAACAACAACTATCAAGATGCGAGTCATGAAATTTCTCAATCCTTTCCTTATAGAACCAAGCACTATTTTATGAGCCACCTCTTGTATCTTTAAGCTCATTCATTTGTAGGTTTTGTTCCACTCCTATGGCAGCTAGAACAATGTTGATAGTTTTAAGTTCCTAATAAGATTTATGCTCTAGTTCAATTGGTAGGTGAAAAGCTTTACCAAATATAATTTTGTAGGGTGAAATTAATAAGGTAGTTTTAAATGCTGTCCTATATGCCAAAAGTGAGACATTTATTCTAGTTAAGCTATCCTATCTAGCACGACTGATTACTTTCTCCAAAATTTTCTTAATTTCTCTATTAGAATGTTCAGATTGACCATTTAACTGAGGGTGATAGGAGGTGGCTACACTATGATGAATTCCATACTTTTTGCATAAGTTGTTGAAATAACTTATTACAAAAATGTGTGCTACCATCACTAATGATTGCTTTGGGAGTCCCAAATCATGTGATAAAATTCTATTGGAGAGAGTAGATCGCCACTATAGCATTGTTAATCGGTAATGCAGTGGCCTCTATCCATTTGGATATGCAATAATCTGCTACCATAATGTATTCATTGCCAAAAGAGGATAGAAATGGGCTCGTGAAATCAATGACCTAGACATAAAGTATTTATACTTCTAATATGCCAATTTGAGGCATTTCATTCTTGTGCGAAATGTTCCTAGTTCATTGACATTACTCATATTTTTTGACCTCTACCATAACATCCTTAAATATGGTGGGAGAGTATAATCCACTCTAGAGGACCTTGGCTATAGTCCTTATACATCCAAAATAGCCTCCCTAGGATGCATGGTAATAGGAACCATTCATCCCAATAGTAGTATTTGAGATCATGGACGAGTTTATTTAGCCATTGTCAAGATTTATCAAGAGGCTTTATTTTGCATGCCAGATAATTAGAAATATCAGTATACAAGGGTGGCTGACCCTACCTTACTATTAGGAGTTGTTTGTTAGGGAATTTTTCCTTAATCCAAACGTATTTATGCTCTTTATTGAATCCTTATATTCTAGAGAGATAGTTTGTTATTTCTCTATTCCTCTCCTAACGATCCTTGATTTCAACATTAATATCCAGCAAAAGTAAGATCCCCCTTAACAAGCTAGGCTTGGCATCTTTTTAGCAAGCAAAAGGAGAATGGCAACATAAATAAATACAATCACTTCAGTTCTTAGGAGATAAGATAAGAACTTATAAAATTTAAATACCAGTGCTTATAATTCATTTTTTGTAATGGTGTAATTCATTTGTGCCTCTTTGAGTATCCTACTAGCAAATAGATGTTGTGGAAGAACTTGTTCCTCTATTTCCCTTGGACTACTCCTACAACCCAATCACTTGCATATCATATTAGTTCAAAAGCTAAAGTCCAGTTTGGTCCTTTGATTATAGGAGCTTCAGTGAGTGCTAACTTTATTCGTTTAAAGGTTACCTTACAAAACTAATCAAAATTAAATTTTTTGTTCTACTCTAGCAACTGACAAAGGGGTTTTGTGATCTTAAAGAAATATTTGATAAATCTTCTATGGAATCCTGCATGTCCTAAAACACTTCTCACACCCCCTGATAGTGGTAGAAGGAGGTAATTTTTCAATGACCTCCACTTTTCCCTTGTTAACTTGTAGTCCCTTAGGAGAGACCCTATAACCTAACACAACACCTTCTCAAACCATAAAATGACATTTCCCCTTGTTAATGACTAAGTTGGTCTCTTCTCACCTTACCAACACTTTCTCTAAGTTTGTCAGGTAATTGTCAAAAATATCTCTCGAAATAGAAAAATCATCTATAAAAGTTTCTATAGTGTCTGCTACCATGTCTATGAATATAGCCATCATGAACAGCTAAAGAGGTATGGCCACATCGCATAGGCAAAAGGGAATTTGTCAAAAGGCTTATGTGCTATAAAGGCATGTGAATGTGGTTTTATGTTAATCTTTAGGGGTAATGGCTATTTAGTTATAACCCAAGTAACTGTCCAAAAAATTAATAAAAAGTTCTTCTTACCAATTTGTGAAGCATTTGATCAATAAAAGAGAGGGATAAATGATCTTTCTAGGTGGCTTTATAGAGTTTCCTGTAGGCCATGGAAATAAACCACCCTTTGACTGTCTGGGTCGTGATAAATTTATTCTTAAAATTTTGATTGACAGTCATACCTTCCTTTTTGGGGACACTATGGCTTACCCAATAGCTATCAGATATTGAGCCCTCTTTGTTGCTCGATAGATGAACTTCAGGTATCCTCTGGAAGAATCTTATGCATGCACAATGTTAAACTTTGGTGTTTGCACAATTCCTTAAATCTCTCCCATACATTATGGAGTGTCTCCTCTTATTCTTAGAAAAATTCTATAATGTTGTGCCTAAGCTTAGTATTTTTTTAAGAGGAAATATTGCATTAGAAAATTTTGATGTAAGTTATCTCAACAGATGATTGAATTAGTTGGTAGGAAGTTAGCCACTCCCTACAGTTGTCTCTCAAGGAATAAGGGAACTACTTTAAGTCTTAGGGAATTTTGATGGTGTTCCTAACTTCCATAAATGCTCAAATGTGAAGGTGTGGATCTTCAGTGGGTTTGCCACTAAATTTCCCTATGATATGTAGCAAGTGGAACAGGTTTGAGCTCAAAGTGAGGACCTTGGATTTCTAGATGGGTGATGTGATGTAGGAGCATCTAATGAACCTAATGATGGTGATGTTCATATTAACTCTCAAGGTATGGAAGACTTAACTTTCTTAATGTTAGAGCCTATCATGTTAAATATTCTTAATAATTCTTATATGCTTGATATTGAAAAACATTCAAGTTGTTCTTGTAGGCGTGTCATATATTTGCAAGAAGAAGATGTTAATACACTTTAATGTGTAAAAGTATTCAAATAATGCAAGACTATGAAATACGTGGGATGATACTTTACAACGAGAAGATATGGTGACGATATTCATTAGTTATATTAACTTGTTGTAAACCCTAACCCTAAGTGTATTTTATGTAAGTTAGGTTTTGATATCATAGTTAAAGTTATAGCTTTGTAATGTTAGTCATTAGTATCATTTAACCAATGATATTATGATTAGGATTAAGTGTTATATGGGATTAATTCAACCAAGATAAGTGGGCTTGAATTAAGGGTAAGAATCGGCTGGTTTAGGCATGATAACAACTAACTACTTCCTCTCCTATACATATACTCTTATACGCATGAATTAGATAGTAGAATGAATATAAATTTCAATTCAAATTTAAGCATAGCTATTTGAAGTATATCTCTCTCATTTTGAGTCGACATTGAACAAGGAAATTCTGGGACATTTTCCTTCCTCCATTAAAACTCAAACTCGACACATTTGAAGCTTAGTTCAAATCTGTCGAGAACTCCTATCTTTGTCACTTGATTTCTTTGACTCTAATCCTTCTTAATCCTCTGTTTCTTTTGCATAATTTTGTGGGTGACATCTTATGCCATCAATCTTCAATCCAACCTTCCAGCCACTTTGATAAAACACATCATTTTTGGTATCAAAGCTTCGTTTGTTTGAAGCTGTCGCAGAACCAAACCTTGCAGACCAGAAAATCGCGTGTGTGTTCTTGAATGAAGAAATCCACGATAACTCAACCTTTTCCTCTGATTCTTTCTTCTTTATGATCTTTTTGAACTTTTATTGAAGTTCTTTCTCGAAGTTCTTGCAATGATCTTGTTACATTTTCCCCATCATTTCCACATAAAATACCAAGAGGTTGTAGTCCAAGTTGCAGCAGTTCTGTGTGTCACCCTCTGTGCCACGATTTTATGCCTCCCTAGCACCTCATTCATTCTTCATTCTACTCTCTATTGGTTTTTGATCTAGTTTTAATCAACCCATTTAAATTTCCATTGGTGCATCAAATAGAGAAGACCACAAAAGAGCCGAGACCTGGACACCAACTCAGCATCGATTGAATAGATCAACAGTTACAGATCCTCTATTAGAACCATTTCTCCTCATTTTCTCTCAAAGAATCATTCAATCCTCCCCCTCTAGATCTCCTATACATCTTCTATGAAGTAACCAACACGAATCTCCCGCTTGAAGACGTGCATTTGTTGAAGACAAGAATCGACATCCTATGATTTTATGTGGTTGAATTTTATACCATATAAAGAAGACCTCTCCCATCTTTGTGTGTACCTGCGTGCAATGACTTTTCTTGGGGCTACACTATCTCCTTTGTACATAATCAAGGACTACAGGTAGTGATTATAATTTGATTTTGAATTAGTAATTAGTTTGTGCCTTGTTTGGTTGTAGGAAAAACAAATCCAGCACCTACACATTGTGGAACATATTGTGCGCAGCAAGAAGAGTTGTGTGTCAACCTTCACCAGGGCTAGTGAAGAAGTGTGTGCCCTGGTAGAGTCCATCAAGAATAGGCTGGTTTAGGCATGATAACCACCGACTACTTCCTCTCCTATATATATACTCTTGTATGCATGAATTAGATAGCAGAATGAATAAGAATTTTAATACAACTTTAAGTATAGCTAGATAAAGTATATCTCTCTCATTTTGAGTCGACATTGAGCAAGGAAAGTTTGGGACATTTGGCTTCCTCCATTAAAACTCAAACTCGACACATTTGAAGCATGGTTCAAATCTGCCAAGAACTGCTATCTTTATCACTTGATTTCTTCAACTATAATCCTTCTTAACCCTTCATTTCTTTTGCATAATTTCATGGGTGACATATTCTACCATTAATCTTCGATCCAACCATCCAGCCACTTTGATAAAACACATCACAATGGTAGAGGTAAGGTGGCCTTGGACTGGCATAACATAATCTTGGATGGATTGATTATGATCATCTCCTATGGGTTGAGTTTCAATTCCCATAGGGTTTATGTTGATGTGATCAGTTAAGTTAATGGGTAATCCTTCCCTCTATTTTTCCTATGGCATAGGCAGTCTGTTATTTCCATTTTTAGCCTATTGTGGGTCTACTTGACTCATGTTACTCGAACTTTCTAATGTTGCTTCTTCTCCTTAAAATTGTTCATAATGCAAGGCTATTCGATTCCTCCTTAGGGTGTGCTCAATCTCTAAATTCATTCCTATTAGGGTACTCTAATGAATTCTAGTCATACAAGTCTTAGTTCTTTAAAAAAAAAACTAAAAATTAGAAAAACTCTAATGTTACCTTTTTACTCATAATTTCACAATATTTTATCCTTCATTATGTAGCATTTTTCAAAATTCAATATGCTTGACAATCCTTAATTGGGTAATACAAATAATGGAGCACAATATAATCATATAAGTATACATGGTCTACCAAATGAATAAAGTGACAAGTGCGTGTCAATGCTATGAGGACTTGAACAAAATATGCTTTACTAAAGCCAAGTGTTCTGTGAAATTAACTATGTAACAAAAAAAATTAAAAAATGACAATGAAAATATAATGAGAGCTTAGGAGTTTACTAATATCAACTCAAGATAGATGGAGAGGAAATCAAAAGATAGTTTCGTTAGAGGGAAATTATTAACACTAAGTGCATGCACCCTATGAAAATTTATAGCATGTCAATCTCAATGGATATTAATCCTTCTAAACTCATTAGATTTCACTTAATGGTAAAATATACTCTTGAGTGGTCTTCATCATGATGCATGAGCCAAGGCAATGTCACATTGTGAGTTTTGGAGGATTAATGACAAGGTTTCTTCACCTTTTAGTGCTAAGCCTAGCATCATTTATCATCAAAAGTTCTGTATACTATCACAATTTGTACAGGAATTTAATAAGAGCTTCATGCGACTAGCATTCAACATATAAACAATTAAAACTCAAAAAAATAAAATATCAGTAAACCAAACATGACTACAACATAATAGATTGTAACAACAAGGGGTACTCAAATTTTCATTTCACCTAGGAGTTTATCCAATACAAAGTCTCCTCCAACTAAACAATAAATTAGTGAAGAGAAAAAAGGGAAGGAATTGAGAAGATCACGTTAATCGAACCCTTATCTAGCCTAATCTATCCTTCTTCTATTTCCTCCCTCGGTTTATCCCTACTGGTACTCTTATCATTCTAACTTCCTCTCCTAATCTTCCATTGGTGTTTTGTTATTCTTCCTTCTTGATATCTTCTATCTCTATCGCCAAGGTGTATTTATAATGTGAAAAATGTGTAGGTTGGGACTAGTGTCCTATGATGCGGCATTAGGTGGCATTATCCTGCATCAAGTGGCTGTACCTTTTGTCAAATGGCTATACCCTACGCCAGGTGGTAGTTCTCTAGAGAGGTCCCTTAGTGAATGATGCCAAATTTAGGGATTTAGGCATTTTTTTCTTGGCATTGCAAACCCTTGATGGTAACCTAGGGTATGGACTTTACAGTCTTGGTGGGGTGAGAATATGGTTTGCAATTAACTAAGTAAAAGCATCAAGTCAATGAGTTGTCATAAGAGTGCAAGTACTCTTAGTTGAAAAGATATTTCAAGCTCTTTTCTAATTAAACTAAAGTAAGTCATGAGAGATCTAAAAGGGAAGAATATTTGTTAAAAAAATCCTTTTATGACTCCCTCATATGGTAAAAATCATATATACAATGATACTCCTGGGGTCCTTTAACTCGCTCAAATTAACTCATATCACAAGCTTACCCACCACCATACTCCACACATTTTCAGTTGATTCATGACCTAATTTACCACCCATATTTTGTGAAAATATTTGGGACATTAGAAAGGTGACTATGGGAAGTTCAAGAACCTCCAAATCTAGCTTATATTATGGAGAAGCAACCTCTAATATCAGCAGAATTAGGCAAAAACCATCAAGCAGGCTACACCACTTTTCTTATTTCCTTTGTTAGCTAAACTTAGTTAAAGCATGTTGTTACAATTTCTTGATATGCAATATATGTTTCCTAAGAATTGTAATAGGATGTATTAGTAGCTATCTAGTGATAGGTGGCTAGTAGAATTTGACAAACAATTAACACGAGCTGTTGGAGTTATGTTAACTTTAGTTAGCCGAAATTAGCATCAATCATGGGTGAGGGTGTAACTAAACTAACCAACATGGCTAGAATCTATTTGTAACCCCTAGGAGTTACTTCTCACTTTTAAAATGGTGGAAGAGGCTATAAGAAAGGGGCATATTGCATATGATAACAACTCCCTAGTTGTTGACATTCCCAATCGTAAGAATTGTTCTTAAGTTTTGTTCAAATCTTGCAACATGTATGCTAAGTGTTGAAACCTTAGTTGGTTGATGTAGGTACATAAGTTTAAAGGTTTGAAGACCAATTTATCTATTTAAATTCTCCTCTTCTTCTCCATTATATTTTTGAGCATTAATTGAATACTTCTTCAGTTTCAACACCAATACTTACCATGGTTCCACTTGCGTAGCATTATCCATCAACACCTGAGCTATGATTATTATTTAGTGGAATTGACCTATAGAAATATCTCAGCCCAAATTATATGATCATTCAATTTTAATGATTTGTATCTTATTTTGCATTGATTATATGAGGTTATTGAATAAGAAGCATACAAATATGCATTCCATAAAATAGATAATCATGGGAATATAACCGCATAATTATCAAGCAAGCCTCATGTAATACCTCCATAATTACCTGAATATTGCAATTATCATTCGCAAAACTCTTTTATTCCATTTATCCTTAAAAATAACTCATATTTATTTTTAACCTTGATGGAAAAATACCCTTTGTTTGTTCAAACCTTAAAAAATCATAATTGGTAAATTGTAATTTACTATAATCGAAGGCACCTATTGTGCCTCATGCTTTGTGTCAACCATGGCTAAAAGAAATTGCTTGGAGAAATCATTTCCAATTCCATCACCATCACTACAAAAGTCCACCAACCTTAATCTTTCATTAAACGATATTGAATCATCAATTAACCTAGAAGATTCATCTAATGATCTTATTCGTCAAATTTTGCCTAATTCTTCATTAATGCCATTGACAAAGAATTAACCCGATATTAACTCCTCCAATCTAATTGTGAATTGTGATGATAGTAAATCTGATAACATTGTTTCGATTGATAACTTTATTGATTCATCTCCACTTTTAAAGTTAAGATGGAAGGATATTATCCTTCAGAATAGGTGGGAACAAATTGTTCTGAATTTATTATTCACATAGTCTGATATTGTGAATGGTGAGGCTACAACTAAGCTTCACAGAGAGGAAAAAAGGTTGGCAAATACTCTTATCGAAATGGTTAATGGATTTCAACCTCTGCTTGATTAGATCAAGAAATATGTTGTTGAATATTAGAAAGGCATTTCTATGTTGCCTCAAGTTCTGCCCAATGAATAATGTTTCTTCCTCTTTCAATTTGAAAACAAGCATGACAGTTTAACTATTTTTGGGATTTTGGTGTAATGACATTGATGATTTGATAATGGAGTCCAAATGTTCCTTTTAATGAAAAAAATGGAGACGTATGCCTCTATAGGTTACTCTACCTAGTGTTCATTTAGCCTAATGGTCTTCTAACTCCATTAGTCATATTGGATGATACTTAGGTGTTACTATCTGTGTAGATATGATTACTGCCACTAGGAGATTCATCTCTTACCCCTAGTTACTTGTTGAAATTAATGTCAGTTTACCCCCTATGGATTATGTGCATATTGAAATAAGTTCTGAAATTAGAAAGTAATGAGTAGAGTATGATTGAAGACTTTATTTTTGTACTATGTAAGATTCCCTTGGACATGATACCAAGTATTGTCGAATGGGAAACACTCCTTTACATGAAAAAAAATTTGGACACCAAAACCAAAGATGGTGAACAAAACAAAAGATATTTCCTCCCAACCAATACCTCAGGAGAAATAAGACAATGACAGCAAGAGTCCATCCCAAATGAAATTTTCTATAATTGATGAAGGTAAAGATTTAATGGGAGAACTAAATATTGACAATAATGCATTTAGTGTGTTAGATGCTTTGGAATTATTTACCTATCTAGAGAATGAGTGTATAATGGTTGGAGAAGTAGGCAATCCTTCACCAAGAGGAACTCCATTCTCATTATCATTACTTCACTTGTTGTGTGGAATATCAAGGGTGTGAATGTACCTCTAAAATAGATGTCCCTGTGTAAATACTTACTTTCAAAGAAATTTCCTTTATTTTACCTATTAGAAACTAGGAAAAAGAAAGACAATATATAATAGTATCATAATCATATTGTGTCTCATTATTATGTGGCATCAAACCATGAGGCCCAATACAATAGTCGAATTATGCTTTTTTAGCTCCCAAACTCTCTTCACCTCTTGAATCTAGAGATAACTGATCAATTGATCTACTATGCTATTTGTTTTTCTCCTAGACAAAAGAGAATGGTAATCACCTTTATTTATACTCATAACTTTAGGAAAGCTAGTTATCCCTTATAGAAGGATTTGATCACAATTCGTAAAAATATCCAAACCTTCTAGCTGGTTATTGGAGATTTTAACACAATTTTGCATGATGAGGATAAAAAAAGGAGGAATCTTGCACTAGGAAGAGATGAAGGATTTTAAAGACTTTGTACTTACAAGTGTCTTGGGCTTTATTTCTCTCATTATTTATTCTTTTACTTGGTTTAATAACCAAGATCTCCCTCATTAAGTTTATTTCCATCTTGATAGAGGTTTTGAAAATCCGTATTAGTTTAATGACTATGCTTGTGGATAAATAAGAGTTGTTCTTCACTATTTGTCTGATCATTATTGGTTGGAAGAGTGTACTATGAGGTTGGACAAAACGGGGGAAAAATCTTTCATGTTATGTAATTTTCTAGCCTCTCACCGTCTTTTTCTAAACACTATAAAGGAAGTATGGGAAGCCCCAATGCTTGGTTCCAAATAATACCAAGTAGTCCAGAAGTTGAAAAAGCTTAAGGATACTTTCAAGATGTTTAGTAAGCGTTATTTTTAGAAATATTATAGAAGCTATGGAGAAAGCAAAGGTGAAGTGGAATAATGCTTATCAGCTCCTTCTTACTGGCGCTATGAATGTTGATTTGGTAAATGAAGAAAAAAATGATCGAAAGCATTGGTGGGATAAAAGGAAAATTGAAGAGCACTTCCTTTAGTAGAGATCTAAAATCAACTATATCAAGCTAGGTGATGGTAATAACTCTTATTTTCATGCTCGAATAAAGGAAAAATAAAGTCTTAATTCTCTCACTTTTCTCTTAGATGTTATAGGTATATAGTTGTAGAGTTGGGGAGAAATTGAGGATGAGATCTAGAATTACTACACTCTCCTCTAGGGTATTGCCACTGTATGTTATTCAATCTCTATTCAAGGTTCTTTATGCAAACCTTTTAAATGGAAAAGAGACATTATGCAAGGTGATCCATTATCTCCTTATATCTTTGTTATAGCCATGAAATAATTCAATTGATTATTGCACACTTTATGGAAATGCAAAATTTTCTAAGCCCATCCGGAGTGTAAGGGCTCAAAAATCATTAGCTTGTGTTTTGCTGATGACCTCCACTTGTATAGTAAAGGAAATATCTCCTCAGCTGATGTCTTCTATCAAAGCTTAAAGTCTTTGAAGAAACTTCAGGTTTTCAACTAATCCCCAACAAAGTGAAGCTTACTTTGGTGGTCTTTCTACTCCTATCAAGGATTCTATCTTAGCTCACCTTGGGTTCAAGGGAGGTGCATTTCCTTTAATTACCTAGGCATTCCTTTGAATTATTATTCCCCTTTTTTTTTATCATCCTCTTATTGATTAGATCATAGCTAAACTTCAATCATGGACTAATAATTACCTTAGTTTTGTTGGTCGAGTGCGACTCCTCTAATCAGTGTCATTTGGTAGCACAAATTCCTAGTTTCAAGTTTTCCTCCTTCCTAATGTTGTTGTCCAAAAATTATACGCTCTTTAGAAGAAATTATTTTAGTCAGATATGGATTCTTTAAAGAGTAAAGCACCTATTCTTTGGTCTAAAATCTACCAACCTAAACATGAAGGGGGATAAGACATAATGCATTTAGGAACCTAGAACTGAGCATGCATAACTAAGTATTTCTGGAAACTCAAGGAGCATAAGGAAAGCTTGTGGGTTAAGTGGGCATCATAAACACTCCTCCATGGAAGATCAATCTTCAACAAGATTCTTCTTTAACTATTAGAAAGATTTTCACTTTCCAGACATATGACCTTGATTTCTTCAATTGTTGCAGCACCAAGGAAAAATTGACAATGATCAAAGTTTTTGATGCCTTGAGAGGCTATTCCCCCCCTCTAACTCCTTAGGTTGACTTAGTGTGAAAGCATCTAGGTATGCCCAAGCACAAAATCATAACCTAGATGGTTTTCCATGAAGGTTTGGCTGTTAAAACTAATTTGAAAAAATAGCATATTATCGATATTGCAATATGTTCTAGCTGTATGCAAGAAAAAGATGACCTGAATCATCTCCTCACTCAATGTCATTTTTCCTAGCTTATTTGGAGATCTATGCTCAATTAGCTTATACTTCCTCATTAGCTTTCTTCATGGTTGAGCTGATTAGCTTGGACGATCAGAATAACCAGCTCAGGGATAGGTAGAGGGTAGATTTGGAGGGCCTCTTTTGTAGCTATTATCTACCATATATGGTGCAGCTATAATAAATTTATTTTCTAATTCAAGAAAGCTTTAGCAGATAGAATTATCCACCATATGATTGCTGAATTATTTATTCAGTTTAGCTATGTTAAAAATACCAATGCTCAAAGGTATTTAAATCTGATTGATAGATGGGAAAATTGATGTGGGGGTGGGGGATAGTTGGTGTAGGACTCTCTAAAAGTGTTTTAGCACCATTTTTCCTAAGGTGCCTTTGTTTGGATGTACTTTTGTTTTGCCTTGATAATATCATTAAATCTTAACTTTCAAAAAAAATTATAATTTACTAAATCAGTCATTTAATCCTATTACTTATAAATATTAGATAACACCCTCAAAACTTATTAAGTAAAGATTATTTCCCATATTACCATGAAATGACAAAATTTTTGTCATTCTAATCACATTTTATAAAGGCCCTAAGAATCCCAATATCAATACATATCAATCCTTAATATTCCTATAAGATACTCAACACCATATAATATCCAAAAATTCCACATATCAACATTATACCCCAAATACATACCTTAACATTTTGTCCCTTTCACTATATCATATCATACCATGATCATAAATAATATTTTGTAGACAAAATTATAATCAAGATAAATATATAAATATATAGTATACATTCATGCTTAACTAATATAAGTATCCTTACCAACATGGAAACTCGAATGTAAGCTCAAAATCCTAAATCACCGCCTTTGAGATCACTAGATGATATAATTTGGAATTAAGAATAAAAAGTGAGGGAAAATTTATGGTAAATAAAGGTAGAAGTGGAAATAACCAAAATAAGTGGAAGGCTCGAGTTGTGTGGAAGTGTAGTGGAGGTTAGGGTTATGTTAGTATTATGTTTGAGTTGAGCATGGGTGTGGATATAAGGACGCACAAATATGCTAGAGGAAGAGACCAACCTTGTCAGGAAATTCAAGCATAGGTCAAGAGCTGGAAAAGCAAATGGGTGCGGTGTCTGAGATTTTCAGAGTTATGCATGAAGTGCAAGAGTAAGAATGAGGTGCATATAACTGTACTTTGAACCATGTGTAAGAAAAAATGGCTAGGCTATGTGAGAGTCCACTACTATGTGCCTAACATCTTGGAAAGGGAAAACTTAGGTCATACGAGGAGCGTAAGGCTATTTTTTGGAAAGGAAAAAAGAAATAGAGTTCAAAGGATGGGGAGAGGAAGATGGTATTAACAAGGTGATGGTTGCTGACGATGAGGGTGAATGATAGGGTGGTAGTGGTGGCTACATTCATAGTGTATGGTGGTGGTTAGTTGTTTTGGTTGGTGGGGTGGTGATTATTGCTTTGACATTGAATAGAGTTGGAAGAGGGAGGTGATTGGGGTATGGTTTTGCTTTATAGAAACTGAGAGTGTGGAGTTTGTTGGGCATTAAATGAGGTACAGAGATATTGGAAGGGTATATATATATATTTATTTTAGCATGAATAATGTGAAAGATAGAGAAGGTGGTGTGCATGAGGGAGAAATAGTAAGGGAGAAGATACATGATTTGGGTAGAAATTATCAATGAAGCTCATTGGTGTAGCTTATAGGTGATGATTTGTTGATGGGGTAGGGTGTAGGTGAAGTCTTGACATAGAGAATAGTAGAGTGTATGGCTAGGGAAGATTTTATGTAGGAGGAAGTGGTGAAGAAATTAAAATAGAGATCAAGTATGTAGGGAGGAAAAAGGAAAATAAATTAAATGAAGAAAAAGAAAAAAGAAAAGGGTAAGTGTCTTAATGGTTAATACTAGATGAAAATTTCATTGATTATCTACATTAGTTAAGATTAGGATATAAATGCTTTAGGATTAAGGTTTGGTTTAAAAAAATTATAATTTACTTAGAATAAAGATTATGATTAGGTTAAGATTTTATATTATAGAGTTAAGGTAGGATAATAATCTCTATTTCTCAAGATTAGAATTTGGTTAAGTTATTATTTTTTAGGGATTAAGTATATCTAAAAGTTGGGGTATTACACATATAACAAAACACAATTTGCTTTCTTTTAAACAAATAAAAGGACATAATTTTTATATCTTAAGAGTTAGTAGCATACTCAAATGTTAATCTTTTAACAAATAAAATAATGCTCCAAACCACTTCATATTTTCCCACTCTTGAATCATTAACAAAGGAATAATAATAAATTTAAGGTTATATAGAATTTATCAAGGAAAAGTGAGAAAATAAGGGTAAGAATTAATAATATAAAAATGGATGTAGAAGAGGCTGTTGAAGCTAGGCTAAAAATGCAATTAAGACCATATAGATGGTGACAAAGCAAAAACACATTAGGATAATGAAAGATCTCAAGGAAATGAAGGGGTAAATGTTGGGTAATGAAGATCATTCGTTGGGAGATGAATGGAAACAATAACATAGAAAGAGGCATAATTAACCATGTAAATATTTGCTTAAAACAATTCAAGTAGTAAAAACAACATAGATTGTGGTTGGAAGAGGAATTTGGGGGGCCCAAATGAATAGGAAATACCACAAAGTTTTGATGAAATTTGGTAATGTTGTGGATTATGCATTAAAAGGATTATAATGCAATAGAAATCAAGATAAATAGGTTAGAAACAAAGTAGATAAAAGTGTTGGAAGTAGGCAACTCAAGTAGTTGTAGCACTACCATTGTTGGTTAAGAACAAGGAGGAAAATGTAGATAAGGGCCATGAAAAAAATAACCAATTTTTTCATTTGAAGAGGTGAAGTACGTGTTTTTCTCTTTTAGGAAATATGTGGAGATAAATAAAAATGAACAAGAGAGGCATTGGTTTATAAGCAATGAAGGAAGGAAACATGTTAGTTGTAAAATGCAATAAGGCCGTTAGATTGGGTGGAAAATGTAGGCTTAAACCCGAGAAGAAATACTAGCTCCAAAGATAGAAGTGAGGAAAGTTAGGGGATTTATAAGGTAAGAAAAATAGTGAGGGAGTTGAAGAAATAAGGGGTTTTAGCAGGAATAGCTCATCTAAACACTAGGGGTGACTACGATGGGGTGAGGATTTAGGTTTACATGAGGAGAGTTTCACGTGATTTTGGTAGGTGGTTAATGCATGACAATGGTTGGGTATTTTTGGTGTTTTTAAGGTTTAAAATGATAGTTAAATAGTTAGCCTAATACTTTATTCTTTAACACTTGAAAGAAAGGTTGAAAATGATAGTTATAAAGGTGATGATTATGATGTACTTATGGTTGGGTTTTTTGTTAACTAAGGTAAACTATGTTAATTTAGATTTTTAGACTAGTTATTTTAGTTAATATGCTGCTATATTGTTATTAAGTATAGTAGATTATATTAATGACTTAAAATGTGAAGAATGTCCAAAAATATGCATTTAAAAAAATCATATAGCAAATTATCACCAAATATTAAGAAAATATATAGGATGGTGCAAAATAACTTTAAGAACCCACCCACCCCCTCCCCCCACACACATAGTAGTTTTGATATTTTGAAATGGAAATAGAGTGAAAATGAAATAATCAAATAATCCACAGAATTAGGTTTTCTCGTAAATGGGTGAAGCAATTATTGAAAGATTAAAAAGTGAATGGATTAATGCAGGATAATTTTTATAAGTATGTACAAATATTTGATTTAAGACTTCAATCATATCTCGAATAGATAAAAATAGAGAAATTGGAAAAAATCATTTGTGATAAAAAATAAAAAAATTGTGAAACTGCAAGATTCTAAAGTAATACACAAACTTGAAAATGTATGAGACACTTATCTAAGCTAAAAATAATTTTAAAGTAAGAATAATTTTTTTCATAATCTAAAATGAGCAAGGAAAAACTTAGAATATAAATTGTAGAAATTGTTTCTTTTTTGTAAGCGACAAAAATGTTTCCATAAGTGATTAAATAACAAAATAAATATTAATTAATGATGTGGAACGTAGTAAAAAGAAAGATTATGTTTGTAATTTTATTTGGGATTAATTTAAACGTTAAGAGTTAATCAAAATAAGTTAAAATGACATGATTGGAGAATTTGCATAAAGTGCAATTTTCTACAAGTGAATAAAATAAGTGTTAGAAATCTCAAATTTAATATGAATTGTTTGGAAAACATGATAGAAATATTTGAAGCAGATTATGAGCTTATAACTAGGCTAAGGAAACATTTGAGTTATTACAAAGGTTACCAAAAAAAACCAAAATTACACTTGTTTAGAAACACCCACCAAACATTGTCTCAACTAAGGTAGCCAAATAATGCAATAATAATAAATAGTAGTTTCATAGTTCACCATATGATGATCATTAGGGAATGCCAAACAATAATACCCCGTATTATGACTATTTATTATTATTATTATTATTATTGTAAATGTTATTTTTTTGAGGGAAATGAATTTAACTAAAGTAAGAGAAGGTTTTTTTTTCTTCCAGACTAGGAGACAATTTGATTGGCTTGGAAAACAAATAAACTAGTAAACCTGCTTCCATCTTGTTTCCATGAAACCAATAGATTGGTATGATGTAGCTAATCAATTGGCATAACAAAAACATTGAGAAGTAGGGGTCATATTTTAATATATGGAATACTATTTTGCTCAAAGATTGCTTTTAGGGGGAAAACCCTACTCATCTTTGTCATATCTTTTCTCTTCATTCACTTACTTCAAATTATTTTTATAAGTTACATGTCATCTTTGATCTTGGTAATCAAGGTGTAGTTTTGGAGGAAGTTTTAAAAGATCTTTCCTTGGTGTTGGGAGCTTTGGAGGTGAGTGTATTGGGGTTGTAATAAAATCACATCTAGTTAGGCCTTTTAGGTATTGAATTGTGTGTTACACATTAATCATTTTGGTATGGCTAGGTTAAGACTATGAGTGATTATGTTTGGTGAGCCTATTGACCTAATATGTCTTAATGTGCTAGGCTTGATTCTGCAAAGCATGAGTAAAAATTTGGTCGTAAGGGTTTAAAAAGGTTAGTTTTACTGGAAGGTAGTTTTAAAATGTTGATGTATATTAATTCATTTGTTTAATCATGATTTAAATGTTCTTAATGATGTATTTGATGATGTTGATCTTGTTTTAGAAATATATTTTGGGTTTTGGCAACTAGTTTTGGGAAATCGATTGATTGGTGGAACAAAAATATTGGTATTGGGAAACTAATCGATGGTTAAACCAAACCTATTAGGTGGTTCAACAAATCAATGAGCTTTTTAACTCCAATTTAGTTGAACAAATTCTACCAATGATCTTGAATCTTGTTAATCAATATTAAAATTATTTCTATGTTATATTTGATAATTTGTGAATTGTAATCTAAGAGTTTCCCATACCATGATTGGATATAAGGGACGAGAATTAACAAAAGGTGGTTGATGACCTCACCACCATAGTATTCTTCTTCCTCAATTTTTTCTCTCTCTTATGTGCAACCCAGAATGGTGATTTATCTTTGCAACCTGAAAATACCTTATGATCATATTTCCCTCTCCTTTTTATCTCTTTTCCCCTGTTTGGTTTCAAAATTTATAAGGTACATTACCTTGAAGTTTTTCAACTCACACTAATTTAGCTGTGGGAATAAGTTTAGCACAATAACTCCAAAGCCTTAACATAAAAACCCAAATTAATGTAGGGGAATTAGGGTTTTAGTATTATATACCTTTCCCCCCTTTTATTTCACATTAGATTGTGGGAATTTTAGGCACACCCCAACCTCTATTTTTCCTTATCTTCTATCAACCATCGAGCTATATCCTTCTTTCTCTTCCCTCTCAACCTGCGTTTTTTTTCTTCATGCTTGCTACTTTTCATCTTATACACCTCTTATAATCCTTCCTCTAACTATTTCTTGTTAACTGAAAAGGAATATATGGTTAGTTTAAAGAAATGATTAAGGATTTGAATCCTTCCCTTAGTGCTCTATTTTTTTAAAGGTTGAGTTTATTATTAATTTTTCCTAACCTCTTATTAGGTTTCTATTTTAGAAATTTTTAGGAGTTTTTACCATCTTCTAATCTTGTTTTTTTAAGGTTTTTGAGGTTTATAAACTCTTAGCTAAATGTTTTCTCTTAGAGTGTTTTGCTAAGCTTCACTTAAGGTAAGTCATTATTTCCATGTGGTGTGGAGTGAATGAGCATATAGGTTGCAATATTTTTGGGAATTGTTTACGTATGGTCATTTTTTATTTGTTTTTCTAGTGTTTATTCATGCCTTAAGTATGTTATTTTGAGAAAATATGAGTTTTTTTACATGAATCTTGCTGAATAATTTGAAATGTAACATGATTTAGTGGTTAAGCATAGTGAATCTTAGTTTTCAACAGTGTCCAATGATATGGATGTGTTATGGTTGGTATTTTACACTTGAATTTGATTACGAAATTATAGGTATAAACGTTTTTATAATAATCAATTGGCTACTTCATTCAAAAGGCTTAATGGTCTCTAAAACCATTGAATAGTTAGGTCAACCTAGTGACTAGTTTATGTAGAGTATTATGTTGGTTGGTCTCAAATTGAATCCATCTACTTTATGGACAAAACTAGTTGAATACTCTTTACATTAGCGGATTAGTTAGGCAAATTGATCGACTGGTTTTGATAGGGACACTATAGTTTGGTAGCGATAAATTGATTGACTTGTTTATAAAACTAATCAACTTATTTTAGCCAAAATTCTTTTGTTGATAAATTTTAAACCTTCAAAGCATTTAGGAAATGATATTATGCCATATTATGATTCATAGATGATGGAAATCCACTAATTACCATGGATTAATCAACATAATTGATTTGTTGAATTGGTTAAGTATTAGTGACATGTGTTTTATATGTCATATGGGTTATGATGGATAACATGGAATAATTATGATGTCATGGTTGATTTGGTATACTATGAAGGCCTTATTTTGTGGATATCTTGTTTAAAAAAAACTAAATACTTAAAGTGGAAGATCATGTAGCACTATATGGGACTACATTATCATATTGTCACTTATCTATCAAGGGTTAGTTTAGTTTCTGATGTTTTTCTTTGGGTAGAATCCTAGTTGATTCCAACACCTACTAATCTAGACGCTAATGACATTCTAGTTGTATTGATACTAAAGGGTATGACCACCGAGGTGGTTTATTTAGCCTTAGTTTGATTTTATACCCATCGTTGGTTTCTTATGCTTTTATTTGACCGTATATCAATTGGTGGTTTTCTTAACATCACCAAAACTTATGTAATATTGTTATCAATTTTGGTTTCATGAGTATTGAGAGAACATGGAGGATAATCTAATCCATCGCTCAAACAGAAATAAATAAATAAATAAATACTCATATAATATAACATTAAGAATCTCATGAATGATTGAATGGAATATCCCTTACAGATTAATTGAGTAGCTATCATCCTTTGTATGTCACATCATATGTTCATAAGTCTTTATCTATGATTCTCAAAGTTTTTGGCAAGCATGATTAGCCATGAATCCCCTACACTTTTCTAAAGCATGATATTTTTGTGATTCCCATTCATATCACTAAACTAGATGGTATCTACTTCCATATGCATGTATAGAGTATAAGTATGAGAATTCCATGTTCTAAAATTGTGCGAGTTAGTATGTTATTACATAAGTATGAGAATGTGTGGCATCATGAATTATATGCCTATTATAACCTTATGTGCATTATAACTCCCAAAAATAGATAACCTAACATACTTAGTACATCTCATATTGATGTGACTAATTAATCAGTCAATTACATAACAGTATGAGTAGAGGACCTTGTGTACTTAATAGAGCATGGGCATTCTGGTTTTATCCCTTTATAGACCCAAACTCTCATGATTTTTCCTTATTATAGAAACCACTCTCTCTAGGAATTTCATTACGTTTGGATATGATTTAGTCATGATTTTGTAAACTCTAACTCTTATAATGTTTTATGTTATTTAATAGTACTATAACACCCACATTTTTCATTGATAAAATTTCATTGAAATCATTGGGGAAGTTGAAAATACACTTAGGAAAAATGGAGTGTTACCGTTATACTTGACACAAGTTAGATGTCTACTGCCTACCCCATATTAGACACAAGGCTAAAACCAAATGAAGCATATAAAATAACAGAGTGCATGAATGAAAGATTCCATAAATGAATTGACAGATTATTTAAATCAAAGGATTGTGTTAGTCCCTGACCAAATTGTTACAAAATGTGTGTAGATAAAAGTATAGGACTACACATAAATGATTTAGGGTATGATAACCTCATTAAAACAACAATCCCTTATGGACCCCACAAGATCTTTGAATGTCTATGCTCTCAAGCCCCAACCTAATAGCAGTAGGCCCTTTATTGGCCATCCCTAAAGACTTGCAGGTAGCCCTCTACTCATGGGAGTAAGTAGGTGACCGAGCAAATAGGCACATTAGTATGCTATATATTTCGTAAGCTAAGTTGCTACCTCACTATAAACACAAGCATACCAATTCTATGGTATATGGATACAAAATACAACATGCATCATGATAAAGACATATATAATGATAAAAACACATCATAACATGCTATCATGCATCAATCAAACATTTCCAAATATATCATGCTTAGTTTCACATTATCATCTCATAGGTACTCACATATGTAATGGCAGATAAAATCTAAGAAAACTAGGTATTATTTCTTATTACTCAATCCTTTAGATTATATCATTTCCATATTAAGATATAACACAGGTCAATCATTCAATCAATAATCCATTTGATAACCAATTGGTCATTTAAGACATTGGCTAAGTGTACAAACTAGGTTTTATCCATTTTTAGTCACTCGTACCATTGCTACCATTCACTTGGTCATCATTCACATTTTATCAACCAATAACCTATCATTCCATACTTTGTTATCATTGAGTGATACATTATGCACCACCCCAAGGTTTCACATACGATAGAAGGCTATCGAAGTAAGGGACATAAAGTCTAGGATGAAGCTAATCACCAGAACGAGCATAAGTCGAGCCCAAAGCCAACCAGTATGGACATAAGTCTTGGTCGAAGCCAACCACTTACATAACCAAGCCCTTTATTATCAATACCCCCTAGTACATCATCAATGTTTAGTGTAGGTAAGGCACTGGGACCACATAGGACCCCTCTGAATGGCAAAGCCTAAAGGCACCAAGAATGCCTCAAGGTAGACTAACCCCCAGTAGCTAATTGAGGATCGAGTAACCTAGATCCATACTCAACTTGATTGTCTTTAGCTGTACGAGATTGGTACGTCATTCATAAGAATAAGTGACCACACTAGGCCCATATGAAAACAAGTAAGGCAATTTCCTTGTTTATTCCATATCAATCCTTTTCATTTATTTTCCCAACCATGTGGGTTTCTATTTATCCTTGTACCATATTACTCATATCCATCTAATCATTTTTCTCAAGCCCATGTTGAGTTTCATTAGTCTTTTATCAATATCATCACTTATCATAAGTGGAATACCCATTTAGCCTTTACATTACTCTTAAAGTATATCATAATTTATTATCAATTTAATTTTTTCATTAAGCCAATAATCAATGATGAAATTTGTATTTTATCCCATTAATAATCATAGTATAATAAAATATAGCCTCACAGAAAAACCAAATCAAAGGGAAACAAATCCTGCAAAATAGTCGATCAGTTTGACTAAACCAAACAATGGCTTTCCTCAAACTAAGTGATCCGTCTAGGAAAACATGTCGACTATACATAAACCAATCGATTAGTTCTGCCCAACTAGTTGATGGGTTTAAGTAGAGATTAAGACTAAGGTGTCTATAGGCTTGTCATTCGATATGTTAGGTCAACCAGTCAATTGTTTTAGGAACTAGTCAATCAATTTAACCTAACTAGTTTATTGGCTTATCCTAAAACAAAACAAAATATTAAATTTATTTTAGATTCTTTCATATAAATAATCCTTAACAACATTAAAACATGTATCAACATAGTTTGGCATAATTCTAACTTAATTTATTTACATTTCACACATGAAATCACCATATCTTATTTTTACCACTTTTCATGCTCTTTACTCAAATTATGTCATCAATCCATCAAAGTCACTTATGCAGGCTATATATGCTCATGCCAACTTGCAAGAATACTCATTAATCATTTTAGAATAAATAATCACTTAATGTAAGAAAAATTCCCTTTTAAACTACAATTTCAAATAGTGAAATTCATAGCTTTTAAAACATAAAAACCACAATCTTAAACTTAGAAATTTACACCAAAAACTTAGTAAATTTTAAAACTAGAAAGAAATAAAAGAATACTAACTTGAGGTGAAATAAGGAAATTCTTAGCTACACCACTCAACATTTTTCCTAAAATCTAACTCTTTCTTGCTGAATAATTGAAACAAGAGAGAGTTATAGACAATATTAGAAAAGTGTATGAAAAATTAATTATAAGGCTCAAAGTGTGGAAATAGAGAAGGTGAATACGATACTTAGATATTTTTGTGGCTAAATGAAAAGGTACATATAAGGGATGATTGGGGCTATTTACAACCAACCAATAGAGCAAATGATAAAGGGTTCTAGAACCAAATCAAAACCCTAAAAATTACTATTTAAACTCAAGCTAAATAGATGAATTTTGTCTAAAATATCTTGATCAATTCTATAGATCTCAAATGGTATTTCTGGATGATGTAGGTTAATTAAGCCAGAATTAGCTTACACATGAGATGTAAAGGAAGATCATCAAGGAAGGAATCTTCTAGTTGCATTAAGGTGTGCCTATGATTGAAGCATTAATAGCAGAAATGTGTGTAGAGGAGAGAGGTGGAAGAAGATAAGGATAAGGTCATCTCTCCCCATCAATTGTCCCAATCGACCTCTATATCGATTTAATAGTTCAGGCTAAATGCATTTTAAAAATGGTTAGAAACGTCTTAAGGAAAATTTGGCATGGGTTGGTAATGTTCCATTTCAGTAAAAGAGATTTTTTAGAAAAACCAGTTCAAAGAAATATGTCCAAGGTAACAAACAAGTTTATCAGAGTGGGCTTACCAATTGACTGTCCTACAAAGTAGTCGATCACTTCCCTCAACTAGTTGACTGGTTTGTGGAAGTTGTCAATCGGTTTGTCTGAAAAACTCAATAAACTCTCTTTCTTAACATGGTTTCAAATAAACTTTTCCTTAAACCAAATCATAATATTAAATTAAGATCAAGGGTCAAAAAATTTATAAATTTCTCATTCAACCATCTTAAAAAAATATGGGATATTATAAGCACACTATTTTTCTTGTTTATTTTCTTTAGTTAATAACCTTGCATATTATAAAAAAAAACATTAGGGAATCAATCTTATGTTAAATATAGCGATAACACCCAATTTTTCATAAGAATATTATCATATTTCTACATCTAAAGATAATTTAAATATGGAGGGTGTTATATTAATACTTTCATGGGATTTAATTGTTATGCACACCCACCACACATGGTCTTAGTTATGGAAGTACAAACTGCATTGGGAATCTTAATCCTTAAGTATATATATCTCTTATAGTTTTGTATATGACCTACACATTGTAGAAGGTACTGGACAAGTGAAACAATGCTGAGGCCCCTTGAGTTTTATTATTAACCCTAAAAATGTTGATGTGTTTAATTAATGTTACCCATAACACTTATATCAATTGGTTTTATGATATTAAGTCTTAACATATTTATTAATGTGTTTTATCTTATTTACACCTCATATTTATATAATTGTTTTATATGGTTATACAAAATGACACAATCGAGTATTTATGGTTAATTGTAAAATTAAATTACATAACATAAAGTTGTTTAAAGATCATACCAAAGTTATAAAAAAAAATTGCATCTCTTGAAATCTCTGAAATAACTAATTTTAGTCCCAAAAAACTACATGAAAGACAGCAAGTGGAAATACAAGACCTATATAGGTCAAAGACAAAAAAATAGAGCCATAAGTTATTTCTAAAAAATACTATTTATGATCAATGTTGATAGTCATTATTTAGAGCCAACAATTAATGTCAATGGTCCTAATTTGACTTCTAATATTAACATGTTCATCATTTTAGTTGTTTAGTGATATATTTATCGTAATATGAGTTAATCCTTCATTAATTCTTGCTAACCATACTTCTGATAGTATTAGGTGATTAATACATGATTAGTGCATGATCATGAAGAATAATTCAAGAATAGTTCATTACTTTTCATTTTTTAATTTAACTTTATGAAACTTTAATATATTATAAATAATGTTAGAGTACTCAAAATTTTGGTATATTATACATCCCTTTATGGCTAAAAATGTAAATAAATAACATGTAACAATCAAAATAACCATAAACCAAGCATAATATATAAAGGGGCTATAAATGGTTTTTTCCATCAACTCAAAAAAATAGTTGCATAAAAACTTCAAATAATCAAAATACATATGATGCTCATGTTGTTTGACACCAAAACATTAGACTTCGCCACTTCTATATATACATACATGATCATCAATATTCATAGAAACCTTTAATACCATGATATCAAATAAGAAACTTCAAAATGGAGTATGAAAATATTAATTAAGGATTAGACCACCAAAACCAAAAAAATAAAGAAAAACATTACTAAAAGTTTTCCAAAGAATCAGCTTAAAAACACAAAAATCATAAATAACATTAGAAATTAGTTATTTATATTCATATAAATAATTAAATGAATTAAAGTAAATGACATGAATAAACCAAATCTTCAAGTGTTGATGAACTTCAAGCATCAAGAATGTCGCATCAATGGCGTGAGGATGGTTCATGGGAGGAGAAAAATGAAGAATTGTTAAAATTTGTGGAGGAGAAAGGAAATGGAATGAATGTGATCTATAAGATAATAAAAGAATATATTTCACAAATGTAGGACCCTTGAGTTTGTTTGATGAATAAGAAAGTCGACTGAAGAAGAAAGAAAAATTTAAGTCGGCTTATTCAAATTGTAAAATATGATTCAATCAAATATCAAAATAACTTCTTAAGAGAAACCTGTAATCCCTCTAGAGAATGGATCCTAATGTTCACTCCTCACTTTAGATAAAAATAGGATGGAAGATGGATAAGAGCTTTAACTCTTATTCCCATTTTTTAATTTTGTTTTCAATTGTTTTCATTATTCTCTAGCTAATGCACAAAGCATATATATATATATATACACGTATGATAATGAGGCCTAGCCTAACTCTCCTTAATTAACCCAAAATCAATTGGCCTAATTTTGTAAGATTTAAATAAAAATATGTCCATATGGTATATATAATTAATTACAATTACAATGACAATATATTACAAAGTTTAGATAAAATACCAAAGTTACATAAAACCTAATCATGATAACACATGAAATTTTCAATAATCTAGTTACATATCTTGTAGCTTTGTCTTCTATGAAACTTTTTAATCCTTGCATTGTCATTACCTAGTACATTAGATATCATTAGTGGATTCGTCTTCTTACAAACATATGTCATACATGCAAGAATCACTTAATAAAATATTATTAGTGTTATTACGAATGTGTTCTAGATTTTAAAGAGCAATTGGCATTATGTCCAAATATGCTAACTCTTACCCTTCAATATGAGAAGAATGAGATGGAGATTCATCACTCTCCCCTTGTAAAATAGAATTTATCCTCAAATTAGCATCACTATAATAAGGAGATAATTCACTAATGTTTAAACTCCAAGAAACACCTCTATAGGAATCTGGTAATTTTCTTAAGATTTTTAAAGTTTCATCTACTCCTAGCATTATTTTATTATTTTATAAGTTTGAAAATAATTCTTTTTTAAATATAACCATATCAAATGTCTCTATGAAAAATATTTATATAGTTCTAGTTTTTTTTATCATCATTTTGGTATTTAGCATTTGATTTCTCAATTCTATTCTTTATTTGCTCATGATCTTTTTACAGAATTAAATTCTCTCTTTAGCATCATAGTTTTTAATATCACCTTTTCTTAGCGATAACATATTAATAGGTAAATAATGATCAACTTCATAGATAACCTCAAATGGACTCGAGTGAGTTGTACTAGAAGGACTCCTATTGTATGTAAATTTAGATTGTGGGAGTTTTATATCCCAATATTTTGTACTTTTATTAACTAAGCAAGTAGTAAAGTCCCTAATGTTCTATTACTAAGCACATAATAAGACCAATCAAGCAACCCATTTCTCGATTCCTCACATGATTAATCCAGATTTTTAAAACATACTAGAAATTTTAAAAACATTGAGGATCATTAAAAATAAGTCTCTAACCAAAGATGATACTCAACAACCAAAAGCTTTGATATCATCTATAATACCCCCAAATTTTGAATCTTAAAAATTAATATTTTAAAGAGTGAATAGTGGAAGCAAAAACATAAAATGTAGGGGTGTCACTCCACATCTAACATAGAAGAGGCAAGCACTATGCCTAGTCTATATTGGGTGAAAGGAAAAAGTAACTTCAAGCCTAGAAATTAGGTGTTGGAAGCACTTGACTCAACCATAATACAGGGTACAAAATAATGAGATAAGAATTAACAGTGGAAACAAAGGACTAAAAGTCCAAGGAGAGGTAGAGATATCCGGATAACCATACACTTTACAAATTCTTTTAGCACTCACCCAAGGCTAGCACATTAAGCTAATAATCATCAATCACCTACAAAATAGGGTAGATCTACTCATGGAACGAGAAGCACTCATGAAAAGGATGATTAGTATACTACGTATTAAGTAAGGTAATAATACAATTGAAACCGAGAAAACATATGATTGCATACATTCACAAAAAAATGTAGTATACATGCAAGATAAAAGAATCAAGACAAGGTAATTAATGGTTTGGATTCATATTATTAGAAGTATATCAGGATCCATTCTTTAATTTATGTTAAGTTATAGGACCCCACTATTCTTAAAGTAGTGGAACGGTCTAAAACACCTTCCATGGAAAAACACTCCTGACCACTATTATTATGTCGGTGGAATGGACTCTATACCTCCCATTATTGGCTTATCAGTAAGAAACATAATTGATGTAAGCTAGACTTGAATATACATATAACAAGACTATTCTCAAAGATTAAGATGCTCATTTTTCCTCAAAACCCATAATTTCAGTATAACTTCCCTTATATTGATCATTTATCCACCAAATTTAGTATATGTTCCTCAAACAATGTATGATTAACATATGCAAAATTTGAGGTATAACTCTAATCTTACTCATGCGATAGTAGCCCTATCTTAAAAGTTACTATTTTTAAGTCTTCCAAAACCCTAATTTCACAAGTAATTCATATTTTTTCCTAGAAGATTCATATAATTACCAAATTTAATATAGAACCATGGAATAAAAATATTAACAACATATCTAACTAACTCTAAAATTTTACACATGTGATAATAACATTATTGTTTTAAGGCTATTATTCCAAAATTAGGATAACTTTCTCATCTAAAGAACTTATGACACTCTTAATCACTCCCAAACACTTCATATGATATTATTATCATGTTTTATTCCATCTAACATATTAAAATACCAAAATTATCTTATTAACCCATATTAACCAAAATTTCATTAATGATAGTCGTTAACCCTTCTTTTACGTAATGCTTATATTTTCACTATCATTATTTCCAAATCCTTCATTTATCGACATACACCTTAAATATAATTATTTCCCATTTATCATACTTTAATTGCCCATACTACTTCCCCACAATTGATACTCATCCATAGAAATATAACTTAGCAAAATATCATTGTATCAGCATATCTTTTGTTATTCTTACTTCCTTCCTATCATATACTTCTTATTAATATATCATATAATCAAAAACATGTATTTTAATAGTAAAAGACCAATAATATGATAACACATATAATCACACAAGCATTTTACTAGTTTTAAAAAATTTTAGTAACCCAAAATAAAAATTATGACTAGGTTAAGATATAGGATTAAGGAGTTAGGATAGATAGAAAAATAAATTCCTAGGGTTAGAATTACATTTCAATATTAATTACCCGGGATTAGTTTTAGATAAAATTAGGGGTATTACATGATGCCATCTTCTTGCAAACATATTTAATACCTACAAGAATCACTTAATGAAACATTATTTGCTTTTTTATGAACGTTTTCACGATTTTCTAGAGCAATTGGCACTACCTCCATATATGCCAAATCTTTCCCTTCAACATGAGAAGAATGAGATGGAGATGCTCCTAAATCATAACGTTTAGAAGAGAAAACACTGGTGAAGTTAATTTAGTGTGAATATATGGCATGTAATGATTGGAATCTAATTGGTATTTATAAAGTGAGCTAGAGAGAGGATGTATACAGGGAGTGGCACATATTCTAAAGTAGATAAAGGTTATGTATATAGAAGAAATTCTGAAGATATAGAGGAAACACACCATGTGATGCCATATGAGTGAAATAATAAAGGGTAATGATTGAGGGAATAACTATGATTATTTTCCATGAACAAACATTATGGTTGAGAGAGAGATATAGGTGCCTGGGAAATGGTAAATATATTAACATGACAGGCCTAATATGGCCAAAGACTCAGTCCCTACAATACAAACATGCCAGGGAACAAAAAAACTACAGAAACCAAAGTTTTACACAATAAAAGCCCAGCAGTTCACTGCCTATATGGAGATTGTGTTATCCTCTTCAAAATACAGTGCACTAAAGACATACTTCTGGACTTGGACAATGATTCTATTAGGATCAATAATGTTGTCTTCATATAAAGCAGCATTTCTGTTCTTCCAAATGAGGTAAACAGAGCTGCCAAAGCAACATCTCTAGCTTTCCAGAGTTTGTGCTTTCTGTACCCATTTCTGTGTATGATTCTCATAGTACTATACAGGTTGTTAGATCCCCTAGAAAGGCCAAGCCATTGTCTTATATGCTGCCATGTTTGTTTGGTTTTGACATAGTCAAAAAACAAGTGCTCATGGGTCTCAATCTTGTCCTGGTAGAACACACATTGTCTAGTTCCTGTCGAGTAGTGTAATTTGTCTTTAGTGTAGAGTCTGTGCTTGAGAGCTAACCAAATGATGAATGAGTATCTTTTGGTCTTTTTTTGATGCCATACTGCCCTATGATGTTTCCATTTGGCTACCTTATCTCGAAAGTAGTTATAAGCCAGCTTAGTGGAAAATCCCCTTTCCATCTACAAAGAATTTAGCAGGACTTTGGCTTGTTGAAGAGAACCTGCCTGCTGCACCAAGTCTGAAACAAGCTGGCTTAAAGATCTCAAAAAATGGGAAGTATTTTGTTTGGGGGTTAATACTTCCAGACTTGAGTAGTGCAAGCAGTGTGTGTGGATCCACTTGGTCGAGAGAGTTTCTTTTTCATTTTGTAGTGCCCATATGTACTTGCTTAGGAAAGCTGAATTCCAAGCCTATAGATGTCTAATACCAAGGCCTCCCTCATTCTTAGGCATGCAGAGTGTTGTCCAGGTCATAGGGGGGATTTACCTTGCCAAATGAAGTTTCTACAGAGGGAAGTAATACGGCTGATAACCACTTTAGGGATGGCAAAAATAGAGAACCAGAAACCAAGCAGACCCTGCACCATAGAGTTAATAATTTCCAATCTTCCTGCATATGATAGGGAATTAGCCTTCCACATGCTTAGCTAGTCACAAATGCTGTTGATCAGCTGTTCAAAATCACTAGCTCTCAATTTGCAGGGATTTAATGGGACCCCCAAGTATCTGAAGGGGAAACTACCTGCAGGCATATTGGTGATACTTCTCAAAGCAGCCTGGGTCTGATCATTAATGCCTCCCATAAACATAGAGGATTTATGGGGGTTAAAAGTCATCCTAGAGCACTTACTAAAATGTTGCAGCCCCTGCATTATGATTTTAACAAAAGGAACATCCCCTTTACAGAAAAGGATGAGATCATCTACAAACGCCAAGTGGGTGAGTCCCATATGCCTGCACTTTGAGTGGTAAGAGAATTCCTTGATATCTGCCTGGTTCTTCATTAGCCTGCTAAAATATTCCATACACAGCACAAATAAGTAGGGGAAAATGGGATCCCCTTGTCTAAGGCCTCTGGCTCCCTTGAAAAAACCAAACACATTACCATTTAGCTTCAGAGAGTTTGTTGTTGTTGAGACACATTCCATCATCATACGTATGATATCCATAGGAAAGTTGAAAGCCTTCAGTAGCTGAAATAAGAATTCCCAAGAGAGGGTATCATATGCTTTCCTGAGGTCAACTTTAATCATGCATTTCGGGGTAGTTCTTTTCCTGTTGTATTCTTTCAAAAGCTCCTGGTCTAGGAGAATGTTCTCAGTCATCAATCTTCCCTTGACAAATGCCCCTTGCTCAGGGCTGATTAGATGCTCAAGCACTTCAGCCAGTCGGCTCACCAAGATTTTAGTGATGACCTTATACAAGGTATTACAACAGGCTATAGCCTGAATTCTGTCACAAACCTGGCATTTTTTGATTTAGGGATGAGCACTCTTGCACTGCTTCACAAAGTTCTTGTCCTGTGATGGTCTAAGAAGCTTTAAAAAATTTTGTTGTGTATCCATCAGGTCCAGGAGCTTTGTTATCTCCAAGAGATTGTAAGGCTGCTGTGATCTCAGTGTCTGAAACAGGTCTGAGAAGTGTCTGGTGATGACATTCTGATAAGATGTTTCCCTTTGCCATAAAATTCACATCCAGGGGGTGTAAGGTTCTCTGAAGTTCCTAGGAGTTGTTGGTAGTAGTCCGGGAACTCCCCTTCCAAGTCTTGGTTAGAGGTGGTGTAAGAGCCATCTCTTTTGACTAGCTGCACAATTCTGGATTTGGCTTGTCTGGCCTTAAGCATATCAAAGAAGAATCGAGTATTTTGATCCATACCAAACATGAACTTGTTTTTATTGATTTGGGAAACATAGCTGGTTGCTGTTGATCTAAGAAAATTAGCTTTCTTCCTGAGATCAGAGAGGTTAGAAAAAACAGAAGAGGAGCCTTGAGATAGATAGGCTTCCTGTCCTGCTTTGAGCTGAGATTCTGCATGGTTAGCTCTTGAAATAATATGAGAATAATCAAGATTACTAAGCTTTCTTAGCTCGTATTTAAGCACAGTTAATATTTTGCAAAAATTAAACTGACTAGTACCACAAAAAGAGAGGGCCCCAAGCTATGCTGACCATAGATATGAAACTGGGGTGATCACACCATATATTGAAAAATTTGAATGGTTTCTGCCTAGTAGTTTGCCTGTAAAAGTTAAGGATGCAAGGGGAGTGGTCAGAAGTACTCCCAGGAGGTAAGAAGGCTGCAGTCCAATAAGGCCAGAAGCAAACCCTGAGGAAATCATCATAGCTCGATCCAATTTGGATTTGACATTGTGACCAATAAAAGTATGGTGGCAGCCAGTGGAGGGAATGTCAGAAAACTGAGCCACTAAGCAACAGGTCTTGAAGTCAGCTGTTTCAGATACAGTGACAGGTCTAATTCCACACCTATCTGAAAGGTTTAAGGGACAATTGAAGTCCCCTACCACCACCCAAGGCCCTATAATATCACCTTCCAACTTCATAAATGTATCCCAAAGGCCCCTTCTGTCATTAATAGTGTGTAGGCCATACACCATAGTGACATAGAGTTTGGTGCCAGTTTTAATTTCCTCCACTGAAACAGAAATTGTTTGTGGAGAAAACTCAATAGGTTGCACCCTGTAAGTAGTTGGGTCCCAAAGTAGTAGCAACCTGCCATTAGGGTGTTGGGAGAAGTTATCTAAATGCAACCAGCCTCTGAAAAAGTTATCTAACATGAGTTGAACTTTTCTGTCATCCAATTTTGTCTCTATCAATTCAAATAAGGAGCAGGATTTTTGTCTGCAAAGTTCCAAAAGGGTTTTTGTTTCAAGGGAGAACCCCCTCCCTTTATATTCCAGATCAACATATTCATGAGGCCTTACCAGGCTTCTTGATACCCTTAATGAGAGTACTTTTAATCTGTTTCATAGCAGGCCTCTTTTACCTCCTTTTAGCTATTTTGGATACTACTTGCTGCCAACCATTGCTCTCCAGAGATGCTTGTATCTGTGGCCTGTCTAATTCAGGTATGCAGGGAGTTTGTATCTGAAGTCTACTTGTACTCCCACCTTCCAAAGGGCTGATTTGCACATCCTTTTGTAGATTCAGCTGTACAAGCTCAGACACCACATTTAGTGGGGGGTATCTTAGGTTCAGTCCCCTATTTAATAACTGAATTATGATGCTGCAGCTCTGAGCCCATCTCCATCTAAGTAGGATTAGGCTGCTTACCTGTTTTCAAATTCTTAAGAGCCTGTTGGCCTTGAGCTTTAGCTGGACCCCTCTAAGGCTGTACAACTGTCTCTGCAGGGGCAGGTTGGTTTCTTTTGGAGACATGGTTAACAATATTTTCTTTAGGACTCTTCTGATTGAGCAAGCAATTTTTTTCCAAGTGACCCAAGCTCCCACAGTATTCACATACAAGTGGCAGGTCTTCATATTCAATGCTTTGAAGATATTCATCATCATCACTTCTGACTTTGATAGCAGAAGGTAGCTTTCCTTTGACATCAATCTCCACCAACACTCTCCCATACTCAATCTTTGATTTCTGAAATGTGAAATCATCAATGAGAATGGGCTTACCAATAAAAGAGGCAATTTCACTGATTGCCCCACAATTCCACATCTCCATAGGGAGGTTGACCAATCTAACCCAGACAGGGACCTTAGTGATTTTCTCCTTATCAAAGGAAAATAATCTGGGTATTTCCTTGAGCACAAAGGCTTTCCTCTTGATAATATAAGGTCCTCCAGCTAGGGCTTGACTTCTTCCAGCCTGGTCCTCAAATTTCAATACTACCCATCTAGAACTGTGTATAATGTATTTGAAAGGCTACCTAATAACATGTTTGATAATGCCCAAATGATATCTATCAAGTTTCACTCCCACAAAGCATCCTAGTAGACAAGCCCCCCATGATTCATCCACAGGGTGAATATTCTTCTTAGACACACAAACCACATCACCTTTTGGGGGCACATATTCACACTTTTTTTTGAGAAATTCTCGGGAACAGGTCTGTAAACAATTTCATTGCTGGCGGGGTTACCTGGGATGGTGCCTCCTCATCATTATTCAGTTCAATTTCCCCATCCAGCAGTTTATCAGCATTATCTAAGAGGGTACACTCCACCCTATCCACTTCCTCCTCTAGTTCCACGAAAGGTTCAGGAATTGGATGTAATGGGTCACTATTACTCGTCCTTGCTGACAGACATTGGCAAGAAGGTTGCTGCGAGTCACATTCTTTCACAGGCACTATCTTCAACTGTTCCATTTTATCCACATTAGTTTTATTAATTCGCTGGGAATGTCTCTTCGCTGCCGGGGAAGGATCCTTCTCCATAATCTCCAAGGGAGCCACTGGAGAGAAATTAGATTGTCGATCCTTAAGGGCAGTACATTTGTCAGGAGAGTTCTCAATAGTTGGGCCTCGTGGGTTTTTCTTCTTGGTCCCCATCTTACAAATGAACACAACAAAGCTAAGGAAAAGAGGTGGAGATATAGAAAGGAGGGAGAAAGGCTTACAAACAAAGCTCGATGGACCAGAAAGTCTACTCTTGTGCTCGGGTTCCATGGAAGGAACTCTAGCACGAGGGGGAAGACAACCGAGCTTTGACCTATTACATATATATACTCCACCTTGAATAGAATTGGGATGGCCTTTTGAGAGATATAGGTGCCTTCTATATCCTTAATTTGTGGTCTAAGATCTCACCTTATAATGATTGGATGGTTGAGATTTACTCAAAAAAATTAATAAGGTTGAAGTACAACGTTATAGATTTTTGTGGCTAATTATACCAGAAAATATTGAATTAATTTGAAAATAATGAAATAGATGGGAAATATTTTTAACTAATTATTAACTTAAGAACACCAAAATATAACTATCCGAAACAATTATATATTTTATGTAATTAAAAAACTCATTTTTATGAGTAAATGATAATAAAATTTAATTAAATGTTAAAAGGTATTATTTTTTATCAAAACCTCATTTTATCATTTTTTAAAAAAATGGGCTATATGACTTAAAAATATATAAAGGACTTGCATATGAATAAATGTGAGTGATTTAAAAGAAGTTAGATGACCCAAAATAACTCATAAATGCTTAAAAAATAAGGTTGTGAGAAAAGGCACAAATAATGAAATGAAATGCCAAAGAATTATAATTAGGATTTTAGATTTACTTAAGACATGTAAACTTTTGTTGAATTGAATATTATTTTTAATATTTATGGCATTAAATGTTTTTTAAATGGAGTATTACATCAATATGCCCTTAAATGGGACTTCATCATTGAAGTCAACATTGGTCAAACAATTTGAAATATTTAGGGGCATAAGTCTCACATGTCAAATAAACCCTACTCAAAGCTAAAGACCATGACATTACCACCTTAGAAAAATTATGCTCTTCTAAAACATACATTTACAAAAATTTGGGTAAATTCTTTTATACCTTGATTTTTCAAGTTGCCATTTTTTAGCTCTATCATGCGTCTAAAGAATCATAACCATGACGACAAGTTTTGAAATGGTCTCATGGATCATAGTGTCATAGATCTTGACATTTCAATCATACATTCATGTTTTATTTAGCTCAATCACTGACATGTGAACGATGTGAAAAGGATTTGCTATACGCTTCTATAGCTATGAGATGTAGAAGTCATTGTGCAACTACTGATGACTTCGTACTGTAAGTGCATAGTGTTGAAGTAGCATGCAAGGTTGATCCCACATGGAATAGGAAATGAGAAAAAGGATGGTGAAAACATCTCCTATGTCGAGATTAATGATAGGGGGTTTATGATGACTAATAATAAATAAAAATAAAATATGCAAACAAAACCTAACAATAATATAAGAACATGTAAAATTCAATTAGAGAAAAGGATAAGGTTCAATCATTACCCTTAATCCCAATGTGTTCGAATATTAACCCCAAATCAAGAATGAAAACACATTATCATGAATGATAACCAAAGTATGTAGTGTAATGCTCTCTTAAGCCACTATAACTTATTGTCTATTAAAACTAATTTATCTCTAATAAGAATGTAAACATATTCAATGCATTTATATGTATAACTTATCTCTCGACTTTGTAGAGGCTTACGAGCATCTCTCGACTTTGTTGTTTGATCTCTAGTCATTTAAATGGAGCCCACTATAACTTATCTCTCGAATCTCATTAGGTTTCTTAAAATATTAATAGAAAAATGATGAATTTCTCCATTATACCAATT
Organism: Tamarix chinensis; assembly: GCA_030549775.1. Classification (NCBI taxonomy): domain Eukaryota; kingdom Viridiplantae; phylum Streptophyta; class Magnoliopsida; order Caryophyllales; family Tamaricaceae; genus Tamarix; species Tamarix chinensis. The sequence continues at coordinate 54,820,304 of CM060177.1, read as the reverse complement.
AAATATATTAATATAACACATATGAAAAGGAATTAGATTGGGCAGGGTTAAGATTCTGAATATGTCAGAATCAGGGGATTTCCCATTAGCTTGACCCTAATTAATAAGCCAACCATGACTTTCGTTTAGTTCAAAATATTAATTTCATTCAGCTCAACATATTAAACATAGAAAATTGCAACAATTAAAAAAAATCCAAAGGAAAAATATAATACACTCATTATTCAAGATGAGAAATTCACTATTCTCTCCATTTGATCGAGAAAAGGAAATATAGATCAAGAGATGAAATATTGTGGATGAATTGTGGGTTGGCTTGGAATGGGTGATGCTTAATAAAGAATCTGAGATCTAGTTTTAGTGCTCCTAAAATTGGAGTATGATTTTCCCATTGGTTTCTCCCTCAAATTAAAAGAAAAAAACTTATAAATACTTGACCAACCATTAACACACTATGTAAATAAACACGATATGGCTGTCGTGATGGTTTCTACTTCAAGTTTACACATGTTTCATATCCTTACCATAAATTATTTGTTTAAATTCAAATTGAGCCAATTTTTGATGAGTTAGAATGCTAACAGAAATATTTGCATGTTTGACATTCAACACTTTTATAAATTAAGATCACATCATTGTTGGTTTGCAAGTCTTTTTTCCTTTTAATACTTTGAGCACTTGAGTTTGCTTCTATTTTATTTCTAGCTATTATGTTTCAGCTCCTTTTGATCACATTTTCTCATAATACATACAAAATATGATCAAGAGCAATAAAAAGAACATGTGGAATAATGTTTAAAAAAAATATCATATAATCCCTCTGAATATTCATGTTAAAGTCCATATGATTGACATAATTTATTCCTATCAACTATCCCATCCTTGACTTGTTTCTTGTCCTCAAGCAACCAAGACACAAAAAATCAGATAATAGAAGTGATAGAGAGAAATGGGATCCCTTCCTCAATAAAGATTTTTCAAACACTCACATTACAACAAATCAGATCAACTCATCAACATCTCCATACTCATCAAAATGCAAAAACATAATTCTCAAAAATATTTTTGGGTTGCGTACATAGGAAAGAAGTGTAATTGTATTGTTGAATTCTCAATTAAAAATCTTGCGAAAAGGAACATTAAAAGATAACATATTGCATTGGTTGTAGGTTGCTATCAACTAAACTTGTACAACACTCATATTTCAAACTAGCTACCTTAGTTTAAATACTAAGACACTACTCTCTCATTTTTATTTATGTGAATCAAATTTGAAATTTTTCTTAAGTACTTGCACTCACGAACATGATCATCCATATATTTGCAATAATTCTTGATTCTCCATCTCTATAAAGGCTTAAATAACACACTATTTAAGGTATGTTATTAAGGTTATAATGGGGTAAAAAGTAAAATTGTTAGGGTAATTTGTTTTTAGAAAGTGGGGCTACAAGTCTATAACCAATGATGTGTGACTAAAAATGGCTATACAAGACTCATTTACCTTATCAAGAAAAATATTTTTTTATTTTTTTCTCTTTCTTTTCTTTTCAATGGACCAAATGTCATCAACATTAGAATTAAACCTAAATTTCTTATTCATTTTTTTTCATCGTACATATAAGATACTACTCCTCCATGTTTAACAGACATATTGTCCCTAATGTGGTGATAAGGTATAGGGAAAAGAAGAACTCATAGACCATATATACGCGGTGGGTGGTGTTGGTAGAGAATAAGGGTGGCCAAGTTACTAGGAGTGTATTTATTATAATACCAAGAAGATCCATCTATACTAATTATCATTGGTGATAAAAATTATTGCGATCATTTTTCATGGTATAAAATCCCATCATTCTTGATTTACCTACACCACCCATGTTACAAACATTTTTCAATATAGAAAAAATTTGCTTTGAAAACCTTGTTGAAGTGGAAAACTAATAAACACTCAGGAAAAATGGCGTGTTACCACTACATCTAACATATGATAGGTGACAACTGCTTATCCGATGTATGATATAGGGTTGAGAACCAAACCAAACCAACAAAAACCAACGTAGAATGTACCAAAATATATGCATAGAGGCCTATGGGTAATTATAAATAACAAATATAAAAAATGAAAAATAAAAACAAAAATGAAAACTTAGGCCGGGTCCTAAGAATTACTTGTTAAAAGTTGTTAGGTCAACTCCTTTATCGCTCAACCCACACCAGTTAGTTAACAAGTCCTATGTTATCAAATTTTTTGTTTCTATAACATCTATCTAAATTGATTTTCACAAGTAGTAGTAACAAATGCCCATTCATTCATTGCCTTCCTTCTCTCTTTTCATTTTGCATGAATTTATATAACACTTCTATTATCAGGCGGCCTTTCCTTCACATAATTCTATTTCAAATGAGTCCATAAATTTTGTTCTTTGGAATCTTCCTTTAATACCTTATCAATAGAATCAATCCTATAAAAAACATCACTATTTAGGGGAATGCACATATTAGCAAATAAAGAAAAATGCATATTCTCATCCTCAATAGTAAGAGAATGCTTCCCTTTTTTCACATCAATGATCACACCTACTATAAGAAGGAACATTCTCCAAAATATAATAGGTACGTCACGATCATCTTCCATGTCTAGGATAAAGAAGTCGATAGGAAATATGAACTTGTAGACCTTGACAAGCACATCGTCTATTATACCTCATGAATAACTTATTAAAGACTCTACTAGCTAGAGAGATATTGTGGTGATCTTTATTTCACCTAATACAAGCTTCTTGAAAATGGATAAAGGCATAAGCTAATACTTTCATGAAGATCATAAAGAACCTTATTAAAATGTAAACCACCAATATTATAAGGAATAGTAATTGTTGTTGGATCACTTAGCTTAGATAGTAGTATGTTTTGGAGAATAGAAAAACACTCTTCATTAAGTCTAACCATTTCACAATCCTTTAGTTTCCTTTGATAGAAAACATTTCCTTCAAAAATTTATCATAACTAGGCATTTGGGTTAAAGCTTAAGCAAATGGAATATTTATATATAATTTCTTAATAATTTCAATAAACATAGAAATTTGTGTATCTAATTTTTGTTGTTTTAACCTTTTGAGATATGGTATGTGACGTTGATAAGGTTTTACCTTATGATGTGAACTCTCACTAGGTGCGGGGTCATCTCTTACCTCCTTTTGTGAATTATAAATTTCTATGGATTGCTCATCCATTACCTATTTCTTTCCTTGTTCTTCCAATATCTGATATGTTACAATAGAAAACTCTTTACCACTCCTCAAAGTGATTGCATTTGCATCCTCTTGTGGCATCCTTTTTGTATAGCTAAGCAAGATTCCTTGGTCTCTTTTAGAGATCATATTTGCCAAATATATTACTCGGCCCTCTATGTTCTTCAAAAAAGGATCTTTATTTTGCTTTCTAGTGTCTTAATTTTGGACTCTATACCTGATTTGGTTTATGAACTCAGTAAGCAATTCTTCCTAACTTGGTTTTCATTTAGGGGTTATTTTTTGGTATCATAGAGATGCTCTTACTGGACTTGGAGCCTGAGTATGGTTTTGATTTCTCTAATAAGAATTTAGGTGATTCCTCCAACCAGTATTTTAGGTGTTTGATTAATGATTATTGTTGAACCTACCAAAATTTGAAACAAAATTAGCCTGCTTAGATGATTGTATAAAAGGGCTACCCACTTGGTACTCAATGCCAGTGTGAGGTGCACCATATAAGCCACATCTCACAATTAGGACTTGCATAATTGAAGCACTCAAGTTAGCTAATTATTTAGTCAAAGCATCTAATTAAGCCTAAATATTAGTAACCACATTGATAGAATGGATGCCCTCACTCTTACTAGGTAATCTCTCAGCTTACCACAAGAGACTATTAGATGCTAACTTCTCAATAAAATCAAATGTATCTTTTGTAGTCTTGTTCATGATTATCCGATCTACAGCTACATCAAGCATGGAATAGTTCATAGATAACAAATCGATATAAAAAGTATAAGTCTATAGCTAAATATGTAGGCCACGGTGAGGAAAGTTTCTTAGTAATTCTTTAAATCATTCCTATGCTTCTTATAAAAAATCCTAATGATGTTGCATAAAAGTGGCAATATCATTTCTCATCTTAACAATTTTTGATAGTGGAAGGAATTTAGCAAGAAAATGCAGAGCCATATCATCTGACGTAGTAATTGATTCCATTAAAAAAGGAATGTAGCCAACTCTTGGCTTTATCCATAAGAGAGAAAAGGAACAATCAAAGGCCTTATAGCATCATCAAAAACTCCATTATACCTAAAAGTATCATAAATTTTGTAAACATTTTCAATATGAGCCATCAAGTAATCATTTGTCAGTCCTCCAAATTGAACTATTGTTTGAATAATCTAAATAATGGACAGTTTAATTTCAAAGTTGTGTGCTTGCATGGCTAACCATATGATGTTGGAGACTACGCCATCAAGATTTGGGGTGGCACAATCTCTAAGAGATCTACCCACTAGAGCTTTGAATTGCACCTAAAATGGTTCCTTTGGAAGAGCCACATTATGTTATAATTTTGGATTCCACACATTTGGAGGATGCAAGTCTTGCGGATTAGGAGCTTGTTGGTTCTCCATTTTATCCATGCATTGAACAACTCTATGCAATCCGTACAACCTATGGAAAGTCCTCTAAATATACATGTCAAATGTCTATAGCTCACACCCACATGAGCAAGTAATGCACTAGAGATCCTACATGAAGCCATAAAAACACATGAACAAAGTTTTAAATTATCAAGAAAATAAAATAAAATAAAAAGAAACAACAATGTCTAAATTAAAGAATATCTCTTAGATCTTGAGATTAATTTTTACATAGTTCCTAGCAATGGTGCCAAAAACTTGATGACTTCTAACTACAAGTGTATAGTGTTGAAGTAGTATGTAAGGTCGATCCCATTGGGACTAGGTGATGTGAAAGATAAATGGAAAATTAATATTTTTTAATGTAGGATCTTTTATCTTTTTTCCTTGCAGTAGAAAAATCTTTAAAGTTATGGAGGTAATTGACAATATGGTAATAGTGGGATTGAAGTTCCAACAAGCCATTCAATTCTAAAGATAAATTACCAAGTTTTCTTTAAAGAAGAAACCCAAACTCTCAAGATAACTCTCACTTGAAGAAGATGATTTTTTTTTTAAAAATGTTGGTAATCTTATTCCATTTGATCATTTGTTCTGTGAACAAGTTGACACACATATGTATATATATAGATACATAAGGCCTTAGTTCCCCCATGATTATCCAAGCCAACCCAACCGGTCTAGCAAGTTGAATACAAAGTTAAAATAATGCACCACATGCCATATTATTCATATATTGATCCACAATTACAAGTTACAAGAAATTACAAAATTTATAAAAAAATATTAAATATAAAAAACCCTACTTATATAGCAATTAAATAATCAAGTAATCAAGATTCATTTCTTATAGCTTTATCTTTAATAAAACTTAGTAATACTTGACTTGTCATTGTCTTACACACTTGATATATTTGGCAAATTTTTCCTCTTATAAACATATATAATACTTGTAAGAATTACTTAACAAAACCTCATTAGAGTTACCATCACTACTATGGAAATGGGAAATAATAATGGAAAATTAATGTATGAGATCGTTGAGGAAATTCTAATAGTAGTTGTAGGTTAAGACCATTATTAAAACCTACATCCTAAAATTACACATTGTAGTTTTAATAACGGTACTTGTAAAAACAATTATTAAAAGGACCTCTATTATAAAATTGGACATGGTTGTTTTAATAATGGTTCTTATAAGAATCATTATTAAATCACTAATCAAGAACCATTATTAAATCTCTAATCTTCTGCCTCATATTTTTTTAGGTCTTGTTTTCATGCCCAAAATTTCATACTCTCTTGTTCATTCAACACCTTGCCTCTCTTACTTGTTTTCTTGGAACCATTGACCCATTGCATCATGCACCACCACACCTCCTCCTCTCAACTCTAGACACCCACTACTCGTCCTATTTTACACCTCTTAAATCTGGGAAACCACTCATTCTCATGCCACCACACCACTATTATTCTCATTGTTTCATGTCCTGCCATTGTTGTGCTCCTCTCAAGCATTGGGTCTTTCTTGATCCATCATGTTCATAGATGGTTATCACTGGTCCTCTTGCTTTCCACCACTCTTCTTTCCGTTGTTGTTCCTCCTATGTATGGTTCAATTCTTCCCTAGCTTATTCTCTTATTATATATATATATTATATATATATATTATATATATATATATTATATATATATATATATTAATATATATAATATATATATATATATATATAAATGCATGCATATAGATCCAAGTTGCATTTTTTGTTATGGAAAAATCATTGTTAGTTTTTGAAAAATGTGTTGTTGTTTGTTGTTGAATGTGATAGTGAAATATGTTGCTATTTGTTGTTGAATTTATCGATGTTATTAACATGCAAGAATGTGTTGGCTGACCTTACACGTGTACATACCATTTTAGTGCTTAATTACTAAGAGAAATAAAATACTTAAAAATATTTATAATGTCACTCAATAAAAGTATATATATATATATACATCTTCTTTAATAAGTTGAAGACACTAGGATGTTAGGAAATAGCATATAATTAAATGAAAATATAATGCAATTTTCAATTAGAGTTGCATGTTATTAATTTTTATTTGATGAATATTAAATAAACATAAAAAAATAATAAAGAAATAAAAGAAAATAATTTAATTAGCACAAATAACTGTGTATAATTATAATATAGGATTTATTAGGGTTTAATTTTAGTTATCTAGGTTTAGGATTATGGTTGATTAGATTTAGAGTTAGTTTTTATTATAATTTATTAGGGTTCGGGTTAGCATTAGAGTTAGGCTTAGGGTAAGGGTTTAGTGTCTATTATACTAAATATCATAATTAATATGTTCTCTTCTAAAAAAATATTATATACATTATTCTAAACTAAATTTTAATAATATCATATTTTTATACTCAACTAGTATATATTATCTTATTAATATGTACTTAATTTTTATTATGCTAAGCTTGAATGATTACATGATAGTTTGACTAAGATTTTTTGTTAAATATGAAAGTTAAGATTATGTCCTTATTTTAAACATGTTGAGAATAATAAGAGGAAGTTTGATTCAATCTAACTCATTGACAAATCTAGTTGGAGTAAATGAAAGGACGAGTTCGGTAATTTATCTTTTCTTCATATTAAATGACACATTTTTATCAATAGAGAAATAATTAAAAAATATTTTAAGATTATAATTTTTATGATGAGTATCTTATGTGGGTATGTTGTTAGTTTCACTTAGTTGGTTACCGTATAGTAGAATATATTTATGATTGGACTAGTGAAACACACCAAAATTTATACATTTTTTTTAAAACAAGACCTTTAATATTAAGACCTGTAAATTCTGGGGATGCTACCGTTACACTTAGTACTTGATTGATTCATTCCTACCATTCCAGTACCAAGTGCTAAGGCTAATAAAAATATTTCTATCATCACACATTAATACATAAATGAAAGTTCACAAATTCATAATCAAAGTATGCATAAATTTTACATAATCCGAAACACGAGAGATAGTTCTTCAGAGAATAACATAGCTACAATAATAAAATTGTTTCTGGGTTTTAAAAAATAGTTAAAAGGGAAAAAGAATAATAATCTCAATATGGAAAAAAGGCCACACCACTCCTGGACCCAATCCAGCCCAAATCATCACTCGGCCCCACTTGATGTCCCATAGACATTAATGGAATCAAAGAAGGCATCACGTACCTACAACACATCAGACGGGCTTTCTGCTCGTGACAATGAGTAACACCCATAAAAGGGGTGATAAGTATGCTACGTACTAAGAAAGATAATCGAGCACTAAGGCCAACACACAAGCACACAAAATCATGCGAGATAATATTAGGCTTACACTTTAAAACTCACACGTATAATACATAAAATCATGCAGAGTATTATATAGCTTATAATGGTCAAGCTCACATATAAAGGCCCAAATAGTCCATATTAATTATTTAATTAATCTTTTATCGGAAGTCGATTCACACCATGCCTTATATCAAATACATGTAAGTATAGGAACACCTCACTATTTTAGTTGGTGGGTCGGCCACTTGCTGGACAATAGTCCACACCACATTTTTTTCACCAATGGATCGGTCACTTGCGGGACAATAGTCCACACCACTATTTCTAACCGGTGGATCGGTTTGGTTCCTGCTCATATAGTGCTCCACTGTAAGTAATTAGTATCTTTTACGTGTCTTAGGAAATCCTGATTTGTGTTTATTGAGCTTGGGATCCCCCACTATTATTGTCGGTGGGTCGATCACTTACGAGACCATAGTCCACACCACTATTTCTCGTCGGTGGATCGGTCACTTGTGGGACATCAGGTCCACACAACTATTTCTTACCGTTGGATCGGATTGGACCCGACTCAATAATCTTTCACGTTAAATGATTAGTGTCTTAAGTATTTTATTCAAAAGCTTTCGCCCAGACATGCATGACTCATTCCTTCTATTCTTATCATCCAAACCCTAGTTGAGCACCACAACCATAACATAACCTAACACCCATGCAAACCCTAACTCCATACAAACCCTACTTCCATGCCAACCCTACTTCCATATAAACCCTAGCTCCATGCAAACCCTACTTCCATGCAAACCCTACTCCATGCAAACCCTAGCTCCATGCAACCCCCAACTCTATGCAAACCCTAACACCATGCAACCCCCAAGCCCATGCAAACCCTAACTCCATGCAAAACATTAACCCCATGCAAACTCCAACTCTATGCAAACCCTAACACCATGCAAACATTATGACACTCCCCATCATTATTTTACAAACCCTATCATGTATGTCTTATGGGCCACACCACCCCACAATAATAACACAACCCATACACATAATACACATGCCACAATTTAATGTACGATTTTACCTTAACTCCATATCATGCTTCACATATGATAGTTATACAAATACACATAAAATACATTATAATTCACATCACATGCCATTTATGGCATATAAAACACAAAATATACAAATGGCCTTAGTACTCCTTTACCTAAAATGTCACCGGTCTTGGAGTATGCTCCTATACCTCTTTAGGGCTTTGACTGGTCTCACCTATTATAAGGGAAAAAATAGAATTAGGTTCCCTCCTAAAAATACTATTATTTACTAACTTAACCTAAGACTAGGTTCTAAAAAAATCATACTATACTAATAATAAATATACGAAATACTACTAAATATACTAATAATAATATTAATGTAAATCAAAACGGATGGAGATATAAGGGTTTATACCCTCCACCAAAATAATGCTAGTAATGATAATAATAAAAATAATAATAATAATAACTTAAGCCTAAATAATATAAGGTAGGGTTTTTGACCCTACCTCTAAATAGTAAAGGTACCATTTAATAATAATAATATTAATATTAATAACACATATTACTTATAATAATATTAATAATAATAAAGATGATAATAATATTATTATTAATAATAGTAGAAATAGTAATATTAATAGTAAAATAGGAGTATGCGCATCATTAACATAAAATAGGGCCTTAAACCTCTTTAGATAAATAATAATAATAAAAAATTAATAATACTAATAATAATAATATTAATAATGATAATAAAACTTATAATAATACTATTAATACTCATAATTCAAAACTAATAACTTAAATAATTTATAACTACTCTCAACCTTGCCAATAAAATATAACATTAATATTACATTCAATAATAATAATAATGATTATGATAATAATAATAATAATCGAATAAATGCTAAAATTTGAAATAAAATAGAATAAACTAAAATAAATAGGGGAGAAGGGCTGAGAGGGTCTAGGGTTTCACCTTGAGTCGGCAAAGATGGGTGGCACCTACGGTGGTGCACGGTAGAAATGGCGGTGGCCGGAAAAGAGGTTAGAAAAGGAAAATTTTGAGGTTTGAGAAGAAAAGGTGGAGAATGAGGGTGGAGGTTGAGGTGTTGGTGGTAGCCTAGCTTGAGAGGAGTAAAGTGAGGGTGGTGGCACAGCAAGTGGTGGTGGCGCATGGAGCAGTGGTGACGGCTGAATGAAGAGAAGGAGAAAGAGAGGGGAGGAGAAGGAGAAAGGAGAAAAGAAGGATATGACTTGGTGGAGGTAGATTTGTAGCAGCTTTGGAATGGTGTAGGAGGTAGTGATAGTGGTGGATGTGGTGGTGGACGGTGGCGCGAGGGGTTGTGGGTGTAAAAATTTGGCTTGATGGGCAGGGAACTTCGCAGGGGTATGGTGGCTTGTGCAAGAAGAATCAAGGGAGATGGATGGCTCATTTAGTTAGAGGGTGGTGCAGGGAAGACTTTGGTAGGTAGAGATGGCGGCGAAGTTGGCTGACGGCGGAGGAAAGGTCGATTGAAGTCACGATGGTGCACATGGTAGGCTCTTAGGGTTTTGGGAAAAAGTTTCAAAGTCAAAAAAATAAGGGGTATATATAGAGATTAGAGGGAAAGGTAGGGTTTTGGGGGTCGGTAGGAGGAAAATGAAGCTAGGGTTTGGGGTAGCCAACACCGTCAATCGACCAGTACAAATTTAGGTTGGGGTCGAATTTTCGCTCAAGAATAGGAGAATTTTGTGTGAGGAAAAAGGAAAATGGGTTAGGTTGGGTCGAACTGCGATTCAAAGGGAAGAGAAAGAGAGGGGAAACGGCCAGTCAAGTTAAGCATTGCCGGCAACACAATTTTCAAATCTTCGAAGTTGCAGATCGATGGTGGAGGAGGAAGGAGGTGAACCAGGTGGTTGGGGAAAAAGAAAGAAAAGAAAAAGAAGAAGAACCAGGCTAGTCGGCAATGGTTATAAAAGTTTGAAATGGAACGCGGCGTACCAGGGGGAAAAAGGCGCAAAACGCAACGTTTCAGCTGCTAAAGGAAGGAAAGAAAAGAAACGGCAGATGGGCCGTGGAAGGGAGGAAGGAAAAATAGAGATAGGGCCGCAACAAGCCCAATCGGAAAGAAGAAGAAAAATAAAGAAAAGAAAATAGATAGAAAGAAAAAGGAAGAAGGAAAAAGAAAAAGGAAAAAAAGGAAAAAGGAAAATTTAAGTAGGTTAGGGTCAATTAAATTAATTAGAATATTTTAGATATTTAATATAAAAATATTTAAATAAAATAATATTAAATTTCCTTTTTGGGCTAATGTAGGGTTTTAAAAAGATTTTCCTAAATTCCTTTTTAGTTAGCAAAAAGCCCAAATTTTCCCTTATAAAAATATTTGTATATTCCTTATTAATTTTCCCTAAATAAATCCTTCCCATTTAAAATAAAATAATTAATTAAATTAATTCTATAAAAAATCTTTATTTAATTATATTTCTTAAAATAAATATTTTTGAGGCATTTCAACTAACTAGTAGAAGAGTCTACATATTTTGTATTTTTGATCCTTGTGAGAACAACCTTGATGATAAGATTTAGTGGGTGTTTCATTTGTAGGTAGTGAGATTTTGCACGTTACTATGACATACCCTCCAACATATGAATTCATAGCGCCTAAGGATGATCTATGGACTAATGTCATATGGTTATACAATAAGCTAGGTCAATTGTTTGCATGTCCTGCCATTGTTGCGCTCCTCTCAGGCATTTGGTCTTTCTTGCTCCGCCATGTTCATACATGGTCACCGCTGGTCCCCTTGCTTGCCGCCACTCTTCTTGCCGATGTTGCTTGTCCTATGTATGGTTTTGTTCTTCCCTAGCTTATTATCTTATTATATATATATGCATGCATATTCATGGAAGTTAGAATTTTTGTTATGGAAAATTTGTTGTTAGTTTTTGAAAATTGTGTTGTTGTTTGTGATAGTGAAAAATGTTGCTATTTATTATTGAACTTTTTGGTATTATGAACATGCAAGAATGTGTTGGCTGACCATATACGTATTCATACCATATTAGTGCTTAATTACTAAGAGAAATAAAATACTTAAAAATATTTATAATGTCACTCATAAAAAGTATATATATACATATCTTTATTAATATGTTGAGGACTCTAGGATGTTAGGAAATGTCATATAATTAAACAAAAATATAATGAAATTTTCAATTAGAGTTGCATGTTAATAATTTTTATTTGATGAAGATTAAATAGAAATAAAAAATATCAAAGAAATAAAAGTAAATAATTGAATTAGCAAAAAAACACTGTGTATACTGAAGATAATAAAAATAAAAATATAGGATTGATTAGGGTTTAATTTTCGTTAGCTAGGTTAAGGATTGGTTTATTAGGTTTAAAGTTAGTTTTTATTATAATTTATTAGGTTTCGGGTTAGCATTAGGGTTAGGCTTAGGGTTAGGGTTTAGTGTCTATTATAATAAATATGATAATTAATATGTTCTCTCATAACAAACTATTATATACATTTCTCAACTAAAATTTTAATAATATCATGTTTTTATACTCAACCAGTATATATTATCTTATTAATTTGTACTTAATTTTACTATGTTGAGCTTGAATGATTACATGGTAGTTTGACTAAGATTGCTTGTTAAATATATAATTTAAGATTATATTCTTATTTTAAACCTTTTGAGAATAATAAAAGGAAGTTTGATTCAACCTAACTCATTTACAAATCTAGTGGGAGTAAATGAAATGACATGTTCGGTAATTTATCTTTTTTTGATATTAAAAGACACTATTATATCAATAAAGATATAATTAAAAAAAATTTTAAGAATATAATTTTTATGATGCGTATCTTATGTGGGTATGTTTTAGCTTCACATAGTTGGTTACCATATAGTAGAATATATTTCTGATTGGACTAGCTAGTAGAAGAGTCTATATATTTTGTATTTTAGATCCTTTTGAGAACAACCTTGATGATAATATTTAGAGGTTGTTTTATTTGTCGGTAGTGAGATTTTGCACATTCCAATGACAAAGCCTCCAGCATATGTATGCATAGTGCCTAACATTGATGTATGGATTAATGTCTTATGGTTATACAATAAGCTAGGTCGGTTGTTTGCATGTCCTGCCGTTATTTTCCTCCTCTCAATCATTGGGTCTTTCTTGCTCCACCGTGTTTGTAGATGGTCGCTGCTGGTCCTCTTGCTTGCCGCCACTCCTTTTGCCACTTTTCCTCCTCCTACATATTGTTTTGTTCTTCCCTAGCTTATTCTCTTATTATGTATATATGCATGCATATTGATGTAAGTTGCATTTTTTGTTAAGGAAAAATTGTTGTTAGTATTCGAAAAATGTGATGTTGTTTGTTGTTGAATGTGATGGTGAAGAATGTTACTATTTTTTGTTGAATTTATGTATATTATTAACATGCAAGAATGTTCTGGTGAACCTTACACGTTTACATACCATTTTAGTGCTTAATTACTAAGAGAAATACAATACTTAAAAATATTTATAATGTCACTCATAAAAAGTATATATATATATATACATATACATCTTCATTAATAAGTTGAGGACACTAGGATGTCACGAAATGTCATATAATTAAATGAAAATATAATGAAATTTTCAATTAGAGTTGCATGTTAATAATTTTTCTTTGATGAAGATTGAATAGACATAAAAATAACAAAGAAATAAAAGTTAACAATTTAATTAACAAAAATGACTGTGTATAATAATAATAATAATAATAATAATAATAATAATAATAATAATAATATAGGATTAATTAGTGTTTAATTATAGTTATCTAGGTTGAGGATTATTGTTTATTATGTTCAAAGTTAGTTTTATTTTAATTTATTAGGGTTCGGGTTAGCGTTAGGGTTAGGGTTTAGTGTCTATTATACTAAATATGATAATTCATATGTTCTCTTATAAAAAACTATTATATACATTATTCTCCACTAAAAATTTTATAATATCATATTTTTATACTCAACCAGTATATATTATCTTATTAATATGTACTTAATTTTACTATGCTGAGCTTGAATGATTCATGATAGTTTGACTAAGATTGTTTGTTAAATATATAAGTTAAGATTATGTCCTTATTTTAAACATGTTGAGAATAATAAGAGGAAGTTTGATTTAACCTAAATCATTGAAATTCTAGTGCGAGTAAATGAAAGGACAAGTTCGGTAATTTATCTTTTCTTGATATCAAAAGAAACATTTATATCAATAGAGAAATAATTAAAAAACATTTTATGATTATAATTTTTATAATGAGTATCCTATGTGGGTATGGTGTTAGCTTCACATAGTTGGTTATCATATAGTAGAATACATTTATGATTGTACTAGCTAGTAGAAGAGTCTACATATTTTGTAGTTTAGATCGTTTTGAGAGCAGTCTTGATGATAAGATTTAGTGGCTGTTTCATTTCTTGGTAGTGAGATTTTGCACATTACTATGATATACCCTCTAGCATATATATGCATAGCTTCTGATGTTGACGTATGGACTACTGCCATATGGTTATATAATAAGCTAGGTCTCTTGTTCACATGTCCTGCCATTGTTGCGCTTCTCTTAGGCATTAGATCTTTCTTGCTCTACCATGTTCGTAGATCATCACCGCTGGTCCTCTTGATTGCCTCCACTCTTCTTGCCGCCGTTGCTCCTCCTACGTATAATTTTTTTCTTCCCTATCTTATTCTCTTATTATATATACATGCATGCATATTGATGGAAGTTGCATTTTTTGTTATGGGAAAATTGTTGTTAGTTTTTGAAAATTGTGCTGTTGTCTGTTGTTAAATGTAATGATGAAAAATGCTGCTATTTGTTGTTGAGCTTTTAGGTTTTATGAACATGCAAGATTGTGTTGGCTGACCTTACACGTATACATACAATTTTAGTGCCTAATTACTAAGAGAAATAAAATATTTAAAAATATTTATAATGTCACTCATAAAAAGTATATATATATATATATATATATTATATATATATAATATATATATATATAATATTACATATACATATATATACATCTTCATTAATAAGTTGAGGACAAGAGGATGTTAGGAAATTCCATATAATTTAATGAAAATATAATGAAATTTTCTTTTAGAGTTGCATGTTAATAACTTTTCTTTGAAGAAGATTAAATAGACATAAACATAAAAAATAAATAAAAGTAAATAATTTAATAATCAAAAATAACTGTGTATAATAATAATAATAGTAATAATAAAAATAATAATATAGGATTTATTAGGGTTTCATTTTAGTTATCTAGGTTTAGGATTATTGTTTATTATGTTTAGAGTTAATTTTTATTATAATTTATTAGGTTCCGGGTTAGCATTAGGGTTAGGCTTAGGTTTAGGGTTTAGTGTCTATTATACTAAATATGTTTTCTTATAACAAACTATTATATACATTATTCTAAACTAAAATTTTAATAATATCATATTTTTATACTAAACATGTATATATTATCTTATTAATATGTACTTAATTTTACAATATTGAGCTTGAATGATTCATTATAGTTTGACTAAGATTGTTTGTTAAATATATAAGTTAAGATTATGTCGTTATTTTAAACATGTTGAGAATAATAAGAGGAAGTTTGATTCAACCTAACTCATTGACAAGTCTAGTGGGAGTAAATGAAAGGACAAGTTCGGTAATTTAACTTTTCTTGATATTAAAAGACACATTTATATCAATAGAGAAATAATGAAAAAACACTTTATGATTATAATTTTTATGATAAGTATCTTATGTGGGTATGTTGTTAGCTTCACATAGTTGGTTATCATATAGTAGAATACATTTATGATTGGACTAACTAGTAGAAGAGTCTACATATTTTGTATTTTAGATCCTTTGGAGGGCAACCTTGATGATAAGATTTAGTGGTTGTTTCTTTTGTAGGTCGTGAGATTTTGCACGTTACTATGATATACCCTCGAACATATCTATGCATAGCGCCTGATCTTCATGTATGGACTAATTTCATATGGTTAAATAATAAGATAGGTTAGTTGTTCACATGTCCTACCATTTTTGCACTCCTCTCAGGCATTGGGTCTTTCTTACTCCACCGTGTTCATAGGTGGTCGCCGCTAGTCCTCTTGCTTGCCGCTACTCTTGTTGTTGTTGTTACATGCATATTGATGGAAGTTGCATTTTTGTTATGGAAAAATTGTTGATAGTTTTTGAAAATTGTGTTGTTGTGTGTTGTTAAATGTAATGGTGAAAAATGCTGCTATTTGTTGTTGAGCTTTTCGGTTGTATGAACATGCAAGATTGTATTGGCTGACCTTACACGTATACATATAATTTTAGTGCCTAATTACTAAGAGAAATAAAATACTTAAAAATATTTATAATGCCACTCATAAAAAGTATATATATATATATACATCTTCATTAATAAGTTGAGGACACTAGGATGTTAGGAAATGTCATATATTTAAATGAAAATATATTGAAATTTTCAATTAGAGTTGCAAGTTAATAATTTTTGTTTTGTGAAGATTAAATAGACTTAAAAAATAACAAAGAAATAAAAGTAAATAGTTTAATTAGCTAAAATAACTGTGTATAATAATAATAATAATAATAATAATAATAATAATAATAATAATAATAATAATAATAACAAATATATAGGGTTTATTAGGGTTTAATTTAGTTAGCTACGTTTTGGATTTTGTTTTATTTGGTTTAGAGTTAGTTTTTATTATAATTTATTAGGGTTTGGGTTAGCATTAGGGTTAGGCTTAGGTTTAGGGTTTAGTGTCTATTATACTAAATATGATGATTAATATGTTCTCTTATAACAAACTATTATATACTTTATTCTCAACTCAAATTTTAATAATATCATATTTTTATACTCAACCAGTATATATTATCTTATTAATATGTACTTAATTTTACTATGCTGAGATTGAATGATTACATGATTCTTTGACTAATATTGTTTGTAAAATATATAAGTTAAGATTATGTGCTTATTTTAAACATGTTGAGAATAATAAGAGGAATTTTGATTCAATCTATCTCACTGACAAATCTAGTAGGAGTAAATGAAAGGACGAGTTCGGTAATTTATCTTTTCTTGATATTAAAAGACACATTTATATCAATAGGGATATAATTAAAAAATATTTTACAATTATAATTTTTATGATGAGTATCTTATGTAGGTATGTTGTTAGCTTCCTATAATTGGTTACCGTATAGTAGAATATATTTATGATTGGACTAACTAGTAGAAGAGTTTATATATTTTGTATTTTAGATCCTTTTGAAACCAACCTTGATGATAAGATTTAGTTGTTGTTTAATTTGTAGGTAGTGAGTCTTCGCACATTACTATGACATACCCTCTAGCATATTCATGCATAGCACTTGATGTTGATCTATGGACTAATGTTATATGGTTCTATAATAAGCTAGGTCAGTTGTTTGTTTGTTATGCATCGTATGACCCATTCCATTCTAGATCGTATCACCCACTCTTTACCCTACCTTACATAGAGGGATGGTCATTAGCTACATCTATATTTTTTCATTAGTTTGTCCACAATACTAATGCACCCCACCCATGATTTATTGAGGGGGAGGTGTTTGCCTGGGATTATGATTAGATATCTAGAGAGTTGATGGTGATTGGTGATGAGTGGAGGTTTTGTCATAGCTTTCTTTTGATTATCCACCCCAGTTACCCTAGACTCTCCATAACTAGATTCGTTGTTGATGTTGTGAGGGAACATATGACATATCAAGAAAAGTGGACTTTGAGAGTGATAGTTATAAGTCAAGCTCGACAAGGCTACTGGACGATTTAGTATGATGGTTATATGTTTTTTTTAGATAGGTGTTTATAATTTAGCAACCTTTTGGTGCATTTAGCACTTCTATTGCTTTAACCTTATAGTACATATATCTTTTGTAGTTTGAACCATTTTTTAAAGTTTTTTCTATGTATGTATGTGTGTGTGTGTGTGTGTTTATCAACTCTTTCTATGTATGAGCGACTTGTGTACTTATATATTTTTGGAAATAAGTTGGAATGATTTGTATATATATACTAATTAGTATGATATATTTTGATGCAAGAGTAAACACTCAAGAATTGGCATTCATCAATATAGAACCAATTATTCTTCATCTAGAAAGGATCTCCTGCAAATTTAAAGACTAATTGTTGTGGATTGATACCAATTCGGAAAAAATAAGATCTAATTATAACTAATTAGAACACATAATAATTGAGACGAGAAGAGCACTCAATAACACAGATTGGGAAAAAAGATGATCTTATTGATGTGAAGTAATTGTGATTACAAAGAGAATCAAAGAAATTCTCACATAAATCACTCAATTCATCAAGGAATTACAAGAGAACTCAGTAGGAGAAGAAGACGACGCTCTCTTTTCGATTAGGGTTCTAATCGCATGGTATTTATACTATACGAAACTGTCATTACCGAAAAACAAAAAAACAAGGATTGTGTTAATAAACACGGTACCACCGTGTTTATTTTTTGTCTCTTGGCCATGAAAATAGGACACATTTTCCTGATGAAAAATACGGATCGTGTTTCACGGATACGGTCCCCCTATGTTTATTTGCACCTTTCACAATATTTAGTATTTCTACCACAAATTCTTCATCTGACCTCCGATTGAGCCGATTTTTGATGCGTTGGAAATATAATAGAAATATCTACAACTTTCATCAAAAACATATTTACAAATTCCAATTTCTTCAAGGCAAAATATTCACATCTTTCCAGTACAGCTCACATTTCTACTTCAAATCCTCCGAAACACTTCACAAGCCAATCCAAGCTATTCTACTCACCAAAAACGAGTCACAAGCTCACGATTCTCCACCTTGACGACGTATTTGAAGTAGATAGCACCAGAAACACAAAAGACCATCTATCAAAATGCTTGGGTCCCAAAAAAGGCCCTCATGGTACACAAATACGAACCAAGTCCGAGCAATGCTCAAACTTGCTCACCGTCAATGGCTTCGTTAGCATATCCACTGGATTCTCAATAGTAGCCACCTTCTCCAACACAACCTTGCCTACAACAATAGTACCTCGGATAAAGTGGTACTTGATATCAATGTGCTTTGTCTGACAATGGAAAGAATTCTGATTCTTTGCCAAACAGATAGCACTCTAACTATTACTATGAACAACGGGAGCACCATGACCAAATCCAAGCTCACGAATGAAACCACCAAGCCATGAAGCTTCTAGAAAAGCCTCAGTCATAGCCATATACTCAACCTCGGTAGTGGAAAACGCAGTCACATCTTGCAAAGATGACCACCAGCTAATTGTCGAACCATAAAGGAAAAACACATAACCTCTAGTGGATCTCCTATTATCAAGATCTCCACCATAATCAGAGTCAACAAACCCAGTCAATACATAATTCGACCTCCCATACTTCAAACAAGATGATGCAGTACCCTTTAAGTACCTCAAAATCCACTTCACCGCTTGCCTGTGAGCCTTCCTAGTATTTGCCATATATATGCTCACAACACTCACAACTTGAGCAATATCTGGCCTGGTACAAACCATAGCATACATCATGCATCCTACAAAATTAGAGTAGGGAACTGTGGCCATAAACTCCTCCTCATCTTTAGATTTGGGGCAATCGAAAGTAGAAAATCTGAAGTGAGTAGCCAAGGGAGTACTAATCGGCTTAGCATCAATCATATGAAACCTCTCCAACACCTTGTTCATATACTTCTCTTGTGACAAGTAAAGATACTTCTGTCTGCGGTCTCGAATGATCTCCATGCCAAGGATCTTCTTCACAGCTCCCATATCCTTCATCTCAAACTCAGTCTTCAGCATTTTTTTTATCTTGTGAACTTCAGATAGATCTTTTGTTGCAACAAGCATGTTGATGCACTGTCGTATGCACAACAAATTTAATAAATAAATCCTAATTTCCAAATACGTAGTATATGGCAAGAAGGAGTCGAACCCACAAGGAATGGAATATAATCAATAATTCTGTAATCGATGTTAAAACCCCGGTTATGCAATAACATATAATTCTATCATCAATATCTAAAGTATGGATAAATAATAAAACATTGTACTCACTAATTAATGAATAAGGATAGGAAGGTATTGATTATGGAATTAGGATATCAAATAATCATAGAGAAAAGAATGATTCTAAATGATTTAACGTTGACCTATAGAAACTCATATTAATTCATCTCTTTGCTTTCTCTCAATTCTAATAAATTGAATAAGCTCTCAATTTATCATCTAACCAATTAATAACCTAGGTTAAGAACACTAGATTCAATTAATGGCAGCATTACAAACGGAAAGCAGTCAACTACGACCATAATCACATAAGCTCGGATCATGCAATCATATGAATAATGGACAAGATTAATAATTAATCTTTTGCTACTTTGAAAACGTTAATTAACAATTACGTGTTAATTTCGTTATCTTAGCGTAGATTAAGATCTAAACTAGATAGGTGATCAGTCTAATTAGTTTAAATTCTTAATCTATGATGCGAGATCATTCAATTCCGTCCATCAATCCAATTAAATTCCATCTAGAATCATGAATTCAAAATCCAAACCCTAATTCCGTCATCAAATCCTCCTACCTTATACTATCTACATAATTGCAATAACACATAATTAAATGCAATAATCTATCATTAACATCAATGCTTATAAATAAATTAACAATGAAACACCAAACACAAGAAAAATAATCATACAACAAAGAGAATTGAATTGCATTCAATCAAAAATCAAAACTTGCAATTAAAAGAGGAATGGAGAAGAACTTATCGAATTGAATTGCAGATTGTTGATTGTTCAATTGAATACAATGAAGAGAAAGAGAATTGGAATTACAAATTACATGTGGTATCTAGAGAGTATAGAGAGAAAGAGAAAATCCCATTCTCGAACTCCCCCGAACCACCCTTTCGAATGTTCAAACTTTAGAAATATATCGGGGAAACGTTGCGCGAACGGTTACAGAAGTTGAGAGAAACACGGTCCGTGTTAGAAAACACGGGACCCCCGTATTTTTAAGTGCTGAAATCTGCCAAATGCTGATTTTTAAGTGCTGAAATTTGTGTGCTGATAGAAAAACACGGGCCGTGTTTCATAAACACGGGGGGGCCGTGTTTCTTGTTTCTTCATTATTTCTTCATGAAATTTCAACACAATCTTCCCTTTGATATATATTCTTCATTTCTAGTCTTTTCTTCCATTGATTCCATATCTCTTGATGTGTTCTTTGCTTCCTTTTCTCTTTTCATTGATTTCTCCTTTGAATTTCTTCATTTTTATCTTTTCCTGCAAAATCTATCCAAAAGAGAAAAGCTCGAGAAAAGATTAAATGTTATAAAAATAATGAGGAATAAATGACATTTTTACTTAGCAAAATAACATATAAATCTCATATATCAAATACCCCCATGCTTAAATCGTTGCTTGTCCTCAAGCAACATCATGTCATGCACAAAAGAAACATCAAGGATTACAAATGAGATAAGTCCTAAACTACAAGAAATATAAGATTGGATTTATTCATTCATAGAGTTTAGCAATGCATTGGGACTTAAAACACTTATGAATCATAAAATCACAATGTTGAAAATATTTTGGATCACATATCTAACACACCTTATGAATAGTCTTATCAAATGCTCAAGTGGTTAGGGAATGAGAGCTAATATAGTTAGTATCTCACCATGCAAATTTAGATCAAGATTAATGAAATTTATATTGGTAGATGCTTACTTTCGGTAAGTGAAAATGCTCACTCTTATGTGTATAGGGTATCATGTGTTTACTCTCAAATCTTCTCCAAATGATAATGATCGCCCATATGTTTGGCATTATTCTCAATTCGCCACCACTGAAAAGAACTAAAGTATATAAGAATCAAAAGGTCTTAAATTTGGTTGTAATGGGGCTAGGGTTCTAAGGTGGGATAGAATTTTGGGATGGTAGCTAGACTCTACGAACTAGAGAAGTAATTTATTTATTTCAATTAAATCATAATTCCTCATCTTCTCCTTTACTTCACTTCCCCCTTTTTCTTTTTCTTTTTTTTTTATAATTTTTTTTAAATAATTTCAAACCCTTCCATTCAACCAAATAACATCAAAAGACATGAAATTTTATTCTCTTCTTCTTCTTCTTCTTCTCCTTCTTCTTCTTTTCATTTTTTTTAAGAAGAAAAATGCTTAGCTACTTCCTCCATTTTTTTTTATGATATCCACACCCCCATACTTAGATTTCACCTTATTAACAAACAAAAGTTCTCCTTAAAAATATTGCTCCACTAGTCATAGAGTAAGGAAAGAAAATACATATGGAGATTAGTTGTTAATAAAGGTTAGATCAATAGAATAAGGCTTTAGACTCAAAGGGTTTATGCAATGGATAACAATTTTCAAGGTGAGCTATTTGGTCTTGTAGCTAACAAAGAAAGAAGAGTGCCTTTATCATTTTCAAATATCCTAAAGTTCTATGCAGTCTTGAAGAGAACAAATGGCAAATTCTAGTTTCACATATCGTTGGAGAACACACACAAAAGAAAAATATATTTTGGATAAGCAATGTATCCAAAGAATAGGCTCAAGCGCTCACAATGTTATATCCACCAATCTTTGAATTTCATTTCATCTCATTCATAATCAATGCATGGATTGATTCCTAACCATTCTAACTTTCCTTCCCTCATCACTATCACAATCTCAATTTCTATTTTTAAGGTTTAGGAAGATGGTGATCAAATCAATTATTATGATTTAAAATAGCCTTTGTAAAAAGATTTAGTCCCATTACTTTTCATACCCGGTGAATGAATAAATCAAATCTAACACTTCTTGTCTAGACACGAACAAAACAAACAAACACAAGATCACAAAATTAGAAAACAAGGCACATGTATGCAAACACATTACTATATATATATCTATATAAACAACATCAAAAACAGAAATAAAGATTATAATTGCCATTCCCCGGCAACGGCGCCAAAAATTTGATGCACTGTCGTATGCACAACAAATTTAATAAATAAATCCTAATTTCCAAATACGTAGTATATGGCAAGAAGGAGTCGAACCCACAAGGAATGGAATATAATCAATAATTCTGTAATCGATGTTAAAACCCCAGTCATGCAATAACATATAATTCTATCATCAATATCTAAAGTATGGATAAATAATAAAACATTGTACTCACTAATTAATGAATAAGGATAGGAAGGTATTGATTATGGAATTAGGATATCAAATAATCATAGAGAAAAGAATGATTCTAAATGATTTAACGTTGACCTATAGAAACTCATATTAATTCATCTCTTTGCTTTCTCTCAATTCTAATAAATTGAATAAGCTCTCAATTTATCATCTAACCAATTAATAACCTAGGTTAAGAACACTAGATTCAATTAATGGCAGCATTACAAACGGAAAGCAGTCAACTACGACCATAATCACATAAGCTCGGATCATGCAATCATATGAATAATGGACAAGATTAATAATTAATCTTTTGCTACTTTGAAAACGTTAATTAACAATTACGTGTTAATTTCGTTATCTTAGCGTAGATTAAGATCTAAACTAGATAGGTGATCAGTCTAATTAGTTTAAATTCTTAATCTATGATGCGAGATCATTCAATTCCGTCCATCAATCCAATTAAATTCCATCTAGAATCATGAATTCAAAATCCAAACCCTAATTCCGTCATCAAATCCTCCTACCTTATACTATCTACATAATTGCAATAACACATAATTAAATGCAATAATCTATCATTAACATCAATGCTTATAAATAAATTAACAATGAAACACCAAACGCAAGAAAAATAATCATACAACAAAGAGAATTGAATTGCATTCAATCAAAAATCAAAACTTGCAATTAAAAGAGGAATGGAGAAGAACTTATCGAATTGAATTGCAGATTGTTGATTGTTCAATTGAATACAATGAAGAGAAAGAGAATTGGAATTACAAATTACATGTGGTATCTAGAGAGTATAGAGAGAAAGAGAAAATCCCATTCTCGAACTCCCCGAACCACCCTTTCGAATGTTCAAACTTTAGAAATATATCGGGGAAACGTTGCGCGAACGGTTACAGAAGTTGAGAGAAACACGGTCCGTGTTAGAAAACACGGGACCCCGTATTTTTAAGTGCTGAAATCTGCCAAATGCTGATTTTTAAGTGGTGAAATTTGTGTGCTGATAGAAAAACACGGGCCGTGTTTCATAAACACGGGGGGGGGCGTGTTTCTTGTTTCTTCATTATTTCTTCATGAAATTTCAACACAATCTTCCCTTTGATATATATTCTTCATTTCTAGTCTTTTCTTCCATTGATTCCATATCTCTTGATGTGTTCTTTGCTTCCTTTTCTCTTTTCATCGATTTCTCCTTTGAATTTCTTCATTTTTATCTTTTCCTGCAAAATCTATCCAAAAGAGAAAAGCTCGAGAAAAGATTAAATGTTATAAAAATAATGAGGAATAAATGACATTTTTACTTAGCAAAATAACATATAAATCTCATATATCAAATACCCCCATGCTTAAATCATTGCTTGTCCTCAAGCAACATCATGTCATGCACAAAAGAAACATCAAGGATTACAAATGAGATAAGTCCTAAACTACAAGAAATATAAGATTGGATTTATTCATTCATAGAGTTTAGCAATGCATTGGGACTTAAACACTTATGAATCATAAAATCACAATGTTGAAAATATTTTGGATCACATATCTAACACACCTTATGAATAGTCTTATCAAATGCTCAAGTGGTTAGGGAATGAGAGCTAATATAGTTAGTATCTCACCATGCAAATTTAGATCAAGATTAATGAAATTTATATTGGTAGATGCTTACTTTCGGTAAGTGAAAATGCTCACTCTTATGTGTATAGGGTATCATGTGTTTACTCTCAAATCTTCTCCAAATGATAATGATCGCCCATATGTTTGCCATTATTCTCAATTCGCCACCACTGAAAAGAACTAAAGTATATAAGAATCAAAAGGTCTTAAATTTGGTTGTAATGGGGCTAGGGTTTTAAGGTGGGATAGAATTTTGGGATGGTAGCTAGACTCTACGAACTAGAGAAGTAATTTATTTATTTCAATTAAATCATAATTTCTCCTCTTCTCCTTTACTTCACTTCCCCCTTTTTTTTTTAATTTCAAACCCTTCCATTCAACCAAATAACATCAAAAGACATGAAATTTTATTCTCCTCTTATTCTTCTTCTTTTTTTTTTCTTAAATTTTTTTTTTTTGAGAAGAAAAATGCTTAGCTACTTCCTCCATTTTTTTTTATGATATTCACACCCCCATACTTAGATTTCACCTTTTAACAAAACAAAAGTTCTCCTTAAATTTTTTTTTTTTTTTTTTTTTTTTTTTTTTATGCACTGTCGTATGCACAACAAATTTAATAAATAAATCCTAATTTCCAAATACGTAGTATATGGCAAGAAGGAGTCGAACCCACAAGGAATGGAATATAATCAATAATTCTGTAATCGATGTTAAAACCCCAGTCATGCAATAACATATAATTCTATCATCAATATCTAAAGTATGGATAAATAATAAAACATTGTACTCACTAATTAATGAATAAGGATAGGAAGGTATTGATTATGGAATTAGGATATCAAATAATCATAGAGAAAAGAATGATTCTAAATGATTTAACGTTGACCTATAGAAACTCATATTAATTCATCTCTTTGCTTTCTCTCAATTCTAATAAATTGAATAAGCTCTCAATTTATCATCTAACCAATTAATAACCTAGGTTAAGAACACTAGATTCAATTAATGGCAGCATTACAAACGGAAAGCAGTCAACTACGACCATAATCACATAAGCTCGGATCATGCAATCATATGAATAATGGACAAGATTAATAATTAATCTTTTGCTACTTTGAAAACGTTAATTAACAATTACGTGTTAATTTCGTTATCTTAGCGTAGATTAAGATCTAAACTAGATAGGTGATCAGTCTAATTAGTTTAAATTCTTAATCTATGATGCGAGATCATTCAATTCCGTCCATCAATCCAATTAAATTCCATCTAGAATCATGAATTCAAAATCCAAACCCTAATTCCGTCATCAAATCCTCCTACCTTATACTATCTACATAATTGCAATAACACATAATTAAATGCAATAATCTATCATTAACATCAATGCTTATAAATAAATTAACAATGAAACACCAAACGCAAGAAAAATAATCATACAACAAAGAGAATTGAATTGCATTCAATCAAAAATCAAAACTTGCAATTAAAAGAGGAATGGAGAAGAACTTATCGAATTGAATTGCAGATTGTTGATTGTTCAATTGAATACAATGAAGAGAAAGAGAATTGGAATTACAAATTACATGTGGTATCTAGAGAGTATAGAGAGAAAGAGAAAATCCCATTCTCGAACTCCCCCGAACCACCCTTTCGAATGTTCAAACTTTAGAAATATATCGGGGAAACGTTGCGCGAACGGTTACAGAAGTTGAGAGAAACACGGTCCGTGTTAGAAAACACGGGACCCCCGTATTTTTAAGTGCTGAAATCTGCCAAATGCTGATTTTTAAGTGCTGAAATTTGTGTGCTGATAGAAAAACACGGGCCGTGTTTCATAAACACGGGGGGGGCGTGTTTCTTGTTTCTTCATTATTTCTTCATGAAATTTCAACACAATCTTCCCTTTGATATATATTCTTCATTTCTAGTCTTTTCTTCCATTGATTCCATATCTCTTGATGTGTTCTTTGCTTCCTTTTCTCTTTTCATCGATTTCTCCTTTGAATTTCTTCATTTTTATCTTTTCCTGCAAAATCTATCCAAAAGAGAAAAGCTCGAGAAAAGATTAAATGTTATAAAAATAATGAGGAATAAATGACATTTTTACTTAGCAAAATAACATATAAATCTCATATATCAAATACCCCCATGCTTAAATCATTGCTTGTCCTCAAGCAACATCATGTCATGCACAAAAGAAACATCAAGGATTACAAATGAGATAAGTCCTAAACTACAAGAAATATAAGATTGGATTTATTCATTCATAGAGTTTAGCAATGCATTGGGACTTAAAACACTTATGAATCATAAATCACAATGTTGAAAATATTTTGGATCACATATCTAACACACCTTATGAATAGTCTTATCAAATGCTCAAGTGGTTAGGGAATGAGAGCTAATATAGTTAGTATCTCACCATGCAAATTTAGATCAAGATTAATGAAATTTATATTGGTAGATGCTTACTTTCGGTAAGTGAAAATGCTCACTCTTATGTGTATAGGGTATCATGTGTTTACTCTCAAATCTTCTCCAAATGATAATGATCGCCCATATGTTTGCCATTATTCTCAATTCGCCACCACTGAAAAGAACTAAAGTATATAAGAATCAAAAGGTCTTAAATTTGGTTGTAATGGGGCTAGGGTTTTAAGGTGGGATAGAATTTTGGGATGGTAGCTAGACTCTACGAACTAGAGAAGTAATTTATTTATTTCAATTAAATCATAATTTTTCCTCTTCTCCTTTACTTCACTTCCCCCTTTTTTTTTTAATTTCAAACCCTTCCATTCAACCAAATAACATCAAAAGACATGAAATTTTATTCTCCTCTTATTCTTCTTCTTTTTTTTTTCTTAAATTTTTTTTTTTTGAGAAGAAAAATGCTTAGCTACTTCCTCCATTTTTTTTTATGATATTCACACCCCCATACTTAGATTTCACCTTTTAACAAAACAAAAGTTCTCCTTAAATTTTTTTTTTTTTTTTTTTTTTTTTTTTTTTTATGCACTGTCGTATGCACAACAAATTTAATAAATAAATCCTAATTTCCAAATACGTAGTATATGGCAAGAAGGAGTCGAACCCACAAGGAATGGAATATAATCAATAATTCTGTAATCGATGTTAAAACCCCAGTCATGCAATAACATATAATTCTATCATCAATATCTAAAGTATGGATAAATAATAAAACATTGTACTCACTAATTAATGAATAAGGATAGGAAGGTATTGATTATGGAATTAGGATATCAAATAATCATAGAGAAAAGAATGATTCTAAATGATTTAACGTTGACCTATAGAAACTCATATTAATTCATCTCTTTGCTTTCTCTCAATTCTAATAAATTGAATAAGCTCTCAATTTATCATCTAACCAATTAATAACCTAGGTTAAGAACACTAGATTCAATTAATGGCAGCATTACAAACGGAAAGCAGTCAACTACGACCATAATCACATAAGCTCGGATCATGCAATCATATGAATAATGGACAAGATTAATAATTAATCTTTTGCTACTTTGAAAACGTTAATTAACAATTACGTGTTAATTTCGTTATCTTAGCGTAGATTAAGATCTAAACTAGATAGGTGATCAGTCTAATTAGTTTAAATTCTTAATCTATGATGCGAGATCATTCAATTCCGTCCATCAATCCAATTAAATTCCATCTAGAATCATGAATTCAAAATCCAAACCCTAATTCCGTCATCAAATCCTCCTACCTTATACTATCTACATAATTGCAATAACACATAATTAAATGCAATAATCTATCATTAACATCAATGCTTATAAATAAATTAACAATGAAACACCAAACGCAAGAAAAATAATCATACAACAAAGAGAATTGAATTGCATTCAATCAAAAATCAAAACTTGCAATTAAAAGAGGAATGGAGAAGAACTTATCGAATTGAATTGCAGATTGTTGATTGTTCAATTGAATACAATGAAGAGAAAGAGAATTGGAATTACAAATTACATGTGGTATCTAGAGAGTATAGAGAGAAAGAGAAAATCCCATTCTCGAACTCCCCCGAACCACCCTTTCGAATGTTCAAACTTTAGAAATATATCGGGGAAACGTTGCGCGAACGGTTACAGAAGTTGAGAGAAACACGGTCCGTGTTAGAAAACACGGGACCCCCGTATTTTTAAGTGCTGAAATCTGCCAAATGCTGATTTTTAAGTGGTGAAATTTGTGTGCTGATAGAAAAACACGGGCCGTGTTTCATAAACACGGGGGGGGGCGTGTTTCTTGTTTCTTCATTATTTCTTCATGAAATTTCAACACAATCTTCCCTTTGATATATATTCTTCATTTCTAG
This sequence comes from Tamarix chinensis, assembly GCA_030549775.1. Lineage (NCBI taxonomy): Eukaryota > Viridiplantae > Streptophyta > Magnoliopsida > Caryophyllales > Tamaricaceae > Tamarix > Tamarix chinensis. Next base: position 54,790,937 of record CM060177.1, on the reverse strand, counting down.
TCTTTTCTTCCATTGATTCCATATCTCTTGATGTGTTCTTTGCTTCCTTTTCTCTTTTCATCGATTTCTCCTTTGAATTTCTTCATTTTTATCTTTTCCTGCAAAATCTATCCAAAAGAGAAAAGCTCGAGAAAAGATTAAATGTTATAAAAATAATGAGGAATAAATGACATTTTTACTTAGCAAAATAACATATAAATCTCATATATCAAATACCCCCATGCTTAAATCATTGCTTGTCCTCAAGCAACATCATGTCATGCACAAAAGAAACATCAAGGATTACAAATGAGATAAGTCCTAAACTACAAGAAATATAAGATTGGATTTATTCATTCATAGAGTTTAGCAATGCATTGGGACTTAAAACACTTATGAATCATAAAATCACAATGTTGAAAATATTTTGGATCACATATCTAACACACCTTATGAATAGTCTTATCAAATGCTCAAGTGGTTAGGGAATGAGAGCTAATATAGTTAGTATCTCACCATGCAAATTTAGATCAAGATTAATGAAATTTATATTGGTAGATGCTTACTTTCGGTAAGTGAAAATGCTCACTCTTATGTGTATAGGGTATCATGTGTTTACTCTCAAATCTTCTCCAAATGATAATGATCGCCCATATGTTTGCCATTATTCTCAATTCGCCACCACTGAAAAGAACTAAAGTATATAAGAATCAAAAGGTCTTAAATTTGGTTGTAATGGGGCTAGGGTTTTAGGTGGGATAGAATTTTGGGATGGTAGCTAGACTCTACGAACTAGAGAAGTAATTTATTTATTTCAATTAAATCATAATTTTCCTCTTCTCCTTTACTTCACTTCCCCCTTTTTTTTTTTAATTTCAAACCCTTCCATTCAACCAAATAACATCAAAAGACATGAAATTTTATTCTCCTCTTATTCTTCTTCTTTTTTTTTTCTTAAATTTTTTTTTTTGAGAAGAAAAATGCTTAGCTACTTCCTCCATTTTTTTTTATGATATTCACACCCCCATACTTAGATTTCACCTTTTAACAAAACAAAAGTTCTCCTTAAATTTTTTTTTTTTTTTTTTTTTTTTTTTTTTTTTATGCACTGTCGTATGCACAACAAATTTAATAAATAAATCCTAATTTCCAAATACGTAGTATATGGCAAGAAGGAGTCGAACCCACAAGGAATGGAATATAATCAATAATTCTGTAATCGATGTTAAAACCCCAGTCATGCAATAACATATAATTCTATCATCAATATCTAAAGTATGGATAAATAATAAAACATTGTACTCACTAATTAATGAATAAGGATAGGAAGGTATTGATTATGGAATTAGGATATCAAATAATCATAGAGAAAAGAATGATTCTAAATGATTTAACGTTGACCTATAGAAACTCATATTAATTCATCTCTTTGCTTTCTCTCAATTCTAATAAATTGAATAAGCTCTCAATTTATCATCTAACCAATTAATAACCTAGGTTAAGAACACTAGATTCAATTAATGGCAGCATTACAAACGGAAAGCAGTCAACTACGACCATAATCACATAAGCTCGGATCATGCAATCATATGAATAATGGACAAGATTAATAATTAATCTTTTGCTACTTTGAAAACGTTAATTAACAATTACGTGTTAATTTCGTTATCTTAGCGTAGATTAAGATCTAAACTAGATAGGTGATCAGTCTAATTAGTTTAAATTCTTAATCTATGATGCGAGATCATTCAATTCCGTCCATCAATCCAATTAAATTCCATCTAGAATCATGAATTCAAAATCCAAACCCTAATTCCGTCATCAAATCCTCCTACCTTATACTATCTACATAATTGCAATAACACATAATTAAATGCAATAATCTATCATTAACATCAATGCTTATAAATAAATTAACAATGAAACACCAAACGCAAGAAAAATAATCATACAACAAAGAGAATTGAATTGCATTCAATCAAAAATCAAAACTTGCAATTAAAAGAGGAATGGAGAAGAACTTATCGAATTGAATTGCAGATTGTTGATTGTTCAATTGAATACAATGAAGAGAAAGAGAATTGGAATTACAAATTACATGTGGTATCTAGAGAGTATAGAGAGAAGAGAAAATCCCATTCTCGAACTCCCCCGAACCACCCTTTCGAATGTTCAAACTTTAGAAATATATCGGGGAAACGTTGCGCGAACGGTTACAGAAGTTGAGAGAAACACGGTCCGTGTTAGAAAACACGGGACCCCCGTATTTTTAAGTGCTGAAATCTGCCAAATGCTGATTTTTAAGTGCTGAAATTTGTGTGCTGATAGAAAAACACGGGCCGTGTTTCATAAACACGGGGGGGCCGTGTTTCTTGTTTCTTCATTATTTCTTCATGAAATTTCAACACAATCTTCCCTTTGATATATATTCTTCATTTCTAGTCTTTTCTTCCATTGATTCCATATCTCTTGATGTGTTCTTTGCTTCCTTTTCTCTTTTCATCGATTTCTCCTTTGAATTTCTTCATTTTTATCTTTTCCTGCAAAATCTATCCAAAAGAGAAAAGCTCGAGAAAAGATTAAATGTTATAAAAATAATGAGGAATAAATGACATTTTTACTTAGCAAAATAACATATAAATCTCATATATCAAATACCCCCATGCTTAAATCGTTGCTTGTCCTCAAGCAACATCATGTCATGCACAAAAGAAACATCAAGGATTACAAATGAGATAAGTCCTAAACTACAAGAAATATAAGATTGGATTTATTCATTCATAGAGTTTAGCAATGCATTGGGACTTAAAACACTTATGAATCATAAAATCACAATGTTGAAAATATTTTGGATCACATATCTAACACACCTTATGAATAGTCTTATCAAATGCTCAAGTGGTTAGGGAATGAGAGCTAATATAGTTAGTATCTCACCATGCAAATTTAGATCAAGATTAATGAAATTTATATTGGTAGATGCTTACTTTCGGTAAGTGAAAATGCTCACTCTTATGTGTATAGGGTATCATGTGTTTACTCTCAAATCTTCTCCAAATGATAATGATCGCCCATATGTTTGGCATTATTCTCAATTCGCCACCACTGAAAAGAACTAAAGTATATAAGAATCAAAAGGTCTTAAATTTGGTTGTAATGGGGCTAGGGTTCTAAGGTGGGATAGAATTTTGGGATGGTAGCTAGACTCTACGAACTAGAGAAGTAATTTATTTATTTCAATTAAATCATAATTCTCATCTTCTCCTTTACTTCACTTCCCCCTTTTTCTTTTTCTTTTTTTTTTATAATTTTTTTTAAATAATTTCAAACCCTTCCATTCAACCAAATAACATCAAAAGACATGAAATTTTATTCTCTTCTTCTTCTTCTTCTTCTCCTTCTTCTTCTTTTCATTTTTTTTAAGAAGAAAAATGCTTAGCTACTTCCTCCATTTTTTTTTATGATATCCACACCCCCATACTTAGATTTCACCTTATTAACAAACAAAAGTTCTCCTTAAAAAATATTGCTCCACTAGTCATAGAGTAAGGAAAGAAAATACATATGGAGATTAGTTGTTAATAAAGGTTAGATCAATAGAATAAGGCTTTAGACTCAAAGGGTTTATGCAATGGATAACAATTTTCAAGGTGAGCTATTTGGTCTTGTAGCTAACAAAGAAAGAAGAGTGCCTTTATCATTTTCAAATATCCTAAAGTTCTATGCAGTCTTGAAGAGAACAAATGGCAAATTCTAGTTTCACATATCGTTGGAGAACACACACAAAAGAAAAATATATTTTGGATAAGCAATGTATCCAAAGAATAGGCTCAAGCGCTCACAATGTTATATCCACCAATCTTTGAATTTCATTTCATCTCATTCATAATCAATGCATGGATTGATTCCTAACCATTCTAACTTTCCTTCCCTCATCACTATCACAATCTCAATTTCTATTTTTAAGGTTTAGGAAGATGGTGATCAAATCAATTATTATGATTTAAAATAGCCTTTGTAAAAAGATTTAGTCCCATTACTTTTCATACCCGGTGAATGAATAAATCAAATCTAACACTTCTTGTCTAGACACGAACAAAACAAACAAACACAGATCACAAAATTAGAAAACAAGGCACATGTATGCAAACACATTACTATATATATATCTATATAAAAACATCAAAAACAGAAATAAAGATTATAATTGCCATTCCCCGGCAACGGCGCCAAAATTTGATGCACTGTCGTATGCACAACAAATTAATAAATAAATCCTAATTTCCAAATACGTAGTATATGGCAAGAAGGAGTCGAACCCACAAGGAATGGAATATAATCAATAATTCTGTAATCGATGTTAAACCCCAGTCATGCAATAACATATAATTCTATCATCAATATCTAAAGTATGGATAAATAATAAAACATTGTACTCACTAATTAATGAATAAGGATAGGAAGGTATTGATTATGGAATTAGGATATCAAATAATCATAGAGAAAAGAATGATTCTAAATGATTTAACGTTGACCTATAGAAACTCATATTAATTCATCTCTTTGCTTTCTCTCAATTCTAATAAATTGAATAAGCTCTCAATTTATCATCTAACCAATTAATAACCTAGGTTAAGAACACTAGATTCAATTAATGGCAGCATTACAAACGGAAAGCAGTCAACTACGACCATAATCACATAAGCTCGGATCATGCAATCATATGAATAATGGACAAGATTAATAATTAATCTTTTGCTACTTTGAAAACGTTAATTAACAATTACGTGTTAATTTCGTTATCTTAGCGTAGATTAAGATCTAAACTAGATAGGTGATCAGTCTAATTAGTTTAAATTCTTAATCTATGATGCGAGATCATTCAATTCCGTCCATCAATCCAATTAAATTCCATCTAGAATCATGAATTCAAAATCCAAACCCTAATTCCGTCATCAAATCCTCCTACCTTATACTATCTACATAATTGCAATAACACATAATTAAATGCAATAATCTATCATTAACATCAATGCTTATAAATAAATTAACAATGAAACACCAAACACAAGAAAAATAATCATACAACAAAGAGAATTGAATTGCATTCAATCAAAAATCAAAACTTGCAATTAAAAGAGGAATGGAGAAGAACTTATCGAATTGAATTGCAGATTGTTGATTGTTCAATTGAATACAATGAAGAGAAAGAGAATTGGAATTACAAATTACATGTGGTATCTAGAGAGTATAGAGAGAAAGAGAAAATCCCATTCTCGAACTCCCCCGAACCACCCTTTCGAATGTTCAAACTTTAGAAATATATCGGGGAAACGTTGCGCGAACGGTTACAGAAGTTGAGAGAAACACGGTCCGTGTTAGAAAACACGGGACCCCCGTATTTTTAAGTGCTGAAATCTGCCAAATGCTGATTTTTAAGTGCTGAAATTTGTGTGCTGATAGAAAAAACACGGGCCGTGTTTCATAAAACGGGGGGGGGCCGTGTTTCTTGTTTCTTCATTATTTCTTCATGAAATTTCAACACAATCTTCCCTTTGATATATATTCTTCATTTCTAGTCTTTTCTTCCATTGATTCCATATCTCTTGATGTGTTCTTTGCTTCCTTTTCTCTTTTCATCGATTTCTCCTTTGAATTTCTTCATTTTTATCTTTTCCTGCAAAATCTATCCAAAAGAGAAAAGCTCGAGAAAAGATTAAATGTTATAAAAATAATGAGGAATAAATGACATTTTTACTTAGCAAAATAACATATAAATCTCATATATCAAATACCCCATGCTTAAATCATTGCTTGTCCTCAAGCAACATCATGTCATGCACAAAAGAAACATCAAGGATTACAAATGAGATAAGTCCTAAACTACAAGAAATATAAGATTGGATTTATTCATTCATAGAGTTTAGCAATGCATTGGGACTTAAAACACTTATGAATCATAAAATCACAATGTTGAAAATATTTTGGATCACATATCTAACACACCTTATGAATAGTCTTATCAAATGCTCAAGTGGTTAGGGAATGAGAGCTAATATAGTTAGTATCTCACCATGCAAATTTAGATCAAGATTAATGAAATTTATATTGGTAGATGCTTACTTTCGGTAAGTGAAAATGCTCACTCTTATGTGTATAGGGTATCATGTGTTTACTCTCAAATCTTCTCCAAATGATAATGATCCCATATGTTTGCCATTATTCTCAATTCGCCACCACTGAAAAGAACTAAAGTATATAAGAATCAAAAGGTCTTAAATTTGGTTGTAATGGGGCTAGGGTTTTAAGGTGGGATAGAATTTTGGGATGGTAGCTAGACTCTACGAACTAGAGAAGTAATTTATTTATTTCAATTAAATCATAATTTCTCCTCTTCTCCTTTACTTCACTTCCCCTTTTTTTTTTTAATTTCAAACCCTTCCATTCAACCAAATAACATCAAAAGACATGAAATTTTATTCTCCTCTTATTCTTCTTCTTTTTTTTTTCTTAAATTTTTTTTTTTGAGAAGAAAAATGCTTAGCTACTTCCTCCATTTTTTTTTATGATATTCACACCCCCATACTTAGATTTCACCTTTTAACAAAACAAAAGTTCTCCTTAAATTTTTTTTTTTTTTTTTTTTTTATGCACTGTCGTATGCACAACAAATTTAATAAATAAATCCTAATTTCCAAATACGTAGTATATGGCAAGAAGGAGTCGAACCCACAAGGAATGGAATATAATCAATAATTCTGTAATCGATGTTAAAACCCCAGTCATGCAATAACATATAATTCTATCATCAATATCTAAAGTATGGATAAATAATAAAACATTGTACTCACTAATTAATGAATAAGGATAGGAAGGTATTGATTATGGAATTAGGATATCAAATAATCATAGAGAAAAGAATGATTCTAAATGATTTAACGTTGACCTATAGAAACTCATATTAATTCATCTCTTTGCTTTCTCTCAATTCTAATAAATTGAATAAGCTCTCAATTTATCATCTAACCAATTAATAACCTAGGTTAAGAACACTAGATTCAATTAATGGCAGCATTACAAACGGAAAGCAGTCAACTACGACCATAATCACATAAGCTCGGATCATGCAATCATATGAATAATGGACAAGATTAATAATTAATCTTTTGCTACTTTGAAAACGTTAATTAACAATTACGTGTTAATTTCGTTATCTTAGCGTAGATTAAGATCTAAACTAGATAGGTGATCAGTCTAATTAGTTTAAATTCTTAATCTATGATGCGAGATCATTCAATTCCGTCCATCAATCCAATTAAATTCCATCTAGAATCATGAATTCAAAATCCAAACCCTAATTCCGTCATCAAATCCTCCTACCTTATACTATCTACATAATTGCAATAACACATAATTAAATGCAATAATCTATCATTAACATCAATGCTTATAAATAAATTAACAATGAAACACCAAACACAAGAAAAATAATCATACAACAAAGAGAATTGAATTGCATTCAATCAAAAATCAAAACTTGCAATTAAAAGAGGAATGGAGAAGAACTTATCGAATTGAATTGCAGATTGTTGATTGTTCAATTGAATACAATGAAGAGAAAGAGAATTGGAATTACAAATTACATGTGGTATCTAGAGAGTATAGAGAGAAAGAGAAAATCCCATTCTCGAACTCCCCCGAACCACCCTTTCGAATGTTCAAACTTTAGAAATATATCGGGGAAACGTTGCGCGAACGGTTACAGAAGTTGAGAGAAACACGGTCCGTGTTAGAAAACACGGGACCCCCGTATTTTTAAGTGCTGAAATCTGCCAAATGCTGATTTTTAAGTGCTGAAATTTGTGTGCTGATAGAAAAAACACGGGCCGTGTTTCATAAACACGGGGGGGCCGTGTTTCTTGTTTCTTCATTATTTCTTCATGAAATTTCAACACAATCTTCCCTTTGATATATATTCTTCATTTCTAGTCTTTTCTTCCATTGATTCCATATCTCTTGATGTGTTCTTTGCTTCCTTTTCTCTTTTCATTGATTTCTCCTTTGAATTTCTTCATTTTTATCTTTTCCTGCAAAATCTATCCAAAAGAGAAAAGCTCGAGAAAAGATTAAATGTTATAAAAATAATGAGGAATAAATGACATTTTTACTTAGCAAAATAACATATAAATCTCATATATCACATGTCATCAACATACAACAAAAGATACACCAAAGAACCATCACTAATCTGCTTCAAGTATACACATCCATCATAGTCACTCCTGGAGAACCCATGCTCAATCATAAACTGATCAAACCTCTTGTACCATTATCTAAGCAACTCCTTTATACCATATAGTGACTTCTTCAATAAGCACACATGATCCTGCTTGCCTTCAACAACAAATCCATCCGATTGGCACATATAGATCTCCTCCTCGAGCTCACTGTGCAGAAAAGTTATTTTAACATCCAATTGCTCTAAATCTATATCCTGAATAGCCACAAGTGCAAGCAAAGTACGAATAGAAGTATGCCTGACAATAGGGAAAAATACCTCGTTATAATATACACAAAGTATCTGACTAAACCCACGTGCAACTAAACGAGCCTTGTACCTCGGTCCCTCAACACTTGGAATTTCCTTTTTAAACATGTACACCCACTTGCAATAAACTATTTTCTTCTTTCTAGGTGCCTTCACAAGTTTTCATGTCTGATTCTTCCATAGAGATTGCATCTCCTCCTCAATAGCAGTACACCATTGAGCAGAAACAACACTAACAATGGCATCTGAGTATGACATTGGCTCTTGTACATCAACTACAGTCTTAGCACTGGACAAAGCATAACCTACTATTTCCTCAAAGCCAAACGTCATAGGAGGCTTCACAACCCTCCGTGGTCTACCGAGAGCAATGCCCCTTTGCTCCACCTACTACCTGGATCCACCCACTTCAGGAATAGTGGGTCTCATACTAGAAGAGTCTGACTAATCTAAATCAACCTTTACCTCCACCTTATCTATAATACCATGCAATTTCTTCTGCTCCACCTCTTTCGACAATCTATAAGAAGAAGACTCAGTCTTTTAGAGGAATACATACTCATTGAAGGTAACATCTTTGCTAGTCAAAAACTTGGATGCGCTGGGTCCCATAATCTATACCCCTTCACACCAAATGTATAACCAAGAAGGACACACTTCTTAGCCCTAGGATCGAGCTTCCCATCATTCACATAAGCATAGGCAGGACATCTAAAACACATGCAAATCAGAATAATTAGCTGGTTTGCTAGACCGTACCTCCTCAGGTGTCTTCAAATTAATGGAACGATTGGGTGACCTATTCACCAGGAATGCCGCTATGTGAACTACCTCAACCCAAAATTCCTTGCCTAATCCAGCTTGTGACAACATACATCAAGCCTTCTCTAATAGGGTCCTATTCATCCTCTCCGCAACCCCATTCTACTATGGTCTTCCAACACAAGTATGATGCCTAGAAATACCATGGTCCTCATAGTACTCAGTGAAACTATGCTCCGCAAACTCAAGGCCGTTATCTATCCTGAGACACCTCACTTGTCTCTCAATCTGCTTCTCTAGTAAAGTCTTCCAACGCTTGAAAACTTCAAAGATATCATTCTTATTTTTAATAAAATTAGTCAATACCTTCCTAGAGAAGTCATCAATAAATGTTGGTAGGTATCGTGAACCACCCTCGGAAACCACCCTTGCAAGACCCCACAAATTATAGTGAACATAATCCAGAGGCCCCTTTGTTCTATGTGTAGCCTTTGAAAAACTAACCTACTTCTGCTTGCAAAACACACAGTGCTCATAGAAATCTGTAGTACCTATACTCTTCCCATCCAACAATCCTCTCTTGGAGAGTTCACTCAAGCCTTTGACACTCATGTGTATAAGTCGCATATGCTAAAGTCTAGTAACATCCAAGTCAGACATACTCGATGATGTTTCTATAGCATCTCCCTCAACAACGGAACTAACAAGCTCATACAATGTCCCAATCCTCTTGCCTTTCATTGCAACAAGAGCCCCTCTAGTAATCCTCATTGTGACATCCTCAATCACACAAAGATATCCATTACAATCAAAAGAACTCAATGAAATCAAGTTCTTGGTCATCTCAGGGACATGTCGAACATTACACAGTGTTCTGACCACACCATCATGCATCTTCACCATCATTGTCCCAATCCAAACAACTTTGCATGCGACATCATTACCCATTATAACTACTCCAACTCAAGTCTTCTCGTAAGTCTGGAACTAGTTCCTATTGGGATAAATATGGTAAGAGCATCAAGAGTCCAAGATTCACTTGTCCATAATCTTGGTCCGACTATCAGTGATAGTCAACACATCACCATCGCTATCATATTGAGCTATAGCAGCATCATCCTTTGTGCTAGATGATTCACCATATTTATCTCTAGATATTCTATTAGGAAAAAACTTCTTAATATGACCCTTTTTGTTACATCCATAGCATATGATATTCTTGGATCTATTATTCCTCGACTTTGACCTATACTTCTTCTTCTTATCACCATAACCCCATTCTTGAGTTCTACCCCTAGCTACAAATCTCTCACTATGTAAGTCACTAGAACCACCTCTAGTCAACTGATTCTCAATCAGTTCCCATTATAGCAGGGCAGTCTTGACATCATCAAGAATTAACTCATCATTTTTCCCATACAATATGGTCTCATGAAAATGTTTTTAGTTAGCAGGCAAAGAACACAACAATATAATAGCAAGATCTTCATCCTCCAACTTGACATCTATATTCCTTATATCCATAATTATAGAGTCAAATTCATCAAGATGAGATTTTAGGAATTGTCCCTTACTTAATTTTAACTCATGCAACTTGCTCTTGAATAACCGATGATTCGTCACCGACTTCGTCATGTATAGAGACTCGAGCTTGAGCCATAGGGATGACGTCGTTGTTTCTTTAGCCACCTCGTGTAAGACCGCATTAGACAAACACAACTGTATGGTGGAAAGGGCATTTTGATCTATCTCGTCGAATTTCTCATCTGTCATTGAATCGGGCTTCTTTGATTTCCCAAGTAATGTCTTCTCCAATCTATTATGAATCAGGATCGCCTTCATCTCCGACTTCAATAAGCCGAGATTCACAGACCCATCAAACTTCTCTATATCAAATCTTGTAGACATCCCGAATACGAACCCTGCACTTTGTTACCAATTTTTTATGGATCGATACCAATTCGGAAAAATAAGATCTAATTAAAATTAGTTAGAACACACAAGAATTGAGAAGAGAAGAACACTGAAGAATACATATTGGAAAAATAGATGATCTTATTGATGTGAAGTAATTGTGATTACAAAGAGAATCAAAGAAATTCTCACATAAATCACTCAATTCATCAAGGAATTATAAGAGAATTCAATAGGAGAAGAAGATAGCGCTCTCTTTTTTATTAGCACTCTAATCACATGGTATTTATACTATATAAAACTGTCATTAGCGAAAATTGAGGCGGAGCAAAAAAACTAAAAAAAAAGGATCGTGTTATTACACATGGTACCACTATGTTTATTTTCTTTGTCTTGGCCTCTCACGAAAACAAGACACATTTTGCTGATGAAAAAACACGGATTGTGTTTCAGAAACACGAGCCCCCCCGTGTTTATTTCCAACTTTGACAATCTTTAGTATTTCTACAAAAACATCTTCATATGACCTTCGATTGAGCTGATTCTTATTGCATTGGAAAGCTAACAGAAATATCTAGAACTTTTATGTTTAACACATTTCCAAATTCCAATGTCGTGAAGGTAAAATATTCACATTGTCCCAGAAAAGCTCACAATTCTACTCCAAATTCCCCCAAAACCCTTCACACACCAATCCAAGCTATTCTACACACCTTATATGAGTCACAAGCTCAAAATAATGGATGGTTACGTTTCTAGAAACGTTAAAAAAAATCTAAGTGTCTACAAGCATGTGTATGGCATGCATGGAATGAGTGAGCACATGCATGGGAAGTTTATTTTCAGAGATGTCGCGGACTAATATTAATACGTAAAGCATAAAGTTAGAAAAAAGGTAGCATAATATCTTTTAGCTTGGAATATTTTGAATTATGCTTTTAGGTAATGTTAGAATGGCTATAAGCAGCACAAGTATGAGAAATTGAAGTTGAAGATTGATATGGAAGTTGAATATAGGTGAATTTTGTGTGAGTTTAATCAAGTTAATCGAATCTATATGAATGATTTAGCTTGAAATTTTAACCCCTTTATCTATATGAATTAGAGATTAATTCATATCTTTTCTACTCTTTTAATCCATATATTTTCATCTATAATTATCATCCAAATCCCAATCTAATTTGAAGTTAAGAAAAACCCTAATTCGGTTGACACATTATAAACCATAAACTACCATTCGAAATCCTACAACCTTTCATCCTAACAACACAACACTTATCTTTTCCATTTGTGTCAAACCCTAACTCTTAACCTACACCATGATATCAACTCTCACCTAAAATCTAAACTTTAAAGCTTAGCATCACCAATATAGCATTGTCAAATGCATATGCTAATTACCACAAATCATTTGAACCATCACCATTAAATTATATCTAATTTATTAGAACCATCACCACCATCTCTCCATCCTATTCAAAGATGTTAAACCCTAATACACCATCACCAAGTCTTATTTTTACTATTATCATCACAACAAACATATATTCTCATCAATTTGAGAAATCCATCCTCCCACACACATCATAGTTGAGATTAATTCTTTCTAAGCATTAATAGTTTGTGAATTTGAAAACTTATAATTAAATTAATTTGTAATAATTACTTTTGCGTATGATACATCTATATTGAAAAATTATAGATAAAAAATGGTGGTCTATAAATTATTTTTCTAGAGAATATAACAAAGGAGTAGAATTTTTTATGAAGTTTGTAGTTGAACATGCTCAGAACTCTTGTAGAATAGTCCATCCTTGTTTGAACTATTCTTATATTCAGCATTTCAACACTGATGATTTGTGAGATCATTTGTTTGTGTATTGAATTGATATAAGTTACATTTGTTGGATAGGGCTTGGCGATACAGAGTCTGAATATGATAATGAGAAAGTTATGAGGGAAAGTAGTGGATCATCATTCAAGAACTATAAGGGAGATTAGTTAGAGAAGATGACTCAAAAGGTCGAGAAACGTTTTTAAGATTGTCTAAAAATGTTTGACAAGTTATTAAGTGTCTCAGAGAAACCTTTTTAAGGTGATTGTAAGACATTTACTTGATTTTCTACTACTTTAAGGTTATATAACATAAAAGCATGTAACCGATGCTGTGATAGGATCTTCACGGAATTATTGGCACATGTAAAGGATATGGTTCCTAATGATAATGTTCTATCCTATTATACCTATAAAGTGAAGAAGATCCTTTCCTCTATAGGCATGCGTTATGAGACGATACATACCTGGCCTAATAATTGTATTTTATCTCATAATGAGAATGCATTTTTGGATAGTTATTCTAATGTTGAATGCTAAGCACCATGTTATAAGGAGAATAAGGTGCTAGCTAAGGTGTTATGGTATTTTCCTATAATACCAAGACTGAGATGGATGTTTAATGATGTTGAAGATGCCAAGAACATGAGATGGCATGCTGATGAGGAGATAGATAAAGGGATTCTTAGGCATCCATTTGAATCTTCGCAAAGGATGATGATTAATGGCTTATTCCCTAAATTTAGTAAAGAAGCAAGGAATATATGTCTCACACTTTCTACAAATGGAATGAATCCACAGAATCAAGGCACTTATAGTATATGGCTTGTGATTTTGTTTATATACAATCTACCTTTGTGGCTCTATATGAAACACAAGTACATAATGATGTCTTTACTTATTTCGGGGCCAAAACAACCAAGGAATGATACCGATGTTTATTTGGCACCTTTGATTAATGATTTAAAGTTCTTGTGGGATATAGGCATTGAAGTTTTGATGCATACAATGAAGAAATGTCCACTTTAAGATCAATGTTATTATGTACTATAAATGATTTTTTAGCAAATGTTAACTTATCATAATATAGTGTGAAAGGCCATTATGCATATGTAACATGTGAGGAGAATACTTCTTTTGTTCAGCTAACACATAACGGGGAGACTGTCTTTCTCGACAATCATATCTTTTTACTAAAGAGTCATCATTATCGTAGGTAAAGGAAATCATTCAATGGATCTAAGCAAGAATGGCAGGCACTAATTCGGTTGCTGACAGCGATATGTAGAATTTTTCCGATGCATGTTCGAACTACTATTACAACGCTTTGTTTGTCCTTTAATGCCATTTGCTCCAAATTCATACATCCTAATAGTTTGGATGCCTTACAAAGAGGGATTGTGATTATTTTGTGCCAGCTTAAAATGTACTTTTCACCCTCATTCTTTGATATTATGGTACATCTAACTGTTTATTTAATTTATGAAATAAAAATGCTAGGACCCGTTCATAGGTACTTTATGTACGCCTTTGAGTGGTTCATGAAGTTGATAAAATGTTATATGAAGAATCGATATTTGCTAAAAGGATGTAGTGTTGAGAGTTACCTTGTAGAAGAAGTAATTGAATTTTGCATGAAGTACTTGTCAAATGTTGAAGCTCTTGGTATTCCTAAGTCTCATCATGTAGGGAAAATCAAGGGAAAGGGTATTAGTGGTAAACAATTTGGGTGTGTAGACCCTGACATATTTTGAAAAGCACATCTATAAGTATTACACAATAGTGAAGATGTTCAGCCATATATTAAGGAACATATGCTTTCTTTAAGGACTAAAAATCAATGAAAGACTGAAAAATGGATAATCAATAACCATAATCATTATTTAATAAATTGGCTAAGATATTGCAACATTCTACTCATCAGACATTCTCCAACTTCAATTTCTGAATCCCTACATTAGTTTTCTCAAAAACCCTATTATGAAGTTTTTTCATATACTAGTTATATGATTAATAGGTACAATTTTTATACAAAACAATAAGATGAGGAGAATACAATGCAAAAAAGTGGGGTGACTTTAGTGGCTGAGGTAATGCATGTTACTAGTGCAAAGGACAATAATCTAACCTATGTAAATATGAATTATTATGGTCTGATTGAAAAAATAAGGGAGTCAGATTACACTGTATTTAAAGTCCCCATATTCTATTGTAGACGGGTTGATAATAACTATATGGTTAGATATGAAGATAGATTCACATATGTAGATCTCAATAGGATAGGACGTAAACAAGACTCATTCATCTTGGCATCACAAGTAATAGAAGTATTCTTTCTCACCAATCTTGTTGATTATAGATGGTATATGATACTATCTACAAAGAAAAGAAACGCCAATGAGTGTGATGATGAAAATGATGCAAATTGGAATAAAAAGTGTGTCTCAACTATACAAGAAACTCAATCATTAAACGATGATAACAATAACATTAATGAAGAGGAAATATATGTAAGGGATGATCATCATAAAGTAATATATGTATCAAATCCTAAAACCAATCCAAAAATAAGGAAAAAAAGAAGGAAAAGAAGGCAATGTGGGTAATAACATCGTAACATATAATATTTGTGCTTGTTTTTTTTAATGCATATTTCAACATTTCTAATTGATATTTTATCAAAAAATATTTTAGTGGTACATTATGATCAATACATAACATTCTAACATAATTTATTTATTAATAGTCTATTGAGATATGTCCAATAAAAAAGTTGATAGAGATAGTAGTGATGAAGAAGGGAAGAGAGGACCTACTATTATGAGAATCATCACCAAAATTTAGAATAGAGGAGAAAAAGTCAAGTTGGGATGGAATACTTAACAATCTTTTATTGACCTTGATGCAGACATTTTTCTGGAATACATTTCACTCATCATGAGTAGTTGTGTTCCTATTTTTTATAATAATTAAAAGCAAGTTTTGAAGGGTTGCAAGGAGAATATTTAGTAGGAATTTATGGTAAATATTTTGTTTTATTTAACTACTTTTGTATGTCAAATGTTATTAATTTCAATACATTAACATCAGCATATATATATATGTCTTATTTTGTAGAGAGTCTTTAATGTCATAGGAAATAGGAAGAAATGTCTTCTTGGACATGGTGGTGAGTGTCTAAGAACATTTAGGGCATACGTGGCTAGTAGAAAATTACATAGAAAGAGGGATCGTTCTTTACAACAGAACCCACCCGAATGCTGTGGTTTTATTGATCAAGAAAGTTGGAACCAATTTATTGCATATAGTCTTTAGGAGGATTTTAAGATACTTGTTAGATAATAATTTAACTTTTTGATAAAGAATATTTCATTGATATTTAAATAACCATATGCTTATATTTTAGTTTGTAACATCAAAAAACGTTCTAAAAATAAAGAGATTGCTAAGCAAAATAAGCACTGGCATAATATGGCTCACAAAATCTATGTAGGCCTTGACGAAGAGTTAGTATGATATTTTTATTTATCTATTTACATGTAAAATTCTAATATTATAATAATATTCTTAATGTAAGATTAATTTTCTATTTATAACTCATACCCCAAGACATAGATCCATGTACTTCGTCCATCAATATTGGTACATTATAGAAGCAGGTTAGAGCAACAAAGGATGGATATTTTAATGAAGATGTAGAAGGTTCTGCCAAATTTTTTTTATGTTTGTAGATATCTTGAACCCTACTTAGTTTTATTTCGTAAAACCATTACATTATATACATTCCTATAAGCTAAGTATAAATATATTGCATACATTATAACATAAACTTGAATTATTAGATTCTACAGAGGGGGTGGACCAATATACCACTATGTTACAAGCTATAGGAATTATTGAACACACTGGAAGACACAAGGGTATTGGATTAGACGGTATGAGAATGATCATGCGTGGTATGTCTCATAGTTCTCATAGCACCAATGAGAAAATGGATATCCTAACCAAGAAAGTAAACATAGGATTTGAATGGATAGAAACAATGGAGCAAGAGTTGTCTTTTATCAAATATCAATGGTATAAACCATCAAATTCAATTGACCATGATCAGCTTCACAAACCTAATGTAAATAGCATTAGAGATTGTTGTGAAGCTAATGCACATATTTATTCTCTTTTCGAGATAAGCATTACAAACTATGAATTGTTATTAAATATACTTGGTGTCATAAATAATTAAGAATGTGTAATATTTTATTTCATAGCTTGCATAAATGTGGCTCATTAGCGAATGACGTTTCAACTCTTTTAGTTAAAGGAAGGGTATGCATTATTATAGTACCCAAATGTAAATAGTCCATGGGTATAACTTGGCTCTAAATACAAGGTTATTAGGTATTGACACTCCAATCATTGGCAGTGCACCCTTTTATTGTTATAAAGAAGGTAATGAGGTAGCTAATGTGGTAGAATCTCATAGAATAGATACATCTCACCACAAAGAGGTAATGACACTCGACATCATTATTAAACCTTATTTGTTAGTGACATTGTCTATACCTATTTCGTATATATATGCCTAATAAATATTTCATTTATTATTATGAATTAAGGATTCAAAAAAGAAGAATACTCCTAAGAATAAATTTAAGAGAGGTACTAGTAAACCGAGTAATACAAAATAGGGTGTTTCTAAAGGAAAAAAGATTAAATTAGAAAAATCAGTGGCCCCACAAGAGATTCTATCTCCAAAGAAGAACCAACCTACACCATAATGGGCTTTATTATATTTCTTTACCCAAATATACCTTAGTAACAATTATATTTCCATTGATTGTCATCCTGAGTATTTTAAGAGGGACTACGCTACTAATATGGCATTGGTAGTTGACATAAGTGACATTTATAATTAGAAATGGATGGTAACCACTAGTGTTGCCATATATGTTACGTAAATATTATTTCATATTTTAGATTTTATAATTTCTTATCACATTAGAATTTTTATAGCCTCTTCTATGAGTTATCAGTTATTAACAAATATGCATTGTTATTGTTGTCCATAGTTTTATAGTTAGAGATGCTGTAGTGGAGGGAATGTTGTCCTCTATTATGTTTATATGCCCATACTACATAACTAACAGTACTACAATAAGAGAGGTTAGGCATATAAACTATTTAGCGGATTGCATTTTAATTAAGGGATACAACAAGCTTTATCCCATTCCACACTTGGCAAATGAATAGTGGGTTTTGTATGCCATCAAACTTGATGGTAATAAAGTGTATGTGTTTGATTCCCCTTGAGCACATGACTTAACCTTTGACATCACTCATCGTGGTGGGAAAGAATTTATTAACATGTTAGTATAATTTTTTTTTCTTACTTCATTGGATTATTTATTAATATATTCTACTTTATTTAGGTATATGTAGTTACAATATTGTGTATCCAGAAGTAATTTAAAAATTCTACATCTCAATCTAATGCTATAATTTTCATAATGCCATGCACAACTATACTACTTATTTGAAATATAAATCTTCCATATGATTTGCATTATCTATTTTATTAGAAGGAATGAAATGTGCGATTTTAGAAAACCTATCAATCACTACTATAATAGAATCGTTTCTCCATTATGTCCTTGATAACCCTAGTATAAAATTTCATAAAAACCCCCTCCTATGGTTTACTAGGATCAAGTAAAGGATCTTACAAATCTTTATGGATGAAAATTTTATTCTTTTGATAAGTCACACATCTCCAAATAATAACTTTTACTAATTTTATCATTCGTGGCCAATAGAAATGCTCTTGTAATATTTCCTTATTTTTATGAACACTAAAATGACCACCTATACCCCCTCGTATACTTCTGTAATAGTACACGCATACTAGAATAAGGTATAACAAACAAATTAAGTTAGAAAAGAAAGTATTCTTGAATCACATAATTACTATTACTATGATTCTTTGTACATGAATTATAAATGTCAAAGAAATCTTCATCTTTTACATGTAATTCTTAGAAAATTTCAAAACCTAATAACTTAGCATCCAATATAACAATTAAAAAGGATATTCTTGATAATGCATCTGCTATCACATGTTATTTACCATCAAAATGTTTAATATAAAAGACGAAAGATTCTAAGAAACTAACCCATTTTGCATGCTTAGGACTAATTTTCTTTTATCCATGTAAATATTTTAAACATTCATAATCCAAATGTAAAAAACATGGACAATTTCATCGATTGAATAACAAATAAAATCCATAAAAAAATACAATACCCTCTTTATTCAAGATGAGGAATTTACTATTCTATTTGTTTGACCTGGAGAAAGGAATTTTGATTAAGAGATGTAAGATTATGAATGAATTGGGGGTGGGATTTGATTGGGTAATGCGAACAAAGAACCATCGATGTCTCTTTAGTGCTCTCAAAATCACTATCATTTTGTTTCATTTTTTTTCTCCTTGAATTGAATGAAAACTTACAAATATGTGACCCCCTATCAACATGGCCATGTAAATAAACATGGCAGGGCTGTGTCAATGGGTGCTACTTAAACTTTGTGCATGTTTCATATTTTACCCATAAATTCTTTTTTTGACTTAAGATTTAGTGAATTTATGATGTATTGGAAAGCTAACAAAAATTTCTAAAACATCCATGTCCAACACTTTCCAAATTTAGATCACGTCATAGTTCAAGTAGCAAGTCTCTATTCCTTTTTGTACTTTAGGCACTTATGTTTACTTCCGTTTTATTCCCGCTATAGCATATTAGGTTTTTTTATACCATTTTCTTGAAATAGATACAAAAAATGATCAATAGTAGTAAACAAGAACAAGTGCACTAAAGTATGAAAATAATAATCATATAACCACATTAAATATTCATGCTAATGCCCATTTGATTGACATAATTCGTGCCTATCACCTGCACTAGCTCCACATGAAAAGTAAGATGATAGGTAACTTCATAGATTCATTCCAACATCTCATAAAAGCCATAGTATATTGAACTAAGTTTACCTTAGTGACTGAACATCATCACGCCATTAGTGTGAACAACCTTCCAAACTACCTTGTCACCCACCTTATATCCATCTTCTCTCCTTATCAAATCTGTGCAACTAGTTTTTGAGTCCTTATTAGTTGTGATACAAAATTTTACACTTATATTCAAATAATGCTCCAAATGGTGTAATCCATGTACTTGCATGATATCTACTATTGTAGAAAAACTACATCATAGTCCAAATGATCCTCCTAACTATTCTAAAAATCTGTAATACACTATGTAACACCCTAATTTTGGTAATAAATTTTTTTGTTTTTATGGAAGATATTATACAAAATATTGGGTGTTAAGCCACTATGAACATACAGTGAGGTATGACTACTACCAAACATGTGTTGATTGCTAGGCAAAAGACCTTGGTTATGAAGTTTATGTATAGTCAACATTCAATCTAAAGTAGAGGCAAAACCTAAAATATTGAAATTAAAACTAAATAGACAAAGAGACTTCAAATACATTTAACTAAGTTTCCAGAAGTTGATGTCCTAATGCGGGCAATAAGAATATAAAAAAACAATAGAGAGAGAGGGAGACCAAATAGTCTATACTACTTTTGAACCTAACCTAAGCTGCTACCATTTGTAATATAACCATTAAGGTTAAGACTGCCCATTCAATATGTTGAGGACCATAAAATGAAACCCATCTATAAAATGACACTAAATAAACCTACTACATAATAATAATCATGCGATTATCACATGGATCATATTGAGGATTTCATAAGATAAATTATGACATACCCATATGAAATAGAATGTACCATCATTAAATGCCATTTTTATTCCATAAATTATATTATACTACAAGCCACCTCCTCATATTGTCACATTTAACCATCTTATAGCTATTTCATTAATTTGATTATACCAAAGGTATACCATAAAGGGACATAGACTAAACAATAATTAATGTATTTTCAAATAACTACCTCCATACCACTCACAAACATAAGAAGGAAGCAATAATACAATTACCAACCAATATACTAAATCCAACTGGTATCTAATAGACAAACATAAACCAAGTAGTGGACATGGGCAAATACCAATATAACAAATGAAAACAAAGTGGTGAACATTAACAACTACCAACCTAACAAATAAAAATAAAGTAGTGCATAATGGCATATGTTAAACACGTAAACCAAAATTAAATAGAGCATAAAGAAAATTACCAAACCAACAACCAAAAAAATATAATGAAACCCTCTTAAAAAAGTTTCTCCCATTTTTAATTACGCGAGGGGAAACAATAGATAACATAAAGACCTAATAGTACACTAGTCATACAGATGCATAAAGTGTCATAGTACCCTCCAACTCAGAGACATAAAAACACATTAGCCATACTAGCAAGTAAGGGTAACATAGTACTAGCCAACCAAGGTCACCTAATATTTTAGTGTTAATACCCCTATCGAGCTCGTATATCATATATAGAATAGAGTGGAACCTTAATAGGAAATTAAAACAAACTCGTGATGCCAAACAAAATCAATCACTCCTACCTTATGTTTGAGATAAAAAGCCCTAAAGAGTGTCAATTCCCAAGCTTCAGGTCTTATAGTTTACATATAAATATTTTACTTTTTCATCATACAATTTCATGTAATGCATAAAAAATCTAATTTAAAATTTAACCAATTATACTTATTTATTTATAATTATTCAGATGAACCTAAAGTCAACATTGTAATATAAAGTAAAAATCAGTAGTAAGATCAATCTAGGAATTTATTAAGGCCATCCTAGTTAAATTATTCACACATTTTAGCATAAAAACCCATAAAAGACCAAAACTCCTATATATATTGTTTAATTATTAAATTTTCACTATAGTACCATATGTTGTTATAATTAAATAAAATTTATGGTATAGCTAAATAACATTAAAATAAACACATGGAATAAGTTTATAATTTTAGAAAATTTTAAAAATAGAAAATTATCATTTTGCCTCTATAGCATATTTAAGCTAGTTTAATACAAAAAATCCTAATTATGTATATCTAGCATACCATATTTTACTTACTAATCATGATGGTCTGAATCTTATAAGAAGAATGAATATTCAAATGTTAGAAGAAGGAAACGTGATTTTGTAGGTTAAAGTTGTTTGATAAGAATGAGAATCTTTAAGTAGCATTAAAACAAGATTTAAAGAATGTTACGAACCTTCAATGAATATTCAATAGAAATTCAACAAAAAGAAACCTTGAATTTTTCTACCACAACACATTAAAAGTACTCTACATAAGATAACTCCAAGTGGTTTTGGGTAAAATATTTCACTCAAAGAGATAAAAGATAGCCAATTAATATATCTATATTTGATTTTGATTTCAACTCATCAACTACTTTAGAATATTATAGATACATGTACTTATATATGTTGCTCTAATTTGCTAAGTAGTAGACTAAGGTCACTAAGGTAATGTAAACATGGCTATCTAGCACACTAACTAGTAATAGCGACATATCAATAACTTATATAGTACATGAATCAAGTGAAGAGTATCACAAATAAATGTAGCTAATTATCATACGGAAACAACTAAAAAAAGCATTAATTTAATTAATAATGATAACTAGATCTTCTTTGACTTGTGATAGATGGAATTTATAGACTATTTTCCTGTGTAAAAATGTCATTTATTCCTCATTAATTTTATAAGATTTAATCTTTTCTCGAGTTTTTCTCTTTTGGATAGATTTTGTAGGAAAAGATAAAATTGAAGAAATTAAAAGGAGAAATCAATGAAAAGAAGAAATCAAGCAAATAACAGATCAAGAAAATCGAAGCAAGGGGAGAAAAATTGGAAATGAAGCGAATACAACAATAGGAGTTGTGCTGAAACTTTAAGGGAAGAGGAGTTAAAGAGCCAAGAACACGGTACCCCTATGTTTCCTAAACACGGACTATATTAAAATCTCAATTCTTATATTTAGAGTCCACAATTCGGCAGAGAAATGAGAGAAGAACAAAGAGGCCTAGTGTTTCCTAAACATGGAAAGTGTTTTTCTTAAATTTTGTAACCGCTCTCATGATCTGTTTTCTTATATATTCTCTATCAATTCGGCGTTCAAAAAATAGATTTTTAGGATTCAAAACAATTAAAAGTGCTCTCTTTCTGTATTCCCTCTAGAAAATACATGTACTTCACAATTCCAACTTCCTTTATCTTTCTTATATTCTATTGAGCAATTGACCATCTACAATTCAAGTGATAAGTCCTTTTCTATTCCTTTATCAATTACAAGTTCTACATTTTGATTGAATACAAGTAAAGTTGTTGCAATTGTGATTTTATTTCTCTTTCTTTTAGTGTGTTGTTACTATTATTAGATATTGTTTGTATTAATTACATGTTATTGCATGTAATAGTGTGATCTACAATTATTCAAGTGGTAGAGTAAATAAAACAGGGTAGGATGATTTGAGGATGGAATTATGTTTCAAATATAACAACGCAATTTGAAGGTTTGATTCTTTATGAAATTTAATTGAATTAATGGATGGAATTGAATGATTTCATATCATAGATTAAGAATTATAACTAATTAGATTGATCACCTATTTAGTTTAGAACTTAATCACTACTAAGACAACATAATTAACCCGTAATTGTTAATTAATGTGTCTAGAGTATCAAGAAGGTTAATTGTTAATCTTATCCATTAATTCATACAATTGCATAATCCGAGCTTATGTGGTTATGGTTGTAGTTAACTCCTTTCCATTCGTAATCCTGCCATTAATTGAATCTAGTGTTCATAACCTAGGTTATTAAATGGTTAGGTGATAAATTGAGAGCATATTCAATTTATTAGAATTGAGAGAAAGCAAAGAGACGAATTATTATGAGTTTCTAAAGGTCAACATTAAATTATTGAGAATCGTCCCTTTTCCATAAGTATTTGATACCTTAATTCCATAATCAATTCATTCTTATCCTCATTCATCAATTAGAGAGAAAAGTTGACTATAGTATAGAATTAGCATAGAATTAATGAAATTGTGTAATAGGGGTTTTAAGATCAATTACAAAATTATTGATTAAACACCATTCCTTGTGGGTTTGACTTCTTCTTACCATTTACTACGTGATTAGGAGTAGGATTTATGTATTAAATTTGTTGTGTATACGATAGCACACTAAATTTTTAGGGTCGTTGCCGGGAATGGCAATTATAATCTTTAGTTTTGTTTTTGGCGCTGTTTCTTATTTTTTCTTTCAATAAATTCTCCAAATATACTTATCTATTCTTTAATTGTGTGTAATCCTCAGGCACTCGCATTTGAGATCGTTCGCAATTGAGCATCAAGGACAAATCATCCCATCAATAGATCCAAATTCTTCCTCTCTAATTACAAACAAAACAAGGAGATTGGAATACACTCGTCATATTCCATACCTTCTGAAGGAAGTTCCACAGATTTGGAAGAAGACCATATAAAGGCCTTGTTTAATACACCTTGTCACATCGATCCACCTATGGTAGATCGAACCCTCAAGGAGCTAGCCACACATGTTTTTAACCCTAATCTTTTATGCCTTAATTATCCTACTGAAAATTATACTTGTGAGATCAAACCTGGATTAATACGTGCTTTACCTATTTTTATAGGATTCAGAGACAACAATTCCATGGGCTTAGGTTGTTTCACTTATCCCAATAAATTTATTAAGGAATTCCATATAGCATGTTCTGGTATGAACCCGAATGGAGTAAGTGTAGAACAACTTAAACTCAAAGCTTTTCCTTTTACTCTAGCTGATCCTACAAAGGAATGGTTATATGACTTACCAGCGGGGTTGGTAAATACTTGGACTGATATGCAAAAAGTTTTCCTTGAAAAATATTTTCCTTCGTCTAGAGCAACTAACATAAGAAAAGAAATTTTTTGTATTAAGCAAGATGGAGGAGAATCATTGCATGAATATTGGGAACTTTTTAAGAAATTGTGTCGTAGCTGTACTAATCATCAAATTATTGAGAAATTATTAATACAATACTTTTATGAAGGATTATCTCCTATGGATCGTAATATGGTAGATGCTTCTAGCGGTGGTGCATTGGTTGATAAAACACCTGCCAATGCTAAAAGATTAATTGCTAACATGGCATTTAACTCTCAATATTGCAATAGGGGTAATACTTCTATGTCTCAATAGGTGAAAAAAGCTAATATTGCTTAATTGAATACACAAGTGCCCAATTTGATAGCTCTTGTAGAAAGAGTTGTGGGTGAAAAGATTGCTGCCAAGGTATGTGGAATTTGTTCTTTTACTAGGCATCCTACTGATATGTGCCCTACTTTGAAGGAAGAACAACAAGTGAACACAATTGGAGGACAACAATTACCAAAAAGAAATGATCCGTTTGCTCCAACATAGAATCCTAGATGGAAGGATCATCCAAATCTAAGGTATAGAAATACTCAACAAGGTGGTAATTCATTTTTCCGAGCATAGGTTTATCATAATAAAAAAGGATCAAATCCACCTCTCGGATTCTTTCAAGTTCCACCAAGTCACCAAAGACCACCATTTCAGCTAATACCTCCACCACAATATCCACAACAATCAGCAGGAATGCCTTTGGAAGATTTGGTGAAATATTTGGCTACCAATATATTGCAATTTCAATAAGAAACAAGAAATGGTATCAGGAATTTGGAAAATCAAGTGATTCAATTGGCAAATTCCCTTGGTAAACTACAAGCACAAGAACCCTCAAAATTCCCTAGTCAGATAGAAAAAAACCCTAGGGAAAATGCTAGTGCTATCATAACTCGAAGCGGAAAATAGTTGGCAGATCCAAGAAAATCAAGTGAGGCAGACGAAATAAGTAAAGAATCAAATGAGAAAATTGTTGAAGAAGAAAACCTTGAAGATTCTCAACAGGTAACTAAAGGTAAGTCATCCACTCCTATTAAAATACCTGCTCCTTTTCCTAGCAAGTTGGCAAGAAACAAGAAGATGAATTATGATAAGGAGATATTTGACCTATTTAGAAAGGTAGAAGTTAATCTCCTTATCATTCATGCAATTAAACAAGTGCTAAGGTGTACCAAACTCCTTAAGGATTTGTGTACTAACAAAAGGAAACTGAAGGGGGATTAAAAGGTAAGTGTGGGAAAAAATGTGTCAACAATTTTGCAAAGGAAACTTCCACCAAAATGCAAGGATCCAAGTATTTTTACTATCCCTTGCAAGTTTGGAAACATGAGGTATGAAAAATGCATGCTTCATTTAGGTGTTTCAATCAACGTCATGCCTTTATCTATTTTTAATGCCCTAATTTTAGGTCCTTCAAAGGAAACTCATGTGTCTATTCAATTGGATAATGGATCTAACACATATCCTGAAGGGGTAATTGAAGATGTCCTAGTTTAGGTGAACGAATTAGTTTTCCCTGCAGATTTTTATGTGTTAGATATGCAAGATAATAGTTTATGTAATCCCTCTCCTATATTATTAGGTAGACCATTTTTGAAATCTTGAAAAACAACAATTAATGTACATGATGGAGTTTTAACCATGGAGTTTGATGGTGATGTCATTAGGTTTAATATATATGACTCGATGCAATACCCTACAAATGGTGAATTGGTATCTATGATTGATGTTATTAAAAATTTAACTAAAAAGGTGTACACATTATCATCTGTAGATCCATTAGAAGTAACCTTAACTCAATGCATAGAAACTTAAGTTGTGGAAGAATTGAATGAGATGTTTGATATTAAAGAAGAGATTAAAGAAGTAGTAGTTGCTTTGGGGGAATATCCTAGTAGAATCGGAAGATTTTTTGATTTACCATTGACATTAGATAGACCTTTACCTTCCATAGAGCAAGCACTAGAAGTGGAGTTGAAAAATTTACCTAACCATCTCAAGTATGCATTCTTAGGAGACAAAAATACCCTTCATGTTATCATCTCTAGTGACCTAACACCCCAACAAGAAGAATAAATTGTCGATGTTTTGAAAAAGTATAAATCTACTATGGGATGGACAGTTGCTGATATTAAGGGTATTAGTCCTTCGGTATGTATGCAATAGATTTTAATGGAAGATGATGTGAAGCTAAGTAGACAAGTACAACCTAAGTTAAATCCGATCATGATGGAGTTTGTGAAGAAAGAGGTGTTAAAATCGTTATCTGTGGGAGTCATTTATCCAATTTCTTATACTAGTTTGGTTAGCCCTCTTCAAGTTGTACCCAAGAGAACGGGAATCACAGTAGTGGAAAATGATAAGGAAGAAATGGTTCCTTCTAGAGTTCGAAATGGTTTGAGGGTATGTGTAGATTATAGGAAATTGAACTCCATGACTAGGAAAGATAATTTTCCAATACTATTTATGGATCAAATGTTAGAAAGGGTAGTGGGCCATGCTTATTATTGTTTCCTTGATGGTTATTCTGGATATGTGCAGGTTCCCATAGCTCCAGAAGATCAAAAGAATAACACATTTAAATATCCTTATGGTACATTTGCATATCGTCGCATGCCATTTGGGCTATGTAATTCCCCTACCACATTCCAAAGATGTATGGTAAGCATATTTTCTGAATATCTGGAGAAAATTATCAAGGTATTTATGGATGATTTTAGTACTCCTAAGGATACTTTTGAGGAATGCCTAGGTAATTTAACTCTCATATTGAAAAGAAGTCTTGAAACAAATCTTGTACTAAATTCTGAAAAATTCCATTTTATGGTTCAACGAGGAATAGTTTTGGGACATGTCATTTCGGCTAAAGGAATTGAAGTATATAAGGTAAAAATTGATCTTATAGCTTCATTACCTTATCCATCAACTATTAAAGATGTAGGTTCGTTCTTGGAACATGTTGGATTTTATCACCAATTTTTTAAGGATTTTTCTAAAATACCCCAACCATTGTGTAAGCTTCTTAATAAAGAAACGGAGTTTCAGTTTGATGATGCATGCAAGAAAGCATTTGAACATCTGAAGGAAAAATAGATTAGTGCACCCATACTTGAACCACCTAATTGGAACTTTTCTTTTGAATTAATGTGTGATGCATCTAACTATGTTGTTGGTGTAGTGTTAGGTCAAAGGATTGGAAAAGATCCACATGTGATATAGTATACCTCACAAACTTTGAATGAAGCTCAACATAATTACACACCCACTGAGAAGGAGCTTCTTGCCATTGTCTTTGCTTAGGATAAATTTCGTTCTTATCTTTTAGGAGCTGATATAATTGTTTATTCTGACCATGTAGCTTTGAAATATATACTGGAAAAGAAGGAAGCAAAACCAAGGTTAATTATATGGATACTTCTACTCCAAGAATTCAATATACATATCAAAGATATAAAAGGATTAGAAATGGAGTAGCAGATCATCTAAGTATGTTGATCAAGGAGGTTGAAGTTGAGGCACCTATCAATGAAGCATTTACCGATGAACAACTTCATGCCATTGGAAATGAGATACCATGGTATGCTGACATGGTACATTTTTTGGTCACAAAAGTATATCATTCACACTTTACTAAAGCATAAAAAGATAGGATGAAGAGTTAGGAAAAATATTTTGTATAGGATGACCCACATATGTGGAAACAATGTGTTGAGCAAATCATTAGAAGGTGTATCCCTGATAGTGAAATTCTTTCTGTCTTAACATTTTTTCATAGTTATGCTTATAGGGTCATTTTGGTCCTAAAAGAATAGCATATAAAATTTTAGAAAGTGAATTTTCTGGCCTACCCTATTTAAGGATGCTTATGATTTTGCAACACATGTGAAAATTATAAAAAGACGGGAGTACTAGGTCCTAGAAATGAAATTCCACAAACTCCTATCATTGTATATGAAATTTTGGATGTTTGGGGTCTAGATTTCATGGGTCCTTTTTCATCATCTTTTGGTTTCAAATATATTCTCGTTGTTGTAGATTATGTGTCAAAATGGGTGGAGGCAAAAGCCACCTGTACCAACGAAGCTAAAGTTGTTGCAGAATTTGTTCGAACTAACATTCAAAAATAACATGAGGAGTGAGTGTTAATTTAACACTGACAATTTTTTTTTGTCAAGGAAATTTTTAGAAATTCCAGCAACATTCAAATATAACACGGGTGGTTCGTGTTTACCAAATACGGCCCGTGTTTTTCTATTAGTAAATTTTTCCAAATTCCTAAGACTTTCAAAAAAACACGAGGGGTTCGTGTTTACCAAACATAGACTGTATGTTTCTTTTAGCAATATTTCCCGTGTAACAGTGACATGAAAAATAAACACGGGGGTACCGTGTTTCCTAAAAATTTTCCGTGTTTCTTGAAAAATCCCCTACTTCTACCCTTGTTTTCAGAAATTACAAAGCATGACCCCCTCTCTTTCGACTCTATCTCTGCGCACTACAATAAATCACCATTTCTCCCCTCTTCAATCCTCTATTTTTCTTGCATAATCTTCCATTCCCATACATTATCACTTTCATTCATCGTCCCTACTACTCCTCCATCCATATTTTGATCTCAAATAGCCCTTCCATTACTCATATTCCTGGAAAATTCAAAAAACCTAATTTTAAACTCCTAATTTCAGTTCTTACTCAAATTATCCAGATTTAAGCAAATTATCTTAGGGATTTTGTTTAATTCAAATTTGCTAAGCATTACCGAACTTCATTCTACAATTTCATTCATCAAAATTCACAATCCTAAGGTATGTGCCTACTTAACCAAAATTGCCAAATTTGTTTGATTTTACACTTTTTGTTACAATTGTGAGGGATACATGTTTGTGTGATGACAAATTTGTAACATAATACAATACATTTGCATTTGTTTGTTGAATTTTTTTCCAAACTTATACTGCCTATCAATGTTTTGTTGATTTGCTAGAATTTGAGGGCAAATATAATGCAAATGTTCAAATTTGCACTTTTATTGCAAATTGAAATACATTTTTGGTAAATTGGGGGTATGCGCTGAAATAATTCTTGTAAGATGATGATTCTTTATCCCTACAAATGGATGAATGTAGATATGCTTATGAATGATGAATCTCAACACCAATGACTTAATGGCAAGAAAATTACTGAATTGAATGCCAAATATCACAATGTTTGTAACATCAAATTTATCTTTGGCATTTCTATTTAAGTGATGGATTGGGTAAAAAAAAATTAAGAACACAAAAATTTATTATCTTCCACCCTACTATCTTTACTAATGCATGTTTGTTTTGTAGATGGCACCCAAAAAGAAACAATGGACCAAGGGGGAATCTTCAAGACCTCGATCATTACCAACTCAACATCGAAATTGAAGAAACTGACCCAATGAACTAGGTATCATATTTACCACTCTGGAACAACAGCAAATGTATGACTATTTATCTCATAGGCGCATTATTGGAACAAGGTATTTGGATGATGGTTGTCTAAATATGTTAGGAATACATGTGCAAGTGGTGCAATTACTAAGAAATGTAGGATTAAATAATTTTATCTATTGTACTAATCATACATAGAGGTGTTTAACATTAATATTTCTCAGTACCTTTGAATTATGTGTTGTTGCTAGCGCTTCTCTAGATGAGCAAGGGTATATTTGTTTTTACCTCTTTAATGAGGATAGACAAATTTCTCTGCATGAACTAGCACATTTTTTTATGTTGCCTCCGGGGGAAATCGTATCATATTCCCTTGGTTCAATGTGAATAGTTTCTTTGCTAAACTTGGTGATATCTCTAATATGCCCACCCTCGATACTTTCTGAATATCTGAAGCTAAGGCTTCAAGGATTTTCA
This sequence comes from Tamarix chinensis, assembly GCA_030549775.1. NCBI lineage: Eukaryota > Viridiplantae > Streptophyta > Magnoliopsida > Caryophyllales > Tamaricaceae > Tamarix > Tamarix chinensis. The sequence goes on along the minus strand of CM060177.1, from coordinate 54,760,006 downwards.
ATCTAGTCTTTAGATATTTACAAAGACTCTTAACTACCACTATTTTTGGGCAAGGAGATAGTATAAGGGTTGTCTGTTCCATTGAGCTTTACTTCATCAATGCTATGCTAGATCATACTCAACTTGACACTTCTTATCTTCTAGCTAAGTAATTTCAAAGGGTAGGAAATTCTAAACAGGGTGATATTGTCATTGGTGGTTTAATTACCACTATTTGTTTAATTTTGGACATACCTGTTCCCAATGATATGGCCATAGAAGCTATGAGCACCCGAACTGATATTGAACATTGGCGTCTTAAGCATCTTATAGAGTGTAGGGGCAGTGTATGGTATCTTTCATTCCAAGGTCATGCTCATTTTCCTTTACCAAACCCTGCCAGAAATGATCCTTTAAACCCATGAAACTGGCAACCATTTGATGATGAAGATACTCCTGCTCCTCTTGCCATTGAACATCCATTTCCTCCTCATGGGGAACAAACACCACCGCCTCCCCCACCTCATTCACAAGCCACCTCCTCTTCCTCTTCTACTTATATTCTTGAATGGCATCTCCAATTTCAAACCCAAGTCTCTTCCTCTTCATAAATTCGATTCCTAGCCTCTTTTTCCTTGGTTTGTTCACTGGGGACAATGGACAAGATAAGTAAGGGGATGCACTTGTGATAAATTATTAAGTTAAGATAGTCTTTGTTGGTGTTATGTGCATATATCTGTAGTTTTTTATTCAGTTTTATTTATTTCTTTCTTTCTGTGATTGTTTTGTGTTGGTAATTCATGTCCTAAGTATATAATATTATGTTGGTTGCTTGGTTCGTCTTGAAACATGAAGTGTTAGATTTGAGTTATCCATCTATGGGTTAAAACAAAGTAATGGGACTAAATTCTTTTTACAACGGATATTTTTAAATCATATTAACTGATTTGATCACCATCGTCCAAAACCTTAAAAAAAAATGAGAGTGTGATAGTAGTGAAGGAAATAAAGTTAGAATGGTTAGGAATCAATCCATGTATTGAATATGAATGAGATGAAATGAAATTAAAAATCGGTAGATAAACAATTGTGAGCGCTTGAGCTCAATCATTGGATACATCATTTATCCAAAATATATTTTTCTTTTGTGTGTATTCTCTAATGATATGTGAAACTAGAATTTGCCATTAAATCTCTTTAAGACTGCATAGAACTTTAGGATATTGGAAAATGATAAAGGCATTCTTCTTTCATTATTAGCTACAAAACCGAAAAGCTTACCTTGAAAATTATTATCCATTTGCATAAACCCCTTTGAGCCTAAGCCTTATTCTATTGATTTAACCTTCATTAACAACTAATCTCCATATGAATTTCCCCTCCTTACTCTATAACTAGTGAAGCAATAAATTTTCAGGGAAAAGAATTTTTGATAATGTCAAATCCAAGCATAGGGGTGCAAAATTTTAGTGAAGGAGCTGAAAAAAATAAAATAAAATAAAATAAAAAAGATGAAAGTCTTTTATTCTTTAGTTGGTTGAAAGGAAAGGTTAAATTCTCAAAAAATAAATAAATTTGAGAATAACATTAGAGCCATTGAAGGGAAAGGGTTGTAACTTCTCTGAAGAAAGAAATTGCTTCTCCAGTTAATAGAGTTAAGCTACAATCCCAAAACTATACCCTATCTTATAACCTTAGCCCCATTACAACCAATTTAAAGACCTTTTGATTCTTATATACTGTAGTTCTTTTCAGCGATGGTGAATTGAGAATAATGGCAAACATATGGGCGATCATTATCATTTGGAGAAGTTTTGAGAGTAAAAATATCACACCATACACACAAAAGAGTGAGTATTTTCACACACCGAAAGTAAGAATCTTCCTATTTAAATTTCATTAACCTTAATCTAACTTTGCATGGTGAGGTACTAACTATATTAACTTTCTTTTCCTACCCATTTGAGCATTTGATAAGACCGTTTATAAGGTGAGTTAGATGTGTGATCCAAAATATTCTCAACATTGTGATTTTATGATTTATAAGTGTTTTAAGTCCCAATGCATTATTAAACTCTATGAATGAATAAATCCAATCTTACAATTCTTGTAATCCGTGACTTATCTCACTTGAATTTCTTGATGTACTCATGTGCATGTAATGATGTTGCTTGAGGATAAGCAATGATTTAAGCATGGGGGTATTTGATAGATGGAATTTATAGACTAATTTCCTACGTAAAAATGTCATTTATTCCTCATTAATTTTATAAGATTTAATCTTTTTTTGAGTTTTTCTCTTTTCAATAGATTTTGTAGGAAAAGATAAAATTGAAGAAATTCGAAGGAGAAATCAACGAAAAGAAGAAATCAAGCAAAGAACACATCAAGAAACATTGAAGGAAGGGGAGAAAAGTTAGAAAGGAAGCAAATACACTAAGAGAAGTTGTGCTGAAATTTTAAGGGAAGAAGAGTGAAAGAGCCAAGAACACGGTACCCCCGTTTTTCCTAAACACGGGCCATGTTAAAATCTCATTTATTATATTCAGAGTCTAGAATTTGCAGAGAAATCAGAGAAAAACACGGAGGTCTCGTGTTTTTCATAAATTTTGTAACTACTCTCATGACCTATTTTCTGATATATTCTCTATCAATTTGGGGTTTGAAAATTAGTTTTTTAAGATTCAAAACAATTGAATTTTCTCCCTTTCTCTATTCCCTCTATAAAATACATGTACTTCACAATTCCAACTTACTTTATTTTTCTTGCATTCAATTGAACAATTGACAGTCTATAATTCAAGTGATAAGTCCTTCTCTATTCCTTTATCAATTGCAAGTTCTTCATTTTGATTGAATGCAAGTAAAGTTTCTACAATTATGTTTTTATTTCTCTTTCCTTTAGTGTGTTGTTACTATTATTAGATGTTGTTTGTATTAATTACATGTTATTGCATGTAATAGTGTGATCTACAATTATGCATATGTTAGATTAAATAAAATAGGGTACGATGATTTGAGGATGGAGTTATGTTTCAAATATAACAACACAATTTGAAGGTTTGATTCTATATGACATTTCTGCAAAATGATTTTACTCAATTAAACTAATCAACTGGTTGCGGAATTGATTGACTGGTATGTAGAATAGTTGACTGATAAGCCAAACCGGTTGACTAAGTTGTTGACCTAGGCATATTATCAAAACTTAATATTTTGGGAGATTTTCTTAGATTGAAATGGATCTTTGTTAACCCATGCTGAATTGTTACTAAGAGATTCTTAACCTTTTTTATAATGCATTTAGGCCAAAAATACCACCTTAGATTGATCTGGAGGATTGATGGTGACACGTGAGAAGGAGGGAGATGACCTAAGTCTTATCTTACTCCAAGTCTCTCCTCTACACATTTCTAAGATCATTGTTGGAATCTTATAATTGATTTTTCTTAGTTAGAAGATCCCTTCCATGATGACCACTAGAGCTCTAGAGGATAGGTCAATATATCTTGGATGAAATTCATCCATTTAAATAGAATTCAAATAGTTAGAATTAGGGTTTTTTATTTTTCCTAACATCACTACAAATTATATTTATTGGTTAACCTTAAATAGCCCCAGTCACCCCTGTTGTTCATATTTCTTTTAGCAACAAAAAATACCTACCTCTTTAGCGTTCACCTTTTCCCATCTACACTTTAAACCTTATAGTTAAATTCCTTGCGCTCTTCTTATCCCTTCTTTTACTTACTTATGTTTTAATTATTAAAGAAGAGTTTGATTTAGGAAAATGATTGAGTGGTTTAGCTAAGTATTCTTTGTTTTACTTTTGGTGTGGTATGGTCATACTTTCATTCTAAATCAAGTTTGAAATTATAAAGTTATGCAACAATTTATGCGTTACAACTTGTTGGTTTTAACATTATAAAAGTTGAGGTTTCACAGGCTCAAATTTCTAGTTTAAGGAAATTTTTGCTTACATCAAGTAAGTGCATCATGATTTTAAAATGGGTTATGAGTAATCTTATATGATGTGACATCATGTGAATATTGCTTCTAAAATGGGTTATGAGTGATCTTACATGATGTGAAATCTTTAAGTTGAGATTATATGTCTGCATTAATGTATATTGCTTGTAGAACTAATTTAGATGGTTAGATTATGCATTCATAATAAAAAGCACGAACCTTGAAAAAAATTGGTTGTGGTGATTAAATTTTGAGATGTGCAAGTTAAATATGATAAAAATGGGTTATACAATGTTAAATCTTATTCGAATGTGGCTTATTGAAGACTTGTATGCATAATCTACAAGAAAATGATTATTTGGTGTTATTTTAACGCAATCCTATCAAATAGTTAGGGCAAAATGATTGACTGGTTCCTAGAATAGTTGATTGGTTGACCAAACCCATTGATTGGTAAGCCAACACAGACCATGGTCTTGCTCTATTCTTAAACCCATCAACTAGTTAGGTTGAACCGATCGATTGGTATATGAATAGTTAAATTATTTACCTAAACCAATTGACCAATTTAATAAAATGTAGGGTCCAGTTAAATTAAAACAGTTGACCTGTCACCTAAACTAATCGACTAATTGGGCTAAGCTGACTGACTTGCTCAGCTGATTTGTGTGATTTGGTTCTTTTTGGTTTAGTTATGCTTTCAGGCTATGCATGGGGCTATTCTATAATTATTAAGAGGATAAAATATAGAATTTATCATCTTTTAATGAGACAGTGAATGGATTAAATGGATCAAGATTTTTGATATACTCAATGAGTATTATAAACGCTAAATGGGTGACAACTTACGCAATGTGATGGTCTTTGGGAAAAGAGTAATAAAGAAAAGAATGTACTTAAAAAGATATTATGATGGGAATCAATAAAATTGGATAAGGATAAATTGAAAACCTAACACATGGTTAGGAAATGGAATGGCTTAATATGGAAGACACATGCAAATGCCTTGTTTGCTCTATGTATGGGTCTTGTGTGATAACTTAACCTTATGAATAATGTATTAATCACTTAAGGTGAATGATAAATTATTTGTGTATGGGTCAAGGTTATCCTATCCTCATTTAGCTATTGGAGGTTAATCTGCCTTCAGGTATTTATTGGTGCCATCAATCTTTACTTTCGAGGGGTATCCTAGAGATCTCAGTAGCTTACCTACTATAGACACTAATGATGTTCTAAGAAATATCGATACAAAAGGGTCTAGTTATCAAGGTTGTTGGCTTCAGCCTTGACTTATGCCCATATTAGTTCACATTAGCCTTGACAAATTTCTATTTTGGTGATTGGCTTCAGCCTAGACTTGTATCTCCTTGGGTGATTGACTTCAGTTTGGACTTTATATCCCTTAGTTTAGATAGGCTTCCATGGTATGTGAGACTATGGGGTGATGCACCGTCCATCCTTGATGATAAAATTTAAGTGATGAATAAGTGGAAGATAAATAATTGAATACTGATGGGAACAATGGTTTGAATGACTAAAAAGGATAAAAGCTAGAATGAACATTTTAATATTGACTTCAATGAATAGCTGGTTAATAATTGGAATTTTTGACATGATGTTGATGTACATCAATATATGGGTAAGGTAATGGTATAATCTAATCAATACATCAAGTTGGAAAATAAAACCTAGTAGTTATCTGAATTTATCGAGCTAGCATATGTGTGATTATCTATGTTATGATGATATGAAAATAAGCATGATACATGTTGCGTTTCCTAAGTTATGCATGATTGTATATTCTGATGCACTACTACCTTGATGAATATGGAATTATTATGATGTATTTTAAAAATGATAGCCATATTACGATAGAATTTGGATACATTTTTTTCCTAGTTGGAAGGCAACTTGGCATACTTAGTATATAGTGTACCGATGTACCCGTTTGCTCGATCATCTACTCATACGCACGGGAAAAGGTCAATGTGGCAGCTTTTAGGGATGGCTAATAGTGTTCCTACCTCATCTTTTATGTTTTTGGGGATATTTGGAGGATTTAGTACTATCCATGATGAACCATCATTTTTGGGTCCTACTGTAATGTCATATAAATATAGCCTTATATTATCAATTTATGAAACTATCTGTAATTGAATTAGTTGGAGACCATTGAGGTCCTTGATTGTAAAAAATCACTTAAATTTAATTTAAGTTTGCATACTCTATTTTAAATTGGTTTTTTCATTTTAGCCTTGTATCTAATATGGGGTAGGCAGCAAAGGTCTATCCCAAGTAAATGAGGTAAATATATAAAACAAAAAGAACCTGTACAAATACACAGGGCATACCCTGGTGAACCAGACGCTAACATACCTAGCCCTAGAGATCAGAAACCAAAATTACCAAGGTATATAACACTCCTTAGGGTGTCTACAGTTACATCATTTCTACACTCCTCAATTAGACTTGTCAAAAATTAGAGCACTATATACATGTTTCTGAACTTGTACAATGATATTCCTGTGATCAACAACTTTGTTCTAAAAAATTAGAGCATTTCTGCTCCTCCATATGAAATAGACCAGTGCAGCCACTGTGAGGGCTCGAGCTCTCCAAATCTTGTGGTGTCTATGGCAGTTCCTGTGGAGGGTTCTCATTGCACTTGACAGAACTGTGGACCCTCTGGATATACCCAACCAACTTCTTAGAGGGTACCAAATCTTCTTGATTTCATAGCAGTCAAAAAATAGGTGATCATGTGATTCCCTTTCCTACAGGCAGAATGGACATTCTTTAGGCCCCTCCCAAAAAGTAAGCCTGTCTCTAGTATAGAGCCTGTGCTGAAGGGCTAGCCAGAGAAGGAAGGAATGTCTTTTTGTTATGTTCATTAACCAAACTGCCTTGTGGGGTTTCCATTTCAGAGATTTCTCTCGAAAAAACTTATAGGCTAGCTGAGTAGAGACGCCTTTATCAGTCACCCAAGATTTCAGCAGAATATTAGCTTGATCATAATCACCCTGTCCCTGAATCAGAGAGGAGAGTAATTTGCTGATAGTTCTCAAAAAGTGGGAGGTGTCATGCTTAGGGGTGAAAGTCTCCAAACCCTGTGAGTGAAGATAGTGGGTATGAATCCACTTGGTCCAAAGTGTTTCCTTTTCCTCTTGTAAGGCCCAGATGTATTTGGTGAGAAAAGCCAAGTTCCAAGCATGGAGATTTTTGATACCAAGTCCTCCTTCTTCTTTTTTGGGAGGCATAGCTTAGTCCATGCCACAGGAGGAGGTTTACCTTGCCATAGAAAATTTCTACAGAGGGATAAAATTCTCTGGAGCACCATTTTAGGGATAGCAAATATAAACATCCAAAACCCCATAAGCCCTTACGCTATAGAGTTTATGATTTCCAGCCTGCCTGCAAAGGATAGTGAGCTAGCCCTCCACATTTTCAATTGATCACACAGAGAGTTAATGAGTTGCTCATAATCCATTGCTCTTAATTTGTAGGGGTTCAGGGGCACACCCAGATATCTGAAAGGAAAAGTTCCTTTAGGCATGCCTGTCAAGGAGAGGAGCTCAGCTTGAATATGGAGATTGACCCCAGCCATAAATAGATGGGACTTTAGAGGGTTAACAGTGAGCCTAGAGCATTTACTGAAGATCTCCAGCCCCTGGGATAGGATCTTGACTGAGGGGATGTCACCTTTGTAGAAAAGAATTAAGTCATCAGCAAAAGCAAGGTAAGTGAGCCCAATCTTTTCACATTTAGAGTGAAAAGAGAAGCTTTGATCTCTGGAGAGTTGCTTCAGCAGTCTGCTAAAATACTCCATGCACAGCACAAAAAGATGATCATGGAGTAACTTGTGGTAGTAACACATTCCATGATCATGGAGGTGAACTCATGGGGGAACTTAAAGGCCTGCAAAATCTGTTCCAGGAAGCTCCAGGAGAGAGTGTCATAAGCCTTTCTGATATCGATTTTAATCATACACTTAGGGGAGGTTCTTTTTCTTTTATATTCTTTCAAAAGCTCCAGGAAGCAAAGGTCTATCCTTTGTTATGTATGGTGGTAATACCTTTTTTTCCTAAAGGTATTTTCTACTTCTACATTGTTTTAAATAAATTTTTTTGTAGTAACAAAAAGGGGGGTAGCAATCAGTTTGTAGATAATGTGAAGTACTAAATAACAACTTAGTTCCTAACATGTGTCATCATGTATTCCAAAAGTAGCTATGAAACATTCCATCTCTATCTGAAATAATACTTTTAGGGACGACATATAGTTTCACAATTTCTTAGAAATTCAATTTAGCAACATGCTTAGCATCATTAAATTTATTTTATGGAATAAAATAAGCCATTTAAGAATATCTATCTATCATAATCATAATAAAATCTTTACCTCTAAACTATCTCCTTCCCATGGTTAACTCAGCATAGTTAATTGTGTATATAAACCATTGTGAAAAAAAAAACTTTTTTCCCTTTACAAGTAACATATCCATTTACTGTAAGTTGTACACCTTTAATCATTTGTGGCTAATATAAATTCTCTTATAATATTTCTATTATCATTGGAGTACCATAATTTCCTATAGCTCCTTCATGTACCTCTTTAATAAGTAAATCTATTATACTTGATCTTGGTAAGCATAGTTTATTAAGTTTAAATAAATTCCATTTTTTAATGTATAATTTGAATCTTTACATGCTTGATATTCATCCCTAAAATCTTCATCTTTAAGTTATACTTCTATTAACATTTAAAAACCTAGAAATTTAGCATCTAATATTACAAACAATATAGAACTTTGAGAAAGAGTATTGATTACTACATTTTCTTTTCCATCAAAGTGTTTAACTAAGAAAATAAAGGATTGTAAGAATTTTATCCTCTTTTCATGTCTACGACTAATTTTATTTTGACCATTTGAATATTTCAAACTCTCATGATTAGAATTTAATACAAAGTTTTTAGGCCTCAAATAATGACTTCATGCATCTTAACTACGTATGATGGCAAAGAATTCCTTACCATATGTCGAATACTTAAATTTAGCTCCATTTAATTTTTTTCTAAAGTATGTAATAGGTGGTGTGTACTCAGTTCAAAAATTCTTGATAGGGTAATGAATAAATGTAGTATAACACAATCGTGCAAGTATATACAATCAATCCAAGTAATAAAGTGATGAGTGAGTATCGTTCCCTCAAAGAATCTAATGAAATGCACCTTAGTAAAGTTAATTTTACTACATAATTAACTATATTATGAAATATTGGTAGGGAGATAATGAAAATGTAACGAAGTAAATGAACAGTAAGAGTTTGCTAATATCAACAATGGATAGATAAAAATGAAATCTGAAGATAGAGTCATTAGAGAGAGATTACTTAACACCAAATGCATGCACCCTATGATAATTCATAACCTATCAAGATCAAGAGATATTAATCCTTTTACAATAACCAAATTTCAATCAATGTTGAAATAAACTCAAAGGTCATCTCATCCATTGTGCATAGACTATGGTAATGTCACATAAAGAATTTTAGAGGATTAATAGCAAGATCATGTCACCTTCAGTGATAACCCTATCATCATTAGCCATCATCAATTCTATTCACCATAATAGTTGATACATAATTCATATAAGTTCCAAATGCAACCAACATTCAACCCACCATGAAATGAATACATAGCAAAATGTAGTATCATATAAACTAAACAAGAGTACAATGTCACATATTATAGCAAAAATTATGACTCGATCTTTTCTCCAACCAGGGAGCCTAGAAAAAGCTAAATCTCCTCAACCATGGTTATCTAACCCCTATCTACGTTCATCTCTCCCTCTTATTTTTCCTCCCTTAGTATAGCTCGTTGACACACTTAACCTTCTTCCCTTTTCTCTTCTAGTCTCTCATTATTATTTTCTTCTGTCCTCCTCCTTTCTTCTTGATCTAGTGGGTATTTATAGGGTGCAAAATGTGCTAGTTGAGACAAGTGTCATTTAGTGCTATATTAGGTAGAGACACCCTACGTTCGATAGCTATGCCCTAAAGTGGTCACCTAGTGAATACTACCAAATCCAAATATTTGGTTATTCTTCTTTTTATTGGTGCTATAACACCTTGATGGTGACATGGGTAGCTAATTTAGTGGGGTAGAAATTTTGTAGTCATCGTAGGGTAAGAATGTTTTTCGACACCGTAGAGTTACAACTGCCCCTACACATGCTTTGCTACCAGGTGAGTAATGGCATTAAGTCTGTGAGTTTACTTGAGAGTGCAAGTTCTATCATTTAATAGAATATTAAGGCTCTTTTCAGATTAAATTCAAGTGATCAATGCAAAAGCTCAAAAGGTGGAAAATGTTTTAGGGAACACACCCTACTACTTCCTCATGTGGAAAAAATCATACATATAATGATATTCGTAGGGTCCTTTAATATGCACAAATCATCTCATATCAATTCTCTCAAACTTAAGACGTTACACATCTCGAGCAACTATATGAAAACACTAATGGATACCTATAGGTATTATAGAAATAATGAAGTAATTATTGGCCTTCAATCATATTGCCCATAAAGTTTACACTTTGAAAATATACTTCATATATACGATATATATGAAAAGGGTTAGACTTGTGTGTGTGTGGAAGGAAATTATCAAGGTTTCTCTTCATATCTCCCTACTAGACCTTAAAGGATCCTTAAGGGAGTTGTGCATCTAGAAATAATTCTCTAGATCATATTTGCTGGCTTTCTCATCTTGTAAAGTTTTTTTTTTGAATTAATGAAGAAATAGGGATTCCTCAGATTGTCAGAATCTTTTAAGACAAGTGTAAATCTATGGTTATTAGATAAGCACCCCCAGTTAATCCACTCTAACACCTATTCTAAATGTGTTTGATCAAGCTTATGACCCTATTATACTATTTGACACAAGTGCACACATGGTTCTCATGCAAGTACCCATGGTTACTAGGTATTTTAGGTAGTGAAGCTCCCTTTTCTACTATCATTACTATGCCTTTTTCTCAAAACTAGATAGAATCTTATTTGTAAAGGTTATTTCCTCCAGACTTATTTAATTACCACATAAGTAGGATAGTTATTGCAGGCTTCCTAAAAATTTATGTTCAAAATATCATAGTTACATAATCTCTCACCTATGTGTGAGGTCTAATGGAAGCTTCATGAAGATAGTCCTAATTTACTTGTGCTTGTGAAATCTAAATGATGATATAGTATTAACAAATTCAATATATATAAGTTAACAAAAATAGTTATCTATAAGGAAATATTTTTCCTAGCAGCTAAACATATCTCATAAGGCCTCATCAAATTAGCTTGATTATTTCCTAGTTATGGCATTGGGCTCACATATTTGTACATTAAATCTCAATGATATACATAAGTACCATTTTGAAGGGTGGTTCATTAGTTTGAAACTTAATTCAGTAAGGTGAGTAGTAAGGCTACCTTATTCGCTAAGTTGATCATAACATTCATCCTAGAAATGTAAAAATGGAAAGATCTATGTAGATATAAATATCATTAGGGGAAATGTCTTACTACTACATTAATGATAAAAACACTAGATAAACAAAAATTATTAAATAATGATACTATGATATACCTCTCGGAAAAAATGTGACAGTGTCTTCACAGTTAGAGCAAATGGGTTGGCCAAACAATAACAAACAAGCTTAATAGCCAGGATCTTAAGCAAGAAAATAAAAAAAATGAAGAGAACAACAGTTAACAACTAGCTTTGCTACATCCATAACAACAATCAAACAGACATAGACAAGGATGACAATGGGGACAACCCTATAGTGGGAAAAACAGTGGCGGAAAGGCATCCTACTAGTAATTCTTCCTTCTCAGAAACTTCTAGTATCATGTTTGTTTTTAGGGTTTCAACCTAGGGATTAATCGTTCCATCCTTCTTAATATTAGCAACTTGCATCACCCTATCACTTTGTCTGATACTTGCAAACTTGCCTAAAAACATACAATCCACCTACTCTTTTTAGCTACCCTTTCTTTCATCCACCAAGGGAACAATTGATATAGTGATCCCTGGTTTGACATCCTTAATTCCTGAATCCAACAACCCAACATATTCTAATGCCCTCATGAGCTTAATGACTAAAGTAACGGCCTCCTCCTACCCTCTCATGAGGATTTATATGTATTACTTTACTATATGTAAAAGTATCTCTAAGCTTACTAGATTTCGTTCTAGGATTGGAGGTGGTGTTTTGGCCTTAGGAGCTAAACAAGGTGAGTCAACGAACCGATCGATGGCTAATTTGTTGACAGAATTAGGGATGGTAAATTTTTCTTCATTTGGTGTGAGGGGGAACCTCTACATAGCACAAAAGCTAGCAACTAAGGTAGGGTGCATAATAGGACCTTGAGGCTTTGTCACCACCAGCTCTAAGTGGTCCTCTATAATTTATCTGACATCAATGGTCTTTTGAGTGAGAACAAAATAAAGTAGAACCATGCGATCAAAAGTGATAAAATAGTCATGTGTGGTGGTCGCAATGGTGAGCACCATTTCTAGTTACTCACCACTTTATTCCCAGCATTATAAGGGTGGAAAGTATGTCTATTGCTCATTTATTGGTAAGATTGTATATCAATTCTATGTAGTTGTCAATGTTGAAAGAGGGGGCCCATAGCGGTTATTGATTATGGTAGAGAGGTAGGATATCAACTTTCCATGGACAAAAATAGTTCTTATCTTTCTTTCCATGTTTAAATTATAGTAAAATTCTAGCACTACTAAAGGGGAAAAATCAGGGGGATGTTGATAAAAAGTGGCCAAGTAGTGGTGGATGATGGGGTTAATAAGATATTGGGGTAGTTTAGAGAGAGTGAAACACTCCTGAGCATTGTCAAACTAGAAAATTGTTAGAGAGTTGGAGGTTCTTTATAGGTTATTTGTGGGAGGAGCAAATGGATGGGTTTCCTCATCATCTCTAGTGGATCAGAAATAAATAGACGATACATAGAGAGTGGCCACCTTTTTGAGGAAGTAAGGTTTCTTCTACATTAAAGGCTTTTAGCTATGACCTTTACGGCTGAATGATTTGATCTGGATAGTTTTTGGACTTCCATATAGGAATTTTTAGCTTCATAAGGTTTTTCTCAGTGGCCATTGAATTTAAAGGTCCATTTAGTTCTCTGATCTTTGAGATCCACAACTCCATAGGGATACACGTTGTCAACTTTATAGGGTCTAGAGCATCTTGATTTTAATTTCCTAGGGAATAACTTCAGCCGAGAATTGTAGAGCAACACCAACTTCCTGGCTGTATGATAACTTGAAAAAGACCTAAGAAAGAGAAGGTAAATCTAAAATCAAATCCTTTGATAAGCTTAAGAAATATTTGAGAAATAAATTTGTACCTAAAGAGTAATAGAATGATAATTACATTATATTCACCGCTCTTAGGCAAAGACTTCTATTAGGGAATTTGAGGGATTAGCACTTTTATGTGATATCCATGGGAAAATGGAAAAAAATGTGTGCTAGATTCAAGGTGGCCTTAACATGATGATTCGAGACAAAGTTGTGACTTGCTTATATGATTCTCTTGATGACATAATTAAGCTATTTTGATATTTAAAAGACAATAAAGTTTGCTAAGCTACCTATAAAATAAAGTAATTTTTCTACAAAGTAATACTCAAGTGCATAAACTACAATGTATGGGACAAGTACCTCAAGCACAAAATGTTTTGATTAGAAATAAGAATTTAACAAAGAGGAGAAAGTCAAGGCCACCATCAATGAGGTCTCTGCAAAGGAATGTTTTAAATTCCAAGGATATGGACACTTTGCTGTAGAACTCCCCAATCAAAGAGTGTTATCCATACAAGAGATTAAAGCTATGGAAACTTATGATGAAGATCCCTAATTCAAGCCAAATGAAGTAATTTCAAGTGAGTCCAATATAAATTAAATTCTTGTTATGTGTTGCAAAGAGTTCTTCAAATTCAAGCTAATGAGAAACCTAATCAAAATGAGAAGATATTTAAGGATAAACAAAGATTGGGAGACTCAATTTATCCATGTATCATGTACAAATGTATCTAATAAGAGGATGGTGTTAGAGTTGGGATTAGAGATAACACTACATTAGAATCCTTATTCCCTTCGATGGATTGACAAGTAGAAAGTAATTATGGTAACAAAAAAGACCTTAATCTCATCTCAAATTGGTAATGATCATGATGATGTGCCATGTTAGTTTTTGCTTATGGATGCATGTGAAATTTTATTAGATAGACTATAATACCCCCAAAATTTACTACTGAAAAATTTCAGTTAATGAAAACATTTAATAGAAGTGAAATAACAAAATTATAAATTCTAGGGATATTATTGCCACACTTAGTACCAGACTAGTTTGCTCCTACCATTCTATTACCATGTGCTAAGGTTGAATAAGATTAACATCAAACATAAGGCGATAATTAAAACGAACATTCATAAAAGAACTGAATCGTTCCTCGTATAGAAAATTAGAGTACGGTTAAAAAAAAAGAGTTACAACCTAGAAGTACGGATTTAAAGTTCCTAGTGACAGAAAACATTATACAATAGAAAAATGAAATGGAAGATAGAATCTGACCAGATCATTCTCAATCCCCAGGCTAGGTCCAGGCATAACTCTCAGCTCTGCCAGATGCCTCATAAGTGTCATAGGCATCAAAAATATCATCACCAACCTACATAAACTTAGTTGGGTCCTCTGCTCGTGGGAATGAGAAACACCTATGAAATTGGTGGTTAGTATGCTACGTACTGATCAATGTAAACATGCACTATGGCCAACACATAAGGGCATATAAGAAAAGCACGATAATATGGTAGCATACAATCTTTCAGATAAATAAAGGCCAAGCTATAGTCTGGATAAACTGATTATTTAAACCTGATCAGTACTCATTTCACACCATACTTTTTATCGATCCATGTGAGTATGAGAACCCTACTATTATAGCCGGTGGATCGGTCACATACAGGTTAGAACGCACCTGACCACTATTATATGCTGGTGGATCGATCTCCAAGGCAAGATGCTCCTAGCTACTATTATGTCGGTGGATTGGTCCCGCCCTGAATCTTATGGTGTTCCACTGTAAGTACTTAGTGCCTTTTATATGTCTTATCAAACATAAGGTTTGGTTTATTGAGCTAGGGATCCCCCACTATTATAGTCGGTGTATCAATCACTTACAAGACAGAACGCATCTGATCGCTATTATGTAGGTGGATTGATCTGGGTTGTGCTCAATAATCTTCCACTTTGAATGATTAGTGTCTTACTGTGTCTTATTCAATAGATTTCACCCTAGACATGCACGAATAACTCCATCTATGCTTATCCTCCTATATCTTGAGACTTCTGCACCTCCTAACTCACCCCAACATCCTTTCTTTATTCCAATACTCACACTCGAGGCCTAACTCCTAGGTGTGAGGGTCAAGGCCCACTACCTAACACCACTAAGCCCATTCACAGTCTTCCCTAGGGTTTTCTCTAAAAAACCCTAATTTAGGCCTATGTGGCCTATCCTCCTTTACCTTACGTCACCATATTGTTTTAACACCCCACACATCATAACCCGTAGATTCAACCCTCATCATCTCACTTTACTCCCCCAAACACATGTGTGACACAAAACCCAAGGTGACCACACAAAATTCGAGCTTGTGATGCCAAACCCTAGCATCCTCCTTTCCACATGTCACCCCTCTAGTCCTCACCGTCCACTCTTACTTTCCCATGATACCCATGCTCACTTTCACACATGATAATCCTCCATCTTTATCTCATGCTCCACTCATCTTCATTTATTTTTCCTTTTTACTACCTTCTAAGATTAGGGCTTCCTCCCAAACCCTAGCACGGTCTTATATGCACCCTTATACTGTCCTACGTACTATTTTTCACCCAAAGCCTCCAATGACCCAAACAACTGTTCCATTACCTTCCTCACACCCTAAGGCAATTTTTCATATGTATAGTTCACCTCCATGCATACCCTATCCATCACATGCAAACCCTAAAAGTTTTTATGCAAAACCCTAAAATTCCCATGCAAAACCCTAGATTCTCCCTTGCAAACCCTAGATCCTCCCATACAAAGTTCATCCACTTTATTTTGCTTAAATTCCCCTTTTATTCTTCTTCTCATGGATCATGGGATGTTTAGGTCAATCCCACATTCCTTGGTCAACATACTTCCCCTTGGTCCACTTACTTCTCCATTTTTCTTTTTCATCCTTCCACCCCATATAACTATATTAATTATTCTAGCATGCATGTCCTAAAAGGGCCATATCACATCACATTATAATTCACAGCATAAACATATTGTACACATGCCACAACGGAACACAAGAGCATACCTCAACTCTAGGCTCCACTACACATAAAATAATTTTAACAATAGCACAAGATACATAACATATCATTATATATGCCATCCAAGGCATATATGACACATAGCACACATAAGGCCTTAGCTATACCCTTACCCAGCTTATCACTGATGTTGGAGCACACTCCTACACCACCTTAGAGTTGTGATTAGTTTCACCTATAAAAGGGAAAACTAAGGATTAGTTTTCTTATTACCAAAAATACTATTATATCCTATTTTATTCTAACATTAGCGTTACTATTATTAAAGGAAACTTTACAAGTGAAAAATAGGGTTTTTATCCTCAAGTTAGCCTACTAGATTATTACTAGTCAAATAGATTCATGTTAATATTTATAGCCATATTTATATTATTAAATCTAGTAGCTTTATTTCTTCTAATAATAGTACTAACACTAGTTATAGCAGAAATTGTGATATTAATAATAATAGTAATACTAATACTCCTATTAATAGAAACCTTAGTATTTTTAAGGCTAAGGCTAATAATAGGGTTATGGATAAAATAATAATATAATAATAGTAATACTAACAAAATACTAATATTTCTAAGGGTAATAATAATAATAATAATAATATTATTATTATTATTATTATTATTATTATTATTATAGTAACAATGTTAATAATAAAGGCACTAGGAATAATATTAGCAATATTCGAATAATAAATAATAAAAATATTAGGTTTGAGTATTCTTCTTTTATAGCAACAAAATGATAATATGCCAAATCTAGTATAAATAAGAATAATATTAATAATAATAATAATAATAATAATAGTAAAATAGGGTTTCGAACCCTTAATAATAATAAGATTAGTATTCTGAGGCTATAAATAATAATAATAATAATATTAGGATTAATATTATAATAAAAATAAAAGGAATAAAGTTTGCATAAATAGGACTTAGTGGTTTAGAGGGGTTAGGGTACCACCTAGGGTTGGTGGTGACTGACGGCACCGGCGCCGGCGCCGGCTGGGGGGACGAGGGAGAAAAGGGGAATAGTTGAGTGTTGGGAATATGAGAGACAAAGTGAGGGTGGAAGTTGAGGTGGTGGTGGATGCCTAGGTGGAGAGGGGTGGAATGAAGGTGGCGGTGCAGCCAAAGGTGGCAGCACACAACAGCGGGTGTGGTGGCCGAAGTTGGTGGAGGGAGGAGAAAGGAGGAGGAGATGGAGGCAGCGAGAGAGGGAGGTATTTGGAGGTAGAGGAAGTTCTCCGGGTTGGTTTGGAGCGTAGAGAGGGTGTTGGTTCTAACAGGATTGGTGGTGGACGATGGTGCAAAGGACGGTGGGGGTTGATGAGGGGTTGATCAGGAGGGGAACTTCTCATGGTTAGGGTGGCAGGTGGAGGGCAAATACAGGGAGGAGGGAGTTGCAGTTTGGTAGATGGTGATGCAAGGGTAGTTCTATTGGTGGCTCGAGGGGTGGCGTTGGGTTGTAGAGACGGGCGGTCATCCGATCCGGCGGTGGCTCAAAGGAAGGGATTTTCTAGGTTGTGAAAAGAATCCAAATTCGGCGTTATTTATGGGGTATAAATATAGGCTAATTAGAGGGGAAAATGACAGATTGAAGAGGAAAAAAGGGGGGTGTAGGTGTCAGGCACACCAACCGATGGTTATAGAAGGCGAGTGTCTGCCATGGCAAGGGCAGTTAAGTCGAGGGGCGAGGCGAAAAGAAAGGGCACGTCACTCGTGAGAGGAGAGGAGGTTGGTTGGGTCAAAATGGGGAAAGAAAACAACAGGTGAGAGGGGGAAAGGACGACGTGCGGTGGTAGTCGGCGAAAAATGGGACTATAGGGTCGATGTTGCTGGTCGTGCATTGTAGGAGGAAGAAAAAGGTTGGACTGGGCAGTCAGGGAAGAAAAGAAAGAAAAAAAAGGGGAGGGGGAGCTATCGGTCGGCTGGGGAAAAAAGGAAGAGGGACGTAGGCCTTGGGCTGTGTGGGATGAGAAAAGAAGGGGACATTGGGTTGTGTGGGCTGGCCCAATCTAGGGGAAGAAGGAGAAAAGGAAAGGGAGAAAGGAGGGAAAAGAAAGAAAAGGAAAAAGAAGGAGAAAAAAAAGGAAAGGGAAAAGGGAAAGCAATGGCTTGGTTAGATGTTTATGATATGTTAAGATTCTTCATTACTCACAATAACAATAATATATATAAAATAATAATAATAATAATAATTAATTTCTCTTTTAGGTTAATATGGGATACTTTAAACAATTATTTTCTAAATTTCATTTTACATAGCAAAAAATTCCCTAATTTTTCCTAATTAAATTATTTATTATTTTCTTCTTGATTTATCTTAAATAATTCTCTTTTATTTTAATAAAAAAAATTGAATTTATTTCCCTAATAAATCCTTATTTTCTCAATCCTTTAAATTAGGGTTTTAGAGTATTTCATAGACCATCTCAATATGATAGATGTGCAATTCATAATGGCATTATAATTCATTATCTTGTTGAAGAGATAAGAAAAGGTGGAAACTTAAACCTTCTAAGTGTGATAATGATAGAATAATCAAAATGAAAAAAGATCTTATTTTTACAAAAAAAAAGGCTATGATAAAATGTAATAAAAAAATGGTAGTTATTATGCTTTAAATATAAAATAATCCCTAAAAGAAGAGAAAATGAAAGTGATACTTGATTAAATTTGAATATTGATGAATACAAAGATGTATTTCTTAATGAATTACAACATAGGTTACTAACTAAAAGAGATATAGAATATGCTATAGACTTAGTGCATGGTATATCTTTACCTAATTATCCTACCCATAGATGTAATCCAGAAGAGGCTGAGGAATTACCAAGACAAGTGCAAGAGCACACAAGAAAGGGATATGTGAGAAAGAGTATGAGTATGTGTTATGTACCGGCATTACTTGTTCCCAAAATGGATGGTACGTAGCATATGCATATTGACTCGAGAGCATTGAAGAATCTAACTATCACATATGAATTTCCTATACCTTGATTAGATGACATATTAAATGAATTATGTGGAGCCCAAGTATTCTCTAAAATTGATCTAAGGAGTGGGCATCATCAAATGAGAATAAGAGAAGGGGATGAATGGAAAATTGCTTTCAAAATGAAAAGTATCTTTATGAATGGACACTGATGCCATTTTGATTCTGTAATGTGCCCAAATTTTTTATGAGACTAATGAATGAAGTTCTTCATCCTCATCTTGGAAAATTAAATTTGGTATACTTAGATGATATACTTGGGCATAGTAACAATGAGCATGAATATCTTATTCATTTGAGGTGTTTATTTAATTAGGTAAGGGAATCTAAACTGTAACACCCCAAAATTTATTTATTTTTTTACAAAACAAAAACTCTAAATTTAAAACCCGTAAATTCTGGGGATGTTACCGCTACACTTAGTGCTACACCGGTTCACTCCTACAGTTCTAGTACTGAGTGGTAAGGCTAAGAAAATATTTTCATCAACTCATATCAATACATTAACCAAGGTTCATAAATGCACAAATCAGAGTACACAAGAATCTTTACATAATCCGAAGTACGAAAATAAAGCTCCAAGAAGAGAAATAATGTTTACAATCATTAAAGTTGCTTAAGAAAACCCAATACATAGAAAAGATGGTGAAAAGGAATAATAATATTATCGAAAAGAAACCGGCCATGCAGCTCCAATATTCAAACCAACCCAGACCATCACTCGGCCCTTCCCATGGACATGTATAGCATCAAAGAAAACATCTCCTACCTACCACTCATCAGATGGACCTCCTACTCGTGGGAATGAGCACCACCCATAATAAGGGTGATCAATACGCTACCTACTAAGCAAGGTAACCGGTACACTAAGGCCAACACATAAAATCACATAAACCACGCAAGAAAATAAAGAGAGTATATAGTCCATCATAATAATATAATATCGTACAACCATTCAGGTAATGATATAAAGGCCCATTTATAGTCCAGATTAATTAATTATAATCTCTTTTCGATATTCATTTCACACCATGCTTTTTATCAATCCATGCGAGTATAGGAACCTCCTACTATTTTAGTCGGTGACTCGGTCACTTATAGGGCATCATGCCCTAAGAACTATTATAGCCGGTTGATTGATCACGTATAGGGTAAAACCCTAACCGCTATTTCTTACCGGTGGATCGGTTAAGTTCCTGCTCGTATAGTGTTCTGCTGTAAGTAATTAGTATCTTTTATGTGCCTTAGCAAAAATCTGGTTTGTTTTTATTGAGCTTAGGATCCTCCACTATTATAGTCGGTGGGCCGATCACATATAGGGCATCCTGCTCTAACCACTATTAATCGTCGGTGGATCGGTCACTTATAGGGTAAAACCCTAACTACTATTTGTTATCGGTTGATCGGCTGGCCCCAGCTCAATAATCTTCCACTTTACATAATTAATGTCTTAAGTATCTTATTCAAAAGCTTTCACCTAGACATCCATGACTAACTTCTATTGTTCTTATCCTCCAAAAGTCTCGTCCCACATTATGAGACTCAAACACTCCTTAACTTGACCTTACATCCTCCCTCCTTATTTTAACTCACATTAGAACCCATATCCCATATATGTGGGTTATGGCCTACTTTTATTCACTTCCAAGTACACACGTAACCACACTTTACGGTTTTCTCCATAAAACCCTAATTTAAGTCTACATGACCCATCTTACTCCACTTCTCACCACACAAGACATTTTAACACCCCATTTTTCTCAACCCATACATCCATATTCATCATCATACTTTATTCACCAAGTACACACATGTTACCACCGAAACCTAGTAAGACATATCAAGCCCTAGTTAACCACACATACCCTAGGTAACCACTCCAAACCCTAGTTATCCACAACCAATCATAGTTAACCACTCCAAACCTTAGCTAACCACAAAAAACCATAATTAACCACTCCAAACCCTAGTTAATCACAATAAACCATAATTATCCACTCCAAACCCTAGTTAATCACAACAACCTATAGTTAATTACTCCAAATCCTAACTCAGTCTCCTCCATACCCTTATAATGTCCTACGTACTATTTTTCACCCTAAGTGTTCAAAACCCCATACGAAACTTCTAATACTTTCCTTACACCCCATATCAACTTTCCATACGTAAATCTTTCTCTCATGCAAACTTTATATCCCCCATGCAAATGTTCAAAATTTTTCATGCAAAACCTTATTCTCACACGTGAAATTCTAAATTCCCATGCAAACCCTAAATTCCACCATTCATCTTTAGATTCCACCATGCATGGTCATATAACACACAAACCTACCCCACATTAATCCACTCCTATCATCATATTACAAAACCTATCATGCATGTCTTATGGGCCACACCATATCACAATAAAAACACAACTCATACACATAATACACATACCATAACTTATTACATGAACTTACCTCAACCCCACATCTTGCTACATATATGGTAGTTATACAAATACACATAAAATACAGTATATTTCATATCATATGGCATGCTTGACATATAAAACACACAATACACAAACGGCCTTGGTTACCCCTTACCTAAATCGACACGGCCTTGGAGCACATTCCTACGACTCCTTAGGGCTTTGACTAGTCTCACTTATGTGAGGGGAAAGCTAAAGATTAAATTCCCTCCTACCAAAAATACTATCATTTCTTAATTTATTCTAAGACTAGGTTTTTGATAAAATAATAACAATAATAATAAAAACGGCATAACCCAAAACAAAGTGAAATAAGGGCTTCAACCCCTTTACCAAAATAATAATAATAATGATAATAATAATAATAATACAAATAATAATAATAATAGAAATAGAAATAAAATTAATGATAAAAACCATAATAATATTGAAAAATAATAAAAATTATAATGGTAATAATATTACTAAAAATACTAATAATAATATTAATATGATTCAAAACGGATGGCGATAAGGGCTTCAACCCTTCACCAAAATAATACTAATAATATCAATAGGACATTACTAATAAAATAGTCATAATAATAGTAATGAAATAATAATAGAAATTACAAAATAATAATAATAATAATAATAATAATAATAATAATAATAATAAAATAACCTAAACTGAGAGTAACATAAAGTAGGGTTTTCGACCCTACTCCAAAATAGTTAAAGTACCATTAATAATAATAATAATAATAATAATAATAATAATAATAATAATGATGATGATGATGATGATGATACTTAATACTAATAATAATAATAATAATAATAGTATTTGAATAATAAGCTAAAATTGAAATAAATAAAATAAACTTAATTAAATAGGGAAAAAGGGTTGAGAGGGTTTAGGGTTCCACCATAGGCTGGTGGTAACAGGCGGTAGTGGCCGGAAAAAGAGAATATAAGGGGAAACATTGAGGGGTGGGAAGAAGATAGTGGGGAGGAGGTGGAAATAAGGTTGATTATGGTTATTTAGAATGAGAGGAACATAATGAGGGTGGCGACGTAGCCAAAGGTTGTGGCTCACGGCGGCGTGGTGGTGGCCGAATGGGGATGAAGAAGAGAAAGAGAGGAGGAGAGGGAGGAAGAGGAAAAGAAAGGTAGGGGAAGGTAGAGGGTGGTCTATAGAACAGATTGGGAGGTAAATGAGGCAATGGCAGTGGTGGTAGTGGTGGTGGACGGTGGCGGGATGGGTGGTAGGGGCAGATAATAGGTTGATTGAGAAGGGAACTTTACATGGGTTGGGTGGCTGATGTAGGAAAAATTGAGGGAGAAAGGAGGCGTAGTTAGTTAGAGGGAGGTGTAGGGAAGACTTAGGTAGGTAGATCAAGTGGCGTAGTTGGCCGACGGTGGCGGAAAGGGCATTTGAAGTTGTGGCGGTACACAAAGGGAGAAGGTATGGGTAATAAATCAAAAGTTCAATACAATGTAGCTTATGGGGTATTTATAGAATTATGGAGGGGGATAAGGTAAAAGAGGAGTGCCGGGAAAATAGAGTCGGGGGAAGATGGCATCAGTTAGTGACAATTGGTTGGCAAAATTCAAAACGGACTGGGGTGGTTGTGCAGGCCAGGGAGGAGGGAAAATTGCACTAGAATAGGGGAGGGTTGGTTGGGTCGATATGGTTGTTGAATCAGTGAGGGGGGGAGGGGAAAGTGGCCGGTCAAATTGGGCATGGCCTGCGGCGTCAATCTTGGGACATTCGGCGATGGAGTTGTAAGCGCAAAGGGAAGGGACAAAAGGCAGAAAAGGAAGAAAAAGGTGGGGGCTGGACCGGCCGACTGGGGATAAGAAAGGAAGGAAAGGAAGACCGAACTGGGCGACGGGTAAAAGTTTTTTAAATCAAATGTTGTGTATGAGAGAAAAAGAAGAAAGGTGCAGTGTGACATTCTAGGTCACCGAAGGAAGAAGGAAAAGAAGAGAAACAGGTCTTCGGTTCTGAAACAAGCCCAGTTAAGAAATAAGAGGGAAGAGAAAAGGAAAAAGGAAGAAAAGAAAGAAAAGAAAGAAAAAAAGGAAAAGGAAAAAAGAGAAAAACAAAAATGGTGGGTGGGGTTATTTAGATTATTTTTGAAGCTTGGGATACTAAAAAATAATAATATTTAATTTTCCTTTTTAGGCTAATTTAGGGTTTTTTAAAGATTTTTCATAAATTATACTTTCATTAGCAAATCACTCTAATTTTCTCCAATTAAATTATTTATAACATTTCTATTAATTTGGCCCTATTTATTCCCTTTTAGTTAAATAAAATAATTTATTTAATTAATTTCCAAAATAAAATCCTTAATTAGCTAAAATATCCAAATTTCTTCCTAATTAAGATATTTATAAATTTCTTTCTTGATTTTCCCTAATTAATTCCCTTTTATTTAAAAAAAAATTATATAATTAATTTCCCTAATAAAATCTTATTTAACTATAATTCTTAAAATTAGATTTTTTTGGGCATTTTATAAACTCTATGGAAAATGGAAAATTTGATTTTATTCTTTTGAGTATTGTTTTTCATAGTTATATTGTAAGTAGAGATGGCATGATAGTGGATCAAACAAAGATTCAAGCTATTAAAGATTGGCATACAACCACAGGTATTCATGATTCGCGTAGATTTGATTGGCTAGGATGTTTTTAAAAATATTCATCAAGGACTTCTCAACAGTTGTCATAACAATTACACATCTATTCAAGAAAGGTGAATTCAAATTAGGAGAGGATGCAAATAAATCCTTTGAGACTCTAAAAGATAAGGTATTTAATGCACTAGTATTATATTTACCTTAGTTTAATAAATTATATGATTTTACATGTGATGCTAGTGGGGTTGCGATAGGAGGTGTACTCTCATAAAAAAAAAGTTCATTACATTTTTGAGTGAGGAATAAAATTTTGTCAAATTAAATTATTCCATGTATGATAAGGAGTTCTATGCCATCATAAGAATCTTAGAAACATGGAGTCATTATTTGAGACCTAAATCATTTTTTTTTGTATTCGGATCATAAATGTCTAAAATATTTGCATAGGAAAAAATTTAATCCTAGGAATGCAAAATGGGTTAGTTTCTTACAATTCTTCATATTTTCTGTCAAACATTTTGATGGTAAAGAAAATGTGTTAGCAGATGCATTATCAAGAACATCTTTGATACTTGTTTTGTTGGATGCTAAATTATTAGGCTTTAAAATGTTCAAGGAATTATATGAAAAAGATTAAGATTTCTTTGAGATTTATGATGTATGTAAAAAGAATTATAGTCATGGTAATTATGTGCTTCAAGATAACTTTATTTTATAACTTAATAAGTTGTGTATGCCTCAACTAGTATGTGTGATTTACTTATAAAATAATAGGAGATTTGTGACTTGTCAAAAGAGTAAAATTGATTCCATAAAGGTTTATATACTCCGTTACCTATTCTTAATCAACTTTGGGAAAGGGTTACTATGAATTTAATTCTATGTTTACTGAGGACACAAAGGAGTAAAGATTCTATTATAGTAGTGGTTGAAAAGTTTTTTAAAATGGCATAGTTTATTCATAAAAAAATGGATGATACAACTTAGGTGGCAGATTATATTTCAAGGGAATAGTAAGGTGATATGGTATTTCGAAAATTATAGTGTTGGACAAAAATGTAAAATTTTTGAGTTACTTTTGGAAGATACTTTGGCGTATGTCAGGTATTAAATTGTTGTTTAGTACATCTCATCATTCATAGATCAATGGTCAAACAAAAGTGACTAATAGAATCTTGGGAACTTTACTATGATGATTAGTTAGTAAGAGTATAAAGGATTGGATATGAAACTTGAACATGCAAGATTTGCATATAATAAGAGTACTTATAGTGCAACTCAATCGAGTCTATTTGAAGATGTTTATGGAGTTAATCTTTATTTACCTATTGATAAGCTGACATTGAAGAAAGGTGATATTAATAACAATAATACTAAAGATTGAGTTAAGTTCTTTAAGAAACTTCGTGACCAAATTAAGAACAACATTGAGAAATATAATGCTAAATACCAAACATAAAAAGAAGAAAAAAATTCTAATTACACAAGTGTCTTCATAAAAAAAAATAGTTTGGTTACACTTAAGAAAAGAAAGATTTCCTAACTTAAGGAAAAATAAACTAAGGCCAAGAGTGGATGAACCATTTAATATCATCAAAAATATTGGGAGTAATTCCCATGAATTTAAATAACCCGAATCTTTTGTGGGAGGTTCTAGGACTTTTAACATTAGTAATTTATCTCCTTATCATAGTGATGCTAATTTGAGGACAAATTCTCTTTTACAAAGGCATAATAGTACAGGAACATCTCCATCTCATTCTTCCATTATTTAAGGATAAGAGTTAGCAAATTTAGAGGTTGTACCTACTGTTCCTTAGAGAAAACATTGTGATTTATCTTTAGAATTGAGTGGATTTGTTGGATTTACAAAACCACAATTACAAATAACGATTGCATCCATCGACTTGAGTCTCACTTATTTTCTACAGGAAAAAAAAAGAGCCTAAATTTTTGAAATAATAATTCTCTATTATTTTCCACATCATAAAGGTAAGGGTTTTCTCATAACTCTTTTACTAGAAGAAAAAAAATCTATGATGTAAAATAGTGTGTTTGGTAGGAAAAGGAAAAATATGGTCTATGTTTAGGAAATACAGATCCCTCATGTTTATTTCCTTACTCTTAAGCTTTTTTTTTCCTAAAACACATCTAAGATGCTCTATGCCTAAACACTTTTGGCCAAATAAAGGAACTCATGGCCTATAAACACTAATCAAGTCCAACAAACACTCAAACTTACCCGCAGGCAGTAGCTTCATTAGCATATTGGTCACATTATCTAAAGTACCAACTTTCTCCAATATATTGTTGTGAGAAACAACACTATCTTATATAAAGTGATACGTTCAATCAATATGCTTTGTTTTTCGATGAAAAAAATTATGATTCTTCACTAAATATATAGCACTCTGGCTATCAACTCAAACAACTAGAGCACCATAACCAAACTGTACCTCATATACTAAACAACCAAGCCACACAATCTCCTAGAAAGCCTCTATCTTATCAATATATTCTGCCTCAATATTGGTAAGTCCATCACCTCCTATAACGAAGAGCTCTAGCTAATAGTTAAGCTACAATGACAAAAAGCATATCCACTTGTGGATTCCCTTTTATCAATGTATCCACAATAATTAGAGTCCACAAAACCAAGAAGCATATTAATTTATCTCCCATACTCTTTACAAGTTGATGACTTTCCCTTCAAGTACCGTAATATCCACTCCACTTCCTTCTAGTGATCCTTCCTCAGATTCACCATATATTGACTCTTTATACTAACACCTTCTGTGATATCAAGCTAGGCACACATCATAGTGTACATGATACAACCAACAACATTCAAATATGGATTAATATCCATAAACTTCACTTCCTCTTTAGACTATGGATAATCCAAAGTTGACAATCTAAATTGAGTAGATAAGGGTATTTCAAATAAATCACAATTCCTCCTCTTCTCCTTTACTTCACTTCCCCCTTTTTCTTTTTCTTTTTTTTATAATTTTTTTTAAATAATTTCAAACCCTTCCATTCAACCAAATAACATCAAAAGACATGAAATTTTATTCTCTTCTTCTTCTTCTTCTTCTTCTCCTTCTTCTTCTTTTCATTTTTTTTAAGAAGAAAAATGCTTAGCTACTTCCTCCATTTTTTTTTATGATATCCACACCCCCATACTTAGATTTCACCTTATTAACAAACAAAAGTTCTCCTTAAAAATATTGCTCCACTAGTCATAGAGTAAGGAAAAAATACATATGGAGATTAGTTGTTAATAAAGGTTAGATCAATAGAATAAGGCTTAGACTCAAAGGGTTTATGCAATGGATAACAATTTTCAAGGTGAGCTATTTGGTCTTGTAGCTAACAAAGAAAGAAAGTGCCTTTATCATTTTCAAATATCCTAAAGTTCTATGCATCTTGAAGAGAACAAATGGCAAATTCTAGTTTCACATATCGTTGGAGAACACACACAAAAGAAAAATATATTTTGGATAAGCAATGTATCCAAAGAATAGGCTCAAGCGCTCACAATGTTATATCCACCAATCTTTGAATTTCATTTCATCTCATTCATAATCAATGCATGGATTGATTCCTAACCATTCTAACTTTCCTTCCTTCATCACTATCAGAATCTCAATTTCTATTTTTAAGGTTTCGGAAGATGGTGATCAAATAATTTATTATGATTTAAAATAGCCTTTGTAAAAAGATTTAGTCCCATTACTTTGCTTACCCAATGAATAAATAAATCAAATCTAACACTTCTTGTCTAGACACGAACAAAAAAAAACAAACACAACATCACATACATAATTAGAAAACAAGATACATGTATGCAAACACATTACTATATATATAGAAACAACATCAAAAACAAAATAAAGATTATAATTGCCATTCCGGCAACGGCGCCAAAATTTGATGCACTGTCGTATGCACAACAAATTTAATAAATAAATCCTAATTTCCAAATACGTAGTATATGCAAGAAGGAGTCGAACCCACAAGGAATGGAATATAATCAATAATTCTGTAATCGATGTTAAAACCCCAGTCATGCAATAACATATAATTCTATCATCAATATCTAAAGTATGGATAAATAATAAAACATTGTACTCACTAATTAATGAATAAGGATAGGAAGGTATTGATTATGGAATTAGGATATCAAATAATCATAGAGAAAAGAATGATTCTAAATGATTTAACGTTGACCTATAGAAACTCATATTAATTCATCTCTTTGCTTTCTCTCAATTCTAATAAATTGAATAAGCTCTCAATTTATCATCTAACCAATTAATAACCTAGGTTAAGAACACTAGATTCAATTAATGGCAGCATTACAAATGGAAAGCAGTCAACTACGACCATAATCACATAAGCTCGGATCATGCAATCATATGAATAATGGACAAGATTAATAATTAATCTTTTGCTACTTTGAAAACGTTAATTAACAATTACGTGTTAATTTCGTTATCTTAGCGTAGATTAAGATCTAAACTAGATAGGTGATCAGTCTAATTAGTTTAAATTCTTAATCTATGATGCGAGATCATTCAATTCCGTCCATCAATCCAATAAATTCCATCTAGAATCATGAATTCAAAATCCAAACCCTAATTCCGTCATCAAATCCTCCTACCTTATACTATCTACATAATTGCAATAACACATAATTAAATGCAATAATCTATCATTAACATCAATGCTTATAAATAAATTAACAATGAAACACCAAACACAAGAAAAATAATCATACAACAAAGAGAATTGAATTGCATTCAATCAAAAATCAAAACTTGCAATTAAAAGAGGAATGGAGAAGAACTTATCGAATTGAATTGCAGATTGTTGATTGTTCAATTGAATACAATGGAGAGAAAGAGAATTGGAATTACAAATTACATGTGGTATCTAGAGAGTATAGAGAGAAAGAGAAAATCCCATTCTCGAACTCCCCCGAACCCCCTTTCCGAATGTTCAAACTTTAGAAATATATCGGGGAAACGTTGCGCGAACGGTTACAGAATTTGAGAAAAACACGGTCCGTGTTTAGGAAACACGGGACCCCCGTATTTTTAAGTGCTGAAATCTGCCAAATGCTGATTTTTAAGTGCTGAAATTTGTGTGCTGATAAAAAAACACGGTCCGTGTTTCATAAACACGGGGGGGCCGTTTCTTGTTTCTTCATTATTTCTTCATGAAATTTCAACACAATCTTCCCTTTGATATATATTCTTCATTTCTAGTCTTTTCTTCCATTGATTCCATATCTCTTGATGTGTTCTTTGCTTCCTTTTCTCTTTCCATTGATTTCTCCTTTGAATTTCTTCATTTTTATCTTTTCCTGCAAAATCTATCCAAAAGAGAAAAGCTCGAGAAAAGATTAAATGTTATAAAAATAATGAGGAATAAATGACATTTTTACTTAGCAAAATAACATATAAATCTCATATATCAGTGCTCACCATATTGGCATCTATCATATGAAATCTTTCTAGCACCTATTCACATAGGACTCTTTTGATAAGTAAAAAAGATTCGGTGCCAAGCATCCTCTTTGTAGCTCTAAGATCCTTCATCTCAAACTCACTCTTCAACATCATCTTCACTTTGTCAAAATCAAACATATCTCTCAGTGCCATAAGAATGGCACCAATATATAGAAAAAGATACACTAGAAAGACATAATCCATCCCCTTAGAGCACAAACACCCACGATACTCACTCCTGGAAAAACTATGCTTAAGTATAAACTGATCAAATAAATTGTACCACTAAGAGACTACTTCAAAGCATAAAGTAAGCTCTTTAATTGGCACATATGATCATGTATTCCTTGAACAAAAACCCATCGCATTATTACATGTATATCTCTTCCTCAAGCTCACAATGCAAAAATGAAGTTTTAACATCCAAATTCTCTAATTCTAGATCATTCATATCCACAAGTGCAAGCAAAGTACAAATAAAAGTATGCTTAACTAGAGGAAAAATGCCTCATTATAGTCCATGCCTAGAATATGATTAAATCTACATGTAATAAAATGAGCCCTATGGTTTGGTCTCTTGACCCTTTGAACTCCCTTTTTAAACTTATGTAACAACATTTAATAAAATATCCTCTTCTTCTTTGGAGCCTTTACAAGTTCCTATTTCTAAACTTCAATAAGGGCTACATCCCCTCTACCATAGAAGCACACCAATTAGTAGAATTATAACTCTCAATAGCCTTTGATAATAATGTTGGATCATGCACATGCACAATAGTCTCCATAGTAGATAATGTGTAGCCAACCATTTATTAAAAACCATACTTGACCAAAGGGTTAAAAATCCTCTATGCTCTTCCTCAAGCAAATCACATTTGCTCCACCTAGTACTTAGATCCTTTAACATAAAAAACAATGGGTGTATAAAAAGTTTCACCATTATCTAACTCATCCTCAATGTCAACCTCCATCTAGCTCGAAGCACTATCTTATTTTAGCTTCATAGATGCTCCATCATAAGACTTAGTCTTTTGGAGGAACAGAAACTCATTAAATGTAACATCTCTTCTTGTTGAGAGCTAAGAAGAAGCAAGATCCAATAATATATACTCCTTTACTCTAGAGGTAAAGCTAAGAATGATACACTTCTTAGCTATATGATCATGTTTATTTTCATTCACATAAGCATAAATAACGTAACCAAAGACATGCAAATTAGAGCAATTAGCTAGCTTATAAGACCATAAATCCTAATGTTTCTTCAAATCAATGGGCCAATTTAGTGACTAGTTCGTTGAATATGCTACTATGTAAATTGCCTCATCCTAAAAGTCTGCCTACTCCTCCCTATCATAATATATAATGAGCCTTCTCAAATAAGGTTCTATTCATCTACTAAGCAACTCCATTCTACTGTTACCTCCTTACATAAGAATTGTGTAACCCTATCCCATGGTCTTAGAAAAACTCATTAAAACTCTACTCAACAAATAAAAAACTAATATATGTGCTCACATATGTAACTTGCTTCCAAGTTTGCTTCTTTAGCAAGGTCTTTCAACATTTTAAAACCCCAAACACATCATTCTTATATATTAATAAATATACTCACACCTTTTTAAAGAATTCATCAGTAAATGTAAGCAAGTACCATGAATTACCTTTGGAAACCACTCACACTTGACCCTATAAATCTAAATGGATATACTCAAGAGGTGATCACGTAATTTCCTTCCTTCTGAAAAAATTAACTCGCTTATACTTTCCAAACACATAATTCTCATAAAAGTCCATAGTACTTGTATTTTGTCCATCTAACAACCTCCTCTTAGAGGGCTTAATAAGTCATGTAATACTCATGTGTCTCAATCTCATATGTTAATGTCTCATTACATATGAGTTTTTGAACCTTGACGAGGCCACAATAGATGTCCCCAAAATAGTCAAACTCATCAACTCATATAGTTTCCCGACCAACTTGCCCTTTATTGCGATAAAATCTTCATCTACAACTCTCATGATACCATCCCTAATAACATACCTACACCCATTACAATCTAAGGAACTCAAAGAGTTGAGGTTCTTGGTTAACTAAGGGATATGTCTCACATTACAAAGTATCTTGACCACCCTATCATGAATTCTCACCTTCACTATCCTAATCCCAATAACTTTACAAGAGATATAGTTATCTATCAAGATAACTCCATCCTCAGTCACCTCAAAGTTTAGAAACTAGCTTTGATTGGGATCTATCTATTGCTAATCTTTATCTATCAATTAGTGGTCATTAACACATATCCATCATTGTCATTGCTGACTAGAATAACATTATCCTTCGTATAAGATGACTCACTAAGCAAAGCATTGGGCTTGTTATTAGGAAAAAACTACCCATCACACCCCTTTTGTGACAACCATAGCATGTCA
The DNA here is from genome assembly GCA_030549775.1 of Tamarix chinensis. Classification (NCBI taxonomy): domain Eukaryota; kingdom Viridiplantae; phylum Streptophyta; class Magnoliopsida; order Caryophyllales; family Tamaricaceae; genus Tamarix; species Tamarix chinensis. The sequence goes on along the minus strand of CM060177.1, from coordinate 54,727,556 downwards.
CATTCTTCTACACCTTTAATATAGCTATATACTTCTTATGGTCACTAAACCCCTACTCTTAATTCTTCCCCTTGCTACAAGACCCTCACTTTCTGAGTCCCAGATGTACAAGTGCTAATTAACTGACTATCAACCAACACTCATTCCATTAGGAAGGATTTTATATCATCAAAGACTAAATTATCTTTTCCATACAAAATTGTCTCCTAAAAATACTTAAAACTAGGAAGTAATAAACATAAAAGCATAATAGCCAAATTTTCATCATCATGTTTGACTTCTATATTATGCATATACACCATAATAAAATCAAACTAATCCTAATAAACATTTAAAGATTCACTCTCACATAATTTCAGGTCATAATAACTATTCAATAGTAGTTAACTTATTATGGGTTTTTATATATATATAATGACTCAAGCTTCAACCACAAGGTAGCTATCATAGATTCCATTTCCACTTCCTATCAAAACCTCATTCATCAGTCATAGTTGTATGGTAAATAGGGATTTTAGTTCTATCTCCTTAGATCTCTAATATGTCATCAAATTTGGATTATTTAAATGATCAAATAATGCTTTTTCCAACCTTCGCTTATTTAGAATCACCTACATCCTCAATTTTCATAATACAAAATGAACAAACTAATTAAAATTCTCAATATCGAATCTTAAACCCATCCCGACTACTAGATCTCTCCAACATCCATTATTCTAATACCAAATTGTTATGGAATAATGAGGAATTGAAATGATCAAAAACTAACTTTAGATTTTACAAAATAATAAACATTTAACAACTCAAACATAAAATAGATCAATTTAGGAAAAATAGAGATCTTAATTCATTCACTTGTGTAATAACATAGTGATTAAAAAATTCAATCAATTGATTACGCAAATCAGTAATTCTCTAACAATGGCAAACATTGTCAAGAAGAATAAGAAATTAGATCACATGACTTGAGGGCAAGAGTTTCTCTCATATCTCTTTTGTACCAAAAAAAACCACTACTGGGAAAAAATAACATGTTTCATAAAGGGAAAAAACAATTAGTGTTTAGGAAATATAGGTCCCCTATATTTATTTTCTTACTCTTATCCTTTTTTTAGAAAACTTGCCCAAATTTTTCTATAAATAAACACGGCCTATGTTAGTAACAGATAAGGGCCCCTTGTTTATCAAATAACTCACAATTCCAACTTTAAAACTCTTCCTAAACTTACTCGAGCCAACACACTACTATATTGTGCATTAACACCCTGTCAAAGGTCACCAAGCTGAATGGATAAATTGATCAACAATAGGTTGATTTCCAATTCATAGTTCAAATCGTAATTTTTTGGAGAACATAAGTCTATTTCATCCTAAAAAGATCAAAAACAAGAATGGAAATGGTGTATTGGCATTGAAAGAATATCACCAAATCATGTAGTAATAGTGTTGAATTGAAACATACATTTCAGAGTTATAAAGAGGAGAGAGGAAGATCAAGATAAACATTAAGGTCATCCTCCCTCTCTTCTATCAAAATTAAGCCTTTAAATCAGTTTGAGATAGAAATTAAAGATGCATAAATGATCAAAAGGATTAAGGATTAGTTAGGAACAACTCAAAGTTATACAATCCAAGTTCCATTTCAATGTGAAAAAAATTTCTAGAAAAATAAGCTTCAAAAATTACTCAACCACACAAACTAGTCAATTAGTTTTGTTAAACCATTCAATCTCTTGTGTCAAACAAAAACTTTACTTAAATGATAGATCAGTCAATCGATTCATAAATCTTGGTAATTTATTCACTGCGATTGTAACACCCCAAAATTTACTTTTTTTTTACACAAAAGCTTTAAATTTAAAACCCAAAATTCTAGGGATGCTACCGACACACTTCATACCAAACCGGTTCACTCCTACTGTTCCGGTACCAATTGCTAAGGCTAAGAAAAACATTACCATCAACACATATTAATACATAAATTAAGGTTTGCAAAACAATCATCAGAGTATGCATAAATTATTATATGATCGCAATATGAGAGAAATTTCTTAAAGTAGAAAGATGTCCATGACGTTGAAATTGTTTCTGGAGATCACAACATAGAGAAAAGAGAAAAAGAAATAATAATCCCATTAAGGAAAAACCGACCACGCTACTCCAAAGACTTGATCCGGCCCAAATCAACACTTGCCCTTGCCTGACGTGTCGTGGACATCAATGGCATCAAAGAACATGTCTCCTAATTGCAACACGTTAGACGAGCCTTCTACTCGTGGGAATAAGCAACACTCATATAAAGGGTGATCAGTATGCTACGTACTGAGTAAGGTAACCAAGCACTAAGGCCAACACACAAATATATAAAATCATGCAGGATAATATTCAACTTATAAAGGGTGATCAGTATGCTACGTACTGAGTAAGGTAACCAAGCACTAAGGCCAACACACAAGTATATAAAATCATGCAGGATAATATTCAACTTACACACGTTCAAACCCACACATATAATATATAAAGTCATGCAGGATAATATACATCTTATAAACGTTCAAGCCCACACAAAAAGGTCCAATTAGACCAAAATAGTAACTTATAATCTCTTTTCGATATTCCTTTCATACCATACTTTTTATCAAATCCATGTGAGTACAGTTACCTCCTACTATTATAACCATTAGCTCGGTCACATATAGGGAATCATGCCCTAACCACTATTATAACTGGTGGATCGGCCACGCATAAGGTAAAACCCTAACCACTATTATAGCTGGTGGATCGGTCACGCATAGGGTAAAACCCTAATGACTATTCCTTACCAGTGGATCAGTTTAGTTCCTGCTCGTATATTGTTCCACAGTAAGTAACTAAAATCTTTTAGGTGCCTTAGCAAAACTCTGGTTTGTGTTTATTGAGTTTGAGATTCCCCATTATTATAACCGGTGGGCCAGTCATGCAAAGGACACCCTGTCCTAACCACTATTATAACCGGTAGGACTGTCGTGCGTAGAGTGAAAACCTTAACCACTATTTTAACCGGTGGATCGGTCATGCATAAAGTAAAAATCCTAACCACTATTCTAAATGGTGGATCAGCTGGACTCGGCTCAATAATCTTTTACTCTAAATGATTAATGTCTTAAGTATTTTCTTCAGGAGCTTTCACCTAGACATGCATGACTGACTTCTACTATTCTCATCCTCCAAACCCTAGTAAACCACCAAAAACCATAGTTAACCATGACAAACCCTAACTCAGTCTCCTCCATGCCCTTATAATATACCACGTATTGTTTTCCACCCTATCTTTTCAAAACACCATATGACACTTCTAATACCTTCCTTACACCCCATATTAACTTCCATACGTAAAAACTTTCTCTTTGCACAATTTATGTCCCCCATGCAAACGTGTGGACTTTTTCATGCAAAATCTTATGCTCACCCGTGAAACCCTAAATTCCCATACAAACCCTAACTCCTTGCAAACCTAACTCCCATGCAAACCCTAACTCCATGCAACCCTAACTCTATGCAAACCCTAACTCCCACGTAAACCCGGACTCCATGCAAACCTTAAATCCATGCAAACACTAACTCCACATTATTACACTCCCCAACATCATATTACCAAACCTATCATACATGTCTTATGGGCCACACCATACCGCAATAATAACACAACCCATACACATAATACATATGCCACAATTCAATGCACAATCTTACCTCAATTCCATATTATGTTGCATATATGGCAGTTATACAGTTACCCAAAAAATACATTATAATTTAATATCAAATGGCATGCATGGCATATAAAACACATAATACCCAAATGGCCTTAGTTACTCCTTACTTAAAACGTCATCAGTCTTGGAACATGCTCCTATACCTCTTTAGGGCTTTGACTAGTCTCACCTATACGAGGGAAAACTAGAGTTAGGTTTCCTCCTAATAAAAATACTATTATTTACTAACTTATCCTAAGACTAGGTTTTTTTAAAAAAAAAACTATACCAATAAAAACTACATGAAATAATACCAAAAATGCTAATAAAAATATTAATATTATTCAAAATGGATGTTGGTATAAGGGCTTCTACCCTCCACCCAAAATAATACTAATAATATCATTAAGACATTATTAATAAAACTACTACTAAAAATAGTAGTGAAATAATAATCGAATTATCAAATTGTAATAATAATAACAATAATACTAGTAGTAGTAGTAGTAGTAGTATTAGTAATAATGAAATGACTTAAACCAAAAGTAATATAAGGCAGGGTTTTCAACTCTAGCCTAAAATAGTAAAAGTACCATTAGTAATAATACTAATAATATTAACACATATTACTTATAATAATATTTTTAAAAATAATGATAATAATAACAATATTACTAATAATAGTAATAATAATAATAATAATAATAATTGAAATAATAGTAATCAAATTATTTATATAAAATAGGGCTTTGGCCCTCTAAATAACTAATATTAATATTAAGAAGAAGAATAATAATAACAATAACAACAACAACAACAAAAATAATGATAATAAAACTTATAATAATACTAATAATATTAATAATTCAAAACTAATAACCCAAATAATTCATATACACTGTCGAACCTGCTAAAAACTAATAACATTAATATTTAACAAAATAATAATAATAATAATAATAATAATAATCAAATAAAGGTTAAAATTGGAATAAAATAGAATAAGCTTAAATAAATAGGGGAGAAGGGCTGAGAGGGTCTAGGGTTTCACCTTGGGTCGGCGGAGATGGATGCCACCGGCAGTGGCTGGAAAAGAGGAAAGAAATGGAAAAATTTTTGGTTTGAGGAGAAGTGTTGGAGAATTAAGGTGGTGCCTGAGGTGTTGGTGGTAGTATAGACTGAGAGGAGTAAAGTGAGGGTGGTGGCGCAGCAAGTGGCAGTGGTGCACGGTGATAGAGGTGGTGGCCAAAATGTAGAGAAAGAGAAAAAGAAAGGAGGAGAAGGAGATAGGAGAAAAGAAGTGTATGGCCAGGTGGAGGAAGATTGGTAGCAGTTTTTTGGTGGTGTAGGAGGCAGTTATAGCAGTAGATGTGGTGGCGGAACGGTGGTGCGAAGGGCGGTAGGTGTAAAATTTTGGTCGGTTGAGCAAGGATCTTTGCATTGTTGTGGTGGCTCGTGCAAGAAGAATCGAGGGAGATGGGTTGTTTAGTTAGTTAAAGAGCAGTGCAGAGAAGACTTAGGTAGGTAGAGTTGGCGGCGTAGTTGGCTGACAGTGTAGGAAATGGCGTCTCAAGTTGTGATGGTGCACAGGGTAGGTTCTTAGGGTTTAGGGGAAAAAGTTTCAAGATCACTCAATAAGGGGGTATTTATAGAGTTTTAAGGGGAAAGTAGGGTTCTGAGGGTCGGCGGGAAGGTAATGTAGGTAGGGTAGGGGGTAGCTGGCAGCGTTTATTGGTCGGCCCAAATTCAAATCGTGATTAGCCTTTTGCATAGGAAAAGAAGGGTTTTGCGCGAAAGAAATGGGAATTGGGTTAGGTTAGGTTGTACCGTGATTCAAGGGGAAGAGGATAAAAGGAGAAATGGCCGGTCATGTCAAGCGTAGCCGGCAGCGCCATTTTCGGAGGTGGCGGAGCTACAGGTCGATAGTGGAAGAGGAAGGAGGAAGAAGGAGGTGAACCGGCCAACTGGGGGAATAAGAAAGAAAGGAAAAAGAAGGGAGAAATGGGCTTGTCGGCGTTGGTTATAAAAATTTTAAATGGAACATGGCGTTTCAAGGGAAAAGATGCAATATGTAGCGCTCTGGCTGTCGAAGGAAGAAAAGAAAAGAAATGAGAGGATGGGCCACGGAAGAGAAGAAAGAAAAAGAAGAGATAAAGGAAAAAGAAAGAAAAGAAAAGAAAACGTAAGAAAATAAAGAGAAAGGAAGAAGGAAAAAGGGAAAAAGAAAAATTTAATTAGGTGTGGTTAACTAAATTAATTAGAATGTTTAGGGTATTTAAAGTAAAAATATTTTAAATAAAATAATATTAAATTTTCTTTTTAGGGTAATTTAGGGTTTCTAAAATATTTTTCCTAAATTCCTTTTTAGTTAGTAAAATACCCAAATTTTTCCTTATAAAAATATTTGTACATTTCGTCTTAATTTACCTTAAATAATTTCTTCTTATTCCAATAAAAAAAATAATTAAATTAATTCCCTAATAAATCCTTATTTAATTACACTTTTTAACATGAATATTTTTGGGGCATTTCTTTACTACCCCCTTAAAAAATAGATATCATCCCCGAAGTCTCCTATAGTTCCCTAGGGTTAAGGCTAGGACATTATAAACATCTAGGAATAACACATTAGTAACTATACTTAAATCAAATACCCCCTTAAGAACAATCTTGAAAGGAATGATTTAACTTGCGGTAAAAGTTCTGGAAATGCTTCTAGTATATCTTTCTTGGTCTCCCAAGTAGCTTCCTCGGTTCTGTGCCGACTCCATAACATCTTAACAAGAGGAACCTCACTTGTGTGAATCTTCCGTAGCCTAGTGTTGAGAATCCACACCTGTCGCTCCTCATAGGTCAACGAATCATCCAATTCAATCCCATATGGCTGGATTACATGCGATGGATCAGCAACATACTTTTGTAGTTGGGAAATGTGGAACACGTTATACACTCGTGCCAACTCTGGAGGAAGAGCCAATCGGTAAGAAACTTCACCCACTCGCTCCAGTATCTCATAGTGACCCATATACCTAGGGCTCAACTTTCCCTTCCTACCAAACGTTTGCACCTCTTTAGTAGGCGAAACCCTCAACAACACCTTGTCTCCTAGCTCAAAATCTCAATCCCTATGCCTCTTATCAGCATAACTCTTTTGTCTGCTCTAAGCTGCTCTCATTCGATCATAGATCTGTCGGACCTACCGGGTCATATCTTCAATCATTTCTGGTCCCAACACTATCGTCTCACTAATGTTGCTCCAACACAAAGGAGTCCTGCACTTTCGTCCATACAATACTTCAAAGGGAGCCATCCAACATCTGGCATGATAGCTGTTTTTAAATGAAAACTCTAACAGATGAAGGAGCTCCTCCCAACATCCCTGGAAATCCTGCACATAGGCCCTCAACATATCCTTCAAAGTTTGTATAGTTTGTTCTGTCTGTCCATCTGTGGCAGGGTGAAACGCAGCACTCATCTTCAACTTAGTCCCTAAAACTTCCTGAAGCTTTCCCCAAAATTGAGAGAGGAACCTTGAATCTCGGTCTAAAAAGAATTCCTCCAGAACCCCATGACGACTAACCACAAACTTCATATAAGCATTTGCCAACTACTCCATACTCCATGTGGACTTCATTGGGATAAACACAGCTAACTTGGCTAATCTGTAAATAATTACCCAAATAGTATCACAGCCACTTCGGGTCCTCAGTAAACCACTAACAAAAGTCCATAGAAATGGAGTCCCATTTCCACCTTGGCACCTCCAAAGACTAAAGTAACCCAATTGGCCTCTGATGTTCAATCTTGACCATCTGAAACACAAGACACCATGATATGAACTCTGCCACCTCCTACTTCATACGTGGCCACAAATACACCTTTTTTAGGTCATTATATAACTTAGATCCTCCTGGGTGAACCGAGTAAGGAGTCTGATGTCCTTCCCTAATAATATGTCGCTTAAGCTCCGGAGAACTCTTGGGTACACACCAACAACCCTTGAATTGAATACTTCCATCCTCGTGGATTCTAAATCCCTTTGCTTGTCCTTCCTACATCTTCTGTTAGATTCTCTCCAGCTTAACATCTCCAACCTAGCCTACTCGAATCTCTTCGAATATAGTAGGAGTGAGTGTTAGGGCGTTCATACTAGCTTCAAGGTCTCCCTACTGAATTATCTCGATCTCTAGGTCTGATAATTCCCTTATTGTTAGGTTAGCAACCACATAACACAGCATAGAATGTGAAATATTCCTACTCAGAGCATCTGCAACCATGTTAGCCTTACCCTCATGGAAGGTCAACTCAATATCATAGTCCTTCAAAAGCTCTAACGATCTTCTCTACCTCAAGTTCAGTTGTTTCTGCGTGAAAATATACTTGAGACTCTTATGATCTGTAAACATTTTGCACTTTGCCCCGTACAGATAATGTCTCCAAATTTTCAAGGCAAAAACAACAACAGCTAACTCTAGGTCATGCATGGGATAATTCTACTCATATTTCTTCAGATGTCGTGAGCCATAAGCTACCACATTACCCTTTTGCATCAACACACATCCCAACCCATACTTAGATGCTTCACTGTAAACCTCAAACTCCTCGGTCCCCTCAGGTAAAGTTAACACTAGTGCAGAGGTCAACCATTTATTCACCTCTCGGAAAGCCTCCTCATAAGTCTTATCCTACTGAAATTTTGTAGCCTTCTTCAGAAGATTAGTCAATGGTCTGGCAATCTTTGAAAAATTCTATAAAAGTTGTCTGTAGTACCCAGCCAAACCTAGAAAACTCTAAATCTCCGTTATGCTCATAGGGGGCTTCCATTCCATGATCGCCACAACTTTAGCTGGGTCCATAGCCACTCCTCTAGCTGATACAATGTGAGCAAGAAAGGCTACCTCTTGAAACCAAAATCCACAATTCGACAATTTCACATACAAATGATGCTCCCTCAACAAACCCAAAATGGTGTGTAAATGCTGTTCATGCTCCTTGTTTCCTTGGGAATACACTAAAATATCATCAATGAATACCACTACAAATTGATCGAGGAAAGGTCTAAATATCGTCATCATCAAATCCATGAAGACTACGGGGGCATTTGTAAGTCCGAAGGGCATCACCGTAAACTCATAATGTCCATATCGGGTCCGAAAGGCAGTCTTCATAATATCAGCATTGGCAATTCTCAACCGGTGATATCTAGACCTCAGGTCAATCTTGGAAAATATCATAGAACTTTTCAACTAGTCAAATAAATCATTGATCCTCGAAAGTGGATAACAGTTCTTTACATTCAACTTATTCAACCCTTAGTAGTCGATGTAAAGATGGAGGCTACCATCCTTCTTTTTTATGAACAATACTGGTGCTTGCCATGGTGATACACTCGGCCGGATGTACCCATGCCCCAATAATTCTTCCAACTAGACCTTTTACTCTTTCATCTCAACCGGTCCCATTTTGTATGGTGCCTTTGAGATAGGCTCGACTCCTGACACTAGCTCGATCTTAAAATTAATCTCCCGATCTAGAGGCATGCCTAGTATTTCTTCTGGAAACACATCTAGAAAATCTTTAACTACCGGAATACTGTCTAATGTGGTTAAGTCCTTGTTCAGCTCCTGCACACTGTATAAATATAGGGGATACCCTTTTTGGATCAAAGTGTGCAAAGTAACCGCATATACTACCTTAGTGGTCAGCTCGGGCTAAGTCTTCCTGTACGAAATCCGAGTCCCCTTCGGGCCTCACAAAATCACCCACTCTTGGGCACAATCAATAACTACCCTATATCTCCCCAGCATATCCATGCCTAGACTCACATCAAAATCCTTCAAGTCCATCCCAACCAGATATACTAGGAAGTCTACCCTGCCTATGTCTAAGGACATGTTGGAAAACATCTGACTACACTCCATCTTGTCACCCAACGGAAGCATCACAAATAACTTTACTCTAGCAGATCGTGACAATCCAGCCTTAGCAGCAAATGTAGATGACATGAAAGATAGTGTGGCACCCAAATCAAATAGAACATACACTGATAAAGAATAAATGGTGAACATACCCGTAACAAAATCCAACTGACAGTCTACCTCTGCCTGACTGATGACATTCAGGCATCCTCCTAACTGGCCTCCCTTCTAAGGATAAGGCCTGGATCCCTAAGGTCTCCCCCTGTCTCTCAAACTGGTGCACTAGATGGAGAAGGTTCTCGTTGATAATAATCCTAGGAGGAATTCTAGCGGTGCTGCTAGTATGCCTACTGCGGAGATATTAGGGCTCCTCCCATTTGAGATGGTCAGGTATAATTATGCTAAAGTATAGGTGGCCTCCAACACTCCACCACTCTGTTACCCATCTTCCCAAATTTTAGGCATGTGATGAACTTGCTTGCACAGGTCTTGCCAAGGTGGGTTTGACCACGCCTCCTATAAACTAGGCCTTTTGGGGGCCCTTGGCTTCCGTTGTGATCCTTTAGTGGGGGCCTCCTTCCTTCTCCAAATTTGGGTTGGGTCTTGTTCCCATAAATCTGACCCTTGGGCTTCCTCTTTCCAAGAATGGTGGCCTACTCATGCTCCAGTGTGTCTGCAATGCAAGCACGTACATATAGGGATGCGAGATTTGTGAAAGGCACTGTACCCATCATATGGCGGATGCTGAAATTTAGTCCCTGCTTAAACTAAAAGACACCCGTGGGTTCACTGGCAGCGATCCCTAGAGCAAACCGAAGTAACTCAATGAAGTGGGCATGATACTGACAGACTATCATCGGTCCCTGCGTGAGTTGTATAAACTCCCAAAGCTTGTATCTGCTTAGGCTCTCATGATAGAATTTGGTGCCGATGGTAGCCTTAAATGCCTTCCATGAAGTTAGAGGACTGTCTGAGGCACGATACTCCTCCCACCAGGCATCTACTATGCCTAGGAGGAAGAAAGATGCAATGTTGTGCTGGGTCATCTGTCTTGTGGACAATCCATAGCCTCAAAGGTGCGATCCAGTTCTCGGATCCACCCCTCCAGGACCACTGGGTTCTCCTCGCTGGAATATGTCGGAGGGTGGTGTCCAGTAATCCTCCGAAGCTAATCTTCCCAGCATTTTGAGAGCATTGGGTGAACTCTTAAAAGGTTGTGACGGCCTCCTCCAATCGGTTAATCTTTCGGTTTTCTGCCATTTAGCTGCATAAAAAGAAAATTTTAGAAATGAACCCAATGGTTTGAAATTATATTAGTAAGATTTTTCCCTCTTGAGGAAAACCCTAATCTAACCTTGTACTCCTCACCACGTTCGGGCTCCGAAATTTTAAAACATAATGATTTTTAGTTAGAGCGGGAAATCCATTTCAAAATTTAATAAACACTTCTTAAATCAATTTTATTTTCAATAACGAGCGTGGTCAACAAGACCCACCGCTCTAATACAAACTTGTAACACCCTAGAATTTACCTTTTTTTTACACAAAACCTTTAAATTTAAAACCCGTAAATTTTTGGGATACTACCACCACACTTAGTACCAGACAAGTTCACTCCTACCGTTCTATAACCAAGTGTTAAGGATAAGAAAAACATTGCCATCAACACATATTAATACATAAATTAAGGTTCGCAAATCAATAATCATAGTACTCATAAATTATTATATGATCGCAATACGAGAGAAAGTTTCTTAAAGTAGAAAGATGTCTGTGAAATTGAAATTGTTTCTAGGGATCACAACATAGATAAAAGAGAAAAAAAATATTAATCCCATTAAGGAAAAACCGGCCATGCCACTCCAAAGACTTGATCCAGCCCAAATAAACACTTGCCCCAGCTTGACGTCCCGTGGACATCAATGGCATCAAAGAACATGTCTTCTACCTACAACATGTCAAATGGGGCTTCTACTCATGGGAATGAGTAGCACCCAAAAAATGGGTGATCAGTACGCTACGTAGTGAGTAAGGTAACCAAGCACTAAGGCCAAAAAAAAGTACATAAAATAATGTAGGATAATATTCAGCTTACACATGTTCAAACCCACACATATAATATATAAAGTCATGCAAGATAATAAACAGCTTATAAACATTCAAGTCCACAAATAAATTTCCAATTAGACCTGATTAGTAACTTATAATCTCTTTTTGATATTCCTTTCACACCATAATTTTTATAAAATCCATGTGAGTACAGGAATCTCCCACTATTATAACCAGTGGCTCAGTCACATATGGGGCATCATGCCCTAACCACTATTATAACTTGTGGATCGGTCACGCATAGGGTAAAACCTTGACCACTATTATAACTGGTTGATCGGTCACGTATAAGATAAAGCCCTAACCACTATTCTGTACCCGTGCATCGGTTTAGTTCCTACTAGCATGATGTTCCGCTGTAAGTAATTAGTATCTTTTATGTACCTTAGTAAAAATCTAGTTTATGTTTATTTATCTTCGGATCCCCTATTAATATTATCGGTGGGCCAGTCACCCATAGGACATCTGGTCCTAACTACTATTATAACCGGTGGATCGGTCACGCATAGGGTAAAAACCCTAACAACCACCATAACTAGTGGATCGGTCACACATAAGGTAAAAACCCGAACCACTATTCCTAACCGGTGGATTAGCTGATCCCGGCTCAATAATCTTTCACTTGAAATGATTAATGTCTTAAGTATTTTATTCAAGAGCTTTCACCCAGACATGCATGGCCGACTTCTACTATTCTCATCCTCCAAACCCTAGTTAACCACCATAAACCATAGTTAACCATGACAAACCTTAACTCAGTCTCCTCCATGCCCTTATAATATACCACGTACTCTTTTCCTCCCCATGTTTTCAAAACCCCATATGACACTTCTATTACCTTCCTTCCACCCCATATTAGCTTCCATATGTAAAACCTTCTCTCATGCACACTTTATGTCCCCCATGCAAACGTACCGACTTTTTCATGCAAAACCTTATGCTCACCCGTGAAACCCTAAATTCCCATAAAAACCCTAACCATATGCAAACCCTAACTCCCATGCAAACCCTAACTCCATGCAAACCCTAACTCCCATGCAAAACCTAACTCCATGCAACCCTAACTCCATGCAACCCTAACTCCATGCAAACCCTAACACCATGCAAACCCTAACTCCTTTACAAACCTTGACTCCATGCAAACCCTAACTCCATATGATTATACTCCCCAACATCATATTACCGAACCTATGATGCATGTCTTATGGGCCACACTATTCCACAATAACAACACATTCCATACACAAAATACACGTGCCACAATTCCTTGCACATTCTTATCTCAATTCTGTATCATGCTGCATATATGAAAGTTATAGAATTACGCATAAAATAAATTATAATTTCATATCACATGGCATGCATGGCATATAAAACACATAATACCCAAATGGCCTTAGTTACTCCTTACCTAAAACGTCACCAGTCTTGGAGCATGCTCCTATACCTCTTTAGGGATTTGACTAGTCTCACCTATACGAGGAAAAACTAGAATTAGGTTCCCTCCTACTAAAAATACTATTATTTAATAAATTATCCAAAGACTAGGTTTAAAAAAAAATTAATACTATACCAATAAAAACTACACGAAATAATACCAAAAATGCTAATAAAAATATTAATATGATTCAAAATGGATGGTGGTATAAGGGCTTCTACCCTCCACCCAAAATAATACTAATAATATCATTAAGACATTATTAATAAAACTACTACTTAAAATAGTAGTGAAATAATAATCGAATTATCAAATTGTAATAATAATAACAATAATACTAGTAGTAGTAGTAGTAGTAGTAGTAGTAGTAGTGGTAGTAGTAGTAATAATGAAATGACTTAAACCAAAAGTAATATAAGGCAGGGTTTTCAACTTTAGCCTAAAATAGTAAAAGTACCATTAGTAATAATAATAATAATATTAACACATATTACTTATAATAATATTTATAATAATAATGATAATAATAACAATAATACTAATAATAGTAATAATAATAGTAATAATAATAATATTAATAATTGAAATAATAGTAATTGAATTATTTAAATAAAAAAGGGCTTCAGTCCTCTAAATAAATAATAGTTATACTAAGAATAATAATAATACTAATAATAATAATGATGATGATGATGATGATGATGATGATGACGACGATAATACAACTGATAATAATACCAATACTATTAATAATTCAAAACTAATAACCCAAATAATTCATATACACTCTCGACCCTGCTAAGAAATAATAACCTTAATATTGAAACAAATAATAATAATAATAGTAATAATAAAATAAAGGTTAAAAATTGGAATAAAATAGAATAAGCTTAAATAAATAGGGGAGAAGGGCTAAGAGGGTCTAGGGTTTTACCTTGGGTTGGCAGAGATGGATGGCATTGGCGGTGGTGCACTACGGAGGCGGCGGTGGCCGAAAAAGAGGAAGGAAATGGAAAAAGTTAAGGTCTGAGAAGAAGAGGTGGAGAATAAGGGTGGTGGTTGAAGTGCTAGTGGTAGTTTAGACTAAGAGGAGTAAAGTGAGGGTGGTGGCGCAACAAGTGGCGGCCAAAATGAAGAGAAAGTGAAAAAGAGAGGAGGAGAAGGAGAAAGGAGAAGAGAAGGGTATATCTAGGTCGAGGAAGATTGGTAGTAGTTTTTGGGTGGTGCAGGAGGCAGTTATTGCAGCGGATGTGGTGGCGGACGGTGGTGCGAAGGGCGACAAGTGTAAAATTTTGGTTGCTTCAGAAAGGAACTTTACACGGGTGTGGTGGCTCGTGTAAGAAGAATCGAGGTAGATGGGTGGTTGTGTTAGTTAGAGGGTAGTGTAGGGAAGACTTAGGTAGGTAGAGCTGGCGGCGTAGTTGGCTAACGATGGACGAAAGGGCATCCGAAGTTGTGGTGGTGTGTAGGGTAGGTTCTTAGGGTTTTGGGGACAAAGTTTCAAGATCACTCAATAAGGGGGTATATATAGAGTTTGGAGAGGAAAGTAGGGTCCTAAGGGTCAGTGGGAAGGTAATGCAGGTAGGGTTCGGGGTAGCCAGCATCGTTTATTGGCCGATGCAAATTCAAATCATGGTTGACCTTTCGCGCAGGAAAAGAAGGGTTTTGCAGGAAATAAAAGGGAAGTGGGTGAGGTTAGGTTAAACTGCAATTCAAGGGGAAGAGAAAGGGAGGAGAAACAGCTGGTCAAGTCAAGCGTAGCCAACGGTGCCATTTTCAGAGGTAACGGAGTTGCAGGTCGACGATGGAGGAGGAAGGAGGAAGAAGAAAGTGAATTGGCCGGCTGGGGGAAAAAGAAAGAGAGGAAAAAGAAGGGAGAACCTAGTAGGTCGACATTGATTTTAAAAATTTTAAATGGAACGCGGAATTCCAGGTGGAAAACATGCAATATGTAGCGCTCTAGCTACCTAAGGAAGAAAAGAAAAAGAAACAGGAGGATGGGCCACGAAGAGAAGAAAGAAAAAGAAGAGATTAGGCTCTAGACAGGCTCAATCGGAAGAAAAAAAGGAAAAAGAAAGAAAAGAAAAGAAAAAGGAAGAAAAGAAAGAAAAAGGAAGAAGGAAAAATAAAAAGGATAAAGGGAAAAAGAAAAATTTAAGTAGGTTGGAGTTAACTAAATTAATTAGAATATTTTTGATATTTAAAGTAAAAATATTTTAAATAAAATAATATTAAATTTCCTTTTTAGGATAATTTAGGATTTTTCCTAAATTCCTTTTTAATTAGCAAAATGCCCAAATTTTTCCTTATAAAAATATTTGTACATTTCCTCTTAATTTGCCCTAAATAATTTCTTCCTATTCCAATAAAAATAACTAATTGAGTTAATTCCCTAATAAACCCTTATTTAATTACACTTCTTTACATAAATATTTTGGGGGCATTTTAGTGATAACTCATTTTAGTCAATTTTGTCAAATTCTATATTCCATCACACCCAAACGATAGATCCAAATCATCATAGAAATCATCAAAATTTTATTAAAGATAAGATTTTCCTATATTATAACTCTTAAAACATATGGGGTATTATAATGGCACTCGTGAAAATAAAATAGCTTAAGGCTCAACTAGAGGAATTTTTGGTGAAGGGATAAAATCAAATAAGTGTATCACCCAAGGGGAAAAATTCAATCTCCATAGCTTCCACTATAACCTATGCTAGTATAAGCACTAGTTCAAGAGGATTCGCTTGGAAGTGCCAAACATTATCATCCATTGATCTTTGAGTTTTAGTAGGTCCCAAATATTATGGGGACATAGATCTAAGACATAGAGAAGACCTTTATTACTTATGGTTTCTTATTGGATAAGAGGTTGTGGCAATGTACTATTTAAGGGGTTGTGCTGATATATGGTGGAGTGTCTATTGTAAGGGCAAAGAGAATATTTATTGGGGCTCTTTTATTAATATACTTTAAGCTAAGTTTTACCCACCTCCTATACATATTAGGAAGTATGAAAAATCTATGGTGCTTCAACAAGGGTGCATGATAGTGAAGGAGTATTAAGCAAAGTTCTAAAACTTAGTCCAATTTGCTCCTAGGGTGGAGACTAGTAAGGCAATGTAAGTTCACCACTTTAAATTGGATTTCGAGATTAGGTATAAGGACTTCCTAGTTAGAATTTCCTCTTCAAACATCATTGTTATGTATAATCAGGCCTTAGAGGTAGCTTGAGTCATTTAGGGTCAGAGTGCCAAGTTTTAGGGTATGAGGAAGCTCAAAAGTGTGTAAAAACTAGATGATAGGAAGAAGGATTATTCTAGAACTATCCTATCACTTAAGAGGATGGGTTTAGCAACTCGATCATGATTTGAGTCTAGGAGACATTTTGATGACTTGGATTACCACTACAAGCATAGTAGAGAAAATCTCTCAAGGGTGGATTACAAGGGTAATAAGGTGGATAGCCATGGTTTATGAGGAAGTATCTATGAAGAATATGGTAATCCATGCTTTCTACTTCAAAGGGTATAACAAATACAAACTAATGATCAACCTACACAAAGGGATAAAATTTTCAAAACATAGTGTAGAATTGGTGGCAAGGTTTGTAGGGTCATTATAGAGAGAGGTTCATCAACTAATGTAACAAGTGAAAACATGGTCAAACAACTAGGGTTAGTGACCACTAAACATCCTAAACCGTATTCCTTACGATGTATTAATTAAGATAATGATGTTTGTGTAACGAAGAAACCCTAATTCCATAACAATGTGATGTATTACCTATGGATGCTTGTTGTTACACCTTGATTTTTACTACAGAAAAATTTCGTTTTACAGTGGAAGTATATAAGAAAAATATTGGGAGTCACCACTATAATTGTCATAAGTCTAGTTTATTCAACCATCATTAAATCAATCAAATGACTAAAAAATTTAAAGTAAAGCAATGAATTTAGATAAGAAAGAAACATTTATGATATAATAATGAGTTTCAAGCATAACTCCATGTTATAATACGCAGAATACGAAACAAGGTAATACCATGGATCATGAGTCCAAAAAGGTATTTGAGTAAATAAAACAACCAGATAACCTTACTCTTCACCCAACACACAGTACAAATAAGGTTACTCATCCCCAGTTAGTGCATCATAGGCAACAAAATCATCTAGAGTATCCTTTGAGACCTACACATAAGAATCAGGGTCTTCTACTCATAGGAATAAGCACCACCTATAAAATGGGTGGTTAGTATGCTACATACTAAGTAAGGGAGTAGTACTGTCGAAGCAAGTATACAAACAACATATGTATTAACTTAAGGTGAAAATATACAAATAAATAACACATCTCATAACATAGATAGTGATTTAGATCTCTTTATTAAGTATAATCCATTTTTATTCTTTTATATACGTTGAGTGTATGAACCCGACTATTCTTAAACTAGTGGAACGGTTTGAAGCACCTTCCCCTAGGGTGTTTTCCCTTGATCCAGTATTATCATCCAGTAGAAGGGATCTGAAAATATCACATTCTCGTGGTAGAATGCTCCCGAGGTACTATTCTCCATAATAAAAAAAGATGTATATAAAATAATACCTTAGTCCTGACACACATACTCTTCCACTTTAAATCATTAGTGTCTTTTCTGTAGGTTATACTATTACATTTTCATTTCATAATGAGTAAATGCCCCACTATTTTTAATCCGGTGGAACAAAGTGAAACACCTTCTTGAGGTAGCACACTCCCGAGCTACTATTCTTCTCAATG
The DNA here is from genome assembly GCA_030549775.1 of Tamarix chinensis. Taxonomy (NCBI): domain Eukaryota; kingdom Viridiplantae; phylum Streptophyta; class Magnoliopsida; order Caryophyllales; family Tamaricaceae; genus Tamarix; species Tamarix chinensis. The sequence continues at coordinate 54,709,570 of CM060177.1, read as the reverse complement.
GAATTGGATATATATATACACATACATCACCTTAGCCTTACTCACATGTTCTTTCATTTCAAATGATTAGTACCTTGGCCATAGGTTTTACTATTATATTTTCATTTCATAATGAGTAAAGCCCCCACTATTTTTAATCGGATGGAACAAAGTGAAACACCTTCTTGAAGCAACACACTTCTGAGCTACTATTCTTCTCAATAGAATGGGATATATATATACACATACATCATCTTGGCCCTACTCACATGTTCTTTCACTTCAAATGATTAGTACCTTATTCAAAATTGTATCATATGCATCAAAGACATTAAAGCAAATAAACACATCATGCTGGTTAAGGTCCTTAATCTCCTCAAAACCTAATTACACACTCCTAGCAACCATTCTCCCATATTAATTATTCAGCCATAAGTTATAATATATCCTACTCGAATATCATCATTATTATTATATCCAAAATTCACGGTCTAACTCCCATATTATACATAGATAGTAGAAATCATATCTCAAGATTCTACTCACTAACTTACCATAAACCCTAATCTCATAAGTATTCACAACCCTTCCCATAAAACTCATATGATTACTAAGTTCAGAAATCAATCTCATCATACCAATCATTAGCAACATATCAAAAATATGATTAACCTCTAGATTTTATACATGGAATAATATATCATCATTTTAAGTTATTATGCCCTAAATTAGACCATTATTTCATTTTAAAAAACCCAAGAAAAACCATAATACTTCCAAGCACTTTTTAGAATATCATTACCATATTTTAATCTACCTAACACATAAAATACCAAACTATCGTTATTATCCCATAATGACCAAAATACCCTTAAGAACAATAACCTTTATTGTATTGAATCTTTTACCTTCCACACACATTATTTTCTAAATCCACCAATCATCATCATACCTCGTAAAAATACTTATGTATGTTTACTAAAGCTCATTTAGCCCATGTTTCATGCCATAAAATATATTCCCAGAAATATGTCATCATCACAAAAAAAATCCTAATGATACCTCTTAAGCATTATTACTTTCTTTCAACAACATAATATCCATACAATCACAATATCATCATAAAATATCATGTTCTATATATATTAAAACATATAAGAATGATATCATAAAAACAAAGATAACCATACAAGAAAATAACAAAAAAACCCTAAAAATCTATTATTATCCTTACCAACTAGAACACTAGGCTCTAAGAATATAAATCTTTGACATCCTCCTTCGAGATTACTAGAATTCCACATTCAAAAAACAATAAAATACTTAGTTAGGCCGAAAGAGTTTAACTGAAGGAGAAATTAATGTAAAGAGGGCAAAAATGGAAATAATCATAGTCAAATGGAAGCTTTAGATGTGTGGATGTATGTAGTTTATTTTTTGGTGAAGTTATGGTAAAATTTTAGTGGTCATCGGATAAGGTATAGAGTTGAAAATAGGGGTGCACGACCAAAAATCGGTGGTTGCACGGCTGTGCTATAGGCTGTGAACACTTATGTTGACAAATAGGTTTACACAAGATCTGGTGATGTGATGTGGGATGGCAGTGCTCAATCACTGGTAAACAGGTCACAAGTTGAACAGGTGTGCAATGGAGTACGTTTGGGTTGTGCGTAGGCGTGTGAGGGTGTAGTGGTAGGCTGTGTTATGTTGCATGAACGTGCGATTGGAAATTTTAGTGTTGCAAGACCATGCTTGAGGCTGCTTGTAGGATATGAATTTCTTAAGGAATTTTTGGGCAAGAGAAAGAAGAAGGGAAAAGAGACGGTGGTCGGTGGCGATAGCCGACGATGGTGTTGAGGAAGGTTGGGGTGACCTTGGTGGTCGGTTCAATAGTCGATTGGTGGCATGTGGTGGCACACGATGGTTTTGTGTGTGGGAATGGTGGTGCAAGTGTAAAAATAAAGCAAAGAAGAGAAGGAAAAGAAGAAAGATTAAAGGAGAAATAAGAGGGGGATCTCGGGTAGAATTTTGGACACATAAATGGGTAGATGATAAGGTAAAGCAAAAAAGAAGGAAGGAGACTGTATATATATAGATAAATACATACATACATACATACATGTGTGTGTGTTATATGAATCAGGGAAAAGGAAATCAAAGGGAGTAGGCATGCATGTAATGTTGTAGGGTGGTGGTGCATGCCATGTGGTGGTAATGGAGATGATGGTTGTGTGTTGTGGGGAAAAATGGAAAAGGGTGCAATAGGTACGGTGATGGTTGTGTATATATGTTGCATAAGGATAAGGAACAAGAAGAAATGTTAGGGTGTGGGCGTGTAGGTGTAGATTTACAAAGATAATAGAAGAAGAAGAAGAAGAAGAAGAAGGTGGGTGATGGATGATGGATGACTGCAGAAAAGATGATGGAAGAGGGTGCAAGCTGCAATAAAATCAACTTTGCAGCTATGTTGATGGGAGAAGGAGAATAAAGAAAAGAAACGGAGAAAGAAAAATGAAAAAGATAAAAAGATTGGGGATTAGTTTAGGTAATTTTAGATTAGCCAAAGATAGTTAAATTTAGTAGAAATTTTAGGAAGTTTGAGACCGGTTTACAAAATACGGTTTATAGAAGTCAAAGATTTAGATTCAGTTAAAGTTTTGAAATTAAGAAATTTGGTTGAGGTTAAAATAATATTTTCTTAAGTTAGAATCAAATTAGGGCACTTATAATGCAAAAATCGGTTAAGAAAATTTTTTTAGTATTACACTTATGGTATTTTATAAGGTAGATTGTTGCAATATGATCGAAATGTCATCCATGATGGTGTAAATCATGAATATGTAATTCTCAAGAATAAAAAGAAGTATAAATTAAAAATAGCTCAAGGTTACCATATATATCTTACTAAGGTTAAAAAGAGCTTATTTCTACATGAGCAAGATATGATTACTTGCATTTATGAGGAGAGTATTTTCTATACCTTAGTTATTAAAGAATCTTAAATTAGGGGGAAGAAATAAAAGAACTCGAACCTTACTTGATTACTTGATGAGTATAAATATATTTTTCCTAATGAATTATCTTCTTGAAGGCCACCTATTAGAGGCATAGAATATGTTATAGATCTAATTCCTAGAAGGTCTCCACCAAATAGGCCTTCTTATAGACACAACCAAAAAGAGTCCATGGAATTACCATGATAAATACAAGTTCTAGTAAATAATGGTTATGTGAGAGAAAGTATGAGTCCTTGTTGTGTACCTACCTTGCTCGTTCCTAAAAATGATGGTACATGGAATATAGGCATAGATTCTAGAGCTATAAATACTATAAATACCAAGTATCATTTTTATATGCCTAGACTTAATGACAGGATTAATAAAATTTTTTGTACAAACACGTTTTCCAAAACTAACCTAAGAATTGGTAACCATAAAATGAGAATTCAGGAAAGGGATGAATGGAAAGCAATCTTCAAAACTAACTTTGGTGTTTACTAATGGATTGTTATGCTTTTTGAGTTGTGTAATGCATGTAGTTCTTTCATGACGTGAATGAATGAAATTCTTTGTCTTTCCTAAATAAATTAATTATATTTTATTAGATAGCATAATTTTATATAGTAAGAATGAAAATGATAATATTTTTCATCTAACATCGCTATAGAGAAACATAAAGATGATGGTTAGAAAAGTTGTATACATTTGTCACTGCCACATAATCAATCTCTATATATACTATACATGATGGTTCTAAAAATTGCCGTATAAGTATTTAAATTTTTTTTAGAAAAAAATCTTTAAGACCATAATTTATACGACAGTTTATTTAGAAACACTATTGTGTATTTGTACACATACATTGTTGTTATACACAAAACCTATAGTATATATGTGTAACACTCTCAACCTCCTATTAAGTATAGGAATACATGGCAATTTTGGCTAATAACCATTGTGTGTGTGTGTGTGTGTGTATGTGTAGTAGTTATTAACTTCAATCATATGATATTCCCCTCTTAGTAGCCACCCGAGGAGTGTTACAGGTATACACGGCGGGTTTTGTTCATAATTGCTATGTATGCCCTATTTTTTTTAAAGAATAATTTTGATCATTTCTATACCACATTTTTTCTTGAAAAATCCTAAGTATGTTCCTAGATATTTTCACTAACATCATGAGTATTTGCCTCATCAAAAATGGCAAAGAGAGAGATCATTAAACATTATATTTCTTCCATACAAAACCTTATTCAAAACTTTTTTATTCATATTTACACTCTGGTACAAACAATTAATGGTAAACTTACGGTCGTACAAATAATCATCATAAAACTTGTAATAAAATCTAACTACTATGTCCTAACTTCAATAATATTATTATTGTTATAATTATGAATGTCAAAATGTTGATAAAACTATAAAAGATGGAAATAACATGTTAGTGTTAATGTATATGGCTAATCATAATTAATATGAACTAAATAAAGTGAATACATACTTCTCCTAAGATTGTCTAATGCATGCAAATGATTTCCTTCATGAATCATGACATAGCATCCACAACAATATCTTGTTTTCATGGACACTAGAAAATAAAATATAAATTGCATTATGTTATTAGTTTCTCATACTAAATACTTAATATAAAATTATAGTGATTATTTAATGAAATAAAACTACAAATCTTTTTTTTTCCAAAAAATATAGGGTGGTGGTGCCCTTCCCTTCTTTTATGGCCCAAAATAAGTATTTAAGGTCCTAATTAATGTATTTGCCATATATTTAAAAACAGTATTTGCTTGTGTGTGTGTGTGTGATTCTATTAGCATTATTATATAGATAAATATTTCGATTCCATAAGCAATTTGGGATCAAAAAAAGGATTTCCATCAATTGAATCTATCTAATGTGTGATCCCTAATGATGGTTGCAATATCATTATTGCCTAATGAATATCAAAGGATAATGAAGCAATCAAGAGGGACTAAGGATCCATCTTCATCACATTAACCACATATGGAAAACATTCAATATTTATCATTTTCATTAGAGATCATGTCTGATCATAAATATCTATAAACATCAAAGTCATCTAAGAAATTAGATAATTAATGATCTTTCAAGAACTTCTAACCATGAAAGAATAAATTACATATTTAGTGTCAAAAGAGTACTTCCTTCTAATAATTAAAATAAATACAATTGTGAAAGGACTTAAATTACCTATTATAATTTAATTATATATTGATAATATAACATTTCACATTTTAAGAAAAAATCATATATCCTCTATCCCCAATCCAAATATTCACATCTTTTGATTTCACGTGTAAATCCACCGGATGGAGAATCCTAATAAAATTTCCATCGATTGAAAGTGTCATGTCCAAACACAACATAAATTAAGGTGATAGGTCATGCCACTTGATTATTGCTTCATTCCCAATGCTTTATAGACTTTAGCATACTCCATATTTTTTTCCCTTTTACAAATATTTTTTTTGAGATAATATGACCACACTAAGAAAGAAAGAGTGGATGGAATAATTATTAGATCATATATTATCACTTAATTTACATGAATATAATCTACAATTGAAAAAATTAGGATTACCTCATCCTTTGCAATTACATCGTAAGTAGGCCATCCAATGAATATCCCTACTAGTAAATATAGTACACGCATATCATCTTCTTCGTGATTATATGCCCCATCAAGAAGCATTGGCTCCATTAAGTATGCTTGAAAAACACTATGGATTAAGATGCAAACTTTATCAACCCCCAATTATTGAGAATGATGGGTTGAGTTGAACTCAATAAATATAATAGCATTTGCTATAATAGGTTCATCCTCTCTCTCTCTCTCTTTCTCTCTCTCTCTCTCTCTTTTTCTCTCTCTCTCTCTCTCTCTCTCTCTCTATATATATATATATATATATACACTCCTACAAAGGCCTCGTTAGCTACTTTGTTGCCTTTACATTTTATATTGCAAGTATAATTGTTTTTCTCTACATTACCTCTGTTCTTAGTACTCATCACCTAAAACTACTTACCTAAAGCTTGAACTTAGCCTTGCATTTGAATTATTAATAAATTTTATATATACAAATGATTACCACAACAAAATAAACACACATATTAATTTCAGAAAGAACTTATTATTAAAAAAAATTACTATTCACATGTAGTACGATATGTAGTAAATGATAAAAAGCTTATGTTTAGAAACAAAACAAACAAATTATTATTATGGAGTTTTACTATTCATATTAGTTTGCTTTTTACATCAATTCACTATTATGAGGTTCAAGTAAATGTTTATAGTCAACGATAAACTCTAAAATATCTCATTAAAGCATTTAAGTGCAAAACAGTATAATTAAACCTAATATGCCCATAACTAGATTTTTATAAATAAAATAATAAAAATTCTCTAAAAATTATGAAATTAAATAATAAGATTATTTAATTAATAAATAATATATTATAACTTGGTAATTAAAATAGTGATAATAGAGTGGATGTGAAAACACCATATTATCCCTAAACCCTAAAAACTAAGAAAATAGCACAACTTGTAGAATACAAAGATATAACTACTTAAATATTGCACAATACACATTTAATAAATTATTAACACATTTAAGCACCAAAAAATTTAGTAAAAATGTAGTACATATGTAGATCGGAAAAAAAATCCCTTTTTCATGCTAAAACATCATTAAATCATAACTTTAATTATAAAATCCTAAATCAATGCTATAAGTAAATGAAATCATGCCTAACCAATATACAGACCTTAATATAATTACCTACACATTTTAAAAATTTAGGAACATAATAACATAGAAAATATCCCCTTGGTCCAATAGCATCTAAATTAACAAAATGGTCATTTTAACAACATCTACACATTTAAGCTTTTTAATACTTCAAAATATATATACTCTTCTTATAATATGGTTTTCCAATGTCTTATATCCAATATTACACCAAAACAATCATAATATCACCACTTTTCCACCTCTTGAAAACATTACACCAAAAATCAACAAATTCATATAAATCACTTCAAAAAAAAAATAATTAAAAGAAGCATGAATTAATGCTAGTGAAGTTTAATCATCCTTGCATTACATCTATGATATTCGGGAAGAGGTTAGAATAATTTATCTTTAATCTCTTGTATTTTTAACACTAAATTGTTTAATGAAAACAATATGATGAAAAAAAATGATTTGAGAAGGAAATTCAAGAAATTTTAGACAAAAATGATGAAAGGAAGGTGATGTGGATCAAGGTGGAGAGAAGTGTTGGATCAATCACATCTTTGTTCCCGTTGGTCACAAGTTAATGCTGGAAGAAAAACACCAGGTTTAAGAAGATTAAACTTGACACAAAGGATTAAAATTGTCTGAGATTATTCAAAGGCTGAAGCTGCATTCAAGCTTCGAATAGGAAAGGGAATTGAAGGAAGGAATGCCCCGGGCTTTCCTGAATATACTACTCCAAAAAAGGAGAGACAATTCAAGTATTTACTTGACGATTGGTTCAAATGATTTTATCTTATTTCATCTCCTTTATGCGTGTACAACATAGGTATATATATAGGCAAGGAGTCGACATTAAGGCATAAAAATCAGCCGACCTTCCCCCTTAATTCAAGCTAAATTATCTTACTTGAATTAAGCCCATATAATACCTAATCTTAATCAGAATATCATCATCTAAATGATACTAATGACTAACATTACAAAGCCACACAATAAACTATGGTACATACATAAAATTACATCAAACCCTAGCTTGCATAAAATACAGTTAGGGTTTACAACAATTTTAATATAACTAATGATAATCATCACCATATCTTGTTGTAGTGTCATCCGATGTATGCCATAGCACTATATGCTTTGAATGCTTGTACACTTAAGTCTTGTTTGGTGTGTTAACATCTTCTCCTTGCAAATATGTAATATACCTACAAGAATATCTCGAATTATTTTCAATACCAAGCATAGACATATTATCAAGAACATTTAATTTGATTGGCTCCAATATAAAGAAAGCTAATTCTTCCTTACCTTAAGAATCAATAGGAATATGAGAATTAATAGATGCACCCGCATCATAAGGTGTTTGAAGAAGGATGTTATTAGGAGCTAAGGGTTCTCAAAACTTTCTTTTATGGGGAAAATTATTAGAAGAAGAAATGGTTAAGGTGGATATTTAAGCTAATAATGGAATTTTAATGATGTTTGATGGTAAAGTGTATATGAAGAAAGGTTATTTTCGTTTAATTTTTAACTGCTCAAGAGTTTAGAAAATATTTATCCCAACTTTAGTTAGATATTTTTGGAGAATAATATATTATTTAGAATATTTTTGGTAGGTTTAGTGTAGATAAAGTTGAGTTTCGTTGGCTAACTATACCTACTATTGCAAAATGTTATAAAAAAATTTTTAAATTATTATTAATATATTTTAAATTCATATTTATTTATAATATACCTAAGAATAAGTATACTAAAATTTTTTCCAATAGTTATAATAATGATAAAATTATGAAATTTTGATATTACATCACTACCCATTTAAATGCAAATTCATCCTCGAAGTCAAGGAAAATGATAAAAACTTTCCCATAAAGGTGTTATAAGGCACTTCAGGTTGTATGAGCCCCTTAAAATAAGATTAATTACTTGGGTATAAAATCTAATTCACGAGTTGTAGTTGTTGAATCCAAACCTCATCATATCTCTCCCATCTAGGTATATATGCTCCAATGTATATCTAGAGAACCTTCACTAGCAAGATCTCCCTTGGCAAGGTTTATCAGGTCTTTTGATTGATAATTTGTTGTGGTCTCTTAATGTAGGCCAATAACTCATCTAGCTTGATTTTATCAAGATATAGCACATGTGACATGTCTGTAATAAATTTATTCAAATATGACCCATTGAAGATGCGGTGAACTCAAGACAACTTGAATCACAAAGTAAGACGGTAGACAACTACTCTAATCTTCTTAACAATCTCATATGTTCTAATGAATCTCAGGTTAAGCTTTCCCATATATCCAAAATAGATCATAGCCTTAATTAGCAAAATTGTAAAAAAAAAATAAAAAAAATTGTAGGAACCTTATAACTATAATGCCCCCAAAATTTACTACAATTTGTAGGAACCTTATAACTATAATGCCCCTAGAGACACTAATGTACCCCAATTATACTAGTATATAAGGGCAACACAGTATTCTACCGACTATCAACCCAAGGATGTAAAGGTACCATAGTTGCACTGGTACATGAAGGTACAGAGTTACTTACTAATAAGAAAACCTAATCTATAAGTATGCATAGCCCTTAATTAGGTTTGTAGAGCTAAATAGAGTAAGATATAGTGCCTAACTAGGGCACTAAGGCACACCAAAAAAAATCCATAATTAATCATGGGCTAATAGCATCTTAAGGGTAACGACCCCTAAAGAGCCACCATTCTCAATCTCAAGATCTTTCACTTTAAGTATTAGTATTTTATAAGGGTGACCATCAAAAGCACACATTAGTCACATATAATCAATTCTTAATACTTAAACCATCTTTATTTGCTTCCAACATTTTACGATAACCAAAATAAAAATCATTATCAATGTCAACATCAGATGCCTAGTAAGGAGATTGTAAGCTCGATTAATTAGAGTTGTAAATTTTAGGTCAAAATGGCCAAAATACCCCTAAGGCTAAAGCTACCACTTTACCATACATTCGCATTACAAATTCTATTTTATTTTATCAACTTGCCATAAAGAGGATAAGACACCATAATTCTACTATTGATCATATAATTAAGCCAATTGATACACTCAATGATCATTTTGCCCTTACACACCATTATACATATAAAACCCTAACACATAAAAACACATATTTTTATACTTAATGAACAAATAATACACATCCTGCACGTTTATGAAAAAATCATCATATCATACTAAAATATTAATCATGCTGAAGCATCCATATATAATACTCATGCTTAATAACGAATATCGCATATCATGCATTTTTATTGGAATATTCATCATGGTACACTCTAAATTACAAAAATACCCCTATATCCTATAATATTCATAATGATGTTGGAACATGTAGTTCTAAAACAACAAATACCCTATTCTCATACTTGTCATCAAATATTACCCATTATGTATGTTTATTTGAATAATCATTATAGTACTCTAAAAACTACTAGAATACCCTTGGACCGTAAAATTATTTATTATCATGCTGAAACATGGGTTACTAAGAGTACAAACCCCAATTTTTATACTAAACATTAAATAATACTTATCATACTTGTTTATTAGAACAATCACTGTAGTACATCCAAAATTACCAAAATGCCCTACATCATAAAATAATGATAATCATGATAGAACTTGTGGTTCTTAAATAGAAAATTTACTTTTCTCTTATCATCAAATATTAAACATTATGTATGTTTATTTGAATAATCATCATAATACTCTCAAAACTACCAGAATACCCTTAGACCATAAAATTATTTATACTAAAACATGGGTTATTAAGTTCACAAGCACCTATTCTTATACTTAACATCAAATAATGCCATGCATGTTTATTAGAACAATCACTATAGTTCATGTAAAATTACCAAAATGCCCCTAGACCATATAACATTGATAATCATGCCTAAATAGGTGTTAATAAGACAACAAACCCGTTTTTATCATCCTCAACATCAAATAACACTTACCATGCATGTTTATTTGAATAATCACCATTACACATTTAAAATTATCAAAACGCCTCTAGAACATAAAATATTGATATTGATGCTAACACATGTCTTTCCAAGACATCAAACCTCTATCTCCATTCTTAGCAATATTTATAACACATTAGGCCTCATGGCTAGGTTAAATATCATGATATGTTTAAATAACCAAATTAAACCTAGGGCACATAGTAGTAATAATTTTACTACAAGTGTGTCTAAACAGACTTAACCCAACATGTTTATATGCACATAACATACAATATGAATTCCTAACATTAGGTCCCTTTTTAAACATATTCTTGCACACATGACATTTTATAAAAGATAACAAGTCTTCGTTTTTTATTTTCCAAGATAACATTAATAATCATATAAATAATTGTAACAAGTCATGTATGACACAAATTACATTTCAAAACCTTAATGTGCTAACATATAATATCAAAATATTTTAGTGAAAATAAAGGTTTTGTGATTTCCAACAAAAGAAAACTTTATCAGTAACCATCAAAAAATGATTATGCTTCGTGAATAAAATTTTTGTACCTAAAAAAAATATCACAAATACCATATTTATATTTAATAAATGAAGTAATGGTATTTAAAAAAAATATTTATTAAGTATAAAATTACCAAAGTACCCCTATACATTAAAAATTACCAAAATTAATTAAAACCCAAAAAACAACTCACGTTGTATATCCAATGTGAGCTATGCATGAAAGGGAAGAGGATAAAGGCTGAGATGGAGGTAGGAGGTGGTGGTGGGAGGAGTTGATTTAGACTTTTGATGTAGGAGGTGGGGGTGGAGATGGTAGTGGTTAGGTGGTGTAATGTAGATGGATTTAAGGTTGCAAAGGCAGTGTAGAGAAGGGAAACCAAAAGAAGGAAATGAGGAGAAGATGAAGAGGGCAAGGTGGTGCTAGAATGGTTGTGGGTGATGGTGTAGAATGAAGCCTAAGGTAGTGTAGTTGGGGAGGAGTTGTGGTGTAGAGGAAATGGATGGAAAATGGGAGGTCAAGTGTAGGTGGTGGAGGAGAAGGATATAGGGTTATAGAGAGGTGGTTGTGGCATCAACTTAGGGTCATACAAGGGGATGCAAAGTGGTGGAGATAGAGAATGGAGGGGGCTAGCAATGACTGATGTGGTTTATTAAAGTAGCTAGATGGTTGGATCAAAGGTTGATAGTATAAGATATCACCCATGAAATGATGCAAAAGAAATGAAGGATTAAGAAGGATATAGGTGAAGAAATCAAGTAACAAAAAAGATGGTTCTTGGCAGATTTGAAGTGGTGTTCAAATGTATTGAGTTTGAATGTTGATTGAAGAAGGTAATGTCCTAAAATTCCCTTGCCCAATGTCAAACCAAATGGGAGAGATAGACTTCAACTAGCTATGCTCTAAGTTTGATAAAAAATCTTATTCATTATACTATTCAAAATATGCATACAAGTGAGGTATATATAGGTAAGTTCCATCTTGAAGTTTCAAAGCTTCTAGCTGGCTCTTATCCTTAATTCATCCCATTAATCATGGTTGAATTAAGCCCATATTACCTTAATCCTAAGTATAATATCATTGGTTAAATAATACTATGGATTAACATTACAAAGCTATACAATTAACTAAGATACATACATGAAATTATATCAAACCCTAACATACATAAAATACACTTAGGGTTAAGGTTTATAACAAGTTAATACACCTAATGAATTCCATCGCTATATCTTCTTATTGTAAAGTATCATCTCATGTATGCCATAGTCTTGCATGCTTTGAATACTTGTACACATTAAAGTGTATTAACATCTTCTTCTTGCAAATATGTAACATACCTACAAGAACAACTTGAATGTTTTTCAATATCAAGCATATAAGAATTATCAAGAATATTTAATATGATAGGCTCCAACATTAAGAAAGCTAAATCTTCCTTACCCTGAGGGTTGATATGAACATGATAATCATTAGGTTCATTTGATGCTCTTGCATCAATGATAAAAGCTGTTATTTCCTTAGATGTTATAGGGATGGTTGATGGTGGCATGGGGCAAGGATCTATAGAGAGTGTTGTAAGGGAGAAAGAAAATGGAGACAAGGTGGGAGAGGTGTATGAAGAAGAAGAGGAGGAGGAGGGGGATCTTAGGTGTGTGAAGTCTAGGTGGGCATGTTAGGAAATGGTAAGCATAGATAAGGGTGGCAGGGGTAGTGGCGTGGAGTTGTAGGGCTAGGTAGTGCAGGTAGATGGGAGACCGGGAATGTCAGGCAAGAAAGGGACATGAGGATAGAGGTAGTGTAAGCATGTTTAGCTAGGAAAGGAAAGGTGGTGATGCGGTCATACAAGGGTGCAGACACACTATGCAGAGGGGAGAAGAAGGTGGGATAAAAGAACTTTTGGTGGAGAGAGGGCATCAATAGGGAAGGAAGAAAAGAAATGAGGTTTGGCCACGCAAGAAAGGAAAGGGAGAAGAGGAGTGGGCCAACCTGAGGAGGGGAGAAGAAGAAGGGAAGAAAATTCAGTTCGGGCCATACAGGAAAGAAAAGGGAGACAAGAAGGAAGAAGAAAGAAGGAAAGGCGGGCTAGTGCAATAGAAAAAAGGATGGGCTGGCTCGAAAGAAAATTGGAATAAGGAATAATATGAAAAGGGAAAAGGAAAAGAAGAAAAAGAAAATTAAAATAGATTTAGGGTAATGATTAAAAATTAGATGAAATTTAGGTTATTTAGATAATAATATATTAGTTTATCGAATAAATTTTGTATCAAATTATGAAATAAAATTTGTATAATTATAGGTTTAGGGTTTATTTAAATAAAAAGTGTAATAAAAAATAATAAAATAATTATATTGATTAATTAAATAATTTTTCTAGGTTTTTAAGTCAAATATTGACACAAATAATGAAATCAATAAATAAAGATCCAATTTTTTTTGATAAAAGGTTGAAATTAGATGAAATTTAGGTTATAAAAATTTGTGGTATTACAAAAACCATTATGTCGATGCCTAAAATGAGCATAGCTCCAATACTTGTACTTAGTTGCCTTCAATATATCGTGTATCAACCTAACCTACATTTCAAATCATCTATCTTATCAGGTCCCAAAAAATAGCCCTTACATCATTTCAACATAAAGAATTGTGATATATTTGTCTATATAAAGTGTTAAACCATGTTGTCTCAATGTCATGATGATGATTGAGAGGAGAACACTTGAAGGATTTTCTTGCAAAAGGATGAAGGGTATTCAAGATATAATTGGATAAACATCAATCCAAGAAAAAATAAGAGGAAATGAGGTATTGGTTTACACCAAAAGGTAATGGAACATATGAAAGGTTGGCACTTGATTGAAAAGGAGAAAATGGAAAAAATGGTAAGATATAGTGCAAAATATGACAAAAGGTTAAGAGGACATAGGCAAGCTAAAAAGAAAGCCACAAGAAGGTGGGGTGTAAGCTATAAAAATACCTTTTTCCTAAACACAAGATGTAGAAGAAAAGGAAGAAGAAATTAAGGTGAAATTGTGAGAAAGAAAGGGCTTTAAGGAAGGAATTTTTTTTTTACATTTTAGATAAATCCATAAGTTTGCAGTGAGGCTTCGAAACCTTTTGAAAATCATTTATAAGAAACATACAATTCATTCCAAGGATACTTAAAGGATTATAAGAGATTTAAAGTAAAAGAGAAAAAAAGTCACAAGTTCCATTAAAACTAGTTGACTCTTTTAGGCGTACTAGTAACCCGATTCATTAGAAACAACAAAACAAAGCCACAATTTACTAGCTGGTTGGTTTTTCTCTAATAAGCCAATATTAATACCATACCAAAATTATGTGGACTAACTCTATTGTTTAGCACATGTGATTATAGCTTCTTCGGTTTAAGATTACTATTCCTAAATTTTCCCATTTTCATACTTTATTTATCTTAAGCCATCCAAAAATATCCCAAGCACTTCATAGTGATTACTTAGAACTTTTTGGGTTATATCACACCTCAAAATACCATGATTCCCATTTTTAACTTATGCTAACAAAATACCCATATTGGTAAAGGAACGGTCAATTTTATACGAATCTCTTGAGTTTAGTAACATCACTACCTCCTTTAAAAAACTCCATCCATGAAGTCAAAAAATCGAAAAAAAAAGAACATCAGGAAAAGACTTATGATTAAATATATCTAATCACTAACTAAGGAAAAAAAATATACTGAAGGGTGATGAAGGATCATCCATAGATCCTCAAGATGATAAATATTTTGCATACTTGATTATGAAATAGGTTACATTATATGTCTCTGATAATGATATTAATAATGTGGGTAACCTTAGTTTAATTTATGTCCTTCTTTCAGGTATGTAAAATATTTGTAGGAAGAAGATCAATCTATTAAAGATGTCAACGTACATAAAATTTCATATGTTACAAGCTATTATAAAGAAAGTAATTATATATGAGAGTCAACTCCAAAATTTAAGAGACCTAGTTATGATTATTGTTTTGATTAGGCACTCTTGTTAGCTATTTTCCTATACTAATTATATTTATTTATTTTTAATAATCTTGATCAATTCATGTATTATATAGGGAATATCTACATTGCTAATACTAGTTTATGTGCTAGTTAGCAGTGTGTGTGTCATGTGGCTATATTATTTTACTAGTGAACAATGTAAGGTTTCCTATATAAGCATGGATGTCAACACATTGTAATATATGGTTGAATCATTTGAAATCTAATGCATATATTATACTTGGATATTCCCCTTTTTTTCATTAAATAATCCTAACTAACAGTACTTGGAGTAATTTTAGGTACGGTGACATCCAAAGATTGAATTTCTTGTTGTATTATTTACCAAGTTTTGCTTTAATATCTCTTTCCTCCATCTTCCATAGCAGCCTTTAATCCTACACCTTCCACAATTTGTTAAATCTTCAATAACACAAGAAGATTTGTGCCTTTTTTGTATCAAAGCCTTAGGTGGCTTTCCAAAAAATTTGAGTGCCATCCATTCCTTCTTCTACTTCCAAACATAGGTTTTTCTCTTCCAATATTACCTATGGATGTCCATGCACCCATAGTGATCTTCAACATCATGAGTTGAGATTAATCGATTATTTCAATACATCTTCAATTAAGCTCAAACACTTCTTCATTATTCTCTTCAAATATTCTAAATTGATTTTCAAGATTACTCATTCTTCAACCAAAATAATTGAATCTAAAATTTAAGTCTTCGATTTTTCCTTCCTTCTTTTGATCTTCCCAACCATTATTCTTCAACATCTATTAGACTATCTTTAAGTCTTCTTTGCATATTCAATTCTCTCGGGTAACTCTTGATCTCTACCCATAAGTATACAGCTTCATTCTCCCTTGGTGATCTCTTCTCTTTCCTAGCTTTGGTTCGAGCAAAATTGTATATAATCGAGTACCATTACTTGAGTGTTGATCAACTTGATTAGAGTAAGAAATGCATCTATTTGCTTAGCTTTGTTTGAATATTATTGTGATATTAGAATATTCTTATCTTACATAATATCAATAGCATATATAGAAGATAATTTATTTGACTAAACTCATCCATCTTAGTGTTTTCATTACGTTTTCCTTGAAGCAAGGTTTACTATCTTTGTCAAATAAGATTACAACTACCATGTATCATGAATTTTTGACAAAAAATTCTATCACAAACTCCCTCTTATGTCTAAAAAGCTTCCAAGATCCTTGAAATTCCACCAAGAAGCCATCAATAATTAACTTCCATAGCAACCAAGGAGTGTCAAAGCACTCTCTAGCAAGAATAACAACTATGGGTGAAGAGGTGACCACGAAGACCATGTTTGATACTCTTTAACAACTTGTTGCAAGTGTAAATGCCACCATTATAGAATTATAGCAACTTCCTTCCATTCAAATCTAATTCCAAAGTATAGAATCAAAGGTAGCAGGACAAGAAAACCTTCAACACATTTATAATACCATGGAGGCTACAATCAATTGAGTAAAAGCATGGTGAGGAGGACAGTCCAAGATCAAGGTGAGCACATCAATGATCTAATTGAGGATGAATAAAGGAAAAAAAATGGATCCAATAAATTCTATCATAACCAAAAAGGCTATACAAGTCAACCACCAAGGTAAAACCATTTTGAAGATAAAACGAATAAAGCTCAATCTCCCCGATTTCTATGGTGAACTGGATGTTGAATTATTTATTCAATGGTTATATGAAATCGAAAAAATATTTGAGTTTAGTGAGTATGATGATGAATGTAAGTGCAAATTAGCAATCTCAAATTTGAAAAGTTTTCTAGGGTTTGGTGCGATAATCTTAAGATAAATCGTGAAAGGCAAGACAAAAGTATAATAAAGTCTTAAAAAAATTAAAGAAATACCTAAGAAAAACATTTGTATCTAAGGAGTATGAGCAAGTGACGTATACTAAATTGAATACTCTTAAGCAAGGAATTCTTAGTGTATAAGAATACACTAGGGAATTTGATGCAATAACACTCTTATGTGGCATAAAAGAAAGAATGAAAAAAATTATTTATGCAACATATTTAGGTGGACTTAATAACATAATCAGAGATAAAGTTGAAATGTTTGCCTATGTTTCCCTTGATGATTCTACTATTTTAGCCTTAAATTTTGAAACATAAACTAAATCCACCAAAGCCTATAATAAGACTAGTGCTTCAACTTCTATGTTTACAAGAAATTATTCAAATTCATCTATATCAAAACTTAGGACACATATCTATTCGAATAATGAAAAAACAAATAACCCTAACTGATATGAAAAGGTAAAAAAAAATTAAGTGAGATATCTAATAAGAAATGTTTCAAATGTAAGGGATATAGTAATTATTCTAGAGAATGTCCTAACCTAAGGGTTTTGACCTTAAGTGAAATTTAGAACATGGAACCATGTATTGATGACGATGACTTATACACTGAATGTAATGATGATCTCTTGAATGTGTATAAGGAAGATGGTTATCCTTGATTTGTACTTCCAAGGGCATTACAAGTACAACCTAATTATCAATCTACATAGAGAGATAAAATATTTAAAACTAAGTGGTTTGTGTACTAATGTTGATGGTGAAATAATTGTTAAACAACTAAGGCTAGTAACTACGGCATATCCTAAACCATATCTATTAAAATGGCTTAATTAGGATAAAGGAGAAAATATAACTAAAAAAACCCTAATTACTTTTCACATTAGTGATTACCATTGATGAGGTATTAGCTAATGTTTTGCATAAGGATGCTTATGGCATTTTAATAGGAAGACCATGGCAATATGATAGAAATTTAACTCATGATGGTGTAACTAATGATTATATTGTGCTTAAAGATAAAAAAATAAATATAACATGAAACCATCTCAATATGGTTATATGCAACCAACAGATACTAAAAAGATAATATTCTTATATGAAGGGAAATGATTAATTACATTGAGGAAGAGGGTGCTTGTTATGCCTTATTAGTGAAAGAATATCAATTTCGAGTGAAAAAGTCTAATAATTTGAACATTACTAGTTTTCGTGATTATTATAATGATGTGTTTCTAGATTACTTACCTCCTAAATTACCACCTATTAAAGGTATAGAGCATGCTATAGATTAAATTCATAGAATGCCTTTACCTAATTAATCGGTGTATAGATGTTATCTTGAGGAAGCTAAGGAATTACAAGAAAAATTCAAGAACTAGTGATTAAATGTTATATGATCAAAAGTAGGAGTCCTCATTGTGTACATGCCATATTAGTTCCAAAAAGGATTATACTGAGTGTATCTGCATATATTCTAGAGTCATAAATAATATAACTATCAAGTAATATTTTCCTATGCTTAGACTTGATGACATGCTTGATGAAGTTTGTGGGGCACGTGTATTATCCAATATAGACTTAAGAAGTGGTTATCATTAAATGAGAATTAGGGAAGGAGATGAATGTAAAATAACCTTTAAAACTAAATATGGTTTTATGGATAGCTTGTTATGCCTTTCGGGCTATGTAACGCACCTAGTTCTTTCATGAGACTAATGAATTAAATTCTTCATCCTTTCCTAGGTAACTTCATTATATTTTATTTGGATGACATAATTGTATATAATAAAAATGAACATGATCATCTTATACCTTTCAACTAAACTATTTGATAAACTAAGGGAAACTAAACTATATAGGAAATTGAAAAGATATGAATTTATACTTCCAAGTATAGTTTTTCTTGTTTATAATATTATTGCTAAGGGTATCAATGTTGATCCTATAAAGATACAAGATATTCATGAGTGGCCCATTCTTGAGGGTATCCATCAAGTGAGAAGTATTAATAGGTTAGTTAGTTTTTATAGGAGATTTATTTAAAACAATTCTACTATAGCTACACTTATTACTGAACTCAGAGAGAAAGGAGAATTAAGTTAGGAAAATGAAGCTACAAAAACCTTTGATACTCTCAAGAATAAATTATACAAATATCCTATATTATCTATTCCTAATTTTGACACGCTAATAAGGTAGGTATATGAGGAGTACTTTCACAAGAAAAAAAAGACCTATGAAATACTTTAATGAAAAGTTTAACAGTGATAAATTGAATTATTCTACATATGAAAAGGAATTATTTTTCATCTTACTTAGTTTAGAGACATGGAATCATTATTTGAGACATAATCCCTCTGTATTACTTTCTGATAATGAAGGTTTGAAATATTTACATTTTCAAAAGAAAACAAGTCCTAGACATGTAAAGTGGGTAAATTTCTTAAAATACTTTGTGTTCTCTATCAAAACCTTCAATGGAAAATAAAATTTAGTAGTTGATTCTCTCTTGAAGATCTACATTATTTGTCATGTTGGATGATAAATTGCTATGTTTTGAAATGCTAAAATAAATTTATCCTAGTGATGAATATTTTCATGATTAATAATAGGCATATAAATAAAATGGAAACCATGGTAATTATACAATACAAGATGGATTCTTATTTAAACTAAATTGACGTTGTATGCCAATATAAGTGACTTACTTATAAAAGAGGTACATAAAGGACTGATAGTAGGTCATTTTGGTACTTAGATAATATTAGTGATATTGTAAGAGAATATCTATTTTCCACATATGATAATGGGTGTAAAAATTATAGTAAAGCGATGTGTTATTTGTAAGAAAAGTAAAAGTTTATTCGACAAAAGTTTATATACACCATAACCTGTGCCTAGTTAACCATTTGAAGGATTTTGTATGGACTTTATCTTATGGTTTCCCAGAACACCATGAGAGAAGGACTATATTATGGTCATGGTAGATAGATTTTCTATAATGAATCATTTTATTCCATGTAATAAAACTAATGATGCTACGCATATCTCTCATTTTATTCCATATAATAAAACTGATGATGTTACACACATCTCTAATTTGTATTTCAAAGAAATTGTGAAATAAGATGGCATGACTAAAACTATTGTTCTAGATGAGGATGTCAAGTTTGTTAGTTTCTTTTGGAAGATATTCAGGCATATGTTACGCATGAAATTATTATTTATTACTTGACACAGTCCACAAACTAATGTACAAACTAAAGTCCAAACCATACTCATGGAACTTTTTTAAGAAGATTAGTAGGTAAAAGTACTAAAGATTGGGTTTTTAAGTTAGCTCATACAGAGTTTTCTTACAAACAAAGTCCTTCAAGTACTAGATTTTCATGCTCATTTGAGATTTTTTATGGAGTGAATCCATACACATCAATTGATATCATACCTTGAATAAAGGCACACATAAAATCTTCGAGGCTAAGGTACAAGTGGAGTTCTTTTAAATGATTCATTGATAGATTAAGAGGAACATAGAATGCAATAATGTAATGAAATAAAAAAAAAGCTAACAAACATTTCCAAATCTAAGAAAACATAAACTAGTGTCCAGAGTAGATGGACCATTCAAAATCCATAGATAATTAGGAGAAAATGCTTACAAAATTGAACTTCAAGAATCATATGGCAATGCATTAAGGGTGTTAGTTGTTGTTAATACGTCTCCTTACTTTAGTGATGTCAAATTGAGGACAAATTCTTCTCTTTTTAGCTATAATGATGGAGGATCATCCACAAACCCTCAAGATGGTAATGATTTGGCATACTTTATTAATTAATCGATCGCATTATATATTTTTGATAATGATATTAATAATGCAGCTAACCTTATTGAGTTTACTTTAAGTCATTCTTGTAGGTATGTAACATATTTGTACGAAGAAGATCAAGCCACTTAGATGTCAACATACGTAAGATTTCATTTGTTTTAAGCTATTACAAATGGAGCTATTATACATGAAAGTTAATTCCACAATTCAAGAACCTAGTCAACATTTTAGTCAACATCATTGTTTTGGTTAGGTTTTCATGTTAGTTGTTTTCATATACTAATTAGCATGCTTTGTTTATAACATTCTTTGTCAATTCATGTATTATATAGGGTATATGTATATTGTTGATACTAATTTATGTGCTATTTATCAATGTTTGTGTTATGTGGCTTTATTAGTATACTTGTTAGGAATGTAAGGCTTCATATATAAGCATGGATGTCAACACATTGTAGCATATAACTAAATCATTTGAAGTCTAATAGAAGTACTAAACTTGGCTATTCCTCTATTTTTTGATTGAATAACCCTAACTAAGAATAATTGGAGTAATATTAGATATGGTGAAAGTTAAAGGTTGAATTTTTATTAAAATAATTTATCAATTCTTTCTTGAATATCTTCTTTCCTCCTCCTTCGATAGCAACCTTTGATCCTACACCTTCCACAATCATTCAAATCTTCAATAACACATGTTGAATCATCGAAAAGGGAGAACTACCTATTCAAAGAATAACCAATCTCTAAGGAACATACAATATCTATGAAGAGCTTAGGATAAAGACTCTACATCTACCTCTATCTCTAAGGCATTGTCCTCATTTTCATGATGACACCATTGATTCTTCATCATTGGTATGGACGATGATTGTATCTGCCTCATCTTGTTGTTGAATATGCTCAAATGCCACTTCTCATAGGGCTAACTACTTATCATGCTCGATATCATCTTACCCAATCACATGACATGGATCTATACTATACTTCTTTATCTTTAAAACTTTGAAGACACTATGGACACTAGATAACTCCATTATAAAGATAAATGGTATGCTACCTAGCGAACTTTTTCTAGTATCCCATATGAACTAATGTACCTTGGGCTATTCTTACCTCTCTTACTGAATTAGTGTACACTATTATTAAGTGAAATCTTCAATAGAGCTCTTCCCCCACCAATGTTTCATATAATATGTGCCTTATATCAACATAACTCTTTTACATGCTCTAAGCTACCCTTATCCTATCTTGAAATATTCAGACATGTTGAGTCATCTGTACAATCATCTTTAGTTCAAGTATAACAATCTCACCAATGGAACTCTAACATAACATACTATTGCACTTCTATCCATAAAGTGCATTAAATGGTTACATCCTAATGTTGGTGTGATAACTATTGTTATGGGAAAAATTCACCAGATTCCATTCGCCATCCTACCTACCCTAAAATCCAAAATATAAGGTTTAAAAAAATCCTTTAGAGTGTAAATCATCATCTTTGGCTATCCATCTATCTAGCAAGAGATCTCATGTAGGCACTAACTAACTAATCAACACTCCTTGTACACTTCATTGATATAATGACTAAAAATTTAGTCAACTAGTTAATGATGACTCAAACTATGTCATATCCACTATAAGCCTTTGAATAACCACAAAATATTCATGGAGATTGAATCACACTTCCAACCAAAAATAAGAAAAGGTTGCATAAGTTATGAAAGTCTATAATGTCTAATCATCACCTTGTAATAGGTCAAGTATTGAGTTACAAAATTAGAAATATCTAGCTTCATGCAAGGTAATTAGTAGAAATATCTCAGGTTCTTACAAAACTTATCCCTTTTAGGGTAGATGAAATAAGGATTATAGTGACCATCCACCAAATTATGGCATTTCAATTCAATGCAACTTTAGGCCAGACACCATTTACTTTAGTATCTAATACTACCATTATTGTGAATCTAAAAACCCTTTTCTCTACCTTCTTGTATATTACATTAAATTAACTCAATACCAACATCCTAGATTATATTTCTTAGATCTTGTCAAATATAGTAGGCATGATTATTAAAGCACTTACCCGGATTTCTAGATCACCCAACATAATGAACTTGATACAACACCTTAGTAAATGTTTGTGATAATGATTTTTAAATAGATGTAATAATGTTTACCAACTGTTATTGAATTGCGCATTATTAAGACTTCAATGACGGTTCTAAAAATATAAAAAAAAAACAAAATTTATGCCAAATTTAGTTGAAATATGCTTGCTTTAATAAAAGTTATCAGCTAAAACCATTATTAATATATGATGTTTTGTGAACATTTATTAAATATAAATGTTATTAAAACTTGTAGGTTTATCAATGATTATTAAATATAACCGCTATTACAAACTTAATTTTGGGAATATTTATTCATTATAACTATTATTGAATGTTGTTTTAATAACGGTTTTCACTAAAACTATTATTAAAATGTAATTTTTTAAATATATTGTATAGTTTTTTCCAACCCATATACACAGATGTGTACTCTAGTACTTACTAAATTGATAATGAGTAAAATAATACCAATAACTCTGCAAAAAATAGCAAACATGAAAATTAATAGCAATACCACAAGTTTGTATCTCTAAACTCCAAAATAAAAGTTCTTGGATCAACAACTCAAAACTCAAATTTCGTAGCTATACTATAATATACACAGTGACATCCACAATAACAAGCATATATGTAGGTGCATCTTAGTATTATATATATATAAGAACATAAGATATAATTGATACAAACCTAAGATTCATGCACATAGATCTCTAATATTGACTATGTAAGCACACAAACTTAGCCCATTCATCCCTAACTTCATTAATTTCATCACTAATGTATTTTTGCATCATGCATACTCATTGTTGGAAAATCACATACTGATATGATTCAATCATTTGGTTAATAATAAATATGTCATAGATTAACTAATGGAAAAATATGGAAAAAGATATATACATGGATTGGATCAATGTTCATAAATTTTTTCTTGAGTATGAGATCCATTAACCTACAATAATAGTATCCATAATCATTACCATAATGTTGTTGTGGATGCTACTAAATGAATTTAGTTTTCTTATTATTCTATTAGATATTAATTGAAATTGAAATAAAATACATAATTTTGATCATTCTTCTTACCATTACAGACTCATACTAAACATTCTTTGGGTCAAGAACACCATTTTTGCCCCTCCTCATATATGTCGACTGTAGTTCCCTATATATAAATAAAGTTGATACATAATAGTGTAAATTTATATACCTATCAATGAAAAGTTTTAAAATATTTGACATGCCCTACATGCAACCAAGCTATGGATGAAAATAATAAAGCATATTTATTAATAACTAATAAATCATATTACTATATATATATATAATAGATTATAAAATTATACATATCAATGAAAAGTTTTAAAATATTTGACATGAAATAATACTTAACATTTGCGACCATGCTTATAGTTAACATCCATTAGGGTTATAAATTTTGCTGATAACCTCCACTAACACCATGTAAATGGCATCATCCCTTCCAACATATTCAAAAGGAAAATTAGTTATTATTAGATCACTACCTAGGTATTTTCGGGTGTAGAAATACAACATTACCAATGTTGGTGATGATTAGCGGGGTTCTTGTATTTGTTCGTTCTCCTCTAATGATGAGATCTTTAGTGGAGCAACCAATTGTTCCAATCTAGTTCTCTTTCCTTTCTTTTTTCCCTCTTTTGTTTTTCTCCTTCCACTAGTGATTTTCTTTCCCTTTTGTTTAAGGAGCCTTCTTGTTTTTGATCCATTAGTTCAAAATATTAACCAAAATTCAATTTTCATAAATATATATATATATATATATATATATTAATAAGGTATAAACAATGAGTGTAAATTGTTTAATTTAATATGGATGGAAGATGTCATTACCTCTTCATTTGTAATATAAACCCTGTCTGTAGGTTAAGGCATAAATCTTCCATGAGCTTCCAACACTATAGTTACCTTATTGCCTTTCTTTTATAACAAGACAAGAATGCATCTCCAATCATTGGAATGTCAATACATACGTGTTTACAATTTGGGGCCAACAAAGATGCATCAACCATCAGTGTTTCAGTACAATGCATGGTACATGCCCTTCCTTTTGTCAAAAGAATTGAGGGGTCATTGTCTAATAAGCTACATTTATTTAAACCCTAAAACAAAAGTATATCCATATTGTTAACTATTGAGTTGAAATTTGATACATAGTATATGTTTTAATTCATAGTTTATTATGCTTACCTTAAGAAGAGAAAAAAAAAACATGTATCAACTTCACAACTGTCTCTAATGCTATTTACATTAGGTATATGAAGCAAATCATGTGCATCTAAATCAGATGGTTTATACCCTTGAGAAATGATGGACACTAACACTCTCTCCATTATGGCCATCCGTTCAAATACCATGTTTAATTTTTTGGTTAGGAGAATCATTTGGTCATGGGTGTTCCGAGGGCCACGAGATTGACCCAAAAAATTGTTCTCATAACCCCTAACCCAAGACCCCTATATCTTCCTATATGTTTTTCAGTTCCCATTACTTGTGACACAATGCTATATTGATTTAAACCTTCGACAACATCTAATGTTTCAAGTTTATCTTGTAATGTATGGAATTTAGAATTTATAAATAAATATGACATCAAGATTCATTTTCTCTAAGAAAAATAACTATGTTTAGGGATAACTTCAAACTTACAACTATTTTGGTAGCGTTTTGCACATCTTCATTAAGGTATCCTTCTTCTATTTCTCTAGCTTACTTTCATAACGTACCAATATTGATGGATGAGGTATATGGATCCGTGTCCTGGACTAAGGGTTATAATTCCAAAATATGCAATATTATTAGAAATATTATTATAACACTCTCAATATTATCATGTGAACACATTAATCAAAATGTTATACCGATTCTTCTTCTAGGCTTGCATATCCTATTTGAGCCATATTAAGGTGGTAAATATTGCCCTTTTAATTTCTTTATTTTTGGTATTGTTCTTCTATATTACAAGTGAAGTAAGTACGGTTGATTATTTAAATATCAGTTAAATATAATTAATCAAAAAGATTAACAATTAGTCAATAAATACCTTAAACTCTTCTAAATGACAATATGTAATGAACCAGTCCCAAATTTCTTTATCAATAAAATGGTAACAATTGGGGTGCTTTGTGTTTAAAGCACCATCACACTTTTTATATTTTTTTTATTAGCCAAGTATGCCCTAAATATTTGTAGACATTCACCATAATTTCTAAAAAGCCACTTCTTCTTTGCCACTAGGATGATGAAAACTCTTTGGAAATAAGACATAAATATGTATATCAATGTTAAATTAAAATTAATAAATGTAAAATCCCAAAATATGACAAATAAAACATATCATTTGCTGTGATTTTTACCAAATATGTTCCTTATGACCTTTTGGAACCTACTCCCAATTATTGTAGGAGATAGGAACATGACTATGAGTGATGAGTGAAATAAAAGTAAGAAACATGTTAGCATAGTCACCAATAGGAAGATTATACATATTCCAACTTAATAGTACTTGTTCTCTTCTATTTCTCAAATATATGATGATTCTTATTACTGGAGGTCCTCTTTTTCTTTCTTCCTCACATGAGTCCCTATGCATCATCATATCTCTACAGAATTTGAATATATAAATTAGTATAACGTATGTTGTGAATAAATATATAAAAAATAAAATGTGAAGAAAATATTTCATATGTAGTAATGATATGAAAAACACAATAATCTAATGTTTAAATATCAAGCACACCCCAAACATATTATAATGTTATTATCCTCATTACCTTCTTTTTTTCTTCACTCCTTTTGGAATATTTTTATGATCTAATACATATATTACTTCATGATGACCATGCTTTACATAGATATCCTCCTTAGCAATTTCATTTTTATCATCATTCAATGATTGAGTTGCTTGCACTACTTTGGCACACTCTTTTCCCAATTGGCATCATTTTCATCATCACATTCATTGATAGTTCTTGTTTTTTGTGGCTAAAACCATATACCATCTTTTATTTATAGGATTAGTTACAAATAAAACTTGTATTGTTTATGATGCCAAGATGAATAGGTATTGTTTATGCCCTATTCTATTAAGATCTACTAATGTCAACCCATCTTCATATCTATCCCCATGATTATTATCAACCAGTCTGCACCTATAAATGGGTACTTTAATCACATTGTAATCTAGCTCCCAAATCTATTATGATCACACCATGATAATTCATATTTACATAAGTTGGATTCTCGTCCTTCGCACTAGCAATATACATTACCTCTTCCATTAAAGTCACTCCATTATTCTGCATTGTACTCCTCTCATCTTGTAGTTTTGTGTAAAGTTTATATCCGGTTATAGCATACTTGGAATATGAGAAGACTTCATATCAAGGTATTTAAGACAAAAAATGTAGGGTTGCAAAAATATATGTCAGGAAATTTCTGATGAGCAAAATGATGTGATCTCTAAGCCAATATATGAGGGAAAGATTATGTTTATCAATTACCCATTTCTCAGTCTTTGATAGATTTTCAATCCTCAAATGATGCATATGTTCTTCAATATATAACTGAATATCATCACTATTATGTAATACATATAGATGTGCATTATAAAACTTGTCAAGGTCTACTTGCGCAAATTGTTTACCCTTAATACCATGTCCTTCAACTTTTCCTACATGACCCAAAATGTACCTAAGAGATTATTAACCCTTTTCATGTTGCATTTAGCCCAAAACATTACCTTATATCGATTTAGAGGTCGATGGAGAAAATTGAGGGGGAGATATAACTTCATTTTTGTCTTCTTCCACCTCTCTCCTCTACATATTTCTAAGATCAATGCTTTGATGTCAGGCACAATTCTTATCTGCTGGAATTTTCCTTCTATGTTCACCTTCCATTACCTCTCTTGTGAATTTTTATTCTTTCCTAATTAACCTGTAGAAATACCATTTGAGGCTTAGAGAATAGGTTAGCATATCTTGGATGAAATCCTTCCATTTAGGTCAAATTCAAATTGTAAGTATTAGGGTTTTTGAATTGTCCTTAAACCCTCGATAAATCATTTTGATTAGTTAGCTATATATCACCCCAATCACCCTTTTTATGCACCTTTCTTTCAGCCACCAAAATCCTTAATTCTCTATATTTACCCTCTTCCTTTCTTCTCTTATATCCTTCTAGCTAATTCCTTTCACTTTATCGATTCTTTCTCTATCTCTCGGTTCTTTTAATTGTTAAGTAAGGAAGAGTTAGATTTAGGAAAAAGGATTAAGTAGTTCAGCTAAACATTCCCTGTTCTTACCTTAAGTGTAGTATGTTCCTTCTTTCCTTTCTATTTCAAGTTTGAAATTAATAATGTTCTTTATAAATTTTTGAGTTTAAGATTTGTTTTTTTAAGGTTTTAAAAGTTGAGATTTTCACATATTAAAAATTTTTGTTTAAGGGAGTTTTGCTTGCATCAATTAAGTGATTCCTGCTTCCAAAATAAATTATTTGTATTCCTACATGACATTAGTTTCTCTAAAATTATTTTTTATGTTAGTATAAGCATATATAGCTTGTAGAATTGATTTAGATGGGTAAATTGTACATTTTGAGTAAAAAGTATGAAACTTGATAAAATGGGGATATGATGATTAAATATTAAGTTATGTAAGTTAATTTGGTTGGAAATGTGTTATACTATGAAAATATATGTTCTTATGTGGTTTAATGATGTTCTATAAGCATGATGTGCAGGAAAATGATGTTTCAATTCTGTTATAGGGAAAACCAATTGAATGGTGAGGCAAATCGATCAACTAGTTCCTAGAACAATCAACTGGTTAGCCCAATCCATCGATTAGTAAGCTTGAAGGATCTTTGTCTTGCTCTCTGCCTAACCCATCAACTGGTTAGGTAGAATTGATCTAATAGTCTATTAATATTTGAATAGTTTACCTAAATTGATAAACCAATTTAAGAAAAAGCAGAGTATGGTCGAATCAAACTAATCGACTAGTCAACCAAAACCGATCGACTAGTTTGTGCAACCAATCAACTAGTTAGGCTATACCAATAGACTAGTTTAACTAGTTTGTGTGATTTAATTCCTTTCTATTTTGTTATACTTTAAGGCTATGGATGAGACTATTCTATGATTATAAAGAGGATAAAATATATATTTTAATATGGATTAATGACCTAATAAATTAAGTAAATGAATCATAATTTATAGCATACTCAAGGGGTGTTATAAAGGCTAAAGGGTTTTGAGAAAAGGGTAATGAAGAATATCTTGGGCTTAAATTAAATAACATGATGGGCATGAATAATATTAGACAAAGATAAATGGAAAACCAACATGGTTGGGAGATGTAAAAGGATTAACATGGAAGAAATATGGTAATGCTTTGCTTGTTCTTTGTATGGGCTTTATATGATCACTTATCCTCACTAATAATGTACTAATCATGTAAAGAAAAATTTTCAAGCTAAAATAATTTGTTTAAATTATAGAATTACAAAAGAAAAAATTGAAACGTCGGTGTTACACAATTACACAAACAGTCAATCTATAAGGATATGGAGTCTTTATTACCTTTTTTTCCCATACCACCCGAAGCATCCAAAAATCAATTGTATACGTATACATGTTGTGATAATTTCTTATGACCTCTATGTGTCAAATACTGGACCACTAGATTATCTAGCCAACTTCATCTATTTATAAACTTGTCAAATGATTATGTCAATTGAGAGTACATTATTTGTAATCATAACCATTTGCAAAAACTTTCGTAATAAAACACATTAAATAAGGAGCTAAGTAATAGTTCTTGATCTAAACGCTGAGTTAATATTGAAATATTATTAGTGTTTGCAAGATGGGGTTATTATGGTGGTAACCTCTGATATTGGTCAAGATTAACCAAATATAAGAAAGAGCAAGGAGCAAACTGTTCTCCATTATGAGAAAATAAAAAAATTAGACAACAAAGAAACATAAATAAAAAGTAAGAAATGTTTTCTTGAGGAAATAAATGGTGGCCGAAATCGTGAGTGTCCCGAACAACAACTAGCAACTGAGAATATGACATAACACAACTACTAACAAGAAGCAAGATAGAATATGACTGAGCAACTAGAAAATAAAACTATCATCGATGACAAGCACAATAAGTCATAAAAGTGCAAGCTGTAATGCTTTATTACTTTGACGAGCATGGGCAGGGTAACCAGAAATACGAAAAAGAAGCTTGATGGGAAGCATTAATGGTGAGAGTAAGCAAAAACTCAAAGTTTTCTTACTTGTTAAGAGGGGGAAAAACAAAAATTTTGAAAAGCATGATAGAGAACTGTACAAGAAAACTATCATTAGGTGATACAAATACCTAAAACACTAGGAGGCTTAAGTGTGGGGGATTTAGTCATAAAGAATAATACACTATTATTCAAATGGTGGTGAAGGTTCTATACAATTGAAGGGGCATCGTGGAAAAGGATTGTTTCTTCAATTTACTCTAGAGACTATTTTAGAAAATTAGAGATTTCGGATCAAAGGTGAGGATGGAATCCATGGGTTGACATTGTAAAGAGTAGATGAATGAACCCTATTCATAATTCAGGGCTAAAGATTATGCTTGAAAATGGTAGAAGCATTAGGTTTTCGCATGATAATTGGATGGGACAGGAATCTATGAAAAGTCTATTTCTAAGGCTTTTTTCTGGTATCTGGTCAATAGGGTGGAAACATAGCAGAAATGGGTGTATGGGAAGGGGTACAGTGAATATGGCATTTGTGGTGGATGAGGCATCTTTTTTCTTGATTAGAAAATCAAGTGGAGCAGTTGGAAAGTCTGATCAAGCAATTTTTTCTAAACAAAGATAAGAAGGACACGATTAGGTGGAAATATGATGATATAGGGGCTTTTCTGTGAGATGCTTTTGTCTAACCTCTTGCTAGAGATTACAGGAGGAAGACTCGAGTAGTAGTATCTTTAACATGATTTAGAGTGGTAGAGCACCCCCAAGAATTGAACTTATTTCTTGGTTTGTGGTTCAAAATAGAATCAACACAAGAGAAACATTGGTCAGGCTTCAAATTGTAGATATAAGGGAGTCGGGTGCCCTTTTTGCAAATCTGAGTAGGAATCGGTCAACCATATTTTTCTGCATTATACCGTGACAGGGAAGGTTTAATATGAGGTCTGTGAGTGGCCTTGATATATGTGGATGATGCCAAGTTATGTTGAGGATAACGATGTTGCTTGGCTAGGAGGTAGAAGAAAAATACTGAGGGTAAAACTTTGAAACGTAGCTCACTTTGCAATAATGGGAACTATACGTGAGTTTAGAAATAATATAGTGTTTGATAGTCAACAAGTTTGCATAAGGTGGATAATTATGTTCATCAAATCAAGAATTGGTTTTTGGATCAAGAATAGAAGAAAGGAGTTCTCTTATATAATTGAGAAAGTGGTCCATAATATGCAAGTTTTGTTATGATTAAGGTTAAAGCCTCATGTTTTGATAAACATCATATTAAAAAATGTAATTTATTCATGAGAATGCGAAACAATCATCACAATAAAATTTCGACTTCATCGTTATTAATGGTGTATTTTAAAAACTATCATATAAAATAAGTACTTATTAGAAGTTAGTTTTTAAATGATATTTTTTTTAAACTTTTATAAAAAAATTTGTATTTTTAATGGAGTGCTTAAAAATTTTGCTTATTTTTCTTAATCCTTTTTAAAGTAACCATTATCTAATTCTCATTATTAAACCTCATTTCGGTAGCTCTTATGGGTTTGTTCCTCCTTTCAGTTTTGAAACATCCAAGAATGTAAGTAGGGGGATGGCTAAATTTTAATGTGACCATTAAGCTAAAAAATAATAAAGATTATTAAACTCAAATATTAAAGAAATTATAGCGGTATCAACCTAATGGAGGTAGATGGGGACCTTGGGGACGTATAATGCAAGATGATCGTAGGCATATCATTATTCGGAACTCGGTACAGTCTGTACTAGCAGCACCGACAAGACTAAACGTATGGTTATAGAACTCAAAATTATGATAAACATCAGCTCACTAGCACCAGGCCCAAACCCCTAACTACAAGTGGCATGGTATTGGGAAAGTCGGTCATCCTACCTAGCTACGTTAGATTAGCCAAAAAAAAAAAAGTGCATTATTGTTTACGCCTAGAGCCTTGACTATTGATTCTCAGCGCACATTATCAACATAACCGTGGTCCTTGATCGCTGGAGTCCACGGATATAGTGATATTTATACCCTAACTTCTATTGATTCCCATCCATGTTTCCACGTTTTGTTGGATGGAAGACGCACGTAAGCACCGCTCTGCCACGGCTTCTGTGAAAATATAATTTAATGAAAACATATATGACTCGTTATAAAATAAACATTTATAAGTTATTTTAGTAAAAAAAATATTAAAGTTGGAATTTATCTCCAAAGATTATACATTTTCATGTTTGAGTGTTTAATGTTTTATACACCATATAATCGATTTATTCAGGAAAAATCAAAATTATATTTTTTTGTGAAAACAATTGGTTAAATTTATTCTTTCAATTGCACTTGATTATCATTTAACTAACTTAAAAACTGGGATAGAGGACAGTAATAATCCGTTGAATCCAAGTGAAAATGAAATAAAATTGACAATAATCGGCTATAAAGGTTATTATGTATTAGGCATTATAAGGTCAAGCTAACAAAAAATGAAAGCGTACAATGATCAAAGCTAATTAGGCCCTTTTATTCCTAGTTGATTTTTATTACATTAAAGATCATATTATATTAAATCATATTAAATTAGAACAAATAAGATCCATCCTATCATATTAAATCAATATGATGATTAATACTATCAATATTAATTAAATAATGATAAAAATAATAGTTAGAAAATAATTAAAAATTATCATTATAATTTATTTATTTACTTTTATCATAATAATATGAAAATAAACCTGATAATAGGATTATTCAATTTCAAAAATAATAATAAAATGTGATAGCAATTAATACCATTAATAGTTTCATAATAACAACAATAATAATGTCTATAATAATAATAATATAATTAATTAATTAATTAATTAAAATAATGATAACAATTAATATGAATGTTAATTTCATAATAGGAATAGTCTTAATATTAATGATATCAATGATATTAATAATTAGTAATAACAATTTTGATAAAAAAAAAGGTTCATAAGAATAACAATAATAATAATAAATGTTAACAATTAAAATTAAATAAATTTCACAGTATTAATATTAATCATTAATAATTAATAAAAAAATATTGAATAAAAATACTTATAATAATAATAGTCATAATAATAACAATTTATTTAATCATCTAAATATAAATTGGAATCAACAATCAATATTCATAATTACAAAAATGATTAACTATACTAATATTAGTTTAATTACAATGATTATTAATAATCATAATAATAATTAATCATAGTTATTATTTATCTTAATATTAATATTTAATAATAATAACTAATTGAATGATAATAACTGATAATATTAAGATTAACTTATTAATATAAATAATTATCTTAATGGGTACTTATACTAGTATTATAAATAAATAATAATTGTAATCTTAATTAATGTAATAGTATAAAGAGTAGTAATAACAATAGTTATCAATGATAAAAAATGTTATTACTCATTATTTCATAATGATACGAATAATAATCTTTTAGAAGAATAACATTATTGACTTATAGTTAATAATAACAATAATAATAGTAATGATAAAAATGTTATTATTAATAACTAGATTTGCAACCATGTCAGGTATGACACATAAATGACTAATTAAGACCATGTATTGTCATAATTTGAAATGTTGTTAACTTATCGTTGTAGGACTCACTTCTTGACACTAAGCAGAGAAAAATCCTACTCTATTATAATATTGATAAACTCAAAGTGAGGTAATATAATAATATAGAGAGAAAGAGAGAATGAAACTTCTATATTGTTACATAACCTCTCTTTGAGTTTATTAATATTACAATTTATCAGCACCATTATACAATAGATGAAAAAAATTATTATTCTTTTTTATTGTTCTTGTTTAGGGCATCGAGTGCTTATAAATATAATACCTCGTCCTAAAATCTTTCAAAATATATTTAAAATTATGTTGATATAGAATAAATTAATTGTGCTTTTAAAAAGGGCTTGAAATTCTATTAAAATGTGAATTTAAGGCATATTGATTAACTAGTTTATCTAACCAATCTACTTGTACACTAAGAGATTATCAAATTTATTCTCAGTGAACCAATCAATTGATTTGTTCAATCCGATGAACTAGTTATCTAGTGATTTCAAATTATTTTCTGAATTTGATTTGAATATCTTTCTAATGTTTATAAAAACTTCTAATTATAATCTATATGTGTTAATAAGCATATTTAGGTGCTTTAGGATTATTTTTACATTATTTAGATTATTCTATGATTTTATTTAGTTAAAATTTTCGATTAGGCACTTTTTGAGATATACCTCACATTCTCTCTTCCTTTTCACTTTCCTCTCTCTCTTCTTGTAGTTGGGCTACGTATTTGACTTTTGGCACATCTTTCCTCACTTACCAACTTTCTACAATTATTCCCTCCTTGACTACACTTAGCCTCTCTCACTTCTTCATGTCTTTTGTTATACCTTGGTTGTCCACACTCAACCATATGGGTCTTCTCTCCCTCTCTCTCTCTCTTTGATGTATGAGATGTATATGTGATTATTCTATGTAAAAATGTCATTTATTCCCCTTTTTATTTATTATAATATTTGATCTTTTCTTGAGTTATTCTATTTTGGATAGACATTAGCGGGAAAATATAAAAATGAATTTCAAAGGAGAAATCAAAGGGAAAAGGAAAAGAAGAAAGGAATACATCAAGAACAAATTGAATCAATGGAGGAAAAGACAAAAATGTAGGACAAACATCCAAGGAGATCGTGTGCTAAAGCTTCAAAAAGAGAAAGTAAAAGAAGAAAAATCACGGTACCCCTGTAGTGGATTTGTTTTACCATCAAAATTAGGAATCTCAAATTTTAAATTTATATGATTTTAAGAAATAGAACATGGTACCCCGCATGTTATCAAAACACTGACCAAGTTTTTTAAAATTATGTAATCACTAGCATGGTCTTCTCCCTGATATATCTTTTAGATGGTCATCTTTTAGTTTTCTCAAAAACTCGAATCTCTATTTTCTCTTTATATTGTAGATACATTTCATCATTGCAATTATATTGATCATTATCCTTTGAGATCAAACGTACTTTTGGTATCTAGTAATTCAAGTTTATAAGCTCTTTTCCATTCATTTCTCAATTACAAAAGGCTGATTTGAGTTTGATTACAAGTGTATTCTATTTACTCCATCATTATAATTCTTCCATTTAAGAATTTTTCTTTGATGTTGTGTAGCACTCTAATTTATACTATTAAAAAAAAATTTACAACGGAAATATATAGGTAAAATATTAGGGGTTACAGCTGTAATTGTCATAAGTCTAGTTTATTCAATCGTCCTTACATCAATTACAATGCTAAAATAATTTATAGTAATACAAGAAAATTAGAAATGAAAGAAACATTTATAATACAATATGAGTTTGGAGTTTAACTCCAAATTACAGTATAAACGTACATGATAAGGCATACCATGGATCAAGAGTCTGGAAAGTTATGTGAGGTAAATGCATCTACTGGATAAGATTACTTTTTACCCAAACCCCTAGTACAAATAAGATCACTCATCCCCACATAGTGAATCATAGGTAGCATAGTCGTATAAATATTCTTCTAAGACCTACACATAAGAATCAGGGTCTTTTGCTCATGGAAATGATTAGCACTCATAAAATGAGTAGTCAGTACTCCATGTACTGAGTAAGGGAATAATACTGATGAATTAGGGTACAAATAACACATGCATTCACAACAGTTGATAAGTATACATTCAAATTAATGAAACATCTCATAACATAAATAATGATCCAAACCTCTTTATTAGATATAACCATTACATTGAGTGTAGGAACCTCACTATTCTTAAATCAGTGGAATGGACTGAAGCACCTTCTTAGGGACAACACACCTGTGCCACTATTATCATCTAGTCTAACAGATCTAAAAAACTTCATCATCTTGTGGCAAAACACTTCCGAGCCACTACTACCTTTGGTGGAATAGATATAAAAACATCACCTTGGTCCTAAGTTACGTATTCTTCTACATTAAGTCATTAATGTCTTATCAAAAGGTTATACAATTATATTTTCATTCACAATAACCTAAGGCCCCACTATTCTTAATCTGGTCGAGTAGATTGAAACACCTTCTCGGGACAAAACGCTCTCAAGACACTATTATCTCTAGTGGAATAGATATTGAAAACATCATCTTCTTGGCACAAAATGCTTCTGAGCCACTATTATCTCTAGTGAAATGGAATATGAGAACATAACACTGGCTCAACTCACATGCCCTTACCTTTAATTGATTAGTATCTTATTCTTGATTGATTCATAAGAATCGAACACATTGAAGAAGATAAACACATCACGCACGTCAAGATCCTTAATCTCCTAAAACCCTAATCACACACTCCTAGCATTCTTTCTCCCATATTTATTATTTAACCACAAATTATAATATATCATTCCCAAATATCATCATTATTATTATACTCGTAATTCACGATCTAACTCCCACATCGTCCCCATACATTAAAAATCTTATCCAATGTAGTATTCATAAAATTACCGAAACCCTAATTTCACCAGCAGTCATAATTATTCCCATTGGACTCATATGACTACAGACTTCAATAAACATCCTCATAAGGCCAATCATTAGCAACATACCAAAAATTTTGGATAACCTCTAGCGTTTTACACAAGGATTAACAAGGATATCGTTTTAAGTTACTATACCATATTTAGATCATAAACAATAATCCTTCTAAAATATTTCTAAAGATATCATTTTTATTTTTTAATCCACCTAATACTTTATAATATCAAAAGGTCCATATTAACCCGTAATAAAATGCCTATAAAGATAACTAATAGCCTTTATTCTAAAAAATCTTGTACCTTCTGCAACCATTATTTTCATAAAGCCACAGTTTATCATCATACCTCATAAATATGCTTATGTCTTGTTATCGTAGCTTATTTATCCTATATTTCATACCATAAAATATATTTCCCACAAATATGATATTATCATAATTGAATCATATCCATATCTCTTACCAATTCTTACTTTCTTTCGAATACATAATTCATGTAATCACGACATATCATAAACAACATACATTAAATCATATAGCAATAATATCATGGAAATTCACATAACCATAGTAGAAAATAACACAAAAACCTTAAAATATCGATAAATATCCTTACAAAGTAGGACATTGGACTCTAAGTACATAAATCCTAGACCTCCTCCTCCGAGATACTAGAGATATCACCTATGAAAAACAACATAATACATGTTTAGGCTTAATGATTATAACCGAGGAATAAATTAAGGTAAAGAGGGTAAAAACGGAAATAACTAGAGTCATATGGGAGCTTTAGATGTGTGGATGTGTGGTGAAATGTATGGTGAAGCCATGGGAAAATTTTGGTGGTGTTCGGATAAGGTTTGGGGTTCAAAATAGGGGTACACAGTTAAAATCGGTTGTCGTATAGGTGTGCTGCAAGTAGTGCACACCCTAATCAAGAGTTAGAATCCTAAACCACTAGGTGATGCAAAATGGCATGGTCTTTCTCGATCACTAGTAGAATGAACTTATTTCAAACAAATACTTTGCTGGGTTGCGCGATCATATGATAAGAAGTGTTTGTGTTGCATGGCCTTGAGTTTTCTAAAGATGCGACATACACAAGGAAGAGGAGGGAAAAAGGGCCGGTGGTTAGCGACGATGGTAGAAGATAGTGATGGGGAAGGATATGGTCATTTTAGGCAATCAGTCCACCTATGTTTGGCTGCGCACAATGGTGCACAGTGGTGATGATGGTAATGGAGGTTGCTCATTCATGCAAAATAGGGCATGATCACATTAGAAGAAGAAAAGGAGAATGGAAGAATAAGATA
This sequence comes from Tamarix chinensis, assembly GCA_030549775.1. Taxonomy (NCBI): domain Eukaryota; kingdom Viridiplantae; phylum Streptophyta; class Magnoliopsida; order Caryophyllales; family Tamaricaceae; genus Tamarix; species Tamarix chinensis. Next base: position 54,671,250 of record CM060177.1, on the reverse strand, counting down.
GGAAAGGGAAATCATGTAGGGTGTTTTTGATGGGTTTTGGCAAGAAATGACACTAACAAAAGAGGAAGAAAGGAGAGTGTAGCACGCGCGCGTGCGTGTGTATATATGAGATGTGCAATTGGTAGAAAGAAAAATGCAGATGATGTAGGACGGATGGCAGGTGAGCATGATGGATGGTCAAGGAGATGATGGTTAAGTGTTGGGAAGATTGTAGGTGATGGTGATGGTGTGTGTGAGTGTATGTTGCATGGATAAGGAAAAAGATATGGTAGGTGAGGTTAAGGTGTGTGTGGGTGTAGGTCAGGAAGGAGAAACGGGTGAGGGATGATGGATATGGTGGCTACAGAGGTGTGATGGAAGATGTTGATGGTACACATTTCAAGAGACAAGTTGCATTAAGGGTAGTAAAATGTTACATCAAGGATGCAAGAGAAAGGAAAAAGAAAGAAAAAGAAAAAGTAGAAAGAAAAGGAACAAGAGAGGAGGTTGGGGATATTAGTTTAGATAATTTTGGATTAGCTAAAATAGATAGGATTAGTGGCACAGGTTCGCATATTTGGGATTGGTTTATAAAATATGGTTTATCATGGTAAAAGATTTTGGATTCTTTGAAAGTTTTAAGATTAAGAAATTTGGTTAAGGCTAATAATAATGTTTTCTCAAGATTAGAATCGAATTAAGGTATTACTTGTATAGGATTATGCTAAACAAAATTTTGGGGTATTACATCACTATCCCCATAAAAGAGACTTCGTCCCCAAAGTCAACAATTATAGGTTAGTGAAGAAAAGGAATGAAGATGTAAGAAACCAATCTAGGTGGTCCACCCTATTGGAGTTGATAATATAGTACTGGGGATGACCTTTGAAAGAGACAAAACCCCAAACCCTAACACAGCTGAGCTAAAAAGCTCGGGATGCGTCTCACACATGTCTCTCTCATTCTCCCAAGTTTCTTCTTCTAATGTATAATGGCTCTAAAATATCTTCACAAATGGAACTAAGCTCGTTCGGGTCCATTAAATCTTAGTGTTAAGAATCCAAAAAGGCCTCTCCTCATAGGAAAATTAATCATCGAGCTCGATCTCATTAGGTAAAGTCACGTGGGATAGATCTGTGATGTAGTTCCTCAACTAAGAAATGTGGAAAATATTGCGAACTCAGGCCTACATTGGTGGAAGAACCGGGTGGTATGAAACCTTGCCAATCCTATCAGGAATCTTATATCGGCCAATATACCTTAGGCTTAACATACCCTTCTGACCAAATCTCTGCACTCCCGTAGTAGGTAAAACCCTTAGTAGAACTCTTTCCGCTAGCTCAAAACTATCACTACGATGCCTCTAATCTACGTAGCTCTTCTAACGACTCTAAGCTGCTCTCATCTAGTCATGAATCAAATAAACTTACTAAGTCATCTACTCAATCATCTCCAATCCAAGTACAATAGTCTAGATGATGTTGCTCCAACATAAACATGTTCGAAGTTTATGTTCATACCATGCCTTAAAGGGCGTCATCCCTATACTAGTATGATAAATATTGTTGTACGAGAACTCAACCAAATGAATTCGATCTTCCCAACTACCTCAAAAATCTAAAACACAAGACCAAAGCATATGCTCTAGAGTTTAAATCATCCTATCAATTTATTCGTCCATAGCTGATGAAAGGTGATACTCAACCTCAATCTCATACCTATAGCCTCCTATAAATATTCACAAAAGTGCGAAAGGAATCTTGAATGTTGATTGGAGACTTTGTCAGTAGGTATACCATGCTTACTCACCACAAAGCTTAAATATACATTGGCTAGTTGATCTATACTCTATATCAATTTCATTGGGACAAATAGAGCAAACTTAGTCAACCTATAGATCAAAACCCAAATCTTGTCACAACCACTATAAGTCCTCAATAGCCCACTCTCAAAATAATCAAGATGGAGTCCTACTTCCACCTTGGAATATCTAAAGGCTCAACCAATCCTATAGGTCTCTAATGCTCAATCGTGACCTTCTGCACGGTCACACCTCTCATGAAAAATGTTTATATCTCTCGCTTTATGCGAGGCCACTAGTAGATCCTCCTGAGGTCCTTATACAACTTATCCCTTCCTTTGTGGACAGAATATGGAGTATAGTGACCCTCTTCTAAAATCAGGCACTTAAGATCAGTGCAACTTTGATGTACACACAAACTCCATCTCTAACAAATGCTACCATGCTCATGAATTTGGAAACCCTTAGCTCTACCATCCTGAATCTTCTATCGAATCCTCTCAAGCTTAACATCCATAGGCTGTCCTACTTAAATCTCACCAAAAACCATCAGCGTAATCATCAAAGCACACATTTAAACTTCTAATTCACCCAACTAGATTATCTTTATCCCTATCTCACCAAACTCCTCTTATAGATAACTAAACACCACAATGGAACTTAAAGAATGTTATTTATTCCTACTCAAGGCATTTGTAACAAAATTGGCCTTACCCTCATGGTAGGTTAACTCGATATCATATTCCTTAACCAAATTTTGTCATCTCTTGTGGCTCATATTCAACTCCTTCTAAATGAATATATACTTACAGCTATTATGATCAGTGTAGATTTTGCACTTACTCTTATATAGATAGTGCCTCTAAATCTTCAACACAAAAATGACAGCTGCTAACTCAAGATCATATGTTAGGTAGTTCTTCTCTTACTACTTCAATTGACGAGAAATGTATGCCACTATCTTCCTATGCTACATAATAACACAACCTAGTCTATGCTTTGATGCATCACTATAGTCCTTAAGTCCACCAGTACCCAAAGGCAGAGTCAAAAAGTAGTGTTGTAGTCAACCACTACTTCAAATCCTGAAATGCTTTCTCACAAGCAACATCCCACTAAAATTTTGTCATTTTCTTCAAAAGGTTCATCAAAGTATAAGCTACTTTTAAGAATTTCTGAATAAAGCACCTATAATACTAGGTCAAACCTAGAAAACTATGTACCTCAGAGATGCTATTCTATGCATTCCACTCAATCACTACTAGAATCTTCACTGGATCTACAAAGACTCCTCCCGCTAACATAACATGTCCTAAAAATGCAAGCTTTTGAATCTAGAACTTATACTTGGAGAGATTCGTATACATTCTATGCTCTTTAAGAAGTGACAAAATCATTCGAAGATGCTGCTCATGCTCCTCTCTACTCCAAGAGTAAAACAAAATGTCTTCTATGAAGACCACAACAAAATGATAAAGGAACGACAAAAAAAAATCCTTGTTATTAAGCCCATAAAGACAATGGGTACATTTCCGAGGCCAAAAGGTATAATTGTAAACTCATAGTGCCTTTATAGTGTCCTAAAGGCCATCTTCATGATGTATACCTTGGTAATACAAAACTAATGATAACTAACCTCAATTCAATGTTTGGGAAAGTTGAAGCACCCTAAAGCTGCTCAAGCAAATCATCGATCCCTAAAAGTCGATAGCAGTTCTTCACTATCTTCGATAGCAGTTCTTCACCCTAGAAGGCTCCTATCCTTCTTCTTCTTCATAAACAACACTTGTGTTCCCCATGGAGACACATGTAGGTGGATATACCCATGAGCTAACAAGTCCTCCAATTGAGTCTTCAACTTCCTCAACTCTACTTGTACCATCAAGTAGGGTACCTTAAAAATAGGCTTGGCCCCCTATACCAACTCAATGGTGAAATATATCTCCTTAGGAAACACATCTAAAAACTCTCAACCAACCAAGATGTCCTCCAATTATAAAAAGTCCTTGTTCATCTCTAAATCTCTACACAAAAACATAGGGTAACTTTAGTGCAACAAAGAATATAACGTATGTGTAAATACGACGTTTGTCGTAAGTCTAGGCTTGCATCATCAATAAGAGACCCTAGCACCCTAAGGCCTCCACAAGACAACTTGCTCCTATAAATAATCTATCACTGCCTTATACCTCCCTAACATATCCATCCTAAGGATGATGTCAAAATCTAAAAGATCTATCTCAATCATATCTACTAGGAAGTCTACCTTACCTATCTTTAAAGCTAAATTTGAGTAAAGCTTAGTATAGTCTAATCTATCCCCAAAAGGTAGTGACATAGTTATAGAGATAGAAGAAGATGAAGTCAACTCAACTTTAGTAACAAATGAAGAAGACACAAATAACATAGTTTCTCTTAAATCAAACAACACATAAACTGATAGCGAGAGGATAGACAATGAACCAGTAACTACTAGTAGAGTCTTTATATGACTGTCATTCCTGATATCCTCCATGATACCCTCCAAAACCCTAAGTCTTACCTCCTATCTTTTGGATGTTGAAACTTTTGTTGAGGTTGTGGATACGTTAGCTGTTAGAAAGACTACTGCTATGGAATAAGTGGTGCCTACTATTGATACTAACCATACTAATGCTGCACTTAAAAGACTAGTGGCCCAGCTAACTATACATCCTACACCGGATTATAGAGCCCTAATAACTCTTCCCTGGGTGATCCTATCCACAAGAACAACAAGTGAAGTGCCTCGGTTGACCCCAAGATCTACCCTAACCTCCTGACTAACCCTGATGCTGGTATTATCCTCTCTTAGGTTGGGTCTAATCTCTTTGCTGAAATCTTAGAGGTATGCCTCCCCGTTATTGGATCTTACCCCTAGAATCCTTTACATCCATCTTCATCTTACCTAAAATGGAAGCCTACTTCTAAACTAGAGTAGTGGTGATACACACCCTCTCATACAACATGGCTAAGTCTTAAAAAGCCATAGAGCCCATCATCCTTTAGATGCTAAAGTGGAGCCCCTACTCAAACTAAAAAACTGTAGTTGCCTCATTAGCTACAATCCCTGGTGCAAACATTAGCAACTTTGCAAACAGAGCATGGTATTATCTCACTATCATTCTCCCTTGAGTTAGCTGCGTCAACTCCTTCAACTTATCCCTCATAAGACTATGAGGGTAAAAGATAGCAAGAATCACCACCTTGAAGTACTCCTAGGACATCTACATCTAGTCCCGTGCACGATGACCTACCCACCAAGTGTCGGTAACTCTATATAAGAAAAGGCTACAATACCCATCTTCCGAGAAGGTGGATAATCAACTACCTCTAACATTCTATCCAAATCCCAAATCCATCCCTCCAATATGAGTCGGTCCTCATCTTTTGTCCCGTAACCCTCTGAACCTAGTCTTCTCTAATACCCTCATATGAGTGATACGTAGGTGGTGGTGGTAGTTGAGGCAAACAATATACAAACTCAACAAATTCCTTAAAGGTCTCCTCCAAATGAGAAATGTTATCATTGAGTGCCATGACAACTAGCTAACTACAAGATAGAAAACATGTTAGTAGCTTACTAACATATAATGCATATAATCACATATCAAGGCTACCTAGGCTACCCATCCTTAATTAATCAAAAGTTAATCCAGGTTTTCAAATGGAAATTTAAATTTTATAAAATACGAAATAAACCATTAAAATCAGACAAGGGATCATTGAAAAATTAAAATTTCAAAAACTAAAACACAGTAATCAAAGCAAGGCTTTGATATTAACATGTAACACCTCGATTTTTACTTCTAAGAAATTTTATTTTAAGATGGAAGTACATAAGTAAAATATTGGTGTTTATCAACATAATTGACATAATTTTGGTTCATTCAACCATCCTTACATCAATCACATGGCTAAAATCATTTAACATTACACAAGGAAATTAAAAATAAAAGAAATATTTATAATACAATATGAGTTTTGAGTTTAACTTCGAATTACACTATCAAAATATAAGATAAGGGATACCATGGATCGAGAGTCCAAAAAGGTATTTGGGTAAATTCATCTACCGAATAACGTTATTCTTCACTCAAACCCCAAGTACAAATAAGATCACTAATCCCCACGTATAAATAAGATCACTAATCCCCACATAGTGCATCATATGCAACACATTCATCTAGAGTTTCTTCTGATACCTACACATAATAATCAAGGTCTCCTACTCATGAGAATAAGTAACACCCATAAAACAGGTAGTTCAGATGCTAAACAGTGAGGAAGGTAACAATACTAAGAACCTTGGGTGACAATTAACACATAAATTCACAATAGGTGATATGTATACATTCAAATAAATGAAACATCTTGTAAGATAAATAATGATCTAGGCCTCTTTATTAGATACAACTATTTTCATTCTTTTATATGCGCTGAGTGTTGGAACCTTACTATTCTTAAACCGGTGGAACTGTATGAAGCACGTTCTTAGAGACAATACACCTGAGCCCCTATTATCATTTGGTAGAACGAATCTAAAAATATCACATTCTTGGGGTTGAATGCTCTGAAGCTACTATTATCTCCTAAACAAATATAAAAACATCACTTTGGACCTGATTCATGTACTCTTCCATTTGAAGTTATTAGTGTCTCATCCATGGGTTATATAGTTATATTTTCATAGATGATGAGTAGGGGCCTCACTATTCTTAATCCGATGGAATGAGCTGAAACGCCTTATCGGGGCAAAATGATCCTAAGCCACTATTATCTTTAGTGGAATGGTTATTAAAAACATCGACATCCCAGTGCAAAACACTCTTAAGATACTATAAACTTAGTGGAACAAAATATCAAAACATCAGATTTGCCCTACTTATGTGGTATTTCCCTCTAAAAGATTAGTATGTCATTCATGATGAATTTATAGCCATCGAACATATTGAAGCAAATAAACAAATCACTCAAGTCAAGGTCCTTTATCTCCTCAAAACCTAATTACACGCTCCTAGCATTCTTTCTGCTATATTGATTATTTAACCACAATATCATTCCCAAATATCATCATTACTATCATACCCGTAATTCACGGTTTAACTCCCACGTCGTCCCCATACATTAAAAATCTTATCCAATGTAGTATTCATAAAATTATCGAAACCCTAATTTCATTAGCAACCATAATTAATTTCATTAGACTCATAGGATTACAAACTTCAATAAACATCCTCACGAGTCCAATCATTAGCAACATATCCAAAATTTCAGATAACCTCTAGGGTTTTACACATGCTTTAGTAAGAATATTATTTTAGGTTACTCTACCCTAATTAGATCATTATCTCTTTTTTGGGAACCCAAGAAAAACAATAATCCTTCCAAAATATTTCTCAAGATATCATTTTCATAATTTAATCAACCTAACACATTGCAATACCAAAATGCCCATAACAATAACCATGCAATAGCCTATATTCTATAAAATCTTGTACCTTCTACAACCATTATTTTTTCAAAACCACCATTTATCATCATACCTCATAAATATGCTTATGTCCACTTATTATAGCTTATTTAGCCTATATTTCATGGCATAAAATATATTTCCCACAAATATGTCATTATCATAATAGAATCTTATCAATACCTTTTACCAATTCTTTCATTCTTTAAAACACATAATTCATATAAACACAACATATAATCAACAACATATATTAAAACATATAGCAACAATATCATGGAAACTCATATAACCATACAAACAAATCAAATAAAAATCCTAAAACATCAGTTAGTATCCATACCAACTAAGACATCAGGCTCTAAGGATATAAATCCTAAACCTCCTCCTCTAAGATCATGTGGATATCACCTATGAAAAATAACCTAATACACGATTAGCTTGAACACTATAACTAAGGGAGAAATTAAGGTAAAGAGGGCAAAAATAGAAATATCTTGAGTTAAATAGAAGCTTGTGATGTGCAGATGTGTGGTGGAATGTTTAGTGGACCTATGGTGAAAAATTGGTAGTGTTTGGATAAGGTTTTGGGTTAAAAGTAAGGGTGAAAGACCAAAATGGCCAACTATATGAGCTTGTTGCAAGTAGTGCACACCTAGGTTGAAAGTTAGAATTGTGCACGACCAAGGGAGATGAAGTGGCACAATCATGCTCGGTCACTGGTTGAACAAACTTATTTCAAAAAGATGTGCATGGGTGTATAATAGGGTCGTGAACACATTGTGTGAGTGTGCGTGGGCAAGCTATGCTGGGTTGCACCGGCGTGCGATAAGAAATTTTAGTACTATAAGGCCATGCTTGAGGATGTGAGCAAGTTGTGCATTTTAAAAAAATGTGACGGACATAAGGAAGAAGAGGAAAAAAGGGATGGTGATCAGCGGCGATGGCTGATGATACTGATGGGGATGGATGAGGCAACCTTGGGTTATCAGTCCACTATCGTTAGGTTATGCACGATAGTGCATGGTGGTGATAGTGGTGGTGGAGGTGGTTGGTTCGTTAAAAATAGGGTAAGATAGCACTGGAATATGAAAAGGAGAAGGAAGAAAGAAGAAGAAAGGAAAGGGTGTTCATATAGGGTGTTTTGGATAGGTTTAGGAAAGAAATGGTGCAAATGAAAGAGGAAGGAAGGACAGTGTAGTGTGTGTGTGCGCACGTGTGCGTGTGCATATGGGGTGTGCCATCAGTTGAACGAAAAATGCATAGGTTGTAGGTGGGTTGGTAGGTGAGCATGCGGGATGGCAGTGGAGATGATAGTTGTGTGTGAGGGAGATTATAGGTAGGGTAAGCAGGTGATTATGATGGTGATGATGTGTGTGAATGTATGTTACATGAAGAAGGAAAAAGAAATGGAAGGGAAGGTGATGGTGTGCATGAGTGATGGCCTGGAAGGAGAAAAGGGTGAGGGATGATGGATGACGCTGGCTGCAGAGGTATGATGGGAGATGTTAATGGTGCAACTTGCAAGATGGAAGTTGCATGAAGGCTAGTCAAATGTTGTAGCAACGATGACTCGAGAAAGGAGAAGCAAAGAAAATGGAGAAGGAGAGAGTAAAGGAAAATGAGAGAAGGTTGGGATTGGTTTAGATAATTTCATATTAGCCAAAATAGATAGGATTAGTGGAAAATTTTAGCAGATTTTTGATGGGGTTACAAAATATGGTTTATCTAGGCCAAAGATTTTAGATTTTGTTGAGGTTTCGGGATTCAAAAATTTGGTCCAGGCGAATAATAAGATTTTCTTGATAATAGAATCAAACTAAGGTGTTAATGACACTGGATTAAGCTTAGCAACATTTTAGTGTATTATATGTTTTATTGATAATCGTTGATAGTAATTATGAAATACTGAATTGGATTCTGTGTTATTATGATTAAAAAGATGGTAGTATAAATTTTTTAAGGACAGGAGGAATCAATGATGAGATTAGGATTTTGGATATGAAATGTAATTTTAAATTATGATTCTAAGTGATATCTATTTGAAGTAATAGTAGTAGTTGAAAAATTTTGCATCGTATAGTATGAGTTTGCATTAATTAGATAGATAACCTCATTATTCCAAACTCTAATCAAATCTATAATGATTAAATTAATAGTATTTGTTAATTACCATCACTAGAGTAGGAAAAGCCTAATCATTAATCTTATCAATTAATTCATACAATTATATAATCCTAGCTTGTGTGAATTTTGTTGTTGTCAATCACTTTCTATTCATAATGCTGCCATTAATTGAATCTAGTGCTCTTCACTTAGGTTATTAATTAGTTAGATGATAAATTAAGAGCTTATTCAATTTCTTTGAAATGAAGGAAAACAAGGACATGAATTATTATAAGTTTTCCATATGTCCAAATTAGAGCATTTAGAATTCTTTTCTTCTAGATTATTGTTCAATATTCTAAATCCATAATTAATTATCTCCTATCCTTAATAATTTATTATTGAGCCCAAAATTTTATTTCTTATCAATAGTATAGAATTTAGCAATAGAAATGAATTCCATTAAAAAAACTAGGGTTTTGAAATTAATTATAGAATTCTTGATTATAAACCATTCCTTGTGCCTTCGACTCCTACTAACCGTCTACTACATATTTGGGATTATGAAATAATTATTAAATTTGTTATATGTACGATTGCATATCTAACTTTTGGAAATGCTTTCTAGGAACAATGATTATAATATTTAATTGTATTTTTAATGTTGCTTTTGATTCTTTTTTTTTTTAAAAATAATCTCTTCAATTTTACCTATCTTCTTTTTTTTAAAAAAAAGAAAGAAATTTTTTATAACTTCATGAAAAATTACAATCAAGGATATATAAATGATCTATATAACCTACATAACCACCAAACTTAGAAATTATACTAGGATGATTACAAATACGGGATAATGAAAAAGAAATTTGGTAAACAATCCTTTTCATATTCCACCTAATACTAGAGAAAAGATGAGCATTCCTTGCTTTCCGGATCACATAAAGACTGATTGCATAAAAGCACACATGAATTGGAACTTACTGACTCCTCTACCTCGAGAGTAGGATAAACCTCTTAACATAGCAGGCTAAGAAGAAGGAAACCTTCTTCCACCCAAAATAACTCTAATAGAGTGTGAAATATGCTTTATAATAGGACAATGCACCAAAAAATGGAGTATGCTTTCTTCTTACTGACAGAAACAACATCGTAGGTCTATGGAGGGAATGAATTTAGCCATAAGATCCTTTGTGGGAAGCCTAAACCGTGTAGCAAGTCAGAAAATAAACTTGTTTTTGGTACAGTAGGATTACACCACACTATCCTCCACCATGGTACTTTAGCGTCCTTAAACATTATAAAATCATAAATCTCAGAAATCTTATATATAGAGTCAACCTACATCAGCAGAAAACCCGCTAATAGTAGTGGTCTTAATGCAAAAATACTTTACAGGATCCAAGAAGCAGTGCTTGGAAGATTACAAGAAGAAAACTCATGATGCTTGATAAAATAAGAATGGACCCATTTAATCCATAAGGAATCCTTTTTCATACACAAATTCTAGAGATGTTTCCCCATTGTAGCTAAATTCCATGAATTTATATCAATAATGCCAAGACCCCCTTCCTTCTTAGGTAGACAAACAAATTTCCACGCAAGAAGAGCTCTTTTCTAGGGGTAGGTTTCCCTGTCTATAGGAATGATCGACATAAAGATATAATATGCACCAATAATTTTTTGGGAAGGAGAAACATCTGGATCTAAAACATAGTTATGCCAAAATTGATAGAATTCAACAATTATAACCTTCTTGCATAAGATAGCAATTGATTGGACCAATGCTACAATCTTCCTGTAACCTTCTAAATTAAGGAGAGCATATAATCTGTTTTAAGCTTAGAAGCATCCAAAGGAACCCCCAAATATTTGAGAGGGAACCTACCCTCCTGGAAATGCAAATAAGATAAGATAAAATCTTTCAAATTTTGAGAAATACCCCCAAAGAAAATATAACTCTTCTTTCGACTTATGTGTAGGCCTGACAATGCACTAAAATCCTAAAAAATCTCCTTGATAGCTAGAAAAGAAGCCAAATCAGCCTTGCAGAATACCAGGAGGTCATTTGCAAAGGTCAAATTGATTATCTTCAACCTTTTACACTTAAGGTGACCATGAAACTCTACTTTGAACTATAAGGACTGCAACATCCTACTCAAATATTCCATAACAATTACAAAAAGATAGGGAGATAAAGGATCCCCTTGCTTTAACCCTCTCTTTCCTTGAAAAGGTTCCAACACACCATTGTTGAGAGATAAAAAGTAATTAACTATTGAAACATAGGCCATGAGGAGCCTGACCACATGCAGTGGAAAATGCATCCCTAGCATCACTTTCTCCAAAAAACCACCAACTAAAAGAAATCATAAGCCTTCCTAATATCCATCTTAAGCATGTATCTTGGAGAAATATTCTTCCTTTTATACAAGTGAATCAGTTCACTAGCCATCAAAATATTATCTCTAATAAGCCTTCCCTTAATAAAACTAGCCTGAGATGCATGATATAATGAGGGCAAGACTAGTTGCAAACAACTAGCTAGGATCTTGGCCAAAACCTTATAAAGTACATTATAACAGGTAATGGGTCGAAAATCAGTCACACACTGGGCTCATGCTAATTTTCGAATAAGAGTAAGCTTAGTGTGTCCCAAGAAAGTAGGAACCATAGCTATTTGGAAGATATTCTTCATCAACTGCCAAACATCATCCCCCAATAAAGACCATGTAGCTTTAAAAAACTCAACAGTGAACCCATCAAGTCCAGGAGCTTTATATTGACCTATAGACCATAGAGCTTCCTTGAATTTCTACTTAGAAATAGGCCTTAATAACAGCCGTTGATGTTCCACAATCATAGATGGCTCTAAATGTAAAATGTCCTCTGAAATGATGCCCAATAAAGACCATGTAGCTTTAAAAAACTTAATAGTGAACCCATCAAGTCCAGGAGCTTTATATTGACCTATAGACCATAGAGCTTCCTTGAATTTCTACTTAGAAATAGGCCTCAATAACAGTTGTTGATGTTCCACAAACATAGATGGCCCTAAATGTAAAATGTCCTCTGAAATGATGTTTGTAGCAGGTCTATTAGTCCCCAAAAACTCTTTATAATAGAATAAAAAGCTTGATGAATCCCCTCAATAGAAGAAATCCAATGGCCATCACTGGCTTGAATCTTGTGCACAAAGCTCTTCATCTATCCAGCCTTCATAACTGAGAAGAAAAAATGAGAATTTGAATCTCCCAGGTTAAACCACTTAATACCAGACTTCTGTTTGAAGAAACTCTCTTCACATAAAGCATAGTGTTCATACTATTTTAAGCATTTCCTTTCCTCCTGTAATTAAGAATTCTGAGGTTGAAGATTTAGTTGTGAGTGAATCATATTAAGCTTTCTTTTCATCTCCTACACCCTAGTGGAAATACCACCAAACTTTGACCAATTAAAATGCTTCAATCTAAACTTCAACTCCCTGAGCTTTCTCTTAAACTTAACAACCACAGATCCTGCTGCAGGTTAACTATATACAAATTTAACCAGGGGAAGAAACTTTGGATCAAGAGTCCACATATCAAAAAACTTGAATTATTTCTTGAACTAGAAACCCTTATAGAAACATGCACCAATGCTAGGCTATGATTAGAAAAGAGAGGATCCAGAAACTCTACCTTTGAAGATGGAAAGGAAGAAGATCAAAACATGCTCACCAAAACCCTATCTAATTTGGCCATGATCCTATTCTCACCCAAAATTCTATTGGACCAAGTTAATTTCATCCTTGAGAATCCCAAATCATGTACCAGTAGAGAATTAAAGCATTCTCTAGCATCATTAACATCATTCAAGTTCACTACATTGCCTTGGAACTTCTCATTAGTTTGTAAAACAACATTAAAGTCTCCGAAAATAATCCAAGCCTCCCTCTCAACCTTATGCTCACACAACCAAATCCACAACCTTTTCCTATTTGCCCCTAACATTAAAAGAATAGATAAAAGTAGCATAAAAAAATATTAGAATCCACCCCAATTACTGACACTTGCATTGGCTGCTCATAGCTTGTAATAAGATGCAAATCCCATACAGACTTATCCTATATACAGAATTATCCTATATACATCAAATACTGCCATTAAGATGCTGGTTATAATTATGTAACCTCATCCAATTATTCCCTAATCTACCACAAGCCTTATTAGCCTTATTACTTTTGATCCTAGTTTCAGCTAGCCCCATAAGGGAAACTTTATGCACTAATCACAAGTGCTTTAATTCCTTTTATTTATAAGGCTTATTCAAGCCTCAAACATTCCAAACCCCTGTTATGAATCTGATCAATTAGGGAATTAAGCATCACAGAATCATTAATCAGATTTTTACCTTTTCCCCTTTGTTAGTAAGTACCAGGATCATCAAAAGTCTCACATTCTTGCAGGCATTCAAATCTATTCCTTGATTGTACCATGCAATCCTTCCCTGAACCAGAAGATGAAGGTTGCATAATTGGACAATTATTTGGAACAAGATTCTCCTTCTACACTAATAATTGAGATGAATCCCTTTGAACGATTTCCACTACTTCTATGTCACCTCGCCAGCCACAAAATTATTCTTATTCCTTTTTAAGATTGAAACTGGTTGTTTATGAATTTTTTTAGCCTTTAAATACTTCTCAATTGAATGTCCAGATTCACGACATCTAGAATAGAACACAAGCCTCTATCCATAAGCAATATTTTGGCTCAACACTTCACCATAGGGGTCCATGATCTCTACTGACTCCAGCAGCCTCTTCGACACATCAACCTCCACTAGTAGAAAAACATAGGATATCCTATCACGTGCAGAAGTAATACCATCCAAATATAATGGCCTTCCTACAACACTACCTATCCTGCTTAATGAATCAATGTCCCAATAATCAAGGCATAGGTTTATGAGCTTTATCCATAAGGGCAAAAATTGAAACCTTTCTTTCAAAAATTGGAATTTTCGATGCCATGCCTTTAAGATGAAAGTTCTATTCATGAATGACCATAGGGCTTTGAAAGCACCCATTCCTTATCATCCTAAGAATCAAATTGGAAAACAAAAAAACCTTGATTATGCAATAATACCTTTGGTTCCTTCACACCCTGCCAATTTCTCTTGACAAAACCTACCATTTGTCCCAAGGAAGGTCAATACCTAATTAAATAACCCACAATAGCCCATCGCCAATCAACACTATTATGTTCTACCTTATCCCTCTAAAGAGTCATACAAACTTTTTCCCCTGCAATGGAAGGAGGAATGTAGTGCAGTTGGGATCCCATAGAGGCCAAATAGTTACTAACAACTTTGTCTTTACAGGAAGGAGGAGAAGCTACTGGTTGATCTGCCGATATGTCACATATCAATTCTTGATCAAATCGTTCAACATTCTTGGCATTAGGATCATCAATGGATAGCCCTTCCCCATTCATTGAAGAAAACTTGGATCCCTCTCGTGCTTCAGCAGGTATAACAATGTGAAGCCCTACATGCAAATTGCATGCACCTTTAGGAACAAACTCATTCGAAACCGAATCAACCACACCCTCACCCACAACTTCCACAACCCGAGGATCAATCCTAGATGAATTTTCATCATTGGAAGGCCCTACACTACCCTTGACCACCTTCTTCTTTTCCAAATATGTTGCTCTCCTAGTACGTGCCATGGAGGAGGAGAGAGGAGAGAGAGGCTAGGGTTTTGATGATCTTTGTTTTCGTTAACACCTATCTTCTTTATTTTTGTGTGATGCTAAAGTACTCACATTTGAGGTTGTTTATGGTTGAGCATTGAGAACAAATCATCATGCCCTAGAATCAAATTCTTCTTCTCCTATTGTGAATCAAATAATAAAGAGATTAGAATATGCTCATCATATTCAATTACCTTCGAGATGTAGATCTACATACCGCGGATCATCAAACTCTCAAGAAGCTAGCTGCTTTAATTTTAAACCCCAACCTTTTATGTATTAGTTATCTTGGAAAAAATGACTTTTGTGAGATCAACCCTAATTTAATGTGTGCTTTACCCATTCTTAAAAGATTTAAGGACAACAATTCACTACGTATAAGACGCTTCACCGATCCGAACAAGTTTCTTAAGGAATTCCATATCGCATGTTTCACCTTTAAGTATCTATTAGTAAATAAGGAAGGAGGATCGAGATTAATTAGACTCTTGCTTCAAGAGTTCAATATTTGCATTAAGTCCAAGAAAGGAATGGAAAATGGAGCACTAGATCATCTGAAGTGGAATCACACATCAATGAATTATTTCTAGACAACAACTTCATGCAGCTACAAATGAAATACCATGGTAGGATAATATGGTAAATCTTTAGATTATAATGGTATTTCGTTCACAATTTACTAACGCACAAAAAACTAGAATAAATAGTAAAGAAAAATATTTTATGTGGGATGATTTGAATTTATGGAAGCAATTTGGTGGCCCAATTATAAGAAGGTGTATTCCCGATAATGAGATTCTTTCGATTTTAACAATTTACCATAACTATGCTTATGGGGTTCGTTTTAGTCCAAAACAAATAGCGAATAAAATTCTAGAAAGTGGATTTTATTGGCCAACCTTGTTTAAGGATGCTTATGAGTTTTACAAAATAAGTGAAAGATGTCAAAAGATTGGAGGATTAGGTCCTAGAAATAAAATGCCAGAAAACCCCATTATTGTATGTGAAACTTTCGATGATTGGGGTATGGATTTCATGGGATCCTTTCTCTCATCTTTGGGTTTTAAATGCATTCTTGTTGTTGTAGATTATATGTTAAAATGGGTGGAACCAAAAGCCATCGAAACTAATAATGCTAAAGTTGTCGTAGATTTTCTTTGAACTAACATTTTTGAAAGGTTTGGTTGCCAAAAACTAAAATCAATAATAAGGGTTCTCACTTCTGTAATTGAACAATGAAAGCACTGCTAAGAAAGTATCATGTTACACATTAATTCTCCATAGTATATCATTCAAAAATTAGTGGTCAAGCTAAAATCTCAAACATGAAATAAAATTAATCCTAAAAAAGATAATGAAACTAACAAGGAATGATTGGAGTTAACATGCTAATGACACTCTTTTGGCATATCGCATAGCATATAAGACCCAAGTTGGTATGTCCCCATATCAATTAATTTATTGTAAGCCTTGTCACCTTCTAGTTGAATTAGAACATAGGGTTGTAAAGACATGTAACATGGAGTCAAATGATATTGCTAAACTTATAAAACTTTTGTTGTAAGAACTTGATGAATTACGAAATGAAGCTTTTAAAAGTACTTTGAGATACAAATATTGAAGAAAGGCTATCCATGATAAGTTACCTCTTAGGAAGAATTTTAAAATCCATCAAAAAGTGTTATTGTATTATTATCATATCAAAATTTTCCTAGGCAAATTAAGTAGAAGATGGATCACCCCATTTATTGTGACAAATGTGTTTCGTCATGGTGCGGTAGAAATCAATAGTGAAAAAATGGAAAGTGTGGAGAAAGTGAATGGACACTAAATTTAATCATTTTACAAGGGAGACAGTGTGAAAAACATAGAATTAGTAGATATTAATACTTCTAGTTATGTACATAAACAACATTGGGAGTAGACCACTTAGGTTATATCCTCAGTTTTATAGCCAATTACTTTTTTATTTTGTTAATCTATTAAAATAATTGTATATTTTAGTGTGGTTGTGTGTTGTGTATATATTAAAGAATTATTCTGGCAGTGTGTTGTGTATATATATTGAAACAAATAAGACAAGCAAAGTCATCAAGGGGATGTCATGTTTACAAACACACCTCGTGTTTCATTGAAAAAATTTTCCTACAAAAAGTCGAACACAACAAAGTTAAAATGGGGCTACTAAGTTTAAAAGAAGGCCCTTATTTCATCTTAGACAAAAAATTACTAGAATGCTAAAACAAGTGAAGTAAATATGGGGCTACCATGATGCATAACATACTCTATGTTATTGTTCAAAAAAAAAATTCAATTTCATTTCAAGAGGAATAAAATTAACATGGGCATACCATGTATCATAACACGATTAGTGTTTACTTGAATTTCTTCTCAAAACCCATGTTTTCCTCGGTAAATTGACATTTTGCATTCTTTCTACTCTTATTCGAACACTATCTTTGTACCTTTTCCCCTCTGTTTCCAACATTTCTCCTCATTAATCTACTTTGAATTTATTAATCATCCATTAAACTACCAACCTGTGTGATTCAACAATTAATCTGTCATCTTCCTTCATGTTCTACTGTGGAAAACTAACATTTTATTTTTGAAATCCCTAAGTTTTCTAGTGTCAGTTTTTGTGCAAATTACACTCAATAAGTTTAGGGTTCTTCTCTCCTTCCATTTTTCAAGCATGTTCTGAGTATATAGAGTATGGAAATTTAGATTGAAGTTATGAGTAAGTGCAATTTCATCAACTATGTCCCAATTGCTAATATATTCATACTTGTGCAATTATCTATTTGTTAATGTGTGCTTCAATTATGAATTTAATTAACTCTATTGCCTTCCTACATAGTTTTCTTCTATTTTAGATAATTGAATGGAAATTTTAATGAACAAGTAAAGATTATCCCACCTATATATGCTAAAATCAATATGGATGAGAGTTGATTAATCTCATTTGGAGTATCTTACCTCTATATATTATGGTTAAATGTGTAATTGATTAGATTTGGTCATTTTTCTTCTATAATGGCACCCAGAACATAGCAAAGAAATGAAGGCAAATCTTCTAAATAATGTAACTCGCCCGTGAGCCAACATAACTGAAGGAATCCACAAAACAATTTAGGTATTATTTTAACTAAAATTGAGAAACAATAAATGTACAATTAGTTATCTCATAGGCAACTCATAAACACACATTATTTAGATGCTAGATGCCTTCATACTCTAGGAATTCATGACCAAGTGACAAAACTAATGAGAAGTGTTGGTATGAAACACATTGTATATTGCACTAACCATACTTATAATTGATTAACTCTAGAATTCCTCAGCACCTTATAATTGCATGCCAACAAGTAGACATTGTCGTTGGTGGTTTGATTACCACTATTTGCACCGGTTTAGAGCTTGTCATACCTAACAGTGACCCCATTGAAGTGCCTGAATCAATGTTGAATATTATCATTTAGCACATTTGATTGAGTGTAGAAATGATGTGACATCTTCACTACCATACTTGTGCATATTTTCCATTACCAAATCCTAATAAGACTAATCATTTAGATCACAAGACTTGGCAACCCTAGAATGACTATATCGATCATAGTCCTATCAGCATGGAACAACCTTAACCTTATCCAACACCTCATTCCCCTCCTCATCATAGTCACATGCTAGTTCATCTTCTTTTATCCCTTATTATCATATCTAGTTCCAAACTTAGGC
Source organism: Tamarix chinensis (assembly GCA_030549775.1). NCBI lineage: Eukaryota > Viridiplantae > Streptophyta > Magnoliopsida > Caryophyllales > Tamaricaceae > Tamarix > Tamarix chinensis. Next base: position 54,652,400 of record CM060177.1, on the reverse strand, counting down.
CAATTCACAATTTCAAGAGGTATTCTCTCAAATGAATACCATTAGGACAAAAAAAGATCAAATGATAGAGATGATGGAAACTCTTTATTAGTTTCATCTTAAGTCCAAGGATCCCCCACCTCCTCCACTTCTATATAATCCTTTTTATTCCTTTTTTTTCTACTATTTATATTAGTTCATTGACGATAATGCACAATCCTAGATTGGGGGAATGCACTTTGTTGGTATGTTTAGTGTGACTTGTTTTCAGTGTAGGTGAATTATTTTCTATATTTGTGGTTTGTTTGTGTGTTTAGTTTGTTGAAAATAGTTGGTGTGTATTTATTTTTTTCTATAAAAAAAAGCCTTTGTAAAAAATAAGTGGTTTATTTATTCATTAGTTAATCAAGGTAAACAGGCACAATGTTTTTCGAAATTTTAATAAATGGATTTGATCACCATTGGAAAAAAACAAAACCAAAACAAAATTTTATTTGAGATTTTGATAGTGGTAAAGGAAAGCAATTTAGGATGATTAGTCATCAACCCATGCAATGATTGAGATTGAGATGAAATGTGATTTAGACTTTGTAGACATAGTTTTTTGAGCTTTTGAGCCTAAATATTGGATAAATTTTTTATTCAAGATTTTTCTAATGTGTGCATATTCTCCAATGATATGTGAAACTATAATTTTCCATTAGTTTTCTTCATGTTTGCTTAGGACTTTAGGATAATCAAAAATGAAAGTGAAAATTTTCTATCTTATTTAGCTACTAACCAAAGAGCATATCTTTGAAATTGATTTCCATTATATAAACCCTTTGACCCTTAAGCCGTATTCAATTTATCTAACCTAACTTAGAAACTATTATCCTTGCAAAATTCCCTTCCTACTCTATGGCTAGTGGAACAATAGGTTTTGACAGAGAATGTTGTTTTGCTACTATAGTGAAATCTAAGCATAGGGGTGCCGATGTTATGGATACATTAAATGGAATAGCTAAATATTGTAAAAAGAGATATGGTTTCCTTTTTTATACCTATATATATATATATAAGAGTTCATTTCTTTTATTTGATATTTGAAAAAAAGAATAAAGAGGAAATTATAAAATGGTTCTAATGTATAAAGGGATAAGTGAATGAAAGTAAAAGAGGAAGTGGTGAAAAAAGATAAAAAAAAATGTTGTTCCTCTAGTAATAGAGTTTAGCTACAATCCCAAACTTATACCCCACCTTAGAACCCTAACCCCATTACAACCAAATTTAAGACCTCTTAATTCTTATATGCTCTACTTCTTTTTAATGGTGGTGAATTGAGAATAATGGTAAACATATTGACGATCATAATTATTTGTGTAAACATAAGAGTAAACATATTTCACCCTAAACACATGAGAGTGAGCGTTTAAACATGCAAAAATTGAAAATATACTAATTTAAATTTTATCAATCTTAATCTAGCTTTGAATGATGAGATTCTAATGATACTAATTATCCTTCCTTAAAAACTTGAAATTTTTATACAACTATTGATTTGGTATGTTAAATGAGTGATATAAAACATTTTCAAATGTTTCTTTTTGTGATTTTTGCAAATTGTTTTAGTCCCACTAGATTATTAACCTTGATAAATATATAAAACCAATCTTGCAATTCATGTTTATTAGAAAGTATTTTAATTATACATCTTGATGTTTTTGTTTTTTGTGGAAGATATGATGTTTTTGCTTAAAAGAAAAGAAATGATTTAAGTATAGGGGTGTTTGATGTATGAGATTTATTTGTTATTATGCTATGTAAAAATATCATTTATTATCCATTTTTTTTAAGATTTAACCTTTTCTCAAGTTTTTTTCTTTTGAATAGATTTTATAGGAAAATAAAAAATGGGTTATTCAAAGGATATATTGAAGGGAAAAGGAAAAAAATTAAGGAATACATCAAGAAAACATGGAATCAATGGAAGAAAAGACCAAAAATGAGAAAAAAATATCCAAGGATATCTCATGTTGAAGTTTCAAGAAGAAAAAGCAAAAGAAGAAGAAATACAATAACCTCATATTTAATTACATAGGGGGTTGTGTTTTGCCATCAAAATTAGGAATCTCAGTTTTTTAAATTTCACTAAGTTGAGGAAAAATGACATGGTACCCCAGTGTTATAAAATAAAGACCATGTTTCTTGAAAATATTATAACCAATCACGTAAGCTTCTCCTGAACATATCTTCTTATTTCAATGCATTAGAGGATTGCCTTTTAGCCTTTTATAATAACCAAAATATCTATTTTCTTTCTACATAATACATACATTTCATCATTGAAATTCTATTGATCTTTAACCATTGAGATCGAATATACCCTTAGTATCCGGTACTTCAAGTGGATCAGTTCTTTCCCATTCATTTCTCAATTATGAAAGGTTGATTTAAGTTTGAATACAAGTGTACTCTATTTAATCAATCATTATTCTTTTCACATTTATGAATTTTTATTTGATGTTGTGTTGTTAATCGTTAATAGTAATTGTGAAATATTGAATTAGATTTTGTGTTGTTATGATTATGATGATAGTAGAGTAAATGTGAAAAGGATATGAGGAATTGATGGTGGGATTAAGGTTTTGGATAAGAAATGTAATTTTAATTTATGATTCTAAGTGATATCTAATTGAATTATTAGATGATGACTTTGAACTAAGTATATCTATCACCTCATTTTTCTAAACTCTAACCAAAGATAGGATGATGGATTTATTACATATTTGTTAACAATAATCACCTGAGTAGAAAAAGGTTAATCATTAATCTTTTCTATTAATTAATACAACTTCATGATCCAAGCTTGTGTGATTATGGTTATAGTTGATTTCTTTATATTCATAATGTTATCATTAATTGAATCTAGTGTTATTAACCTAGGTTATAATTTGTTAGACAATAAATTGAGAGCTTATTCAATTTATTTGAATTGAAGGAAAGCATGAAAATAAATTATTATGAGTTTTCATAGTTCAACATTAGAGCAATTAGAGTACATCTCCTCTTGATAATTATTCAATATCCTAAATAAATAAATGATTATCTCCCATCCTTATTCATTCATTTTTTAGTACAATATTTTATTACTTATCAATAGTATAGAATTTAGCGATAGAAATCAATGCTATTAAAAAAATGGGGTTTTGACATTAATCACATAATTTTTTATTGTAAACCATTTCTTGTGGGTTCAACTTGTTCTTACCATTTACTATGTATTTTGGATTGGGAACTAATTATTAAATTTGTTATACATATGATAGTGCGTCACTCACTCTATATCTTCTAGACTTTGACTAGCTCTATCTCTTACACACTCTATTCCTAATTTATTTTCATTTCTTGCCTATTTTTCTTACTCTCATCTTATTTTCCCTTGGTGAACTTTACTAAGTGTCTAATATTCTCCATTCTTCTCCCTTTGTCCTCTTTACTGAGAAAGAATAGAGGTTGCTCTTATTTTCTTCCCTCCTTAGTCAAGTTATCATCCTTCTCTTCTTCTTCTTTTGATCTTGGCTTTAGTTCTCCCTTGTCTCTCTAATCAAGAAATGATTAAAGTTTAAGAAAGTTTGAAGATTCTAGATTCATTTTCCTTGGAATTTTGTTTCTAAGAAAACATTGAGTTGTTTTTTTGTTATTATTATTATTATTATTGTTGTTGTTGTTGTTGTTTTCTTTGATTTAATAGAATTTTAAATAGGGTTTTTAATGGTTTTGACTTTTGAGTCTCTTAAGAATCGAGGCCTATAGCTGAGAGTAGCTACTATAGATCAATGGGAGACTTTCATTTAAATGTTATGGGTATATCTATACCCTACCTGCCGAAGTATGGTGAAGTATGATGAGCTCGTGGTGTTGCATCAGGGTATGCCTATATTAGATGAGTACTTCAACTATTATTTAGACCTTATCCACTTGGCTTCATATGTTGATGCTCATGAAAGGATAAAGGCTCACTGACTTCAATTAGGGCTGGTTCTAAGACTTCAAGAGATGCTAGTGGGGACTCATGTGAAAAACTTTTAGTCCATGTACGACTATACCTTAGAGGCATCAGTGATTACATTGTTCTGTAGTACCTAGTTAAGGACCAAATGGAGGTTTTAGGATGTTAGCTCCAAGGGTGAGAGAAGATATTTTAGGTCGTAGGTAGTCATTATTTAGGGACAATATCCCATTATGGAGTGAAGTTAAGTCAGCCAATTATGAGGCACTCCATATGTTAGCGGTGTGGTAAGAGCAACCTAATAAAGTATTATGCTAGGCATTTGGTTTAGTGTCATGTTTGCATTCGGATAGGGAACCATTAGTTTGAGTGTTGTACCATCAGAGGTAGTGTCCTATAAAGGTTGGCATATTTGTAAGGTATGGTGATGAAAAATCCATTAGCTCATAGAGTAGAAATGATAGATAGTAGATCTAATATAAATACTCCTCAATAAAGGATTCAGAGGCCCCATGATTTTTATTAAGGGAAAGGTTTAGATAGTAGTGCAAGACCACGTCTTGGCAAGTACTTGAATGAGATGTGTTAGTTGGAGACTAATAGGAAGGTAGATGTAGTCACCGGTATGTTCATGGCTTCTTTTTATTTCTACGTACTTGTTATTTGACTCAAATGCTTCACACTCTTTTGTATCTAGTGCTTTTATAGTTAATAGATCTATGATTTCTTTTGATAGGATAAAAACTTCTATTGTGCTCCCGTATGGGGATAGACTTCCATGTACTATGTTGTTTATAGATGTCCCCTTATTTAATAGCATATCCAGGCATTTGGTAGAGCTCAAAGAGCATGAAATTCATGGAATTAATTTAATCCTTAGGATGGATATGCTCACAAAATATTGAGCTATTATCAATTACACAAAAGAGTGTGATTCTTAAGAGGCTAAAGATGATAGGGTATCTTACCAGAGATGCATGCCTAAGCCCTCATTGAGGGTGATGTCTATGGTTGTGCATATTATGTTGGTATGGAATTGGTACCCACTTTGATTATGCAATGTTCTAGATTTAGGCATTGAGGATCCATTTATTGAGGGTATCTCAGTAATATGAGAGTTTCCAAACATATTTCTTGATGAGATCTTAAGTATACTGATAGTGTATGCGATAAAATTCATGATAAACCTTCTACTAGAGACAAATCATATGTTGAAGGTTCCCTATCACCTTGTGTCAACTGCGATGGAAGAGTTGTGTAATTATTTGAAGGAGTTATTAGAGAAGGATTACATTCAACCAAATGTATCACTTTGGGGATCACTAGGGGCTTTTGATAGGATTAAGGGTAGTGGGTTGATACTGCATCCATTACTATAACACTCCCAATCTTTCAACCTAAAAATATTGTTTTGAATATAATGCAGAAGTATTTAAAAGCAAAATCGAGGGTGTTGCTGCCACATCAACCATGAGAGAGGTATGATCATCACCTAACCCATGCCTCATGCGAGGAAAAACATAATGAAGAAAGAAGAATACATGCTCTATTGTATTACAACAATACTAATAACAACAATGAGAATAATAATATAGAGAAAAGAGAGTATACAAGATTCATATACAAGAATGAAAGCCAATAGTTTAAATAACCAAAAAGAACAAAAAAAAAACATCCCAATGTAGTGGGCAAAAAAACATCTAACTGGTTACCTTAACTCTTAACTAAATAGGAAGGTAACTCACTAATCCTAAGAAATGGTCATCTGCTCTCCCACAATGTCATCCTCAATATACTCTAGTTGAGAATCATATCCGTAAAATTATCCTCTACTCACTAAACTAGGAGTCAGATCATCACAATAACCATACAAATGTTGTATCAGTATAGGGAAGTACTGGTAAAACAAACTACTTGAAACATGGTAAGGGCTCATGCTACTCATTGAGATCATATAGTAACACAGTATGCAACCTATTGGAAAGATTGTCCGTAAAAGCATGGATAACATGTAAGTATCATATCAAGGCCCTCGGTTACACATATAACAAATGCATGAGTCTCCATCACAAGCCTTATGAAAGTAGAACAAATAATAACAATATTCTATGACAGGACTAGTATAGGGCTGCCTGTCCCACCATCACATAGCACTAGTGCAAAGGGAATTTTCTTAGGGATTTTCATCATCCACCACACTTGGTCTCCCAAGTGAAGTGACATACGATAGAATTTGGGTCTACGTTACCCAAAGTATACTTTCATAGAACCAAAATCATTAAGAATATTCTATGACGAGATGACAATAGGGCTACAACTCCTACCACCACATCATTCTAGTGCAAAGGGGATTTTCTCAAGGATAGTGCTCATCCACCACACTTTGTCTCCTAGGTGAGGAGGTATATGTTCAATTTTAGGTCTGCCTCACCCACCAAAGTAGCCCAAGTTCTAATGACTTTTCTTAAGCATCTTTAATATCCGCTAAACTTAGTCTCCTAGGCTAGGGGCATAAAAGATAACAAAACCTTATATATGCATATTGTGAAGGCCTCTAAGATTTCATGATCAAATTATAAATATCAAGCCATTTGTGTTTTTTTAAGAGTTGACACCAAACACTGAATAAAGTATGAAAGCCACAAAATAGGGTGTTTTAAGGCAATGCCAAATTCAACAAAACATGGCACCACAATATCATCATTTTTATTCATATTAAATTCATGTCAGAAATGATTAAAATCATGATCAAAATATTATAATTACATCGAACAATTGATATAGAAGGCTTAAAGGAACACTCATTAGATAACAAGCAAATACGGCTAAAATATGATAGAATAGTCAATGAGTCCCTAGGATCGGTTGACTAGTTTAGGTGTACTAGATTAAATAGAAAATAAGACTGACGGACCAAATAACTGGTCGGTCCTACCGATCAACTATTTGTAGGAAACTTGTCGATGGGTGTAAGTAGATACTCGACCACTATGGTCATAAGGTCATTAGTTGATGTGCTTGATAAACCGATTGAGTGTTTATAAGAACCTATCGACTGGTTCATCAAATGAATCAACTGTTCTTGAGACCAGCTGATCAAAATTTCCAAGTAGAGAGACTGTTCGAGAGACAAGTCGATCGGTTCAACAAACTAATAGACTAATCTAGGTGACATAACAATAGGACCTTTGATCAACTCAATAGAATTTCACCAAACTTTACCATATTAATCCTAGAAAGATTCTATGTTATAAAATACATAAAAGACATACTCCTCAAATAAATTTACATAAACACATGGTAGGAATCAATACTCAACAAAGATCATACTTAAAATTGGACAACTCATGCATGATGTCAAAAATACCCACACATGCTCCAAAATTTATGAATCAAAATATGGTAACATGCTAGAAAATAAGAACTCAAAAAATTATATAAATGTCATAGAATACACCAAGCACTCAAAATCACAATAAATAATACAAGACCTTACTCATATTGGAGATAAGGATTCCATACCATAAAGTAAATCTTCTAGCAAAACTTACCCCTAATTTGATGGTTATGAACAAAGGGTTCAAATCCTAAGAGAATAAAGAAGTAAAACCATTAAAACCTCTTCTTTTAAAACTCCATTAAAACAATCAGTAGAAGAATATGAATAAGATATGCATAACTCAACCTTTTTTTTCTCATAAATAGAATTCTATGGAAAGTGAAGCTAGAATCTCCAACCCTTCTCAAACATTAATCCTTCCTTACATAAGACAAATAAAATAAAACTAAATCCAAGATCAAAATAATAAAAGAGCGACACCATTTGAACAAGGAAGGAAGAAAACCAGGGTAAGAATTTATTTTCACAATAGAAAGGAAAAGGAAGATCAATGGAGAATTCTCTACATTTAGCAAATTTTGCCAAGTGAAGGAAGTAAGGAGAAAGAATAGAAGATAAAAAGTGAAATTGAATTAGGGATGGAATGTATAGAAGAGTGTGAGTTGACATATTCAAGTCGGAGGGATGGAAGTTTATCTTTGGTTTGGTGTCGGCAACAATGGTGAAAGGTAAACACATGATGGAGTGAACGGGGTTGATTGTGGATAGGAAGAGAGATGGAAAAAGGTTTTGGAGTCAGGGAATGGTTGTACAAAGTCAACCATCAAACCCAATTGTAAGAAGATTGAGGGAGAAGTGAGGGAGAAGCGAGAAGGTGAGCTATGACTCAAAACTGCTTTTTGGAAAATATAACTAATTAAAATCATATAATGATCTAAATAATGTAAAGAAGATCCTAAAGCACAAAAATATGCTTATTAGCACAAATGGAATCTAATTAGGTGTTTTCATAAAAATTTAAAGGAGATTTGAATCAAAATCAGAAAAGGATATGAAATGGTAGGATAACTAGTCAGTCAGTTTGAGTAAACTGAGTGACTTGTTCGTCAAGAAAAAAATTATAAATCTCTCGATATACTAGTCAATAGGTTAGGCACACCAGTCAAACACATGCCTAAAATTCATATTTTTATTATAATTTCAAGCCATATAAAAAAAAATGAATTTATTTTATATCAGCATAATTTGAAGCATATATTAATTGATTTTAGGACCCTATATTACCATTACCCAAGAATGAACTAGGTTAAGTTGAAGAATCATTATCCTTAGCCTCAGATTGATGATCTTTTTAATTAGGTTTGTAGGGCTATAATGTTTTTAAAGATAGCTCTGTAATGGGGGTATCATCAACTATTATATTTTTTTTAGATTCACAAATGTGCCAATAGTGTTCATAGCTCTCATAAGCTGCATCTTCCTACGACAAGTTGGTCAATTCTTTCCTGTCTTTATCAATGTTATCTTGATTTATTCCAAAACTTGTGAGGAACATGAATACCACATAAGGCAAGATATGGTGTTGTTGAGGAACGATCAGTTGTAAGCGAACCTTTTAAAGTGTGAGTTTTGGTTAGACAAGGTAGCTTTCGTTGATCATGTCATCTCAAACTCGGGAGTGTCAATGGATCCTTCAAAGATATGAGCCGTATTAAAGTTATTAGAATCAACGAATGTCTAGGAGGTACATAGTTTTCTATGATGAGCAAGCTACTACAAAAATTTCATCCAAGAATTCTAAGTTTTGCTCATCTGTTGACTGCCTTATTAAAGAAGACATGAATCTTTAATTTGGATAAGAAGTGCACTGATGCTTTTGAGAAGCTCAAGAGGAGTTTAATTTTAGCTTTAATTCTTACCTTTTTATTAGGTATGGAGGGATTAAAAGTGTGTTGAAGGAGCATGGGATGGTGGTGGCATACACTTCTCAATAGTTGAAGGAGAATGAGTAGAACTATCCAACACATGACCTTGAGTTAGCTCTAATGGTTTTTCCTTGAAGTTCTAAAGAAATTACTTGTATGGAGTGTAGTATAAGTTCTACATGAACCATAAGAGCCTCGAGTAAATATTTAATGTGCATGAGCTAAAGATGATATGGAGAATACTGTTGGAGTTTGTTAATATCTTGGATTTAGATTTGAATTACCATGAGGATAAGGCCAATGTCGTAGTGGATGATCTTAGTCGGAAAAATTCATACTCCTTTGGTTCATTCATTTTTTTGGAATAGATTTTGCAAGATCTTTAGGATTTGAGGATAGAGTTTATTAGGTTTGCAAATCTTGAAGCAAGGATGTGTGCGCTCATGACCACACCAAACATCTTCAATTACATTTGAGTTAGCTTGGAGATTTCAACCTCCAGTGGATCAAGTAAGCTATATTAGAGGGTTCATTTTTATTGATTTTCATGATAACAATAATAGATTCGTAATTATAATGTAATGAATCATGCTTAATATAATTTACATATTAAAACCCAAATATGTTATCATGTGATATAAAAATATTTTAGAGGAGTATAGGGATTAAAAAATGACAAACATCTTTAACAAAGTTGACACATTAAAACCCTAATGTTCTATCATGTAATATCTAAATATTTTAGCAGAGTACGAAGATTACCTGAACTCTAGCAAGAATATAAATTAGTGATATCCTCCTAAAATAATAAGGCCAAGATAATTGAAATTTTGTAGCGAAATATAATACCATAGTTTTTGAATTAATTTTTATCAAATGAAAAGTAATTATAATAATAAAGTATTTATTTTATAAAACTGCCAAAATAATCTTATTAATAACCAAAATATTTAGAAGAAAGACTTCTTCACATTGTGCATGCAGCATGAGCTTGGGTCGCACGGAGAGGAATTGTGCTAGGCAAGGTGGTGGCTATGGTAGAAGGATAGGGTAGAGGTGGGGGAGATGGCAGTTTGGTGCTGTTTCTCGATGGTCGATAGGTAAAAATGTGGTTGGTGCTAGAAGGATATAGTAGAGAGTGGTTGTGGTGGAGTTAGCCTCGATGGGCCCTATAAGAAGGAGGAAAGGGTTGTTGGGTGGTAAGTTGATGGCTACGTGGTAGCTGGTGCTGGAAGTGAGTTAGTTATGTGGAGATAGCATAGGAAGGGGGTGGATGCGGCATAAGGTTTGTCCATGCAAATGATGCTAAGGTAAGAAGGTAGATGGTGGTCAATGGGGTGTAGAGGAGGAAGCACGGTAAGGGTAGGGTAGTGTAACACCCCCAAAATTATAGTTGAAAATTTTCATTTAAAAAAATAAATACAAGCATGTGGGGTGTTATCGTAGTGATTAGTACAAGCCTGGCCCCCGACCAGTCTCGTACTCACCACAAGGATAAAGAAAAGTTTTCACAAGACATTAGACAAACTTAAATAAAGATTTATTGAAACTAAAATGTTTATAACACAAAAATTAGAGTGCACGATAAAAGTTGTTACAACCTAAATAGGTTATAGAGTCAAAGTTCCCAAAAGGGATAAAATGTACAACATAACAAAAAAAAATTGGAATACAATGGAAACATAACTAAACAAGGATAAAAGGGAGTCCGGCCAACATTGCTCTTGGGCTGCCATGCCAAGTCTAACTATCAACTCTCAGCCCTACTAGATACCTCATAAGTATCATAGGCATCAAATATGGCGTCTCATACCTGCATAAACTTAGTAGGGCCCTCTGCTCGTGGGAATTTGTAGCACCCATGAAACAGTTAGTTAGTGCACTGCGTACTGAGCAAGGTAACCATACAGATAAACATACAAGCAATGCAAATAGTAGAGGCTGTGTTACAGTCTGGTCAAACTTATTCATTAGATCGCTGGTTAATATAGTCATTTCACACCATGCTCTTTATAAGTCTATGTGAATATGGTAACCCCACTATTATAGCTGGTGGATCAGAAACTTATAGGATAGAATGCTCTTGACCACTATAATTCGCTAGTGGATCGGTCTCTAGGGCAAGGTTCTCCTAGCTACTATTATGCTCGTGGATCGATTTGGCCTTGACTCTCATGGTGTTCCATTGTAAGTACTTAATGACTTTCCTATATTTTATTATAGCTTAAGATTTGGTTTATTAAGCTTAGGATATCCCACTATTATAGCCAGTGGATCAGAAACATACAAGGCCAAATGCACTTGACCATTGTTATTCCCCTATGGATTGGTCTCTAGGGCACCCCGGCACCTGGCCACTATTATGCCAGTGGATTGGTCTGGGCTCAGCTCAATAATCTTTCACTTTAAATGATTAGTGTTGTATCTGTGTCTTATTCAATATATTTTTTTACCCTAGACATTCATGTTCTTTTGACTATCCACTCACACAATCCGTCTAAGAGGAGCCCATACCATATCTTGGGACCTCTACATCTCTTAACACATCCAAACACCATTTCTTTCTTCCCCTTACATACCACAAATACCCAAATCCTATGTGTGTCGGTTGAGGCCCACTTTCCTATACCATCTAAGTCAACTCACTATCGCCATCTAGGGTTTTGTCTAGAAAACTCTAATTTGGCCTATATGGCCCATCCTTCGTCTATCCCACACAAGTACTTCTCCTTTATCCCTGAACTCATTACCTCACTTAGATTCAACCCCAACCTTTCCACCTTACTTCCCATTATGCACATGTGACCACAAAATCCTAGTTGGCCACCGCAAACCCTAGCACCTCTCTTTTCTCATACGCCATCCCTCCATTATTCACCTACCATCTTCTCTTCCACATGACACTCACACTCACCCTCCATATGATATCCTTCCACTCTTACCCCATAGTCCAATCGTTTCCATTAATTTTTCACTCCAGTTAGAGTTTTTCTCCCTAACCTTAGCTAAATTTCCTTTGCACCCTTATACTAACCTACATACTATTTTTCACCCATTGACTCCAATCACCCAACAACTCTTCCCTTACCTTACTTAAACCCTAAGGAAACTTTTCCCAAATAAGGATCATCCCCGTGCAAACACCATCCATTCCATGCAAAACCTTGACTTGTCCGTGTAAGATTCACTCCACTCACTTATTTTGTCCATATTTTTCTTTTATTTGTCCCCTCATAGGTCATGAGATAATTAGGTCATTCTCAATTCCCTTTAGTCAACTTATTTTTTTCCATTTTCATCCTTTCACCCCATTCCATATCATTAAAATATTCTATTATGCCTGTACTAGAGGGTCACATCACATAACACCACAAGCACAACATACACATCATTTTACACATGCCATAATGAGGTCACATAAACGTACCTTAACTCCATGCTATGCTACAAGTAAGTAGTCAAAATAATATAAGGTACACAAACGCAACATAACACAATGCATACAAAGCACATAACTCACATAATAGGCCTTAACTACATCCTTACCTAATACGACAATGGGCTTGGAGCACCCTCTTATGCCTCCTTAGTGTTTTGACTTAGTTCACCTATAAGAAGCAATGTTATCATTATTTCCTAAATTACTCTTATCATAACCTAGGATTAAGGTTAATAACAATAATAGTAGTAGTTTTATAAGTAAAAATAAGAGTATTATTCTTAAAGTATCTAACGATGCTACTACTAGTTAAAATAGGTCTTGGTAGTTATATTGATCCCTGTTAAAGTATTATTAACAGTATTTATATTACTAGAGATAATAACTTTAATGTTAACATAATAATAACAATAGTGATAATAATAATAATAATAATAATAGTAATACTAGAATATTGAGCATAATGGTAATAATGAAGATGATGATGATGATGATGATGATGATGATGATAGTAGTAGTAGTAGTAGTAGTAGTAGTAGTAGTAGTAGTAGTAGTAGTAATATTAGTGATATAGGTAATAATAATAATAATGATGATGATGATGATAATAATAATAATAATAACAATAATAATTCGAGTCTTAATAACAATAATAATTATATTAGTAAAAATAGTGCCAAAGTTAATAATAATAATAATAATAATAATAATAATATTAGTAATAATAGTGCCAAAGTTAATAATAATAATAATGATAATAACAATAATAGTAAATATTAATAATATGAGTATATTTTTTCATTGGTAAAAATATATTTTTTTTCCAACAATTGTTAACTTTCATGGCAAAATCTTGTTGCCATAAATGCTGCATTTTTTACAATAACAATATGTCGTTGCTATAAAAAATATTTTTCGTGCCACAATAATTGATCATTACCAAAAAATAGATAACTTTTGCAACAATAATTTTGTTGTGAAAACTTTTATTTTATAATGACCTGTCAAGTCGTGACTATAAATGTTGCGAGACTAGTGAGTGTTTTATATACCTCATTTATCATCAGAAGACATTGTCGTTGGTAAAAAAGCATTGCTCTCTTTCTACAACAATTTTGGGTCAGACGCATATTTTTACAACAAATTTTTATGGTTACTAAAATATAATATAGTTATTTTTTTATTTTCAAATCATAAAAAATTAGTAAGCTAAAAAAAATTTTAAAAATAAATTATTCCATTTTTTTGTTTCACAAAAAATAACGTAAGCAAAAAAAAATCTATTTTAGAAGAATCATAAAAAATATTACACTATTTTTTTATTTGATTAAAGTTAATAAATAAACAAATAAAACTCTTTGAAAAGATTATAAGAAAATTAACTCTCTTATGTAGCAACAAATTTTTCTAATTGTTGCAAAAACTATTTTCTCAAATTTCAATATAACTTTGGCAACGAATTTGTTAAACTCTGGCTGAAAACAATTTCATAATTTTCAAACTATACTAGCTTTCACGACGAATCTGATTAACTATGATAAAAAATAATTTTTAAAATTTCAATTTAACTTCTACAATAGATAAAATCATTACAAAAAAGTGTGGGCGAATATATTTTCACCAATTTCAATATAACATTAGCAACAGATTTTATTAATTGTGGCTAAAAATATGATTCACAAATTTTAATATATTTTTAGCAATGGATTTGTTAAATTGTGGTCGAAAATAGTTTTATACTATTCAAACTCTACTAAGTTTCACAACGATTCTAATTAATTGTGACAAAAAATAATTTACTAAATTTTTATTTAACTTCTGCAATGGATAAAATTATTATGAAAAATCTAACTTAGGCCAAAAAAATTTAGCGGGACATTTCAGTGGTAGGAAACGACAACAAAACAAGATATATTTCCTAATCCTAACTAAGGTTGACCCACGATTCTAATAACTCTCTGCCAATGCACGCAATTCTACTTGTAGTTGTTCTTCCACGAAAGCCATGGACGACAATTGGCGATGTCCGGTAGTGCTTCTGATGATGGGTGCTTGCCTCCAAGTACCTACAAGAAACAATGTTTCCATCAAGCACACCAGGTAAGATAGAGCATTAAGGGTTTTTTCTACTACAAAAATAAGGACAATTTTTAAATTTTTGTCTAATTTGTTAGTATAATTTTGAAATTAGCCATAGCCTACCATTAGTGATTCCTTCGTTGAGTAAGTTCTTCCACTGTGATCACCATAGCCAGCTTGTCCACTGGTGTTTTCCATGATTGGTGGTGGTATTTGGTGACCAACAATGGACGAGATTCCAAATATTGAGAAGGTAACCTTCTATCCGCAAGTGACCTTCTATCTCGATGCTCTCCCCTTATCCCCACCTAGTAAGTCATGTCGAGTTTTATTTAGCTAAAATCCCTTTGCAAGAGACACCCCTTGTGACATCTATTCTACTTGTATTTCATTTGAGAGATGTTTAAATTTGAGTGAAGATGTTACGAAAATCATCTGTGTTGCATTGCTTGAGGGCTCTTTTAGTTTCCTTTAAGTTTTGATAAAGTCATCTTAGGTAGATATGGTTAAGTGACTGTTCATTTTGCTATATAAAATCTAATATGACATGGTTATGTCTTTCTTATACATTGAGCTCGAGTTTGTTGTCATCGCTTCTATGAGCTTTTGAACTAAGTATACATCTCTCTTTCTCTATTGTACGAGGTTCCAAATCCTATTGTTCTTAATTGTTTCACTTACTAGTTAGGTATAAAATTGTAATACCCCATTTTTCAAAACCATGATTATAAATTTATAATTGTATAATTAATTATAATTATTATTTTAGGAGGTTTAATTTTTAAAATGTTATTATTTTTCGTATTATTTCGACGGTTTAATTATAAATTTAATCAGGTTAAAATTTTAATAGAAATTGGATTGTTTAATTTAATTTTAGTTATACCCGTAAATCTTATTTTAAATTATTTTATTAATAATCTTTTAATTTGTAATCTAAAAATAAATTTCTAAAACTTCATTCCAATTATTTTACTTTTTCCGACCCTTTTTAAACCAATCCTAATTCGAAAAAATTTTCCCGAACTATTTTTACATCCGATATTTTAACCTATTTAATTTAAATATAAAACTAAGTAAATAAATTTCTATCCTATTAATTTACCCCTACTCTACCCTTTACCTTACCCTAAATATTTTTCTATCATGTTGTACATTTTATACACACTTAAACACTCTACCATCACCTCTCCATGTCGTCTGCGCATTATACATACATACGCACGCCACACATTCTACGCTCCACCCTAAACAAACAGCCCCTGTTTTTCTCCTGAGCAGCAACTCCCCAGCCCTTCCCATCATGCCTCCCCATCGCAGCCCTTGTTTTTCTCTCACCCGGCAACCGCAACATCGCACCAACCACCATTCTTCCTCTCGACCAAGTCGCCCTTCAGCCTCCCTTATGCACGACTCTGCTCGACCAAACCCAGCGCACCCAAACAACCCCTCTCTGCATGCCCATTGCATGCATCCCCTGCACCTCGCTCTCGTCCCATGCAGCTCCCCTGACCCAGCACCCTGATCACCACCCAGCAGCGCACCAACAACCACCGACTAGCCCCTTCTCCCTTTCTTCCTCTTCTCCCTACAACTTCCACCGCGTTGCAACCCATCACCCATCTCTCTAGCCCGTTGACCCAACCTTCGACCACCACTTCGCATCTAGCAGCCCCGGCAACACTCCCCGTCCAACATAGCCTCGACAAAACAGCCCCCGAACCAGCAACCACTCACGCACACCCTACTCGCTCCTTCCACCACCATTCGCAGCACCAAACAACATCAGCCCTCTTCCCAACAAAACAACCCCCAACTCCTATTCCTTCCAGCCCTCTGCATGCTTCCTTCTTCTACACCCTACATCCCTGCCTTCTTGCAGCCACAACCAGTGCAGCCACCTGCTTGCACCATCCTGCCTGCCTCGACCAACCACCACCATCCAACATAACCTCCAGCACCCCATCACCACCAGCTGCCACCCTACACCCCTTTCCCTGCTCAACCCTTGCAGCCCCCGCAGCCGTCCCGCCACCCCCATATGCCCGACGCTCACGCTGCACATGCAGCGTGAAAAATGTTTTGGGTTTTAATAAAATATTGGTACCCATTTTAAGTGTAAGGGTATTTTAGTAATTTTCTAAAAATAAATATTTCTATATTATAATTATTATTTTACTTGATAGATATTAATTCGATAATTTTGATATTATTTTTAGGTACGAAAGGTTGATTAGTAGGATTCGATAACTTTAGTAGGATACCTCTATTTTTGCATTTTTGCAGGAATTTAGGTAACCGTTATAGCTTACTAAAATTATAAATATTGTGTGATAGCACATTAGGGTTTTCGGTGGATGAAATATGTTAAGTATGATTTATTTTGATATAATTATGTGTTAATTGTTATTATCATAAAAACGAATAAAACGAGCATGTTATCTGATATAAATTATGTTGGAGATGAAAGTATGGTTAAAATGATTCTAATGACGGAAAAATAATATGTATGATAATTATGTATAAAATAATAGGTTGAGCATGCTTAGAAATAATTATGGAATAATTATTTATGGATGTGTGCCCTAGGGGAAATTTAGTCATTTTTATGTATTATGATATATATCTTAAAAATCATGTCTAATATGTATTATTTATTGTTTAGCATGTGAGTATGTGTTTTGGTTGGATTAAAGGTGTGGAAAAGAATTTTATGTGTAAAAATATGTATAAGGGCAAAAGGGTCATTTGACATATCTGATAATTTAAATTGTGTAATGAATAATTTAATTATGGTGTTTTAGCCTTTTCATGGCAAATGAATAAATAAATTGGAATTAATATTTAAATAGATGATAATCAAGGAATTTTTAGTCTCAGGGGTATTTCGGTCTATTTGACCTAAAATATCCAGATGTGAATAATTGAGCCTATGATGGCCTTAGTATATTTTAATGTTGGCTTCGAACTTGACCTTGATTATTGTTGTCTCGGATGATTGGAAATAAGTAAGAATGGTTAAGTATGAGAATTGAATTTATCTGTATTATATGCGATTTCGTGGTCACCTTAATAAAATACTAATATTTAAAGTAAAATACCTCGAGATCGGGAATGGTGGCTCCTAGGGGTCGCTACACTAAGGACGTGGTTTAACCCACGATTGATATGGATTTTTTCTGGTGTGTCTTAGTGCCCTAGTTAGGCCCTACATCTTACTCTATTCTGTTCTGCAGACTAATAGGGGATATGCATACTTATGGATTAGGTGTCTTTGTCTGTAGGGTACTGTGTTACCTTCGTGTACTAGTGCTACCAGGGTACCTTTTCGTCCTTAGGTTGATAGTCGGTAG
Source organism: Tamarix chinensis (assembly GCA_030549775.1). Taxonomy (NCBI): domain Eukaryota; kingdom Viridiplantae; phylum Streptophyta; class Magnoliopsida; order Caryophyllales; family Tamaricaceae; genus Tamarix; species Tamarix chinensis. Next base: position 54,634,294 of record CM060177.1, on the reverse strand, counting down.
GATAATGTGTTGCCTTGTTGCGCCGGTATGACTAGAGTACCTTTGTGTCTTTAGGTTGATTGATATCCCCTCGAGAAAGTAAATAAAAATGGAAATGATATGATTTGATGGAAATAATGATTATTGGATTATTGGATTGTACGGTAGTAGCTTTCGTGCCTACATGAGGTTTCGGTAATAGCCTTCGTGCCTACCTATAGTTCGGTAGTAGTCTTCGTGCCTACCTAAGGTTTTCTGAGGTTTTTGTAGTAGCCTTTGTGCCTCCATGAGGTTTTCTATGGTTTTGGTAGTAGCTTTTGTGCCTACCTATGGATTTGGTAGCAACCTTCGTGTCTACTTGTGTTGGTTTATGTCTGTGAGCATACCTGTGATATTATGGATATTATTATGCTGTATATGTAAGTTTACCTGTGACGTTATGGATTTATTATGCTGTACCTATAAGTATGTCTGGGATGATATGAATCATAGTAAATTATACCTTTGATGTACGTGATTGTTTGGGAATTTATGCTGAGACGTGAATTATGCTGAAGTCGGGTTTTAATTATTACATCAGAGAGTAATAGTATCTCTAGTATGTTCTTTAATAAGTTTAGTTAGTTTAGATGAATGAAAATGAGTAGTACGTGACCTTGATGGAAATTTATCATCTAAGTGATTATTGTATCTCAATCATCGTATGTATATGTATATATTTTATACCATGTTAATTTTATGCCTTGCATGTGCTCCATGCTGATTTATCATATTAGTTTGGTATAAAGGGTTGCTCAGTACCATATACTGAAGCGTTCATTTTCGTGGGCCCCTTCCTATTCAATGGGCAGTGGACTTTGTAGGTTAGCCTCCGAACTCAGTCAAATGCTGATAGTTCAGATTTGGGAGCATAGGACTATCCGGTGTTTCTTTTGTTGTCATATTTCCAGTTGTATTTGGACCCTCGTGTCCTCCTGTAATTTCTCTCTTGAGTTTCGTAAACTGTTAATGTCATTTTTAATTAGTAGTGTTTATCTAACGTTCTCTCTATCCTAATTTTTGTAATCATGATATTAATTTAAGCGGATTTATGATTTTAGCCTTAGCACTTGGTATGAGAATTGTAGAGGAAACCAGACTTGTACAAAGTATGGCCGTAACACCATTTGTTTTATTGTTTTAGCTTCCGCACTTAACTCTATAATCGAAATTTTTCAGTTGTAATTTTTGGAGTGTTACAAAAATAGAGGAAAAATCATATTTTCTTTGTTATGATTAATGCATATACTTGTTTTATGTAAATAGCACATAAGTTTGCATTCCTAGATGTGTTTTATGGTCTTTTGAAAATCATGTTGATCTCAAGTTTGATTTGCTTAAGTATCATTATTATCTACTATTATATCATCATTGAATGGTTATGCAAGATAAGTGATTGATTACTACTTGACACTCTAAAGGTTTCTATTTACTAGTTGCGGATGTTTATGCATAATTTAATGACGCGAGTATTAATCAGTATATTTGCTAGAAATAATTGATTTTGAATTATAGAGTTAGGCTAATATTAATAATATATTCAATAATTAGCTTTCATATTCCTTTTTCTGGGCCTCTTCTAGTTCTTTCATGCTCATGCGACCACTAGGAAAACCGATAGCCATATATTAGGTCTGAATCCCTAGCTACCTTCCTTTCTTTCTTCTTTTTTTTAGATTGAACTAAGGTTTCATGGTACTAAATGGCTGAGGGCTGATGATGTCAGTCCTTCCTCTTTAGATCGGTAATCAAATATTAAATAGGTTTCATATACTATAATGATCAAGAATAATGAATAAATATTCAAAGAACTGATACTAAATACTTCAAGAAAAATGGCATTGGAATGAATCATAAAAAATAAGAAAGGAGATGAGATTAGTCTCTGAATCGTCGCTACTTCTTGTATTATCCTCTCAATCAATTAATAACTTTTATAAACTAGATAATTTCATGCACCACTTGTTTCCATTATTTAAAGTTAGAATCCTGGCAAGAGCATTCAAAGGATCAACATGGCCTTCAAACAATACATAACCCACATTATTGCTATCTTTTTTGTAATATGGTGAGGTAGTATTCCCAAGTAATATATTAAGATTAAAAATTGGGGGGGGTATTAATGACATCTTAAAGAATGGAAAATAGAAACAATGTTTCCAAGGACTCTGCAATGCCAATAGGTAATAGAGTACATTTTTTCCAGCACAATTTAGTCATTTACTACATTTTACTTAGGGAAATAACAACTAGATCAACAACAATGCCTTAGTGTGGTAAAATTTAATGTCAGATTGCATTACATATGATGATAGAAGACTAGAATAGTGATTCCAACCTATTGAACACAAATTATTAGTTTGTTTCTCCTATTTACCGGGGAATCAAGTCAGTGAAGGCTTAAGGTAGGGGATAACTAAAAATCCACTCACTCTCTGAATACTGGTTTTGGTAGGGAACCAAGATGCAACAGGTATAGAACTATAGCCTTTTAGGTAGCCTCAATTGCATCAAATGAAAAACATAGGAAAAAGTTAGGAAAACATATCTAATCTTTTAGAAAAGACCAAGCTTAAAACTTATCAACACACAAATCAACTAAGGACACAGATTATGACACTTCATCCAAGGGAACATCTAAACAAAGAAACATAAACTTTTACAGGTACACAACAAGCTAATCTATTTGTGATTGATCTGATTCACAAAACAAATACATAACACAATAGTATTATCAACATATTTCTAGTATGTTCATATAACTAGACAACTAAAGATCATTTCACCATAATCTCATGCTAGTGTTGACTAAGATTAAGATTGAATTCAAAGGAAGAAACAAAGAGAAGTGCCTAAAATTCTAATATTCTAGAAACATGATAGTATTGCTGAACGTTTGGTAAATAATTTTCATAACTAAAAACCAATCTATCTTGATTTTTTTCTAATAGGTACAATCTACTCAATAAATTCTAATAAAAAGTGATGATATTTTTTTTTCCAAAAAATTCTGATTTAGTATCTATAGTCAATTTCTCCTCCTTTTTAGTATGATCGGAAATCTCATGACACCACTTAAATATTTTTGGTGACTTTTTTCAAGTTATCTTTGTCTAAAGATCCATCAATAATAAAGCTCCGTTTATGGTACCATTATCCCATTCAGCAAAGTACTCCATAGCTTAGACATCTCTCCAAATTATTACAAGTTAAAAAGTATAGGAAAGTAAATATGCCACCTACCTATTTATATGTATATATATAACATAGCACTTGCTTGATGATGAAGTTGATTCGACTTTAGTCATTTCTTTCATCATCTTTTTTCTTTTGTTTTGTTTTCTATTTTCCCCCTCCCCCCCTTACAAAAATGTTACTCTGATATATATCAATTCGTTAATGCTATGACTTTGCACAGATGGCGTAGGTCTAGTGTCAAATACGTTATCATATATACATAAATACATACATTCATGCATATGAATCATTGTTTTTGGTGATTAAAAATAAAGATTTATATCTAATCATCACCAACTAATTAATCAATCCTTTATTCTGGCTATGTACGATGAATTATTTTTACGTGTATTTATCTATCTACATGCAAGGATATATGCATCACCTGAAATTTCAACTAGTTAATTAACAAAAAATCAAAATACATTGAAAGAAATCATATCCTACCCTTGTAGTTAGCTACTATAAGAAAAGCCTGTAATCTAGCAACTTTGCTTAATCGGAGTGGTTGGATGGCAACCATCTTCTTCTAATCCATTAGGCTGGCCCTACCATTTGTAATGGAAAGTCTCGCCTTCAACACAAAATCTTTTACCCTACTAGGATAATGATTATTAATTTCACTTTTAATTTATCTCACCAGGATGCTCGTTAAGATATTAATTTGCTTCCTAAATTGATTGGATCTGAAAATGGACCCAATATTACTTATTGAATGCCGATCCTTTTTCATTTTTAACATTTAATAACCCTTTTGGAAATGCATACTATTTGTACATCAATACCAAAGACTAGATTTTCAAGTAGGAATTATGATAGATCATAGATAGAAAAATCATCAAAATTAAACTTTGAAATGATACTAATAATAATTACAATAGCAACAACAACAATGAAGGATGAAAAATCAATACCTTTTGCCATCATACTAGAGATGATAAGCTCTTCAAGTTCTTTCTCCAATAATAGGGTGGTCACAAATATTTACATTGAACCATCTTAAGAAACAAATTGCATTCAAATAGAAGTAAGGGAAATGATAAGAATGAATGTATAGTATAATAGAAACATACGTGAAGCCAAGCGTGATCAAGTTAATTCCATATGACCATTAGAACAAGTTTTCTTATTTTATAAATAGTAAGATTAATTTAAGTGTGATGAATATTGATATTGTAGTATATAATAATTTTCAAATTATAATACTGATGATGTTTTTAATTTTCATCATTCTTATAGGCTTCTCTTATCAAAGAAGGCAAACCAGATATATTTATTTTGACAACTAGAGGTATTTTTCTATTATTAATTATTTTTTTTTATCATTCACATGATTACTCTAATGTCATTCATTTGTTTTTTTACTAGTTTAAGTGTTTTAATTCATTTTATTGTTGAATATACAATCTCACTGAATATTATAGTTTCAATATGAGTATTAGTCATGCTTAAAATTCTATTGAAAGTTATTACTTAATTTGGTAGCTAAAAATGACAAATATAATATAAGTATTAGAGTAATAGTAGTAGGCAATGAAGATTGGATAAAGAATAAAAAGTAAAGTAAGTTGTTAGATATGTCATATATTTTTGTATAATTTACATGAAAAATGTAAGAGAGGAAATTATTTACATTTGATGATTATTATATTAATTACCATTCTATATATCATCCAAATTGTTTAACTTTCTAGGGAAATGTAAATTATGTTATGCTAATGGATAAAGAATGGATGAAATTTAATCGAGCATCACCTCAATATTTAGAAGGGATTGATCATTTTCTAGAATTTTCTTTTAGCATGTCATATTCAGATGAAAAGTTGGAATTTGAAAGAATGATTAGTTTTCCACGTAATAAGTGTGAAAATATGCATTTAAAAAATATAACTAAAGTTCCTTTTCATTTGTTGAAGAATGGAATTCTACAAATATATATTGTGTGGGATAACCATAGGGAGGTGTTGAATGTTTGTCCATCTGACCACGAGACATCTATTGATCATGATGACATGCTAGAGATGTTAGAAGTTTGTTGTGGTGTGACTGGGATGGATGTTTAAGAGAATTATGGTAGAAATAAACATAACTTCACCTTAGAAGAACCTATTGGCAAAGCAGCTCCATTCTATTGCCTCTAAAAGGAGTATAAACAGCATTTGACTTTGGATGGCTCTAGAGTTTCAAAGTTAGAGTATCTTATGAAGTTCCTACATATTTAGTGTATGAACCATTAGAGAGATACATCCTTTAATGAAATGTTGAAGCTATAAAATGGGACATTAGTTTGTAATATTCCCAATTCCTATGATGAGTGTTGTAGGATCATCTGTGATTTAGGCCTAGATTGTATAAAAAATATTGCATGTCTAAATGATTGCACCATCTATTGGCGTGAACATGTCGATGCACAAGAATGTCCGCAATTCCATACCTTATGGTGGAAGATATATGGAAAAAGGGTACCCATAAAATTTTATGATATTTTCCAATAAATCATAGATTGTAAAAGTTATTTATGGCAATTGTGATAGAAAAAGGATATGCATTAGCATAAATTAGATAGGGTTGATGATGGGATAATGAGACATCCAGTAGACTCTCAAGAATGGAAGTATTTTAATGAGGAGTTTCCATCATTTGCAAAAGATCCTCATAGTGTGAGACATGGCTTAGCTACACATGGTTTCCAACCATTTAATAATTTTAGAGGACCATCTGATAGCATTTTGATGGTTATTTTGGTTCCATATAATTTACCTTCATGGATGTGTATGAAATCTCCTTATATTATGTTATATTTGTTGATTGATGGTTGATAAATGGGATTTATAGATTATTTTCATGCATAAAAATGTCATTTATCCCTCATTAATTTTATAATATTCAATCTTTTGTTCGAATTTTTCTCTTTTGAATAGATTTTGCAGGAAAAGAAATAATTGAAGAAATTCAAAGGAAAAATCAACGAAAAGAAAAAATAAGCAAAGAACACATCAAGAAACATTGAATCAAGGGGAGAAAAGTTGGATATGAAGCAAATACACCAAGAGAAGTTGTGCTGAAATTTTAAAGGAAGAATAGTGAAAGAGCCAAAAACACGGCACCCTCATGTTTCCTAAACACGGGTCATGTTAAAATCACAGGCTTGCATTCAGAATCCAGCATTGGGTAGAGAAGTTGGAGAAAAACACGGAGGTTGCATGTTTCATAAATACGGACCGTGTTTTCCTTAAAATTTGTAACCGCTCGTGCGACCTGTTTTCTGATACATTCTTTATCAATTCAGGGTACGAAAAATCAGTTTTTAGATCTTGAAACATTTTGAATATACTCTCTTTCTCTATTCCTTCTAGAATATACATGTATTTCATAATTCCAACTTCCTTTATCTTCTTGTATTCTAGTGAACAATTGACAATTTGCAATTCAAGTGATAAGTCTTTCTCTATTCCTTTATCAATTGCAAGTCTTATATTTTGATTGAATGCAAGTAAAGTGTGTGCAATTGTATTTTTATTTGTCTTATTATTAGTGTGTTGTTATTACTATTGGATGTTGTTTGTATTAATTACAAGTTATTGTATGTAATAGTGTAATTTCTAAGTATGCAGATGTTAGAGTAAATAAAACAGGGTAGGATGATTTGAGGATGGAATTATGTTTCAAATACAACAACATAATTTGAATGTTTGATTCTATATGAAATTTAATTGAATTAACGGGTGGAATTGAATGATTTCATATCATAGATTAAGAATTTAAACTAGTTAGATTGATCACCTATTTAGTTTAGAACTTAATCTTTGCTAAGACAACACAATTAACCCGTAATTGTTACTTAATGTGTCTAGAGTAGCAAGAAGATTAATTGTTAATCTTATCTGTTAATTCGTACAATTCCATAATCTGAGCTTATGTGGTTATGATTGTTGTTGACTGCTTTCCATTCATAATGCTGCCATTAATTGAATCTAGTATTCGTAACCTAGGTTATTAAATGGTTAGGTAATAAATTGAGAGCTTACTCAATTTATTAAAATTGAGAGAAAGCAAAGAAATGAATTATTATGAGTTTCTAGAGGTCAACATTAAATCACAAAGAATCATTCTTCTTCTTTGAGTAATTGATACCTTGATTCCATCATCAATTCATTCCTACCCTCATTTATCAAGTAGTGAAAAAAGTTTAATATAATTTAGATTTAGTATTAGAATTAATGAAACTGTATAACCAGGATTATAACATCAATTACAAAATTAGTGATTAAAACACCACTCCTTGTGGGTTCGACTCCTTCTTACCATTTACTAGGTAATTGGGAATTAGGATTTATGTATTAAATTTGTTGTGTATATGACAGCGCATGAAATTTTTGGCGCCGTTGTCGGGGAATGGTGATTATAATCTTTAGTTTTTTTTGGTGTTGTTTCTTATTATTGTTTTCAATAAATCTCCAAGTGTACTCATCTATTCTTTAATTGTGTGTAATCCTCAGGCACTCGCAATTGAGCATCAGGGACAAATTATCCCATCCATAGATCCAAATTCTTCCTCTTCGATTGCAACCCGAACAAGAAGGAAATTGGAGTAAGCTCGTCATATTCCATTACCTTCTGAAGGAAGTTCCACAGATTTGGAAGAAGACCACATAAAGGATATATTTAATACACCTTCTCACATCAATCCACCTATGGCATATCAAACCCTCAAGGAGCTAGCTGCTCCTATCTTCAACCCTAAGCTTTTATGCATTAATTATCCTGTTGATAATGATACTTGTGAGATCAAACCTAGATTAATACACACTTTACCTATTTTTACAGGATTCAAAGATAACAACCCAATGGGTTCAGGTTGTTTCACTGATCCCAATAAATTTCTTAAGAAATTTCATATAGCATGTTCTAGTATGAAACCGAATGGAGTAAGTGTAGAATAACTTAAACTCAAAGCTTTTCCTTTTGCTTTGGTTGATGCTGCTAAGGAATGGTTATATAATTTACCAGCAGGGTCGGTGAATACTTGAGCTGATATGCAAAAGGTTTTCCTTAAAAAATATTTTCCTTCATCTAGAGCACCTAACATAAGAAAAGAAATTTGCGGTATAAGGCATGATGGATGAGAATCATTACATGAATATTGGGAACGTTTTAATAAATTGTGTGGTAGTTGTCCTAATCATCAAATTAGTGATAAATTATTAATATAATACTTTATGAAGGTTTATCTCCTATGGATCGTAATATGATAGATGCTGCTAGTGGTGGTGCTTTGGTTGATAAAACCCCTACGGAGGCTAAAAGATTAGTTGCTAATATGGCATCTAACTCTCAATGTTGCAATAGGGGTAATACTTCTATGTCTCAATAGGTGAAAGAGACCAATATTGCTGAATTGAGAACACAAATGTTAAATTTGACAGCTCTTGTAGAAAGAGTTGTGGGTGAAAAGATTCCTGCCAAGGTATGTGGAATTTGTTCTTTTACTGGGCATCCTATTGATATGTGTCCTACTTTGCAGGAAGAATAACAAGTGAATGGCATTGGAGGACAACTATTACAAAAAATAAATGATCCATTTGCTTTAATGTATAATCTTGGATGGAAGGATCATCCTAATCTGAGGTATGGAAATACTCAATAAGGTGGTAATTCATATTTCCGACCAAAGGTTTATCAAAATCAACAAGGATCAAATCCACCTTTAGGATTCTTTCAAGTTCCACCAAATCACCAAAGACCACCATTTCAACCAATACCTCCACCACAAGTTCCACAACAATAAAGAGGAATTCCTTTGGAAGACTTGGTGAAATCTTTGGTTACCAATACATTACAATTTTAATAAGAAACCAGAAATGGTATCAAGAATTTGGAGAATCAAGTGAGTCAATTAGCAAATTCCCTTGGGAAAATACAAGCACAAGGATCCTTAAAATTCCCTAGTTAGACAGAAAGAAATCCTAGGGAAAATGCTAGTGCTATCACAACTCGTAGTGGGAAACAATTGATAGATCCAAGAAAAGCGAGTGAGGAAGAAGACATAAGTAAAGAATCAAATGAAACAATTATTGAAGAATAAAAGAATGAACATTCACAACAGGTAACCAAAGGTAAGTTATCCTCTCCTATTAAAATTCCTACTCCTTTTCCTAGTAGGTTGGCAAGAAACAAGAAGATGAATTATGACAAGGAGATATTTGACATATTTAAAAAGGTAGAAGTTAATATCCGTCTCATTAATGCGGTTAAATAAGTACCAAGGTATGAAGGGGAATGTGTTAGCAATTTTGCAAAGAAATATTCCACCAAAATACAAGGATCCAGGTATTTTTACTATACCTTCCAAGATTGAAAACACGAGGTATGAAAAATGCATGCTTGACTTAGGTACTTCAATCAATGTCATACCTTTATCTATTTTTAATACCCTAAGTCTAGGTCCTTTAAAAGAAACTTGTGTTGTTATTCAATTGGCTAATAGATCTAAAACATATCCTGAAGGGGTAATTGAAGATGTCTTAGTTCAGGTGAATGAATTGGTTTTCCTTACTGGTTTTTATGTGTTAGATATGCAAGATAATGGTTTATCTAATCCCTCTCCTATATTGTTAGAAAGACCATTCTTGAATACTTCAAAAACAAAAATTGATGTACATGATGGAGTTTTGACCATGGAGTTTGATGGTGAAGTCATTAAGTTTAACATATACGACTCCATGCGATACCCTAAATATGGTGAAGTGGTATCTATAATTGATGTCCTTGAGGATTCAACTGAAATGGTGTACAAATTATCATCTGCAGATCCTTTAGAAGTAACCTTGACTCAATGCATAGAAACTGAAGGATTGATAGAGCTGAACGAGATGTATGATGTTGAAGAAGAAATCAAAGAGGTAGTAGCTACTTTAGGGGTATGTCCTAGTAGAATTGGAAGATTTCTTGATTTACCATTGGCATTGGATAGACCTTTACCTTCCATAGAGCAAGCACTGGAAGTGGAGTTGAAACCTCTACCTAACCATCTCAAATATGCATTCTTAGGAGACAAAAATACCCTTCCTGTTATCATATCTAGTGAACTAACACCCCAACAAGATGAAAAACTTGTCAATATTTTGAAAAAGTATAAATCTGCTTTGGGATGGACAGTTGCTGATATTAAGGGTATTAGTCCTTCGGTACGTATGCATCAGATTTTAATGGAAGATGATGTGAAGCCAAGTAGACAAGTACAACATAGGTTGAATCCGATCATAATGGAGGTTGTGAAGAAAGAGGTGTTAAAATTGTTATCTGTGGGAGTCATATATCCAATCTCTTATAGTAATTGGGTTAGTCCTCTTCAAGTTGTCTCAAAGAAAACAGGAATAACAGTAGTGGAAAATGATAAGGGAGAGACGGTTCATACTAGAGTTCAAAATGGTTGGAGGGTATGTGTCGACTATAGGAAGTTGAACTCCATGACTAGGAAAGATCATTTTCCTTTACCATTTATGGACCAAATGTTAGAACGGTCAGCGGGCCATGCTTATTATTGTTTTCTTGATGGTTATTCTGGATATGTGCAGGTTCCCATAGCTCTAGAAGATAAAGAGAAAACCATATTTACATGTCCTTATGGTACGTTTGCATATCGACGCATGCCATTCGGACTATGTAATGCCCCAGCTACATTCCAAAGGTGTATGGTAAGCATATTTTTTGAATATCTGAAGAAAATTATCGAGGTATTTATGGATGACTTTACTATTCATGGCGATATTTTTGAAGATTGCCTAGGTAATTTAACTCTTATCTTGAAAATATGTCTTGAAACAAATCTTGTGCTAAACTCTAAAAAATGCCATTTTATGGTTCAATAAGGAATATTTTTGGGACATGTCATTTAGGCTAAAGGAATTGAAGTAGATAAGGAAAAAATCGATCTTATAGCTTCATTACCTTACCCATCAACTGTTAAAGATGTGTGTTCATTTTTGGGCCATGTTGGATTTTATCAGCGATTTATTAAGGATTTTTTCTAAAATAGCCTAACCATTGTGTAAGCTTCTTAAAAAATAAATAGAGTTTCAATTTGATGATGCATGCAAGAAAGCATTTGAACACTTGAAGGAAAATTTGATCAATGCACCCATACTTCAACCACCCGATTGGAATTAATTACACAACTACTGAAAAGGAGCTTCTCGCCATTGTCTTTGCTTTGGATAAATTTCATTCTTGTCTGTTAGGAATTGAGATAATTGTTTATTCTCACCGTGCAACTTTGAAATATCTTCTAGCAAAGAAGGAAGCAAAACCTAGATTAATTAGATGGATACTTCTACTCCAAGAATTCAATATACGTATCAAAGATAAGAAAGGATCATAAAATGGAGTAGCAGATCATCTAAGTTGGTTAATTAAGGAGGTTGAAGTTGAGGCACCTATCAATGAAGCATTTCCGGACGAACAACTTCATGTCATTGGAAATGAGATACCATGGTATGCTGACATGGTAAATTTTTTGGTGAAAAAGGTATTTCCTTCACACTTTACTAAAGCACAAAAAGATAGGATGAAGAGTCAGGCAAAATATTTTGTATGGGATGATCCATATTTGTGGAAACCATGTACTGACCAAACCATTAGAAGGTGTATTCCTGATGGTGTATTCCTGATAGTGAAATTCTCTCAATCTTAACATTTTGTCACAGTTTTGCTTGTGGGGTTCATTTTGGTCCCAAAAGAACAGCTTATAAAATTTTAGAAAGTGGATTTTTCTGGCCTACATTATTTAAGGATGCTTATGAATTTTGCAAAACATATGAAAACTGTCAAAAGACTGGAGGACTAGGTCCTAGAAATGAAATGCCACAAACTCCTATCATAGCATGTGAAATTTTTTATGTTTGGGGTATGGATTTTATGGGTCCTTTTCCATCATCTTTTGGTTTCAAATATATTCTCGTTGCTATTGATTACGTATCAAAATGGGTGGAGGGAAAGGCCACCCATACTGACGAATCTAAAGTTGTTGTATAATTTTTTCGGACTAACATTTTTGCAAGGTTTGGCTTGCCAAAAGCTATAATTAACGGCAAAGGTTCACACTTCTACAACAGAATGGTAGAAGCATAGTTAAAGAAATGTCATGTAACACATCAAATCTCTACAGCGTATCATCCAAAAACAAATGGATATGCCGAAATATCCAATCAAGAAATCAAATCAATATTGGAAAAGATGGTGAAACCAACAAGAAAGGATTGGAGCTTACACCTCAATGATGCTCTCTGGGCTTATCGCACAGATTTCAAAACTCCAATTGGTATGTCACCATATCGTTTAGTCTATGGTAAGCCTTATCATCTTCCGGTTAAATTGGAACATAAAGCGTTTTAGGCCGTAAAGAAATGTATCATGGAGTCAAATGAAAGTGGAAGGCATAGAAAACTCCAATTACAAGAATCGGAAGAAATAAGAAATGATGCTTTTGAAACTGCATTGACATATATAAAGATCAAACTAAGGTAGTTCATGATAAGTTCATTCTTAGAAAGAGTTTCGAAATCGGCCAAAAAGTATTGTTATACCATTCTCGCTTGAAGTTGTTTCTAGGGAAATTAAGGTCAAGATGGATCGACCCATTTATTGTAACTAATGTGTTTTCTTATGGTGCAGTAGAGATTAAGAGTGAGAAAACAGGAAAGATGTGGAAAGTGAATGGACACCGTCTCAAACCTTTTTATAAAGGGCAGTATATGCAAAACCTAGAAGTGGTAGATCTTACCATTCCAAGTTATGAAGGCTGAAAGAATGGAATTTTATCACTTAGGAAACACCCAAGTGTTGTACATAAGTTTTCCTTATCTCATACTATATTTTTTTTTAATATTCTTTTCCTTCATGTATATGTGATTATCATATAGGGTGTGGTATTGTATGTTTACCATGTTTATGTGTGTGAAAAATTATATCTTATGTATATTTTTATTTCTTCTCTAAAAAAACATGGGGGCACCGTATTACCAAAACACACCCCGTGTTTTTCCTTCAAAAGAAAAACAGAAAACGCAGAAACATTCCACAATAACATGGGGGGCCCCTGTATTTCCCAAATACGGACTGTGTTTTTCTGTCAATCATTTTTTTCCAAATTCCAAAAACTTTTCAAAATAACACCGGGGGGGGGGGAATCCGTGTTTCCCAAACACAGCCCGTATTTTTCTATTAGGAATTTTTTTCATGTACTAGAGAGTTCAAAAATAAACACAGGACTACTGTATTTCTAAAATACGGTCCTTGTTTCTTGAAAAAATGCCTATTTCTGCCCATGTTTTCAGATCCACAAAACACGGCTTCCATCCTCCTTCGATGTTGTCTCTGACCTGCGATAAAATACTAGTTCTCTCCTCTCAATTCCTCCATTTTCTTGAAAATTCTTTTAACTCCATTCATTCTCACTCTCATTCATCATTCCTACCACTCCTCTATCCATAGTTTGCTCTCTCAAAACCTTTCTATTGCTCATACCCCTAAAAAGTTTACAAACAATGATTTCAAACCCTAATTTCAATTCTTGCTATAATCATCCAGATTTCAGTGAATTACCTTAGGGATTTCATTTAATTTGACTTCCCTGGGCATTGTCAATCTTCTTTCTGCAATTTCATTCATCAATATTCACAATCCTAAGGTATGTGTCCTATTTCACATACTTTTCCAAACTTATTTGATTCTACATTTGTTGTTATAATTGTGTAGAATACCTATTTGTGTAGCGATAAATTGTAACATAACATTTGTAATTGTGTGTTGAATTTGTTTCCAAACTTACAATGTACATCATTATTCATTTATTACAAGTTTAGGGCACATGTTATGCAAATGTTCCATTTGAAATTTTGTTGCAAATTGCAATACATTCTTGGTAAATTAGGGGTTTATGCTGAATTCATTCTTATAAGATTAAATTATTTATCCCTTCATATTGTGAATGTGGATATGCTTATGAATAATGCATCTCAAAGACAATAACTTCATGGCACAGAATTTACTGAATTTTAGGCCAAGTCTCACCATATTTGTTGCATCAAATTTGTTACATCAAATTTATATTTGACAATTCAGTTCTTGTGATACATTGGACATGAAAACCAAACAAAATCTTATTACCTTACTAATCTCTATGTGTTTTGTAGATGGCACCAAAAAAGAAACAACGGACCGAGGGGGAATCTTCTAGACCTCGATCGTCACCATATCAACAATGGAATCGAAGAAATTGGCCAAATGAACTAGGTATCATATTTAACACTCCGGAACAACAACAAAGGTACGAATACTTATCTCAAAGGCGTATTATTGGCACTAGGTATTTAGATGATGGTTGTCTAAATACTTTAGGAATACATGCGCAAGTAATGCAATTGCTACAGAATGTAGGCTTGCATAATTTTGTCTATTGTACTAATCATACATATATGCATTTGACATTAGAATTTCTCAGTACCTTTGAATTATGTGCTAATGTTAGTGATTCCCCAAATGACCAAGGGTATATTTGCTTTTGCCTTTTTAATAAGGATAGACAATTATCCCTACATGAAATAGGACATATTTTTATGTTGCCTCCGGGGGGCCATGGTATCATACTTCCCTGGTTCAATGTGAACAATTTCTTCGCTAAAATTGGTGATGTCTCCAATATGCCTACCCCTGATACTTTCCGAATATCTGAATCCAAAGCTTCCAGGATTTTCAATCTTGTCTTTAGATATTTACAAAGACTCTTAGCTACAACCGTTTTTCGGAGGGGAGATAGTACAGGGGTGGTTCGCTCCATTGAAATTTATTTCATCAATTCTAGGTTGGACTATAATCCACTTGACAATGCTTATTTTCTAGCTAAGCAATTTCAAAGGGTAGGTAATTCTAAACAGGGCGATATTTTCATCGGTGGTTTAATTACCATTATTTGTTTAAGTTTGGACATACTTCTTCCCGATGATATGCCCGTAGAAGCTATGAGCACTCATATCGATATTGAACATTGTCGTCTTACAAATCTTATTGAGCGTAGGAGAAATACATGGTATCTTTTATACCAAGGTCATGCTCATTATCCTCTACTGAACCCTACCAGAACTGACCCTTTAAACCCACAAAATTGGCAACCATTTGATGGCGAGGATGATCCTGCTCCTCCTGCCATTGAACATCCAATCCCTAATCATGGTGACCATGCACCACCGCCTCCCCCACCTCAATCACAAGCCGGTTCTTCTTCCTATTCAACTTATATTCCGGAATGGCATCTCTAGTTTCAAACCCAAGTCTATTCCCAATTAGATTCCATATGCCAAAACCAAGACTAAATGATAGAGATGATGAAATCTCTTTATGAGTTTCATCTCCGACATCGAGACCCCCCACCACCTCCTTTATAAAGAGATTTCATCATCTCCATCATTTAGTCTTGATTTTGGCATATGGAATCTTTTTCTTGGGTTAGTTCATTGGGGACAATGAACAAGATAAGTAGGGGGATGGGCTTGTGTGCTTGTGATAGTTTGTTAAGTTAGGATAGTCTTTGTGGGTGTTATGTGCATATATATGTAGTTTTACTTATTCAGTTTTATTACTTTCTTTCTCTTTTGTTGTACCTATTTTGTTTAGGTAAGTTGTGTTCAAAGTAGATAATCTTGTGTTGGTTGTTTGGTTTTTCTTGAAACAAGAAGTGTTAGATTTGAGTTATCCATTTATGGAGTAAAACAAAGTAATGGGACTAAATTATATTCACAACTGAGATTTTTAAATCATATTGACTAATTTCATAACCATATTCCAAAACCTTAAAAACAGAAATTGAGAATGTGATAATAGTGAAGGGAAGAAAGTTAGAATGGTTAGGAATCAATCCATGCATTGAATATGAATGAGATGAAATGCAACTAAAAATTAGTAGATACACCATTGTGAGCGCTTGAGCCTAATCATTGGATACATTGTTTATCTAGAAATTATTTTACTTTTGTGTGTACTTTCCAATGGTATGTGAGACTAGAATTTGCCATTAATTCTCTTCAAGACTGCATAGAACTTTAGGATATTTGAAAATGATGAAGGAAATTTCTTTTCTTTCTTTTTTAGCTACAAAAAACCAAAAAGCTTACCTTGAAAATTATTATCCATTTGCATAATTCCCTTTGAGCCTAAGCCTTATTATATTTGATTTAACCTTCATTAACAACTAATACGTATATGAATTTTCCTTCCCTACTTTATAACTAGTGAAGCAATAAATTTTCAGGGAAAATATTTGTTGATAAGTTTAAATCCAAGCATGGGGGTGCAAAATTTTAGAGAAGGGGCTGAAAAAAAATATTTTATTCTTTATATGGTTGAAGGGCAAGGGTACGATATCAAAAAAAATTTGGGAAGGATTTTATCTTCTATATATATATACATATATATATTTTGCTTCTCTAGTTGGTGGAGTCTAGCCACAATCCCAAAATTCTATCTTACCTTAAAACCCTAGCCCCATTACAACCAAATTTAAGACCTTTTGATTCTTATATACTTTAGTTCTTTTTAGTAGTGGTGAATTGAGAATAATGGAAAACATATGGGCGATCATTATCATTTGGAGAAGTTTTGAGAGTAACCACATCACACCATACACACATAAGAGTGAGTGTTTTCACGTACCAAAAGTAAGAATCTACCGATTTAAATTTCATTAATCTTAATCTAACTTTGCATGGTGAGATACTAACTATATTAACTCTCATTACCTACCCATTTGACCATTTAATAAGACTGTTTGTAAGGTGAGTTAGATGTGTGATCCAAAATATTTTCATCATTGTGATTTTATGATTTACAAGTGTTTTAAGTCCCAATGCCTTGTTAATCTTTATGAATGAATAATTCCAGTCTTACAATTCTTGTAATCAGTGACTTAACTCAGTTGCATTTCTTGATGTACTCATGTGCATGTTATGACGTTGCTTGAGGACTAGCAATGATTTAAGCATGGGGGTATTTAAGAAATGGGATTTATAGGTTATTTTCATGCATAAAATTTTCATTTATCCCTCATTAATTTTATAAGATTTAATCTTTTCTTCGAGTTTTTCTCTTTTGAATAGATTTTGCAGGAAAAGAAAAAATTGAAGAAATTCAAAGGAGAAATCAACGAAAAGAAAAAATCAAGCAAATAACACATCAAGAAATATTGAATCAAGGGGCGAAAAGTTGGAAATGAAGCAAATACACCAAGAAAAGTAGTGTTGAAATTTTGAGGGAAGAATAGTGAAAGAGCCAAAAACACAACACCCTCGTGTTTCCTAAACACGGGCGGTGTTAAAATATCAGGCTTGTATTCAGAATCCAGCATTTGGTAGAGAATTTGGAGAAAAACACAGATGTTTCGTGTTTCCTTAACACGTAGCGTGTTTTCCTTAAAATTTGTAACCGCTCGTGCGACCTATTTTTTGATATATCCTCTATCAATTCAGGATTTGAAAAAAACAGTTTTTAGATTTCAAAAACTTTTGAATGCACTCTCTTTCTCTATTCCCTCTAGAATATACATGTATTTCACAATTCCAAATTCCTTTATATTCTTGTATTCTAGTGAACAATTGACAATCTGCAATTCAAGTGATAAGTCTTTCTCTATTCCTTTATCAATTGCAAGTTCTATATTTTGATTGAATGCAAGTAAAGTGTCTGCAATTGCATTTTTATTTGTCTTATTATTAGTGTGTTGTTATTACTATTGGATGTTGTTCGTATTAATTACAAGTTATTGTATGTAATAGTGTAATTTCTAAGTATGCCGGTGTTAGAGTAAATGAAACAGGGTAGGATGATTTGAGGATGGAATTATGTTTCAAATATAACAACCTAATTTGAATGTTTGATTCTTGATGAAATTTAATTGAATTAACGGATGGAATTGAATGATTTCATATCATAGATTAAGAATTTAAACCAATTAGATTGATCACCTATTTATTTTAGAACTTAATCTCCACTAAGACAACACAATTAACCCGTAATTGTTAATTAATGTGTCTAGAGTAGCAAGAAGATTAATTGTTAATATTGTATGATAATTCATACAATTGGATAATCCGAGCTTATGTGGTTATGATTGTAGTTAACTGCTTTCCATTCATAATGCTGTCATTAATTGAATCTAGTGTTTGTAACCTAGGTTATTAAATGGTTAGGTAATAAATTGAGAGCTTATTCAATTTATTAGAATTGAGAAAAAGCAAAGAAATGAATTATTATGAGTTTCTAGAGGTCAATATTAAATCACATAGAGTCATTCTTCTTCTTTGAGTATTTGGTACCTTGATTCCATCATCAATTCATTCCTATCCTCATTTTTCAAGTAGTGAAAAATGTTTTATATAATTTAGATTTAGTATTTGAATTAATGAAATTGTATAACCAAGATTATATCATCAATTACAAAATTAGTGATTAAAACACCATTCCTTGTGGGTTTGACTCCTTCTTACCATTTACTACATAATTGGGAATTAGGATTTATGTATTAAATTTGTTGTGTATAAGACAGCGCATCAATGGTCCTAATTCACTTGAATGGATTATGATGTCTATTTGCAACCCTTGGTAGAAGAGTTGAAATAATTATGGGAAGTTTGTGCTGGCATATATGATGCCTATGCAAAATAAAACTTTGTTATGTGTGCATCGGTGCTGTGGATTATTAGCGATTTTCCAAATTATGCAGAATCTTCTGGTTGGAGCACTAGTGGATTTTTTTCTTATCTATGTTATCATAGGGAAGCTATATTGCATTCAATAACAGATAATATTTGTTACATGAGGCATAGACATTGGTTGCTGATGCATCATAGATTGAGACAATTGCCTAATGCCTTTGACAAAACAAAGGAAAAGGGTACTGCTCTTATCCTATTATTAGGTAATGATGTTTTGAGGTAGTGTAGTCAGTTTACTAAGGTACTATTTGGAAATATAGTTACAAATAGGAAGTGGGATGACAAAAATAGTTTATATGGTTGGAGGAAGAAGAGCATATTTTTTGAGTTACCTTATTGGCACAAGATGAAACTATGTCATAACTTAGATATGATGCACATTGAAAAAAATATTTTTGAGAATATTACAGGGAAGTTGATGGATATCAAAGATAAGACTAAGGATAACTTAAAGGCTCGATTAGATTTAGTTTCCATGGGTATAAGGGAAGATCTTCATCCAATTATTGAAGAGGATAGAGTAAGAGTGCCTATAGCAAGCTGTACATTGAGGGGTGATAAAAAAAACTGCATTTTATGAGAAGTTTCAAAATTTAAATACTCTTGATGGCTATTTTTAAAATCTCTCCAATTTTGTGAAAGATGATGGCCGGAAGATCACATGTATGAAAAGTTGTGATCATCACATCTTTATTGAGCAACATCTTCCTATTTCTATCCGTTGGCTCCTTCCCAAACATGTTTATGAATTGTTAATTGAATTGAGTTCCTTCTTTAGGAAATTGTTCTCAAAGAACTTCAGCATAAAGGATTTGGATGCCCTTGAAAGTCAAATCCCTTACACATTATGTAAGTTAAAAATGGTCTTTCTAGCATCCTTCTTCACTTTTATGGTACACTTAGTCATTCATTTGGTAGAAGAGGTGAAGATTTCTTGGCTAGTGAGACATTGTTATGTATCTAATAGAGATACTTTTTAAATACCATGTTTTAAATTCATTTTATTTTATACTTACAGAACCTGCATCTGCATTTAACTTTGTATCAAAATTTATGTTATTTGGTATATACGTACCTTGAAATCCAATGTTCAAAATAAGGCATGCCCTAAAGGATCAATTCCAATGGGTTCTTTGGCAAATAAATACCTTACCTTTTGTTTTAGGTGCATAGATGACATGGTTACTAAGTTTAATCATAGAAGTCAAAATGATGATGCTGGTAATGATGACAAAAGAAATCAAATAGACATTTTTAAATGTATTAGGCATCCATTGGGGAAGCCTATCCTTCAAGATCTTAGATTTTAGTTGTTTGATCGGGCTCACTTATATGTCCTCCATAATTATAATGAGCTTTAAGAATTTGTAAGGTAAGTCAAAAATTATTCTAAAATTCATAAGAGTATTTGTCATGTATGTAGTTTAAGGTCATATATGCAATTTCCTAAAACTTTGAATTTTATTTTTATATTAGGATGCACAGAGAAGAACTAGCGATTAAAAATCTAGTCCTAGAAATGTAGACAGGAGATAGATTGGGTTTTATGATTGTGTATGTCATCTCTCCTTAATTTCTGTGATGTGATAAAATGTTGCTTATGATGTGTAATAGTATTTATTTTTCCTTCATTGATTAATAGGTGGAGAAATTATATAAAGAAGGATCAATTGATGAAAGTTTGTATCACTTGGTGTGTCATACGTTATGCACCACAAGGTGCTATAGTGGGCTTATTGCTAATGGGTTTAGATTTCATACACTTGATCAAGAATTAGATAAGAAATGCCAAAATAGTGGTATTACAGTATAAGGAGATAGTCATTCAAATGACTTATATTATGGTATAATAAGATATGTTTATAAGTTACAATATGCTAGTGAAATTCATGTTGTTGTTTTAAAATGTAATTGGTATGGCATGAAACATGAAGGTAGAGGATATAAAGTAGATGAATATAGAATAACTAGCATACATAGAGGTTTTTCATCAAAAATAGATGAGCCTTTTGTATTAGAATCACAAGTGGAGCAGGTCTTTTATGTTCAAGAACCAAGACATGATGATTGGGATGTTGAGATTAAGATAGAGTCTTGAGACTTGTATAGCATGCCAAAAGGGGAAGAAGAACAAGTAGTAGATCAAATTAATGATGAAGTTCTGCAAAAAGTAGAGATTTAGGGTTCTAATTATATTTTCTAGTCCATAAGACATATGGACAATGTTTCTTTAGCGACTAATCATTTCAAAGTAGAACAAGGAGAAAAAGTCATCAAATGGGTAACCAGTAAAATGAAGAGAATAAATTAACAAAGGAAAGGAACTAAGGGGAAGCAAAAGAAGAGAAAGAACCAAAACTCATATTTGGATGATTTGATTGTTACTCATGATGTTGACGACTATGATGTGACTATTTTGTGACTTTTTTCTAAGTATTTATTTGTGTATGGACATCAACTATGTAACTCTTTGTTTTTCCTATTATATAAAGTTTTAATTATTTTTTGATAAAGTAATGATTCAAGCATATTAAAAAAATTTATTTATTTCAAATTTTATGTAGTGTTCTTTGTAATGTGAAATCTGATTACCTTGATTTAGTTTGCACATATATTAGGGCAAGATCAGCTAAAGACTATATGTAAGAACATTGTAAAAGAAAGTGTTAGTGGTTGTAGAAGGCTAGGTATTATGCTTTTACTTATTTTGGATCTTATTATAATGTATTCTTATTCATTAATAATACTGTCCACTTGCTTCTATGATGAAACTCAGCTCACATACAAACACCTGCCATCACTAGGAGTGTCTCTAAACTAACTCATCAGCATAATGGCAAACACTAGCCCCCACCAGGTAATTAAAATGCTACCAAAGTTTGAGTTATAGTTAGGGTTGGAATATGGGATCCTATTATTTTCATAGATATATATGTTAGCACATTTTTTTGTTAACCTTTTATCTTGGTGACTTATTCTACATAATAAGATAGTTGTAAAACATACAAATATATATATATATATATATATTAATGCCCAAATGATCTAGGTGAAAACCATTTCAGTTTTTTAATCATTTTATAAGATGGAAATCATCTAAATTTTATAACTAAAATTAAATATGTACATTTTTAAAAAAATGATAACATGTACTTTAAGGAAACACTTCTATGGTGCATAAAAACCTATAGAAACTTAGATAACTTTATTCTTCATTAGGTATAAAATCATTTTCCTTATATTTCAATAATAAATCATTTCATCATTCTACTATTCATTAATAAATCATCAATGTTAAAAGCACGAAGAGGTGCACATGTTTCAATTAAGGATGCCAAAGAGAAAATACAAATTGATAGCAAGTTTAGAGTGGAGATCTTATATAAGAACCGTGAAATATATCCAATAAATAGAATAATCCCTTCTAATGGAAAACTATCATAAACCCTACAAGTTGGTAATGCACTCAAGTGTTTAGCCTTTGGAGTGCATCACCATTGAGTAGGTTAATAGGAATGAATCCAGAGAATCAGTTGTCACTCAACTGGATTATTTGAAGATCATAAACATAGTTAAATTATGGCAATTCTCTACGAACTGATTATATCTAAGGTCCAACACCTTTAGGTTTGTCAAATACTTCGGGCTCATCTGCATGAATAGTGACCCTTGAAGCTAGTTGTGGCTAAGATTTAAATACTCAATAGTCTCTAAAATACCAGCTAGAAATTCCTTCTACTATGAACCAGAATTACCTAGCAAATTATCGCTAATAGCACTAGAAAGAAATAAGAACATGACAAGGAGAAAAGACTCAGATCAATATCAATAGAAAGATTATAAGCTATCAAAAAATTTATGAATGTATCCTTAAATATATTTTTAAACAACATATTAATATTATTTGCTATTAAACACACAATAATAAATAATGTAAATAAGATTAAATATTACTTAAATAACTAATAAAAACTTAAATTAAGAGGATATAAAATACATCAAAATATATATTTATAGTAGTCCAAGATCCTAGTAGAAAGTAGAAGTAGTATGGTTTTTCTCACCAATCCTCACAAATCAAGAATCGCATTGATTTTGTTTATTATAATCTCAGATTCTCGGTTCTATTTAGTGTGAGTTCATTAGAGTATCATCCACTTACTCTCATAGTTTTGGTCCTATGACCACATGAAATCTAGGATTATACTAATGTACTCATAAACCGGAGAATTTGCCACTTATGGTGTTAACTGCAGATTTTACATTTTAAAAAAGGAAAACTGCTAGCAATCCCGTATTGTGTCCTTAAAGGTATATTGTTGAAAAATTTAAAGTTTTAACTCCTATAGTAGATCTAGTTTGTAGGAATTGCTAATTTTCCTTATGGTTTCTCATTACATGCTTCTTCTTTCTATGCCATTGATAAGAATTATTTATGTTGTACTGCATTCATATCTTAGATACATGGCTGCCCTTGGAAAAATATGTTTTCAACTCTATAAGCTTTATATTTGATTTTCCTAGCTGTACCGAGGCATTGTTTGGTGGAAGTAGTAATTTGCTATTATTTTTTATGGATGTAAGAATACATGTGATATTTTGAAAAGCTGTGTCTGACCTTAGTGTTTTGAAACAATATTAATCGTTTATTTTTATTTTTAAAAGAAAAAAACCTAACCTAAAAATTTTTAAATTAAAAATTATTTTTCAATAATAGAGTTAAATGAATTCAGCCAATTTGGAAAAATATGAATATAAAAACTACATCATGTTGATTAACTAACACTACAAAACATGATCGCAAATAGTGATGACTCGTGGCTCGAATAAAAATAAATTAAACATGTACTGTTATTTTTATGCAAGTACTAGAAAAATTAAGGTATGATGATCTTCATCCTCCACCATTTTCAACTTTCAATTTTTTACACCTCCATGTTGAAGGTTTCTTCTTTTGTTTCTTCCATTATTATCTTCTTTAACCCAATTTACTTGATATTAGTTTTGATAGGTATTATGTAGGTTTTTGAAGACTTATATTTTGGCTTGATTCTTTATCTTATTATTTACTTTGAAGCTAGAGTAATTCAAAAGCTATGGTTTTATTAAATATATGCATGCATTAGTATATTTGGTTGATTGGCTTTGTTTTATAGGTGATTGATGGATTTTAGCCATATTAGGGTTTTTTGATCCCTTGAGTTTTTTTTTTAAATTATTGGTATCATATTAAACCTTATAAATTATAGATTAACTTGGAATTATAGAATGATGTATTTTGATGATATAAAGCATGATTTATTTTTAAAATAACCTTAAGTTGATTTATCCTATGTTTGTTTGGTCAAATTGATCACACCATATTATATATCTTCAAATATAGGTATTATACTATGTTTTTCTTGTTTAAATCCAATTATGTTTGATATGATCTTTAACTACTATAAATTTTGGGGGCGTTAAGAAAATTTTGGGTATTTGATGAATTTTTTTTGTGTAAGGTATAATTATATTGTTATAATCCTTATAATTTGTAAACCAATTTTGTTATATATCATGTTTAGTAATAATCAAATTTATAAGGTCTTAATTTTAAAGTTTTCAAGGCTTTAGAATGTTCTTCACATGATTTTAATTTGATTAAAAGTGTTATTAGTTAATTATACTATAATTATTATGATTAACATTTAATATTTTAATAATTGTGTTTGTGAAATAATTAATTAGAATATTACTAATATATCCATAAAAGAGTTCTATAATTTTTAGAGTCAAAGGTTGTCCACAACCTTTGACATTTGATCATTTTACTATCATAAATAATAAATTAATTTAAATAATGATTCTCAATAATTAAAGATCATTTGAGTTTTTGGATTTAAGCCTCCAAGTTATAAAATGACATTTTCTACCAATCTATAGTTACTAATTTAAATTTGTTGTATATGTAATACCCCATATTTTTGTAAATTGTTGAATGAGAATTTCGGGCCTTTGATTATGATTTAATGTTGTGATTTGGTTTTGGACAAAATTTGAAATTATAATAGACTATGTTGATACATATTTTAATATGGTTAAGAATGATTTATAAGTAAGAATCTAAGTGCAATTTATGATTTGATGTTGTGTAAGGGCTCACTGATAAACTAGCTATGTTAATTCAATCAACTGGTTCCTAGAGCAGTCGATGGGTTGACCCAACCCATCAACTAGTAAGCTTGTAGAGACCTTGGTCTTTCTCTTTGCTTAAACCCTTCGACTAGATGGGCATTATCGATTGGCTGGTATGTGAACAATCTAGTACTTTTTCTAAAACAATCAACTAGTTTAAGGAAAGCATGGTATGGTTAAGTGAAACCGATCGACTCATTAGCACAACCAATTGACTGGTTAAGCTAGATGGATCAGCTAGTTTAACTAGTCTGCATGATTTGTTTCTTTTTGGTTTGGTAATGTTTTGAGGTTATGTTTGGGGGCTATATCATGATTTTTAATGGGATAAAATATATATTTTATCATTGTCTATTAGCCTAATAAAAAGAATAAAATGGATCATATTTTATAGTATACTCTATGAATAATATAAAGGCTAAATGGGTAATTCACTTATGAAAAGTGATGATACTGAGAAATGAGTAATGAAAACTAGCATGGGCTTGAATTAAATAATAGCGTTGTTATGAATAGTATTAGCCGAAGACAGATGGAAAACTCATATGGTGGGAAAAATGGAAAGAAAAGGGTTAAAATGAATTAACATTAGAAGATTTCCTTTCTTTCTTTATATAGGTATTGTATAATCATCTATCCTTCTTAATAAAATACTAATCACGTAAAGAAAAATAATGTAGAGTTAAGTATGGGTCAGTATGCCTTTGAGCGTTTTTGGTGCCTTCAAGCTTTGTCTTTGGGTGGGATCTTGAGAGGTCTCATGTCCTCACCTACTCTACACATTAATAATTCACTAGGGAGTATCAATACTAAAAGGTCATGTTACCCAGGCTATTGAATTGAACCTACAATTATGTCCATGTTGGTTAGCTTTGACCTAAACTTATGTCCATTCTGTCGATTGGCTTTGACCTAGACTTATGTCCACTTGATGATTGGCTTCAGCCTATACTTTGTGTTCCTTATTATATAAGCATCCATGGTATATGATAATATGGGGTGGTGCACAATCCTTTGTTTGATGCCAATAAAATATGGATCGTAAATATTAGTTAATAATTTATGAATGATAACCAAGTTAATGGTTAATGATTTGCTAAGAATGGAAGTGATGGTATGACATATCAAAATAAATGAAAGCTGGTTTGTACACTTAGATAATGGTTGGAATGACTAATTGGTTATGGAATGGAATATCGATTGATTGATTGATTGACCTATCTTATAAATGGATAAGTAAATGATATAACCTAAGGAATTAGATATAAACTCTAGAGGTTGCTTAGATGCTCTTTGGTATTACATGTATGAGTGCTTATATGAGAAGGATGTGAAACTAAGCATGATGTATTCTACTTAGTTATAATTCTACATGATAGCATGTCTTTATGCACTTCTACCTTTATATATGTCCTTATAGTGATGCATATTTTTTTTTATGTTCATGTTTGATAAATTAGTATACTTATGTTACATTGAGGGAGAAACTTAGATTACTCAAATGTAGTGTACTGATGAGCCCATTTTCTCAGTCACCTACTCATTCCTATGAGCAAAGGGTCATGTGTAGGTTTTTGGAGATGGTTAGTAAAGAGCTTACCTTTGTTAAGTCATAGCTTGAGAGCAAGGACATCCAAAATATTTTGGTGGGATCCATGGCAGACTAAGGTTTTAAAATTGTGTGACATACCCCAATTCCTTTTATTATAGCCCCCTACTTTATCTACACGTATTTTATAATGATTTGGTCAGAGCCCGTTAGGGCTCTTGAACGTAAACACTCTTAAATTTTTTTTCAATAAACTATTATTTCCCACACTTTGTTATTTAAAGTATTTTGATTGGTTTAACCTTCTATCTTATGTGGGGTAGATATAGTAGTAAAACCCCATTTTTTCTAGGTGTTTTCTGCCTTCACAAATGTTTTAACAAAAATTTTTTGTAGTGAAATTAGGAGTGTTATAGGTTAGTATCAGATCTATTTCTCAAAAGCTTTCTACTTTAAGAAAATTATTAAACAAATACCATAGGCTTCTATCAAAGCAACTTACTAGAAATACCTTATTCTTGCAACTAATTTTAAGCCGATTCTATAGAATTGTATCGATCTTGATTTGAAGTTCTTTTTCCTTGATTTTCTAACAAGTTGAATATTTCAAACCTGGATGTCCATTAGAGAGAGTGAGGTTGGGACTGTGCTATGGATAGCTCTTTGATTATTTTTGTGCGAGTCTTAATACTTAGAAAATTAAATTCTAACCCTAACTTCTTTCAGTCTTTAGGATATGATAGCTGCTAACTGTCACTATGAGCGCATTAAGCTTTCATGGATACCATTGGAGTATATATGGAGGGCTAGATCTATGCACCTCAACATCCACCAGTACTAATGGCCGCACCAGCTCTAGAGGATTGGCTCAGGAGGGCTGGGCATCATCATCCATTAATCTTTGAAGGCCAGAAGGACCCTGAAATCATGGAACAATAGACGTGAGACATGGAGAAGATCTTCACCTCTTATAGTTTCCCTCAAGACAGGAGGGTAGATATGGCCGTCTACTATCTATGAGGAAGGGAAGACACATGGTGGAGGAGCATCCAATGTAAAGGTGGAGAACCTATAGGATTGGGTTGTTCTTGGAGGCATTACTAGCCTGATTCTACCTGAATCACCTACACATGAAAAATTATGAGGAATTCATGGTGCATCAGCAAGGGGCATGTCCATCGAGGAGTACTATACTTGATTCATGAACTTATCCAGTTTTCTCCAAAGGTAGAGGTCAATGAAGTGTTTCAAGTTCATCACTTCAAAATTGGAATAGGGATATGATATTAGGAGCTATTGGTGGGAGTAAATCCACTAGACATGATAGGGATATATGAGGAAGCCTTTGAGGCATCCTAAGTTATCCAAGCCCAAAGTACTTAGTTAGGGGATAAGAGGAAGTTTGAGGGTCACCAACATTTCGATGACCAAAAGAAGGCTTTCTTTGGAGGTAGCTTGCAACCAATATTTGATTGAAGCATGGGGTTAGTACCTCAACTTTGAGGATTATTTGGAGGTCATGTCAAGGAGTGGAACTACCACTATAAGAGATAGGGGTCAAACTACCTAATGGTTTATTGTAGAGGAGAGAAGGTGACATGCTATAGGTGTGGCATGGTGGGCCATGGAGCATATGAGAGTCGCATTGATAGTGGCAGTATTCTAAGGAGCCAAACTAGAGCTCAAAGCATGAGATCCATCCAGCAGCCATAGCCTTAGGTGTAAAGGGTTCCTCTATCACCAACTAGTGCTTCTAACCAAGCTATTCCGCTTAGAGGTTCAAGGCCTTACCCTTTTCAGCAAGGACAATGATCACCTAATACCCTGAGAGTTCTGTCAATAGGACACCTAAAAATGATGAGTTAGGCAGAGGTAGAACTCCAAGCCAGTGTGGTGATTGGTATGCTTCTGTCTCTACTCATTTTGCTTAAGTGTATTTTGATTCTAGTTCTTCACATTCTTTTATAGCATCTGTTTTGTAACTAGAGTTACCTTATCTCCTTTAAATAACATTTCTACTTCTTTTGTATTACCTTTGGGGATTGCATACTCTAAATTATATCAAGGAGTTAAGCTGGTAGTCAGAGGAGTATAATTCCCATTAAACCTCATAGTGTTGGAGCTACATGAATTTGACGTAAGTGTTGGGTTGGATAAGTTGGGAAAGTATTGAGAGCTAATTGATTGTGTGCAAGAATGTGTGGTGCTGTGAGGGTCGAAGGGTATTAGGGTTTCATACCAGAAGTGTGAACCTAATCCCTCTACAAAGATTGTGTTAGCGATCACGCTAAGTAACCTTGTAAGCAAGGAATATTCTCTCTATTTGTGTAGTATTAGACACACCAAAGCTTCTGAGATTCCATTAGAGTATATGGATGTAATTTTGAATTTCCCAATGTTTTACCTGAGGAGATACCAAAAATGTTGCCAGTTCAAGAAGTTAAGTTCACTATAGACATAATGCTAGGGACAGAGTTGGAATATAAGGTTCCATACTGTATGGTACCTATGGAGATGAAAGAACTCAGAGCTTAGTTAAAGGAGCTTTTAGAGAAAGGTTATATCTAACCAAGAATATCACCATAGGAAGCGCCGATGTTATTTGCAAGAGCAAAGGATGGAAGCTTAAGGTTGTTCATTGACTATCGGGGATTGAACTAGGTGATGGTGAAGTATGATTATTCATTGCCAAGGATCGATGACTTATTCAATCAACTTAAGAGAGTTACAGTGTTCTCTAAGATTGATCTTTGATTAAGCTATCATTAGCTGTGGATAGTAGAGAAAGACATTCCTAAGAGTACTTTCCGGACAAGGTATGGCCATTATCAGTTTACAGTAATTCTCTTTGGACTCACTAATGTGCTTGCAGCTTTCATGTCACTAATGAACCAAATCTTTCATCTATTTTTAGACTAGTTTTTCGTGGTATTCATCAATGATATCGTCATCCACTCTAGCGACTATGAGATGCATAAACAATATTTTTAAGGCAAACTTTTGTCTTGTAGAGATCACACGAGCTATATGCCAAGCTCTTCAAGTATGAGTTTTGGTTAGATTAAGTGGCCTTTCTTGGTAATATGATCTCTAAGGATGGTGTGGGAGTAGATCCTACAAAGATTCAAGCTACTTTTGAGTGGCCATAGCCAACTTCTATGAACGAGAAATGTAGTTTTCTAGGGTTAGCAAGTTACTACTATCGGTTCATAGAATACTTTTCTAAGATTGCTCAACTGTTAACTCAACATTTTAAGAAGACTACACGTTTCTAGTGAAATGAAAAGTGTAGTGAAGATTTCAAGGAGTTGAAAAGGCATTTTAATTTAGCCCTAGTGCTCATGTTACCAAGTGGGTCTGATGGTTTTAGGGTGTACAATGATGCTTCCAACCATAAACTAGGTTGCGTGCTGACGCAACATGGAAGTGTAGTGGCTTATGCCTCATGACAACTAAAGATGCATAAATAGAACTTACCAATGCATGACTTAAAACTTGTTGTAGTAATGTTTTCTCTTAAGATCTAGAGGCATTATCTCTATCGAGTTCAGCGCAAATTCTACACTAACCATAAGAGCCTCAAGTACATTTTCACTCAGCGGGAGTTAAACCTAAGATAATGTAGATGGCTAGAATTGGTTAAGGATTATGACTAGGAATTAACCTACCATAAGGGTAAAGATAATGTGGTGGCAAATGCACTTAGCAGGAAGACATCACATTCTTTGGGCATGATTGTATTGTTAGATCATCTATACCAACAAAGTTGGTTATCTTAAGCATGAGAGAATACAAAATATTATTATAGAAGTAAGGCTAAAGGATTCTAGATCCATAGGAATGGAAGTATCAGGTATCATGGTAGATGGTGTGTGTGGAGCTTAAGAAGAGGGCACATAGGGAAGGACATTTCGCTCCATACTCTATTCACCCTAAGAGATACAAGTTGTACAAGGACCTGAAGAAGATATATAGGTGCCTTCGCATGAAGTAAGAAGTGGAAGAGTTTGTTACCCGATGTCTAACTTATCAGAAGGTTAAGATTAAGCATAAGAGACTAACAATGTTAGTGAAACAACTTGAAGTTCCTGAGTCGAAGTGGGAAAGTATATAAAGGGACTTCATGGTTTTTCTTCCAAGGATTCATAGTGGTTTTGATTCTATTTGGGCCATTGTGCATTGTTTGACTAAGTTGATCGTATTTACACTGATGAATGCAACTTAGAGCATGAAGTAACAAGCTAATGCCTATAGAAAACACATAGTGAGAATTCATGGAGGTTCTAAGGACATTGTTTTCAATCAAGACTCAAAGTTCTTCTCATACTTTTAGTAGAAATTGTAAGTTGCCTTTGGTACTCAACTAAAGATGAGTACGACATTTCACCTTTCTACAAATGGTCAGACATAAATGACCATTCAAATTTTAGAAGACATGCTTCGAGCGTGTGTGCTAGATTTTGGGGGAAGTTGGGAAGATCATTTAGACTTGATCGAGATCTCCAAAAACAATAGTTATCATGATAGTATCAAGATGGTTCCTTTTAAAACCTTGTTTAGAAGGAAGTGTCATAGTCCTAGTGTTAGAACGACATCAGCAAAACACTCGTGTTAGGACTCAAGATGATCAAGGAGATGACTAGGCACATTTATTTGGTTTAGGACCTAATGAGAGCCACCTAAGACTGATATAAGAGCTATGTGGATTTGAAGAGATGAGCAAATGGTTACAAGGTGGGTGATGGAGTCCTTTTGAGGGTCTCTCCTACTAAAGGATTCATGAGGTTCGGTAGGAAGGGGAAGCTTAGTTCGAGGTATATTGGACCATATGAGATACTGGATAGTGTTGGTAAATTTGCCTATCACATAGCTCTACTAATGGATTTGTCATATGTACACAATGTCTTTCACATATCGTAACTACAAAAGTATGTAGCAGATCCTTCCCACATTATCCAACAAACGTTGCTAGAGGTCAATGAGTCTTTGACTTATGAGGAGCCGCTAGTGAGTATCTTAGACACCAAGAAGAGAGAGACGCATACAAAGACCAATATTTTGGGAAATTTCTTTGGTCACGACATGGTATGGAGGAGCTTATATGGGTGTCCATGGAAGAAATTTGAGCCAAGTATCTAGAGTTATTTTTGTAGTTATTATCTTAAGTGTAAACCTTTTTCTTAAAGGGGATACTATCCTTTTTCATGATTGTGAATATGATGTGTGTGTGACCTTATATGTAATGATGTAATCTGATTGATATGGGCTTCGAGGATGTAGACTATTTAAGGGGATTATGCTATAATACCCCATATTTTCATAAATGGTTGAATGAGAGTTTAAAAAAAATAGCCTTTGATTTTGATTTGATGTTATGATTTGGTTGTGAATTTTTTTTTTTAAATCATGTTGAAAAATAGAGTTTATTGAGTTTTTTAGA
The DNA here is from genome assembly GCA_030549775.1 of Tamarix chinensis. NCBI lineage: Eukaryota > Viridiplantae > Streptophyta > Magnoliopsida > Caryophyllales > Tamaricaceae > Tamarix > Tamarix chinensis. The sequence continues at coordinate 54,602,115 of CM060177.1, read as the reverse complement.
CAAACTGAATTATTATTCCATAAACTGAATGATTGGTTTGTCATTTCGACAAATTTGGGTTTCTTGACTAAGCTAATCTACTAATTGGAAAAAACTAATCGACGAGTGGGTTTCAGTGTTATAATACCCCATATTATCTCGAATTAATCAAGAGGTCGATTGGGACAATTGAGGGGGATAAAAGACCTCAGCATTTTGGTCTCAAGCATGATTTTGAATAGCTAGATGTTTCCTTCCATGCTAGCCTTCTAATACTCCATTTGTGAATGCTAATTTTGGTCTAATTAACGTGTAGTCTCTAGAGACACCATTTTAGCTCTAGAGAATAAGTGAGAAAATCCTTGATAAAATCCGTTTATTTTTCTTGAATTCAAATGGTCATTTATAGGGTTTTGAGTTGATTCCCAAACCCTCAATATTTCCTTTCAATTAGTTGGCTATAAATATCCATAATCATCCCTTATATGCTCTTTTCTTTCAACCACCAAATTTTCTAAGTCTTGTATTCCTTCTTTTCTTCTACACATCAAACCTTACTAATCTATTTTCACACACTCTTTTAATTATATCTTTAGCTCTCTCTTATTTCAATTGTTAAGAAAGGAAGAGTTAGGTTTTGTGAATAAGGTAGAGTGGTCCAATTGAGCTTCTTCTTTATCTTACCTCAAGTGTTTTCAAAGATGAGGTTTTCCAAAGTTAAAATTTTTGGTTTAAAGGAAAATTTTCTTGCATCAAGTAAATGATTCTTTCTTCTAAAATGTTTAGTAAGTATTTTTGCATGTTGGTATGAATGAATATAATATCTATAAGTAATTTGGATGGTTAGATGGCATCATTTGAATACAATGGATGAATTTTTTTAAAAATAGGTTATGATAATTCCATGTTGTAAAACGCAAGTAAACTCGATTAAAGTTATGTTAAACTATGTTGATACATGTTTTACCGTGGTTATGAATGATTTATATGTGAGAATCTATATGCAAGTTATGATTTGGTGCTGTGTTAGGGCAAACTGATTAACTGGTTAGGTCAAACCGATCAACTAATTCCTAAAACAATCAACTGGTTGAACCAACCCATCAAATAGTAAGTCTGTTTAGACTTTGGTCTTGCTCTCTACCTTAAACCATCAACTAGTTGGGCATAATCGATATACCAATTTATGAATAGTTTACTGGTTCACCTAAACTTATTGACTAGTTTGAGAAAATCTTGGTTTGGTTAGGTTAAACTGATAGACTAGTTGACCCAAACCGATCAATATGTTGGTGCAATGGTTCAACTAGTTGGGCCAGATTAATTGACTAATTTGACTGGTTTTCATGATTTTTTTCTTTTTGGTTTGGTCATGCTTTGAGGTTATGCTTATGACTATGCCATAATTATTAATGGGATAAAATATATATTTTATCATAGACTATTGGCCTACTGAAAAGATTAAAATGGATCATATTTTATGTTATACTCTATGAGTAATGTAAAGGCTAAATGGGTAATTCACTAATGAAAAGTGATGATATTGAGAAAGGAGTAATGAAAACCATCATGGGCTTGAATTAAAATAATATGATAGTTATGAATAACATTAGCTAAGGAAAAATGGAAGACCCGCATAGTTGGGGAAATGGAAAGGAAAAAGTAAATATGAATTACCATGGGAGGATTACCTTACTTGATTTGTATGGGCCTTATATGATTACCCATCCTTATGAATAAAATAATAATCTTATAAGGAGAAATAGAGTCGAGTATGAGCTTGGGTTACCTGATCCTCGATTAGCTACTAGAGGTTAGTCTACTTCGATTATTTTTGGTGGCTTTAGGCTTTACCTTTAGGGGGATCCTGAGAGGTTTTGGTTCCTTTCCTACTCTAGACACTAATTATGTACTATAGGGTATCGATACTAAAGGGTCTGCTTACCTAGGTTGTTGGCATTGGCATGTACATATGTATATATTGGTTAGCTTCAACCTAGACTTATGTCTATTCTGGTAATTAGCTTTAGACAGAACTTATGTCCACTTGATGATTGGCTTAGGCCTAGACTTTATGTCCCATTTTAGATAGGCTTCCATGGTATGTGAGACCATAGGGTCATGTACAATCCATCGCTCGATGATAATAAAAAAAATATAGATGGTACATATTGGTTGATAGTTTATGAATTATGAGCAAGTGAATGGTTAATGATTGTTTAAGAATGGAAGTAATGGTATAATAGAACAAAATGAATAAAATCTAGTTTTTACACTTGGCTAATTGTTGAAATGACTAATTGGTTATGGAATGGAATATCGATTAAATGATTAACCTATCTCATGTATGGATAAGTAAATGGTATAACCTAAGGAAATGGATAATTGGAAATAAAACATAGAGGTTGCTTGGATGCTCTTTTCTATATGTGTAAGTGCTTATGTATTCGACTTTGTTGAGGTTATGCATGATAGCATGTGTTTATGCACTTCTACCTTTATATATTGGCTTATTATGATGCAAGTTGTATTTTCTGTGTATGTATAATAAATTGGTATATTTGTGTTACATTGAGGGAACAACTTTTCTTAATCAGTACTTAGCATACTAATGTGCCCATTTACTTAGTCACCTACTCATTTCTATGAGTAAAGGGTCATGCGTAGATTTTTGGGTATGGCTCGTAAAAGGCCAACCTTAGTTGGGTCAAAGCTTTGGAGCAAGAACATTAGGAAGGTTTTAGTGGGGTCCGTGGTGGAATAATGTTTTAAAATTTGGTGGCATACCCTAATTTGTTTTATTATACCCCCATACCTTATCTACATGTATTTTATAATGATTTGGTTAGACCCCATTATGGTCCTCTAACGTAAGCACTCTTCAAGTTGTTTAAATAAATAGTTATTTTGAAAAGTCTTTTGTTTTAACTATTATGGTTGGTTTAGCCTTATATATGATGTGAGGTAGGTTTTAGACTTCTATTATGTGTCAAGTACGATAGTAACACTCTAACTTTTTAGGTTTTTTCTACTTTCACAAATGTTTTACCTAAATTTTTCAATAGAGGAAAATAGGGGTCTTATAGTATAACCCTTTATAGTTTTTGGATTTTTTATCTCTATGTAGTATTTTCACTTAAGTGTTTTACTACCCCAAGAAGGGGTTTTAAGAACGGTTATTTTATGGTTTTAATAATGGTTTTGAACTGTTATTAAGCCGCCCATTATTAAATCTTTAATAATGGTTCATAACCGTCATAAAAAATATACAAAAACCTGTGAATATGTGCGTAAACTTCATCTTTAATAATGATTTTTTGTAAAAACGGTTGTTAAAAACCACGTTTTAATAACAGTTGTTAAGTAAAATTGTTGATAAAAATAAGGTTTCAATAACGCTTATAAAGTCAAAACCATTGTGAAAAAGGAGGTTTTAATAACTGTTATTACAAAAACCTGTTGTTAAAATATGATCCAATTAGGGTTTCAGTCAATGATTATGCATTTATTAAAACCTAATATGTATTAAATGAGTATAAATCTGAGATTAAATACATAGTGTTAATAATGGTTCTTAATAAAAATTGTTATTAAAACTATATATTTTTTATATAATTTTTTCTATTTTGTTCCTGCCCACATACATAGTTGTATGTTCAAATATTTATCAAATGTGCAATATAAAATAACATCAATTCATATATACATGCATGTCTTCCTCCCAAATGATACTCCATACTTTCGATAAAGCTCTAACTCATATGTCTGAATACACTGTGCATACCGAGAAGTGAAAATAAGTAGGCGTACCACAATCAGGTAGCTCTACACTCCAAAGTCAAAAGTTCATACATCATAGCCTAGAATACCAAAAGACATAGAGGAAATACAAACCTGAACATGTATGTAGAATATAGATCCCTAGAAAATACTAAATGTATGAGTACACGTGCTTGTCTCATTGATCTCTAACTTCATCAATTTCATTAACATTATATTTCTGGCCTCGTGCATAGTCATTGGTAAAAAAATACAATGCCTAAGTTTCGATTAATATACAGTCAAGTACCAAATATATATGTCATAATTAATTAATGGAAAAATATGGAAAAGCAAATATACATTGCTTGGATCTATGTTGACTAATCTATTCTGAACTACCAGATCCATTGCCCTACATACATAGTATCCACAATCATCACCATTTTGCTATTGTGGACACTGTTAACTGAATTCAGTTAGCTCTCTAACAATTAGATATTAATTTGAATTAAAAAAATACAAAATAGTTGTCTTCCTACTTACCATGATAGGTTCCTATTAAATGTTTTTTTGTCAGGGACACCATTCCCACCTCTCCTTTGACATGTCGTCCATAGTTCCCTAATAAATAGAGTTAGATACATAATATTGTAAATATATATACCTCAAATAATGAAAATAGAATATATGCATAAATAAGCTAATTAAGTAAGAAGTGAAAAGTATACTGACATGTCGATAAATTCCTCCCCACCATGACAAGCCACTTCAAAAGGTACTTCATAGGTTCGAAGGGAATCAAACACATAAACCTTATTAAGATCAGGTCAAATGGCATACAAAACCTAATGTTTAGTTGTGAGGTGAGGAATGAGATAAATCTTGTTGTGTCCCTCAATCAAAATACAATCCATTAAATAGTTTACGTGTCTATCCTCTCTTATTGTAGTACCGTCAGCTATGTAATATAGTCACACAAACACAATAGAGGATAGCATTCCCTCCATCATAGCACGACTAGCTACCAACCTAAGGATGACAATAACAATTCATATTTGTTAATAACTAATAAATCATATAAGAGATCATAAAAATTCCAATGGTGCAAGAAGTACTAAAATCTCAAATATGAAATAATACTTACATGAAATAGACGGAGACACTCGTGGTTTACATCCATTCTTAATCATAAATGTCACTTATATCAACTGTCGATACCATGTAAGTAGCATCATCCCTCTCAACATACTCAGGATGATAATCAATGAAAATATAATTGTCCCTGAGGTAGTTTTGGGCATAGAAATACAATAAAGATAGTGTTGGTAGAGGTTGGATTTTCTCTAAAGAAGGAATCTTTTATGGCAAAACTGATTTTTCAGATTTAGCTCTCTTTCTCTTAGCAACACCCTATTTTTGTGTTGCTCATTCTGCTAGTACCTCTATTGGTTTTACTAGTAGAAGCAGTCTTATTTTTTGATTCCTTAATTGATAATAATAAACAAAACATGTATTGAGCATATATATATATATGAAAAAGGTATAAATAGAGTAACTAATAAATAAGGTCTAATGAAGATGTCAAATGTCATTACCTCTTCAGTAGTGAGACGTATCTGATCCATAGGCCAATGCACGAAGCTTCCATGACCTTCTAGCACTGTAGCTGCCTCATCGCCCTCTTTATAACAAGGCAAGGGTGCACTGGTAATGATTGGAGTGTCAATACTCACTACCTTGTATTTAGGGCTAAGTTATAACCCTGGACTATTTGCGTTTTAGTACTATGACTGATGTGTACCCTTCCTTTCTCCAAAAGAGTTGAAGGTAATTCACTAACAAGTCACATTTATATAAACCCTAAAATAAAATAATTATTACAAATGTTATTAATACAAAAATTTAATAAATAAATTATGTTAGAATATTATGTATTGACCATAATATACCACTATATTATCAATACAATAAAAATCCTATCAAGAAGGTCAAAAAATGCATTTAACAAAACCAGCACACATATCATATGTTACAATATTATTACCCTCATTGCCTTCTTTTCCTTATTTTTTCCCTTTGTTTTAGGATTGGTTTCAATATCTGATACATATATTACTTCACGATGATCATCCTTGACATATATTTCCTCCTCATTAATTTTATTGTTATCATCATTCAATAATTGAGTTTCTTGCACAACTGAGACACACTCTTTATTCCAATTGGCATCATTTTCATCATCACATTCATTGGCATTTCTTTTCTTCATAGATAGTACCACATACCATCTATTATCAATAGGATTAGTGACATAGAATTCTTATGTCACTTGTGATGCTAAGATGAATGGGTCTTATTTATGCCCTGCCCTATTGAGATCTACTAATGTGAGTTCATCTTCATATCAAACCCCATAGCTATTATCAACCCATCGGTAGCCGAATATAGGGACTTTAAATACAATGCAATCTAACTCCTATATATGTTCAATCACACCATAATAATTCATATCTGCATAGGTTGAATTCTTGTCTTTCGCACTAGCAACATGCATTGCCCCAACCACTAAAGTCACCCCACTATTCTTCATTGTGTTGTTCTCATCTTGTTCTTTTGTGTAAAAAGTGTAACCATTGATCACATAACTAGTATATGAAAAAACTTCATACTGAGGTTTCTGAGACCACCCATGTAGGGCTTCGGAAGTTGAAGTTAGGGAATGTCCGATAAGTGGAATGGTGCGATCTCTTATCCAATCAATAATGGAAAGATTATGTTTATCGATTATCCATTTCTTAGTCTTTGATGGATTTTCAATCAGTAAAGAAAGCATATGTTCTTCAACATACGGTTGAACATCATCACTGTTGTGTAATACATATAAATATACTTTACAGAACATGTCAAGGTCAACATGACAAAATTGTTTGCCCCTAATACCCTGTCCTTCAATTTTACCTGCATGTAGAGATTTTGGAATACCAAGATCTTTAGCATTTGACAAGTACTTCATGAAAAACTCAATTGCCTCTTCCACAAGGTAACTATCAACAATATATCTTTTTAGCCGATATCGATTCTTCACATAACCTTTTATCAACTTCATAAACCATTCAAAGGGGTACATCGAATGCCCATGAAAAGGTCCTAACATTTTTATCTCATAAACTAAATGAATAGTTAGATGTACCATAATGTTACAGAATGAGGGTGGAAAATACATTTCAAGCTAGCACAAAGTAATCACAATCCCTCTTTACAAGGCATCCTAACTATCAGGATGTATGAGTTTAGAGAAGATGGCATTAAAGAACCAATAAAGCCTCGTAATAGTAATTCGAACACGCTTTGCCAAAATTCCACATATAGCTATCGGCAACAAGTGTTGCAACAAAATATGACAATCATGAGAATTCATGTTAATTAACTTCAACTCTTTCATCGACACAAACCTTCTAAAATTTGAAGAATAACCTTCTGGAACCTTAACACTCTGAAAAAATTTGCAAAATGAAATTTTCTTTTTTCTAGAAAGAGTATGACACGTCAGTGGTAAATAAATTATTCTTCCATTGTCCCATGGTGCTAGTTCCTGTCTAATATCCATTTATTCTGTATCCCTTCGAGCATTGATGCTATCTTTAATCTAGCGTGGAATATTAAGTAATGTACCAACAAGACTGTCACATATATTTTTCTCAATATGCATCACATCAAGGGCATGTTTCAGGTACATAGATTCCTAATAAGGAAGGTTGAAGAATAATGATATCTTATTCTGCGCAATTGATGGAGGCTTATCTTTATTCTTTATCCCAAACTTGACACTTAAATGTTTCATCTTCAGCCACACTTGTCGACCCGTCAACCGAATTTGTGCCTGCCCTTCGTCTCAGAAGCCATTGAACACTTTTCTTTCCCTATGATAATGATGATTCATCGGTAAAAACCTACAATGCCTAAGGAAGACATTCCTCTCGCCATGTGTTAGCTGAACAAATAAAGTACTCTCCTCATATATCGGACATACATAATGGCCTTTCACACTGTAGCCTGACAAGTTTCCATTCACCAAAAAATCATTTATAGTATAGAATAACATTGCTCTCAAAGTGAAATTTTATTCACTATATGTATCAAATACTTCAATGCCCATGTCCCACAAGAACTTCAAATCATCAACCAAAGGTGCCTAATAAACATCAATATCATTCCCAGGTTGGTTTTGCCCCAAAATGAGTAAAGACAGAATCATATACTTGCATTTCATATAGATCCATAGAGGTAGATTGTATATAACCAAAATCACCAGCCATAAACTGCAGGTTCCTTGATTGTGCGGATTCATTCCATCTGCAGAAAGTGTAAGGCACACATTTCTTTCTTCTTTACCGAATTCAGGGAATAAGCTATCAATCGTCATCCATTGTGGAGAGTTAGATGGATGTCTAAGAAGCCCATCATCTATCTTCTCATCAGCATGCCATCCCAAGTTCTTAGAATCTTCAAAATCATTAAACATTTGTCTTAATCTTGGTATTATAAGAAAATACCATAACACCTTAGTGGGCACCTTTTTCTTCTTGTATCATGTTGCTTTGCATTCAGGATTAGGACAACTATCCAAAGATGCATTGTTATTGCGATATAAAATACAATCATTAGGGCATGCATGTATGTTTTCATAACTCATGCCCATATAGGATAGAATCTTCTTCGCCTCATAGGTACAATTGGGTAGAATGTTTTCATTAGGAAGAAAATCCTTTACACGTGTCAATAATTCCGTGAAACTCTTATCACTCAATCCATTACATGCTTTTAAGTTGTACAACTATAAAGTAGTGGATAATCGAGTAAATGTCTTACAATCACCGTACAAATGTTTCTTCGAGTTATTCAATAACTTCTCGACCATTTTTGGAAAATCCCAAACACTTTCCTCAACCTTTTGAGTCATCTTCTCTAACGAATGTCCATCATATTCTCAATTGATAATCCACTACCGTCCCTCCTAACATCATCATTATCATATTTAGACTCTGTTTTTCCATGCCATATCTAACAAGTGTAACTTTTATCAATTCCATGTACAAAAAATGATCTCTCAAATCATTAGCATTTACACGTTGAATATAAGCACAGTTCAAATAAGGACAGACTATTCTACTAGAGTCTCGAGCATGTTCAACTAAAAATTTGATGAAAAACTCAACTTCTTTGTTATATTTTCTACACAAACTATTTACAGACAACCATTCCCAATCCATAGTTTTTCAATCTAGATGTATCCCATGCAAAAGTAATTATTACAAATCAATTGAATTACAAGTTTAATCATTCACAAATTGCTCATGCTTAGAAATAATTAATCTCAAATATATCATGCTATTATGTGTGTATATATATATATATATATATATATGAATCATGCTAACATTTTCCAAAAAGATATTAATACTCAAACTGCTCATACCTAGAAAGAGTTCATATATATATATATATATACATACATACATAGCAAAGCATTGTACAATGGTTCAAATTACAAAAGATATACATACTACAGGATCAAAGCATTAACAACACTATATACATCAAAAGGTAGCTATAGCCTAAAAACCTAAAAAAGAGAAACTCATAACTGCAAACTAAATCCCTTGGTAGCCTCATCGAGCCCAACTAATAACTATAAATTTGAAATTCCACTCATCACAATATATCATCTGATCCCTAACATCATCGCTAAAGAGTCTACTCACGGATACTCTAGGATAACTAGGGTGGATACTTGGAGGCAACCTATGACGAAACCTCCACTCATCATCAATGGCCATCAGCTCTCTCAATATCCTATCATGCTCTCTGGCAAACACCTTACCCTCAATAAATCTTGGGCGTGGTGGACAAAAAAATGCAAAAAAGTAGATGTAGCCAACGCCCATGGCTCTATCTGAGGTAGGGTCAACAGTAGGTGATACAATCTGAAATGGAAGGGGTGATAGGATGAGCCATTTGATACAACTAACCTAGATCATTGTATAACCATATGACATAAGTCCTTAGATCTACATATGGCGCCATACGTAGATATGGTGGAAGGTATGTCATCTCACTATCTGCAAATGAGAACCACTAAATATCATCATCAAAGTTGTTCTTGAAAGGATCTAAATTACAGAATATGTAAATCGATCTTCAACTAGCTAGACAAATCATAAATATATTCTACTAGATCTTAACATACTATGTAAAGCTAACAACATCAAACTATTTAAAATAAGGACATAATTTTTATATATTTAACAAATTAGGTGAACATCAAACTATCATCAAATCATTCAAGCTACACATAGTAAAATCAAGTAGATATTAATAAAATAATATATATATATATATATAGGTTAAGTATAATAATATGATACTATTAAAAGTAGAGTTGAGAATAATGTATATAATAGTTTGTTATAAGAGCACATATTAATTATTATATTTAGTAAAATAAATGCTAAACCTAACCCTAACTCTAACTCTTAACCTAATAAATTATAACAAAAACTAACCTTAAACCTAATTGAACCATAATTTTAAACCTAGCTAACTATAATTAAGCCATAATAAATCCTATATTATTATTACTATTATTATTATTATTATTATTATTATTATTACTATTATTATTACTACTACTACTACTATTATTACTATTATTATTACTATTATTATTATTATTATCATCATTATCATTATTATTATTATTACTATTATTATTATTATAATACACAATTATTCCTCTCTATTTAATTATTCACTTTTATATTTAGTATAATAAATGCTAATCCTTGACTCTAACTCTAACCCTAATAAGTTATAATAAAAACTAACTGTAATCCTCATAAGATAATGATCCTAAACCTAGCTACCTATAATTAAACCCTAATAAATCCTATATTTGTTTATTATTATTATTATTATTATTATTATTATTATTATTATTATTATTATACACAATTATTCCTCTCTATTTAATTTTTCACTTTTATATTTAGTATAATAAATGCTAAACCCTAACCCTAACCATAGCCCTAATAAATTATAATAAAAACTAACCCTAAACCTAATAAACCCTAATCCTAAAGCTAGCTAACTATAATTAAACCGTAATAAATCATATATTAATAGTGTTATTATTATTTAAAATTATTATTATTATTATTATACATAATTATTCCTCTCTATTTAATTATTCACTTTTATATATTATTTATTTTCTATATCTATTTAATCCTCATCAAATAAAAATCATTAACATATACATCTCTAATTGAAATTTTCATTTGATGATGTGGATATGTAAAATATATATTTCATTTCATTATATGACATTTCCTATATCTTATAGTGTCCTATACTTATTAATGAAAAAAAAATTATATATATATAGATATAGATATATAGTTTTATGGGTGACATTACTAATAATTTGAAGTATTTTATTTCTCTAGCTTCGTAATTCTATACTGATGCATGTTATATATATATATATGTAAAGGTCTCGGCCAACACATGAATTTGTTAATATATAACAGTACCACTACATAATCAAAAACGAACAACAATATTTTTCTCCAACACATTTTTGAACAACAAAGTACAATTTTTCAATAACAAACAACACAACCCTATATCAACATGTATGCATTTATATATATATATATATATATATAAGAAGAGAAAAAGCTACGAGCGGAAGAACAAAAATATACGTAAAAGGAGCAACAGCAAGCAAGAAAACCGGCAGCAAGTAAGAGGAGAGCGGCTACCACCTACAAACACGATAGAGGAAGAAGGAAGAAGTGTTGGCTAGGTGCAGAAGAATGATAGCACATGCAAAGCTGGGAATGGTAGAGGTGTGGTGTTGTAAGGAAGAGGAGAGTTAGCAATATGAAAGAGGATAAGTGGTGGTTTCCTTGACTTGAGAGGAGCCGGAGTGGTGGTGCACGGTGTGGTGGTGCAAGGGTTTGCAAGAGAAGGAGAGTAAGAGAAGGAAGGTGTAAAGTCTAAAATTTTTGGCACGAAATAGAGCTGAAATACTGTGTAAATTTTAGCGTTAGGTTTCTAATAACAGTTTTGAACTATAAAAATGAGATTCGTTTACTTCTCTCTATAGTTTTGTGTTAACCTTAAACACTTATGTGTTATAGGTGATTTTCAAGCTTTCCCTTTTTGAATTACATTCTATGTTGGAATTATAATCACATGATCTTCTAGACCCTTATTTTGCATTCTTGTAAAACACATGGTGTTATTGACCATATATTAGCTTGGTACCTTTTTTACTTTATAATATTTTTTGAACTCCATGGGAGGCATGTATACTCAAGGATTATCATACATTTAGTGAGAATACCTTAGCTAGAGTCTATCGGTTATGGATGGGATGTTCAACCTATGGTACATAGGGCTAGGCAGACTTTGGAGTCCTCATACGAACCCTCTAGTGTTATTATGTTCATTTGTGGTGCTATGACTTTTGCAATTGATTAGTATTGTACTCTTGACATTTTTCATTGTGATAGGACATTTATCCATGTATGTTTGGCTTTTAGGCCTCATTACTATGCTTATGCTATGAACTATGTTCAATGGTTGTAGGATTGAATGTGTAAGCTTGTGCCTTGGAGTTCGTATTCATATGCTAGTGGCACACATTATTTTCCTTGTATTATACCAAGATAATTTCATGTGATCTAATGATCTATGTTTTAGCATTAGTTTCTTAAAATACATGTGAAATTATGTATTACTTTCTAAGTGAGTACTAGAAGTGCATGTTAGAGATGCATTATGATTTTCCCTTTGAATATAGCCATTCATGTGATATAGTATTATATCCTTACCATGTTAGGATGATAGAATTTCCTTATGATTTCATGATTGTTATAACATGATTCTTGTATGATATGCATAGGATGTCAACATGTTGTGCTTATGGGTGATAATTAGTTCTTACTTAGTACTCGCATACTAATACTACCACTTGTGGTCCCTATCCATTCACTTGATATGTGATATGTTTGTGTAAGATGATAAAGTCCTGGTCGATGAAATTTATGATAGCCAGCTATCTAGAGAGGGTCATTAAATTCTTAATGGGAAGTGATGAATATTTAGCTAAGGTAATTGGTAAGATTTTTTCCCCTTATTTGAGACCCTTTTTTCATTTGTTATTTACCTTCAATCACTGTGAAGCATATTTTATATTTTTTTGGTATTTTATGCAACCTTATCACTATTGTTATATATATATACATGCTTTACCTATTTAAGTTGTTATAGTCTTTTGTTTTATTGTTCCAACTTTAGCTTAGCTTTAATACCCTACAATTGTAAAATATAGAATATAATGATTAATCCTTATTTGAAATAATTTAATCTTCAATTATTAATTTAATTATTTTGTGGACATTTTATTAATAATAATATATATGATTATTTGATAAATTAAAATAAATATTTTATTATTTTATCATTCTCTTTTTATTTAAATAAATTTCCAACCCATAGATTTATTCAAATTATCCTCCTAAATTAATATCTTAAATTTTAGATAAATTAATTTATTAAAATAATTTCTATCCCTAATTCCAAAAATTATTTTATTTTTCTTTTCCCCTTTATCCTTTTTCGTTTTCCATTTTCTTTCTCCTTTTTCCTTCCTTTTTTCCTTTTCCTTCTTTTCTTTCCTACCTTGGGCCGATCGGCCCCTTATTTCCTTTCTCCTTTCCTTCCCCACTTGCCAGCCCATTTCTCCCTTCCCTCTCACCCGTCTAGCCTAACTGCATCATTTCCCTCTCTCCTTCCCTTCTTTCTTTCCCTTCTTCCTTCCCTAATTAGGCCAACCTAACCTTCCCTTCTTCTTTTTTCTTTTCTTCCTTCTACATGTGTTGGCATGTCTTTCTTTTCTCCCTTCTCGATCTATTTTCCTGCCTTTCTTCTTCTCCTTCTCCTTTTTCTTCTTCCTTCATCCCTGCACCAAACTAAAAAAACCCCGTCTACCCCCACGCCTCTAACTCTTTTCCCCACTCTACACCTACCATTGCATCCCTGCACCTACCCCACTCTCCAATCTCTGTCCTTCCATTTGTAGCCCCACACACACCCTACACAGCCCTCTCGTGTGCCTTCACCTTTCCCATTCTTCTCCATCTCCTTACAACCCTACACTACCAACCTACTACACCTACCTACCCTGCACGACCCTACCTGCCCTTCTTTCCATCTTCTTTTTCTTCTCCTCTACCCATTTTCTCCCTTCTCAAGCTCTCCTTCTCCCTTCACCAAGCCCTCTCTTTTCCTTTCTTTCCTTCTTCTTCTCCTCCCTTGTTTTTGCTTCGTCTCCCCCAACCATCGTCTCCACCGCCCAACTAACCACCACTTAAACTCCCTTACCTCCCCTACTTCATCCGTACACCACCTAAGAAACCATCACCCCCCTACAACAAACTTTTCCCCTTCCTTTTTCCTTTATTCTCCTCTCAATCCTCATGCGCGGCCACATAAGCTACCCCTCAACCACCTAACACCACCTCTACACTCCTCTGCCTCAGCCTGCCTAAGATCTCCCCCTACAGCCCCTCCTTTTCCCTCTTCTTTTTCCTTCCTTCTTCTTCTTCCCTCTTCCTTGTGCCTATTTTCCAACCCCTATTGCAAACATCTCTGCCACCCTAACCCACCAATCTCTAACCCTTAGCCACCACTTACAACCTACCACTCTTTTTGCACCCAACCACTACCCTAACTCTTCCCTTAACCCACCACCTGAGCCTCCCTTTTTTTCCCCTTCATCCAACACCTTTCAACACATATTTTTAACCCTCCTCATGCATGTAGCTCATGCTACTCATACAATTTGAGTGCTGCTGCACTTTATTTTAGAATATTAACGAAGTTTGAGTTATATTGTATTTAGTATTAATATATATTTATTAAGCATTTTTTATAAAAAAAATATTATTTTAATTTTCCTACTAATAATATGCTAATTTTGATATTATTTCTAGGTACAAATTTTTACCAATCAAGCTTAAGCTTTTAAACTAAGGTACCAGTAAAGTTTAGTTATTACCGGTAATAAAGTTACCATTATACCCTACTAAAATGTGTGGATTTACATATGTTAGCACATTAGAGGTTTGGATGTGTTTTGTGTGTATAATATGTGACGCTAATTTTAAATTATCATATTATCCTTTTTTTCATAAAATTATGAAGTTTGGTAATTTTGGCATGAGAAAGGGGTAACTTAGTAATCTTATGATTATAAATGGTAATTTAGTCATGTAATAAGTAAGAAGGGTAGTTTGACAATTTTGGCATGAGAAAGGAATAATTAGGGTAATTTGGTAATTTAATAAGTAAAAAGTATAGTTTGACAATTTTGGCATGAGAAAGGAATAATAAGGGTAATTTGGTAATTTAATAAGTAAAAAGGGTAGTTTGTTAATTTTGACATGAGAAATGGGCAACTTGGTAATTTTATGAATAAAAAGAGTAATTTGGTAATTTAATAAGTAATAAGGGTAATTTGGTAATTTTATGAATATGATAGGTAATTTGGTAATCTAATAAGTAAGAAGGGTAGTTTGGTAATTTTTAGGAGAAAATGATATTTTGGTAATTTTATAAGTAGGGAGGGTATTTTGGTAATTATATAATTATAAAGGGTATTTTGGTAATTTAATAACTAAGAGAGGTAATTTGATAATTTCGTAAGTAAGAAGGGTAAGTGATAATTTCTCAACTAAGAAAGGCAATTTGATAATTTGGCAAGTAAAAAGGGTAACTTGCTAATTTTACAATCAAGAGGGATATTTTAGTAATTTTGTAAGTAAGAAGGGGTAAATTAAAAATTTTGCATATAACATGGCAATTGATTTAATATAACTTCATAATAAGTTATAAGGGATATTAAATAATAGACTAAGCGTTTATGGCTTTAATATCACTTGTTTAAGTATAATTATGTATAATATAAGAATAAGGGTGTAATACCCCGTATTTTTAAAATCCAGATTTATTGAGTTTAATGATTTTATTGTATTCTCATGAATTCGATTCTCAGTTAAAAATATGTATTACCGTTCTTTCTCGTATTTTTATTTTAATATTTTAGATTTGTTTTCGATTATAACTTTGTCATGTGATTACAGCGTTATTTTGAAGTTATATTTCGTTGACAAAGTTATAGAATTTCTGGTTAAATAGTTAAAGTTATTTTAATGATTTTATCCGTAGAAAATATTTCCGACTTTAAATTTATTCATTTCAGAAATCGTTAATATTTTCGGGAAGTTTTAATTTAAAAAGATTTTCGGAAATTATTTATAAATTTCTTTCCGGAATTTATTTTCTTCTGTTTTATGCTTTTTGATTTACGGAAAACCGATTTTGGAAATTATTTAAATTAATCTCGAATAATTAGAATTTCACTTAAATATTTTATTATATGCTTTTAAATAATTTTTTGAGGCTTTATAATATATTTTCGTAAATAATATAAATTCTCATGTTCGTTGGTAAATTCTTCCGAAAATGTTTCCGAAATTCTTTATATAGCTTTTTATTAATTTTAAGCCTTCGGATCCGTTCGAAATAAATTTTCATTAAATTAATTTTAGATAAAATCTTCCAATAATATTTTGGTATTTTTAATATTTTATTTTATATGTATTTGTTAAAAAAAAAAAAACCCCGCGGGTCCAGCCTGTCGGCACCCTTCCCCAACACTCCTTCTTTTTCTTCTCCTTTTCTCTTCTCTGCCTTTCCCGAGCTACTTCCTGTTCCCGCAACCCTAACCCTAGCCGACTTCCCTCGCCCCAGCTCCTCCTCCCTGCTCCTCCTTCGTCGATCGTCAGCCTCCAACCTGCAGCCACCGCCCACCACGACACGACCGCCAGCTCGGTCGCAGCCACCAGCAGCCGCAACAGCAACCCGAAGCAGCCACGCCCAGCAGCGCGCAGGAGCAGCAGTGGCGGCAAAACGCAGCAGCAACGAGCCGCACAACTCGCGCTACCGCCCGGTGACCGGCGAGCTCGGGCGATCACCGGCGAGCAGTCCTTGGCCTCCGACGAAGCTTCCCCGGCCTTCCTTTGCCCCGATTTGTCGGTTTTTCGTTTGGTATAATTTCCGAAAAACCCTAACCTTTATTTTGATTAATTGGGTATGAATTAGCTTATAAAAAGCTAAATTGATTGTTTGATTATGTATATATGTGCTGTAAGAATGATGTGGATAGGTTAATTGTATGGTTATGTTGAGATTTTGGAAAAAAAAAGGATTTTTGGCTGGGTTATGCCCGAATTTTTCGGATCCGTCCGTTTTTGCGATTTCGAACAAATTGATTATACAATATGTTTTAAAATGTATCCAATTTCATTTTGGATCCGTCAATTTGAGAAATTTATGCAGGTTTTATCGGAATTTGATTCTTAGGTCAAATTTTGGGTGTAATGAAATTGGGTCGTATAATTGAGCCGTTCCGCTCAATTGATTTTATAGTATCGTTTAAAATGTATTTAATTTTATATTGGAAGTGTTGATTTGGGAAAATTGTGCGTAATTGACCGAAATTGGATTTTTAGGTCAAAACTCCCGCGGGTTTAAATTGGTTTGGGTAATCGGGTTATTTAATTCAATTGACTATATAAATTACATTAGAATATGTTTAATTACATTTCCGAACCGTCAATTTATATGTTTTGGTAAGAGTTGATCGGATTTGCGTTCCGGGCTCAAAAACCCTAATTGTGCTAAATTGGATATTTCTATTATCGGTTTTGATCAATTGATTATTTGATATATTATAAAATGTGTTTAATTGCATTTCTAAACATTCACTTTGATTAAACTTATAGAATTTTACCGAATCGTATTTTCGGGCCCAAAACCCTAGATTTTAAGTGAGATTATGAAATTGGTTATTTGTATAGTTGTTTTGCTAATATTAAATTTATAAAAGTAGTTGAAATGTCCCAAGTGATATTTGTATTAATCTGTTTTGATTTAGTTTTAACCTTAAATCTTAATAAAGCTATGCTTTTAAGTTCTAAGTTCTGGACACGTTTTCTGAGAAAGATCATGGTGTTGTTTGTGTTTATTTAATTAGAATATGTGAGTTATTGATTGATAGAATAGTGTCTAATTTAGTTCTCGATTTCTATCGGATCTAGGAAAGATTTCTCGTGGATCCACGAGCTAGTGATCTCTCCCTCTTACCTCGCTTAGCTAGCTTCGGATCCAGGTAAGTTTCTACTTACCTCCACTTATGGGTGTTTCGTAAGGATATGGCTAAGGTTTCTACGTGTTATGTGACTTACATGCCTTGGATACTTTGTATATATATATATATATATATATATATATATATATATATATCATGTCCTGTTGTGTATCACCTGATTGTCCTTAACGTGTTTTACGCGTAGCGCAGCTTGGAGTTAAGGTACGTGGTATGTGTTTTCTCATGACATGAATGTGATAATCATACGTGGTGATTATGATGTGTTGTGGCATGATTTAACCTTCTAGGACATGCACGTTAGGGAAATTATTATTATGACATAGAGATGAAAGGACAAAAGAAATAAATGGGAAAGTGAGTTGCTAAAGGGGGTATGAGGTTGACCAAAATGAATAAGAGATGAGAACTATGCATGGAAATTTTAGGGTTTGCATGGGAACTTCGAGACTTTGCATGGGGGGAATAAAACTTGCATGGGGATGATCGTGACGTGAGAAAAGTTGTATTAAGGTGTAAATAAGCTAAAGGGAGAGCCGTGGAGTGTTTGGAGACTTGGGATGAAAAATAATACGTAGGTGGGTGTAAGGGTGTATAAGGGACCCGATTAGAGTTTTGGGAGAAAGCATTAGTCGGTAAAATGTGGGAGTAAAGATGATTAAGGGAGAGTGGAGTACGGGTTGAGAGTGAGAGTGAGAGTTTATGTTATAAGGAATGATTATGGGTGTTTTGAGAGAGAAGAGATATTGGGTGAAAAAGAGAGGGGTTACTTGTGGGAGAAGAAAGGTGCTAGGGTTGAAGTGGCCAACTAGGGTTTTTCGGTCACATGTGGAATCGAGGGGTAAAGCGATATGATTTGGGGATTTGATCTAAACGAGATGAGGAGTGGGACGATAAATGGAGTAATGGTAGTGCGATTGAGAGGAAGTTGGGCCACATAGGTCCAATTAGGGTTTCCAAGGGAAAACCCTAGAGGGAGATAGCATGTGGAGTGTGGTGTCACAAGGTGTTGGGCTTCAACCCACACCCTTAAGAGTTGGCTTTCATTATGTGTAAGTGTAAAGGGGAATGGATATCGAGGTGTGATAAGGGGCGCAAGAGTCCCGAGATATGGGACGGGCCCTCTTGGGAGGATAAGTGTGGATATAGTTAGCCATGCATGTCAAGGGTAAAATTCTTTCAAATAAGATATGTTAAGACACTAATCACTTAAAGAGAAAGATGTTGAGCCGGACCCAGACCGGTCCACCGGCGAATAATAGTGGCTAGGGCCGGGGTGCCCTACATGACCGGTCCACCGGCAATAATAGTGGCAGGGTATGTTACCCTCATGACCGGTCCACCGGCTATAATAGTGGGGGATTCCGTGCTCAACAAACCGAACGTAATAACGATAAGACATTGGAAAGATACGAAGTAATTACAGTGAAACATCATGTGAGTCGGGGCCAGACCGGTCCACCGGCGAATAATAGTGGCAGGGTATGTTACCCTCATGACCGGTCCACCGACTAAAATAGTGGCAGGGCATGACCCTCATGACCGTTCCACCGGCTATAATAGTGGGGTTCCCGCACTCACATGAATTGATAAAGACTATGATGTGAATTGACTATATTTACCAAAGATCTAAAGAATGAGTCTACTCGATCGGGGCTGAGCATGTCCCTAAGTAATGCTCGGGGCTAGACATGTCCCTAAGTAATGTCCGTGGGGCTAAATGCCCAATTGGTTTGGTTCGGCATTGCCCATAAATGCCCGATTCGGCTTGGTTTGGTTTGGCGTTGTCCAAAAATTTCTGGTTGGTTGGTTTAACATTATCCATAAATGTCTGGTTGGTTTATCTGAATCCCTTATCGGTTTAAGATGTTACATATGTTTCGCATGTTATTATATGTGTATGGTAGGACTTATGATGTGGGTTTTGAGTATGCACAATATTGTATCAACATAATACATTATGATTTAATATGCACTTGATGTATAGTTACGTCTCTCCCATAAAATAGGGTAGTGGAATTTACTCAGTATTGGACCCGTACTGATACTACCTTGGTTGAATGGGTCTTGTGATGATCCACTGATGGTGGGGAGCAGACCTCATGTGCAGATTTAAGATCGGATACTGTTTGGGGTGGAAGGCTTGACTCGAGTGAGTAGGCGATCCGGATAATTATCCTTCGGGATTTGTTTGTTTAATTGTATTCTCCTTTCGAAGTTGCAAGCATTGTATTTAAGTTTTTAAGGATTTTGTAATTGACTTTTAATTTCTCGTAACGCTGTTATGCTTTAAAATTCAGATTTAATTGTTTGACATGTTTTAGCCTTGCATCTAACATGAGATAGATGGTTGACATTTATCTTGTCTTAGATGTGGCGGTAACATTTCCCAAATTTGCTCCTAGCTTCCGCTTTATTCTTTCAAAAAAATTTTTTTTCAGGAGTGAAATTTGGGGGTGTTACAAAGGGCATTTTAGTAAATTGGTGAGTATAATGAGGACAATGCATGGTATGACGTTATGATGCTAACTTCATGATCACACAAGAGGTGCATTAATTGTTAACTATGCATAGAAATGTGTGCGGGATGTGCTAGAAGTACATGTTAGGGTTTATGTGTTTAGTGATCCTTTGGTGTGTAAAGTACTTGATTCCATGAATAAGACACGAATACAATACTAATCACTTAAAGTGGAAGATTATTGTAACACCCCCATTTTTAGTCCTTAAAAATTTTGTTTTACGGAAGCATTAATTACCAAAGATAATGGGTGTTACCGCCACACTTAGCATAAGTCTGATTCCCTTACCTTTCTTATGTCAAGTGGTAATGCTAAAACAAACCAAACCGAAAACAAATCAACGGAAATAAAAGAGATTACATAAATAATGGTTACGGATAAATATTTTCCACACAACAACAATAATTAAAATACACCTAGGGGTATAAGAGTCTAAAGGAAAACCAATACAACTAAAACTATTACCCATAGGTACAACACCGTTTTGCCCTAATTCTTACACCCACATGCCTATTTTGACAATGGAACCTCTTCCCAAGGTCTCCACTTCTCCTGACCGCTCTTATAAGCTTCATGCCACTCCATGGCATTCATATAGTTATCTGCAAATGTAATATTAGTATGACTTCCTGGTACTAAGTAAATCACACTGCCTCATAAGAGGTAGCATACCCACGTTGCACATAATCACGCGATGATCCAAACATTCTCAAATATAAGCATATGCCATAATAATAAATAATAAATCATGGATCAATAAATACATCTAAATATATGCCATTAGAGTCTCATGCTCAACAATCAACCATGCTTAACCAAGCCACGTCATTTCAAGGTACACAATAACCATAACAAAATCCATGCCTAAAACCTACTAATCAAATCAATTCCAATTAATATAGTAGAGTATTGAGGTAACTACCAAACCGTTAATCCAATATATACCAAAACCCAAGGGAGGGCTCTAAGGCAACAATCGAATCCAACTATACATACCAAAGCCATCAAGAAGTATTTCTTTATTATTTATATTACTCAGCGGGATATAATTTACTTAGGAACACTAAGGCACATTCAGTCATATTGGTGCACGAAGGCAACATAATACCTGCACTCGAGAACCTAAGGACACAATGGTATGCTTGGTCATACTAGTGCACAAAGGCAACACAGTATCCTCCAACTTTGTTACCTAATCCTTAATTATCAATGCCCACTATGGAGAACATGGGTCATCTATATAGTAGAGTAGGGCCTTAACTGGGGCATAATGGCACACAAGTGAACCAAAAATAATGAGGGATAACACCTCACCTCTAGGGTAACTAATCCCAGAGAGCAAACCATTCCCAAGAGGTATTTCACTTTAGATAATAATATTTTATGACATGATCGCAAACATTACATCAAATCACATATATCAGGTTGCCATACTTAGCCATTTTTACTCATTTTATATTTATTCAAGATATCCAATTAACAAGTTCATTACCAAGATCAACCATCAAAAATATTCTATGGCCATCCTAGGCTTAATTATTCACATTGGGAGCATTAAGCCGAGCATAACCAAAATGCCTCTAAGACTAATAATTACCAGATCATCATCTATTTAAATACTAAAACCATTTTTATTTATTAATAAGAGATGGAAATGTTAAAATACCATAAATAAATCATTCTTCATGTAATTAAATTATCAAATACACAAAATGACCATTTAGCCCTTATACGTGTTTCTGCACATAAAATCCTATTATGCACTTTTAATCCATCCAAAATACATGCTCACATACTCAACAATAGATAATACATACTTTTTAGGATAGATATCATAATACACTATAACTGACTAAATTGCCCCTAGGGCATTCATCCGTAATAATTATTCCATCAGTATATCTAATCATGTCCAACCTATTATTTTATACATACATGTCATATAAATTATTTTTCTAATATAATAAATATTTTAATCATACTTTCGTACCAAAAATATTTTTACATCAAATAACATGCTCATTTTTATAATTTTTAGGATAACAATAATAATGACATAATTATAACATAACAAATCATCCCTAACATATTGCACACACAAAACCCTAATGTGCTATGATGCATTATTTATCATTTTAATAGAGTATAACAGTTACATATAACAACGTTGCATTACCTGGTTCGTACCTCAAAATGCTAATTTCACCATTTTATCCATTTTCGTACCAACATCATTATTATGAGCAATTTGTCATGAAAAGGCTAAAATTCAATTATTCATAATATTTTAGCATGTAGGTAATTTTTACAATTTAGCGATTGACTATATTTTCCATTTATCATACATTTAGTGAGTTGCCCCCTCAAAATAATCCACAATTACTAAAATAACTTACAGCTACTAATCAGTCGAATAAGTAAAAGGAAAATAAAAAACTTAACACCAAATGAGGAAGGCTTTCGGCCAAGAAAGTGGAGGGTGGTAAGAGGGGAGAGTAGTAGCAAATGGTGCTGCAAAGGGAGAAGAAAAAGTGTAGTACAAAGGGTCCAAGAAGGGGAAGGAGCTTTGATGGAAAATGGTGTAGCACAAGGGGGAGCTTCGGCCAAAATGGGCAAAGGTGGGTGTGTTGGGCTTTAGTGGATGTTGCTGCAGGTTAGGGAGGGGTTGCGGTAGGGACTACCAAAGGTGGAGGGGTAGGAGCGGCAACTCTTGCTAGTGCAAAGGTAGGGGCTTCGTTGAGGGTTGGTGAAGAAAGAGGAAAATGTTTGGTGAAAGTTGCCGGTTAGTGATTTTGTGCATAGCTTGGGGTACAGGGAATTTTGCTACAGCTAGGGAAGGAGTTTCAGTAGCTCTTGCTGCAACTAGGGGGTAGGAACGACAAAAGTTGCTGGTGTAGGGAGTGGGGGATCAGTGGAGGTGAAAGTTGGCAAAAAAATGTGGCCAGTGGAGGAGTGCATTGTAGGAAAAAATGGTGAAGCTAAGAGGTGATAATGGGGGCTTCTTTCTTGCGTGAGGGAGCTTAGTAGAAGGATGGAGTGTATGGGCTGTTTGGGAGGGTTAACACATGATAGAAAATGAAGAAAATGGAGGGATTGTAAGGATAGTAGCGTGAGGGAATTTGTGGAGCAAAACAAGGAGAGCAAATCAAGCATGGTAGGGAGGCGTGTGGTATGAGGATGGCGTGAGGGTGGTGTGCCAGGGTAGAGGGAGAGTAGGGTGAGGTAAGAAAATAGAAGAGGCTAGGGAAATTTATTAAGGTACTAAATCGGATAAAGTATCCAAGTAAAAATATAGGAATAGGTTTATTCAAAGAAACGAATATCGATTATGACCCAACCTAGGTTTAAATTTTAATACGCACTTTCTAGCATATTTTAGCCTAATGAAATTTTATAACTAATAAGTCATAATAATATTATGCATATTAATAATATTTTTAATACTAACACGCTACAATAATTATTATAACTAATACACATAATTACCAATTATAACTATTAGGGTTTTTTGGAAATGGGGAATTACAGTTATTGAGTTGGGCCTAAGTTTAGGATGATTTTGGTTCTGCCTGCAATAATAGTGGCTATGAACATTCCTACCCTAGAGACCATTCCATGGGCAAATAATAGTGGCCGTGTGAGTCCTGCCCTAGAATAGTATTTCCATTCCACCGATTCTAGTAATGGAGGATCTCGAGCTCAATTACCAAACCTTAGACAATAATAACTCATAGAAAAGACACTAATTACTTATAGTGTAACACCACGTGGGTCAGGGTAAGGTTTAGGATGATTTGTGTTCCACTGGCTATAATAGTGGCCAAGAGCATTTTGTTATTGAAATTGTTCCATCGGCTATAATAGTGGCCCAGTGCGTTCTATCCTAGAGTAGTTATTTCTGTTCCACCGGCCATAATAGTGGCCAAGTGTGTTCTACCCTAGATTAGGTTTTTTGGTTCCATTGACCATAATAGTGGGGTTCCTATACTCACGTGGATATAATTTAAGAGATGATTATGAAAAATATATAATTAATGGCTTAAGTCAAGATACTGTTGATATCACCATTATAATCTGTTGTTGGTATGATTGTGTCCTTGGTGCCAATCATGGGTTGAGTGGTAGTATGTGTTGATGGTGTGTAGTTAAACACTTATAACTATAAGAGCTTCACTTGGATGTTCGCTTGGTAAGTGCTGAAAATGCTATGAAAATGGATTTTGTGATATATGATTCTTGTGGTACGAGTTGATCCCATGTTTGTTGTGTTTATTTCTATACATTATGCATGTTATTGTTCTTATACTTGAATGATGTGTTGCATGCTGGCCCTACCTTTTAGTTCTATATAAAAGATTACTCGGTATCGTAGTACTAAGGGGTTCCTTGTGTGGGTCCCTACCTATTCAATGGGCATTGTCCCTTTCAGGTTAGCCCACAGGTATTATTCAAGTTCTTTTCAAGTTAAGACCGTAATTACTTTCTAGGAAGTATTTGAGTTTATCTTTTAAACTTACATATTTTCTCATATAAATGACTTTATTTCTATAACCAATAATAGTGGATTTAATTCTTGTAATATAATTTAATGCGCAACTCTAGTTTTATAACTTAGTTTTATCTAAAATGTGTCATCTCTTTTTTTTTCTTTTTTTTTCCTTAGCAGTTGGTACTAGAATGGTAGAAGAAAATTGGTCTAGTACTAAGTATGATGGTAGCATTCCCGAAACTTACTCTATTGTTTCCACTTAACTTTTAATAAATTAAAATTTTCTAGTAGTAAATTTTTGGAGCATTACACTAGCACCTGACATTAAGTAGGTAAAGATTACACCTTTTTAATATTCGATGAGATGGTTTCACCTTTGACTTTGACTTTGACTTTGCTTTACCACCACTCTTTAAAAGTAAAAAAATTTTGCTATGAATTTAAGAGTGTTACACATAAGCACAACGTAAATATGTTAAATTTGATTCATTTCGAGTGGGTCTAGGCCTAAATTTTTTGTATATGAAGAGTCTGGATTGGGTTTGGCTCCACGTATATTTAGATGGGTTTGTCATGATTCAGTAGTTCTTTACCCGAATCTGACCCTAACTTGATCCGTTGGACTTATTTAGTGTATATATACACATGCACTCATACATACATGCGTGCATACATAAATTTATATATACATACTAATTATATATTTACCTATTTTTTTAGTCTTATTTGGACTCCTAGTTTATTCTTCAAACTTATTTATTTGTATTTAGATCAAAAATAATCTATCAGACATATTATTTTGAAAGTATTAAAATATTTTTTTTGAAAGTTCAAGTAATTATTTTAAAATATTCATCCCTTTACTAGAGAATTATTTTTAAGAAAAAACTCATATTAGGTTATACAAAATATAAATATATTAGTAATTACATAAATTATCTACTTTTTTATAAAAAGTAGTTAAATCCATTTGGATTCTGTTGGATTTGTACGTAAATTTTTTGACTTGAGGGACTTGATTCTAAATATTATAAACGAGTCCGACTAAATCCCACAAATTCACATCCCTATTTAAAGTGAAGGAAAAAGAAAGAACCTTTAATGTCCATGGGTAACAATGGAACCCGGGGTCGGCCGTTCAATCAAGGCATACTACCAACCATTCATAGTAACTATTTCTACTGTATTTAAGTTCATTGTTCTATGAAAAGGGCTACAATCATACGACTAAACTTATAGGGTGCTATTATGTCAGCCCGATGAATGCAACAAAAGTCGCGAAGCGGCGGGCATGTTATATTAGTCGTTCGTCGTAGGTTCGGGCGCTACGTAATCCTGCTCTTATCATTTTAGATAGCTTTCGTTAATGCTGTGGCATCTAAGAAAATAAATTCGGTCATGTCGGTGGAAGTCTACAATTTTCACCCATTTTCTAGTGGTATCGTTACCTGCTGTCCGGTAACATTTATACTTTCGACGAAACTAAAAAATTTTAAGATATTTGAAAATTTATAAATTATAAAATATTTAAAATATATATTTTTTCAAAAAATAACTTAAAAGATAATAACAATTACTTAATAGAATTATATATATATATATATATATAAGTTAGTTTCATTAATCTCAAAAATTATTTTATAAATTAGTTCTAGTCTTGTCAGGCCTATACTAAATATAAGACTAGCCAAGCATTTGAGATCCTAAACTTTTATAATATATATTAGGGAAATGTCTTCATTTTCTACCATATTCCACCTTTTTATGAATTCATCACGTTTTCATAGCCCTTTGTTTTCATGCATACAAACAGCAGAAAGATCTTATATTGCATTGAAAAAGGAGCATTCAGATTTGGGAATTGATGCCCAAATAATTACTACTTTGAAGTCCTAAGCATTGTAAAGCAAGAACAATTGTGAGCCCGGCTAGTTTCTGCTAACATCCTCTGTTCTGTTTTGTTCATTCTAAACAAAAATTCGTTCTCGCTCATTAGTTCTAACCTCCATGGTAAGGGGCCAGGCAAAACTCTGAGTTCTACTTAACCTCCAAAATTCAACGATGGAAAAATTAAATTTCGTCTCACTAGTTCTATTTTCTCTAACAACCGCTCATGCCCAAACCTGCAAAACATACACCTTCTCTTCCCCCACCAGAAACCACACCGCGTGCACATACCTGCCAGACCTAAGCTCGTATCTGCACTGGACATACATTCCATCCACCACAACCCTCCTAGTCGCCCACCAGCACACCAACCTCCCAACGCGAAAATGGGTATCATGGGCCATAGCCCCAATTGATAGAAGGATGGTTGGGTGTCAATCCATCATCGCGTACCCGAAAACAGACGGATCGATGACCGTCTACACAGCGCCAAACACCTCATGCGATACTTCTTTGGGGCAAGGGAAGCTAAGTAGCTTCAAAGTGACGGAGCTATCTTGTGTTTATGAGAACAGAGAGATTGTGATCTTTGCTACGATAAGGGGAATAAAGAATACGACTAGTGTTAATCATGTCTGGCAGGATGGTGCAATGAGTGGGAATACACCCGAATTAATGCATCCTACTACTACTGGGTGTAATCTAAAGTCTATGGCGACTTTGAATCTTCTTTCTGGCGTTCTATCAACTGAGACTGAATCTTCTAGAGCTGCTTTAGTTCCTAAAGCCAGGAAGATAGCAGTAAGTGTACTACTGGTGATAGAAAAAGGATTCTAAACCTTAATTATTAAATCATGTTGGTACGTGTAAGTTCCCAGTTCATGAGCTTCATGTTTTTATTTTTTTATTTTTTTATTTTTTTTATGTGCAGGTTCATGCTGTTTTAAACACGGTCAGCTGGGGTACCATGATGGTACTATTGGTAATTGTCGCAAGATACTTAAGATTCTTGGACCCAACGTGGTTCTATATCCATGCTTACGGCCAACTCACGGCGTATTCATTAGCTGTTTCGGGCTTCCTCACCGGAATTCAACTAGGCAATACCACACATGGTTTACAGTACAGTACTCACAGATGCATTGGCATCTCCCTCTTCTGTTTTGCAACTGTCCAGGTAACACCACAGCGGCATGCAAGTTTAAAGACAATACCATATTCAAATATTGTATTTAATTTATTCAAATATTATATTCAATTGTGTAGGCAATTACGGTTGAAGTTAATATTGTAGAAATAAGGTTGAATTCGATTGTGTGATTATCTTTTCAAGTTGGACTTAATATCATGTATGTGGCTGTGTATATGTATTTGAAACTTGTGAATGAAAAAACACCCCAAAGTTTTGTTATATATGCTTACGTTCTATAATTAATAATACCTGCCTATACATACATACATCAAAGCAAGCTAACAGTACTTGGAAAAAGAAAAATCCTGTACCCAACGTCTGTGAGTCGTAACGTGTGTGCCTTTTTTCCCGTAGGCGGGTGCTATATTGATAAGGCCGGACACGGATCACAAGTACAGGTTTTACTGGAACATATATCATCATACTATTGGCTACACGACATTAATCCTCGGTGTTATTAATGTGTTCAAAGGGTTCTCTATTATGAGGCCTGACCCAAAATGGAAGGATGCATACATCGGTGTGCTGGTTGCGTTGGGTTTTCTTGCTCTTGTTTTAGAAGCTAATACATGGCGCCAGGCTTTCAAGAAGAAGAAGACGGAGCTCCAGGGGAAGCAGCCATTGCAGCGACTGCCACCAATCTTGGAGGCATGAGAGCCGATACTACTATACCTATAACCTTATTTCGTCTTATTATTGTGGTTGCAGTACTAGTCCTACTAGTAGCAGTGGTGGTGGTAGTATAGGGTGATCATCTTAGCATCTCGGTTCACCGCTAGAAGATAGCGATGCCTTTTGACTTCTAAAAGGCTTTCTTAAATTATAGTATATATTCGTCTTCCTCGTCATGTTAAAGTATATATGTTTCATGAAGCAGCTATATTGTGGGAACTCACCAAGGCTCCCGTTGGAAAACAGTTTACCTAACCAAAGACAATATTATGTATATTGGCGTTTTTAGGATGTACGATTAAGTTTTTTATATCTCTTTATATTTTTTTTAAGATACTTTACTTTTATTATGATCGATAAATAGTACAACTAGCTTTTAGTTGTTTTTAAAAGTGACGACTTATATGTATTTTAGTACACTAATTAAGCACCGTTCATTTTAACTATAGTAATCCCACGGGAGGTCTTAAATGTAGTTTGGAAGTGAAGTCTTTTCTGTTGGAGTATTTCTTAATTTACCATTATTTTATGAGGTCTTTAATATTGAATCATAACCATATTATTCAAGAAACATCTTGATATTCGTATGAGGTCATTCTATTTTTGATTTTGTAATTATTAACTTGTTTGGATTTACTTATCAAAATTAGTTTTCTCTAATAATTATTTATTTTAGAAATTTTTTAGGCTACATTGATTTGTTACTTACCATAAGCTACTATCTACTAATATAGGTATAAAATGATCATCTAACCGCAAGCGAATGGTAAAAATTTCCACATTTGAATGTTCATAAAGAATAACAATGTTTGACTAACATAACTGTTATTATAAGTTGAACTATTATGGTGATTGTTAAAACGGTCATTGTATTTTTTTGTAAGGCGATGCCATCTGATTTAAATGTTAATTATACCATCCATTTTTAGCATTGTAATGTGGATGTTTCAAAACAACCCTTTTTGTAGATATTATATAATTTATTTTAAATACTTATATTATATAGATTAGAACCATTATAAATACCTATTATTTATGTGAACAAGCTTCAATGCATGAAATCATATATAGATACACAATTTACTAAATAGAATACATAAGTATCAATGCTTGGAGGGTTCAACATTTGCACTTGTCATAACCAAGTTTGATAACATGTATCATAAGCAAAACTATGTAATACCCCATTCTTCACTATGGAAAGTTTTGGTATTTAAAACCTCTGTGGAAGAAAAATATAAATATACCCCAATAAAAATGGAGTGTTACTGCTATATCTAATATAAAATAGATATTCCACCATCTATCTCATTCTAGATACAATATTAAGTTTCAAAACCATTCAAACACAAGAGAACGAGAGTGCACAAAATAACATAAGAGATAAGAAAATATTAGGTTTACAAGCTCATGATGGAATATCAAATAAAAAAATGAATATAAAATAAGATAGAAAGGAAAACCAAAGGGTAAAGCAATTATAACAAGGTCTCTGTAGTATCTTGTTTATATAAACTTTACATTTGATAGTCTAATTTAAAAATTAATTATTATGTGTAATTAATTATAGAATTACTTTAGGGTTGGATGTCCCATTATTATATATATAACTATATTTATTAAATTTGTGTTAATAAACTAGACATGTAGATTAATATTTAAAGGAAAGATACTAACAAAAACAACAAAAATAAAAATAATGATAATACCAATAATAATAATAATAATAATAATAGTAATAACGATAATAATGATGATGATGGCGGTGATGAAAGTAGTAGTAGTTGTGGCAGCAGTAATAGTAGTTGTATATTAATTGGGTAACATTTTTTATATTTAATAACCTTTTAAAATTAATTGATATTATTTGTTTATTTGTTAAGTTTTAGCCTAAATGTATTTCTATTATTTTATCCCAAACCCAACTCAAACCAAAGTAATTCCTACCCCTTTACTCAAAACCCAACAAACCCCTAACCCAAGCACCCTCTTTGTGCAACATCCACTTGTGTTGCCATGCACCATGTCAAACATGTCACTGCCCAAAGTTTTGTCCCATCACCCAACCCCTCAACTTGTCTTGTTTATTTACCCACGACTAAATAATTCACTACACTATACCATCTTGCTCCAGCTTGGCCACTATTTGCACTAACTCCATTAGAAATCCTTGTTCTATACTCTATTTTTTTTAGCCTTGTACTCCAGTTTTAACTGTCAATGTATGCGGCCATCTAGCCCCTTGACTTCATTCTTTTCTTGCACAAGCCCTCCCACTAGTTTTCTTCTCTTCCTAAGCATCCACTTA
The DNA here is from genome assembly GCA_030549775.1 of Tamarix chinensis. Classification (NCBI taxonomy): domain Eukaryota; kingdom Viridiplantae; phylum Streptophyta; class Magnoliopsida; order Caryophyllales; family Tamaricaceae; genus Tamarix; species Tamarix chinensis. Next base: position 54,571,005 of record CM060177.1, on the reverse strand, counting down.
TTTTCCTTATTTTTTCTTTCTACTCTTTCCTTCTTGTTGTACAACCCTATCATTCGCCAAGTCCCATCCTGGACCAACAACCTTATTTTTTTTTTACCCAACCTAGCCCTTTACATTTTCATCTTCTTCTATTAGCCATCTTGACCATTATCTATCTCCCCTTCCTCTGTTTTTGCGACATCTCAACCTTGCTCCTTTCGCTCTATTGCTAGTGTCAGCCCAAGGCCTAGGCCAACTAGGTTGGGGCCTAGGGATCCCAAAATTTATGAACATACATATATACTTGTATCCATAATTAGTGGCAAATACGTTGAAACATCAACTAATTGAGGTAGGTAACTCTTTCTCTTTTTTCTTTGATTCGATTCTATACTATAACGTAGGTGTATTTTCATTTTTCAACCCAAGGTTACTAAGTGATATATACTATTTATATGCATTTGCATGATTGTTGTTTTCCATGGCTTGGCAGTAGAAATGTCTTCTCATAGCCTAATAGTCGGTGTTTAATTCTTGAAGATGACATTATTTAATGTAATTTTTCTAAGATATTTCTTTCATTGGCTTTGGATTTGGTTTTTCTTAGGGCCCTGAAACATCTAAGTCTGGCCCTGTCCACCATATAACAATTCGAGTTCCATCACCAAGCAACCACCAACGTCCACTAATGCCTTTCCTTACCTCAATCAGCCTACTTAACTTTGTTTCATCCACTATCTTGACCCTCCCTGACTTCCTTCTTCTTTGCCTTGCTTGTCACCTTTCTCCATTAGCACCACACCAACCTCTCCATCAAGCTCCTTTACTACTCCCAACAACCAACACCATCATCCTCTTGTTTTCTTTACCTCTCAATCATTCCCATTTTCCCTACCAGACATCTCAACCTAGCCACATACTTGTGGATGAGGCCCATTTCTCAAGAAACAATAATATTCTACACCACCTCCCCAAGTACCCAGCTCTTGCCATGGTTACCTTACACGATCAAGCACACATGAGTGTTGAATGTGAGTAGCAATTCTGTGCTGCATGGTTGTGACATGCATCCACTACCCTTAGCCATAAATTTGATGATTTTTAACCTTAGTTCCTATTAAATTTCAACTAATTATTTTATCTCAGTATAGATACTAATATATGTATTTTGTGTGGGTTGTATTATTGGGTTTAGGAAATCATAATCCTACTTTAAGTGGGCTTTGAAGAGGCATTTTTGTAGTACGGAGGTAAATCCAACTACTCCATAGATGATAGAAATTTGAGTGTAAATATGATAGGTTATTTTTTGAATAAAATCATGCTAAGTTAATGTTCTCAAAAATTATATATTTTTCATAGACAATTAAATAATTAATTATTACTTTTCTATGTAAAATTTTGTGATGTATAGATTGACATATGATTCTTTATTGGAAATTAATAATCTATGAATGCCTTGGTAATATTTAAAAAAAGAGGATGTATACCTGGGTGGATGTATAAATTGTAGCAAGAAATAATACACATATCAAGGGTTATGGTTTTATTGGAATTTTTTCCTTGTCATTTTCCTCACTTACTAATGAGATTAATATTTTCATTACACTCTTAGACATATTATGATGAATAAAAGTTAGTTTTAGAGCATAATTAAGATTAGTTTTTTATGATTCTACATCGCATGTTCTTGGGGTAGAAATTTAAGTTTTTACATACCATGGTTCATATCTAAAGTTATTATGTAGAATTCGTGTGAAAATTATGATACCTTACATGATAGGGTTCTATATGTTTTATTATGTCATGTTCATGCTTGTAGCTAATATTATCTTTTTTCATAACATAAAACTTCCTTGTATGATAAATTATTTTTAATTATTATATTTTAGCCTTTTCCATGAAAAGTATCATGTAAAAATACATTTGGTAATAAAATGGATAAATATGTGGTAATTAGGATTTGGAGGGAGTTTTAGTTATTATGATAAAACTATGTCTAAAGGTGAATAATTGGACAATGTTAGCCTTAGTAGAATTTTAGGTATCACCTTAGTGTTGACTTTGACTTGGCTTGATTAGTAAACGTTAGGGTTGACTTGAATAATTAGAAATAAATGGGGGAAATGATTTATTATGGAAATGAAAAATTTATATGTAATACCCCAATTTAAGTGAAGTGTTATAAGGATTGATCTAGCTACTTATATCAACATGGTATACCATCCTTTTGGTGATTCCCTCCTAAGAATTACACAATTAAGCATGCTGGCCTTAGAGAAATTTTAGGATAGGTGACCCTCCTAGGAAGTTTCAAAAAATTTCAAAAAAATTTGTCAGGAAGTGCGTCAGGATAAAGCACGCTGAAATGACTCATGTTGATCTATAGGGCCAGCCGATCAATCCAAAAGTGCTCCAAGGTAGCCCCCGTGTGGTCATATCCACTTGGGGTGTTACAAATGGTATCAGAGTGAAACTGTGACCGTAAACTGAACTTGGATGAGTCAGTCAGCCACTTAGCTGGATAATTCTTAGGATAAACTGTATTGAGATAGTTAGTAGTTGAGACGCAACGAGGACGTTGCGTTCTTTGAGTGGGGGTGATTGTAATGCCTCAATTTAAGTGAAGTGTTATAAGGATTGATCTGGCTACTTATATCAACATGGTATACCATCCTTTTGGTGATTCCATCCTAAGAACTCCACAGTTAAGCGTGCTGGCCGTAGAGCAATTTTAAGATGGGTGACCCTCCTGGGAAGTTTCAGAAATTTTCTAAAAATTTCTCAGAAAGTGTGTGAGTGAGGATAAAGCACGCTGAAAGGACTCGTGTTGATCTATGGGCCAGCCGACCAATCCAAAAGCCCCTATGTGGTCGTATCAACTCGGGGTGTTACATTATACACTATGTGACATTTGTATTCACTCATAAAACATTAATATTTATACTGGAAAATCTAGAGTTTGGACTTGTTCACTTCTTAGGAGTAGCTGCCCTAAGGATGAGTTTAGCCCTCAATTGATTTGTCTTTGTTATCTAGTAGGGACCTATATCTACTATAATTAAATCTATATACTTCTTAGGGGTATCAATAATTAAGTATTAGGTGACCTAGGGGGAACAAAGGTATTGTCGTGCATTGTTTCTCTAGTATGATTAGGTGTATGTTAGTGTCCCTAGATTCTAAGGCATAAGGTTATCGTGTTAACTATGTGCACCTATATGACTGGGTGTACATCAGTGTCCTCAAGTTTATATTATCTCCCATCAAGTAATTTAAACAATTAAGAAGTAATTTTATTTAATGGCCTAGTTATTTTTGGATTGCTAATTTAGTAGTTCCCCATGTGCCTTACCTGTGGTCTTAAATTATATTTGGTTGGTTAATCAATACAACCCTAGTGTAGTACAATATTGGGTAAGGGTTATGATAGAAAGATTTTATGTTTTATGATTAATAAGATATTATTTAGTAGGTCATTTTTGGTATGAGACTTTGATGTCACATATGTTATCACATGTTATTTGCATCTTGTTATCACATGCACCTTTGTGTTTTAAATGTGCCTTTTTGGTTATTATTGTTTCAACCAATTTCAGCATGCTACCATTTCAGAGGCATTATGATCTACTCTATATGAGACTTTGTGATTACCCAATATGATGAAGTTGTACTAATACTATAACTTTTTAGATGATTGTGTGCATTGCATATAGTATATAAAGGATTTGAGGACCACCTTAAAATGTTTGATAGAATAAGGGAGTAAAGGTCCGTAATTTTATAAGCCTTATTTGTAATATTTTTGTTTAAGGGAAAAGTATAAGGGGAAACAAGTGTCATATCATTACATTGTCTTTTGCAATTGACTTTTCTTTAGACTCGTATATCGCTGATGTATTTTGGATATTACTATTGTATAGAGAATGCACTATCCGTAAACCTTTATTTACATATTATCTTTTCCTTGTACTATTTGTTTTGATCTAACTTGTTTTGTGTCTCAGCACTTGGCATAAGAAAGGTGGAGGAAACCATACTTATGCTAAGTGTGGTGGTAACATCTATTATTCTGTAATTATTGCTTCAATAAAAAAAATTAAGCACAAAATTTTAGGGGGTTATAATCTCAATCTCTAAGGACCTTTAAAGAGAAAGTATTTCCATAATATCTAGATCTTGAATGCTTAGCCCCAAAATAAGCATATATCCACCTACCGACCAACCATTCTACCTTCACAACATCCTCTGTTCTTGTGATTGAGTAAATGATAGATTAAATGGGCTTTTAGTAGTCTACGTACCAAGTAAGTCAAGTTACTTTATCATAAAATTTCATGGTGCACATAAGGTCATATAAGGCATATCTATCATGATGAACACATACATACATTATATGCCAATGCTACACACTATGCTCACAAGATACTCATAACTTGGTACCTTTATACACGCACATAAATATTGAGACTATAATGCATGAGAATAGACATGGAAACATGGATAGTCACACATATCATAAAAATGAAGGGTAATAGACACCAAAATGAATCATGATGAATAATATAAAACAATTTAAATAATGCATAAGAAAATTAAGCCCACTCAAGAAATTATTAGAGTTAATTTTGGTTATTATCCTAATATAATCTTGACCACATACTTTATATCCATACAAAAATTTTAATCGAGGACTTATGTTTTACATCATTGAGCTTAGCCATGATAGGATACTAATCTTAGTGGTTATCATAGTAACCAAGTGAAAGTAAATATTATTGTCTACTACTCCTCATCATAAGATAATGTAATCACAATCTAATCACATTCGTAGGCATTCTAACCCATAATTATGGCATCCCCTAAGTATATAAATGGTGTAACTATATTAGAAGAGGTACTAAACCCAACATGAGTTTCTTTACCTAAAGGCAAATCTATAATACAAAATTATCCTTTGGTTAGCTACTTGAAGAATTGAAGATATATAGGCTTAATCAAACTCTTTCCTTTAAAATGATTAGTGTCTTATTATATTATCATTATATTATATGATACACAATGTTCCATATTCCTCATCATCTAAATATAATAAACAGGTGTTTCACAATGTCCATCAATCCCCATTAAGGGTAATTAAGGCAACAACCTTTCTTACTCGACCAATTTGTGCCGAGAGGGCAAATCCATATTCATATCAACCACATATATATTTAAACCATCATTTAGTTTTTAATTATTCTCTTATTTCATTTGCATGGCAATTCCTAGTTCAAACCTAAGTCTAAGGTCAATGCCATGGTCAACTTTGCAAGAATGGCCTTAAAAAATATTTCAAATATCCCTGAGGTATCGCTGGACTGGTTCATAGGCTAGTGGATTGGATCGGGGTGCAAAATATAAACACAACAATCAGAGAAACACAACCATTCAACTGGTATCTTGCAGAACCATATCTCAAATAAATTATAAATATAATTTTTTTCTCTATCACCATTTGATTGGTGAGGTAGAACAAACAACTAGTATTACTAAGGAAGATGAATTTGAATTGAATATCTAAGAGATAATTCTCTCAAATTGAAGAAGAGGACATGAAAGATAAGAGAAATTCAACTTTAAAGGTTGAAGATTTAAAGAATACTTTGAAGATACACTAGATTGTTTGTTGGCTACATTACATGCATTTGCGTGTATGGTTTGTACAAAGGAAAATATGAGGATGGGGTTGGCTATTCGAATAGAGGAAGTAGCCAACCTAGCATTGATACAAAAAATTATGTGGATCTTCAAAGTCTAAGAGAGAATTTGAATGTTTAGAAGGAAGTGTGGTTTGATGGGTTGATTATTAAGGAAAGGAATGCAAATCATCAAGCAAGATTTATCCAAGATTTAAATAAAACTATGAATCATCAAGCACGATTCAAAAAGAATTCAAAAAGAATGTATCTTTGAATGTTTCTCCAAGAACACATTCAACGGCTCTACCTAAGATTAATCCAAGTAGTCTTAGGAAGAAATTCACTCAAAAGAGAAAGATAACCAATTATTAACTTGTTGTTTTATTTAAATATTTTGACCATTCTTCTTCACATATTATAAGTGTGTCAACATATGTATATGTATAGGTAGATATAGTTTGCTAATTATCACACTAAGATAGCCAACTAATGCACCAATGGCTAATTAGCACACTAACCTCTAATGGTAATATATTACTAGCCTATTTAATACATGAATTGAAAAAAAATATTATAACAAATTTAGCTATTTATTACATTGAAACAACTAACAAAAAGTCCTAATTTACATTTAAATGATAACTAGGTCTTCTTTCACTTGAAAGTTTCAATTCTATACATAATAACTCAATTGAATTGTAAAAACTTGTAACATAAGAAACAATCTTATGTGGTCTGACTTATTAAATCTTGTCCTATTAAATATATTCCATACCTGCAAGAATCACTTAGAATATACTTATTATAGTTATTCAAAGTTATATCATCAAAGACATATATTTTAATAAGCTCCATTATTAATAACATCAAATCCTCTTCTGCATGAGAATCTCCATAGATTCTCCTACATCATATCATATTAGAAAAAAACAAGGTAATCAAATAGGAAGTAGAGAATTTATTTTATTCAAGATTCATTTTCAAAGTGGAATATTTCAATTAGATTGCCAATCTAGGAATGGTAACGAAGTATAATAGGAAGTGGAGAATGTGATTTAACATTACTAACTTAAACAAATCTTATGCAAAGGATGGGTACCCACTCCCTTAGATTGACAACCTAGTTCATTCAATGAGTGGGAAAAAGGTTAATTTTCATGGATGCTTTCTCTAGGAACATCAAATTAAACTTACTAACACAAATAAAGGGAAAAACCACTTTTCTATACCAAATAAAGGTTTTTATTGTTATAAAGTAACGCAATTTGGATTAAAGAATGTAGTGGTAGACTTTTAGAGGTTCGTAAATGTAATTTTTAGAGATAAATTAGGGAGAAAATAAAGGCTTATATGGATGGCATGATCATGAAAATCCATAAACAGAAAACCCACATTAGAAAACTTAATTCTATTTTTCAAATTTTGAGGAGATACTGAATGAAATTAAACCCTAATAAGTGTATGATTGGAGTTAGTGCAAGAAGATTATTATTTTTCAAGATGTTACAAAGGGTTATTGATGCATTAAAGTTAATGTAATAGCTATAAAAAGAAAGAGCAATATGTAGTAGCTAAGAAGAAAGATGGTAACATAACATATATTCCTATCTTGAGGAACTAATAAGAGCTTGCCTTTTTTTAAGCCTTTGTGAGAAAAGTACAGTTTTTAATGTACGAAGAATTTTCAAAATGTATTTGATGATTTGAAGGCACACTTATCAAGAATTTTGACCCTAGTCATTCTATTGGAAGTTAAAGAACTATTCTTATATCTTACCATGTTGATGTCAACTATCTTTTCTGTTCAAGTCTAGGAAGATGTTGTTATAGTATCTTAGAGACCCATCTATTACACTAGTAAGGTGCTCATTAACAAAGAAAGCTAATATTCTAACTAGGAGAAATAGCCTATTCTCTACTAATTAATTCTAGTAAGTTGAAACCTTATTTTGATACTCATTCTATTGTGGTTTTAACTAAAATTCCTCTCATAACCATTATGCATACGCTAGAGAATTCAATAATAATGATGGTGTAGGTTACTAAGTTGAGTAGATATGATATTCAGTATAAGCTTAGACCTACAAATAAAGGTAACGCCTAAATTGACTTTATTGTTGAATTTTTGTTTGAGAATGAGCAACATCAGTCATTAAAGCTAGTTGAGTAATGGGAATGGAAAATATATGTTGATGAAGCATCTAAAAGTTTGGGCTTTAGGGATGGTGTAGTGTGAATCAATCTAAAACCCATATTTTTTTTATTATGCACTAATATTTGGCTTTTTTAAACAAATAATGAAGTATAATATGAAGCTATAGTACTTAGGCTTAGAGTAGCATATGACTTGAGGATAGAAAAGGTTGAGCTTTATAGTGACTTATCATCAATTATCGAATAATACAATGAGCAGTATGAGGTTAGAGAGCCTAGCATGGAAAAGTATTTGGGGAAGTTGATTGAAGAAACAAAATAATTTTCCTCTTCTAAAATTACCCAAATACCCTAGGCATCTAATCTAGTGGCTAATACACTAGCCAAATTAGCCTCAGCTAGTTCCTCTTCATTAGCTAGGATAGTTAGAATAAAATGTATGATAGAAAGGTTGATAGATATAAGAAGTGCCCATGAATAATAATTTTAGATTTTCGAAATATTGGCACCAAAGAATAGTTAAAGGAGATTATAGATTACTTGGAAGAAATGATCATGTTGGTGGATAAAAATAAAGACTTTAAACTAAGAAGAAAAAATTTGAAATAGTTTTTTTTTTCTAAAATAGAACTATATATAAGATCAAAAAATGATGGTACTTAAATGATTACCTCAAGTAAAAGGAAAGAGAATGTTAGAGGATGTCCATGCTTGCATATATGGTAATCATCAAGCTACTAGATTGCTTTCGGCTAAAACTCCTTGCTAGGGATATTACTAGAAGACAATGTATCAAGATGCTAAGATAATTATGTAGCGATGTCAAGCATCTTGAAAATTTAGCTTGACATAAATTGTTCTCACTTCTAAGATAAAAACCTATTGTAAGTCCATGGTCATTTTTTGTTTGAGGTATCAATATTTTTGGTCCCCTAGTGCTAGTAATATGGATTCTTAGAAATAACAAAATTAGTTATGCTAATATATCTATGTAATGTTTCATAAAATAACAAATTTAGTGATGTATGGCCTAATAAATATTTATCATTATTGTCATTAACTATTCAATGAAGTGAGTAGAGATAGAGGCTTTATCTCAAATCACTAAGAAAAAACAATAGAGTTTTTCCAGAAACATATAATATGCTGGTTTGGAGTGCCATAAAAAACTTATTGTGGAAAATGGTGGGAAATTTAATAACCAAAAATATAGACATTTAATTTTTAAATTTGGGAATTAACTATATATTTACTTTAGTGGCTCATCCACAATTGAGTTGCATTTAATTTATTTTTAAGAACATTTGTTCTATAGAAGTGGATTCCTCATTGAGGCTAGTTTAGTGTATTGTCCAAGCGAAGAATGAGAATAAAGAAATATTAAGAGCATTTCTATGCTATCAAAATGGAATAAAAGGAGGTTGGGTGGAAGAGATTCCTATAATTTGTTAGGCTATTAGATCAAAAATAAAGAACCTGACGGAAAAAACTCCTTCCAACCTAGTTTTTAGGGCAATGGTGATTATTCTAATGGAGAAAGATACTAGATCATATTGGATTAGCTACTATGATCCTAAAAAAAATAAAGAAGCCTTAATGATAGATAAGGAATTAGTGGAGGAACATAGATACATATACTAAATACAACTCAAAAATTACAATTAAGCCCATGAGTTTGAAAGTAGGAGATTAGACATCATGGAAGGCTGAATTTCAATGTAATGACCATTGAGGCAAGTTGCTAGCTAAGTGTAAAGGCCCATAGCAAATTAAGGAGTAATTTGGGCCAAAGACCTTCATATTAGCTGATAAGGATTGAAGATATATGACCAGTTCCTAGAATGAAAAAATAATTAAGGAAATATTATTTGTAAAATTGCTAGAATTTTTTAAAGTATAGCATTGTTTTATTTACACTATTATTATAAGAATAAATTTTCATCTCTCATTTATTTTATAATGGCAATGCTTTTTATAGACATAATGTCTATTAAAAATGTGCACATAACTCATTTAACAAGATGCCTTTAAGAAAGAAAAGATTGTTAGCCCTATCATAAAAGAAGCTATCAACATATTATTTTGTCATATAAGCTCTCACTGAGGCTATCGAGCAATAAAAATAGGCATACTCAATGAATAAATTTATAATAAAATGTTTTCACTCATTAATCCTAAAGTTCAACATCTAAGCGCTCTTGAAGACCATTAAGCAAGGCAAGCAAGTACACCTTGTGAATTACACTAAACCTAAGCCTCAATACATAAGCCCTCAAAGAGGCCAGAATTAAAAGTGAGCACACCTAGTGATTTGAAAGATAGACATTATTTTATTCATTATGCCTAAAAGGTACACTTGGTGAAGATGAAAGAGTGAATTTATTTTTCAGTCACTATGTCCTAGCTCTTGAGATGTACCTTTTTATCAAGATCCTAAGGCCACTAAGTTATTAGACACTCCTAGAAGCTTTTAAGCTTACCTAAGCAAAGGCTCCTATAGTGCATTCCTTAAATGAGGCATCGAGACCAATAAGTCCAAGCCGAGGGGTTTAGCTGGTCCATTTAGTTTAATTAACTACTGACGATTAGATCAGATGCTACTTTAGTTTTCTACCACCAAAATATAATAAAAATTCAAAGGGTTGGCCATGCATATCTTTTTTTTTTCTTATCACACAAATTTTGAGAAGGTAACCTTCTTATCTTAAGTATGCTTGCCTTAGTATTATTATATTATGGTTTTGGTCTTCCCAAGGTGGTATATTATTTTTAATTGACATATATACAAAAATAAAAGAAAAGTAAGATGTATAAAGAAAGGGAAAATATCATAATATATATAAGGAAGATATATAGAAGTTTTTCTAAAAAAAAGAGCTTATTTGTTAGGCTATCATAATATATGTTAAGAAGATATATTCAGATTCATTACCATTCTTAATCTCTTTGGACCTTCTCATAATGGGAATACTCTTAAATTATTCACCTTTGTAAAAATTTCCATTGGCTTTATGTAGTTGATCATGATCAATCAAGACTTTTAACTAAGCATATGCTATAGGGGCACCATAGTTGTACCATTAATATTGAAGTTGTTTCTCATAATGGGTAAATTCCTCACTTGCCAAATATTTATCCACAAATTTGGTAGCATGTCTTCGCTTGGCGTTAGTAATTACTTTACTTATATAATTGTGCATGCCTTTTTACTATACCTTAATTGTTTGCTTTTCATTAGAAATTTGTTCTTGAAAACACTTTATTTTCTTACTATTCACCAAGTTTTTATCTATGATTTCTTTGCATAATTGATAAATCTCAACATGGAGCTCAACTATTTTCTCATGGTGATGTTTATTCTCTTAATGAGTGACCCTCAATTCGTCTGAAATTTGCTGGACCTTTTTGGCATCCACAACCCATTTCTTTTTCTCAGTGATTAATTTGTTGATTATGAGTATCTCTTTATAGAGATCATCCTCCAAGAGGGTATTCTTTTCTTCTAGTAGCTCCATCTTAACCTTTGATGCTTGTTTCAATTTTTTTAAATTATCTTTAAACCTAATGACTTCATCTTATAAAACTCTACTTTAAGGATAGAACATTTTTGTTACCTCTGCCTGTAATTCAATTATTTTAGCTTGAATATATTTCTTCTTAGCTATCTAAGTTGAATCATCTTTCTGAAGATCTCTGTATTCACTCTTTATATGCTATAAGTGTCTAGTTATTCAAGAGTCATGATAAAAAAAAAATCTTCTCATGAACAAGTTGTGCATATGATAAATTTAAGTTTAGCAAGAATGAATCATTGATGTAACCACATAAATGTGATGTAAGAATGTAATAAGCACCAAAGTTAAGTTCATATGATCCCTCAACAAATTGATTGTCATCAAACCTTCAATAATAATTTTAAATTTGCAAAAAAAAGCATCATGGCCTTGGTCAACTCAAAGCTAGTGAAATAACCTAGATGAAAATTAAAGAATGAATACTCTTTATTAATGGATAAGGGTGATTGTGGCGCCCCTAAAATTTCCATACTAAAAAATTTCATTTATAAATGTTATATGAGGAAGCTAAGATAGTCAATTTTGAGGTGCAACCACCACACTTAATACCATATTGGTTTCCTCTATCATTTTATTACCAAATGCTAAGGCTAAAGTATTACATCACTTAAATTCAAGAATATAATTATAAATTAGAGTAGAAAAATAGTTAAGGAGATTAATTAACCTTTCCAATAAAACCCACTAACTATAGTTATAAAATTATCAATGAAAAGGGAAATATAAAAGGCTATAAGAAATACAAAAACGTTTGATTCAAGTTACTAGATAGAACATCAGATAGCCCTACTTTCGTAACCTAAAGGATAACCTTGAATAGAGCTTGCAATTTAACCTACAAATAGCACTACCCATTGAATAATTAGGGGCCCTAGAAATGAACCTTTCAGTACAATGGTACTGTATAACCTATTATATAAGACTAATATGCAATTTCCATGTTGAACACATTAGATGCATCACAATATTGCGTGAACATTTAATTATGTATATGTTAATTGAAATGCAATAATCATTCATATAACCACATACATCAAGATGATACACTACTAATGCTCATTCACTTGGAAATAACTATAAATTAATAATAAAATATCCAAGCGATGCTCTTTGTACTACAATTAGAAAACCAAATCATTTTCAATATTATAACAACAGACACACTTTTCTTAATCAACCCATAACTTCTCAATACATAGGTAGGCCTATACATATAACCTACATTCACATCATTATGGGTAGGCACAAAGGCTACTACCAAATCATATGTAGGAACAAAATTTTCTACCAAAGCATAGGTACAAAGGTTGCTACTGAATCACAAGTAGGCACAAAGGTTGCTACCAACTCACAAGTACACACAAATGCTACTACAAAAGTATCCCAATACTCATTTCGATTTAATTATCAAACATTACCATTTTTATTTACTCGAGGGGATATCAACGAACCTAGAAATATTAAGGTACCTCGATCATACTGGCATATAAGGGTAACATAGTGTCCTATCGATTATCAAACAAGAGATGCAAAGGTACCCTAGTTGCACTGGTATACAAAGGTACATAATACCCTACCAACAAGTAGACATAATCCATAAGTATGCATACCCCTTACTTAGGTCTATAGAGATAGATAGAGTAAGATCCAAGATATTGTTGGGGTACTAAAGCACACATAAAAAATCTAAAATAATCATTGGCTAAACCATGTCTTTAGGGTAGCAATCCCTAAAGAGCCACTATTATTGATCTTAAGGTTTTTCACTTTAAGTATTCGCATTTTATGAGCATTACCACAAAAAGCACACATTTATCACATATAGTCAACTCTTCATGCTTAACCATTTATATTTATTTCTAATATTATGAGGTAACCAATGTCATGATCATTATTAAGGTCAACATCATAAGTTAATTAAGGCTATCCTGGGCTCAAATACAAATACTTAGGCACTTTAGATCAAATTACCAAAATAGCCATGAGGCTAAAGGTACCACTTTATCATCGATTCCTATTATAAAGCCCATTTTATTTCATTAACTTGATATTAAAAGGAAAAAAACTACAATTCAATTATTAATCATGCAATTAAGTTACCTAACATGTCACATGCCCATTTTTCTCTTATATATCATTCTATATTGAAAAATGTAACATGAACTTCTAAAAAAACCAAACATATATTCTCATGCTTAATCAATAAATAATTCACATCCTACATGTTTATGAAAATAATTGTAATGGCATAACTGAAAATTACCAAAATACCCATAAACCATGCAATAGTAATAATCTTGCTGAAACATATCTAATATAGCAAAACCCCTACACTAATGCTTGATAATGAACTTCACATATCATGTATATTAATTATGATATTCATCATGGTATACTCCAAATTATTAAAATACCCCTAGACCCTAATTTACTCATAATCATGCTAGACATATGTATTTCCTAAATAACAAAACCCTTATTACTATACATGTCATCAAATATTATTCATCATGCATGTTTATTTAAATAATCATCAGAGTAATATCAAAATTACTACCATGCCCATAAACCATAAAGTTAGTGATACTCATGCTAGGACATGAGCTACTAAGATAACAAACCTCTATTCTCATACTTCACATCAAATAACACTCAACATGTATGTTTATGAGAACAATCACCATAGTACATGCAAATTAACTAATATGCCCCTATACCATATATTATTGATATTCATGCTCAACATGTGTTTCAAACACATCAAAACCCTATTCTCATACCTAGAATTAATAATGCTTATCTTGCATGTTAATTTAAAACAATCACCATAGTAAATTTAAAATTACAAAAATACCCCTAAACCATAAATTATTGATATTCATGCTCAAACTTGTGTTTTTAAGACCACAATCCTTACCTTTACTAATATTGATAAAATATTAGGCATCCTAGTTAGGGTTAAATATCATGATATGTCTAAATTACCCTTAGAACACATGGTAGTAATAATTTTGCTACAAATGTGTCTATACGTACTTCTCACAACATTTTTACATGCATATAACATAAAACACCACTTTCCAGCATTAGACCTCCTTTTAATCACTCTTTCACATATGTAACATTTTATATGTGTGACTTTTAGGAGCTAATTTATATATAAATTGGAGTTTCTATTTATAATTTTTTTAAATCTTGGATAAGATTAAAATGTTTCAATTGAAATTTGCATTTGAATCATCTAAACTATCAAGTTTCATCCTTATTGGTCAACTTTTTTGTTCTTCAAACAAAGAATAAAGGTCTTGCATTTGTGAAAGATATTCATCCTTATCTTATATTTCAGTATGGAAATGGGAATTATTGTGTAATATGTGACATTTGTGCTCACATTATACGACACTCATACTTAACGTGGAAGACCTAGATTTTTGGAAAGGCTGCTCTATAGAATTAGAAACCCTAAAGATGAGGTGTAGCCTTCATTATAGTTTTGTTCTCTAGTGTGTTGTTACACCCCATTAAGGCTGTAGTATCTATACAAGTGACCTATAGGCCCTATAAGGGGTATCGATACTTAAAGCTTAGGTGTTCTTGGTTGAAGGAAACTACATTATGTATGTGTGCTAGTATGGCCTAGTTTACCGTAGTGTCCCTAGTTTCTATAATAAGGGTATTATGTAGCCTTGGTGCACTAATATGACCAAGTCTACTTTAGTTTCCTTAGGTTTATTCTATCCCTTCAAGTAATTAAAATGATACTATTGCATAAGAATAAAAAATGGATTGTAGCAGTTTGGTATCTGCCTCTGTGCACTACTCAATTTGATGGATTAATTTAGTAGTTGCCTTAATAGCCCCAAATTTAATGTTTGGACTTGATTTGGATTTGTTGATTTGGTATTTTCCTTAGTAAACTCCCTTAGTTTTTGGAATTGATTTGGTGAGTCAATTTTTTGTTATGATTTTAATATGGATGTTGAGTACTTGAGGTGAGGTGATTATGTAAAGTATGATTAGCTAATGAGTATGATACGTTGATTTCATATATATTATCCTATGATTATCATATATTTTTATGGCATTTGTTTTGTACTATGAGCGTATTTTTAGATTTGTTGCCTGATTATGTGTAATACGGCCATTCTACCTCTTATGAGGTATTATGATTTACTTATATGAGGAAGCCATTCTGATACTATATTTGTAGATGACTATACAAATGACATGGAGTTTTTTTAGGCTTATAATAATGGAAATGATAATTGAAGCTCTAGGAAAGAAGTTCCATTATCATAATGGGCTTACGGGTCTAATTATTAGAGTAAAATAGTGTTGTACCATCAGGTGCTAGGTTTTGTTGTAGTCAACTTTCCTTTGAACTCTTATGTACCTTGGTATATTTTGATTATCTTTTTTATAAAAAGAATATTATCCATAACTTTTAACTATATATTGTCTCTTATATTCATTAGTTATTTTTTATCTAACTTGTTTTGAGCCTTAGCAATTGTTATAAGGAAGGATAAGGAACTAAACTTATGCTAAGTGTGGTGGTAGCACCTATTCTTTTTGTAATTAATGCTTTTCAAAACATAATTTTGAATTAGAAAAATGGGGTTTTGTAATTAGTTATAATAACACCCAAAATTTTTATACCTTTAAATTTTCATTAAAGATATTATGAAAGCACTTTTGATGTGTAGCGGAATGAGTAGTTTCAAAAATACACTAATTTATATAATTTTATAATGATTAAAAAACAGGATAAATTATAAATTAAGGATATGGATGAAGGATCACACAAAGTAATTCTTCAAACTAGCTTTGAAAGACTCACATAGATAACTCTCAAATAATCTCCAATGAAGAAACACACAGTAGACTTAACTAGATAATTCTATACCAACTCACATAGGAAAGGTATAAAGTGTTTATAAATTATCATTCATACAGATAAAATAATATAGAGAGAGATCTAGTTTATAAATCACACAAATAATTTAAACACATAACAAAGAAACTCACACAGGTTTCAATGAGAGAAAAATCCATTTTATAACTTAATTTAACTATCCTCCTCAAACAATGAATTTATATAGAATATTTATAGGATAATGTACACTACCTCATATAAACTCATCAATAATAATATAAATTAAATCTAAATAACATAAACACTAACTAAATCAATATTTATTTGAATAGTAATCTCCTATGATGATAATAATTAAATCCTAAAAAATCTTAAAAAGATAAGATACATCATAACATAAAAGATAAAACCTATTTAATTTCTTAATGATTAAGGAAACAAGTTAACTAACTAATATGCCAACATAATTATCAAATAAGTAAATAACAACCTAGTTAATAAATATGAAAATATAATGGCATCCATAATGCTAATTACGAAACTTCATCCATTAGAGTGTAAACATTCAGCTTGAGATACTTATTGTAAAATAGTCATAACTTTGTGTAGAAAACTCATATTTGAATTCTAAAAGATACATTGGACTCTTCATTTACTAAGTTTCCAATGATATCCATATTGTAGGGTAAATTATTATCTTCAAATTATACCCTTATTTCCTTCTATCGTGATTCATTAGTCAAGTTTTAAATCTTAGAATATTTTTGCATCATTCTCCCCTTGTAGAGAAATATTTGTCCTCAAATTTTATCTTGAATCGATCTTATTGAACCTTTGAGTTGAATCTAGAATCTTTAATCAATTGACCTCTTGGATTTTTGAAGTTATAAATATTGAAATTCACACACATGTGAGGTCATCAGGTCAGTTCCCTTATTTTTGTTATCACAAATACCATTTCCCATACATACTTAGTTTATGATAGATATAATGTCATCATTTGAATATCTAATGAATTTATTATTTTACCAATTACCATAGTTTTTTATACAGATTCATTTATGAAACTTCCAGAAAAACTCCAAGACTGGAAAGACTTAAGACCACCATAAACTAAATGGTCAAGAGCATAGAGAATCAAGAAAGCTAGAAAAAAACCCTCATGTACCTGAATTTTGAAAGTGTGCACACCCTTTAAAGGCCTCATAAGTTATCTATAAATTTCCAAGAGAAACCCTACTAAGGCATAGTGACCAATAGCAAATAAAAAATGATACCACATAGAGACAATTAGCACCCTACAAAATAACAAGGAATCCACTGTCAACTCTATTATAGATGTCATCCTAAGGCCAAATGCCTAAATCCCAATTTCATTCTTATATTTGATTGTTCTCATAAATTTCAAACATAATATTAATCACATCCCCAAAACCATCCTATGCATCAATTTCAAAAGGAATTTAATATTTACTAAAACACTATTTATATTCAATGGAATTTTATAAATATGCCAAGAATCTTATATTTAAAAATCAAATATTATTTATTATTAAATAATATTTATCAAAAAATATGTTAAAAAAATATTTATAAAGACACTATTCAACATAAAACCACTTTTAACCTAAATATATAGAAACATTTATAACCATCCCAAAATATCTCATCAAATATAAAAATTTTATATAAATATACTTTTGTCCTCAAAATGCTTAAAACCTCAAAAATTCAATTAAAATAGTAAACACTCTTCAAAAATACTAAAAAATGCCTAATCAGTAATTAGAATAATGGACATCTGAAATTCAATTAATAATGTAAATTATAGGTAAAAACTATTATAGCCCTAAAACCCTGAAACCCTAAAGCCAAAGCATGAACAAGGCCATAACTTTTAGTAAATCCTCAAGCTATGCCTATTATTCATTGAATATGTTATGAACGTGTTAAAACATCCCTTGATCTTAGTAAAGTAGAAACACATAAGTAGATTGACTAAAGTGCCCCTTTCATACTAAATTTTATCAAATCATAAGTTTAATTATACAAATGAAAAGTAATAGTTTAAATATATTAAATAATACCTAAAAAACACAAAATTAAATGGAATCATCATAAGTTCATAAAAAATACCGTATTTTGTATTTCTGGCCTGAGGCCTAAAATACCATTTAAAGGCACCAAAACATCTTCTAAATTATACATATCTTAAACATTGTCAAATTAAAGTATTATCTACCTAAACAAAATACATTAATAACCTCAAGGTAGTTCTCATTAATTATTAAAATCAATACATAAGAGTAGCTCCCAAATCATCTTATAAAACTAAAAACCTTAAAATAGCCATTTTTGTTAATTTCACTTTCATAGCATAAGGAAGCATGTTAACTCACCAATTTCTTTATACTCTTAGTATAATTTACTTTAACAAGGTCATATGATACGATATCAATCAATATTTTCCCCAAGATCAGACCTTCTCCCTTCTTCAAAACCATATACACAAAAACATCAAAATCAATCATTAACACTTATAAGATACAAAACAAATCAAAATAAAGTAAGATCGTGTGTGTGTGTGTGTGTGTGTAAAGTCTTAATACTCCTCAGAATAAGGTTCTAAAATTAAGGAGAAGAGTAGAAGTATTCCCCTTCTAATTCTTAAACCCTTAACCTAGAACTGCTTAATAAAATAATAAATAGTTAAAATTCAAGATTAAAGAAGAATATCAAGAAAAGAATCAAGAACTATGGCTACTCAAGGGACCAAAATTTGGGTGTTGTGTCAAGGTTAGAAGGGTTTTTAGCTAACCTTAGATATTTATAATGATATTTTGTATTAAGTTAAGAAAAATGAATAAAATAAAGGGTAAATGGGATTATGCAAATTTGATAGCCTCAAGGGACCAAACGAGATGTCAAAATTCATGTTATTTATTTTAAGAAGGATAAGATCAAATTTTAGTAGGTAAGATAGATTTTGGTAGTTGAAAGGTAAGTTTTATTAGCTAATTATGCTCAAAATTGACAAAAGTTATCAAAACATTATTTAAAAAAATTAAACCACTTTTAATAATTTATATCTCAAATATACTAAATTATAAGTATCTCCAATGTTTTATAAGTTTTCATTGACTAAAATAATTGCTTCGGAGCTTAACTCACAAATGAGGGTGAAAAGGTAAATCAATATTGATATTTACTATAAGTCCCTATTTAAAATTTTGAAAAAGCTTAGTAGGATCATAAAAGGAAAATAAATTTAAATCTGATCATGTTATAATGATTTGGGATATGGTTGATGGCCAAAAGTGCAATGCAGCATCTTTTTGTGAAATAGTTGAACGACAAATTATGACATTTGTTAATTTTTAATTTTGATTCAAAACCATTATTAAATTTTAAGAAAAGTTGGATTTGAATAAGCTATGAAATTTTTATAACTTGGTTATAGGGGGATTGATTGACTGGTTTCATGAACTGATCAATTAGTTCATCATTACCGCTAAACGATAATGCTCAACCAAATTGATCAACTGGTGAGAAAATCAATCAACTTTTCTATAGGATAGTCGACTAGTAGAATAAATTAATTGATTGGTTTATCAAGTTGTGTTCATTTTAAAATGATATTTTTTCAGAAAAATTTCTTACACCAAAATGGAACTTGGATAACACCCTTCTAAATTGTTCTTAAAGATTCTTAGCCCTTCATATGATGCTTTTAACTAAAATTCTACCTCAACTAATATGAGAAGTTGATTAGGACAGTGGAGGGGAAAGATGATCTCATCCTTGTCTTCTGAAAACTTCTAAATTGTTGCTATGATTTAAGGCCTAATTCTACTTATTTGGGATATTCCTCCTACGTTGAGTCTCCATCTCCCTTCTCCTATTTTGCATTTTTGGGCTAAATCGACATGCACCTCTCTAGAAACACCATTTTATCTCTAGTAGAGAGGTCGGGCAATCTTGAATGAAATATGAAATTTAACTAGAATCAAATGGTAGGAAATAGGATTTTTGATGTATAATGGACCACACTCAATTATATAGATTTGTTAGCTATAAATAACTTTAATCATCACTTCCATTCACCTTTTTTTAGCCACTAAGTTAGTCTAACCTCATTTCACCGTGTATAAGCTTGAGGTTTAATTGAAATCCTTTTACTCTTCAGATCCTTTCTCTAGCTCCTTCTTATTTATCTTTAAGTAGGGGAGGTTAGATAGAGAAGATAGTTGAGAAACACTTCTCAGTAGAAAATCCACTCTATTTTTGTTAACTTAGCTAACCATTTTCTCCTTCTACTTTCAACCGACGATTTACAAAAAATATGTGTTGAGATTTTCAAGGTTGAGGTTTTTTATAGGTTGAGTTTTTTTATTGTTGGAAAGTTTTGCCTGCATCAAGTATATCATTCTTACTTCTTAAATATGAATTAGTTAATATTGTATGTTATGAAGCCTTTAAAGTTCTAATTCTATATGTTGGTATGAGTATGTGGTTTTCATATTTGGTATTGGATGATTAAACTACAAAAATTGAGATTAATGCATGAATTTTTGGGAAAAACATGTTATGATGATTAATTGTGAAATATGCAATTGTTGTAAGCTAAAAATGTTCCAGTGTGATGTTAGTCCATGTTTCAGTTATGTATGGTAGAAGTGCAGCTGATTCAATTGATTTAAAAGAACTTTGGGTTTGGTAGAGCCAAAATAATTAACTGGTCGACCCAAATCAATCTACTAGTTGGTATAACCAATTGACTGGTTAGGCCGAAAAAAGCTAATTAGTGTGATCTTGATTTCTTCGTTTGGAGATACTTTTAGATTAGGCCTAGCATGATGTATGACTATTTAATGGGAAAAATACATCTGTTAACGGGGATTAACAATCGATGGATAAATAAATTGAATCTTTACTCATGAGAAGTTTAATGATCATTCTAAAAGTCTTTATGGTAAAACATAAGTAAATATTGGATAGCTCATAGAGGGAAATGAAATCTAGAAATTTGTCTTAAGTGGATTAAGCCCTTAGAATTAGTGATGGTTGAATGAACATTAATGAAAAATCCACACATAGTTGGAATAGTAAGGGTTAATATGAAATGAGCATATGGATGTTGTGTTTGCACATTATGTGGGCATTCTGTGATCAAAAATCCTTGAAAATTTCACACTAATCACTTAAAGTAAAAGATGATCGAGCTATATATGGGTCTGGGCCTTGTGGGCCTTGTGTGATTGCAAATCTTTGAAAATAATACCCAACCCTTATGTGTGTGGGTTGAGGCCCACTTCCCTATACCATCTAAGTCAACTCACTATCGCCCTCTAGGGTTTTCCTCCTGGAAACCCTAATTTAGCCTATATGGCCCAACCTTCCTCTATCACACACAATTCATGCTCGTTTAGCCCCAACTCATCTCCTCACTTAGATTCAACCCCAAGAATTCCACATCACTTCTTATTTTTTACATGTGACCATGAAATCCTAGTTGGCAACCCAAAACCCTATAACTATTTTCTCATATGTCATCTCTCTATTACTCACCTACCATCCCTTCTTCCATATGACACCCATACTCACCTTCCATGTGATATCCTTCCACTCTTACCCCATATTCAAATCCTCTCCATTATCATTCCCATCCACTATCTCCTCTACTTATGGTTTTTCCTCCCAAACACTAGCCAACTTCCCCATGCAGCTTATACTAACCTACATACCATTTTTCACCTATGGACTCCAATCACCCCAATAACTCTTCTGCTACCTTACTTAGAACTCAAGGTAACTTTTCCCATGTATGGATCCTCCCCATGAAAATATTATCCATCCCATGAAAACCCTAGACTTTCCCATGCGACATTCACTTCACTCTCTTATTTTGTCCATATTTTCCTTTAATTTGTCCCCTCATAGGTTATGAGATAATTAGGACATTCTCACTTCCCTTTAGTCAAATCATTTCCCCCTTTTCCTTTTTCATCCTTTCACCCCATACCATATCATTAAAGCATCCTAGCATGAATTTCCTCGAGGGCCACATCACATAACACCACAATCACAGCATACATATCATTCTACACATGCCATAAGGAGAACATATAAATGTACCTTAACTCTGTATTGCACTACAAGTAAGTGGTTATAATCACATAAGGTACACAAACATAACATAAGATAACACATGGCATACAAAGCACATAACACACATAATAGGCCTTAACTCCTTTAGTTCAACAAGTGTTATCTAGTAGAATGCCTTTGTGACTGGCTCAGCTCTTGGCACCAGCTCAATCTTAAATTCAATCTCTTGAATTGGGGGCATACCTGTTATTTCCTCCAAAAATACATCCAGAAACTCCCTGAATACCAGGATGCTATCTAGTGCTACCAAGTCTTTGTTCAGCTCCTACACACTACACAAGTATAGGGGGTACCCTTTCTAGACTAAAGTGTAGAGGGTAACTACCAATACCACCTTAGTAGTGGGATTAGGCTGGGTCCTTCTATACGAAACCCTAGTTCCCTTTAAAACTCACAAAATCACATGATCCTATGCACTTTCAATCATAGTCTGATACCTCCCTAGCATGTCCATACCTAGAATCACATTGAAGTCCTTTAAGTCCATCCTAACAAGGTATATTAAGAATGACTAAGGCCACATCTGAGAATAACTGATTAAATTCCATCCTATCACCTGATAGGAGCATTAAAGAAAATGATATGCTAGTAGAGGGTGACAACATAACCTTAGCAGTGAATGTAGATGATACAAAAGATAAGTTTGAACCCAAATCAAATAGGACATACACTGGTAGAGAGTAAATGTTAAACGTACCCATGACAATGTCTAGCTGATGGTTAGCCTCTACTTGACTGATCATGTTTAGGCATCCACCTAATTATCCTTCTCTCAGGGAAAAGGGTCTAGGTCCCTAAGGCCTCCTCTTAGCCTCCCGAACTAGGGACCTAGCTAGAGCATATGCTCGTTGGTGGAACTACAGGGGTGTAGTCTAGAGGTTCTACTGGTATGCCTACTACTGGGGGATCAAGGCGCCCCTCTGATAATACTACTGAGTCTGATACTACTAGGCATACGGTGATCTCAGGCACTCAAAGGATCTATGGCCCAACTTTCTATAGTTTAGTTAGGTCACTAGTCTGCCTCCATAATCTCTATTCCGGTGACTCTGGCCACACCGACTACATGAGGATCCCCTCCAGGATCCCTGACCATTTCTATGATCCCTCGGTGGGTGTCTCATAAGTCTTCCTATCTACGGCTGCGTCTTTCTCCCAGAACTCTAGCCTGAGGGTTTCCTCTTTTTGAGGATGGTGGCTTGCTCCTGGACTAAGGTGGTGGCAATGCAGGCGTGCTCATACAAGGTGGCCTGGTTGGTGAACGCCGCTACACCAATCATTCGAGGGATGCTAAAGTTCAGCCCCTCCTTAAACTAGAACACCATCGTGGACTCTTGGCAACAATCCCTAAGGTAAATTGGAGTAGCTCGATGAAGCGAGCATGGTACTGGCGGAAATTCATCGTGCCATGGGTAAGCTGTATAAACACTTGGAGCTTGTCCCTATGTAGGATCTCGGGATACAATCTAGAGGAGAGGATAATCTTAAATGCCTCCCAAGTCACTAAAGGACCGTCTCGAGCATGATACTCCACCCACCAGGTGTTTTCTATGCCTCTTAGAAAGAAGGTAACTATATTGAGTTGTCGGGCTAAAGGACAGTCCATTATCTTAAAGGTGAGATCCATGTCCTGGATCCACTCTTCGAGGACCACTAGGCCCTCCTAGCCAGAGTGGGTTGGACTATGATGTCTAATGACCCTCCAAAGCTAGTCCTCACTAGCGCCCTTAGAGTAATGGGATGCGGGTTTGGAACCAAGGGCTGGCGCTCAACAAACTCCATGAATGCCTTAAAGGCCTCGTCCAAGCATCCAACTCAACCGTTCATCATGAAGAGAAGTTGCAATAGAAAAGGGGCATTAGAAGTAAACCTATTGGTTTGATGCAAATTATTTCATACAATTTCTCTTTTCTGGAAAATCCCTAGTCTACCCTTTCATTCCTCACTATGGCCCGAAATCAGAATTCTTAAAATGAAAAGACCTTTTTGGGTTCAAAAACACTTCAAAGTCTGGAAAACTTTGTAAATCAAAATTTTCTTTAAAAACATGCATGGTTACTACAACCAACGCTCTAATATCAACTTGTAACACCCCCAAAAATCACAGTTAAATTTTTTTGTTTAATTAAACAAATATTAGAACGAGGACAGCTACCACTGTGATTAGTACAAGCTAGTCCCCAGCTAGTCTCGCACCAACAATAAAGCTAAGGAAATTTTTTTATAAGACATTAGACACACTTAAAATAGAGATTTAAGAAAATTAAAATGTGCATAACAAGAGAATCGAAGTGCGTGATAAAAGTTATTAAAACCCAAATAGGGCATATAGTCAAAGTTCCCAAAGGGATAAAAGGTATAATATAATAAAACGAAACCAAAATAACATGAAAACATAAGTAAACAAAGATAAAAATAGCGTCTGGTCTACATCTCTCTAGGGCCCCCATGCTAAGTCCAATGGTCAACTCTCAGCCCCGCCCGATGCCTCATAAGTATCATAGGCATCGAAAATGGCTTCTCTTACCTACACAAACTCAACAGGCCCCTCTACTTATGGGAATGAATAGCACCTATGAAACGGGTGGTCAGTACGCTACATACTGAGCAATGTAACCATGCATCTAAATCCATACACAAAAAAACATATAATATAAGCAAGATCATATAGATATAATATACAAGCAATTTAAATGGTAGAGGTCGTGGTATAGTCCTGTTAAACTTAATCATTAGATCTCTAATCAATATACTAATTTCAAACCATGCTCTTTATAAGTCTATGCGAGTACGAGAACCCTATTATGATAGCCGGTGGATCATAAATATATAGGGTAGAATGCTCCTGACCACTATTAGTTGCCCGTAGATCGGTCTCTAAGGCAACGTGCTCCTAGCCACTATTATGCAGGTGGATCAGTCTAACCCTGACTCTCATAGTATTTCACTGTAAGTAATTAGTATCTTTTCCATATCTTATCATAACTCAAGGTTTGGTTCATTAAGCTTAAGATCCAACGGTGGATCAGAACATATAGGGTTGAACGCTCCTAACCACAATTATTTAATGGTGGATCGGTCTCTAGGGCACCCTAGCATCTGGCCACTATCATGTCGGCGGATTTGTCTAGGCCAGGCTCAATAATCTTTTGCTTTAAATTATTAGTCTCTTATCTTTGTCTTATTCAACATATGTTTTCACCCTATATGTACATGTTCTTCAGACTACCTGCTCACATAGTCCGTCTACTTGAATTCTCCTAAGAGGGGCCCGTTCCATATCTTGGAACTTCTATGCCTCGTAACACATCCATACATCCTTTTCCTCTTCTCCTTATTTACCGCAAATACCTAATTTCGATGTGTGTAAGTTAAGGCCCACTTCCCCACACCATCTAAGTCAACTCACTATCACTCTCTAGGATTTCCCTTCGAAAAACCCTAATTTAGCCTATATGGCCCAACCTTCCTCCATCCCACACAACTCATGCTCCTTTACCCCCAACGCATCACCTCATTTAGATTCAACCCCAAGCATTCCACCTTACTTCCCATTTTGCACATGCGACCACGAAACCCTAGTTGGCCACCCAAAACCCTAGCACCTCTCTTTTCTCATATGTCATATCTCTATTACTCACCTACCATCCCCTCTTCCATATGACACCCACACTTATGCTCCAGGTGATATCCTTCCACTATTACCCCATATTCCAATCCTCTCCATTATTTTTCCCAACAAAAATCTCCTCCACTTAGGGTTTTTCCTCCCAAACCCTAGCCAAGTTCCTTATGCACCCTTATACTAACCTACACATTATTTTTCACCCATGGACTCTAATCACCTCTTTACTCAAACCTCAAGGTAAATTTTCCCATGTAAGGATTCTCTATATGCAAACACCATCCATCCCATGAAAAACTAGACTTCCCTATGCAAGATTTACTTCACTCTCTCAGTTTGTCCATATTTTCCTTTTATTTGTCCCCTCATAGTTCATAAGATAATTAGGTCATTCTCACTTCCCTTTAGTCAACTCATTTCCCCAATTTTCCCTTATCATCCTTTCACCCCATACCATATCATTAAAGCATCCTAGCATACATGTCCTAGAGGGCCACATCACATAACACCACAATCACAACATACATATCATTCTACGCATGCCATAAGGAGAACATATAAATGTACCTTAAATCCGTGTTGTGCTACAAGTAAGTGGTTATAATCGTATAAGGTACACAAACATAACATATGAAATACAAAGCACATAACACACAAAATAGGCCTTAACTACATCCTTACCGAATAAGACACCGGGTTTGGAGTACTCTCCTATACCTCCTTAAGGTTTTGACTTGGTACACCTATAAGAGGAAAATAGTAGGGTTAACTTCCCTCTTATCAACATTATCATCATTTCCTACTTTACCTTTATCATAACCTAGTATTAGGGTTATTAACCATAATATTAGCTTTATTAGTAAAAACAGGGGTATTATTCTTAAAATGGTTAATCGTGCTATTATTAGTCAAAATTGGGTTCAGTAGTTATTTGGGTTCATTTTAAGGTATAATTAGCAATATTGACAATACCGAAGATAATAACTTTAATATTAACAATAATAATAATAACAATAATAATAATAATAATAATAAGAGTTTGAATAATCATAATAATAATAATAGTAATAATAGTGCTAAAGTTAATAATAATAATAATAATAATAGTGATAATGATGATACCAATAATAATAATGATAATAATGATAGTAATACCTATAAAATAAAATAACAATTATACTAATTATACTTAAAGGTTAGGGAGGTTAGGGCACAACTTAGTGGTGGCGGTGGTTGTGAAGGATGCGGGGGTTGGAGAGGTGGCTTTTTAGGGTAGAAGAGAGAGATTTATATGATGGTTGTCACGGTGGTGGATTCTCTTGGTTAAGAGGGTTGGAATGGTGGTGGTGGAACAACAAAGGTGGCGGCATAGGTGGTGGTTGTTGCGGTGGCAGAAGGTGGTGGAGAAGGAGGAACGATGAAAGAGAGAGATGCAAGGATAAAGGAAGTCAGGGGAGGTGGGGAAAGCCTTGATGAGTGGTTTGGATGGCAGGAGAGGTAGTGGTTGTGGCAGACATGGTGGCGCACGGCGGCGAGAGGGCCGACGATGGGTGCAAAGTGGCAGATCGTGAAGCCAACTTTACATGATTGAGGTGGGTTTTGTAGGAGGAACATGGGTTGGTGAGTGGTATGGCTCAATGGAGGGTAATTTAGGGAGGATTTTGGGAGGTGTTTCAGGTAGTGGCACTTGGAAAGGGTGGCGACAACGGTGTCTAAAGTAGTGATGGCACCTGGAGGGCTAAAAGTTCTAGACGGGGGAAAGAGGGGTGAATGAGGAACCGTTAGGGTATTTATATGCCATTAGAGGAAGGATAAGAAAAAGAGAGAAGAGGAAAAGGAGGCAGGTGTGGCAGGGCTTGCTGACAGGCATTGGCAAGCTAGTATAAGCCTACAACTCTACAAGTTTAGTTTAGTCGGGGAGGAGAAAAAGAAAAGGGAGAGAGGCATGTGTGAGGATAGGTACATGTAGGTTAGGGCTAGAATTGGTAAGGAAAGGGACAAGGAAGAGAAGGGAGGTGACAAGCTGGCAGTACAGTAGTTGGCTGGTCAGCGATGTAGTGTTGCGGGTCGCCTGCAACGCATAGGAGGGGATGAAGAATAAGAAGGAGGGGGTCGATCGAGCGTTTAGGGGGAAAGAAAAGGAAGAAAAAAGAAGAAAACCAAGTCGGTGAGGCAGAGAGGAAAAAAGAAAGGCAAGTTGGGATGCTAGGGGGAGAGAAGAGTGAGAGGAGGGTTGGGCCGCAAGGGGCTTAGGCCCAAACTGGGAAGAAAAGGGAAACAAATAGAAGGAGGAAGGAGGAAAAGAGAAAGGAAAAAGGTAAAATAGGTAGGTTGGGGTTTTTAGAATATTTTTGTGTTTTTCAATATTTCCAAATAATAAAAATTAGTAAAATAATAATTAAATTCCTTTTTATGTTAATTTATGATATTTGGGGTAGTTTTTCCTAAATTCTATTTTAATTAGCAAAATATCCTAATATTCCCTAATTAAATTCCTTATTATTTTCCTATTGATTTTTCCTTAAGTATTCCCCTTATTTTAATTAAAATTTTATTTAATTAATTTCCCTAATAAATCCCTATTTTAACATAATTTTCTAAAATAGGGTTTTGGGATATTTCAGTAAGGTCCTTCTATACCTAATGTGATGATTATAGAACGTGGATTTCTTTTGTATGAAGTATGCATGGAATCGTTCATATGAATCTTGTGTGTTGGTAGCTCTATTGAGGTGGTAACTTGGCTTACTTGGTATAAAACATACTAACTTGCCTCTTTCCTCAGTCACCTACACATTCCCATGATCAGAGGGACATGTGCAAGTTTTCAAAGAGGGTGGGTAGTTAGCCGATCTCATGTGGGATATGGATTGACAACATGGAGATCCTTGATCAACTAGAGTTAGGGTTTCACTACATTTTATTTTTCTTTAATTTCAACCGCGTATTCTGGTTTCAATTTTCTTTCTCGGATATTTAGAAATTTTGGACCACTAAGTTCTTCTACTTGGAAGATTTTCCTACGTATATCATCTAATGAGTTTTTGCGCACTCTGCTATTAGTTCTTTAGTTTTCGTTTTGGTTTTTCAGCCTTGTGTCTAGCATCAGATGGGCGCATGGTGGCCTATCCTATATTTAGTACATCATTAATACCCCATTTTTTCTAATTTTTTAATTACTTTCTACTTCTGCAAGTTACAAAATGAAATTTTGAGTAGTGAAAAATAGGGGTGTTACAAGTTGGTAACAAAGCATTATTTTTAAGTTTTATTTATTCTTGAAGTTTCTAACTTACAAAACATATTGGTATCAGGGATTTTTTTGAAACTTTTTTATTCTTAAGTGACTTTCCCATACCCTTCATGTATTTAATTGAAATTAAATATTTTCCAAACCCAGCATATATGTGAGCGAGAGTGAGCTGGGGTAATGTATTATAGATAGCTTTCTAAATGATTTGTGATGTTAGTCATAGAGATAAGTGACGAATTTATTCTAATTACTCTTAGCCTTTAGTGATTGATGACCTCTAATTACTATTACAAGTGCATCGATGCATTCATGGACACCTTGAGAGCCTACCTAGAAGGCTAAATTCAAGCACCACAAGTACTACTAGTGCCAAAAACCACACTAGTTCTAGAATATTAGCTTAGGAGGGCTAGGCATCATCACTCATTGATCTTCAAGGGTTAGGAAGACCCTAAAATTATGAAGAGGGTTGATGTGGCAATATACTATATGTTTTTTCCTATAAACAAGAGGGTTGATGTGGCAATATATATACTATCTAAGAGGAAGAGTAGACACCTAGTATAAGAAAATCCAACTAGGGGCAAAGAGCCTTTGAGTTGGGGACCATTACTTGTGGTGCTTCATGCCCATTTCTCTACCACTCATCTCCATATGAAGAAGTAAGATAAGTTCAAGTCCCTTTGGTAGGGAGGCATAACCATAAAGGAGTACTCTAGTTTTCTCTAAAGATGGGGCCCAATGAGATGATGTAATTTCATCGTTTCAAGATCAGCCTAGGAATTAGATACCAAAAACTACAAATGAGATTTACTCCACCAGACATGGTGGGAATATATGCATAAGATTTAGAAGAATCCCAATTCATCCAAGCTTAAAGTGCCTATAAAGGTGGCATAAAGATATTTGAGGGCCATCAACATCCCAAATACAAGAAGAAATCCTATTCTGAGGGAAGCATGATGCCTAAGTATGATAGGAATATGGGGTTAGTAACCCGAGTTGGTTGTTAGTCTGAGGAACATTTCAAGGAAAGATATTACTAGTATAAGCGTCACAAAGCACACCATTAGGGAGTAAATTATGGAGGCAATAAGGTAAATTTTTATGGTTGAGGCATGGTGGGACACAAAGCCTATGAGTGTCATGTTAGAGAAGATAGTGTTTAGAGAGGTGAGACATGAGCTCATAGTACCAAATACATATAGTAGTAGTAGTCGTAGATTTTGATGTTTCCTCCTTCACTAACTAGTGACGCTAGTCGAGCTAATTAGTCTTGAGGATAGAAGCCTCGCAACTTTCCTTAAGGTAGGGATTATCCATTAGTGTAAGAGTTCCTCTAGGAGGACATTTGAATGTGATTAGCCAGTCAAATGTAGAGAGTCAAAAGAGTGTGGTGACTGGTATGCTTACTTTCTCTACCTTTCCGGCATCTGTATTGTTTTACTTTGGTGCATCATACTATTTTGTGTCATCCACATTCGTAGCTAGAGCTACTTTATTTCATTCTAGTATCATTTCAACTTGCGTTATGTTTCCCTTGGGAGATAGGATGGAATGTTCTACATTCTATTAAAGGGTGAACTTGATGGTTGGGGAGATAGAATTACCATTAGATCTCTTGGAGCTTGATTTGCATGAAATTGATGAAATTTTGAGAATAGATATATTAAGGAATTACCAAGGATTGATAAATTGCATGCAAGAATGTGTGGTTCTACAATGATCGAAGAGTGTTAGGATCTCATATCGAAGGGTGGTTACCCCTCTTTAAAGATCGTGTTGAAAATCATGATGAGTAACCTTATGCAAAACTCCTATCCACTCTTCTTGCGTAATGTTCACAATAATAAAGTAGATGAGATGCCATTGGAGCATATTACAGTGATCCCAAGTATCCTGATGTATTCCTGATGCACTGTCGTATGCACAACAAATTTAACAAATAAATCCTAATCCCCAAATACGTAGTATATGGCAAGAAGGAGTCGAACCCACAAGGAATGACGTTTTAATCACTAATTTTGCTATTGATGTTATAAACCCGTTTGTACAATTTCATTGATTCCTAACTAAATTCAATTATACTAAAGCTTTAACCACGACTTTACAATTAGGGGAGGATTGAATTGATGATGGAATTAAAATGTCATACATTCACATAAAAGAATGATTCTAAATAGTTTAATGTTGACTTAAGAAATTCAGAATAATAATTTCTATACTTCCTCTCGACCTTAATAAATTGAATATGCTCTCAATTTATTTTTGCATCCAATTAATAACCTAGGTTACGAACACTAGATTCAATTAATGGTAGCATTATGAACGGGAAGTAGCCAACTACAATCATAATCACAAAAGCTCGGATCATGCAATTGCACGAATTAATGGTCTGTTTGGTACTATAGACAAATTAATTAACAATTACGGATTAATTTCATTGTCTTAGCAAAGACTAAATTCTAAACCAAATAGGTGATCAATCTAATCAGTTCAAGAATCTTAATCTATGATATGGAATCATTCAATTCAGACCATTAATTAAATTAAACATCATGTAGAATCAAACATTTAAATTATGAAATGATAAGTAAGTTATGATTCCATCTTCAATTCATCCTACCCAGTTCTACTTACTCAAATTTCTGCATATTCACAATTCATACAATTATACAGAAATATTAAAAATTAATGACAATAACACATTCACAAATTCTATTATTTCAACAATTAGATAACAATGAAAGGATCACAAGTAAAATTGCATAAAAACTACTTAAATTCTGCAAAATGGAAATACAGAAATTAACAAAGGAATAGAGAAACTTATCAATTGAAGTGTAGAATGTCAAATCATCAATAGAATTCAAGAAGATCAAAGATTGGAATTGTGCATTACATGTATGTTCTAAAGGAATAAAGGAAGAAAAATACATTCGATCCCCCTCTCTCGATATCCCGAACTCTGTTTTATATCCCCTTTTTATCAGAAACAAGTTGCGTGGCAGTTATACATTTTTAACTGAAAACACGGTCCGTGTTTATGAAACACGGGACCCCGTGTTTTCTTCCAACCGTTCTGCTGACAAAGCTTTACCGACCGCCATTCGGGACTAATAACACGGTCCGTGTTATGGAAACACGGGACCCCCGTGTTTTCTTCTCTTCCACTCAATTCCTTTGAAAGTTTGAGCTTCACTTCTCTTGATATATTTGTTCCTTTTCCAACTTTGCTCTCCTTGATTCGTCATTTCTTGATGTGTTTTCTACTTGATTTCTTCTTCTCATTGCTTTCTCCTTGAATTTCTTCAATTCTTTTCTTTCCTGTAACACTTATTCAAAGGAGGAAAACTCGACGAAAAGATTAAATCTAGTAGAATTTATGAGGGATAAATGATATTTTTAGACATGAAAATAATCAATAAATCTCATCTATCAAATACCCCCATACTTGAATTATTGCTTGTCCTCAAGCAATATCATAACATGCAATGAATACATCAAGAAACCTAAGAGAAACAGATCATGGAATACAAGATTTATTAGATTGGAATTATTCATGTACGAAGTTTAACTCGGACTGGGACTGAAAAATACTTGTAAATCATGAAATATCACTGATAGAAATATTTTTGGATCATATCTTAAATCACCTTAAAAACAGTCTTATCAAATGCTCAAACGGTTTAAGAACGAAAATTATAATAATTAGTATCTCATCATGCAAATTAGATCAAGACTAATGAAATTCAATTTGGTAAATTCTTACTTTCGGAATGTGGGAACGCTCACTCTTTAGTGTAAAGGGTAAGATGTGTTTACTCTCAAATTCTCTCCAAATGATAATGATCACCCATATGTTTGCCATTATTCTCAATTCGCCACCACTAAAAGAACTAAATTATATAAGAATCAAAAGGTCTTAAATTTGGTTGTAATGGGGCTAGGGTTCTAAGGTGGGATGGAATTTTGGTATTGTAGCTAGACTCTACCAACTAGAGGAGCAGAAAATTTTTTTTATTTTTTTTTATTTTTTATTTTTTATTTTTTTTTTATTTTTTTTGAAACCCTTCCATTCAACCAAACAACATCAAAAGACATGAAATTTTATTCTTTTTTTTTTTATTTTTTTTTAATTTTTTTTTTATTTTTATTTTTTTTACATATCCACACCCCCATACTTAGATTTCACCTTATTAACAAAATAAAAGTTATCCTTGAAAATATTTTTGCTCCACTAGTCGTAGAGTAAGGAAGGGAAAAACATATGGAGATTAGTTGTTAATAAAGTTTAAATCAATAAAAACAGGTCAATAGGCTCAAAGGGGTATGCAATGGATAACAATTTTTCAAGGTAGGTTATTTGGCCTTGTAGCTAACAAAGAAAGAAGAGTGCCTTTATCATTTTCAAATATTCTAAAGTTCTATGCAGTCTTGAAGAGACTAATGGCAAATTCTAGTTTCACATATCATTGGAGAATCCACACAAAAGAGAAATATAATTTTGGATAAGCAATGTATCCAAAGATTAGGCCCAAACGCTCACCATGTTATAATCACCAATTTGAATTTCATTGTATCTCATTCTTAGTCAATGCATGATTTGATCTCTAATCATTCTAACTTTCTTTCCTTCACTATTATCACATCTTCAATTTCTATCTTTAAGGTGTCAAAAGATGTTGATCAAAACATACAATAAGTATATAAAATTATCCGTTTTGAAAATAATTCAGTCCCATACTTTGTTTTACTTCGTATATGGATTACTCAAATCTAATACTTAATTAACTAACTACCACATAACAAACATAAATAACAGTTACTAACTATTTCAACGAAAAAGTAATCACAAGCCTACAATACGAATACACCAATGCACCCCCCTTACTTAATGTGTTCATTGTCCCTAATGAACAAATGCAAGAGAGAAAAAAAATGAAGAATTGAATTCAAGAGGGAGGTGGAGGAGGATCTCGGCTCCCGAGATGGAAATCATAGAGAGTCTTCATCATCTCCATCATTTGATTTTGGTTAGCGCGAATGGAATCCAATTGGGAATACACCTGATTTTGAAATTGGAGATGCCATTCGGGAACAAAAGTGGAGGAGGAGGAAGAGCTGGCTTGGGATCGGGGTGGTGGTGGTGGTGGATGAGCACCATGAGGTAGAATAGGATGTTCAATTGCTAATGGGGTAGGGTTATCTTCATCTTCATTTGGTTGCCAATTCAAAGGATTTAAAGGATCAGTTTTGGAAGGGTTAGGAAGTGGAAAGAAAACACGCCCCTGATAAGAAAGGTACCACGCATTATTCCTACGCTCAATAAGATGCGTAAGGCGACAATGTTCAATATCAATGCGGGTACTCATGGCCTCAATAGGCCTATCCTCCGGAAGGGGTATGTCCAAACTCAAACAGATGGTGGTGATTAAACCCCCGATAACAATGTCCCCTTGTTTGGAATTACTGACCCTTTGAAATTGTTTGGCAATAAAATAGGCAGTATCAACAGAATAATGTTCAAGCATGGAGTAGAGAAAGAAAAGTTCAATTGAACGAACGACTCCGGTACTATCTCCTCTCCCAAATATAGTAGTAGCCAAAAGCCTCTGAATGTATCGGAAAACTAGGTTAAAAATCCTAGAGGATTTGGCTTCAGAAATGCGGAATGTATCGGGAGTAGGCATATTCGTGGTATCACCTACTTTTGCGAAAAAATGGTTGGCATAAAACAAGGGTAACATGAATCTAACTCCCTGTGAAGGTAACATGAAAATGTGGGCAAGTTCATGCAGCGCTAATTGTCTATCCTCATTAAAAAGACGAAAAGAAATATACCCTTGATTATTCTTTGTATCACCAATATCACCAATTTCAGCACACAAATCAAAGGTACTTAGAAATTCTAAAGTCAAACGTCTATAGGTGTGGTTAGTACAATAGACAAAATTTTGCAAACCTATAGTTTCGAGCATACGCATGACTTGATTATGAATGCCCAATGTATGTAAACATCCATCATCTAGATATCTAGTACCAGTAAGATGCCTTTGAGATAAGTAATCGTACCTTTCTTGTTGCTCGGGGGAGGTAAAAATGATACCTAAATCGTTTGGACAATTACGTCGTTGTCTTGCTTGCGTTGGTGATGATCGGGATCTCGAGGATTCACCTTCAGCACGTTGTTTCTTTTTCGGTGCCATCTACACAAAGATTACTCTCAGTTAAAAATCAGTGGTGAAAGCATGAAATTGCAGCATATACATAAAAATTAATCGAATTTGACAATGATAATTTTTGACAAAGCTGCACTGAATGCATACATATGCTGTCATTATGTCAACCACCCGATTTGTAAATTCAGTAATTTGGGAAAACAACATATGTAAGAGGGCATTGAAACCGAATGAATATTGCTGTCATAAGGGAAAAATACTTACCTTAATTCGTGA
Organism: Tamarix chinensis; assembly: GCA_030549775.1. Classification (NCBI taxonomy): domain Eukaryota; kingdom Viridiplantae; phylum Streptophyta; class Magnoliopsida; order Caryophyllales; family Tamaricaceae; genus Tamarix; species Tamarix chinensis. Next base: position 54,535,236 of record CM060177.1, on the reverse strand, counting down.
AAATTGGTTAGAACAAAGTAGAAATCGGAAGAATGATATCTAGATATCAAATCCCACGAAAACCCTAAGTCAAATTGCAAAAAAAAATAGATGAAACAATGGTCGGAGGAAGTTAGGGTTTGAGACGAACGGCGATTGCTCTGTTTATGAATAACAGAAATAAAGTTGACAGGGGAAAGAAAATTAAAGGTGGGAAGAGAAGTTGAGATGAAAATGGAGTAGGATTTGGGATGAATTGAAGATTTGAGTGAGAAAAAAAATGGAGAAATCGAAGGAGAGGAATGCTGCGAAAACGGGAGAGAAACGAAGAGAGGGTCGTGTTTTTTTAGATCTGAAAACACGGGGGGAAAAAGGGTTCTGGAGAAAAATACGGTCCGTATTTCTGAAATACGGTACCCCCGTGTTATATTTTTGGCTCTCTGGAATTTGAAACAGTTTTGCAGAGAAGGAAACACGGACCGTGTTAATAAATACGGTACCCCCGTGTTAATTTTTAAGGTCTCTGGAATTCTGAGATTTTCTGCAGAGGAAGAAACACGGGCCGTGTTAACAAATACGGACCCCCCGTGTTAAATTTTTAACTCTCTGGAATTCTGAAATTTTCTGCAGAAGAAGAAACACGGGCCGTGTTAACAAATACGGACCCCCCGTGTTAAATTTTGAGCTCTCTGGAATTCTGAAATTTTCTGCAGAAGAAGAAACACGGGCCGTGTTTAAAAATACGACCCCCCCGTGTTTTTTTTTTTTTTTAGTAAGAAAATAAACTACCAATGTTTTGCCACACATATACACAATATGTACATACAAAGTCATACCAAATATGTAAAAAGAAAAATATGAAATAAAGAAAACTTATATACAACACTTGGGTGTCCCAAGTGACAAAATGCAAGTCTTTCAGCTCTCATAATTGGGTGTGGTAAGATCAACCACTTCCAAATTGTGCACTTGATGTCCTTCGTAGTAAGGTTTTAGGCGATGTCCATTGACCTTCCATATTTTTTTTGTTTTCTCACTCTTAATTTCAACTGCACCATGAGAAAACACATTAGTCACAACAAATGGGCCGATCCATCTGGACCTCAATTTTCCTGGAAATAACTTCAATCGAGAATGATATAATAAAACTTTTTGACCAATTTCAAAATTCTTTCTAAGAATAAACTTATCATGAACTGCCTTAGTTCTATCTTTATATCTCAATGCAGTTTCAAAAGCCTCATTTCTTATTTCTTCCAATTCTTGTAATTGGAGTCTCCTATGTTTTCCAATTTCAGTTGACTCCATGTTACATTTCTTGACGGCCCAAAAAGCTTTATGTTCTAACTCCACTGGTAGATGACAAGGCTTACCGTATACCAGATGATATGGAGACATACCGATTGGAGTTTTGAAAGCTGTACGATAGGCCCAGAGTGCATCATTAAGATGTAAGCTCCAATCCTTTCTTGTCGGTTTCACCATTTTTTCCAAGATTGATTTTATTTCCCGGTTAGATACCTCGGCCTGACCATTGGTTTGTGGATGATATGCTGTAGATATTCGATGTGTCACATGATATTTCTTTAATAGAGCTTCTACGGTTCTGTTGCAGAAGTGTGAACCTTTATCATTGATGATGGCCCTTGGTATGCCAAACCTTGCAAAAATGTTAGTTTGAAGAAAATCTGCAACAACCTTTGCATCATCAGTACGGGTGGCCTTAGCCTCCACCCATTTTGACACATAATCAACAGCAACAAGAATGTATTTAAACCCGAAAGAAGATGGAAAGGGTCCCATAAAATCCATACCCCAAACATCGAAGATTTCGCATGCTATGATAGGAGTTTGTGGCATTTCATTTCTAGGACCTAATCCCCCAGTCTTTTGACAGTTTTCACACGTTTTACAAAATTCATGAGAGTCTCTAAACAATGTAGGCCAAAAGAATCCACTCTCTAGAACTTTATAAGCTGTTCGCTTGGGACCAAAATGTCCCCCGCAAGCATAGCTGTGACAAAAATGTAAAATAGACAAGACCTCACTATCAGGAATACATCTTCTAATGATTTGGTCGGCACATTGTTTCCACAAGTATGGATCGTCCCATACAAAATATTTTGCCTGACTTTTCATTTTATCTTTCTGTGCTTTTGTAAAGTGAGAGGGAAATACCTTAGCTACGAGAAAATTGACCATGTCAGCATACCATGGTATCTCATCTCCAATGACATGAAGTTGCTCATCCGGAAATGCTTCATTGATAGGTGCTTCAACTTCAACTTGTTTAATTAACCGACTTAGATGATCTGCTACTCCGTTTTCGGTTCCTTTCTTATCTTTAATGCGTATATTGAATTCTTGAAGTAGAAGAATCCATCTAATCAGTCGTGGTTTTGCCTCTTTCTTTGCTAACAAATATTTCAACGCTGCATGATCAGAGTAAACAATTATTTCAGTTCCTAACAGATAAGAACGAAATTTATCCAAAGCAAAGACAATAGCAAGAAGCTCCTTTTCGGTAGTTGTGTAGTTAAGTTGAGCTTCATTCAATGTGCGTGAGGCATAATATATCACGTGTGGCTCTTTCCCGATTCGTTGACCTAACACCGCACCAACAGCAAAATTAGATGCATCACACATCAATTCAAATGGAAAATTCCAATCAGGTGGTTGAAGAATGGGTGCACTTATCAATTTTTCCTTTAAATAGTCAAATGATTTTTGGCATGCATCATCAAAATGAAATTCATTTTCTTTTTGAAGAAGCTTGCATAATGGTTGGGCTATTTTAGAAAAATCCTTGATAAATCGGCGGTAAAACCCGGCATGCCCTAAAAATGATCGCACATCTTTGACAGTTGATGGATAAGGTAATGAAGAAATAAGATCAATTTTTGCTTTATCTACTTCAATTCCTTTGGATGAAATGACGTGTCCCAAAACTATTCCTTGTTGGACCATAAAATGGCATTTTTCAGAGTTTAGCACAAGATTTGTTTCCAAACACCTTTTCAAGATAAGGGTCAAATTACCTAGGCATTCTTCAAAAGTATCTCCATGGATACTAAAATCATCCATGAATACCTCGATAATTTTCTCCAGATATTCAGAGAATATACTTACCATACACCTTTGAAATGTAGCTGGAGCATTACATAATCCAAACGGCATGCGCCGATATGCAAACGTACCGTAGGGACATGTAAATGTGGTTTTCTCTTGATCTTCTGGAGCTATGGGAACCTGCACATATCCCGAATAACCATCAAGAAAACAATAATAAGCATGACCCGCTAGCTGTTCTAACATTTGATCCATAAATGGTAAAGGAAAATGATCTTTCCTAGTCATGGAGTTCAGTTTTCTATAGTCAACACATACCCTCCAACCATTTTGAACTCTAGTAGGAACCATTTCTCCTTTATCATTCTCCACTACTGTTATGCCTGTTTTCTTTGGGACAACCTGAAGCGGACTTACCCAACTACTATCAGAAATTGGGTAAATGACTCCTACACTTAGCAATTTTAGAACCTCTTTCTTCACAACCTCCATCATTATCGGATTCAACCTACGTTGTACTTGTCTACAAGGCTTCACATCTTCTTCCATTAAAATCCGATGCATACAAACTGAAGGACTAATACCCTTAATATCAGCAACTGTCCACCCCAAAGCTGATTTGTATTTCTTCAACACGTTTACCAGTTTTTCTTCCTGATGAGATGTTAGTTCACTAGATATGATAACCGGAAGGGTATTCTTATCTCCTAAGAATGCATATTTGAGATGGTCAGGTAAAGGCTTTAACTCCACTTCAGGGGGTTGTTCTATGGAAGGTACAGGCCTATCCACTGTCAATGGTAAATCCACAAATTTTCCAATTCTACTCGGACATGTTCCCAAAGCATCCACTACCTCCTTGATTTCTTCATCAACGTCATACAATTTGCTTAATTCTTCCAATTTTTCAGTTGCTATTCCTTGTGTCAAAGTTATTTCTAAAGGATCAGCTGATGATAATTGGTACACCATTTCAGTTAAATTTTCAATGACATCAATCATAGATACCTCTTCACCATCTGCAGGAAATTTCATGGAATCATATATGTTAAACTTAATAATTTCACCATCAAATTCCATGGTTAACACTCCATCGTGGACATCAATTTTTGTTTTTGAAGTTTTTAGGAATGGTCTCCCTAACAATATAGGTGATGGATTAGTCAAGCCATTATCTTGCATATCTAACACATAGAAATCCGCAGGAAAAACCAACTCATTAACCTGAACTAAGACATCTTCAATAACCCCTTCAGGATATGTGTTAGATCTATCAGCCAATTGGATAATAACACGAGTTTCCTTTAAAGGACCTATACTTAGGGTGTTAAAGATAGATAAAGGCATGACATTTATTGAAGCACCTAAGTCAAGCATGCATTTTTCGTACTTCGTGTTTCCAATTTTGCAAGGTATAGTGAAAATACCTGGATCTTTGCACTTTGGTGGAAGCTTTCTTTGCAACATTGCTGATACATTTTCTCCCACACTTACCTTCTCATTCTCATTAAGTTTCCTTTTATTTGTACACAAGTTCTTGAGGAATTTCGCATACCTGGGTACTTGTTTGATCGCATCAATGAGAGGAAGGTTAACTTCTACCTTCTTGAATATGTCAAATATCTCCTTATCATGATTTACCTTCTTGTTTTTGGCCAACCTGCTAGGAAAAGGAGCAGGAATTTTTATAGGAGAATGTGACTTACTCTTCACCGTTTGTGTTGAATCTTCCTTAATTTCTTCTTCAACCTTTGTTTCATCTGTGTCCTTGTTTGTGTTTTCTTCTTCATTCACTTTTCTTGGATCAGATAGTTGTTTTCCACTGCGAGTTGTGATAGCACTAGCATTTTCCTTGGGATTTCGTTCAGTCTGGCTAGGAAATTTTGAAGAACCTTGTGCTTGCATTTTTCCAAGGGAATCTGCTAGTTGACTCACTTGATTTTCCAAATTCTTAATACCGTTTCTGGTCTCTTGTTGGAATTGTAAGGTATTTGTAGCTAAAGATTTTACCAAATCTTCCAAAGGCATACCACTCGATTGTTGTGAAACTTGTGGTGGAGGCATCGGTTGAAATGGTGGTCTTTGCTGATTTGGTGGAATTTGGAAAAATCCGGGAGGTGGATTTGCTCCTTGCTGATTTTGATACATCTGTGGTCGGAAATATGAGTTACCACTTTGTTGAGTGTTTCCATACCTTAGATTTGGGTGATCCTTCCATCCAGGATTATATGTTGGAGCAAATGGATCATTCCTTTTTGGAAATGGTTGTCCTCCAATGGCATTTACTTGTTGTTCTTCCTGCAAAGTAGGACACATATCAGTTGGATGACCTGTAAAAGAACAAATTCCACATACCTTGGCAGGAATCTTTTCTCCTACAACTCTTTCCACAAGAGCTGTCAAATTTGATACTTGCGTTTTTAATTCAGCAATATTGGTTTCTTTCACCTGTTGAGACATAGAAGTATTACTCCTATTACAATATTGTGAGTTAGATGCCATATTCGCAATTAACCTTTTTGCTTCGATGGGTGTTTTATCAACTAAAGTACCACCACTAGCAGCATCTATCATATTGCGATCCATAGGAGATAAACCTTCGTAAAAATATTGTATTAATAATTGTTCACTAATTTGATGATTAGGACAACTACCACACAATTTCTTGAAACGTTCCCAATATTCGTGTAAAGATTCTCCTCCATCTTGCCTAATACCACATATTTCCTTTCTTATATTAGTTGCTCTTGATGAAGGAAAATATTTTTCAAGGAAAACCTTTTGCATATCAGTCCAAGTGTTTACTGAGCCCGCTGGTAGATCATATAACCATTCCTTAGCAGCATCAGCCAAAGCAAAAGGAAAAGCTTTGAGTTTAAGTTTTTCTACACTTACTCCATTCGGTTTCATACCAGAACAAGCTATATGGAATTCCTTGAGAAATTTATTTGGGTCGGTGAAACAGCTTGAACCCATGGAATTATTGTCTTTAAAACCTGTAAAAATAGGTAAGGCTCGTATTAGTCCAGGTTTGATTTCACAAGTATCATTATCAGCAGGATAATTAATGCATAAAAGATTAGGGTTGAAGATAGGAGCAGCTAGCTCCTTGAGAGTTCGCTCTGCCATCGGTGGATTAATGTAGTAAGGTGTACTACACAAATCCTCTATGTCGTCTTCTTCCAAGTTTGTGGAACTTTCTTCAAAAGGTGATGGAATCTGATTAGCTTGTTCCAACTTCCTTCTTGTCCTAGTTGCAATTGGAGAAGATGAGTTTGGATCTATGGCTGGAATAATTTGTCCTTGATGCTCGATCGCAAATGATCTCAATTGTGAATGCCTGAAGATTACACACAATCAAAGATTAGATGAGGTCACGTGAAGAATTTATCAAAAACTAAAATAAGAAACCACAACAAAAACAAAACTAGAGATTATAATTGCCAATTCCCCGGCAACGGCGCCAAAAATTTGATGCACTGTCGTATGCACAACAAATTTAACAAATAAATCCTAATCCCCAAATACGTAGTATATGGCAAGAAGGAGTCGAACCCACAAGGAATGACGTTTTAATCACTAATTTTGCTATTGATGTTATAAACCCGTTTGTACAATTTCATTGATTCCTAACTAAATTCAATTATACTAAAGCTTTAACCACGACTTTACAATTAGGGGAGGATTGAATTGATGATGGAATTAAAATGTCATACATTCACATAAAAGAATGATTCTAAATAGTTTAATGTTGACTTAAGAAATTGAGAATAATAATTTCTATACTTCCTCTCGACCTTAATAAATTGAATATGCTCTCAATTTATTTTTGCATCCAATTAATAACCTAGGTTACGAACACTAGATTCAATTAATGGTAGCATTATGAACGGGAAGTAGCCAACTACAATCATAATCACAAAAGCTCGGATCATGCAATTGCACGAATTAATGGTCTTTTTGCTACTATAGACAAATTAATTAACAATTACGGATTAATTTCATTGTCTTAGCAAAGACTAAATTCTAAACCAAATAGGTGATCAATCTAATCAGTTCAAGAATCTTAATCTATGATATGGAATCATTCAATTTAGACCATTAATTAAATTAAACATCATGTAGAATCAAACATTTAAATTATGAAATGATAAGTAAGTTATGATTCCATCTTCAATTCATCCTACCCTGTTCTACTTACTCAAATTTCTGCATATTCAAAATTCATACAATTATACAGAAATATTAAAAATTAATGACAATAACACATTCACAAATTCTATTATTTCAACAATTAGATAACAATGAAAGGATCACAAGTAAAATTGCATAAAAACTACTTAAATTCTGCAAAATGGAAATACAGAAATTAACAAAGGAATAGAGAAACTTATCAATTGAAGTGTAGAATGTCAAATCATCAATAGAATTCAAGAAGATCAAAGATTGGAATTGTGCATTACATGTATGTTCTAAAGGAATAAAGGAAGAAAAATACATTCGATCCCCCCTCTCTCGATATCCCGAACTCTGTTTTATATCCCCTTTTTATCAGAAACAAGTTGCGTGGCAGTTATACATTTTTAACTGAAAACACGGTCCGTGTTTATGAAACACGGGACCCCCGTGTTTTCTTCCAACCGTTCTGCTGACAAAGCTTTACCGACCGCCATTCGGGACTAATAACACGGTCCGTGTTATGGAAACACGGGACCCCCGTGTTTTCTTCTCTTCCACTCAATTCCTTTGAAAGTTTGAGCTTCACTTCTCTTGATATATTTGTTCCTTTTCCAACTTTGCTCTCCTTGATTCGTCATTTCTTGATGTGTTTTCTACTTGATTTCTTCTTCTCATTGCTTTCTCCTTGAATTTCTTCAATTCTTTTCTTTCCTGTAACACTTATTCAAAGGAGGAAAACTCGACGAAAAGATTAAATCTAGTAGAATTTATGAGGGATAAATGATATTTTTAGACATGAAAATAATCAATAAATCTCATATATCAATTCCCTTAGCAGATTCTGGGAATGCCACCTATTCGATATGTTAAGTTTACTATAGATGTATTATTAGGGGAAGAACTAATATCTTAAGCCTCCTACCATATATTACATGTAGAGATGAAAGAGTTCAATGACTAGTTAGATGAGTTATTAGAGAAGGGTTACATCCAACCTAGTAAATATCCGTGGGGAGTGCCATTCTATTTGTGTGGAAGAAGGATGGGAGCTTGAGGTTGTGCTTCTATTATCAAGGGTTGAATCAGGTTATGATAAAGAACCATTATTCATTGCCAAGGACTGATTACTTATTCAACTAGCTAAGAGGAGCAAAGGTATTTGCTAAGACTAATCTTTATTTAGGCTACCATGAATTGAGGATAGTAAGGCAGGACATCCCTAAGATATGGCCATTATGAGTTTATAGTAATGCACTTTATACTCACTAATGTGCCAGGAGCATTCATGTCCCTCATGAACCTGATATTTTGACCATTATTATATTAGTTAGTCATAGTGTTCATCAATGACATCCTCATCTAATCCAACGATCAAAATATGCATGAACAACATTTGAGGCAGACTCTAACACTGTTAGGATCACAATAATTATACGCTAAACTTTTGAAGTGGGAGTTTTAGCTTATATTAAGTGGATTTTCTTAGACACATGATCTCTAAGGATGCAATGGTAGTGGATCCTTCTAACATTCGAGAAGTTTTTAAATGGCCAGCCTTAACTTTTGTCAAAGAGATGCTCTGCTTTATAGGATTAGTTAGTTACTACTGAAGGTTAGTAGTGGAATTTTCTAAGATATCTTTTCCATTGACTAATCTACTAAAGAAGGCTACTCAATTTCAGTGGGATAAGGAGTGTAGTCAATCTTTTAAAGTTTTGAAGAAGTGTTTGACTATAGTTCTAATGTTCACATTACCAAGTCGATCGAATAGTTTTGATATAGCAATGCTTCTAGGCATAGGCTAGTTTGTTTACTAATGGAACATGGGAAATTAGTAGTGTATGCATCTCAATAACTGAAGCATCATGAATGGAACTAACTAATGCATAACTTAGAGCTTGTCGTAATAGTGTTTTCTCTTAAGATCTAAAGACACTATCTGTATAGGGTTTAGTGCACGTTTTACACCGACCATAGGAACCTCAAGTACATCTTCACTCAGTGGGAGTTAAATTTAAGACATCATTAATAATTGGAGTTGATCAAGGATTATGACCTAGAATTAACCTACAATGAGGGTAAGGTCAATATGGTGGCAGATGCACTTAGCTAAAAAATGTTGAATTCCTTAAACACAATGGTATTTTTTAATCATCTATTCTAGGATTTAAAGAAGATGGAGATTGAGTTGATCACCACTAGGAGTTTAGAGGTAAGAATGAGAGCAATCTTTATCACTCCTTCAATATTTGAGGAAACTTGAGCGAATCAACTTGGTAATGTTAAAATCAAAAGGATCAAGCAAGTAATTAAGGAGGGAATAACCCAAGGATTTTAACTCCATGAGGATGGTAGTGTCAAATATCGTGGTAGGTGGTGTATTCCCAATAAATGTGCAGGGGTTAAGAATAAGATCTTAAAGGAAGGACAGTGTACTCCTCATCCCATCTATCTTGGAGGGGATAAGTTATACAAGGATTAAAGAATGTGTATTGGTGGCTCCAAATGAAGTAAGAGGTGCCAAGGTTGTTGTTCAATATTTGACCTGTTAGAAGGTCAAAATCAAGCACAAGAGACTAATAGGATTGGTAAAACCACTAGAAGTTCTAGAGGGAAAATAGGATAGCATATCAATAGACTATGTGGAGGGTCTTCCTAGGACCCTTAATGGTTCTGATTCCATCTAGGTTTTGTGGATTAGCTAACTAAGTCAGCAATATTCATACCTATGAAGATAACATGGAATATGGAATAATTATCCAACACATATTGAAAGTATGTTGTGCAATTGCATGGGGTTCCTACAGACATTATATCATACCAAGACTCCATATTATTGTCACAATTATAGAAAAGGTTACAAGCTCCTTTTGGGACTCAGTTGAAGATGAGTACTACTTTTCACCTGGTTATAGATGGTCAGAGAGAGAGGACTATTCATACCTTGGAGGATATGCTTGGAGCATGTGCGTTTGATTTATGGGATAGTTAGGAGGACTTCCTTGACTTGATTGAGTTTACCTACAACAACAGTTACCATGCTAGTATCAGGATAGCACCTTTTGAAGCTTTATACAAGAGAAAGTGTCAAAAACCCTTATGATGGAATGATATTTGTAAGGGAATTATGTTGGGACCAAACATGATCGAGGAGACAATAATGTAGATTCAACTTATTTAGGATTAGATGAGAGTAGCAAAGGACCAACAGATGAGCTATGAGGACCTAATAAAACAAATTGAGGTTTTAAGGTGGGTGATAAAGCCCTTTGGAGAGTCTCTCCCACCAAGGGAGTTATGAGGTTCAATGGGAAGGGTAAACTCCACCCTAGTTACATTGGATTGTATAAGGTTTTGGATCATCTTAGTGAGGTCGCTTACCACATAGCCTTATGAATGGAGTTTTCATGCGTACATGATGTCTTCCACATATCCTAATTAAGCAAGTACATAGTGGATCCTTCACTTATCATTCAATTGGAGTCGCTAGAACATAACGAGTCATTAACATATGAAGAATGACCAATAAGCATCCTAGATAAAAAGATTTGAGTGACATGTATGAATAGTTTCCCTTTAGTAAAGGTCTTTTGGTCACTATATAGTGCTAAGGACGCCATTTGGGAGGCTGAGAAGGAGATTCATTCATGATAACCAAACTTGTTCTCCTAGTGTATAAACTTTGGTGTAGTCCTTTTCTTAATGGGGCAGTACCCATTTGGCCTTGTTAAATGTACTTTGTGAGTTACTGTGTGCTTATTTCATAAATAGGCCTTGGTTAGTGGGCTTTAGGGATGTAACCTCTTTAAGCCGGTATTACTGTAATACCCCATCTTTTTGTGAAATTTTTGAATAAGAAGTTATAACTTTTGTTGATGTTTAACTTTGATTTCAAACCATAATTGAGTTTTTAGAAAATTTGAGTTTGAATAAGCTATGAAAATTTGATAACTTGGGTTTTGGACAGACCAATCTATAGGTTCTATAAACCAATCGACTAGTTCATTGTAATCCCCCAAAATTTTAGAAAACCAATAATTTAATAACTAATTTTTATCTGAAATTAATTAGCTTTTAAAATTATCTAACTTAATTAATTTATGGATTTTTGAGTACATAAATTTGGATGGGAATATTTAGTAAATTAAAAGAGATATTTTGTTATTTTATCATGCTATCTTTATTTAAGTAATTTTTTAAAACTAATATTTTACTAACCTTATCCTTTTTAAATTAATATATTAGATTATAATGAATTAAATTATTAAATTAAATAATTTATCAAGAATATTACATTTCACGACTTTATAAATTATTTTAACTTATTTTCCCCATTTTTCTCTTTTTCCTTTTCTTTTCCCTTCTCCTTTTTCTTTTTTTTTTCTTATTTCTTCCCCTTCTCTTTTTCTCCTCCTTGGGCCGCCCGCACCGGCCTGCTTCCCTCCCCTCCCCTGTGCGTTGGGCCTCAGCCCACCTCACCCTCTCTTCCTCCCTTAGTCCCTCTCCCGCGTGCCTAACCCAGCCGGTCCACCCCCCCCCCCACTTTTCTTTTCCTTCTTTCCCCAACCGGCCAGCTTTTTCCCCTCCTTTCCCCGACCGGCCGCCCGCAGCCTCCCTTCCTCCTTCTTCTTCTCCCCAGGCGGCAACAGCTGCCGACCTGTTTGCTGCTGCCCGACTGCCTGCAACCGCCACCTTGCCACCCTGTCTCTCCCTCTCCCTCTCTCTCTTCTCCCTCTTCTTTTTCTCCACCTTTCCCTGCCCCATTATTTCGAAACCCTTCTTCCCCGACCCTCTTCCCTCCATTTTCTCCCCTCCATCTTTTCCCCTTCGTTTCGTGTGCCGCCGCCCTCCGCCGCTCCAACCGCTGCACTCATCCCCTAAACCACCTCCTGCACCCTTCTACTACCACCTTGCACCACCCCAATACCCATCCCGTAGCCCTCTTTCTCCCTTCTTCTATTTTTCTCCCTGTTTTCACCCTTCTCGACAGCCGCCTGTAACGCCACCGTTCTCCGCCGTCCGACCGTCTCTTCCGCCGCCTAGACCACCAATCTCCTCCCTACAACCCCCTCTACCACTCCCAATGCTCCTTTGACCGAGAACACCACCTTCAAGCCCTCGTTTTTCCCCTTCCTTTTCCTTCCTCGCCAGCCTGCACCTCGAAACCCCACTTCGACCACCGTCTCCGCCACCATTAGCCACCATCAACACGTCACCGACCACCTTTTACACCCCCTCTCCACCTCTGCATCCTTCCCTTGCCTTGAAACCTCCCCCAACCACCTTCTTTTCTAGCCTAAATACCCTAACCCGAAAATAATAGATTTTGCTTCCTTCACCCCCCCCCCTTCGAACCCTTCCACCCCTCATGTTTGCATGAAACTCACGCTGCTCATGCAGCGTGAGCTCCACTTTAGTTTGAAAATTACTTGGCTAATTTTTAAGGTATAATGGTATTTTATGTTAAGTATTTTATTAATTAAAATTTATAAAGTCTTATGCTTGGATTCTTATTTCTAACATAATTATGATGGATATTATTTTTAGGTGTTGAGTTGCTAATTGTGCTTGGTAAGATTTGATATTTTGCGGGATTAAGGTAATCGTTAAACCTCCCTTAAATGCATGGAAACGTATGCTAGCACATTAGGAATTTTATTATGATTTTATGTATGTTTTGTGAGCCAAGCATGATATATAAATGGTTGTTTACATTTATTGAAAGAAAAAGGGAAATGCATGATAGCTTTGTGCCATGTGTAGGTATGATAATTAAGGAAGGAGTTGATTATTGATGGAAATACTAAATGCTTTCCTATGATGTATTATGTTGCTAATGTATGTATAATATTATTGTCTAAGGATATTTTAGTGATATGAAGTATGTGATCTAATATATGTAGTTGAGTATCGTGTTGAATGATGACAAGTTTGGGGAGTTAAATGATAAGAATGGAGTGCAAATAGTGGTATTTTATGTAGTGGTGGTAACTTTGTAAAAATGGTGCAACAAAGGGTTAAGTGTAAATTTTATAAGTGAAAAGGGTATTTTGGTAATTTTATAAGTAAAAGGATATTTTAGTAATTTAAAAATAAAGGAGTTAAATGATAATTTATAAGTAAAGGGGGCAAAATATTAATTTCATAAGTGGTAATATGGTAATTGTATAAGTGAATGGCGAAATGGTAATTTATAAGGGGTAATATGGTAATTTTGGAAAAGAAGGGCAAAATGGTAATTTTATAAGGAAAGATAAAAATGTTAATTTTTGATGTAAAAGGGTAAAATAGTAATTTGTAAAGTAAAAGGGGTGTCATGATAACGGTACAAGTAAAAGGGGTATGGTGGTAATTTTTATAAATAAAAGGATATTATGGTAATTTGAAAGTAAGGGGTAGAAGAGTAATTCTATAAATAAAAGGATATTATGGTAAACCCGGTAATATAGGGTAACTTGGTAATAATGATAATGACAAGGGATAAATTGGTAATTAAATTGTGATTAAAAAGGGGTAATTGGATAATTATGCTAATAGAGAGGGTAATTTGGTAAATTAACCAATTAAAGGGCATTATGGTAATTTTAATAATGGAGAAGGGCAATATAATAATTATAAATATGGAGAAGGGTAGAATGGTAATTATGACAATGGAAAGGGTAATTTGGTAATTTAATCAACTAAGGGGCAATTCGGTAATTATGATGATAGAGAAGGGCAAATTGGTAATTATTTAACCAACTAAAGGGGGAAAATAGTAATCATGATAATGAAGGAGGGTAATTTGGTAATTTCTCCAACTCAAGGGCAATTTAGTAATTATAACAAAGGAGAAGGGCAATTTGATAATCTAATCAACCAAATGGGACATATGTTAAGTGTAGCAATTATGAGAGGTGAATGGTGATCTAAAAAGTGTAGGAGACAATTTGGTAATCTAAATTGGATATGGGGTAATATGGTAATTATGCAACCTAAAGGGTAATATGAAAATTTATCAAATAAGGAAGGGATGACTTAACAATTATATAAGTAAGGGTAAATGAGTATTTCGTACCTAACATGTCTTTGAGATTGTGGAACATTATAATATGATTCAAATAATGCTGATTAGCCAAGTAGGAGTATTAGTATGGCCTTAATGGTTTCTCTGTGATATCCTAAATAATCTTCTGAATAAGAAACTATTAATGATATCAGAACAATTGAAAGTGAATAAGTATCGGATTATTGTGCTTTTCAAGATCACTTTAATTAAGACATTATTACTTAAAGTGAAAGACCTCGAGATCGGGAATGGTGACTCCTCAGTGGTCGCTACCCTAAGGATGTGGTTTAGTCCACGATTATTCTGGTATTTGCTGGTGTGCCTTTGTGCCCCAGCCAGGCCCTATATCTTACTCTTTCTAGCTCTACCGACCTATTTAGGGAGTATGCATACTTATGGATTAGGTGTCCTTGTCGGTAGGGTACTGAGTTAGCTTTATGCACCAGTACAACCAAGGTACCTTTGTGTCCTTGGGTTCGTGGTTGAAAGGGTACTGAGTAGCGGATATGCACCGGTATGACTGGTGTACCTTTGTGTCCCAGGTTATCGATCTCCCGTTCGAGGCAAATAAATATGATTGATGTGCTGATTAAAGAAAGGAAAGATACTATTATTGAAAGCGGAATATTAATGAGCCGGGCCCAGATGATTATGATATTGAGTATCGGTCCACCGGTTATAATAGTGGTCAGCAGCGTTGTGCCCTGGATGATGATTCTCTATATATCCCGGTCCACCGGTTATAATAGTGGCCAGGAGCGTTGTGCCCTGGATGATGATTATATGTATTCTGGTCCGCTGGCAATAATAGTGGGGGTCCCGAGCTCAATAAAACCAGTTATGTATGTGAATAAAATTATGGGAAAGCGCAAATCACTTATAGTGGAACAATGGCTTAAGGCCTGATTGTTTTGAGTTTGCATTATGACATGGCTTAAGACCGTAAGTACCGATTGTTCGTAATGATATATTGATATGCTATGTGAATGTTAATTATGTGAATGTTGTATATGTATGTAGCTTGTTTCATGTGTTACATTGCGGGCCTGCTTTTTAAGTGGGACTTTAAAGGGTTACTCAGTACCGTAGTACTAAAGGGTTCCATTCGTGGGGCCCCTGCCTATTCAATGGGCAGTGTCCCTTGCAGGTCTTTTCAGGTGCTACTCAAGTGGGGCGGGGAAGAGAGTAAGGTCTCATCCGGAACTACTAGGGTTTTTCTCTCTCTCTTTGAAATTTCTGGTTTTAAATGTATATGTTGATACTGTAACCACTATGGGTGGATTTCATTCTTGTAAACATTTGGTACGCTACTCTGATTTAAGTTTGTTGAAATTCTTGCAAATTGTATTTCATTTTCCTTTAGCCTTAGCACTTAGTACTGGAACGGTATGAGTGAACCAGTCTGGTACTAAGTGTGGCGATAATACTCCCAAAATTCACGGTTTATTAATTTGCTTCCGCTAGTTTCCTTTTAATTAACGAAATTTTTCAGTAGTGAATTTTGGGGGTGTTATATTCATCAATCTAGAAAAATGGATTTGCTTGACAAAACTAATAGACTGGTTGGAAAACTAATCGACCGGTCTATAGGATAGTCGACTGGTAGACAAAATTGATTGATAATTTTGGTAAGTTGTGTGTATTTTTTAAACTCAATTTTTTTGAGAAAACTCCTTATACCAAAATGGAACCTAGATAACCCCCTTTAGAATTGTTCTTAAATATTATTAGCCTTTCTTATAATGCTTTTGACCAAAATTCTGCCACAAATGATGTGAGAAGTTAATTAGTATAGTTGGTGGGGAAGATGACCTCAGCTTTGTCTTCTTCCACCTCTCCCTTCTGCATATTTCTAGAATCATTACTTTAATCCCAGTCCTAATTGTTCATAGATGGGAGATTCTTCTCATGTTGATTCTCCATTTCCTCTCTCGTATTTGGCATTTCTTGGTTGAATTAGCTTACACCTCTCCAAAATCATCATTTCAGCTCTAGAAGAGAAGTAAGGCAATCTTGAACGAAATATGTCATTTAACTAGAATCAAATGGTAGGAAAGAGGATTTTTTATCAGTACTAGACCACACTCATAAATGTTATTGATTTGTTGGATATAAATATCCCTAATTATCTTTTTTATTCACCTTTCTTTCAACAACCAAGTTAGTCAAACCCCCTTTGACCGTGTAATCTTTACATTAAATTTTAGGTTTGATTGAAATCCTTTCAACCTTCTGATCCTTTCTCTAGCTCCTTCTTGTTTATTTTTAAGAAAAGGATGGTTAAATTTATAATATAGTTGAGATACACTTCTTTGCAAAAAAAAATCCAC
Source organism: Tamarix chinensis (assembly GCA_030549775.1). NCBI lineage: Eukaryota > Viridiplantae > Streptophyta > Magnoliopsida > Caryophyllales > Tamaricaceae > Tamarix > Tamarix chinensis. The sequence goes on along the minus strand of CM060177.1, from coordinate 54,518,631 downwards.
TATATTTCTCTTAACTTGTATGCATTTTCTCCATCTAATTTATAGCCTTGATTTATGAAAATAAGTATCGATAATTCTGAATTTTAGACTCCATTTTTAATGATTTCGAAGTTGAGAATTTTTATAGGTTGAGGTTTCTCATTTGAGGAAAATTTTGCCTGTATCAAGTAAGTCATTCTTACTTCTAAAATGTGAATTGGTTAAGCTTGTATGTTATAAAGTCTTTAAAGTGCTAATTATATATGTTGGTATGAGTATGTGGTTTCCAGATTTTGTATTGGATGATTAAGCTGTAAAAATTGATATGAATACATTATTTTTAAGGAAAACCATGTTGTGATGATTTATTGTGAAATATATAGTTGTTGCAAGCTAGAAATGTCCCAATGTGATGTTATTCCATGTTTCAATTCGATATGGTAGGAATTTATAAGTATGACATGCAAGAAAATGGTTGTTTAGTGTGCTATTTGAGTGAAAACCGATTAACTAGTTAAGTCAATCCAACTTACTGGTCCTTGGAATAGTTGAGTGTTCGATCCAACCCATCATCAAGTAGGTTAATGATGACCTTGGTCTTGCTCTCCACTTAAACCCATAAACTGGCTTTGGCATAACCAATCAACTAGTCTATGTAAAGTTAATTTAATGGAACTCTAGGTTTAGCTAAGCTAAACTAATTGACTAATCAGCCTAAACCAATCAATTCGTTGGTAAAACCAATCAACTAGTTAGGTCAAATCAATCAACGGGTTCAACGAGTTTGTGTCATCTTAATTTCTCAGCTTGGATATGCTTTGTGATTTTGCTTAGAAATGTTATATGACTATTTAATGGGTAAAATGCACTTGTTGACCAGGTATAACAACATATAGATGAATAAATTAAATCATGACTCATGGTAAACTCAATGATGATTCTAATAAGTCTTCATGGGTAAAAACTAAAGAAATGTTGGATGGAAATGAAGTCTAGAAATTTACCTTGTGTGGATTAAGCCCTTGGAAATGGTTATGGCTGAATGAGAATTAATGAAAAGTCCACATATAGTAGGAAAAGTAAGGGTTAATATGGAATGAGCATATAGATGTCTTGTTTGTTTGTTATGTGGGCCTTGTGTGATCATAAATCCTTGAAAAAAAGATCTTAATCATGTTAGGCAAAAGACAATCAAATTGTGTATGATTTTAGATTACCTAACCCTCAATTAGCTACTAAAGGTTATTCTACCTTCGAGAGTTATTGGTGCCTTCAAACTTTGCCTGTGGGTGGGATTTTACTAGATCATGGTGCCTCACCTACTATAGACACTAATAATGTACTAGGGGGTATCGATACTAAAGAGTTTGTTTATCTAGGTGGTTTTGGGCTTCTACCTAGACTTCTATCCATTTGTAGTTTAAGCTTCAGCCTAGACTTATGTCCATTGATGATTACTTGGCTTTGGTATGGTTATTATGTCCCTTGGTTTAGATAGGCTTCCATGGTGTATAAGACGATGCAGTGGTTCACAATGCATCACTAGATGATAATGTTAAAAATTTAGAATAAATAGTTGGATAGTAATAGGAATAAGTATTTTGAGTATGATTATGGTTAAACAAAAGAATTGGTAATATAAATAATGGCCTCTAGAGAACTTACATGCCTAGAATAATATAATCTTATTATTAATTTAATCATTCTACTAGTAGTATTTATACGGACATCCATGACATAGTACTTGTGTGTAAAGCATGATTAGTTATATTTAGTACGATCCTTCTATGCCTAATGTGATCATTAGATAATGTGTATTTGGGTGATATGATGTATGCATGAAACCATTCATATCTATTATATGCATCTTATTTATTGGTAGCTCCATTAAGGTGGTAACTTGGTTAACTCAGTATGAAGCATACTGTTGTGCCTGGTTACTTGCTCACATGCTCATTCCCACGAGTAGATGGACATGTGTAGGTTTTCAAAGAGGGATATTATTTGTCTAATATCATGTGGAACATGGGTTGAGAATGTGGACATTTGGAGACTCTATGAGGTCCTTAATGGACCAGAGTTAGGATTTCATTATATTTAGTTTTCTTATAATTTCAACCATGTATTCTAGTTTCAATTTTCTTTCTCGCATACTAGGAATTTTTGGACCAATAAGGTATTGTACTTAGAAGATTTTCCTACATATATATATAAATGTATGTATGTCATCTAACCACACACTCTACTATTAGTTGTTCAGTTTTGGTTTCTTATCCTTGTGTCTAGAATGGGGCAGGTAGCTGGCACCTATCCTATGTCAGATACGGTAGTAACACACTATGTTTCCTAAGTGTTTTTATGCTTCCGCAATGTTTTCAAAATAAAAAAATTAGTAGTAAAAAAATGGGGGTGTTACAAAAAGTTTCTTAAAAGACTTACGAGAATTAAAATCACAATAAAGGCATAAAATAATGTTCACAACAAAATTTTTTAAAGACATAAAGAGAGTTTCAAAAGCTCAAAAATAATGTGATAAGCCCAATTTTAGACTAATTTTCTTATATTTATAATAATAAACACATTTTCAAAAAGTGGGTTATAACATCCCACCATTCATGGCTCCATTTTTAATTGGTCTAATTCCTCTTAGCCCTTGATCATACCCTATACCATGACCTAACCTCTTTACATTTTATCCTATTCACTCAAGCACTAGCCCTACATATACTCCCTTACCTTTTGATTCCAATCTACACCTGCTTCCCTTTCATTTATGCTCAAACAAAACCATAATAACTCTTCCCATGCAACCCCTTCTTCCATTTACAAGGAAAACCTTCAAGTATTCTCCTCTTAAATATTTCCCTTAGCATCTTTTCTCATTCTCTCTATTTTTCTTAAACTATAAATGATTTTAATTAATGATATATTCTTATTATTGTTAGGTGATCAAGAATCTTAGGTGTTGGTGTAATACCCACCCTAAAATCCTTCAAATTATATTTATAATTATGTTGATATAAAATAAATGAGTTTTGGTTTTGAAATCAGCTTGAAATTCTAATAAAATTGTGAATTTCAAGGTACCAGTTGACTGGTGTACATAACCAAGTGACTAGTGTGCTGAGGAATTTTATGTTCTTGTTCTTAACAAATTAGTGGACTGGTTTGCCCAAACTGATCGACTAGTTTGCCTAAGATTTGGGATCCATCTCTAATTTTGATTTGAATTACTCTCTAATGATTAAGAAAACTTGCGATTGGACTTCAATTATGCTAATAAACATTTTTTTATTGTTTTGGTATATTTTCATATTAATTGGACCATTACATGATTTTAATTATTAAAAGTCTTCCAAAAAGCCACTTTTGGAGGCAAATCTCCCTTCTCCTTTTCTTTTACTTCTCCTTCTCTCTTTTGGAAGCTAAGGTAGAAATTTTTGACTTATTGCATTCTCCCTTGACTTAACAATCCACTTGCATTTCCATCTCTAACTGCACTCAACCCCTCACCACCACATCAAGTCATGCTTCACATCTTAGCATGCCGAAACTCAACCTCACTTATCTCATCCCTCTTTTCCCTATAGATTTTTACCAGCCTGCTCTTATACCTCTCATTTTTATGACCCATTATCACTCCTCAATTGTGTTCTCTCTCTCTTCTCCTTTCTCCTTGTGGATATCTCACTAAGTGTTGAATACCCTTCCATTTTCCTCTCTTCTTCCTTGTACGGAGAAAAATAGAGATTCTCTTTGGTTTTATCCTTTGATTGTGTAAGCATTTTCTTCATTCCATTTCTTCTAATCTTATTTTTAGTTCCATTTTTCTTTATTTAGACAAGGAAGAATTAAGGTTGAGAAAATTTGGAAGTTTCAGCTTCTTTTTAATACCTTATTTTGAATCTAAAGGTGGTGCTTTGTATTTCTCTTCTTCTGCTGATTTTATTAGTTTTAATGAAGTTTTGGAAGAGGATTTTTAATTTTTTACTTTGATTCTCTTAAGAGTCAAAGCTTTTCTAGATAAGCCATCAAGTAGGAGTTTTGTGCTAGAAGAATTGATTCAAGGTAAGGCATTCTTATCTTTAACATAATTAGGTTTGTATGGTATATTAGGGTTCCATGTGTTAGTATTTATATGAGTAAAAATCTAATTGTGCACCATGGTATGGTATTGTGGTATAATTCTTTCCAAGTAAATGGTGTTGAGTTTCATGATTTTTAAGCATAAAATTAATTGTTGAGCATGATTTGGTTAAGTGTGCACATCACCATGTATCCATGTGATTCTATGTGTTCATCATGCATTTTTATGTGTGTTTTGACATAAAAGCATCCTAGGATTCATATGGTAAAGTGTGTTGTACTTTAGTGTGTGTTTCACAAGTCTAAGTTCTATTTTACCTAGACCAGTAGATTTTTTACTCGAACTAGTCAACTAATTCTATGAATAGTCGAATGGTTTGTAGTTTTAGATGGGTTGTTCATGAGATCAGTCAATTAGTTTGGTAAATAAGTTGATAGGACTTGATGAATATTTGATCAATTAGTCAAATCCATTGACTATTGTCCCTATAGACCAAGGTTGTTTAGTCTCTACTTAGACCCATCGATTTGTTGAACCAAACCAATCAACTAGTTATTATAACCAACCGATTGGTTGGCCGAACTCATCGATCAATTTTTCTTCAAGAAAAATTGGTTTAGTCTCTACATAGACCCATCAACCGTTGGACAAAACTAATCGATTGCGAATAGTCTATCAGTAAGACTAACCAGTCAACTAGTGCCCTAGTTTTGTTGTGATCCACATTTGGTACGATCAAACTAGTTGACTAGTCTAAGGATCCATCGATATGTCTAGCTGGAATATGCTTGGTTTGTTATGATTTTTTTTGTATTTTTCATAGGCCTTTTATGGTGATTCTCCATTATATTTACAACATTTTAAGTATAATTTCAACTATGATTGACTTAAGTTAATATGAACCAATATAATGGTATTTGAGCTTTGCTTTTAGTTGAGTTTGGTGTTATCCTCGAAAACCCAATTGATATGATGAGTTTGTTGTTATCTTTAAACACCTAATCCGCTTGCTTTAATGCTTTGTGTGAGTTTAGTGTTATCCCTAAACACTTAATTTGGTGTCTTTAATGCCATGTGTGAGTTTGGTGTCATCTCTAAACACCCACATGGTGGCTTATATGCCTTAGTTAGTGTTTGGTGTTAACACTTAAAATACCAAATTGGTTTGATGTGTGAAATTTTGATCATGGATTCTTAGAGGCCTTACCAGTATATATACTTAGGATTTGGTTATCTTATGTGCCCCTAGCCTAGGTGTCTGAGTATGATAGATGTTGAATATCCCTTAGAAAAATTGAGCGTATGCCCCCTCACCTAGGAGACCAAGTGCGGTCGATGTTGAAAATCCCTGAGAAAAACCCCTTGGCACTAGTATAATGCAATAGTGGGAGTTATTGCCCTACGTTCATCCCTTCATAGTATATTAGCAATATTCTGATTCTATGGTTATCTACTTCAAGTAAGGTAGACCCAAAATTTAGTGTATGCCCCCTCACCTAGTATTCCAAATGTAGTGTATGTGAAAGATCCCTAAAAAAGCCCCCAGGTACTAGTGTGATGTGGTGGTGGGAGTTGCAGTCCTACACTAGTCCTGCCATGGTATAATGGCATTATGTGTTTTACTTTTATATGGATTTTGTATAAAACCATGTTTGTGTGTAAATGTATATCCTTAGGTCTTGTTGATGTATTTTTATGTTATCACAATTATCATATATTACCTTTCTAGTAGGTTGAATAACATATTACTCTATGAGCTAAATGTGATGCATGAGCCTTCCATGTGTTTAGGGATTATGCTTTACCAGTACTTCACCACACTAATATTTTACTTGTGTGGTGTAATACCCTAAATTTTTATTTAAGACTAAGGAATTATTAAATAAGATATAATTATATGTATCATTTTTAATAAAATAATAAAATAATAATAATAAAGGTAATAAAGAAAGAAAGAAATTAATGGATTAGTAGAAGTGAAAGAAAGAGGTTTAATATAACGCCCTCACATGCTAGGAACAAAGAACGGTTGTCCTACCTTTTTCTTAGTTCCAACCATGGTAAGAGGTAATCGCTGGAGGAAATCATCATCGATTCTATCACCAACAACGCCACAAAATTCCACCACCATTAATCCTTCACTTAAGGAAATTGAATGATCGATGAATTCAAAAGGTTCACCTAATGGTCTTACTCATCAAAACTTTATTGATTCCCCCATTGATCCCGTCAACAAGAAGGAACCTAATAATAACTCCTTTAAATCGAATGCAAATTGTGATCATATTAAACCTAATACCATTGCTTTGATTGATTACTATATTGATCCTTCACCGCCTTCGATGTTAAGTTAGAAGGATATTATCCTTCATAATCGGTGGGAAAAAGTTATCATGAACCTATCATTCATTCCACTTGAGATTGTGAATGGTGAGGTAATGTCTAAGATTCAAAGATAATAAATAGATCAATAGGAACAAAGGTGGGCAAATAATTTTATAGGAATGGTTGCTGAATTTCAACCTTCGCTTGCTGAGATGAAGAAATACATGGTTGTTAATTGGAAAGGTATTTCTATGTTGCCTCAATTCCTACCCCATGAGAAAGGATTCTTCCTCTTTTAATTTTAAAACAAGGAAGAAAGTTGAACTATTCTATAGAAACCATTTTGGTATTTTGATTTTAGACCACTGATGGTTTGATAATGGAATCCAGATGTTCCTTTCAATGAAACAGAATGGAGACGTATGCCTCTATGGGTCATCTTACCTAGTCTACCTCTGGCCTAATGGTCTGTTAACTCCTTTAGTCATATTAGAAACTACTTGGGTGTTCCTATTTGTGTGGATATGGTTACTGCAACCAAGAGCCTCATCTCTAACCCTCGGTTACTCATTGAAATTAATGTCAGTTTACCCCTATTGATTATGTGCATATTGAAACAAGTACTAGCATAAGAAAGCAATGAGTAGCTTTTGATTAGAGACCTTTTTTTTTAAGTGTGACTCCCTAGGACATGATACCAAATACTATTATATGGGAAATACACCTCCACAAGATCTGAAGGTTTAGAGACCAAAATCTAAGATAGTGAACAAATCTGATGATGTTACCACCCAACAAATACCTCAGGAAAAAAAGGACAATGAGAACAAGGATTCATCCCAATTGAAAGCATCCAAGATTGATAAAGGTAAATATTTAATGGCATAATTGAATATGGATAGTAATGCCATTAGTATCCTAGGTGCCTTGGAATTATTTACATATCTAGAGAATGAAATTAGCAAGGGTGGAGAAGTAGGCAATCCTCCACCAAGAGGAACTTCCTCAACATCATCATCACTTCCCTTATTGTGTGGAATATCAGAGGTGTGAATGCACCTCTAAAATAGAAGGTCCTATGTAAATATTTGCTCTTGAATAAATTTCCTTTACTTTTCCTTTTAGAAAATAGAATAAAGAAAGACAAGGTAGAATACTATCATAAACGTATTGCTTCTCATTATCACTTGGCATCCAACCATGAGGCTCATTACAATAGAAGAATTATACTATTTTGGTTCCCAAGCTCTCTTCACCTCTAGGTTCTGGAGATGACTAATCAATTGATCCAATGTGCTGTTGGTTTCCATCATGGATAGAAGAGAATGGTAATCACTTTTTTTATGCTCATAAATCAAGGAAAGCTAGATATCATCTATGGAAGGATTTAATTAGAATAAGTAAGACTATTCATATACCTAGGCTTTTTATTGGAAATTTTAATATAATTTTGTGTGTTGAGGATAAGATAGGAGGAATCCTTCACTAGGGGGAGATGGAGGATTTTAAAGAATGTGTGCTTACTAGTGACCTGAGCTCTATTTCCCTTATTGATTCTCCATTAACTTGGTCTAATAACCAAGACCTCCTCATAGAGTTCATTACCTTCTCAACAGAGATCTTGGAAATAAGTATTAGTTTGATGATTATGATGGTGGATACATCAGGATTGTTCCTCATTGTTTATCTAACCATAGTTACCTGGAAGTTTGCACTATGGGGTTGGATAGATGGGGAAAAAACCTTTCCATTATTGTAATTTCCTGGCCTCCCACCCTCTATTCCTAAACAATGTAAAGGATGTTTGGGAAGCCCTAATGTTTGGTACCTAGGAATACCAAGTAGTCCAAAAGTTTAGAAAGTTAAAATCTACTTTCAGACTTTTAGTAAGAATTATTTTGGAAATGTCACAAACGTTGTGGAGAAAGAAAAAGTGAAGTGGAATGATGTTCATCATCTCCTACTTACTAATCCTATGAATGTTGAACTTGTAAATCAAGAAAAAAAATGCTTGAAAGAAGTGGTAAAATAAAAGTAAAATTGAAGAACATATCCTCCAACAGAGAGCTAAAATCAATTATATCAAGTCAGGTGATAGTAATAACTCTTATTTTCATGCTTGAATTAAGGAAAGACAAAGCCTTAATTATCTCACTTTGCTCTAAGATGATAAAGGTATTCAGCTGTAGTGTTGGGGGAAATTGAAGATGAGATCTAGAAATATTATAATCTTCTTTTGGGTATTACTAGCCTTAGATTATCAGTCATTAATCTACCAATATTACATAAAGGCCCTGTACTTTCTCAAACTAGCAGAATTCAGCTGATGCAGCCTATCACTCTCCAGGAAATCAAGTAAGCCTTATTTAGCATAGGTGATTTGAAAGCTCTAAGCCTTGATGGTTTTAATACTTATTTTTTCGAACAAGCTTCGCTAGTGGTGGGTGGGGATATTAATATAGCTATTTGGCAGTTTTGGAATTCAGGACATCTCTTAACAGTTATAAATAATACTACAATTCATCTTATCCAAAATAAGAAAGATGCCAGACACATCAGTGAGTATAGACCAATTACATGCTGCAATGTTATCTATAAAATCTTCTCTAAAGTTCTTACTAATAAACTCACTGATGTTATTAGGGAGATAGTGACATGTAACCAATCACCTTTTTCACTTAGGAGGTGTATTGGTGATAATATCATGCTGGCTTAAGAATTGCCTAAGAAGTGTGTTTGAAAGGATATTAGTCTTAGAATGATGCTCAAAGTTGATCTTAAAAAGGCTTATGATTCCCTTAAGTGGACTTTTATTCAAGCTATCTTGCTTGGGTTAGGTTTCCCCCCTCATTTTGTTACTTTTATCGTTCAATGTATTACCACTATACATTATTCAATGTCGTTCTTTACGCAAACCTTCTAAAGGGAAAAGGGGCATTAGGTAGGGTGATCTAATATCTCCATATATCTTTTTTATAGCCATGGAATATCTCAATCACTTACTGCACACTTTATGGAATTGCAAAGATTTCAAATCTCACCAGGAGTGTAAAGGTTCAAAAAATCATTTGCTTATGTTTTGTTGATGACCTTCTTTTGTTCTATAAAGGAAATATCTTCTCAGGAAATATCTTCTTATCCCATTATCATTTATCCAAGATGAAAGTCTTTCAAGAAACTTCATGTTTAGTAGCCAATCCTTAGAAAAGTGAAACTTATGTTGTGGTGTTTTTGCTTCGATCAAGGATTCTATCTTATCGCATCTTGGTTTCAAGGAAGGTGAATTTCCTTTTAATTACCTTGGAGTTCCTTTGAATTGCTTTTTCCTCTCTATATCTTTCTATAAGCCTCTTATTGATTAGCTCACAACTAAACTTTAGTCTTAGACTAACAAATATATTAGCTTTGTTGGATGAGTGTAGCTTCTTCAATCAGTGATTTTTGGTGTCACAAATTACTAGCTTTAGGTTTCCTCCTTCCTAAAGAAATTATCCAAAAATTAGATGCTCCTTGTAGAAAATTATTTTGGTCAAATATGGATTCGTCAAATAGTAAAGCACCTATTTCTTGGTCCAAAATCTCCCTCCCTAAACATGAAGGGGAATTGGATATAAAGCATTTAGGAACCTAGAACTTAACATGCATTGCTAAGTTTTTCTAGAAAAGCTCAATAATCATAAGGAAATCTTGTGGGTCAAGTAGGTGCATGTGAGGTACATCAAAAACACTCATCTATGGCAGCTTAATCTTTGATAAGACTCTTCTTTAACTCTTAGAAAGATTTTCACTTTTCAAAGGTATGGCCTTGATTTTTTCAACTACTGCTACATTAAGGAAAATTAATATTAAGCAAATTTTATGATGCTTTGAGAGACCATTGCCCTCCTCAACTCCTTGTTCTAACCTCATGTGGAAGCATCAGGGTATGCCTAAGCACAAATCATAACCTAGATGGCATGTCATGAAGGTTTGGTTGTTAAAACTAAATTGAGAAAATGGCATATCATTGATGATGTGGTTTGTCCTAATTGCCTATAGGGTAATGCGGATCTAAATCATATCCTCACTCAATGAAACTTTGCCCATCCTATATGGAGATCTATGCTCAACTAACTTATGCTACCTCAATGGTTTTCTTCATCATCAAGTTACTCATCTTGGATGATCATAATTACCAGCTCAGGCATAGGTAGAGGGTAGATCTGGAGGGCCTCTTTTGTAGCTATTATCTATCACATATGGTGTAGCCATAATGAAATTATCTTCCAATTCAAGCAAGTTGTACCAACTAGAATTATCCACCATATAATTGCTGAATTGTTTGTTTGATTTAGCTATTTCAAAAATACCAATGCTCATAGGTATTTGAATCTAATTGATAGATGGGCAAACTAATGTAATTTTGGGTGGAGAATATATGGTCTAAGAAGTTTCTCTGGGTGTTTAGCACCATTTTTTCTATGGTGTCTTGGTTTGGATGTACTTATGCTATTTTTGGTAATAATAGCTTAAATTTAACTATAAAAAAAATGATGTAGGGGCATAGTTAGTGGATACTAAATTAATTAACTAACCTATGATAAATTATAAATAAATTATAATAATTTCTAAATTAAAAAAAAAGTATTTTATTATTCCTATTATTAATTTTTATTATCCCTAAAACTCCAAAAATGTCCAAAACATGCTACCACCCCATTTTTCCTTTTTTTCCTCTTTTTCTTTCTTTTCTTTCTTATTTTCTTCCTTTTCTTTTTTTTTTCTCCCTTCCTTCAGCCGGCTGCACTACACCCAATGGTGGCCCAAAACCCTTTTCCCTCTTTTCTTTCCTTTCTCCTTTACCTGGCCTAATCTCTCTTTTCTGTTCTTTCCCCCACAACCAGCCCAACTACACCAGTACCCCCCTCTTTTCCCTTTCTCACCCTCTCATTTTCCCTTCTTTCCTCTTCTGCCCATGTCTTCTTCCTCCTCCGAACAACGTGACCTTATGTGTTATTGCCAATGCAGCCCTCCCCCCTATTTTTCTCTCCTCCTTTCCTCTCTTACCCCTATAGGGAATGCATCAGGCATGTCCCTACATGGTCACCCTCACCTACCCTTCCTAACCCTACAAAACCTACTCCTTGCCTCCTACCTGCACATCTACCCCAGCCATTAACCCTCTCCCTTTGTCTTCTTCCCTTTCTTTTCCACTTCCCCCATCCTCTAAAACAAAAAAACCCATACCCACTCCCTCCTTTCCCCTCTTTTTTTTGTCGATCCTCCCTTTACCCCTTTATTCTTGCCAACAAAACATACACCACCACTGATGCCACCGAGTCGCACCGCCTACACCATGCCTTCCCTTCCTCTTCCTTGAATCATCTTGCACCCAATGAGCCACTCCCTTCCTCTTCTCTTTCCAATCGTGCAAAGTGGGCAGTTCAAGTTGCCTTTTTTACCCCTTCTTCCACCACCAGTGCCACTCTACGCTGCCACCACAATTGCTACCACCGCCCTCCCTACCTTCCTTCCTACATAGAAAAACCCCTTCTACCTTACCCATGCCTTCACTTCTCTCTTGTTCTCATCTCCTTCATTCCATTTCCTTTTCTTTTCCTCTCGGGTGCCACTACTGCCACCATCATGCCACCTTCGTGAGGCCACCACCACCACCATAGACCAACTGAACCAACTAACCCCACCACCCAATAAATTATGCCTTCCCTCACTTTTTCCAGCCCCATAAACCCCTCCTATGCATCTCCTCCACCACCACAGCCATGTCGGAGCCGCCACTACTACCACCCCCTCACCTACTACCATTTCTAGGTATACCCTTACCCTTCTTACATGTTTATTCTATTTTGTTTAATAACTTATTATTATTATTTGTTTAAGAAAATAAGAAAAAAAAAAGGAAAAATAATTAGGAAGAAGGTGAAATGACCAATTTTATACTCTCTTCATAGGTTTTGAACAAACGTCTCCTTGTGAAGAGGCATAGATTTCTTACTTCAAGCCTAAAGCCCAACTAGGTAAATATATGGTTCAGATTTCGAGTTGTCTTATGAATATTGGCATGCTATGTGTAAATATATGGTTATCTACACTAAGTATGTGTGTAGTGTAGCTTGGCTTACAAGGAGCTAAAGTATGGTGAGCATGATTTTCATTATGTATTGTATGTGTGGTTATAAATTGTTATGTACGGACATTTTCTAATATACTGTTGAAATATTATGATATGTATGCCTAAATGCCTTAGGTAGGATTTGAGTGGATATGGGAGATTAAAGAAAATAAAGAGGGTGGAATGAGTGAGGAGATATGTAGAAGTTGTTCAAAGTCTCTCCGCAAATATGGTAGAGAAAATAAAAGGAGAAAATAATAAAATGAGAGGTTATAGTAAAACATTGCATGGGAAGTGTGAGCCTTGTTTGGGGTGTGTGTTTTGTATAAGGGAAATATTTATGTGGGGAAATCATGCTAGGGGAAGGAAAGAGTGTTTTTGGTGGTTTGTATACTTGGGAAAGGTTTAGTACGTGGGTTGATAGAAAGGTGCATAAGGCAATAAACTAGGGTTTTAGGGAGGAAACATTATAGATAGAAGTATTATAGGGAAAGGATGAGGAAGTGGGTTGAATATTGGTGTTGTGATGAGGGGTGTGCCATAAGGAAGGTGTGAGTCAAGTCAAATGGAGGGTATAGTTGTGTATGAGAAGAGGGTGTGGAAGAAAAAGGGAAATATTAGGGATTTGGGGGTAACCAATTAGGGTATCATTATCACATATGGGAGTTGAGGAGTTGGGTTGAGTATGGTGATAGTGTTAGAATTAAGGTAGAATGTGGGTTGTGTAAGAATAAGAGAGGCTAGGGCTATATAAGCAAGATTAGGGTTTCAAGGAAAACCCTAGTGGGAAATAGTGAGTATAGGAGGAGAGATGGGGATGTGGGTCTTGATCCATATATATATGAAGTTTCTAAGATCATTTGTGAGTATGGTGGAAAGTGTATGAAGGCCCTGGAATCTTAGAGGATGTAGATGTCTATGGTTAAGGGATAAGGTATTTCAGGGAGTCCGAGTTGATAGAGGGGTAATGAGTTAGGAATGTCCATTAGAGTGTGCATGTCTATATGGGTATCACTTGTTGAATAAGACATGAATAAAATACTAAGCACTTAAAGTGGAAGATCATTAAGTTGGGCCTAAACTTATAATGTTTTTTGGTCCATTGGTTATAGTAGTAGGTAGGAGCATTTTTCCTTAGATATTCATATATTATTGTTCCATTGGTTATAATAGTGGCCAGGTGCATTTTGCCTTGGAGTGGTATTCCCGTTCAACAAGTTATAATAGTGGGGATTTTGATCTTAATAAGTTAAATCCTTATCTAATAATAATTTATGGAAAAGATAATAATTACTTACAGTGGAACAGCACTTACATTGGGACCAGATATTGGATATTTACCATTCCACTTATCATAATAGTAGCTAGAAGCATTTTTCCTTGGACATATGCATGCTTACCGATCCATCAGCTAAAATAGTGGCCTAATGCTTTCTACTTTAGAGTAGCTATTCCCATTCCATCATTCATAATAGTAGGGTCTCTGTACTCACATGGATATAATTCTAGAGATGTGTAAAGCTGGTACTAGTGGCTTAAGCTCCGATAGGGGTAATAATCTAATAAAACCTATTGCTTGCATAATATCTGTATTTTATGTTGTTGTGCCCTATCTTAGCTATATTTTTACCTTACTCGGTACATAGCATACTAATCACTTTTATCATGGGTACTGCTCATTTTCACGAACAGTGGCCCCTCCTGAGTCTATACAGGTATGCGATGAGGCCCTAGAGCACTTTGTTGCTTACGATGAGCTAGTCAAGACAGATTGATATCCTGATGTCTCAAGGTTTGGGCTAGAGAGAGTGTTCTATGGACTACTTTACATTTATATTTTCTATTTTCATTCCCCCATAGTGGGATGTTATCATGTATTTCATTTCATTAATGTACTAACTTTAAATCTTGTGCACTCTAGTATTTTATATATGTAATGTTAAACTCCTTTATATTTTCAATCATCTCCTATTATGGTTCTTTATTATCCTTTAGCCTTATGGTTACTATGAGGCTTTCCAATAGCTAGCTTTTTACTAATTACAGCGGTAGAACCTCCTATTTGGTGTATGATTTTCCTTAAGAAAACAAAAAAATTCAACTATGATTTTTGGAGCTGTTATAAGTTGGTATCAGTGCGATGGTTCTGGTAATGATGCTTTATTTTTTGAACAATTTTATTTCAACAAGATTTTCCTTAGTTTTGAAAGTTTTTTATTCCCTAGAAAATATTTTCCTGTTTTAAAACCCTAAGTCCAAGTCTACTGGTGAGAAAACGAAAGGGGTAGCCTATGAATTCCCTAGAAGGGGAATAATTTGTGTAAATGTTTCAAACTAAGAGGTTCCTCTCTAATACATCTTTTGTTTTGTAGAATCCATACATGATGAATGGGAGGGTTGGATTCCTTGAGGAGACCTTCGAGGCCTTCATGGAGTTTGTCCAACGCCAGCTCCTGACTCAGCCACCACCCCCACCTCCACAATATCAATCTGAGGGTGTCAGGGAGGGTTAGATCCAAAGGGTCACCGATCATCACCCTCCACTCTACATGGGAGAGGAGGACCCCGTGATCTTAAAAGGGTGGATCCAACACATGTATTACACCGTCAAGGATGTGGATTAACCTCCAATTAGGTAGTTTATTGTTGTGGCGTTTTTCCTCCAAGGTATAACATATTCTTGGTAGGTCAAGCACTGCACACGGGATAGTCCCTAGATGGCTTAGAAAGATTTCAAGGTAGCCTTTGAGCTAGGTTCTACCTAAAGAACCTGAAGAGGAGCGAGCTCAAGGAGTTCGTGCAACTCACCCAAGATATCATGATAGTCTAACAGTACTACACTTGCTTTACCAAGGTGCTTCGGTTTGTCCTAGGCATTACTGTAAGCTAGTCCACCATGGTGTATCAATTCAAGTAGGGGATCCACTTTAGCATATACTAAATGATGGGAGTAGTGTCCTTCTCAAACTTATCCACCTTTTACGAGCATGCCTACATTACCTCCATTCTAGTATTTGAGCAAGCATCCATCTTGGGGAAGAGGGGACGAGAGGCCTAGAGCTCTGGGAGTAAGACCCATCCCTAAGTAGGAGGACCCTTAATACATCAATAGGAGGTTCAGCCAGAGGTCAGGGACCATAGAGGGGATTCTCAAATAGATGTTATGGTAGGAACCACCTAAGCTAAGGTAGTGACGGCAAACTAGTGAGTTGTAGAAATTGTGGCTAGCTGGGCTACCATACCTTCGAGTGTCAAAGGTAGAAGAGCTTTCTATAGACTAAGAGCCAGCAGTTCTAGCAAAGGGGGCCCCTGATGCCCTAGTAGTAGGCCTACCAATAGCATGCTCAGACCTTGTCCCAACAAATCCAGTAGAAAGCACCTACCTAATCGGTACACCAATCTAGGATTTTAAGGGAAGGCCTTAGGGACCACGGCCTTTCCATCAGAGAGGTGGTTAGACTCAGTGCTCTAGATGATACCAAGGAGGCTACCAGGGAGGCTAGTTAGGCAAATGCCTAAATATTATCAGCCAAGTGGAGGCTGTTAGGTAGTTGGATAAAGTTATGGGTATGTTCACCATACTTTCTTTACTGTTGCATGTTCTATTTGATTTAGATGCCTCCTTGTCGCTCTTGCCCATTAATTTTATTTATAATACTAAACTATCACCATCTACTAGCGTAGCATTATCTGTGATGCTACCTTTAAGAGATAGGATGAACTGCACTAAAATTTACTCAAATATGGCCTTAGTCATAGGCGGCGTAGACTTCCTATTGGACGTAGTAGGTATGGAATTGTGGAACTTCAATGTCATTATAGGGATGGACATGCTTGGGAGATATCATATGGTTATCGACTACACTCGGGAGTGTGTGGTGTTATGAGGCCCAAAGAGTACCAGGGTTTCATATAGAAAGACCAATCCTAAGCCCACTACAGCCACACTACACTTACTAGTTCAAAAGGGTTACCCACTATATTTGTGCAATGTGCAAGAGTTGAATAAGGATTTGACATCCTTAGGTGACATTGTGGTGGTTAGGGTTTTTCTCGATGTATTCCTATAGGAGATACCAGGTATGCCCCTAGTGCGTGAGATTGACTTCACAGTTGAGCCAGTGCTAGGGATAAACCTCTATCAAGAGCACCCTACTGGAGGGCACCTTTTAACTAAAGTAGTTTAAGACTCAACTGGAGGAGTTATTGGAACACGGGCACATCTTATTTGTGAAGAAGAAAGACAAGAGTCTCCATTTCTACAATGACTACCGAGGGTTGAACTAGTTACCCGTGAAAAACTAATATCCACTCTTGAGGATATATGATCTCTTCGATCAGCTGCAGGGTACCATGGTCTTTTCTAAGGTTGATATAAGGTCTAGAAACCACCATTTACTTATAGCATATGCAAATATCATGAAGACCACATTTCAGACTTGGTATGGAAACTACGAGTTCACAATGATGCCTTTTGGGATCACCAATGTTCCTATAGTATTCATGAATTTGATGAAGAGGATCTTCATATCCTTCCTCGACCAATTCATGGTAGTATTCATCGATGACATCTAGATATACTCCTGAGGAAATAAATAGCATGAACAACATCTCTACACTATTCTATTCCTTCAACTAGAGCATCATATGTATACAAAATTGTCCAATAGCATGTTTTGGCTTCTGAAAGTGGCTTTTCTTGGGCACATAGTGTCAGCCAGGAGAGTAGCCTCCCATGAACATGTCAGAAGTTCATAGCCTCCTAGGTCTAGCTAGATATTACCCCCGATTTGTGCAAAACTTCACAAAGATTGTGTTGTGGATCGATACCAATTTGGAAAAATAAGATCTAATTTGAATCAATTAGAACACACAAGAATTGAAAAGAGAAGAACACTCAAGAACATAGATTAGGGAAACAGATGATCTTATTAAAGTAAAGTAATTGTGATTACAAAGAGAATCAAAGAAATCCTCACCTAAATCACTCAATTCATCAAGGAATTACAAGAGAACTCAATAGGAGAAGAAGATGGTGCTCTCTTGATTAAGGTTCTAATCGTATGGTATTTATACTATACGAGACTATCATTAGTGAAAACTGAGGCAGAGCAAAAAAAACTAAAAAACACAGACCCTGTTAATAAACACGGTAACCCCATTTTTATTTTCTGTCTCTCGGCCTCTCACAAAAATAGGACACATTTTTCTAATGTAGAAACACGGACTGTGTGTCATGAACACGGGCCCCCCGTGTTTCTTTCTAGCTTTAACAGTCTTTAGTATTATGGCCACAACTTCTTCATATGACCTTCGATCGAGCTGATTCTCGATGCGTTGGAAAGATAATAGAAACTTTCATGTTCAGCACATCTCCAAATTCTAACTGCTTCAAGGTAAAATCTTCACATATTTCCAGCATAGCTCACAGTTCTACTCCAAATTCCTTCAAAACACTTCACACACCAATCCAAGCTATTCTACACATGAAATACAAGTCACAAGCTCATAATTCTCCACCTTAATGACATATTTGAAGTAGCTAGCACTAGGAATACAAAAGGCCATCTGTAAAAATCCCTGGACCCCAAAATGCCCTCATGGTACACAAACACTAACCAAGTTCGAGCAATGCTCGAACTTGCTCACCGTCAATGGCTTTGTTAGCACATCTGCTATATTCTCAGCAATAGCCACCTTCTCCAACACAACCTTGCTTGCAGTAATAGTACATCAAATGAAGTGGTACCTGATATCAATGTGCTTTGTCCAACGATGGAAATAATTTTGATTCTTTGCCAAATAGATAGCACTCTAACTATCACTACGTAGAACGAGAGCACCATGACCAAATCCAAGCTCACGAACGAAACCACCAATTCACGAAGCTTCTTGAAAAGCCTCAGTCATAACCATATAATCAGCCTCAGTAGTGGACAACACAGTCACATCTTGTAAAGATGACCTCCAGCTAATTGTCAAACCACCAAGATAAAACACATAACCTCCTGTGGATCTCCTATTATCAAGATCTCCACCATAATTAGAGTTAAAGAACCCAATCAACGCATCAGTCGGCCTCCCATACTCCAAACAAGATGATGTAGTACCCTTCAACTACCTCAGAATCCACTTCACTGCTTTCCAGTGAGACTTCGCAAGATTCGCCATATATCTGCTCACAACACTCACAGCTTGAGCAATATTCGGCCTGGTACAAACCATGGCGTACATCATGCATCCCATAGCATTAGAGTAAGGAACTATGGCCATAAACACCTCATCTTTAGATTTGGGGTAATCCAAAGCAGACAATCTGAAGTGAGTAGCCAAGGGAGTACTAACTTGTAACGCCCCAAAATTCACTAATTTTTTTTAAATAGAAATACTTAACTTAAAACATGTGAATTCTAGGGATGCTACCGCCACACTCAGTACCAAACTGGTTATGTCCGACCGTTTCAGTACCAAGTGCTAAGGCTAAAAAAAACATTTACATTAAACTCAAACCAATAGTTCATAAAAGAACTAGAAAGATCATACATTAAAAATCAGCGTACGCATAAAAGTTTATAATCAATCATAAGATAGAAATCAGAGTGCGAAATCAAAATTCCTCGGAAGGAATAATATCTTACAATCGATAAAAGGCTTAATTGAAATACTCATTACAAGGTAATAAATCATAAAAGGATCATTCTGATACAAAAGAAACAACAAAAGGAATTAAATCATGTAAAGAGTGAATATAGCCACAACACTCTCGAACCTTGAGCCAACCACAAGCTCAACACTCAACCTCAACTAATGTCTCGCCCACCTGCACAAAGTCAGAAGGGGCTACTACTCGTGGGAATGAGCAACACCCATGAAAAGGGTGATCAATACGCTACGTACTGAGTAAGGTAACAGATGCACCAAGGTCAACACATACTATCACATAACAATGCAGAAGAAATGAAGAGAACATAAACATCATAATGATAACATAATATTGTTCAAAAATTCTGATAGATACATAAGGCCAAATATAGTCCGGATTTATTATTTAATTAATCTCTAATCAAAACTAATTTCACACCATGATTTTTATTAAATCCATACGAGTACGAGAACCCCACTATTATAGCCGGTGGACTAAAAAAACACATGACATAAAGCTCCTGAACACTATTATAGCCGGTGGATCGGAAACACACAGGGCATAGAGCTCCTGACCACTATTATTTGCCGGTGGACTAGTCTGGCCCATTCTCGCACGGTGTTCCACAGTAAGTACTTAGTGTCTTTCCCATGTCTTAGAACAAATATGTTCGGTTTTGTTAAGCATGGAATCCACCACTATTATAGCCGGTGGATTAGAAACGCACAGGTACAAAGCCTGACCACTATTATTACTGGTGGACCGGTTACACATAGGACATCATGTCCTAACCACTATTATTCACCAGTGGACCAGTCTAGGCCCGACTCAACAATCTTTCACTTTAAATGATTAATGTCTTAAGTATATTATCCGGAAAAATTTTAACCCTAGACATGCATGACTCACTCCCTTACACTTATCCTCCAACTGATCTGTAATATATCATGAGAACCCTGCACCTTCTAACTTCCTAGAAACCCTAATTTTGACCTTTGTGGTCCATATCACTCCGCTTCACACAACCCAAATCATTTTAATACTCCACACATCACAAATCGTAAATACCATCCTCATAATTATACTTTAATCACCAAATACACATGATACCACAAAAATTCTAAGCAACCACACCAAACCTTAATTGTCCACACCAAACCCTAGCTAGGTCTCCTACGTACCCTTATATTGCTCCACATACTATTTTTCATCCAAAGTGTTCAAACACCCAAACAACACTTACATTACCTTCCTCAAATCCCAAATCAACTTTCCAAACATAAACTTTACTCCCCTGCAGATGCTAACCTTCCCATGCAAACCTTCAAACTTTTTCATGCAAACCCTAAAACTTCCACTTGAAACCCTATATTCAACCATGCAAACCCTAGATCCATCCATGCAAAACCCTTGATTCCACCATACAAAACCCTAGATTCCTTCATGTAAAACCCAAGATTCAATCCACACAAAACCCAAAGTTTCTCCATACAAAACCCTAAATTCAATCCATACAAGCCATAAATTAGATTCTCCTATGTTACACCATAGATTAAATTCTGCCGTATAACACCATAGGTTAGATTCCCTCATATATAACCATAAATTAGATTCTCTCATACGAAACCATAGATTAAATTCTCTCACACAAAACCATGCAAAACCATAAATTAGATTCTCCCATACAAACCCATAAATTTCCCATTTTATTCATCCACTCATGGATCATTAAAATACTTAGGCAACTTACATCCCTTGGTCAACTTATTTCCCTATTCTCCTTTTTCATTCTTTCCCCCACACAAACCATATTAACATCCTCACATGCATGTCTTATAGGGTCACAACACATATCATCACATACCACAATATTTCATCACATATACGTAATACACATGTCATATAGCAACACATCAACACACTTTAACTCCACGCCATACCACACATGAAATCAATATAATGATAAACATAGGATACATAGCATACGAATCATATAATGCACATAAACACACAAAAGGCCTCAGTAACCCCCTTACCTAAAATGACATAGGTCTTGGAGCACACTGCTACACCTCCATAGGGCTTTGACTGGTATCACCTATATGAGGGAAAAGCTAAAATTAAATTCCCTCCTACCAAAAATACTATTAAATACTAACTTATTCTAAGACTAAGCTTTTGATAAAATACTAAAATAATAATAGCAAAAATACCAAAAATAATATCAATATTAATATAAACAAGAATAATAATAATAATAATAATAATAATAATAGTAACAATAATAATAAAAAAGGAATTACTCAAAAACATAGTGAAATAAGGGCTTCAGCCCCTTTCCCAAAATAATACTAATAATAACATTAGTAAAATAAATAACAAAATTTAGTAATAATTATAATAATGAAATAGTAATAATGATAATGATAAAACCATAATAATATTACAAAAATGATAATAATCATAATGGTAATAATAGTAAGGTTAATATTTGAAGATAAAATGAAGTAGGGTTTCGACCCTACGTTGAATAATAATAAACTTAATAAATAATAATAATAATAAAACTAATAAAAATAATAAATGCTAATAATAAAAATAATGATAATATTAATAATAATAAGACTTGATATTTATAATGCTACTACTACAATTCAAAATAGGCGTAATAGGGTTTCAACCCTATATAGAATAATAATACTAACATTAGAAATAATAATAATAATAATGATGATGATGATGATGATAGTGATAATAATAATAATAATAGCAACACTGTTAGTAAAATAGCTGTAATAATGATAATGAAATAATAATAATAATAATTTTGAAATAATAACAATAATAATAATAATAATAATAATAATAATAACATATTATTATTAATAATAAAGATAATAGCAACAATAAGAATAATAATAATAAAATTGAAATAAAAATATAATAGGGCTTCAGCCCTCAATAGAAATAATAATAAAAATAATCATAATATTAATAATAGTAAAATAAATAATAATAATAATAATAATAATAATAATAATAATAGTAATTGTAATAGTAATCTGTTTCGAATAAAAGGAATAAAATAAAATAAAGCTTGTATAAATAGTGAAAAAGGGTAGAGAGGGTTTAGGGTTCAACCTTAGACTGGTGGTGATAGGCGACACCAAAGGTGGTGCACGGCAACGGGAAGGGAGGAAGGAAGAAGAAGATGGGGGGTGCGGGGACCAGTCGGCCTAGGGGGAAAGAAAAGAAAGAAAGGGGAACCATGCGGTCAGGTGCAGTGAGGGGGGTTAATTTAAATGGAACTCGATGTTTTTGGGCAAAAAGAAGGAAAATGCAGCGCTCTGGCTGCCATAGGAAAAAATAGAGAAAAGAAGAAAAGATGAATGAGTTGGGAGAAGGAGGAGGAGCGGCTGTGATGCAAGAGTATCTAATGAACCTAATGATTGTCATGTTCATATTAATCCTCAAGGTAAGGAAGATTTAGCTTTCCTAATGTTAGAGCTTATCATGTTAAATATTCTTGATAATTCTTATATGCTTGATATTGAAAAACATTCAAGTTTTTCTTGTAGGTATGTTACATATTTATAAGAAGAAGATGTTAATACACTTTAATGTGTACAAGTATTCAAAGCATACAAGACTATGGAATACATGGAATGATACTTTGCAACAAGAAGATATAGTGATGATATTCATTAGTTGTATTAACTTGTTGTAAACCCTAAGCGTAATTTATGTAAGTTAGGGTTTGATATAATTTCATGTATGTATCTTAGTTAATTGTACATCTTTGTAATATTATTCCTTAGTATCATTTATCCAATGATATTATGCTTAGGATTAAGTGTTATATAGGCTTAATTCAACCATGATAAATGGGCTTGGATTAAGGAAAGTACTCGGCTGTTTTCAACATAACACCAATGACTACTCCTCTCCTATATATACTCTTGTGTGCATGATTTGTAAGCAGATTTTGAATGAATAATGAATATGCTTTTTGATAAAACTTTCAGCAACATTAGCTGAAATCTATCCTCTCATTTGATTCAACATTGAGCATGGAAAATATGGGAATTACCTTCCTCCATTTCACTCAAAAACTCGACACAATTGAAACCTCACTCAAACTTGTCGAGCCTTCCTTCTTTACAACTCAATTTCTTCAACTCTAATCCTGCTAATTACCTCATTTCTTTTGCATCAATTTGTGGGTGACATCTTCTACTAACAATCCTCAATCCAACCTTCCAGCCACTTTGATAAAACCACATTAGGTTGCGTGGGTTGGGTCGTGCCAAAGAAGAAGGAAAAGAAGAGAAAAGAAGATGGGCCACGGGAAGGAAAGAGGAGAAGGCCTGGGGCACTGAGCTGGCCCATGTAGGGGAGAAAAAGAAAAGGAAAAAAGGAAGAAAAGAAGGAAAAAGGAAGAAAGAAAAGGAAAAAGGAAAAATAGAAAAAGAAAAATAGTGGGTTGGCTTGATTAAATTAATTATGATATTTGGGATATTTAAAAATAATAATATTTAAATCCCTTTTTGGGCTAAATTAGGATTTTTGAAATATTTTCCATAAATTTCATTTAATTAGCAAAACACCCTAAATTTCTCCAATTAAATTATTTATAAAATTCATATTAATTTCAAACTATTTTCTCCTTATTTTTTTAAATAAAATAATTAATTTAATTAATTTCCAAAATAATATCCTTAATTAGTTAAAATACCCAAATTTCTCCTCATTAAAATACTTATAAATTTCTTCTTAATTTTCCCTAATTAATTCCCTTTTATTTTAATAAAAATAATTTATTTAAATAATTTTTCTAATAACATCATATTTAACTATAATTTTTAAAATTATAATTTTCGGGGCATTTCATAACCGACTTGGCATCAATCATATGAAACCTCTCCCAACACCTTGTTCACATACTGCACTTGTGACAAGTAAAGATGCTTCTGTCTGAGGTCTCGAATGATCTTCATGCCAAAGATCTTCTTCGCAGCCCCCATATCCTTCATCTCAAACTCAATCTTCAGCATTGTTTTCACCTTGTTAACTTCAGATAAATCTTTTGTTGCAACAAGCATATCATCGACATACAACAAAAGATACACCAAAGAACCATCACCAACCTACTTTAAGTATACACATCCATCATAATCACTCCTAGAGAACCCATGCTCAATCATAAACTAATTAAACCTCTTGTATCATTGTCTAGGCGACTACTTCAGACCATACAGTGACTTTTTCAATAAGCACACATGATCTTGCTTGCCTTCAACAACAAAGCCATCTGATTGGCGCATATAGATCTCCTCCTTGAGCTCACCATGCACAAAAGCTATTTTAACATCCAATTGCTCTAAATCCATATCCTACATAGCCACAAGTGCAAGCAAAGTACGAATAGAAGTATGCCTAACAATAAGGGAAAATACCTCGTTATAGTCTACACCAGGTATCTGACTGAACCCATGTGCAACTAAACAAGCCTTGTACCTTAGTCCCTCAACACTTGGAGTTCCCTATTTGAACTTGTACACCCACTTGCAATAAACCAATTTCTTCTTCCTGGACGCCTTTACAATTTCCCGTGTCTTATTCTTCCATAGAGATTGCATCTCCTCCTCCACAGCAGCTCACCATTGAGTAGAATCAGCACTAACAATGGCATCTAAGTATGACACTGGCTCTTGTACATCAACTACAGTCTTAGCATTGGCCAAAGCATAACCTGCTAACTCTTCAAAGCCATACCTCATAGGAGGCTTCACAACCCTCTGTGGTCTACCTAGAGCAATACCTCTTTGCTCCACCTGCTGCCTAGATCCACCCACTTTAGAAATAGTGGGTCTCATACTAAAAGAGTCTAACTAATCCAAATCAACCTCTACCTCCACCTTATCCGTCACACCATGCAGATTCTCCTACTCCACCTCTTCAGACAATCTATCAGAAGAAGACTCGGTCTTTTGGAGGAATACAGACTAAATGAAGGTAACATCCCTGCTAGTCAAAAACTTGGATGCAGCTGGGTCCCATAATTTGTACAACTTCACACCGGATGTATAGCTAAGAAAGATGCTATAACACCCCCAAAATTCACTAATAAAAAATTTTGTTTTATTAAAATAATTAGCAGAAGTGAAATAACAAAATCGTGAATTATGGGGATATTACCGCCACACTTAGTACTAGGCCGGTTTACTCATACCATTCTAGTACCAAGTGCTAAGGCTAAAAGATAAAAAATATAATTTACGAGAAATTCAAGCATCTTTAAATCAGAGTAGCGCAAGTAAACATTTTATAAGAATATAATCCACCGGTGGTGGTTACAAAACAACGAATATATAAAAACTATGAATTTAAAGGGGATGGAGTAAAACCCTAACAGTTCAGGATAGTTCCTTACGCTCTTTCCTGATGGCCCACTTGAGTAGCACCGAACACGACCTACAAGAGGCACTGCCCATTGAATAGGCAGGGGTCCCACGAGTGGAACCCTTCAGTAATACGGTACTGAGTAACCCTTTAAAAACGCACTTAAAAGTGGGCACGCAATGTAACATATGATATACTACTATATCTATACATAACTACATGTGTAAACATAATATTCAGATCCATACATTCACATATTCAACAAGTCAATCAGATATTAATGGCGTATACGTAACAATCACTTTCATACATTCGCATACTTAACAAGTCAACCAAATATTAATAGGCCATAATGAATAATCGATACCTTTAGGGCCTTAAGGCCAATATTCCATCATTAATCAATCATCTTAGATTATAAATATCCATACAAGTGTGGTAACCCCACTATTATAGCCGATGGATCGGTCACTTATAGGGCTGAACGCACCTAACCACTATTATATGCTGGTGGATCAGTCTCTAGGGTAAAATGCTCATGGCCACTATTATGCTGGTGGATCGGTCTAGCCCCGACTGTCATGGTGTTCCACTGTAAGTACTTAGTTTCTTTTACATGTCTTAACAAATTAGTGTTTGGTTTATTGAGCTCGGGATCCCCCACTATTATAACTGGTGGATCGGTCACTTATAGGGTAGAACGCACCTGACCACTATTATATGTCGGTGGATCGGTCACTAGGGCACCCCAGCACCAAACCACTATTATATACCAGTGGATCGGTCTGGGCCCGGATCAATAATCTTCCACTTTACATGATTAGTATTTTACCATATCTTATTCAACTGATTCCTCCCTAGATATGCATGGCTAACTCCAACTATACGTATCCTCCTAAGAGGCCCGTCCCATATCTTGAGACCTCTGCACCTCCTAACTCGCCCCGACGTCCTTCCCTTAATCCACTTACTCACACCGGGAGCCCCAACTCCTAAGTGTGTGGGTCAAGGCCGACTACTTTATACCTCAAAGTCCACTCACCGCCTTATCCTAGGGTTTTCTCCAGAAACCCTAATTTGGGCCTATGTGGCCCACCCTTCTCTGCCCTTCACATCCCAAACTATTTCAATACCCTACACGTCACGACCCTTAGATCCAACCCTCACTTTCTACCCCACTCATTCTCGTTTATTTTTATTATTTTCTTTTTCTTTTTCCACCTTCTCAATTTAGGGTTTCCTCCTAAACCCTAGCTTGGTCTCCTACGCACCATTATACTGTCCCACGTACTATTTTTAGCTCAAAGCCCCTAGACACCCAAACAACACTTATATTACCTTCCTCACGCCCCAAGGAAACTTTCCATAAGTAAAGTTTGCCCCCGTGCGGACTCTAACCATCCCATGCAAAACTCTCGATATTTATCATGTCAAACCCTTAAATTCCAATGCAAACCCTAGTTCCTCCCATACCTACATTAGCCAACTTACTTCCCCTTAGTTATCCTATTTTCCCATTTTTCTTTTTCATGCCTCCATCCCACATCACCACATTAATTATCCTAGCATGCATGTCCTAAAGGGCCACATCACATCACATCATAACTTACAGCATATCCATATTAGCACATACCAAAAGAGGACACATGAACATACCTCTATTCCAAGCTGCGCCACAAATGAAACAGTTAAGATAATAGCATATAGAACACGATATATAATTATATAGGACACCCAAGGCATGTTGGACACAGCACATATTCGGCCTTAGCTACACCCATGCTCGGTTTAGGTTACCGAGCTATCTCCCACACTTATTAGGCCACTAATCACACTTCGTAATTGTTACACTTAATATATTTCCCATTTGGTTGGTTAGATTACCAATTTACCCATTTCCTTTATTATAATTAACAAATTGCCCTTTGATTGGTCAAATTACCAAATTACCCATGTTCATTACCCTAATTACCAAGTTACCCCTTTAGTTAGTTAAATTACCACATTACCCCTATTCATTATCCTAATTACCAAGTTACCCCTTTGGTTGGTTAAATTACCAAATTACCCCTATTCATTATCCTAATTACCAAGTTACCCCTTTGGTTGGTTAAATTACCAAATTGCCCCTCATATTTATCATATTTACCATTTTACCCTTAAATTATCATTTTACCCTTCTCTTTTATTAAATTATCCTTTTACCCTTCTTAATTATTATAATTACCAAGTTACTCCTTTCCAATTTCCACTTTTACCCCTTTTGTCCACAAATTACCATTTTCACTTTTACTTTAAAATTAACCATTTTACCCATAACACCCCTTCCATTCACAAAATTACCATTTTGCCCCTTTTATTACGAAACTACCATTTTTCCCTTTTTTTACAAAATTACCATTTTTCCTTTATTCACAAAATTACCATTTTGCCCCTTTAATTACAAAATTACCATTTTACCCCTTTACATCCAAAATTACCAATTTATCCTTTTACTTACAAATATACCATTTTATCCTTACCTCTAAAATTTACCATTTTACCCCTTTATCTCCAAAATTATCATTTTATCCATTAATTCCAAAATTACCCTTTTCCCCTTTAATTACAAAATTACCACTTTGCCCTTGCCTCCAAAATTACCATAATACCCTTTTTAATTAAAAGTTACCATTTTTCCCCTTAGTACACCACTTATATTAAATTATTATTACTACATAAAATATTAATATTAATACCTCATCCACAACTCTTATATTTAATATAATACTTATCAGCACCCATATATATATTAGGTTAAATTCTTGTACAAGATACATTACCAAAATACCCCTAGAGCTCACAAAAATATTAACCATGCATTAAAGTTCACAATAGCATAATAAAACATGTATAATACTTAACATTTTCATTAACAACCACACTCTTACCTTAAACAATATTTCCATACATAGCATCTAACCTAACATGCTTCCTTGTTATCAAACATCACAAGAAACTACACATATGATATTAAACAACATATATTAAGCATGACAACATATTAAAATCCTAATGTGCTAACATACATCAATCCATGCGTTTAAGTGGGATTTAACGGTTACCTTGATTCCTGCAAAAATGAACCTTACCGATATTCCGATTAAAGGTTCAAGCTTTGATTATCAAAACTAATTCCTAAAATTAATATCAAGGTTTATTATGCTAGAAATAATAAAAATCAAAGTATTAAACTTTATAACACTTAATTAATCAAATACTTGAATTAAATATTATTATACCTTAAAATTATTACCCAAATAAATCAAGACATGCAGCAGCTCACACTACTCATGCAGCATGAGCTGCATGCAAAGAAATGAGGAGGAGGGGCTCGAAGGTGGATGATAGGAGGAAAAAGGTTATTTTCGGGTTAGTGTTTTGGGGCTAAGAAAAAGGGCATGCGAGGGAGGACTTAAGTCAAGGGAAGGATGCAGAGGTGGAGAGGGGGTGTAGGTGGTAGTCGAGGTGGGTTAACGGTGGCTAAGGGCAGCGGAGGCGCGGTAGGGAGGCTGCAAAGTGGTGCTGCCGAAGTGGGTCAAGATGGAGGGGATGAGGAGGAAGGAAAAGGGAGAGGGAAAATGAAGGCATGTGGGTGGTGGTTTCAGCCAAATGAGGATTTAGGGTGGTAGAGGGGGTTGCAGGGGTTAATATGGTGGCTTAGGTGGCAGTAGAGGTGGCAAAACGGTGGCAGAAGAGGGCAGTGCAGGGTGGCTGTCGAGAAGGGAGAAGAAAAAGAGAAAAAGAAGAAGGGAGGAGGAAGGAGGCTACGGGGTGGCTCGATGGGTGCTGTGATCAGTCGGGGTGAGGTAGAGGGTGGCAGGGGGTGGTGCAGGTGGCTGTTAAGGAAGCGGTGGCGGCAGTGAAGTAAAATAGGGAGGATGAGGGAAGGAGGAGAAAGGAATAAAAAGAGGGTCAGGGCATGCATATGGGGCTCAAAAAAATGCAGAATGAGATAGGGAAGGAGGAAGAAAAAGAAGACGAAGAGAGAGGAGGGGATAAGGTGGCTCGAGGGGGCAGTAGGGTGGTAGGGAAATGGGAGTTGCAGGGAGAGGGAGAAGAGATATGGTAGGATAATGAGGAAGGAAGAAAAGGATGGTGGGGCCGGAATGGTGTAGGAAAATGATGAGAGAGAGAGAGAAAGAGAGAGAGGGGGGAAGCAGTAGGGGAGAGGGTTGCAGGTTGGGCGGCGAAGATGGCGGGTGGTCGGGATTTTTGCCTAGAAAAGAGGAAGAAGAAGAAGGGGAGAAGCTAGGCGCGAATGGGCGGCTAAAGGGAAGAGGGTGTGGGCCGGCCCGGTCGGGGGAGAAGGGAAAGAAAAGGAAGAGGATAAGCAGGCTGGCGACGCGTGAGGAAGAAAGAAAATGGGCCAATGGCCTAGGCGTGAAGGAGAAGAAGAGGGGGGAGAAGAGAGACGGGCCAGCGGCCAAAGCATAGGGGGAAAAGGGCAGGCTAGGCCAGCTGACGGCCTAAGGAAAGAAAAGGAAAAAGAAAGAAAAGAGAAAAAGAAGAAAAAGGAGAAGGAAAAAGGGGAAAAAGAAAAGGAAAATGGTATTAAATAAAATAATTTAATTTATAAAATAATAAAATATAAAATTTTTGGGTAATAAATTTATTTAATAATTTAATTTAATATAATTCAACTATAAGGGTTTAAAAAGGATAATTTTAGTAAAATAATGGTTTGAAAAATTATTTAAATAATAAGAGTGTGATAAAATAATAAAATATTTATTTTAATTGATGAAATATTTATACCCAATTTTATACACTCAAAAATTCATAAAATAATTAAATTAAATAGATTTAAAGGCTAAATTATCCAAATAAAATTTATTTATTAAACTATAGGCTTTTAAAATTTCAAGGGATTATAGATGCACTTCTTGGCACCAGGCTCGAGCTTCCCATCATTCATATAAGCATAAGCAAGACATCCAGAAACATGCAAATTAGAATAATCAGCTGGTTTGCCAGACCATACCTCTTCAGGTGTCTTCAAATCATTGGAACAATTGGGTGATCTATTCACCAAGAATGCCGTCATGTGAACTACCTCAACTCAAAACTCCTTGCCTAATCAAGTTTGTGACAATATACATCGAGCCTAGTCTAACAGGGTCATATTCATCCTCTCAGCAACCCCATTCTATTGTGGTCTTCCAACACAAGTGTGATGCCTAAATACCATGGTCCTCATAGTACTTAGTGAAATTGTGCTCCACAAACTCAAGGCCATTATCTGTTCTGAGACACCTCACTTGTCTCCCAGTATAATTCTCTAGTAAAGTCTTCCAACAATTGAAAACTTCAAAGATATCATTCTTATTTTTAATAAAATAAGTCTATACCTTCCTAGAGAAGTCATCAATAAATGTCAATAGGTATCACGAACTGTAACACCCCCAAAATTCACTCCTGAAAAAAAAAATTGAAAGGATAAAGCGAAAGTTAAATTAGAATTTGGGGAATGTTACCGCCACATCTAGCACAAGATAAATGTCTACCATCTATCTCATGCTAGATGCAAGGCTAAACCTATCAAACAAAATTTCAAACATCTATGCCGTGAGGATAAACTCCCACAAGGAGATATCCACAGGCAGATGGCAAGTAAATATTTTCACTAAATAAAATCATCATTGAATGAATCAGCGGAACTTGTGAAATAAATCTGAATTTTAAAAGCTTATCGGAGTATGAGGAATTAAAAGTCAATTACAACACCCGTCAAATTTTAAATATAACACTTGAAACTTCCAAAAATAAATACAATCAAACAAGAAAATTTTCGATGGATCAAATTCCGAATTGCCTACTCTCTCAAACCAAGCCTTCCACCCAATTACCATATCCGATCTCAAACCTGCACAAGAGGTCTGCTCCCCACCATCAGTGGATCATCACAGGACTCATTCAACCAAGGTAGCATCAGTACGGGTCCAATACTGAGTAAATCCCACTACCCTATCTTATGGGAGAGACATAAACTATAACATCAAATGCATATTGAATCATGGTACATTACATTGATACAATATTATGCATACTCAAAACCCACATCATAAGTCCTACCATACACATATAATAACATGTGAAACATATGTAACATCTTATACCAATAAGAGATTCAGATAACCCAACCGGGCATTTTTGGACAACGCCAAACCAAACCAAGCCGAATCTAGCATTTATCAAGCGGGCATTTCTGGGCAATGCCAAACCAAAAAAATCGGGAATTTAGCCCCACAGACATTACTTAGGGATATGTCCAGCCCCGAGCATTACTTAGGGACATGCTCAGCCCTAGACATTACTTAGGGACATGTCTAGCCCGAGTCGAGTGGACTCATACTTTAGATCTCTGGTAAAATATAGTCGATTCACATCATAGTCTTTATCAATTCATGTGAATGCGGGAACATTACTATTATAGCCGGTGGACCGGTCATGCAGGGCAAAACACGCCTGGCCACTATTATAGTCGGTGGACTGGTCATGCAGGGCAAAATGCTCCTGGCCACTATTATTCGCCGGTGGACCGGTCTAGCCCCGACTCACATGATGTTTCACTATAATTACTTTGTGTCTTTCCCATGTCTTATCGTTATTACGTTCGATTTGTTGAGCACGGAATCCCCCACTATTATAGCCGGTGGACCGGAAATCATGCAGGGCAAAACGCACCTGGCCACTATTATAGCCGGTGGACCGGTCATGTAGGGCACCTCAGCCCTAGCCACTATTATTCGCCGGTGGACCGGTCTTGGTCCGGCTCAACATCTTCCTCTTTAAGTGAT
This sequence comes from Tamarix chinensis, assembly GCA_030549775.1. Lineage (NCBI taxonomy): Eukaryota > Viridiplantae > Streptophyta > Magnoliopsida > Caryophyllales > Tamaricaceae > Tamarix > Tamarix chinensis. The sequence continues at coordinate 54,486,244 of CM060177.1, read as the reverse complement.
TAGTGTCTTAACATATCTTATTTGAAAGTATTTTACCCTTGACATGCATGGCTAACTATATCCACACTTATCCTCCAAGGAGGGCCCGTCCCATATCTTAGGACTCTTGCGCCCCTTATCACACCTTGATATCCATTCCCCTTTACACTTACACATAATGAAAACCAACTCTTAAGGGTGTGAGTTAAGGCCCAACACCTTGTGACATCAAACTCCACCCACTATCACTCTCTAGGGTTTCCCTTGAAACCCTAACTCAACCTATATGGCCCAATTTCCTCTTACCTTACTACCATTAATTCATTTATCATCCAACACCTCATCTCATTTAATTTCAACTCCAAATCATATCACTTTACTCATTGATTTCGTAGGTGATTGAAAAACCCTAGTTAGCCACTCCAAACCCTAGCACATTTCTTCCCCCATAAGTAATCTCTCTACTTTTCACCTAACATTACTTAATTCCCATGGCACCCATACTCATCCCTCGTATATTAAATTTCCACCCTTTACTCATTACTCCACTCTTCTTAATTGTTCTTACTTCCACATTTTCCCCCATATTAGGGTTTCCTCCCAAACCCTAATCAAAGTCTCCTATACACCTTACACCAACCTACGTACTATTTTTCATCCAAAGTTTCCAATCACTCAACAATTCTCCCCTTACCTTACTTACACCTTAAAACAACTTTTCTCACGTAAAGATCATTCCCATGAAAACTCCATCCACCCTATGCAAACCCTATAAATTTCCCATGCAAAGTTCACATCCCTCATTTTTAATCATATCCTCTTTTTAATTTTCCCTCATGGATCATGAGATGATTAGGTCAATCTCATATCCCCCCTTAGTCAACTCACTTTACATTTTTCCCTTTTTATCCTTTTACCCCACATCATATTATTAACATCCTAGCAATGCATGTCCTAGAGGGTCACAAAATATAATATCATAACACAACAGAACAATCATTATGCACATGTCATAAGGAATTCATATAAGCATACCTCAACTCCAAGCTGCACTACAAGTAATTAGTCATTAAAATCATATAGTACACAACATGGCACACAAGGCACATAACACACATATAATTGATCCTAGCCACATCCTTACCTAATACGACACCGGTCTTGGAGCACGTTCCTACGCCTCCTCCCGGTTTTGACTTGATTCGCCTATAAGAGGGAAAAATATGGATTAACTTCCCTCTAACCAAAATTACTATTATTCCTACCTTACCCTTTTCACAACTTACTATTAGGGCTAAAAATGATAATATTACCTTTATAAGTAAAAGTAGGGTTATTATTTCTAAGGTAGTTAATCATGCTACTACAAATCAAAAATAGGTCTTAATAGCTATAATAATTTAAAGTAATTATAATAACATTTATATTATTAATGGTAATAGTTTCAATGTTACTAATAATGATAATAGTAGTAGTGATAGTAAGGTTAGTGATATATGAAATATTAATAATAGTGAAAAAGTAATAAAAATAATAATAATAATAATAATAATAACAACAACAACAACAATAATAATAATAATAACATTAATGATGTTAAAATAATAATACTAAAGTTATAGGTCATTAATAATAATAGTAATAACAGTTATGAATATTTTGAATTTAGGTTAAGTAATAATAATGATAAAGGTAGTAGTAGTAATAATAATAATAATAATAATAATAACATTAAGAATAATACTACTAGAAATAACCAACATTTGTATAACAAGGGTTTAGGGGTTGGGGAGTTTAGAGGACCACCTAAGGATGGTGGTGGCACATGCGGCGCCACACGGTGGCGGTAGCGGCGGCGATGGGGGGAAAAGAGAGGTGGAGAAATGGTGGTGGAGGGAGGAGAAGGAAGAGGAGAGGGTGGCAGGGAAAAATGAAGATATGTGGAGGTAGAGGGAGGTCCCCTGGTCGTTTTGGAGAGCAGAGGGGGTGTTGGAAGCAGCGGGACAAGCGGAGGGCGGTGGTGCGAAGGGCGGTGAGGCTTGATGAAAGGCTGATCGGGAAAGGGACTTTGCACGGCAGGGGTGGCTCGTGCACAGTAAACCAAGGGAGGAGGGAGGCTTAGGTTGGTAGAGGGTGATGCAAGGAAGGGTTCCGTGGGTGGATCGGGCGGCGGCGATAGGGCAGTTGTCTAAAGTAAGGGTGGCGCAAGGCAGGTTTTCTGGGCTGCGATTCCAAAAGGGTCTGACGCTGGATCCCTGGGTGGTATTTATGGGTTGAAAATGGGGGAGAACCAAGAGATGGGATAGAGGAAGGTAGGGGCAGGCGTAGACGGCACACCGACCGGTGGTGGCATGCTGACGCAGGTCTGCCAAAGCAAAGCTGCGTTCGGTCGGGGAGAAGAAAAGGGGGCGGGAGCAGGCACACACAAAGTGAGAGGGACGTCGGTCAGTCGAGGAGGGACAGACGAACGGCCATGGAGAGAGGGAGAAGGTGGGCAGGCGGCGCAGGTGGTTGGTCAGTGCCAAAGGGGTGGCTGCAAGTTGCAGCGGGGCACGGGGAAGAAGGGAAAGGGAAAGAGGAAGGGACCGGTCCAGTCCAGGGGAGAAAAGAAAATAAAAACATAAGAGAGGGAGGTGTTCGGCCAGGCGGTTCGAGGAAAGGAGGAGGCTAGGGCGGCCTGGCATGCGTGGGACGAGGGAGGAGAAGGTGATCTGGGCCGATGGGCTGGCCCAGTCAGGGGAAATGGGGGAAAGAAGGGAGAAAGGAGAAGGAGGGAGAGAAAAAAAAAGAAAAAGGAAAATAAGGAAGAGGGAAAATGGAAAAATAGGGGAGAAAAATAAATAAAATAGCTTATGGGGAATAGGTTGTAGTATTTTTGGTAGATAAACAAAATTTAATAATTTAACTTAATATATTTTATTATATTAGTTTAAAAGGTAACTTTTAGAAAATATTGGTTTGAAACCTTATTTAAATAAAATGAGTATGGTAAAATAGCAATTTATTTATTTTAATTTATTAAATATTCACATCTAATTTTTCTATACTTAAAATCCACAAAATAATTAAGTTAAATAAATTTAAAAGGCAAAATCCTCAACATAATTAAATTAAATAAGTTTAAGAGCTAAATTATCCCTAATAAAAGTGATTTATTAAATTATAGGCTTAATAAAATTAGGTTTCAAAAATACGGGGTATTACACGAACCACCCTTGGAAACCACCCATGCAGGAACCCACAAATCAAAGTGAACATAATCCAATGGCCCCTTTGTACTATGTGTAGCCATTAAAAAACTAACCCACTTCTAATTTCCAAACACACAGTGCTCACAGAAATCCATAGCACCTGTACTCTTCCCATCCAACAACCCTCTATTGGAGAGTTCAGTTAAGCCTTTGACACTCATGTGTCCAAGTCACATATCCTAAAGTCTAGTAATATCCAAATTAGACATACACGATGATGTTACCATATCTGCTCGCTCAATAGTGGAACCAACAAGCTCATACAGTGTCCCGATCCTCTTTCCTTTCATTACAATAAGAGCCCCTCTAGTAATCCTCGTCGTGCCATCCTCAATCACACAATGATATCCATTACAATCCAAAGAACTCAATGAAATCAAGTTCTTGGTCATCTTAGGGACATGTCAAACATTAAACAGTGTTCTGACCACACCATCATGCATCTTCACCTTTACTGCCCCAATCCAAGAAACTTTGCATGCAGCATCATTAATCATCAGAACTACTCCACCTCAAGTCATCTCGTAAGTCTGGAACCAGTTCCTGTTGGGACAAATATGGTAAAAGCATCCAAAGTCGAAGATCCACCTATCCATAATCTTGGTCTGACTATCGGTGACAATCAACACATCACCATCATTATCATATTGATTTATAGCAGCATCATCATTTATGCTAGATGATTCACTAGATTTATCTCCAGATATCCTATTAAGATAAAACTTCTTGATATAACCCTTCTTGTGACATCCATAGCACATGATATTCTTGGATCTGTTATTCTTCGACTTCGACCTAAACTTATTTTTCTTATCACTAGAACCCTGTTCCTGAGTTCTTCCCCTAGCTACAAGTCCCTCACTATATGAGTCACTAGAACCACCTCCAGTCAACTGATTCCCAATCAGTTCCCGCTGTAGCAGGGTAGTCTTGACATCATTAAGAACCAACTCATCATCCTTCTCATACAGTATGGTTTCACAAAAATGTTTGTAATCAGTAGGAAAAGAACACAACAATATAATAGCAAGATCTTCATCCTCCAATTTTACATCTATATTCCTTAGATCCATAATTACAGAGTCAAATTCATAAAGATGAGATTTTAGGGATTGTCCCTTACCTAATTTTAACTCGTGCAACTTGCTCTTCAATAACAGACGATTCGTCACTGAGTTCATCATGTATAGAGACTCCAGCTTGAGCCATAGGGATGATGTTGTTGTTTATTTAGCCACCTCGTGCAATACATCATTATACAAACACAATTGTATGGTGGAAAGGGCCTTTTGATCTATCTCCTCAAATTTCTCATCTGTCATCAAATCGGGCTTCTTTGATTTCCCAAGTAATGCCTTCTCCAATCTATTCTAAATTAGGATCATCTTCATCTTTAACTTCCATAAGTCGAAGTTCACAGACCGATTAAACTTCTCTATATCAAATCTTATAGACATCCTTAACACGAACCACGCTCTAATACTAATTTGTTGTGGATCGATACTAATTGAGAAAAATAAGATCTAATTAGAATCAATTAGAACACACAATAATTTAGAAGAGAAGAACACTCAAGAACATAGATTGGGGAAACTGATGATCTTATTGATGTGAAGTAATTGTGATTATAAAGAGAATCAAATGAATCCTCACCTAAATCACTCAATTCATTAAGGAATTACAAGAGAACTCAATAGAAGAAGAAGAAGAAGATAGTGCTCTCTTTATTAGGGATTTTATACTGTACGAGACTGTCATTAGCAAAAATTGAGGGGGAGCAAAAAAACCAAAAACCACGGACCGTGTTTATTTTCTGTCTCTCAACCTCTCACGAAAACAGGACACATTTTCCTCATGTAGAAACACGAACCGTTTCTTTCTAGCTTTGATAGTCTTTAGTATTTCGGACACAACTTCTTCATCTGAACTTCAATTGAGCCGATTCTTCATGCGTTGCAAAGATAATAGAAAGATATAAACTTTTATGTTTAACACATTTCAAATTCCAATTTTGTAAAGGTAAAATATTCACATATTTCCAGCATAGCTCACAGTTATACTCTAAATTCCTCTAAAACACTTCACACACCAATCTAAGCTATTCTACACACCAAATACGAGTCACAATCTCACAGATTGCTCATCCTCTAACCAACATGTTAAAGAATACCACCAAGTTCCATTAGGATGAGTCATGTGATGAGGCCTTTTAGGAACTAAAGAGATAGTTGACCACAACAGTCATGACTCTACCAGAATGTTCCGAGAGGTTTGAGGTCTACAGTGACACATTCAGGCAAGGAATAGGGTGTATATTGATGCATAATGGTAAAGTGGTCACATATGCCTCTCATCAACTAAAGTGGCATGAGAAGAACAATCTAACTCATGATCTGAAGTAAGCCGTAGTAGCTTTTGCCTTAAAGATCTCAAGGCACTACCTATATGGGACCAAATGTAAGTTCTTCATTGATCACAAGAGCCTCAAATACATCTTCACAAAGAAATAATTGAACATAAGGCAAAGAAGGTGGTTGGATCTAGTCAAGCATTACAACATTGAGTTGACCTACCACGAGGATAAGGCTAATGTGGTGGCAAATACACTGAGCAGAAAGACCACACACTATGTGAACTCCTGTGTGGTTCCTAACTGAATGCTAGAAGATTTGATCTATTAAGGTGATATTGAGGTTCTCATAAGTGGCTTAACGATCACCTCTATAATGTTTGAGTAGATCCATGCTAGCTAGCATGGAGATGCCAAACTTGAGAGGATATGTTAGAAGATACGGGAAGGCTAGGTTAAAGGATTTCGAATCCATAAATGCAATAGCCTTCATTATAAGGGTCACTAGTATGTACCATAGGGTTTTTTAGTGTTGAAGTGCTAAATCCTAGAAGAAGGACACTGGACACCATACGTTTTCTAATTAGTAGGGGGAAAACTATAAAAGGATCTTAAGAAGGTATACTAGTGGCCCAATATGAAGAATGAGGTAGCTAAATTTGTGTCAAGATGCCTAACTTGTCAGAAGGTCAAAACTGAGCATCGTAGACCTACAGGGCTATATCATCCTCTAGAAGGTCCAAGATGGAAGTAGGAATCAATCTCCATGGACGTTGTTAATGATTTTCCAAGGACGTGAAGTGGTTGTGACACTGTCTGGGTCATCGTAGATAGATTGACTAAGTTAGCAATGTTCATTCCCATGATGTCAACTTTGAGCATAGATTAGTTGGACAATGCCTACATGAAGTTCATGAACATTCAGCATGGGGTGCCTGAGGATATTTTCTTAGACAAGGACTTAAGATTCCTCTCCCACTTTTAAGGAAACCTGTAAGAGGTCTTGGAAATAAAATTAAAGATGAGTATAGCTTTCCATCCCACCATAAATGGGAAGACCAGGAGGATTATACAAACCTTAGAAGACATGTTGATAGCCTATGTATTAGACTTCTAGGGATGTTGGGAAGATCATTTACACTTGATAGAGTTCTATTACAACAACAGCTACCATGCCAACATAGGGATGGCTCCCTTTGAAGCATTGTATGGATGAAAATGTAGGACCTCCTCATGCTATAGTGACACCAGTGAGAGAGTGGCACTGGAACCCCAGATGATTGGAGAGATGACCAGATAGATTTGTCAAATTCAGAACTGAATGAGAGCTACTCGGATTTGACAAAAGAGTTATACTTATCAAAAGCGTTGGGGTGGAAAATTTGAGCCAGGAGAGAAGGTGTTGTTTAGGGTCTCCCCCACCAAAGTTGTGTAGAGGTTTGGTAAGAGAGGCAAGTTGAGCTCAAGATACATTGGATCCTACGAGATTCTAGAATAGGTAGGAGAGGTGGCTTATCAGTTAGCACTCCAGCCAGATTTAGCACGTGTCCACAACATGTTCGATGTCTCACAGCTACAAAAGTACTTGGCTGATCCTTCCCATGTGATCCAACTTAATGAGATCGAGTTTGATGATTCTATGACCTATGAAGAGAGACTTGTGCAGATCCTCAATACCAAGATTTGAAAGACTTGTATGAGTGTGGTCCCACTCCTGAAGATTATTTAGATCTACTATGGGACAAAGGAAGCTACTTAGGAAGCCGAGAAGGGCATGTGTGAGGCATATCCAAAACTCATCACCTCAAGTATGGTAATTCCTAGTAAACCCCTTTTTCTTTAAGGGGGTAGTGGTTTATCGTGTTTTATGCTCCCATTTATTGAGCCGCTTGTAATCACCGTACACTTCATTCCTTCCTCTCTACTCCTAGAATCAAGCTAGTGACTTTAGGGGTAAAATATTTCCTTAATGGGGTAGTGATGTAATACCCTATATCTTTATGTAGGATTAAGGAAAATAAAGAACTATGGAATAAGATTTAATTATATGTACCATTTTTAATAAAATAATAAAAATAATAATTAAGGCAACAAAGAAAGAGAAATGATGTAGAGAAATAGTTAGTGGAGACTAAATTAATTAGCCACCCTAAAATAAATTAAAAATAAATGAAAATAATTTATAAATTTATTAAAATTATTTTTTATTTTTATTATTAATTTTTATTATCCCAAAACTTGAAAACAAATCTAAAATACCATGCCACCCCATTTATCCTTTTTTTCTTTTCTCCTTTTCTTCCCTCTTTGTCTTTCTTTTCTTTCTTCTTTTCTTCCTTTTCTTATCTTCTTCTTTTCTCCCTTCCTTTAGCTGGCTAGGTTGTGCTCAGTAGCAGCCCGGTGCCCTCCTCCCTTTTTACTTTCCTTTCTCCTTTCCCTGGCCTAATCTATCTTTTTCCTTTCTTACCCTCCCCCCAACTAGCCCAACCACACACGTACCCTTCCTCTTTTCCTTTTCTCTCCCTATATTTTTCCCTTTTTTCCTCTTCTACCCCTATCTTCTTCTTCCTCCAACTATCACGACCCTGCACACTACTACCATCGTAGCCCTCCCCATCTCTCTCTTTCTCCTCCTTTCCTCTTTTGGCCCTAGAGAGCATATAGTAGGCACTTCCTTGCATGGTCACCCTACCCGTACGGTCCCCCTCACCACTCACTTGCGTTCCCTAACCCTACAAAAACTATCCCTGCCTACATAGCTACCCTAGACTGCACGCTAGCAAGCAACCACCAACCCCCTCCATTTGTCTTCTTCCCCTTCTTTTCCACTTCCCTATCCCCTACAATTATAAAAACCCATCCCCACTACCTTTTTTCCCCTCTTTTTTCTACCAATCCTCTCCCCTACCCCCTTACTCTCACACTAAAACAGATGTCGCCGCCAGACCATACCACCGTCACCACTCCCTCTATTCCTATTCCGTGCATCACCCTGTACCCAATGAGCCACTCCCCTTCCCTTTGTTACCCTTCCTCTTCTCTCCCCATCCATGCAAAGTAGGTAGCCTTTTACATGTTCCTCCACCATCAGCGTTGCTACCACCACCCTCGCTACCTCCCATCTTACATATAAAAACCTCGTACCTTACCCATGCCTCCACTTCTCTCTTTCTCTCCTCTCCTTCCTTCCCTTTCCCTTTCTCTTCCTCTCAAGTGCAACTGTTGCCACCACCACCGATACTACAAACCACCTGAACTAGGGAACCCCACCACCAAAGAAACCCTACCTTCCCTCTATTTATCCAATCCCAAAAACCCCTCCTTTGCATCTCCTCCACCACTCTCGTGCCATCACGACCACCGCCACAGCCTCACCTATTGTTTTTTCTAGTTATACCCTTCTTCCTCTTATTTATTTAGTGTATTTTATTTAATAACTTATTATTAATAATATTAATATTAATATTAATATCATCATCATCACTAATATTTGGTTAATAAATAAGAAAAAAGGAAAAAAGAAGTAAGAAGAAGGTGAAATGACCTAGTTAATGCTCTCTTTATAGCTTTTAAACAAACATCTCCCCATGAGGAGGTGTAAGATTCTTGCTTCAAGCTTAGATCCCAACTAATAAGGATATAGTTAAGATTTTGGTTTGTCTTATGAATCTTGTGTGTATAGGTGTATTGGCATGTTACGTGTAAATATATGTGTATATGAATGAAGTATATGTGTGGTGCAACTTGTCTTGCAAGGAACTAAGGTATGGTGAGCATGATTTTCATTATGTGTTTTATGTGTGGTTATAACTTGTTATGGATGGACATTTTCTTATGTATGGTTGAAATATTATTATATGTATGTATAGATGCCTTAAGTGGGATTTAATTGGCTAAAGGATATTAAAGAAAATAAAGAGGGTGGAATGAGTGAGATGATATGTAGAGGACGTCCTAAGTGCCTCATGAAATATGGTAGAGAAAATAAAAGGAGAACATAATAAAATGAGGGGTTAGGGTAAAACCTTGCATGGGAAGTGTAAGCCTTATATGGGGGTGTATGCTTTGCATGGAGGAAAGATTTATGTGGATAAATATTACTACGAGGTTAACCATGGGGAGAAAAGAGTGTTTTGGGTGGTTGGTATACTTGGGAAAGTTTTAGTACGTGGGTTGATGGATGGGGGCATAAACTAGGGTTTTAGAGGAAAAATCTTAAGGATAGGGGTATTATAGGGAAAGGATGAGGAATTTGGTTGAACATCGGGGTTGTGATGAGGGGTGTGCCACATAAAGGGTTTAATTCAAGTCAAATGGATGATAGAGTTGTGTACAAGAAGAGGGTGTGGAAGGAAAAGGGAAATATTAGGATTTTTTGAGGTAACCAACTAGGCTATCATTATCACATGTGGGAGTTAAGGAGTTGGGCTATGAGGTTTGGAGTTAGGTTGAGTACGGAGATGGTGTTGGAATTAAAGAAGGATTTGGGCTGAGTAAGAAGAGCAAAGGCTAGAGTTATATAGGACAAATTAGGCTTAAGGGAAACTCTAGTGGACGATGGTGAGTATAAGAGGAGAAATGGGGAAGTGGGCCTTAACCCAAATATATGAAGTTTCTAAGTTTGTTTGTGAGGATGGTGGAAAGTTTATGGGGGTATTAGAGTCTCTAAGGATGTGGATGTCCCAGGTTAAGGGATAAGGTATTTCAAGGAGTCTGGGTTGATAGACTGATAATGAGTCGAGAATGTCCATTAGGGTGTGCATGTCTATATGGGTGTCACTATTTGAATAAGACATGAATAAAATACTAAACACTTAAAGTGGAAGATCATTTATCCGGGCCAAGACTTAGGATGTTTACCAGTCCACATGTTATAATAGTGGCCAAAAGCATTTTACTCTGGATATGTATATGTTACTGTTCCACCAGTTATAACAGTGGTCAGGTGCGTTTTATCCTAGAATAGTATTCCCGCTCTATCAGTTATAATAGTGGAAGTTCTAAGCTCAATAAGTTAAACCCTTAGCTGATAATAATTTATGGAAAAGATATTAATTATTTATAGTGGAACACCACATGGGTCGGGACAAGATATAGGATATTTACTGTTCTATCGATCATAATAGTGGCCATAACCATTTTGTTCTAGAGATGTACATGCTTATCAGTTCACTAGTTATAATAGTGGCCAGGCACGTTTTACCCTTGAGTAGTTATTCCCATTTCGCCGGTCATAATAGTGGGTTCTCCGTACTCACATGGATATAATTTGAGAGATGTGTAAAGGTGGTACTAATGGCTTAAACTCCGATCGGGGTAATTAACCTAATAAAACCTACTACTTGCATAATATATATATCCTTCTTTCATGTTTCTTTTTTTCTATCCTTTAGGCCACTTGCACCCGGCCTCCCTTCCTCCTCACACTTAGGCCACAACCCATTCTTCCCTCCTCTCCTTCTCCTACACATAGCCCATTCACTTTCCTTTCTTCCTTCCTCCCCCGCGCGAGCCCGGCCCAGCCTCCCTTCTTTTCTTTCCTTCCTTCTCTCCTAACCAGGCCGACCCACACCCTTCTTTCCCTTCACCTGATCTGCACCTCCCCCTTCTTTCTTCTTCTTCTTCTTCCTTTCCTCGATGCTAAACTTGACCACCTCGGCCATCTCCGTCCAGCCACCCTACATACAGCCTACCCCCTCCCTACTACCCTCCCTACCTCCCTCTCTCTCCCCCACTATTTTTCTATCTCATCTCAAACCCACCACCCCTCTCTCCTCGCGCATGCCCCATCCTTTGCCTCCCTTCCCTTCCCTCTCCCTGCAATTCCCACACCCCTACCACCCTGCTGCCACCCTATCGAGCCCCCTTATCCCCTCCTTTTCTCTCCTTCTTTTTCTTCTTCCCTCCCTACTTCATCCTGCCCATTTTCGATCCCTCCTTCCCCTTCCTCGATCTTCTTTCTCTCTGTTTCTTCTCCTTCCATCTTCCTCCCTATTTTCGCACTGCCGCTCCATTCTGTCGCTTCCATCACCGCACCAGCCACTTGCACTACCCCCTGCCACCCTCTACCTCAGCTTTGCACCACCACACTACCCTTCGAGCCACCTTGCAACCCCATTCTTCCTCAGTCTTATTTTTCTCTTTTTTTTTCTTCCTTCTCAACAGCCACCTTGCACCTCCTCCTTCCACCGCCATCCCGCCGCCACTCGAGCCACCAAACCACTCCCTACAACCTCCCCTACCACCCCCTCAGCTCCTTTGGCCTGAACAACCACCTGTAGCCCCTCATTTTCCTCCTCCAATTTCCTTCCTTCTTAGCCCCCTCCACCTCGGCAGCCACCTTCACACCACCCTTAGCCGCTGTCAACCTAACCCCAACCACCACCTATACCCCCTCTCCACCTCTTCACCCTTTCTTTGCCCTAAAGCCTTCCCCACCTACCCTCTTTCCTAGCCCCAAAACCCTAACCCAAAATTAGCTCCCCCTTCCCCCTTTCATGCCATTTTCAACCCTCTCCCTCATTTCTTTGCATGCAGCTCATACTGCATGAGCAGTATGAGTTGCTGCATTTCTTGGCCCATTTTTGTTAATGATTTTAAGGTATAATAATATTTTAAGTTAAGTATTTCATTAATTAAGTGTTATAAAGTCTTATGCTTTTGGTTTTATTATTTCTAATGTGATAAATATTGATATAATTTTTAGGTATTGGTTTTGCTAATCAAAGCTTGAACCTTTAACCGTAATACCGGTAAGGTTTAATTTTGCGGGAATTAAGGTAATCATTAAACCCCACTTAAATGCATGAATAAACGTATGCAAGCACATTAGGATTTTAATATGTTATTTTGCATGATATATGTTGTTTAATATAATATGTGTAGTTCCTTACATTGATTGATAAAAAAAAAGGAAAGCAAGCTAGTTTATATGCTATGTATGGAAATATTGCTTGAGGAAAGAGTTTGGTTATTAATGAAAATGTTAAGTACTTATCCATGTAGTATTATGCTATTGTGACCATTAATGCATGAATAATATTATTGTGAGCCCTAGGGGCATTTTAGCAATATGTCTTGTATAAGAATATGGCCTAATATGTGTGGGTGCTAATAAGTATTATATTAAATATAATAGTTGTGGAGTTGGATAATGAGAATGAAATATTGATATTACTATTTCATGTAGGGATGATAATTTAATAAAAGTGGTGTGATAAAGGATAAAATGGTAATTTGTAAGTGAAAAGGGTAAAATGATAATTTTGGAAGTAAAGGGTAAAATGGTAATTTGTAAGTGAAAAGGTGAAATGGTAATTTTAGAAGTAAAGGGTAAAATGGTAATTTGCAAATGAAAAGGGTAATTTGGTAAATATGATAATGGAGAAGGGTAAATTGGTAATTATGATAATGGAGATGGGTAAATTGGTGATTATAAAAATGTAGAAGGGCAATTTGGTAATTTAACCAACTAAAGGGTAATTTGGTAATTATAATAATAGAGAAGGGTAAATTGGTAATTATGATAATGGAGATGGGTAAATTGGTAATTTAACCAATTAAAAGGTAATTTGGTAGTTATGATAATGGAGAAGGGTAAATTGGTAATTATGATAATGGAGAAGGGTAATTTGGTAATTTAACCAACTAAAAGGTAATTTGGTAATTATGATAATGGAGAAGGGTAAATTGGTAATTATGATAATGGAGAAGGGTAAATTGGTAATTATGATAATGAAGAAGGGCAATTTGGTAATTTAACCAACTAAAGGGCAATTTGGTAATTATAACAAAGGAGAAGGGTAAATTGGTAATCTAACCAACCAAATGGAAAATATGCTAAGTGTAACAATTATGACGGGTAGTTGGTGACCTAATAATTGTGGGAGATAACTTGGTAACCTAAATTGATTAAGGTTGTAGATAAGACCTTATGTGTGCTATGTGTCTTATATGCCTTGGATGCCTATATAATGATATATGGTGTATCTTGTGTTGTTGTGATAACTGGCTTATGTGTAGCATAGCTTGGATTTGGGGTATACTCATGTGCTTCTAATGGCATGTATTAATATATATATATATATATATAGAAGCTCGATCATGTGCGCACCTCTAAATCTGTACAAACGTAGGAACAATTACAGGCCACTGGATCTAAATTAGATCCAACAGCCATAAATATAAGTAGGATAAAAACACGCCTTCTTCGCCGAGCCTCTGCCCCGCCCCATTCTGTTTCCACCTTGCAAGCTCGCCCCGACCCCCAGACCCCATCGTGCCTCTCTCTCTCTCTCCATCGCACCTCTCTCCCTCCATCGCACCTCGCTCCCTCCATCATACCCTCCATCGCAACTCTCTCCCTCTCCATCGCACCTGTTTCTCTAGCTCCCCCTCGCCATTTCTGCTTCTCCATCTCTCCATCGACCTGCTCCTCCCATCTGCTGACAGATCGAGCGAAGTACCCAACCTCCCTCAATTTCCACTCCTCCTCTACTCTAAGGAGCTTCATACACCAGCAGATGAGCTCAGCCGCTGTTCTCTTTGACCACACCTCAGCTCCTCCATTCTTCAACCTCCACTACACTGCCACACACAAGACAATCGAAGCGACAGCATCGCGACCTGAGCAGAGCTCCTCCATTCTTCAACCGCCACTACACTGCCACACAGGAGACAAGGAGAAGCGGCGGCATCGCGACCTGAGCAGGAGGACAGAGGTATTCGATTTTTTGTTCTATGTTTATGGTCGGAGGGTCAATTGGCATTTTCATAATTATAACGAAATTGAGTATTGTGTTTTTCCTTGAGTTTGATTTGGTTGTTCCTCTCATTGATGTAGATGCTGCTTAGGATTAAATTATTTTATCTCTGTTTTTTTTTGTTCCGCTTTCTTATGCGAATGTCATCGACAATAGAGTTAATTTTTTTTTCTATCAACGTTTGGATGAGAGGGGCAATAGTAAGCCAATTTGGATGATGATATCATAGTTGATGATCGGAAGGCAGGCAGGCGGGCAAGCAGTTGGTCGTATGTAATGAAATGTGAGGGAGGAGGTGGTCTAGCATCTTTATCTGAATTAAGGTTCACAAAAATGGCCGCGTGCTCTGTACTCCCTTGGTATTAGTATTATGTTGTGTTGTATTTGTTCCCGTGTGTCATGTCTTGTCTATGCTCTATATGAGACTTGTATGGTTTTGGCGCTATTAATTTTTTATATTTGGATGACAGATTTTGGCATGAAAGACCGGAGTTGGATGTAAATTTTAATTCAACTTCATGAAGGTATTGGTCATTTATGCTTTTCGTTGTAGTTTAGATGATAGTGTAAGGTTTCTTTCCAAACTTGTATAAGGTTTAATTTAAGAAATTGTCAAATTTTGGATCATGGAAGATTGTTTTCCTTCTCATATTGTATAACGAAATGAATGTATATTTGATTAGTATGTTTATGGTTTACATGGTTTAGGGTTTAGAGGGTTTGGGGTTTGGGGTTTTGGGTTTTGGGTTTGGGGTTTGGGATTTTGGGTTTTGGGTTTATGGTTTAGAGGGTTTAGGGTTTGGTGTTTAGAGGGTGTATGGTGTAGGGTTTAGAGGGTTTAGGGTGTAGGGTTTATGGGGTTTAGAGTTTAGTGTTTAGGGTTTAGAGGGTTTAGAGGGTTTAGGGTTTAGGGTTTAGAGGTTTATAGGGTTTAGGGTTTAGGGTTTAGGGTTTAGGGTTTAGAGGGTTTAGTGTTTAGGGTCTAGGGTTTAGGGTTTAGGGTTTAAAGGCTTAGGGTTTAGGGTTTAGGGTTTAGGGTTTATGGTTTATGGTTTAGAGGTTTATAGGGTTTAGTGTTTAGGGTTTATGGTTTAGAGGTTTATAGGGTTTAGGGTTTAGGGTTTAGGGTTTAGGGTTTAGAGGGTTTATGGTTTAGGGTTTAGAGGGTTTAGGGTTTAGTGGTGTATAGGGTTTAGGGTTTATGGTTTAGAGGGTTTAGGGTTTATGGTTTAGAGGGTTTAGGGTTTAGGGTTTAGGGTTTAGTGTTTAGAGGTTTAGAGGTTTGGATATTTGGTTTGGATATAGGTTTGGGTTAGTTTTTTGGTTTGGTATTACTAAAATCTTGAATGTTGATTTAATTTTGATCTAATGGTTGAGATTGGTTCTTATGTTTGTATATTAATAAAAGTTTTCATGTGAACCTCACCCTATATATATATATATATATATATATATGCTGTGAATTGTGATGTGATGTTTTGTGGCCCTTTGGGACATGCATGCTAGAATATTTAATGTGGTAATATGGGATGGAAAGATGAAAAAGAAAAATGGGAAAGTTAAGTTGACCAAAGGGAAGTAAGTTGGCCAACGTAGGTGGGATTGACCTAAATATCCATGATCCATGAGGGGAAAAGCAAAAGGAGGTTATGATCAAAATGAGTGAGTGATGTGAATCTTGCATAGGAAATTTTTGGGATCCGCATAGGATGATCTTTACATAAGAAATGTTCTAGGGTTTTGAGTGGCCAACTAGGGTTTCACAGTCACATGTATAATTAGTGAGTAGAGTGATAGGATTTGGGTTAAATCTAAATGAGATGAGGTGTTGGAATATAAAAGTAAGGATGGGCCACATAGTCCCAAATTAGGGTTTCTGGAGAAAATCTTAGGGTAAGATTGTGAGTGGACTTGAAGGTATAAGGTAGTGGGCCTTAAACCACACCCTTAGTAGTTGGGCCTCTAATGTGAGCAAGTGGAATAAGGAAAGGATATCAAGGTGTGATAAGATGCACAGAAGTCTCAAGATATAGGACGAGCCCTCTCAGGAAGATAGAAGTAGAGGTCAGTGACATGCATGTCTAGGGTGAAAACTTGTTGAATAAGACACAATAAGACACTAATCATTTAAAGAGGAAGACTATTGAACTAGGCCCAGACCGGTCCATCGGCGAATAACAATGGCCAGGCGCTGGGGTGCCCTGGAGACTGATCCACTAGCATACAAAAGTGGTCAGGTGCGTTCTGCCTTATATGTTTCTGATCTACCAACTATAATAGTGGAGGATTTCGTGCTCAACAAACTGAACATAATCAGGATAAGACATGGGAAAGACACTAAGTACTTATAGTCAAACACTATGAGAGTCGGGGCCAGATCGATGTAGAGGCATATAATAGTCGTCAGGTGCGTTCTACCCTATAAGTGACCGATCCACCAGCAGATAATAGTGGTCAGGTGTGTTCTGCCCTATAAGTGACCGATCCACCGGCATATAATAGTGGTCAGGTGCATTCTACCTTGTAAGTGACCAATCCACCGGCATATAATAGTGGTCAGGTGCATTCTGTCCTATATGTTTTCGGTCCACCGGTTATAATAGTGGGGTTCCCGCACTCACATGGATATATAAAATTCAAGAGATGATTGAATAATGATGGACTAATGGCTTAAGGCCCAAAAGTATCAATTGTACGTTTTGACCTATTAATATTCGATGGACTTGTTAAGTATGTAAATGTTATGTGTGCACATCTTATTATATATTTATAAAGTTTTGTATCATGTATGGCATTGCGTGCCTACTTTTCGAAGTGTTTTAAAGGATTACTCAATACCATGGTATTGAAGGGTTCCATTCATTAGGTCCCTACCTATTCAATGGGCAATGTCCCTTACAGGTCCTTTTCAGGTACTATTCAAGTGGGTAATAGGAAAGAACGTAAGGGACTATTCGGAAAGACCTAGGGTTGTACTCTTTCTCTTTTTAAACCCCTGTTTAAATGTGGTCTTCGTTCTTGTAACCACCACTGATGGATTTTATTCTTACAAATGATTTACTATGCTACTCTAACTTAATTATGGTTTGAGTTTCTCATAAGTTATATTTTTTCTATTTTAGCCTTAGCACTTGGTACTGGAATGGTAGGAGTGAACCAGTCTGGTAGTAAGTGTGGCTGTAATATCCCCCAAATTCAAAGTTTTGTTATTTCACTTCCTCAAATTCCTTTAATAAAATAAAAAATTTCAGTAGTGAATGTTGGGGGTGTTAAAAATGTGGCAGTACCATTCTATGGTTTTACTTTTCAAATCGTTTATGCATTATCCTAAAAAGGAAATTTTTTTGTCCAAAAATTACCGTTGTTACAATTTGATTTGCATAGAGTGGTTTTCTCTACTTGATGACAAATTTAATAGATAAACTTGGTTATACTTTGTAAATGTAGAATCATGTGTTATGTGCTATTTTTTTATTTTTCCCATCTTGATTTCCATGATTAAATTCTATTAAAATCATGTTTAAGTATTCAAAAGCATAAACTAGTCTTAAAAGCATTATAGATTGGTTGTTTTGAATGAGAAATTATAGAGTTGAATATGGCGAGATTATTATGCAGTTTGTTATTTTTGGTGTTGATTTATGGGGTACTAATGTTAAATGTAATTTCTAGAAAAATTAATAGGTTATATATGGATATTTTTTAATTAAGTTTGACATCATGTAAGATATTGAATTGTCTTTTACCCTATAGAACCTTCTAACTAGTCTATACTAAAACATGTCAATTTGTTTTCTATTCAATTGGTTTGATCTGCTAGTCTATTAGTTCACTAGAAATTGATCGGTGGTGTTTGAGTGGCACCACTTAACTAGTTAGGCTTGTTACTAGTTAATCAATTGCTCTAGTTGACTAGTTTCCCCTACTTGTCAACTAGTTTGCTTGATTTGCATTATTTTCTCTTAACTTTTTTCTCATATTAGTCCACTAGTTTTTAGGAACAATTTACTTGTTTGTTTGGTATTTTGAGGGTATATACTTAGGGTTAACCTTTATTTGAGTTTTGCTAGAAATCTATGCTATGTCAATTGGCAATACACAATACACCTATGTAATTGTATAATTTGTGTTAATTATCTATATTATATTAGCTTGTGGTATATAGGACTTGCATATGGAATATGGATATAGTATTTGATATGAGCTAAACATGGGAATATGAGATCATTGTGTGTCATTGAGATCTCTCTTTAATATTAGTATGAGTATTTGTAATAGTATATTTTACCACTTTTATGTCATAAACTATGTGTTGCATGTTGCCTTTATAGGGGAGGACTTGTTTACACCATACATTAGTGTATTGATATCGGACTTGTAGGTGATTTATTGCTAGTATCCAATGAGGATGAGGTTTGATCTGTATAATGATGTACTCAAGTAGGAGTGATGTTATTTTAGTAGGGACTTAGTGTAGGAGCAATCTAGTAGTGCCTTTGTGATATTCTATATTTCAAATATTATTTCTCATATCCCTTTTTGTTGTATATTTTTTTAAGTTGATCTCCATAATTTTGATGATTTATTATTAGTCCTTCCATTTTTCTCTATTTTGTAATTTTTTATATAAATTATTTTTGTAGTGCCTTACATATGAGAATGGTATAGATACCAGACTCGTGTTGAGATCAGTGGTATAATCCCTCTTTTGTTTTTTCTTCTAAAACTCTATAGTTAAACAGAAAAAAAAATGCTCAAACAATTGAGGTGTTACTCCATGTGTGCACTTGATGATGATGTAGTTTTAGAGGGGAGGAATGCTAATATCAATCTTGGGTGTTGGTTGCATTGGCCCATCATATATTAGACACGTAATGGTATGAACCAATTGCTTCCTTAAGTGTGAATGATTTTCGGTGGTTTATTTTAAATTATCCTTTTAAATGTTAGACCATGGACTAATTAGATACACCTAGTATAATCCTCAACCCGTGATCTCCTTCTCTCTTTTAGATCATGGATACCAATCTTCTTACAACCCTAAACCCTTTCCTTTTTGAAATCACTACTTCTCTATCCTTACTTATCCTCACAATTTACGAACACCACGTTTCCCTATCCCTTATTCACTTTTTGAAAATTTCACTCCCTCTACTTTTATCTTTCTTAATGGATTATTTATTTATTATCCGTCTACAAAATCTGAGACTACTATTTAATTTTCATGCTATTCAAGCTTGGATAAATTTAACACGCTTTAATTTTAATGTTGTGCATACCTCCAAAATCATTTACTCTATATAATTGTCACATAGACTCAAAGTTGTATGTTTTGAAGACTATTTATGAAATTGGGAGGTTAAGCCAATTTTCTACTAAATCATTGGAAGTTCAGCATTTGATTCAAATAATACTTCAAACTTCATAGAAATTGGTACGTTTCACAGCCCCATTTGGTGAAATTGCACACAATCTTGTTAGTCACGTCTATATGAAAATGAAACTAAATATAGATGGTTGCTGGGGGCAACCCAAGGAATGAGCAACATTTCGAAAGTGGAAAGGAGAATGGCTTTGGAGAATTCTTCGTTAATATAGGCATAATCTAAGCTGAGGTTTATGCCTTATGGTACGAGTCGTGGCTGGCTCTGGTAAGACACGTCACTCAAACTTATGGTATGATTTGCATGCAACCAAAATGTTGAACCCGCCCTTATGGCTCTAATAATGTTGGATTGTTCTTGCTAGCATGGCATTTAACTTCCCTAAATGGTAGAGAGAGGGGGGACAGGAAAATCATTGTGCTGACTGACTAGAAGAATATGCCCTTAGTTTCCATTAGGATAACATGTTATCTATAGCCCTCGAGAACCACTAAGTCATTTAGGGTTTTATTATTTCGAAAAACAAAATTTACTCCATGGAAAATAATTGGCGGAATTATCCTCCTACCACCGGCAAATATTATTGCAGCTCACCCCATACCACCGGCCAATTTTTTCTGTAGCTTACACCATACCACCAGCAAATTTTGCCGCATCTTCCTCTCTGCCACCGGAAAAAACTACCCAAGCCCCCCCCCACCAACGGAAAATTATGCCGAAGCCCACCATTAATTTTATTGCCGTAGCCATGCCCCTAAGGAATGGCACTTTGTGCCGTTCTCCTACACCCATCACCAGCAACTTATGTCGTTCCTACCCTAAAAATTAAAAAAAATACCTAATTTAAATTATTTGTAAATAAAAATATCTAGTAATCTATATTCTATTTCTATCTAATATTATATATATATATATATATATATATATATATATATAAATTATGTACAAATAAAAATCGTTTCTTATATCTCATTTTGTTACGGATAACATTAAAATTTAACCTGTCTCTTATTACTTTAGTATTGCGAATCTTTTCAAATAAAATTATTGTATAGAATACATGGTTCTATTCAAAATAGGGCACAAAAAAAATTGTCAAAAATATAGGGTGCGGTTTACGTATGTGTATAATTATTGTAGTTTATCTTCAAATTAGGTGAAATTAGGTGTGTATATAATTATTGTAGTTTCTGATTGAATCCTTATATATAAATGAATGACTTATTGTTTTTATTCTTTAGAGTAGAAATTCTTTGTTCAATCTTCAAATAAAATTTTACAATATTTTTAAAATATTCAAAATGAATAATAAATTTGGAAGTTCTTCAAACTACGAAGAGTATGAAACTTCGACAAGGTACGATGAGTTTAGAAGTCCAATGAACTATGAAGATGGGGTCACCAACCCATCATAGTATGATGATAGATTTACAATACCGACAAGCTATGGATACACAGAAGATATACAAATGGATTCTCCCAATATTAATTATAACTTAGACGAAGAGGTAAAATTTATTTTTTTAGTATTATAAATTGTGGCGAAGAATTTGATTTTATGAAATTAATACTTTTTTATTATATTATTATGGTAAGCTCCTTTTTCAGGATATGGAGAATACATATTTTACGACTCAAAATTAATAGAGATTTTTTATAACATAACAAATATTTTCTGATCGAGAAGAACTTGTGACATGGGTTAAAAAAATAGATAGAACTCATAATATGATTTTGATTATCAAAGGTCCTAGAAAAGGAAATGGTATAGGGACAGGTAGAGTCTTGATAAGATGTGAAAGACATGGAACATACGTCCGTACTAGACCTACAGATACCGAAGGTACACGTAATATATGTTCTAAAAAGAATTATTGTCCTTTTTTATTGTTGGTGTTGAAAAATAATAATGGTACATGGCAAGTGGTAATTAGGAACGGGACACACAATCACGAATTGGCAAATTATGACCAAGGGCATGTTGTCCTTGGTAACTTGATAGAAAATTATGTTCAATTTGTTATAGCATGGCAAATCATACCACTTCTTCATAAATAATTTGAAGGAAATGTAAGTATGAGAAGACATATTTAAATTGCTCAACAGAAACTTAGGTCCAAAGAAATGGATGGTCAAACAATGTTACAGCACTTTATGAGTATATTGGTTGAAAATCATTATTTTCATTGGCATCAAAGTGAGCCGGAATCAAATGTAATAAGTAAACATCTATTTGCACATCTCGTATCTATTAATATATTACGTACATTTTCTTTTGTTTTACAAATAGATTGTGGATATAAGATGAATAGATATGGAATTCCCTTGGTTGAAATTGTTGGACTAACACCAACACAATTGAATTTCAATGTTGCATGTGCATATATGTCATCTAAGAAGGAAGAAAATTATTTTTGGGTACTTAAGAGATTGAATACCTTAATGGATCTATGTATGCTTCTAAGCACCATTATTACCTACCGAGAACTTTCTCTTATTTCAGCTGTGGAACATATTTTTCCAACTTCAAAAACATTTATTATGTAGGTTTCATGTTAATAAGAATGTGGAGGAAAGGTGTAAGAAAGTATCTAGCCGTTTATCATTCGCATGAGGTTTTATATCACGATGGAAAAATGTGATAGATGCCATGGATGAACAGATATAAGAGGAATGACTATTGTCATTGGAGGAAGATTACACAAACATGTTGAGCCTAATTTGGTATCTAAAGACAAATTAGCTACAACCATATAAACATAAAATCGTTCCCATATTCTTTGGCGGCGTGTTTCATATCCATTAGATTACAACGAATAGGCATGATATATATTATATCTCCTAGTATAGTTGCTTTTACTTCTTTTATGGTGATAAAGTCATGTATTAATTTTTTTTATCAACAGGGTTGAAGGTGTTCATGGATCTTTGAAGAGATTTCTAGAGACATCACAAGGCTACTTCAATATAGTGCACAAATAAATGCATGTGTTCCTGGAATTGCAACATAATGAGATAAAAGCATCACTAGAGAGATCTCGATTCAATACTCCTCATTTTGCTACAAGTGCCCTTTATGCCAATTTGAGAGGTCATGTTTCTTTATATGTAATGGAGTTGGTCAAAAAAGAGTGTTAGAGACTTGATTATGTGGGTGCCAATGATGATTTATACAGATGTTACATGCGTCATATGCACGAGATAATATGTATGTATGAGATTAAGACATACATTTGTATATCCCCCTATCGGCTATTCATCCGTTTTGGAAGAAACTCGACATAGATGGGCAGATTAATCTACCGACACCCCAAGAACCATTAGAGGTTACATCTCATTTACTCCATATTTTTATGAAATCTCTTATGAGCCAACCACCGGCAATACAGAATCGATTGGCCAGAGAGATATTTAATATTGTAGTTCTCTAGAGAACACCTCTCCATGAGCCACCGGTACGGTAGTATAGGGGTCGCTCAAGGAACTCCACCAAAAGGGAACAATCTAGTTTGGAGTATACAGAACAACAATGTTGTAGTCATTTGAGATCAACACAATTTTAGGGTTATGGTCGGGGTCGAGGAAGACAATCGGCATTTATGTTATCAGGCCAATTATAACTTATGTACATGACTTAGATGAATCGACATATAGTTAATATATTAGTAGTGATTTGTTAGAAGATGGTAGGGATGGAAATTTTTTCCATGGGTTTGGGGGCCCGTCAGGGATTCCCCATTCGAGTTTGGGTTCGGGGATTCTTTTGGAGAAAGGACGGGGACAAGTTTGGGATGGGATCGGGGATTGGGTATAAAGTCGGGTTTCGGGGATCTGGTCGGGTTTTAAGGTCGGGGAATGAATCGGGGATGGAAAATAGATTGGGGATCAGGTTAGGTATGGGGATTTGATCCCCGCGGGGATCGGGTCGGGAATCTCCAATAAAAAAATGGGGATCAGGTTAGGTTCGGGGATCTTTTTTCTTATCGGGTTCAAGGATGGGGATGGGGTCCCCGTCCCTGACCCGCCTTGTTGCCATCTCTAGGAGATGGGAACTGTGGTTTCAGAGTACTAGATTCTATTATACTAGGAGATGAAGAAGGGTTCAAATTCGTACTGACTTATATCATGAGATATTGGCGAGACGGTAGTTGTATAAGAATGTGTTTGTATATGACAGCATTGATCAAGTTCTTAATACTATTGCCCACTGGGAAGGGCCAACTCCGATGGCACACTAGATGGAAATGCCTGATATTGGTCATGTCATTACAACTTGTTATTGTGTGTTGTTCGCATATTACTTATTGAATGCGTGCAATTCATTCCTACCTTTAGTGGCACCACACAAAATTCAAGGTCATGAAAATGAAGTCACTATATGTTTATTGCAAGACATGAGTCACTACATATCGGTGAGTTCTGAGTTTTATGAATTTTTTTCCGTTTCAATATTATATGAATGGCTAATATAATATATTTCTTTGTTTGACAGGTATATCTTTTAGAAAATTTTCCACTCCCACCAGTACATGTAAATTGGAATAGATATTGTGATAGCGGTGTTTCAACATGGAATACCCTATAATCTTCAAGATTCCAACAATGGCATGCATTGGTACATGAAGGCACACAAGAGCCACATCCTCTATCTTCGGAATCAACTTTAATTTAGAATTGTTGTAATTTTTTCTTAGTTTATTTGTGTTTACATCCATTAAAACATCTACGTGATAAAAAAAATGTAGCTTTATGTTTATTTTCTTGTAACCTTTCTATGATAGCTTAAGTATCTGAACTATAGTGATCAGATATATTTGTACATTATTCAACTTAAGTATCTCGGTGTTCAATGTGGATTGAATAATACTATTTTGAAGATGTGTCGTAAAATAAAAATGGCACCTAGAATTAGATGTAACAAGCATATTTTAATCAGAGTACATAATAATACGGCAATACATCAAAGTCATTGCAAATGTCTATGCCCAGGTAGAGTAACTCCTAAATCACGCACAAAAGTTTCAATACGTGTAACTAGCTATTGATAATTTGGAGCTGTCTCTCCCCTCCAATACAATCAATGGATAGTTTTACATGCTTTTTCCAAACGTTTTTTTGGCTAGAATTTAATGATCATCATTCGGATGCTCTGCCAAATATTCTTCCATCATTGCCAATACATACCTATGAGTTATAGGAACATACCAATCTATATAGTCATGAGCTACATCCCATGGGTATTGAGCCGATGGTCCAAAAACATCCAGGCCCAATATGTATTCATGCCTCAAGAACCATTAACTAAGCATGTGTGTATAGTAAACTTTGTATTTCTTGAGGGAAGGACCTCTGTATGTGTTTCTAGTGCTCTTGATAGGCTTCTCAGGGATCACTTGTGTATATAGATAGAATGCCATATACGGTTCAACTTTCTCTAAACAATGTAAGCAACTATGATAGAATGCCATACAACAATCTCTATATAGATCAGCTACTCCGTATGGACCCTAAATGACCTTTCACAAAATAATTAAACTATATACAGATATCGCTAATATAATATAGTAACAATATAACAATTTGAGCATACCTTTGAGGCAAGCATAAAATCAATCTTTACTCGAAAGTACTCGAGTGTCTCTAACTTATTGTCAAATTTCTATCCACAAATCCACCTCATACTACGAGGTTGGTCTAGATTATACCTAGATCATTCCACTCCAAATCCCAAAAAGTGTTCATATATCCACGTCTATTATAATATTTGATTGTTAGAATTATAACTAATATAGAGTATGTAATATGTGTGTGTGTGTGTGTGTAGAAGCCATACCAAGTTGTCGATATAGAAAAGAAAGTGCAGCTGCACCCCATGTATAACCTTCAACCCGTCTAAGATCTTGAAGAAAAATGATATAGTACATATTTACTTTATCAACCGACTTATCAACAAACAATGATAGGCCGATCAACCATAATATATACCTAATCGCTTTTTCCTCATTCCCTAAATAGTATGATTCACATACTTCTTGTAGTCATTTAAATGGAAGCCCACCCTTTTGAGTGACTTCATTCACTTGTATTTCCTCCATCCCAAACAAGGTACCCATCGCACCAATCAATTGCCTACGTGTATCGACTGTTATCTTCAAATGTAATGGATGACCATCAACTTGTAGCCCTAATATACGATGTACATCTAAAAGGGTAATTGTCATCTCACCCTATAGCATATGAAAGCTATTGGTATCTAGCTGTCATCTCTCAATAAATGCTAAAATAAGTGGCACATTCGCATGCTTAAATATGCAGGATGGAAGGTGTGATCATCCTATTTGTCGTATTAGAGTGAACATGTAATCCCCTAAAATTTTAAAAATCTATAAATTAATAAATAGCTTTTATTTGGGATAAATTAGCTTATAAATTCATTTAATTTAATTATTTAATGGATTTTTGAGTATATAAAATTGGATAAGGATATTTAATAAATTAAAATAAATAATTTATTATTTTATCATACTCATTTTATTTAAATAATTTTCCAAACCAATATTTTACTAAAATTATCCTTTTTAAACCCATATATTTAATTATATTAAATTAAATTATTAAATAATTTTATTACCCAAAAATATTACATTCTATTATTTTATAAATTAAATTATTTTAATTTACCCCATTTTTCCTTTTCCTTTTCCTTTTTCCCTTTTTCCTTTCTTTCTCATTTTTCCTCCTTTCTTTCTTTTTCCTCTTTCCTGCTTCGGGCAACCCACACCAGGCCTGCTCCCCCATTCCCCTACACCTGGGCCTCTGGCCCACTCCCTTCCCTCCTCTCCTTCTCTCGCGCACAACCCAGCTCCCCCCTCCTTTTCTTTCTTTTCCTTTCCCCCTCCTACCTAAGCCGGCACAGTTCCCCTTTTTATTTCTCCCGACCAACCTATTGTTCTTGCACCTCCCCCCCCCCCTTCTTTCTTTCTTCTTCTTTCTTCTTCATTGATCAACCTAAGGTGGCCGACCTATCGTCATCGCCATACCTACCACCTCGACCATGCCGGCCACTGCCTTACCACCTATCCCTGCCACCATTACAACCCTCCCTCTCTCCCTCTCTCTCCCCCATCCTTTTTTTTCACCATTTTGGGCCAAAGTAGCCATGCACTCCCCACCCACATGGCCCTTCTTTCCCCTTCTTCCTTTTCCTCTCCCTACCACCCTACCACCTCCTTGCCACCCTACACACTGCCACCGACCAGCCACCTGCCCCCCTATTCTCCCCCTTCATTTTCTTCTCCTCTGTAGCCCCTTTCCTATCCCATTTTTCTATCCCTTTACCCCCCCCCCTCCTGATCTTCTTCTCTCCATTGTATTCCCCTCCATCTCTTCCCTCTCTGTTTTGCACCACCGCTGCCCTCCGCCTCTTCCACCACCGCATCAACCCCTGCACCACTCCCTGCCACCCTCTACCTTAGCCCTGCACCACCACAATACCCCCTCAAGCCTCTGTAGTTCCTTCTTTCCTCTCCCCCCCCCTTCTTTTTCCTTTCATTCTCTCCCATATCAGTAACCTCCCTGCAGCCCCTCCATCCGCCGCCATCCCGCCGCTTCTGCCACCACCCAAACTACCAATCCACTCCTTGCAACCTCCTCTACCACCCCAAACCTCCTTTTTCCGAAACAACCCCTTGACCCCTTCATTTTCCTCCTCCCTTTTCCTTCCTTCTCAGCCCCGTCCACTCCTACAACCCACTTCGTGGCCTCACCGCCGCCACCTCCGCCACCCTTAGCCACCAACAACCTATCCCCGACCACCACCTACACTCCCTCTTCACTCCAGCACCCTTCCCTTGCCCCAAATCCTCCCCCACTTGCCCTCTTTCATAACCCCAAAACCCTAACCCGAAAATAGCCCCTCCTTCCTTTTCTTCATGCCACCTTCGACCCTTCCACCCTTGTTTTTTTATGCAGCTCATATTGCATGAGCAGTATGAGCTGCTACATACCTTGGTTATTTTAGTTCATAAATTTTAAGGTATAATAATATTCAAGTTAAGTATTTCATTAATTAAGTTTATAAAGTCTTATTCTTTTGGTTTTAATATTTCTAATGTAATAAATATTGATATTAATGTTAGGGATTGGTTTTGCTAATCAAATCTTAAATCTTTAACTGGGATACCGGTAAGGTTCAATTTTGCGGGAATTAAGGTAATCATTAAACCCCACTTAAACGCATAAATAAACATATGTTAGCACATTAAGGTTTTTTTTAATATGTTATTATGCTTGGTATATGTTGTTTAATATAATATATGTAGTTCTTGTATTAATTGATAAAAAGGGAGCATGTTAGTTTATATGCTATGTGTGGAAATATTGTTTAGGGAAAGATTTTGGTTATTAATGAAAATGTTGAGTACTTATCCATATTGTATTATGTTATTGTGATCATTAATGCATGAATAATATTATTATAAGCCCTAGGGGCATTTTAGTAATATGTCATGTGCAAGAATGTTGCTTATTATGTGTGGGTGCTAATGAGTAGAATATTGAATAATAATAGTTGATGGAGTTGGGTGATGAGAACGGAGGAATGATCTTAATATTTTATGTAAATATGGTAATTTAATAGAAGTGGTATAATAAAGGAGTAACATGGTAATATTGGAGGTAAAGGGTAAAACGGTAATTTTATATGGAAATGGTAAAATGGTAATTTTGGAGGAAAAGTGTACAACGGTAACTTTGTATGAAAATGGTAAATTGGTAATTTTGGATGTAAAGGGCAAAATGGTAATTTTATAAATAAAAGGATTTTATGGTAATTTTAGAAGTTAAGGGTATTATGGTAATTTTGGATGTAAAGGGAAAAATGGTAATTTTATAAGTAAAATGGTATTATGGTAATTTTGTAAATAAAAAGGTAAAGTGATAATTATAATAATGGAAAAGAGTAATTTGGTAATTATAATAATGGAGAAGGGTAAAATGGTAATTATAATAATTGAGAAGGGTAAAATGGTAATTATAATAATTGAGAAGGGTAAAATGGTAATTATGATAAGGGAGAAGGGTAAAATGATAATTTAATAAAGGAGAAGGGTAAAATGGTAATTTAGTGTAAATGAAGGTAAATTGATAATTTAATAAAAGAGAAGGGTAATTTGGTAATTATGAAAATGGAGAAAGGCAACTTGGTAATTTAACCAACTAAAGGGTAATTTGGTAATTATGATAATGGAAAAGGGTATTTTGGTAATTTTGATAATGGAGAAGGATAATTTGGTAATTATGATAATAAAGAAGGGCAATTTGGTAATTTAACCAGCAAAATGGCAAATCGGTAATTATTTAACCAACTAAAGGGCAAATTGGTAACTATGATGATGAAGAAGGGCAATTTGATCATTTATCCAACTAAAAGGCAATTTAGTAATTATAACAAAGGAGAAGGGCAATTTGGTAATCTAGCCAACCTAATGGAAAATAAAATAAGTGTAACAATTATGCGGGAGATAGCTTGGTAACCTAAACCGAATAAGAATGTGGCTAAGAATAACTATGTGTGGGTTATATGCTTGTGTGTCATGTATTATGCCATATTGTGTACTTATGATTATAATGACTAATTACTTGTAGCATAGCTTGGAGTTGAGGTATGCATATGTGAATTACTTATAGCATGTGTACCATGACGATATTTGTTGTGCTTACGATGTTATATGATGTGACCCTCTAGCACATGCATGCTAAAATGTTTAATAATATGAGATGGGGTGAAGGGGTAAAAAGGAACAAATGGGAAGTGAGTTGACTAAGGGGACATGAGAGTGACCTTATTATCTCATGATCCATGAGGGGGGGGGAAACAAAAGGAGGTTAGGATCAAAATGAATGAGTGATGCAACTCTTGCATGGGAGATTTCTAGGGTTTGCATGGGATGATCCTTACGTAAGAAAGGTGATAGGGTTTGAGCGAGCAACTAGGGTTTTATGGTCACATGTATAATTGGTGAGTAAAGTGATGGGATTTAGGTTGAATCTAAATGAGATGAGATGTTGGATGATAAAAGAAAGGTTGGGCCACATAGGTCTGATTAGGGTTTCAAGGGAAAACCCTAGAGAGTGACAGTGAGAGAATTTGAATGTCATAAAGTGATGGCTCTTACCCACACCCTTAAGAGTTAGGTCTTTGTTATGAGTAAATGTAAGGAGGAATGGATGCCAGGGTGTGATAAGAGGCGCAAAGGTCTCAAGATATGGGATAGGCCCTCTCGGGAGGATAAAAGTAGAGGTCGGTGACATGCATGTCAAGGGTGAAATACTTTCGAATTAGATACGAATAAGATACTAATCACTTAAAGAGGAAGATTGTTGAGCCGGACCTAGACTAGTCCACCGGCAAATAATAGTGGCTAGGAGCCGGGGTGCCCTACATGACCGATCCACAGGCGAATAATAGTGGGCAGGAGCGTTTACCCTACATGACTAGTCCACCGGCTATAATATTGGGAGATTTCATGCTCAACAAACCAAACGTAACGAAACTAAGACATGGAAAATACACCAAGTACTTACAGTGAAACACCATGTGAGTGGGGGCCAAACTGGTCCACAAGCGAATAATAGTGGCAATGAGCGTTTTGCCCTACATGACCGGTCCACCAGCGAATAATAGTGGTCAGGAGCGTTCTGTCCTACATGACCAGTCCATCGGCTATAATAGTGGGGTTTCCGCACTTACATGGATATAAAATATGAGAGATGATTGAATGATGATGGACTAATGGCTTAAGGCCCTAAAAGTATCGATTGTACATTACTACCTATTAATATCTGATTAACTTGTTAAGTATGTGAATGTATGGATGTAAATATTATGTATGTATATAGTGTTGTATCATGTGCTACATTGCAGGCCTGTTTTTAAGTGTTTTTTTAAAGGATTACTCAATATCATAGTACTAAAGGGTTCCATTCGTGGGGCACCTGCCTATTCAATGGGCAGTGTCCCTTACAGGTCTTTTTCAAGTGCTATTCAAGCGGGCAACGGGAAACAGCGTAAGGATTGTCCGGAATTTTGATAGGGTTTTATTATTCCCTTTTTAATTCTTGGTTTAAATGTAATGTTCGTTCTTGTAATTACCATTGGTGGATTTTATTCTTATAAATGGTTTATTGTGCTACTCTAATTTTTAATATGGTTTGGATTTCTAGCAATTGGTATTTTATTCTTTTAGTCTTAGCACTTGGTACTATAATGGTAAGAGTAAACCGGTCTAGTACTAAGTATGGCAGTAATATCCCCAAAATTCACAAGTCCTGTTATTTCGCTTCTGCTAAATCTTTTAATAAAATAAAAAATTTTAGTAGTAAATTTTGGGGGTATTACCGAACATCCTTTCATTGATGCGCCCAAGAAAACTTTTGAAAACCTCCTACCTCATGTGGATCGTGGGACAACCACGATCCTAAAAAATAAAAAATAAAATAAAACAAATGTAATGAATATATATAATTGATTACATATAAATTAAGAAATAATAAATAATGAATATGATAAACTTGTCTTTCCTAACTATAAATCTAAAGTTGCGTAACCACCAAAGTTTGGGATCAAATCAAGGATTATTGGACCTTCGAAACATAGCTCAAGTAAGTACCATTCATCCTTCAGTTGTATAATTTGTTCATTTTCACTAGCATCACTAGCATCTCTATCATCATCGTAGTCGTCATCCTCCTCCTCCTTCTCCTCCTCATCACCACCACCACCATCATCATCATCATTGCGTACATAAGTTGACGACAATGCTTGATTAGTAATGTGGGGTAATGATGCTGGTAAATCTAATGATGATCTAGAACCACCAACAACAGGTAGGTAAACTAAGGATGATGGTACTCCTATGACAGGCTATGTCGGTGAGGTAAAAAAACCTACATATTCTGTAGATAATGGAAAACCTCTCCACCCGAAACCACTGACCCCCAAACCTCTAACCCCCCAAACCTACAAACCCCAAACCTCCTACCTCTGAACCTCCATACCCTCTAAACCCTCAACCTCCAAACCTTGAAATGCTAACATCAGTTATAAATGATGGAAGGCCTGCATAGTCTACAAATGTTGAAAAATTAGGAGCTTAATGACTAGACCTTTGTTGTTCGGGAGCTTCTACATATTATTGCTATTCTGACACTTCTTCCGGTCCTTGTTCACCAACTTTCTGACCTCATCGTAATCCTCTAGCAAGACTGTTTCCAAAAAATTTTAGACAAAACATCGGAGCAGATTGTTCAGTAGCAGTTCTATTACGTTGTGAAGAAGTAGCAATAGAACGACTCTCGGTTCTATCTACTATTCTGTCTTGTCTGCGACTCATTTGAATTTCAATAATAAAATTAAGTCAATTAAAATTAGGTATATGAATTGAAGGTAATAAGTCATCACGTAAATAAAACTTAAATACATACGTGATGGTAATGTAATTATTAAATATCAACCCATACTATGATAGCGAAAGAGATAAGTATACCTAACTTTATAATTAAAATACAATCTCTTAAACTAATTTTCTACTTTATTAATTAAATACATTAATAATATTTTTAGTAGTTACTAGTAGGAGTTTAGTATAATATAACAACTAAATTATACTAAATTATGGTATCTTATAAAACTAATCTCCCGATATATTTTTTCAATAATCCAACCAAATTTATTCAAATATATTCCATAAAATTTAGCAAACTAAATAAATCTAATACAAATATAAATATATTTAATCTATTATAAATAGATCTAATAAAAAAACTAATTTAATCTATTATCCTATCAATATAACTAAAAACATTCACCAATAATCCCTATCACATAACATTATTTAACATATTTAATAAAAATATAAATAAATCTAATAAATATTAAATCATATATAAATAATACAATAACGTAATTAATAGTATATAAAAAATCTAAAAACATAATGAACAAATTTAACCAAATTAACTGTAATTAAAAAAATATAACTAAAAAATATAATTAATAAACCATAATTTTTATATACAATTACACATCCTAAAAATAACTGAAAAATCCTAGAATACAGAGAGAATTTACCAAACCTATATTTAATTAAAATATTAGAGCATAATTAACAGAGTATAATAGATCTAAAAAATATATTAAATAAATTTAATTGAATTAACCATAATGAAAAAATATAATTAATATAAATACAAGTAATAAACTTCATTAAAATCATTATTAATACAAATATATTTAAGAAACCCTAAACTGGCGATTATTACCCACAACAACGGAAAGATTGCCTAAGCCCAACCCACACCACAGGCAAAGATTGTCGTTGCTTCCATCAGGCAAATATGCGTCCTTTGCACCCGTCGAACGACGGCAAGAATCGTTGAAGCCCAAGCCCCCCTACCGGATGAAATTGACAAAGTTTAAGCCCCTCCACTAGCACAAATTGTCGTTCCACCATATCGCCCTTTTTTTTCCTGCTAGATCTAGAATTAAAAAAATAAAATTTCATAAGATTTACGATATACTTTCTATCTATAATTTAAAAAAATAGTTTCATAAACTAGATCTACAATATAAGTTACATGTGCAGCTAAAAAAACAAAAATTTAAACTCACAAATTTACAATTAAATAAAAAAAATTAAACAAATAATTTAAATAAACTCATAAATTTACAATCTAACTTGAGAATATTTTTAAAACATAAAAAAATTGTTAACTAAAAAATATTAATTACTTGCCTCTTATCTATGAGTATTGTTGTTAACCAAAAAAAATCTTAGTGTGAGGAATATTGGAATGTTGCGGAAGAAGAGAGAAGGGAGATGGAAGAGAAAGTAAGTATAAAAAAAATAAGTGTAGGTAAAGGGGGTAAAGGAGAGGAGGGGTAGAATATAGAAAAATAAAATTTATTTTCTGTATAGTAAATATGTTTTTTCTATATAAGAGCTACAGTTATTTATTATTCACAAACATCTTAACCACAAGCTATATACATTTTGTTAGTATATACAACATGTTATTCCTCAATTCTATCAAGTAAATTAATAAATAAAAGAGGCACAAACCAATTGAGAAGAAAATTCTAGTGAATAAATATATATATATATATATATATATATATATATATATATATATATATATAGAGAGAGAGAGAGAGAGAGAGAGAGAGGTATATATTTAAATCTTATTTTATTTCACAAGTTAAGAGCGAATCATATAAGTTACAACCGATAAATAACCTA
This sequence comes from Tamarix chinensis, assembly GCA_030549775.1. Lineage (NCBI taxonomy): Eukaryota > Viridiplantae > Streptophyta > Magnoliopsida > Caryophyllales > Tamaricaceae > Tamarix > Tamarix chinensis. The sequence continues at coordinate 54,452,221 of CM060177.1, read as the reverse complement.
GTTTCCAAAGAATTAGGATTTGATTACTGAGATATAATTGATCTGCTTACAAATGTCTTTATATTTTTTAGACTCAAATCTTACTCACATCCGTCGGATTTCAAAAGTTTAAATAAAGATCCAGACCTACAGGATCTAATGGGTAAACATATCTTAAATCAGTCCGACTATTTTTTATTTATTTTAATCAACTATATAAATAAAAATACATTTATATTTTATATAATTTAATATATATTTTTATTAATAAAAGGTCTCCAAGTAAAAAGGTAAAAATAATAATAGTTACTTTAAATTTTTAAATGTTGTTTTAATAATTTTGAAATAAAATAAACATATAGAAATAAAGATTAAAAAATGAATAAAATTTCAAAAAGGATTATGATAACTATGACAAACATAATAATAATATTATTATATTATTATTATTATTATTATTATTATATACTAATTAGATACCGATCAAGTCTGAGTCTAAACTTACTAAATCCAAATCCAAATCCAAATCCAAATCCATTTAAAAATATATAGACTCAAATCCATTAGATCCAAAATTTATAGGCCCAAAACCCGCTAAAAATAAAATTGATCCGAAATTCATTATCATCTCTAAGTCCACTACTTTAGATATGTCGATTGTTTCATTTCTTCAATTATGGCATCACGCTCCAAGAATTTAATGTTCTTTAGTTAATTATATGGGTGGTTCCTAAAGATTATAAATTAAAAAAGCCAACAAATGATAAATATTAAAATTTTATGCTCCATAAAAATTAACAATTCTACCTACAAAATCAATTCCTCAAAAAAATTGAGCAAAAATAAATTAAAGAAAAACAATAAGAGTACCTAGGGTTGAAACTTGCGTCTACGACATAGGATGCAGATATTCATATAGAGAGGTTTAATTTTTTTTAAATATTTTTAGACAAAATTACCTTTAACTTATGTTATTAGAAATATTACTAAAATGATATTGAGATTTTTTTTTCCTTACTAGTATACATATTAGTATACTTTTGACATAAAAAATATTATATAATATATTATCTTACTAAAATAAAATATATAAGAATTATAAATCAAATGTTTATAGAACCATCAGTAAAGATATTAAATTTGAGTTGATTCAATACACCTTTTTGTTAAAATAAAAGGCTTTTATGGAAACAATTTTGTGAAACTCCAACGTTCATAAATCCCCACACCCCTCAGCTACAAAAAGGAAAATCTCATTTTAGCCCTACAAATATCCTCTTACATAGAAAGCAAAAACCGTATTGGTGGCCATGAGAAAGACTCCCACCTTTAGCGTACCAGTAGTTCCCCCTCCCCTATCTTCCACCACCTCCTTCAATGCAGTAAAACTCTAGGAAAAAAATTTAAAAAATATAATATAATGTAAAATAATATGATACGATCATCATGAAATTTAAGTTAACTTATTCGGCGGATTACTTGTCAGCAGATGGCTAATTGAGTTTGCCATCAAGTTGAATCCATTGAAAACCAATCTTCCACCACGTCCTATTTATACAAAGGCGAAGTTTAGTCTGTGGGTAGAAAATATGTTCGTAAAAACCGAAACGAAACGACTACTTGAATACCTCTCCAGGGAAAGGGATTGAAAAAAATAATAAAAAAAAATAATAACAATAATAATAAAACATATATATCATACAATTAAGCTTGAGGGAGAGGCTTCTCCACAGTTTATGGCGAGAACACCAAGTTATTGTAAGTTGTAACTATCCTGCGGCGCAAACAATAAACAATTGCAGAGGCGACGTGTCAACACAATAATTGCTGCTTCATGAGCGATCTTTTGGTTCAAGGGCAGCGATTTCTCGCATAATGTGATTCTTGTCTGCATCAAATTGTTCATCCTCTGCAAATCATATATTACAAATATTTAGAGTTTCACCTAACGCACAAGGTCCGCACGTGAAACAAACATGGAAACTTTTAGCCACAAACCCAGTATATATGGGATAATATCTTATCGGCCGTATAAATGTCCCTTTCATCGACCCAGCAAACACGACCCATTCTAAATAACTAGTATTTTGGAAGTATGAGTTATAGAGTTAAGCACTACCTTTGTCGGTCTTCAATTCACCTAACAAACGAAGAAGCTTGCCCTTGTTTGCAATGAGAATATTGGCAATGTCTGCGGGTTTGTTTTCGTTGGCAGCAAAGAGCTGTGAAAGTTTTAAGATAAAAGAAATTAGAAGCGATATAAACATAGATGTTCAGTATAAGGAATAATGCATTTCTATTGTGCACCTTAAAAACATGAAATGCTTCAATCTGAATGCTTTTGCTCGATTCCTGTAGGGAGGGAGAGGAGGGAGGGGGGGAGAGAAACAGAGGTGGCATCAACAGAAAGAAGTGGATCGCTGACTAAAAACTGCAGAATTGCTTAATTCAAGCAGTGTTAAGTTGTCCAGAAATTAAAGAAGATGCGTACTCTCATAAGATTCATAAGAATCCTCAAGTTATCTCGCGAACTAACATACTTCGTCATTGTGGCAGAATTACTACGGTCAAGTAACATATCACCCAAAAGCTGAAACAAATGCCAGGGAATAATTAGCAAAAATAGGGCTGCAATAATTATACCATCCCGTGCTAACCAACGAGAAACAGCAAGAGTTGCTCAAAACACCTTGACAGCTTGTCGTCTGGTAATGTAATTGCTTGATTCAAGCAGTTTCAAGTTGTATTCGGCAAAAAACTGCAGCCAACAACTAAATCAGAGGGAGAAAAGATGGTTCTAAAGAAAACAAGAAAATAAATATCTAGATATACATTAAGCAAGAACAATGTTGAAACTGCTAAAATGGGCATTGTCAACTTTTGCACAGCAAAAATTTAAACTGCTGCAATAATTTTTCTGAAATTGGGATGACAATTAGGTCACAGTGAAAGTTTCTGACTGCCAAATTTCCATACCAGCTCACTCTTTGGAAATCAGCTTCAAGTTGGTCTTCCTAACTAGTTATGTTTCATGCAAATCCTAGACAAAACACGTCATCTTCTCCAACATGTACTTGTTCAGGTCTATCTTATTTGGATCATTAAACACTAGATCAAGGCCTGTCCATTAATCGAGTCTTGACTCTGATAAAAGGCCACAAGATGACCTCAAATGGGTTGGTGTCTGCAGGTTAGATGTAATTTTTGCAACATTCATCTTGAAAACAGATAAACTTCTTACCTCATCATAATTTTTTGAAAGAAATTCTGCAACTGTAGATTTATGTCTAGTCAAGAGTTCCTGCAATGAGCCACAACAATGTGATTGCATTAAGGAAAGAGTGCAATATGGGTACAGCAAGCCAGCAGGGAGTTCCAAAATTTTGACGAATCAAGATTGTGTGCTGCATAATCTTTGTCAACAAGAATCTTGATACCAGGAAACACAATACAAAAGAAAAGGTTTCAAGACATGGAAAGCCACATAAAAGAATTTCAAACAGACTGGCTCCCCTGGGTTTTGCAATTTTGGAGAGGATTATTCTGAAAAGTCAGATCATCTAACCTTAAATGTAGCAGTAGCATCAGCAGCAATGTCAAAATTTGGAAGCTGTATATAGTCAAAGAACTTCTTGAAATGGTCAGACTCCAGGACATATCTGCACATAAAGTAAAGCAGTCTCATGTGCATTTCTACTATACAGATTATTTTTTCATGAATTTACAGTGACAGGCATGATACGGGAAGATAACAGGCACTAAACTTACTTAGCAACAACCTGATGACGTATGCACTCCCTCAACATTGAACCATAATGCAAAGCCATGTCAGTGTTTTCATATCTGCATAGCACAACCACTGAGCTTAGATTTGTCTCATCAAACAAACAAAGCCTTCATAGAAAGCAAAAATAAACATAAGTTAGAATGATGAAAGCAAAGCGGAAATCAGCTTCCCTTCAGCCAGAATACAAGGGGAGTTCCACCTCACACATTAAGTAATATGATATACAGCTGACAATTCACAACTACAAGATATGACTAATGCTACAAAATTGATTTGGCAAGTGTAAAAGAGCTCTGAGAAAGACACACCATATATAGCTTAAGTGAAGTAAAATTAGTCAGGACAAAAGATTATTTCCAGAACCTCTCTGCTCAAGAGCATACCCTGCTAATAATATATCCATCAAGTCTTTATTATGATCCAAGTACTCAGATGCAATCAACCTTGAGTGAACTTGTTGTCTTTGAAGGTTAGCTACAATTTGTGTGGCATCTTTGCGGGCCTGCACAAGATGACCCGACTAACTATTAGCCTTTATTTTTCTCCTGTTTGAAGGGGAGGATATAAATGTTTAACTTCATATTTCCAGATACTTATGTTTAATCATTTTTTTACTTCACAGATAATAAGTGATACTCACCTCCAAGTTCAATCTGGGAAGACTGATTACCAGTAGACGAAATGTATTCTCCCTAAATACTTCTTGGGTTAATTGGACACAAGCCTCAGTAACAGGCTCAGTTTCACTGTTTCCATATAGTATTGACTTTAATTCTCGAATTAGTTTGCCGAGCTCCGCAATCTGAAAGGTGAAGAAATGTAAATTTAAGCAAATAACACAGTTACTGCTTACTAAAGCAGAGATATGAGTAGAATTATCATTCATTTACAAAAATATAAGTCTTGAATATGAGGGCCCCAACAATCACATATCAGTATAGTTTCAAGATATAATGCCTTGAACTCCGATTCATCTCTTGTCTAAAAAAGTAATGCTATGCTTACAACCAAATCACTTAAAAACTTTTTTACAACCATCTAATAATGTGCAGGTCCCATACATATGTAGGACCCACATACTATTAGATAGTACTCCCCCCAGTTCAATTTACATGACGTTTTAGAACTGCTGCAATGTTGCATATTATAAGACATTTTAGCCTTTTAACAACTAGATTTCCTAATTTACCCCTACATCACTTTAATGACAAGTTTCAATCTGTATCAACTTTTCAGCTTCAGAGAGTTACATTTTCCAGTTCCTTCCACCCCCACCAGTTTCTCAATCGCTCTTCATTTCTCTAACGCAGAGACCACAAAAAGGCCCTTAATTGAAAAGCACAATTCTCTGAAGTATCAAGGATCTCTTATGCTCTTTTCAATTATCTCCTCCTTTTACTCTTTCTTCCTCCCCTGAACTCTGTGCCCCAAGACAGATAAGAGTAGAGGGATTTTTATCACCATGAATAAGAAAGAATAAAATTCAATAACACAACCAGCATGGGATGCCAACAACAATTTTCATCTTCACACTCATGCGACCTAATTGAGTTTCAGAGATTGTTTGAAGCCGATCCTTCTCTCCTTTCTTTTAGTTGTAGAAGATTTTGCACACTTTTATTTAGTTTAGCTAGAAAATTTTCAGCTTTTAATCAATTTTTGAAAAATTAAATATCTTAGGTTTTGAGATATGAGTTACAGTAGTTACAAGGAAGAAAAACGAAACGAATGCATTACTATCTAAACAGAGTAACAATTGTTTTACTGCAAGGAAAAGGGGGAGAGAGAGAGAGAGAGAGAGCAAAAAAAAGTACAGTACATAAATTAAAGGCTTATTTGTCATTGTAAAGCATTCTTACTGTGTCAATTTGTCTAAAATGTCAAACATATTGGACTGGAGGGAGCAGTAAAAAGGGTGTAAATTATGTGGTTGTAAAGTTAGCATTTTCCTAATAATAATCACATAAAAACATATAATCATCACGAAACTTCAAAGCCACAACAGTAACCATATCAGTAGAACTTTTTAATCAAACGGCTAGATGCATTCAACACCAAAAAAAAAAGTACTTGCCAATGACCAATATCTTTGCGACCAAACAATTTGGATGTAAAGACTTTTTGCGGCCATCATAGACACAGTTAATGGGTATATTTGTCCGAATGTCATAAGAGTCAACATACATAACCAAGTTTTAAGCTATTGTTTTCATATTCACAATGATGTTCGCAGAACTTCATCAAACTATAAGTTTGAAGCAGCTGTTAGTTTCAATGTTCAGCGAGGAAACTAAATATTATCCTCCCAGTAGCAATTTCCCATATTTCGGCATCCCACCATTCAATCTCAAATAATAAATCTCGCTCCTTGAATCAGTCAATAAACAATCATAATCCCAAATACCCCACCTCGGGACGTCATCTAAAAACCAAAAAACACAAAAAAAAAAAAAAAAAAAACCCACCGAGATCATTCACTACTTAAATAGCGATCCCTCGCACAGTGATCGAAATTATATGGAAACGGAACCCCAGCTCCAAAGAAACAGCAATCAAAAGAAATTCACATCAATCGATCAAACATATCAAAAACCGCAAAATCAATGATCACCAATGAGGGAAAAAAATGAATTTAGAAAAGCTTACCTTCTCTTCACGCTTGCTTTCTCGAATATTGCCACGATTCTGATCAAAATAAATAAGAAGATCACGAGTTTGGCGAACAAGCTCGGCAGGGGTACGAGGTTTGGATTTAAACAAACCCTTCATTGTTTCCCCAGTACCAGCACCACCAACTCCGACGAAGCAACGGCGAACCAACACCGACTCCTACGAAACAATGGCAGAATTTTTTTTTTTGATCGGGAGCCTCCGTTATACTGCCGTCGATAGGACAGAGGCTCCACGAATCAAAAAACTCCTTGATTCGCCAATATATCTCTCCTTTTCCAACGCCTCCTGTCCTAGGGTTTCAATAAAACTTAATGGTAATTGCCTTATCCTCCTCGGAAGGAAAAAGATCGACATTTGTTATTTACCAGTAATATGCATGAATTATAATTTTTGTAAATTATGATTTAAGTATTTAAAATAGGATAAAGTTATATATTGTTTGATAAGATCATCATTTTCACATGAATTAAATAGCTAATATAAATAATAAAACCTTTATATTATTTAATTAAAATGTAAAAGAATATAATAAAAATGGTGACCTAATTATAAATGTTAAAATGTTATTCTAACATACCAAGTTAGTTGTTGAAAAATTATAGGCACTATTATTGTCACATTAAAATTTTTAATTTATATCTCTTGAAACAAGAAGAAATATTTAATCCTAACTATATATTAGTTTCTCCATGAAAATACGAACATTAAAAAGTTATTATGTTGATTTTAGATGTTTTTATCATTTATAATAGAATAACAAAAAAAATTATATATTATATATCTAAAATAATTTTATTTATACAAAAATTGCAACCCGCATCACTTCATCATGAACTAACAACTATTTAAATAATTTATATTTAGTTTTCAATAAAAGATATACAATTTAATATCAACATTCGACTTCTTACAATTCTAAATTACTCAAGATATCATTCTCAAATTTATTGTTAATGTTATAAATAAGTTTTTCAATTGTTAGAATACAAATGGAATTTTCAAAACACATTATTAAATTTTCATTAAAGTATTGTGGAAAAGTATAGTTTTTTATTGAATCAAGTATAAAATTATTTTAATAATTCAATGACATGATTCTAATATATTATGTATGTTCATAGCACTATAAATTGCTTTAAATGTATTGCTATCTCTCCCATCTAATTTTGGGCTATAAATGATTTTCATAAAAAAAAAATTCGATCATGTAATTCAAAAATTATTAATATCTATAAAAAAAATTGAAAAGATATATTTATAAATAAATAAAAAGATAACAAAACTTATTATTGTGCCCCTAGTCTCTAATTCTTCACCATCTCCCTCGTTATTTCTTTCCTCCATTGATTTCTCATGTTTCTTGCTTAATTTTTTTCTCATAAACCTTCCAATACATAGTACTATATATTTTAGATCCATCAATCCTCAACTTACTACGGACAAAAATAATACACCATTATAGAAAAAAAATGGAATAACTCATCACCCATTACTCCACATTCAATTCCTCCGTTACCTTAGATTTGAAATCTTCCTATGATAAGGACTGATTAATGAGATTAGTGAAATATTGCTTGGTAAAAAAAATAACTAAATTATGATAGTAAAAAGACCAATACTTTTTTCATTAATGGTGGTGAACTTTTTGGCTATATAAGGAAGGAGGGGGAGAGAGTGAGAGATAGAGATAGAGATAGAGGGAGGGGGAGGGAGCGAGAGATAGTGAGAGAGAATTTAAAAAAATGAATGACAGATGCATGCCAAGGTTGATAATTTTTTATAAAGTCTCTAAGTCTCCTATGCCCTTATTGATAGATTAATACAATCTATATATATAGATCTGACAGGATCGAATAGATTAATACAATCCATATATATAGATCTGACAGGATCGAATGCTAATCTATCAAGATTAATATAAAATATATTGCGGAAGCGTACCTGAATCCATAATGATAGAATTATCGAGTATCGTCGAATCTGGTATCAAACCTGAACGGTTGGTACTATGATCTTCTAGATCACGCACGTGCTCACTAGTTGCCAATGACTGATGGGAATCAATTGGAGTGAAGTACATGTGACCTAGGGACCATGACCATATATATATAGATAACTGACCTGTTATCTATTGGGTCATCCTAGTTCAGTCCATCAACAATCTAGAACTCCCATGGTCTCTACACATATGGATCCACATCTAATTAGATACACTAAGCCCAATAACATATACATAAATATGGTCACTTATATATGGGCTTAATATATACGATGAACTGCAATTCTTATAGTTCACATATAAGCCCAATATGTTGGATAAAATCCAACAATCTCCCACTTGGGCTATATGTGTGACCTTATAACCATGAATTACAAAATAACCGAATGAGCTCAATATTGTTGTCGTGATGAAATGTATCTATAACCAATCCGGTCCATTATTCACACCAACATAGGATCAAAGTGGCTTTCGTCACATTTCTTCGTAACTAAACCTTCAATAGTCACATATGCAGATATAACTAAATGACAGGGATCATAATGTGGATGTGTAGCATGGAAATTTCATGTAAATGTGATCTTTAACATGCCTATTTCCAACTGGTGTACCTTAAAACTTTAGTGAGATCAAACCATACCAAAAAATAGAAAGGAAATAGACTAAAACTTTATTTTTGCAGAAAACATATGGTCAAAATATCCATAAGTCAAACCAAAGAGTCTATATATAGAGCAAATAAAATCACAAACTCCCACTGAAACTAAAGATCATTAGCTAATACAACACCCATACGAGCTACATGCTCGAGAAACTGCTTGGATGGTAAGGCCTTAGTAAGTGGATCCGCAATCATGGAGTTGACCATTGGACAACAGCCAAACGGGTCATGCGGTACTTACAGAAAACAAAAGATTACATGCTCACATATCGGACGTCAGGCAAGCTTGAGATCGTAGGATACACTGACTCCGACTTTGCTGGATGCCAAGATAGTATGAAGTCCACATCAGGTTTTGTTTTTCTGATGGCTAGAGGAGCTGTGTCTTAGAAGAGTTCCAAACATATAGTTGTGGCCTCTTCCACCATGGCAGCAGAGTTTGTGGCATGCTATGAGGCCTCTAATTATGGTATATGGCTGCGAAATTTTGTAAACAACTAAGAACTTGATATCGATACTCTTCTATTTCGTAAAACTTAAGTTGTTGTTGGAATACTGAACTGCAGCCTTATTGTCACACAATAACTTGAGTGGTCTTTCAATACCATCTACTATACGCAGCCTTGTGACAAAATTTCGCAGCCATATACCATAATTAGAGGCCTCATAGCATGCCACAAACTCTGCTGCCATGGTGGAAGAGGCCACAACTGTATGTTTGGAACTCTTCTAAGACACAGCTCCTCTAGCTTTCAGAAAAACAAAACCTGATGTAGACTTCATACTATCTTGGCATCCAGCAAAGTCGGAGTCAGTGTATCCTACGATCTCAAGCTTGCCTGACGTCCGATATGTGAGCATGTAATCTTTTGTTTTCTGTAAGTACCGCATGACCCGTTTGGCTGTTGTCCAATTGTCAAGTCCTAGATTGCTCATATATCTGCCCAATATCCCAGTGATGTATTCAATATCTGGACGCGTACATTCCTGAGCATGCATAAGACTTCCCACAGCTGAAGCATAGGGAACATTTTGTATTTCCCTCCTTTCATAGTCATTTTTAGGACATTGACTGAGACTAAACTTATCTCCCTTAGCGACAGGGGTATTTCCTGGTTTGTAATTATGCATTGCATATCGTTTGAGAACCCTTTCAACATAGGCTTTTTATGACAGCCCTGGGATACCTCGAGAACAATCCAGGTATATCTCTATGTCTAATACAAAAGATGCATTACCAAGATCTTTCATCTCAAAATTCTTAGCTAGAAATCTCTTGGTCTCATGCAACAAACCTATGTCATTGCTTGCCAGCAATATGTCATCAACATATAAAACCAGAAACATGTACTTACTCCCACAAAACATATGGTATACACATTCATCAACTAAGTTCATCTCAAAGCCAAAAGAGGTGATCACTTGATGAAATTTAAAATACCATTGTCGAGACGCTTGTTTGAGCCCATAGATAGATTTCTTAAGTTTACAAGCCATATTATTTGGGTCTCTGGATACAAAGTTTTCTGGTTGCACCATATAGATTGTCTCCTCAATGTCACCATTGAGAAAGGCGGTCTTTACGTCCATCTGATGTAACCCAAGATTAAAATGTGCCACTAATGTCATAATTACCCTCAAGGAGTCCTTAGAAGAGACTGGAGAAAATGTCTCTTTGAAATCTTCTCCTTCCTTTTGTGTAAAGCCCTTAGCGACTAGATGTGCCTTATATCTTTCTACATTGCCTTTTGAATCCCTCTTAGTCGTAAATATCCATTTGCAACTAATGGGCTTCTTTCCTTCAGGCAATGGGACATGATCCCATACGTCATTGTCCATCATGGACTTCATTTCCTCATTCATGGCATCAATCCACTTTTGAGAATTAGAACTTTCCATGGCTTGACGGTAGTTGATCGGATCATCTTCCATCATACCAATGCGAACCTCATGCTCTAGGAGAAATACAATGTAATCATATGGAATAGCACTTCTCCTTTCTCTAGTGGATCTCCTTAGCTCTTGAGGTTGTTGAGCTTGTCCTTTTGGAACAATCACTTTATTTTGAATGGGTGGTTGTTCTACATTGTCTTGTTGAGGTTCTTGATTTGTCTCCTGATCAATGTTAGGTGTGGAGACTTGCACATCGTCAGAGATAATAGTAGGAATAGTGACTAATTCCTCCTCAAAGACAATGTCTCTAACCTCATTTCTCCCCCCAAGCTCAACATCCTAAAAAAATGTGGCAGTTTCCGTCTCAAAAATTGACTTAAGTGTGGGATTATAAAACTTATAGCCCCTCGATCGCTCAGCATAACCAATAAAGTAACTACTAAATATTTTGGAGTCTAATGAATTTTCATGTGGTCTATAAGGCCTTGCCTCAGGTGGACATCCCCAAACATGAAAGTGCTTTAAACTAGGCTTTTTGCCTGTCCAAAGCTCATAAGGTGTTTTAGTAGCTACTTTAATTGGTACTCTATTCAGAATATAAGTTGTTGTCTTCAGTGCTTCTCCTCAGAGTGATTCTGGTAAGGTAGAATGACTAATCATACTCCTCACCATATCCTTAAGAGTTCTGTTTCGTCTTTCAGCTACACCATTCATGCTAGGAGATCCCGGTATGGTATACTATGGGATGATACCGCACTCCTCTAGGAATCTAGCGAATGGTCCTGGAAATTGTTCACCTGAACCATCATATCTGCCATAGTACTCACCACCACGGTCAGATCTAACACACTTAATTCGTTTGTTGAGTTGATTCTCAACCTCAACCTTAAATGATTTGAACACATCCAGTGACTGTGATTTCTCATGAATGAGATATAGGTACCCATAACGTGAGTAGTCGTCTATGAATGATATAAAATACTGTTGACCATTCCAAGAAGCCGTAGGGAACGGTCCACAAATATCTGTGTGAATCAATTCTAAGACGTCCGAAGATCTATTTGCACCTGTTCTCTTAGTTTTGGTATGTTTTCCCTTAACACAATTAACACAAGTTTTCAAGTCTGCAAAGTCAAGGGAATCAAGAATGCCATCGGACACAAGCCTCTCTATTCTAGCTTTTGAGATATGACCTAAGCGCTTATGCCATAATGACGTTGAATTGTCCTTATTTAATTTGCATTTAGTACCACGTGATTCCACTTGCAAGGTTTCATGATATGAAGTGATGACATCAAGCATATATAGCTTATCGTAAGCGCATAATGAACCGGTGCCAATAATATTTGAATTTAATGAAAGACTAAATTTATTATTTCCAAATGAACAAAAATAAACAGACTTGTCCAATAAGGAAATAGAAACCAAATTCCGCCTAAAAGACGGTACAACGAAAGTATCTTTCAAATCCAAATAAAAATCAGTTTCTAATAATAATTTAAAAGTGTCAATCGCTTCAACTGATGCTGCCTTGCCATCTCCCACATAGATGAATCTTTCACCATCACTTGGATTTCGACAGTTCAGGCAACCGTGCATAGAAATACTTATGTGAGTAGTAGCACCAGAATCTAGCCACCAAGTGTTTCTAGGTACTGAAGCTAAATTAAGCTCAAAACAGACCAAGGAAAGGATTGTACCTTTCTTCATGTGCCATGCATGATATTTTTGACAATCCTTCTTAACATGTCCAGTCTTGTTACAAAAGAAGAAGCTATCCTTTTTCTTCTGCTGTTTCTTTTGTACCGGACCCTTAGGAAAAGCTTCATCCTTTATTTTCTTGCCTTTTCCCTTAGAGGTACTAGCCAAGTGAGCACTCTCAGTCCTATCATGCTTCAATCTTTTCTCCTTTTGCACACAGTATGAAATGAGCTCATTAAGAGTCCATTTCTCCTTTTGGCAGTTGTAACTGACCTTAAACTGACTAAATTGTGCAGGAAGTGAAAGCAACACTAAGTGCACAAGCAAATCATCTGATAACTCGAGCTTTAGCACCTTCAGTTGCGAAGCAATGTTAGACATCTCCATGATGTACTCCTTTATATTTCCTTTGCCTTTGTACTTCATCGAAATCAAGCGCTGTAAAAGAGTGCTTGTTTCTGCCTTATCATTTTTTGCAAAACGTTTCTCAATTTCAGCAAGGAAATTCTCAGCCACTACCCCGAAAAGAAGTTTTAATAATGGTTATTTTATATTTTTAATAACGGTTTTCAACCGTTATTAAAATGCCCGTTATTAAATCTTTAATAACAGTTCATAACCGTTATCAAAAATATAAAAAAAAAACCCGCCAATATGAGCCTAAACTGTATGTTTAATATCAGTTTTTAAGAAAAACCGTTGTTAAAAAAGGGGTTTTAATAACGGTTACTACAAAAACCGTTATTAAAACATCATCCAATTACACTTTCTGACATTATTTAGGCATTTATTAAACCCTAATACGTATTAAATGAGTATAAATTTGAGATTAAGTGTACATTTTTAATAACGGTTCTTATAAGAACCGTTATTAAAACTACAGTTTTTTTATTTAAAGTTTTTGCAGTTTTGTTCCTACCCGCATACACAGTTGTATGTTCAAATCATTACCAAATCTGCATTGTAAAACAACATCAATTCATAACAAATATGCAATCACACCATAATTTCAATCAATCCCTAGTTAATATGCATGTCTTAATACACCGGACATATATACTCAAGAATCAAAATTAGTAGGCATACCACAACTTGGTAGCTCTACACCCCAAAGTAAAATGTTCATAAATCTAGCCTAGAAGACTTAAAGACATAGACAAAATACAAACCTGCATGAACATGCATGTAGAATATATATATCTCTACCTAATACCGAATGAATGAGTGCACGTGCTTGGCCCATTGTTCTCTCACTTCATCAATTTCTTCAGCATTGTATTGCTGGCCTTGTGCATAATCATCGGTGAAAAACTAAAATATCCAAGTTTTGATTAATATACAGTTAGCACTTACGTCAAGTACCAAACATATATGTCATGATTCATTAATGGAAAAATATCGAAAAGAAAACATACATGGCTTGGATCTATGTTGACCGATCTATTTTGGACTATCAGATCCATTGCTCTACATACATAGTATCCACAATCATTGTCGTTTTGCTGTTGTGGACACTGTCAAATGAATTCAGTTAGCTCTCTAACTATTAGATATTAATTTTAATTAAAATAAAATATGAAATAGTTGTCTTCCTACTTACTATGAAAGGCTCGTATTAAACATTCTTTGGGTCTGGGACACCATTCCCACCTTTCCTTTGATATGTTGTCCGTAGTTCCCTAATAAATAGAGTTGGATACACAATATTGTAAGTACGCATATATACCTCAAATAATGAAAGCTAGTAGAATATATGTATAAATAAGCTAATGAAGTAAGAAGTGAAAAGTATACTAACATGTCGATAAATTCCTTCCCACCATGATGAGCGACTTCAAAAGGCACATCATAGGTTCGAAGGGAATCAAACACATAGATGTGAGGAATGAGATAGAGCTTGTTGTGTCCCTTAATCAAAATGCGATCCGCTAAATAGTTTATGTGCCTACCCTCTCTTATTGTACTACCGTCAGCTATATAGTATGGGCACACAAACACAATAGAGGACAACATTCCCTCCATCGCAACTCGAGTAGCTACCAACCTATGGACGACAAAACCAATGCATATTTGTTAATAACTAATAACTCATATCAATTTTACAAGTCAAGAGTACTAAAATCTCAAAATGAAATAATACTTACGTGACATAGACGGCGACACTCATGGTTGACATCCATTCCTGATTATAAATGTTGCTTGTGTCACCGGTTGATACCATATAAGTAGCATCGTCCCTCCCAACATACTCAGGACGACAATTAATGAAAATATAATTGTCCCTGAGGCAGTTTTGGGCATAAAAATATAATAAAGCTAATGCTAGTGGAGGCTATCTTTGCTGATCTAAAGAAGGAATCTTTTGTGGGGCAACTGATTTTTCAGATTTAGCTCTCTTTCCTTTAGCAGCGCCCTGTTCTGCTAGTACCTCTCTTGGTTTTACTAGCAGAAGCAATCTTCTTTTTTTATTACTTTTTTGATTCCTTAATTGATAATATTAAACAAAATATATATTGAGCATATAAATATATATATGAAAAAGGTATAAATAGTATAACTACTAAACAAGGTCTAATGAAGATGTCAAATGTCAATACCTCTTCAGTAGTGAGATGTATTTGATCCGCAGGCCAAGCCACGAAGCTTCCAAGAGCTTCTAGTACTATGGTTGCCTCATCGCCCTCTTTATAACAAGGCAAGTGCGCACTGCCAATGATTGGAGTGTCAATACTCATCGGCCTTGTATTTAGGGCTAAATTGTACCCGTGGATTATTTGCGTTTCGGTACTGTGACTGATGCGGACCCTTCCTTTCGCCAAAATTGTTGAAAGGTCATTTGCTAATAAGTCACATTTATGTAAACCCTAAACAAAAATATTACACATTAATAATAATTTATTACACCGAATACATTTAATAACAATTCATAGTTTGTAATGCTTACCTCGGGAAGAGTAGAAAGAAATGCATTAGCTTCACAACTATCTCTGATGCTATTTACATTAGGTATGTGAAGCTGATCATGGTCTACTGAATCGGATGGCTTATACCCTTAAGATTTAATAAATGACAACTCTTGCTCCATTGTTGCCATCCATTCAAATTCCACGTTCAATTTTTGGGTAAGAATGGCGACTTGCTCATTAGTGCTATGAGAACCACGAGATTGACCACATATGCTCGTTCTTGTAACACCCAATCCAAGGTCCCTGTGTCTTCCAGGGTGTTCTACAATTCCTGTAGCCAGGGACACAATGCTATATTGGTCCACCTCCTCACCATCTGACGTTTCAAGTTCGTCCTGTAATGTATATAATATATGTAAATTTAACTTATAGGAATAAGCATAATATAATAGTTTTCTAAAAGAAAACTAAGTAGGGTTCTAGATATCTACAAACTTACAATTTGTTTGGCTGCAACATCAACATAATCATTAATATATCCATCTCTTATTGCTCTACCCTTCTTCCATAATGTAATAATATTGATGGACGAGGTACATGGGTCCAAGTCTTGGGCTAGGAGCTACAAATCAAAAAATATTCTTAATTAAGAATATTATTATAAAATTCAACATTTACATGTAAATAGATAATCAAAAAATGCATACCAACTCCTCTTCAAGGCCCGCATAGCCTTTGCGAGCCATATTATGCCGGTATTTATTTTGCTTCGCAATCTCTTTATTTTGGGTACTTTTTTCCTATGTGACAAGCCAAAACATAATGACATGGTTATTTCAATATTAAGCATAATACTGGAATTGATACAAAAAGTTTAATTGTTATCTAACAAGTACCTTAAAATCCCCCGTAAGACGATAAGCAATGAATTGGTTCCAACTTTCTTGATCGATGAAACCGTATCGTTTGGGTGGGTTCTGTCATAGAGAACCATCCCTCTTTCTATACATTTTTCTACGAGCTAAATATGACCTAAAGGTTCTTAGATGCTCCCCACAATGTCTAAGAAGCCATTTCTTCCTACTCTGTGGGATATTGAACACTCTCTGCAAAATAAGACATGTAGATGTATATCGATGTTAATGTAATAAAATTAATAACATTTGACATACAAAAATGATTGCATAAAATAGCATATTTACCGTGATTTCCTGCCAAATATGCTCCTTATGACCCTTTGGAACCTGCTTCCAATTATTATAGGAGATAGGAACACGGTACGGGTCATAAGTGAAATGTAAGTCAAGAACATATCTGCATAAGGGCCGATGGGAAGATTGTAAGTATTCCATCCCAACTCGACTAATTCTCCTATATTCCTCATGTCTGTGATGATTCTCATAATCGTAGGTCCTCTCTTCCCTTCTTCATCCACTACTACGAAAACGGGAAATAATAACGGGTCATTAATAACGGTAGTTCAAAAACCGTTGTCAAATGCGTGAAAATTAATGGGCGGGAGAGTTTTGATAACGGTTCTAGTTAAAAACCGTTATTAAAAAGGCAACATTAAAATTTGGACGGATGTTTTATTAACGGTTTTATGTAAACCGTTGTTAAAAGAGGATTTAATAACGGTTCATATTAGAACCGTTGTCAAAAGTCAGAAGCTTTTAATGACGGTTCCTGGAAGAACCGTTATTAAAAGATGTTTTAATAACGGTTCTCTCAGGAACCGTTATTAAAACCCCAAAACCAAACTTCTCCTTATGTTTTAAAACCCCAAAATTTCGCTCAGTTCTGTTTCATGCCAAAGTTTTCAGACTCTCTGCACCTTCGATCTCTTGCTCTCCTTCTCCTTGCAAACCCTCACACCACCACACCGTGCACCACCAACTCGCACCACCACACCGGCTCCTCTCAAGTAAAGGAAACCCTCGCATCGCCAACTCTCCGTCGTGTTTGAAGCCCTTGCCTCTCTCAACATTCTCACCATCGTGTTTGTAGCTAGCTCACTTTATGTATGTGTTTGTTCTTCCTCTCGTTTGTTTGTTATTGAAATACTGTGGTTTGTCGTTCGAAAATGTGTTGGCCGAAAATTTTGCTGTTTGTTGTTGAATTTTTTGCATTATTGTTATATATTAACAAATGCATGTGTTGGCCGAGACCTTTACATATTATTGTTGTATTTGTTTGTATGGATCAGAAATACAATATATTTAGAGAAACAAAATCACTAACATTAACACCATTCAACATATTAGTAAGTAATAAACAAAAGAGAAGACATTATTACTGGAAACTTTGGAGGGTCATAACTTTTTCATGGGACCTCGGATTTAGGTGATCTAGGAGGCTATTTTGGGTATTTTTCGAGATCTACAACCTGGCAAATTGGCGGAGCCAGTTGGGCAATTTTGGAGTCCAAAAAAGGTCATTTTGGCCTCTAAATTGAGGTTTTTTTTGTTATTTTTCATATTTTGTTACATATTTTTAGGGCCTTTTTTTACAAATTGAACATTTACTTTAGACTATCCTGAAAACCTTTTTCATATTCTAGGGTATGATTGTGTTATATAACCTCTTAATTAAAGTGGTAATTCATGTTGCCTACCTTTGTATTTTTTATATAGAATTTATTCTAGAAACAACCATTATATATCTACCCCCTTGTATTATTTTGTATGTAGGGTAATACATGTTTTCAGTTATTTTAGTTTTTACTTTTATCAGAATTGTTTTTCCTTTATTGTTTATCTCTTTCTCCTCTATTGTAATTATGGATGAGATAAGAGCTTTAGGTACCTCCAAAGAGCTACTGGAACCAGATCTTCGAGACAAAGGAACTTAGATGATGATGATGATGATGAAATTGAATTTTTTAAGGGTTCAAGTGAAGAAGACGAGCAATGGATCTTATAGTCCAGAATAGATTGGTCAACATAGATCCAAGCCATGTATGTTTGCTTTTTCATATTTTTCTATTAATGAATCATGACATATATATTTTTGACCTAATGGCTAACTATATATTAATTAAAATATGGGTGTTGTAGTTTTTCACTGATGACTATGCACGAGGCCAGCAATATAATGTTGATGAAATTGATGAAGTTAGAGACCAATGGGCCAAGCACGTGCACTCATTCATTCGGTATTAGGTAGCGATCTATATATTCTACATGCATTTTTAGGTTTGTATTTTGTCTACATCTTTCGGTCTTCCAGCCTAGATCTGTGAACTCTTTACTTTGGGGTGTAGAGCTAGTAAGTTGTGGTATGCCCACTAATTTTTATTCCTAAGTATAGTTGGTGTATTGAGACATGCATACCAATTATAGATTGATTGAAATTATGGTGTGATTGCAGATTTGGTATGAATTGATGTTGTTTTACATTGCAGATTTGGTAATTGTTTTAACATACAACTGTGTATGTGGGCAGGAACAGAACAGAAAAATGCTAAAAAAAACATATACTTTTAATAACGGTTTTCATAGAACCGTTATTAAAACTTAGGTTTTAATAACGGTTTTGTTTAAGAACCGTTATTAAACCTTTGGTTTTAATAACGGTTTTTACTTAAAAACCGTTATTAAATCTGAAGTTTACGCACATATTCGCGGGTTTTTATGTATTTTTCATGACGGTTATGAACCGTTATTAAAGATTTAATACCGGGCGATTCAATAACGGTTGAAAACCGTTATTAAAACTATAAAATAACCGTTATTAAAACCCCTTTCCGTGGTAGTGATCAATGTTTTTGTTGGCCATATCTCTACAAAAAATAAATAAATAAATTATGTTAGAATGTTATGTATTGAGCATAATAATGTACCATTATATTATCGATATGAATCATGCTTAGAAAGAATTAATCTCAAATGTATCATGCTATTCTATATATATATATATACGAATCATGCTAACATGTTTCCAAAAAGATATTAATACTAACCCTAACCCTAATTAACCATAATAAAACCCTAACCCTAGCTAATTAACCATAATTTATTATAATAAAACCTAACCCTAAACCTCATAAAACCCTAAACCTCATAAAACCCTAATCCCTAAACCTAGCTAAATGTAATTAAACCATAATATATAAATCATATTATTAATTATTATTATTATTATTATTATTATTATTATTATCATTCACAATTATTTCTCTCTATTTAATTATTCACTTTTATATATTCCTAATTTTTTATATCTATTTAATCCTCATCAAATAGAAATCATTAACATATGCATCTCTAATTGAAATTTTCATTTAATTATGCATGTGCATGCTTATGTAAAATATATTTGCATTTCATTATATGACATTTCCTATATCTTATTGCTAGTCTCCTATACTTATTAATGAAAATGTGTGTGTGTGTGTGTGTGTGTGTGTGTGTGTATATATATATAGTTTTTATGAGTGAAAATGTATATAATTCTACACTCACATTCATATTATATATATATGTAAAGGTCTCGGCCGGCCAACATATGCATTTGTTAATATATAACAATAACACAACAAATTCAACAACGAACAACAAAATTTTCAGCCAACACATTCAACAACACATTTTCGAACGACAAACTGCAATCTTTCAATAACAAAAAAACGAAACCCTCTAGTAACATGCATGCATTTATATATATATATATATATATATATAAGTAGATAAAAAGTTACGAGAGGAAGAACAAACACATACATAAAGTGATCTAGCTAAAACACGACGGCGAGCAAGTTGAGAGAGGCAAGGGCTTCAAACACGACGGAGGATGAAGGTGCAAGTGCTGGCTTGCTAGCTTAGGAACAATGACAGCACGCACATGCAGAGCCGACAATGGCAGAGGCGTGGTGGAGAGTTGGCGATGCGAGGGTTTCCGTTACTTGAGAGGAGTCGGAGTGGTGGTGCGAGGGTTTGTAAGGAGAAGGAGAGCAAGAGAACGAATGTGCAGAGAGTCTGAAACTTTTGGCATGAAACATAACTGAGTGAAATAAAAGTTTGATTTTGGAGTTTTAATAACGGTTCCTGAGAGAACCGTTATTAAAAAGAGGATTTAATTACGGTTTCTGAGAGAACCGTTATTAAAACACCTTTTAATAACAGTTCTTCCAGGAACCGTTATTAAAACATTCGGCCTTTTGACAACGGTTCTAATATGAACCGTTATTAAAACCTCTTTTAATAATGGTTTAAATAAAACCGTTATTAAAACATCGGTGTAAATTTCTAATGTTGCCCTTTTAATAATGGTTTTGAACTAGAACTGTTATCAAAACTCTCTCGCCCATTAATTTTCACTCGTTTGACAACGGTTTTCGAACCACCGTTATTATTGTCTCGTTATTATTTTCCATTTTCGTAGTAGTGAGTGTTGGTGATGTCCTCAGACACCCCACCCCTAAAGGCTTCCGGAATTCTGCGCTTAATGATCATTAGACTCATGCGATTCGACCGATCCCACTTCTCAAAGTTCCTCTTATCATCAAAGGTACTTTCAGCCGTCAGATTAGCGGGTTTCGGAAGCCTAAGTGCATGATCAAGATCCATGCAGCCAAGGACAATGGTAATATTGACCTTCCATTCCTTAAAGTTATTCCCGTTCAGCATGGGAATGGAGCTTAAGTTGGTAGATATAGTAGTAGCAGACATAACTATATAGAAAACGTAAACATAAATAAATATTCATGCTCACAAAAAAAAATCACATAATAAATAATCAATAAATTTAAATATTGGCAATCCCATCACAAGAAACCAGTGTAACATTAATATTAAGTCTTTGGACAGTAATATTAACTGCAAGTGGTATTCTTGTTGCAATAATCAAATATTGACAATAAGGCCTGTCAGATAATAAGCCCATCTTTGGATTGAATTATTATCCACATGGAAACCAAATAATCGTTACATATTTATTATCGCAAGTGCATATGAAAATCTGCCAGATATTTGCCTTCCTTTGGGCCGACTAAATAACCGCACGAATAAGCACACGCACAAACATCCAATATGTTCGATAAACTAATTTTCATAAAAGATGTCACTTTGGTGACCTATTATTTCAACCAATTTATCTACTAATATTAGACAACCAATTATTTAAATAAATTGATCCCTTAATTTTATTTCATAAATTTGGACCTATAATATTAGGACCGACCTTATTTAGATTTAATATATGCAACAATATCAAATCTAACCTTATTTGCATAAATATCAAATAACACACATAAATAGGCCCATATAAAATTTTAATTGGAATAAAAGAAAATAAACTTAATATCCAATTAAAATTAAGTAATTCAATTATGTATTATTTACATTATTAAATAAATAATAACACAAAACAAATAATAGGCCCAAATTCAAAGTCCAAATAATAGCCCAAAAGATATTAAAACTGAAAATTGAGGCAGAACAATTAATAAGCATAATCGGTTTGGAATACTTAATATCTATGGTCTTTAATTATAAAATACCCTTAATTAATTAATTATCTTAATTAATTAATATCCTTAATTACTGACCCTTTGTGTTCCTTATCCTAATCACCCTCTGACCCTTCATATCCCATAACCATTTGACCTTTCGTCTCCCATAACTATTTGACCCTTCGTCTCCCATAACCATTAGACCCTTCGTCTCCCACAACTATTTGACACAGGTGAGAGATAGATGGGCGAAAAACAAAGAGAGACACATGTGAGAGAAAAAATCAAATGGAATGAATAGTGCTAGATGAGAATAGTACCGAAGATGAATAGTTTTAAAGACAAATAGTGATTGAATAAAGGAAAGCCAAATCTAAATCTATAAAAAGTGACTGTTCGAAACAAAGTATCGAACAAAAAATTGATA
Organism: Tamarix chinensis; assembly: GCA_030549775.1. Taxonomy (NCBI): domain Eukaryota; kingdom Viridiplantae; phylum Streptophyta; class Magnoliopsida; order Caryophyllales; family Tamaricaceae; genus Tamarix; species Tamarix chinensis. Next base: position 54,429,744 of record CM060177.1, on the reverse strand, counting down.
TTTGTAACGGAATATACCGATGGAAAAATTTCGAACAAAATCAAAATACATCAGAATAATGAATAGTACCAAAATATTATTTTCTTAATCTTGATAAATTTAGCAGGGGCTCTGATACTAATTGATAGATTAATACAATCCATATATATAGATCTAACAGGATCAAATAGATTAATACAATCCATATATATAGATCTGACAGGATCGAATGCTATTCTATCAAGATTAATATAAAATATATTGCGGAAGCGTACCAGACTCCATAATGATAGAATTATCGAGGACCATCGAATCTGGTATCAAACCCGAACGGTTGGTACTATGATCTTCTAGATCACGCACGTGCTCACTAGTTGCCAATGACTGATGGGAATCAATTGGAGTGAAGTACATGTAACCTAGGGACCATGACCATATATATATAGATAACTAACCTGTTATCTATTGGGTCATCCTAGTTCGGTCCATCAACAATCTAGGACTCCCACGGTCTCTACACATATGGATCCACATCTAATTAGATACACTAAACCCAATAACATATACATAAATATGATCACTTATATATGGGCTTAATATATACGACGACCCGCAATTCTTATAGTTCACATATAAGCCCAATATGTTGGATAAAATCCAACACTTATACCACCTTATCGGTATTCCCATTCAAATTGCAAACAAAACACATCATTCTCCAACACAACCAAATAATCTAGAATGGTAAGGCAATTTTGAAAGCTTCTAATGAGCACCATCTCTTCGGCCTTCGCTAAGGTGTTCTGAGAGAACATGTTGGGATAGTGAATAAAAAAAGCTTTCATGCCCACCTTGCCATTTATCTCCTTTTCCACAATGCGAATGTTGGTGGCGGAAAGGTAGCCCACGGCCTTGAAGATGATATATGCTTCTCTTAGAGACATATGATATCGTCCCAGTAGTCTTTGCTCTATGGAATTGGTATCTTTCTCTTTCCAATGCTTTTTGTCGTGTATCTCATTACACATGTATTCTGATACCAATCACTTTCTTTTAATATCCTTCTCTCTCAAAATTGAATGATAAATCTTTTACTCTCTATCTCAATTAAGTAATAGAAAATTTTAAATAAGAAGAAGAAGAAGAAAAATAAAACACCTTTAAATTATGTCTTGCATTAGAAATTTAGAACACTTTGTATTCTTTTTCATCTTCCCTATTCCACCTTCGCAAACTCATCAAATAGTCTTGCTCATCTGTCCATCACACAACCATTAAACTACACCCACCATTGCTATCTCCATCTATACTTTTTATTTTTCTATATATTAATATTTTAGTTTTCTCACTTATGAAACCACCTTCTTCTCTAATAAATTTGGCTTTTTTTAGGGTATTTGCATATGCGAAGCATTTCTTTTCTATTTTGTATATAACTTCTTGAAAAAGCTTTTCTAACCTTTTCTTTTAGCTTCCCTGAGAAGATTAGTTTCAAAACTCTCTTTATCTCTCTCTGTCTCTCTCTAGATACTATAATCTATAATTTACAATAGTAATAAAGGTAAAAGTCTTTGGCTATATGATGTTGGAAAATGTGCCAAGTACTATTACTAAAATGTAATAAACAAATAAATAATTTTGTTGGTTTGTGCCCGCAACTTTTGTCTTCAACTATCCATACTTGCACCATTAGGAATTAATTATTCTAAAAAAATTAATATTGATGTTGATATAAATAGGCAGGAAAATTTATTACACGTGTTCTACTTTTATAGTAAGATTATTCTTTGTCTAAAATAGATAGTATGAAATATTTTTATTTTTGGTTTCCTTTCTAAATATTAATTTATTTAAATATTTATATATAAAAGAATAAAACAATCTATCAATTTTTGTGGCCTCTTTCTATTAAAATCAACTCATATTAATGAAAAAAACACATTGTCGCACACACAAACAACAAAACTTTTCTTACATTTTATTTATTGCATTGTAATACTTCTTGCTCCATACCTAATATATATATGGGTATCTTTATGAGTCTTACATTTAAATTTCATTAAGGAAGAGATAGTGTTGAAACTTAAAACTAAATATTCTCTCCTAAGTTAAAAGAAAAAGGCTGAAAGAAGCTCTCAAAAGAAAAAGTAAAAACTTCTCATGCACAGAATCAGTGGAAAATGTTGAAGACCAATAATTTATGAAAAGAGTGGAAGGTTGTCTTAGAAGAGAAAGAGGAACATGGCAGGATGAAATCTCTGAGTGTCTTCAATAGGATGAAAGAGAAGAGATGAAGGTAATATGAGAGTTTCCAACATGGGTACAATGGTAACCACTAGAGGTCAAGTCATTCAAGAAGTTTACCGAGATAATTTCACTATTGTTAGTGCCTCTGTTATCACTACTTCTCATCTCTATAGTGATTGGAGTAACATCCTCTCTAGAAACCTTAGCTTTAACTTTTTTTTATAATTATATGTAATTTTATTAATTTCAAATTCATCAAGAGTAACCACAGCCTAACTAGAAAAAATTCATTTAGTAACTATACAAAAGATGCAAAAAAGTACTCCGAATACATCAATAAAAGATGTAAGGTTCTAACAAGATTTATAGCTTGAAAAAGACATGGATCTAGTAGCTAAGTCATTCAAAGTTAGTCTTCATACATGACGAGGAGGTTGGTATTGTATTAATTGTGCATTGTTTGGTGACATCCTAATCTATGCAACATAGGTGTCCAGACTTCCTGGGAAAATGGACAAAAGAAGATCAAATGGGAAGAAGACACATTATGGTTAGAACATAATGCACATACATTTTAATCTAGAATACCTTATTAAACCTATTTATCTGTAACACTCCTATTTTTCACTAACAAAAAATTTCATTTGAAAATATTATAGAAATAGAAAAATACCAAACACTTACGAAAAAATGGGGTGTTACTATCGTACCTAAATAGGATAGATATATGGCGCCCGTTGATATTAGATACAAGGTTAAAGAAAACCAATCAATCCAAATACAATAATAGTGTGCACAAAGATAAGGTTTATAGATACTACAATAAAGCATTTACAAATAAGACCTCAATAGGTTCCCAAAATGTTCAAATGCATATGAGGGAGCAAACTTGAAAGTAAGAAAATACAATAGAGATAAAACAACAAAAGGGAAAGGCCCCAAAACTTTGTCCGATAAGGACCTACAACCATTTATGAGGATGTCCAAGCTCTCAAATTCCTAAGCGCGGCACAAGGTAGGCCACTACCAGCCATCCTCAAAGACCTACAAATGGTCTTCTACTAGTGAGATTGAGTAGGTAATTGAACAAATGGTCACATTAGTATGGTACATACTCTATAAGTCAAGTTACTTCTTTAAGGGAAGTCATAAGCATACAAGGCTAAGAAGAAAAAGGAATTTATGCTAAGAACCTATCATGCTCAAGCCATATGATTAGATTTACGTACTTTACCAGCATCAGGTAATGCATCACGATATCATGTCATGGAAAGAACTTAGACAATTCATAACTCATCATGCTCACAAAAACAACATAGATATCGTGGATAACAATGAATGAATATTAATAAGTTATTCCATTAGGTTCATTTTTCATATTTACAGGATCCATCATATTAATTATTTGCAAGCTATTATTCATTTTTCTTTTCCTTTTTCCTTATCAAGTCAATGAATGATTACCACCCCATGGTCTCACTATAACACCCCTATTTTTCACTGCTAAAAAGCTTTGTTTTGAAAACCTTGCATAAGTGGAAAACTACTAAATACTAAGGAAAAATAATGTGTTACCACCACACCTAACTTAGGATAGGCATCAACTACCTATCCCATGTTAGATAAAAGGCTGAGAATCAAACCAAACAAAACAAAAGTAGAATGTGCCAAAATAGATTATATAAATGTCAAGGAAGAGTTTCCAAGAACAGGATTTTGATGGTTCACAAATATTCCATTCCAGGAAGAAAATTAAGCTAAAGTACAAGATTACAATTACCGGAAAAAAAAGTAAGACGTAGCTGAAATACCCCAAAACCATAATTTAGAGAATTATGAAAAATTAAGAATTTATTAGTAAAATTAATTAGATAAATTATTCTATTAAAATAAGAGGAATAAATTAAGGTAAAATCAAGAGGAAATTAATACCCTAGTCATACTAGTGCATATAAGCTACACAATACCCTACCAACAAAGACACCTAATCCATAAGTATGCATATCTCCTAAATAGGTCCATAGAGCTAGATAGAGTAAGATGTAGGGCCTAGCTGGGGCACTAAGGCATACCAGCAAATACAAGAATATCGTAAGCTAAACCATATGTTAAGGGTAGCGACCCCTAAAGAGCCATCATTCCTAATCTCGAGGTCTTCCACTTTAATTATTAGTGTCTTAATTAAGGTGATCAAAAAAAGTACAACCACCACATACTTATTCACTTTCAATTGTTTATGATATCATTAGGTACTCCTTGTTCATACAGTGATCAAAGATAACATAGAGGAATTATTAAGGCCATCATTATCTCATCTAATTCCTATTTAGGATTCGTTCTCGTGATACTTATTGATTGTTAAATATCCTTATCTTGCTATTCAATATTACTCGAGTGTTATATAAAACTCTGTTAATCCATTGACATGTTAGATAAGAGGTTACTGATTTACCCCTATTGTCTCTTCAAAATTACGGAAATACCCCTTACTTGTATAAGTACTAAGTCAACCCTCTTTGCTAGCCAATTTACCATATTACCCTCCATGTTACATACTTGCCAAATTACCCTTTATTCTTCTTAGGTTACCAAGTTATCATCCATACTTATTAAATCAACAATCACCCTTCATATTTGTTATACTCGTCAGATTTCCTATTTAGTTGGTTAGATTACCAAATTGTGCTTCTCCATTATTATAATTACCAAATTGTCCTTCTTCATTACTATAATTACCAAATTACCCTTCTCTATTTTTTTATAATTACTAAATTATCCTTCTCCATTATTCTAATTACTAAATTACCCTTTTAGTTGGTTAAATTACCAAATTGCCCTTCTATTATTATAATTACCAATTTACCCATTGGTTGGTTAAATTATCAAATTACCCTTCTCCATTATCATAATTACCAAATTACCCTTCTCCATTATTATAATTACCAAATTGCCCTTTCCATTTCACCCCTTTACTTATAAAATTACTATATTACCCTCCATTACTTACAAAATTACCATTTCACCCTTACTTCCAAAATTACCATAATACCCTTTTCCATTATACTTATTCCACCAAAATACTTTCTCTCATCCCAAACTTACCAAGTTATCACCTCTCCATGTAAAATTACTAATATTCCCTTCCTACTTGTCCATTTACCAATTTTACCCTTTTACTCTTACAATCTATCATTTTGCCCTTATTACACCACTTTTACTAAAATGCATTCACTACATAAAATATTACTATTAATGTTCTATTCTTGTCATCCAACTCCACCAACTATTATTAGTTATCATAATACTCATTAATGCCCACACTTAATTAGGCCACACTCTTCCATAAGACATATTACAAAAATTCCCCTAGGGCTCATAATAACAATATTTATGCATCAATGGCCACAATAATATAATATATCATAGATAAATGCTTAACATTTTTATTAACAACAAAGCTCCTTCCTTAAGCATTATTTTTCCACATAACTCATAAATTAGCATGCTTTCCTTTTTTGATCAATCCATACAAGCAACTAAATACATTATATTAAACAACATATATCATGCAAATGAACACATTAAAAACCCTAATGTGTTAGCGTACGTTTATCCATAAGTTTAAGTAAGGTTTAACAGTTACATTTATAACAGCAAAAAATAAAACCTTACCAATACCCCGGTTAAAGAATCAAGCTTTGATTAGCAAAATTAATGCCTACAAATAATATCAATTATTATCATGTTAGAAATAAGAAGAACCAAAAAGCATAAAACTTTATCAAAACTTAATTAACGATATACCGTATTTAACCATTAATATACCTTAAAATTATTAACCAAAATAACCAAAGGGAAGGCAACAAACTCACGCTGCTCATGTAGCGTGAGCTGCATGCAAGCATAAGGAAGGAGGGGGTCGAAGAGGGTGGAAGAAGGGAAGGGGTTGTTTTTTAGTTTGGGGTTTTAAGGCTAAGAAAGATGGTAGGTGGGGTGAGTTAGGGCAAGGGATGGGTGCAGGGGTGGAGTGGGGGTGTAGGTGGTGGTCGGGGATGGGTGATAAAAGCTAAAGCAGCGGAGGCAGCGGCAACAGGGCTACGAAGGGGGCTATAGGAGTGGCAGTAGATGAGAAGGAAGGAAAAGGAGAGGCTAAAAGGGTTTGTTTTGGCGAAAGAAGGTAAGGGGTGGTAGCGGAGGTTGCAGGAAGTAAGTTGGTAGCTTAGGAGGCGGTAGAAGAGACGGGAGGGCGGCGGATGGAGGAGGAGCAAGTGGTTGCTGAGAAGGGAGAAAAAGAAGATGAGAGGAAGAAGGGGCTATAAGTGGCTCGAGGGGGTGGCATGGTGGTGCAGGGTGGGAGTAGGATGTGGTAGGAGGCGATGCAAGCAATTGATATAACGGTGGTAGCGACAGAATGGGGCAAAAAAAGCAAAATAGGGGAAGGGGTTAATGGAGGAGAAATGGGAGAAAAAGAGATTGGGAGAGGGAAGGAGATGCTCAAAATGGGGGAAGATGAAGTAGGAGGGAAGAAGTAAAAGAAGAGGGAGGAGAGGGGAGTAGGTGTGGCCGGTTAGGGCAGGTTGCAAGGGGTTAGGGGTGTCGGGGTTGTAGGGAGAGGGAAGGGGAAGAAGAGGAAAGGGAGCCATGTGGGTTAGGGGTGCATGGTTGGTTGGGTTCGAAAGGGGGAAAAGGACAGGGGGAGAGAGAGGGGTAGGTTGTGTGCAGGAGGGGTGACATGGCGTGCTCAAGGTTGTTGGGGATGGAGGAAGTAGAAAGGAAGACAAAGAAGAAAATATGGAGTAGGCTGGCTGGGTGAGGGAGAAAAAAAGAATGGGTTAGCTTGGTCGGGGGAGAAGGAAGAAAAAGAAAAGAAAGATCTGGGTTGGCCTAATTGGGAGGAAAAAGGAAAGAAAGAAAAGAAAGGAAGAAGGAGGAGTGGGATGCGTCGTGCGGGAGAGGGAGAAGGAAGGAACTTGGGTCGATAGCCTAAAGGAGAAGAAAAAGGAAAAAGAAGGAAAGGATAAAAAGGAGAAAGAAAAGGAAAAGGGAAAAAGGAAAAGGGGAAATGGGGAAAATAAGATAAAATAATTTATAGAATAATATAATGTAATATTTTTTATAGATAAATTAATTTATTAATTTGATTTAATATAATTTAATTTATGGGTTTAATAAGGTTAATTTTAGAAAAATATTGGTTTGAAAAATTATTTAATAAAATGAGGTTGATAAAATAACAAAATATATTTTAATTTATTAAATAGTTATATCCAATTTTATATACTCAAAAATTCATAAAATAATTAAATTTAATAAATTTAAAAGCTAATCTATCCGAAATAAAAGTTATTCATTAAAGTATAGGTTTTTAAAATTTTGAGGTATTACATCACTACCCCCTTAAAGAAAAACTTCATCCCCAAATTTTATGCCTTAGCATTAGGGATACAAAGAGGGATCCTATGTTACCTGGGGTAACTACCCACTTAAAGGCAACCCTACTTGACTAAGGAAAAAAACTACACACATATTTAGTAATACAAACAATGACAAGGGACTCAACAGTAAGCTTAAAGAAGTTACATCGGGATCGATCGCTTACTCGTCTGCTCTAACTAAAGAGGTTGAATGGTTTGCTTTGAGTGTCTAATTCTGTCTAACCAATGGTTGCTGCAACCTCTGGATTTCTTCACGAGGTATGCTATAGCATTCGAAGCTCCTATGCCCAAGTTATCCACAGTCATGGCACTGAACTAGCTTTCCCATGCAATCCTTGCCTAGATGCTCTCTTCTATAATGACGAGAATGGTAATATTGGACTGGTCTCTTGCTAGCCTTGCCATTAGGAACACTCTAACTCTTCTTATGCCAAAATTAAATTTGTGGTTGAGGATGGACATGTAAATATTGCTATTGGGACGATGACTCTTTTTTTCAAACTCGGTCTCTTCGTTCATCCTCTTGCCCAGGATGGAGGCTTGTTCGTAGACCAAGGCATCAGCGGCACACTCCCGCTCATACACTATATTCAAGTCATGGAAAATGTTTATGCCTATCATACTTTGGACGTTGAGGTGAAGTCCTTGCTCAAACTAAAAGACCACTAGAGTCTTGTTGCCTGCTATTTTGGGGGAAAACTTTAGTAGCTCCGTGAACCATGTGTAATATTCTCAGACCGACAAGTTTCCTTGTGTCAGCTCCATGAATTCTTTGAGTTTTCCCTCTTGAGACTTTCCATGTAGAAACGCGTGCGAAGGGCAGTCTTGAAGTCTTCACAAGATGCTAATCATCCTCCTTGGACTCAAAAGTCTTCCCACCAATTGTTGGCTGATCCTCGAAGGAAGTATGCCGTAATGCTTGTCTTTCACTCCTCAAGGTAGTTGAGCACCTTGAAGGTCCTATTGAAATCTCATATCTAACTCTATAGGACCATGGGGTCTTCTTTCCTGTCATAGGTCAAAGGTCGATGACGCGAGACTCTGTCAAGCCAATCCTATCTGATACCCACTAAAGGCAAAGTAGTTTGAGGTTGAGGTACTAGGGAATGTTGAGCTAATCCTATGAGCACTTCGAACGCTCTCTCTAGGTTGTTGACCCATTTGTCTCGGTCCATGTCGAGTTAACAATAAAACAGAAGCCCGTTAAGGAAGGTGCCATTTATCAAGCTAGGTGACCCAAGTCGAGGTCACTTAATCTACACATACCCAACTCTCAAGACTAATCCGAGTTTTCAAAAAAGAGAGAGATAGGAGGGAAAAACCTTTCTAAAATTAATTAATACTTGGAAAGATTTTGTAAAATACCCTGATACTAACTCATAGTATCAGTTCGAAAGATTTAAAACTAAAATGTTTTTTCTAAAAACACCTGATATTAACTTGTGGTACCAATTTAAAATGCTTGAAATTACAAGAGCGGTCGAAGCCAGACTTTGATATCAACTTGGGGGATGTGCTTAAAAATATTTACAACTGAAAGAGATGTCGAAACTAGCTCTAATACCAACTTGTAACACCCGCAAAATTCACTACTAAAAAATTTTGTTTTATTAAAAGATATAGTGGAAGCAAAGAAAAAAATATATTAAATTTCGGGGATATTACCATTACATTTAGTACCATACCAATTCACTCCTACCATTCAAGTACCAAGTGCTAAGGTTAAAAGGATAGAATACAATTTACTAGAAACTTAAACCATATTGAAATCAGAGTACCGTAATAAACATTTTACAAGGATAGAACCCACCATTGGTGGTTACAAGAATATAAATTACATTTAAACCAGGAGTTAGAAAGAGAAAGAGGTGACATTCTAAAAGTTTCAAATAATCTTTACACTATTTTTTGTTGCCCACTTGAGTAGCACCTGAAATGAATTTGCAAGGAACACTGCCCATTGAGTAGGCGAGGGCCTACGAATGTAACCCTTTAGTACTATAGTACTGAGTAACCCTTTAAACCACACTAAAAAGCAGGCCCGCAATGCAACACATGATGCAAAACTATATACATATAATAAGAAATGCATACACAACATCCACGTACTTAGCAAGTCTATCATATATTAATAGATCATAATGTGAAATCAATACTATTAGGCCTTAAGCCGTTAATCCATCATTATTCAATCATCTCTCGGATGATATCCATGTAAGTGCGGGAACCCCACTATTATAACAGGTGGACTAGAAACATACATGGCAGAATGTTCCTGACCACTATTACTGTAACACCCCCAAAATTCACTACTGAAAATTTTTGTTTTATTAAAAGATTAGAGGAAGCAAAATAACAAACTGTGAATTTCGGGGATATTACCGCCACACTTAGTACCTGACCGGTTCACTCATACCGTTCCAGTACCAAGTGCTAAGGCTAAAGAATGAAATATCAATTGCTAGAAATTCAAATCATATTTAAAATCAGAGTATCGCAAGTAAACACTTTACAAGAATAGAATCCACTAGTGGCGATTACAAGAATAAGAAATACATTTAAACCAGAAAGTAAAAGCAAAGGGAGAACCCTAAAAGTCCGGATAATCCTTAGGCTCTTTCCCGTTGCCCACATGAGTAGCACCTGAAAAGACCTGCAAGGGGCACTGCCCATTGAATAGGCAGGGGCCCCACAAAGGGAACCCTTCAGTACTATGGTACTGAGTAACCCTTTAAAATCACACTTAAAGGCAGGCCCACAATGTAACACATGAAACAAAGCTACGTACATATATAACAAGATGTGTATATATAACAGTCACATAATTAACATTCACATCGAATATCAATAGCTCGTTCTGCACAATCAATACTTTTGGGCCTTAAGCCATGTCAGAGTGAAAAATCAATACCTTCGGGCCTTAAGCCATTAGTCCATCTTTATTCAATCAACTCTCATATTTTATATCCATGTGAGTGCGGAAACCCCACTATTATAGCCGGTGGATCGGTCACTTACAGGGCAGAACGCACCTAACCACTATTATATGCCGGTGGATCGGTCTCTAGGGGAAAATGCTCCTGGCCACTATTATTCGCTGGTGGACCGGTCTGGCCCCAACTCACATAGTGTTCCACTACAAGTGATTAGTATTTTTTTCATAACTTTATTCACATACATAACTGGTTTTATTGAGCTTGGGACCCCCACTATTATTGCCGGTGGATCGGAATATATATCAACATCATCCAGGGCAACAAGCTCCTGGGCCACTATTATATCCGGTGGATCGGTACTCATAATCACTTGCTAGGGCAACACACTCCTAGGCCACTATTATATCCGGTGGATCGGTACTCATAATCACTTGCCAGGGCAACATGTTCCTGGGCCACTATTATATCCGGTGGATCGGTACTCATATCATAAGTCAACTGGGCCCTACTCATTAATCTTTCACTTTCATTATTAGTATTTTTCCTTTCTTTAATCAACACAACAAATTCCATTTATTTTCCTTAGATGGGAGATCAAGAACCTGGGACACAAAGGTACACCGGTCGTACCGGTGCATACAAGCTACTTAGTACCCTTCAACCACGAACCTAGGGAAGCAAAGGTACCCTGGTCGTACTGGTGCATAAAGCTACTCAATACCCTATCGACAAAGACACCTAATCCATAAGTATGCATACCCCCTAACTAGGTCCGAAGAACTAGATAGAGTAAGATATAGGGCCTGGCTGGGGCACAAAGGCACACCAACAAATACCAGAATAATCGTGGGCTAAACCGCATCTTTAGGGTAGCGACCCCTAAAGAGCCACCATTCCCGATCTCGAGGTCTTTCACTTTAAGTATTAGTGTCTTAATTAAAGTGATCACAAAAAGCACAATAATCAGATACTTATTCACTTTCAATCGTTCTGATATCGTTAGTCATTTCTTATTCAGGCGATTATTCAAGATAACTCAGAGAAATCATTAAGGCCATCATAATCTCATATAATTCCGAATTAGGATTGGTTCTCGTAATACTTACTAATTATCAAATACTCTTACCTTGCTAATCAGCGTTGTTTGAGTCATATTATAAAATTCCACAATCACAATGACATGTTAGGTACAAATTACTCATTTACCCCTTACTTATATAATTGCTAAGTCATCCCTCCCTTACTTGACAAATTACCATATTACCCTTAAGGTTGCATAATTATCAAATTACCCCTTACTCGGTTTATGTTACTAAGTTATCTCCTATGCTTGTTAGATCACCATTCACCCTTTATAATTGTTATCCTTAACATATTTCCCTTTTTGGTTGGTTAGATTACCAAATTGCCCTTCTCCTTTGTTATAATTACTAAATTGCCCTTGAGTTGGATAAATTACCAAATTATCCTCCTTCATTATCATGATTACTATTTTGCCCCTTTAGTTGGTTAAATAATTACCAATTTACCCGTTAGTCGGTTAAATTACCAAAATGCCCCTTTAGTTGGATAAATTACCAAATTACCCTTCTCCTTTATCATAATTACCATTTTACCCCTCTCAATTATTATGATTGCCATTTTACCCTTTTCAATTATTATAAATCCCAAATTACTCTTCTTCATAATTACAATTATTAATTTACCCTTCTTCATAGTTGTAATTACCAATTTACCCTTCTTTGTATTTATAATTATTCATTTACCCTTCTCCATTCTTATAATTACTATATTGCCCTTCTCCATTATTAAAATTACTATAATGCCCTTTTGTTGGTTAGTTTACCAAACTACCCTTCTCTATTATCATAATTATCCAATTAGCCTGTTATAATCATAATTTAATTACCAATTTATCCTTCGTCGTTATCATTATTACCAAGTTACTCCTTGCTCCCAAGTGTGTCATAAATATCCTTTAAATTTAAAAAAATTACCCTTCTACCCCTTACTTCCAAATTACCATAATATCCTTTTATTTACAAAATTACCACAATACCCTTTTACTTATAAAATTACCATAACACCCCTTTTACTTTACAAATTACTATTTTACCCTTTTACATCCGAAATTACCATTTTTATCTTTCCTTACCAAATTACCATTTTTCCCTCCTTTTTCAAAAATTACTCTATTACCCCTTTACTCCCTAAATTACCATAGTACCCCTTACTTATAAAATTAACATTTTTCCTTTTGCTTATAAAATTACCATATTGCCCTTTTTACTCCTAAAATTACCACTTTACCCTTTACTTCCAAAATTACCATAATACCCCTTTACTTATAAAATTACCATTTTGCCATTTAATCATAAAATTACCATGTTGCCCTTTTTGCCTTCAAAATTATTACTTTACCCCCCTTTATTACACCACTTTTATTAAATTAACATTACCACATGGAATAATAATCTTAATACTCCATTAACAATATCCAACTCCACCAACCATTATATTTTAGTATAATACTTATTATCACCCACACCTATTAAGCCATAATCTAGTACAAGGAATATTACTAAAATACCCCTAGGGCTTACAATAATATTATTTATGCATAAATAGTCACAATAACATAATATGTCATGGATAAGTACTTTAACACTTTCATTAATAATCAAGTTCTTCCCTTAGACAACATTTACACACATAGCACATAAAATGGCATACTTTCCTTTTTATTAAACAATACAAGCCAACATATAAATTATACTAACAACCATATATCAAACATAATAACATATTAAAAATCCTAATGTGTAAACATACGTTTATCCATGCATTTAAGTGAGGTTTAACGATTACCTTATATCCCGCAAAAATTGAATCTTACCTATATCCCGGTTAATGATTCAAGCTTTTAATAGCAAAATCAACACCTAAAAATAATATAAATAATTATTATATTAGAAATAAGAAAATCAAAGCATAAGATCTTATAAAATTTACTTAATGAAATAATTAGCTTAAATATTATTTTACCTTAAAATTTTTAATAAAAATGGTCCAATAATTGCAGCAACTTATACTGCATATGCAACATGAGCTGCATGCAAAAATAATTAGAGGAAGGCTCGAAGGGGAGGGTGAAGGAATGTAAAATGGCTATTTTCGGGTTGGGGTCTTTAGGCTAGAAAAGAAGATAGATGGGGGAGGTTTCAAGGCAAGGGAATGGTGCACGAGTGAAGAGGGGGTGTAGGTGGCTGTCGAGGATGGGTTCACGGTGGCCAAGGGCGGCGGACTCGGTGGCAGCGAGGCCACGAAGCTGGCTGCCGAAGTGGGTCGAGGTGGAGGGACTGAGAAGGAAGGAAAAGAGGAGGGAAAAATAAATGGGTTCGAGGACTTGTTTAGGCTAAACAATGTATGGGGATCGTAGAGGAGGTTATAGGGAGTTGAATGGTGGGTTGGGTGGCGGCAGAGGCGACCGGACGGCGATGTAAGGAGGGATTGCAGGTGGGCTGTCGAGAAGGGTGAAAAACAGGGAGAAAAAGAAGAGGGGAGGAAGAGGGCTGCGGGATGGCTTGAGAGGGATGTTGGGGTGGTGCAAGGCTGAGGTGGAGGGTGGTAGGGAGCATTGCAAGGTGTTGGTGAGGCGGCTGGAGCGGCGGAGGGAGGTGGTGATGCAAAAATAGGGGTGGAAATGGGAGAGGAAGAAAATGAGAGAGGAGAGGAGGTCGGGGGTAAGGGCTCGAGAATATGGGGTAGAAAAATGGCTGAAGGGGAGAAGAAAAAGAAGAGGGAGGGTAGAGGGATAGGTGGTTGATCGAGTAGCAGTGTTTAGGGTCACAGGGGTGGTGGGGGTGGCAGGGAGGGGAGACAAAGAGGGGGAAAACAGAGTAGTTGGATGGTTTGCAGGGCTGGACAGGTCCGAAAATAGGAAGAAAATGATGGGAGAGAAGGAGGGTAGGTGGTGGCAGCGATAAGTGCAGGTGGTGGTAGTGGGCATGGCGTCGAACATGCAGGTGGTCGAAGAAGAAACAAAGAAGGGAGAGAGGGAGGGAGACCAGACCAGACCGGCACAGGGAAAAGAAGAAAAAAAAAAGAGTTGGGCCGACCCAGGGAGGAGGAGAAAAGAAAGAAAGAAAGGAGGAGGGGAGATGGGCCGTGGTGCTACACCGGGGAAGGGGAAGAAGTGGGCCGAAGTTCCAGGTGCAGGGGAAGGAGAAGGCAGGCTGGCCTGGCGAGCGGCCCGAAGGAGAAAAAAAAAGGAAAAGGAAAGAAAGAAGAAAAGGGGGAAAAAGGGAGAAAGAAAAAAAAGGAAAAAGGGAAATGGGAAAATAATTTAATTTAATTTATAAAATAATAAAATATAATATTTTTGATAAATTATTTAATTTAATAATTTAATTCAATATAAATTAATATATTGGTTTAAAAAGGCTAATTTTAGTAAAATATTAGTTTGAAAAATTATTTAAATAAAAATAATATGATAAAATAACAAAATATTTATTTTTAATTTATTAAATACTCCTATCCAAATTTACATACTCAAAAATCCATAAAATAATTAAACTAAATAACTTTAAAAGCTAATTTATTTTAAATAAAAGCTATTTATTAAATTATAGGTTTTATAAAATTTTGGGGGATTACAATTATTCACTGGTGGATCGATCTCCAAGGAAGAATGCTCCTGACTACTATTAACGTTGGTGGATCAATCTGGCCCCGACTCACATAGTGTTCCACTATAAGTTATTAGTATTTTCCATGATTTATTCACATCCAAGATTTAATTTATTAAGCTAGGGACCCCGACTATTATAGCTAGTGGATCGGAATACATATATACATCTTCCAAGGCAAAATACTCCTAAACCACTATTATATCCGGTGGACTAATACTCATAAACATCTTCTAGGACAAAACGCTCTTGGGCCACTATTAAAATCGGTGGACCGATACTCATAATATAATCCATCCGGGCTTGGCTCATTTGTCTTTCACTTTTATGATTAGTATTTTCCCTTTTTAATCAGCACAATAGTTCTATTTATTTGCCTCAGGGGAGATCAAGAACCTAGAGACATAAAGGAACACCAGTCATACAATTACATACAAGCTACTCAGTACCCTTCAACCATCAACGTAGGGATGCAAAGGTACCCTGGTTATACTAGTGCATACAAGCTACACCAGTACCCTACCATTAAGAATACCTAATCCATAAGTATGCACACCCCCTAAATAGGTCCATAGAGCTAGATAGAGTAAGATGTAGGGTCTGGTTAGGGCACTAAGGCACACCAACAAATACTATAATATTGTAAGCTAAACCACGTGTTTATGGCAGTGACCCCTAAAGAGCCATCATTCCTAATCTCGAGGTCTTCCACTTTAATTATTAGTGTCTTAATTAAGGTGATCAATACAAGTACAAAAACCACATACTTATTCACTTTCAAATGTTTCTGATATCATTAGGTACTCCTTGTTCATACAATTATCTAAGATAACATAGAGGAATCATTAAGGCCATCATTATCTCATCTAATTCCTATTTAGGATTCATTCTTGTAATACTTACTGATTGTTAAATACCCTTATCTTGTTATTTAATGTTACTTGAGTCTTATATAAAACTCTGTTAACCCATTGATATGTTAGATAAGAGGTTACTGATCATTTGCCCCTATTGTCTAAAATACCCCTTACTTGTATAATTACTAAGTCACCCCTCTTTACTTGCCAATTTACCATATTACCCTCCATGTTGCATACTTGCCAAATTACCCCTTATTTGTCTTAGGTTACCAAGTTATCATCCATACTTATTAAATCAACAATCACCCTTTATATTTGTTATACTCATTAGATTTTCCATTTGGTTGGTTAGATTACCAAATTGTGATTCTCCATTATTATAATTACCAAATGATCCTTCTCCATTATTATAATTACCAAATTACCCTTCTCCATTATTATAATTACCAAATTTCCCTTCTCCATTTTTTATAATTACAAAATTATCCTTCTCCATTATTCTAATTACCGAATTACCCTTTTAGTTGGTTAAATTACCAAATTGCCCTTCTCCATTATCATAATTACCGAATTACCCTTCTCTATTATTATAATTACCAAATTGTCCTTCTCTATTATTATAATTACCAAATTTCCATTTCACCCCTTTACTTACAAATTTACTATATTATCCCCATTACTTACAAATTACCATTTTGCCCCTTACTTCTAAAATTACCATAATACCCTTTTCCATTATACTTATTCCACCAAAATACTTTCTCTCATCCCAAACATACCAAGTTATCACCTCTCCATGGAAAATTACTAATATTCCTTTCCTACTTGTCCATTTACCATTTTTACCTTTTTACTCTTACAATTTACCATTTTGCCCTTATTACACCACTTTTACTAAAATGCATTCACTACATAAAATATTACTATTAATGTTCTATTCTTGTCATCTAACTCCACCAACTATTATTATTTATCGTAATACTCATTAACGCCCACACTTAATTAGGCCACTCTCTTCTAGAAGATATATTAAAAAAATGCTCCTAGAGCTCATAATAACAATATTTATGCATCAATGGTCACAATAATATAGCATATCATAGATAAGTCCTTAACATTTTTATTAACAACAAAGCTACTTCCTTAAGCATTATTTCTACATATAACTCATAAATTAGCATCCTTTCCTTTTTTTTATCAATCCATACAAGCAACTAAATATATTATACTAAACAACATATATCATGCATATGAACATATTAAAAACCCTAATGTGCTAGCATGCGTATATTTATCTATTTAAGTAAGGTTTAACGGTTACCTTAATACCCACACAAATCAAACCTTATTGGTATCTCAGTTAAAGATTCAAGCTTTGTTTAGAAAAATCAATACCTAAAAATAATATCAATAATTATCATATTAGAAATAAGGAAAACCAAAAAGTTTAAAACTTTATCAAAACTTAATTAATGATATACCTTATTTAACCATTAATATACCTTAAAATTATTAACCAAAATAACCAAAGGGAAGGTAGCAAACTCACGCTGCTCATGCAACATGTGCTGCATGCAATCACAAGGAAGGAGGGGGTCAAAGAGGGTGGAAGAAGGGAAGGGGTTGTTTTCAGTTTAGGGTTTTGGGGCTAGGAAAGAGGGTAGTTGGGGTGAGTTAGGGCAAGGGATGGGTGTAGGGGTGGAGTGGGGGTGTAGGTGGCCACGAACGGTAGAGGAGGTGACAGTAGGGCTAGGAAGGGGGTTGTAGGTGTGGTGGAGGATGAGAAGGAAGGAAAAGGAGAGGTTGTAGGGGTTTGTTTTGGCCAAAGAAGGTAAGGGGTGGTAGTAGAGGTTACAGGGAGTGAGTTGGTGGCTCGGGAGGCTGCGGAAGCGGTGGAACAGTGGCAGATGGAGGAGGAGCAGGGTGGCTACCGAGAAGGGAGAAAAATAAGAGGATAGGAAGAAGGGGTTGCATGGGGCTCGAGGGGGTGGTATTATGGTGCAGGGTGGGAGGAGGTGGTGCAGGCAGTTGGTATGGCAGTGGCAATAGTAGAATGGGGAAACATAAGCAAAACTGGGGAAGGGGTTAAAGGAGGAGAAATGGGAGAAAAAGAGATCGGTAGAGGGAAGGAGAGGATCAAAATATGGGAAGATGAAGAAGGAAGGGAAGAAGAAAAAGAAGAGGGAGGAGAGGGGAGTAGGTGTGGCCGGTTGAAGCAGGTTGTAGCTGGTAAAGGTGTTGGGGTTTTAGGGAGAGGGAAGGGGAAGAAGAGGAAAGGGAGGCATGCGGGCTAGGGGTATAGGGTTAGTTGGTTCTGAAAAGGGGAGGAAAATGATGGGGGTTTGAGAGAGAGGGAGAGAGGGGGAGTTTTAGTGGTATTAGGGAGGAGACAGACTGTGTATAGGAGGGGCAGGGCGGCCGAGGGAGGGAGAAAAGAAGAATGGGCCGGCCTGGTTAGGGGGAGAAGGAAGGAAAAGAAAAGAAGGAACTGGGCTGGCCTAGTCGAGGAGAAGAAGGAAAGAAAGAAAAGAAAGGAAGAAGGGGGAGTGGGTTATGTCATGTCGGAGAGGTAGAAAGAAGGAAATTGGGTCAGTGGCCCAGTGCGTAGGGGGAGAGGCTCACAGGCCTAGTGACCGACAGAAAGGAGAAAAAGGAGAAAGAAAAGGAAAAAAAGAAAAAGGAAAAGGGAAAAAGGGAAAAAATAAGATAAAATAATTTATGAAATAATATAATGTAATATTTTTGATAAATAAATTAATTTAATTATTTAATTTAATATAATTTAATTTATGGGTTTAAGAGGTTAATTTTATAAAAATATTGGTTTGGAAAATTATTTAAATAAAATGAGTATGATAAAATAACAAAATATATTTTTTAATTTATTAAATAGTCATATCCAATTTTATATACTCAAAAATCCATCAAATAATTAATTAAATAAATTTAAAATCCAATCTATCCCAAGTAAAAGTTATTTATTAAATTATAGGTTTTTAAAATTTTAGGGTATTACATCCCTCTCCCTCTTCTTCTTCTTCTTCTTCTTCTTCTTCTTCTCCCCTTCCCATTTTCTTCCTTTGAGCTCCATCCTTCTCTGCTTGTCGAGCCTTCCTTTTTCTCTACCACGCTCAACCACTGCCTCTACCACCTAGTTAACCACCAAATCCACCTCCTTGACACCTTTTCACCTCCCTACACCACCACATCACCCTCACTCGCCCCTATGGCCTCCTTCCCTTCCTCTCTTTTCTTTTCCTCTCTTTCTCGGCCTCCACCATGCACCACCACTATTAGCCGCCCTCCTTCCTCTTCCGCCACCTCCAAAGCTACCAATCCACTCCCTAACACCTCCTTTACCACTCCACTTCCTCCCCTTAGTGAAAATTCCCCCCTATAGCCCCTCCATTCTCTTCTTCTTTTCCCTTCATTCTTCTCCTTCATACAACCTTTTCCCTATTTTTCTACCCTCATAGCTACCGTCTCTACCTCCCTTAGCCACCAATCACCAACCTCTAACCACCACCTACACCTCTATTCCATCCCTACACCTAGGCACCACCCTAAATCCCATCCATAAGCCCTCCACCCAACTCCCAAAACCCCCTACCTAAACTACCCCTTCCCTTCTCCCTACTTCTCCCTCTTCGACCCTTCTTCCTTCCTTCTTACATGCAGCTCATGGTGCTCATGCAGCGTGAGTCTGCTATCTCTATCTAGAAAACATGGCTAATCTTTTTTAGGTATAACAATGGTTAATATTAGTATGTATTTAATTAAGCTTTTGATAAAATTTATTCTTTTGATTTTCTACTTCTAATATGATAAATGTTGATACTATTTTTAGGTATTGATTTTTACTAATCAAAGCTCAAACCTTTAATTGGGGTACTAGTAAGGTTTGATTATTGCTAGAAATAAGGTAATTGTTATACCCTACTAAAATGTGTGGATATACGTATGCTAGCACATTAGGGTTTTTAATATGTTTATATGCATGATGTATGTTGTTTAATATCATGTATTTAGTAGCATGTGTTGGTTGATGAAAAGAAAAGTATGTTAATTTATGTGTCATGTGTAGAAATAATGCTTAAGGAAGCAGCTTTGTTGTTAATGATAATGTTAAATACATATGTATGATATGATATGCTAATGTGGTCATTTGGTGCATAGATAATGTTAATATGAGTCTTAGGGGCATTTTGATAATTTTTCTTATGAAAAAAGTGTGGTCTAAATGAGTATTTATGGTAGGTGCTAATGAGTATTAATAATAAATGAGAATAGATGGTGGTATTAGATGATGTCTATGGACAATGTATATTAGTATTTTATGTGGTGAGGGTATTTTAGTAAAATTTATATAATAAGGAAAAATGGTAATTTATAAGAGTAAATGGGTAAAATGGTAAATGGATAAGTAAGGAGGGCATTTTTGTGATTTTACATGGAAAAAGGGGATAACTTGGTAAGTTTTGAGTAAAAGGGGTAAAATGGTGATTTAATAAAGGAGAAGGGTATTTTGGTAATATGGCATAAAGGAGGGGTATTTTAGTAATTTAACATAAAGGAAGGGTATTCTGGTAATTTAACATAAAGGAAGAGTATTTTGGTTATTAATTTGACATAAAGGAAGAGTATTTTGGTAATTTGGCATAAAGGAAGGATTATTTGGTAATTTTATAAGTAAAAGGTGTAAAATAGTAATTATAATAACTAAGAAAGGCAATTTGGTAATTTTAATAAATAAGGGGGGTAATTTATAAATTAACCAACCAAAAAGGTAATTTTGTAATTTTAATAAGTAAGAGGGGCAATTTAGTAATTTAACCCACCAAAAGGGTAATTTGGTAATTTTAATAAGTAAGAAGGAAAATTTGGTAATTTAATAAGTAAAGATGGCAATTAGGTAATTTAACCAACTAAAAAGGTAAAATTGGTAAATTAACAGGTATGAAGGGTAAAGTTGGTGATTTAATAAGTATGGAGGATAATTTGGTAGTCTAACAAATACAAGCGTTAATTTGGCAATTATACCAAAATGAAGGGTAATATGGTAATTTGGTAAATAAAAGGGGTAACTTGGTAATTTTACAAACAAGGGGTATTTTAGTAATTTTGTAAGGATGATGGGAGGAAATCAATAACTTTCATATAGCTTGTCAATGGATTAAATAAGTCTCCATAACCAGACATAAGTGACATTGAATAATAAAATAAGGGGATTTGATAAATCAATGAGTATCACAAGAATATGGCATGACCTAGGGTTGGAAGGAAAACTAAGGGTGTGATATGGTTTTTGTCTCATATTCAAGAAAGAGATGTCTGAATCATTAATCATGCATGGTAATGTGTGCTATATATGATATAAGGGCATGTTAGGGTTCGGTGTTCCATGTAATAAGGATTGGATGATATAAGGATGGCCTTAGTGGTTTCTTTAGGTTAACATGTATGACTGCATGAATAAGGATTACTTTATAATAACATAAACAAATGGAAATGAATAAGTATATGGTTGTTGTCTTTCTCATGGTCACCTTAATTATAACACTAATAATTAAAGTGGATGACCTCGAGATCGGGAATGGTGGCTCTTTAGGGGTCACTATCCTAAAGAAGTAGTTTAGCCCAAGACTATTCTGGTAGTAGCTGGTGTGCCTTAGTGCCCCAGCCAGCCCTACATTTTACTTGATCTAGCTCTAAAAACCTATTTAGGGGGTATACATACTTATGGATTAGGTGACGGTAGGGTACTGTGTGTCTTCGTGCACGAATGCGACTAGGGTACCTTTGCATCCCTGGGTTGATGGTTGAAGGGTACTGTGTTGCTTATATGCACCAGTATGACCGATTTGCCTTTGCATCTCTAAGTTCTTTATCTCCTCCTAGAGTTAAATAAATGGGTTTGTTGTGCTAATTAAATGGAAAACACTAGTCATGTAAAGTGAAAGATTATTGAGCCGCCCCAAATGGATTATATCATGTGTACCTATCCAATGGTTATATTAGTGGCCTGGAGTGACTGGTCCTGGAAGGTATATATGTGTACCGGTCTACCGGCTATAATATTGGCTAGATGTGTGTTCCCCTAGAGTGTATTCCAGCCCACCAACTATAATAGCAGGAGATCTTGAGCTCAATAAACCAAATCTTGGATGTGAATAAATCATGAAAAAATACCGATCACTTATAGTGGAACACCATGTGAGTTAGGGCCAGACCGATCCACCAACAATAATAGTGATTAGGAGCCTTCTACCTTGGAGGCCGATCCACCGGCGAATAATAGTGGTTGGGTGCATTCTACCCTGAAGTGTATTTCCAGTCCACCGGCTATAATAGTGAGATTCCCGCACTCACATGGATATAATTCTAGAGATGATATTGAATGATATTCATTTAATGGCTTAAGACCAAAAGAGTTACTTTCATCCTCAAATTCTATTTTTATAATATATGTTCAACCTTGGTACCTATCTCTCTTTTAGTAGATGATGGTATTGCCAAGTGAATGGACCTTGTACTATACATCTCTTGTTGTATAAGGTATTGCATTGTGTATTATTTCATGAGTTGCTTATGGTTATCTCTGTACCCGTGTGTGTTATCAATCCATATCGTTATATTATGTGTTGTATGCGGGCCTTACCTTTTGATTTGTTATAAAGGGTTATTCAATACCATAGTATTGAATGGTTCTATTTGTGGGCCCTTACCTATTTAATGGGCAGTGCCTTTGCAGGACTATTGTAGGTGATATTTGAGCTCATATCAAGTAAGAGTATAAAGATTGTTCGGAAATGATTTTAGGGTTTCTCCTTCTTTTTATTACTTTATTCAAAATAATCTTTATTCTTGTAACCACTAATAATGGGTTTTATTCTTGTAAAGAGTTCGATGCACTAATCTGATTTAAATAAAGTCTGAATTTGAGTAAGTTGTATTTTAATCTTTTTAGCCTTAGTACTTGGTATTGTAATGGTAGGAGGAAAGCGATATGGTACTAAGTGTGGCGGTAACATCTCCAAAAATTTATGATTTTTGCTTCCGTTAATTTTTTTTTAAAAAAAATTTCAGTAGTAAATTGGGGGTTTTACATTATCTTTACTTACATCTTAACCATTTTACCCTATGATTGACATAGGAATGGTGATGTAAGCCAAAATTACATCAATTACGGTGGTAACTCCCAATTTTTTTATACTATGCTTCCAATAAAAATAAAAAAAAATTAGTAGAAAATTTTGGAGTGTTACACTAACCCTCATTATGTCATTATTATTATTTGATCATTTTAATAATTCTTATATTCTTTTTTTAATTAGTTTTTCCTAAATAGAAAATTGGTAAATTTATTTGATAATAGAAATCTATAAATTAAATTATAGTCTTCGTGGAATCAATTCCTTATCACTGCTTACTATTCATTTATGTGTGTAAGGTTTATTTTTAAGTGCCTAAGATAGCACATCAAATTTTGGTGTCCTTTTTGGGGATTGGCAATTTTAATTCTAGTATTTTTTTTATCATTTCAATTTTATTTATTTAGCTTGTCTTCAAATTGTGAATCACTTCTCTCTTATTATTAATATCAGATAGAATTTATGCTTTAGAGCATTTGTAAGCAAAATTAGAAGTTTGGTGATACAAACTTTAGATCCCACTTCAATTTTCCTATAGCAAACATAATTCAAAGGCGATTGGTGTATTTTTGTACCATTCTATTAACCTTGAGTGATAAATATTTGCCTTCTATTAAGGAATTAGAAAAACATACTTGAAGAATTAATAGCAAACTAAACTTTGAAGAAGCTTGCAGATTCCACATTTAACTCTTTTTTTTTTGCATTAACTATCTAGATGACCAGAATGAGTATGAGATTAGACTGGGAATGATATGGGTATTTCTTTTTTCTATAGGTTTTTGGGATATTAGCTCTTTGGCGTCAAGCTACATAACTAATTTGGATTAGTTTCTCAATGCATTTCATATAGCATGCTCTAGTATGAAACCAGTAGAGGTAAGAGTATATCAACATAAATTAAAAGAGCTTTCCCTTTTAACTTAATTGATGTTAATAAGGAGTGGTTATATTATTTTCCTACTATATCTATTAATACATGGGTTGATATGAAAAAAATATTTATAGAAAAGCACTTTCCATCATTTAGTGTAACATACCCATTTTTACTCCTTAATATTTTTATTTTGTATATGGAAGCAATAATTACATAAACAATGGGTGTTATTACTATACTTAGTATATGTTTGGTTCCCCTATCTTTCTTATATGTAATTCTAAAGATCAAAACAAGTCACGTTCTAATAAAGTAGCAAAAATTGAAGACAATACATAGATAACATTCTTCATACAATAATAATCTAAAGGAAAAATGAATATAATAAAAACTAGTACTAAAAGGTACAATATCAGTTTGCCCTAACTCTTAAACCTTCATCCATTTATAATAATGCAACCTCTTCCCAAAGGCTCCACTTATCCTTATCACTAATGTATGCCTCAAATCCATCCATGCCTTTCACATAGTCATCTACAAAATTAGTATCACTATGAATTCTGCATATTGATTAAATCAAAATGCCTCACTAGATGTAGCATGACATAACAATGTATAAAAATCATGGGATATATATATACATATATATATATATACACATATATATAGATAGATAGATAGATATTGTTTGAGTCTCATACTCAATAGTCAATCATGGGATATATATATATATATATATATAGATAGATAGATAGATAGATAGATAGATAGATAGATAGATAGATATTGTTTGAGTCTCATACTCAATAGTCAATCATGGGATATATATATATATATATATATATATATATATATATATATATATATATATATATATATATATATATAGATAGATAGATAGATAGATAGATATTGTTTGAGTCTCATACTCAATAGTCAATCGTACTTAACCAATTTACATCATCTCAAAATACAAAATAGTGATATTGAAAAAATAAGCAAAATAGACTCATCAAATCATTTCCAAATACTAAATTAGTGCATCAAGATAACTACCAAACCAACAATCCAAAATAATTCCACATACTAGAGGTAGGGGGCTTAGGTAGCTACCGAAAGCCAATAAACAAATACTTCTTTATTATTTATTTTACTCGAGGAGATACAATCAAACCAAGGATACTAAATTACACTCGGACATACTTGAGCATGAAGGCAACATAATACTCTTACTCTAGAACCCAGGGATACTATGATACACCTGGTCATAGTAGTATACATAGGCAACATAGTATCCTCCAACCTTAATCACCTAATCCTTAAGTATCAATACCCATTATAGGGCTTGTGGGTTACCTATAGAGTAAACTAGGGACTTATTAGGATGTAATGACACACTAGAGAAAAAACTCAAATGACGGCTACCTCTCATCCCTAAGGCATCTATTCCTAGATAGAAACCACTCTAAAACATGAGGTCTTCCACTTTAAGTATTAGTATTTTATAAGGTGATCACAAATATCATGTATTATACAAGAATTTTCATTTACTTACTCAACCATTTTCCATTTATTTTCAATTATTAAGGTAAACCCTAGGGGCATTATTTTATTGTTAAATCTAAAGTCAATGCTAAGATCAACCTATAAAAAATCTAAAGCCATCATATGTATAATTATTCATAATAGATATATTAGGTTGAAAATGACCAAAATGCCCTCAAAACCCTAATTTCACTATTATTATCTATCTGTGTACCAAACATTATTATTATGATAACTTTTCATGAGAAAATTAAAAGATAACAAGCACGTTGGTAATTTCTACATTTTACTATTTAACTATATTTTTTTTTACTTTCCATGCATTTAGTAACTTACGTGTACAACCCATGATCATGAGTTTATAATGTTTTATATATTCCATGCAACATGTATGTACATATTTATAGAATAAAATGGCTTATAATGGAAGGTTTAACATCTTGTGTATGTAAGGAAATTTCTCTAACCCAAAATCATGTGAATAACAATTATCGTAGTCTACCCTAATCATGTGTGCATACTTTATCAACCCTAGATACTAGGCAATGATAATTATGGAAGTTGAATCACAACTTGACAAAATTACAAACCCTAATAAAACCCTAGACATGCATATGTTAACAATCAACATATTACTCATGCGTACAATTCATTTTAATGGTATGTTGAACATGCATACCAACTACTTACGATCACGTTATTATTTTATCTTATAATACATAAAACTTGCATGACACAAAACCCTAGCATGATTCTAGATAAAAAAAATTCCTATCATGATTGTACATTAATTTTAGTGTCTCATGAGTGATTGGATTTACATAAATCTAAATTGTTCTAGAAGCATAAAAGACCATCTTCTCCATAACACCTCAAACATCGCCTATGAAATTAACATTCAACAATGTATACACACACACAGATATATATATATATATATATATATATATATATATATATATATATATATATATATATATATATATGAGAATTTAATATAAAATAAAAATAACCTCAAATTAACTATACTCAATTAAGGAAAAAGGTTAGAAAATAACCATGGCAAAGGAAACCATGTAAGGTAATAATGCAACAAGGAAACAACAACACAAAATAATGCAATAAGCGAAGGAGGAAACAACACTTGTTTATATATCAAGTGGGTAGAGCTTTAGTGCTTTTAGGTGTTGAATAGGGGTATATTAAATGGTTATGGATGTAGCAAGGCAGGCTTTGATGATTTTAGGTGTTACAAAAGGGAAGCTTTAGTGGTTGGAGTATATTAATGGGTGCTTCAGTGATGTTTTATGTGGAAAGGGGAAGCTTCAATGATTTTTGGTGTATCAGGGGAGGGTTTTGGTGGTTTTGGCTGTTTAAGAAATTTGGAGTTTCGATGGTTTAAATACAATTTTTTTTATTTATAAGGAAAGAAGAAGAGTGTGGGTGTATGCTAAGAATTAGGTGAAATTTAATTTCCCATGATAATGGCAAATGATGAGGAGAACTTTATATATTTATATGTTAACAACATTAATTATAATAATATAATGCTATAAAGAAGCATGAAATATAAAAAGGCTTTCATTTTGGGCTGTAGAAAGTTTCCTACAACAAAAGAATGATGTAGTGTAAATAGAAGGGCCTTATATAAGCAAAGAGAGAACTTTATAGATCATTGATAGATATGCATTTTGATAAAGAATAAGGAAAAGAACTTATATAAGCAAGAGGATAATCAAAAGCAGATAAAGAATGAAACATTTACATAGAAAGACATTAGAATATTTAAGAAATTATGTAGTAGTTGTCATTACCTCTAAATTTGTGAGCAATTATTGATACACTATTTCTATGAGGGATTAATAACTATGGATCATAATATGATACATGCTGCTAGTAGTAGAGCATTAGTAGATAAGACCTTAACTGGGGCTAGAAGGCTAATACCTTATATGGTGTCTAATTCCCATTATTTTGGTACTATAAATACCACCTATTCATCTCACAAAGGAGACAAGTATAGTATAACAAAATGAAAAATAAAAGAATTAGATTTATTTAGCTAAAAACATTAGTGAAAGGAGGAGTGTTGGCTCAAGTATGTGGAATCTATTCATATGCGGGCCTTACTATAGATGCATGTCACAGAAAACTCGTAGTATGATTCCTATTCTCCAACTTATAAACTAGGCCAGAGGGATCATCCCCACCTAAAATATTGGAATAATCAAATGCCACTATTATACCAAAATCAACATGGCTATAATCAACGGATTAGATTTTATCCTATTCCTAATAACAAACAAAAAGTGCCATTCATTCAACTACTGATACTATAATAATTTTGAGGTACATCATTACAGGATATAGTTAAAACTTTAACTTCTAAAACCTAACAAATTCAAAAAGAAACAAGAAATGGGCTAAGCAATATCAGAATCCTTTGAAATTCCTTATTCATATAAAGAGGAATCCTAAAGAAAATATGAGTGATATCACCATTAGATGTGGAAAATTATTAGATGGTCTAGAGAAAAATAAGGATGACCAAGGGATAAACTAAGAAGAGAAAGAATCAACAAATGTAGAAGAAGAGAATAAAGAAATACCTCTTAAGGTAACTAAAAGAAATTATAGCAACCCTTATAAATTGATTTATCCTTTTACTAACTATTTAGCTAGGGGTAAGAAGCAAGATCATGAAAATGAGTTGCTATAAATTTTTAAGAATGTGGAGGTAAACATTCCCTTAATAGATGCAATAAAGAAAATTCCTGTGTATGAAAAAATTTTAAATTGTTTTTTTACAAATAAGAAAAAATTAAGAAGAGATGAAAAAGTTAGCATGAGGGAGAATGTGTTTCAATTTTACAAAGGAAACTCCGATCTAAGTACAATGATCCTAGAATTTTTTTTACCAATCCTTTTGAAATTAGAAATAAGAATTTTGGCAAATACATGCTAGACTTAGATTCCTCTATAAATGGAATTCATTTATTTATGTTCAAGGCCATGAGTCTAGGACCCCTTAGAGACTTATATTGTGGTTCAATTAGTCAACAAATCTAAGAGATATCCTAAGGGGTTTATAGAGGACTTTTTAGTTCAAGTGAATAAACTAATGTTCCTTACTGATTTTTATATTTTATACATACAAGAATATGGATACCCTAACCCTTCTCCTATTCTGTTAGGAAGACCAATTCTAAAAACCTCTAGAACTAAAATTGATGTGCATGTTAGGGTTCTTGCTATAGAATGTTATGGGGAAACAATTCATTTTAATATTGATGGCTCCATAAGATATCTTGCTAATTGTGAATCTATTTCTATGATAGTTGTAATTGAAACTTTCTGTGAATAAGTTTTTGAATTAACAAGTGATGATTTGATAGAATTTTTTCATATGAAGCTAATGGAAATAGACTCTTATTAGGAGATTCAAGGAAAATTTTAATTGGATAAGAAAATAGAACAATGAGTTTATTCTTTTAGAGCTTATTCTACTAACATAGGAGATTGTGTTAAATTACCTATTATAAGAGAAAAAACCTTGCCCTATGTCGAAAAGGCTCCAAAAGTAGAGTTGAAATCCTTACCTAATATAATCTAAAATATCTCTTCTTAGGGGATAATCAAACTATTCATGTGATCATTACATGTGACCTTACATATTTATAGGAATAGAAGCTTATTAGAGTCCTAAAAGGATATAAAACTTCATTACATTGTTATATTATTATCTCAAAAGTGATAAGGCAAGTTAAACATGGAAAATTAATGGGAATCAACTCAAAGTATTCTATAAAGAACATTGATTGGAGAATTTTGAAGTATTATTTTGACTTTGACCTTTATGAGCCCCTTTACCTCATCCCTATTGAGCCCCACCCATTTCCCCTACTTTGTATTCCTTTGGTCTACTTATTGAGGAAAATACCCACTCTAAGCATAGAGGAAGTACTATCTTTATTTATTATTTATTTTTATTTATTTTATTATCATATTTTATTTTGTTTCTTTATAAGTATACCTTCATTTAATTTTTTCTTTTTTATTATGTTTTTCATTTTTTTTATTTTTTAGTGACTTTACTTTATGTTTATTATAAAAAAAAGGAAATCAATAACCTAAGAGAGGAAACCTAAAGAATAGACAATGAAAAAAATCTCCAATTGTTAGCCTTGGTACTAATATTTTTCTACAAACAACATGCTCATAGAAAATAGAAAAGTAATTTTTAATGTTTTAGTCGCATTTCATTAGAAAATAACTTGAACATTGAAATGTGATAGTTATCAAAGTAAAGAAAAAAATATTAGGCCTAATAGAACAAAAATTTGTGAGCTTTTGAGCCTTAATGATAGTTATAATATATATCTAGTGTATTATTCATTCTTGTGTGTTAGTATCCGATGGTGTGTGAGACTAGAACCTATCATTATTCTCTTTAAGGTGGCGTGAAACTAATGTATACATTAAGGTGTTAGAGGCACATTTTTCTTCTTGTTAAATACTTAGTTGAATAACCTGTCTATTACAATTTTTCCTTTGCATAACTCCATCGAGCTTTTAAGCCTACGTTCTTGGTATTTAACCTACATATTTAGGTGATTATCCATGTCATATCGCATCCCTTAGTCTATGGCTAGGGGATCACAATTTGATAATAAGCTATTAATGTGATTGAAACATTAAGCATGGAGGTGTTTTAGTATTGTTTTCTCAGTATTGAGTCATTATTTTCAAAAAATGATAAAATAAAATAAAATAAGATAAATAACAATTAAGGCAATAATGTGGAAAACAAGGGGTGCATTGTGTAACCACTAAATCCTTATATTGGATAGAATTGATTGTAAAGCGCACATACCCAGTAAAGCATGGCTCAAGTTAAAAAAAGAAAAAACAATAGCATTCTAGGAATTTTTTTTAGTATAAGAGGTCATGAATGGAGGTATAAAAATCATTGAAGAAAACATGAAGTTAAAAATCAAAAAGATTTGGAGCTATGGAAGTTAGGTGCTTCACAAGTGATAGACATTACACCACAATCCTAGAATTTGTTCTAGCTTCAACCCTAACCCTATTACAACCAAATAAAATACCTTCTAATTTTTACATGCTTCAGAACTTGTTCTAGCGGTCTCCTAGACTCTCTGGCCCTAGGCTAGGTCCTGCTCCCAGATCTCTGAACCTCGGACTTCCTGTTCCTAAGGATGGTGGCTTGCTCGTGGACCAGCATGTCTGCTATACAAGCACACTCATACAGGGATGCAAGATCTGTGAATGGCACGACACCCATCATGTGGCGAATGCTGAAATTTAGTCCCTGCTCAAACTAAAAGACCACCATGGACTCGTTGGATGCGATCCCTGGAGCAAACAAAAGTAGCTTGATAAACCGGATGTGATACTGACTGACTGACATTGGCCCTTGCGTCAGCTGCATGAACTCCCGGAGCTTGTCCCTCCTGAGGCTCTTGGGATAGAATCTGGTGCAGAGGGAAATTTTAAATGCCTCCCAGGTAGCCGGAGGACCTTCTCTGGTATGAAACTCCTCCCACCAGGCATCTGCTACGCTCCGAAGGAATAATACTACAATGCTGGGTCATCGATTGGGTGGGCAATCCATGGCCTCAGAGGTGTGATCCAGATCGCAGATCCACCCCTCTAAAACCACCTGGTTCTCCTCCCCAGAATACGTCGGAGGGTAATGTCTGGTAACCCTCCTAAGCCAATCTTCCCTAGTGTTTTGAGAGCGCTGGGTGAACTCTAAGAAGGCGGTGATGGCCTCCTCCAAATGGTTAATCCTCCCATTGTTTGCCATCTAGTTGCACAAAAAGAAACATTTAGAAACAAACCCATTGGTTCGAAATTATTAGCAATATTTCCTACTTCTTAGGGAAAACCCTAATCTACCCTTGTACTCCTCACTGTGGCCGGGCTCCAAATTTTTTAAAAAAATAGAAAGGTTTTCAATTAAGGCGGGAAATCCTTTTCAAAGTTCAATAGCAACTTCCAAAATTAACTTTATTTCCAAAAATGAGTGTGGTCAACAAGACCGACCACTCTGATATCAACTTGTAACACCCCCAAAATTTACACATTTTTTTAAAACAATACGTATAAATTAAAACCATAAATTCTGGGGATGCTACCGCCACACTTAGTACCAGACCGGCTCACTCCTACCATTCCAGTACCAAGTGCTAAGGCTAAGAAAACACTACATAGAACATCATTAATGATCTAAATTCATAAATTTGGAAATCAGAGTACGCATAAGTCTTTACACAATCCAAAATTTGAGAGTTAGTTTTTCAAGGAAAACAGATAACTACAATAATAAAATTGTTTATGAAGTGCTAATCATAAATAAAGAAAATAGGAATAATAATCTCAAATGGAAAGCCGACCACGTCACTCCAGGAACCGATCCAACCCAATCATCACTCAGCCCCACCTGATGTCCCATAGACATCGATAGCATCAAAATAAGCGTCTCCTACCTGAAACACATCTGACGGGCCTTCTACTCGTGGGAATAAGCAGCATCCATAAAAGGGTGATCAGTACACTACGTACTAAGCAAGGTAACCGAGCACTAAGGCCAACACATAAAATCACATAAACCATGCATAAGAATAAAAGAACATAAAGACCATCATGATATCATAATATCGATCAATCATTCGGGTACATACATAAAGGCCCATTTATTGTCCGGATTAATTATTTAATTAATCTCTAATCATAAATCTATTCACACCATACTTTTTATCAAACCATGTGAGTACGGAAGCCCCCACTATTATAGTCGGTGGATCGAAGACAAGCAGGGTGCAATGCTCCTGCCCACTATTATTAGCCGGTGGATTGGTCATACATAGGGTATCAGACCCTAACCACTATTTCTTGCCGGTGGATTAGTTGGCCCCGGATCACATGGTATTCCACTATAAGTACTTAGTGTCTTTTAAGTATCTTAGCAATTGAGGTGTTTGGTTTATTGAGCTCGAAGTCCGTCACTATTATAGCTGGTGGATCGGAGGCACATAGGGTATCATACCCTAACCACTATTATAGCCGGTGGATCGGAGACACATAGGATTACGTGTCCTAACCACTATTTCCAACAGGTGGATTGGTGGGACCCGGCTCAATACTTTTCCACTTTATATAATTAGTGTCTTAAGTATCTTATTCAAAAATTTGCCCGGACATGCATGAATAACTCCTAATATTCTCATCCTCCAACCCTAGTTAGCCACACCAACCCATGGAAACTATAACACCCATGCAACCCTAACTCCATGCAAACCCTAGCTCTACGTAAACCCCACTTCCCTGCAAACCCTAACTCCATCATGCGAACATGAATTCCATGCAACCCTAATACTCCCATGCAAACCCTAATACAATGCAACATCAATACCACCATGCGAACCCTAAACCCACCATGCAAAATCCTAACACCATGCAACTCTATGCAAAACCCTAACACTATGCAACTCCATGCAAAACCCTAACACCATGCAAGCATTATTTCCATGCAAAGCCCAACGCCATGCAAACCCTAACACCATGCATTCCACTACTCCATCATTATTTTACAACCCTATCATGCATGTCTTAGGGCCACATCATACCATGATAATAACACACTCATACACGTAATTCTCATGCCACAATTATTTACACAAACATACCTCAACTCTATATCATGCTGCATTCATAATAATTATACAATATACACATAAAATACACATTAAATCATATCACATGGCATGCATGGCATATAATTCACATATTACACATATAGCCTTAGCACCCCTTACCTAAAAATATCACCGGTCTTGGAGCACGCTCCTATACCTCTTGAGGGCTTTGGTTGGGCTCACCTATTACGGGAAAAATACAAGAATTAGGTTTCCTCCTAAAAATACAATTATTTACTAACTTATCCTAAGACTTAGTTTTAATTAAAATAATACTATACTAGAATTAACTATACAAAATACAAATAATAATAATGTAATTTAAAACGAATGGTGATACAAGGGTTTCTACCCTTCACAAAAATAATACTACTAATGATAATAATAATAATAATAATTTTAATAATAAACAAAATATTAGTAATAATAATAATAATAATAATAATAAAATAATAATAATAATAATAATAATAATAATAATATAAGCTTAAAATTACAAGGTGGGGTTTTCGACCCTACCTCCAATAATAAAAGTACTATTCAATAATAGTAATAACAATATCAATACCATATAATACTTATAATAATAAAGGTAATGATAATAATAATGTTAATAATATAAAAATAGTGATAATAATACTAAAATGCATATGTATGAATACTAATAACAAAATTAAGGCCTCGACCCTCTTTAAATAATTAACAATAATAATTAAAATAATTATATGAATAATAATAATAATAATAATAATAATGATAATAATAATAGTAATAATAATAATGATGATGATGATAAAAAAACATATAATAATTCAATTAATACCTAAAATTTGAAACTAACAATCTAATTAACTCAAGAATAATCTCAACCCTGCCAACAAAATTTATCAATAATATTACATCTAATAACAACAACAACAACAAAAATAATTATTATTATTATTATTATCATCATCATTATTATTATTATTATAATTGAATAACCATTGAAAATTTAGATAAAAACATAATAAATTTAAATAAATAGAAAGGAAGGGCTGAGAGGGTCTAGGGTTTCACCTTGAGTCGGCGAAAATGGGTGGCACCAGCAGTGGTGCACGGCGGTGGCCGGAAAAGAAGGCTAAAAGGGAAAAAGATGAAGAAAAAGAGAAGAGGAGAATGGGAAAAGAGAAAATGAAGTTATGGTTCCGTGGAGGAGAATTAGTAGAAGTTTTTGGGTGGTGTAGAAGGCAGTAGAAGTGGCAGATGTGGTGGCGGGCGGCGGCTTAAAGGTTGCGGGGTAAATTTTTTTGCCAGATGGACAGGGAAAATTCGCATGGCTATGGTGGCTCGTGCGAGAATAATCGAAGGAGGTGGAGAGCTTAGTTAGCTAGAGTGTGGTGTAGGGAAGAATTTGGGATGCAGAGGTGGCAGCGAAGTTGGCTAACGGTGGCGAACGGCTCGTTTGAAGTCATGGTGGTACACGGTTAGCTCTTAGGGTTTCGGGGAGAAGAAGTTTTGAAAATACCCACACCAGGGGTATTTATAGAGCTTAGATGAGATGGTAGGGTTTTGGAGGTCGTTAGGAGGGTATTGGATGCCAAGTTTGGGGTGGCCGGCAGAGTTAATCAGCCGGCTAAAATTTTGTCTGGTCGAACATTCGCGTAGCAAAAAAGAGAAATCGAGTGAGAGATAAGGGAAAAGGATTATACCAAGCCGATCTGTGAGTCAAGAGGGAGATAATGAGGGGAGAAATGTCCGGTCAAATCCTACGTGGCCGGTGGTGCCATTTTCGGACCTTCGAAGGCACAGGTCGACGACAGAGCTGAAGGAGGAAGAAGGAAGGGGTGAACCAGGCGGCCAGGAAAAAGAAAGAAACGGGAACAACCAGCTGGCTGGCAATGGTTATAAGTCATTTTAATGAAACACGACGTCTTAGAGGAAACAGGCACAAAACGCAGCGTCCTTCTTCCGTAGGAAAGAAGGAAAGAAACGACACTGGGCTGCGGGAGGAAAGAAGAAGGAAAAAGGGGGTTAGCCTGCGTCCAGACCCAATCCGACGAGAGAAGAAAAAGAAAAAGAAGAAAGAAAAAGAAAGAAAAGAAAGAAAAAAGGGGGAAAGAAAAAGAAAATGAAAAAGGAAAATTTAAGTGGTTTGGGTTTTAATAAATTAATTAGAATATTTTGGGTATTTAGAACAAAATATTTAATTAAAATAATATTAAATTTCCTTTTTAAGCTAATTTAGGGTTTTTTAAATATTTCTCCCAAATTCTTTTTTAATTAGCAAAAAGCCTAATTTTTACTATATAAAAATATTTATAAATTCTTATTAATTTGCTATAATTAACTCCTTCCCATTCCAAATAAATAAATAAATAAATAAATTCCCTAATAAATCCTTATTTAATTATATTTCTTAAAATAAATAATTTTGGGGCATTTCATTAAGGTTGTTGAATAGATCTAGTAATCTAAGCTCTAGACTATCTCCTCTGGATGATACAACCCCAACTTGACATTCATAAGCTTGGTACCTCACCATTCCACATCCATGGTAAGTCACCTTGTTACCTTTATACTCTACCTCTAGGTGATCTGTTATGCACCGCTAGTAGTGGTACTACCTCTCCTCGGCATGACCCCTAGAAAGACCTCCAACTCTTGGTATTGAACCGATACTCTTGCCATATCTAAGCGGCAATATACCTTCCCAAAAGGACTTCTTTCTCTCGTTAGGATGCTATCATCCCTCAAACTTCCTTTTACTCCCTAATTAAGATATTCATGCTTGGAGGACTTGAGATACCTCTAAAGCCTGCTCATACATCCCTACCATGTTTGGTAGAGTAACTCCCACTAAGATCTTCTGATCTCTCATCCCTAGACTAATCTTGACGCGTAGATTTACATCACCTCATTGACCTCCACTTTTAGAGAAAATTGAAAAAAGTTTATGAATCAAGTGTAGTGCTCCTCAACATACATACCCTCTTTCTAAATAGCCATAAACACCTCACACTTCTTCATTTGAAGGTGAGTTGGGTAGAAGTGGATATGAAAAGCCTTTAGGAATGGTCCACATCCTTTAAGTTCTCCACATGCATCTATCCTACCTCTTAAGTAGTACACCACCACGTCAACCCTCCTATCTTTATGGTAACCAATGGTGGTAATGGTCATCTCCATATCTCGAAACTATATCTCCAATATATTAGGGTCCTCCTGGTCGTTGAAGATTGGTGGATGATGGTGCCTAGCCCTCCTAAGCTAATCTTTTGGAACTAGTGTAGCTATTTGTACCATGGTGGTTGTGGCGCTCTAATCTAGCCCTCCATATAGACTCCAATAGTCTCCATGAATGCATTAATGCACTCATAGTGAAGCCTAGTGGCCATCAATTTCTAAAGACCAAAAGTAATTAGAGGAGAAATTCAATCTATTGAGTGCCAAAACTCACACAACAAGTTATCATAAGGACTATCTATTGAGAAATTCCCAACCCACTCTCACTCATGAACATTTCAAGTTTTGAAATAGTTAAACTTGCCAAGAAAAGTCAATAGGGAAAATATTTCAATTCAAGGCTAACACCAACCTATGGTATTAGCTTAAAAATAATTGAAAATGATACATTTTTAAGAAAATTCTCTAATAAAACTTTGGGTATTAGCTAAATTATTTTAAAAATCTGAGTGTTTTTAAGAAAAGATATAATACCAGCCTATAATACCCCCATTTTTCACTAATAACAAATTTCAATTAAAATAATATGGAAGTAGACTTAGGAAAAATAGGGTGTTGCCACCATATCTAATGCAGAATACATATCCGTCGTCTAACCCATATTAGATATAAGGCTAAAATTAACCAACCAATTTTAAAAAATTGAATGCCCAACTTAAATTACATAAATATTTTTTAGAAAAATTTACATAAAGGACCTAAATGGTTCCCGACCAAGTGAAATATTGGGAAATGATAAGTTATGACTATGGGGCTACATTAGTTTGAAAACAAGACAAGGGCATGACCCCAAAACTTAGGTGTCATGAACCGCACAAAATCCTCTAAATGTCCACACTCTCAAGCCCCGAACCCAAGATAAGGTAGGTCCACAATAGGTAATCCCCAAAAACCTTGCACATGATCCTCTGCTGGTGGGAATAAGCAAGTGACTAAGCAAATTGACACATTAATATGCTACATACTGAGTAAGCTAATTTTCCTCCTCAATGGGTGGCACAAGTATGTAAATTCTATCATCACAGGGATATCATATTTAATATGCATCATACTAATGCCATGCACATAAATTTAGTGATGCATGAAGATATACTCATATATATAACTTAGGAAACATAAAATGCACCATGCTTATCTTCATATTATAATAATATAGGTAATCAAACATGTACTAGGAAAATTAATTCACACAACCACTAGGGTTTATTTTCCAACTTGTTCAACTAATTAGACTATACCATTTCCTTATCTATATATTAATATGGGTCAACATCTAGTCAATATTTCCTGTTATTAACCACTTAATCATTTAAGTCATTATACAAATGTACATAGAAGCTTTTACCCTTTTTTTCATCCAAACCATTGTTTCCATCATTGTCCAATTATTCATTATATAGATTATAATTATCGAGATATGGACTATGCACCACTCAATGGTTTCACATACTATGGA
Organism: Tamarix chinensis; assembly: GCA_030549775.1. Lineage (NCBI taxonomy): Eukaryota > Viridiplantae > Streptophyta > Magnoliopsida > Caryophyllales > Tamaricaceae > Tamarix > Tamarix chinensis. Next base: position 54,391,621 of record CM060177.1, on the reverse strand, counting down.
AGCCTGCCTAAACCAAGGGACATAAATTTCAGGCTAAAGCCAATCACCAAAGTGGACATAAGTCAAGGCCAAAGCCAATCACCATAATGGGCATAAGTCCAGACTAAAGCCAAACAATATGGACAGAAGTCTATGCTAAAGCTAACAATGTAGGTAATTAAACCATTTAGGATCAATATCCTTTAGTATATCATTAGTGTCTAAAGTAAGTAAGGTACCAAGTTCTCTAAGATCCCTCCAAGGCAATTCCCAAAGGCACTAATAAATGATCGAAGGCAAACTAATCCCTAGTAGCTAATCAAGGATCAGGTATCCAAAACCCATACATAACTTTATTTTCTTTCACTTTAACTTATTAGTACATTATTTATGAGTATAAGTAATCATGCAAGGCCTATAAGGAGAAAGCAAGGCATTCACATATTTATTCCATATCAAACCTTTCCATTTCCCAACGATGAGTGTGGATTCCATTTACCCTTATCCTATATTATTCATGGCCATCATATTATTTTATTTAAGCACATGTTGTGCTTCATCACTCTTTTCTCTAAGATTATTACATTTCACCATTAAGCATTTATAATGCTAATAGAGTATGCCATAAATCATGGTCTATTTAATCCAATCATTAGGTCATTAATCCATGATAAAATATGTATTTTGTCCTCTTAATAATCATAAAACCATCCCTTGTACAACCTTAAAGCATAACCAAACTAAAAGGAATCAAATTACACAAACAAATCAAACTAGTCAATTGTTTTGGCCTAACAAGCCCATCGATTTAGCTTGACTAGTCAATTGGTTTAACTCAACTGACCCCTAATTTTTCTCAAACCGATCGATTAGTTTAAGCAAACTAGTCAACTTTTTATAGATCAGTTGATCGGTTATGCTTAACAAGTCGATAGGCTTAAGTAGAGAGCAAGACTAAGGCCTTTGGAGGCTTACTAGTCGATGGGTTGGGTCAACCTATCAACTATTTTAGGAATTAGTTGATCAGTTTAGCCTAACCAATTGATCGGTTTACCCTATAACACCAAAAAATAATCATTTTCATGTTGGTCATGCACATACATCTTTATCATACTACATTAGAGCATGCATTAACATTGTATAACACATTTTTATCCTATCTAAATTATACATCTCAACATTTAATAATTTCTCAAGGTTCATGATTTTTACTCAAAACACACAATTTAACCATCCAAATTAGTTCTGTAAACTAAATATATTCTATAATACCCTACATTTTTGTATGATGGAAAAATGGGAATTTTTATCAAATTTTGGGCCCTTGATTTGGATTTCATGTTATTATTTTGATTGGGATAAAATTTTATTTGAAATCATATTGAAAAATGGTGTTTATTGAGTTTTGCAGACAAACCCATCGATTAGTTCCGTGAACCGATTGACTGGTTTTGTCATTTCAACCAATTTTTTTCCTCAACTAAACGATCTACTGGTTGTGGGACTAGTGATTGAATAGTTAACTAGTAGACCCAAACCCATCAATTAGTTTGTCAATTTGGTTATATTTTTTAGCTTGATTTTCTAGAAAATCCCTTACACTAAATTAAAACCTTACAAACCTATGCAAGATTGTCCCTAATATATTCCTAACCATTTTTATAATGCATTTAACTTGAAATATTGCCTTTATTTGATCTAGAGGCTGAGGATGAGAGATGACCTCAGCATTATCTTCTTTCTCCTCTCTTCTCTACACAATTCAAAGATTGTATGATTTAGTCGTAGGCATGCTTCTAAGAAACTCAAATATTCTTTCCATGCTATCTTCTTATTACTCCATTTGTGAATTTGACCTTGGGCCTAACTAATATGAACTCTCTAGAGACATCATTTGAGCTCTAGATAAGAGGTCGATAGTCATGGACAAAATCCCTCTATTCTAATTGAATTCCAATGGTTAACGGTAGGGTTTTGAGTCAATCTCCATATCTTCATTAGTTCCTTTCAATTGGTTGGCTATAAATAGACCCAATTATCCCTATATTTCACCTCTCTTTCAAGCACCAATTTTTTTTTAAGTCTTCCATTCCGTCTCTTCCTTCCATATTTTAAGGCTTATCAATCTTTTTTTATACAATCTTCTAATCCTATCTCTAACTTTTTCTTGTTTCGATTCTCAAGCAAGGTAGAGTTAAATTCTAGGAAATGGTTAAGTAGTCTAGTTTAACTCTTTCTCTGTTTTTAGACTCAAGTGGTATGTTATTATCCTATTTTATTTTCAAGATTCAAAATTTGATAAGACTTTAGTATAATGTTTGAATTTAAGATTTTGGTTTAAGGTTTTCAAGGTTAAGAATTTTCCATAGTTGGAGTCTCTGTTTTTTTAAGAGGATTGTGCCTGCATCACTAAGTAATTCTTTCTTCTAAAATGTTTGGCATGTGTTCCCACATGTTAGGTGTTATATTTAGTTAATTGATGCATGTTGGCATGAAGAAATATAGTTGTATGTGTGATTTGGATGCTTAAATAACATTATTTGAGTAAAAAGAATAAAAATGGGTAAAAGTAGGTTATGAAGGTTTTATGTTGAGAAATACATGTTAATTTAGTTGTGAAAGGGTTATTTGATGTTGATGCACGTTTTAATGTGGATAAAATGGATTTATATGAAAGAATCTACATGAAATTTATTATTTAGTGTTCTATTAGGGAAAATCGATCAACTAGTTTGGTCAAACTAATTGACAGAATCCTAGAATAGTCGATTGGTTGTCCCAACCCATCATTTGGTATGCCTCTAAAGGCCCTGGTGTTGCTCTATATTTAAACTCATTGATTAGTTTAGAAAAATCAATCAACTAGTTTATGAATAGTAAGCTAGTTTGTCAAAATCGATAGACCGGTTTGAGGAAAGTAACGTCTAGTTGAGTTAAACTAATCAACTGGTCTACTCAAATTTATCAATTGGTTAGTGTAACCAATTAACTTATTTTATTGGTGTGATTAATTTACTTATTTTTTATTCAATTATGCTTTGGGATTATGATTGGTACTATACTATAGATATTAATGGGATAAAATGTAGGTTTTATCATGGATTATTATCCTGATTAAAAGATCAAATTGGATCATGAATTATTGTATACTCTTTGAGTAGTGAAAAGGACTAAATGGGCATTTTACTTATCATAAGTGAGGCTATTGAGAAAAGAGTAACGAAACTCAACTTCAGATGGAATTAAATATAATGGTGGATAAGAGTAACATTAGCCAAGGATGAATGGAAAACCCATATAGTTTGAAAGAATGGAAAGGAAAGGATTAATATGGATTATTAAGAAAGTTGACTTGCTTTCTTTGTATGTGCCTTGTATGATCACCCATATTTATAAATAAAAATATAATCATGTAAAGCGAAAGAAAGTTAAGTTGAGTGTGGGTCTAGGTTACCAGATCCTAGATTAGCTACTAGGGGTAAACCTACCTTTACGTGTTTTTGTTTCCCTCTATATTTGCCTTGGGGTGGGATCTTGTGAGATCTCGGTTCCTTACCTACTCTAAACATTGATGATGTAGTAGGAGATATTGATACTAAAGGGTCTGACTACCTACATTGTTGACTTCATCCTGGACTTATATCCATATTGGATAGCTACATCCTAGACTTATGTCTATTTCGGTGATTGTCTTTGACTTGGACTTATGTCCACTTGGCGATTAGCTTCAGCCTTGAGTTTATATCCCTTATTGGATAGGCTTTTGTGGTATGTGATACCATGGGGTTGTGCACATTCCATTTCTCTCAATGATAATAAAATATGGATGGTAAATACTAGTTGATTATTATGAATGGTAACAAAGTGAATGGTTGATGATTGGCTAAGACATGTAAGTAATGATATGATTGACCAAAATGAATAAAGCTGGTTTATATCTTGACTAATTAGTTATGGAATGGAAAATTGATTGAGTGGTTGGCCTATCTCTTGCGTAGATAAATGAATGGTACGTTCTAAGGAATTGGATAATTGAAAATAACCCTAGGAGTTGTTTAGATACTCTCTACTATTGCTATGTAAGTGTTTATGTGAAAGTATTATGATTCTTGAGCATGATGTATTCCACTGTGCTAAAATTGTATATGCTAGCATATTTTATGTACTATTACCTTTATAAATAGTCTTATTATTATGCATGCTATAATTTATACTCATATATGGTAAGTTGGCATATTTGTGTACATTGAGGGATTAACTTGGCTTACTCAGTATATGGCATACTAATTTGCCCGTTTGCTAAGTCAGCTGCTCATTCCTACGAGTAGCAGATCATGTGTAGGTCTATAGGGATGGTCATTAAAAGGCCTACCTCAAATGGGATGGAACATGACAAGAAGGACATCCGGAAGGTTTTGGTGGAGTTTGTGGTGGACCATGGTTTTAATTTGGGTACTACATCCTAACTTATTTTTTGTAGCTCTGTACTTTCTTCGCATGAATTTTGTAATGATTTGATTGGAACCCATTAGGGTCCTCCAATGTAAATACTTTTAAAATTGTTTAAGTAAAATGTTAATTTGCGTACTCTATTATTTTAAGTGTTTGAATGGTTTAGCCTCGTATTTGATATGGGATAGGCGATGGATGTCTATCCTACGTCAGATACGATAATAACACCCCATTTTTCCTAGGTGTTTTTGCTTCTGCAACTTTTTTTGATGAAATTTTTCTATAGTAAAAATTGGAGTGTTACATAATCATGCCAACATATAATATCAACTTAAAGAGTTCCATATCATGCAAGAATACTCATAACCCATTTTAGAAGTAAGAATCACTTACTTAATGCAAGTAAAACATTCTTTAAATGAGAAATATCAACTTGTGAAAATCTCAACTTTTAATACCTTTAAACAACAAGTTTTAACTAAGAAATTCATGCATAACTTTTTATAAATTCAAATTTAAAATTGAAGGGAAAGAATGAGCATACCGCACCTCAAGGTGAAACATAGAATACTCTATTGAACCATTAAACCATTTTCCCAAATCTAACTCTTTCTTGCTTGATGATTAAAGCAATAGGGAGATAGAAAAATGATAAGAAGAGTGAAATAAATTTTAACTATCAGGTTTGAAGTGTAGAGGAAGAAGGTGAATACAAAGAGTTAGGTATTATTAGTGGTTGAAAGAAAGGTGAAAAAAGGGTTGATTAGGGCTATTTATAACTAACCAATCAACATAAATCATAGTGTTATAAAGAAAAAATAAAAATCCATAATTCTTACCATTTGAATTTAAGTTAAACGGATATATTTTCTCCAAGATATGCTAACCTATCCTCTAGAGCTCAAGTGGTGATTTTAGAAAAATGTAGGTCAATTGGTCTAGAAATGCAATTAATAATAGGGGTAATGAGAGGTAAGTGTGGATGGAATTTGCTAAGTAGAATTATGTCTGAGATAGAAGAGAAGATCTCAAAAATGTGTAGAAAATAGAGGAGGAAGAAAGCAAGTTTGAGTTCATCTCACCCCTTCAATTTTCTCAAGTGATCCTCTAGATCGATCTAAGATGGTGTTTTTTTTTGGCTAAATGCATTATGAAAAAGGCTAAGAATCTTTTTTAGATAATTCGGAAAGGGTTAACAAAGTTCCATTTCAATATAAGAATTTCTTTCAACAAATTGAGTTTTAAAAATATGACTAGCTCGACAAGCCAGTCAATTCATTCCCCCAACAAATTGATATGTTCAGTTGAGTAAAAATAATTTGGTGAAACAATGAACTAGTCGATTTGTTCATGGAACTGGTCAATCATTTCACCTATAAAACTCAATAGATTAAAATTTTCAACCTTATTTCAAATCTAAATTTTCCTCAAACCAATTCATAATACCAAGTCAAAATTCATAATTTTCATTCAATATTTTCCAAAAAGGTGGGGTATTACAGATGGTTGTTAAGAATATCTATAATTGTGATATATGTGATGGAATATATGATCATGGATATATAATATGAATAATTCAAGTGATAAGTGATATAAATTAATTATGAGAATTGTGTTATTGGTCACATAAATGGCCATAGTTGGTGGTTGTATATAACCCACCTTGGGTAGCCTCGAGATGGTCTCTGAGGTAGATTCGTACATTAGATGCCTTCCTTGTGATTTCATTGGTGCTATCTGTCTTAGTGCTGTAGCATATTTTATGTTCACTATTAGTATCTATGCCTTTAGGGATGTCCCTCTTTGTACTTTATAGGTAACTTATGAGCCCTATAGGAGGTGTGCAGGGTTAAGGAATTAGGGTACCGAGTGGTTTTCATAGATGTATTGGGTCTCTTTGCACCTCAAGATTTTTTGTATGGTGTTATCCCTTTTTTTTGCGGTACTGTATTCATAGGTATTCTATAGCCTATATGCTCTAGATGGTCATTTCATGAGTGACTCAAAGCCTTTGTGTTCGTGAATTTTTTGAATAAAGCAATGTGATTTCATATGTGCATATATATATATATGCTTTAGTGGAATTGATTACATAAGTGAATTCCCATATTATGTGAAATATAATGAATACATGGAAAAGTGGATTGTAATATCTTTTGGTGATAGTGATCAATAAGTGGTTATAAGTTAAAGAGGAATAATTACATAGAAATCAGTGAATGATGTAAGTGGAATTAAATGGAGAGAATAGCATTGTGCAACTGCATATGGTATGATACATTGTGTGAGCATATGACACAGATCCAACTATAATTCATGAATTTCACTATCTTCAATGACATTTAATTATAATGGCATAATTATACTATAACAATATGTTCTTTTGTGAATTCATTTTGAATTAAGATTTTTTTTTCTATAGGATATGCATAAATCTTGGGCCACATTCTTCTACTACTTTTGTTAGTGTGCATATGTTCTTCTATTTCCCATGATCTTATATGACAACACATACTTCGTGTTTCATTAGTTATGTCACTATTATGGGTTAGGCTATTTAGTCAGTACGTTATCGTACTTTTACTATACATGTTTAAATGTGTTTTTTGCAAGTACTCAAGTGTAAATCTTATGCAACTTGGACTTGAGCTCAGAGTTAAAGTTACCTAGAGTTTTTTCCCTTGATGAATCTTGAAAATATTTTAGAAGTTAAGCTTTTGTGTTGTAAATTTTTAATTTGGTGTTGTAAACGCCATTTATATTTCTATTATTTGATTAAGATTTTGAAGTATAGGTTTTTTGTTGATTTATCAGTGATGATTTTTCAAGGTTTTTTGCTGACTTTATTAGCAATGATTTTTTTGTTTGGTTTCTATTTCAAGATTTGTTAAACAAGTTTTTAACCTTGTACCTATCAGGAGATACATGGTATACATCTATCTTATAGTAGGTGTGGTGGTAGCACTCCTAATTTCTTGTGCTTACTTCTGAATTATATCATTTTTAAACAAAATTATTTAGGTGTGAAAATGGAGGTGTTACATACTCTATAAGTGCCTCAATATACTTCCACTCTCTAGGGGGGTATATATACTTAAGTGATTAGGTATATTATTATTTAGTGGTCTCCTTACATTTTTAGGTGGGTAAGCTAGGGCTTGTATTCTTCTTGTACTAGATTAGTCATTATGGTTTCTTTAAATCTCCATCCTCAAGTTACTATAAGTTATTTAATGTGATCACGATAATGAAATCTAACATTCAATGAATATCGTGTATTCATATGTTTATATTACATTATATCTTGCTTGATGGTTGAGTTTACTTCTTGTTAATTGACATCTATATGTAAACGTGTTTTTATTCTATTATTGAATGCTCTATCACTTTCTTTGCATGGGCCTTTTGTATAATACTGTAACACGCCCAAAATTCACTACTGAAAAATTTTGTTTTATTAAAATAATCAGCGAAAGCGAAATAACAAAACTGTGAATTCTGGGGATATTACCGCCACACTTAGTACCAAACCGGTTCACTCCTACCGTTCCAGTACCAAGTGCTAAGGCTAAAAGAGAAAAGTACAACTTACGAGAAATTCAAACAGATTTAAATCAGAGTAGCATACACAACACTTTACAATAATAAAATCCACCAATGGTAGTTACAAATCGACAAATACATTGAAACCATAAATTTTAAAGGAGAAAGAGTACACTCCCAGGATATTCCAGATAGTACCTTACGCTCTTTCCCGAGAGCCCACTTGAATAGCACCTAAAAAGGACCTACAAGGGATACTACCATTGAATAGGCAGAGGCCCCATGAATGGAACCCTTTAGTACTACGGTATTGAGTAACCCTTTAAAACACACCTAACAGCAGGCTTGCAATGCAACACATGATACTACACACATACATAATGAGAGGTAAATACTTAATGTCCATAAAGAACAATCGATACTTCTAGGCCTTAAACCCTTAGTCCATAATTATCAATCATATCAGATTATAAATATCTGTGTGAGTGAAGGAACCCCACTATTATAGCTAGTAGACCGGAATACATACAAGGAAGAACGCTCCTAACCACTATTATTGCCGGTGGATCAGTCTGTAATACCCCGTATTTTTAAAATCCAGATTTATTAAGTTTAATGATTTTATTAGCGTAATTTGATGTAAACATTTAATTATTTTAATTTCGATTCGTTTTATGGATTTATCAACGATTTCGAATTTATAATTGAACGTAATTAATCACTTTCGGGAAGTAATATTTTATCGATGTTTTAATTAATTGAATGTAATATTTTCGGGAAGTTTAAATTAAAAATATTTTCGGAACTTATTTAAGAATTTCTTTTTGGAATTAATTTTCTTCCGTTCTACGCTTTTTAGTTTGCGGAAAACCGATTTCGGAAATTATTAAAATTAGTCTTGATTTATTAGAATTTGACTTAAATACTTTATTATAGGTTTTTAAATATTATTTTAGGGTCTTATAATGTATTTCCGTAAATAATATAAATTTTTACGTTCGTTAGTAAATTCTTCCGAAAATGTTTCTGAAATTCTTTATATAACCTTTTTAATTATTTTAAGCGTTCGGATAGTTTTGAAAATATTTTTCGTTTAATAAATTTAGATAAAATCGTCAAATGGTAATTTTTAAATATTTAGTCTTTTATTCTATATGTGAATTCCCCAAAAAAAAAAAACCCGCACCCGTCGGACCCCCGACCCCCCTCTTCTTTTTCTTTCTCTCTTCCCTACCCCGACTCCTCTCCCGATGTGCCCCTGTTCGCAGCCCCAGAACCCTAGCCCTCACCTCCTCCCTTGCTCCGCCACCTCCTCCTCCTCCCTGCTCGCCGACCTCCAGCCACCGTCAACCACCACCGCAGCAACCACAGCAGCAGCAGTCGCGCGACAGCAGCCCACGCAGCAGCGCGTCAGCAGCGGGCGGAAGCAGCGGGCGACAGCAGCAGCAGCAGGCCACGCAGCTCGCGCCACCTCCCGACCACCGGCGAGCCCCCCTCGTTCCCCGACGAAGCTTCTCCGGCATTTTCTTGTCCCGATTGTGTTGATTTCTTTCGGTATAAATTTCCGAAAACAGTAATATATATATTTGATTAATTGAGTATGGATTAGCTTATGAAAAGCTAAATTGGTTGTTTGTTTATGTATATATGTGCTGGAAGATTGATTTGGATAGGTTAATTGTGTGGTTGTGTTGGAATTATGGAAAAAATTGGATTTTTGGCCGGGTTATGCCCGAATTTTTCGGATTCGTCCGTTTTTGCGATTTCGGACAAATTGATTATACAATACGTTTTAAAATGTATCCAATTTCATTTTGGAACCGTCAATTTGAGAAATTTATGCAGAATTTATCGGAATTTGAATTCTAGGTCAAATTTTAGGTGTAATGAAATTGGGTCGTATAATTGAGCCGTTTCGCTCAATTGATTTTACAATATTGTTTAAAATGTATTTAATTTTATTTTGGAAGTGTTGATTTGGGAAAATTGTACGTAATTGATCGGAATTGGATTTTTAGGTCAAAACTCCCGCGGGTTTAAATTGGTTTGGGTAATCGGGTTATTTTATTCAATTGACTATATAAATTACATTAGAATATGTTTAATTACATTTCCAAACCGTTAATTGATATGTTTTGGCAAGAATTAATCGGATTTGCGTTCCGGGCTCAAAAACCCTAATTGGGCGAAATTGTGTATTTCTTTTACTAGTTTTGAGCAATTGATTATTTGATATGTTATAAAATGTGTTTAATTGCATTTCTAAACATTCAATTTGATTAGATTTATAGAATTTTAACGAATTGTATTTTCGGGCCTAAAACCCTAAATTTCAAGTGAGATTATGAAATCGATTACTTGTGTTGTTGTTTTTCTAAAATTGAATGTATAGAAATGGTTGAAATGGTATTAATTGCCTTCTAATACCTTAATTTGAATTAATTAAATTGAATTACCTGAGTTTGTGTCGTGGGCTTTAAAACCCTAATTTTGAAGATTGATTATCTGGAATTGATTAATCGGAAGATTGTTTTGTTGAAATTGATTATCTAGATTTATCTAAAATTAGTTTAATTGTGTTTTAAAACTATCAATTTGAGGTAATCGAAGTGATTTGGCTAATTCGTAGTTTAGGCATTAAAAACCCTAATCTTCGGGGATGATTTTATAAAATTGATTTTTGCTATGTGTCTTTTATCTAATCGATTTCTATCTTTGGGTTTTAAATCATTTAAATTATGTTTTAACTTAATCGGTTTGAATTTGGAGTTATGTAAATGGTTGAGTTACCTATTTAGTTATAAAACCTAATAAATAAGTTATTTTTAATAAATTAACTTATGATCGATTATTCTTTCTCGGGCTTTCCAAATTAAGTTGAAATGTCCCAAGTGATATTGTATTAATCCGTTTTGATTTAGTTTTAACCTTAAATCTTAATAAAGCTATGCTTTTAAGTTCTAAGTTTTGGGCACGTTTTCTAAGAAAGATCATTTGTGTTGTTGTTGTGTTTATTTAATTAGAATATGTGAATTATTGATTGATAGAATAGTTTCTAATTTAGTTTTCGATTTCTATCGGTTCTAGGAAAGCTTTCTCGTAGATCCACGAGCTAGTGATCTCTCTCCCCCTTATCTCGCTTAGCTAGCTTCGGATCCAGGTAAGTCTCTACTTACCTCTACTTGTGGGTAGGGCTGTTCACGGTTCAAATATCCGATATTTCGGATATTTGATTGTCGGATATTTGAAATTTCGGATATCTAAAAATGATATTTGATATTTGATTTGAAACTTCGGATATCCGGAAGATCGGATATTTGAATTTTCGGATCGGATATCATCGGATATCAAATATATCCGATATTATTCGAATACAATTTCAAATATAAAAAAAATTACCAAATGACAAATATATTTTATATTATCCGATTTGTTGAGCGAATGCTGAGCAAATATCCGATTCGCTTAGCAAATATCCGACTTACTCAACAAATATCTAATGTTAAAACTAAAATAAGAAAGGAGTGGATGGAGTATATCGATATGCAGAGTATTTTTATTTTTATTTTTATAAATATCTAAAAAGGGATTATATTAAAAATATAATTTTAATTAAATTAAATTTTGCCTCAAATAATAAATAAAGTAAGTAAAAATTATACATAGACACATCTAAATTTATTTATATACAATTATATATAAAATAAAAAATTATAAAAAATATATAAATATTTTTTCTTCGGATCGGATATTATTTGTATTTGTCGGATCAGATATTTGATTTGTTTGACTTTTCATTGACCGGATCGGATATTTGATTTGAAAAAAAAAAATCGGATCGGATATTTGTTTTTTCGGATCGGATCGCTTCGGATATCGGATCGGATAAGCAGATATCGGATAACATGAACAGCCCTACTTGTGGGTGTTTAGTAAGGACGAAGCTATGGCCTTGTGTTATGTGTGAGGTGACGTGTTGATTGTTGTGTATACCATGCTAAAGTGTGTTATATGATTTATGGATAACTTGTCTCATGTGTAGCGCAACTTGGAATTTGAGGTACGTCGTGTGTGTTTCTATGATATGAGCACGACATGTTCTATGTGTGAGATTATGTTGTGTTGATACGGCCCTCTAGGACATGTATGTCAAGGGTGATGTGTGACTTAATAAGACACTGATAAGACATTAATCACGTAAAGCGAAAGATGTTGAGCCGAGCCCAGTCCGGTCCACCGGTTAGAATAGTGGTCAGAGGCGTTCTGCCCTGTGCGTTTCGTTCCGGTCCACCGGCTATAATAGTGGTCAGAGGCGTACTGCCCTGTGTGTTTCGTTCCGGTCCACCGGCTATAATAGTGGTCAGAGGCGTTCTGCCCTGTGTGTTTACATCTGGTCCACCGGTTATAATAGTGGGGGATCTCGGCTCGACAGACCCAAATAAATAAGTTAATCCATGGGAAAAATACTAAATACTTACAGTGAAACACCATGTGAGTCGGGGCCAGTCCGGTCCACCGGTCAGAATAGTGGTCAGAGGCGTTCTGCCCTGTGTGTTTGGTTCCGGTCCACCGGCTATAATAGTGGTCAGAGGCATTCTGCCCTGTGTTTTACTTTCGGTCCACCAGCTATAATAGTGGGGCTCCCGCACTCACATGGACTATTGAAGAATGTGTGAAATGGACTTATTATCATTAATGAGAATAAAGAATAAGTCTAATTGGACCATGGCCAGCTTTTATTACCTGTATTACCACATGCTGCTTATGTGCATAATGAGTCACTTTATATTTCGGTTATACCACGCTTATATGTTAAATGGGATGTTGCATATGTTTTATATGTTACTATGAGTGTATGGCAAGATTCGTGATGTGGGTTGTGAGTATGTAGGATATTGTATTAACGTATTGTACTATAATTTAATACACACTTGATGATATCTCTCCTATAAGGTAGGGTAGCGAGACTTACTCAGTATTGGACCCGTACTGATACTACACTGATTGAATGGGTCCTGTGATGATCCACCAATGGTGGGGAGCAGACCTCCTATGCAGGTTTGATCGGTTACTATTTTGGGGTGGAAGGCTTGACTTGAGTGAGTAGGCGATCCGGATACTGATCCTTTTTTAGGATTGTTTTGTTAGCTATATTTTGTATTTCGTTTCCCGTTTTTAAAGAAAGAGAAAGTATTATGGGGTTGTAATCCTGAATCGTATTCAAACTTCTATTTGACTTATATCTTATTTATGATTTATGCTAAATGTCGTCTTGCATTTTATGATACTTCGTACTTATTGATGATCGGTTTTAGCCTTATCACTTAGTGCCGGAACGGTAGGAATGAACCGGTCTGGTACTAAGTGTGGCGGTAATACTCCCAGTTTACGGTTTTAATTCTTTCGCTTCCGCTAAAATTTTTTGATTTAAACGAAATTTTTCAGTAGTAAATTTGGGGGTGTTACATAGTCTCTAGGTTAGAATGCTCCTAACCACTATTATTCGCCGACATATCGGTCTGGTCCCGACTCACAGGGTGTTCCACTATAAGTGATTAGTATTTTTCTATAATTTATACACAACCAAATCAAATTTATTGAGCTCGGGACCCCCACTATTGTAGTTAGTGGATCAGAATACAAATATACATCATCGAGGGAAACACGCACCTGCACCACTATTATATATCCGGTGGATTGGTACTCATAACATCATCCAGGGAAAAACCTCCTAGGCCATTATTATATCCGGTGGATCGGTACTCATAATATAATTCAACTGGATCTGGCTCATTAATCTTTCACTTTCACGATTAGTGTTTTCCCTTTTTAATCAGCACAATAATTCCATTCATTTGCCTCGATAGGGAGATCAAGATCTCGGGACACAAAGGTACACCGGTCGCACTAGTGCATATGAGCTACTCAGTACCGTCAACTATCAACCTTGGGACGCAAAGGTACCCCGGTTGTATTGGTGCATAAAGCTAACTCAATACCCTACCGACAAAGACACCTAATCCATAAGTATGCATATCCCCTAAATAGGTCTGTAGAGCTAGATAGAGTAGGATATAGGACCTGACTGGGGCACAAAGGTAAACCAGCAAATACCAAAATAACTGTGGGCTAAACCACGTCTTTAGGGTAGCGACCCCTAAAGAGCCACAATTTCCGATCTCGAGGTCTTTCACTTTAAGTATTATTTTCTTAATTAAGGTGATCACAAAATCATAATAATCAGATAATTATTCACTTTCAATCGTTTGAATATTATTAGATATTTCTTATTCAAACGATTATCCAAGGTAACGTAGAGGAATCATTAAGGCCATCATAATCTCATGTAATTCCGAATTAGGATTCGTTCTCGTGATACTTACTAATTATCAAATACTCTTATCTTGCTATTCAGTGTTATTTGAGTCGTATTACGAAATTCCACTATCATAACAACTTGTTAGATACAAATTACTTATTTACCCCTTACTTATATAATTGCTAAGTCATCCCTTCCTTACTTGATAAATTACCATATTACCCTCCTTGTTGCATAATTACCAATTTACCCCTTACTCAATTTAGGTTACCAAGTTATCTCCCATACTTATTAGGTCACAAATCCCCCTTCATAATTGTTACACTTAACAAAATTTCCATTTGGTTGGTTAGATTACCAATTTGCCCTTTTCCTTTATTATAATTAACAAATTACCCTTTAGTTGGTCAAATTACCAAATTACCCTTCTTCATTATCCTAATTACCAAATTACCCCTTTAGTTGGTTAAATTACCAAATTACCATTCTCTATTATTATAATTACCAAACAACCCTTCTCCATCATCAAAATTACCAAATTACCCTTTAGTCGGTTAAATTACCAAATTGCCCTTCTCTATGATCATAATTACCAAACTACCCTTCCCCATTATCAAAATTACCAAATTACCCTTTAATTGGTTAAATTACCAAATTGTCCTTCTCTATTATCATAATTACCAAACTACTCTTTAGTTGGTTAAATTACCAATTTACTCTTCTCCATTTTTAAAATTACCAAATTAATCTTTAGTTAGTTAAATTACCAAATTGCCCTTCTCTATTATCATAATTACCATTTTACCCTTCTCCATTATTAAATTATCATTTCACCTTCGTTCACCGAATTCCCATTTTACCCTTCTCTTTTATTAAATTATCTTCTTACCCTTCTTTTTTATAAAATTATCATTTTACTTTTTTCAATTATTATAATTACCACTTTACCCTTCTCCATTATTATAATTACCAAGTTACTCCTCTCCAATTTCCACTTCATCCCTTTTATTTATAAAATTACTATTTTGCCCCTTTACTTTCAAAATTGCCCATTTTACCCCTTAACTTTCAAAAATTACCATAACACCCCTTTCACTCATAAAATTACCATTTTTTCCCTTTACATAAAAAATTACCATTTTACCACTTTACTGCCAAATTACCATTTTACCCTTGAATTAAAAAATTGCCATTTTACCCTTTTACCTCCAAATTTACCATTTTACCCCTTACTTCCAAATTATCATTTTAACCTTTATTACACCACTAATATTAAATTATTATCATACGAAATATCAATATTAATACCCCCATTCTCATTACCCAACTCCACAACTATTATATTTAATATAATAATCATTAGCAACTACACATACTAGGCCACATTCTTGCACAAGATATATTACTAAAACACCCCTAGGGCTCACAATAACATTAACCATGCATTAATGGTAAAAATAGTATAACACAACATGGATAAACACTTAACATTTTCATTGATAACCAACTCTTACCTTAAGCAATATTTCCATACATAGCACATAATCTAACATACTTCCTTTTTATCAATCAATACAAGAGACTACATATAATATATTAAACAATATATATATAACATAAAAAACAACATATTGAAACCCTAATGTGCTAGCATATGGTAATCCATGCATTTAAGTGGGGCTTAACGATTACCTTAATTCTCGCAAAAACGAACCTTACCGGTATTCCCGTTAAGGATTCAAACTTTTATTAGCCAAAACCAATGCCTAAAAATAATATAAATATTTATCACAATAGAAATAAGAAAATAAAGGCATAAGACCTTATAATACTTAATTAGTGAAATACTTAACTTAAAATATTATTATACCTTAATACTTATTAAAAAACAAACCAAGGCATGCAACAGCTCATGCCCATACTACTCATGCAGCATGAGCTGCATGCAAAGGAATAAGGGGAGAGGCTCAAAATGGCAAGAATGGGAGGAGGGAGTGGTGTTTTTAGATTAAGGATTTGGGGCTAGGAAAGAAGGTGGATGGGGGAGGATTTAGGGCAAGGGAAGGGTGTAGAAGTGGAGAGGGGGTGTAGGTGGTGGTCGGGGATGGATTGATGGTGGCCAACGGCACCGGCAGCGGTAGCGAGGCCACAAAGGTGGCTGCAGAGATGGGTTGAAATGGAGGGGCTGTAATATCCCAAAATCCTAATTTCCAAAATTATGGCCAAATAAGGAATTATTAGGAAAATTAATTATATAAACTCATTTATTAAGATGTAGAGAGTTAATTAAGGTATATTAAGAGGAAAATAATAAAGAATTTAATTGGAAGAAAATTTGGGTATTTTTCCTAATTAGCATGGAGGTTAAGGAAATTTATCTAAAATGGTCTAAAATAAGCAAAAAGGAATTTATTTAATATTTTATATATATTAATATTATAAATAAACCAAAAATACCCCAATTTCCCCATAAGTTATTTTATTTATTTCCCCTATCCTATTTATTTCCTATTTTTCCCTTTCTTCTATTTTTTCTCCCTCCTCTCTTTTTTTTTCTTTCTTCTCCCCCCCCGGCTGGGCCAGCCCATCGGCCCAAACCCTTCTCCTCTCCCCCATCTCGCGCGCCTGGCCTGCGCAGCCCAGACCCCCTCCCCGCCTCTCCTTCCTTCTTCTCGCCCGCGGCCCAGCGCCGTGCGACGCCAGCCCCATGCGCCCGTGCGCTGCGTTTTGCCCTCAGCACCGTCGAAACGCCGCATCACGCTAAACGACCTTATGACCGTTGCCAGCCTACGACGCGACGTGACGTTTTCCTTCCACAATCCTTAAAACGCCGCGTGTTGTCTTAAAACTTTATAACGTCGGCCGAACCGCCCCCTCTCTCCTTTCTTTCTTTTCCCTGGACCGACCGGTCCACCCCGCCCTGTCTTCTTCCCCGACCTGCACGCCAACCTGCAACTCGACTTGCAGCCCGAATCTCGCCGGCAGCCACCAGCTCAGCGCCGACCGTCCTTCCCTACCTCTCTCCCGTCATTTTCTTTCTCTTTTCGACCTCGACCAAGTCCCTCTCTCCCTTTCCTGCGTGCCCTTCTCTTTCCCTTGCTGCCCCCCTTCCCCGACCCAGCCTGCCATGGCAGGACCTGCACCACCTGCCACCGACCGGCCACCTGCACACCTGCCTCGCACGCCTCCTTCTCCCCTTGTCATCTTCCCCTTCCAATTGCCTATAAATACCCCCCATTGGCAGCCCCGATCAGCTCCCTTTTCGTTTTTTTTTTCCCCGAAACCCTGCCTCTCCGCCGCCTCAAACAGACGGGCTTTTCGCCGTTACTAGAGACAGCCGCCGCCACCTCTGGCCACCGTTACCATCCCTGCACCTCCCTCGACAAAACCAAGCCACCACCACCCTCCGCCTTGCCCTGCACATGCCGCCTTCGTCGTGCAAAGTTCCTATCCCGAAAACCACCACTTCCAGCCCGTCGTCGCCTTGCGCCACCTTCTGCTGCCTCCTTCGCTGCTACCAGCCACCCTTCCACCCTCCAAAATGCCCAGCAGACCTCCCTCTACCTTTCCCTGCCTCCCTCTCCTCCTTCCTCCCTCATCTTCCACCTCTCTCCACCACCCTCGGCCGCCGCCGTCGCCGCCGCGCGCCGCCGCCCCTTGCCACACCACCACCCTCACTCCACTCCCCTTCACCTGCTCTTTCTTTCCCCACCTCAAACTCCTCCTTTTCCCCTCCCATCTAACCGCCACCTCCATCTTTCCCCCTCTTCTCCTCCTCCACCGCCGCCGCCGGACCACCACCAACCCTAGGTGGTTTTCCACCCATCCAAACCCTAACCCCCTTTTTATATAGCTGCTACTATTTTCTACTAATATTAATATTAATATACTTATTATTATTATTATTATCATTATTATTATTACTTTTATTATTATTATTACTATTATTATTATTATTATTATTATTATCATTATTACCATTATTATTGTCTTTATTATTAATGTTCTTATTTTCTTACTAATACTAACATCCCTTTTAAACCCTAACCTATATTATACTTAACTTTGGTCTTATTTTTATAATTATTAGTATTAAAATCTTTATTATTATTACTTCTATTATCCTTACTATGGTTATTATTATTATTTCTTAACCTTACTTGGTTGTACTATTGTTATTATTATTATTATTATTATTATTATTATTATTATTATTATTATTATTATTATACTTAACACATTTATCACTATTGTTAATAATAATACTACCTTGTCTTACCCATGTTACTTAACTCAAGCTAGTAAATATCATTTGGTTGTTAACTAAGAAGAGTACTTGAACCTTATTACCATACCATTTAACATTAACCCTAACCTCATTACTATGACACTAGTATTAACTATTACTATTATTACTACTATCACTACCTTATTGTTGTAATCAAAAGCATTTGAACCCCTTTATTATTCAAGAATATACAACTATTATCGTTATCACCCTTAGGAATAGTTACTTGTAATATTGTGACCTTATAATAATATTATTTCAAATATGACACCATTAGTAGACTTAGCCTTAAAAATGCTAGGGTTTCTCTCACTATAAACATTAGTGTCACTAGTATTAGTTTTATTATTATTATTATCACTATTTTTCTATAGTTAGCATGAACATTATTATGATAAGAATAGGGCTAACGGGTCTAATAATATAAGTGTAACAATAGGTATTAAAAATAAACATATTTTGACTACTAATATTTAGTATACTAATTCTAAAGTAAAAACCCTAGTTTTTGTATAAAACCCTTTTTAGTAATAAAAACCCTAACCTTAAACTAGAATGATGATTGATAGTAATTATAAGGGAAACTAATACTTAGCATTTTCCCCTTTTATAGGTAACCCCGACCAAAGCCCTAAGGAGTTAGAGGAGCGTGCTCTAAGCCCGGCGTTGCCTTAGGTAAGGACGAAGCTAATGGCCTTGTGCTATGTGTGACATGGATGTGTTGAATGTTATGTATGTCATGCTATGCCATGTATTATATGATTTGTGTATAACTTGTCTTATGTGTAGCGCAGCTTGGAGGTTGAGGTATGTTGTATGTGCTTCCGTGACATGAGCATGACATTTATATGTATGATGTTTATGATGTAATATGTTATGGCCCACTAGGACATGCATATTAAGATAAATGGTAATATGAGCTGGGAACCATCATGGGAGTCTTGAAGTTTGTATGGTGGTATTAGGGTTTGTATGGTGGCATAAATGTTCTATGGTGGTACTAATGATTCCATAGTGGTATTAATGGCTTATGGTGGTATTCGGGTTCGTATGGTGGTATTGTGATTTTATGGAGGTATTAATATTGTATGGTGGTATTTGTGATTTTATGGAGGTATTAATGTTGTATGGTGGTATTTGTGATTTTATGGAGGTAATGATGTTGTATGGTGGTATTAGGGTTTGCATGGTGGTATTTGTGTTTTTATGGAGGTATTACTGTTGTATGGTGGTATTTGTGATTTATGGAGGTATTAATGTCGTATGGTGGTATTAGGGTTCGTATGGTGGTATTAGGGTTTGCATGGTGGTATTAGGGTTTGTATGGTGGCATAAATGTTCGCATGGTGATACTAACGATTTCATAGTGGTATTCGGGTTCGTATGGTGGTATTGTGATTTTATGGAGGTATTGATGTTGCAAGGTGGTATTTGTGTTTTTATGGAGTTATTACTGTTGTATGGTGGTATTTGTGATTTATGGAGGTATTAATGTCGTATGGTGGTATTAGGGTTTGTATGGTGGTATTAGGGTTTGCATGGTGGTATTAGAGTTTGTATGGTGGCATAAATGTTCGCATTTTGATACTAACGATTTCATAGTGGTATTAATGGCTTATGGTGGTATTTGGGTTCGTATGGTGGTATTGTGATTTTATGGAGGTATTAATGTTGTATGGTGGTATTTGTGATTTTATGGAGGTATTAATGTTGTATGGTGGTATTTGTGATTTTATGGAGGTAATGATGTTGTATGGTGGTATTAGGGTTTGTATGGTGGTATTAGGGTTTGCATGGTGGTATTAGGGTTTGTATGGTGGTATTAATATTCGTATGGCGGTATTAATGATTGTATAGTGGTATTAATGACTTATGGTGGTATTAGGGTTTACATGGTGGTGTTATGGGTTGTATGGCGGTATTAATGTTGGTATGGCGGTATTAGGATTTTACATGGGAGTTAACGATCGCACGGGATTAGGGTTTGGAGTGATTAACCCTGGGGTGTTGTGATTAAGTAGGGTTGGAGTAACTAATCGTGATTATTGAGGACAATTAAGGTTTGGGATGGCTAAGTATGGTGGTTATGGTAGATAGGGATAAGAGTGGCTAACCACGGTTGGTGTGGACAACTAGGGTCGGTTATGGCTGCTGAGAGTTGTTCGGTGTTATCATGTGTACCTATTGCTTGAAGGGTAGTTATGTATGTGAGATTTTATTAGTGTGTCGAGTACATTATGAAGAGAATGATTTATGCATGTCAAGGGTGATGTGTGATTCAATAAGACACGGATAAGACACTAATAACGTAAAGCGAAAGACTGTTGAGCCGAGCCTTGTGCGTTTCGTTCCGGTCCACCGGCTATAATAGTGGTCAGAGGCAATTTGCCCTGTGCGTTTCGTTCCGGTCCACCGGCTATAATAGTGGTCAGAGGCATGTTGCCCTGTGCGTTTCGTTCCGGTCCACCGGCTATAATAGTGGTCAGAGGCGTTCAGCCCTGTGCGTTTCGTTCCGGTCCACCGGCTATAATAGTGGTCAGAGGCGTTCAGCCCTGTGCGTTTATTTCCGGACCACCGGCTATAATAGTGGGGGATCTCGGCTCGATAGACCCAAAGTAAATAAGTTAAACCATGGGAAAATACTAAGCACTTACAGTGGAACACCATGTTGAGGCGGGGCCAGTCCGGTCCACCGATTAGAATAGTGGTCAGAGGCGTTCCGCCCTGTGTTTTATTTTCGGTCCACCGGCTATAATAGTGGGGTCCCCGTGCTCACATAGATTATTGAAGAATGCGTGGAATGGACTTATTTCATTAATGAGAATACAGAATAAGACATCAGAAAGTGATTCGATCTATTCATGCATGTCATCGTATGTTATTTATGTGTTGAATGTGGGTCTTGCGTGCTATGTGTGCTATGTGGTATGATTGTATGCTTGGCCTTAGCGCACCAGCGCCCTTACTCAGTATTGGACCCGTACTGATACTACACTGATTGAATGGGTCCTGTGATGATCCACCAATGGTGGGGAGCAGACCTCCTATGCAGGTTTGATCGGTTACAATTGTGGGGTGGAAGGCTTGGCTTGAGTGAGTAGGCGATCCGGATATTGGTCCCTTGGGATCTGTTTTATTTGCTATATTTTGTACTACGCTCCTCGCTTTGAAACCGTACTCTAAGTTGTATTCCTAAATGATATTTTAACTATTGTTGACTCGTGGTTTTCGTGAATGGTCTATGTTAACTATGGACCTATGTTTTGATGACTCTTACTTAATGATTGTTTGGTGTAGCCTTAGCACTTAGTATCGGAACGGTAGGAGTGAACCGGTCTGGTACTAAGTGTGGCGGTAATACCCCCAAGTTTATGGTTTTAATTCTTTCGCTTCCGCTAAAACCTTTGTCTTAAACGAAATTTTTCAGTAGTAAATTTGGGGGTGTTACAGATTGATGGTGGCCAACGGCACCGGAAGCGGTAGCGAGGCCACAAAGGTGGCTGCAGAGATGGGTTGAGATGGAGGGCTGAGGAAGGAAAAGGGAGGGGGAAAATGAAGGCTTGTAGGTGCTGGTTTCGGCCAAAATGGGTTTGGGGTGGTAGAGGAGGTTGTAGGGATTGGTTTGGTGGCTCAGGTGGCGACAGAGGCTGCGGAACGAGGCGGTGTAGGGTGGCTGTCGAGAAGGGAGAAAAAGGAGAGAAAAAGAAGAGGGGAGGAAGAAGAAGGTTGTAGGGTATAGGGGGTTTAGTAGGGGGCGGTAGGGTGGTAGAGGTATGGGAATGGCAAGGAGAGGGAGGAGAAAAGAGGGGTATGGGCAAGGAGAGGGAGAGGTGGTGGGGCTGAGATAGGGCAGGAAAAATGGTGAGAGAGAGAGAAAGATAGAGGGAGTAGTAGGGGGAGGGTTACAGGTGGGGCGGCAGAGATGGCGAAGGTGGTCGGGTTTTGGCATCAAGAAAAGGAAGAAGAAGAAAGAAAGAAGAAAGGGGGGCTGGTGCGTGCAAGCCAATGAAGGGGAAGAGGGGATTGGGCCAGCCCGGTCAGGGAGAAGGAAAGAAAAGAAAGGAGGGAGGTGGGTTGGGCTCGCGCAGGGGAGGAAGGAAGAAAAGAGAGGGGAGTCGGGCCAAAGGAAAGAAAGGAAAGAAGGGGAGAAGAGAGAGATGGGCCGACGGCCCAACGTGTAGGGGGGAGGCAGGCTGGGGTACCGGCAGCCTAAGGGGAGAAAAAGGAAAAAGAAAGAAAGGAGAAAAGGAGAAAAAGGAGAAGGAAAAGAGAAAAAAAGAAAAAGAAAAGGAAAAATGGGATAAAATAAAATAATTTAATTTATAAAATAATAAAATGCAATATGTTTGGGTAATAAATTTATTTAATAATTTAATTTAATATAATTAAATATATGGGTTTAAAAAGGATAATTTTAGTAAAATAATGGTTTGAAAAAATATTTAAATAAAAAGAGTATGAAAAAATAGCAAAATATTTATTTTAATTAATTAAATATTTATATCCAATTTTATGTACTCAAAAATCCATAATATAATTAAATTAAATAGATTTAAAGGCTAATTTATCCCAAATAAAAGTTATTTATTAAATTATAGGCTTTTAAAATTTCGGGAGATTACAAATACTATCGCTTTATGGTAGTGGTGATGCTTAGTATGAGTTGTATAACACCCCCATTTTCATAACGGAAAAAATTTTGTTTTACAAGATAATTTGAAGAAGTTAAATAGGAAATGTAGGATGCAACCACAACATTCAATATTGAGAAAATACAACCAATACCTAGCGTATGCAAGGTGAAAGGCTAAAAATATAATTTCATATCCCAAGAGACATATGTGGTTGTCACCTAACCCAAGTCTAATTAAAGACATACAAACCTATATGGAAAAATAAAAAGAAGAATAAAAGACCTAACAAACTTAGCATAAGCCAAAACAAAATAGAATGTGAGATCCTAAGGATTTAAAATGGAGCACCTATTAAATCAATCAAGTACTCAGCACTCTCAAACCTTGCAAGCAAAGCACAAGATACCTACAAAAAAAACTAAAGTTATATGGTATCAATATGACGAGTGTATTGAGTAAACATTATTAGTGGTAACATTCACACATAATATATGTAATATATGTTGAGACTTAGAAATAATCATAGATCATTATTTAATAGAGAAAATACTCCTTATCATGATGATAATAAAAATCATGCATGATTTATTCTTACATTTAATCATATAAGGTAGTTGATGCAGGAAATATATGGATTTTGATGGTACATCTAAGGATTTGACATTATTAATAATGGGGCCTATTATAATATGTATCTTTAATGATATAACTTTGACTAACTATAATAAGTATATTTCAAGTGGTTTTTATAGGTTTGTAACATATTTACAAGGAGAAGAGTTAGGATATAAACACATTTAAGATTGCTTCTTATGTTACAAGTTATTATACTTGAAAGGAGTTATTGCGCATTGAATTCAAACTTTCAAGTCAAAGAAGATCTAGTTATCATTCTTATACAAATTAGGACTTTTTTGTTAGTTGTGTCCATGAAATAGTTAGCTATGTTTGTTTGAAATAATTTATAGTTCAATTTATGTATTATATAGGTTAGAAATATGTTATTATTAGAGGTCAGTGTACTAGTTAGCTATGTGTACATTAATGTGGTTATCTTAGTATGCTACTCAGCAAACTTGTCATTACTTATATAAGGCATGACTCGTCACATGATAAGCATGGTTGAATCTAATTGAATCAAATCACAATTTTAATACTTGGTTATCTTTTTCTCTTTTGAGTGAATTTATTCCTAATATTACTCGGAGTAATCTTAACTATAGCCTTTGAATGTGTTCTTGGAGAAACATTCAAAGATACATTCTTGTTGAATTATTATTAAATATAGCTTGAAGATTCATAGTTTTCTTTAATTTTTGGTTAAATCTTGCTTGAATATTCACATATCTCTCCTTAATCTTCAACCCATTGATCCCACCATTCAATCTAACCTTTGAATTCTCTATTTCCCTTTGAAAATTCACACTAGAAGTTTCAAGCTAGCAACTTAGGATAGAAAATAAAGTACACACAATTATACCATGAGAAAATACCAAGTGAAATAAGGTATCACACGCATTCAACTAGCTTAGAGAAATTAAGCAAAGCCTATAGCATCTCTAGCATGCATTTCAATAAGCGCCATATAAGAACATATAGATCAAAAGACATATTTAAGGAAATCACATAGGCCATATGCATATGGATCTAAACGCCTAGGTAGAAGTTTGGATATTCAATCCTATCACCAATGGACAAATGCCATGGGGCACAAATAATGGCAACAAGGTATAAAGACCAAGCCATATAAGGATCCATGTCCTACGACAATGAGCAAATTCAAGAGTATAGATAATAAGGGCATAAAATTCAAATTCACATATGGACTCCAACTTTCTATGACAAATGGAAAAAAAATCCATAGGGTACCATATACCAAATGAACATCTCACTCCATTACAAATGGGCATAGTAACGTTAGGGTGTTTGTACTAGGATTATAACTTCCACCTAGCCCTAAGTTGTAAATGCCATCATAGGGCCATATAGAGTTTAAAAGAAACCAAGCTACTTTACGACTAGTGGCAACTAATATTTTACAAAAATAGTAAATGAATGTCTAAAGAACCATGTAAAATACCCCAAAATTCTAATTCTAGAAATCACGGCTAAATAAGAATTTATTAGGAAAATTAATTAAATAAATAATTTTATTAAAATAAAGGGGAATTAATTAAGGCAAGACAAGGAGAAAATAATAAATAAATTATTTAGGAAAATTTGGATGTTTTACTAATAAACATGGAAGTTAGGAAACATTTGCCCAAAATAGCCCAAATTAATATAAGAAGGAATTCATTATTATTTTCTAAATATTATTACTTTAAATAACCCAAAAAAAATTCCAAAATACCCAACCTACCTATTTTTCCTTTTTCTTCCTTTCTTTTCTTTTCTTTTTTCTCCCTCTTTTTCCTTTTTTCTTTTCTCCGTCTCTTTCCCTTTTCTACTTTTTCCTTCTTCCCCCCCCCCCGACCTAGGCCAACCCACCTGTGCGGTCCAGCTTCCTTCCCTCCCTACGACCACAACCCCTCACCTGTCGCCCAAACCGCCTGGTCGAGCCGCCCCTTTTCCTTTTCTTGTCTTTCCCCTGGACCGCCGGTCCAACCCTTTCCCTCTTCTTTCTTCTTCCCACGCCCCCTGCACCCGACCCTGCAACCCTACACCTGCCGGCAGCCACCTACACCATCTGGCCATCCTCCCCTCCCTCTCCCGTCGCTTTCTTTCACAAATTCAGCCCCAACAGACCCTTTTCCTCTTCCCTCAACCTTGCTGCCCTACCATGGCAGCACCGCCTCGACTGCCACCACCGACAGCATGCTTGACACCTACACCCTCTTATCTTCTTCCCCTTGTCATTGCCCACTCCAATTGGCCTATAAATATCCCATAGGCATCCTTAATTGGGGTTTTGATTTTGAAACCTAGAAATCTACCCCTTCTCACCGCCACCCCATTAAACGAGCACTCCGCCGCAGCCGCCTATCGCTACTGGCCAAACTACCCCCAAAACCGACCCTTGCACCACCCTCTGCCTAACTAAACCTTCCTCGTCCCTCGATTTGCTCTGCATGAACCACCCCGGCCGTGCAAAACTGCCATCCCAATCAGCCTACTTCAACCTCTGACCGCCCCTTGCGACGTTGTCTACCGCCAATTCCGGCGTAACCAACACCTCCCCCACCCTCCAAAACAACTAGGGGACTTCACCCTACCTCCCTATACCTCCCTTTTTCCCTGCCTCCCTCTCCTTCTCCCTTCTCCACCTTCGGCTACCGTGCGCCGCCACTTTCGGCTGCACCACCACCTCCATTCCACCCCTCTCCACCTAAGACACCTTCCACCACCTCTAACACCCTCTCATTCCCTCTCCTCTAGCTTATACCCCCATCTCTCCACCTCTCTTCCTCCTCCACCGCCGTCGCCGTGCGGCGCCGACGATTCCACCACCAACCCTAGGTAGTATTCTAGCTTCCCCAGCCCTTAAGCTCTTTTTCTATAAGTGTTAATAATTTTTAGTAATATTAATAGTATTACCTTTATTATTATTATTATTATTATCATTAATGTTGTGTTATTATTATTATTATTATTATTATTATTATTATTATTATTATTATTACCCTCACTATTATTCCTACTATTATTACTAATGCTAGCTTTAGCCTATTATTATTATCTTTATTATTATGGTAAATATTTAAACCCCTATATTACGATTACCATTTTTATTATCATTACTATTAGTATTATTCTTAACATTATTATTATTAGTACTACTACTACTACTACTGCTGCTGCTGCTGCTGCTGCTGCTGCTACTACTTAACCTAACTTTCTAACTAATGCTACTATTAATGGAGATCCATAATTTTAGCATTATCATGATAACCTTTGTTGTTGTCGTCGTTGTCGACGTCGTTGTTATCATCATCATCATCATCATCATCATCATCATCATCATTATTATTACCATCCTCATTATCATTATTTTCTTGCTAATATTATTAATACTAACTTTGTCCATTATCACTTTTTATTATTAATATAAATATTTAGACCCTTATATTATTATTACCATTTCGGTTACTATTATTATTGTTGTTGTTATTATTATTATCATCATTATTATTATTACTATTATTACTATTATTATTATTATTATTATTAATGTTATTGAAACTGAAATTGTCATGTTATCATTTTGTTACTATAGAAGGAGAATACTCAACCCTAGTATTATTATTATTCAAATCTTGCTAATATTATTCATAATGCCTTTGTTACTAACATTATTACTATGGTATTATTATTAGTTATTACTATTATTATTATTATTATTATTATTATTATTATTATTATTATTGTTGTTGTTGTTGTTGTTGTTGTTGTTGTTGTTGTTGTTGTTGTTGTTGTTGTTGTTGTTGTTGTTATTTTGTTATTATTATCGTGACCAAAAACATTCAAACCCTTATATTATTATTATTATTACAAATATAACTATTATCATTATTATCTTTAGCAATATTAGTACTTTTTTGGTATTACTATTATTATAGTATTATTTTAGCCCTAACACTATCATTAGCCTTAGCCTTAAAAATACTAAGATTTCTATTACTAGGGGCATTAGTATTACTATTATTATTATTATCACTGTTTTGCTATAACTAGTATTAGTACTATTATTAGAAGAAATAAAGCTATTAGGTTTAATAATGTAAATATAGCTATATATATTATCATAAATATATTTTGACAAGTAATATCTAGTAGGCTAACTTGATGGTAAAAACCCTGGTTTTCACTTATAAAGATCCCTTTAATAACATTAACCCTGATCTTAGACTAAAATAAGAAATAATAGTATTTTTGGCAGGAGGGAAACTAATCCTTAGTTTTTCCCTCTTATAAGTGAATCAAGCCAAAACCCTATGGAGGCATAGGAGCATGCTCCTAGCCCGGTGTCGTTTTAGGTAAAGATGTAGCTAAGGCCCATGTGTGTTGTGTGAATTGTATGCCTTGGATTTTATGTATCATGCTATGTCATGTATCGTATGATTGCCATTAACTTGTCTCATGTGTAGCACAGCTTGGAGTTGAGGTATGTTTATGTGTTTCCTTATGGTGATTATGATGTGATATGATATGACCCTCTAGGACATGCATTCTAAGATGATTGGTAATGTGATATGGGAATGAAAGGATAAAAAGAAAGAAAATGGGAAGTGAGTTTACTAAGGGGGATATGAAGCTGACCAAAATACCTCATGATCCATGAGAGGAAAATAAAGAGGAAGAGATTACCAAAATAAAAAAGAGATGGGAACCATGCATGGGAATTCTAGGATTTGCATGAGGACTTCGAGAGCTTGCATGGGGATGATCTTTACGTGAGAAAAGTTATTTTAGGGTGTAAATAAGCTAAGGGGAGAGTTGTGGAGTGATTGGAGACTTGGGACGAAAAATAGTACATAGGTTGGTGTAAGGGTGTATAAGGGACCCGATTAGGGTTTTGAGAGGAAGCACTAATTTGAAAAAAAAATGTGGAAGTAAAAACAAATAAGGGAGAGTGGAGTATGGGTTTAGAGTGGGAATTTATTATATAAGGGATGAGTATGGGTTCCATGGGAGAGAAGAGATTTTGGGTGAAAAGAGAGAGGTTACTTGTGGGAGAAGAAAGGTACGAGGGTTGAAGTGGCCAACTAGGGTTTTTCGGTCACATGTGGAATTGAGGGGGTAAAGCGATATGATTTGGGATTGAATCTAAATGCGATAAGGTGTGGGGCATAAAATGAAGTAATGGTAGTGTAAGTGAGAGAAATTTGGGCCACATAGGTCCAATTAGGGTTTTCAAAGGAAAACCCTAGAGGGTGATAGTAGGTGGAGTTTGATGTCATGAGGTGTTGGGCCTTAACCCACACCTTTAGGAGTTGGTTTTCATTACGGGTAAGTGTAAGGGAGAAAGGATGCCAAGGCATGATAAGGGGCGCAGGAGTCTCAAGATATGGGACGGGCCCCCTTGAGAGGATAAAGGTAGAATGTTGGTAACATGCATGTCAAGGGTGAAATGCTTATCGAATAAGACAGGAATAAGATACTATCCATTTAAAGAGAAATATTGTTGAGTCGGGCCCAGACCGGTTCACCGGAGAATAATAGTGGCCTAGAGCCGGGGTGCCCTGCATGACTGGTCCACCGATGAATAATAGTGGCCAAGCACATTTTTCCCTGCATAATCGTTCCACCAACTATAATAGTGGGGGTTTCCGTGCTAAAAAAACCGAACATAATGATGATAAGACATGGAAAAGACACGAAGTAATTACAGTGAAACACCATGTGAGTCGGGGCCAGATCGGTCCACCGACGAATAATAGTGGCCAAGAATATTTTGCCCTGCATGACCGGTCCACCGGCTATAATAGTGGGGTTCCCGCACTCACCTGGATTGATAAAAACTATGATGTGAATCGACTAAATTTACCATAGATCTAAAGATTAAGCCTATCTAGACCATAGCCGGCCTTCATCCTCTATATTATTGTGAGCTGCCTATATGATAATGTCATGTATGCTATGTTTTATGTTTAGCCTTAGTGCATGGTTACCTTACTCAGTACGTAGCGTACTGATCACCCATTTCATGGGTGCTACTCATTCCCACGAGTAGAAGACCCGTCTGACTTTGTGCATGTAGGGGACGACATCTTCGATGCCTACGACACCTATGAGGCATCGGACGGGGCCGAGAGTTGAAATTAATCTTAGCTTGGGGATCGAGAGTGGCTGGTCTGACTATATCTTACTCTTACTATGTACCATTTTACTCTAATCATATTCTGTCGTACTGTGTTTGATGTATTCAAAAAACTTATTTAATTACTCCTCGGGTTGTAACTTTCTTTAACCGTACTTTGATTTTTGTATGGTGAACACTATCGTTTCTTTTATGAAAGCTTGTTTCAATTATCAATTTGTGTTTGAAGTTAATCTTATTTAGCTTTAACACTTAATATTGGAACGGTAGGAGTGAACCGGTCTAGTACTAAGTGTGGCGGTAATACCCCCAGAATTTATAGTTTTGTTATTTCACTTCTGTTAAACCTTTTTACTTAAACAAAAATTTTCAGTAGTAAATTTTGGGAGTGTTACACCATGTTTGAGTAACACCAAAACAAAACGTATTTCACAAAGGGAAACTAAGAGTGCACATCATCACATATCACTTAAATGTTTATAGTTAAGACCAAACCTTTAGGAAAAAACTAAAATCAATGTCCTGAGGGAATAAGAAAAGAAATCCAAAATCAAAGGCCAAAAGCCACAAGAAATACTTATATACAGTTAAAATCAATACACCTCTTATAACACAAGAGTTCTAGAAAACTAAAAGAAAACCAAACTTAGGTCAACAAGGCCCTAAAGTTCAACATATTATATTAGTCATCTATGTAGTCGATCAATGACTTAAACATACTTTAAATGCCTGAAACCTAATCTATAGGTTGAGATATCTCAAAACTAGAGAATAAAAATGATAAAAAAAATAATCTTTTTTAGCAATCATTAGGACTAAAATAAACTAAAAAATTGAAGACATAAATAGCTTAATGAAGCAAAGAGAAGGTTTCGCATCAAATTTAACTTTTTTATTATCTTAAAAATACTATTCATGGACTACGAAAAATAATCTTTTATATAAAAAAAAATTTAAAAATAAAAATAGAAGATATTTTAGTACTAAATACTATTATTCATATTTATTATTTATATTTAGTTATAATATACTATGTCAAACTCAATGGTCAATAGTCAAATGTTGGTGCATCTATGAAATGGTAATTTCTAAAGAGGAGATTAGAAGGAAAAAAATTATCTGTAATTTAGGAAATGGTAAAGTTAGATAAAACAGTAAATAATTTATGAAATAATTATTTGCTGATCCACAAGAATAATGATGATTCTGAATTTGAGTTTACTCTCTTATATTTTATAAATGAAATGCCATCTCATTTCATGACTAAATGACAACGGTGCAAGAAATCAAACTATGCATCGATCTCTTATTATAAGTTTTTTGACAGGCTACGCGTAGTATATATAGTTCTACGAGTGCTAATTAATTAGCCTCGAATTTGACTAATACTTTGGTGCCATCAGCAATAAACTCACGGACAACAACATCGTAATCCGCGAGCAAGCCACCAAGGGATTCAACCGCCGTGATCACGAGCAGGTAAGTTCTACGATCCGCCACTTGGTAATATTGCACTTTTATAACGTTCCCAAGCCTGTACTTTGTCTGGCCAAGTTTCTTGTTCTCTTCGTCCACAGCAAACTTTGCGATCTCAATCGCTTTCGGATCGCTAAGATCTAGCGGCAGCGCAACTTTTCTAAGGTCACCCTGATTCACTTGTGAGCCATTCTTGTTCTCTCTGGCCATAACAGACTTTGCGACCTCGATCTCTTGAGGATTATTAGAAATTGAGCCGACAGATTCGTCGACTCTGACATTATTGGCGGCGACGGAAGCATCCGCTGAGATAAAAGGAAATAGCAAAAGGGAGAAGATGAAAAGGATCAGCCCCTGCATCGTCTGGCGTTCTTCAGGATACATATGTATGCGCATGTAACGATACTCCTATTATTATTCTACAAGAATGAGCTAGAGGTGCATATATAGTGTGAAAAATTAGACGCACCAGAATGTGTTAAGGCACGGTAACGTTTGTATGAGAACGAGAAAGGCGCGTGAATAATGATTAAATTCACAAAAATAATTTCAGCCTAGAGCCACGCATGCTAAATAATTAATTATAATTATGGCATTAATTTAGGAAGACATAGAGGCGCTCATTCTATTTGTTTGCAATTCTAACCTTTTGCCAATCAATATGGTTCTAATTATGGTCGGTACGTGCATTGTTTGGAGTATCCGAGTATGTAATGTAATCATTTTTTATAAATAAAAAAAAAAGAAAAGGAAAGATTATCTACCATTAAATTTTTATATAAAAATAAATTTTATTTTAGAGAAGTTAAAGTTTATATTTTATTTTTATCTTTAACTTTTTTAATTATATATACATTGAAATACTTTTTTACTTTTCAATAAAGGGGATAAGTGCAATTTTAATATTACTTTTTTTAATTTATTACAAACAGTGTAAATTGACAAAATGAATTCCCTTTTTATATGGAATAATTATTTATTTTCTCTTTAATTATTATGATGATATCCCTAGCTTTATAAATAAAACTTAAATAATAAAAGTTATTTGAATATAGTTGGTAAAAATAACAAAAATATGACAGTTATAAATGTAAATACTTATTTGAATATAATGTTTATTGTTGAAGTACTCTATTTGTGACCCCTCATCATTTAACAAAGTTAAACATTTTTGTGCATGGAAATAGGACTTACCTAAAAACTAAAATTTTCAAAAGAAATAATAATTTCATTTTTAGTTATGAAGTAATAAAATTTGCATCAATTGTAAATATATATTTTTTTTATCATTTATATAGAAAGTTAAAACTACATATATATTTAAAGAAATAATTGAAGATAAGAATCAAAAATTTTAAGGTTTGTTCCAATTAAATAAGACATACTTTTGAATTTCGAATAAAATATAAATGTTTTCATCTCTTTCAATTTCCAATTAGAGAATTTCAGAAATAAAACTAAAATTAAGAGTTACTCCTTTCGTATTATAAAAAAGTCATTCTATCATTAAATTTTTATATAAAAAAAGTCATTGTGAAAAAAGTCGAAGCACACTTTCTATTTTTACCCATACCTTTTTATAAAAACAAATTATGCATGCATTACATGCTTTGTTACTTTTTAATAAAGGATGTAAGTGTAAATTTATGACTACTTTATTTTTTTCCCTAAAAAAATGACAAATTATATTTTTATTATTGTCCCTTTCTTTTTTCCTATTAGAGTTAAGTTGGGCCCTTAGCCTTTCATCTAACTTTATTTGTCATGAAAAGTCAAGTCATAAATACCTAGAGACACAAATATTTTTACGAGAATTACTCTTTTAAAATTGAGATGAGAGTTGGGAAGAGGTTGGCAAGGTAAATTTTTGTTTTATATATAGGTAGATAGATATCAATTTTGATAATGAATTGTGGGTCAACTATATTAAATTACTATATTAATTTGAGTTATGAAGTTTTCACGGTTTCACCACACTTTTGGAGGAAAAATATTGTATCATGCTTAGTTAGTGTGCATATATATATATATATAGGTGAAAAGGGCCTGTGAATAATAAACTAAATTAAATTCATAATAATTTTAACCAAGAGCCATGCAAGCTAAATAATTAATTATGATACTGACTTACGATGGCATATAGGCATTAATTCCTTTCGTTTTCAATTTTAGCCTTTAACTAATAATTAATATGTTTCCAATTATGGTCCATAAATAAGTATTTATTTTCTCCTTAGTCTGTATAAGAGTAATAGGGATGGAAAATATACTCTTGAATTTATATTTCTTAGTAGTAGTGTATTTTGAGTTTCATAATATTAAAAAAACTACCTAATTCAGTCCAAATAAAGATAAATAATGGCTATTTCTTAAAAAAGACTTTTAATTTAAATAGGTTGTAGAAAACACAAATTATGGAGGTAAATTTTTTCCTCTGATTACCCTATACCAAATGAATCTGAAGATAAAACCAAATGGAGAGGTGCTTTAAAAGTATAAACTCAGGTGAATTGCATTTGATATATATACATATATAGAATATAAGATATAACTATTAGGCTCCGTTTGATTTATAGAAAATGACATGGTAAGGAAAATGAAAATGAAAGAAAAATGAAAGAAAGAAAATAAATGAAATTAACTTTCTTTCCTTTATTTGGTTGTTGGAAAAGTTTTGTGGAAAATGAATTCTTAGAAAATGATTTTGGTATAAAGGCAAATGGAAATGGTGATATACATGGTGAGAAACAGAGACAAAAAGAGATATAATATCACATTTAAAAACTATGTCAATTTTATTATGTTCATATAAAAAGAGAAAAATTAAAAAAAATTAAATTCTGAAATAAAATAGCAGTATCATAAATTACCGATAAGAATCTTGCTCGAACTCAACTGGAAAAAACCATGAAGGTTATACCCTGTTGGTAGAGTCATGTAAAAATATTTTTTCCCTAAGGTTTCTTTAAGCTTTCTCAACTTTTTGTAAGAAAATCAACGTAGTATATATTTCTTAACCTTTTTCTTTGTTTTTTTTACTTTACTTTTTCTGTTGTTCAATCAAGCACATCAAAAATATTTTTCTTTTCATTTTCTTTCCTTTCTTTCTTATTTTTTTCAAACCAAACACACCTTTAATGTTTCTTTACAAGAAATCACATGAAAGGTTATTTTCCAACGAAACTCAGTTAATATGGTTTTTGTACATGTCGGTCGGTAAGTTAATAAAAGAGGTAAAAATATATTTTTCTCAAAATTTCCCTTTCTTTTAATTAAAGTTTTTTTTATCATATGGATATTTTCCCCCTGCCCATTTAACTCATCTGATTTATTTATTTGACTTCAATATTGTGGGTTGATAACCCATGTAAACAAAACGGCGTGACGTCATATTAATGGTCTATCCGTTTCAAGCTCTTTATTAGCCAAAAATTGAAGAAAAGCCAATGAAAATTAATACGTAAATTAAATTTGATTTTAAAAGGAAGAAAACAATCGAAATAATTAATCCATTCACGTAAATAAATTTTTGATTCCAATGTCTTTTCCGGTAACAGAGGACAGAGCAACGTTGAGTTCGAGCCCCTGCCATAAGAACCTTTCAATCTTATTAGCCTTTTTCAATTAGATATGCATAGTTTATTCAATGTCAACCGATTAAGTTGGAGATAATATCCTCTCTGTTCAGTTGGAGCTTTTCACAGGGTCTAAGTGCCTCCAATAAGTTAATCGAACTCAAAGACAAGAAATAAATCTCATTGACCATGTTGATTTTCTTTTAGGGTATAATTTTATCTTTGCTGGAGTACGATATTGTGGTCTAGCTTATATATATAAAGATTTAGACTTTCGTACAAACTACTATTTAAAATACAAATGTAGGAATTCTTAATTATTGTTAAATGTAGAAAATTTAAAGACTGAGATTAAAATAATTTAGGTTAGGTATTTACTAAATCTTGACATTTTATGAAATACTAATTTAATAGTTAAAAATGATTCATGTATATGTATCTTAAGAATGCTTTATATGGAACCTTCACCCTATATATATATATATATATATCTTTCGATTATATGTAATTTTTGTTTTTAAGCTTGAA
Organism: Tamarix chinensis; assembly: GCA_030549775.1. Lineage (NCBI taxonomy): Eukaryota > Viridiplantae > Streptophyta > Magnoliopsida > Caryophyllales > Tamaricaceae > Tamarix > Tamarix chinensis. Next base: position 54,356,067 of record CM060177.1, on the reverse strand, counting down.
ATGGTCAAGCAAGGATTTTACTTTATTTTTCTTGGTTTCTAGATTATTTTCAATTCTTCTAATATAGGTTTGCTCTATATACCAACTATGCAGGGTTATAAGTATCGGCAAGTGCAATTGAACAAATACAGTGCTCTCCTCCTCCTCCTTGCTTCTTCTCTTCTTCCTTTCTTCTCTTCTATGATTTATTCTATTTTAAGCTCAACGCATTTGGCTAAAAAAAATTTTCTAGAATCCTTGGATTGGAGTAGCATTGAGCAATGGTCTTCTTTGCTTGAACACTTGCTAAATAAGTAAATTTGGTTAGACTTTGTAGCTGCAGAATTATGTGTTATGTGCTATGTGTTAATTGTTTTCTAGCATGATTTCCATGATTTACATTTTATTATAAGTATGCTTAAGTGGTTAAAAGTATGAAAGTGGCATTAGGAGTAAGATAAGATTTGTTGTTTTGAATGAGAAACCATGAAGTTGAATATTTTAGTATAGTTATTAAGTAATTTGGTAGTTTGAGTATCGATTTATGAAGTATTGATGTTAGTTGTGATTTATATTATGAATTACAAATTTGTTTAGATTTAGGTTGAAATCATGTATATATTCAAATTTTGTTATGACTAATAGAACTAACTAAATGGTATAGGACAAAATAAGTCCATTAATTTACAAGTTGACTGATTTTGACCTACTCATCCACTAGTTTATTAGAAGTTGGTAAGTGTTTTAGCATGGTGCCAATCTCCTAGATAGGCTTTTGATTGGTCTGCTTGTGGCACTAGTCGACCTATAACACTCTTATTTTTCCACTACTGAAAAATATCATTTAGAAAAGCTCGTGGAAGAAGAAAACTAATCAATACATAGAAAAATGGGTTGTTAGCATGCACCTAATATAGGATAACTGCTAGCCGCCCGCCCCATATTAGATATAAGGATGATAACCCAACTAACCAAAACCAATGTAGAGTGCACTAGAACATATTATGTAAATACCAAAAGAAAGTATGTTATATAAACAAAGGACCTTGACGGTTTGCAATATTCAAATACATTAGGAAAGTTAAGTTAGAGTATATGATCTCAAAATATAGATACGAAAGTTGTGTGTGGCCCTAAACTCTAGTCTGTCACATACCACTAAAATGTCTCTAGATTTTCACATTCTCAGTACCCATGCCCAACATGAGGTTTACCAACTATTGGTCATACCCAAAAACCTACACATATCATTTTGCTAGTGGGAACGAGCATGTGACCAAATAAACTAGTACATTAGTAGGCTTTATACTGAGTAACCCAAGTTACCTCCTTAATGGAGTTATCGGCACTCAAGATTCCAACATAATACAAAAGTCATACTAACATATTTCATGCATATTTTAAATAAATTCAATACATGCTCTATTATGGTCACATCAAGCATAGAAATTTCATACCATATATAACTCATCATACTTGACAACATAGGCTGCATCATAGATGATAATATACAAACTACAAAGTAGAATGTTCAACTCATAGTAAGGTTCATTCATTCAGATACATAATTTTACCACATGCCATTTCCACCTACCTAATTTATTAGGTCATTAATACATATATAGGCCATCATATCCTTTACCGTTCTTTCCTTTTTATTTTACCTTTCTCTTTAGTCACATTCTTATTCAAAAATCTCATCTAGCTACTCATTAAAATTATTATACAAATACTTATCCCAATTATTATCAAGGGATAGACTGTGCACCACCCCATGGTCTAATATATCATGGAAATCTATCAAAACCAAAGGCCATAACGTCTAGGCAGAAGCCAAGTAACCAAAATTGGAAATAAGTGTAGGCCAAAGCTAAGTAACAACCAATTAACCACCGAAGCCAAAACTACCTAAGCGACCAAACCTTTGAATATCAATACCCCATAGTACATCATGACTCTCTAAAGTATGTAGGGTGCTAAAATCTACTAGGATCCTGCCAAAAGGTAAAGCCTAAGGCACCAATAAATGGCCAAATGTAGGCTAACTTCTAGTAGCTAATCGAGGATCGGGTAATCTAGACACATACATAGCTCAATCATCTTTTACTTTAAGTGATTAGTATGTTATTCTTGAGGTTGCATGATCATATAAGGCCCATACAATATGCAAGCAAGGCACTCACATACTTATTCCATCTTAGCCATTGCTATTCCTCAATCGTGTATGGGATTTCCATTAATGCCAACTCAATATTCATCAAATCCCTTACATTAATTCATTTCAGACCAAATTCTAGATTGCATTACCTCTTTAAAGCCATCAAATACTTATTTAGGTTTATACATTAAGGCCCCTACAACACTCATTGAGTATGTCATAAATTATGATCAATTTAATCAATTTATTAGGTTTTCCATTCATGTTAATAGAGGTATGTCACTTGTTAAACAATCATATTGCATAAGGAGCCATGATCTCAATCCATATCCAAGTCAAAAAGTCAAAATCACATAATCCGACAGAACTAGTAGATTGCTGTTACCAACCATCCCATCAATTAGGCTAACCATTCAAACAGTTTGAGCTGACCAACAGATTGGTTTAGTTCAGCCAAACCTAAGGTTCCCTTAAACTAGTTAATTGGTTTGCCCAAACAAACTGAATGTTCTAGGACCAGTTGATCAATTATGCCAAACCAGTTAATAGGTTTAAGTAGAGAGCACACTTTGGTCACCACAGACCTACCGATTGATGGGCTGGTTCAACCACTCGATTGTTCTAAGAACTGGTCGATCTGTTTGCCCTCAAACAATGTAGAATAGGCATTTTTTTATGAAAATCATCCTCAAAGTTCCTACCACATCAAAACTAAAACATATCATGGAATCATACCAACACTTTTTTAGCTTATAAGTTGACATATGCTTCATAATTAATCAAATCAACCTAATTTTCCTAAAATCATACATTTTTCTCAAAATTCATAAGCTAATCAACATGAATCAATCTAAAACCAAATTCTCATGCCAACTTATAAATTAGGACTTTAAAGAATTCACCACAACACATGCTTAACTGAGTCACATTTCAAAAGTAAGAATGCCTTACTTGGTGTAAGCAAAACTCTTCCACAAATATGAAAACTCAACTTAAAAGAATATTAATTTCTAAAACTTATTAAAAACAAAGGTTATAGAATTTCAAGGAATAATTTGATAAATTAGAATTCAAACTAGGAGAAAAAAATCTTATCAAACCTAAGAGAGAAAGGAGAGAATTTGTGATGGTGACTTAACTTCCTCCCAAAACTATCCCTCCCTTGCTTAAAGATAAATAAGAAGTATCTAGAGAAAGGATACTAAGAGTTAAAAGGAATTGATATTGAGCTTGAATTAGAGAGAAAAGAACATAAGGTTATATAGAGATGGAATATTTTAGTGTTGAAATACAAGTGAATGGAAGAGGTGATTAGGGCTATTTATAGGCAAAAAATTAGTACAATAACATGCATGGTTAAGACCACATTAAAAAAAAATCCTAATTTATACTGTTCAAATTTGGGCTAAATGGGTAGATTGTATCAAAGATAGGTTAACCTCCCTTCTAGAGCTAAAATAGTGATTTCTAGAGAATGTAGGTCGAATTTGCCTAGAAACTATCAAACACAAGAGTGGAAATGAATTATTAGTGTAGAAATAATCTCATAACTAAGTAGAGATAGGTCTAAGTATTGAAGCAATGATTCCAAAGTGTGTAGAGGAAAGAGGTGGAAGAAGACAATACTGAAGTCACCCTCCCCCTTAATTATCCAAATCGACCCTAGAATCAATTCGAAGTAGAAGCTTGGGAAAAATGCATGATAATGATGACTAAGAATATTTATAGAACAACATGGAATGGGATTAGCGAAGTTCCATTTTGGTATTTCTAAAATGGAAGTTTATTCCATTTCTAAAACTTATTCAAATCCAAATTTCCCTTGAAATCAATCATAGCTGCAAATCAAAATCAACCATGATCAAATATTAACAAATACCATCAATTCTCATTCAAAAATTTACCAAAAAGATGGAGTATTACACAAGCTATTTAGCTATTTTATATTATTAACTTTTCAACTATTTTCCAAACCAATCCATGGGTTTTTAAACTAATCAATTGATTTACTTGAGATTTTTAGTGAATTTACTCTGGGTTGAATTCCTTAATTAACCTTTAAACTTCTTAAATTATGATTAAAATGGGAATAATTAACTTAATTATGGATGTATAATATGAGATTAAGTGTTAGCCTTAAATAAATCCTCAATTAAAATGGAAGATAACATAAAAGTTATGTTGGTTATATATATTGGGTAACTGCTTGTTTTATTTCACCATATTATACCAGTTATGATGGCTATTAATCTTGGATTAGCAAGTGGTTTTCATCCACCTTATTTTATGAGTTGTGTTCACTATTTGTCTGAGCTATGCTAGCTATTTATATTAGTTCAACTAATGATTTTAGTCTACCTTATTTTATGAGTTGTGTTCACTACTTGTCTTAGGTCAACTAGTGGTTTTAATCCACATTATTATATAAGTTCTGGTAGCTATCTATATTAGTATGAGAAAGGTTTTAGTCCACCTTTTTTTTTAAGTTGTTCTTTGTATCTATATTGGGTCAGTTGGTGGTTTTATTCTATATTATTTTGTGAGTTGTGATGGCTATCTATATTAGGCTAATTAGTTGTCTAGTATACCTTATTTATGAGTTGTGATGGCTATTTATATTAGGTCATCTGGTGGTGTTAGTCGACCTCTTTTAATTTTTTGAGTTGTGATAATTATCTACATTATAATAGTGTGTAATATTAGGGAATATGGTTATAGTATTTTATATGATTTAAGAATTATATTATGAGGTGTTCGAGTGTTTGTGGTAGAATTTTCTATGTATGGATGATTACCATTTCTATGGCATGCCATATATGATGTACGCTGCCTCTACAAGCAAGGCCTTCTTAACTCAATACATTAGTTTATTGATACTCCACTTATAGATAACTTATTGTAGGCAACAAAAAGGATTATATTGATTTGTATGCTAATGTGCAAGGCCAAGACTGACATTATTTAGGTTGGGACTTATAGTAGGAACTATCCGTTGGTTCCTTCAAGATATTTTTTTATTTAAGATATTTTTGACACTTTTCTCCCATTTTCCCTTTTGATTATATCTGTTGGGAGTTGATTTCAACAACTTATCTCATTATATTATTATTTCTTATGTTTTTCTCCACTTAATAACTTGCTTGTGAATTTTTGTGTGTTTCCATTAGCATAGGAAATGTACAAATACAAGACTCATATTAATAGGGGTTGTAATACCCCTAATTTTGCACTATAAAAAAAATTTCATTTAAGAAAAATATTGCATAAGCAGAAATACAAATCTAACCTGTGAAAAATGGTGTGATACTGCCGTGTCTAACATAGGGTAGGTGCCTCATCATCTACTTCGTGCTAGAGACAAAGCTAAGTATCCAATCAATAAAGACACAAGGAAAACAAGAGTGTACAAAATAAGGAAAATCATTCTTTAGAATCCAAGGCTACATAGGCCCAAATTAGTACAAGATACATATATAGAAAATGTTCAACATAAGTAAATACATTTCAACAGAATCCACCATGGTTGCTCAAGGACCACAGAAAAAGTCTTTGCAAAAGCCTACGCTCAACAACCCAACAATCCTCAGAGGAGGATGGATTGCTCAATGGTCATCCTCAAGAAACCTACGACCAACCTCCTACTCTTGGGATTGAGTAGGAGGTTGTATAACCAACCCCATAAGTATGCACACCTACTGAGTAAACAAATATACCTCCATCATGTGGATCCTGCTACAAGCATGACACACACAGTATACCCATGGTGCAACCAACCCATATGTGCATGCCACTTTCCTATTATGTCTTTTATATACAATCATATAGGTCCTACAAAATATAGGTGTATCCATTTAATCATGCATAGTCATAATTATGTCAGCATACCAGGGTATACAAACTTTTAACATGCATGCTATCTACTTATGAAACATGAATTATTTAGATTATCCATTTGACAATAGGTTGAGTAGAACATGCAAGGTTATGAGAAAATAGGATTACATGTACAACTTCTAACTATGGATGGATCAAGAGCATACTAATAATAGATCATGCAATAAATCATGGAAATATTCCAGAATATAGGTATGTACCACAGTAGACATTTGAGAGTAACATATGATTAACATCAAATTCCAAGTAGGTGAGCATGAAGTATACCACATATTCAAAGCTTAAACTAGGTGAAAGCTCTTAAGTATTCATAAAGCAAAGCGAATATTGTGTTAAATAAAATAATTATAATCATATGTCAAGAGCTAGTCAGTTACTTCCTCCTTAGAGCTCATTCTTGTCACTATTTTTACTTTAGGTAAACATAGAATTCCTCTACAAAATTCCTTGAGAAACAATGAGTATGTAGTTATTTTACCCCCATGTTTCTAAGCAATAGGTGAGATTATTCACCATAGTCACTCAATACCATGGAAGCCATCCAAATAGTGGACATAAAGTCATAGATAATGCTAAGGAAACCTATTGGATATAAGTCCAAGTTCCTACTAAAGTAACATGGACAAAAGTCTTGGCTCATGCCAAGGAAACTTGGTGGGCATAAGTTTGGATTCCTACCAAAGTAACCTAGAAAACAGTCTTGGCTCATGCCAAATAACAAACTTTTGGTGACCAGACCCTTTAGTATTGATACCCCCTAGTACATCATCAGTTTCTAGAGTAGAAAAGACATCAAAATGTACTAGGATCATGGAATCAAAAAGGATCCCACCTGAAGGCAAAGACCAAAGGCAAAAGTGCCTGAAGGCAGACTAACCTTCAATAGCTAATCAAGGATCAAATAATCCAGACCTTTCATAGTGCTCATTCTACTTTAAGTGGTTAGTTTATTGATTATTGAGAAAAGATAAAAAAATAATATAGTGTACCCATCAACTCCTAAGGTAACTCAGTTGACCTAACTAGCCATACCCTCAAGTGATGAACTAAAGCAATCAAACGATAACACATTAGAGAACATGCCATAATTTCCATAAGTTATAACATCAATTAGACACCTAAATTATCCAACCAAAACAAGCATTCACTCAACCAATATGCCCTTTGATCAATGGTCACATAAGATGATGAACATGTGAATGAGTGTATAATTAAATAAAAATATCCACAACTCCTACCATGCTACTAAACTCATCGAGGGAATATAAATATCATGTTAAAGAACATAGATCATGAGTTCATGCTCATAAAATTAAACACAACACCTTTTATTCTCAAACTCATTAGAATCACACTTAAGGGAAAAAAAGCCTAAAACATTTTTAAACTTCTAAAGAAAACATGATTAATGCCATATGATCATAATTCAAGGATTTAACTAGTACATGAATATCATAGAACATACCAAGATCATAAAGCCATAATTTACAACATAAACTCTTAATCATATAAAAGATAAGGACATCTTACATTCAAGTAAAAATATTTTAGCATAATAATAATATCTTCACTTTATGGTGTATACCAAGGCTCTTGATTTTTCTAAGAGAATCAAGAATCAATATAGTCAAAAAGAATGATGAGGAGGAGGTAAAATACAATCTAAGGGTAGATTTAATTTGCCAAGAGGAGAAAATACCATGAATCTTTGATCCTTTACTCAAGCTTAATCCTCCTTATTTTGAGAAAACAAAAGAGAATTAAAATGAAGATTAGGAGAAGGAAACCAAATGAGAAAATAAAGGAAATGGGGAAGCTTAGTCATGGTTATACAAAGAGAAAAATAAAGTGTGGAATTTGAAGAATAAGGTGTAACACTTAGAAAGATTAATTAAAGGAAGAGACATAAGAGGGAAATGTGTTGGGGAGAGATGAAATGAATGAGAATAGAGGGCTTCCAATCTTTATATGGCTAAGAAAATAGGAGAGGTAGAGAGTCAACTTGGGTGAAAGGATGGTGGAGTGTGAGGAGAAATGTGTAAGAATTTGGAATGGTGAAGTATGGGTTGGTGGAGTGAGGTTTTCTGACCAAGGAAGGCCTAAGCCACCTGAAAAAACCCCATAGGGTTTCCAAATGCAGCTTAAGTGTAGAGAAGAGAGGCGTGGAGAGAGAAAATGGAGTAAGTAGGAGAAAAGTATCAAAAGTGATTTTTAGGGGATTTATATTAAATAAAATGATTTAATAATTTAAATAACATAAAAATATTTCCCAAACACCTTAATGTTGTTAACAAAAATAGAACTGAGAATCATAACATTAGTTGACTGATTCCTTTGCTCAATCGACTAATGTGTGTAAGGCAAAGTGACTATTTTATAGAGGTGTATCCATCAATTGATACCAGTATATTAAAGGATGTGCATCGACTGAATCATTCTGTTAATCAACTAATGCCTCCAAAAATACCCAATTTACCTAATTTTCTAAGTGTGTTTCAAATACAAAGCCACTTATTTTAATATCAAAATAATTTTAAACATATTTTAAAGCATTTTAGGATGGTCTATAACAAAACACATCATACAGACACGAAAAAGATCTACAAGTGAAATATCATACACCAATGTTTGAGTCCATCAAAGAGACCACATCCCTTAAGCAATGACATCCTCACACAATAAGCCAAAATTAATAGCAACATCAGCCTTTGAGTTTAACACTTTATCCAATACACCAATTCTAATAGTTGTAATATATAAGGCATAACTAATTAACTCTCCATAGCGATCACATACAGGAGCCTCTATAAGCCTCAATGCTTTGCTTAAAGTAATGCCCACTTGCTCCACCTATTATCTAGATTCCTTTTCACTAAAAAAAACCTATACCATCTAGATCAAGAACAAATCTTCACCTTATCCAAAGCATCTAGCATACTCTCTTACTCTACCTTTACATCAAGAAGGAATTTAGAATCATAAAAGCTAATAGATCTAGATGTAACCAAGTGACAAAACACAGATTTGTCAACTGTGTGAATGACACTCCTATGTCTTAGTCGCATCATCCCAAGACTAGAAACATTTGAGTCATACACACTCAATGTCACACCAATTACACCCTCAGTAATCATGTCAAAAATCTCATACAATGTCCCCACCTACTCGCGTACAATAACCACAATAGTTGTAATACCTCAAATTTAAATAATTATAATTATATGTAATTAATTACATAAATAAGTTTATAATATTTTCTAGATTTAAGATTTTTTGGGTTATTCAGTAGTAATTGTAATATTATGGCTATACCACTTATAAAATACTATTTATATATGTAAACTTTTGAGTTATAATTTTAAGAACATTCTTATAAATTGTTATTTGGATCATAAAATAGGTTTAAATGTAAATTTACAAATTATGGTTTAATTTTATTTGTATTTGTTATTCCTTTTGAATTTTATTCATAAAATATATATCTAAGGCATACTAGACAAAAATCATATCATTTTTGTGTTAAAAATTCTTCAAATTTATATTTAGCTTTAAAATGAATAAAAAGAAGGATAATTTTTTTTTGTGATTTTAGGAATATTTTTGGTATTTATTTTTGTAATTACCTTGTAAGGTTATTAATTCACCATTAGATAAATATTTTATATATCAAAACTTGCATTAAATTAATGAAGAATTACACATGAGTTTATTATTTTAAGTGGTTTTCTTGAAATTTTCATAATTTTATTAATTTTATTCTCTTTAATGATATTTCCACCACTAAAAGTAATCCATAAATCGTAAAATTACTTTTCATGAACAAAATTACTTTTGTACACTTCTATGATCAAATTTTATATCAATTTGACCATTTTTTATGTATATAGGAGGGTGTAATCTTTAATTACATAGAATTAAGGTTCAAATGGAGTTTGGATAATATGATAAAGGCTTAGTGATGGTGAGTTAAGAGATTAAAGTTTCGAAGGTGATGTAATAAAGATGATGATGGCTCGAATATGGTAGAAGAGTGATGATAATGATTCGGTGATGATGGGTTAACAATGATGATGGTTCAAATGTTATTTACTAATTAGCATATGCATTCAATGATGGTATGATGCTAAAGTTAAGCTTCAAATGTTAGGGTTTAGATGAAAGTTAGAGTCGTGGTTTAGGGTCACAGTTAGGGTTTGATTCAAAAAGAATGAATAAGGTTGTGTTTGGTTGGTATGACATGATTAGGGTTTAGGGCTTCAGTTGTGTGTACCAAATTGGGGCTTTGATTAACCACGAATTAGAATAGGATTTTGATGTTAATTATGGTAGGAAAATATGGACTAAGAATAGTAGAAAAGATATGGATTAATCTCCAATTCACACTGACAAAGAAATTAAAACTTTCAAGCCAAACCGTTCACACATATTTGATTTGCTTGAGTTTGAACCCACACAGAATTCATTCAATGTTTATCTTCATCCATTCAATATGCTTGACTTTCATGCATATTATAACCTTTCTACCACTAGCTAAAGCATATTTCAAAAGACTCTAAGCTAAAAGATATTATGCTACCTTTATACTAACTTTATTCTCCTACTTTAATACTTAATTAATAAATTATTTAAATCATTTAATAATGCTCAAAAATCCTACCAATATACTCCCCATGCACGTGGTCATTCCCTCCTTTCATGCTATGCATGCCATGCACATGCACGTAAACACTTACTTGCTTGTTTGTTACGTTTCAAGCAATGTAACCATCTGTTGGTCTTTAAATTTGCATAAGATACTTTCTAAGTGAAGAATAATTGGTTCCATAATTATGAAAGTCAATTCTTGAGTGTTTTCTCCTACATCATTTTTCTTATTCATTTGACAAATATTTGAGCCAAAGTTACTTTCCTACACTTTCTACCTACTGTAGTTGTGTCCTTTTAGCTTTTCCTACATCCAACCTCCTTCACTTGCATTCCCCATGATTAAGTATGACCTTTCATGTGCACACCATCACTTCCCACACCCCTTGGAATATTTCTTTGTTTTCAAAACTTTATTCAACCTAAATACACTCCACTACCTTACACATTCAATTACCTTGTCCTTTATCATTCAAGTGTAGAATAAGCTACCTATCCCCCCTCTTGTGGCTGAACATTTTTGGTTTCTCCATCCCCTATTTATACCCCATTTGTCTTGATTTGTTTTAATTTAGCCTTTCTTTCATTTTCTCATCTTGGTTCCTCCCACCTCTCTTTTCATTTTGGTTATTTTGCTAAGTATTCTGAAGCTTTGTTGAGGCTATAACCGAGACCCCTCCTTCTCTCTATCTCCTTGATCTCTTGTTTTCACTTTTAAATTCCCTTCTATCTAGCCATTATTTATTTTTAAAGAAGTAAAGAATGTTATATTTTTAGTTAAACTATGAAATTGCCATCTTTTATCTCCTCATTTAGTGTCTTCATTTTTTAAAGGCGTTGAATTTTTATTTTTTTTTTGTGATTCTTTGTTTAATTTTTCTATGTGTTCTTGGAAATAGATAGCCCATATTCTCCTACTAAATATGTAAAAATTATGTAATAGCACATTTGGGGTTGCCTATGTTATGCTTAAATGTAACATATGCTTCCTTATAATCTCATGAAAAAAATGCATGCACCATGTATTATTATTAATTTCTCTAAGCTTGTCACTGTGTATTTTTTATGCAAGTGCATGTTAAATTTATATTGTTTAATATATGTATGATAGCATGCTAGAATATGGTTGTTGGAAATTTTCCATAATCTAAATTTTATATTAATGTATCTATTTTAATTTTAATTAATCGAATCATGAATTTTACTTAATTCTAAAAATAATTGGTGTTAAAATAAGAAATTATTGAGTAAATAATAATCTATAAGGATATTTTGGTAGTTTATGACTTAGTATACCAAAAATTATGGATAATAGGACTAGGATGACCTTAATGGATTCCTAGGTTGACCTTAATATTAGCTTTGATTTTGGTTTGGATCGTTGACCGTAAGATCAACTTAAATAATTAGAATTGGAATAATTGCGCATTATATGATACCTTATAATCACATTATTAAGACATTAATATGTAAAGTGGAAAACCTCGAGATTTGAGACTGGTTTCTCTTTAGGCTTTACTACCGTAGAGACAAGGCAGGAGCCCTTGATTTGGTTTGGTAGTTTATCAAATGCCTCGACATTTCAACTAAGCCCATAGTCTACTCTATAGGTGACCCACAAGCGTTATAGGGGGTATAGATACTTAAGGATTAGGTGTCCTGGGATAGGAGGATATTGTGTTTCCTTTTTACACCAATATAACTGATTACTTATATGTATATGGGTTATAAGTTGGGAGGATATTGTGTTTCTTTAGTGCGTCAGTATGACCAATGTACTTTATATGTCTCTGAGTTATTATTATATCTCCTTGTATAATTAAAAATGGGAATAATTATTATATAAGGATTTAAATGGATTGTCATTGTTTATTGGTTTGGTAGTTGCCTCCAAGTGCTACTTGATTTTGGTATGCTGGTTTGATAGTTACATCCATGTCTTGATTATGGTTTGGTGTTTTCTTTTTTGTGGAACACCATTGGTATAATTGGATTAATGAAATAGTCGTAATATGGTTAATTTTGATGTGATGAACATATGGCATATGGTATGATATGAGTTATGGTATGAATGTGACACTTAGCTATGGTATGTGTTATCTAATGTGTTATGCCATGATAGTTTGTGTTACCTTCTATGTTCTCTATATGTTATTTACATGCTTTGTCTTGTGTATTTGTTTACTTAGTACCATTGTACCTTTGGGTTACATTTTATGGTCCTTTTCCTATTCAATAAATAATATTTACCTTACAGGAGTGTTTTGAAGGTACAACTTGATGGATTTTCGTAAAGGTTGAGAGTTAGGACTATTTAGTGTCCATTCCAGCATCTTTTGATCTGGATATCCCTTAGACTCTTATGTCTAATTATATATTTCCTTCCTGTATCTATTGCAATTTTTTTTTCTAATCTTTTTCTATCAAAATAATTTAATATTTTAACAAAATCTTTCTCTAAATTATTATTTTTAAATTAAGCAGATAAATGTTTTAGCCTTAACACTTAGTGTAAGAAAAGTAGAAGAACCAGACTTATAGTAAGTGTGGCAGTAACGCCCTACATTTTTAATGGTTTAGCTTTCGCAATCAAGTTTTTTTAAAGAAATTTTCAAGTGAGAAAAATGGAGGTATTACAACAACCCCTTAAGTATCTTTTAATGTGGGATTCTCAATAACATGTCTATAGCCTTATTTATCTAAAGAACTGTAACACCCCAAAATTCACTACTTTTTTTTTAAGCGGAAGAATTTAAATTAAAACCTATGAATTCTGGGGATGTTACCGCCACACTTAGTACCAAACCGGTTCTCTCCGACCATTTCAATACCAAGTGCTAAGGCTAAAGAAAAGATTAACAATCAATTATAAATCAAGACAAACTAAACTCCAAATAAGCATTAAACGGTTGTAAAACAAAATCAAAGTATGCATAAAGAATTGTAATTCATTTCCAAAAGATAAATAAGCTTACAACTGATAAAAGGTTCATTTGAAATGCCCAATATAGGTAATGAATCAAAAAAAGGGTAAATCTGATACAAAAGAAATAACCGAAGGAAATAAAATAACAAGAAGAGAGAATACGACCACAACACTCTCGAACCTAAGCCAAAACATGCTCAACACACAGCTCCGACTAATGTCTAGCCCACTTGCACAAAGTCAGAAGGGCATACTACTCGTGGGAGTGAGCAGCACCCATGAAACGGGTGATCAGTACGCTACGTACTGAGTAAGGTAACCAAGCACTAAGGCCAACACATAACAGCACATAAATAATGTAGAATAATAATAGAGCATAAGACCAACATGATAATATAAATGTATATGACTATTCGGGTAAACGTATAAAGGCCCATATATAATCCGATTCAATTACTTAATTAATCTCTTATCATAAGTCAATTCACACCATGCTTTTTATCAAATCCACGCGAGTACAGGAACCCCACTATTATAGCCGGTGGACCGAAAACACATAGGATATCATGCCCTAACCACTATTATTCACAGGTGGACCGGTCTCCAAGATACCGCAGTACCTGTCCACTATTATTCACCGGTGGACCGGTCTGGCCCCTACTCGCATGGTGTTCCACTGTAAGTAATTAGTATCTTTCCCATATCTTGGCACAAATATGTTTGGTTTTGTTGAGCACGAAATACCCCACTATTATAGCCGGTGAACCGGAAACACACAAGTACAAAGCTTGACCACTATTATAGCTAGTGGACCGAAAACACATAGGGCCTCATGCCCTAACCACTATGATTGGCCGGTGGATCGGTATGGGCCTGGCTCAACAATCTTTCACTTTAAGTGATTAATGTCTTAAGTATCTTATTTAAAAGCTTTCACCCTAGACATGCATGAAACATTCCCTTTACAGTTCACACATCAGAAATCATAAAATTCCACAATAATAATTACACTTTAATCACCAAATACACATGATAACACAAAAACTCTAAGCAACCACAACAAACCCTAATTGTCCACACAAACCCTAGCTCGGTCTCCTATGCATCCTTATATTGCTTCACGTACTATTTTTCATCCAAAGTGTTTAAACATCCAAACAACACTTACATTACCTTCCTCACATCCCAATTCAACTTTTCATACGTAAATTTCACTCCCATGCAAACTTTATACATCCCATGCAACCTTTCAAATTTTTCATGCCAAACCCTAAGTTCATATGTACGAAACCCTAAATTCTTTCATGCAAACCCCAAGATTCCGTCACACAAAACCCTAAATTCAATCCACACAAAACCAAAGATTCATCCATACCAAACCCTAGATTCAAACCATATAAAACATAAAGATTTATCCATACCAAACCCTAATTTCAAACCATAAAGATTCATCCATACCAACCCTGCATTTAATCCTTACAAAACTAAAGATTCATCCTTACCAAACCCTAAATTCAAACAATATAAAACCAGAGATTCATCCATACAAAACCCTACATTCAAACCATATAAAACCCAAAGATTCATCCATACAAAACCCTAAATTCAGTTCATACCAACCCAAAGATTCATCCATACCAAACCCTAAATTCAAACCATATAAAACCAACGATTCATCCACACAAAACCATACATTAGATCCTGTCATACAAAACCATAGATTAGATTCTTCCATACAAAAACCATAAATTAGATTCTCCTATATAATACTATAAATTAGATTCTCCCATACAAAACCATAAATTAGATTCTCCCATATAATACCCTAAATTAGATTCTCCCATACAAAACCATAAATTAGTTTCTCCTAAGCAAAACCATAAATTGGATTCTCCCATATAACACCATAAATTAGATTCTTCCATACAAAACCATAAATTATATTCTCCCATATAAAACCATAAATTATATACTCCCACACGAAACCCTAAATTTTCCATTTTATTCTTCCACTCATGAATCATTAAAATACTTAGGTCAACTCCCATCCCTTAGTCAACTTTTTTTCCCCATTCTCCTTTTTCATCCTTTCTCCCACACAAACCACATCAACATCCTCACATGCATGTCCTATAGGGTGACAAACAAATCACCACATATACATAATACACATGCCATGAAAATACATGAAAACATACTTCAACTCCACATCATACCATATATGACATAATTAATAATGATAAACATATGATACATAGCATGCGAAGCACCTAATGCATATAAGTACACAAAAGGCCTTAGCACCCCTTACCTAAAACGACACCGGTATTAGAGCACGCTCTTACGCCTCCTTAGGGCTTTGACTAGTCTCACCTATTATGAGGGAAAACCTAGAATTAGATTTCCTCCTACCAAAAATAATATTAGTTACTAACTTATTATAAGACTAGGTTTTTAACTAAATAATAATATATTAATCAACTAACATTAACTAATTACTAACTTTGCTCTAGATATAGAAATAATAGAAATATTATAAAATTTGATAATATAAGGTTGAAAACTTTACCCTAATAATAATAAGACATGATATTTATAATACTACTAATAAAATTTAAAATAAGCACAATAGGGTTTCAACCCTATATAGAATAATAATAATATTAACATTGAAAGTAGTAGTAGTAGTAGTAGTAGTAGTAGTAGTAGTAGTAATAATAATAAGAACAACAACAACAATAATAACATTATCAACAACACTAATGGTAAAATAGTTCTATTAATAATAATGGAATAAGAATAATAGAAATTTGAAATAGGAAATAATAATAATAATAATAATTATTATTATTATTATTATTATTATTATTATTATTATACTTATAAAATATTAATATTAATAGTAGTAATAATAGAAATAATAAGGGTAATAGAGCTAAAATCGAATTAAAAATTACAATAGGGCTTCAGCCCTCAACAGAAATAAAAATAAAAACATTAATACTAATAATAATAATAATAATACATATTAATAATGGAAATAATAACAATAATAATAATAGTATTTATATTCAAATAAATGAAATAAAATAAATTAAGGCTTATAGAAATAGGGAGAAAGGTTTAGAGGGTCTAGGGTTCAACTTTAGGCTGGTGGGGATAGGCGGCACCGGCGGCGGTGCATGGAGGCGGTGGCAGTGGCCGGAAAAAGAGAAGAAAAGGGGAAAAGTTGAGGGCTGGGAACAAAATAGGGAGGATGAAGGTGGGATTCAGGGTGTTTTGAGTTTCCCAGAAGGGGAGGGACAGAATAAGGGTGGTGGCGCAGACAAAAGTGGCGGCTCACAATGGCAGTGATGGTGGCCGAATGGGGAAGAAGGAGAGAAAGAGAGGAGGAGAGGGAGGGAGAGGAAAAGAAAAGTAGGGGAGGGTCTGCAGCACAATTTGGGAGGTGAAACGAGTGGCGGAAGCGGTGTAATAGGTGGCTAAGGGAGGTTTAAAGGGTGGCGGAGATGAAAGGAAGGGTTGGTTGGGAAGGCTAATTCGCACAGTTGGGGTGGCTTGTGTAAGAAGAATCGAGGGATATGGGACATTTGGTTAGCTAGAAGGCGGTTCAAGGAAGATTTTGGTAGGCGGAGTTGGTGGCGACATTGGCCAAAGGGAGTCAAAACGGGGCAAGGTTAATTTGCAAGAAAAGGGGGGAATCGCAAGAGAAATGGGAGAAGTGGTTTGGGTCAATGGGTTGCCGAAACAAATAGGAAGAGAAAGGAAGGAAAAGTCCATTCAAAGGAGCGAGATTGGCAGCGGGAGCTTCGGATGGGCGGCAGCAATGTTGCAGGTGCTCGACGTCGACGGGGGAAGGAAGGAAGGAATAAGAAGAAAGAAAAAGGCGACTGGACCGGGTGGTTCGGGGAAAGAAAGAAAAGAAGAGGGAGACGAGCGAACCGAGCGGTTGGGCACGATGAGGGGGGAATTAAATGAAACGTGGTGTCTTGGGAGAAAAAGAAGCAAGACACAACACTTAGGGGGAAAGAAAGGAAAAGAATGGCACAACAGACTGGGTCATTGAAGGGAGAAAAAAAGAAGAGAAGAATGGGCCGCAGAACGCATGCCTAGTTGGGAGAAAAAGAAGAAAAGAAAAGGAGAAGAAGGAAAGAAAGAAAAAGGAAAGAAAAAGAAAGGATGAAGGAAAAAGAAAAGGAAGAAGGAGAAAAAAAATTGGGTTAGGTTAATTAAATTAATTAAAATATTTGGATATTTAGAAATAATAATATTTAAATAAAATAATATTTAAATTCCTTTTTAGGCTAATTTAGGATTTTTAAAAGATTTTCCATAAATTTTATTTTAATTAGCAAAACACCTTAATTTTATCCAATTAAATTATTTATAAAATAAATGTTAATTTGAAACTATTTTCTCCTTCTTATTGTAAATAAAATAATTTATTTAATTAATTTTCAAAATAAAATCCTTAATTAGTTAAAATACCCAAATTTTTCCTAATTAAAATACTTATAAATTTCTTCTTGATTTGTCCTAATTAATTTTCTTTTATTTTAATAAAAATAATTAATTTAATTAATTTTCATAATAAAACCTCATTTAAATATAATTATTAAAATTATAAATTTTCAGGGCATTTCAAGAACACAACAAAATCAAGATATTGGTCATCTCAAGAACATGACAAACAACAGAAATTATCTAGATCATATTATCATGAATCCTCATCCTCACATTCCCAAACTTAGCAACTCTATATGAAGAAATATTTCCCAAGACAACCACTATACTTAAAATAGCTTCATATACTTAGAACCAACTTCTATAAAGATAAACATGGTAGGAGCATCCTAAATCCATAATCCAATTATAATTCAATATAGTCCATCCATACATGTCAATCAGTACATAACTATCACCATCACCTTTAGCTATGGAAACCTTACCCTCATTAGATACACCATCAGTAGTATCTATTGGATTCTTATAAGAGTCATCTTTCTTAATATGGAATTTCCTATAACAATCGCAGACAATTATTTTGAAGCTATCTTTCCTAGATCCAAACATATTCTTGTTACCAAACCCCCTAGCTATAAGCCATTCACCATGTGAGTCTCTTAGACTTCCTATATTCAATAAATTCTCAATTAATTCATACTATAGAAAGGTGTTCTTGATATAAGCAAGGACTAATTCATCATTCCCATATAATATAGTCTCACAGAAATGTTTATAATTAGTAAGAAAAGAATAGGGGAATATAATCACAAGATCCTCAGCATCCAATTTGGCATCTATATTACATAGACACATAACTACATAATTAAATCCATTAAGATGAGATTTCCAAGATACTCCATCACCTAATTTTAGATTGTGCAGTTGACTCTTCAACAACTAATGATTCATCATAGATCTTGTTGTGTATAAAGGATCAAGCCTCGACCATAGGGTAAACATATTCATTTCCTTAAACCCATCTCATAAGACATCATTAGACATACACAAGTGTATGGTAGACAGGGCCTTTCGAATTGATATCCCTAAGCTCCTCACCAAAAATCTTCTTAGGTATATTTGCTTTCCTGGATAATGCCTTCACCACCTCATTTTGTATAAATATTACCTTTATCTTCAATTACCATAAGCCAATGTTACAAGAGCAATACTATATCTCAATCTAAAATCTTGTAAATGCCATCCCGAATTACATCAATCACACACCTAAATTTGTGATACCAATTGTAGGGAAACATTATGGATCCAAATGCCCATGACCTAATCTAGCATGAAATCGAAAAATTCCAATAATGAATTTTAAAGAAAAATCAAAACACAATACAAAATGGGAAAGCTATGATGATGTTTATTACTTATAGGTCCTGGGTGTTCACATCCATAGATTTTCACTACATAATTTCTTTTAACCAAAAATCATACCAAACATGCTAAGATTTAAACAAGTTAATCATAAGAAATCATCTATAGTCTAAGATCTGCAATATGGTATCATCAATTTAATAGAAATCAAAAAGATAGTCAAAAATCCAAAAATGATAAAACAAAATCACAACCAACCAATCATGGCAAAAATCTATCAATAAAACACAATTAATCATTTTAAACAACAAATATTCTACATGCGTATATCAAAGAAGTTGTTACATAAGCTTAAACTTCTAATTAACAAGAGAAAAGAGAGAATCAAAAGCTAAACAAAAGATCTTCCAAAATTCTCCTTGAAACCTAGAATAAATCAAGAAAATATACAAAAAACAATAACATAAAACTAAATTAAATAAGGTAGAATCAAAGAGGAAAGGAATATGTACTTGTCTTCAAATTTTGGAAGGAAAAAAAGACTCAAAAATGGAAGGAAAAAGAAATATTTAGCCATGAAAATGGAGAAGAGATAAGTGATGAAACAAAGGGAAAGAAGAAGAGAAGAAACGGAATAAAAGTGGAAGACTTTTAGTGGTGTTATGGTGTGGCATAAGGTGACACAAGGTAGTGGCCATGGAGGGGTGTGGTATGTCAAAAAAGAGAGAGAAAAAAGAGAGTTTGGAGGTGGAAGTTGAAGTGTAGGAAAAAGATTAGATTAAAGGGATTAAGTTAGAAGATATTTAGTTTTCTTAACTAAGTGCACAAAGGGTATATAAGCAAACGCACACAATAGGATAACTTGGTGTGAGGAGGTGAGTTTCAATATCCATTAGCTGATTATGGCCATTGATTTAGCTAAGATTGACAAATGGAATGCTAAGATGAAGTTTTATAAAGGTGAGAGGAAGGTTGAAGATGAAAATTTAAATTTGATGACATATATGTGCCTAAACATATCTACCAAAATCTTAAAATTCTAGAAATAACTACACACTAATTTGGAATTATTTTAAGCTTAATAACACTAACACATAATGATCTTCAAAGTTTCATAAATTTTGGATAGCTAAAAAGGTTATTTTGAAGCTTAAAACACTAATATAGAGCTAACCGAAAAATGGATGCTTTTTTTCGATAAAGAGTGTCGATCATATATATTTATAGTTTAAGAAACTCAGTTAAAACCAAGGACTTCAAAATAAAAATGATTGCAATAATCTCTATGGAGTGTGATAGTTTAAAGTTACTTAGAAGATCACACGGTAATAGATTCGTGAGAAATGATTAAAAAATGAAAACAAAAAGCTTTAAAAATACGCTGAAGATTTGGATTTTTAATTTGATAAATGTAATAAAATATCAAAAATAAGTTAAACTTTATTTTTAAATATAGAAGATCCTAAACATGTTAGGGTTTTTTAAAATGAGGTATTACAGAACCTCTCCATCATTCTCCACAAAACCCATTATGCTCCATCCATTTCATAATATAGTGTATATAGCATACATATTAATAAAATTTAAAGGTTGAAATAAATGATACACAAATTGGTGAAAATTTCAGCATTGAAACTTAAATAACTTAATTGTTGAGACTTGAGATTATTTAATGAAGTAGGGGAGAGTAAATTAGGAGGTACACCAACACTTTTTTTGGTGGAATGTGTGTGTGTGTGTGTGTTTGTTTTCCTGTAAAATAAAGAGAATATGAAAAATGGCATTAATAATCTTTGATTTTATTGAGTCCTAGACTTTATGCATGGAGGTCGAGTTACGGCATCACTCCTTTCATTTTTTATGGTTTTATTCAATACAATGTCTCATTAATTACTACTAGTGCCCCAACAATAATCTGTCTGCCTTTTTTTGTTTAGTACAAATGTCTACCTTTTGTGTTTGAAAGGTTACGGAAAAAAAATTTTTTGTACATTCAACGATTATTTAACTTTTTCACGAATAATGTATCACTTCAAGTACATTATATATACTATGCGAAAGAAATAAGTAGTAAATAAAAACAACATATGCCCTGTAGAATTGTATATAGATAACAAATTTCAATAATCATAAACGTATACGCCGTGGTGTGGGTGATCTTTAGAAATTTCCCACGGCACTCTCCCCCGCCGCTAAGTGGATGCAATGTTTGCGGGTCCTCCTGTCTCGAAAACATAGGCTCCTAAGTACATCACGAATAAAAGCATTAATCAGTTGAGGGTGAAATTTCGGTGCAGTGGTGATGGTCGGAGTATACTTATTAAGGCTTAGCTCTGAGAGAGAGAGAGAGAAGTAGGAACAATAACAGCAGGCTAGCTAGGCGCCAACTAAACTTTCTAAATGTGCCACTAGCCACCCTCTCTATCGAGAATCGATCAACTAAAAAAAAAAAAAAAAAACTGTAACTCTAATAACGGCTATAACAGAGACCGGTGACTCACCTAAAGTAGGCATCAGAAAGGAAAGCACGGCCGTAGCAGCAATCTTCAACGGCACACCAACTTTTATCATGTCCCTAATCTCAACATGCCCCGTCGTAAACCCGATAATATTAGAAGGCGTGCCGGTGGGGAGCAAGAAGGCGAGCTGTGCGCCGATGGCTCCGGGAACCATAAGCAGTAAAGGATGAACGCGCATCAACATTGCCGACTGTATTAACAGAGGAACGAGCAGCGTCGTCGTGGCGTTATTTGAGGTAAATTCGGTGATCGTCCCGCTTAAAAGGCAGACCACAGGTGCTACGGCTAAGTACGGTGCTTCTTCGAGAAAGCCTAAGGATTTTGAGAGGACATCGGCGAGGCCGCTTGATCGGACGCCTTCGGCTATGGCGAAACCGGCTCCTAAGAGAAGGATGATGCCCCATGGAATTTTATTGCATTTGTTCCAGTCCATTAGTTTTTCTCCTTCCCGTTTCTTGTTTGGGATTATGAATAGAAATGTCGCCATGACCACCTGGTACGTAGTCATTAACAGAGAATATATACAATTAGGGAAGGTATATATGTATTTAATTTTCTCGAGCTGGCATAAATCGGCTTTTATATATACCTACTTTAATTACTTACCCTAATAACCGTGTTAATATAAAATTTAAGTAATGAAGGTTAAAATTTTAAATTCTCTATTTGTATTCGCTAATGCCAATTATTTAACTTATATATACTTCTTCCCTACACGAACGAATATCATTTTAGATATTATTTTTTATATTTTTATATATTTTATTTTATCATGAGAAGATAACTTTGAAATATTGAGTATTATATAATGCTCTTCTTAAAAAGTATAGAAGGTCTAAAAGTCTTTAGACGGAACAGGATATCTATTAAAAAAAAATAGTGTTGGTTGGGTATAGCAGAAAAATTATTTTTATATTTTATATAATTTATTTAAAATTAAAAAAAATTAGACAATTATTTATTTTGAATAGATATTAATTTGATCCAAAATAAATATTATTATTATTATTATTATTTTAATATAAAAAATATAAAATAACATACTATTTTATCCATCTGTTGCTCCCGTACTAAAAAAATGAAGGAGGAAAAAATAATCTCGTTCTAAGTAAATAATAGTATTAAAAGAAAAAAGTACATACGCTAGCCGTGCCGTCTCCCGCCCTGCCGTTGAATATAGCTCCCCATCCAGGAATATCCTCTGTTATGGTCCTTGTCATCCACAGTACTATCAACATCTTTAATTAAGGACGTATGTAATGTCAGTTTGTGCATCAATGATTAGTTCAAATATAAACACATTTTTATCACTCGTACAAAAATAATTTAAAACCTCGCAGTGACTTTTCTCCTCAAGTTGTCTTTTGCCTTTTATTTTTTTTTATGTAATTAAATAAATACGTCACGCGTGTATCCTCAGAAGATAGACGATCATTGAAGGATGAAGCGTTTGAAAGTAGACTCTAATGAAATCAAATACTGGGCCAAATATCAAACAACCGCAGATTCCATCCCCTACTGTAGACAACCTAAGAGCTCCTTCTTTCTGACATGGAACCAACGACGTGTCCCATCTTTTACTATAATTTGTAATTAAACAAATTTTGTCAATAATAAAATGAGATTAAGTATATGTCTATATTCTAAAATAATACTCCTCACCGTTTATTTCGAAGGTAAAGATTGATGATTAATTTATGTCAAGATATAATTATTATCTTCGTATAGAAAAATATTTTTATAATATTACTTTTTATATGTTTTACTAATATATAATAAAAAATATTAACTGTCAAATATTATTCTTAAAATATGCTAAGGCTGGAATAATAATATACGTTATTTCATATTAATTTTTTTCAATACTCATTTGATCACATAAACTAGTACCATTTGGTAGATAAAGGAAGCGGCACCGGCACCTACCGCGAAAATAGATAGCGTCATATTTTCTGCAAAACTCATTGGACCTGTAAATTAAACACAATGATTCAATACGTAAGCTAGCTAGGCTCATGCACATTAGTCCATACAATATCCCAGGCCGTGCTTATCCACACATACACCTTATGAGATTTGATTAGCAATTATGCCGTCATCATCGTCATCATCGTCATCATCATATTTATATTTGACTAGATTTGTTGGATGGAGCGACAAGTAATTAAAGGATATATATATAAATAAATATTAGTAATAACTAGGAAAAAGAAAAGTAGTACCTAATAATTCAAGTTCCCTCCTGAGATGGGTCTTGTCCAGATAAGTATCGAGCACACGTCCCAATCCCCTAGCACAATAGAACAAACAAAGTATGCCCCAAAGGGCAATGAAAATCAACAAAGCCAAAGGAAACCCAAAGAAAAACCAGGTGTTATAACTTATAGGCCCCTCTTCTGGAAAATAGCCCTTCCACATGCCCACCAGTATCAAGTTGACGCCTGTCCCCGTCAACGTTGACATCCCACCGATCGTCGCCGAGTATATCACTCCTAACACCACCGCCTTACAGAACTTGTTTACGTCATCATTTCCGCTCCCGTTAGGTAGCCGCTGGAGGATCCCGGTGGCGACGGGCATCATCATGACCGTGGCCGCCACGTTATGCATCCACATGCTGACGAAAGCCGTGGTGGCGCATAGCCCGAGCAAGAGCACCGGTGGGTTCAATGGGTCCCCGCAGAAAAGTAAGGTGATCTGCTATCAATCAATCAAATGGGCTCTTCGTTAGCCTGAGGAGACGCTGTTATGAACTTCAGTGGGCATTGCCATAAAGTATATATACACCATAAAAATTGTGCTCCTTCGTTGATGATCATGATACCAGGTGCTATTTTTGATTTATTTATTTAAATTGAGCTTTCATTCCTCGATTCTCGTGTGTGTCTATATATATCTAATAATAATAATTCGTACCATTAGTAAACGTAGTATATTGTAAAAAATAAAAAATAAAATAAAGGTAACATCCAGTATGAATTCCCAAATTACAATATACATAATTCATCTACGTAGACGGACCGTTTCTGGAAGAATTACAAATATTAAAGATTTGGAGGGGGGTGTTTCATCATGGGCCTCTACTATAATTCTATTAGTGCACGTTTTGCTCTATAATTCGATGGCTTCGACCAACTAATATTTCACCGATATAATATTTATTGTAGAAGAACAAAGGCTATAAATTTGTTCCAAAATAATAACTTAGAAAATATAATAATCGTAGTTTGAGAAACAAATGATGATTATAGTATTGTTATTATCAGTTTCAAAATTAATGTAATATACCAAATGAGATCATTTTCTCAAAATGAGAAATAATTATTGCATGTAAAAATGATCATTAGAAAAAAAAATCAGCACTTAGAATACAACACTATTATTTATTTTGAAACAATTAATTTTTGAACAGCAATTTGGCATAATAAGTAGTATTTGTCTGATGAAATATTATTGAGTCATTATCATAAGCAATTTTGAATTATTTGAAACATTGTTTTTCTATTGCAAATATTTATTAACCAATGATAATTATCTGGAAATGAAATATAATGAGTAATATTTTATTAAATGAACTTTGAATATTCTTTCAGAATAATAATAAATTATTAAAAGATATTTAGTATTTTGAATCTAGATATAAACAATGGGTCACTAATATATTACATTAGTTATCTTATTAGGTTTTTTGATTAATTGTTGAAAATAAATATATATTTTTTATGAGGTACTTCCAAATAGTTTTTGAACTATACATGTTTTATGAAATTAGCAAAGACCTTCAATCTTTTTTATTATAAAAAAAAAACATGCCAAATTATTTTACTATAGATATTTTATTAATGACACAACATGGTCATGATGCAGAGTGTTAATAATATTAAACCACCAAACTAATTACTCTTCAATACATCAACAAAAAATTAATAAAAACAACTTTAATTTCTAGCTATAAGGGATATGATGCTATGAGATAATGAGTTATTAACTCTTTTAATTATATATATATACAAAACGAAAGAATGCATAGAGACGTCGAACGAGCAATCATCGGACTCTTGATATGTTCAAGATAATGAAATCATGCGTGGGGAGAGACGTTGAACGAGCAATCATCGGATATATTTAAAGAAAAATATTAAAAAAATAGTCATGTCAAGACATATATCTATCTCGGGCAGCCAGGTTACACTCCTTACGTGTATGAATTCCTAAACCTACCTCAATAATGTGTCCACGTGCATGCATTCTCAAACCAATATTATTTTGAAAGGAAAATAAAAGAAAAAGAAAAAAAATTTCATAACTCAGATTTCAGCAGCAAAACCAAAAATAACATGTATACCTGAAAATCTAGTAAGGCAAATATATAAAATAAATAAATTATATAAAAAAATATTAAGTGCCGCATAATTAATAGAGTGTTTGGAAATATATATTTTTAACAATTTAAAAGGGCAGAAAATGGAAACCTAACGACACTTCATTAATAAATATGCACATATTCATTTGAAGGAAAAATTAAGAGCGCCGACTTATAATACCTTCAAAGCTAACCTCTTATGAATGTTGTAGTGTTCTACGGCGAGGGCAAGTATAAAGCTCCCAAGCACCAGAGCAATAACATCATTCATATAAGACTGAGCCACACGATCCGACGAAGCGATTCCAAATAACGGAAATAGAAACAGCGGCGACATGGAAGTCACCGGCATTGGGACAGCTTCGGTCAGCCACCAAGCAAAAATCCAAGCGAGGACAGCAAGCATATTGCGGCTGCTCGTGGAGGCTCCGTCAAATTTCACGCACAAACAGATCAAAGAACATAAGAACGGACCTAACAATACGGAGATCGTGTTTCGCGCGAGAATAGCGGACCTGATGATTGAGAAAAGGGATCGTGTTGGTTGGAGTGAACTTGTTTCTTCAATATTTGTGCGACGAAGCAGGAGGGGAGATTTTGGATTGGTGTCGTGAGTGGAGTTAAATCGGATAGAGTTGCTCATAATTTTAATTAATTGTTGGGGATGAAGACTTGGCGACGGAAAGTTATGGGAGAAATAGGAGAATTAGAAGGGAAAAGGAAAAAGGATTTTTGAGTTTGTTTGGTTGTGGGGAAGGGGAATATCGAGTTAGAGGGCGAATTTTGCTTTCCCATGTACGTAACTTTGGACTATCTTAATCAATGAATCACCTGTAAAATGGAACTAATGGACGATAGATATATGATACTTTTTTATTCTTTGTGGATAACAAATATATGGTACTTGGCCACGTCTATCCGGTAGACATGATCATTGAGTGATATTGGACCGGGCGGTGGCCGATCTAGGTTGGATCGAAAATGGATTGGGTCGGGTTATAGATCGATCTAATTATTTATTAGTAGACTTAATTGGGTCTAAATTAATATTGGATCGGTTCGGATCAGTCTATCAACCTTGATTTTTTTTATATTTTATATTTATTTTTTATTTTTAATATCTTTTAAAAGTGTAAATATATATAATTAAAAGAACTATATATATTAATTATAATATTACCTTAAGCAAATATTCAGCAAACAAATTGTTGACATCTTACTTAATTAAATTTTTACTTCTAAATAATATATTATAATAGAAGTAGTTTTTATAGAGTAGATAATATCTATAAAGTCAATATTTATATTTATTATCATTTTTCATATATAAACACTTTATAATTAAGATGAATTCCAAGTTAATCTATTTTTCAACACTTTACTTGTATTTCAAGAAGAAAAAAAGTAAGCATTGTTTTTTTGTATTCTTATTTATCACAACTTTGTCATTATTAATATTGCCTAAAATGGCTACTTTTAAAACTATCATTTTCAATGTAACTTTTAAATATCAGTCATCAAAAGGAGAATTAGTAGTGTCAAATGAAGGTTATTATATTTTTGTTAAAAGATATGTTAATAATAAATTAAAGAATGATCAGGTTGATAAAAATTCACTGACACCTCCTATATATAATTTGATCAAAAAAAAAATCAAGTCATACCTATGATTGGATCAAATTTTACTGAAATTTTGACTAAACCTAATTATAAGGACCGGACAAGTATATCTACCTTCCTCTAAATTTTTTTTATTTTATTTTTTATAATTTAATGAATTACACATTTTATTTTAATTTAATCTTTTGTTTTAGTTAACATTATCGTGACAATAACCTTTTTAAAAAAAATTAATATGTTAATGACATATAGTTTATTTAAATCTATATCAAAAGTAGTTATACAAGATAATTATTTATTTTGAAAACTTTTTAATCTAATTTTTTAAAATAAATAATTATGTCAAATAACCATTTTTAATAAATAATTTTAAATATGAGTTTAATTATCATATAATTAGTTGAACTTATCAAAAAAATTTTTTTTTAAAAATCATTACGCAACACGAAAGCTGCTTGAGATAGAACCTGAAAAACAACCCCTACGCTGTTACGCAAGCCGTCATTTCAAATATCGACACAAAATCTCCCGTCCGACGCTGATAAGACTAGAGGTGGCAATCGGGTCGGGCGGGTCGGGTTCGGGTCGGGTCATAGCGGGTCGGGTCATTTGACTGTTGCGGGTCGGGTGCGGGTCGGGTCGGGTCATTAACGGGTCGGGTCATTTCGGGTCATTTAATTTGTCGAGTCGGGTGCGGGTCGGGTCGGGTCATTAGGATCAATTTGTCGGGTCGGGTCGGTTTGCTGGTCGGGTTATTTCGGTTGCGGGTCATTTCGGGTCAATTTGTGGGGGTCGGGTCGGGTCATTTCGGGTCAATTTATCGGGTCGGGTCATTTCGGGTAAATTTGTCGGGTCGGGTTGGGTCCAGCAGTTCGGGTTAAGAAAACTCGGATTCGGATAATTTCAGGTTAACTTGACTGGTAGGGTCGGGTTGGTTTCGGGTCATTTTCTAGTTCACGTGAGTAGGTGACTTCGACCCGTTCACGTCATTTCATGTAATATGACGGGTTAGTTATGTCTGAGTTGTTTCGAGTTAAGTTGATGGATGGGGTCATTTCATACAATTTGACGGGTTGGATTCAATTAGTTACGGGTTAACTTAATGGGTCGGGTCGGGTCGGGTCGGGTTGAGTCGAGTTTTGACGGGTTTACTCATATTAGAGTCTAAGTAATTATCATTTCATAAATCATAAATATTAGAGACAGACAATCATAAGATTAATATTGCAAATAAAAGAATTAAAAATATTAAATGCGCTTTATTTTCACAAATAAATAGTAAAGATATTTATAAATTTTAATAATAAAAAATATTGCGCTTTGAATCAAACAAAGATATTTATCATTAATTATAATTTATTTGATAACTTAAAATATTTAATTACTTAAAAAAAGATAATTTTATAAAATAAAGATGATCAAAACAAGACTATACAATGTATAATTATCATTTATTACATTGTATATATCAGATACAATAATAAGATTACTAGTAAAGATAAATAAAATAAGAATGTTATATGTGTTTTATTTTTACAAAGGTAAATAATAAAGATATTTATAAGTTTTAACAATATTATATTCGATTGCTTAAAATATTTATAAATTTTAAAAGTAAAAATATTAGATGTTTATCATATATTATATTTAATTAATTACTTAAAATATTTGATTACTTAAAAAAATATAATTTTATAAAATAAAGGTAAGCATAACAAGAACAAACAATGTATAATTATCATTTATTACATTGTAAATATTAGATACAATCATAAGATTACTAGTAAAGATAAATGAAATAAGAATATTATATGTGTTTTATTTTTACAAAGGTAAATAATAAAGATATTTATAAGTTTTAATAGTATTATATCTGATTGCTTTAACCATTTATAAATTGTACAAGTAAAAATACTAGATGTTTATCATATATTATATTTAATTGATTACTTAAAATATTTGATTATATTTATTAATTATTCATTATTATATATAAATTCATATAAATTAAAAATTAAATAATGTAAAATATAAATAATTAATATTATAATTAATAAAAATAATTGGATATTGTAAATTTAAAATTGATGAACGTAGAATACTAAATTATATTTAAATTAAATTAATAATATTAAAAGAAAAAATATAACTAAAACTTTAAAGTTAGGGTTGTAATGTGAGATACCCTTGATACGGGGTATATTATTATTTGTTGGATTTTGTGGGTGATAAGTGATAACTAATAAAGGACACTATTATGTTCTTCTATTAAGAGTTTCTTCAAATAGGTGGATTAGTGGATGTAACGGAACACGTTTTGAAAATTATTTTATAGGTTTACAACTGGATGTTTGTCTTTTTTATTTTATTTATTTATTTATTAATAATATATCTTATTAGGATATCATTAATAAATAAGAATGTCTAGGGTAAAATTATGAAAAATAAGTACAATTTATAAAATACTATATTTTTAAAAGCTTTAAATGAATAATAAAATATGTGTAATTTATTATTATAATAATATATTTTGATGTCTGATCAGGTTAATGTTGGGTCAGATCGGGTGATTGTCGGGTCGGATCAAAGCGGGTTGTGTTGATACCAAGTCGGGTCACTATCGGGTCGGGTCAATGACGGATCGGGTCGCTATCGGGTCGGTTTTATTTTTATCGGGTCAGTGTCAGGTCGGGTCAATGTCGGATCGGATTGGGTTGCTAAATTTTTCGGGTCGTATCGGGTCAGATTTTGCTCGGGTCGGATCGACTTTTGCCGGCTCTAGATAAGACCCTCATCAAGGGTATGAACTCTCAAAGGCAAGTTACAACCAACCAGACGCATCAAAATTTAAGAAGCAAAGAAAACAATCCAGCAGCATAAAAACCATAACCCTTTCGAGTAGTGCCCCAGCCCATTGAGCAGACAGAAAAGAAAGCTGAGGCTAACCGCGTATTCGATATTGTGTTTCGTTTCCTAGACGTAGTAGCTTCGACATTAAACAACAAATCATTTACTGTGCGAGGGAAGGTTTCTTGCCATTTTTTCGTCCACATTCCAATTTTCAACTTCATTGTGGCGTGGGACAAATTATATTATGCATATCCCAAATAGTACAAATTTCGACAAGGAAAGAGTTTCCCGTACAGTTTTTCTCTGGCCACTCCTTTTCGGTTCTCTACAAGAAATGGAGTTCCCACCATCCCAACACAATTTTTTTATAACGGTTTTTAAAGAGTTTTAAATAATTATTGAATCACATATTATTAAAGTTTTAATAATGTTTAGAAAACCGTCATATAAAATTTGCTAAATTTTGATTAAAAAAATTTCTGTTAATAATAGTTGACATAGATATCGTTATTAAAACAAATGGTTTAATAACTATAAATTCAAAAATTTCCTAACTAAATCTAATTAATCATTAATTAAAGATCTAATTAATTAATAATTAATAATTAGAATTAAATGCATACTTTATTAATAATTTTCTCCCAAAACCATTATTAAAACATAGTACATGTTAACATTAAATATACAATTATACAACCCTAATTAGTATTTAATCCGCATTTAATTACCATTTGTCAATAATTTTTTTATAACTATTATTGAAACCTAGTTTTAATAATAATTTTTGTTAAAAATGCATAGATATATAATAAATTATGGTTTTAATAACGGTTTTAAAAAAGAGTAATTATTAAAACATATTTTTCTTTAAAATGTTATGCAGTTTTGTTCTAGCCTACCTTTACAATTGTATGCTCGAATATTTATCAAATCTGCAATGTATAAAATAACACCATAAGTTTATGCATGTATTCCTCCCGAGAATGAAAATTTGTAGGCGTACCATAATTTGGTAGCTCTCTACTTAAAAGTTAAAGTTTATAGACCATAAAACCTAACTATATGTCAACAACTAATAAACACGTTCATGCATGTATCTACTTTTCCAATTACATAGAACATAAGATATATGAGATATATACTAGAACATGCATTTATGTAGGTCCTTAATACAAAGTGTGAGAGTGTATGAACTTGGTACATTCATCTCTAAATTTATCAATTTTATCATCTTCGTATTTCTAGCCTCGTACATATCCACTGATGAAAAAATTTTAAATTGATACATTTCGATCATTTATTTAGTAATGAATCTGCCATAGATTATTTAATGAAAAAATATGGAAAAAAACGTACATAGCTTGGATCTATGTTTATAGATTTTTTCTTGAGTATTAGATCCAATACTCTACCAACATAGTGTTGTGGAATAGCATGGATTGAAAAAGATCCAAACCAAATAGGAATTAACAAGATTATGACCAATTGATGATTCAATAACAAACTAGAATAATTGAGGAAAAAGTAGAGATCTTTAATCGTGCGCTTTTTCAATTACACAAATCAACAATTCTCTTTAAATGAAAAATTCTATGGAGAAGAAGAAGAAGTTGGGGCGCATGACTTTATAGCTAAGGTTTCATCATGAATCCTTTTATAGAAGATAAAATCCTATGAGGCAAAATGATGTGTGATGTAGGAGCAAACACTTAAGAATTGACTTTCATAATTAGAGAACAAATTATTCTTCATTTAGAGAGTGTCTCCCATAAATTTAAAAACTAATGGATGGTTACGTTACTAAAACATAGCAAACAAGCAACTAAGTGTCTATGTGCATGTTCATGGCATGCAAGGAATGATGACCATGTGCATGGGGGAGCTTTTTTGCAGAATTGTCGAGCATTATTAGTAATGTAGCTAATTTATTTATTAAGTAGTAAAGTTGGATAATAAAGTTAGCATAAAGTAATATAAAGTTAGCATAATATCTTTTAGCTTGAAATCTTTTAAATTATGGTTTTAGCTAGTAGTAGAAAGGCTATAAGCTGGTATGAATGTCGAGTATGGGTATTGAGAATTGAATTGAAGTTGAAGATATATATTGAAGTTGAATACAAGTGAATTTAGTGTGAGTTCAAAATCAAGTAAATTAAATCTATGCGAATGGTTTTGCTTGAAAGTTTTAATCTCTTCATTTGAATTCGAGATTAATCCATATCTTTTTGACTCTCCTTAATCCATTTTTTGCCATAATTACCATCAAAATCCTACTCTAACTTGAAGTTAATCATAACCCTAATTCATTATACACAACTGAAACCCTAAACCCACCATTCGAAACCCTAACATTTCCATACAAACCAAACGTAATCTTAATCCTTTTATTCAAATCAAACCCTAACCCTAACCCTAAACCATTAATTCAACCTTCATCTAAACCCTAACCATCGAAGCTTAACATCATCAATACACCATTGTCGAATGCATATAACAATTACCACAAACCATAAGAATCATCACCATTAGTAATCCATCACCTTCAAAGCATATCTATTTTGTTTGAATCATCACCACCCTCTTTTCCTCCTATTCAAATGTGATCAACCCTAATCCACCATCACTGAGCCTTATCCTATTTATTTTCATCACAATAGAAGCATAATCTCATCAATTTGTGAAAATCTACCCTCACACACACATTAATTTTGGCATCAAAGCCATAGGTTGGTGGAATTACAATCAAGATTCAATATTTCTTTCAAGATTCATCAAGAAAGTGTTACATATTCAAGAAACTCCAAAAATTCATCGTAAAACACAAGAGGAATGAGAACTTAAGGGCATGTTTGGAAAAGTTATATTTGGTTGGTGAGGAGGAAGGACGGAGAACCAAGGAGAGGACTCGAGGGATATTCTCAAGAGCTTGATGGAAGAAATCAATGAGGTAAAATTGCATGTGGGAAGAATAGAAGCTTCCTAAGCCCATGAGTCACATGTGCAGCCACAAAACCGAAGGAAACAAGTAGAGGAAGGGCATGTGAGAATGTCACAAAATTGGGTGGAAGAAGAAGAAGAAGAGAGTGTGGGGAATTATGTAAGGCCACGTGATACTTCAAGAAAAACTTATGATAGTGGAACAAGAATTTGCTTTAATCTTCCTAACTTTGAAAGTAATCTTGATCCAGAATCTTTTCTCGAATGGTTGTAAATTGTTGAATCTATTTTTGAGTATAAATAAATTGATGTTAAGAAACGGTGTTGAATAGTGATATTAAAGTTTAAGAAATTACGATTATTTAAAAGAAGACTAAAGAGAGAAGGAAAATTAAAGATTAGGTCATAGGAAAAATTTAAAAACATTTGAAGATGAAGCTTGTGCCTTGGGGACAAGAGTAATTTTTTTTATTTATAAAAATGATTATATTGAGGTAAGGGTTACTTGGAGTTGAAGAATACATTTGGGAGTTTGAAAGGCTAGCTCTTATATGTGATGTCCAAGAACAAGAAGAACCCTTATGAAGTTTAAATATGAATCTTTGGGAGAAGGAAGAGTGTACCCTTATGAAGTTTTTGAAGACCTAGACAAGTTAGCCATCAAGTTCATGAAATAGTTGAAGAGGACAAAGCCACCAAGCAAGTCAACCAATGCTCCATGTGGTTTGAATTTCAAGGGTGTATCGAAGACACCAATTTCTCAAGCCACAAGCCAAGACAATTTTAGGAAGTTTACTCATGAAGAAAAGGGTAAGGATCAAGTGGTTGATAAGGTGAAAAAATAATGCTTCAAATGTAGATGTTATTGTAATCCCCCAAAATTTTAGAAAACCAATACTCTAATAAATAGCTTTTATTTGAAATAAATTAGCTTTTAAAATTATTTAATTTAATTAATTTGTGGATTTTTGAGTATATAAATTTGGACGGAAATATTTAGTAAATTAAAATAGTTATTTTGTTATTTTATCATGCTATTTTTATTTAAATAATTTTCCAAACTAATATTTTACTAAGTTTATCCTTTTTAAACTAATACATTAGATTATAATGAATTAAATTATTAAATTAAATAATTTATCAAGAATATTACATTTTATGATTTTATAAATTTATTTACTTTATTTTCCCTATTTTTTCATTTCCCTTTTTACCCTTTTCCCCCTTTTCCGTTTCTTCTCTTTCTTCTTCCCTTTTCCCCCCTCCCTTGGGCCGCCCGGCTGCTCCCCTTCCTCCCTGCGCGCTGGGCCACAGGCCCGATTCTCCCCCTCCTCCTTCTCGCACGCCCACCCAGCACAGCCCAAACGCCCCTTTATTTTTTTCCTATGGACCGGCCGGCTCCCCTTCTTTCCTACGCCGGTCCAACCGCTCGCCAGCCCTTCTTCTTCCCTCTTCTTCTACCTCTGGCCGATCTGCTCCCGTCGTCCATGCCAGCCCTGCAACTGCCACGCCAACCTACTGCCACCGACATCTCTCTCTCTCTCCCCCCATCCCTTTCTTTCCTTTTCGGACCCAAACCACCCTTGTACCACAACCCACGTGCCTCTCTCCCTTTCCTTCTTCTTCCCTCCCTTTCCTTTGCCAACCGACCACCATCTTCCACCCTTCGTCCTCTCGCCGATCAACCACCTGCCCCTCTCTTCTCCCTCTTCTTGTTCTTACCCTCACCGGCCTTCATTCCCCATAATTTTCGAGGCCTTTCCTCCTTCCCCGAGCCTCTTCTCTCTTTTCTCCTCCCTCCCATTTCCTCCCTGGTTTTTGGTCGCCACCGCCAACCACCGTCCCAACCTCCTACGCCGCCTCCTGTCACCACCCCCTACTGCGCTGCACCATCATGCCACCCCTCGAGCCCCCTGTACTTCCTCCCTTCTCCCCCTCTTCTTTTTCTCCCCACTTTTCTCCCTTACCGCAAGCCACCTGCAACCGCCCCGTTCGCCGCCGTACGACCACCTCTGCCGCCACCCAAACCACCATTCGATACCCTGTAACTCCCTCTACCACCACCATGCCTTAGTTGGTCAAAAACAGCCCTTGCACCCCTCCATTTTTCCCTCCTCTTTTCCTTCCTTCTTAGCCTCTCCACCTCGACCCACCTCGGCAGCCATCTTCGCCGCCTTGCTGCCGCCGCCTCCGCCGCCCTATGCCGCCGGGAAACCATCCTTAGCCTCCACCTACACCCCCTCTCCACTCCTGCACCCTTACCTTGCCTCCAATCCTCCCCCATCTACCTCCTTTTCTAGCCTAAAGACACTAAACTGAGCCATCTCCTCCTCCCTTCTACCTTACCCCATTCGACCCTTCTTACCCCATTATCCTGCATGTGGCTCACGCTGTTCATGCAGCGTGAGTTCCACATTATTTTGGAATCTATTTGGCTAAATTTTGAGGTACATTAATAGTTAATTAAGGTGTTTTATTATTAAATAAATTTTTATAAAGTTTTATCCTTTTTAATTTCTTATTTCTAACATAATAATGATTGATATTATTTTTAGGTGTTGAGTTGCTAATTAAACCTTGAATCTTTAACCGGGATACCGGTAAGATTCAATTTTACGAGATTAAGGTAATCGTTAATCCTCACTTAAATACATGGAAAAACGTATGCTAGTACATTAGGGATTTTAGTATGATTTTATACATGTTTTGTGTGCCTAGCATGATATATATAGATGGTTGGTTATATTGATTGATAAAAAAGGGAAAGTATGATAGCCTTTGTG
The DNA here is from genome assembly GCA_030549775.1 of Tamarix chinensis. Classification (NCBI taxonomy): domain Eukaryota; kingdom Viridiplantae; phylum Streptophyta; class Magnoliopsida; order Caryophyllales; family Tamaricaceae; genus Tamarix; species Tamarix chinensis. The sequence goes on along the minus strand of CM060177.1, from coordinate 54,319,568 downwards.
CCATGTGTAGGTATGATAATTAAGGAAGGAGTTTGATTATTGATGGAAATGTTAAATGCTTGTCTATGATGTATTATGTTGCTAATGCATGAATAATATTATTGTCTAAGGGTATTTTATTGACATGCTTATGAAGTATGTGATCTAATATATGTAGTTGCTAATGAGTATTATGTTGAATAATGACAAGTTGGTGGACTTAAATGATAAGAATGAAGTGCTAATATTGGTATTTTATGTATTGGCGGTAAATTCATAAAAGTGGCATAATAAAGGGGTTAAGTGGAAATTTTATAAGTGAAAAAGATATTTTGGTAATTTTGTAATAAAGGGGTAAAATGGTAACTTTATAAGTGAAAGGGTATTTTGGGAATTTTGGAGTAAAAGATAAAATGGTAGTTTTTGTAAGTAAAATGGTATTTTGGTAATCCTGGAAGAAAAGGGGCAAAACAATAATTTTATAAATAAAAGGGTATTTTGGTAATTTCAAAAGAAATGGGTGAAATGATAATTTTATAAGTAAAAGGATAAAATTGTAAGTTGTGAGAAAGAAGGGTATTATGGTAATTTTGAAGGAAAAGGGCAATATGGTAATTTTACAAGTGAAAAGGGGTATTGTGGTAATTATGGAAGTTAGGGGTATTATGGTAATTTTATGAGTAAAGGAAAAGATGGTAATTTTTCAAGTAAAGGGGCATTATGGTAATTTTGGAGGTATAGGGGCAAAATAGTAATTTCATAAGTAAATGGTAATATGGTAATTTTATAAGTGAATGGTGAAATGATAATTTTATAAGTAAGGGGTATTATGGTAATTTCATAAGTAAATGGTAATATGGTAATTTTATAAGTGAATGGCGAAATGATAATTTTATAAGGGGTATTATGGTAATTTCGGGAGTAAAGGGTAATATGGTAATTTTGGAAAAGAAGGGCAAAATGGTAATTTTGGATGTAAAAGGGTAAAATAGTAATTTGTAAAGTAAAAGGAGTGTTATGGTAATTTTATAAGTAAAAGGGTGTTGTGGTAATTTTATAAATAAAAGAATATTATGGTAATTTGGGAGTAAGGGGTAGAAGAGTAATTTTGTAAATAAAAGGACGTTTATGGCAAATTTGGGAGTAAGGGGTAACTTCGTAATTATGATAACGAAAAAAGATAATTTGGTAATTAAATTATGATTATGGAAGGACAATTGGATAATTATAATACTAGAGAAGGGTGATTTGGTAAATTAACCAACTAAAGGGCATTATGGTAATATTAAATATGGAGAAGGGTAAATTGGTAATTATAATTATGAAGAAGGGTAAATTAGTATTTGTAATTATGAAGAAGGGTAATTTGGGATTATAATAATTGAAAAGGGGTAAAATGGTAATTATAATAATTGAGAAGGGCAGAATGGTAATTATGACAATGGAAAAGGGTAATTTGGTAATTTAACCAACTAAGGGGCAATTCGGTAATTATGACGATGGAGAAGGGCAATTTGGTAATTAATCGACTAAAGGGTGAGTTAGTAATTATTTAACCTAATAAAGGGGGAAATTGTTAATCATAATAGCGAAGATGGGTAATTTAGTAATTTATCCAATTGAAGGGAAAGTTGTTAATTATAATAAAATAAAAGGGGCAAAATAGTAATCTAACCAACCAAATGGGACATATGTTAAGTGTAGCAATTATGAGGGGTGAATGGTGACCTAAAAAGTGTAGGAGACAACTTGATAACCTAAATTGGATAAGGGGTAACTTGGTAATTATGTAACCTAAAGGGTAATATGGTAATCTATCAAGTAAAGAAGGGATGACTTAGCAATTATATAAGTAAGGGGTAAATGAGTAATTTGTACCTAACATGTCGTTGTGTTTGTGGAACATTATAATATGATTCAAATAATGTTGATTAGCCAAGTAAGAGTATTTGATAATTAGTATAGCCTTAATGATTCCTCTATGATATCTTGGATAATCATCTGAATAAGAGACGACTAGTGATATCGGAATGATTGAAAGTGGATAAGTATCTGATTATTGTACCTTTTGTGATCACTTTAATTAAGACACTAATACTTAAAGTGAAAGACCTCGAGATCGGGAATGGTGACTCTTTAGGGGTTGCTACCCTAAAGACGTGGTTTAGTCCACGATTATTTTGGTATTTGCTAGTGTGCCTTTGTGCCCCAGTCAGGCCCTATATCTTACTATATCTAGCTCTATGGACCTAGTTAGGGGGTATGCATACTTATGGATTAGGTGTCCTTATCGGTAGGGTACTGAGTAGCTTTATGCACCAATACGACCAGGGTACCTTTGCGTCCTTGGGTTCGTGGTTGAAGGGTATTGAGTAGCTTATATGCACCAGTACTACCGGTGTACCTTTGTGTCCCGGGTTATTGATCTCCCGTCCGAGGCAAATAAATATGATTGATGTGCTGATTAAGGAAAGGAAAGATACTAATTACGAAAGTGAAATATTAATGAGCCGGGCCCAGATGGCTTACGATATTGAGTACCGATCCACCGGTTATAATAGTGGCCCAGGAGCGTGTTGCCCTGGCAAGTGATATTGAGTACCAGTCCACCGGATATAATAGTAGCCCAGGAGCGTTGTGCCCTGGATGATGATATATATATATTCCGATCCACCGGCTAAAATAGTGGGGGTCCCGAGCTCAATAAAACCAGTTATGTATGTGAATAAAGTTATGGAAAAATACTAATCACTTATAGTGGAACACTATGTGAGTCGGGGCCAGACCGGTCCACCGGCGAATAATAGTGGCCAGGAGCGTTTTGCCCTGGAGACTAATCCACCGGCATATAATAGTGGTTAGGTGCGTTCTACCCTATAAGTGACCGATCCACCGGCTATAATAGTGGGGTTCTCGAACTCACATGGATATAGATTATGAGATTGATTTAATGATGATGGAATAATGGCTTAAGGCCCGAATGTATTGTTTTACACTATGACATGGCTTAAGGCCCAAAAGTATCGATCGTAACTTATAACTTGCTGATGTGTGGTAGCCTTGTTATATATGTGATTGTTACGTATGCACCTCTCACCACATATGTCTATAGCTTGCTTTATGTGTTACATTGCGGGCCTGTTTTTAAGTGTGGTATTAAAGGGTTACTCAGTACCGTAGTAATGAAGGGATTCCCTTCGTGGGGCCCCTGCCTATTCAATGGGCAGTGCCCCTTACAGGTCTTTTCAGGTGCTACTCAAGTGGGCTACGGGAAAGAGAGTAAGGAATTATTCGGTACCGTTAGGGCTTTCCTCTTTCTCTTTTAAATTCTTGGTTTTAATGTTAATGTTGTTACTATAACCATCATTAGTAGATTTTATTCTTGTAAACGATTTGATGCGCTACTTTGATTTATGTATGTTGAATTTCTTTCAAATTGTATTTCATTTTTCTTAGCCTTAGCACTTGGTACTGGAACGGTATGAGTGAACCGGTCTGGTACTAAGTGTGGCGGTAACACTCCCAAAGTTTACGGTTTATTAATTTGCTTCCGCTAATTTCCTTTTAATTAACGAAATTTTTCAGTAGTGAATTTTGGGGGTGTTACAATTATGATCACTTTGCTTGGGATTGTCCAAATTAAAGGGCATTAACTCTGAAGGAAATAGAAAATATGAAGGCTTGTGAAGAGAATGAAGACCTTGATGAAGACTTTAAAGAAGAAAGTGTTAGTTCAAAGGATGATTTGGAATAAGGACAAGTGGATTGCTACCTGTTGCAAAGGGTGCTCCAAGTACAACAACAACATTTTCTTACTCAACATGAGAAGATTTTCAAGGCCAAGTGTGGAGTGGGTGATAAAGTGTGTGAAGTCATCATTGATAGTGGCTCATGCACTAATGATGCTAGTAAGAAGATGGTGAACAAGCTAGGTTTGGAGACCAAGGGTCATCCCAGACCATATTCACACCAATGGTTCAAAAAAAAGACAAAGTTGTAAGGGTAACCAAACAAACTCTTATTTCTTTCAAGATTGAAAAATATTTTGATGATGTTTTATGTGATACTCTACCTATGGATGCTTGTCACATTTTGTGGGGGAGGTCGTGGTAATTTGATATGAAGGTTGTGTATGACGAGGTCCTTAATAAGTATGTGGTTGTAAGGGTCTGAAGAAGTTTAGGCTAGAACCTAATGTAGATAGGGAGGATTTGGTTTTAAGGGATGAAATGGAAGAAAAAAAAGAAGGTAGATGTCGAGTGTAGGAAGGAAAAAAAACAAAATGATATGGAGATGTTGATCCTTAAGGAGTGTGAAATGAATAAAGCTATCAAATATGAGAAGATATGATATGCCTTAATGGTAAAAGATGTCCAATGAGGGGAGAATGCTAATATGGATCTAAAATTGCAACAAGTATTGAAAGAGTATGCCCAATCCTTCTTCTTTTCCTTCCTTCTCCCGTGGCCCAACACCGCTCCTTATTTTCTTCTTCTTCTTCAGACACTGCATTTTGTTCTTTATTTCCCTAAGACACCGCGTTTCATTAAAAGAATTATAACCAATGCCGACCGGCCTGGTTCTTCTCTTTTTCTTTTCTTTCTCTTGGCCACCGGTTCACCCCTCCTTCTTCCTCCTTCCTCCTCCATCATGGATTTGCGCCTTCGAAGGTCTGAAAATGGCGTTGTTGGCCACGCGGGTTTTGATCGGCCATTTCTCCCCTTATTATCTCCCTCTTGACTTGCAGATCAGCTTGGTATAATTGGTTTCCCTTATCTCTTGCTCGATTTCTCTCTTTTGCTTCGCGAATGTTTGACCTGACCAAAATTTTTGTCTGCCGATTAACACTGCCGGCCACCCCAAACCTAGCCTCCAATAACCTCCTTCTAACCCCCAAAACCCTACCATTCCCTCTAAACTCTATAAATAGCCTTGGTTGGTGTGTTTTCAAAACTTTTTCTCCCCGAAACCCTAAGAGCTAACCTGTGCGCCATTGTGACTTTAGACGAGTCGTTCGCCGCCATTAGCCAACTTTGCCGCCACCTCTGCCTCCCAAAATCTTTCCTAAATCGCCCTCTAGCTAACTGAGCCAACCATCTCCCTCAATTCTTCTCGCATGAGCCACCATAGCCATGTGAAGTCCCCGACCTATCAAACTAGAATTTTTACCCCCACAGCCTTTGAGCCACCACCCGCCACCATATCCGCCACTTCTACTACCTTCTGCACCACCCAAAAACTTCTACTAATTCTCCTCCACAGAACCATAACCTTATTTTCTCTTTTCCCCTTCTCATCCCCCTCTTTTTCTTCATCTTTTTCCCTTTTAGCCTTCTTTCCCGACCACCACCGTGCACCACCGCCGGTGCCACCCATCTCTGCCGACTCAAGGTGAAGCCCTAGACCCTCTCAGCCCTTCTTTCCTATTTATTGTAATTTATTCTTTTTTTATTCCAATTTTTAATATTTATTCGATTATAATTATTATTATTATCATTATTATTATTATTATTACTATTAGATGTAATATTATTGATAAATTTTGTTGGTAGGGTTGACATTATTCTTGAGTTAATGAAATTGTTAGTTTTGAATTTTAGGAATTTATTTGAATTATTATATGTTTATTATCATTATTAATAATAATATTATTAGTATAATTATTTTATTATTTTAGTAATTATTTAAGGAGGGTTGAGACCTAGATTTTTAATTAGGCTTCACACCCTTATATTTTTATTACTTTTATTACTATTATTATTATTATTATTATCATCATCATCATCATCATCATCATCTTTATTATTTTTAATATTATATGCAATATATAGGTTATTAATATTATTATTACTATTATTGAATAGTAGTTTCATTATTTGGGGTAGGTCGAAAGCCCACCTTGTAATTTTAGGATTATATTATTATTATTATTATTATTATTATTATTATTATTATTATTATTTCTATTAATATTACTATTATTACTAATATTTTATTATTATTATTATTATTATTATTATTATTATTATTATTATTATTATCTTTACCAACATTATTTTGGTGAAGGGTAAAAACCCTTATATCACCTTTTTATTTTAAATTACATTAGTATTATTATTAGTATTTTTAGTAGTATTTTGTATAGTTAATTCTAGTACAGTATTATTTTAATTGAAAACCAAGTCTTAGGATAAGTTATTAAATAATAGCATTTTCAGGAGGGTACATAATTCTAGTATTATCCCTATAATAGGTGAGCCCAGTCAAAGCCCTCAAGAGGTATAGGAGCGTGCTCCAAGACCGGTGAAAATTTTTTTTTGGTAATTAAAAAAATATTATTAAAACCAATAAGAAGAGATTACATCAAGAGTTTCAAGAGTAGCAAACTAGAGGGGAGAGTCAAAACTCCTTATTTAGCATTCCTACTTCCCCTACTACTAATACAATGATTGAATCTAATGTGAAAGCGCTTCATAATATCCTTGACCATGTGAGTTGGATGTTGAGTTAAGCCGCTGAACATATAAGAGTTTCTGCATCTCCAAATACCATAGATGGCTTCTCCAAATAGGGCCTTAGTACACTCAACACCTATGCTGTTCTTTTTTGTGCACTGTGCTGCAGAATGAATCAGTGCATCCCAAGTCTCAGCCTTGATGTCCATACCCATCCTATTCTTGATCAGACCCCAAACAGTCCTACCATAAACACAATGTACAAACAGGTGGTCCATTGATTCTGTTTCTTCAGCACAAATACTACATTCAGGGGTACCAGCTGGTTCCATTTTCTTAACTTTTCTCTGGTTGGGAGGCACCTCTGACAGGCAAGCTAAGTAATGAAGGAACATCGAGGTCTTGTAAAGTGGTTCCAGACAAGGGGATCCCAATGCTTCTTATTTTCATTGTACCTGAGTAGATCATAAGCCTTACTGATGGAATAGGAAGTTGTGCCACATTTACCATCAACAATATGCTGCAGGAGAAGGGGACGAATGTACATAATATTTCGATATAGCCAGGAGTGATAGGAGTAAACTCTGGCAGTAGCTATATCTTTATGTTTTAGGTAGACACCATGCACCCACTTAATCCAGAGACTTTCTTTATTGAAGATGATCTTCCACAACCACTTCCCTAATGCTGCTTTATTCCATCTTTTTAAATCAATCAAACCAAGGCCTCCCTCCTCCTTGGGGAGACACACTGTTTTCCAGGCAATAGGATGTTTATGTCTAGTGCAAGACCCAGACCAAAGGAAGTTTCTGTAAATACTCTTGATTTGTGAGAGAATACCCTGGGGGAGAGGGAGTATTTGTGCCCAAAAATTTGTAATCCCTTGGAGCACAGCAGAAATCAATTGGGATCTACCTGCATAGCTGAGATATTTACATGTCCAATTTCTAATCTTGGCCAACAGCTTGTCAATAACACATTGGTAGTGGTGAGTTTTCAAACAAGAGGCAGCAAGAGGGAGTCCCAAATATCTTAAAGGAAGGGATCCTTCTGTACAACCAAGATATTCAGTGATGTCTCTCTTTACCCTATCACAAACCCCAGCACAAAAAACTGAGCTTTTGTTAGGGTTGGTAGTAAGTCCTGAGCATTTGGAGAAATTTTCCAGGGTGGTCTTTAGCTTAACAACAGAGGTAATATCTCCCTTGCAGAAAAGAAGAAGATCATCTGCAAAACTCAAGTCAATAATCTCCAATTTCTTACAACCAGGGTGGCCATGAAAATCAGGTAGTTTCCAGAGTCTGTGTAAGTCCTTGTGAAGATATTCCATACATAATACAAACAAGTATGGGGAGATAGGGTCACCCTTTCTAAGGCCTCTCCTGCTTATAAAAGGTTTAGTTAAGGAACCATTAACACTTATGGATATGTTGGCAGTTGAAATACATTGGATAATCATGTCCACAAATGTCCAGGGGAATCTAATAGCTTCCATTACCTACTTAATGAAGCTCCATTCAACAGTATCATATGCCTTTTGGAGGTCAACTTGAAGGAAACTTCTAGGGCTGACATTTTTCATAGAATAATGCCTAATAATATCTGCAGCCATAAGAACATTGTCAAAGATCACACGACCCTTAATAAAAGCAGCTTGAGATGTGTCTATGAGTTTACCCATCACCAATTGCAACCCTTAATAATCAACAGGTGACATTTTAGGTAAGGGGTGCGAAAGCCATTTGTGTAATATATGATTTATATGCCATGCATGCCATGCGATATGATTTATTGTGTATTGCATGTGTATATTGTATAACTATTATGAATGCAGCATAATATGGAAGTTGAGGTATGTTTTGTGTAAATAATTGTGGCATAAGAATGATGTGTATAAATGTGTTATTATTATGGTATGATGTGGCCTTGAGACATGCATGATGGGGTTGTAAAATAATGATGGGAAGTTGCATGGTGTTAGGGTTTTGTATGGAATTGCATGGTGATAGGGTTTTGCATGGAGTTGCATGGTGTTAGGGTTTTGCATGGAGTTGCATGGTGTTAGGGTTTGCATGGAGTTGCATGGTGTTAGGGTTTTGCATGGAGTAGTGGTTGCATGGTGGTATTAATGGTTGCACAGTGGTATTAGGGTTTACAGGTTGGTATTAATGGTTGCATGGTGGAGTTAGGGTTTTGCATGGGTGCTAGGGTGTGTCATGATTAACTATGGTGGTGGTGGTTAACTAGGGTTGGAGTGTTAACCTGCCTTGAAGAGTAAGCATGGTAGAAGTCAGTCTTGCATGCCTTGGAATGAGCTTCTAAATAAGATACTTAAAATATTAATTACGTAAAGTGGAAGATGTTGAGTCGGGCCTAGATCGATCCACTGGCTAAAATAGTAGCAGGGAATGTTTCCCTCGCGACTGATCCACCGGCTAGAATAGTGGCAGGGCATGTTACCCTCGCGATCGATTCACCAGCTATAATAGTAGGGGATCCCGAAATCAACAAACCAAACTCTACAATTTCTAAGATATAAAAGACACTATGACTTACAGTGGAACATCATACGAGAAGAGGCCAGACCGATCCACCGGCATAAAATAGTGGCAGGGTATGTTACCCTCGCGACCGATCTACTGGCTAAAATAGTGGCAGGGCATGTTACCCTCACGACCGATCTACCGGCTAAAATAGTGGGGTTCCCATACTCGTATGAACTTGATAAAGAGCATGGTGTGAAAATAAATTCAATAAAGGCTGGATGAAGTAAATAATCTGATCTGTATTGAATCATGATATTTCATTTGAGCATTTATTTTATCTTGTGCTAATATGATTGAATTCTATGCCCCTTTATTATTATGCATTAGTTGTGTGAATTTTTTATGTTGTCCTTAGTGCTCGGTTACCTTACTCAGTACATAGCATACTGATCACCCGTTTCATGGGTGTTGCTCATTCCCACGAGCAAAAGGCCCATATGACCTGTTGCAGGTAGGAGATGCTTATTTCGATGCTATTGATGTCTATAGGACATCAGATGGGGCCGAGTGATGATTGGGTTGGATCGGTTCCCGGAGTGACGCGGCCGGCTTTCCATTTGATATTATTATTTCTATTTTCTTTATTTATGATTAACACTTTAGAAACAATTTTATTATTGTAGTTATCTCTTTTCTCTGAAAAACCAACTCTTGTATTTTGGATTGTGTAAAGACTGATGCGTACTCTGATTTCCGTATTTATGAATTTGGATTATTAATGATGTTATATGTAGTGTTTTTCTAGCCTTAGCACTTGGTACTAGAACGGTAGGAGTGAACCGGTCTGGTACTAAGTGTGGTAGTAGCATCCCCAGAATTTATGGTTTTAATTTATAAGTATTGTTTAAAAAAATATGTGTAAATGTTGGGGGTGTTACATTATTTGATAAACTTGGGGAGGTGAAGATCTATGGTAAAATCGAGAAGTGTGATTTTACGATGAAGAGTGTGGTTTCTTTAGATACATTATGAGTGGAGATGGTATTAGAGTTGATCCTTCAAAGGTGGAAGCAATTAAAACATGGCCTATTCTTACTAATCTTAACAAGATTTGAAGTTTCCATGAGTTGGCTTCATTTTATTAGCAGTTTATCAAAGATTTCTCTAAAATTGCAGCACCTATTACACAATTGATGAAGAAGGGAGAGTTGTTGTGGAATGAACATGAAATAGAAGCTTTTGAAGACTTTAAGACAAATATTTCAAATGCACTGTATTATCTTTACCTTTCTTTGATATTTTATTTGAAGTAACCTGTGATGCTTGTCATATAGGTATTAGAGGGGTACTTTCATAAGAGAATATACTAATTATATTTTTAGTGAATAGTTGAATGATGTAAGACTCAATTATTCAACTTATGATAATAAGTTCTATGCAATTATTTATTTTTTCGAAACATGGGGTTATTATTTGAGGCCCAAGCCTTTTGTACGTCACTCAAATCATGAGAGTTTGAAGGATCTTCATGATCAATGGAAGGTCAGTCCAAAACGTGCCAAGTGGATTACTTTGTTACAAAAATTTGTGTTTTCTACTAGACATGTTGATGGTAAAGAGAATGTGGTTACAGATGCATTGTCTAGAAGGACTATGATACTTATAATGATGGATGCAAAGCTTTCAGGGTTTGAGATGTTGAAAAGTCAAAATGCCATTGATGATAATTTTTATTTTATTTTTGAGTATTGCAAGAAATAATGAAGCCATGGAGCTTATGTTCTTCAAGATAGATTATTATTCAAGCAAAAAAAATTGTGTGTGCCAAAGACCTTAGTTCGAGATGTGCTAATCAAAGAAGTGCATGAAAGAGGTATTGTGGGACACTTTGGAGTTCATAAAACTTTAGAATTGTTGCAAGAACATTTTTATTAGCCAATAATGCAAAAAGGAGTGCAATCTATGGTTGGTAGGTGTGCTATAAGTCAAAGAAGGAAGAATTTATTCTACAAAGGGTTATACATGCCTTTAACCATGCTTACTCAATCATGGGAAGGAGTTAGATGGATTTTATTTTGGGATTACCTAGAACAAAAAGAGGCAAAGATTATGTCATGGTGGTGGTGGTGGATTGATTTTCAAAGATGGATCATTTTATTCCATTTAAGAAAACCAATGATGCTACTCATATTGTAGATTTGTATTTTAAGGAGATTGTGATATTGAATGGGATTCCAAGGTGATGAAACCTTAGTGGGAATCGAAAGAAACGCCGGACAAAAAATTATACAAAGATATGATCGGGGAAAACTGATCTTGATCAGCCAGTGATAAAACACAAAAGGAAGATCAAATTACTCAGGGCTCAATTGAAAAACAATGGCAGACTGAGTTTAGCAACAGAGAATGAAGAGATTCAGTGAGGGATTTAGCAAAGAAGAAAATTCGAGAAAGAGAGAGAGAGAGCAAACAGAGAGAGATAAAAAATCGTATATCAGTAAATTCCAGAATCAATGAATTGTCCCTTTTTCTTTACACGGCACACACATATATTACATACATTGTTAAGACTCGATTGGGATTCATGATTTCCAGGCCCAATCATCTCCCTACCGACCCATATTTACATAACAATAATTGGGGCGGTATGGGGTTACTTATTCAGCCCACTTACAATTACCTATAACTTATCTAAAAATTAAAGAATACAATGATTATATTTCCCATAAGCTAATTTACATAGTTAATTGTAGAAATTAAGGGTTGCATAAGCAACAATCCTGCTAACCCAATTATGGGTCGGGTGGCTGCCTATGTGGCCTACTTAATTCTACTAGCTTCAATTTTGACAATTGCATTATATGGGAATAAAATATTTTTCCCTAACTGTGTCAACACAATCAGACTCAATTTATCCAGCAAACATCAACACAAAATAATCAATCACAGCAACCAGCATCTAATAGCCATCAGCATCCAGCAATCCAATCCAGCACACTGTATCCCTTATCACTTCCCCTAATTAATCACAGAATAATAAAAATAGATATATGTATAATTTATATTACAATGATCAACAAAAATATTCAAATAAAAATTAAAATTGTTTAGATACACATCATTCCCCTCTTCTTGGTGAGGTTTCGTCTCTGAAATCTTCATTATTCCAGCAAAAGGACATAAATAAGATACATTAAAAGAATTACTCACATTGTCAAGTTTAGCAGGTAAGTCAATTTTATATGTATTGTCATTAATCCTTTCTAGAACAGTAAAAGGTCCATCACCTCTTGGATCTAATTAAAATTTTCTAAGGGTTGGAAAAAGTTCTTTTCTAAGGTGTACCCAAATTAAATCCCCAAGTTGAAAAACAACTTTTTTCTCTTTTTATTAGCAACTTCAGCCATTTGTTGAACCCATTTACTAATTTTCTTACTTACAGATTCATGTAATTATTTCATTCTTGCTGCACGAGATTCAGCATCCAAATTATGTAAATTAGAAATAGGTGAAGGAATCAAATCCAGGGGAGTTAATGGATTGAAACCATACACAACTTCAAAAGGAGTTTTATTATTTGTGGAATGTATAGTTCTATTATATGCAAACTCTGCCTGTGGTAATATAGCTTCCCATTGCTTAAGATTTTTTTTCAAGTATAGCCCTTAACATATTACCCAAAGTCCTATTTACCACTTTTGTTTGCCCATTAGTTTGAGGATGGCAGGTGGTGGAAAACAACAGTTTAGTACCTAATTTACCCCATAATACTTTCCAAAAATGACTTAAAAATTTAACATCCCTATCAAATACTATGGTCTTAGGTACTCCATGCAATTTAACTACATGTATAAAAAATAAATCTGCCACTCCTACATCATCATTAGACTTATTATAGGGTATAAAATGTGCCATTTTACTAAACATATCCACAACAACCATGATAGAATCCTTATCTTTATTAGTCCTAGGCAATCCCAAAATAACATCTAAAGAAACTTCAGCCCATGGTTGGGTAGGAACTGGTAAAGGTATATATAGACCCAATGGTTGAGAAGTGGATTTAGCATATTTACTAGCCACATAGTTTACACAATGTCTTAACACATCCTTTTTCATATGTGGCCAAAAAAAAATGATGAGTTAAAACATCTAAAGTCTTTTGAAAACCCAAGTGTGCCATTAAACCACCGCTATGTGCCTCCTAAATTAATAATTCCCTTTATGAACAATTAGGCACACAAAGTCTATTTTCCCTGAATAAGTATCCATCAAAAAGTTAATATTTACCTTGTGCAACAGTACTACAACTATTATATAATTCTTTAAAACCAATATCTTCAATATACAAAGTCTTAATATGAGAAAATCCTAATAAATTTACATCTACTATATTTAGTATAGCATACCTCCTAGATAGTGCATCAGCAACTATATTATCACCTCCTTTCTTATATTTAATCATATAACGGAAACTCTCAATAAATTCTATCAATCTACCTTGTCTCCTATTCAACTTTGATTGGCTCTTTAAATATTTAATAGCCTCTTGGTCAGTATTAATAACAAATTCCCTAGGCCATAAATAATGTTTCCACACTTCCAAAGCTCTTACTAAAGCAAATAATTCCTTTTTATAAGTGGAATAATTCAGAGCACTACCACTTAATTTCTCACTAAAATAGGCTATTGGTTTTCCCTCTTGAGAAAGAATAGGCCCAATCCTTAAACCTGAAGCATCACAATCTAACCCAAATATTTTCTCAAAATCTAGAAGGACTAATACAAGAGCTTGAGTCAATTTTTCCTTAAGAGAATCAAAAGCTTTCTATTGTTCTAAACTCCACTTAAATCCATTATCTTTTTTTTTTGTAAATGTAGTTAAAGGGGCAGCTAAAGTACTAAAATTCCTGACAAACCTACGATAAAAGGAACATAAACCATGGAAACTCCTAACTTCAGTAACTAATATCCCATCTTTACAAATCACAAATCCCAAAAAGACTACACTTTCTAAGCAAAACCTTGACTTAGATAGATTAACATATAATTTCTCTTCCTTAAACACATCCAATATAGTCCTCAAATGTTTCAAATGTTTAGCCATGGATTTACTATAAATAAGTATATCATCAAAATATACAACTATAAACTTCCCAATAAAATTCCTAAGAACATGGTTCATGAGACTCATAAAAGTACTTGAAGCATCAGACAACCTAAATGGCATAAATAATCACTCATATAACCCAAAATTTATCTTAAATGCAGTTTTCTATTCATCTTCTGGCTTCATTCTAATCTAATGATATCCACTTTTCAAATCTATTTTAGAAAACACCACATCTCCATGTAAAAGATCTAACATTTCGTCAAGCCTAGGTATAGGATACCTATAATTAATTGTTATTTTATTCACGACCCTACTATCTATACACATTTTCTAACTTGCATATTTCTTAGGAACTAAAAGAACTGGTATAGCACAAGGACTCATGTATTCTCTAATATAGAATTTACTTAATAAATCAGAAACCTGCTTTTTTTAACTATTTTACTTCCTCTGGATTAGCCCTAGAAGCAGGACTATTACGTATGATAGCTCATGGGATAAAATCTATTTGATGTTCTATACCTCTTAATGGAGGTAACCTCTGGGGATTCTCTTTAGGAAATCAATCAGAATATTCCTCTAATAAACCCTTAACATTTTTAGGTATAGAATCAATTAAATTTGAATGACACTTATAACATTCCTTATACGCCATCAAAAAAACAATTTTATTTTGACCAAAAGCTCATTCAATGTCACCTTTCTTAGCATAAAATCCAAATGACTTCTTAAGTTCATTTGAACAAGACCCAATATCCAATTTCTATTTAGCCAACTCCTTATAATTAGATTTCATTTTGACTTGATCATTATAAATTTCCTTCGGAGTAATAGGTGCCAAAATAATTTTCCTATCATCTTTATATAATGTGTACCAATTTTTATATCAATCATGAGTTACTTTCCTATCATACTGCCATGGTCGTCCCAATAAAATATGAGTAGCATACATGGGCACTATATCACATAATACAGAATCCTCATATTTTCCCAACTTTAAATTTACCAAAATTTGCCTACTCACTTTAACATCTCCTAATTCATTTAACCACCAGAGTCTATAATTTTTAGGATTTTTAGTAGTTATTAACCCCAATTTAGATACCAAAAGAACACTAGAAGCATTGATATAACTCCCACTATCAATTTCCATATTAAAGCACTTATCATTGATTAAACACCTAGTGTGGAAGATGTTCTCTCTTTGTACTGCATTTAGATATGGTAATTTATTGCTAGTTAATGCCCTACGTAACACAAAAAGATCACGATTCATTGAAAGTTATACCTCTTCTTTAGCATCACTAGCATCATTGATCATTGTATTAGTCTCCAATTCTTCACTTTCAGATTCTGAATCAATATCACCAGATTCCCTAATTAAAATATTTCTCCTATTATGACATTCAGAAGCTATATGTACAAGTCCCCCACATTTAAAACACTTAATGTCTCTAGTCCTAGTTTATCCACTAGCATTATTAGGTACAATAGTTTTACCCTTATCAGGTTTGTTCCCAAGTCTAGATTCACTACCTTTGCCCTTAAATTCAAATTTTCCATTATTCTTTGAATTTCCAGAATTATTATCGCCAAATTCCTTTTATATCTATTTTAAAACCCAAATCTAGGTGGTTTATTCTGTCTAGTTCTCCTAATTGAACCTTCATTTTAACAGCAATATTGACCATCTCTTCTAGGGTCCTATATGGATACAGTTCCACCTTATCAGCAATTTTAGAATTTAATCCACTCAAAAACCTAGCCATAGTGGCATCCTCATCCTTAACAATCCCTATCTTAATCAATACCATTTATAACTCCTTAAAATACTCATCAACAGTCTTATTACCTTGACTTAGGGAATGTAATTTCTTATATAATTCCCTCTAATAATAGTTTGTAATAAATCTTTTCCTCATTAGAGACTTAAACTCATCCCAAGTTTGAATAGGTGGCTCTCCACACCTACGCCTAGTTGGTACAAGATTATAATACCATGAGGAAGCATAATCTATAATATCAACCACTGCCACTTTAATTTTCTTTTCATCTGAGTAGTTATGACACTCAAAAACCAATTCTATTTTCCTTTCCCATTCAAAATAATGATCAGGATCACTCCTTCCATTACATCCAGGTATGTTAAATTTAATTTTACCTAAATTTCTATCAACTTGATCCAAGTCCCTATCACATCTATTCAATTGTCTAGGACGCCCATCACTATTATTAGATACCTGATCCTTTATCTCTTCTAGATTATTCAAGGGAGGAATTATATTCCTATGTTCAATAGGAACTCTTCCTAACACCCCCAACATGTTGTTCATAAACTCTATTATTCTATAAATTATTAAGCCAAACATCCTGCTCCCCTAATCTTTGTTCTAGATTAGTAGATAACACAGCAAACTAAGCAGTCATTTGTTCTTCAAAAGTCCTAAGTGTTTCTAACATATCATTACCAATCAAAGGAACAAGTCGATTTACTGATTGACCATTATTAGACATGTCAATTCTTAACTAATTTGTTTAGGCTATGTTACTTATTATCACACACTGAAATTAACAATAATTCATAGCCAACAACACCCAAGAATTGATCAGTATGAATAATTACACAACAATTGACTTATTAGGCAATATACATAATAATAAACCACACCAAACGATTAATGCTATAAAGATAATCAAGATCCACATACGCAAGAATATGAAAAAGGAACGAATTTACCGCGCCAACAAATATTGGTGGTCAGAACCGAGTGAGAGAGCAAGATTTGCCCCTCTTCTTGAAAAACAATTCACCGTATAAATCGCCGATATTAAGATTATACCTACACACTAAATCAACCCACTTAGTGTAGCATTATTCATTAACACAAGACATTACCGAATATTAATCACAAAAAGAAGATTAATAGGGTGAAAGACAAAGAAAAATACTACCGAATGGAGAAACATAGCAGTCAGAATGGTCGCAAGAACCCAATGGATTGAACCCACTATGTTTGATCAAAACCCTAACAGAAGAACAGAAATTGTGGGAAGCCGAGATAGCTTCCTTAACCAACCATTAATTTCACATATGGCCCAAGAACCATGCCAAAATAGAAAATATCACCGGACTCAAAGGATCTTCACAAGAATCGTTCAATTCTTGTTAAACTGAAATCCTAATCGACCACAGTTACCAAATTGACACCAAGAATTAAAAACCAACGCCGGAACCAAAAATTATCATGAAACCATAACAAATCGATTAACCGAGGCTCTGATACCAAATGATGAAACTTTAGTGGGAATCAAAAGAAACACCAAACAAAAAATTATACAAAAATATGATCGGGGAAAACCGATCTTGATTAGCCAGTGATAAAACACCAAAGGAAGATCAAATTACTCAGGAATCAATTGAAAAACAATGGCAGACTGAGTTTTGCAATAGAGAATGAAGAGATTTAGTGAGGGATTCGGCGAAGAAGAAAAGTTGAGAGAGAAAGAGAGAGAGCAGACAGAGAGAGCAAAAAAATCATATATCAGTAAATTCCAAAATCAATGAATTGTCCCTATTTCTTTACACGACACACACATATATTACATACACTATTAAGAATCGATTGGGCTTCTTGATTTCCAAGCCTAATCACCTCCCTACCGACCCATATTTACATAACAACAATTAGGGTGGTGCTGGTTTACATATTCAGCCCACTTATAATTAGCAGTAACCAATCCAAAAATTAAAGAATACAATGATCCTATTTCCCATAAGCTAATTTACATAGCTAATTGTATAAATTAAGGGTTTCATAGGCAACGATCCTACTAACTCAATTATGGGCCGGGTAGCTACCTATGTGGCCTACTTAATTCTACTAGCTTTAATTCCGGCGATTGCATCATATGGGAATACAATATTTTTCCCTAAATGTGTCAACACAATCAGACTCAATTTATCCAGCAAACATCAACACAAAATAATCAATCATAGCAACCAGCAACATCCAACAACCATCAGTATCTAACAATCTAATCCAGCACACTATATCCCTTATCACTTCCCCTAATTAATCACAGAATAATAAAAATAGTTATATGTACAATTTACATTACAATGATCAACAAAAATATTCAAATAAAAATTAAAATTATTTAGATACACATCACAAGGAGTATATTTTTTGATAGAGATGTGAATTTCCTAAGTTATATTTGGAAGATATTATGGCATATGCTAGGAATGAAGCTTTTATTTAGTATGTCACATCATCCTCAAACGAATGGTCGAACCAAGGTTATTAATAGAACTTTGGGTACTTTGCTAAGGGGATTGGCGATTAAAAGTGCTAAAGAATGGGATGTTAAGTTAGCACATGCAAAGTTTGCTTACAATTAGATTCCTTTAACTATAACAAAATCTAGTCCGTTAGAGATATTATATGGTATTAATCCATATATACCAATTAATATAGTGCCATTGAAGGAGGAGGAAGTGAAGAATTATGATGCACAAGAGAGAGTGAAGTTCTTTTATAAACTTCATCAACAAATCAAGCACAATATTGAGAAAGTAAATGAAGTATACAAGATAAGAGAAAAAAAAAGCATATGAGTCAACATATATTTCAACCAAGAGATTTGGTATGGTTGCACTAAATAAAGGAAAGGTTTCCTAATATAAGGAAAAATAAGCTTATACCAAGAGTGGATGGTAATTTTAAAGTACATAGAAAATTTGTAAAAATTACTTACAAAATAGAATAAACTGGTTCATATGGTGGGGTGTCTAGAACATTCAATGTTGGAGATATTAGTCATTATTTTGAAGATACAAATTTGAGGGTAAATTTAAGTCAACAAGGGGAAAATGATGAAGAAACAAATGATCAATACTTAGAATTTATTGTGTTAAAACATATTTTCCTCTATTTATATGGGATCCCCTACAAATTTGAAGACAAATGGATGACTACATTACTAATTATAGACAAAACATGCAAAACAAGTCATTAGAAATACAGAATTGTGCATGGAATGCATAGAGGGCATGAATATGTTGCATGGAACGAATGAATATGGAATTTGTATGGGAAGACTATGTTAGAAATTTTAGACATGTAATATTAGTTAGTATTACATTAATATTAGCTACAGGAATGCAGAAGTTGAATTAGTCAAAAAGTAGCTTAATTGTATCTTTTAGGGTTTGTCTTATTTTATCTTATGAGTTATGTTTGGAATGGGAAGTAAGACATTGTTTTAGGAGTCAATTTCTATCTAATTTTTATTATGATTATCTTTTATTGTTAGGGATGTACAATGGCTATAAAATCCATAGAGGTACATGACATAAGGAGATGAAAAATTGAATGAAAGTTGCAAGTTTTGCTTAATTGAATTCTTTGTGAGTTCTTCTTAATTTTAATCAATTCTGTATGTGTGATTATTATTGAAACCATTAATCAATTTGTCAATGTGAATTAGATATTAAGATATAATCTTCAAAACCTCAATAAAAACCCACGCCATCCCAACCCTAATCGTTATATTCAATGTCATAACCATCATCTTCAACATTCTTCTACAACCTATTCTTCTTACTTAATTTTACATATTTCCAAACCATAGATAATAAAATTATTATTGTCATACATTCATACTCAACATCTTAAATTCCAAACATAATTATCAAATCATCATTATTCCAATTTTTCATCATAATATTCATATCATAACTAAACCCTAAGCGTAAACTCTAACCCTATCCCACAAACTAGGTCGTTCCAAAACCTTCATCATTCAAGCATCATCATCATCATTTATTCTTTGTCGAATAATAATCATCATCATCTTCAAACCTTCATAACACTTAAATAACTCTAACCGAGCCATATTACCACCCAAACCATAATTCCATATTCCTACACATGTCATTTACTCTAGAATTTTATCCAAAAAACACATCAATGATTTTAGTGAGAAATACAGTCAATGTTAATAAACATAGTGTGAGTTTTGACTAAGCATTTTAACACAACATAACATTATGTTGGTTTATGTAGGTTTTAGAGAAGTGTAGTGTAGTATGGAGGTTTCTATGAGAAATATGGGTGTCCTGTGTTAATAGACACAAATCGTATTTCTCTGTGGAATCTTTGATTTGTTTTAGGAAAAAGTTAAAACTAAGGAAATAAATACAACGATCCCATGTTTGTTGAACACAAACCATGTTTGATGTGGATCTTTAAAGTCTAAGAGAGAATTTGAAGGTTTAGAACAAAGTGTGGTTCGATGGGTTGATGATTAAGGAGAGGAATGTGAATCTTTAAGAAAGATTTAACCAAGATTTATAGAAAACTGTGAATCTTTAAACAAGATTCAACAAGAATGGATCTTTGAATGTTTCTCCAAGAACACATTCAAAGTATCTAACTAAGATTAATCTAAGTAATCTTAGGAATAAATTCAATCAAAAGCGAGATATAACCAAGTACTAACTTGTTATTTCATTCAAAAGTTTTGACTATTCTTCTCATGTTACAAGTGTGCCCCCATATTTATATTTATATAGGTAGCTTCACTTTGCTAACTAGAAGACTAGGATAGCCAAGCTAATGGACACATGGCTAACTAGTACACTAACCTATAATAGCACCATATTACTAACCTATACAACACATGAATCGAATAATAAATTATTACAAACAAACGTAGCTAATTATTACATTGAAATAACTAAAAAAAGTCCTAATTTATATAAAAATAATAACTAGGTCTTCTTTGACTTAAAAGTTTAATTTTCATACATAATATATCCTCTGACTTATAATAAATTGTAACATAAGAAACAATCTTAAGTATGCTAAAATATTGAATCTTCTCCTTAAAAATATGTTACATGCCTGCAAGAATCACTTAGAATATACTTATTACAGTTCTTTAAATTTATATCATCAAATACACATATGGTAATATGCTCCATTATTAATAATGCCAAATCCTTATTTTTACATGGAAACAACTAAAAAAATGTCCTAACTTACATAAAAATTATCACAAATACATGTAGCTAATTATTACATGGAAATAACTAACAAAAAGTATTAATTTACATTAAAATGATAGCCAATACTTCTTTGACTTGAAAATTTGACTTTCATGTATAATATCTCCTTTGATTTGTAATAACTTGTATTATAAGAAACAATCTTAAGTATGTTGACTTCTTGAATATTCTCCAAATATGTGACATATCTACAAGAATCAATTAGAATATACTCATTATGGTTAGTAAAATTTATATCATCAAAGACACATATGGGAATATGATCCATTATTAATAATTTCAAATCCTCATTTGCATGACAACCCTTGGATGCTCCTTCATCATTCTCCCCAACATGAGAATAATTTATCCTCAAATTGATATAAGTATAATAAGTAGAAAAATCACCAATATTAAATGTCCTTGAAACATTGCCATACGATTTTGGAAGTTCAATTTCATAATCACTTTCAAATTCTCTAAGGATTTTAAATATTCCATCTTTTCTTGGCATTAGTTTATGTTTTCTTAGATGAGGAAGTCTTTCCTTACATAAATGTAACTAAACTAAATCACTAGGAGAAAATACCTATGGAGTGTGATGTTTATTAGCTTATTTTTGATACCTCTCATTAGCTCGTTCAATGATTCTCTTGATATGTTAATGAAGCTTCTAAAAGAAGTTAACTAGTTCCTTAGCATCATAATTTTTAAACTCACCTTTTTCACGGGTACCATGTCAACTTCCATGTATAGGTTCACCTCATAGACAATCTCGAATGAACTTCAATAAGTAGTACTTAAAGGACTTTGATAACAAGCAAATTATGAATGAGCTAACATAATATCCCAATCTTTAGTAATTTTACTTACCAATCCTCTTAACAAAGTGCCATGAGTATGGTTTGTAACTTTAGTTTTTCCATCGTTTCATGGATGATGTGAGGTACTAAATAACAAGTTAGTTCCTAACATGTGCCATAATGTCTTTCAAAATTAACTAAGAAACTTTACATCTCTATCAAAAACAATACATTTAGGGATGCCACGTAGTTTCACAATTTCTTTGAAATATAAATCAGTGACATGTGTACCATCAATAATTTTCTTGCATTAAACAAAATGAACTATTTTGGAAAATCTATCTACTACAACCATAATAGAATTTTTACCTCATTTTGTTCTAGGAAACCCTAAGATAAAATCTATACTCACTCCTTCCCATGGTTGACTAGGAAACCCTAAGATAAGTTGTACACCTTTTATAATGCGTGGCCAATAGAAATTCTCTTGTAATATTTTTAATGCCTTTTAAGTACAAAAATAGCATGCTATAGCTCCTTCTTATACTTCTTTGATAAGTAAATATCTTATACTTGATATTTATATATAAAGTCTTTTAAGTTTAAATAAAAATCAATCATGTAATGAATAATTTCAATGATATCCATTTTCTTTACATGCTTTATATTCATCACTAAAGTCTTCGTCCTTAGGATATAATTCTTTTAACATTTCAAAAGTAAGTAATTTAGCTTGTAATATAACAATTAATGTAGACCTTTAAGAAAGAGCATCGACTACTACATTTTCTTTTCTAAGTAATTAACAAACAACACAAAGGATTGTAAGAAGTTTATCCACTTTACATGTCTAGGACTAATTTTCTTTTGACCGTGTAAATATTTCAAACTCTTATGATCATAATGTAATATAAATACTTTAGGCCTCAAATAATGATTCCATGTTTCTAAACTATGTATGATGGAAAAAAGTTTCTTATCATATGTTGAATAATTTAATTTATCTTAATTTAATTTTTAACTAGAGTATGTAATAAGCCTTTTTTCTTGCAAAATAGTTCCTCCTATACCTACCCTACTAACATCACAAGTTACCTAAGAAAGAGGTCAAAATTAGGAATAAATAATATAGGAGCATTGCATAATTTATCCTTATTAAATTTAAAAGATTTAGTGGCATCATTTTCCCAAGCAAATTCCACTTTTTTCATGAGTTGAGCAATAAGTGCAGCTATAGTAGATAAATCCTTAATAAATCACCTATAGAAACTAGCTAACCCTTGAAAAACTCTTACTTGGTAAACATCATTAGGAATATGCCACTCTTTAATAGCTTGTATCTTAGTAGGGTCAACTTTAATATCTTATCCATTAATAATATAACCAAGAAAAACTATACATGGAAGTATAAAATCACATGTTATCAAATTTCCATATAATTTAGTTTCCCTTAGCTTATTAAATATTGTCCTTAGATGCATAAGATCATGTTCATTCTTACTATATACAAGTATGTCATTTAAATAAACCACAATGAAGTTACCTAGGAAAGAACAAGAATTTTATTTATTAATCTTGTGAAAGAACTAGGTGCATTACACAACCCAAAAGGTATAGCAGTCCATTTATAAATACCATATTTAGTTTTAAAGGTTGTTTTCCACTCATCCCCTTTGCGAATTCTTATTTGATGATAACAACTTCTTAGGTTAATTTTGGAAAACACACATGTGCCACGAAGTTTATCAAGCATGTCATAAAGTATATGCATAAAAAATATATACATGATATTTATATTATTTATAGTTCTAGAGTCTATGCACATGCACCAGCTACTATCCTTTTTAGGAACTAGTAAAGCAGGTACACATCAAGGATGCATAACTTCTTTCACATAACCTTAATGCATTCCACATCTCATAGCTGAAAAAGTATAATGTAGATCCTTCACAAGTGGTTAGACTCGACAAGATTGAGCTTAATATCTTGTTGCCCTATTAGGAGATTCCTTTAAATATTCTTGACACTAAAGTGTAACAGACCTGTATGAGCTTATTTTAGCTTTTGAAGGTCCTCTATAATAGCCATGGAGTAGAGGAGGCAACCTGGGAAATAGAGAAATATATGCATGAGGCACATCCCAAGCTCTTTAATATATATGCATCAGGTTTTGGGGTTCTCCCTCTTCTAAGGAGTAGTTCTCGATAGTGTTATGTCAACCTCCATAGATTTGACCACTAATATTACCCTTCCTTGCATCATTTTTCTCTTCTTCCCCAACCTTCACTTATTAACTTAGGGTATAAAGTCTCTTTTAGGGGGACAGTGATGTAATAACCTAAATTTAACCCAACCTAATTCAGGTAATTAGTATTTTTAATCTCACTCTAATTATTTAATCGTAAGTTTAAACCAAGCCTTAACCCTAATTTTAGATAATTAATATTTTAATCTTAACCTAATATTTTAATTCTAAATTATACATAACTCTAACTCTTACTTTAAACCTAATCCCTAAACTTAGTTCTATTTTCCTTTTTATCTTTGCTTCTTCTCCTTCCCTTAGCCTTCTTCTCCATATCCCACATGAATTTATTCCTTTCTCAACCCATTTTCTTCAATTTTACCCCTAAACATAACATGCCTAAATCAAAAACCATCATCACCACCATCAACTCCCTCAACTCCTAGTATACGTCACACAAAAATTACACCCAAATCCCCTTGATCCCTAATCTCTACCTCATCACATGCCTCATATACCTCTACCATATTCCACACTCACCATTCACACACCACCACCTCAACTATAAATACCCCTCCTTATTGTTTCCTTTCCTCATTTAATGCATAACCAAACCTTCCCTCCCTTTTTATCTTCAACTCCAACTTTCTTCTACATTGTCCTTTTGTTCTCCACCATTTTCATGCATCAAAGCTCTACATAGCTCACATATCCTTATTTCGACCACCTTTTTTGGGTCAAAATTCCATGCTACTTAGCCCTACCTATATGACAAGCTCATACAACCCACCCCTAGATGTGTCAACACCTCACACAAACCACGCCATCAAAGGGAACCTACATCTCCTCTATGCAACCCATCCCCATTTGCATGAGAATCTCACACAATCCCTTTAGCTGAGTTACTTCCTCAAGTAAGTCACTCTATATTTGCAACATCACCTCACATAACAATCTAACTTGTGCTACATTTTCCTATATATTCAAGCCTCTTTGTTTGCTTTAGTTATTATCACTTTTCCTTCCTCCTTTACCTTATCTTTTTATTAGTTGTTTTATTAAGTTCTAACCATATGCTATTATTAGTTTTAGGTTATTTTATTGTAGTCTTGGAGTAGGAGTCTTAGGGTTCTTTCATGCTTAGAGACCAGTGTTGGTTAGGTAAAGATGCATAGTATAGTTAGGGTTTTTTAATGGTATGTGTAATATCATGTTGATGTTATTATATCTCATAATTCATTTTGTTAATATCATGTTATAACAATGTTGCATTATATTAGGGGAAATGTGGGTATTTCATGAAGCATGAGCTTATATGATATTCTTGAAATAGTTTTGTCTTGCAACCCTAAGTAGGAATATGTGATATATTTTTTGGATAAAGTATGAAAAGTGGATAATGAATGTGATCAAGTTGTATGGCAATTTAATAAATTGAAGGTGGAAATTAATGATGCCTGACTTATATGATTTTATGGAAATTTAGGTAATGAGGCTAGCTTAAGGGTCATGAAAATGTTAAAAATAATTATGGCATTATAATTATTAAGGGTTTTATAAATTATTTCCTAATTATTTTGATCAAAAAGTGATGGAGTATGATACAAGTTATCTAAAATGTGACTTTAAGGCACTTATGTAAGATAAGAGTATTTTGGTTAATATGAGTTAAATATGGAATCCTGGATATTTTAATGTAGTATTAGTTTAAAACATGCAAAGTATGTTATGTGGAATATTCAGGGTAATTATGAATATCATAAGTCCAATAAAATAATAAAATGACTTAAATAGTGAATATAGTAACCCTAGAGGTGGGATCATTATTGTATGTGTAATGCATTAGAGTTAGACTTTGCATTTGGATATATTCTTAATAATTTTATTTTAATATGGTGTACTAAATTTGGTGGATAGATGATTCTTATGGAAGAAGTTATGCTTATCTTGTGAAATTAGAGTTTTATAGAGGAGCTGTGGCCTTTTCCCTTAAGGAATGTCTCAATCATCATGTGGTTGTATTTTATGTGCTTCCTATATTTATGTCAAGTCTATTTTATGTACTTTGTATATTTATGTCAAGTATATTCTACGTTCCTTTCATATTTATATTTATTTCTACATGATGACATCAAGATAAAGAGTAGTTTAATAAGATGTTTTAGTTCTTTCCATTGGATAAAGAATAGTGAGGTCTATAAATTCAACGTAAGTAAGAAATGGATTATTATTATACCTAATAATGAAGCTATGGTTTAACGCTTATCTTACATTATATCATATTTAATTAAGATGCGTGACTATTCTTCCATATGGCCTTATATATATGTGAATTCTTTACTTAATACATAGCATATTGGTCATCTATTTTATAGGTACTACTCATTCCAACAAGTAGACACCCTTATTCCTTGTCATCTAGGTTGTTGATGACCGCTTGGATGATTTCTCACCTTTTGATGATCTACTTGTGGAGATGTGAATTTTATATCTGGGGGTTCAGATATAAGTTTTTGACATTATCTGGTAGGTAGTTTTTTATCTAGATACCTTTTGGACTCTTAGTTCCATTAGATCTCATTTTTATTATATTTTGTCACATTATGCTTGGATTTAATCTCTAAATCTTACCTATGACCTATGAACTATTTATTTTGAGTTTTAATTCTAAGTTTTTTTCCACATATTTAATGTAAGGCTAATAAGGTAATCCAAAGTTATATTAAGTATGGTGGTAATACCTAATTATATTGTTATTAAGTTTCCACTAAAATAAATTTTTAGTAGTGAATTTTGGGGTGTTTGTCACATTCACATGATTTTAAAACATTAATTCATGTCATTCCACACATTAGGAACTAGTAGGTAATGAAGCCCCTAAATACTACATGATTTTTTCTTTTGAACACACAATTACTCAAGGACAAACAAGTATATACAAGAATCCACATAACTTACACATCGTCGATAATACCACCTACAACTCCTTGCTGAGACACAACCTCTCCACTATCATGCCACGAAGGATTTAGCATCATTGGAGCACCGATATTAGACCAAATCTCTTAAAATTCCTAGATTGCATCCCTATCCCACTAGAGCCCCATCTTTTCACACTTTTTGTTAAGATCAACCTCTCACTCTGATATCATATACAACTTGAGTGTAATGGCAATGGAAGCCCACTTTATCCTATAGTTATAAGCCTTTTTGGATAAGGATCAAATGTGATAGTTCAGAACTATGAGCTCTCGCACCAACACAACTTCCCTACCTTTCCATGTGGCCTCCTTTTGGACTTAATTCACTTCAAATGTGTGGCTATAAGCTTGCTCATTCTGCATAGGTTTTTCATTCTTAGCCGTCTATTAGTGAAGACCCTCTTGGTATTTCTATAAATATTTTACCTTTCCTTCCAAAGGGACCTAAACCTCCCATATCTATTGTTGTTCTAGCTCACAAGAAGCCTCAACTTCCCAAATTTTCTCCACTTTAGACCAAAAATCGGTGATGATGCTCACTTGTTGAATCATAGCCCTCAAAACAAAAAAGATCCACTCCATGGCCTATAAATTTCATCATTATTAACACTCAAGTGAAGAAAAAAGTTTAAAAAGATGGAACCCACAAATCTTACCTAATATTTTTCCATCACAACCTCCTTCAAATGTTAACCACAAGGAATTTCCACTAGTCAATGCTCATCTATTGGAATGATCAACCTCCCCGTTATTTCCTTAAAGACGTGGAGACCTTCCAAGGTAGAAGCTCCCTCTAAGGACCCTGACTTACCCCTAGAGGCATCCTTCATCTCATCGAGGTTCTTCATCTTATGAGTTACCAAATTATAACACTCTCAAAAATTAACATTGAAAATTTTCACTTTAAACATAAAAATATATACCATAAAAGGGGTGTTACTACTATAATTGGTACAAGTTTGGCCCCAGACATCCTTGTACCAACTACAAGGTAAGGTAGAAACTGGTGTAACCATGATAAACATAGTAAGGAAAGCATTTTGTAACATTGTATAATCGAAATCAAACATTAAAAATAAAAAGCTAGAAATGATAATAGCTAGATATCACTCTCTCTAGGCCCTAACTGTGGATTACTACGACATCACTCTGCCCTAATCATGGCAAAGTCATTTATATCATCCTCGATCACCTATATAAGATCATGAGGGGACACTACTCTTGGGAATGAGTAGCACCCATAATAGGGGTGATCAGAACACTACATACTGAGTAAGGTAACAATACAGTCAAGTAGGATTAAATTAGTTAACAACACCACAATAAGAAATAAAATATGCATAAGAAAGTTGTTTGTTCATAATTATTTGGACTCAGGATAATAGTGCCATGATTAGATAACTCCTAAATTATGTCCACGTGGGCTTGGGAAGCCCACTATTCTCACCAGTGGATTAGTAAATAAGATACAACCCCAGGGTAGCACACTCTTTTCCACTATTCTCACTAGTGGATTAGTAAACATAGTACAACCCTAAGGCAGCATGCTCCTGGCCACTATTCTCATTGGTGGATCAGTAAATAAGGTATAACTAGCCTTGTCCCACTATCCTTTGAGTCCCTAATTTATCCAAAAACCTAAACATACCATTAGAAACTCCTCTTATTCACGAGTCATAGTCTATTACCCTCGTTCCTCACATATAATGACAATTAGCCCTTAAAACCCTAGTTTTTCCCAAGTTGGCCTAGCCCCTTCTCTACAACTTATTAGCCCAAAATTTTCACAGCCAAGCATATATTACTATGATCATTCATCCCTTGAAGTTTTGTAGCCTAACTCCTTCATTTTGCACATGTGATAACAACCTCCCTGATGGACTCCTTTTGAAACCCTAATTTTCCCTTAGTAGTTGTATCTTCTCCACTTATCCCACCTATCCATCAGACTTAGCTCACAATCCTCAAATAGCATATTCAACATCATAGTTTAGAGGCACATCCCAACTCTCCCATTGCCTATATATGATAATAACCTATCCTTAGGGTTTTATACTACCAAAACCCTAGCTCCACCTACTTAGTAATCTCCCAAACTTTAGCATCCAAGGACTCCCCCATTTTTTGCTAAGCTACCCAACAAGGTCATCATCTCCCCCACATCTATCCTTAGCAACCATCCTTTAGTTAGTCACCCCTAGACCTAGCTCGCATTATGTTTGAATCACCCCATGAATGGTTAACCTTTTCTATGCTATATCTACCCCAATCCACCTTTATAATTACCATAGTTATTATTTAACACCTTCCAAATGATATTTTACTAACTTTTCCCCTAGGGTTTCCCTATACACCATTTTTCACAATATTAACCAAAATGCCCTTGGGTATCCAAAACCCTACCTAAGCCTCATGGCCTTATATACAAGAACTTCTCAACATTCCCGAGACATGCAATACCACATAATAGAATTATACATCAACACTTGAACCAACACAATCATGTCCACACATATTCATACCTTAGATCTTTGCAAGCCAAACTACACATACAACTCTTGAACATGTAACATTTCAGGTAGATATCCACTTAACACATAATAAAGTCACATAAAAATAAGCCTCTAGTTATGATTGTACCCTTAACAAACCAACTCCAACCTTTAACTAAGAATAACCTATGCCTCCTCGCTTGTGGCCAATTGAATAGTACCAAAAATGGGAATATCTAAACTTAGGCTATATTATCCTTTTTCTTCCTTTTATTTTTTTTTTCTTTAGATAAAATAATACTAATAATAATAATAATAATAATAATAATAATAATAATAATAATAATAATAATAATAATAATAAATCTAATTAAATGGAAATCAAAATGGAGGAAGGGAAGTGGTGGTGACTAGAATGAGTAAGAGAAGTAGAGTGATGGCACAGTAGTAGTGCAAGGTGGAGATTGGTTTTTGTTGGGAAAAATAGTAGGGTTTAGCCTCTTGAGGGTTGAGGGTGGTTTTCACCAAGTAGGCTAGTGGGAGAAAGGTGGGTTGTGGTGACTGAGCTAGTGGCTGGTGGTGGTGCAGCCAAGAGGAGGGAGGAGAAAAAGAGGGGAAATAGAGGGGAGAAGGTGGTGGAATGGGTTGGATGCACTAGTTGGGCACCTTTGTAGGGGGCTGAGGTGTTGCGGCGGTGTAGAGAAGGAAGAGTGGGTTGGTGGTGGTGGTGGTGTAAGGTGGTGCAGGGTGGTGCAGGGTGGCATAGGGTGGCGCGACTTGCACACTTTACAAGGTTAGGGAAAAGGAGGGGAATGGGGGTGCAGGGAAGGAAAATGGGAGGAGTCTGGGGGCAGTGTAGCCTAGCTGCAATGATAGTGGCGACGGTAAGCTAGAATAGGGGAGGGTATGAGTGTAGGTGGATGAGGGAGAAGAGAGAAAAGGTCAATGTTTGGGGAGGTATTTATAGGCTATAGGGGGAGGATGAGGACAAAGGAGGAAGGGGATAAGGTGACTAGTCATAGGGCGGCACAACAATGGTAAGGTAGGATGGTGCATGGGGGTGTTGTGTAGGTGTAGGGGGCAGGTGTCATGCAGGTGCAAGGGAACCTATACAAGTGCATACCTACGCACATGTGCTGTATGGTTGAGAAGGGAAAGAGGGAGGGGGAAGGTGGTTGGGTTGAAAGTGATATAGGGATGAAAATGGAAGGAGGAGGGTCGTGCACAAGTGGGAGGTAGAATACAAGGAGAATAGGGGAAAAGAGGAAAGAGAGGAGGGAGAAAATGGAAAAGAAGAAAAGAAAAGAAGGGTAAGGTCGTCGCTCGGGGAAAACAAAAGGGAGAAGGGAAAGGGGACTGGGCCGGCTATAGGGGAAAAGGAAAACAGAGGGGGAGAGGTTGTTTGGGCAGGTGATAAGGCAAGCCAAATGGGGGAGGAAGAAGGAAAGAAGAAAAAGGAAGAAGGGGGAGGAAAAGAAAAAAAGGAGAAAATGAGAAAAGAAAAATGAGAGAGAAAAAGAAAGGAAAAATAATAAGGTTGTGGGATTTTTAGGTTGGGTTTTTGGGGAATTTATTGGTAATTATGAAAAATTGTTATAATTTATCTATAATTTATTTTAGGCTATATAATTAAAATAATGTCTAAGAATTAGGCTAGATAATAAATTTTAAACCTCATAGTATTGTTATTATTGCTATTATTAATATTACTATGTGTAAATATATTTTATCTTATTTATTATTTTATAATTTTATTATTTACTCCTATGAAAATTTTTAGGGTATTACACACTTACTTTCAACAATGTATCTTAACATTTTTAAATACAGATTTAATTGTGGATGATGGTCAAAAGACTCCTTCTTTTGTAGTTATTGTGTTAAACAGATAATAAAATATAGATTTAAAACTCAATCCACATTTTTATAACCCAAAGTATAAAACCATAATCACTAAAAGTCTTCCACTCTCTAGAATTTTCTAGAAAAAGGTTGACAAGAAAATGCTTTTTTGGTGTATGAAGAAAGCAAGTCTTTTTGATACAGGAGCATTCATATTATTAGCATAATCTCATTATTAATTTTTCCAAGTTAGAGAGCCACAAACTCTCCTACTTGGAAAAATTAATTATCTAGCAAAACCTAGCCATGCAAGCCATACAAGCCATGCAAACCTTGCAAATCGTCTCCTTGTGTTGTCCACAAACCAACAGAAAATAAGGTACCTAAGGCCACGTTTTTTCCAAAGCTTTTCCCCATATTTTTACCCATATTTCCTGAACATTTTTAGCCTTAAACATCCCTAAAAAAAACTCATCCTATATGTACCCCTTGGAATCCACACAAATCAGCCATAAGTCCCTCTCATGTTAGATATCAAGTTACTTTCAGCACTTGGAAAGAACAATGCAAGTTTAGGGAAGAGCAAAGAAGGCTATAAGACATTACATACTTTTGTTTGTCACTTAAAAGATTAAAAGGATATTTGTCTCTTTAATTTTATGTATTATGGATGTTGTGTGAATTAAATCATGTGACAATAGAGGAGGGAATTCAAAATATGCACAAGTACACACCCATAATCAAAACACATAGGCTCAAACTTAGGTAGATTTTCTTCTTCTTTCAAGCTCTAATCATATGTATTATTTATTTAAGTTGCAACCTTTAATCCTAAAATTCTTGTATAAGTGTCAAGGATAGAATAAAAGAAGAACTTATCTTTTGGCCGCATATTTTCTCTCAAGCAAACCAAGAGCCCTCCTTTACTCTATAGGTGTAAGAGCTTGATGATCTTGAAAAAGTATTATAAGAATTTTCCTAAGATTTCATACCATAGGTGGTTCTTATACGTATTGATTCAAGTGTTACCAAGAATCAATTTATTATCCTCTTAAATGTCCCCTATTTCTCTTTTTTTTTGTTCTAAGATTTCTTAGAACACCAACACATAGCAAGACCCAAGTTAAATCTCATATGCATCACATTTCAATCATACTCATTGTTTAGTATACCCAACATTAATTGCTCATGATCTGATCGACCAGTCAGTGACACCCCCAGTCCACTACTATACACATTAAGGTAATAACACTACGATAGCATTTGTAAATCCATGGTCACACCCATTAACTGTCCCAAGTAGACCAAACCCAACAATACCCTATCAATATTAGAGAATAGTTAAAAGGGTGAAAGCCCAATTTTGTTTAGAAATTATCCAACCAAATATAGTACTAGAAACTACAACCCGTATCGAAAGGGATACTCATAGAAGCACACCTAGCTTACAAAGGCTTAAATCACCCTTTCCTCTAAATGGGGAGGCCTTACTCAAATGTCATAAGAGAACATGTAAGTGCTCCTTATCAATGCTAGGAAATTTTCATCCACCAAGGAATTCAATAAAATGATCCCTTCTCCTTTTAAGATTCTTGTGTTGTAGGTATTTACCACCTCCTCCAACTCAAACAAGTTTCAGGCCATATGTGTTCCCATTGCAAGCTTGGAATTAACCACCACAGTTCCATGAGCAATGGCATGAAATGGACCTGTCGCTAATATCTCGCTACTCATCTCTTAGAGGACATACTTCAATGTAGGAGCATTCATTGGACTTGCCAACTTAGGACTACTGGGAGGCATTGTACATTCTTTAGGATTCAAGTTGAATTCCCTCTCTAATTTCCCAGGAGAAATTTTGTATCACTAGTATGGCCTTTCCTACATGAGAAAAATAATAAACCAAAATACAAGATGGTTGGGAAACTCACTAGAAAACCACTAATGATGGTGTGTTAGTAAATGGCACATAATTTAAACCCTCTTATTATCAATTGTAGTATTGATAAATAAGGGTATCGTTATATACTGAGGATTGATATGGCTTGCCTTTATTTAGCTAGCTCACAAATAATGAAATGGTAAAAAAAAACTCTAAATAAAATAAAAATAAATAATAAGAAAAATACATTAGTAGGGTTTTTTTAAATTAAAAATAAAAAATAATTAAAATAAGTTAATATAAGAAATAGAGAATGTAAATATAATGAATATGCTATGGAAATCGAAATCCACCACTTTACTAGGTTAAAATATAATGATAATTTCTAAGTCATCTTTTAATCAGAAGAAAGTTGCTGACCAAATTTTAAGCTAAAAGTAGGTCTATATACCTTATATTACTTCCCTAAAATAATTAATATGACAAAGAGATACTATTAAATCCTATTAAATGATACTCCTATATTTAACTAGATTTAAATCATTAAGCACAAGTGGAATGACACTAATATAAGTACCCAAACTAGTACCTCAAGGGTGTCTAACTATATTCCTCTTCATTGACTCACATGTATCTAAATGTTCTACTATTCCAGTTAGAATTACAAAACTATTAGATGTATTATTATCTAACCTAGCTGCAATTTATATATATAAATTTTAGCATATTCATATAGCTACCTATCAAGCATACAATCCTATATACTGTCACTATAAGGAAGCTATAATAAGGCATGCACTATATAAATCATACCTAATAAAATCACATATATAAATAATAACAATAAAAGTAAATTCAAAGAATAATCTCATAAAATAAATAAAATTAATATTATATCTCAAACTATAATCTAGGGTTTAAATCTATTCCCTGACAATAAATATTTAGCCAGTTATAATAAATAAATAAAATAAAAAATATTATATATATATATATATATATGTATAAGAAATAGAGAAAGAAATAACAAAAATTAATTATGGATGAAATTAAACAATTTATTCATATGAAAATTTGATTAATTTCATTAGCAATAAATTTTTTTATTCTCTTTTTCTCTTTCCTTCTCTTCTTCTTTCATTTACGCTAGCCTCTCTTTCCATACTGTCATGAGTCACCTATCTCATATGCATTCCTTCTATCTCTTCTCTGCACTGAGTCAGTCTTATTGCACCTAGTGCTTCTCTCTCTCTCTCTCTCTCTCTCTCTCTCTCTCTCTCTCTCTCTCTCTCTCTCTCTCTCTCTCTCTCTCTTTTCTTTTTTCTTTTCTCTTTTCTCTCTTATGTTTTCTTTCCCTCTACGTCCTCCTAAATCCTCTCTCTTCTCCTCCTACAGGCCCTATTTCTTTTTTCTTTGCTCTCTTCTTTCATCTAATCTTGCTTTTGCCCCTTCTATCTCTCCTCTCTATCTTTTATAACATAAAAAATATGTGTCTCCTTCCTCTTATGCATTCCTTCTTTTATCTTTTTTTTCTTTACTACTACATCTGGCTCTGCCTTGCACCACCTCTTTTATTTTTTTCCTAGTTTTTGGGCCTCATTTACTCGATTTTTCTAGTATTTGGTTGTTGGTCCTTTGGGCCTTTGGTTTGAAGGACCCAAAACCCTTTTTTTACTACAAAATAGCATTAGAAGTATTAATAAATAATCTTATACTTTAAAAGTATTCATTTTATATCATTTTAACTCAAATAATTAAATATATAGTATTATTATCACTTAACCACAAAATTATAATTGTCTTCATACATTGTTCAAATAAAAGGCCAAAAACTAAGATTAAAATGATATAAAATATATAAAAATATATAACTGCCACTCTTAGCTTTTTGCCTGTCCTCAAGCAAGACATGATTCAAACTAAAGAAAAATAATAAAAATAAATTTGACTAGCCACTTTTATAGGTGTCACAATTGCACTTAACATGTCCAACAAGCCCTTTTAACTCCTAGGTCACCCTTATAAACAAGTAAGGTCTCATGAGGATTTTGTAGATGATACACCCATAAAATCACACACAATTCAAAAAGAAAAACAAGAAAAAAAACACCCAACACCCTTAACTAATGTTATCTCAGAATATTTTACTTTTATAACTCCAAGATTAGCACTCAATGAAGATTCATAAAGGGAAAATTTAAAATGCTAGTTTCAACATATGGTTCACACATAAATATATCAAATATGGACAGAGCATTAATATGGATGAAAATTTACCACGCCTTAATCACATCAAGACTTATCCTCACTATGGATACCCTCTATATTTATCTTTTAGTTTTATAGCTATAATTATATAAAGACACTCAGGTGTATGAAATAAAATGATAAAAAAAAAAGCGACTCACATATAGTAACAAAGAAGCTCATATTTATGTGAATCAAAACCTTATGAAGGATATCAAATACCCACCAAATGAACCAAACCATATGCTTAACTCTTGTGACTAATCTCCATCATATCAAAGGCTTCCCATCTTAAGAACAAACATGACATACTTATAGGTTGTAACGGGTTTATGGGATAAAAGTTATGGATTATTCAAGGATTGTGGTGTTAAAAGGCCAATAACTAGCGAAACACTAATAATTAGTTGAAATATAAGCATCAACTCCACACCAATGGTGATAAATAACACACCTCAATTTTAACCCTAAACGAGAATAATGAGATAATCAAAAAATTATAACATGAATGGAACTTTCTCAAAATCATCTCCATATCTCCCTTTTTCCCTTATAGCATATCACTTTCTTCTTTTTCTTCTTTTTTCATTTTGTTTTGGAAAAAAGAGAATGAATGACTAAAAAATGAATATATATATATATATATATATATACACCTTCCTTTTCTAAGTGACTTCACTTTACATAAAAGGGAGGGGAATCATTATATGATGACTAAACAACGAATAGGCATTCCTTACTAAATATTTCCCTCCAAATAAGATGGCTCAATTGAGGAATTAGATAAAAACCTTTACACAAAAGGAGGGGGAATCATTATATGATGCTTGGGAAATGTACAAAGACCTTTTGAGGATGTATCCATTCCATGGATTGGAAGACTAGTTGATTATCTACACCTTCAACAATGGTCTTCTCTACAACATTAGGATGACTATTGATGCTACAGTTGGTGGGGCACTAATGAACAAGAGTGTGTGAGAGGCACGAAAACCCATCAAAGACATGGCCCAAAATCACTTTTAGTGGTAGGGTTATCCCTCTTTACCCAAAAATAGCGGAAGGTGTGTTGTTGATGAACTAGATCATCTTGCATCGAAGGTAGATACTCTATTCCAAAAATTTGACAAATTAAGTGTTAATGTTATAGCATGTCTTATTAATCAAGTATCATGTAACATATGTGGCATCATAGGACATACTGCATCAGAGTGCCAAGTTGGAACATACATTTTCCCTAATTTGAGCATCAATGAGCATGCTAATTATGTGAACAATTTTAATCAAAAAGGGGACCCATTTTCTAAGACGTTTAACCCCCATATGGAGGAATCATCCGAATTTATCTTATAAAAATCCTCCCCAAAATCTTATTCCTCAATCTAATTATGTTCCACTAGGATTTTAGAGTTAAAGGCCTCCTTATCCCCCTACCCAAAAATCTAATTTAGAAATATTGATTGAAAACTTTTGTGATGGCTCAAACAAAAAAAAATGAGGAGTTTAAAAGGCAAATAGATGAGTTTAAACATCAAAATAGAACCATGAGTGATTCCATTGAGAACCTAGCTTCTAAGGATGACTCACTAGCTGCACACAATAAAATGTTAGAGATCCAAATAACTCAAGTAGCACAACAAGCTAGCTCATCTTCTAAACCCTCTAGGATATTTAAGGGGCAACCCCAAAACAAATCCTAAAAATCAAGTTAGTGCCTTCACAATATGGAGCGAGAAGGAGATAGAAGGACTTAAGTTGATACATGGTGATGAGAGTTTAGGTAATGATATTGAGGACCCATAATTAATGACGAGAAAACTAATAAGTAAAAGGAAAAGGTTGAAAAATATGTTTCACCTGTACCTTATAATCCTCACCTACCTTTCCCTCAAAGGTTATCTAAAAATTAACTCGGAAAGCAATTTGGAAAGTTTTTATAAATATTGAAAGAGTTACATATTAACATTCCCTTTAATAAAATAATTTCTCAGATTTCATCATATGCAAAGTTTTTAAAGGATATTTTATCTAATAAAAGAAATTTGGAGGAGTATGAAACTATTTCTCCTATAGAGGAGTGTAGTGCTATTATTCAGAATAAGTTACCTTCTAAGTTAATGGATACTAGTTCATTTTCTATTCCTTACATTATTGGCACTATTTCTATTAATTATTCCTTACACAAATTAGGTGCAAGTGTGAGTCTAATGAATTTTTTTAGTGTATGAAAAGTTACAAATGGGAGATTTCAAGCCCACCACCATCTCCCTACAGTTGGTAGGAAAATCAATCAAATACCCAATAGGTATATAAAAGGATGTATCTATCAAGGTTGGTAAGTTTTTTCATACTTCTTGATTTTTTTGTCTTAGAAATTGAGGAAGGTTCTCAAATTCCTATCAATTTAAGTAGGCTTTCCCTAGCTATAGCCGAAGCTATCATTGATGTTAAAAATGGAAGGTTTTCTCCAAATGTTGTGTAATACCCCATATTTTTACAAAATATTGAATGAGAATTATACCAATTTTTGGGAATTAGATTTTAATTTAATGTGATGATTTGATTTGAGGAAAAGTGTAATTGAAAATAAGGTAGGAAATTTGAGTTTATAGATTTTTTTCAAGCGAATCGATGGACTGATTCCATGAACCGATTGACTAGTTTGTTATTTCAGTAAAATGGGTTTTCTTAACCAGACTGATTAACTGATTGGGGAACCGATCAACTAGTTTATAGAATATTTGAATAGTAGGTCCAAACTGATCGACTAGTTTATCAAGTTGGACATATTTTCAAACTCAATTTTCTAAAAATTTTCTTATACTGAAATGAAACCTTACCAACCCATGCCAAAGTATCCCTAAGAGATTCTTAATCATTTCCATGATGCATTTAGCTCGTAATATTGCCTCAAATTAATTTGGAGATCGATTGGGACAATTGAGGGGGAGAGATGACCGTAGCCTTGTCTTCTTCCACCTCTTTTCTCTACACGTTTATGAGATCAATGTTTCCATCTCAAGCATAATTATGAGAATTTGGAAGATTATTTCCATGATCACCTCCCATTACCCCTTTTGTGTATTCTAATTATGGTCTAATTAACCTACATTCTCCAAAATACCATTTGAGCTCTAGAGAATAGGTCAGCATGACATGGACAAAATATATTTATTTATCTCAAATTCAAATGATAATTTATAGGGTTTTTGAATTGTTCCTCCACCCTCTATTATTCCTCCCAATTGGTTGGCTATAAATAGTCTTAATCACTCCTTTTGTGCACCTTTCTTTTAGCCATCAAAATCCTTAAGTCTCTACATTCACCTTTTTCCTCTCTACACTTCAAACTTTGTAATCGATTTCCTTGCACACTTCTTATCCTGCCTTTTACTCTCTCTTGTTTTCATTGTTAAGTAAGGAAGAGTTAGATTTGGAAAAAAGATTAAGTGGTCCAGCTGAGCATTTCCCTATTTTGCTTAAGTATGGTATGTCTTTCTTTCCCTTTTATTTTAAGTTTGAAAATTAATAATGTTTTGTAAGAAATTCTACATTTAATATTTGTTGTTTTAAGGTTTTAAAAGTTGAGATTTTCACAAGCTGGAATTTCTTATTTAAGGAGAGTTTTGCCTACATCAAGCAAGTGACTCTTGATTTTAAAATGGGTTATGAGTATTCCCGCATGATATGAATGCCTTTAAGTTGATTTTGTATTTTGGTATGATTGTATATAGCCTGTATAAGTGTTTTTAATTAATAGATTGTATACTTTAAGCAAAAAGCATGAAAATTAATAAAAATAGGATATGATGGTTCAATGTTGAGATATGCAAGTTAATTAGGTTGAAAATGTGTTAGACCATGTTCATATATATATTCTAATGCGGTTAAGAAGATTTGTAAGTATTAATCTACATGAAACTAATGGTTTGATGCTATTGTAAGCAAATTGATCAATTGGTTAGGTCAAACCTATCAATTGGTTCCTAAAACAATTGACTAGTTGACCTAACCCACCAACTGGTAAGCCATTAGAGACATTAGTCTTGCTCTCTACTTAAACCCATTGACTAGTTGGGTAGAACAAATTGATTAGTCTATGAAAAGTCAATTGGTTTGCCTAAATAGATCTAATGATTTGAGAAAAATTATGGCCTAGTGGAGCTAAATCAATTGACTGGTCGACCCAAATTAATCGACTAGTTGGTGCAACCGATCGATAGGTTAGGCCAGATCAATCAACCAATTCTACTGGTTTGTGTAGTTTGTTTTCTTTCAATTTGGTTATGCTTTACGGCTATATTTGGGACTATCGTATGATTATTAATGAGAAAAAATAGATATTTTATAATAGATTAATGGCCTAATAAAATAATTAAATGGATCATAATTTATGACATAATCTATGAATATTGTAAAGTCCAAATGGGTACTCCAATTTTGACATGTGATGGTTTTGAGAAAAGGGTAATGAACACATCTTGGGCTTGAATAAAATAATATTATGGATATGAATAATATCGGACAAGGATAAATAGAAACCCACATGGTTGGAGAAATGGAAAAGGATTTATATGGATTATGCATGGAAAATGCTTTGCTTGTTATTGTATGTGCCTTATGTGATCATTTATTCTTATGAATAAGATACTAATCATGTAAAGAGAAAGAAAATCTAGTTGTGTATGGGTCTGGGTTACCCGAACCTTGATTAGCTACCCGGTTTAGTGTACCTTCAAGCATTTATTAGTACCTTCGGATAGGATCCTTAGAGGTCCTAGTGCCTTATCTACTCTAGACATCGATGATGTACTAGGGGGTATCGATAATAAAGGGTATGGTTACCTAGTTGGTTGGCTTTGACCCAAACTTATGTCTATATTAGTTAACTTCGGCCTGGACTTATGTCCATTTTGGTAATTAGCTTTGGCCTATACTTATATCCACTTTGGTGACTGGATTCAACCTAGAATTTAGGTCCCTTATTTTGTATAGGCTTCTATGGTATCTTAGACCATGGGGTGGTGCACAGTTCATCTCTCAATGATAATAAAATATGGATAATAAATAATTAGATGATAAAGACTAGGATAATGAATAAGTGAAGATGAATAATTGGATAAGGATGGAAAATGGTTGGATGAGAAAAAAGATAAAAGCTAGCTTGTACACTTGGTTAATAGCTTAAGTGATTGATTGCTTATTGAATGAAATTTTAGCTAGATGCTGATATATTTCATATATGAATAAGGGAATGGTATAATCTAAAGAATTGAAACATTAGAAATAAACAGTAGTGGTTGCTTGAATTAACTTGTTTAGTGCATGTGCGAATACCTATATGATTATATTATGAAATCAAATATGATACATTATGTATTGTTTGAGTTATGCATGATAGTCTATTTTGGTGTGTCCATGCCTTTACATATATGGCATTAGGATGATGCACGTTAAATATCATATCTATATATGATAGAATTTGCATACTTATGTTTCTATTGAGGGAGCAACTTGGCTTACTTAGCACATAGCATATTGATATGTAACTTTACTTGATCACCAACTCAATCCCACAAGCAAAGGGTCATGTAAAGTTTTTAGGGATGGTTAGTAGAGGGCCTACCTCAGCTTTGGTTCAGGGAATAAGAGTGTGGACATTCAAAGGTTTTGTGGGGTTCGTGGAGGACCATGATTTTGTTGTTGGGGTCACACCCTAATCTCATTTTAATGTATCCACATACTTTTATCTACTTGTATTTTTGTAATGATTTGGTCAGGGGCCATTAAGGTTTTTCTATGTAAACATCCTTTTGTAATGTTTATATAAATTATATTCGTGTACTCTATTGTTTTTAAATGTATTGGTTGGTTTTAGCCTTTTATCTTATATGGGGTAGGTAGTGGACATCTACCTTGTGTTAGGTACTGTGGTAATACCCCGTTTTTCCTAGGTGTATTTGAGCTTTTGCACTATTTTAAATAAAAAAAATTTGGTAGTCAAAAAAAGGGGGTGTTACATGTTGGGGATGAGAAAGTTGAACTTAATTTATCTAATGCTATAAATTTTATTCTAATTAATGATGCTTGTTACAAGATTGATTCAATTGACAAGATGGTAAAGGATACCTTGCTAAATGCTTCTCAATTGATCCTCTTAAAGAATGTTTGATGAGAAGTGGTATGCCTAACAATGAAAATCTAAAAATTACTGATATTGCTAAAATGTTGGAGAAAAGTCCTATTTTTCCTCAAGGAAAGGAAAAGGTAGAAGTTTTTGAAGTAGAATTGAGCAACCCCACCTTAAAAAATAAGGTAATGCCTAAGATAGAATTAAAACCCCTCCCTTCTTCATTAAGGTATGAATTTCATGACTAACTCTAATTATCTTATCTTTGTGAATGCTAGCCTAAGTGAAGTGGAAATTGAAAAACTTCTTATAATTCTTAGGTTGCATAGAGAGGACATTAGGTATACTATAGATGATCTTAAAGGCATAAATCCTTCCATATGTATCCATCATATTATTTTAGAAGAAGGGTATAAGTCGTCTGTTGAATATCAAAGGAGATTGAACCCTAATATGAAAGAAGTAATAATGAAAGAGGTACTTAAGCTACTTGATGCGAGAATCGTCTACCCTATCTTAAATAGTGAGTGGGTGAGTTCGGTGCAAGTGGTACCTAAAAAGGGTGGAATGGAGGTCATTAAGAATGAGAGAAATGAATTAATTCATATAAGAACTATCATGGGTTATTGAATATGCATAGATTCTAGAAAATCAAATAAGGCCACTCGGAAGGATCATTTTCCCCGGCCATTTAGTGATCAAATACTAGGGAGGTTGGATTGACATTCTTATTTCTATTACTTGGATGGGTATTTGAGATTTTTCCAAATCACCATTCACCCAGCCGACCAAGAGAAGATGACATTTACATGTTCATATGGTACCGTTACTTATCGAAGAATATCATTTGGCTCATGTAATACTCCTGCCACCTTTCAACGATACATGATGTCCATCTTTAATAATTTTATTAAAGATATAATGGAATTTTTTATGGAAGATTTTTTAGCTTATGGTAGTACCTTTGACCATTGTTTGAGCAATCTTTCTAGGGTATTAGAAAGGTGCAAGGAATTTCAGTTAGGAAAAGTGTCATTTTATGGTACAAGAAGAAATTATTCTCTATCACATGATCTCTAGACGGTGTATTGTGGTAGATAAAGCAAAGATCAATATTTTTTAAAAGATGGTACCCCCCAACTTTGGTTAGAGGCGTTCGAGGTTTCTTGGGTCACACTACTTTTTATCAACGATTCATTAAAGATTTTTTTTTTAAATTGCTAAACTTTTGACTCAATTATTTATCAAAGATGTACCTTCTCAATTTAATCAATATTGTTTGGATGCTTTCATCAAGTTAAAAGAGGCATTGACAACCTCCCCAATAATGTAGCCTCCTTATTAGAGTATTCCATTCAAGGTGATGAATGATGTAAGGGATTATGCAGTGGGAACAATTCTTGGACAGAGAAAAGATGAAAAGGTTTATGAACTTCACTATGCAAGTTGAACTCTTGATGTTTCTCCAAGAAAATTATGCTACAACTGATAAATAGCTCTTGGAAGTGGTGTTTACACTAGGTAAATTTTTATCGTACTTAGTAGGATTTAAGATTATAGTTTTCACTGACCATGCGCCCTTAAGCATTTATTGGCCAAGAAGGATGCAAAGCCACACTTGATTAGATGGATCCTTTTACTCCAAGAGTTTGATCTTGAAATTCAAGATAAGAAGGATACAAAAAATGTAGTGGCTAATCATCTCTCCAAGTTAAAGCAAGACAATGATAGAAGTGAAGGGGATGGAATTCCCTTCAATGATTTATTTTCAGATGACAACCTTTTGGTAATCACAAGCACGTTTTCCCCATGGTTTGCAGATTTTGCAAACTATATAGCATGTAGGGTAATGTCACCAAAGGTAACAAAAGAAGAAGTTCCTCTTAGATGTCAAGAACTATTATTGGGATGGGCCTTATCTCTACAAGAAATGTGCAAACAAAGTTTATACAAGATGTTTGTCTGAAGA
Source organism: Tamarix chinensis (assembly GCA_030549775.1). NCBI lineage: Eukaryota > Viridiplantae > Streptophyta > Magnoliopsida > Caryophyllales > Tamaricaceae > Tamarix > Tamarix chinensis. Next base: position 54,275,893 of record CM060177.1, on the reverse strand, counting down.
GGAAGTTGAAAAATGCTATATCTCATTACCATTCTTCACCTTATAGGGTCATGCCAACACATCTAAGAAAGCTTCAAAAATTCTCCAAGTTGGTTTCTATTAGCTCAACCTATTCGAGGATGCTAGAAAATATGTTATTTCATGCTATTGATGTCAGAGGATGGGTAATATATCAAGAAGAAATAAAATGCCTTTAAATAACATCTTTGAGACTAAATTATTTGATGTTTGGGGAACTAACTTCATGGGACCCTTTCCATCATTGTACAACAAAAAATATATTCTAATTGTGGCAAATTATATCTCCCAATAGGTGGAAGCAGTGGCATCTCCTCCTAATGATGCAAAGGTTGGAACTTAACTTTTCCAAAATGTTATACTTCCAAGGTTTGGTATTTCTAGAGCAACCATTAGTGATGGTGGTTCTCATTTCACTAATCAACTTTTTGGCACACTTTTGAATAAGTATGTTGTTACTCATAAGATGGACACACTATACCATCACTAGATGAGTGGACAAGTAGAAATTACTAATTTTGATATGAAGAGGATACTTGACAAAATAGTGGCTTACACATGAAAGGATTGATCGATGAAGTTGAATGATGCTTTATGGGCTTACTGAACTACTTATAAAACATCAATTGGAATGAAACCTTTCTGGTTGATATATAGAAAACCTTGTCATATTCCTATTGAAGTTGAACAAAAGGAGTTTTGGGCGATAAAGGCAATCATTTATGACCTGAAAGCCATTGGAGAAAGGATAAAATTCCAACTTAGGGCATGTTTGGTATGGGAGTAATAGGGATGGAAAAATTTCCCCTCTATTTTATACCTCTTATATTAAGTATTTAACAATAATAAATATATTTTTAATAAAATACCCATTTTAGATCAAATTAAGATCTCAAATGGGTATTTATTAGAATAAAAATATTTAATTTTAAATAAATTATATAAGATATATAAAATATGGGGGTAATTTTTCCACCCCTATTACCCCCATACCAAACGAGCACTTAATGAGCTCGATGAGTTGAGATTGGATGCCTATGAGTGTGCATGGGTATATAAGGATAGAACTAAGAGATGGCAGGACAAACATATTACTTAAAGGGAGTTTCAAAGAGATTTGGTGCTCATTTTAGATGGTCGGGGTTATTTTATGTCTGTAAAGTCTATCCATTTCTTGCTATTAATATTTGGAGTGAGGCCACATGAACTTTCAAGGTTAATGGAAAAGAGGTTAAAGTATCATGTAGCAGGGTCCTCGATCAAGAAGATGGGTATTCTTACCCTTTCTGAACTAATATAATCTTAAGCATAAAAGAGGTCAAGCTCATGACCATTGAACGAGCATTTTTTCTTTTTTCTTTTTCTATCTTTCCTTATATTGGTTCTATATTACAAGTGTTAATTTTTTTCATAACCTTATTCTTATTTTTATTTTTAGACATGTGACACTACGATTATGCATTGATGTGTTGCAGAATCTAAAAAGCAAAGAGTTGATAAGGTGTTTTAAACTGAAACTACTATGCCATGTAAGTGAGTGGTATGTCTTCTCTATTCCCTTCTTTAACTCTTTTCGCACATTAGGGACAATAGGTCAACCAAGCATGCAGAATGTGTCACATGTTTTGCATTCTTTTTATGTTGAGTGATGTTTTATGTTTTTTTCCATCTTTGTTTGTTTTTCAATTTCCTTATTTGAGTAATCTTTAGTTTATTTCTATTTTAACTTTTTTATATTTTTATTACCCTTTTTATTAAAAAAAACACATGTAAATCTGACTTTACTTGCCTTAAAATTAAACTGAGAATCTCTGTTCTACATCTAGTTGGTCAAGGTCATATATGTGAGATTTTTTGTTTCCTTTCACTTCAATTCTAAACTGTAGGGATATAAGAATGGCTTTCATCCTAATATACCTAATTAGTACCTAAGCTCCTATGATAAATTATACTACTTTGGTTACTGAAGAAATACTTTAAAAAACACTAAGGTCTGTCACACCAAGTACTTGGCACTACACTTTTAGAAGTATGGTTATCATATTGGGATGTGTTATGTTTGATATGAAAAAAATTTGAAAGAAAAATGAGTATTCCTTTGAGACCTTAAGTGGAAAAAGGATGAGCCAAGTGTGATTTGATATGTGTATATCACATGGGGGAGTTCTAGGGAATCAACTAAAAGAAAAATTATGCCCATCTTATTTTACGATGTTTCTGAGTCGACTCACTTACATTCACATAAAAAAAAATTACAAATACATCATCTCCATGTAAGATGTGAAATGTGATTGTTGTTTGACTTTGGATTGAGTAAATCACTTATACATGTGAGTTTAAGTGAAGTTGGATGCTTTTGCATTCCCTCGTTTTCTTTCCTATCATTTTCTCTATCTTAACCATCCACCTTGACTTGTGTTCCCTATTCAATTTTCTTGAAAATAACTAGTAGTTCAAGCATGGGGGAGTTGATAAATTGGTAAAATGATTAATATTAGGGTGATTCTCCCACTTTATATAAGCCTATTTCTATGGATTATATATGCATACTATTGGATATTCTATTAGATCTGTGGATATTACATCCTTTGGTATTTTATTTTGTAGTTGTACTCAATGTATGCAAATAGGGCTAATATGAGTCAATATAAAGACTTTGATTGAAAAGTGAATAATTTTTCCTTTAATTCAATCTAAATTTGGAAAAGCTAAGAATAAAATTTTTAAATATTCTTCTTAGCTTTCTAATGCATCTAATATCACCTCATTTCAACTTTAGACGAAGAAGTTATGATACAATACGGCTTGCCATGTTGATAAATATGGTCGTGCAGGTTTTCAGCGTGACTACTTAGTCTAGGACTCCAACACAGTCTAGCATTGTTGACTAATACTGTAACACCCCGAGTCGACACGACTACACGGGGGCTACCTTAGAGCGCTTTCGGATTGATTGGCTGGCCCCACAGATCAACACGAGTCCTTTTAGCACGCTTTGTCCTCACTCACGCACTTCCCGAGAAATTTTCAGAAATTTTCCGAAACTTCCCAAGAGGTCACCCATCCTAAAATTACTTCACGGCCAGTACGCTTAACTATGGAGTTCTTAGGACGAAATCACCAAAAGGATGGTATACCATGTTGATATAAGTAGCCAGATCAATCTTTATAACACTCCCCTCAATTTGGGGTATTACATTCACTCCCACTCAAAGAACGCAACGTCCTTGTTGCACCTCAACCAATGACTGTCTCAATACAGTTCATCCCAAGAATCGTCCCGCTAGGTGACTGACTGGCTCATCCAAGTTCAGCTCACGGTCACGGTTTCGCTCTGATACCATTTGTAACACCCCGAGTCGACACGACCACACGGGGGCTACCTTGGAGCGCTTTCGGATTGATTGGCTGGCCCCACAGATCAACACGAGTCATTTTAGCACGCTTTGTCCTCACTCACGCACTTCCCGAGAAATTTTCAGAAAATTTCCGAAACTTTCCAGGAGGTCACCCATCCTAAAATTACTCCACGGCCAGCACGCTTAACTGTGGAGTTCTTAGGACGAAATCACCAAAAGGATGGTATACCATGTTGATATAAGTAGCCAGATCAATCCTTATAACACTCCCCTCAATTTGGGGTATTACAAATACAACCATGTTGGGTATCAGATTTTGTTTTCTTAGCACAATTTTGACAGTTACATTAAGTAGAAGATTTTGCTAGACCTAATTAGGGACAACTAAAATAAGATTTATAGAGGCTATATTTCATTCTTATTGCTCCCTATCTAATTTTATTACTCTCTTTTGTATTCATATTTCTTGGATATAAAAATGCATTAGATTTAATCTTAAAGCTTTGTAATTATTCGGATCCATCAATCAATTCTTCATATTTTTAACACCCTAGTTATATTTTTAATTCTATTAATCTTTTTTTACATCAATGTCTAATTTCTTTATTATGTCTATTTATTTAGTTATGAGTGAGTAGATTCATTTCTTAGGATTAGATCTAGTCTAAATCGTTGATTAATGATAAATTAGTTTAATTTCTATTTCAATTGCTTGAACTCTTGATTTCAATTATTAAGTTCTTCACTTATGGTCGAATTTCTTGATCACCAATTTGAATAAATATAGGTTTTAATCTAAGAATTGAAATGTGAAGATTAATGGCCGGAAATCTAACACTTGAATGGGAGACTCAAACCATGAAAGTAGGCTAGATTCTTTTGAAGATTTAACTGATTTCGCATAGAATGTAAAAGATCTAATTCAATTTAATGCCATGAAAATAGGTTATTAATTTGGAATAGGTACGGCTTTTACACCTTGAAAGAGACTATTGATTAATTTAGGCTATTTCACTCTCTCAAATTTAGATAATTATTTGGCCATTAAACTGATTATTTAATAACTATCATGTTATGATGGAAATCTAATCCTAGGATTTTAATTAGACTTATATTACAGTTATCATTACAATTTGACGTTATTTTCTCAAAAACTTGACACGTTCCTACCTGCAAGTGTACGGGGTCATAGTAGTAGTCAAGGTTGATCCCACAGGGATTAGTGAATGACCACTAGGATAATGATAGAACTTAGCTATGTCTAGACTACTAGATGCTATGAAATAATAAATTGTAAGCTAAAATAACTAAAATAACTAACTTGGCTAAAAAGAAAGGAAAATAGCACTCAAGTGACTCAAATAAATAGAAGAGCTAAGGTTCCGGTTCATCGCCCCCGATCCTCACATGTAATCGAATATCACATCACAAAATAATTTAACAATCATAATCAATCATTCCAAAAAGGATAGAAAGTGTTGTGATTTCTCAAGCCACAACCACCCTATTGTATATCTATGGCCCTAACTATCTCTAGCTTAGAGTCTAATAGAATGTAATGCATTAAAGTCCACAAAGTTTCCTCCTTTATTGTTGTAGAGGTCAAATCGATCATCTCTTGACCTACAATTTAATCTCCCCTTATGCTATTTGGTTTAATACTGGATTATCTCTCGATCTCACCGGTATTTCTCACACCGAAAATTGGAACCCGGCCGTGGTTCATCAATCTGTCAATCAATCAATAACACAATAAATAGATCATGAATTGAATAAAAAAGGATGCAATAATTCAACACATTTGGATTGGGGGAAATTCCCCTTCACCTTAGCACAAGATCTAGCCTATCAAACTCATATAAAGAATATTAAAAGCAATAAGAGATTCCATAGATAGAGAAAATATCATTAGGTAATACCCTTGATGTTCACAAATTCTTGGAAAAATTGAAGTTATTGCACCTCGGTCTCTAATTTACAAGAGAGATCTTGATGAATTGGGGAATAGGATAGAGAAGAGATAAAATAGAGGGAGTAGTGGCTGCTTCCATAAGAAATTAGAATGAGAGTTTTTATATTACCGCCTCTTGAATCCCTAGGGTATTGATAAAGACGGGCTTCTTGTGTCAGCTTTGATAATACTGGGTATTTTCACCATGACATTTTCATCATAACTCCGATTAAAAATATCTAAAATTTTTATGTTTAAAGATTCTCCAAATTCATATTTTTTCCTGGTATAAATTCCACTTCTTTTTGGGTTATATAATTTGAATATGGATTCTTTCTTCTATTTTATTCCAGAATTTACATTTTAGCTCTAAATCTCTTTCTACTTTAACTTTTGCTCCTTTTTTCTCCTTTATTCTCCCTTTAAGCTTATTCTTTTTTCCATCTTTCATTATTTTTTTATTGCTTGAGACCCTGCAAATTTTCACAACACAAAGGCAGTAACAAAAACAAAAAAATGGAGAATTCCAACTGAAATTAGAGGTAAAAACTCTTATAAACCTTAGGAATAAGATACAAAAGTCACACTTATCAACTCCCCCATGCTTAAAAAATTTCTTGTCCCCAAGAAAAGTAATACAAGAAACCCACCATGGGGAAAAAAGAAAAGTAGTAGGATCCCTTTCTCAGAAAAGAGTGTTTAGCCCTTTAATAGCACAAGAGTCAAGTAAGAAGCAATAAGACCCAAAAATATAATAATTAAAAGCTCAAAATCCTCTTTTGAAAGATATTTAGGTTGCCCCCTTATGTGAGAAATATAACTGTGCTATCGAGCTCTAGGGATCTGCCATTCAACAAAGGACATCCAACAGTGGACAGTAGGCAACCATATACCAACTCACTCATTCCTCAAAGTTTCAAATTAAAATTCTCACTTTAGGTCTTGTGGACACATCTCTCATGTGTTTTATTATATTTAAACATTCCGCTCTAGTCCTCTCACTCATGATCAAGATCATCCATATGCTTGGAATGCTTTTTGATTCTCCACCACTAGAAAGACTTAGAACACACACAAATCAAGAAGTCTTATTAGGGTTGTAATGGGGCCATGGGTTAAAAGGTTAGGACGGAAAAAAAATTTTGGAAGTGGATTTAAAAGTATAGTACCAATAAGATATGGTATTTTTTTAATAACACATATTTTACCATCCCAAATTTTCATCATGAAACACAAGCACCATAAACTTCTTATTGATTCTTCTTCTTCTTATTTTTTTAAATAAGAGATATATCGATTTGCTTTTCATCATACACAACCATTCACTCTTTCACACCTCCCCCATGCTTAGCTTACATTACACTCCCAATTTTCTTTCTTTTTTCAAATTGCACAACAACCATTGATTTTAGACTTAGGGAGGGGTAAAGGAAATTGGGTTACCTGTGTGGTTAGATCAAGAAAAAATGGCCATAAGCACAATGGGGTTAGCAAAGAATAAAATATGAAGGTCATGCTAATTGGCTAATGTAGGTTATGACAAAAAAAAAGCATGTGCCTCTATCATTTTAATGCACGTCTAAGTCATATGTGGATTTGAAGAAAATCATTGCAAGTTCTAGTTTCCCAAGTCATGGTGGGAGACACACACAAGAGAAAAAATAAGAGACTGTAGTGATGTATCAGTCTAAAGGCTCAAAGTCTCACTGGATCCTAAATTCTCTAATTTTAACCCCTTTTGGCAAAGAGTAAATCAACATAAGTCAAACTATAATACCACAAGAATGTTAAGGCATTCATATCCCTAAAGTTCTCAAACAAAATTACACTTGTCTCATAACAATGCAACCAAAACATTTAAGCACATAGAAATCCATTTTCAAAAGATGATTCAAAGGGTCTTAACATGCCAAACTAAACACTCATTCCATTGCAAGACAAAACATACTCTTCAATATCATTAATGAAGGGTCGTTTCCTTTTCTTTTCTTTGTTTATTTTGCTTCTTCTTTTTTGTAGATAAATGTCCAAAAGAAATAACCAAGGAAAAAGATAGCAACACTCATCAACATAAAATAGGAAAGAATAGAATACTAACCAAACGAAAAGGATAGGTTATCTTCTCTACTATGCTTATCCTCAATGAGAAACAAGAAGCACAAAAGAAAAGAGGAAGAAAAGATCCAGGGATAAATTTGATGGAGGAGGTGGCAGAGGTTAGTGGATGATGTGATGGTGGTTGTGATGGTGGGGGGATGGCAGCAACGTGATGCAGTTGTCGCGGTGGAGAATTTGGTGGAGGTGCAAAGAATTTACTTGGTCAATTTCATGCCTTCACACTCAAATAAATTAACCATGGTCATCACTCAAATTAGAATTTCCACATCACCACCTACAAATATATCAAACAAAAGCCATAGGAATCAAAGAGCAAATAAACCAAGCAAACCAAACTAAGAAAAATAAATAAAAATAAAACTTGGGTTGCATCCTAAGAAGCGCTTGTTTATAGTCATTAGCTTGACTTTCTCGCTTTGCTTAGGATCATCCAGAAGAATGGTGGTTTTGAGGGCTAAAATCTCACCACCTTCATACACCGTCAACCTTTGCCCATTAACTTTGAATGGTTATTTATCAAGGCTAAATATTTTGACAGCTCCAGATGGTTAACTTGCATGATTGTGAACGGTCCTGACCATCCGGATCTAAGCTTTACAGGGAACAATCGCAAACAAGAATTAAATAGAAGCACTTGTTACCCCACTTCATATTCTCATTTTGTGATGTGTTGACCATGAATCCTTTTCATGCGCTCCTTGTATAGCCTCGCACTCTCATATGCCTTAAGTCAGAATTCATTGAGTTCATTCAATTGAAGGAGCCTCTTCTCACCTGCAGCTTGCATATCAAAGTTAAGGAGACGAGTAACCCAAAATGATTTATGCTCAAGTTCTACAACGAGGTGACAAGATTTTCCAAAAACAAGATTATAAGGGAACATTCCAATGGGGGTTTTAAAAGTGGTTCGGTAAGCCTATACAGCATCGTCAAGTTTTAAGGACCAATCCTTTCTAGAGGAGTTAACTATTTTCTCAAGAATTATCTTAAGCTCATGGTTTGACACCTCCACTTGACCGCTAGTTTGAGGATGGTATGGGGTAGAAACCTTATGGTTAACTCCATACTTACTCAAAAGAGCATTAAATGCTCTATTGCAAAAATAGGAACCCCCATCACTAATGATAGTCTTAGGTGTCCCAAACCTTGAAAAGATATTCTTTTTCAAAAATTTGGTGATGACTTTTGCATCATTTGTGGGAGTGGCTATAGCCTCTACCCACTTAGATACATAATCAAATGCCACAAGAATATATTCATTAAGCATAGACTTAGGAAACGGTCCCATAAAATCAATTCCCCAAACATCAAATAACTCCACTACAAAAATGTTTGTGAGGGGTATCTCTTGTTTTCTAGAAATATTTCCCATTCTTTGACACCTATCACAAGTCGTGGCAAAGGAGTATGCATTATGAAATAAGGTAGGCCAATAGAATCTACATTGCAAGACTTTTACAGCCGTTTTGGTGGGGCCTAAATGGCCACCACACTCTTTATTATGATAATGCGATAGTATAGAATGCATTTCATACTTAGGGGTGCATCTTCTAATAACATGATTAGCACAAATCCTATAGAGGTAGGGATCAGCCTAGAAGTAGTACCTCAGATCATGTAAGAACTTCTTCATTTGATGAAAGGAAAGATCATTGGGTAACATTCCACTTAGAAGATAGTTCACAATATCAGCATACCAGGGATGGTTTATAACTGCGTAGAGTGTCTCATCAAGAAATGCATCTCGAATAGGTGTAGGTTCTTGATTGACCTCGTAGGTAGAAGGTAACCAAGAAAGATGATCAGCTACTTGATTCTCGCTACCCTTCCTATCCTTGATTTCCAAGTCGAACTCTTGAAACAATAAAATCCACCGAATGATTTTGGGCTTTATATCCTACTTAACAAAAAGATACTTCAAGGTGGCATGGTCAGTATAGACAATGACATTATTAAGCAATAGATAAGGACAAAACTTGTCAAAAGAGAAAACCATAGCTAGCAATTATTTTTTAATTGTTGCATAATTCATTTGTGTTGAATTCAAAGTCTTGCTAAAATAATAGATAGTATGAAAAAAAATTTCCTTACATTGCCCTAAGACTTTTCCTATAGCAACATCATTAACATCACACATGATCTCAAAAGGTAAATTCTAGTCAGGAGTAACAATAATCGGAGCATCCACAAGTTTTGCCTTCAAAGTGTTAAAGGCAACCAAACATGCATTAGAAAAGTGAAAAGGCACATCTTTAGCCAACAAATCACAAAGAGGTTTTGAAATTTTTGAGAAATCTTTAATGAAATGTCTATAGAAACCTACATGGCTAAAGAAACTACGAATGTCTCTAACACATGTAGATGGACAAAATTTCTCAACGACTTTGATTTTTTCCTTGTCTACCTCTATCCCTTTACAAGAAATCTTATGCCCTAAAACTATTCCTTCCTAGACCATCAAATGACACTTTTCCTAATTTAGAACCAGATTAGTATCCTTATAACATTTTAAAACAAGTTTGAGATTATCTAAGCATGCATTAAAAGACGACCCAAAGATCGAAAAATCACCCATAAATATTTCCATGAATTTTTCAACCATGTCATAAAACAGAGCCATCATGTATCTTTGAAATGTGGTTTGGGCATTACAAAGACCAAAAGGCATATGTCTATATGCGAAGGTGCCATAAGGACAAGTGAAGGTAGTCTTCTCTTGGTCCTCAAGGGAAATAGGTATTTGTATATAACTTAAATACCCATCAAGAAAGCAATAATAGTCATGTCCCGCCAAGCATTCAAGCATCTGGTCAATGAAGGGAAGGGGGAAGCGGTCTTTTCTAGTGGCATCATTCAGCTTTCTAAAATCAATGTAGACACGCCAACCTATAATAGTTCTAGTAGGCACCAATTCGTTATTATCATTCTTAACTACTTTGATTCCCCCTTTCTTAGGAACCTCTTGGACATGACTAACCCAAGAGCTATCAAGGATTGTATAGATCATACCTAAATCTAATAGCTTAATTACCTCATTCTTCCCCACTTCTTTCATTGTTGGGTTCAATCACCTTTGAGGTTGGATCAATTTCTTGTGGTTATCTTCCATGAGAATTTTGTGCATGCACATGGAAGGACTAATCCCTTTAATATCAACAATGGTCCATCCAAAGGCCTTCTTTCATTCCTTAAGCACTCTCATCAATTTTTCTTGCAAATTAGTCAAAATTAAGAAATAATTATGGGAAGTGTATCATTATGACCAAGAAATGCATATTTCAAATGCTGAGGTAGTGGCTTGAGCTCTAGTGTGGGAGGTTCCTCAATGGATGACTTCAATTTTGGAATCTGAGCCCTCTCTAATCCTCGTAAGGAGACCATAGTGTGACGACCATATGGTAGATGTGCATTCAAGTACTAGACAACCTCTTCTTCTTTCACTTTGTTCTCCCACTCTCTTTGTTGAACCAAACACCTTTCCAGGGGATCCTGCACACATGTGATTGAAAACAATCATCAATTATATTATCTAATATATCAATGTGATAGCAAGTGTTATCATCTAAGGGGTATTTCATGCTCTTAAATATATTAAATGTGACTTCTTCACCCTGGAAACGAAGAATGAGATTACCCTTTTGGATATCTATAAGAGTGCGTCATGTTGCTAAGAAAGGCCTACCAAGAATTAGGGGGACTTTGTGATCTTCCTCCATATCTAGCACAACAAAGTCAATAGGGAAGATAAATTTGTCCAATTTAATTAAAACGTCTTCAATAATACCCCTAGGACATTTGATAGATCGATCAGCCAACTGAAGGGACATATTAGTGGGTTTTGGTTCCCCTAGACCTAAACACTTGAAAACAGAGAAAGGCATCAAATTAATGCTAGCACTAAGATCACACAACACCTTATCGAATTTTAGATCCCCAATTACACATGTGATAGTGAAACTTCCTCGATCCTTAAGCTTAAGAGGAAGTTTGTTCTGTAAGATTGTAGGGCATTCCCCATTTAAACATACTATTTCAAACTCATTCAGTTTCCTCTTGTGAGGAAGATATGCCTTTACCTCTTGAGGTGAAGTGTGGATTGTCTCAGGTTGTGATTTAGGCACTTTCTCTTTAGGAGCTTTTTCTTCAACTTCTTTGGGCTCTTGAGGGTATGGTTCAGGTAGTGGTTTTCCGCTCCTCAAGACTATTGTATTGATTTGCTCTTTGGGGTTAATGATTGTATCACCAGGAAAAGTATTAGGTTCTCGTCCTGAAATGGCATAAGCAAGTTGTCCAATCTGTGCCTCTAGGTTCTTGATGGATGCATCTTGATTTTGGAGGCGGGCATCTTATTTTCTGAAGGTGAGCTTGAATTTGAGCGTCATGTTTTTGAAGGGTGCTCTCGGTGCGAGTGATGAACTTGGAAATAATCTCTTCAAGGGAAGAAGATTGAGGTTGTTGGGGCAGTAAAGGAGTTGGAGGTGTTGGTCGTTGTTGTGTGAATCCCGGAGGCTTTTTAGGAACTTCATTTCTCCAACTAAAGTTTAGATGGTTTCTCCATCAAGGATTGTACACATTGGAGTAGGGATTGTTCGGTCTCCCATAACTATTGCCCATGTATTTCACTTGATCATAAGATTATTGGAAGGGATTCCCAACTTGACATTCTGTGCTCAAGTGTGATCCACCACATAACTCACGCATAGGTGCATTAGCTTGTACCTGCATACAAGAAGTACTACTAATTTTGTCAAAAATTTTAACAAGCAAATCAATCTTAGCCTCTAATACCTTGCTGGAATCTAAAGACTGATTCTTGGAGTCCTTTGTATTGGGGCAAATTCAAAGTGCCATTGGTGGGAATTCGAGGCTAGCTCCTCAATGAACTCTTAAACCTGCTCTAGAGTCTTGTTCATAATGGTACTTCCTGCAGCTGCATCTATCATAGAACGGTTAGTAGTAAAGATACCATTTTAAAAAGTTTGCATCTAAAGCCACATAGGAAACCATGATGTGGACACTTCCTAAGTAAATCCTTAAACCATTCCCATACATCATAAAGTGATTCAAGGTCATTTTGCATAAAGGTAGTGATGTCATTTTGTAATTTTGTAGTTTTTAATGGTGGAAAATATCTAGAAAGGAAAGACTTCATCAAATCGTCCCAAGTAGTAATAGACCCTGGGGCTAGTGAGTGTAACCAACCCTTAGCCTTATCACGTAAAGAAATAGGTAACAATATAAGCCTAATTGCATCATTAAAAACATTATTTAGCTTAAAAGTGTCACAGATTTCCACAAAGTTAGTAATGTGGGAGTGGGGATCTTCATTAAGGTTACCTCCAAATTGAACTAATGTTTGTAGCATCTGGATAATGGCAGGCTTGATCTCAAAATTATCAGCTTGTATGGCCAGTCTTCGTATACTTGAGGTTGAGCCATCAAGGCTTGGTGTAGCATAGTCCCGAAGTGACCTAGGAATGGGAGCTTGCTCTTGGATAGGACCTTGTTCTTGGACTAGGATGTGCCCTTGTGGTGGGATTTGTCCATCATGGGGTGGAGGGTTGTTTTCCATTATAATGCTTATGGTGTGACCTATGTAAATGTGAGATGGTTCTCTCGATCTCGGGATCAAGTGGCACTAACTCACCCCTACTGGCATGGGTCATGCACTAATCCACCTACATTAAATCAAACACTCCTACACCTAACATTAGTCAACCACAACAAAAAGAATGTAAAAAGAAAAAATAAATGTCTAGATCACAATAAATTCCTTGAGTCCTAATGTCACTCACTGCCAATCCCCGGCAATAGCACCAAAAACTTGACACGTTCCTACCTGCAAGTGCATGGGGTAAGAGTAGTAGTCAAGGTTGATCTCACAGGGATTAGTGAATGACCACTAGGACAATGATAGAACATAGCTATGTCTAGACTACTAGATGCTATGAAATAATAAATTGTAAGCTAAAATAACTAAAATAACTAACTATGCTAAAAAGAAAGGAAAATAGCACTCAAGTGACTCAAATAAATAGAAGAGCTAAGGTTCCGATTCATCGCCCCCGATCCTCACAAGTAATCGAATATCACATCACAAAATAATTTAACAATAATAATAAATTATTCCAACAAGGATAGAAAGTGTTGTGCTTTCTCAAGCCACAACCACCCTATTGTATATCTATAGCCCTAACTATCTCTAGCTTAGAGTCTAATAGAATGTAATGCATTAAAGTCCACAAAGTTTCCTCCTTTATTGTTGTAGAGGTCAAATCAATCGTCTCTCGACCTACAATTTAATCTCCCATTATGCTATTGGGTCTAATACTGGATTATCTTTCGATCTCACCGGTATTTCTCACACCGAAAAATAGAACCCGGCCGTGGTTCATCAATCCGTCAATCAATCAATAACACAACAAATATATCATGAATTGAATAAAAAAGGATGCAATAATTCAACACATTTGGATCGGGGGAAATTCCCCTTCACCTTATCACAAGATATAGCGTATCAAATTCATAGTAAGAATATTAAAAACAACAAGAGATTCCATAGATAGAGAAAATATCATTAAATAATACCTTTGATGTTCACAAATTCTTTGATGTTGGAAAGATATTAAAACGATCTATGACTTTGATGCTGAAATATTCTCCAAATTTAGATTTTTTTTACTAATCTAAATTCCACTTCTTTCATGCCCATATACTTTGAATATGCATTCTTGCTTTCATTTTATTCCATAATTTACATTTTAGCTCTAAATCTTTTTCCGCTTTAACTTTTGCTCCTTTTTTCTCCTTTATTCTCCCTTTAAGCATATTCTTTTTTTAATCCTTCATGATTTTTTTGTTTCTTGAGACCCTACAATTTTTCACAACACAAAGGCCGTAATAAGAACAAAAAGGAAGAATTCCAACTAAAATTAGAGGTAAAAACTCTTAAACACATTAGAAATAAGATGAAAAAGTCACACTTATCAATTTTCTTAGCCATTTTCTACTCCCCAAATTTGATTTGTCTAGATAGTCAAAAAGGATGAAGATTTGGTAATTAACAACAAAGTCTTTGTGTGATACGACCTTATCGTGCTACAACAAATTCGTGTGGTTGTGGATTTGGCCCACCAGAAGTCTTGGTTGACATCCATCAAGCTAGGAGTTTTGTGCTAGAATAATTACTTCAAGGTAAGACAATCTTATCTTTAATATGAATGAGGTTTGTGTCATTTAGTATGGCTCTATGTTCATTGTGTGTTTCCATGTGGAGCATGTGCTAATTATATTCTATAATTCAAGCATATGGTAGAGTTTCTTCCTACAATTTATGCATGATTTGGCAGTTTAAGTATGATTTCATATAAATTCTTACATTAATATGTATCCCTATGATTATATGTGTGTAACATGTCTCTTTATGTGTTTTATGATATAACAACATTCTAGGATTAATATGTATGATATGACAACATGTTAGGATTAATATGGTAATGTTTTTTAAATTTTGGTGTGTGTATTGCAAGTGTATGAGCCATTTTACCTAGACTAGTCAATCAGTTATTTGAACTCATGGATTGGCTATGTGAACAACCACTTGGTTAGGGAATCTTGATCGGCTGGTTGAGAGATTAGTAGATTGGTTCAATGAACTACTAGATTGGTTTACTGATTCCATCGAATGATAACCCTATGACCAAAGTGGTGTCGTCTCCATCGACCAGTTTGGTTAAGTCCATCAATTGGTTTTCTATGATCAATTAGTCAGCGTGACCCACCAATCGATTAGTACGCTGGTGTTATTTTTGGTTCAAGTCTAGTACGACCATGCTAATAAACTAGTCCTAGGGACCGATTAACTAGTCTGGTTATATTCCGTCGGGTTCTTTATTAATTGTTCTTCTTCTTTTGACCTTTTATGTTAATACCTCCATGTAATTACAACATTTAAAGTATGATTACAACCATGTTTACCCTAGAGTTAATAATAATCATAATGATGATAGTTGGTATTTGAATTGGTTGAGTTTTATGTCATCTCTCAACACCCAATTGGTGGTGTTTATACATTGTAATGTGTTTGATGTTATCACTTAGAAACACCCAATTTGGATAATAAGGAATTTTATTTGTGTTTAGTATTATCACCTAGAAACAGCTAATTGGCTATTTATAGAATTAATTTGTAATTTATGATATCAATTGGTAATTAATAATAATGGAATAAGATATCATTCGAGCCTTTATCTCTTACTCTCAAGGTAGCTGACTGAAAGTTAGTGGGTAGGCCACACCATGGTTTATATTTTCACTCGGTACTTATTTCCTTCTCTACCGGGTTGTAGTCAGTAGGAGGTATGCACATATCTTTGAGGTATAGAATTATACTATGGCAAGCCAACATAGCATCGGTGTCCAACTCGAGTGGGTGAGGTATCCCAGTACAAGCTCCCTAACACTTCATACTGTCCATTGCTTAGGTAGGTTTAGTATCTCGACTTATGTAGCCGTTGCGGCATATACACTCAAGGTGTGGTGAGTGAGGTATCCTAGTACAAACCCCCTCAATATATTCTGACCATGTGTAACAGGTGTGGTATCCCATGGTGTGTTAGCCTTCATGGCAGGTGCATTTGATGTGTGAAGGGTGTGATATCCCTAGAGAAAAGCCTATTTGATGTATCTTGACCCCGTCTGGTGGGTGTGTTATCCCATTGTGTTTGTATGCTACCATGACTTTAGTTCATGGTAGAGAACTAGGTATCATTGAACGGATTATCTTAATAACTGAAAAATATGTGATCACTAAAGGAAGATTTATAATGTAGTTTATATTGTGTGGTTATAATGCATTTACTGTATTATTATTCTTCCACGTTCTCCATGTAAGCATGTCTTGTTGTATTACTATCATGAGTTTGAGTGTTAATTTATATTGGTATGCTTATCACAATGCTACTATATAACTTCCATCTACTGCATGAGCCTTACCATGTGTTAGGTAATCTGTTTTACTAGTACTTCACTATATCAATACTACATTTGTGTGGTTACTATGATGATCCAATTTTTGGTCCAAGGAGTAGATAATGATTCGTAGAGGTATGATTCTCGGCTAGAGTATATTGAGAATGATAACATGGGCCAATAGTTGGTCATTGCTTAGGGTTGGAGATTTATATTTTGTGCTTAAGATTTAGGCTAACTAGCTAAATGTGTTTTCCAACTGTATTGGGAAGTTTTTGTTCTTCTATTTATTTAAACTCTTAGATTTGATTTCTATATTCAGATTTTGTAAACTCTCATACTCCTTCCTATCTATATTATTATTATCATATTTGTTATCATTATTGTTGTTATTGTAATCTTATTGTGAGCATGCCTCTTTTTTATTCATTGTTCTATTTTTTCTTACATCAGAAATGGATCAAGTGATGGTCACATCTCTTTCATGGTTGATGTGATAGTAACATTTCTCTGTTTTACTTTTCAAATGCTTCTGCATTATCTTCAAAATGAAATTTTCTGGTTCAAAAAGTGGGGATTTATAGTTGGGGACTAACTATATGGGCAAAATCTAGCCCTTTGATCAACCCAAAATGACAAAGCCCAAAAGCCCTATACATTATAAATAACCCCAATACTTCACAAGGGAGTTCCCCTAAGCTTGGTTGACTTAACACATGCATCAAAATCACAAGCAAAGGTTGTAGCCTCAATGCCATTATAACCAATTCAAAAATTAATCATCCTCCACTTTGTTTGAACATGGCCCAACTCCATATGATTTCCCAACACTGACAACCTCTAATGGTGACCTTATCTAGCCTCATGTGAGGGTACATTATGAGTTGTGCCCTCTATAAATAGTGGACCCACAAGGCCTCAAGAAGGATGAATAATCTAATCTAAGCAATCAATCAAGTAACCATAACACACTACTCACTCTAAGAAATTTACTATTAACTCCTTCAGTTCTCAACTATTTTCCATTTTCTATAATATGAAGGACACCCCTACAAATGCCTCTAATAAAGAATCTTGAACGCTTCATCATTGATAGCCACACTTACATAACCTAATGGCTAAGTCACCCCAAACCCTTTCTCTCTTTATCCATCCACATCATTTACATTTTGTATTACTAACTTGAGCATCAGAGTGTCTTGATGCTAACACCACACCAATGTTTCTCTAATGCTCAAAATATTCTTTTTTTAAGGAGAATCGATGGTGCCCCACCCAAATATGACCCATAAAACCATTGTAGATTTCAAGGGCCTATTTTCACGGTCAGTAACTTGCCTCAAGCATCTTGCTATTGAGCCATGCAAATATGGGTACTCCTTTATTTCCTAATGGTTGCTAATGCCAATATTATATCAAAGTTATGACTTAATGTCCCTTCTATACATATCTATGTGCTATTATTTAGGGATGTTGCACATAGTTGGCATGGTGCTAAGTAGGATTGTGTGCTAGATGTTGGCTTTCCCAAGGGTGCTGGGGCTAAACCCTCTGAGAATGTGACACTATGCTCCTTATATGTCAAACTTGTAATCGCTAGTTCATTCTCTCCAATCACCATTACCCACTTCTATTGTGTTACCCCCATTCTTTCACCATTGGTGTTGTGCTTTTTCTCCTCTACTACCCACCTTTGTATGGGATGGTATTGCCACAATATTTTTTCCTTTTTATATAACATAAATTACAGATGAGGAGACATGAAAATGGATAATTTGATAATAAAACTCATGCAACCTCTATTTATTTTTTTTCTCTATTTCCCATTTGTTGCCGAATCTAAAATTAAACTCTAGTTTTGTGCCACTATATGCTACTAGTATTTCATCATTAACACCACTTTCCTACCCTATTTACTCATCCTTTGTAAAATGTTAATGTAACACCTCCAAATTTACTACTGAAAAATTTCGTTTCAATAAAAAGGTTTCACAAAAGCGAAATGACCAAACTGTAAACTCGGGGGCATTACCACCACACTTAGTACCAGATCGGTTCACTCCTACCATTCCAGTACTAAGTGCTAAGGCTAAACAAGGTCAATATCAACCACAAGTTATTAATAAAAACATAAGTCATACAAATATTAGAGTGTGGTTTAGGATTACAACCCAAAGAGTAAGCAACTAGAGTTTTTCAAAAACATAAAATATCGTACGACATGACTTAATGAAAATAAAATGATACATGATCAATTCAAGAGAAAAACATATTCTAGCTGAGTCACTCTTGATCCCCCAAGTCAGGTCTAGACTCAACACTCGGCCCCACCCAATGCCTTGTAGGTGTTGTAGGCATCGAAGACGTCATCCCCTACCTGCACAAACTCAGAAGTGTCTTCTCCTCATGGGAATAAGCAGCACCCATGAAATAGGTGATCAGTACGCTACGTACTGAGTAAGGTAACAAATGCGACTAAGGCCAAACATATAGAGCATATAATATAAGCATGGTCATACAGGCAACATACAATAATACATGTAATAAAATCGGGTTACTTTTCAGGCAACTTATTCTTTAGTCCCCTTAACAACATGTTCATTCCACACATACTCTTTATTAATCTATGTGAGTATGGGAACCTCACTATTATAGATGGTGGACAGGAATACATACAGTGCAGAACGCTCCTGACCACTATTATTCGTCGGTGGACCGATCTCTAAGGCAGAACGCTCCTGGCCACTATTATTTACCGGTGGACTGGTTTAGCCCCGACTCACATGGTGTTTCACTGTAAGTACTTAGTGTATTTCCCATGGCTTAGCTTCATTATGTTTGGTTTGTTGAGAACATAATCCCCCACTATTATAGCCGGTGGATCGGAAATCATGTAGGGTAAAACGCTCCTGGCCACTATTGTTTGCCGGTGGAATGGTCTCTAGGGCACCCCAGCTCCTAGCCATTATTATTCGCCGATGGACTGGTCTGGGCCTAGCTCAACAATCTTTCTCTTTAAATGGATAGTATCTTATTCGTATCTTATTCAATAAGCATTTCACCTTTGACATGCATGTTCAACAACATTCTAACTCTATCCTCTCAAGGGGGACCGCCCCATATCTTGGGACTCCTGCGCCCCTTATCATGCCCTGACATCCATTCCCCCCCCCTTACACTTACACATAATGGAAAACAATTCCTAAGGGTGTGGGTTAAGGCCCAACACCTCATGACATCCAACTCCACCTACTATCACCCTCTAGGGTTTTCCCTCGAAAACCTAATTGGACCTATATGGCACAATCTTTCTGTAACACCCCCAAAATTCACTATTAAAAAATTTCATTAATTAAAAGAAAATTAGCGAAAGCAAATTAACAAACCGTGAATTCTGGGGATATTACCACCACACTTAGTACCAGACCGGTTCACTCATACCGTTCCAATATCAAGTATTAAGGTTAAAGGAGAAAAATACAAATTACGAGAAACTCGACTAATAATTAAATCAGAGTAGTGTAAGTAAATATAATCCATCAAGTGGTGGTTACAAAATAATGAATACATTAAAATTGTGAATTTAAAGGAGATAGAGTAAAACCCTAACAGTTCTGGATAGTTCCTTACGCTCTTTCCCGAGGCCCACTTGAATAGCGCCTAAAAACCACCTGCAAGGGACACTGCCCATTGAATAGGCAGGGAACCCACGAATGGAACCTTTCAGTACTATGGTACTGAGTAACCCTTTAAAAACACACTTAAAGGTAGGCACGCAATGTAACATATGATGTACTACTGTATCCATACATAACGACAGGTATAAACATAACATTCAGATCCATACATTCACATATTCAACGAGTCAATCAGATATTAAAGGTGTATATGTAACATTCACTTTCGTCCATTCGCATACTTAACAAGTCAACCAAATGTTAATAGGCCATAATGAATAATCGATACTTTTAGGGCCTTAAGGCCATTAATCCATCATTAATCAATCATCTCAGATTATAAATGTCCATGTGAGTGCAAGAACCCCACTATTATAGCCTGTGGAACGGTCATGCAGGGCAAAATGCTCCTAGCCACTATTATTTGCCGGTGGACCGGTCATACAGGGCAAAACGCTCCCGGCCACTATTATTCACCGATGGATCAGTCTGGCCAGACTCACAAGGTGTTTCACTGTAAATAATTAGTATCTTCCTTGTGTCTTATCATTTTTTTTTTACGTTTGGTTTGTTGAGCACGGAATCCCCCGCTATTATAGCCAATGGAATGGTCATGCATGGCAAAATGCTCCTTGCCACTATTATTCGCCGGTGGATCGGTCATACAGGGCACCCCGGCCCTGGCCACTATTATTCGTCGGTGGACCGGTCTGGGTCCGGCTCAACATCTTTCTCTTTAAGTGATTAATGTCTTAACGTATCTTAATCGAAAGCATTTAGCCCTTGACATGCATGGCTAACTATATCCACACTTATCCTCCCAG
The DNA here is from genome assembly GCA_030549775.1 of Tamarix chinensis. Classification (NCBI taxonomy): domain Eukaryota; kingdom Viridiplantae; phylum Streptophyta; class Magnoliopsida; order Caryophyllales; family Tamaricaceae; genus Tamarix; species Tamarix chinensis. Next base: position 54,254,976 of record CM060177.1, on the reverse strand, counting down.
GAGGGCATGCCCCATATCTTGAGACTTCTGCACCTCCTAACTCGGTTTTCTCCAAAAACCCTAATCTAGGCCTAGGTGGCCATCCTTCTCTGCCTTACACCTCCCAAACTATTTCAACACCCTACACGTCACGACCCTTAGATCCAACCCTCACTTTCTACCCCACTCATTCTCGTTTATTTTTATTATTTTCTTTTTCTTTTTCCACCTTCTCACATTAGGGTTTCCTCCCAAATCTAGATTAGTCTCCTACACACCCTTATGTTGTCCCACGTACTATTTTTCGCCCGAATCCTCCAGACACCCAAATGACACTTCTATTACCTTCCTCACGTTCTGAGGCAACTTTCCATACGTAAAGTTTGCCCCCATGCGGACTCTAACCATCCCATACAAACCCTAGTTCCTCCCATACCTACATTAGCCAACTTATTTCCCCTTGGTTATCTTTCTCTCCCATTTCTCTTTTTCATGCCTCCATCCCACATTATCACATAAATTACCCTAGCATGCATGTTCTAAAGGTCCACATCACATCACATCGTAACTTGCAGCATATCCATATTAGCACATACCAAAAGAAGATACATGAACACACCTCAGTTCCAAGCCGCGCCACATATGAAACAATTAAAATAATAGCATATAGAACAAGACATATAATTATATAGGACATCCAAGGCATGTATGATACATAGTATACATTCGATCTTAGCTACAGCCTTACTCGTTTTAGGTTATTGAGATATCTCCTACCCTTATTAGGCCACTAATCACACTTTGTAATTGTTACACTTAATATATTTTCCATTTGATTGGTTAAATTACCAATTTGCCCATTTCCTTTATTATAATTAACAAATTGCCCTTTGGTTGATTAAATTACTAAATTACCCTCGTTCATTATCCTAATTACCAAATTACCCCTTTAGTTGGTTAAATTACCAAATTACCCTTCACATTTATCATATTTACCATTTTACCCTTCTCTATTAGTAAATTATCATTTTACCCTTCTCTTTTATTAAATTATCATTTTACCCTTCTCAATTATTATAATTACCAAGTTACTCCTTTCCAATTTCCACTTTTACCCCTTTTATTTACAAAATTACCATTTTATCCCTTTACTTTCAAATTTACCATTTTATCCCTTAACTTCTGAAAATTACCATAACACCCTCTCACTTATATGATTATCATTTTATCCTTAATTATGGAATTACCATTTGACCTCTTTTAATTTCAAAACTTTCATTTTGTCCTCTAATTATGAAATTACCATTTTACCTTTTTATTACAAAATTACCATTTTACCCTTTTATCACAAAATTACCATTTTGCCCTTTAAGTATAAAATTACCATATTACCTTTTTATTACAAATTTACCAATTTGCCCTTCAATCACAAATTTACCATTTTTCCCTTTAATTATAAAATTACCATTTTGCCCCTTTAATTACAAAATTGCCATTTTACTCTTTAATCATGAAATTACCATTTTACCCTTGACTTTTAACATTACCAAATTATCCTTTAATTCCAAAATTACCCTTTAATTATAAATTTACCCTTTTCTCTTTAATTAAAAAATTACCACTTTGCCCTTACCTCCAAAATTACCATAATACCATTTTTAATTATAAATTACCATATTGCCCCTTAGTACACCACTTACATTAAATTATCATTACTACATAAAATATTAATATTAATACCTCATCCACAACTTTCATATTTAATATAATACTTATTAGCACCTATATATATACTAGGTCATATTCTTGAACAAGATACATTACTAAAGTACGCTTAAGGCTCACAAATTATTAACCATGCATTAAAGATCACAATAGCATAATACTTATCATTTTCATTAACAACCAACCCTTACCTTAAACAATATTTCCATACATAAAATATAACCTAACATGCTTCTTTTTATCCAACATCATAAAAAAAACTACGCATATGATATTAAACAATATATATTAAGCATAATAACATACTAAAAATCCTAATGTACTAACATACAATAATCCATACGTTTAAGTGGGATTTAACTGTTACCTTGATTCCCATGAAAACAAACCTTATCGGTATTTCGGTTTAAGGTTCAAGCTTTGATTATCAAAACCAATACCTAAAAATATTATCAAGGTTTATTATGTTAGAAATAATAAGAATCAAAGTATAAAACTTTATAATGCTTAATTAATCAAATACTTGAATCAAAATATTATTATACCTTAAAAATCATTACCCAACTAAATAAAGAGAGATAGCAGCTCATACTGCTCATGCAACATGTGTTGCATGCAAAGATATGAGGGGAAAGGCTTAAAATGGCAAGAATGGGAGGGAGTGGTGTTTTCGGATTGGGGTTTTGGGGCTAAGAAAAAGGGCATGCAGGGGAGGATTTGGGGCAAGGGAATGGTGCAGAAGTGGAGAGGGGGTGTAGGTGGTGGTTGGGGACGGGTTGATAATGGCTAAGGACGGCGGCGGCGGCGAGGCCGCAAAGAGGATCTGCCAAGATGGGTTGAGAGGGATGGGTTGAGGAGGAAGGAAAATGGAGGGAGAAAATGGAGGCTTGCAGGTGGTGGTTTCGGCCAAAGGAGGATTGGGGGTGGTAGAGGGGGTTGCAGGGATTAATGTGGTGGCTCAAGCGGCGGCATAAGTGGCAGAACGGCGGCAGAGAAGGGCGGTGCAGGGTGGCTGCCGAGAAGAGAGAAGAAGGAGAGAAAAAGAAGAGGGGAGGAGGAAGGAGGTTGCAGGGTGGCTCGATGGGTGATATGATCGGTTAAGGGTGAGGTAGAGGGTGGTAGGGGTGGTGCAGGTGGCTTTTGAGGCAGCGGCAGCGAAGCCAAAACTGGGTGAGAGAGGGGAGGAGAAGAAAGGAAGAAAAGTGGGACAGGGAGCAGGGGGAGTTCGTGAAAAAATGCAGAATGAGGCAGGGAAGGAGGAAGAAATAGAAGAGAAAGAGAAGGGAGGGGATAGGGAGATCGAGAGGTGGCGGTAGGGTGGTAGGGAAATGGGAGTTGCAGGGAGAGGGAGAAGGGATATGGTAAGGGCAAGGAGAGGGAGAAGGAGAGATGGTGGGGCCAATATGGTAGGAAAACGATGAGAGGGAGAAAGAGGGAGATAGGTTAAGCAATAGGGGAGAGGGGGTTGCAGGTGGGGTGGCAGTGATGGCGGGTTGGCGGGATTCTCGCCGGGGAAAGAGGAAGAAGAAGAAGGGAAGAAGAAAGGGGAGGGGGAGCTGGTGCGCGAAGGGCGCATGAAGAAAAGAAAGAAGCAGGCAGGCCCGATCAAAGACAAAGGAAGAAAAGAAAGAAGGCGAGCAGCCAGCTCGCGCGAAGGAGAGGAGAAAAAATGGGCCAGCTGCCCACGCACTAGGGAGAAGGAGAGGGAGGAGAAGAGAGACGGGTCAGCAGCCCAAGGCGCAGGAGGGGAAGGGCCGAAATAGGTCGGCTGGCGGCCCAAGAAAAAAAAGAGAAGAAAGAAAAGAGAAAAAGGAGAGAGAAAGGAGAAGAAAAGGGAAAATGGGATTAAATAAAATAATTTAATTTATAAAATAATAAAATACAATATTTTTAGGTAATAAATTTATTTAATAATTGAATTTAATATAATTAAAATATAAGGGTTTAAAAAGGATAATTTTAGTAAAATAAGGGTTTGAAAATTTATTTAAATAATAAGAGTGTAATAAAATAACAAAATATTTATTTTAATTTATTAAATATTTATATCCAATTTTATATACTCAAAAATCCATAAATAATTAAAATAAATATATTTAAAGGCTAATTTATCCCAAATAAAATTTATTTATTAAATTATACGCTTCTAAAATTTGGGGATTACACTTTCTCTCACTTACACTACCATTACTCCATTCATCGCCCCACACCTTGTCTCATTTAAATCCAATCCTAAATCATATCGCTTTACCACTTGATTCCACATGTGACCGGAAAACCCTAGTTGGTCACTTCAACCCTAGTACCTTTCTTCTCCCACAAGTAACCTCTCTCTCTTTCACCTAAAGCCTCTTCTTTCCTAAGGAACCCATGCTCACCCCTTATAAATAAATTCCCACTCTTAACCCGTACTCCACTCTCCCTTGATTATTCTTACTTCCACATTTTTTTAGATTAGTGCTTCCTCTCAAAACCCTAATCAAGTCCCTTATGCACCCTTACACCAACCTACGTACTATTTTTCGTCCCAAGTCTCAAATCACTCCACAACTCTCCCCTTAGCTTATTTACATCCTAAAACAACTTTTCTCATGTAAGGATCACTCCTATGCAAGTCTTATCCACCCCATGCAAACTCTCAAAGTCCCCATGCAAACCCTAGAACTCCCATGCATGGTTCCCATTTCTTTTTCATTTTGGCCATCTCTTCCTCTTTTTTTCCTCTCATGGATCATGAGGTATTTTGGTCAACCTCATATCCCCCTTAGTAAGTTCACTTCCCATTTTCTTTCTTTTTATCCTTTCATTCCCATATCATATTAATAATCATCCTAGCATGCATGTCCTAGAGGGTCATATCATATCACATCATAATCACCATATATACATATCATACTCATGCCATAAGGAACACATAAACATACATCCATTCCAAGTTGCGCTACACATAAGACAAATTAATGACAATCATACGATACACGACATAACATGATATATATATCATCCAAGGCATACAAGTCACACAACACACAAGGGCCTTAGCTACATCCTTACCTAAAACGAAGCCGGGCTTGGAGCATGCTCCTACACCTCCTTGGGGTTTTGGCTTGATTCACCTATAAGAGGGAAAAGCTAAGGATTAGTTTCCCTCCCACTAAAAATACTATTATTTCTTACTTTAGTCTAAGATTAGGGTTGCTATTATTAAAGGGAGCTTTATAAGTGAAAACTAGGGTTTTTACCATCAAGTTAGCCTACTAGATATTACTAGTCAAAATATACTTATGTTACTATTCATAACTATATTTATATTATTAAATCTAATAGCTTAATTTCTTCTAGTAATAGTACTTATACTTGTTAAAATAAAATAGCAATAATAATAATAATTGTAACACTAATGCTCCTAGAAATAGAAGCCCTATTATTTTTAAGGCTAAGGCTAATAATGGTTTTAGGGATAAAATAATAATATAATATTAGTAATACTAACAAAGTACTAATATTATTAAAGATAATAATGATAATAGTTATATTTGGAATAATAATAATATAAGGGTTCGAATGTTTTATCACAATAATATTAACAAAATAATAACAATAATAATAGTAATAACTAATAATGATACTATAGTAATAATGTTAGTAACAAAGGCATTAGGACTAATATCAGTAATAATAATATTAATAATACTAAGGTTAGGTATTCTTCTTCTATAGTAACAAAATGGTAACCTACCAAATTCAGTTTCAATAACATTAATAAAAATAATAGTACTAATAATAACAACAACAACGATAATAATAATAATAATAAAAATAAAAATAATAATGATGATAATGATGTTAAGCATAATAATAATAATAACCATAACAATAATATGGTAACCGAATGATCATAATAATATAAGGGTCCAAATATTTATATTAATAATAAAAGGTGATAATGGATAAAGTTAGTATTAACAATATTAGCAAGAAAATAATGATAATGATAATAATAATAATAATAATAATAATAATAATAATAATAATAATAATAATGATGAATGATGATGATGATGATGATGATGATGATGATGATAATAGTAATAATAATAATAATAATAATAATAATAATGGCATTGATAATAATAATAATGTTACAAATAATACTAATAGTAACGATAATTAAAAATGGTAATAGTAATATAAGTGTTCAAATATTTACTATAATAATAAAGGTAACAATAATAGACCAAGGCTAGCATTAGTAATAATAGTAGGAACAATAGTCAGGGTAATAATAATAATAGTAGCAATGAGGGGGGAAATCCTAATTATATTAACACTAAAGTTATAGACCATTAATAATAATAACAACATTATTACTGGTTAGTAAAGTCATAAAGTAAGGTTAAGTAGTAGTAGTAGTAGTAGTAATAATAATAATAGTAATAATAATAATAATAATAATAACAATAATAGTAGTAGTAGTAACAATAATATTATTATTAATAATAAAGATACAATATAAATGCTAAAGTAGTAGCCTTTTAGATGATAATACCATAGTTATAATATTTCCGAAGTTAGGTTAGATTATAAGAGTAGTAACATAATAATAATAATAATAATAATATAATAATAATAATAATAATAATAATAAGGGTAATACTATTAATATTACTAAAATTTATTAATACTTATATATATAAGGTTTAAGAGTTGGGGAAATTAGAACACCACCTAGGGTTGGTGGCGGGACCGGTGGCGGTGCGTGGCGGCGGTGTAGGAGGAAAGAGGTGGAAAGATGAGTTTATAAGCTAGAGGAGTGGGAATGATGGGGTGTTTGAGGTGGTGGAAGGTGTATCAGGTGGAGAGGGGTGGAATGGAGGTGGTGGTGCAGTTGAGAGTGGCGGCGCACGGTGGTTGGCGCGATGGCCAAAGGTGGTGGAAGGTGGAGAAAGTAGAAGGAGAGGGAGGCAGGGAGAGATGGAGGTAAGGGAAGGTAGGGGAAGGTCCCCTGGATGTTTTGGAGGGTGGAGGAGGTACTAGTTATGTCGGAATTGGCGGCGGAAGACGGTGCGAGGGGCAGTGAGACGTTGGTGATGGCTGATCAGGTTGGCAACTTTGCCCGCTCGGGGCGGCTCGTGTAGGGCAAGATAGGGGAGGATGGTGGCTCAATTTTTTAGAGGGAGGTGTGGGGAAGGTTTTGGTGGGCAGATTTTGTGGCGGCGGTCATCGAAGGCGGTGGAACAAGCAACTGATTGGGCGGTGGTGAGCGGCTGAGGTTTCTGGGCTGCGAAAAGGAAGCTCGACCCAGGCTACTAATGGGGGGTATTTATAGGCTAATTGAGGTGGGCAATGATAAGGGGAAGAAGACAACTGGGTGCAGGTGCCAGGCATGCTGCCAGTGGTGGTAATCGAGGCGGCACTGCCATGGAAGGGGCGGCAAGCTCGAGGGGAGAGGGAAAGGGAAGGGGCAGGGTGCTCAAGCGAGGGGAAAAGGGTTGGTTAGGGTTGAATTTGTGAAAGAAAGTGACGGGAAAGGGAGGGGAGAATGGTGGGCAGCGATGGTGGCCGACGGAGGTTGGGTTGCAGCTCCTCGGTCACCGCCCACGCCTCAAGGAAGAAGAAGGGTCGAGACCGAGCGGCTCAGGGAGGAAAAAAAGAAGAAAAGAAAAAGAGAAACCAGATCAGCTGGGAAAGAAGAAAAAAGAAAGGGGAGAAGCGGCGCGGGCCTGGACCGCGCAAGGGGGAAGGGAGCTGGGCCGCGAAGGCGGGCTAGCCCAGTCGGGGAGATGGGGGAAGAAAGGAGAAAGGAGAAGGAGAGAAAGAAAGAAAAAGGAAAAGAAAGAAGAAAAAAGGAAAAGGGAAAAAAGGAAAAGGAGAAAAATAGATGGGTTGGGATATTGGGTCTTTTTTTTAATTATTATTATTATTTGAATATTTAAAATTAATAGTAATAATAATAATAATAATAGTTAAATCCCTTTTTAGATTTATTTGGTTAATTTGGGCAAATTTTCTTAACTTCCATATTAATTAGCAAAATGTCCAACTTTTGCCTAGATAAATCATTTATTATTTTCTCCTTATTTTGCCTTAATTAATTCCCCCTTTATTTTAATAAAATAATTTATTTACTTAATTTTCCTAATAAATACTTATTTAGCTACAATTTTTAGAATTAGAATTTTGGGGTATTTCAGTCATCATGAATGCCTTCAGATCAGGCTTTATTTCCCTAAACATAAAAAAAATCAGGGCAGAAAGACTAGAGTTGGCTATGGATCGAGCTGCCTCTTCTTCTCTTCTTTATAATCCCTCTTCTTCTCTTTGTTCATCTAATTGTATATTATACATAGATCAATCTTGTATTTGTAAAATGAAACAAATTATTGGGGTATATAATCCCTCTCAGTTGTAGGCCATTTACATGTAGGAATTGCATTAATTTCACAGTAGTTGCCAACCAAATCAATGCCACCAAGTGTCTCACTCTCTCCCCTATCAAGACATTCAATACATGGATAACATACACTATCTCAAACCAAGTAATTCTTGGTTCCCATTGGGTTGACATCAACAAAACCCAAACTTTTCCCCTCAGTAACTCTCTTGGTGGCAGGTTCTTACTCATAACAAATCTCTCAACACTACAACCAAAAGAATTTGAGTGTAATCACTTCCATGCGCTCAATAAGATTTTCTTCTTCATTGCACCTCCATCGCTCAAGCACCCCAACCTCATCTGGAAGGATACTACCCCGTCTAAAATTTTGACTTCAACCCTATCTAATATTGCCAATAAGTTATTTAGACCCACATAGTGCAATATTGAGGAACACAATTTTATAGCACGAAATGAATGTGACACTATTTATATGAATATACAGAATATCACAACCTTATACAAACTCAAACCACTCCACAACAATGATTAACTAACTACAACAAAGTCCATCTATGTATCTATCACAATTGAGGTCATAATTCTATATTTCTCACCCTCAACACATCCAATAGACAAGTACAAAAAGGCGAGACTGAAGATCAAAGGTACTCCTCATCAAATTATGCACAAGCTAAGTCCATGATTGAAACAAAGATAGCTTAACCTAAATTGGACATGATAAACCCCAACTCTTTAGTAATTCGAAACCACAAACTCGGTTAACAAATAATTATCTGATTTGTTATCTATAACATCCTCATATTATTATCATTTTTTCGGCGCATCAAATCCAATTTGTATACCTCAGAATGAAATAAAATTAGGGCTTCAGAATTCAATTACCGCTAACTAACTTAAGACATACCTGTGCAGTTCGAAATGATAGAGCGACAAATCGAGAAGGTTGAGCCAATGATGGGTTGCCAGGAAGCGTGGAGTTCGCACTTGATGAACGATCTATGGAAAGTTTTTGTCGAAATTGTGGAGGAGCCATGAGATGGATAAAAGCACAAAGAAGAAGGATGATTGAAGAAGACGAAAGCTCGGAGAAGAACGATGAGTGAAGAAGAAGAAGGATGAAGTAGGAACTCGGTCTGATGGCCGAGGCAACTTTCCCTAACTTTTCTTTCCTTTTCCAATACTTTTTATGAGAAAATGAATGTAGTGCACTTGGTCCAATGGTCGAAGCAACTTTCCCTGACTTTTCTTTCTTTTTCCAATACTTTTTGTGAGGAAATGAATGTAGTGCATTCTTTTTAAACTTTTTTCTTTCTTATTTTTTTTACTCAATTTTTTCTCATCAACCAAATAGATGAAAGTTATTTTCCACCTTATTATTTTTTTTTTTTTACTTTCAACAAAGCAAACATCCCTAAACAAACCAAATTTAGTCGAGTTCATGAGTTTAGGATGCAAATAAACAATTTAAAAAAAAATTAAATCCAACTTATTTAACTAAATAAATAAAATGAGTTGAACCAGCTTTTAAATAAGTGGTGTGTTAATTCAGTTTATTTACCAGCCAGCCCCCGCTGCTGGCGCATTGTGGAGTGGAGTCGAATGTGCATCGTGGTCGCACTCCGTAGAGTTAATTGTGTGGACGGTTGGACCGTGGCTCCTCACCAATGAAAGGCCTGTTTGGCGAAGTAACTTAACGAGGGCCGGTAAGGGTAGTGGTGCCATTATTTCGAAGTAGAAATTTTTTCTTAAAACATTTTGAGCTGGCGAAAGATTTGAGTTCCAACTTCCAACTTTACGCCACATTAAGTAGAGCAGCCAATAATAGAGAGAGAAAACGAGATGAAGTAACCCAAGGTCATACGCCTATTCCTTCGTCTTGTTTCTCTCTCCTCTTTCTCTGTTTGCTTCAGCCGCTATTTGATTTTAAACATTTCCACGAACAATGATTCACCTCATGATCGTCTTCCTCATCTCGTCTATCCGCCTACGTTTCTAATTCGCACTCATCTCTTCGGCGATAATTAAAATTTCCTTTCCCCCGGCGGTGGTTTTATGGTATGTAAAGCTCAAATGCGATGAAGTGTTTTGGCTTTCAAATCCCAATTCAATAATCCGTGTTCCCTTCTTTATTAGGCTCATCGTAGATTCGAATGTAAAATGTGTTTCAATTTCCATTTTTCTTATTGCTGGAGAAGTAGAAAACGTTTCTGGATTAAAGATAGTGTTTTCTTAGTCTGAATTTGAGGCTTTAGTGGAATTCACAACCCGAAGTGACGAATTGAGTTAATTCTGATTAGTATTGTGGTTGACGCCTAGGTTTCTTCTGATACCTTTTTATCTCTGGGTTAGTAAATCAATGTGAGTGGATTTTGGTGTAGAAAGCTCAATTTCTGTTTAGTCCGTGCCTACTCTAACTGCTTGCTCATTTAAGGTCTGCGTAATCGAGCCTTTTGAGAGGCCACATAAGGAACATTTTTGATATCATTGATTAAGCATCGCATACTTGTGAGATATGTGTCTTACGACGATCTCTGTGATCACTGCTATCCTCATTGTGCATTAATGCGAGGGACTTTATGGGAATTACTGTTAATCTTATATTTGTTCTTCCAGGTCTAAGGAACGTGTGAATTATTTTTTATATATGGCGAAGACAGTACGGCTATTTTGGTTATGAGTTTGCAAGACTTGAGAGAATCAGCGTGAGGATTTGTTCAAGAATAAATTCTTATCGACGCTCTGAGGTTTAGGCAACTTTTTTCTGAAGTGTTGAGATTTAGACATTCATTGGTCAAAATGAGTGTGATAGGATTTGATATTGGAAATGAAAACTGTGTAATTGCTGCTGTCAAGCAGCGGGGAATCGATGTCTTGCTGAATGAGGAATCTAATCGTGAGACTCCAGCTGTGGTATCATTCGGTGAGAAGCAAAGGTTTCTGGGATCTTCTGGGGCTGCTTCAGCCACCATGAACCCAAGATCGACCATCTCTCAGGTGAAAAGGCTGATTGGTCGTAAGTTTAATCAACCTGATGTTCAGGCTGATTTGAAGGTATTCCCATTTGAGACGTCTGAAGGTCCTGATGATGGTGGGATTTTGATTCATTTGCAATACATGGGTGAGAGGCACACCTTCACTCCTGTTCAAATATTGGGCATGTTGTTCTCTCATTTGAAAAAGGTGGCTGAGCACAGTTTGGAGACTCAACTTTCTGATTGTGTGATTGGGATACCTTCCTATTTTACTGATGTGCAGAGACGGCTATATATAGACGCTGCAGTTATTGCTGGTTTGAGGCCATTACGGTTAATGCATGACTGTAGTGCTACAGCCCTTGGTTATGGCATTTATAAAACTGATTTCTCTAACACAGGCTCTAGTTATGTTGTGTTTGTCGATATTGGACACTCTGATACTCAAGTAACAGTGGCTTTGTTTGAACCTGGGCAGATGAAACTACTCTCTCATGCTTTTGATTGTAATTTAGGAGGTAGAGATTTTGATGAAGTACTATTTCAGCACTTTGCAACACAGTTTAAGGAACAATATGGTATTGATGTCTTTTCTAATCTACGGGCTTCTATTCGGCTAAGAGCATCTTGTGAGAAGTTGAAGAAGATCTTGAGTGCAAATGCTGAGGCACCTCTTAACATTGAATGTTTGATGGATGAGAAAGATGTGAAGGGTTTCATCAAAAGGGAAGAATTTGAAATATTAGCATCAGAGTTATTGGAAAGGGTGATTGTTCCATGTAAAAAGGCTATGATGAATGCTGGTTTGTCCGTTGAGAAGATCCAGTCAGTTGAGCTTGTTGGTTCAGGGTCTAGGATACCTGCTCTTACCAAGATACTAGCTTCTTTCTTTAAGCAAGATCCCAGTCGGAAGTTGAATGCCAGTGAATGTGTTGCTCGTGGATGTGCTCTACAATGTGCTATGCTTAGCCCAGGATTTCGTGTTAGGGAGTATGAGGTTTGCATTTCTTCTGTATACATCACCAAGATAATTTATTGACTTTTCATATGCTAATTGTGTACTCATTTGTTATGTTTGTTTTTATGTTGCTTGCTCTCTGATTTAGTTTCAGTGATGGAAAAAGAGAAGAAATTGAGTTGCAAAATATTTGCCCATCAAAGACCTCTAACTGCTACCAAAACAAAAAAAAACTAATAATTATTCAGTTGCTTACCGATAAGGCCCATTTCGTTGATCATATTCAAATACTTGCTGTAGAGGTTGAAATCTGCTGAAAAATAAATGCAAAGAGCATGAATTAATTTCAGGTAGACATATTATACAACACTGACCGGAGCTGTAAAATTTTCAGTATGGACTGGTGCTAAGTTTATCGTACCTGGGATTTATCTGCTCCATTATCACTCTGTTATGCTTAATTTCTTATAAACATCAATTCTACAATGTCATGATCTTGAACTTGCTTCCTAAAGTTCATGCAAGTTCTGCTAGATTTTTCACTTAAAATGGAAAAATGGAAATCTAAGGTTCTGTCAAATGCGCTATAGATAGTCTCCCTAAGCCAAGTTTGAGTTATTGAATCATCATCATAAAAGAGTGTATCTTTTGACCATATTTTATGGGTTGACAGTTCATGTTTCCATGCCATAGGTGCAATATGCTATAGTTGACTGCATGTTGTTTCTTGATGTTGCAATCTATGTGCCTTCACATCGTAGATCTAAGATCATGAGGTTCTAGGCCTGTAGTTCTAGGCCTAGTGATTATTGAACTATTGAAAAGAAGTCCAAGGTCCAAAATGATATGCTTCTTTCCATATGCCCCATAGATCTAAGAGTGTTAGCTAGCTAAATATTTAATTAGACATCTTTTATTATTTAATTGATTCATTTTTCTATTTACTAAGATTGAGATAGTGTTTGAAAAGGCATGCCTTAGGTCTTTTAAGGCGCTAGGCGCTGGTTTTTAGGGTTCTTTTAAGGTGTACTAAAGCATTGAGGCATAAAAAAAATTAGCTATTTTAGTTTTTTTCTTTCATTTAAAAATTATACTGTCAATATGTTAATCAATTCTTAAATTGGGAAAGAAAGGGAGGAGGGAAAGAAGGTCATAAGAAGACCACTAGATATAGTTTTGAATAGAAATGGAAAGAAAGGTATTTAGTATGGAGAAGGAAACTCTGATTAGCTATTTTTATGCTTTATTATCGTTACTATGATAACTAAATGTCATGTTGGGAAGAAAAGGGAGTGGGAAAAGAGGTCATGGGAAGACCAATGACATTAATTTCAGTGTCAAGAGGAAAGAAAATATTTATAGCAGAGAAGGAATATATCACATATTTATAGGAAGATCGAACATAGTATTAGTCGATGTAATTTTGGCTCCTCACTCATGCCTAGGCTTTAGGACCCCAATCGCACAAAGGTGTGCATATAGGAGGTTTATTATTATTTTTAGGAATATTTATTAAATGTTATTTAGTTCTATGTGTTGTAATATATTGGTCCTTAGTCTTACGTAATCATTGTGTTTTATTTAATTAAGAATTGAGTGTTGTAGATTAATTGTGCAAGGATAAAATGTAGCCTTTCATTTTGTATTAATGCCAAATTTCGATTCTAATTGTCAAATTAACATTGCAAAAAAATAATTCCTTTTTTGGCACAAAAACATAATTAAGCAAACAACACCGCTAACCATCAAACAAAAGTAACAAACCCTTACCCTAACCCTAATTCCCAAATAAGCCGCCACCACACATCCAACAGTTGTTGCTCTTCCACTAGCCTTGTGTTGATTGATGACCACCTAGCCTTGTCAACGGATTGGGTTGAATCAAGGACCCCTTACCTGTTATTCGAACTTAAGAAGGACATCCATATCCATATCCATATCTATATCCATATCTATATCTGAACTTAAATGGGTAACCATTAGCTCACCCGTACCTAAATCTGTTGGATATGTGGTGCTCAACCAATTATTTGTTACTCAACAAATACCATTTACCCATTACCCATTACCTAATATAACATATACATATTTTTTTTATTCTAAAAACTAGACAAGTAATATATTTCCAACTTTGACTCAAAAAAAAATTCTATCTATTTTTTGATAAGGGTAAAAAAGTAATTTTAAAAATGGGCAAATGGATATCTATTCGAATAAGCGTATGGATTTGGAGACTTCATACCCTCGTTCATACCCGAACTCAGTGTATATTTTTCTCCCATAATCATATTCGTAACCATAACTATTTACAAATAACTGTACTTGTTTCTATTTAGGTAAAATCCATTAGGTTTTTGATAGAATACGTCTGGTTGCCATCCATGCTGCCACCCTTGTCATCCACTGCTTTTTCCCTCCTCACCATAAGTTGCTCGTCTTTTTTCTCATTTGAGGGAGATTGATCGCCACAACCTTTGTCGTCAAAGAGTGACAACCAACTAGAAGTCAAAGAATATCATGGCAACCCTTCTCTAGCAAGTCGACATTACTTTTATTTGTTGTTGCTTTGCTAACCACCAACATTTGAAAGCGTAGTCATTGAAGCACCAGTGTCGCTATTCCTCTTTCGCCATTCGAACACTCCATTGTTGGAGCTAAACCATCATTACTAGTGTTCTCAAGGTATTGCTAGTTGGTGCTGATCCTTTGTCTGTGGTTGCTTTCCTCACTGATCGGTCCACCTTAACTAGATGCATGAATAGGAGGCTTGAGAAGGGAGTCCTTCTGATGGTTGAGTTATTAAAAAGAAAAAAGAAGTATCCTATCTACTACAAAGCAAAAAAAGGGGTATACTAGGGGATAAAAGGCTGAAAAAGGGGGGAAAAGAGACAAGCTTGAAGAAAAGAAATAAACTCATTTTTTTAAATAATAAATACAAATATATTAATGCTGTAACTGCTAAGTTTTGAAGATAGATGATAATATATATATATATATATATGTATATCTATATATATATATATAATATTTTTGGGCATTATTCAATTTTTTTAATGTATTATGTTAGATGTTTTTTTTTTCATTTTGAAATACTAAATGTAGAAAACTAATTCTAACATATAATATTTTAGTTTACTGACTACTAATATGATAATATCAAATACTAAATGGTCTTATTAGATGTTTTTTCATTTTTTATTTTGAATACTAAACTTTGACATAGAATAATGGATGACTATCATTAAATACCATAAAAAACCTACTAGTTCAAATTTTGTAAATCAGGAGTCACAACTCTTAATTGGGTACATTAATTATCTTACACTGAAATTTAATTTGAGTTATTTATCATATCATCACTTCATTGATATCAGAAAAGCATTTTATGTCCCAATTAGCTGTCTTATAAACTGCTACAATTTGGTCCTCTCAATTTGCACGACTACTTCTAATATGCTAGTGATATGAAGCATTTAGCTTACATACTACAGCTCCTGATGATCCCAAGATGATTATATCAATACAGAGTATGCATTAATATTTGGCCATACATATATGGTCCTTTGGTGGGAAAATATATATGTCCCATTGGTTTTGTTTTTATATATATATAAAGATAAAGAATATTTTCCCTTTGTTTTAGTCAATAAGATTAGCAATAAAGGCTGTTGGCATGAAAAATTGATGAAGTTTAATGGCTTTTTCATGAATTTAGAGTTTGTTTAGAGCTACTTATCAAAAACAGTTTTCCAAAGTAACTTTTTAATCCAAACATAGGATTAGTCAAGGATTTTGTGTGATGACAAAAGGGACTAGAGAATTATCTAATTTTGTTTGGAGTATGATGAAGCTAGAGTAAAAAAAAAAAAAAAAATAGAAAAGAAAAGATTGTTGGTTGTAAATTCAAGTCTAAAAAGAAGACTAGTTTTCATTGCAGATCTTCGTGGCAGACTTGCAGCCTATCTGAAAAACCCGAAGTGTTTGGTTCAATCTAGAACCTCACAGCCTAAGTGTCTTCCAGTTAGCCAGACACATCATATGTTCTAAGGGCTTGTCCCAATTGACCTCTTGCACACTTTGAATTTGAGGTCTAACTTTTCTCAAGTGGGGGGGGGGGGGGTGGGGGGCTAATGCAATCTATGTGCCTCCACTTTGTTGGGCCCGTAGTTGCAGTCATAGTTAGTAAGCATGGATGTGATTATGTGTGCTTTAGTAGTAAGCAGAAAATATATCTTGTAGTGGTTTTGAGGAGTACATGGGGAAACACAGAAAGTATGTCTACCACCTTTGCCTTTATTATTTGGCTTTGAATAAGTGAGAGAATCCAATAAGGGAATACCAACGAGTTAGATCTGATTTGAGAGGTGGAAATTTGATTAGAACCCTTCGGGTTTGGTGGCATAACTTTACTGTAATTCAAGGGTTTTCCAGGAGGGTGATTAATCAACTTCACACATGGCTCGACATTCTTGAAAGTTAAGTAATTAGACTATCGGATGTCTTCCTTTAGCTGTTGTGTTAGTCGTGTGGAGTGAAGCAACCAACAGTGCTATTGGAAAGATTCTTTATGGTTGGGCAAAAGAGAAATGGGCTAATTTTTTGTTAGATATTCTTCTTTTTGTTGAGACATTTTTCTACTTATTGGTAACCTCTCAAACCTTTTGTATGAACCTTTTGCTTTATATATAAGCCATTTTATTTGGATCAAAACCCGTTTATACCTTATGGTTGTTGTGATGATTTGGTGACTCTGATCTTAAGTAGTGTTCTATGCTATGGCTGTTCTTTGTGTTTAAGCATTCAAATCTACCTAGTGCAGTCGATGTAAATGGTTTCTTGTTCCCTTGCTAACTCAACAACTAGTGTGGCTTATATGTAACATGATTTACAATTTTCGTTTGCAGATGCAGGATTCTCTCCCTTTTTCCGTTGGGTTTTCATTAGATGAAGGCCCACTACAGACCCTTAGCAATGGGGTGCTGTTCCCTAAGGGTCATCCAATTCCAAGTGTTAAGATGCTTACCTTCTGCAAAAGTAGCTTGTTCCAATTGGAAGCCTTTTATGCTGACCAAAATGAATTGCCTCCGTGTGTAACCCCCAAAATCAGCATGTTTACGGTATGTGTAAATATTTGGCAAAGTTAGTTCATCATTCATGTGTTGCAAAAGATATAAATGCTAGTGAAATGGGTGATTTGTTTGAGAATTATACACATCATAACATATTCAGTATACATTTTGACTTCATGGGTTTCTATTCTATTTACAATAGCCTATAGGATGGGGTTAACCTTTATATTACTGTTTAAGGATTGTTAGTCGTGGAGTGGACTTCATACAATTTTTTATGTGCTAGACTATAGCTGATCTTGACTCAACCATTGAGGGATTCATTTTAAGTTCATGCCATTTTGCTCATGGTTGTTATGTGGGTCCACACCATTGTTTTGATGGTAAGGGGGAGGATGGGGACTAAAATTTCATGATATTATAAACCTTTATAGTTTCCTTTGATGATTATCAATATTATGAAATAGAGAAATTACTTATCTTGACAAACAATAAAAACTACATTATCATTGTCACGCTCATGAATTTTTTTTGAATGTTTTAGTGGAATTGGTATTCTATGTGGAGAAAGTTATTGTAATAACCCCATTTTTTACTATCAAAAATTTTTGTTTAAAATAATGCGGAAGTTGAAAATACACCTAGGAAAAACGGGGTGTTACTGTCGTATTTGACATAGGATATACGTCTGCTGTTTACCCCATATCAGATACAATGCTAAAACCAACCAATACATTTAAAAACAATAGAGAATGTAAATTACACAAACGCTTTGAAAGATAACAATCCTCAACCAAATCATTATAGGAATATAAGTAAATAAAGTATGGGGCTACATTATAATGAAGCTAGGGTATGACAACAAAATCAAAACCACAGTCTGCCATGGACCCCACAAGATCTCTGGATGTCCATGCTCTTAAGCCCCGAACCCAAACTAAGGTAGGCCCACTAGTGGGCATTGCCAAAAACCTGCACATGGCCCTCTGTTTGTGAGAGTGAGTAGGTGATCGAGCAAATTGACACATCAGTATGCTACGTACTGAGTAAGTCAGGTTGCTCCCTCAATGGAAACACAAGTATACAAATTCTATTGTACATGGATATTAATATTTCACAGGCATCATGCTAATGCTATATACATAAAGGTAAGAGTACATTAGGACATACTATCATGCATTATTCAGGTAATGCAGAATATATCATGCTTGGTTTCATATTATCATCACGTAGGTACTCACATATATACTAGCATATTAAATCCAAGCAACCACTAGGGTTTTTTTTTTGATGGCTCAATCCTTTAGATTATACCATTCCTTTATTCGTATATGACACAGATCAACACCTAGCCAACATTTCATTCAATAACCACTTAGTCACTTAAGCCATTAACCAAGTGTACAAGCCAGCTTTTATCCTTTTTCTCATCTAATCATTTTCTATCATTATCCAATTATTCATATTTGCTTATTTATTATCTCGGTATCATCCAATTACTTATCATCTATAAATTATTATTATTGAGCGAGGGACTATGTACCATCCTATGGTCTCACATACCATGGAAGCCTATCCAAATAAGGTACATAAAGTCTAGGTCGAAGCCAATCACCAAAGCGGACATAAGCCTAGGCCGAAGCCACTACCTTAGTAACTAGACCCTTTAGTATTGATACTCTTTAGTACAACATCAGTATCTAGAGTAGGTAAGTCATTGAGACCTCTAAGGACCCTGGCCGAAGGCAAAGTCTGAAGGCACTAATAAACGTCCGAAGGTAGACTAACCCTTGATAGCTAATCGAGGATCGGGTATCCTAGACCCATACACAACTTGATTGTCTTTTGCTTTATGTGATTAATATATTATTCATAAGGATAAGTGATCACGCATGATCCATACAAAAACAAGCAAGCATTTCTATGTTTATTCTGTATCAATTCTTTTCTATTTTTCCAACCATATGGGTTTCCATTTATCCTTGTCCAAAAATATTCATATCCATCATGTTATTTTATTCAAGCCCAAGTTGTGTTTTGGTACTCTTGATGTGGAAGATTATCACCAAATAATCTTCTACAAATCCAAGAACTTTTCTATAGGACTCAAGTATATGCAGTCTTCAAAAATCTCGAAATGGAAGAAGTTAATAGTATGTCGACAAATCCTTTGAAAGGTGGCAAGATCTAATCCTAATATCTTAAGCCTTCTAAAGAGAAATCTTCTATTTCTTAATGGAATACTCTCTACTCTCTCCAATACTCTCAATTGAAGAAGGAGAAGAGAAGGAGAACACACCTCTCGTGTAGCTCTCTCTCAAACTCACGAATGAACTATTCTTATTATGTCATATATCATGTCGAAATCAATGAGTGGAAGGGGTATATATATGCATGCACCCATGCAGACCCTTTCATTAATAAGCCCACTAATCAGCCCTTATTAATAAAATAAACCTCTATGCACAGTACACTACATATTTTTAAAGGTGAGAATGACAATTTACAAGTATTACAAAGTAAACAACAAAATAACAAAGCTACACAACTTAATAATATAATACATAGATGTAATTATATGTAATTCAACTTTGTAGTGTTGTAGCCTTGTTCTTCCTTGCACTTTATAATCCTTGTAATCCATTGTCGTTGCCTTGTACATCAAAGATCTTCAATCAACATGAACTTCTTGCAAACATGTATTATACCTGCAAGAATTACTTGACAAAATATTAGAATCATAAGAATTTTCAAGCACAATGGGTTTCGTCTCCAAGTATGCTAATTCTTTTTTTCTTCATCATTTGAAAAATAATATAGTGTTCTAGAGATGCTCCTGGATCATTCTCCCCTTGTAAAGAAGAATTTTCCCTCAATTTAACTATAGTAAGGAGATAAGTCACCAGTGTTGATAGTCCTAGATACTCGTCCATAATGTTCAGACAATCAAGTTCATACGCATAGTTTCCAAATTTTCTTAACATTTTGAAAGAACCATCATCTCTTAGCATTAGTTTATTCTTTCTTATGTTTGGAAATCTCTCTTTTCTCAAATACAACCATACCAAATCTCCTGGTTTAAACACCTGTTGGATTCTGTTTTTGTTTGCTTGAGTTTGGTATTTAGTATTCGATTTTTCAATGTTGTCTTTAATTTGTTCATTAATTTTTTTAAAGAATTCAATTCTATCCTTGACATCATAATTCTACTGTATATTAGAGTAATAAGGTATAATAGAATAGAAACAATAATTAAGCCAAAACAACTTGTATTGATTAGATCAGGGAAACCTAATCAATTACAACTTCCTGCTTTCAAGGGGTAGGAATGCTCTCCCAAAGAGTTCTCTCTAATTCTCCGAATGGTTATTACCATCCTTAATTCCCCTTTTATCCTTCTACTTAATGGAATATTCTTCATAACAAATCTCCCTTAAACCACTCCCCAATATTTATTTCCTAACTACTCTCCCTCCACCGAAGCTAATAAAAAGACTTCACTATCCTTAATGATCTTACTGTTGAGCTGCTCGTGCTGACTTCCTTCTGGCATATGTAAATATCACTTGTGGCTTGGGATGATACATAGCATTATCCCCGGCCCAAATATTCACCTTGTCCTCAAGGTGGAAAGAGGGGAACCTTTGATCTAAAGCACGGAAGCCTCCCAAGTGGCTTCAAAAACCGGCAGATTCTTCCACTTGATTAAGACTTCAAACAGTGCTGAACTTCCCCGCTTCCCATTTCTAATCCCTAACATCTCTTCTAGTTCTGCTTCAAGAGTTAGATCGGAGGTGAGTTGAGGTGGAAGCTGTGGTGAGGAAGGCAGACATTCGATGGCAACTTTTAGCTAGAAGGCATGAAATATTGGATGTGTTTTAGCCGTAGAAGGAAGTGCCAGTTTGTATGCTATTGCCCTAGTCTTCTGAATCACCTCAAATGGCCCCTAGTATCTTGGTGCCCACTCTTCAAATGGCCTTCTTGCCAAGGTTGGTTGCCTGTAAGGTTGCAGCTATGGGTGGTTTTCAACCCCAAATCCTTAACCATCCTCCCATTGGCTACATTGGTATAACACTATCAATGATAATACGACAAACCGTATCTCCTACTTTCCCTTTGGTCTTAAATAGCTTCTCCTTCCGAGTAGGTTGCTTAGTAGCTTGTGCTTGAAGTACTATCTCTAACACATAATAGGCACTCTCTTCTTCCTCGGATTCACTAGACATTCCCTCAAAAGGCTCAAATTTAGGATCTTCCTCACATGTCTCCATGGCTTCAATCTCTTATATAGATAATACCCTTTAATTACGACATTCGTGAGCGAAGTGTCCAAACCCTCGGCATTTGAAACATTGCCTAGTAAAGACTTCATTTACTTTATTTTTGTCTTTCTTCTCTCTAGTAATTCCTTGCTTTTTATCAAGATTGATAGAAGTTGAAGTACTCGCTCTGAATTTTGTAGTTTGATTACTTGAGTAGTACTTTGTGGATGGATTACTTTGTTTAACATGAGGCTTAGTGGATTTAATTTGTTTTTTAAATCTTAGGAAAAGTTTAATCATGTCATCTAAAAAATCATAAAGACGAGTTTCCACCTTGTCTCAAATCATCATGTTAAGGACTCCTAAAAATCTAGTACAAGTTTGTTCCTTCATTTCATGGATATTACATACTAGTGCCAACCTTTTGAATTCCCTAACATACTCTTTTAAATTTAGTAGTCTGTGCCTAAGAGTAGTTAATTTGATGTAGTTATCTTGTTCATACTCCTTACAGATAAATTTCTTCCTTAGATATTTCTTAATTTTCTCCCAAGATTTTATCTTTGATTTACCCTTTCGTTCCCTAGTCCTTTTTAAATTATCATACCATATTCTAGTAAACTTCTTAAACTTAAGAATTGCAAGTTTACGCTTTTGCTCATCTTGATAATCCTTAAACTTAAACATAGCCTCTATGTCATGCAACCACTCAAAAAATGAGTCTATATCAAGCTTACCATTAAAGTCGGGAAGATCAAGCTTAATTCCCTTATCCTCCTTTTGATGATACTTAGGTTGATGGTCATGGAGCTTCCTATTACTTCCACTTCTTATAGACTCTTCATCATGGTCTATTCTTGAATTTAAGTACCTTCCCTTAGTTGGATTATTTGACCTTATAGCACTCCCAAATCGATCCCCATAGAATTCTCTATGTTCTTGGGCATTTTACACTGAATCTTATTAGGCCAACCTAGATTCCAACTTTTGTAGTTGAGTTTGTATTGCAAGTATTTGTCTTAGTTGAGCATTAGTGGCATCTAAATTGTTTAAAAGTTTTTGAATAGCTTCACATATAGCTTGGAAATTTTGTTCCCTCTCCATGATTCAACTATTACAATTCTATACACTTAGAATTCCACTAGGTTTTGTTTATATTGATTATACCCGAAACATTCACCTCTACAATATAAGTCTTGTTTGATTATTATACACAAAATTTTGAGTTCAATGAGTCCAATACACAATAAGAAAGAAAGATAGAAATCATACAGCAAAAACAACTTCACAAAACACTTATCTAACTAAATTCTTGATGTAGAATTTAGCAAGTTTCAAAACTTTAGGTCAAAACTTCTCAAAAATATCATGCTAGTGTCGAGCCTATTTAGCATAAGATCATGCAGGATAAGAACTCTATCAATCTGCACTATCCCTACAAAAAAGGCCTTCAATATCCAAACACTAAAGCAATATAACACATGAAGAAATTTCACCAAATGCACGCATACATACTCGGCCACGGGCCACCCTATGATAACTAAGTAATCTCCACAATCATGCATGTTTATTTATTCCTAATATCTACTCATGATCACCAATGTGATTATACAACAACAAAGGCATATAACTCATGCAAGTTTTTTTGCAAAACACTAACTCAAAACGTTTGTTAAAAACCACACATAGCATGCACAATCTACACACACCACACGCTTAGAATTTTTCCGAACACCATTCAAATTCTTCATGCAAGAACATCCAAGAACTAACAAGAATCATACAAAATTGTCTTGTCTACATGCGAGGACAATCAAAACACGAAGAACCTTCAAAGAAATCAATAAGATTGCATCAAGATTCGAAGAACTTAGCCAAGAAGCTCAAGAAACTTACAAGAACTCCCAAGGGCTGATTAGTAGGCTGATGCTGATTTCAGCAATAAAATTTGCTCTTGAGTTTCGCCACCTATAACATGCTTTCATACCACTTTTGATGCGGAAGATCATTACCAAATAATCTTCTACAAATCCAGGAACTTTTCAAGAAATCCAGTATATGTGCAGTCTTCAAAAATCTCGAAATGGAAGAAGTTGATAGTATGTATGTTGACAAATCCTTTGGAAGGTGGCAAGATCTAATCCTAAGATCTTAAGCCTTCTAAAGAGAAATCTTCTATTTCTCAATAGAATACTCTCTACTCTCTCCAATACACTCAATTGGAGGAGAAGAGAAGGACATACCTCTTGTGTAGCTCTCTCCAATTCACGAATGAACTTTTCATATTATGTCATATATCATGTCTATGCATGCACCCATGCAGACCCATTCATTAATAAGCCCACTAATCAGCCCTTATTAATGAAATAAACCTCTATGCACGAAACACTACATATTTTAAAGGTTATAATGACAATTTACAAGTATTACTATATAAACAACAAAATAACAAAGCTACACAAACTTAATAATATGATACATAGATGTAATCATATGTAATTCAACTTTATAGTCTTGTTCTTCCTTACACTGTGTAATCCTTGTAATCCATTATCATTACCTTGTACATCAAAGATCTTCAATCAACATGAACTTCTTGCAGACATGTACAATACTTGCAAGAATTACCTGACAAAACATTAGAAGCACAAGAATTTTCAAGTACATCGGGTTTCATCTCCAAGTATGCTAATTCTTCTTATTCTTCATCATTTGAAGAATAAGACTGAGAGTGTTCTAGAGATGCTTCTGCATCATTTTTTCCCTGTAAAGAAGAATTTGTCCTCAAATTAGCATCACTATAATAAGTTTCATGCTTTTTACTCAAATATACCATTTA
The DNA here is from genome assembly GCA_030549775.1 of Tamarix chinensis. Taxonomy (NCBI): domain Eukaryota; kingdom Viridiplantae; phylum Streptophyta; class Magnoliopsida; order Caryophyllales; family Tamaricaceae; genus Tamarix; species Tamarix chinensis. The sequence goes on along the minus strand of CM060177.1, from coordinate 54,230,772 downwards.
CCCATCCAAATCGATGCTATAAGGTATATACAATCATGCTAACATGTAAGATTAACTTAAAGAAACTCCTATGATGCAGAAATACTCATAAACCATTTTAGAAGTAAGAATTACTTACTTGATGCAGGCAAAATTCCCCGGAAACCAGAATTTCAGTCTTTGAAATTCTCAACTATAAACCTTAAAACAATAAATTTTAAACTTAGTGATTCATACAAAACCTTAATAATTTCGAACTTTAAAAAGAAGGGAAAGAAGGATATATCACACTTGGGATAAAAACAGGGAGTGTTCAACTGGACCACTCAATCCTTTTTTCCAAAATCTAACTCTTCCTTGCTTAGTAATTACAACAAGAGAGAGCTAGAGAAAGGATCTGAACAGTATAAGAAATTCTACTACAAGGTTCGAAGTGTAGAAAAGAAGAGGGTGAATACGGAGACTTAAGGATTTCAGTGGCCAAAAGAAAGGTGCACAAAGGGGTGATTAGGGCTATTTATAGGCAAAGAATCGTAGAGGGTTCACGAACAATTCAAAACCCCTAATATTTACCTTTTTAATTCTAGCTAAACAGGTGGATTTCATTTAAGATATGCTAACCTATTCTCTAGAGCTCAAATGATGTCTTTGGAGAATGTAGGTCAATTAGGCCATAATTGGAATTCAAAAGAGAGGTAATGAGAGGTTAGTGTTGAAGGAATCTTGCAGCTAATCAGAATCATGCTTGAGATCGAAGCATTGATATCATAAACGTACAAAGGAGAGAGGTGGAATGGAAGAAGATAAGACTGAGGTCATCTCTCCCCCTCAATTGTCCCAATCGATCTCTAGATCAATGTAAGGTAATATTTCGGCCTAAATGCATCATGAAAAGGGTTAAAAATCTCTTAGGGGCAATTTGACATGGGTTGATAAGGTTTCATTTTAGTATAAGAAAATTTCCAGAAAAATCGAATTTGAAAATATATCAAGCTCGACAAACCAACCGATCGGTTTGGGCCTACCAGTTGACTATTCTACAAATTAGTTGATCGGTTTAGTCAAAAAAATCCATTTTACTGAAATGACGAACCAATAAATTGGTTTGCTTGAAAAACTCAATAAACTCCATTTTTCAACCTTGTTCCAAACTAAACTTTGTCTCAAACAAAATTATAACATTAAATCAAAATCAAATGTCCAAAAATTAGCAAGATTCTCATTCAACATTTTTACAAAAATATGGGGTATTACAATTATCTAGTGAGAAGTCTAATAATGAAGGACATCTTTGTTCCAAAAAAATGTTTATAGATGTATCCGTTAGCATTGTGCTTTCTCATAGGTGCAATTTTTTCCTTGGTTTTACGTGCTTTTGGGCCTTTTTGGCCCATTTGTTTTGATGAAGATCCCAACAATTTAGTCTCCTTTTACATGTAGATGTAAGATCTTAAACTTAAGACATGGAAAAATTGTGGCGTATGTGATGCATGAGCATCATGGACCATGCATTGTCCTTCTTTGAAGACAAGTTCCATTAGCAAACTCTGCTTAGGTAATAAAATTGTAGTTGCAGTCGTGTTTGTTGCCATGATTGTGATGTTGTGGTATTAGATGGTATTTTATATGATGTAGTTGTCGAATTTTTCCCCCCTTTTCACAAGAAATATTAATAAAATTCAACAAATATTGTCAAATATCAATAAAATGTGGGCAAATATCATGATATATCGGCTAAAACGTATTAGATCTATTGATATATATGTAATTTTATTTCTATGTCGTATCTTGGTAAGCTAAAAAATCTGCTATATATTAGGGATATATAGGTGTATTGGTCGAGATTCTATTTGACGACTCTACTTGGCTGGCCCTCCACTGATGTGTTTCCATGTTTCTTACCAAGAAGGTGCTTCTACTCATCATGGATCAAACAAGGAGAGGAATCAAATGTGGAGAATTAATGCTTGGGTAGAAAGTTGTAATGACATCACCTAAGTCGTGAGAGTAATGTGATTCCCATGATGTCACCAATGTACCCCTTCAATGGCCAAAATGAATATGTAAGAATCATGTGGTAGGGAATGCTGGCCACTTGTTACAAGGTGGCCTTAAGCCAATCAAGTACAAGCGTGAATGAGGTAATGCCATCTCAAGGGTGCCGCCATGGAGGCTAGGTTGATGTAGGCAGTGTTTGAAAAGGCATGCCTAATGCACAAGGCACAAGGCGACGGGGGTGGGGGGCTTTTCTGGTGCTAGGTGAGTTGGGGATAGTAAGGCGTAGGTAATGCAGTTGAGGCACATAAGGCACAAGGGTGCGTGCCTTTTTTCTTTAATTGAGAGATATTGGTTGAGGGATAAAATTGATCCCATTTCTTTAAAGGACATTGATGAAATTAATGAATGGTTAGGTGGGAGAACATAATTTGATGAAGAGGGTACTGTACTTGAGGGATTGGTGCTATTGCTGCTGGAGTTGATGAAGAGAGGTTTAACCTAAGAACTAGAGGCCATAGGCCTAGTGCAAGTGGTAGCAGCAACTTTAACTCACAAAGATATATACCTAAACAGGAAATAAGGGAAGAAGTGGAGGGTGATGATGAAGGCTATGGGCTAGAATCAGATGCATTGGAGGATGAAGATGCACTTATAGAAGACAACGATTTTTGAGTAGCTTGCTAGTATTGGTAGTATTAAACTCATAGGTTGCTATTTTTCTAAGTATTTTCTTGTTATGATATACATTTTTCTAAAAATTTTAGTCATTTAATCATTTATAGCTTTTTTGAGTAATTTTGGCGCCTCACATTACCTAGGTGTGTGCCTTCGCTTTGTGCCTGGCACCTAAGGTCTAGGACCCCTAATGCATAGGTGTGCCTTAGGCCTTTTCAAATACTGGATGTAGAAAGGGGAGATTTGAAAGGAATTTGAAAGAAAAATGCTCACACTATTCAATAGTAATTCCTTTATTCATTTAATATTGTAGACCTAAGACCATATATATAGGCAAACTATTACCAAAATACAAACACAATAAATCAAAATAATAGGATATGATATTTTAATAATGTCATAATGAAATTATTTATGATAAAATAAAGCCAAATAAAATAAAAGATCATACTATGTGATGAAATCCTAATAATCCCTACTTATGCTTCTAGGAATATTTATGCTTTTGAAATTCCTTTGAACTTCCTAACTTTGTGTTTTTCTTCCCTAACGAAAAGAGCTAAACCTTGGCAAGTGAGACTAAAGGAAATCATCTAGCAAGGTGGGGGCCATGTCGTGAAGGTCATCCTTATGGATAAAAGAAACACTTAGAAGGTAACACATGGCCCGAAAACCTCCGCAAGAAGAAGAGAAGGTGGGAAAACTCTACGTCAAAGGATAGAGTCAACTTCATCCTTTGTAAGTGGCACAAAAGGTAACACATGCTCCTTTGCACCCATAGATACCTTAGAACGTAAGTTGCCTTTATAAGATGATAAATTAGTAACATTAAAAATAGGAATAAGATCTAAGTCATGAGCTAAATCCAACATATGAGCATTAGGTTCATACTAAGATCCTTTAGTTTACGTGCCGCATAGGGCTCATATTGACCCTAACTTACAAGGCCTCCTTTTGAAGGTCTTGTAGGATCAGGAGATTTAATAGTATTATATGGAATCATAGTTTATTTCATCTTATTATGATGTTATTTGGTTTGATTTTATTTCAATTGGATTTTATTGTGTAAGGTTCAGTAGTAGTTTTCCCATATATTTTGTTGGCCTTAGGTTGTACTTAGAATTTTAGATTTGGGTTTATCAAAATTGTGGAAATTGTAGGCTAAGAGTTTAGCCTACTTTAGTTAGGTATTAGAGTGCAAACTTGATCCTAGCTATTGTTTAGCAATCAAACAGTAGCAAACCGTAATTCTAATTCTTTGTCACCCATCACCGCTAGTGAGCCATAATTGCCACCCAGGCACCCACTCTTCCACTGCCAACGCTAGCCTTCCCCTTGGTTCAACGCACCACCATACACCACCCTTGTCTGTTGTAGAGCATTGAGATCTGAAGTGTATATACACCGTCATTATAATAAATAGTCACATAGGCCATGGGAACATTTGGGGAAAATAAGTAAAATTCTCATGGCTAAAGCATTTTGTCACAGGAATTTTGAGTGTTGCCTTCTATGGCTTATAAGGTTGTGGAAAAAATGTTTGACATGGAAAAGTGATTTGTTGGCACTATAATTTGTGAAATTAGTGATTTTGTATCACAAATATCGATAACTGCAAGTAGTTTTGTAGTGTATGTCATAATATCCATGTTTAGTCCTATTGTGCATGATGTGGTAGCCACGAGTAGTTCGTGAACCACAACTTGAAAGTCAGTTGTAGTCTCATGATGCACATTTCGATAGCTACAAGTAGTCTTGTAGCTAACATCTCAATTAGCCACATTTATTCCTTTGATCTATATTTCAATTAGCTACGATCATTCTCATTACTTACATCCTTAGTCCTCAACAACAATAAGATTCGTGGTGAGTTTGCCACAAAATGATATTTCCATTATAAATTGTTTTTCCTGATGCAAAAAAATATTACATAGCCACTAAATTTCATTTTGTTACTATATGTGAAAAATTCAGACAAATTTTTCCTTCCTACGACCTTTTTTGTATCCTAGGTAATCTTTTTGTTATAGTGTGTTGTGCATCACCAATTTTTCTTTGCTTTGCGGTCACACCATTGTCACCATACAATTAAATACCAATCCTAATATGGAATATTGGCTAATATTTATCATATCTTTGACAATATTCGATCATTTTAGAATTTTTCGTATTTATGGGTAATATATCGGTTATTGGTCGGTATTTGCCGATGTTGTGAAAAGAAAATCATACCACGATAATTGTGGCATATAAATATTGTTTGCGATATTCTGATACTGTGACACTGTGACTGCAATTGTAGTTTTATTTCCTAGTGCCAATTAACCTCCTATTTGTCCCTGTCCACCGCTTGCAGACCTTGCTCGGGCATTGTCAAATTCTTATTCCGATGCTACCTACCTTCGCCTAAACAAGCCTAAGTGAGCACATTGTGGTTTAGTTGAAGGAGGCAAGCTTTAGATTTGTTTGCTGAAGTAAATTAGTTTAAAAAAAGTGTATTTGGTTCAAAAAAAGGTTTAACTACTTTTATTTATTTATTTATTTATTTATTATTATTGTCTTTACACACACACACTCAGGGCATTATTATATTTTCAAGTTTTTAAAGATAATTAGACATAATGAGTTTTAGTCTCTTTCAAAGAAAGTTGGATAACAAAAAACGATGAGTTTTAGTCCCTTGAAAGTTGATTAGAAATGTTGAGATACTCTGATAGGTAGCTGATAAAGCAAAGAGAAAAGAGCAAAAATGGAAGGATAACAAGAGAAGATGCGAGAAAAATAAGAAGAAAGCGACTAAGCTGGTAATTGATAGATGGGGATTACACCTTCCAGGTATTCAAGAACCTAGAGACCTGCAAACCACAGACAATATCAAAATGACCTCCCCTACTCTTCCTCTCTTCCAATGCTCATATAAAGGGGTGATATCCATTCCCTAGCTTAACAGATTTGTTGACTCAACAGCTGCAATAACAGACTTTATGTAGACAAAAGTCATAAAAGAAATAATAAAAGGGAAATAGCAATGCAAATAACTCCAACTGTCCTCATAGCTTTCTTACACAATTCGCCCTGCCATCAATTTCAATCACTTATGCACTCCACCGAAAGCCCCAGCCTTACTCTTCCTCACATATGCATATTTGATGAAAGGTCTATCATACTCAAGCTCACTTTCAGGAATCTCATCTTCGTTTTCAGGAGATTGATAACAAAAAAGAAAAAAGAAAAAGAAAAGAAGGTAACTAAGGAGCTCACTACTGATGTTAGCAATATAGCTAAGCAGAAGGGTCCTAAAAAATCTGGTATGCTTATTCTACTTTTGCTCTGCCTTCCATAGTTCAAATTCATAGTGCTCCAACTCTGGCTCCAGTTCCAATGACACCTACCTTTCAGTTCTTCTAGATTTTGATGAAGTGGAAGACTCATATAAGCTTTTTGAATGGTTCAACATGGTCAAAAATATTTTTACATATTGGAAGGTTAGGGATTGAGAAGAAAGTTCTTAGAAAGTTTTTGAACGGTGGAGTAACTTAAATTATCAGCGCAGATTTCAGTTGTTGATTGGAGTCAACTAAGACATCTAGTGGTTGACACATTCCCATCTGTTAACTACAAAGATGAATTGTGCTCCAAGTTTTGCAAGCTGTCTATAGAGATTTGAGATATTGACGCATAAACTAGATAATTTCAGAAGCTTGTTATGTGGTGTGTTTGTATGGAAAATTTAATTCTGAGTCTTCATAAAGATATTTAGTTCGAGCTGAAGGTAAAAGCTTCCACTTAGTTGATTGTGTTGCCTCATTTGCTCGAGATGTAGAGAAGAAGGCTAATTATTGCTAGCAATCCTTCTGGAAGTCATACGGCCAATTGGCTTGTCTATTTATGTCCTCCACCAAGATATAAGAAAGGAGGTTCAAGCCCATAAAAATACATCTCCCTCTGTATTTTCCCTTGGATTAGAAGATCTAAGAGTATTATATAGTATATTAGTCTATTTTATCTTATTATGATTTGTTCTATAATATTTCATTTAGATTTTATTAACTAAGGTTTTGGTTATAGTTTTAGAGTTGAGTAAATAAGAATATGAATGAGGTTATGTGTGAAAACCCTTGGCTAAGAGTATAGGCTAAGTCAGGATAAGGTAGTTATGGAGATAGTTAAAGTTGAGTTATTGGACACATGCCACTCCCGAATAATCTCTTTCTAGTTAATAAAGCTTGTAATCAATAAACAACCATTAAATTTGGAGGTTAAATAACCATTATTATTCATCTCCTAAGGTGAGCACCATTAGGGTTAAAAGGTTCTATAAGAATCAGCAATAGCAATGTAATGACAAGCATGATTTGCTTAATGAAACCTTGATCTCTTGGTGTTATTATTCAGTGTTCATTCCTTTTTGTTGATTTGGTGGCAAAGCCTTTAGAATCTAAGTAGTAGAATTAAATCTTAATCGCTGGGAGGGTAGATTAATCCTTTAATGTAGAGGAGTTAGTCCTCTAACCTTGGTGAACCACAACCAAGGGTGTCGACATATCCCAACCTTCATTCATTCCATATGAATCAGCACTAGACAATAGAATCATGCTGGTGTTTGCCATTGTGGTTGTGATTGTGATTGTGATGTTGCATTATGCAAGCACTGTCGATTATAAATTTTATATTTGCAGTTTTCTGTCAGTCTATATAATGAATATCGGGATGCATTTCTTGTCATTGACATTATCACATACTGGCAGGCTCAAAGTCCATTACTCCTTATTGATCAGTATTTGTTTCCATGATCAACAATCCATATTTTGTCAAACCTCAAGAGCACCGACCACCTTCACCATCCATTTTTTATTTTTATTTTTATCTCTATTCTCTTCTTCAATTATATATACTCGTCTTCAATCACATCCGACTTCCTTCAATCATCTATTGGAACCTTCATCTTCATTCAAGTCATCTTCAACCTCCACCCTTCATATCCTCTGCCAACGATCATCCCACCTTCAGCCATCTCCTTACTTGCCCTTCATATATTCTAACTTTCATCCCACACTCATCAATCCATTCTTCACATCTTCATCTACTCATCTTCAACCATTCAACCGAAATCATCAGACCTCAGCCACCAACTACAATATATTCATCATCTCGTCTTTATCCAATTCTTACTCATCTCAAATAATCACTTCCAAGCCTCGAGCAACATTCATTTATATCTCTTTTCATGGTCTGTTTAATCCCTTAAAAGCTCCACCAAAATCGCCCTTAAGATCACCAGTCAAGTTCTCCTTATTCCATCAATGCTTATCCTTCCTCATTCAGAAGACTCTGACCGAACATTCTCACCCATCTATCCAATACCTACGCCTTTCAACTGATTGCTATTGACAGTCAATTGATCATCTGTTTTCCAGCATCCGACTGCTTTTTGAAGCTAACTTGAACTCCCTTCAATCTAAATTACCAGAGACTTCTTCCAACTACTCACCTTTTCCATCTCCATCTTTTGAAGATCTCCATCCATGACAGAATTCAATGATACTTTAATGAGACAACCGGCATGACTTTTACAGTATTATGTAAAATAAATGCCAGATAACCCTTTTAGTGGCTGTACACCAGAATTTAATGCTGCTTTAGTGAGACAACAGACTTCAATGATATTGTAATGAGACAATTGGCATGAATTTTACAGTATTATGTAAAATAAATGCCAGATAACCCTTCATAGTGACCGTAGACCAGATTTCTGTTCACATTCTGTTAACGAACTTAATGTCTGAAATATGAATAAATCCTTAAAGCCTATTTAGTAAATGCGACTTTCAAGTCAATTTATCTACCTTATTGAAAAGTATGTGTTAGGAAAATTATAAGAACTAAAGCTTAGTTCCTTTGCAATCACTTTGCAAAGAAGAGGTCCGACAGAGCTTTTCAGCCTAATCAAAGTTCCTTTTGGTCTTAAGGGGCTAAAAAGGCTTCTCTATTTGATGGATCCAGAGTGTAATGTTCTTTCTCCCTTTTCAATATACATCTTCTATTTGAATTGTGGTTGGAGCCCCTATAGTTTTGTATTTCCTTATTTATAATTATTTTTGGTTATTCCACTAATTTTAGCAGATGCCTTACTTGGCAATGCTTTTGTAGATTGGCCCTTTCCAAGCAACCAATGCTGAAACTGCAAAAGTTAAAGTTAAAGTGCATCTGAATCTTCATGGAGTTGTTACCCTGGAGTCTGCCTCGGTATTGTGACTTCTTTTTTCCTTTGTAGTCTCCAGTAATTCTCTAAATTTTGAATCTTTCAGGTGAATTTATTCTGATATGTGACAGAATTTTGTAATTGCATCAGCTTATAGAAGATTGTACTACTGAGTCTCAGATGCCACTAGAGAGCAAGGAAGTGCAATCAGATGCTGGATCTTCTGATGTAAGGAATAGTCCTGATGTTAGAGATTCTGCATGGCCAAATCCTGAGCTTGCTGCTTCTGTGAGTTGATGTATCTGTCTTAAATGTTTTCCATGGTTGTGTCAATTACATCATGGGCTGCCATCTTTCGTTATTTTCCCTATGCTGTTTGCTTGTATGCATTTGACCGAAGTCCAAGGTGGACGTAGAATATCCTCATCTTTACCCTTGTTTATGCATTATCAATAAGCAAAGCGTAAAAAATAAACAAATCTGTAACTTCATTACAAGCCACTCCGAAGGGAAAAAATGATTTCAAATGATGAAGCGCAATTGTATTAACAAGGAATTGATTTTGGCATTTTATCTTTGTGGATATTTTTTTGGGGGGGGGTGAAGATCAAAATAACCTTTTCAATTCAGTCCACTTTTCAGCACCATTTTGGTCTCTCACTAGGGATTATTTTGGTCTTGTATAATTCCTGTATTTGTTGTGGATAGTTCCTTGCTTATGGAAATGGCGCTGCGGGTAGTTTAACATTATTTTAATTATCCCCCAGGCAAATCTAGGTTTTTGCCCTTGTTTTTTACCCTTTATTTGATCCTGTTGCCAGTTCTACCCTCTTACTTGCAACTTCTCTCTCTCTCTCTGCTCTTATTACCCTACTAGCTTCTTTTTTCTCATTTCCCCACATGCTGCAATGTGTCACCACGTATAATAATAATAACGATGATGATCTCCTCTTTGGCCTTAAATTTTTTTTTTGAACTATTGGTAAAGTCTGTGCTTTGGTGGTTTCATCGTTCTTGGTAAAAAAATGTTAAGCATTTTAGTTTGTCTGACACCTCATGTGGTATTATGTTTTGTTTGCACAGCCTAATGGAATAAGTATGATGAAGGACAAAAAGAGGCAATTAGTTTCAATAAGTGAAACAGTATATGGTGCATTGACGAAGGCTGAGTTGTTAGAAGCTCAAGAGAAAGAAATTCAGCTTACCCATCAAGATATAAAGGTGGAACAGGCGAAAGATAAGAAAAACACATTGGAGTCTTATGTCTATGAAGCACGCAACAAGGTATGCATATTTCTCATTACTTGTCGCTTATGAAGTATGTCTTGGTAGCCGTTTTACTTTTTGATTTACTGCATTTGCTGTTTCAGAAGTTATTTGCTACACATATTGTAACACCCCTAATTTTCAAACTAAAAAATTTTATTTTGAAGACAATGTAGAAGCGTTTGAAAATTAAATCTGGGGAATGTTACCGCTACATTAACTATAAGAGAGGTGTGATCATCATCTAACCCATGCCTGATGTAAGGCAAAATTGAACAACGAACGAAAAGATGTATACTCATAATAATATTACAACAATACTAATGATAACAAAGATGAGAACAATAATGTAGATAGGAAGGAGTATAAGAGTTTACAAAATTCAAATACAGGAATCAAAGGTAAGAGCTTAAATAACAAAAACTTCCCAACGCATTGGTCAAAACATATCTAGTCGATTAGCCTAACTCTTAAGCACAAAATATAAATCTTCAACCCCAAGTAATGGTCAGCTATTAGCCCACATCATCATGAGAATCGTACCCCTATAACTTATTCTCTACTCCTCGGACTAGAAGCCGAATCATCACTCATAAATGTTGTATCAATATGCTAATGGTAAAATAGACTACCTAAAACATGGTAAGGCTCATGCAAAAATATTGAAGCCACATAGTAGCATGGTGATAATTATATTAGTATAAATTAACACTCAAGTTCATGGCAATAATACAACAAGACATACTTGTATGGAGATCGTGGAAGAATAATAATATAGTAAATACATCGTAACTACACAATATAAACCATATTATAGATCTTCCTTTAGTGATCACATAATTTTCAGCTATTAAGATACTTTGTCCGACCACACTTGTTTCTTTTCCTTGAACAAAAGTTGTGGCAACAACACTAGGGTATATAGGTCCTTATCATGGGCATAACCTCCAAACAGAGCACTAACCTTACTTTGTGTGTTTAGTCGATGACACCAAACACTAACATGGGAATACCCTCCAATACTAGAGCACCGATCCTAACATGGGTGTTTAGGTGATGACACCAAACGCAAACATGGGCATGTCCTTCAATACTAGAGCACCGATCCCAATATGGGTATTTAGGTGATGACACCAAATGCAAATGAGGTAATCTAAACCCCTTAGTTGGGTGTTTAAGTGATGACACCAAATGCAAATGAATTTCATTATTAACCAAATTGGGTGTTTTTAAGTGATAACACGAAACACATCACAAGGTATAAAAGCCACAAATTAGATGTTTAGAGATCCTAAATTTAATGAATTCAAGTCCCAAATATCATTATTATAATTCTTATTAATTTCAGGGTTAATATGGTTGTAATGGTAATTTTAATGTTGCAATTATATGAAGGTATTAGCATAAAAGACCCAAAAGAAGAACAACAATTAACAACAATCCTGGTGGAATATAGCCAGACCACTCAATTGGTCCCTGGAACTTGTGGATTGGTCTGGTCAAAACGAAAATAACACCAGTAGACTGGTCGATGGGTTTGGGCCAACCGTTGGATAGGTCTAAGCAGAGACAAACCACTTTGGTCATAAGGTCAACAGTCGATGGGTTTGATAAACCGATGGACTACTTGTAGGGACTAGTTGACTTATTCATCAAACCAATTAATTTCTAAACCGTGCGATTGTTTACACAACCAGGTGATGGATTCAACGTACTATTCGATTGGTCTGGGTAAAATAACACCTAGACTTGCGATAGACTCACCAAAATTTACCAAACTTTACCATATTAATCCTAGTATGCTGCTATGTTATAAAACACATGAAGAGACATACTGCATATATAGAATCACATGGATACATGGTAATGTAGGCATTTAAAAGAAATCATACTTAAACTACCAAATCATATATAAAATAAGAGAAATCAAACAATACTTAAATTGCAGGAAGAAACTCTTACCACATACATGAATTCTAGAATACAATTAACCCATGCTCATTGTAGAAGCACATCAAGAATATGGAACCACAATAAGTAACAAAAACCTCATTCATATTAAAGGTAAGAATGCATTACCTTAAAACAATTCTTCTACTACAAAACTCCTAACTTAACAGTTGTCTAAGAAGAATTCGTTTCCTAAGAGAATCAAGAGTCAAACCATTAAAACTCCTTTTTAAAAGTCCATTAAAATCAAATAAAATCATCATCATCATCATTAGAAGAAGAACAACAAGAAATGCACAACTCAACATTTTCCCAAAAATAGAATTCCAATTGAAAATAAAGCTAGAATCTTCGACCTTGCTCAAAACTGTAATCCTTACTTGCTTAAGAAAAATGAGGGAGAACCGAAGCTAAGATCAGAAGAAGAGGAGGGATAATAACTCTACTAAGGAGGGAAGAAAATAAGAGCAAATCTTTGTTTTTCTCAGCTAAGAGGAAAAAAGGGGAAAAATATGGAGAATACTTAACACTTAGCAAACTTTACCAAGGGAAAGGAAGAAGGGAGCAAAAATAGGTAAGAAGTGAAAATGAATTAGGACGGTTTATAGAAGAGATAATTGGTCGAAATCCATAAGAGGGAGAGTGACAAGATTGGTATGGTTGAGTGGGAGCAATTAATGTGTAAGAAAAGGCATGATGGTGTGAGGGAGGTTGAGTGTTGTTAGGAGGGGACAATTGCAGAGTTTTGACGGGTCAAGAAAGATGTGCAAGAAGTTAAACAGGCATCCATAGATGTGGGAAGAGAGAAGGTGAGGTATGCCTCAAAAAGTGATTTTTGTTAAAATTTGACTAAATACAATTATAGAATGATTTAAATAATGTAAAGAAAATCACAAAGAACGAAAATATGTTCATTATCACAAATATATTTAATTAAAATTGGAAAGGGATTCGAATCAAAATCAGAAAAGGATCTAAAGTCATAGGATAACTAGTTGATCGGTTTGAGCAAACCGGTTGATTAGTTTATCGAGAATAAAATTGTCAATCTCTGAGCGTACTAGTCAATTGATTAGGCAAACCAGCCTATCGGTATGCCTTAAATTCATATTTTTATTAGAATTTTAAAACCAAAACTAATTATTTTATATCAATATAATTTTAAACACATTTTAAAGGATTTTAGGATGTGGTATTACAACACTACCCATTTAAAAGAGACTTTGTCCACAAAGTCTAGAAAAGAAATGTTGTTGTAAGCTCACAACATGGCAAAATCCTGAACTATCAAGCAAAAATAAAACAGCTAAGGTTTAGTACACGAGAGAAGGAAACTACCTTTGAAAATAGATAGTGTTACCCATGCAACGCACCTATGTGAATAAATCTAGATACTTCGCCTTGATCTCCTCCTCGGACTCCTAAGTGGCTTCCTCCGCTACATGGTATGACCACAAAACCTTTACTAGTGGAATGACCTTCGAACGCGTCTCCCGAGTCTTGGTATCAAGGATCCTCAGTGGTCGCTCCTTATAAGTCAATGTCTCATTGAGCTCAATCGCCTCCTACTGAATGATGTGCGATGGATTTGCCACGTACCTCCTCAACTGACAGGTGTGGAAAATGTTATGTATGTGCAAAAACTAATAGGTAAGGCGAGATAGTAAGCAACCTCTCCAGTTCAATCCAAAATCTCATACGACCCTATATACTTTGGGCTAAGTTTGCCCTTCCGACCAAAACGCTTTACACCCTTTGTGGGTAAAACCTTCAGAAGAACTTGGTCACCCAACTCAAATCCATCTGCCCTCCTTCGCAAGTCTGCATATTTATCTCGGATAACTGTCATTCTATCTTCAATCAGCTTGATTTGCCTGGCAGTGTCCTCTATCATCTTTGGTCCCAACACAACTATTTCGTTCGGGTCGCTCGACTACAAGGTGATGTGGATCTTCTACTCAAACACCCACAAACGTGATTATTATAATCCACTCTCAAATAGCCACTCAAATAAATCGAATGAAGATAAAAATAATGGTGAATTTTTCGAATGAAATGGAAGGAGATAGCCTTGTATATGCTGAAATATAACTTCTAGGAACCTCACATAGATAGCCCCTATAAGGATCTTCAAAAGAACTCACATAGGAAACTCTTTGAATAAAATCTAGAGAAGAACACACAAAGAATCCTCTCATGATCAATCTTAAGTTCACAAAATAATTGAAAGATTTAATTGCTTACAAAGAAGCTTTACTTCTTTACCCAGTATTGTACACCATACAAGTGTCGAATAAATGCCATATATATAGGCATACACCCACAAAAATAACCATCCTATTAGCCCTATAATACACGTTGGGATGGGGGAGAATTAGTTAAAAACAAATGTTAACTAATTAGGAAACCCTAGCTAATAATTATCAAATCTTAGTTGACTTGGTCTCCATGTTGCATGGTTGACTTTCCACGTCCAAACTCTTCAGTTTTTTTTATCTTGACATGGTCCAACTCCTTGCATGACAATATGACATTTGAGGTTGTGTTTGGAACATTATCTTGTACAAGCTCTCAATTTATGGCTTAATCTTGAAGAAAGTGTTATAGGACTTCAAAACACCTTCAAGATTGCTAAGAACCATTCCAAACATATTCAAGAAATATGTTTAGATGGAAAAACATGGATGCACCTGCTTAATTTATGGCTTAATTGTTTTGTTCAAGTTGCTCCAGCACAAGGGACTATGACTCTTCCATCCATAGAGTTTCTTGAAAGGTGTCATCCTTATGTTTGCATGGTGATCATTGTTGTAAGAGAATTCTATCAAGTCCAGATGATCCTCCCAACTATCCTGAAACTCGAGTATGCACGTCCAAAGCATATCCTCCAAAGTTTCAATAGTGTGCTTAGTTTGACCTGTAATCGGATGGAAAGTGGTACTCATCTTTAGCTATGTTCCGAAAGCTGCTTGCAACTTCTGCCAAAAGTGCGATAAAAATCTAAAATCTTGGCCCAACATGATGTCTTTGGGAACCCCATGGTACCATACCACATGCTTCCTGCTCCATACTCCAAGTCGACGTCGACTTAGTTAACTGGTCAACTACCACCTAGATTGAATCTGAATTACTACGGGTCTGGTATTACGAAGTCCATCGACATGTTATCCTATTTCTACTTAGAGACCTCCAAAGACTGAACTAACCCCTTTGGATGCTTGTGCTTGATCTTGACCTTTTGACAAGTCAAGCACCTGACTACAAAGTTTGCAACATCCCATTTCATATGGGGTCACCAATAGATCTGCTTTCAGTCCTTGTACAATTTATCCCCTCCATGATGGAGGGAATAAGGCACACGATGACCTTCTAGAATCTCCCTCTTGAGCTCTCCATAGCTCTATAGAATGCACCACCTTCTTCAAAAATAAATACTACCATATGCAAAACCCTGAAACCCCATTGCTCTGCCCTTTGATATAGCTTGCTTGATCCGCTCAAGCTTGACATCTCCTAGCTGATTAGCTTGAATCTCATCGAAGATGGTTGGTGTGATCAAGAGAGCACTTATCCTTGTCTCAAGATGCCCAAACCCAATGATTTCTATGCTCAACTTCTGAAGATCTTGCCAAATCTAGTCCAACACAACCGGTGAACCAAGTGAGTGTGAAGTCTTCCTTCTAAGAGCATTTGTTGTAACGTTAGCCTTAACATCTTGGTAGGTCAACTCTAAATCATAGTTCTTAACCAATTCTGGCCATTTTGTCTGTCTCATGTTCAGCCCACTTTTAGTGAAGATGTACTTGAGACTCTTATGGTATGTATAGAACCTAAACTGTACTCTATACAAATAATGTCTCTGGATCTTCAAGGAAAAAACTACTGCAACTAGCTCAAGGTCATGAGTGGGATAGTTCTACTCATGCTCTTTCAACTGGCAAGAAGCATATGCTACTACCCTCCTATTTTGTATCAATTCGCAACCTAGAATATGCCTAGATGCATCACTATACACCTCAAATCCTTCTGTACCCAACGATAAGGTAAGAATTGGAGCTAAAGTCAATCTCTTCTTGAGCTCCTTGAAAGCGTTGGCGCATTTACCATCCCAATGAAAGCACGACTTCTTCTTCAACAAGGTAATCAATGGATGAGTAATGTTGGAAAAATCTTGGACAAAACGCTTGTAGTAGCATATTAGTCCTATAAAACTACATATCTCATTGACATTCGTCGTTGCTGACCATTCTAATACGGCTCGGATCTTTGAAGGATCCACCGATGCGCCCTCCTTCAAGATGACATGACCAAGGAAAGCTATCTTGTCCAGCCAAAACTCGCACTTCGAGAGCTTGACATATAACTGATGTGTCCTCAACAAGGCTAATGTTTGCCTCAAATGTTGTTGGTGCTCCTCACGAGTCCTAGAATAAATCAATATATTGTCAATGAAGATCATAACAAACTGATCAAGGTGTTGTTGGAAGATGCAGTTCATGAGAGGCATGAACACCGCTGGCATATTTGTGAGTTCAAAGGACATTACAGTGAACTCATAATGGCCATACCTTATCCTAAAAGCTGTCTTCGGTATGTCCCTCTTGAAATTCCTCAACTGATGATTCCCTTATCTAAGATCTGTCTTCAAAAATACTGTATCCCCACGTAGTTGATCAAAAAGGTCGTCGATTCGAGGTAAAAGATAACGGTTCTTCATGGTAACTTAGTTTAATCCTCGGTAATAGATGCAGAGTCTCAATCCACCATCTTTCTTCCTCACAAAAATGACTAGTGGTCTCTAAGGTGATACATTCAGTCGAATGTACCTTTTCTCCAATAACTCTTCCAACTAAGTGCACAACTCTGCCATATCAGTTGGCACCAAGCAATAGGGCACCTTTGACATAGGCTTTGTCCCTGGTAGAAGGCCTATCGTGAAGCCTATTTCACGCATCGGCAACATATCCGGGATATTATTGGAAAATACATTAGGAAACTCTCATACCATCGGGATACCCTCAATAAATGGCTCCTCAAAGCCTAGATCCTGAAAATTGCCTAAGCAGAGTGGGCACCTTTTCCGTACCAACGCACTAAGCACAAATGTAGACGCCACCCTCGCCGAGGGCCTAGGCTTTCGTAAGAGACTCTAGCACCCTTTTGTCTCTTAAGAACCACATGCTTCTGAGTGCAATTAATTATAGCTCGATATCTCGAGAGCATGTCCATTCCAAGGATTATGTCGAAGTCACAAAGTTCAAGGTATATGAGGTCTACTAGAAGCTTGATTATGCGAATGACTAATGCCACATCTAAATATAGCCTAGTACATGGGAGTCTATTCCTATATGGGAGCACAATAGAAGTCTCTATCCTATCAGAAAGAATCATAGTTGTCTTAGATACGAAAGTATTTAACATAAAGGAGTGGAAGCATCTAAGGCGAATAACATGTAAGAAGGAAGGGAAGAAACTGTGAACATACTTGTGATGACATCTACCTTCCTATTAGCATTCGATTGACTCATCACATTCAGGTGATTGCTTGGAGGTGGTCTTGCAGCACTCATTGAACCCTGCCTTGGCTGTATGGTATGAGGCTTTTGAACCCTCTACTGCAGACCGGTCTTACTAGTTTCATTATTTGTCAGCTGAGCCTTTGAACTGGTGGCGTCTGTGCCACTATACCCTACGAACATGTTTGCCCTTGCAAGACATTACACCCAATAATATGACACTCGAACCAACGGTGCCCCATCTTACTACAACCATGACACTAAAACCAACCCTCTAGCACAATCCTTCCTGAGGTGATTCTTACCACACCGTTGACATATGAAGCACCTCATTGCCCATTGATTTAAATGTCTTTCGTAGCGAAGTACTATCCAGACTAATGATAGTCTGTGGCCTAGAACCTCTTATCTCCCCCTTGGTGCCGACTGACCTCAAACCTTTGCTCGGCCTCTAAATGGGCACTATGGGCCTGTGCAATCACTGATGTCTCTAAGGCATAGTCGTACATGGCGTGCAAGTCCTGTGCACAAGTCCCCACCAGCATCTCCTACAGACTAGACTTATACCCAACTAAAATCAGTGAACCTTCATCCTCTCATCAGCGTTGAGCTCCAGAGCAAAACAGACCAACTCCAAATAACAGCTGTAGTACTCCATCATAGATTTACCCTGACCCAAAGCGATAAACTCATTGTACTTTGCCATCCTTAGGCAAGTAGGGTAGAATTGTGTCCCTAGCATTTCAACAAAAGTCTCCCACTGATCTGTAGTGGCTCCTCTCAGTTATTGACCTCTTCACCATTCGTCAACACGACCCTACAAGTGGAACACTCTAACGTCCACCCGCCTACCCTTTAGGCAGCCACCAACTGCAAAGCTATTCTAGAAATCCCTCTATCAATGCTCTAACATATCTGGGTCCTCCTAACCCTCAAAGATTGATGGGGGATGAAGATCAACACTAGGAATCCAATTTTCCATTGGCCGTGGGGCCTCTTCATGCTGAATTTGTCACTCCATGAAGGCTCCAACCATCTCTATGAAACACTCGAGACATCGATTCCCAACCATCAAAGTCCTTGAATACTAAATTGCGTTAGAAGAGGTCAACTGATAACTATGCAGTTCATACACATGGAGGTAACACATTGCACATGAGACAAAAAGTTAGTTCTATTTTATAAATTTAAGGCCAACTCCTAACCCAAACCAACTCTCACTCGCAGACTAAACTGGATCCTATAGGTTCAATTGAAATCGAAGAAATTTGTTTTTGTAAAGTAGCATCAAAATTTAATAACCACAGGCTTTGATACCAACTTGAGCACTCCCAATTTTCAAACCAAAAAATTTCATTTTGAAGACAATGCAGAAGCATTGAAAAGCTAAAAAGGAGACTGTTACTGGCACATCAACTATGAGGGAAGTGTGATCATCACCATACCCATGCCTGACTCAAGGCAAAATGGAACAACAAACGAAAAGATGCATGCTTATTATAATGTTACAACAATAGTAATGATAACAAAGATGAGAACAATAATGTAGATAGGAAGGAGTATGAGAGTTTACAAAATCTAAATATAGAAATCAAAGCCAAGAGTTTAAATGATCGGAAGAGCAAAAAAACCCCCTAATGTGGTGGGAAAAACGTATCTAGCTAGTTAGCCTAACTCTTATACACAAAATATAAATTTCCAACCTCAAACAATGGCTAGCTGCTAATACACATCATCATCCTCAACATACTCTAATTGAGAATCGTATTCCTACAAATTGTCCTCTATTCCTCGGATTAGAAGCCGGAGAATCACAAAAACCACATAAGTGTAGTAACAATACGG
Source organism: Tamarix chinensis (assembly GCA_030549775.1). NCBI lineage: Eukaryota > Viridiplantae > Streptophyta > Magnoliopsida > Caryophyllales > Tamaricaceae > Tamarix > Tamarix chinensis. Next base: position 54,211,341 of record CM060177.1, on the reverse strand, counting down.
TAACTAGTAAAACAGACTACCTATAACATGGTAAGGCTCATGCAATACATTAAAGTTATATAGTAGTATGGTGATGAACATACTAATATAAATTAACATTTAGGCTCATGGCAGTAATACAAAAAGATATGATTGCATGGAAATCATGGAAAAATATACAGTAAATGTATCGTAATCACACAATATAAACTGTATTCTAAATCTTCCTTTAGTGATCATATAATTTTCATTTATTAAGATAATTCATTCGATCACACCTAGTCTTCCAACGTGAACACAAGTCGTGGCAGCAACACAAGGGTACATAAGTCCCTATCATGGGCATAACCTCCAAAGCAGAGCACTGACCCCATTATGTGTGTTTACGCAACAACACCAAATGCAAACATGGGCATACCCTCCAAAACTGGAGAACCGATCCCAATATGGGTGTTTAAGTGATGACACCAAATGCCAACATGGGCATACCCCCCAATACTGGAGCACTAATTCCAATATGGGTGTTTTAGCAATGACACCAAACGCAAATGAGGCAATCCAAGTCTCCCATTTTGGTGTTTAGGCGATGACACCAAACATAAATGAGTTTCATTATTAACCAAATTGAGTGTTTCTAAGTGATAACAAAAAGCATATTACAAGGTATAAAAGCTACTAATTGGGTGTTTAGCGATGACAGCAAACTTAACCAATTCAAGTCCCAAATATCATCATTATAATTCTTATCAATTCTAGGGTAAACATGGTTGTAATCATAATTTAAATGTTGTAATTACATGAAGGTATTAACATAAAAGACATAAAAGAACAACAACAATTAACAATGATCTTGGCGGAATATTGTCGGACTAGTCGATCAGTCTCTAGGATTAATCGACTGGTTTTGTAGGAAAAAAAATTAACACCTGCGAACCAGTCGACTGGTTGGTTTCATTGATTAATTGTTTTTAGGAAACCAATCAATGGGTTTGGTCTAACCGGTCGATGAGTCTAAGTAGAGACAGATTACTTCTGTCATTAGGTCACCAGTCGATGGGTTTGGCAAACCGATTGGCTACTCGTAGGGACTAGTCGACTGATTCATCGAACCAATCACCTGATCTCGCAACTAGCCAATCAAAATTTTCAAATCATGTGACTGTTCACACAAATTGTCGATGGGTTCCACGAACTAATCTATAGATCTAGGTAAAACAACACCTAGTCTTACTATATGCACCAAAATTTATCATATTAATTTGTGCATGCTACTATGTCATAAAGTAGATAAAGAGACATGTTGCACACATAGAATTACATGGTTACACGATAATGTAGGCATTTAAATAAAATCATACTTAAAATACCAAATCATGCATAACCAGTTGATGGGTCTAAGAAGAGACATACCACTTTGGTCACGAGGTCATCAGTCGATGGGTTTGGCAAACCAATCGACTGCTCGTGGGGACCATTCGACTGGTTCATTGAACCAATCGACTGATCTCGCATCCGGCTGATCAAAATTTTCAATTCGTGCAACTGTTCACACAACCCGTTGATGGGTGCAACGAACCAATCGGCTGTTCTAGGTAAAATAACACCTAGACTTGCAATACACACCAAAATTTACCATATTAATCCTAGGATGCTACTATATCATAAAATACATAAAGAGACATGCTGCACACATATAATTACATGGATACATGATAGTATAGGCATTTAAAGGAAATCATACTTAAACTGCCATATCATGATTAAATTAGAGAAACCAAACCAATGCTTAAGTTGCAGGAAGAAACTCTACCACATGTTCAAATTCTATAATACAATTAGCCCATGCTTAATGCAGAAACACACCAACAATATAAAACCACAATAAGCAACAAAAAGCTCATTTATGTTAAAGATAATAATGCTTTACCTTGAAGCAATTTTTTTAGCACTAAACTTCTAACTTGACTGTTGTCTTAACAAGAATTTGATTATTAAGAGAATCAAGAGTCAAAACTATTAAAATTCATTTTTAAAACTACATTAAAATCAAAGAAAATTAGAAGAAGAAGAACAAAAGTACAACTTAACCATATTCCAAAAGTAGAATTCCAAGGAAAATGAAGCTGTAATCTTTAACTTTTTTCAAAACCTTAATCCTTCCTTATTAAAAGAAACAAGAGAGAACTAAAGCCAATATTAGAAGAAGAGAAGAGGGACAATAACTCGACTAAAGAGGGAAGGAAATAAGAGCAAATCTCTACTTTTCTCTGCATAGAGGAAAAAGGTAGAAAAATGGAGAAGACTCAACACTTAGCAAACTTCACCAAGGGGAAGGAAGAAGAGAGCAAGAACAATAGGTAAGAAGTGAAAATGAATTAGGGATGAAGTGTGTATAAAAGAGAGATTTGGTTGAAATCTACAAGAAAGAGAGAGACAAGACTTTTATGGTTGCATGTGGGCAAGCAAGGTGTAAGAGAAGGCATAATAGTGTGAGGGAGGTTGAGCGTAGTCAGGAGTGGACAATTGTAGAGGGTTGGCATGTCAGGAAAGATGTGCAAGAAGTCAAACACGCAGCCATAGCTACTAGAAGAGAGAGGAAAGTGAGGGAGATGAGAGAAGGTGAGGTATGCCTCAAGAAGTGCTCTTTGGGAAAATATAACTAAACAAAATCAAAGAATGATATAAATAATGTAAAGATAATCCGAATGCACCAACTTATGCTCATTAGCATAAGTATATTCTAATTTGAAGCTTTCATAAACATTGGAAAGATATTAAAAAAAAAAAAAAAAAGATTTGAAATCGTAGGATAACCAGCCGATCCATTTGAGTAAACTAGTTGACTGGTTAGTTGAGTATAAAATTATCAATCTCTGAGCATATTAGTCGATCGGTAGACAAACCAATCAATCGGTACGCTTAAAATTCACATTTTTATTATAATTTCAAGTGTTTTTCAAAACCAAAACTAATTTATTTTATATCAACATAGTTTTAAATACATTTTGATGGATTTTAGGATGGGGTATTACATTGATTTCTTCCATCTTTCCTTTGCATTATTTTGTCTTGAAGGTCTTAATCTTTTCTAGCATCTCTTTGCATCATTAAGAACTTTTTTCAGAATATGTTACGTAACTGAAGCTGATTGATCTTTAGAGTTAAAAATTCATGTATCTGATAAAGAAATGAATATATGTATACTTAAATTTCTGTTTTCTGAAATAAAGGTAACACAAATGTATAACTTATTCGACAGATTTTTGGTACATATCGAAGCTTTGTTACCGATGTAGAGAACGAGTGCATCTCTCAGAATTTACAGAAGACTGAAGAATGGCTTTATGAGGATGGAGATGATGAGGCTGAGATCGTCTACAGTGAGAAACTACAAGACCTCAAAAAGGTAGGGAGTTCTTAGATCTCTTTGCTCAGTATGTATTTGGGCCGCTTTTCCATTTTCACTGATTGATCTTTTGTTTATTCAGTTGGTAGATCCAATTGAAAACCGATATAAAGATGAAGAAGCTCGAGCACAAGCAACTCGAGAATTATTGCATTGCATTGTTGAATACAGAATGGCAGCAGGATCACTTCCGGCAAATGAAAAGGATGTGGTATGATATTCTCCTAGATAATTAGATTTGGTATTTATTCATTTAGAATGAATACATTAATCAAAAGTTTCTTTTAAAAATATGGTTTCAATTGTCAGATTCTTGCTGAATGCAACAAGGCAGAGCAGTGGATGCGAGAAAAGACACAGCAACAAGATTCATTGCCCAAATATGTTGATCCGATATTATGGTCAAGCAATATCCGGGAAAAAGTGGAAGCTCTTGGAGCGTAATGTCCCAATTTACTAATGAATTAGTTGGTTTCATATATATATCATTGCACATTCATGACATACCGAGCAAGTGCATGTTTGAGTCTCATTATTCAGTCAGTTGGCCCTTAATCTATATGTGGTGTCTATTATCATCCAGATTTAACCTAATATAGCCATGATAGCTATTGTGAGCAGTTATACGCCACATTATTGGGTTGGAACTTGTTCGCGCTTTTCATAATCATTGAGCAGCTGGCGTTTTGGTTATTACCGAATAAAATCTTCAATCTGAAGTAGCTTTTGTGAGAATTTATTTTTCCTTTCTATGCAGACAGATGTAGTTGAAGAATAATCATGTATATGGTGAATTAGGCATTAACAACATTGGGAAATAGCCATTTTTATGAGGCTTTTCATTTGTAGAATAAACCTACTACCAATATAGATGTGTTTAAAAATGTGAGAGATGAGTGCTGCTGTTAGTGAGTAAAATTCATGAGGTCAAGCCTTAGTGTGTGTTTGGCCTTCATATTAGCAAGTTTGGAGCTTACTGACTCCTTTTAAAATGTATATGCTCTATTTTGTTAGTAGCTTTAGGGGAAAAAATATATAAGTTTTGTGAGTAGTGTTTGACTTTTCGCAAGCTAGCTTATACTTTTTTACTGAAAATAAGGTTTTGATTCATTTGTTTTTTAAAACAATACGTCCTTTTATATCATTTAATACTCATTGGTTGGGCCAAGTTTTCCAAACATTTCTAAAGGCATGAGCTAACTTTATACCAATTAATGACTAGCTTTTTGAGTGTTAAGCTAGCTGTTCTGTTAGTTGAGATAATCAAAGCTTTAGTAAAGGCAACATCTTGTGGTGACACTGTTCACCAGTTTAGATCCTCCTCACCTGCATTTAGTCCCAAAGAAAAGTAATGTATAATGAAAATTATATTGATTCCATCGATTGTGAATGGAAAAAGAAACAAATACGGTAGGAATGTGGATCCAATCTGCCGGGGTATTAGTGGTCTGATGCTGGTGATTCACTATTTGGTCGTCTATCAGAGGATAAACTTGCTCAGCTTTTTTTAATTTCTGTTGCGACATGCCTTTTCTTGTGTCTGTGTCATATAATAATGGATGTATCATAAGTCCCCCTGTTTTCTTGATTTGCATTTGCTCTCATTTCCACATAATTTTGCTTCATGAGATTAGCTTGTCTGATCTGCTTTGTCTGAATGATATATTAGGATATGCAAGCACATAGCGAGGTCAAAGGCTTCTCCTCAGATGTCAGAAAACTATGGATATGCAGACCAGAGAAACAAAGATGATGACATGCAAGTTGATTGAAGGATATATGTAGCTCCAGAACGTCATGGCTAAAAGAGCGACAACACTTGTAGCTAGATTTGTTCCATATATGTTGCTGATTAATGGCTCATTTGAATAGCTAATGTGTCTTTACAAATGTAAATTCTGCTGAAAATCACACGGCTTAGTTCATTGCAAGCTATAGATGAACTTCAAATTTTGGTTACCTTTACAGATCTTAGTTTTCATGTTTGCTTGTTCCTTAGAACCAGAATGTTGACATTCGATCAACCTGTTTCTATTGTCTTTGGTTTTCTGAGTCTATGTAGTTAACCTTTCAAACTTGTGACTTTTGAGGAGTACAAGACAGGATGGTAAAGGTGAACTTAATGTGTTGAAGCTTCTGTTGGAGAGAACAATGTTCCACTGGAAAGATGCTTATGCGATGCTATATATATATATATATGAAGTATGCTAGTTTATTGTTTTGTCTAGGTGTGGCAGTAGTGTTACTACCTAGTTCAGAATTATGTTCTCTCTCTCTCTCTCTCTTCCTATCATCATTATGAATATTTTCTACTTCCCTATTAATGCCTTCGTCCCATTTCGATGTCAATCTTTCAGCAGAAAATTTCTATTGCGTGCCTATGTGACTCGGTTGGAAAGCAAGGAGCAAGATGCATCAGGAATGCAAAAGACGTGGCCCTGCAGGTTAGTTCCTCGACTCTGAAAGATACAATCATAGCTATTTCCCTAATACGTACCTCAATGAATGGCCGGCATTTTTTTCCCTTTTCATTTATTGATGCCTGCAGTTGTATATATATATATTATCCATGAACAATGCGGTGAGAGCATAGACATATCAACGGATAACGGGAGAATCTGATTGTTTTTTCTTGAGGAATCGAACACTGATGAGGTACGCCTTTACACATGCATGATGGGTAGAAGCTCGCGTTTCTCATGTTAAAAACGTGGTCATAAATTTACTTTTTTAAGCTCATCAAGAATAAAAAGAGCGATATCTTCTGAATGCTATAAATTGACATACCGGATAGATTGCGTATACGGTAATTTGGAATTAAAGAAGAAATTATTGTCCCTAAGAGGATGTGTCAGGTGAGAACGAGATTTATTATTATTATTATTATTATTATCATTGTTGCAAATTATAAAGCTACAACTAATCAAGAGCTTGCGCTACAGTCCAGAGACTATGTAGTCGTAATATGTCATTTTTCAAAAAATCCGAAAGCATGTGGGGGGGGGGGGCATTGAAAAACCTAAATTTTACATCCATGTTACATGCCCAATTGGCAAACTTGTCGACCATTGCATTTGCTTTTTGGTACACGTTTGATTGAGCATTAGTAAAATTTCTTCGAATACTCTGCAATCTGAGATAAGTATGGATTTACGTTAGTTGCATGGCAAATAAAGTAAATAACAGCCTTTATGTCACATTCAATAATAATACTTTCTTCATTTTAAAGTAGAGAATCTATAATTTTTTAACATGTATGTTAACAAGTGTCAAAGTTTAGAGAGTATTACATAAATTAACTGAAATTTGTATTGGAATTTGAGCAAATTTATTGTTAAGTGATATATTAGTGAGGTAAAAAGATAAATTAAGAAATATAATAGTAATTTTTTATTGAAACTTGAAAGATAAATAATGAAAAAATAATAATATAAGCGCTTTAATATAAAATACAGGTATTAAGGATTCCTAGGGTGGTTGCAATGCAAATCCTATTCCTTAGGGTCCGTAATTCTGCTGTTAGGCTATTTGTGGAGCCTATTTCTTGCGTATCCAACAATCATTTGTCCCATACATTCTCGTACAATGCCAATTGCCAAGGGCGAAGATTTGGTGTGTTGTGCCAAGATCCATCCGTGTTTAACTTGAGCAGGGACACAGGTGGCGATTGCCATTTGATGTTAATGAATTCTACCTTCCTGGTGGTGGAGCTACTGGTTTTTAGTAATTTCTACTTTGCTTGTCTTTTAGCAAGGTTGTCAATATCATCAGCAAAATGTTCCAAGTCATCCACGCTGGATGACAAGTTTCTCAAGAGCTTCTGAAACTATAGGTGGGGTTCTGTTTGGTAAAATTTGTATGACAATTTCATCCACGCTCTGTCCCCTTCCCTTCCCCACTTCGTCTCCTCTCTCTGGTTGATCTCCTCCTCACTACTTCCGGGCCTCATCCCAGTCGCCTGCCACCATCCACTTAGTTGAACAAGGCTTCCTAATTCTACTTGCTGCTGCCACTTGACCACCTAATCTCACTTGGGGTTATGACCAATGGCAACAAGACGACCGATAGCGAAAGGCAATGTGACATTCATTGTGTCTCCATTTTTTTTGCCATGCTTGATTTTAATTGTGGATTTTTTCCATGCTAAGTTTGATTTTAGTTTTAGTTTCTGATCAATATTTTCGAAGGCAATGGTATGCAATGTGATTGGAGTTTCATTCAACCGTGCTTTGTTGGTAAACAGTGGTGATTTTGTGAAAATGTTGGAAAATTTACTTTGGAGAAGTGGATTGATAGTTGACCTGGCAGCACTTGCCACTTGCGGTGAAAACCTTGGAGAGGGCCGCTGGTGGGGTGGGAGTGGCAGGTGGTAGAATTTCTTTGTTTAGATCTCGTCTGGGTCGCTGCATCTTTTCTGGGGAATGAGAACAAAAATTCTCAATTCTTATTGAGAGCCATAGTTCTCACCGAACTTGTCCATTTATATATATACACACACAGATTCATGGAGGTGGAAGACAGATCTCATTTACTTCCGTTTTCCTGGCCAATGTCGTGTGCGATCCATACATTTTTTTTTACCAACGGTGTAATAACGTCCTGCGCTTTTCATATTCTTCAATATTAGACCCAATTGGATTCAAAATATTAAATAATGGATTTGGTTATTGAAAATAAAAATAAATCGGATATTTAATTTCGATAAATACAAATAATATTCTATTTATAAATACATGTATATATGGAATAAGATTAAAATCATTAGTGGTTTGGTACCATATAAAATGATAATAAATTAATTATAATTTCAAAATAAAGTTGTAATTGCTCTAGTATATATGTAGTTCTTTGATGAACATTTCAATAAATAATTTAATTTAGTGGTTAGTATTTAAACTTTATTCATTTATTAGGTTCAAAGCTCTAAAATATTTTAGTATTCATTTTGGATAAGATATAACGTTCATATAAGTATAGACATGAATATTATATTACTTCAAATACTTATATTTAAATATTTTATTGTAAGAGTTCTTAAATTGGATTAATCAGAGTAGTCATATGAAATTTGAATCTTTTGTTTCATTTTAGTATTATCTTATTAAAGGTTTTAGTTTCATATGAATAATATAAACTTTAATGAAATGTTTTTCAACTATATATATATATATATATATATATGAATTTTCTTTATTTTTATATAATTTTTAAAGATTTTTATGTTGTTTATCATTTATAAAATTATATAAAATGTTTTAAAAAAATGTATTTAAAATATTTTTTTTAATTTTAGCGTAAAAAAAATAACATTAAGAATTCTATCATTCTATTCATACAATAGTAAAACTATTAATAAGATGGTATTACTTTTTTTAAAAAAAAAGAAAATATTAAAATGTATGCTAAATTGAGACTATTTAAAACACATGGTATTTGATTTAAATTAGGTCAAATATTATGATACATAAATAAAATTTATCTCCCAAAAAATTATGACTCAATATATGTCGGGAGAAGATACAAGCGTAGGTATGTTAAAAGATTTTTTTGGTAATTAATTAAATCTTTTATTACAAAAAATGAGCATATGTGTACATAAAAAAACTAGTATCCTCCCAACCAATTTGCTATTATGAATCAGTTATTCAGCAGCCTCACAACCAAGGTGTTAAAATCAATAGGATGATTCTAGCCTTCTACGTACACTATATATTAATCATCCCTGATTATTGTCTTACTTTCTAATTAATAATGTTAGTAAGTCTAATAAAAACTTCATTTACAATGCTCTTTAGTATTAAGTTGGACCTCTCCTACTTTGCCACATTACCATTATATCCCTTTTACACCACACCTTTTAGATAACTATAGTAAATATAACACAATACATTATGCCTTTTCCCTTTCCTTTTGATGTGATATGCATTGTTGACAAGTTGGTCAAGATGTAAAAAGGTGAGGCAATATCAACCAATTCAATATACCTCTTCACACACTTGCGAGCAACATGACATTGAGTGAGAAGATGACTCATATCTTCATCTACATCTACATGCAAGTAACCATCATAGTATTTTTTATTTTTATTTTTTGTATCCACCACTCCCCTGATCATAAGTTTGTATTTTAGTTAGAATCCCCCTTAGCATACCATCCAACTAATAATTACGTGTCTATCATAGCTAGATCGCTCAACATCAAATTATACCATCGGATAGGTAGTGCTTGTTTTTGTATAAATTGGTAGATCTAACCAACCTTGAGAGAATTACTATACATGATGACATGCTAAGATTGTTTGTTCCCCTAATTCCCTCATTTGAATTTAACATCTAGGAACATTATGATTTAATAGTCAACTTTGATAATGCATCTCCTCTGTTGTGCCTCTTATGAATCTACTTCACTTATGGGCTTTGCTTATGCTCCATTATCTTCCACAAATACTTGTTCAATTGAGTAGTGTTCTAGGCAACAAGTTGTTGTATACCCAAACCCCCTCTTTCTTCAGTAAGTAGATCCTAGTCCATGAGATAGGAGGTTTCCTCCCATGTAGATCTAGTTTTTGCCAAAACAAATGTTTGCATAAGGGCTTCAATTAATGAAAAATAGTTTTAGGCAGGAAAAACATTTGATATTTGTAGTTGATGTTACCAAAAATAATAGATTGGAGAATCTACAACTTTCTTGCAAAACTTCATCTTGGTTATGATACTTCTATGGGCGGTTGATAATGTAAGATAGATAGCAAGGAGTTCTTTAATGGAACTATAACTACCCTATTCTTTCAAGAAACCTAATTCATTCAGGATTGGTTTTGATCAAGGTTAAGTTCGAAAGATGTTTTATTACACTTAAGAGTTTTGAAATCCTAGTTGAAATTTTAAAATACTTTATTCAAGATTCCTTAACCATTCTAATGGTGTTGTGCTTTATGAGAATTCTAAACCATTTTTGACCTTTGCGTTTTTTCCAAATCTTTTTTTTTTGGGTTTTTGAGGTGCTCCTATCATTCTAATCTACTAGGGTTTTTTCAAAAGCATGACCAAAATGTTGGCAAAATGTGCTATTCATCATTTGGTTATGCCTTAATCATGTGTTTTGAGCCTCGTTTTATCCTATCTAGTTATCTAAATTTCACAAAACATTGAGGACCATCTTATTTTATTATTCTTGAGATAAATATGATTTAAAAGTATTATATTTCTATTCACATGATTTTTGGATTAATTTAGATACTTTTAGATCATAAAAATCACCGGATCATATTTTTCTTACTTAAGTATTCTCCTAACCTTATGAGACTCTATTGTAACCTTTCATTGTTATTTATTATGGATGAGAACAATCTTATTTTTATATTAGAAATTATAGGTATCTCTTCATGATGGTAGAAAAATTAGTTTCGTCTTATTTGGTAGATATTTTGTATAAATATCTAATGTAATCAGAGTTTTCTTTTTTCCTCACCTCCACTCATTTTTTATGTGTTGCTGATCAAGGAGAGACACTCCTTGTTTACCTTCTCATGTTATGCCACCTTAGCTAAGTGATGACAAATTTTGTTTTTGTTTCCTTAGTAATATAATCTTATACCATTAAACCCACAACTTAACCTCTTAAGTCTTCCTAAACTTTAATGCATGGTCACTTTTATTCCCTTTTCCTCCTCATGTCATGCCACTTCTCTCTCTCCTTCTCCCCCTCCATTTCTTTTCTTCCTTCTTCATTTTTCATCATTGTTGAATCTTGACAATCCTTCCAAACTTTGAGGATAAGTTCCTTTATCCTTCATCTTCAATCTTTTCTCTTTTGATATGATTTTATTAGCTTGTTTTCTCTAATCTTTTATGTGGATTTTCTAGGTTTTATGTTGATCTTCTTAGTGTTTAATATTTTAGGATCAAAGGTCCCAACCAATAAGTAAATAGAATGTATATCTATTATATGGTTTGGTTTAGGTTTAAGCATAATTTGAGCATTTTGTTGGTGGTTTGACCATGTGCCATATTTTGAGGTTAGAATGAGTTTTTCTAAATTATAAGGACTTAATGATGTTCCTTGATGTTTTTATTACAAGTTTGATGCTAAGCATATTTCAATTCTAGCATATTTATGTTATGGTTTTGTTGATTGAAATTTGTTGGGCTTTAGGCCTTTTTGTTTGGATGGTTCAATCTTGGGAGTTATGGGTGTGTTTGTTGGAATATGATGATACCATGTTATTTGTTAGCATTATTAGGTGAGATTCTATGTGTAAATCATCTTCATTTGAGCATGTTTAATATGGTTTAATTTTGGTTAAAATATAATGTGGTTTAGGTTTGTTATATAATGTTTTTCATGTTCTTGAGATGCTATTCATTTATTCAATTCTTATTTAATCAATCATGTTCTAATTACCATAATTAGGTTTGAAAATGAGATTGATTAGGTTTTTTTGGTTACGTAAAGCCTAATAGGGTATTTGAAGATAGTTAAGATGTTTTGATAACCTTGAGATATTTTGGTTGTTTTAAGATGATCTTTTAGAAGCTCAACCATATCAGGAATACTGTCTTTTATGAATAGTAATATATTTATTTTATGTTAAATAGTAACTACTAATAATAACTTTTTAACAATGTTTAGGTTTAAGCTTCTAAATATAAACTAATGTTTCTCAATGACCATAAATAGTATTTTATGTGATTATAATTTTTAGAAAAAGTTTTTGTTTGACCTATTTTGTGTTTTGAGTTGTCTGCCAACATTGGTTTAATCTTTCATTCCCTTAAATGTAACTTCTTAGGCTTTAAAATATTTTTGGAAATTTGGGTTAAATCAGTTTTGACTCAATTGAGTATTACTATATCATAGCTTGGCTTTATACGCCTTTGGTTGTGATGTTATAGCTTATGGCATGTCTTAGGTTTGGTTTTGACTTCCTGCTTTAGTTTGATTTTAGTTCCTTGAGATCATTTTAAGTGGTTTAGGTGTCCAATTTTTTGTGAATCATCTCATTTGATATTTAGTGATTTGTTTTGATGATTTAAAATTAACTAAGTGTTGAGTGTTATAAGTCTATGATACCTTAGAGAACTTTTAATTCGCTACATTCTAACCTTGAATAATTAAGATTGAAGAACTAATTTTTAAATGAATTAATTTTGTATTATGGGGGTTATGGCTCGTTCCCTAACCCTAACCTCTCATGGAAGTATTTTTTTTGTTGGATCTTGGGATATTTGGTTGAATCAAAATATTAAGGGTGTGTTTAGTTTAGAAAAATAGTTGTGTAACACCCTAAATTTTTATAACCTACAATTTAAATATTTAACCTTTTATCTAGAAAAAATTAATCTTTAAATAATTGATTTAATTATTTTTATGAACATTTGACTTATAAAAATAGATAAAATTATTTAATAAATTTATATAATTATTTTAATCATTTTATCTTACTCTTTTTATTTAAATAAATTTCAAACCCATAATTTTACCAAAATTATTTTCTTAAAATAATACCTAAATTTTGGATAAATTAATTTAATATTTTTCCAATAGCCTAATTTTAGTCTAAATTCTAATTCTAGCCCTAAATCTATTTTCCTTTCTTTTTCTTTTTTTTTCCTTTTCCTTGTTTCCTTTTTCTTTTCTTCTCCCTTCTTCCTTCGGGCCATCCCGAATCATCCCCCTTTTCCTTATTTTCTTTTCCCTAGGTCCAACCCAGGTTTCCCCTTCATTTTTTTTCCTTTTTCCCCCAGGCCATCCCAACCTCTCCCTTATTTTCCTCCTTCTCTCCCAAGCAACCCACTTCCCTCTTCTTCTTCTTCTCTCCCGACGACCCACTTTCCTCTCCTTTCTTATTTCCCCTCCAGGGCCCAAGCCTTTCCCCTTTCCTTTCTTACCCATCTACACCCCCGGCTAAACACGCCACGTCTGCACCCCCTCGTGCATGCCCTCCTCCTGCACCCCTACGAGCCTACGCATGACATCCCCTCTTCCAGCTAGACAAACTACACTACCTCCCACCGGCCATCCTTTTGTTTTCCTTTTTTGGTCTTGCAGGTCCCTTTCTCCCCTCCTCACATGCCCTTTCCCTACCACACCTATCCTACCCCTGCCTACAATCTCCTTGCACCAACACATACCCTGCAAGCTTAACCCTCCTCTCCTCCTCCTCTTCCTTGTGGCTTTCTCTCTCCCCCGACCCTCTCTTCTCATTTCTCCCTATTTCTCTCTACCCTTATATTTCCCCTTCGACACCCCCTACAACAACCTTTGTCGCCACCAGCTCCTCCACCCTACCTTTTTCTTGCACTACCCTGAGTAGCCAACACTCAGCCTATCCTGCAGCCCTAACTCCCTTTTCCTTCTCTCCCCTTCGACACCCCCTACAACTACCACCCTTTCATTTGGGCCCCCTTCCCCTCCCATTCCTCCACCACTGCAACTACTCCTAACTGCCTGCCACCACCTCAACCTCCACTCCTGCACCATCGCTTGCAGCCACCCAAACACCACCTGCCTTTCCCCCTTCTCTTTCTCTTCTTCTCATTTTCTTCTTCTTCTTTCCCTTCTCTACAACTTCTTTCTTGTAGCTCATGTCATCATCTCTATCACCTTCGAGCCACCTACACCACGACCTCTGACTACCAACCACCTCCTCTCTCACCTCCTCCACTTAACAACCAAACCACCACCTCCCAAAATCTCCCATAGCGATTAACCAAGCCACCATCCTCTCCCATTCCATTTCCTTCATCCAAACTCTACATGGCTCATATTACACATGCAACGTGAGTTATGTTGTATATTTATTATATATTTTGAATAATATTAAAGTATAAGGATAGTTTGGTAATCTTATATTTAATAAATATTTTTATTAAAAATTATTATTTTATTTATATAATATTAATATAGTATTTGTGATATTATTTTAGGTACAAAATTTTATTAAATAGAGCCTAAATATTTTTAGATAGTTACCAGTAAAGTTCAGGTTTTACTAAAAATTAGGTAACCTTTATACTCTACTAAAATATTTGGATAACGTATGTTAGCAAATTAATTTTTTTAGCATATGATTTGTGTAGATATGATGTGTTACAAATAATCTCATGATTATTAGCAACTTAATTTTGGATAACGTATGTTAGCAAATTAATTTTTTTGGCATATGATTTGTGTAGATATGATGTGTTAAAAATAATCTCATGATTATTAATATTATCTTAGAAAATGTAGAAAGAATGCATGCTATCTTATGTATAATGTGATGTGTGTGACAAGATGATTAAGATGGAGTCTAATGTTTGATGATGGATGTTATGTGTATATAAAATGCTAGGTTAAGTATGTATGGACACTTGTAGTAAAAATATTACTATAATGAGCTTTAGGGGCAATTTGGTTATTTGAGCACATCATAATGTTTAACCTTAACGGGGATACCTAAAGTGTTATAAATGTTACTAAGAATGGAGATAGGAGTTTTGTGTATTATAAATACATGTGTTAGTAAGAATATCAATATTTTATGACCTAGGAGTACTATGGCAATTTTAATATATGGTGGTGATCATCCTAATGAATATGCATGCTAAGTGTTATGTGGTATTAAGAGTGATAATAGGGGTTTGTGATATTAGTAACATATGTTATGGCATGAATATTAATATTAATATTATATAACCTAGGGACATTTGGATAATTTTGAACGTGTAATGGTGGTTATTCTAATAAATATGCATGATAAGTAATAATTAATGTAAAGTATGAATATAGGGGTTTATGGTATTAGTAATACATGTTTGGACATGAATATTAATATTATATGACCTAGGGCATTTTGATAATTTTGAATGTTTAATGAGGGTTATCCTAATAAATATGTATGATAAGTAATAACTGACGCTAAGTGTGAAAATAGAGATTTGTGGTATTAGTAACACGTTTGGACATGAACATTAATATTATATGATCTAGGCACATTTTGGTAATTTTACATGTACTAGGGGGATTAATCAAATAAACATGTATGATAAGTATTGATTGATGTTAGATATGAGAATAGGGGTTTAATGTATTAATATCACTTATTTCAGCTTGATAATTAATACTGCATGGTTTAGGGGCATTTTAGTAATTTTGCATGTACTATAGTGATTATTCTATTAAACATGCATGAATAGTATTAATGAATGTTGAATATGAGAATAGGGGTTTATTGTCTTTGTATCACCTAATTTAGTATGATAATCAATATTACATGGTTTAAGGGCATTTTGGTAATTATATATATACTATAATGATTAATCTAATAAACATGTATGATAAGTATTAATGTAACACCCTAATTTTTACTATTAAAAAAATTATTTTTACTATAGAAGCATATAAGTAAAATATTGGGGGTTACTACCGTAATTGATATAAGTTTGATTTACCCAAACCATCCTTACATCAATTACAAGAGTAAAATCATTTATAACAAAACAAGAAATTTAGAAATGGGAGAAATATTTATAGTACAATATGAGTTTGGAGCTTAACTTTTAATTACAATAACAAAATATAAAGTAAGGGATACTATGGATTAAATAGTCCAAAAAGGTATCTGGATAATTACATCAATTGGATAACATAACTCTTTACCCAAGCATCGAGTACAGATGACAAATCATTCATCCCTACATAGTGCATCAAAAGTAGTATAGTAATTTATTTGATCTTCTAAGACATGTACATAAGGTAACAATACTATCAAATCAGAGATACTGATAACACATGCATTCACAACTACTAATGAGTACACACTTAAACAAATAAAAAGTCTCATAAGATGAATACTAATCCAAGCTTCTTTAGCTATATATAACCATTTTCATTCTTTTATATACGTTGAGCCTAGGAACCCCACTATTCTTAAACTAGTGGAACGGTATGAATCACCTTCTCAGGGACAACACACATGAGCCACTATTATTATTTGGTAGAATAAATAAGAAAACATCAATTTTTTAGGAAAAAAATGCTCTTGAGCTACTATTATCATTCGGTAGAATGGATATAAAAGCATCATCTTGGTCTTGATTCATGTACTCTTCCACTTTAAGTCATTAGTGTCTTATTTTTAGGTTATACAGTTATATTTTTATTCATGATGAGCTGGGGCCTCACTATTTTTAATTCGATGGATGGACTGAAACACCTTATTGGGGCAAAACGTTTTCGAGCAACTATTATCCTCAAGTGGAATGGATATATAAAAATATCACATTGGGCTTACTCACGTAATCTTTCTCTTTAAATGATTAGTATCTTATTCATAATCAATTTACAGGTACTAAATACATTAAGGTAAATAAGCACATAACACAATTCATAAGGTCGATCTCTAGAGTCATGATCCTTAATTTCCTCAATCATAATATTATCCTCCTAGCATAACTCCTCTTATATTGATCATTCAACCACCAATTATAGTATATAATTTCTTAAATATTATCATTGCTAAAAGACCCTAAATTCATGATCTAATACCCACATCTCACGCATACAATAATAGTGTTATCCTAAATATTACTATTTATATGGCTCCCAAAACCCTAATTTTAGGATTAGTCATAACTCTTCCCAGAAGGCTTATATGATTACCCAAACTTAATAACATATTTACACATGGGATAATAACACTACTATTTTAGGGTTACTATGCCCAAATTAAGCAATTATCTTATTTTGAGGACTCGCAACATTCAGTAAGTACTCTGATACTTCCCCTAATATCATTATCATAACTAATACACTTAACACAATAAAATATCTAGATCTCCACATTAACCCATATTATTATTCCATAAGTTATAACTTTCCACAAGTATGACTTAGTGTATTAAGGTTATATCAACATGTAATACCTCAAAAATTTGCTTAAGCTAATCCTGCATCATTAGCACCTAATTTGATTATAATCCTAATAAATCCTATATTAGCTTTAAATATCCTTAATCCTAAAACATTAACCGATTCCGAAAAAACCTTAATTTTGATAAATTATAATTCGTAAACTGAAATAAAATTCGCTAAAATTTTGCTAATCCTAATTACCCTTAACTAATCTAAAATCATCCTAAACTAATCCCCTCAACCTTTCTTTTTTTTTTCCTTTTCCTTTTCTTTTCTTTCCTTCGTCTCCTTCTCTTGCCAGCCCCTTTTTTGCAACTCTTACACCTCCTCTTGCACCCCCACTTACATTATCCACTTACACCACCACCCACCACCTTTCTACACCATCATCCATCACCCATCACCTTTTCCCTTCTTCTCCTTCTCGCATCCTTGCAGACCTGCACCCTGCACCCTGCACCCTGTACACCACCCCATCACCCTGCGTCCTTCTTATGCTCTCCATCTTTACATAACACCCCCTCAACCATCACTACCCTCATATTGTAGCTTTTACCCTACCCTAGTCATCCTCTGCAGCCATCACCTCCATCATCAACTTGTAACTGCAACCATCATCATCATCTCTATCACATGCCACCCCTGTTCTTCTTTTTCTTCCTTCCCAAGTCACCACACAACACGCATGCACACACACACACACACACACGCACACACACACACACACACACACATACACCTCACACTCTCCCTACTTCTCTTTAGTTTTGCCTCACTCTACTGATATTCTGTGCCAAAGAGTCATTACCGAGCTCCCTCACCCTTATCCTTGCCTTCTTCTCCCTTTCTTCTTCTTCTTCTTCTTCCCCTTTGTTTCCCTATTTTAGCTTCCGCACCACCATCTCCCACCACTGTGCACTACCTTGGCTGCCACTCGCCACCTTTTGGCCGGTGGAACAACCATCGAGGTCACCCCAACCTTCCCCCTCATTGTCGCCAGTCATTGCCACCGTCCACTGCCTCTTTTCCCTCATTTTATCTCTCATGTGTTGCAGTGTTGTAGTGTGCATGGCTAGTGCATGGCCTACTGCATGGTCATGCACCACTTAAAATCCCTGTTGCACGGCTATGCAAGGCTTAAAACCCCTGCTGCACAACTGTGCAATCCCTGCAACGTTTGACCATGCAAAAATTTCCTCTCGGATTAATTTTACAGGGCCGCGTGTTTTATTTTCTCTTGACCCGGTGTTGCACAACCATGTAACTTTTGCACCGCTTGGCCGCGCAACTTCCCATTTTAGCCGTGCAACCCTATTTTCACCCCAATTCTTGCCGAAACACCACTAAAATTTAACCATAGCTTCACCACACATTCTTCTACACTTCCATACAATTCAAGTTTCTGTTTGACTTCGATAAATTTTATTTTTACCCTTCTCTACCATTATCTCCCTCTTAATTTTTAACCTCCAATCCTAATCATATTTTTATCTTATTTTCATATGTGATTTTTTGGTGGTCTTGGAGGAAGTCTAGGATTTATATGCTTAGAGTCTGATGTCCTAGTTAGTAAGGATACTATTCGTTGCTTAGGACTTTTGATAATGTTTGCTTGTATGGCTAAATGTATCTTCCATGATATTGTTGTTGTATTATGCAACATACGTTGATATTGACAATTTGTGTTGATAGGAATGTTATGTTGAAAGAAAATAAGAGTTGGTAAGAGATATCATTATGTTATGACTTGTGGCGATAATCTCATATTTGTTAGAATGCATTTTATAGCATGGAATATGGTTGAATAGTGATGATATCACACTTGTGGAAATATATCTATAGTTGTATAATGATGATATCATACTTATGGAAATATATCTATGGTTGAATGATGATGATATCACGCTTGTGGAAAAATATCTATGGTTGAAATAATGAAAATATCACACCTGTGGAAATATATCGATGGTATGGAATATGGGTTGAATGATGATAATGTCATATTTGTAAAAATATATTTTAAGTTATGAAATAAGGGTGGGATGATGACAATGTCATATTTGTGAAATTATATTTTGAGGTATGAAATATGGGTTAAATGATGAGAACGCCATATTTATGAGAATATAACTTAAGGTATGAATTATAGATTGGATAATGATAATATCATATCAGTGAAATTTATAATTTAAGGAATGGAATGTGGGTTGAGCAAGTTGTGGTAAATGGGCTTAAGGTATCTCATGAGGTATGATGATGAATGAGGACTTGGAAACATAATATGTATGGAAGGTATAATATTTTATGAAATAAAGGTGTTAATTGTGCTAAAAGGGTAACTTGTCATTATGGGATATTAAGAAAGTTTGATAATTCATGTATTAGGAGACTTAAATTATGACAATAATATTTTGAGAAATTCATGGGAATATTATCGCTATTTTGGGGTTCATAAATGTTTAATAACAAATTTGGGACAAGTCATCTTGAGATGTTAATATTATGATTCCATCTTCATGGATTAGAGAATAACTATTGGAAATTAAAAATGATGAACCTTTCATATGAAGGAATATGACAATTTTATGGGATTTAGACTTGGATACTTCAGTGTGTGATATATATATATATATATATATACACACACACACACACACACACACACCGGGATGAGATTACTAAATCAACTCATGGGAATCAGGTTGTGATTTTTGGGTATGATACTAATGATGGAATTTTGGTGATGACATAATATAAGGTGAGTGAAATAACCAACATGGGAGAATGAACACTAAAGGAAGTGTAATCAGGGTTTGAGAGGACTTGGAGATTTAGACTTATATTATATGCATATCTGTTTTACTATGTTCTCTGTTTTATGTATATATGTTTTGACTGTATCCTATGCCTAAGAATCAATCTAAATAAGATACTTATCACTTAATGTGAACGAGCATGTGAGTAAGGCCATGAGATTATTTTTCTTAAATATATATATATGTATTTCCATTCCACCGAATAGAATAGTGGCTCGGGAGTATTCTGCCCCGAGATGATGTTTTTAATCTTCGTTCCACCGGAAAGAATAGTGGCTCAGGTGTGTTGTTCCCAAGAAGTTTCAAATTGTTCCACTGGTTGAGAATAGTGGGGCGCCTACTCATTGTAAAATAAAACATACCTTTACAACCTATGTGAAAGATACTAATGATTTAAAGTGGAAGAATGCGTGGGTCAGGACCATGGTGATTTATTCCCATTCCATCGGGTAGAATAGTGGCTCGGGAGCATTATGCCCCGAGGAGATAATTTATTATCGTTCCACCTGGTAAAATAGCGGCTCGAGAACATTCTACTATGAGAAGATGTTATCACCTCCATTCCACCGATTTAAGAATAGTGGCTCGGGTGTGTCCTTGAGAAGTTTTAGACCGTTCCACCGGTTTAAGAATAGTGGGGTCCTACACTAATCGTACATAAAAGAGTGAAAATGAACTATACTTAATAAAAGGATCTAGATCATATGTCTTATGAGAAGATCATTTACTTGGTTTCATTCCTTTATCATTTAATGTGAAAGCATGTGCTACTTGTATTCCTATTTCGATAGTATTATTCCCTTTCTCAGTACGTAGTGTGTTAACTACCCGTTTCATGGGTGCTGCTCATTCCCACGAGTAGACCTACCCTGTTTTGTAGGTGATTGATGATTGTTAGCTTGATATGCTTGCCTTGGGTGAGCGCTAAATGTATTAGTAAAGGGTATGGTTATTTAGATATCTCTATATCTCTCTTTGGAATCCTAGTCCTTTATTTTTACTATTTATTCCCTTCTCTCTTTCATATTTTGTATTGCGATGGAATCAAGTGCTTCCCACACCTGATTCCTAGATATAAGGTTACTTTTGTCTTACACCCGACATGGACTAAGCATTGAGAGTGCCTTTTATATGTTGGATGTGGTGTGACATCCCCATGTTTTGTGCTTTGACTTTTTAAAATAAAATTTTTAAGTTTCAAAATTTGGGGGTACTACACAACACATCTTTCCCATTCTCACTTCCTTTATGTCATATAATTCCACATTATCACAACATATAATTGATAGCATACATTCCATCATATAATAACAATATCATGATAATACATATAGTCATGCAAACATTTAACACAAAATCCTAAAACATCAATTAGTATCCTTACCAACAAGGACACTTAACTCTAAGCACCTAAATCCTAAAATTTCTCCTCTGAGATCACAGAAATATCACCTATAGAAAAAATATAATACACGATTAGGCTCAAATATTATAATTGAGGGAAAAGTTAAGGTAAAGGATGGTAAAAATGGAAATAATTAGAGTTAAAGTTGTGTGGAAGTGTGGTGGAGCTATGGTGAAAATTTAGTGGTGTTTGGATAAGGTTTAGGGTAAAAAAGAGAGTACACAACTGAAATGGGAAGGCTGGACGGGCATGCGATAGGTAATGCACACCTAGGCTGTGAGCTGGGATCACACACGGGTAGGTTGTGCGACGAGACACAGCCATACTCGAGCACTGCTTGCATAGGATAAAATTGAATAGGTGTGCACGAGCATATGATAGGTTGTGCATAAGTTGTGCGAGGGTGCACGGGCATGCAACATGAAAATTTAGTGGTGCATGGCCGTGCGTGAGGCCATGTGTCTCACAAAAATGTGATGGACGCAAGGAAAGAAGAGGAAAACAGCTGTGGTTGGTGGTGTTGGCTGACGATGACGTGGGGGAGTGATGGGGTGGCCTTGGTGTTTAGTCTATTAGGATTTGGGCAGTGCGTGGTGTAATACCCTAAAAATTTAAAACCTATAATTTAATAAATAACCCTCATTTAGGAAAATTAAAAATCAAAAATTATTTAAATTAATTACTTTGTGGATTTTTGAGTATATAAAAATAGATATGAATATTTAATAAATTAAAATAAATATTTTGTTATTTTATCATACTCATTTTATTCAAATAATTTTTCCAAACCAATATTTTACTAAAATTATCCTTTTTAAACCAATATATTAAATTATAATAAATTAAATTATTAAATTTATTTATCTATCAAAAATATTAAATTCCATTTTTCTAAAAAACATTCTTTTAATTTTATTTTCTCCCTATTTTCCATTTTTCTTTTTCCTTTCTTTTTGGTTTCTTTCACCTTTTTCTTCCCTTTTCTTTTCCTTCTTTTTCCTTTTATTCTTTTTCCTCTTCGGGTCTCTCAGCCTACTTCATTTCCTTCCCCCTTGTGCTGGGCTAGCGGCCCACTCCCTCCCTTCCCTTCTCCTCCCTCTCCCGCGCGACGTCTGCCTAGTCCATCTCCCTTATTTCTTTACTTTCCATCCATCCCCCAACTGGGCCAACACCACAACCCTACAACGCTCCCTTGAATGTCTTTCCCTTTCCCTCTCAATCTCCCTACAACCCGCCACCCTACCGCCTAGCACCACAACCTCCATCGGCCACCACCTAGCCGGCACCCCTACCTTCTCTTCTTTCCCTCTTCTTTTTCTTCTACCTTTCCCATTTTCTTCCCCCAAGCTCTACCTACATATCCCCCATTTTCTTTCCCCCAATGCTTAAAGGAAGGAGTCTTATTATCAATGATGATATTAAATGAATATTTATGATATGATATATTAATGTGGCCATTTATTGCATAAACAATGTCAATATGAGCCCTAGGAGCATTTTGGTAAATTTGCTTGTGCTAAAGTTGTGGCTTAAATAAGTGGGTGTGGTAGGTGCTAATGAGTATTGTGATAAATAATAATAGTTGGTGGTGTTAGATGATATATATAGACCATGTATATTAATATTTATATGGTGAGGGTATTTTGGTAAAATTGGCATAATAAGGGTAAAATGGTAATTTATAAGAGTAAAGGGGATAAAATGGTAAATGAATAAGTAAGGAGGGCATTTTAGTAATTTTACATGGAAAAGGGAACAACTTGGTAATTTTTGGGAGTAAGAAGGTGTGTTGGTAAATTAATAAAAAGGAAGGACATTTTAGTAATTTTGTAAAGTAATGGGGGTAACTTGATAATTAATAAAGGAGAAGGGTATTTTAGTAATAATAAAGGAAAGGGTATTTTGGTAAGGAAGGGTATTTTGGTAACTATGTAAAGCAAAGGGATAAAATGGTAATTTGGTATAAAGTAAAGGGTATTATGGTAATTTTTAAAGTAAAGGGGTAAAATGGTACTTTAATAAAGGAGAAAGGGTATTTTGGTAGATTGGTATAAAGAAAGGGTAAAATGGAAATTTTTAAGTAAAAGGGGCAAAATGGTAATTATAATAATAAAGATGGGTAATTTGGTAATCTAACCAACCAAAAGGGAAATTTAGTGACCTTAATAAGTGAGAAGGGAAATTTGGTAATTTAGCCAACCAGAAAGGGCAATTTGATAAATATAATAGGTATGGAGGATCGTTTGGTAATCTAACACAAGCAAAGTGTAATTTGGTAATTATGCAAACATGAAGGGTAATATGAAAATTCGGCAAATAAAAAGGGATGACTTGGTAATTTTACAATAGATCGGTAACTTGTATATAGCAAGGGATTAGATGATTCTCCATAATAAGACATAAGTAATAGTCAATAACAAGATAAGAGTAATTGATAAGTCATTGGGTGTCACAATAGAGTATCATGAGAATATGATATAACCTAGGGTTGGATGGATAATTAAGGGTGTGATGTAGTGTTTATCTCATAATTATGTAAGGGGTGCCTGGTTTATAAGTATGCATGGAAATGTGTGTTAGATATGTTTGAAGTACGTGTTAGGTTTTTGTGTATGCCATGATCCTTGATATGGAATGCTTGATTCTATGACCAGTATATCTTTGTGTCTTTAGATTCATGACCTTTTCCTTCCCTTGAATTAATTAAATGGACCTATTGAATAAGACATGAATAAATTATTAATTATGTAAAGTGAAAGATTATTGAGCTGGGCCTAGAATGATTCAACGACATAATAGTGGCTAGGTGTAAGATGCCTTGGAGACCAATCCAATGACGAATAATAGTGGTCAGGTGCGTATTGTCCTGTATGTTATTGATCCACTGGTTATAATAGTGGGGCATCCCGAGCTCAATAAACCAAATGTGGTATATTAATAAATTATGGGAAGACGCTAATCACTTATAGTGGAACATCATGTGAGTTGGGGCCAGACCGGTCCACTGACGAATAATATTGGCCAAGTATAGGGAGCCTGGAGACCGGTCCACCTGCAAATAATAGTGGTCAGGTGCGTGTTGCCCTGTATGTTTCCGATCCACTGGTTACAATAGTGGGGTTTCCACACTCATATAGATATAGTTTAAAGACAATGATTTAATAATGATTAATTAATGGCTTAATACCAAAAGTATTGATTTCACGTCATGACCTATTGATATGACACGAGTTTGGCTTCAGTGCTTATCAATACTTAGGTATGTGATAGATTTGCTAAGTATACGGATTGTGTGTCATGCATCTTTTATCGTAAGTGGTGTTACTTTGCATATTAGTCCGTATGTTATCATTCTATATGGGTTATGTATCATGTGTTGCATGCGGGCTTGCCTTTTAGTTTGGTTTAAAGTGGTTACATAGTACCATAGTACTAAAGGGTCCCATTTGTGGGCCCCTACCTAATCAATGAACAATGACCCTTGCATGTCCATTGTGGAGGAATTTAGCCAAGCGAAACACAACGCAGCGGAATAAAAATCAAAGGCTAAATTTACCAGGAACATATGCTAGATTAAAGACGAACCTGTTTGATCCAATTGAGTTTGTTTCAATTGATTGATTTCAATCTCCTTTGAGCGAGCAAGTGTGAATTGTGTCACACCTCTACCGGTATCCACACACTTTGAATCTGGATCACTAAGGAAGCGTGCTAGCGCCAATGGAACACTCTCAATTTCGTGAATAACCAGCATTGGTGGCTAGGTTATTTCTCCCACTTAGAGAGAGAGCAAAAAGGTGTATGTATAATAAACCCCGAGCTTGGGTATTTATATTAACACTCTAGCCCACCTAGAGGCATTGGACTTGGGCCTTAATCACATTAAAACCACTTTGACTTGATGAGATATTAATCATATTAGGATTTCATCTTATTCTTTTGATCTAGTTCAGTTCGGTGTGCGACCCTGTAGGTTCACGTAATATTGGCAATGGACCAAAACTACTTTTGGGCCCACAAATTATAAGAGGTCTCTAGCAAGACGTTATGACTACTAAAATTACGCAAATGTCCTATGCTCGACATAACCTATTAATAACCCGTATATTTTTCCTTTTGTCACACGATTTTTAGATTGAACACAAGGCATTTGTCGTGTCATCCTTGCTATGTTCAATCACATTCTTTCTCGATCACCAAGTAAGACTAACCTTAAACAACGACACCTCATTTGCACATGGCCATGCTAACATTAGTCATACTTGTCGAGGGGCCCAAAGATATCTCTCTTATGTCATGAGAGGGACAAATCCCATCTTGATCAACTATGTGCCTCTATATGATTCATAACATGTCTAATCAATACCTTTATGATCACCCCTAATAAGGGTAATGTTTGGTAAAGTTAAAACAGAATGATCATCATACCGGCAAATACGAAGATCTCAGGTCAAAGGACGATATACAATTTAGAGAACACTGATGACACTTTGCAAAAATATTAAATGCAGTGTCCTCCTACTGGGTCGGTCCAATATCATGTTCCCTAACATGTATCTATGTTATTAGTTTGATATCTCATATCAATGATCAGTGGAACATGATCATCAACTAATCAACATACTAGTCTTATAATCACTAATATCCCTTAATTAGATGATATTAGATTAGGGACAGTTCTTGAATAATAATCTTTCTATCTATTAGTAGAGTTCCACAATCCAGTCACATACTTGATTATCTACATAAAGAATAATTATTCAAAGGGATAACAACATTTGAATGAATAACATCATTTGATACTTTTATTAATAAGCACAATCTCAAAATATGCAAATATAAATTATAACATATGATTGGTTCTAGGGCATATTTCCATTAGTCTCCCACTTGCACTAGTGGCAATCATGTATAAGCCTAATGCCTTTTGAACTAGTATGACGTTCATACTTAGGTTGTGGGAGAGGTTTGGTTAATGGATCAGCAATATTTGCATCTGTATGAACCTTGCACAAATTCACATCACCCCTTTGGACAATCTCTCGAATGATGTGATATTTTTTTGAGTATGTGCTTGGTCTTCTGATGAGACCTTGGCTCCTTAGCCTGTGCAATAGCTCCATTGTTGTCACACTATAAACAAACTGGACTCAGAATGCTAGGAACCACTTCTAGTTCAGTGATGTTTTCTAATCCACACTGCTTCCTTTGATGCTACTGAAGCAGCAATATACTTAGCTTCTGTTGTAGAATCAGCAACTGTGTCTTGTTTTGAACTCTTCCAACTCACAGCTCCACCGTTAAGGAAAAATACATAACCTGACTGCGATCGGAAATCATCTTTATCTGTTTGGAAACTCGCATCTGTGTAACCAGTTACCAACAGATCCTGTTCTCCTCCATATACCAAGAACATTTCCTTTGTCCTTTTCAAGTACTTGAGAATATTCTTGACTACACTCTAGTGACTCTCACCAGGGTCAGATTGGAACCTGCTTGCTATGCTAATGGCATATGAGATATCTGGGCGAGTACACAACATGGCATACATAATAGAACCAATGGCTGAAGCATATGGAATTCTACTCATGCGGTCTCTCTCATCCTGTGTGTTAGGACACTGAGTCTTGCTAAGAGCCAGACCATATTGCATAGGCAAGAAACATCTCTTGGAGTCTTGTATATTGTACTTATAGAGGATCTTGTCGATATAAGTACTCTGACTTAATCCAATCAACTTTCTTGATCTATCCCTATAGATCTTGATCCCTAAAATATAGGCTGCCTCACCAAGATCCTTCATTGAAAACGAATTACCTAGCCATGTCCTTACAGATTGTAGCATAGGAATATCATTTCCAATAAGGAGTATGTCATCCACATAAAGAACAAGGAAAACAAGTGCACTCCCACTAAAATTCTTGTAAACGCAAGACTCTTCTTCGCATCTGATGAAGCCAAACTCTTTGACTACTTCATCAAAACGAAGATTCCAACTCCGAGATGCTTGCTTAAGCCCATAAATGGATCTCTTAAGCTTGCATACCTTTCCAGCAATGTTAGGATGCCCAAAACCTTCAGGTTGTGTCATATACACATCCTCCTATAAATAACCATTAAGGAATGCAGTTTTGACATCCATTTGCCATATTTCATAATCATGGAATGTAGCAATTTCTAGAAGGATCCGAATGGATTTAAGCATAGCAACAGGTGAATAGGTTTCATCATAGTCAGTACCATAATTTTTTTTGAAACCTTTAGCCACTAGACGTGCCTTAAAAACATCCACATTGCCATCTTTATCAAGTTTCTTCTTGAAAATCCATTTGCACCCAATGGTTCTACAACCATCAGGCGGATCAACCAAAGTCCATACTTGGTTTTTATCCATGGATTCCATCTCGGATTTCATGGCGACGAGCCATTTATCGGAGTCAGAGCTCATCATTGCTTCTTCATATGTTAAGGGTTCATCATTGTCTAACAATAATACATCACGATGTTCAGTCATGAGAAACATGTATCTCTTTGGCTCGTGACGCACCCTTGTAGACTTACGTGGAGCCCTTTCCACTTCTGCATGCCCTATAATAGATTGTAAAGGCTGCTCAGGCTCTATTACATTGGGATCATTATCCTGTGGTTCTTGAATTTCTTCAAGATGTACTTTACTCCCACTGGCTCTTCCAGAAAGTAATTCTCTTTCAAGGAATACACCATGCCGAGCAACAAACACCTTATTCTCGGTGCGGTTGTAAAAGTAATATCCTTCAGTTTCTTTAGGATATCCCACAAAGAAGCATTTTTTTGATTTGGGTTCAAGCTTGCTTGAGGTCAAACGTTTTACATATGCCTCACAACCCCAAATCTTGAGAAAAGATAAACTTGGAACTTTTCCAGTCCATATCTCATACGGAGTCTTTTCTACTACTTTTGATGGAGCTCTATTTAGTGTGAATGTTGCAGTCTCAAGAGCATAGCCCCAGAAAGAGATTGAAAGATCGGTGTGACTCATCATTGATCGAACCATATCTAATAAAGTTTGATTCCTCCGTTCAGATACACCATTCCACTGTGGAGTTCCTGGTGGAGTGAGTTGTGAAACTATTCCACATCTTTTAAGATGGTCATCAAAAGCTTGGCTCAAGTATTCACCTCCTCGATCGGATCAAAGAGCTTTAATAGTTTTACCAAGTTGGTTCTGTACTTCATTTTGAAATTCTTTGAACTTTTCAAATGATTCATGTTTATGTTTCATAAGATAAACATAACCATATCGACTAAAGTCATTAGTAAATGTGATGAAGTATTGAAACCCTCCTCTAGCAATTGAACTTATTGGTCCACAAACATCAGTATGTATGAGGCCTAATAATTCATCAGCCCTTTGACTGTTACCAGAAAATGGGGTTTTAGCCATTTTCCATAATAAACAAGACTCACACGTTTCAAATGATTCAAAATCAAATGACTGTAGAAGTCCATCTCTATGAAGCTTCATAATGAGATTCTCATTTATATGTCCTAAACGACAATGCGAAAGGTAAGTTGGATTCAAATCATTTGACTTGAACCTTTTAGTATTTATGTTATAAATAGGGAAATCAAGATCTAGAACATAAAGCCCATTAGTCATTTGAGCACATCCATAAAACACTTCATTCAAATAAAAGGAGCAACTATTGTTCTTAATAATGAAATGAAAGCCTTCCTTGTCCAAACAAGAAACAGAGATGATGTTCCTACTTATAGTAGGTATATAATAGCAATTATTAAGTTCTAGAATCAATCCCGATGGCAAGGCTAAATTGAATGTTCCTACAGCTTGAGCAGCAACTCTTGCTCCATTTCCTACGCGTAGGTCCAATTCTCCTTTTTCCATTCTTCTACTCTCCTTTAGACCCTGCACATTTGTACAAATGTGAGATCCACATCCGGTATCTAATACCCATGAAGAAGTAGAAGTAGTAACATTTACTTCTATAATATAGATACCTGAAGTTGTGGCTTCAACCAAGCCATTCTTCTTATCTTCCAAGTATTTCTTACAATTTCTCTTCCAGTGGCCAGACTTTTTACAATAGAAGCATTGATGGTCATCAGTTGGTCCAGGCTTAGGATTGGCCTTGTTAAGTTTGTTCCAGTTCTTAACTGGAGTCTTACCCTTACCTTTGGGATTAACCTTTCCTTTACCTTTACCAACTCTCTTGAAACCTTTGCCCTTTTGAACCATTAACACATTATTTGGCTTCTTAATGTTTTGTTCAGCAGTCTTAAGCATCCCATGCAACTCGGTTAGTGACTTCTTGAGATCATACATGATGTAGTTCATGACAAACTGATCATATGACTCAGGCAATGATTGCAGGATCAGATCCGTAGCCAACTCTTGGTTAATGGGAACATCCAATCTGTCAAGATAATCGACATAGCCAATCATCTTAAGAACATGTGGACTGACTGGGTTCCCTTCTGTGAGCTTGCATGAGAACAATGCTTTTGTAGTCTCAAACCTTTCAACTCGAGCTTGTTTCTCAAACAAGTTCTTGAGTTCATTGATAAGAGCATGGGCATCAACCATGCGCTCAAACTGTTTTTGAAGGTCTGATTGCATGCAAGATAACATTAGACAAGCTACATCCAATGACTCATCTTTGTACTTACGATAAGCAGTTTGCTCGGCACGTGGGGCATTAGCTGTCGGTTCCTGAGGGACTGCCTGTTCTAGGACATAGTGTTTCCTTTCTTGAGTGAGAACTATTCTCAAATTTCTATGCCAGTCGAGGAAATTATTTCCATTTAGTTTGTCCTTCTCAAGGACCGATCTTAGTGAGAATGTGTTGGTGTTATTATTTGCCATATTGATCTACAACAAAAGATATGCGAAGATTTAAATTTGTTCTTCTTAAAAATTAGATTCTATATACCTGCCAAAGTAAAAGAATCTCCCACTAAATTTCATTGTCCCTTTGAGATTTTGCAGGCCAGGACCCATAATTCACTAACACGTAAGTAAGCTTTGGCTTATCGCTTAAGATATTAGTAATTTAGGTAAGCAACACCTTACTAATTACATCCTATGTAACTCCTGGTTGTTGGGTGACATCTAATGTCCTATCATTCCCAACCTTATGCCTCAAGGCCCAAAACTGTTTTGATAGCCCTGTGAAGTCCAACCAATACGTTTAACAAATGACAATCATCACAAACTATTATACCAAGATAATCATGAATGCTCTGCTTTGGCAAACCCATTCAATGACGATACTGGTGTTAATAGCATGAGGTATTGGGAAGGCATTTAAGACTTATATTAAAGGGACAACTACACACGCAAAACATTCACAAATGATAGCTACGTAGAATATACGAAGTAAATAAACAACATAATACTAAGTGTGTGATATAGCATGGCCTCAGAACAAAATTGACCGGCAACCAATTGCCACTACTCTTCTTCGAACACCACCAGTCTTGAACTCTTCAAGGCAATTCCTTTGCTTCAAGTGCCAAAATCCTATCATTTAGGATGTACACTACATCCTAATGATCTAGCTAATAGCACTAAGGATACATACAAAAGGGTGTCATAAAATACAAGAGATCCATGAATGGAAGAAAATATTTACAAAATACTTAACGACTCGCAGGCCGTAAAACCATTACAAAATTAATAACGACACGCAGGTCATATTAATGAGGCTATTGCTATATCACTATGATAAACTGCTCTCATACATGTATAATGCTTTTATCACATAAAGTAACATACAAGCATGTGCAAAATAAAGATAACATAGGGATAATGGAAGGCCCCTGGCAGGGTTATTAAATTAATGACATTAATTAATTTCAATAATAAAAATTTAACGGATTGATCCAATCAATCCAAAACCCGTCCAATCCCTATTGGACTTTAAAACACTTTAATCAAACCATATTTAATAGACCAATTAGAATTAATCACATTAATTTCCATCAATTGAATTGATCACATTTAATTTGCCTTTTATTGAAAAGGCGTTACATAACTCATCAAATTATGAAAATCTCATTGTCTAATATAAATTAATATCATATTTAATTTCTATAATCAAATCATATTTAAATTATCTAATATAAATTACTCGCATTAATTTATCTTTATTGAATACACGTTAAATAACTCTCAAATCAATGAAATCTACATTCAAAATAAGGCCAGAATAAATTACTCAAATTAATACAACCTTTGAATAGATAATTCAAAATTATTCATATGAATCTACCCTAATCCTAGCGCAACAGGACATAAAAACAAACTAGTAGATCAAATCTACTAACTCATAAAAATGATATGTATAACATATTCATAAACTTAAGAGATTAACCATTTGAATCCCATAAAATCAATCAAATTTATCATCAAATAAAGATGATAAAATAAAATCGAATCAAAAGATTCAATCGATTAGATCTATGAAATTAGACCAAATCAATTAATCCAAATATAAAAAAATATATTAGAGCGAATAAAGGAAAGATCACATCAACCCTTATCGAAACAAAGAACAAATTCAACAGGCCGAAAGAAATCATAGCACTTTGCTCTGATACCACTGTAGGAATTTAGCCAAGCGAAACACAACGCAGCGGAATAAAAATCAAAGGCTAAATTTACCAGGAAACATATGCTAGATTAAAGACGAACCTGCTTGATCCAATTCAGTTTCTTTCAATTGATTGATTTCAATCTCCTTTGAGCAAGCGAGTGTGAATTGTGTCACACCTCTACCGGTATCCACACACTTTGAATCTGGATCACTAAGGAAGCGTGCTAGCGCCAATGGAACAATCTCAATTTCGTGAATAACCAGCGTTGGTGGCTAGGTTATTTCTCCCACTTAGAGAGGGAGCAAAAAGGTGTATGTATAATAAAACCCCAGCTTGGGTATTTATATTAACACTCTAGCCCACCTAGAGGCATTGGACTTGGGCCTTAATCACATTAAAAACCACTTTGACTTGATGAGATATTAATCATATTAGGATCGCATCTTATTCTTTTGATCTAGTTCAGTTCGGTGTGCGACCCTGTAGGTTCACGTAATATTGGCAATGGACCAAAACTACTTTTGGGCCCACAAATCATAAGAGGTCTCTAGCAAGACGTTATGACTACCCAAATTACGCAAATGTCCTATGCTCGACATAACCTATTAATAACCCGTATATTTGTCCTTTTGTCACATGATATTTAGATTGAACACAAGGCATTTGTCGTGTCATCCTTGCTATGTTCAATCACATTCTTTCTCGATCACCAAGTAAGACTAACCTTAAACAAACGACACCTCGTTTGCACATGGCCATGCTAACATTAGTCATACTTGTCGAGGGGCCCAAAGATATATCTCTTATGTCATGAGAGGGACAAATCCCATCTTGATCAACTATGTGCTTCTATATGATTCACAACATGTCTAATCAATACCTTTATGATCACCCCTAATAAGGGTAACGTTTGGTAAAGTTAAAACAGAATGATCATCATACTGGCAAATACGAAGATCTCATGTCAAAGGACGATATACAATTTAGAGAACACTGATGACACTTTGCACAATATTTAATGCAGTGTCCTCCTACTGGGTCGGTCCAATATCATGTTCCCTAACATGTATCTATGTTATTAGTTTGATATCTCATATCAATGATCAGTGGAACATGATCATCTACTAATAAACATACTAGTCTTATAATCACTAATATCCCTTAATTAGATGTTATTAGACTAGGGACAATTCTTGAATAATAATCTTTCTATCTATTAGTAGAGTTCCACAATCCAGTCACATACTTGATTATCTACATAAAGAATAATTATTCAAAGGGATAACAATATTTGAATGAATAACATCATTTGATAATTTTATTATGCAAATATAAATTATAACATATGATTGGTTCTAGGGCATATTTCCATTACATTGTAGGTGCTATTCAAGTGGGCATCGGAAAAGAGCACAAGGATTATCCAGGAATTGTTAGGGTTGCACTCTTTCACCTTTTATTTCCTTGTTTAAATTTAATCCTTATTTTTGTAACTACCATTAGTGGGTCTTATTCTTGTAAAGTATTTATTGTGCTGTTCTTATTTAAATAAAATCTGATTTTGAGGAAATTATATTTTGATCTTTTAGCTTTAGCACTTGGTACCAGACCTATAGGAAGAAATTGGTTTGGTACTTAGTGTGGCGGTAATATTCCCGAAATTTTTTCTTTTTACTTCCACTATTTTCTTCAAATAAATTAAAATTTTTTGGTAGTAAATTTTGGGGGTGTTACACGTGGTAGCTGTGGTGGTGCACGGTTGTGATGGAGGTGGTTTGGGCATGCAAAATAGAGCATGACCAAGGGAGGAGGAGGAGGAGGAGCAGAAGAAGAAGAGAGGGAGCTCAAGGTAGTGGTTTTTAACAGAGTTTGGGCAATAAATGGCAACAAACAAATGAGGGAGAATGAGAGTGGAGGTGGTATGTATATATATATATGTGTGTGTGTGTGTGTGTGTGTTTGTGTGTATGTGTGTGTGTGTGTTTGGGGGGGCATATGATGGTAAAAGAAAATGCAGAGGGGGCATGTAAAACAAACGGTGTATGGGGAAATGGTGTTGCTGTAGGATGATAGGGGCACGAAGGATGGTAGAGGCATGAGAGGGTGGATAAAATTTTCAATAGAAGATATGGTTTAGAGTGATGGTTGTGTGTGGGTGTGTTGTGTGAAGATGAAAATGGTTGGGGAGGGTGTGTAGTCGAGGCAACAAAAACATGATATGGTGATGGTGAGTGATATGGTGCACGTTGCAAGTTGTAAGGAGTAGGACTAGTCAAGCCTTATGGCAGAAATGAGACAGGAGAAAGGATAAAAAAAGGAGAAAGAAAAAGAAAAAGAAAAAGAGAAAAGGTTTAAGATTAGTTTTAGATAAATTTTGGATTAGCCAAAATAGTTAGGATTAGTGATAAAATGTATCAGAATTAAGATCAAGTTACAAAATATGATATGTCTAGGTAAAAGATTTGGATTAGGTTATGATTTTGGGATTAGAAAATTTGTTAAGCCTAAAATAATATTTTTTTTGAGATTAGAATCAAATTAGGGTAATAATAATATGGGATTAGATTAAGTAAAGTTTTAAGGTATTACAATTAATTGATGTTAAATATGAGAATAGGGGTTTATTGCCTTAGTATCGCCAAATTTAACATGATTGTAAATATTTTAGGGTCTTGGCGTATTGTGGTAATTTAGAGTGTACCATGATGAATATGCATAATATGTGATATTTGTAATTAAGCATGAGTTTAGGGGCCTTGCTATATTAGATATGCATGCTTCAACATAATTATTACTATTACATGGTTTAGGAGTAATATGGTAAATTAGGGTATGCTATGATGTTATTCTCATAAACATGCAGGAAGTGTATTAATTGTTGATTAAGCATGAGAATATATGTTAGGGTATTTTGTACAAAATGGCCATTGGGTGTGTCAGGCAACTTAACTTCATAATCAATAATTTAACTATGTCATGTTATCCTTTTTATGAAAACTTGATAAAATAAAATGGAATTTGTGATGAAAATGGATAATAAGGAGGTGGCCTTAGCTTTAGGGGTATTTTGATTATTTGGACATAAAGTGCCTAGTCTGAGTATTTGAGCCTCAAATAGCCTTAGTGGACTACTTTTGATGACATTAATAATGATCTTAATTCTAGTTACCTCGTAATGTTGGAAACAAATAAATTTTTTTAAGTATGATGGATTTATTATATGTGATTAATGTGTGCTTTTTATGTTCACCCTCTTAAAATACTAATACTTAAAGTAAAAAAAAAATTTAAGATTAGAAATTGTGGCTTTTTAAGGGTCATTACCCTAAAGATATGGTTTAGTCCACGATTATTATGGATTTTACTACTATGCCTTAATGCCCCAGCCAGACCCTACATCTTACTCTATTTAGCTCTATGGACCTAAGTAGGGGGTATGCATACTTATAGATTAGGTGTCCATATCGGTAGGTACTATGTACCTTGGTGTACTAGTGCAACTAGGGTACATTTGTATCCCTGGTTTGATAGTCAGTAGAATACTGTACTTCCCTTATAAGCCCATATGACTAGGGTACCTTAGTATTTCCGAGTTCGTTGATCTCCCTTTGAGTAAATAAAAATGGAATTATTTGATAATTGAATGGAAATGATTATTGGTATGATACAGTAACAACCTTTGTGCCTACTTATGAGTTGGTAGTAGCCTTTGGGTCTACCTATGTTTTGGTAGGAACATTTGTGCCTAACTATGAGCTGTTAGTAGCCTTTGAGCATCCTTGTATTTCGGTAGTAGCCTTTGTACCTACCTGTGATTTGGTAGCAGCCTTTGTTCCTACCTGTGATTCGGTAGTAGTATTTGTGCCTACTTGTGATGATGTAAGGATTAAATTGTGTTTATGGGACTAACTCTGAATTGAGAAATTGGGGGTTGGTTGAGAGAGTTGTGCATATTGTTGAGAATGATGTGGCATTCTAATTATACTATAAAGAGTATTGCTTTGATGTTCCATTGGTAAGTTCATTTATTTTCAAGTGAATGTGTATTGGTAGCATATCATTATATGAATAATTATCACATTTCATTTAATATATGCATAATTAAATGTTCCTATGATTGATGTGATGCATCTGGTGTGTTGTATGAGGGCCTTGCATATTAATCTTGTATAATGGGTTACTCAATACCATAGTATTAAAGGGTTTATTTCTTAGACTCCTACTTATTCAATGGGCAGTGATGCTTGCAGGTTAGCTCGCAATCATTATTCAAGAATTATTCATCGAGTTAAGAATGCAAGGTTATCTAGGATTCTATTCGGTACTTGAATTGGAGGTTTCTGTATTTTTTTATATAACCTTTTGTATTTTCCTTTCTATTAACTTTATTTTGTAACTATTGTTAGTGGGTTTTATTTGGAAGGTGAATTGACCTTCCTAACGATTACGCTACTATAATTTATTAATGTAGTTTTCAATTTATGTAAAGTAACATTTTAGCATTAGCACTTGGTATTGAAATAGTGGAGGAAATCAGTCTAGTACTAAGTGTGGTGATAGCACCTTAAAATTTACCGTCTTAGCTTCTACTTGTAAGTAGAAAAAAAAGGAATAAAATTTTTTTATAGTAAATTTTGGGGTATTGCAAGTTGTTTGTATTCTACCTCTATATTTTTATAAAAAATAATAAAATGGTTCTCAGTGAAAAAGTAAAAAAGGTATATTCATTTGTCTATAATATGCAACTACCTTTTAAATTAAAAAAATTTTAAAACATGTTCATGTTCTTTTAGATTGGAAAATGACGACGACTTTGTTGATGATGATTGAGATTGCAAATGAGTGGATTTAAGTCGAACATTTTTGAACTTTGGTTTGGCTAGTTTAATAAACGAGCTTGAAATAAGGCTTGGGCTAAGCTTATTTGACTAAATGAATGAGCCAAGCCAAGTTCATGAATCTAAACTATAATTGAATTTAGCCAAATTTTTTCATGGTCGAACTTAACTTGTTCAATTAATGAGCCTGAAAGTAAGGCTTGAGAAATAAATGCCCAAGCCAAGCTAAGCTTTAAATGAGCTGATACCAATAGTTTGCAAGCTAACTTGACTCATTTACAACTCTAATGATAGTGATGATAATAATAATAATTATTAGCAAAATTATTAATAATAATAACAATAATAATTTTAATAATAATAGGATTATTATTATTATTAATGATAATAATACTTACATTAATCATGATAAAAATAATATTGAAATTTACATTTAAAATAATGATACTATCATCGTCGTCATCATCTCCACTAACAATGATAACAACAACAACATATTATTAATATACTAATCTTGAGAATAGTTATTGATGCCGAAACATCCCAATATAACCAAACCCAATATAATCTACTTATCAATTTTTCTAAAGTAGAAGAGTTCAAAACTCTTCTCATTTGGGTTTATAATTAATTAGACTATCTTTATCCATGCAAGAAAAACCAATCCAGACCTTTTACATATGCATGACTCACTTCTACCTACCGCATGGCTCAAATAAACACTCCAAAATATAGCTCAAATATGACTCCATATTTTCACAAATCCCCACCACCTTTCACCACCTCCACATTCCACCACTCTTGGTTGTTTCTCACTAGCTAGAACCCCAACATTTGTGCTAGATTTATGGACTTTGGGAAGGCCATTATGATGTGATCAAGAGTCCCTAAACTTGGCCTAAAATTAGGAGAAGCAACCGCCCACATCAGCAGCATCATTCAGCAAGTCTGCCTATTAGATTAGCTAGGTGTTCTTACCTTATTTAGCCTAGCTTAGTTAAAGTTAGATGTTTAACTTTTTGTTTTTGTACTTAATGTTTCCTAAACCTTATAATAGAGTATAATTTCAATCAATAATGATGGGGCTGAGTTATATACTCAACACTCAATTAGATAGTGGATTGGTGTCTAGTAGATTAGCTAATTCCTTAGCCTTAACTTTATAACATTGTGTGACTAACTAACCTGCATGGTTAGTAGTTGTAATGTGGGTCGATGACCACTCCATTTCCTAGTTAAAATAGTTGAAATTCTTCAAGGTCAGGAAAATCTTTTGGGTTAAAAAAACTTCTCTTGTATTCGACTACTCCTAAGTGAAGGGAAGAGTTGAATTTCTTACAAAATCTTGCAACATTTATTCTAAGGTTGGTAACCTTAGTTGGTTGATGCAAGTGCTTGAATTTGTAACTCATACATCCTTCTCATCCCCTCTTGCTTCTTTTGGTTTTGTTGAAGAAAAATCCCATCTTCAACATTAATTACTTAGTTTAATGTCATTTTTTTAGCATTATGCATTAGTTATGATAATAATAAAATTAAATCAAATAAGTATAATAATATCAAAAATAATAATAATGATAATAATAATAATAATAATAATAATAATATTATTAATTAATAGTATTAATATACACAATTTGTGTAATATTATTGTTTTATATAGTAGTAATAATATTACTTTTTATGTAAGTATTGTTATTATTATTGTTGTTGTTACTACTATAAATAATAATTTTTTCAATAATAATAATAATAATATTCAAATTTTCTTAAAAATTAATATAATGAAAACATCAATATTATTATTAACTATAATAATAAATATAAAATATTCACATTAATAATAAATTTATTATTAACATTAATGACATTTATAATAATATTAATATTGTTATTATTATTTGTACCAATAATAATTTTAATATTATTAGTAATAATAATATTAATATTAATGATGATAATATTAGTAACATTACTAGTAATATTATTGATAATTAATATTAATATTATTATTATCATTAATATTGACAATTAAAATATTATTATTTTATGAATACTATTATTAATATTAATTAATAATAATAATAAAATAAATATTAATACCAATATTAAAACTAAATTTAATAATAATATTATTATTATGAATGTTAATTTTAATAATACTAATAATAATATTAAAAACATTATAAATTATGTTAATAATAACAATAATATCATTAGTACTATTTTATTAATACCAGTATTGATGAATATTAAAAAATTAATGAAATATTATTATTTTTCTAATGATGATTAAAAATAATTAGAATATTAATATTATTTATAATAATAAATTTATAATCGGAAAAGGTGTAGAAAATAAGGACATATATTTATGTGGAAAACTCATGAAAGATAGTATAAGTTATTTTCTACCTTTCTTTACAAACATAGAAAATACACGTTTTCTTGTTTTCAGGTTAGAAAAATAAAACACAGAAGTTATTAGCATATTTTATAATTTTCTAAAAAAAATTAGAAAATGTATTTCTTAGGATGTATTCATTTAACATGAAAGAAGAATTAAGGTGTACATGCATCTTGAGTCTCAATTAGTAGCCCAAGTGCTAAAGGTCTTAGGGATAAGTTATGGTACCCTATCCTTAAATATTTTAAAATGTGTTAAAAATTACTTTGATTTTAAACAAAATGGCTTATTTTTTGGAACATGCTTGAAAAATTATGTATAATGGGTGTTTTAAGAGCATCATTCAACTAATGGTACAAAATAGTCAATGGGCACCCTTGGTTGACTAATACTAGTATATGGGGACAACTCTGTTGAATAAGCATTTTATCCTGTATACATTGATCAACCAACTAAGACAATTAGTCAACTAATGCATGCAATTTCTCAAGATTACTTATGTTTTTATTTCAATTCTTGTTCAAATGATTTGAAAATTTTTAGATTATTATTTATTTATGTTATTAAGAACTTTAGGGTGTTTGGGAATATTTATATATTATTTTTATTATTTAATATTATTATTTAATTAAAACCCCATAAAAAAATACATTTGGTGCCTTTTCTCCTAACTACTCGCTTCTCTCTTTTCTCACCTCTCTCCTCTACCTTTAAGCGACTTGTGTAGACCTTTGGTGGTGATTTTTATAGCTTTCTAGACCTACCTTGGTCAGATATTCATTTCACCAACCCATACTCATCATTCCTTTACACCTTTGTCCTCACACTCTACCGTCTCTTTCACCTAGTCAACCCTTTTGCTTTCTCCTTCTTCTAATCTTTAAACTTAAGGGGGTTGGGTCCTGATTCATTTTCCACTCTCTCCAATTCTTGCTTCCCTTTTCTCTCTTTTCTTTGAGCTAAAACTTTCTAAGTGTGCACCTTGTTCTTTTTCTTACTCCCTTTTCCCCTCTCTATTGAATCCATAATTTCTCTCTATTTTCCCCTTTTTATCTCAATGGAATAATTTCCTTTTTATCCTCCTAAATTTTCCTTTTTTTGGTTTCTCTTAATAAATTAGGATTAAGGTAGAGAAAATGATAGAATGTTGTGGTTTTTCTCCTCCTGGCAAGGCAATCTCAAAGGTAGTAGGTTGGGTACACTCCTCTATTCTCCTCCTCCTTATTATGGTTTTTTTCATGTTGGTTAAATTTTAGATGGGTTTTTAACTATTTAGTTCTTGATTATCTTAGGAATTCAAGAGTCTTCATTGAATCCATCAAGCTAGCATATTTTTCTTGTGGTAGAAGAATTTTTGTTGATGGTAAGACGAACTTATATTAAATATGTCTAAGTGTTTGTGGTGTATAAGGTGATTTTATGATCTCAGTGTGTTCTATGTTATCAATGTGTTAATTAGGTCATTGTTTTTAAACATGCAGCATAATTCATGTTTTTCTTGGTAGTTTGAGCATGTTTTAAACTTTTGGGTCCTTTTAGCACGTTTTCATAATCTTGAGCATAAAAATGTGTGTTGGTAATATGATAGCATTAATTGATGTTGACTTTTATATGTCCTTGATGAGTTTAGAGTTTAGAAGAATGATACGAGTTGTGGATATTGTTTTGAATTTAGTTGCATGTTTTTCCATGTAGGAAGCCATCAATTGAAGG
Source organism: Tamarix chinensis (assembly GCA_030549775.1). Lineage (NCBI taxonomy): Eukaryota > Viridiplantae > Streptophyta > Magnoliopsida > Caryophyllales > Tamaricaceae > Tamarix > Tamarix chinensis. The sequence goes on along the minus strand of CM060177.1, from coordinate 54,170,285 downwards.
ACTACATTGGGTGACTAAAATGCTATTTTGGTTAGCTTACTTGGGTCTCCAATCAATTTGATGATTAGGGAAAAACTATGCCATATTTTCTTTTATGCTATCAATCAACTGTTTTACTTTATTGGTTAATAATACCACTGGTTTATTCAATAGAATCTCTTCGGCAACCAATGGGCTCAAATTTTTATTTTTATTTTTTTAATCATTATGTTCTATTTGATTGATCGGTCATGTAATACCTTTCATTTTTCAACATGAATTTTATTCTTTAAGTGATTACAATTTTTGAAATTAAAATTTTAATATGTAATGCCTCAAAATTTTAGTTTATAATAATAATAATAAGATTTGAATGGTACACAAAGGAGGTTAATAAACAATCATTGGCTAGAAAGATTTGATCTACTTTATAATACTTATCTTTGCTAAGTTTTGGGGACTACCTTTTTATTTAATACAGTGATTATATTTGTAACACCCCCAAAATTCACTACTGAAAATTTCGTTAATTAAAAGGAAATTAGTGGAAGCAGATAATTAAACGTGAACTTTGGGAGTATTACCGCCACACTTACTACCAGACCGGTTCACTCATACCGTTCCAGTACCAAGTGCTAAGGCTAAGAAAATGAAATACAATTCGAAAGACATTCAACATGCATATATCAGAGTAAATCGCAAGAAATTCAGCATACTTAAATCAGAGTAGCGCCTCAAATCGTTCACAAGAATAAAATCCACCAACGGTGGTTAATTTAACAACGTTATTATTTAAAACCAAGAATTTAAATGAGAAAGAGAAAAAGCTAACGATACCGGAAAATTCCTTACTCTCCTTCCCGTAACCCACTTGAGTAGTACCTGAAAATACCTGCAAGGGCACTGCCCATTGAATAGGCAGGGGCCCCATAAAGGGAATCCCTTCAGTACTACGGTACTGAGTAACCCTTTAATACCACACTTAAAGATAGGCCCGCATACGACACATAATGCAAGCCACACACATATAAATAATGAGAGAGGCATACATGACAATGACAAACATAATACTTTATAAGTCACGATCGATACTTTGGGCCTTAAGCCATTATTCTGTCATTAATCCACCAATATCATAATTTATATCCATGTGAGTACGAGAACCCCACTATTATAGCCGGTGGACCGGAAGTCAACACACAGGGCAGAACGCCTCTGACCACTATTATTGCCGGTGGACCGGAAGATAAACACACAGGGCAGAACGCACCTGACCACTATTATTTTCCGGTGGACCGGTCTGGCCCCGACTCACATGGTGTTCCACTATAAGTGATTAGTATTTTTCCATAATCTTATTCCCATACACAACTGATTTTATTGAGCTCGGGACCCCCACTATTTTGGCCGGTGGACCGAAATATATATAAAATCATCATCCAGGGCACAACGCTCCTGGCCACTATTATAACCCGGTGGACCGGTACTCATAATCACACACCAGGGCAACACGCTCCTGGACCACTATTATAACCGGTGGACCGGTACGCAATATCACATACCAGGGCAACACGCTCCTGGACCACTATTATAACCGGTGGACCGGTACGCAATATCATAAATCACTAGGCCCGGCTCATTAATATTCCACTTTCAATTATCGTATCTTTCCTTGCGTTAATTAGCACATCAATCATATTTATTTGCCTCGATTGGGAGATCAATAACCCAGGACACAAAGGTACACCGGTCGTACCGGTGCATATCAGCTACTCAGTACCCTTCAACCGTGAACCCAAGGACGCAAAGGTACCCTGGTCGTATTGGTGCATAAAGCTAACTCAGTACCCTACCGACAAGGACACCTAATCCATAAGTATGCATACCCCCTAACTAGGTCCGTAGAGCTAGGAAGAGTAAGATATAGGGCCTGGCTGGGGCACAAAGGCACACCAGCAAATACCAGAATAATCGTGGACTAAACCACGTCCTTAGGGTAGCGACCCCTAAGGAGTCACCATTCCGATCTCGAGGTCTTTCACTTTAAGTAATAGTGTCTTAATTAAGGTGATCACAGAAAGCACGATGATCCGATACTTATTCACTTTCAATCGTTTCGATATCATTAATCGTTTCTTATTCAGAGGATTATCCAGGATGTCACAGAGAAACCATCAAGGCCATACTGATCATTAGATACTCTTACTTGGCTAATCAACATTATTTAATCATATTAATGTTCCACAATCTCAAGGACCTATTAGGTACAAATTACTCATTTGCCCTTTTCTTATATAATTGTTAAGTATCCGTTCCTTACTTGATAAATTACCACATTACCTTTAAGGTTGCATAATTAGCAAATTGCCCTTTGTCCGATTTAGGTTACCAAATTATCTCATACACTTTTCAGATCATCATTCACCCCTCCTAATTACTATACTTATCATATTTCCCTTTTGGTTGGTTATATTACCAAATCGCCCTTCTCCTTTGTTATAATTACTAAATTGCCCTTGAGTTGGATAAATTACTAAATTACCCTCCTTCATTATCATGATTACTATTTTGCCCCTTTAGTTGGTTAAACAATTATCACTTTACCCTTTTATCGGCTAAATTACCAAATTGCCCTTTTAGTTGAACAAATTACCAAATTGCCCTTCTCCTTTATCATAATTACCATTTTACCCCTCTCAATTATTTTAATTGCCATTTACCCTTTTTAATTATCACAAATCCCAAATTACTCTTCCTCATAATTACCAATATTAATTTACCCTTTTTCATAATCAAAATTACTATATTACCCTTCTCCATTATTAAAATTACCATAATGCCCTTTAATTGGTTAATTTACCAAATTACCCTTCTATAGTATCATACTTATCCAATTGCCCTTCTAAAATCATAATTTACTTGCTAAATTATCTTTTGTCGTTATCATAATTACCAAGTTACCCCTTACTCCCAGGTTTACCATAATATCCTTTCATTTACAAAATTACCATTTTACCCCTTACATCCAATTTTACCATAATATCCTTTTATTTATGAAAATTACCACCATACATCTTTTACTTTACAAATTACTATTTTACCCTTTCACATCCAAGATTACCATCTTTATCTTTCCTTACATAATTACCATTTTGCCCGTCTTTTCCAATTTACCATATTACCCCTTTACTTATAAATTTCCACTTCGCCATTCACTTATAAAATTTACCATATTACCCTTTACTTATGAAATTACGATTTTGCCCCTCTACCTCCAAAATTACCATAATGCCCTTTTTTACTTGAACAATTACCATAATGCCCTCATTCATCCAAAGTTACAATTTTACCCCTACTTCCAAAATTACCATTCTTACCACTTATAAAATTACCATATTGCCCCTTGACTCCAAAATTACTATTTTACCCCTACTTTCAAATTATCACAATATCCTTTTATTTACAAAGTTACCACAATACCCTTTTATTTATAAAATTACCATAACACTCCTTTTATTTTACAAATTACTAAAATACCCTTAGACAATAACATTATTCATGTATTAGCAACATGGTGCGTCATAAACAAGCATTTAACATTTCTATCCATATTTCCAACTCCTTCCTTATTTAACACACCTACATATGGCACAAAAGTTATCATGCTATTTCTTTTTAACAACAATATAAGAAACCATAAACATATCATGCTAAGCATACCAAACATGCATAAAATCATACTAAACCCTAAATGTGCTAGCATGCGTTTTTCATATATTTAAGGGAGGATTAACGGTTACCTTAATCCCGCAAAATATCAATCTTACCAAGCATAATTAGCAACTCAACACCTAAAAATAATATCCATCATATTTATTAGAAATAAGAAGTTAAAAAGGATAAAACTTTATAAAATTTAATTAGTAAAACACTTAACATAAAATACCATTATACCTTTAAAATTATCCAAGAAATTCTCAAAATAAATGGGAGAGCTCACGCTGCATGGGCAGCGTGAGTTTTATGCAAAAACCATGGGGGAAAAAGCTCAAAGAGGGTGAAGGGGGCAAAAATCCATTATTTTCGGGTTAGGGTATTTAGGCTAGAAAAGAAGGTGGTTAGGGGAGGTTCTAAGGCAAGTGAGTGGTGCAGAAGTGAAGAGGGGGTGTAGGTGAAGGCTAAGGGTGGTTTCAAGGCGGCTCAAGGCGGCGGAGACGGCGGCGGAGAGGCGGCGAAGGTCGGCTGCGAGGAGGGTCGAGGGAAAGGGTTGAGAACGAAGGAAAAGTGGAGGGAAAAATGGAGGGGTGCAAGGGTTGGTTTCGGCCAACTAATGGATGGCGGTTGTAGAGGGGGTTGCAGGGTGTCGAACGGTGGGTTGGGTGGCGCCAGAGGTGGCCGGACGGCGGCGGTAGAGGCGGTTGTAGGTGGCTCGGCGGTAAGGGGAAAAATCTGGGAAGAAAAAGGAAAAGGAGGAGAAGGGAGGAAGTGTAGGGCTCGAAGGGGCTGTGTGGTGGTGCAGGGTGGTAGTAGGCAGTGGCAGAAGGCGGCGCAGGGGGTGGTGAGGCAGGAGCGGTGGGGACGGTGGTGGAAAAAGAAGAACGGGGGGCGAATGGGAGGAGGAGAAAAGAGAGAGGAGGGAGCTCGGGAAGGGGGTGAGGGGCTCGACAACAATGGGCAGGGAAATGGCTGAAGGGGAGAAGAAAAATAGGAGGAAGGGTAGGGGAATAGGGGCTGATCAGAGGACAGGCTTAGGGTGGCAGGGCATCGCAGGGTTGCAGGGGAAAGGAGGGAAGAAGAAGGAAAGGGGGAGAGGCATGCGGGGCTGGTCCAGGGCCGGTTTAGCTCGAAAAAGGAAGGAAAACGCGGGGGAGAGAGAGAGAGGGAGAGGGAGCAGGTGGTGCAGCGATGGGTGCAGGCGGTGGCAGCAGGCATGGAGTCGAACGTGCAGGTCAGGCGTGGGAGAAGAAGAAGGGAAGAAGAAAGGGACGGGCGGTCGGACCGGCGCAGGAAAGGAGGGAGCCGGCCAGTCTAGGGAAAAAAAAATAAAGGAAGGAGGTGACTGGGGAGACGGGCGTGCGAGTGAGGGAGAGGAGGAGATCGGGCCGAAGGCCCAACGCGCGGGGAGAGGGGAGAGCAGCAGCCGGGCGGGCGGCCCAAGGGGGAGAAAAAGGAAAAGAGGAGAAGGAAGAAAAGGAGAAAAGGAGGAGGAAAAGAAAAAGGAAAAATGGGAAAATAGGGGAAATAAATTAAATTAATTTTATAAATCATAAAATATAAAATGTAATATTCTTGATAATTTATTTAATTTAATAATTTAATTTATTATAATATAATATATTAGTTTAAAAAGGATAAAGTTGGTAAAATATTAGTTTTGGAAAATTATTTAAATAAAACAATATGATAAATAGCAAATTATTTATTTTTAATTTATTAAATACTCTTATCCAAATTTACATACTCTAAAATCCATAAAATAATTAAAATAAAAAATCTAAAAGAAATTCTATTCCAATTAAAAGTAATTTATTAAAATATAGGTTTTCGAAATTTTTGGGGTATTACAATATTATTTTAAGTTAAGAAAAAAATAATAGAGTTATTAAAAGATTATTATTTTATTTGATTAGTATATTAATTAGTATTTATTTTTTTTATTTTATTAATATATAGGACTAGTTGATAAGAGTGCACTTGTTGATTGAATTACTTTGTAGATAATACTACTCTTAACCTGTATTTATGTAAATCTTAATTCAGGTTTGTTTGATGTAAATGGTTTTTTCAGAATGAGCGAACATACTTGAATTTTTATGACTATATTATCCATAAGCCCTATAAATGATATTTTTATTAAGAATATAATTTAAATACGGGTTCCTTATTGATTTGGTATAAAGATTGTGTTTTTATAGGTATGTTAAAATGATGTAATTTTTCATATGATATATTTATGAATATTTGATTTTATAACATAATTTCTTTTATTAAAAATGTTACAATGTTGATAATTTATTAGATAAGATTTCACTTTATTAATTATGTGAACACATATTTAAATCCTAAGATGCTTTTAATAGGTTTGATTAAATTTGATCCATTTTTGCTTTTAAGCTTTGTATTGGATAATTTTTTCTATTCTAGCATTGTGAAAATAGAGTGGTGACCCTAAGTGGGTATGCTTCTATTTAATTTGAAATATTTACCCATTATGAAAAGGTGATAAAATGGATTAAATATGGTGGATTTTATGACCCTCTACTAAATTAAATACCATAACTAAAAGTAGAGCATAAGGTGCGTTGTAGGTCCATCTGGTCGACTTCTTGAAGTTGGGGATTGATAATAATCTTTCATTTTTTTGTGGATATTTAATTATTTTCTAGTAGTTATTGGTTAATCCTCTTCATCTAATATATGACCTTCTCTAGATCCTAAAAGGGGGTGTGTACAATTGAGAACATGACTGAAGTGATGGGTATTCAAACTTTTGTTAATCGCTTTAAACTATGTTCAGTAGGATGATTCATGTGTGATTTTTAATCCTCTTATGATTGGTGGTAGATCTTCAAACATTGATTTGTTAAGTGATACCATAGTTGGTTTATTTACTTAAATAATTAGATGCCATGATTATCTAAAATAAATACTAATAACTGAAGAGTCTCATTTGTTTGTTGGTTTTTATATGAGCGTATGCATGCATGCATGTATGTATGGATACACACTTATATACTATACTCCCTTCTACTTAAGTATTACTTAGGTTTTCACCTAGCTAACTTATTATATGTTTTAAATAAGGTACGATGATCCATGATGTACATGGTAAGTGGATGACCTAGTGTAGATTGAGTGCTGACTTATTGAAGGTGTTAATGATATGCATAGCTAGGAAAATGAAAGTAGTGGTCATGTTTAATATTTTATTTGTCCTTATCTATTTCGGTAGGCCATTTCTATGGTTTTTAGTTGTAGTTAAGAATTTTATTTTTGTTGTTTCTTTTAGTTTGATTTTTGTTGACTTTAATAAACATTAATATTTCATTTTATTTGAGGTAGTGATAAAATCTGATGCATTTTATTATTTTAACTAGCCTTATCAGCTAGTGTTAGTAGAACACTTGTAATACCCTAAATTTTTATAACCCTAATTCAAAATGTTAGCCTTTCTTGTGAATAATTTAACCTTTAAATATTAAATTAATTATTTGTGTTAACTTTTGACTCACAAATCTAAATAAATTATTTAATAAATTATTATAATTATTTTATCTTACCATTTCTATTTAAATCGACCATAAACACATAATTTTTATTAATTTTATTTTTCTTAAGTTAGCATCCTATATTTGGATAAATTAATATTATCCAAAAAACCTAAATGTAATATAATTTTACTTCTTACCCGAAATCTATTTTATTTTTTCTTTTTCCTTTTCTTCCTTTTCTCTTTTCTTTATTTTCCCTTCTCCCTTTTTTTCTCTTCTTCCTAGGCCAGACCGCTTCTCCCCCCTTCTTTCCTTTATTCCTGCACCTGACTCAAGCTTCCCTTCTTTTTCCTCTTCTCCTCCTGGCTAGCCCAGCCTGCTCACTACCTTCTTCTTATTCTTCTTCTCCTTCTCCTCCAGAGTCGGCCCAACTCCCTTATACCTTCCTTTTATTTCCTTGCGTCTCAACAATCTAGCCTAACCTTCTCTTCTTTGTCTCCCTCACCATTTCACACCCTTATGCCCAAATATTCCTTTACCCCTCCACCTCCCATACACATAGTGAGCCTCCACCATGCACGCCTGTATTGTCTTTTTCCAATTTTGACCAAATTAGGCTCGTACCCCTCCCTCCATGCGTCCATTTCCTTCCATTTTTGACACTTGTATCATATTCTTCAACCCGCACCGACCTCCCTATACTCTATCACCTATCATCCCCATTGTACTTTCACCACCCTACCTTGCTTACACCCTTTCTCTATAACTCCCATCCACCCCATTACATGCCTAAGCCCTGCCTCCTTCTTCTCTTCTTCCTTATTTTCCCTTGTTGTCGCCTATATTTTTCTCCCCCATGACCAGCCTTTTGTTTCCCTCTACATTTCCAGCCTAACAATCACTGCCACCACCATCCTAGCCTCCACCTTCAGCCACCTTCCTCTACTCTTCTTCTGTCCTTCCTCCTCCTTGTTACTCTATTTTCCTTCTTACCTTCCTTATGACGACTTCTTCTAATCCTTTCCTCTAGCACCAGTATCACCTCCATAACCATACCTTTAGCAATAGTAATTTTTCCTTGTGCCACCTCCTCCACTAGACACTCTCGTTTCCTCCACCCTATAACCTCCCTACATAATGAAACCACCACCTCACCACCACCAACCACCCTTCTCGTAGCCCCTACATTTTTCCCTGCAATGTACCACCCTGTCTCTACCTTTACCACCCTCTCTGCAACCCTTATCTCATCTCCAAACCTACACCCTTACATCTCCTTGTAGTTGAACCCACTAATGGCCACCCTTATACTAGCTGCGCATCCCACTCCCAGTCACCCCTCGTCGCTAACTCTCCCTCCTTCTTGTTCTCCTTTCCTTCTTCTCCTTTTCCCTTACTCTACAACGCCTCCTTTTTACATACCTACACTACTGTTGCTGCGGCCATTGGCCTTCTTATACCAACCCACCTAGCCACTATGATGTGTTTTTATCAAAGTGGCTGGAAGGTTGGATCTAAGATTGTTAGTAGAAGATATCACCCATGAATTGATGCAAAAGAAACGAGGAAATTAGCAGGATTACAGTCAAAAAAATTGAGTTACAAAGAAGATAGTCTTGACAGGTTTTGAATCAGGTTTCAAAAGGTGTCGATGTTGAGTGCAATGGAGGAAGGTAATGCTTAGATTTTTCCTTGCTCAATGTCGACTCAAATGAGAGGGATAGACTTCAGCTGATGTTGCTCAAAGTTTGATTAAAATTCTTATTCATTATGCTCTCTAAATCATGCGTACAAGTGAGGTATATATAGGTAAGTTCCAGTTTGAAGTTTCGAAGCTTCCAGCCGGCTCTTAGCCTTAATTCAGCCCATTAATCATGGTTGAATTACGCCCATATTACCTTAATCATAAGTATAATATCATTGGTTAAATGATACTAAGGATTAACATTACAAATCTATACAATTAACTAAGATAGATACATGAAATTATATCAAACCCTAACTTACATAAAGTACACTTAGGGTTAGGGTTTACAACAAGTTAATACAACTAATGAATATCATCGCTATACCTTCTTGCTGTAAAGTATTATCCCATGTATACCATAGTCTTGAATGCTTTGAATACTTGTACACATTAAACTATATTAACATCTTATTCTTGCAAATATGTGACATAACTACAAGAACAACTTGAATGTTTTTCAATATCAAGCATATAAGAATTATCAAGAATATTTAACATGTTAGGCTCTAACATTAAGAAAGCTAAATCTTCCTTACCTTGAGGATTAATATGAACATGACAATCATTAGGTTCATTAGATGCTCGTACATCACACTACCTTCTTCACCACACACTAAGGCCTCCGCCATCAACTGACCAAACCAAAACCACCCAACCACCACCTCCAACCATTAACCAGGTAGCTACTGAAGGCCCCCTATGAGCATGGTTGTAACATCTCTAAGATTTGAACATAAAATTTTGTTTTTAAAATAATTTTGAAGTGTTTGAAAAAAAAGATAGGGAATTTTATCGCTAAATCAACCATGAGAGAGGTATAATCATCAAATAGCCCATGCTTGATGTAAGGGAAAATGAACTAATGAAGAAAAGAATGCATACTCATATCTTTAGTATGATAATACAAGATAACAAGGGCTAAAATAATATTACAGATATAATGAATTTGATTGTTTTACAAAATCAAATATAGGAAATCATACTAAGAGTTTAAATAATAGAAAATACTAAAACATCCCAACGTAGTGAATGAAATACTAATAATTGGTTAGACTAACTCTTAGGCATAATCATAAACCTCTAACCCCAAGAAATATCCCTCTAATGACCCATGTTATCACCTTCAACACACTCTAACTAAGAGTCATAACCTTGAAAATCATCCTCTACTCTCCGGATTAGAAGCCAGATCATCACAGTAACTATACGAGTACAATATTAGTATGGTGAGATACTGGCAAAATATACTAACTAAAACATGGTAAGGGTTATCCAACATATTAAAGTCACATAAAAGAATGATGATATCATCCCGTTACAACTCAAGTATAGCATAGCATGCTTGCATGGGATTATGGAAGCATAAAAACATAGTAATACTTACATATCATACAATATAAACCACATTAGAATTCCTCTTTTAGTGACTACACAATTTTTGGTTAACAAGATAGTTCGTTTGACCACACTCAGTTCTCTACCATGAAAAAAATTCATAACAACACAAATAATCATAATGGGAAACCATACGCATAACATAAGGTTAAAATATAATGAAGGGGCTTTCTTTGGGGATACCACACTCACCACACATTGAGTCCACCAGCCACAAATTAGGATACCACTATAACACCCCCAAAATTTACTACTGAAAATTTTTATTTTATTAAAAGATACAGAGAAAGTAAAGAAAATAAAACTATAAATTTTGGGGATATTACCACCGTGATCAGTACAAGCCCGACCCTTGACCAGTCTCGTACTAAATATAAGGCTAAGAAAAAATACCATCAATCATGAGTCAAACTTAAAACAAGATCTCATAGAAGAACTAATTTGTTCATAATATGAAAATCAGAGTACGCGTAAAAGAGTTTACAATCCAAAAGTGCGTAATTAAAGTCCCCTAAGGGGTAAAATGTACAGTACGATAAAACAACATTGAAATAAACTAATATAAGGTAAATGAATAGTAAAAGGAAATCTACCCAATTCACTCTCAGTCCCTAGCCCAAGTCCAAGCTTAACTCTCAGCCTCGCTCAATGCCTCATAAGCATCGAAGATGACATCTCCCACATGCATCAATTCAGAAGGGCCCTCTGCTTGTGGAAATGAGTAGAGCCTATGAAATAGGTGGTTATTACGCTACGTACTAAGTAAGGTAACCATGCATCTAAGGCAAAACACACAAGGGCATATAACACAAGCATGATCATATAGACAACATACAAACAATACAGATAATAAAGGCCGAGCCTTAGTCCGGATAAACTTCTTCTTTAAATCTCTAATCAATACTCATTTCACACCATACTTATTATCAATCCATGCGAGTGGAGGAACCCCACTATTATAGCCAATGAATCGAAAACTTACAGGGTAGAATGCTCGTGACCACTATTATTGCTGGTGGATCGGTCTCTACGACAAAGTGCTTCTAGCCACTATTATTTGTCGGTGGACTGATCTGGCCCCGACTGTCATGGTGTTTCACTATAAGTACTTTGTAACACCCCCAAAATTTACTACTGAAAAATTTCATTTTATTAAAAGAAAATTGCGGAAGCCAAAATATTAAACGGTGAATTTCGGGGATATTACCGCCACACTTAATACCAGACCGGTTCACTCATACCTTTCCAGTACCAAGTGCTAAGGCTAGGAAAAATGAAATACAATTTGAAAGAAATTCAACATACATAAATCAGAGTAGCGCATCAAATCATTTACAAGAATAACATCTACCAATGATGGTTACTTTAACAACATTAGCATTAAAACCAAGAATTTAAAAGAGAAAGAGAAAAGCCCTAACAGTACCGGATAATTCCTTACTCTCTTTCCCGTTGCCCACTTGAGTAGCACCTGAAAAGACCTACAAGGGGTACTGCCCATTGAATAGGCATGAGCCCCACGAAGGGAATCCCTTCAGTACTATGGTACTGAGTAACCCTTTAATACCACACTTAAAAACAGGCCCGCAATGCAACACATAATACAAGCTATATACATATGTAGTAAGAGGTGCATACACAACAATCACATATATAACAAGTTATAAGTCACGATCGATACTTTTGGGCCTTAAGCCATATCATAGAGTAAAATCAATACATTCGGGCCTTAAGCCATTATTCCATCATCATTCAATCAATCTCATATTCTATATCCATGTGAGTGCGGGAACCCCACTATTAAAGCCGGTGGATTGGTCACTTATAGAGCAGAACGCACCTAACCACTATTATATGCCGGTGGATCGGTCTCCAGGGCACAATGCTCCTGGCCACTATTATTCGCCGGTGGACCGGTCTGGCCCCGACTCACATGGTGTTCCACAATAAGTGATTAGTATTTTTCCATAACTTTATTCACATGCATAACTGGTTTTATTGAGCTCGGGACCCCCACTATTTTAGCCGGTGGACCGGAATACATATAATCATCATCCAGGGCAAAACGCTCCTGGGCCACTATTATATCCGGTGGACCGGTACTCAATATCACCTGCCAGGGCAACACGCTCTTGGGCCACTATTATATCTGGTGGATCGGTACTCAATATCATAAGTCAACTGGGCCCGGCTCATTAATATTTCACTTTCATTATTAGTATTTTTCCTTTCCTTAATCAGCACAATAATCCCATTTATTTGCCTCGGACGGAAGATCAATAACCTGGGACACAAAGGTACACAGGTCGTACCGGCGCATACAAGCTACTCAGTACCCTTCAACCACAAACCCAAGGACGTAAAGGTACCCTGGTCGTACTGGTGCATAAAGCTACTCAGTACCCTACCGACAAGGACACTTAATCCATAAGTATGCATACCCCCTAACTAGGTCCGTAGAGCTAGATATAGTAAGATATAGGGCCTGGCTGGGGCACAAATGCACACCAGCAAATACCAGAATAATCGTGGACTAAACCAAGTCTTTAGGGTAGCGACCCCTAAAGAGTCACCATTCCCGATCTCAAGGTCTTTCACTTTAAGTATTAGTGTTTTAATTAAAGTGATCACGAAAAGCACAATAATCAGATGCGTATTCACTTTCAATCGTTCTGATATCATTAGTCGTTTCTTATTCAGGCGGTTATCGAAGATAATACAGAGAAATCATTAAGGCCATCATAATTCTATTCTAATTCTGAATTAGGATTCGTTCTCGTGATACTTACTAATTATCAAATACTCTTACCTTGCTAATCAGCATTATTTAAATCAAATTATGAAATTCCACAATCACAACGACATGTTAGGTACAAATTATTGATTTACCCCTTACTTAGATAATTGCTAAGTATTCCTTCCTTACTTGACAAATTACTCTATTACCCTCCTTGTTACATGATTACTAAATTACCCTTTTCTCGGTTTAGGTTACAAAGTTATCTCCTACGCTTTTTAGATCACCATTCACCCTTCATAATTGTTAACCTTATCATATGTCCCTTTTTGGTTGGTTAGATTACCAAATTGCCCTTCTCCTTTATTATAATTACTAAATTGCCCTTGGGTTGGATAAATTACCAAATTACCCTTTTCCATTGTCATAATTACCATTCTACCCTTCTCAATTATTATAATTACCATTTTACCCCTTTTCAATTATTATACATCCCAGATTTCCCTTCTTCATAATTACATTTATTAATTTACCCTCCTTCATAATTATAATTACTAATTTACCCTTCTCCATATTTATAATTATTAATTTACCCTTCTCCATATTTATAATTATTAATTTACCCTTCTCCATTCTTATAATTACTATATTGCCCTTCTCCATTATTAAAATCACCATAATGCCCTTTTATTGGTTAATTTACCAATTTACCCTTCTCTATTATCATAATTATCCAATTACCCCTTTTTAATCATAATTTAATTACCAATTTATCCTTCGTCTTTATCATTAGTACCAAGTTACCCCTTACTCCCAAATTTGTCATAATCATCCTTTTATTTACAAAATTACCCTTCTACCCCTTACTTCTAAATTGCCATAATATCCTTTTATTTATAAAAATTACCATTTTGCCCCTTACATCCAATTTTACCATATTACCCTTTTGCTTGCAAATTACCATAATACCCCTTACTTATAAAATTTCCATTTCACCATTCATTTATAAAATTACCATATTACCATTGACTTATGAAATTACCATTTTACCCCTTTACCTCCAAAATTACCATAATGCCCCTTTACTTGAAAAATTACCATCTTTTCCTTTACTCATAAAATTAAAATAATAACCCTAACTTCCATAATTACCACAATACCCCTTTTCACTTGTAAATTTATCATATTGCCCTTTCCTTCAAAATTACCATAATACCCTTCTTTCTCACAACTTACAATTTTATCCTTTTATTTATAAAATTATCATTTCACCCCTTTATTTTGAATCATCAAAATACCCTTTTGCTTACAAAATTACCGTTTTACCCCTTTCTTTCAAAATTACCAAAATACCCCTTTACTACAAAGTTTCCAAAATACCCTTTTTCACTTATAAAATTTCCACTTAACCCCTTTATTACACCACTTTTATGAATTTACCACCACTACATAAAATACTAATATTAGCACTTCATTCTTATCATTTAACTTCACCAACTTGTCATTATTCAAAATAATACTCATTAGCAACTACATATATTAGATCACATACTTACATAGGCATATTACTAAAATACCCTTAGACAATAATATTATTCATGCATTAGCAACATAACACATCATAGACAAGCATTTAATATTTCCATAAAATATCAAACTCATTCCTTAAGTATCATCTCTACACATGGTACAAAAGCTATCATAATTTTCTTTTCTTTTCTTTTTATCAATCAATATAAGCAACCATATATATATCATACCAGCAACACAAAACATGCATAAAATCATACTAAAATCCCTAATGTGCTAGCATACGTTTTTCCATGCATTTAAGTGAGGTTTAACGATTACCTTAATCTCATGAAAATCGAACCTTACCGGTATCCCGGTTAAAGATTCAAGCTTTAAATAGCAAAATTAACACCTTAAAATAGTATCAAAGCTTATCATGTTAGAAACAAGAATCCAAGCATAAAACTTTATAAAATTTAATTAATGAAACACTTAACTTAAAATGCCATTATACCTTAAAAAAATTTTGCACTAAAATACTAAATCATGCAGCAGCTCATGCTGCTCATGCAACATGAGCTACATGCAAAATAAAAAGGAGGGAGTCTCGAAGAGGGGGTTAAAGGAGGTAAAATTTGTTATTTTCGGGTTAGGGTCTTTAGGCTAGAAAAGAAGGTCGATGGGGGAGGTTTCAAGGCAAGGGAATAGTACAGGAGTGAAGAGGGGGTGTAGGTGGTTGTCGGGGATGGGTTCATTGTGGCCAAGGGCGGCGGATGCGGCGGCGACGAAGATGGTTGCCGAGGTGGGTCATGGTGGAGAGGTTGAGAAGGAAGGAAAAGAGGAGGGAAAAATGAAGGGTTCGAGGACTTGTTTTGGCCAACCAATGTATGGGGATCGTAGAGGAGGTTGGAGGGTGTCGAATGGTGGGTTTGGTGGCGGCATAGGCAGCTGGACGGCGACGAACGGAGCGGTTGCAGGTGGATTGGCGATAAGGGAGAAAAGTGGGGAGAAAAAGAAGAGGTGGAGAAAGGAGGAGCTGTAGGGGCTCGAGGGCGGCTTGGGGGGTCTCGTGGTGGCGTAGGGCAGTAGCAGGTGGTGGAAGAAGGCGGCGTAGGGGATGGGTGCGGTGGTTGGAATGACGGTTGGCGGAGGCGTGGTGCAAAAACTAGGGAAGAATGGGAGGGAGGAGAAAGGAGAGAAGAGGCTCGGGGAAGGAGATGAGGGCTCAAAATTATGGGGAATGAAGGGCTGGTGAGGGTAAGAAAAAGAAGAGAGAGAAGAGAGGGGGCAGGTGGCTGGCCGACGAGAAGACGCAGGGTGGCAGGGAGGTGTCGCTTGGCAAGGGAAAGGGAGGGAGAAGAAGGAAAGGGAGATGGGCATGCGAGTTGTGGTCCAGGGGTTGGTTTGATTCGAATTAGGAAAGAAAATGACGGGGGAGAGAGAGGAAGAGAGAGCAGGTGCGGTGGCAGGTGGCTGTAGTTGCAGGGCGGCTCGGTGGTGGCAGGCATGGAGTCGAAATTTGTAGGTGGTCGGGCGTGGAAGAAGAGAGAAAGGAAGGGGGGTGCGAACGGCTGGACCGGCGCAGGAAAGAAAAAGGTAGGCTGGCTGGTCCAGGGGAAAAAAAAAGAAGGAACGTTTGAGCTGCGTCCCACGAGCCGTGCGGGAGAGGGAGGAAGGAAGGGAGAGATGGGCCGAGGCCCAATGCGCAGGGGAGAGGAGGAAGGGCTGGCCTGGCAGCCCGAAGGAGAGAAGAAAAAGGAAAAGAAAAGAAAGAAGGAAAAAGGAGAAAAAGGAGAGGGAAAGGAAAAGGAAAAAGAAAAGGACAATGAGAAAATGGGGGAGAGTAATTTAATTTAATTTAGAAAATAATTAAATGTAATACTTTTAATAAATAATTTAATTTAATATTATTTAATTTATTGGTTCGAAATTGATACTTTTAGTAAATATTAGTATGAAAAATTATTTAATCTAGAACACTGTGATAAAATAATAAAATATTTATTTTTAACTTATTAAATACTCCTATCCAAATTTGTACACTCAAAAATCCATAAAGTAGTTAAATTAAATAATCTTAAAAGCTAATTTACATACTTGGTGTCCTTCCCATATCTTATCATAATTATGTTTGATTTGTTGAGCATGGAATCCCCCACTATTATAGCCGGTGGACTGGAAACATGTAGGGTAGAATGCTCTTGGCCACCATTATTCGCCAGTGGATCAGTCTCCAGGGAACCCTTCTCCTGGCCACTATTATTCACTAGTGGACTAGTCTTTGCCCAGCTCAACAATCTTCCTCTTTAAATGGTTAGTATCTTATTCATATCTTATTCGATATATATTTCCACCCTTGACATGCATGTCACAATATGTCTACTATTATTCTTCCCAAGAGATCCCATCCCACATCTTGATACTTCTGCACCTCCTAACACACCCCAACATCCTTTCCTTCTTCCACTTACTCACATTGGAAGCCCAACTCTTAAGGTTATGTTTGGTATGGGGGTAAAGCAGGTGTAAAAAATACAAGGGAAATTATTTCCCTTCTCTTTTATGTTTGGTATGGGAAAAAGATATTTTGGGGTAAAATTCTACTGTTAGGTTAAGGAAAATTATATCCTAATTCGACTCTTGGGTAATTTTCTTCTCCCTTGCTACGTCTTCTGACTCCTCTCCCTCAGTGTGTCTTCTTTGAGTCACATGATCCTCAACACCAGCCATTGTCACTTGCCCCTGCTCATTGTCTGCCTTATGAAGCCTGCCTCTCGAAGCTACCTCTCCGGTGCTGCCTTCAACACACTGATCTGTAAGTTCTATTTGTGTATCTGTGTATTGATGTTTTACGTATAATTAGTTGTCTTTTAGATCTGACAAAGTATTCATTAGATTAGAGAAATCTGGTATGTTCCTTCTTCTTGTAAAATTTCTCAACATTTGTTTTTGGGTGCCGGGGGGGTTAGTGATTGATTGATTCTTTGCTATGTCTGATACATAGGAAATTTAAGGTTAATTGGAAGAACATAAATAGTTATAGTGTAGTATATGCTGAGGATAGTTAAGGAATTTACCTCGCGCATAAGATTAAGTCGTCCTTCATCTCTGATCTTTTTCCCATCACGTTCTGTCGCGTGAAAGAATTGGAAAACTAAAGTCATTGAAATTAGAGAAGGAAATTATTTTGGGATCAAAAGATGACAAATGCCAACATATTCTTGGTAGAGGAGGAACAAGTTATAAAATATTACTATCCATGAAGACTCCATTGTCATAGGAAATATAAGCTTTGCTGACATTCACATTGAAGTCTACAAGAACCTGAACAATATCGAGAAGGACCCCTTGTTTGTTTGCGCTGATAACCTGAAACATATTAAAATTTGAAAAATAATTAAGAACTATGATTTGATTATGTTTCTGGTCCTTTCATAGATGAATGTGTAAAGATCAACGATTTTTCGTATAGCAGAGATATACTTACCTTGATTATAGTCTCATATTCATCAACTTCATTTTCAATAGAAACCCTGTAGGCTCCACCAGCATTTCTGATTAGTTGGATTTGTATAATAAATGAGAACTAGATAAAACAAAGTCTGGAGTGAATGAAATCCAAGTCTTGCTTTGACTTCTAGCTGTTTGTTCCATATAGGCCTATGATAAATATAATATTTCATTGGTTTATGAAAAAAAATATATATATATATATATATATATATATATATATATATATATATATATATATATATATATATATATATATCCTTAGTTGTTTCTAGTTAAGTTCATGCTAAGCATATAAAATTTGGTAATATGCTGTTTAGTATGGATTAATTTATCATATAGTACATTACTTGGTTAGGACTCCTGAGTTAGTTTGGAGTTTTGTTAGCTGGGTTAATAAGGCCTCTTATTAATTACTGGTGTCTGGTGGTGGGTAGATTTTTTAATTTTTTTGTTAGATTAGGGAGAAGATCAGTGTAGTGTAGGGAAGGGAAAGTGGAGGGAAATTGGAGAAGAGGACTTGGTTGACGGAGGATCTAGTAGCGTTTATTGGTTTTGTATGAAAATAGTTTTTTCAAAGAAGGGAAAGCAGCAGCAAACCTTAGATCCGTGGCTTCTTATTTGATTTACCTGCTGCCCCTGTCTTCATTTATTTGTGGCATATATATATATATATTGATTACTCGTGTATGAACGTATTTTTATATTATAAACTATAAAAACAAGAGTTGAGTTAATTAAAAAATTGATATTGGAAAACAATGTGAAGTGGACCTCTTTTTTTTTTGTTTTTTGGTGGGTTAATTTGGGACTAGTGGCATGGTTACTTGGATTCATGTTATGGCACACAATGACAATCAGATCTTGCTTCAGATCTATGTTGTGGGTGTTTAAAATTCACATTTTTGGGGCATCATTACCTGAACTTCCTGATGACCGTTAAGCTTATTGCTTAAGTTTGTAGTGATTAGGTTTCCCTGATCAGCTATTTTCTAAATTGTCGTAATTCTAGCTAACTACCCATGACAAGTGGCATGCCAGTGGCCTGATGTATGAAGCTTAATGTATACTTGAATTTTGGTTTGTTGTTTAGGTGGGTTGGAATGCAGTTCTGTGTTACTAATAAGCAAACAATCTAGGAACTTGATTAATAGTGTCCTGATAATAGTTAATACAAGGGTTGGGGAGGCAAAAGCATAAAATGAAAACCTATGCAAAACAATAACACATTGTATATGCTTCTCAGCATGACAACAGATAGAGAACAATGAGTAAGGAATGTAGCTTTTATACAATCAAAACGCACAAATGTAACATAAATTGGGAACACTTGCTAATTAATGAAGAGTTTTCAGAATAAAACACACAATCCAGTGCATTTGAAGTTTCAGACCATGTTTCAAGCTGGGATCATGTACGGGAGATGCTTTTGCACAAAAGATGGCCGCTTGCCCGTGTTCTGTGCTAGAAAATGTAGTACAATGTCTTCTTTGATTGAAATTGACCATGGTTGTGTTCCTAAGATGCTAGACTCTTGCCCCTACTTGCTCTAAGTCTTTATCTCACACCAATTTTGATACATTTCATCATCTTTTGTAACTTTAAGAGAAGGCACAAGACAAAGCACTATCCAAGAACATAATACTATATTTATCCAAAAACACCTGAAAAATCCATTAAAGAATATACAATTCAAAGAGTGTAAATCATCAAATAATGCTCTTTTATCCATTTATCACCTTGTTGAAAATTTGGGTGAAAAGTTAGACCTCTTTTGTTACTCACAGGAAGTCATTATTTGAAAACATGAATTTCAGGATTGGGGAAAAAAGGGCTTTATAATCACCTAGGTGTTGATGCATTAAAGATAATGTTAGAAAACTGGTTTTGGAGCATGCCACAATCACTGAATCACTAGTGTGAGTAGTATTGTTATTTTCTCTAATTCTCTTTCTTGTTTCTTTATCATCCTAAGCAGTGCTCTTATGGTGGATAGTCATGAAACATTGTAAATAACTGGATTCATTTATTTATAGAATTATCTGACATTAAACTTGAGCTTGATGCTTTCATCCTTCACTTTTTGTTGAAGTAATAGAAAGTTCAAAACTAGAAATCTTTGACTTATTCAATTGTGTCATGAGTTTCTAGATTCTATAAGTGATAACTTGAATGGGATAACATAGAATGCTTATGGCTAGTGGCAATGATTGTTTCATGATATTCTACTGTTGTTCCATATATAGGAATCGAAGTGGGGAATGTAGCTTTTATACAATCAAAACGCACAAGTGCAACATAAATCGGACACACTTGTGAATTAATGAAGAGTTTTCAAAATAGAAACACACATGAAATACTTAGATAAAATAATAATAATAATACAAATTTTAGTGCCCCTGCTAGCTACAAGTGTACTGGGTCAATGATCATCCCTTGGCAATCAAGCTACTAATGTACGAATCGATAACAACAACATGTATGGGTATGGATATGGTTATATGGGTATTTTTCTTTTTCTCCCTTTCTTTATTCTATGATTGATTCATGCAACACGGAATATCCTAAATCCCATATAAAAAACCAATTTTTTTATTATTAAAAATATACTAATATGGATTTTTATTTATAAAGTAAAATTTTAGAAACATTATCATATATTTTTTAATAAATTAGAATTAAATTTGCATGAAAATATTTCATTTTATCTTCAATAATAAGGTTATTGTGAGATTCTCTCGATCATGAAGAAAGGATAATATGTAGTGCGTTACTAGTTTATGAAAATTGAGTTTCAAAGCATTATCATTTTTTTTAAACCTAGGGACAATCAAGAGATGGAAGACATAGGCATAAACCAAAAAGTCAGAGTATTAAAAGAAAATAAAATGTAGAAAAAAATGGATATAAGGCATAGTAATGATTCAAATTTTGTTTGGGTGGAAAAAATGTTTTGTAAGATCTAATCAATTCAATTATATATTTAATTGAATAAAATATTATATTAATTTGATGCTCTTTATTGCAGTTTGGTTATCTTTGCTTAACTTTTGGGCACTGGTACATTCATTCCGTGTGGCGCTTTTCTTCTTGATCACAAGTAAGTTTCCAGTGCCTATGGAAAAACTTTAGTGTCATTTTCCCCTTCCTCTTATATTTTTTCTTAAAATTTTAGTTAGTTTATGAATGATGCTTTAATTACCATAACTTGGATCATTCCATACATTGTGGTGATCTTTTTGGTAAACCAAATGTTATATGCAGCCATGGCTTATTTGCCATTGTCAAGGACGGAAAGGAATGTTGTGGTGGCATTTTGGTTTATTAGATTGAAGAATCAATACATGATATTATTATTATGTTATCTAGTTGATGTATTAGAATCTATCAAACAGCCCAAGAGGACTATACATTCAGCTCAAAGAACTCTTGAGTAAGAAATTAAGAATGTGGATGCATTTCTTAATTCTGATGTTAGTTATAGTGATCAACTTAGAATGGATAGGTATACATTCCGTGTGTTGTGTGGGTTACTTCAAAATGAAGGTGGTTTAAAAGAATCCAAAATTATGTCAATTGAGGAAAGGGTTGCAATCTTTTTAAACATACTAGCATATGATCAGAAGCATAGGATGATTCTAAGAAGATTGAACAGATCCACCAAAATAATAAGTAGAAATTTTCATCAAATGCTTAGAGCTGTCTTACGTTTGCATATCGTGTTGATGAAGACTCTAGAACCAGTGCCAAAAAATTCTACAAATGAAAGATTTAAATGGTTTAAGGTAGAATTCAACCCTACTTTATTAATATATATATTGGAATATGTAACTAGGTTTTCATATTGCTAATTAGTTATAATTTTGGTCCATCTTGAATCAATAAAACTGTCTAGGAGCATTTGATGGAACATTTATCAAGGTTAGAGTACCGGATATGGACAAGCCAAGATATTGAACAAGGAAGGGAGAGTTGGCAACTAATGTTCTAGCTACATGTTCCATCGACATGCAATTTACTTATGTCTTATCAGGGTGGGAAGGTTATGCCGCAGATGGTAGAATATTGAGAGATGCTATTCGTAGAACATATCCATTAAGAGTTCCTCATGGTAAGGAAATTAAACTTAGCGTTTATAATTTTTGGCATTTGAAAAGTTAACTCATTTTTTTCCTGCTTGTACATAGGATATTATTATTTGGTTGATGCGGGTTACACTAATGGTGATGTGTTCCTTGCTCCTTATAGGGGTCAATGCTATCATCTAAATGAGTGGAGGGATGGGTATCAACACAACTCTCCGCAGGAGTTCTTTAACATGAAACACTCAGCTGCTAGAAATGTTATTGAGAGATGCTTTAGATTGTTGAA
Organism: Tamarix chinensis; assembly: GCA_030549775.1. Taxonomy (NCBI): domain Eukaryota; kingdom Viridiplantae; phylum Streptophyta; class Magnoliopsida; order Caryophyllales; family Tamaricaceae; genus Tamarix; species Tamarix chinensis. The sequence goes on along the minus strand of CM060177.1, from coordinate 54,147,823 downwards.
AATGTGATGGACAGTTTTATGAAATTCAAGTTTTTACGATGTTAGCACACATATACATTATAACTGCATGTTGTCTTCTTCATAATCTCATTAGTAGAGAAATGAGGTGGGATCCGATGGAACAAGAGTTAGAGTTTGAAATAATGAGCGCTTTCATGGAAAATATAAATGAAGAAGATAATCTAATTAGTATTGTTGATACCTCAAATGCATGGACAACCTGGAGAGATGGTATTGCACGTGAGATGTTTGATAATTGGCGACTTCGAAGGGGTGTTGAGTAGGAAATGAATGAGATGATGATTATTCTATACACTTTTTTTTTGTAGTATTTAGACATTTGCTTCGATGTAGTATTTTAGGAATGTTAACTTATCATAGTTGTGTTGATCTCTTAGAGACTTTTTCGATAGTTTTAATTAATGAGATTACAATGATTGTATTGCTATATTTTAATTATTTATCAAAGTTTTAGATGATGGCTGTATTATATGGTTTATTGTTTGTATGTTTTTAATATCATGAACAATATATAACAGTGATCATCATGAGTTCAAACTTAATAACTACTGAAAAGGTCAGAGGAGGACTTGGAGACATGATGAGGATGAGAAGTTGATATAATTTTTGAAAGAAATGTGCCAAGATGGAAAGTGGAAGGCTGAGGACGGATTTAAATCTAGATATCTACTTCATTTGGGGAAGCTTTTTGCTGAAGCAATGCTTGATTCTGAGTTCAAATCCATGAATATTGATTCGAGATTGGGCTACTTGAAAAAAAATGCTTCAATGCATTACTTGAAATTAAGGAGAAAGGGAGTGGCTTTGGATAGAACGAGGAATAAAAGATGGTAATAGGTGATTGAAAACTATTTGATGAACGGGCTAAGTTAATTTCTTATTTCCTTTGTTAATTTTATATTCAAATTTTTCTTTATTTTTTTCTCTCATATTTGTATATCAATGTGTCTTTGTTTTTCTATTGTTGTATATGGATCATACAAATGTTAATTTCACTTCTCATTGTATTTATGTAGATATATCTTATGCTATTATTCTAATCATTGTAGAGTCATAGGGATGCAGCGGGGTTATATATGAAGTCATTTCCTTTGTTTGATAATCTTGAATATATTTTTGCTAAAGATAGGGTTGTTGGTGCTAATGCTGCTACTGTTGTTGATAGAGTTGAGATGGATGTGTCACATAACTCTATCCTAGAAGCCATTCAAGAAAATGCTCATATAGTACACGAATATGAAGAAGAATTTGATAATGTATCAACTCAAGCATCTGACACTAAGGGCAAGAGAAAGAGATCAAGTGCAACTGTTAGTAGTTCAAAAAAATCTAGAGTTAATAAGGAAGTGGAATGGGCATATAGTATCATAAGAGAAACTATGAAGTAAATATCTACCGATAACAAGGAGAAATTTAAGGAGTTGATGAGTATGTTGGATAGAAACCCGGGGTCTTACAAAGATGGGTTGTATGAAGAATTATTAGCAATCCATGGAATATCTAGAATGGAAGTAATGAAATTAATGAAAAAAAAAGAATGAAGATGTGTGTAATTTTTGTCAATTTAAGGATGAAGATGAGAAATATGAGCATTTTAGTATTTTGGAATATTTAAAATAATAATATTTTAATAAAATAATAAATAATTTCTTTTTTAGATTAATTTAGGATATTTTGAATGATTTTTTCCTTATTTCCACTTTAATTAGTAAAATAATCTTATTTTTTATAGTTATATTATTTATCATTTTCCTCTTGATTTTGCCTTAATTACTTCCTCTTATTTTCAATAAAATAATTCATTTAATTAATTTCCTTAATAACTCCTTATTTGGCCATAATTTCCTAAATTAGGGTTTTGGGGTATTTCAGCCACTCCCACTACACTTGGTCAAAGCATGCCAAGGGGGTTTATACTAGGATACCTCACCCACCACACCTTGAATATCTACACTCTAAGGGCAAGTTGGGATACCACACTCACCTAAGAAATGCAGAATACAAAGTGCTAGGTGACTTGTATTGGGATACCTCGCCCACTCGAACTGGACACAGATGCCATGTTGGCGTGCCATAGTATAAAGCTATACCTTAAAGATATGTGCATACCCTTACCAATTGTAATCCAGTAGATATAGGCACTGAATGAAAAATTTAACTAAGGGTAACCTACACAATAACTCCCAACAGCTGGAGAAAAAGGCTCAAATGAAATCTTAAACCATTAATTTATGTTACAAGTGATATCACAAATCACAAAAAATTCCTCACATAACCAAACACCCAACAAAGTCCTCACATAACCATTAATTTATGCTGACTATTCGATTGGTCTAGAGGAACTAGTTAATCAATTGTATGACAAGTTGATTAGTTTATTCCAAACAATCGATTGTTCATGTTTCAACCAGAGTAAAAATTTATCATTGTGTGAACCAGTCAATCGATTTATTCAAACTAGTCGATTGAGTTAACACTATATACGATTGGTCTTACAACACATATGAACACTAACCTATTATGGTGAGACTAGTCTATGTGCTCATTATACAAGTTGATTGGTTTGTCAAAATAGTCAATCAATTTGTAAACTAGTTGATCAGTTTGGTAAAATCAATAAGTTTATTGAAACAGAAAGGATATAGGTTTCTGCAAAAATAAAACCACTGGATTGGTTAGTCAAGCTAGTTAATCAATTTGTCAACTAGTCGATTGGTTTATCTAAACCAATTGATGTTTTTAAATAGGGACGAATTAGATTTCTACAAGGTTGAAATCCATATACTGGTTGGTCAAAATAGATGATAGGTTTGGGAAAACCATTCAATTGGTTTTAATCACTAGTCAATCCATCTGAGCTTTAACACAACTAGTGGCTTTGTTCAAACTAAACTAGTCTATCTATCAGTCAAATAACTAGTTGTCTGGTTCTGACTGGAAACAATCAATTTTCTGTGAAAATACTTTTAAAAGATTTATGAAATGAAATCAAGTCAATTTTCAACAAAGTGTTTTTAAAGAGTTTTGTTTGAAATATGAACTTTGCTAAACTTAACTCTATACAATATACCTAAGACTCATAAAATACTTGTCTTTAAGTCTTGGTTCCTTTCTATATATGTTGTTTTCTTAGATTTGCACACTTAAACAAACACATTAGTTCTAGTATCTATTTGTTATCATTAAAACAAGTATAACGACATGCTTATCCTTTGAGGTTAGTGATAACACAATACATCACAAGGCAATAAAGCCATCATTTGGGTGTATCCAAGTGCTAACACCAAACTTAAATAATTTCAAGTCTCAAATATCAATATAGTGATTCATATTACATTGGGTCAATTATAATTAAATCATAATTAAAATGTTATCAATAAATGGAAGTATCAACACTAAAGGCCCAAGAGAAACTCACAAATTATAATAAATCAGCTGGCTTCCAACTAGACGAGTTGATCTGTTGTTAAGACTAGTCAACTGGTTCAGTCATACTAGACCTAGACTAAAACAATACCAAAGAACCAATTGATTGGTTGACTTTACTGATTGATTGTTCATGGGAACCAGTTGACTAGCTTTGTCCAAACTGGTTGATGGGTATAAGTAGAGACCAACCCATTTTAGCTTGCAGAGAAGCCAATTGATGTTTTTGACCAAGTGAGCGATTGGTTATAGTAATTAGTCCACTAGTTTAGTCCCACTAGTGGATGGGTTTAAGCAGAGACCAAACTATTTTGGTGTGTAGAGACACCAGTCGATGTGTTTGATTAATGGATTGACAATTCATCAAAACCAGTTGGTTGGTTTACCAAATTAATCGATTAATCTCATGACCAATCAATCCAAAACTTAAAACTATTCAACTACTCGCAAAACCAGTTGATAGGTTTGAAGAACTGATTGACTAGTCTGGGTAAAACACTACCTAGAATTGCAAAACATACACCAAAATTTACCACATCTTACTATATTAGTTCTAGCATGATTCTATATCAAAACACACATAAAAATAAATTCCGCACATATAGAATGTCATGGATATATTGTAATATGCATATTTAAACAAACCATGCTCAAAGAAGCCATTTTATGGTCAAAACCAAAGAATTTCCAACAACTCTAATATAGGAATAATTACCACACGATCAGATCATGGAATACCATTAGCTCATACTCAGTACCAAACACATGGAACCCAAATATACCACTTAAACCTATTTATGTTAAAGATAAGAATGCCTTACCTTAAGGAAATTATTCTAGCATAAAAATCCTACCTACCTAATGGATTATCTAGCATAACTTCAATTACTAAGAGAATCAATGTAAAAACTACTAAAATCTTCTCCAAATTTCATTAAAAACCAAGAGAAATTAGAAGAAGGACACAAAACATCATCTTTTGTCTCAAAAATAGGGTGTTAAGGAAATAGATGAAGTCTTCAACCTTTCTCAACCTTAATTCTTCCTTGATCAAGGAAAGTAGGGGAGAAGTAAAGTCAAGATTAGAAGAAGAGAAAGAAACACAATGCTTGAACAAAGAAAGGAGAAAATTAGAGAAAGCCTTTATTTTCTTAATAGGGGGAAGAAGATAGGAAATGGTAGGATGCTCAATACTTAGGGAAATTTCCACAAGGAGAAAGGAGAAGTGAGTAAGAACATAAGTGGGGAATGAGAATGGATCATAAATGAGAAGTATAGAGGCAAGAATGGTGAACATTATCAGGAGAAAAGGGGATAAGACCAATGAGGTTGAGTGTGGGCAATCCAAGAAGTGAAGGATGACGTGATGGAGTGGTGCGGGGTTGAGTGCAGTAAGAAATGGGCACGGTAGTGGGTTAGCAAGTTGGGTGATTGTGCAGAAAGTCAATCTTGTGGCCCTAGCTACTTGAAGAGATATTGAGAGGTGAAGAAGAAGAAAAAGGTGAAGCTTACCTCAAACATGCCTTTTTGGAAAAATATTAACTAATTAAAATTATATAATGATCAAAATAATGTGAAAATAATCCCAGTGCACTAAAACATGCTTATTAGCATAATTGGACTCAAAATGGAAGTTTTCATAATCATTGGAGGGATATTCAAATTAAAATTAGAAATGGATATAAAATTACAGGACAATAAGATGATCTATTTGGATAAACCAGTTGATTAGTTTGTTGAGAAGAAGAATGTTAATTTCCCCAGTGCACCATTCGATTAGATTTGTAAACCAATCGATCGAGAAGCTTGAAATTCAAAATTTTGGTATAATTTCAAGTCTATTTAAAAACCAACTCATTTATTTTATATAAATATAATTTTAAATATAATTTGAAGGATTTTGGGATGAGGTATTACTACACTACCCCCCTAATAGAAACTTCGCCCCTGAAGATCACAAGAGAAACATATTATTATAAGCTCAAAACATGAGAAAGCCCTAGTCCATCAACAAAAGAATACAATAACTAAGGGTTAATACACAAGAAAAGGGTACTACCCCCTTAAAAAGGTGGTGTTACCTATGCAACACGCCTAAGAAAAAAAATATGGATACTTTATCTTGATCTTCTCCTCAGATTCCCAACTGCCCTCCTTTACCCCATGACATGACCACAAGACCTTCATGAGTGGAATGATCTTTGAATTTTTTTCCAAAACTGTAATACCCTGAAAATTTGCTTGATCTAATTTTGCATCATTAGCACCCTAATTTGATTCTAATCCTAATAAATCCTATATTATCCTTAACATATCCTTAATCCCAAAACTTTAACCAATTCTGGCTTCTTAACTTTGAGAAACCAAAATCAAACTCGCTAAAATTATTTTCCTTCCTTATTCTCCTTCTCCCGCCAACCTTAAGCTGCAACTCTTGAATCTTCCCACTTACCCCATCACCTCACCTCCTTTCTTCTTTTCTTCTTCTCCTTTTACATCCTTATCTCTATAGGCGTACCCCCTATCGCACACCCATGTCCCCCTTCCACTCTTCTTCTTCTTATGTAACACTTCTATCAACCATCACCACCCTCATCCTAAAGCTATTACCCTACCCTAACCATCCCCTGCAACCATCAACCTCACCCTGTAGCTACACAATCACCATCATCACCATTGCACGCCTACACCCTCCTCCTTGTTCTATTTCTTCTTCCCGAATCATACCACACACGTACACATGAACATATATATATATATCTCACACACTTTCTTTTTCTCTTTAGTTTTGCCTCACTCTGCTAAAATTTGTGCCAAAGAGCCATTATCGAGCTCCCTCTCCTTTCTTCCTTCTTCCTTCTCCCTTTCTTCTTCTTCTTCTTCTTCTTCTTCTTCTTCTTTCTTCTTCTTCTTCTTCTTCTTCTTCTTCTTCTTCTTCTTCTTCTTCTTCTTCTTCTTCTTCTTCTTCTTCTTCTTCTTCTTCTTCTTCTTCTTCTTCTTCTTCTTCTTCTTCTTCTTCTTCTTCTTCTTCTTCTTCTTCTTCTTCTTCTTCTTCTTCTTTTCTTCTTCTTCTTCTTCTTCTTCTTCTTCTTCTTCTTCTTCTTCTTCTTCTTCTTCTTCTTCTTTCTTCTTCTTCTTCTTCTTCTTCTCTTCTTCTTCTTCTTCTTCTTCTTTTCTTCTTCTTCTTCTTCTTCTCTTCTTCTTCTTCTTCTTCTTCTTCTTCTTCTTCTTCTTCTTCTTCTTCTTCTTCTTCTTCTTCTTCTTCTTCTTCTTCTTCTTTTCTTCTCTTCTTCTTCTTCTTCTTCTTCTTTTCTTCTTCTTCTTCTTCTTCTTCTTCTTCTTCTTCTTCTTCTTCTTCTTCCCTTCCTTTACCTTTTGGCTTTTGCACCACCATATTCCCCTAGCGAGCACCACCTTGGCCACCACTTGCCACCCTTTGGTCAGTAGACTGACCACCAAGGTTGCCCCAACCTTTCCCCTCACCGTTATCGGCCATTGCCGCCTCTTTTTCCTTCTTCTTCCTCTCGTGTGTAGTAGTATTATAGAGCGCATGGCCGGTGCACTACCTGTTGCATGGCCGTGCAATGCTTAAATTCCCTTCTACAAAACTATGCAATCCCTACACCGTTTGATTGTGTAAAAGTTTTCCCCCTCAGCTTGATTCTGCACGGCTGTGCAAATTTCACACTGCTTGGTCGTGCATCTTATTTTCTCTTGGCTAGAAGCTGCACCGCCTACTACACAACCATGCAACCTCATTCCTTTAGCTTTGCATCCCTATTTTCACCCCAAAACTCAACCAAAGACCACCAAAATTTAACCATAGCTCCACCACACATTCCTCTACATATCTACACAGCCCAATCTCCCATTTGGCTATGGTTATACGTACTCTTACCCTCTTTACCTTGATTTTTCCCTTTCAGTTTAACTCTTCAAGCCTAACCATAATTTTATTATTTTCAAAGGTGGTTTTCCAGTAGCTTCTGAGGAGAACGTCTAGGATTTGTGTGCTTAGAGCCCGGTGTCCTAGTTGGTAAGGATATTATTCGATGCTTAGGAATTTTGATGATGTTTTCTTGTATGGCTAAATTTTTCTTTCATGATATTGTCATTGTATTATGCCTCATATGTTGATATTAATAATTTGTGTAGATATGAATGTTATGCCGAAGGAAAATAAGAGCTGCTAAGAGATATCTTTATGTTATGATTTGTGATAATAATATCATATTTGTGAGAATGCATCTTATAGCATGAAATATGGGTTTAGTGATGTTAATATCATACTTGTATAAATATATCTATGGTTGAATGATGATAATTGAAATACCCCAAAAACCCTAACTTAGGAATTATGGCAAAATAGTGGTTTATTAAGAAAATAAATTACTTCATTAAATAAAGAGGAAATTAATTGAGGAAGATAAGGAGAAAATAATAAATAAATTATTTAGAAAATTTTGGACATTTTTCTAATTAAAATGAAAGTGGAGGAAAATTTTCCAAAATAGCCAAAATTAATCTAAAAACATAATTAAATTATTATTTCAATAACTTTTAAATACTCAAGAATATATATATATATATATAAATGTATAATAACCCAAAAATACCCCAATTTCCCCATAAGTTATTTTATTTATTTTCCCATTCTATTTCTTTTCTTATTTTCCCTTTTCTTTCTTTTTCTCCCTCCTCCTCTTTTTTTCCTTCTTCCCCCCCGGCTGGGCCAGCCCACCGGCCCAGATCCTTCTCTTCTCCCCCGTCTCGCATACTAGGCCGCCCAACCTCTTCCCCTACCTTTTTCCCTTCCTGCGGCCCCGCGCCATTCGACGCCTCCCCGTGCATCCAAACGTAGTGTTTTGGCCCTCCTTCCGCTGAGACGGTGCGTTCTGATTTCTGAAGATAGCCGTTGCCAAACGGGAAACGAGACACAACGCTCTGTCCCCCATACCGTTGAAACGCCGCGTTTCATTTTAAAACTTTATAAACGCTGCCGAACCGGCTGGTTCCCCCATTCTTTTTATTTTTCCCCTAGACCGCCGATCCTCCTCCTTTCCCCTTCCTTCTTCTTCCCCGCGCAGCCACCGACCTGCATCCCTACGCACGCCGGCCACCTCTGCACCGCCGGCTGTCCTTCCCTGCCCCTCTCCCTGTCGTTTTCTTTCTCTTTTCGACCCTGACCAAGCCCATCTCTCCACATGCCCATCTATTTCCCTTTTCCTCTCCCCTTCCCCGACCTAACCTGCCATGGCAGGACCTGCACCGCCTGCCACCGGCCGGCCACCTACGCACCTGCCCCGCTCGTCCCTTTCTTCCCTTGTCATTTTCCCCTCCAATTGCCTATAAATACCCCCCATTGGCAGCCATAATCAGCTCCCTCCTTCGATTTTGCCCCGAAACCTTGCCTCTTCGCCGCCTCAAAAAGACGGGATTTCTGCCGTCATCGGTGACCGCCGCCGCTGCCGCTGCCCACCGTTATCATCCATGTAACTCCCTCGACAAAACCAAGCCACCACCACCCTCCACCTTGCCCTGCACGTACCGCCCTAGCCGTGTAAAGTTCCTATCCTGAAATCACCACCTCCAGCCTTCGTCGCCCTTACGCCGCCTTCCACCGCCAGCCCAACCGCCACCAGAGCCTGCTCCACCCTCCAAAATGTCCAGCAGACCTCCCTCTACCTTCCCATACCTCCATCTTCCCCTGCCTCCCTCTCCTCCTTCCTCCCCCATCTTCCACCTCTCTCCACCACCCTCGGTTGCCGCGCCAACCACCGCGCGCCGCCACCTCTCTCACGCCACCACCCTTATTCCACTCCCGTCTCCCTACTGTCTCCTCCCCCACATCAAACTCTCCCTTTTCTCCTCCCATCTAACCACCACCTCCATCTTTTCCTCTCTTCTCCTCCTCCATCTCCGCCGCCGCCGCCGCTGCGTGCCGCAGCCGAACCACCACCGTCCTCAGGTGGTCTTCCACACACCTGAACCCTAACACCTTTCTTTATGCCACCTATAGTAATTTTTAATTAATATTAGTATTATTATACTTATCATCATCATCATCATTATTATTATTATTATTATTATTATTATTATCATTATCATTATTAATTAATACCATTTTTATTATTATCCTTAATGTTATCATACTATCACCCCTTCCAACCCTAACCCCTATTATACTTAACTTAGAGTTAATGTCATTATCTTTATTATTAACATTATTATTATTATTTTTGTTATTATTATTATTACTATTATTCTCATTACTATTATTATTGTCATTATTAATTTCTCTATCATAAATGTGTTATTTTCTTACAAGGCCATCATCCCTCCAAAACCCTAGCTTTCATCATACTTAATCATTAGTGTTGGTATTATTATTATTATTACTATCATTATGGTTATTACCACTATTAGTGTTATTACTACTTAATCCAACCTTATGTGGGTATTGTACTTATATTAATATTGTTTTGCTATACCTAACACCTTTATCATTATTGTCATTACTATTATTACTATTACCATTATTCTATTTCTATTAAGGTGACAAAATATGGGATCCCTTATACTATTTATTTAAAATATGACTTTTATCATTACTACCTCTAGGAGTGTTTTAACTTGTTGATATTACAACCATTGTATTAGTATTTTAACACTAACACCATTATTAGACTTAATCTTAAAAACGCTAGGGTTCTATTACTTGAAACATAAGTGTCACTATTAGTAGTCTTATTATTATTATTATTATTATTATTATTATTATTATTATTATTATTATTATTATTATTATTACTATTATTATTATCACTATTTTACTATGACTAGCGAACACTAATATTATAAGAATGAAACTAACGGGTCTAATAATATAAGTGTAACGATAAGTATTAAAAATAAAGATATATCGATTAGTGATACTTAGCATAATAATTTTAGAGTAAAAACCCTAGTTTTGTATAACACCGCTATTAAGGATAAGAACCCTAATCTTAAACTAGAATAAGGGTTGATAGTATTTATAAGGGAAACTAATACTTAGCATTTTTTCCCTTTTCATAGGTGACCCCGATCCGAGTCCTAAGGAGCTAGAGGAGTGTGCTCCAAGCCCGGTGTCTACCTAGGTAAGGACGAAGCTATGGCCTTGTGCTATGTGTGATGTGTTGATGGATGATGAGTATGCCATGTTAATGTGTATTATGCATGTGTTATGAATAACCTGTTTTGTGTAGCGCAGCGTGGATAATGAGGTATGATGTGTGTGCCTTATACCATACGAGAATGACATGTTCCATGTTTGATGTTTGATGATGTGACATGATATGGCCCTCTAGGACATGCATGCTAGGGTTTTGGGTAGCATGAAATGATAATAAAAGAACAATGGGAAAGTGGATGTTTGGGAAGTTTGCATGGGGGGACTAGATCTTGCATGGGCATGATCCTTACGTGGGAAAAGTTGATTTGGGTTGTAAGTAAGAGTTTTGGAGAGCCTTAGAGTGATTGGAGACTTGGTATGAAAAATAGTACGTGAGTTGGTGCATAAGAGACCTCATTAGGGTTTTGCGAGTAAGTGGGTGTTGGGGAGTCTGCAGGGAGTATTTAAATTCTGCATGGGGATGAATCTTGCGCGAGGAAAGTTGATTTAGGAAGTAAATAAGATAATGTAAAGTTATGGGTCCATTGGAGACTTGGGTGCAAAATTTTACGTGGGCTGATGTAAGGGTGTCTAAGGGACCCAATTAGGGTTTTGGGAGAAAAGGAGGAATTTAAAGGGTACAAGGGTAAAGATGATCAAGGAAGGATGGAGTATGGGTTGAGAGTGAGAACTCACTTATATAAAGGATGAGTATGGGTTTTCTAAATGAGAGAAGAGATTTTGGGGTGAAAGAGGGAGGTTACTTATTGAGGAAGTAAAGTACTAGAGTTTGGCGCGGCCAACTAGGGTTGGCGTGGTCAACTAGGGTTTTAGGTGGCCAACTAGGGCTTTGTCGATCACGCATGAACTTGGGAGATAAAGTAATACATTTGGGGAATTTCCTAATAAAAATGAGGTGCGAGATAGAGAACAAAGTAACGTTTGGGTGAGTAAGAAAGAGTGGGCCACATAGGTCCGATTAGGGTCTCCGAGGAGGAACCCTAGAGGGATGAGGACATGCGGAGTCAATATCATGTGTGTTGGGATGGCCTACATTCTTGGAGATTGTGCCTTACTATATGCCACTATGCCTAAGTCTACGAGGGATGGATGTCGGGTGTGAGAAGAGCCACGAGTCTCAAAATATGGGACAGTCCCTCTGGAGGGGAAAGAAGTAGAGTATTAACCGCATGCATGTCAAGGGTGTGATGTGATTCAATAAGACATGGATAAGACATTAATTACGTAAAGCGAAAGACTGTTGAGCTAGACCCAGTCCGGTCCACCAGTTAGAATAGTGGTCAGAGGCGTTCTGCCCTGAGTGTTTATTTCCGGTCCACCGGCTATAATAGTGGTCAGAGGCGTTCTGCCCTGAGTGTTTATTCCGGTCCACCGGCTATAATATTTGGGGATTCGAGCTCGACACACCCAAACGAATAAGTTAATCCACAGGAAAGATACTAAGTACTTACAGTGAAACACCATGTGAGTCGGAGCCAGTCTGGTCCACTGGTTAGAATAGTGGCCAGAGGCGTTCCGCCCTAGGTGTTGATTCCGGTCCACCGGCTATAATAGTGGTCAGAGGCGTGTTGCCCTGAGTGTTTATTCCAGTCCACCGGCTATAATAGTGGGGCTCCCTCACTCACATGGACTAATGAAGAATGCTTTGAATGATTATGAATGAAGTAATCCATGGGAAAATACTAAGTACTTACAGCGAAACACCATGTAAGTCGGGGCCAGTCCGGTCCACCGGTAAGAATAGTGGTCAGAGGTGTTCTGCCCTATGTGTTTATTTCCGATCCACCGGCTGTAATAGTGGTCAGAGGCGTTCTGCCTTGAGTGTTGATTTCCAGTCCACCGGCTATAATAGTGGGGCTCCCGTACTTACATGGATTATTAAAGAATATGTGTGAAATGGATATATTATTAACGAGGATAAAGAATAAGTCACCGGATAGTACTCAGAACTTATCTTGTGTGTTATCGTATGTTACTTATATGATTGTGCTATGTGGGCTATATGGTATGATTGTATGCTTAGCCTTAGCGCACCTGCGCCCTTACTCAGTATTGGACCCGTACTGATACTACCTTGGTTGAATGGGTCTTGTGATGGTCCACTGATGATGGGGAGAAGACCTCCGATGCAGGTTTTGATATGTTACTAATTTGGGGTTGAAGGCTTGGCTGAGTGAGTAGGCAATCCGGATATTGGTCCCTTGGGATCTGTTTTATTTAGCTATATTTTGTACTACGCTTCTTGTTTTGAAACCGTACTCTTAAGTTGTAATCTTAACAATATTTTAACTATTGTTGACTCGTATTTTCGTGAGTGATCTATGTTAACTATGGACCCATGTTTTGATGACTCTTACTTAGCAATTGCTTAGTTTAGCCTTAGCACTTAGTATCGTAACGGTAGGAGTGAACCGGTCTGGTACTCAGTGTGGCGGTAATACCCCCAAGTTATGGTTTTAATTCTTTCACTTCCGCTAAACCTTTTGATTTAAACGAAATTTTTCAGTAGTAAATTTGGGGGTGTTACAATAATATCACACTTGTGAAAATATATCTTAAGGTATGAAATATGGGTTGAATGATGAGAATGTCATATTTGTAAAAGTAAAACTTAAGGTATGAAATCTGGGTTCAATAATGATATTGATGTGGATCAAGGTGGAGAAGAAATGCATGATCTAATCTACTTTGATTGTGTCGATCAATACTCGAAGTTGAAGGAAATAAGGGTGGTTTAATGCAGATTATACTCGATGTGTGTGCATATGTGTCTCTGGCTACTTTGAATGATACAAATCATTCAAAGGCTCGAATGAAGAAGGATAACCCTGGGTTTTCCTTGATCAAAAGAGACTTAAAAGAGAGGATAAACGCAGGCCTAGCTGTGTAAATTCAGTGTTAAAAAATTTCTATATTCCATTCATCTAGTATGCATGTACAAGATATATATATACAAAGAGTATCCGGTGGCCAACATAGCTTAAACCAGCCAAATATTCTCCTTAATTCAAGCTAAATTTACCTTACTTGAATTAAGCCTATATAATACCTAAAATTACTCATAATATCATCATCTAAATGATATTAATGACTAACATTACAAAGCCACACAATTAACTATGGTACATATATGAAACTACACCAAAACCCTAACTTACATAAAATACACTTAGGGTTTACAACAAGTTTAATATAAATAATGATAGTCAACACCATATCTTGTTGTAGTGTCATCCCATGTATCCCATAGCCTTGTATGCTTTGAATGCTTGTACACTTTAAGTCTTATTTGGCGTGTTAACATTTTCTCCTTGCAAATATGTAATATACCTGCAAGAATATCTTGAATCATTTTCAATACCAAGCATAGACATATTATCAAGAATATTTAATATGATTGGCTCTAATATTAAGAAAGCTAATTCTTCCTTACCTTGAGAATCAATAGGAATATGAGAATCAATAGATGCTCATACATAAGATAACATCATATTTATGAAATTATATCATAAGGAAAGAAATATAGGTTGAATAAGTTGTGGTAAATGGGCTTAAGGCCTCGCATGAGGTATGATGATTAATGGGGACTTGGGGAAATAATACAAATGGAAGGCATACTATTTTATAAAATAAAGGTGTTAATTGTGCTTAAAAGGTAACTTGGTCATTATGGGATATTAAGGAATTTTGGTAATTTATGTTAGGAGACTTAAATTATGATAATAATAACTTGAGTAATTCACGGGAATATTATCATTATTTGGGATTCATAAATGTTTAATAGTAAATTTGGGGCAAGCTATCTTGGGATGTTAATATTATTATTCCATCTTCATGGTTTAGAGGTTATCTATTGGAATTAGAAATGATGAAAATTTTATGTGAAGTTTTATGATAATTTTATGGGATTTAGAATTGGATACTTTAATGATTAATATATATATATATATATATATATATATATTACCCAGAATGATGAAAATCCCTGGTGCCAATACAGACCTCCCTAAGGCTTGTTTTTACCTCTCTACTAAAACCTTAGAGGTCCTCCTCCTCGTTACTATATCTTGCCTCTAGAACCCTATGACTTTAGCTTCCTCTTACCCAGAATGGAAGCCTATTCCTGAACCAAAGTAGTGACGATACATGCCCTCTCATACAATGTGGCAAAGTCATGAAAAACCACATCACCCATCATCCTCTGGATACTAAAGTGGAGTCCTTACTCAATCTAGTAAACCACACTTGGCATACTAGTTGGGATCCTCGTTGCAAACATTAATAAGTCTATAAAATAGGTGTGGTACTACCTCGTCGTCATGATCCATTGAGTCAACCCATCCCTCTTAAGACTCCTAGGGTAGAACTTGCACAAATCCTTGTCTTGAAATCATCCCAAGACATTTATGGTTCATCATGTGCATGAAAACATACCCGCAAAGTGTTGGCAACTCCATGCAAGAAAAAGGATGAAATGCCCGCCTTTCTAGTAGGTGGGCAATCAAATGCCTCGAACGTCCTATCCAAATCTTAAATCCATCAATCCAAGATAATCGGTTCCTCATCTCTAGTGTAGATTAGAGGGTGATGTCTCGTAACCCTCTGAAGCTAATCTTCTCTAATACCCTCCTATGGGTGACATAGAGGTGGTGGCAACGACTGATGCGGACATTAGAAAAACTCAACGAATGCCTCAAAGGTATCTTCCAAACAACCAACATGACCATTGAGTTCCATGATGACTAACTAGCTGCAAGAAAAAAGACATGGTAGAACTGAGCCTTCCTAGCTTACTAACACATAATTCACAATTTAAAGCTACCTATGTTACCCGTCCTTGATTCCCCACAAGTTAATTCAAGTTTCCAAAAATAAAATGGGTTTTCTAAGATGTGAAATAGACTATTAAAATCATACAAGGGATCGTTGAAAACTGAATTTTGAAAACCAAAACAACGTAATCGAGAACCAAAAGCTCTACTACTAACTTATAACACCCCGAGTTTTATTATTAAAAACTTTTATTTTACAGTGGAAGTAAATAAGTAAAATATTGGGAGTTACCATTGTAATTAACATAAGTCTAGTTTATTTAACCATCCTTACATCAATCACAAGGCTAAAACATTTATAGTAACGCAAGGACATTAGAAATGGAAGAAACATCTATAATATAATAGTGAGTTTGGAGCTTAACTTCAAGTTATAATACTCAAATTATAAAAGAAGGGAATATTATGGATCAAGAGTCAAAAAAGGTATATGGTTAAATACATCTATTAGATAACATTACTCTTCACCAAACCCCTAATATAGATGAAGTCACTCATCTCCACATAAGGCATCATAGGTAGCATAATAATCAAGTAGATATTTCGATACCTGCACAGAAGAATATGGATCTCCTGCTCGTGGGAATGACAACACCCATAAAACGGGTGGTCAGTACCTTATGTACTGAGCAAGGGAAATAATACTATCAAAATAAGGATATAATTAGCACATGCTTTCTCAACAGAGAAATGTATACAAGAAGATAAATGAAACGTCTCATACAACATATAATGATCCAGATTTTCTTATTAAGTATAATCCATTTTCATTCTTTTATATATATGTTGAGTATATAAAACCCACTATTCTTAAACAGGTTGAATAGTCTGAAGCACCTTTTCAAGGACAGCACACTTGAGCCACTATTATCATTTGGTTGAACAAACATGAAAATATCACTTTCTCCCCTATAGATTGGGACATAAAAATAAAAACAACACCTTGGTTTGACTCACGTATTCTTCCACTTTAAATCATTAGTGTCTTTCCTATAATATATTTTCATCTCACAATGAGTAGGGGCCCTATTATTCTTCATTTGATGGACCACACTGAAGTACCTTTTCGGGACAAAAAACTCCCCAGCCACTATTCTTTTTCGTGGAAAGAAAATTAAAAACATCACTTTCTCAGGAAAAAACGTGCTTGAGCCCCTATTCTCCCCAGTGAAATGAGAATATATATATATATATAGATCCCCTTAGCCCTAATTATATGCTTTTTCACTTTAAGTGATTTGTATCCTATTCATGATAAATTATTAGGCATTGAACACATTGAGGCAGATAGACACCAAGCACAATTGAAGTCCTTAAGTCTTTCCAAACCCTAAATACACACCCTTTAGCATTCATTCTCCCATATTGATTATTCCACACAACTTAGATTATATCATCTTCAATCTTTTCATTATTATCATACCCAAAATGCACAGCCTAACACCCACATTGTACACATAAGTTAATAATCTCGTCCAAGGTACTATTTATAGAATTACTGAAAAACCTTAAATTCATAAGTTTTCATAATTCCTCCTATAAAATTTACATGATGACAAAGAAAATGAACAACCTCATAAGGCCAATCATTAGCAACATAATTAGAATATGAATAACCTCTACAATTTACCCATGGAATGATAACATTATCTTTATAAGTTATTATACCATAGTCGAACATTATTTTATTGACTGACCCCAAATAAACAATAATACTTCCAAGCATTTCTCATGATATTAATATCATATTTTAATCCTTCTAGCACATAAAATATAGAAATTTTCTTATTATCCTTTAATGACCAAAATACCCTTAAGGACAAAAAATAACCTTTATTTTATAAATTCTTTTACCTTCCACACACACTATTTTCCAAATCTTCCAATCATCATCATTCCTCATAAAAATACTTAGGTCCTTATTAAATCTCATTTAGCCCATATATCATGCCATAAGATATTTTTCTCGCAATAATGTCATTAACATATATTTTTCATGCAATTATGTCATTAACACAAAAATATCACATCCGTACCTCTTACCCATTATCACTTTCTTCCAACATAATATTTATATTATCACAACAAATCACCAATACCATATGTTAAATTTTAAAGCATCGATATTATGAAAAACACACATAACCATACAAGCAAATAATACAAAAACCCTAAATATTGAATAGTATCCATGGAAACTACCACTCTTGGCTCTAAGCTGTTAAATCCTAGACTTCCTCCTCCAATGCTACTAAAATACCACCTATGAAAAATAAAAAAAATCTATGGTTAGGCTCGAAGAGTTTAATCAAAGGAGAAATTAAGGTAAAGAGTGTAGAAATGGAATTAACCATAGTTAAAAAGAAGCTTGAGATGTGTATACATGTAGTAGAATGATGGTGGAGTGATGGTAAAAATTTAGTGGTGTTTGGAAAAGGTTTGGAGGGGAAAGAGGGGTGCATGAACAAAAATTAGGGGGCTGCACTATTGTGTCGTAGGCGATGCCCACCTATTCCAAAAGGAAGGATTGTGTATGGTCAAGTAGTGCAAAGTGGCGTGGTCATGCTCAATCACTGGGCAAAAAAGTCACAAGTTGAACAAATGTGTACGGACATGCATTTTAGCGATGCGTGGGCATGAGAGGTGCAAGAGTAGGCTGTGTTAGGTTGCACGGATGTGCATTTTGAAATTTTAGTGCTGCACAACCATTCTCGAGGCTTTTCGGAGGTTGTGCAATCCTTAAAAACACAACAGGTGAGGAGACAAAGAAGGAAAAAGAAGTGGTTATTGGCGGCGATGGCCAACAATAGTGGTGGGGAAGGTTGGGGGTGACCTTGGTGGTTGGTCCACTAGTGAAAGGGTGCCATATGGTGGTGCACGGTGGTTTTGGTTATGCAATGGGTGGTTCACAAGCAAAAATAAGGGATGACATAGGAGGAAGAAGGAGAAGAAAAGAGAAAGAAGAATGGAGAAGGAAGAGGGGGCTCGGGTAGTGGCTTTTCAATATAAAAAATGGTAGAGTGGAGGCCAAACAAAGAGGAAGAAGGGAGAGTGTGGTGTGTGTGCCATCTATATGAATTGGAGAAGGAAGAAACGAGAGGGAAAGATGAGGGATAGGCATGAGGGATGTTAGAGTTGTATATGGGAATAGATAGTTAAGTGTTGGAAAAAATGGGAGATGATGGGGATGGTTGTGTGTATAGGTTAAGTAAGGAGGAGGAGGAGGAGGAGGAGGAGGAGAAGAAGAAGAAGAAGAAGAAGAAGAAGAAGAAGAAGAAGAAGAAGAAGAAGAAGAAGAAGAAGAAGAAGAAGAAGAAGAAGAAGAAGAAGAAGAAGAAGAAGAGTGGTAGGGTGGTGCAAATCAATAGGGATAAGAAAATAAAAATGAGAAGAAGAAAAAGTAGAAAGGAAGCAAGGAGATGAGTGATATATAGCTATAGAAAGGTGATGGGTAGTGATGCATGTGGGGGAGGTTGCAAGTTGCAACAAATTCAATTGTTGGGGATTAGGTTGATGGGAGAAAGAGAAGAAGGAAAGGAAAAGGAGAAAGAGAAAAGAGTGGGGAATTAATTTAGGTGATTTTAGATTAGAAAAAATAGCTAAGATTATTGGAAATATTAGTAGGTTTTGTTTTTGGCTTACAAAATATAGTTCATCCTAGTCAAGGTTTTAGATTCGGTTAAAGTTTCACGATTAAGAAATTGGGTTAAGGCTAAAAAAAGATTTTATTAAGATTAGAATCAAATTAGGGAATTAATAATGTTGGATTAAGCTAAGAAAATTGTTAGGGTATTATAATTTTTATGAATTTTTTTATTGCTACACCATTATGAGATATGCAGAGTAAGTTTACTAGACATTTAGATGAATTTGAACAATAATTAGACTATGCATAAGATTTGTTGATGTATGAGTTTTTTATAGATCAAGGCTTAAAAGAATTTTAGAGAAGAATGCCAAATAAAATTCCACTTGTGTGAATGTGGTTATGTCTTGTAGGTAAAAATAAAAAAAAAGTTACTTCTAAATATTTATTCAATAATATGTATAATATTTATATAAAATAATATGTCAGTTATGGGTTTTGAGCATTTATCACTCTATAAGCCTTCCTCTGATATGGAGTTATGGTTTCAAATTAAAAAAAATGTAAGAAGGCAAATATATTTAAATAATCAATAAAGGTGTTGCAGAAGAGGAATAATTTTTAGCAGAAGGTAAGTTTTGTCATATATCAATGTATTACATTTGCAATAATTTTCATAAAATCCTATATGTTGTTATGCCATATTTGTAAACAATTGTTCTAATATGGAAGATAATGGATGATTAGTATTTCATAATGTAATACCTTTTTATCATGTTTCTTGGGTAGACTTTGTGTTCCAAAATGATGGAAATGTCGATTAGGAATTGTAGTCTTTGAAGATACTTTCTATTTTGCTATTGATCTACACCATGATCAACTCACTAAATGGAAATCACCAAGTTTTCGCTAGAGAAAAATTCCTCATCTCTGAAGACAATTCACACTTGAAGAGGAAGGAAGGGTGATTCAAAAATTCTCTCTTTGATTCTTATTAATTGCTAACTCAATTTTAAATGTACACGACAACATTACTTATATCTATATATATATATGCACATACAAGCCTAGTTTACCCTTTAATAACCAAGCTAACTAACCATTCTAATTAATAAAGACTAACTAGCGCATGCTTATATTATACATATAATGGCTATAATTACAAGTTGCAAACATTACAAAGTATACATATTATAATAAATCTACACAAAACCCTAGTCATGTAATATATTGAATAATCATATTTAACCAAGCTAAGTGTCTCGTAGCTTTATCTTCTATGTAACTTTATGACCCTTGTAATGCCATTGCCTTATAACCTAGATATTTTTGATGGATTATTCTTGCTAACATATGTAATACCCGCATGAATTACATAACAAATTAAACAATTGGTACTATATCAAGTATGTTAACTCTTCATCTTCAATATTAGAAGAGTGATATTGAGATGCTCCTGCGTCATGTTTAATTAGTGACAACTGAACAAGAGATGAGCAACCTAATTGTGAATGAAGTTTATGCACCAAAAATATCTTTATGCTCATCATCATCATTGGAATGATATATTCTTAGATACAATACTTTATATTCACTAGCTAATCTTTTTTCTATGCATAATTCCTTGCACTAATAAAATTTTGATTATGTTCATTGTATTCATTGTTGTACATTAAATTTCCTAACTTGAAGTTGATGTACAAAGAACTAGAAATATAATATAATTTGTTAAAACAAGAGCATGGTGTATACTTAAAACAAGAGGAGGGGGCACTAAAATTCCTATGCCCACTCCCAATTAATGAAGATCTTTGTGGATATGAAAGCTTCACAAACATTAGAGAAAAATGTTAATGATGATAAATTTAAAAAAATCTTCTTTTAATGTGGTAATATATTGTATGAATTGTATGTTTATTCTTACAATATGTAGGCACAAATAGCATGCAATATTGATAATTTTGAAGAGAAGGAATTGATTTTATTGAGCACCATTGAATCTCAAATATTATCTTCTTTGTCAAAGGTATAAACATTAATAAATTTATAATTTAGCAAAAATGATAAAATTAGTCAGACAAAAATTTTCATATAATTTTTTATATCATTTTTTATAAGGGACATTAGATGATGGTTGTTGTTGATCGTAATGATAAATTCTATTAGTGGCTTAATTCATAAGAGTACTATAAAAAGCTTTTTCTTCCAACCCATATAAAAAATGAATAAACTATTAGAAGTGTTTCTTTAATGTAGGATAAGCAAATCACATTAAAAAAACATATATTCAAGTAATTACCTCTGTTTATAAAAGCTCAAAGACCTACGAGGATTTCTATAAAAACATTTTGTTCCCAGCCATCTGTGAAAAGAATACTCCATTAGAAGAATTTCTTTAATGTAGAATAATCTAGTCACATGAAAAAAATCATATTAAATTAATTACCTCTACATTAATAATGACCGACTATATCAATGCTCAAAATAATTAGAACTCACATAGGAATTATATCACATAACCAAATATATATAGTGAAAATTATTTAAAAAACACAATATATCAATAAAACATATATCATGTGATATATAAAAATATACACCTATTGTAGCACTAAGCAACAAATAATCTCTTTAGCTGCACTACATGAAGTAGGGCATAAACCAAAATATAGAAGGCCTATAACACTGAGCTCAAATATAACTTTAGGATCCATATATATCTTTTATATACTATAGAAATAGTAGGGAAATCCAATGACGTTGTTTAGTAGGAAATAAAAGCTTCCGTATCACTATAAGGATATGCCTTAGTATGGAGTTGTGTATGTAAGTTGTTAACGTCATATAAAACTTGCTAAATTTGGAAACTGAGCCAACCTAGATCCAATGATATTCCTTTGATGTGTGCATTCGTTACCTCTATACCAAAAAAACAATTATGCATAACTATCTGTGACCAATAGTCTCTATTCCAACCATTGATAGGCAACCCTACATCCTTCATTTTTATCATCACCTCCCCTAATATCATATGAAAATTATGGGTTTATGGACTCCACCTTTATATGAGTGCTATGATGAGGGTCCCATCTTATTTTATGTATCACAGAAGCATCACACTTATAAAAATAGAAATTAGTAAATATTTAAAAACCCTTAGATTTAATATCCAAAGCTCTCTATAGTAACATCTACATTTTAACATTTCATCTAAACCCTACAATACATTATTAAAATAAATTGTATATTAGGGTTTACATAACCAAAAATTGTAAGAAATGAAAGGAAAAAGGTGCACAACTAGATGAAAAAGAACCTGCTGACGCTAAATGTTGGAGAATTAATGTCTATGTCCTTATACCAATATTGGTGGATCTTTGGGCCCCATAGAAATACCATGAGAGGGATCCATGAACCAATATGACACATGCAATATATAAGATATAAAAATAATGTGCGTAAATCTATATGCATATATAAAATGAGTAAATTATGTTAATAAAATGCATATAATATTGAAATACCAGATATGGTTGGATAAATAACATCATTTAATATAATACATTTGTATTACATAACTTAAATTATCTAACTACTTACAGTATAAAATATATAATATACAATATAATAAATAAACAATCTATTAAAGGTTAAGACATTGTATACTAGGTTTTATGAGGCACTAAGAGTATGCTCATCTCCTCTTCTATTAGCATCATATCATTAGTTATTATACACATTTTTTGCCATAAGATGTGAATCTTTATACACTCTTTCCTTGCTCCTTATACATTTCATTAGTCCTTCTACATCTTCCATGTTTATCTTTTTCCTTTAATCAAGACGTGGTTGTTATCATAGTATATGATACCTTGTCCTAAAATCCTTTAAAATGTGTTTAAAGTTATCTTGATATAAGTTAACTTAATTTTTTTTAGAAATGGTATGAAATTTTAATAAAATTATGATTTTTTGGCATACCAATCAACTAATTTGCCTTGATGAAGCACTTGACTAGTTTTCTCAAACTAATCGACATGTTATGCTATGATTTTAAATTATTTTCTAATTTTGATTTGAATCTCTTTCTAATGTATATGAAAAATTCAAATTAGATTTTTTTTTGCGTTTATGAGCACATTTTGGTGATTTAGGATTATTTTTACATTATTAATACCATTCTATTATTTTATTTAGTTAAATTTCCACAAAAAGTTATTTTTGAGGCATACCTGACCTTCTTTCTTCTCCCTCACTTTCCTCTCTCTCTTCTAGTAGCTAAGCTACTTAATTGACTTCTTGAACATCTTTCTTAACTTACTAACCTTTTGAAATTATTCCCTTCCTGACCATGCTCATCCTCCCTCACACAATCATGTCTTCTCTTACACCATGGTTGCTCACACTCATCTATAAAAGTCTTCTGTCTCCTTCTCTCATAGATCTTAACTAACTCTATCTTCTATACCCTCTATTCTTGATTTAATTTTGCTTCTTTTCTGTTGTTCTTTCTCTCTTCTTCATTTCCTTGGGTGAAATTTGCTAAGTGTTGGGAATTCTCCATTTTTTCTTCCTTTGTCCTATCTATTGAGAAAAATAGCGGTTTGCTCTTATTTTATTCCCTCCTTGGTCGAGTTATTATCCCTATTTTCTTCTTCTAATCTTGAATTTATTTCTCCCTTATTTCTCTTAAGCAAGGAAGGATTAAGGTTAGATAAAGGTTGAAAATTTTAGCTTCATTTTCCTTAGAATTACGTTTCTAGTAAAAGGTTGATTTATGTTTTGTTCTCCTTCTTCTCTTTCTTCTTCTTAATCTTCTCCTTCTTAAGATTATATTTAGTTTTAATGGTTTTCATTTTGATTCTCTTAGGAATCATGGTCTTGCAAGATAGCCATAATGTTAGGAGTATTATGCTAGAAGAACCACTTCTATGTAAGGCATTCTTATCCCTGATATGAATGAGGTTTTCATTTGCTTATTGTGATCCATGTTCTTGGTGTGTTTTTGTGTTGGGTATGGGATAATTGTATACTATAATTTGAACATATGGTAGAAATTTTCTTGTAATTTAATTATTGCTAGTTTGTTTGATTTTATGCATGATTTGGTAATTTAAGTAAGATTTCATTTAAATTCCTACATTACTATGTATCCATGGGATGCTATGTGTGCATCATTTCTCTTTATGTGTTTTATGACATAGCAGCATGCTCGGATTAATATGATAAAGTTGAGTGAATTTTGGTGTGCATATCGCATGTATAAGTGGTGTTTTACATAGACCAATCAATTGGTTCATTGAACCAAATAATTTGTTGTTTGAATAGTCACATGGTTAGGGAATTTTTATTGGCTAGTTGTGAGATCAATTAATTGGTTAAATGAACTAAGTGACTACTGCCTAAAATCAGTCAATCAATTTGTTAAATCCATTGACTAATGACTCTAAGACCAAAGTCATATAGTCTTTACTCAGAACCATCAACTTATTAGAACCCATCGATTGGTTTCCTATAAATAGTTGATTGCTGAGACAAACCAATCGACTAGTGTCATTTTTGGTTCAAGTCTTGTACAACTAGACAAGTCGACTAGTGTTAGGGGCCAATCAATTTGTTGGACTGTATTTTTCCTGGTTTATTGTTAATTATTGGGTTTATTTAGGCCTTTTATGTTAGTACCTCCATGTAATTACAACATTTAGATTATGAATATAACCATGTTACCATAGAATTTATAATAATTATAATGATGATATTTAGGACTTGAATTGGTTTAAGTTTTGTGTCATCTCTTAACACCACTTGGTGGCGTTTATGTCTTATGGTATTTTTTTTTTCTCTCACCTAGTACCCTTCCCCTACTACAATGTTCTAACATGTATGCAAGGGTAGGAAAATATTATGGCAAATCATTAGGGTGTCGATTCTCGTATAGAGGGTTTGCCATGATTAATGGAGTTTCATCTCCTTTCCCTCAGTACCCTTCTCATTCTATGAGATCATGACTTGTAAATGGGGATATGAAGAATAATATGGTAACATTTAATTGTGTTGGTGCTCATATAGAAGATATCCCATGATTGGGGGAGTTTTATATGCACTCACTCAATACCTTTCCCATATTACAAGGTTATGACTTGTATGTATTAATACGGCAGACAATCATGGTGTTAGTACTTGTATAGAGGGTATACAATGATTGGTGGATTTTCATCTCCTCTTACTTAGTACCTTTCCCATACTATGAGTTTGTGACATGTATGTGAGGTTAGGAATAATATTGTGGCAAACTGTCATGGTGCTAGTGCTTGTATATAGGGTAAGCCATTATTGGTGGAGTTTCATCTCCTTTCACTCAATACATTTCCTATCCTATTAGCACATATGCAGGACTACTAATAATACTCAAGTTGACCATCTTGGCATAGGTGCTCATGTAGAGGGTACACCATGATGGAAAGGTTTATGCCACGTGTGTCATGTCATTGCCTAAACACCTAACTAGGAGGTTCAAATTAACTCATATGCGTTTGATGTGATTACCTAAAAACCCAACTAAGATGTTTGGATCTTGTTGTATGTATTTTGTGTCAATTCCTAAACACCCATATTAGCATCACTACTTAGTGTTGAAGGGTATGCGCATAATTGCATTTAGTGTCATTGGCTAAACACCTATATTGAGATCAGTGCTCCAAAAGTGGAAGGTATTCCCATGTTTACAATTTTTTTCATTACCTAAATACCCATATTGGAATCGGTGCTCCACTATGGAGGTTGATCCTATGATAGGGAACTTCCTAACCTTGTGTTAGAGCCATAACTTTTATTGATGGTGGAAAACTTGGTGTGGTTATATGAATTATCTTAATAAATAGAAATTATATGATCACTAAAGGAAGATTTATAATATGGTTTATATTTTGTGGTTGTGATGCATTTATCATATTACTAATCTTCCTTACTCTCCATGCAAGCATGACTTATTGTATTACTGCCAAGGGCCTTAGTGTTAATTTATATTAGTATGCTTATCACAATGATACTATATGAATTCAATGTGTTGCATGAGCCTTACCACGTTTAAGGTAATTTTCTTTATAAGTATTTCATTATATGGATATTACACTTGTGTGGTCATTGTAATGATCTAGCTTCTAGTTTTGGAACTAGAGGACATTTTGCAAGTGTATGATTCTCAACTAGAGTATATTGAGGATGATGATGTGGGTTAGTAGCTGACCATTACTTGAGGTTGGAAATTTATATTATGTGCTTAAGAGTTAGGCTAACTACCTAGAGGTGTTCTTCCCAATGTATTGGGTAGTTTTTTTTTCTTTAGCTTATTTAAATTCATGGCTTTGATTTCTTATATTTGGATATGTAAACACCCATACAACTTCCTGTCTATATTAATTTTCTTAACTTCATTATCAATAATATTGTAGTAATATTATTATGACCATGCATCTTTTCACTCATGGTGCCAATTTGCATTGCATTAGGAATAGGTTAGGTGATGATTATATCTCTCTCATGGTCATGCTTCTCCATTTCCTTAAAAAAAAATTGGTTCAAAGAAAAGGGGTGTTACACAGTAGGCCCATCATAAGATTTTCAATATCCTTCATCATTGATAAGATGGAATATTTATGCACAATTCTTTAACTAGTTTTGAGTTTTATATCATGTACTAATAAATTGTGTGTCATCAAATCTATGATAGATACAACATTCCAATAAATGGGAGCTTGGAATCTTGTTTAATTAGCATTTTTAGTAAGAACGCATATTTTCTTAGCTATTGAAAACTTGTTTATATCCTCATTTGCTATAAGCTATATTTAGAACATGATGAGTAGTTTCAAAATTAAAGTACTATTGCTCAATATGATTCATCACAACCTAATGGTTGTTAAATTTCTACAAATTTCTAGTATGTACTTGTTAAATTTCTAGGGCAAAACATTTGTCATCACTAATGTTCTTATTCAATTGATCTCTTTTTGTGACAAACCAATTTTTTACCCTATAGAAGGTCGTCTATGTAAGGATGGTAATGGGAAAATACCTTGTTTCTTTCAAAACACTATGTATAATACCCCTAAAATTTGGAATACAAAATTTTCATTTAAGAGGAACCATAAAATAAGCATAATTGGGTGTTACCATTATACTCATTATAAGTTTGGCTTAGCATGCCATCCATACATTGAATATAAGATAAAACTCTCAACCAATTAAATAAAATAAATAAAAGAAGATAGGTTTTATAAAATAAAGCCAAAGGATTGCATAATAACTCTAAGTATAAAAGATTAAGTACATAAAGTGATACATTGGGGCCTAAGAGTCCTAAGAGGTATTAGGGCCCAAAGTGTTAACCAAATAACCTAACTCTAAGATCCATGTTTGAAAGATATAATCATAACTCTTCCCCAGTAAATGCACCAAAGAAACATATTAATCTAGAGGGTCCTTAAAGACATGCACAAACTCAACTAGGTCATTTGCATTTGGGAATAAGAAGTACCCATCAAAAGGATTATCGATATGCTACATACTAAGTAAGGTAATAATACAGTCATAAAAAGGTCATAGAAAGTCACAAAGTATAAAAATAAGAGATAAACACATATACATATTAACATAAAAGGGTACTAGCCTATTTATTGATTCTAGGTCTTACAATAATAGCATGATCAATATCCTATGATATCTCTAGGGTAGTTACCCCTAGAGAGAAACCTATCATGATCTATAACTTACCCCAAGTAACTTGCCAATGAACCATGTGAATATGGGTGCTTCCTTCTTACCTGATTGTTGTTAAATTTGACAATATGTCTCGTGTATGACTCGTTGTTCCTTCTATACATCTCTATGTAATATTATTGTGGGATGTTGCTCATATTAGACATAGTGCTCAGCAGGATTGCATTTTTAATGCTAACATCACCAGGAGCACTAGGGCCTAAATCTCTAAGTGCATGACAAGTCATATCAAAGAAGCTTGTTTCCTACGACAATCAACAAGCATTTCATCGTGTTGTTTGAGGCACACTTGGGAAAACCAACTTAGAAGTAGTGAAGGTCTATTGACAAAGAATGGTGGTGGATGTTGTTTGGAAAAGTATTTGAGCCATTGAAATGAGTTATTAGAGGATGTGTGATGAGATGATATTAGGCATGCTTGTATAAGTCGCTACAATGGGGTCGAACATGTCGCAACAAGTTATGGGGATGTCAGATGTTTGTTTGGTGCTTTATTAACATTAGGTGAGCAATGAAGGTCTATTAATGGGACAATGCCTGAGGCAGAGAGAGCAATGTTAGCATTACTCTAAGGTGTAAATGAGGGCATTTTTTGATTTTGGGTGGGGAAGAATGTCACCATCCATGACATGCCCTAGACATCTTATGAATGAACCATGCAAATATAGGTGCTCCCTTATTTCCTGATGGCTGCTAATGTTGACATTATATCTCAAGTATGACCTGATATTCCTACTATACATCTCTATGTGTTATTATTGTGGGATGTTGTGCACATTTGGCATGGTGCTCAGTAGGATTTCGTGTTCAATGCTGGCCTCACCAAAGGTGCTAGGGCCAGAATCTCTAAGCACATGACAAACCATTCCCAAACTTAAGGTATTCCAAGTATTAGTATATTATAGAGTGATGATATATTTCTCACATAGCACATAAATTCCTATTCTATACTTAACCTCTATCCTTTATTTATTAATTTTTATATAGACCCTAAGGTCATTATTCTATGTTAAAGTCAAAGAAAATACTATTATCAACCTATGAAAAGTCTATAACTATTCAGTGTTTAATTATTTACAATAGGTGTATTTCGTCAAAAATGATCAAAATGCCCTCAAAACCCTAATTTTACTATTTTTATCCTAATCTTGTACTAAACATTATTATTATAAGCATTTGTCATAAAAAGGCTAAAAGATAATGATTTACAATATTTTAGTGCATTGTTAATTTCTTTTGATTTAGCGATTAACTATATTTTCTACTTCTCATGTTTTTAGTGAGTCATATCCACAAATCCTAATCATGAATTTCTAACATGACATATATTCCAAGCAACACCTACATACATATTTATATGATGATACAACATTTAATAGGTAATATACATTATGATACATGCAAATGTCGATTATCATATTCTAACCCTAATCATGTGTGCATCCTTTTATGCATTTTACATAAACCCTATCTACCATATGAAGAAAATTATAGTATATTTATCATGGCATTTACACCATAGTTTTAAGAAAATAAAATCCCTAAAAAAACCCTAGACATGTATATGTTAATCATTTAACACAATACATGTGCATATATCTGCTATTAAATAACACACTGAATACATGCTTATTATTTAATATTATAATTTCATGTTTCACATGTATTTGTAACACTTTCATACATAATTTAAACCTTCAGAGTATAACACATACTTATATCCTTTCAAAACTCATGCATAAATCATTTCCTAAATACATATTGACTTTTACGTGTCGCCACATGATTTCTCATCTCAGTAGAATTGTACAGTTACCTCTTATCCAAGTAAAAAGAATAAAATAGGATCTATCCTACTAGTCTCCACTAAATTTGTTCAAAACCAAGGATGAAGGAAGCTAGGAACAATGGCATAAAGTCATGTAAAAAAGGAGGAAGGGCATTGGCATATGTTACCATTACAAGTGGGTCAGTAATAGTTGTTATAGAAACCAAGCCATGATTAGCCAAAGATTTCAAATCTAACCCATACACGTAGGAGATGGAAGTAGGAGAAGATGGGGTACGGGGTAGGTGATGATGCATGGCAAGGAATGTCTCATGTAGGAGAAGAAGAAGAAGAAAGAAAGAAAAAGAGAGGGTTGGCAGATGAAAGAAAAAGAAAAGAAAAGAAAAAGTGGGAAGGAGAAAAGGAGAAATAAATTGTGTAGGTTTGGAATTAGATTTAGGTTGAAATAATTTTCGTTATGATATTAACTAGGATTAAGTGTAATAGCCCAATTTATATCCCAAATTTTACCCTAATTAATTTATTTCTAATTTTTCACAATAATACACATAATATTAATGATTTTAATATAAAACTTCCTCAATTAATTATTAGAACTAACTACACATAATTAGTAATTAATAGTTAAAGTTTCTAAAAATAAGGTATTAAATTACTACCCCCTTAAAAAGGTACTTCCTCTCGAAGTTTACATCCCACCACATATATTAGGCACATAAGGCCCACACAACACATAGAGGTCACTACCCTTAAACACTATGATAATAAATCTCAAGAAAAATCCAAAATTTAACATCTAAAGTTAATCAACCTAGGTAGTTAAAGTAATAATGGTTAAAATATTGAGAGGAGGGTTTTCTAAAGCCGTATTTTATATGATCAACTTTTAAGGTGTATTTCCCCAAAGGATGGATCTCTACGGGCATTCTCAATGTTAGATTCCTAACCTATACCACTTCCCTACGATGGTGGGTGATATCTTATAGCATTACCCTTATTGTCTCTACTTTATGAGCTTCCTAGTAGATGTTGGGCCCTCTACACTAGCTATGGGGTTCTTTGTGCTAGCTAATTCTGATAGTTGACTAGCCCTAATAGATGCACCTACATCCTCTAAAATCCATCTTGGGGTGCTAGGAAGTACTCATAATTCTTATGATTAAGCTTAACATAATTATAGCACTGAACTAGTTGACCGTAATAATTTCTTCCTTGGTGGTTGTATCTGCATCCCTTATAGTGGTAGTCCTAATCTAACCATGGCCTCCTCCACCATGGAAGCAACTTAACTACCCTAGTGTTGACCAGTATAACATATTATCTAAGGTTGATTCCTATGATCACTATTTGGAACCTCTAGCTTCTCTTTATTCCCCAAGGTCTCACTAACCCTAATTTTAATAGCTTTTGCGACCTTAATCACCTTCCCAAATCTGTCAAAGATGGTGGGGAAGGAATAACTTAATAGATACTTCTTGATGCAAGCATTCAAGCCCTTCTCAAAATGGTGCATCTTCACCTCCTCATTTTCCCCAATATTGGGTGCAAAATAAATCAAACCTATGAACTCTAGTTAGTGCTACGTAATAGTGGAGGAACCCTAGAAAATTGAGTCCTATCTAGACACTTTTTGAACAAAAATGAGCTCTCATCTTCTGTATCAAGTTCTCTCAAGTCTTAATGGGTGCACTTGGAAATTACTGATTGTGCCACCACTCATCGGCATGACCATTGAAGAATTATGTAGTTACATTCACCCTCTTCTTAAGTGGGCACTTTGAAACTTAAAATATCTTCTCAAACTATCAAATCTAAAGCACTAGAGCCACCGGGTCCTCAATACCCATAATGGTTGGTAGTGTGTGTGATTGTGTGCTTTGCAATCGATCCTCTTATGGAGATAATGTAAGAATGTGGATAGGTATTTGAAATGGTGGTAGAGGCTGTGGATGATTTAAGTCCTTTTGGACCATAGTAATGAGAAGCTTGACCATACGAGCAAGTCTCTCATTCTGAGTCATATTTCTCTAGGATGGGGGCCAAAGAAAGGTTTAACACACACTTTAAGACAACCAAATTGTAAATACAACTTAGTAAGATCACCTAGAGAACTATCAAACAACTACTCACATTGAGGACGATGGGTAATCATTTTGAAATCTAATGCCAAACCTAAACCTATACCATACTTCCTCAAAAAACCAAATTAGGTTTTAAAACATGTAAGAATGGAATTTCTCAAAGAGAGAGAGAGAGAGGATTCCACAACCAAAAGATCTTATACCAATTTGTAACACCCCCAAATTTACAAATTAAATTTTTTATTTTACGAGAGCATTAATTACAAAAATAATGGTGATCTACCACACCAATATAATTCTTTCATTCTCCACCATCCATATATTGAGTGCTAAGGTTGAAGCATTACTTGAATTAAAATTTGCCACATAAGAAACAAATAGTAATATCATAACAAATTAACATTTTCCTAACAAATACAAAAGGATCAAGTAATTTATCTATAATATTGTTCACATGCATCAGCGAATCTTAGAGAATTAAATACCATTAGCAATGTATGTCTACGTATCCTACTGAGAGGAAAATAAGACTACATTAATTTCATAGTTAACATAAAATTTTAACTTTTGAATAATGATAAATTTTAGATTATCACCAAAAATACAACTTATCAAATAAGCTTTATTTTTCATTTACCTTGCATATCTAAATTTTTGAAAAGCTCTATGAATAATAGGAATATGATACACTAAATAATTGTTATAAAATGGAAAAATTCCTAGGCTATTACAGACCAGTAATTATGTCATTATTGTGGATAAAAATAGGCAAAGATTGAGGGAGAATTAAGGTAATATAAGAAGCTCTACCTTCTCCCAAATGAGATTACTAAGGAGATCATATTTGCAATGAGTGAATATTCTTCATCTTTCAATAAAAAATGAGGTAAATTCCCTCAGCCTGTAGACACACACACACACATCCCCATTCATATTTATTCTCATCTTCTTCACACTTTGCAACTACCATTCTATAGTTTCCCTTTGTTCTTGCTTTACATCTTGAAACCTTCATCCCTTTTTTCCATCATGTGTTAGGATATTATCCACACGAATATCATTTTTATTTATATATATCATCATAAATCCTCCTATAGTTGGTGTAGGTGGAGGGGTGCAACATTACGAGCTATCAAACGAGAAATACACATTTTGAGTTTATATCTCTGTCACTCCAACTACTAATTTTTATGACCATCCTGATAAATCCCCTAATCTAATGAGGGATCTTTTCCTAAAAAATCTTAACAATTCTAAATATTATTCTATTTAAAAATCTTCACCTACATCTACAACACAATCCGCTTCCATTATACATTTTTCATTCTCAATGATCCTGTCGGCCACTAACCCCTTGGCCCTTTTGTTATTTTCTCCATCTTTCTTAACAATCATTATGGCTTAATATTCCTCAAGCTACCCTACCACTTTCTTTCCACACAATATTACTAATCCTCAACTCAAGCATTTTTACTCTGCATAAGAATATCATCTAGGTAGACTTGAAATAATCTTCTATGAAAATGACAAAGTACTTCATTCATTAATCTCATGAAAGAGCTAGGTGCATTACACAAAATCAAAATAATGAACATCCATTTATAGATACCATATTTAGTTTTAAGGGCCATTTTTCATTCATCACCTTCTTTGATGCTCATTTAATGTTAGACACTACATATGTATATTTTAGAGAACATTTATGCTCCACTTAGTTCATCAAGAATGTCATTAAAATTAGTTAAATGGAAATGATATTTTATTATTTTGTTGTAATAGCTCTTGAATTTATGCACATATGTTTTATTCCATCCTTTTTTAGGACAAGTAAGAAAAGAATACAATAAGGAATCATACTTTCTATAACATACCCTTTATCCACTAGCTCTTGTATGTTATTTCAAATTTATTTTATTCCTTCAAATTAATTCTATATGATAGTTTTTTAGAAAAGGAATTCTAGGGATTCAATTAATAGCATTTTCAATAGCTCTTTTATGTGGTAATTTAGATGGAAGATCATTTGGGAGCACATTGTCAAATTCATCAAGCATTCTAGCAAGCTTAGGTTTATCATTTCTAATCCCCCCTATTTGGGTTTCATTCACTACTAGAGCATATCATATACCTTCTTCTTTAATACAAGTAATCATAACATTTACATATAAGAACAAGTAAGTTTTAGAAGGTGGATCACTCATACTAATATAATTACATTTATAAGTTTAAGTTTATGCTTGGCTTTTCCACTATGAACATAATTCTTATTATTAGCTACAACATTATGAATAAAATTTCTATCATATTGACATGGTTTATCTAGTAAAACACCACATGAATCCATAGTTAAAATATCACATAGAACAACATCACGGTGATTACCAATTGAAATGAGATGTGGGCTTCTTTGGTTACCTTGACTCCTTTGTCCTTGCTTAGATATTGAATAGAATAAGTTTAGGGATTATTCATGGTAGATAATCCAAACTCCTTGATTACTCTTTTTCTATCTACATATTTTTATGAGCCACTATCAATGATGATTCAACAATCACTTTCTCTAATTCTTTCTCTTTTTATTAATATTTTATCTCATTGTGTTGCTTGCTCTTTTTGTTAAACTTGAAGTATGAGTTGTTACATTAACAACAATCTAGAGATTCATTAGCATCAATCACATATTATTCATTTTGTTTGGCCAAGATTGCTTCTTCTTCTTCTTCTTACTTATTTTAAGTGTCCCTATTTTGGATTTTAGATAATCTTAGAGCTCTTTGATTAGGGAATTCCCTTACATAATGTCCAAATCTTATACATTTGAAATATTCCCTATTAGGGATATCTGTCACTTTATTCTTTCATTTTTCTTCATGTATAAGACCTTAAATATTCTCTACATTATTATTACTTGAATTGGATCCATAATTTGAATTAAAAGCATATGAGAAGTCTTTGTCATTGTATGAGCATTCGACTTATACGCTTTGGTAAACTTTATTTAATTTCCACAATGTAAAGATAACTTAATTAAGCCCCAAGAGAATCATATGCATACATATCAACATTTTCATGGATCATGTTATTATGACAACGTAAAAATCTATCACATCTTTTTCCTTTTTTTTCTTATATATAACGTACTAGCACTAGTCTTTTAAATTCCCTAGTGTACTCTTCTAGAGTAATAAGTCCTTGCCTAAGAGTATTCAACTTAACATATATATCTTGCTTACACTGTATAGGAACATATTTCTTTCTTAGGTGCATATTAAGCTTTTCATTTGACTTAATTTCATATTTTTCTTATCTTTCACCTTTTTTTTAGATTATCATAAAAAACCCTAGAAAACATTTTCAATTTTAGAGTAACAAGTTTAAATTTTCTTTCATCATCATACTATATCAATTTAAATATTACTTCTATCTCATGTAACTACTCAAAGAATAATTCAACATTAAAGTAGCCATAAAATTTTGGAAGGACTAAATTTATATCTTTATCTTCATTTAGATGATGCCATGGTTGGAAATTTCCTTGTTATCATAAGTTGTGAGATCTATTTGAACCCACTTTATATGTGTGTTATTCATAATCCATCCTTGTATTGACATGATGGCCTTTGGATTGAAGCACTCTTCTCACCATTTATTTTGACACAACCTTTGACTACCTTAATATTGTTGCTCATATGTTGTAAACTAGCCACTCATGTTTCTTATCCTTGAAAGTGACTTTTGATGGATGGGAGATGCTAGAGCTAATAGTTAGTTGTGTTGATGATAGTGGGGAGTTTCTAGAGAGACTTAAATGTGGCCTTTATGGAAAATTCTTCTCCCATTTTAGATTTGTCATATATACACAAGGTACTAATACACTGGAAATATTAACTAATTTCTTTTAGTTGGTTTCTCAATTCATAATGGTATCTTGATAAGGGATGATAGGTAGGATTAGGTAATATTAGAGGATAAAGTTGAATGGTGAATGATGGGTATCTTTGAGAGCTTAAATAAATAATGATGATAATGGTTTGAAAGTAATCAAAGTTGAAACACTAGATGATGTGAGATAGAATATAGTTTGAATGTAGGTGTATAATAAACAAAGATTTGAGGAATATGATCATGGGATTGAAATGGAGGAATATAGATTGGTTTGAATAAGGAAGGTTATATTTATTTTTGTCTAGGCAATAAGGGAGGAGTATGTGTTCTTGTAAAGGCTAATAGAAGGTTGACTCATGGAAGTAAGATTGCAAGTTATGCACATGGCTACATGCATGGTTTTTTGAGTTGGGCATAGTTGTTCTAACAAGGTTATGACTAGGTTGTACATGCTATGGAGGGTCTTGCAAAATGGAGCATGGTTATGCACTTAGTTTTGCATGATGTTCTAAATGACTTGATAATGGATGATCAGCTTGAAAAGGTAAGAAAATTCAATGGAATAAATAGCCATCCCATCTTTGATATTAAAATTTTTGTTTTTTAAGATAAAAAGCAATAGGAGTGGATCATTTCATTATTCTTCATTAGAGAAAATAAGGTTGTGTAATTGGAGTTGCTTTAGCTTTGATGGAAATGCTAGTGAAAAAGTGAATCCACAACCATGATTCTTCCAAAAATGATCTCAAGTTTGAAGGTTCTCTACGAACACACTCAAAGAAGATTTCTACATAGTACTAGTCTAAGAAATTCCTATGAAGAAGGAAAAATCTCACAATAATAATAAAATATTACTTATTTATTTTGTATTCAACTCAAATAATCTTATCATGTACAATCTTATTATGAGTATTTATAGACTCATCACATAGCTTATTATAACTAATCCTAACCCATCAAACAACTCTGTAGATGTCATAGAACCTAATTTTACTATTTTGTACAAAACTAACCATTTGCGGTTAATTAGTTCAAACCACATAGTTAATTCCAACTAATTAATCATATCAACCCAAGCTACTAAATTGGTTAGTTTTGAGTTATAAACACCTAAACAATGTAAGTTATTTCCCTAATTAAATGGAATTATATATAAAATTACAAAAATTAAAATAACTAATACATATGCATCAAATAACAACTACAAACCCTAAATTACCCATGATAGCCTAGAGTTTGAAATAAGTGCTATGAAAATGGTGTTTTGCATCTTCTTGTTTCCTTTTCCTCTATATATATTTTATACCTTGAATTTTTGAGAATGTTTTGTACATTGAATTATCTTGATTGTCTTTACATCGTTTGTATCTTTCTCTTAAAAATATGTTACATTCATGAAAGAATGACTAAAAGTGAAATGATTAGCAATAGTAGAAATATCATCATAAACATCTAGAATGATCTATTCCATTATTACATATGCCAATTTATCATTATCAGGAAGATCATGAGATACTATTATATCATCTAGTTTATTCCATAATCCATAAATGTCTTTTTATGTCAAAGGTACTTCCAAACCAATCTCAAAGAGACAATGAATATAAAATAAGGCATTATCCAAAGTAATATGTACAAATATAGATGCACAAAAGGAAACACAATTGAAGAGTATCCCACAATTGTCGGTGACCAAGAATATCCTAAAGTCCACTTCTATTCATCCTAAACCTTTTTCCCTTCCACTAACTTTTGGCCCCAAGACCAATGCTCCTAAATCTCAACTTAATCATACTGAGGGAAAAGGGAAGGGACTTTCCTTGGAGGCTCTTATCATTGAGGATGATTTTGAAAGTGTTGAAGATGCAGCATAAAAGCTAATGCAAGAGAAAGTGGGAGCTCCTTCTAACCTTATCAACCTACCCTCTCTATTGGAAAATCCTAGCACTAGCATAAGGGATCCCTTAAAAGCTCCCTCTATCCCAACAGGTGGCAATAGCTCTAGCAACATAATCAATCTATTATTAGGTTCAGATTTGGAAATATTGAAAATTTTTCTTGAAAGGAAAAAAATTTTGGAGAGTAATTCCAAAGTATCCCTTGATAATAGGGAAGTTACCTTGTACACATCTAACAAATATTACTTCTTTAATGGTCATTTGGATGACTATGTTGGCATTGAAATTACTGATGCACAAATACTAAGAAGGGATTAGGAGATTTTTGACAACCTTCTAATGAGAAATATCTTAGTTGTTGACCTACGTCTTACCTTTTGGGAACAACTTCTCATTTTCATACATATTATCTTTTAATGTAATAATTTCAATAACTCTTTAGATATTATTTTACATCCACTTAATGATGCGCTATTGTATGCACAAAAAATTTAATAAATAAATCCTAATTTCTAAATACGTAGTAGATGACAAGAAGGAGTCAAACCCACAAGGAAAGGTATATAATCAATATCTCTGTAATTGATGTTAAAATCCCAGTTATGCAATAAAATTTACTTTTATCACTAAGTTTTATACTATGGATAAATAATAGAGCGCTTTACTCACTAATTAAAGAATAAGTATAGGAAGGTATTGATTATGGAATTAGGATATTAAATAATCATGGAGAAAAGAATGTTTCTAAATGATCTAACGTTGACTTATAGAAACTCATAATCATTCATCTCTTTGCTTTCTCTAAATTCTAATAAATTGAATAAGCTCTTAATTTACCACCTAACCGATTTATGACTTAGGTTAAGAACAATAGATTCAATTAATGGAAACATTACGAATGGAAAGGAGTCAACTACGACCATAATCACATAAATATGGATCATGTAATCGTATGAATTAATAGAAAAGATTAATAATTAACCTTTTGCTAATTTGGAAATGTTAATTAACAATGATGTATTAATTATGTTATCTTAGCATTGATTAAGATCTAAACTAAATAGGTGATCAATCTAATTAGTTTAAGTTTTTAACCTATGATGTGAGATCATTTAATTTTGTATATTAATTTAATTAAATTTCATTAAGAACCATAAATTTAAATTACGTTGTCATATGTGAAACCCAAATTCCATCATCAAATCCTCCTACCCTCTACTATCTATGCTACTATCTTTATAATTGCAATTACATACAATTAAATGCAGTAATCTATAATTAACATCGATGATTACGAATAAATTAATAATGAAGCACTAAAAGTAAGAGAAATAATAATGCATTAAAGGGAATTCATTTGCATTCAATCAAAAATCAAAACTTAAAATTAAGAGAGGAATGGAGAAGAACTTATCGACTTGAATTGCAGAGTATTGATTGTTCAGTTGAATACAATGGAGAGAAAAAGAATTGGAATTATGAATTACATGTGGTATCTAGAGAATATAGAGAAAAAGAGAGAATCCAATTCTCAAACTCCCCAGAACCACCTCTTGAATGTTCAAAACTTTAGAAATATATCAAGGAAAATTTTGTACGAATGGTTATAGAATTTAATAAAAACACGGTTCGTGTTGGAAAAGACGGGATCTCTGTATTTTTCCTTGCATTATTTGCCAAATGCTGAATTTTCAAAACTAATATTTTGTGTGGTGACAGAAAAACACGAGTCATGTTTATGAAACACGGGGGTATTGCGTTTCTTGTTCCTTCATTATCTCTTTATGAAATTTCAACAGAAGCTTCCCTTTGATGTATATTCTTCATTTCTGGTCTTTTCTTCCATTGATTCCATATATCTTGATGTGTTCTTTGTTTCATTTCCTCCTTTTTTCTATTTCTCCTTTGAATTTTTTCATTTTAATATTTTCATATAAAATCTATTCAAAAGAGAAAAACTCGAGAAAAGGTTAAATCTTATAAAAATAGTGAGGAATAAATGACATTTTTACTTAATAAAATAACGTATAAATCCTATATATCAAATACCCCTATGCTTAAATCATTGCTTGTCCTCAAGCAACAACATATCACGTGCAAAAGAAACATCAAGCATTACAAGTGAGACAAATTTTGAACTACAAGAATTGTAAGATTGGATTTAGTCATTCAGGGAGTTTAACAATGCACTAGGACTTAAAGCATTTATGAATCACAAGAGAGAAACTTTGAAAATGTTTTGGATCACACATCTAACATATACAATAAACAATTTTATCAAATGCTTAATTGGTTAGGGAGCAATAATTAGTACAATTAGTATCTTACCATCTAAAGCTAGATTAAGATCAATGAAAGTTAAATTGGTAGATTCTTACTTTTGGTATGTGTAAAAACTCACTTTTATGTGTCTAGGGTAAAATGTGTTTACTCTCAAATTTTCTCCAAATGATTATGATCGCCTATATGTTTTCCATTACTATCAATTCGCCACCGCTTAAGAGAACTAAGGTATAAAAGAATCAAAAGGTCTTAAATTTGGTTGTTATGGGGCTAGGGTTCTAAGGTGGAATAGAATTTTGGGATTGTAGCTAGACTCTACCAACTAGAGAAGCAATTTATTTCTTTCAATTAAATCATAATTCCTCCTCTTCACCTTTACTTCACTTCCCCCCTTTTTTTAAAAATAATAATTATAATTTCAAACCCTTTCATTCAACTAAATAACATCAAAATACATGAAATTTTATTCTCTTCTTCTTATTCCTTTGAGAAGAAAAATGCTTAGCTACTTCCTTCATTGTTTTTATGATATCCACACCCCATTATTAGATTTCACCTTATTAACAAAACAAAAGTTATCCTTGAAAATCTTTTTCTCCACTATTCATAGAGTAAGGAAGGAAAATGAATATGGAGATTAGTTGTTAATATAGGTTAGATAAATAGAAGGCTTTAGGCTAAAAGGGTTTATGCAATGGATAACAATGTTTAAGATAAGCTATTTGCTCTTATAGTTAACAAAGAAATAAGAGTGACTTTATCATTTTCAAATATTATAAAGTTCTATGCAGTCTTGAAGAGAACTAATAGCAAATTCTAGTTTCACATATCATTAGAGAACACACACAAAGGAAAAATATATTTTGGATATATAATGTATCCAAAGATTAGGCTCAAGCGCTCACAATGTTATATCCACCAATTTTGAATTTCATTTCATCTCATTCATAATCAATGCATGGATTGATTCCGAACCATTCTAACTTTCTTTCCTTCACCATTATCACAATCTCAATTTCTATTTTTAAGGTTTTGGAAGATGGTGACCAAATTAGTTATTATGATTTAAAAATAGCCTTTGTGAAATGATTTAGTCCCATTACTTTTTTTTACCTAATGAATGGATAAATCAAATCTAACACTTCTTGTCTAGACATGAATCATAAAAATAAACACAAGATCACATAATTAGAAAATAAGACACATTTATGCAAACACATTACTATATAGAGAAATGGAGAATAACTTATCAACTTGAATTGTAGAGTGTTGATTATTCAACTGAATACAATGGAGATAAAGAAATGGAATTATGAATTACATGGGGTATCTAGAGAATATAGAGAAAAAGAGAGAATCTAATTCTCAAAATCCCCAGATCCACCTCTTAAATGTTTAGAACTTTAGAAATATATCAAGAAAAAGTTTATGCAAACGGTTACAGAATTTAAGAAAAACACGGTCTATGTTGGGAAAGACAAGACCTCTATACTTTTCCTTGAATTCTTTGCCAAATGCTACATTTTGAAAACTGAGATTTTGTATGGTGACAGAAAAACACGAGCCGTGTTTACAAAACACAGGGGTACTGTGTTTCTTGTTCCTTCATTATCTCTTTATGAAATTTCAAAAGAAGCTTCCCTTTGATGTATATTCTTCATTTCTGGTCTTTTCTTCCATTGATTCTGTATATCCTAATGTGTTCTTTGCTTCATTTCCTCTTTCTGTTGATTTCTCCTTTGATTTTCTTCATATTTATATTTTTTTGTAAAATCTATCCAAGAGATAAAAACTCAAGAAAAGGTTAAATCTTATAAAAATAATGAGGAATAAATGACATTTTTACTTAATAAAATAACATATAAATCCCATATATCACTTGACATGAGGAAAAACCATCATATCTTCACGAAGCTCACTAAACATTAAAGGCCAAAAAAGAAACCAGCCACATGAAAGTAACCAAGTTACAAACTAAGCCGAGTAAGTTAAAGTTTGCACCACTTGATGCAAACATCCTCTAAGCTCAAATTGTTAGCTTAGAAGAGAACCTGAAAAAGAAAGAATCCGACTTTACTAATGAGGTTGGAATATTAAAAGTTACTACCTGAATGGAGGATGATCATCACAAGGATAAAATCTTGACTGATTAATTATCATCCTAGAAGAAAAAAGGGGTTGCTAATGCCAAGAAGGTTAAGATATATATTAATGATCTTAAAGCTGAATATTGGAAAAATAAAATTATCTCTAAAAATGTTACTAACATAACAAAATAAATTAAAGGAGCAGCATATTAAAGCTAAGTAGCTATGCTAGCAAGTTTTCTAAAAATGACTTTGCCTATAACCTAGAGCTTGAAAATCTCCAGAAACAACAATCTAAGGCCAATGCTAAGTTGAAGCAATTGAAAAAATATAGATGAGAACATCGAGAAGATGATTGCCAACAGTAAGCTAAAGAAAACTAGTAACGATATATATAATTATTAAATAAATAAAGAATATTCTAATTATAAGAAATAACTTTAGTTGTAGTTGTATGATTATGGTGCCTCTATCGCATATGCTTAGTTTAAAGTCCTGTTTGAGTATTATCAACTACATACAGCTAACAAAAAGTTGTATAAAGGTGGAGATTTGGAGAATATTCTCATTCTTCATGGGTTTGAGGAGGTTGATGGTGATAATGAAGATGAAGATCATTATTAAAGGAGTTATCCTCTATTTCTTTTCAGCGCAATCTATACATATTATTCTTATGCATAACATCATCTTTTCCCTTTTTTCACATGTCTTGGTTCCCATAT
Source organism: Tamarix chinensis (assembly GCA_030549775.1). Taxonomy (NCBI): domain Eukaryota; kingdom Viridiplantae; phylum Streptophyta; class Magnoliopsida; order Caryophyllales; family Tamaricaceae; genus Tamarix; species Tamarix chinensis. The sequence goes on along the minus strand of CM060177.1, from coordinate 54,105,261 downwards.
GTTTCCATAATAATGCTGAATAGAAATAATATGCCATGTAAGGAAGTCCAAAACAAAAAATAAGAATGTTGAGGCCAAAATATTTAAATTAAGAAGGTTATCTTGTAAAAATATTTGTGATAAGAAAATAATGAAGATCCATGAGGCATACACTATGAATTTTTATTATACTTTGGTGGTAGCGAAATAAAGTATGGTTTAATCAAGTCACAATTGGTTGATTAAACCAAATAGATTAAATGGATGCCTTATCATAAGCTTAATAGCCTCAACACATCACTTAAGGAATGAACCATGGGAAACTTGGCTTAGCTAAGGTTAAAAGCCCCTAAGTTTGCCTAATGACTCAATGGTTTTGGTATCTTAACCAGTGGCACACCTTATTATAGTATCCTACTCTTAGAAGTGTGGTGTTGACTCTCTTATTATAGTACTTAACTACTTTATATAAGTAATTTGTCAATCATATTTACACTATATCTCTTCATTCTCCAAGAAATCTAATCTCTATTTTCAAGTTGTCTTTATTTTCTTTGGGATCATACTAAATAATCCTATAAGATCTATTACCTCTATATATTAGAACAATTGCATAAGCTCTAAAAGATAAGCTAAAAATAATTTCACCCTTGGATTCTTTAATTTTATGTAGAAAACCGATAATATTACTAGAATATCATCTACCCAACCACATTTAGCTTCATTTAGCCATGTCTCAATGCTCATAATATTTCTTTACTCTCACGCTCAGCCTAATCATTACACTAAATTGATCCTAATAAGGATTCCACTGTATTGGACCAAGAATTCAAAAAAAAAAGGCAATTAACTTGTGGATGAGATACCAAATTATGCTATCAATTCCTAGTTTTCACAGAATTCTCTATATTTATGGTTATCAAATTGTCAACCATTGTCCCTAATAATTGCTTGTGATACTCCAAACTAAAAAAAAAATTATTTCTCTTCTTATAGTATGTATTTCATTAAGGTCTATTTTTTCTTCTTTTACTAGCATATTATATTTCTTCTAGAAAAACTCTGTTGTTTTCTTTTTAGTGATATGAGCTAGAGGTTATGCTTTTATCCACTTCATGAAATAGTGAATAGAAAAAAATAATGAATATTTTTTTAACAATACTTGCACTCAATATGTTAGTGTAGGAAACTTTACACATGTATAGTAGCATAATTGATTTCATTATTTCTGAGTACCAATCTTACTTGGACTTATAGTATAAAAAATTTAATGGCCTAGATGGAAAATGCCTATGGACTTACAATTGATTGTAGCTCTAATGTAGGAATATTTTTACTAGGGTAAATTTTCGACATGCTTGGCATCGTTGTATGCTTACCTTAGTATCTTGATATATTATCTTCCAATATTATCCCTAGGGTAAAGCTTAGGCAAAAGGGATAAGTTAAATTGATGCAAACCGTATATATCTACATGGACTTCCTATAATATCCCCTATCTTCATGATTGAAGTAAAAATCAAAGCATTGGCATGTTTTGTGAACAACTATATAATTCTCCATCGGTAAAAAAATATTTCACAAGCCTTTTTCTTAGCTCAAAGGCCTTATTTTTGTCTAGTGCCATGATTATGTTTTGTAAGTGATCTATCAGCTCTTTCACCCATTCATCTAGCATTGATATTTCTATAATCTCAAAACATTCTTCATGAGAATTTTGTTTCATGTTCGCCGATCTTATTGTTATGTACTCTGTATTAATTGTAATAGTCGATGAAGATGTACTGGCTGAGGCTAATATTGACAATGCATCAGCCACTAGATTAGTTATCCATGGTATTTGAACACACTCAATAAATAAAAAGTGTTTTTTCATTTCAATTAGCTTCCTTAAATACTTTTCCATGCTAGGATCTTTACCCTCATATCGTCCATTGTATTTTCCAACTACTAATATTGAGTCACTGTAGAGATTAACCTTGTCTACCATTAGGCCATGTGTTATTCTATATTAAAATAAAGTATCCACATATTCTACTTCATTATTAGTGGTAAAAAAACAAATCACAGTGTGTATTCGACGCCTATGCCATTTTGATAAAAAAAAATACACCAACTCTAAAACCCAGACTATCAAGTGCTCTATCCACATATATCATCCTTTCCTCCTACTCCCTAAAATCAATGATGGGTTGGGCTCTATCACAAATAAACATTTAATTATAAAATTAGTTATTTATTACCCTTTATTTGTAGTTCTAGACCTATACTAGATATCATATCTACTTAATTCATCAACCAATGCCATTGTGCTTCCTGAATTCTCTAGGTTACACGGAATGGTACTAAGAGGAATGTTATATAAAACCACAATAGAATGAGTATTATAATAATTCCTCAACATCCTAGAGGGAAAAAGTAGAGAGTAGGCCATTAATTCTAGTTGGAACCACTACAAAATAATTCACTTATACCAATAGGGCATTATTTTTTGGCAAAAGCCATTATTCTATTGGCAAAAGTTTTACCAACATATATTTTTCTGTGACAAAACTGTAGGGTAAAAACTTTGTGCTTAAAATTTTTGCCCACAGATAAGTATGATATGCTAGGAATAATTGATAATGCCCACAGATATTTATCTGTTAGTAAAACTTTTACCCACAATTATATCTGTAAGTAATAATATTAACCACAAAACGATATCTATGACTAAAAGTATTATCCAAAAAAATCATATATATTGCTAAAACTATTACCAATAAATATATATTATTAGTTATACATATTTTAACCTATATATATATATATATATATATATATATATATATTCATAAAATGATAATGATGTCCATAATACCTGTTGCTATAATATTTACCTATAATAATAACTTATCCTTATATACAATTAAGTACACCATAAATAATCATTAGTGTTTGGTTTATTTGTTAAAGTGATAATATAGTCTTGTAGGTAAAATATTATAAATACAACTTGTAACATATGCTGACATACATGACAACTTCATTAAAACATCAAACACCATCCTCTTCATTCTCATCCTGTTCAGCACCTCCCACGAATTCAACACCTTCAACAATCTCTTTGATAATCATCAAGATGTATTCCCTAATAAAATAATGCACATAATTTATTAGCTCACAATAACATAATGCACAAGTAATCTTCATGAAAATTTTCAGTTGGTACAGATTTGATTCAATAGTACCATTAATCAAAAGCAGTATCAATCAAATAATCAAGTTCAAAAAGAATATCACTTTTTATAAATATTTACAAAATTATTTCATAATGCAATCCAATTAAGACAAAGACTAAGTTATAAATATTGGATGCATGGACATGGAGACCAAAGCAAACATGGAAAGGTCATCTTTCACAGGAGATGGAAAACTGAAATATTGGGGAGAAGGTGAATAAAAAAATATGTATCATTGTGAAAAAGGTCAAATGACTCAAAACACTTCTCGTCCATTAAACAAAGAGCCATACAATAAAACCGTAGTTACAGTCACGATTGCAGTTGCAGTCGCGATGACATGATATCGGGGTGTCACAAATGATATTTTATATGTCGTAGTTGTCGTGGTGTGATTTTTTAATTATTTTACACAACAAATATTGGCAAGTATCCGTAAATGATGGTCAATATCGACTAATATCGGCCAATATCTATAAAATATCAGCCGATATCCAAAATTTTGCTAATATTGCGGTGATAAATATGTGATTTTCTAAAAACACTAAATTTTTAGAATTTCGCATTGCGGCTGACCGAAAAGCTGTAAAATTACAGCCGATATGCAATTGCAGTACCAATATTTCATTGTATACAGAGAGCAGTTGGTAAAAAAATAAAAAAAAAAACAAATAAATGAGATATACATCATGCTATCATGTATCATACCAAATGTCATAGTTTAATACACATGGTAATGAAATAAATATTGATAAGAAAAAATTTATTGGGTGGTGTATATATCAAAACACCCCCTCCAAAAAAACATATCACACACACGCATGCAAACACATTTCAAACCTTTACTATAAACAATATGTAACTCACCTTTCCAATAAGAATCATCTTTTGAGAGTTCTTTTCAGTAACAATTTCAACTTGTATGAATTCTTTTGCTTGTGGCCTAGATTTGAAGTTTACTACATTTACTTGTAAATTCAAAAATTCATGAAAATCATTTCTATAACACTGCTCCTGAATATAAAAACTAGAGAAAGGGAGTCACAACAAAAGAAATAAGGTATCTGTATGTAGAACTGTGTGGAATAAATAGATATACCTGACAATCATATGGAACTTCATTATGGTATTGCATAAATATATTTTCTCTAATGATTTCACCCAAAAAAAAAACCTTTCAGGGTGCTTGCTTGTAATGTCCTAACAATTGCAGAGTATTGGAATATCAAATGAAGCATAATTACAAATATAAATCACCAACATGGTTGCCAAAAAAAATACAATGAATGTGTTATGGTAATAAAAGCATAACAGACCAACAACATTAATTCACCAAGAGTTGGAAGCACAATCAAAGGAACGTACTTTAGGGTTGAATATAGGGCCAACATGAAGTTTTGACAATATCCAATCCTTCACGTCATCAATACCATGACCATATTTGGTGTTGATAGGCATGACCTCATCAACATCAATGAACTTTTCATACCATTGCTAGCAAGAAATTTTATGTGATCTAAACAGTCTTTTGGTCTCAAATATGAGCATTGAGCCATTAAACAAACAAGAGAACCAAGCACATAAGATTTTGATCAACACATTTGTTGCTTTATTATAAACATAAGCTACACTACTAATATAAAAATCACCATGATAACTTAGAACTTCGTTAGATCTCTCCTTAAAGGATAAGGTGGCAATTAGAGTCACAGCCTTTTAGAAAGGCAAAAGTGCTTAGTAAACCATAAAATAGAGGGGGATCATAAATAAATTAATAAAATGCATTCCAAAATTGGTAGAAATCAAGGAAAACAATCAAATTGGGACAACAGCTATGTTCATACAAATACTACCTAGATATAAAAGAAACACAAAACATTGATAGTATAGCGAGAAAATGTAGAAGAAAATTTACATTAATTAAAATAGGGTGAAAGGTTTCTCTAGTAGATGCAGCGCTTACTCTAGCAAGCACAAAAGGGCATTGGTATAAACCAAGGAAGCTCATTTTTACAACAAATTTTTGCTGCATTAAAGATATTGAGGGTTCAAATCCATCACTTTTCGAAATACCTCTCATAGTGTAGAATGTTGTATTTCTCATCAATGAGTTAGGTACTTGCCAATGTGTTCAGGAAAAGAAAGTCACGGTCTTGGAAGCTTAGCTAGGTAAAGGCAAGGTGACATGGCAAGGCACTGCCTAGCATGCTGCAACATGTAATGACAATATAGAAGGAACATGAGTGACTGCAAAGCATTTTTTGAGACACTAGATACCTTGTTGCCTCTCTTTCTTCTGAGATTTGACATTATTCTAATTTTTAAAGCATGAAATCATTTAGGAGATTTCTTGATGCAACCCTTATTCAAACAAAGACATTACATTCTATTTACCACCAAAATTATTTTTTCCTACCCACTATTAGTCTAGAATAATACAATCTACCTCATTACGTCTTTGTGTTTATATCTTAGTTGCGACAACCTTTAGTTTCTTAAGAGCAGTCAAGAATGTGAAAGAATTGACACAACCTAGAGATGTTGAGATTTTGGAGTCTTAAAATAGAATTAGGAATCACAAAAGGAAGAGACTAAGTAGATAGAAGATACCAAATACAATACATTCATATTCTCAGCCTTAATTGCAAGTAAACTAGGGAAACAAACCTTGCCTCAGTTCAAATAGAGATCATCAGAACATCTCAATACCACCTATTTGACATGCATTTGAAACCTTACATCTATTTCGTTTTTAACACTATCCATAAGATAAGAAACCTAAAAAAAAAATAATTAAATAGAAGCTTATTTACTCAAAAAAATAGTTCCAACCTGGAACCTTTTTGTAATTTCACTAACTTTTATAAGATCCTTCTTATTCAACACCAGCAAAATGGGTAGCTTATCTTTCATGCTTCCAATGCCTTTCTCTAGCAATTCATCTATCTAAAGCATAGAAACCAATTAAGGAACAGTAAATATTTTTTAAAGGAGCATATGTGGAAAGCTACATACCTTCTCAGGCATTATACATGCATCAACCGTAACAATTACACAATCAACATTGACTATAACACTATGGACATTCTTCATCATCATTGTATCCAACTTGTGCATTTTCTTCTCCATAACACCAAGTGTATCGTAAAGAATGATCTTCAAGCTATCCACATATTTGAATGAATAATTGTATATGGTAGAAAGAGATCCTTTCATAGATCATAGGTAGAAGATGGTTATTAACAGAGAAATCTATTTAATTACTACTAGAGAATATCTTACCAACAACTATAAACATAAGGAAAAAGCAAAGAGGAACATGGAATAATTGATATTATCAGAGCAAGTTACTTAAAAGTTGAAATACCTTTTATCATAGATTGAAACACTGAGTTTGTAAACATTCCTTAAATTCAAATAAAATTTCCCCCCTAATGTTTAGCAATGATCCAAACTATCCATGAGCAAAACATATAATGAATTCTGAATGCATTGGTTAGTGATTAGTTATGAGGAATAATTGTCATAGCAACCTCAAAATATGAAATATACTTAGTTGTAGAAATTTGCCTCCTAAACATGTGAAATGTATGAGGCAAGAAAGGTACTCAAGCATTGGGTAAATATATATGGTAAGAGTTTAAAATTGGTATTCTGGACTAGAACAAATACCAAGGATTCGATGCCACATAGTTTAAAGTTTATCTGTGACAATTGATAGCTTCTGTCCAATCATTTGGTTAGAAAGAGTGTTATTCCCTACATTTGGCTTCCCAAGTACAACCACATATCCTTCAAATCTCATAAAAATATAGCAATAAGAAATTAGGTTCAACACTTTCTTTTGAAAGAAAGCAATAGCGAAATTAAAAATTGTTTAGATTAAGGCTGTGTTAGTGTGGGAAAGTTGTAAAATAAGAAATTTTAGAGATGAAGGCCTCTATAAAGTGAAGCACTCTTGAAATGCATAATTTCAACAATCTCCTATTTAGAGGATGAAAAGTCTTTTTTTAATAAGGCTATTTTTTTTAGGCCAAACTCATTGGCAAGTCACCGATGGTGGTCTAGTAATATCATGGCATCATACTTATAGAAGTTGATTATATCAAAATGATTTTAATCATGTAGCGGCTATGAGAGAGTTTGAGGTAAGAAACTAATTGGAATCAATTTCTCTTTACTAATCCCTTCATCAAAATCTTCAATCTCCTATTTATTGACCATTAAAGTCCCAACTCAAACTTCTCACAAGTGAATGTTATGATTCCACCTAATAGGTAAATTTACAAATGCTCTAAAAGGAGAACCGTACAAACTTAGAGAATTTTCTAGTTTTATATTCCACCTGATAGGTTAATTTACAAACACTCTAAAGGAGCACTTCAGACATTCAGATACTCTTCTAGATTGCCATAGACAGAATTTTAATGAAAGAATTTGAAAAAATCCTATCTCAAAGAGAAACTCCACTAAAACCTCCACATCCATAAATGGGGCTTTTATTTATCCATTGGGAGCTCATGAAGATGAATACAAAGCACCATATAGGTGACTACAAAAGCCATAAAAGTTTTAACAATATTAAAAGAGGGAGAAAGTAGAATCAAAACTCAAACCTTAACCACTAATTTAAACCTCATCTAGCATCCATATATGGGGCCAAGAACTAAGAAACCTATAATTCTATATTACAAGGCAATAATACCAAATGAAGTTTTCAGAACCACCGGCTTTGTACCTTTGTGGGAGTACCTCATAAGTAAATAAAGAACCCAATTCATGAAAATGCCATAACCAACATTCCATCTATGCTTCCCCCAACTTTTTCTCGTAATCATTTTCTAATTCGTTAAGCTTAATTGCAACCACCTCCAGCTTGGCCAACAGGATGATGGGCAAAAAATAGCTCTACCTCCTCAAAGACAGTGAATTGGCTTTCAACTTTGAAGGCTTCTTGCAGTTAAGGTTGTAAATTGTGTCAAGTTTGTGTATATATGGCTTCAACAAATAATTTGTAAGATTAAGGACTCTTCAAGGTTGTATTCTTGGAAACAAACAAAAACATGAAGACCAGCAAAGCTATATTGATAAATCCTGGTTATAAATCAAAATTTTATAAATCAATCATATACAACACAATCAACCTATCTAAATCAATCATCTAACTCATATATACATAATCTAACAACCAATTTAGCTTATCATAAGCTAATTCACAAAAATTCAATCAAAAAAATCAGAGTTAGGGTTTGAAGATTATACCAAGAAAAATTTGCCATTACAAGCCAAAAGGAGCTCGACCAAGACATGAAGGAGCACCGATGGTGCTCAAGTAGTCAGACTAGAGCTCCGGCGATGGTGGTGTGTTTCTATGGTGGCTTGATGAAGGTTCATTGTTATCGTGCATTGCCTTGCTGCAATAGTTGGTGCTTCCTGTCTATGGTCGGTGGCTCAACATTGTGGTGGTGGTTCGCCATCAGTTATCTAGTTGTGGAGATTGTAGTGGAGTATGGAGAGAAGGTAAAAGCGAGCACCTCAGGGTCAAGGATTCACCCGCTGGTCGTTGGTTACTGTTCCATTGTCAACTAATGTCCGCTCCCAGCTAGCTAGGGGCGCTAGACGTAGTGGCTCAATGGTGGTAGCGTGGTGTGGTGGTAGTAGTAAGATGGAGGTTGAAGCCAAGGGTGCAGGGGGTCAAGACGCAAGGTTCTAACAGTCGAACTAGACAGAAGGAAAGGGAAAAAATAGGAGAGCGAAAGGAAATATAGCGGGGTATGATTTTTTTTTTAAGAATACATATATAAAATAACTAAAAAAATACATATCTAAAAATAAGATAGGTAAAAGAAATTTTTAATTAAGTCAAATTTTAACTGAAATACTCTCAAAAAATTGTATAACTAGCTTTTCGAAAAAATAAAAATCAATCCGATTAAATGATATAATTTAAGATAAATTGTAACACTTATTAAAATAGAATACGATTTCAAAATAAAATTAAAAATATATTAGAAAATTAATTTTATAAAAGTTGAGCAACTATAAATAATTCAACATAATTTTGAAAATGTCATCCGTTAAACAAAATGAAAAAAATGGAAGAAAAATAATTTCGAAAAGAAAGCCATAGCAAAGTTGCAGAAACCTTTAATTTTTAATTTGCAAAAAAACTTATCAGCCTCATAAAATAAATAAATTCAAAAAAGAAAATATTTGTTACAAATAAATCGTTAAAATGATGTTACTACTTTAAAGAGGTTTTATAATAAAAAATAATTTATTTTTGCTAATCAAATATAACTCCGTAACAAAGTTATAATCACACAATAAAGTTATAATTAAAAATAAATTTTAAATATTAAAATAAAACCACACAATGAAAATGAAAATATATTTTAAATAAAAATCATATAGCTTGTGGAAAAAGAGAGACATTGATGTAATAGATCATCTTGCAAATAAGATAGATACTCTATTCCAAAGATTTGATAAATTAAGTGTTATTGCCTTAACATCCTATAGTAATCAAGAATCATGTGAAATATGTAGCATCATAGGTCATACTACATTAGAGTATAAAGCTGTAACATTTATTCCCCTTGATTTGAATGTCAATAAGCATGCTAACTATGTGAGCAATTTTAATCCAAATGGGGACCCTTTTTCCACACACTTTTAAGCCCTAGTGGAGGAGTCATCTGAATTTGTCCTATAGTCTAATTATGTTCCATTAGGCTTTCAAAGTCAAAGTTCTCCTTATCCTCTTACCTAAAAATCTAATTTGGAAATATTGATGGAAAAAATTGTGATGGCTCAAACAAAACAAAATGAGTTTAAAAAGCAAACAGATGACTTTAAACATCACAATGGAACCATGAGTGATGCCATTAAGAATTTAGCTTCTAAATTTGACTCATTAGCTACACACAGTACAATGTTAGAGAACCAAATAACTCAAGTAGCCCAACAATCTAGGTCATCTTCTAGATCTTCTGGGATGTTTCGAGGACAACCCAAATTAAATTCTCAAGATAAATTTAATGCCATCACATTAAGGAGTGGGAAGGAGATAGAAGGACTTATGATGATGGGTAGTGGTAAGAGTTTAGGAAATGATATTAAGGACCCCAAAATTAATGAGGAGAAAATTAATAAGCAAAAGGAAAAGTATAATATCGCAAAAATGTTTTAAGAAAAAAATAATAAAATAATGAATAAAATAAATATATGTATATAATAATAATAATGATAATAATAATAATAAATATAAGATTTAAAATTTATTATTTAACCTAATTTCAAGACATTTATTTAATTATCTATCCTACAATAAATTAGAGGCAAATTATAAAATTTTTAAATTATTTATATAATTACCAATAAATTACATAACAACCTAACCTAAAAATTCCATAAATTTCTCTTTTTCCCCTTTCTTTTTTCTTTATCCTTTTTCTTTTCTATTTCTCCTTTTCTCCTTTTTCCTTTTCTTCCTTTTTTGTTTAGCTTTTATTTTTTCCTTCCCTCCTAGGTTGCACAACAGCCAATCTAAGCCTTCCCCCACCTTTCTCCCTTTTCTTTCTCCTTGGGTGAATGGATTAAGCCCCTCCTTCCTTTTCTTTCATTCCCTCTTTCTCCCTCCCTTCTTTCATATTCTCCCTCTTTCTTCACATCTCCTACCTTTCACCTACAAACCTCACACCCATCCACTCCCTCTCATTTTTATCGGTTATAATCCTACAACTAGCCAACCTGCCCCCTTTTTCCCTTTTCAACCATGTAGGGCATACACACCGGCATGCACTTGCATGGTCTTCCTACAACTTGTCCACCCCCTACACCTTCTACCTTCCCTACACCTATTCCTACCCTTCCACTGCCACACCATCCTTCCCCCGTAATTGACCACCCCTTGTCACCTTTCCCTTTGTCTTTAACCCCTTTCTAACATTTAAATACCCCCATCAACTCCCTCTCCTCTCCTCACCTTCTCCCTCATCAATCCCCTATTCTACACACCCCCTACTTTAGCCACTCTAGCCACCGTCGTAGCTACCAAGCCACGCTACCCCAAGCTCCTCCCTTCTTCCATCCCTACACCCACCTGCTTCTGCAAAGCGCCCTCCCCCTCCTTCTCCCCTTCCTTTTTTTATCCTGGAGCCTATAATGTGTAGGCTACACCTCCCCTGCACGAGCACCATCATCGATCAACTAGTTACCTCTATGCCATTGTTGCACCTCAGCCATCCTGCATAAGTGCTCAACCCTTGTAGTCGAACCAAACTACCCCTTTCTGCCCTCCATTTTCCCCTCTTTTATCTTTACTACTCTCAGCTAAACCACCACAGGCCACCAGCCCCATGGCCATAACCTTCCTCCCCTCCTAGCCTACCTGGTGCCAACACCACCCTCAACCTTAAAGCGACTAACCCCCACCATTTTCCACAACAAAATTGGGTTCCACCCTTGCATTTTCGCCACCATTACCACTCTTGTGACCATCGCCATGTTGCCACTCAACTTTTCTTGCCCATTCTGGTCACCAACACTCCCCTTCATCCCTCTATGTTTCATTTAACTAGATTTATTATTATTATTATTATTATTATTATTATTATTATATAAAGAAAAAGAAAAGGAAGAAAAAGGATAAGATAGCCTAAGTTTGGATATTTTTATTTTTCTAGTTATGACTCTGATGTAAGTAAGAGAGGAGGCATAGGTTACTTTTTCTCAGAGACTAGAGCCATTTTGGTAAGGATATAGTCATAGCTAGGGCCTTATTTTGTTAAAATTTAACTTCATTATGTGCTAAGTGAATACCTGCATGAAATATTAGATGGTCTAGGTTGTGTTTGCAGCTTGACTTGCAAGGACTAAAGGTAAGAATATGTGTGGAAAATGGTTGTGTTAGTTTATATGTTGATGTGTAATTCTATTATACAATACTAAATACTTAGAAATGTTGGGAACTTCTTGTATTTGAGGCCATAAGTCTTAGATAGGGTTTTGAGACCTCGGGGTATTTTGGTTAACATTGTGAAAATAGGCATATGAGGAAACTATAGGGTTAAAGTTATCCAACTATCATTGAGAAGGGGATAAAAAAAATAACTATGGTAAATATATAAGTGGATTAGAGTAAATATTGCATGGAGAGGATTAACCACACATGGGGTTAATCAAACATAATGCGAGCTAGGTCTAGGGGTGGTTAAGTGAAGGATGGTTGCTAAGAATAGATATGGGGGAGGGGATTAAGGACATTGTTAGTTAGCTTAGCACAATTGGGGGAGCCCTTAGATGCTAAGGGATGGGAGATTACTAAGTGGAACTAGGATTTTGGCAGTATAAAACCTGAGACGATAGGTCATTATCACAGGTAGGAAATGGGGAATTTGGGTTGTACCTCTGAATTATGTTGTTAATCATGCTATTTAGGGATTGTGTGCTAAATCTGATGGATAGGTGGATAAGTAGGAGTAGATATATCTACCATGGAGAAATTAGGGTTTCAAAAGGGGTCCATTGGGGAGGTTATTATCACATGTGCGGAATGGAGGAATTAGGCTACAAAACTTTTGGGGATGAATAAGCATAGTAAAATATATCTAGTTGTAGAAAATATGGGCTAAACAAGTAGTAGAGGAGGGGCTAGGTCAACTAGGGATAATTACAGTTTTGAGGAGTAACCCTAGAGGCCAATGGTCCTCATGTGTGAGAAACGGGGGTAATAGATCATATTCACAATAAGAGGGGATTCTAATGATAAGTTTATTTTTTGTAGATAATTGAGAACTCAAAGTAACAATAGGGGGTATGGAGTCATTTAGGGTTAAGAAACTAGGTCTCTATGGGGATAGGGTAGGCCTAGGGTGGTAGTACGGCAATAGTCGTATTTGAGTTGTGTATGGATGTGTGTGGTATCAGAAAAAAATAAGACATGAATAAGACACTAATCACTTAAAGTGGAAGATCACTTTATTTGAGCCCGGTTGTACCTTATTTATCAGCTTACCAGTGAGAATAGTGGCTAGGAGCGTGATGCCCTAGGTTTGTATCGCATTTACTAGTCCACCGGTGAGAATAGTGGTCTGGAGCATGCTGCCCTAGAATTATATTGTATTTAGCAATCCATTGGTGAGAATATAGACCAGAAGCATGTTGCCCCAAGTTTATATTATATTTATCAGTCCACTAATGATAGTAGTGAGGCCCCAAACTCAAGTAATAAAACCCTTGGACAATAATAACTTATGGAAAAATTCTAATTACTAATAATGGAATACTATATGGGTTGAGACCCATTGTACCTTGTTATCAATCCATTCGCGAGAATAGTGGCCAGGAGTATTATGTCTCGGAGTTATACCTTATTATCGATCCACTTGTGAGAATATTTGCTAGAAGTGTTCTACCATGAGGTTGTACATTTTTATCTGTTCAATAGGGATAATAGTAAGGTCCTTGAACCCATGTGGTTATAATTCATCAGTTGACAATTTATTACACTATTATCTTGAGTCTGGATAATAATGAACTAACCTTTGTAACCTGCTTATGCCCATTTTATTTCATGTTGTGATGTCATTAACTACTCTACCCTACTTAAATATATTGTTACTTTACTTAGTATGTAGCATACTAATCATCCCTATTATGCGTGATGCTCATTCCCACAAGCAGTGTCCCCTTTTGAGCTTATGTAGGTGAATGCAGATTCTCTAAATGACTTTGCTGCTTATGATTATATGATTGGGGCAAAGTGATGTAGTTTTTTCTAGGGTTGGGCATAGGAGAGAGTGGCATCCGACTGTTGTCCTTTTCAGCTTTCTAGTTTTAATGTTTTATTTGGGTTGAACAATGTTTGTGTATTTGAGTATTTATTTGGTAACAAAAACTTAACCTTTATTACATTATGAAATAATACCTTGCTATGTCTATCATGGGTTGTACCTATTTCTATTTTATCTTATAGTTGGTATAATAATGGCTTGGGGCCAAACTTATACTAATTATGATGGTAACATCCCTTCTTATGGTTTGGTGGTTTTACATTAAAAAGGAAAATTTTAATGATGATATTTGGGAGTATTATAAAAAGGTTGAGAAATATATTTCATCTACACCTTATAAGCCTTCCCTACCCTTCCTTCAAAGGTTAGCTTAGGCTAAACTTGAAAAGCAATTTGGGATTTTTTTTTGGAAATATTGAAAAAGTTGCATATTAACATTCCTTTTGTTGAAGAAATTTCTTATGTGCCCTCAAATGCAAATTTTTTGAAGGAGATTTTATCATATAAGAGAAGTTTGGAGGATTATGAAATGGTTTCTCTTATAGAATAGTGTAGTGCTATTAATCAGAATATGTTACGTCCTAAGTTGAAGGATCTCATTTCATTTTCTATTCCTTACAGTATTAGAAATATTTCTATTAATCGCACCATATGTGATTTAGGTGAAAGTGTGTTTATAATGCCATTGTAAGTGTGCGACAATTTACAAATGAGAGATTTAAATCCCATCACCATCTCCCTCTAGTTGGCAGATCGATTGATCAAACATTTGGTAGGTATAATATACCTATCTAAGTTACAAAGTTTTTTGCACCGGCTGATTTGGTTATCATAAAAATTGAAGAAGAATCTCAAATTTCTATCATTTTATGTAAGCCTTTCCTATTTACGGTTGGAGCTATCATTGATGTTAAAAATGGAAGACTTTCTTTAAATGTTGAGGATGAGAAAGTTGAATTTGATTTATCTAACACTATGAAATTTCCTTTGATTGATAATGTTTGTTACATGATTGATTCAATTGAAAAAGTGGTAAAGGAATTCCTTGCTAAATGCTTCTCAAGTAACCCTCTTAAAAATTGTTTCATGAGGAGTGGAATGCCTTGCAATGAAAATTTCAAAATTGCTAATATTGCTAAAAATGTTGGAGAAAAGTCATGTTTTTCCTCATGGAAAGGAAAGGATAGAAGTTCTTGAAGTAGAATAGAGCATCCCTACCATAAAAAAGGATGTAATACCTAAGTTATAGTTGAAACCTCTCCCTTCTTTGATACAATATGAATTTCTTGAATCTAACTCTAATTATCTTGTCGTTGTGAATGCTAGCCTAACTAAAGTGGAAATTTAAAAACTTGTTAGAATTCTTAAGTTGCATTGAGATGCCATTGGTTATACTATATATGATCCTAAAGGTATAAATCCTTCTATATGTATGCATCTTACTCCTTTAGAAGAAGGGTAAAATCCCTCTATTGAACATCAAAGGAGGTGCTTAAGGTACTTTATGCACGAGTCATCTACCCTATCTCAAATAGTGAGTGGGTAGTCCGATGAAAGTGGTACCTAAAAAGCGTGGAATGATGGTCATTAAGATTGAGAGAAAGGAATTGATTCCAACAAGAACTGTTATGGGTTAGCGATGTGCATAGAGTATAGGAAATTAAATAAGGCCACTTAGATGGATCATTTTCCCCTATAATTTTATCAATCAAATTCTAGAGAGGTGGGCTTAACATTATTATTTCTATTACTTGGATGGTTATTCTAGATTTTTCCAAATCCCCATACACCTAGCTAACAAAGAGAAGACTACAGTGACATGTCCATATGGCACCTTTACATATCAAAGGATACCATTTTGCTTATGTAATGCCCCTACCACCTTCCAATGATGCATGATATCCATCTTTTCTTTTCTTAATGAAGACACAATGGAAGTTTTATGGATGAGTTTTCATTTTATGGTATTACCTTTGACCATTGTTTGTGTAATATTTTTAGGGTATTAGAAAGGGGTAAAGAGGTGAATATCATTCTCAATTATGAGAAGTTCCATTTTATGGTACAAGAAGGAATTATTCTTAGTCACTTTGTCTCTAGTTAGGGTATTACTGTAGATAAAGGAAATTTCTTCTAGTTGCCTATAAAGAGCATACCATATTTTCCCTCCCTAATCACAACCACATCACCAGTAATAGGTGCATGAATTGGCAGCCACCAATAGGTGACTTACATTCTCCATAGCATAGTCAGCCACCACCAGACCCTCTCTTACTACCTGATCAACCCCATTTATTTGGTGGTGCCTCCTATTCCGCTGCCCCCATTTATTCAAACCTTTGGTTTAAGACCTTAGAGTAGGGTAGTAAAAACTCCATGAACCCATATCTACTTTATTTACTAATTATGATGTTTATTTTAATGGAATTCAATCACACTTGGATGGGTTCTACTACACCACTATTGAGATGCACGCACAATATTTTCTAGACATGTATAATTGGCATCTTGTTAAGGGATACCCCCACCTCCACCACCACCACCACAGTGAGTGGTATGTCTTCTCATGCCCATATTTTACTCTTTTCACACATTGGAGAAAATGGGTCAACCAATCATGAGGGGAAGTGTCATATGTTTTTGCATTATTTTTATGTTGAGTGTTGTTTTATATTCTTTTTCCTTTTTTATGTGTTTTTCTATTTCTTTATTTGATTAATATTTGGTTTATTTCTATTTCAACCTTTTTATATTTTGTATTTATCTTATTTATTTTTAAATACAAACACAAGCATATATAAGTTTACTTACATTAAAATTGAATCGAGAATCTATGTCTTATGTATAGTTAATTAAGGTGTTATATAAGAGAGTTTTTTTTTTCTTTTACATTGACTCGAAACTCTAGGATGAAGGAATGGTTTTCATCCTAATCTACCTAATTAGTACCTAATCTTCCTTAGTGACTTAGACTACTCTTTGGTTACTAGAGAAATGCTAAAAAGAAAAATAAAAAAAATTAAAGTTTGTCACACCAAGTACCTAACACTACACCCTTAGAATTATTGTTGTCACATAGGTTGGTGTCACTTATTATATAATTATTTAAAAAAATTGAAAGAAAAATGCATACTCCTTTAAGACCTTGAGTGGAAAAGGGATGAGTCAAGTATGATTTGATATGTGTCTATCACATAGGGGCATTCTAGAAAATCAATTGAAAGAAAAATTATGTCGATCTTATTTTCTAATTTGACACACTCACATTCACAAAAAAAACATTTATAGATACGCCATCTTCATATAAAGACATGAAATGTGATTTTTGTTTGACTTTGGATTGAGTAAATCACTTATGCATATGAGTTTAGGTGAATTTGGACGCTTTTGCATTCTCTTGTTATCTTTCCTATCATTTTCATTGTCTTAACCATCCACCTTGACTTGTGTGCCCTATTAATTTTTCTTTAGGGAAATAAATAGTTCAAGCATGAGAAAGTTGATAAATTAGTCAAAAGACTAATGCTAGGATGATTCTCCCTCTTTATATATGCCTATTTTCATAGATTCTTTATGCATATTACTAGATTTTCTATTAGATTCATGGATACTCCATCCTTTGGAATTTTGTTTTGTACATGTACTCAATGGATGTAAATAAGGAAAATATAAAGTGATGTGAAGGCTTTGATTGAAAGGTGAAGAATTTTTTCTTTGATTCAATCTATTGGAAAAGTTCAAAAGCTATTGGATGAGGTTTTAAGGGGTTGGTGTGGTAAATGAAGGCAATTGGCATAGAGTAGGCAATGCATAACTAGGAAGGGAATAAAGGAAGATGATGGGTAGGGGTTCTTGCAAGGCCCTATTTGGCCAAAAGAGAATGGGGAAATGGAAAGGGAAAAGTAGAAGATTGAAGTGGGAAAGAGATGGGTTGAGCTTGAGTGCACACTAGAGGAGAAGAAAAAGATACAAAAGGTGGGTTGGGGCGTAGATGAGGGGGAAGAAAAAAAGGAAAAGGGAAAAAGGAAAAGGAAAAAAAAGAGAAAAAGGAAGAAAAAGGGAATTTTTGGGGATTTAGGTTTAGGTTTAAAATTTTACGAAGATGAACTATTATCTATCAAATATTTAGGATTAGATTTAGGCTAAAATAAACTATTTAAGATTAAAAATTAGATAAAATTTTGAATTTAGATGAGGTTAAAAATTAGGTAAAATTTCTAGGTATTAAACTATTTAATGATTCCAAAATATTTGTAGTTATCATGCCAAAATGCAGACCATCATCATGCGCCAATGATCACTTTAATGGATCTAACTTATTAAGCTATTTATAGGCTTACTTGTTGATCTTTTTTAATGATTCCATCATACTAATCCACTTTTGAGGTTAACATTGAGTCTCAATCTTGCATCACATGTTTCCCATGGGCTCATCATTTTCTATGGTTGTTAAAAAGTTTGATTTCAAATGGTGTGAATTGTATCAACATGTGTCATGGGGCTCACACAAACCTTCACTTTACATTGCTTGTATTATATCCTTATCTTGATTGGAGATGACAAAAAAGTGTCTGTTGTGTGCAAATTTTTGTTGATTGGTGTTCATAAACAACCCCAATTGTTTCCACTCTCTAACAGAACAAAACCAAATGTAAATGGAAATATATGATTATCCATGTTAATACCTACTACAATAACATACTCTTATACTTACCATACTAGTGTATGGCATCTATAGAGATCACTAAACAATACAACTTATACTCCTTAATGCTTGGCCCAAATGCATAAAATACCCTCTCAAAAACTACTAAAGTGGGATCATCGGTATATATAACTTACAAATTAGCAATAAAACAAGGATTGGCATTATTCATTTGAAAAGGCCATCTTAGAAGTTGGTTAAAAGAATTTTTTAACTCTCCATATATTTTATTTATTTCCTTCTTTTTTCAGCCATGCCTTCATATATGACACCATAAATCCCAGCTTTAATTTTATGTGCTAAATGATAGCTTTTACATTTATAAGTAACTACACTTTTATTAAAGCCTTCAACTTCTTTAGTAATAAAATCATATGTCATATTTAGATGGTCATAATTATGCTTCTCAAGGCAACACTAATGTGGACCATTGTATGATGTGATCTACATCCTCCTTAAATAATAATTTATAGTGTGTGCTCACAACCTCTGAGAACATCTATCATAATATGCCTCAAATATTGTCAATGATGATCAATTTATCTTGTGTGGTAGTAGTATATCATTATTGTGAACTAAATCATGTTTTGAAGAAACTTTTTGGTCAATTTCAAAACCTTTTATCGATATTGAAGTTGATGCTACATGCTACGAATCTAAATAAATTAACCTTTTTGTACCTGTTTCAAATAAACAAAGTTAGGATGTGCACTACAACTCTTGACACACCTCTATATCTAACTGAGGTAAGTATTTTTCTAACATGCCTTTTTCGTAATCAAAATCAATTCACGAATCAATCATTATAATTATCACATTAAAATTTTCCTCAATGTTCCCATTTGTGAACATTATGCTTGCTTCAGCTTCTATTATAGTATTATGTGTCTTTATAGGCACATCTTCGTTTGTGCTTCTTCAACATCAACACCCATTTTACCAAAGTTTTTCATATCCATTGTTCCATCAATATGTGCAATAGAATATTGAAATTAACTTGATAGACAATCGAGATAAATACTTAAAAATTTCATGTTATATGAAGGATTTATGTATTGAAGTTTTGATTGCTTAATAAGAAAACTCTTGAAAAAAACAAATGCCAAATGCACGATAGGAGCCATTGAAGGTTCTTCTCTATGAACATATGCATAAAACCCACTAAAATTTTTTATTATACTAAAATTTTCAATGACTCATCACTATCAATAGAAATGAGAAGACTTATCCCCATTATCTTATTTCAATATATCCCAAAAACCTTTAATGAGTATATATCCTTGATATTATTCGTCCCTAGAGGTACCATATTAGTAAAATCACTAAAGATTATATTTAATAAGAAAATAAACTAAAAAAATACGCATACCTTTTATATCTGATATTTGAGATGTAAATTGAATGAAAATTGAAATTGGTAAAAGGTATGAGATAATAGAGACCAAACAAAGATCTAATTGCAAAAAGAAGAACAAAATGAATATGAGAGACATAGTTGGAGAGAGATTGATAGAAAGGGAGGTGAGTAAAACCAAAGATGAAGAGGAAGAAATGTGAAGGGTGGGGGTTTCAACTGGTATGTATTTAACAAAACACGTCCAATGATTTGACTTATGCTCCATAATAAATTTCACTTAAGAAAACATGAATGATAGATGGGCATGTTTATGCTAAATTACATGTAATAAAAACACTTGATGTTTTGAAAAAGAAAAAATTATGTTTTTAAGAAAGCATGTTTGATAACAAGGCGTGTTTCATCTAAATCAAAAAGTAACATCATTATTAATAGGGGCTAATTTGGTTAATTTGCAAGCAAAATGAAAATTTTAGTACATGTTAAACATGAAAAGGCTATTATGAAATTGACTTTTAGACGTAAAAATTTGGGAATGTGTTAATGTTTATCTAAATTGGAGGATGATGATGATGATGATGATGATCATAATAATAATAATAATAATAATAATAATAATCATCATCATCATCATCATCATCATCATCATCATCATTAATAACAACATGATATTATTTATAAATATAATATGCAATAATAAAAATATTAATAAGAATATTAATATCGTATGACTATTAGTAACATTAGTATTATTAGCAATACCACTAACAATTATTATAATAATTATATTACTACCAACATTATGAATAATTATGATGATAAAAAGATGGATCAAAATAATTTTAAAAATAAGAATATGACACTAATAATGATATTCATATTATCCATTATGTATCAATTAATGACAATATTATTATTATTATTATGAGTGTTATTATTCTAGAAAACCATATTATTATTGTTAATAATATTCATAACACTATTATTATTAATGTAAAAAATAATAACATTATTAATGTTAAAAATATTTGTATTGATATTAATATACTAATATTATTCTTATAAATATTAGTGTTATTATTTTATTAAAAAATAAATATTATTATTAATAGTATTGTTATTATTGCTAGCATCATTATCAACACTAATATTAGTACTAGTATTATTATTATTATTATTATTATTATTATTATTATTATTGTTGTTATAGAAATTACTAACGATATTATTAATAATATTAACAATATTATCATTAATATTAATTTAAGTTATAATAATATTGATATAATTAATAAATATGAATTAAATAATACTCCCTTTGTATTAAATATAAAATCATTTTAATATTCTACAAAACTTTTTAGGAATTAAAAAAAAATATTCCTAAAATTTTACTTACATCCTTTGTACTACCCCTATTTTTAAGGAAAAAAAATTCACTACAAGAAAACTTATTTTTAGCAACAATTTTTTTGCAATGACAATATATTCTCATTGCAAAAAATGATTTATGGCAACGACAATTTATTGGCGTTGCTAAAATTTATTGTATAAAATAATTAACCTATATATGTATTACGTATAAATTTTGAAAATTTTTTGCAACGACAAATCTCGTTGTAATATACACAACTTAATTTTTGCAACGATAATTTTTTGTTGCAATATCTAACAAATTATTTGCAATGATATATTATCGTAGCAAAACATTTAATTAAGTTATGACAACAATATTTTTGTTGCAAATTTATAACGTATTCTACTACAACGACTTGTTGTTACAATAAGTAAAATAAAAGAAAAAATTAATATTAAAAAATTTTAAGCAATAGTTTTTTTGCAACGATAATATACTCTCATTGCACAAAATGATTTATGGCAGCGACAATTTGTTGGTGTTGCTAAAAATTGTTGCATAAAATAATTAACCTATATATATATGTGTTGCGTATAAATTGAAGAAAATTTTTTGCAACAATAAATCTCGTTGCAATATACACAACTTAATTTTTGCAATGATAATTTTTTGTTGCAATATCTAATGAATTATTTTCAACGATATATTGTCGTGGAAAATCATTTAATTAAGCTATGGCAACGATTTTGTTGCAAATTTACATCTTATTCTAATGCAACGACTTTTTTTTGCATTAAATAAAAAATAAAAGAAAAAATTTAATATAAAAATTTATAGTACTTCATAATTTTATAGCAACAATTATATTTTGTTGTTGTAAAAAAATAATAGCTGATATTCTGCCAATACTTACTACATATGTATTAGGCAAGGGATTCTAAAATTTACTACATATCTCCCTCCCTTTGTGTGCTATACTCAGGCTGTCTTTCCATCACCAACTGTATAGGAAGAAAGCACAAACCAGACCTAACATTCCCGCAAGATCTCTATTTGTGTGCTACCTTCTTCAATTGCTGCCATCACCAGATACTGCACCAGCTTTAGCAGATAGCATCTCCTACCACCTCTAAGCCCTAATTAATTATCAACAGTGGGCAATTATTTTGCAAAACTCTTTAATTCAATAAATCAATATTCAATTCATAAGATTTTATCTCTAATTATTTTCACCTTATTCAAATATTTTAGCTGAGTAAGAAGTACCTATTGTTGCTATATATGTGTTTAATTTATGAGGAAGAGAAGCATCGGCATTCCTCTACTAAGTAAGAGAAGTCATGACTTTCACTCTCCCTTTGTTTTTCATGAAGTTGTTAAAATAGTCATTGCCATCATTTGCCGACATATTATTTGTTATTGTTGATGTTTTTGTTTCTATTGTTCTTGTTGGCTGCTTGGTGATGGATTGGATACCATGATTGGTTTCATGAAATATATAAACATAAATGCTCATCAATTGTTGTCATTTTACCAAAGGGCTTCCTTTCCATGGCTAAGTTTTACAAAGCTTCATGTCCTAAATGTGGAGTTGTTATTTTATTTGTATTAGTGGGCTTAGTTGGCCTAGTTCTTCAATCTACTACATTAGAAGCCATTTCTTATAGTTTTGATCTCCTGTTATGTTTTCTTTTTTATCGGTAGACTAGAGACCATGAACGGTTTCATGAAATATATTAACATAACTACTCATTGATTATTGTTATTGTATTGATTCTTCAATTTGCTGCATCATTTCTATGGCTACTTTTTACAATCATTCTTGTCCCAACCGTGGAGTTGTTATTCTTTCTATATTGGTGGGCTTAGTCAGCCTAGTTTAAAATTCACTACATGAGTAGTCATTTCTTTTAGTTTTAATCTCCTATCATGTTTTCTTTCCTTTTTGCCTATTTATTAATTTTTGATTTTTGATTTTTAAATTCTTCATTAAATGTCTGTATTTCGGTTGATTTACTTATATAAATATGTTGTAGTGTGTAAACCTAAACTGAACATATAAAGATTTTATCTCTAATTATTTTCACCTTGTACAGATACTTTAGTGAGAAAACCCATATTGTCTGTCAGCATTGATTTTCAGGGATTTATAATCTCATCATTTGCCCTTATTTGTTTAATGCCTCTCTTTGTTTAGGTTTTTTTAGGTTGTTTAGGTTGTGTAGGTATGTGCAATTATGGTACTAGCAACCTGCTTTGATGCTACTTTAATGCATAATTTAGAACTTCATTACTCCTGACCGTATCTTTTCTTCCTTCCTTCCATCCATCCATTCCTTCCATCATTCCTTCCTTTTTTCTTTTTTTGTTATCTGTTGGATATTTTACTGTATTCATGCTCTACTTTTCATATGTATTTCAGCTACAATACTTGTTCATTTCAGCTTTTGAACTAGCCATGTCTATCACTTTGATCTTTACACAAGCTGGAGTTTAAGGAAAGTATTGATTTGTTATGTGAGCACAGCAAGACTGGTATTTCACTGAGTCGTTACAAGGTGCTGAGCTAAGGTGAGTTTGACTCTACTTCTTTATATTCTACAGAACTTGAAGATATCTTCTATGTGTATATCTGTGTATATATCTATGTATATGTATATATATATATATATATATATATATATATATATATATATGTATGTATGTATGTATGTATGTATTGGTATTTTTGCACTATTAGCTTGTTATGTGAAAAGTGATATCTATGTATATCTATGAATATCTGCGAATTAGTGTTTCTGCACTCTATTCTACAGAACTTGATTATATCTTCTAATTTGGACTGGAGGCAAGACATTGTCAATACATTAGATTATATCTGTGAATTGTTACTATGTGCATGTATGGATTTTTTTTGGCATGAGCAATAATTTTTGTTCTGTAGTCATTCAATTTAATCAGAGTTATGGTTCATCAGAGGTTGAATCGATCATCAGAAGAAGAATTAGGCCAAAAATTAGGATACATTCTGGGAAAATAAAACTTCCATTGAAGAGAAGCAAATGAAAGGCTTTCATAAAAATTCTCGTAGAATCAAGAATGAAGTTTTCATTCTGTACATGCCAGATCATGAATTAGTAATTGCATCCAATCTCCAAAAAAATCCCAATTATTTGAAACTTTCTATTTTTTAAATGGAATATTTACGGAATCTCCATGAATAGGATCAACCCTTATTCCGCCATTTTACTGAGTTGATGTCATACTTAGTAAGGAATATAGCCATTTTGCTGAGCTGATGTTATACTTAGTTAGGAATATAGCCATTTTGATGAGTTGATGTCATTCTTAGTAAGGGATGGGTGATAATTTGTTGAGTTGATGTCATAATTAGTAAGGGATGGGCGATAATTTGATAGTTTATACAATATTGTATGACAGCAGTTGAAAGCTATCCATTTTTATTCTATGGTATTTGGTACATAATCTTGATTAATAGAAACATTTTTAAGAGTCGAAGAGATAGAAAAATACGCTCTACCATATTTGATATACCATATGTCATACTTAGTTTTTTTATATGCAACTAATAAATGATAAATTTTAGAGGGAAACAGTTAATCATTATTTCAGCATTGCCCTCTCTACTTTTAATTCTGTGATGTCATTGTCAGTATAATTTAAGCATATACTAATCACATGCCTATAACATGTAACATGCTATTATAACTTAGTTTTATGGATCCCTATTGGTAAGCACCAATCTATCTCCAAATATTTCCTAAACAAGCTATGTTTATGCCTCTATCAGTCAAGACCCAACCTGATATCCCAGCTGTTTTATTGAAATGATATTTTGAGGACACTTAGTCAATCAGTTGTGAAATTGCTTTTGTTTGTTTCTTTGTATCATTGTTTGTTTGTTTCTTTGTTTGTTTTGTTTATGTTTATGTTTTATTTAGGTTATGTAACTAGACCAGGTTAGCAGAAAACAATGTCTTCTTGCCCTTATTTTTGTACCTTCCTATGTCTCCTTCCTCAGTCATCTTTTCATATATATCATCTCTATGAGCAGAGTTCCCCATTAATGCTTTTTCATACCTCTCCATGAACAGAATATGGTTCTCTCCCTACCTCTTTCCATGGGGACTGCAGGTCATTGGAGTTAGTTACCCACTTACCCTATCCTAGGAAGACTTTTGAACATTGTAAACACATTTTATGGCCTACTATTTTGGTAATATTTGTTTGTATGGAGACTATAACTTCAACATTCTTGTTGAATAATGGCATTAGTTTCTAACTCTTCTACTTTAATATGAATGCTTCTTAGGAAATAAATTTGGGTACTATGGATCAGAAATACAACATATTCTTAGACTCATGGATGAGCCAAATAAAATTAAACATTTGAGGATACCTCATTATCTTTATAAGCAATAAAATCACTAATATCAAAACCATTCAACAAATTAGTAAGAAAAAAAAAAAAAAGAGAAGACATTATTACTTATATGCCATGAATAATAGAGTTGGCCCTAAGTAATAAAATTTAATAAGAAAAATAA
This sequence comes from Tamarix chinensis, assembly GCA_030549775.1. Lineage (NCBI taxonomy): Eukaryota > Viridiplantae > Streptophyta > Magnoliopsida > Caryophyllales > Tamaricaceae > Tamarix > Tamarix chinensis. Next base: position 54,079,278 of record CM060177.1, on the reverse strand, counting down.
TGTATACTGTGAACTTTGGAGGGCCATAACTTTTTCATGGGACCTTGGATTTAGGTGATCTAAGAGGCTATTTTGGGTATATTTTTGAGATCTACAACATGATAATCAGAGTAGTTGGGTTGGGAAATCTGGGAGCCAAAAAAGGCCATTTTAGCCTCTAAATTGAGTTTTTTTTGTTAATTTTCATATTTTGTTACATACTTCACATTTGTTTGTAACGTTCATTAAACCTAGGGTATGAGGGTAGGAGTACCTAATATAGCTAACATTCCTAACTAACATACAAGTGATACAACCTTGAAAATGTATTGTAGGGTATGAGGTTGTATTGTTAGGGCCTTTTTTACAATTTGAACCTCTTGATTAAAGTGGTAATGATATCTGCATTTTCCAAAGGGCCAAGAACTTAGTCATGGCTAAGAAATCAGTCATCGCAAAGAAGTCACAAAGTCACACCTGCAAATGGTGCCTACCTTCGTAATTAAGGTTTTACAAAAGGTGGAACAATTTATGTGAGGCTTTGTGATGGGTTACTCATAGTGCTGACATATAAGAATGCATTTAGTATAGTCTTTTATTATATATAAGAATCAAAGTTTATTTTATGGTTCTATAAATATTTTTTTTTGGTAGAGCAAACGAGTGCTTATGTCTTATTATAACAAATATATATGGATTCTGCTTTGGTAGAGAAAACTTTTTTTTTAATATGTTAAGTCATAATAAATTTAAAATCATCTCTGCAGTCTCTCCTTAGTGAGAAATGTTTCTTTCCTTTTTTTTTTGTTATTACCTCTTCTGCAGTTAAAACCATTACTAGTTTGATTAATTTCTTCTTAGGCACACAATGCTTTTTTTTAATTTGTTTAATTTCCAAAGGTTTATTGGTTGAAATAGTGAGGTTTGGCCATCCTAGTCAGAGGATGTGTTATCTTTTTTTTAGCTATCAGGTAAGCATCAAATAGTATTCTCTTGTTTATTTCATTTATCAAATGTGCAATGACACATTAAAAAATATTATCTATTTCAATTGCTATGATATTCGATAATACAATTATGATTTTCTAGATTATCCCCTATTAGTATTTTTAAAATATTACTTGAGAGCATATATAAAAAAATGTTGCTTATTTTTAGATATTTTTATTAACTATATTGCTATTTCAAAATAGGTAATGGATTTGAACAAGGAATGGATGAAAATAAAGAATCGTTCATGTCGCGAATTTGTAGATGGTGTTAATGGTTTTTTGAATTTTTCTCTATGTAATAATAGAAATGAGGATGAAGATACTATCACAATTCGATGTCCTTGTGATAGTTGTCAAAATATAATCTTTAAGCAACGAAGTAAAGTGAGATTTGATTTGCTTAAGCGGGGAATATATGAGAAGTATACTGTTTGGGAGTTTCATGGTGAAATAACAGAATATTTTGATGGTGAAGCAAATGATGTTGATAGTGAAGTTAACATGTTAGAAGATGATTCTGGTGTTGCTGGCTTCAATTTGGGGGATGGTACTCACATTTATAATAGGGATGACATGTCTGAAGAACCTATTGGTGAGGCAACAAAATTCTATTGGCTCTTAAAAGAATATCAAGAGCCATTGACAACAAATGGCATGAGAATGTCGAATTTATCATATATTGTGAAGTTGCTGCACTTAAAGGTTCTTAATAATTGGAACGATTATTATTTTGATAGCCTACTTAAGTTACATGCTCAAGCTTGGGGAACATCACTTCTTGATTCATATTATGAGGCTAAGAAACTCATTGCAGACTTGGGCCTTGAGTGTGTTAAGAATGATGCATGTAACAATGATTGTATCCTTTACTGGCAAGATAATAAGCATTTGAATGAGTGCCCCACCTATGATCTATGTAGGTGGAAGACAAGTGACAAAGGCTATTATAAAGGGACAAAATTACCCCACAAATTTCTTCAATATTTTCCATTGAAGTCCAGGTTACAAAGCCTATATATGTCGAGAAAGACGGCTAAAGATATGCAGAGGCACAAAGAAAAGAGGGTAGAAGATGAGATAATGAGGCATCATGTTGATTCATTTGCTTGGAAATCATTTGATGATGAGTATAGTTCCTTTAGTGATGATGCACGAAATGTTAGACTTGGATTAACTTGTGATGAATTTAAACCTTTGAAAGACTCACAATATAGTATTTGCCCCATTGTTCTTATTCCTTACAATATTCCTCCTTAGATATGTATGAAAGCTCATTCGTTCATCCTGACTCTACTCATACCAGGACCTTCATCTCCCGAAAGACATATAGATGTGTACCTTCGGCCACTTATTGAAGAATTGAAGGAAATTTGGGAGATAAGTATTGAAACATATGATGCCCACTCTAAGACGAATTTTGTGATGCATGCAGCTGTATTGTGGACCATCAATGACTTTCCAGCATATGTTAATTTGTCTAGGTGGTCAAAAAAAGCCACTTTGCTTGTCCTTGTTGCTATAAAAAAGCAAGACGCACTTCAATAATGAATAAGGGTGGTTACATGGGACATCATTTTTGGTTACCATAGAATCATAGATAGAGAAAGGATGTTAATTCTTTTGATAAGACAAAATAAAAAGGGGTGCACCTACTCCTTTGACCAGTGATGATGTACTTACACACTATAGCCGATTCCAACATGAAACGTTTGGCAAGTTGTGTGGTGGAAGAAAAATAAAAATTGATTCCTTTAATAGTTTGTATGGTTGGTAAAAGAAAAGCATATTTTTTGAGTTGCCTTATTTGAGAAAGTTAAAGATTCGACATAACTTAGATGTTATGCATATTGAAAAGAATGTCTCTAATAATATTTTGGGTACTATAATGAACATTAAATATAAAACAAAGGAAACCATAAAGGCTCGAATTGATTTGGTGAATATGGGTATTAGGGATGAGTTACACCCTATCTTAGATGGTGATAAAGTACATGTTCAATAGCATGTTATACTTTGAATGCTGCTAAAGCTGCATTTTGTGAGATGTTTGCTCGCTTGAAATCTTCAGATGGATACTTATCCAAAATTTCTAGATGTGTTAAAGATAATGGGATAAAGATTTCATGCATGAATAGCCATGACCATCATGTGTGTATTGAGAAGCTTCTTCCTCTTGCAATTTATAGTTTCTTACTAAGACATGTATGTGAACCTTTAATTGAGCTTAGCCTATTCTTTTGGAACCTTTGTTCTAAAAATATATGCCTAGAAGATCTTGATATCTTATAAAGACACATACCCTACACATTATGTAAGCTTGAAATGGTTTTTCCTCCGGCATTCTTTGATGTCATGGTCCATCTAGTAGTATAGTTAGCAGTAGAGGCAAAAATTGCAGGACCAATTAGATATCAATGGATGTATCCCATTGAAAGGTACACATAAAAATTTAATAATTTTTATTTCATTTGACATGTAATTGAAATTATTTATGGTGAGAATTACTTGTTATCAGGTACTTGTGTACCTTGAAGAAGTATATTCGCAATAGAGCACACTCCGAAGGTTGCATTATCGAAAGTTACTTTGCAGATGTATGTTTAACTTTCTGCTCAAGATATATGGATGACATTGACGCAAAATTCAATTGCAAAGACCGTAATGGTGATGATAATGAGGGACATATGAGAAGTAAACTTGAGATATTTTCACCACTTGGTCGGCCGATAGAACAAGGTGTGCCACACCATTTGACTTTCGAGGAATGTGAACAAGTGCATTTATATGTTCTTCAGAATTGTGATGAGCTTGTAGAGTTCATAAAGTACGCTCTAAATTTCTCCCAATTTATTGCATATTTGGTTAGATTACTTGCATATCTTATGGTATTTCTTTAAAAAGGGAACACAAGGTGGAGCTAGAAAGAAACAACCCTCGATAGGTGGAGCAAAGGCATAAGTCACAATTTTCAAAATGGATACATTATCATTTATGTGATTTGATAAAATGATTACCTAAACTTTCTTTTTATTTTCAATATTGATATCTCTCATGTAATACCCTCAAAATTCACAACTGAAAATTTTCATTAATTAAAAGGAAATTAGCGGAAGCAAAGTAATAAACCGTGAACTTTAGGGATATTACCGCCACACTTAGTACCAGACCGGTTCACTCCTACTGTTCCAGTACCAAGTGCTAAGGCTAGCAGAGTAGAACACAATTTACGAGAAACTCAAGCATATATAAAACAGAGTAGCGCAGTAAACAATTTACTAGAGTAACATCCACCAGCGGTGGTTACAAAACAATAAATACATTGAATTTATGAATTTTAAAGAGACATATTAAAATCCTAACAATTCCGAATACTTCTTTACGCTCTTTCCCGAGGCCCACTTGAAAGCACTGAACACGACCTGCAAGGGGTTCTGCCCATTGAATAGGCAGGGGCCCCACGAATGGAATCCTTCAATACTACGGTACTGAGTAACCCTTTAAATACACACTTAAAAAACAGGTCTGCAATGTAACACATGAAATACTACTATATTCGGATATAACGACATATATAAATATAACATTCAAATCCATACATTCACATATTCAACAAGTCGATTTGATATCAATGGTGTATACTTAACATTCACTTTTGTACATTCTCATACTTCACAAGTCAACCAATATCAACAGACTATAATTATCAATCGATACTTTTCGGGCCTTAAGGTCATTAGTCCATCATTAATCAATCATCTTAGATTATACATGCCCGTGTGAGTGCGGGAACCCCACTATTATAGCCGGTGGAACGGTCACGAGGGTACATGCCCTGCCACTATTTTAGCCGGTGGAACGGTCGCGAGGGTAACATACCCTACCACAATCATTCGTCGGTAGATCGGTCTGGCCCCGACTCACAAGGTGTTCCACTAAAGTAATTATATCTTTCTCGTGTCTTATCGTTTTTACGTTTGGTTTGTTGAGCACGGAATCCCCCACTATTATAGTTGGTGGAACAGTCACGAGGGTACATGCCCTGTCACTATTATAGCCGGTGGACCGATCGCGAGGGTAACATACCCTGCCACTATTATTCGCCGGTGGATCAGTTTGGGTCCGGCTCAACATCTTCCTCTTTAAGTGATTAGTGTCTTAAATGTATCTTATTCGAAAGTATTTCACCTTTGACATGCATGTTCTAGAGGGCCACATCACATCACATCATAACTTACGGCATATCCGTATTATCACATACCAAAAGAGGACACATGAACACATCTCGGTTCCAAGCCAGGCCACACATTAAACAATTAAAATAATAGCATGTAGAACTCAACATAAAAATTATATAGGGCACCCAAGGCATGTAGGACATATAACACACATTCGATCTTAGCTACACCCTTACTCGGTTTCGGTTACCGAGCTATTTCCCACACTTGTTAGGCCACTAATCACCTTTCGTAATTATTACACTTAATATAATTCCTATTTGGTTGGTTCAATTACTAATTTGCCCATTTCCTTTATTATAGTTAATAAATTGCTCTTTGGTTGATAAAATTACCAAATTACACCTGGTCAATATCCTAATTACCAATTTACCCCTTTAGTTGGTTAAATTACCAAATTGCCTTTCACATTTATCATATTTACCATTTTACCCTTCTCCATTATTAAATTATCGTTTTACCCTTCTCTTTTATTAAATTATTATTTTACCCTTCTCAATTATTATAATTACCAAGTTACTCCTTTCCAATTTCCACTTTTATCCCTTTTATTTACAAAATTACCATTTTGCCCTTTTGTTATAAAATTACCAATTTGCCCCTTTATTACAAAATTACCAAATTACCCTTTTATTACAAAATTACCAAATTACCCTTTTATTACAAAATTACCAATTTGCCCTTTTATTACAAAATTACCAATTTACCATTTTATCACAAAATTACCAAATCATCCTTTTATTACAAAATTACCAATTTACCCTTTTATCATAAAATTACCAAATTGCCCTTTTATTACAAAATTACAACTTTACCCTTTTATTATAAAATTACCATTTTTCCCTCTTCTTACAAAATTACCAATTTACCATTTAACCACAAAATTACTATCTTACCCTTTATTCACGAAATTACTACTTTGCCCCTTTAATTATGAAATTACCATTTTACCATTTAATCACAAAATTACTATTTTACCCTTTATTCATGAAATTACTATTTTGCCCCTTTAATTACGAAATTACCATTTTACCCCTTGCTTCCAAAATGACCAATTTATCCCTTACTTCCAAAATTACCATTTTATCCTTTTATTAACAAATTTACTATTTTACCCTTGCCTCCAAAATTACCATAACACCCTTTTTAATTAAGAATTACCTTTTTGCCCTTAGTACAACACTTATATTAAATTATTATTATTATTGCTTAAAATATTAATACTAACTCCTCATCCACCACTCTTATAATTAATATAACATTATTAACACCCATATATATATATTAGGCCATATTCTTGTACAAGATACCTTACTAAAATCCCCTAAGGCTTCCAAAATATTAATCATGCATTAAGAATCACAATAGCATAATATAACATGGTTAATTCATATTTATTAACAACCAAACTCTTATCCTAAATAATATTTCCATACATAGCAATAATATATCATGCTTCCTTTTCATCAATCAACACAAGAATCACATATATCATATTAAACAACATAAACCAAGCATCATAATATATTAAAAATCCTAATGTGCTAACATATGTTAATCCATGCTTTTAAGTGGGATTTAACGATTACCTCGATTCCCAAAAAAATGAACCTTACGGGTATTCCGGTTAGATGTTGAAGCTTTGATTATCAAAACCAATACCTAAAAATAATTCAAGACTTATTACATTCGAAATGATAAAAACCAAATTATAAGGCTGTATAACACTTAATTAATCAAATAATTAAACTAAAATAGTATTATACCTTAAAAGTTATTAAACAACTAAATCAAAAAGGGAAACAACTCATCTTGCTCATGCAGCATGAGCTGCATGCAAAGAAAGAACAAGGAGGGACGCGAAGGTGGTGGAAATAGGGGAAAATGGACATTTTTGGGTTGGTGGTTTGGGGCTAAGAAAAGGACATGATGGGGAAAGATTTGGGGCAAGGGAATGGTGTAGAAGTGGAGAGGGAGTGTAGGTGGTTGTCGAGGATGGGTTGAAGGCGGCTAAAGGTGGCGAAGATGGGGCAGCGAGGCTGCGAAGGTGGCGACCGAGGAGGGGTCGAAATGGAAGGCTAGTGAGGAAGGAAAATGAAGGTGTTTGGGTGGTGTTTTTGAGCAAGATAGGATTGGGGGTGGTAGAGGGGATTGTAGGGAGTAATTCAGTGGCTTAGGTGGCGACAGAAACTGCGGGAAGGCGGCGGAATATGGCGGTGCAGGGTGGCTGCTGAGAAGGAAGGGAAAGAAGAGAAAAAGAAGAGAGGAGGAAGAATAGGGGCTGCACGGTGGCTTGATGGGGGCTGTGATGGCTCAAGGGTGAGGTAGAGGGTGACAGGAGGTGGTGCAGGTGGCGTTTAAGGTGGCAGCAGCGGCGAAAAAAAATAGAGAGGGTGAGAGAAGAAGAAGAAAGGAGAGAAAGATGAGGCTCAGGCAAGGCACATGGGCTCGAAAAATCCCCGAATGGATCAAGAAGTGAAGAAGAAAAAGAATAAGGAGAGAGAGGAGGTGATAGGGAGCTCGGGGATGGCATTAGGGTGGTAGAGGAATGGCCATGGCAGGGAGAGGGAGAAGGGAATGGCAATGGCAGGGAATGGGGAAGGAGAATGGTGGGGCCGGTATGGGACAGAGAATGGCGGGAGAGAGAGTTAGGGAGGTCAACGGGGAAGAGGGAGTTGCAGGGAGAGGGAGAAAGGAATGGCGATGGCAGGGAGTGGGGAAGAAGGAAAAAGAAAGAAAGAAGAAGGAGAAGGGAGGGGGTTTTGGGCACGAGCGACGGGTTGCCGAAGAAGGGAAGAGCAGGCCGGCCTGGTCGGGGAAGAAAGGAAGGAGAGAAGGGAGCCAGCTAGCTCACACGGGAGAAGGAGGGTAAGACTGCGCGGGGGAAAGGAAAACGAAAGGAGGGAGGAGGGGAGAGAAGTGGGCTAGCGGCCCAAGGCGCAGAAGGGGGAAAAAAGGCTGGCTGAAGCAGGCCAGCAGCCCAAAGAAGAAAAAGAAAGAAAAGAGGAAAAAAAAAAGAAAAAGGAGAAGGAAAAAGGGAAAAAGGAGAAAAAAAAGGAAAAATGGTATTAAATAAAATAGTCTAATTTATAAAATAATACAATATAATATATTTTGGGTAATAAATTGATTTAAAAATTTAATTTAGTATAATCAAAATATAAGGGTTAAAAAGGATTATTTTAGTAAAATAAGGGTTCAAAAATTTATTTAAATAATAATAGTGTAATAAAATAACAAAATATTTATTTTAATTTATTAAATATTTATACCCAATTTTATTTACTCAAAAACCCATAAAATAATTAAAATAAATAGATTTAAAGGCTAATTTATCCCAAATAAAATTTATTTATTAAATTATACGCTTTTAAAATTTCAAGGGATTACATCTCATATATATATAAAGGTGCGCAAACTGCATAAAGAAGGACAAATCGATGATGATGTATACAATTTAGTTTGTTATCCATCAAGACTTGCGAGGCGTTACTCTAGGCATATAGTAAATGGTTTTTGATTTCATATAGATGATCGATGTGATAATAGAAAAACTCAAAATAGTGGAGTTATGGTGAAGGGAGATGACTAGATTTCCGATAAGGAATATTATGGTGTGTTGAAAGATGTATTTTGGTTGCAATATCTAGGTAGAAATCATGTGTACATTTTTAAATGTCATTGGTTTGATATGCATCATGGTAGAGGCTACAAGATAGATAAATATGGGATGATTAGAGTAAATAAGACAAGATCAATGAAAACAGATGAGCTATTTGTTTTGGAGTCACAAGTGGAGCAAGTATTATGTATACAATATCCAAAATATTCTGACTGGAAATATGTTATAAAGACCCATCCCATATATCTTTATGATGTGCCCAACCAAGAGAGTAATAGAGAAAGTGTGGATGTAGATGCATGTCAGCAAGAGGCGGTGAATGTTCAATCACATATTGTAGGTGAAGGTGAAGTTGACAATTTTTTTGTCAATTCATTAGCTATAGATGCTTTTGTTGTGGAAGGGGAAGCAAGTGCGGTGAAGTTGGTTACGATTTCAAAGGAGAAGAGACAAAGGAACTTAGATGATGACTTTATTAATGATGATGAAATTGAAGTTTTTAAGGGTTCAAGTGAAGAAGACGAGCTACATTCCAGTGATTTAGAATGATGAATCACTTATTTTATTTAGTCTTAACTTGTTTTTTCTTTTCTTTTATTTTTTATATTTTCCTTCATTTGTTAGAAATAAAATATTTCATGTACTAGAAAGCGTGGAACTTTTTATCTTTAGTGAGTTGGATGCATTCTTGTATATTTCATGATTTGGTATAATCCACATTTTTTTCACATAGTTTAGAAACTATTAGATAATGAAGCTTGTATTTTCAACCTTCAAGTGTGTGTTTGTTAAAGCAGGGGAAAACATAACTGCAAAAAAAGAAAAGGATGGTGCGGTGTAGAGGAGAAAATAATAGGGTGGTGAAGGTAATTACACATGTAGAAGCTAATAATATGACGGGTGATGAAGGTAATTAAATTAATTCAACAATCATTTCTTATTCATTATTTATTTTTTATTTACATTTATTGATTCTGATGATAAAAAAATTTAGTTTGACTAGGAGAGTTAATGAGGACAAGGGGAGGATATAACGGTAGAAGTAGTCGATGTCGTATGACTGAAAGAGATAAATAGATTTTCAAATATCATGTCACAAATTTTTATCAAGTGTAACTAAAATTAATCACAATGTATAGACTGATTGGTGGAAAACTTTAGGTTTTGTTCAACAGGTTCCTCGATCTACTACATTTCAACCTCAACATGTAGAAGATGCTAATGTGATGGGTGATGAAGGTAATTAAATTCATTCTAAAATATAATCTTATAAATGTTTTAATGAAGATTATTAAATTTAATTATTTTTAGTGATGAAAAGGACTAGAATAGTTGGGTATGATAAGATGATGACATAATAGTGGAAGCAGTCTTCATACAAATGAAAGAGGTAAATAGATATATAATTTTATGCTCATTTTGATAGTGACATATCTTAGCTAAATGGTTGCTTGTTTGGTTATTTAATTTTAGGTTCATTTTCATGTTTAATCAACATCATTGACACTAATAGCATTTAATGCATACATTAATCCTCAACTTTGTTATTACAATCATATAATTGGGTACTCTATTACAATCATATATCAGTGTATTTAGTGCAACATATTTTATAATAAAATAATTTTCGTACTTTATTGTTTACTTTTTCAATTTACCTTATAATTATAATACAACCATATAGTGGGACAATGAGAGTTTGGGAATAGGTGCAGCATAAGAGAATCAAATTTGATTGAAACTGGTTCCCCAAATATGCACTTGGATCGCCAAGATTTTATCGATAATGAATCTAAAAGACATAATCTACCAAGGGGTCAAGGTAAGTTATATTTTGATACTCAAAACGCATATACACCATTTACTTATGAGTTATATTTCAATGTAGATACGAATCTCCAAATTGTTAAGAGGAAGAGAGTGAACAATTTTATCAGGAGAGTCTTTATGGCGTTAAATGTCAATGAAGTTGTTGAGGGATGTGAGATTGAGGAAATACCTCAAAATAACTTTATGAATGCTAAAATTGAAAATGATAAGCAATAAAGAAAGGGAAGTGGCCATATTTCAGCACCCTCCGCAATTAATGCAGCTACTGAAAATGGTGAAGGTATGTATTTTTAATAATAAATTCCTACACAAATTACTTTCTTATATTAATGTAGTAGATGTGAGACTACTAGTTTGCTATGTAATTATATTTCAAATATTTAATTAACTGTTTGTTTCTTATTTTCATTTGGCATTAGCTACAAGCAAGAAAACTAAAGGTCAAAGAGGAAAATATAAATCCTATGTGGTTGACATGGAGATCAAAGGAAAATAATCAAAGTTGAACATTTACATTCCTAATAAAATGGATCGAGCAACTGGAGAGAATGCTCGACATTTGGTAAATGAGTGTGGTCATATAGTGAGAACAAAGGCTCCGCTAAATGTTAACAACAGGCAGGCAGCATTCATGGTGGTTGGTGATACTATGTGGAAAGAGATACAGGTAAGAAGATATATATTTCAAGTTTTGTAAATGTTTTTTTGTGTAAGTCTAATTTACATGATAAATTAATTGTGTTATATTAGGATAAATTTGACATCTAGGAAGGTGGGAGTTATTTGAAGTTGTAAGCTTTTGTTGTCGATACTATGCAGCCTCTATATAGCTTGTGGAAACCTCATTTGCACTACTATTACAAGAGTGATAAATGTGGCCAAACCGATGAAGAACACTTGAATAATCCACATCCTGATTTACCACCGGATCAATGGGAGTATTATGTAAAATGATTTGGTTCTAATGAATTTAAGGTAGTATCTTTATTTAAGGTACATAATTAACTTTTAGCTTGATTCAATATGTTAACATTGAACTTTCTTAACATGCAAAAAAATGAGCAAAAGAAATTCAAAAAATCGTAAATATAATAAGAGGTATGTACATAAACAGTAACTTGTTATTTGCATAATCAGACGATATATTGTGAATTACATATTAATAGTGATATTTTTTATTGTTTTAGACAAAAGAAAACAATAATGTGAAGCCTTCGGCTAATATAATTTGGCTTGCCCAACATACACATAAGAATCAAGATGGGGTGCTTGAGTGGGCAGACAACCAATCAAAGGAGATACATGTATGATACAAAATTGTTTTATTATGTATGCTTGTATTTATCTAGTTAGTATATAAATGGTTAATTTATTTTCATATTTTATGTATAGGAAAATTTAAAGGATGTAGTTGCTGCATCGGGTGACACCAAGTCATAAGAGGAGATACTTTTAGAGGTGTTACCTACTAGATCTGGATATTTTCGTGAAAAGGGACTACAATACGTCTATTTACCGAAGGGAGACAACAAATACACAAACAACAAATAATGGACAAGCAACAAGAGAAAATTAAACATCAAGATCAAAGAATCAAGGAGTTGGAGAAAGCAATAGAGGAAATCAAAGAAAACCAACAAAGGCAATTTGAAAGCTATAAAGAGAAGCAACAACGTGAAATGGAAAATTTTAAACAACAGATATTGGAGAAATTTGCCAATATGAGAAATGTCCCTTCTCTTTAGTGGAGGTAAAGTATTCTTACAAAAATCTATCTTCTTCTACCTTTAATATGGAATTTGGATACCTTGGTTATTGAAATGTGAATATCATTATAAAGTTTGGTTTTGTTACAATTCTTGTTGAAAATCATGTATTCATTGCACTAGAGGTGGTGTTTAGATTAGAGTATTAAAATTTAGTAACTAATCCAAATATGGTGATAAATTGGTTATCATTGTGAAGTACTAAATACCAGTTGCACTAGATTGGAACTGTACGATACTCAGTTTTATCAATTTAGAATATTGAAATACAACAACTAATCATAATATGGTGATAAAATAAATAGAACAAATTACAAAATCATTCCAACACTAGACTTATATGGAGATCTTCTAAACTAAATTCCTCTATAGCTTGAATATTACAAATTAATGTAAATAGACATTGGTGTTTGTTTCAAATATAACAATAGGAAGCAGTAGTAGAGAACAAGAAAGAAATATAGGTTGTCTTATACAGAAAGCGATAAAACCCTTTTACCTCTGTATTTATGATACATTTCTTAAAGATATTAAAAAGAGCTATTATCTCTAGATTTCCTCTTTTTGCTATTATCTCTTTCTCCAAAACACACATGCAAAAGACACGGTATAAAGCAATATAGATTCTAAAAGAAAACATATATATATATACAGCTACTCGATTTCATTATTAATATGTAAGGAAGACCATGGGTAATTAATCAACACATAGCCTATCCTAAACAAAATAAAATTGTAGTTCCTGGCCAATTTCCACTACCTTAGCTATTTCATTCCACTTAGACCCTAATACCACAAAACCCATCACATTTTTTCTTCATCACTTAATAGTTTTATTACTTTTTCATTCCACTACCTAAGCTATTTCATTCTAGATGCTACATCAAAAGAGGGTGAAGTCAAGTTAGTCAAGTGACACATATCATAATTTATAACATACTAAAAGCATGAAACCAGATTATCTTGTGATATTAACCCAATATCAGCATCATCTAAAACCATTAGGTGGTTGGATACCAATATTTTCCTTAGAGGAGGAATCATATAAAATTTATATATTATTTGATCACAATTACAAATCATATTGAATGGGATCCATATTAAGATTAATATTATATTATATGCTAAAGTAGCACAATATCTATAGTTAGGCTTGGACTCTTACATGTTATAGATATAAACTTGAAACATTTCAATTGCAAGCCCAAGACGGGAGTAGTGACATGTATATCTATACGACAATGAAAATAATGATATTAATATCTTACAAACTTTTATGGTCTCTACCTGAAAACTAGAGTTGGATTCCTTTAACAAAAGTAGTAGCATAAACAAGAAAATGTGTTTTGTTCTGATTTTTGTTTTCTTGTATTAGTCATACCGATAGCAATCTATAGAATGTCATTAAAGCAAATGCTATTAGGTAGCATTAGAAAACGGAGAAGGTATTAAGCATTTGGATATATATCATTTTTATTACTTTTTATGTCATTATTTACTTTTCTATATATTTTACTATGCAGGATGTGTGATTTCCAATATGGAAGATTGGACCTGTGGTTGACATTTGGAAGAACAGTTCTAATTGTTATTTTGAGGATTAATATGCAAGATGTTTATTCACGAACAATATAATTTTTATTTAGATTAAACATATGTGTATTTGGGGAATAGAAATTGGTGATTGGTTCCTTGTTGACATTATTTTAAGATATATATGTTAAGAATTGTTGTTATATATTTTGGTTGTATTGATTTAAGCATGGCATGTGTATATGGTATGATTTATGGACATCGATTACAGGTTTCATAGGTCATTTATCGCAACGGTATTTAAATAGATTATTGTGTCATTGCAATTGTATGTTTTTGCAACGACAAATATGGTGTTGAAGTTTTAAGTTCAATTTTTGGCAATAAATTTGTCGTTGCAATATGTATTTTTCGTAATAATAAAGATTGTTGCTAAAGTACATTCATTTTTTTGCAATGACATAAGTCATTGCAATTAATGTGTTTTTACAACGACAAATATTATTGCTATTTATTTTGCAATGACTTCTTTCATTATCAATAACTAGCTTTAGCAACAACATCAATTGTTGTCGAAAAGTGGTTACTGAAATAGATTAAAATGTTACAGCGAAAAAATTCGTTGCTAATTATAGGTTTTCACAATGACGTAATTTGTTGCCAAAGTACGATCAATTTTTTTTCAACGATAAAATTCGTTGCTAATTATAGGTTTTTGCAATGACATAACATGTTGCCGAAGTAGGATTAGTATTTCGCAAAGACAAAAGTTGTTGCAATATATAAATATATGAAGTTAGTTCAAGTGATGTATTGCAATGACATATATTTAGCAATGATATTTTTTGTTGCGTTTAATTACTTTTTTGCAATGACCATTGTCGTTGCTTTATTTTTTTGCAACGCCATGATGCACAATGACCTTGCAACAAAAATTGTCGTTGCGATATATATTTTTTCAACGACTTACTATCTTTAACAACGAAAATTGTCATTGTTAAAAATGGGTTTTCTTGAAGTGCTTGATATAATTAGGATTTTGATTATTTATAAATAAAATTATATTATTATGAATTAGTTATCGCATCCTTTAAAAATTTAGAAACCTCAATTATGTTTTTGAAACAATGCATTCCCACCATTTTTTTTACCTTATGATATTAACTTTTGTGGGACTTTCATGCCACTTTTAGCTATCAAGCTTCTTTTAAACCATTATAATTTGTGCATATTTAAATTTCTTGGATTTTTCCAAGTCTGCTAGCTCTTTTCAAAATTTAAAATGGAGATTTTGATGAAAAATTACTATTCACTCTTAGTTTTGTCTTAATGCACATTTAAAGCCCAAAAAGAACCTTTTTAGCCAACGAAAATTTAAAAACATTTGGGCATAATTATATTTCAGAACATCTAAGACAAATATAAAAAAAATCTTGTTGAAATTATTTTTGACATTTTTATATAAATTATATCATATTCAGCATAATTAGCCTCTAAAACATAACTTTCTTTACTCTAAACATATCTTAAGTATCTTAATTTTGATACTATATTCCTAAAATATCTAAATACAGTTGAGATCAACTCCATTTTGGTCCATAAATTGGACCAAATTCTAGCAACCATTACTGCCATTATTGTAACACCCTAAAATTTATAACAAAAAATATTGATTTATAGCAGAAGCATATAATTAAAATATTGGATTGTATCACTATACTTGAAGTAAGTCTAGTTTACTATATCATCTTTACATCAACCATAAGTCTAAAACCATTCATAGTAAAATAAGGCAATTAGAAATGAGAGATGCTTTATAAATACAAATAATAGTTTGGAGGTTAACTCTAGAATACAATAAAAAAATTCAACAAAAGAGATACCATGGATCGATGGGTTCAAAAGGTATGTGAATAAAACATCATCCGTATAATATGAATCTTCCCTCAAACACTAGGTACAGATAAAGTTACTCCCCATACAGTACATCAAAAGTACCAAAATCATCTAGTTAATCCTCAAAGACCTACACAAAAACATCTAGATCCTCTACTCGTGGGAATGAAGAGCACCCATAAATTGGGTGGTCAATATACTATATATTGAGTAATGTAACAATACTATTGAGTCAGGAATGTAGATAAATACACACATGCATAATAGAGAACAAGTACACATGCAATACTCCTAAGACATCACAAGGTAAGGAATGATATAAGCCTTTTCATTAGATATAAAAAAATTTCAATATTGTATTTACGTTAAGTTTAGGGACCTCCACTATTCTTAAACCATTAGAACAGTTTAAAGCACCTCTCAAGGAGAATACACCTGGGCCACTAGTATCATCATGTGGAATGAATCCAACATCTCCCAATGTAAAATGCTTCTAAGTCACTATTTTTAAATTGGTGAAGTGGTCTTAAGCACCTCTTAAGAATAACACACCTGAGCCACTATTATTATCTGACGGAATGGATTCGACGTCGGTCCCGACTCACAAACTCTTCGACTTAATGTTATCAGTATCTTATCCATTAGGCTACTTGTCTTAAATCATATTCTTATTCATGATGAATATGGGGCTCCACTATTCTTAATCTAGTATAATAGACTAAAGCACCTCTCAAAGACAAAACACCTGAGCCACTATTATCATCCGATAGAATGGATCCAATGCCTCTAAGGGCAACATGCTTTTGAGACACTATTATTGTTCAGTGGAACAATAAATTATTAATGTCGTATTCATGATTGAGTTGATAAGTACAGAACATGTTTAGAGTAGGTAAGGTACACTACAAGATCATGAGATTATTTTCTAGGGTTAAGACCCTTATATTCCCAAACACCCTAATTTCACACTTTTATTATAACTTTTTTCCTATTATTTTTTTAACCACCAAACTTAATATCTATTTCTCATATATTATCATTATCAACATACTCAAATTTTAAGGGCTAACTCTAAGTTCTTGCACAAGCAATAATAACCTTATCTCAAAAGTTACTATTCTCAGACTTATAAATCCTAATTTCACGAATCCATTATAACTTTTATTTTAGGGATCGAAAATTACCATATTTAATATACATTCCTAGAATACCAATATTAATAATATATTAAGATATTGTGGTCTAAATCTACCATTTCATACATGTGATAATAGCCTTCCCAAATCAAACATTTTCATACTTTATCAAACTTAGGCCATTCTCAACTATTCTAAACACTTCATATAAATTCATTACCATACTTTAGATGATGCAAAACTTTAAATAACATAATTCTCATATTTAACCCACATTAACCAAAATTTCCTTCTCAATAATAAAAACCCTTATTTCATGCAAATCTTATATTTTTGGTCACATTATCCTCTAATCCACATTATTCTCCATTGACATTATCATACTCATTCCACATTCATCATATAAATAATGAACCTATAATACCACCATATTTCACATAAAGTGTTTGCCCACATAAAATAATAATACCACATAATTTTACTTGCTCATTTTTTTTATCATATGATATCAAACACATTGCATATAATTAATAGCATATATTAATTCATGTAATAACATTACCATGGTATGATAAAAAAAAACATATATAAAAATTAGCAATCAAAATCCTAAATTACATAAGAAATAAACTAACAAAACACCATTAGGATTAAACCATATAGATACAAATTTTTAAGGAAAAATGAAGGGAAAAATAAGGTAGAATAAAACCAAAACAAACAAAAAAACTTGAGCTACAAAACATAAGAGAGACGACAAGTTATGCCAAGTGAAGGGTGATAGCAACGGAACAAGCTATCATTACTATGAGGTGATTAATAGTAAAAGAAGCCAAAGATGGAGGGGGAGGTAACACTAGGATAGGCTAAAGGAAAGAGCCTTGTTTTGGTGTAAATTGCCGAAGGTGGTGTGATGGTTTTGTTGGAAAAATGGTCAAAGGTGGTATGATGGTTTCGATGGAAAATAGCCAAAGGTGGTGGTGATGGTTTCAATGTAGGCTATCAAAGAATGGAGAGGAGGAAAAATTTGTGGCTTCCAAAAGGGAAATACTTGCTACACTTGAATTTGTTGTAGTAAGGAGAAGGAAAAAGGGAAGGTAGTTGTCATGGAGGCAACCGAAGAAGAGGTATGTGTTGTGGATGAAGTTGTGGAGGGTGAGGAGGAAGCACTGGCTATTAATTTATAGGTAAGGAAGAAAAAAATAAAGGGGGGTTGCAGTGCAAGATGCTAAAGGGGAGGGGGAAGCATTGGTGGTTTTGTTTGGTGGCTAGCGGTTAACTTTAGCAAAGGTGACTAAAGGGGAGTGGGGTGGTTCGGTTGGGATTACTGGAGGTAACATTTTATGGCGGCTTTCATAATGGCAAAGAGGAGGAGAAGGAGTAAGAATATGGTGGTTTGGTTTTGTATAATCAAAAGGGAGAGAAGAGAGGCTGTAGGAGCATTAAATGTTTGGTTTATTTATACACACACATGTACATGGATGGATGGTATTTGTCAAAATTTTCAACATAGAACCTTAAGTTAAGGAGGGGAGAGTTGATGGGTAAAGGGCATGATTGGAAGGGGAATTTATGCACATAAGATGAAGAGAAGAAAATGGGGAAAACAAGTATAAGGGAAAAAGAGAAGAAAAATAAAAAGGAGAAAAGAGAAGGGATATTATGGGTTTAGATTAAAATAACTAAGGATAGGGTAATAGGATAATTAAATTAAATGATCATCTGAAATTAGGTTTAAGTTAGAAAATATATTCATAAAAATTAGGATTAAGCAAAGATTTAGATTTAGGGAGTTATGGTAAGAAAAAATAAAATTTCCAAAATTAGAATTAGGTTACAATATTAAATATTTGGGATAAGGGTTAGCTAAAATTTAGAGTACTACAATTATTTTGTTCATTATTCTACTTTTATGCACAAAGATCTATAAAATATCAAGCTAAAAAAACTCTTCCAACCTTATTTCTCCCATATTATTTCCAAACCCCATATGATCCCAATACCATCCTTCTTTAACCTCTCATCCTTCCTCCATTGTTATTATTTATTTATTTTTATTAGTTGATTTTTTTTATTTGAGTTTTACATGTTTTAGGTGGCTTTCTGCATAGGTTTCAAGAGAAGGTTTTATACTTGAGGGAGGATGTTATCTAGATCATTATGGAATGTTGAAATCATTTAAATATAACCATACTTTAATTTGATATAATTTGTGGTGTTATTATTCTTATATGTGTTAAAGGGTTCAAATTTATATATTTGATTATGTATGAATCTCGAATTTTGTGGTTGTTTCATGTTTTTTATTATTGTGTTAATTTCTTCAAATTTTACGAGCATTTTCTTGAGTTTTTTAGGTCATTTTTTTTCTCAAATAATGTTTGGATTCAAACATGAATAAGATATGTATAATTTTGGTGTAGTTTTAGGGGAATTTTGGTCTTTGGCCATATCTAGATGCTAGTGTTGTTTTTGTGAAATTTTTATGATTCCAATGGATTTTCAGGTTTTTAAAATAGGATTTCCTATATTTAAAATCTTGATTCGGATTTGTACAATTAAAGTTATGATTTAATGATATTTTAGCATGAAAAGGGGATATTTTGGACATTTTACATATAGATTGCAATTTTCTGATATTCTAAGTACTCTAATGTGTTCTATAGGTATGGAATGAATATTATGTAAAGTTTTATGAGCTATATCACTATATGCTAAGAGTAATGTTATTTTATTTTTCTTTTTTTTTAGGTTTTAGTGACATATTTATCATTTTGCAAGAAATCTGAAATATTTAGGTGAGTATTATTGTTCTAATTTGCTAATTATTCATTAGGGATGGTTCACATTTAATTTAATCATTTTAAGAGTTAAATAATATTTTATTCTTTATTATTAAGTTTGATACATATTAGGGTTAAAATGATATGTAATATCTAAAGGCTCTTAGTTAGATATAATTTGATTATACATTAGGAATAATGAAGTGACATGAATACTAAATTGGTATGAATAATAAATTCTAGTAATAAATAATTTTTGAGTTTTAAATAAAGCTTCTTATTATATTTGTGTGTGTTTATTTGTACTTGAATAGTTTTTTTGTAAATAGTATTTTTTTCTAAAATTGGTGTACGGGCTTATATTTGGTTATTTCCTTATAATATATCTAACATCCCTATTTTTCGCTAGTAAATTTTTATGTTGAAAACTTTACAGAAGTGGAAAAGTACCAAACACTTAGGAAAAACGAGTTAGTACGCCCACACCTAATATAGGATAGGCACTAGCCATCCCTCCCATGTTAGATATATGTTTGAGAACTAACCAACCAAAGCCAAAGTAGAATTTGCAAAAGTACATTATATAAATACACCTCGACAGTTCGCAAAGGTTCAAATACACAAGGAGAAAATTAAACCAAAGTACAGAGTTCAAATCATAAAAAAAAAGGTAGGGCATAGCCCTAAACTCTAGTCTCTTAAGGACCGCACGAAAGACTTCGGATGTTCACACTCTCAAAACCCATGTCCAACATAAGGTTGTCCTACTACTCACCATCCCTAAAAACCAACACATGGGCCTTTGCTCGTAGGAACTACTAGGTGACCAAACAAACAGGTACATCAATACCCTTTGTACTAAATAAGCCAAGTTACATCTTCAATGGAAGCCACAACTACACAAGATTCCCACATATAATCATAATCATACTAACATAGTTCATGCCTATTTCATATAAACAGAATACATGCTCTATCCTAGAGATATCATACATAGGAAACTTATACCATACATAGCTCAATATGCTTAGCAACATAACATAATGTCTTAGATTATTACATGCATTCTACTAATTAGATTGTCCTGCTATCATTAAGGCTTCATTAATTCATGCACACAATTCCACCATATGCCACTTTCCACCTTCCTAATAAATTAGGTCATATATATATATATATGTATAAGTCATTATCTCTATTATTGTTCTTTTTTTTTACTCTTCTTTTTTCTATTTAACCACTTTATTATTTCCAATTTCCAAATAATTAACCAAATTCTTATCCGACTACTTACTTAAATTATTATCTAAATACATATTCAAATTCTTCTCCAAATACTTATTCAAGTTCTTATACATATACTTATTCAAATTCTAATCCAAATACTTATTCAAATTCTTATCCAACTACTTATTTAAATTATTACCCAAATACTTATTCAAATTCTTATTAAGTGATGGACTATGTACTACCCCATAATCTCACACACCATGGAAGACACTTTAAACCAAAAAATATAAGTTCCAAGCTAAAGCCAAGTAAGGTACTTATTGAGTGATGTACTACCCCACTAAGGGACATAAGTTCGGGCCAAAGTCAAGGAAACACTAATGGACATAAATCTAAGCTGAAGCTGCAAACACCTAAATAACAAGACCCTTTATTATTGATACCCTTTAGTACATTATTGGCTAGAGTCAGTAAGGTACCAGGATCTACTAGGATCCTACTCAAAAGCACTAATAATTACCCGAAGGCAGACTAATCTCCGGTAGCTAATTAAGGATCGAGTAATCTGTACCCATACACATCTCTATCATCTTTTGCTTTAAGTGATTAGTATATTATTCTCAAGGATACGTGATCATACAAGGCCCATACAATATGCTAACAAGGCATTTACATACTTATTCCATCTTAACTATTATTATTCCCCAACCATGTGTGGGATCTCCATTAATAATTACTCAATATTAGCCAAGTCCCTTGGATTAATCCATTTTAGTTTAAAGTCTAGATTATATTACCCCTCTAAAGCCATCAAATAATTATTGGGGTTTATCCATTAAGGCTTTTACAATACCCATTAAGTATGTCATAAATCATGATCCATTTATTCCATCTATTAGGTTGTCAATCCATGTCAACAGACATATTTCCCTCATTAATTAGTCATATAGCAGGGTTAGGCATAGTATCAAAGCATATCCAAGGCAAAAGATAAAAATCACACAATCTGGTCAAACCAATCAACTGGTTTAGCCTAACCATTTGATTGATTTTACCAACTAGTCGATCATCTTAGATAAGCTAAACCTATGATTACCTCGAATTGGTTGATCGGTTTGGAGAAACCAATCGACTGTTTAGAGACAAGTTAATCAGTTCTACCAAACTAGTTGATGGGTTTAAGTAGAGAGAAAACCTAGGTCACCGCAGACCTACTAGTCAATTGGTTTAAGTAGCCTAAACAGTTGATTAGTTTCCCTGAAATAGCACAAAATAGAAATTTTTCTTGCAAATCACCCTAAAAAACCATTCTATCTCCAAAATAAATCATATCATAGCATCATACCAATACTTCATAAGTTCATAAACTAAATCATGCTTCACGATTAATCAAATCAACCTAATTTTCCTAAAATCATTCCTTCTTCTTAGGATTCATAAATTAATCAACATGCATCAATATAAAAACTAAATTCTCATGCAACCCTATATAATTAGGACTCTAAGGAATAAACCATATCACATAATTAACTAGATCACATTTAAGAAATAAGAATAATTTACTAGGTGCAAGCAAAACTTTTCCAAAACTAGAAAAACTCAATCTAGAATATTTTCAACTTCCAAATCTTAAAAGCATAAGTTAAATCTTCAGAAATCCCATATATAATTTCATAAATTATAATTTAAATTAGGAGAAAAAACTTACCAAACCTAAGAGAAAACATTTGGAATTTATGCTAAAAAAGATATTCAACTTCCTCCTAAATTTAACCTTCCCTTACTTAAAGATAAACAAGAAGGAGTGAGAGGAAGGGATCAGAAGAGTGGAAAGGAACCAAAACAATGCTCGAATTTGGGATAAAAGAACACAAGGCTAGAGAGATGAAATATTTTGGCAGTTGAAAGTAAACGAGTGGAAGGGGTGATTAGGGCTATCTATAGACAATAAATCGGTACAAGAATGAGTGTGGTTATGCTTAGATAAGAAAACTCTAATTTCTGCCATTTAAATTTGAGTTGAACAAAAGTATTTCATTAAATATAGGATAACAACCTTCCTTCTAGAGACAAAATAGTGATTTCTGGAGAATGTATGTCGATTTCGTCCATAAAATGTCAAACACAAGAGAGGAAATGAACGATCAGCATAGGATCCCACATGGGAATAGATAGATTTGGGAATCAAAGAAACAATTCGAAAGGTGTCCAGACAAGAGAGAGGGGAAAGAAGACAAGACTCAAGTCATCCTCTCCCTCAATTGTCCAAATTGAACCCTCGAATAAGTTTAAGGCAGAAGCATAGGTTAAACATATCATAAGAAAGGTTAAGAACATCTAAAGAATAGCTTCGAATAAGATTATCAAGGTTCTATTTTGGTATAAGAAGGTTTTCTAAAAAAAATAGAGTTCTAAAAATGTACTCGACTCGACAAACTAGTCAATTTATTTGTCCTACCAGTCAATTGTTCAACCAACCAGCTGATCAATTCCTCAAACCATTCAATAGATTCAATCGAGAAAAACCCTATAGCTTGAATGATGAAAAAACCAATCAATTCATGGAACCAACCTATTGGTCTACCTAAAAAGTAATTTTATTCAATTTCTAATGCTTGTTCAAATCCAACTTTTCCTTAAACTCATTTATAGCTCCAAATCAAAATCAAACATTATTTAATTTTAATAAACACTAGAACTTTCCATTCAATAAAACATATAAAAAGATGAGGTATTACAATATATCTGATAAATTATTTAATTTCAAATGGAAATATTGTATTTGATGTTTGTTGAATCTTGTATCCTTATAGTGATGATCACACTCGTAACCCATAGGGCCCATGCTACGTAGTTAGCCTTAGTTTGGCAACTGAATGTTCATTTTGATATTACTAATGCCTTATACATTAGTTAGGCCCATTTATACCTTATAGGTGACCTACAAGCGCTATAGAGGATGTGCACACTTAAGGATAGGGTGACTAGAATAGTAAGATGATCAATATGTCATATGTGCTTTGAAATAGATACCTGCTACCCTTATAGCACAAGAGATAGTTACCTGATGCCCTTGTAGTGTAGGAGATAGTTATCTAATATCCATGAGATACATGAGATACTTTCCTGATGTCCATAGAACATAAGAGATATGTGTTTTCTATGAGTATGTATAACACGACATATTTTACCACTAAAAAATTTCATTTACAATAGAAGCATAATATCAAAATAACTAGGTGTTACCACTATAATTGACATAAATCTTAATTAAAAAATAATCCTCACGTTAATCACAAGATAAAATAATTAGAATGTAAAACATGGGAAAATAAAATGAGAAGATTCATAAACATGATAACAAGTTAGAGACTAACTCCAAGTATAATATCCAAAAATATAGATGATGGGATACCATGGAACTAAGAGTCCAAAATTATACCAGGATAAAACTATCATTTAGATAGTATAACTCTACCTAAAACCCTAATATATAGAGTTAATCTACACTAATAAACCATTATATGCAGCAAAGTCATCCAATGGATTATCATTGACCTAAAAATAGACAACCAAGCCATCTACTCATGTGAATGAGCAACGCCCATGAAACGAATGGTTAATGTGTTATGCACTAAGTAAGGTAATAATACTCTCAAGTAATAACTACATATAATTACTTGAGTTCACAATGGGGAATAATCATACATGCATGATACATAAAAGTAATGTGAGGTAATTACTAAATATAGATCTCATCGTTAGATATCACATAATTCATTCTTATATTTATGTTGAGTTTTGGTTCTCCACTATTCTTAATCCACTAGAACATAATAAAGGACCACTAAAAGATAATGCACCTAATTCACTATTATCATATGGTCGTTCTCAAGGATTTAGATCTATAAACTTTTTAAGAAACCCTAATGTTGCATTTTAGGCATAATTTCTTCCCTATTACTCTTTTATCCACCAAATTTAGTATCACTTACTCAAATATTATTATTATTATTATTATTATTATTATTATTATTATTATTATTATTATTATTATTATCAACATACCTAAAAATCAAAGTTTAATTCTAACATCTTACACATATAATAACATCCCTATCTTAAGAGTTATCATTCATAATGCTTATAAAACTCTAATGTCTTGAGTACATCATAACTTTTACCATAACACTACTATTATTACCAAATTAAATATATCTTCTTAAAATACCAATACTAACAATATATCTAAAAATCATGGTTTAACTCTAATATTTTTCACATACTATAATAACATTGTCATTCTAGGTTTATTATTCCCAAATTAAGTCATTCTTATTTTGTGGAACCTATGCCATTTATATTTACTCTAAATATTTCACATGATAAAAATGGAGTATGTTAACCATATAGCCCATTAAAATACCAAAATTCCATATCATACCCGTGTTGATAAAAATTCTCTTAAGGATAACCAAATGTCTTTATTTCACAAAAATCTTATATACTTGTTATTATTATTTCTAAATCCTCTATTTATCGCCATAAATCTTTAATAACCACTCCTCAATTATCATACTATTTCAACCCACCATACACTAGCATATATTATACCAATTTCATCATATAATATCATATTACCACACCATGTTTCATCATATAATATCATATTACCACATCATGATATTATTCAACATCAAATTTTCAAACTAAAAACAAAATTACATTAATACATGAAATCATAGTAGACATTTAGCAAAAACAAACCCTAACTGTGACTAGTATCCTTAAAGAAAAAGGCACCGATATCTAGGCACGTATCATATCCCACCTCCTATGAAAAATCTAAGAAATTAACTAAGAAAAAATAAAAAGGTTAACATTAGAACAGAATGATATAATTAATGAATAGTTAAGGTAATAAAAAGTGAAAGGTGAGGAGCAAAATTAAACCAGGCTTGAAGGTGTGATCTGTAAAATTTTGTGAAACAAAGGAGGGAGGAACAACAACAGGTGTTAAAGCTAAGTAGGTGGCAATATCACAACTTACCATTTCTAGTGATAGGGGAATAACAAGGAAGGCCAAAGGTGGGGGAGGTGCAATAGTGGAGGGGTTCAAATGAAGTTGGGTGGCTATAGTTGTTTTAGCCGAATAGAAATGGGGTGTTTCGGTTGTTTTGGTTGAAGGGGTGGGGTAGGGTGATGTAGTGGTTTTTTTAGCCAGAACTCAAAGATGGAGAACATGTGGGTGTTCTTTGAGATGGTGAGATCCATAGATAATAATAAAAAAAATAAGAAAATTCAATTATAGGTTTTGTTTGTGAAACTACCTTCGTATAATGGATTGTAGCATTTTGTACATGATTCATGGTCATATGTGAAATCCCAAACGATAGTTATGCATGATGGAGGGTTTATAATCCCCCAATTTAGAAACCATGGAGAATAATGGACCACTTTTACTAAATTTGTGGAAGGTTGGAGTTGAATTTAGTCACGATGAATTCTAGTATGTTCATGTGTTAATAATTATCCTTAGATTACCTTTATCTTTCTAGTCTCCCAAATCCATTAGTAGAATCACAAGTTGTGTGGGGAAGCCTTGGGGATGGATAGCTTTATGGCTAATAGGGATTGTATTTATTTTTCTCGATTCTTGAGTGAAGTGGATTCGCATCGAACCCTTCTTAATGAAGTTATGATTATGAAGCCTAATGGAATAACTCACAAGCAGCATGCATATTATGAATCGAAGCCTTTGTACTACACAAAGTGTCTCAATTTTGGTCACCTTACTACTCATTGTAATAGAATGTAGGAACTGAGGCAATATAGAACTCAACTATAGTGGGTTAGGAAAGACCGAAAAACACCACCCCTACTTTTTAGAGTCAATACATCTTACATCAAAGGAAAATACTCTCCCTAAATAGGATTTTTCCCTACAACAAGTAGATAATGAAGTATATGGACGACAAGAGCTTGTTATGCATCCTAGAGAACAATAGGTTATAAACAACAAGAAGATTATCAAGAGCCCTGTCAAGTGGTTACGAGAGTTTGAGAATGAGGGACTATGGCTTTAACCTGGGCTTAAGGGTTCATCTTACATGAATATGGACTTCTGGAATGTGAGAGGGATTAATGACCCTCTCAAACACAATGAGTTGTTTAGTTGGATAAGAAGTATGAGAATTTATTTAGTTGGATTGATAGAAACTCAAGTAAAGATGAATATTTTTTAACAAATAAGAAGAGGTTTGATCAATTGGGAATGGATTGATAATTATAGCTCTCATTATAATGGTAGAGTTTGGGTGGGTTATGATACAAAATTTTGGCATATTAATAAGTTACCATAAAGTGATCAAGCAGTCCATTGCCATATCCAACAGATTGCAAGTTCAATCTACTTTTATGCAATTTTCATCTACGTAGCTAATGATGGTGGAAATAAAAAAAATATTATGGGAATGGTTGATTAATTTAAAGATCATAGGTGCTAATAAGGGATTTCAATGTAATTGCCACATCTAAGGAAAAAACCCTTATTTGAGATTATAATTAGGAGGAAATTAAAGATTCCACAAATTTTTTAGAGCATATACAAATGGAAGATGTTAAGTATAGTGGAGCTTTCTTCACATGGTGTAATAGAAGATAAGGTGCAAATAGAATTTAGCGAAAGCTGGATCGTGTGTTGGGCAGCACTAATTAAGTTGATTGCTTTCCATCTTTAAATTTTTTTTATTTGCAACACTGGGCATATAAGATGAAGCAGCTATGATCCTAAAATTTAGAGAACAAACACCCATAGATGCTAGACCTTTATGACTCTTTAATATGTGGACTTCTCACTTAGATTTTCTTCCTCTTGTCCAACACTTATGGGGCAATGTAAATGATCAAAATATAGTGTGTAGAGTGATGTTTTATTTGAGAGTATTGAAGAAATCTACGAGAGTTAAACAAGAGTCACTTTGGGAGTATATCAGAGAAGGCGGTTCAGGTTAGAACCAGCCTCGTTGAGGTGCAGACACATGACATTATAGCTTTATGCAGATCATTCTTATGGGTGGATTCAGATAATTCAAGGAAATCCGTTGTGGCTTAGGAAATAGTTTTCTTTCCTAAAAGAGGAAGGTGGTTTAATACTGTTACAAATCCACCCATGGATCGTTGTAGCGTATGGAAGATTATATTGGTGGATTGCAAATATGAAGGACATCATTTGGGTTCGATGGGTACACATATACTATCTCAAGAAGAGAAGCATTTGGGAAGTGCTAATCATTTCTTCGACATCTTGGATGATGCAAAGGCTCCTTTAAATACATATCTCACTTGATTCTAACCTTATAGAACAAAGAGTAAAGTTAAATTTATACATAATGATAAATATTAGATTGCTAGAGTTTATAAAATCTTACGATACAGAGTAACGAAAGTTTCATGGTACAATATTATCTAGAATAAGCTATCAATTCCTTGACACCAGTTGAATTTATGGCTAATTACACATGAACGTTTGGCGACCAAAGATAAATTAGTGCGGTTTGGCTATGAATAGAACCCACTTTGTGTTATGTGCATCCAAGAGGATGAAAACCATCACCATCTTTTCCTATCTTGTGCATTGATAAGGCATGTGTGGACATTAATGATGGCTAGTTTTAGGGTATAGGAGATCCATTTGACATGGCAACAACACTTTCATTGGTTATGTAAGGGTGGAAGAGGTCCTTGGATACATAAAGAGGTGGTGAGAGCTATCTATGCTATACATGTGTATCATATTTGGCAAGAAAGGAACTCACATATTTTTAGGAATTAGGGGTGTCCCGATAAAATTATTATAAGGGGATATTGTGAGAGATATAGAAATGAAGGTGGAGATGGTGTCTACATGTGCTTCCTATGGAAAGCTTATGTCTTATGTAAATTTGTTAGGCTATCTTGTCTTTGTTTAGGTGAATTTTTAGGATCTTGTATCCTTTCTTTCCATTTGGAAGTAATAAAATTTACATTACTTACGAAAAAAAGGATTAGTTATATTATAAATGAAAGTATGGTAGCATAATAACGTGAAATTTGGTGTAATATGTATATCCACAAAATTGATTAGATTAAGTGGTTATGAGAAATAAGTAAAATAAGTAAACATTGATATTTGGTATAAGTGAAATAAGTAAATATGCACAGAGTAGTGTGATAACATAACAAAGGAACATAATAACAATGAGACCTTATATATATATATGGGTTCTATTATTATACCGATGTTCAATATTATAATATTAGTATTTATGTTATTTTAAATGTTCCATGATATTTTAAGGTTTTGATGAATAGTGATGAATTATGGAAATAACAGTTTTTAAATGAATAATTCATTTTCTATGTATTAGCATAATTTCTTGAATTTTTCAATATAGGCATATCTTTGTATGTCTTACGTGAGGATACTATCATTTTTAGTAGATTTTGTTTACGATGTATGTATATGATATCGATACCACAACTTGTAGACATTTGGTGGAGATATAATGGTTATTTTACTACTTTTTTGGGAGGTTAGGCTAAGATTTAAGTTATCTAATAGCAATTAAGAATCTGTAACCTAGTTTTCTTAGGTTCTTGTATATTTCTCCTTATTATATTTTCTTTTAGTCATCTTGTATCATGTTGGGACTAGGTAGCTTCCACACCTGATTACCAAGCATGAAACTACTTTTAAGCCTTCAACATAAATTAGACATTAAAAGTACATTTACTATGTTCGATGTGATAGTAAAAAAAAAAAATATATCAAGGTGTTACACCTTTTATTGAAAAATATAAAAATCATT
The DNA here is from genome assembly GCA_030549775.1 of Tamarix chinensis. Taxonomy (NCBI): domain Eukaryota; kingdom Viridiplantae; phylum Streptophyta; class Magnoliopsida; order Caryophyllales; family Tamaricaceae; genus Tamarix; species Tamarix chinensis. The sequence goes on along the minus strand of CM060177.1, from coordinate 54,049,427 downwards.
TAAGACATAGATAAGGAATAACAAAAAAAAAAGATGATGGTAGTAGTGGGAAATGAGTTTCAACATTTCTAAAATGAATTTTTTTTATACAAAAATTAGTATTTAAATGATTTACTCTTTGAATAAAAAAAAAAGTAAGCATCATAATGATATTATTGATTTGATTAACAACAACAATAATAAAAATAATACTTTTCCAATGATAGAACATTGAGAAGGCAAAAAAAGCATATATATAAGTAAAACTTAGAAAAATATAATTAAGATTGTTTTTCAACTTTCTTCATAGAATAGGGAAGCCACATTTTTCACTTTGAAAAATGGAAAAAAATGCATTTTCTAAATTCTCAAAATTGAAATATAGTTTTCATAAAAGACTTTTTCATCAAAAACTAACACAACTTAAGCCTCTCGTAATATTTGGTCTTTCCTTGGCTACATATTTTCTCCCATCCAAGAGACTTGTTGAGTTACACTCTCCCAAGAGAGTAGATGTGATCCTTATCTTGTAAGCTCCATTTCTAAATTTATTTCTTCTGCATAAAGGTTTCCGTTTTCATGTTTACTTTAGTTGTAAATTAAGGATCTAAATACTACAACAATCCCAACAAGTATGAAAGAGTGAAAACAAATGTTTCTCAATCGCATCACAAGTCACACGTACACGATTAGAAGATGAAACTGGTGGGATTATATACTCCAAGTCAACCCATTCGTGCAATGTTATTGGACTGTCGTGTTACTCGGGAAAACAAATGTTCATGTTGAAAATATACAGAGTGAAAGGTGGAGCAAGAAAGGATGAAATGAAAATCATAAGACGAGGAAAGAGGAAAAAAAGAAAAAAGAAATATGCACGGCGTGTAAAATCCTCGACAACCCGATCAACGAATGGTGCAGGCGTGCAGCTTAAGAAGATTATAGCAGCTGCAATTTTCCAAGTTTCCTAAGGGCAACTATCAGAAGTCTCACCTGCCTGCTTCTAGAAGAAAAAGCTCGGCGGGATTTGAGGAGCATAAGATGCTAAAATAGCTTTACTTGCTGAGTTGTACCACTTCTCATCATATTGCAGAATTCCTCGTAGTTAATTTTGCCATCCTATATATTTCAAAAATATATATATCAGTATAACAAATAAGTTGGATATTAACATATGAACCACAGAAAACTCACATGATCTGTGTCCACTTCAGACAAAATTTCCTTGATACTGGATTCATCACCGATTCCATACTCCTTCATGGCAGCTTCTAATTCATCTGTTGTGATGAAACTACCATAACATTCACACAACACCTTTAGGAGTCAGTACTTTACCACTTATTACCCAGCCATCAGCAATAAACCTACCCATCCACGCATCCCCAAAGGAACGAATTGACAGTTCACGGATTATGTGAAAATGCAATTCTGATATCATTACCTTTCAAGATTTAGTTCAAGGAATTTTCCAAATGATAGTTACTATCAATGGAATGTGTATTAATTCTACAGAAGACTAGCAATAACGAGATGAACATAAACTACCAGCACAATGACAGAACATGTGGCACAGCGATAAAACAAAATAACCAGATAAGAGAAATGGATTAGTCTTTCTGTTTTTTTTTTCTCCTTTATTTCTGGTGAGGGTATTTTTGGTGGGGGAAGTGGGACAAGCTATCTGTATCAAAAGCAAAGAAGCCATGAAAAGTTATCCGCACTCACCCACTGCTGTCCTTATCAAAGTACCGAAATGCTTTAAACAGGTTTTCTTCTTTCTCTAACTTGTGCCTATGCATTGTCGCTGTAATAAATTCGATGTAATCAATACTTCCATTTCCATCAACATCAGCCTGCAATGAATTACATTATTCACCAGCATAAAACGATCCATGACAAGACAGCAACATTAGTTGATTCAGCCTATATCAGGTCAGTGGCAACCTACAGCTTCCATAAGTTGCTGGACCTCAGTTTCTGATAAGCTTGATCCAAGGCGGGCCAAACCAGCCTTCAACTCTTCATAAGTGATTGTCCCACTTTTGTCTGTATCCATATTAGTAAACATAGCTTTTAGGCCTTTGATTTCTTCATCACTCATACTTTGTGCAATGACCTACAGATTTCCAAGAAAGAACTCAAATAAACAAACAATTTTACACACGAGGAATGATATTTCAGTCCTTGGAAATGCAAGCACTAGCAAGAAAACTCCAGAAGCTAACAGAAGATTAAACAACAAAATATGTACCAGGGGCTTATGTTTGGTCTCCAAAGATCTTAAATTATATTTGATTAATAAGTCTTGTGGTAATAGTCTTTCCATCTTGACTCATAACAACAAATCTAAATTCCATATGTTTTAAGAATTGACATAAGCTTAAAAATTGCTTTCAGTTAATTGTTTTAGCTTGCTGCCTTACGTAGTGCAGTGTGTATATTATGATCATTACAGTGATTAAGAATTGGAACAGGGGGATTAATACCATTTCGCACAGCCTGACAAGAAAAACAAAATTCACAATGTTACAGAAAAATGGCTTCTACTCAACCTTCATAAAACAGGCAGACTGCCAAACTCATCATGAGGCTTCTCATTTTACTGGCGAGAGAATTCTCCTATTAATATTCTAAGAATGAAAAACGCTGGGTTTGAATGTCCAGGATATAAAGTTACCTTCAAAGCCAGCTTCTTAAGCTTGTTCATTGCCCTAAACTGCTTCATCCTAGAAAGTACTGCACTATCTAGTGGCTTGTCCGATGCTCCACCCTCTTTAATCCATGGATGCTCTGGTAGACACCATAAAGACATTTGGTCAGTTATAGTAGAGAACAACAATGCATTGATCATGGTTTTGTTTCATAATAACACCTAACTGAAGAGATTGACCAAAAAGAATAATGTGCCAGTTGAAATAACAGCACAATTGACATTACAACCTGGATATGCCAATTAAGTCATCTATTTGCATTGGAATTTGCTAGTAGATGAATGGGTAGGACAACCAAGTATCTTTACTCCAAGAAGATATTACTACTATGGTCAAAGTAAAGTATAATCCCTGCATGATAATTGGAAAAATAGCCCTGAAACACTGCCTAAAACCATCTGTTGCAGGAGATAAGATGATGGTTTGCCATCACTGAGTAATTTACCAAGAACTTCTGCAGCCGTGATCCGCTTCTTTGGATCCTGTGTTAACATCCTCTTGACCAGATCTTTTGCACTGTCTGATATAGATGGCCATGGCTCACTCTGAAAATCAATGTGCCCTTGCAGCACTGCGTTAAATATGCCCTTCTCATTGTCTGCAATGGATATCCACATCAGATAACCACTCTAAATTTAGTTTTGACACAGTGTAACACTATTATATGTAAGAAATTAAATTTTAGATCAAATATATGATACAAGTCTTACCAGACCAAAATGGAGGTACACCACTAAGGAGAATGTACAGTATAACTCCTGCACTCCAAATATCGATCTCTTTCCCATAACTACGCTTCAATACCTCTGGAGCAACATAATATGCACTACCCACCACATCACGATAAACCTTTCCTGAAACGAGTTTCCAAAGAGGAAAATTAGTAACTGCACATTGATTAAGACATGCCAACCAACAAGAAATATTAAAAGATTAAGCAACAATCCTGTAACTGATTTGTGGACAGTCACCAACTTATTTTCACAAATAAAAAAAATGTGAACCAATTGACCCCAGTCTTCTTCTAGAAGGAGCTATGACTGCAACTGCAGAACTACAAGAAATAAGGACTGCGTAAATCTAAAAGACCTGGTATGTGCATACTGTCTAATTAGACAGAATCAGGTCTGTGATTTGAGTGACAAGTGTTTTCAGGTTTCCATCATGACTACATAATAAAATGCAGAAATCATTATTGACTGTCAAGTCAAATCACCATTGATGGGGTTGTAAGCAGACAGATAAAGCTTGTTCACTTAACAGACAAGCCAAGCCTTGGTTTTAGGCTCTTCATTAGGAAGGTTAGCTCATTCATAAGTGAACATGCTAGAACTCACCTTTTATGGATTTCACAAGTTGGTTTGATGTGAACTTTTAAATAAAATATCTTCATTTTAGTGCTTTTTAAAAATTTAAAGTGCAAGAGCCCAAACAATTAGAAAACCAAATTACTCAACCCTTTCTTTACTCACACAGTCACAACTCTCTTGGTCTCTCATTCCCTAACCACTAATTCCGTTGACTGTTTTGCAGCCCATGCCCATGCCCATGCCCTTTCCAATGAAAGAAACGAGCAGACAGCACCCACTAGTATCAATCATATATGAGAAATTATATTTTCCTATAATCCAGGTATAACCAAACATCAGATAAATAAATGTACCAATAGTTGATCAAGGTCAAACTTGAGCAAGCAATCTTTATCTAGCACGCCTTGTTTCACTAAGACCAGTCAAGCCAAGCTCTAGTTCAGGCAGTAAGCTCTAAGAAGATATCAAGCGGAGCTTAATCCTGGAGGATATGGCTCAGCTCCAAAAAGGCCATCTACCACACTATCCATAGATCAATATAGTTATATCTTACATTAATTGTTCCCAAACATATATAGAAACTGTTCAACTCCAAGATACTATATAAACTATAAAGATGTGATCAACATGAGCTAAGAACAGCCATCTTATTAACCAATGTTTCACCTCAGCACACTGCAAGTGATTTAGGGCCAACATTTTGTGCGTTAAAAAAATCAAATAATGAAAGAAAGTTAAAGCATATTTGCACACAATTGCCTTTGAACAACACAACTTGATTGAAACTTCTGCTATTCTTTGCTGACTGTAATTCCTAAGCAATAAATATACAAGAGAATTGCCAAACTACAGCCAATTTGATCGTCCAGGTAAATAATCTGCCAACATCCTATCTTTTGAAGATGGATCATTTACTAAAAAATTGAGCACTACAGGTTCGATCATTTTCAACAAACATCTGAAGGGGGGGGGACCATACTCAGACATAATAATGATTTGCTCAAGCAAATAAAGAGCACACAAACAAACGGGTAATCAACGAGGACAGCGGGACGCCTCACCTTCCTCAATAAACACTGACAATCCAAAATCCGTTGCCTTCAACATGGCGCCCACATCTTTACTAGATAGCAAGAAATTCTCCGGTTTAAGATCTCGGTGTAGCACACCCATAAAATGGCATATGTGAACCACCTTCACAATCTGCCTACAGATTGTTGCGGCAGCCTTCTCAGTATAAAGTCCTTGGGCAATGATCCGATCAAACAACTCCCCGCCCGCACAAAGTTCCATAACCACATGAACAGATTGCCGGTCTTCATAAGCACCTTTGAATTCCACAATATTAGGTTGCCCAGATAAATGCTGCAAAATCTGTATCTCCCTTTTTATATCTTCCTTATCACTTTTAGTGACCAATTTCCTCTTCAAAATAGATTTACAAGCGTACTTCTGCCCCGTTGATTTCTCAGTACAAAGATATGTAATCCCAAATTGACCCCTACCCAATTCTTTGCTGAGTGTATAGTGTGCTCTGATGTCTTCAAATGGCTTGCCCAAGATTGCTTCGGAATTTTGGACACCAACAGGCTTAGGTTTTGGCTGATAGGGTTTTACAGGGGAGGGCACAGAATGCTGTGGAGCATGATTATTGTTGTACCTCACAGCCGCTTGTTGCGGAACGGTAATGGCTTGTTGTGAATTGATTATTATAGGCTCTGGACCCTGCTGCCGCTGCCGTCTAGTCCGCTTCTGCCGGTCATTGTTGGTGGTAGCACCGCCGTTGTCGTCACTAGATTTTCCTTCTGGAATTTTATCCAATTGTTTCCCCGCATGCTTGTTTCTACTGTAGCAAGAGCCCATCGTTGGATTCTTTCTCGCCGATAGCTAAAACCTGTAACAGGTAAGGGGCAAAATTTGACGAGGATTCAAAGTATGATTCGGGTTTCCCACCCCGATTCCAGAACCATTAAGGAATGAATCAAATTATGTACAAAGAAATAACAATTTGATCACCAAGAGAGGAATTGAGCAGTCTCGTAGATGATATTTATCTGGTGTCAAGGTAAAACTTGAGAAAGAGAGAGGCAGGTGCATATGTGAATGTGATAGATCAAAGTCAAAATGACGACTTGCGCGTTTGTTGACTTAATGAGCTAAATTTAGGGGCGTGAGAACGTAACTCTTGTGAGGAAAATTGATACAAGCTGTAACGTTGAAGTCTAATAAGTCTCTGGATCTTCATTTCATAAAGGGTAAGGAAACGATGGTGGATGGCAACAAAATTTCCACGGAAGGCGACAAAGCAGACGCGGAATTTAGTGTGAATAGATTACTCGATCAAAATATTTTTGTTTGCATTTTATTTCAGCCGAACAGCATAGATTATGCCGCCAACAACAAGAACGTGCCTCGGTAATTTTCCAGAGAGATTTAAATGCAAACTTTGACGATCAAAGAATCTTTGCGGAAGCAATTAGGTAATAAACCACAACTAAGTCTGATTAGCTAATATAACACTACTTAAAATTTTGTTATTTGCCGAATTTGTTACATAAAATATTCAAGTGCTACCATCATATTAGATACAATAGTACCACACCATATGCAACTTTAATTATAATATAATTCTCATATTAATTACAAGACTAAAATTATTAATAATTTAAATATAATATATAATATGTAGGATTATTTATGTCGTTCGATATTTAATGAAATAATCTAATATTTCAATCAATCCAATCCGTAATATAAATAACCAATCCAATATTATTTTTAAATCAAACAATCAACTCGATCAATAAAAGATTAAATAAATTTTTATTCAATCCGATAAATATAAATAATATTTGATCTAATAAATTATATGCATATATACTATAAACAATATTTATTTTTTCATAAAATTTAATTCTATATATAAGCATACATGTGTGTACATACCTTGAAATAAGAGTATTTATTGTAAGTAAACTTTATACATTATAATTACTATTTTGATTAAATATTTAAATATTATACTTAATTTGGGATTATAAATCAATTATAATGTAATTTAAGACTTAAATTAAATCATTAGATCATATCAATTCAAATTAAATAAATATATTATTTTTTAATGGTATAATCTTTATCCGATATGCTTCATTTGTGTCTTTTCGAAAGTTTGGGATATCCAACAGATTATTTATTATCTGATTAGAATGTTTGGATTCTGATGATTTTTTTTAGATATCTGATCTTTCAAATATTAAAAGTTTTTTATTGAATATCTGATCATCGAATATATAAAACAATAAATATTCGATCTGTGAATACCCCAAGTAATACCCCACCTTTTTAAGACTTTGATGTAAGTTAATTCATATGTTTAACCATAATTTATTTGTATTTTGACTTTGATTTATAAAATATTTGAAAATTTTTAGAAAAATCGAAGAATTTGGTGATTGATTTCATTGATTATGGGCATTGTGTTTTTAGAACTTTTTAGCTGATGCATAATTGGTTGTTTGACGATACCCATTGATTGATGTCAAGCTAAACCTAACCATGTAAACGAATTGAGAACTTCATTTTAATAATCCAAATAGTTTATAAATTATTTTTATAAGATTATCAAACCTTTTACACATGAATTACTAAATTATAAAGAAATTTGAGCTATAGAATTTCTAAAAGATACTAGATGACCTCATCATTTTGTCTTCTCCTCACCTTATCTTTACTCTTTATGCATGTAAATTCCCTATGAAATGTGGTTCAAAATTAGCATGGCATGCCTTTTGAGGTAGTTGATTTCTTGATGTGTCTCTTTCTCCTTCTTTGCTAGTCTTGGTTGACCTTAGGTTCCAAGCTAAGGTCGTATGCCCATTAATTTGAGCAAAAGCAAGTTTCTTCCTCCCTCCATTTTTTTCATGTGTGCTACATATATCTAAGGGCTAGAATAGGGAGAATTCATGGGTTTTTAATCATATATGATTCCACATTATAAACCTAGCATTTCCCTCTCATTTCACACTACTATTTCACATTTTTACCCTAGGTTCCTATTCTCCTTCCCTCCACCAAATCCTATTATCCTTTCCATAAAAATCTCCACTTTAACTCTTCATTCTACTCTTTTTTCCTCTTCTTCCTAGCTCTCTTTTGTTTAACTCCGAAACAAATGAGGGTTAGGCATAAGAAAAGTTGAAAGGTTTGATCCTTTTTCTTTATTTTTTCATATTTTTGGATTTTTTCTAATTTATTTTCATTTCTTAGATTATTGGTCTTATTTATTTTGAAAATGAATTATTTTATAAGGTTCTGCATGAACTTGTAAGGTAGTTAAGGAAAGATTAAGGTTTGGATTTTCAAGCTTGAGGAATGTTGTTTCCTTTTTCTCTTTTGTGGGTTTGTTAATCTTAATTTGCAGTAAACCATTTACTTCCCTATTATGTGGTAAATGACATGAGTAAATTGGTGTTGGCCTAAGATCATGTGGGAGCATGACTTTTATGTGTTAAAATACACTTTTTGGGCTTATTGGTTTAAAAGCATGAAAACATGAGTAGATACCATAAAATAGGTTCTTATGTTCATATGTGTGCGCTTTAATCTCAAGGGTTTGGTTGGATTTGTGTTGGTGGTTAGTTTTTTTTAAGAATTTTTATTAGTAATTTTGGTGAGCTTAAGGATGACTCTTCATGTTTAATGAATTTCCATGCGCGAGTAGGTATCAAGAATGTTATAATTTCATTATGAAATTGTTGAATCGAATGTATGTTGATGGATTTATACTTTGAATGGTTTGGAGATGTAAATGTTGAGTTTTCAAATTGACAGTTGGGGTTCTAATACCATTGATTAGCTGATAAGCAACATTTTTGATTCACTGGTTAATAGATGTGCACCATTGGTCGGCTGACTTGACTTGTTCTACCCAATTAACTAATGTGTACCCTTGGTTATCTAATCATGTTAGTTTCCTTATTGTTTTATTTTCAATTATGGTTCATTTCCTTAACTTTGTAGGACTAGCCCGATACTTCTTAAGGCTTTTTTGGGATTATTTTGATGATCACACCTTAATATTTTGACTTAGTATAACCATAGTTATAAACTTAACCTTAACTAAAACACCCTATAAATCAGGCCTATAATTTGTAAAAATTCATGTGCTTAATGATGATGTGATGGTGCTTGATTTTGTTTTCAAAATATATGTTGGGTTTGATTTGCAAAGGATTTAGATAATTTTGGAAGAAAAGAGAAAAATGGTTATTCAAGCATATAAGTCAACTAGTTTTATGAAATGATTGACCAATCCATTGATTTTAGCTTATTTTTAGGTTAGGGCAACAAGTTGACTCATTATGGGAAATTGATCGATTGGTGGAACTAGTTGATGGGTATACTAGATTAATCGATTAGTTTGCTTGACTTGAGTATTTTTGAATTTCATTCATAGATGAAAAAAAGTACTTTAAATTATATTGAATCTTAGTAATCAAATCCGAAATATTTTCTAAATCATCTTTAATGTTGTTTCATCGTTAATACAAGCTTTTCCCTACCCAAAACGGATTTGGGGCACCAAATGTTTCAAAAAGGTGGTAAATTACCTCACTACTAGTATCTTGTTCTTCCTCAATTCTCTCTCTTCTGTGCATCACCATAATAGATGATTTTATCCCCAAAACCTTAGTAGGTCTTTTGATCTTGTTTCCCTTTCTTTTTTGTCCATGTTCCTTCTTGTGCCTTGATTTTCCAAGTTACATTGTTCTGGAGCTCTTCAACTATTACCATGTGTAAACATGGGAGAAGTAAGCTCTATTTCTTCAGAAATTCACCTAGAGATGTCCGAATTCGAGTAGAAGAATTAGTATTTTTGGTGTCGTATACCCCTCCCCCTTTATTTCCCATTAGATTGTGGGTATATTAGCAACCCTAACATTTCTTTTCCCCTCTTTCTCTCAACTATTGAATTGCCATTAATTTTATGAATCGATTGACTAGTACATCAATTTTAGCTTAGTTTTTGGGTTAGTGTAACCAATTGACTGGTTATGGAAAATGGATCGATTGGTGGAACTAGTTGATGGGTATACCAGATCCATTGACCAGTTTGCCTAACCTAAGTGATTTTTCAATTCAACTTTAGATGAAAAAATTTCTTCCAATAATATTGAATCTTAGTAATCAAGATATGAAATGTTTTCTAGATCATATTTAATGCTTTGTTAATGTTAATCCAAGCTCTTCCTTATCCTAAACGGATTTGGGGGACCAAATTTATCAAAAGCGTGGTAAATGACTTCACTACCATTATCTTCTTCTTCCTCAATTCTCTATCTTCTATGCTTCCTTAAAATAGATGATTTTATCCCTAAAACCTAAGTAGTATTGTGATATTGTTTCTCTTTCCTTTTTGTCCCTTTTTGCCTTATTGTGTCTTAATTTTTGGATGTCCATAGCTCATGAGCTTTTTATCCATCACCATTTTGAATATGGGAGAAGTCGACCTTGTTTCTTAAGAAATTTACCTAGAGATGTCTTTGGAATTAAATTATTTTTGTTGGCTTAAACCAATCAACTAATTTGGTTGACTTAATTGACTAGTATCTAGAATAGTTGATTGGTTAGGAAAATTAGTTAATTGGTTTCACTAGGGGGCACTATGGTTTGGTTGGTTTAAAGAACCAATCAACCAATTTCTGCTAGAATGTTTTCTTTAATATTTTTAACCTTGTAAGAGTTTGGGACTTAATCTTATTTTATGATATGATTCTTAGATCATGGAAATCCACTATTTGGCATAAGTTAATTAACTAAATTAATATATTAAATTGGTTAAGTATTGATAATATCATCACTAAGTGACCTTGATAGGTTATTATGCATAACATACAATAATTATATGATCATGGTTGGCTTGGTATGCTATGTGGACCTTTTTTGGCATATTGTTTGGTAAATAAAATACTAATCTCTTAAAGTGGAAGGTCATGGAACACTATATGGGACTAGATTGTCCAATCCTCCATTATCTATCGAGTATTAGTATGTCTTTAAGAATTTTTGATTTTTTTCCTTCAAGTAGGATCATAGTTGATTCCGATACCTTTCCTATTCTAGACATTAATGATTTACTAAGGGGTATACATACTTATGCCCTTTTGTCACCTAGATGATTTAGTTGGGTTTAACTAAAATTTATTTCAGTGGGTGGTTTTATTAGCTTCTATTGACTTATGTCCTTTTGTTATTAGTTTCACTTCCATAGGTATTAAGATACCATAGGGGATTATCTAGTTCATTGCACATAGAAAAATAAATAAGTGTCAATAACTTATTATATAACATTGTGATCAAATTCTTATGAATGATTAAATGGAATGGACCTTAGAGTTTACCTAAGAAGCTTTCATCCTTGGTATATCACTTTATATTATCATATGTAGTTATCCATGATTCTTGAATTTATGGTAAACATGAATAACAATGAGCTATCTACACTTGATGTGAAGCATGATGTTTCCATGAATCCCATACCTATGATTAAGCATCATGTCATCCACTAACATATGCATGTATAGGGTATCATATCGAGAATATCATGATAATAGGCATGCGAGTTAGTATGTTGTTACATAAGCTTGCTAATTTTTGCTATCATGAATTGTATGCTTACTATGACCATGTGTGCATCACAAACTCTTATGATAAAATTAAATAAATAATATTATATTTTAAATTTACTTAATTTATATCATTTTAGCTTAAATAATAACATTTATGAAATTATTAACACTTAAGCATAAAACCATAATTATTCACCTATATTAGTTAAATAAAATACTAAAAACTAAGATTATAAGGGTATAAAATGTGTCAAAATATGAACTTATCATAGTGATCTATTGAAACTTATCTGTGTGAAGCTTTCAAAGCTAGTTTGAAGAATTACTTTGTGTGATACCTTATCCATATTCTTAATTTAGAATTCATCATTAGTTTATCATTATAAAACTACATAAAAGTGGGGAATTCAGAAACCACTCGTTCTGCTACACATCATCATTTTTCTTAGGAGAGGTTTTTTTCTTCTTCTTTTACAATCATTTTAAAAATGAAAATTTTTGGTATTTAAAAATGGAGATGTTACATTAAACTTGACTGATATATAAGGGGATAAAGTAATGGTATAGGAACTTGTCTTAGTTAGGAAAAAGGTAACTTCCTTTTTGTATAATAATAAATTAGTGGGAAAATAAAGTGTGACGTGTAAGCACCAATATGATAAATCCAAATGATTGTAATAGATAGTACACCAAGTAAAATCTACTAGTAATTTCTCAACTTCATATAGATGATTGAGGATCACTCATAAAGAGAGACTTAAACACTTAAGATCCACATATTCTTCCATTTGATGAAGTTTTTCTTGATTCATTAGCCTTGATTCCATTCATTACAATTGATTTTGCATTGTTGGAAGTATCTTAAGTTGTGTGTTGGCTACATTCTAATTTAATGATAAATTTTATATGGCTTTGAATAAAGTATGGAATTTGTATCATCATCCATGAAATAATATAATAGAAGACACACCAAGAAACTCAAATCACACTCAGTACTAAAGTATTGAATAAAACCAAATGCAAGATATACACTATTTTCAAATCTCAATACATACTCGCTAGCTTCTTGCAATCAAATATGCCAAATAATGTATGCTATTGTAAACTCTTCAAAGTGGAAATGTGTAAAAATATAATAGATGTGTTCTTGAGAAAGAAACTTTATGAATGATAATGATGGTAATTTGTTATGAAAGTAACACTTAAATATAGATTTAAATAAATCTAGGTTGTCTTTTTATTCATTTGAATTTCTAACTCACAATTTTCCCACATTCAACCGTTCAAGATTATTCACACCTTAAATCATCCTTCACATCAAGCTTTAATTGTTAGTTATATTGTTATTGTGTTATGGTTGTAATTATGCATTAACCATGCATGATAATTACATAATATTATTTTATGTTTATCATCTTGTATTTTAATCATATTAGGTATATTTTAGTGTTTTTTTATTGATAAAATCATGCATTAATTGAGCATAAAAATAGAATGATCTTCGGCGGAGTTGATAAATTTCATTTGAGGCATATTATGGTTCTTTCTTCGTAGTCTATCATATCTTTGATCATTTTTCTTTCTCTACATGATTGTACGTTATATTTAATAAAACATTTAAATGTTTTCATGTTTTTATTCAATCTTCCTTACTTCATTTGCACACCATCATTTCTCTTAAATTATTATACAATTCATTTTCATCTTGTTGAAAACTATATTTGTGCGTGTCTATTATAATCTATTATCATCATTATCATTCCTAAAGGTTCTTCCTCAAGATACTCACCAAGAAGTTATCTAAGTCATACTTGTTGCTACTTTGAAGACTTTATATGAACATACCTTTTTTGGCATATATGATTGTAAGAAGTTATGAAGAGTGTATCAATATGTGATATATTGTATCTTTTACATTTGGTTTTATTCAACACTTTGCTACTAAGTTTTCTTTGATTTTTGTGGTGTGTATTCTATTCTAATTCGTCATGGATGAGGGTCAAAAATTCCAAGATTTGTTCAAAGCCATAAATATGTTATCATTGAACTTAGATGTAACCAATGCATAACTTAAGCAACTTCCAACCATGCAATATTGATTGCAATGAATGGAAATCAAGTCTTGTAGATAAAGAAACACTTCATCACGTGTAAGAACAAGTGGAAGCTACCAAAGATAGGGTGGAAGGCATGGCGATTCTTTATTTCCAAACGAAAGGGATCCACATTTACTCATGCATGGAGTATGAAGAAGATTATAATGAGAGTGGCATAAATCGAAGCAACCATGGGTATCAATATAAACAATGCAACAAGGAGGAGAAAGATGTTAAACTAAATCTTCCAAACTTTGATGGTAAACTAGATTTTGATTTATTTCTTGAGTGGATGTATGAAATAGAAGCAATTCTTAAATTTGAGGATTATAATGATGAAGAAAAGTGCAAGTTGACTACTATGGAATTTAGAAAATTTTCTAGAATATGGTATAATAATTTGAAGAGAATTTAATAAATAAAAGGAAAATCTAAAATAAAATTTTGGGAAAAGCTTAAGAAAAACATACGATGAAAATTTGTACATATAGAGTATGAACGAGACAACTATATTATATTAACTACTCTTAGGTAATAGCTTCCTATAGCGGAAGAGTACACTCAAGAATTTGAAAAACTAACAGTTACATGTGACATTCAAGTAAGAATGGAATGTGTGCTAAGGTTTTAGGATGAATTAATATGATGATTTAAGATAAAGTGGAGACATTCATATATGATTCTATTGATGATTTAATAATGTTGTCTTTGAGATTTGAGAAGCAAATAAAGTCCACTAATCCTCATGCAAAACCAAGTACTTCTTTTACATAGTACTATTTGAATGCTCAAGTCTCTAAGTATGGCTCAAATGTATCAAGTTCTTCATATTTTGAAAAAAATTCAAGGTCCAAAAAGTAAAGAAAATGGAAATAACAAGGTCATGGAATGTCTCCAATATGTAATGTTTTAAAAGTCGAGGATGTGTACACTTTTTTAGAGAATATCCAAGTCAAAGAATTTTATTCATAAGAGAAATTAATAATATAGATCTTTGTGATAAAGATCTTGAGGCTAATCTAAAAATGTCATTTTAATTAAATCTAATGAAAAAAGTCAATTCTTGTTATGTACTTCAAATATAAGATAATTAGCAACACAATAAAAGAGACAAGATATTTAAGATAAAGGGTAGAATTGGAGCTACGGTTTGTAGAGTTATTGTGGGTAGTGACTCTTATATAAACGTGGGAAATGGGATAATAGTCAAAGTGTAACACCCCCAAAATTTACTATTGAAAAATTTCGTTAATTAAAAGGAAACTAGCGGAAGCAAATTAATAAACCGTGAATTTTGGGAGTATTACCGCCACACTTAGTACCAGACCGGTTCACTCATACCGTTCCAGTACTAAGTGCTAAGGCTAAAGGAAAATGAAATACAATTTATAAGAATTTCAACATACTTAAATCAGAGTAGCGTATCAAACATTTACAAGGATGAAATCCACCACTGGTGGTTACAGTATCAACATATACATTTAAAACCAGAAATTTCAAAGAGAGAGAGAAAAACCCTAGTAGTTCCGGATGAGACCTTACTCTCTTGCCCGTTGCCCCCTTGAGTAGCACCTGAAAAGACCTGCAAGGGACACTGCCCATTGAATAGGCAGGGGCCCCATGAATGGAACCCTTCAGTACTACGGTACTGAGTTACCCTTTAAAGTCCCACTTAAAAGCAGGTCCGCAATGTAACACATGAAACAAGCTACATACATATATATAAAATTCACACCATCAACATTCACATAGCATATCAATAAATTGTTACGAATAATCGGTACTTACGGTCTTAAGCCATGTCATCACGCAAACTCAAACAATCAGGCCTTAAGCCATTGCTCCACTATAAGTGATTAGTACTTTCCCATAATTCCATTCCCATACACAACTGGTTTTATTGAGCTCGGGACCCCCACTATTATTGCCGGTGGACCGGAATACATATAACTCATCATCCAAGGCACAACGCTCCTGACCACTATTATAACTGGTGGACCGGGATACATATACAGAATCATCATCCAAGGCACAACGCTCCTGGCCACTATTATAACCGGTGGACCGGTACTCAATATCATAATCATCTGGGCCCGACTCATTAATATTCCACTTTCAATAATAGTATCTTTGATGCACTGTCGTATGCACAACAAATTTAATAAATAAATCCTAATTTCCAAATACGTAGTATATGGCAAGAAGGAGTCGAACCCACAAGGAATGGAATATAATCAATAATTCTGTAATCGATGTTAAAACCCCAGTCATGCAATAACATATAATTCTATCATCAATATCTAAAGTATGGATAAATAATAAAACATTGTACTCACTAATTAATGAATAAGAATAGGAAGGTATTGATTATGGAATTAGGATATCAAATAATCATAGAGAAAAGAATGATTCTAAATGATTTAACGTTGACCTATAGAAACTCATATTAATTCATCTCTTTGCTTTCTCTCAATTCTAATAAATTGAATAAGCTCTCAATTTATCATCTAACCAATTAATAACCTAGGTTAAGAACACTAGATTCAATTAATGGCAGCATTACAAATGGAAAGCAGTCAACTACGACCATAATCACATAAGCTCGGATCATGCAATCATATGAATAATGGACAAGATTAATAATTAATCTTTTGCTACTTTGAAAACGTTAATTAACAATTACGTGTTAATTTCGTTATCTTAGCGTAGATTAAGATCTAAACTAGATAGGTGATCAGTCTAATTAGTTTAAATTCTTAATCTATGATGCGAGATCATTCAATTCCGTCCATCAATCCAATTAAATTCCATCTAGAATCATGAATTCAAAATCCAAACCCTAATTCCGTCATCAAATCCTCCTACCTTATACTATCTACATAATTGCAATAACACATAATTAAATGCAATAATCTATCATTAACATCAATGCTTATAAATAAATTAACAATGAAACACCAAACACAAGAAAAATAATCATACAACAAAGAGAATTGAATTGCATTCAATCAAAAATCAAAACTTGCAATTAAAAGAGGAATGGAGAAGAACTTATCGAATTGAATTGCAGATTGTTGATTGTTCAATTGAATACAATGGAGAGAAAGAGAATTGGAATTACAAATTACATGCGGTATCTAGAGAGTATAGAGAGAAAGAGAAAATCCCATTCTCGAACTCCCCCGAACCGCTCTTTCGAATGTTCAAAATTTAGAAATATATCGGGGAAACGTTGCGCGAACGAATTACAGAAGTTGAGAGAAACACGGTCCGTGTTAGAAAACACGGGACCCCCGTATTTTTAAGTGCTGAAATCTGCCAAATGCTGATTTTTAAGTGCTGAAATTTGTGTGCTGATAGAAAAACACGGGCCGTGTTTCATAAACACGGGGGGACCGTGTTTCTTTGTTTCTTCATTATTTCTTCATGAAATTTCAACACAATCTTCCCTTTGATATATATTCTTCATTTCTAGTCTTTTCTTCCATTGATTCCATATCTCTTGATGTGTTCTTTGCTTCCTTTTCTCTTTTCATTGATTTCTCCTTTGAATTTCTTCATTTTTATCTTTTCCTGCAAAATCTATCCAAAAGAGAAAAGCTCGAGAAAAGATTAAATGTTATAAAAATAATGAGGAATAAATGACATTTTTACTTAGCAAAATAACATATAAATCTCATATATCAAATACCCCCATGCTTAAATCGTTGCTTGTCCTCAAGCAACATCATGTCATGCACAAAAGAAACATCAAGGATTACAAATGAGATAAGTCCTAAACTACAAGAAATATAAGATTGGATTTATTCATTCATAGAGTTTAGCAATGCATTGGGACTTAAAACACTTATGAATCATAAAATCACAATGTTGAAAATATTTTGGATCACATATCTAACACACCTTATGAATAGTCTTATCAAATGCTCAAGTGGTTAGGGAATGAGAGCTAATATAGTTAGTATCTCACCATGCAAATTTAGATCAAGATTAATGAAATTTATATTGGTAGATGCTTACTTTCGGTAAGTGAAAATGCTCACTCTTATGTGTATAGGGTATCATGTGTTTACTCTCAAATCTTCTCCAAATGATAATGATCGCCCATATGTTTGCCATTATTCTCAATTCGCCACCACTGAAAAGAACTAAAGTATATAAGAATCAAAAGGTCTTAAATTTGGTTGTAATGGGGCTAGGGTTTTAAGGTGGGATAGAATTTTGGGATGGTAGCTAGACTCTACGAACTAGAGAAGTAATTTATTTATTTCAATTAAATCATAATTTCTCCTCTTCTCCTTTACTTCACTTCCCCTTTTTTTTTTAATTTCAAACCCTTCCATTCAACCAAATAACATCAAAAGACATGAAATTTTATTCTCCTCTTATTCTTCTTCTTTTTTTTTCTTCTTCTTTTTTTTTCTTAATTTTTTTTTTGAGAAGAAAAATGCTTAGCTACTTCCTCCATTTTTTTTATGATATTCACACCCCCATACTTAGATTTCACCTTTTAACAAAACAAAAGTTCTCCTTAAATTTTTTTTTTTTTGCTCCACTAATCATAGAGTAAGGAAAGAAAATGCATATGGAGAGTAGTTGTTAATAAAGGTTAGATCAATTGAATAAGGCTTTAGGCTCAAAGGGTTTATGCAATGGATAACAATTTTCAAGGTGAGCTATTTGGTCTTGTAGCTAACAAAGAAAGAAGAGTGCCTTTATCATTTTCAAATATCCTAAAGTTCTATGCAGTCTTGAAGAGAACTAATGGCAAATTCTAGTTTCACATATCATTGGAGAACACACAAAAAAGAAAAATATATTTTGGATAAGCAATGTATCCAAAGAATAGGCTCAAGTGCTCACAATGTTATATCCACCAATTTTGAATTTCATTTCATCTCATTCATAATCAATGCATGGATTGATTCCTAACCATTCTAACTTTCCTTCCTTCATCACTATCAGAATCTCAATTTCTATTTTTAAGGTTTCGGAAGATGGTGATCAAATAATTTATTATGATTTAAAATAGCCTTTGTAAAAAGATTTAGTCCCATTACTTTGCTTACCCAATGAATAAATAAATCAAATCTAACACTTCTTGTCTAGACACGAACAAAAAAAACAAACACAACATCACATACATAATTAGAAAACAAGATACATGTATGCAAACACATTACTATATATATAGAAACAACATCAAAAACAAAAATAAAGATTATAATTGCCATTCCCCGGCAACGGCGCCAAAAATTTGATGCACTGTCGTATGCACAACAAATTTAATAACACGACCCTCTCTTCGTTTTTTTTTTTTTTTTTTTTTTTTTAAACAAAGGAATAAACTACCAATGTTTTGCCACACAGATAACAATATGTACATCAAAGTCATACCAAATATGTAAAAAGAAAAATATGAAATAAAGAAAACTTATATACAACACTTGGGTGTCCCAAGTGACAAAATGCAAGTCTTTCAGCTTTCATAATTGGGAGTGGTAAGATCAACCACTTCCAAATTGTGCACTTGATGTCCTTCGTAGTAAGGTTTTAGGCGATGTCCATTGACTTTCCATATTTTTCCTGTTTTCTCACTTTTAATTTCAACTGCACCATGAGAAAACACATTAGTCACAACAAATGGGCCGATCCATCTCGACCTCAATTTTCCTGGAAATAACTTCAATCGAGAATGATACAATAAAACTTTTTGACCAATATCAAAATTCTTTCTAAGAATGAACTTATCATGAACTGCTTTAGTTCTATCTTTATATCTCAATGCAGTTTCAAAAGCCTCATTTCTTATTTCTTCCAATTCTTGTAATTGGAGTCTCCTATGTTTTCCAATTTCAGTTGACTCCATGTTACATTTCTTGACGGCCCAAAAAGCTTTATGTTCTAACTCAACTGGTAGATGACAAGGCTTACCGTATACCAAACGATATGGAGACATACCAATTGGAGTTTTGAAAGCTGTACGATAGGCCCAGAGTGCATCATTAAGATGTAAACTCCAATCCTTTCTTGTTGGTTTCACCATTTTTTCCAAGATTGATTTGATTTCGCGGTTAGATACCTCGGCCTGACCATTGGTTTGTGGATGATATGCTGTAGATATTCGATGTGTCACATGATATTTCTTTAATAGAGCTTCTACGGTTCTGTTGCAGAAGTGTGAACCTTTATCATTGATGATGGCCCTTGGTATGCCAAACCTTGCAAAAATGTTAGTTTGAAGAAAATCTGCAACAACCTTTGCATCATCAGTACGGGTGGCCTTAGCCTCCACCCATTTTGACACATAATCAACAGCAACAAGAATGTATTTAAACCCGAAAGAAGATGGAAAGGGCCCATAAAATCCATACCCCAAACATCAAAGATTTCGCATGCTATGATAGGAGTTTGTGGCATTTCATTCCTAGGACCTAATCCCCCAGTCTTTTGACAGTTTTCACACGTTTTACAAAATTCATGAGAGTCTCTAAACAATGTAGGCCAAAAGAATCCACTCTCTAGAACTTTATAAGCTGTTCGTTTGGGACCAAAATGTCCCCCGCAAGCGTAGCTGTGACAAAAATGTAAAATTGACAAGACCTCACTATCAGGAATACATCTTCTAATGATTTGGTCGGCACATTGTTTCCACAAGTATGGATCGTCCCATACAAAATATTTTGCCTGACTTTTCATTTTATCTTTCTGTGCTTTTGTAAAGTGAGAGGGAAATACCTTAGCTACGAGAAAATTAACCATGTCAGCATACCATGGTATCTCATTCCCAATGACATGAAGTTGCTCATCCGGAAATGCTTCATTGATAGGTGCTTCAACTTCAACTTGTTTGATTAACCGACTAAGATGATCTGCTACTCCGTTTTCGGTTCCTTTCTTATCTTTAATGCGAATATTGAATTCTTGAAGTAGAAGAATCCATCTAATCAGTCGTGGTTTTGCCTCTTTCTTTGCTAACAAATATTTCAACGCTGCATGATCAGAGTAAACAATTATTTCAGTTCCTAACAGATAAGAACGAAATTTATCCAAAGCAAAGACAATAGCAAGAAGCTCCTTTTCGGTAGTTGTGTAGTTAAGTTGAGCTTCATTCAAGGTGCGTGAGGCATAATATATCACGTGTGGCTCTTTCCCGATTCGTTGACCTAACACCGCACCAACAGCAAAATTAGATGCATCACACATCAATTCAAATGGGAAATTCCAATCAGGTGGTTGAAGAATGGGTGCACTTATCAATTTTTCCTTTAAATAGTCAAATGATTTTTGGCATGCATCATCAAAATGAAATTCATTTTCTTTTTGAAGAAGTTTGCATAATGGTTGGGCTATTTTAGAAAAATCCTTGATAAATCGGCGGTAAAACCCGGCATGCCCTAAAAATGATCGCACATCTTTGACAGTTGATGGATAAGGTAATGAAGAAATAAGATCAATTTTTGCTTTATCTACTTCAATCCCTTTGGATGAAATGACGTGTCCCAAAACTATTCCTTGTTGGACCATAAAATGGCATTTTTCAGAATTTAGCACAAGATTTGTTTCCAAACACCTTTTCAAGATAAGGGTCAAATTACCTAGGCATTCTTCAAAAGTATCTCCATGGATACTAAAATCATCCATGAATACCTCGATAATTTTCTCCAGATATTCAGAGAATATACTTACCATACACCTTTGAAATGTAGCTGGAGCATTACATAATCCAAACGGCATGCGTCGATATGCAAACGTACCGTAGGGACATGTAAATGTGGTTTTCTCTTGATCTTCTGGAGCTATGGGAACCTGCACATATCCCGAATAACCATCAAGGAAACAATAATAAGCATGACCCGCTAGCCGTTCTAACATTTGATCCATAAATGGTAAAGGAAAATGATCTTTCCTAGTCATGGAGTTCAGTTTTCTATAGTCAACACATACCCTCCAACCATTTTGAACTCTAGTAGGAACCATTTCTCCTTTATCATTCTCCACTACTGTTATGCCTGTTTTCTTTGGGACGACCTGAAGCGGACTTACCCAACTACTATCAGAAATTGGATAAATGACTCCCACACTTAGCAATTTAAGAACCTCTTTCTTCACAACCTCCATCATTATCGGATTCAACCTACGTTGTACTTGTCTACAAGGCTTCACATCTTCTTCCATTAAAATCCGATGCATACAAACTGAAGGACTAATACCCTTAATATCAGCAACTGTCCACCCCAAAGCTGATTTGTATTTCTTCAATACGTTAACCAGTTTTTCTTCCTGATGAGATGTTAGTTCACTAGATATGATAACCGGAAGGGTATTCTTATCTCCTAAGAATGCATATTTGAGATGGTCAGGTAAAGGTTTCAATTCCACTTCAGGGGGTTGTTCTATGGAAGGTACAGGCCTATCCACTGTCAATGGCAAATCCACAAATTTTCCAATTCTGCTCGGAAATGTTTCCAAAGCATCCACTACCTCCTTGATTTCTTCATCAACGTCATACAATTTACTTAATTCTTCCAATTTTTCAGTCGCTATTCCTTTCGTCAAAGTTAGTTCTAAAGGATCAGCTGATGATAATTGGTACACTATTTCAGTTAAATTTTCAATGACATCGATCATAGATACCTCTTCACCATCTGCAGGAAATTTCATGGAATCATATATGTTAAACTTAATAATTTCACCATCAAATTCCATGGTTAACACTCCATCGTGGACATCAATTTTTGTTTTTGAAGTTTTTAGGAATGGTCTCCCTAACAATATAGGTGATGGATTAGTCAAGCCATTATCTTGCATATCTAACACATAGAAATCCGCAGGAAAAACTAATTCATTAACCTGAACTAAGACATCTTCAATAACCCCTTCAGGATATGTGTTAGATCTATCAGCCAATTGGATAATAACACGAGTTTCCTTTAAAGGACCTAGACTTAGGGTGTTAAAGATAGATAAAGGCATGACATTTATTGAAGCACCTAAGTCGAGCATGCATTTTTCGTACCTCGTGTTTCCAATTTTGCAAGGTATAGTGAAAATACCTGGATCTTTGCACTTTGGTGGAAGCTTTCTTTGCAACATTGCTGATACATTTTCTCCCACACTTACCTTTTCATTCTCATTAAGTTTCCTTTTATTTGTACACAAGTTCTTGAGGAATTTCGCATACCTGGGTACTTGTTTGATCGCATCAATGAGAGGAAGGTTGACTTCTACCTTCTTGAATATGTCAAATATCTCCTTATCATGATTTTCCTTCTTGTTTTTGGCCAACCTGCTAGGAAAAGGAGCAGGAATTTTTATAGGAGAATGTGACTTAGTCTTCACCGTTTGTGTTGAATCTTCCTTAATTTCTTCTTCAACCTTTGTTTCATCTGTGTCCTTGTTTGTGTTTTCTTCTTCATCCATTTTTCTTGGATCAGATAGTTGTTTTCCACTGCGAGTTGTGATAGCACTAGCATTTTCCTTGGGATTTCGTTCAGTCTGGCTAGGGAATTTTGAAGAACCTTGTGCTTGCATTTTTCCAAGGGAATCTGCTAGTTGACTCACTTGATTTTCCAAATTCTTAATACCGTTTCTGGTCTCTTGTTGGAATTGTAAGGTATTGGTAGCTAAAGATTTTACCAAATCTTCCAAGGGCATACCACTCGATTGTTGTGAAACTTGTGGTGGAGGCATCGGTTGAAATGGTGGTCTTTGCTGATTTGGTGGAATTTGGAAAAATCCGGGAGGTGGATTTGCTCCTTGCTGATTTTGATACATCTGTGGTCGGAAATATGAGTTACCACTTTGTTGAGTGTTTCCATACCTTAGATTTGGGTGATCCTTCCATCCAGGATTATATGTTGGAGCAAATGGATCATTCCTTTTTGGAAATGGTTGTCCTCCAATGGCGTTTACTTGTTGTTCTTCCTGCAAAGTAGGACACATATCAGTTGGATGACCTGTAAAAGAACAAATTCCACATACCTTGGCAGGAATCTTTTCTCCTACAACTCTTTCCACAAGAGCTGTCAAATTTGATACTTGCGTTTTTAATTCAGCAATATTGGTTTCTTTCACCTGTTGAGACATAGAAGTATTACCCCTATTACAATATTGTGAGTTAGATGCCATATTCGCAATTAACCTTTTTGCTTCGATGGGTGTTTTATCAACTAAAGTACCACCACTAGCAGCATCTATCATATTGCGATCCATAGGAGATAAACCTTCGTAAAAATATTGTATTAATAATTGTTCACTAATTTGATGATTAGGACAACTACCACACAATTTCTTGAAACGTTCCCAATATTCGTGTAAAGATTCTCCTCCATCTTGCCTAATACCACATATTTCCTTTCTTATATTAGTTGCTCTTGATGAAGGAAAATATTTTTCAAGGAAAACCTTTTGCATATCAGTCCAAGTGTTTACTGAGCCCGCTGGTAGATCATATAACCATTCCTTAGCAGCATCAGCCAAAGCAAAAGGAAAAGCTTTGAGTTTAAGTTTTTTCTACACTTACTCCATTCGGTTTCATACCAGAACAAGCTATATGGAATTCCTTGAGAAATTTATTTGGGTCGGTTGAAGAACCCATGGAATTATTGTCTTTAAAACCTGTAAAAACAGGTAAGGCTCGTATTAATCCAGGTTTGATTTCACAAGTATCATTATCAGCAGGATAATTAATGCATAAAAGATTAGGGTTGAAGATAGGAGCAGCTAGCTCCTTGAGAGTTCGCTCTGCCATCGGTGGATTAATGTAGTAAGGTGTACTACACAAATCCTCTATGTCGTCTTCTTCCAAGTTTGTGGAACTTTCTTCAAAAGGTGATGGAATCTGATTAGCTTGTTCCAACTTCCTTCTTGTCCTAGTTGCAATTGGAGAAGATGAGTTTGGATCTATGGCTGGAATAATTTGTCCTTGATGCTCGATCGCAAATGATCTCAATTGTGAATGCCTGAAGATGGCACACAATAAAAGATTAGATGAGGTCACGTGAAGAATTTATCAAAAACTAAAATAAGAAACCACAACAAAAACAAAACTAGAGATTATAATTGCCAATTCCCCGGCAACGGCGCCAAAAATTTGATGCACTGTCGTATGCACAACAAATTTAATAAATAAATCCTAATTTCCAAATACGTAGTATATGGCAAGAAGGAGTCGAACCCACAAGGAATGGAATATAATCAATAATTCTGTAATCGATGTTAAAACCCCAGTCATGCAATAACATATAATTCTATCATCAATATCTAAAGTATGGATAAATAATAAAACATTGTACTCACTAATTAATGAATAAGAATAGGAAGGTATTGATTATGGAATTAGGATATCAAATAATCATAGAGAAAAGAATGATTCTAAATGATTTAACGTTGACCTATAGAAACTCATATTAATTCATCTCTTTGCTTTCTCTCAATTCTAATAAATTGAATAAGCTCTCAATTTATCATCTAACCAATTAATAACCTAGGTTAAGAACACTAGATTCAATTAATGGCAGCATTACAAATGGAAAGCAGTCAACTACGACCATAATCACATAAGCTCGGATCATGCAATCATATGAATAATGGACAAGATTAATAATTAATCTTTTGCTACTTTGAAAACGTTAATTAACAATTACGTGTTAATTTCGTTATCTTAGCGTAGATTAAGATCTAAACTAGATAGGTGATCAGTCTAATTAGTTTAAATTCTTAATCTATGATGCGAGATCATTCAATTCCGTCCATCAATCCAATTAAATTCCATCTAGAATCATGAATTCAAAATCCAAACCCTAATTCCGTCATCAAATCCTCCTACCTTATACTATCTACATAATTGCAATAACACATAATTAAATGCAATAATCTATCATTAACATCAATGCTTATAAATAAATTAACAATGAAACACCAAACACAAGAAAAATAATCATACAACAAAGAGAATTGAATTGCATTCAATCAAAAATCAAAACTTGCAATTAAAAGAGGAATGGAGAAGAACTTATCGAATTGAATTGCAGATTGTTGATTGTTCAATTGAATACAATGGAGAGAAAGAGAATTGGAATTACAAATTACATGCGGTATCTAGAGAGTATAGAGAGAAAGAGAAAATCCCATTCTCGAACTCCCCCGAACCACTCTCTTCGAATGTTCAAAATTTAGAAATATATCGGGGAAACGTTGCGCGAAACGGTTACAGAAGTTGAGAGAAACACGGTCCGTGTTAGAAAACACGGGACCCCCGTATTTTTAAGTGCTGAAATCTGCCAAATGCTGATTTTTAAGTGCTGAAATTTGTGTGCTGATAGAAAAACACGGGCCGTGTTTCATAAACACGGGGGACCGTGTTTCTTGTTTCTTCATTATTCTTCATGAAATTTCAACACAATCTTCCCTTTGATATATATTCTTCATTTCTAGTCTTTTCTTCCATTGATTCCATATCTCTTGATGTGTTCTTTGCTTCCTTTTCTCTTTTCATTGATTTCTCCTTTGAATTTCTTCATTTTTATCTTTTCCTGCAAAATCTATCCAAAAGAGAAAAGCTCGAGAAAAGATTAAATGTTATAAAAATAATGAGGAATAAATGACATTTTTACTTAGCAAAATAACATATAAATCTCATATATCAATCTTTCCTTTCTTTAATCATCACATCAATCATATTTATTTGCCTCGAACGGGAGATCGATAACCCGGGACACAAAGGTACACCGGTCGTACCGGTGCATATCCGCTACACAGTAACCTTCAACCATGAACCCAAGGACGCAAAGGTACCCTGGTCGTACTGGTGCATAAAGCTAACTCAGTACCCTACCGACAAGGACACCTAATCCATAAGTATGCATACCCCCTAACTAGGTCCGTAGAGCTAGAAAGAGTAAGATATAGGGCCTGGCTGGGGCACAAAGGCACACCAGCAAATACCAGAATAATCGTGGACTAAACTACGTCCTTAGGGTAGCGACCCCTAAGGAGTCACCATTCCCGATCTCGAGGTCTTTCACTTTAAGTAATAGTGTCTTAATTAAAGTGATCACGAAAAGCACAATAATCCGATACTTATTCACTTTCAATCGTTCTGATATCATTAATAGTTTCTTATTCAGAAGATTATCCAGGATATCACAGAGAAACCATTAAGGCCATACTAATACTCCTACTTGGCTAATCAGCATTACTTGAATCATATTATAATGTTCCACAATCACAACAACAAGTTAGGTACAAATTACTTATTTACCCCCTTACTTATGTAATTGCCAAGTCATCCATTCCTCATTAACAAATTACCCTGTTACCCCTTTAGGTTACATGATTACCAAATTACCCCTTATCTAATTTAGATTACCAATTTATCTCCTACACTTTTTAGATCACCATTCACCCCTCATAATTGCTACACTTGTCATATTTTCCATTTAGTTGGTTAGATTACCAAATCGCCCTTCTCCTTTGTTATAATTACTAAGTTGCCATTGAGTTGGATAAATTACTAAATTACCCCCTTCATTATCAGAATTGCTATTTTGCCCCTTTAGTTAGTTAAATAATTATTACTTTACCCTTTAGTTGGATAAATTACCAAATTGCCCCTTTAGTTGGATAAATTACCAAATTGCCCTTCCCCTTTATCATAATTACCAAATCACCCTTCTTCATAATTACCAATATTAATTTACCCTTCTCCATATTTATAATTACTATATTACCCTTCTCCTTTATTAAAATTACCATAATGCCCTTTAATTGGTTAATTTACCAAATTACCCTTCTCTAGTATCATACTTACCCAATTGCCCTTCTACAATCATAATTTAATTACTAAATTATCTTTTGTCGTTATCATAATTACCAAGTTACCCCCTTACTACCGGATTTACCATAACATCCTTTTATTTACAATTTACTCTTCTACCCCTTACTTCCAAATTACCATAATATCCTTTTATTTATGAAAATTACCACCATACCCCCTTTTACTTGTAAAATTACCATAACACCCCTTTTTCTTTTCAAATTACTATCTTACCTTTTTACATCCAAAATTATCATTTTTATCTTTCCTTACCAAATTACCATTTTGCCCTTCTTTTCCAAAATTACCATATTAACCTTTTACTCACAAAATTACCGTCATACCCCTCACTTACAAAATTATCGTGTCGCCATTCACTTATAAAATTTACCATATTACCACTTACTTATGAAATTACGATTTTGCCCCTCTACCTCCAAAATTACCACTTTACCCTTTTCCTCAAAAATTACCATAATACCCTTCTTCTCACAACTTACAATTTTATCCTCTTACTTATGAATTATCATTTAACCCCTTTCTTTTTAAATTACCAAATTTCCCTTTTACTTATAAAATTACCGAAATACCCTTTTCACTTATAAAATTTCCACTCAACCCCTTTATTCACCATTTTTATGAATTTACCCTCACTACATAAAATAATGATATTATTCTTATCATCTAAGTCCACTAACTTGTCATTAATCAACATAATACTCATTAGCAACTACATACATTGGATCACATACTTCATAACCATAATTACTAGAATACCCTTAGACAATATTCTCATTCATGCCTTAGCAACATAATACATCATAAACAAGCATTTAACATTTCCATCAATAAACAACCTTTTCCTTAATTATCATACCTACACATGGCACAAAGCTATCATGCATTTCCCTTTTTCTTTCAATAAATATAACAACCATTTATATATCATGCTTGGCTCACAAAACATACATAGAATCATAATCAATTTCCTAATGTGCTAGCATACGTTTCCATGCATTTAAGGGAGGTTTAACGATTACCTCGATCCCGCAAAATATCAAATCTTACCAAGCATAATTAGCAACTCAACACCTAAAAATAATATCCATCATTATTGTGTTAGAAAAAAGGAAATAAAAAGGATAAGACTTTATAAAAGAAATTTATTTAATAAAACACTTTAATTAATTATCAATATACCTCAAAAAAATTCCAACAAATTCCAAAACAAGGGGAAAGCTCACGCTGCATGAGCAGCGTGAGTGTCATGCATAAATGAGAGGGGAAAAGGCTCGAAGAGGGGTGAAGGAAGAAAAATGAGCCATTTTTGGGTTGAGGTCTTTGGGCTAGCAAAGAGGGTAGTTGGGGGAGGTTTCAAGGCAAAGGAATGGTGCAGAGGTGGAGAAGGGGTGTAAGAGGTGGTCGGGGACGTGTTGTTGGTGGCTAATGGTGGCGGAGGCGGCGGCAGCAAGGCTGCGAAGGTGGCGGTCGAAGTGGGGTGTCGAGGTGCAGGCTGGCGAGGAAGGAAAAGAAAGGGGAAAAACGAGGGCTTGAAGGTGGTGTTCTCGGCTAAAGGAGCATTTGGAGTGGTAGAGGGGGTTGCAGGGTGTCGAACGGTGGGTTGGGTGGCGGTAGAGGTGGCTGGACGGCGGCGGGAATGGCAGTTGCAGGTGGCTCGGCGGTAAGGGTGAAAACAGGGAGAAAAAAAGGAAGAAGGGAGAAGGAGGGCTGCGGGATGGGTTGGATGGTGTTGGGGCAGTGCAGGGTGGTAGTAGAAGGGTGCAGGAGGTGGTTTAGGGGATGAGTGCGGCGGCCGGAGTGGCGGAGGGCGGCGACGCATGAAATGAAGGGAAGAAGATGGAGGGGAGGAAATGGAGGGAAGAAGATCGGGGGAGGGAGATGAGGCTCGAGATGGGGCAGGAAATGGACGAAGGGGAGAAGAAAAAGAAGAGGGAGGGTAAGGGGGTAGGTGGCAGGGCATAGGGCGGCAGGGAGGCGGTAGGGTGGCAGGGAGAGGGTGGCGACGGGGAGGAGAGGCTGCCACCATGGATAGGGTGTAGGGTGGCTTGGCTTGAAATAGGGGGAAAGAGGACGGGTAGAGAGAGGGGGCAGCAGGGCAGGTGTGGCGGCAGGCGGCGGCAGTCGCAGGTGGTCGGGCGGCGGCTGTAGGTGGTCGGCTGCTGTCGGCGCTTGGGGAGAAGAAGAAAGGAGAAAGGGAGCTGCGGCGGCCAGTCGGGGAAAGGAGGGGAAAAAGCTAGTCGGTCAGTCTAGGGGGAAAGAAACAAAAGAAAAAGGGAGCCGATCGGTTCCAGCACGTGGGAGAGAGGGGGGAAAGAAGAGAGGGGGAGGTGGCCGAGGCCCACTGTGCGGGGGAAAGGGCTGGCCTGGGTGGCGGCCCGAGGGGGAAGAAAAAGGAAAAAAAGAAAGGAAGAAAGAGGAAAAATGGAAAAGGGAAAAAAGGGAAATGAGAAAATAGGAAAAACAAAATAAATTAATTTATAAAAACATAATAGTAATATTCTTGATAAATTATTTAATTTAATAATTTAATTCATTATAATCTAGTATATTAATTTAAAAAGGATAAGGTTAGTAAAATATTAGTTTGAGAAATTATTTAAATAGAAATAGCATGATAAAATAACAAAATATCTATTTTAATTTGCTAAATATTTCCATCCAAATTTATATACTCAAAAATCCATAAATTAATTAAATTAGATAATTTTAAAAGCTAATTTATTTCAGATAAAAACTATTTATTAAATTATTGGTTTTCTAAAATTTTGGGGGATTACACAAAGATCTTAGATCAATGAACAAAAATCATCCAAAGACTTAGTCTCTTCAATGACTAAATAAGGAAAAAGGAGTTAAGGTAATGAAACAAACCCTAATCTCATTTTGTATTAGTAGTTATCATGATGAAGTGCTATGCAATATTTTTCCTATGGACACATGTGGAATATTATTAGGAAGACCATTTTAGTATGATATATGTGCTGCTCATAATGTTGTTACTAATTAATATCTTCTAATAAAGGATAAGAAAAAATGCATAAGTTGAAACCTTCTAAATGTTATGATCTTAGCACGATGAAGCCTAAAACGAAGTTGTCCTTGCATCAAAAAGCTATGATAGTTTTAAATGAAGAAGAGGGTAAATGTTATGCTTTTACTGTGAAAGAATTCCAAAAAGGAGAGAAGATAGATAAAATTAGATTTCATGAGATACTTTATGAATTTCATGATGTGTTTCTTATCGAACAATCCCTTCTGAGGCATATTGATCTTTCATGTCTTTTGTTTTGTCTTTACCTCTTGACATATATATGTAGTCCATAGAGCATAGTATAAATGATAAATCAAGAACGACATATAGCTATATGATAACATAAATCCAAGATCTTATGGATAACAGTTATGTGAGAGAAATCATGCGACCATGCTATGTACCCACTTTAATTGTTCCTAAAAAATATAGTACATGGTGTAAATGGTTTGATTCTAGGGCCATGAACAATATTACTATCAAATATAGATTTTTGATGTCTAGATTTGATGAAATACTTGATGAATTATATGGTGCACAAGTGTTACCTAAGAATGATTTAAGAAGTGGATACCACCAAATGAGAACAAGAGAAGGTGACAAATGGAAAAGTGCTTTTAAAAATAAAATATGGCATTTACAAATGGAGTGCAATGCCTTTTGGTTTATGTAGTAGTCCTAGTTAATTTTATATGTCTAATGAATAAAGTTATTTGTTATTTTCATGGAAAATTTATTATATTATACTTAGATAGCATATGTGCACATAGAATAAAGAACATGATCATATTATTCATTTGAGGAAACTATGTTATAAGCTAAGTGAAACTAAACACTATGGGAAAATGAAAAAAAAAGTGATTTTATGCTTTCGAGTGTTATTTTTCTTAGTTATATTGTAAGTGGAGAAAGTTATAGAAGCGGATCCCAATAAAATTTAAGCTACTCAAGAATGGATAACGCTCAAATAAATTCATGAGGTATGAAGTTTACATGAACTAGAAAGCTTTTATAGGAGGTTCATCAACAACTTCTCAACTAGTGCTACACCACTCTCTCAACTCATGAAGGAAGGCTATTTCAAATGGGGTTATGAATCGACAAAAGTATTTGAGGTATTAAAAACTAAGCTATATAATGCATTAGAACTATCCTTGCATAACTATGATAAAACTGTTTCAAATTGCATGTGATGCTAGTGGGGTAAGGATATGTGGTGTTCTCTCATAAGGAAAAAGGCTCATTACATTCTTTAGTGAAAAATTAAATTCCACATATGATAAATAATTATATGCCATAATATTAAGCCTATAAACACAATCATTACTTGAGACCTAAGTTTTGTTTTTTTGTTTTTTTTTATTTTTTTTGTTTTTTGTTTTTACATATTGATCATTAAATTTTGAAATATTTTCATGGATAAAACAAAGTGAGTACTCGGTATAAAAAATGGGTTAGTTTTTTTACAACGTTTCATGTTTTCTATCACATATTTTTATGGTAAATAAATAATGGTAGTCGATGCATTATCAAGAAGATATATGATTCTTGTCATAATATATGTTAAATTATTGGGTTTTAAAATGATAAATGAATTATATCTAAAATACAAAGCTTTTATGGAAATTTATGAAACTTGTAAAAAGAATGGTAGTCATGGTAATTATATGCTTCAAGATGATTTCCTTTTAAAGATTATGAAGTTATGTGTACTGAGATTTAGTATATGTGGTTTACTTGTTAAATAAGTACATGAAGGAGGTATAGTTGACTAGTTTGGTGTATATAAGACTATAAAATTATCACAAGAACATTTCTATTAGCCAAAAATGATGAAATAAGTACAAGCTATTATTGGAATATATGAAAATTTTCAAAAGAGTATGAATTTCTTCCACAACGGTTTGCATTCCCTTTTATTAGTTTTGAGTCGACCTAGGGTTAGTGAGGACATAAAGGAAAATGGTCCTATAATAGTCATGGTGGATACATTCTCAAAAGTGACATATGTTATCTCATGCCATAAAATAAATGGTGTAAATCATGCAAAAAATTATATTTCAAATAGGTAGTGACATAAAAACATCAAAATTTTCTTTCACTAGTCAAATACATTAAACATGCTCAAATTATGGCAAATTTTGTATTAAAATTCAACTATCAAATCTAAAGATTAGTATAACAAGCTTGAAATTAATATATCTAGGATCCTATTATTGAGAAAAATATATAACTAAAGCTAAAAGATATACATTATAGATCTTATTCAGTCTTAATACATGAACATGAATCCTAACACATTTGATCAAGTGGGAAAAGTTTTTGGTTAAAGTGATATTATTTTTTGATTGAACTAAGTGAATTCTTTCCAATTTGATGCAGGAGAATCTTAGCATGTCCAAACCTAAGATAATCTACTTATTAATTTTCCAAAATTAGAGGATTCCCGGGTTAATAATTAATTAGAATATCCATAGCCATGCAAGCCAAACCACACCTTTTTATGTATCGATGGCTCACTTCTACTTATTGCATGGCTTGAATAGACACTCCATGAAATGGATCAAATATGGCTTCATTTTGGCTCCTAAATGGCTCCATGTTTTCACACATCTCCACCACATTTTCACCACCTGCACATGCCACCAATCTCGGTCGTTTTTCACTAATTAGAACCCCCAACATTTTTGTAGGATTTATGGACTTTGGGAAGGGAATTATGGTGTGATCAAGAGCCCCTAAAATTGGGAGAATAAATCGGCTATATAAGGAGCATCAATCAGCATGTCTACCGATTAGATTATTTAGGAGTTTACTTTATATAGCCCAGCTTAGTTAAAGTTAGATGTTTAACTTTCTAATTTTGTACTCTAAGTGTCCTACACCTTGTAATAGAGTGTAATGTCAATAAAATAATGACGGTGGTTGAGTCTTATGTTTGACACTCAATTAGGTGGCTGATTGGTATTTAATAGATTAGCTAATTCCTTAGCCTCGACTTTAGAGGGTAGTCTAACTAACTAACCTATATGGTTAGTATCATTTATAAATAATGTCCAAGAATTATTTTTGTTTAGGTTGGGTTTAGGGGTAAAATAATATCATTTATATCTAAGATATTATTAAATAGTAAAAAATCATACCCAAATAATATTTTATTATCATCATTATTATTTAAATATTTTTATTATTATCATAACCGTCTTTATTATTATTATATCTACCAATATTATTATTATTATTTTTGTTGTTGTTGTTGTTGTTGTTTTTGTTGTGTTATAAGACTATTATTATTACTATCATTATTATTTTGATCATTATTAATATTATTATTGTTTTTATTTTTGTTGTTGTTATCTCTCCTTTAAATAGTAATCTACTAGTCCAGATTATCAACACAAATTTAATAAATATAGTAATACATACAATAACAAAACATTCAACCCTAAAATAATTCTACTCTTAACTAAACATAATAATTAAATTTTAAATTAGGATTTCTAAATTATTGTTTAAATAAAGGGGTATTACACTAAACTGTATGGTGTAATCCTGCATCACCAAAACAAAAGTTCATTTTTTGGCTTGCTGCCCACTCTCGGCTACCCACTAAGGATATCATGGCTAACTTTTCTTCATCCATTGATTTACAATGTTGCTCTTGTGATCAGAATGAAAATATTCTACCTTTGTTGGTTCAATGTCCTATTATAAAGCATATTTGGAATTCAATCAGAGTTGTTATGGGAGGTAGAAGATTCTCCAATAATTAGACTGAAGCTCTAAAAGATTTATCCTATTCTTGAAGAAGAGGTGGTGTCAAACTCTAATTGACTCGTGCTTTTTATGCCATAGGACTTTATGAGATATGGAAATTTAAATTTTTTTTTATCTTTTCTCCAATTTAGGGTAGAATTGTAAGAGGATTATTTTTAAAATTACTCATGCTTTGTCCTCTGTTTGTAATCATCTTCATAGAAGTCATAAGTTTGGTGGGTATGTAGGATATATAGATCAATTCTATAGGGTTGGACATAATCTTTCTACATATTATATAAAATTTCTCTGCTTTTTTTTTAAAAAAAGGGGTATTACACTAAATCTTGGTGTAACTAATTATTTTAAACTCTTAAAGCATAACCCATAATATATCTTAAATATTTTTTCCTAATTTTTTTCTTTATCTTTCTTTTTTATTTACCTCTCCTTTAAACAATTATTTATACCAATTTGGTATTTCTAAAAAAAAACAACTAGCCTAACCCAACTAATTGTAAATTAAAACTCAACCCTAATAATTCTTTCTCACATAACATTAACTTAAACCTGATGCATGAGCATCCCACACTTCCTCTATTGGATGTTAAGAGTCAGTATACTTAGATATAGTACAAATTATTCTTAAAAATCCTAATACTACTAATGTTTTATTAAGTGATTATTGCATTTATAATATATGTTTGAAAGAATAAGAATTCACTAAAGATATCCAAAGTACAAAAAAGAAGAAGAGAAAGATAAGGGTTACAAAGTATCATAGAAGATAAAGCTACAATGGATAATTCTTGGTTACATGATTATTGTATGTATTGCATGGTTAGGGTTTTATTTGCTTTTCAAATTTTATATATACTTTGTAATGTCTTATAACTTGTAATAGTAGATGATTATAAGTATGATATAAGCATTTAGTGTTTTAGTTTATGTCTTTTACTATATAAGCTGATCTAGCAACCTTAAGACTGGTTGGGTTAGGGCTTAGTTGATGAAAGGAAAACTAAGGCCACTATATATATGCATACATACATACATATATATATATGTATGTATGTATGTATGTATGTATGTATGTATGTATGTATGTATATATGATACTTGGCTTGTACATGCACAACATCAAGTGGAATAAAGTTTAAAGATTTTTTTTAAAAGTCTCCCATATTCTCCAAGTGACTTGATATGTATGTATGTATGTATGTATGTATGTATGTATGTATGTATATATGATACTCGACTTGTACATGCACAACATCAAGTGGAAAAAAGTTTAAAGATTTTTTTTTTAAAGTCTCCCATATTCTCCAAGTGACTTGATCTAGAGAGTTAAGGTTGTTCCAAAGAGAAAAATTTGTGATTTCTCTTTAGAATTGAAGTGGTCTTAATTAAGATAGAATCCCAAAATTTAAGAGCATTTTTGACCATACCAACCACATTCAACAATCATTGCCATCCTTAAGAAAGAAGAGATCATCCTGTATTGTGAAATAATAATTCATCCATTATCTTCCACTTTAATATTGGTATCAAATCCATGTTTTATTTTCATCTTGAATCACCAAACTTTTTAGTAGATACCTTCCTCCATATTGAATCCATCAAACACACCACAATTTTCAACATAACCATGTTATTAATTTATCTTGATAGTTCTTGAGTGTGTCCATCGAGTTTTTAATTAGTTATAGTTAGATATTGTGTATGTAATTATCAAGATTTGATTTTTAGATAGGATAAGCAGTTTGGATTGATGATAATTCTTGAATTTTAGCATGTAAATATCAAATATGGATTGACAGATGCATGCTAGGTTTGTGAATAATCTAGGAAGGTAAATAATGTGTAGTTACCAAGTATGTTTTATTTGCATTTATATGACTTGTTTTGCATGATCTTCCGCATGATTAAATTTAAATCATGCATATTAATTACTTACCTATGGTAGCCAAACTAGGAGGGTGAAATTGATTATCCATTACTTAATAATTATGACTTGATCTATATTGAAACATGAAATATTTGTGTGGGATTGTGTCCCTTCTACATATTGAACCTAAAATTATGTGTAGTTTGGAATTTATATAGGCTATTTTGAGAGTTTACTCATTATATTGCATGTAGATTAATGTTTCAATCTTTCTTTAGACATACCGCAAAATATGACATAGAAGACATGCATGAGTGCTTGAAGTACATCGGGTAACTTACAGTTGGTTTTGGTTTAATTCTATATCTGTAACTTAAGAAGAAACATGTTGAGTTTGAGAATAAATTTTTATGTGTATATATTTTATTTTTGATATTGTGTTTAACCTATTTGTATTGAAAGATCCTTCAAGAACCCACCAATGGTAGAGAGGTAGACATCTTTTATTTAGGTTTTCTAACCAAAACCCTAAAAGTACTAACCATTTGTTGAAGTGTATTTATAAGTTGATACTAATAAATGAGAACATAAATTTTCAAGAAATTTATGAAGCAATAAAAAATCTCTGAACTAATGTATATGGAAACTAATTCTCAACTAAAGCAACTTCCTATCATGCTAACTCAATTGCAAAGGATTATAATAGCCCATATTTTTATAAAGTTTGTTGAATGAGAATTTTTAGTATTTATTAAAATTTGATAATTCTTTATTTTGATTTTGAACTATAATTGAGTTTGAGAAAAAAATTAGGTTTTATTAAGCTTTGGAAATTGTATAAAATTAGTCTCAGAAGGATTGATTGACTAGTTTTCTAGATTGATCCACTTATTTGTTGTTTAAGCTAAATGGTTTTGTACTGATTGACGAGTCGGTAGAATAGCTTACTAGTAAGCGAAATCCATTAACTAATTTGTCAACCTGAGTCCATTTTCTAGACTTGTTTTTTGTGAAAAAAATTCTTATACTAAAATGGAACCTTGAAAATCCCACTCCAATTTGTTCTTTACAAACTCTTAACCCTTCTTACCATACATTCGGCCCTAGCTTCTCTCAATGATTTGAGTTATCGATTTCAAAAATTGAGGGAGAGCATGACCTTTAACTTTGTCTTCTTCCACCCCTCTCCTCTATACAATCCTAGAGTTGCTGCTTTGATTCCTAGACTATCAGTGCTCCAGTGGTAGATTCCCACATTCATCATTCATTACCTCTCCTATGTTTGAAATTTTATGGGAAAATCTAACATGCATACTCCAAAATTACCATTTCAACTCTAGAAGAGAGATCTACCTATCATTGATAAAATCTACCCATTTAGCAAAAAATTGAATGGATGAAATTAGGGTTTTAACGTGTTCATAACCCCACTTGGTTTTAAACTAATATGTTGGGTATAAATAGCCTTAATCACTTCTTCTATTGACTTTTCTTTTAGTTACCAAGAATTCTGAGCTTTCATTTACCTCTAATATTTTCTGCTCACTTTGTGTTTGATTTTGATTCCTTTCCTTTCTTCTTATCCTTTCTATAGTTCCTTGTTGTTTATTTATAATCAAGGAAGGGTTAGATTTAGGAGGAAGTTAAAGTCTTTCCTTTTCAACATAGCTTCTTATTTTCTATTAAGTTTGGTAAGCATGTTTCCTTTTGATTTGAATGATGGATTGTGAAAAGAATTCAAGGATATATGAGGCTTTAATTTTTTGTTTAAAAGTTTGGAAGTTTAAAATCTTTTAGGTTGAGTTTTTCCATTTGTGGAAAACTTTTTCTTAATATAGGTAAGTCATTCTTACTTATAAAATGTGGTCTAATTAAGCATGTGATGTGGTGTAATATTTATAGTGATAATGTTATGGGTTTGCATGAGACTTTAGTTTTAGACTGATATAGGTTATTTATTTGTGAATAATAAGAAACAATATAATTTTAGGGAAATAGGGTCAACTTGGTTAATCGTGAAACATGTTTCAGTTTATGAGCTGATAAAGTATTGGCTTGATGCTATGAATGCTTTAGTGTGGATGTGGTATGATTTTTTAGGGTCATTTGCATGAAAAGTGTCTATTCTATGATATATGGGGGGTGATCAAATGGTAAGGTCAAACTGATCAACTATTCCTTAGAACAATCGACTAGTTGGCCCAAACTAATCAAGCGATGGGCCTGTGGTTACCTTAGTTTACTCTCTTCTTAAACCTATTAACTAGTTTGGCATAATTGATTAGATGGTCTTTGAACAGTTAAAAAGTTCAGCCATACTAATTGTCTAGTTTGAGGAAACCTTAGGTTTAGCTCATCCAAATTGATTGATTAGTTGGCCTAAACTAATTGATTGGCTAGTAAAAATAATTGTCTAGTTAGGCCAAACTAATCTACTAGTTTCGCCTGATTATGTGATTTTGATCTTTTAACTTACATATGCTTTGAGACTATGTATAATGTTTCTATATGAATATTTAATGAGTAAAATACATATGTTGACATGGATTGATAACATAATTGATATATTAAATGGATCGTAATTCATGTCATACTTAATAGGTATTTATGAAGGCTTTAATTGGAAAACCCAAAAACGTATTTATAACTTTAAGGGGGTAATGCAATCTGGATTATTAGCCTAAAATGAAGTATCTAATGGATAGATTGATATTAATTAAGAATTAATGGAAATACCACTACATGGTTTTGGGAATGGAAATGGTTAAGATGGAATAAGTATGTGGATGCCTTACTTGCAAGTTGTATAGGCCTTGTATGATCAAATAACCTTGTAAATAATGTACTAATCACTTAAAGGGAAAGATGATCGAGCTATGTATAGGTTTGGATGGCCTAATCCTTGATTAGCTACTGGAGGTTAGTATGCATTTGGGTGTTTATTGGTGCTTTTGGGTGGGATCCTAGTAAATCTACAAGTCTTACCTACTCTAGATACACATGATGTACTATAGGGGTATTGATACTAGAAGTTCTGGTTACTTTGGTGGTTTTGGATTCTACCTGGACTTATGTCCATTAATAATTAATTGACTTCGGTACAGACTTATGTCCATTGATGTTTGCTTGGCTTTATAAACATGGTTCATATTTGGCAAACATGCCCCAATCGGGTGTTTATTTCTCTACTCTCAAGTTTTTGCTCAAAACTCTCACATGAGAACATTCTTTGAAAAAGCATGAGACCCTCAAGTTTTTATGTTAATAAACATGGGGCCCCTGTCTTTCTCACTGAACTCACATATCAACCCTAAACTTCTCCAATACCTACATAATCTAACGTAATGTTATGCCTCAAATAAACACTCAAAGCTCACAATTCTACACCTGGATGTAGTATTTGTAACATATGACATGTAAAGACCTCTACCAAAAAAAAAAACTAGCCCAAGAAAAGGCCTCATGGCCTATGAATACCATTCAAGTCCAAAAAAAAATCGAACTGACCCTCTCTCAATGGTTTTGTTAGCTTATCAACCGAATTATCTAAAGTTCCCACTTTCTCCAATACAAATTTTCTAGTAGTAACAGTGCCCTAAATAAAGTGATATATAACATCAATATGCGTTGCTTGATGATGGATACAATTCTGATTCATTGCTAAATAGATAGAAGTCTAGCTATCACCATGAATGAAAAGACCACAATGAACAAATACCAACTTTTGCACTAAACCATAAAGCCACATGACTTCATCAAAAGCCTCAATCATAGTCATATACTCTACCTTAGTAGTATACAAGGGTATCACCACCTATATGGTAGAAATCTAGCTAATATCTAAACCACTAACACAGAAAATATATCCACAAGTGGATCTCATTTTATCAAGGTCTCCACCATAATAAAGAGTCCATGAACCCCGCCAACAAATCAGTTGATCTCCTATACTCAATACAAATTGATGTCGTTCCCTTCAAGTACCTAAGGACACACTTCACAAACACAAGGCCCTTTTGCTTTATCTCTTAGTCTCCTTTTGACTCTAAACTTCTCCAAACACCTATATGTAACAATCCATAGTAGAGTCCACATGAAAATATAATTCATGATCTAACAATATCCACCTTAACATAATATTTGTAACAGTAAGTAATAGGATAAGAAAAGATCATCATAAACCCTAAGTCCAAAAAACCAACCATGCAATATAAACATGAGCAAGCAATGACTTTGTCAGCACATACATTAGATCAACATCAAAATAAACTCTTTGTAACATCCCAACCTCATAAGCTAAAATTCCAAGCCACATAGCATTATTAGCTCCAATTATAGACAATCAATATAATGGAACATCTAAGGCTAAACACTAGTATACTAGGGTACCTCTGATCATCAGGACTACAACCAAGATAAGAGTAACCTGCCAACAGAGCATTCTATAGCACATAATCAATACAAGCTAATGTTGTACACACCAAGTGCCTAAGAAAGCACACAACACCAAACCAAGATGTCTTCAAGGGACTCACTGCAGATATTCTCACCACAAGTAATACAAAGGTTGGTACTAATCACATCATACATTAAGCATCTCGTAACTAAAGAGTATAAATCAGTGATTAAGCAAGCCATCATAACCACTTTAGATTTGGGTATATTCAAAGTCTTCTACTTATTCTCCTTAGAAATTTCTTTTACTGCATCAAGCATATCATAAACACACAACAAAATAAGAACCGATGAAGCATCATATACCAATGTCTAAGTCCACCAAAGAGACCACATCTCTTCAATAGCAACAATAATAGAATACCACAACAAAGAATCAACACCCAAAATGACCTTTGAGTCTAACAATGGCTCCAATGCAACAATAATACTACTCATAGTATACAATGTATAACATGATTTACCTAAATTAATGCCCAATTGCCCCTTTTTCTCTCTAGATTGCTCTTAATCAAAAGAATCTGTACCATCTAGACCAACAACATCCTCCACCTCTTCTAAAGCACCTACGAAACTCTCCTTTTCCACCTTTTTGTTAAGAAGGAGTTAGGACTCAAAGAAGGTAATAGATCTGGATGTAGCTGCATTACTCAATAAGAACCCACTAGTTATGTTAATGATAATCCTATGTCCCAAACACATCGACACAAAACCAGTAACATCTAAGCCACACAGTCTCAATGTCACCCTAACTGCACCCTTAAAATTGTGCCAATAATCTCATATAATGTCCCAAACTACTTTCCAACAATCGTCACCACAACCCTTTTAGCAACCTTCAATGTCTCATCTCAGTGACACACTTATAACCTTTGTTGTTCAAGCAACAAGGAAAAATCAAGCTCTTGGACATGTTAGTCACATGAAAAAAACCAGATAATGACCTAAAAGCACCATCATGCATCCTAGCCTTCACAGTCCCAATCCCGACAACTCTATAAAGAATACTATTTCTTAAGAGAAAATTCCACCTCAAACACTGTCACATCCCTAGAACTAGCTTCTGTTAGGATATAAATGATAGGAGCACCCAGAATCTAGAATCTAGAATCCACCTATCGGCTAATCTGGTATGTCCACCAAAAGTAGTCAATACATCACCATCACCCTCAACTATGGCAACATCACCCTCATTAGATACACCATCAGTTATATCTATAGATCATCTATTAGGCTATACTTCTTAATATGGCCTTTCATCCAATAATTATGGTAGAACACTACCATGAATGTGTCTATCCTATATTTCTACTTCTTCTCATCACTAGACCCCTTTGCTACAAGCCCCTCACCATATGAGTTCCCTAATCGTCCTCTAATCAATTAACTCTCAATCAATTCACATTATAACAAGGCTAGCAAGGCATTCATAACATCTAAAAGAACTAATTTGTCATTCCCATACAATAAAATCTCAGAAAAATGATTATAAACAATAGGTAAAGAACACCATAATATAATAGCCAAATCTAAATCATCTAATTTAACATCTATATTATATAAATCCATAATTGCAAAGTCAAATTCATCAAGATGATATTCCAAGGACTGGTCCTCAACTAATTACAAATCATGAAGTTATCTCTTCAACAATAGATGATTTTCTACACATCTTATTATATACAAGGATTCTAGCTTCAACCACAAGGCGCCAATAATTGTCTCTTTGGCTACTTCTTACAAAAACTTGATTGACAAACATAATTGTATGGTTGATAAGGCCTTCTAATCAATATCCCCAAACTACTCATTAAACACCATTTCTTGCCTCTCTATTTTCCCAAATAATACCTTGTTCTATCGTATCTAAATAAGGATGGCCTTCATCTTCAATTTCCATCACCTAAAATTGAGAAAACTATCAAATCTTTCAATTTTAAATATTTTATATACCATATCCATATAGATCAGTCCCACACACAAAGGTATGATGCCAATTGTAAGGAAAAAAATCATATATATGTGAATGCCTTAGATTTGACCTCAAAAGCAATTCAAAACTTACATGATCTAAATGAGAGAATAATTAGAACCCAATAACAATTGGGGAAACTATGTTGATCTTTACTACATAAAATACCAATTAATAGAAGAAAAATCAAACAATCCACAAAATTTCACTCAGTACACAATTTTCTCAAAACCATAAGAGAATTCAATATGAGAAGGCTTGGACAAGTTCGATCGCGAACCACACATCATTAGGGTTTAATACATATCTATTTATAGAAGAATGTAACTAACATAATTGAATGATACAAAATAGGAAAAAACATGCTATCTGGTAACAACATGAAGACCTAGTGTTTTTCCATAACCGTAAAATTGGGCCCAATATCTATAAGATCAAGTGTGCCAATAAACAGGGGTCATGTTTTACATACAATAGGCTCTTTTTTTTTTTATCTCTTGGTCTCTTTGGTCTCTTTTTGGCTCCAAAATTTCCTAAAAATCTATATGAAAAAATCTAAGATAGACTACATATACACATATAAGTTATGATCTCACAGCCTAAAATACCTAGTCAAAGTTCACATCCTCTTATTTGGATAAAATTCTATAGTATGTGAGGCCATAGGGTGGTGCACATTCCTTCACTTGATTCAAATTTGAACAAGTGTTTTGATAACAATTTTGAATAAAAATGTGGCTAAAGAGAAAAAAATAAAAAATAATTAAAAAAGAAAGAAAGAAAAGAATGGTAAAAGGATAATGGCTTATAAAAAAATGTCTAATGGATTAGGTAAGTAAAAAAAAAGAGCTTATTATGGAACTACATTCATGGATGATGGAGGCTTTATAATAGCTGATCAATCTATGAAGTAGGTTGCATTTTTTCATCTACGATGTTGTGTTATATTGTTAAGCATGGTT
Organism: Tamarix chinensis; assembly: GCA_030549775.1. Classification (NCBI taxonomy): domain Eukaryota; kingdom Viridiplantae; phylum Streptophyta; class Magnoliopsida; order Caryophyllales; family Tamaricaceae; genus Tamarix; species Tamarix chinensis. The sequence goes on along the minus strand of CM060177.1, from coordinate 54,005,796 downwards.
AGTCATGCATGATATGAGTTTCTGATTTATGATATAACCATAATAGAGCATGTGTATCTATTTATATGGAATAAGCAAGAAAGATGTCATTATAATCTCCATATTATGCTGGAATCTTGTGTTCTTGTGACTCTTATTGAAGAGGTAACTTGACTTAATCTGTATAAATCATATGGATGTGCCCATTTTCTCCGTCACCTACTCATTCTCATGACCAAAGGGCCAATTACATATTTTTAGGGAGGGTCAGTAGTAGGCCTACCATGTGTTTAGTATTGATTTTGAGAGTGTGGATATCTACAGAATTTCGTATGGTCCTTGATGGACCTAAGTTTGGGGCTATGCCCTACTTTTTTTTTTCTATAATTGGAATTCTCTACTTTAGCTTTATCTCCATCATGTATTTGAATGTTCATGGATTGTTTGGGTGCTATACTTGAAAGCATTTCTTTCGATATTTATATAATGTTTTTTTGGCACACTATACTTTGGTTTTTGTTAGTTTGGTCCTTAACCTTATATCTAGCATGAGACTAATAGCTTAGGCTATCCTAAGTTAAGTGCGGTGGTAACACCTCATTTTTCCTAAGGGTTTAGTAGATTTCCACTTCTGCAAGGTTTGTAAAATAAAATTTTTTTTAGTAGCAAAAAATGTGGCTATTAAATGATGGATATCTAACTTTTCGAGCAGGATTGGGTCCACAATGTGCAAGGGTAAAGGGAGCTCCATAGAAACTGAATGGGAAGGGTAGCAAGACAAACCACTATAATAAGATGAAGATATGTAAACTCACATGTAGACTATGATGTAAAGTTACAAGGAAGTGGGAGCAATCAAGCTAACTTGAAAAGGAATAGAGAAAGAAAATGGAAATTTAAAATCAAGACTTAGGATGATCTTAAGAAACATTTGAGAAAGAAATTAGTACCTAAGAAGTGTGAGTGAGAAAATTATATTAAATTGAATACTCTTAGGCAAGGACTTCAAAATATTGAAGAATATGTTAGGGAGTTTTAGAGATTCGCATTTATATGTGATATTTAATAGAAAAAGCATCAAACATGTCCTAGATTTCTAGGCAACCTTAACACAATGATTTAAGATAATGTCAAAACTTATTTATATAACTATATTGATGATATGTTTAATATATATTTGAGATTTGAAAATTAAATTAAGTCCACTAATCCTCAAGCAAAGCAAATTACTTTTTATATAGAGTATTACTCGAATGCATAAGGTAAAAATTGTGAGTTGGGTACCTCAAGTACTAAAAATGTTCAAAAGAAGCATGGATCTACATATAAGAAGAAAGCCAAGGCAAAGGTAATGAGGTCTCTATGAAGAAATATTTTATATGCATAAGATATGGACACATTTCTAGAGAATATCCCAACCAAAGAGTGATATCCATACAAAATATTAAAGCTATGGAGAATTATGTTGAAGACCTTGAGTTCAATCCAAGTAGAGTAATTCTATAAATATTTTTATAAATTCAAGATAATGAGCAACCAAATCAATGAGAGAAAATATTCAAGACTAAAGTAAGAGTGGGAGACACAGTTTGTCACATTATAATTGATAATGGATTATGTATAAATTTGGCAAATGAGATGATAGTGAAGGTGTTGAGATTAGAGAAAACACCACATTTACAGCTATATTCTCTTTAGTGTCTTAACAAAGACAAATAAGTTAAGGTAATCAAGCAAACCCTAATCTCATTTTAAATTATTAATTATCATGATGATGTTCTATGTGATATATTACCTTCAAATGGAGAGAGGATGCAACTAAGGCCTTCAAGACTTTAAAGGACAATCAATGTAATGCACCATTATTATCCCTACCTAAATTTGATAAATTTAATGACATTACATTTAACATTAATGGGTCGGTAATCTATCAAGAAAAGTGGGTCATTACACTCTTTGTTGAAAAATTAAATGGGGCCAAATTGAATTACTTCATGAATGATAAAGATTTATATTCCATCATAAGAAACTTAGAAACATAGAGCCATTATTTGAGACCTAAACCATTTGTTTTACATTAGGACCATGAAAGTTTGAAAAATTTCTATGGAAAAAACAAAATTAATCCTAGGCATGCAAAATGGGTTAGTTTCTTATTACCCTTCATGTTTTCTTTGAAATATTTCAATGGTAAATAAAATATAGTAGTAGATGAATTATCTAGGAGATCTTTGATATTTATCATGTTGGATGCTAAACTTTAGGTTTTGAAATGTTCAAAGAATTATATACAAAGGATGAATATTTCTTTGAGATTTATGACGAATGTAAAAGAATCATATTCATGGTAATTATATGATTCAAGATGACTTTATTTTTAAGGGAATAAATTATCCATACCTCAATTCAGTGTGTGATTTACTTGTTGAAGATGTATATAAGGGGGTACAACTTGTCATTTTGGTGTGTAAACAATTATAGAAATATTTTAAAAAGCATTTCTTTTTGCCATAAATGATAAATTTAGCACAATATATAATTGGGATGCGTGTGAATTGTGAAAAGCTAAGATTTTATTCCATAAGGGTTTATATACTCCTTTGCCAAAGTATAGCCAACCATGGGATGGGGTTAATATGAAATTTATCCGATGGTTACAACAGACATAAATGGGAAAGGATTCTATAATGGTAGTAGTTGATAATTTTTCTAAAATAACACATTTTATTCCTTATAATAAAACAAATGAAGTAGCTCATATGATGGATTTATTTTTCAATGAAGTAGTAAGGTTACATCTTATTCCCAAAATTATAGTGTTGGATATAGATGTATAATTTTTTTGCTAATTTTTTAAAACATATTAGAATATGTTAGGTACTACATTGTTTTGTATTACATCCCATCATCCCCAAATGAATTGTCAAACATAAGTGACTAATTGAACCTTCTGAACTTTACTACGAATATTAGTTAGTGGCAGCACAAAAGATTGGGATGAAAAACTTGCACATGCTAAATTTACATATAAGAGTACTTCTATTTCATCTTAATTGAGTTCATTTGATGTTTTCTACAGAATAAATATTTATTTACCTTTTATATGTAGTCATTCAAGAAATGTGGTTTTAAGAGCTATGATAATAAGGAAGGAGTTAATTTTGTAAGAAACTTTATGATCAAATTAATAGCAAGATGAAGAAATCTAATGCCAAATACCAAACTCAAGCAAATAAAAAGCAAATTCAATAAGTTTTTTCACTAGGAAAATTAGTTTATTTACACTCAATAAAATAAATATTTCTAAAGTTAAGAAAAAAAAACTAATGCCAAGATCTAACAAACCATTTAATATCTAAAGTATGTTTGGGAATAATTCTTATGAATTGGAATTACTTGAAACCTATGGGGGAGTTTCAAGAAATTTCAATATTATTGATTTATCTCCTTACCGTAGTGTTGCTAATTTGAGCAAAAATTCTCTTTTACAAGGGGAGAATCATGCACAAGCATCTAACTTTTATTCTATTAGATGTTAAGAATTAGCATACTTGGATATTATATCAATTATTCTTACAAATCCTAATGCTAGTGATGTTTTATTGAGTGGTTCTTGTACTGATTATATATGTTTGGAGAAAGAATAATTCACCAAATATATATAGTGGATTTAGAGAAATTACCTTTTTCTTTTCTTTTTCATTCAACCATTTCAAAACACCTCTCCCTTTATTTTTCTATTTCTTGGATTCCCATCACCACCACCCTAACTCCCTCTTTTCCATTCCATATTTTTTTAGCCAAGCACACATCTAACACTCATCTCTCTCTTTTAGTTTTGGATTCCAAAAATTACCAACAACCCTAACATCCTTTGTAACAAATCACCAACAAGCAATCACCAAACAACCTTCCTCATAGCATTATCCCAACATCAATCAACCAACTCACTACTAATCACTTCGTATGACTTCCCTGGCATCTACCGTCAATGTCACACATCCATCCTTCTTTCAATGTAGCATTTTTACACTACATGACACAAATTTCAACCAACATGCACAATGTTAAAGTCATACTCTACCATAAACTCATGTTATCTACCATGATCTCCATGAACCAACTCCTTAACCCATAATTTTTCTCTCTCTTACCATATCTTGCACCACCCCTTTTCAAAACTCCATCTCCCCTAAAATAAGACATTGCTTCTTTATGATTTTAAAGATTTTTTTTTGCACCACCAAAAAAGCCTCCACCACTGTTTCCTCTATCCAGCATCTTTCTCCACCCTTTTGTGCATCACCATTCACTATATCTTTTTTCCTAACAACCTCCTTTTGTGTGCCACCATTTCCTTTCAATATTCTCAACTTTTTTTTGCCTTTTTTAGCCTACTATGTGTCCCTAACACATCCTTAACCCCTTCAATACTAAAGACCCATGTTATCTAGACATTAAAATGTGACCATTTCTAATCCTTAGCCCATGCAACATAGGTGCCTCATGCACCCCCCTTGTACAACATTGTGCTCTTATATTTTTTTTCCCATTATCATTATAAAAAGTGCACAATAATATCCCATTTGCAATGTGATTTTTGTGGATAACTCATCAAGTTAGCTCCTTTGTTGGGCTATAGTTTTGGGTTAATATTTTTTCCTATTTTGTTGAGCTTCAAATGTGTATTGTTTGATTTTATGTTAGGTACGAATGAAATATTAATGAATGATAGGTATTTATGTTAGGTTGATTGTAATTTACTATTTTATTAGAATTAAGAGGCATCCAATATGCCTTATTGAAATGTAAAAATTGCATAATAGAATCTTTTGGCTTCATTATGTTATGTTGAAAGATTAATGAATGATAAGTATTGTTGTTAGGTTGATTTTACTTTACTATTTTATTGGATTTAAGAGGCATCCCATATGCCTTATTGAAATGTAAAAATTGCATGATAACATCTTTAAGCTTCATTATGTCATGTTGTGATTAGTTCCCTAAGCTTATGTTTTTATATAGTATTTGTTTTTTTAAGTACACTTGAAGGATTTTATTTATAATGGAACATGTTATTTTTTGTAATATTATTTTTACAAAAGAAATCTAGAATTAGTTTAATGTCGTGGATATATTATGCATGATGTAAATGTATAACATGATATGTTAGGCATATTATCTCATCATCATCATCATCATAATCATCATCATCATCATCATCATCATCATTATTATTATTATTATTTGTATGCTCTATGGTAAATTGATCTTTTAAATGGACAATGTTTATTTTATTCTAACATGTATCCCCACGTGTATTATATGATTTTAAGTATAGAAGGATGTAATTTTTGATGAATTATATATGCATATTAGGGTTTTACTTGCTTAATCATGAATAGGGGTAAAATAGTCATTTGTCATGTTTGAAAATGTACTTGCATTATAAAATATTTCAAGTATCATATATTAGTCTTTTCATGAAAAATTATTAATTAGATTGAATTTTTCATTTTAAAAGGATAATATTATGATAATTTTATTTCAAGGATATTATGGTTATTCATCACTTAATGTGCGTAAATGTCGATAATTGGACATACAATGTCTTTAGTAGATTATTAGGTTGATTTGAACATTATGTTCGAATTTGATTTGTCTGTTAACCTTAGGGTGAACTTGAAGACTTTGAATTAAAAGAATGATGATTAAGTACGGAAACTTAGAGTTATTTATGTGTTTTCTTACTTATGGATTATGTTTTCTTACTAATAGGTTATTATGTTTTCTTCATGTGTCAGTATTACCTTGGTACCTTAATGTCATTAGGTTGATTATTCATAGAAAATTATATTACGTTTGTGTGCCAATATGACCTAAGTACATAAGTATTGTCGGATTGATGTTATCTATCATTTAGCGATTAAAAATTGAAGTAATTATTTTTACTTTGGAATTATATTTAGTTGGTTATTAGTATTTGTTTTATGCCCTACCTATGATCAGTAGTTTCCTTTGTGACCTACCTGTGTTTGATAGTTACCTTTGTTACCTACCCAAGGAGTTGGGAATTTGTTGATATGGATGTTGAAGTTATAAGATATGTTGAGATATTTATGGAAATAATTATGAATGGTCAAGTGTCTTCCCTTTATGGAACACCCTTAGCATGTTTTGGTTTACTATGCTTTATATTGGTTGCGGTGAAAGGATATGTTGAACATATGACATTGGTGGAAGTTGTTTATCAAACATGTTTACCATATTCTATTCTTGGTTACATGACTCGGTATTTTTATACCATGATCTCTTGTGATGCCTTCTATATGCTCCATACAAGCTTTGTATACTTAGTTGTGTATAGTGGTTTACTTAGTACTTGTAATATCCCATACTAAAATCCTTTAAAATATGTTTAAAATTATGTGGATATAAAAAAAATAGTTTTTGTATTAGAATGAGGATGAAATTTTGATGAAAATGTGAAATTAAAGCATATCGATTGATTGGTTTACCTAACCGATAGACTGATATGCTGGAAAATTATCAATTTTTTTCTTAACAAACTAGTCGGCTAGTTTGGCAAAACCTATTGATGGATTATCTTGTAATTTCAAATCCAATTCTAAGTTTGATTATAACTTCTTTCTAACATTTACAAACAAACAAAAACTTCTTATTATAGTCTATTTGATTGGTTTCACCAAACCAATTGAGTGGTTCTGAGAATAGTTGACCAGTTGAGTCAACTGATCAACCGGTTGGTTTGCAACTCTAATAGTTTTTGTCTCAAGTTATACCCATTGACTGGTATAGCCAAACCAATCTAATGGTTCTTATAATAAGAGTAGATGGTAAAATGACTTGGAATGTATTTGTATGGTTAGTATTGATGTAATAGATCAAAATGATGGATAATATATCTCTCGTAACTTATATTATGGCCTTAAAATGAGAAAACCGTAAGTGAAATGACTTAGCAAAGTTAAAAGAAGATAACATAAACATATATAATGACCTTGAGTTGATCTTACCTACAATTAGTGATTTTCACTTAGCAAATAAAGTAAATAACCAGTGGTGAGCTAGGATTGAACTCTAGTTGACCTATAATTGGACCTCCACCTTTGGCCTTAGGAATTTATTGGGAACATCCGTTGAAAAAATAGGTTAGTCTATAATGAAGTAATGAATAATGATTTTGACCTTGGTATGATCTAGAGATGAATTATGAGTAAGGGAATAAATGAAAATTTAATGGTTGACTTAGATTATGAGTGATGTTAACATTAAATAATTCCACCCTTTAGAATAATGGATTGTGTACTAGAATAATCTCTTGAAGAAACCCTAAATAGGAACACTTGATGATGTAAGAACCCTATTTTGCTGTGTTGAACTAAGAAGGCTTGTTGCGTGGTGAGATATTATTATGGGCCTTAATGTGATATGAAATTTCTAAGCTAATAAGATACTAATCACGTAAAGTGAAATGAGAATTGGAAAAGGCCTAGATTATTAGATCCTAGATTAGCTACTAAGGGTTAGTCTACTTTTGGGTGCTTTTTTACTTCAAGTAGGATCGTAGTTGATCCCGGGATCCTGGTAGATCCCAATACCTTTTCTACTCTAGACATTGATAATGTACTGGTGGGTATCGATAAAAAAGGGTCTAGTCACCATAGGATGGTTATTAGGCATGAACTAGGACTTTTATCCATGTTACTTTGGTAAGAACCCAGACTTATGTCCACCAAGTTTCCTTGGCATAAGGACTTACATTTGTCCATGTTAAACTTATAACCATTAGGTTTCCTTGGCATGAGCTAGTACTTTATGTCCATTATTTAGATGTCTTCCATGGAATTAATTTACAATGGAGAATAATCTTAGCTATTACTCAAGAACTTGGGGTAAAATAATTATATACTCACTTATTACTCAAGGATTTTGTAAAGAAATTCCATTTTGTATAATGTCAAATGATGACTGGAATGAGATTTAAGGAGGAAGTAACATACCAACTCTTGTTACATGATTATGGTTATTTGATATGGTATTCACTTCACTTTATGAATATGTAAGAGCTTACACCTCGTTTAAGCTATGAATATGTAGCATACTTCAAGCTCACCAACTTGGAATTTGAAGCTAATCATATATTCCTCTAGAATGTCTACTATAGTACATGCTTATATGCAGGAATGTTTCCATGAGCTATTGCATGATCTACTATTATCATGCTCATGATCCACCGATAGTTAGAAGTTTTACATGTAATCATGTTTTCTCATCAACATGCAAGTTATACTCTTCCTACTGTTGAATGGATAATCTATGTAATTCACAATATGCATGTTAAAAGTTTGTATAACCTAGTATGGTGACATGATTATAACTATGGATGATTAAATGGATCCACTCATATCTTGTATGACAAATGTGATTATACGGGAATAACATAATAGGAAAGTCGCATGCATATTTTGTTGCACAATGAGTATGTTGTGTATGTCCTGCTTGTACCAGGATCTATATAACTGTCGTAGATTGGTTTACTCAATATGTATGCATACTAATGGGGTTATTGTTGTAATCCCTTGATCAATCCCACTAGTAGGATGTTGGTTACAAGTTTCTTGAGAATGACCATCAAGTGGTCCATCCTCCTCTTAAAAATGTTGGGTTGTTGAGCGTAGGATTTCCCTGAGACTTTTGTGTGACCCTTGATTGACCATGGTGTATTCCACTGAAATTCATTTCTTCAATTAAGTATTTTACTTTCTTTAGATATATCTTGTATGAATTTGACTCTGTGCTGACCTAAGTTGTAAACAATGATTTTTCTCATCTTGTACACTCAAGTTTTCCTTGTGTTTTCATTGGATGGATACTTACCTATCTGTTTCATGTGAGGTATGCGCTGAGGCACCTATCTTGTGTTGACACGTTCCTACCTACAAGCACATGGGTCAGAGTAGTAATCAAGTTCGATCCCACAAGGATTGGTGAATGAATACTAAGACAATGGTGGAACTTAGCTATGTCTAGACTACAAAATGATAAGAAGTGAGTTGTAAGCTAAAATAACTAAAATAAATAACTAAGCCAAAAAGGAATGAAAATAGCACTCAAGTGACTCAAGTAAATAGAAAACCTAAGGCTCTGGTTCATTACCCCTAATTCTCTATGTAATTGAAAACCACATCACAAATTTATTCAACAATCATAATCAATCATGCCAACAAGGATAGAAAGTGTTGTGCTTTCTCTAGCCACAAACACCCTATTACATCTCTATGGCCCTAACTATCTCTAGCTTAGGCTCTAATAGAGTGTAATGCCTTAAAGTCCATAAAGTTTCCTCCTTTATTATTCCAGAGCTCAAACAGATTGTCTCTCAACCTGCAATTTAATCTCTAACTGTGTTATTGGGTCTAATACCGGATTATCTCTTGATCACACATGTATTTCCCACACCAGAAATCGAAACCCGACCGGAGTTCATCATTCTGTTAATCAATCAACAACACAATGCAATGATCAAGAATTGAATAAAAAAGAGAATGTAAATATTCAACACATTCAGATTGGGGAAAAATCCCCTTCACCTTAGAGCAAAAAATCTAGCCAATCAAACTCATAGTAAGAACGTTAAAAATAATAAGAGATTCCATAGATAGATAAGAGAGAAAAGAAAATACCCTTGAAATCTAATGATTCTTACTAGTGTTTAACTTTGTGCACCTAGATCTCTAATTTACAAGAAAATTCTTGGAGAATTGGGGAAGAGGATGGAGGAGAGAGAAGGGAGGGAGTGGAGGCTTCTTGAATGAGAAATTAGAATGAGAGTTTAAATACTACCGCCTCTCGAATCCCTAGGGTATTGATAAACATGGGCTTCCCATATTAGCTTTGATAATGCTGGGTATTTTAACCATAAATTTCTCATTAGAACTTTGATTAAGCTAATTTTGGATGTGTTTGAAAGCTATTAAAAAGATCTACACCTTTTATGTTGAAAGATTCTCCAAATTCAGACTTTTTACTAGTATAAATCCCACTTCTTTCATGCCCATATACTTTGAATATGCATTCTTGCTTTCATTTTATTCCAAAATTTACATATTAGCTCTAAATCTCTTTCCGCTTTAACTTTTTCTCCTCTTTGCTCCTTTTTTCTCCTTTCTTCTCCCTTTAAGATTATTCTTTTTTCCATCCTTCATGATTTTTTGTTGCTTGACATCCTACAAATTTTCACAACACAAAGGTAGTAACAAGAATAAAAAAGGAGAATTCTAACTAAAATTTGAGGTAAAAAACTGTTATAAACCTTAGGAATAAGATGCAAAAGTCACACTTATCAGATATGGTGGTAGCACCAAATTTTTCATAGGTTAGATTTGTATTTCCACTTCCGTAATTTTTTCAAAATAAAATTTTATGGTAGTGAAAAATGAAGGTGTTACACCATCACCACATTATGTTTGTCCTTACCACTAAGTTGCCCACACTCAACCATACTAATATATCTATCTCTCTCTCTCTCTCTCTCACACACACACACACTCTCTCTCTCTCTCTCTCTCTCTCTCTTGTGAATGTCGACCAACCCTCACCTCTATACCATCCATTCCTAAACCATTTTCATTTCTCACCTATTTTTTTCCCTCTTTTATTCCTTTTCTTGGTGGAAAATTTCCAAAGTGTGGAGCATTCCTTCATCTTTTCCCTTTCTCCTCTCTACTAAGAAATAAAAAAAATAGAGGCTTACTCTTGATTCCTTCCTTCCTTCTTTGGTCTAGCATTATCTCCTTTTTCTTCATCCAATCTTGGCTTGCATTTTAATGGTTTTGACTTTGATTCTCTTAGAAATCGAGGCTATTCTAGATATCTATTAAGTAAGAGCTTTATGCTAGAAGAATTACTTCAAGGTAAGGTACTATTTTCCTTAAAATGAATGAGGTTCTATTTCTTATTAAGATTATATGTTCTTGGTTTGTTTTGTGTGAGCATGGTATAATTGTATTCAAGATTTGAAAATGTAGTAGAATTTATTCACAAAGTTAAGCATTGTTGGGTTCCTCTAATTCTATGCATGAGTTGGTAGTTTGAGCATGGTTTGTTTAAAAGCCTAAATTATCATGTATGATTGTGGCTCTATATGTGGAGCATGTATTTTTGTGTGTTTTATGACATAGAAGTATTATAGCATTAATATGGTAAAGTTTGGTAAATTTTGGGTGTGTGCATTACAAGTTTAGGTAACATTTTTCCAAGACTCGTCGATTGGTTTGTGGAACCCATCAACTAGTAGTGTGAGAAATCGTACAATTCATAAGGTTTCATCGGTTGGTTGTGATATCACTACATTGGTTCATTGAACTGATTGACTAGTTCTTATGAACAATCAATCGATTCACCAAACCCATCGACTAGTGAACTTACAACAAAAGTGGTATGGTCTCTACTCAAGTATATAGATTAATTGCACCAAACTCATCAACTAGTTTCCCATAAACATTTTATCGGTGAGACCAAGCAGTTGATTGGTTTGGTATTTTATGATAGTTCAAATCTATTAAATGAACTAGTGGACCTCACGAGGAGTAATCAACTAGTCTGTTAATATGACACCTAGTTAAGTTGTTAATTATCAATAGTCTTTTCGGCCTCTTTTGTTAATACCTTCATGTGATTACAACTTTTAAATTTTGATTTTGACCATGATTTCCCAAAAATTAATAAGAATCATAATGATGATAATTAGGATTGAATTAGTGAAGTTTGATGTTGTACACCAAATTGGTGGCTATTATACCTTGTGATGTGTTTGGTCTTATCACTTGAAAACATCCAATTTATATAATAGTGGAATTTAATTGCATTTGGTATTATCAATTAAAATTTGGTTATTTTTTATTTAATCTGTGATAGCGATATCAGTTAAAAATATATAATAATGGAATAAGATACCGTTCGAGCCTTTTCTCCAACTCTAGGGGTAACTGATCGGGAGTTAGTGGGTAGGTCACCTATGGTTTATATTTTTTCTCGGTACCTATTTCCTTCTCTGCCAGGTTGCAATTGATAGAGAGGTATGTGCATATCTTTGAGGTATAATAAATTACTCTAGTATTTCAGCATGGCATCGGTCTCCAGTGTAGATGGGTGAAGTGTCTGTTGTACAAGCCACCTTACACTTTGTATTTTCTATTGCTTAGGTGTGTGGTATCCCAACTTTTTAGCCCTCATGGAAGAGGCATTCAAGGTTTAATGGGTGAAATATCTTGGTATAATCCCCCTTTATGTACTTCGACGACATATGGTGGGTGTGGTATCCTAATTTGTGCTAGCCCTTGTGGTCATTACACTCGAGTGTGGTTGGTGTTATATCCCCAAAACAATCCCCTTCAATATATCCCGACCCTGTGTGGTGATTTTTTTTTGTCTCATTGTGTTTATTTTTCTTCCATAACTTTTGTCCATGGTGGATAATTAGGTGTGGTCAAGCAAACTAACTTAATACTTGGAAATTATGTGATCATTATAGGAAAATGTATAATATGATTTACTTTGTGGGGATTATGTTGCATTTAAAGTATTAACTATTCTTCCATGATTTACATGCAAGGATGACTTGTTGTATTACTACCATGAGCCTAGGTATTAATTTATATTGGTATGCTTATCACAAGGCTACTAGGTGAATTTGATATGCTGTATGAACGTTACCATGTTCTAAGTAGTATATTTACCAATAGTTCACTGTACTCATACTATGCTTGTTTGGTAATTATAATGATTTGACTTCTGGTCTGGGCCATAGGGCATGATTTATAGGGGTATGGCTCTCTGATAGAGTATATTTAGGGTAATGACATTAGCTAGTAGCTAGTTATAGGTTGTTGTTTGATATTTATGTTTACTCTTAAGAGTTATGGTAACTAGCTAGGGGTGTTTTGACCACTGCATTGGGAGGTTTTTGTTCTATCGATTATTTAGATTCTTATATTTCATTCCCTATACTTAGATTTGTAAACTCTCATACTCCTTCTATTTATATGATTATTCTTCATTTTATCACCATGTATTATTGTCTTATTACTATGAGCATGCATCCTTTTATTCATTGTTCTATTTTTCTTTACATCACACATAGGCTAGGTGATAATCACACATCTCTATTAGTTGAAGTAGCAATAACATTCCCCAATTTTTATTTTCAAATGCATTCACATTATCATCGAAATGAAATTTTTTAGTTCATAGATTGTATATATAATAATTTGGTATCATGGCCTATGGTTTTAAATCCTTATTTTGTTTTACAAAGACAAATTTCTTTGGTTTTATCCGAACTTATAGAATCCGGTTTAGCCTATGAGGAAGAATTGGTTTGGGTTTAGGGCCAAGCTTAATTTATAATATAAGACTAACATCTAGCCTTATGTTCAATATGCTACCTCATTGTGCACTAATTACATAGCTAGCTCTCAATCCTTTTGTATAGCTATTTAGTTTTCTAGGACATCAATGACAATGAATTGGTGTCTCAAGAATTTTATCTAGATGGTTGGAACCTTTATGGATCATCATATTCAGCTCTAGGAGGCAGTGAAGCCACCATCACTGCCTCCTTTTCTAGTGCCATCACAAGATGATTTTCTTCAAAGAGTTGATCTTTATCTCCATTTGATCTTTTAGGGTCAAAAGTACCAAGATGTTATGGACTATTAGTTGAGGGACTTTGAGAAGATCTTTGAAGCTTCTGGTTGCCAAGAGAGTGGGCATGTGGATATTGGAGTATTTCGGTTATGGGGAAATGTTAACAAATGGTGGAGTGGTCAATAATTGAGTAGAGCCACTATAAATAAGTGGGAGAACTTCGTCAAATTCTAAGGGCATAGTTCTACCCTACTTGACTTAAGATGGTGAAGTTGGATGAGTTTATGGAATTACATCAAGATACCTCTAAAGTAGAGGAATACAATAGCTACTATTTGGGCCTAAACCGCTTTGCTCTAAAGATTAATGCTTATGAGAGGATGAAGGTTCCCCAATTTTAGTTCATGCTAAGTTTGAGACTACAAGAGATGCTAGTGGAGAGTCATACACAGGACCTACAGGCTATGTATGATTATGCCTTGAAGGCATTAGTGATTACTAAGATCCATAGTGCCTTATCAATGGACCAATTAGAGATTTCAGGGAGGTTAGCGCCTCGAGGAGAAAGAAGGTTCCATGCCTTAGGCAATCATTAGTCAGGGATGGTACCCGCTATGGAGGGTAATTGAGTTAGCTGGTTGTGAAGTGTTTTATATGCCAACGGTGTGGTAAGAAACACCTAAGGAAAGATTGTGCCTAATAGTTGGTTTAGTGCCACGACTATGGCTAGATGGGGTACTGTCAGTTTTAGTGTCACAACTTTGGGTGTAGCATCCTACAAAGGCAAACACGTTTTTAGGGTACGATGTCACAAATGCTGCAAGTTCAAAGAGCTCAACTGACAGATAGTGGAGTTAGCAGAACTACTCTATGGCAAAGCATGTAGAGGAACCATTATTTTTAACAAGTGAAAGGTTTATGTGGTGTTGTAGGAACACCGCAATGTAGTCGCCTAAATGTGATGAGTCAGTCATAAGCTGATAGGAAGGAAGATGTAGTTATGGGTACGTTCATAATTTCTTCCCTTCCTGCCTATGTGTTATTTCACTCAAGTGCTTCAAAAATACTTTGTGGCTAATGCTTTCTTATATAAGACAACTATGATTCCTGTAGATAGAATAAGACTTCTATTGTGCTCATGTACTAGGCCTTATAGAGATGTAGCCTTGGTTATTAGTGGAATTGAGCTTCAAGTATACCTTATAGAGCTTAAAATTTGTAACTTCGATGTAATCCTTGGGATGGACATTCTCACAACATATTGAGCTATGATTGATAGCACGCAGGACTACATGGTTCTTAAGGGACCAAAGGGTATTGGGTTCTCTTACCAAAGATGCAGGCCTATGTCCTTTGTGAAGGTGGTGTTAAGGGTTTTTCTTATTACATTAGTATGGAAAGGGTACCTTCTCTTCTTATACAACGTTGAGGTTTTGGGCGAGCCATTAATTGAGGATATCCTAATGGGATACGAGTTTTCAGACATGTTTTGTACTAAGATCCTGGGTATGAAACTAGTGCATGAGATAGACCTTACAATATACCTTCTACGAGGGATATAGCCTGTGTCAAAGCTTCCTATTGCCTATGTAATGCAACTAAATTTTATAGTTGAAAAATTTTCATTTACATAGAAAACATACACTAAAATAGGGGTACTACCACCGTGATTAGTACAAGACTACCCTTGTCCAATCTCCTACCAACCAAAAGGCTAGAAAATTTGAAAGATATTAAATTAAAATAGAAGATAAAACCACGATGTTTCTAACAATTCATAAATAAAATAGAGTACACAAAGTCAGAATCAATAAAATGATGGAAAATGAGTACATTAATAAGGCCCCTATGGGAGAAACAAAATGATCAATACAATAATGAGAAAAAAAATAAGGTGAGTCCGAATAACACTCCTTTGGACTCTAAGATAAGTCCAACAAGCCATCACTCAATCCCACCCAATGCATTGAAGGCATCAAAATCATCATATGCAATGTCTCCTACCTATACCAACTCAGAAAGGGCCGCTACTCATGGAAATGAGTGTAACACCCCCCAAAATTCACTACTAAAAAATTTCGTTTAATTAAAGAAAATTAGCGGAAGCAAAATAAGAAACCATGAATTCTGGGGATATTACCGCCACACTTAGTACCAGACTGGTTCACTCCTACCGTTCCAATACCAAGTGTTAAGGCTAAAAGAGTAAAATACAATATACGAGAAATTCAACAGATTTAAATCAAAGTAGCACAAGTAAACATTTTATAAGAGTATAATCCACCGGTGATGGTTACAAAACAACAGATACGTTGAAGCTGTGAATTTAAAGGAGACAGAGTAAAACCCTAATAGATCCGGATAGTTCCTCGCGCTCTTTCTCGAGGGCCCACTTGAATAGCACCTGAAAATGACCTGCAAATGACATTGCCCATTGAATAGGCAGGGGCCCCCACGAAGGGAACCCTTCAATACTACGGTACTGAGTAACCCTTTAAAACACACTTAAAAGTAGGAACGCAATGTAACACATGATATAATACTATATCCATACATAACAACAGGTGTAAACATAGTACTCAGATTCATATATTCACATACTTGACAAGTCAATCGAATATTAATGGTGCATAGGTAATATTCACTTTCGCGCATTCGTATACTTAACAAGTCAACCAAATGTTAATAGGCCATCATGAACAATTGATACTTTTTGGGCCTTAAGGCCATTAGTCCATCATTGATCAATCATCTCGGATTATAAATGTCCATGTGAGTGCATAAACCCCACTATTATAGCCGGTGGAACGGTCATGTAGGGCAAAATGCTCCTGGCCACTATTATTCACCAGTGGACCAGTCATGCAGGGAAAAATGCTCCTGGCCACTATTATTCGCCGGTGGACTGGTCTGGCCCCGACTCACAATGTGGTCCACTGTAAGTAATTAGTGTCTTCCCCATGTCTTATCATTTTTATTTTTGGTTTGTTGAGCACGGAATCCCCCACTATTATAGCCGGTGGAACGGTCATGTAGGGAAAAATGCACCTAGCCACTATTATTCGTCGGTAGACCGGTCATGCAAGGCACCCCAGCCCTGGCCACTATTATTCGTCGGCGGACCGGTCTGGGCTCGGCTCAACAATCTTTCTTTGTAAATGGATAATATCTTATTCGTGTCTTATTCGATAAGTATTTCACCCTTGATATGCATGGCTAACTATATCCACACTTATCCTCCCAAGAGGGCCCGTTCCATATCTTGAGACTTTTGCACCTCCTAACTCGCCCCGACATCCTTCCCTTAATCTACTCTCTCACACCAAGAGCCTGACTCCTAAGTGTGTGGGTCAAGGCCTACCACCTTATACCCTAAGGTCAACTCACCGCCTTACCCTAGGGCTTTCTCTAGAAACCCTAATTTGGGCCTATGTAGCCCATCCTCACACCACCCAAACTATTTAACACCCCACACGTTACGACCCTTAGATTCAACTCTCACTTCATACCCCACTCATTCTCATTTATTTTTATTATTTTCTTTTTCCACCTTATTGCATTAGGGTTTCTCCTAAACCCTAGTTCCTCCCATGCAACCCTAGTTTCTCCCGCTCTTTCATTTTACTTATGTCCCCTCTCTTTTTCACCACTCAAGGATCATGAATTATTTAGGTTATTCTTTCCGACGTTAGCCAACTTACTTCCCCTTGGTTATCTTATTCTCCCATTTTCTTTTTCATGCCTTTCACCACATATCCTGTTATTAAACATCCTAGCATGCATGTCCTAGAGGGTCACATCATATAACATCGTATACACAACATATATAATCATCATTCATATGCCATAAGGAAGTTACATGAGCATACATTCACTCAAACTTGTGCTATAATGATTAATCATTAAGTAAAGTACACAATATGGTATAATACATGGCACACATGGCACGTAACCCACACATAGTTGATCTTAGCCATATCCCTGCTCCGTTTAGGTTATCGAGCCATCTCCCACACATTTATTAGGCCACTAATCACCATTCGTAATTGCTACACTTGATATGTTTCCCATTTGGTTGGTTAGATTAAGAATTTGTCCATTTCCTTTATTATAATTAACAAATTGTCCTTTAGTTGGTAATTAAATTACCAAATTACCCTTTAGTTATTTAAATTACCAAATTGCCCTTCTCTATTATGATAATTACCAAGTTACCCCTTTCCAATTATCATTTTGCCATTTTACTTTTAAATTCACCATTTACCCCCTTAACTTCCAAAAGTTACCATAATACCCTTTATTCAACAATTTACCATTTGCCCCTTTAATTACGAAATTACCATTTTACCCTTTAATTATAAAATTACATTTTGACCTTTAATTATGAAATTACTATTTTTCCCTTTAATTAAAAAATTACTAATTTATCCTTTATTTACAAAATTACCATTTTGCCCCTTTACTTCCGAAATTATCGTTTTGCCCTTGAATTACAAGATTACCATTTTGCCCTTTAATTACAAAATTACCATTACCTTTAATTATAAAATTACCATTTTGACCTTTGAATTATATCATTACCATTTTATTCGTTAATTCCAAAATTACCCTTTTACCCTTTAATTACAAAATTACCAGTTTACCCTTTACTCCCAAAATTACCATAATACCCCTTTACTTATAAAATTACCATTTTGCCATAAATTTTTCATTTTACCCTTTTACTTAGAAAATTTATCATTTTACCCTCTTCTTCCAAATTTACCATCTTGTCCCCTTATTACACCACTTCTATTAGATTAACATTACTACATGGAATAATAATATTAATAATCCCTTAACAATATCCAACTCCACCAACTATTATATTTTAATATAATACTTATTAGCATCCACACATATTAGGCCACATTCTTACACAAGAAATATTACTAAAATGCCCTTAGGGCTCACAATAATATTATTCAAGCATAAACGGTCACAATAACATAATATGACATGGATAAGTACTTTAACACTTTCATTAATAATCAAGTTCTTCCCTTAGACAACATTTACACACATAGCACATAAAAGAGCATACTTTCCTTTTTATTAAACAATACAAGCAAACATATAAATTATACTAACAACCATATATCAAACATAATAACATATTAAAAATCCTAATGTGAAAACATACATTTATCCATACATTTAAGTAGGTTTAATGATTACCTTAATTCTTGTAAAAATCGAATCTTACCGGTATTCTGGTTAAAGATTCAAGCTTTAATTAGCAAAATCAACATCTAAAAATAATATCAATAATTATTATATTAGAAATAAGAAAATCAAAGCATAAGACTTTATATATTTTACTTAATGAAATAATTAATTTAAATATTATCACACCTTAAAATTATTAATAAAAATGGGCTAATAAATGCAGCAACTCATAATTCTTATGCAGCATGAGCTGCATGCAAAAATAAAAGAGGAAGGCTCAAAGAGGGGGTGAAAGGAAGGGATAATGGCTAATTTCGGGTTGGGGTCTTTAGGCTAGAAAAGAGGGTAGGTGGAGGAGGATTGGAGGCACGGGAAGGGTGCAGGAGTGAAGAGGGGTGTAGGTGGAGGCTGGTGATGGGTTGTTGGCGACTAAGAGCGGCGGAGGCGGTGAAGATGGTCGTCAGGCTGGGCGTGGCTGAGAAGGAAGGAAAAGAGAGGGAAAAAATAGAGGGGTGTAGGGGCTAGTTTTGGGAAAAGAAGGTGTGGGGGTGGTAAAGGAGGTTGCAAGGAGTTGAATGGTGGGTTAGGTGGCAGTAGAGGCGTTCGGACGGCGGCGAACGGTGGGGTTGCAGGTGGGCTGTTGAGAAGGGGGAAGATGGAGAGAAAATTAGGTGTGGAGGAAGAAGGGTTGCGGGATGGCTTGAGATGGATATTGTGGTGGTGCAAGGCTGAGGTGGAGGGTGGCAGGGAGCGATGTAGGGGGCTGGTGAGGCGGCTAGAGCAGCAGAGGGCGGTGGCGATGCAAAAATAGGGGGAAATGGAAGGAGAAGAAAGGAGAGAAGAGGGAGGTCGGGCAAGGTTTTGAGCTTGAGAATAGGGGCAGAAAAAGGGCCAACTTACTTCCCCTTGGTTATCTTATTCTCCCATTTTTCTTTTTCATGCCTTTTACCCCATATCCTGTTATTAAACATCCTAGCATGCATGTCCTAGAGGGTCACATCATATAACATCATACACACAACATATATAATCATCATTCACATGCCATAAGGAAGTTATATGAGCATATATTCACTCAAAGTTGCGCTATAATGATTAATCGTTAAGCATAAAGTACACAATGTGGTATAATACATGGCACACATGGCACGTAACCCACACATAGTTGATCTTAGCCACATCCCTGCTCGGTTTAGGTTACCGATCCATCTCTCACACACTTATTAAGCCACTAATCACCCTTCGTAATTTTTACACTTAATATATTTCTCATTTGGTTGGTTAGATTACCAATTTGCCCATTTCCTTTATTATAATTAACAAATTGTCCTTTAGTAGGTTAAATTACCAAATTATCCTTCTTCATTATCCTAATTACCAAATTGTCCCTTTATTTTATTAATTACCAAATTACCATTCTCTATTATCATAATTACCAAACTACCCTTCTCCATTATCAAAATTACCAAATTATCCTCTAGCTGGTTAAATTACCAAATTATCCTTTTATATGATCGTAATTACCAAACTACCCTTCTCCATTATCAAATTCACCAAATTACCCTTTAGTTATTTAAATTACCAAATTGCCCTTCTCTATTATCGTAATTGCCAAGTCACTCCTTTCCATTTTCCACTTTACCCCTTTTATTTACAAAATTACCATTTTTCCCTTTTACTTTTAACTTCACCATTTTACCCTCTTAACTTTCAAAATTTACCATAACATCCTTTATTCACAAAATAACCATTTTGCCCTTTAATTATGAAATTACCATTTTCCCTTTAATTATGAAATTACCATTTTGCCCTTTAATTATAAAGTTATTAATTTACCCTTTAATTACTGTTTTACCCTTTATTCACAAATTACCATTTTTCCCCTTTACTTCCAAAATTACCATTTTACCCCCTTTTTCAATTTACCACCTTACCCTTTTCATTATAAATTACCACTTTACCCCTTACTTCCGAAATTACCAATTTACCCTTTACTCCTAAAATTACCATAATACCCATTTACTTGAAAAATTACCATCTTCCTCTTTACTTCCAAAATTACCATTCTTACCCCCTTATTACACCACTTTTATTAAATCAACATTACTACATGGAATAATAATATTAACACTCCCTTAACAATATCCAACTCCACCAACTATTATATTTTAATATAATGCTTATTAGCACCCACACATATTAGGCCACATTCTTGCACAAGAAATATTACTAAAATGCCCCTAGGCTCACAATAATATTATTCAAGCATAAATGGTCACAATAACATAATATGACATGGATAAGTACTTAACACTTTCATTAATAATCAAGTTCTTTCCTTAGACAACATTTACACACATAACACATAAAAGAGCATACTTTTCTTTTTATTAAACAATACAAGCAAACATATAAATTATACTAACAACCATATATCAAATATAATAACTAATTAAAAATCCTAATGTATAAACATACGTTTATCCATAAATTTAAGTGGGGTTTAACGATTACCTTAATTCCCACAAAATTAAATCTTACCGGTATTTCGGTTAAAGATTCAAGCTTTGATTAGCAAAACCAATACCTAAAAATAATCTCAATATTTATTATATTAGAAATAAGAAAATCAAAACATAAGACTTTATAAATTTTACTTAAGGAAATTATTAATTTAAATATTATCATACCTTAAAATTATTAAGAAAAATGGGCCAATAAATGCAGCAACTCATACTACTTATGCAGCATGAGCTGCATGCAAAAATAAAAAGAGGGAGGCTCGAAGATCAGGTGAAAGGAAGAAATAATGGTTATTTTCGGGTTGGGGTCTTTAGGCTAGGAAAGAGGGTAGATGGGGGAGGATTGGAGGCAAGGGAAGGGTGTAGGAGTGAAGAGGGGGTGTAGGTGGCGGTTGGTGATGGGTTGGTGGCGGCTAAGGGCGGTGGGGGCGGCAGCAGCGAGGTGGCAAAGTGAGCTGCTGAGGTGGACCGGGCTGAGAAGGAAGGAAAGAGAGGGGAAAAATGGAGGGTGAGGGGGCTTGTTTTGGCCAAAAAATGTATGGGGGTGGTAGAGGAGGTTGCAGGATGTTAATTGGTGGTTTGGGTGGTTGTAGAGGTGGCCGGATGGCGGCGAATAGAGGGGTGTAGGTGGGCTGCTGATAAGGGAGAAAATGGGGAGGAAAAGAAGAGGGGAGGAAGGCGGAGTTGTGGGGTGGCTTGGACAGTGTTGTGGTGGTGTTGGGTGGGAGTAGAGGGGTGTAGAAGGTGGTTTAGGTGGTTGATGAGGCAGTTGCACCGGCGGAGGGTGGCAGCGGTGCAAAACAAAGGGGAAAAGATGGAGGGGAAGAAAAATGGAGGGAAGGGGATCGGGGAAGAAAGAGGGCTCAAAAAATATAGGGTAGGAGGGCTGAAGATGAGAATAAAAAGAAGAGGGAGGGTAGGGGGGATAGGTGGCCGGTCGGTGGCAGTGTTTAGGGTGGCAGGGAGGTGGTAGGGTGGCAGGGAGAGGGAGACGAAGAGGAGGAAAGGGGAGCCATCTAGGATGGGGTGCATGGCTTCCCAGATCTAAAATGGTGAAAAAAGATAAGAGAGAGAGGTGGTGGCTACAGGCTGTGGTGGATGGGCGTGGCGTTCAAGGCGGAAGACATGGCGACGGGGACAGGTCGAGTCGGTCGGTAGGAGCAGGTGAAGGAAAGAAGAAGAAAGAAAAAAAAATGGGAAGGGGGCAGGCTGGTTGGGGGGTGAAGGTGGAAAGGGAACTGAAGGCCAGCCCAGGATGAAGGAAGGAAAGAAAAAAAAAGGGGGAGTTAGGCTGGGTCGTGAGACAAGAGAGGAGGAGGAGAGAGGGAGATGGAGAGGGGGAGGGGTCAGCGGCCCATACTGCTGGTGGATGGCCTGTGCGATAGCCAAAAAATGAAAGAGGAAAGAGATGGGGGAAATAAAAAAAAATAAAAGAAAATAATATTAAAAATAATAAAATAAATATAAAATAATTATAATTAATTTATAAAATATTAGAATATAATATTTTTGGGAAATAAATTTATTTAATAGTTTTAATATAATATAATTAAATATATAGGTTAAAAGGGATAATTTTAGTAAAGTATTTGTTTGGAAAGTTATTTAAATAAAATAAGTAGGGTAAAATGACAAAATATTTATTTTAACTTATTAAATATTCCTACTCAATTTATATATCCAAAAATCTATAAAATAATTAAATTAATTAAATTTGAAAGATAATTTATCCCAAATAAAGGTTCTTTATTAAATTATTGGTTTTCTAAAATTTTGGGGGATTACAATGAGCAACACCCATGAATGAGGTGATCAGCACGCTACGTACTGAGTAAGGTAACCATATGCTAAGACCATGCAAGTGCAATTAGACAAAAGGTACATATAGTACTTCATTCAGGTTTAACATCATTATTAAGACATAGGCCATTATTTTTGTCTTTACACATCTCCCGTATTATATCCACATGAATATGGGGACCCCACTATTATAGTCGGTGGACCAGAAATGATACTCTAGAGAAAAATGTGCCTGACCACCTTTATAGATAATGAACCAAAAATGATACTTTAGGGCAAAACGCACCTAATCACTATCATAGTCGGTTATCCCAACTTGGCCCTGACGCATGTTGTGTTCCACTGTAAGTAATTAGTGTCTTTTCCATGATTTAACTTAATACAAGATTTGGTTTATCTAGCTTGGATCCCCCACTATTATAACTAAGGGACCAAAAATGATACTCTAGGTTAAAATGTATCTGGCCACTATTATAGCCAGTGGAACTAAATACACTCCAAGGTAACAAGGCTCTTGGACACTATTATAGCCGGTCGACTGAAAAGCATTCTAAAGTAGGTCTGACTCGATAATCTTTCACTTATTAGTGTTTTACTCGTGTCTTATTCCACACGCAGCCTCAACTAGACACGCATGACTCACTAGACTTCCCATTCTCACCCCTTCACCCAACTCTCCTCAAAAACTATGTCCTATATCTTGGGACCTCTACGCACCTTAGGAATCCAAGACTCCTTCCTCACCTTTCCCCTACTCACCATGAGAAACCCAAACTCCCACATAAATAGGTTAAGACCCACTTTACCATATCTCTACTTTATCTCACCATCGCCCTCTAGGTTTTCCCTTAGAAACCCTAATCTAGCCTATGTGGCCTAACCTCTCCTTATCCTACATGGCCTAGGCTCCCTTTGCTTCCAACACCATCACTCCACACAATCCACACCCAACCTCACAAACTTACTTCCCATCCTTCACAAGTGATCATGAAAACCCTTGTTGGCTACCCCAAACCCTAGTACTTCTCCTTTCTTTTATGTTATCCCCTCATCACACACACACCACCCTCCTTTCCACTTGAATAGTTTCTCCTTTCATATGAAACCATTCCAATCTCAACCCATACTCCAACCACTTACCATTAACTCTACCTTTCACACACTTCCTCCACTTAGGGTTTTTCTCACAAAACCTAGTTAAGTCCCCCCCATACATACTTCTACCAACCCACGTACTATTTTTCACTCATGGATACCAATCCCTCAAGGTACTCTTCCTTCACCTTTTTTAAAACTTAAATCACCTTTCCCAACATAAATGTTACCCCATTCAAAGACTAACCATCCCATGTAAGCCTTACACTTCCCATGCAAGATTTTTTCCAACCTCTCATTTTATTCATATTATCCTTTTATTTGTACACTCATAAGTCATAAGGTACTTAGGTCTTCTCACTTCCCTCTAACCACTCCACTTTCCTTACTTCTTTTATCTCCTCACAACCTCATTATACGACTTAAGGACTCCTAGTATGAATGTCATATAGGGAAACAATACATAAGGCATAATATAAAATACAAGTCATTATCACCATATTACACATGTCATAACACATATACAAATTACCTTTGCTCCATGCTTAGCATGCTATGCTACAAGAATATAATCTATAACCACATAGGATACAAGCATATAACCAAACACACACGAACACATAACACACAATTTGGTCTTAAACACATCCTTACCTAGATTGACATGGGACTTGGAGCATGACTCCTACACCTCCTTAAGGGAAGGGTTTTGTTCACCTATAAGAGTGGAACAGTCATGTTAACTTCCCTGTTATTTCTGTTATTATCCTTTAACTAATTACTACTAAAAGTCTAATACTAGTAATGATAATGATGATGATGATGATGATGATGATGATAATAATAATAAGATTAGTATTATTAATAACACTAACAATAATAATATTAATAATAACCAAAACAAGATTAATAGTAGTAATGATGATAATAATAATAATGGCAGAAATAGTGATAATAATAATAATAATAATGATGATGATGATGATGATGATGATGATGATGATGATGATAATGATAATTATAAGATTAATAATAATAATTATACTTAAGTAGAAGCAAGGTTTAGGGTACAACCAGGGGTGGAGGTGGCAGCTAGGGTGGCGGCGATGATGGGAGTGGTGGTAATTTGAAAAGGTATAAACTTTTGGGTTTGAAAAGGGAAAGGAAAGTGGTGGTTGTGAGCTGGTAGGTTTTCTGAACTAGGAGAGTTGCAGTGGCAATGGCGGTATGTCAAGGCAGCGACACAGGTGGCAGCAACTATAGTGGTCGAAGGTGGAGGAGATGAAAGAAGGAGGAAGGAGGGGGAAAAGGGGGAAGGAAAGGCATGGAGAGGTAGGGAAAGATTTACTAGATTGAGAGAGAGGTAGTGGGAGTGGTGGTTGTGGCAGTGTAGGGTGAAAATGGGGCAATGATAGGGTGAAAAGGATAGCTTGAGCTACCCATTTTAGACAAGTAGGGTTGGCTGTGTAGGGGGAGTAAGGGGTAGGAAGTGGTCTTGTTTTGTGGAGGGTAATGCAAGATAGAGGTTAGGTGAAATTTTGGATGGTGGTGATGCATGATGGTGGTTGGGGTTGTGTCTAATGGGGCAGTGGAGGGAAGCTTTAGGAATTCCTTGGTAAAGTAAAAAGAAGAGGAAGAAAGGTGATGGTTGGGGTATTTATAGGCATGGGGAGGAGAAGAAGACAAGGGAGGATGAGGACAAGGGAATGGGAGGGGCAGGTGGCTGCCAACCAATGGTAGTAGGCTTGTGTAGACCTACAAGTGTGTAGGTTCATAGGGGGCAGGTGAGGTTTTGGCAGGGCTATAAGGAGGGTTAGTGAGGGTGTTAGGGTTGTAGAGGGGAAAGGACTAGTGTAGGGCAGTGCCAGCTGTACGCCTAGTAGGTTAGGTCAAAGGGAAGATGAGGGGGAAAGAATAGTTATGGTTACTTCACTGCCATGAATGCCAACGATTAGGGGGCAAGGTAGAAGACATGAGTGGAAGGGGAAATTGGGAAAATGGCAGAGATAAAAAGGAGAGGACGAGTGGGGTGGTGGGCCGTGTGAGGGGGAAAGAAAAAAAAAGAAAGGTGGACTAGGTTGCATGGAGGAAAGAAGGAGAGGAGGGAGGGGAGAGTTAGGCCATATTAGAGGGGCCTAGACTAGCAAAAGGCAAGAAAAAAATAGAAGAAAAATGAAGAAGGAAAAACAAAAGGAAGGAAAATAGGAAAATGGGAAAAAAAGAAAAAGGAAAAATAAGGTGGTTGGGGTATTTGATATTTTTAAAATTTTTTTAAAATAATAAAATTAGCAAAAATAAATAATTAAATATGATTTTTATATTAATTTTTGAATTTTTGGTTAAATGTTCTTAAAATCCATTTGAATTAGCAAATTACCCTAACCTCCACTAATTTAATTCCTAAATTATTTTCCTCTTTTTTGTCTTAATTACTTCCATTATACTAAAATTATTTTATTAAAATGTTATATTTGATTGATCTACCCTATCAATTCCTATTGTATTATTAACTCCTAAATTAAGGTATTGGGGTATTAGAGCTTGGAGCCAATTGAGATGGTAGAGTTGGACACTCTATTGGAGTAGTTAAGGGAGAAGGGGTACATTTGATGAGTGTATTACCTTTGAGACCGCTGGTTGTTTATGTGAGGAAGAAGGATGGTATGTTGAGACTCTGTGTCGATTAACGAGGATTGAGTAAATTTATAGTAAAGAACTATTAACCTTTACATTAGATCGAGGACCTCTTTGTTCAATTGTATGGGGATGTAGTGTGTTTGAAGATAGATCTCAAATTAGGGTATCATCAGTTGAAGATTTCTAAGAAGGACATACAAAATACAGTTTCACAATGAGGTAGAGCCATTATGAGTTCGTTATAATATCATTTTAACTTAACACTGCCCCAGTGGTGCTCATGACTCTCATGAGCAGCATCTTCTAGCAACGCATTAGTAAGTTCATTGTGGTCTTCATCAACGATATCTTAACTTACTCTAAGACTTATGAGAAACACGAACATCAACTTAGGTAGGCTTTAGAGTTGTTAAGGACCCATTAGTTGTATGTTAAGCTCTCAATGTGTGAGTTTTGGTTAGACAAGGTGGCTTTCCTTTTTCATGTCAACACAAAGGAGGGAGTGTTGTTGGATCCTTCGAGGATCCAAGTTGTATTAGCTTAGTCAACACCAACGAACATCAAGAAAATATTTAATTTTATGGGATTAGCATTTTACTATAGATAATTTACCCATGATTTTTTGAGGATTGATCATCCATTGGCAACATTATTAAAGAAGAGAATGCAATTTCATTAGGATGATAATTATAATACCCAAAGTATTGTGTAATGGATGGATAAGAGTTTCTGTCAAATTTTGGGCCTCCAATTTTGATTCAATGTTATGATTTGCTTTGGAATATAAATTGATTTGACATCATGTTAGGAAATAAATTTTATTGAGTTTTATAGGCACACCCATCGACTGGTTCTATGAACTGCTCGACTAGTTTGTCATTATAGCCAAATTGGGTTTCTCGACTAAATTAATCGACTGGTTGGGGGGAACCAATCGATTGGTGTATGAATAGTTGATGGTAGACCCAAATTAATTAAATAATTTATCATGTTGGTCATATTTTCTAAGTTGGATTTTTTCAAAAAAAAAAACTCTTACACTAAAATGGAACCTTAACCACTCATGCTAACTATCCTAAAGAGATTCCTAACCATTTTCATGATGCATTTAACCCGAAGTATTGCCTTGATTTGTTCTAGGGGTTGATTGAGACAAATGAGGGAGAAAGATGACCTCTACAATTATCTTCTTCTTACTCTCTCTTCTGTGAAATTCTAAAATCAAATGCTTCAATCTCTAGCATGCTTTTGAGCGGCTAGAAGATTCCTTCCATGTTAACTTCCTATTTCTCCATTCACAAATGCGACTTTTGTCTTAATTGACCTAAATTCTCTAGAGAGGCCATTTGAACTCTAGAAAAAAGGTCAGCAAATCCTAGACAAATCCGTTCATTCTGATAAAATTCAAATGATTATTGGCAGGGTTTTGAGTTACCTTCTAAACCCTCAGTGTTTCCTTTCAATTGGTTGGTTATAAATAGCCCCAATCATCCCTGTATTTTACCTTACTTTTTGCCACCAAACTTCCCTAAGTTATGCCTTCTCCTCTCTTTGTTACAAACTTTCAACACTTTCTAATTCATTTTTATCATTCTCTTACTCCTATCTCAAGATCTTTTTATTTTAATTCTTAATCAAGACAAAGTTAGATTATAGGAAAAAGGTTAAGTAGTTCAGTGAACCCCTTTCTCTGTTTTGGCCTCAAGTTGGTAAGTTTTTCTCTCTTCTATTTTATGTTTGAAAGTTGAAAAGATTTTGGTATAATATCTGAGTTTAAGATTTGTTGTTCTATGGTTTTAATAGTTGAAGTCTTCATAAATTTGGAAATGTTGTTTTAAGGTGATTTAGCCTGCATCAAGTGAGTAATTCATGCTTATAAGATGTTTAGTGAGTATTCCTACATGTTAGTGATTATCCTTAGTGACTTCTACATAAAGAAATGTAGTTTTATATATGGCTTGGATGCTTAAGTGACAAGATTTGAGTAAAAAGCATGAAAATGGGTAAGAATTGGCCATGATAAGTCCATGTTGAGTAACGAGGCATGAAAAATTAGTTGGAAATATGTTAAATTATGTTAATATATGTTTAAATGTGGTTAAAAATGATTTATATGCAAGAGTGCACATTAAATAGGTGATTTGGCGTTGTGATAGGGCAAACTGATTGAGTGGTTAAGTCAAACCAATTAACTAGTTCTTAGAAATGGCTGACTAGTTGACCTAACCTACAGAATGGAATGCCTACAGAGACCTTAGTCTTTCTTTCTACTTAAAACCATTAACTTGTTTGGTGAAACTGATCAAATGGTAAACGAATAATCAACTTGTTTTTCCAAACCTATCAACTAGTTTGAAGAAAGTATGATTTGGTTAAGTTATGTTGATCGACTCGTCAAACGACTATTTAGTGCAACTAATCAATAGGTAGCACCAGTTTATTAGATTATTTTGCATGATTTGTTTCTTTGTGGTTGGCTTATGCTTGATGGTTATGTTTGGGACCAGACTATGATTATTAATGGGATAAAATACATATTTTAACATGGAATATTAGCCTAATTAAGGGATTAAAATGGATCATATCTTATGGTAGACGTTATGAGTAATGTAAAGCCTAAGGATGTTCTTCACTTATGATAAGTGATAATATGGAGATAAGAGTAACAAGAATTAGTAAGGTATGAATTAAACCATATTGTAGATGTAAATGAATTTGGCCAAGGGTAATTAAATAACCCACATGGTTGGAAAAATGTAAATAGAAAGATGAGTATGGTTTAATATGGGAATTT
The DNA here is from genome assembly GCA_030549775.1 of Tamarix chinensis. Classification (NCBI taxonomy): domain Eukaryota; kingdom Viridiplantae; phylum Streptophyta; class Magnoliopsida; order Caryophyllales; family Tamaricaceae; genus Tamarix; species Tamarix chinensis. Next base: position 53,976,090 of record CM060177.1, on the reverse strand, counting down.
ACCTTGGTTTCTTGTATGGGCCTTGTATGATCACCTATCCTTAAGAATAAAATACTAACCAATTAAAGCAAAGAAATTTAACATGAGTATGGGTCAGGGTTACCCGATCCTTGATTAGCTACTGGGGGTTAATCTACCTTTGGGCATTTTTGGTTCCTTCAGGTAGGATTCTAAGAGGCCCTAGTGCCTTACCTACTCTAGATACTAATGATGTACTAGGGGATATCGATACTAAAGGGTTCGGTTACCTAGGTTGTTGGCATTGGCCTAGACTTATATCCAAATTGGTTGGCTTTGGCCTAGACTTATGTCCATTGTGGTGATTAGCTTTGGCTTAGACTTATGTCTAATGGGTGATTAGCTTCATCCTAGAATTTATGTCCTATTTTAGATAAGCTTCCATATTATCTGAGACCATGGGGTGGTACATAGTCCATCCCCTTGATGATAATAAAATATGGTTGGTAAATACTAGTTAATACTTGTGAATGATAATCAATGAATGGTTGACAATTAACTTGTAATAGAAGTAATGATGCAGTCAACTAAATGGTCAAAGTTGATTTATGCATTTGACTAACTAGTTATGGAATGGAATATTAATCAGGGTGATTGGACTATATCTTACATGGATAAATGGATGGCATATCTTAATAGAATTGAATAATGGAAATAAACCTAGGGGTTGTTAGATTATTCTATACTAGTGCTCATGCAAGTGGTTATGCGAACGTACTATGATTTCGTAAGCATGATGTTTCTATTATGATAATATTATATATGATAGCATGGGTTATGCACTCTTACTTATATGTATAAATTCATACCATGATGCATGTCTTATATTATGATAAAAATAGCATACTTATGTATATTGAAGGAGTAACTTAGCTTACTCAGTATGTAGCATACTAATGCACCCATTTGTTTGGTCGCCTGCTTATTCCCACGAGTAGAGGGCTATGTACAGGTTTATGGGGATGGCCGGTAAAGGGTCTACCTTAGTTAGCCTAGGGCTTGTGAGCAAGGACATCTATAAGGTTTTTTTGGGGTCCATCGAGGACCATGGACACAATTTTAGGCACCATGCCCCAACCTATGTTTTATAACCCTATACTTTTAGTATATATTATGTAACAATTTTATTAGAACCCATTAGGTTCATTTGATGTGCATTTTTTGGAATTATTTCAATTAAATTGTTACTTGCACACTCCCTTGTTTTGGTATTTGGTTGGTTTGGCCTTGTATCTGATATAGGGTAGGTGGCAGACATCTATCTTATGTTATGTACAATAGTGACACCCTATTTTAAGAAGTGTTTTTTGCTTCTACAACATGTTTTAACAAAAATAGTTGATAGTGAAAAATAGAGGTGTTACAGGTTGGTATCAGTGCTTTTTCTTACAAGCGTATTACTTCCAACAATAAAAGAGTTGATAACACAAGTTGGTAATAGAATGCTTTCCTAAAGATTTCTGTTTCTAAGACCATAATATTTTTACTAAGGTATTTTTACTTTATAGATAATTTTAAGCTAATGCCATAAGACGGTATTGGCCTTGAACTAAATTTTTTTTCTTAATTTTCCTATAAATTAAATTATTTCAAACTTGGATGTCTATGAGAGAGAGTTGGGTTGGGAATGTATTACAGTAAGCTTATGCCTATTTATGCCAGTCTTAGTACTTGGTGGCTCAAATTTTAGCCCTAACTTCTTTTAGTCTTTAGTACGTGATGGCCACTAACTGCCACTACGAACACATTGAAGCCTTCATGGAGACCATTGGAGCATACATAGAGGGTTAGATCCAAGCACCTTAACCTCCACTAGTACCTGTAACCGCACTAGCTCTAGAGGGCTAGCTTAAGAGGGGTGGGCATCATCACCCACCCAACTTCAAAGGTTAGGAGGACCCCAAAATCATGGGATAGTGGATCCGAGACATGGAGAAGACCATTACAACATGTAGTTTCCCTAGATATAGAAGGGTAGACATGGTTGTCTACAATCTAAGAGAAAGAGCATACACATGGTGGTGGAGTATTCAACATAGGGGTAGGGAAACTAAAAGTTGTGGGCTATTCTTGGAGGTTCTATAAGCCAGATGCTATCCGACTCATCTACATATAAAGATGTACAATGAGTTTAAGGTGCTTTAGTAAGGGGCATGTCCATGGAAGAATACTATACCCACTTCATGGACCTGGTTCTGTTTACCTTAGAGGTAGAAGCTAATGAGGTAATGCAAGTTCATAACTTCAATATTGGATAGGGGATTTGATATTAGTATTGGCCGGTGGGAGTCACTCTACTAGACATGGTCGAGATGTACAAGCAAGCTCTGGAGGCATCCCGAGTGTTTCAGGCTCAAAGTGCTAGGTTAAGGAACAAGAGAAAGTTCTAGGGTTGCTAGCATACTGTTAACCGGAATAAGGCTTTCTCTTATGGTATCTGACCACCAATTTTCAGTTAGAGCATGGGTCAGTACCCTGATAGGAGGATTTTTTGGGGCTCATGCTGAGGAAAGGCACTACCACTACAATAGGTGTGAGTCAGATCACTCAAGGGTCGAACATAGAGTTAACAAGGTGACGTGCCATGGGTGTGCCATGGTGGGACTCGAGCATTTAAATTTTGGGGTTGCAATGGTGGTATTCAGAGGAGTAAGACCATAGCTCAAAGCACGAGACTTATCCAGCTACCACAACCTCAAATACTGAGAGTTCCTCTATATCCAACCAGTGCCACTAGCCAAGGGAGTCGGCCTAGCGGTCCAAGGCTATGCCCTTTTTAGTAAGCATAAGGATCAGATAGCACCCCATGAGTTTCATCACTAAGGAGCTTGAATGTGATGAGTTAGGTAGAGGTAGAACACTAGGCCGATGTGGTGACCGGTATGCTAACTATATCAACACAATTTCCTGATTCTGTTTGATTCTAGTGCTTTGTATTCCTTTGTAATTGCTTCTTTTATAGCTATAGTTTCTTTATCTCCTATGAGTAGTATCTCTACTTCTGTTACTTTATCTTAGGGGGATAGAATTACATGATCTAGAATATACCAATGGGTTGTGATGGTATTAGAAAGAATAGAGTTTCCATTGGACCTTACAGAATTAAAGTTATGGGATTTTGACATCATCGTTGGAATTGATATGTTGGGAAAGTAGCGACACTAATAGAATGTGCGTAAGAACATGTAGTGCTATGAGGACCAAAGTGTATTTTGGTTTCATACCAGAAGTGTGAACCCAATCCCTTTGCAATGATTGTCTCAGCGATCGCATTGAGTGACCTCATACAGAAGAAGTGTTTGCTCTACTTGTGTAGTGTTAGAGACATCAAAGCAGCTGAAACGCCATTAAAATAGATTAATCAGTGAGTTTCCTCACATTTTCTCATAGGAGATCTAGGGGATGCCGCTAGTTTGAGAAGTTGAGTTTACAGTGGATATATTTCTAGGCACAAAGCTAGTGTCTAAGGCTCCATATCTTATGGCACTTATGGAGATGAAAGTTCTCAAGGCTTAATTGGAAGAGCTTTTGGAGAAAGGTTATATTTGTCCAAGCATATCGCCATAGGGAGTGCTAGTGTTGTTCATGAAGAAGAAGGACGGCATCATGACACTCTGAATATACTACCATGGATTAAACCGAGTGATAGTGAAGAATCATTATCCCTTACCAAGGATAGATGGTCTATTCAATCAACTCAAGGGAGCCAAGGTGTTCCCCAAGAATGATCTTCGATCAAGTTATCATCAGTTGAGAATTGTAGAAGAGGATATTCCTAAGATTGCTTTATGGATAAGGTATAGCCATTATGAGTTCACATTAATTCCCTATAGACTCACTAATGTGCCTACATATTTCATGTCCCTAATGAACTAGATCTTCCATCCCTTTTTGGACCAATTCATTGTAGTGTTCATCGATACTATTCTCATTTACTCTAGCAACTGAGAGATGCATAAGCACCCTTAGAGGAAGACTTTGGCCTTGCTGATATCACACCAATGGTACCCTACGCTCTTAAATTGTGAGTTTTAGTTAGATCAAATGGCTTTCCTTGGTCATGTGATTTTTAAGGATCGTGTGGCAGTAGATCCTACCAAGATTCAAGTTGTTTCAAAATGGCCAGCTGCCACTTTTATGAAGGAGGTGAGTAGTTTTTTAGGGTTAGCTGATTATTACCATTTGTTTGTGGCATACTTTTCTAATATTTCTTGACTAATGACCTAACATTTGAAGAAGGCTACATGATTTCAGTGGAATGAGAAGTGTGGTGAACCTTTCAAGGAGTAGAAGAAGCATTTGACTACACCCCCAATGCTCATATTTCTAAGTGGAACTAATGGATTTGAAGTATAAACAGATGCTTCCAGGCATGGGCTAGGTTGTGTGTTGATGGAGCATGGAAGAGTGGTGGTTTATGCCTCACACCAACTAAATTCGCATGAATAGAACTACTCAACGCATGACCTTGACTTGCTACAATAATGTTTACTCCCATGATTTGGAGGTACTATCTCTATGGAATTCAGTACAAGTTCTATATGGACAATAAGATCATCAAATACATCTTCACTCTATGTGAATTGAAATTTAGACAATAAAGATAGCTAAATTTGGTTAAGGAATATGATTTAGAGTTTACCTACCATGACGGGAAGGCCAACGTCGTAGTGAATGATCTCAATAGAAAGAATTCAAACTCCTTACTTTCACTCTTTGTGCCATATTAGATTTGGTAAGGTCTTCAAGAGTTGATCATAGAGATCATTAGATGTGGGGATTTGGAGATAAGGATGAGTGCTTTCTTAATTACACTAACCATCATTAATGATTTTCAAACTTGTTAGTCTAGAGATGTCAAGCTTGAGTGGATCAAGAAGGCTATATCATAGGGTAGAGCAGTGGGGTTTCTAATATGTGAGCATGGTAGTATCATTTTCAAAAGATGATGGTGCGTTTAACAATTTTGTGGAGAACATATAAGAAATTTTCTAAAGGAGGGTCATTGTGCACCTTTAGGGCATAAGTTTTAAAAGGATTTGAGATTGATATATTGGTGGGCCCGTATAAAATGGGAGGTTGTAGACTTTGTAGCCAGTTATTAGACATGCTAGAAGGAAAAGGTCAAGCATAAGCATCCGGTAGGGTTAGTTTAGCCTTTAGACGTCCTCAACTAGAAATGGAGTAGTGTGTTGATGGACTTCTTGGTTGCATTTACAAAAGACCTATAGTGATTCAGATTTGATATAGGTTTTAGTTAACTGATTGACTAAGTGTGTGATAATCATACTGAAGAAGTGGAGTTGGAGTATGGGTCAAATAGCCAGTGCTTATAAGAAGAATGTGTTACTGTATTATGGGGTTCCCATAGACATTATGTCAGATCAAGATTCTAGAATCTTATTACATTTGTGGTAGAAGTTGCAAATGACATTTGGGACACATATAAAGATGAGTATTTCTTTTCATCAAGTTATAGATGGGAATACTGAGCTTACTATTTAGACCTTGTAGGATATGCTTTGGGCAAGAGCACTTGATTTTTTGGGTAATTGAGAGGGTTGTCTAGACTTTATAAAATTATCGTATAATAATAGTTATCATGAGAGCATAGGTATGACAATTTTTGGGGCACTCCTTGGATGAAAGTGATAGGGTCCCTTGTGCTAGAGTGACTCGAGCAAGATAGTTGTGTTGAAACCAGAGTTGGTAAAGACATTATCATGCAGATTAGGCTGAGTTGAGATAGGATAAAGGTGGGCTAGGATAGACAAAATAGTTTTTTAGATCTATGGAGAAAGTAGATGGGTTTGAGGTGGATGACTGATTCATTCTGATAGTTTCACCCACCAAGTGGGTGATGCGATTTGGTTAGAAGGACAAGCTTCACATGAGGTACATTTAGCCATATGAGATTTTAGATCACATTAGAGAGGTTGCTTACCATCTTGCCTTACCTTTTGAGCTTTCAAGAATGCATAACATTTTCTATAACTCTCTATTAAGGAGGTATGTGGCAAATTCGTCACACATCATTCAGGGAGAGTGGATTGAGCTTGATGTAGAATTACCTTATAAAGAGTGATTTTTGAGTGTCCTTGATTCCAAGACATGGGAGATGTGTTAGAAGGTCATTCCAATTGTGAAGGTCTTGTTGTCATATAAGGGAGTAGAAGAGGTCACTTGGGAGTCCGAGAAGGATATCAAGATGAAGTATTTAGAGTTTTTTTCTTAGGCATGTTGCATCAGTAACATTACCTATTTAAAGGGGGTAATGTCTTTGTCTCATGCACTAACCCTTAGTCGTTATTTTTTTTGGTTCATGGACTAGGGTTTACTTATGTTTAGAGCCTACAACAATACGTTTCTTTTGTGGACTTTAGGGATGAAGTCTCCATTAGGGGGTAATGCTATAATAACTCATCCCAAAATCCTTCAAAATGTGTTTAAAATTATATTGATATAATATAAATTAGTTTTGGTGTTGGAATAGGCTTGAAATTTTAAGAAAAATGTTAATTTCAGGCATGCTAATCAGCTTTTTTGCCTTACTAATCGACCGGTAGGCTCAAAAATTCAGAATTTTGTTATCTACAAACCAGTCAACAAGTTTTCCTAAACCGGTCGATTGATTATCCTACGATTTCAAATCCATTTCAAATTTTGATTCAAATTCCTTTCTAATATGTATAAAAAATTCTAATTGCAATATATTTGTTCTAATAAGCATATTTTTATACTTTCGGATTATTTTCAAATTATTTAGATCATTATATTATTTTATATAGTTAAATTTTTCCAAAAAGCACTTTTTGAGGCATACTACACCTTCTCTCTTCTCCCTCACCTATCTCTCACTCACCGACCAATTACTATGCGCCTTCTGAAATACACTCAGCCTCTATCACTCCATGATGTCTATCCTTACCACTTTGTTACCCACACTTAACCAATATTATCTCCCCTTTCTCTCTCGCTCTCTCTCCCTCTCTCTCTTTTGAGAATGTTGACCAACCATCACCTCTATACGGCCCATTCCTGATCCATTTTCATTTCTCACTTATTTTTTTCCTCTATTCTCCCTTTTCTAGGTAGAAATATTCTAAGTGTTAAGCATTCCTTCATCCTTTCCCTTTCTCCTCTCTACCGAGAGAAAGAAAAAGTAGAGGCTTGCTCTAGCTTCCTTCCTTCTTTGAACAAGAATTATCTCCCTTTTCTTTTTCTAATCTTAGATTTAGTTTTAACGGTTTATACTTTGATTCTCTAAGGAATAGAGGTCATGCTATATAGCCATCAAGTATGAGTTTTATGCTAGAAGAATTTCCTCATGTTAAGGTATTCTTTTCTATAATATAAGTGAGATTCTATTTATTATTTAGATTATATGTTCTTGGTCTGTTCTGTGTGAGAATTGTCTAATTGTATTCTAGACTATGGCATTCTGGTAGAATTTCTTCAAAACGATAAGATTTGTTGGGCTTCTCTAATTCTATGTATGAATTGGCAGTTTGAGCATGATTCATTTAAATTCCTACATAATAATGTATCAAAGTGATTATATGTTTGAAGCATGTATTTTTTCTTTGTTTTATGACTTAGAAGCATTATAGGATTAACATTGTAAAGTTTGGTAATTTTTTGGTGTGTGCATCGCAAGTCTAGGTGATATTCTTCCTAGACCACTCAATTTTTGGAACCCATTGACTAGTAGTGTGAACAATAACATAGTTTTGAAGTTTTAACAGATTGGTTATGAGATCAGTTAATTGATTTGAAAAATCGAACAACTAGTTTCTATAAATAGTTGATTGGTTCACTAAAACCATCGACTGGTGACCCTACAACCAAAGTGGTCTAGTCCCTACTTAGACCCATGGATTGGTTAGACCAAACCAATCAACTAGTTTCCTATGAACAGTTGATTGGTGAGACCAATCTATGGATTGGTGTCTTAGTGTTATCTTAGCTCAAGTATGTTACCACCAGACGAGTGCATCAGTCTCAGGGATCGATCGACTAGTCGGCTCTATGCCATGTGGTTTAGATGTTAATTGTCAATAGTCTTTTAGGCTTCTTGTGTTAATTCCTCCATATGATTACAACATTTAAATTATGATTTCAACCATGATTCCCCTAGAATTAATAAGAATGGTAATGAAGATAATTGGGATTAAATTGGTTATGTTTAGTGTCATACTCTAAATTGGTGGTTTTTATGCCTTATGATGTATTTTATATTATCACTTGGAAATGCCTAATATGGTTACTAATAAAATTTAATTATGTTTGGTATTATCAATTGGAAACACCTAATTTCTTATATAGGGATTTAATTTGTGATTGTGGTATCACTTAAAAATGTATAATAATGAAATAAGATGCCATTTGAGCCTTTTCACTAACTCTCAGGGTAGCTGACCAAGAGTTAGTGGCTAAGTTTCCCTATAGATTATAATTTTCACTTAATACCTATTTCCTTCTCTAATGAGTTACATTCAATAGAGGGGTATTAACATATCTTAGAGGTATAGGATAATACTATGGTAGTCTGTCATGGAATATGTGTCAAGTATAGGTGGGTGAGGTATCCCCTGTATAACCCCTGACACTTTGTATTATCCATTACTTAAGCGGGTGTGGTATCCCATATTTTTAGCCCTTGTGGTAAAGGCATTCAAGGTGTAATAGGTGAGGTATCCAGGTTTAATCCCCCTTTATTTACTTAAACAACATATAGATTGTACAGTATCTTGATTTGTTTTAGCCATCGTGGCAATTGCACTTGATGTGTGGTGGGTGTTGTATCCATCGAGAAAATTCTCTTCTATGTGTCCTAACCCCAAGTGGTGGGTTTGGTATCCTATTGTGTTTATTTTTTTTATTATGACTTTTGTCCATGGTGGAGAACTAGGTGTGGTCGAATGAACTAACTTAATAACTAGAAATTATGTGATCACTAAAGAAAAATGCATATTATGATTTACATTATGTGGATTGTGTTGTGTTTCTGTAACACCCCCAAAATTCACTACTATAAAATTTCATTTTATTAAAAATGGTTAGAGAAAGCAAAATAATAAAACTATGAATTTTGGAGATATTACCACCACACTTAGTACCAAACCGATTCATTCATACCATTCTAGTACCAAGTGCTAAGACTAAAAGAGTAAAATACAAGTTACTAGAAATTCATATTTAAATCAGAGTAGTGCAAGTAAACATTTTATAAGAAAGTAGTCCACCAATGGTGGTTACAAGAACAAAGGTTACATTTACACCAGACATTAGAAGAGGAAGGATGAAATCCTAAAAGCCCAGATAATCCTTACGCTCTTTCCCGTTGCCCACCTGAACAATACTTGAAAACGACCTGCAAGAGACACTGCCCATTGAATAAGCAGGGGTCCCACGAATGGAACCCTTCAGTACTACGGTACTGAATAACCATTTAAAACACACTTAAAAATAGGCCTGCAATGTAACACACGATACACCACTATATTCATACCTAATGATAGGTGTAAACATAATATTCAGCTCCATACATTCACATATTCAACAAGTCAATTAGATATTAATGGTGTATACGTAATATTCACTTTCGTACATTCGCATACTTAGCAAGTCAATCAAATATTAATGGGTCTTAGTGAACAATAAATACTTTTAGGGCCTTAAAGCTATTAGTCCATAATTAATCAGTCATCTTGGATTATAAATGTCCATGCGAGTGCAAGAACCCCACTATTATAGCCGATGAATTGATCACTTATAGGGCAAAACGTATCTAACCACTATTATATGCTGGTGGATCGGTCTCCACGGTAAAATGCTCCTGGCCACTATTATGCCGGTGGATCGGTCTGGATCCTACTCTCATAAAGTATTTAGTGTCTTTTATATGTTTTATCAAACTTAGGGTTTGGTTTATTTAGCTCAGGATCCCCCACTATTATTACTGGTGAATCAGTCACTTATAGAGTAGAACGCACCTAACCACTATTATATGCCAGTGGATCGGTCTCCAGGGCACTCTGGCACTTGGCCACTATTATGCCGGTGGATCGGTCTGGGCCAGGCTCAATAATCTTCCACTTTACATGATTACTATTTTATTATATCTTATTCAACAACTTTCACCTTAAACATGCATGGCTAACTACATCTACACTTATCCTCCCAAGAGGGCCCGTCCCATATCTTGAGACCTCTGTACCTCCTAACTCGCGTCGGCATCCTTCCTTTATTCCACTTACTCACACCTGGAGCTCAAATCCTAAGTGTGTGGGTCAAGGCCCACTATCTTATACCCCAAAGTTCATTCACTGCCTTATCTTAGGGTTTTCTCCAGAAACCCTAATTTGGGCCTATGTGGCCCATCCTTCTCTACCTCACTCAACCCAAACTATTTTAACACCCCACACGTCACGACCCTTAGATTCAACGCTCAATTCATACCCCACTCATTCTCATTTTTTTTCTTTTTTTCTTTTTTTCTGTTTCCACCTTCTCAAATTAGGGTTTCCTCCCCAACCCTAGCTCGGTCTCCTATGCACCCTTATACTATCCCACGTACTATTTTTCACCCAAAGCCTCCAATCACCCAAAAAACTCTTCCATTACCTTCCTCACGTCCCAAAGCAACTTTCCATACGTAAAGTTCGCCCCCATGTGGACTCTAACCATCCCATGCAAACCCTAGATTCACCCACTCTTTCAATTTATGTAAAACCCCCTTTTATTCATCCACTCATGGCTTATGGGTTATTTGGGTCATTCCTACCTACGTTAGCCAACTTATTTCCCCTTCGTTATCTTACTTTCCCATTTTTCCTTTTTCATCCTTCCATCCCACATTACCACATTAAATATCCTAGCATGCATGTCCTAGAGGGTCAAATAACATAACATCGTATGCACAACAAATATAATCATCATCCATATGCCATAAGGAAATCACATAAGCATATATTCACCCAAAGTTGCGCTATAAATGATTAATCATTAAGCATAAAGTACACAATATGGCATAACACATGACACACACGACACATAACACACACATAGTTGTTCCTAGCTACACCCTTACTCAATTTAGGTTAATTAACTATCTCCCACACTTATTAGGTCACTAATCACCCTTCGTAATTATTACACTTATCATATTTTCCATTTGGTTGGTTAGATTACCGAATTGCCTTTTCCTTTATTATAATTAACAAATTACCCATTAGTTGGTCAAACTACCAAATTACCCTTCTTCATTATCATAATTACCAAATTACCTTTTAGTTGGTTAAATTAATATCACATTTACCATTTTACCCTTTAATTACAAAATTACTATTTTTTCCTTTAATTACAAAATTACCATTTTGCCCTTTTATTTATAAAATTACCATTTTCCCCTTTAATTATAAAATTAACATTTTACCCTTCAATTACAAAATTACCATTTTACCCCATTAATTACAAAATTACCATTTTTCCCTTCAATTACAAAATTACCAGTTTACCCCTTTAATTACAAAAGTATCATTTTACCCTTTAATTATAAAATTACCATTTTGCCATTTAATCATAAAATTACTGTTTTGCCCTTGAATTACAAGATTAACATTCTTCCCTTTAATTGCAAAATTGGCAGTTTACCCTTTTATTTATAAAATTACCATTTTACCCTTCAATTATAAAATTACCATTTTACATCTTTAATTACAAAATTATCATTTTACCCTTTTATTACAAAATTACCATTTTTCCCTTTTATTGCAAATTACCATTTTACCCTTTATTACACCACTTATATTAAATTATCATCACTACATAAAATATTAATATTAATACCTCATCCACAACTATTATATTTACTATAATACTTATTAGCACCCACACATATTAGGCCATATTCTTGTATAAGATATATTACTAAAATACCCCTAAGGCTCAAAAAAATATTAACCATGCATTAAAGATCACAATAGCATAATACAACATGGATAATACTTAACATTTTTATTAATAACCAAACTCTTACCTTAAAAAATATTTCCATATATAGCATATAATCTAACATGCTTCCTTTGTATCAATCAACACAAGAAACTACATATATTATATTAAACAACATATATCAAGCATAATAACATATCAAAAATGCTAATGTGCTAACATACGTTAATCCATGTGTTTAAGTGGGATTTAACGGTTACCTTAATTCCCACAAAAACGAACCTTACCAGTATTCTGGTTAAAGGTTCAAGCTTTGATTAGCAAAACCAATACCTAAAAATAATATCAATATTTATTATATTAGAAATAAGAAAAATCAAGCATAAGACTTAATAACCCTTAATTAATCAAATACTTAACTTAAAATATTATTATACCTCAAAATTTATTAAACAAAAAATAACCAAGCATGCAACAGCTTATACTGCTCATGTAACATGAGTTGCATGCAAATAAATGAGGGGGAGGGGCTCGAAGGTGGGTGAAAGGAAGGAAAAATGGCTATTTTTGAGATAAGGTTTTTAGGCTAAGAAAAAGGGTAGATAAGGATTTTAAAACAGGAGTGAAGAGGTGTATAGCGATCGGGGATGGGTTGAATGCGGCCAAGGTGGTGCAGCAGCGAGGCTGTGAAGGTGGATGCCGAGATCGAGATGGAGGTGGAAGGAAAAGGGAGGGGAAAAATGAAGGCCTGCAGGTGGTGATTTCAGCCAAAGGATGGTAGAGAGGGAGTACGGATTGATTTGGTGGTTAGTGGTAGACGATGACGACGGGACGATGCAGTACAGGTGGTTGCCGAGAAGGGAGGATAAGTAGGAAGAAAGGCTACATGGCTCTGCTAGTTCATGAATGCATGCGGTGAGCAGCGTGAAGCGGGGCAAGTAAAAATAGGGTAAAGATAAGGAAGAGATCGCTGTGAGGCTCGAGAAAATGGTAGGATGAGGTAAGAAGAGAAAAGGGATAGAAAGGAGGGGATGCTTGGTAGGCCTAGTAGTGGTGGAATGGGATGAATAGCAGAGTATGGGCAAGAGATGGATAGGGCAGGCAATGACGAGAGAGAGAAGGGAGGCAGTAGTGAGAGAGGGTTGCAGTAGAGATGGCAGATGCCGTGGAAAATAGTAAAAGAGGATGCGTACTGCCAGGTCGAGGAGAGTGGGAGCGAGGAGTGGGGCGTGAGGAGTCGAAGAGGTAAGAAAGGCTGATATAAGAATTGCTAAAAAGGTGGTTATGCTTGGTGCGGTGGTGCGGTGGGTGGGCCGACGCGACGAGCGGTGTGTGTGCATGTGGTGGTCTCGGGTGGTAGGGGGTGGTGGCCGCGTGGTGGTTTCGGCCGGGTGATGTGGGGTTGCGGTAGAGGGTGGTCACGTGGCTTTGGTGGTGCGGTGGTGCTGCGTCAGGTGAGTGGTTATGTGGGAAGAAGGAAGAGGGTGGTGGGTGCTGTGGCTCGGGATGGTGGTAGGTGGAGGCGAGGATGGGTGAGGGGATAGTGTGCTTGCGTAGTGGTGTGTGTGGGTGGAGTTGCTTGTGAGGACGGGGTCATGGAGGGTGGTGGCGTGCAGGAAAACAGGACGAGTGGATGGTGTGTAGGTTGCGGTGGAAGAGATGGCGAGAGGTGGTTGGGTTTTGTGTTTGGGATAGAGTAGGATGAGAGGGTGGTAAGAGAGGGTGCGTGCGGTGCAGGTGGAGAGAGTGGAGGAGGTGGTAGAGAGGAGAGAAGAGAGAGGGGGAGGTGCGTGTCTGTGGTGCGAGGTAGAGGGGGTGGTGGGTGCTGCGGGAGATGGGTGTGGTAGTGCAGGGTGGTAGAGTGAGAGAGAGGGAGTGGGCCAGCTCAGGTGGGCGAGACCAAAAGAAAGAAAGAGAAGAGAGAGAGAGAAGGGAAATGAGAAGAGAAAAGAAGAAAAAAGAGAAATAGGAAATAAAATAGGAGAAATATATGCAGCCCAAAGGGTGTGGAGAGAGGCAATTAAAAGGAAAAAGAAAGAAAGGATAAATGGGATAAAATAATATAATTTAATTTATAAAATAATAAAATATAATATTTTTGGGTAATAAATTTATTTAATAATTTAATTTAATATAATTAAAATATAAGGGTTTAAAAAGGATAATTTTAGTAAAATAATGGTTTGAAAAAATTATTTAAATAAAAGAGTATGATAAAATAACAAAATATTTATTGTAATTTATTAAATATTTATATCCAATTTTATATACTCAAAAATCCATAAAATAATTAAATTAAATAGATTTAAAAGCTAATTTATCCTAAATAAAAGTTATTTATTAAATTATAGGCTTTTAAAATTTTGGGGGGATTATAGTTTCATGCATTAACTATTCTTTTGTGATTTCCACAAAATTACTACCCTGACCCTAAGTGTTAATTTATATTAGTATGCATATCACTATAATACTATATAACTTCAATATGTTGCATGAGCCTTTCCATGTTCTAGGTAATATGTTTACAGTATTTTAACGTAGTGATACTACACTTTTGTTATAGATGTGATAAGTTGGCTTCTTGTCTGGGTCGTACTGGATAATTTACATAGGTATGACTCTTAGGTAGAGTATATTGAGGGTGATGACATGGGCCGGTAGCTGGCTATTACTTATTGTTGGTGATTTTTGTTTACGATTAGTCTAACTAGCTTGGAGTGTTTGCCCACTGCATTGGTAAGTTTTTGTTCTTCTAGATATTTAAACTCTTGGCTCTAATTCTTTATATATGGAATTTTAAAATCTCATACTCTTATTTATATTATTATTCTCAATTTTATCATCATGTACTAATGTATTATTATTACGAGCATGCAACTTTTCATTCAATCTTCCAATTTTTCTTGTATTAGGCATGGAGTAGGTGATGATCACACCTCTCTCATAGTTGATGTGGCAGTAACATCCCATCGTATTTCTTTTCAAATGCTTTTGCATTATCTTCAAAATGAAAATTTCTAGTTCCTAAATTAGATGTGTTAAAATTTGTTATCAGTGCCTATGATTTAAATCATGATTTTGATTTACAAAGATGAATGTCATTGGTTTTAGCCAAATTATAGAATTTGATTTAGCCTTTGAGTGATTGTCGTTTGGGTTGTGATTTTGCCTTAATTTATAAGATAGGACTAATTTCTAGCTTTATGTTCAAAGTGCTACATTTATGTGACTAATTACGTAGCTAGTAGTTGATCCTTTTCTAATGTAATTTCATTTTATAGGACATTAATGGCCATAAATCGATGTCAAGCATTTTATTGAGATGGTTGGAGCCTTTATAGATTGATAGACTCAGCTAGAGGAGGCACTCAATCCACCACCATCACCTCATTTTCTAGTGCCACCACTAGAGGATTTTCATCATAGGATTGATCTTCATAACCTGTCAATCTTTGAGTGTTAGGAGGATCAAGATGTAGTGGACCATTGGTTGAGGGACATTAAGTAGATCTTTGCAGCTAATCATTACCGAGAGAGTTAGCAAGTGGATATCGGGGTATTCCACTTATGGGGTCATGCTAACAAATGGTGGAGTGGTCAACAACTTAGAGCGGCCACTAAAATAAGTGGGAGACCTTCATCAAGTTGCTAAGGGCGTGGTTCTACCCTATTCTCCTATGAATGGTGAAGTATAATGATTTTATGGCTTTGCATTAGGATACGTCTAAAGTGGAAGAGTATAATAGTTGCTATTTTGACATGATCCACTTTACTTCAAAGGTTGACGCTAATGAGAGGATGAAGGGTCACTAATTTTAGTTTGTTCTAAGTCTGAGACTACAGGACATGCTGGTGGAGTGACATTCGCAGAATCGATAGGCCATGTATGATTATGCCTTAGAGGCATTAGTGATTGGAAAAATCCATAGTGCCTTGTCCATGGGAAAAGTGGAGGTTTTAAGGTGGTCAATGCTAAGGAGATAAAAAAAAGTTCCAAGCATCAGGTGGTCACCACTCAAGGATGGTACCCTGCTATAGAGGGCAGTCTAGTTGTGAGGCTTTTGATTTTTTAGCGGTGTGGTAAGAACCACCAAAGGAAAGATTATGTTGGGTAGCTTGTTGAATTCCATGGTTCAAGTGGGATGGGGCACCATCAGTTTGAGTGTCATACAATTAGGGGTAGTATCCTACAAAGGTAAGCACGTTTGTAGTGGATGGTGGCACCGATGCTGCTAGCTCAAAGAGCTCGGTTGATATATAGTGGAGCAAGTAGGATTACTCCATAGCAAAGGATATAAATACCCTGTTCTTGTAAGCAAACGCAATCATTTTGTAGTGCTATAAGAAAACCTCCATGTATTCACCTGAATGTGAATATGTGATGAGTTCAACAGAGGCTGACAAGAAGGCAGATGTTATTACAGGTATGTTCACGGTTTCTTCCCTTTCTACTTATGTGTTTATTAGACTTTAGCACTTCAAACTCTTTTGTGTCTACAGATTTCCTATATAGAATAGCTATGATTCCTTTTGATAGAATAGGGACATGTGTTGTGCTCCGGTTTAGGGATAAACTTCCATATACTAGGCTATATAGAGACATGACCTTAGTCATTAGGAGAATCAAGCTTCTAGTAGATGTCATAGAGCTTGAACTTTGTGATTTTGATGTAATCCTTATGATGGGTATGCTCACAAGATATAGAGATATGATCGATTACACATGGGATCACATGGTTCTTCACGGACCAAAGGGTGTTAGGGTCTATTACTGAATATGTAGGCCTAGGCTTTTAGCGAAGGTGTTGTCCATGGTTGTGCTCGGTACGTTAGTATAGTAGGGGCGCCTGCTCTTCTTATTTAGTGTTTAGGATTTGGATGTGAAGGAGCCATTATTTGAGGATATCCTAGTGGGAGAATAGTTTCTATAGTTCCCAATGAGATCCTAGTTATGACACTAGTGCATGAGATAGACCTTTTACTAGGGATAAAGTCTGTGTTAAAGGTGCCCTAATTCATGGCGCTGACTGAGAAGGTAGAGTTTCACACTTAGTTGGAGACGTTATTGGAGATGGGGTACATGCGGCTGAGTGTATTACCTTAGAGAGCACTAATCATTTAGGAAGAAGGATTACCGATGGATTGAACCAAGTTACAATGAAGAACTATTGGCCTTTACCTTAGATTAAGGACCCGTTTGATCAGTTACATGGGGCTATAGTGTTTTCAAAGATAGATCTCTTATCTGGGTATCATCAATGGAGAATTTCTGAGAAGAACATACAAAATACATTAACACCGAGGTATAGCTAATATGAGTTCACCTTAATGACCTTTGGACTCCAAAAATGTGGTAGCGGTGTTGATGGCTCTCATGACCCACATCTTCTAGAAACACATTGATTAGTTCATTGTTGTCTTTAGCAACGATATCTTAATTTAATTTAGGAATCATGAGGAACATGAGCATAACCTTAGGAAGGCTTTGAAGTTGCCAATGACCCATTAGTTGTATGTTAAGCTCTCAAAGTGGGAGTTTTTGTTAGACAAGGTGGCTTTCCTTGGTCATGTCACCTCAAATGAGGAAGTGTAGATGGATTCTTTGAAATTTTGAGTTAAATCAGATTGGTTAGCACCAACAAACATCATGGAGATACGTAGTTTTCTAAGGTTATTAGGCTACTATAGACGATTCATCGAAGGTTTTTCTAGGATTGCTCATCCTTTGCCTACCTTATTGAAGAATAGAAAGCGCTTTCATTAGGAATTTAAGTGCATAAAGGCTTTCGAGGAGGTTAAGAGAAGATTAACAAAAGCTCTAGTTCTTACCTTGCCATCGGGTATGGAGGGATTTGAAGCGTTTAATATATCTTCACTCAGTGCTAGTTGAACTTGAGATAGAATAGATGGCTGGAGTTGATTGAGGACTATGATTTAAAGTTGATCTACCATGAAGGAAAGTCTAACATCATAGCGAATTCTCTCAGTAGAAAGAATTCCATTCCTTAGGTTCACTCGTTATGTCAGATTAGATTTGGCAAAGTCTTCAAGAGTAGAGCATAGAGATCATTGGGTGTGGGGATTTGGAGATAAGTATGAGCGCTTTCTCAATCACACTAAAATTCCTCCTTGACATTTGATCTAGTTAGCATGGAGACATCAAGCTCTAGCAAATCAAGAAGGCATTATCAAAGGGTAGAATAGTGGGGTCTCAAATTTTTGAGAATGGTAGTATCCGTTTCCAAGGATGGTGGTGCGTTTAGCAAAGTTGTGGAGAACTTAAGAGAAATATTCCAAAGGTGGGTCATCGTGCCCCTTATTGCATCCATCCTTGATGGGATAAGTTGTATAAGCATTTGAAACGAATCTATTTCTGGCCTGTATGAAATGGGAGGTTTCAGACTTCGTAGTCAGGTGCTAGACGTGTCATTTGGTAATGGTCGACCACAAGTAACTGGCAAGGTTAGTTTAGCCTTTAAAGGTCCCTAACGAGAAATGGGGTAATGTGTTGATGGACTTCTTGGTTGGATTACCAAAGACCCAGAGTGACTCAAATTCAATTTAAGTGGTAGTTAACTGATTGACTAAGTATGTGGTATTCATACTGATGAAGTTAAATTAGAGTATGGAGTAGATGGCCAGTGGTTAAAGGAAGCATACGGTATGGTACCATGGAGTTCCTATAGACATTGTGTGGGATAGAGTTTCTATATTCTTATTGAATTTGTGGAAAAATTTTCTCAAACATTAAAGACACAAATAAAGATGAGTACAATTTTCCATCTGACTATAAATAGTCCAATTGAGCATACTATTCAGACCTTAGAGGTTATGCTTCGGGCATGCATACTCGAGTTTTAGGGTAAATGGGAGGATTGTCTAGACTTTATAGAATTCTTCTACAATAATAGTTGTCATGTGAGCATAGGGATGACATCTTTCGAGGTACTCTATAGATGAAAGTTCTTTGGTCCCTTATTCTGGAGCGACTCAGGCAAGACAGTTTTGTTGGGACTAGAGATTGTTGAAGACATTGTCATGTAAATTAAGTTGATTTGAGACTAGGTAAAGGAGGCCCAAGATGGATATAAGAGTTATGCAAATATATGGAGGAGAGTAGATGGGTTTGAGGTGGTCATAGAGTCCATCTGAAAATTTCACCCTCCAAGTGATTGATCTATTTTGGTCAAAAAGGCAAGCTTAGTCTAAGGTACATTTAGTCATGCAAAATTTTGGATTGGGTTGGAGAGGTTGCTCAGCGTCTTGCCTTACCTTTTGAGCTTTTGCGCATGCATAACATTTTCTATATCTCCCTGTTGAGGAGGTATTTGGTAGATTCAGTGCACATCATTCAACTAGAGTAGATTGAGATCGATGAGGGATTGTCTTATGAAGGGTGAGTATTGAGAGTCCTTGATTCCAAGACTTGAGAGATGTGTTTGAAGGTTATTCCACTATCAAAGGTCTAGCACTCACATTAGTGAGCAAGGGAGACCACTTGGGATTCTAAGGAGGAGATCAAGATGAAGTATTCTAAATTGTTTTCTTAGTTGCATTGCGTAGGTAATTTTGCCACTTTTAAGGGGGCAATGCCTTTTCTTATGTACTAACCCTTAGTTGTTGTATTCTTTTTGCTTAAAGATTAGGGTTTTCTTATGTTTTGAATATATAACAATACATTTCTTTTGTGGACTTCAGGGACGGAGTCTCCTTTAGGAGGGTAGGGCTATAATACACAGTCCTAAAATCCTTTAAAATGTGTTTACAATTATGCTGATATAAATTAAATTAGTTTTGGTGTTGGAATGGGCTTGAGATTTTAATAAAATTTTGAATTTTAGGTGTACCAATCAGCTTGTTTGCCTAACCAATCAAATGGTACACTTAGAAATTGACTGTTTTGCTCCCATAAACCAATTAACGGGTTTGCCCAAACCAATTGATTGGTTATCTTGCAATTTAAGATCCATTTTTAACTTTAATTTAAATTTCTTTATAATTTTTATGAAAACTTCTAATTAGAGTCTATTTGTTATAATAAACATGTTTTGGTGCTGTACGATTATTTTCACATTATTTAGATCAATTCATGATTTTTTTAGTTATATTTTCCCAAGAAGCACTTTTTGAGGCATACCTCACCTTCTCTCTTCTCCTTCACCTATCTATCTCTTATGGGAGTTGGGCTACGTGGTTGTCTTCATGCACCTATTCCCTAACTCAATAACCTACTACCATGTCCCTTCTTGATTGCCCTCAACCTCCATCACTCCATCATGTTGGCGAAAAACAAATGTTCCTAAGCTTTGAGCATTCTTTCATTCTTTTGTTTTCTCCTTTATGTTAAGAAAAAAAGAGAGGCTTGCTTTAGATTACTTCCTTCTTTATTCGAGCATTATATCCCTTTTCTTCTTTTAATATTAGCTTTATTTCTCCCTTGTTTCTCTTAACCAAGGTCGAATTAAGGTTTTGAAGAGGTTGAAGATTTCAGGTTCTTTTTCCATGTAACTCTATTTCCAAGAAAAGATTGGAATCTAATTCTTCCTTGATTTTTAATGGATTTTTTATTGGAGTTTTATGGTTTTGAATTTGATTATCCTAGGAATCAAGGTCCTACTAGATAGCTATCAAGCAGAAGTTTTGTGGTAGAGAAATAGCTTCAAGGTAAGGTTTTAGCATCTTTAATATGAATGAGGTTCTGTTGCTTAATGAGATTACATGTTCTTAGTGTGTTTTGTGTGAGCATGGTCTAATAGTATTATATAATCTAAGCATATGGTAGAATTTCTTCCTAAAAGTAAGCATTGTTGGGATTCTCTGATTGTATGGACAAATTGGCTATTTGAGCATGATTTGTTTAAATTACTATATTATCATGTATACATGTGATTGTATATGTGCAATATATCTTTTTGTGTGTTTTATATCATAGACAAATGCTAGGATTAAGATGGTAAAGTTTTATAAATTTTAGGTGTGTGCATCGCAAGTCTAGATAATGTTTTACCCAAACCAGTTGATCGGTTAATTGAACCCTTCAACTTGTTGTGTGAGTAGTTACATGATTTGGAAATTTTATTGGTTTGTTATGAGATGAGTTGATTGGTTCAATGAATCGATCGATTGGTTTCTATATAAATTTGATCAGCCCACCAAACCCATTGATTAGTGGCCCTGCAAACAAACTAGTCTAGTTTCTCCATAGACTAATTGACCAGTTAGACCAAAGCCATCAACTAGTTTCCTATGAACACTCGATCGCTGAGACCAACTAGTCAACTAGTCCATTGGTGTTATCTTAGTTTAATTCTAATACGGCCAGACTAGTTGACTAGTTTTAAGGACTAATCTACTAGCCTAACTACATGTCTTCTAGTTTGTTTGTCAATTGTTGATACTCTTTTGGGACTTTTGTGTTAATACCTCTATG
Organism: Tamarix chinensis; assembly: GCA_030549775.1. NCBI lineage: Eukaryota > Viridiplantae > Streptophyta > Magnoliopsida > Caryophyllales > Tamaricaceae > Tamarix > Tamarix chinensis. The sequence goes on along the minus strand of CM060177.1, from coordinate 53,954,687 downwards.
TGATTACAACATGTAAGTTATGATTTCAACCGTGCTTCCCTTGGAATCAATAAGAATTGTAATGATGATAATTGGAATTAAAGTAGATAAGTTGGGTGTCATCTCTAAACACCTAATTAGTGGCTTTTATACCTTATGTTGTGTTTGGTGTTATCACTTGGAAACACCTAATTCCATTAATAATGGAATTTAATTGTGTTTTTTGTTCAATTATAAACACCAAATTGGTTATTTTTAGATTTAATCTGTGATTGTGATAGCACTCAAAAATGTATAATAATGGAATAAGATATTGTTCTAGTGTTTTTCTTTGACTCTCAAGATAGTTAATTGGGAGTTAGTGAGCAATTTTCCCTATGGTTTTTGTTTCTCATTTATTATTTTTTTTCTTCTCTACTTGGTTGCACATATCTTTGAGGTATAAGATTATATTGTGGCAGGCTAGCATGGAATCTATGTCCAGTACAAGTGGGTGAGTTATCACATGTACAAGAACCCTGACACATCGTATTATCCATTACTTAGGCAGATGTGGTATCCTAACCCTTTAGACCTCACAGTGGAAACATTAAGGTGTGGTGGGTGAGGTATCCTGGTACAAGCCCCCTTAATCTACTTCAACCAGTTGTGGTGCATGTGGTACCGTATTTATGTTAGCCCTTATAGTAGGTACTCTCGATGTGCGATGGGTGTGGTATCCTAAAAGAATTTCCCCTTCAATGTATCCTAACCTCATGTGGTAGATGTGGTATCCCATTGTGTTTATTTTACTACCATGAGTATTGTTCATGGTGGAAAATTATGTGTGGTTAAACGAACTATCTTAATTACTGGAAATTATGTGATTACTAAAGGAATAAGTAAAATATGGTTTAAGTAGTGTGGATTGTATTGTATTTCTGGTATTAACTATTCATCTATAATTTCTATGCATTACTGCCATGAGCTAAAGTGTTAATTTATATATGTATGCTTATCATCATGCTATTATGTGACTTCGATGTGCTACATAAGTCTTACCATATTTTAGATATTATGTTCTACTAGTACTTCACCATACAAACACTACACTTGTGTGATCATTGTGATAAGCTAGCTTCTAGTCCAGGAAGCAAAGGACGATTTGTAGAGTTACAACTCTCAATTAGAGTATGCTAAGAGTGATAATGTGGGTCAGTTACTTACAATTGCTTGGGGTTGGATATTTATGTTTATGATTAAGTGTTAGGTTAACTAGCTAGAGGTTTTTTGCCTACTAAGATTGGAACTTTTTATTCTTTCAATTATTTAAACTCTTAGCTTAAATTATTTGTATTTGAATTTGTAAACTCTTCTACTCCTATCTATATTATTGTTCTCAATTTTAACATCGTGTACTATTGTCTAATTATTATGAGCATATATATTTTCATTCGTTCTTCTACTTTACCTTGCAACAAGCATGGGCTAAGTGATGATCACACCTCTCTCATAATGGATGTAGTGGTAAAATCCCTCATTTTTACTTTTCAAATGCTTCTGCATTGTCTTTAAAATGAAAATTTTATATTTCATAAATTGGGGTTGTTACAATATAAATGTATTAATGTGTTTTGTTTTATGGAACCCCTGCTTATTTAATGGGTATTTGTGACTTTGTATGATTACTTATGAGTTTAGTTTGAAAGTTGTTATTGTTAGGATTTGATAGTTAGAACTATATGGTATCTGATCCAACATCTTTTCATTTAAATACCCCTAAACTTTTATGTCCATTCTATATTTATCTTTTCTAGCCTTTTTTTAGCTTGTATTGTCAAAGTGATGTCAATATATAATAGAATATGTTATGTTTCATGTTATTGTGCGTTTTCTTTATGATTTAAGGGGAGTAAAATATCATCATTAGCACTTGGTATAAAAATAGTAGAGGAAATCATACTTATATTAAGTGTGGTGGTAACATCTAGTGTTTTTAATGCTTTACTTTCCACAATTAACTCTTCCAAAAAAAATTAAGTGCTAAAAATAGTAGTGTTACAACTACCCCTTAGTTGTTACTTTATCCCTATTTCTAATAGTGACGTAGAGAACCATATGTTTATCTACTAGAAGATTAAGGTAGGTGATCATTCAAGGGTGGAGGTAGTTGTTGTAACAGCCAAAAATTTTAAAACCAAAATATTAAATATTTAAACACATAATTTTATAAAAATTATTTTCTTAAATTAATACCTAAGTTTTTGATCAATTAAATTAATATTTTTTCCAAAAATCAATGATAGCCTAATTTCTAATCCTAACTCAAAAAATATTTTCCTTTTTCTTTTCTCCTTTTCCTTTTTCCCTTTTTCTTTTTTCTTCCTCTCCTTTTTTTCCTTTTATTTCTTTTCTTTTCTTCCTTCTTCCTTGGGCCAACCTAGCATTTTTCTTCTTTTCTTCCCTCTCCCACCAAACTAGGCTAAGCCCTTTCTTTTTCTTTCCTTCCCCTCCTCTTTTGGGCCAGCTCATCTCCCCCTCTTCTTTTTATTTTCTCTCATGCAAGTCAGCCTGCTCACTTCTCCTTCTCCCCTTTACCCGTGTGGCCCTTTCTTTTTCTTTCCTTCCCCTCCTTTTGGGCCAGCTCATCTCACCCTCTTCTTTTTATTTTCTCTCATGCAAGTCAGCCCGCTCACTTCTCCTTCTCCCCTTTACCTATGTGGCCCTTTCTTTTTCTTTCCTTCCCCTCCTCTTTTGGGCCAGCTCATCTCCCCCTCTTCTTTTTATTTTCTCTCATGCAAGTCAGCCCGCTCATTTCTCCTTCTTTCCCTAAACCACCTCAAGCCAAATAGCCCCTAATCCCTCGCACACCTCCCCATGTGTCCCTACACCGCCCCTTCGCCAATCAAATGCCCTACACCACCCTCTTCCCCTATTTTCCTTTCTTTCTATTTTTAGCCTGGTAGCCCTAGTCCCCTCCCTTGCATGCCCTTCCCTACCCCTACGCCTTACCTTCCATGCCCAACAACACTCCCCCTGCACCACATACCTCGTATGCCTCCCTATCTCTTCCTCCCCTCCTCTTCTTTTTCTTCTTCTTCTTCCCTTCTCTATACCTCAATTCTTTCTCGATCTCTTCATTTCCCTTACTTGATCCTCTCTTCTTTTCTTTTCTCCCTTCCTCCCCTATTTTTCCTTCGACACCCCTACAACCCATCTCCATCATCTCCATCACCCAACTACCTACTAAACCACACCCTACTTCCTCCCTGCACCGCCCTAAGCTACTAGCACCGACCACCTTATGACTTACCACCTCCCTTTTTCTCCTTCTCCCATCAACTCTCATACACCTGCCACCCTTAGCCATCTTTTCCCATCCCTTCCATTACCTCCATAGCCTCCCCTAAACTGCATGACACCACCCCAATGTCCCCTTACACCACCTCACCTAAGCCACATGCCTCTCCCCCATTCCTTCTCTTCTTCTTTTCCCTTCTTCCTCTTCTCCCTCCCTTCTCTACACCTTTCTCCTATAGCCACCACAACAGTCTCTACCGCCTTTGAGCCTCTACACCTCGACTGCCAATCACCACCCACCTCCTGCCTCACCCTTGCGCCTAACAACCAGCCCCAACACCTCTCTACCGCCTCCCTCAAGCAATTATTGATCCTCCTCCCCTCCTTCCTTTTCCTTTCCCCTTTTCCCCTTTTGTATGCCTCACACTACATAGTAGTGTGAGTTATGCCATGTGATTGTGGCATGTTTTAGCCCATATTAAGGTATAAGATAGTTTAATAATTTTATGTTTTTAATCATTATTTTTATCTAATATTAATGTTTCACTTGTGGCATTATTTTAGTTACAAAATTTTAGTAATTGGAAGTATTTTAAACTGGGATGCCGATTAAGGTTGGTTTTACTAGAAGGTCATCGTTATACCCTACTAAAAAGCTTGGATTACCATATGCTAGCACTTTAGGGTTATTGACATGTGAATTGCGTGGATTTGATGTGTTATAATTAATTCAATGATTATTAATGTTACATGGTTAAATGTAAAAAGAATGCATTATATTTTGTTATGTGCGTGAAAGGAGTGATTGTAAGGTTGAGTGGCAATGATGTATGTATATGTGGACACTTGTAATGAAAATATAACTACTATGATCCCTAGGGGCATTTTGGTCATTTAGACCCATCATGATATTTAACTTTAGTTGGGGTACCCATTTCTGTCTAAATAATGTTAAGAATGGAGGTAGGAGGTTGGTATATCATAAGCATATGATTTAGCATGAATATTAATATTTTAGGGTCTAGAGGTATTTTGATAAATTTTAATATATGATGGTGATAATTCCAATAGATGTGGTGGCTAAGTGTTATGTGGTGTTAAGTATGAAAATAAGGTTTTGGGCATTAGTATTACATGTTTAGACATAAATGGTGATATTATATGGTGTAGGGGCATTTTGGTAATTTTGTAAGGGTGAATATACTAATATATATGCATACTAAGTAATAATAGGTGTTAAATATGAAAATAAGGTTTAGTGGTAGCAGTATTACATGTTTTGGCATAAATGGTGTTAATTTATGGTATAAGGACATCTTGGTAATTTTAAAGGTGCAAGTGTGATTAGACTAATAAATGTGCATGCTAAGTGATAATTGGTGTTAAGTATTAAAATAAGGTTTGCTAGCATTAGTATTACATTTTTGGGCATAAATGGCGATATTATGTGGTATAAGGGTATTTTTGTAATTTTAAAGGTGTAAGGGTGATTATAGTAATAGATGTGCTTCCTAGGTAATAACTAGTGATAAGTATGAATATAGGGTTTGGTCGCATTAATACATGTTTGAGCATGAATGGTGAATTTATATGGCCTAGGGGTATTTTGGTATATCTGAGGGTGCAATGGTGGTTATGCTAATAAACATTCATGGTAAATGTTAATTAGTGTTGGATGTGAGAATAGAGATTTATGGTCTTAGTATCATTTCTTTCAGCATAGTTATCAATATTACATGGCTTAAGGGCTTTTAGTAGTTTGGGCATATATTAGGGTGATTATTCTGATGAACACGTATAGGGTAAGTCAAACCTAAGGGAGCTATGACAATTAGTAAGAAGAGTAAGGTTGGTTTCTATAAATGGATATGGGGGTGAGTGAGGGCATTGCCGAGCAGTTGCACATTATGGGAGCCTATGGAGTGCTGAAGGATGAGAGGCTACCAAAAGAGTGAAATTCGGGTTTTTTAAAAAGGCCTAATTTGGATGGTTAGTATCACATGAGCAAGATGGGATAGTTAGGATATGAAACCTTAGGGGATGGATAATCATAGTAACATATGCTTGGTTGTGGGAGCTTAGGGCTAATTAAGCAGTAGAGAAAGGGTTAGGCCTAGTTGGGCCAAACTAGGGTTTGGGGGATTAAACCTAGGGGTCAATTGTTATCATATGTAAGGAATGGGGAAATGGGTCATGAATCATGAGAAAAAGGGTTCTAATGGAATTTTTGGGTTAGTGGATAATTTTAAGACATATGGGAACATTAGGGAGTGTGGATATTTTGTTTTAGGGAAGTAGGGTTGTCATGAGGTTAGGGTTGGCTGGGGTGGTAGTAGGTCAGGAGTCTTACATGGTTTGTGCATGGATGTGTGTGTGATATCTAAATAAATAAGACACGAATAAGACACTGATCACTTAAAATGGAAGATTATTGAGATGAACCCTTGTGTAGGATATTTATCGGTCCATTGGTCTTAATAGTGGTTAGGAGCATTTTACCTAGATTATATTATATTTACCAGTCCACCAGTCATAATAGTGGTCAGGAATGTTCTATCCTAGATTGTATTATATTTGTCGATCCATCGATTATAATATTGGTTAGGAGCATGCTAACTTGGATTTCCTAGTTACTAGTCCATCGGTATGAATAGTAGGGGTTCCAAGCTCCAATAACATAACCCTTAGATGATATTAATCTACAGAAAAGACACTAATCACTTATAGTGGGACACCACATGGGTCGGGAACATTTGTAGGATATTTATAATTCTATATGTTTTAATACTTATGAGGAGAGTTCTACCCTAGATAATATTAGGTTTACCAATCCACAAGTCATAATAGTAGTTAGAAGCATGCTGCCCTGGATTTCATAGTTACCGGTCCACCGATCATAATAACGGGGTCCCCAAATCACGTGGATATAATTCGAGAGATGAATAATTATGACACTAATGGCTTGAATATAGATAATAATGAATGAACTAATATGACCTACTGATGTGTATGGTATTCTTGTTGTGATGTTGTTTAAAAGTTTTGTGGGTCTATTATGTGAGTTGTACTCCCTACTGAGTATGACGTGACTCTCTAATTATATTACAAATAGTATCGCTTGAATGATCCAATAATAAGTGATGTTATTTCCAAGTTAATGAGCATTTGTGGCATATGATCATGATTCATGTAGCAATCTGTATGGTTATTGCATTTCAGATAATATATGTAGTATTCCATGATCATGTGTTTAATGTGTTGCATTTGATGTGTTGCATGTGGGCATATTAGTCTCGTATAAAGGGTTACTTAGTATCATAGTATTGAAGGGTTTCTTTCTTGGGCCCCTATTTATTCAATAGGTAGTGACCTTTACAAGTTAGCTCGCATGAACCCTTCGGGATTAATCTTTGGGATTGAGAGCGTAGGGTTATCTAGGATGCTGACTGGTATATTGAACCAAGAAGCCTTTTGTGTCTTTCTTAAAACCCCTTTTTGTTTCTTTTCTAGTGATATTTTTTTTGTAACCACAATTAGTGGGTTTTATTTAGAAGGTGAGTCAATCTTTCTAACTATTGCACTATACTAATTTGTAAATTTATCCTCGAAATTTAGGTAAAGTATGTTTTCAACCTTAACACTTAGTGTCATAATGATGGAATGAAATAGGTTTGATACTAATTGTGGTTGTAGCACCCCTGATATTTACTGTACTTGCTTCCGCATAAAACTTTTATAAAAAAAAATTTTTAATAGTGAGTTTTGAAAGTGTTACTAGTGTTAATCAGAGTTGCCACTAGGTGGCCTGTAATGGTTGAAATCAAGGATTATGGCTTTTAGTTAAAAGGTGGATGGATATTTCAGGTTTAGTAAAAATTTCTTATTGCAAGGCTTAATTGAAGCTATAATTCTTTAGAATTTAATGCTATATATTGGTCATTTTTTCCTTAATAAGAGCTTAAAGGGTTGGGTTTTACAATAGTGACTTTAGCATAATTGTTTGTCCCATGGAAGCAAAGGCATCGATCTTTTCTCTATTTTAGTTATGCAGGTGAAAGTTTATGGATAGTGTTAGGTTGGTGGTATGATTTTTATAATGAGGTATTAGTGGTTGGGCTAGTAAGGAAGCTTTCATTATGGTGGTTTGGATTGGTCCTCAATGATTTAAGAGATTGAAGGAAGCTTTATTATTGGTAAATTCTTCTTCAACAAGCTTGGGTGTGGCAATGGGTTGAAGGATGATAGTTGGCTTCAAAAAATCCATCTTCTTCTCAATTTTGGGTTTCATTTTGGATATGAAGCAATTGAATATAACTTCTTATGGTAGTTTAGTAATGCAATTACATATATTCTCTTAAAGGTAGTTCGATAATCAGAGACACTTCCATATAAATTGGAGTTCAAAGAGGTAATTTCGTGGTCCTTGTAAAGGGATTGGTCAAACTAACCTTTGTTGGTGAGCATAAATGCGGTCTACGAAAAAAATTATTAATTCTGGGATAGCCATTAGAACCCACTCAGGATTGGTATGATCATGAAGAAACTTGAGATATATAGGTGTTTTTCATTGGATATATTTTAAAACAAAAAATAACATTCAACTTGAAATCCGATCTAGGGGAAGCGAGGTATCAAAGAAACTTATTTCACATTTTAGGGTTTTAAGGGGGATGCTCTAAGGTTGGTTTTCATGTGGAAGGGTGATGATTGAAGGTTGGGTTTTAGGAAGGCCTATGGTAATTGTGAGTGTGGTGAAGTTGGGGTGTGGTTGAGTGGAAGGTGGGTTGCATGAAGAGCATGGAAGGAGTTGATTAACCTTAGCTAGAATATCGCTTAAAGCTTATGAATAAGTGTATAAGGCATTTTAACCTCATTTACAACTTCATGGTAAGTAGCTTGGGAGTCTCGAAGATACTTAAGGGCATCCCTCATGGATGGAGACCTTGTGAGCATAAGGTAAATTGTTTTCCACCTCTCAAAAAAGAGCATCAATTTGTTGCATTAGTATATATTACAACTTTTAGAGTAGTGGTTCACTCTAGAATAGAGGAAGGGAAAGAAAAAGTAGGTAGAGGTGGAAGAAGCAATTTTCCAAAATACTCCACCCCTTCCATTCATCTTTATCTATAGATTTATAGTATTTTACAACATTTTTAGATAGCTACTAGAACCCTTAGCAACCAGCTAAAATTAGAGCCATTATGACTCAGCTATAAAGACATTACTAAGAAAAATGGTAATATTATATATTTGAGAATATACTCATTAACCTTCTTCGATTTAGCTTGCTGCCTTTTTGGTCGTAATTCAACTGGTGCATCATTAGTAGAGACATAAATTATGCATTTAGCAAAATACATTTCTATTATTCACCACAAGTTTTCTATGGAAAACAATATAACAATTTTCCATGGAAAAATAGAAAAAGGTGTTCACTCACATTATAAAAATACCTTTTAATTTTAAAAAATTGAAAACATATTCACCTTCTTCTAGATTGGATGATGGCAATGACTATGTTAATAATAATAATTATTTTCACCAACATCAATAATAATAATGATACTAATATATTCAATAAGAATAGTATTTTTATTATTAATATCAATAGTGAAAATAATAATGATAACAATAAGAATAACACTTACAATAATCATGGTAAAAATAATATTAATATTCAAATTTATAATAATAATAATAATAATAATAATAATAATAAATAATATCTCCGCTAGCAATGATGATGATGATGATAACAAAAATATTATGAATATGTTAATCTTGACTCTTGAGAATATTTTTGATATAACAAGATAAATGAAAATAAGTATAAAAATATGAATCATAAAAATAAATATATAATGTTGTTTTTAATATTATTATTATGATAAAGCATTGTAATATTATTGTTATATACAGTAGCAATAATAGTATTATTTAAGTAAGTAAGTAAGTAGTAGTAGTAGTAGTAGTAGTAGTAATCATAATATAAATCATTAATTGCATTAAAAATAATATAATTAAAGCATCATTTTATTATTATTATTAGAGATAATAATAAATATAAAATATTAATATTAATAATAACATTATTGCTACCAATAACATTAATATTCATAATATTAATATTATCAACTTTATTAGTATTATTATTACTAATTACTAATTAATAATAATACTATTTTTATTAATGTTAATATTAATAACTAGAATATTATTATTTTATTAATATTAATAATAATATAACATAATAAAAATAATTAATAACAATAGTATAGAATTTGATAATATTATCATTATGAATATTAATGTTAATAAAAATAATATAAACAATATTATGAATTATGTTAAAAAAAATAATAATATCATTAGTATTATTAGTATTGATAGATATTAATAAAATTAATGAAGTATAATAATTATTATTATTATTATGATTAAATAAGTATATTATTATTATTATTAATGATAGTGATATTACTATTGTTATTAACATTATTATGTACAATAATTTTTTAATTCTAAAATATGTAGAAAACAATGACGTATGATTATGTAGAAAATTTAGAAAACATAGTATGAACTATTTTTTTCATTTTTTATTGGAAAATTGTATTATCTAGTTTTCAATTATAAAAATATAAAACAGAAGTTATGAATACATTTTTTGAATTTCTAAAAATTCAGAAAATAATATTATTTTCTGAAACTATATTTCTAGCCTATAAATATCTGCTACTGAAACATATGATGAATTGATGAGAGAAAAATCAAACATACGTTTGCGCTATTGCAAGCTAGTTGCCGTGTTTTATTTTTATTTTTATTACCTTTCAATTCCTCCATCGAGTTATTATTAACCCACAGGAAATTTGTATAGTAATCCACTACGGCAGCAGCTGGTTTTTGGGCAATGCATTCAATTTGAGATCTTTTCACCCTTTTTATCATGGGAATACATAGAGTATAGCAATAGGAAGTTAGTCTCAATGTGGCTATACTTGCAATTAATACTATTGCATTTGCTTGCATGCATGCTCTTATATGGTCTAATTGGTAATCTGCTACAAGGAGAGGCTAGCTGGGATAGCTATCAACATCCCCCTCCTTAAATGCTCTCTCTCTCTGCCCCCAATACCCATTAAATACCCTTGCTGCCTATCGATTACCATCACCCTTTAAATACATGCTGCTCTTCCTCACAATTTCCCAAGGTTTTGGCCGTACTAATCTCCCCCTTTCTTACTCGAGCTGCTACTCACTACTGACTATACTAGCGAGCTAGCTAGCCCTTCAGTATTTTTCTCACACGCCCAAAAAATAAAAACTCCGTATATATTAGCTAGCTAATATTGCTTCAAGTAAATTAATGGCGGATGGAGCTGGGTTGTGTTTTTTCGCTTCCTTTGATATGATCTTCCTTTGTGAAAGAGTTGTTTACTGGTGGAATTACATGCAACTGAGTGATTTTGGTCTTCCTTTTGCTGCGAGCTTATTGGGGAAATTTGTTTTGGCAGCTGCCAATTGTGTTTTTGCTCTTGGTAAGTCGCTTATCTATTTCTGATGCGCGCCATGCGTCCCTTTATTCCTTAACTCTGAGCGAGTTATCGATGTGAAATGATGGTGTTTTGGTGGGTTTAACCAGTTTCAAAAGATCAATTTATTCATGGTGCGGCAATGACATCGTTGCTTGTGCACACTGCATGCATGTAGGCGGAGCAGTTGTTGGTGGTATTGCTGGAGCCATGAAAGGACAAACTACTGAAACAGGATTTATTCGCGGTGCGGGCATTGGTGTTTTCTCTGGTGCCATTGTTGCTCTCGAGTTATTTGATTCCATTATCAATGGCCACTTCCTATCCAAGGTAAGCAATCAATTACAACATATCCATCTTCAACACAGGTCGACTGATTGTAAATTAGTTTTCCTTCTGACTCTTCCTAATTTCTTGTCACGAATGAGTGCATGAACATTATGCCCCGTTTGGTATATTAATGTCTTAAATGAAGACGGTGCGAATTACCTATTCATCGACGTTTATGGTCTACTTTATCCCTATTAATTTACTTGTTTGAAGATATTTTTTAGTTGTAATCAAAAGCGAGGATAACTTCAATATTTTCTCCAAGTTCAAATCAATCCACGTCCTCCTTAATTCCTCCTCCTAAGAGCTGAGAAGCCGTTGGCCATGGGAAGATTTTTTTTTTTTTTTTTATCTCCAAATCTAGTTTTGCAAGCATCTCGGTAAACTTGTTTCTGTAGTAAAGACGAGTATATATCTAATATTGGCAACATCCGACATCCAACGTTTATGACTTTTACCAATAAGGGGAAACACAATGCATGCAATGTACGTAGCATTATAAATTCATTACAAACATGGAATTATTGTAATACATATGGGTCACCACATGGATGTTTTCATGTCACACCTCAGTTTTTCTTAATTTACATTTTTAATAAGCTAATCACATTATTGACTCTTTTTTCCCTTTTCCCTAGCCAAGCTAAAGATTAGGAGGAGATCGAATTGGAATACAACTACACTAGGCCCCATCCTCGACATGTACCAAAGTCAAAGTACATCAATTACGAACCATACCACAAGAACGTTGCAATATACAATGCATTTTCCGGGTCCAAATGATATTAATTCAGTCATGCATGTGTCTAAGCTTGTTGGGTATATATAACTTGCAGCTTTGCTTGCAAAGAGAATACCTTCATTGTACTTTGTATACCTTGACATACGTACAAATTAGTTGTCGTTTGGACAAGCAAATAACAATGCCTAGAAAAATATATAAAAAAAAAAGTATAAGAAAATCTAATTCAGTACGGGAGGGCAGAAAATTGTTACGTCGATTAGACAATACTCATTTAATACTAGCCGGTAGGTACCAAAAATAATATACCTCATTTAATTAATCGGTAATGTTATATTCTATTGGTTGATGCTTGACTATTATATACATACATATAATCTTAAATTGAAATCGTCATGTTTTACATATATAGTAATATATAATGGCCCGGTCCCCTGAGCCAAAAAAAAGAAAATATTGTAGTAGTAGTAGTAGTAGTATGTCACGCTGCATGCATTATGATTCGCGAGAGCGCGCGGGACCATCCACGTGCCTGCTCTTCATAATAACATATCTTCATTTCTTGCTCCACGGAGCGTTCTTCTGTCGATCGTGATGGCCTTTGCATTTTTCTGGTTACCGAACGAAAATTCTGAAAAAGTTGTTGTCGCACACAGGCTGCCCTCTTTGGTAGCATAGTTGATGGAAAAGCGTTTAGGGAATGGGTAAGTCCTGCAGTGCTCAAGGCCTACCAGTGGCAAGTATGTCATCGTCTCATGTGGACCCTTTTTACCATTTTAGTTATTATATATGATCGATCTCAACTTGACCGAGGATCTCGCATTTAATTGTTTTAATTATCTATGAACTAACGCCTGCAAATTTGAAATGCCTTTTTATCTGCAGCTTGAAGGATATGGCAGTAACGAGGTATCAGAACTTTTTCATATTGAAGAAGTAAGAGGGATGTCGCCTGACTCCATCGAAAAGCTCCCTTTAATCGGTTACCAACGCATTCGACCACCGGCGACATGGAACGCGCTTTGTTGTACAATATGTTTACAGGTAATTTAATTTAATTAAGACCTCAAGTACATATTTACATTATAACCATTTAATCTTTTGAATTGGTTCCTTATTCTCTTACGCGTCACTTGTATTCAATAAGTCCTAAGTTAATCAACATAAGGGTCAACTATATTTACATAGTGACAAGGTTATGCACTCGGTGGAAATTGAATTCTAGTGAACCACAATGCACCCTTAGCGCCAATATCAATCACATTCGGATTTAATAGTGAAAGTTGGAGGTTAAAAGTCTTCCTCTCTAAATATTGTACATATATGTATAGTGGATTAACATTTTGTACTATGATTTGTTGTAGACTCCTCCCGCATTAAAATAATAGAGTACATATTGAAAGTACATTTGAAAAAATCAGCTCAAAAGTAAAAAACTAAAAATTGGAAGCTAAAAGATGAAGTGTATTTATAAGCTATTCTAACAAGTTTTTCAAAAGGAAAAGGTTTCAAACTCCTTACTCTTATAGTAACAAATTTGATTTACCCTCATCTATTTTAATTATCTTTCCCTCATTTTCCTCATATAGTTCCTTCTTCTTATGTAATGTGACATGCCCGTACCAAATCCAGTTATTTTGGTGCTAAATTTTATTCTTTCTTTTGAATTCCAAAAATGCCCTAGAACAACTTCCACACTCTCACACTATCTCCTAACCTTCTTTCCCCCTAAACAACACATCAACTTATATATGGCACAACAAGTCAATTCCTTAACATATCTAAAATCAACCTAGCGCCATATGAGATGTTGATTGATCCAGCTAGATATCAACAAAATAATAAGGAAAAATACTTCAAAATATACATCCCAAACTAAGAATCCAATGAACAAATTGTTGCCTAGCCTAAGATAACATAGTCATTATATGTGCTCAATAAAATTTGACAACAATAGGCTCACTTTGATAACAAAATACAATTGAATAAATCAATATAGCTATCAACACAATTGAGCAAACACTTCAAACAAGAATTTTAACTCCAACCAATAATGGGATGTAAGAAAACTCAAAAAATTTCTAACAAATCAATTATTGTTCAATTAGGTCTCCCACTATATAAATTAGAAGGTAGATAACAACTTGTCTAAAAAAATCAATAAAAATATTACTCACTTGATTTCAGTAAAAGGAATTCCTTCAAATAGAGGAAAGCTAAATAACAACAACAAAAATTTTCACTGAAAAAAAAAATTTTTAAACCACACTAACAAAATCTAGAAAGAAATATCACTTTCAATAGGGCATATCCTAAAATTTCTAACCAAACAAAGAAGTAGGTCTAAAAATCTCACATAAAATTGACGATTTAAATTTTTTCCAAATTTCATTGCTGGGCCAATATGGATACACTTTAGAGGTTCCACATAAATTAATGCCCAAAATTCTAGATATAAGACACCTAACCAACAAAATCAGATGATGGAACTCTTGATGCTTAATTGTGTGTTGTAGGGGCTGAATCTTGAGACTTTGAATTAGGGAGCTTGAAGATACACTATGTCAAAACAAACTCATCCCAGATTTGAAGGATACTATTGATATGGTTCTTTTTTCATATTTTAGTTAAATAAACAAATAGTCTAAAACAAGTCTTCAAATAGAAAATCCTTATTGAAGCTTAGGGACCAGATCAAACCTTGAAGCAAGCCAAGCAAGTCAAAGATCTTTAGCAAATCTCAACCCAATATGAAAATAAAACATAACCAAGCTTAGATCCTGATACAAAATATAAACATTATATCTTAGATTTGAGGCTAACAATCCAATGATGAAAATACAAAGACAAGGGAAACTCTTTTTTTTATATAATTATAACGTGTTTACCTTTTCCCTTAATTGAGAAGGAAAAGGAGGAGTTTCAGTTTTAGGGATATTGTGGATATTTTACATTGTATGAGAAGAGAGAAAATATATGAGAAAAAGAAAGGAATGATAAATAATATAGATGTGGGTAAAATTGTTATTTCACAACAAAATATTTGAAATTTGTTAACTTCCATGGCATGTTATGGTTAATGTAAATGGAGGACTACCTGATGTGTGAGCACCAAAATTTAGGATTATGTTATGTGTTTCTAAAAACTTAGAATTATATCACATATAAAGTTTAAATTCAAGGTTATATCATGTAATTCTTTTTATTAAAAAAAAACTTTAAGTTAACTAAAATATGTTTCCAAACACATTCTAGGTTGGTGTTGTAAGATTTATTCTTACTAGTTGTAGTAATTTTTTCCCTACAATCTCAACATTTGTCATTTGAACGTACCATCATATAAGTTAAAGATATTGTCACACATCAACAATGATATGATATATTAATTCCCCTTTATTGTTTTAAGAGCATAACATGAAAGATTATCCTTTATTGTTTTAATTTATTATTACTTTTTATAAGAAATATGCAATTTTTTCCTATAAAATACTTCTGTAAAATATATTTGTTTCAATTAATTTTACATTTAGAACAAATTAGATTGTTTTTCAAGGTAGCTAATATTTATTATAAGTTTTACTAGTGATATATATATATGACATCTCAAGCATATTAGAATTTGTTTGTCATTTCCACAGGACCTTGCGGACAATGTTCATGAGCGAGTGCGAATGATCCCCGGATGCCAGCACTTGTTTCACTCACATTGCATAGATGAATGGCTAGCACGAAGTGCTACATGTCCCTTTTGTAGACATCAAGTTGAAGTACAAAATTATAGCTAAAGAACGCTAAAATATATGCATTGAATGCAAGGCTGATGTATATTACGCATTTACGCTGGTTACTCTGATATATATATGTATAAACATATATTATAAAGGCGAGTAATGTGTTTTGTGATCTAAAAAAAATATCTGTCACTCAAGCTTTAGGGGCAAAAAGCTTTCTTCATGTTACCAAACGAAAACAGTGATCTATCGAATGTCGGAAACACAGCACAAATTGAGTTGTGACGAGTATAGCGGTATCATAAACAAAAATGCGACATTTATATATTATGATCCGACAAATAAATTCAGTGCGGCACATGAATTGTTGGGTTGTTGCATTCTTAACCAAACCTTGCCCGTGCGTAAATATCTTTCCGTTGGCGTGGGATTTCTAACAGAAGGGGAGAAAGAATTCTACAGAGAAATAAGAACGATCATGGAGAGAATTTTTTTGGTGGTGAAGATAAGCAATAACCTCCAACGTTGGCGGAGGGAGAGATTCTCTATTTATAGTAGTGAGGCGGGAAAGAAAAGAAGAAGGCACGTGGAGCGTCACGTCCTTGCGTGCCGTTGGTTGGGTCGGCCTCCAAGATTAATAAATAGTCATGTGTAAGTAAACAAGCGAAAAATGATCTAATTTGATGGCTGGATCCAGACCACTAGTGTCACTCCCTTTCAGGAACCTCACCCAAACAATTTTGCGGATTTGGAGCTAGGGATGGCAATTTTCCCCGTGGGTTCGGGGCTCCGTCGGGGATTCTTCATTCGGGTTCGGGTTCGGAGAGAGAATTCGGGGATCGGGTTCAAGTTCGGGGATTCTTAACGGGGATTTTTTCGGGGACGGGTTTGGGGTCCCCATCCCCGAACCCGCCCCAAAATTTTATATATATATATATATTTATATAATTATATATATATAATATATAATTTTTTTATAGAATATAAATTAAAATATAATATAAAAAAATAGTTTGAGGATCGGGGATCGGGTATAAAGTCGGGTTTTGGAGATCGGGTCGGGTTTTAAGAACGGGGAATAAATCGGGGATGGAAAATAGATCGGGGATCGGGTCGGGTATGGGAATTTGATCCCCGCGGGGATCGGGTCGGGTTCGGGGATAATTTTTCTTATCGGGTTCGGGGATGGGGATGGGGTCCCCGTCCCCGACCCGCCCCGTTGCCATCCCTATTTGGAGCCCCTTCAGAATTTCTTTTTTCAGTTTCGGGTTACCCGAAGATTTCAGGGACGGAGGCGATCAGGTTTGGATCTCTATCTCTAATACCGCACCAAATATTACATATATAATTTTTTATATAAAATATAAATTAAAAGTATTTAAGAAAAATAGGATTGGACGGTAGAGATGTCATTCTATATTTGAGATAGGGTCAAATTTTGGATATCTAATGAGGTTTTAAGATTGAAGAATGAATTAAAAAAAGAATAGATCAAAAATATAGTCAGATATGGGAATTTGACTCCCATATGGATCAGGTTGGAGATTCCTCAATAATAAAATTTTGAGGATTGAAATAGATTTGAAAATTATTTTACTTAATTGGTTCAAATATAGAGATAGGATTCATGTCCCTAACCCACCCTATTGCCATCCTTTCTTACCTTTCACCTCCTCTAATGAAAAGCTCTCATGGGTGTCATCTTTGTCATCTCTACCATTTATAAGACATTATAGGACTTCTACCTTTGGCACTTCAACCATTTATAAGGCATAAGACACTTTGGCACTTCAGCCACTCATATGACACAAAATTCTTCGACATGCCTAAAACATTCCCACATTTTAGGACTAATTTTTTTAAGACAATGTATAAGTATTTAAAAAAAAAAAAAAAAGGGAAGTTACTGTTACATTAAACTTAGAAGAGGTGTGATTATTCATATCAAATGTAAGGTAAAAAGGTGCAAAACATGCATATACTAATTAAGAGAGAACTAATATGATGATGACCATAATATAAATAATATACTAATTATATACAACAATAAAAAATATATGAACCAAATTCAAAAGTATAAATAACTAGATAGAATCAAAACAATCTCAACATAGTAGACAAAATCCATGTAATTGAGTTATCTTAACTCTCAAATACAAAAGGTAAGTGACTCCCCCAAGCAATGGCTGACTATTAGTGAATATCATCATCCTTAATATACTCTTATGTAGAATTATAGCAATTTAAATCATCCTATACTTCCTAAAACAAAAGCCAAATAAATACTTTGACAATGGAATGTGGTACCAATATAGTGATTTACTAACAAAAAAAAACTATCCTAATACATGGTAAAGCTTATGTTGTATATGAGGAAAACAAACTTATCAATCACATGTTAAAACATGCTAACATATATTACATAGAACACATGCTTATCACTTACACATACACATAATAGCTAAGCATAATGATTTAATATCTCAATAAAACCAAAATGCCTCCTCAGGTATCACTATTAATTATCTTTTGACTAGTGTGATTATCCGTATGGGAATAAACTCATAAGTGTTGGTCCCACCACTAGTATGCACTGGTGCAAAGAGCTTATTGTAACACCCCAAAATTCACTATAATTTTTTTTAAGCGGAAGCAATTAAATTAGAAACACTGAAAACCTGTGAATTCTAGAAATGTTACCGCCATACTTAGTACCAGACCAGTTCTCTCCGACCATTCCAGTACCAAGTGCTAAGGCTAAAGAAAAGATTAACAATCAATTACAAAATTAATACAAACTAAACTTCAAATAATCATTAAACGGTTGTAAAAAAAATCAGAGAACACATCAAGAAATGTAATTCATTTCCAAAAGAGAATTAAACATACAACCGATAAAAGATTCATTAAAATACTCAATCGAGTAAAAAATCAGAAAATGGTAAATACCATACCACAGAAATAACAAAAGGAATGAAATCGCGTAAAGAATGAATACGGCCACAACACTCTCGAACATTCTAGCCAAACATGCTCAACACTCAGCCCCAACTGATATCTCGCCACCTGCACAAATTTAGAAGGGCATACTACTCGTGGGAATGAGCAGCACTCATGAAAAGGGTGATCAGTACTGTATCACCCCAAAATTCACTACTTTTTTTTTTTTAAAGCGGAAGCAATTAAGATAGAAACACTTAAAACCTGTGAATTCTGGGAATGTTACCGCCACACTTAGTACCAAACCGGTTCTCTCCGACCGTTTCAGTACCAAGTGCTAAGGCTAAAGAAAAGATTTACGTTAAATTCAAATTAACCATTCATAAATGAATTCGAAAGATCATACAACAAAATCAGAGTACGCATAAATGTTTATTAACACTTGTAACTTCCAAATAGAAATACATTTAAACAATATAAAATCCGATGAGTCAAATTCCGGATTGCCTACTCACTCAAGTCAGGCCTGCCACCCCAAACAGTCTCTGATCTTAAACCTGCACAAGAGGTCTGCTCCCCACCATCGGTGGATCATCACAGGACCCATCAATCAATGTAGTATCAGTACGGGTCCAGTACTGAGTAAGGAGACTTGATCACTAAGGCCAACACACCGACACATAAATCATGCAGAACATAGAAGGGAATGATTATAAATGCATATGATCAATCAAGTAAAAGTACAAGGCCCGCATATAATCCAGATTAATTATTTAATTAATCTTTTATCAAAAGTCGATACACACCAAAATTTTATCAAATCCATGCGAGTACGGAAGCCCCCACTATTATAGCCGGTGGATCGGAGGCACATAGGGTATCATACCCTAACCACTATTATAGCGGTGGATCGGAGACACATAGGACTACGCGTCCTAACCACTATTCCTAACCGGTGGATCGGTTGGCTCCGGCTCGCACGGTGTTCCACTGTAAGTAATTAGTATCTTTTAAGCATTCTGGTTTGTGACCGTTGAGCTCGGGAACCCCCACTATTATAACCGGTGGATCGGTCACACATAGGACATCATGTCCTAACCACTATTATTACCGGTGGATCGGTCACACATAGGGTAAAACCCTAACCACTATTCCGAACCGGTGGATCGGTTGGTCCCGTCTCAACGATACTCCACTTAGGATATTAATATTTAAGTATCTTATTTAGAAACTTTCACCATGGACATGCACGAATCATAAATCATAAATTTATATCCATCATCATACTTTAATCACCAAGTACACATGTGCTACCACCAAACCCTAGACATGCATGAATCGCTCCCTTTACACTTCTCCTCCAATTCTACTTCACATCTATCTCACTCTAGGGTTTTGTCCCGAAACCCTAATTTAGGCCTTAACAACTCCTCTTACTCCACCTCACATCACCCAAATCATTTTAACACTCCACACATCACAAATCATCGATTCCATTTCTCATAATTATACCTTAATCACCAAGAACACATGATGCAACAAAAACCCTAAGCAATCACACCAAATCCTAATCAACCACCATAAACCATAATTAACCAAACAAACCATAATTCAGTCTCCTCCGTACCTTATTTTGCTCCACGTGCTATTTTCATCCCAAGTGATCAAACACCCAAACAACACTTATATTACCTTCCTCATATCCCAAGTCAACTTTCCATACATAAATTTCACTCGCAGGCAAACTTTACACCTCCTATGCAAAACCCTAACTCCACCATGTAAATCCTAATATCACCATACAACCATTAATATCACATTACAACCATTAATAATACCATGCAAACCCTAATACCGCCATGCAAAGTCCAACGCCATGCAACCCTAGATTCAAATTACATAAACCGAAGATTCATCCTTACCATACAATGGTTTAGATTCTCCCATTCATAACCACAATTTAGATTTTCCCATACAAGACCATAAATTAGATTCTCCACATAAAATCGCAAATTAGAATCTCCCAAGCACAACCATAAATTAGATTCCCCCAAACAAATCATAAATTAGATTCTTCCAGTCAAATCATAAAGTAGATTCTCCCCTATAATATCATAAATTATATTCTCCCAAATAACATCATAAATTAGATTCTCCCAAACAACCATAAATTCGATTATTACATATAACCTCATAAATTACCTTCTCCCAATTAACACCCTAATTTAAATTCTCCCAAACAAACCATAAATTCGAATATCCCATATAACATCATAAATTACCGTCTCCCAAATAACATCATAACTCACATTCTCCCAAATAAAACCATATATTATATTCTCTGCATAAAATCATAAAGCATGTTCTTCCACACATAAAATCATACATTAGATTATTCCTTATAAAACCATAAATTGAGGTCAACTTACTTCCCTTAGTCAACTTCTTTCCCATCCTACTTTTCATCTTTTCTCCCACACAAACCACACCAATGTCCTCTCATGCATGTCTTACAGGGTCACAATACATATCACATATAATTAATACACATACCATGCATAACATACATCAACTCCAATACATACCACATATAGAATATTTAATAATAATAAACGTTGGATCCATAGCATGCGAAACACATAAACCACATAAACACATAAAAGGCCTTAGCACTCCTTACCTAGAACGGCACCGGTCTTGGAGCACACTCCTACGCCTCCTTAGGGTTTTGACTGGTTTTACCTATTTTGAGAGAAAAGCTAAAATTAGACTCTCTCCTATCAAAATAATATTAAACACTAATTTAATATAAGAATATTTTTTTTGATAAAATAATAATAAAAGAAATACCAAAATAATATCAATATTAATATTAATAAGAATAATAAAATAGTAGAAATAATAATAAAAAGGCATTACTCAAAAATAAAGTGGAACAAGGGATTCGGACCCTTTACCAAAATAAGGTTAGTAAAGGTAATAATAATAATAATATTTATTATAATAATAATTTTAATAATAACAAATTATTACTAATAGTAGTAATTTAATAGAAAACTTAATAATAATAATAATCTAAGCCTTAAATTTACAAAGTGGATTTCGAAACCTCCCCATTCCAAACCCTAAATTCAAACCGTAAAGATTTTTCCATACCAAACCCTAAATTCAAGCCATAAAGATTCTTCCACATAAAATCATAAATTATAAATCATAAACTTCACAATCATAATTACACTTTAAATATTTGAATACGCATGATACACGAAAACCCTAATTAATTCAATTTAAAAATAATTTATTTAAATAATTATTAGAATAAATATCCTTTAAATGTAGTTTATAAAATATGAAATTTTCGGGGCATTTCAAGTACGCTACGTACTGAGTAAGGTAACCGAGCACTAAGGCCACACACATAGCATACAAAATCATAAAGGCAATGCTCAACTTACACTTTCAAACCACGTATATGATTCATAAAGACATACAGTTAATTACATAACTTAATAAAGATTAAACCCACACATAAAGACCCAAATAGTTTGGATTAATTATTTAATTAATCTTTTTACCGAAAGTCGATACACACCATAACTTTTATCAAATTCATGTAATCACAAGAACACCCCACTATTTTAACCGGTGGGCCGGTCACTTGTGGGACAAGGTCCACACCACTATTATTTGCTGGTGGACCGGTCACTTGCGGGACAAAGTCCACACCACTATTATTTGCCGGTGGACCGGTCTGGTTCCTGTTCACATGGGGTTCCACTGTAAGTAATTGATATCTTTTAAGTGTCTTTAACAAACTCGGGTTCGTTTTTATTGAGCTCGAGTCCCCCACTATTATTCGCCGGTAGACCGGGCACTTGCGGGACAAAGTCCACACCACTATTATTTGTCGGTGGACCGGTCTCACATAGGGTAATAACCCTAACCACTATTCCTAACCGGTGGATCGGTTGGACCCGGCTCAATAATCTTTCGCTTTAAGTGATTAATATCTTAAATATTTTATTCAAAGATTTCACCCTGGACATGCATAAGTCATCACACATCACAAATCATAAAATTCCACCATCATAATTACACTTAAGTCACCACATGCACATGATAACACAAAAACCCTAATCAGCCACCACATACCTCAAATAACCACAACAAACCATAGTCAACCACTCCAAACTCTATTTAACCATACCAACCACAATTAGCCACTCCACGCCTTAGTTAACCATAACAACCCACAATTATCCACTCCAACTTTAGTTAATCACAACAACCCAGAGTTCATTACTCCAAACCCTAATTTAGTCTCTTCCGTACCCTCATAATGCTCCACGTACTATTTTCCGTCCAAAATAGTTCAACGCCCAAATAACACTTACATTACCTTCCTTACATCCCAAATTAACTTTCCATACGTAAATTTCATACCCATGCAGACATTAGTCTCCCCATGCAAACCTTCAAACCTTTTTCATTCAAACCCTAAAATTCCACGTGAAACCTTAAATTCAACCATGCAAACCCTAATACCACCATACAACCATCAATGCCACCATGTAAACCCTAATACCACCATACAACTATAGATACCACCATACAAACCCTGATTCTGTCATACAAAACCCAAAATTCAATCCACACAAAACCCAAAGATTCACCTATGTCAAACCTAGATTCAAACCATATAAAACCCAAAGATTTGTCCATACCAATTCGTAAATGCAATCCATACCAAACCAAATATCTATCCTTACCAAACCCTAGATTCAAATCACATAAAGCCGAAGATTCATCCATACCTTACAATTTATTAGATTCTCCTACATAATATCATAACTTAGAATCTCCCAAGCAAAACCATAAATTGGATTCCCCCAAACAAATCATAAATTAGATTCCCCCAATCAAGTCATAAATTAAATTTTCCCATATAATATCATAAATTACATTCTCCCAAATAACATCATAAATTAGATTCTCCCAAACAAACCATAAATTATATTCTTCCACAAAAAACCATACATTAGACTATTCCTTATAAAACCACAAAATTAGGTCAACTTACCTCCCTTAGTCAAATTCTTTCCCCATCCTCCTTTTTCATCCTTTTTCCCCGCACAAATCATATCAACATCCTCACATGCATGTCTTACAGGGTCACAACACATATCATCATACATAAATAATACACATGCCATACAATACATACTTCAACTCCATGTCATATTATATAAGACATAATTAATAATCGTAAACATAGAATGCATAGCATATGAAGCACATAATGCATATAAGCACACAATGGCCTTAGTAAACCCTTACCTAAAATGTCACCGGTCTTAGAGCACGCTCCTACACCTCCTTAGGGCTTTGACCAAAATAATATCATACTAATAAAATAACCTTAAAAAAATTCTAACTTTGCTAAAGACATAAAAATAATAGAGATATTATAAACCTTGATAATATAGGGTTAAAAATTTACCCTAATAATAATAATGATACTAATATAATAGTATCAAATATAATAAAACTAATATCAATAATAATAATAATAATAATAATAATAATAATAATAATAATAATAATAACAATAGTAATAATAATAATAACATTATTAATAACACTAATGGTAAAATATTTGCATTAATAATAATAGGATAAGAATAATATAAATTCGATATATAAACTAATAATAATATTTATACTTATAACATATTAATATTAATAATAGTAAAAATAGAAATAATAAGGGAATAATAATCAAATCGAATTAAAATACAATAAGGCTTCAGCCCTCAACATAAATAATAATAAAAAATAATACTACTAATAATAATCATAAAACGTATTAAGAATATAAATATTAAGAATAATAATAATGGTATTTATATGTAAATAATTGAAATAAATTAAATTAAGGCTTATAATAATATGGAAAATGGTTGAGAGGGTCTAGGGTTCAACCTTAGGCTGGTGGGTATAGGCGGCACCGGCGGTGGTGCATGGCGGCGGCAGCGGTGGCCGGAAAAAGAGAAGAAAAGAGGGAAAGATGGATGTTGGGAAAAAGATTGGGAGAATTGAGGTGAGATAAGAGATGTTTATGGTTTCCTAGGAGGAGAGGGACAAAATGATGGTGGTGGTGCAACCAAAGGTGGCAGCGCACGGCGGCAGATGGTGGTTTAAGGTTTCGGGGTAAAATTCTGGCGAATCGAGCAGCCAACTTTGCATGGTTATGGAGGCCCGTACAAGAAGAATCGAAGGTTGAAAATGATTTTGTTAATTAGAGGAAATTTCAGGGAAGAAATTGAAATGCTGCGGTGGCGTTGAGGTTGGCTATCGGCGGCGGAAGCTGCGTCTGAAGTCACGGTGGCGGCCAGCTCTGACTTAGGGTTTTCGGGGAAGAAAAAATTCCAAAACTTCCATAACTGGGCTATTTATAGATGGTAGATGGGATAATAGGGTTTTGGGGGTCGGCAGGAAGGCATTAGGTGTAACACCCCCAAATACTAAGTGCTAAGGCTAAGCTAAACCATCATTAAGTAAGAATCATCAAAACTTAGATAAGTAGTTAACATAGGTCATTCACGAAAATACGAGTCAACAACAGTTAGAATATCGTTTAGGAATACAACTTAAGAGTACGGTTTCAAAACAAGAAGCGTAGTACAAAATATAGCTAAATAAAACAGATCCCAAGGGACCAATATCCGGATCGCCTACTCACTCAAGCCAAGCCTTCCACCCCACAATTTGTAGCCGATCAAACCTGCATAGGAGGTCTGCTCCCCACCGTCGGTGGATCATCATAGGACCCATTCAATCAAGGTAGTATCAGTACGGGTCCAATACTAAGTAAGGGCGCTGGTGCGCTAAGGCCAAACATACAATCATATCACATAGCACACATAGCACAATCATATAAACAACATGCGATAACCCGCAAGATAAGGTCTGAATACTTTTCTGGTGACTTATTCTTTATGCTCATTAATGATAATAAGTCCATTTCACACATTCTTCAATAATCCATGTGAGCACAGGGACCCCACTATTATAGCCGGTGGACCGAAAATAAAAACACAGGGCAGGACGCCTCTGACCACTATTCTTACCGGTGGACCGGACTAGCCCCGCCTCAACATGGTGTTTCACTGTAAGTACTCAGTATTTTTCCCGTGGTTTAACTTATTTACTTT
The DNA here is from genome assembly GCA_030549775.1 of Tamarix chinensis. Classification (NCBI taxonomy): domain Eukaryota; kingdom Viridiplantae; phylum Streptophyta; class Magnoliopsida; order Caryophyllales; family Tamaricaceae; genus Tamarix; species Tamarix chinensis. The sequence goes on along the minus strand of CM060177.1, from coordinate 53,928,937 downwards.
GGGTCTATCGAGCCGAGGCCCCCACTATTATAGCCAGTGGACCGGAAATAAACACACAGGGTAAAACGCCTCTGACCACTATGATAGCCGGTGGATTGGAATGAAATGCACAGGGCAGAACGCCTCTGACCACTATTATAGCCGGTGGACCGGAACGAAACGCACAGGGCAGAACGCCTCTGACCACTATTATACCCGGTGGACCGGAACGAAACGCACAGGGCAGAACGCCTCTGACCACTATTATAGCCGGTGGACTGGAACGAAACGCACAGGATAGAACGCCTTTAACCACTATTATACCCGGTGGACCGGAACGAAACGCACAGGGCAGAACGCCTCTGACCACTATTATAGCCGGTGGACCGGAACGAAATGCACAGAGCAGAACGCCTCTGACCACTATTATAGCCGGTGGACCGGAACGAAACGCACAGGGCAGAACGCCTCTGACCACTATTATAGCCAGTGGACCGAAACGAAACGCACAGGGCAGAACGCCTCTGACCACTATTATAGCCGGTGGACCGGAACGAAACGCACAGGGCAGAATGCCTTTGACCACTATTCTAACCGGTGGATCGGACTAGGCTCGGCTCAACAGTCTTTCGCTTTACGTTATTAGTGTCTTATCCGTATCTTATTGAATCACGCAACACTCTTGACATGCATAAATCATTCTCTTTATACTGTACACATCACAACTAATAAAAACCCACATTCATAACTACACTTTAATCAATAAATACACATGATAACACCAACAACTCTAAGCAGCCATAACTGACCCTAATTGTCCACACCAAACCATAGTTACCCACTCTTAACCCTATTTTACCATATAAAAACCATACTTAGCCATCCCAAACCTTAACTATCCTCAACAAATCACAATTAGCTACTCCAACCCTACTTAATCACGACGACCCAGAGTTAATCACTCCAAACCCTAATTATGTCTCCTCCATACCCTTATAATACTCCACGTACTATTCTCCGTCCAAAACAGTCAAACACCCATATCATACTTGCATTACCTTTCTTACATCCCAAATCAACCTTTCATCCATAAATTTTGCTCCCACGCAAACGTTACACATCCCATGCAACCTCTTGAACTTTTCATACAAACCCTAAATCCCATACAATCATTAACTCCCATGCAGAACCCTAACTCCACCATGCAGACCCTAATACCCCCATACAAACATTAATACCACCAAACCATAACACCACCATGCAAACCCTAATACCACCATAAGCCATTAATACCACCATGAAATCACTAATACCACCATACAGACCCTAATACCACCATGCGAACCCTAATACCACCATACAGACCCTAATACCACCATGCGAACCCTAATACCACCATTCCAACCATAATACCACCATGCAAACCCTAATATCATCATGCAACCATTAATACCACCATGCAACCATTAATACCGCCATAGAACATTAATACCACCATACAAACCATAACACCACCATGCAAACCCTAATACCACCATAAGCCATTAATACCACCATGAAATCACTAATACCACCATACAAACATTAATACCACCAAACCATAACACCACCATGCAAACCCTAATACCACAATGAAATCACTAATACCACCATACAAATATTAATACCACCAAACCATAACACCACCATGCAAACCCTAATACCACCATGAAATCACTAATACCACCATACAAATATTAATACCATCAAACCATAACACCACCATGCAAACCCTAATACCACCATAAGCCATTAATACCACCATAAGATCACTAATACCACCATACAAACTTCAAGACTCCCATGCATGGTTCCCAACTCTCATTTATTTCGGACATTCCTCCCACTTCAATCTTCTCTCATAGATCATGAGGTACTTAGGTCAACCTCATATCCCCCCTTAGTGGTCTCACTTCCCGTTTATTTCCAGTCATCCTTATATTCCCAACTCATATTACCATTTACCCTAACATGTAGGTCCTAGAGGGCCATAACATAATACATCATAAACATCATACATATACATGGCATGCTCATGTCATGGAAGCACATACAACATACCTCAATCTCCAAGCTGCGCTACACATAAGACAAGTTATACACAAATCATATAATACATGGCATAGCATGGCATACACAACATTCAACACATCCATGTCACACATAGCACAAGGCCATTAGCTTCGTCCTTACCTAAGGCGACGCCAGGCTTGGAGCACGCTCCTCTAACTCCTTAGGGCTTTGGTCGGGATTACCTATAAAAGGGGGAAATGCTAAGTATTAGTTTCCCTTATAAGTACCATAATCCCTTATTCCAGTTTTGGATTAGAGTTTTTATTACTAAAGAGGGTGTTATACAAAAACTAGGGTTTTTATCTTAGAATTAGTATGCTAAATATTAGTAGTCAAAATATGTTCATTTTTTATACTTATTGTTACACTTATTTTATTAAACCCATTATTTCTAATCTTGCAGTAATAGGGTTTATGCTAGATTTAGGAAAATAGTGTTAGTATTAATAAAATAGTGACACTAATGTCTAGTGATAGAAACCCTAGCGCTTTAAGGCCAAGTCTATTAATGGTGTCATATTTGAAATGATAATATTATAAGGTCACAATATTACAAGTAAACTATTCCTAAGGGTGATAATGATAATAGTTGTATATTCTTGAAAAATAAAAGGGTTTAAATGCTTTTGATTACAATAATAAGGTAGTGATAGTAGTAATAATAGTAATAGCTAATAATAGTGTCCTAGTAATGAGGTTAGGGTTAATGTTAAATGGTATGGTAATAAGGTTCAAGTAGTCTTCTTAGTTAACAACCACATGATATTTACTAGCTTGAGTTAAGTAACATGGATAAGAACAAAAGTAGTATTATTATTAACAATAGTGATAAATGTGTTAAGTATAATAATAATAATAATAATAATAGTAATAATAATAATAATATAATGATAATAATAATAATAATAAGTAGTAGTAGTAATAATAATAATAATAATAATAATAATAATATAACCAAGTAATAAAATAAGCAAATAATAATAATAACCATAGTGAGGATGATAGAAATAATAATGATAAAATTTTAATACTAATAACAATAAGGCCAAAGTTAAGTATAATACAAGTTAAGGTTTAAAAGGGATGTTAGTATTAGTAAGAAAATAAGAACATTGATAATAGAGACAATAATAATGGTAATAATGATAATAATAATAATAATAATAATAATAATAATAATAATAATAATAAAAGTAATAATGATGATAATAATAATAATAAGTATATTAGTATTAATATTAGTAGAAAATAGTAGCAGTTATATAAAAGGGATATTAGGGTTTGGATGAGTGGAGAACCACCTAGGGTCGGTGGTGGTCCGGCGGCGGCATGTGGCGGCGACGGCGGCGGTGGTGGAGGTGGAGAAGAGAGGAAGAGATGGAGGTGGTGGTTAGATGGGAGGGGAAAAGGAGGAGTTTGAGGTGGGGAAAGAAACAGCAAGTGAAGGGGAGTGGAGTGAGGGTGGTAGCGTGGCAAGGGGTGGCGGCGTGCGGTGGTTGGCACGGCGGCGGGAGGGTGGTGGGAGAGGAGGAGAGAGGATGAGGAAGGAGGAGAGGAGGAAGAGGTGAGGGAGGGGCAGGGGGAGTTGAAGGTAGGGAAAGGTAGAGGAAGCTTCCCTGGGTGTTTTGGAGGGTGGAGGAGGTGCTGGTGGCGGCTGGGTTGGCGGTGGAAGGCTGCACAAGGGCGGCGAAGGCTGGGGGTGGCGGTTTCGGGATAGGAATTTTGCACGGATAGGGCGGCACATGCAGGGCAAGGCGGAGGGTGGCGGTGGCTTGGTTTTGTCGAGGGAGTTGTAGGGATGATAACGGTGGGCAGAGGTGGCGGCGGCGATCTCCGGTGACGGCGGAAGTCCCGTCTTTTTGAGGCGGCGGAGAGGTAGGGTTTCGAGGCAAAAATCAAAAAGGGAACTTATCGGGGCTGCCAATGGGGGGTATTTATAGGCAATTAGAAGGGGAAAAATAAGGGGAGAAGGAGGCGTGCGGGGCAGAACGATGGGAGGTGAGATCAGGGGCGGGGCGGGCAGATGTGTAGGTGAGCCGTGGGCGGCATGGGTCACTGCCAGCAGGTTGGGTCAGGGAAGGGGAGAGGAAAAGGGAAAGAGGTGGGCACGCGGGAAGGGGAGAGAGGGACTTGGTCGGGGTCGAAAAGAGAAATACAACGACGGGGAGAGGGCAGAGAGGGGAGGCTGGACGGCGTGCTTCTGTCAGCGGCAGGGCTGCAGGGTTTGGCAGTTGCAGATCGGGGTTTGGGAGGGAGGAAGACGAGGACTGGACCAGTCGGTCTAGGGGAGAAAGAAAAGAAAGCAGAGGGCGGTTTGGCAGGCTAGGGGCAACGGGCGACGAAGGAGTTGACGGACCTAGGACACGAGACGGGGGGAAGGAAGGAGAGTTTGGGCTGCGGGCTGGCCCAAACAGGGAGAAGAAGAAGAAAAAATAAAGGAGGAAGAAAGAAAAGAAAAGAAAGGAGAAAAAGGAAAATGTAAAATGATAAAGTAAGTTGGGTTGGGGGTATTTGGGCTTTATTTATTTATATAATTAATTTAGATATTTAATTTTAATAATAATTATTTTAATTATAATAATTAAATCCATTTTTAAATTAGTTAGGCTATTTTGGATAAATTGCCCTTAACTTCCATTTTAATTAGTATAATGTCCAAAATTTTCTAAATAATTTATTTATTATTTTCTCCTTATTTTCCTCAATTAATTTCTAGGGATGGACATGTTGGGGAGGTACAAGGCCGTCATTGACTATGCCCAAGAGTGTGTGATCCTACGAGGCCCGAAAGGGGCTAGGGTTTCCTACAGACAGACCCTGCCGGGACCCACCACCAAAGTAGTGACGGCAGTAACTCTACACGCCTTAGTCCAAAAGTAATACCCCCTATACCTGTGCAATGTTCAGGAGTTGAACAAGGACTTGGCCACCCTAGATGATATCCCGATAGCCAGAGAATTTCCAGACGTGTTTCCAGAGGAGATACCAGGCATGCCCCCAATCCGAGAGATTGACTTTAGAATCGAGTTGGTGCCGGGAGCTGAACCTGTCACGAGGGCACCCTACCGGATGGCAACGGTAGGAGTGAATCGGTCTGGTACTAAGTGTGGCGGTAATACCCCCAAGTTTACGGTTTTAATTCTTTCGCTTCCGCTAAAACCTTTGTCTTAAATGAAATTTTTCAGTAGTAAATTTGGGGTGTTACAAGTTGGTATCAGAGCTTTTGGTTGTTGAGAATCGGGTTTCGGTTAGAGATTTGATTCTCGCGATCCTAAATGTTTTAACTAAAAATGTATTTCACTTCTTCAAGCGTTTCTTTCTTTTTAAAATCCAGATTAGCTTGTGAGGATAGTGTGATTGGGTAGCGTAAGTGGCCTTGTGTTTTGTGACCTTGATTTGGTTCTTGTAATTAGTTTGCCCTTAAGGGGGTAGTGACCCCACTATGTTTACCCAAGTCTTACAGGTTTAGTGGATTGATAACCTTAAGGCGTACCTTACTGGATATAGTATGATGAAACATAAATTGTAACGTATTTTAGTGGATTAGTTCTACTTTTCGAGTTGTAAGGAACTTAGGTTATTATTATTATTATTATTATTATTATTATTATTATTATTATTATTATTATTATTATTATTATTATTATTATTATTATTATTATTATTATTACTATTATTATTATTATTATTATTACGTTTCACCTTTTGTAAGACCTTATTTTAAAGGATAACATTTTTGTAACTTGTTTTTAAGTATGTACTTATTCCTTGTTGAATCCTATTATATTGTTTTGTTAAGCAGCGATTCCCCTTCTTTTACTTTACCTCCAATGCCTTGTTTTGATTCAACCTTGCTTGGTTGGGTTTCGTAAAAATTGTTTTACTTTTCTTCGGATTTACTTTTAACCTATTATCGCGGCCAATATTTTATTCAATCGTTTTATCAACTTTCCACTATTTAGGTTTTCTCGAACCTCGGGAACGAAGTTCCTTTCTAAGAGAGTAGTGATGTAATAAACCGTATTTTCAAAATCCAGATTTATTAAGTTTAACAATTTTATTAGCGTAATCTGATGTAAACAACTAATTATTTTAATTTTGATTCAAAATCCGTAGGAAATATTTTCGACTCTAAAACTTTTCGTTTCAAAAATCGTTAATTTTTCTGGGAAGTTTTAAATTTAAAAGACATATTCAGGAATATCTTTCCAAAATCAGCCTTATTATGTTGTATGCTTTTTGATTTACCGAAAAATGATTTCGGAAATGACTAAATTGGTTGTGGTTTGTTAGAACTGGACCTAAATATCTTATTATATGCTCTAAATAAATTTTTGAGGCCTTATGATATATATTTCCGTAAAGAATACATATTTTATGTCCATGGGTAATTCCTTTCGAGAATGTTTCCAAAATTCTTATATAACTCTTTTATTAGTTTTAAGCCTTCGGATCCTTCCGAAGTAAATTTTCGATAAATAAATTTTTGATTAAATTCTCCCAATATTAATCTTTGATATTTAGTATTTAATTTGAACTTATACCTCAGGCACAACAATCCCTAGTTCATCCCTAAGGGGGTAGTTAGGTTAAGTATAGCTAGTGATACGATGCGTTAATATAGAAGATTAGAATGCCCCAACCCTAACCCTAGAGACCCACAGGAGACTTCGGGGGCGAAGTGTAGCACCCCCAAATTTACTACTGAAAAATTTCGTTTAAATCAAAAGGTTTAGCGGAAGCGAAAGAAGTAAAACCGTAAACTTGGGGGTATTACCGCCACACTTAGTACCAGACCGGTTCATCTACCGTTCTGGTACTAAGTGCTAAGGCTAAATCCGATCATCAATAAGTACAAAGTATCATAAAACGCAAGACGACATTTAGCATAAATCATTAATAAGATATAAGTCAAACAGAAGTTTGAATACGATTTAGGATTATAACCCCATAATGCTTTTTCTTTAAAACGGGAAACGTAATACAAAAGTAGCTAACAGAACAGTCCCCAAAAAGGATCAGTATCCAGATCGCCTACTCACTTAAGTGAAGCCTTCCACCCCAAAATAGTACCCGATCATAGACTTGCGCAGGAGGTCTGCTCCCCACCATCGATGGATCATCACAGGACCCAGTCAATCAAGGTAGTATCAGTATGGGTCCAATACTGAGTAAGGGCGCAGGTGCGCTAAGGCCAAGCATACCATCATACAACATAACATGCACATCACAATCACATAAGCAACATGTAATATTATGGATGATGTAGGTCGGTTATGGTCCAATCCAACTTTCTCTTTTCATAACTCTGATAATTATAGTCGATTCGCATCATAATCGTTATGAATCCATGAGAGTGCGGGAACCCCACTATTATAGCCGGTGGATCGATCACTTATAGGGCAGAACGCACCTAACCACTATTTTATGCCGGTGGATCGGTCTCCAGGGCAGAACGCTCCTGGCCACTATTATGTTGGTGGATCGGTCTGGCCCCGACTCTCATAGTGTTTCACTGTGATTATAACGTATCTTTCCATGATTTATTTGTAAGTCATTTCACACCATAATCTTTGTTAATCCATGCGAGTACGGGAACCCCACTATTATAGCCGGTGGATCGGTCACTTATAGGGGAGAACGCACCTAACCACTATTATACGCCGGTGGATCGGTCTCCAGGGCACAACGCTCCTGGCCACTATTATGTCGGTGGATCGGTCTGGCCCCGACTCTCATGGTGTTCCACTGTAAGTATATAGTATCTTTCCCATGATTTAATTACAACATACTGTTTGGTTTGTTGAGCTCGGGATCCCCCACTATTATAGCCGGTGGATCGGTAACGTATAGGGCAGAACGCACCAAACCACTATTATATGCCGGTGGATCGGTCTCTAGGGCACCCCGGCACCTGGCCACTATTATGCCGGTGGATCGGTCTGGGCCCGGCTCAACAATCTTACTCTTTAAGTAATTAGTATCTTATTCGTGTCTTATCAAATAAAGATTTCCTCCCTTGACATGCATATCAACTACCCTCTATGTCTATCCTCCCTAGGGGGCCCGTCTCATACCTTGAGACTCCTGCGCCCCTTATCACACCCCGACATCCATTCCCTTACACTTACCCTTAGATGAAAGAGTCAACCCCTACGGGTGTGGGTTAGGCCCTACACTCATGACATCAACTCCACCTCCCATCACCCCCTAGGGTTTTCCCTTGAAAACCCTAATTGGGCCGATGTGGCCCAACCTTCTCCCACTTACGCTACCTTTACCTCATTCAATGCCCCACATCTTACCTCAATTAGATCCTCTCCCAAAACATATCACTTTACCTTTCGATTCAGCACATAACCATGAAAACCCTAGTTGATCACCTCAACCTTAGTACCTTTCTTCTCCCACAAGTAACCTCTCTCTTTTCATCCCAAAGTCTCTTCTTCCACATGGGAACCCATACTCACCTTTTATATAAATGAAATCTCACTCTAACCCATACTCCACCCTTCCTTAATCATTCTTACTTTTGTACTTCCCAAATTTCCATTTTCTCCCAAAAACCCTAATCGGATTCCTTATACACCCTTGCACCAACCTACGTACTATTTTTCATCCCAAGTCTCCAATCGCTCCACAACTCTCCCATTCTCTTATTTACACCATAATTCAACTTTCTCACATAAGATTTGCCCCCATGCAAGATTTAGCCATCCCATGCAAACAACCCCAGTCACCATGCCAATTTTACGACTCCCATGCATGGTTCCCCAACTCTCTTTTATTTTGGTCATTCCTCCCTTATTAAATCTTCTCTCATGGATCATGAGGTATTTAGGTCAACCTCATACCCCCCCCCCTTAGTGAACTCACTTCCCATTTATTTCCTTTTTATCCTTTCATTCCCATATCATCATAACAATCACCCTAGCATGCATGTCCTAGAGGGTTATATCATATCACCTCATAAACATCATACATATACATGCCATGCTCACGTCATAGGAAACACATAAAAACATACCTCAATTTCCAAGCTGCACTACATAAGACAAGTTGTCCACAATCATATAATACACGACATAGCATGGCATATACAACATTCAAAACATACAGGTCACACATCACACAAAGGCCATAGCTTCGTCCTTACCTAAGGCGACGCGGGCTTGGAGCACGCTCCTCTAACTCCTTAGGGATTTAGTCGGGGTTACCTATAAAAGGGGAAAATGCTAAGTATTAGTTTCCCTTATAATTACTATCAATCCTCATTTAGTTTAAGGTTAGGGTTTTTATTACTAAAAAGGGTTTTATACAAAACTAGGGTTTTTACCTTAGAATTAGTATACTAAATATTAGTAGTCAAAATATAGTTATTTATGATATTATTGTTACACTTATTTTATTAAGCCCATTAGTTCCATTCTTATAATACTAATGTTCACTAGTCATAGTAAAATAGTGATAATAATAATAATAATAATAATAATAATAATAATAATAATAATAATAATAATAATAATAATATAAGACTAATATAGTGATACTTATGTTTCAAGTAATAGAACTCTAGCGTTTTTAAGATTAAGTCTAACAATGGTGTTAGGTTTTGAAATAATAATATTATAAGGTCACAATATTACAAGTAAACTATTCTTAAGGGTGATAATGATAATAGTAATAATACTAATAATGAGGATAATAATAGTAATAATAACCATAACAACCCTAGAAATAATAATAACAATAACAATAACCCAGTATGGTTAAGTATTAACAATAATAACCTTAGTAAGTAATAGAAATAATAATGATAAAATGTTAATACTAATAACAATAAGACCAAAGTTAAGTATAATACCAGTTAGGGTTTAAAAGGGATGTTAGTAGTAGTAGAAAAATAAGAACATTAATGATGGAGACCATAATAATGATAATAATGATAATTATAATAATACTAATAGTAATGAAAGAAGTAATACTAATAATAATAATAATATTAATAATAATAATAATAATAATAATAATAATAATAATATTGGTAGAAAATAGTAGTAGTTATATAAAAGGGGGTATTAGGGTTTGGATGAGTGGAGAACCACCCAGGGTCGGTGGTGGTCCGGCAGCGGCGCGTGGCGGCGGCGGTGGAGGAGGAGAAGGGGGGAAAAGATGGAGGTGGTGGTTAGATGGGAGGAGAAAATGAGGATTTTGAGGTGGGGAAAGAAAGATCAGGTGAAGGGGAGTGGAATGAGGATGGTGGCGTGACAAGGGATGGCGGCGCGCGGCGGCGACGGCGGCGGCCGAGGGTGGTGGAGAGAGGTGGAAGATGAGGGAGGAAGGAGGAGGGGGAGGCAGGGGAAGATGGAGGTATGGGAAGGTAGAGGGAGGTCTGTTGGGCATTTTGGAGGGTGGAGGAGGCTCTGGTGGCGGTTGGGCTGGCGGTGGATGGCGGCGCAAGGGCGGCGAAGGCTGGAGGTGGCGGTTTCGGGATAGGAATCTTGCACGACTAGGGCGGCACGTGCAGGGCAAGGGGAGGGGTACTGGTGGTCTGGTTTCCTAGAGGGAAGTGCAGGGATGATAACGGTGGGCAGTGGCGGCGGCGGCGGTCACCGGTGATGGCGGAAATCCCGTCTTTTTGAGGCGGCGGAGAGGCAGGGTTTCGGGGCAAAAATCAAAAAAGGGAGCTGATTGGGGCTGCCAATGGGGGTATTTATAGGAAATTGGAAGGGGAAAATGACAAGGGGAGAAGGAGGCGTGCGGGGTAGGTGTGCAGGTGGCCGGCCGGTGGCAGGTGGTGCAGGTCCTGCCATGGCAGGTTAGGTCTGGAAGGGGGAGAAAGAGGAAAGAAGATGGGCACGTGGGGAGGGAGCTGCAAGGGCTGTTGGGGTCGAAAAGAGGAAAGAAAATGACAGGGAGATAGGGGAGGACGGTCGGCGCTGGTGGCTGCCGGCGAAGATCGTGTTGCAGGTCGATTTGCAGGTCGGGGTGCAGGTCGGGAAGAAGACAGGGCGGGGTGGACCGGTCGGTCCAGGGAAAAGAAATAAAGGAGAGAGGGGGCGGTTCGGCCGGCTGGGCAACGGGCGACGAAGGCTGGCAGGCCTGGCGCGCGAGACGGGGGGAGAAAGGAGATTTGAGCCGACGGGCTGGCCCAAACCGGGGGAAGAAGAAGAAGGAAAAAAATAAAGGAGGAAGAAAGAAGAAGAAAAGAAAGGAGAAAAAGGAAAATGGAAAATGGAAAATGATAAAATGGTTGGGGATATTTGTTCTTTATTTATTTATATAATTAATTTAGATATTTAATTTTAATTATAATTATTTTAATTATAATAATTAAATCCATTTTTAAATTAGTTAGGCTATTTTGGATAAATTGTCCTTAACTTCCATTTTAATTAGTAAAATGTCCAAAATTATCTAAATAATTTATTTATTATTTTCTCCTTATTTTCCTCAATTAACTTCCTCTTTATTTAATGAAGTAATATATTTTCTTAATTTTCTCTAATAAATCATTATTTTTCCATAATTCCATAATTAGGATTTTTGGGGTATTACACGAAGTCTGTTTTTAAGGGGGTAGTGATGAAATACCCCAAAAATCCTAATTATGGAAGTATGGCAAAATGATGATTTATAAGAGAAAATTAAGAAAATATATTACTTCATTAAATAAAGAGGAAATTAATGAAGTAATATATTTTCTTAATTTTCTCTTATAAATCATCATTTTGCCATAATTCCATAATTAGGATTTTTGGGGTATTTCATTAGGTGCGAGAATTTGGGTGGCCGGTGGTAGTAAGTGATCGGGCATTGTTTGGTTTTCCTTGAAATTTTGCGAGGCTGGGGAGAAGGAACGGGCGAGAGATAACGGACGAGAGTTATGCCAATTTATTCCTCGAGTTAAGAGGAAGACAATGAGCCAAGAAACGGCCGGTATTAATCACCGTAGCCGGAGACACCATTGATGGGAGCGGGAGTTGCAGCAGCGTCGAAGGAGGAGAGGGGAGGAAGAAGGAAGAAGATGAGGAGGTGGACCGGTCGGTCGGGGAAAGAAAAGAAAAAGGGGGAGAACCGGGCCGGTCGGCGCGGTGAGGGCGTCATTAAATGAAACGACGCGTTTCGGGAGTAACACGGACAAAACATAGCGCGTCGAAGACGGAAGAAGGGCAACGGCTGCGTGGGCTGGGCCGTGCCGCAGAAGGAAGAAGGAAAGGGAAACTGGGCCGCGAGCTAGCCCAGTTCGACGAGAAGAAGAAAAAGAAAAAGAAAAGAGGAAGAAAGAAAAAGAAAGAAAAAGGAAGAAGGAAAAAGGAAAAAAAAAAAAGAAAAAAAATAATGGTTTGGCTTAATTAAATTAATTAGGATATTTAGGTTATATAAAAATAATAATATTTAAATAAAATAATATTTAAATCCCTTTTTTAGGATAAATTAGGATTTTTAAAAGATTTACCATAAATTCCATTTTAATTAGCAAAACACCCAAATTTTCTTCCATTAAATTATTTATAAAAATAATGTTAATTTAAAACTATTTTCCCATTCTTATTTTAAATAAAATAATTCATTTAACGAATTTCCAAGATAACATATTTAATTATCCAAAATACCAAAATTTCTTGAATACAAATACTTACAAAAATCTTCTTAATTTTTCCTAATGAATTCCTTTTTATTTTAATAAAATTAATTTATTTAAATAATTTTTCTAATAAAATATCATTTAAATATCATTTAAATATAATTTATAAAATTATAAATTTTTGGGGCATTTTACTTATAGCGCTATTTTCAACATCCAACACACTTGGGCACTCAAGCTATAGTCCAACAACACACACAACAGTTGTCATTAGTGCTAAGGGCTTGTATTGAGATCTTCAACATCTACAGATATAATGCCCCTATAAATGTAGATCCTTAATGTGTGTTAATTTTTGTATTTGGTCATGGTCTAAGTATGTGTTATTGTGATCTTAAGGTGTAATACCCCCAAAATTCACTACTAAAAAATTTTGTTTTATTAAAGGGTTTTATGAAAGCATGTAAATCAAAACTTATGAATTTTAGGGATATTAATGCCGTGATCAGTACAAGCCCCGCCTTCGGCCGGTCTCGTACTAACCATAAGGCTAAAGAATAATTAACAACCATTATAATTCAAACTCAAAGCAAGGCTTCATAAAAGCATTGAAACATTCATAAGACAGAAGTTAGTGTGCATGAAAAGAGTTTACAATCTAGAGTACATAATTAAAATTCCTCAAAAGGGATAAAGGCTACATTACCATAAAAATTAGGTCTGAGTAATTCAGTACAAAATAAAAGAACATAGGAAGTAAATCTGGCCACATCGCTCTCAATCCTAGACTAAGTCCGTACTCAATACTCAGCCCCACCCGATACCTCGTAAGCATCGAAGGCATCGAAAATAGTATCACCAACCTACATAAACTCAAAGAGGCCTTTTGCTCGTGGGAATGAATAGCACCCATAAAATGGGGGTTAGTAAGCTACGTACTAAGTAAGGTAACCATGCAACTAAGGCCAACACACAAAGGCACATAACATAAACATGATTATATAAACAGCATACCATCATTACAGATAGATAAAGGCCAAGCTATAATATGGATCAACTGATTCTTTAAATATTTGATCAATACTCATTTCACACCATGATTATTATCAATCCATGCAAGTGTAGAAGCCCCACTATTATAGTCAGTGGACTAGAAACATACAAGGCATAATGCTCCTAACCACTATTATTGCTAGTGGGTCAGTCTCCAGGGCAAAGTGCTCCTAGCCACTATTATTTGTCAATGAACTGGTCTAGCCACAACTCTCATAGTGTCTCACTGTAAGTACTCCATGCCTTATCATAATTATGTTTGGTTTGTTGAGCACTGAATCGTCCACTATTATAGCTGGTGGACCAAAAACATATAAGCAGAATGCTTCTAACCACTATTATTACCGGTGGATTGGTCTCTAGGGCACTCCGGCACCTGGCCACTATTATTCACTAGTGGATCGATTTAGGCCCGGCTCAACAATCTTCCTCTTTAAATGGTTAGTATCTTATTCGTGTCTTATTCGATAAGTTTACACCCTAGACATGCATGTCATAGTCTATCTACACCTATCCTCCCAAGAAGGCATGTCCCATATCTTGAGACTCTACCCTTCCTAACATACCCCAACATCCTTTCCTTCCTCCACTTACTCACACTAGATGCCTAACTTCTAAGTGTATGGGTCAAGGCCCACTACCTTGAAAACATCCAATTAGTTATAATGGAATTAATTATGATTTTTTATATTACTTGGAATTTTATAATAATGGGTTAATATTTCATTTGAGCCTTTTTCTTTGACTCATAGGGAAGCTAGTTGAGAGTTAGTAGGCAAGTCATCTTATATTTTTATCTTTTCACTCAATACCTATTTTCTTATCTATAGAGTTATGGTTGGTAGATGTTATATGCATATCTTTAAAGTATATGATTAATATTGTGGTAAGCCAACATGGCATCGATGTCCAATCTAGGTGGGTGAGGTATCCCAATATAAGCTCCTAACATTTTTTATTCTTCATTTCTTAGGCGGGTGTAGTGTGCCACCTTGTGTAGCCCTTGTGGTGGATGCATTCAAGGTATAGTGGGGTGAGGTATCTTAGTAAAAGCCTCCTTGATGTACTCTAATCACATGTAACCGATGTGGTATCCTAATCTATGCAATCTCTTGTGGTACGTACATTCAATGTATGGTAGGTGTGTTATCCCCAAAGAAAAGCCCCTTCAATGTATCCTAACCCTATATGGTGAGTGTGGTATCCCATTGTGTATGTATGATGTCATGACTTTAGTGCATGGTGGAGAAATAGGTGTGGTTGAAGGGATTATCTAAATAATAGGAGATCACTAAAGGAAGATTGTAATATGTTTCCTATTGTAGGCATCTGATATATGATTTAGATTATTACATCTTCCATGATTATTGTGCAAGCATGCTTTATCATATTACATTCACAAGCTTGGAATTTATGTTATCTGAGTGTTTGTTGTACCATGTTACTACATAATCTCAATGTGTAGCATAACCTTACCATATTTTTTTGTAGTGTATTTTATTGGTACTTCACTATATTAATGCTACATTTGTGTGTTGAGGATGATGTTGTGGGTTAGTAGCTAGTCGTTGCTTGGTATTTGAGAGTTACATTTTCATTTAATTAAGAGTTAGCCTAACTAATTAGATGTATTTTACCCACTATTTTGGGATGCTTTTGGTTATTCTCGGTTATTTAAACTCTTGGATTTGGTTCTTTTATTTAGATTATGTAATCTCTCTCTTCTATCTATATTATTACCCTTACCATTATTATCATTATTATATTTGTATTATTAATAGAGCACGCAACTTTCTTTTATTATTCTATTTATCTTTGCATCATGCATAAGTTAGGCGATAACACCTCTTTCATAGTTGATGTGGTGATAACATCTCTAATTTTTCTTTTACAAATGTTTTTGCAATATCTTCAAATAAAATTTTCTTGTCCAAAATTGTAGGTGTTATAGATCTCCTCTCAAGTAAATAAAAAATGATAATAATTATTGTGGAATCTAAATGAACATTGGATTGGTTTGATATTAGCTTTTATACCTACTTGTGGTTTAGTAGTAACCTTTGTGCCTACCTTTGTTTGGTATTAGCCTTTTAGGTCTACTTGAAGTTTGGTAGTGGCCTTCTTACCTATCTGCATTTGATAATTGCCTTTGATCCCTACCTATGATGTTATGGATTTTTATTGGTATTGTGCCTTTGAGCTCTACCTATGGTTTAGTAGTAGTTTTTGTTCCTACCTATGATTCGATAGTAGCTTTCATTCCTACCTATGATTTGGTGGTAACCTTCATGCTCATGTGGTTCAGTAGTATCCTTTTGTCCTTACTTATAGTTAGTGGTGGCTTTTTAAGCCCTGCCTATGATGCTATGGATAATATTGGTTTTGATATTGAGATATGAGTTATATAGTGAAGGTAATTATTATTGTGTTGAGGTTGTCTCTAATCATTACTTTAGAAAGCATCTTTCAAATGCTTGGTTGATAAGTTTCAGTATGTTCTAAATGACTAGATATGAGTAGTATATGGCTTGGTGATATTTGTCCATATGGTATAATTATTGTATTTTAATTATCGCATGAATATTTCAATATGTTATGCTATGTCATGTTGTGATGTCTTTTATATATTCTATACAAGCTTTTCATATTATTCTTGTATATTGGGGTACTCAGTATTGTTATATTAATGGGTTCTATTTCATGGGCCTCTACTTATTCAATGGGTAGTAGTATTTATATGTTAATGTAAGAGATTTGTTGAAGACAAGTATTTTGGGTTGAGAGTTAGGATTATCTGGTGTTATATCCGGTATCTTCTTATACTCTTATGGCCTTGTTTATCTTCCTTTTACTGAATTTTGTAACCACTTATCATTATTTTATTCAAAATGATATTATTCTACTTTGATTATTTCTACCCTAATTCTTATAATTGTGTTATTAATTTAAGTGGAGTAATGTATTTCTCTTTAGCACTTGGTATGATAATGGTAAAAGAAACCGGACTTGTACCAAGTGTGATGGTAGCATTCTCCATTTTTACTATATTAATGTTTTTAATAACATTTTTAAGTTATAAAAATAAGAGTGTTACAACTGACTCTAAGGATATTGTGACTAAGAACTTGGACATCATGTATGAGCCTTCATTCACTACTCTAGTTGTACCATCTTGCCCACCCATATTTGATTCACGTTCATGTGTGGGCTATGTGTATCTCCTTTTGTTTTCGATTAGGTGTCATACATTATTTGGGCTTTTACTTTTCTTTGTTACTTTGTACTCAATCTTCTATATCTGTATGGTCTATGAACTCTATCTTTTATTTTGACATATATTATGACCATTAAATATGATATTGAGTTCTTGTTCTACCTTTAGTGTATCACTTATGTTTATGTATTTTGATTCTTGTTCACAAATCTCTTCACTTTAGTAAATAGATATAGGATCTTTAATAGTGCATCTCTTCAGAGGGGTTTCTATATTTCCCCAAAGATTACCTCTAATTTTACACTTATATGCACATGTTTAGGGGGAGATTCATCTTAGGACCTCATTATTGTTGACTCCTTTGCTTGTAGGTTACAACACCATCCTCACCTTTTGTTGATAATAAAAGGGGGAGAGAATCTAAAGTTCGAATTAAATTTCGCACAATGGGTAAATGAAAAAAAGGAGATGATATAATTCTCAATTACTTCATATTCATTATCCTTCAATGTTAATATTTTTACACTTTTTGATTGTCATCATCAAAAAGGGATATTATTAACCTCTTAAGTGCAATAATGTCATTATCCTTATTTTGATGATAACAAAGATGTTTAAAGAACTAATGTGTTTTATTATATGTGCATGAATTATGATTGATAAACAAAGAGACCAAATCACACTTACCCATATAATTTCTCAGATGCAATTTAAAAGAGCAATTAGGTTTTAAAAATTAAGTTGATTTCACATAATGTATGAATATTACCAATACTTAAGGTTTAAGGATTATATTTATAAGTATTAGGTTTTCTTGTAAAGAGTTAAGTTGAGCAATTTACATTTTGATCAAAAATATTTAAAAAGTTTTTAAACACTTAACTTAAGTTCACTTAATGTGAATTTATGGTTGATCTTGATTTCTAAATCCATCTAAGTGATTTTAAATCTTGTTCTTTAGTTCTAGTCATTAGTATGGTTTAAACCCAGAGCATTAAGTAAAACTCAGATGGATCAGCTGGTATAATAAACCAATTCATTAGTTTTATCAAATTGGTCAACTGATTGACTATTTTAACCAACCAATTCATGGGTTTTAATCCTGTATAAACCCATTCATTTTTATTTAACTTCATCAACTATTTTCACCAAATTATCGACAGGTTTCAAAATTGATTGATTGGCTTAACTAAGGACACCATGTGTTTCACTCTTAAAGAAACCCATTTGTCTCTATTTAAACTCATTGAATATGTTTTACAAACTGATCAATTGGTATGGGAACCGATCAACTATCTTAACTAAAAAGTCCATTGGCTTTGCTTTTATAGAAATCCATTTATCTTAATTTAAACAAATCAACTAATATAGCTAAAATATATTGAATAATTTGGAACCAATTAATCAGTTTGAGGCAACTGATCAACTGGTTTGTGTAAACCTATTGACTAGTTTGAATGACAGTGAGTTCTTTACTAAATGATGATATTATTCATAAATATTCATTGGACAAAATGGGCACAACATGAACTCCATCAACTAGTTTTAATAAATCGATTGAATAGTTTGTGTAATGGTAAATTTTTCATCTTAAGTATGTGTCTATTTAGTTGATTGGTTTGAAACACCAATCAATTGGCTGTACAACCAATCAACATGTTTGCTTAAATAGATTAACTATTGAGCATTAATGGCTCATTTTTTGTTCCTTGGGTGATACGACTTTTTGACCATTTTTGTCCAACGGCTACCTAACGAGTGTGACTTACATAAATAAGTTCCCTAATAATTTATCAAACAACTTTTCAACTATATTTATCATTTAATTAATCATCTAATCTCAAAATCATTCAAGTGCTTCTTCAAACTCTCTTAACTTTCAAATTTCTGAGTTTTTATCGATAATTGTTTAGTATTCACTTTCCTTAGCTAGAGTTGCTCAAAAGTTGTGATATCTCTTATGACATCTAGCTATATTACATCTCAAATGAATTTTTACATATTCATATCTTTAATTTTAGTGAGTATCAAGTGTAATCACAACAACCTTAAGAATTTTATTACAAATTTACTGAGTGTTTGCCTATCATTCTTGATCGATTCTTGTTGAGATTATAGAGAAGATAAATAGGGCAAGTTATAAATCATATTTTAGAGGTTCATTGAGATATTAAGGTTCATAAATAGATAGAAAAGTGATCATCAATAATAAAAAAGGTCACTTGCTCAAAATCCAAAAGGAAAAACATTTTTGTAGTAGATATAGAGATTAATTTGCTCTTGAACTACTCTATATTATATGTAAATTTTTATTTGCCATTTCCATTCCATTACATCTCATTCACCCCCTCTGGGGTTCTTTCAAGCCTCACTTGTTTATGAGCTTATTATCTTAATTACCTTCTTGGAGTTCCCTTACAACTTAACCTAGTTATTATATTTAATTTTATAAATATACTAATCTAATGATCTTTCTTAGAAATACTAGGCAACAAATAACCTCAATATAATGAGTTTTTAGGAGATTTGTTGTTTATTACAATGTATCTCACAAATGATATTAATATGAAAGTGGAAGAACAAATTGTGAGTGTAATCTAGCTAGAAAGAAATAGAGATTACAATCAATGAGTAATTTTTAGCTGAATAGAATGAGCATAAAGACTTATGAATTTATCTCAATTTGAGATGAATATGAAAGTGAGTAGTTGAGAGTTAATTGTAAGTAAGAGTTAAGAATTGATTTGTACAATCAATGATAGCTCAACAGCTTTTTGTATGCTTTCACATAAATGTTATTTTTACAAATGCACTAATGCTGACCAATTAATAGGTTGGTTAATCCAATCAACTAGTTTCCAAGACCAGCCGATCAGTTAGTCAAACTAATTGATTGAATATCTTTAGACCTAAGATGAAAATGATTCTATTATCTCTCCCCTATTTTTCTTTATCGCCCTAACCACCATCTCTGCAACCCAATTGACCACCACACTAACTCCCATACCTCCCCTATTTCCTCCCTACAACACCCCTAGTAGCCTAAGCCCTCCTCTTGTAGTTAACTCCTCTCCTATTTCCTTCTTTCTCCTTTTGACCCTCCTCCCTACACACCACCTCACACTACCCATTCCCCCTCTTTCGTGGCTGCCAAAGCTGCCCCTTGACCACCTAACATCCCCTTACCACCTCCTTACCTGAAATCCCCCTATAACCCCTTCCTTTCTCCTCTTCTTTTTCCCTTCTTACCAACTACTACCCCAAATCCCCTCCATCACTCCCTCAAACCCCTTACCCAAGACAATCCTCCCCTTCATCTAAGCTTCCCCATCCTCACATTCTCCCCATTCTCATGCATATAGCTCATACTGCCCATGTAACGTAAGTGTTGCTGCATAATCTAAGTCGATTTCACAAATTCTTGAGGTATAATATAGTTAGTAATAATGGTATTTAATAAGACATTTTTTATAAAAAAAATATTCTTTTAATTATCTACTACTAATATGCTGATTGTGACAATATTTTTAGGTACAATTTTTACTAATCAAAGTTTAAGCTTTTAATCGGGATACCAATAAAGTTTAGTTATTGTTGGAAATAAGATAACCATTATACCCTACTAAAATGTATGGATTTACGTATGTGAGCACATTAGGGTTTTGGAAAGTGGTTTGTGTGAATATTATGTGTTGTTAAGCATCTCATGATTTCTAATATTATGTTGGAAGATAGAATGAAAAACATGCTATATTATAAGAAATGTGACATGTGTGGATATAGTGGAGATTCATGTGAAAATGATGTTATGTGCATATGCATACTAGGCTAAGTAAATGCGGCCACTTGTAGCATAAATAATGCTAATATGAGCCTTAGGGGAATTTTAGTAATTTTACTTATACATAGGGAGTGACCTAAATAAATGTGCATCAGTGGTGGAGCTAGACTTTCAATCCCATGGTGTCCCCGTAGTATCATGTATAAACTCACAAAATTAATACATATTTTTTTAATATTCTTTTTAAAAAAAATTTCATATTAGCTATAAGTTTTACCGCAAATAACATCAAATACAAATGTATTTGTAATTATCATAAGAATATATTCACTTACCGATTTCTCATTAAATTTTATACCTTGATCTTACAAAAATTATCGATAATTGGGTTAATTTATTTCATACAATTTAGTGACTAAAATAATTAGCTTGATTTTGTGTCTTTCAATTAAAACTCAAACGACTTATCAAACAATAAAAATATTATAAAAATGATAAAGGAAATATCCATATTTAATAATAACAATATCAAATATTTTGAATCACTAATCAATTTATTTACTATAGAATCACTTATCAAACAATTTAATGAATTAACTAAGGAATTTACTAAAACTTAATTGATAATATAATTTTATAACGAACTAATTCAAAAACTAACTAATAAATTAAACAATTCAATCTATAAATCTAAAAAATTTGATTTCTACAAACTAATTTTGATTTCTACCTAATTAAGAAGCCAATTTCTATTTTCTACATTAATAAGATAAATTAAAATTTCTATAAACTAAAAAATATAATCAATTAATACAATAAATATAAAAAAATTAACTACATTCTAATTTCACAAATTTATAAATTTATGATAAATAATTTAACAAACTAAAAATTAACAAACTAAATTTTACCTTGTGGCCGAGTGGCTCGGTTGAAGGCAAGTAGACAACAGACTTAGCAGCTTCTGCTCTTGGTTCTTCGCTCCGGTGGTGATTAGAACGATTCCAGTCACTATAAAGTATAAACCCAGCCCGCCGGTAATCTCTCCATAAAGATTGTCGTTTTTGTCTCATAAACAAGACAATGTCTCCCTTAAACTGCGAAACAAAACAAAATTCCACCTACTGGTCAATCGAATACGTGACCAAGGTGCAGAAGCAAGCATCAATGCAAGTAATAATCCACTACAAGCACACAAATAAAATAATGAGCAAACGGCAAGATAGACCGAGAGAATTGAAAGGCATAATAATTTAAAAGAAAAAAAAGGAAGCAGAGACCGAGGGGCATTATACGAGCCGTTTATCAGATTCTAGGCCAATAGAGCCTCCTTGGAGACAGAAGAGTTAGCGCCGACGCGGGGAGATTAGCTGTCTGCCACACACAGGTCGTCCACACTCCACAGCAGGCTGGAAGAAGAAGAAATGGCGGCGTTCGGCGGTAGAAATGGCGAGCTCCGGCACCGGTAGTGTGTGCTGTCCGGCGTGCCGCGTGCGTCCAGGTTCTGGTAGTCGAGACTCGACAGTCAAGTGGCAAGCAGCAACGGTCGAGCACGAAGCAGCAAGTCAAGAGTAGGCAAGGGTAAGTTTGGCATCAGGTCGATAGCAGCGAGAGTATTCTGAATTCATCCAGTTGTGTCTTCATCAACTTGCGTCGTCTGACCAAAAATTAGTAAGACAAAAAAGTAATAGTAAAATAGATAAGTAATACGAAAGCATAGGCGTAATGGGAGACCAGAGGAATGGGTATGGTGAGTATATGATAGTAGTTTGATATGTGGAAAAAATAGAAAACAAAAGACACGATAGATATATATGAACATGGGTAGAATTGTGGTGTAATATTAGTTAATATGTATGTTAGTTTATATTGTATTTTTTAAATATGAAGTGATTATAACTTATAGTAAAATGGGTTTTAATGATTATATTGCATTAGTGATAATGGGTGTTAATATAATATAAGGATTTTGTGATTTTAATGGTATTTGAACATGGGTGTTAATATTTTATGTGTTTAGGGTATTTTGTTAAATATGGTAATATTTATAGGGTATTTTGGTAATTTAACAACTAGAAGGGATAATTTGGTAATTTAACAATTAAAAGGGGTATTTTGGTAATTTAAAAACTAAGAAGGGTATTTTGGCAAATTAACAACTAAAAGGGGTATTTGATAATTTAACAATTAAAAAGGATATAGTAAATTTATAAGTAAGAACAGTAATTTAGTAAATTTGCAAGTAAGAAGAGTAATTTTATACGTAAGAAGGGTATTTTGGTATATTTGTGAGTAAGAAAGGGAAGTTGGTAATTTTATATGTAAGAAGAGTAGTTTGAAAATTTTATGAGTAAGAAGGGTAAATTGAAAATTTTACTAGTAAGAAGGGTAAATTGGTAGTTCTTCAACTTTTAAGAGTATTATGGTAATTTTGATAGCAAAAAGGGTATTATGGTAATTTTATAGGAAAGAAGGGTATTATGGTACTTCTAAAATAAAGAAAGGTATTATGGTACTTTTATAAGTAAGAAGGGTAAGTTGGTAATTTTACAAGTAAGAAGGGAATTTTGGTAATTTAGTGAGTAAAAGGGTATTTTAGTAAATTTGCAAGCAAGAAGGGTGTATGCAAGAAGGGGTAAATTGGTAATTTCACATGTAACATGGCAGTTAATCTAATAAACCTTCATAATAAGTCTTAAGTGAAGTTAAATAATAGAATAAGTATTTATGGCCTTAGAATCACTTGTCTAAGTATAATCATGTATATCATAAGGATAGTGGTATTTCAGTAAATTGGAGTGTATCATAAGGAAAATTCATGATTTAAGATTGGATGGGTAATTAAGGGTGTGTTATAGTGTTAATTTCATAATCATGTAACAGGTGCCTTAAATGTTAATTATGCATGAAAATGTGTATTGGGAAAATGCATGGTTTAGGGTTGAATGGGTATTTAAGGGTATGTTATGGTGTTAACTTCATAATCATATAAGATGTTCCTTAATTGTTAATTATGTATGGAAATGTGTGTTAGTTGTGATAGAAGTACATGTTAGAGTTTATTTGTTCAATGAGAATTTGGTGTGTAGGGTATTTGATTTCATAATCAGTAGTATATTCATGATATGATAACCTATTATGGCATATGGATAAATAAAAATAAATTATGCGATGAAAATGGATGATAAGAGGAAACCTTAGCCTTAAGGGAATTTTGGTCATTTAGACCTAATGTGCCTAAGTATAAGAATTGGAACCTAGGATGGCCTTACTGGACTACTTGATTTAACATGGACAATAATCTTCATAATGATCACTTTATAATAATAGAAACAAGTATAACTGATTAAGTATGTAATTGATGTATTTCACATGGTCACCTTAATTAAGATTAAGATACTAATACTTAAAGTGAAAGATCTTGAGATCAAGAATGGTAGCTCTTTAGGGGTCGCTATCCAAAAGATATGGTTTAGCCCACGATTATTTTAGATTTTGCTGGTGTGCCTTGGTGCTCCAGCCAGGCCCTATATATTACTCTATTTAGCTCTGCATGCCTACTTAGGGGATATGTATACTTATGGATTTGGTGTTCTTGTCGATAGGATACTTTATGTCTTTATGAACCAGTGTGACTAGGATACCTTTGCGTCCCTTTGTTGATACTTAAAAAGGTATTGTGTTACTTGTATGTGCCAGTATGACCAATACACCTTTATGTCTCCGGTTTCATGATCTCCCCATCGACTTAAATAAATGAAATTGGTGTGCTAATTAAATGAAAAAAATACTAATCACTTCTAGTGGACACACCACTTAGGTTAATACCATGTGGATTGCATCATTATTACCGGTCCACCAGTTATAGTAGTAGCTAGGTGCATTGTAACACCTAAAAAATTACAGTTGAAAATTTTTGTTTCATTAAAAACCATACATAAGGACAGGTGGGTGTTATGGCCATGATAAGAACAGGCTTGGCCTTCGGCTAGTCTTGTACCAACCACAAGGCTATGAAAGTTCACAAGACATTAAACCCATTCAAGAAAAATCCCAAAGATTCATAAATAAAGAGAAAATCAGAGCGCATGAATTAAAGAGTCATTACATAATTGAAAATAGTTACAGTGTCAAGCCTCTGAGGGGAAAAGAATAATACAACAGAGATATAGAATAAAATTGGAAAAATGAGAGTTTGGTTGACACTTACTCTCGGCCCTATGCTAAGTCTAACAGGTCATCACTTAGCCCCGCCCGACGCATCGAGTGAGTTATAGGCATCAAACACAACATCTCCTACGTACACCAACTCAGAAGGGACCTCTACTCTTTGGGAATGAGTAGAACCTATGAAACGGGTGATCAGTAAACTATGTACTGAGTAAGTTAACCATATGGATAAGGCCATGCAAGAATAATAGACAAGTAAGGTATACGATGCATAATTCAGGTTCATATCATCAATCCAGACATAAACCATTATTTCTGTCTTATACATTTCTCATATTAATCCTACATGAGTATGGGGGACCCCACTATTATAGCCGGTGGACTAAAAATACTCTATAGGACAAAATACACATGACTACTATTATAGATGATGGAATACATATCATTCCATAGGGGAGAATGCACCTAACCACTATTATAGCCGGTGAACCAGAAATTACCCTCACTGGCCCCAACTCATGTGGTGTTCTACTGTAGGTAGTTAGTATCTTTCCTTGATTTAATTCTATATAAGGTTTGGCTCATTGAGGTGGGACCTCCACTATTATAGCTGGTGGACCGAAAATTATCCTCATTGGGCCCGACTCGATAATCTTTCACTTTAAGTATTTAGTGTTTTACTCGTATCTTATTCCACACACAACTCATACTAGACATGTATGACCCACTGGACTTCCCATGCTCACCCCCTTTATTCCCAATTCTCTTGGAAAGCCCTATCCTATATCTTAGGACTTATACACACCCTATGACTCCATGAATTCTTCCCCACCTTTTTCCACTCACCATGAGAAACCCAAACTCTTATGCACATGGTTCAAGGTTCACTCCCCATAATTCCATTTTGACTCCTCATCACCCTCTAGAGTTTCCCTACGAAACCCTAATCTAACCTATGTGGCCTCACTTCTCCTCACTACACAATCCATACTCCACTTCACTACCAAAACTATCGCTCTACTCAAACCACATCCAACATTATAACTTCACTACCTATCTTACACACATAACCATAAAAACCCTAGTTCGCTCCCCAAACCCTAGTACTTCTCCTTTCTTTTATATCATCCCTTCCTCACCCAAACACCTTTTCTTGCTTAGCTCACTTCTCCTCCATGTGACACCCCCTTAATTCTTATTCCCCACTCTAATCATTTCCATTACTTTCCCATTCCTCGCACACTTCTTTCCCTTAGGGTTTCCTCCAAAACCCTAGCCAAGTCTCCCATGCACCATTATACCAACTCACGTACTATTTTTCACATATGGACTCCAATCACCCCAAGAACTCTTCTTTTACCTTATTTAACCCTCAAGTCAACCTTTTCCACATAAAGGTCATCTCCATGCAATGGATAACTATCTCATGCAACCCTACACTCCCCATGTATATTTTATTCCATCATCTTAATTTATTCAGATTATTCCTTCCTTTGTCTACCTATGAGTCATGAGATTTTAGGCCATTCTTACTACCATCTAGTTAACTCACTTCCCTTACTCCCCTTTTCCTTTCACAACCACATCACACTATTTAAAGCCTCTTATCATGCATGTCATGAAGGGAAATATCATATAAGCACATTACAAGTATAAGTAACAATATCATATTACACATGCCATAAAAATACATACATATTACCTTAACTCCATACTTAGAAAGCTGCACTACAAGGCATAATCCATATCCATATAAGGTATACACATAGAACCAATACATATAAGCGCATGATACACATTATTAGACCTTAACCATATCCTTACCTAAAATGAAACTAGAGTTGGAGCATGCTTCTACATCTCCTTAGAGGTCTGAGTTGTCTTACCTATAAGAGAGAAACATTTGAGTTAACTTCCCTCTTATTATTTCCATTATTTCCTACTTTACTTTTAGTATGAAATAGTACTAGTGATAATAATAATAATAATAATAATAATAATAATAATAATAATAATAATAGCTTTAGTAGTATTAATAAAGGCGTTTTCATTAAAATGCCTAATAAATACATTAGGGATAATATTAGCTAAAATAAGGTTAGGTAGTTACAATGGTCATGGCAGAATATTCATAAAAATGTTAGTAATAATAGTGATAATAATAATAATAATAATAATAATAATAATAATCAGAATAATAATAACAATAATAATAATAATAATAATAATGATAGTAATAATAATAATGATGATGATGATAATAAGGCTAAAATAATAACTATACCAAAATAGTTTATACTTAAGTGCTAGGAAGGTTAGGGTACAACCTAAGTGAAGGTGGAAGCTAGGTGGTGGTGGCGGCGCAATAGGGTGGCAATGCAGGTGGTGGTGGTTGTGGTGGCCATAAGTGGTGAAGGAGAGAGGAGGAAGGAAAAAGGAAAGGTAGGGAAAGTTAGAGGAGGGTCTAGTGGGTTGAGTGGGTGGAAGGGGAGGTGGCGATTGTGGTGGAAGGGGTGACACATGATGGTGAGAAGGGCGACAATGAGATGCAAAGGGTAGCTCAAGCTGCCAACTTTGCAATATCGAGGTGGGTTGTGTAGGGGAATTCAGGGGTGGCGAATGGCTTGGTTTGGTGGAGGGTGATGTAGGGAAGGGATTGGGTGGTGTTTCAAGCAGTGGTGTTGTATGGCGGCGGCTGGGGTAGTGTTTGAAGTGGCGATGGCGAAAATGGTTGAATTTTTTGGGTAGAGAAAAGGAGGGAAAATGGGGGATGGTATAAGGTATTTATAAGCTGAGGGAGGGAGAAGAGGACAAAGGGGGAAGAGGACAAGGGTGGCAAGAGCTCGCCGGCCAGTGATGGCAGGCTTGTACAAGCTTGCGAAGTTGTAGGGTGTAGGTGGTTGGTGGGGGAAAATGGAAGGAAAAATGCACTTAAGGGAGGCAGTGTAGGGCAGGTTTGGCTCAAATTGGAAAGGAAAGGGATAAGAGAGAGGGGAGCATACAGGGGCGGTACAGTGGTAGGGTAGGAAGATCAATAGGTCTGTAGGCACGACCTACAGTGTGAAGGAAGGAGGGGGAGGAGGAAGAAGAAGGGGTTGGGCCAGCCTATCGGGGGAAAAGAAAAGAAATAAAAGAGTGGGAGAAATAGGTGGGAGAGGGAGAGAGAAAAAATAAGGGTAGGCGAGCTAGGCTTTGTGTGAGGGAGACAACAGAGGAGGGGGAGGTTGGGCCGCACAAGCGAGGCCCAACTAGGGGGAGAAGAGGAGAAAAGGAATAACAAGAAAGGAGAAAAAGAAAGAAAGCAAAAGGAAAAAGGAAGGAAAAGGGGGGAAAATGAAAAAGAAAAAGGAAAACAAGGTATTTGGGGTATTTAGGGTATTTTTGGATATTTAAAAATAATAAGAATTAGTAAAATAATAATTAAATTCCTTATTATATTAATTTAAAAAATTTTAGGTAAATCTTCCTAAATTCTATTTTAATTAATAAATTACTCTAATATTCCGTAATTAAATTCTTTATTATTTTCCTCTCTTTTTTTAACTTAATTACTCCCATTATTTTATTAAAATATTTTATTTTATTAATCTCACCAATAAATTCCTATTTTATCATAATTTTCTAAATTAGGGTTTTGGGATATTACATATATGTTGCCCTAGGGATTGTATATGTGTACCAATCCACCATCTATAATAGTGGCTAGGTGCGTGCTACCCTAGAGATTAGATATGTTCACCGTTCCACCGGTTATAATAGTGGCCAGGTGCATTTTGTCTTGAAGTTGTATATCTTGTACCCATTCTACCAATTATAATAGTGGGGTTCCTGAACCAACATGGATATATTTCGAGAAATGATTATGATTAATATCTAATAACGGCTTAAGTCCAGATAATGTTGAATTTACCACTAGGATCTATGGTTGTAATATGATAGCAACCATTGGTGCCTCCTTTTGAATTGAGTGGTGGTATATATTGATTGAGTGTGATGTTGGACACTTAATTATATTACAAAGAGCTTCACTTGGATGCTCTCTTGGTAAATGTTCTAGAGCCTAAGTGAATGAACCTTGTGATATATGATCTTGAGGTAGGTCACTTTCCATGTATATGAGTAATCTACTATTCTTATGTTTGGATTGATGTGTTGCATGCGAGCCTACCTTTTAGTTCTATATAAAGGGTTACTCAGTACCTTAGTATTGAAGGATTCCATTTGAGGGTGTTATCTATTCAATGGGTAGTGTGTAACCCCCCAAAATTTCGAAAACTATATTTTAATAAATAACTATTATTTGAAATAAATTAGCTTTTAAAATTACTTAGTGTAATTATCTTATGGATTTTTGAGTATGTAAATGCGGATAGGAGTTTATAATAAATTAAAAATAACTATTTTGTTATTTTATCATATTGTTTTTATTTAAATAATTTTTCAAACTAATATTTTACTAATATCATCCTTTTTGAGCCAATATATTTAATTATATTGAATTAAATTATTAAATTAAATAATTTATCAAAATATTATATTTTATTATTTTCTAAATTAAATTAAATTGTTTTTCCTATTTTCTATTTTTCCTTCTTTTTATTTTTTTTCCTTCTTCTTTTCTCCTTTTCCTCCTTCCTTTCTTTTTCTTTTTTTTTCCTTCTTCTTTCCTGGCTCGGGCTGCCAGGTTTGTGCCCTCCTTGCGCCTGGGCCAGCGGCCCATTCCTCCCCTCGCCCCAGCCACGCACAGCCCGACCCCCTCTCCTTTTTTTTCCCTCTTCCCCTCACCCTGGACCGGCCTAGATTTTTCTTTTCCCTGCGCCGGACCGGTTCGGTCTCCCTCCCTCTCCCTTCTTTCTTTCTTTCTTCTCCACCCTCCTCGACACAGCAGCCCGATCAGTCCCCTTCGCCATGACTGCCACCAGCTGCTGCCTCCCGCTGCCACTTTCTGCAACCACTGCCACCTTCTGCCACCATTTGTCTCTCCCTCCCTCTCTCTCTCCCCTTCATTTTCACCAAATTAGAACTGGGCAGCCATGCACCCCGTCCCGCATGGCTCCCCTTACCCTGTTCGCCAACCTCCCCCTGCCACCCTACGACAACCTGCCACCCTAAACACTACCGTCGATCAACCCCTGCCTCCTCTCTTTCTCCCTCTTCTTTTTCTTCTCCCCTTCGTCCATTTTCTGCCCATCATTTCGAGCTCCCTTACTCCCCGATCCTCCCTTCTCTCTCATTTTCTTCCTCTCCCGTTTTCGCCTGTTTTTGCTCCATCGCCACCCTCCGCCTCGTACACCGCCAAACTAGACCCCCAGAGCTGCCTTCTGCCACCGTATGCTACCTCCCTGCACCGCCCCAACACCACCCTAGCCACCCCACAACTCCCTCTTCCTCCCCTCTTCCTTTTCTCCCGGTTTTTCACCCTTCTCGATAGCCCACCTGTAACGCCGCCGATCACCGCCTTCCGGCCGCCTCTTCCGCCACCCAAGCCACCATTCAAGACCCTGCAACCCCCTCTACAACCGCCATCCATTAGTTAGCCGAAAACAACCCTTGAACCCCTCCATTTTTCCCTCTCCTTTTCCTTCCTTCACAGCCTTTTCCCTCGACCCTTCTCGGCAGCCGACCTTCGCCGCCTCTCCGCCGCCGTCTCCGCCGCCTTGAGCTGCCTCGAAACCACCCTTAGCCTCCACCTACACCCCCTCTACACTTCTGCACCATTCCCCTGCCTTAGAACCTCCCCTAACCACCTTCTTTTCTAGCCTAAAGACCCTAACCCGAAGATGGTTTATTTTTCTCCCTTCACCCCCTTCGAACCCTTTTCTCCCCATAATTTTGCATGAGACTCACGCTGTTCATGCAGCGTGAGCTCCCCTTCATTTTAAAAATTGTTTGGATAATTTTTGAGGTATAATGGTATTTTATGTTAAGTGTTTTATTAATTAAAATTATAAAGTTTTATACTTGGATTCTTATTTCTAACATAAATATGATGGATATTATTTTTTTAGGTGTTGAGTTGCTAATTATGCTTGGTAAGATTTGATATTTTGCGGGATTAAGGTAACCGTTAAATCCTCCCTTAAATATATGGAAAAACGCATGCTAGCACATTTAGGGTTTAGTATGATTTTATGCATGTTTTGTATGCTTAGCATGATATGTTTATGGTTTCTTATATTGTTTGTTAAAAAGAAAAAGCATGATAACTTTTGTGCCATATGTAGGTATGTTAAATAAAGAAGAAGTTGGAATATGGATAGAAATGTTAAATACTTGTTTATGATGTACCATGTTGTTAATGCATGAATGATGTTATTGTTTAAGGGTATTTCAGTAATTATGCTTATGAGGTATATAAATCAATGTGTGTAGTTGCTAATGAGTATTATGTTAAAAAATGACAAGTTGTGGACTTAGATGATAAAAATGAAGTATTAATATCATTATTTTATGTAGTGTTAGCAAATTCATAAAAATGGTGAATAAAGGGGTTGAGTGGAAATTTTATAAGTGGAAAGGGTATTTCGGTAATTTTTGAGATAAAAGAATAATATGGAAATGTTATGATTAAATGGTCAAATGATAATTTACAAGTAAAGGATAAAATTGTAAGTTGTGAGAAAGAAGGGTAAAATGGTAATTTTGGAAGTAGGGGTAAAATAGTAATTTTGGATGAAGGAGGGCATTATGGTAATTTTGGAGATAGAGGGGTAAAATCATAATTTCATAAGTAAAGGGTGATATGGTAAATTTTATAAGTGAATGGTGAAGTGGGAATTATAAGTAAAGGGGTAATATGGTAAATTGGAAAAGAAGGGCAAAATGGTAATTATGTAAGGAAAGATAAAGATGGTAATCTTGGATGTAAAAGGGTAAAATAGTAATTTGTAAAGTAAAAGATGTATGGTGGTAATTTTCATAAATAAAAGGATATTATGGTAAAATTGGATGTAAGGGGTAAAATGGTAATTTTGTAAATGAAAGGATATTATGGTAAACTTGGGAGTAAGGGGTAACTTGGTAATTATGATAATGACAAAAGATAATTTAGCAATTAAATTATGATTGTAGAAGGGCAATTGGGTAAGTATGATACTATAGAAGGGTAATTTGGTAAATTAACCAATTAAAGGGCATTATGGTAATTTTAATAATGGAGAAGGGTAATATAGTAATTTTGATTATGAAAAAGGGTAAATTAATATTGGTAATTACGAAGAAGAGTAATTTGGGATTTGTGATAATCAAAAAGGGTAAATGGCAATTAAAAAGATTGAGAGGGGTAAAATGGTAATTACGATAAAGGAGAGGGGCAATTTGGTAATTTGTTCAACTAAAGGGGCAATTTGGTAATTTAGCCGATAAAAGGGTAAAGTGATAATCGTTTAACCAACTAAAGGGGTAAAATAGTAATCATGATAATGAAGGAGGGTAATTTAGTAATTTATCCAACTCAAGGGCAGTTTGTAATTATAATAAAGGAGAAGGGTGATTTGGTAATATAACCAACCAAAAGGGAAATATGATAAGTGTAGTAATTATGAGGGGTGAATGGTGATTTAAAAAAGGTGTAGGAGACAATTTGGTAATCTAAATTGGACAAAGGGTAATTTGGTAATTATGCAACCTTAAGGGTAATGTGGTAATTTATCAAGTAAGGAACAGATACTTAACAATTATATAAGTAAAGGGCAAATGAGTAGTTTATACCTAACACGTCCTTGAGATTGTGGGACATTAATATGATTAAATAATGTTGATTAGCCAAGTAAGAGTATCTAATGATTAGTATGGCCTTGATGGTTTCTCCTGTGATATTCTGGATAATCCTCTGAATAAGAAACGATTAATGATATCGAAACGATTGAAACTGAATAAGTATCGGATTATCGTGCTTCATGTGATCACCTTAATTAAGACACTATTACTTAAAGTGAAAGACCTCGAGATCGGGAATGGTGACTCCTTAGGGGTCGCTACCCTAAGGACGTGGTTTAGTCCACGATTATTCTGGTATTTGCAGGTGTGACTTTGTGCCCCAGCCAGGCCCTATATCTTACTCTTCCTAGCTCTACGGACCTAGTTAGGGGGTATGCATACTTATGGATTAGGTGTCCTTGTCGGTAGGGTACTGAGTTAGCTTTATGCACCAGTACGACCAGGGTACCTTTGCGTCCTTGGGTTCATGGTTGAAGGGTACCGAGTAGCTGATATGCACTGGTACGACCGGTGTACCTTTGTGTCCCGGGTTATCGATCTCCCATTCGAGGCAAATAAATATGATTGATGTGCTGATTAAATAAAGGAAAGATACTATTATTGAAAGTGGAATATTAATGAGCCGGGCCCAGATGATTATGATATTGAGTACCGGTCCACCGGTTATAATAGTGGTCCAGGAGCGTGTTGCCCTGGTATGTGATATTGAGTACCGGTCTACTGGATATAATAGTGGTCCAGGAGCGTGTTGCCCTGGTATGTGATATTGCGTACCGGTCCACCGGTTATAATAGTGGTCCAGGAGCGTGTTGCCCTGGTGTGTGATTATGAGTACCGGTCCACCGGTTATAATAGTGGCCAGGAGCGTTGTGCCCTGGATGATTTTATATGTATTCCGGTCCACCGGCAATAATAGTGGGGGTCCCGTGCTCAATAAAATCAGTTATGTATGTGAATAAGGTTATGGAAAAATACTAATTACTTATAGTGGAACACCATGTGAGTCGGGGCCAGACCGGTCCACCGGTAAATAATAGTGGTCAGGTGTGTTCTGCCCTGTGTGTTTATCTTCCGGTCCACCGGCAATAATAGTGGTCAGAGGCGTTTTGCCCTGTGTGTTGACTTCCGTCCACCGGCTATAATAGTGGGGTTCTCGTACTCACATGGATGTAAAATATGATATTGATGGATTAATGACGGAATAATGGCTTAAGGCCCAAAGTATCAATCGTAAATTATAACTTGTGTTACATGTTATTGTTATGTATGCACCTCTCATTATTTATGTGCGTGAATTGCATTATGTGCCGTATGCAGGCATGTCTTTAAGTGTGGTATTAAAGGGTTACTCAGTACCGTAGTACTGAAGGGATTCCCTTTATGGGGCCCCTGCCTATTCAATGGGCAGTGCCCTTGTAGGTATTTTCAGGTGCTACTCAAGTGGGTTACGGGAAGGAGAGTAAGGAATTTTCCGGTACCGTTAGCTTTTTTCTCTTTCTCATTTAAATTCTTGGTTTTAAATATTAACATTGTTAAAGTAACCACCGTTGGTGGATTTTATTCTTGTGAACGATTTGATGCGCTACTCTGATTTGTGTGTGTTGAATTTCTTTCAAGATGTATTTC
The DNA here is from genome assembly GCA_030549775.1 of Tamarix chinensis. NCBI lineage: Eukaryota > Viridiplantae > Streptophyta > Magnoliopsida > Caryophyllales > Tamaricaceae > Tamarix > Tamarix chinensis. The sequence goes on along the minus strand of CM060177.1, from coordinate 53,894,695 downwards.
ATTTTCTTAGCCTTAGCACTTGGTACTGGAACGGTATGAGTGAACTGGTCTGGTACTAAGTGTGGCGGTAATACTCCCAAAGTTCACGTTTTATTTATCTGCTTCCGCAATTATCTTTTAATAAAACAAAATTTTTCGTAGTGAATTTTGGGGGTGTTACATAGTGTCATTTACAGGTTAGCCCATAGGTGCTATTCAAGCTTTTCTTTCGGGTTAAGAGTGTAGGACTATTTGAAAAGCTTTTAGGGTTTTCCTTTAAACTTTTATATTCCTTTGTTTAATGATATTTCTTCTGTAACAATTAATAGTGGATTTTATTATTGTAATGTATTTAACATGCTACTCTAATTTAGTTTGGTGTAAAATTGGTTCTTTTCTTTGTAAGCCTTAGTACTTGATATTGGAATGGTAGAAGAAAACCAGTCTGGTACTAAGTATGGTAGTAGCATCCCTGAAATTTACCGTATTTACTTCCGCTCAAATCTTAATAAAATAAAAAATTTTAGTAGTAAATTTTGGGGGTGTTATAAGTATACCCTTCATGGTATAATATATTGTATGATTTTGACCTAGGTTGTCGGCTTTAAGCTTCCTTTCATGAGTAATTGTCAACATGATTTAATATTAATTAGAATTGGTTTCTTAGAGTTTCCTTAGGATTTTGTTATCTTTTCTTTATTCAAGATCAAATCCCATTATCAACATGATGAACTATAATGTGATAACTTGTTTTGTGTGAAGCATGCTTGTTTGAGATAATTAGGTCTTACTCAATATGTTAGTACTTATATAATACCATCTTATTTTTTGCAAGTTTCTTATGATTTGTTCATATAGGGTTGAAAGTGTTGAGTTCTTGGTTGGCTCATTAAGCACTGCTGTTTAGATCCTTGAGATCCTATATTTTGTAAGTCTTATATTAGAATCAGGTTAATTGACAAATACACCCAACTCTTGGAATATGAATTTACTTTTTAGTTTTACACCATATATAAGTTAGGTATTGGTTTTACCTCTCCTATATTGGATGTCACGGTAGAACCATGTATTTTATATTTATCTTCTAAAAATCTCTTATAAAAAATTTTTAGTTATAAAAATGGGAGTGTCGCATTACTATTTGTTGCTATTCATTTATTAAGTCCTATATTAGCTTGACGAAAGAAAATGGGGACACCATATTGTCATAGGCAACTTCATTGTCTTTTGTTTTAATGGTGGGCTTGTTATGGACCTTTTCTTTTGATAGAATTCTTATCTTGTTTCTTAGTGTTTTCTGCCTTACAAGGAATAATCTTTGATACTGGATCTTTAGAATCTTGAGAATCAAGAAAAGCCATATATGATGCCTTATAGTTGTTGATGGAAACCGTTTAGGGTTTCGCAAAGGATCGAAGATTTAATCGAGCGCAACGTTCGATTTTCGCCGGCACAGCCTAAGGAAAACTTTCCAAAGGAAGAACCAAGTTCCAGAAGCACAATTGATTCAATGGCAACTGAAATTAGAAGGTGAATGATCAAGATTGATCAAGATGAGAACGAGACAGAACCAGAGAAGAAGCGAAAGAGAGAATCGCCAAGAGAGAGAAGAAGTCGAGAGAGATCGAGAAAATATCGACTGAAGTTTATTTCTGTCAAACGTATCTGTATTACATAGTATCCAACCTATTTATATGTACACAGAAACCGTATATGATACAACAATACATACGAACGACACAGCCTGTTATGGACGGGCGATACAAATCTGTTTGGGCCAAAAATAAGGTGTCGAACAACCCAAAACCAAACAACACCAAAAACGTGGAGTGTCGACCAACCCCAAATACAACCATCATAAAAATGACCCAATAATACAATTAAGCTTAAGGCTTAATTTCCCATCAGCTAAAACAACTATAGCTAATCATGGTCATTAAGGATTGATTAATCCACAATCCAGCTAGTCCAATTTTAAGGACCGGGCGGCGGATTATACAACCGTCCTAATTCCCATTAGCCCATTCTGACCGGCGAATGCATCATATGGGATTACAAAATATTTAATAAAAATTTACATAATCTGTACACTCCAAACATATTCTGAACTGCCCAGCAAATATGTCCAAGTCCACAGAATCCATATGCTGCAATATTCTCCTATTAATTCAACAAATAAGACAAACAATTGTAAGCAATTAATTCACAACAAATTTCAAAATTACGTAAATATAAATTCATAGGATTCACATCAGTTGTCATCATTAGTTATGTCAACATTTGTCTTTTTTTTCCCCCATCACTTGTATTTTTTTTCATGCTCTTTTTGTTTCTATGATCTTATGATTCTTAATCTTACACCTCTACAAATAAATATTAGATGCATTGATAGAAATAAGTATTTTTTACGGCTAAGCGTCCTTGTCCTAATGCTATAGCACATAAGGTATAGTATAAAAGGCAAGATGAAAGTCATTTATAGAAGAATAATTTAAAATGCATGATATCGTTTATAATTACACATCATAAAGACACATATGTTATTGTTTATTAATACACATTATGTTTTTCTTTTTCCTAGTATTTTTCTATTTGTGAGTATATATACTGTATAACACATCTTATAACCATATATGGTAGCAAGTATTTTTGAGAAATTTCTTCCAAATTTGTTAGAGCAATCAAATGCACATGTTTCATTAGGAGACATGAATGTTATTGTATGTAAATACACATTATGTATTCTTTTGATAATAAAATTTCACTTTCTAGTACATATGCTACAAAACACATCTTATAAGCATAAACATAGATATAAGATAAGTAATTTTTAACAAAGTTGTTAGAAAACACACATGCACATGTTATAGAAAAAAAGATGGGCATGTTATTGTATATAAATATGCATTATCTTTTCTTTTAAGGAGAATATACGTTTGTTCTTTATTTACAAAATTGGTAGAGCATTGAAATATCTTAAATTTGTTTATCTAGAAATACTTCCTTCTCTATAATTATTAATATTTACACTTTTATCTAATACAAATAAGTATTACTTCTCACTAAATAGGTTAATGATCTTCTCCTTATTATAACATCAACAATATATTTTAAGAATTAGTGTTGTTTTCGATGCATTATTTTTTTTAACTAGAAATACTCTATTGTATTCGAATATAACATGAGACACATCTAATAGTCCAAATTTACATTTATTATGCAATAAAAATATACATTCCTTATGTTTCAACAAATATAAAGGAGTATTTTTTAAAACAAAATTAAAATGTAAATAAAAAATAAAAAAATAAAAATTGTTATTACAATGTTTAATATATAATTTATTTAAAATCAATTTTTATATAATTATTTTAATAAGTAAATATTAATAGAAGAAATTGTATGTATATATTTTAATATTTAAAATATCATATTTATATAGACATAGTATTATTTTTATAAAAACTTTATCAAATAAAAAATACTCAAGTGATTGATCATTTATTGTAAATCATAAAAAGTTTTATCCTAATTAAAATAAATACTAAATATTGTTCGTTAATTGATTATTATCTCACAAAATAAAATATACTTCTTCGATAAGAGGGTAAATGAAAACAGAGAGATAAATGAAACCCTATTCGTCAGCCAGAAACTCTGGAAGCCCTGAGCCCGAGTTCCGGACTTCTCCAGAACGCATATGAATTGATAAATCCCATTCGTATCGTGCGGTTATATGAACATCAGGTTCGATCCGCAGAGGAGTAAATTGACAGCATGCAGGTTTCTTCACATGGGTAAGCAATTCTTAAACCCTATCACCGATGAAATCGTTTTCAAAGCACTCTGCTCAAATTTACGGCAAAGAAGATGGAAAGTCTTAAATCAGTTCTCCTCGCAACTCACTAATTTAATATTCACTCGTGTTATTAAAGAGTTTAAGCATTCTCCACGACTAGTTTCGGAGTTCTTCAATTGGGTCAGTGAGCAAAATAACTTAGGACCGTCGGTTGAAGTCTGTTGTAATTATGTTCATGTGTTGGTCGGGGCAAGGAAGATTGATGATGCCTTGCTGGTCCTAAGAAATTCGATGCAGCAAAATGGGTTTTCCGCTATTGATTTGTTTGATGCACTGACTGATTCTTATGATGAAAATTTCTCTAGCCCGGTTGTTTTTGATGTGCTGGTGCGGAGTTGTATTGAAATTGGTGCGTTTGAGGCCGCTTATGAAGTGATGAAGGGGATGAGGGTGGAGGGCTTTTGTGCTTCAGCCCATGCTTGGATTAATATTCTGAACCATTTGGTAAAGCAAAATGAATTGAACAAGTTTTGGTTGGTGTACAAGGAAATGATTTCATCTGGTTATTCTGAGAATGTAAATACCTTTAATTTGATTATCTCTGCTTTATGTAGGGATTGTAGAATATTAGAAGCAATTTCTGTGATTTATAGGATGTTAAAGATGGGATTTTTTCCGGATGTTGTTAGTTTCAATCTGCTTATTGATGGTGCTTGCAAGATGAGTATTATTGATATTGCCCTTTGTCTCTTGAGGAAGATGGTGTTTATATCTATGGATAGTGTTAGACCAAATATAGTCAGTTATAATTGTCTGATTGGTGGATTCTGCAAGTTGGGCTGTGTGGAATTTGCCAAGGATGTTTTGTTGTATGAAATGATGAACATGAACATTGAGCCTAATGTGAGAACTTATGCAATTTTGATTGATGGACTCTGTAGGTTTGGGAGATTGGAGAAGGGGCTTCAGTTGTGTGATGAAATGGTAAAGAGGGGTTTGATGCCCAATACTGTTATATACAATATAATCATTTATTGGTTGTACATGGACGGAGATATTGAGGAAGCTTCTTTGCTCTTATCTGAAATGGTCCAGAAGCACATTGATCCTGATCTCATTACATATTCAATACTAATAAAGGGCCTTTGTAGGAATGGGTATATAAACGAAGCTGTAAAGTACCATAACCAAATTTCAGAGAAGGATATGGCAAAAGATAATTTTACACACAATATACTCATCAACTATCTGCTACAGATGAATGATATAGCTGGAGTGAAGCAAGTTCTTGCTACTATGTTTGTCCGTGGCCTTGTTCTTGATATTGTGACATACGGAACTTTGATTGACGGTTATTTTAAGGATAGGAATATTGAAACTGCATTTCAAGTATATGATGAAATGATTAAGATGGAAGAAATGCCCAACCAAGTTGTATGCAATTCTGTGACAAATGGTTTGTGCAGAGCAGTATCAGCTGATGCAGGAAGGATGATGGTGGAGACAGTAAAGAAGAGAGGTTCATTTGATTCCATAACCTACAATACTTTGTTGAATGGGTATTTGATCTGTGGCCGAGTTGATGAGGCATTGGCAGTGTTCTTAGAGATGGCGAAGGCTGGTAATAACTTGATAAATCGAGTTACCTACAATACAATGATGAACTTCCTGTGCAAAATGGGGTTCATTGAAGAAGCAAAGGAACTTCTGAAGATGATGGCTAGTCAAGGAATCACTCCTGATTTTATAACTTACAGAACTCTAGTTACCCATGCCAGTAGGCATTGTGGTGCAGACAGAGTGGTTGCATTGCACGATGATTTGGTTCTCCAAGGAGCCATCCCAGATGTTCACACATATCAGTCCATCATTCACCCTCTTGTTGAAGAAAAAAGTTGTTTAGGATTCCAAGAGTATACTGATTTTCAAATCTAATGAATAGTGAAGAAATTTCTTTTGTAGCTTGTCATTCAATTGTTCATCCCCTTGCCTCTTTCTATACCATCAGAAGTGCGAATTTCCTTCTTGTAATTCTCTTATAGGCACTTTGATTACTAGTCTGGCATCTATGGACGATGTTCAAGATCTGCAATGTGAACCACCTTATTTTCATCTTAGATGAACGACTGCAATTTGCAAGGCCCATATATACGGGTAGCCTTGCTCCATGAGATTCGGAAAACCACTATCGCATGGCCGCATATTCCTTTCTGACAAGGGCCAAAGATCCTCTCTTTTGCGTGATGAGGCCCGTGTTTATTCCAAAATGTAACGGGAGCCACATGACTTGAGCACCAATTGAACCGCGAAATTTAGACGAAAGCTATGATGTTGATGGCGATAAAACGAATCAAAATCGTATTTATGTTTCATAGTTTCTCATATCAAATATCTATGTAGTCTCCACCCGCAATCTCCAACGGTCAAATTTCCCTTATCAACAATGAAAACCTCATCCATACCTTCCTGTCTTCTCCACCGCTCATTCGTTCCTACCTCTCCACTCAAAACTTGAGGAGCCAAATATTTCATTTTGAGGATAAGATATGAAAAAGGTAAAAATAAGCAAAACATCTTGGCACCCACATAACTCATTTCCTTTCTTGTTTCTCTTCTTCCCTCTCTCTTTTCTTCGTCCTGTAACAGTGAAGAAAACGGAGCTTACTACTCTGAAAACTCCATTGAAATTTAAATGGCTGCTTCCTCTCTCACCATGTGGGTCTCTTCAAAACTCGCTCTTTCTGACCCCTCATCAATCTCTTTCCGCTCCTCTGTTAGCCCACTCCAGCTACCATCCCAGAATGTAAGCAACTCAACATCAATTACCAAGCAGCCATGTTCATGCCCAATCCAGTGCGGGCTTCGTGAGCTGCGGGAAAGAATTGGGTCAGTAAAAAACACCCAAAAGATCACCGAGGCTATGAAGCTGGTGGCTGCCGCCAAGGTACGTAGGGCTCAAGAAGCTGTGGTCAATGGCAGGCCATTTTCCGAGACTCTTGTTGAGGTTCTGTACAACATCAATGAGCAGCTCCAAACCGAAGACGTCGATACTCCTCTAACCAAAGTTAGGCCTGTTAAAAAAGTGGCTTTGGTGGTTGTGACCGGAGATCGTGGTCTTTGTGGTGGTTTCAATAACTCAATCCTTAAGAAAGCTGAACAAAGGATTTCTGAATTGAGGAGTCTTGGGTTAGATTACACTATAGTTAGTGTTGGCAAAAAGGGTAACTCATATTTCATTCGTCGGCCTGCAATTCCTGTTGACAAGTTTATGGAAGGTAGCAACCTTCCAACCGCTAAAGAAGCTCAAGCAATTGCAGATGATGTATTCTCACTGTTCGTCAGTGAAGAGGTGGACAAAGTGGAGCTCCTTTACACCAAGTTCGTCTCACTGGTGAAGTCCGATCCAGTGATCCACACTCTTCTACCATTATCTCCCAAGGGAGAAGTGTGTGACATCAATGGAAACTGTGTTGATGCAGCAGAGGATGAGTTATTTAGGTTGACTACCAAAGAAGGGAAACTAACTGTGGAGAGAGATATAGTGAGATCAGAGACCATAGATTTCTCGCCAATCTTACAATTCGAGCAAGACCCAGTTCAAATCCTTGATGCTCTATTGCCTTTATACCTCAACAGTCAGATCTTAAGGGCGTTGCAGGATTCTTTAGCCAGTGAGCTTGCTGCTAGAATGACTGCAATGAGTAATGCTACAGATAACGCTGTTGAATTGAAGAAGAACCTTTCCACAGTTTACAATAGACAGAGGCAGGCTAAGATTACTGGAGAAATTTTGGAGATTGTTGCTGGTGCTGATGCTTTGGTTTAAGTGATTTTATGCTTCTTCTTTTTTCCATTCATCCTTTTGGCTTTCCTCCCCGTCCGTCCGGACGGCACCTCCTTCCGGTTATGCTATTCATTGGCATTACTAATATTATTAATATTATGAATTTATCATGTATATGTATTATGTATTTTCATACTGTGAAACAGAGATTTGCAGACTAGTCATTTTCGCTTCGTAACTGTCTACTGAGCAGAAATATTGTGGGCAATAGAATCGAGTTGCCTGCATCTCTGAATAGAATGGCGCTACTTCTACGTATAACTTTAACATCTCTGCTCTACTTCAGTCGACGCTCTACAAACTCCACAGCTATTTCATACGATGCAATATTAATTCTTTCTTTAATATCTATAGGACTATAACTATTGCTACATCATGACATTCTGGGCGTATGTGTTGAAAGGGCCCAAGTAGTATACAATAACATCCACAAGAATCAACACCAAGACAATCAACTAAATAAGAGAACCCAAATTCACCACAAATAATTTACCAAAGTAATTTACCAATTATGGGCAGCAAGTATAAGCGAATAGTTCAGAAAAATAAACCAATTAGCACACACGATTTATACGTGGAAAACTCATTCGATGTGAAGAGTAAAAACTACGGGACGTTTGAGGAGTCCACCCTATTTTCTTATCTTATTATGATAAATTGAGGGTAAAATGAACCCAAATCAGGTTCACAACAATTCACAACCCACCAACAAGTACATACATAAGAGATTAAGCAAGAAGTGATCAAATGTGAAGAATATCACCACAAATCAGAGGTTCAGTCCTGCTACAATAACAAATAAACTAGATCTCAAAATGACGATCCAACTATTCAAAAGGAGGCCCTATGTATCCCCAACAAGTTAACAAAATTTCAATAAAATCCAACAGTGGAAACTCTGGAAATCGACAACTTTCTGAAAGTTGTCATTGAAAAATCGCAAATAACTCTTCTCTTAAAACCTTTGTCTTCCTCTCTTCTTTTGCTTCTAATTGTGTGTATTATTTTCTGAATTCACACTCTCAATTGCTGCCTTAATTTGTACAGCAAGTATTTATACCAAAGGCTTAATTAAGAAGCACAAATAATAAGCCAAAGTTGGACTTAATCTAAGATTAGTAAAATGCTATCAAATGTCCATTTATTAGGACAAAAAAAATATACATTTTACTAACACATGTGGGCTGGACCTACAACAATCTCCCCCTCGAGCCCAACATGGGGAAGACACAATCACTTCCATGATCACTTGACCTTCATCCCAGCAAGTTACCACAAACTTCAAGCTTGCTTCCAGGGACTAGCTTTGTCAACATATTTGCACCATTCTTATTGGTGTGGACTTTCTTTAACTTCAAATGCTTCTCCTTGATCAAATTCCGTAACCAATGATATCTAACATCTATATTCTTGGTGCGAGCATGATACATTACATTCTTGCTCAAGTCAATGGCACTCTGACTATCGCAGAATAATACATACTTACCTTGCCTCAAACCCAAATCTCGAAGGAACCTATTAAGCCATAACAACTCTTTACTTGCTTCCACGGCTGTTATATACTCTACTTCAGTTGTGGACAATGCTACACACTTTTGTAACTTGGATTGCCATGAATGGCTCCCCCTAAAAATGTAAACACATAACGTGAGGTAGACTTTCTGTTATCAAGATCACCTGCCATGTCTGCATTAGTGTAGCCTTCAAGTATAGGTTTGCCACCTCCATAACACAAACTCAGTTTGGAGGTGCCCCACAAGTATTTGAAAATCCACTTCATAGCTTCCCAGTGAGCCTTACCAAGATTGAATAAGTATCTACTCACCAAACTAACAGCATGTGAAATATCTGGCCTAGTACACACCATAGCATAAATCAAAGAACCAATAGCAGAAGAGTAAGGAATAGATGACATAATTTCTTTTTCCTTCTCTATTGTGGGACAATCTCTTTTACTTAGCTTGAAATGAGTAGCTAGTAGTATATTAACAGGCTTTTCATCTTTTATATTGAACCTTTCAAGAACCCGTTCAATATACTTCTCTTGTGATAGCCACAATTTTCCAACTTTCCTGTCACGAGCAATCTCCATGCCTAAGATTTGCTTTTCTGGACCCAAGTCTTTCATATCAAATGACTTGGACAAGTCTTTCTTCAAATTTTGAATCATATTTGCATCTTGTCTAACTATCAGCATATCATCTTCTTTTCTGGATCGTATACTACATCTCTACTTCTCACTACCTTCTTCTTTTCTGGGTCGTATAATCTAAAACCATAGCAGAAGGATGATGAATTTACCTCCAGGGAAATTTCTAAAATACACACAAGGATCGGCAGAATTTCGTTTATAACCATTATTTGTCATAAACGAATCAAATTTTCGGTACCATTGCCTTGGTGCCTGTCTAAGCACATAAAGACTCTTCTTCAACTTGCAAAAAAGTTTCTCTTTTCCTTTCTCTTCAAATCCTTCAGGCTACTCCATGTAGATTTCTTCATGCAAGTCACCATGTAAGAAATCAGTTTTCACATCAAGTTGCTCCAACTTAAGATCATGACTTGCAAATAAACCTAACACGGTTTAGATATATGTCATTTTGATCACTGAGAGAAGATTTCATCAAAGTCGATGCTCTTTTTCTAGTTGCATCCCTTAACCACCAATCTGGCTTTCCGCTTCACAATCTTCTCACCATCTTTCTTGTTCTTGAAAACCCACCTGTTCTTCAAGAATTTCCTACCCTTGGGAGGCTTCACTAACTCATAAGTATCATTCTTTTTCAAGGAATCCATATCTTCCTTCATAGCATCTAGCTAAAGATTTTTCTCATCAGATGACAGTACTTCCCGATAACTCTCTGGCTCCCCATCTTCTGTGACTAGAATGTACTCTGAGCTTAGATACTTTGTTGAAGGTTTACGCTCTCTAACTGAACTTCAAACCTCTGTATCCTCCACTTGAGGGGTAGGTTGCTCCCCTTGCGCATGAACCTCTTCATCATAAATTTATTCCTCATGAAGCTCTTCTTCATTAGATGAAGACTTACTGTGATCTAAATGATCACCATCATCATGAACTGGTACATTAACACCATCAGGTTGTACCTCACCAATATCATCAGGTATCACATCAACATAATCATTTGTTAGCTGCTCCACAGAAGTAGTAGAAAAGAAACAACAGTAGTATCAAATAATAATTCTGAGGTAGAAGAGTACCTTATATTAAGAAGCTATGTATCCATCACGTGCTCAAAGAATACTACATCTCTACTTCTCACTACCTTCATTACCATAGCCAACAAACACGGAGGGATGAGTTTTGGAATCAAGTTTTGACCTCTGTTCTTTCGGCACATGCATATATGCCTTACACCCAAAAACTCTCAAATCTGAGTAAGTGGGATTGCATCCCTTCCATTCTCTTTCAGGAATGTCAAGGGCAAGATGAATTGATGGGGCTCTATTGATCAAGTAAACTGCACACTGGACTGCTTCACCCTAGAATGTCTTAAGACGAATTGACATTCTAAGCATACATCTCACTTTTTCCATAATGAATCTGTTCATTCTCTCTACAACTCTATTATGTTGTTGTGTGACAAACTCTATCTTCTCATGTCTAATGCAATGTTGTGAACAATAATGCTTGAATTTGTTTGAAGTATATTCACCATCATTATCTTATTGAAGACGCTTTACCTTTCTTTCCGTCTCCCTTTCTACCATGGCATGAAATTTATGAAAAATCTTGAAAACTTAACTCTTTGTCTTTATCATGTAGACCTAAGTTTTTTGAGTAGCATCATCAATAAAGGTAACAAAATATTTATTATCACCAAGATACTCCACCTCAATAGGATCGCAGACATCGAAGTGTACTAGCTCCAACTTATCTTGCTTTCTAGTGGACTTCCTAGAAAAGGAAGCTCTATGTTATTTTCCTGCCAAACAATGATCACAAGGGTCAAGAGAAATAGTTTTATCAACAAGAATAAGAGCTTTACATGCTAACAATTTCAACCATTTATCACTCATATGTCCTAGCCTTCAATGCCACAAATTAGGAGAGTTCTTTTCTTCCACTGCATTCAGCTCACCAGAACACAAACTTAAGTATGTCTTGTATAAAGAACAACATAACTTGCCTTGAGCAATTGTCATAAAACCCTTAGATAATTTCCACTTGCCATCACCAAAGGTATGTTGAAAACCCTCTTCATCAAGGACATTTGGAGATAAAGTTAAGGCATAGATTAGGAATATGGCGTACAATTTTCAATGTAATCATGCACGTACTCGTTTTCACACGAACATCACCTAACCCAACAATGCTTGCTGAGCTCTGTTTTCCCATCTTAACACTACCAAAATCACCAGCTTGGTAGTTTATGAAGTACTCCCTTTTGAGAATACAATGGTATAAAGCTCCTATATCTACAATCCACTCTATATCTGAACTCTTAATATGATTACATTCATTAGTGCACAAATCAAAGTGACCTCATCATCCCTTTTAGAAGCTATTGCTGCATCTCCCTCCTTTTGTGAATTTTGCATCTTGCCTTTCTCTCTCTTCCACTTGTAGCAAAAATTTTTCAAGTGGCCAGGTTTATTACAAAAATAAAATGTCCTAGTCTCTTTTTCTCTGGACTTGAACCTTTCTTTTGAGTTTCCATGCCCTTTGGGACCTCGACTCTTCCCTCTTCCTCTGTTCTCAACAACAAGAGCTTGTGAATTATTAACTCCCATCTCCTTACTTCTTATCATTTCATTGAACAGGGTTTCTTTGATCACATCCAATGATAGCAAACCATCTGGAGCAGAGTTACTAATAGTTACAACCAAAGTTTCTCAACTATCTAGCAAAGAACTCAATAAGAACAAAGCCTGCAATTCATCATCAAGAATAATTTTCATGGTAGTCAACTTGTTAATGATGTCCTGGAAGTCACTAAGATGTTTTGACACTGACTTTCCACTCTTTAGTTTCAAATTAACAAGTCTTTTGATTAATGAAGCTTTGTTATGAGTGGTCTTTCTTTCATAAAGACCCTCCAATTTCTTCCACATATCATATGGGTCGGACTCCTGACACACATGGTTAAAAATACTAATATCAACCCATTGTCTAATAGTCCCCAAAGCTTTTCTTTTCATCTTTGGCCAATCTCTATCTTCCATCTTTTCAGGTTTTTCAGGTTTATTAATGGTGCCATCTTCATTTGTGATTGAATCAATTAGGTCAAATAAGTCTTTATAGTATAACAACTCCTCCATCATCAGTCTCCATATGGAATAATTGGTTGATGTCAATTTAACCATTGAACTGATACTACTAGATTCCATAATGACAGTCAAATTAAACCTTCGCTCGGATACCAGTTGAAAGGGCCCGGGTAGTATACAACAACATCCACAAGGATCAACACCAAAACAATCAACTAAATAACAGAATCCAAATTCACTACAAATAATTCACCAAAGTAATCCACCAATTATGGGCAGCAAGCATAAGCGAATAGATCACAGAAATAAACCATTCAACACACACGATTTATACGTGGAAAACCCCTTCAAAAGTTTGAGGAGTCCACCCTATTTCCTTCTCTTATTATGATATATTAAAGGAAAAATGAACCCAAATCAGATTCACAACAATTCACAACCCACCAAAAAGTACATACATAAGAGATTAAGCAAGAAGAGATCAAAGGTGAAGAATATCACCACAAATTAGAGGTTCAGTCCCGCTGTAATAATAGAGAAACTAGATCTCAAAACGACGATCCAACCATTCAAAACGAGGCCCTATGTGTCCCCAACAATCTGAACAAATGTTAGAACAATCCAACAGTGGAAACGCCGTAAATCGACAACTTTCTGAAAGCTATCCTTGAAAAATTACAAATAACTCTTCTCTTAAATCCTTTGTATTCCTATCTTCTTTTACTTTTAATTGTGTGCGTTATTTTCTGAATTCACACCCTCAATTGCTGCCCTAATTTGTACAGCAAATATTTATACTAAAGGTTTAATTAAGAAGCCCAAATAATAAGCCGAAGTTGGACTTAATCTAAGATTAGTAAAATGCTATCAAATGCTTATTCATTAGGACAAAGCAAAATACACATTTTACTAATACACGTGGGTTGGACCCACAATAGTATGTATTCCACGTAACCCTTCTTATCATAAGCTATTTGAATTCCTCCCAGTATAGGTGTGATGTGTGAACTGCAAATTAAAAGGGAAGTATAATAAATACACTTTATATATGAGTACAATGTGATGTACAAATAGTGTTTATGTTTCCATGTACAACATTTAGTTAATAACACACTATATTGTAAAAAAAAAACTAGTAAACCATAATTAAAATATAATATAATTTCTTATTTATTATGATCTTAGATTCAATAAAAAATTATATATATAATCCAAGTTTATAATTGAATTTGTAATACAATATATTAAGATAACTTAATATATTTAAATTACTATAATTTAACTTATTTGTTTAAGAACTTGTGAGTCAGTTCAGTTTAATTTATTTAATAAATGAACCAACTTAATTATGAGTAATTCTACCCGACTCAGCTCATTTACTGCTTTATTTATATACAATAATGTCCATTATTAGATACAACAAATTTAGTACTTAAATTGACTAATTTACACCTTTTTTAACAAGGACCAAATCCTCCTCCTCCTCCTCCTCCCTTTTTTTCCTTTTTCCCCCCTATTTGGGTACTTGTGAATGCCTTTCTTTCCCCCTAATTATCATCCCTCTCTCCTCTCTTTCATACACACACATAAATCAATTTTTCCTTCTCATTATCAAGAGTCCTCTACAAATCAAGAATCAATCAATTCATCAAATTAAACAAATAACTTCACATGCATTTTTCTATTTCTTAATTTGAGACTCAATTTATTTATTTTTTTTAATAAAAAGAATAAAATTTGTATTAATGATAGGAAATATTACAACTAAGTTCATAGAACTTATCCAAACAACTTTCAAGAAACTCCCTACTTATCCTTCCAAAAAAGGACGTAAACCTAGATGAGACAATGTAAATACTTTTCTTAAGAAGATCCAATCATTATGGAAGAAAAGTTTGGTGTTAGGGGCATGTCAATATTCATAGATACACAATGTACTTAAAGTTCTAGCAACTTGAATTTTCCTTCTAGATATTCTTGTATTATGGGCCAAATATTCAAGAAATTGAGGCCAACTATGGATAGGACCCTGAAGACCAACACAAGAAAAGGCATTATGTAACAAGTTCTTCATAAATGGACATTCAAATAAGTGATAAGGAGATGTCTCAACTTCATCACAGAAAGCACAAGAAGGGTTTGTAATGTGGTAAAAATTACTAATGATATCTTTTGTGGAAAGCCTACAGTGAGTAGCAATCAAGAGAACAAATTTATGCTTGGGACTTGCATTATTTCTCCAAATTGATTTCCACTAAGTGATAGGAGAGGCTCTTAGTCGAATTTCATCATAGACCACATTTATCTTGTAAGATGTGGAAGGATCAAGAGAAAGAATAGTAGGTTGTAATACTTTTCCAGTGTTTAAATAAATTGTTCATAGTCTAAGAGGCAGTACATGGCAAGGTAGCTTCCCAAATAGATTTCCATTTAAGATAATAACTATGAACCTATTTGATCCATAAGCTATTTTTGTCTAATGCCATTTGCTAGAGGTGCTTGCCAACCACTGCTATATTCCAAGTTTGAATGTCTAGCAAACCTAGTCCGCCTTCTTGTTGGGGGTAAAGAAACTGTTGACCATGCAATAAGAGCTCTTTTACTAGGACTAGCTTTACTAGTCCACAAGAAAGCCCTACATAATCCAATAATCTAAAGCAAAATTTTCTTAGGCAATATAAAGATTTGGCTCTAAAACATCTAAATTCCATAGATAACAGACCTTAATAATTGCAATCTGCCAGTATATGATAAAAACCATGTAGACTAATGCTGTATTTTGTTATTGATCTTCCTTACTAGATCTAACATTTGATTAGAGCATAGCCTTGCTGAAGAAAGAGGAACTCCAAGATATTTAAATGGCATTGCACCTTTAGGGAAAGAAAGGAAATCAATGATTTTCTGCTTAACAATATCTAAGACACCTCCAAAGTAGACAACACTTTTAGTAGGACTGATATGAAGACCTGAAGTGTTACTGAAGCAATGAAATGTTTCCATAAGTAGAGTAACATACTTCAGGTCTTCTCTATAGAAAAGTAAGAGGTCATCAGCAAAAGAAAGGTTGATAATGTGATGCCTTTTGCTTTTTGGGTGACCTTTAAAGTCCTTATTACTTCAAATTTGAAGGGGAAGCCCGGAAAGATACATAAGAGCAATGAAAAATAAATATGGTGAAAGAGAGTCTTCTTGTCTTAGTCCCTTTTGTGCAGGGAAGGGAGGAAGAAGATCATTATTGATGGAGAGAGTGTAGGAGAGATGTGTTACACATATCATAAGGATTTTCACAAAATGAGGAGGGAACATGAGGCCCAAAAGGACCTGCTCAAGGAAATTCCAATTAATAGAATCATATGCCTTCATTAAATCCACTTTCAGCATGCACGTATGGGAGGAATTCTTCCCTCCATACATCCTAATAAGCTAATGAGCTAGTAAAATATTTTCTCCAATCATTCGACCCTTAACAAAGGTAGATTGTGATAGATTGATGATGTTATGATGTAAAGGCTGAAGCCTAGAAGCCAATACCTTAGATAGAATATTGTATAGAATAAAGAAACAGGCTATTAATCTGAAATCTGTTACCTTACTAGGATTTTCCACTTTAGGAATCAATTCCAATAGTGTAGGAGTGACAAAATAAGGTATTGTCCCCGAGTAAAAAAATATCCTTGACAAAGCAACAAATATCATTGCCTATTATATCCTAAGAAGCCTTGAAAAACCTTGTAGTGAACCCATCTAAACTAGGAGCTTTAGTGTTACCAATGGAAAATAATGCATCTGTAACTTCAGAGAAAGAAATAGGTTGTAGAAGATTATACTGCTGGTCAAGAGAGAGCACTGACCCTTTTTGCAGAATAGGAGTATCCATAGGATATATAGGAATTGGAGTTTCAGTCCCTAGCAAGCTTTTATAGTAATAGGCAAATGTAGTTTTAATAGATTCATGAATTTTTACCCAATGACCATCGAGAAGTTCAATTCTGGAAGCCATTCTTTTATTTCGTCTAGCTTTCATATTTGCAAAAAAAGTTGATTATTCGAGTCACCCAGTTGGAGCCATTTTATGCCCGACTTCTGCTTCAAGAAACTTTCTTCACACTTTGCATAATATTCATACTTTTTTAAACAATCCTATTCTTCTTGGTGGAGAATATCACAAGCAAGATTATCTCTCAGTTTCTCCCAGATATTTTCATGGTGGCTTCTTTGAGCATTAACTTTACTAGTAATAATACCAAACTTTGTATTGTTGAGACATCTGAACCTATACCTTAATTGATACCTAGAATTATTGATATGTGTTGATGGTGAGCTTTGGTGTTGCTGCTGCCAAATCTATGTAACAATGTTGTAGAAATCAGCATCAAAAGTCCACATATCATAAAACTTGAAATTGCTTTTGAGCTGAGGTCTTCTAAGGTTCGTGTTTACCACTGTAGGACAATGGTCAGAAAAGAGAGTAGTTTGGAAATCCACCATGGTGTTAGTAAACTTATCCATCCAATTAACATTGCTAAAGACCTTGTCAAGCTTGCACATGATTCTATGAGTTCCCAATTTCCTATTATTCCAGGTGTATGTATGCCCTATGTAATTTAGGTTTGTTACCAGTATGTTATTTAAATAGGTGTTGAAGTCCTCTACATCACCCACAGAAATACTTGCTCCTTGTAACTTCTCATAATCATGCAATACTACATTCAAAATCTCCAAGAACTATCCAAGCTGAATGAGAAATGGTAATAGTTTCAAGCCACTACCAGAGATCCTTCCTATTATTTCCCTATTTATAAGCATAAATGAAGGAAGCATAGAAATCAATACCTATAGTGTAGTAAGTAACATGAACTTGAATACCTTGTGCATGGGTATGTAAGAGTTACACATGCTACTTCCTTGTGTCCCAATAACACCAAACCCTTCCATTATGGTGGTGAGAGTAGTTGTCTAGAAAATCAAAATGATGACCTAACTTCTTCCTTATTGGAGAAGCTTTAACAGCTTTTATTCTAGTTTCTAAAATACCAATAAGAGAAATATTATTTACAGAAATCCAATTCCTTAATTCTATTTGTTTAAAAGGTTTATTAAGGCCTCTCACATTCCATACACCTAATATAATTAAGTAGAGATTACGGAAGAAGTAGTAATATACTGCTTGCCTTGTTCATCCAATGGTCCATTCTCCTCTTCTTGGGGAGTACATCTTTTGCTATTAGGATTATCTAGGTTGAAAATGTCAAGAAAATTTTTATTTGCATCTTGGTGATATGAATCATGATCAAAGGAGGTCCTTAGAGGTTGCTGCCGAGGTCTCCACACAGGTTTTCTTTAGTGTATAGATGTTGTATTATGATTAGTAAGTTTGGGATTCTTAGGTAACATATGTTGAGGGGCAGCTTCCTCTCTTGGATAGGCACCATGGCATGTGTTATCTCCCACAGCTGTTATTTGTGTTGAGTTATCTTTTTTGGGGCATGACCATGAATTATGACCAAATGCTTCACATGAATTACAAAAAGAAGTTCTCTATTCATATATAACAAACTGTGTGATTGTGCTACCCTTAAGATCTTCAATGTCAATTTGTTCCACATACCTCTTGGTCACATCCACCTCTACCAATGCTCGGGTAAAAGAAATCTGCTCACCAAATCTAGTGATTCTATCTAAATATAGAGGGCTCCCTATAGCACTGGTAATGTGAATAAGAATCCACATCCCAATAGTATAGGGGAAGATTAGGGAGTTTTATCCACAACGGCATAAACTAGAAATGTTCTTTAAGAAATTAGAATTGACGATGCCATGGTTTAAGTATGAATGGCTTGTTTATAAAAGTCTAGTAAGGTGATTTAAGAACCCAACCTCTGTCTTGATATGATTTGAATTAAAACACCACAAACCCCTCATCATGTAACTAGAGTTGTGGTGGTTGAATAATAGGCCATTGGTTACAAATAAAAGATTTCATCTATCCTAAAGTAGGACGAATACCAATCATATACCCTATCAAGGTTCCTATCCAATTTTTCTAATTTTCCTCAACCTTTTCTTTAAGAATAGAAACCTTCCACCAGTCCCCTACAAGAGTAGGTGGGATGTAATTTAGTGCAGTCATGTTTGAAGATGATCTATTCCTAATAACTGTATCCCTCCATGATTTCTATATAGGTATATTAGAGGTATTTTGATTAGAATTATCACCATCGATAACTTCTTGATCCCAATTTGCATTATCAGAATTAGGATTTGGATTTAGGGAAACTGTCAATGGTTGAGGAGATGTTTCTTGATCACCATCCAATACTCGATTAAAGTTATTATTCTCTTTCACCACAACAACATCAGGATTTATAGAGTTTTGATTCGGACTCATCCAATTCTCTTCCTGAATCAAGATTAATGGTGATTCAGCATATGTTAATGGTGAACCCTTTGTAATATTAGCCAAACAGGAGAAAGTAATCTTTCCGGTGGAACTACTCCTTGGCAAGTGACTCTTCCTAGCAGTAGGCACAGTTCTCCTTGTCTTGGCCATAGGAGAAGGAGAGAGGAGGGAGCTTCACCAGGAGCTTATTCTCTACTTGTTTTCCCATTAAGACTCAATTTATTATTTAATCTACTTATTTCACCATTTTACAAACAGCCATAATGCCTTCTTATATATGATATTTTTAAACAAGTATCAAATTTCTCAACCAATTGGCAATGACAGAGGTAACAATAATGAAAATAAGGTGTGTTTTTACTATAACATTGTTGTTTCTAAATTTATATGCTAATAATTGTATTACAAAACGAGTGGAAGATTGCACGGATAGAATAAATATTTGGAACACTAGAAATACTTCCATAACCATATAGGCTTACATCTGGTAGCTTGAAATTTTATTATTTTTTTTTTTTGCAATTATATGAGATGCTAAATTTCTTTGTTATTATATTTTGTTGGTTATGTATGCTACTAATTAGTTGGTAAATATTTGATCACCACTTATTAAATGTAGAAGATATATATTTTTTATTTATGAAAAACAATAGAAGAAAACTAATCAATTAGATTTAATATTAGATACATTAGGTAGTACAAAATATGAAGGGGGGTGTGTGTGTATTTAGTATATATAATAAGGAAAAAAACTATATATATAATATTGAAAATATTTATATGTTTGTATGTTCAATGCTCTCAATTTTCTTATTATTGTTTATATATTTGTTCATAAATGATTTCAAGAATAGCTAAGTCTTTTCCCATCATGATCATATTGTAGAATGGGCTTATTAGATTGATTATGAGCTTAGGATGTTTTTAGTAATAATGAATTAAATAAAATTATGTGGCAACAAAATTTGGTGTGTTGTTATGGACATCCCAAATTAAACCCCAATCATACAAACAAGTAACAAGCATTGAATAGGGGCCAATCTCATAGAGACTATAATTAAACTCTTGGTGTGCCAAACGAATTTTCCTAAACATCGGAACCTTTTAAGCACTCTCAGTTCCAGGTCCTTGAATAAAATTGCTACTTGAATTGTCTTTGTGCTAAGTACTCCTAATCAACAATGGTGTCCTTTAAGCTGGCTATTGCTAGTAGGTGACTAGCCCTAATGGTTGTACATGTGTCCTTTTAGCATCGTAATGGGATACCCTATACCACTCAAAACTCCTATAACTATGCCTACAACAATTATGGAACTAAACCAAATTCCCTTCACATTCCTCCTTGGATAATCACATTTGAAATGCTAGCAGTAGTAGTGGCAGTTCTATCCTTGGCTATGTACACTAGTATATTAACTATTCTGGCTACCCTAGTGTTGACCACCTACATGATGCCAAAAGCACAAATATTCACTATCATGATACTGAACCTTTCCCTTAGAATCTCGAATCTTAGGCTTCATTTTGCTAAAAATTGAGGCCTGCTTCTAAACTATTGTAGGGGCGATACACGCCCAATCATATAATGTAGCAAAATAGTAGAAAACCACCACACCCATCATCCT
This sequence comes from Tamarix chinensis, assembly GCA_030549775.1. Lineage (NCBI taxonomy): Eukaryota > Viridiplantae > Streptophyta > Magnoliopsida > Caryophyllales > Tamaricaceae > Tamarix > Tamarix chinensis. Next base: position 53,873,813 of record CM060177.1, on the reverse strand, counting down.
TCAAATACTGAAGTAAAGCGCTTGCTTGAATTAGAAGATTATAATATCCTCACTAGCTATACTACAAAAAGTAAACATGAAAGACTCTAAACCATGCGTGATACTCCTACACCATCAAAATTCCCTAGGTCCATTGTATGAACTCCTTGAGCTTATCCCTCTTAAGATTCTCAAGATAGAATAATGCATGAATCACCCCCTTAAAGCTCTCCAAGGATATCAACGGTTCTTTCTAAGTGTGATAACCTAGTCACTAGGTGTTTGTTGATCTTCAAAGAAAGTACGTAGCTATGCTCACTCATCTTACTGTAACACCGCCAAAATTCACTACTGAAAAATTTCGTTTTATTAAAAGATAATAGCGGAAGCAGATAAACAAAACGTGAACTTTGGGAGTATTACCGCCACACTTAGTACCAGACCGGTTCACTCATACCGTTCCAGTACCAAGTGCTAAGGCTAAGAAAATGAAATACAATTCGAAAGACATTCAACATGCATAAATCAGAGTAAATTGCAAGCTTCAACATATTTAAATCAGAGTAGCGCATCAAATCGTTTTCTGGAATAAAATCCACCAAGGGTGGTTACTTTAACAACGTTAACATTTAAAACCGAGAAATTAAATGAGAAAGAGAAAAAGCCATGATACCGGAAAATTCCTTACTCTCCTTCCCGTAACCCACTTGAGTAGCACCTGAAAATACCTGCAAGGGCACTGCCCATTGAATAGGCAGGGGCCCCATAAAGGGAATCCCTTCAGTACTACGGTACTGAGTAACCCTTTAATACCACACTTAAAGATAGGCCCGCATACGACACAAAAAGCAAGCCACACACATATAAATAATGAGAGATGCATACATAACAATGACAAACACAATACTTTATAAGTCACGATCGATACTTTGGGCCTTAAGCCATTATTCCGTCATTAATCCATCAATATCATATTTTACATCTATGTGAGTACGAGAACCCCACTATTATAGCCAGTGGACCGGAAGTCAACACACAGGGCAAAACGCCTCTGACCACTATTATTGCCGGTAGACCGGAAGATAAACACACAGGGCAGAACGCACCTGACCACTATTATTTACCGGTGGACCGGTCTGGGCCCCGACTCACATGGTGTTCCCACTATAAGTGATTAGTATTTTTCCATAACCTATTCACATACATAACTGATTTTATTGAGCACGGACCCCCACTATTATTGCCGGTGGACCGGAATACATATAAAATCATCCAGGGCACAACGCTCCTGGCCACTATTATAACCGGTGGACCGGTACTCATAATCACACACCAGGGCAACACGCTCCTGGACCACTATTATAACCGGTGGACCGGTACGCAATATCACATACCAGGGCAACATGCTCCTGGACCACTATTATAACCGGTGGACCGGTACGCAATATCATAAACATCTGGGCCCGGCTCATTAATATTTCACTTTCAATAATAGTATCTTTCCTTTCGTTAATCAGCACATCAATCATATTTATTTGCCTCGATTGGGAGATTGATAACCCGGGACACAAAGGTACACCGGTCGTACCGGTGCATATCAGCTACTCAGTACCCTTTAACCATGAACCCAAGGACGCAAAGGTACCCTGGTCGTACTAGTGCATAAAGCTAACTCAGTACCCTACCGACAAGGACACCTAATCCATAAGTATGCATACCCCCTAACTAGGTCCGTAGAGCTAGGAAGAGTAAGATATAAGGCCTGGCTGGGGCACAAAGGCACACCAGCAAATACCAGAATAATCGTGGACTAAACCACGTCCTTAGGGTAGCGACCCCTAAGGAGTCACCATTCCCCCATCTCGAGGTCTTTCACTTTAAGTAATAGTGTCTTAATTAAGGTGATCACATAAAGCACGATAATCCGATACTTATTCACTTTCAATCGTTTCGATATCATTAATCGTTTCTTATTCAGAGGATTATCCAGGATGTCACAGAGAAACCATCAAGCCATACTAATCATTAGATACTCTTACTTGGCTAATCAACATTATTTAATCATATTAATGTTCCACAATCTCAAAGACATATTAGGTACAAATTACTCATTTGCCCTTTACTTATATAATTGTTAAGTATCCATTCCTTACTTGATAAATTACCACATTACCCTTAAGGTTGCATAATTACAAAATTACCCCTTGTCCACTTTAGATTACCAAATTGTCTCCTACACTTTTTAAACCACCGTTCACCCCTTATAATTACTACACTTGTCATATTTCCCTTTTGGTTGGTTATATTACCAAATCACCCTTCTCCTTTGTTATAATTACAAAACTGCCCTTGAGTTGGATAAATTACTAAATTACCCTCCTTCATTATCATGATTACTATTTTGCCCTTTTGTTGGTTAAACAATCATCACTTTACCCTTTTATCGGCTAAATTACCAAATTGCCCTTTTAGTTGAACAAATTACCAAATTGCCCTTCTCCTTTATCATAATTACCATTTTACCCCTCTCAATTATTTAAATTGCCATTTATCCTTTTTAATTATCACAAATCCCAATTTACTCCTCTTCATAATCACCAATATTAATTTACCCTTTTTCTTCATAATCAAAATTACTATATTACCCTTCTCCATTATTAAAATTACCATAATGCCCTTTAGTTGGTTAATTTACCAAAATTACCCTTCTATAGTATCATACTTATCCAATTGCCCTTCTACAATCGTAATTTAATTGCTAAATTATCTTTTGTCGTTATCATAATTACCAAGTTACCCCTTACTCCCAAGTTTACCATAATACCCTTTCATTTACAAAATTACCATTTTACCACCTTTACATCCAATTTTACCATAATATCCTTTTATTTATGAAAATTACCACCATACATCTTTTACTTTACAAATTACTATTTTACCCTTTCACATCCAGATTACCATCTTTATCTTTCCTTACATAATTACCATTTTGCCCTTCTTTTCCAATTTACCATATTACCCCTTTACTTATAAATTTCCACTTCGCCATTCACTTATACAATTTACCATATTACCCCTTTACTTATGAAATTACGATTTTGCCCCTCTACCTCCAAAATTACCATAATGCCCTTTTTACTTAAACAATTACCATAATGCCCTCCTTCATCCAAAATTACTATTTTACCCCTACTTCCAAAATTACCCTTTTACCCTTCTTTCTCACAACTTACAATTTTATCCTTTACTTGTAATTATCATTTGGCCATTTAATTATAAAATTACCATATTATTCTTTTGTCTCAAAAATTACCGAAATACCCTTCTCCACTTATAGAATTTCCACTCAACCCCTTTATTCACCATTTTTAAGAATTTTCTAACACTACATAAAATAATGATATTAATACTTCATTTTTATTATCTAAGTCCACCAACTTGTCATTTTTCAACATAATACTCATTAGCAACTACACACATTGATTTATATACCTCATAAGCATAATTACTAAAATACCCTTAAACAATAACATCATTCATGCATTAACAACATGGTACATCATAAACAAGTATTTAACATTTCTATCCATATTCCAACTCCTTCTTTATTTAACCTACCTACATATGGCATAAAAGTATCATGTTATTTCTTTTTAACAAACAATATAAGAAACCATAAACATATCATGCTAAGCATACAAAACATGCATAAAATCATACTAAACCCTAAATGTGCTAGCATGCGTTTTTCATATATTTAAGGGAGGATTAACGGTTACCTTAATCCCGCAAGATTCATCATTTTCGGGTTAGGGTCTTTAGGCTAGAAAAGAGGGTGGTTAGGGGAGGTTCTAAGGCAGGGGAATGGTGCAGGAGTGTAGAGGGGGTGTAGGTGGAGGAAAGGGCGGTTTCGAGGCGGCTCAAGGCGGCGGAGACGGCGGCGGAGAGGCGGCGAAGGTCGGCTGCCGAGAAGGGTCGAGGGAAAAGGCTGTGAAGGAAGGAAAAGGAGAGGGAAAAATGGAGGGGTTCAGGGGCTCTTTTTGGCTAATTAATGGGTGGCAATTGTAGAGGAGGTTGTAGGGTGTCGAATGGCGGGTTAGGTAGCGGCAGAGATGGCCGGAACGGACGGCGGCGGAAATGGTGGTTGCAGGTGGCTCGGTGGTAAGGGGAAAAACTGGGAAGAAAAAGAATAGGAGGAGAAAGGGGGAAGTGCGGGGCTCGAAGGGGCTGTGTGGGGTGCAAGGTGGTAGCAGGCGTGGCAGAAGGCGGCGCAGGGTTGGGCTTGGTGGTTCGAGCGGCGGCGGGTGGTGAGAAGAAAAAAAAACAGAAAAGGATGGGGAAGAAGGAAGGAGAGAAGGGAGAGCTCGGGGAGGGATATTAGGCTCGAAAAATGTGGGAATGAAGGGCTTGGGAGCTGAAGAAAAGAAGAGGGAGAAGAGAGGGGGCAGGCTGGCCGGCGGTGCTGCAGTGGTGGCAGGGCTGTCGGTTGGGAGAGGAGAAAGGAGTGGGAGAAGAAGGAAAGGGGAGAGGCATACGGGGCTGTGGTCCAGGGCCGGTTTGGCTCAAAGAAGAAAGAAAACGACGAGGGAGGAGAGAGAGGGAGAGGGAGGAAGGCACGGGAGCTGCAGGGTGGCAGTCGGTGGTAAGCGGCATGGCGTCGAAGGTGCAGGTCGGGCGTGGGAGAAGAAGAAGGGAAGAAGAAAGGGACGGGTGGTCGGACCGGCGCAGAAAGGAAGGAGCCGGCCTTCAGGGGAAAAAATAAGGAAGGAGGTGGGATGGGGAGACGGGCGTGCGAGCGAGGGAGAGAAGGGGGGGACGGGCCGAAGGCCCAACGCGCGGGAGAGGGTAGCAGCCGAGGGGTCTGGCGGCCCAAGTCCAAGAAGGGGAAAAGAAAAAAAAGAGAAGGAAAGGAAAAAGGGGAAAAGGGTAAAAAGGGAAATGGTAAAATAGGGAAAATAATTTAAATTAATTTTATAAATCATAAATGTAATATTCTTGATAAATTATTTAATTTAATAATTTAATTTATTATAATCTAATATTTTAGTTAAAAAAAAGGATAAAGTTGGTAAAATATTAGTTTGGAAAATGATTTAAATAAAACAATATGATAAATAGCAAATTATTTATTTTTAATTTATTAAATACTCTTATCCAAATTTACATACTCTAAAATCCATAAAATAATTAAAATAAATAATCTAAAAGCAATTCTATTCCAAATAAAAGTAATTTATTAAAATATAGGTTTTCGAAATTTTTGGGGGTATTACACTTACCTTCCGGTAATCAATTACCTCAAAACTCCTATCAAAATCTAGAATCCACCCTTCTAAGATAATCAAACCCTCCTCTCTAGTGTAAGTTGGTGGTTGATGATAAGAAACCCTTTGAAGCCAATTCTCTATTATAGCTTCTTATAGGTGATATAGAGGTGGTGGTGGCCAAGGATGAGGTGACAGTGAAGTAAGCTGAGAGACCTCCATGAAGGCCTCAAATGCTCATTTTAAATGATCGACACAACCACTCAAGCCATGGTGAGTTAGCTACAAAATAAAAAATGCATTCAGATAAAAATTCCTAGCTTACATAAAACACAAAAGCAAAAGCAAAAGCTATCTAGGCTACTCATACTCAAACACTTACAAATCTAATCAAGGGTTCAAATACATAGAGAGAGGAAGGAACATAGTTTTTGGTTAAAATATCTAGGATCATGAAAACTAGGTCTCTAACCAAAACATGATTCTCAACAACTAAAATCTATAATACCAACTTGTAACATCCACATTTTTTAACTCTTGAAAATTTCATTTAAAAGACTAATTTACAGAAGCAAAACATTAAAAAAACAGGATGTTATGTTCTGTAACCAAACAGCCCTGTGAGGTTTCCATTTGGGGGCTCTGTCTCTGAAAAAATTGTATGCCAGAGATGTTGAGAAGCCATCCAGGGTCACCCATGACTTCAACAGGGCTGTTGCATTTTCCTTAGATCCCTGCTTCAAGACCAGCAGGGCAAACAGGTTGCTAATTCTTTTCATAAAATGGGAAGTGCCATGGCTTGGGTGGAAAGAGGCCATATTCCCATTTTGTAGGTAATGTACATGAATCCACTTGGTCCACAGTGAGACCTTCTCATCTGAAAAAAAAAACAAGATGTTACCATTACACTTAGTATATATTTGGTTTCTTTTACTATTATTACACTTAATATTATGGCTAAAATGTTACTTTACTTAAATTAACAGCAACAATCATGAGAAGAAGATAAGAAATTATATTACAACTTTAGATTGTTGTGATATAACTAGATATCCAGTAGAGGTTACAATTGACAAAGAAAAGAAATATAGAAAGGGATATATGAGTCCAAAGAGTATCTTGATCGAAAGATGATAGAGTATAAACTAAATAGTCCTAATTTTCAACCTCAATCTCAAACCATCAAGTTGAACCCTCAAATTAATCCTAGAAAGTCACCACTTCCCATTACATAGGCGTGGGACTATAAAAGAGAACCTATAAGTACAACAATACTAAGTAAACCATTACATAATACAACAATAACCATTACATAATACTAAGCATGAAAAGGTTACATGAACTACATAGAATTTTTCACAAGAGAAACATGGCATACATACATCAAGAGTGGATGCTGAAATAAGATACAACCCTACCCCAGAAATGGGTTTTAATAATGGTTATTTTATGCTTTTAATAACGGTTTTGAATTGTTATTGAATCGCCCGTTATTAAATCTTTAATAATGTTTCATAAACATCATAAAAAGTATACAAAAAACTATAAATGTGGATGTAAACTTGGTATTTAATAAGGGTTTATAAATAAAAACCATTGTTAAAAATAAACTTTTAATAACGTTATTTCAAAAATTGTTGTTAAAATATGATCCAATTAAGGTTTTAGTCATTGATTAGGCATTTATTACACCCTAATACATATTAAATAAGCATACATTTAAGATTAAATACAAAATTTTAATAATGATTCTTACTGAAATAGTTATTAAAAATTATATTAATAATGGTTGTAATGGGGAACCATTATTAAAAAAATTGTTTTAATAATGGTTCTTCCTCAAAACCGTTATTAAAACATCTATAATAATGGTTTTAGTAAGAATCGTTATTAAAACTATATATATATATTAATATTTTTTTATTTTGTTTTAGCCCACATACACAGTTGTATGTTTAAATATTTACCAAATATGCAATGTAAAACAACATCAATTCATTTATACATGCATGTCTTCTTCCCAAATTAAATGATACTCCATATTTTCAATCAAGCTCTACTTAGTATGTCTTAATACACTAGGAATACCCAGGATTCAAAATTAGTGGGCGTACCACAATTAGGTAGCTCTATACTCTAAAGTCAAAAGTTTATAGATCATAGCCCAGATGAACAAAAGACGTAGATGAAATACAAACTTGAACATGCGTGTAGAATATAGATCCCTAACTAATACCGAATGTATGAGTGCACGTGCTTGTCCCATTGGTCTCTAACTTCATCAATTTCATCAACATTGTATTTCTAGCCTCGTGTATAGTCACCAGTGAAAAACAACAATGCCCAAGTTTCAATTAATATTCAGTTAGTACTTAGGTCAAGTACCAAATATATATGTCATGATTCATTAATGGAAAAATATGTAAAAACAAACATACATGGCTTGGACCTATATTAACTAATCTGTGTTGGACTAGCAAATCTATTGCTCTACATATATAGTATCCACAATCATCACTGTTCTTCTATTGTGGACACTGTCAAATGAATTTAGTTATCTCTATAACTATTAGATATTAATTCAATTAAAATAAACTACAAAATAGTTTTCTTTCTACTCACCATTATAGGCTGATATTGAAGACTCTTTGGGTTTGGGACACCATTCCCACCTCTCCTCTGATATGCCGTCTGTAGTTCCCTAATAAATAGATTTGGATACACAATATTGTAAGTATATATACCTCAAATAATTAAAGTATAATATATGCAAAAATAATCTAATGAATTAAGAAGTGAAAAGTATACTAATATGTTGATAAATTCTTTCCCACCATGACAAGTGATGTTAAAAGGCACGTCATAGGTTCAAAAGGAACCAAGCACATAGACTTTATTAAGATTAGGTTAGATGGCATACAAAACCCAATGTTTATGTGTGAGGTGAGGATTGAGCTAAAGCTTGTTATATCCCTCAATCAAAATGCGATCCTCTAAATAGTTTATATGCTTACCCTCTCTTATTATAGTACAGTTAGCTATGTAGTATGGACACACAAACACAATAGAGGACGTCATTTCCTCCATCCCTGCATGATTGGCTACCAACCTATGGATGACAATAACAATGCATATTTGTTAATAACTAATAACTCATATAAGAGGTCACAAAAATTCTAATATAACAAGAAGTACTAAAATCTTAAATATGAAATAATACTTATGTGACATAGATAGCAACACTCGTTGTTGACATCCATTCCTGATTATAAATATCACTTATGTCAATCGTCGATACCATGTAAGTAGCATCGTCCCTCCCAACATACTCAAGACGACAATTTGTGAAAATATGATTGTCCCTAAGGTAGTTTTGGGTATAGAAATACAATAAAGTCAATGTTGGTGAAGGTTGGCTCTTTTTGGAAGAAGGAATATTTTGTGGGGCAACTGATTTTTCAGATTTAGCTATCTTTTCTTTATTAGTGCCCTCTTTTGTGTTGTTTGTTCTACTAGTATCTTTCTTGGTTTTACTAGTGGGAGCATTATTCTTTTATGATTCCTCAATTGATAATAATAAATGAAATATGTATTGAGAATATATATATATATATATATAAAGGTATAAATAGTTTAAGTAATAACTAAGTTCTAATAATGATGTTAAGTTTCATTACCTCTTTAGTAGTGAGACGTATCTGATTCACAGGCCAAGGCATGAAGCTTCCATAAGCTTCTATCACTGTGGCTACCTCATCACCTTCTTTATAACAAGGTAAGGGCACACTACCAATTATTGGAGTGTCAATACTCATTGGTCTTGTATTTAGGGCTTGCATTTGGGTACTATGATTGATGCATACCCTTCCTTTCACCAAAAGAGTTGAAAGGTCGTTCGCTAACAAGTCACATTTATACAAACCCTAAAATAAAATATTATGCATTCTTAATTATTTATGACACCAAATACATTTAATAACAATTCATAGTTTGTAATGCTTACCTCAGGAAGATAAGAAAGACGTGCATTAGCTTCACAATTATCTCTAATGCTATTTACATTGGGTATGTAAAGCTAATCATGGTCAACTAAATTGGATGGCTTATGCCCTTGAGATTTAATAAATGACAACTCTTGCTCCATTATTGCCATCCATTCAAATACTATGTTTAATTTATGGGTGAGGATGGTCACTTGCTCATTAGTACTATCAGAACCACAAGATTGACTACACACGTTCATTCTCATAACACCTAATCCAAGACCCCTTTGTCTTCCGAGGTGTTCTACCATTCCTAGAGCCTAGGACACAATGTTATATTGGTCCACTCCCTTTACAACATCTGACGTTTCAAGTTCGTCCTATAATGTATATAATATATTTAAATTTAGTTATAGGAATAAGCATAATATAATATTTTTCTAAAAAACAACTAAGCAGGGTCCGGGATATTTACAAACTTATAATTTTTTTTGGCAGCAACATCTACATCTTTATTAATATATCCATCTTTTGTTGCTCTAACCTTCTTCCATAATGTACCAATATTGATGTACAAGGTACATGGATCCAAGTATTGGGCTAGGAGCTATAAATTAAAAAACAATCTTACATTAAGAATATTATTATAACATTATACTTTTACATGTAAATAGATAAATCAAAATCGCATACCAACTCCTTTTCAAGGCTTACATAGCCTTTGTGAGCCATATTATGCCAGTATATATTCTACTTAACAATTTCTTTACTTTTGGCACTTTTTTCCTATGTTATAAGGAAAAATATAGTCACTTGGTTATTTAAATATCAATGAAATATTCTTAATCAAAAGGTTAAATTATTATCTAAAAAATACCTTAAAATCTTTCGAAAGACGATATGCAATTAATTACTTCCAACTTTCTTTTTGGGTGGGTTCTACTGTAGAGAGCCATCCCTCTTTTTGTACATTTTTCTACGAGCCAAGTATGTCCTAAATGTTCTTATACACTCCCCAAAATATCTAAGATGTTATTTCTCCCTAGTCTCTAGGACATTAAAGACTCTTTGCAAAATAAGACATATAGATATATACCGATGTTAATGTATTAAAATTAATACCATTTGACATAAAAAATGATTAAATAAAATAGCATATTTACCATAATTTCCTACCAAATATACTTCTTGTGACCCTTTGGAACTTGCTTCCAATTATTATAAGAGATAGAAACACAGTTATGTGTGACGAGTGAAATGTACGTTAAGAATATATCTGCGTAAGGGCCAATGGGAATATTGTAAGTATTCCATCACAACTCGACTAGTTCTCCTTTATTTCACATGTCCGTGATGATTCTTATAGTAGTAGGTACTCTCTTCCCTTCTTTATCACTACTGTCCCTATCAACTATTTTGTTGGCCATAGCTCTATAAAAAATCAATAAATAATTATGTTAGAATATTATGTATTAATTATAATGTACCACTAAATTTTCTTTTGATACAATAAATATCCAATGAGGAAGGTTGAAAAATGCATTTAAAAACACCATCACACATATCATATGTTATAATATTATTACCCTCACTGCCTTCTTTTCCTTCTTTTTTCCCTTACTTTAAGATTTGTTTTAGGATCTAATACATATATTATTTTATGATGATCATCCTTGACATATATTTCCTCCTCAATAATTTTATTTTTATCATCATTCAATACTTTAGTTGCTTGCATAGTTGAGACACACTCTTTATTCCAATTTGGCATCATTTTTATCATCACATTCATTAGCATTCCCTTTCTTTGTAGATAGTACCATCGACCATATATTATCAAAAGGATCAGTGACAAAGAATAATCGTGTCACTTATGATGCTAAGATGAATGGGTCTTGTTTATGCCCTGTCCTATTGAGATCTACTAATCTGAATCTATCTTCATATCTAACCCATAGCTATTATCAACCCATTTATAGCCGAATATAGAGACTTTAAATATAGTGTAATCTACCTCGTATATATGTTTAATCACACCATAATAATTCATATTTGCATTGGTTGGATTCTTTCTTTTTCACTAGCAACATGCATTGCCTTAGCCACTAAAGTTACTCCACTGTTATGCATTGTACTCTTCTCATGTTGTTGTTTTGTATATAAAGTGTAACCATTGATCACATAACTGTTATATGAAAAAACTTCATAACGAGGTTTTCTGAGACAACCAATGTAGGGATTTTGGAAATTGAAGTTGGGGAATGTCCGATGAGTGGAATGATGTGATATCTTAATCAATCATTAAAGGAAAGATTATGTTTATCGATTATCCATTTTTTAGTCTATGTTGGATTTTCAATCTGTAAAGAAAGTATATGTTCTTCAATATACGGGTGGGCATCATCACTACCGTGTAATACATATAGATATGCTTTACAAAACATGTCAGGGTCTACATGCCCAAACTGTTTACCCTAATATCCTATCCTTTGATTTTTCCTGCATGTCAAGACTTAGGAATACCAAGAGCTTCAGCATTTGACAAGTACTTCATGCAAAACTTAATTACCTCTTCTATAAGGTAACTCTCAACAATGCATCATTCTTGTCAATATTAGTTCTTCAAATAACCTTTTATCAATTTTATAAACCATTCAAAGGGGTACATCCAGTGCCCATGAATAGGTCCTAGCATTTTTATTTTATAAACTAAATGAATAGTTAGATGTACCATAATGTGAAAGAATGAGGGTGGAAAATACATTTCAAGCTGGCACAAAGTAATCACAATCTCTCTTTGTAAGGCATCCAAACTATCAGGATGTATGACTTTAGAGAAAATGATGTTAAAGAACCAACAAAGTATCGTGATAGTAATTTGAACATTCTTTGGAAAAATTCCACGTATAGCTATCGGCAATAAGTGCTGCATCAAAATATGACAATCATGAGACTATATGTTAATTAGTTTCAACTCTTTCATCAACACGAGCCTTATGAATTTTAAAGAATACCCTTTTGGAACCTTAACACTGTTAAAGAATTTGCAAATTAAATTTTCTCTTTTCTGGAAAGAGTATGACACGCTAGTGGTAAATATGTTTCCATTGTCTTGTGGTGCCAGTTCCTATCTAATACCCATTTCTTCCATATCCATTTAAGCATTGATGCCATCTTTAGTCTTTCGTGGAATAATAAGTAATGTACTAATAAGAATGTCACATATATTTTTCTCAATATGCATCTCAACAAGGCATGTCCCACGTACAAAGATTCCTAATAAAGAAGGTCTAAGAATGTTAACAGCTTCTTCCATCCAATTGATGGAGGTTTATCTTTATTCTTTTTCCCAAACTTGACACTCAAATGTTTCATCTTCAGCCACACTTGTCAACCTGTAAACCGGATTGGTGCCTGGTCTTCTTCTTGGAAGTCATTGAACGCTTTTCTTTTCCTACAATAATGATGATTCTTTGGTAAAAATCTACGATGCCCAAGGAAGATAGTCTTCCAGCCATATTTTAGCTGAACAAATGAAGTATTCTCCTCATATATCGTGCATGCATAACGGCCTTTCACACTATAACCTGAAAAGTTGCCATATGCTAGAAAATCATTTATAGTACAGAATAACATTACACTCAAAGTGAAATATTTTTCACTATATGCATCAAATACTTCAACGTCCATGTCACACAAGAACTTTAAATCATCAATTAAAGGTAAAAAATAAACATCAATATCATTTCCCCATTGGTTTGGCCCCAAAATGAGTAAAGACAATATTATATACTTGCATTTAATCTAGAGCCATGGAGGTAGATTGTATGTAACTAAAATCACCGGCTATAAACGGTAGGTTCCTTAATTGTGCGGATTTATTCCATCAGTAGAAAGTATAAGGTACATATTTCTTACTTCTTTATTAAATTTAGGGAACAAGCCATCAATCATCATCCATTGTGGAGAGTCAGATGAATGTCTAAGAAGTCCGTCATCTATCTTCTCATCAGCATGCCATCTCAAGTTCTTGGCATATCAAGATCATTAAACATCTGCCTTAATCTTGGTATTATAAGAACATACCATAACACCTTAGCAGGCAACTTATTTTTCTTATAGCATGGTGCTTTACATTCATAATTAGGACAACTATCCAAAGACCCATTACCATTACGAAATAAAATACAATCATTAGGACATGCGTGTATCTTTTCATAACTCATGCCCATAGAAGAAATAATCTTCTTCACTTCATAGGTACAATTGGGTAAAATGATGTCATTAGGAAGCATATCCTTTATAAGTGTCAATAATTCTGAGGAACTCTTATCACTCCATCCGTTGCATGCTTTTAGGTTATACAACCTCAAAGTAGCAAATAATTGAGTAAATGTCTTAAAATCATCGTACAAAGGTTTCTCCGAGTCATTCAATAACTTCTCAAACATTTTTGGACAATCCCAAAAAGTCCCTCAACCTTTTGAGTCATCTCCTCTAATGAATGTTCCTCATAGTTCTCAAATGATAATCCACTACTTTCCCTCCTAACATCCTTATTATCATATTTAGACTCTGTTTCACCATGCTATATCCAACAAGTGTAGCTTGTATCAATTCCATACACAAACAAATGATCTCTCAAATCATTAGAGTTAACACGATGAATATAAGCACAGTTCAAACAACAATAGACTATTCTACTAGAGTCTTGAGCATGTTCAACTACAAACTTGATGAAAAACTCAACTCCTTCGTTATATTCTCTAGACAAAAGATTTGCAAACAACCATTTCCAATCCATAGTTTTTCAATCGAGGTGTATCCCATGAAAAACTAATTATTACAAATCAATTCAATTATGAATTTAATAATTCACAAATTGCTCATGCTTAGAAAGAATTAATCTCAAATGTATCATGCTATTCTGTATATATATATATATATGAATCATGAGAACATATTTCCAAAAAGATATTAATAGTTAAATGGCTTATACTTAGAAAGAGTTCATATATATATATACACACACACATACATACATACATACATACATATATAGCAAAACATTATACAATGGTTCAAATTATAAAAGATATACATACTATAGGATTAAAGCAATAGCAACACTATATACATCAAAAGGTTGCTAAAGCCCAAACACCTAAATAAGAAAAACTCAAAACCATAAAACTAAATCCCTCGATAGCCTAATAACTATAGCTCTCAAAGTATACTCATCATGACATGGCATCTAATCCCTCACATCATTATTAGAGAGTCTAGTCACATATACTCTAGGGTAATCGGATAGATACTCGGAGGAAAGCTATGAATAAACATCCACTCATCATTAATCACCATCAGCTCTCTCGATATCCTATCATACTCTCTAGCAAACACCTCACCCTCAATAAATCTCAAGTGTGGTGCATCAGTTTGGTGGACAAACCAATTGAAAAAATTTAAATGTAGCCAACAACCATTGCTCTATCTAAGGCAGGGTCAACAGTAAGTGATACAATCTGATATGAAAGGGGTGATAAGATGCGCCACTCGCATACAATCGACCTAGCTTGTTGTATAACCATATGACATGAGTCTGTAGATCCACATGTGGCACCATGTATAGATATGGTGGAGAGTATGTCATCTCACTACCTACAAATGAGAACCACTAAATCTTATCATCAAGGTTATTCTTGAAAGAATCTAAATTACATAATATGTAAAGTGATCTTTAACTAGCTAGAAAAATCATAAATATATTCCACCAAATCTTAACCAACTATGTAAAGATAACAAAATACCCACATAAGATACTCATCATAAAACTTATACTTTTGAATTGATTTGTATTTATTTCTCAATTGATAAAAATGTGTCATTAAATATCAAGAATAGATAAATTACCAAACAAATCCTTTCATTTACTCCCACTACATTTGTCAATGAGTTAAGTTGAATCAAACTTCCTCTTATTATACTCGACATATTGAAAATAAGGACATAATATTGAGTTATATATTTATTAAACTGTCTAGACGTTAAACTATCATAAAACCGTTCAAGCTACGTATAGTAAAATCAAGTAGATATTAATAAGATAATATATATAGGTTAAGTATAATAATATGATATTATTAAAATTAGAGTTGAGAATAATGTATATAATAGTTTATTATAAGAGAACATATTAATTATTATATATAGATAATAAACGCTAAACCCTAACCCTAACCCTAATAAATTATAATAAAAACTAACCCTAAACCTAATAAACCCTAATCCTAAACCTATCTAACGATAATTAAACCCAAATAAATACTATATAATTATTATTATTATACACATTTATTCCTCTCTATTTAATTATTCACTTTATATCTTCTTTATTTTCTATAACTATTTAATCCTAATAAAATAAAAATTATTAACATGTATCTCTAATTGAAATTTTCGTTTAACGATGTGCATATGTAAAATTTATTTTTATTTTATTATATGACATTTCCTATATCTTATATTGTCCTATAATAATTAATGAAAATGTATATGACAATACTAATAATTTTAAGTATTTTATTTCCTTTTGTTATTAAGCACTCATGCATGTTATATATATATATATATGTGTGTGTATGTGTATGTGTGTGTGTGTGTGTGTGTGTGTGTGTGTGTGTGTGTGTGTGTAAGGTCTCGGCCAACATAGTCATGCATATGTATAACAATCTCGAAAATTTCAACAATGAACAATAACATTTTTTACCAACACATTTTTCAACAACAAACTGTAATTTTTTGGTAACAAGCAACGCAACCTGCATCAACATGCATGCATATATATAAGATGAGAAAATGCTACACATAGAAGAAAAAAAACATACGTAAAAGGAGCGGCAGGGAGCAAGACAGCTAGCAGTGAGTAAGAGGAGAGCTGAGACCACCTACGAACATGACAGACGAAGAAGGACCAAGTGTAGGCAAGGTGTGGAAGAATGGCAGCACATGCAAAGCCAACACTGGTAGAGGTGTGTTGGTGAAAGCAAAAGTGTGGTGCAAGGAAGAGGAGAGTTGGTGGTGTGAGGGTTTGCAAGAGAAGGAGAGTAAGAGAGGGAAGGTGTAGAGAATGAGAGAGTTTGAAATATTTCGTATGAAACAGAACTGAATGAAATAAAAGGCAGAAAATGGGTTTTAATAACAATTCTTACAAGAACTATTATTAAAACATTTTTTAATAATGGTTCTTCTAAGGACCGCTATTAATACACTTTTTAATAATGGTTCTTATAAGAACCGCTATTATAAATTCTCAGCCTTTTGATAACGGTTATTATAGAAACCATTGTTAAAGTACTTTTAATAACAGTTTTTCATATATTTTTATTAAAACTACCATGTATAATTTTAGTGTTGGTTTTTTGATAATGGTTTAATAATGGTTTTGAACTATAACCATTATCAAAACTGTCTTACGCATTACTTTTCATGTGTTTAGCAATGGTTTCCTAACCACCATTATTAATGTGCCATTATTATTTCCTGTTTTCGTAGTAGTAAAATAAATATTATTTAACATATACATCACTAAGGTAACATTTTCATCATACCATTACACTTAATTAGATAACAAATCAATGAATTAATTCATACCAAGAGTGTTTCATGAAAGGGAGACACCAAACCATACTCAACCATTTCCAAAAATAATCATAAATCTCATAAACATTAGGGTGGGGCACTAAGGTAAATATCGACCAACCCTTCAAATCAAATATTAATAACCAAAGGTAGATAAGGTAACCTACAAATGTATTGTAACATCTTAAGTAGATACTGTAACACCCCTAAAAAATTACCACTAAAAAATTTCATATATTTTAAAAGATAAAACGAAAGTAAGGAAAACAAAATTATAAATTTCGGAGATATTACCACCATGATTAGTATAAGCCCGCCCCCAGCCAATCTTGCACTAACCACAAGGCTAAAGAAAAATTACCAACAACCATTAGTCAAACTTAAAGCAAGAATTCATAAAAACACCGAAACATTCATAATACAAAAATCATAGTACACGTAAAAGAGTTTACAATCCAAGGGTGCATAATTAAAGTTCCCAAAAAGGATAAAAGTTATAGTATGATAAAACAAGTCTGAAATAAATTGACACAATAGAAATGAATAGAAAAAGAAAGTCTAACCAAGTTGTTCTCGGTCCCTAGGCCAAGTCTAAGCTCAACTCTCAGCCCTACCGGATGCCGCATAAGAATCAAAGATGACATCTCCTACCTGTAGAAATTAAGAATGGCCTTCTATTTATGGGAATGAGCAATACCCATGAGACGAGTGTTTAGTACGCTACGTACTAAGAAAGGTAACTATGCATCTAAGGTCAACACACAAAGGCATATAACTCAAGCACGATCATATAAACAACATACATGTAATACCCCAAAATTTCGAAAACCTATATTTTAATAAATAACTTTATTTGAAATAAAATTAGCCTGTAAAATTATTTATTTTAATTATTTTATAGATTTTAGAGTATGTAAATTTGGATAAAAGTATTTAATAAATTAAAAATAAATATTTTGCTATTTATCATATTGTTTTATTTAAATAATTTTCCAAACTAGTATTTTACCAACTTTATCCTTTTTAAACTAAAATATTAGATTATAATAAATTAAATTATTAAATTAAATAAATTATCAAGAATATTACATTTTATGATTTATAAAATTAATTTAAATTATTTTCCCTATTTTACCATTTCCCTTTTTACCCTTTTCCCCTTTTTCCTTTCCTTCTCTTTTTTTTTCTTTTTCCCCCTTCCTGGACTTGGGCCGCCAGACCCCTCGGCCTGCTACCCCCTCCTTGCGCACTGGGCCACAGGCCCGATCTCCTCCTCTCCCTCGCTCGCACGCCCGTCTCCCCGGCCCGCCTCCTTCCTTTATTTTTTCCCCTAGACCGGCCGGCTCCCTCCTTTCCTGCGCCGGTCCGACCGCCCCGTCCCTTTCTTCTTCCCTTCTTCTTCTCCCACGCCCGACCTACACGTTCGACGCCATGCCTGCTGCCACCGCCTGCACTCATCGCTGCCACCACCTGCTCCCTCTCCCTCTCTCTCTTCCCCCGTCATTTTCCTTCCTTTTTCGAGCCAAACCGGCCCTGGACCAGCTCCGCATGCCTCTCCCCCTTTTCTTCTTCTCCCCTCCTTTCCCCTGCCACCCTGAGCCTGCCCTCCGATCAGCCCCTATTCCCCTACCCTTCCTCCTCTTTTTCTTCTCCCCTTCAGCCATTTCCCTGCCCATTGTTGTCGAGCCCTCACCCCCGATCCTCCCTTCTCTCTCTCTTTTTTCTCCTCCTCCCATTCGCCCCCCCGTTCTTCTTTTTCCGCCTCCCTCCGCCGCTCAAACCACCAAGCCCAGCCCCTGCGCCGCCTTCTGCCACCGCCTACTACCACCTGCACCCCCACACAGCCCCTTCGAGCCCCGCACTTCCCCATTCCTCCTCATCTTCCTTTTTCTTCCCAGCTTTTCCCCTTACCACCAAGCCACCTGCAACCGCCTCTACCGCCGCCGTCCGGCCACCTCTGCGCCACCCAACCCACCTTTCGACACCCTGCAACCCCCTCTACAACCGCCATCCATTAGTTGGCCGAAACCAACCCTCACACCCCTCCACCTCCACTCCCCACCCTTCACCACCACTCCCTTCCACCTCGACCACTACTCGGCAGCCACCCCCGCTGCCTTGCCGCCGCCAGTCTCCGCCGCCAGCCGCCTGCACCAGCCGCCTTGACCTAAACCCGCCCTTTGCCTCCATCTACACCCTCTCTTCACTTAGACCACTTCACTTGCCTTAGAACCTCCCCTAACCACCTTCTTTTCTAGCCTAAAGACCCTAACCCGAAAATGGTTTATTTTTCTCCCTTACCCCCTTTCCTTTTTTTATATTTTTTCCTTTGCATGAGACTCATGTTCAGCATGTCATGTTCAGCAGCGTGAGCTCCCCTTCATTTTCAAAAATTGTTTGGATAATTTTAAGGTATAATGGTATTTTATGTTAAGTGCTTTATTAATTAAAATTATAAAGTTTTATACTTGGATTCTTATTTCTAACATAAATATGATGGATATTATTTTTAGGTGTTGAGTTGCTAATTACGCTTGGTAAGATTTGATATTTTGCGGGATTAAGGTAACTGTTAATCCTCCCTTAAATATATGGAAAAACGCATGCTAGCACATTTAGGGTTTAGTATGATTTTATGCATGTTTTGTATGCTTAGCATGATATGTTTATGGTTTCTTATATTGTTTGTTAAAAAGAAATAGCATGATAACTTTTGTGCCATACGTAGGTATGTTAATTAAGGAAGGAGTTGGAATATTGATAGAAATGTTAAACACTTGTTTATGATGTACCATGTTGTTAATGCATGAATGATGTTATTGTTTAAGGGTATTTTAGTAATTATGCTTATGAGATAAATAAATCAATGTGTGTAGTTGCTAATGAGTATTATGTTGAAAAATGACAAGTTGGTGGACTTAGATGATAAGAATGAAGTATTAATATCATTATTTTATGTAGTGTTAGTAAATTCATAAAAATGGTGAATAAAGGGGTTGAGTGAAAATTTTATAAGTGGAAAGGGTATTTCGGTAATTTTTGAGATAAAAGAACAATATGGAAATTGTATGATTAAATGGTTAAATGATAATTTACAAGTAAAGGATAAAATTGTAAGTTGTGAGAAAGAAGGGTAGAATGGTAATTTTGGAAGTATGGGTAAATAGTAATTTTGGATGAAGGAGGGCATTATGGTAATTGTTCAAGTAAAAAGGGCATTATGGTAATTTTGGAGGTAAAGGGGCAAAATTGTAATTTTATAAGTAAAGGGGTAATATGGTAAATTGGAAAAGAATGGCAAAATGGTAATTATGTAAGGAAAGATAAAGATGGTAATCTTGGATGTAAAAGGGTAAAATAGTAATTTGTAAAGTAAAAGATGTATGGTGGTAATTTTCATAAATAAAAGGATATTATGGTAAAATTGGATGTAAGGGGTAAAATGGTAATTTTTTAAATGAAAGGATATTATGGTAAACTTGGGAGTACGGGGTAACTTGGTAATTATGATAACGACAAAAGATAATTTAGCAATTAAATTATGATTGTAGAAGGGCAATTGGATAAGTATGATACTATAGAAGGGTAATTTGGTAAATTAACCAATTAAAGGGCATTATGGTAATTTTAATAATGGAGAAGGGTAATATAGTAATTTTGATTATGAAAAAGGGTAAATTAATATTGGTAATTACGAAGAAGAGTAATTTGGGATTTATGATAATTAAAAAGGGTAAATGGCAATTAAAATAATTGAGAGGGGTAAAATGGTAATTACGATAAAGGGGGAGGGCAATTTGGTAATTTAGCAGATAAAACGGTAAAGTGATAATCGTTTAACCAACTAAAGGGGCAAAATAGTAATCATGATAATGAAGGAGGGTAATTTAGTAATTTATCCAACTTAAGGGCAGTTTGTAATTATAATAAAGGAGAAGGGCGATTTGGTAATATAACCAACCAAAAGGGAAATATGATAAGTGTAGTAATTATGAGGGGTGAATGGTGATTTAAAAAAGGTGTAGGAGACAATTTGGTAATCTAAATTGGACAAAGGGTAATTTGGTAATTATGCAACCTTAAGGGTAATGTGGTAATTTATCAAGTAAGGAACGGATACTTAACAATTATATAAGTAAAGGGCAAATGAGTGATTTGTACCTAATATGTCTTTGAGATTGTGGAACAGTAATATGATTAAATGATGCTGATTAGCCAAGTAAGAGTATTTGATAATAAGGATGGCTTTAATGGTTTCTCTGTGATATTCTGGATAATCATCTGAATAAGAAACGATTAATGATATCAGAACGATTGAAAGTGAATAAGTATCGGATTATCGTGCTTTTTGTGATCACCTTAATTAAGACACTATTACTTAAAGTGAAAGACCTCGAGATCGAGAATGGTGACTCCTTAGGGGTCGCTACCCTAAGGACGTGGTTTAGTCCACGATTATTCTGGTATTTGCTGGTGTGCCTTTGTGCCCCAGCCAGGCCCTATATCTTACTCTTCCTAGCTCTACGGACCTAGTTAGGGGGTATGCATACTTATGGATTAGGTGTCCTTGTCGGTAGGGTACTGAGTTAGCTTTATGCACCAGTACGACCAGGGTACCTTTGCGTCCTTGGGTTCATGGTTAAAGGGTACTGAGTAGCTGATATGCACCGGTATGACCGGTGTACCTTTGTGTCCCGGGTTATCGATCTCCCAATCGAGGCAAATAAATATGATTGATGTGCTGATTAAAGAAAGGAAAGATACTATTATTGAAAGTGAAATATTAATGAGCCGGGCCCAGATGATTATGATATTGAGTACCGGTCCACCGGTTATAATAGTGGTCCAGGAGTGTGTTGCCCTGGTATGTGACATTGAGTACCAGTCCACCGGATATAATAGTGGTCCAGGAGCGTGTTGCCCTGGTATGTGATTATGAGTACCGGTCCACCGGTTATAATAGTGGCCAGGAGCGTTGTGCCCTGGATGATGATTTTATATATATTCCGGTCCACCGGCTAAAATAGTGGGGGTCCCGAGCTCAATAAAATCAGTTATGTATGTGAATAAGGTTATGGAAAAATACTAATCACTTATAGTGGAACACCATGTGAGTCGGGGCCAGACCGGTCCATCGGCAAATAATAGTGGTCAGGTGCGTTCTGCCCTGTGTGTTTATCTTCTGGTCCACCGGCAATAATAGTGGTCAGAGGCGTTCTGTCCTGTGTGTTGACTTCCGGTCCACCGGCTATAATAGTGGGGTTCTCGTACTCACATGGATATAAAATATGATATTGATGGATTAATGACGGAATAATGGCTTAAGGCCCAAAGTATCGATCGTGAATTATAACTTGTGTTACATGTTATTGTTATGTATGCACCTCTCATTATTTATGTGCGTGACTTGCATTATGTGCCGTATGCGGGCCTGTCTTTAACTGTGGTATTAAAGGGTTACTCAGTACTGTAGTACTGAAGGGATTCCCTTTATGGGGCCCCTACCTATTCAATGGGCAGTGCCCTTGCAGGTATTTTCAGGTGCTATTCAAATGGGTTACGGGAAGGAGAGTAAGGAATTTTCCGGTACCGTTAGCTTTTTCTCTTTCTCATTTAAATGCTTGGTTTTAAATATTAACGTTGTTAAAGTAACCACCGTTGGTGGATTTTATTCTTGTGAACGATTTGATGCGCTACTCTGATTTGTGTGTGTTGAATTTCTTTCAAGCTGTATTTCATTTTCTTAGCCTTAGCACTTGGTACTGGAACGGTATGAGTGAACCGGTCTGGTACTAAGTGTGGTGGTAATACTCCCAAAGTTCACGTTTTATTTATCTGCTTCCACAATTATCTTTTAATAAAATGAAATTTTTCAGTAGTGAATTTTGGGGGTGTTACAATACAACAATACAAATAATAAAGGTCGAGCTATAGTCTAAATAAACTGATTCTTTAGATCTCTGATCAATACTCATTTCACACCATGCTTATAATCAATCTATGCGAGTGTGGGAACCCCACTATTATAGCCGGTAGACTAAAAACATATAGGGCATAATGCTCCTGATCACTATTATTGCCGGTGGATTGGTCTCCAGGGTAAAGTGCTTCTAACCACTATTATTCACCAGTGGACTGGTCTAGCTCTAACTCTCATGGTGTTTCACCATAATTACCTAGTGTCTTTTTCATGTCTTATCACAATTATGTTTGGTTTCTTGATCACGGAATCCCTAACTATTATAGCCAATGGACCAAAAACATATAGGGCAAAATGATCTTAACCATTATTATTACCGGTGGATCGGTCTCTAAGGCACCCTAGCTCTTGGCCACTATTATTCACCGATGGACCGGTCTAGGCCCAACTTAACAATCTTCCTCTTTAAATGGTTAGTATCTTATTTGTGTCTTATTCGACAAGTTTTCACCCTAGACATGCATGTCACCAACTGTTTACTCTTATTCTTCAAAGAGGGCTCGTCCCATATCTTGGGACTCCTAGACCTCCTAACACAACCCGACATCCTTTCCGTCTTCCACTTACTCTCACTAGAAGCCCAATTCCTAAGTGTGTGGGTCAAGACCCACCACTTTATGCCATCCAAGTCCACTCACTATCATCCTCTAGGGTTTTTCCTTGAAACCCTAGTTGGAGCTATGTGGCCCATCCTTCCTTTGACTCACACAACCAAAGTTCCTTTATCATCCAACACATTATCTCACTTAGATTCAACCCAAATCATTTCACTTTACTCCCTAAGTAAATATGTGACTATGAAACTCTAGTTGGCCACTCTAACCCCTAGCACTTTTCTTTCCCATATATCACCTCTCCATTCCTCACCTGCCATCCTTTCTTTCCCCTAACACCCATACTCACCCTACACATGAAATTTTTCCACTCTTATCCTATACTCCACTCACCCTCAATTATTTTTATTTCTACAACCTCCTCCAATTAGATTTTCCTCTCAAACCCTAGCCAGGTCTCATATGTATGCTTGTACCAACTCACATACTATTTTTCATCTAAAGTCTTCAGTCACCTCAACAACTCTTCGCTTACCTTACTTACACTCCAAGATAACTTTTCTCACATAAATATCATCCCCATGTAGACTCCATCCATCCTGTGCAAACCCTAGAATTTCCCACACAACTCCTTTCATTCCATGCAATCCATAGAAATTCCCACGCAAATCCTTTCATTCCATGCAAACACTAGAATTTCCCATGCAAATCCTTTCATTCCACTCATTTATTTTATCCATATTCTCCTTTATTTTCCCTTTCATGGATCATGAGATAATTAGGCTAACCTCACATCCCTTTTGTCAACTCACTTCCCATTTTTCTCTCTTCATCATTTCAACCAACATCAATATATTAAACATCCTAGCATGCATGTCCTAAAAGGTCACATCATACAGCATCATAAACACAACACACACACACACGCACGCACGCACACACACACACACACATAGATATATATTATGCACATGCCATAAGAAAGCCACATAAGCATACCTCAACTCCAAGCCGCACTACACGTAAAATGGTCATAATAATCATAAGGTACACAACATAACAGAGCACATGACATACAAGGAACATAACACACACATAGTTGGTCTTAACTACATCCTTACCTAACACGACACCAGTCTTGGAGCACACTCTTACGCCTCCTTAGGATTTTGACTGGATTCACCTATAAGAGGGAAAAACTAAGGGTTAACTTCCCTCCTACCAAAATTACTATTATTTCCTACCTTACCCTAATATTAGGGTTACTATTATTAATAGTAGCTTTATAAATAAGAATAGTGTTTTATTCTTAAGGTAGCTAACTATGTCATTACTAGTCAAAATAAGTCTTAAGAGGTACATAGGTTCATGTTAAAGAATGTGTAGCTATATTTTTATTATTAAAGATAATAGATTAATATTACTAATAATAATAATAATAATAGTTTTCATGATAATACTAATAACAACCCAAATCTTATTAACAATAATAACAATATTAGTAATACTAAAGTAGTGACAAAAATGACACTAATAATAATATTAATACTAGTAGTGATAGTAATATTAGTGGTATAGGTGATAGTAATAATAATAATAATAATAATAATAATAATAATAATAATAATAATAGTAATGATATTAATAATAGCTCTAATCTTAAGAACTATACAAGTAAAAATCCCAATAATCATAACAATAGTAACTTAAGTGATAATATGGTTAAGTATAAAAATAGTGATAGTGATAACAACAACTACTACTACTACTACAACTACTATAGTAAAAATAATAATAAAAGTGTTAAGAATAATACTAATAATAATAATAGTTGAATGGTAAATTATAATATTACGATTCGAATATTTATAATAGAATAAAAGTGATAATATGTTAAAGTTAGCATTAATAATAATAATAATGATGATGATGATAATGATAATAAAAATAATGAAAATCATAATAGTTATAATACAAATAAGGTTCAACCATTAATAATAGTAGTAGTATTAATATTCCAAAACTATATTTAGTAATAATAAGGATAAGAGTAATAATAACAATAACATAATAATAATAATAATAATAATAATAATAATAATAATAATAATAATAATAATAATAATAATAATAATAATGACAACAACAACAACAACAACAATAATATTAAGAATAATAACATTAATATAAGTAAAAGAGATAATATTGGCATGAATAGGGTTTTAAAGGTTGGGGTACCACCTAGGGTTGGTGGTGATTAGGCGGCACCAGTGGTGACACAAGATAGGGGTGGAGGGGGAAGAGGGGCTGGAAAGTTGGTTGTTTAGGATAGGAAAGGGGTAAATGAGAGGGTGATTGAGGTGGTGGAGGATGCCCTAGGTTGAGAGGGCTAGAATAATGGTGGTGGTGCGGCCAAAGGGGCAGGGCAGATGGTGGTGGGTATGGTGGCCAAAGGTGGTGGAGAGGGAGGAAGGAAGGGAGAAGGAGAGAGAGGTAAGGGAAACGGAAGGTAAAGGGAGGTAGAGGAGGTTCTCCTAGTTTTTTTCGGGGGTAGAGGGAGTGGTGGTTGTAGTGGGAACAAAAGTGGATGGTGCTGCGAAGGGCGGCGGTGGGTAAGATGAGGTTGGTCGAATAACCCACTTTGCATGGCCAAGGCAGCTCATGCAAGGAGGATCGAGGGTGATGAGTGGTGTAGTTCGGTGGAGGATGGTGCAGGGAGTGTTTTGGGAGGTGGTTCAGGTGGCGGTGTTGGGCGGCGGCGGCGACAACGACACAACAAAAGAAGGGAAATTCCGGGCAGGGGAAAAAGGCCTAATGGGGGCTGTTGAGGGGTATTTATAAGCCAATGAAGGTGGAAAATGACAGAGGGGGAGGAGGGGAAGAGGATGGCATGCATGGTAGGTCTCTAGTTGGCAGTGCACAACCGGTAAAGGCTTGCAAAATTACAGGGCCTGTCAGCTCGAGAAGGGAGAAAGGAAGGAAAGAGGGACATGCATAAGGAGAGAGAAAGAGAGTTATTGGGTGGAGAAGGGAGAGGGATTGACGGGGAAGAGAGAGGAGGTGGCAGGTTGGTGTACGACATTACAAAAGCCATGTGCCTACGAAAGGAAGAGGGGAAGACGAGGGGTTGGGGAAGAAGGAGGGTCAGGGGAAGAAGGGAGAAGAAAGGGGGTGGGCTAGCCGACCCAAGGTAAAAGAAAGAAAGAAATAGAAAGGGGAGTTGAACCATGTGGCTGGCAAGGGAAAAAGAAGGGAAGCGGGCTTGGGCTGTGTGGGAGGAAAGGAGAGGGGGAGGAAGGTTTGGGCCATAGGGGTAGCCTGGCCAAAATCGAGGAAGGAAGGGAATAGGAAAGAAGAAAGGAGGGAAATGAGAGAAAAGAAAGGAAAAGAAGGGAAAAAAGGAAAAATAGATTGGTTGAAATATTTAGAATATATTGGTATTTTAGGATATTTAAAATAATAATATTCTAATATAATAAGAATTAAATTCCCTTTTTAGATTAATTTAGGAATTTTGAAATAATTTTCCTTAATTCTACTATAATTAGCAAAACCCCCTAATTTTTCCCAGTTAAATTATTTATTATTTTCCTCTTGATTTTACCTTAATTAATTCTTCTTATTTGAATAAAATAATTTATTTAATTAATTTCCCAATAAATCCTTATTTTTCCATAATTTTTTTAAATTAGGATTTTGGAGTATTATAGATATAACCACACGAAACTACTGTAGAGCACTTTTCAATTGATCACCTGGCCCCATAGATCAACATGAGTCATTTTAGTGCACTTCATCTTCACTCATGCACTTCTCAAGAAATTTTTTGAAATTTTTAAAACTTTCCAAGAGGATTACCCATCCTAAAATCACTCTATGGCAAGCATGCTTAACTGGGATTTTTTAAGATAGAAGAACCAAAAGGATGGTATATCATGTTGATATAAGTAACCATATCACTCCTTACATTATTCTACATAATTTGGGGGTATTCACCCCTACTCAACGAACGCAATGCCCTCATTGGGCCTCAACCACTAATTGGCTCAAAAACTTTTATCCCAATAATCATCTGGCAAGGTGGTTGACTGGATCATCCTAGTTCTGCTTGCAATCCTACTTTTGCTATAATACCATTCCTAACATCTCAAGTGGATATGACCACATCACGATACCTTGGAGCTCTTTTAGATTGATTGAGGCTCCATATATCAACATGAGTTCTTTCAATGTGCTTTATCATTACTCATGAACTTCCTGAGAAATTTTTAGATAATTTTTGAAACTTTCCAAAAGGGTCACTAATCCTAAAGTTACTCCATGACAAGCATACTTAACTGTGGAGTTATTAGGTTAGAATAACCAAAATGATGGTATACCATGTTGATATAAGTATCCATATCAATCCTTATAATACTCCACTCAATTTGGAGGTATTACATATATATAGTATTCTAGTCATATTTATGCAAACAGGCCACACAATATCCTCCCCAAAAAAAAACAAAGGCAGTGTGTAAAGGCAACTACTAAACCAACCTACTGAGAGTAATTCAAATGAAACACTAAAACAAGAGTTACTTCCAGTTTAATTACTCAAGGGGGATATAAGAGACAACCTAGAGATATTTAAAGTACTCCGATCATAAATTCATAAAGGTAACAAAATATCCTCCTAACTATACAACCTAAAGATATATAATTCATACTAATCATATTAGTGTATGAAGGGAACACAATACCCTCCAACCTTGGTTACCTAATCATTAAGTATTAATGCTCCTATAGTGCATATAGGTCACCTATAAGTTGTAACACTCCCATTTTTAGTACTTAAAATTTTCATTTTGTGGAAGCATTAATTACCAATGATAATGGGTGTTACTGTCATACTTAGCATAAGTCTAGTTCCCTCACCTTTCTTATGCGAAGTGCTAAGGCCAAAACCAACCAAACTAAAAACAAATAAGTGGAAATAAGAGAGATTACATAAATAAAGGTTACAGATAAATATTTTCCATACAACAACGATAATCAAAATATAGCTAGGGACATAAGAGTCCAAAGGAAAGCCTATATAACAAAAACTAGTACATGTAGGTACATCACCGGTTTTCCATAACTCTTAGACCCGTATGCTCATTCTAAGAATGGAACCTCTTCCCAAGGGCTCCACTTATCCTGCCACTCTTATAAGCTTCATGCCACTCCATGGCCTTCGTATTGAGTAAATCACAATACCTCATAAGAGGTAGCATATCCACGTTGCACATAATCACATAATAATCTAAACTATGCTCAAACACAAGCACATGCCATAACAATATATAATAAATCATGAATCAATACATATGTATAAATATATGTCATTAGAGTCTCATGATCAACATTAAACCATAATCAACCAAGCCATGTCATTTCAAGGTACACAATAACCATATCAAAATCTATAGCCAAAGTAAACTAATCAAATCAATTCCAATTAACATAGTAAGGCACTAAGGCAAATACTGAACCATCAATCCAATATATACCAAAACTATAGGTTGGGCACTGAGGTAACTACCAGGCAACTACCGAACCATCAATCTAATATATACCAAAAATGAGGTAGGGCACTACAGAAACTATTAACCCCAACAATACATACCAAGGCTATCAACAAGTATTCCTTTATTATTTATATTACTCAAGGGGATACAATCAATCCAGGTACACTTAGTCGTATTAGTGCACGATGGAAACACAATACCTGTACTCTAGAACCCAGGGACACATTGGTATACCTAGTCATATCAGTGCACATAGGCAAAATAGTATCCTCCAACCTTGGTCACCTAACACTTAAGTATCTGTACCCCCTATAGGGCCCATAGGTCACCTATAGAGTAGATAAGGGTCTTGCTGAGGCATAGAGGCACACCAGTGAACCAACTCAAATAAGGGCTAACGCCACATATCTATGGTAGCTAACCCTAGACAGCAACTATTCCTAGACTCAAAATCTTCAACATTAAGTATTAGTATTTTATGAGGTGATCACAAACATTTCATACCGTATAATCATTTCTATTTCCACACTTAACCATTTTCCATTATTTCTAATTATTACGATAAACCCTAAGGTCATCGATTTATGTCAAAGTCAAATTCAACACTAAGGTCAACCTATAAAAGTCTAAGGACATCCTATGTCCAGTTATTCACATTAGGTGTATTAGGTCAAAAATGACCAAAATGCCCTTTAAACCCTAATTTTGTCATTTTTATCCCATTTCATACCAAAATTATCATTACAAGCAATTTATCCTAAAAGGCTAAAAGATAATTATTCACAACATTTTAGCACGTAGGTAATTTTTACGATTTAGCGATTGGCTGTATTTTTCACTTTTCATACATTTATTAAGTTGCGCCCTCAAAACCCTAATCATGCATTCTTCACATGTCACATATTCTGTGCAGTGTGCACGTATATATTTTAAGCATAATATGACATTTAATAGGGTAATTATCATCATGGTACATGTAGGGAAAAATGTCTAACCCTAGAATATGCGAATAACAATTATCGTATTCTAACCCTAATTGTTCGTATATGTTTTTATGCTTTTTATATCAACCCTAACTATCATGCAATGATAATCATGGAGTAGTTATCTTGGCATTTAAATCATAACTTTACAAGCATACAAAAAATTTAAATGGAAAGGTTAAGAAGAGCATGGCGTGTAAGGAAAGGAGGAGCAAAATAATGGGAGGGAATCGTGCATGGTAG
Organism: Tamarix chinensis; assembly: GCA_030549775.1. NCBI lineage: Eukaryota > Viridiplantae > Streptophyta > Magnoliopsida > Caryophyllales > Tamaricaceae > Tamarix > Tamarix chinensis. Next base: position 53,843,634 of record CM060177.1, on the reverse strand, counting down.
GAGAGTGGTGTGATGGATGGTTGTACTGGGGAGGAAGGGTAGGGTAAGTTTAGTAACTTAGTATAGGGTATGGATAAATTATTTAGGTAAAGATTTAGGGTAAAGTATCTAGATAAAAATTAACCAGTTACCATAGTAGGTTTATTTGACAAAACAGATACCAGTTACGATCTCAACCTAGGTTTAAATTTTAATACACACCCTCTAGCATATTTTAGCCTAATTAAAAATTTTAACTAATAATTCTTAATAATATTACATATATTAACAATATATTTAATATCAAATATCCTTAAATAATTATTTCAAAAAATACACATAATTACTTATAACAATTAGGGTTTCTAATAATGGGGTATTGCAATAGTAGAGTAGTGTCTTAATGAGGTAGTAAGGCAAACTAGTATAACCAAACAAAAATAAGGAGTATCACTTTATCTCTAAGTTAACTAACCCTAGGGAGTAAACCATTTCTAAATCTTAAGGTCCTCCAATTTAAATACTAGTATGTGATTTGGTGATTTCAAACATCACATAATACACAAATAATTTCTATTTCCATACTTCACCACTTTTCCTTTAATTTTTAGTTATCCAAGTCAACCCTACGGTTAAACTAGCCACATATGCCATCTTATGTCCAATTATTCATACTTAAGTGTATTAGGTCATATATGACCAAGATACCCTTAAAATCCTAATTATGATAACATTATCTCTTTTAAAGGATAACATTTAGTTTACTTCTGAATTTCTCATGAAAAGGTTAAAATAAGACAACCTGAAACACTTTAGCATGCAGGTAAATTATGGGACATGATAATTGCTATTTTACTCCTATACATGAATAAGTATATAAAACCCTAGTCTGCATCCTAATTTATCATAACTAAATGCTTTCATACTTAACCTCATATAATATGTACTATGTATAATTTTAAAAAAAATAAGAAGCATGATATACTTCAAAGATAACCATACACTTAGGGAATATGATTAATAATCATACAAACATAAGCTTAAACATGCTAGGCACAATCATGTTGTACACTGATTAACTCACAATATTAAAAATATTATAGCATGATCTTGTATGCTTAATATTATAAATTATTTAACATTTTGAAGATGTATAACTTCATGCTAATGTACTTAGGGAAATAAAAAAATGTATAGTAAGACATGCTTAATGAAATAATATAATATAACACAACAAAATCCTAATATATTATCATGTAATTTTTACATTTTAGTAGAGCATATAGTTACCTCTTAATTTTAGGAAAAATATAAAAATACAAGAAATTAAATGCCACACCTTATTCTCCACTAATACGTTTCTCCACCTATAAATAAAGCTAAACCAAACAAAGTGGTAACCACTCTTAACCATTGAAACTAACCATAATTATCAACAAATAGCTACAGTGCCAAGTGAGTTATATAGAAGATTAATATAGGAAAGGGGCTTGGAATGCGATAAAATAACACTAGATAAGGGGTATATATGAACTACACACAATGCATAGGGATAGTTATGCAGGGACTATATGCTTCACAAGTTAGGTTGTGTTAGAAGGTAGCATTGTGGAGGGTTTGTAATGTGAAGAATGGATGCAACTTGGGAGACATGAGGTTTAGGTGGAAAATGAGGTTGATTTTCATAGGTTATTCATATAGAAGAAGGATGGTTTGCATTGGGGTTTCACAAAGGTGCAAAGGGGAACACGAGGTCGGGGGAAAGGTTATGGTTTTACATGGAAGAGGAGAATATATATAAAGTGGTTCTCTATGATAGATGATGGTTGCTAGGTGGCTATGTTTTCAAAATTGTGGAGCATAGGATAGGATAAAATGAAGAGATGAGTTGGGAAGGAGATGAGAATGTACGCTTTGGGTTGGAAAAATGAGATAAAATAAAAATAGATAGGGAAATAAGTAGCAATTACATTGCATGCACAAAAAAGCTTGTGGGAGATTTAGGTATCTATGAAAGACATGCAGAGCTAGAGATAGGGAAGTTGTGTGAAAATTAGGAGAGAAAAGAGTTAAGACGTGGGTTAGGATGGTGTGTTAGTTTAGGATTAGTTTGGTTTGGTTATATTTTTCTATTGACATAACTAAATGGGGGAAACAATTAGTTACAATAAGGGGAAGGGTAACATATGGAGAGATGGTGAGGGAGAGATAAAGGAAAAGGAAATGGAAAAGAAAACATTATGGTTAAGAATAAGGTTAAAATTTAAGGGTTATAAGAGATACATACACCAAGGTTTAGGGTTAAGTTTTAGATAAAATCCTAAACACTTGAAAATAAAGATTTAAAAAAATTTAAGCGTTATAAGAAGGATTTGGAATTATGGATTTTAAAATCTAGATTAAAGTTACCATGGGGAAGATCCCTTGGGATATTTGTAAGAAGAAGGATACCTTATCGGTTAAATGGGAACGCTCCATTTATCTCAAAAGTGTGACTGGTTGGACCATCTTTAGCATTCATAGGCATTCATGATAATTAAAACATGTTTTGAAGTTGAGAACTCTATTTTCTAATATGTTATAGGGGGATCACTTGAATGAAATCCATGTGAATGTGTGTAAGGAGTACATTATGCATAGAACTTATGATTATTTTAACAAAGAAACCCCTAGGTGTGGTGGAATTCTCTTATGTAGTGCTCCCAAGATGCCCCAAATCTACCCCCAAACACAAGTTTATTATGTGTTTGATTATGCAAGCATGAGTGTTTTCAAAATATTGTATGTATTATTTGGGATTCTACTCAAATTTGAAGTGTTTTCTTTTCTCAAATTGTTTATAAACCACTTCTTATATACTTTTAGAATGCACACATAACTAAAATTAGGATTTATCATCATCATCACCATCATCTAAGGTAGGAATAACCTTTTAGACTAAGGAAATGTAGATTTAAGGTAAAGTGACTAAAAAACTAAAGGAGAAGTTGTTGAGATCCAATTATGTGACCTTTTTTGCCTCCATTTACTATGAAAGAAATTCAAGAGTTTTTAAGGAAAGAAAATAAGATGTTTTTGTGTTTAGGGTCATTACTTTCCTTATTACTTATTGTTCCCTTTCCCCTTATAGAAGCAAAATTATGTAAAGTTGGGGACGTGTATTGATGCCATGTTATCTTGATGGGATGTAATTCTCTATGATTTGAATTATTCTGGTTTTTGGGTCTTAATTATTTCAGTTTGGAAGTCATGAACATAATTTACATTACTTACAAAAAAGGTCCTAACCTTGAATTAGTGATCGTCATGCATAATTTATTCATCAAACTAAAAATATGTATAACTATTAACTCAAATTCACATATTCTGATTAAGTATCCCATAAATTTAAATTATCCTATTAGCTAATACTAATCTAGCCTAATATATTAATAAAATAATAGGACATGATCACATAATAAATAAAATTCATATCCAAAAATAGCAATTAGATTTAATTACACAAAAATATAAAAATTTAATTAAATACCAAAAGATAGAAACTTGCATTGAATTAATAATTAAAAATATTATACAAAATATATTAAGAAAGAGGAAATAGAACCTAGGAGTATTTTAACAACTACAACATAATTAGAACTATGACCACTAATGATCAGCGACTTCGTTCTCTCTAGTGCTCAACTCTTACGTGTCTATCTACACTTTGCTCATGATTTGATTTGGCAAATTCTTTTACTGTTATAATTTTCTCTTCTTCCTTGACATTATGTGTGTGATGTATATATATAGATATGCGTTGGTATTTTTTTCATCTTTTGCAAGTCATTGAAGATTCCACTAATTCTTGGGCCAATCTTAAATTTTTATTTTGTTGTAGGCCTATTATATTTAGGGGCTCGATAAACCAACATTTTTTTTTACCTTTTTTGAATCATGGGATATCTAGATGGTTATATCTATTATCTTATGTTCAAAATATTGGAGGATCATGTCATGGCTATTTGTTTTTAAATTTTTGACTAGAAGGTTCTATCATACTCTAAAGTTGCATAGAATCTAGTGAAATTATGTGAAGGTAGTTTAATAATCTATAGAATTACTAGATGAAGTAAGAACTCTATAGATATCTCAAGTCTAGAAGAGTGAAGAACCTTGAAAGGAAGTCTCTACAACTTTCTTATAATTGCTGGAGTTGCAAAAAGTCTAAAATCTTTCATTTTGTGGTGTAGGAGGAGGTACCTTAACTATAAATAAAGGAGACCCCAATTTGTCCCACAATCTAAGACTTGTAAAGCACTCTCTTCATATATTAATAAACACTCTCTTCTTACAAACTCAAAGTTTTAAGTTTTATTAGGCTCGGTTTTACCTGAGTGTTGGGAAATGCTAACATACTAAGTAATAAGGGAATTGTGTAAGCTAAGTGGCACACAGGAAATACTAAGAGGAAAATATTCACCCTGTGACACGTAGTATCATAGCAATGGTTGGTTTTCAAGATTTGGTTATAAGGGATCATGACTATGGCAAAAGAGGAGATGCCAAAGAACCCAAGTGACTAAGCTATAGCCCATGAGGCTCATAGATGGGATGGTGAGAAGAAAAAGGAAACTAGGAAGGAAATTTTTGTCTCCAAGGACCTACTCTCTTTACTATTGGCAAGGGTAGAATAAGTGGAGAAAATTTTTAATAAAATGGTGGAGAAACTCGATAATTAGGATGTGTACATTAGGGAGGTTATTTGTGGTAAGTTTCTTGTTGGACTCAGCTATGTGAGAAATCTAACAGGATTTCACCACCTTAAGAGAAGAGTTTAGAGCCCTTAGGGAGGAGTATGGTGCGTTGGGAAGGGAGATCAACAAGTGCTAGAGTGGCGGTGACACTAGATCAAGGGTTTGAGTCCCCAAACCATCTAAATATGGAGGTAAGCATGATTCTAAGGAACTTAATAATTTTATTTTGATCGTAGAGTGATACTTGTATTATTCAAGCATTGAGAATGACTCCAACAAGATTGACTCTACGCACTCTATCTAGAGCATGACTATATGCTATGTTAGAGATGCCAAAGTGATAAAATTAAAGAGGTCGGTGATGATCAATACTTGGGAGGATTTCAAGAAAGAACATAAGTATCAATTATGTCTAATGAATGTGGAGAAGAATATTGCTAGAAAGTACCATTATGGATTACATTAGGAACTACAACCCCTTAATGCTTAAGATACCAGCCATAACGAACAAGAATCAACCGCATGGAGGGAGAATGGTGTAGGGTTGGGCTAGTGCAGAAGAGGAGAAGGAAGGGAGAAAAGGTTGGGCAGCCTAGCGGGTGAAAAGAGAGGAAGAAGGCTGGTTAGCCCAAAAAGAAAGAAAGGAAGGAAATAAAAGGAAAAAGGAAGGAAAAAGGGGGGAAAGGAAAAATAAAATTATTTTTAGAGTTGGGATTAGAAATTAGGTCGATGGAAAAAAATCATTTATTAAATTAATTTATTCAAAATTTAGAGTATTAATTTAAAAGGATAATTTTAATAAGATTATGGGTTTAAGAGTTTCTTTAAATAAAAAGAGTATGATAAAAAAATATTTATTTTAATTTATTAAATAATCCTATCCATTTTTATGAACCAAAGGTCAACAAAATAATTAAATAAAAAATTTTAAGATTAAATTATTCTAAATTGGGGTTAAATATTAAATTTTAGATTTTAGAAATTTGGAGTATTACAAAGGGTCTAGTGATAAGAAGATGTCTAGATTTAAGTCAAAACATTGGTAAAAGAATGTAACATAACACGGTTGTCGTATGAAAGGCTATATTAAGAGATACTATCCCAATAGGAAATCAACAAATACAGCTAATGGTTTATATGATAACTGTGATGCTGCCATAGCTGGGGGTGATGATAATGGTGATGTACTGATAGCCCCAAATGGACAGATCAAATTAGTTGATAGGTTGATTCTGGATTCTGCATGCTCCTACCATGTATTTTCTAATAGAATCTGGCTTTAGACATATGACACCATTTGAGGTGGAGTTATTGTCTTAGGAAATGATGCTTTTGTGTAGAGTTGTTGTGATTAGGATGTCGAGGGTGAGGATTCATGATGGTGTGGTCAAGATACTCTCTGGCGTTTTTCATATTCCATACATGACCAAGAGATTTATTTCGCTGTGTTCCTTAGATAGCAGAGATTATAGGTATGTCATTGAGAATGACACATTAAACTTTGTTAAAGGATTTGTGTAGTACCCCATCCTAAAATTGTATTTAGAATTATGTTGATAAAAAATAAATGAGTTTTGATTTTGAAATGGGCTTGAAATTCAAATAAAAATATGAATTTCAGGTGTACCAGTAGACTAGTTTACATAACCGATCAACTAGTGTGATAGGGAAATTTATGTTCTTTTTTTTGGATAAATCAATCGACTGGTTTGCCCAAACCAATCAACTAATTTGTTGGTGATTTCTGGTCTCTTTTTTATTTTGATTCAAATTTCTCTCTAATGGTTTTGAAAACTTCTAATATGAGTTCAATTATGCTAATAAGCATGTTTTAATGTTCTAGTATTACTTTCATGTTAATTACACCATTATATGATTTTAATTAGAAAATTTGTTTCAAAAAGCTACTTTTAGAGGCAATCCTACCTTCTCCTTTTCCCTCACCTCTCCTTCTCTCTTCTAGCAGTTAGGGTAGTTGTAACACCCCCAAATTTACTACTGAAAAATTTGGGGGTGTTACAAGTTGGTATCAAAGCTTTTGGTTGTTGAGAATCGGGTTTCGGTAGAGATTCGGTTCTCACGATCCTAAATGTTTTAACTGAAAATATATTTACGTTCTTTCAAGTGAATTTTAAATCTGGATTAGCTTGTAAGGATAGTGAGATTGGGTAGTATAAGTGGTCTTGTGGTTGGCTGTTGTAATTATGTCTTTGAATATGGTTACTTGTTATTTGACATGCTCGACTTGTGTTAACTTTGAATTCTATGTATTGTCATTATTATCCTTTTGTAATTAGTGTGCTTTTAAGGGGGTAGTGACCCCACTAGGTTAACCCTAGTCTTGCAGGCTTAGTGGATTAAAAACCTTAATGTATACCTTGCCGAATATAGTGTGATGTGATATAAATTGGGACTTATTTTGGTGAAGTTGTCTCACTTTTGGAGCTTTAAGAAATTGAGGGTTGTAACCCTTATGGTGATGTTTAAATAGATGTGTCATTTTCATTTGGGAGGAACATAGAATTGTGATAATGGTAATGATAAGGTCGAGGTCTAGATAGAGGTGTTTGTTTTTATAATTAGGATGTAGGGTGCCTAATTTACCCTAGTAATCTTAATGATGTCATATGACTTTTATTTTGTATCTATATTTTAATATTTGCTAATTAGTACCTATTTACATGTTGTTTTGATAGTTTATTTTTTTTATTTATCTATTTATTCGTTAATAGTTCTCCTTACACAAAATAAAACTCAATACGTTATTATTCACCAGCAACTAGAAAAGAAAATATGCCTAATTCAAGAGGAAGGAGTTTTATACGCTAAAGTTCAAATTACTAACATAAAATAAATTATTTACTAAAAGAAAATATTTCTGACTTTAAATTTATTCGTTTTCGGAAATCGTTTATATTTTATGGATGTTTAAAATTAAAAAGGTTTTTAGGAAATTATTTACAAATTTCTTTCCGGAATTAACCTTCTTCTGTTTTAAGCTTTTTGATTTACGAAAAATTGATTTCGGAAATTATTGAAAGGATAAAATTATTAAAATAAATTTAACTATTTAAACAGAAATTCTATAATTTACATAATATATTTCGTCAATGAAATATAATTTCAAAATAGCGTCGAAATCACATGACAAAGTTATAATCGAAAACGAATCTAAAATAGTAAAAATAAAAATACGAGAAAGAATGGAAATACATATTTTTAACCGAAAATCAAATTCATAAGAATATAATAAAATCATTATCGTGAACGAATTTATCTAAAATGGTTCACAACGACAACGATTAATTAAATTCGAATATGAATTCAAAATCGTCGATAAATCCATAAAACGAATCAAAATTAAAATAATTAAATATTTGCATCAAATTACGTTAATCAAATCATTAAACTTAATAATTTAGATTTTAAAAATACGGGGTATTACAGTAGTGATTTTTGACCTTGTGCACTCTCCCCTAACTTGTCGACCCACTTACATACCCCCCTCTAACTACACTCAACCCCTCCCCACCCTATCAAGTCATAATTCATTTTTTTGCTTGCACACATGCAACCTCACTTGTGTCATCCCTCTATTCCTTGAGGATGTTGACTAGCCTGCCCTTATACCTCTCATTTTGTTAACCCATTATCACTCATCACTTGTGTTCTTTCTCTCTTCTCCCTTCTTCTTAGGAAATCTCACTAAGTGTTGAATACCCTTCCATTTTCCTCTCTTCTTCTTCTTCTTTCTACTAAGAAAAATAGAGATCCTCTTTGGTTTTCTCTTTAGATTATGTAAGAATTGTGTTCCTTTCTCTTTTTCCGATCTTGGTTTTAATTCTCTCTTACTTTTCCTAAGCAAGGAAGAATTAAGATTAAGAAAAGTTGGAGATTTTAGCTTTTCTTTAACACCCTGTTTTGAGTAAAAAAATGTGGTGTTTTGTGTCTCTCTTCTTCTTTTGATTTTCTTGGTTTTAATGTAGTTTTGAAAGAGGATTTTTAATAATTTTTACTTTGATTCTCTTATGAATTGAAGTTCTACTAGATAGGTCTTCGAGTGGGAGTTTTGTGCTAGGAGAATTGCTTCAAGGTAAGGCATTCTTATCTTTAACATAATTAGATTATGTGGTATATTGGGGTTTCATGTGTTAGTAGTTATATGAGTAGAATCTCATTGTGCTCCGTGGTATGAACTTGTGGCATAATTCTTTCTAAGTAAGTGTTGTTTAGTTCTTGATTTTTAAACATAAATTTGATTTTTGAGCATGATTTGTTTAAGTATGTATATCACCATGTGTCCATATGATTCTATGTGTGAAGCATGCAGTTCTATGAGTGTTTTGACATAGAAGCATGTTAGGATTAATATGGTAAAGCGTGGTGAAAGTTGGTGTGTATTTCACACGTTTGGGTTGTGTTTTACCTAAACTAGTCAATAGGTTCCTCGATCCATTCAATTAATTTTGTGAGTAGTCTTATGGTTTGGAGTTTTAGATCGATTGGTTGTGGGAGCTGTCAATTAATTTGGTAAACCAATCAATTGGTTTTGATAAACATTTGATCGGTTGGTGAAACCCATCAATTAACGTCCCTATAGACCAAAATGGTTTGGTCTCTACTTAGGCTCATCTACCTGTTGGACCAAACTAATCAATTAGTTATTATGACCAGTCGGTCAAACCCATCGATTGGTTTTTCTGTAGGCCAAAATAGTTTGGTCTCTACTTAGACCCATCAACTCATTGGACTAAACTAGCCGATTGGTTCTCATAAATAGTGGATTGGTGATGCCAACCTATCGACTGGTGCTCTAGTTTTATTATGATCTTGGTCTGATACGACTAGACCAGTTGACTCGTCTGAGGACCCATCAACTGGTCTTACTGAAAGATGCCTTATTTGATATGATTTGTTGTGTTTTTCTTAGGCTTTTTATGTTGATTCTCCCATGTATTTACAACATTTTAATTATGATTTGAACCATGATTGACCTAAGTTAATATGAACCAATATGATGATATTTGAGACTTGCTTTTGGTTGAGTTCAGTGTTGTCCTTAAATACCTAATTAGTATGATGAGTTTCGTGTTATCTCTAAACACCTAATTTAGTGGCTTTAATGTCTTGTGCGAGTTTGGTGTCATCTCTAAACACCCACTTAGTGGCTTGTATATCTTGGTTAGTGTTTGGTGTCAACACTTAAAACACCCAATTGGTTTGATATGGGGATTTTTATCATGGAATCTTAGAGGCCTTCCCAGTATGCATACTTAGGGTGTTGTTATCTTTTGTACCCCTAGCCTAGGAAACTAAGCGTGGTGGATGTTGAAGATCCCTGCTAAAAGTTTATTGGCATTGGTGCTAGCGTGGTGGGTGAGGTAGACCCAAAATTGAGCATATGGCCCCTCACCTAGGGATCAAGTGTGGTGGACATTGAAGATCCCTGGAATTAGTGTGACGCGGTGGTGGGAGATACAACCTACGTGCAACCCGTCATAGTATATTAGCAATATCCTGATTCCATGGTTATTTACTTTGAGTGAGGCTGACCCAAAATTTAGCGCATGCCCCTTCACCTAGGAGACCAAGCATAGTGGATATGGAAGATCCCTGAGAAAAGCTCCTTGGCACTAGTATGATGTGGTGGTAAGAGTTGTAGTCCTACGCTAGTCTTATCATGGTATATTAGCATTATGTGTTTTACTTTTACATATGCTATTGTGGAAAACCATTATTGTGTGTAAATGTATATCCTTGGGTCTCATTTAGGTATTTATATGTTCTCACTATTCTCGTATATTACCTTTCTAGTAGGTTGAATACCATGCTACTATTTGACTTCAATGTGTTGCATGAACCTTCCATGTGTTTTGGTAGCATACTTTGCTAGTACTTCACCATACTGATACTATACTTGTGTGGTCACTATGATGATCCGACTTCTAGTTTGGGGAGCATATGATGATTTGTAGGGTTACGACTCTCGGTTAGAGTAAGCCGATGGTGATGATGTGGCCCACTAGTGGGTTATTGCTTGGGGTTTGAAGTTTATGATTATACCTAAGAGTTAGTATAACTGGTTATTAGTGTTTCATCCACTGTGTTGGGAGATTTAATATTTTTAGTTATTTAAACTCTTGACTAGGATTCCTGTATTTGATTTTGTAAAATTATCAAGTTCATTCCGTCTATACTATTATTCTACTCTTATCTACCTTGTATTATCACATTAATATTATTATCAGGCATGGGTTGGGTGATGATCACACCTCCCTCATAGTTGATGAGACGGTAACATTCCTCGATTTTTCTTTTCAAATCGCTTCTACAGTATGTTTAAAATAAAATTTTATGGTTTAAAATTTGGGGATGTTATAGGTTGTGGTAGCAATTGTTAGTAAACGGGTTGGGACATTATATGAGCTTATTCGCACAACTAATGAAGGGGTAGTTAGGAAGATATTGATAGTGTCTAACTCAGATGTTGCTAGCCTTGATTTGATGCTACTGAGACATGATAGTGCCATTAACATGACTAAAGAGTCCTCATGTTGTGACCCGATTACATCTCGACATTTTACCTTTTATGAGTCTGAATTCCTTCTCGACAAGAAGGTGGCGTAGGAGAGTTTTTTGGGTGCTTTCGACTAGGTGGAGGATTTTTTTGATCTATATAGTATAAATTCTTCTAATGAGGAGGAATCTAGGCAACAGGTGGAGCAAGTGGGCATTACTTTAGGTAGATCTGGTTATACAATGTATACTATGAGTAGTATTGGTATGTAGGAGCCATTGTTAGACTTAGAGGTTATTTTGAGTGTTGATTCTGTCTTTTGGTATTCAGATGGTGTTATTGAAGAGATGTGGTCTCTTTGGCATATTAAGACATTAGTATGTAATGTTTCACTAGTTATTCTTTTATGTTTTTTTTTTGCTAGTCACAACAAAAGAAATATCCAAGGAGAACAAGGTGAAGACTTTAGATGTTGCTGGTATCCAAAGAGATTTATGGTGGCTTGCTAGTCATTGGTTCATACTCTACAACTATGAGATGCTTGATATACGATGTGATTAGAAATGACTACTATACTACTTGAGTGGTGAGTCTCTTAAAGACACTTTAGTTAGACATGGTGTAGATTTTGAGGTACTTGGTGCATCTAATATCAGCTTTTATTGAATAAGTGTTGTCGAACATTCTGTTGACGGATTACTCTAATATTAGTTATGGTCCTAATGATTAGAGGTATGCTAGTTTGCTAGTGTTTGACCATAGACGTTCTAAGGTTGTGCGTTTAGCTATAATAGAGGCTTTTCATGAAGTCTTGTGGTTTGGTGATTTAGTACAAGCGTTGGGTTTGATCATGGGGCTCTAATTATTCGTGGTGATATTAAGAGTGGTATATGTTTAGTGAATAATTAGAATTTGTTTCATCATTGAATGAAGCACATTAACATCATGTATCACTTTATCTGGGGTACTATTGCCAGAAGCAAAATTATGTTGGAGAAATGGGTACTTTTGATAATCCAGGTGATATGCTAATGAAGTCACTAACCGTGAGTAAGTTCAAGTGTTTCTTGGACTCGATTGGTGTTCATAGGGCATGAGGCCCTTTGTTGGACCAATTTTTTTTGTAGATGCCTTTATATGTTATGCATCACATATACTAGGTCAAGGTAGAAAATTGTGAGTTTTGACTAGGTATTTGAGCACAATATAACATTATGTTGGTTATTGCAAGTATTGGGGAAGTTTAGTGTAGTATGGAGGTTTGTGTGAGAGACATGGGGGGCGTGTTAATAAACAAGGACCCTATTTCTTTGGTGAAACTTTAACTTATTTTGGGAAAAAGTTAAAAGTAAGGAAATAAATATGGGGGCCCCTATTTCCTAAATATGGATCGTATTTTTGATATAGTTTCTAAATATATTTTACCTCGTAGGATTTTTTCTTCTATAAAAGGAGACATGTTGAAACCCTAGTTGTTGAGAGTCATGTATCCCAACTTCTTTTCCATAGAATTATCCATTCAAAGAGAATTATAGATTTGTATAATTGATTAGTTTAATTATCTTGTAATTACACAAGAGCAGGAATAAAGATATCTAATTTTTCTCAAATTTTCTATTTTGTGATTGAATTATCAATTGTGTGTAATCTTGTTAATTTTTATTTGGTTTAGATCTCTCTAAATCCACACTAATTCTGAAACATTAAGATTTCATTCAAGTATTTTCTCTTTGACTCTTGGGGTAGTTAGTTGGAAGTTAGTGGGTGAGTCCCCTATATTTTTATCTTTTCACTCAGTACCTATTTTCCTCTTTATAGGGTTATCATTGGTAGGGGGATGCAGATATCATTAAGGCATAGGATTATATTATAGTAGGTTGGCATGGTATTAGTCTCCAGTACGGGTAGGTGAGGTGTCCAAGTAGAAGGCCCTAACACTTTCTATTGTTCATTTCTTAGGCAAGTGGGGTATTCCAACTTCTTATCCCTCATGGTAGAGGCATTCACGGTGTGTTGGATGAGGTATCCTATGGTATGTTAGATCTCGCAGTAAGTGCATTCAATGTGTGGTGGATATGGTATCCCTAGAGAAAAGCCCCTTTTGATGTATTTTGACCTTGTGTGATGGATGTGGCATCCTATTATGTGTGTATGCTGCCTTGACTTTTGTTCACAGTGGAGAATTGGGTGTGGTACAATGAATTATCTTAGTAACTAAAAATTATATGGTCACTAAAGGGATATTTATAATATGATTTACATTATATGGTTATAATGCACAATTCGTATTATTATTCTTCCATAATTACCATGCAAGTATGTTTATCATGATCCTAAGTGTTATACTCTTTTATTATGCTTATTATCGTGCTACCATGTGACTTTAATGTGTAGCATGATCCCTTATCATATTTTAGGTAACTTATTTTACAAGTACTTCATTGTATTAATACAACATTTATGTAGTCACTATGATGATCCACCTTTTGGTCCAGTGAGTAGAGTATGGTTTGCATGGTTATGATTTTTCAACTAGAGTATGTTAAATATGATATTGTAGGCTAGTAGCTTGCCATTGCTTCAGGTTTGAGAGTTACCTCCCTGTTTAGATAAGAGTTAGGCTAACCAGTTAGATACATTTTGTCCACTACATTGGGATGCTTTTGGTTCTTTCCAATTATTTAAACTCTTGACTTTGATTCCTACATTTATATTTTGTAAACTCTCATACTTCCTTCAATCTATATTATTACTATTGTCATCATTGTTATTATTAGTATTATTGTATTATTGGTAGAGTATGCTGTATGCATTATTTTGTGGTTGTTTTATCTTACCTTGCACCATACATAGGTTAGGTAATGATTAAACCTCTCTCATAGTTGATGAGGTAGTAATATTCCTTGGTGTTGCTTGTAAAAACACTTCTACATTATCTTTAAAATGAAATTTTCTGGTTTAAAATTTGAGAGTGTTATAGTTGAGTTCCTGGATTTGAGCATATTGCCCTATTTTTATTTTTGAAGTTTTGGAGCATGTTTAAGTATTTTGATATTATGCATGAGTTTAGTGAAGTTTAAGTATGATCTTGTTGAGTATGGATTTCCACCATGATTTTATGGGGAATTCATATATAGAGAGTGCCTTTTTATGTGTTTTATGGCATATAAACATGCTAAGATTATATTGAGAAGGTTTAGTGAATTTCTTCTAAGTATGGATCAATCAACGGGTTGTGTAAATAGTCGATCTGGTTGCTGGGCACAATCGACTGGTTGGTTTTTTGATTGGTTTGATGGACAAGTCAACTAGTCTTCGTGAGCATTCGATCGATTTACCTAACCCACCAATTGGGTCCTTTGTGACTAGAGTGGTTTTGACTCCTACTTAGATACATAGAATAATTTGATTAAATCCATCGACTCATTTCTATGAATAGTAGATCGATTGGATCAAGTAATGATTGGTTTCATTGTGTTTTATTTATCTTAAGTCTGTTACGACTTGTCCAGTCAACTAGTCCTATAGATTGATCGATTAGTTGCGACTAGACCAATCAACTAGTCTTAGAAACCGATCAACTAGTTACGCTTGAATTCACCATGCTCATTTGTTATTCGTTGATCTTTATTTGGGACTTCCATATTAACTTTTTCATATAATTAAAATAGTTTAATTATGATTTTAACCATGCCTAACCATAATTTAATATTGGTCCAAATGTTAATATTATGTTGCCTTGTATGGTTGATTTTTGTGTTGCCTTTAAATACCCAATTTGGTGGATTATGTTCCTTGGTTAGTGTTTGATGTCAACACTTAAAAGACATAATTGGTTTGATGTCAACAAATAAATGAATAATATCTTTTGATTTTATTCTAACATCACTTTATCTTCAAAATAAAATATTTTTATTCACAATTTAGAAGTATTAGACCACAATCCTTTAAATAAAATTGATGGTGGAAATTACAAATTAAATTACATATAAAATGCAAAATAACAATCTCGAAGCTTTGAACAGAACAATATCACTATGAGATGGAGCCAACGCCTAGAGACAAAAGACTCATGGACGCATATCAGAAGTCCATCGAAACATTCAATGCCACCTCGGGGACGGTATCAACGTCATGGAATGAACGGCCTATAAAAATTGACACCCTAATTTCGGACGACGGTAAAAATTCGTAAAAATTATGGCTGTAATTGCGGGTCATTTGGACTTTTATTCGTTTGAACGGGTTACAATCTTGTTTTAGTCCCTGTGATTTTTTATTTTTAAAAACCTTAAATTGCTTAATTTGATAAGAATATTTGGCACAATATATATAAACTACGTTTCTGAGATTTTGATTTGTTGGAGGAGCCTGATCATATCAGTCGGTTATGTTACTCCTGTAAATTTATTGAGAAGCTCCAAGCGGACAGCAGTGTGAGCGCGAGCTACCTCTATGGAGGCCTCTGTAACAGCCGGACAAGCTTCCATATATGGAAGGACAAGTATTAAGGGTACACCGCCGTTGAATGTTAAACCCTTTTTCGGATTCTTTTACAAACCAATCACTCGACTTTCGCGAGTAAGCTTCACTTTTCACCTTTTGCTATCCATTTATTATTATTATTATTATTATTATTATTATTTTGTTTTTTTGTTTGGGGTTGTGAGTTTTGAAGTTGCACTGTTTGATTGAATGCATTTCTAATGGCACTTCCTCTCTTTCCCTGGTTGAATTCGGCGTGCTGGGGATATTAAATGTTTTGTGGGCGTATTGGGACTGTTGAATTGGTTTGTGGGGATATTCACTGACTCTATTGTGTTAGGGTAACTAATTTTGTATCATTTTCAATGGGCTTTTCAACTTGGTTGAATAAAATATCGTTTCTATGTTTGAACATCTGTTATTAATCGAGGTTATTATGCTATTTCTGTGGTTATGGCTGGCTTAATCAATCTGTCTCTCTATTCCGATCTATCTGCTGAAGTGGAGTGTACTGATGAGATTATCAGCTAGTCTCATCAAATATCAAATTGATCTACACAAAGGTGAATCATGAAATGTTTGTATTCCATTTTTATTAAATGACGTTTTCTATGCCTCTCTTCCAGATGCACTCATGGCATATAAACAGGCCGGCAAATAGGGTGTCAAATGAAATCTTTGCCGCTGCAGGTTTGATTTTGTTGATTTTTTTCTGATGCTTTAATCATTTTTTTTCCTTAATATTTTACATCAATTGTGCCCATTCATAGACTTCTCAAGGAGGAAACCAAGAAAAGTGTCTTCCTCTCAGTCAAGAGGTCCAGGTAAAGGGTTTGTGCCAAAAACACAAGCTGAAACAGGCACACTGAAGAAAGGGAGGCCCCGTAAAGAGAAATCACGTTCAGTAAGCTCCCCTCGTCAAATGAATAGGAGAGCACCTGAGGTTAGGGTTGATAATGATGATAATCTGGCAAGTGGTACTTCACAAGGAATGAATGTTGAGGAAGAATTGAATGATGGCATAAAAGGGAAAGTCTTACCAGAGAGTGAACCAGTAGCTATTGTTAGTAACAACGAGTTGAAAGAAAATGTAAGCATCAGTGCCATCAGTGATAGTCCATCAGCCACCATTCTTGTAGAGGAGCAGGTGAAAAATGAAGCCAATATAGCTGTTGAGACTGGACTAGATGATTTCTCTGGCAGCGAGGAATATGTTGTATTAGGAAGTGGCATAAATAAGGTAGCTGAAGAAAATGTGAGTGCACATAAGCTCATGAAATCTGGAAATGAAGTCAGATCTGCTGTTGTTTGGACAAGACCCGGTGCTATAGATGGTAGCGAGGACGCGGCCTTTGTGGAAAGTTATGAAGGCAGAGAAGCTAAAGAAAAAGTGAGTGAATGGAAATCAATATCTGAAATTGAAGCCCCTGTTATGATAAGACAAGAAAGTGTTGATAATGTTTGTGAAAAAGCAACTCAGGAAAGTGATAAAACAAGGGAAGCTGGTGAAAATGCAGGTAAAATTAAGGTGCTATCTGAAAATAAAGCTCAAGTTGCCTCTGTTGCAACTCTGCCTGACATCATAGAAGGTAGCGGTGACGATTTAATTTTTGATATTCATGACAACAGGGAAACAGAAGAAATTGTAAGTGAAACTAAAATCATAAAATCTGAAGTGTGTAGTTCTGACATTGTAGCTTATAATGTGGAAGAGATGGGCAGCAGTTCCCAGGTAATACATGCAGGGATGGATACCTTTGTGCATGAAGACTGTCCTTCTGTGCTGGTTGAGGATGCTAGTGACGTATTTACCGGGGAGGGAAGCAGGGAGACTAATGAAAGTATTTCTTTAACTGAGGTGGAGAAATCTGAAACATTGGAAGGCACTGGTCCTATAGCCAATAAAGCAGGAGAGGAGAAATTCTCTAAATCATTGAAGTCGGAGATGGAAGCCCTTGTACATAAAGAAGTCATTGAGGAGCTAGCTGAGGATAATTTTTCCAGAGGAAACAATTTGTTTACTTATCCACAGGCAGTGAAACCTGATCAAGAGATAGAAATCTTCTTTAACCGTAGCTTGTCTACTTTGAAACATGAACCAGATGTCATGATTATGGGAGCATATAATGATTGGCGCTGGAAATCATTTACTGTAAAGTTGGACAAGAGCCATTTTAGTGGGGACTGGTGGTCCTGTCATATTCATGTTCCTAAAGAAGCATATGGAATAGACTTTGTTTTCTTCAATGGAAAAGATGTATATGATAATAATAACCGCAAAGATTTCCACATTTATGTGGAAGGAGGAATCGATGCAGATTCTTTTGAAGATTTCTTACTTGAGGAGAAGCTCAGGGAACTTGAGAAATTAGCCAAGGAACAAGCAGAGAGGGAGAGAATAGAAGAAGAGAATAGGCGATTTGCTGAAGAAAATGCTGCCAAGGAAGCTGATAGATCACAGGCAAAGCTTGAAGTTCAAAGGAGGCGAGAGAAACTAATAGAATTGATTAATAAAGCCAAAAAATCTGCTGATAATATTTGGTATTTAGAGCCTATCAACTTCAAGGATAAGGACATGGTTAGGTTGTACTACAACAGGAGCTCTGGTCCTCTTGCTGAGGCCAATGACATCTGGATACATGGTGGGCATAATGGTTGGGCAGATGGACTTTCTATTGTTGCAAAGCTAGTCAAATCGGAGAGGATGGATGCTGACTGGTGGTATACAGAAGGTATGTGTGTTCAGAAGTTCTCCCTGTTCACTTCTATATCTCTATGCTTGACTTTCAGGACTGAATATGCGCCACTTTGTTTTATGGGGTGAAAATGCACCATCTAACTTTAGATGTCAATGATTTGGTGGCTTATGAGGATACCACTTAGTTTCTGTTCAAGTCTCCCCATTTCTATCATATCTTTGTAGCAAAGTACCTCTTGCTAAACATTTATGGGAAGATAGAGCTAACATATGGTATTCTTTCATGCCCGATTGTGCTTATCCATCTATATCATCTGTCAGTCTGCTGCTTCCATCTGATTTCTGAAGGAAAAACTTGCAGTATGAAGTTAATTGAAACCCTGATAGTGCTTGCTTATTGAACAATGCATGCTTTTGCATGAGATATCATTTTTCTTTTGACTCTCAACTTCAAATGGTTTTTGAATAAATTGATAAAGTTAGCATTGAGGCCTCAGGTCAGCAAGTGTGTTTACACTTTCAACTGGACTTTGGGGTTTCTTTTCAAAGAATAAAACCTATAATTGGACTTTGGAATGATGGCTCCTTCCTCCTCTAGCTTCTCTTTTATGGTCTGATTTTCGTTGCTACTCATTCTCTTGCTTTATGTTGCTGTCATTATTTCCTTTCACTGCTTCTCGCCCAACTTTTCCATATTTTGCTGATGAGTAAAGTGCTTTCATGAATTCATGCACTGAGTTATATAGATGGCATATTGAGTTTTGATTTCCTTTATTTGGCTTATTAGTGTTTTTTTTCCCCAAGAATATCAACCTCTGATTCCTTTTCAGTTAATGTTTTTCTATGTGCAGGAAGTCACTTACAAAGAGAATGATTTTATTTCCATTCCCACGGGTGTCACCCCACACAGCCATATTGTTTCCTGCCTTTTTTTTGAGCGGGTGGGGGACATTTTTGAATTGTTTGAATCAAGTATGAAGTGATATTTGACGCCAATTGTAGAAACCAACTTACCATCAAATTGTTATGAGGATAGAAACAAGCTACCTGACAACAAAGATTTAAGCAAGCATCCAGTCTGAAAGAGTTGAATATCCGGGGGAGTGGAAATTGGAAGAAAAAAGTTGATTTATTACCATCATTCTCTCCATGTAAATGAGCTTAGGCATCATGCTTTTCCACTGAAAGAAAAATTTTCCTAAGCATGTCCAATTGCCTTTAAAATGGTGAGGAAAACATGAAAAAGGAAATATATTAGTGTATTGATGTTTTTATTTGTTTGCATGTAATAACAAGTCTGAGAGTTTGCACTAAATTTCGCTTTATTTCCATTGAACAATTCACTTCAGCTGCCTTTTCATAATCTGTCATGCATTGTGTTCATTTGAACAGTGACTGTGCCTGAAGGGGCTATCATTTTGGACTGGGTTTTTGCTGATGGACCACCAAAACTTGCACATTGTTATGATAACAATCACCGCCAGGATTTCCATGGTGTTTTCCCCAACTCCTTGCCTGGTGAGGCGTACTGGATTGAGGAGGAGGAGCAGATATATCAGAAACTTCAAGACGAGAGGAGACAGAGAGAGTTAGTTATACGTGCGAAGGTAATCTTTTCCATAGTTCAATTTTTGTTGAAATGAGTGCATGGAAATATATTGATTATCTTTAGTGTCATCTATGCAGTCTGTAATGATAATCTGTATTTTCACCCGCACTATTCATATAATTGACAATTAAGTCTTTATATCTTGTGTATAATGTAGACACATGTGAATCTCTGGCTGTACCATTTGCTGTGGTGTTTTTTTATTCATGCATGAAAAATTCAATAAGTCAGTCTATTTAATGGAAGGATGCCATTTTTGATAAATTGTTTGAAGGGAACAAATCTTATAGGTATTTTGAATAGTGACTATCCTAGCGGTGTCATCATACTCAATTTTGATAATAGTGGTGGAATATTAAAGGCTCACAAAATATCAATATATGGCTTGCATTACTACTTGTGGAGAACAATATGATTAGTCAATTTCTTTATTTTTTTTGGGGGGGGGGGGGGGGAGGGGGAATGAACATGGAAGTTTTTGGAATTTGTGATCATTATTATGTGAGGATTTGCTGGATGTACTAATATTATTGATACAGGTCATTAGCATTAGCATTGCCTTTTTATTGGAAAGTCGGGGTTATTGGTTTGATGAATAGAAAGGAACTATAGGCTTGGAGATGGACATTTTCTAGTGCGGCTTTTAGCAGTACCTTCCATTGTTAAAAAGAACATCTTGTGTTCAACACTTTGTGTTTCAATTTGGAGAGCGAAAAAGGTGTGTTTGTCAACAAAAAGAGAAGTCTTAGGAAATAAGTTTTCTTCCTTTTTAGAGCCCCATTGGTGATGCTTCAAATAATTTTGAGCTTATAGATCATTAGCTGCCAGTTTGTCTGTGGTAGAAGAACGAAAACCCTCATCAATATTGCATTGTGACATGAAATGTAGGAAGATGAGGGCATGGGAGGAAACATGTCTTGTGACTCCTAATTACTGATGTATGTTTATATCTTTCTAATGATTTCCAAATGAAGATTTTGGTATCAGTTATTGTAGTATAGTTCATTTGGAATTCAGCTAGGTTAGGTTAATTTGGATTGTTTTTATGCTAACCTCAGTGAATATGTTGGATTGACATGAATGGAGGATAAAAATATATGAGATATTTTTGCCGCCTTTTTGTTTAGCTAGTCAATAATTGGTTCATAAGCAAAGGACGAAGTTAGTTAAGATTAACCAAAGTATAATCAAACATTCACCTACTTTCACCACCTAATTGGTTAATAACAAATTTCAGGTGAACCTAAGTAGTTTAAAAATGAACCTACCTTAAACCTTGAACATTGCTTTAAAGTAAACTAGGCATTAAGCTAGGTTCACAAGGATTAGGGTGTGGCTAATCATTCCAAGAGTGTAACAACTGACTACTAATTCTGGGATTTCTCCTGATGAATCAGGACTGGTGTCAAGGGCATCAAGGATTTTCCTTATTCTCAAAACCAAGAAGAGGATTGTTTGTTGCTTGAAAGAAGATGAGGAAGATAAAGTTTGATTTGAGATTGAGATTTTCCAGGGAGACTAAGCTAGATTGTTATCCCTGAACTTTGATTCCTGCTCTATGGTGAAATCTCTCAGCTATTATTGGTCAATGAGGCTATCCTAGCTAGGTATTCTGTTACATTACAGAATAGTATCACTGGTCTTATTCTACTAATATTTGGCCTTACTTGCCTATTGATCATGGTCACTGCCATATTAAGTCATGGAAGTGGCAACTTCTGTTTTTTATTTTTTATTTTATTTTTGGGTACAATATTAGAGAAAATTACTTAAGAACACTTGTTAAGAGGGTATTGGTGTCATTACCTCAGTATTCTTACTATGCCTAAGATGAAGTAACGAAAATTTTCCTTCTTTGTTACTCTCAAGTTTTGACCTAGTGTGCTAGTTTATGATGCATAAGCTCAACAATTGGTTCAACTAATCAAGAAAGATTGGTTGGGAGGGAACTGACCACCAAGTAAGAAAAATGGAGAGTCGAGGAAGAGGAAAGATAGAAGCAAATATTTGATCTTCAAGTAGCCCTTAAGATCAAATACTCACATTCACCATCTTAGGTAACAAGACTAAGGATAAAGAGTGAGATTTGGAAAACTCAAAATAAAACTCTTCAATGAGAGAAAGAGTTTAATTCCTGTAGTTTTTGAATTGCAAGCATTCTCATTGGGTTAGTCTCTTTGAAATACAAAATGACCATATTACTCCCCATGGCTAACATGACCCCCTAATACTTAGTTACATAAGGAGCTAACTAGCTAGTTCAATTCAAAATTAGCTCCTTCTCCTTGCTGATTTTGAAGCTACTAAAGAACAACCCACAAGTACTTAGCCGGTCATGGGGAGTTACAAGGGGATTTAGACATTACATCAATTGACTAATAATAACTAACTAAAAGTAGGAAAACTAAACAAGAAAAAAATGGCTAACTTTCTCTATTATCCAGCCGGTCCTTGAGCTCCCTATTATCCCAAAAATTTGTGTTTTTGCTTCCCTTTTGAAGTCACTCAATCAAGTCTGCATATGAGCTTGTCAACTCCCTCTTTTACATCATCCAAAGTGCTGAAATGGTTGCTTCTTGGTTGACTATGCAACGTCTTGATTTTTGAATTTTGTGGCTGGAATTTTCGATCACTTTGTGTGCTGATCTTGATGAATGGTGTGATTTTTGTTGGCTAGGTCGTGAGCCATGTTGGGCTGCCTTAAGCCATGAGAAAGGAGGATGGCTTGATCAGCTTTATGCATGGCTTGCATGGCATGAGCCTCTAGTTAATTATCTTAGTCTAAGTTAGGAGTGTTTTGCCTCTTTCTAACATAGAAAAATTAATTAGTAGGATTGTATCACTCGTGGGGAATGCTCCTGCATCAGTGTACCTTTTCTTGTATCATGACTTTTTTCTCCCCTGCTTGCTACAGGCTGAAAAAACAGCACATTTGAAAGCTGAGACAAGAAAACAAACAGTGAAAAGGTTTTTGCTCTCCCAGAAGCATATTGTCTATACCGATCCTCTTGATGTACGAGCAGGTAGTCTTGTGACTATATATTTCAATCCGGCGAACACAGTTCTTAGTGGGAAGACGGAGATATGGTTTAGATGTTCGTTTAATCGCTGGACCCATCGAAATGGTCTGTTGCCTCCTCAAAAAATGGTTCTGGCAGAAAATGCTTCTCATTTCAAGACAACAGGTAGCATTAAGTTATGCTTCTGCATCATGCGTTATTGGTTGATTGCATTCTTACTTGTACCCCCTTTTGGTTTTTGACTAGTGTGGCTAATATGTTCATTTCACAACTCCTTGGCACCTAATCCATCTCCCTAGCAGTCATTCAGTTCAGTTCTGCGGGCTAAACTTTGGTATCATATTACATGGATGGATGCTATTTCTTGGAGCTCAGTAAATGAGACCAGCTCTGGCACCCCCCAAAAAATAAAAAATAAAATAACAGTAATAACTTTTGCATGGCTTCCATTACTGTTAAAGCATATCTATCCATGGTAGCAATTCATTTGGCATTTGTGCTCTGGATTGGTGTTAAAAGCACCAGGCTTTCTTCTTCTCAACAGATGTGTGGTGTTGAAATTATAAAAGTAGTGTGAACTACTCTAATATGTCTTGTTTTTCCTCCTTTTTTCCCCCACTATTCAAAATAAACCATGTGGCTTTGAGGTTTTTTTTTTTCAGTGAAGTAATTTGTTTCTGAATTTATCTGTGATTTGTGTCTTTTTAGTTAAGGTTCCGTTAGATTCATATGTGATGGACTTTGTATTCTCGGAGAGGGAAGATGGTGGAGTATTTGACAACAAAGATGGCATGGATTACCATGTACCAGTCTACGGTGGAGTCACAATGGAGCCACCAATGCACATTGTGCACATTGCTGTGGAGATGGCCCCTATTGCTAAGGTAAACATGGTTGTCAACCCTTTTTCTTTTTTTAATCATTATAAAAAGTCATTTGGTAATTTTCATAGCTTGCATTTCCCATTATAGTTTCATCTGCTTTTATAATTGTTTGTGGTGTTTTGCTCTTGTCAAAAAGAAATAGAGCGATAATAAAAATTATGTACTTTGAAGGGTGTGTTTGGTAGCTAAACTTATTCTTATCTTATTACTTCATTTGAGGCTTTTTTGTTGATATGACCCTTTGGAAAAGTTCACATACTACCCATACTTGTTCTCACAATTTAGTATAAAATGTGTACCCAAATAAAAAAAGAATAACTTACATGTCCAACATGTCAACATACATCATTTCATGTTCAGTTTATTTTGTCAAACGAAGCCTATAATCAACTTAGTATCTAAAATAATGAAGTAATGCTTTATCTTGCCTATTTTAGTTTAAGAAGCTAATTAAGTAAACTAATCGAACTAGTCGTTCGGTCTGGCCCAACCAGTCGATTAGCTGTACCAATTAGTCAATTGGTTTGGGTTGACTAGCCGATTAGTTTGACTCAACTACACCATGCTTTCCTCACACCTATCGTTTGTTTGGGCGAATCAATCAACTGTTCATAGACCAGTCAATTTGTTTTGCCAAATCAATAGGTTTAAGGAGAAAGTAAGACAAAGGTCTCTGTAGGCAGTTAATGGGTTGGGTCAAATAGTCGACTGTTCTAGGAACTAGTCGATTATTTTGACCTAACTTGTCAATCAATTTATCTTAATACAGTACCAAATCACAAATTTCATGCAGATTCATACATATAAATCCTCTTTAGCCATATTAAAGCATGTATCAACATCAACTAACATACTTCCAACCAAATTAGCATGCATTTCTCAACATGAGATCATCATAGTGTACTTTTACCCATTTTCATGCTTTTTACTCAATTCATGTCATTTAAGCATCCAAATCATACATGCAACTACATTTCTTTATGCTAACATGCAGGAATCAATTGAAGATAACCTCTAACATGCAAGAACACATATTAAATATTTTAGACGTAATAATCACTTACTTGATGTAGGCAAAATCATCTTAAAAACAAAGATTCTAACTGTGGAAATTCTGAACTTTGAAAACCTTAAAATTGAAGCCTTAAAATTAGAAATTATACCAAAATCTTATCAAATTTTGAATCTTAAAAACATTAGAGGACTAGAGTATACCAACTTGAGGCCAAAATAGGGAAATAGGCTAACTGAACTACTCAACCTTTTTACAGAATCTAACTCTACCTTGTTTTAAAGTTGAAACAAGAGAGAGCTAGAGACAGGATCAGAAGGGTATGCGAAAATAGATTGACAAGGCTTGAAATGTGGAAGGAAGAGAGGGAATGCAAGACTTAAGAAAATTCGGTGCCTGAAAGAAAGGTGAAATGCAAAGATGATTGGGGTTATTCATAGCTAACCAATCAAAGGGAATTACTGAAGGTTTGGAGATTGACTCAAAACCCTACCATTAACCGTTTGAATTCGATAAGAAAGGACGGATTTTGTCCAGGATTTGCTGACTTCTTCTCTAGGGCTCGAATGGTGCTCTGGAGAATTTAGGTCAAATAGGCTAGAATTTGCATTTACAAATGGAGTAATAGGAAGTTAGCGTGAAAGGAATTTTCTAGCTGTTTAGAAGCATGCCTGAAATCGAAGCATTCGATCTCAGAATCGTGCAAAGGAGAGGAAGAAGAAGACAATGCTGAGGTCATCTCTCTCCCTCATTTGTCTCAATCGACCTCCAGATCAAATTAAGGTAATATTTTGGATTAAATGCATCATAAAAGTGGTTAGGAATCTCTTAGGGACAATCTCGCATGGGTTAGTAAGGTTCCAATTTGGTGTAAGGAATTTTAAGAAAAAAATAAAGCTTGAAAATGTGACCAGATGGACGAAATGGTCGATGGGTTTGGGTCTACCAGTCGATTGTTCATCCACCAATTGATTGGTTTCCCGCAACCATTCAATTGGTTTAGTCGAGGAACCTAGTTTGGCTAAAATCAGTTCATGGAACCCGTTGATGGGTTTGTCTGCGAAACTCAATAAACTTCATTTTTCAACATGATTTCTTATCTAATTTTATCCCAAATCAAATTATATCATTAAACCAAAATCAAAGGCCCAAAAGTTGACAAAAATTCCTATTCAACCATCATATAAGAGCGTGGGGTATTACATCATTTAGCAAAAATCCTCAAAGACTTCAAATACCTACTAAATCATAGGTTGTTACAGTTTTACCATGAGTTGAAACTCTTATAAACTTAACCATTCTACTTAAAATGTTTTCTTATCCTTTCTTCTTTTGCTAGAAATTCTCTGTTGTTCTTATAAATATGGCCAAAATCTCATCACAAATCACTAGCAAAT
The DNA here is from genome assembly GCA_030549775.1 of Tamarix chinensis. NCBI lineage: Eukaryota > Viridiplantae > Streptophyta > Magnoliopsida > Caryophyllales > Tamaricaceae > Tamarix > Tamarix chinensis. Next base: position 53,817,297 of record CM060177.1, on the reverse strand, counting down.
GGTAAGTGGAAGTATGCAACCCATTTGTATTTTACTGAGATATTAGAAACTGTTATCAAGTGCAAAAATTATTTTTGTTCAGTGGTATATTGCACAGTTTGAAATAAGGATGTGTGGGCCAGGTTGTCTCACTTTGAAATAGGGACATGGTTTTGTCTTCATCAGAAACTAATCTTTGTTTCATTTTTCTATTTACTATTTAGCACATAGGTCTGGCCGCTGTTCAAGCAGGAACAGCTCCTGTTGTGATAGCAAGTGTTTCTGGGTATCTTGGAAGGGAGGAGTGCATGTTGTAGCTAGTCTTTAGAGGATCCAGAAGAGTCCAAAAACTTTTGAAAAACAGTTTTGGGCATTGTGTTCATTACAATCTAGTGTTAGGGCTGAAATGCTGGTATCAGCAAAAATACTTTGACCGAGTCTGAAGCAATTGATCACATGGGATGAACTGATTTGCAGTGTGCCCTTATAGTGGGGATAAGTTGAAACAATTTTCACTTCCTATTTTATTTGCTTGCCATCCCTTTTTGGATTTCCCAAATTTTTTATAGATGCTAGAAATTGAAATTGTGAAATGTTCCCCACTTCCTCTCACATCAATGGTTATGCATTCTTATAATTGGACAAATAAATTGTGATGTTATCAGTTGCTCACATGTTTTTGGACGTCATCTGCATGAATCTTAAAGGAATAAAAACGTGGGATGGAGTATTAGTGGTGTGTATTTGTTGATCATTGCCAGTGGGAACTGAGAAGAGAGGTGGATTTTTGAAGTACAAGAAGTCACCAGGCTTGCTTGATGGCGGAAAAAATTAACTTACCTTGAGTAATATTTTCTTTGCAGTATGAATTTTCCTTCCTTTTTATTTTGTTGTTTTATCTAGATTAAGGTGCATTGAAGGATGTTCTACTCAGAAAGCTCTTCATTGTTGCCACGTTGTAACTCCCTTATAATTTTCCCTCTTCCTTGCCAAACAATATGCCTTATTTACAAACTCTTCAACTTGGTGAAGTGTTATTTCAACCTGATCATTTCATTTAAATGTTCATGTTTTTTTGAAATATTAATGGAAAGGAAAGAATGACAATAGGGGTAAAGATCATATATAATTTATTCTGCCTGGGCCTGAAAGATGGATATGAAAATCTCATGGTCATGCAATCTGTGGCAGGTAGGAGGCCTTGGAGATGTTGTTACTAGCCTTTCTCGTGCTGTTAAAGATCTAAAGCATCATGTTGACATCATCCTCCCCAAATATGATTGCTTGAATCTGAGTGTGGTAAGACTATTTCCATATCAAAACCTTGTGAGGTTAGGGTTTGGTGACCAGTCATTGTACCTATTGATTGTTACCAGACATCATTGTTGAACTGCTAAAAGTTCCTAGACTTTCTGTGATACTTTGATTAACTTACTGGTTTTCTGGCAGGTAAAAGACTTGCAATATAACAGAAGCTTCTCGTGGGGTGGGACAGAGATTAAGGTTTGGTGTGGAAAGGTTGAAGGCCTTTTTGTTTATTTTCTGGAGCCACAGAATGGGTAAGTGTCTGCATGCTGCTTGTCATTTCTATATTTGCAGTGTTTCCTTCTGTATAACTAGTATGTAGTAGTGCTATGGGTGCATGATTCACTGGAGCCTTCAAATTTTATGCTGACTGTTAATACCAGATCGGCTGAGAACAAGCCCTTGTTTCCCACTTTACTGCCATAATGCTTCTACTTGATGCTTTGTGGTCTCTGTGGTCATGCTTGGGGATGAAGCTTGTTTTCGTGTACATGCTATTCTACTTTGAGCAGTTCTGATCCGGTAATTCTACATCCATGTCCATTGTATGTAAAAGTAGGCTCAACCTCTTTTTGAAATGTGGTGTTTTTTTTTATTTTATATTTTATTTTATTTTATTTTTAAAATTGTTTTCTCTGAAGAATGGACACCCACATTAAATGAGATTTATGCTAAAGTGTCAAGAGATATGAAAAGGTAAAGGTTTGCCAAAAGTTCCCTTGCCTGGAAAGATTCTTGAGGTTAATCCCTTAAATGGAAACTTAAAAATATCTGTCTTGATATAGCACACATTATACTATGCACACCCAGATGACATGGCAATGCCATGAAAGAAAAAGAATTTGACATCCCAAAAACACAGACAATCCAACTTAGCAGTGCGGCAAAGAAAATAGCAAAGTAAAGACAACAACATGTCTGACTGGACTCTATTATGCTAGAGGCCTTGGGTTTTGACCTCACTGGAGTTGTGCATATTATTTTTGTTTCCTTCATCTTCCTGAGGAGATAATCATCAATTTGAGTGAAAATAATCACCAATCTAAAAGGAATAATTAATGAAATATAAAAGGTGTTGTTATTTAGAAACCAGAGGATTACTATCTCAAAAACATTTTGTCCTAAATTGCCTATCTTGCCCTCACTACCAGCAGGAGAAACATTTAAAACTCACACTTGGCAACCTTTAGCTGCGTGCGTAGCTGCTGCTAGCCAGCTCCAACAGCACAAATGTTGCCACTCTCTAGCTCCAGAAGTGTGAGATGCCACTGCATGGAGGAGGGATTCAGCAGTACACATGAGCAAAAGTGCAAAACAAGATTTCATATCAGATTACACATATGGCGCAAGGATTTTTTTCAATTGATCTAACCAGCTGTTTGCCCATCATTTTTCTATTGTTTAAAAACTTTCACGAGTTGAAAGAAAAAAAAAATGCAACAAACATGGAATTCATTCGAAGCTAATACTAATGGTGGGATGAGCTCCATTATCAGCCGAAGAATGATGTGGTGGAATTTCATATGGGAATTTTGTTTCATGGTTTTGTTTGATGCTGCTGGTGCAAGGAGCTGGTGGCAAGTGTGTCTGTCGTCATTTGACCTATTCATTAAAGCAATCTGAAGAAAGGACCACACGCTGTGTGGGAGAGGGGCAGCAGATTAGGCCTGGCTGGTTGGTTTCTAACTTAATGAAGGATAACCTAGATAGTTTATGCCAAATGTTTTATAAATAGCTGTTATGAATGAAAAACCAGCATATATACAAGAATAATCACCGGTAATTATTTGTGTTTGAAGTGACGATTTCTTCTTTGCGATTGTTTTGAGTTACATGGTGATTATGAGTTTTAGTCGCTGATTATTTTGTTCAAGTGTGATTATTTTTCTTTACATTTGTGGTTATTTGATTTTCATGCAATGATTATTTATGTTTCAAGTGATGATTTTTCTTCTTTAGGTCAGTGATTATATTATTTTATTTTGTAGTTGTTGATTATTCAAGGTTTAATTAGTGATTATTTGTTTTAAGTAATGATTCCTTCTTTGACAATTATTTGAGTTATATTGAAATTATTTGTGTTATATTGAAATTATTTGTGTTTTAAGTGATGAATTTTATTTTTTTCCCTTGTTGGTGATTTTTTTGTTTTCAGGGGATGATTATTTTCTTTTCAATGGTGAATTTTCTTGTTTGGGTTGGTTATTATTTGTGTTTAAAGTGATCATTTTTCTTTCTTTCTCTAAGTCAATGATTACGTGTTTGAGTTAGTGGCTTTCATCTTTGATGATTATTTGAGTTTATTTTTATGATTCTGAAGCATATATTGGTAATATTTCTTCTTTGAGTTGGTAATTATTTTTGATATTATGTAGAATTGAGTGATGATTTCTAGTTGGTGATCTTTTGGGTGTTTATTTATGTTTTGGTTGGTAATTAGGAAAGCAAAAATATATAATTTACATGACTCTAATTTCCCCATAGCTCAATCTACAATCTAGGACTGTTATAGTTTCCCTAGAGTTGTGTATGTCTTGACCTACCTAATCCCCATCAAAGTCAGGAATACTGTTGGGAGTTACCCTGCCTTGTATATATTCTACACGAGTATCATGGTTCATATTAAAAATTTATTTATGTATATTAAAATCGTTATGCTTTTGAGCTTTGGAAATAAGCTATTGTTTTAATCTTCTTTGGCTGTCTTAATAATGATTTCATTTTGCACAGATTTTTCTGGAAAGGCTGTGTATATGGCTGTGGGAATGATGCAGAGAGATTTGGTTTCTTTTGTCATGCTGCCCTAGAATTCTTACTTCAAACTGGATTGCATCCTGTAAGTACTGTAACTGAACCATTATTATGTTGATTCTTCATCATCATATTTAAGCAGTGCATTCATTTGCTATTATTACCAGCATCACTTGTGTATTTGTGTCGCTGATGCTTGCCCTCTTCTCCATTCTATGTTTGGGATGGGTGGTTCCTTTTTACTTGTATTAGCATTGCTATATTAACATGGTATATCAATGTTATGTAATGCATCCCACTGCCTAAGCATTTCAAAGATTAAAAGGAAAAAAGCTTGATGTAAAGGTTAATTCAGATGACAAATTTTCCCTCATCTTTCCCTTGAGCGGTTCTTCCCAACATATGCTCTCTATACAGGCTAGGCCTGAAGACCAAACATAAACACATTGAAATGGCACTTGAGAATTGCACATGTACAATCAGATATTAACTTGCAAGCAAATATTTTCCCTCTTTATGACCCTGTCCTGAAGTTTAAGCCCCTTAAAAAAACAGGATTCAATTAGGCACTTAGGTTGAATACGTGAAACCAGGCAATAAAATTGCAGGGTTGTGGTGTCATGGTATTGGAGCTTCATAAATGATAAATTATGTGTTGCGGTTGTCATGGAGTAAAATTTTAATTCACCATATATTCTAATTATTATTTATTGATCATTTGAATATAAATATTCAATAAACTAATGTTTTATACTCTATTAGAAGTATTTAAGTGAGTCATTGTATGCTAAATTGTCCTAATAATTTTAAATTTACCTTAGACGGAAAAAAGCATATGATATTTAGTAGTACATATAAAAATAATAAATAACATCACTTTATTATAATTTAATAGTAACTTGGTTTCAAGATATATATAGTAAATGAATAAGAAAAAACTATCACGCATATTTTTTTCACTAGATTTAAGAATTCTTAATAAATCATCGATTTATCCCAATATATAGGTGATATTTTTGATTTGTTGGCCAATAAATGTGAAATTTTAAAACCATAGTCTTTTGGTAATTTTGCGTCGCGGTTGATCAAAAAACCACTAAATAGTGGCACCGCTATTTAATTGCATGTGTGGAACAATTGCTTACCCAATTCTTTTAGACTTAAAAAATTCATGAATGGAACCATGAATTAACATGGAATATTGCTGAAGCAATGTAGTCCATGTTGCCATGCATCATTCTCTATCTACAATCAAAATTTTTTGCTTAAGATGGTTGGTGTCGGTGTATTTGATCAGCCAGTCTGTTTCCTATCTTATTTTGCAATTTCTGAGGTTTTGACTACATTTTTTTTGGGGCGTTTGACAGGATATAATTCATTGCCATGATTGGTCAAGTGCTCCAGTTGCTTGGTTGTATAAGGACCATTATAGACATTATGGCCTTAGTAAGGCTCGTGTTGTCTTCACAATTCATAATCTTGAGTTTGGGGCACAATTGATTGGTAAAGCAATGCAATATTCTGACAAGGCTACAACTGTGAGTACTTAACACTATCTCTTAGATAACTTATTCAGCTGTCTACTTTTATCCTGATAGAAGTGGGGGAATATAAAAGTTGCAAAATGCTGGAAAGGGATGCTCTGTCCACGAATTGAAAATAGAATATGTTTAGAATCATATTCTGCCAAATCGTGTCATTGTTCATTTGATGGTAGGACTGTATTAGCAGGTCCATGTACCCTCTCTCTAGAAAATGGTTTCACACTTCCAGTTGATCAAATTGAAGCATGAGCGATGTATTTGTTTTCTGTTGTTTGAATATCGGAAACAGAACAAAATGATACATGATAATTTTAATTTGCAGCACTAAGCCAATGGATCTTGATCACCTCGGTCAAATTAATATTTTAGGGGCATTGTGGTTTCCTCATAGTTGTTTCCTTTTGATTTTATATATTGCCAGGTTTCTCATACATATTCAAAAGAAATTGCTGGCCATCCTGCTATTGCTCCTTATCTCTATAAATTTCATGGCATATTGAATGGTATTGATCCAGATATATGGGACCCATTCAACGACAAGTTTATTCCTGTGAGTATATAATCCTTTTAATCTGCGTTGCATGCTTTTTCTTTCTTTGTTTTTTTTTTCAATGAAAGATGGACACTTGGGCTACATGTCACGACCCGCTTTGAGCACCCTTATTTTTTTCGGCGGAATATTCTAGAACATTCTAGAATAATGTGGATATGTGTAGATATTTATAGAAGATGTAGGAGGCTTCTACCATTGTATAGATGGTTCTAGAGGGGGATGTCTCTAGAACCATCCTCTTTTGTACACACTTGTATGGAACTCTCTAGATTAGCCTAGTGTGTTCTAAATGGAACATTCTAGAGGGAACATGATCTAGCCCACTCTAGAATGTTCCTTGGGATGGAGGGAAGAGGAAGCCTCAACTATAAATAGGGGGTGAGGGGTCTCATTTCCACCATCCACAAGTTGGAAGCTCTTAACAACTCTCTCAATAAAGCTCTCATTCTCTCAAACTCTCTTGTGTGTTTCCTTGTTAGTGCTTAAGGCTTTGTGCTAAGCAAAGTTCTCTTATTCAAGAGTGAGGTCTCTTGAAGTAAAGGCTGACTTAGTCATCCAAGGAGGTGGAAAAAGACAAAGTGCCACACGTAGTTGGCTTAGGAAGAAGTCAGGGCATGACATGCAGCTCTCTTTATAAAGTTGGCGATCAAATGCCTTTCTGTGAGCTATGAAAGTAATAACGTGATGAAGTCCCCTGTCACTATCTTCCCTCTACACCCTAATGCCAGAGCCCCCAAAACAAAACTACCATATTTTTTGCCAATATAAGCAGATAATTAGTTATGGCTGCATGCATGTGCCGCACTTCATTAGCAAGTTAAATACAGTCATTGGAATGAATTGGTGTGCTTTCTGTTAAAGAATGAAGCCAATGAATGTTTTTTTAGCTTTCCATGAAGAAATGTTTATGCTTTTCTTTTTTATTTAAGAAATGAGTGTTTATGTTTTTTAAAATATGGAATGAATGTTTTTGTTTTCAAGAAATTAAGGAATTCTAGTGAACTTGTTGCTGGAGCTTAGCTATAATACATTAAAAGTATATTTTTATGTTTATACGGTATAAAATAGTATACACATCAGCTAACACTTATACAACATATTATACTATCTAAGTAACTTTTAGTGTTTCAACATTTTAACATTAAATATAAAAATTTTTTTTAGTATTTTTCTACAGTACTCTAAAATTGTCAAAATTTCTTAGAAAAATCCATTTTTTTTGAAGCAAATCAAAACAAAATTAGAGTACAAAATTATATAAAAAAATGTGCATAAATTTTGTGAAATGTCCCAAATAAATTGAAAATATTTCTAAAAATTCCACTGAATTATAAAATTGCATGCAAAGTTAAAAAAATGCAAAAAAAAAAAAAAATTGAAAAGATTGAAGAAAATGATTGTAGTTATTTTAAAAAAATCTAGAAATTTGTAAAAATTCTCAAAAAATGAAAAAGATAATTAAAATCCATGAATTTGAAATTTTTTAACATACCATATAGTTGTAAAGTTCTAAAAAAATTTAAAAGTTTGAATAAAATATTACAAAAAATTTCTAATATATATAAAAGTTACATTTATAAAAAATTCATAATTTCTAATAGCTCTAAAATTCATGTTCCAACTTTTTGTTTTTACAATATAAAGAGTTTTTTATTTTTATTATTTATTTATTTATTTATATTTTTTCTAATATTTAAGGAAACATTCATGATTTTTTAATCATTTTTACAATATTTAACGTATTTTCTAATTATTTAACTTTGAAAAACTATATTGTTTTTTATAATTTTGTGACATATAAAAAATTCTTGGGAGTTTCATATTTTCTTGGAATATTTTAAAATTTTTGGAGTACTTTATAGATTTTGTAGTTTATTTCATAAAATATCAGTTTTTTTAGGCAAAATTGTGAAACTTTTCTAATAATTTTTAATCTTATTAAGATTGAATTGAATTTTTCATGAATTATAAAACAATATGGAGTTTCTTTATAGTGTTTGGAACTTAATTTTGGACTTTTGTTTAGTTCATGGATTAGATATTTTTTAGAAACATTTGTATTTTTGTTATTTCTACCATAAAAAAACTCTACAATGTTGACAATGTTGAGCTTTTTAACAAATTTGTAAGCTTCTTTGAAGGAATTTTTATTGTTTCAACAGTTTTTTTATTAATAATTTTCTTAAATTTTGGTATACATGTTTAGTTTTTTCAGTTTTTTTAATTACTTTTAGCTAACTTTTAGTTTGTTTACATTTCTTTATAATATAAATGACTTAAAATAATTAATAGACGGTGTAGGAAAAATGCGGACAAGTCAAATTTGAACTTGAATGTGAAACTAAAAGGAAACCTTAGAAGTCAGGTGTATAGATTTTCCTGCTTGTATCATCTCTTAGTGATGAATTTGACTTCAATTCAGGTGCATTATACGTCAGAGAATGTTATTGAAGGCAAAAAGGCAGCCAAGGAAGCCTTGCAGCGAAGACTTGGCTTAAAAGTGGCTGACATCCCTTTAGTGGGAATTATATCTCGCTTGACACATCAGAAAGGAATCCATCTCATCAAACATGCCATTTGGCGCACCCTAGAACGCAATGGACAGGTTTCCCCAATCATGAACTTTTTCTTATGATGTATTTAACTTGTCCATGATCTATAGTGATTGATATGAATGACTGTGAAAAGGTAGGTATTTGTAAATGCGCATAGGTTTATGAGTTTTAATATCTCTCTCTCGCTTCATCTTTGTTGTTTATTCTTGTTGGAATCAGCTTCTAGTTTCATGCTGGGTTACTTTTCACTGTCAGGCTGTATTGCTTGGTTCAGCTCCAGATCCTAGGATCCAAAATGATTTTGTCAATCTTGCTAATCAGCTGCACTCTTCCCATAATGATCGTGCTCGCTTTTGTTTGACTTATGATGAGCCTCTCTCGCACTTGGTACTATATTTGGCTACAAATTTTCCTCATTTTAGTGTTATTTTGCTAATGATATATTGTAGCATGGTCGCTACACTTACTAATCTACGGGTGATCACTGTAGATATATGCTGGTGCTGATTTTATTGTAGTACCTTCCATGTTCGAGCCATGTGGATTGACACAACTCGTTGCCATGAGATACGGTGCAATACCAGTTGTCCGTAAGACTGGAGGTGCGTCATTACTCATTATCCTGTCTGCTAGTCATTTTCTCTGGTGCAGCTTGCTTATTCTTGCGTTGGTTGAGTTCTGAACCCATGGAAAACAAAAGGGACCCAAAAAGGAAAACAGTAAAATAAACTGGAGCTAGGGAAGGATTTCCTTGCCGGGATTTTACAACTACTGTAAATATATTAAAGGAGCTGCTTGTATTCCATATCTAAGTCACGAAATTAAATTATGTGTGGTGAAAATTACCCCTTTTGTAAAGAGGTGTTTTGGTATGGTGTTGATGGGGTAGAAAAGATGCACATATTTTATGCCTCTTGTATAGTATATTTGGAACTATTAAAAACATATATAAAATGGGTATTTCACAATAATGGTTTTACTCCCATTAAACACAATATACAAGATACATAAACTATGGGATATTTTTGCACCCCATTACTAATCATAGCTGTTACATGCACGAGAGTTGGAACCTGTCATAGACCCGAAAGTCAAGGGACCCTGTAGAGGCTGAAATGCCTTGACATTCCTTCTCTTGAAATCCATAGCTAAGATGAATTTTGATTGTCATTCCTTTTCTTGAAACCCATAGCTAGAACAAATTATCAATTGAAGATGAATGTTGATGGAATGCAATTGATGACGGTGAGATAGATAGAGAGAGAGAATGACTGGCAGATTGATAGATGAGAATTAAAACTCTTGTTAGTTTTCCAGGTCGAGTCGTATTGCTACTGATGGGTCTCTCTTTATCTAAGCAATAAAATTGCGATCGCAATTGTGGTAGCAGTGCTGCGAACTATATTCTGTATGTCATAGTGATTTTTAATTCTTTTTTACAATAAATATTGGCAAATATCTGCTAATATCGGCCAATATCATAAATTTCACTGCTAAAATGGCCTCATTCCATGGATTTTGCATTGCAGCTGACCCAAAATCTGTGAAATTGCAGCGGATATGCAATTGTAGTACCCATATTTCATTGTATGTGGTGACCATAAGATTGAATTATTGAGTGAAGATGAATGTTGATTGAATGTGGTTGATGATGGTGATATATACACACACACACAGAGATAGAGAGAGAGAGAATGATTGGCTCGTTGATAGATGAGAATTAAAACTCTTGTTAGTTCTCCATGTCGAGCCGTATTACTACCGAAGGTTCTCTCTTTATATAGGGAGGTATAAGCCTATGGTTGCCATAATAAGATAGCCTTAAAAGATAACTGCTTACTTTACTAATAATAAATAATGTTGAGAAACTATATTTTGTAGCAGAATTTTTTTTTTGTTCCATGTGTCTTTTTTAACAATCTATATTTAGTAACGTTTTGAAAGAAATTTTTCACACTCCTAAATATTTATTTTTCAGAATACTCATTATGGGCCAACAAAAAAACTTCTACTATAAAAATGATATTTATGTGCCACATATATATATATATATATAGGCCGTGTTTGCTCTATCTGTTTTTTCTAATTATTGTTGTTGTTGTTGTTGTTATTATTATTATTTTAAAGTTATTATTTTCACTATTTATATATTCTTTTTCATTAGTATTACTATTGCAGTTATCATTACTATTGTTTATTTTTACAGACATTAACATTAATGTGATATTATTTTTATTGTTATCAAATTTTTGCTAATAGATGAAGAAAATAGGATCATAGTGTGCCTAAAAATGAATTGTGAATATAGCCTAAATACATAATATATAGAGATTAATACTAATAAATAATTTCAAAAAATACAAATCATGAAAGAGTTACATTGGCCACTATTTTTCATGGCTAATGCTTTGTAAAATATTTTGTAGTTTATTATAAGCGATTGGAATCTATAGCCATTCATTATCAAAATGTGTGTTTTTGTAGTATAGATCTTATTCTCATTTGTTTGGGGTGGTTTTGAACTTGGTTATTAAAAGAATGAAGTTTCTTAACTGAAAACAAATGACATCTTTAAGCACTTATTTCTAGGTAGATGTTAGAGTGCGTTCAATTGTTGCATGTATCCTTACTTCCTGCACTTAAACTATTAAATTATTCTAGTGTTTACTTGAAAGACATCCTAAAGGGGATAAATAAGGTGGAATGAAGCAAATTGATAAATTAAATCAACCAAAAAGGCCTTTCCTTTTGTATTTTGAAAGTGAATATATGTTTATTGATGATCTCTCATCTATTTGTTTATGAGCTTCTAGGAGATGATTTATAGTTAATCTAGCTATCATATCTAGGTTAATGAATCTACAAACCTAATGATGTAATACCCCTAAATTTAATACTTGAAAATTTTTATATCAGCAGAAGCAATTATATAAAATATCGGGTGTTACACTACAACCAATATAGAAAGAGGTGTGACCAATACGTAACCTATACCGGTTGTGAGGCCAAAATATCTCAGATCTATAGATCATGTGTAGTAAGCACCTAATCCAAGGTTGAGATTAAAACCAACAAAAACCAACAGAAACAAAATAGAGATATTTTTAAATACAATGCAAAGGTTTTACAACATTTGAAGTCTCCAAAGAGACCTCAATAACAAAACATAAAACCATGATAAAAGACACCGGATTTAACCCTAAGTCTTTGGCTTAAGCTTAAGTTGATACTGAAACTCACAACCTGAAAGTGATAATGTTAGTACGACTTCCTCGTATTAATTAAATCACAATGCATCCGGAGAGGTATCATGCCAATATTGCATGTAACATACGAATAATAATTAGAACACATGCTTGAAGTATGAAGATGCATGTGATAATAAGATACAAATAACATGCGATAACATGTATGACGTCAAAGACTCTTGCTCAACAACCAACATACTTAACCATTTCACATCCATCTTAAAACACATAATAACCACATTGTAACCCATATCCAAAGGTAGTGCATCAAGGCTCTACCAACCAAATCAATTTCAAAATCAAAGGTAGGGCATAGAGGAAACTATTGAACTAAATCTAATACCTTCCAAAGTCATCAAATGAAGTTTCTTTCTAATTATTTAATTTACTCAAGGGAAGACAATATCAACCTAGGAATACTGATGTACACTTGGTCATACTAATGTATATGAACAACACAATACCCCTATATCTTAGAACCCAAGGACATTGACTTGCACCTAAGCATATTGGCGCAACAAGGAAACACAGTTTTTTTGTTTCTCCTAGGTCACCTAATTTTTAACTATTAATACCTTTTAAAAAGTCTAGAGAACTAATTATAGTAGATATATAGGGCCTTGCTAGGGCATTGAGATATACCATCAAAAAATTCAAGTCAAGGGTTAAACTCATCTTTAGGATAACTGCCCCTAAGAACCTTCCAATCCCGAACTTGAGGTCTTCCACTTTAAATATTAATATTTTATGAGGTGATAAAAATTTTCATATAGTGCACAAAATTTCTATTTCCATACATATCCATTTTTTCTTTACTTCTAATTATTCAATTCAACTAAGGTTAACAGATCAAGCCAAGTCAAAGTTAATGCTAAGGTCAAACTATTCACCTTTAGGAGCATTTTTGTCACAATGGCCAAAACACCCTCCAACTTTTAATTACCGCATTTTTATCCACTTTATTACCAGATTTATTTTTGTAGAATATTTGTCATGAAAAGACTAAAATATAATAATTAAAAATAATTTATCTTACAAGAAAATTTCATATTATGACAAAAGACATGGTACCCATAAGCTTGGACATAACATAATACACGTATCGAACCTTAGCATGCAATTCTCACATATGATAATATTCACACTAATTCCATCAAATAATTTTAGATACAAATCATGGTACGTAAAAATTTACATCTCTACTCCTAGAGCATGTGATATAGAATCATTACAATTTAACTATACATCTTATTCTATCTAAAATATGCAAGGAATATTTTAAACTTATTAGTAGGTCCGACATAAGGCAAGACATAAATTCTAATTAAACACTAACCCTAAACAAATGTACTATTTCTAGCTATAATTCATATACTAACATAAGCACACATTATCATTTTTAAAATACAACCAAAGTATAGATGGATTATTAATTCTTAACATGGCAACCTATATTATTTAATATGTCGTAAAATTTACACATAAATTTAATATTGCATGCTTTAATTTTTTGGTAAAAATAAAAAAATTTCGATAGCATCAACTTAATATGATTTTTATTTTAGAAAATTTATCTATCATATGTATAACCAAATTTCTACCGTCTATGGAGCAATTGGATTTACCCGACTTCCATGCAATCGTAAACAAATAATACCAAATTCTCCAAACCTAGGACTTCACTAATCTTCCCTTTTCACCTTCTCCTTAACAAAACCCAATAATATTATTTTAAAATAATTCAAAGTAATATTACAACATCATTAACCAACTAGGAAAACATATCGAGAATAAAACAATGTTGTTTTGGTGGCATGAAACACAACAAGGTATGGGGAGCTGAGTTGGATGAGGGCACACAAGTTGTAGCTAGCTGACAAAGCAAGATAATGGTTTACGTGGATGAATCACGTGACAATGGCCAACCCAACGTGAAAGGCTCATGGTATTGGTAAGGGAGGTGGCTCACGCAACAAGCAGGGAGGAGGTTGTGTTGCGACACTTGTCAGAGGTGCAAGTTGTTGTTGTTGTTGCTCAAGTAAGAAAAATTGATAGGGGATGGGTCAAGGTGGAAGGGCAGACACAAAGGTGATGGTAGTGGTAGACAACAGAGATTTGTGAGACAAAACGGGGCAATGGTGATGGTGGTTGGGAGTAGTGAGGGGGCTCGATAGGGAGGAGGTGGTTGTTGAGACAAACAGTGGTGGTGATGGTGGTTCTTAATGTTGGAGAGCATGATTAAGGGATGAATGAAGTAGGGGTGAGGAGTGAGGCTAGGAGAGGTAAGAGTGGATGGTGATGATTGAACGCTAACTCGCTGGGATGCTCGAAGGTTGGTGGTGTGGTGGTGTTGCAACGCATGAAGATGGAGGATGGCAGTGGCTTGAAGGTTGACTTGAAGGGAAGAATGATGGTGTGATGGTGAGAATGAAGCAAGGTTGAGATGCTACCAAAGGAAAGAAAAATAGAGGAGGATGAAGCTGGGAGTATGGTTGGGAAATGGCTAGAAGAGAAGGAATGAAAAAGAATGAAGGCCGGGCTAGGATGAGTTGAAAATAAGGAAGAAAGAAAAAAAGAGGGAGTTGGTAGATGATGGGGCTAGGTAGGACACGTAGGAGGAAGAAAGGAGTAGAAAGAAGAAAGAAAAGCAAGAGGATGATCGATAGATGGGATGAGGTAGAAAAGAAGGCAGACATGGTGTTTGGTGGGTGAGTCAGGTTGGCAGAGGGTGGCGAGGGTTAGGGCGTTGAGGGTAGGGAAATCAAATGAGTAGGGCTGATGATGGAATAAAGTATAGTGTAGGGTTGGGTCACTTTTGGCGGGAGGTGTTTGGTAGGGCATGCATAGCTGTATGGGGAAAGGAGGAGATCTAGCGTAAGGGGGGTTGTTTGGATAGGGGTTTCAGTTAAGGGCTAGTTGGGTTAGACTAAGGGATTGGGCATTAGTTTAGTTTAGGTTGGGTGTGGAGATAAAATAATAATAAAAGATTTAGGTTAAAATTAATTAATTAAATAATAAATTAATAAGTAAATAAATAATATCAATTAATTTTAAAAGATTTTTAAATACTAAAAGGAAAAATACTACCCAATTAATATTTTATTATTATCATTATTGTTATTATTATTATTATTATTGTGATTATTATTAATATAGGTATTATTATATTTGTTTAGATATTAATGTACTAGTCCATATCATTATTACAAATTAGTAATAATAATAACACGCACAATAATAAGACATCCAAGCCTAAAATAATTATATAATTAATTTCATAATAATCAATTTTTAAATTAAGGTTTATATAAATGGGTTATTAAAAATGAACTCTCTTAAGAATGCTAGGCACACACAATAATGCAATATATTGTGTATATACCTATTTACGCAGGTTTTGTTGGTCTAAAAGTGCTATTTAGTAATTAAATGCTATTATATCATTATTTATTATTATCTAATATAGTCATTAATTATTTAGTAACTGTTATCTTTTACTATTTACTTTGCCGTCGTCGACCTCCACATTTAACACTGCCACCAAATGCCACGATAAACGTTTGTTGCTGGGCCATCTGAAGCCTTTAATTGTTGTCAGCTTCATCCCATTGTCCTTGCTCCAGTTTGTTGTTCGTTGCTCGAATCGTCTAATCTATATCTGCTTTACTCGAACTTCTCACTACCAAAATAGATCCAAGAAAGAGAAAAGCTTTATTGTTCTTATTTCATTGATTGTCATGGTCAAGAATGATGAATTTCAGGCTTCAAAGCTCATGGTCAATAAATTAGATCAAGCTCAAGCCGATGCTAATACTTGACTTGATAGGTTGAAGATTACAGTTGATGAGATTGCTAAAGTTGTTCGTCATTTAGGTAGTTAGAAAGTCCTGAAAAATCAGGTCCACTAACTCCTTCCACTTTTGTTGCGCCTACTCTAGTTCTTGCTGCACCTATTCAAGTACCTAGTCATCAACTGCAATTTCCTCCTAATTACAAAGTAAAGATAGTTCTTCCTGTTTTGGAAGGAGAGGAAAATTTGGGGAAGCTTTTTGAATCATTCATCATGGTCGAGAATGTCTTTACGTACAAAGAATTTCGGGATGAAGAAAAGTTTTCTATGGCTGCCACTTTACTGAATATGCCAGTATGTGGTGGAGCAGCCTAATCTATTGGTGCAGATTCGTTTGATTCAGTTACTAAGTGGAGTCAACTACACCAGATAATGGCTAACAAATTTACCCCTATCAACTATGAGCAAGAATTGTATTCCCATTTTTGTAATTTGTTTTTGTAGGGTTGAGGTGTTGAGACCTACACTAGAGAGTTTCAGAAGCTTGCTGAAAGATGTGCTTTCGAAGAAAATTTGAGTTAACTGTGCTTCCTCCTTTTCTCGAGATTCAGAGAAGGAGACTAACTATTAGCAACATTCCCTCAAGATATGTGCCAACCCACTAGTCCACATAGGCCCTCATCCCATGCCTAATGGTGCCTAGTCAACGAGATTTTTATTTGCAATGAGCTAGACTATATTAATCGGCATTGCCCAACTTCCTAGGAAGCTACTAATAAAGATCAGAATGGTTCCTGAAGGATGGATCACAAGTAGATAATCATCAAAAAATTGAGGATGTTGTGGCCCCGTGTGAGTATTATGGTGGCGATGGGGATGATAAAACCGACACTGGTCATCATTGCTGTCTCTTTCTTTAATATTTGTGGTCAAATTTTCCCAAGTGGGGGAGAATGGTGCAATCTAATTTCCACCCAATTAATAAAACCTTGGCTGTAATTGCTGTTAGGATTTTGATGTCACGGTATCGAGGTTTCGTGAATGATATTTTATATATTATAGTTATCGTGGCGTAATTTTTTTTATTTCTTTCTACTACAAATACTAGCAAATATTGGAAAAATATCGGCAAATATCGATTGATAACTAATATAGTATTGATAAATCGTGAAATTCTAAAACCGTCGTGTATCATTAATTTCATGTATTAGTTGACCAAAAATCTAATAAATATTAGCCAATATTGCATATTAGGACCAATATTTGATTGTATAGTCTACCCCATCATTGGGACTATAGTTTGAACTCAGTAGCTTATTGGAAAGTGGGCCCATGTACCCATGATATACCTATTTTTGTAGGTCCCGTAGATATAAGAGTGTTGAGTGTTATTTAGTAATTAGATATTATTTATTAATATCTTATTAGAGTCTTAATTGTTAAGAGTGTATTATTTTTTAGTAGCTACAATTTAATTAGTGACCAAAAAGGAGTTTAGGAATGAGTTTTTTTTTTAGTATTTTTTAACTTCAACAAAGAAATTTTGTAGTATACAAATGTATGAAAGTAATATTTTTGTTGTATTCGCAGGATCTTATGATTTAACTATACAATTTGATTATGTCGACATCAATCAATTCTAGATAGAACCTTGATTCTAAAAAACTTGTTGGTTGATGTAATTAGCTGAATGGCTATGTTTTGACTTGGCAGACAATGTTACCGTTGTGATAACCAGTCATTCGGTTTAAAGTTATACATTCTTGATCATTGAACACATGGAAAACACATTGAATGGTTGTGCAAAACCAATTGTCTGGTTGGGGAAACCGGTCTATTGATATGATAAAACCAATTGATGTGTTTAGGTTAAAGCAAAAATAAGGTTGCAAATAATTTAACTCATTTGCCTAGTTAAACTTGTGGATTGGTCTTAGAAACCAATTGATTTTAAGAAATTAGTTGATGTGTTAAAAGTCGAAGCAAAATTCATTTTATGAAAACTTTAACCCTTAGCTCGGTTGAGTAAACTGATTTAGGAAATCAATCAATCAATCAATTTATGAAAATATGTGTTAAAGTCAAACCTAAATAAATTTTTTCAAAGTTAAAGCACTTAAGGAACTAGTCGATCAGTTTCCAAACTAGTTGGTTGATTGCTATGGTTTTTGAAAGGTTAAAGTTATGTATTGACAAAACAAACCAGTTGAGTGGTTTCAACTAGAGCCAAAACTTAAAGTTAAACACTTAGAAATGTTTTGGAAGTTAAAACCAATTAAGAATTTTCATTAAATAAATTCGAAAGAAGTTTTTAAAATGTTCCAGAGTTAAAAAAAGTGATTTTGCTCATTATCAACCTTACAAGATTAAACTCCATTCCAGAGATTTGTTTGAATGAGCATGAGCTAGTTATCTGATAGTACATGCACACTTAAAAAAAACATTATTAAATCATTAAATATGTTTGTTATCATCAAAATAAGGATAATGATATTGATTGACCTCAAAAGTCGACATTTATATATGTATGCTTAATTTGAGATAGAAGGTATACCAGATAGAGTATATGAAATGGAGTTTTCTAGAAATAGAAGTTTTTTTTTTTTTGGGGGGGGGATCATAGTTAGCTATTTTTCGATTGCCATCTATCATTATTATAATTATCATCATTAGCTTTAAATACATTTTTACTTGTCTGATCTGACAAGTTTATATAATAAGCCGTGGAAAACAGGCCCCGGGTATACTATAAGGTGCACCTTTGTTCTGCATGTATAAAACCGTATCAATTGTTTTGACAAGTCAAGCTGCCTATACATTTACCCTACTTTGATGTATAACTTCTTCATTTACCCAAAGCTCTCTCCTTCTTTCCCTCCTCTCTCTATTATCTGTAGATATTTACCTAAGTTGGAGAAGATATCCCATGCTACTGTACATGATTAAAGCTTTAATGGACACATATGCAAGCATTGAGATGCTAACACGTCATCGCCCATAATACTTTTCTTTGGTTCTTTCATGCGTTTTCTAATATTTCATCAATATGTCTTGGTAATGAAATCTGATGGGCTTTTTGTTGCTCACACAGGTTTTCTATTAATGTCGACATTTGAAAACCTTATCAACTTGTCTATTATTGCAGGACTTTATGATACTGTATATGATGTTGATCATGACAAAGAGAGAGCAGAGGCTCAAGGTCTTGAGCCCAATGGGTTCAGTTTTGAAGGAGCTGACGCATCTGGTATTGATTATGCTCTGAATAGGTGAGTGGATTAATGTGTGCCCAGTGTAGACTAGAGACGAAGTCCATGATGTCTTAATTCCATTTGCTAGATGAAACAAGATTACATTTTTCCTAGGCCGATCTTTAACATTTTGGAAGCTTTGTGCTATATTAAAATCAGGCCTTTGAGCTTACGGTGTGTTTTTTCTTTGGTAGGTAAATATTGGCAATTTAGTTTTAAAATTTAAAAATGATTCTCTGCCATCATAATTATTGCTATATATTGGGTAAAAGTTAATGGATAAAAGAAGCTAAATCTAATTTTTATCACAATCGTTTCATTAATTGGTGCATTTAGTATTGGGGACCCTATGTAGGGGATTCGCACACCCCTTTAGACGACCCTGATTTTTCATCTGGTTTGCAATCTATACTTGGATAGATCTAAAAATTGACTCGATTGGATTTACTGTTGATTTTAGTCTCCAGTATCATTAATCATTTGTCATATATTGTTTTCAGTTGTCATGCTAAAGTATATATTACCATAGATTATACATCGTGATCGATTTTGGGTAAATTTTAGTTTAGGTTAATTTTATAAGTTATATATCAAATTAGGTTTATAACATTATTTATAGATCCATATCGAAAATGTAGATCCATAAGATTGGTATCTCTGATAACCTATACTAGCATCAGTTTTCAACACTAATAGGATATTTGATATTCTAATTACTTTTTAACTTCATGTAATCACTATAAAACAATGATGGTCTAATTTTATAAAATCATAGTATACTAGGTATGCAAACAAGGTGAAACGATATAATTGAGTGTGTGTGTGTGTATGTATGCACAATGATCTAAAATGTATAAAACAAAGGCTGAATCCATAATAGGAAAATACTAATAATAAATTGCTTATTTTGTAAATTATTATTATTATTATTATTATTTCCCAGGAATGATAGGTGGATTTACTCGATTGAAACTGCAGGGCTATTTCTGCTTGGTACGATGGTCCAGATTGGTTCTACTCATTGTGTAAGCGTGTGATGGATCAGGATTGGTCTTGGAATCGGCCTGCTCTTGACTACTTGGAGCTCTACCATGCAGCACGGAAGTATTAAATCAGTGGACCTTAGGCAGTATGTATAGTGGCTCCCTTTGCTTCACACAGCTTGTACAGGTTTAGCAATCTTGCTGTGGTGATTTTTGTTTACCTAATAATCTAGCATACGTAGGTTCTTATAATGATTCAGCGTCCAATGCTAAGCAAATAAATTCGTATGTGAATTGATTCTTTTTTCCTCTCTGTGACCTGAAAGAATGTTTCGGCAATAAAGGTATCCCAGTTCATTTATTCTTCTTTGATAATTAATACGACAAAAGCATAGAGTACAAAATAAAGAAAGAAAACTCTCTACGGTAAACTCGTGTCAAAAGAAAACCTGTACAATGCATACCATCTCATCGATTCTGTATAGAAACTCTTCTCTTCTATTCTTGATCCAAAATCTGATCCTCGACTTGATTAGCATAACCATTTAGCATACGCAAACTTGACTACTTTTAAACACTATTTTATTTTTAAATTTTCATATAGTTTTCGTTATTGTAAAGAATGCTTCGTTCCGAATTTCTTTTCTGATTCCCCTTCTTCTACCTCATAGCCAAGTAATAGCATTATTCCAGTTCATTATTAGACACAAAATTCACTTTTTCCTAATTTAATGCAATGTGAGCGAAGAAATGCATAAGCTTGCTTGATTCTGTGTGAAATTACCATGCATACGCTATTGTACGAGGCCTTTTCGGGATACGGGGGACCTTGATGCGCATTGGAGATGCAGCAGGTTGCAACTTAGAGACAGATTTTAGAGAAAGCTCATCAATTTCTCATGAAATATCTGGACAATGTTATTCCCTATCCGATGGGTCATTTCTGCTGTATTCTAGATTAATGCTTTCTTCGGCTTTTGAAGATTTGAGTCTGTGGGAAGCAAGGCGTGGTTTGCCACCCTTGATGATTGCAGTTTCGAATAGTTTTTTTGAGTGCAGTGGATGACTGTTTTTGATAATAATTCTTGACTGAACTTGATATTGATGTATGTATCTGAAAGTTCTATCATAAACTCGTAGTTGGCTATGTAGAAGCTTTGTATGCCAATCGTGCCTTGTTGCAGCCATGAAATCTGCTTGATCTTGAGCTGGTACTTAGGCGACTAATTTTCACGGATTTTGATGGATTATAAGATACAAATTAGGTAAGTCCATTACTTGGGAAAAGGTGGATTGATTTGGGTTGATGTATAATATAGCAGACTGTGGATGTGTTTTAGTCACCCCATTTTTCACCGCCAAGAATATAATAAGTCAATTTGTAATCTTTAACATCAGCTTGGAGTGGGACACTTGCTTTAATCTCCGTTTTGTCAAGGTCCCGCGTCATTTTCACTTATAAAGTGTCGAAGGCTTGATGAAAGTTGCTCTTAATGCAGTCTTATCCGACCTTGTAAAGGTTTGCAGGATGTTTCATCAAAGTGATGATTATCAAAAGATTTAGATATCGCCGTTCAATTTGGAGGACTTATTTGTACTGGGAGTATGGCTAGATACAATGCAATGGAGTATCTTTTAGGCTGTCTCGTTCAATTTTCTATAGTATATTTTGTAAATCACTAGTAAATTTCTAAATGCTCCACCTATCACGCTTTATTTGCAGCGGTTTAAAAATTATGAAGACTGAAAAAATAATCAAATTATTATATATTATCTATATATCATTATTATTAATGAGTGTTTTCATTAGAAATGTGTAAAAACCATTATTTAAAGACAAAGAAAGTAAAAAACGTTAATGCTCCATTTAGTTTGGAATTTTTTATTTTATTTCCTATCTTCAATTTTCTATAGAAATCAAGAAAAGAGTTACTTATGATATTTTTTTTTTTAAAATGTGTCCATTTGTTCACATTATAAAACTCTCTTTTAATTTAAAAAAATTAAAAATATGTTCAACTTTTTACAGATTGAATGATAATAATGACTATGAAAATGATGATAATTGTTATTATTATTACTACTAACATCATTCATAATAATAATATTATTGCTTTCAATAATAATAGTGATTTTATTATTAATATTAACAATGCACATAACAACAACAACAACAATAATACTCATAATAACCATGAAAAAAATAATATTAATATGTTACCCTTGTTATTAATAAGGAATAAGAGACAGAAGTAACACAGGCTACTATTTACCTAACCACTTGCAAGGGGTATCCATAAGTATGAAGAATTTGCTGCAGAAAAACCTAGTGTAGTGAGTCATAAGCTTTCATGATATCATGTATCTAGGAGAAATATGCCTCTAGGGATATTTTCTAACCAACTCGGTTGCTAAGGGAGTATTTTTTTTTTTCAATTTGTTTGCCTTTAACAAACCCTAATTGAGCCTGATCAATGAGCTCTAGCATGATACCTTGCAATCTAGCAATTAAGATTTTTGAAATGATTTTACAAATAACTTCACAATAGGATATTGAACTATGTTCACTTATGTTGGTGGCATTTACTTTTCTAGGAATGAGAGTTAAGAATGTAATGTTAAGTTGATTAAGTAGATTCTCAATATTGAAGACATTCTAAATAGTTGAGGTAATGTATTCCTTATAACATCCCACGATTTCTTAAAAAATGTAGCTGTGAACCATCAACTCCAAGAGATTTATTGTCTCTAATAGAAAAAATTAGCGCTCTTTACTTCCTCATAAGTAACTTGGGAAAGGGGAAGGTGTTTGTGAGATTCCTAGAGTGTAGGACCCTATGCAATGACTTTTGGATGAACAACACTCAAGCCAGAACCTTTATATCCTAACAGGTCTTTATAAAACTTGATAAAAGAATTAAATAGTTTTCCATGGTTTGAAGTAGTACCACCGGTATTTGATTGTTTTTCATTCTAGCAAAAAAATAAATAAATTATTATTTGATCATAGTTTTCCATTGTTTTTCATTCTATTTCATTAAGCTTTCATGATAGATGGAAAGTTTGTTAAACTCCATCTCACACATGTGCATATGACCCCTAAGCTCCTAATTGCATATTTCATTCATTAGATTATTATTGGAATCAAACAGAGCCTTTCTAGCCACCTCCATGCATTGTTCAAATGAACCATATTTATTCATATTAAGAACCTTGAACACAAGCTTCAATCTTTAGAGGTTCTTGAAGACGTGAATGAGTGGGAATAACCTCCTTAGTGCTTTTGGATAATTTCCATGAACTTATCATCCTCAATCAAAAAATTATTAAACCTGAAAGGTAACTTTCTCTTAAACTGGGAACCTATATGAACCCGAATAGGACATTGATATGAAACAAGAAGTAGAAGGAACTCAGTAAAGGAGATAGTGAACTTATTAAGCTAAGGTATATTCATCAAATCCCTATCAAGTTTACAGACCACTGTGTCACCCCCCACTTCTTTTATTTAGCTAGATAAAAAACACCCATAGCCTTTTAGATCGATTAGCCCAATAATATTGATTCATTATGAAAAACCTTGCATGTCTTGCACAGTAGGAACATCCCCTCCCATTTTCTCATTAGATTATAAGATCACATTAAAATCTAACCATAGGAGAGTTGGGATTGTTGTTCTACACTAACCAACTCCAAAGGGATTTCCTAACCATATTAGAGTTAAAAGCATAGATGAATCGCATAAAAAAAAAGTACTACCATCAATAGTTGCAACATCACATAAAATACCTTGAGCACAAGTACAAATATGAGTCACATACTGGATATGAGGATCCCAAAGAGCCCAAGATCAACCATTGTAGTGTTCTTGATAGTCATTATGGAAATTCTAATTTCTAACAATGACTTTTTTTTTAACACTATCTACTTCATTAGCCTTTACTTTTGTTTCCAATAAACCAATAAGGTAGTGTAGAAGTATCCACAATCAAAGATCATAACCTAGCCATTAATTTCCCAAATTTTGGGAACCATAAGACCCTTCTCACTTGGACAAAATAATTGACTATCAAAACCTAGCCATGCAAGCCATGCAAGCCATGCAAAGCCCTTCTCATTTTTTTTCAAAACCCAATTGAAACAAAGGTACCTAAAGCCACATTTTTTTCAAGATTTTACCTCCATTTTTAAACCATATCATCCTTTAGTATTTTAACTCTATGTAGCCATGAAATGCATCCTTATCAAGTCCCCTTGTAAGCCACTCAAATGAGACACAAGTCTCTTTCATTGGGAAGAACAAGGAAGGCTAAAATACATTTCTTACTCCTTTTTCTTTACTTAAAAGGTTAAAAGGTATCTTTGTCTCTTTCATTTTGTGTAATATGGATGTTGTGAATTGTAACATGTGTTATTGTACATTAGGGGATTTGAAAATCAATATTAGGGAGTCCCTCAAAACCAAGACTCATGTGTGGGATACTTAGTTTGATTTTTGTCCCCATTAGTTCTCTTATGAATTTTTTAGTTGGTTAACATATACACCTCAATCCTACACTTCCTCTATAAGTGTCAAGATAGTTTGAAAGAAAATAACAACTTACCTTGGCTGCATATTTTTCTCTCAAAAAATCAAGAGCCCTTTTTTTTTCTAGTGCATGAGTTTGAAGATATTTTGAATAATCTTACAATATTTATCTTAATAGTTGTATATATTAAGTGATTCTTGCAAGTATTGATTCAAGGAGTAAAAAAGAATAAAATTTTATCACTTCCTTTCTCTCCCATTTCCTTTTCTTGTTTTCGATGGTTCTTCATTTTTGAACATCAATTCCTTAACAAGACTTAAGTATGTTCTCATATGAATCAACTTGGTATCAAAGCTTAGGTTGTATCAATTTGGTTCTTATCTTTGTATTCTCCTCAACCTTGTATAAATCAAACACACACACCAAAAATTTCTAGCTGACCCTCCTCCCTTGAAACCTAACATCTTTTTCTTCTCATAATCAATTCTTATTCCTTTTGTTTTCAAACTCTTATTCTTCAATGGGTGATCAACCATTACCAAGATGGTTGAGTTGAAGAAACAAAAACCTTCATAATAAATATAGCTATCAAGTCTCTTTAAAATAATATGAGAAGAATACTTGATATCTTGGGAAAATTAGTTACTAATTTGAACCAAAATCTTTCTAGAAGACCAACACCATTTCGAGAACCTGATGTCTATCTGAATATGGAACTTTTAATTATGTAAAACTAATACTTGATTATGTTGTAATTAGGAAGAGGATGATTTGAAAGTGGTGAATTAATAATGTTGATATTTGAAAGGGTAGAATAATTATGATGATGATTAGATGATGGTGATGATGATTCAATGATGATGATTCAAATTTTATGGATGAATGATGAATATGAATCGACAATGATGAGATGATGATGATAATTATTCTACAATTAGGGTTTGAAGATCGATGGTTTTGTGGGTTATGGTTAGGGTTTAGTTTTGAAAATTAGGGTTAGGGTTTCAAATGGTAAAGTAGGGTTAGGGTTTTTCAAATTAAGGCTTCAATTTTGGGATGTGTTTGGTTGATAAATATGGCTAATAATAGCTTGGGTTATGGATTTTAGAAAGATAGTACTTAATCACTAATTCATATAGATGAAGAGATTAAGGGTTTCAAGATTAATCGTTCACTTGAATTTGATTAAACTTGAGATGAACTCACACAGAATTCAATACTTACAGTTTGCATTAACTTTAATTCAATCTTGACGTATCTCCAATTGTGGGTTCTATGGCTTTATATAGCCAAGCTACCGATTACTAGATACTAGCTAAAATGCATAATTCTTTAAAAGATACCCAGCTAAAAAAATACTAGAAGATAGAATATTCTTTAAAAAGGTAGATTTATGCTACTTTATTCTCTATCTAATCTATAACTCTACTACTTAATCAGTTAATTAATTAAATCAAATATTATGCACGTCCAAGTTGCCTATTAATTCCCCCATGCATGTAGCCATGTATATGCACGTATATGCTTAGTAGTTTATATGGTACGTTTCATCTATAACTAGCAACATAACCGTCCATTTGTCTTCAATTTTGTGGGAAATATTTTCTATATGAAGAAAAATTGGTTCCATAATTATAAATGCCAATTCTTGAGTGTTTGCTCCTACATCAGAACCACATGAGGGCTTAGAGGTTGAAGATAGTGAAGGCGATTAAGAATCATCCTGTGAGTCCTCTATGGAGCTAAGGAGGAGGAAAAAAAAAAGAAAAAGGATCAATTTCATGATGTTAGGGCTGAGATTTTAAAGTTTAAAGGCAACCACAATCCCAAAGACTTTTTAGAATGAGAGTTGAGGTGTAGTAGGCCGTTTGAGGCTAAAGGGTATACTGACGCCAAAGCCTTTAAGGTGGAAGCTATTAAGCCAAGGGTCATGCTTCGTTATGGTGGGAGAGTGTAGTTCAAATGAGGATAAAGAAGGAAAAATAAAAAGGTAAGTCTTGGATGAACATCAAGAATTTGATGAAGGAGAGATTCCTTCCTTCTTTTCTCAAGACTTATATAAAAAAATGTCTTGTTTGATAAAAGAGTCATTGAATGTATAAGAGTACATGTGGGAGTTCGAAAAACTTTCCATGATGCTCATTTTAGACGAGCTACAAGAGTAAACTATATCTTGATTTCTTGGAGGTCTTAGGCAAGATATAGCTAAGAAAGGGGGAGATTCATAGGTACTATAACTTGGATGAGCTTTTTCACCTAGCCATCAAGGTAGAAAAACACAAAAAAGTATAAGAGGGTCATGTGGTATGGAGGTCCGAACAAGGGTTCTATCACATCAAGGGAGGTTCTTTAATACCCCATTTTCAAAATTCCTAATTATAAACCGGTAATTATATATGTTAGTTGTAATAATTATTTTAGGATGTTTTGTATTAAATATATTATTTATATATGTATTATCGTTATGACATATTAGATATAAAATTTAATTAGTTTACAATTTATTAGAAGGTGCATTATTAACTTTTAATCCTAAGTTAGACCTTAACTAGTATCTATTACATTAAGTAAATTCTAAATCTGGTAACCAAATATTTTCTACCTTCACTTAAAAAATTATCCCAGCCTATATTAGATTTCTTGTTCTTTTATCCATCCTTTCCCTGATGTAGATCCTCCTACACTATGTCCCACACCATACCTATGTTTCCCTCTCCTTTCTTTGCTCCACATTTTCCATTAATCCATCCTCTTCTTAAGCCCTTCTCCTCTCTCGTTTGTGTCATGCCTTAACCCCCTGAGAAATCTTACATTTTCCCCCTCTTTCTCCTGATCTCCCTTAAGTAAAAAAAAAAAACCTATTGTTTGCCATTATTTCCCTACATTTCACCATTTCTTTCTTTGTAATGAACTCCACCACCGACTACCTCTTATTAAATATAATCATTTCCACTTGTCCCTCACCGCCTGCATTAACCAATTCTTCCAAAACCACCCAAACACCAACGCACAACCTCACCAACATCACCCCAATTGTCTCATCTAACCACACCGAAACTCCTCTCTTCTCCTTTGGAAAAAAACTATCGATCCTCCCTACCTTTCTACACAAATTTCCACAACACCTGTAACACCCCCAAATTTTACCCCTGAAATTTTTTTTGTTTAAAAGAATAATCTGGAAGCTAAAATACAATTTGGGGAATGTTACGCCACATCTAACACAAGATAAATGTCCACCATCTATTTCGTACCAGATGCAAGGCTAAAACCTGTCAAATAAAAATTCAAACAACATCTATGCCGTGAGGATAAACTCCCACAAGGAGATATCTATAGGTAGATGGCAAGTGAATAATTTCACTAAATAAAATCGTCACTAAATAAATCAGCGGAACCTGTGAAATAAACCTGTATTTTAAAAGCTTATCAGAGTATAAGAATTTAAAAGCTAATTACAACGCCCTTGAAATTTTAAATACAACACTTGAAACTACCAAAAATAAATACAATTAAACAACACAAATCCCAATGGATCAAATTCTGGATTACCTACTCTCTCAAGCTAAGCCTTCCACCCAAAAACAATATCCGATCTCAAACTTGCACAAGAGGTCTACTCCCCACCATCAGTGGATCATCACAAGACCTATTCAACCAAGGTGGCATTAGTACGGGTCCAGTATTGAGTAAATCAAGACTACCTAACTCATGGAAGAAAACATGATACATATAAGATATGGTGATCTCTAGCTTACAATATTAATGCACAATTATACATATGATAAATACACCATGCCACTTATACAATAATTCATGCTCAATTATACATGTGATACATACGCCATTCTACTCATATAATAACTCATGCTCAATTATACGAATATTACATACAATAAAACATCAGGTCACAGATTCATGCTTATGAATACATGATTAGACATGATGGTACATAGGATACAAGTGTACAAGAAATCACGATCGCATGCTAAGTAACACCAATCCAATTTACAAGAGTTTTGACCTAAAAATCTAGTTCCAATCAATTTTACACAATTTTACCAAATCAAAACTTCTGATATGAAATTAAATACATTTCAAAGGATATTATAACATCAATTGAGTGAAACAACTCAATTATGCAACCCAATTTCATTATACACAAACTTTGAACTATAAATTTAATTCCAATTAATTCCACATAAATTTCTCAAATTAATAGTTCCAACATGAAATTAGATATATTTTAAAATATATTGTATAATCAATTTACCCAAAATAGCTAAATAGGGTGAATATGAAAAATTCAGGCATAACACGACCAAAAATCCAATTTTCTAGAATTCTAACATAAGCCATACAATTAACCTATCCAAATAAATCTTACAACACATATATAAATAAACAAACAATCAATTTAGCTTATCATAAGCTAATTTATACTCAATTAATTAAATCAAAGGTTAGGGATTTTTATAAATTTATACCAAATAAAATTAGCAAATCAGGGAGAATGAAGACTGGAGAAGATGAGCTGGAGGTCGAGGATTGCTCGCTGGCGACTGGCGAGGCTCACTGTGGTTGCGGTTGGGGTTGTTTCTCCTGCGCGCGGTTGCTGTAGCGGCTGTTGGTTTCTGTAGTTGAGCTAGCTACGTCACCGATGGTGGTTGGTCGTGGCTGGCAAGGCGGCTGGAGGAGCAGGGAGAAGGAGGAGATGAGGGCTATGGTTGGGGTGTAGAGAGTAAGGTAGGCGGGAAAGAGAAAGAGAAAAGAAGGAAGAGAAGAAGAGAGAAAAGGAAAAGAAGAGGGGGTCGGTCGAGCTGGGGTTTGGGCTTTTTTTCTACAATTAAAATATACAATAAATTCTAAACATCTAAAAAAATATATTATCAAAGGATTTTATCAAAAATTTATTTAGTGAAAAATTATTTTTCAAGGATCCAAAAGGCCTAAAATTGATATAAGAGCCATATAAAAAATTACAAAAATATTTTTGGAAAACTTACCAATGAACGTAAAAATTTATATTGTTTACGAAAATACATTATAAGACCTCAAAAAATTATTTAAAAGCACATAAGAAAATATTTAAGTCAAATTCTAATAAACCGAGACTAATTTTAATAATTTCCGAAACTGTTTTTTCGTAAATAAAAAGGGTAAAACGGAAGAAAATTAATTTCAGAAAGAAATCCATAAATAAGCTTCGAAGATCTTTTTAATTTAAAAATTTCTAAAGATCTTAATGACTTCGGAAACGAATAAATTTAAAGTCAAAAATATTTTCTAGGAATAAAATCATTAAAATAAATTTCACTATTTTAAACAGAAATTTTATAATTTAAATAATATATATATCTTTAACAAAATATAAATCCAAAACAAAGTCGTAATTATACGACAGAGTTATAATAAAAAACGAATATAAAATATTGAAAATCAAAATACAAGAAAGAGCGAAAATGTAGATTTTTAACTAAAAATCAAAATTATACAAATATAATAAAATCATAATCGTGAATAAATTTATCTAGAATGATCTGTAACGACAACGATTGACTAAATTCAAATATGAAGTTGACATCGTTGATAAATCTACAAAATGAATTGAAATTAAAATAATTAAATATTTACATCAAATTACGCTAATAAAATCATTAAGCTTAATAAAATTAAAATTTAAAAATACAGGGTATTGCAACAGCTACACTCTTTGATGTGTTCTCCACCACCAAAGTCCTACAATTCACAAAACACCCCAAAAACTTGTGGCTAACCTACCAAAACCATCACCCTAACCTTCAACCAAAAACATTGAACCCTCCTTCCTTTGCTTCTGCCATTTGTGCCATGGATTCCACCCTTGGTGCACCTTTTCCTACTATTATCCCTCCCCATCACCGAAATTTCTTCCATTCTTGGCCCCCTAGCACCATACAAGTCCATTGTTTCTCCTCTCCTTACAGCATACTTCCATCAATTTCTCCTCCTTTATTGTGTGAGTTTTGTTTGGCTTCCTTGCTATTTTGCTTCAACCAGTTAGTAATCCTTGAGTTATTTTAGTAATTTTGGGTTATTTTTGTGTAATAATAAATGCTAATACATATGTGTTTGAGTGTTAAATTCCTAGGTAATTCTTGAGGGTTTTAGAGAATACTTTTTGTGTAAGCTTGGATTAGGTAAATTCAATCACTCATAAGATGGTAGAATTTATATATGAGCATGTTAGGATTATTTAAATTTAGAATTATAATAGGGTTTTACATTCTCTAAATATTATGATATACATAATAAAGTGGTAATATGTTAAATGAATGATACAAGCTATTATTGTAAGTTAAGATATATGTATGGAAAATATGTTATATTATTTACGTACACATGTCTAGGGTTTTGTTAGGATTTTCATCCTTTTCAAGTTATGATCTAATTAATTTGCAGAATATTCCATGATTTCTAATTCATGGTATTTAGGTTTACTATGATTCACATGGAAGCATAATACATGATTAAGTTAACTAATGATAAATTTTATTCATATGACCTAATGTTAGAGGCATTCTCCTAGATGTACCATGATGAAAATTTTCCTATTTTAATTTTTTTTATTATGACATAAAATGTACATAAATGTTACATGGAAGATGTGGTACATAAGACTTATATGATTAGGGTTTTTTGGGTGTAACCCATTAAATGTATGAAAAGTAAAAAAAAAATACAATTAATTGTCAAAATATAAAGATTACTTTCATGATAAAATAATGCAATATATTTCCTTTTATACTTCTTATAAAAACAATTATCGTAATAATAATGTTTGGTATAAAAATGATTAAAATGACAAAACTAGAGTTTTTAAGGCATTTTGGTAATTTTAATCTATATACCTCTTGTGAGTAAATAGTTATTACGTTGACCTTAGAATTTTGGTAGGTTGGCCTTAGTATTGACATAGCTTGACATAATCTGGTGACCTTAGGGTTTACCTTTATAATTAGAAATAAAAGGGGAAAGGGTTAAGTTGAAAATGGGGATTGTTGTACAGTATATGGCATCTATGATCACCTCATAAAATATTAATATATAAAGTGAAAAACCTCAAGTTTGGAATGGTTGCTCTCAAGGATTATATACCCTAGAGATGAGGTATTAGCCCTCATTTTTTTTTGTTCATTTTTCTGCCACCGTGCCCCCAGTAAGGTCCTATTCTACTCTTTTGGTCACCTGTGGGACTTATAGAGGGTATCGATACTTAAGGACTAGGTGACTGAGGTTGGAGGATACTATATTGCCTTTGTGCATCAGTATGACCAGGCATACCGTTATGTCCCTAGGTTCAATAGTAAGGGTATTGTGTCATCTTTGGGTTCTAATATGACGAGGTGTACCTTAGTGTGAAATAACCCAAAATTTTAGCTCAATAAGGATTTATTAGGAAAATTAATTAAATAAATTATTTTATTAAAATATAGGGAATTATTTAGGGACAATCAAGGGAAAAATGATAAATAAGTTAATTAGGAAAAATTAGGGAGTATTGCTAATTTAAATGGGATTAAAAGAAAATTATCTAAAATAGCCTGAATTAATTATTATTTTCTAAATAATATTATTTTAAATAATCTAAAAATACCAAAATACCCAACCCACCTATTTTTCTTTCTTTTCTTTTCTTTTCTCCCACTTTTTTTCCCTTTCTCTTTTCTTCCTCTCATTCCTTTTTTTCCCTTCTCTCCCCTGACCTGGGCCAGCCCATCGTGCGGCTCAACTTCCTCTCCCTCCCTATGCTGATTCCCTCCTTTTTTTTCTTCTTTCTCGGTCGGTCCAGTTTCTTTTTTTATTTTTTAGAAAAATTTCTTATACTCAAAATGGAACCTTGCCAACCGTTGCCAAATTTTCCCTAAGAGGTTCGTAATATGTTTCATGATGCATTTAGCATGAACCACTACCTTAGATTGATCTGGAGGTCAATTGGGATAATTGAGAGGGAGAGATAACCTTAGCCTTGTCTTCTTCCACCTCCCTCCTTTGCACATTTATAAGCTCAATGCTTTGATATCAGGCATAATTCTAAGCTGTTGAAATATTCCTTTCATGCTAATCTTCTATTACCTATCTTGTGAATTCCAACTTTGGCCTAATTGGCTAGCATTCTCTACGAAGATCATTTGAGCTCTAGAGAATAGGTCAGCATATCTTATGCTGAAATGGAACCTTACCAACCTATGCCAAAGTGTCCTTAAGAGATTCTCAACTATTTTTTTAATGCATTTAGCCCAAAACAATACCTTAGACTGATCTTGAGATCAATTGGGACAATTAAGCAGGATAGATGACCTTAGCCTTATATTCTTCCACCTCTACCCTCTAGAAATTTTGAGATTAATTCTTTGATCTTATGCATTATTTCTAGTGGTTGGTAGATTCCTTCCACATTGACCTTCCATTGAATCTCTTGTGAATTCCAATTCTAACCTATTTGACTAGCATTCTCTAGGAACCCAATTTGAACTCTAGAGAATAGGTCAGCATATATTGGACAAAATTCATTCATTTAGCTCAAATTCAATTGGTAATTACTAGGGTTTTTGAATTGTTCTTGAACACTCTATAATTCATCATGATTGGTTGGCTATCAATAACCCTAATCACACCTTTTGTGCACCTTTCTTTTAGCCATCAAAATCCTTAACTATTTGTATTCACCCTCTTCTTTTTTGCACTATAAACCTTGTATTCAATTTCTTACACTCCTCTAATCACTTCTCTAGTCCTCTCTGTTTTAATTATTAGGCAAGGAAGAGTAAGATTTGGAAAAGAGGATTAAGTGGCTCAGCTGAGGATTACCTTTTTTTTACTTTAAGTGTGGTATGTTCTTCTTTCCTTCTATTTTATGCTCAAAATCATTAAGGTTTTGTACAGATTTTTAAGTTTAAGATTTTTTTTTTGTTTTATGGTTTTAAAAGTTGAGATTTTCATAGACTGAGATTCTATTTAAAGGGGAGTTTTACCTATAGCAATTAAGCGATTCTTACTTCTAAAATGGTTTATGAGTATTCCTACATAATATGATATTCTCTATGTTAATATTATATTTTTGTATGAATGTATATACCTTCTAGAATTGATTTAGATGGACAGATTGGATAATTTGAGTAAAAAGCATGAAAATTGGGAAAAATAAAATGTGAAGATTAGATGATAATTTATACAAGTTAATTTAGTTGGGAATGTGTTATATTATGCTCATACATTTTTTTTTATTTTGGTTAATCATGATTTATAAGTATGAATCTCCATGGAAATAATGGCTTAATAATGTTATAGGGCATACCGATTGACTTATTAGGTCAAACTAATCAAGTAGTTCATTGAACAGTCGATTGGTTGACCCAAC
Source organism: Tamarix chinensis (assembly GCA_030549775.1). Taxonomy (NCBI): domain Eukaryota; kingdom Viridiplantae; phylum Streptophyta; class Magnoliopsida; order Caryophyllales; family Tamaricaceae; genus Tamarix; species Tamarix chinensis. The sequence goes on along the minus strand of CM060177.1, from coordinate 53,783,409 downwards.
CCATTGACTGGTAAGCATGCACATACCTTAGTCTTGCTCTCTGATTAAACCCATCAACCAATTGGGCATAATTGATCTACTCATCTATGAACAGTTGACTATACCAAAACTAATTGATAGATTTGAGAAAAAGCAGGGTTTAGTTGAGTAAAACCAATCGACTGATCCACCTAAATCAATTGAGTGGTTGGTGCAATCGATCAACATGTTGGGTCAAACCAATCAACCAATCCTACTGGTTTATGTGATTTTTTTTCTTTCAATTTGGTTATACTTTGATAATATGTTTAGGGCTCTCCTATGATTATTAATAAGGTAAAATATAGATTTTATGATGGATTAATGGCCTAATGGAAGATAGATCATAATGTATGGCTTACTCTGTAAGTATTGTAAAGGCTAATTAGGTATTCTATGTATGAAATGTGATGGTTTTGAGAAAAGAGTAATGAAGTATAGCTTAGGCTTGAAAAAAATCACATGATGGCCCTGAATAATATAGACACGGATAAATGAAATCCCCACATCATTGGGAAATGGAAAGAGTTTATATGGAAGAATTATTTTATTACTTTGCTTGTTCTTATATGGGCCTTATGTGATCATGTATCCTTATGAATAATATACTAATCATGTAAAGCAAAAAATAATTAAGTTATATATGGGTCTGTGTTATATAATCCTCAACTAGATACTGAGGGTTAGTCTGCCTTTGGACATTTATTGGTACCTTAAGGCTTTGCCTTCTGGTAGGATCCTTAGATGTCCCAATTTCTTAATTTAGACATTGATGATATTCAAGGGGGTATTGATACTGAAAGGTCTTATTACCTAGGTTGTTGGCTTTGGCCTGAACTTATGTCCATTTTGATTAGCTTCAGTCTGGACTTGTCCATTATGTTGATTGGCTTCAGCCTGGAATTATTTCTACTTTAGTGATTGGCTTCAACCTAGTCTTTATGTCCCTTATTTGGATAGATTTCATTGGTATGTGAGACCATGGGGTGGTGCACATTCTATCACTTGATAATAATAAAAAGTTGGATGATAATTAATTGGATGATGAAATATGAATGATAACTAAGTTAATGTTTAATAATTGAATATTGATGGGAATATTGGTATGAATTACCAAAAGGATATAAGATGGTATGTACCCTTGGATAGTAGCTTAAATAGCTAACTGGATATTAATTGAAATGTTGGCTAGATGTTGATCTATGTCAACATATCAATAAGAAAATGGTATAATATAAATGGTTAAGTAATGGGAAATAAACCCTAGCTTTTGCTTGGATTACTTTGTTTAGTACATGTATGAATACCTATGTGATAATAAGAATGATATATCCTATATTGCCTAAGTTATTCATGATAGTACACTTTGATGCACTATTACCTTCATATATATGACATTAGTATGACACATGTTAAACATTATATCCATGTACGATAAAATTTACATACTTATTGAGGGAGAAACTTGGCTTACTCGATACGTAGTATGTTGACATGTCTGTTTGCTCGGTCACCTACTCATTCCTAAGAGTAGCGAGCCATGTGCAAGTATTTGGGGATTTCCATTAGTGGCTTACACTAGTTTGGGACGGGGATTGAGAGCATGGACATCTGAAGATTTTATGGGGTCTATGGTTGACTATGATTTTGGTTTGGGGGTAACACTCTAATCTTATTTTAATGTAGCCCTATAATTTTGTCTATTTGTATTCCTATATTGATTTGTTTGGGGACTGATGAGGTCATTGATGTAGAAAACTTTTAAATGTTATTCAACTTAAATTCATGCACTCTATTATTTTTAAATTAGTTGGTTAGTTTTAGCCTTGTATTTGATATGGGGTAGGCAGTAGATGTCTATCCCATGTCAAGTATGATGGTAACACCCCATTTTTCCTAGGAATATTTTCATCTTCTGCATTATTTTACATGAAATTTTTCAGTAGTGAAAAATGGGGGCATTACAAGGTTGTATCAAAGCTTTTTCTTATAAACCCACTACTTTTGAAAATAATCTAGTTGATACCCTAGGATTTTTATCAGAGTGTCTTCTTAAGAAAAACATGTCATTTTCAACAATTTTTAAGTTGATACAATAGGATGGTATTTATAAACCTTTTTCCTTAATTTTTTTTTGGCAATTTTAAGTATTCTCAGACCTAGAATGTCTTTGAGTGAGAGTGGGTTAGGAATATGCCATAGATAACCTTGTGATAATTGTTATGTGAGTCTTAATACTCGATAGATTAAATTCCATCCCTAATTACTTCTAGTCTTTAGGATACCATCACCACTAACCACCATTACAAGCATATTAAAGCCTTCATCAAGACCATCAAAGCCTATATGTAGGGCCTAATCCAAGTACCACAACCACCACTTGTGACAGCGGCTTCACCAGTTTTGGAAATTGCCTCATGAAGGCTAGGCATCATTACCCACCGATCTTCAAGAGCTAGGAGGATCCTAACATTATGGAGAAATTTATCCAGAACATGTAGATGACCTTCACTGCCTATGGATATCTTGGAGATAAGATAGTTTACGTGGAGGTATATTATTTGAGAGGAAGGCAAGACACACGGTAGAGGAGTTTCCAATATAGGGGTAGAGAACCTACAAGATGGGGATTGTTCCTAAAGGTGCTACAAGCCCATTTCTACCTGAATCACCTCTGCATGAAGAATTAAGATGAGTTCATGAATCTTTAACAAGGGGTAATGTCCATTGAGGACTTCTACACCCGATTTATAGACTTAGTTCAGCTCACCTCAAAAGTGGCGGCCAATAAGGTAATGTAAGTACATCATTTCAAGATTGAGCTAGGGATATGATATTAGGATCTTTTGGTGAATTTCTCCACTAGATATTATAGGGATTTATGAGAAGACCTTACATGCATCCTAAGTCATCCAGGCCCACAGTGCTTAATAGGGGAGTAAGATGAAGTTTGAAGGTAGCTAACATCCTAGCGATAGGAAGAAGGCCTTTTTAGAAGGTAGCTTGCCACCTAGATGTGGCCTGAGCATGGGGTTAGTAGCCCGAATTGGAGGGTTGTCTAATGGTTGTGCTGAAGAGAGGAACTACCACTATAAGCAATTTAATACATATCACACAGACAGAGGCAAAAATGTGACATGCTATAGATGTGGCATGGCATGGCATGGCATGGAACTTATGAATTCTGAGTTGGGGGTGATAACATCCAGAGGGACCAATCTATAGTTCAGAGTACTAGATCTATCTATCAAATATAGCCATAAACTCTAATAGTTACACCATCACTAGCTACTGCTACTAGTCAAGCTAGCCAGCCTAGAGGTCCAATGCCTTGCCCTTTCTAGCAAAGGCAAGGATCAGCGAGTACGGTAGGAGTTTTGTTAATAGGATTCTTGAATGTGATGAGTTAGGCAGAGGTAGAACATCAAGCTAGTGTGGTGACCACTATGCTTACTATCTCCACCTTTTTTGCTTGAATATTATTTGACTCTTGTGCATCACACTCATTTGTGTCATTTGCATTTGTAGCTAGAGCTACCTTATCTCCTTCTAATAGTGTTTCTACTTTTGTTTTGTTACCCTTAGAGGATAGGGTTACATGCTCTAGGTTCTATCAAAGAGTAACTTTGGTAGTGGGAGGAATAGAATTTCTACTGGACCTCATAGAACTTAAGTTGAGTGATTTTAATGTGATCATCTTGATGGATATACAAGGGAAATACTGAGCATTGATCCATTATGTGCAAGAACAAGTGTTTTTGTGAGGACCAAAGGGTATTAGGGTTTCATATCGAATGTGTGAACCTAATTCCTCTACAAGGATTGTGTTGGTAATTGAGATGTGCAACCTTATATGTAAAGGGTATCTGTTCTACTTATGTAGTGTTAAAGACATCGAAGCAATTGAGATGCCCTTAAAGTAGATAATAGTGGTCCTCAAGTTTCTTGATGTATTCCCTGAGGAGATCCTGAGAATACCATCAGTTCGAGAAGTCAAGTTCACCATGGATGTGTTGCCAGGGGCAGAGCCAGTATCTAAGGCTCTATACCATATAGAACCTATAGAGATGAAAAAAATCAAGGCTTAGTTGGAGGAAATTTTAAAGAAAGGTTATATCAAATTCTTTAAAATTTCCTCCAACTAAGCCTTGAGTTTTTTCATCTCTATAGGTGCTATATGGTATAGAACCTTAGATACTGGCTCTTCCCTTAGCAACACATCCATGGTGAACTTGACTTCTCGAACTGATGGTATTCTTAGGATCTCCTCAGGGAATACATCAAGAAACTTGAGGACCACTATTATCTACTTCAAGGGCATCTCAATTGCTTTGATGTCTTTAACACTACATAAGTAGAACAGATACCCTTTACATATAAGGTTGCACATCTCAATTACCAACACAATCCTTGTAGAGGAATTAGGTTCACACATTCGATATGAAACCCTAATACCCGTTGGTCCTCACAAAAACACTTGTTCTTGCACACAATGGATCAATGCTCAGTATTTCCCTTGTATATCCATCAAGATGATCACATTAAAATCACTCAACTTAAGTTCTATGAGGTCCAGTAGAAATTCTATTCCTCCCACTACCAAAGTTACTCTTTGATAGCACCTATAGAGATGAAAAAACTCAAGGCTTAGTTGGAGGAAATTTTAAAGAAAGGTTATATCCAACCACGCATATAGTTTTAAGGAGCGCGGGTTCAATCTGTGAAGAAGGATGGGAGCTTGAGGCTGTACATCGATCACCAAGGGTTAAATTAGGTGATGGTAATGAACCATTATCTATTGCTAATGATAGATGGCTTGTTTGATCAACTCAAAGGAACCAAGTGTTATCTAAGAATGATTTCCGGTCAGGCTACCATCAATTGGGGATAGTAGGATAAGACATCCCTAAGACTGCTTTTTGGATAAGGTACAACTGTTATGAGTTCACACTAATACCTTTCAAACTCACTAATATGCCAATAACTTTCATGTCCCTTATGAACCAGATCTTTCATCCATTCTTGGACCAGTTTGTTGTAGTGTTCATCGACGACATCCTCATCTACTCTAGCAACCAAGAGATGTATGAGTAACATTTGAGGTAGACTTTGGCATTATTGAGATCACACTAGCCATACGCCAAACTCTCAAAGTATGATTTCTGGTTAGATTAAGTGGCTTTCCTTAGACACATAATCTCTAAGAATGGAGTGGCAATGGATCCTACCAAGATTCAAGCCATTTCTAATTGGCCCGCGCCCACTTTTGTTAATAAGATGCACAACTTTCTAGGGTTAGCTGGTTACTACCATCGATTTGTGGTAGATTTCTTAAGACAACTCAACCATTGAATCAACTTTTGAAGAAGGCTATGTGTTTCTGATGGGATGAGAAGTTTAGTAAAGGCTTTAAGGAGTTGAAAAGGCATTTGACTTCATCCCTAGAGCTCATGTTTCTTAGTTGGTTTAATGGTTTTGGGGTGTATAGTTATTCTTCCAAGCATGGTTTGGGTCATGTGTTAATGTAACACAGAAGATTTATGGCTAAAGCTACATGAACAGAAGTACCTGATGCTTAACTTAGAGCTTGTTACCCTTAAGATATGGAGGCATTACCTCTATGGATTTCATTGAAAGTTCTACAATGACCATAAGAGCCTCAAGTACATCTTCACCCTGTGGGATTTGAACTTGAGACAATACTAATGGTTGGAATTGGTCATGGATTATGGCCTAGAATTAACCTGCCATGAGGGTAAAACCAATGTGGTGGCAGTTGCACTTAACTGAAAGACATCACATTCCTTGGGTAAAATCATGTTGTTAGATCATCTATGATGATAAATTAGGAAGTTAGAGATTGAATAGATCAATGTTGGTAGTCTAGAGGCAAGAATGAGTGCACTCATTATTACACCTTGAATATTTGAGGAGATCTGAGCCAATTAAGTTGGTAATGTCAAGCTCAAGAGAATCTATACTACTATTACAGAAGGTAGAGCTGATTCCAGATCCATGAGGATTGTAGTATTAGATACCGTCATAGGTGGTGTGTACCATAGGGGTGTGTTTATTTTAAGAGGAAGATCCTTGAGGAAGGACATTATACTCTTTAGTCTTTCAACCTTTGAGGGGAAAAGTTATATAAGGATCAGAAGAAGGTATATTGGTGGCCCCAAATGAAGCAATAAGTAGCAACATTCATTGCCCAATGTTTGATCTGTTAGAAGGTTAAGATTGAGCATAAGATACTTATAGTTGTATTGCAACCATTTGAATTTCCCAAGTGGAAGTGGAACAACATATCAATAAACTTCATGGTTAGTCTTCCAAGGACACATAGTAGATTTGATTCCATTTGGGCTGTTTGTGGAATGTTTGACTAATTTGGCCATGTTAATAGTGATGAAGGTGACATGGAATATGGAGTAACTAGTAAACGCCTATAGAAATCATGTGGTGAGACTCCATGGAGTCCTTAAGGATATCTTATCCAATCAAGACTCTAGGTTTTTGTCATGTTTTTAGTAAAAGTTGCAATCCGCCTTTGGTACTCAACTAAAGATGAGTATAACATTTCACCTAGCTATGGATGGTTAGAGAGAGAGGAACATTTAGACCATAGAAGACATGTATCTAGCTTGTGTGCTAGGCTTTTCGGGTAGTTGGGAAGATTATCTAGACTTAATCGAGTTCTTCTATAATAATAGGTACCTTTCTGGCATCAAGATTTCACCTTTTGAAGCCTTGTATAGGAGAAGGTATCAAATTCTATCATGTTGGAATGACATTAGTGAGACACTTGTATTTGGACCTAAAATAATTGAGGATATAACAAGGCACATCCGTTTGATTTGGGAACGGATAAGAGAAGCTCCGGACTAATAAAAGAGCTAAAAAGATTTGAAAAGATGGACTAATGGTTATGGAGTGGGCAATAGAGTCCTCTTGAGGGTCTCACCTGTAAAGGATCCATGAGGTTAGGTAAGAAGGGTTAGCTCAATATAAGGTACATTAGAACATACAAAATTCTAGATCATTTTGGTGAAGTCACTTATTTCTTAGGTCTACCAATGGAATTGCTACGTATGTACAATGTCTTTCATATATCTCATATAAGAATGTATGTAGCAGATCCTTCATATGTTATTTGACTAAAGTCTCTAGAGCTTGATGAATATTTGACTTATGAAGAGCAACCAATGAGCATTTTGGATACAAAGATGAGAAATACGTGTACATAGACTATTCCCTTTGTAAATATCCTTTGGTCATGAAAAGTTTCAAAGGAGGCTACTTATGAGGCTAAGGATGGAATTTGATCCAAGTACCCAGAGTTATTTTCCTAGGTTTTTGCCTTGAGTGTAATCCTTTTTCTTTAGGGTGTAGTAACCCTTTTTCTTGAATGTGAATGTGATGTGTTCTTTTCCATATGTTTAATGATGCAATTATATTGTAATAGTCTATGAAGATGTAGCCTTTTTAAGGGGCTAGTGCTATAATACCTATATTATTGTAACATGTTGAATGAGAATTGTGCTAATTTTAGGCATTTGATTTTAACTTAATGTTATGATTTGTTTGAGGTAAATTTTGATTCAAAATACGGTTGAAAAATGTAGTTTAATGAGTTTTTCAAACAAATTGATCGAATGGTTCCATGAACCGATTGATTAGTTTATCATTTTAGCAAAATGGAATTTTTAGACTATACTTTTCAACTAATTGGAAAATTAATCGACTAGTTTGTAGAATAGTCAGATGGTAGGCCCAAACCAATCTATTAGTTTGTTAAGCTAAGCGTATTTTCAAACTCAAAAGTTTCTAAAAAAATATATTATGCTAAAATGGAACCTTACTAACCCATGATAAAGTGTCCTTAAGAGATTCTTAACCATTTTCTTGATTCATTCAACCCAACACTACCTTAGGTTGATCTTAAAGTTGATCGGGACAATTGAAGGGGACATATGACCTTAGCCTTGTATTCTTTCACCTCTCCTTTGCAAATTTTTGAGATCAATGCTTTGATGTCAGGCATGATTATGAGCTTCTAAAAGATTCCTTCCATGCTAATCTTCGATTACGTATATTGTGAGTTCCAACTGTGGCCTAATTAACTAGCATTATCTAGGAGCACCATTTGAGCTCTAGAGAATAGGTCAACATATCTTAGATGAAATCAATCCATTTAACTCCAATTCAAATGGTGATTACTAGGGTTTTTGAATTATTTTTGAACCCTTTGTGATTCCTCTCTATTAATTGGCTATAGATAGTCCTACTTACCCCTTTTGTGCACCTTTCTTTCAGCCATCTAAATCCTTAACTATCTATATTCACCCTCTTCTTTTCTATACTTTGGACCTTGTAGTAAATTTCTTACACTCCTTTAGTCCCTTCCCTACCCCTTTCTTTTTTTAATTATTAAGCAAGAAATAATTATATTTGGAAAACAAGATAGAGTGATTTAGCAGAGCATTCCCTATTTTTACTTTAAGTGTGACATTCCATCTTTCCTTTTGTTTTAAATTTGAAATTGATAAGGTTTTATATGAATTTCTGAGTTTAAGATTTTTTATTTATGGTTTTAAAAGTTGAGATTTTTACATATTGAAATTTTGGTTTAAGGGGAGCTTCGCTTGCACCAAGTAACTGATTCTTGCTTAAAAATTGGTTTATGAATATTCCTACATGATATGAGATTCTTTAAGTTAATATTGTATTTTATCATGAATATATATACCTCGTATAATTATTTTGGATGGGTAGATTTTATTTTTTGAGTAAAAAAGCATGGAACTTGAGAAAAATGGATGTGACAATTAGATGATAAGTTATGCAAGTTAATTTGGTTAGGAATGTGTTATATTATGTTGATACATGTTTTAGTGTGGTTAGTGATGATTTATAAGTATGAATCTATATGAAATTTATGGTTTGATGCTATTATGGGGCAAACCAATCGACTGATTAGGTAATATTAATTAGCTGGTTGACCCAACTTATTGACTAATAAGCTTGTACAGACCTTGGTTTTTCTCTATGCTTAAAACCATCGGCTGGTTAGGTAGAACTGATTGACTGATCTATGAATAGTCGATTGGTTTTCCCAAATAGATTGATTAATTTGAGGAAATCCAGTGTTCGGTTAAGTCAAATTGATTGAATGGTCGACCCAAATCGATCGATCGGTTGGTGTAACCGATCAACTGGTTGGGCTAGACCGATTGACTGGTTCAACTAGTTTTTGTGATTTATTTCCTTTTGGTTTATTTATACTTTGATGCTATGTTTGGGACTATCCTATGATTATTAATGGGATAAAATATAGATTTTATAATTGACTAATGGCCTAATGGAAGGATGAAATGGATCATAATGTATGACCTACTTGATGAATATTATAAAGGCTAATTGGGTATTCTACTTATGAAATGTGATGGTTTGGAGAAAAGAGTAGTGAAGTACAACTTGGGCTTGAATAAAATAATATGATGGGTCTGAATAATATTGGACAATAATAAATGAAAACCCCATATGGTTGGGAAATAAAAAGGATTAATATAGAAGAAACATGTTATAACCTTACTTGTTCTTGTGTGGGATTTATGTGATCACTTATCCTTATGAATACTATACTAATCATGTATGATGTTAAGTGGTGGAATAATGTTGCTATGGGACAACTACTCTGGTCTTTGGCTACAAAAAAGACCTTTATGGATAAGATGGGTGCATGCTTACTATATTAAATATCAAGACATATAGTAAATGAATATATTGAGCACCTACTCTTGTATCCTTAGGAAAATTCCATGGCTAAGGCCCTTGTTCTAGGACTTATTCACCATTGCTACTGGCATTCAAAAAGTTTCCATAGAGAATAGATTCACTATCTCCAAGGCATATGACACTATCAAACGTAAGGCAGCAAAGGTTCCTTGGTGTGCAGCTGTCTAGAACCCACTCTCCTAGAGTAGACATCAGTTCATCTTCTGGCTTGCAATTTTGGATCACCTCCAAACTAAGGATAAGCTAGTTGACTATGGAATTATACAATCTAATACGTATTTCCTTTGTATAGAAGAGGCAGAAACTATACCACATCTTATATTTGCTTACCCATACACAACTGAGACTTAGATTCCAAAGCCTAAAAATCTGGGATGTATACAACATATTACTGATTAGCATGACCTGTAGAGGTGGACAATACAAAGTATTTGGGGGTCCTAAGATAAGAAAAAAATTATTTCTACTATGGAATTATGGAAGGAACAAAATGGTTGCATTTTTGTAACTAAGTTCCAACCTAGCTCTTGCATTAGAAAGCATATTATTAGTGATTTAGCTAGTCATTTTGTTACTTTTCAAGATAATAATTCCTTTAGGAAACTCATGAGTTATGTAGATGAGTTAGGTTGATTTCCTTAATTGTCTTAACTTGTTTAGTTTGTACTTCTTATCTTTCATTTGGAAGTAATAAAATCACTTACTTACCATATATATATATATACACACACACTAATCACGTAAAGATAAAGATAATTGATTTACGTATGGGTCTGGGTTACACATTCCTCAATTAGCAATTGGGGGTTATTTTACCTTCAGGAGTTTATTGGTGCCTTTGCACATGATTGTAACACCCCGAGTCGACACGACCACGCGGGGGCTACCTTGGATTGCCTTCCGAATTGATCGGCTAGCCCCACAGATCAACACGAGACCTTTCAGTACGCTTTGTCCTCACTCACATACTTTCCGAGAAATTTTCAGAAAATTTCTGAAACTTCCCAGAAAGTCACCCATCCTAAAATTGCTCCACGACTAGTACGCTTAACTGTGGAGTTCTTAGGATGGAATCACCAAAAGGATGGTATACCATGTTGATATAAGTAGCCAAATCAATCCTTATAACACTCTGTTCAATTTGGGGTATTACATTCACCCCCACTCAAAGAACACAACGCCCTCATTGTACCTCAACCAATGACTATCTCAATACAGTTCATCCCAAGAATTGTCCCGCTAGGTGACTGACTGGCTCATCCAAGTTCAGTTCACGGTCACGGTTTCGCTCTGATACCGTTTTGTCATTATTGGCATTTCTAATACTACTATTATTATTACTTTTATTATTGTTGTTACCACTATTAATCTCTGTATCCTAAGAGTGTTATTTTCTTACAAGCCATAATCTTTCTCAAAACCCTAGCTTTCAACATACTTAATCATTAGTGTTAATGTTATTATTTTTATTAATACTATCGCTAAGATTACTACCACTGTTAGTGTTCTTACTATTTAACCCAACCTTATGTGAATTATTGTAACTGCGTAATAGAGTCTTACCATACCTAATATCTCTAACATTGGTGACGTCCTATTATTGATATTACCCATATGTTAATTCTATTAGGGTGACAAAATATGGGAGCCCTTATATTATTTATTCAAAATACGACTTTTATCATGACTACCCCTAGGAGTGTTAGCTCGTTGTTATTGCAACCATTGTAGTAGTATTTTAATACTAACACCAACATAAGTATCACTATTAGTTGTTACCATTACCATTATTACCATTACTTAACTATGCCTAGCAAACACTAATGCTATAAAAATAGGGCTAATGGGTCTAATAATATAAGTGTAACAATAGGTATTAAAAATAAACATATGTTGACTACTAATATTTAGTATACTAATTCTGAGGTAAAAACCCTAGTTTTTGATTAAAACTCTTTTTAGTAATAAAAACCCTAACCTTAAACTAGAATGAGGATTGATAGTAATTATAAGGGAAACTAATACTTAGCTTTTCCCCCTTTCATAAATGACCCCGATCCAAGCCCTAAGGAGCTAGAGGAGCGTGCTCCAAGCCTGGTGCCTACCTAGGTAAGGACGAAGCTATGGCCTTACGTTATGTGTGTTGTAATGTGTTGATGAATGATGAGCATTTCATGTTGATGTGTATTATGCATGTGCTATGAATAACCTATTTTGTGTAGCGCAGCGTGGATCATGAGGTATGTGGTGTGTGCCTTATGTTATACATGTATGCCATGTTCCATGTTTGTTGTTGATGTTGATGATGTGACTTGTTATGGCCCTCTAGGACATGCATGCTAGGGTTTTGGGTAGCATAAAATGATAACAAAAGAAAAACGGGGAAGTGGATGTTGGAAAGTTTGCATGGGGGGCTTAGACCTTGCATGGGCGTAATCCTTACGTGGGAAAAGTTGATTTTGGTTGTAAGTAAGAGCTTGGGAGAGTCTTGGAAGGATTGGAGACTTAGTGTGAACAATAGCACATAAGTTGGTGTATAAGAGGCCTTATTAGGGTTTTGTGTGTGAGTGGGTGTTGGAGAGTCTGCATGGAGTGTTTAAATTATGCATGGGAATGAATCTTACATGAGGAAAGTTGATTTATGAAGTAAGTAAGATAATGTCAAAGTTACGGGTCCATTGGGGACTCGGGTGCAAAATTTTACGTGGATCGATGTAAGGGTGTCTAAGGGACCCAATTAGGGTTTTGGGAGAAAATGAGGAAACTGAGGGGTACAAGGGTAAAAATGATCAAGGAAGGATGGAGTGTGGGGTTGAGAGTGAGAGTTCACTTATATAAAGGGGGAGTATGGGTTTTCTAAAGGAGATGAGAGATTTGGGGTGAAAGAGGGAGATTACTTATTGAGGAAGTAAAGTGCTAGGGTTTGGGTGGCCAATTAAGGTTTTTTCGGTCACACGTGAACTTGGGAAATAAGGTAATACATTTGGGGAGTTTCATAATAAATATGAGGCGCGAGATAGAGAACAAAGTAACGTCTGGGTAAGTAAGAAAGAGTTGGGCCACATAGGTCCGACTAGGTTCTCCGAGGAGGAACCCTAGAGGGATGAGGACATACGGAGTAGATATCATATGTGTCGGGGTAGTCTATATTCTTGGAGATCGTGCCTTACTATATGTCACTATGCCCTAGTCTACGGGGGATGGATGTCGGGTGTGAGAAAAGGGTAAGTGTCTCAACATATGAGGCGGGCCCGCTTGAGAGGCAAATAGTAGTATGTTATTGGCATGCATGTCAAGGGTGATGTGTGATTCAATAAGACACAGATAAGACACTAATAACGTAAAGCGAAAGACTGTTGAGCCGAGCCTTGTGCATTTCGTTCCGGTCCACCGGCTATAATAGTGGTCAGAGGCGTTCTGCCCTGTGCGTTTTGTTCCGGTCCACCGGCTCTAATAGTGGTCAGAGGCGTTCATCCCTGTGTGTTTATTTCCGGTCCACCGGCTATAATAGTGGGGGCCTCGGCTCGATAGACCCAAAGTAAATAAGTTAAACCATGGGAAAAATACTAAGTACTTACAGTGGAACACCATGTTGAGGCGGGGCCAGTCCGGTCCACCGGTTAGAATAGTGGTCAGAGGCGTTCTGCCCTGTGTTTTTATTTCCGGTCCACCGGCTATAATAGTGGGGTCCCCATGCTCACATGGGTTATTGAAGAATGCGTGAAATGGACTTATTTCATTAATGAGAATACAGAATAAGACATCAGAAAGTGATTAGATCTATTCATGCATGTAATCGTATGTTATTTATGTGTTGAATGTGGGTCTTGTGTGCTATGTGTTGGCCTTAGCTCGTCTGTTACCTTACTCAGTACATAGCGTACTGATCATCCGTTTCATGGGTGCTGCTCATTCCCACGAGTAGAGGGCCCTTCTGACCTTGTGCAGGTAGGAGATTTGGTTTTCGATGCCTACGACACCTATGAGGCATCGGGTGGGGCTGAGTATTGAGTCTACTTTGATTGGGGCCGAGAGGGAGCCGGTCAGACACCTTGTTATTTCGGTTGTCATTTATCATGTTCTGAGTCGTATTTATGTTACGCTCGTATTTTGGAATGGAATTTTTAAATTGTAATCCTAACGATATTTTAACTGCTGTTGGCACCTTAACCTTCCTGGATATTTTATGTTGATTATGCACTTATGCTTTGTTGGTTTCACTTCACGAAATTTTGATCTAGCCTTAGCGCTCGGTATCGGGACGGTAGAAGTGAACCGGTCCGGTACTGAGTGTGGCGGTAATACCCCTAAATTCATGGTTTTAAATTGTACGCTTCCGTTAAACCTTTCGTTTTAAACGAAATTTTTCAGTAGTGAATTTGGGGTGTTACAATGATACTTTTAGATCCTGATGCCTTACCTACTCTAGACATGATTATGTGCTAAGGGTATTGATATTAAAGGGTCTAATTACTAAAGTGGTTAGCTTCAGCCTAGACTTATGTCCATATTAGTGGCTTGGACTTATGTTCACTTTGGTGATTATCTTCGGTTTGGAATTTATGTCCTTTATTTGGATATGCTTCCATAATATGTAAGACCATGGGGTGGTGTATATTCCATTTCTCATACTAATAAAAAGTGGGATGATAAGTAATTTGATAATGAAATATGAACGATTCATAATTGAATATTATTGGGAATAATGGTATGAATGAACAAAAGGAGAAAAGATGGTATGTACACTTGCATATTGGCTTAAATGACTAACTAGATATTGATTGAAATATTGGTTGGATGTTGACCTATGTCAACATATGAACGAGGAAATGGTATAATATAAAGGTTTGAGTGGGGGTTGGCTATAAATTTGTGTGTGCTTGGTTTAGACAAGGTTGATGAGAAGATAAAGATATGATCAAAATTGAGACAACCTAAGCTTTAATTTCTAAGTTTATGCATATGAGGTCCAATTTGTGTCTTGCTAGGTTTTAGTGTCCTAAACTTATAGAAAAACTAAAAAATATGTGAAGGAAACAAGGGAGAATAGATGGGATAAAAGTTCATTCCTAGTAATTCCTTGAAAAAATAGTTGCAAGAACCACTTAAGGTCATTAACTCTTAAGATAAATCTTGTAAGATTTTTCAAAGAATCTATAAGCTAAAGAACTAGAGAAATAAGAGAGCTCTCAGTTGTGAGAAAATGTGTAGGTAAGGCAATTTTTTATCTACATTTCAAGTTATCCTAAAACTTATAGAAGAAGTGTAGGATTAAAGATTACAACTTAGCCAACTAATACATGAATTTAGGGCTTAATATGGTAGAAAATTATGTTTAACTTCCATCCTATGTGTTTGATTATAGGTGGAAAGGTTTAGGTAGATTTTGAATCTCATATTCCAATATACCACATGTTATAACTCATAAAAACCATATTACATAACAAGAAAATAGATAAGGATCCCTTTTAACATTTTAAGTGACAAAAGGAAGTAAGGAATGTCTTAGCCTTCCTTGTTCTTCCCTAAATCTGCATTATTCTTTTCTAGGGATAAAAGTGACTTGTTAACTAAATGAAAGTTACTTATGGCTAAAATGTGTGGCTTCCAAGGAGGTTTGTAGACTACTTTTTGGGGCTATTTTAGTATTGAAATAATGAAGGAAATTAGGTTAAAGAAAAGGGAGAGTTTTGAAAAAAAAAAAAAGATGGGTTGGGGGCTAGTTTTTGGTAAATAATTAATTTATCCAAGTGAGAAGGGTTTTATAGCTCTCAAACTTAGAAAAATTAATGGATAGATTATGATCATCAATTGGGGATTCTCCTACATCAATTTACTTTTTTTAGTGGTTCTTTATTTTTTAACACTAAATCCTTAGTAAGGCCCAAGTTGGATATCATGTGCATCATAAAGGACCATTTACTTTGTTTGATCCACCCCTTAATCTCCCTTTTTTTGACAGATCAATCATGTCTCTCACATTCCAACTAGATAGCATGAAGAACCAGGGTCATGAGGGTGGCCTGTCAAGTCTTCATCTTGACCTAAGTTCTCTAACATACTAACCTCTTAAAGAGTTTGAAATCTAATCCCATTACTCAGTACATCTAGGTTCCTTTTTGCAATAAGATTATATTCCTTAGGATGTTGAGATTGATTCTCAGGAAGCTTTGGAAGTTGTATCATCTGTGACCTATGGGAAATAGAAGCTCCATTAGTTTTGTTCTAATTTTGTGTATTTCCTACCCCTATATGAAGTTCCTTGTTTGTTTTACCTTATCTTCTATCCCTTACTACCATCCATTCTTGATGTGATTGATGCACAATATCTGGATCCTTCTTTTGGAATATAGAGCAGGACTACACATCATGTGTTAGAACATTATATCTATTATAGAAAGTGATTTTCCATTCAAACCCCATAGATTGGGTGAAAATAGTGCCATCCAGATCCCTAATAAGTATAGTCTCACACAAAGGCTTTTTTATATCCACTTCTACAAGCACACGAGGATAGACAATTCTATCCTTCCTCAATGTGATAACATCAATACAAATGGGAGTGCCAACTATGCTCAAAATCATGCTAAGGGATTTAGTAGACCAATATTCTAAGGGAAAATGTGGTAGTTTGATCCAAACAGGGACAACTTGTAGGTCTTCCATTATAAGCTTCATTTTTCTTCATCTTTTCAATATGACAAGTTTAGTATAGAAGGTCTAACACTGATTCATCATCCATTTGCAATATTTTGAAGATTTGAATTTAAACATGAAAAAACCATCATCATGACGTATAATCTTAGGCATGGCCATCGGAGTCCATTGAGATTTAACAAACCCCAACTTTGGTCGAAAGTAGGAATATCACCATAAACATATCTAAGGAGGGGACTTTTCCATTCAACCAATTCCTTATCAATCTCAATCTTTTCTAGATATACAACAAATTTCCGCTCTTCAATTTGTGGAGGAACATAGTTAAGGGCCATGCACTGATGAGTTTTACGATTAGAAGCCACCTTATCCCTCCAGGTAAGGTCAATGGTTGGCCTATCAGTTTGATACTGGTGCATTTGATCAACAGACTCCTGAATTAGTAATGGATCATAGTTAGAATTTTATCTAATCCTATAGTGTGATCCTTAGTGATGAAACTAGGAAACTTGAACTAATTTAAACCATCCATACTAGCACTGGAATCATTATTCAAATTACTCAACAACCTATTATGTTTATATTGAGATTAGATACGTCGGGGATCAATTTTAGGATATCTTTATATTTTAGTTTTCTTCGCCACTTCTAGAGGGGTGTCCTTGTTAATTATTATATTGATAATCAAACTCACTAATTTACTAGTATGATCACCCTCACGTGAATTCTTTAGAATTATTTATGAAGAATTTAGATTGATAGGGCATCCTTCACCATCGATCGATTGCGTGGATTTAATCATCATCACCTTTGGTTGTGTTAACTCATCATATTTTAACTTGTTTCTATTTCCATCAACCATTATCAAACTCCTCAAAATCCTTTATGATCTTGAGTTCCTAGATCCAATTATAGTTTTCTTTATTCTAGCTATAAATGTTAGCCATGGAACTCTAGGGGAAAAAAAGAGAGAAAAATTAAAAAAATATTTTTTCATCCATCATGAAGTAGTGATATTTTTATATTGACAATGTTGTTGTTGTTTTTGTTGATGCTACTACTATTGCTACTAGAGCTAAAAAAGTTGACCTAATCGGTTCGATCCGATCCATTATAATCTAATAACATCATTAACGGGAATTAATCTGATATTGACCCAATTATAAGTGACCCAACCTAATCTGTCACCTGATGTAGGTGCATCTAATGTATCTCATGTTTCTAATAATTTTCAAGGTAAGAAAGAATTATCATTCTTAATAATGGAGCCAATTATTTTAATTGTTCTTGATAATATTTCTATACTTGGAATTGAAAACAATTCCAGATATTCTTGCAGGTATGTTACATATTTGTAAGGTGAAGAAGTCAACACACAAGAAAAGACTTAAAGTATACAAGCATTCAAAGCATGCAAAGTTATGGCATGAATGGGATAACACTACAACAAGATATAGTTGGTGATATCATTAGTTATATTAAACTTGTTGTCAACCCTAAAGTATATTTCATGTAAGTTAGGGTTTTGTTGTAATTTCATGTATATACCATAGTTGATTGTTGGGCTTTGTAATGATAGTCATTAATATCATTTAAATAATGATATTATGATTGAGATTAAGTATTATATAGGCTTAATTCAAGTGAGTTAAATCCAGCTTGAATTAAGGAGGATAACCCGCTGGGTTAAGCTCTTTTAGTCGGCCACTCTCCTATATATATACATAATTCTTGTACACGCGGGGGTAATGAATAATAGAAAATCATTTGAACACAAATTCTCAAGTTGATACTTACATTTTCTCCCTTTGGAGTCCCATCTAGATAGGAGATTATCTAGGGTATTTCTTCCTCATTAGAACCCTTTGAATGTGCATTAACAATCAAAGTTTATCTTTCCATTGAAGCCTGCATATACTCAAGTTTAATCTTCCTTAAACCAAGCCATTCTCCTTCAACTTCAACCTATTGATGATCAAAACAAAGAATTAATTCAATCCTGCGCTTCTCTCCACTTTGATCCGCACCATTTTTAGTATCAGAGCTCTAGACTCTTTGTTTTTCTTCAGTTATCCAGGGTTCTTATTGTTCTTACTACTGCATGCACAAAAATTCTTCATCCAGAATCCACTGAAATAAGTTGTCTTCATCCAATTCTTGCAACTTCAACTTCTTCTTAAATCTTCAACGTGAATCTTGGTTGAAGATTTAAATTTCTTGAGTCATTCTTGTTGTGGTTACTCATAGTTTCAACCGAAGAAGACCATCATCTTCTTCGACGCCACTCTTCATCCTATTCATATCTTCAACCGGCATTCTTCTAGTGTTATCTTCTGGTTTTATCCTTTGACTTGTAGCATTCCTTGTTCCTTTCTTTCCTCAATTCGGCCAGTAGGCTCTCTTTTCATTTTATTCTCCACGTATCTTCTTATCAAGGATTCAAAACTCCCTGGCAATTCCCTGGTTCAAATGAAAATTCTTTAACCTTTGAACCTTACCTTTGTCTCCCAACCTATTAACACATACTCTCCTTTGTCTCTCCTTCATGTCTTCAGGTGTTAAACACCTAGCATCTTCAACTTGAAGATACCACCCCTCAACACATATTTGACGTACTTTGTCTATATTTTATGTGACTTGTGTGTTTGTCACCAAGAAACCCTCATTTCCAGCCAAGAGTTATTGCAAAAAAAAAATACTCGACCACTCTCCTTCAATACCTACGTAACCACAACATTAAAGAAGAAAAAAATTCTTTCTTAAATCTTAGCAAGATCTATCTTATATCATCGGCTGCAATTAAACTTCTAGGACTCCATGAATTGCTGATTTCTTTATGGAAGTTAGGTGTTGTGTTGTAACTTCACCATGATAAGTGAAGATGTGCATGCATTGGTGGAGTCCATAAAAAGTTTGACCACACGTATGGATGCCTGGCTTCATACTCATGCAACACTTCAACAACAATTGCAGAGTGTGGAAGCCAAGCTAGCCGACCAAGAGAAGCTTCATCCATTTCCAAATCAATTGCAAACCATGCAAGATAGTGTGGAAGGAAAGATGAGGCATGCAATCCAGGCAAAAGGAGGATGTGGACATACAAATTTTAATCATGTCGAGGATGGAGAAGAAGATATGAGTTTGTATGGCTCAAGCAATCATAGGAGACCACATCCATTCCAAGTAAGACATGCATACAATGAAGATCAAGGTATCAAACTAGACCTTCCTGAATTTTATGGCGAATTGAATGTGGAATTTTTCTTTGAATGGTTGCATGATATTGAAGATATATTTGAATTTAAAGAGTATGATGATGAAAGAAAATGTAAGCTTGCTACTCTTAAGTTTAAAAGATTTACTAGAATTTGGTATGATAACTTAAAAAAAGACAAGAGAAATCAAAAATTAAGTCATGGGAAAAACTTAAAAAGCACCTAAGGAAAAAAATTTTGCTTAGAGAATATGAACAAGATATGTATGTAAAAATTAAAAATCTAAGGCAAGGATTGTTTAATGTAGAAGAATACACTAGATAATTTGAAAAAACTAGCACTTATATGTGATGTACAAGAAAAGGAAAGAACAAAAATGTGCTAGATACTTAGGTGGATTGAATAATTTGATAAGAGAAAAAGTTGATATGTTTTCATATGATTCTCTTGATGACTTCATTAAGTTGGCATTAAAATTTGAAATAAAAACAAAATCAACCAAGAAAAATCAAGAGATCTTTTAATTAGAATAATAGTACCCTATGAGAGGTAATGACCTAAGAGCCTTATATGGGTTTGGAAGAGTGAGTTTTCGGATTTTGAAACAATAAGACTATTTTTTATGATAGAAATGAGTGTCTTAAGATGTTTGAAGTGTTGATATATGGAATGGGAAAATATAAGGACATTATGGTAAACAAAACATAAATTTGAGTAATGATAAAATATATCATTCATGCTTTTTTAGAACTCAGAAGGTGCGTTCATAAGCTTGATATTCCACTGATAATAACCAAAAATAACAATGAAAGCCATTTTGGATTGATTCTTAGGAGAGACTTGGATTTGCTAAAACCTCAATTTTAATCCATTTGAGAGTAGTGTTTAGGGCCTTGTAATATATGACGAAGCGAGGAGTTCCTAATTCAAATTTAGACTATTTATTAAGATAGCATTTTGCATAAGGCCAGGGAGATCTAGATTTTAATATTAGGTGTTTTCTTTCAATATTTTTAATTTCAATTTGGTAGCGATTTAATATATCCACATTACTTTCAATGGGTCTGAATTTTATAGGGATATTTTTCTCAATGAAAGAATCTTAATAGGGTAAATCAATAATATGTTTTTTCTTACTTAGAAGGTGTTAGGAAGACAAAAACAAATTTCTTGTTCAATTTGCTTTAGGAGGCTGTCAATTTTAGCTTTTATGTTGTTATTTATCACATGTTAAGTCTAATGTTTCAACCTCATCTAAACCTTATTCGAATACCTTTACACCTAAAACTACGTATTCATATGATAAAAGGAATAATCGAGATGAAAAAAGGTAAAAATAAGGTGGTTGAAATGTCAAATAAACAATTCTTCAAATGTAAAGGATATGAGAACTTTTCTAGAGAATGTCCTAACCAAAGAGCTTTAACCTTGAGTGAAATAGAAGACATGGAACCATTTAGTGAAGATGAGAATCTAGAAATCGACTCTCCTAATGAAATTTTAACCATGGGTGAAGAAGAAGGATACCTATGTTTTGTACTTCAAATAGTGTTACAAATTCAACCTAATGTGACACCTACTCAAAGAGAGAAAAATTTTAAAACTAAGTGTAAAATAGGTGATATGGTTTGTAGCCTCATTATTGATAGTGGTTCATGTACAAATGTTGCTAGTGAATAAATGGTTAAGAAACTTGGTTTAGAGACTACTAATCATCTTAAACTCTATTCTTTACAATGGTTAAATAAGGATAAAGGAGCTAAGGTAAACAAAAGAACCCTAATCACATTTTGCATTAGAGACTACTATGGTGAAGTTTTGTGTGATTTTTTACCTATGGATGCTTGTGTTTTACTTTTAGGAAGGCCATGGCAATATGATAGAAAAGCAACTCATGATGGAGTAATTAATGAATATGTGTTGAAAAAAGGAAAACAATTATATAGATTAATTCCTTCTCTATATGATAATATGCCTTTGAGTGATGATAAAAATAGATTATTTTTACATGAAAAGGCTATGGAAAAGTGCATAAAAGAAGAAGGAATTTTCTATGCCTTAGTTGCTAAAGATTCTAAACTTGGGGATCAATAACTTGATAATCCTAATCTAAATAATTTGCTTGATGAATATCATGATGTATTTCCTAATGATTTACCTCCTAGATTACCACCTAAAAGAGGTATAGAACATGCTATTGATCTTATTCCTAGAATGTATTTTCCAAATAAACCTACTTATAGATGTAGCCCAGAGGAAGCTAATGAATTAAAAAAAATCCAATAGCTTATAGATAAAGGATTTTTGAGAGAAAGTATGAGTCCTTGTAGTGTTTCTACCCTACTAGTTCCTAAAAAAGATGGTACATGGCATATGTGTATAGATTCAAGAACACTGAATAACATTACTATCAAATATCATTTTCCTATGCATAAACTAGATGATATGCTAGATGAACTTTGTGGTGCACAAGTATTTTCCAAAATTGATTTAAGAAGTGGTTATCATCAACTAATGATTAGGGATGGAGATGAGTGGAAAACTACTTTCAAGACTAAATATGGTCTTTATGAATGGATGTTATGCCTTTTGGGCTATGTAATGCATCTAGTTCATTCATGAGACTTATGAATGAAGTTCTCTAACCTCTCCTTGGTGATTTTGTTATTGTATATTTGGATGATATTCTTGTGTATAGTAAAAATGGGCATGATCACCTAGTGCATTTGAGGAAATTGTTTGATAAGTTAACGGAAGCTAAACTTTATGGAAAACTTAAAAACTCTGATTTCATGCTTCCAAGTGTAGTTTTCCTAGGATATATTGTTAGTGGAGAGGGAATTAAAGTGGATCCTAATAAGATTAAAGCTATCCAAGAGTGGACTATCCCTAAAAATGTATATGATGTGAGAAGTTTTTATGGGTTAGTTATTTTCTATAGAATATTCATTAAGGATGTTTCTACTATAGCTGCACCTATTACACAACTCATGAAAAAAGATGAATTTAATTGGGGACAAGAAGCTACTCAAGCCTTTGAAAACCTCAAAAATAAACTTTGTAATGCTCTTATCCTATCTTTACCCAACTCTGACCTTCTTTTTGAAGTAACTTGTGATGCTAGTGGAGTTGAGATAGGAGGTGTCCTCTCACAGGAAAAGAAACCTATAGCATTCTTCTCTGAAAATTTGAATGGAGCCAAGCTTAACTATTCAACTTATGACAAGGAATTCTTTGCCATTATACGGAGCTTAGAGACATGGAGTCATTATCTGAAGCTAAAACCCTTTGTGTTACACTCGGATCATGAGAGTTTGAAATACTTACATGGTCAAAAGAAAGTTAGTTCGAGACATGCAAAGTGGGTGAACTTTTAAAATCCTTTGTGTTCTCTATCAAACATTTAGATGGAAAATAAAATGTAGTAGCTGATGCTCTTTCTTGTAGATCTACATTACTTGTTATGATGGACACCAAAATCTTAGGTTTCAATATGTCAAAAGAATTATATCCTAAAGATGGAGATTTTCTGGATATATTCAATGCATGTAAAGAAAGTGGATACCATGGTAATTATGTCATACAAGATGGATTTTTGTTAGAATAAATAAACTTTGTATCCCTATATCTAGTATTTGAGACTTACTAATTAAGGAAGTACATGAAGGTAGTATTATGGGAAATTTTGGTATACATAAGACTATGGAATTATTACAAGAAAATTTCTACTAGCTATGAATGGTTAAAAATGTATAAGCTATGATAACTAGATGTTCTACATGTCAAAAATGTAAGAGCTACTTTCGTAAAGGCTTATACACACCTTTATTAGTTCCTAGGGTTACCAAGAACACAACTTGGTAAATATTATATTCTTGTGGTAGTAGATAGATTTTCTAAAATAGCTCATTTTATTCCATTTAATAAAACCGATGATGCCACGATGTTGCTGATTTGTATTTTAGAGAAATTGTTAAACTTCATGGTGTGACAAAAAGTATTGTCTCAGATTGGGATGTCAAGTTTATGAGTTATTTTTGGAAAACTTTGTGGCATATGCTTGGTACTAAATTTTTATTTATCACTTCACATCATCCACAAACCGATGGTCAAACAGAGGTAACTAATCAAACTCTTGGTACTTTATGAAGAGGTTTGGTTAATAAAAGTACTAAAGATTGGGATGTTAAGTTAGCTCATGCAGAGTTTGCTTACAATCGAAGTCCATCAAGTACTACTCAAGTTAGTCCGTTTGAAGTGGTTGATGTAGTGAATACACACATGCCAATCAATATGGTGCCTTTAAAGAAAGGAAAATTACAAAATTATGAAGCTGAATATAGAGTCAAATTCTTTCAACAACTTCATCAAAAAAATAAAGACCAATATTAAAAAAGCTAATGCCAGGTATAAAGCTAAAGAAAATAAGTATAGAACCCCACAAGTATTTTCTCCTGGTGACTTAGTTTGATTACATTTGCGTAAAGAAATATTTCCTAATTTATGTAAAAATAAACTAATGCCAAGAACTAACAGACCTTTTAAAATACTAAGAAAATTTGGGGAAAATACTTATGAACTTGAACTTCTAGATCATTATGGTAGAATTTCAGGAACTTTTAATATTGGTGATTTGTCTCCTTATTATACTAATGATAATTCGAGGACAAACACTTCTCAACTTGGGGAGAATGATGCAGGTGCATCTAATGTATCTCATATTTCTAATGATTCTCAAGGTAAGGAAGAATCAACATTCTTAATAATGAAGCCAATCATTTTAAATGTTCTTGATAATATTTCTATACTTGGTATTGAAAAAAATTTAAGATATTCTGGTAGGTATGTTACATATTTGCAAGGTGAAGAAGTCAACACACAAGAAAAGACTTAAAGTATACAGGCATTCAAAGCATGCAAGGGTATAGAATACATGGGATAACACTACAACAAGATATAGTTGGTGATATCATACGTTATATTAAACTTGTTGTAATCCCTAAAGTATATTTCATGTAAGCTAGGGGTTTGTTATAATTTCATGTATATAATATAGTTGATTGTAGGGATTTGTAATTATAGTCATTAATATCATTTAAATGATGATATTATGATTGAGATTAGGTATTATATAGGCTTAATTCAACTGAGTTAAATCCAGCTTGAATTAAGGAGGATAACCGGCTGGGTTAAGCCCTTTTAGTCGGCCACTCTCCTATATATATACTTAAGTCTTGTACATGCGGGGGTAATGAATAATAGAAAATCATTTGAATACAAATTATCAAGTTGATACTTGTGTTTTCTCGCTTTGGAGTCCCATCTAGATAGGAGATTGTCCGGGGTATTTCTTCCTCTTTAGAACCCTTTGAATGTGCATTAACATTCAAAGTTTATCTTTACATTGAAGCCTGCATATACACGAGTTTAATCTTCCTTAAAATGATCCATTCTTCTTCAACTTCAACCTATTGATGATCAAAACAAAGAAGTGATTCGATCATGCACTTCTCTCCAGCTTGATCCACACCATGACCCTATATTAACCTGACCTACCATTAACCTAATTCGACTTGACAAAATCAAATTTAATATTAATTAATTATTGTAAAAAAAGTATACATGTCTTAATATTTATTTAAAGCTTTTAAAAATATATTATTTTTTAAATTTCACTTATTTTTCTTACTTTTATGGTTGACATACTTATTCACGAATAATTTTCCAAGTTTGTCAAATTTATTTTGCGTAAACCAATGACATTAACAAGTCATAATAATAAAAAAGTAACAATTAATAAAATATTATTAATCACATATTTACATGAAGTAAAATTTAATTCTTACTTACAAAGTTAATGGTCAATGTTTGATTTGAGTCAAATCTATAGTGATTTGATTTAGGACTAGCTCGGCTCAAACTTAACCTGATCATCAAAATAAAAAATGACCAAATTCATCAAGTTAATCCAAATCTAACTTGTTAAATTAAATAGAAAGCAAAATCATTTGACTACAAGCTTGATTGCCTCACACTTGACCCGACCCGATCCGACCTGACAAGCTAATCTAAACTCGAACCGACCCGATAAATTAACTTAATACAAACATGATATGTAGCAAATTGAACCCGACCTGAATAATAAGGTGACCTGAAATAACTCGAATATGAAATTATCCGACCTAACCTATAATAAACCCGTAAAGAAAAATTACCCACAAACAATCCGACCCTAGAGGAACCTAATTTGCCTCCACCCGATTGTCACATTTAGCTACTCCGAAATAATAATATTCTTTAAAAATAATATTAACTTTTATTATTGCTACTTATAATAATATCAATATTTATAATGATGATGATATTATTAAAATTATTAATTGTAAAATATCTAAGAAATAATAACATACATTTATATGAAAAACTCAGAAAACATATCCTAGATTTTTTTTCAATTTTCTTTAGAAATTTGGAAAAAATATATCTTTTGGTTTTCCAATAAAAAAAGAAAATTAAAGATATGAATATATGTTCTAAGTTTTTAAGAAACCGATAAAAATTTTAAAAAAATAACTTTATTTTTGAAAACTTAAACACATCCTGACTATTTTATTAATAGAAACCTTGTAGATATTTTAGAATAACTTAAAAAGGAATAACATACAAATAAAGTGTGATAGGTAATATATTCTTATTAGATATATTATAGTTGAAAGCTTTTAATGATTAGGGGTGACATGAGAAACATAATTCAATTTTTATATTTAAAATATGATATGATATTTATATTGACTAAATAATACTTTGCTAAAATGACACACACACACACACACAGATATATATATATATATATATCCACTAGTAAAAGTTTTGTATAAGCTCAAAAGGAAGCACATAGAGCTGGCAATCGGATGGGTCGGGTTCTTTCGGATCGGGTTAAATAATAATTTGGTCATATCGGTTTCGGATAATCTAGGATCATTTTATTGCATTAGGTTGGATTGGGTTTGATTCAGATCAACTTGGTATCGGATAATCTCGGGTCATTTTAAGTTCTAGGATCGGATCGGGTTGGGTTGAGATCGGATTGACTCAAATTTGGGTAACTTTGGGCTATTCTAATTTCAGTTTGGGTTCGGATCGGGCTCGAGTGAGTTCGAATTATTATATTTTCGGGTTGGTTTTGGATCAGATTCGGGTCATTTCAGTAGCGAGTCATGCTTGTGCTATTTTTTTATTCCAAAATGTTATTAAAGACTAATTATTTTAAGATTTTTTATTTCAATTTATCTTATTTAATTAAAAGCAATTTATTATATAGATTTTTTTGGGGCCTTAGAATTTTTTGTCATTATTTCATCTTTGAAGATTTATTTGATGTTCTAAATTTAAATGTCTTAAAATTGGATTATTTTTCTTTTTATGTTAAGGCAAAACTTATAATTCAACTCCATTTTTAGCTTGATCATATGATAGTGAGTTCAAATATTATTTTAAGTATATATTATATTTATATTTTGTACGGTTTTTACATAATATTAACTTACAATAACCATTGATAATTGATAACAAATGAAGGTTTCTAAGGTTGTACTTCTCATATTACTTTTCAAATAGATTTATCACATCATATCAATATAATTTAAGTAATATATTAATAATAATAATATAAAAAATAATGAGAACAATAATAGTAGTAATTATTGAATATCGATTATGGAAAAATAATAATAATAACACATTATTATTTTTTCTATATTTTATTTCACTCATATCAAGCTAAATCAAATAAAAATTAGATAAAGTATGTAATAATGACCATTATTGACAATGGACCAACTCATATTGACTTCTTACTATTTAACATAGTTGATGTAACAAAAACATTAATCTTTAATTTTTATAATGAATAATTAACATCCTCACATTAGACTTTTCCTATTTTTCTATGATGTTATAGGTATTATATTTTAAGGTATAGATACTATCATATAGTGTTTAAGGCTACAAATTGTTATTTATGTATACTTATAATAGAATTGATAAAACTTTTCCTTTGTTTGATTGGATTTTACTTATGATGCATTCTTTCTTTATATATATACCTTTACACAATTGTTCCTAAATATTTCAAATATTAGAATTAGTATTATTGATAACTATATTTTGAATAACTGAATAGATTATGATTATGTAATATTCGTTTTAAGCTACAATGGCAATTGGTTCATATCATAGTTGTTGTTTGGGTTTCGGTCACTAGATCGTGGAATTGACGACTTTGTTAGAACTTTTGGTAGACTTGATCAATCGAAATGTGTTCGATATCATATCACTTGTGGCCATGGGGCATATTCTATATTCACTAGGCTTAATATTGTAATGATTAGTTTCTAACTCACACATCATATTGTATTATTAATTAGTTAGGGTAATTGATAATTCAAGCTTATTTTTTTAGGTTAATGTAATTAGTTGGTCTCAACAATTTAGTTGGACTATGTATTATATTGTTCTTCTATAAGCTAAAATGTTCCTTACCAATTTATATTGCATAGGATTGAAGTTATATAATTTTGTATTTGGTCAACCTAGGGTTGAAAGAAATCATATGTATTTGGTTCAACACAAACTATATATTGAAGCTCTATATTAAAGTTTTGTTCTTCTTATGCCATTTAGATTTGGCAGAGTTATACACTCAATTTAGTTAATGAAGGTTACATGCCGTTGATTTTTCGTCTCTATTCTCTTCGTCTCTTTTTTAACAATGTTTTCTAAGTGAAATAATACTACTTTTAACAATAGTTATATTTGTGGTTTTTCCTTTAGAGATATTCATCAGTACAAGCATATTAACAATAGTTATATCACATATATATATTATTACAAGTATGTTCTAATATTTGATAAATCGGATTATGATGTTGGCTTTTCAAGCATTCATAAATCATAATTCCTTGACATTCGCAAGTTGAATAAATGATAAGAATATATCATTTAAGTTGGTAAACTCGAGTAGTTTCATCCATGTTTGATAAGAATATATATTGGGGGTGTATCTAGTAAAAACTACTACTTCTAATGAGAATTTAGAACCAATAGTTTCATAGAACAATTATGGTAGTTTCATAAAACTATTACACTAGGTTCATCAACTAAAATGAGTATTTTCCGTAATAACTTTAAGTAGTTTAATAAGCCAAGACAAGTAGTTTTATTAGAAATTTAGAGTATTAAGAATATACTATAATGACTAGTTTTATAATATTAGATGAGCAATGTCATTAGAAACTTAGAATAGTTCCATTAGAAACATAGAATACTTTTATAAGCTGAAACAAGTTATTTCATTAGCCGAACTGATAGTTTCATAAGCTAAAGCATGTAGTTTTATTATAATCTTAACCTAGTTTTATAAGTTAAAGTTAGTAGTTTCATTAGAACCTTATATTAGTCTTATAGATCAAAATGAGTAGTTTCATTATCAACTTAGAGTGGCTTTTATTGATATAAATTTGTAGTTTCATTATAAACTTAGATTAGTTTCATAGATAGAAACTAGCAATTTCTTTACATTCAGAGAGCAGTTTCGTAGTTTCATAAACCTAGTGGATTAGTTCAATTAGAAATTAGAAATTAGAGTAGTTTCATTTGTAGTATAAAAATACTAGCTTAGTTTAATAAACTAAAATTAATAGTTTAATTAGAAACCTAAAGTTTTTCACATATTTTATATGTTATTGTTGTATCTTAATACGTAGATTAATTAAAAATAGAAGAATTGTGTGTGTCTGTGTGTGTCTGTGTGTGTGTAAGTAAAATTTAGTTTGCTTTCTTAGTTAAGCATCAAAATAGCTATATAATTTTTCAATAAATTAATTTTTAGTTTGTTATTAAATCAATATGCACATGTAATACCCCATTTATATAAACCCTGATTTCGATATCTTAATTTAAAATTTTATTATTATGTATAATTAAGTGTAAGTTAAACTAGGGTTGGATAACAACAACAATAATAATAAAAATAATCAAAATAATAATAATAACAATCATAATAATAGCATCAGTAGTAGTAGTAGTAGTAGTAGTAGTAGTAGTAGTAGTAGTAGTAGTAGTAGTATTAGTAGCAGTAGTAGTAGTAGTAGTAGTAGTAGTAGTAGTAGTAGTAGTAATCATCTTCATCTTATGATAATAATAATAACAACAACAACAATAATAATAATGATTATAATAATTCCAGTAATAATAATATAGTGAGTTTGGATATGATGTTTAGTAATTAATAATCTCTTAAAATTAATTGACATTATTTATATTTTTTTTAATTAATAATAGTAGTAATGATTGTTTTAGGAGGTTTAGTAATAAGTGTATTATTACGATAATTTAGATATAAATTTAATCAGGTTAAAACTTGATAGAATTAGACTATTCATTTTATTCTTAGTTTATACCCCTAAATTTTATCTTAATTATTTTAATAATAACCGTTGATCGATAATGTAAAAGAGTTTTTTAAAATTTATCCTGAATTATTTTTACTTTTTTAATTATTTTTTACCTATCTTAAATTAAATTATTTTTTCCAAATTATTATTCTACAATCTAGTATCCTAATTTACATAAATTAAATCTAAAATAAACCTATTTTAACCTACTCTATATTTTTTACAGCACATTATCTAAAGGTCCTGAACGAATAAGGCAATAAGTCAATAAGCATGCTTTGCCTCTGCATTTTTTTCTTATACATGCCATGACGCCAGGACGCCACACACGCCCGCATACCCTCACCTCATGCCACAGCTACTCCGCCTACGCTTGCACAACACAGTCGACACTACACACACTCCCTCACCCTCTCATGTCTCAAGTCTCAAGTCACAACAAACTCAGTCTCTGAGACTCATCCCCGAGCCAAACAAGCAAACACCTATTACACCCCTACTCCAGTGCTTCCATTCCGTGTGACATTCTATTTTTTTTAGCCAACCTCCCTCACCAAACAGTCCTCCGCCGGCCTCCTCCCCTCTGCATTTTCAACATCCATCTCTCCAACTTGTCGCAGCCCTCCCCATTTCCAGCTTCTCCACCACTTTCCTCCTCTTCTTCTCCCTGCATTACCTCACCCAACTCCAGCCCTCAACAAACCACCATCCTTCCAGCACCACCAGTCTCCCTAACCCGTCGCAGCCCTTCCCATTTTCCACTTCTCCGCCATTTTCCTCCTATTCTTCTCCCTATAGTACCTCACCCAACTCCAGCCCTCAACTGACCACTATCCTTCCAGCACCACCAATCTCCATGCCCCAGCCACCTTCTCCATTTGCCTGCACCTCTAACCGAGCTACCATCGAAAACCTAGTTGGGCCACCCTTCCTCTACATGTAGCACCTCCCAACCGTCGTCCTTACGGCCTACCTGCCTTAGCTCCTCTTCTGCCAGAGAAGTGTTTTCTTTGTGGCCAAGTTGGTCTTCCGGCCACTGATTGTCATGGTAAGCGAGATGAGTGGTGACATTGCTGTGAGAAATATATTAAACTAGTGGATCCCGTACTTACGCTTGTAATGTGTCTGTAGTGTTCGGAAGTCTGAGCGGTTTAGCTCTGGGATGATCTATGTTGTTTCTACATCCTGTTGTAGAACATTGCTGTTGGTTTTGTACTTGTGTTCCTCGTAATGATTTTTCTCCTTTCTGTATTGTGAATTGTGATCCATGCCCCCACATATGCATCTGCAGACACCCGTCGAATGGGGATTTATGTTATTTTTCGTAAAAGAAAAAAGAAGTAAAAAAATGGATGTTATTATCAATAAATATGCATAAATAGGCCAAGCTCATATTTGTGAAATAATTGTATCTAAACATTATGAGACAGAAATTAAGCATTAACTATGCCTATATGTAATGGAATCTATTAACAACAACAAGAACATCTTCCTCTATTCGTATATATACACCTCTATCGTTTAGGGTCCAAGAAGTTCATATTTAATGGAAGTTAGAATAAGGGAATGAAATGTAAGTATTAGACATACTTATATGCATGGGTATGAAAAGTTTGGAGATCAATAAATCTAGACAGTAAGAGGTGGAAGCGTTTCCTAGGTTGGTTGATTTATGTATAACTCACTGATCATTTGTTACCTTTATATGATAGTATATAATGGCTGGAAAGCATGAGAGGAAAAACTCATTTTAGCGTACATGTATGAATTCATACACACAAAATTTGTGTTTAGTATCATGCGATATTATAGCAGTTTTAGCATCTTCTCTTTGTCTTATATTATTATATTTAGAAAAAAATAATATTTTCTTTTACAATAGTCTAATTCATGTGATATAATTTTATTAGATCTGAGAATACGATAACTATAAGAATTAAATAATGTTATTTGTTAATGTTTCTTTGTAGGTACAATAAATAATGTTAACTTGTTGCATGTGACTTCAAAGCATAGTTTGAGAATTGAGGGTGTGGTAGCATTTATTTTGAAGGCATTTTTGGTTATGTAACTGGTAGACTAAAATATATGATATTAACTGCTAAATTTTGTGATGTATGAAATAATATATGTTGCTATGTTAATAATAAATAATTCATGTATGATTTGATAATATTACAGTGTTAAAATTCATGGTGGAAAAGTTTAGGACTCCACAACAAAAAGATAATTTTGACATTTATGATTTCTCATCTGTTGGTAGTAGAGGTATTGATTTTTCTTTAATCTTTAATGTTAGTGATGTTTGATACATATTATTGTTTGATTCATAATATTATCTCTTATTAATTTTATATTTTTCCAAATTGCAGCCCCTAATTCTAAATACACTGAAAATGATCAAGTGCTAACTATTGTGATGGCTGAGTCCCTGTAAATAAAAAGTGAAAAGCCGATGTATGAAAATAATATAATTGTTATGAAGATGTTCAAAAGAATTTGCATGGTGTATGTAAGCATTGCCAAGAGGTATCATATAGAGCTGAATCAAAAAATGGCACATCTAATTTTAAGTGACACTTAATAAGTTGTTCAAAGTACAAAAATCTTGTCGGGTCCTGCATGAATACATATCATTTTGATCAAATGTATACAGTCAGTTGGTTTGTGAGTCGATAATGAAACACGCGTTGTCGTTCTCATATGTTGAGTATGTAGGAGAGAGAAAAGTCTATCGGTATTTAAATCCGAATGTCAAACTCATTTGTAGAAATACTGCAAAGAAATTTTTTTTTAGAGAAGCATGTTGAATTTAAGGAAATTCTTAAAGTGGCTTTAAGAAAAAATTCTAGCAGGATTTGTTTAACTTGTGACATATGGACAGCATGTACAGGACGTGGTTATCTTAATCTCATAGCACATTATGTTGATGATAATTGGAAATTGAACTCTAAGGTATTGAGTTTTTGCCATTGTCCTCCTCCCCACACTGGTATAGAGATATATAATTTGTTACATTCACTGATAAAGGATTGGGGCATTGAAAAAAAATATTTTTACCATGACTGTGGACAATGCATCAAATATGATCAAAATGATTATGAATATGAAATCTAAGTTGCTTGGAAACTTGGTGTGTGATGGAAAAATTTTTCATATTCCTTGTTCAACTCATATTTTAAATTTGATAGTTAAAGAAGGAATGAAAAACATTGAAGAATGTGTTGTGAAGGTTCGAGAAAGTGTTAATTATGTAGATGGATCACAAGGTAGGATACTTAATTTTTATGAATATGATTTGTATTTAAACATATTTATTTTTTCAAAGTTGTGGTTGGATGTTGCAACTAGGTGGAATTCTACATATTTGATACTAAGTAGAGCATTACATTATAGTCGTGTTTTGGACTATTATGCATTGAATGAACCTAATTTCAAGTGGCATATTTCAATTAGTGAATGGATCAAGATAAAAAAAATTGTGATTTGTTACAACCATTATACGATATCACATATTTATTTTCTGGAACCAAATATCTGACATCCAATCTATACTTCTTTAATATGTGGACCATTCAAAGGAGCATAGAGAAGGCAATGTCATGTGATGATATGGACATTAGTAGAATGGCTACTCAGATGTATGAAAAATTTGGGAAATATTGGTTATACTACTCTAGCATTCGCTACAATTTTTTATCCACGTTACAAGTTTGACTTCGTGACATTTGCTTTCACAAAATTGTATGGAACCGACAAGGGTTCACGGATGGCCAAAGAAGTATATGCTCAACTTCTTGACTTATACAAGTATTATGAGGATAATTGCCAAGTTGATTCTTGTGTTCCAAGCATGTCTAATCCTACTCAAAGAGAATTCAACACTTGTCAAAGAAACGATGACATAAGGGTAAACTATTATTATTAGATATTAAGTTTACTAATATATTTTATAATCATCCTATTATTTGTTTACTTTTTTATTATATACATAGGCTTATTTTTTGTTTGTTTCTTTTTATTTAGGAATTTGACTCTTCAATATTTCTTGGAGCTAGCAATATTGAAAAAACTGAATTGGAGAGTTATCATGAAATTCAAAGAATGGAGCAATTGGTTAGACTTCATGTGCTTTCTTCTTGGAAGGATAAATCTAGTTGTTTTCGGATACTTAGTTCCATGGAAAAAGATATTCTCGTTATTCCAATCATCACAGTTACTTCAGAGTCTACTTTCAGTATGGGTGGTAGGATATTGAATAAGTGGAGAAATTCTCTTTTGCCAAAAAATGTTGATGTGTTGGTAACAACACATACTTGGTTATTTGGATATGGAGGTAATTTGAATATGTAAATCCAAATATTTTATTATGGTTATGCTTTGTTTTTTAAATAACATATATTTTTGGTATTTGCGTAGATCTTGAAAAAGATGGCTCTATTGTAGACTTTTCCGAACCAAACAACGAGGTTAATTGAAAAGTTGGAGGTAATTTTTTTACGCTATAATATTTTTACTAAGTTGGTTGTTCCTTACTTTTGTTCCTGAGCTGATTATTGCATGTCCTTAGTGTAACACCCCCAAAATTCACTTTAAAAGGAAATTAGCGGAAGCAAATTAATAAAACGTGAACTTTGGGAGTATTACCGCCACACTTAGTACCAGACCCGTTCACTCATACCGTTCCAGTACCAAGTGCTAAGGCTAAGAAAAATGAAATACAATTTGAAAGACATTCAACATACATAAATTAGAGTAAATTGCAAGAAATTCAACATACTTAAATTAGAGTAGCGTATCAAATCGTTTACAGGAATAAAATCCACCAATGGTGGTTAAATTAACAACATAACATCCAAAAAACTGGAATTTAAATGAAGAAAGAGGAAAATGCTAATGGTATCGGATAATTCCTTACTCTCTTTCCCGTTGCCCACTTGAGTAGCAACTGACAAGACCTGCAAAGAGCACTTCCCATTGAATAGGTAGGGGCCCCATGAAGGGAATCCCTTCAGTACTACGGTACTGAGTAACCCTTTAATACCACACTTAAAAGCAGGCCCGCATACGACACATAATGCAAGCTACATACATAAATAATGAAAGGTGCATACATAACAATAACATACATAATAATTTATAAGTCACGATCGATACCTTTGGGCCTTAAGTCATGTCATAGTGTAAAATCTATATATTCGGGCCTTGATCCATTATTCCGTCATCATTTAATCAATCTCATATTTTATATCCATGTGAGTGCGAGAACCCCACTATTATAGCCGGTGGACCAGAAAGTATACACTCAGGGCAGAACGCTCCTGACCACTATTATTGCCGGTGGACCGGAAGGTAATCGCATAGGGCAGAATGCCTCTGACCACTATTATTTTCCGGTGGA
Source organism: Tamarix chinensis (assembly GCA_030549775.1). Classification (NCBI taxonomy): domain Eukaryota; kingdom Viridiplantae; phylum Streptophyta; class Magnoliopsida; order Caryophyllales; family Tamaricaceae; genus Tamarix; species Tamarix chinensis. Next base: position 53,747,869 of record CM060177.1, on the reverse strand, counting down.
CCGGTCTGGCCCTGACTCACATGGTGTTCTACTATAAGTGATTAGTATTTTTTTCATAACTTTATTCACATACAATACTGGTTTTATTGAGCTCGGGACCTCCACTATTATTGTCGGTGGATCGGAGTATATATAAAATCATCATCCAGGGCACAACGCTCCTGGCCACTATTATATCCGGTGGACCAGAATATATAAAGAATCACCATCAAGGGCACAACGCTCCTGGCCACTATTATAACCGGTGGACCGGTACTTAATATCATAATCATCTGGGCCCGGCTCATTAATATTCCACTTTCAATAATAGTATCTTTCCTTTCTTTAATCAGCACATCAATCATATTTATTTGCCTCGAACGGGAGATCAATAATCTGGGACACAAAGGTACACCGGTCCTACCGGTGCATATCAGCTACTCAGTACCCTTCAACCACGAACCCAAGGACGCAAAGGTACCCTGGTCGTACTGGTATCCATAAGTATCTTACCGACAAGGACACCTAATCCATAAGTATGCATACCCCCTAACTAGGTCCGTAGAGCTAGAAAGAGTAAGATATAGGGCCTAGCTGGGGCACACAAAGGCACACCAGCAAATACCAGAATAATCATGGACTAAACCACGTCCTTAGGGTAGCGACCCCTAAGGAGTCACCATTCCTGATCTCGAGGTCTTGCACTTTAAGTATTAGTGTCTTAATTAAAGTGATCACAAAAAGCACGATAATCATACACTTATTCACTTTCAATCATTCCGATATCATTAGTCATCTATTATTTAGATGATTATCCAGGATATCACAGAGAAACCATTAAGGCCATACTAATCATTAGATACTCTTACTTGGCTAATCAGCATTATTTGAATCATATTATAATGTACCACAATCTCAAAGACATGTTAGTTACAAATTACTCATTTTCCCTTTACTTATATAATTGTTAAGTATCCATTCCTTACTCGCCAAATTACCATATTACCATTTAGGTTACATAATTACCAAATTACCCTTTAAATGGTTTAGGTTACCAAGTTATCCCCTACACTTTTTAAATCACCATTCACTCATTATATTTGCTACACTTATCATATTTCCCATTTGGTTGGTTAGATTACCAAATTGCCCTTCTCCTTTGTTATAATTACTAAATTGCCCTTGATTTTAACTAAATTCACCCTTAGAGTTATAAATTACTAAATTACCCCCTTCATTATCAAGATTACTATTTTGCCCCTTTAGTTAGTTAAATAATTATCACTTTACCCTTTAATCGGCTAAATTACCAAATTGCCCTTCTCCTTTATCATAATTACCATTTTACCGCTCTCAATTATTTTAATTGTCATTTTACCCTTTTTAATTATCATAAATCCCAAATTACCCTTCCTCATAATTACAAATATTAATTTACCCTTCTTCATAATCATAATTATTAATTTACCCTTCTTCATATTAATAATTACTATATTACCCTTCTCCATTATTAAAATTACCATAATGCCCTTTAATTGGTTAATTTACCAAATTACCCTTCTCTAGTATCATACTTATCCAATTGCCCTTCTACAATCATAATTTAATTACTAAATTATCTTTCGTCGTTATCATAATTACCAAGTTACCCCTTACTCCCAAGTTTACCCTAATATCCTTTTATTTACAAAATTACCCTATTACCCTTCTTTATTATTAAAATTACCATAATGCCCTTTAATTGGTTAATTTACCAAATTACCCTTCTCTAGTATCATACTTATCCAATTGCCCTTCTACAATCATAATTTAATTGCTAAATTATCTTTCGTCGTTATCATAATTACCAAGTTACCCCTTACTCCTAAGTTTACCCTAATATCCTTTTATTTACAAAATTACCCTATTACCCTTCTCCATTATTAAAATTACCATAATGCCCTTTAATTGGTTAATTTACCAAATTACCCTTCTCTAGTATCATACTTATCCAATTTCCCTTCAACAATCATAATTTAATTACTAAATTATCTTTCGTCGTTATCATAATTACCAAGTTACCCCTTACTCCCAAGTTTACCCTAATATCCTTTTATTTACAAAATTACCCTTCTACCCCTTACTTCCAAATTACCATAATATCCTTTTATTTAGGAAAATTACCACCATACCCCTTTTACTTGTAAAATCACCATAACACCCCTTTTTCTTTACAACTTACTATCTTACCCTTTTACATCCAAAAATAACCATTTTTATCTTTCCTTACAAAATTACCATTTTGCCATTCTTTTCCAAAATTACCATATTACCCCTTACTTATAAATTACTATTTTGCTATTCACTTATACAATTACCATATTACCACTTACTTATGAAATTAATATTTTGTCCCTCTACTTTCAAAATTTACCATAATGCCCATTTACTTGAAAAATTACCATAATGCCCTCCTTCATCCAAAATTACTATTTTACCCCTACTTCTAAGATTACCATTCTTACCACTTACTTACAAAATTACCATATTCCCCTTTGACTTCCAAAATTACCGCTTTATCCTTTTCTCCAAAAATTACCATAATACTCCTTTACTTATAAAATTATCATTTGTCCATTTAATCATAAAATTACCATATTATTCTTTTATCTCAAAAATTACCATCATACTCTTCTTTCTCACAACTTATAATTTTATCCTTTTTACTTATAAAATTATCATTTCACCCCTTTCTTTTGAAATTACCAAAATACCCTTTTTGCTTACAAAATTACCGGTACCCCGGTTAAAGATTCAGGCTTTATTAGCAACTCAACACCTAAAAATAATATTAATCATTATTAGGTTAGAAGTAAGAAATTAAAGGATAAAACTTTATAAAACAAATTTATTTAATAATAATACACTTAAATTAAATATGAATATACCTCAAATTTTAACCAAATGAATTTCAAAATAAGGGGGAGCTCACGCTGCATGAGCAGCGTGAGTCTCATGCAAAATGAGGGGAGAAAAGGGCTTGAAGAGGGTGAAGGAAGAAAAATAGGCCATTTTCAGGTTGGGGTCTTTGGGCTAGAAAAGAGGGTAGGTGGGGGAGGTTTCAAGGCAAGGGAATGGTGCAAAGTGAAGAGGGGGTGTAGGTGGAGGCTAAGGGTGGTTTCACGACGGCATAGGGCGGTGGAGACGGCGGCGGCAAGGCGGCGAAGTTGGCTGTCGAGATGGGTCGAGGTGGAAGGGTTGAGAAGAAAGGAAAAGGAGAGGGAAAATGGAGGGGTGAAAGGGTTTTTTTCGGCTAACTAAGGCATGGCGGTGGTAGAGGGGGTTGCAGGGTGTCGAACGGTGGATTGGGTGGTGGCAGAGGTGGCCGGACGGCAGCGGAAGTGGCGGTTGCAGGTGGCTCGGCGGTAAGGGGGAAAATGGGGAGAAGGGGGAAGTGTAGGGGGCTCGAGGGGTGGTGTGATGATGCAGGGTAGTAGGGGTGGTGGTAGGAGGCGGCGCAGAGGATGTTTGCGGTGGTTAGGATGGCGGTTGGCGGCAGTGATAAAAAAACGGGGAAAAATGGAGGGAGAAGGAAGTAGAGGAGAGGGATCTCGGGGAGGGAGTAGGGCTCGAAAAAAATGTGGGAATGAAGGGCTGGTGAGGGTGAGAAAAAGAAGAGGGTAAGGCAGGGGGATCAGGCGGCTGGCCGGCGAACGTACATGGTGCGACAGTAGCAGGCACGCAATTTAAACCCTCTTGTTGTCACTTGTAGTACTGGTAAATAAGGGTATCGTTCTAGGCCGGGGATTGAGAGGGCTCACCTCTAATTAACTAGCTTGGAAATAAAACTAAAACTAAAAATAAAAATCCTAAATAATACAAAATAAATGAACAAGAAAAATACTAATGGGGTTTATCAAAATAATAAAATAATAAAAGAATAAAATAAAGCAAACTAATAATGAAAATAATGGAAAACGATGGGAAATAATGGGAAACCGCAGATATGAAAAATATGTTAGGGAAATAAAAATCCACCACTAGACTAGGTTGTAATATAATATTTATCTCTAAGTCTTCCTTTAATCGTGAGAATGAGATCGACCAAGTTGCACACCAAACGCAGGTCCATACACCTTATATTACTTCCCTTAATTAATTAATACAACCACGTGCCTATATTAACCCTATTAAATACTAGCAGTATAGCAGCAACAAGCGCCTCCTATATTTAACTAGATTTAATGCATTAAATGTAAGTGGAAGGCTGTCAATCTAAGTACCCAGACTAGTACAAAACGTATGTCTAGCTGTATTTCCTATCCTTGACCCACACGTATCAAAACGTTTTACCACTTCGGTTAGAATCACAAAACGATTAGGTGAATTGTTATCTAACCTGGCTGCAATTTATACGTATAAATTCTAGTATATTTAGATGGCCACCTAGCAGGCAATAAATCCTACATACTGTCACTTATGAGGTACCTATACAAGGCATGCACCAAATAAACTATACTTGACAGAATTATACATATAAACGATAGCAATTAATATAGAGTCAAGAAACAAACTCACGAAATAAAGAAAATAAAATTATAATTCAAATCATAATCTAGGGTTTCAATTCATTCCCTAACAATAAATATTCAGCCACTCATAATTAAAGAATTAATTACACGAAAATATATATCTAAAATATAAATTAAAAATAAGAGAAAGAAATAACCGGAATAAATTTTGGATAAAAGATCAAGAATTTATTCAGATAAAAATTAATTTTATCTGAAATAAATTTTACTGGTATTAAATTCTTCCTCAAAATTTTCTTCCTTGTTTGCTTTGATTTTTGTGCAACAATTTCTTTTTCTTTTTCTTTTCCTTCGGTTGACGTCGCTGACGGCTGCGCTCCTCTCCTTCTGTGCGGTGTCCTTGGCTTCTCCGAACCTCGGTTTCCTTTCTCTTCTCTGCGCTGTCTCTCCTCTCTGCCGCTCGCCCGAGCTTGTGTGAAGGCTCTGCCGACTCTCTGCCGACTCTCGTTCCACAGAGCCTCGGAAGGCTCTGCCTTCTACCGCGCACCTCTCTCCCTTTCCCGTTTGACCGAGCCTTTTAAAGGCTCAGTAGTACCCCCCTTTGTCTTGCGGCTCTGCCGCACTTATTTATTGTCATTCGTGCCACGTCAGCCCTCGTCAAACTTTCGTTTCTCGTTTCGTGCGGCGCCTCAGCTTCCGTTCTTCTTTTCTTTTGTGCCTCCACGTCAGCCCTATGCTGACTTTTCTTCCTCGATTCTTTTTCTTCTGTCGGCTGATGGCTGTTCGGCTTCGTTTGGTTTGCTTTTTGCGGGCCTTTTGTTAGTAGAGCTACCAACATGTGGTAAGCCAAATGTATTTTGATCTTTTAGGAAGATAGACATGTCAATTATATAGTATTTTGATACTAAAGCTACCAATATGTAGTAAACTTAGGTTTTTGATTAGTTTAGTATGCTTGGTAAATAAAGTACTAGATGTGTGCCTTTTGAGGCTTTACAAAAACTTATACAGTGCCTTATAATGTTTTTTTTTTTTTATATATTTTGGGTTATAGATGTTGGATTATTATTATTATTATTATTATTATTATTATTATTATTATTATTATTATTATTATTATTATTATTATCTTATGGTGTTTTTTAAGGCTTGCATTTTTGTGTATTGGGTTAAATAGGTACTTGAAGTGCTTATATCGTGCTTTTGAGGCTTACATAATTGTGTTTTGAGTTATCGATATAGAATTGTATATTTAGAGGGTTTTAAGTTTATATGGTCTTTTAAAGCTTTTATATTTGTAACTTGAGTTTAAAGTGTTCTAATTGTATTTGCAATATTATTATCTTATGATACTACATGAGAGTGAATTAATATTTAGATGACATAATAGAGTTTTTCCTTTTTCCTCTACTTTTATTTCTATATTTCAATATTTCAATATTAGTATCAATAGATATTATACTTGTATATACATAATAAGTGATATATACTTTAAGAATAAAATATATTGTTTCTAGATTTGAAGAAGTATTAGTTACACATTTTATTTTATTTTATGTTTATGAAGTTTTAAAAAATTAGAGTAATGGGTTAATATTAATTTTCGAGTAGTATCGGGTCGAATCTTTATAGATTTATAACTTTTCGGATAATATCGGATTTCGGATAAATAATGGATCGGGTCGGGTCATTTCAGATTTATAATTTTTCGGGTTATATCGAGTTTCGGGTAAGTAGTGGGTCGGGTCGGGTTTATTTCGGGCTTATAATTTCTCGGATTATATCGGATATCGGATATATATCGGATTAGGTTGGATAAGTTTCGAGTTCTTAATTACTCGGATAAAATCGGATCGAATTTCGGACGAATCGAGTTGATATTCATCAAAATTTTCGGATCGAATCAACTTCTACCGGCTTTAGAAGCGCATCTGAAAACTCTGTGTATACCCGGGTTAGGATCGAAAATAGGTGAGACCACTACAGATAGCCAGGTAAGTAGCTCTCAGAAGCCGAGACTGAATCCTAGATGGTAATGAGCTTGATAAACACTAGTCGCTACAGATGAAATATTGGTATAATGATTGAAAATTTAGCTCAAGTATCGGTGGCCGTTGGTTTGAATTCTCTCTCATTGGATACGCATATTCGTTTATTCCAAATGTTCGACCTAAATGATCCTCATGATTATTATTATTACTAGTTACATTTTCCCGTGCGATGCACGGGTAGAATTTTAGACATTGTAATAATAAATTTTAAAATAATAATAATAAAAAATATTATAAGAAGTAATAAAATTATTATAAGAAATCATAGTTAATATAAAGGATAAGATATTGGGAGAAATATGAAATAATAAAGTAATACATTATATATAGAAATGAAAAATATGAAGTATATGGAGCAAATAACTGAAGAAGAAAATACATAATGTAGCTAGATATTTGAAACAATTCATTGAAGACAACATTTGTTGTGGATGTACTTTCTTTTCTTTCATTGTCACATATCAATATTTTTAGTCTATTACGATGTGTAACTCTTGACACTATAACGTAAACAAACCGTGGGCCAAATATTAGTTTTTTAATAGTGATTCAACATGGGATTTTGATTGACCGTGACTTTTATTTTTTTATCTTTGTATAAATAATTAGTAGTTTACTGATATGAAAAGTATTATGTACTTTCACTGTTCCTGCAACATAGGGGAAAATATTAATTTTGCAAACAAATGATGTTGCAATTTTTTATGACTATTTAGTTGTGAATATTTGCTATAAAAAATACCGCTAAAATCAGTTGCTTTAAACATAAAAAAACCACTGGCTCATACAATTACTCTTAAAAAAAATTATTAAGTTGACCAACTTCATAATCCCAAGTCAACATTCCAACTCTCTTTTTTACAATCAACACCTAGAAAGCAAGGAATTAATTTTTTATGCAACTATTATACCTATTAACAATAATATGATATTTTTATTTCTTCTTTCTACTCATCATTGTCCTCCAGCAAAATATCCATTAATTCGGTCAAATTCTTATTTGGTTCTCACGTATGCCTTCAAGTTTTATTTTCACAATCTTACCTATGACATCTATAAACAAAGAATTATTAGAAAATATTAGATTAACTCACTACACCATTATGCACTAATGATCTTCTGATGGGTGAATTTGGTTTAGATATATGTAGATAGGTGCCATTTTGAAACTTGAATGCTTCTGTCTTTACTCCCTATTGAGCTTATGCAGTGTTTTTTTTTTTAATTTTTCAACTGGCTTCTAATTATATAATTAGAGACAAAATCAAAATTAATAAAGGGAGGAAGTGAGAAGTAGAAATGTTATATGTAATTAATTTATATAACCACTTCATTTGGTGTTTTAATTATAGATAATTACTTAATTAATACGTAGGAGATGAATAATTATATTATAATAATGGCAACAGATGAATAGTTATAATGACAACAAATAAATATATATATGAACCTATACATATGTGTTGTTTGACTGGTTTATGCACTTTATATAATGTATTAATTATTTATATTATTTATTTATTAATATGTAGTAGATGAAGAGTTTGAAAACTCAATTAATACGCAGGAGATGAATAATTGGTTGCATATTTTAGGTAATTAATTAAGAAAATACTTGATTACTACTTCATTAATTTAGTTATACATTTGCTGCATGTAGGATAAGAATAGTTGTATTATATATTAATGGCAGCAGATGCATATGTATTGTTTGACTGGTTTATGTACTTCATTTGGTGTATTGATTATATTATCAGTTTTTTTATATGTTAATATGTAGGATATGAATAGTTTGACAATTCATTAATCACATAAAATGAATAGTTGGCTGCATATGTTCAAGTAATTAATTAAGAAAATATTTGGATTAATACTTTATTAAAATTAGTTGTTTGACATAGATACAATAAATAAATAATTATATACATTTGTTGTACATAAGAGATGAATATTTTCACATTGTATCAATGGACATATGCATGTAAATCAAATGAATATGCACTTTATTTGGTGTATTAATTATTTATATATTCAAATGTAGAATAATCCAACAATTTAATTAATACACAAAAAAATGAATAATTTTCTATATATGTTCAGATAATTAATTAAGAAAATATTTGATTAGAAAATATTTAATTAATACTTTATTAAAATTAGTTGTTCGACATATGTACACCAAATAAATAGTTATATATATTGAATGCACATAGGAGATGAATAGTCGCATTATTATATTAATAAATAGTTATTATTAATTATTCTATCTTATTATTTAGCAAAAATATATGACACTTTATATAGTGTATTAATTATTTATATTATTTATTTATTAATATGTAGAAGATGAAGAGTTTGACAACTCAATTAATACGTAGGAGATGAATAGTTGGTTGCATATGTTTAGGTGATTAATTAAGAAAAATTTAATTATACTTCATTAAAATTAGTTATATGTATTTACTACGCATAGGATATAAATAGTTGCATAGTTTTCTGCATATATTTAGATAATTAATTAAGAAAGTATTTGATTAATATTTTATTAAAATTAGTTGTTCGATAAATGTGCAGCAAATAAATAGTTTATATGCATTTAATGCACATAAGAGATGAATAGTTGTATTATATTAATGAATAGTTTTCAAATGTGCAATAATTCAATTAATACACAGGAAATGAATAGTTTTCTAGATATGTTCAGATATTTAATTAAGAAAATATTTGATTAGAAAATATTTAATTAACACTTTATTAAAATTATTGTTGTTCGACATATGTACACCAAATAAATAGTTATATATATTGAATGCACATAGGAAATAAATAGTCACATTATATTAATAAATCGTTATATTAATTATTCCATCTTATTAATTAGCAATAATATATGGAACTTTATATAGTGTATTAATTATTTATATTTATTTATTTATTAATATGCAGAATATGAAAAGTTTGACAACTCAATTAATATACGTAGGAGATGAATAGTTGGTTGCATATGTTTAGGTAATTAATTAAGAAAATACTTAATTAATACTTCATTAAAATTATTTATATGTATTTACTACACATAGGATATAAACAGTTGCATAGTTTTCTGCATATGTTTAGATAATTAATTAAGAAAATATTTGGTTAATATTTTATTAAATTAGTTGTTCGATAATGTGCGGCAAATAAATAGTTATATGCATTTAATGCACATAGGAAATGAATAGTTGCATTATATTAATAATAGATATATTAATTATTCCATTTTGTTAATTAACAATAATAATAATTAGCAATAATATATGACCGAAGTAATTTATGATTAGTAATAATGAATACAATTTAGGCGGGAAAATTTGTCTGTATATTGTCTGTTAGACAACTCCGTTTTTATATATATATAGATTATTTAAAATATAATATTTTTTTATAAAAAAATCATAAACAGCCCGCTTGTAGCTAAAGAATAAACCATCCAATTCGATTTTCATAATTGGTAGGGTCGGGGAAGTTGGTTGTACGCGGCACCAACTTTAAAATATTTTTGAAAGATGAGAAGAAGGGGCTTTGGAAATAAGTTGCAGGAGAAGTTTTCTAAGAAAAAATAGTTGGTAGTCTATTAGAATCAAAGTAATTAAAATTAGATAATTTATTTAATATTTAATTTATTTTTTAATATTTTAATATATATGTATATATAAAAAATATTATCTATATATTTATATATAATTAGATATGCATATTAATATAATTATTTGTACATAATATTTTGTACTTGAAATTAAATACTTTATGATCATCTTAATATTTATTCTATTAATTTTATCTAAATAGATTATAAAGAAATTTTTCCAAGTAAAAACATATTAAATGAGAGATTGTTTCAAGCTATTTATTAATTAGTTATTTAAAAAATTATTTATTTTAAAAATATTTTAAATTAAAAAATTATTATTTTAATAATAATAATAATAATTTTTAGCATGAGCTAAACAGCTTGCACCCATGGGTCTGTTCAACCCTGAGTCCCTGACCAGTTTCCTAACCCAGAACACTGCGTAGCTGTTGGGTCAGAAAACCTTTTCGCGTGTATACAGCTAAACACCACAGTTAGAGCACGTACCGGTAGGGGTGACTATTTTCGGTGGGTTCGAAACCTTGTCTAGAATTTTTGATTTGAGTTTAGGAAGAGAAATTGAAGATCGAATTCGGATTTAAAAATTTTTAACAAGGATATTTTTGGGAAGAGGGTGGGGATGGATTTAGGGTTTTTATTTTCGAATTCAGCCTAAATAATTTCTTTTATATAATTATATATTCATAAAATATAAATTAAAAGTATAATATAAAAAAATTTAAGGATTGATGATGAGATTGGAAATCAAATATAGAGTCGGATTTCGAGGATCGGATCAAGTTTTAAAGTTGGAGAATAAATTGGAGATAAAAAAAATAAATCGTAGATCGGATCGAGTATGAAAATTTTATTTCCTTAGAAATATGGTAGAAAAATCCTTGATAAAAAAATAAGAATCGAATTGGATTTGGAGATTATTTCTTTCATTAGATTCGGGAATGGGAATGAGCTTAACCCATCGCGTTATCATTTCTATGTATGAGACTCCCAATTGAGATAACTTAAATTTAAAGAAAAGTTAAAGTTGTCTAAACTTAAGAAGCCGGTATACTTTGGGTATACTTTTTATACTATAGTTATTAGAAAGTATATAAATTTGTTTGTTTACTTTAAAAAGAATTAATTATTAGTAATTAAATTGTTTATAAAATTATATTTAATAAAATTCTAACGAGGCGTCCAAAGGGCTTCGGCACCACTGGCCCTTAAAGAAACGGAGGAGACTAAAGATATACCATCATACACGACCATCTGCCATAAATGGGCAGCTGTATGCAGTTCCATGCCAACAGCTAGCTAGCATATAAGTGACAAGAAAGTGAAACCCATCGAAAAGAGGTCGACCCACACATTCACTGATCAGGTCTCTATCCCAATCATGCACCCTCCTGATTGACCCCTTTGCCCTACTCTTCGGATCACAACTTTCACAAGTCCCTCACGTCCACAAGATGTTCGTCATTTACTCCCCGAATACCCTACGTAGCAGAGGAGTGGATGCAGTGACCAGGGTTGCACCGGGACGGGGAAGGGGATGGAAAAATAGGGACGGAATAAAATACGGAAACATTATTTTTTAAAAATTTAAGAAACAAAAATATTAGAAAATGTTAAAATATATATGTATATATATACATATATTTAAAAAAAATAGATTAAAATTATTAAAATTAAGAGAAAAAAAATTTCTAAAATTAATTTTTATATTAATTAATTTTAATTATTAATAATTATTTTTTAATAAAAATATTAATTAAATATATTTTAAAATAAATTTTAATCCGAAAAGAAACTCCCAAATATTTTCCTACCAGCAGGCCGCAGCCGATCCCCCGTTTCCTTCTCCTGTTTCCGTCCCCGAACATTTCCGAGATGCGAAACGTAAGTAGAGTTACGTTTCCGTGCATCACAGGCAGTGACGCAACGGTGGCAAGGTTGAGAGGAAAGTGAGTATAGGTCTGACCCGCTGGCTAGTTCACTCGCGATCCCACCAATGTCTTTTATTTTATTTTATTTTATTTTTTCTTCTTTCCTATTTTGAGAAGAGTATGTCCTTAAACAGTATATCCAAATTAATCATCTAAAGCTAGCTAGGTAAGAGAGGAGTGGATGCAATGATCCGACGGTGGCAAGGTTGAGAGGAAAGTGTGTATAGGTCTGATCCGGTGGTTAGCTGACTCGCAGCTCCACCAATATCTTTTATTATTTTTTTTCCCCTCTTTTGAGGAGAATATGTCCGTAAATGGTAGGCCTAAATTATTAATGTAATTGATATAACAATAATAATAATAATAATATGTGGTAAATACATCATATTCATATATCAAAGATATTAAAGTAATAATTGTGTCCGATCACTTATGTAATTTAAAATTAATTGATGTATATTAAAAATTTTGGTTACATCATATTTTAATAGAATATAACCTAAAATTAATTTTTTTATTTAATCTTATTGAATTTATTTTTATTAATAAATTTTAAATATAATTATTAGTAATATTTTTCTTGTATATTCATTATATACTTACTTGTATTGATTAGTTATTTATAGTTTATGAATTTATATTATCATGAAAATTAATATTACTTGTATTGATTAGTTATTTATAGTTTATGAATTTTTTAATTATAGTTATAATAAATACTACTCTTATTATTTTCATATTTATAATTATAATTAATATATTTTGCATTGATGATTCGTAATAATTATCATTAAATCATTTTTATTATTTGTTAATTTAATTAATAGTTAATATTATTTTTATTAACTAAATTTTGTAATTCATAAAAAATATTATTTGTATTAATTTTTAATTATAATCATGATTAATAATATTTGACTAAATATTATTATTACTATTACAAATAATTGGTTTTTAAATTATAGTAAGCAGTATTTGTAACCGTTAATTAATTCTTTATAATTTCAACAATCATTATTTGTTATAACTATGATTAATGTTAAACTTACAAACTATGTAATTATGACTAAATTTAATATCAGTGAGTGGATTGGTGGGTAGGTAATTAAGGAGGATATAATGGTAATAGTGCATGGCATTTTATATATTTAGTAAAAATAATGTGCCCTACTTATACAGTAATAATATTTAGTAGATAATAGAGGTAACATAATTTTTGAAATAATATACAAAACAAATGACTTGAAGTCTTTATGAAGTAATAATATAAATAATATAGGATTGCCAAACATACTATAAGAATAGGAATCATAGAGATAAAAAAAAAATTGTGCATAAAATATAAACACACTCCTTCGTAACTTTTGTAGCAATTTATATACTATTTTCAGAAACTAATAAAACTAACATTAATATTACACTTATGTCTTTAATTACGGATGACAAGTTGTGGTAAAAAAGTCTTATTAACTATTTTGGAGCAAGGAAACAAAAATCAATGGACCAAAAAAGAGTTTGGGATGGTAAACATATATTGAGAATACTTGTCCGCAAAAGAGTTTAAATTTTTTTTTTGAAGATAATTATTTGCAACAACATAATATAAAATCAAATCATTAGATTTTAATTTACTGCAAAATTTTAAAAAAGTGTATAAATTCTTTGTGATGTAAACTTTTTTTGTGAATTGATGATGCATAATATAATTAAGTATAAGTAGAAAATATATATAAGTACTATAAACTCAAAATAAAATTTTTTTTAATAATAATTGTTATGTTTGTTTATACGTCTAAGAAATTTGTGCAAATAACCCAAATCTAAGCAGTCAACCATAGGTTGACGTTGGGTTAATACAGTTGAGGATGGGCTATAGATCAAGATCTTTGTGTCAAACCTACAATTTCACAAACTTTGCTGCCCATCCTCTGTATTATATATTTATCATTGTTAGACAAATCAGTGTGAATTCTTTTTCTTCCCTCCACCCGCCCTTGTATTATGAAGCCCAACATCATTCCCTTTTCGTTGTCCTTTTTTCCCCTTCAGGTGGTGCTATAAAAGTAAATATCAAAGAAAATAATAAATCACATAAAACATTTATTCATACTTTAGGACGCTAACAACCAAATTATTTTTACCTGACTCACATAATGAATGTAATCTGATAGGTCCTTAAGAGGGATTATGAACTTCATCCCCACCATAAATATCCAGCATCAACATCGGCCATATCTAATTTTTTAGAAGATATATATACAGTATAAAAATATTAACTATATTAAGTAAGTTAATCATGCATAAGTTCAATGATTAAAGTATGAAAACAAAAAAATATCATAGCATGAAAAAAATGTCATTTATGTAGAGTTTAATGATAGTCATCAATACAAGCATAACACCAAGTACACACTAATTAGAAGTTTAATTAGACTAATCATTATCACTATAGTCATTTGTAATATCCCATATAAAATTATATTTTTATATAATGTTTTAAGGAAAATAAAATCTAAAATAAATTATAAAAATAAATTTCAAACTAGAGAACCAATTAATTAGTAAACTATGTGTAATCCCCCAAAAATTTCGAAACCTATATTTTAATAAATACCTATTATTTGAAATAAATTAGCTTTTAAAATTTATTTAATTTAATTAATCTATGGATTTTTCTTTAGTATATAAATTCAGACGGGAATATTTAGTAAATTAAAATAAATATTTTGTTATTCTATCATGCTATTTTTATTTAAATTATTTTCACACTAATATTTTACTAACCTTATCCTTTTTAAATCAATATATTAGATTATAATGAATTAAATTATTTAATTAAATAAATTATCAAGAATATTACATTTACTACTTATAAAATTAATTTATTTTATTTCTCCCATTTTTCCATTTCCCATTTTTTTTACCCTTCCTTCTTTTTTTTTCTCTCTTTCTTCTTTCCTTTTTCTTTCCCTTTTTCTTCTCCCTCGGGCTGCCTTGCCAGGCCAGCCTTCCCCGTGCGTTGGGCCTTCGGCCCGCCTCACCCGTCTCCCCCTCAGCCCTCTCTCCCTCTCGCACGCTGACCCGGCTTACCCCCGCTCAGTTTTTTTTTTTCTTCTCCCTGGACCGGCCAGCCTTTGTTTTCCTTTCCTCCAATCGCCCAGCGCCCCTCCCCTTCCTTTCTCCTTCTTCTGTGTCCCGACCCAGCAGCCATCACCTTCCCCGACACTCCAACAGGCACGCCGCCGCCTGCAATTGCCGCGCGACTGCTGCCACCGACAGCCCCTGCTACTCCCTCCCTCTACCCTGTCCCCTTCTCCCCTCCTTCGAGCGAGCTACCCTACACCCCTATCCATGTCTGCAACTCCCCCTTCCCGTCACCACCCTCTCCCTGCCACCCTACCGCCCTACGCCCTGCCGCCTACCCCTTACCTTGCCTCTTCTTTTCTTCTCCCATTCTCCCATTTCCTTATCCCATTTTCGATCCATCTCCTTTCCCCGAGGCTCCTTCTCTCTCCTTCCTTTTTTCCTTTGTTTTCTGTTTTCTCCCTTGCGCCGCCACCGTCCGCCGCACCGGCCGCCGCACCCAGCCCCTGCGCCGACCCCTGCCACCACCCCCTACTGCCCTGCATCCCACGCTGCCCCTTTGAGCCCTACACTTCCTCCCTTCTCCACCCCTTCTTTCTTTTTTCCCCATTTCTCCCCTTATCACCAGCCATCTTTGCCGCCATACCGCCGCCGTATCCGCCGCCCTTAGCCGCCGCGAAACCATCCCCGACCACCTCTTACACCCCCTCTTCACTTCTGCACCATCCACTTGCCCTAGAACCTCCCCCAACTATCTCCTTTTCTAGCCTAAAGTCCCTAAACTGAGCACCCTTCCTCCCTCCCATTTCACCCCTCTTCGAGCCTTTCCCCTTTCTTCTTCTGCATGAAACTCACGCTGCTCATGCAGCGTGAGCTCTCCTTTATGTAAAAAAAAAAGAAATGATTTGCTAATTTCTAAGGTATAATGGTGTTTTATATTAAGTATTTTTACTAATTAAATTTTATAAATTAAGTTTGATACTTGGATTTCATTTCTAACGTGTATATGATGGTATATGATTATACTTATTAGGTGTTGAATGTATGTAAGTGTTGGTAATAGGTTTGATAATTTTGGCGAGATTAAGGTAACCGTTAAATCCCGCTTAAATGCATGGATTAACGCATGTTTATCACATTAGGCATTATCAATATGTATTATGCTTGATATATGTTGCTTGGCATTATCATTGGGGTTATTGTGTTTATTGTTGAAAGGAAGCTGATAGATTGATGATGTGTATGGGGATAATATTTAGGGTGATAATTTGGTGGTTAGGGAAAATATAAATTATTATCCATGTTTGTTATATGCTATGGTGATTTTTTACACATGTGTAACATTTTGTTAGCATTAGGGGGAGATTTTAAAAGAAGGTATATTGTATATGAGTATGGCCTAATACATGGATATGTGCTAATAAGCGTTACATTAATTATAAGAGTCATGGGTGAGACTTCAAGGTTAATATTTCGTGTAGTATTAATAATAATTTAATAATAAGGGTGTGTAAGAGTAAAATGGTGAATTTGTTAATAAAGGGAGAAAAAAAGTAATTTTGGAGGTAGGAGTAAAATTGTAATTTTGTGAATAAAGGAGAAAAGAGTAATTCTTGTAATAAAAGGGGCAATTTGGTAATCTTGTTAAAAAAAATGGCAACTTGGTAAATTGTAATAAAAGGACAATTTGGTAATGTTATAATAAAAGGGTAAAATTGTAATTTTATAATTAAAGGGCAAAATAGTAATTTTATGATTAAAGGACGAAATGATAATTTTACAATCTAAGGGTGGAATGGTACTTTGGAAATTAAAGGAGGTAAGATAGCAATTTTATAATAAGGATAAATGGAAAAGTTATAAGTAAAAGGGCGATATGGTAATTTTGGGAGTTAAGGGGGTAAAATGGTAAATTTGAAGGTAAAGGGGTAAAACAGTAATTGTGTAAATCAAAGGGTAAAAGTGAACATTGGAAAGGAGTAAATTGGAAATATAATTATTGAGAAGGGTAAGATAATAAGTTAAATAACTGAAGGGTAATTTGATAATTAATAGTAGAAAAGGGTAATATGGGTAAATATGATAATGTGAGGGGTAAGTTAGTAATTTAACCGACTGGAGGGTATTTTAGTAATTTTGGATAATGGTAGTAGTAGAGTAGTTTGATAATTATGACAATTAAGAAGGGCAATTCGGTAACTTAAATAACTAAAGGGTAATTTGGTAAATTTAATAACGGAGAAGGGTAAAATTGTAATTATGATCATATGCAAGGGTAATTTGGTAATTTCACCAACTGAAGGGCAATTTGGTAATTTTGAAAATGAGTAAGGGTAGTTTGGTAATTGAGAATAAAGGACGGTGAATTGGTAATCAACTAAATAAAGGGTTAATTTGGTAATTAGGATAAGGAGGAAGGTAATTTGGTAATTGACCAACTCAGGATAATTTATTAATTATAATAAAGGAGAAAGGGGGCAAAGTAGTAATCTAACCAATTAAATGGAAAGTATATTAAGTGTAATAATTATTAAGGGGGAATTAATGTCCTAATAAGTATGATAGATAATTTAGTAACCTAAATCGAGTAAGGGATAACTTAGTGATTTTGTAACAAGGAAGGTAACATGGCAATTTATCAATTAAGGAAGGGTGACGTAGTGATGTTATATGTAAAGGGGTAAATAAGTAGGTTGTATTCAGTATATCATTATGATTGTGGAATTCGTAACATGGCTCTAATAGTGTTGATTAACGAGGTAGGATTATTTGATGATTAGTAGTATCCCGAGTTTGAGTTTTAATTCGGAATTAGATGAGTTTAGGACGGCCTTAATGATTCTCCTATGTTACTTTGGATGACCACCTGCATAAGAAATTTCTGATAATATCTGAACGATTAAAAGAGGATAATTATCTTCTTGTTGTGTTTTTGTGATCACCCTTAATTAAGACACTATTACTTAAAGTGAAAGACCTCGAGATCGGGATGGTGACTCCTTAGGGGTCGCTACCCTAAGGACGTGGTTTAGTCCACGATTATTTGGTATTTGCTGGTGTGCCTTTGTGCCCCAGCCAGGCCCCTATATCTACTCTTTCTAGCTCTTCGGACCTAGTTAGGGGGTATGCATACTTAAGGATTAGGTGTCCTTGTCAGTAGGGTACTGAGTTAGCTTTATGCACCAGTACGACCAGGATACCTTTGCGTCCCTGGGTTACTAGTTGAAGGGTACTGAGTTGCTTTTTGTACCAGTGCGACTGGTGTACCTTTGTGTCCAGGTTCTTGATCTCCCTATCGAGGCAAATAAATATGATTGATGTGCTGATTTAAGAAAGGAAAGATACTATAATTGAAAGTGGAATATTAATGAGCCGGGCCCAGCGATTTATGATATTGAGTACCGGTCCACCGGTTATAATAGTGGCCAGGAGCGTTGTGCCCTGGGTGATGATTCTTATATATCCCAGTCCACGGTTTTATAATAGTGGCCAGGAGCGTTGTGCCCTGGGTGCTGATTCTTTATATATCCCGGTCCACCGGTTATAATAGTGGCCAGGAGTGTTGTGCCCTGGATGATGATTTTATATTCCGGTCCACCGGCAATAATAGTGGAGGTCCCGAGCTCAATAAAAATTTATTGTGAATGAGTTATGGAAAAATACTAGTCCTTGAGACTGTTGATTAATGGCCTCAAGGCCCAAAAAATATCTCGATTACTGATCATGGCCTATTTGATATTGGTTGATTGATTATGGAATATATGAAAGTGAATTTTACGTATACGCCATTAATGTATGATTGAGTTATTGGATGTACAAAGAATTGGATTTGAATACCATGTTTCTACCTATGGTCATATCTGAATGTAGTAGTATCATGTGTAATATGTGTGCCTGTATTTTAAGTGCGTTTTTAAAGGGTTACTCAGTACCGTAGTACTGAAGGGTTCCCTTCATGGGGCCCCTGCCTATTCAATGGGCAGTACCCCTTGTAGGTTGTGTTTCAGGTGCTATTCAAGTGGGCCCTTGGGGAGAGCGTAAGGTACTGTCTGGAAATTTTTAGGGTTTTAAATTGTCTCATTTAAATTCAACGTATTTGTTATTTTGTAATCACCGTGGTTGAATGTTTTCTCTTGTAAAGTATTTACTGTGCTACTCTGATATTCAAATGCTTAAGTTCTCGTGAAATTTTATTTTACTCCTTTAGCCTTAGCACTTAGTACTGGAACGGTATGAGTGAACCGGTCTGGTACTAAGTGTGGCGGTAATGCTCCCAAAATTCACGGTTTATCAAATCGCTTCCGCTAAATTTCTTTTAATTAACAAAATTTTTCAGTAGTGAATTTTGGGGGTGTTACACTATGTCTTTGTTTTGCTGGCTATAATAAATCGATCAACCGATACGCCAAAATCTATCAAGTGGTTCTACTAGGTTTCATGATCCATGTTAAAGTTTTGACTTTGAATTTCCTCCAATTTTTCATCTAGCATTGGGAATATATTATATGTTAATGATAGATGATTTTTATTGTTTTAAATCCTCATTGCAAACTAATGTTTGGATTTAATTAAAATATAACATGACCCCCTTGTTTCCCCCTTTCCACCTTTTCCCTCGATTTTTTCCACCTTGTCTCTCCACCCCCTTAGTTGTGCCACATATCGGTTATAATATCAAGATCCCCTATTTTTGTAATACCTTATCCTAAATTTTTTCAAAATATATTTAAAATGAGAGGACCGTTACTTTGGTCTTGAAAGGTGCTTGTAAAATAGGTTAATGAGTGAATTTTAGGGTTACCGGTCGATTGGTCACCTAAAATTAGTTAACTAGTTCTTTGAGAAACTCAGACATCCACCCTAGAAGAACCAGTTGAGTGGTATTTCACAACCAATCAACTTATTATGCTAAAATCTTTAGGTGCTTTATGGTTTTTGTTTTGATTTCTCTTCCATTAATTTATTAAACTTTTAATTAATGTCTTTTCCTACCAATGAGAATTAGGGTATGCCAGGTTTATTTTCACAATATTTATACACTATATGATTTTATTTAACTAAAAATATCATTAAAAAC
The DNA here is from genome assembly GCA_030549775.1 of Tamarix chinensis. Classification (NCBI taxonomy): domain Eukaryota; kingdom Viridiplantae; phylum Streptophyta; class Magnoliopsida; order Caryophyllales; family Tamaricaceae; genus Tamarix; species Tamarix chinensis. The sequence continues at coordinate 53,727,605 of CM060177.1, read as the reverse complement.
ATTTTAAAAATATTTTCTCACCTACTATATCTTTAAAAGCTACTCTCTCTTTTACTTGGTATCTCCAACTAATCTCATCCATAACCATATTTCAGTCCATCTCCGTCATTTTCATCATTCCTTTATTGCACTTTAGTCCTCTACACTCAACCAAAGTAAACTTTCACTCTCTCCTTTTCCTTTGATATGTCGATATACCATCATCCCCTTGACTTATTTTTTGATTCATTTTACCATTAGCTTCCAAAAAAATTTCCCTTTTCTCTTTTTCCTTGTTTTACTTCGCTAAGTGTTGGGCATTCCTCCTTTTCTCTTTTTTATTTATTTGAAGTTAGAGCCTTTGCCTCTTGATTTTTCCCTCCTTCGATTAGTTGATTCCTCTACTTTCTTCTCCTAGTATTACCCTTAGATCTCCCTTTTTTTCTCCATTTAAACAATGAAGGATTAAGGTGTAACACCCCCAAAATTCACTATTAAAAAATTTTATTTTATTAAAAGAAATAGCGGAAGCAAAATATAAAACGGTAAATTTTAGGGATATTATCGCCACACTTATTACCAAATCGGTTCACTCCTACCGTTCTAGTACCAAGTGCTAAGGCTAAAGGAATGAGATACACTTTGCTAGATTTTCAAAACATGTTTAAATCAGAGAAGTGCGATACACTTTAGAGGGATTCATTTAAACCAGAAAGAAAAATCAAAGGGAGGACCCTAAAAATCCAAATAATCCTTCCGCTCTTTCCCGTTGCACACTTGAATATATCTGAAAAGAGACCTACAAGGGACACGACCCATTAAATAGGCAGGGCCCCATGAATGGAACCCTTCAGTACTACGGTACTGAGTAACCCTTTAAAACACACTTAAAAGTAGGGCTATAATGCAACACATGAAACAAATCTATATGATTATATAAATAGAAATGCATGCATCACAATAACAAACTTAACATTCACATCCTTAACGAGTCCATCAAATGTTAATGAGTCATAATGCAAAATCGATACTTTCGGGCCTTAAGCCATGTTATAGTGCAAATTCAATACTTTTGGGCCTTAAGCCATTAGCCCATCATTACTCAAACATCTCCCATATTTTATATCCATGTGAGTGTGGGAACCCCACTATTACAGTTGGTGGATCGGTTACTTACAGGGAAGAATGCACCTGACCACTATTATATGCTAGTGGATCGGTCTCTAGGGTAGAATGCTCCTGGCCACTATTATGTCGGTGGATCTGCCTAGCCCCGACTCTCATGGTGTTCCATTGTAATTATTTTGTGTCTTCCCTATATCTTATCGTTATTACGTTCGGTTTATTGAGCTCGGGATCCCCCACTATTATAGCCGGTGGATTGGTCACTTATAAGGCAGAACACACCTAACCACTATTATATGCCAGTGGATCGGTCTCTAGGGCACCCCGGCACCTAGCCACTATTATGCCGGTGGATCGGTCTGGGCCCAGCTCAATAATCTTCCACTTTAAGTTATTAGTGTTGTAACACCCCAAAATTCACTACTTTTTTTTGAAAAGCGGAAGCAATTAAAATAGAAATACTTAAAACCTGTGAATTCTGGGAATGTTACCGCCACACTTAGTACCAGACCAGTTCTCTCCAACCGTTCCAGTACCAAGTGCTAAGGCTAAAGGAAAGATTTACGTTAAATTCAAATTAACAATTCATAAAAGAATTCGAAAGATCATACAACAAAATCAGAGTACGCATAAACGTTTATTAACACTTGTAACTTCCAAATAGAAATACATTTAAATAAGATAAAACCCGATGGGTCAAATTCCGGATTGCCTACTCACTCAAGTCAAGCCTACCACCCCAAAATAGTCTCTGATCTTAAACCTGCACAAGAGGTCTGCTCCCCACCATCGGTGGATCATCACAAGACCCATCAACCAAGGTAGGAGTATCAGTACGGGTCCAGTACTAAGTAAGGTGACTTGATCACTAAGGCCAACACATAAATACATAAATCATGCAGGACGTAAAAGAGCATATTCATAAATGCATATGATCAACCGGGTAAAAGTACAAAGGCCCAATTGTAGTCCAGATTAATCATTTCATTAATCTCTTAACAGAGTTCAATTCACACCCTGCCTTTTTATCAAATCCATGCGAGTACGGAAGCCCCCACTATTATAGCCGGTGGATCGGAGGCACATAGGGTATCATACCCTAACCACTATTATAGCCGGTGGATCGGAAACACATAGGACTACGCGTCCTAACCACTATTCCTAACCGGTGGATCGGTTAGCTCCGGCTCGCATGGTGTTCCACTGTAAGTAATTAGTATCTTTTAAGCATTCTGGTTTGTGACTGTTGAGTTCGGGAACCCCCACTATTATAACCGGTGGATCGGTCACACATAGGACATCATGTCCTAACCACTATTATAACCGGTGGATCAGTCGCACATAGGGTAAAAACCCTAACCACTATTCCGAACCGGTGGATCGGTTGGTCCCGTCTCAACGATCTTCCTCTTTAGATAATTAATGTTTTAAGTATCTTATTAAGAAGCTTTCACCATAGACATGCACGAATCATTAACTCATAAATTCCATATTCATCATCATACTTTATTCACCAATTACACATGTGCTACCACCAAACCCTAGACATGCACCACATACCCTAATTGACCCCCACAACCATAGTCAATCACTCCAAACCCTAATTCAATCACCTCCATACCCTTATAATGTCTTACGTATTATTTTTCACCCAAAACATTCAAACACCCAAATAACTCTTCTACTTCCTCCCTTACATCCCAAATCAACTTTTCACACGTAAATTTCACTTCCATGCAAACACTAATCTTTCCATGCAAAACCTTCGAACCTTTTTCATGTAAACCCTAAAATTCCACGTGAAGCCCTAAATTCAACCATGCAAACCCGAATACCACCATATAACCATCAATATCACCATATAAATCGTAATACCACCATACAACTATAATTACCACCATACAAACCTTAATATCATCATACAAACCCTAATACCAACATACATCCATTAATACCACCAGGTAACCCTAATACCAACATACATCCATTAATACCACCACACAAATCCCAAGATTTCGTCATATAATACCCTAAATTCAATACATACCAACCAAATGTTCATCCTTACCAAACCCTAGATTCAATTCACATAAAACCGAAGATTCATCCTTACAAAACCCTACATTCAACCATATTAAGCCCAAAGATTCATTCACACAAAACCCTAAATTCAATCCATAACAACCCAAAGATTCAAATCATATAAAACCCAAAGATTTGTCCATATAATACAATTGATTAGATTCTCCCCTTTCATAACAACAATTTAGATTCTCCCATACAAGACCATAAGTTAGATTCTCCCACATAAAATCATAAATTAGAATCTCTCAAGAAAAACCATAAATTGGATTTCCCCAAGCAAATCATAAATTAGATTCCCCTATATAATATCATAAATTACATTTTCCCAAATAACATAAAAAAAATAGATTCTCCCAAACAACCATAAATTCGATTATTCCATATAACCTCATAAATTACCTTCTCCCAATTAACATCCTAATTTAAATTCTCCCAAACAAAGCATAAATTCTGCTCTCCCACACATAAAATCATACATTAGATTATTCTTTATAAAACCATAAAATTAGGTTAACTCACTTCCCTTAATCAAATTCTTTCCCCGTCCTCCTTTTTCATCCTTCCTCTCACACAAACCACATCGAATTCCTCACATACACAACACATATCATCATACATAATTAATACACACACCATGCACAATATACTTCAACTCCAAGTCATACCACATATAAAATATTTAATAATAATAAACACTAGATACATAACATGCGAAACACATAATACACATAAGCACATAAAAGGCCTTAGCACTCCTTACCTAAAACGACACCGGTCTTGGAGCACGCTCCTACGCCTCCTTAAGGTTTTGACTGGTTTTACCTATTTTGAGAGAAAAACTAAAATTAGACTCTCTCCTATAAAAATAATATTAAACACTAATTTAATATAAGAATAGTTGTTTTTGATAAAATAATAATAACAAAAATACCAAAATAATATCAATATTAATATTAATAAGAATAATAAAATAGTAAAAATAATAATAATAAGGCATTACTCAAAAATAAAGTGAAATAAGGGATTCAGACCCTTTACCAAAATAATACTAAAAAGATTATTTGTAAAATAATTAACCCAATTTAGAAATAATAATAATAATAATAATAATAATAATGACATTATTAACAACACTAATGTTAAAATATTTATATTAATAATAATAAATAAGAATAATGGAAATTCGAAATAGAAAATAATAATAATAATAATAATAATAATAATAATTATACTTATAACATTTTAATATTAATAATAGTAATTATAGAAATAATAAGAAGAATAATAATAAAATCGAATTAAAATATATTAAGCTTCAGCCCTCAACATAAATAATAATAAAATATTAATACTAATAATAATAATAATAATAATAATAATAATGCATATTAAAGTATAAATATTATGAATAATAATAGTATTTATATGTAAATAATTGAAATAAAATAATTTAAGGGTTATAAAAATAGGGAAAATAGCTGAGAGGGTCTAGGGTTCAACAAAATGTTGGTGGGGATAGGCGGCACCGGTGGTGGTGCACGGCGGTGGCGGCGGTGGCCTGAAAAAGAGAGGAAAGAAGGGAAAGTTGCATGCTGGGAATAAGATAGGAATAATTAAAATGGGAGCTGGGTTGTTTTGAGTTCCCCAAAAGGAGAGGGACAGAATAGAGGTGGTAGCGCAGCCAAAGGTGGCGGCGCACGGCGGCAGCGGTGGTGGCCGAATGGAGGAGAAGAAGGAGGAGAGAGGAGGAGAGGGAGAAAAAGGGAAATAAAGGTATGGGGAGGTAGAGGAGGGTCTGCAGAAGATTTTGGAGGTGAAAGAAGAGGGAAAAACGGCGGAATAGGTGGCTAAGGGTGGTTCGAAGGGCGGCGGAGGCTGGAAAACAGGTTGGTCGAGATGGGAAGTTCGCACAGTCGGGGAGGATTGTGCAGAAAGAATCGAGGGTGATGAATGTTTTGGTTAACTAGAGGAAAATGCAAGGATGACACGGGTAGCCAGGGAGAGCGGTGAAGTTCGCCGGAGACGGCGAAAGAGGCGTCTAAAGTGGCGGCGGTGGCAAGGTCGGGCATTTCTGGGTAAGAAACAAAAGCTCGGTACAGGGCTATTATGGGGGATATTTATAGGCTTTAGAAGAGATTTTAGGGTTTTGTGGGTCGGCTACGGGGTAAGGCAGGTAGAGTTTGGGTCAACGGTGGCGAGGAGGTCGGCGGTGGGAGTCAAAACGGGCAAGGGTGGGTTGGCGGAAAGAGAGAGAGAATCGCGCGAGAATAGGGGAGTGTTGGTTGGGTCTGTGTGGTCACCGAATCAAGGGAAGAGAAAGGGAGGGAGAACGGTTGGTCAAGACGGGGCGAGATCGCCGGCGAAAGTCTTGGACGGGCGGCGTTCGAAGTTGCAGGTCGGGGGTGGCTGAAGAAAGAAGAAGAAGATGGGGGGGGGGGGCTGGATCCGGGCAGCCGGGAAAAAGAAAAGAAGAAAAATAACGACCGGGGGCCGGTCGGCTGGGCGAAGAGGGTAAAGTTCATTAAACAAAACGACACGTTTCGGTGAAACGAAATCCAAAACGCGGCGCTAGGGAAGGGAGGCAAGCGTCGCCCGCATGGGCTAGGCCGCGCCGCAGGAAAGGAAGCAGAGGCGGGGACTGGGCCGTGGAAGAGGCAGCCCAAACGGGGGAAAATGGGAGGAAAAAGAAAAAGAAAAAAAGAAAGAAAAAGAAAGAAGAAAAGGAAAACGAAGAAGGGAAAAAAAAAAAAACAATAATATTGGGTATTTAAATTATTTAAAGTATTTGATATATTTAAAAATAATAATATTTAAATAAAATAATATTTAAATCTCTTTTTAGGCTAAATTAGGATTTTTAAAAGATTTTTTTATAAATTCCTTTTTAATTAGCAAACACCCTAATTTTCTCTAATAAAATTATTTATAAAATTAATATTAATTTGAAACTATTTTCTACTTCTTATTTTAAATAAATAATTTATTTAATTTATTTTCAAAATAAAATGCTTAATTAGCTAAAATACCCAAATTCTTTTCTAATAAAAATACTTATAAATTTCTTCTTGATTTTCCCTAATTAATTCAATTTAAAAATAATTTATTTAGATAATTCTTATAATAAAAATCCTTTAAATGTAGTTTATAAAATTAGAAATTTTCGGGGTATTTCAAGTGTCTTATTCGTATATTATTCAAAAGTATTTCACCCTTGATATGCATGTCACGAACCTCTACTTCTATCCTCCCGAGAGAGCCCATCCTATATCTTAAGACCCTTGCGCCTCTTATCACACCCCAACATCCCTTCCTCCTCACATTTACTTATAATGAAAAACAAACAACTAAGGGTGTGGGTTGAGACCCAACACCTTATGACATTCAAATCCTCTCACTACCACTCTCTAGGGTTTTTCCTTGAAACCCTATCGAACCTATGTGGCCCAACCTTTCTTTTATCGTCCAACACCTCATCTCACTTTGTTTTAACCTAAATCCCATCACTCTACTCACCAATCATACATGTGACCGTAAAACCCTAGTTAGCCGCTGAAACCCTAACACCTTTCTTAAGTAAGGATTATCCGATGCAAACCCTAGAAACCTCCCATGCAAGAGTTACATCACTCATTTGTTTTGTTCATAATCTCCTTCTATTTCCACCCCATGGATCATGAGATATTAAGGTCAATATCGTGTCCCCTTAGTCAACTCACTTCCTATTTATTCCTTTTTATCCTTTCACCCCATATCATGTTATTAAACACCCTAACATGCATGTCCTAGAGGGTCACATCAGATAACATTGTACGCACAACATATACAATCATAATCCACATGCCATAAGGAAGTCACACAAGCATACATCACTTGATGTTGTACTACAAATGATTAATCATTAAGCATAAAGTACACAATACGGTATAACACATGGAACACAAGGCATATAATACACACATTGTTGTTCTTAGCCACATCCCTACTCGGTTTGAGTTACCAAGTCATCTCCCACACTTATTAGGTCACCAATCACCCTTCATAATTATTATACTTATTATAATTCCCAATTGGTTGGCTAGATTATCGAATTTTCCTTCTACTTTTTTGTAATTACTAAATTGCCCCTTTAGATGGATAAATTACCAAATTATCCTTCTACATTATAACAATTACCAATTCACCCTTTAGTTGGTTAAATCACCAAATTACCCTTTTACAATCTCATAATTGCTGGATTGCCCTTATCCATTATTATAATTATCAAATTACCCTTATCCAATATCATAATTACCAAATTATCCCTGTGTTAGTTAATTCACCAAATTACCCTTCTTGATTATCATAATTACCATTTTACCCTTCTCTGTTATTATGAATACTAATTTACCCTTCTCCATAATTATAAATACTAATTTACCCTTCTCCATAATTATAATTACCAATTTACCCTTCTCCATTATTATAAATACCAATTTAACCTTCTCCTCATTTATAATTATTAATTTACCCTTTTCTATAATTATAATTACCAATTTATACTTCTCCATAATTATAATTACCGATTTACTCTTTTACTTACAAATTAACGTTTTAACCCTTACTACTAAAATTACCATAATATCCTCTTATTTATAAAATTACCATTTCACCCTTCTCAATTATTATAATTACCTTTTTACCCTTCTCCATTATTATGAATACCAATTTACCCTTCTCCATAATTATAATTACTAATTTACCCTTCTTCATAATTATAATTATTAATTTACCCTTCTCCATTATTAAGATTATCATAATACCCTTTTGTTGGTTAATTTACCAAGTTATCCTTCTCTATTATCATAAGTATCCAATTACCCTTCTATAATTTAATTATCAAATTATCCTTTGCCATTATTATAATTACCAAGTTACCCCTTACTCCCAAGTTTACCATACTATCCTTTTATTTACAAAATTATCATTCTACCCCTTACTTCCCTTTTACTTCCAAAGTTATTATAATGTCCTTTTATTTATAAAATTACCACAATATCCTTTTACTTATAAAATTACCATAAAACCCCTTTTACTTGAAAATTACTATTTTGATCTTTTCTTACAAAATAACCATTTTTCCCTTCTTTTCTAAAATTACCATATTACCTTTTACTCCCAAAATTACCATAATACCCCTTTACTTATAAAATTACCATTTTACCATTTACTTATAAAATTACCATATTGCCATTTGCCTCTAAAATTACCACTTTACCCCCTTTATTACACCACTTTTATTAATTTAACATTACCACATGGAATAATAATATTAATACTTCAATAATAATATCCAACTCCACATGGAAAAGGAGAGGGAGAGACAGGGGGGAGTAGGTGGCCGGTCGGGCTATAGTAGGGTGGTAGGGGCAGTCGGGTGGCAGGGAGAAGGAAGGGGAGAAGAGGGAAAGGAAAAGGGGCATGCAGGCTGTGGCACAGGGATGGTTTGGGTCCAAAAAGGGAAGAAAGGGATGGGAGAGAGAGAGAGGGAGAGAGGGAGAGTTTTATGTGGTAGTAGGGAAAAGTGGTCGGTGTGGCAATTGTAGGGCGTGGTTCGTGTATGGACGACGAGAGCAGATTGGGGCAGAAGGTAGAAGAAGAAGAGGGAAGGAGAAGGGGCCGTGTGTGGGAGAGGGAGAAAGGTTGGACTAGCCCGGCTACTGGGGAAGGGAGGAGAAAAGAAAGAAGGGGGTTAGGTTGGGTTGCTACGCTGGGGAGGGAAGAACACGCCTGTGGCCCAAACGAGTAGGGAGGGAGGAAGGACTAGCCTAGTGGCCTGAAGCCAGGAAGAAAAAGAAAAGGAAAAAGAAAGAAAGGTGGAAAAAGGAGTAAAAGAAGAAGGAAAAGAAAAAGGGAAAAAGGAAAAGGAAAATAGAAAATTTATAATAATTTAATTTATAAAATAATAGAGTGTAGAATTTTAGGTTATAAATTTATTTAATAATTTAATTTAATTTAATTTAATATACGGGTTTAAAAAGGATAATTTTTTGTAAAATATTAATTCAAAAAATTACTTAGATAAAATGAGAATGATAAAATAATAAAATATTTATCTTAATATATGAAATATTCCTATCTAATTTTATATACTCAAAATCCATAAAATAATTATATTAAATAAATTTAAAAAAAACTAATTTATCCCAAATAAAGGCTATTTATTAAATTATAGCTTTTTAAAATTTTGGGGGGATTATATAAGGTGTAGAGAAAATTTGAAGATCCTAGTTCTTTTCCTCTTGATAGCCTTATTCTTGGAAGAAGGTCGAGTTATGCTTCTTTCCCTCTTCTTCTATTTATTATTTAAAGTTCATTTTAAAATGAGTTTTGATTCTTGATTCTCATAAGACAATCAAATGTCTTGATAGAAGGCATCAATTTAGGAGTTTTCTTACTAGAAGATTATTACTTTAAGGTAAGGCAATCTTATCTTTAATATGTCTAAGTGCTTGTGCTGCATATTGTGATTTCATAATTTTTGTGTGTACCATGTTAAACATGGACTATTTTGAATTCATATTCTCAGCATATTTTGTATAAGTTGGAAGCATAAGCATGTGTTTAGCCATTTGGGCCTTATTATGACTTTTTTTTAAAAAAAAACATGAATATGTATATCATCAAGAAGAATTACAAATGAAGTTGTAGAATTGATTGTAACACTCCAAAATTTACAACTGAAAAATTTCGTTTACAGAGTTAAGTGCGGAAGCTAAAACAATAAAAACAAAGGGTGTTACCGCCACACTTGGTATAAGTCTGGTTTCCTCTACCATTCTCATACCAAGTGCTAAGGCTAAAATCATAAATCCGCTTAAATTAATATCATGATTATAGAAATCAGGATAGAGAGAATGTTATATTAATACTACTAGTTAAAAACAACATTAACAGTTTGCGAACCTCGAGAGAGAAATTATAGGAGGACACGAGGGTCCAAATACAACCGGAAATAAGACAACAAAAGAAACACCGGATAGTCCTACGCCCCCAAATCCAAACTATCAGCATTTGACTGAGCTTAGAGGTTGACCTTCAAAGTCCATTGTCCATTGAATAGGCAGGGGCCCACAAAAATGAATCCCTTAGTACTATGGTACTGAGCAACCTTTTATACCAAACTAATACGATAAATCAGCATTGAACACATGTAAGGTGTAATACCCCAATTTGAGCGGAGTGTTATAAGGATTAATCCGGCTACTTATATCAACATGGTATACCATCCTTTTGGTGATTCCGTCCTAAGAACTCCACAGTTAAGCGTGCTGGCTGTGGAGCAATTTTAGGATGGGTGACCTCCTGGGAAGTTTCGGGAAGTTCTGAAAATTTCTTGGGAAGTGTGTGAGTGAGGACAAAGCGTGTTGAAAGGACTCGTGTTGATCTGTGGGGCCAGCCAATCAATCCAAAACCACTCCAAGGTAGCCCCCACGTGGTCGTATCGACTCGGGGTATTACAAATGGTATAAGAGCAAAACTGCGACCGTAAGCTGAACTTGGATGAGCCAATTAGCCACCTAGCGGGACGATTCTTGGGATGAATTGTATTGAGACAGTCATTAGTTGAGGTGCAACGGGGACGTTGCATTCTTTGAGTGGGGGTGAATGTAATACCCCAATTCGAGCGGAGTGTTATAAGGATTAATCCGGCTACTTATATCAACATGGTATACCATCCTTTTGGTGATTCCGTCTTAAGAACTCCACAGTTAAGCGTGCTAGCCGTGGAGCAATTTTAGGATGGATGACCTCCTGGGAAGTTTCGGGAAGTTCTGAAAATTTCTTGGGAAGTGCGTGAGTGAGGACAAAGCGTGCTAAAAGGACTCGTGTTGATCTGTGGGGCCAGCCAATCAATTCGAAAGCGCTCCAAGGTAGCCCCTGCGTGGTCGTATCGACTCGGGGCCTTACATAAGGCATAAAATTAACATGGTATAAGATATATACATATAAATACGATGATTAAGATACAATAATCACTCAGATAATCAATTTCTATCAAGGTCACGTACTACTTCTTTTTCATTCATTTGAAACAACCGAACTTATTATTGAACATCCTTGAAATACCCTCTGAGTAATCATTAGAATCCAACTTCAGCATAATTCACGTCTCAGCATAAATCCCAAACAATCACATAAATCACAAGTATGTTCATAGGTATAATTTACTAAGATTCATATCATCCCAAGCATACTTACAAGTACAACATAATAAATCCATAACGTCACAGGTAAACATACAGATACAACCCAATAAGGTCCAAAATATCACAAGTATGCTCACATACATAAAACCAACAGGTAGGCACGAAGGCCGCTACCAAATCTATAGGTAGGTACAAAGACTACTACCGAAACCACAGGTAGGCACGAAGGTTACTATCGAAACCTCAGGTAGGCACGAAGGTTACTACCAAAACCTCAGGTAGACATGAAGGCTGCTACCAAAACCATAGGTAGGCACAAAGGCTACTACCAAATAATCCGATAATCATTATTTCCATCAAATCATATCATTTCCATTTTTATTTACTTTCTCGAGGGGAGATCAATGAACCTAGAGACAGAAAGGTACTTAAGTCTTACTAGTGCAACAAGGCAACACAGTATCCTACCGACTATCAACCCAAGAACGCAAAGGTACCCTGGTGGCACTGGTACACGAAGGTAACACAGTACCCTACCGACAAGGACACCTAATCCATAAGTATGCATACCCCCTATTAGTCCGTAGAACAAAATAGAGTAAGATGTAGGGCCTGACTGGGGCACTAAGACACACCAGCAAAAATCCATATCAATTGTGGGTTAAACCACGTCCTTAGGGTAGAAACCCCTAGGGGCCACCATTCCTGATATCGAGGTCTTTCACTTTAAATATTAGCATTTTATTAAGGTGACCACAAAATTGCATACAATACAGATAAATCCAATTTCCATACTTAACCGTTTTTACTTATTTCCAATCATTCGAGACAACAATAATCAAGGTCAACATTGAGGCCAACATTAGAATATACTAAGGCTAACTTAGGCTCAATCATTCACATCTGGACCCTTTGGGTTAAAAAGACCAAAATACCCTTAAGACTAAAAATTCCTAGATTATCATCTATTTAAATACTAATTCCATTTTATTTATTCATTTGCCATGAAAAGGCCAAAACACCATAATTAAATTATTCATCACACAATTTAAATTATTAGATATGTCAAATGACCATTTTGCCCTTATACATAATTTTACAAATAAAATCCTTTTCCACACCTTTAATCCATCTAAAACACATACTCACATACTCAAAAATAGCTAATACATATTATACATAATTTTCAAGACAAATATCATAATACATAAAAATGACTAAATTGCCCCTAGGGCACACATCCATAATAATCATTCTATAATTATTTCTAAGCAAGCTCAACATATTATTTTATACATAATTATCATACAAATTATTTTTCCATCAATAGAATCATTTTAATCATACTTTTATACCCAACATAATTTACATTAGGTAACATGCTCATTTTATCAATTTTTATAATAATAATAATTAACACATAATTGTATCGAAATAAATCATGCTTAACATATTTCATCAACCAAAAACCCTAATGTGCTATTATGTAATATTTATAATTTTAGTAAGGTATAACAGTTACCTGAATTCCGGCAAAAATGCAAAAATAGCGGTATCCTACTAAATTTATCGGATCCCGCTAATCATACCTAAAAATAATACCAAAAATTACTAAAATACATATCTATCAAGTAAAATAATAATTATGACATACACATATTTATTTTTTTGAAAATTACTAAAATACCCTTACACTTAAAATGGGTACCAATATTATATATATACTTAATTACACACAACTCATGCTGTATGCGCAGCGTGAGCCATACACGCGTGAAAAACAAAGGGCAACGGGGGTTGGCCAGCATGGTTGGCTCGGGGGCTAGCATTGCTGGCTGAGGTGGGAGATGTGTGTAGGGTGGCAGCTGGCTATGGTGGTGGCGATAGGGTGGTGCTAGAGGCTGGGGGTGGGCGACGGGTTGCTGGGAGGTTGCAGCGAGAGGTTGGTTGGTCAAGGCAGTTGTGGGTGCTGCATTTGGTCAAGGAGAATGGTGCATAAGGGACGCTGAAGGGCGGCTGGGTTGGCTGCGGGTGGGTGATGGTTGGGTTCGCTCGAGGAAGTAGAGGTGGTGGTGATCGGCGCTGGCTCGCTGGGGATGCGGTGGTCGAAAATGGAGGGGAGTAGGGGTTGCGAACGGTGGTGGAAGGCTGGCTCGACGCTGCAAGGAAAGGGTGGATACAGGGGGCTATGATTGGGGGGTGTTAGTGGTGTGAAAGGTCGATGGTGCTGTGGTTGCGTGGCATTAGGTTCGGTAGGAGAAAAACAGGGGTTGCAGTGGGTGGAAACATGCAGAGCTTGTGGCGATGGCTGCGCAGGAAGAAGAGGAAGAAAGGGAGAAGGGGCTGGTCGGTGGCTGCACTGGACGAGAAGGCTATGGTGGTGCTGGGATGGAGGAAGCTAGGCGACGGGCTGCGATGGGGGTGCTGTGTGGGCGGATGAAAATGGAGGGGAGATGGGGTGGTGGGATGGTTGTTGTTCGAGGCAAGTAGGATGAGAAGGGAAGTGAGGCTACAGTGGGAGTGTACTGTGTAGTGTATGCATGCGGTCGTGTATATGTGAAATGCAAAGGGGGGCTGTTTGGGTTGGTCGGGGTTGGTTCGGTGATGGTGCCATGTGCGTGTGTATATCTGTATAATGTGTAGAGTGTGTAAGTATGTAGGTATGTAGCGTGGATATCTGTGTATAAATGCACAGAGGAGGGAACAGAAAAATCTTCGGAAGAAATATTTGGGCAAGGCAGAGGGTAGAGTAGGAGGTAAATTAATAGCATCGGATAAGAGTTTATTTATTTAGTTTTAAATTTAATTTAAGTAGATTAAAATATCAAATATAAAAATAGTTCGGGATAAATTATTTGAATTAGGATAGATTTTAAAAATAATCCGAAAGAGTAAAATAATCGAAAACAATTCTTAGAAAATTATTTTTAGATTACAGATCAAAATATTATTAATAAAATAATTTAAAATAAGATTTATGGGTAAAAATTAGTATTAATTTAAATAACCTAATCACTATCAAAATTTTAACCTAATGAAATTTATACTTAAACCATCGAAATAATACGAAAAATAATAATACTTTTAAAATTAAACCTCCTAAAATAATAATAATAACTAATCCTACGATTATTAATTTATAATTATGGTTTTGAAAAATGGGGTATTACATTGATCTACCATCCCTATTATATCTCTAAACTTATCACTCCTGCTAGGGTGAGTATAAAGAGAAGGCATACTCAAAGCAATTCGATGAGCTACCTTTTTCAAATCCCAAGCTACATTTGAAATTTTTTTTACCATTCCTAGCCTTCCAAACTTCATAGAAAGCTACTGCATAAAAACAAGAATAAAATTGAGCTTTTGTTGCACTTCTACTTCTACCCGTAGAGAAGGAACTCAACAAAACCTCCTAGGATCTGTGTCTCTTCCTTTCCCTACAAGCTTTACCAATAGAAAACCAAACCTTCTTCAACATAGGACAACTACAGAATAAATGGGAAATGGTTTCCTCTTGAGAGTAGAAGCAACATTGCAGACTGATGGTAGGAACAAGGTTGATTAACTTCTCTTTGGTAGGAAGCCTGGAGTGAGCAGCTGACCAAAAAATAAATTTATGCTTAGGAGCTACAAGGTTGGACCATACTGCTCTCCACCAACCTACTTTAGGAGCTGAAAAACGAATGGAATCATACATCTCTGCAGCATGATAGGAATGATCCCTCTGCCATTGCTGGAAAACAGGGAGCAACCTATGCCTTAAACTAAAAATTTTGTGCATTAGCCTAGAAGCTGTGCAAGGTAGGCTACAGGAGGCAATTTCCTGCCTTTTAATGTAATAGGAATGAACCCATTTAATCTTAAGGGCACCCTTTTTCTGAGAAATTTTCCTTAACAACTTCCCCACTGCTGCCTCATTCCAGGAAAACATGTCCAGCGGACCTAACCCCCTTCCTTCTTTGGTAAACATACCACTTTCCAAGCTACTAAAGCTCTCTTAGATTGTGAGACTTTCCCTGACCAAATAAAAGCCTTGCATAGTCCCAATACTTTTTGCACAATCTTCTTAGGTAGAATAAATACTTGGTTCCAGGAGTTTATTATGCTAAAAATGATAGATTTTAACAGTTGCAATCTACTTGCATAAGATAGCAATTTATTAGCCCAATGATGAAGTCTGCCTAAAATTTTATAAATCAACAACATCATATCAGTAACTTTAAGCTTTGATGCATCCAAAGGGACCCCCAAATATTTAAAAGGAAACTTCCCCTCCTGAAACTGAAGATGGGAAAGAATAGAATACTTCAGCTCCTGACGTGCACCAGCGATAAAAACCCTACTTTTACCAGGACTAACATGGAGGCCTAAAGTAGTAGAGAAATCAGATAAAACATTACTAACAGCCATCACAGAAGAGATAATAGCTTTGCAGAACACCAACAGGTCATCAGCAAAAGCTAAGCTGATAATCCCCAATTTTTTGCATTTAGGATGGCCTTGGAAGTCCTCCCTGCCCCATAAATATTAGAACTACCTACTGAGATACTCCATCATAATAACAAACAAAAAGGAAGACAAAGGATATCCCTGCCTAAGCCCATTTTCCCCCCTGAAAGGAGGTTTCATGACATTATTGAGACACAAAGAATAAGAGACAGAAGACACACATGCCATAAGCACCTTAAACAAATGAAAAGGAAAGTGTAGCCCCAGCAAGACCTTCTCTAAGAAGATCCAGTTAACAGAATCATAAGCTTTCCTCATATCCACCTTGATCATGCATCTTGGAGAAATATGCTTCCTATTATACATATGCAGCAACTCATAGGCTAAAAGGACATTATCTCCTATCCTTCTCCCCTTAACAAAACCAGACTAGGAAGAATGGATAATAGCAAGCAAGAATTTTTGCAATATTCCTGCTAAATTTTTTTCCAAAACCTTATAAACCACATTACAACATGTAATAGGTCGAAAATTAGCCATATCATGAGCATTTTATGATTTTGGAATAAGAACTAGCTTTGTATGACCCATGAAGGAATGAATAACAGCTATCTAAAACACCCTCCTTACCAAAAGCCATAGATCTTCCCCTAACACATTCCAAGCTGCCTTATAAAACCCTGTAGTAAACCTATCTGGCCCTGGTGCTTTATAATTTCCAATAGACCATAATGCATCTTTAACTTCCACCACAGAAATGGGTCTGAGAAGCTCATGTTGATGAGACAGAGGTAAACCTGGACCCATCTTAAGAAACTCATCAGAGAAAATTCCTGAAGTAAGACTACCTTTACCCAACATATCAGATTAGAAGGACACAAAAGTTGTAGCAATTCCATCACTCTTAGAACACCAAAGACCATCATAGAGTTTAATCTTCCTTATAATATTACCTTTCTGTCAAGCTTTCATAATAGAGAAAAATAAATGGGAATTGGAATCCCCCAAATACATCCATTTAATACTTGATTTTTGCTTCAATAAACTTTCTTCACATCTTGCATAAAACTCATACTACTGCAGGCAAACTTTCTCTTCTTGCTACAAAGAAAGAATATGAGGTTGTTGTGCCAGAGTTTACTGTTTTCTTTTCAAATTTTCTCTAGCCTTCTAAACCTTAGAGAAAATTCCTCCAAACTTATCTTTGTTAAGGGACTTCAACTTAAGCTTTAGCTCCCTTAAATTGGCTTGAAATTTCCTATGGTCAAGGCCTGTAGAAGACTGCTGCCAAATACTAGCCACCAAAGGTAGAAAACCTAGATCTAGGGTCCACATATCATAAAATTTAAAATAACCCCTAAACTGAGGCCTATTCTCATCCAAAGAGATCGCATTAGGGCTGTGATCTGAAAATAAAGTCTCCTTAAACTGAGTATAAGACAAAGGAAACTTAGAAGACCAAGATAAGTTAACCATAACCCTATCCAGCTTAGCCATAATTAAATTTTCACCCAAAATTCTATTTGACGAAGTAAAATTCAGTCCAATGAAAGCAAAATCTTGAATTAATAAAGAATTACTATAATCTCGAGCTTCTGACACATCAGTGAGAATAGTGGCATTGCCTTGAAATTTCTCAGTAGGTTACAACACAACATTAATATCACCCATCACAATCCAAGGCTCATCCTCAACGTTATGATCTTGAAGACATTGCCAGAGAGCCCTTCTATTAAATCCAGAATTAAAACCATAGATTAAGGATGCAAAGAAGGTCTCATTAGAATGAACTGGAGACACAAAAACATGCAAAGATTACTTAGTGCATGCTAAAAGCTGTACATCCCAAATCTCTCTATCCCAAATTCACCAAATCCTCCTATTAGAATGAGACACATAGTTATCAAGCCTCCCCTACTGCTTACCAAGTTTAACACAAATTCCATTAGCTTTATTACTCTTCACTCTACTTTCCAACAATACCATAAAAGACAGTTTATGCACTGATAACCAGTGCCTCAACTCCTTTTGCTTGTAGGGCTTATTCAATCCCCTGACATTCCAGGCCCCTAATGTTTATAATCTTCTTGGGAAACTGAGGATAATGAGGTTCTCCCAACTGTAAAGCACCCTGCTCCTACATACTGTCATCCTACAGGAAGGTATCACCATCAGTTGAATCCAAACATGCAAATCTACTTCCAGAAGTTCCCTTGTCCATTTTCTCCTTTCCTTTTGGGTATCTCCTCTATAGCTTAGAACCATTTCTTGGAGTTATGGACCTGCCCTCTCCAGAACAGATGGCAGCCACTTGATCATCCTCACCCCTTATCTCTAACAAATTGTTATTCTTTGGCATTGCCTTTTCTCCATCATTTGCATAAACTTCCTCATTGTTCTAAGTCATAGACTTTCCCCGAGACACCTTCCTCCACTATTGAACTTCCTAACCAGCCTTGAATTATCCCTCAGCACTAAAAGAAGGCCCTGAAGATGGCCCTACAGCCTGCACCATAGGCTCGAAAACCTTCTTGTATTTCTCAAAAAAGTGACCTACTTCATGATATACCTCAAAGAAAGCAGGCCTCCATTCATACATAATCTTCTGGGACAACACAGCACCATCTGGATCAACCAGCTCCATTGACTCAACAAGTTTCTTAGACACATCCACCTCAACCAACATACGAGCATAGGAAATTCTCTCCCCCGTTGAGGTAATACCATCCAAAAAAAAGGTCTCCCTATTGCACTTCCAATCCTACTCAAGGATTCAACATCCTAGTAGTCCAATGGAAGATTCATAAGCTTCACCCATAAAGGCATGAATTGGAACTTCTCCTTAGTAAACTGGAACCTCCTATGCCACTCTTTATGAATAAATGGCCTGTTAAAGAAGGATCAATAAGGTTTGGTCAGAACCTAATCTCTATCCTCTTTACAATCAAACTTAAATACTACAAAACCCTGATCATACACCAACACCTTGGGTTCCTTCACGCAAGACCAGTTTCTTTTGACATATCCAAACATTTGGGATAAGGTAGGCATGAAACCAATAACATACCCCAAAATCTCCCATTGCCAATCTTTACAATTTTTATCCACTATATCCTTATGTAAAGAGACTTGAATTTTATCCCCTACGAGCACTGGAGGGACATAACTCAGGGTGGCCCCTTGGGAAGGAATTATGTTGCCTAAAACCATGTCCTTCCAGGATTTCTTATCAACCAACGAACCGTCAGCCTCTTGAACCCTTGTTTCCTCATGACTCCTTTGAATTTTGGGTAAAACAAGACCGTTCATATGCCCTTCATCCTTCTATGAACTCTCGAAAGCCTCCTTTTGAATCTAACTAACAACCCTATTTGTAGGGCCTCGATCGACGTCATCATCTGCATGAAGCCTATATGCATCCCCATCCTGCGAAGAGACCTGATCATAACCTTAGATAGCCCTTGGAATATCCACCAATGAATCAACCATCCCTGCACCAATCCTTGAACTCCCTGATGCCATCTTCTTCTTCTTGGCCGCAACCAAAGCACTCCTCATGCGAGCCATGGAGGAGGAGAAAGGAGAGAGCGTTTAGGGTTTATTGGAGTAATGGTTATAATGTATTGGCCTTATTATGACTTTTGATAAATCAATCATGAGATTATATTGGAATTTGTATTGATGGGAATGAATCTTTGTTTTAATGGCGTGAGGATGTTTTTATGTAAGTTTCAATATTTTAGAAGCATGATAAGATTATATGAGTAAGTTAAAATCATTTTGGTAAATCACATCTTACGATTAATGTTTCACATAGTTAAACTAATTAAGTGGCATGGGTAAAAACTAGTCAACTGGATAAGCTAGATTTTCACTAGACTAGATAAGTGGCATTTCAGCCCGAGGCACTAGGTAACTATTTCTGGTTCACCAGCTGATAGGTTAATCAAATCTTTGTGTTTCCTTATTTACTATATAGTTAACTGGTGAGGGTAATAAGTCCAATAGTTAACTAGTTAATTGGTCATCCTCATACCACTCAACTAGTTTCATGTTATTTCTTATTTTGGTTTTCTATTAATGTCCCAAAAAAGTTAAATGATTTTATAAGACCATTCAAACTGGTTTCATGAGTGATTATTCTATATCTTAGGGTCATAACCTTATGATTTTGACTTAGCCTTTGACCTTTAGTATATGATATTAGCCTTCAACAATTGAATATAAGAAAGAGGAAAGGAATAAAATGGAATATTAGTCTTCAACTAGTTCCATATTCATACTTAGGGTTTGTTTGCCATAGTAAACACCTTCTAACCTAGTAGACCATGTGTAGGGACTGTTGAAGATCCCTAAGAAAAGTACCTTGGAACTAGTGTTACATATGGTGGGTGTTCTAAAACCAAAATTGAGTGTATACCCCGTGACCTAGGAGTCTAAGCATGGTGGATGTTTAATGTCCCTAAGAAATCCCTTAACACTAGTGTATAGTGGTGGTGGGAGTTATAATCTTACATTAATCCCTACCAAGTGTGTGGATGTTGAAGATCCCCAAGAAAGCCCCTTGGTACTAGTGTGTAGTGGTGGTTGTATTTGTAGTCCTATGCTAGTATTTCTTATAGATAATGATATTATTTGTAATTACCTTAATAAGTTGTTCATAGAAATCCATGAATGAGTAGTTATGTGTGCTTTACATACATTGTTATGTCATATATATCAATCATGGCCTCATGTGTTATCATTTATAACCATGTCTAATAATATGTTATTATACATAAATTTTCATGAGTATTAGGCGTGTTTAGATTTTATTTGAAAGCATGCATATTGAAAGAATCCTAAAGGGGTGATTAGTTTTTTTTTTTGAAATGGAAATGATAGCTAAAAAATTTACATGCAATATAGAGAGGTTCAAGAGGAAATTACTCTATTTACATCCACTACCAAAAGATTCTCCCTTTTAGATTTTCAATAGCGATATATTTTTATTGAGGAACACTCTTCTCTTAGTTTATAGGCTTTAAAATCTTAAAGACACTCTAAGAGATTATTTAAAACTTGATGTATTTATTTTCTCTAGACTCTCCACAAGAATCTCTTAAAAATGATATGTAAACACTCATTAATCCCTTTGTAATAAATCTTGTAAGATGGTTGTGATTACAATTGATTTTCACCAAGAATACAATATATTAAAATGTATAACTTTGAATGAGATGTAATCTAGCTAGATGTAATAAAATATATTACAATTTAAGAGAAATTCTAGCTAAGAGAAGTAAGTAATAAACACTTTTCAATAAAAAAACTCTAAATCTGAAAGTTGAAAGAGTTTGAATGATTAATTGAATGATTCAAGAGTAGATAATTAATTGCACAATCATTGTAATTGAAAATTTATTTTTATAAATGTAGAGGTACCTTATTCATAAGTCTCACCCTCATTTTATAGCTATTAGACATAAAAATACCACAAAGCTGTATCGCCCGATGGGAAAAAAATTAGCATTTAATGCTTCACTAGTCGATCAGTTTGGTAAAACTAGTTAATGACTTTATATAGAGATAAATTAGATTGTGTAGAAGAGAAACGCATGGACTGGTTGTTCAAACCAGCCATTAATTTTGTAAAACCAGTTAACGAGTTTAAATATAGACAAATGAGTTTATATAATAGTAAACCCATGAACTGGTTGGTCAAACCAGCTGATCAATTTTCTCAAACTAGTTGATTGGTTTGGGAAAACCATTATATAATTTTAAAAAGAGACAAATGAGTTTATGTAGAACTGAAACCCATGGAATGGTTGGCCTAATTAGTTAATCGATTTCTAAAAAAATCGACCGATTAGGTAAAACTAGTTGATTAGTTTGCTACATCTTACAATCCATATGAGTTAAACTCATTTCATGATCTTTGATTAAAATGAAACAGTCTACTAGTCTTGACACTAGTCAACTGGTTCCAACTAGAACCAACCGATAAGTTTAAAACACTTTGAAAGATTTAGAATTGATATTATCCATGAATTCTTATGAAGTAAAAATAAATTAATAATTTTAAAACTCTTTCTAAAGAGTTTTGATCAAAATGTGAATTTTATCAACTTACTCTTTACAACATGGCTAAGATATTAGGAATTTATTCCTTAAACTTGATTGCTTTTTTAAATTATACATTAGAAAGATATTTTGAGTGAGTGTGTTTAGATCTCTTTATTTATCAATCATAGTATATGTATCCTTAAACAACTACATTAGTTCTTGAGATCTATTTGTTATCATCAAAACAATGGCAATTACATTGTTTACCTATGAGGTCAATAAACCCTTTTTGATGATGAGAAATAAAAAGTGAAAATCGTAAATGTGGAAGGATAATGAATATGAAATAGGCAATTTTTTTAGCATATCCTTTTTCTTTTATCAATTATGAATCTTTTAATACAAACTTCTGGATTCTCTTCCCCTTTTTTCACCAACAAAAGGTGAGAAAAAGGGGAAACCTATAAGCAAAGGAGGCAAAAATCTTGAGATTTTAAGGGATAAACCCCCTAAGTTGGTGCATATAAATAAAGGAATAAAAAGGTACGCATTAGGGAAAGACAAGGAATAATCCCCCTACAGCAGTGCATAAGGAATATTCCTATATTTGATTATTTAAGAGGAAAAATTAGTGGAAAATTAATAGAATATGTAGCCAAAGTGATACTAATGATGTATAACGTAAAAAACATCAAGATTTCATGAAAGATAAGTGTTCAATGAAACATGGGATAGATTACATACAATGAAATGCAAGCCTAAGGAATGTGTTGGCTATACAAAAATAAAATAAATATACATCATCATAGGCTCAAAGAATATTAGAGGTAGGCGGGTAGGGTGGTGTAGCTAGGGTAGTGATAGAAAGTATAGACCGTATGTCCAAGTCCTTACTCTTGGTATCCTCAAATCCAACATTCTCAATCATTGTGTGACCGATCCTAGTAGCTTCAAATAGTGACTCATAAATGAATGGATCAAAGGGAATGGAGATGAAATCACCTTGATTTGGAGATGTAGGAGAAGGACCATGTCCCTCATGGATAACCTCAATGCATGGGTGTCTTTCCAAGTCATCCTGCTGATGCAACACAATTTTGGGTTTAATCTACGAGCATAGTGTGTGTAAATTAGTCTCTAAGATGCTCTATCATCACTCCATTATGGTCACCATCCTAAAAAAACTAAGAATTAATTCATTTACTCTAGCTATTGGCACATGCATAGAAGTAGTATATGCGGGAGGTGCTCAAGAGGTGGCGGGTGTGACATTGGAGGTGGAAGGTGCTACTATTGAAGAGGAGTCTCTGCTAGTGGTGAAAGGAATGTCAGTTGGAGCAATGGGGTCATCCAAAGGCGGTGGAAGATCATCTTCCTCAGTTTATGGAGGTTTCGGTTTAGACGAGGAAGAGATGCAACCACTACGAAGAAGTGAAGTATGGGCCTTTGGTGTAAGCTCATGAGTCTATCCATCAACACTCATCTAACATCACATCCTTTGGAGGGTGATGTCATCTAAAATGTCAATCCTATTTTTTAAGTGAAGTGGGATGGGTATAAAATCTCTAATATTGACTCTAAAGTCATGAAGAATCTGCGTAATTAGTGAGCCATAGCCAAGAGATGCGTCATTATGCCCAAACATGTGGGACATGTGGTGAAAGATATTAACCCTAAACTATATGAGAGTGGAGGATAGAATGTGGTCAATCCCATGCCAATCCTTTAGATTCAAGTCTTCCCCTGAGCTCACCCTTGCCAAAATAATAGAGCATAGCAAGTAGTGACAAACCATTTTGAAGAGTAGAAGGTAATAAGAACTGGCATCCCCACCATATATAAATTGATGATGATGCATATTGGAGAGAAAATCGTTTGGAAGCCTAGTCCGCATCTACTCTATGTATATCATGCTAGTGGTTTTATTGTGCTCAATTCCCAATATTTTAGGTAGCCTAGTCGCATCCACTATTATAGTAATGCCTAAGACATGAGTGGTGATAGTGGATCCCTTATCATGAACTATAAAGTTCACACATAAGAGGTGAACCAAATCATAGTAGAATAGATTATAAAGTGTGAAGAGAGGGAGAAGATGGATATTAGAAAAGGGATATATAAAAGGATATTTGAACTGTTCTATACATAAAATAGTGTTAATGTGCACCCCTGAAAAAACTTTCTTTATATAGAATAATTTGATCTAGCATTATTTGTCATCAATGATGTGAAATAAATAATTGGAGTGAGGGGATACCTTAGTGGTTCTCTATAATTAACTAAGGGAGAGAATGGGTATCCCTATGGACAAGGAAGGAGAAGGAGGAGGAGAATGAGGAGAAGGAGGAGGTGGAGAAGAAGAAGGAAAAGAAGAAGAAAAATAGGGGGAGGAGGAGGAGCAGAAGAAGGAAGAGGAGAAAATTCTTAGGATGGAAAGAAATGTCATGAAGTAAAAGGAAAAGAGAAGGAGAAGGAGAAGGAGAAAGTTCTTAGGATGGAGAGAAATGTGGTGAAGTAGAGGGCTTATCAATCCAAATGGTTCTCTAGTCGATCAACTTGATTAGGTACGAGCTCATTTTGTAGGGACATGAGTAGGGCCCCCTAGAATGGTTCTAGAAGTAGTGGTTTTTCTTTTAGTCATGACAACTTAGGAATTCAATGTAAAAATTCAAAGAAAAATGTGGAACCCTTGAGGTGATAAATTTGCTTAATTGAAGAAAAATGACAAAATAATTCAACAACGGCTAAGAATTTTTTAGTGGAGCACAAATATAACCCTAATTAAGCCTTAGATTTTGTTAATTTTAAACTAACTAGGAAAATGAAAGAGTTAGGGCTCGTGTGATCTTACCCCTAATTTGAACAAGTGAGGATGAAATTAACGTTGACTGTTGTTGAGAATTAACTACGAGTCATCTACTTGATCCTAATATGATTACTTTTGTGTACTTTGATGAGGATTTGATGAAGAGAGAGGAGAACATGTAAAAAGTAGTCTATAGGTTTTGGAAAACTGGGCCTTGGTTTTGGTTAAATAGGTGAGGGCTTATTTATATGCCTAATGGACCAATCAAATAGTTTGAGCATTTTAGTTGATTGTCCATAGTACCAATCAACTAGTTTTTGTAATTCAATTGGTAGGTATCGCTTAGGTTAGAAATCAAATAACAATAATTTACTCCTTAGTTTATACGAATCGATCAACTAATCCTCTGAACCCATGAATTGTTTTATCAATTAAGGTTATATATTTTTTTTATCTTTTTTTTGAATTCATTTAGATTAAGAATCATGCTTTTGAATTTTTCTTATATTTTACGCATTAATCAATAATCATTTAAGCTAGTGTTTTGAGTTAAAACTTGAAATCTTAGGCCAAGTTATTATGATTTTTATTAATTTCATGACTTATCCTCACATTTTTCAAAATGATCATTAGTCTAAGAGAGAGATAATTTATGTAATATAAGTGTCATTCTCAGTTCTTTCCTAATAGTTGTAAATCTATCTTCATTTAATAGCTTAGTGAATATATATCCCCATTGATGTACTATTTCTACAAATTCCACCATTGCATCATCTTTTTTCAGCATGGTCTCGTATGAAGTGATGTTTTATTTCTATATTCTTAGATTTAGAGTGTTGAATAGGGTTCTTGGAGAGGAATATAACACTAGTATTGTCAAACCTAATCGGAAAATATCAGGCCTAAATGCAGTAAGTTAAAGAAGTGATCTTGTCATACCTCCATAGGGCTTTTAATAAAATTGGTGACTTCCTTCATCTATGCCAAGCACTGTAGTAGTGGCCATAGGAGTACTACTTGGAGTACTACAAGGCTTGCTCTTGTTCATTCCAAACTTCTTAAATAGTTCCTTTATCTAATTTTCTTTGTTGAAAAAAATTCCTTCCTTTGATTGATTAATTTGAAGCTTAAGGAAGTAGGTCAACTCACCCATCATGCTCTTTTTGAACTCATTATACATGTAATTTGAAAATTCCTTGTACATAGACTCATTAGTTGCACTAAATATTATGTCATCAACATATATTTGTATAACCAATAAGTCATTTTTAGTTTTGTTTAGAAAAAGAGTTTTATGAATTTTACCTCTTTTAAAATATTTTTTCAAAAGAAATTTACTCAATCTTTATACCAAGCTCTAGAAGCTTACTTCAAACCTTACAGTAGCTTGTTGAGTTCATAAACATAGTTAGATCTGAGCCATTTTCAAAGCAATATGGTTTCTTAATGTGTACCTCTTCTTCAATAAAACCATTAATGAAAGCACTTTTAACATCCATTTCATATAATGTAAAACATATGGATGATGCAAATGGAATAAGCAAATGTATGGTCTTGAGTCTATCTATGGGGGTAAAGGTTTCCTTAATATCAGTTCCTTCCTTATGGTTATATCCTTTGGTAACCAATCGGACTTTTGATCAACTAGTTTACCTTTGTCATCTATATCAAGGTTTGTGGTAGTGGCCATAGGTGTACTACAAGGTTTGCTCTTGTTCATTTCAAACTTCTTGAGAAATTCCTTTGTGAATTTTTCTTGGTTTACAAATCTTCCTTCCCTTGATTAATTTATTTGGATTCCAAAGAAATACCTCAACTCAACCATCATGCTCATTTAAACTCACTATATATTAAGGTAGAAAATTCCTTACCTATTGACACATTAGTAGCATCGAATATTATGTCATCAACATATAATTTTGTAACCATTAAATCCTTTTTGGTTTTCTTTAGAAAAATATTTCTATCAATTTTAACTCTTTTAGAACCTTTTTATAATACAAACATAACCAACCTTTCATACCAGGTTCTAGGATCTTGTTTTAAACCATAAAGAGTGGAAAATACCCATTTATCAATACTAGATTTCCTCAATATAGCTTGTTTCTAAAGACCTATTTAGTCTAAATGATGGGTATATTTGAAGGGAAAGACACTAATTCCCAAAATTGATTTATCTCAAATTGGATTAGCTCATCTTGCATTGCCATGATCTAATTTTCATCATTTAAGGCTTCCAAGTGAGACTTATGTTCCATTGGAGATAGAATTGCTAAATTATTACAAACATTACCTAGTGAGTATCTTGATGCAAATCCCCTGGTTAGATCACTGATTATGAGCTCTTAAGGATGTCTATAGGAATATCTCAATTCTTGAGGAATATCCCTTCTCACTTCAGTCTTTTGTTGATAAATTGCAAGATCTTCATCCTTTCTTCTTTTATGTTTTTCTTGTCACCATTTTCCAATAAACTCTTAACTTGGATGGAGGGACTTACTTCTTCCTCTTGATTACTTTGCACACTTGAGCAAGATTCATTAAAAGTAACAGGCACATAACATAGATCATTTGTTGAAGATATAATAAGCTTTACTATGTAAAGAGTGGCCAATGAAATACCATAATACGCTCTAAAGTCAAACTTAGCCAACTTACTTTGCCCATTATTAAGGATAAAACATTTAAAACCAAATGTGTGAAATTTACCTACATTTGGTTCTTAACTTTATAGAGCTTATAGGGAGTCTTCTTTAAGATGGCCAGGATGAGTTCTCTATTCATCACATAGTTTGCAGTAGCAATGGCTTTGACCAAAATATTTTAGAAGCTTAAAGTCATATAACATGGTTCTCGCAACCTCTTCTAAGGTTTTATTATTTCTTTCTGCCACACCATTTTATTGTGGCATCCATGGTGTATATAATTATAAGTAAATCCATGTTGATCACAAAAACCCATAAAGGAAAAAGTTCCAAACTCCTTTCCATGACCACTCTTTATATTGTGGATCATAATTCCCTTTTCTACTTGAATTTTCTTAGTAAGCACAAGAAAATCATTAATAGCATTATCTTTAGTATCGAGAAATAATTTCCATGTATAAAGTGAGTAATCATCTATAATAACTAGAAAATATCTACAACCACCCATGTTACAGGTCTTAGTAGGCCCAAATAGTTCTACATGCAACAATTCAAGTGGCTGAGATGCGGTCACAATATTTTTAGGTTTAAAAAAAAAACTTATGTTGTTTTCCTTGTTAACATGCATCACATAATCAATCTTTTGCAATGTTCAACTTTGGAAGACCACACACTTAGCCTTTTGTAGTGAGCTTATTTAATAAATCCATGCTACCATGTGTAATTTTTTTATTCCACAACTATACATCATTCTTGATTGCACTTAGGCATGTAGTGTGAAATTTATTGATTTAACATCAAGCATGTACACATTGTTAATGCATAGGAATATAGAAATAATGGATTTCTCTACTTTGTTTGAACTCATGTAATGCTAATTTGAGAAATTAACTAAAAAAACTTGATCACATGGTTTACTAATACTAATAAAGTTGTACATAAGGCTAACAACAAAATACACATCGTTTATAAAGGATTAGATTTACAAATATTGATGCTACCAACACCGATGATCTTTTCTTTTGAGTTGTCTCTAACAGTCATGCTTCCACCATCATATGGAGTTAACTTGGTGAACATGGTTTGATCACCCATCATTTGTCTTGATTATCTAATATCTATGAACCATTTTTGGCTTCTTATTTTAAATTTGAAGCATATCTACTAGCATAGTTGTCCAAGTTTAGGTACCTTTTTATTGGGTACTTATTAGGTTAGTGTTCAATTCATACAGGAGGGTCCCCTTAGATACCCACACTTACTTGAATTTTAGATCTAATTTTTCATTTTTATGTAAAACTACATGATAGAGCAACATGGACATATTTTCCATACATATTACACAAAATTATTTTCTTATGAGTATAAGTAAATTTTACATCTTTAGTACAACTACATGTTGTAGATGAGTGCCCGCTTTTCCATAAACATTACAATTATGTGATGAGATTTGGAGCCTTTTATGAATAAATTAATTAGGTTTTGGTGTTTGATTACCTTATTATTTCCCTTATTTCTTGCCATTCTTTTAGCTATTTTATTTCTAAACTCATATCAAATATAGATGACATGCATATACTTTCCATATTTGTGGCATTTAATCTTATCATCATTATTCACTTCTCTAGGCTTGCTTATGCTGCTTGAGGATGGCCTTCTTGATATTCCATTTCTCCCTCCTCTTTATTGGAGGAATATTTTGAATTGAGTGGTTATAAAGGCCAATTTTTAATTGTCCATAGGAGATTCCTCTTTACCTCCATCGCCTTATTTTTCTACTACGTCTTCAATCACTTCCTGCTATCTAAATAAAGTGGAAGCTTTTAGAGCTATAAGATTCTTTTTTATTTCATATGATCTATCTTTTAGCTTTGATTGATGGACCATGAGATTTTTCAAGAGATCTTTAATGGTCATTTTAGTTAAGTCTTTGGCTTCTTTACTCCATTCTTTTCTAAGAACTTGCAAGATCTTTCTTACTTTTTTCTCTTTAATGATTTCTTTCCCCAAGGATTTATGCTTTTTAACAAGGGAAGTAAAGTGATTGCATAGGTTTTTTATGCTTTCACCTTGCCTCATACAAAAGAGTCCATGCTCCCTAGTGTGAAGAGTGATTCTTTGATCCTTTACTTGCTTTATCTCATCATGAGTAAGGACAAACTTATCCCATATTTCTTTTACAGTAGAGCATGATTGAATGTGGTAGTAAACCTTTTCACCAAGCCCACATTGAAGAATCATGATGAATTTGTCATTATTAGTAAACTTTCACTTTTATACATTTGTGAGCTCATCCTTTATCTTTTTAACTAGTTCACTATTGACCTCTTTAGTGATTTTGATTATCTCTTTAAAGAAAATTAATAACATGTCATAGTCTTATGACTTTATGAAGAAAATCAATTTATTTTTCTAGTAATAGAATTTCTCACCATTGAACAATGGTGGTTTTGTGGTGTAGAAACCTTCATTTATACCAATAAAATCCACTTTGCTCATATAATTGTTTTCACCATAGATGTTTTAATCCTTTGTGAGTTACCTGAGTCTTGATACCAATTAAAATAATCCTAGAGGGGGTGAATAAGGTTTTTAGAATGGAAATGATAGATGAAAAAAAAACTCACACAATCTAGAGTGGTTTAAGAGAAAATTACTATTTACTTCTACTACCTAAAGGTTCCCCTTTTTGAATTTTTAATAGCAATGTGTTTTTATTGACAATCACTCTTTTATTAGTTTATGAGCTTTACAATATTAATGACCCTCTAAGAGATGATCTACATCTTAACATATTTAACTTCTGTAGACTCTCAATAAGAATCTATTAAGAAATATTGAAGTTGATTATGGCTTGTGTGACCACTATGTCTTACTCTATCACCTTTAATGGGGTCCTTTCTACTCCTTTTCCTGGGAGAAGAGGTTTAAGGCAAGGAGATCCTCTATCTCCTTATTTATTTGTGCTGGTGATGGATTATTTTAGTAGATGTTTGAAGAAGCTATGGGTAGATCCCAGGTTTAATGCTCATCCTAGATGTAAAGGCCTGAAGCTCATCAGCCTCAATTTTGCTGATGATTTATTGTTATTCTGTAAGGGTAATCAGCAGAGTGTGATGTGTCTTCAAGAGGTGTTGGCTCATTTCTCTGCACTTTTAGGGCTATCTGTTAACCCTCTTAAGTGTAGTGTGTTTTTTAGGGGTGTTGATACTCATACCCAAGCAACCATTATGGACTTTCTCAGGTTTCCTATAGGTGTTTTTCCTATCACTTACCTGGGCCTGCCTTTGACCTCAACTCGTTTGTCTGCAAACCATCTACAACCATTGCTGGATAAGATTACAGCTAGATTGAGACATTGGAGCAACTTATTTCTGTCTTATGCTAGTAAGCTATAACTCACTAAATCTATCCTATTCAGTATCCAACTCCCCTTCAGTCAAATTATTTTTCTCCCTAGGAAAGTGTTGAATTGTTTTATTAGCATGGGTAGGAATTTCCTATGGTCTGAAAAGTTGCATGTAAGGAAGGCTACCCTTGTTTCTTGGGATAAGCTTTGCTCACCAATCAATGAAGGTGGACTTGGTTTACTCAACCTGGAGCTTTGGAATTGTTGTGCTTTGGGGAAGCTTCTATGGAATATTGAAGCAATAAAGGATACATTATGGTTCAACTGGATGCATTCAATATACCTTAAGAAGGGATCTGTGTGGGACTTTACTCCATCTTATACTTCCTAGATTTTTCTCATGATTTTGCAAACAAGATCTCTTTTACAAGAATATATACAGAGTTGTGAGACAAGGAATGATACTAAGTATAGCATTCAAGAAGCTTATCATTCCATTCGAGCTAAAAACAACAACCAATCATGGGCAAAGCTGGTATGGAGACCTTTATCAACCCCAAGATTAAGATTTACACACTACCCCGAAAATGGTTTTTAATAACGATTATTTTATAGTTTTAATAACGGTTTAACCGTTTCTAAACAGGTTGTTATTAAATCTTTAATAACAGTTCATATCCGTTATAAAAAAATATAAAAAAAACCCGCCAATATGAGCATAAATTGTATATTTAATAACAATTTTTAAGAAAAAACTGTTGTTAAAAAAGGTTATAATAATGGCTACTACAAAAACCATTATTAAAACATCATCCAATAAGGGTTTCAATCATTGATTACGCATTTGTTAAACCCTAATACGTATTAAATGAGCATAAATTGATATTAAATGCACATTTTTAATAACGGTTCGTGTGAAAACCATTATTAAAAATTAGGTTTTAATAACAGTTTGCATCATAACCGTTATTAAAACCTAAGTTTTAATTACGGTTTTTGAAGAATCGTTATTAAAACCTAGGTTTTGATAATGGTTTTCATAAGAACCGTTATTAAAACTCTATCATCTAATTAGGGTTTTGGTTATTGATTATGCTTTTGTTAAACCCTAATACGTATTAACTGAGTATAAATTTGAGATGAAATACATCATTTTAATAATTGTTCTTAATAAGAATCGTTATTAAAATTATAGTTTTTTTTACTGTTTTTGATGTTTTGTTCCTGCCCACATACACAGGTGTATGTTCAAATAATTACCAAATTTGCATTGTAAAACAAAATCAATTCATAACAAATTTTCAATCACACCATAATTTCAATCAATCTCTAATCAATATGCATGTCTTAATACACCGGACATATATACTCAAGAATCAAAATTAGTAGGCATACCACAACTTAGTAGGTCTACACCCCAAAGTAAAATGTTCATAAATCTCGCCTAGAAGACTGAAAAACATAGACAAAATACAAACCTGAACATGTATGTAGAATATATAGATCTCTACCTATTACCAAATGAATGAGTGCACTTGCTTAGCCCATTGGTCTCTAACTTCATCAATTTCATCAACATTGTATTGCTGGCCTCGTGCATAGTCATTGGTGAAAAACTACAATACCCAAGTTTTGATTAATATAAAGTTAGCACTTATGTCAAGTACCAAAAATATATGTCATGATTCATTAATGGAAAAAATATTGAAAAGAAAATGTACATGGCTTGGATCTATGTTGACCGATCTGTTCTGGACTATCAAATCCATTGTTCTACATACATAGTATCCACAATCACTGTTGTTTTTTTGTTGTGGGCACTGTCAAATGAATTAAATTTGCTCTCTAACTGTTAGATATTAATTTGAGTTAAAATAAAATACAAAATAGTTGTCTTCCTACTTATTATGACAAGCTCGTATTGAACATTCTTTGGGTCTGGGACACCATTCCCACCTCTCCTTTGATACACCATCCGTAGTGCCCTAATAAATAGAGTTGGATACATAATATTGTAAGTATATATACCTCAAATAATGAAATCTAGTAGAATATATGTATAAATAAGCTAATGAAGTAAGAAGTGAAAAGTATAATAACATGTCGATAAATTCCTTCCCACCACGATGAGCGACTTCAAAAGGCACGTCCTAGGGTTGAAGGGAATCAAACACATAGACTTTATTAAGATCAAGTCGGACGACGTACAAAACCTAATGTTCATTTGCGAGGTGAGGAATGAGATAGAGCTTGTTGTGTCCCTCAATCAAAATGCGATTTGCTAAATAGTTTATGTGCCTACCCTCTCTTATTGTATTACTGTCAGCTATATAGTATGGGCACACAAACACAATAGAGGACATCATTCCCTCCATCGCAGCGCGATTAGGTACCAACCTATGGAAAAAAAAAACAATGCATATTCGTTAATAACTAATAACTCATATAAGAGGTCATAAAAATTCCAATTGTATAAGTTAAGAGTACTAAAATCTCAAAATGAAATAATACTTACGTGATGTAGATGGCGACACTTATGGTTGATATCCATTCCTGATTACAAATGTCGCTTATGTCAACTGTCGATACCATGTAAGGAGCATCGTCCCTCCCAACATACTCAGAATGACAATCAATGAAAATATAATTGTCCCTGAGGTAGTTTTGGGCATAAAAAATGCAATAAAGCTATTGCTGGTGGAGGTTGGCTTTTCTGATCTGAAGAAGGAATCTTTTGTGGGGCAACTAATTTTTCAGATTTAGTTCTCTTTCCTTTAGCAGCTCCCTCTTTTATGTTGCTCGTTCTACTAGTACCTCTCTTGGTTTTACTAGTAGGAGCAGTTTTCTTTTTTTATTCCTTAATTGATAATATTAAACAAAATATGTATTGAGCATATACATATATATATGAAAAAGGTATGAATAGTGTAACCACTAAACAAGGTCTAATGATGATGTCGGATGTCAATACCTCTTCAGTAGTGAGATGTATTTGATCCGCAGGCCAAGCCACAAAGCTTCCATGAGCTTCTAGTACTGTGGTTGCCTCATCACCCTCTTTATAATAAGGCAAGTGCACACTACCAATGATTGGAGTGTCAATACTCATCGGCCTTGTATTTAGGGCTAAATTGTACCCGTGGATTGTTTGCGTTTGGGTACTGTGACTGATGTGGACCCTTCCTTTTGCCAAAAGTGTTGAAAGGTCATTCGCTAATAAGTCACATTTATGCAAACCCTAAACAAAAATATTACACATTATTAATTATTTATTACACCGAATACATTTAATAACAATTCATAGTTTGTAATGCTTACCTTGGGAAGAGTAGAAAGATGTGTATTAGCTTTACAACTATCTCTGACGCTATTTACATTAGGTATGTGAAGCTAATCATGGTCTACCAAATCAGATGGCTTATACCCTTGAGATTTAATAAAAGATAACTCTTGCTCCATTGTTGCCATCCGTTCAAAATGGATACCAACTCCTCTTCAAGGTCCCCATAGCCTTTGCGAGCCATATTATGCCGGTATTTATTTTGCTTCGCTATCTCTTTATTTTAGGTACTTTTTTCCTATGTGACATGGTTATTTAAATATTAATCATAATACTCGGATCGATACAAAAATTTTAATTGTTATCTAACAAGTACCTTAAAATCCCTCGTAAGACGATATGCAATAAATTAGTTCCAACTTTCTTGATCGATGAAACCGTATTGTTTGGATGGGCTCTACTGTAGAGAACCATCCCTCTTTCTATACATTTTCCTATGAGCTAAATATGACCTAAATGTTCTTAGACGCTCCCCACAATGTCTAAGAAGCCATTTCTTCCTACTCTCTGAGACATTGAACACTCTTTGCAAAATAAGACATGTACATGTATACCGATGTTAATTTAATAAAATTAATAACATTTGACATACAAAAATGATTACATAAAATAGCATATGTACCGTGATTTCCTTCCAAATATGCTCCCTATGACCCTTTGGAACCTGCTTCCAATTATTATAGGAGATAGAAACACTATTACGAGTCACAAGTGAAATGTAAGTCAAGAACATGTCTGCGTAAGGGCCAATGGCAAGATTGTAAAATTCCATCCAAACTCAACTAATTCCCCTCTATTCCTCATGTCTGTGATGATTCTCATAATCATAGGTCCTCTTTTCCCTTCTTCATCAATGTTGTCCCTATCAATGTTTTTGCTGGCTATTTCTCTACAAAAAATAAATAAATAAATAATGTTAGAATGTTATTTATTGAGTATAATGTACCATTATATTTTCGATACGAATCATGCTTAGAAAGAATTAATCTTAAATGTATCATGCTATTCTATATATATATATATATATATATATATATATAGGAATCATGCTAACATGTTTCTAAAAGGATATTAATACTAACCCTAACCCTAATTAACCATAATAAATGATAAACCCTAACTCTAACCCTAGATAATTAACCGTACATTATTATAATAAAACCTAGATAACTGTAATTAAACCATAATATATAAATCATATTATTGTTATTATTATTATTATTATTATTATTATTATTATTATTATTATTATCGTACGCAATTGTTTCTCTCTATTTAATTATTCACTTTTATATATTCCTTATTTTCTATATCTATTTAATCCTCATCAAATAGCAATCATTAACATATCCATCTCTAATTAAAATTTTCATTTTATGATGTGCATATGTAAAATATTTTTTTATTTCATTATATGACATTCCCTATATCTTATTGCTAGGGTCCTATACTTATTAATGAAAATGTATATATATATATATATAGTATTTATATATTATATATAGTTTTTTATGAGTGAAAATGTATATAACTCTACACTCACATTCATATTATATATATATGTTAAGGTCTCGGCCAACACATGCATTTGTTAATATATAACAAGAACGCAACAAATTCAACAACGAACATCAACATTTTCAACCAACACATTCAACAACACATTTTCAAACGACAAACCGTAATTTTTCAATAACAAACAAACGTAGCCCTATAGCAACATGCATGAATTTATATATATACATATATATATATAAGTAGATAAAAAGTTACGCGAGGAAGAACAAACACATACATAAAGTGAGCTAGCTACAAACATAACAACGAGCAAGTTGAGAGAGGCAAGGGCCTACAAACACGATGGAGGATGAAGGTACAAGTGCTGGCTAGCTAGCTTTGGAACATTGACAACACATACAAGCAAACAACCAAGTAAGATGGTGGAGATGCAATAAGATAATCATAGATGTGCTGACAGGTGGTGGTGGAGAGTTGGCGGAGCTAGGGTTTCCCTTACTTGAGAGGTGTCGGAGTGGTGGTGCACGGTTTGGTGGTGTGAGAGTTTGCAAGGAGAAGGAGAGTAAGAGAATGAATGTGCAGAGAGTCTGAAATTTTTAGCACAAAATAGAACTAAGCGAAATAAAAGTTTGTTTTGGAGTTTTAATAACAGTTCTTGAGAGAACCATTATTAAAAGAGGTTTTAATAACAATTTAAAACATTTATACTTTTGACAACGGTTCTTGTATGAACCGTTATTAAAACCTCTTTTAATAACGATTTTACATGAACCATTTTTAAAACATTCGTGAAAATTTTAACTTTGCCCTTTTAATAATGGTTTTGAACTATAACCATTAGCAAAATTGCCTCGCGCATTAATTTTTACGCGTTTGACAATAGTTTTCAAACTACCGTTATTAATGTCCTGTTATTATTTTTCATTTTCGTAGTAGTGAGAACATGGCTTTCATGGAAGAACAGATTTTTAACTAAAGCCAGGTTGAGGGATCTAGGTATTGAGGTGGAACAAAGTTGTGTTTTCTGTCAGTAGTAGATGGAGACTAGAGAGCACTTGTTTCTGTTTTGTCCTAATACCTCCATTATTTGGAAACATATCAGGAAGGTTGGTGGTAGAAGTGACCTGATTCTTGGTTGGGAACATGAAGTAAAGCCCTTAACTACAAGATCTTGAAAGGCATCAAAGAAAAAACACATTTTAGGAGCTTTGTTTGTTTATTACCTTGCTACTATTTGGCATGAAAGGAACCTTAGGTTGTTTTAGAATAGGGCTAGACAGAATTATATGCTATTAAGAATCATAATTATAAATGTCTCCAGGAGGATAGTGCACCATAGTTTTCATGCTAAGTATGCTAGATGGTTATCACTTCTTAATTGTATTAAATGTTCTGCTACTTTGTAATTTCTATTTTGAAAGTAATAAAATTTCTTACTTATCAAAAAACAAATGGAGGTGCTACTACCATGATTAGTACAAGATTACACTTGGCCAATATCTTACTAACCACAAAAGGCTAGAGGAACTAAAATTATTAACATGTATAATTAATGAAAACCATAGTAGTTCTATATTTCATAAATAAAACTAGCGTACACAAATGTTAGAGTTAATATAGAATGGAAATTAACTACAAACAATGCCGATTACAGGGGAAATAAAAATGATAGGAAAATAGATAATGATAAGTCTAGAGAGAAACCTCTCGAACCCCACACCAGGTACAATAGATCAACACTCAATCCTGCCCAACGCATACTAAGTATCAAAATCATTATAGGCATCATCCCTTACCTACACAGACTAAGGAGGGGTCACTTCTCATAGGAATGAGCACCACCCATAAAAGGATTAATCATTATGCTACGTACTAAGTATGGTAACCATATGGCTAAGAAAGAGCATAACATGAAAAAGGTAAATAATTCATATAGTAAGTCATTTCGATTAATCACCATTATTAAAATTTGGGCCATGAACACCATCTCTAC
This sequence comes from Tamarix chinensis, assembly GCA_030549775.1. Lineage (NCBI taxonomy): Eukaryota > Viridiplantae > Streptophyta > Magnoliopsida > Caryophyllales > Tamaricaceae > Tamarix > Tamarix chinensis. Next base: position 53,690,079 of record CM060177.1, on the reverse strand, counting down.
ACATCTCTTTAATTATATCCATGCGAGTACAAAAACCCCACTATTGTAGCCAATGGATCAGAATACACCCAGGGTAGGTTGATTATGGCCACTATTATTTACAGGTAGATCAGAATCAAAGACATAATGTTTTTAGCCACTATTTTTGCTACTGGATCGGTCTAGCCCCAAATCACATGGTATTCTACTATAAGTAATTAGTTATTTTTCCATGATTTGTTATCATCCAAGTTTTGATTTTTTTATCTTGAGATCCTCCACCATTATACTCAGTGGATCATAACACACTCCAAGGAAAAACACATATGGCCCTATTATTCGTCGGTGGATCGACCTCTAAGGCAAAATGCATCGAGCCACTATTCTCACCGGTGGATTGGTCTAGGTCCAACTCAATAGTCTTCCACATTAAATGGTTAGTATTTTATTAATGTATTATTCAATAAGTAATTCGCTACAAGATATGCATGCCCCTAGTGGACTTCCATTTCTGACTCTTCCACCCCAAACTTCCTGAATAACCACATCCTATAAATTGGGATCTCTGCACTCCCTAAGACTCTAAGACTTCTTTCTCACCTCCCCCCTGCTCACCAAGAATCCAAAAGTCCCCATATATGTGGGTCAAGGCCCACTCTCCCATTCTCCAACTATGTTCACCATCACCTATTATAGTTTTCCTTTGGAAATCCTAATCTGGCTTATGAGGCCCTAACCCCTCTTTTTCATATATGTCCCATACTACCCTTTGATTCCAAATCCATCACTCTACTCAACTAACTCAAAGAATCATAACCATACTCTCCATATTCCATGTGTGATAAAGAAAGCTTAGTTAGCCACCTAAAACCCTAATACTCCTCTTATATTTTTCACCATCCCTTCACACACACACATACTCCACCCTCCCTTCCACTTGAATCACACCCTTTATAAGATACCCTCCTAATCTCAATCCTAATTCTAACCAACCCTCTATAATCTCTCTCAAATCACACTATATTTAGGGTTCCCCCCAAACCCTAGTTAGGCTTCCATGAACACTTCCCAACAACCCCAGTACTATCTCTTCCTCAAAGACTTCAATCACCCAAACTACTCTTTCCTCCCCATGTTTAAACCTTAAACTAAATTTTTCCACATAATCTTTTCCCCCATGTAAAGACTAATCACCCCATGCAAGACTTACACTTCCCATATAAAATTTTATTTTCATTTTTCATTTTTTTATATTCTTCCATTATTTTATCTCCCATATGTCACAATATACTTAGGCTTTTTCCCCACATTTTAATACTCACTCCACCCTCATTATATCTTTTAAATCCCTAAAACCTCATAAAACCACGTAAGGACTCCTAGCATGCATGTCAACCCAAAACAACCATACATAAGAGCATGTCATATCACCCATATTACATATATCATAAATCATACACAACATACTAAGCTGCACAACACACATAGTTAGTCCGTGTTCAAATATAAACACATAACACACATTATTACACCCATAAGCACATTAATCATAGCAAACCTAAGCCTTAACCATATCCTTACCTAATAAGATACCAGGCTTGGTGCACAAATCCTATACCTCCTTACGGGAAGGCTTTGATCACAACCTATAAGAAATAGAACATTAATTATTAAACCTTCTTCCTACTTCTTTTTCCTTTTTATTTTTTTCCTAACTAAATATTAGTAATAAGATTAATAATAATAATAATAATAATAATTTTAATAATAGAAAAATATTTAAAATAAAATATACTAAATCAACACAATGGTTAAATGCATAACTAGAGAGGGAATAGTAGCCTAGGGTGGTAGCGGTGGTGGCGCACGGTAATGGCACAAGGTTATGGTTGTGGTGGTGATAGAAAAGGAGGAATTTAAGGATTAGAAAAGGGGAGGGAAGTTATATTTTTTTGGGTAGTAAGGCATCTAGGTCAGAGGGGGGTCGTCGTGGTGGGGGTGGTTTCTCACGATAGTGGTGGTGGTGCCCAAGAAAGAAGGAGAGAAAAGGAGGAGGAAGGAGGGAAGAGAAAGGAGAATTGGTGGTGTAGGAAGGTAGGTGGAGGATTTTTAGGCAGGAAGGGGGTAGAGGAGGTGGTAGTTGTTGTGGTGGTGGAGGTGCAAGGCCATGCTAGTTTTGAAGATGGGTGAAAAAAAGGAAGCTCACTTTGCATAAGTTGGGAGAGAACAGGAAAGAGAGTTAGGGGTAGGGGAGTTCTTGTTCAGTGAAGGGTGGTGCAGGGAAGAGGAAGGGTAGGTGTGGCGATGGTGGAGTAGTGTAGCAATGGCAGTGGTAACGACTATAGAGAAGGTTGGAGGGGGATAGGGAATTTTCTTGAGTGGTAGAAAATTGATGAATTAGAGGAGCAGGGGGTATGAATAGGGGAGAATGTTGGAGGATGTGAGAAATGGATAAATGAAGATAAGGGGAGGGTTCATTGGCTGCCAGCCAGTATGCAGACTGGCGTAGCTTCCACAGCTAGGGGATAGGGCAGGGTCACAAGGGGTTAGGTGGGGTGGTGGGGTTGTAGAAGGATGGAGACCAATGCGGGGCAGTGCTGGCTTTACACTTTATACATCAAGATGAGGGGAAGGTGAGGGGAGAGAGAGATTTATATATGCAAAGCATCCATGCTAGATATATTTATTCACAAAAGGTTGAAGACAGGGGTACAAAGGGAAGAAGGGGAAAAGGAAATGGATAAAAAGGGAAAAAATGGGGCGTGGATGGAAATGGGCCCCACGAGGAAAAAGAGAGAAGGGAAGTGGGCTAAAAGAGAGAAAGGAAAGGAGAGGAGGGGGAGGAGGAGTTGGCCTACGCTAGCGGCGCCTAGTCTGATGACGGAGGGGATAAAAAAAAAAAAAGAAGAAAAAGGAAGAAAGGAAAATGAAAAGGAAGAAAAAGGATAAAGGAAAAAAAAAGGTGAGATGGTTAGGGTGTTTTAGGAATAATAAAATTAGTAATAAAAAATAATTATTTTTTATTAATTTACAAATTATTATTATTATAATTTACTTAAAATTTATATTAGTTTGGTAATTTATTCTAGCCTCCACAAATTTGATCCTTACATTTTTCCCTCCTTTCTAGCTTTAATTATTTTTGTTATAATATCATTATTTTATAAAAAATGGTATATTTAATTAAATCTTACCTTATAATCCTTATTTTATTTTTAATTCCTAAAATAGGATTATTGGGTATTACATGAGTTTCACTAGGATTTGAAGTGGATCTATTGTGTCCGCATATCAGTCAAGATGTTGTAGAATTTATAGCCTGATGCTTGACGTGTTAGAAGGTCAAGATTAAGCACAAGAGTCTAGCAAGGTTACTTCATCCTTTGGAGGTGCTTGAGTAGAATGGCGATAGCGTTTTGATGGATTTCATGGTTGGACTATTGAAGACCCGTAGTGGATTGAATTTGATATGTGTGGTAATTGACTTGTTGACTACGTGTATAGTATTTATACCAATGAAGTTGACCTAGAGTATGGAGTAGATGGATAGTCTTATAGGAAGCATATAGTGTCGTACCATGGAATACCCATAAGCATTGTGTTTGACCTAGATTCCAAATTCTTATCATAATTCTAGCAAAACTTGTAAGCATATTTTGGGACATACTAAAGATGAGTACTACTTTCCACACCATTTTAGATGTTTAGATTGAGTGTATTTTTTAGACTTTAGAAGATATGATTCAAGCAGATGTCATTGAGTTTCAAGGTATTTAGGAGGATCATTTGAACTTAGTAGATTTCTTTAACAACAACAATCATCATACAAGCATAAGGATGACATCTTTCAAGGCACTCTATGGATAAAGGTTTCATAGTCCCCTATGTTGGAGCTACTCAAGCAACACAGTTGTGTTGGGACCAGAGATGATAGTGGACACTACCAGGTAGATCTGGCTAATTTGAGATCGGATGAAGTCACCTAGGATAAATAGAAGAGTTCTACAGATCTACGAAGGAGGGAAGATGAATTTTAGGTGGGTGATCAAGTTCTTCTTAAGGTTTTACCTACCAAGGGAGTGAAGCTCTTTGGTAGAAAGGGTAAACTTATCCCAATGTATATTGCTCGTAAGAGATTTTAGATTAGGTTAGAGAGGTTACTTATCATCTCACCTTAGCTATTGAGCTTTTACAAATGCATAACCTTTTCCACATCTCTTAGTTGAGGAGCCATATGGTAGATCCATCACCCATCATTCAGTCGAAGTCGATTGTGCTTAATGAAGCATTGTCTAATGAGGAGCAATTGCTGAGGATTCTTAACACTAAGACTCAAGAGATGCATTAAAAGGTCATTCCACTAGTAAAGGTGTTACGGTCCCATCATGGAGCAAAGGTGGCCACTGTGCAATCTAAGGAGGAGATCAAGAGGATGTATCCAAATTTTTTTGTTTAGGTCCATTGCATCAGTAATGTCATCTCTTTTAAGGGGTATTACCAATTCTTATGTACTAACCTTTTTTCTATTCCTTGTGGTTGATGGCTTAGGTTTTTCTTATGTTTTTAGCTTACAATAATATTTTTTTTATGAACTTTGGGGATGAAGTCTCTATTAAAGAGGTAGTGTTGTAATACCCCAATCTAAAATCTTTCAAAATGTGTATAAAATTATGTTTATACAAAATAAATTAGTTGTGATTTCAAAAAGGGTTTGAAATTATAATAAAAATTTTAATTTCACACATACTAATTGACTAGCTTGCATAATCAATCGACTAGTATGCTCGAAGATTGATAATTTTAATATTGATGAACCAATCGATTGGTTTGCTTAAACTGATAGACTAGTTATCCTACAACTTTATATCCTTTTCTAATTTTTGATTGGAATATATTTCTAATATGTATAAAAACTTCTAATTTGAATCTATTTGTCTAGTGAGAATATTTTGGTATTTTGGGATTATTTTTATATTATTTAGATCATTCTATGATTTTATTTAGTTAAATTTTCCTAAAAACCACTTTTTGAGGTATATCTCACCTTTTCCCTTATTCCTCACTTTCCTTTCTCTCTTATGGAAATTAGGGTACATGTTTGACTTCTTGTCCATCCTTCCTAACTCACCAACCTTCTATGTTTTTTCCCTCTCTAACTACACTCAACCTCACTCACCTCATCAAGTGTTTCTCTTACACACGGTTACCCTCACTCAATCATACCAGTCTTATCTGTCTCTCTAATAGATGTCAACTAGGTCTCCCTATTAAATACTCAATTCTTGATTCATTTCAATTTTCACCACCTGCACTTGCTCATTGTCCCCTTTTTCATTGTGGAAAATTTCATAAGTGTTGGAAATTCCTTCATTTTTCTCCATTTTCTTTTTTATTGGGAAACATATGCTTTCCTCTTTCTTTCTTCCCATCTATAGTCAAATTATTATCCCTTATTTCTTCATCTAATTTTAGCCTTATTTTCCCTCTTTTGTCTTAAGCTTGAGAAAAGCTGAAGAATTTAGCTTCATTTCCCTTGGAATTCTATTTTTTTAGAAAAACTTGAGTTGTGTTTTGTTCTTCTTTCTTTTTTTTGATTTATGGTTAATAGGGATTCAGTGTGTGGGTTGCCCAATGGTTTATATTTTTCACTCAATACCTATTTTATTCTCTACCAGGTTGCATTTGGTTGGGGGTATGTGCATATCTTTGAGGTAAAAGATTATACTATGGTAGGCTTGCATGGTATCAATGTTTAGTTCAAATGGGTAAGGTATCCTTATACAAGCCTCCTAGAAATTTTTATTTTCCATTGCTTAGGTGGGTGTTGTATCGAGACTTTTTATCCCTTATGACAGAGGCATTCGAGTTGTGGTGTGAGAGGTATCCTAGCATAAAACCCATTGATGTACTTTAACCACATGTGGTGGGTGTAGTATCCTTGGAGAAAAGCCCCTTCAATGTATTCCGACCTCATTTGGTGGGTTTGGTATCCTATTATGTTTATTTGCTGCCATGCCTTTTCTTCATGCTAGAGAACTAGGTATGGTCAAACGAACTATCTTAACAACTAGAAATTATGTGATAATTAAAGGAAGAATTATAATATGGTTTACATTGTGTGGATTGTGATGCAATTATTGTATCACTATTCTTCTATGATTTCCATGAAAGCATACCTTGTTGTATTACTAACATGAGCCTAAGTGTTAATTTTATATTTGTATGCTTATCACCATGCTATAATGTGACGTTAATGTGTTGCATGAGTCTTATAATATTTTTGGCAGTTTATGTTATCGGTACTTCATTATACTAATACTACACTTGTGTTGTCACTGTCATGATCCAACTTCTGGTTCAGGGAGTATAGGAAGATAAGTAAGGGTATGATTCTTAGTTAGAATATGTTATGAGTGATGATGGGAGATAGTACTTGGCCATTTCTTGGGGTTGAAGATTTATATTTATGCTTGAGAGTTTGGGTAACTTACTAGAGTTGTTTTACCCACTACATTGGGATATTTTTGTTCTTCCTATTATTTAAAATCTTATCTTTTTTTCCTCTATTTTGATTTTGTAAATACTTATACTCTTCCTATCTATATTATTGTTCTCAAATTTGTTATCATATTTCAGTTATATTAATATTATGAGCATGCATCTTCTTTTTTTGTTGTTCTCTTTTAACTTGCATCAAGCATGGGTTAGGTGATGATCATAGCTCTATCATGGTTAATATTGGTGGTAAAATTCCCCATTTTTGCTTCTCAAATGCTTCCACATTACCATGAGAATGAAATTTTCTGGTTCATTAATTGGGTTTGTTACAAACTACACCAACACTCTAATCTACACCACTAATTCGTCCCTTTCTCCCTAACCTTCTCTTAGAAAACCAACCTACACTAACACCCCTAAACTTCAACCTCTCAATTGATTCAACACCTTGTACACCTCACCCTCCCCTTTTATAAATACGTCCTCACACCTTTGATTCCGTTGCAAACCACATGCACAAACTCTTTTATTTCTTCCTCTTTTTCCTATTCCATCATCGATAAGCAAGAACATCGAAGCCTTCTTCCTTTCTTCCTTCTCTTCCATTATTCTTACCTCAACATTTCAACAAGAACCTTAGCATTGAGCCTCATCACCATTGTTCCCCCATTACATACATCAATCACCACAATTTACCCCTATCAGATTTGGTAGCAACCTTCGTAACTCACCCTCTAGCATAACCCCTCCACACTATAGCCTTCATCTTTGATATGGCCCAAACCACCATAGCACCCTTAGCTATAGAGTCCATCACCACATCCTCCCCTTTCTTTGACACCTATTTCCTTTCCCCCTTTTGTAGAAATGGCATCAAGTGTTGTTGCTTCCCTCATTGCTAAACAAATTCCCACAAAAGCACATAGCTGGGTTTATTTAAGTTCTTTTTCCTCTTTCCACACTCATTTGCCTTATCTTTACTTGATTTTTTCCATGAGCTCTAATTTTTTGTAATTTTATTAATTCTTAGGTGTTATTCTCGTAGTCTCGGATAAGGTATCTTAGATTATATATGCATAGAAAATAAATACACTTTGGTAAGGATGTATGTCGTAACTAGGTTTTTATGAGTACAATATGTATTTTTAAATGATTTATCTTGTTTGATACTATTATGATGATATTTTTATGTTTATAATGTTATGTTCTGATGATGTGGTATTGAATATATAGAAAGTGAGAATATGTGAAGAGCATGACCTTGAATGTTATTGTTGCGATGAAACTAGCTTTGTAACCCTAATTCTTATCATGTGACATTTGGTATTATAATATGGGTTTTCAAGATATGGAATTATTTTAAGTGATGTTGTTAATTAGTATCAAGATGATATATTGGAAGTTGAGAACCATTGATATCACGACTCATAGGTTTTAGTCAAAATGGACTTTTTGGCTAGTGGATGAGTATTTTGGTTAATATGGGTTAAAATAAAATCTTTAGTGTTTAAATGTGTGAAATAGTTATAAATGTATCAAATACCTTTTCTAGAATATTTGGAGTGATAATGAATGAATTAAGGTCAATAAATAAGGAAAATGACTACAATGGGAATATTAATTCTTCAAGGGTGAGCTCATTATCACATGTTTGAAATGTTTGAGTTATACCTTCATTTTAGGATATATTATTACTATTGGAAATTTAAGAATATGTGTATAATTTGGTGATCATATGAGTCATATGGAAAAAATTATGCTTAATTTTTGAAATTAGAATTTTGTGGGAAATTATGAGTAGTAACCTTAAGGATAGACTATTATCGCATGTATAAGATGTTGGAGTTAGATATTTATTTTTGGTTAAGTCATGAATAATAATATTTTAAGGACGTGTAATGAATTTGGTGATAAAAATGATGACCAGGTTAGAAGTTATGGTTGACTCATGAAAGTTAGGATTTTATAGGGAAGGCCCTTTCCTTAAAGAAGTGTATCAATATTCATGTAGTTGTGATTTATATGTTTCAAATGAATAAGTTAGGATATATTATGTAATTTTTATGCCTACATATTTATATGTATGAGGAACTTGAGAAATATCACATTGAATAAGATACTAATTACTTCAAGGGAAATATTATATGAGCTGGGGTCGAGGTGTTGCTTGTCCATTGTACTAAACGATAATAATGGCTCATGTGTGTTTTTCCTAGAGAAGTTCTCAAGACCGTTCCACTAGTTTAAGAATAACAGGGTTCCTAGGCTCAATGTAAACTAGAATATGATCTTGAGGTAAATAATAACGAATAAGATATTAATCACATAAAGTGAAAGAATACATGAGTTAACACCAAAGTATTATGTCCATTCAACTAGACAATTATAGAATGCCAAAATATTTTGGCCCAAAGAAGTTCTTCAAAATATTCCATTAGTTTAAGAATTGTGGAAAGAAATGTTGGGTCCACTCCACCAGATGATAAGAGTAGATGAGGTGTGTTTTTCCCGAAGAGTTCCTTCGAATAATTCAATCGATTTGTAAATAGAGGATCTCTAATCTTAGCATAATTAAGAAAATGGAGTATAATTGTAACTAATGATAAAATTCTCAAAATTAGTATTTTCTTACACTATGTTAACATGCTTAATTATGCTCCCATATTATTTATTTTATTTTTAATCCTATTTATGGATGTATTTTTACCTTACCAAGTACATAGCATACTGATAATCCCTTTCATGAGTGTTGCTCATTCACACAAATAGAGAACCTAGTTGAGTTTATGTAGGTTATTGAGGACAAAATTGAAGATTATGGTGCTTATGATGCCTTAATTGGGGAGGAGTGATCATATTTATAGGGTTGGGATTGAAGAGTTATGTCATCCAGATCTTTGTTTTGACCTAGATACCTTTTAAGACTCTTATTCTAAATTACTCCATTATATATTTTAATATTGTATTTAGAGTTAGCCTCTAAAATATTTATCTATTTTTATGAATATTTCCTCATTTTATGTTTATTATGTTTTAAGTTATAAATTTTGTTACCTTGTAATTGATGTAAGAATGGTATATAAGCCATAATTATGTCAATTATGGTGGTAATATCTGTTAATATTTGTTTTACACTGTTACTTAAACAAAAAAACATTGATCCTAAATTTTGGGGTATTATAAGTTGGTATCAAACTTTGGTTTTGATTACTACGTTTTATTTTCAAAAATTTAGTTTTCAAACAATTCCTTATCTGATTTTATCAATCTATTTAGCATTTAAAAGATATCAATTCTTTAAAAACCATGATTATCATGAGACCAATAAAAAATGGGTAGCCTAGGTTGACTTTAAATGTGTTATGTGAGATATATATTAGTAAGCTCAAAACTCTATCTTAATAGGGTTTTTCTTTATCTTGCAGCTAGCTTTTCATGGCACTGAATGGCCGTGTTGGTTACCTAGAGAACAACTTTGAGGCCTTCATCAAATTAATTAGGTATGCATCGCAGCTGCCTTAGCCTAAACTGCCACTACCACCCTCATAGTACCTATAATAGAATATCATAGATGACTGGGCTTAGAGGGTTCCTTGACATCACCCATAACTCTACATTAGTAATATGGATCTATCCATCCTAGAGGGGTGGACGTTAGACACAGACAGGACTTTGAGGTAGTCAGTTGTCTAACAGCTCAGAAGGTGAGCATAGCAACTTTATTTCTTCGAGCAGCACAGAGATCCATATCAAGTTTAACCTAGAGAGCCTTAAGAAAGAAAATTTGAAGGAGTTCATGTAGCTTACTAAGGGAGGCATGACAGTACAACAATACCATACGTGATTCACAGAGCAACTAATGTTCTCACCGTGTATAGTGGCTTGCAATTTAACATTGGTCAAGTAGGGACTCAATTTCATCATCCATGGGACAATGATGTTATGTCCCTAAAAAACTAGGCCACCAAATATGAGTGGGCTAGTGTCACCACTATTATGGTGCAAGATCAGGCTTCGATCCTTAATAGAGGTTAGATCCCATTTTAAAAATGCAAAATGCTGACTCTCTAATCGAGGGGCTAGACTAATGGTTAGACTTGATATTCAAGACCATTGAGGCAACCTTCTTGTTAATTTTTTGGTAGAGATCATCCTAGATAAAACTACTAAGGTACAGTTGTTCACTATAGAGCTTAAGGTCAGTTAAGCCACTAATTATTCAAATGTGAGCACTAAAGGGGATAATTTTAGGTATAGGGTTTTCAATTTTATTAAAGGGGATCGTTGATACCATAGCAGTAGGCTTACCTAGAGAAAACCTACTAGTCATCGCCATAGCAGTTTTAGAAAAGGGCACCTGTCGTAGCCGATATATAATCTATAGAGGCTAAGGGGACACCACAAGGGCCTCACCATTCCCTCAATGAAAAAGATAGAGGTAAGATGCTAGGAGGTATGAGAAGGATATGAGGGAGGATAGTTACATGGGTGATTGAATGTCATCAACCAAGTAGAGGTTAATTGGTAGTTGGACCTAGTCATTGGTGTGTTCATTATCCTTTCATTGCTAATGTATGTGTTGCTTGATTTTGTTTCTTCTTTGATTTGTGTCTCCTAATTTTATTGTGGTAATTTCTTTATATCCATCTACTATCACAAATATATCTATGATATTGCCTTCTAGGGATAGATTAGATTGCACTAGGCTCTACTCGAATGTGGCCTTAAATATAGGCGATATATACTTCCTAGTTGGACATAATCAGGATACACCTATAGGACTTTGATGTTATCTTATGGATTGATATGTTAATAGAATGTGCGAGTACTATTATGGGTACCTCCAAGTGTTAGGGTCTCCTATAGGAGTTACAAGCCTAAGCCTACAACGAAGGTTGTATCTACCTATATGTTGTATTCTTTGGTGTAGAGAGGTAACCCACGTGCCTGTGTAGTGTTTAGGATTTGAATAAGGATGTGGTGGCATTAGAACATATTCTTGTTGCTTTGAACTTCCTCAACATATTCTCGAAGGAAATACCTAATATGTAACCCGTATGCGAGATACTATTCATCATTTAGCTATTACTAGGGGCAGAGCTAGTGTCGAAGGCACTTGACTATATATAATTATTAGAGTTATAGGATTTGAAGACTCAATTGGAGTATTTGATGGCTCACGGTTACATCCACTCTAGTTTATCTCCATGGTGAGCATTAGTTTTGTTTGTGAAGAAGGATGGAAGCCTTTGTTTGTGTATTAACTACTGAGGTCTAAACTAGTTGATGATGAAAAATTGATATCCACTTCTATGGATCGATGATATGTTTGACTAGCTTCAAGGTGTTGTAATCTTCTCAAAAATTGATTTGAGGTGGGTTATGACTAGTTGTACATTGCAGGACATCATGAAGATAACTTTTAGGACACCGTATGAACTCTATAAGTTCACGGTAATGCCTTTTAGGGTCACTAAAGCACCTGTCATATTTATCGAATGGGTGATAATGATTTCTCAGCCGTTCCACAATTAATTTTTGTTTGTGTTTATGAACAATATTAAAGTGTACCCTTGGAGTATAGAGAAGCACGAGAAGCACTGATGCACCATTTTATCACTTTTTAGAGAGCATAAGCTATATGCTAAAGTCTGCTAGTGTGAGTTTTAGCTTTAGGAGGTTGCTTTTTTATGGCATTTAGTGTCAGTAGGAGGAGGGGTTGTAAATCCGAAAAAGATTATTATATTTACAAAGTGGAAGGCCCCTACTAATGTTCTTGAAGTTCATAGTTTCCTAGGTTTGTATGGGTACTATAGACATGTTGTTAAGGACTTCTCAAAGGTAGCTTATGTAACACCCCCAAAATTCACTACTGGAAAATTTCATTTTATTAAAAGGAATGCCGAAGCAAAATATCAAACTGTTAATTCTGGAAATATTAATGCCACACTTAGTACTAGACTAGTTTACTCCTACTGTTCCAGTACCAAGTGATAAGGATAAAAGTGTAAAATACAATTTACAAGAAACTCAACCCATGTTTAAATTAGAGTAGCATAAATAACAATTTACAAGGATAGAACCCACTAATGGTGGTTACAAAATCAATGATTACATTGAAACCAGGAATTTAAAAGAGAAAGAGTGAAACCCTATAAGTTTTGGATAATTCCTTATGCTATTTTCCGTTGCCCACTTGAATAGCACTTGAAAAAGGATTTGCAAGGGATACTGCCCATTGAATAGGCAGGGACCCCACGAATGGAACCATTCAATACTATAGTACTGAGTAATCCTTTAAAACACACTTAACAGCAGGCCCACAATGTAACACATGATACATACATAATGAAAGTTGCATACATAATATTCACATCCATACATTCACATACTTAACAAGTCAATCAAATATGAATAGGTTAAAATGTACAATCAATAATTTTAGGGCCTTAAGCCATTAGTCCATAATTATTTAATCAGATACTTATAATTATAAAATTACTATTATCATTATTAGCCCTAATAGTAGAATATGATAAGGGTAGGGTAGAAATAATGGTAATCTTTAGTAAGAGGGAGATTAATCTATAGTGTTTCCCTCTTATAGGTGAATCAAGTCAAAACCCTAAGGAGGCATAGGAGCATGCTCCATGCTCGACGTCGTTTTAGATAAGGATGTAGCTAAGGTCCATGTGTGTTGTGTGACTTGTATGCCTTGGATGCTATATATCATGCTATGTTTTGTATCGTAGGATTGTCATTAACTTGTCTTATGTATAGCGTAGCTTGGAGTTGAAGTATGTTTGTGTGTTTCCTTATGATATGAGTATGATATGTATATATGGCGATATTGATGTGATATGATATGGCCCTCTAGAACATATATGCTAGGATGATTGATAATATGATATAGGAATGAAAGGATTAAAAGAAAGAAAATGGGAAGTGAGTTCACTAAGGGGATATGAGTTTGACCAAACTAGCTCTTGATCCACGAGAGGAAAATAAAGAGGAAGAAATGACCAAAATGAATGAGAGATGGGAACCATGCATGGGGATTATAGGGTTTGTATGGGGACTTCGAGAGTTTACATAGGGTGGCAGAAAGTCAGGCCACATAGGTCCAATTAGGGTTTTTAAGGGAAAATCCTAGAGGGTGATAGTAGGTGGAGTTGATGTCATGAGGTTTTGGGCCTAACCCACACTCTTGAGAGTTGGGTTTTTCCTTATGTGTAAATGTAAAGGGGAATGGATGTCGGGGCGTGATAAGGGGCCCAAGAGTCTCAAGATATGGGATGGGCACCCTTGAGACGATAGAAGTAGAATGTTGGTGACATGCATGTCAAGGGTAAAATGATTATCAAATAAGACACAAATAAGATATTATCCATTTAAAGAGAAAGATTGTTGATTCGGACCCAGATCAGTCCATCGGTGAATAATTGTGGTCAGGAGTCGGGGTTCCCTTCATGACCGGTCCACAGGAGATTAATAATGTCGAGGAGCATTTTGTCCTATATGATCAGTCCACCGGCTATAATAATGGGGTTCTTGCACTCTCATGGATTGATAAAGACTATGATGTGAAAAAATTATATTTATCAGAGGTTTAAAGAATAAGTCTATCTGGACCATAGTCGGGCCTTCATAATTTGTATCACTGTATGCCGCTTATATGACCATGTCATGTATTCAATGTTGTATGTTTTTGTATGTTTGGCCTAAGAACATGGTTACCTTACTCAGTATGTAGCGTACTAATCACCCGTTTCATAGGTGCTACTCATTCCCACGAGCAGAAGACCCGTCTGAGTTTGTGTAGGTAAGGGACGATGTCTTCGATGCCTATGACACCTACAAGGCATCGGGTAGGACTGAGCATTGAGCCTAGACCTAACCTAAGGATTGAGAGTGACTCGGTTGGAATTTGTTTTTCTTTTAACTTGACCATGAATCGTTTTATTTTAGTTATGTGACATCTTATGGCATTTTATGTTTTTGAAAAACTCTAGTTACTTACTCTTTGGGTTGTAATTCTAAATCGCACTCTAATTTTTGTATGAAGATGAGGGATTCCTCTTATGGACTCTCATTGTTTTAGTAATGACTTGTGCTTGATGTTAACCTTGTTTTGCCTTAGCACTTGGTATTGGAACGGTAGGAGTGAATCGGTCTGGTACTAAGTGTAGCCGTAATGCCCTCTGAATTTACAGTTTTATTATCTCGCTTCTGTAAAACCTTTTTATTTAAATGAAATTTTTCGGTAGTAAATTTTGGGAGTGTTACATACCAGTATCTTGATTAAAGATTCAAGCTTTAAATAGAAAAATCAACACCTAAAAATAAAATCAATATTTATCACAATAAAAATAAGAAAACTAAAAGCATATGACTTATAAAACTTAATTAATGAAATACTTAGCTTAAATATTATTATACCTTAAAATTATCAACCAAAATTAAATCAAGAATGCAGCAACTCATGCTACTCATGTAGCATGAGCTACAAGCAAAATAAAGGGATAAGGGGCTCAAAATGGTATGAAATGGAGGAAATGGTATTTTTGGGTTTGGATTTTGGGTCTAGGAAAGGAAGTAGATGGAGGGGGATTTAGGGCAAGGGAAAGGTGCAAGGGTGAAGAGGGGGTGTAGGTGGTGTTCGGGGATAGGTTGTTGGGGTTGCGGTGGCAAGGCTGCAAAAGGGGTTGTCAAGGTGGGCGTAGCCGAGAAGGAAGGAAAATGGAGGGGAAAATGAGGGGCTGCAAAGGTTAGTTTCGGCCAAAGGAAGTGGGAGGTGGTAGAGGAGGTTGCAGGGAGTGGTTTGGTGGCTTAGGTGGTGGTAAAGGCATCAAGACGGTGGTAGAAGGAGGGGTTGTAGGGAGGTTGCCAGGAAGGGAGAAAAAGAAGGGAAAAAGAAGAGGGAAGGAAGAATGTGGGTTGTAGGGGGCTTGAGGGGTTGTGTGGTGGTTCAGGGATGAGGTAGAGGGTAGCAAGGGGTGGTGCAGGGGTTCGGTGTGGCAGTGGAAGTGGAGGAGGGAGGTGGCAGTGCAAAATAGTGATGGAAATGGAAGGAGGAGATAAGGAGAGAAAAGCATTGGTGGAAGGGGAAGGCTCAAAAATGGGGCAGGAAAGGGGGCTCGTGAGGGGAAGAAAAAAGGAGAGGAAGAGATAAGGGCAAGTAGTTGGCCGGTGGCAGCCTTTAGGGTGGAAAAGAGGTGGTAGGGTGGCAGGGAGAGGGAAGGGAAGAAGAGGAAATGGAGGCCATGCGTGATGGGGGTAAATGGCTGGTTTTTTCCAAAATGGTGAAAAATAGGGACAGGGGAGAGAGAGAAAGGTAGGGTTGTAATGGTAGTAGTAGGGCAGTGGCCAAGCGTGCTCGAGGTGGCAGGTATGGCAACGGAGACAAGTCAGGTACCTTGGTTGGGGCATAAGAGAAGAAAGAAGAATAGGAAGAAAAGGAGGGCAGCAGGCCGGGTGTAAGGGGGAGAAAGAAATGGGTTGGTTTGGTCCAGGGGAGAAAGGAAAGAAAGAAAAGAGGGGGAGCTGGGTTGTACATAAGAGAAGGAGAGGGGGAAGGGAGTGGACCGGAGGCCCAGGCGTGCAGGGGGGAGGCTTACCGATCAGGCGGCCCGAAGAGGAAGGAAAAAGAAAAAGGAAGAAATAAGAGAAAAAGAAAAGGAAAGGAAAGAGGGAATAAAGGAAAAAGGAAAAAGTAGGGGAAAATAGATAAAATAATTTATTGGAAAATAAGATATAATATTTTTGGTAGATAAATAAATTTAATAATTTAATTTAATATAATTTAATATATTCGTTTAACAAGGATAATTTTAGTAAAATATTAGTTTGGAAAATTATTTAAATAAAAAGAGTATGATAAAAATAACTAAATATTTATTTTAATTTATCAAATATTCCTATCCAAATTTATATACTCAAAAATAAATAAAATAATTAAATTAAATAATTTTAAAAGCTAATTCATCCCAAATAAAAGCTATTTATTAAATTATAGGTTTTTAAGGTTTCAAGAGATTATTGCTCATCCTTTGACAAACCTTATGAAGAAGTATGCCAGGTTTCGGTAGGATAATACCTACAAGCATGCATTATAGGAGTTGAAGAAGCATCTAACTGCCACACTAGTTTTACCTCTACCAATAAGAAGAAATGGATTTGGGGCATACAGTGATGCATCGAAGCACAAATAAGGTTGTGTGTTAATGCATCATACTAAGGTAGTTTTTTATGCTTCTCACAAAGTAAAGTAGCATAAGAAAAACTACTAGACCCATGATTTGAGTTGGCCACAATCATCTTTACATTGAAGATTAGGAGGCATTATCTATATGGGATATAATGTACATTTTTTTACCAACCATAAGAGCCTCAAGTATATATTTAACCAAAACGACTTGAATATGAGGTAGAGGATATGGCTAGAATTAGTAAATGACTACAACATTGTGTTAACCTACCATAAGGGTAAGGCCAATGTTTTTCTAGATGCCTTAAGTAAGAATACATCACACTCTTTGAATTATTGTGTGGTAGCTAATTAGTTGCTGGAGGAGCTTCAAAAGTTGGGGATCGAGCTAATCTAGTAGGGTGATTTGGAGATTTGGATGAGTCTGTTTATGATTACTTCGATGGTGTTTGATGAGATTTAAACAAGGCAACCTGGATATGTAAAGCATGAGAGGATTTAACAAATGATACAATATGGTTGAGATAAGGGTTTTTATATTCATGAGGATGATGTCATTCGCTAATAGGATGATTGGTGAGTATCTCAAAGTTGTGCTAATCTAAAGTGCTAGATCTGAGATGAAGGTCATTATATTTCCTATTCTATTCACCTAAGAGGGGATAAGTTACACAAGGACCTTAAATAGATTTAATTGTGGCCTTTCATGTAGTGAGACATAGCCAAGTTTGTGTCAAGATTTCTAATCTATCAAAATGTCAAGATAGAGCATCATAGACCGATAGGGATAGTCCAACCTTTAGATGTGGTGGGATGAAAATGGGACTCCATCTCTATAGATTTTGTGAGCTGACTATTGAGGACTAGTAGAAGGTGTAACATGATTTGATTCATCATGGATAGGTTGACTAACATGGTAGTATTTGTACCAATGAAGTCAACCTAGAGTATAGACTGATTATTTGATGCTTACATGAGGTTCATAGTGAATAAGCATGGTACACCTACTAAGATAGTCTCCAATAGAGATTTAAGATTGCTTTTGTAATTTTGAGGGAGGTTTCAAGAGGCTATGGGCATATTGAGGATGAGTACAAACTTTTACCAAGTTACAAATGACAAATGGGGAGATTGAGAAGATGATCAAGACACTATAGGAGATAGTACAAGCTTGTGTTTTATACTTACGAGATAGTTGAGAGGTCACCTACATTTGGTAATGTTCTCGTACAACAACCATTATCATGCTAGAGTAGTGATGGCACCCTTTGAGGTGTTAAATGGATGCAAGTGCTAGATACCTATATGTTTGAGTGACATTAGCAAGATTTTTATACTTGGACTAGAGATGATCAAGGCGACAACTTAGAAAATTTTGTTTATCTATGATAGGATATTCATAGCTTAGAGTTGATAAAAGAACTATGTAGATTAGTGGTATCTGTAACACCCCCAAATTCACTACTGAAAAATTTCGTTTAAAACGAAGGGTTTAGCGGAAGCGTACAATTTAAAACCATGAATTTAGGGGTATTACCGCCACACTTAGTACCGGACCGGTTCACTACTACCGTCCCGGTACCGAGTGCTAAGGCTAGATTCAAAAATTCGTGAAGTAAAACCAACAAAGCATAAGTGCATGATCAACATAAAACATCCAGGAAGGTTAAGGTGCCAACAGCAGTTAAAATATCGTTAGGAATACAATTTAAGAATTCCACTCCAAAACACGAGCGTAACATAAATACGACTCAGAACATGATAGATGACAACGGAAATAACAAGACGTCCAGCCGGCTCACTCTCGGCCCCAACCAAAGTAGACTCAATACTCAGCCCCACCTGATGCCTCATAGGTGTCGTAGGCATCGAATACCAAATCTCCTACCTGCACAAGGTCAGAAGGGCTCTCTGCTCGTGGGAATGAGCAGCACCCATGAAACAGATGATCAGTACGCTACGTACTGAGTAAGGTAACAGACGAGCTAAGGCCAACACATAGCACACAAGACCCACATTCATTACGCAAGTAATATACGATGACATGCATGAACAGATCTAGTCACTTTATGATGTCTTATTCTGCATTCTCATTAATGAATTAAGTCCATTTCACGCATCCTTCAATAATCCATGTGAGCACGGGGACCCCACTATTATAGCCGGTGGACCGGAAATAAAAACACAGGGCAGAACGCCTCTGACCACTATTCTAACCGGTGGACCGGACTGGCCCCGCCTCAACATGGTGTTCCACTGTAAGTGCTTAGTATTTTTCCCTAAATTAACTTATTTACTTTGGGTGTATTGAGCCGAGATCCCCCACTATTATAGCCGGTGGACCGGAATTAAACACACATGGCAGAACGCCTCTGACCACTATTATAGCCGGTGGACCGGCACGAAACGCACAGGGCAGAACGCCTCTGACCACTATTCTAACTGGTGGATCGGACTGGGCTCGGCTCAATAATCTTTCGCTTTACGTTATTAGTGTATTATCCGTGTCTTATTGAATCACACAACACCCTTGACATGCATGCGGTTGATTCTCTACTTCTTCCCCTCTAGAGGGACCGTCCCATATTTTGAGACCCATACCTCTTCTCACTCCTGACATCCACCCCCTGTAGGCTTAGGTAAAGTAGCATATAGTAAGACACAGACTCCAAGGATATAGGCCATCCCATCACATATGATGTCGCCTCCGCATGTTCTCATCCCTCTAGGGTTCCTCCTCAGATACCCTAATCGGACCTATGTGGCCCAACTCTTTCTTACTTACCCAAACGCTACGTTATTCTCTATCTCGCACCTCATCCTTTATTAGGAAGTTCCCCAAATGTATTTCTTTATCTCCCAAGCTCACATGTGACCAACAAAACCCTAGTTGGCTACTCAAACCCTAATCGACCATGCCAACCCTAGTTGGCGGCACCAAACCCTGGCACTTTACTTCTTCAACAATTAACCTCTCCTTACACCCCAAAATCTCTTCTTCCATCTAGAAACCCTCACCCATCCTTTATATAAGTGAGTTCTCACTCTCAACCCCATACTCCATCCCTCATTGATCATTTTTCCCCTTGTACCCCTCAAAATGCTCATTTCCTCCCAAAAACCCTAATTGGAACCCTTAGGCACTCTTACACCGACCCACGTAAAATTTTGCACCCAAGTCTCCAATGGATCCATAACTTTGGCATTATCTTATCTACTTCCTAAATAAACTTTCCTCACGTAAGATTCATTCCCATGCAGACTTTAAATACTCCATGCAGACTTCCCAACACACTTACTCACAAAACCCTAATCAGGTCTCTTATACGCCAACTCACGTACTATTTTCATACCGAGTATCCAATCATTCTAAGACTCTCCATGACTCTTACTTACAACCCAAATTAACTTTTTCCACGTAAGGATCATGCCCATGCAAGGTCTAGTTCCCCCATGCAAACTTCCCAAATGTCCACCTCCCCGTTGTTCTTTTATTATCATTTCATGCTACCCAAAACCCTAGCATGCATGTCCTAGAGGGCCATAACAAGTCACATCATCAACATCAACAACAAACATGGAACATGTCACGCTATAAATATAAGGCACACACAACATACCTCATGATCCATGCTGCGCTACACAAAACAGGTTACTCATAACACATGCATAATACACATCCACATGGCATACTCATCATTCATCAACATGGCATACTCATCATTCATCAACACATAATATTACACATAGCACAAGGCCATAGCTTCGTCCTTACCTAGGTAGGCACCGGGCTTGGAGCACGCTCCTCTAGCTCCTTAGGGCTTTGGTCGGGGTTACCTATAAAAAGGGAAAAATGCTAAGTATTAGTTTCCCTTCTAATTATTATAATCCTCATGCTAGTTTTAAGGTTAGGGTTTTTTTATTACTAAAAAGGGTTTTATACAAAACTAGGGTTTTTACCTTAGCGTTAGTATACTAAATATTAGTAGTCAAAATATGTTTATTTCTAATACCTATTGTTACACTTATATTATTAAGCCCATTAGTTCCATTCTTATAATACTAGTGTTCACTAGTCATAGTAAAATAGGGATAATAATAATAATTATAATAAGACCACTAATAGTGACACTTATGTTTCAAGTAATAGAACCCTAGCATTTTTCTTAGATTAAGTCTAACAATGGTGTTGGGTTTGAAATAATAATATTATAAGGTCACAATATTTCAAGTAAATTATTCCTAAGGGTGATAATGATAATAGTAATAATGGTATTAATAATGATAATAATAGTAATAGTAACCATAATAACCCTAGCAATAATAATAACAATAACAATAACCTAGTATGGTTAAGTATTAATAATAATGACCTTAGTAAGGTAATAGAGATAATAATAATAATAATAATAGTAGTAGGGTTGTTAATATTAACACTTATAAAATAAACTAAAGTTGAGCATAATAGGAGTTAGGGTTCCAAGAGATGATTGTATGGTAAAAATGATAACTTTAATATCAGAAGTCATAATATTAGAAATGATAATAATAATAAAAGTAATAATAATAATAATAATACTAGTAATGAGTGTAATAATAATAATAATAATAATAAATAATAAGTGTGATAATACTAATATTAGGTATAAGCCACTATAGGTGGCATAAGAGAAGGGTTTAGGGTTCAGGTGAGTGGAAGACCACCTGAGAACAGTGGTGGTCCGTGGGCGGCGCGAGGCGGTGGCGGCGGCGACGATGGAGGAGGAGAAGAGAGAAAGGTGGGGAAGAGTGGTTAGATGGGAGGAGGGAAAAAGGAAGCTAAGTGTGGGGAGGAGACAGCAGGGAGAGGGGAGTGGAATGAGGGTGGCGTGAGCAGGGAGGCGGCGCGCGGCGGCGGACGCGGTGGCCGAGAGGAGGAAAGGTGGTGGAAATGGTGGTGGCTGGTGGAGAAGGGAGCAGGGGGTAAGGAGGGTATGGGAAGGTAGGGGAGGACCTGCTGGTCACTTTGGAAGGTGGAGAAGGGGTTAATTACGGCGGAGGTGGCGGCAGCGGGCGGCGCAAGGCGGCGGTGGCGTTTTTTAGGGTGGCACCTTCGCACGACTGTGGTGGCTCGTGCGGGGTAGGAACGGAGGCAGAGACGGTTTGGCTGCGTGGAGGGTGGTGAAAGGAAGGTTTGGTGCTTGGAGGTGGTCGCGGCGGCTGCTAGAGGCGACGGAAAGGGCGTCTGATCAGGCGGCGGCGAGGTAGGGTTTCAGCAAGGTCCAAGGGAAGGACTTGCCCTAGGCCATTCGGGGAGGGGTATTTATAGGCGATTGAGGTGGGGAAAATGACGAACGGGAGAGGGATGGCACGCGGGGGCAGGTGCGGCAGGCTGCCGTTCGGCGGTGGCAACCGATCGCAGGTCTGTGGCTTGCAGGCCTGTTTGGCTGTGTGCGAAAAAAAGAAAGAAAATCAAGACGCGTGAGGGCCAGGACGATTTTGCTGGGTCGATTTGGGAACGAAAGGGACGGGAATGGCAGCAGAAGGGCAGCCGGACGGCAGGGCTGTCAGCGGCGGCAGGCTGCGAGTTGCAGACCTGCGCGAGGAAGACGACGACGGGCAAGGTAGGTTGGACCGGCGGTCCAGGGAAGAAAAGAGAGGGGAAGAAACCGGCCGGTCGGCAACGGTTATAATGTGTATAACTTCGACGCGTCGTTTCATTAATTATATGGTCGAAACGCGTCGTCGTGACGTTGGCTGGCAACGGTTATAAGGTTCCATAATTGCGACGCGGCGCTTCGGCGTCCTCAGGGTTAAAACGCGTCGTTGCAGCCTCAGTGGACGAGGGCCAGCGCGCGACGCTGGGCCGCGGAAGGGAGAAGGAGGATTTGGGCCAGGCGAGGCCCAATTCCGACGGGGGAAAAGGTAGAAAGAAAAAGAAGAAGGAAAAGAAAAAGGAAAATAAAAGGATATATTTAGGGTTTTGGATTTTTCATGAATTATTTAGAATATTTTTGGGCTATTTAGGGTATTAGTATTTTATAAAATATTAATTAAATTCCCTTTTTACTTATTTTAGACCATTTTAGATAAATTCCCTTAACCTCCATGCTAATTAGGTAAAATACCCAAATTTCTTCCAATTAAATTCTTTATTATTTTCCTCTTAATATACCTTAATTAACTCTCTACATTTTAATAATTAAAATTGTATAATTATTTTTCCTAATAATTCCTTATTAGGCCAAAATTTAGAAATTAGGATTTTGGGGTATTTCAGTATCATAGTGATGGTTTTGAGGTAAGAGATAGGGCATTGTTTATGGTCTTGCCTAACAAAGGGAGAAATATATTTAGTGAGAAGGGAAAGTTGAGTCCAAGGTATAATGGTGCCTATAAGACTCTCAACAGAGTTGGCGAGGTGACTTACCACTTAGCACTTCCACTGGATTTAGCCCAACTTCATAATCTATTCCACATTTCATAGATGAGGAAGTGCATTGCTAATCCTTCCCACAAGATCAAACTTGATAAGATCAAGCTCAATGAATTTCTATCCTACGAGGAGAAGTTATTTTAAGGATGGAAATTAAATTTGGTGATAAAAATGAGTATTAGGGTAGAAGTTATAGTTGACTTGTGAAAATTAGGGTTTCATAGGGGAATTATCGCATTCTCCTTAGAGGAGTGTATCAGTATTTACATAGTTGGTTTTTATATGTTTCAAATGACTATGTTATGATATATTATGTAATTTATCTCCATATATATTTGTATGTATGAGGAACATGAGAAATATCACCTTGAATAAGATATTAATTGCTAAGAGAGAAAGATTATGTGAGCTAGAATCGAGGTGTTGTATGCATATTCCACCAGGCGATAATAGTTACTTAGGTATGAGGTTTTATATGTCTATTCCACTAGATGATAATAATATATCGAGTGTGTTTTACTCTGAAAGGTGCTCTAGATCATTCTAATAGTTTAAGAATACTAGGGTTATGAGACTAAAAATAAAAAAGAATATGATCTTGAGATAAGAAACAAAAGATAAGACATTAATCATTTAAAGTAAAAAAGTATATAAGTTAAGACCAAGTTTTTGGGTCTGTTCCATCAGAAGATAATCGTGGCTTAGGAGTGCTTTGCCTTGAGAGGCGCTTCAAGCCATTTCATTGGTTTAAGAATAGTGGTTATGATTATATTTTCCTAAGAAGTGTTGGGTCCATTCCACTGCACAATAATAATGGCTCAGGTGTTTTTTCCAAAGAGGTTATTCTGACCATTCCGCTAGTTTAAGAATAATTGTGTCCATGAACTCAACATAAAGAGGAAAATGAAGTATGATTGTAACTAATGATGGACTTCATGCTTACTTTTACTCCCATATAATTTACGTTATGTGTAATCCTAGTTATGGATATATTGTTACCTTACTATGTAATATAGTGATCGTCCTTTTCATGGCTAATGCTCATTTCCATGAGGATAGGGGTGAGTTGAATTTGTACAAGTCATTAAGGACCCACTAGATGGTTATGCTACTTATAACTCCTTGGTTGGAGATGTGTGATCATATGTATGGGGTTGGGATTGAAGAATTATGTTATCTGGTTCCTTGTTTTGACCTAGATACCTTTTAGAACTCTTCATCAAGGTAATCCTTTATGTATTTGAATGTTGTATTCGGAGTTAGACTCCAAAACCTTTATTAATATTTATGAACGTTACCTCATTTTATATTTATTATATTTTATACTCTAATTTTTTTACCTTGTAATTGATGTGAGAATGGTATATAATCCAAACTTATATCAATTACAACGGTAACATCCATTTATGTTTATGTTACACTTGCATTTAAATGGAAATTTTCTATCCTAGAGTTTAGGTTGTAGGGAGTTAGAGTGTAGTTAGTGGGAGACATTTTTGAGGGCTTGTAAGTTGGGAAAATGGGTGTAAGAAGTCAAACAAGAAGGAATGGTTGCTAGAAGATAAAGCAAAGTAAGGGAGTGAGAGAAGGTGAAGAATACCATAAAAGTACTATTGGGAGAATTTTAGTTAAAAAATTCATAGAATGATCTAATTAGAAGTTTTCATAAACATTGGGATGAAAATCAAAGCCAAAATTAGAAAAAGGATAAAAAATTGTAAAATAACCAATCAATGCATTTGGGTAAACTAGTTAACTAGTTTATTGGGGAATAAAAGTATCAGTTCCTATTTGTACCCTTAATCGATTTGGGTAACCAATCTATTAGTATGCCTAAAATTCACATTTTCATTAGAATCTCAAGCCATTTTCAAAACAAAACTAATTATCTTATATCCACATAATTTTAAATATGATTTGAAGAATTTTACGATGAGGTATTACATTAAGTGTGACTCTTTTGTAATACCCTATCTTTTTATGAAGTTTAATGAATGAGAATTTATGGTATTTATTAAGATTTGATAATGTCTGATTTTTGGTTTAGAGCCATAATTAAGTTTGAGGAAAAGCTAGATTTATATAAGTTTTAAAAATTCGAATAAAATGAGGTTTTATAAGGACCGATTAATTGGTTCCATGAACTGATTGACTGGATTTTTATTTCAACTAATGGGTTTTTCTTAATCAAACCAATTGAATGGTTTGGAGAACTAATTGACTGGTTGGTAGAACAATCGACTCATAGGCCAAACTTATCGACTGGTTTGTCGAGCTCAGTACATTTTTTAAACTCGATTTTTTTTTGGAAAAACTTCTTATACCAAAATGGTACCATGATAATCCCATTCCAATGTATTCTTTGAAGATTCTAAACATTTCTTATCATGCATTTGGCTTAAGCTCTTACTTTGAATTGATTCGAGGGTTCGATTTAGACAATTGAAGAGGAGGGTGACCTCAGCTTTTTCTTCTTCCACCTCTCTCCTCTACAAGCTTTGTAAATAATTACTTTGATTCCTAGATATGTCTCTACTTAGTTGAGATATTCATTACATGATGATCATTTATTTCCTCTCTTGTGTTAGGCCTTTCTTGCAAAATTCAACCTGCGCTTTTTTAGGAATCAACATTTCAGCTTTAGAAGGGATGTTGGCCTAACTTTGACAAAATCTACCTATTCAACTCAAATTAAAATGATAGAAACTATGGTTTTTGATCTGTGCATAAGCACACTCATACTTGTACTAATTTATTGGATATAAATAGTCATAATTTCCCTTTCCATTCACTTTTCTTTCATCCATAGAAATAGTCCAACTCTTTCTAACTTTGTGTTCATTATCTTAAATTTGAGCGTAGTATTAGTTTCTTTCCATTATTATGATCTTTCCTCAATATATTTTTTGTTTATCTTTAAGTAAGGGAGGGTTATATTTAGGAGGAAGTGGAGTCACTTTATGAGCATAAATTCTCTCACTTTATCTCTTAGTTTTGGTAAGTTATTCCCTCTGAATTTGAATTCAGAATTATAAAATTATTCATTCAATTTTTGAAGCTTTAACTTCTATTTTTAAGGTTTTAGAAGTTGAAAAATTTTGAGTTTGAGTTTTCTTATAAGTAGGAAATTTTTCTAAAGCACCAAGTAATTCCCTTCTTAATTCTAAAATCTGACTTTGTTAAACACGTGTGTGCTGAAATCTTTAACATTGTGCTTCTATAAGTTGACATGAGAATTTGGTTTTAGATTGATGCATGTTGATTTAATTTTGAATTCTGAGATAATTGCATGATTGTTAGGAAATTAGGTTGATTTGATTAATTGTGGACCATGTAATAATTTATAAGCTAACAAGTGTTACTGTGATGCAAGTATGTGTTTTGGTTTGGATGTGGTAGGAATTTTGAGAATGATTTGCATGAAAAATGCATGTTTTGTGTTTTTTGAGGATAAACAAATTGATTGGTTGGATCAAACCGATCAAATTATTCTTATAACAATCGATTGGTCAACCCAACCCATCGACTGGTAGATCTATGGTAACCCTAGTCTTGCTCTCCATTTGAACGTATTTACTTGTTTGGTAGAACCAATCGACCAGTCTTTAAATAGTTGACTTGTTTGGCTAAACTAATCAATCAATTTGAGGGAACCTTGGGTTTGGCCAAGATAAACTAATCAACTGGTCAGCCTAAAATAATCGACCGATTAGCCAAACCGATGTACTAGTTAGGACAAATTGATCGACTAATTTGACAAGATTATGTGATTTTGATCTATTGGTTTCGATATGCTTTAATACTATGTCTAATACTACAATATGACTATTGAATAATTGAAATACATTTATTGGCATGGACTAACAACTTAATGGAAGGATTAAATGGATTATGACTCATGACATACTCGATAGGTATTGTAAAGCCCTTGATGGGTAAAATAAAATAAGTATTTGATGCCTTTGAAGGCAGTAATGAAATCCAAAATTTATCTTAGATGGATTAACCTAATGGATTTGATTAATATTGAGTAAGTATAAATGGAAATTCTAAATATGGTTGGGGATGGTAATGGCTAATTAGGAATAAGTATTTAAATGTCTTGCTTGCAAATTGTGTGAGCCTTGTGTAATCACGTAACCTTGAGAATAACATACTAATCACTTAGAACAAAAAACATGAGCTGTGTATAGGTCTAGATTACCCGATCCTCAATTAGCTATCGGGGGTTAATTTGCCTTTAGGTGTTATTGGTGGCTTAGGGAGGCATTCTAGTAGATCTTAATGCCTTGTCTACTCTAGATAGTAATAATGTACTAGATGGTATCGATATTAAAGGGTCTGGTTACATAGGTATTTTTGGCTTTGGCTTGTACTTATATCTACTGGTGGTTACTTGGCTTTAGCCCGAACATATGTCCATTAGTGGTTACTTGACTTTGACCTAGACTTTATATCCTTTGGTTTAATTTCTCATTATGTATTTGAATATTGTAGACTGTTGAGGTCTTGTACTTGGAAGCTATCTTTTTAATATTTATATAAAATCTTTTGGCATACATTATAATGAGTTTTGTTAGTTTTGTTTCTTGGCCTTATATCTAGCAAGGGACAAGAAGTTGGAGTCTATCCTTGTTAAATGTGGCGATAATATCCCATTTTTTCTAAGTGCTTATTAGACTTTTTACTTCTGCAAGGTTTTCAAAATGAATATTTTTAGTAGTAAAAAATTGGGGTCTTACACTTTTCCTTTCAATGCATATATATTCTTTTCTATGGTGGTTGTTTTATTTTTTACTGTAGTGGTAATGACAATGTATAAAAACCAATATTGAACATTTTTTTAACCATTGCGATAAGTTTTTGTTATCGGTGAATTTTGTCAATCTTTTAAATAATCATAAAATCACACTACAATTCTAGTATTTTAAATTTTACCTAGAATTAATAACCGTCTAATAAACTTTCAATTATAGAATCATAGAATTGTGATATCAAAACATGCTTTAACGATCGTAGTTGATAATAAGGTTGTAACAAGGTTGTTCAAATTTGGATATTTACCTAGAATTCATAAGGGTCATCAGAGTTGAATCATGAATTGGATTATAGGATCGTAATATTATACAAATATCACAAAATTATAACCAATACATACTTCAATGCAACAAAATCCTATACTTGAAGTTAAAAAATACTAAAAAGCTTATTTTTAAGTTTTTATTTGATCACTAATTAAATTATAGCAAGTAGCAACCAACATAAATTGTTGATTCCATACATACAAAAATATTATTATACAGGTTATGCATACAAGAAAACTAAAAACGCCACAAAAGAAAATAAAAAGAATAAATATAAAATAAGTGGAAATCAATAAATAAATAATATCACAAATTTAATATATTTATTCTATTTGTCATATAGAGTTTGAACTTTTCATAAGTATTTTTTCCAACAATTGATTTTCCTAATACCTTGCTCATATTTCCTTCATATTATTTGGTATTTAATATATAGTACGTATAAAATAATAACGATATAGTCAGGAAAAAAAATAACATAAGAATAAAAGAAAAAATAATAACTTTAGAGTAAATAAATAAATAAAATTATAATCGGTATGTTGAATTATTAAATATTATCTAAACTAATAAAATATTTATTAATTTTTAGATTGTAGAATCAAAATATATTAATTAAAATTATAATAACTTTTGATAATAATAATTAATCTAAATTATGTAAAGAGAACTTTTGATGTCTATATTAGGAATAAAGCATAAAGGCACTCATCTCCGTAAAATAAATATGAGAACATACTAAACTTTTTGTCCAACTTTTATTTCACCTTCTTATAATCCCTGAAAACAGACGTTTGGTGAAATACTTTACCCAAAAAATTTTGCCCATTCCCACATTATTGTCCCAAGCGAGGCATATCCATGGGGTTATGACTCATGACCAGTGATGCACAGAAACGGGGACGGGGACGGAGGAAACGGGGAAGAGACGAAACGTGAAAACGTTATTTTTTAAAATTTTAGAAAACGAGAACCACAGAAAACGTTAAAATAATTATATATATATTTTTAAAAAATAGGTTAAATTTATTAAAATTTAGAGAAAAAAATAAAATAAATTTAAAATAAATTTTTATATTAGTTAATTTTAATTATTAATAATAATTTTTAAATAAAAAATTAATTAAATAATATATTTTTAATAAAAATATCACAGCTCATGACGACATTAGCCACTAGCTATTCCAACCGAAGCTGGCTGTCATCAATGATCCCTAAAACCCAGGGAAAGTGAAGCTAAGCAATAGGGCATTGAATTGTGAAATTCAAGTCTAGTAGAGAAATACAATACGAGCTCCGCCTCCGATCCACTAAGGAAAATACTCCTATACTATTAAGTAGCCCTAAAAGGCGCCCACCCACAAATCTCAATGAAGGTACGGCGACAGGATGCTTTATTTTCTTTATCACCATCTACACTACCTCCTATGTACGTCAATCTCAATTCTCAACCCCCAAAAATAGTTGACAGCCAAACCATGACAACAATAATTACTGGGCATAGAGATATGAAGTCCTTTACTATAGTCTTTATTATTTGCTGCTCAGTCGATAAAAATTAGTACTACTAGTATTTTTATTTTATTTTTTTTAAGAGGAAGCTCAGCATTCAAAGTAGTAAGGTTATACTTGCTGTCGCTGAATCCTGAGGCGAGAGTTTTGGATGTGGTTGTACGGAAATGAGTGAAAAGTAGAAGCGCGGAACTCACAACTCACAAGGACGAATCCCTTTCCGCCACTTTAACTTCAGTCGATAAAAATCTCTTTTCTCAATTTTTTTATATGTATAAAATAAAAGTTTGGGATTCCAATTCCATTTTATCCCTATATCTACGAGTCTTCTTTCACTTTGATTTGTCTCCTTTCTCCGATCTTCTTACTCTCTTGTCTGCTATAATTATAGGACCTTGGTTATGATCTGCACTCATAATGTAATACCCCGGATCCTAATAAATATTAATTGAAATCTTATTTATAAAATTTGATATTATATATATATGGAATTTTAAAAGTTATGATAGAATATTGTATGTTGGATATATTATTGGTATATTTAATAATATTAGATACTAAGTGGATAGATAATTAATTAGAATTTTCAGTCGACTAACTATCATTCGATAGCACAATATTTGTTTAGCATTTCGACGGTCGACTAAAAGAGATGTTCAACCGATCAAACATTGTCAATTCTATTTATTTGTTTTGGCATGTATGATGTTCTTATATCAAATATATTTATATATTCGGATTCCTAATATTATTTGACATATTTTTGTAAATTATGTTATTTTTTATGATTTGTTTAGTATTTATCCTAATTTTTTGTACTTATTGATCATTTTTGGATTATAAATAATTTAAAAAAATTAAAAAAAATTGTTTGGGCCATCAAAATTCTTCCCCAACCATCTTTGATCAGATTATGATTTATTTTATAACCTATTAAGCCTATTCTTGATTTTCTTCTAAACTTAACTATACTAGTTATGTCATTTTTGGCTTTTTCTTACACCTTTCTTTATTCTTTCCTATTCCCCATGCTCGGACAGTTGGACCTACCAAACCAAACATCTCATACCCTATTGGTTATTGATTATCACTCCTTATTTTTTATAACTTTATTCAACCCTTTTACACTCGACCGCCCTATATACTCAATCACTTCATACATTTCGCTTAAATGTTACGTAAGCTGCATCTCCCACTCTCTTGACGATATAATATTAGATCTCCCTTCCTTATACCCCTTTGGTTGCTTATTTTTCAATAGTCATCCAACCCCTCGTGTTAGCTTGTTGTGATCCCTCCTCTCTCCTTCTTTGTGCTTGAGTTTGTTGTTGTTCTTCCTTTTTCTTCCCCTTTTGATTTTTCTCCTAGATTTTGAACCTCATCTTCTCCTTGTGCCCTTTTTGTTCATCATCTCTTCTTTAACCTTTTAATCTAGCCTCCTTTTATTTTAAGTGAAAGATGATAGATTTTAGGACTTTTGTGAAGATTTACATTATTTCTCCCCTTGCTTTACTACTACATTTGCAAGTGTAATACCCAAAAAATTCTTAGCTAATTCCACCTTATTAACGCCCTAATTTGATTCTAATATCAAGAAATCTTATTTTTAACCTTAACATAATTTCTTAATCACAAAACTTTAACCGAATCTAAAACTTTGACTCTTATAAACCGTAATTTGTAAACCAAAATCAAAACCTGCTAAAATTTTCACTAATCCTAATTACTTACGACTAATCTAAAGTCACCTAATCTAATCCTAATCTCCTAATCCCTCTCTTTTTCATTTTCTTTCTCTTTTTCTATTCTTTATATCCTCTCTATCTCCCATCAACATTCGCCGCAATGTTTGATTTTTGTTGTAACTTGCCCTCCACTTGCACCATCTCCTATCATGTCCTCATCATTCATCAACCTTCATTTCTTATTTTTTCTTTGTCTCCTTCTACTCCCTTATCCCTACACACCCCACGCACCACCATCACCTCCCCTACCATTCTTCTTCATGTTTCTCATCCTTATGCAGTCCATACTTATAACCATTCCAATCACCTACATTTTTCATCGCAAACTCAACCATCACCTCCACTATAACCATAGTAACCTACACCATGGCCCTACACACCAGTCGCATGCCTCCCCCCTCTATTTTCTTTTTCCCAATTCATAACATACACACACGCATATACATATAAATACATACATACATACATATACTATACTCTCCTTCTTCCTCTTTATTTAGGCTCCAGTTTATCCTTGTTATATCAAAAATCCATTACCTGGACTCCCTCTTCCCTCCCCATTCTTCCTTCACTTTTCTTCTTTTTCTCTCTCCTTCTTTCCCTATTTTTAGGTCTTTGTAGGTCCTATTTCACCACCATGCACCACCTCGGCGACCACTTGCCACTTACTGACCCATAAACCGACCACCAAGGCCACCCTAACCTTCCTCCTCATCTTTGTCTGCCATCATTGCTAACCACTGCCTCTTTTTCCTTCTTCATCCTCTCATCTGTCGCACATTTGCAAAGTGCGTGGCTTGTGTACCACCTACTACATGGCCATGCAATACTTAAATCTCTTGCTACATAACCATGAAACTCTTACGCCGCCTGACCATATATCTCTTTTGCTCCCGGTTTGTTGTATACTCTTGCTCCATAGCCATCCAACTTTTATACCGCCTGGGCATGCATCATATTTTTTCTCGACCACAAGCTGCACCGCCTACTGCATAGCCATGCAACTTCCCATTTTTTGGTTGTGCACCCCTATTTTCACCCCCAACCTTATCCAAACACCATCAAAAATTAACTATAGCTCCACCACACATTCTTCTACACTTCCATACAACTCAAGCTTCTATTTTACTCCAATTATTTTCATTTTTACCCTCCTCTACCTTACCTTTTTCCTCTATTTTAATCTTAAATCCTAATTGCATTTTTATCTTCTTTTCATAGGTGATCTTCTGGTGATCATAGAGGAGGTCTTAGATTTACGTGTATAGAGCCCGATATCTTTGTTGGTAAGAATGCATATCGTAGCTATGGTTTGATGTGATATATGTATTATTATATGTGATTTTATGTTGGGTATGTTATGTTGAATAATTTATTTATGGATATGCTATGAAATTATATTATTAAGAGTAATGAAATTATGTAAGTACATATTTGGGTATAATATCGGATATAGGATATCTATAGGAAATTGAGTATATGTAATTCAGATAATGATTGTAAATTTATATGTTTTGGGTTTCATAAGGCTTTAGGAGAATACACTTGTCTTGACTACGTTGAGGGTATTATGATCATTTGAGGGTAATTACGTAGTCATAGTTATATGTTAAATCTTATGTTTTGCACATTTATATGAGTTTATCATGATAATATACAATCAACTCTGAATAAGATATAAATCATTTAAAGTGAAAGACCACATGAGTCACACCGAGGTGTTTATATGGGTTTGTTCCATCAGATAAAAATAGTGGCTCGGGTATGTTGTCCATGAGAAGCGTATTAGTCCCTTCCACTGGATTAAGAATAGTGAAGTCCCATACTCAACGTGAATAAAAATATGATTAAGAGACAAAGTATAAATAGAAATATACTAATCATTTTAAAGTGGAATACTTTGTGAGTCAAGACCAAGGTGTTAAGTTTGTTCCACCAGTTTAAAAATAGTAGCTTAGGAGTATTTTACTCTGAGATGTATTGGCTCCGTTCCGCTGGATAATAATAACGGCTTGGGTGTGTTGTCTTTGAGAGGTGTTTCAGGTCGTTCCACCAGTTTAAAAATAGTGGGGTCCCTAAACTCAACATAAATAAAAGATGAGAATATGGTATATATAATAAAAGGCCAATAATCAGTAATTATGTGGAATTATTTGATTTACATATGTATGGTTTGCTTATGAGAATTCTTGTATCATGTGTAACCCCGCTTAGTTGTAACATTACCTTAATCAGTACGTAGCGTACTAATCCATCTATTTCATGGGTGTTGCTCAATCCAACGAGTAGACAACCTAGATGTATATGTGAAGGTTCATGATTACCAAGTGGATGAATTCGCAGCATTTGATGATATATATATGTGGAGGAGTGGTCTCTTTTATATCAGGATTTTGGGCATAAAGTTATGTTATCCAGATGATAGTTTTACTCTGTTACCCTTTTTGAACTTTTAGTTCTATAGGATCCCTTTTTGTTGTATTTTGATGTAACCAAAGTTGATCTCCAAATGCTGTTTTAATGTTACTAAATTTTGTCTCATTTCTTCCTATCATGTTTTAAATTTTCTAATCGTTTTACCTTATGATTGAAGTAAGGATGATATGGTAAGCAAGACTTATGTCAATCATGGCAATAACACCTAACTATCTTATTATACGCTCCCACTTAACATGTAATTTTTCTGTAGTAAATTTTGGGATGTTGCAAGTTGGTATTATAGCTTTTGCTTTTGATTACCATGTTTTGGTTTTCAAATTTTTGTTTTCAATGATCCCTCATTTGATTTTTAATGGTTTATTTCATACTTAGAGAACTCATTTTATTTTCAACAACCCAAATTAACTTGTGAGGAATCGAGGATGGGTTTCCTAATTGGCCTTAAAATGTGAACTATGTGCATTATGTGTTAGTTAGCTAGGAACGCCTAGGCCCTAATACATTTTCTATCTTGTAACTAGTTAGTCATCATGGTGCTTAATGGTCTCATTGGTCTTCTTGAGGAAGCTTTTAAGGCATTCATTGAGTTCGTCAGGCGCCTACTACTACTGCCTTAACCGTAGCCACCGCCTCCACCTCTATATTACCCTCAAGAGGAGAAGACTGGCTTTTGGAGGATAATAGGACATCACCTGCTGCTTTACGCTGGTGATGAGGACCCAATTATCTTGGAGGGATGAATTCGGGATATGGATAGGACATATGAGCAGTAAATTGCCCACCCGCTTAGAAGGTGAGCATTATAACCTTCTTTCTCCGAGGAGTAACCGACAGTTGGTGGGTAGGTCTTCATGCGTAGAGAGAACCGCTGATTTTTTGGTAGGACATTAAGACAACAATCCACAATAAATTTTACACTAACAGTCTGAAGAAGGATAAACTAAAGGAGTTCATATAGCTTACTTAGGGAATCATGACCGTGATGCAGTACCGCACTCGATTCTCAGAATTATTGATGTTTGTGTTGGAGATAGTAGCTAGCAAGTCTATGGTTGTGTATTAGTTTGAGTGGGGGCTCCACTTCAGCATCTAAACAATGATGGGTGTCATGGCTTTTTAGGACTTAACCACATTGTAAAAGAAAGCATATGTTGCTACTACCATGATACAGGTGCAGGCTTTTATCCTAGACAAGAGGAAGCTAGAGATATAGGGTTTAAGAGGTAAGATTCAGTTCTGAGGAGGTGGACCTCTGAGCTATCAGCCTAGGGGTTAGACAGGTGGACAAAGCAGATCTGTTGGACCAGTGAGACACTTCTTGTATCATTTCTATAGTTGGGATCATCCGAGGTAAAACTATAAGGGCACTCTTGTACAGTGTAGGACGTGTGGTCAGCTAGGCCACCTATCTTTTGAGTGTTTGGGTCAATAGGGTTAGTTCCAGCAATAGGGACCACTTGTACCTCAGCAACAGGCATGTCAGCAACAGACCTACCAGCAGCCACAATAGTAGTTTTAGATGAGGGCACTAGCTCCAGCTAGTGTACTGCCTAGGGAGACTAAAGGGATACCACAAGGGCCTCGCCGTTTTCCTCAAAGGGGAGGAGGACTGACTTAGAGTTCTAGAGGGTATCATGAAGGATACCGGGGAGGACAATCAATCAGATGCCTGAATTTCATCAGCCAAGCAGAGACTTATCGATAGATGGATGTAGTTACTAGAGTGTTTTCCATCCATTAGTTACCAACATATGTGTTACTCAATTCGGAAGCATCATTGTCATTTGTATCTTCTACATTCATTGTTAAAGCTACATTATCTCCATCTACTAGTGTGTCTATTTCTATGATGTTGCCTTTTGGAGATAGGTAGATTGGATTACACTAGACTCTATTTGGACATGACCTTAGAGATAGGTAGGTTAGACTTCCTAGTGGACTTGGCTGGGTTGGACTTAGGATTTTAATGCTATCCTTGGAATGGATATGTTGGGAAAATATAGGGTCGTAATTGACTAGGCACAGGAGTGAGTTGCGTTGCGGGAGCCTCAAGGTGCTAGGGTTTCGTATAAGAGATGCAAGCCTAGAGCTATGATGAAGGTCATATCTGGCAACCCGTTGTGTTCGTTGGTGCAAAGGGGTTACCTTATGTATTTGTTCAAGGTTTAGGAGCTAAATAAGGAAGTATCAACATTGGAGGATATCTCTATTGCTTAAGAGTTTCCTAATGTTTTTTTCTGGAAGAGATACCAGCTAAGCCACTAGTATGGGAGATACACTTTACCATTGAGTTAGTATCAGGGGCTGAGCCAGCTTTGAAGGCACCTTAGCATATGGCACCAATAGAGTTATAGAAGTTGAAGACTCAACTAGAGGATCTAATGGCTCATGGGTACATTCACCCAAGTGTGTCTCTAGGGGGAGCACTAGTATTGTTTGTAAAGAAGAAGGATGGGAGTCTTCGTCTATATATAAATTATCGGGGTCTAAACTAGTTAACTGTGATGAACGGATACCTACTTTCAAGAATTGATGACTTATTTGATCAACTTTGGGGTGCTTTGATTTTCACAAAGATCGCCTTGAGGTTGGGTTATCATCAGCTACACATCACTGAGGTAGACATTATGAACATGCCCTTCAAGACATAGAAGAGGCACTACGAGTGTACGATGATGCCTTTAGGCTCACCAATGCGCCTGCCGTTTCTATGGACTTGATGATGAGCATCTTTTGACTTTTCCTTGATCATTTTGTGGTGGTCTTCATCGATGATATTTTGGTTTACTCTCAAAGTATAGAGGAGCATGAGCAACATCTATAAATAGTTTTATCACTCCTTAGAGAGCATAAGCTGTAGGCTAAAATCTCTAAGTGAAAGTTTTAGCTTTCGAAGGTTGCATTTTTAGGTCATGTGGTGTCAGAAGGAGGAGTTTTCATGGACCCAATGAGGATTCTAGTAGTGACTAAGTGGAAGACACCCACTAGCATCCCCAAGGTATGTAGTTTCCTGGGTTTGGCCGGGTACTACATATGCTTTACTCAAGATTTCTCAAAGATAGCTCATCCTTTGACAAAACATTTGACGAAGATGAATAAATTTAGTGCAATGATGCTTGTGAGGGAGCGTTTTAGGAGTTGAAGTAGTGGTTTACTAGCTGGTTTTGATGTTGCCTTTAGGTACTGATGGCTTCTAGGTCTACCATGACGCGTTGAATCATGGATTGAGTTGTGTATTAATGCAGCATGGTAAGGTAGTTGCTTACGCTTCTCATTAGTTGAAGTAGCATGAGTTGAATTATTGAGTGCATGATTTGGAGTTGTCCATATTTGTTTTAGCTTTGAAGATTTGGAGGCACTATCTGTATAGGACATAATGCATATTTTTTCACCGATCATAAGAGCCTTAAGTATATATTCACTCAGAAGGAGTTGAAGATGAGGCAGAGGAGATGGCTAGAGTTGGTGAATGATTATGATATTGAATTGACCTACCATGAAGGTAAGGTCAATGTCGTTGTAGATGCCTTAAGTAGGAATACATCATACTCTTCAATTTTTGTTGTGGTATCTAGTTGATTGCTAGAGGAGCTTGGAGAGATGGGAATAGGGATGATTTGGTAAGATCATCAAGAGGTTTGAATGAATGCATTGACAATTACGTTGAAGGTTGTTGATGATTTATGAGTGGGATAGCTTGGGGATTTTAAGCTTGAGAGAATTCGGCATGAGATTCAGGATGGTTGGGCTGATGGTTTTTAGATTCACAAGGATGGTTGCATTCCCTACAAGGGTCGTTGGTGTGTATCTTAACGTTTTGGTGATCTAAAGCACTAGATTTTAGAGGAAGGTCACTATACTCTGTATTCCATCCATCCAGGAGGGGATAAGTTATATAAGGACCTCAAGAGGATCTATTGGTGGCCTTGCATGAAGCGAGAAGTAGCGGAGTTTATGTTGGGATGTTTGACCAGTTTGAAGGTTAAGATTGAGCACCAGAGATTGCAAAGTTGGTTCAGCCTTTAGATGATCCAAGGTGGAAGTGCGATTCCATATCGATGGATTTTGTGGGTGGACTACCAAGGACTTATAGCGAGTGTGACATGATTAGGGTCATCATTGACAGGTTAACAAAATCAATAGTATTTGTGCCGATGAAGTCGACTTGGAGCATAGATCACCTAGCCGATGCATATATGAATTTTTTGGTGAGTAGGCATGGTACACCTACCGATATAGTATATGATCAACATTCAAGATTCCTTTCACACTTTTAGGGAAAATTACAGGTAGTTATGGGCATGAGATTGAGGATGACTACTGCCTTCCATCCAGCTATAGATGAATAGACTAAGAGGATGATTCAGACTCTAGAGGATATGCTAAGAGCTTGCGTTTTAGACTTTCAAGGGGTTTTGAAAGATCATTTACACTTGGTTGAGTTCTTGTACAATAATAGTTATCATGCTAGCGTAGGGATGGAACCATTTGAGGCATTGTATGGACCCAAGTGTCAGACAGCTTTATGTTGGAGTGACATCAGTGAGGCTGTGATGCTTGTATCGGAGTTGGTTGAGGAGATGACTCAACAGGTCTAATTGATCCAGGACAAAATGAGAGTAGCTCAAAGTTGTCAAAAGAGCTACGTAGATCAGAGACATCGCAGTAATGGATTTAAACTAGGGGATAGAGTTTTGTTGAGGGTTTCACCTACTAATGAGGTGTAAAGATTTAGTCCAAAGGGTAAGCTAAGCCCGAAATATATTGGTCCCTATGAGATTCTTGATAGGGTTGGTGAGGTTGCATACCACCTAGTACTTCCACTAGAGTTAGCCTGAGTTCATAATGTCTTCCACATTTCTTACCTAAGGAAGTACGTTGCAGATCCATCCCATGTGATCAGACAAGATGAGATCAAGCTCGACGATTACTTATCCTACGAGGAGAGTCCTCTATGAATTCTCGATATTAAGATATGATGAACCCATAAGAGCTTAGTACTGCTTGTGAAGATTCTTTAGAGCAGCCATAGTACAGAAGAAGTGTCCTAGGAATCTATGAAGCATATGCACAAATTGTATCATGAGCTTTTCAGTACAGGTGTGTTAGATTTTGGGTTTCTCTCTCTTTTAATGAGGTAGTACATGATAGTATAGTATATACTCTTAGAACTTGACTACCAAGATCACTTTCCTTTCATCCTTTTTTTCTCTTCTTCCCTAACCTTGACTTGTTGACTTCGAGGACGAAGTCTTTTTTAAGGGGATAGTGATGTAATAACCCAAAAAGTTGCTAAGCTAATCCTAAATCATTAACGCCTTAATTTGATCCGAATCTCAAGAAATCTTAATTTTAGCCTTAACCTAATTTCTTAATCCCAAAACATTAACCGAATCCAAAACCTTGAATCGAATAAACCGTAATTCGTAAACCAAAATCAAAACTTGCTGAAATTTCTACTAATCCTAATTAATTTTGGCTAATCCAAAATCACATACTCTAATCTTAATCCCCCAACCCTTCTCTTTTTCCTTTTCTTTTCTTTCTTTCTTCTCTATCTCCTATCAACCTTAGCCCGCAAGGTTTGATTTTTATTGCAACTTACCCTCTACTTGCACCATCTCCTATCATGTCCTCTGTAGTCTTATATCATCCATCAACCTTTATTTCTTATTTTTTTTCTTCCTCTCCTTTTGCTCCCTTATCCTTGCATAACCCACACCCCACCATCACCTCCCATACCACTCTTCTTCTTGTTTCTCATCCTCACACAACCTATACTCATAACCATTGCAATCACCTGCATTTTTCATCACAACACTCAACCATCACCTCCACTGTCACTATAGTGACCTACACCATGGCTCTACACACCTTTCCTATGCCTTCAGCTCCTCTATTTTCTTTTTCTCAATTCACAACATACCGACATGACAATACATATACATATACATATATATATATATATATATATATATATATATATATATATATATATATATATATATATATATATATATATATATGGAGAGTGATTTCTTTGTATCAGGGTTTTGGGCATCGAGTCATGTTAGTCGGATGATAGTATTACCGAATAATCTTTTTGGACTCTAAGTTTCATGGGATACCTTTTTGTTGTATTTTGATATTGTAATCGGAGTTGATCTCCTAATGCTTTTTTGATGTTATTAAATGTTATCTTGTTTCTTCTTATCATGTTTTTAATTTACTTAAGATTTTGCCTCGTGATTAACGTAAGGATAGTGGGGTAAGCTAGACTTGTGTCAATTGCAGCTATAACACCCAACTATTTGATTATATGCTTTCGCTTAAAATGAATTTTTTCAGTAGTAAATTTTGCGGTGTTACACCAAGGGTAACCTTCCTTTTTCTTTATTTATTTATTTATGTGTTGTTATAATTATGTTATCTTGTAAATTTTATAGTGTTGATTATTATCTTGGTAGTTCTTCATTTTATGTTTTCTTGAGCTTAGATCTAGGTAAATTCAACAAAACTCTTAAGATGGTAGAATAATAGGTGTGAGAATATTATGCTTTTTAGGATTAGTATCATGGTAGGATTTTTTTTATCATAGGAATTAGAACTTTTGCTTTAAAATGTGGAAAAGTGTGAAGTATGATTATGTATGAGCTATTCGGTGATTTTTTAATTATGCATGAGATCATGTCTTTATTTAATTATAACATGGTGTTTAGTTGTAATTAAATACACAATTTCACACATATGATAATAAGTGCAAGATGTGAAAATTGTAATTTATGTATATGGATTTTTTGTGATGGCATAGATGTGGAACCAAAGTCTTATCATGCCTTGATATAAATTCCATAGCATCCATTAGGTAATTTACTTAAATTTTAATATATTTATAATGGAGCGTGTTTAAGGTTAGCTTTACATTATTTACCATATGTATGCTATAGGGGTAGAATTGCCATTTTATATGTGCCAAGATTATTTTTCCACCATAAATGGCAACTTATGCCATGATATTCTTATGTATCTTAAGCAAGAAGTAAATCCTATGTTAAATATGCATGTTTAGGATTTCATGAGTTAGCATGCTAAATTCACGTGTTAGGGGTATTATAAAACTTTTCCATGTTCAATAACTATTACTCTTCTTAAAGCATTATATTTTTATTATCCTTAACCTTTGTATGAGAAAAATAAATTATAATAAATTTTGGTATTAAAATGGATGATATTGATGTAATTAGGGATTTTAAGGTGTTTTGGTCATTTATACAAAGAATGTGCCTAATTACGAATAATTGGACTATGTTGGCCTTTGTTTATTTCAAATTGACTTTAGATTTGACGTTTAACTTTCACCCTTGATAGTTGACCTAAATGTTAACCTTTTTTCAATTTAGGAATAAATGGTTGAAGGATTGAACTGATTGGAATTGGAAAATTGGTTAAGGTTATGCTATGATGCCCAGCCTTAGACCTAGATGGCTTTGATTAATGTGACCCTTATAAAGCTGTGGAATTTATTGCTAGCTTGATGTATTATTGATGCAAATCTTAGTTTTCTTGGACAATAGAATTGCATTGAATAAGACACTAATCTTTTATAGTGAAAGACTTTTTGAAAAGGGGTCTTGTACCTTGTTAGGCCACCAAATTCATAGCGAACCTTCATGTCAAATGACTCTTTTCTACTTTTAGGGAGTGAAAAACCCTATAGAGGGTATGTAAGCTTAATAATTTTTAGTGCTAAGGTTGTGTATATATAATTTAATACCCCAAATTATATATAATATTAATCTCAAATAATTAATACCATACAAAATCCTAATCTCAAAAAATGATATTTTTAACTTATTCTTATTCCTTAACTCTAAATCAAAACGTAATGCTAAATTTTATTTTGGATCAATATAATTTTTTTATCGTAAATCTAACGCCGATGGTTATTATTCTGATCTTACCCAAATTTCCTAATCAAAACATTAACCTACTTATAATCCTAACCCTAAACTTACTTTTTTTTTCTCCTTTTTCTCCTTCCTCTTTTATTTTCCTTTTTCTTCTCCTTTCCTTCGCTTTCTTCTTCTTCTTCTTCTTCCCCCTTTCCCCTACATGAATACCTCTCTTCCTAACTAAATCCCCCTACTTAGTGATGCGTTGTCATATACACGACAAATTTAATACATAAATCCTAATTCCCAATTACGTAGTAAGTGGTAAGGATTCAAACCCACAAGGAATGGTATTTTAATCACTAATTTTTCAATTGGTGTTATAATCCCAGTTATACAATTTCATTAGTTCTAATACTAAATCTAAATATATTAAACTTTGATCACTACTTGATAAATGGGGGTAGGAATGAATTGATGAGGGGATCAAGGTATCAAATACTCAAAGAAGAAGAGTGATTCTATGTGATTTAATGTTGACCTCTAGAAAATCATAATAATTCATTTCTTTGCTTTCTCTCAATCTTAATAAATTGAATAAGCTCTCAATTTATTTCCTAACCATTTAATAACCTAGTTACGAACACTAGATTCAATTAATGGCAGCATTATGAATGGAAAGCAGTCAACTACAATCATAACCACATAAGCTCGGATTATGCAATTGTATGAATTAATGGACAAGATTAACAATTAATCTTCTTACTAATCTAGACAAATTAATTAAAAATTACAGGTTAATTGCGTTGTCTTAGAAAAGATTAAGTTCTAAACTAAATAGCTGATCAATCTAATTAGTTTAAATTCTTAATCTATGATACAAAATCATTCAATTCCATCCATTAATTCAATTAAATTTCATCTAGAATCAAACTTTGAAAGTATGTTGTTGTATTTGAAACATAATTCCATCCTCAAATCATCCTACCTCGTTTTATTTACTCTAACATCTATATATTTAGAAACCACACAATTACATACAATGATTTGAAATTAATGCCAACAACACAACAACAATATCTAATAGTAACATAACACAACAACAATAGAACAAACAAAAGTGCAATTTCAGATAATTTACTTGTATTCAATCAAAATGGAGAAACTACAATTGATAAAGGAATAGAGAGGGACTTATCAATTGAAGTGCAGATTGTCAATTGTTCACTAGAATACAGAAAGATAAAAGAAGTTGGAATTGTGCAATACATGTATATTCTAGAGGGAATAGAGAAAAAGAGTACATTCAAAATGTTTCAACATCTAAAAATTGACTCCTTTGAACCCTGAATTGATAGAGAATATATTAGAAACAAGTCGCGCGGACGGTTACAAATTTTAAGGAAAATGTGGTCCGTGTTTAGGAAACACGGGACCTCCGTGTTTTTCTCCAATTTCTTTGCCAAATGCTGGATTCTGAATCAAAGCATGAGATTTTAACACGGCTCGTGTTTAGGAAACACGGGGGTGTCGTGTTTTTGGTTCTTTCACTATTCTTCCCTTAAAATTTCAGCACAACTTCTCTTGGTGTATTTTCTTCATTTCCAACTTTGCTCCCCTTGATTCAATGTTTCTTGATGTGTTATTTACTTGATTTATTCTTTTCATTGATTTTTCTTTGAATTTCTTCAATTTTTTTCTTTTCCTGCAAAATCTATTTAAAAGAGAAAAACTCGAAGAAAATATTAAATCTTAAACAATTAATGAGGGATAAATGACATTTTTATGCATGAAAATAATCTATAAATCCCATTGATCAAATACTCCCATGCTTGAATCATTGCTTGTCCTCAAGCAACATCATAATATGAATATGAATACATCAAGAAATGTAATAGAGAAAAGTCACGGATTACAAGAATTATTAGACTGGAATTATTCATTTACAAAGCTTAACATTACATTGGGACTTAAAACACTTGTAAATCAAAAAATCACAATGATGAAAATATTTTTGGACCACACATCTAACTCACCTTACAAACAGTCTTATCAAATGCTAAAACGGTTAGGGAATGAGAGTTAATATAATTAGTATCTCACCATGTAAAGTTAGATTAAGATTAATGAAATTCAAATTGGTAGATTCTTACTTTCAGTATGTGAAAACAATCACTCTCGGGTGTGTATGGTGTGATGTGGTTACTCTCAAAACTTCTCCAAATGATAATGATCGCCCATATGTTTGCCATTACTCTGAATTCGCCACTGGTGAAAAGAACTGAAGTGTATAAGAATCAAAAGGTCTTAACTTTGGTTGTAATAGGGCTAGGGTTTTAAGGTAAGATAGAATTTTGGGATTGTGGCTAGACTCCATTAACTAGAGAAGCAAACTATATATATGTATATACATGGAAGATACAATCCTTCCCAATTTATATATATATATCTTACCCTTGCTCTTCAACAATATAAAGAATAAAAGAAATTTTTTTAGCCCCTTATCCAAAATTTTTGCACCCCATGCTTGGATTTAAACTTATCAACAAACTGTTTCCCTAAAAATTTATTACTTCACTAGTTATAGAGTAGGGAAGGAAAATTCATACGGGTATTAGTTGTTAATGAAGGTTAAATCAATAGAATAAGGCTTAGGCTCAAAGGGGTTTATGCAAATGGATAATAATTTTCAAGGTAAGGTTTTTGGTTTTTTGTAGCTAACAAAGAAAGAAGAGTGCCTTTATCATTTTCAAATATCCTAAAGTTCTATATAGTCTTGAAGATAACTAATGGAAAATTCTAGTTCACATACCATTGGAGAGTACACACAAAAGTAAAATATTTTCTGGATAAATAATGTATCCAATGATTAGGCTCAAGCACTCACAATGGTGTATCTACCAATTTTTAATTTCATTTCATCTCATTCATATTCAATGCATGGATTGATTCCTAACCATTCTAACTTTCTTTCCTTCACTATTATCACATTCTCAATTTTTGTTTTTAAGGTTTCAGAAGATGTTGATCAAATCATTCAATACGATTTAAAAATATCCTTTGTGAAAATAATTTAGTCTCATTACTTTGTTTTACATCATAAATGGATAACTCAAATTTAATACTTCCATTTTTAAGACAAACCAAACAACTAACACACAAAAGAGAAAGAAAGTAATAAAACTGAATAAG
Organism: Tamarix chinensis; assembly: GCA_030549775.1. Lineage (NCBI taxonomy): Eukaryota > Viridiplantae > Streptophyta > Magnoliopsida > Caryophyllales > Tamaricaceae > Tamarix > Tamarix chinensis. The sequence continues at coordinate 53,645,116 of CM060177.1, read as the reverse complement.
TACCACTACATATATATGCACATAACACCCACAAAGACTATTTCTACTTAACAAACTATCACAAGCATACAAGCCCATCCCCTACTTATTATATTCATTTTGCGTAATGAAAAAACCCAAGAAAAAGATGAGGAATTGGATTCATGAAGGAGGAGAAGGTGGGTCTCGATGCCCGAGATGAAACTCGTAAAGAGATTTCATCATCTCCATCATTTGATCTTGATTATGGCGAATAGAATCCAATTGGGAATAGACTTGAGTTTGAAATTGGAGATGCCATTCCGGAATATAAGTCAAAGAGGAAGAAGAACTGGCTTGTGATTGAGGTGAAGGAGGCGGTGGTGCATGGTCACCATGAGTAGGGATTGGATGTTCAATGGCAAGAGGAGCAAGAGCATCTTCATCATCAAATGGTTGCCAATTCTACGAGTTTAAAGGGTCGGTTTTGGTAGGGTTCAGTAGAGGGAAATAAGCACGGCCTTGGTATGAAAGATACCATGCATTGCCCCTATGCTTGATAAGATGCTTAAGACGGCAATGTTCAATATCAATACGCGTGATCATAGATGCTACAGGCATATCCTCAGGAAGAGGTATGTCCAAACTTAAATAAATAGTAGTGATTAAACCACCGATGACTATATCGCCCTGTTTTGAATTTCCTACCCTTTGAAATTGCTTAGCTAGAAAATAGGTTGTGTCAACAGAAGTATGTTCTAGCATAGCACTGATGAAAAAACATTCAATGTATCAAACCACCCTTATACTATCTCCCCTCCCAAAAACAGTCGTCACTAAGAGTCTTTGTAAAAGCTGGAAGACGAGATTCAAAATCCTAGAAGCTTTGGCTTCAGAAATTTGGAAAGTATCAGGAGTAGGCATATTCGAGACATCACCAATTTTTGCAAAGAAGTTGTTCACATGGAACCAAGGAAGTATGAAACAATGATTCCTCGGAGGAAACATAAAAATATGTGCTAGTTCATGTAGGGATAATTGTCTATCCTCATTAAAAAGGTGAAAACAAATATACCCTTGGTCATTTTGGGATTCATTAACATCAGCACATAGTTTGAAGGTACTTAAAAATTCTAATGTTAAAAGCCTATATGTATGATTAGTAAAATAGAAAAAATTGTGCAAGCCTACATTCCGTAGCAATTGCATTACTTGCGCATGAATGCCTAAAGCATTCAGACAACCATCATCTAAATACCTAGTGCTAATAATATGCCTTTGAGATAATTATTCATACCTTTGTTGTTGTTTCGGACTATTAAAGATGATACCTAATTCATTTGGCTAGTTATGTCAGTTCTGTTGTTGAGTTAGTGATGATCGAGGCCCCGAAGATTTGCCCTCGGTCCGTTGTTTCTTTTTGGGTTCCATCTACAAAACATATAGACATTAGTAAAGTGATAAAATTCTGTTTGGCTTGCATGTGTAATGTTTCACAAAAACATGTCCAATGCTTACTGAATTGATTCTCTTTGATATTATCATGCATAAACATATTCATAGTCTCAATATGCAAGGAAAAAGAATTTCATTTTTCAAGAATGAATTCATCATATACCCCAAATTTACCAAGAATGTATTACAATTGGCAAAAAATTTCATTTTAGAACTTTTGCAACACATGTGCCCTAAACTTGTAATAAGTCAATAATTATGTACATTGTAAGTTTGGCAACAAATTTAACACAAAGTTGCAAATATATTGTTACAAGTTATTTCCACACATACTGAATCTACACATTTATATTAACAAGTATATAATTAAACAGATTTTGCAGAGAATGTGAAATAGGGCACATACCTTTGGATTGTGAATATGGATGAATGAAATTGCAGAAGGAAGATTGATAATGCTCAGGAAAGTCGAATTAAACAAAAGCCCTAAAGTAATTCACTTAATTTTGGACGAATGTAGCAAGAATTGAAATTAGGGTTTGAAAATGTGTTCGTCGACTTTGCAGTGGTGGGAGCAAAAGATAGGGTCTAAGAGAGAAAATTATGGATGGAGGAGTGATAGGGATGATGAATGAGAGTAGGCATGAGTGGAATTAAAGGAATTGGTAAAGAAATGGAGGATTCGAAAGGAGAGAACTGGTATGGTGTCGCAGATTAGAGATAGTTTCGAATTGGTATAGGTGTCGTTTTTTTGTGGATCTGGAAACACAGGAGAAAAAAAGTAGTTTTTTTTCAAGAAACATAGACTGTATTTCAAAAATACGGTACCCTTGTGTTTCTTTTTAAACTCTCTCGTTCAGGGGAAAATTTTCTAAAAGAAAAATACGGGCCGTATTTGGTAAACACGGACACCCCATATTTTTTTGAAAAGTTTCTAGAATTTGGTAAAAATGACAGATGTAAAAACATGGTCCGTATTTGAGAAATACGAACCCCCCGTATTCCTTTGAAATGTCCCTGGAATTTTTGAAAAATTTTCCTCAGATAAAAACACGGGTCGTGTTTAATAAACACGCCCCCGATGTTATTGCAGAATGTTTCTGCCTTTTCTATTTTTTGTCATACGGAAAAACATGGGGCGTGTTGTGGTAATACAGCGCCCCCCGTTTTTTATAAAGTAATAGAAATACAAATGTACCTAAAATTTACTTCCACACACATAAACATGATAAACATACAATACCACACCAAATATAAAAAAGTATGGGATAAGGAAAACTTATGTACAACACTTGGGTGTTTCCTAAGTGATAAAATTCCATTCTATCAACCTTTATAACTTGGAATGGTAAGATCTACCACTTCCAGATTTTGCACATAGTGTCTTTCATAAAAAGGTTTGAGATGGTGTCCATTCACTTTCCACATCTTTCCTGTTTTCTCACTCTTAATTTCTACTGCACCATGAGAAAACACATTAGTTACAATAAATGGATCAATCCATCTCGACCTTAATTTCCATAGAAATAGCTTCAAGCGAGAATGGTATAACAAAACTTTTTGGCCGATTTCGAAACTCTTTCTAAGAATGAACGTATCATGAACTGCCTTAGTTCGATCTTTATATCTCAATGCAGTTTCAAAAGCATCATTTCTTATTTCTTCCAGTTCTTGTAATTGGAGTCTTCTATGCCTTCCAATTTTGGTTGACTCCATGTTACATTTCTTTACGGCCCAAAAAGCTTTATGTTTCAATTCAACCGGAAGATGACAAGGCTTACCATAAACCAAAAAATATGGTGACATACCAATTGGAGTTTTGAAAGTTGTGCGATAAGCCCAAAGAGCATCATTGATGTGTAAGCTCCATTCATTTCTTGTTGGTTTCACCATTTTTTCCAGGATGGATTTGATTTCTCGATTAGATATTTCGGCTTGACATTGGTTTGTGGATGATATACTATAGAGATTTGATGTATTACATGATATTTCTTTAACAATGCTTCTACCATTGTGTTGTAGAAGTGTGAACCTTTATCATTAATTATAGCTTTTGGTAAGCCAAACCTTGCAAAAATGTTAGTCCAAAGAAATTTTACAACAACCTTAGCGTCATCAGTACGGGTGGCCTTGGCCTCCACCCATTTTGACAAGTAATCAACGGTGACGAGATTATATTTGAAACCAAAATATTATAGAAAAGGACCCATGAAATCCATACCCCAAACATCAAAGATTTCATATGCTATGATAGGAGTTTGTGGCATTTCATTTCTATAGGACCTAGTCCTCTAGTCTTTTGACAGTTTTCACATGTTTCGTAAAATTCATAAGCGTCCTTAAACAATGTAGGCTAGAAAAATCCACTTTCTAAAATTTTATAAGTTGTTCTATTAGGACCAAAATGACCCCCACAAGCATAACTGTGGCAAAATTTTAAGATAGAAAGAATTTCATTATCAAGAATACACCTTCTAATGATTTGGTCAGCACATTGTTTCCACAAGTATAGATCATCCCATAAATAATAGTTTGCCTGACTCTTCATCCTATCTTTCTGTGCTTTAGTAAAACGTTAAGGAAATACCTTTGTCACAAAAACGTTTACCATGTCAGCATACCATGGTATCTCATTCCCAATGACATGAAATTGTTCGTCCGGAAATGTTTCATTTATAGGTACTTCAACTTCAACTTCCTTGATTAACCGACTTAGATGATCTGCTACTCCATTTTCTAATCCTTTCTTATCTTTGATATATATATTGAATTCTTGGAGTAGAAGTATCCATCTAATTAATCTTGGTTTTGCTTCCTTCTTTACTAACAGATATTTCAAGGTTGCATGGTCAGAATAAACAATTATCTCAGTTCCTAACAAAAAAGAACAAAATTTATCCAAAGCAAAGACAATGGCAAGAAGCTCCTTTTTAGAAGTTGTGTAATTAAGCTAAGCTTCATTCAAAGTTCATGAGGCATAGTATATCACATGTGGATCTTTCCCAATCCTTTGACCTAACACTGCACCAACAACAAAGTTAGATGCATCACACATTAATTCAAAGGGAAAGTTCCAATCGGGTGGTTGAAGTATGGGTGCACTGATCAATTTGTCCTTCAGGTGGTCAAATGATTTCTTGCATGCATCATCAAATTAAAACTCTGTTTCTTTTTGAAGAAGCTTACATAATGGTTGGGCTATTTTAGAAAAATCCTTAATAAATCGGCGATAAAATCCAGCATAGCCTAAAAATGAATGCACATCTTTAGTAGTTGATGGATAAGATAATGAAGCTATAAGATCGATTTTTGCCTTTTCTACTTCAATTCGTTTAGCTGAAATGACATGTCCCAAAACTATTCCTTGTTGAACCATAAAATGGCATTTTTCAGAGTTTAGCACAAGATTCGTTTCAAGACATCTTTTTAAGATAAGAGTCAAATTACCTAGGCATTCTTCAAAAGTATCTCCATGAATACTAAAGTCATCCATAAGTACCTCGATTATTTCTCCAAATATTTGGAAAATATGCTTACCATACACCTTTGAAATGTAGCTAGGGCATTACATAATCCAAATGGCATACGTCGATACGCAAACGTACCGTAAGGACATGTAAATGTGGTTTTCTCTTGATCTTCTAGAGCTATGGGAACCTACACATATCTACAATAACCGTCAAGAAAACAATAATAAGGATGACCCACTAGCTATTCTAACATTTGGTCTCTAAATGGTAAAGGAAAATGATCTTTCCTAGTCATGGAGTTCAACTTCCTATAGTCAACACATACCCTTCAACCATTTTGAACTCTAGTAGGAACCATTTCTCCCTTATCATTTTCCACTACTGTTATTCCTGTTTTCTTTGGGACAACTTGAAGAGGACTAACCCTACTACTATTAGAGATTGGATATATGACTCCCACACTTAACAATTTTAACACCTCTTTCTTCACAACCTCCATTATGATCGGATTCAACCTACGTTGTACTTGTCTACCTGGCTTCAAATCATCTTCCATTAAAATCCGATGCATACATACTGAAGGACTAATAGCCTTAATATCAGCAACTGTCCATCCTAAATAAGATTTATACTTTTTCAAAACATTGACCATTTTTCTTCTTGTTGGGATGTTAGTTCACTAGAGATGATAACAGGAAGGGTATTTTATCTCCTAAGAATGCATATTTGAGATGGTTAGGTAGAGGTTCCAACTCCAATTCTGGTGCTTGCTATGTGGAAGGTAAAGGTCTATCTAATGTCAATGGAAAATCCATAAATCTTCCAATTCTACTAGGACATGCTCCCAAAGTAGCTACTACATCTTTGATTTCTTCTTTAACATCATACATCTTGTTCAGCTCTTCCAATCCTTCAGTTTCTATGCATTGTGTCAAGGTTACTTCTAAAGGATCTACCGATGATAATTTGTACACCATTTCAGTTAAATCCTCAATGACATCAATCATAGATACCACTTCACCATCTGTAGGGTATTACATGGAGTCATATATGTTAAACCTAATGACTTCACCATCAAACTCCATGGTCAAAACTCCATCATGTACATCAATTTTTATTTTTGAAGTTTTTAGGAATGGTATACCTAACAATATAGGAGAGGGATTAGCTAAACCATTATCTTGTATATCTAACACATAAAAATCAGTAGGAAAAACCAATTCATTTACCTAAACTAAGACATCTTCAATTACCCCTTCAGGATATGCGTTAGATCTATCAGCCAATTGAATAACAACATGAGTTTCCTTTAAAGGACGCAGACTTAGGGTATTAAAAATAGATTAAGGCATGACATTGATTAAAGCACCTAACTCAAGCATGCATTTTTCATACCTCGTGTTTCCAATCTTGCAGGGTATAGTAAAAATACCTGGATCCTTGCATTTTGGTGGAAGCTTTCTTTGCAAAATTGCTAACACATTTTCTCCTACACTTACCTTTTCATCTCCCTTCAATTTCCTTTTGTTAGTACACAAATCCTTGAGGAATTTTGTATACCTTGGTACTTGTTTAATCGCATCAATGAGAGGGAGATTAACTTCTACCTTTTTAAATATGTCGAATATCTACTTGTCATAATTCATCTTCTTGTTTCTGGCCAACCTTAGTTACCTTTTGTGAATCTTCATTCTTTTCTTCTTTAGCAATTGTTTCATCTAAATCTTTACTTATGTCTTCTTCCTCACTCGCTTTTCTTAGATCTAACAATTGTTTCCCACAACGAGTTGTGATAGCACTAGCATTTTCCCTAGGATTTATTTTCGTCTGACTAGGAAATTTTGAGGATCCTTATGCTTGTAGGTTCCCAAGGGAATATGCCAATTGAATCACTTGATTCTCCAAATTATTGATGCCATTTTTGGTCTCTTGTTGAAATTGTAATGTGTTGGTAGCCAAAGATTTCACCAAGTCTTCCAAAGGCATTCCTCCTGATTGTTGTGGAACTTGTGGTGGAGCCATTGGTTGAAATGGTGGTCTTTGGTGATTGGGTGGAACATGGAAGAATAAGAGAGGTGGATTATATCCCTATTGATTTTGATAAACCTGTGGTTGGAAATATGAATTACCACCTTGTTGAGTATTTCCATACCTTAGGTTTTGATGATCCTTCCATCTAGGATTATATGTTGGAGCAAATGGATCATTTCATTTTGGTAATGGTTGTCCTCCAATGGCATTCACTTGTTTTTCTTCCTGCAAAGTAGGACACATATCAGTAGGAAGCCCAGTAAAAGAACAAATTCCACATACCTTGGTAGGATTCTTTTTAACCACAACTCTTTCTACAAGAACTGTCAAATTCGACACTTGTGTTTTCAATTTAGCAATATTGGTCTCTTTCACCTATTGAGACATAGAAGTATTACCCCTATTGCAGTATTGAGAGTTAGATGCCATATTAGCAATTAATATTTTAGCCTTGGTAGGTGTCTTATCAACCAAAGCACCACCACTAGTAGCATCTATCATATTCCATAGGAGATAAACCTTCATAAAAGTATTGTATTAATAATTGCTCACTAATTTGATGATTAGGGCAACTACCACAGAATTTCTTAAAGCGTTCCCAATATTCATGTAATGATTCTCCTCCATCTTACCTAATACCGCATATTTCTTTTCATATGTTAGTTGTTGTAGATGAAGGAAAATATTTTTCAAGGAAAACCTTTTGCATATCAATCCAAGTACTCATCGACCCCGTTGGTAAATCATATAACAATTCCTTAGCAGCATCAACCAAAGCAAAAGAAAAGCTTTGAGTTTAAGTTGTTCTACACTTACTCCATTCGGTTTCATACCAAAACACGCTATATGGAATTCCTTAAGAAATTTGTTAGGATCAGTGAAACAACCTGAACCCATGGAGTTGTTGTCTCTAAATCCTATAAAAATAGGTAAAGCGCGTATTAATCTAGGTCTGATCTCACAAGTATCATTATCAGCAGGATAATCAATACATAAAAGATTAGGATTGAAGATAGGAGCATCTAACTCCTTGAGGGATCGATCTGCTATAGGTGGATTGATGTGGCAAGGTGTATTAAACACAACCTCTATGTGGTCTTCTCCCAAATTTGTGGAACTTTCTTAAGAAGGTAATAGAATATGACAAGCGTGCTCCAATTTCCTTCTTGTTCAGGTTACAATTGGAGAGGAAGAATTTGGATCAATGGATGGGATAATTTGTCCTTGATGCTCAATTGTGAATGATCTCAATTGCGAGTACTTGAGGATTTCACATAATTAAAGAATAGATGAGTACACTTGGAGAATTTATTGAAAACAAAAATAAGAAACATCACCAAAAACAAAACTAAAGATTATAATTGCCATTCTTCAGCAACGGCACCAAAAATTTGATGCGTTGTCCTATACACAACAAATTTAATACATAAATCCTAATTCCCAATTACGTAGTATGTGGTAAGAAGGAGTCGAACCCACAAGGAATGGTATTTTAATCACTAATTTTTAAATTGATGTTATAATCCCAGTTATACAATTTCATTAATTCTAATACTAAATCTAAATATATTAAACTTTGTTCACTACTTGATAAATGGGGGTAGGAATGAATTGATGAGGGAATCAAGGTACCAAATACTCAAAGAAGAAGAGTGATTCTATGTGATTTAATGTTGACCTCTAGAAAATCATAATAATTCATTTCTTTGCTTTCACTCGATCTTAATAAATTAAATAAGCTCTCAATTTATTTCCTAACCATTTAATAACCTAGGTTACGAACACTAGATTCAATTAAAGGCAGTATTATGAATGGAAAGCAGTCAACTACAATCATAACCACATAAGCTCGGATTATGTAATTATATGAATTAACAGACAAGATTAACAATTAATCTTCTTACTACTTTAGACAAATTGATTAAAAATTACAGGTTAATTATGTTGTCTTAGCAAAGATTAAGTTCTAAACTAAAATAGGTGATCAATCTAATTAGTTTTAATTCTTAATCTATGATACGAAATCATTCAATTCCATCCGTTAATTCAATTAAATTTCATCTAGAATCAAACATGCAAAGTACGTTGCTGTATTTGAAACATAATTCCATCCTCAAATCATCCTACCCTGTTTTATTTACTCTAACATCTACATATTTAGAAACCACACTATAACATACAATGATTTGAAATTAATGCCAACAACACAACACCAATATCTAATAGTAACACAACACACCAACAATAGAACAAACAAAAGTGCAATTGCAGATAATTTACTTGCATTCAATCAAAATGGAGAAACTGCAATTGATAAAGGAATAGAGAGGGACTTATCAATTGAAGTGCAGATTGTCAATTGTTCACTATAATACAAAAAGATAAAAGAAGTTGGAATTATGTAATACATGTATATTCTAGAGGGAATAGAGAAATAGAGTACATTCAAAATGTTTCAACATCTAAAAACCGACTCCTTCGAACCCTTAATTGATAGAGAATATATCATAAATAGATCGCGCAGACGGTTACAAATTTTAAGGAAAATACGGGACCTCCGTGTTTTTCTCCAACTTCTCTACCAAATGCTGGATTCTGAATCAAAGGTTGAGATTTTAACACGACCCATGTTTAGGAAACTTGGGGGTGCCGTGTTTTTTGTTCTTTCACTATTCTTCCATTAAAATTTTAGCACAACTTCTCTTGGCGTATATGCTTCATTTCCAACTTTGCTCCCCTTGATTCAATGTTTCTTGATGTGTTATTTACTTGATTTCTTCTTTTTGTTGATTTCTCCTTGAATTTCTTCAATTTTTTTCTTTTCCTACAAAATCTATTCAAAAGAGAAAAACTCTAAGAAAATATTAAATGTTATAAAATTAATACGGGATAAATGACATTTTTATGCATGAAAATAATCTATACATCCCATTTATCACTTATCTTCCACCCCTAAACCTACCTATCCTACATTCACAATCACCACTATCATCTCCCTCAACTCATGGGATGTGTTTGGTGGACTTTTACCCAAAATTTCCCCCTAAAATCCCCTCCTTTGATCCTCTTATATGTGTCTACTTCCCTTGCCTTATCTTCTTTGATGTCCTTTACATTTTTTCCATCTATTGTGTATATATACCCCTATACTCTCTCTCTCTCTCTCCTTATATTATTTAATGCCTCACCAAACTCTCTTTGGTCTCCCTCTCCCTTCTTATAGCTTTCACGTACATTGGTCAACTAAAAAACAACCATTTTGCCCTAGCAAAGATCTGTTTCCCCTGACCTCATGCTACAAAGCAATCATAGTGTGAACATATCATGTTGCTCATCCTCACCTATATGAGAAGCTTGAGTTACTCACCCCTTATAGTGTCACAAACTCACGTTGCCCTATCCTCCAAAACACCTCAATTTCAAGCTACTACCATCCCTCCAATATGAGGTATTCTAGCTTCCCTTTCTGCCAAACAAGAAGATCTCATGTTACAACACTCTAGTTGTATGATTTCCTCATACCACTCCCTAATTGTTGAGACAATTCTTCTTACAACAACTCTAATTGTGCCACACCTTGTCCCATACCTATTTCTTTGGTTTTGCTCCTTTTTCCACCCTATTTTGCTTAAGCTTTACCTTGGTTGTATTCTTAAGTTCTAATTATGCATTATTATTATTATTATTATTATTATTATTATATTATTATTATTATTATTATTATTATTATTATTGTTATTATTATTATTATTATTATTATCATTATCATCATGATCATGATCATCATGATCATCATCATCATCATCATCATCATTTCTTAGGTATTTTTGGTGATCTTAGAGGAAGTGGGTTAGGTTCATATGTGCTTACAAGCTAGAGAATTGTTTGGTAAGGATACATGTTGTCGTTAGGGACTTTTGGCAGATTATGTGTACCTTTTATGAAATCACATGTTGGATTTTATGATATTGATAATGTCATGTTGTTAATGTTGTTATGAGACAATGCTGCAATACTTTTTAATTTGTAAACCTTAAGTGAATTAGCGTGATATATAGTATTGTAATGTGGGTTTGTATAAATTATGGTAAAAGGTACATGAGTATATTTAATACATATGGTAATGCAGTAATTTGATAATTGGAAAGTAATGATATTAAACATATATGGTTTTTATGAAATTTGTGTATTTTGGCGTCCTTAAGGGTATTTTAGATTTAATATGTTAAATGGTTTAAAATATTCTAAGAATATCATGTGAAAATTTTGGAGTAAATACAATTTTTTAAGTCAAAATAAAATAAGGAAATAACATAAATTAGAAATAGTAACCTTACAGGCGGTGTAATCATCATATGTGTAAAACATTAGAGTTAGACCTTCATTTCCATATATATTGTTAGTATTGGAATTTTATGAATGCATATTAAATTTGGTCATTATATGAGCTTTATGGGAAACTTTATTTCTAACTTGTGAAATTAGGGTTTTGTAAGGGTTATAAATGGTAACTCAAGAGACATGGTCATTATCGTATTTGTAAGATATTTGAGTAAAATCGTAATTTTTGGATATGTTGATAACAATAATATTTGAGTCAGGTGTAGTCAAATTTGATGGATGAATGAGTATTATAGATGGGGTTATGCTTATAATGTGAAATTATGGTTTCATAGGGAAATTGTGACCTTTCCTTAGGGAATGTCCCTATAATTATGTGGTTGTGCCTTACATGCTTTCAATTATGTTTCATTTATATCTAAATGAGTCTTGCATTATTTTCTTTATATAACAAAACTACATAATAAGATGCTAATCATTTAAAGTCAATGATCACGTGAATTAGGCTAATGTATATTATGTGTATATAACAAAACAAATAATATATATTATGTGTCCATTCCGCCGAACAATAATAATGTCTTATGAATGTTCTCCTTTGAATGATGCATCAATACGTTACACTAAATTAAGTATAGTAAAGCTCTTCAAATCATTATGAATGAGAAAATGATTATGAGAGACGTAACACATGGATAAGGTATTAATCACTTAAAGAGAAAGATTACTTGAGCTAGGACCGAGGTGTTGTGTTTGTTCTTTCAGACAATAATAGTAGTTCAAGTATTTTTTTTTTATTTACCTTTAGAGGTGCTTTAGACTATTCCATTTGTTCAAGAATAGTGGACAGAAGTTTGTTACCCTAGTATATGTAGAGTTCATTCCATTGAACGATAATAGTGGTTCAGGTGTGCTCTTCCTTGAAAGGTGCTTTAATCCATTCTATCTAATTAATAATAGTGGGGGTGCTAAAATAAACATAAAAAAATAATGGATTGTGTTTATATATAACAATAATTTATGGAATTGATGCTTATCTTACATCACTTATTGTTAACTTACATGTACACCTATCCTCTTTCATACCTTTACTTCAATTGATTTTTATATTATGTTATTGTTTTATGTTTTATGCCTTATTATTTACATATTATTTTAGTGTTTTCATATGGTATTGATTCCATTGCCCATAGATAATACAGTTTTATAGGTGATTGTTGATTACTACTATTAATATGTTTTCCTTGGGTGAGCTCTAATCAGGTTGCTATAGGGTATGGCTATCTGAATATCTCTATCTCTCTATAGACTCTTAGTCATCTATTTTCATTATACATTCTTCCTTCTCTCTATTTTTTTTATCTTATATCATGATGGAATCAAGTGCTTCCCACACTTGATTCCTAGGTATGAGGTTAGTTTTTCTTTGTATTCGACATAAACTAGGCATAAGAAGTGCCTCTTCTATGTTGGATGTGGCATGGCACCCCTATGTTATGTTTTAGCTTTCACAATCAATTATTTAAAATGAAAGATTACACATGGATTAGGCTTTGTAACTTATGTGATGTAATGTCAAAAATTTAGAAGATTAATTTGTGTGCATTATTTGATTTTATGTGACTTCTAACGTGATGTTAAGCATTTAATGGATTGATTGTTGGTTTGTTTTTATCCTTAGTAATAATTATTTTGGTTTATGGGATTTTATTTCACTTAATTTGTGAAGTTATTTGACTTGAATTAGTTTAGAAACCATTGCAGTACTTATAGCATTATTAACCTTTTTTCACCAACTAAAGCACAACTATGTGAACCTCATGCACCTATGCCATCTCTCTTATGACCTCCTCATAAGCCATGTCACTCATCTCACACCAACCCCAACTCAATGTGTTGTAACCTTAACTAAGACATCATGCATCCCTCTGTGCCCCATTAATCCAACACTAGTACCAACCCCTACCTCTAGTTTCTTTTCCATAGCTAAACACTCCACTACCTCTTATAGTTTGTAGCATCCACCTCCATCATTTGGCCTCCACCCGACTTCTTCCTTCTAGCCTTGCCCCTTGTTCAGTTGATAGCACCATCATCCTCACCTTCCCTTCCCATCCAAGACAATAAACATCCCTACCACACAATTGTCCATCTACTCCACAATTTATCATCTAATATGAAACCTCCCTCTTCCTCATGCATGGACTCATGCTCCCTACCCATATAGCGTGAGTTTGACCTTTTTCTCCTATTATGGAATCACGGGTATTTTGGTAAAATTTACTTAACAAATATTTTAATACAAATTTCTATTTTATGGGTTAGATATTTTTATTGTTAATGTTGGTATTATTTTTAGGTAAAAGATGTTGATTTGTGTAGCCTAATAATTTTTTTAGTAGGTTACTTATATTTTGTGCTTTTGTTAGAAATTAGGTAGCCGATGCACACTATTAAATTTCCATACATCGTATGATATCACATTAGTGTTTTTATATATAAACCATGATATTTTTATATTATTATCCATATACTCTACCAAAATACTATATATCTCATTATAGCACATTAGGGTTTTGATGTATAAATCGTGTTAAGCATGTTTGTTATTTTGTAATTATCTACCTAGTAATATTAGCATAAAATTCGGTGAAATGAACCATGATGATTTATGTAAAGTATTATGTGTACGAAGACATGTTAAAATGGTTTTATTGTTAGAAATACATTATGCATTTTATGTATGTTTAATATGATAGGTTAACCATGCTTAGACTTATTTTTAGCATGATTATTATAATTATATGCTTGAAGGGAAATTTGGTGTTTTTGATCATATCATTGTATTTATCCTAATAAGTATACCTAATATGTATCATTTATTATAGAGTATAGAAGTATATGATTTGATGTTTTAGAAATGAATGTTAGAAATTTATGTGATAAATAACATGTAAGGATAAAATATTTAATTTATTATATTTTAGCCTTTTCATGATAAAATATTGAATAAAATGAAAATACTATTTAAAATGGATGTGGTAATTGTGGTCTCAATGTTATTTTGGTCATTTTTATCCTCATACACCTAAATGTGAATAATTAAACCTAGAACGGCCTTGGTAGATTACCATGCCAACTTTAGTATTAATTTTCATTATGGTTGTCTTGAACAATTAGAAATGAGTAAAAATGGTTAAGTAAGGAAAATAAATTTGTGTGTTTCTTATGTGATCTCATGGTTACCTTAATAAAATTATACTATTTCAAGTGAAAGATCTCGAAACCAGGAATGTTGGCTCGTTAGAGGTCGCTACCCTAAAGATGTACTTTAGCCCACAATTGATTATGAATTTTTGCTGATGTGCCTTAATGCCCCAACCAGATCCTACATCTCACTCTTTTTAACTTTACAAAATTCTTGAGTATATGCATATTTATGGATTAGGTGTTCTTGTCAGTAAGGTATTATTGTTTCTTTGTGTGCCAGTGTGATATGGGTACCTTCGTATCCTTAGGTTAATAGTCATTAAGATACTAAATTTCCCTTGTGTGGAAATATGATCAGAGTACCTTAGGGTCTCTAGATTGGTATGATCTCCCCTCAAGGAAATAAAAAAAAACAATAATTATTGGTTTGAAATGATTATTGGATTGGTGTGATAATAGCCTTTGTGCCTACCTGTTGTTCGAGAGTGGTCGTTTTGCTTACCTATGGTTTGATAGTAGCCTTTATACCTACTTGTGCTCAATAGTGTCCTTCTAGGCCTAATTTTGTGGTTGATGTTGATTGAGTTATATTCTGAATGTTATATTCTTTGAGTGAGATTGGTTCTAATCATTCTTTTAGAGAGCATCCCTTGGCTGCTTGGTTGATAAGTTTCAATATGCTCTAAATAAATGGACATGTGTAGTATGTGGCTTTGATGATATTTTTATTTGATATGATTTTTTTTATTTTTTTACCACATGTATATTTTAATATTTCATACTATATCTTATTGTGATACCTTATATGTTTTTCATGTGAGCTTTTTACGTTAGTTTTATATAATAGGTTACTTAGTACCATTATACTAAAGGGTTTTATTTCATGGGTCCTTGCTTTTTCAATGGATAAAAGTATTTGTAGGTTAACTTATAATATTAGTTGAAGATAGTATTTAGAGTTATGAGATAAGACTATCGAATGTCCTACTTGATATCTTTTGATTTAGATATTCTTAGCCTCTTATGTCCCTTTATATTTTCCTTTCACTAAATTTTATAATCGCTGATTGTTGTTTTATCATAATGATATTAATATGTTTTGATTCTATCAATTTTGGTTCTTATAATTGTGTTATTGAATTAATTGGAGTAACATTTTAGCCTTAGCATTTTGTATAAAAATGGTAGAGAAAACTGGACTTTTATCAAGTGTGATAGTAATACCCTAATTTTTTAAAACTATTTTTGCTTCTACATATAATTCTTTAAACTAAAAGTTTAACTCTTATAAATGGGGGTGTTACACCTTCTTGAATGGATGATGAGGTTCCCTCTCTCCCTTTGTGAGTCGGTGACACTTCTCACTCCTTGTGGCATGGAGAGCTCACAGTGTTAAGCCCTTAAAACTTGAGTTTCATCCATTGATTACTCCATTGTTGCATTGTTGCCTCACATAGCATCCTTTGCGTCAGTTATTTTCTATCCCTTTTTTATTTGGTTTTTGTTTATTTCATTAGATTTTGCATCACAATAGATTCTATTATATGTTTTTTTGGATGTCGCTTGCTTATTTAACCCTTAAGGTGTCATGGTGAAAATAACTTTTATGCATTTATATAGCTTGGATTTATATATATCTAATCGCTTATGAGATGGTAGAACTTGTATGTAAGAATGATAGATATTTTTTATACCTATATTCATGCTAGAGTTTCATTTTATGCAATTTTTATGAAATGATTGATAATATGACAACGTGATCTTAAATAGTTAGCATATACATCCAATTTACCATTAAATGTGAGGTGTATTCATGGGAAATGTGTAAAACACTTAATGCATACATGTGTAGGGTTTTTGACCTTTCCAAGATATTATGTTTATTTTATGTTAATCATTCCATTATTATCAATGTATGTAATAAATAGGGTTGAGATATTTATAGCATGAAAGCGTACATGTATAAATAGGCTTAGATTATTATTTTTGTTTTTCACATGCTCTAGGGCTATAAATGCTTTCTTGTGAGCACCATGATATTATTTTTTTGTCTTAATTGTCAAACCATGCCATAAATATGGATGCATTTGTTACATGGAATATATGACACATAAGAGGTGCATAGGGATAGTACACCTAAGTGGAAAAATACATGCATAATGGAAAATATAGTCAATCACCAAGCATTAAAAAGTTCCTATGTGCTAAAATGGTTAAACTATTATCTTTAAAATTTTCATGATAAATTACCCTTTTAATAATGGGATAATTAAGGTTTTAAAGGCATTTTAGTCGTTCTAACCTAATACGCCTAATGTGAATAATTAGACAAAGTGTGGCCTTCAAATATTGATAGGTTAACCTTAGTGCTAACTTAACTTTCACTTTGACTTTGACTTTGACATTGCCTTAGACTATTGACCATGAGGTTGGTTGGATAATTGAAAATAAAGGAAAAATGTTTAAGTTGGGAATTAGAATTTGGTACAATATGTGATATATGTGATCATCTAATAAATCAATAATACTTATAGTGGAAGAATTTAAGCTTGGGATTAATTACTCCTTGGAGGTATCTACCCTAAGCACGAGTTGTAGCCCTCGGTATGAGTTGGTTTGTTCGTGTGACGCTATGCCCTAGTAAGGGCCCAATATAATATCCCAAAAATTTTAAAACCTAGAATTTAATAATTAATCCTCATTTAAGATAATTTAATTTTTTTAAATCATTAATTTAATTATTGTGTGGACTTTTAAGTGTATGAAAATGGATATGATTATTTAATAAATTAAAATGAATATTTCATTATTTTATCATACTCATTTTATTTAATTAATTTTTCAAACACATATTTTACTAAAATTACCCTCTTATATTAATATCAAAAAATTTAAATAAATTAATTTATCCATCTAAATAATTAAATACCCTTATTTTAAAAAAAAATTCCCTTTTTTCCTTTTCATTTTCTTCATTTCCTCCTTTTCCTTTTCTTCTTTTCTTTTTCCTCCGAGTTGCGTGACCTACCTCCTAGCCCGCTGGGTTGTGGCCCTTCTCTTTTCTTCTTTTTTGTTCCTCCCTTTTCCGTCCAACCCAACCATCCCCCTCCTCCGTTTTTTCCTCACTCTCTCTTTTAAGCACTGGCCAACCCTTCTTTTCCTTTCCCAACCCAATTGACCTACTATCACCCTTCTCCTTCCTTCTTCCTTCTTCCTCACCCTACGTCGATGAAGCCATTCCTTCCCAACTTCCCCTCTACACCAACCATGGCAGCTTTATCTTTCCCTCTCTCCCCCATCCATGCATCTCCCCTCACGTGACCATATTCTTTCCCTTTTATTCCTTCCCTTCCCTGCCACCCTGTACACTGACTCCCTACAACTTGCATCACTACTCAAGCAATTCCATCCCTCCTTCCCTCTTCCTTTCCTTCTCCGTATTTCCTTCTCCTCTGCTCTATCTCCTTCCCCTCGAGTCCCTTCTTTCCCCTCCTTTCAGTTCCCTCTTTTTCTTTCTTTCCTTCTCATCCGGTCTCCCCTATTTCGTGTTGCTGCACTTAACCATTACTTTTGCTACCCAACCAACCACCACATCAACCTCTGACCCCTTACTACCTCCCTACACTACCCAATGACCACCACTCACCCCTTATAGCAACCTTCCTCTTCATTTCTCTTTTCTTCCCCATCTCGACCTCCACCCTACACCACCTATGTGCACTATCGTCTCTCCTATACCGCCACCACCACAGCCACCCCTCGACCCCCTAGCACCTCCCCTAGCACCACCCTTCCTCACCTTGGCCAAAAATCCCCTCTCTTCTTCTCTTCTTTTCCCTTCCTTCTTCTTCTTCTTCTCCCTTCCTCACATCCATTTTTCTAACCCTGCAGCCGCCGTCTCCACTACCCTAAGCCACCAATCTTCAGCCCCTGACCACTACCTACATCCCTAATCCCTCCCTACACCCAGCCAACACGCTCACTCCCCTCCACAAGCCCTCAACCAAACCCCCAAACCCTTACTTGAACCAACCCTCTTCCCCTTTCTCCCATCCCCTCTTCCACCCTTATTCCCTCTTCATTCTATGCATGTAGCTCGTGTTGCGATATAGCATGAGCATTACAACATATCATGAGCAAATATTGCTAATTATGAGTATAAAAATAGTTAGTATTAATATGTATTAATTAAGCTTTTTGATAAAAATTTATTCATTTAATTTTCTACTACTAATATACTTGTTTACATATTATTTTTATGTATAATTTTTTTCTAATCAAAGCTTAAACTCTTAACCAGGGTACCAGTAAGGCTCAATTATTATAGGAAGTAAGGTAACCATTATACCCTATTAAAATGTGTGGTTATACATATACTAGCAGATTATAGTTCTTGAATATGTTTATGTGCATATTATGTGATGTTAAGTATATTATGATTTGTAGCATATGTTGATAGTTGAAATGAAAGGCATGTTATATTATGTGTCAGGTGTAGAAATGATAGTTAAGGAAGGAGCCTTATTGTTAATAATGATGTTAAATGCATGTATATAACATGATAAGCTAATGTGGCCATTCGTAGCATAGAAAATGTTAATATGAGCCCTAGGGGAATTTTAGTAATTTTTCTTGTACAAAGGTGTGGCATAAATATATATAGTAAGTGATAATGGGTATTGATAATAAATAATAATAGTTGGTGGTGTTGGATGATGTGTATGGGCCATGGGTGTTAATATTTTATATAGTAAGGGTAATTTAGTAAATTTAGCTTAAGAAGGGCAAATTGGTAATTTACATGAACAAAAGGGGTAATAGGGTAATTTAATAAGTAATAAGGGCATTTTAGTAACCTTACATGGAAAAGGGGATAACTTGGTAATTTTATAAACGTAAAGGGGTAAAATGGTAAATTAATAAGTCAGTAGGGTATTTTGATAATTTAGCATAAAAGAAGGGCAACTTGGTAATTTTGTGAGTAAAAGGGGTAAAATGCTAATTTAGTAGGTTAGAGGGGTATTTTGGTAATTTGGCACAAAAGTGGCAATTTGGTAATTTAACTAATCAAAAGGGCAATTTGGTAATTTTAATAACTATGAAGGGTAATTTAATAATTAAACTAACGGAAAGGGCAATTTTGTAATTTAACCAACTGAAAGGGTAATTGGGTAATTTAACAAGTATGAGGGTTAAAGTTGGTAATTTAATAAGTATGAAGGGTAATTTGGTAGTTTAACAAATACAAAGGGGTATGTTGGTAATTATACAAGTATAAAGGGTAATTTGGTAATTTGGCAAGTAAAAAGGGATAACTTGGTAACTTTGCAAACAAGAGGGGTATTTTACTAATTTTGTAAGTATAAATAGGTAAATCGGTAAATGACATATAATATGACAAAGGATTAAATAAGCCTCTATAAAAAACATAAGTAACATTAAATAACAAGATAAGGGTTTATGGCTTTAGTATTACTTTTTTTAAGTATAACCCCGTATGTTATAAGGATAAGGGTATTTTGGTAAATCTGTGAATATCACGAGGTAATGGCATAACATAGGGTTGAATGGGTAATTAAGGGTATGATATGATGTTTATCTCGTATTCATGCAAGAGGTGCCTTAATTATTAATTGTGTATGGAAATGAGTGTTAGATGTGTTAGAAGTGCATGTTAGGGTTAAAGTGGTTCATGATCCATCGGTGTAGACTACTTGATTCTATAACCTATATTATAATTATGGTATGATAACCCTTTATAGTATGTGAATAAATGGAAATGAATTCTGAGATGGAAATGGATGATAAAAGGATGGCCTTAGTGCTTTATTTAAGTTAATATTGGTAATTATATGAATAAGGATTACTTAATAATAACATAAACAAATGCAAATGATAACTATATGATTGATGTATTTCTCATGGTCACTTTAATTAAGAAACTAATAATTAAGGTGGAAGACCTCAATATTAGGAATGGTATCTCTTTAGGGTTCACTACCCTAAAGATGTGGTTTAGCCCACAATTGTTCTAGATTTTGCCGGTGTGCCTTAATGTTTTAGCTAGGCCCTACATCTTACTCTATCTAACTCTACAAAACTATTTAAGGTGTATGCAAACTTATGGATTAGGTGTCCTTATCGGTAGGGTTATGTGTGTCCTCATGCACCATTGCAACCAGGGTACCTTTGCATTCCTGGGTTGATGGTTGGAGGGTACTATGTTGCTTGTATGTGCCAGTATGACCAATGTACCTTTGTGTCTTCGGGTTTGTGATATCCCCTCAAGTTAAATAAATGGACTTGTTATATTAATTAAATGGAAAACACTAATCACGTAAAGTGAAAGATTATTGAGCTAAGCCTTGATGGATTATATAATTTATACCAGTCCACCAATTATAATAGTAGCCAGGTGCATTTTTCCTTTGAGGATGTATATGTGTACTATTCCATCAATTGTAATAGTGTCTATAAGCATATTGTCCTGGAATGTGTACCGCTACCAGTTATAATAGTGGTTAGGTTTGTATTACCTCAAAATGTATTTCGGCCCACCGACTATTATAGTGGGGGATCCCGAGCTCAATAAACCATACCTTGGATGATAATGAATTATGAAAAAAATACTAATCACTTATAGTGGAAACCATGTGAGTTAGGGTCAGACCGATCCACTAACAAGAATGGTGGCAGGAGCCTTCTACTCTAGAGATCAGTCCACCGGCGAATAATAGTGACCAGGTGAGTTCTACCCTGGAGAGTATTCCATTCCACCAGCTATAATAGTGGGGTTTCTGTACTCACATGGATATAATTTGAGAGATGATGTTGAATAATATTTGATTAATGGATTAAGACTAAAAGTGTACTTTCATCTTTATGATCTATTGATATAATATAAGTATGGCCTTGGTGCCTATCACTCTTGTTAAATGCTAGAGATACTAGGCAAATGGACTTCGTATTGTACAATTCTTATTAGTTACTGTGTGTAATCCCTCTTATGTGGCTATGATTATTTATATGCTCGCATATGATATTTTTTTATACATTTGTTTAAGTATGATGTGTTGCATGCAAGCCCTACCTTTTAGTTTGAGATAAAGGGTTATTCAGTACCATAGTACTAAAGGGTTTTATTGGTTGGCCCCTACCTATTCAATAGGTAGAGTCCCTTACAGGTTAGCCGCAAGTGTTGTTAAAGCTATTATCTGGTACAAGCATAAGGATTATTCAGGAATCTTTCAAGGTTTATCTTTTAACCTTATTATATCTTTGTTAAATGATTTCACTCTTATAACCACTAATAGTGGGCTTTATCTTATGTAATATCGTTAACACACTACTCTAATTTAATGGAGAGTTTGAATTTTTGTTATGTTTCTTTTTAGCCTTAGCACTTAATACTGGAACGGTAGGAAGAAATATATCTAGTACTAATTATGGCTGTAGAATTCCCAAATTTTACCGTTTTGCTTACTCATGTGATCTTTCACTTTAAATATTAATTTATGATTAAACAACTGACTATTTGATGTTGACATATAAGCTCATCATAAGTATGCATGGTACGTAAAACTCAATTAACAGACATTTGGTTCATTCCTTAAAGGAATGGCCACGATGCCCCTATGAAACTCTAATTTCACAAGATCGATGTAACTTCTTCCATAATATTCATTTAAGCACCAAGTGTAGCACACCTTTCTAATATATAAATATAGACAAAATATCTATAAACTAAGGTCTAAGTCCATCATTTTACACATGTGATAACAAGCTTGCCTAGAGGGTTACAATTCCGAATTTATCCTTTTTCTCATAATATTAAACTTTCTTTGCTCATAATTTCCCCGATCATTTCTCAAAACTTAGCATATCATAAAGCCCTAACCATCTTAGTATATAAAAATTTTATTTTTAGCTCATATTAATCAAAATATCCTTATCTTTCTTAAAGGTCTCAAAGTCTCTTTTTAGGTAAATTGTACCCTACTTAACCTTCATTTATTCATATTATTCATGAAATCATTTATAAAACTTTCCATGATTATCATACCATAATTACTTCCCACAAAGTCATGAAACGACCCAATTACCTTTAAGATAGCCAAAACACCCAAATTTTCTCAGAAACCCTACACGGCCCAACATCATTGATTCCCAACATTCAATATCTACACCATAATGATAATCTTTATTCTTATTTACAAACCATTATATAAACACAATTAAGATAATGGACTATTGCACCATACTAAATTTAATAAACATATTCAACTAAATGATACACATAATCGCATGTCGTCACATAATACTCACATTTCCCATATCACAATGTAACATCATCATATGATGACATTAACCAAATGATTCACTAACTATAAAAATATTATGCATGTGGATATATAAAATCCACATATAGCACCAAAAACCCTAAAATACAACACATATCCTTACTTAATGTGTCTTTGATCTCTAAGAAAGTTTACCCCATGACTCCTCCTCCAAGAACACTAGAAAATCACATAAGTACTTAGAATAAAATAAGGTTATAAATTAGTAAAATATCCAAGGAAATTATAAGGTAAATAAGTTTATAAAGTGAGTAAGAATTGAGAAAAATGGAGGAACTCAAGTTGTGTGAAGGTGTGGCATGAATATGGCCTTGCTGCATGGGAGATGGGCGCAAGAAGGAGGTGAATTACATAAGGGGATGATGCAATCAATGGGGGTGCTATGTGGGTGAATGACATAGCTAGGTGGGGGATTGTTTCAAGGGTTGACTCAATGAAGGTGAGGTTATGTGAGGTGAGGGTTATTTGTGTGAGTTTTGGTTGCAAGTGGTGAGATGCTATGTGATGTTTAGATGCAGCTTGGGGTTTTGATGTCTGAAGAGTTGACGTGGTGGTGGGGATTTATGGTGGTAGATAGTGTGTGGATACTGAGACATACAAAGGGTGAGGTGTGGTGGTGTGGTGTGTGCAAATGAACAGAGCATAGCAGTGGATGGTGTGAAGGTTACTTAAGTGAGGTAGGGATATGATGGAAGAGTGAAGGCTTGGTAATAGTTGGAGAAGTTTTTTTCAATCAACCAAACTGAGCACAACTCAGTTTGCATGGAATAAAGTCATGGGAGAAGGGAGAAGAACTACAAGGAGGAGAAAAAGAAAATGGTTAAGTTGAATTTGAGATATTATATCCGAAATATAATAGTTTAGATAACATTCAAAACACTAATAACATAGCCTATATTTACTTTATAGGTGACCCATGGGCCTTATAAAGAGTACTAACACTTAAGGTAATTATTCCCTAAGGAGTAGTCGAATCTTTATCCCCTATAACAAGGATCCCAACCAGATGTTCAAGATACACCAGAAAAAAAAGGACTAAAAAGGATAAGTAAAGTGATTATAAGATAAGAAGTGAAGTGCAGGTGAATGATCACGATTAATAAAAAGTGAGAGTACATAGCTTATCCCATAAGTATGTGTCTGTCTCATGTTATAAGTGAAAAAAAAGTGTTGTTTCAATACAATTGAAACCATGGTATAATGATAAGGGGAAATGTGGGGTGATATATCTATGAATAATTGACTAGCTAAGTGATTATGAGAATTTGTGTGATATGTAATGTATTGTGAAATAATATATATATATATATATATATATAAAGAATAAAATAACCTATGCACCTTGCATGCATGTGAATTTTACAATCTAAGCATTTAGTTTTATATTCTAAGTGTTTAATTATATTATTATAGGGTCTTGATGAATAGTGTGAATAATTATGAATATTAAGAAATAGAATGAATAGTTTAAATAGTGTAAACGTATAATGTGTTCTAAGTACATGCAATAACATGTTTTTATATTTATTTTAAGCATGTGTTTCCCTATGTATCAAATACATTACCCTATTCTAAAGTGAGATACATATGATCCAAGTGGTGAATGTGTAAGTATGATAGTAGAGATATTTATATAATAATGGTAAAGTATTATAAGGTTTGAATCCCTGATAACGTGAATAGTTTTGTATCAATTCCATGTAAGGCATGTTCTAAGTGTTCTTGTGAGGTTTTCTTTAGTATGATATATTATTTTCAACATGTGACTATATGTTTTATGGGAGCATTGTAATACCTTGTTTTCGCAAACCCTAACTACAAACTGGTAATTATGTATATTAGTTATAATAATTATTATAGTGTTTTGTATTAAAAATATTATTAATATGTGTTTTGTTAGTATGATATATTAGATATAAATTTTTTGAACGTTATAATTGTTAAAGAGTGTGTTCTTAAATTCTAAGGTAGACCTTAATTGGTATCCATTACGTCACGTAACCGGAATTAGTGTAGCTGAATATCTACCCTATTTCTTCACCTAAATAATTACCTTAACCTATGGTCCTCACCTATGCTAGATTTTCTATCATCTTTTCCCCCATTCCTTACCCAGCATAATTTTCTCCTACAACATATCTCCCTTTCTTCCATGTTTCCCTCCCCTTGTTTTTCTTGCTGAAACCCTAATCCTCTTCTTAAACCCCCTCCTCATCTTATTCTCCTTCTCCCTTTGTGTTGTGTTTTCATCCCCGAACACAACGTGCCTTACCTATTCTTTCTCCTAACACTACAACATAAACAGTTAATGACAATAGTTTTGTGCATAATCTACAACAGGTAACAACCATTGTAAATTTATGTGATGTCTTTAAGAGGCTTAAAAGACAATGGTTATGGTCACCATTGAATAAAATCTTTTATAATGGGTGTTTAACTGTTGTCAATATTAAGCGTACCCGCTATCTTTTATCTTCAACAATGGGTATTTAACCATTGTAAATGTTGATTTACCCATTGTTTCTTAGCTTTAGCAACGAGTATTTAACTATTATAAATGCTACATTTACCTGTTGTCTTTTAGCTTCGACAAGGGGTGTTTAACCGTTGCAAATGATGTTACCCGCTATCTTTTAGATTTGACAATGGGTATTTAACCATTGTCAATATTACACTTACCTGCTTTCATTAATGTACAACAACAAGTATTCAACTATTTTAAATGTATCATTTACCCGTTATCTATGACTTTTAATGAGTGTTAAACTATTTTAAATATACATTTACTCGATGTCTATGTTTTTTAACAACAGGTATTTAACCATTGTGATTATTCAACTTACCCATTGTTTGTTTCATTTTACAACTGGTGGTTACTTGCTGTCGAATATTTGAAACTTACTCGCCATGAAAATTCTTTCAAAATTAAATCATAAATTATACCACTAACCATTGAAACTTACTCATTGTTAATGTAAAATTTAGGTGTTAAAATTTTACAAATTCATCTTACATCCTGCCATATACAATCCATACTATATTCAAAACCTACTATTTACACGGTTATATTCAACCTAAATCTGCTTTATACATAATCGGTTATATACAACATGAACCTGATTTATACACTCCATACTATATCCAAATCCATATATATACAATCCATACTATATCCAAAACCTGTCATAATCACAATTAGTTATATACAACCTAAACCTAATATATATATATAATAAGATATATAAAAAGACATCCTATTATATTTATACAAAAAATTACTTTACCAAATGTTCATAAAAAGATCACTAAATGAAATCTAAAAAGTTGTCACATAGGTTTACGACAAAAACAATCACCATTAACCTCTTCTTACATGTAACAAAATGCTTAAACAATAGTCGTCTATAGTTTCTCCTCTTAGCGATGTGTTGGGATAACTACACATGAATCACAAGAAATTAACATGAGAAAGAAAAGTATTTCATTAAAGATAAGGCAAACACAACCAAACAACTAATACAACCAAAGATGACAATAAGAACAAGAAAACTAAACATGAATTAAACATTTAATCTTCTATTAAGGGTCAGAAACCATTACTCTTTAAAGTAAGAATTATATGCATGGTGTCACATTAGTGAAATTATTATAAAGTATTAATCATAAGGAAAGTGATAGTAATAACGGATCAAAACAATAAGATTCTAATATCTCACTACAACTAAGAGCTCACCAAACTCAACAGTAACAAGATAGCACATTTCCCCTTGATATAAAAGTAGGACATCAAAAACAATCACTACAAGAAAAATACCTTTTTCCAACATATATATATATATATATTAACAAATATTTTATCTATTGATAAAAACTTAGTAATACCAACAAATATTAGTAAATGGGTGTGTTTTTCCAACAAAAAATAATAGCATCTTATATATATATATATATATATATATATAATATATATATATATATAATATATATATATATATTGGTATAACTTTATTTATACCAACATATCTATTACTAACTAATATGTCAACAAAATTTATTCACTCATTGTCATTAAAGAATTAAAAAAAATATCAAACCACAGGCTATAGGATAAGATATTTTCCAGCAAAATCCACTTAGAGTAACTGCTATAAAAGGAAACAACCCTTTGTTTTGCTAAAATGATTTCCATAACACAACATTAATATGTTAGTATCTTCTTAATTTAAAATGTGGTCCAGCCTTCCATAGTTAATGGAACATAATAAAACATCATCATACTCATAACTCACCCACTTACTGAGATTGTTGTTATTTGCCTCTACCACCTTTTTGGTCCCGCCTCTAAAATTAGCACCAACATTCAGAGCAACACCCCAATTTTACATCTTACTCGAATTAGGAGTCTCTTTCTTAGCTGGTTTATGCTTTCTAGTCCATGTATTATGAAGTGTGGGGGGGGATGGGATTCTCAAATTTATGATATTATGGCTTGATTCGGTTGATATTATTTAGAAGAAGCTTCAACAATTAGGTATGGATGAGAAGAACATTCGAATAGGGTGACCTAAGGATGAATATATTTCGCACAAAGTGATGTTGATTCATTGATGATGGTTAACCAATAGTGTTGATTTGAATGTGCTTTAATAATTAAGATATGTATTTGATAATGGTTTGTAGATGATGATGAGGATTTGGATGTTAAGGTTTAGATGGAGGATGATGTCGTGGTTTAAGGTTAGGGTTAGGGTTTAATTTGAATAGAAGGGTTAAGGTGATGTTTAGTTTAGATGGAAGGGTTTAGGGTTTCAAATGGTGGCTTAGGGTTTATAATGAGAAAATAGAATTAGGGCATCACTTATCTTCAAATTACAGTGCGGTTTGGATGATAATTATGGCCAAAAAAATATGGATTATGGAGAGAAGAAAATATATGAATTAATCTCTAATTCACACAAATAAAGAGATTAAGACTTTCAAGATCAGTCATTCACACAAATTTGATTAACTTGAATTGAAATCACATAGAATTCAACTTGCATTCAACTTTAGTATTGATCTTCAAATTCATTTTCCATAATTGTGACCTTCATGGCTATTTATAGCCATTCTAATAATGAGCTAAAAAGCATAATTCAAAATATTATAAGCTAAAATATATTATGCTACTTTCTACTAACTTTATGCTTTATCTAATATCCAATTCTACTACTTAATTAATTATTTAACTAATATTAATATTAGTTCCCAACAATGCTGCAAATAAACTCCCCATACACATGGTCATCATTTCTATGCATGTCACGCACATGCACGTAGATACTTAGTCACTTGTTTGGTACGTTTCTAGCAACATAACCATCCATTGGTCTTCAAAGTTTTGGGAGATACTTACCAAATGAAGAATAATTGGTTCCATAATTATGAAAGATACTTTTTGAATGTTTTCTCCTGCATCATATTACCTCTCTTCTTATTTACACTTTCTACTTACTCTTCCACCACATCTTCAAATTCTATATCTTCTTATTTTAAAATAATTATCAATATAGAAATTACTAAAATACCCCTCAAAACTAGTGAATTGGTATGGAGAAAACGACCAACAAAACTTATTTAATCTTGGGTCTAGCATGAGGGGCATTTGGTCTCCACACTGTCACATACACTAGTTCAAAATAAAGAAGGTCAAAGCTTGAAGAAACTCAATCTTAATGATAAGAGGGTTGAATATTTAGAAAACTTAGAAATATTTGCAAGCAACAGGTGCTACAAACTTGATTAGTTTCTTCGATTAAAATATTCACCAAATGTATGTAAATTTGGTTTTGATTACATATTTTAAGGTACATTAGTGCTTGTATCTCAATATCTTATAATTCCATCAAAACTCAAGGTTTCTATCATATATTTACCTAGTAGGTATTCAAATAAAAAATAACCATGGAGGCCTATTCCTCTAAAACTTCATCAATTTCTCCATTAGTGTAACATCAACCACTATATAATGGATAAAACTACAAAATTAATTCACATTTTTGTTAGTTAATATCAATTATTAATAATTCTTTAAAAATTAAAAAATTAAAATTAATTTCTTTGCAATTTGAGGTTGGGTTTTCATCTGAGATACAATCTCTTTCATGAACCTCATGATATAGTATCAACAATCTATTATATTTGGCTAGTTAGGACACTATCAGTTAAAAATAAATACATTACAGAATAAGAAACTTTCATAATATGATACCGTTTTCATAATGGAAATAATATATTGCTTTAAACACCAATTAGTTTATACCTCATCAACTATCTCCCACTTTGTTACACTTGTTATCCTAAACCCTTTATTAGCTTGATACATTCTCATAGCCCTGCTCTAACATAAAAGAATTCTATGTTATATGAAATGTAGGTTATATAAAACATAAATGAACCTATATTTGTACATAAATAGATACTTGGAATTTCAAACATCTTATATATTCACAATTTGTATGACTTCATCATATATAGGATCATGTAGAGAGTCGAGCTAATAACACATTTGGCATGTAGGATAGACTATAAAAAGTATCCAATGATTCCTATAATTCAAGAGATTATATGTTTAGTAATAGAAAAAATTTCATTAATATATTACATAAATTTGAATTCTTACTTTTGAATGGATGGAGCAAAAAATAATTTCTTTTGAGGATGTCCATAAAAACATTTACTAAATATCATGCTTAATCCTATAGTTTATCATTATAACTTGAAATCATATTTGGACACAATAGCCCAACAGTAGATATCCCATCACGCTCACACTTTTATAAACATTATCCTGTATGGAAATATATTAACTTGTGACAATACATACATAATTAAACATATTAAATTATATACCATTAATTAATGATACTCACTTGTTATATGTTGCCATAATTGACTTCTCAACTTTGCTTCTATTATGAACTATACTGAAACATTCACAATTGACAATATCATATTCATGGAACATTACTACTTTAGGACATGGAATCAAGATCAAATATGCAAATTCCATTCCATCGACATAACATTTCAACATCCTCAAGTTGATGCACTTTTTCCCAAAGTGATAGAACTTGAAGATTATGGCTTAGAATGGCCCTTTTATACCTTAGAAATGGGTTTCATAGCATTTACCCTTTTCTTCTTAATTGCTAAAGGTTTTTTATGTTATGGAGGTTGTGTTTCAATTTGATAAGGTTGTGGTGTATCATGATTAGGTTATGATGTACGCTTCATAGTGAAACCATCACTAAAAATGATACATGAGAATCCATATTAGCATGATCCAAAAAGTAAGTTATTTGAAAAATTAATTAATACTTGCCTCAACATTGAGATCCACTAGAAACTTAGTCCATGAAACATATGAGGAGGGCACATGCTAGACCTTATACATACTAGCTTCATTATTTGGCACAAGCAATGGACCTTATAAATTTTTCCTGATCTCGCGTGCCTTACGAATTCTAAGGATTCCCTTTTCTACTCTTTAGGTGATTTGGGCCTTATAGGAGGTATGCATACTAAAATAATTTGGTTTCCTAATTTTGGTGGTCTAGTAATTATGTTTATTGGTAGATTAACTCGGATTAGTGATGTTCATGTACTAGAATAATTATTATGGATTTTGGTTGAGTCCCCATCCTAAAGTTAATGATGTTCAATTGATGTAATTACTTAATGGAATGCAATAATCATCTGTTTTATAGTTCTGGATTTTGATAGTAGTATTTATTCTGTCATATGCTTTTGTTCCTATGATGATCATATTCGTATATACTTTTATATGTTACTATACCTTATTATACATGATCACATATATTTCATGTTATCAATATTCATGTGCACTTTTACTACACTTTTGTAGTTGATGTGTCATAGGTGTTTGATGACAACCTTACTAACTTTGACAAGTTTTCATTGGTGAAGCGATTTGGGAGGTTGGGACATATAGTTATGACTATCCGAGTTGATATATGTAGTGAACCTTAGATCACGGATATCTCTTTTGGACTTTTGTCCTCTATATTTTTATTTCGCTCATTTCCCCTTTTAATGTACTCCATCCATATCAAAAAGGAAGTTATTCTACCGTCAAATTTTTATATATTATAAAAAAAATCACTTTAGAAAAGTTAAAACCTATTTTTAACTTTTATGCCTAATTATCTTGTTTTTTTCTTTCATTATATATGCATTAAGTGTTTTACTATTTCTAATGAAGGATATAAATGAAAATTTAAGACCATTTATTAGTTCCTAAAAATTTGTGCAAATTGTTAAAAATGACTTTATTTTTTATACGGATGAAGTATTATTTAGAGTTAATCTCTCTATTCAATTCTTATGTTTATTTATATTAAAGACTTTATTTGTTTCTTCTATATATTAAATTTTGTTTAAGTTTTAAGTTGTTTCATTTTAGCTTTTCTTTTGGTACAAGAATGGTATGAACCGGGCTAATACTATGTATGACAATAACATAAGTTTATTTTATGTGTATGCATTCGTTTAAAAAAATTGTAATAAAAATTGGGGTATTACGGTAATATTACTAATTAAAAATATTAATTATGATACTAATAATAAAACTTAATAATATATTATTGTTTAAGTTTAAATTAGATTAGCAAAAAAAATGGGACAGAGTAAAATACTCTAATTTATAATTACTAAATGTGTGATTTCATAAACCTGCATAGTTTTTGTATTATCTTGTAAGAGAATTATTTAACGAGAATTCCCCTACTGCCTTTTTTGTGCCCCACCTTTGTGAAAAAGAAAGAGGAAAAAGGATTGGGGGATAAAAAATTATTCTAGAGAGAGATACATACATATATAGAGAGAGAGATAGAGAGAGAGAGAATTATAAATAGGTAGGTTGAGAATGAATAGATGACATATACTAGGCTATTGGTGGTGCTTGAAAAACATAAGGCCAGCAATATCTTAGTTCGAACACCACCAAAACCAACAACCACAAGTATCAGTACCGCCATCTCCTTTTTATGCTTTCTCATCAACTCTTCCACCTCCTCTTCCTCTCCCTGCTACTAATACTACTACTGCTACTACTACTACTACTAATAATAATAATATGCTATTCCCTCATCAACTACTCATGAACATGCCTGCTACTATTTTTGCATCATCATCACACCCTTTTATACTATTATTGGGGTCCTCTCACTAGTAGTAACCAGCAAGAACAACTTCCTCCTTGCTAAGCACTAAAGCCAAATCCTTATATAGCTCCAACCTACGGCCCCTCTTCTTCTTGTGTTGGTTCTTAATTGCATGATTTTTTGTACAAATTATATGTATACTAGTTAATTAGTAATTTTTCCCTCTCTTTTTTATTTTTTTATTTTTTTTATTATATAGTACTCATTTTGTTGTATGTATGTATATATATATATTATGCATCATTTGTACATGTGTATCTATAGTATTAATACATATGAGCTATAATGGTAATTAACTAAATCAATCTGAGTCATATCTATGTGTAGGGTGGGGGCTAGAATGGTAATGAATGGAGAAGAAAAAGTTGTAATGAATCATCAATTTTAGAAAAAGAAAATTGAGAATTGGGAAGATCATCATGAATTCTAGGGTATTCATTATCAACAACATGAAAATTCTCCTCCTACTAGTACTATTCATGTAGATCATTTGAAGCAAGAGAATTCAGTAGCAACAAGTAGCTATGTGTATGGCCATGACAATTATAGCACAACTATCCATAAAGATTATCAAGTAGCTTCAAAATAATCACGACTACAATAACAACAGCTTGGTCTCCTCATCATCGAATGATTTCTTAGTTTCTGTCCATATTTTAATTCTATTTTTGAAATATATTTGTATATATTAATGTTTTTGTTTTGTTGTTAAATTTGAGAAAAATACAGGTGAGGAAAGAGAAATTAGGGGATAGAAATCAGCTTAGATTTTTTCAAATACAAAGATCACCACTTAAATCTATTACAGTTGCTACAAATATCTCTTTCATTACTACAGCTACTACTACTTTATTTACAGCTACAAGTTAGTCAAGAAAAATATAGATTAACTATAACTATAACAACTTATTTTAGGGATTGAGTAGCTTTAGTATTTTTTTTCTGATGGAAGTTAATTGTTCAGTAGCTAGTATATATATATTATTCATATATCAAAATGTTTTAGTCAAGATAACAGAAAATACAAAAAGAATATCAACTTAGAACAACCATTATTCATAAGTTCCGGTTATGAACTTATACCAACAACAACGATTTTTGACATTCTTATATTACAAAGAAAATTCACTTAGCATTATTTATACAGCAAAAAACATATTACAAGTGAAAGAATCCAATTTGGAAAATCAAAACACCACTATAAAATTAGATTAATTAAACCCTAACTAATTAAGCTTGAAAAATAAATTAAGAATACAATGCAAGAAGAGATACTACCTTAGTGTGCACAAAGAATCTCGACTAGATAGAATGAAACAAGAAATGAAATAGCTTGAAGACAATGATGTGCGTTTTAGGAAGATGGAAAAAGGGAAAGTGTGATGACAATGAATCTGAATTGCTAGTATATGAAGATGGCGGTATAGGTGTTAAGGGCGACGACAGATGTTCTGGAATGAATGTATTTAGTTGAAAGTTGCGTGTTATATGGAGGCTCTTGGATGATTTTCATACTATGCACAACGAAGAAGAAAATCATTGGTATTGTGTGGGAAAACGGTTGGGTCTGAGAAGTATGTTATATATATTGTTCATGTACCCATCAAAATGGCTAAAACATCGTAGTGGTTATCATCTTTAGCCATTATTGTTTATAGAATTTACAATAGGTTTAACACCATTGTTTAATATAATATATACGTTTTCATTTTATGCCTTTTATAATGAATTTAAAACGATAGTTGTTATATTAAATACTCATTATCTCTTTATACCATTTACAATGGCACATGGACCCATTATTATTTCTCTATTTTATCATTATAATATCAAAGCCATTCAACTGCACTTTTAATTTTAAATATTTAACAATGATAGTATAGTATTAACCATTTTTAAATATACTTTACAACAACGTTAGCTAGGACTCATTGCCTTTTATGTGTTGTCTAAAATAACTTTTGTAGCAGTGCAAGCTCCCTTAAGCAAGAAAAAACCCCATTGATTTGCCATTATTGTCCCTCATCTTCACCATTTTTACTAGCAATGGAGTCCACTACTAGCCAAATTTCCTTAGCTTCAGCAACTCCCACCAATACCTCACCCCCTTCACCAGTCTCTCTTGTCAAAACCACCCACAACCCATACACAAACTCACTAAATTAACACCTTCACCTTCGCCATTTGTGTTGATTCCTGCCCTTCTCCTTCAGTCACAACTATTGCAGCTCCCCACCTTGTTGCACCTATTTCCTCGTATCCTCCCCATTGATTTTGACCATTTTTGCCATAGCTACCCCCTAGCATTGGCCATAGCTACTATTGTTCACCCATCCTACTTAGCAACTTCCTCTGATTCCTCCTCCTTTTTCATGAGTTTTGGTTGGCTTCCTTACTACTTTGCTTTAGCCAATTAGTTATCCTTGATTTGTTTTAGTAATTTTGGTTTATTTTTGTATTATATTAAATTCTAATACATGTAGTATTGGGTGTTACTTTCCTAGGTAATTCTTGAGGATCTTAGAAAACATGATTTTATACTTTTTGGTGTGATCTTTGATTTAGGAAAATCCAATCACTCATAGGATAATAGAAATTATAAGTATGCTAAGTTTTTTAAGACCGAGAATCATGTCGGGGTTTTTATTTTTCAAGTATTATAACATGCCTAATAAAATGATAACATATTAAATAAATATATATATAATTATTGTAAGTTAAGTTATAGGCATGAGTAATATTTTATGTGATTTATGTATGTATGATTAGGGTTTTGCTATGTTTTTATTCTTTTCAAGTTATAAATTGAATTCTATGATAAATATATTGAGATTAGTAGTGCATGGTAGTTGTGGTTACTATGATTCGCATGAAAGCATATACGTATGATTAGAGTTATCTTATGATGATTTCTATTCACATGACCTAGGATTAGAGATGTTTTCCTACATCTATCATGATGATAATTTTTCTATATAAATTTTGTATTATGCTTTATATATGTGCGTACATTTTGCGCAGAATATATGATACGTGAGAGTTACATGATTAGGGTTATTATAGGAGCAACCCATTAAATGTATGAAAAGTAAAAAATACATTTAATCCCTAAATTGTAAGGATTACCTATATACTAAAATAATGTGAATTATTATCTTTTAGCCTTTTCATGACAAATTTTTCGTAATAATAATGTTAGTACAATAAGATAAAATGATAAAATTAAGGTTTTCGATGGAATTTTGGTAAATTTTGATCTAATATATCTTTTGTAAATAATTAGATATTTGGATGGTCTTAGACTTGTGACAAGTTGACCATAGTGTTGACTTAGCTAGACTTAGACCGATGACCTTAGGGTTTACCTTAATAATTAAAAAACAAAAGGAAAAATGGTTAAATATCAAAATGGAATTGTTGTATAATATGTGACATCTATGATCACCTCATAAAATATTAATAATTAAAGTGCAAGACCTTGAGTTGAAAATGTTTTCTCTCTAAGATTATCTACCCTAAATATGAGGTGTTATCCCCCATTTAATTTGGGTTCACTAGTGTGTCTTTGTGCCCCAATAAGGCCCTATTCTACTCTATAGGGGGTATCATTAATTAAGGATTAGGTGAACGAAGTTAGAGCATACTATATTACATTTGCGTACCGGTATGACCAGGTGTATCACTATGTCCCTAGGTTCAAGAGTAAGGATATTGTGCCGCCTTCGATTTCCAATATGATCAGGTGTAACTTAATGTCCCTAGGTTGATTGTATGCCCCTTGAGTAAGTAAAAATTAAAATAACTATTATGAAAAAAAAAGGGATTGTTTACATGTATTGATTCAGTAGTTACCTCAGTGCCCTGCCTTAGTATTTGAGACTGTTTTGGGTTTGTTGGTTCAATAGTTGCCTTAGTACCCTACATTGGTATTTGGAATTATTTTACATTTGTTTGTTCAGTAGTTTTCTTAGTGTCCTACCTCGCTATTTGAAATTTATTTAGATGTGTTGATTAAGTAGTCACCTCAATGCCCTACCTTAATGTTTGGAATCTATTTGACTAATTAGATATGCCTATTATACCTTAAGATGATGTGAAATGAACTAGTATGTTTTACTATTGAGCTTAAAAATTATTTATATATATAATATTCCATAATTATTGCATATGTGTATGGTACATGCTTTTGCTTAAGTATGATTTGTCAAACTTTTTCCTAATTATGTATAATTTGGGTATGTTACCTCTTATTAGGTATTGTAATTTACTTAGTATGAAAACGTTGTAATGATACTAATGTTATAGATGACTATGTGAAGGATATGGAGTGGCTCTAAGTATATTACAATAACAAGGAAGAGAGCTATTGGGAAGATATCCCAATTTTGGAGTGGGCGTTTAGGTTTAAGAGTTAATAAAAACTAGTTTTATACCTTTTGGTACCTATTTTTGATGTAGTCAGTTTTATTTCAAAATTTTATGTCCCTTATTGTTTTGATTTCCATTATTGTATAGAATAAATTATCCACAATTTTCATTTATGTATTACCTCTCTTTTCCGCTATTTTATTTTGGTTATGATTTGCTTTAAGCTTGGCCTTTGACATGAGAAATGTGATGAAACTAGACTTATATTAAGTATGGTGATAACATATAATAATTTAGTAATTAATAATTTCGCAAAATAAAACTTTTAAGTAGTAAAATTAGGATTATTAAAAGCATGTTATTACTTTTAGTAGGTTATGTTTACTTAATATTAATATTATACTAATACTACACCTCTCAAATGTTTAGGGTAGGTGCAATGGTTGTTATGTATCTTTATGTTGGTTCTAGGTTAATATTAGAGTTATTTAGTAGTAGTTGGGGTCTCTAGACCAGTTTTCTTGGTTCTTATGCCTTTTCTTTTTATTATATTCCTTTACTTGGTTTTATGACCTTGCATTGATTCGGTTTAGGTGTCAAACCCACTTGATCACAATATATGAGTTTACTTTTTAGTTTTGCATCCAACATAGATTGGGTATGGGTTATACCATCTTTTTATTAGATGTGGTGGAAATACCCTACATTTTATGTTTAGATTTTACAAAAGCCTTTCAAAAATGGAAAATTTTCATGTATGAAAAATAGAGATGTTACACTTTAAAATTATAATAATACTCTATTTATTTTTAAATAAAAAGGAAGTTTGTTTCGCAATTATAATGATATGCATACTCATAATATGATAATTATACCATTCAATGAAAAATATTGTGATAGTTAATACATAGAAGAAGAAATAGAAAAAGTAGGGATAAAAAAGTGTAAATATTAACTTATCTAAAACATATTTTTTCTTTAAACAAAAATTTAGAGCTAAAATGACTCTCTTTCTGAAATAGAAGAATAAGTATATCAATTCCGATTTAAAATAAGTGTCATTTTACACATTTACATATTATATATATATATATATATTATCAAATAATATTCATAATATGGGTATTTAAAAAAAAAAAGCAGTTCACTTTTTGCATTAAAAATCTAAAATGAAACTTATTTTGAAATTGAAAGAATTTTGATAAATTGACAATTATTGTGAAGCAAAGATAGTAATATAAATTAAAACTTATTAGATTAAAAAAATGTGATACCAAAATTATCCTTATTAAAAATTGATTAATTTTATTGTTATGACATATGTTAATATAGGATGAATAGGTAATATGGTAAGAGAGAAAGAAAAATAATAATAAATTTTTGTTAGATGTGACATGGTAAGGTAGTTATGTCATATTATCTACTTAAGTGATTTACATGAGTTGTTAAGTCAAAATAGGCATTAGCAATGTTAATATCTAGGTGGCAAGGTTAGTTGATTATGTTAAAATCATTAGGTTACCTAGAAGCCTATATAAGGATTTTATTTTTTTTTAGCTCATGCATCAATATAAATTACTTTTGCCAAAGTTTTCTAGTGATCAAAAGAAAGTTTTCTTTGTATTGAAGGGAGTATGAGTGTATGGTATGTCCTTGAATACTAATACAACACATGACCAAGTTTTAATACAATTCTTTACATTTCATCCATAGTTTCCATTATTCTTATCAAAGTTTGCGAAGGAGATCATGGGATCAACACACTTGGACATAAAGAGATTCACTGTGAAGAATGATTTTAGCATGTGGAGAGTTAAAATGAAGGCGTTTCCAGTTCAAAAAGGTTTGTAATTGGTGCAAATAGATTAAAAGAAGGTCTTGAATTTAATGGAAGATAAATTGAAGATAGAAATACTAGAAAAGGAACATAGTACCATCATTCTCTGCTTGGGTGATAACGTCAAAAGGAAAGTATTAAAGGAGAAATTAGCTAGATTTTTGTGGGAAATAGTTATAGCTATTATATAATAAAATCCTTGACTAAGAAGGTAATATTAAATCAACACTTTTATTCTTTTAGGATGTGGACAGGGAAATCTATCGAAGATTAATTGGATGAATTCAATAAAACCATCCTAGATCTTAAGAATATTGATGTGAAGGTGGAGTAAGAAGATTATGTCATTATCTTGTTAAATCCACTATCAGTGGCATGATATGATGACTTTGTTGACACTATATTATATGACCATGAGGATGATTTGACTCAGTTGGATGTTGTGATTGCTCTGACATCCAAAGAGTTGAAGAGATAACAATTTCAAAAGAAAGAAATTGGAGTTGAGAGAATTTTCACTAAAAGATGATCAGATAAGAGAAAAAAGAAGTCTAATAGAGGTAATGCTCTCTCACAGTCTCAATATAAATCTTCCAAGAAATTTTTTTATTGTCTCAAAAAGGGACATATCAATAAATAGTTCCATAAGAGAGGAAATAAATCACATGTGTGGAATAAATACCATATAAAGTTATTTGATCAAGAGGATGTTGATATAGTGCAAGAAGACAATGAAAGTGTGGAAGTTTTGATAGTGTCCACTTCTAAGAATGACCAAGATTGGATGTTAGCCACAGGTTGTACATTTCACATGGCACCTAATAGGCCAAGGTTCCTAGATTATGTTAAGGTAAGTTGTGGGCATGCATTAATGGGTAACAACATAGCATGCTCAATAGCAAGATTTGGGACTATACATACTGTTACAAGTAGTAATGGTGTTATATTTGACTTAAATAGTGTTACACATGTTTTAGATCTTAAAAGGATTATGATTTCACTTCGGAATCTTGATAGTGAAGGGTATGTAGTGAAAGAACAATAGGGAATTTCAATTTTTTTAAGGGTTCAATGTTTATGCTTAAAGAAATGTGTAAAACTCCCAAATTTACTACTTAAGAAATTTTATTTTGCGAAAGAGTTAATTAAAAAATAATAATGGGTGCTACCACCAGACTTGGTATAATTCAAGTTCCCTCACTTATTTTATACTATGTTATAAGGCTAAGAAAAATAAAAACTAGAATAAAATATGGGTAGTAAGAGACAATACATAAATAAAAGACATGAATAAATATTATCCATGTAATAGTAGTAATAAAAATACAAGGGGCATAAAAGACCAAAGGAAATTGATTACAACAAAACTAGTACTCGAGGGTAGGACACCTATTTTCCCTAATTCTTAAATCCAAATTCCCATTCTAAGAATAGAGCCTCTTTCTTAAGGGCTCCACTTATTCTTGCCACTATTATATGCATCAAACCACTCCATGCCCTTTGCATAGTAATGAGAAAATGTAATATCAGTATGACTTCCTAATACTAAGTAAATCACAATACCTCATAAGAGGAAACATAGCCCACATTGCTCTCAATCATAAAATAATCTAAAAACATGTACAAGAAACAAAGCACATGAAATAACAAAATATAATAATTATAGGATAATGTATACATCATCAAGGTCTCATACTCAGTAGCTAATCATGCTAATTCACATCTCGTCATCTCAATGTACACATTAGCCATATCTGACTAATCAAATCAATCCTAAATGTCAAGGTAGGGCACTAAGGCAACTACCAAACCCATAATCTGAATTAATTCCAAAGTCAGAGGTAGAGCACTGAGGTAACTATTGAACCAACAAATCTAATTCCTTTTTATATTCTTACACAATAACAACTTTAATTTTTAATTATTCTAATAGGATACAATCAACCTAGGGACACTAAGGTACAACTAGTCATATTATTACACAAAGGAAATACAATACCTTTACTATAGATCCTGGGGCCACAATAGTATACCCGGTCATACAAGAGCACATAAGCAACATAGTATCCCCCAACCTCAGTTACCTAATCCTTGAGTATCAATATGCTTTATAGGATCCGTAGGTCATTTATAAAGTAGACTAGGGCTTTCTAGGGCATGAAAACAAACTAGAGAACCAAATAAAATGAGGGATACACCTCATCTCTAGGGTAGCTAATCCCAAAGACTAACCATTTCCAAACTCGAGGTCTTCTACTTTAAGTAATAGTATTTTACAAGGTGATCACGCATTACACAACAGTTCTCATTTTCATACCTAACCATTTCCCCCTATTTCCAATTATTAGGATAACCCCTAAGGCTAATGGCCTATGTTAAAGTCAAAACTATAGTCAAATTATCAAAGTCTAAGGCCATCCTAAGTCCAATTATTCACATTGTGTGCATTTCGTTGAAAATGACCAAAATACCCTCAAAACCCTAATTTCATCATTATTATCCAAACTTTGTACCAAAAGTTATTATTATGATCAAAATGTCATGAAAAGTTAAAAAGGCACTATTTTACAATATTTTAACACATAGGTAATCTTTACAATTCAGCAATTGACTATATTTTTTACTTTTCATACATTTAGTAAGATACGCATATAAACCCTAATCATGTATTTCTATCACGTCAAATATTACATGCAACACATGCATACATATAGTATGATAAAACATTCAGTTGGCTAATTAACATCACGATGCATGTAGGGAAACATCTTTAACCCTAATCCTAT
This sequence comes from Tamarix chinensis, assembly GCA_030549775.1. Taxonomy (NCBI): domain Eukaryota; kingdom Viridiplantae; phylum Streptophyta; class Magnoliopsida; order Caryophyllales; family Tamaricaceae; genus Tamarix; species Tamarix chinensis. Next base: position 53,604,076 of record CM060177.1, on the reverse strand, counting down.
ATGCAATTTTCTATGCTATTTATTAAAACCCTAGCTTCCATCTAATAATAATAATGGAATATTCATAATGGCATTTAAATCATAATGTTATCAAGTCACAAACCCTATCAAAACCCCTAAACATGAATACATGATTCAATTAACATATTACTCATGCATATAGCGTAATATAACAACAATCATAGATACCATTTATTTAATAGTTATCATCTTATCATACATGTCGACCTGGCAAAGTTGACCCAACTCAACCAATCTAAACCAAAGAACCCAACTTGAAACCTGATAGTGACCCTAATAATAAAACCAATTCACAATCCAAAAGCCCAAAACAACCCAATTCAATCCAGACCTGACAAGAATTTGCTAACCTGATAATGATCCAAATCCAAATTGATCCAAACCAAAGTGACCCAAATAAATAATAACCCAAACTCGAACTAACCTAAACTCTAACTTCAACCTGAACCAACCCGAACCCAAATAGACCCCGAACTCTAACCCTAACTCAAACCGACTCGAACCATACTCGAACTAATAATTAGTTATTCTTATTTATATATGATATATTTAACTCCATATACTCATCAAACTTGGAAACAATGTTAATGAATGCAAACATTTATAGGCATAAATTTAGATTTTTGCTTCACTTTTTTTTATAACTTCCTACAACTTCAAATCAACACTCTAAACCATAATAATAAAAAGTTAATAACGGATCAATAAACTTATAAAATCTAGAACTTATGAGCATAACTTTTCAATTCAATTTTAGAACAATTATATAGTGATATATGTATAATCTACATCATAAAAAGTCTAATTAGATGGGATTTACAATCCAAGTAATGAATATCCATGATACAAAATGGCTAGATACTAGAATGTAACCTTCATAATCTATAGATTACCTTCATACATCAATAACATTCAATTATTGTTCCTCAGAACAAAATTAGCACAAAATACATTATAGTAACAACCATACAAGTAAAAGACCACAAAGGATCAATCTTAAATGGTTTTGAATGCTTGAACTGATAGAATACTTCAAACATGATGGAATAGCTTATGAGATTATGTCATGTGAGGTTATGTACCAACTCATATTCCTAAGAAGAAGAAGAAGAAGAAGAGCGACATGGCATTATATTAATGATTCATGATTATCCGACAATCAAATTTAGCATTTCATCATACGCTCATTACATGATACAAAATACACAATAATATCAAATATGCTAACAATTACTAATATATAAATACATAAGTAGTCCAAACAAGTGTAAATAACAAAACTAGAGCACTAATAACATGCCTACAATGAATACTTGATCCTCTCTTCAATGGATGAAGGTGAATACCTCTCTTTGATTGAAGCCCTAGCCTTGAGGTAAGTAACCAAAAAACACTAACTAGAAAGAAAGAAAGTTACAATCTAAAAGGCAAAAGATATCCTATAAGATAGTTATAATATCAAGTGAAAGACACGTTCTAACCATCACCATATATGTTGTTACACAACCATTAAAGCAACAAGTCACACACCTTAATTTGAAGTTTATATAACCAGCAGAATAAAAAAAAGATAATATCACACCATTATTAACTCTAAATTAAACTTGAACCCATTTATTTGTTAAGCGATGATCTAGTTGTGATAATAACAAGACAACATTTAACAATATAACCTGTATAAGATCAAAGAAGCCACATCATTAATTTAAAGACTTATTTTTATAAAACCTACAACACTAAAAACCTTCTGACAACAACATATAAAGAAGTAAATTTTCACCTATTAAAGTTAATATCAATATTAAAAGCAACCTGTGAAACTTACAACATAAAAAACTCCTGCAACCTCTTTAAAAATATCAGTGGAGTCCTCCCCTATAGTGAAATAGCATGTAGTTATATACACTCCATTTGGATAAAAGCTACATGCTTAACTATCAATTATATAAAGAAGTAAAATATTGCCCATGGATGTTATTAAGGGCGTCTAGTAGGGGGTTAGCTCACTCCCACCCTACATTACAACCAACAAATTTAGCTTCCTCAGTTGCTAAAGACACAATAACACATTAGAAATTTACTATAATGTAAAAACAAAGAAGTTAATAAAGCCTTAAAAACACTACCTTCAAAACCATTTAAACAACTATGAGTATTTATCAATACTTCAATATTTTTTAGGTAAGTAGGAGCTTCTCCACTTATTTAAGACCCTACATCCAATGCTAAAAGTTGATTATGATGTAATAGTTGTGAGGGGAATACTTAATATATCCCTAGCTAGATGTGAAAGGTTTCCATATTAAGACTCATTCTCTCTTCAATGTTAAGAATGTTCAGGTTCATTTTGCTGTCCATTCTAGTATCATCTAGATACTTATCCAACTTTTTCTTTTCATTAAAAACGTATGCAGCCTCATTTTCATCAAAACCATAAAAATTACAAAAAAACAAATGGATGTATATATATAATAATAATAATAATAATAATAATAATAATAATAATAATAAAATGATATATATAATAGTCAATTGAAGATAAATATAATAAATCAATATCAAAGGAAAGGCATAAAAGGTTAAGGGAAGATGAGAAATGTAAACTTATAGCAAAGAAAAAAATTTGTGCTTGCAAGTAGAACCAATGATGTTAATATTTGATGTTGATGATGTTATGTGAAAGTTATTGCAAGTATCTCCTCTGTCATTGACTAAAGGATACTCCACTAGGATCATCCCTAACTTAAACTACACACACTAACGTTTAAAGAAGCCCTTCCTCCATCCTCAAATAATTTTTTATAGCATTACTTTAGAAAATCTAACTTACAATGAGGATCAACAATCACAGCAAAAGAAAAAAATGTACCATATTCATTCCCATATAAGTTAGCATAATACTTATCAAATTTAATCTTCATTTCTATGGCCATTTTCTTTAACACTTCATCGTCACCCTTTACCAACTCATTTTAAAGCATTTAGATGTTCTATAAATTCTCAAAATATAAATTTTTATGTGATACTGACTAATATAAAATAACTCTCTAATATCATAAAGTAGTTTGAATACATCACATTTTTTCAAGCATGTCCCACTCTTGAAGTCATGGGAAATGCTTACACAAGGGGTCAACAACCACCATCTCCTTAAATCCATTACAAAAATAATAGCTCTATCAATTATCAAATAATTTGAGTTTCATCTTGTGGAAACATCAAGCTATAATGCTTTGGTATCCAAGATAGTTTCACACAATTTTGAAATATATTCTTCCTTGATTTTGACCACTTGATGTATTTTATACAATATCTAATCTTAACAAAAATATCCTCTATCACCTTAATCCCATCCTTAACAATGAGATTCAAAACATGAGTACCACATCGAACATTTAAGTATATGCCATCATGTAACAAAAAAATTTCATCATTTAATGTATTTCTCAAATGATCTTGCATTCTATCATTGCTAGAAGCATTATCCAATATGATAGAGAAAATTTTATCCTCAATATGCCAATCTTAATGCAAACTTAATGCTGAATTATATAAGATTTATCCCATATGTGGTGTTTCTGTATGATAAAAATTTAGTACTTTACCATTCAACTTCCAATTAGCATCCACAAAATGAGCAGTCAAACACGGATACCCCTTAGTTTGACAAGAAGTATACATATTAGAAGTCTGAAAAATATGACTAGAAATGCTACAAAGATAGGTCCTTAGATTAATTATCAAGTTTGAATGTCATTTCAATACGTCTGATTTTGCAGTATTTCAAAAAATGGTTCTAACTTGATTACTCAAGTATGCATAAATTTCTCTACTGCCTTTGTGTTCAACCTGAGAGAATGCATACCCATGTTTGATGATAGCACTTCCTTATAAATCTCTATAGCTCATTTAGTCATAAACATTAGATTCTACTATCATAGTTTGTTGATATAATGGGAATTTATTAAGATGCCTTTTTAGATTTGTTGTTCCACAATGTGAACTAGAAAGCCACCTTATAATGGATGTAAAGTGATATATCTTTTCCATCCTTTATCTCAGTTCCTTTAAGGCTCATAATTTTTTTCTAAACTAAGATCCTTTTCTTATCTACTTTTTACAATTCGAGATTTGGAAGATTATGAGCATCATAATTTCTAGCTTCCATAAATACAATAAATTAAAACAAATAAATATAACCATACACAATAATTAAAACATCAATGACTTGAAATAGAGAGTAAGGTAAATCTTGGAAATATTATAAAAGGTGGTATATGAGTGCTAAGCAGAAAAATTATTCCCATTTAATAAGCTACCTAACATGTAGTCTACACACACATGACAAATTATGTTAAAACTTAAAACTATATGTGTAGGAGTAGCAAGATTGTAGGTGCATCATCATATTTAATAGAAATAGAATCGACATCAACAATAAACATATCTATACGCACTACACTATTTGTATGCTAAATAAATATATTATTTTGAATTGACCATCATCTTCGACCAGAAACAAACAAATTACCATAATATAGGCTATACAAAAAAACAAATTGTAGAGTCAAGTGTGCTCCAATCAGACTACCATAATCAAAGGCCGTCAATAAAAGAAATTTTTAACAAAATAAAAATAAAAGTAAGACTCACCTCACCTCTAAACCATTGCAGTCATGGAATAACGAACACATTGGAGGCCATCAAGTGGTTGCAAAATATTTTCTAAGTGGAAATCATATCAAAGGCCACAATTCACTTTGCTGGCCAACAAACTCTAACCAACCAGATTAGAGGAAAAGGAAATCGGTGGCAAGGGTTGTAATGAGAAGGTTAATAGTGATTGAAAATGAAATAAAGGAGAGGAGGAGATGGAATGGAAATAAATGGAAATCAGATCAAAATAGATCTAATCATAATTGTAGGGATCAACCTCGATGATGGGGCATAAGGTCGTCAAACATAGCAAGCTTCAGGTGTTGGGTGTTTGTAGAGATGAGACAAGATGGAGAAGTAGAGGTAAAATCTGGAGTAACTTTGACTGTGAGTCAAGGAAAGAGTCAAAAGATAGGAGGAGCTAAGAGTTGGAAAGAGAGAAATGAGTGAGTCGAGGGAGCAAAGGAGTGACTAGTGGTGAGACACTAGAAAGTAGAAACTTGTTGTCCTTATCCGTTTGGTTTGAATCACACCAAAACCAAATGGGGCACTACTGTCTAACTACTATAGTGAGTCTACTGACTATACTACTAATAAGTAGACTAGTAGTAAACTAGTATAGTAGTAAATAGTAGCAGTAGTAGTAGTACCGACTATTATTACAGTACCATGTGCTAGTAGTGCAATAGCGGTACCTTTGTTGATGAGAAAATAATGAGATGTATATCACTCTGATATTTGGAGGAGAAATAAGATATAGATATTGAAGGGAAAATAATATTTAGGTGAATTATTAGGGAAAAAAAGAAAGTTACCAGAAAATTAGAAATATTTTAACTAATAACTCATTATAATATATATAAAATTCAAGTTTCATAGAAAGATAAGAACTAAGTAAAATATTTACGAAGTTACATATTTTTTTTAAAGAATATTTAGTATTTAATGTAAAAAAAATGAGTCATAAATTAGGCTTTTAAACAAAATTTAATCATTGTAAAATTTTGATTTTAATTACTCATGATATATAAATTTATATGTAATATATAAAATTTTATTATTAATTACAATTATCATTTAAGTTAAAGATACAAGTTATTTGTATTTCTAACCCTAATTAAAGTTTGAGGCTAAATTATATATATAATTTATTCCCAACATGTTTAATATTTATATCTTTAATATTAATTCCCTTTGACAATATTTTTTAGTTGGTATATTAGTAATATTTTGTGATAGTATATATATTTGTACTCATTTTAAAATTTTATATTAATTAAGGCTTTAGCATTTGTAATATACTTTTTTTACTCCTTAATTCATAGTATCACTAGACTAGTAGTCCATCTCATATGTAAATTATATCAATTTTAATTTATTTTAACTTAACCAATATTTATTCATTTTTTTTAAATAACTACTCTCATTTTAGTGAAATTTTAATTCATAAATATTGAACTCATTATTTTGTACTTAATTAATTTAATATATTATTTTTGCTAAAACTTGTTTCTTTATAAAATTGGTAGATCATTAAAAATAATTCATTGGATGTTCACCTTATCTTCTACATGTGTGCTCTTAACTTTTTTTGATTGGATGATAAATGATGATGGAGCTTAAAAATCAAGATTGATTTAAATTTGAAAGATAATCTATCAATTTGTTTATGGAATTATCGTATAATAAGTTAATTACTAATATGAAAGGTAATTAAGTTATAATTTTATATGTTTACTTAAAAATATGCATCTTCGACTGTAAGTTTTGTTTTGTAATTAAATTAATGATAAGTGAAATATTTATAATAATTGCATCCAACTAAAATTGAGTCAATCTCATTAAATATATTATATTTTTAGTATTTATTTTTATGTTGATTTATTTTATATATGAATATTTAATATTTTTATGTTGTATATTGAATTTTCCTAATATAATAGTATCTTAGCGTATCATAGAATCTATAACAACACTTTACTGGAAATTCTAATCCATTCCATATAACACCACATCAAACATCTCAATTGCCAACCTTATAAATATGAATACCAAATCCATCTACGGTTCTAAACTAATTGATCCAATTTGATAAATTTAGTTATAATTTAACAAGGAATAAATGGCTTTAAAAATATATAGAACTCGCATTAAATATTAACAACTATGGTTAATATAAGTAAAAATTGAAAAGATAAAGAATATATGGGGTTTTTAGGCCTTAATCAATTCAAATCCTCTCTCATAACAAATCAAGGATAAATAATATATTTGAGGAAACATTTATCGGAAGAAGATTGTGTGTGGCGAGTTGGAGATGAGTTAGGTCTATGGGTATGAGAGGATGCATGAGTAAGCCATAATAGAAGGTATTTTTGACTTCATCCAAATAGTTTGGATTAGAAAATGAGTTCATAATTATTGAAATGCAAAACATGTGAGATGTATTATGAAATTGCTAGATCATGGATAGCAATAGAATACAAATTTATTATGACCTATTTATAACCTATAAAACTATTGGATATTTTAAAGCTTCATTGATTTTAGAACCGACAATTAGTTAGGCATGGCATTGAGCTAAAATATCTAAAGGGAGCCAAGGATGAGTCATTATCATCAAATTTGCAATGATAAAAAATCTAGCACCTCACAATCCTCACTAAGAATATCATATTAAGATTAACACTTCAAATAACAAAAGGTTTGTAAGGAGTAGCTATTAACTAAAAATTTGTTGGTTGAGAAAGGTACGAATAGACCAATGTGTGAAGTGTGTGAACAAGAGACTTAGACTTTGGTGCATAAGACTAATGATTGCCCAATTACCCAAGTGTTTTATTTGGATGATGATAATATCAATAGTGAAGTTGTATATTATGAAAATGCAATCAATTTGATTGGGTCTATTTTATAATCTAACACTTAGATGATGAAACGTTAGAAATGGCATGCACACTAATATGGGTTCTTTGGATGAATTGAAATAGGAGGAGATAAAAGGACTTTGCACTAATTCAGTGACTAAAGAATACTATTGAGGATACCATGAACTTGCTACTAGAATGTTATGCCATAATATCAAGAAATGAAATAATTAACAAAGGAATCCATGGTCCACTATGTAAGAAACTATATGAATGAATAAAATGGATGATATGCGCATGTTGATGCAAATTGAACATGAACGATGTAGGGAAAGCATTGTAGGAAATCATGAAAATTAGATAATTATCTTATTAGCTATGTTGTGACCATCATAAATATATAGCAAAATATCTATAATATAGATAATTGTCATAAGACATTAGACATGCAATATATAATTTAGTGTGCTATGACGGAGTATTATTCTACTAAGTTAGGCATTGAGACAAGCTCATTGTAAATGGTGTAGGGTTTGTAATCATATAACAACTTTGGTATTTCATTTTTCACATATGACACTAAGAAATTCACAAACCGTAGTAAAAGAAGCTGAAACTAAACTAATAGTAATAAGATAAGGTCGTACTATTATGGCTAGAAAAAAACCATCTTATTCTAATATGTGATGGTGATGTGTTCAAAAATTTATTAGTATTCTGAAAATGCTTAAAGTTAATTTAGTAAAAATTAAATATAATTTGATCTAATTTAATTTTATGCAAGTTCTAACTCATTATCGATCATACTATTATAAATAATACCCAAGTTGTGGTCATTTGATTTTACCCAAAATCTATAGACCCGAAATAGACCCAAATTCAAAAAATCCGATAGATCTAACACTAACTTGATCTGATTCACACCTGACCCATATAGTGACCCAAACCTAACCTAAATTCAATATAAAACATAAAATAAACCTAACAAACTCAATATCGACCCGACCCATCAATTAACCCGAATCAAACCCGAACCCTACCCAAAGCAACATAACCCGAGACACACCTTAAATGAATCAAATCCAAACCTGACTCAATTATATAGTAACCCAAAGTTGACCCGACCCCTATCAACTCAACCTTAACTTGACTCAAATGACCCGTTTTCCACCTCTACATAAATGTCATAATACTTGAAGAAAAATACCAAGTACCTTAACATAAGCTTACACAAAAGGACAAAAATATTCTCCACCAAGATGCCTCAAGGATTACTTAAGCAAACTAACAAGACATATATTAGCATGTAAAATAACACAAAAATAAATTAAATATTAATCAAAATCCACTAGGAAATTTTTTTAGTAATTAATTGGAAAAACAAGTAACAACAAGAAATCACAAAACTAAGGAGGAGGCAACAATAAGGTATCGAAGAAAAAGGGTGAGCAATGGCAGCTTTGGCCATTACTAGGGGCTATGACTAGTAAAGAGCATGATTTCAAGGGGGAGGCTATGGTGGAGAAGAGCGTTGCAAGATGGAGTGGATTGGGATAAATGGCTAAAGATAAGGGAAAGGGTGACGATGCTTTTGGCTAAAGATGAGGTGGTGGCTTTGATGGCTTTGTGTACAATTAGGGGGGTTGATTCGGTAGGGATGGCCAAATACAAAGGGGTAAAATTAAGGTTTTTGATAGAACTAGGGGAGGGTGTTTGGTGGAAGTGGATGTTGCAAGGGGAAGGGAACTGGTGGTGGCATGCATTAATAGGAGAAAAATGGTGAAGATGCAGCATACAAAAATAGTAATGATGGAGAATGATGAGGTTTTACATTCTTGAGGGATCTTGAGAGGAAGGTGAAGAATTTCAAGCTTTGTTTGAGGGGTAAAACATATCACAAAAAATGGTGAGGAGGACGACTTAAATGGATGGTAGCATGAAGGGTGGAGTCGAGTAAAATATGGGGACAGAAACATGTAGGAGAGAGAGAATTACAAGGGGTGAGGTAGCTGGAGGATATTAAGCCATGTAGAAAAATAGGGTATGAGAAAAATACTTAAAGGTTAGGGTAGTGATTTAGGAAAATATCTAGTTATCAAAATTAGGGTTACTTGGGGTCTAAACTAGGACAAATTTTAATAACCTAATATTAGTCAAATTTTAACCTAATTAAATTTATATCTAATAGATCATAATAATACACATATTAATAACACGTCTACTACAAATCACTCGATAATAATTATTATAACTAATTACATATAATTATTGATTTATAATTAAGGTTTTTTATAAAAAAAAATGGGATATTACAAAATATTTGTGAATAGGTTGTATACCCTTTAATAAAAAAATGTCAAAATAGGCTAATGTGGGTGAAAATTCTCAAATTATTAAGGTGGTGCTTTAGCATTACAAATTAGGGCATGCTAGTGGCAAAGTATTAAAGGTGTTGGAAAAGAAAGTTTTCTTTAAGTGAGAAACATTATGATGCAAGTGCATCTATTGATTCTCATATTTCTAATTATTCTCAAGGTAAGGAAGAGTTAGCCTTATTAATAATTGATCCAATCATTTTAAATGTTCTTGATAATATTTCTATGCTTGGTATTGAAAATGATTCAAGATATTCTTATAAGTATATTAAATATTTGCAAGGAGAAGAATTTCATACACAAAAAGAGACTTAAAGTGTACAAGCATTCAAAGTATGCAAGGCTGTGGCACACATGGGATGACACTAAAACAAGATATAATGATTTTATCATTAGTTATATTAAACTTGTTGTAAACCCTAAGTGTATTTTATGTAAGCTAGGGTTTTGTTGTAATTTCATGTATGTACCATAGTTGATTCTGTGGCTTTGTAATGTTAGTCATTAATCTCATTTAAATGATGATATTATGAGTAAGATTAGGTATTATATGAGCTTAATTCAAGTGAGTTAAGGTATCTTGAATTAAGAGAGACAACCGGCTGGTTTAAGGCCCATTATGTCTATTGATTCCTATATATATACTTCCTTGTACATGCATGAAAGAGGAGCTGAATAATAGAATTTTGAACACAAAAGTCTTGAGCCTTTGCTTCCGTTTTTCTCCCTTTTTTGAGTCCCTTCTAGATTGAAGAATTACCTGAAGTTAATCTTCATTTAAGGCCTTCGAATGTACATTCAACATTCAAAGAAACACTATCCTTCAAACCTGCCATATACTTCCAGTTTAACAACATTAAACCGAAGCCTTTTTCTTGCAATTTCAACCTTTCATCATTTGGAACAATAGATGATAGATCATGCACTTCTTCCTCCACTTTGATTCACTTCACTTTAGTAACTAGATTTCTATGAACAATGTGTCTAGTAAAATCTTGTAGGGTAAATTTCAATTCAAGCGTACACAAGATATAATGAATATTAGATTATGTGCATGTAGACTTATGAGGACTAGCTAGAATATTTTTCTAGAGGAGAATCTAGGTATTTCTTGACTCTTAATAATGATTACTCTAGTTTAGTTTGGATCTATTTCTTTAAAAGTAAATATGAGGCACTAAAGCACTTTTAAGATTCACAAGTGATGGAGGAAACATAATAAAAAAAATAAAGCTTAAAAAGCTTAGGACTAACAATGGATTAGAGTTTTAAAATAAGGAGGTTGATTCATATTGCAAAAATCATAGTTTTGTTAGTTATTTAACTATCAAGGAAACTCCACAACAGAATAGCATTGTCAAGAGAATGATTATTATACTTGAGGGGTATGTTGAATTCTATTTACCTTTGAATTAACCAAAAGTTATTAGAAAGAAGCTACGAAGATCATGGTATACCTAATTAATATGTGTCTATTAGTTGCTACTGACCTTTGATACACCTTATGAAAGATATTTTAGGATGGAACCAAGGTATGATCACTTGAAACTATTTGGTTCTATATGATATGATCACATGAAGAAATAAAAGTTAGATCCACAGGCAGTAAAATATGTGATGATTCAATATCCTAAAGGAGTAAATGAATATAAGCTAATATCACTAGAAGAAATGAATCATAGAAACTTTGTGCATAGAGATACAATGTTTAGAGAGATTGAGTTTAAAAAATATCATGTAGGAACTTAGGGTGGATCATATAAGAGCAATAAAGGGTTCCTTAAGCTTAAGGTGGAGCAAAGAAGATGTGATAATCAAGATGTAGCATAACATGGCACAGACCTTGATAAATGTGATGAGCTACCTAGTGAGCATGATGACTTACCTTATTACCAATTAGCTAAAGATAGGGTTTAAAGAGTCATAAAGCCTCAATATGGGTTTGTTCATGCATAACTTGTTGCATATACCCTTAATGCTACAAGTTTTGTTGAGTAAGAACCTATGAGTTTCGAGAAAGAAATATTTAGTGATAATAGTTTTGAGTGGTACACAACAACAGTAAATGAAGTGGACTTGCTCTAGAATAATGGTACTTAGGAACTTGTTCCCAAACCCAATAATAAGAAGTTAGTACAATGTAAGTAGGTGTTTAAGCTAAAAGAAGGGGTTAAACCTTTAGAAAAACCTAGATATAAAGCTAGGTTATTTTCTCATAGTTTTACTTAGAGAAAAGGGGTAGATTACAAAGAGATTTTCTCACATGTTTTGATTCATACATCCATTAGGGTTCTATTAACTTTGGTGACAATACATGATTTGGAACTTGAATAATTAAATGTGAATAACTTTTTTACATGGAGAACTCAAGGAGAAAATTATGATGAAACTACTGCCAGGATTCATTCATAAAGAAAAAGAAGATTGTATCTACTTATTAAAGATATTCTTATATGGATTGAAAAAATCCCCAAGGTAGAGGAATGAAATGTTTGACAAGTATTTTATGTGTATCGATTTTAGAAGAAGTAAATTTGATCCCTATGTGTATGTTAAGTATAAAAAGTGAAAGGAGTAGGTGTTTCTTGTTACTGTATGTTGATGACATCTTGTTTTCTAGCAAGAATGTTTCACAAATTAGAATTGTTAAAATGCAATTGAAGGAGGAGTTTGACTTGAAATACATGGGAGTTGCTAAGAGAATTCTAGGAATGGATATTGATAGAGACATAGGAAGAAGGTTGCTTTTCTTATCTCAAGGGTCTTATGTTTTGAAGGTCCGGAGTATGTTTGGTTTTATAGAGGTGGCACCAATTTTTACTCCTCAACAGGCACAATTTAAATTATCAAAGATACAATGCCCAGTAAAGATGAAGATAGAGGATACATGAAGAAGGTGCCTTACAATAATGTGGTGGGTAATCCTATGTATCTAATGATTTGCACCAGACCTAACTTGGCTAATGTAGTGAGTATAGTGAGTTGGTTTATGGAAAATCAAGGAAAGGAGCACTGGTGGGAAGCTAAGTAGGTGTTAATATATTTGTTAGGCATAGAGGAAGTTGGTTTGGTCTATCTCATAGTTAATTGTAATCATTTTAGGCTAGAAAGGGTTTTGTGATTTAGACTATGTTTGAGATATAGATACTATAAGGTTTGTGATAGGTTGTGTATTTTAGCTAGCTAGTTGCATAATCAATTGGAAGATAAAATTTAAAAAGATAGTAACTTTATCTACAATAGAGGTTGAATATATACCATGTATAAAAGCCATAAAAGAAGCTTTGTTGTTGAAAGGTCTCACTAAGGAGTTTAAGGTGTTAACTACTACTATAAGAGGGTGGTATGATAATCATAGAGCCATATACCTTAGCAAGAATCTTGTCTACTATGAAATAAAAAAGAATATTGATGTTTCATTTTATCAAAGAAGTATTTTGTAGGAGGAAGTTGAGGCTAGACAAAGTATGAACCAAGGATAATGTAGCTAATATGTTAAATAAGCCACTTAATTTAGCTAAGTTCCAACATTGTTTTCAAATTTTGAATTGCATAAATAATGTGGCCAAAGGTGGACAATGTTATATGTCAATTGGCAAAGTACTTATGTTAGGTTGTCCACATAAGTGATGCCATGAGTTGTTAAATTTAGATAGGCATTAATTTTGTTAATAGCTAGGTGGCAGGGTTAGTTAATTTTGTTAAGTCCATTAGGTCACATAGAAGCCTATATAAGGATTTCTTTCATTTGTGCATCAATATGAAATAATTTTTCTGAATTTTCCAATGATCAAAATAGTGTTTTCTTTGTAATGAAAGGAGTATGAGTATGAGTGTATGGTATATCAATGAATACTAATACATTACAAACCCTAGTATTAATCCAATTCTTTCTGTTACACCCATAGTTTTCCATTGTTCTTATCATTCTTCTATTCTTTTAAATTCTCTAGGTTGTTGTTGTACTCAAATATATTAAAATTTTAAAATATAATATTAAATTATGTATTCCTTTTTAAAAATATATATGTTGCAAAATAAAAATCAAAATATTGTTGGCCTTTTATCGTGAACAAAAGGGAATATTTTTGATAAAAAGCTAAAGACACCCCTAATGACTATGGTAAAAACATGAAAAGAATTGTTTTTGTATTTGTTATACATTTATAAATTAACATAATTTTAAAAATAAAATTAGGATTGTATCTACAACCTTAAGAGTTCTTGTCAAAAAATTAAATTTTTATGTGATATAAAAATGTTTTTTCGTACATAAGAGGATAAACTTATTATGTTCATTTGTATGTTTGTATTTCTTATTTTATCTAATAAGTAATTTTTTATTAGCATGTAAATTGATTTTTTATAATATAATTATTAAAATTTCAATTTATTATAAACTAATATTAATATTTTTTTCTAATTCCGAGTCAAAAAGAAATTCAATATTAATTTTCAAAGAGTATATCTAATTATGCTAAATATTTTTTGATCTATAGCCAATTTTTCCACTTTCACCTATTTCCCCCCTTAAAGGCAGCTATTTTCTTACTTATAACCAAACTTCTTACCTAGATGACTCAAATACAAGTGATGTGGTTCCCAAAATGGTGCTAAGCATGAATTATGAATAAAACTTTGATTTATTTTATCAAAGTATTAAGTTAAAAATATATATATGAAAAATAAATGCATATACATATTAAGAAAAATAGAGGTTAAGATTTTGTTATCGGTGCATGAATTTGTTCTACTACCACTATGTGTTTGTAGCACAAATAATTATATCAAAAGAAGAATTTTGACAACATCTAATTTTTACTATTACTCAAATTAAAAATATATTCCTATTTCATCTTTTATGTATTAAATTTTGTGGTTTTTTAAATAAATGTTTAGCTAAAATATTAAATAATATTTTTTATATCTAAAAAAGTGTACAAATTATTAAAATAATCTTATTTATCATACAAAGAAAGTATTAAAATTTTATTATTTTTTATATTTATGTATCAAAGTTAAGTGTTAAAACTACATCTAACAACTTAATATTTTTTTTAAATGTGGATATTTAATTGTAATTTTATGTATCAAATTTTAATAATAATAATAATAATAGTAATACTAATCAAAATATTAATTATAATATTAGTAATAGTAAAATAGAAATAATAACTCATTATTTTTTTCATTATATTATATGAGATCGAATTAGATCAATACAAATACGTTGAGGAGAATAATGCATTAGTAAACATACACTTTGGATTTGTTGAAAATATTTTAATTCAATACAATTTGTGAGAGTTTAAAATTTTGATTTGCAATTACAATTTGTGAGAGTTGATAATTTTGATCTACAATTACGTGGGCAATTCAAAGTATTAAAAACTAGACAAGAGTTTGATTAATGAACTAATCAACCGAACAAGTTATCATTATTGTTTCATGTAATTATTCTTTATAATTTAAAATTAATAAAATCAAATAAGAATCGATCTGATTAATAAAAAAAATAAAAAAATTAACTAAACACTAGTTAGATTTATATATACTTTAATTTTATAATTTTTTATTTTTTAATTTTATAATTTTATATATGTTACTGATATGATTAATTTAAACTATTAAATTTACGATTCAGTAATTATAAGGGTTCTGTTTTAAAACTATGGGGCAGTTCAGGCTATTTTTTATTTTAATTTTGAAGCTGAAAGTAGAATCCATAAAGAAAACAATCTTCTTTTGTGATGTTTTGACTCCGTTTCTAACTCCTGTCCCAACTCCGTTTCTAACTCGTATGCATTGATTGAGGACAGGAAGGTAGATAGAATCCATTTTCGCGAAAGGAACACTGTAGAAACTGGAAACTGAGATTTCCTAGCAAAAGATACATCACTTTCTTTGCTTTTTATGGTCTCTGCTTTAAGAGCGTTTCCCCTTCCCTCCCCTCTCAAGAATATAGAAATTTTCCTGCTCTTCTTTTGTCTTTTCCCACGTCGATCTGGTTAATATCTCTGAAAATTTTGCAGGGTTTTAGCTGTTTCACCGGGCATATTGGAATCCGTGAATCACCTTTGGATGTATCTGATTCGTAGTAACGAAGGCGAAGACGGTAATGAAGATAAAGACCGAAAAAAATAAAAATAAAAATTAAATTATAAATTATAAATTATATTTATATACGACCTAAAAAATAGAAACATAAAAATATAAATAAATGATAGTTTTAAAATGAGAATGACGTATCAAATAAAATATGCTTGTATTGGCAGTCGTAGAGGTTCCTATATATAACATAATGTCGGTAAGTTGTAACATTATAGTTGTATATATTAAAATTCAATACTAGTAAATCATTTAGTTAATTTTTGATTGAATAATTATATCTAACAATACTTGGAGTAATTTTAAATAGGACGATATTAAAAAGTTAAGTTCTTATTAAATTCTTTATCAATTTTTACTTAAATATCTTCATTCATTATTTTTCTTTAAGCACCCATTGATTCTACATTCTTCTACAATTACACCAATCGTCGGTACCTTTATAGGTTTTATGTCATTGGTTTAAGCACAAACCATGTAGGCTAATTTATAATCAAATCAATATTTATCTAGTCTATCCAAATATAATTTTAACATAACTTTCAAGCATCAAACAATAACATTTAAAGAGTGAATAATATTTAATTTTCATAAGTATAGTTTAGCTAAGACTTGTTAGCAAATATGTTTGTCATCTACTCATAGAATATTTCACATTAAAGATAATGTAAAACAATATTAGAGAATATAAACTCGAAGTTAGCAAAATTTACTTGTATTCCTCTTTCTTTTACGAAGAGGTAGAAGAGGCTTTGATTTTGTGATTTTTTATTTGATCGTTAAAGCTTTTCCTCCTCTTCTTTTTTTCCCCCACAATAAATTTTCAAATACACACTTTTGGTGCCCATATATTTTTGGGTCCATAGGGGTTAGCCCTTAATAAATTATCAATAATAATACAGATTTAAAATCATTTTTTGAAAAGGAAAATGAAGCCTTATTTTGTATTGACGGAGGTTGTTTCTAAGATTGTTGTTGTTTATTAAAGAACGAATTTCAATCATTTCAAGTTTTGCATCTAACTAAAATTTTAAACTAACTATAGACGCAAATAATTTATTTTCATTCTTCAATTTTACATACTTTAAGAGTAAGTGGTAAAACATTTTATTCAACTCAACATTGTGATAATTCATAATTACAAAATGATTTAAGCAATGACCATCAATATCATATGAATTAATTATAGAGTTAGTTGACAAATTGGTTACCTAATCCTTTTTACTTGAAATTGCAGCATTTATAGGTATGGAACAATGATGTGGAAGTTCTTCCTTCTTGTTACCAACATTAGTGATATTTACTATTTTTCCAAATCTCTTTAGTAATGGTGCATTATGGGATGTGCTTAAATAGTTTGATTAATGAACCAATCAACCAAACAATTTATCATTACTGCTCTATTTGGATTCGGGTGAATCGGAATGAGAATACACATTAAAAATTAACCTATGCAAAGAGAATGGAGTTAAATCGGAGTGAATGTTTTAAAATTTTATTTGAATGATATTAAACTAACCTAGATTAATCAAGATGAATATTTTAAAAATCTCGTTTGGATTGGTATAAATGTAAAAAATTTACTTATATTTTTTTATGTATCTCCGTTACCCCCAAAATAAGAGGTTAATAAAAATAAAGTTAATTAGGATAAATAGAAGTAAAACTTTAACCTTTAGTCACCTGATTGTGGTTAACAACACCCGTTCCACTTTCACCATGAACCAAACATACCATATCAGAAAATGAAAACTTATATAGAGAATGAAAAGAAAATTAAATGACATGTAGACGGATAAAGGGATTTGGCAAGTAAGAAATAAATGTTTGGTTCTTTCAATTAATAAGGAAATATTTTTATATTTCTAATAAAGACAAAAGTGTTGAAGCTCATTATAATTATAAATATTTCTAATAAAGATAGAAATATGATATATGTTATAAACATACAATTACATATTAATATATTAACAATGAGTAAATACACTAATTAACTATGTATTAACTAAATAGCTTGTAATCTGAAGATATTTTTTTTTTAAAATATAAATTGATAAATCATCATTTTTAGTTTTTTTTTTAAATTTAATTATTGTTAATTTTTTAATGATATAATTTTTATCAATTTAAAATAATAGATTTAATTCAAAATGTTTTCATTATTGAATAATTGAGATTGTACTTGAAAATCAAAGGCAAAGATCATCCATGATAAGAGAGGTTCTTTTTTTAATTTTGGGTCCATGATTGTCTTGAGGGAGTTGTGTGTTGGTTTGGGTTGGTGGAGGGTAAGGATGAGAAAATATTGTTTATTATCATACTTCAATTTTTTTACCAAAATCTAGATTTAACTTATTTTTGTTAAATCTTAGAAGATAAGACCCATATCTATTGAATTTGGTAGGCAAACAAGCTTGGTTACTTTTAAGAAAATTTGAACAATTTATTTAAATATTGAATAATTTTATTTTATGTAACTTAATATGTAATATTATGTTTAAAAATTACTCAATGAACAAGTTAAAATTTTCTTAGAACTAAGTTCAAATTTTAAATCATATTTTGATTTCTTTCTTAAAGAAATACATTATGGATTGCTCACACATAAAAAAAAATGGAAAAATATGGAACATTTGTCTGATGGAAGATTCGTTGAGGGTCCAATGTATGTGAAGCACCAAGATGTGTAGGTTTACACACCTTTAGTTTATACATAATGAGTCATTCAGTAAGTGTTATCCATTTTAGGCAAATGTCAAGCGCTTATGCATGAATGGTAAGATGATCGTAAAGGAGAGTACATAATTAGCGCATCATATGATGAGTTAAGACTAAGACTATATCACCTCAATTTGTTAGTGGATCATGAAGGCTTAAAATAATTGATATGAGTACCTATACAAACAAGGTATACCTTCATTTTCAAAAATCCATCATAGGAGAATTTCCAAGTTAGGTGTGCTTATCTTGAAGTAATTTAATGATGGATGACTTCCTGAAAAAAATTTATGAATAGCGTATGAGTTGATAATATATATATATATATATATATATATATATATATATATATATATATATATATATATATATATATATATATGATGAAAATGGCTTATGTTGATTTGTAGAGCCAAGCGTCAATCACAAAAGCACTCTTGATAACTATATATACCTCAATTTGGTAGTGGATGATGGAAGTTTAAAATGATTGATATTACTATATATGTGCACACTTCTTTTTGAAAATCCATCATAATGTACTTAGCTTGGAGTAATATAATGATGTGTAGCCTCTTGGGAAATTTTCTAGGAAGCTTGTGATAGGGAAAAAATAATGATAAAGGCTTGTGTTGGCCTATGGTGTAATCATTGATTCTAAAAATGCACTTGGTAACTACATGTGACAAGTGTGAGGTGAGTGTTAAACAAATAGTATAGGAAGTGGTGGTTTAGGTTGATTTTTTATCACCTCGATATTTAATGTAACTTAAATTATTCAAGATTATTATTTATGGAGGTTAAGTTCCCTTAATTTGGTGATTTATCACTTTTTTTTAAAGTTTTAAAACCTTAGTTGCATTTTCAGAGCATCTTGATCAAGATTTCTTTTCATTTCTTATGAATTTGTGTTTTTGAGACTTATTAACCAATTTTGACCTCCAAACTATTTACAAATTCTTTGTTAATGTGGAAATATGATATCCACATATTTTTCCATGTCTCCTAGATTTTTTCTAGCAGCTAAATCAAGTTATACGTAAAAAAATACTATTTATCACTCTTGTAGGTCTTAATCGCATGCTTTGAGCCCATTCACCCCTTTCTAGTTATTTAAAGTTCATTAAACTTTAGATATCACCTTATTTTATTATTCTTAACCTACATATGATACAAAATTATTCCATTATTATTCATATCATTTTTAAAGTATTTTAGATATTATTGGGCACATATGTGTCATCAAATCTAATTTCTCTTCCCTGATTTTTATCTAAACTTTTTAAGAATGCATATGAACCATTAATTAGTGATAAGTACTTATGGTATCCACTCATTTATGCTCTAAAAGTTTTGGTTTCCCTAGTGGTTGTGGGAAAAAAATAGGATTTTGCTTCATTAAAACCTAAGTTACCATTTTACTCCCTTTGCACCACCTTAACTTAGATAGTCTTTCTTCCAACTTGTCTAACCTTCCCTTGACATGTGGAGCTAAAAAAATCACTCCTTTTTTTCGCCCCTTTGTTTTACTCTTCTTCTTTTTTTCCTTTCAAGCCTTAGGAATTTGAGATATTCCATAATAAAACTTCCATGTTAATTTTTTTTAGAGTTTATCCATTTTATCACCCTTTTACCCATATATCCTTGGTCATTTTCTTCCTTTCTTCTTCTTTTATTTCTCTTAATTCCTTCCCTTCTTATTCATTCCATTTTTGTGGCTTTGTCCATGGTTTTCCCTATAGATAAAGCTTGATCTTGCTTTAAAAATTTGAGGATAAGCATAATACCCTACAATTTGAAATTTATAAAATGGCTTAGAAATTTGAGTAAAATGAGTTTTCTTGGATTACCAGTCGACTTGTTCTATGAATTGATCGATTAGTCTATTGTTATTAGCTTGCATTTTGATTCGGTGAAATCAATCAACTAGTTTGACAAACCAATTGACTAGTCCTAGCCAATATTTTTAGCATGTTATATTAAAAATGCTTCATTTTTAATATTTATAGCTAATACCACATATTGGTATCAAAGTCTTATTTTCAAACTATGGTAGTTTTAAACGTTTTGATTCGATACCATAGGTTGTGTTAATGATTTTCGAACTACTTTGAGTATTTTATTGAAATTTGATGTGCTTTCAAATCCATATTTTTCAATGAGCAAGACTGGGTTGGAAATGTGATATAGGAAACTTATGTGTTGATTTGTTGTGTAAGCCTTAGCACTCTACAAATTAGTTGCTTTTGATTAGTCAAAGTCTTATAGAGATGGTGGGAGATGATGGCTACCAACCGCTGTTACAAGAGCATCAAGGCATATATGGAGACTCTCGGTGCTTATATGGAGAGACAAATTCAAGCATTGCAGCTACTGCCACCATTACCAGTACTAGTACTAGTTTAGAAGAATTGACTCAAGAGGGTTGGACACCATCTTCCACCAATATTTAAGGGTCGGGAAGACCTTGAGATCATAGAGACTTGGATTAGGGACATAGAAAATACTTTTACTACTTGTGGTTACTTGTTCCGTAAGAGGGTTGACATGGCTATGTATTACTTGAGGGACGAGCAGACATATGATGGAAATGTGTCCAGTGTAGAGGTAGAGAGCCTACTACTTGAGGACCCTTCCTTGAGGTGCTTTGAGAAATATTCTACCCCACTCAACTTGTATGAGAAAGTATGATAAGTTCATAGCGCTATAGTAAGGGATAATATCGGAGGAGTACTAAATGAGGTTCATGAACTTGATTCAATTCACTTCTAAGATGGAAGACAATGAGGTAATGTAGGTCCACATTTTCAAGATTGACCTAGTGATTAAATACTAGGATTTTTCGGTCATAGTTCCCCACCATATATGGTTGGGATGTATGAGTAGGACTTATAGGTTTCTTAGGGTATTTAGGCTAGGAATGCCCAGATGAGAGGTAAGAGGAAGTTTGAGAGTCATCAATATCCAAACACAAGGTAAAAGACTTATTCTAAAGGCAGCATATCTCTTGGGTATGGTAGAATTATAGGGTCAGTACCCCAATCGTGAGGAAAATCTAAGGGACATTTTGAGGAGAGGCATTACCATTATAAGAGTTTTAGAGCAAATCATCAGAGGTGGATTGTGAGGGCAAGACATGGATACGTATGTATAATATAATATATTATGAATGATATGTATGTAAACAGTGAGTCAGTGTTATGATAATACAAGACTCAGTATTGCAATGTTAAAAAGAGCTAGTGTTAAGCTTAAAGCACCAGATTGATTTAGTAATAGCAACATACTCAAAGAGTTCCTCTATCACCTTTCAGCAAGGTTAGGGGTCAGCCAATGTAGCAAAAGTTTTAACATGATCAACCAGTCTGAGTTTGGGTGTGAAGATGGTGTAGTGATTGGTTTGCTTATTATTTATGCCTCTAAAACATGTGTATTATTTGACTCTAGTATATCACATTCTTTTGTCTCATCCACATTCATAGCTGGGGTTGATTTATCTCCTTCCTATAGTATTTCTACTTCTATTTTTTTACCTTCAGTGGATAGGATTAGGTGTTCTAGTTTTTTTTTTTAAAGGTGTAGCCTTAATATATGGGAGAGTGGAATTCCTTTTAGATCTCATAGAACTTGAGTTGCTTGAACTCAATGTGATAGCTACAATGGACATTTTGGGAAAGTACTGAGCATTAATACACTATACACATGAGTGGTAGTTCTTAGTGGACTGAAATGTGTTGGAGTCTTCTATCTTAAGTGTGAGTCTCACCCTTCTATGAAGGTCGTGTTAGATATTGTGTTGAGAAACCTTGTTCAAAAAGGTTATGTTCTCTTCTTGTGTAGTTTTTGGGACATAGAGACTTTTGAGACATCGCTAGAGCAAAATCTAGTGATTCAAGAGTATGCAAACATGTTTCCTAATGAGATTTCGAGCATGCCACTAGTATATGAGTTCATAATTGATTTGTTGTCAAGGATAGAGCTAGTATCCAAAGAATTATACCATATGACACCCATGGATATGAGAGAGCTTAAGGCTTAGTTGGAATACTTCAAAAAAGAAGGCTACATTTGACCAAGTGTATTGCCTTGAGGAGCACTGGTCTTATTCATCAAGAAGAAAGATGAAAATTTGAGGTTTTGCATTCATTACCAATGATTGAATTGGGTTACAATAAAGAACCATTATCATCTACCTTGAATAAATAATCTATTTTACCATCTCAGGGGACCCACGGTGTTTTTCAAGATTGATCTTCAATTAGGTTATCATCAGTTGAGGATTGCTGAGTAAGATATTCCAAAGATGGCATTTCAGATTAAATATGACCATTATGAGTTCACATTTATGCCTTTTAGACTCACTAATCCACTAATATATGGTTATCATGAACTATATTTTTTTTATAATTTTTTGATTAGTTTGTCTTGGTATTTATTGATGACATTATCATATACTCGAATAGTTTTGAGTATAGACAACATCTAAGATAGATATTAGCATTGTTAAGAACACACCAGTTGTATGCCAAAATTTTGAAGTGTGAGTTTTGATAGGATCTAGCTTTTCTTAGACATGTGATATTAGAAGATGGTGTATCAGTGGATCCTTCAAAGATTTAGGAAATTTTTGAATGGATAGCACCAAAATCTATCAAGGAGGTACATAATTTTTTTTGATATTACATGGTTATTATTATAGATTCTTAATGGACTTCTCTAAGATATATTATCCATTGACTAGCTTGCTCATGAATGCTACACATTTCCAATTAGAAGATAATTATAGCAAGGCCTTCATGAAATTGAAGAGGCATTTGAATTCAATCTTGATGCTCACATTACTGAGTTGATCAAATGGTTTTGACATGTATAGCAATGCTTCTAAGTATAGATTAGGTTATGTGTTGATGAAACATAGGAGAGTAGTGGCTTATGTTCTCATCAATTGAGGATGCATGAGTAGAATTATCCAATTCTTGATTTAAAACTTGCTATAGTGGTATTATCTTTGAATATTAAGAGGCATCATATCTATGGATTTTAGTGCATTTTCTACATCGATCAAAAAGAGCCTCAAGTTTATTTTTACACAGTAAGAACGAAATTTGAAATAATGCTGATCGTTTGAATTTATCAAGGATTATGACCTAGATTTAACCTATCATGAGGGTAAGGCCAATGTATTACCTAGTGCTCTTAACAAGAATACACCATATTCCTTGAGCACAATTGTATTATCAAATCACTTAGGAGTTCATCAAGAAGGATATCAAGTTGATCATCGTTGGTGGTTTGGAAGTAAGGATGAGTACCTTCACCATTACACCTTCTATCTTTGATGAGTTTTGAGCTAGTTAACTTATTGATGTTAAGATTTAGAGGATCAACCGTGGTATTGTAGAATGTAGAGTTGAGGGATTTCAAATCTATGAAGATAGTAGTGTCAAATGCCATGATAGGTGGTGTGTACCATAGGGATGTGTTGATCTCAAGAGGAAAATCTTGAAGGAATGTTATTATACTCTTATTATATCCATAATAGAGGGGATATGTTGCATGAGGAATTAAATAAGGTATATTAGTGTCCCCCATATGAAATGGGAGGTTACAAAGTTTATCTCTCAATGCTTGACTTGTCAAAAGGTTAAAATTGAGCATAAGAGACTAGAAGGGTTAGTAAAACCACTAGAAGTTCCAAAATGGAAATGAGATAGTATATTATGATTTTGTGGTTGGTATTAAGAATACCTGTATTGGTTTCAATTCTATTTGGGTTATTATGAATTGTCTAATTAAGTCTGTAGTGTTTATACCAATGAAGATGATATGGAGTTTGAATTAGTTAGCCAATGCTTACAATAAGCATATTCAGAGACTACATGGAGTTTCCAAAGACATTATTTTGAACTAAGATTCTATATTCTTGTGGCATTTTTGGTAGAAGTTGCAAGTTGCTTTTGGGATTTAGTTGAAGATGAAAATTATTTCTCGCCCAACTATAGATGATTAGACAAAGATAACCATGAAATACTTAAAGGACATGTTTCAAGCATACACATTGGACTTTTGTGGCAGTTAGGACGAGCATCTTGACCTGATTAAATTCCTCTACAATAATAGTTAACATGCGAGTATAAAAATGGCACCTTTCAAGGTCTTGAAAGGAAATAAGTGTCACAGTCCCTTATCTTGGAGTGACATAAGTAATATAATTTTGTTATGACCAAATATAATTAAGAAGACAATGAGATAGATTAGATTTATTCAAGATCACATGAGAGTTGCCAAGGATAGGTAGAAGGGCTAAGCAGATTTGAGGAGATAAACTAATGGTTATGATGTGGGCAAAAGAGCCCTTCTAATGGTTTCTCCCACCAAAGGAGTAATGATGTTTAGTAGGAAAGGTAAGCTCATTCCGAGGTATGTTAGACCATATAAGATCTTAAAGCTAGTTAGGAAGGTCATCTATTAGTTAGTGTTACATGTAGAGTTGACTCATGCACATAATGTCTTTCACATTTCTCAAATGATGAAGTACATAGCATACCCTTTGCACATTATCTGGCCAGAGACATTAGATCTTGATAAGTCTCTAACCTATAAAGAATGAATAGTGAGAATTTTAGACATAAAGACTAGAGAGACGCATACAAATATCATTCCTCTAGTAAAGGTTTTTTGATCACAGCATGGTGCTAGGGAGGCTATATGGGTGACAGAGGGGAGATTCGAGAAATGTACCCTAATTTGTTCTCTTAGTGATCCCTTTTTCCTTAATTCATTAAATGATATATGTGCCTTTTGTTTCATTAGAAAATTTTGCTTAATTATGTTTAATAGGTTATAAAGACATAACCTCTTGTTAAGGGGTAGTGTGATAATACCCTTTAATTTAATATTTATAAAATGAAAAATTTATTGTGTTTGATGGATTTTAAATAGTTTTTTTAACTTGATTTAGAATTATATATAAGATTTGATTTGAAAAGAAACTAGAAAAATGGTTGGAAATTTGAGTAAAATAAGCATTCTACAGTCGACTAATTCTATAAATTAACCGATTGGTCTATCATTTTTAGCTTACATTTTGATTTGACAAAACCAATCAAATAGTTTATAAAATAGTGGATTGGTTGACTACAATAATCGAATGGTTTATCAAGTTGAGAAACTTTTTGAGCTTCAATATTTCTAGAAAAATTCATATAACACTTTGACATTTGTTCAGCCAACTTTGAATTACTTCATGAGTAATGTGTAACCATTTCTATCATATACCCTATTTTTTTCTTGCTTTAAGTAGATTTGAGGTCTATTTTGATAGAGAAAGGGGAGGAGGATGATGTCACCCCTTCTCTTCTTCTTCCTCTCTCCTTTGTATAGCTCTAGGGTAGATGATTTGTTATAGATCTCCCCCACACAATTGAGGGATTTGTTTCCCACGTTGATTTGCACATTTTATTTCTTGTTCTTGACCATTTTTCTGAAAAATCTTTACTTGCATTCTCTAGAAATCATCATTAGACCTATGGGAGGAAGTCAGATTTTTCCTGGATAAATTAGCCTTGTATGGTCTAAAATCAAATGGTAAAATTAATGTTTTGATTCATTGCAGCTATTTTATTAATTTCTTGGTTGATTAGTTAGTAATATATAGTCCTAATCATCTCTCCTGTTTAGCTCTTTCATCCATCAAAATGTTCTGAATTTCCCACAACACTTGTACTCCACTCTTCTTCACTTTGAACATTCACTCTAAGTCATGTACTTCGTTTGGTCTTTCCTCTTGCCCTTTATTGTTATATCCTTAAGTAAGAAAGAGTTATATTTGGAAAAAAATTAGTTTTGCTTTTACCATGCTCTTTCCTTCATTTATCTTAGAGGTAGTAATTTTATCTTCTTCCCTAATTTGTATTTCTTGATTTTTAAGAATTATATGAAGGCTTATGAGTTTTAAATTCTTATTTTTAAGCTTTTTAGATGTTAGAACCTTCAAGCCAAAGGTTTTTCTTCGAGGTGTGGATTTTGCTAAGATTTCAAGTAATTTATTCTTACCTTTAAAATGTAGTATAGATAAACATGTGAGATAGTAAGTCATTCTTCATTTTGCTTTAAGGTGACGTATGTTAGAAATTTTTTGAAATATGAGAAAAAGCAGGATTTTATGAGAAATATAGTTGATTCTATGTAAATGTTGCATAAATTAGTGTAAGAGCATGTTTAGCCTCTATTTTATGTGATGGTGATGTTATGATTTTGATATGGTTGGATTTTAGAGTCTTAATCATATTTAACTTTCTAAAATGTGTTGTTTATGAGCAAACTAATCGACTAGATATACCAAACCGATTGAATGATCCGTAGAAAAGTAAACCAATTGGTCTAAACCAATTAAATGGATTGTTTATAGTGTTCTTGTTTACTCTCTATTTGAACCCATCAACTGGTTAGGCCTAATTGATTGATTGGTTGATAGCATAATCGATAGGTCAACTCAAACAATTGACTAGGTATTAGTTGGAATTTAGGTGATATCTAGTTAAACCCATCATTTAGTTTTTCAGAATTGATCGATAGGCTATAAGAATAGTTAATTGATTTGACCAAACTAATATACTGGTTTTAAAAGAAACTCAATAGTTTAGCTGAGCCAAATTGATCGACCAGTTCGGCCAAAGAGGGTTATTCTTGTTTTTTAGCCTTGTTTTGATATGATAATTGATATCATGTAACAAGATGATTATTTGATGATGAGAACACATATTTTGGTTTTATTCAACCAACTTACTAAGTAGAATAATGGAAATATAATTTGTGGTACTCCTTATAAGGATCTTAAAGGATTTTTATGGGTAAATTGGGAATAAGTATGCTATGCTATTATTATTGAATGACATATTCCAAACTCTTGGCATAAATGGATTAACCAAATGGATGGTTTAAATATGTATAGGTGTTAATGGAACTCCCAACATATATTTAGATGGTAATGATGCTTAAATTGGAATGGTTATGTGGAAATGTTGCTCGGTTGTTATGTGCATCTTATGTGATAATGCAACCTTAGAGAATAAAACATCAATCACTTTAAGTGAAATATGATCAATTAGTACATGTTTCTAGATTACCCTATCCTCAATTAACTATAGGGGGTTAGTATTTCTTCGGGTGTTTATTGGTTTTTTCAAGGTAGAAACTAGTAGATTTTCATGCCTTACCAACTCTAGACACTAATGATGTACTAGGGGGTATTGATGCTAAAGAGCATAGCCATATAAGTAGTTTATTTTGTCTTTGACTAGGACTTGATGTCCATTGGAGGTTACTTGGCCTTAGTTGGACATTTTGTCTATTAGAAGTTATGTGGCTTTGGCTAGAGTTTATGTCCTCTAGTTTGGTAGGTTTCCATGGTATGTGAGAACATATGGTGGTAATCAGTCCATTACTTGAAAAATAAATAATGAATTATTAAAGATTAATTTAGTGGAACATGTAACTTGGAAAATGGCCCAATAGATAACCCATGTAAGGGGATTATAGAAAGAGCATGGTGAGTGGTTTAATAACTTTGAAAACAATATAGAGGGGGGTAAATAGGGTTTTGTGGCATGAAAATGACTAAATAAAAATTAACACATGATGTATAGTAGATCAAGAATAAATTACTCTTTATATCCACTACCAAAAGGCTCTCTTATTTAGTATTTTAAAATAGTAATGTGTTTTATTGATGATCACTATTCTCTTGGTTTATGAGCCTTACAATCTCAATGACCCTCTAAGAGATGATTTACAACTTTACCTATATATCTTCTCTAGACTCACCACATGAATCTTTCAAGAATGATAGGAAAACACTCACTAACCTCTTTAAGAAACTTTTAAGAGGAGGTTGTGATTACAAATAATTCTCATAAAAATACAAGATATGAAAGTGTGGATTTTTGGACGAGAAGTCATATAGCTAGATGTAATGTAGAATATTAAAATTTGAGAATAGTTCTAGCAAAGAAAAGTGAGCAAATAACATTTTTTAGTAAAAACTCTAAAATATGAAAGTTTGAAAATTTGAGTAAGAAATTAAATGATTTTAGTATAAGAGATTAATTGTCCAATCAATGATCTAAAAAGATGGTTATAATAAATGTGGAGGGACCTTATTTATAAGGGTTTCCCTTATGTATAGCCATTTGATACAAATTTACAAAAAATCTATTTCGCCTAATGGGCAAAAAATTAGCATTTAATGTTGACCAATTGATCAAACTGGAGGAACTAATTAATTGGTTGTATGGCTAGTCTATCTATATATTTCAATCAATCGATAGTTCATGTTTTGACTAAAATAGAAATTTACTATTGTGTGAACTAGTTGATCAATTTAATCAAACCAGTAGATCGGTTTGGCATTATATACGGTTGGTCTTAAAACATATATGAACAGTGACCTAGTATGGTGAGACTAGCCAATGTGTTTATTACACTAGTTAATTGGTTTTTCAAACCAGTTGATCGATTTATCAACCAGGCAATCAATTTGGTAAAACAAGTTAATTTTTTAAACTGAGAGGAGTTGGGTTTCTGCAAGAGTGAAAACCATGGGCTAGTTTGTCCAACCAGTCAATTAGATTCTCGACCAATCGATTAGTTTGCCTGAACCAGTCGATATGTTTAAATAGAGATGAATTGGGTTTCTACAAAATTAAATCCATGGACTGGTTGGTTAAACTAGTCGATTAATTTCTCAACCAATCGATTAGTTTGTTTAAACCAGTCAATGTATTTAAACAGACGTGAATTAGGTTTCTATAAGAGTGAAACCTATAGACAGGTTCAAACCACTCGATGTTTTTAAACAGAGGCAAATAGGTTACTAGAAGAGTAAAACCCATGCACTAGTTGGTGAAACTACTTGATTGGTTTGGAAAAACCAGCCAATCGGTTTTATCTACCAGCCAATCCTTATGAATTTTAACCCAACTAGTGGCTTTGTTCAAACTAAACTAGTTGATCATTCTGAGGACCATTTGACTAATTCTGATTGGAGTCAATCAATTTTTTTAAATACTTTTACACAAAATTTATGAAATGAAAACAAGTCAGGTATTTTTCAACAAAGAGTTTGGAATAGTTTTTGTTTTAAATATGAAATTTGATCAACTTAACTCCTTACAATATACCAAAGACTCATAAATTATTATCCTTAGTCTTCAAGTCTTAGTTCCTTTTATATGTGTTGTTTTCTTAGACATGCACACTTAAGAAAATTTATTAGTTACCATGTTCTATTTGTTATTATCAAAATAAGTATAATGACATTGCTTAACATTTTAGGCTAACAATCTCCTCCTTTTTAATGATGACAAAAAAAAGTATAGAATATTAAATGTGAAAAAGTAATGAGTGAAATTGTAGTAAAATATTATAGACGGATAAGAAATGATCACAAAGGGCTTGAATTCTTCGATGCTAATGTAGCCAAACCAGTCGCCATAGGCTAGGTTTAAAGGTCAATGTTGTCACTGGTGGTGGCCTCGGAATTAGTGGATTGACATGCAACACATCCAATCCGTGAGGCCTCGGCAAGGGATGCATCAAGTGTAGGATAAGAAAAGGGTGCAACATCGACATAAGTAACAAATGGAGTAAATTTAGGGTGGACTAATGTGTAGCTGGGAGAGTGTCCATGCAATCATGATAATGTAGTGCTAATTCAGGTTGAAATTAAGAGCGAAGCACACATGACTCTTTATGCATTCTCTCTTGTGTTGTTCCATGGAAGTAGGCATGCCAACAACTTGGAGAAGGAGCTCATAGACATTAGCAAGAGTCATATGTCTCGTAGATGGAGGCACATGGGGTGTATGAAAGGTTAAGGGGCGGAGGTGGAAGCGGAAGAACCACTTGTGGATGAGGATAGAATATTCGTTAGAGTGAGAGGGTCATTTGCTAGTGGTGGAAGATCATTATTAGTAGATTGTGAAGGCAGTGGTGTAGACAGTGTGGAAAGGCAACCACTATGGTGTAGAGAGGCAAGAGATTTAGGGGAAGGCTTGATCATTTAGCCATCCAAGCTCATCTGATAGCCCATGTGTCAGAATGTGACTACATCAAGGATATCTAGGCTACTATGTAGGTACAGTGAGGTAGCAAGAAACTTTGTGAGATTAATGCCAAAATCCTAAATAATGCGCATGATGAGGAATTTGTATCCTAAGGCTGCCTAGCTATGCCCCTCTATATGTGACATATGCTGAAATATGTTAGCCCCAAAGTGGATGGGAGTGGAAGAGAGGACGTGATCAACCCCATACCAATATTTGAGAGCCATATCTACCCTGCACCCAGCTCGATAGAAAAGAATAGATGATAGCTTGTAATGACACACCTATTTGGAGGGTGGGAGATAATAGGAGGGTTCCTCCATAGACAAAGTGGAAAAGGTGCATATTAGTCTAGATCTCATCCAGAATGTGAGTGTACATCCACTTGACATAGGTAATGTCAGTCTGAATGTTTTGATCAATCTCGAGTATGCAAGTGAACCTAGCTTCATCGAGAATAATGAGAACACTTGAAACATGAGTGGTGATAGTGCTTCCTAGAACATGGACATTGTGATTTAAGTAAAAAAGACGAACCAAGTCCTAGTAGATTGGTTCTTTGAGAATAAATTGAGGTAGAAGGTGAAGGTCAGCAAGAGGTTACATGAAGGGAAGTTTGAATTGATCAGTGATAGAATTAACATCGATGCATTTGTTGCGTAGAACTTTCTTCTTATGGAAATATTTGAGCCATCTCTTTTGGTTATCCATACTCTAGAAGAAACGAGTGGAGTGAGGAGAGGCCTTGGTTGTCTGAGCAAGTCGGAAGGTAGATTACAAGGCACCTGCCATTATGGATGAAGAAAGACGATTGGGATGGCTAGAATGAGGTAGATATAGAGGAATAGTGACTTTCGAAGATGAGGAAGAGGAAGAGGAAGAGGATGTTATAGGTTTAGCTTGATGAGGTGACACAGTTGGTTCCTCAATGAAAATGGTGGATCAAGACAAACAACTTGGTTATGTACAAGCCCATTTAGGGGGAGGAGCACTAATACCCAATGAAGAGTGTGTGAAGTAGTGTATTTTTGCTACAGCATTGTACAACAATAAATTTCGGACAAGAAGAATAGAGGATAGATTGAGCACAAACATTGGGGCAAATAGAATACTCACAATGAGTGTGAGAAAGGTTAAAAGATGACCAATGGAGATCGATTGAATAGTAAAAGGAGGTAAGGGAGAACAATTTGGATAGATTAAAAGTTAAGGTCAAAAAAGAAAATTACCTAAAATCTGGTGAGACAGAGGGAAATTAATGAGGATTAAAGGGGATAATTGTGTTCTTAGTGTCGAATTTAGCAAAAAAAAGAGCAATTTTATGGAGTTTGATAGTGATTTAAGTGATTTTAAAGGGGAGGAGGTGAGGGAGCTGAGAAGGAGTTGAAGGGTTTGGGGAAACTAGGGTCGAGGGTTTAAGGAACACAAAAGGTGGGTATTTATGTCCTCGATGAACTAGAAGGAAGTAATTGACTATTCTTGCACCGATTAACTAGTATGGAGTAAGTAGTTGACTAGTTTTACGTATTGAGACATAATTTAGTAAGAGTGTAACTACCTCGGTTTCGACCCACCAGTCTACTAGCATGACAACTAATCAACGGGTTTTATTGACTAGTCGATTGGTCACCCAATTAGGTCTAGTTTTAATGATTTTTTAAGTTCTTCTGATTTTGTGTCATAAACCAATAAATAGAAATTTTATTTTATGACACAAATGATATTTATCAAGGATCATAAGGGTCATGTTTGGATTGGAATATAATTTTTGACTTAAAGCCATGATTTATCCCTTACTATTAAAAAAAATAATCACAATTTTGGGAGAGATTTAATTTGATCACATAATTGTCTTCCCAAGCTCTCTCCTAATTGTTGTGAATTGTTTTTATTTAAGGGATTAGTGAATATGTGCCCCCATTAATGTAATGTATCTACAAATTCTATACATGCATCACCTTTTTCAACATGGTCTCTTATGAAGTGATGCCTTATTTCTATGTATTTAGATTTTCAGTATTGAGAAGGATTTTTATGAGACATATAGCACTAGTGTTATCACACTTAATCAGATTTTTTTCAATTTTAAGCCCCGTAGTCACTTAATTGATGTTTTATCCATATTAATTGTGCACAACAAGCACTAACAATAATATATTCTACTTCAACTATAGAAAGTGTGACACTAGATTGTTTCTTACTATGCCAACTAACTAGGGCTTCTCCTAAAAATTGACAAGTACATGAGGTGATTTTTCTATCAACTTTATAGCCCACAAAATCAACATTATAATATCTTATTAAATCTATAAGAGTGTCGCCAGGTTAAAATAAGCCTAGATTATGAGTGCAATAAGATATATATAGCTATCATGTGAAATTCCTTGAGATTACACTAAAATATAGCACAAAGGCACACACTAAACATGATATTAGGTCTACATGTTGTTAGATAGAGAAGTGAGATGACCATACCTTGATATCGCTTTTGATCAACTGGCTTACCTTTGTCATCTATGTCAAGCTTTGTGGTAGTAGCCATAGGTGTACTACATAATTCTCTTTCAAACATTCCAAACTTCTTGAGTAGTCATTTTGTGTATTTTCTTTCTTGTTGAAAAATATTTCATCTTTTTTATTTCTTGATTTTTAGTCTAAGAAAATAGGTCAGCCCCCTATCATGTTCATTTCAAACTTAATGCACTTTAAAGTAGAGAAGTCCTTGCACATGCACTCATTAGTAGCACTAAATATTATGTTATCAACATATATTTATGCATGCAATAAGTCCTTTTTGGTTTTCGTTAGAAAAATATTTCTATCAATTTGTCCTCTGTCAAAACCTTTATCCAATTCAAATGTAATCGACTTATTATACCAAGCTCTAGGAGCATGTTTTAAATGGTAAAGAGCCTTATTAAGTTTGTAAACATACTTAGGTTTTGAGTTGTCTTCCAAGAAAGGTGGCTTATTAACATATACCTCTTCTTCTATAAAACAATTGATAAAATCACTTTTGACATCCATGTGATATACTGTAAAGCACCTGAATGATACAAATGCAAGAAGCATGCGTATAACCTTGAGTTTAGCTATAGGGATAATAGTTTCCTCAAAATCAATGTCGTCCTGGTTATATCCTTTGGAAACCAATCAAGACTTGTTTATAATCCCAACTCTCCCTTTATCTAGATTGTTTCTAAAGACCCATTTATTCTCAATGATGGGTCTATTTGGAGGCGCGAGACTAATTCTCAAAATTAATCTCTCAAATTGGTTAAGATAACCTTATATTACCATGATCCATTTTTCATCGTTCATAGTTTCCAAGTGAGACTTAGGTTCCACTTGATATAAAAAGATAAATGATTGCAAATGCTACCTAGTGATGATCTTGTTGCAATACTTCTTGCTGGATCCTCAATGATGAGTTCTTAAGGGCACCTATAGGCATATCTCCATGCTCTATGGAGATCTTCTCTCACTTCATCTTCTTGTTGAGTGCTTTGTGGTTCGTCTTCTTCTTTCTCTTCTTCTTTGTCAGTATTTTCTAGTAAGCTTTCAACTTGAATGGAAGGACCTACTTCTTCCTCTTTGGTTTTCTACACACTGGAGTAAGATTCATCAAAACTAACATGTGCAGATTCTTCAACTAACATTATTCTTTTGTTAAAGATCTAGTAAGCTTTACTATGTAAAAAGTACCCAATGAAGAAACCTTTATAAATATTTGGAATCAAACTTACTAAGAGTGCCTTTTCCATTATTGAGGACAAAGCACTTGCAACCAAATGTGAGTAGATGAATAACATTTGGTTTCCTATCATTTTAGAGCTCATAGGGTTTCTTTTTTAAGATGGCCCATTTGAGTACTCTGCTCATTACTTATTTTACAGTGGCAATGGCTTCTACCCAAAAATATTTTGGAAGCTTCGAGTCATACATCATAGTTTGCGTAACATCCTCCAAGATTCTATTCTTCCTTTCCATGTCCCCATTTTGTTGTGGTGTTTGGTGCTCAAAAGCTATGAGTGATGCCATTTTGATCACAAAGTCCATAAATGTGGAATTCTCAAACTCCTTTCCATGATCACTCATTATATTTATGAATCATTGTTCCTTTTTCTACTTTAATTTTTTAGCAAGCACAAGAAAAGCATTAAAAGCATCATCTTTAGTTGAAAGGAATAATGTCTATTTATAGCATGAGTAATCATCTATAATGACTAGTGCAACAATTCAAGTGGTTGAGAGATAGTCATAAAATTTTTGGGTTTGAAGGTAACCCTATGTTGTTTCCCTTGTTGAAATGTTCACATAAATCTTTTGTAAAGTTTAAATTTGGGAGACCACATATTAGTTCTTTTCTAGCAAGTTTATTTAATAAATCTATACTATCATGTGTTATGCATGTATGCCATAACCATGCATCATTATCAATTGCACTTAAACATGTATTGTGTAATTTTATTAATTCAACATCAAGCATGTACACATTATTGATGCATGGGAATACAAAAAGTATAGATTTATCTACTCCATTTGAAATCATGCAGTGTGAATTTGAAAAGTTAACTAGAAGTCCTTTATCACAAATTGGGCTATTGCTTATCAAATTATGTTTATGGATATAAAACATATATACATCATTTATAAAGGATTTAGAATTACTAATACATATAATGCAAACACTAATGATCTTTCCTTTTAAGTTGTCTCTATAGATTATGCATCCACCATCATATGGAGTAAGCTTGGAGAACATGGTTTGATCACCAGTCATGTGCCTTGAGCATCCATTATCTAGGAATCATTTGTTCCTTTTTTGCATTGACTTTAAAGCATAACTGCAAGCATAAATTTCCTAGTTTAGGTACCCTTTCAACGGGTCCTTACTGGGTTAGTGTTTGATTCATGCAGGATGGTTCCCTTAGGTACCCACACTTGCAAGAATTTTAAATTCACTTTAGTATGCTTTGAGATCTTGTATGATGAATCAACATGGTCATGTTTTCCACACATATTACACAAGGTTCTTTTCTTATGGATGGAAGTAAATCTTGAACTTTGTGCATACCTACATGTTGTAGATGAGTGGTTATCTTTTCCATATATAGTACAGTTATTTAATGTAGGGGAAGAATTCACTTGATTAGCTTTTGAGGCTCTCATAAAGAAATTCTTAAGTTTTTTCCATTTAATCACTTTCTTATTTCCATAGCCTAAGCCTTCATAATCCTTATAGTATAGTTGAGCACCTAACAGTATGTTTAAGCCTTCTTCACTATTTGTGAATGTACATGAAATTTTCATAAATTTGTCACAGTTGGCTTGTAATTCCATTATTTTGGCATGGAATTGATATATCTTAACTTGTTGACCATAGCAAGTGTATTTCTTATATTCATGGAATTTGGTGATTTTATTTGTTATCTTAGTTTTTACAAGAAGCATGTGTGATTTAATAAGGACACTTTTATTTAATTCAAGGATGTGTTGGTCATTTAAGTGATCAAGCAGTTTATTCATATTTTCTTCCTCTTTAGTTAGTTTATCATTGCCACATAATGAATCATGTAAAGCATAAAATAAGTCATTATAGGAGTATAACAAATCAGATTGTACCTCATCGACATTGTCTTCATCATCAAAGCTTGTGGGTGAGGTAGATGTTGACAATTCCCCTTCTAGAGCCATGAAACAAAGGTTGTCAACTTCTTTATCTTCTTTGAAGGTTTCACCTTCACTTTTTACAAAGGCAGCCATGTCTTTTCTTGGCCCTTATCTTCCTTTATTGTCACTCATGTTCCCTTTATTCCTTGCCATTTATTTAGTAATTATGTTTCTAAACTCATAGCAGTCATAGATAACATGCCTAACTTTTCCATAATTGTGTCATTTGACTGGGCTTCCTTCGGTTGCTTGAGGATGATCTTTGATTTCTCTTTCCTCTTGATTGAAGGAGCCTCTTGAATTGAGTGGTTATGAATGCTACTTCTTCATCACTCATGAGAGGCTCTTCTTCTCCTTCATCACCTTCCTTTTCACCTAAATTATCAGCTGCATCTTGTTGTCTAGAAGATATTGAAGCTTTCAGTGCTAGAGGCTTCTTCCCCCTTTATTACGATCCATCTTCCAATTTTCATTAATGAACCATAAGGTTACTAAAGAGCTCTTCAATCATCATTTTGTACAAATCTCTAGCCTCTTTAGTCGCAATTACCTTAGGGCTCCATTCTTTTGTAAGACCTTATAAGATCTTTCTTACTTGCTCTTCTTCAGTAATTTCTTTCCCTAAGATCTTGAAATTGTTGATAAAGGAGGTAAAGTAGATGCTTAGATAGTTGACACTTTAACCTTGATTCATGCTAAAAAGGTTCCTACTCTCTAATATGAAGGGTGATTCTTTGATCCTTTACCTGTTTTATCCCTTCATGAGTGAGGATAAACTTATCTCA
Organism: Tamarix chinensis; assembly: GCA_030549775.1. NCBI lineage: Eukaryota > Viridiplantae > Streptophyta > Magnoliopsida > Caryophyllales > Tamaricaceae > Tamarix > Tamarix chinensis. The sequence goes on along the minus strand of CM060177.1, from coordinate 53,566,769 downwards.
TATGCCTTTAGCAAGTTGTGCATGATTGAATTTGGTAGTACTCTCTTTCACTAAACCCACATTGTACAATCATGATGGTTTTATCATTGAGAGTTAGCCTTCTCTTTTATGCATCAATAAACACATCCCTTATTTTTTTCTATAAGTTCATCGTTGACCATATTGATGATCTTCATTGGCCCTTTAGTGAATATTAACCACATGTTGTAGTGTTTTGATTTGATGAAGAACATCATTTGGTTCTTATAGTAGCCAAACTTTTCACCATTAAAAAATGGTGGTTTAGTGGTGGAGATGACTTCATTTGGACCAATGGAATCCATTCCACTTTTGGATCTTTTTCACCTCGGATTGTTGAATCTTTTGAGAGATCCCTTACTCTTATATCAATTAAAAACACCTTATACGGGGATGAATATGGTTTTGTGGAATTGAAATGACTGAATAAAAATTAACACATGATGTAGAGTGGTTCAATAGTATATTACTCTTTACATCCACTACCAAAGGGTTCTCTCTTTTGGATTTTTAAAATAGTGATGCGTTATATTGATGATCACTCTTCTCTCGGTTTATGAGCCTTACAATCTCAATGAACCTCTAAGAAATGATTTATAAATTTACCTATTTATCTTTTCTAGACTCTCCACAAAATCTCTCAAGAATGATAGGAAAATACTCACTAACCCCCTTTAAAAGATTTTTAAGAGGAGGTTGTGATTACAAATAGTTCTCACCAAAATAAAAAAAAATATGAAAGTGTAGATCTTTGGATGAGATTTAATCTAGCTAGATGCACTATGGGATATTATAATTTGAGAATAGTTCTTGCTAAGAGAAGTTAGCAAAAAATACTTTTCAGTAAAAACTCTGAAATATGAAAGTTTGGAAATTTGAGTAAGCAATTGAATGGTTTTAGTGTAAGAGATTAATTACCCAATTAGTGATCTAAAAATTTAGTTATAATAAATGTAATGGTATCTTATTTATAAAGGTTTCCCTAGTATATAGCTATTAGATATATTTTTTTTAAAAAAAATTATTTCGCCTAACGGGTAGAAAACCAGTATTTAATGCTGCCCAGTCTATTAGTTTAGAGGAACCAATCCATCGGTTGTATGACCAGTTGATTAGTATGTTCTAATGAGTCAACTATTCATGTTTCAATGAAAAATAGAAAGTTACCATTGTGTGAAATAGTGGATTGGTTTATTCAAACCACTCAATCGGTTTGGCAATGTATACAATTGGTCTTAAGACATATATGAATAGTGACCTGGTATGGAAAAACTAGTTGATTGGTTCTTTGTACCAATTGATTGGTTTGTCAACCAATCAATCAGCTTGATAAGACAAGTTAATGTGTGTAAATAGAGATGAGTTGGGTTTTTCCAAAAATAAAACCCATGCATTGGTTGGTCAAACCAATTGATCGGTTTACCTAAACAGTCAATGTGTTCAAACAAAGATAAATTAGATTTTTGCAAGTGTTAAACCAATGGAATGGTTGGTCCAACAAGTCTATCAGTTTATCAACTAGTCAATCAATTTTCCTAAACCTGTCGATATGTTTAAATAGAAACAAACTAGGTTTCTGCAAGAGTGAAACCCATGGAATTGTTAGCCAAACTAGTTGATTAGTTTCCCTCAACTATTAGATGAGTTTAATCAGAGGAAGAATGGGTTTCTACAAGAGTGAAACCCATGGACTGGTTGGTCAAATCATTCAATCAATTTGGAAAAATCAATCGATCAATTTTATCCACTAGTTAATCCTTCTAAGTTTTAATACAACTAGTGAATTTGTTCAGATTAAACCAGTCGATTGGTCCTCAAACCCATCAACTGATTCTGATTGGAACCACTCATTTTGTTTTTAAAATACTTTTAAAGAATTTATGAAATGAAATCAAGTCAAGTATTTTCTACAAAGTGTTTTAAAAAGTTTTTGTTTGAAATATGAACTTTTCTCAACTTAAATCCTTACAATATACCCAAGCCTCATAAAATATTATCCTTAGTCTTCAAGTCTTGGTTCCTTTTATATGTGTTGTTTTCTTGGACACACAAACTTAAGCAAACACATTAGTTACCATTATCTATTTATTATCATCAAAAAAAGTATAATGACATTGCTTAACCTTTAAGGTTGACAAATTTGTTATCAATTGAAGGTTGTTATCCATGATATCTATGTTATGTTGATAATCATGATGAGTTATGAGTTGTCTAATTCCTTGCATGACATGAAAAACTAATACAAACTATGACCATAATGCAGCATGTAAATCTAATTGTATCGTGTAATTATGATATTGTGCTATAATATGATATCTATTATTTGTCTTGGTCTTGCATACATGTGAATCTCGTTAAAGAGGTAACTTGGCTTACTTAATATATAGCGTACTAATGTGCTTGTTTGTTCGTCACCTGCTCAATCCCATAAGTAGAAGACCATGTGTAGGTTTTTTTTTTTGTTGACCAGTAGTTGGCCTACCTTATGTTGTGCTTGGGGGCTTGAGAGCGTTGAAAACTAGAGATCCTTAAAGGTCATTAATGGATCGGGGTTTTGGGAATTTCTTTATTGTTGTTTTATCTCTATTATGTTTTTGTAGTTTTAGTTTACTATTTTCTATGATTTTAGACATTTTCAAGACTTGTTATGGGGCTTTCTTGTAAACATTTTTTTTGGTATCCATATATTATATTTTTTGTTACTCTATTCTTATATTTGGTTTGGTTGGTTTTCTTAGCCTTTTATTTAATATCGAATTGGTGGCGGGCATCTATCATGTGTTAGGTGTAGTAGTAACATACTATTTTCCTTGTTGTGATTGGTATTTTCCTTTTATGCAATGTTTTAGAACAAAATTTTTTTATAGTGAAAAATGTGGGTGTTACAATAATTTTCTTATTCCTTTCTCTTTTGTGATGATTTTATGAGCTTGATTTCCCTAGTATTTTATAGGGTATTTCTAGGTTATACTTTGGTATTTTCTTAATGCTAAAGCTTAGGATTAAAGGTAAACCTTCCATATCCTAAGTAAATAGAATTGATTTATGTCATATGTTTTTATTCAAGTTTAGGCATGTTTGGGTATTATGGTATTGGTTCAACCTTTTGTCCATAATTTGTGATTTATGGGATTATTTGTTTAATCTAAGTAGATCATGATTAATCTTGCCATGTTAGGATGATTTTAGTATATACCATGTTATGGTTTGGGTTTGTTTAATATGTTTTGTAAATGATTGAATATTATGATCCTTTAGTGTTTTAGTTTGGTATCTTTGGTTTTGGAGAATTTTTAGGAGTTATTGTTGTTGTTATTTGAATATAATAATACCATGATATACCTTTTCATGTTTAGATAAAGTTTCATGTTTAAGTTATCCTTATTTGATCATGATTTACATGTCTTAATTTTTATTAAAGTTTTTGGAACTTTAAACTTTTGGATGAATGTTCTAAGTGTTATTGAGGTATTCTTTATTTATTCATGTGTTCTTGGCCTAATTAGGTGCTAATTACCCTATGTAGGGTTAGATTTGGAATTAAACATATTTTTAGCTAAGTAAAGCATACAAGGGGTTTTTTTTTTACTAAAGTTAAGGTATTTTATAAAATATTTTGTTACTCTTGAGATACTTTGGTGATTTTAAGATATTTTTGAACATTTGGTCTTATAATAAATAGTACTTTCCCTGAATAGTAATTTAGTAGATTTTTGGTAAATAATAATTCATAGTTATAACTTTTTTAAATCTAAGCCTCTTGGTATAAACTAACATTTTTCACTGTCCACGAATAATATTTTTGGGAAAAGTTTCCATTTTGCCTATTTAAGTGTTCTAAGTTGTTTTCTGTAGTCATTTTGGTTTTTTAGGCCATTGAATGTGTTTCTTTGTGATTTAAAGTAATTTTGGGGTTTGGGGTTAAAGTTATTTTACTCTATTGAGTATTATTGAAACTTAATTAGCTTGTAAGCCTCTAGTTTTGATGCTTTAAGCTATGCCCCTAGTATTAATGACTTATGTTGATTTTGGGGTAAGGTATGGCTTGGTTTTTTGTTTAGGCTTTGCTTTGGGTTTTATTGATTTTTCTTGGGTTTCTTACTTTGGTTTGATTCTAGATATTTGATATTCTTTTAAGTGATTTTGATATTCAATGAGATGTGACTCATCTTATACAAAGCAACTTCTTACTTATCGAGAAAGCTTAGAAGTAAGTTTAGTTATTATGTTTGGACTTTTGTGTTCATTGGGTGTTAATTGTGATCACCACAAACAAAACACTAATTATCAAAGCGAAAGATTTTGAGTTAGGAATGGGGTACTTTTATGGTTTGTTTCCCTTGAGATACGGTGGGATTCCTTGATTGGTTTAGTGATTTATCGAGTGTCTCAAAATCTCGACTAAGGTCCTAATATATTCTTCTTGATCATTTGGAATTCTTAAGGGATGTACACACTTGAAGATTTGGCAACCAAGGAGAGGGGGTGGTTATGGTGTTACATTATATGCACTAGTATGACTAGTGGATTATAATGTCCTCAAGTTACATGATTGAAAAGATAATGTGTTGCATTATGCACTAGTATGAAGGGGGCACATCATGTGTGTTCTTGGGTTATCTTTATATCCCATCAAATAATAAGAAATGAAAATGTATGGGTGTTATATTTTTGGCAGCTACATCGTGGGAACTACCCATGTTGTAGAGATATTGGTAGTTACCAATGTATACAACTATTGTATTTATTTTGTAGGGGCAATATGTGCACTCCTATTGTGTATTAAGATGAGTGTGGGTATTACATGTTGGTACATCTATTATCTTATGTTTATGAATGGCTTTGTTGTTATTGCATGTGAGTTGTTATTTAAGCATGATTTTATTTCTTTGTGTATTGGAAGAATATTGAGAATGCTAGGGTTTAAGCATATTAAGATGCCTTTAGAAGTATGAGTATCATGGTAACATATCTTGGGAATTATTACCTATTATAGTGGTTAAGTACCCTAATAATATATTAGGTTTTACCATATTGTTATTGCACGTGAGTGTGCTTGGTGAGCATGTTATTTGCTTAAAGTTAGGTGTGATTACTCATTATTTTTATACTTAATAGATTATTTTTCAGTGGTGCTAGGTGCAGATGATTTGGATATTGTTGGAACTTGTGTTGAAATCATAGAGTAGGGTTTTTTTTGGTGATTTAGTCATAAGTTGGGATATTTTAGTTTTTTCTTTTTGTCGGTATGATTCATCTTGTAATTTTGTATTCAGATTTTGTAATGTAAAGAGTTTTAACTTAAAACATTATTCTTCTTGTTTAATATTTTTCATACACAGCCTTACGTTTATCATGGGTTAGCTGAATGAGCACACCTTTTATCATGATGGATGTGGCGATAACATCCATCGCTTTTATTTTTTCTTCTATGTTATACTTTCAAAATAAAAATTAAAAAATAAAAAAAATGGGGGTGTTTTAAGTTTGGAAGCCACTCACCATTCCCAAGCATTATATTCATTTATGGTTAGCACTACAAAATAGACTAAGTGTTAGGGAGATATTGGTTGTGCAAGGGATGAATGTGTTCATAGGTTGTGTATTATGTGATGATTCGATAGAGTCCATTGAGCATCTATTCATGCGTTGTCCCATTACCTTGGGCACTAGTAAATGCATAAGAGTATCAACAAGTAGAAGGGATGTTGTGGTGGGCTAGAGAAGTGAAGCACAAGCCTTGGTGGTTAGAGCACAACAATCATAGTTTAAGAAGCAAGTGTTCGGTGCATTATTTGCTAGTTATGTTGCTACGATTCGGCACAAAAGGAATTTGCATATTTGTCAAAATTATCAACTTAAGGAAATAAAATTTTTGTATTCGGTTCGTTGTTGGTTGGTGAATTGACCATTCTGTTTATAAGATCAAGTATGAGAAATAATTTATAAAATAATTTAATATTTTAGATGACATTTGTTATTTATAAAGTTGATGTAATGTTCAGTTCGAAGTAATGAAATATCTCTTAATTATCGAATAAGAAATGAAAAATAAGGTTCACAACGATCATGAGAAAAAAAAAACGATATATATAATTAAATGGATCGTCAAACTTCATACGGACTGGATCTGAATTGGATAAAACCTCGCGTACAAATAGTTATAGGTAGATGGAGACCCATCGAGTTAAAAGAATTAGACGCAGACCAGCTGGCGAATGCGGGTCAGGACAGATTCGGAGCCTATTGAAGATTGCTGTTCATGATTTTGTTGTTGAGCTGTTCATGTCAGTCTTTTGCTCGAGTTACCCTTTCAGTAGAGTTTTAGTATTTGATAATGTTCTCGAAATTTACCCCTATCCAGAAATCCTTGAAAATTCCTGTTACCTTTTTGGTGGCATATGGAAAATAAAAAGAAAAGAACAAAAATAGTGCTGCGTTTAAAGGTAGATTCCTGGTGTTATTCTTTTCCGTCCGTTCTTTTTCCCTTTTTCGTTTCAAGTTTGAAACAAAAAGAATGAAGTTTATTCTAAACCACGTATTTAAAGAATATAAGAAAAAGGAAAAAAAGATCAAATTTTGTTTTTCCTTCGCCTATTTAGCTTCGCTGGGCACTTCTTTGGTCCTCAAACCCTCAGATTTATGTTGACTTTTATACTACTGCTTAATAGTGTACCCATTTCGGTTATGAACCACTTTTAGATTCATATCCTTCCAAATACCCATGAATCATGATGACCAGGAAATATGCACCGAGTACCAGGGGAAATGGTAGGAGGTATCTCAAAAATGAAGACTTTGATGAAGAAGATGTTTGGAGTGTGGTAGAGGAAGCTCAAAATTCTAATCCTTCTTCCTCTAGTCCTAAGAAAAAGGCCGGCCGAAAGCCAAAAATCTCATCTTTCTCAGCCTCCTCCTCCCACTCCGCTTCTGCTTCCTCTTCCTCTTCTTCTTCTCCCTCTTGTCTATGGAGCGTGACTGTTGCTCCAAGGATGATTACTACTCCTCAGAGCGAAGAAGCCGTTAATATGCAACATCTTCAGCGGCAATCATCAGCTCCTGTCAGAGTTCCTGATTATGGAAGCTGCAGCTGCCCAAGGTATAATTACGACGCTGGTTCATGGATCTTTACTAATGATCATCATCATCATCATCATCATGACTGTGGGTATGATAGTAGTGACAGCACCATGATGAATGGTACTGTTGGGTGTGGAAGTAATGGGAAGTATTATGGTGGTGATTGTGAAGAGGAAGAGGAAGAGGAAGAGGAAGAAGAGGGGGAGATGGTACCTCCACATGAATACATTGCAAGGAGGCTAGCAAGGAGTCAGATCTCTTCTTTTTCTGTCTGTGAAGGGATTGGGAGGACACTTAAAGGTAGAGATCTTAGCAAGGTCAGGAATGCTATCCTTAGAAAGACTGGATTTTTGGAATGATCGATGGATGATGTATCCATATAACTCCATCACATGCATCCATCCTATTTGGCCATGGTATTTCCATCAGACAGCTCTAGTTCGTCGTCGTCCTCCTCCTCCTCTTCATCTTCTTTTTCTTCTTTTCAACATGATGAATTATCACCATCAATCAATTTTTGAGTATATTTCGCATATATATGCGAGCTAGTGGTGCCACCGTCAAATCTCTCCCTATCATAGTGCGTGGTCTTCTTTATTTCCACTGGTTTACGGCCCCACGTAATGTCTTTATTTTAGCTCTGTTTATCGTTTTTTTTTTAAATTTTAGCTAATTAGGATGTAATATGTATTGGTTGGTTGAGTTGGGTTAGAGATAAGATTAATTAATACTAGGGTCCATTTTCTCTTCACTGTGCTTATTTACTTTTATGAATAGATTTGCTTAGTTGATTGTATCTCCGAGAGCTGGCAATTTTGTGAGGGGGAATGCATATGTAACTAGCTAGGCTAGCTGCAGAAATTTTGTGGCGATGATGAAAGCTCTATATAATCATCCTTTATGTATCACACAACTTTAAGCTACGAATTATTTCCTGCTTACGGTTTCTCGACTTCCGGGGATTTGTACACGTTTTTATAGTTCCTGCGAATCAAATTGTACTTGTACTTTGTAGGGTCATCCAATTGCCGGAGCCATTACCTGCTATGTATTGTTGTATACCACAAGTTAAAAGTAGATCAAATGGATATAATATAATATGCGGTTTCTTTCTCGTATGCGAACATACGCAGCAGTGGTTGTGAGGAATGGTTCTATATATGACAAATTTTATGTGTACAGCACCGAGAGAGATGTAAAGTAAAAAGGTGAGCCGGTTTCTCGTTTTCACCCACGAGCTATCTGTGTCCGAAAAAATGAGCGATATAGCTTGGATGCTGCTAGTGCTTGCCCTTGGTACTACCTCCAAACCGGAATGTCCGTCCCTTGTTTTTGGATATCTAAAAAAATAAATTAGACATCAGTTATATTAAAAATATTCGACATATTTAAAAAACAATAATATTTTAATACAATATAATATATTACATAATATAATATAATAAAATAAACTATAGTGTAATATGCTCTTATATGTATTATTATACTGTAATATACTTTTATGTATTTGAATATAGTATAATATTTGCATAATATAATATAATATATTCTACGTATAACACTATACATTAAATTATTTAAATATTATATCAATTTTGCATAATATGATTAAAAATCGGACCAAATATTTATCATGGCTGTAACCGACTAGCCTGACCTTAGTTCGAGCTATTCCGACTTTAGATCTTAGATTAGAATTTTTTACTTCACATTTTTTATTTGTACATATGAGAAGTATTAATTCTAAATATAAAATTATTTACTTTTACTCATATGTTCTTGTATTAAATTTAATATCCTTGAAAATTTAATTGAAAAGATAATAACATGATATTAGAATAAGAAATGGAATATTTAATTGATTTTTTAATAAATTAATTTATATTTTAAAACAAATTAGAAACTTAGTATGCTTTATATTACGAAATAAGAAGTACATATTTTGTATTTTTTAAGCGACTCACCTTAGGTTAAAGAAATACCGTCCGTCGTATTGTATTGATAGTTGTATATGGGTTGCGATTTTAAGTGAACCATAGTATCTATAATGTGCATGTGCATATGTACTACTTCTAAGCTCCTTAAAAATACATATATTATTAAATATAATGTAAATTTTATAAAGATATTCCTATTTTTTAACAAATTATTTTTTTCTTCAAATTATTAATACATATTTGATAAAATATAAATATATATCTTAACAAAATATAAATACACATCTTATATATACATATATCTACCTTACACACACACCCATTGACGAAGCCTTGTGTACGGACCTTGAAAGAATAACACACAATGCCCTGCCGAAAAGAAAATATTCTTTTTTTGATAGTTGGAATGACAAGCTATTATTAAAGAGGGATGGAGAAACAAAAGAAAAACCTGCGACTTAGAAGAGAACCTATACATTGTGAACTAACTCGTTTAATTTATAGTAAAAAAAACCTCTCATCTATTCCCATTCCAAAACCCTATCATTAATTTGACTAGAGTAGTCATCTAATGAATGCAGATTTGTTGATTTTAAAAAACTAACTTGTTTTTTTAATTCCCAAATGATGCCCATTATTGTAAAAAATACAGCATTTCTACTTTTCACCCTTACATCCCCTACTTTTGCCTTCCAACCAAGTAAGGGTATTATCGATGGTAGATCTCAGCATTACCCAAGTACACCCAATCCAATCACAAATATCATATCAAATCCTACCCGTCTTTAAATAGTAAATGAACATGTGATTTACTAACTCTTGCTCAACTTTGCAAAAAGGGCACCCCAACTCCCTTATATTAAGAAGATGGAGCCTAGATTGCTTATTTTTGGTGTTAAGTCTCTGTTGAATGGCAAACCATGTAATGATTTCAATCCTTTGTGGTACTATTCCGATCCAAACTCTATTGTAATCCTTTCTTCCTCCTCCATCCTCAACAATTAATTGATGAGAGACCTCACAAAAGTACTTAACTGAAAAAATCTCCTTATTGTTGAATGCCAAAATAATCGAATCCCTCCCTTTTTTTGGGACAAATTAAGTGATCATTCTACCTAGTTGCTCCACCTACTTCTCCTCCCAGCCAAAAAGTCTTTCAAGCCACATCTGGTTCCACTACCATATCATACCATCCCATAAACCCATCTCTACTATTTTATTCTCTTACTGATCGGATACCATGAACAACCTAGGAAATAAACTCTGCAAAATACCTTGATTTAGCCACTGATCATATCTGAACCTGACTCTTCTACCATCTACCAGGATAATCCTTAAACCTAACATTAAGACATGGTTCCTCTTTCCCTTCTCAACAATATCAACCTAAAGTGTCCTACCTTTACTCTGCTCTGGTATCTCAAGCCTCCTGAAATAATTATCAGTATAAATAGACGAGATGACTCGTTGACAAGAAGACCCCTCAATTGTATAAAACCTCCACCACCATTTGAACAAAAGTGTGTTATTCCTCATGATTAGATCCCCGACCCCCAAGCTAGCCAAGCTTCTAAGTTTTTGGATTACACTCCAGCTCACTAGTGGCAACCGCTACCAGCCTAGAAGAGATTTCTTTAGATGTTGATAATCTCTCTTACCACTCCTTTTTCCATTTTGAAAAGATAGCTATAGTACATCAGCAGGCTATTCAAAACACTCTTAATCGGTATTAGTCTCCTTACTCTGAATAACATATTTTCCTTCTACCCTACCAATCTCTGCTTAATCTTATAAACCACTATTTTCCATGTATCTTTATTCCTCGGGTTCTCCCTAATAGGAGACCAAGGTACCCACTAGGAAGTGACTTGATCTTGCAATTTATGATATCAACAACCTCCTATTGGATTTGAGCATTTGCTCCTAACCTGATAAGCTCAGACTTTGAGAAATTAATGCTCAATCTTGACATAAGATATGATAAGAAATTTCATCCTTGATACAAACAATGATTGTAGATTGATGGAAGGTCAGGAATTCAAGGATCAAACATTAGGGAATATCAATCTAAAATAAGAAAACTCAAATAGAGTAACAATGCCACAAAACCTTTTTATTCACAATTCATTTGATTACACAGTGGCTAACGATTACAAATGGAAGGATGAGAAAAATATATACTCCAGCTAGGAAAGATATCTAATGGTTCAAGATTATCATTAGTCAAAATTATCCATGATCAACGATTTTCCAACAACAATTGAGCAACAATTGCCTCATCCTTCAACTAACCTTAAGCTGTTAACAAAATCGCATGGCGTAGCTACTAAGACACATGGGTTTATTTTAGATAGCTAAATATTACAAAGAAGACCACTAATTACATTTTTTAAGATCTCTGGCTAACTATATTAATAAACTCAAATGCTAAAACAACGGAATCTAGCAGATTGTAATCATGAGGTTATGACTCAAACTAGCCCACTGTTGGCTCATCAATTTCACTTATGTGGAAGTCTTAATATAATAGATCTAAATTAGTAGAAATAATATTTCTAATATTCTAAAAAATGAAAGGGAATATTAAGGCTAAATTTCAAATTGAAAACAAAAATTTTAGCCTATCGAAAACAAAAATTATAGCCTACTGGTGTTCACATCATTATATCAATTTTATTATACTTAACAAAATTCATTGCATACAATTCATTATATTTCAAAGAATCATATAAAACATACTTAGATTCACCAATATTTCCAATAATATGAACTATAGCAGTAGTAAAATAGGTAGTACTATAACATGTATAGAATTAGCAGTAATAGGCGTAACAGTAGAAAAAATTGCAAGTTCATTGGTCTTAACACAATCAACCATGTTTCCTCTATTTTCCGTTATAATAGAATAAACATTTAAATTAGGCCTTTTATCAAGATTCAGAACTCTATTGTTTTCTTTATGTTTCTCCATAGGTGGACAAATTTCAATTTGGCTAACACATGCTAAATTAGGATCTAAGGACACAACCCTAATATCCAATTAGAAAAATTTAGCATTCACAACAATTATTGCAAATTACACACCAATAGGTACAATAGTAGACGCATCAACTTCACTACTACATCTCACCAACATAACTCCAGGAATATTAAAAAGAGGCTTTACTGTAATGCTCTAACATTTCATAACTTTTGTTTTTAGGTTTTTAACCTTTTATTTAACAATTAACCCTTAAATCTTAACCTAATTATTTTATTAATAAATTTTGACCCATAACCCAAATAATTTCTTAAATATTTCTTCTGATCATTTTTTGTTTACTTCTTATTAAACCTATTCAAAATTATATTACTTTTCTTGGGTTATTTTTCCTACCCGATATCCTAACTTGTCAAAACTAAACCTAAGACTGAATAAATAAATTTCTATACTACCTACCAACCCCCTCTCCATTACATAACCCCTACCATACAACTTCCTCATCCCTAGAACACTCTTCCTATCTCCCTCTTTACCTCACTCAATTGCCCATACCCCTCTCTATTGAACCCACTAAGCCACAATCTCTCACCCTCACCTTACCTCTCTATCGAACCTACTATCCCATCACCACACTTCACCCTCTATCAATCCAACCTCGCTCACCCCATCTTTGCATATACATACATATGTGCATATACACCTTCCTTTCCAACTCAACCAAACCAACCTCTAGACCTACCCCCTGTTCTACTTAGTTTTGTTTCATTGAAACCCTCATTACTGCCCGTATCCATATTTCATCACCAACCCTTCCTTAACCATCCACTACTACTCCACCATTCATGAGCTACTCACCACCACACTCAACCATCATCAGCACTTTGTCCGTGATCCATCACCTCCCTAACCTAGTTACTTTTTGTTTGATGGCTATTACCTTATGCCACCACAACCTCCACCATCACGCAACCAACTTCACAACTAGAAGCCCCAACTCCTTTATTCTCCTCCCTTACTGCCATGACCCTTGAATCACCTCTCCTCCCATCAGTCATTTATATTGTATCACATCCCTAAGAAATGGTAGAAATTGTTATTACTCCACCCTTTCCTTTGACACCTTATACCACAACCAACCCCCTTCTTGCACCATCTCCCTTTGTAGCCTCCAACCTTTTGAACCACCTCCTTCATAGCTAACCGAACAAACCAACATCTCCCTTCCACCTTAACTTCCATTCCCTCCTTCCTGGACTATCCTATTGAGCCCAACACCACCATCCACTATCATCACCTCCCTTGTCGCAAACCTCATCCCACCCAGGGACGGAGCCAATTCAGAACACATGGGGTCGCCTGACCCCATGGATTTTCTGCAAGCAATATATATTTTATATATAATGTTAAAGACGAAAAATAATTATGGACCAGTGGTTAGAGGGATGTAAAAATATTTCAGTGTGGTCTAGGGTCCTGGGTTTGAACTCCAGTTTTGCCACAAATTTTACCGTGTTTTTTCCCTAATTTCACAATTTCGCTCGTTCCTCGTTGGCTGACTTGCGTTGCTCGATTGCTCCCTATTTCGTTCATCTTCATTTCGAATTTCGTTCATCTCCCTGACTCCCACTCTCTCCCGCTCGAGTCTCGACAGTCGACCCCAGGCTCCAGCCTCCAGCCTTCCAGCAAACAAGCGCCGCTAACCCTACCCCACCAGCCGCCACACCCGCTCGCTCAAGATTGCTGGTCGCCAGGCGCCAGGCAGGCAGGCACCCACCGCCCTATCGCACACGGCACACGAGGACTACGATGCTGCTGACCTGCTGGCTGCTACTGTCTTGCCTCGCCGTCGCCTCGCTGGCTGTTCGAACTTCATCTACAATCTGTTCGAACGCCGCAACAGCCAACAACCCACCCCGAGGCCCGAGAGCCAGAGAGATTGAGATTTGAGAGGGTGAGGTTTTTTTTTTAATTTTATTTAAGATGAAATGTAATATCCTTATTTGTTAATTGAATTAGTTTGTATTTTTATTTCTAATTTTATTGTGAATATGTGAAATTGGAATTGTTTGTATGTTATTTGTTAATTAGTTGATTATCGTATTTTTTGAAATCGGTTATGTTAATTTTGAATTAGTATGGTATGAATTATTATTGTGTAATGTTGATTTAGTTGAGTATGTGTAACACCCCCAAATTTACTACTGAAAAATTTCGTTTAAAATCAAAAGGTTTAGCGGAAGCAAAGGATAAAACCGTACACTTGGGGGCATTACCGCCACACTTAGTACCAGACCAGTTCACTCCTACCGTTCCAGTACTAAGTGCTAAGGCTAAATCCGATCAACATTTAGTACGAAGTATAATAAAACGCAAGATGACATTTAACATAAATCCTTAATAAGAGGTAAGTCAGACAGAAGTTAGAATACGATTTAGGATTACGACCCCAAAATATGTTTCTCAAAACAGGAATGTAATACAAAATACAGCTAAACAAAAATAAATCCTGAATGATTAATATTCGAATTGCCTACTCACTCAGGTCAAGTCTTCCACCCCAATACAGTATCAACATGCACAAGAGGTCTGCTTCCCACCATCGGTGGATCATCACAGGACCTATTCAACCAAGGTAGTATCAGTACGGGTCCAATACTGAGTAAGTCCCGCTACCCTATCTTATAGGAGAGATATCATCAAGTGCATATTAAATCTGGGTACAACACGTTGATAAAATATCATGCATATTCACAAGCCACAGCATGAATCTTACCATACACCTAGAGTAACATATAAAACATATGTAACATCCTATTTAAACATATAAGCATGGTATAACCGAAATATAAAGTGGCTCATACGCCTCAGGTAGGAATAATCCATATTATTAAAACTCAATACGTGACATACTCACGTAAGCATCATGTAGAAATGCAGATAATAAAAGCTGGCCATGGTCCAATTAGACTTATTCTTTATTCTCATTAATAATATGTTCATTACACACACATTCTTTAATAGTCCATGTGAGTACGGGAACCCACTATTATAGTCAGTGGACCGGAAGTAAACACACAGGGCAGAACGCCTCTGCCCACTATTCTGATCGGTGGACCGAACTGACCCCGACTCACATGGTATTTCGCTGTAAGTATTTATTATTTTTTCCATGGATTAACTTATTTATTTGGGTCTGTCGAGCACTAGATCCCCCACTATTATAGCCGGTGGACTGGAAGATAAACGCACAGGGCAAAATGCCTCTAATCCACTATTATAGCCGGTGAACCGGAAAATAAATGCACAGGGCAGAACGCCTCTGATCCACTATTATAGCCGGTGGACCAGAAAATAAACGCATAGGGCAGAACGCCTCTGATCCACTATTATTGCTGGTGGACCGGAACACGGGCTCGGCTCAACATCTTTCGCTTTACGTGATTAATATCTTATCAATGTCTTATTAAATCACACATCACCCTTAACATGCATGCCAACAACAGATAATCATGTGTTACACAACATAACATGATATATAAAGCATCTAAGGCATACAAGTCACGTAACACATAGGGGCCTTAGCCACATCCTTATAAAACAACCATAAGTGGAGGTAAGTAGAGACTTACCTGGATCCAAGCTAGCTATGCGAGATAAGAGGGAGAGATATCACTAGCTCATGGGTCCACAAGAAAGCTTTCCTAGATCCGATAGAAATTGAAAACTTAATTAGAAACTATCCTATTAATCAATTATTCACATATTCTAATTAAAAAAACACAAACGACACAAATGATCTTTCTTAGAAAATGTGTCCAAAATTTAGAACTTAAAAGCATAACTCTATTAAGATGTAAGGTTAAAACTAAATCAAAATAGGTTAATACAAATATCACTTGGGACATTTCAACTTAATTTGGAAAGCCCGAGAAAGAATAATCGATCATAAGTTAATTTATCGAAAATAACTTATTTATTAGGTTTTACAACTAAATAAGTAACCCAACCATTTATATAGAACCAAATCCAAACTGATTAGGTTAGAACATGATTAAAATGATTTAAAACCCAAAGATAGAAATCAATTAGATAAAATACACATAGCAAAAATCAATTTTATAAAATCATCCCTGAATATTAGGGTTTTTAATACCTAAACCACGAATCGGCCAAATCACCTTGATTACCTCAAATTGATAGTTTTAAAACACAATAAAACCAATTTTGGATAAATATAGACAATCAATTTCAATAGAACAATATTCTGATTAATCAATTCCAGATGATCAATATTCAAAATTAGGGGTTTTAAAGCCCACGACATAAACTCAGGTAATTCAAATCAATTAATTCTAATTAAAGGTACAAGAATACAATTAGGATCATTTCAACTACTTTTATAAATTTAATTTTAGCAAAACAACTATACAAATAACAAATCTCATAATCTCACTTAAAATCTAGGGTTTTAGGCCCGAAAATGTAATTCGGTAAAATTCTATAAATTCAATCAAGTTGAATGTTTAGAAATACAATTAAACACATTTTATAACATATCAAATAATCAATTGCTCAAAACCAATAAAAGAAATATGCAATTCAGCACAGTTAGGGTTTTTGAGCCTGGAACGTAAATCCGATCAATTCTTGCCAAAACATATCAGTTGACGGTTCGAAAATGTAATTAAACATATTCTGATGTAATTTATATAGTCAATTAAATAAAATAACCTGATTACCCAAACCAATTTAAAACTGCGAGAGTTTTAACCTAAAAATCCAATTCCGATCAATTACGCACAATTTTTCCAAATCATCACTTCCAATAGAAAATTAAATACATTTTAAACGATATTATAAAATCAATTGAGCATAACGACTCAATTATACAACCCAATTTCATTACACCCAAAATTTGACCTAGGAATCAAATTCTGATAAAACCTGCATAAATTTCTCAAATTAACGGTTCCAAAATGAAATTAGATACATTTTAAAACATATTGTATAATCAATTTATCCAAAATCGCCAAATTGGATGAATCCAAAAGATTTGGGCATAACTCAGCCAAAAATCCAATTTTTCCAAAATCTCAACATAACCATACAATTGACATATCTAAATCAATCTTACAGCACATATATACATAATCAAACAATCAAGTTAGCTTTTTATAAGCTAACTCATAACCAATTAATCAAAATAAGGGTTAGGGTTTTTCGGAAATTATACCAAACGAAAATAACAAATCAAGGCAGGTGAAGGCCGGGAAAGATGTGCCGGAGGTCGAGGATGGCTCGCTGGTCGTCACCCGAGCTCGCCGCAGCCAGACGGCGACACGGGCGGTGCGCCTCGTTGTTGCGTGCTTCGATGCTCCTATGTTGTCGCCCGTCGCTGCTATGCGTCGATTGTGGTGGCGGTCATCTGACGAGGGAGGAACAGGGAAGACGAGGCCGGTCGATGGAAAAAAATAGAGGGAGAAGGAGAGAGGCGAGGGAGGTTGGCTAGGGTTAGGGTTGCGGGACAGGGAGTTGGGGACACAGGGAGCCACGGAAAAAATAGAGGAGAAGGGAGAGAAGAGAGAAAAGGGGTTTTTTGGTTTGTTTT
Source organism: Tamarix chinensis (assembly GCA_030549775.1). NCBI lineage: Eukaryota > Viridiplantae > Streptophyta > Magnoliopsida > Caryophyllales > Tamaricaceae > Tamarix > Tamarix chinensis. Next base: position 53,549,143 of record CM060177.1, on the reverse strand, counting down.
TTTTAACAAATACGAGTAAAAGTAAAATACTAAATATTTAAAAATTTTATCGGAAGATTTTATCTAAATTTATATAACAAAATTTTATTTTGAAATGATCCGAAGGCTTAAAATTAATAAAAATCTATATAAAGAATTTCGAGAATGTTTTCGGAAAATTTACCAACGAACGTAAAAATTTCTATTACTTACAGAATTAAATTATAAGACCTCGAAATAATATTTAAAAACATACAAGAAAATATTTAAGTCAAATTCTAAAAAACCGAGACTAATTTTAATAATTTCCGAAATCGGTTTTTCGTAAATCAAAAAGCGTAAAATACAAGAAAATTAATTCCGAAAAGAAATTCATAAATAATTTCCTAAAAACTTTTTAATTTAAAACTTCTAGAAAATATTAACGACTTTCGAAAACGAATAAATATAAAGTTGGGAATATTTTCTACAGATAAAATCATTGAAATAAATTTAACCATTTAAACAGAAGTTCTATAATTTAAATAATATAAACAAAATATAACTTCAAAATAACGTCGTAATCACATGACAAAGCTATAATCGAAAAAAAATCTAAAATATTAAAAATAAAAATACGAGAAGAACGGGAATACATCTTTTTAACCAAAAATTGAATTCATAAGAATATAATAAAATCATTGTCATGAACGAATTTGTCTAGAATGGTTCGCAACGACAATGATTAATTATATTCAATTATGAATTTGAAATCGTCGATAACTCCATAAAACAAATCAAAATTAAAATAATTAATTATTTACATTAAATTACGCTAATAAAACCATTAAAATTATTAAATCTAGATTTTAAAAATACGGGGTATTATGGTATGAGTATTTTTGTTATCCAAATTAGTTTGTATTTTTATTTCTAATTTTATTGTGGATATGTGAAATTGGAGTAGTTTGTATGTTATTTGTTAATTATTTGATTATTGTATTTTATGAATTAGGTAATGTTAATTTTGAATTAGTATGGTATGAATTATTATTTTGTAATGTTAATTTAGTTGAGTATGAGTATTTTTATCAATTGAATTAGTTTGTATTTTTATTTCTAATTTTATTGTGAATATGTGAAATTGGAATAGTTTGTATGTTACTTGTTAATTAGTTGATTATTGTATTTTTTTTTAATTAGGTTATGTTAATTTTGAATTAGTATGGTATGAATTATTATTATGTAATGTTAATTTAGTTGAGTATGAGTATTTTTGTTAGCCAAATTAGTTTGTATTTTTATTTCTAATTTTATTGTGAATATGTGAAATTGGAATAGTTTGTATGTTATTTGTTAATTAGTTGATTATTGTATTTTTTTTGAATTAGGTTATGTTAATTTTGAATTAGTATTGTATTAATTATTATTGTGTAATGTTAATTTAGTTGAGTATGAGTATTTTTGTTATCCAAATTAGTTTGTATTTTTATTTCTAATTTTATTGTGAATATGGGAAATTGGAATAGTTTGTATGTTATTTGTTAATTAGTTGATTATTTTATTTTTGTATTAGATTATGTTAATTTTGAATTAGTATGGTATGGATTAGTTGAGTATTTGTTCACTACATCTTGTATAATTGTATTGTTGTATTCATAATTGCAGATTTGATTTTATCAAATTAGCATGTGAAAATATCTTCAAAAGCGGCCTAAAAACAAAGAACGGGCTAATGGGAACAATTCTAATCCAGTTCCTAGTCCTGTAATTCATGAACAAGTTTCTTCATATCTTCATCAATCTCAAGCTATGCAACACAATTGGGTGGATTTAAATTCTCTGGAACTTGATCCAGGTCTGAGGAAAAAAATTTTAGATTTCCATCCAAATCAGCAAGATGAGGTAAGGAGAGCTTATATTTGTCTTGGTCCTTTCCAACCTCGTGCACACAATTTTCCAACTAAACTTATTGCTGGAAAAAATCGAAGATTTGTTGCATCTTGGTTTGATCAGTATGACTGGTTAGAATATAGTATAGCAAAAGATGCTGCTTTTTGCCTACAATGTTACTTGTTTAAACAATAATTTGAAGCCGGTGGTGATCATTTTGTGGGTCAAGGTTTTTGGGGCTGGAATAAAAAGGATAGGCTTGAAGTTCATGTTGGTAATTTTGATAGTCCTTTTAAGGGTCGGAGATACTCGTTGGGGGTCACATCTTAAGTCTCTTTCAAGTTTGGTTAAGTTATTTTCTCCGGTTATTGAAGTACTTGATTTTTTGAAAAAAGATTCAAAAAGTAGATAGAAAGGTGAGGCTAGAGCTTTTCAAGATCTACTAATGTCCTTTGAGTGTGTTTATTGTTACATTTGATGAGAAGGGCTCTAGGTATCACAAATGATTTATCTCAGATGTTGCAGAAGCGTGATCAAGACATTGTAAATAGAGCTGGCAATCGGGCGGGTCGGGTCACTATCGGATCGGGTAACATAATAATCGGGTCATATCGGTTTCGGATAATTTCGGATAATTTTGTCGGGTCGGGCTGGGTCGGGTTTGATTCGGATCAACTCAGTATCGGATAATCTCGGGTCATTCTAAGCTCTCGGGTCGGGTCTGGTTGAGATCGGATGGACTCGGATTCGGGTAAATTTGGGTTGTTCTAATTTCGGTTCGGGTTCGGATCCGGCTTGGTTGAGTTTCAATTATTATATTTTCGGGTCGAATTTAGATTGAATTTAGGTCATTTCATATTTGAGTCATGCTTGTGTCATTTTCTTTCTTTCTTTTTATTCCAAGATATTATTAAAAGCTAATTATTTTGAGATCATTTATTTTAATTTATCTTATTCAATTAAAAGTGAATTATTATATTAATTGTTTTGGGGCCTTAGAATTTTTTATCATTATTTTATCTTTGGAGATGTATCTGACATTTCAAATTTAAAAGTTTTCAAATCGTATCACTTTTCTTTTTATGTTAAGGTATAACTTATAACTCAACTCCATTATTAGCTTGGTCATATTGAGTTCTAGTATTATTTAAGTTTATATTATATTTATATCTTATACGCTCCTTACATGATATTAACTTATAATAGTCATTGATAATTGATAACAGATGAAGACTTCTAAGGTTGTACTTCTCATATTATTTTTAAAAGAGATTGATCACATCATATCAACATAATTTTAATAAATATAATAATAATAATAATAATACAAAAATAATGATAACAATAATAATAGTAATCAATGAATATCAATTATGGAAATAATAATAATAACAACATATTAGTTTTTTTATTATATATTTTGATTAGATCATATCAAACTAAATAAGATAAAAATTAAATAAAGTAAGTAATAATGACTATTATTGACAAAAGACCAACTAATATAGACTTCTTACTATTTAACACTATTGATGTAATAAAAAATATTAATCTTCATTTTTTATAATGAATAACTAACATTCTCACTCTAGATTTTTCCTACTTTCCTATGATATTGCAGGTGTTATTATCTTATGGTACTAGATGGAATAATAGAAGTGGACTAATATTTAAATGGCATAGTAGTGTTATTCTTTTTTTTTCTCTACTTTTATTTCTATTAGTATCAATGGATATTGTATTTGTATATACATAAGTGATATAAATTTTATGAAAGTATATTGTTTCTAGATTTTGATGTAAGTGCTAGTATGGATTAGTTGCACATCTATATTATTTCATGGTTTATGAAGTTTTAAAATTTTGAGTTATGGGTTAATGTTAATTTTTGGGTAGTACCAAGTTGAATATTTATAGATTTATAATTTTTCAGATAATATTAGATTTTGGATAAATAATGGATCGGATCGGGTCATTTCGGATTTATAGTTTTTCGGGTTATATCGGGTTTCGGGTGAATAGCGGGTCGGGTCAGGTTTATTTCAGGCTTATGATTTCTCGGGTTATATCGGATATCGGATATGTATCGGATCGGGTCGGATAGATTTCGGGCTTTTAATTACTCGGATAAAATCGGATCGGATTTCGGGCGGATCGAGTCGGTATTCGTCGGATTTTTCGGGTCGGGTCAACTTTTGCCGGCTCTAATTGTAAATGCCATGAGACTTGTTCAACTTGCTAAACAACGCCTCCAAACGATGAGGGATGAAGGATGGGAAGATCTTATTGTTGAAGTTTCTTTATTTTGCCACGATAAGAATATTGTGATTGCAAATATGGATGATCAGTATGTTAAGGAAAACAAATCACAACAGTTGGCTCCATTTCTTACAAACATGCATCATTACAAGTTTGATTGTTTCTACTACATATTAGACTTGAAATTAGAGGAGCTTGAATCACGTTTTGATGTGATAGGCACTACGTTGTTGTCAAGTGTAGCATGCTTGAATCCATCAGAGCTATTTTATGCTTTTGACAAAGCTTAATTGATTAGGTTAACAAAGTTTTATCCTGAAGATTTTTCTGATGTTGATGTTGTGATACTGGATAATCAGCTTGAGAATTATATTTTGGATGTTCGATCTGATGAAATATTTTCTCAATTAAAAGGACTTGGTGATCTCTCAAGGAAGTTAGTGGAAACAAAAAAGCACACTACATATCCTTTGGTTTATATGCTTGTGAAGTTGGCTTTGATTTTACCGGTAGCTATTCCAACTGTTGAAAGAGCTTTTTCAGCAATGAGTTTTATCAAAAATAAGTTGCGAAATCGTATGTGTGATGAATGGGTACATAATTGTCTAATGTCATATATAGAAAAAGATGTATCTGATACTATTAGTAATGATACTATTATAGCTCGGTTTCAAAATATGAAACCTCGACGAGTACAATTGTGAACGAATATCTATGTATGATTTTAGATAATATTAAATATATTATTATTATAATTATAATTTCTATTATTATTTTATATTTAGATATATGCTTGTTATTTATTGGGATCCCATGCATTTTATATCCTGGATTTTTCCCTGATCCCACCATACCATTGACGGCTCTACAAACTTCCATCGTTCAAACTAAACCAACCATCACCACCATCTCTATCCCCACCACCTCACCCTTCCTCCTCAACCCAACCCATTCCCCAATAGTCCAACCCCTTCATTGTAATGCCCCATTTTTTTTTAAGGTTTTAGAATGAGAGGTTATAATGTTTATTAAAATATGACAATGTTTGATTTTATTTTGGAACTATGATTGAGTTTGAGGAAAAGTTGGATTTGAATAAACTTTGAAAATTGAATAAAATGAGTTTTCAAATGGACTTATCGACTAGTTCTATAAATCTATTGACTGGTTAGCCATTTCAGCTAAATGGTTTTGTTCGACCGAACTAATCTACTAGTTTGAGGAATCAATTGACCGGGCAATATAATAGTTGATTGGTGGGCCAAACTAATTAACTTGTTGATCGGGCTAAGTATATTTTTAAATTTTTTAATGAAATTCTCTTATATCAAAATGGAACCTTCATAATCCCACTTTGAGCTATTCGTTAGAGATTCTTAATCCTTCTTATTATGCATTCAGACCTAGCTGCTGCCTTGAATCGATTCAAATGTTCAATTTGGATGATTGTGTGAGAGGATGACCTCAGCTTTGTCTTCTTCCCCCTCTCTTCTTTGAACACTTTTAGAATCATTGCTTTGATTTCTAAACAATTTCTACTCAACTAGGATATTCCTTCTCACCCTTATTTTCCATTACCTTTCTTGTATTTGACATTTTCTAGGCGAGTTTGACCTACATTCTCCAAAAATAACCATTTGAACTCTAGAAGGGAAGTCAACATGTCTTTAACAAAATCTACCCATTTAACTCAAACTCAAATGCTAAAAAATAAGTTTTTTTTTATTAATGCATACCCGCACTTATTCTTGAACCAATTCATTGGATATAAATAGCCCTAAGAATCCCTTTTACTCACTTTTCTTTTAACCTTTGAGATATTCTAGTTCTCTAGCTCTTGTGTTCTTTCCTCCCCACTTTGAGCTTAATTTTATTTCCTTTACAGTCTTTCAATCCTTTATCTATTTGCTTTTTGTTTATCTTTATGTAAGGGAGGGTAACTCTATTTTCTTCTAATTTGAATTATGATTTATAAAATTATTCATTGAATTATGAATCTTTAACTCTTCATTTTAATGTTTTGGAAGTTGAAAATATTCAAGGTTGAGTTTTCCCATTTATGGGAAAACTTTAGCTTGCATTAAATAAGTTATTCTTATGCATAAAATTTGGCTTGATTAAGCAAGTGGTGTGGTGTATTCCTTAAGTGCATATTTTATGGGTTTGCATGATAGTTTGGTTTTAGATGGATACATGTGGTTTAGTTTGTGAATCTTGATGCAAAAGCATGACTTTAGGGAAATCGGTTTGATTTGATTAATTATGAAGCATGTATCAGTTTTTGAGCGGATAAAGTATTAGCTTGATGCTAAAATATGTTTTGGGATGGAAGTGGTAGTATTTTAGTGTTATTTGCATGGAAAATATTAGTGTTATGCCTACTAGTGGCAAACTGATTGACTGGTTAGGCCAAACCGATTGACGAGTCCTTAGAATGGTTGATTAGTTGGCTCAAACTAATCTACTAGTTAATCTATAGTAACTCTGGTTGCTCTCTACTTAAACACATCAAATAAATTAGAATAGTTGACTAGTTTGGCCAAATAAAATGGTTAACACAGAGCCTAGTACAATTCAATTTATCCCCAGAAGGAAACATCATAGGTATAAATACAAAAGAAGATGAAGTCAACACAGCTTTAGCAACAAATGAAGATTACACCAAGGACAGAGATGCTCCCGAATCAAACAACACATAAACTGGTAATGATAGGATTGAGAACGTACTAGTGACCATATTTAATTGCCTATCAGCCTCTACCTAGCTGATGAAATTTAGGCGCCCACCCAATTGTCCTCCCTATTATCCTCCATGATACCCTCCAGAATTCTGGAACTGACCTCCTCCTTTTTAGGGAGAGAGCTAGGGCTCTAGTGTCTTCCCTGACTCTCACTAGGATGTCCATTAGATGGGGCAGTTGCTCTCTATTGAAACTATTGCAGAGACTACTGGTAGGTTCGCTACTGAAAAGCCAACTATTGTAGAATCAGTGGTGCCTACTGTGGATACTAACCCTACTGTTTCTGACACTCGAAAGGTCGGTGGCACAGTTGACCACACATACTACACCAAATTAGGCTACCCTAACAAGTCTGCCGTGGATGATACCAACCACAAAAATGGCACGCTAAGCACCTCGACTGACCCCAAGATATATTCTAACCTCTTGAATAAACCTAATGCTGACACTGAACTCCTTAAGGTTGATTCTAACCTTTCTGCTGAAACCCTAAAGGTCCTCCTCCTTGGTACTAGATCTTACAACTAGAAACCTGCGACTCTGGCTTCCTCTTACCTAGAATGGAAGCTTTCTCTTGAGCCAACATAGTTGCTATACACGCCCTCTCATATAACATGGACAAGATCTGAAAAGCCACAACACCCATCATCCTCTGAATGCTGTAATGAAGTCCTTACTCAAACTGGTAGACCACCATCGACTCACTAGTTACAATCCATGGCGTAAACCTCAATAGCTTTGTGAATCGAGCGCATTACAACCTCACTGTCATGTTCCCCTTAGTTAACTACATGAACTCCTTGAGATTATCCCTCTTAAGACTCTCAAGGTAGAACTTAGCATGAATCACTGCCATGAACATCTGCAGACCATCCTGAGCATGACAACCTACCCACCAAGTGTCAGCAACTTCTCGCAAGAAGAAGGCTATAATACTCGCCTTTCGAGAAGGTGGGCAATCAACTGCCTCAAACGTCCTATCCAAGTCCCGAATTCATCTATTTAGGATGACTAGGTCCTCATCTCTAGCGTAGATATGTGGGTGATGTCCCATAACCCTTCCAAGCTAGTCTTCTATAATACCTTCATATGGGTGATGAGGAGGTAGTGATGGCAGTTGAGGCAGATGTCGAATGAACTTGATAAATGCCTTTGAAATGCCCTAAAAATTCTAATTTTATTATTTATTATTAAATAAAATTTTATTATGAAAATTAATTAAATAATTTATTTTTATTAAAATAAAAGGGAATTAGTTAAGGCAAATTAAAAAGGAATTTACAAGTATTTTAATTTGGAGAAATTTTGGTATTTTAGCTAATTAAGGATTTTATTTTGAAAATTAATTAAATAAATTGTTTTATTTAAAATAAGAAGGAGAAAATAGTTTCAAATTAATAATAATTTTATAAATGATTTAATTGGAGAAAATTAGGGTATTTTGCTAATTAAAATGGAGTTTATGGAAAATCTTTTAAAAAATACTAATTTAACCTAAAAAGGAATTTAAATATTATTTTATTTAAATATTATTATTTTTAAGTATCTCAAATATTTTAATTATTTTAAATATCCAACCTAATTATTTTTCTTTTTATTTCTTCCTTTTTCTTTCTTTTTCTTTTTCTTTCTTTTTCTGCTCGTCGAATTGGGCCAGCCCTGCGGCCTAGTCCTTCCCTTTTTCCTTCTTCCTTCTGCGACGTGACTTAACCCAGTGGCCAGTCCTCTTTTTCTTTTCTCACGGCCCATCTCCTTCTTTTTCTTTCTTTTCTTTGACCCGACTCCGAAACGCTGCACTTCATTTATTTTCCAACGAAACTCCGCGTTCTATTTGAACTTAAACCTTAGCCTGCGCCGACCGACCCGGTCCTTCTTTTTCTTTCTTTTCTTTTCCCAGCTGCCCGATCTAGCTCCCCCCATCTTCTTCTTCTTTCTTCAGTCCTGCTAACCACCAACCTGCAACTCGCCGCCATTGCCCTATTTTTTCGTTGTCGTTGACCGCCCTTTTTGCTCCTCTCTCTCCCCTGCTGACTCTTCGACCTTTTGCCCAACTAACTCCCCCTCTCCTCATAGTTTTTTCCCTTTTCCCTACGCAACTCCTACCCCAACAATTTCTCCCATCGGCTAACCATTGTCGCCAGTGACCCTAACCCTAATTGCATTATCACCTCACTGACCCACAGAACCCTAATATCCCTTCTAAAATCTATAAAAACCCCCTTACACTGCTTTGTATCAAACTTGGGCTATTTTCTCCAGAAAACCTACCTTGTCATTGCTGCCCCTTTAGACACCTTACCCGCCGCCTCCGACCAACTTCGCTGCCATCTCTGGCCACCAAACTCTCCCTTACATCTCCCTCTAGCTAACCAAATATCCCATATATCTCGATTCTTTCTACACAAGCCACCGAGGCTATGCGAAGTAGCCCCCTCGACCAACCTATTTTTCTGCCTCCGCCACCCTTCGAACCACCTTTAGCCACCTCTTCTGTCGCTGCCACCACTCCTTTCACCTCCCAAATTATGCTGCAGACCCTCCTCTACCTTTCCCTACCTCTCTTTTCCTCTTTCTCCCTCTCCTCCTGTCTCTTTCTTCTTCTCTTCCATTCGTCCACCGCCGCTGTCGCCGTGCGCCGCCACCTTCATTCTGCTCCTCTCCCTCTGGGTATTCTTAAACAACCCAACTTCCACCTCCATTCTCCCTATCTTTTTCTCAGCATGCAACTTTCCCCTCTTTCTTCTCTTTTTCTGGCCACCGCTGCCACCTCCGTGCACCACCGCCGGTGCCGCCTATCCCCACTAGCCTAAGGTTGAACCCTAGACTCTCTCAATCTTTTCCCCTATTTTTATAACTCTTAAATTATTTTACTTCAATTATTTGCATATAAATACTATTATTATTATTATTATTTATATTTTTTATATGTATTATTATTATTATTATTATTAGTATTAGTATTAATGTTTTTATTATTATTTATGTTGAGGGTTGAACCCCTATTATATTTTAATTTGATTTTATTATTATTCCCCTTATTATTTCTATTATTACTATTATTAATATTAATATGTTATAAATATAATAATTATTATTATTCCCTATTTCAAATTTCTATTGTTTTTTTTGATAAGTAAAGAAAAAATTTATAAATAGAATAGCCAAAAGGCTAAAGTTACAACCAACTCACTACATGACCATCCTATCAATACAATGTTTCCATTGTTGAAAGTTGCGCTTACATTCCAAATTCAAACATTTACTAGCTAGAATAAAACTCATGTCTCGTAGCAAACTGCAAGGAGTGTGACATGCATTGCGAAAAACTCTAGAATTACGTTCATACCAAATTAATGTGACAAAGATGACAAAAGTAGCACGTAAGATAGCCTTTTTCTCTTTTGGTTGTCTTGTAGATCGTGCCAAAACTTTAATTTCTTCCTCCCAAGAGCGGATAACATCCCGACGATGAAACGCCCTTCTTACCTTACTCTATATCCCTGAACTAAAAGCACATTCCAAGAACAAGTGTTGGATATATTCTTCCTTATTTACATGACAAAGAACACAAGTTGAGTCATCTAAAAGACCCAAATTCTGTAACCTCACCTTGGTGAGCAATCTCTCATGAATAGCAAGCCACATAATAAATTTATGCTTAGGAGGAGCAATAGAACACCACACTAAAGGTTACCACCAAACCCTTTCACGCCGATAACGCAACACATTATAAGCCTTGCTAATGCTATAAGAATCCTCCTTATCCATCATTGGTTGAGACCCATGCAGAAAATAAGGAGCAAAAGTAGAGCGCAGACTAAGAACCTATTTAAGAGGCTAGGAACATAAGTGGTCCATAGAAAATCTCCACGCACTTCCAAACCAAATATAGATGTCATGCACCCATTTAACACATAAGGAGTCTTTCTTGTTACATATATTCCAAAGCACTTTCCCCAAAGCTACTCGATTCCATATGGTAAGGTCAATAAGTCCCAAACCTCCTTCTTTTTTCAGGGTGCACACCACTCGCCATGCTATTAAGTCTTTCCTAGAGGTATCCACCTTGCTAGTCCATAAGAATTTTCTACACATGCTCTCTAGCTGATGAATCACCTTCGAAAGAAGAATAAACACCTGAAACCAATACATATACATATTAAAAATCATAGATTGAAGGAGTTGTGTCGTACCAGCATAGGAAAGCAGATGAGAATGCCAAGCAGAACGCCTTCTCGCAACCTTATGAATCAAATCCTGCATTTGAGCTTTAGTTAAACGAGCAAATGAGAGAAGGACCCCTAGGTAAGAAAAAGGAAAACCGCTTTCAGAAAACTAAAGCGCCTAACGAATCTGGGCCTTAGTCCTGGCATCCACAACCCCAAAATAAATACAACATTTTTTAGGGTTAATGACGAGACTTGACCTTGCCGAAAAATCATCCATCACCTCCATATGCTTTGATACCTAAATTAAATGCCCTCGACAAAAGAGAAGTAAATCATCCGCAAATGCAAGATTTATAATATGTGACCTCTTACATTTATGATGGCCCCGAAACTCTAGGTCACCCCATAACTACTTAAACATTCTCAACAAATAATCAACCACAAGCACAAATAATAAAGGAGAGAGAGAATCACCTTGTCTAAGACCTCTTTTACCCTGAAAAGGCAGAGTCAACTCCCCATTTATCGATAAAGAGTAAGAGGCAAAGGTAACACAAGCAAGAATAAGCTTTACCACATGAAGAGGAAAAACATAGGCATGAAAGACCTTTTGTAGAAATAACCAATTAATAGAATCATAGGCCTTCCGGATATCAATCTTCAACATACACCTCAGGGAGATATGCTTGTGGGTATATTTCCGAACTAGCTCAGAAGCAAGAAGAATGTTATCACCTATACACGTACCTTTTACAAAACCCGACTGAGCTTGATCAATAAGCAACAGCATAAGAGGTCTGAGTCGTGTTGTGAGTATTTTGGATATTATTTTTTAAAGCACCCCACAACACGATATCGGACAATACTCACTAACTTTTGACGCATTCACTTTTTTTGGAATAAGCATTAGATCAGTAACATTAATAAGATGGGGCACCGCCGCAGAAGAAAAAGAGTTAGCTACGGCTTCGAAAATATCCTCACCAATCACGCCCCTAGCTTTCTTAAAAAACACTGAGGAGAACCCATCCACCCCAGGAGCCTTATTATCACCTATAGAAAAAACTGCAACTTTCACTTCAGCATATGAAACTGGAACCAAAAGCTGCCTCCTATGTGCATCTAAAAGAGTATTCCTATGATCCACCACCTCCTGCTCAATAGCACCCGAATCAAGTCTTGCAACACCAAGAAGATTCTTAAAGAACCTCCCGAACTCATCTTTTATCTGAGAAGGTTCCGCGATAACTGATCCATCATCAAGCTCAATCCTCGAGATGGCATTCCTGTTTTGATTTCTTTTAACATGAGCGAAAAAGTATTTATGTTTAGAGTCCCCCACCTTGATCCACTTTATCTTAGCTTTATGCTTCAAAAAAATCTCTTCAACATGAGACAACCTCACAAACTCAGCTTCACACCCCCGTAAGGCCTGCCTCACATCATCACTTATTGGATCTTTGAGTAAATCATTCTGAGCATCATGCAAAGCATTACGTGCCTCTGCCATCTTCAAACTAATAGAACCATATTTATCCTTATAAAGGTCTTTCAACGCAGGCTTTAGGTTTTGCAACTTCCGGTGGACATCCATGAGATGATTCCCCGAAGGTAAACATCTCCAATGCCGAGCAACAATAGCAATAAACTCCTCATCCTCCACCCAAAAATTTTTAAATCTAAAAGGCTTTCTAACAGAAATATAAGACCATAAGTGAACAAAGATAGGGCAGTGGTCAGAAATACCTGGAGCATTAAACATCCCATAAGAATGTATAAAAGATGACAACCAGGAAGAATTGAGTAACACACGATCAAGCTTACATGCCACTGCATCTTCCCCCCTCCTCTTATTAAACTAAGTAAGAAAGTTACCATATCCCTTAATATCCACAAGCTCTAACTCGTGTACACACTTCAAAAAATCTAATGAATCCTGCGCATAAGAAGGGCCACCCCCAACTTTTTCCTCCAGTTTTAATACCACATTAAAATCTCCCAACAAAACCCATGGAATTTGTGGTCGAGATTTGTTACAAAGCCAACGCCAAAGGGATTTCCTCGCATCTCCCGTATTAAAGGCATAAACAAAACCAGCCAGAAAAGCCATTCCCCCACTAACTCCAACAACCATACACAAAATACATTGGTCGGTTACCCCCAAGAGAGACACAAACCACATGTTCGGATCCCAAAGGACCCAAATTCTCCCATTACTATAGGATTGATAATTATTAACACATGACCAATTCCTCACCAAATGAGACGCCACCACCTTTGATTTACCCTCCTTAACCTTGTTCTAAATAAGACCAACAAGTGAACACCCACACTTCTTAATCTATTCTCGTACTTCTTTCTACTTGAATGGATCATTTATTCCTCGTACATTCCAACAAGCTAACATGAGGGACCTGGATCCAACAAAGTGACATTACCTACACCTCTAACATCCCCCATGATCTCCTCCTCATTCCCCCTTTGAAGAATGTGGAACCTATTCCCTGGCGACATAGTATTTTTCAACGAATCAGACCGTAAGCCATACGGTGATCTAGCTGGTGCTACACGTTTTGTACCTTGGTCCTCTTCACAACAATTGAAAATCAGAGTGTGCACCTGCTTCTCTTCCCAACTAAAGACATTTGGAGTGGGCACTTGGTTCGGAACCTATTCTTCCGAAGTAACCCAACCTCCTACCTACCTTCTATCCCTCACTACCTTCCATTCTTGATTTTTATGCGAAACCCCTTCCTGTTTAGGAAGACGCTTCGGACATGCACTCGCATCATAGGAAGGTACCGCATAGACTGGACAAAATGAAGATTTCCACTCAAACACCACCGGTTGAGAAAGGGAAGAGCCATCAGGATTGCGAATAACCACCCTCTCACACAACACCTTCTTGGTGTCTACCTCCACCAACACACGTGGAAAACCAGTTCTTTCTTTCTTGAGAGTAATGGTGTCCAAGCATATGGGGGTCCCAACAGAGCTAACAATCATGCTTAGTGACTTCGGGGTCCAATATTCCAAAGGAAGGCCCGTCAACTAGATCCAAAGCGGCAGGAACTACAGCTCTTCCCTTGACATCTTCATACGACGTTGCCATCTCTTAAGAATTAAAGGTCGGCCGAAGAAAGTCTAGTGTTTCTACAGGATATAATCACGATCTCCTGCAGAATCGAACTTAAAAACAAAATTATAATCTTCATGACATATCAAACGAGGCATAGGAATACCATGCCATTGTGATTTAATAAAACCTATCATCTGCGAATAGGAAGGAGAAAACCCATAGGCATAACTGATTAACGCAAACTTCCATTCAGTCGATTCCTGTTCCACATCCTCTTTTTCTAAAGAAACAAACACTTTCCCCTCCTCAATGCATGGTGGAACGTACGACAACACCATGCATTGATCGGGGTTTCTATTCATGGCCAAACGGTCCCTCCAAGAGAGACTCTCCTCAACCACCTCCTTTGCATCAAGAATAGGAGGAACAGGATCACCATGCAGCGTAGAAAAATTCCCAACCTCCTGTAGAGCCGCCGGGGTAGGAATAGGAAGGGACGGAGTCCCACCCTCCATCGAGGGAATACCATCCTCTTCCACCGCTCCTACACTATCACGCTGAACCCTAGAACCAGAACCAAGCATCGCACGATGCTTCAAAACCGATTGCAATCCCTCGTTGGCCAGAAGATGAGGGGACAAAGTCATTCCATTAAACATGCAGGCCTTCTCCGCGACCTCTATACCTTGCTCTAGAGAAACTTCATCGCTGGCTGAACCTTCCAGCCCCGCTGAGACCGAACCCCCGTGCCCCTCCGTCTTCAATGATGGCGACCTCCTAGTAGAAAACGGTATTTTCTTGTTTTGAGCCATGGAAACCAGCGTGGAACCCTAAAGGCCCGTTATAATAATGGTACATGTTATTATTAATAATTTGTATTCGAATTTCTATTCTTATTATTTCATTATTAATATTACAATTACTTTACTATTAGTTTTGCTATTATTGTTGTTGTTTTTGTTGTTGTTGTTGTTGTTGTTATTGTTATTATTATTTCATCATTATTGTTATTGTTAAATTTGTTTATTTATTTTACTAATAATATTATTAGTATTATTTTGGAAAAGGGGCTGAAAACTTTATTTTACTTTGTTTTTGAATAATTTCCTTTTTATTATTAGTATTATTACTATTATTATTATCCTTACTTATATTCTCATAGATATTATTTTTAGTATCAGTATTATTATTATTAGAATAAAGTATTTAACCATGCATTAATTATCATCTTTTATAATATTTCTATTATTTCTACATCTTTAGTAAAGTTAGAATTTTGTTAATGTTATTTCTATTAGTATGTTATTATTTGGTCAAATCCCTAAGGAGGCGTAGGAGCGTGATCCAAGACCGGTGTCATTTCAGGTAAGGGGTGCTAAGGCCTTTTGTATGCTTATATGCATTATGTGCTTCGCATGCTATGTATCCTATGTTTATCATTATTAATTATTTTGTATATGGTATGATGTAGAGTTGAAGTATGTTTTTGTGTTTTTATATGGAATATGCATTATGTATATGTGATGAATGGTTTGTGACCCTGTAAGGCATGCATGTGAGGGTGTTGATGTGGTTTGTGTGGGAGAAAGGATGAGAAAGGAGGATGGGGATAGAAGTTGACCAAGGGAGGTGATTTAACCTAATTATTTTAATGATTCATGAGTGGAAGAATAAAACGAAGAATTTAGGTTTTCGTGTGGGAGAATCTGATTTATGATTTTTATGGCTTTGTGTGGGATAATATAGTTTATGGTTTTATATGGGGGAATATAAATTATGGTTTTGTATGGAGAATCTAATTTATGATGTTAAATGGGAGAATATAATTTATGGTTTAATATGGGATATTCTAATTTATGATTTTATGTGGAAGATTCTAACTTATAGTCTTGTATAGGAGAATCTAATTTGTGGTTATTAATGGGAGAATCTAATCAATTGTATTATATGGACAAATCTTAAGTTTTTTTTATGGTTTCTTTGTGGTACTAATGGTTTCATGATGGTATTAATGGTTTTATAGTGGTTAGGGTTTTTACCCTATGTGTGACCAATCCACCGATTATAATAGTGGTTAGGACATGATGTCCTATGTGTGACCGATCCACCGGTTATAATAATGGAAGATTCTGAGCTCAATGATAACAAACTAGAGTTTTTCTAAAGCACTTAAAAGATACTAATTACTTACAGAGGAACACCATGCGAGTCGGGGCCAACCTATCCACCGGTTAGGAATAGTGGTTAACACGCGTAGTCCTATGTGTCTCCGATCCACCGGCTATAATAGTGGTTAGGGTATGATACCCAATGTGCCTCCAATCCACCGACTATAATAGTGGGGGCTTCTGTACTAGCATGGATTTGATAAAAAGTATGGTGTTAATCGACTTATGATCAAAGATTAATTAAGTAATTGAATTGGATTATATTTGGGCCTTTATGCTTTTACCTGAAGGGTCGTCTGCATTTATGTTATCATGTTGATCTTATTCTTTATTATCATTCTGCATTCTTTATGTGCTATTATGTGTTGGCCTTAGTGCTTGGTTACCTTACTCAGTACGTAGCATATTAATCACCCATTTCATGGGTGCTGCTCATTCCCACAAGTAGTATGCTCTTCTGACTTTATGTAGGTGGGCGAGACATTAGTCGAGGCTATGTGTTGAGCTTGTTTTGGCTCAAGGTTCGAGAGTTGTGGCCATATTTATTCTTTATGTGTCGTATTTCCTTTTGTTAGTTCTTTTGTATCTGATTTATCTATTTTGATTTATTAACTTGTATTGAGTATTTCAAATGAATATTTTATCGGTTGTAAGCTTATTTCTCTTTTAGAAATGAATTATAATTATTTATGCGTACTCTGATTTTGTTTTACAACCGAGTTTAGTTTGTCTTGACTTATAATTTATTGTTAATCCTTTCTTTAGCCTTAGCACTTGGTACCAAAACGGTCAGAGAGAACTAGTTTGGTACTAAGTGTGGTGGTAGTATCCTCAGAATTTATGGGTTTTAATTTAATCAATTCTATTTTAATTACTTCCGCTTTAAAAAAAGTAGTTAATTTTGGGGTGTTACAGCCTTGAATGTCTCTTCCAAATGACCAATGCAACCGTTGAGCGCCATGATGACTAACTATCTGTAAGATAGAAAATGTGTTAGGCTTAAGCCTTCCTATCTAACTAACACATAATACACGTAATTCACATTTCAAGGACACTTAGGCTGCGTATCCCTGATTCCTCACAAGTTAATTAGGGTTTTAAAAAGGAAACTAGGTTTTTTTTTAAATGTGAAATAGACCATTAAAAATCATATGAGGGATTGTTGAAAATTAAATAACCAAAACACGGTAATCAAAACCTAATGCTCTGATACAAACTTGTAACACCCTAATTTCTACAATTGAAAAATTTTGTTTTGCAGCGGAAATAACTAAGTAAAACTGTGGAGGTTACCATCGTAATCGATATAATTCTGGTTAATACAACCATCCTTACATTAATCACAACGCTAAAATATTTAAGGTAATATAAGGAAATTAGAAAACAAAAGCACATTCATAGTACAATACACAGTTTTGAGTTTAACTCCGAGTTTTACAATACCATAATATAAAAGGAGGATACCATGGATCAAGAGTCCAAAAAGGGTATCCAATTAAATACATAATCCGAATGACATATACTCTTCACCTGACCTCAAAATAGATGGAGTCTCATCCCCACATATGACGTCATAGGGCGCAAACTCATCTATCTGATCCCTTGACACCTTCACATAAGATCTAGGGCCTTCTTCTCGTGGGAATGAGTAGCACCCCTAAAATGGGTGGTCAATAATTTATGTATTGAAAAAGGAAAAAATACTTTCAAAATAGGAATATAAATAAAACATGCTTCCACATTAGATAATAAAGGAATATAATCAAGTAAATGAAACATCTCATGAGGCATATTACGATCCAAATCCTTTTATTAAGTATAATCCATTTTCAATTTTTTATATACATTGAGTGCAGGAACCCCACTATTCTTAAACCAATGGAATGGTCTAAAACCCTCCAGGATAACACATCCAACCATTATTTTGTCTAGTGGAACAGAGGTTAAAAATATCTCCTTGGGGTAGAATGCTCCCGAGCCACTATTCTATCTGGTGGAACAGGAATACATATACATATAGAAAATATATCACTCTAGTCCTAACTCATGTGTTCTTCCATTATAAATCATTAGTATCTTTTCCATAGGTTATGAAGATATGTTTCATTTCACGATGTGTAGGGACTCCACTTTTCTTAAATTGGTGGAACAGTTTGAGACTCTCGGGGACAGCAGGCTTGACTACCTGATCCACTATTCTTTTCGGTGGAATAGAGGTTAAAAAAATCCCCTTGGGGTAGAACGCTCATGAGCCACTATTCTCTCCTGTTAGACGGGATACATATATATATAGATTTAGAAAAATAAATCACCATGACCCTACTCACATGCTCTTTCATTTTAAGTAATTAGTATCTTATTCAAGATTGATTCTGAGGCATAAGACACAATTAAAATAGTTATATATATATATAACATAGGTCCAAATCCTTAAGTCTTGTTAAACTCTAATTACATTTCCTTTAGAGTTCATTATTCCATGTTGGTTATTCTACTCACATTATATTATGTCATCTCCCACATCCTATCATTATTATCATACTCAAAAAGCACAACCTAATTCCCATGAGTTTGCTTTAATAATGTCATCCCAATATATTAATCAATGAAGTATCCAAGCCCAAATTCCATATAATTGTCATAACACTTCCCATGAAATTTTTATGATTTCTAATTCCAATAGATAACCTTTAAACCTTGAACATAGAATAATGATATTAACATTTGAAGATATCTTGCCCTAAATTTACTATTAAACATTTAAGAGCCCCAAATTAGAATGATTCTCCCATGTATTACTTAAACTATTACCGTCATAATTTAAGCCTCCTAACACATAAATTACCTAAAACTTCCTTATTATCCCATAATGACCAAGTTACCCTTTAAGCGCAATTAAATCCTTTATTTTATATAATTTTATACCTTCCAAACATATTATTTTTCTAAGTCCCCATTTATCACCAAACCTTGTGAGAAACCTTAAGTCCATTTACCACAAATCATTTAACTCATATTTCCTACCATAAGATATATCTCCCCAAATATGAAATTTTCATCATTCAACCCATATTTCATACCTTATATATGTTTCCACAAGCATGATGTTATCATTATTCAACCCATATTTCATACCATATATTTTTTAAACAACTATGACATTATCATCATCCGATCCATGTTTTACACCATATATATATTTCTACAAATATTATATTATCAACATTCCACCTATATTTCATACCATATATATATTTCTACTAGTGTGATGTTATCATCACAAATTATCAATATCAACATATATTATATAATATAGCAACAATATTATGAAAAACACATATATCCAAACAAGCAAATATCATCAAAAGTCCTAAAATCGAATAATATCCTTACTAACTAGGACACCAGGCTCTAAGCATGCAAATCCTAGGCTTCCTCCTTCGAAGCTACTAGACTACCACCTACAAAAATAATAAAATTCATCGTTAGTCTCAAAAAATTTAACCAAAGGAGAAATCAAGGTAAAGAGGGTAAAAATACATATAGCTATAGTTAAATGGGAGCTTGAGATGTGTGAATGTATAGAGGAATTGTGTGGTGGAGCTATGGTTAAATTTTAGTGGTGTTTGTTTGAGGTTTGGGGGTGAAAATAGGGATGTATGGCCAAAGGAATGAGGTTGTATGGCTGTGTAGCAGGTAGTGCACTTTTTGGTCGAGAGAAAACAAGGTGGACGACTATGCCGAAACAAGCCGAGAGGAAAACTTATACACAGTTAGATGGTACAAGATTTGCACGGCTATAAAATAAGGGATTTAAGCATTGCATGGCCATGCAGCCAGTGGTGCACCGGTCATGCATTCTATAATACTGTAACACACAAAAGGAAGAAGAATAGACAAGAGGTGGCAATTGGCCACGATGGCCAGTAACAGTGAGGGTGAAGGTTGGGGCGACCTTTGTGTTCAGTCCATCAGCCAAAAGGTAGTGAGTGGTGGCCGAAGTGGTGCATGGTGGGGGAAATGGTGGTGCAAGAGCCAAAAACAAGGAAAGGAAGGAGAAGAAGAAGAATAAAAGGGAGAAGGAAGAGGGAGCTTTGTAATGGCTATTTGGCACAAATATGAGTAGGGTGAGGTAAAACCAAAGAGGAATAAGGAGAGTGTGAGGTATATATATATATATATATAAAACACACCCACATGTACATGTGTGCATGTATGGTGTGAGTTGAGGAAGAAGAAAAAGAACAGGGGGTGCTAGTGTGCGACGGTGATGTTGGTGTTGTGCACCTGCAAGGTGATGATGATAGTGATGGTTGAAGAGGATGGTTAGGGTGGTATAGTAGCTACAGGTTTAGGGTGGTGATGGTTGATGGAGGTGTTGCATGAGAAGAATCAAAATGGTAGGGTGAAAGTGAGTGTGTAGAGTGTGCAATGATTGTGTGTTCGGGTAGGGATAAGGATGTAGAAGAATAAGAATAAAAGAAAATAGGAGGTAAGGTGATGGATGATAGATATAAAAAGGTGATGGTGCAAGTTGTAAGTGCAATTTGCAGCTCTAGGTTGACGATAGGAAGAGAAGAAAGAAAGAAAAGAAAAGGAGAAAGGAGAAGAAAAAGAGAAGGGTTGGGTGGTTAGTTTAGGGTGATTTTAGATTAGTCAAAGGTAATTAAGATTAGTGGAAATTTTAGCTGGTTTTAACTTTGGTTTACGAATTGTTGTTTATCAAAGTTAAGGTTTTAAGAATTAGTTAAAGTCTTAGGATTAAGGATAGGTTAAGGCTAATATAAGATTTATTGAGATTGAAATTAATTTAGGGTACTAATGACGCAGGATTAGTCTAAGTAAATTTTCAAAGTGTTACACAGAGGGCCTACAGGGTGGGGACTACTCCTTAAGGTGCTTCATGTCTATTTCTATCCCATTCATCTTTGTATGAATAAGTATGACGAGTTCATGGTTCTTCAAAAGGAAGGCATGTCAATGGAGAAGTACTAAACAAAATTCATGGACTTGGTTTAGTTTTCTTCTAAGGTAGAGTCTTATACAATGATATAGGTTTAACATTTCAAGATTCACCTAGGAATCAAATATCAAGAGATATTAGTGAAAATTACTTCACCAGATATGCTAGGAATATATAAACAGGCTTTGGATGATTCCTGAGTCATCCAAGTCTCGAGTTCTTAGTTAGGGGATATAAGGAAGTTTGAGGGTTGTTAGCATCCTAGTGATAAGGAGAATACCTACTTTAGGGGTAGTATGTCGCCTATGTATGATAGGGGTATGGGGTATACACCTCGAGTTGGAGGTTAGTTCAAGGGGATCAGCCTAGGGGAGGCATTACAACTACAAAAATTATATAGTAGATCACCGAGTAGTAGATTTTAGGGACAACAAGGTGAATTGTCATGGGTGTGGCATGGTTGGACACAAAGCCTATCAGTGTCGCATCAGAGGTGGTCATGTTCAACGAGGTCAACCTCCATATCAGAGCACTAAATCTATTTAGCAATCATAGCCACATATTTTGGGGATTTCTCCATCACCATCTAGCATTGCCAGTCAAACTTATCAGCCTAGAAGTTAGAAGCCTCTTACCTTTCATCAAGGTTAGGGATCAGCTAATGTTGCAGAGTTTCCTTTAGGAGGATATTTTAATGTGATTAGCTAGTTAGAGGTAGAGTGTTAGGCTAGTGTGGTGACTAGTATGTTTACAACCTTTACCTTTACAACAAGTGTATTGTTTAACTTTGGTGTATCACATTCCCATCTGTCTTCAACATGCATAGTTAGAGCTATTTTTCCTTACATCTAGTAGAATTTTCACTTATGTTATGTTGCCTTTAAGGTATAGGATTGCATACTCTAAGTTTTATAAAAGGGTGAACTTGATGGTTAGGGAGTAGTGTTTCCCTCAGATCTCATGGATCTTGAATTATGTGACTTCGATGTAATTATTAGAATGTACATATTAGGGAACTACCGAGCATTGATAGGTTGTGCATAGGAATGTGTGGTTCTGTGAGAAACAAAGGAAGGTATAAACTCAAGTTGGAAGTATGAACCTATCCCCTTTGTAAAGGTTGTGCCGGCAAGCAGGATGAGTAACCTTGTTCGTAAGGGGCATCAACTCTTCTTCAATAGTGTTTGAGATATCAAGGTCTTTGAGACATCGTTAGAGAAAATTATAGCAATCCTCGAGTATCTCAATGTATTCCCTAATAAGATTCTGGGTATGCCACCTATTTAAGATGTTGAGTTTATCATGGATGTCAATATCTAAAGCTTTGCATCGAATGGCACCTACAGAAATTAAAGAACTTAAAAACCCCTTAGAGGAGTTGTTAAGGAAGGACTACATGCAACCAAGTATATCTCTATAAGGAGCACCAGCCTTATTCTTGATGAAAAAGGATAGGAACATGAGATTATTCATTCATTACTAAGGGTTGAATCAAGTTATGACAAAGAATCTTTATTTGTTACCATGGATTGATGACCTATTCGACCAACTAACAAGATCTAAGATGTTCTCCTAGATTGATATTTGGTCAGGATACCATCAATTGCAGATAGTAGAGCAAGACATCCCTAGGGTTGTATTTCATATAAGATATGGCCATTAAGAGTTTATAGTAATGCCATTTGGACACACTAATGCATTAACAATATTCATATCTCTCATGAACCCAATTTTTCAACCATTATTTGATCAATTCTCCATGGTAGTCATTGATGAAATCCTCATCTAATCCAGTGATTGAGAAAAACACGAACAACATCTAAGGCATATATTATCATTATTAAGGTCACACCAGCCATATGCCAAGATTTCAAATTGTGAGTTTTGTTTAGATCAAGTAGATTTCCTTGGACATATAATTTTAAAGGATGGGGTGGTAATGGATCTTTATAAATTTTGAGCAGTTTTTGAGTGGCTAGCACAAACATCTATTAAGAAGGTGGGAAGTTTTTTTGGGCTTAGCCGGTTACTAGTTTAAACTTTTCACTGACTTCTCCAATATAGATCGTCCATTGACTAATTTGCTGAAGAAGGCCACACAATTTTAATAAGATGAGAAGTGTGGTGAAATTTTTGTGGAGTTGAAGAAGCTTTTGACTAGTGTGTAACACCCCTAATTTTTTGAATTAGAAAATTTTATTTTTAAGATAATGTAGAAGCGATTTGAAAAGAAAAACTCAAGAATATTACCGCCATACTAACCATGAAAGAGGTGTGATCATCAACTAACCCATGTCTGATGCATGGCAAAACGGAACAAGGAATGAAAGAAATGCATGATCATAACAATAATGTGACACTTATAAGGAAAGAAAGACTACAACCATATCATAGATATAATGAGCTTTTACAACATCAAATATAGATATCCAAGCTAAGAGTTTAAATAACAGTAACTATAAAAAAACATCCCAACACAGTGGGAAAAATACTAATAACTAGTCGGTTCAACTTTTAGGCATAAGCATAAACCTCTAACCTCAAGGAATGACCCACTTGTGTCCCACATCATCACACTCAGTGCACTATAGCTGAGAGTCGTAACCCTATAAATCGTCATTTTCTCCCCAAACTAGAATCTAGATCATCATAGTGACCACAAAAGATGTAGTATCAATATGGTGAAGTACTGGCAATACATACAACCTAAAATATGGAAGGCTCATGCAACACATTGAGGACATACATTAGCATGATATTTAATCGAATCGAAAGATAACATATGAGAGCAATGAAAACATATAAATACCTCAATAAAACCTGAGGGTATACAATTGCACATGAGCATGGTTTTCCATAAAAATCCATATAATGGTAAAACACATAATGTTAATATCCATGATAGGACAAACATAGGACCGTAACTCCTACCATTGCATCACACTAGTTCCATGGGACTTTTCTCAAGGATCTTCAATATCCACCACAATTAGTTGCCTAGGTGAGGGGGCATATGCTCCATTTTGGGTCTACGTCACCCACCACACTAGAACTAGTGTCAAGGGACTTTTCTTAGGAATCTTCAACATCCCCCACACTTAGTTGCCTAGCTGAAGGGAGAAAAAGATAACCAAACCCTAAGTATACATACCAAGAAGGCCTCTACAATTCTATGATCAAAATCCACAAATCAAACCAATTGGGTGTTTAAGTGTTGACACCAAACACTAACCAAGGCTTACAAGCCACCAAATTAGGTGTTTAAAAATGACACTTAAACTCGCACAAGGTATAAAGCTACCAAATGGGTGTTTAAAGATAACACCAAACTCATCATACCAATTGGGTGTTTAAGGTTAATATAAAACTCAACCAAAAACAAGTATCAAATACCATCATATTGGCTCATATTAATTTAGGTTAATCATGGTTGAAATCATAATTAAAATGTTGTAAATATGTACAAGAGTCAACACAAAAGGACTAAAATAAACACAACAAATAATAATAAAATAGTTGGTTTCTAATAGAACCAGTTGATTGGTCCTAAAACTGGTCAACTCATCTAGTCGTACTACACTTTGACTAAATAAAAATTAGAGCACTAGTTGACTAGTTGGCCTCACCAATTTACTATTCATTAGGACCATTTGACAGGTTTGACCCAATCGGTTGATGGGTCTAAGTAGAGACTAAACCATCCTGGTCTACAACAACATTGATCGATGGGTTTGACCAACTAATCTTCTAGTCATAGTAATCAGTTAGCTGGTTTGGTCTAAGGGTCGATGGGGTCTAAATAGGGACTAAACCATCTTAGTCTTCAAGGGAACCAGTCGTTGCATTTGATCAACCAATTGATTGTTTATCAAAATAGTCATTTGGTTTACAAAACTAATTGACTGTTCTCACAACCAACCTATCCAAAACTTAAAACCATTTAATTGCTCACAAAACCAGTTGATTGGTTTGAGGAATCAATCAACTATTCTAGGTAAAACACAACCTTTACTTGCAAAACACACACTAAATTTCATCATACTATATCATATTAATCCTAGCATGCTTCTATATCAAAACACACATAAAAAATACATACTTCATTTATATAATCACATGGACATGTAGTGATATACACACTTAACCAAATCCTGTTCAACAATCAAATTCACGCTTAAAAAAAATAGGAAACTCAACAACACTTACGTAGAAAGAATTATAACCATATGCTCATAACATGAAACACGATTAGATCATACTCATATAAATACTAACACATGGAATCCCGATATACTACATAAACCTAATTATGTTAAAGATAAGAATACTTTACCTTGAAGCAATTCTTCGAACACAAAACTCCTATTGGATGGCTTATCTAGCATAACTTTGATTTCTAAGAGAATTGAAGTAAAACCATTAAAAATCCTCTTCCATAAATTCATTAAAAACTAATAAAATCTGAAGAAGAAGAAGAAGAAGAAGAAGAAGAGAAACATAAAACACTACCTTTTTACTTAAAACATGGTGTTAAGGAGAAGCTAAAATCGCCAAATTTTGTCAACCTTACTTCTTACTTACTTAGGGAAAGCATGGGAGAATTAAACCAAGATTAGAAGAAGAGAAAGGAACACAATGCCTACATAATTAAAAGGAGAAAACCAAAGAGGATATCTTTATTTTTTCTGTAGAAGGAAGAAGAGAGGAAAAATGAAAAGTTATTCAACACTTAGTGAGATTTTCATGAGAAGGAGGGAGAAGAGAGCAATAATACAAGTGTGGAATGAAGATAGGTGAGCAGAATGAGAATTATAGGAGCAAGCTGGTCGACATCCCTAAGGAAAAGAGGGATGAGAATGTGAGGTTGAGTGTGGGTAAGATAAGATGTGAAGGATGACTTGATGATGTTGTGAGGGGTTGAGTACACTTAGGTATGGGAATGTAAGTAGGTTAGGGGAGAGTTCCCAAAGTGAATAATCGCTACCCCAATTGCCAAAAGAGAAATTAAGAGGTGAGGGAAAAGAAGAAGGGAGGTTTGCCTCCAAAAATAGCTTTTTAGGAAACTTTTGCTAATTAAAATCACATAATGGTTCAATTAATATAAAAATAATACTAGAACACCAAAATACTCTTACTAGTATAATTAAACTCAAATAAGAAGTTTTTATAATCATTGTAGAGAAATTCAAATCAAAATAAAAAATAGAGCTAAAATTACAAGCAAACCTGTCAATCAGTTTAGGTAAGCCAGTCGACTGGTTTATCGAGAATAAGAACATAAATTTTCCAAACTCACCAGTCAATTGGTTATGTAAATTAGTCTACTGATATACTTGAAATTCACATTTTTATTATAAATTCAAGCCTATTTCAAAATGAAAGCTCATTTATTGTATATCAACATAATTCTAAATATAATTTGAAGGATTTTGGGATGGGGTATTACAACACTAACCCCTTAAAATAGAATTTGTATTCAAAGTCCATAAAAGAAATACCTTGTCGCAAGGTCAAAACATAAGTAATCCTAAGCCATCAAACAAAATATTGCTTTAACTAAGGGTTAATACACAACAAAAAAGTACTACCCCATTAAAAATGGCGGTGATACCTGTGCAACCGACCTAGGGAAATAAATCTAGATACCTCACCTTGATCTTCTTCTTAGACTCCCAAGTAGCCTCCTCTACCCCACGTTGTGACCACATGACCTTCTCTAGTGGTACACTCTTTAAATGCTTCTCACGAGTCTTAGAATCATAAATCTTCAACATTCACTCTTCATATGACAACAAATCATTGAGCTCAATCGTCTTTGGTTGAATGATGTGAGATGGATTCAACATGTACCTCCTCAACTGAGAGATGTGGAATACGTTATGCACACACAAAAGATCCACTAGGAAGGTACGAAGATAAGAAAATTCTCTTACCTAATCTAAAATCTTATACATCCTAATGAACCTCGAGCCAAGCTTTCTCTTACTACCAAAACATATCACTCCCTTAGTTGGTGAAAGCCTTATAAGGATCTTTTCCCCTACCTCAAACTCATATGCACATCTCCATAGATTTGCATAAACTTTTTTGCCTATTTTGGGCTACCTTCATCCAATCTTGAATCATAGTAATCTTCTTGGATATATCCTTTACCATCTCTAAACCCAACATAATAATCTCACTAGAGTCGCTCTAACACATGGTATTAAATCACTTACATTTATAAAGTGCCTCGAAAGGTGCTATCCCAATGCTTGCTTGATGACTATTATTGTAGGAGACCTCTACAAAATCTAGATGATCCTCCCAATTGCCTAAAACTCCAGAACACAAGCCTAAAGCATATCCTCCATGTTCTGAATAGTACGCTCAGTTTGACCATCTATAGCTGGATTGAAAGTTGTGCTCATCTTGAGCTATGTCCCAAACGAAGCTTGTAACTTCTACCAAAAGTGTAACAAAAATTTGGAATCTACACAACATCCTTAGGTGCCCCATGATACCAAACCACATGCTTCTTGTAAGCACTGGTCGTCTACTCTATACTCCATGTTGACTTCATGGGTATAAATACCACTGACTTAGTGAACTTGTCAACCATAATCCTAGTTGAATTAGAAATGCTATAGATTTAAGGTAAACTAACCATGAAGTCTATCCACATACTATCATATATCCACTTAGTGACCTTCAATGGCTGAACTAAACCCACCGAATGCTTGTGTTTAACCTTGATCTTCTGACATGTCAAGCACCGGGCCATAAAGCTTGAAACCTCCTACCTCATTTAGTGCCACCAATAGATCCATATTAAATCTTTGTATAACTTATCCCCTCAAAGGTTGATGGAACAAGGTATACAATGACCTTCCCCTAGGATCTTCTTCTTAAGTTCCCTATAAACAGATGCTACCATCCTCAACAATCTCAAATCCCCCGCTTTCCCCTCAAATATTGCCTTCTTAATCATCTCAACCTTGACATATCCTAGCTGAGAAACTCGAATCTCATTAAATATGGTCGGGATGATCGAGAATGCATTCTTCCTAGACTCAAGATCCTCGATTCTAATGATCTCCTTACTCAAATCCAAAGGTATCTCTAGATCCAATCTAACACTACCAACGAAACCCATGGCATGCAAAGTCTTCCTTAAACTCATGGTAGGTCAACTTCAAATTATAGTCCTTAACCAACTCTATCCATCTTCCCTGCCTCATATTCAATTCTTACTGTGTGAAGATGTACTTAAGGCTCTTATGGTCCATGTAAAACTTACACTATACTCCATATAGGTAATATCTCTAGATATTCAAGGAAAAAACCATTATATCTAGGCTAAGTTCAAGCATAGGATAGGTCTGCTCATGGCCCTTTCATTAGAGAGAAGTATAAGCCACTATCCTCCCATGATGCATCTACATACACCCTAACCCAAACTTTGCTCCATCACTATACACTTTGAATCCCTCCGTATCTGATGACAAGGTAAGCATGGGAGCTAAAGTCAACCTATTATTGAGCTCCTCAAAAGCCTCAGCGTATTTATTGTCCCAAATAATGCCCGTCATCTTTTTTAACAAGGTAATCAAAGGATGAGCAGTCTTAGAAAAATCCTAGACGAAATTTCTATAGTAGCCGACTAAATTAAGAAAACTATGAACTTCTCTAATAGTTGTTGGTGCAATCAACTCTAACACTGCTTGTATCTTAGAAGAATCCACCAACAAAAATTCCCTCAAAATAACATGACCTAGGAAAGATACCTCATCTAACCAAAACTCACACTTTGAAAGCTTGGCATATCACTGATGAGTCATTAACAACTCTAAAGACTACCGATGATGGTGTTCATGTTCCTCATGAGTCTGATAGTAAATCAAAATACCATCAATTAATACCATAACAAAATGATTAAGATAATGCTGGAAGGTGTAGTTTATTAAAGCTATGAACCCCGTTGGTGCATTTGTGAGTCCAAAAGACTTCATGGTGAACTCATAATGGCCATACCTTATCTTAAAGGTTGTCTTTAGTATGTCCTTTCCTGAAATCCTCAACTAATGATACTTTGATGTGACATCTATCTTTAAAAACACTATAGCCCCATGAAATTGATCAAAGAGGTTGTTAATCTATGGTAAACGATAGAAGTTCATCATCATATCCTAGTTCAATCCATGGTAATCGATGCAAAGCCTTAACCCATCACCCTTCTTCCTCACGAAAATGACAGGCTCTCTCTAAGGTGATACAATTAGTCAAAATACTCTAACTAAATACTCAACACTACCATCTTAGTCAGCACCATGCAAGAGGATGCCTTCAACACAGGCTCTATCTTTGGTAGAATGCCTATCTTGAAGCCTATCACACGTACTAGTAGTATTCTTAGGATCTAGGAACTCCCACACCAATGGATTCTTCTTGATTGATGACTCCTTGGCATCTAAATCCTTGACGATAATGAAGAAGAGTAGGTACCCTTTTGCACTAGAATACCAAGCACTATCATAGACACCATCCTTATTGAGGGCCTAGGCTTGTATCTCCGATAAGAGACCTTAGCACAATATGGTCCTTCAAAGAACCACACACTCCTATGCACAATCTATCAATACTCGATACCTATTGATCATATCTATTTCAAAGATGAAGTTGAAGTTCTAAAGCTCAAGCTCTATGAGGTCTACCAAAAGCTTGATTCCACTAACAACTAAGGCTACATCTCTATACAGCCTAGACCATGGAAGTCTATCCCTAGACAGAAGCACAATAAAAGGCTCTACCCTAGTAGAAGAAACTATTGATGTCCTAGCTATGAAATCAGTAGACACGAAGGAATACCATGCACCAGAGTTAAATAATACGTAAGTAGGAAGGAAAGAAATTGTGAATGTACCTATGATGACATCTACCTGTTGGTCAGTCTCTACCTAGGTCATCATATTCAGGCAATTACCTAAAGGTGGTCTTACAACACTACTTGAACCTTGCCTTTCCTAAAAAGCATAAGGCCTCTGCATCCTCTATTGTGAAGCAGCCTCGCTATCTCCCATTATCAATCGACTGAGTTCTCTACATTGGTTGTGTTTACACCACCATATCCTGAAAAAGTGCCTTCCCTGACGGAGAACTTCCTCTAATATAATTCCACACAAACTGTTGTTTCCCCAACCAACCACACTTATGGCACCAGACCAGCTACCCAACATAATCCTTTTGTTGGTGGTTCTTACCACACCATTAACAAAAGAAATGCCTTATGCTTATCTAACTCAACCGTCCTCTAAAGTAGCATACAACTTCGAACTACTGACTACTTGAGGTTTGGAACCTCTTTTCTCCCCTATGACACTGACCGACCTCAAATCTTCTCTTAACCCTTTACTGGGCATTATGAACCCAAACAATCACTGATGTGTCCAAGGAATAGTCATACATAGACTACAAGTCATATGCATGAGACCCTAATAACATCTCTTAAGGCCTCAACTCAATCCTAGTTGGAAGCAATGCACTATCATATTCTCATTGGTTTCAATCTCAAGATAAAAACAAACCAATTCCATATAGTGACTATAAGACTCCTCTACTAAAGATATTCCCTAATGCAACATGATGAACTCCTCATACTTCGCCGTTCTTAGGTGAATAGGGTAGAACAGGGCCCTAAGCATCCCATAAAAGGTCCCCCACTAATCTATAGTGGCCCCACTCAACTATTGACCACTCCTCCACTCATCAACATGACCTCACAGATGGAATAACACATTATCTACTTACCTACTCTATGGGTTGTAATACCCCAAAATTCAAAAAACTCAAAATTTAATAATTAATTCTCATTTGGGATAATTTTTTTTTTGAATATTTAGGCGTATAAAAATGGATATGATTATGTAATAAACTAAAATAAATATTTTATTATTTTATCATACTCATTTTATTTAAATAATTTTTCAAACCAATATTTTACTAAAAAATTATCCCTTAAAATTAATATCTTAATTTTTTAAATAAATTAACTTGTCCATCTAAATTATTGAATACCCTAATTCCAAAAATGATTTTATTTCTATTTTCCCCATTTTCCTTTTTTTCTTTCTTTTTTCTTTTTCCTTCCTTTTTCTTTTCTTCTTTTCTTTCTTTTTACGATGCCGACCTGCTTTCTTTCTCTTCCCTCCCCGCTAGGCCATTGGCCTTCTTCCTCTTCTCTTTTTCCTCACCTCGCATCGCCACCCTAGCTTACCTCCCTTATTCTTTTTTTTTTCTTTGCTTTCTTTACCCCAATTTTGCTAGCCCAACCTCTCCCTCCTTTCTCTTTTCTCCCTTGTGCACAAAAGCCTGACACATCTCTTTCTTTATCCCTCGCCCATTTGGCTTGCCAGCCTCCTTTCTTTTCTTCTTCTTCTTCTTCTTCTTCTTCTTCTTTTTCTTCTTCTTCTTCTTCTTCTTCTTCTTCTTCTTCTTCTTCTTCTTCTTCTTCTTCTTCCTTTCTTCTTCTTCTTCTTCTTCTTCTTCTTCTTCTTCTTCTTCTTCTTCTTCTTCTTCTTCTTCTTCTTCTTCTTCTTCTTCTTCTTCTTCTTCTTCTTCTTCTTCTTCTACTTCTTCTTCCCTCTTCCTTCCTCCCTTCTTCTTTGATGATGAAGCCATGCCCCTACATAGCCTACAACCAACCTCCCTACAGCCCTATCATGGCAGATAGCCTACCCTACACTCTCCCTCTCCCCATCCCTTTCCTTTTGGCCACACACACCCCTATGACACTCCCTTTCATGCTACTCATTTCCCCTTCTCTTTTCTTCTCCTCCTTGCCATCATAGGCCATGCACCTGTCGCCCCTACACCCTCCACCTAACCTGACTGAACATGCCTCCTCTTCCTATTCTTTTCTTCTTCTCTTCTACTCATTTTCTCCCTTATTCGAGCTCCCCTTTTCCTTGTAGAACCCCTCTTTTCATCCTTCTTCCTTTTTCTTATCATCTCTTGTTTTGCTTCCCTGCCTCCAACCTCTGCCGCCCAACCCACCACCATAGTAGCACTCTAGCATCCCTTATTACCTCTCTAAAACACCCCTTGCCCCCTACAACCATCCTTCCCCTCCTTTCTCTTTTCTTTCCCCTTCTTGGCCTCCACCCTGCACCACCATCGTGTGCCACTATTCCCTCTCTTCTACTGCCTCCACAACCACCCCTCGACCCCTTGGCACCTGCCCTACCCCTACCCTACCCAACTTTAGCCAAAATTCCCCTGTATCCCCTCCCTTCTTTTCTTCTTTTCCCTTCATTCTTCTTCTTCTTCTCCCTTCCTTCACCCTATCTTCCCAACCCTACAGCCGCCATATCCACCACCTTGAGCCGTCGATCCTTGACCATTGACCCTAGACCACTACCCACACCTAATCCCTCCTTACACCTAACCACCACCCTCACTCTCCTCCATAATCCCTCAACCCAACCCCTAAACCCTTAATCGAATCAACCCTCTCCCTTATTCCAACTCCCCCTTTCGACCCTTATTTCTCCTTTATACTCTGTATGCAGCTCACGTTGCCATGCACCATGAGTCTGCTGCATCACTTTAAGAAAATTTGGTTAATTTTTTAGGTACAAAAATTGTTAGTATTAGTATATATTAATTATTCTTTTTATTTTCTAATTCTAATATGCTAATTATTATATTATTTTAAGGTGTTAATTTTTACTAATCAAAGCTCAAACCTTTAACTAGGGTATCGATAAGGTTTAATTCTTGTTATAAATAAGGTAACCATTATACCGTACCAAAATGTGTGGATATACATATGCTAGCACATACGGATTTTTCATATGTTTATATGCATGTTGTATAATTTTAAGTATAATATGATTTGTAGCATATGTTGGTTATTGAAGTGAAAAGTGATGTAGGAGCATCTATCGATTCTCATATTCCTATTGATTCTTATATTCCTATTGATTCTCAAGGTAAGGAAGAATTAGCTTTCTTAATATTGGAGCCAATCATACTAAATATTCTTGACAAAATGTCTATGCTTGGTATTGAAAACGATTCAAGATATTCTTGCAGGTATATTACATATTTGCAAGGAGAAGATGTTAACACACCAAAAAATTCTTAAATTGTACAATCATTCAAAGTATACAAGGCTATGGCATATATGGTATGACACTACAATAATATGTGGTGATGATTATCATTAGTTATATTAAACTTGTTGTAAACCCTAAGTATATTTTATGAAAGCTAGGGTTTGATGTAATTTCATGTATGTACCATAGTTGATTGTGTGGCTTTGTAATGTTAGTCATTAATATCATTTAGATGATGATATTGTGATTAATATTAGGCATTATATGGGCTTAATTCAAGTGAGGTAATTTAGCTTGAATTAAGGGGGAAGACTAGATAATTTAAGCCTTAATATCGACTCCCTCATCTATATATATACCTATGTTGTACGCGCATAACGAAGAAGAATAATAGAAATCATTTTGAATCTAATTGTCAAGTAAACACTTGAATTGTCTCTCCCTTTTTGGAGTAGTATATCCAGGAAAGCCTGGGGCATTCCTTCCTTCAATTCCCTTCTCTCATTTGAAGCTTGATTGCAACTTCAACCTTCGAAGAACTTTAGCGAGTTTTAATCCTTTGTGTCGAGTTTATGCATCTTAAACCAAGTGATTTTCTTCAAGCATCAACTTGTGGCCGATGGGAATAAAGAAGTGATCGATCCAACGCTTCTCTCCACCTTGATCCACACCAAAAATCTTGTTAGTTTATGATTCTTGTGTAAAACTGATAGTTAAGGAAGGAGCCTTATTGTTAATGATAATGTTAAATGCAAGTATATGGTATGATAAGCTAATGTGGGCATTTGTGGCATAGATAATGTTGACATGAGTCCTAGGGGTGTTTTGGTAAATTTTCTTGTACAAAAGGTATGGCCTACATAATTATATATATGGTAGGTGCTAATGAGTATTAATAATAAATAAGAATAGTTGGTGGTGTTAGATGATGGAGCATGGATGTTAATATTTTACGTGGTAAGGGTATTGTAGAAAATTTGGCATAATAAGGGTGAAATTATAATTTTAGGAGTAAAAGGGGTAAAATGGTAAATTAATAAGTAAGAAGGGTATTTTGATAATTTGGCATAAAATAAGGGCAACTTGGTAATTTTGTGAGCAAAATGGGTAAAATGGTAAAGTAATAGGTAAGAGGGGTATTTTGGTAATTTGGCACAAAAGGGGCAAATTAGTAATTTTAATAAGCATGAAGGGAAATGTGTTAATTTAACTAACAAAAATGGCACTTTGGTAATTTTAATAAGTATGAAGGGCAATTTTGGTAATTTAACAAACCAAAGGGCAATTTAGTAATTATAATAAGTATAAAGGGTAGTTTGGTATAAAAGAGAAATTTGGTAATTTAACAAACCAGAAGAGTAATTTGGTAACTTAACAAGTATGAAGGTAAAGTTGGTAATTTGATAAGTATGGAGGGCAATTTAGTAGTTTAATAAATATAAAGGGTATTTTGGTAATTATACAAGTATTAAGGGTAACCTAGTAATTTGGAAAATAGAAAGGGGTAACTTGGCAACTTTTCAAATGAGGGATATTTTTGTAATTTCATAAGTATGAAGGGGGTAAATCGGTAAATTGCATATAATATAACAATAGATTTAATAAGTCTCCATAGTAAGACATATGGAAGATCAAATAATAAAATAGGTGTTTATGGCCTTAGTATTACTTGTTTAAGTATAAATGTGTAGATTGTAAGGATGTGGTCAAGGCTAAATTATGTGTTATGTATTCATGTGTGTTTGGTTATATGCTTGCATCATATGTGGTTATGAAATGAATGCTTATAGCGCAACTTGGTAAGCATGTAGTTGAGGTAATTTGTATATGTATTATGACATGTGGAATATGGTTATATGGCTTGTATTTTATGTTATGCCTTTATGTGTTGTTGCCCTAATATGACATTCATGCTAGGAGTCCTTAGGTAGTATGATGAGGTTAGTGGGCAGATAAAATAAATAAAGAAAGTGGAGTGATTAGAGGGAAGTGATAAAGGTGTAATTACCTTATGACTTATGGGTGGACAAATAAAAGGATAATGGGAATAAAATGAGAGGTGGTTAAACCCATTAATTATTGTCCCTACAAATAAGAGTGGTTTGGTCTTTAATAGACCCATCGACTAGTTAAACCAAACCAGGCAACTAGTTACTCCCACCAATCTATTGGTTGGTCAAACACATCGATCAAATTTTCTACAGGCCAAAATGGGTTGATCTCTACATAAGCTTGTCTACCGATTGGTCTAAACTAGTAGACTAGTTCATATAAATATTAAATCAGTGAGGCAAACCAGATAACTACTACTCTTATTTTCATTATTATTTCAATTATGATTTAACTAAGTTAATATGAACCACGATGATGGTATGTGAGACTTGAGTTTTGTTTAAGTATGGTGTTGTCTATAAACCCCCACCTAGTGGCTTTCATGCCTTGTGGATAAGTTTGGTGTTATCTCTAAACACCTAATTCATGGCTTTAATGCCTTATGATGTATTTGGTGTTATCACTTGAAAACACCCAATTTGGTTAAACAATGGATTTGTTTATGTTTGGTGTTATCATTTAGAAACACCAAATTTGGCTATGTGTTGACTTTATTGTGATTAGTGACATCACGCTTAAAGAAATTAATTGTTTAAGATTTCGTTTGAGCCTTTTTCTCTGACTCTCGAGGTAGTTACCCAAAGTTAGTGGGTAGGTCACCCTTGGCTATATTCTTTCACTCGTTACTTATTTCCTTCTCTACCAAGTTGCGATCGATAAGGTGGTATGCACATATAGGGTTATGCTTGACTTGGGATCTGTGTCTAGTATAGGTGAGTGGGGTAATCCAGTACAAGCGTCCTAGCACTTCATATTGTCCATTACTTAGGCGAGTGTGGTGTCCCAAATTTTTAGTCCTCACGATGGAGATATTATAGGTTTAGTAGGTGAGGTGTCACAACATAAGCCCCAATGGTGGACTTCTACCATATGTGGTGGGTGCGGTATCCTAATTTTTGTGGTAAATTCACTTGATGTGTTGGAGGTTTGGTATCGTCAAAGGAAGCCTCTTTGATGTATCCTCATTTTGTGTGATAGGCGTGGTATCCCATTGTGATTATCTTATGTTTACACGACTTTCGTTCATGGTGGAAAACTAGGTATATTCAAACAAACTATCTTACCAACTGAAACTTATATGGTCACTAAAGAAAGAATTCTAATGAGTTTTAAATTTTATGCATCACATATATTTTTGCATTTCTATGTTTTTAGGATTTCCATGCAAGCATGCTATATTATAATTAACGTATATTGTTATAATATCACTATGTTGTTAAGTGACTTTAATATACTACATGAGCCTTCCATGTTTTAGGTATATTATTTTATGAGTACTTTACTATAATAATATTACACTTATGTGATTATCTTATGTGCAAACAATCTTGAAGTTGTTGTGCAAAAAAATGAATTTATTTGGTTCCATCTGAACTCGTAGAATTTGGTTTAGTCTATGAGTGAGCATTGGTTCTGGTTGTGAGTTGGCTTTAATTTTAGAGAATAGGACTAAATTTTGGCCTTATGTGCAATGTGCTACCTTCATGTGTACTAATGGTGTAATTTGTGTTTGATTCCTTTCTAGCTTGGCATAGTATTATAAGGTTTTGATGGCTACAAATCAACATCTTGAGTGCTTCATAGAGATGGTTGGAATGTTGATCGAGTGGAAGATTCTACATGAGGAGGCTCTGCCGCCACCGCCTTCTTTTCTAGTGCTGCTACCAGAGGATCAACTTTATTGGTTTGATCTTCATTTCCCTTCTATTTTTTAGGGTCAGGAGGAGTTAGACATGTTGGAGCATTGGCTGAGGGATTTTGAGAAGCTATTTGTAGCCTAAGGTTGTCTTGAGAGTATGCAAGTGGATATTGGGGAATTCCATATGCAGGGTTGTGATGTCGAGTGGTGGAGAAATCAGCAGCTTAAGGGAGCCACTACAAATTAATGGGAGACCTTTATTGACATGCTTAGGGATCGGTTATATCCTACTCGAACAAGGATGATGAAGTACGACAAGATTATGGTGTCATGTAAGGGGACGTCTTTAGTGGAGGAGTACTACAGTAGGTATTTGGAATTGGTTTGCTTTGCTCTAGAGGTTAACACTGATGAGAGGATGGAGGTGCATCGATTCTAAATAGGGTTAAGTTTGGGGTTTTATGAGATGCTGGTAGGGACGTATGCACAAGATATATAGGCTATGTATACCTATGCCTTGGAGGCATCAGTTATTGCCCAAGCTTGTAGTGGAGGTTTGGGGATAGTCAGTGCCACGAGGGAGAGAAGAGGTTTTAGACCTCAAGTAGTCATCAATTGAGAGTAGTACCCCGCTTTAGAGGACAACTTAGTTAACCTTATGTGAGGTGCTGCATCTGTCTGTGGTATGGTGAGAACCACCTAGGGAAGTATTGTGCTAGGTAGTTGGTTAAGGGCCATTATTGTGGCCCGTTGGGCATTTTTGGTTTGTGTGTCATTTCATTGGAGGAAGTTCTCTACAAGGACATGCACATTCATAGGGCAAAGTGGCACAAACACCAATAGTTCAGAGGTCACAATTGATATATAGTAGAGCAAACAAGATTGTTCCAAAGTAGAGGATGCAGAGGCTTCATGCTTTTCAGTATGGGGCAATCTAAAATAGTGCTATAGGACCACCTCTTTGTCATCTCTTGAATGTGATGAGAAAATTAGAGGCTATTCCATAAGATGATGTTGTCATAATTACGTTCACAAATTCTTCCCTTTCTGCTTATGGTTTGTCTGACTCAAGTGCTTCCCATTCCCTTTTGTTTACTACTTTCATAGCTGGGACAATTATAGTTCCTTCTACTAGGGTAGAGACTTCTATTGTGCTCCATTCTAGGGATAGATATACATGTTCTAGACTATATAGAGATGTGGCCTTAGTTGTTATGGAGATCAAGCTTCTGGTGGTCCTCATAGAGCTTGAGCTTCAAAACTTCAACATTATCCTCAAGATGGACATGTTGGTGAGATATCATGTGTTGATAGATTGCACACAAGAGTGTGTGGTTTTTAGGGGACCATAGGGTGTTATGGTCTCTCACTAGATATACAAGCTTAGGCCCATAGTGAGGATGGTGTTTGCGATGGTGCTTGGTACTCTAGGGTGGAAATGGTACTCACTCTTCCTATGTAGCATTTAGAATTTATATACCAAGAAGTTGTCGGTTGGGAAGATTCAAGTGCTGCAAGAGTTTCTAGATGGGTTTCTTGAAGAGATCCCGGGGATGCCACTAATGTGTGAGATTGAATTCATGTTAGACCTTCTACCTGGGATGGAGCCTTTATCAAAGGTACCCAATCATCTAGCATCGACTTTGATGGTGGTGTTACATACTCAATTGGTAGAGTTATTGGAGAAGGAGTACATTCGACTAAGTGTATTACCTTGGGGAGCATCAGTCCTTTTTGTGAGGAAGAAGGATGGAGAGTTATGGCTTTACATCGATTATCATAGGCTGAACTAGGTTACGGTGAAGAATTGTTATGCTGGATCAAGAACCTCTTTGATAAAATCCATAGGGATGCAATTTTTTCAATGATAGATATTAGATTAGAGTATCATCAGCTAAGGATTGCTAAGAAGGGCATATCAAAGAAAACTTTCAGCAATAGTTAGGGCCATTATGAGTTTGTTGTGATGTCTTTTAGAATCACATTTTCCCTAGTGGTGTTCATGGATATCATGAACCACATATTCCAATAACATTGAGATTAGTTCTTTGCAGCCTTCAACAAAGATATCTTGATTTACTCTCAGACTCATGAGGAACATAAGTAGCATCTTTGGCGGGCTTTGGTATTGTTGAGGACTCATCAGTTGCATGCCAAGCTCTTGAAGTTTGAGCTTTTGTTAGATGAGGTAGATTTCCTTGGACATGTTATTTTAAGGGAAGGTGTGTTAGTGGATCCTTCTAAGATCCGAGAAGTGTCAGAATAGACTATTCCTAAATATTCGTAAATCTAAGCATAATAAAATTTGTGAGTATGATATGATTTTTATTCAATAATATGAGCATGTGTCATGACTATTCCTCAAAATAGTATGGCTATATTTCTTTTATGCATAAGTTGGTCATTTGAGCATGATTTATTTATGTATGTTTATTACCATATATCCCTATAATTCTATGTTTATAGCATGTATATTTATGTGTGTTTTAATGTAGAAGCATGCTAGGAGTAATAAGATAAATTGTGTTAAATTTTTAAGACTGAATCGCAAGTTTAGGTAGTGTTTTATCAGACAAATCAATTAATTCCACAAACACATCGACATGGCATGCGAGGTGTTGAATGGTTTTGAGTTTTAGATTAGTTGATCATGAGATCTATCGATTAGTTTGATAAACCAATCGACTAAT
Organism: Tamarix chinensis; assembly: GCA_030549775.1. Classification (NCBI taxonomy): domain Eukaryota; kingdom Viridiplantae; phylum Streptophyta; class Magnoliopsida; order Caryophyllales; family Tamaricaceae; genus Tamarix; species Tamarix chinensis. The sequence goes on along the minus strand of CM060177.1, from coordinate 53,509,377 downwards.
TTTGATGAACAATAGATCTGTTGTCAAATAGATTGATTGGTGTCCTCCGCTTGGATCCATTGACCATTTGGATCAAACTATTTGTTTTGTTTCTATGACCTAGTGATCAGTTCCTCACACCCATTGGCTAGTTTCTTTACAAGCTTAAATGGGTTGGTCTCTTCTTAGACCCATCAACTAGTAGGAGCAAACTAGGTGACTGGTTTGCATGAATAGTTGATTGGTGATGCTTACAAATTGATTGGGTCTCTAGTGTTGTTTTGGTTTAGGTTTGGTATAACCAAATTAGTTGAGTGATCTGAGGGATAGATTGACTAGTCCAATTAGAAGTTGATTGGTTTGTTCTAATTTGTCATAGACCGATTGACTAGTCCAATTGGAAGCTTACTGGTTTGTTATAGTTTGTCATATTTCTCTTAGACCTTTTGTGTTAATACCTCAACATATTTACAACATTTAAATTATTATTTCAACTATGATTGCCTTGATTTAATGTGATTCATCATGTTTGCTTTTGAGACTTTAATTTGGTTAAGTGTGGTGCCATCTTTAAACACCAAATTGGTGGCTTTAATTCCTTGTGATGTGTTTGGTGTTAGGAGTTGGAAATATCCAATTGGTAACTTTAATGCCTTTTGATGTATTTGGTATTATCACTTGAAAACACCTAATTTGGTTAAACAAAAAAGATTTGATTATGTTTGGTGTTGTCACTTAGAAACACCCAATTTGGCTATATGTGGATTTTATTGTGATATATGATATCTATTGAAAATATAAATTAATCCTTTAAGATTTCATTCAAGACTTTTTCTTTATCTCTAGAGGTACATGCTAGGAGTTAGTGTGTTGGTCGCCCATTGGTTATATTTTTTCACTCAGTACCAATTTCCATCTCTACCAGGTTGCTGTTGGTACAAGGTATGTGCATATCTTTAATGTATAGGATTATACTGTGGTAGGCTAGTATACATATGTGTCCAATTCATATGGGTGACATATCTTTAGCATAAGCCCCTTGGAACTTGTTATTGTCCAATTTGGGGGGGTGTGGTATCCCCCTTGGTATACTTCTAGCATGTTTGTTAGGTGTGGTATCCCAATTTGTGTTAGGTGCAGTTCATGTGTGGTGGGTGTGGTATCCCCAAAAAACCCCTTTGATGTATCTTCTCTTTATATGATGGTTGTGGTATCCTATTGTGATTGTTTTTATTTCCATGATCTTTATTCCTGGTTTAGAGCTAGGCATAGTGGAACAAACTATCTCTTTTACCAGAATTTGTGTGGACACTAAATGAGGAATTCTGATATGGTTTATATTGTGTGGGCTACATGTATTTACCATAATTTTGTACTTCCATGATTTCCTTACAAGCATGCCTTGTTGTATTTGAGCTATACCAATATGATATTACCATACTATTATATGACTTCAATGTACTACATTTACCTTACCATATTTTGGTAGTATTTATTACCACTACTTCTCTGTAATGATAGGGCACTTGTATGGTCACTGTGATGAGTTAACTTCTTGTTCGGGGAGGAGAGGATGATTTCTAGGTTTACAACTCTTAGTTTATATTATGCTAAGTATGATAATGTGGGCTAATAGCTGGCCGTTTCTTGAGGTTGGTGGTTTATATATAAACTTAAGAGTTATACAAACATGTTATAAGTATTTTTCCCACTACATTATGATATTTTGTATTTCTAGTTATTTAAACTCTTAGCTCAATTCCTGTGTTTGTTTTTATATACTATGATACTCATTCTATCTATATTGTTTTCTAGCCTTTATTATCTTATATTGTCATAAGAATATAAAGAGCATGCATATTTTGTTCCTTATTTTGTTTTGCCTTGCATTATGCATGGGTTAAATGATGACCAGTCTTTTTTCATGGTTGATGTAGTAGTAACATTCACTAGTTATGTTTTCCAAACGCTTTTACATTGTCGTTAAAATGAAGTTGTTTTTTGCAAAAGTGAATTTCTTTGGTTTCATCCAAACTTATAGAATCTGATTTAGTTTGTCAGTGAGTGTTGGTTTAGGTTGGGTGTTAGCCTTAATTTTATATAATAGGATTAACTTCTTGCCTTATATGTAATATGCTACCTTCATGTGTACTAATTGTGTAGTTAGTAGTTAATTCCTTTCCAATGCGGCTTAGTATTCTAGGGTTTTGGTGGTTGCGAATTGGCATCCTGAGCATTTCATGGAGATGGTTTGAGCCTTCATGGAGAGGTAGATTCAGCATGAGGAGGTGTAAAGTAGCACCCGCCACCTACATTTCCTATGTTGCCACTAGAGGATTGGCTTCATTTGGTTGATCTTCATTGCTCCCTCAGTCATTGAGGGTTAAGAGCACCTGGATGTGTTGGAATGGTGGTTGAGGAGTTTTGAGAATATCTTTGCGGCCAATGGTTGCGTAGAGAGTAGGAAAATGGACATTAAAGCATTCCATTTGTAGTGTTAACAAGTAGTAGAGAGGACATTAGTTTAGGGGAGCTACTACAAACTAGTGGGAGACCTTCATTTGGATGCTTATAGATCAGTTGTACCCTACTCGCCTAAGGATGGTGATGTATGATAATTTCATGACATTGTGTTAGAGGAATTCATTTGTGAAGTGGTACTAGAGCCATTAATTGGACCCGCTCCACTTTACACTAGAGGTTAACATAGATGAGAGGATGAAGTTGCACATATTCTAGATAGAGTTGAGTATGAGGCCCCAATAGATGCTAGTGGGGACTCCTGCATAAGACTTACAGTCTTTGTATGATTATGCCTTGAAGGCATCTATGATTACTCAAGCTTGTAGTGCCTAGTCAGGGGTTGATCAGAGGTTTGAGGGTGGTTAGCACTACAATGGAAAGAAGAGGTTTTGGACCTCACGTAGTCATCAGTCGGGTGTACCTCATTTTGGTGGGGCAAATGGGTTATCCAAGTGTGAGGAGGTTCATTTGTTAGCGGTGTGGTAAGAACCACCTAAAGAAGGATTTCCCTGGGTAACTAGTTTAGTGCCATGGTTGTGGTTGGTTGGGGCAAGGGTAAGAACGTTCACAACATATGGAGGTGTAGATGTTACTAGTTTAGAGAGATTAGTCAACAAATAGTGTAGAAGTCCTATGCTTTTCAGTGTGGGGAAGGCTTAGGAAGTGTTGCAAGACTATATCCACATGGTCACCTAAATGCGATGAGCTAGTTAGAGTCTTATAGGTAGGTTCATGTTGTTATAGGTATGCTCATGATTTCTTCCCTTCTTGCTTACATTTTGTCTTACTTGGGTTCTTCATATTCCTTTGATGTTGTCGTAGGTATGCTCATGATTTCTTCCCTTCTTGTTTACATTTTGTTTGACTCGAGTGCTTCACATTTCTTCATGCCTACTACTTTCATAGATAGGATAGCTATGGTTCCTTTAATAGGATAGAGTCTTCTATTTTGTTCCCATTTTGGGATAGACGTCCATGTTCTAGGATTTATAAAGATGTGGCCTTAGTTATTAGCGGGATTGAGCTTCTAATAGAATTCATAGAGCTTAAGCTTCGGGACTTTAATGTTATCTTTGGGATGGATACGCTCATAAGATATCGAGTATTAATCAACTATACACAAGAGTGCATGGCTCTTAAAGGACCATAGGGTTGTAGGGTGTCTTATAGGAGCCCTAAGTGAAGATAGTGTCCATGGTTGTACTTAGTACACTAGTGTAGAAAGGGTATAAGCTCTTTTTATGTAGCGTTTAGGATCAAGATGCTAAGGAGCCATTAGTTGAGGAGATTGCAGTGGTAAAGGAGTTTTTAAATGTGTTTTCTGATGAGATCCCAGGTATGTCTCTAGTGCTTGAGATAGATTTCACAATGGACCTTCTATTAGGGATAGATCATGTGTCGAAGGTGCCCTATCACCTAGCATTGACCGAGATGGAGGATTTGTGTACTCAGTTAGAGGAGTTGCTAGAGAAGGGTTACATTCAACTGAGTATATCACCTTGGGAAGGAGTGGTCCTTTTCATGAGGAAGAACGATTGTGGGCTGAAGATTTACATCAATTACCATAGATTAAACTAGGTTATGGTGAAGACCCACTATCGGTTACCACAAATAGATGATGTCTTTGATCAGGTATATGGGGTTACTATTTTTTTGAAGATAAGTCTCACATTAGGGTATCAGCAGGTGAGGATTGTTGAGAAGGACAAACCGACGACAGCTTTCAAAATGAGGTATGGTGTGATGTCCTTTGGACTCACTAATGTGCCAATAGTTTTCATGGATATTATGAACCAAATCTTCTAGCAGCATCTTAATCATTTCATTATGGTTTTCATCGATTATATCATGATTTACTCTTAGACTCATGAGGAACACAAGTAACACCTTAAGTAGGCTTTAGAGTTTTTGAGGACTCATCACTTGTATGCTAAGCTCTCAAAGTGTGAGTTTTAGTTTGTTAATTTAGCCTTCCTTAGTCATGTCATCATGAGGGAAGGTGTGTTAGTGGATCCTTTGACGATTAGAGTAATGTCAGAGTGGACTGCACCAATGAATTTTTGGGAAGTTCATAGTTTTATAGGGCTGGAAGGCTACTACGAATGGTTTATTTTGGACTTCTTGAGGATAGGTCATCCTTTGACTACCTTGTTGAAGAAGATGACATGATTCCTTTGGAACGATACGTGCTTAGAGGTTTTGAGGAGCTCAATGGAAGGTTGACTTTAGCTTGGTGCTTTCCTTACCATTGGGTATGGAGTGGTTAGAGGTGTATAGCAATGCATCTAAGTTTAGTTTAGGATATGCATGTGAGTGTAGCATGGGATCGTAATGACCTATGCTTTTCACAAATTGAAGGAGTATGAGAAAAAATATCCTACACACAACTTAGATCTAGATATAGTGAATTTTACATTGAAGATATTGAGATATTACCCATATAGGGTGCAATATAAATTTTACATGAACCATAAGACCCTTAAGTATATCTTCATGCTACAAGAACTGAACATGATACACATAAGAGGGGTAGAGTTGGTTATGGACTATGATTTGAAGTTGAACTACCACAAGAGTAGGGCTAACATCATGATTGGATCTTGGGAGAAGGACTTTGCATGCCTTGGGTTCACTAGTAGTGTTAGATTGGATCTTTCAAGATCTTCTAAAGTTTAGCATTGAGATCATTGGACTCAGGGATCTTGAGGCTAGGGTGAGTGACCTCTCGATCACCCTAACCATCTTTGATGAGATTTGAGCTAGTAAACTAGGAGATGTCAAGTTTGAGTGGATCAAAAAGGCTATATTTGATGTTAGAGTAGGGGGATTTGAGACTTTTGAGGATGTTGGTAATAATTTCTGAAGACAAAGGTACGTTCTATAGAGTTGTGGGTGACATAATAGGAGGATTGTAAGGGAGGGTCATCATTCCCCCTTTTTCAACTATCTTGGAAAGGATAAACTGTACAAGGATTTGAGGCAAACCTATTTGTGGCCCAATATGAAGTGAGAGATTGTAAAAATTTTTAGCTAATGCTTAACATGTTAGAGGGTTAAGGTGGAACATAAGCATCTGGCAAGTTTAGTTTGGCCATTAGAGGTTGTTTTAGGACCAGAGATGGTAAAGGACACTCCTAAGAATATCAGGTTGAGTCTAAACTAGATGAGGGCAGCCCAAGATAGGTAAAAGAGCTATGCATATCTACGAAGAAGAGTAGATGGGTTTGAGGTAAGCAACTAAGTTCTTATGAGAGTTTCGCTAACTGAGTGATCCGTTTTGGTTATATAGATAAGAATATCTGAAATACCCCAAAATCCTAATTTTTGAAATTATGGCCAAATAAGGAATTATTAGGAAAATCAATTATATAAATTCATTTATTAAAACTTAGAGAATAAATTAAGGTAAATTAAGAGGGAAATAATAAAGAATTTAATTGGAAGAAAATTTGGGTATTTTTCTAATTAGCATGGAGGTTAAGGAAATTTATCTAAAATAGTCTAAACTAAGCAAAAAAAGAAGAATTTATTTAATATTTTATAAATATTAATATTCTAAATAGCCCAAAAATATTCTAAATAATTTATGCAAAATCCAAAACCCCAAATAAATTCTTTCTTTTCCTTTTTCCCTTTTTCTTTTCCTTCTTTTTCCTTTTTCTTCCTTCTCCGCTGAAATTAGGCCTCGCCTGGCCCAAACCTGCCTCTCCTTCCTTCTTCTCGCCCGCGGCCCAGCGAGCCCAGCTGCCCGTGGAACAAAACGCCGCGTTTTGAAGCTAAAGTCCCCGAAGCGCCGCGTCGCAATAAGAAAGAAATAATTGTTGCCAGACCGACGAGGACGCAGCGTTTTGCCCAAAACTTTCCCAAAACGCCGCGTTTCATTACCGAGGCAAATAACCGCCGCCGCCCGGCCGGTTCCCCCTTCCTTTTTCCTTTCCCCTGGGGACCGTCGGTCCACCCCCCCCCCCCATTTCTTTCCCCTTCTTCTTCCCCATGCAGACGGCAGCAGCGACGCACGCCTACACTGCCAGCGCTGCCCCGACTCCGGCGAGCCTACCTCTCTCTCTCTCCCCCGTCGTTTTCTTTCCCCATTTTGGCCTCAACCAGCATTGTCCTCCCTCCTGAGCAGCCTACAACCCTTCCTTTTTTTCCTCCTACAACCGCTTGCCGCCTGCACCCCCTTGTCTTCTTCCCTTGGCCTTGCCCGATCACCCTGCCTATAAATAACCCCCATTTATCACCTGGATTCGGGATTTAGAACCCCGAAACCCTAGATTGCTCCCTCTCGCCGCCGCCCCATCAGACGCACCGACCGCCGCCTTCCCCAACGCCGCCGGTCTAGTGCCACCTAGAACCCCACCTTGCACCACCCTCCACCTAACCAAGCCCTCCTCAGCCCTCGATTTGCCCTGCACGTGCCGCCCTGGCAGTGCGAAATAGCCACCCCGAGCAGCCCCCTTCCAGCCCGTCACCGCATCACGCCACCTCCTGCCGCCACCCTCGCCGCAACCATCCCTCCTACCACCTTCCAATACAACCAGCAGACTCTCCCCTACCTTCTCATACCCTCATCATCCCTTGCATTCTCCTCCACCTACCTCCACCATATTCCACCACCCTTCGCCACCTTCGGCCGCCGCGTCAGCTATCGCGCGCCGCTGCCCCTGCCACGCTACCACCCTCACTCCTCTCCTCTTCACCTCCTGCTTCTCCCCTCACCTCAAACTTCTCTTTTCCTCCTGCCATCTAGCCCCCACCTTCATCTTTTTCCTTCTCTTCCTCCTCCACCGCCGCCGTCGTCGCCGCCACGCGCCGCTGCCAGACCACCACCAACCTTAAGTGGTTTCCAACTTACCCAAACCGTAATATTTCCTTTCTATAACTGTTATTAATTTCTAACTACTATTAATGATATTATACTTAATATTATCATTATTATTATTACTTTCATTACTACTATTATTACTACTATTATTATCATATTAGTATTATTATTATTATTATTATTATCATTATTCTATTACTACTGCTAATGATATTATCATTATTATTATTACTAAAAACTTAGTGTTAATATAGTTACCTCATTTGTTATTATTATTATTATTATTATCATTACTATTATTACTATTAATCAACCTAACCTTATGAATTTCCTAACCAATAATACTATTATCATTAACAATGGTCTAAGACTTTAGGGTTAATGTGATTAAGACTTCCCTCATTTACTATTGTTGCCACTATTAACCTCACTATTATTTTTACTAATAATACTAACGCTAGCCATGGTTTATTATTGTCTTTATCTTTACTATCATTATTATTATTCCTATTATTGTGACAAAAAACATTGAAACCCTTATATTATTACTATTCAAAAATATACAACTTTCATCATTATCATCTTTCGGAATATTTTACTTGTTGGTATTGTAATTAGTATATTATTATCTTAACCCTAACACTATTATTAGACTTAGCCTTAAAAACACTAGGGTTTCTCTCACTATAAACATTAGTGTCACTATTATTAGTTTTATTATTATTATTATCACTATTTTTTCTATAGTTAGCATGAACATTATTATTATAAGAATAGGGCTAACGGGTCTAATAATATAAGTGTAACAATAAGTATTAAAAACAACATATTTTGACTAGTAATATTTAGTATACTAATTCTAAGGTGAAGACCTTAGTTTTTGTATAATACCCTTTTTAGTAATAAAAACCCTAACCTTAAACTAGAATAAGGGTTGATAGTATTTATAAGGGAAATTAATACTTAGCTTTTTCCCCTTTTCATAGGTGACCCCGATCCAAGCCCTAAGGAGCTAGAGGAGCGTGCTCCAAGCCCGGTTCCTACCTAGGTAAGGATGAAGCTATGGCCCTGTGCTATGTGTGATGTAATGTGTTGATGAATGATGAGTATGCTGTGTTAATGTGTATTATGCATGTGTTAAGAATAATCTTTTTTGTGTAGCGCAATGTGGATAACGAGGTATGATGTGTGTGCCTTATATTATACGAGTATGACATGTTCTATGTTGATATTTGATGTTGATGATGTGACATGATATGGCCCTCTAGGACATGCATGTTAGGGTTTTGGTAGCATGAAATGATAATAAAAGAACTACAGAAAAGTGACGTTTGGGAAGTTTGCATGGGGGGACTAGATCTTGCATGGGCGTGATCCTTACTAGGGAAAAGTTGATTTGGGTTGTAAGTAAGAGTTTTGGAGAGTCTTAGAGTGATGGGAAACTTATTATGGAAGATAGTACGGGAGTTGGTGCATAAGAGATCTAATTAGGGTTTTGCGAGTAAGTGGGTGTTGGGGAGTCTGCATGGAGTATCTAAATTCTTCATGGGGATGAATATTAATGGAGGAAAGTTGATGTAGGAAGTAAGTAAGATAATGTCAAAGTTACGGGTCCATTGGAGACTTGGGTGCAAAATTTCACGTGGGTCGATGTAAGGGTGTCTAAGGGACCCAATTAGAGTTTTTGGGAGGAAATGAGTAATCTGAAGGGTACAAGGGTAAAAATGATCAAGGAAGGATGGAGTATGGGGTTGAGAGTGAGAACTCACTTATATAAAGGATGAGTATGGGTTTTCTAAATGAGAGAAGAGATTTTGTGGTGAAAGAGGGAGGTTACTTGTTGAGGAAGTAAAGTGCTAGGGTTTGGCGCGACCAACTAGGGTCGGTGTGGTCAACTAGGGTTTCGTCGGTCATGCATGAACTTGGGAGATAAAGTAATACATTTGGGGAAATTCCTACTAAAAAAGAGGTGCGAGATAGAGAACAAAGTAATGTTTGGGTAAGTAAGAAAGAGTTGGGCCACATAGGTCCGATTAAGGTCTCCGAGGAGGAACCCTAGAGGGATGAGGGCATACGGAGTCGATGTCATATGTGTTGGGATGGCCTATATTCTTGGAGATTGTGTCTTACTATATGCCACTATGCTTGAGTCTACGGGGAATGGATGTCAGGTGTGAGAAGAGGTACGAGTCTCAAAACATGGGACGGTCCCTCTAGAGGGGAAAGAAGTAGAGTATCAACCGCATGCATGTCAAGGGGTGTTGTGTGATTCAATAAGATATGGATAAGACACTAACAACGTAAAGCGAAAGACTGTTGAGCCGAGCCCAGTCCGGTCCATCGGCTATAATAGTGGTCAGAGGCGTTCTGCCCTGTGCGTTTCGTTCCGGTCCACCGGCTATAATAGTGGTCAAAAGCGTTCTACTTTGTGCGTTTCGTTCCGGTCCACCGAATATAATAGTGGTCAGAGGCATTCTACCCTGTGCGTTTCGTTCCGATCCACCGGCTATAATAGTTGTCAGAGGCGTTCTGCCCTATGCGTTTCATTCCGGTCCACCGGCTATAAAAGTGATCAGAGGCGTTATGCTCTGTGTGTTTATTTTCGGTCCACCGGCTATAATAGTGGGGGCCTCGGCTCGATAGAACCAAAGTAAATAAGTTAAACCACGGGAAAAATACTAAGTACTTACAGTGAAACACCATGTGAGGCGGGGCCAGTCCGGTCCACCAGTAAGAATAGTGGTCAGAGGCATCCTGCCCTGTGTTTTTATTTCCGGTCCACCGGCTATAATAGTGGGGCTCCCGTGCTCACATGGATTATTGAAGAATGTGTGAAATGGACTTATTATCATTAATGAGAATGAAGAATAAGTCACAAGTGAAGTATTCAAACCTTATCGTGCGGATTATCGCATGTTGTCTATATGATTGTGCTATGTGTGCTATGTGGTATGATTGTATGCTTGAACTTAGCGCACCAGCGCCCTTACTCAGTATTGGACCCCGTACTGATACTACCTTGATTGAATGGGTCCTGTGATGATCCACCAATGGTGGGGAGCATACCTTCTATGTAGGTTTGATCGGTTACAAATTGTGGGGTGGAAGGCTTGGCTTGAGTGAGTAGGCGATCGGGATATTGGTCCCTTGGGATCTGTTTTATTTATCTATATTTTGTACTATGCTTCTTGTTTTGAAACCGTACTTTTAAGTTGTATTCCTAAACGATATTCTAACTGTTGTTGACTCGTGTTTTCATGAATAACCTATGTTAACTACGTACCTATGTTTTGATGATTCTTACTTAATGATTGTTTAGTTTAGCCTCAGCACTTAGTATCGGAATAGTAGGAGTGAACCGGTCTGGTACTAAGTGTGGAGGTAATACCCCCAAGTTTACAGTTTTAATTCTTTCGCTTCCGCTAAACCTCTGGATTTAAACGAAATTTTTCAGTAGTAAATTTCTCACTACACTCAACCCTACACCACCCATCATGTTAACGCTTACTTCTTTGTTACCCACACTCAATCTCCTATGTCTCATCCCCCTCTTCCTAATGAATGTTGAACCAGCCTGGCATCTATGCCTTTCACTTCTGATCCATTCTCGTTGCTTACTTGTTGTTCTTACTCCTTTCTCCCTTATCTTTGTGGAAAATTTCCCTAAGTGTTAAGTATCCTTTCATTTTTCCTCTTCTCCTCTCTAGTGAGAAAAGCCAAGTCTTTCTTGGGTTTTCTCCCTTCCTTGTAGGAACATTATGTTCCTTTTTCTTCTTTTAATCTTTATTTTGATTCCCTCCTCCTTTCCTTAAGTAAGGAAGATTTAAGGTTGAGAATGGTTGAAGATTTTATCTCTTTTATTACCATCCTATTTTTGAGAAAAAGGTGGTATTTTAAGTTTTTTCTTCTTGTTCTGATTTGTCTTTAATTTTTAGTGAAGTTTTAGAGGATGATTTTTATGGTTTTAACTCTGATTCTCTTAGGAATTGAATTTCTACTTGGTAAGACATTAAGTAAGCATTTCGTACTAGAAGAATTGCTTAAAGGTAATGCATTCTTCTCTTTGGCATAAATAGGGTTTTGTGTGATATTAGGGTTCCATGTGTTCGTGTATATATGAGTATAATCTAATTTGTATTCCATAATCTAAGCATGTGGCATGACTATTCCTTAAATAGTATGGCTAGATTTCTCTAATTTTATGCATAAAGTTGGTCGTTTGAGAGTTCTTCATTTAAGTATGCAAAATACAATGTATTCATGTTATTCTATGTGTGTTGCATGTATTTTTATGTTTTTTTCGATGTAGAAGCATCCTAGTATTAATATGGTAATGCATGGTAAATATTGGTGTGTATATTGCACTTTTATGTAGTGTTTTACCTAGGTAAGTTGTTCGATTCCTCAAACCTACCAGCTTGTTACGTGAGCAATGGAATGGTTTAGATTTTTGGATCAGTTGGTGATGAAATTCATTAGTTGGTTTGATAAAATAGTTGAATGGTTTTGATGAACATTTGATTGGTAGTCAAACCCATAGACTGATGTTCCTATAGGTCAAAATGGTTTGGTTTCTTCTTAGACCTATCGACCGGTTAGACAAACTAGTCAACTAGCTTCTATAACCCATCGATCAGTTTGTTAAACCCAATGACTGATTTCTCTATAAGCCAAAATGGGTTTTTCTCTCCTTATAACCATTGATTGGTTGGACCAAACATGTTATTTGGTGCTCATGAACAATTGATCGATGAGGCTAACGAATTGATTAGTTCTTTAGTGTCGTTATGGTTTAGGTCTAGTATGGCCAGACCAGTAAGCTGGCTCGAGGAACTGATTGATTGGTCCGGCTAGAAGTCAATTGGTTCTTTTATAATTTGTGATGTTTCTCATAAGCCTTTGTCTTGATACCTCTAGGTATTTACTATATTTAAATTTTAGCTTCAACTATGACTGCCTTTATTTAATAAGAATCATCATGATTGTAATTTAGGCTTGAATTTGGTTAAGTTTAGTGTCATCTCTAAACACCCAAGTTGTGGCTTTAATGCCTTGTGATGTGTTTGGTGTTAGCACTTGGAAACACCCAATTGGTGGATTTAATGTCTTGTGATGTGTTTAGAGTTATCATTTGGAAACATCCAATTTGGTTAAATAATGGAATTTAGTTTTGTTTTTTGTTGTCACTTTGAAACACCTAATTTAGTTATGTGTGAATTTTTTTTGTGATTTATGATGTCACTTGAAAATATAAATTAACGGCTTAAGATTTTTTTCTCCCTATGGTTAGTGGCAAGTAACTCTATGGTTATATTTTTCACTCAGTACCTATTTCCTTATCTACTAGATTGCGGTTGGTAGGTAGGTATGCATATATATTTAAGGTATAGGATTATATTGTGGTAGAATGACATGGCATCAATGTCCAGTTTAGGTGGGTGAGGTATCCTAGTACAAGCCCTTTAAGTCTTCATATTATCCATTGCTTAAGAGGTTGTTGTATTCAAACCTTTAGCCCATACGGTGGAGACATTTAATTTGTGGTGTGTGAGGTATCCCAGTATAAACCCCCTTGCTTGACTTTGACCACATGTGGTGGCTATGGTCTCTCAATATATGGTAGGTGCACTAGATGTTTTTTGGGTTTGGTATCCTCGAAGAAAGCCCCTTTGATGTATTTTGACCTTACATGATGGTTGTAGTATGCCATAGTGATTATTTGAGCTGCCATGATTTCTGTTCATGATAGAGAACTAGGTGTGGTTAAATGAACTATCTTATTATCTAGAATTTATGTAGTCACTAAAGGAGGTATTCTAATATGATTTTTAATGTATGGGTTGCACGCATTTACTGAATCTCTATACTTCCATGATTTCCATGCAAGCATGCCTTATTGTATTTGAGCTATACCAATATGATCTCACCTTGCTATTTTGTGACTTCAAGATGGTGAATAAGCCTTACCATATTTTGGTAGTAAGTTTTACCAGTACTTCACTATAATGATACTATGCTTGTATAGTCATTGTGATGATATGACATCTTGTCCAAGGAGTAGAGGATAATTTGCAGGGTTATAACTCTCAGTCAGCATATGCTTATGGTGACAACATGGGCCATTAGAGGGTTATTGCTTGGTGTTGGAGGGATATGTCTATGCCTAAGAGTTAGGGTAACTGATTTTAAGTATTTTTCCTATTACGTTGGGATGTTTTTGTATTTTCAATTATTTAAACTCTTAGCTCAATTCTTGTATTTTGTTTTTTAAACTATCATAGTCATTGTTATCTATCACTTTTCATTTTGTCTTGTCATAATAATGTTATGAGTATGCATCTTTTGTTCCTTATTCCATTTTGTCATGCATCGATTAGGTGTTGATCACACCTCTCTCATGGTTGATATAGTGGTAACATTCCCCAGTTTTGTTTTTAGAATTTTTAGGTTCAAAATTTGGGGGGTGTTACATCAAGTTGATAGTTACAATATGATATCCTAATAGCCTTTGGTCCTTAGAGTTACAACATATGGTTAATATCCTATTTATAGTTAGTACATCCCCAATATATCCATTTCGACAGTTATATCAAAGTCATGCAATTCGATATCCATGAGATATAATGGTTACTCTACCTCCCCAACCATTATGTTGACCCCTTTATAAAATCTAGAGCATGCCATCCTATCCCCTAAGGGAAACACGAAAGAAGTGGGAAAGCTAATACATGGAAACAAAGCATATCTAGATATGAATGTAGATGACGATAAAGAGTGTGATGCACTAGAGTCAAATAATACACATGCTACAAAGGTAGAGGTAGTAAGCATACTGGTCACTACACTGACTTGGTGCTCTACCTTTGAAAATCTAATCAAGTTCATACGTCCTCCTTGAGAAACTCCTATGGCACTTGCTGATCCCTACCCTTGCTGAAAGACTTCTATCCTATATACTGACTAGCTCAACTGGCAATAGTAGTTGGTGATGATGGAACCCTCAAGATCTATAATAGCTGCTACTAAAAGGTTCCAATGCTGTGAGCTTATGTCTGACCTCTTTGAATGCTATGCCCTCTGATACAACACTCATAATATTGGAGTCCCTCCATGACACAGCTATTCCAAGTTACCTTGTTGCCTCTAGAATATACTCCAAAGTGATCTTCTTCAAAGCTTTTACAGTGGTAATGCCTCTCCTCAACATCTCCCCCAAACTGATCTCTAACTTAGGGCACTGGCCCCATACTCCTACCATACTTAGGTAGGATGCATCTTCTAGAATAGACATTCTTCCCATCAGCGGTATGTTAACGACCCTCAAGTTTTCATTCTCCTCCTTTTTGGGCACTCTTAGCTTGGATGATTCGAGAAGATTCTAAAGTGTGCTTGTACATTCCCACCACATCTACAAAAGTAACTCCCACTATCAATTCATGGTATCTTATTCGTAGGACAATCTTAAAATGGTGGACTTACATCATCTCATTAGCCTCCACATCTGAAGTAATCAAAACCAAGCCCATGAACCTTTCGTCCTACACCTCTATTGCCATACCTCTCTACCCATGGGCTGTGAACTCATCGTACTTCTTCATACATAAATGAGTGGGGTATAAACAGGCATGAAGGTCCCCAAGGAATAATCCCTAATCCATAGGCTCTTTGTATCTATAATAGATGCTCTTCCTCTAGGTATTTGCTCTTCCTCTAAAATAACACACTACCACATTAGCCTTCTTATCTGTATGATATACACATCTGGTGAAGGTCTTATCCATTTCTTTGACCCATCTTTCTATAATTTTAGGGTCCTCCTCATCCTTAAAGACTAGTGGTTAATGATGGCCAATCCTTTGGAGCAAATATTCTAAAATTGGTGTGGGCGCTGCCATTAGTAGTTGTTGTGGTGCTCGAATCTATCAGCTTGGTATTCCCTAATGGTTTTCATGAATTCTTTGATATGTTAGTAAATGAAATTAGTGACAATTAATTCCAAAAGGCTAAGGACAATTAAAACCAATTCATCACTTAGCACTAAGACTAATATCACAATCACTAGGAAAGAAATCTACGACACATTCCCCTAGATTACTCACGGACATGCTAGTTTTGAAAAATATTTACTTTCAACTAAATAATTGAAGGGTTTGGGAAATTAATATAAGATAAAAATCAAGAGGAAATAAAACTTTAAAACAAAGCTCTAATACCTGCCTATAAAAAACCCATTTTCATTACTAAAATATTTCATTTTGAAGACCTTACAGAAGTAGAAAGTACTAAAACACTTAGGAAAAACAAGGTGTTACCACAATACCTAACATATAATAAGGGCTAACTACTAGTCCCATAATAGACATTAGGGTTAGAAATCAAAACAAAAATAAATAAATAACAGTGTGTGTAAAAACTAGTTAGATGATGTCAATAGGAAAATCTTCGATGTAAAAGACCTTAGGGGTCCAAAATATCCAAGTATACAAGAAAGAAAATTAAAACCATAATATAGGGTGGTAATTATAGTAAAACAAAATACTATGAAACCTTTATTCTATTCCATCAAGGACCTCATAGAGGCTCTTGATGTCTATGCTCTCAACCCATGTCCAACATGTGATTAGTCAACTACTAACCCTTATTGAAAACCTACACATGACCCTTTGCTCATGGGAATGAGTAGGTTATTAACCAATTAGGTACATGAGTATGGTGCATATTGAGTAATCCAAGTTACCTCCTCAAGATACTTATGAATATAAGACATATTAATAGTTTCATGCATACTACATATAATAGAACACCCATTCTTATAATCGTTACATTCGTCATAAAAGGTTTGTACTATATATGACTAATCATGCTTTCCACACTAGTAGTGCATCATGGATTCTAGTATACATGTTATAAGTAAAATGATTCAATTAATAGTAATATTACATACATCCAAACATGTAAGTTCTCTATACAATGTTATTCACATTTTGATTCTTTTATTTTACTCTATGTTCCTCTTTAGCCAAAGTCATATTTTAACTACTCGTTTAAATTTATTATCCAAATATTCATTCCAACTTTTCATCATTGCCATCAAGTGATAAACTATGCACCACCCTATTGTCTCACATACCATAGAATTATATCCAAACCAAGGGACATAAAGCCCACACTAAAGCCAAATGACCACAAATGGACTTAATTCTAAGCCAAAGCCAAAAACATAAATTAATATAAGTCCAAGACGAAGCTAGAAACCACCTTGGTAACCAGAGCGTTTAGTATCAATACCCCCTAGTACATCATCAATGTTTAAACTAGGTAAGGCACTAGGATCTACTAGGATCCCACCTAAAGGAAAATTCCAATGGTAGTAATAATGCCCGATGACAAACTAAGGCCATTGTAGCTAATCAATAATCTAGTAACCCAGACCATTACACAACATGATTATGCTTCACATTATATTACTAATGTATTATTATCATGTATTTGTGATCATACAATGCCCATATAATATATAAATGAGATGTCCATATGCTCATTCCATATTAACATTTACTATTAAAACATTGTGTGAACTTTTATTAATGCTCATTTAATAATAACCGATTCCGAGGGTTAATCCACTCAAGACTAATTTTTAGATTTCATTTCCCTTTATGAGACATCCAATATTTACTCAAGTTTTATCCATCATGACTTTCATAATGATCATTGATTAAATTATGAGTCATGATTCAATTTATTCATACATAAGTTGTTAATCCAAGTCAAAAAAATGTGTTTTATGCATTAAATAGTCAGATAACATTGCTCAGATCCATCTCAAAGTATATCCATGTCGAGAAACTAAGATCACACAAATTGGCTGAACTAGTCAATTAATTCAGCCTAACTAGTTGATTGGTTTTATCAACTAGTTGATTGGCTTGGCTTAACCAAACCCAGGGTTCCCTCATACCAGTCGATAAGTTTTGAAAACAATTCAATTAATTTTTCTCAAAAAAGTCTATGGTTTTAAGTAAAAAAAAAAAAGACCAAGGTCACTACAGACCTATTAGTTGATGGGATGGGTCGACCAAATAACTGTTCTAAGTACCAGTCAATTAGTTTAACCTAACTAGTTGATTGATTTTCCCTCAAACAACACAAAATAGTCATTTCCATGCAAATCATGCTTATAAATTCCTACCATACCAAGTTGAAACATGGACTAATATCACATTAATACATTTCTAGCTTACAATAGAAGCATATTCCATAATAAATGATCACAACCTAATTTTCCTTAAAAGTAATGCATTTATATCAATTTTTATAGCTTAATCATCTAATACTAAACCTGAAAACCATATAATCATACCAATATATAAAATTAAAATTTTTTATAACATAAAAGCATAACGAATTCATAATTCAAAAGTAAGAATAACTTACTTGATGCTAGTAGAAGTTTCCTCAAATAAGGAAAATCAACATGTGGAATTCCTCAACTTTCAAAACCAAGTTAAAAGAAATAGAGGGATTTTCTATTGAAACCAAGTGTCTCAACTTTCTTATAATTCTAACCCTCCCTTACTTAAATATTAAAAAAATGAGCTAGAGAAAGGATCTGAAGAGTGAAACAAAACCAAATTACACGTTGAATTTAAGGGATCGATCACACTGTTAGAGGGGGTTAGGCTAACTCGGTGGCTGTATGATAGGTGAATAGAAGGTGTGAATAGGGATATATATAGCCCACCAAACAATACAATCCATGAGTGTGGTCCATTACAAATCAAAAAACCTAACTCCTACCATTTAAATTTGAGTTGAACATTAGATTTTGACTAAGGTTTCTAATATCTTTTATTGAGATAAAATGGTTATTCTAGATATGTGTAGGTCAGTTTAGCCTAAAAATACCCAACATAAGAGGGATAATAGAAAAGCAGTATGAGAGTAATCTCCTAGTAAGGCAGAATTAGGTATAGAATTGAACCAATAATTCTAGAAGTGTGTAGAAGAGGGAGATGGAAGGTGACAAAGGTGAGGTAATCTTCCACCTTAATTATCCAAATTAACTAATATTACTAGTTCAATATAATTTCTATAAAAGGCAGCATTGGACATGCTAATAATGTTTAAGAAAAATTTAGAATGGGATTTTCTAAGTTCTATTGTGGTATTAGGAATTTTCCTAAAAAAATTGAGTTTAACTTGATAAAACAATCAATCGATTTTATCTACAAGTCAAAAACTCTAAAGACTGGTCGATTAATTCCCCAATCAATAAATCATTTGGTCAAGAAAACCTATTTGGTTAGAACAATGAACCAGTTGATCAGTTCATGAAACACATTGATTAATCCTACTAAAACCTAGGTTATAAAACTTTTATGGCTTATTCAAATCCTACTTCTCTTAAAACTTAGTTATTTTGCCAAATCAAATTCATACATCAACATATGTCATAATTACTCATTCACAAAAAGATGGGGCATTGAAACACTCTACTTACCTTTCTCACCTCATTAAGTCTGTCTCTTACACTTGGTTTCCCACACTCAACCATACTTATCTTATCTCTCTATCTATTATATATATCAACCAACTCTCCCTCATACACCCTTAATTTCTAAATCATGTTTATTTCTTATCTATTATTCTTACTCTCTTGTTTTATTCCCTTTGTTAACAACTAAGTGATGATTATTACTTATTCTTCTCCTCTTTCCCCTCTACTAAAATAAAAAATAAATAAATATTTGCCCTTGTTTTCTCCTTTTCATTGGTCAAATTCTTATTCCCTCTTTCTTTCTTTTTTATCTTGGCTTTAAGTGTCCCTTGTTTCTCTTAAAAAAAGGAAGGATTAAGGCTGGAGAAGTGTTGAAGATTCCAGCTTCTTTTCCTCGAAAGTCAATTTTTGAGAAATTTTTAAGTTATGTTTTTGTTCTACTTCTAATACTCTAGTATTTTAATGGAATTTCCATGGTTTTGACTTTTAAATCTCTTAGGAATCAAGGTTCTACTAGATAAATAACAAGTAGGATTTTTATACTAGAATAATTTCTTCAAGGTAATGTATTCTTAGGTGTTTATTAGTCATTGTGATTTCATGTTATTGTGGTGTTTTGTGTTGAACATAAGATAATTGTAATCTATAATCTTAGCATATGGTAGAAATTTTGCATGAAATTAAGCATTGTTTTTTTCTCTAATTTTATTCATGATTTGACATTTTGATATAAGTTTGCTTAAATTCCTACATTACAATATATCGAGGTGATTCAATGTATGTAGTATGTTTGTTTGTATATTTTTATGGCATAGTAACATACTAGGATTAATATGGTAAAGTTTGGTAAATTTAGTGTGTGTATCACAAGTTTGGGTGATGTTTTACCCATATTAGTCGATCACTTTATTAAACACATAGATTGGTTGTGCGAATAATTGCATTGTATGGATAATCAATCATTTTGCCAAAACCATCAATGGATGACACTGTGACCAAAGTGGTATGCTCTCTACTTAAATTCATTAATCGACTAGCCCAAATCAATCGACATGTTCCTATGACTATTTGATCGGTGAGACGAATATGTTGGCTGGTCCCCTAGTGTTATTATTGGTTCAAGTCTAGTATGATCAGGCCAATTAAATAGTCCTTGGGACTTATTAACTAGTCTATCTATATGTCACCTAGTTCATTTTGTAATATTTTTATTCTTTTAGGCCTTTCATATTCATAACCTCATGTAATTAAAATATTTAAATTATGATTTCAACCTTGATTGCTCTAGATTTAATAAGAATCATAAATGTGATATTCATCAATTAAACTAGTTAAGTTTTGTTTCATCTCTAAACACCCAATTTGTGGCTTTTATGCCGCATAATGTGTTTGGTATTATCACTTGAAAATACCTAATTTGGGTAATAATAGAATTTAATTGTTTTTGGTGTTATCATTTAGAGACACCTAATTAGTTATTTGTGAAATAAATCTGTCACTTGTGATATCACTTATAATTATTAATAATGGAATAAGATTTTGTTTGAGCCTTTTTCTCTGTCTCTTAGGGTAATTGAATGAGATTTTGTAGGAAGGTCATTTTATAGTTTATATTTTCACTTAATACCTTTTCCCTTCCCTATTGGGTTATGGTTAGTAACAAGTATGTGTATATTATGGAGGTATAGGATTATACTATGGTAGGATGACATAGCATCAGTGTTCAATTTTAGCACATGAGGTATCCTAGTACAAGCCCTATGGCAATTCATTTTATCCATTCCTTAGGTGGTGTGGTACCCTAATATTTTAGCCTTTGTTGCTAAGGAGTTAAAGTTGTGTAGGGTGAGGAATCCTAGTACAAGCCTTGTTGATGTACTCTAACTATGTGTAGTAAGTGTGGTATGCTCAAAGAAAAGCCTTTTCAATGTATCTCGGCTCTATATAGTAGGTGTGTTTTCAATTGGGTTTATTACTACTATGAATTTTGTTCATAGTGTAGAATAGGGTGTGGTCAAACAAAATATCATAATCACTTGAATTTATGTGATCAGTAAAGGAAGAAATACTATATAGTTTACATTGTGTGGATTTTGATGCATTTACCGTATTATTATTCCATGATTTCCATATAAGCATGCATGATTGTACTACTACCATAAGCATGGTTGTTAATTTATATTGGTGTGCTTATCACCATGCTACTAAATGAGTTCAAGGTGTTGCATGGGCTTTACCATATTTTATGTAGTTTATCTTACTAGTATTTCAACATACTGATATTATAATTGTGTGTTCACTATGATGATCCATTTTTTGGTCTGGGTAGCAAAAAGCGATTTGCAAGCTTATGATCCTTGATCAGAGTATGATGAGGGTGATTATGTGGTTTTGTAGCTAGCCAATGCTTGGTGTTAGAGATTTATATTTGTGTTTAAGAGTTAGGCTAATCATCTAAACATCTTTTACCTAAAATGTTAGGAAAATTTTATTCTTTAGTTTAATTTAAACTCTTTTTCTTTTATTTCCTATCTTAGGATTTTGTAAACTCTCATACTTTTCCTATCTATTTTTTGTTCTCTTATTAGTTATCGTTAGTGCTATTGTATTATTATTATGAGCATGTATCTTTTTGCTTGTTGTTCTATTTAGTGTTGCATTAACATTGGGTTAGGTAATGATCACACCTCTCTCATAGTTGATGTGGAGGTAACATTCCCTAATTTTACATTTCAAATACATTTGTAATGTCTTCAAACAAATGGTTCATAAATTGGGGGTGTTACAAGTTGATATCAATGCCTATGCTTTTGAATGCTAAGGTTTTTTTTTTGGAAGAATTAATTTCTTTGGTTTTATCCAATGTTGTAGAATCCTCTTTAGTCTATGAGTAAGCATTGGTTGGGTTGGGAGTTGGCCTAAAATTTATAAAATAGGACTAATTTTTTGGCTGTATATGTAATTTTCTACCTTAATGTGTACTAACCGCATAGTTATTATTCAACCTATTCTAATGCGATTTATTATTCAAGGGCTTTGGTAGCTATGAACCGGAATCTAAAACAATTCAGAGAGATGGTTGCAGCTTTCATGGAGCAACATATTCAACATGAAGAAGCTCATAGTGACTACTACCTCCTCCTTCTCTAATGCTATCACCAGGGATTGGATTTGAAGGGTTGATCTTCATATTCCATTAGTCTTTGAGATTCAGGAGGACCCAAATCTATTAGACCCTTGGTTAAGGGACTTTAAAAAGATCTTGTAGCTTGTGGTAGGAAAAAGAGTTGGCAAGTGTAAATTAGAGTATTCCACATGTGGGGTCGGATTGACAAATGGTGGAAGGGTCAAAAGCTTAGAGGAGCCAATACAAATTAGTAGTAGGATTTTGTTGAGATGTTGATGGCTATGTTATATCCTACTCACCTAAGGATGGCTCAGTATGATGAGTTCATAGCATTTTGTGAAGGCTTGTCCACAGCAGAAGAGTACTACAGATGCTATTTGGACCTTATCTACGTTGTTTCAAAGGCTATCATTGATGAGAGGATGAAGATTCACTAATTTTAGTTGGGGCTAAATTTGAGATTGTAGGATTTTGGTGGGGACATATGCATAGGACATATAAGCCTTCTACGATTATGCCTTAGAGGCATCAATGATCACACAAGCCTATAATGCCTAGTCAGGTGCCAAGTAGAATTTTAAGGGTGGTTAGGACCACGAGGGAGAGAAGAGGTTACAAGCCTTAGGTAGCCATCAGTTGAGGATAATATCTTGTTATGAGGAAATTTGAGTCATCTGGTGATGAGGTGCTTCAAATGTCTATGATGTGATAAGAACCACCTAAGGAAGGAGTGTGTTGGGAAGTTGGTTCAATGTCATAGATGTGGCTAGATAGGGCATTATTAGTTTGATTGTCATACCATTAGGGGTAGTGTCTTGTAAGGGCATACATATTCATAGGGTAGAGTGGTTTTGAATTTTCCAGTTCAGAGAGCTAAGCCAATAGATGGAGGAGCTAAAAAGACTAAGCTATAGTGGATGACTCAAAGGCCCTATGCATTTTATTAAGGGCAAAGGTTTAGGTAGTGCTAGAGGACTATCTCCAAGCATTCATTTGAAAGTGATGAGCTATTTAGAGACTAACAGACAGGTAGTAGGGCTATAAATGAGCTGAGCCAGTTTAGTATTATATTTAGCTTGGCTCGTTAAAAGCTTATTTTGACTTGTTCATTTAGTTAAATGAGCTAAGCCCGAGCCTTACTTTTGGGCTAGTTTATTAGACAAGCCAAGCTCGAGCTCAAAAAAGCCCAGCTCGGTTCATTTTTTAGCTTTGTCTTGTGAGCTTGGCTTATATTGGCTCTTTAATAGCTCGGCTTGACTCGTTTATTTAGTTAAACGAGCCAAACCTGAGCCCTATCTTAGATTCATTTAGTTAAACGAGTCAAGCCCAAGCCTAGGGGTATTCGGCTCGGATCGGCTCATTTACAACCCTAGCAGGCAATTATCCTCATGAGTGTGCTCATAGTTTCTTCCCTTCCTACTTATGTGTTAATTAATTTGGGTGCTTCACACTACTTTTTGTCTACTAATGTTGTAGCTAGGACAACTATGAATCCTCATAATAGGATAAAGACTTCTATTTTGCTCTCGTCTAGGGATAGATTTCCACATACTTGGCTATAATAGGATGTGGCCTTTGTTATTAACACAATAGAGCTTCTAATAAACTTTATAGAGCTTCAAATTTGAGACTTCAACGTAATCCTTGGAATGGATATGCTCTCAAGATATCAAGGTGTGGGATTCTTGAGGGACCAAAGGGTGCTCGGGTCTTTTACCAAAGATGAAGGCATATGCCCTTAGTAAGGATGGTTTCTGTGATTGTGCTTAGCATGATAGTACTTTAAGGGTACACACTTTACTCATGCATTATTTAGTATATGGGAATTGAGAAGCCATTGAATGAGGGTATCTCGAATGTACAAGAGTTTCCAGACATATTTCCTGATGAGATCCCCAATATGCTGATAGTGTGTGAGATAAACTTCATGATAAACCTTTCACTAAGGACAGAGCCTGTGTCCAAGGCACCTTATTACTTGGAGTTGACTGAGATGGAATAGTTGTGCACTTAGTTAGAGGAGCTACTAGAAAAGGGGTACATTCAACCAAGTGTATTACCTTGGGGAGCACTGGTCAACTTTTTTAGCAAGAAGGATGGTAGGTTGAGATTGTAAATTAATTATTGAGGACTAAATTAGGTTATGGTGAAGCACTTCTTTCCTTCACCTTGGATAGAAAACCTTTTTTATTTGTTTCATGGCTCTATAGTGTTTTTGAAGATAGAACTCAAATTAAGGTATCATCAACTGAGGATTTCTGTGAAGGACATACCGAAGATAACCGTTGGGATGAGATATGACTATTATGAGTTCACCATAATGTTCTTGAGACTCATGAATGTGCAAGTGGTGTTCATAGCTCTCATGAATTTCATCTTCTAATGACATCTCGATTAGTTCATTGTGGTGCTAATTGATGATATCTTGATTTACACTAGGCCTCCTTATGAACATGAACATCAACTTTGGAAGGCTTTGGCATATTTAAGAACCCAAAATTTATATGTCAAGCTCTCAAAGTATGATGTTTGGTTAGATGAGGTAGGTTTCATTGGTTGTCATTTTGAAGGAGGGCGTGTTAGTGGATTCTTCAAATATGTGAGCTCTATTAGAGTGCTTAGGACCAACGAACGATGGGGAGATACTTTGTTTCCTAGGATTGGTAGGTTGCTATAGATGTTTCATCAAGGAAATTTCCATAATTTCTAGTTCCTTGGCTACCTTATTGAAGAAGACATCTCACTTTCATTAGGATGAGAAGTGCAATAAGGATTTTGAGGAGCTTAAGAGGAGGTTTACTTTAGCTTTAGTTCTTACTTTGTTGTAGAGTTGAGAGGCATTTGAGTTGTATAGTGATGCATCTAAGTTTGGTATTGTGTATATGTTGATGCAGCATGAGAGGGTAGTGGCATATGCTTCTACCCAATTAAAGAAGTATGAGCAGAACTATCCCACTCACAACCTGAGCTAGTTGATGTGGTATTCACTTCATTCAGCTTGAGCTGAGCATGAGACAGAGAATATGGCCAGGGTTGGCTAAAGTGTAAAATTTAGAGTTGACCTATGACAAGGGTAAGACTAATGTTCTAGTGGATGCTTTTTGTAGGTGGACTTCACACTCCTTGGGATTGTTGGTTCTTACAGGCCAGATTTGGAAAGATCTTCAAGTATTGGGCAAATAGATCACCCGGGTTAGGGGATCTTGAGATAAGGATGAGTGCTCTCTCGATCACACCAATCATCTCTTGAGAGATTTGAGCTAGTCAGCTAGGAGATGTTGAGTTTGAGTAGATAAAGCAAGCTATATTAAAAGGAAGGGTCGTAGGGTTTTGAGGTTTTTGAGGATGGTAGTAGTTGTTATTGAGGAATATAGTGCGTTCAGCAAAGCTATGAGGAGCTTAAGAGGAGGATCATCATACACCATATTTCATCTATCCTAGAGGGGATATATTATACAGAACTTGAATAAAATTTGTTTGTGTCCCTATATGAAGCTAGAGGTTGCGGACTTTGTAGCCAAGTGCTTGATATGTAAGAAGGTCAAAGTTGAACAAAAGAATCCAATGGGGTTGGTTGAGTCATTGTGTTTTGGGTGTGGAATCCCTGGAGAAAACCCCTTTTGGTGTATTCTGACCCCATGTAGTGGGCCTGGTACGACATTTTGTCTATTATTGCCATAAATTTTGTTCATAGCAGAAAATAGAGTGTGGTTAAATGAACTATTTTAGTAATTAAAAATTTTGTAATCACTAAAGGAAGATATGTAATATGGTTTACATTGTGAGGATTGTGATGCATTTTCTATATTGTTATTCTTCCATGTTTTCCATAGAATCACACCTAATTGTATTACTATTATGAGACAATTTTATTTTATATTTATATACTTATCACGATACTACTATGTGTTTTTAATGTGCTTCATAAGCTTTACCATGTTTTAGATAGTTTTACTTACCACTACTTCATCATATTGATACTCCACTTGTATGGTTACTGTGATGATTTGACTTCAGATTTAAGGAGTAGAGGAAAATTTGGAGTTGTATTTTTCTCTATTAGAATATGTTGAGGATGATAACACTACTAAAATATCACACATAATATTTTGTAAATAAAAAATTTGTTCTAAAGCATGCATGCCCAATTTATTAAAAAACAAACAAAACTAAAATAGTAAGAATTATATATTTGGATTCTTTAACAATATTTTAACTTTCTTATTTGGAATCACCAAAGTAAAAGAAAGTCAAAATATAAGAAAATTACTGAGTAATATAAAAAGTAACCATTTTATTAATTACAAGTACAAAAATGACATTTATTATGGAGTTTGATAATTAGAGTAATAATTAATTAATATATGATAATAACTATATTAAATAAAAATTAGATTCATTAAAATAAAAAAATTGGCACTTGATTATGATAATATCTTTATTATATAATTTGATATTTTATCTTTCAATCTTTAGAAAATACTGGTATCTTGATATCATATAAAATCCATGACAACGATTTAATTGGATCATCATGATTTTGTAACATAAAATGAAAATGCATTTCTTGTATTTAAAAACAGTTTTATCTATTTGTCTATATTTTTGGCATCTGATTATTAATCTTACCACAAATAAACATTTTTATAATTGTTATAATGATTACTGTAATTCAATATATGGACAGTTTTTTTGTTGATTTGATTTGACAATTCCTAAAAGCAAATAAGTAGAGTATATATAGTCTATATTATATAAAGATAATAATATCATAAAGAGATTATAAATTATAAAACTTAACTTATTTGTTATAACAAATTAACAACTAAAGTCAATAAGGATTCTTAACCTATTTCACAATGTTTAAGCCCAACCCGAAGATTGTGGACCTAACGGAACCTGACACGAAAAAAAAACAAGGAATTGACAAATCATATATTAATATATCTCATCTGGTTTTAAAGTTGACATTTATAGCAAACCTAATTTTTTCTAATATATAATGGCTCGAGTCGAAACTAACCTTTGTTATTATAATTTTATCCTATGCAAATGAATTTGAGAAATTTCATTTTTAAGTATAAATCTCCCCTCTTGCTATTACATAGCTATATAAATGATAATCAAGTCGGGTCGGATCAGGTTGTTTTTATAGTAGGTTATTTGCGGGTCATTTTTTTCGTATTAATTGTGGATCAGGTTAGATCATTTCGGGTATTCTTATTATTCAGGTTGGGTCAGCTCGGCTTTCAGTTTAGGCTGTTGCAGATTCAGGTTATATAGGATTAATTTACTAGGCTAGGTGGGATTTGGGTTGAGAAAGTTTATACTCGAGTCAAATCGGGTTCCGATTATTTTGGATTAGCATGTTAAGTCAAGTTAGGTAGAGTCTAGAGATGTAAATATGACAGATTTTATCCAAATTAAATATAGATAATGGAAAAAGAAAATATCTGTTTGGTTTGAGGACGGATAAGGGTATGGGATATCCATACACATACTCGTATCTTTATCTATACCCATTTATTAGATATATAATTATCTTTTTATCCTTAATCTTAAAATAAATATGGTGTAAATTAATATTAAAATTATTATTTGTCTTACCTCTAAATGAGTTTATCCGTTGGATAATGGATTTATCTGTTCAATAATATATGTTAACAGATAAAGTGATGATCTATCGGGTAATATATATCCAACAAATACGAATGCATATCCAACAACTATGTTAAGTCGGACTGAGTTGATGGCGGGTTATGGATTCGAGTCGGGTTGAATTTGGGTCAGTTCAGGTCATTTATTTTCAGATTAGCGTCCAATTGAGTTAATTCTGAAACGAATTTGAGATAGATCGGATTGATAAATTTATCAGATTATATTGGATCGCATTTTGTGTAGGTCTCTTCACCCTTCGTCTACCATAATACTAAACCAACTCCACCGAACCACCACCACAGCACCAAGCAATGCACAACGACAATGACTACAAACAGTCATTTCTACGCAGGTCGATGCAACAATAAAAAAATGTAGTATATCATAACCATCTCACTAGCGGAGCAACAAGGATACCACTATCGAACGACGACTTCTAACCATAGCAACACATAACCATCAAATTGCCTTAGTTTCGTATCAGATTTGGTTGATGAATTATTTATATTATATCGGATTGGCAAGTTTTGTCAACTTTTATTAGCTCATAGTGATTGTGGCTGCTTTTCTAATATCTAAATTCTTAATCTCAGCCACCGGTGATTATAGCCACCTTCATAAAGTATGTTCGAGTGAGTTGTAATTGTAAGTGTTGGTTGTAGTAATTGGATTTATTAATTGATTTAGAAAATAAAGCCACTAATTTGTCATTAGATTATCAAAAACTGTGATTGAGAGTTGTAACACAGTTATTAGAGACCAAAAATATTCTCCCAACATTCTCACAATGTTGATTTCTACCCTTAAGTATAATTAGTGTAATTGTTATTTTATTTTATTAGTGTTATTATTATTATTATTATTATTATCATCATCATCATCATCATCATCATCATCATCATCATCATCATCACTACTATTTTTATTATTACTAGTATTATTGTTATTATTATTAATCATATTAATATTATTAACATCATCAATATTATCATTATTACAATTATTATTATTATTATTATTATTATTATTATTATTATTATTATTATTATTATCATTATTGCTACTATTATTATCATCATTAATATTGTTACTAATATTATTATTACTAGTGTTATTATTAATAATAATAAATTTATTATCTTTATTATGACTAATATTGTTAACAACATATTATCATTGACCAATATAACTACCTAAACCTATTTTGACTAATAATAGCATGATTAACCATTTTAAGAATAATACCCCTATTTTTACTAACAAAACTACTATTATTATTAATATCCCTAATACTAGGTTATGACAAAGGTAAGTAGGAAGTAATGATAAAGTTGGTTAGAGGGAAGTTAACCCTAGTATTTCCCTTTTATAGATGAACTAAGTCTAAATCCTAAGGATGTGTAGGAACATGCTCTAATTCTGGAGTCATTTTAGTTAAGGAAATGGTTAAGGTCTCATGTGTGTGTAATATGTGTTATATGGTTTGATTGGATGTGTGTGCCTTATATATTATGGATTATGCTCTTGTAGCGTAGATTGCTAAGCATGGAGATAAGTTCCATTTATATGATATCTATATATAAATAAATGTAGAAGTTTCAGTAATATAATCTCTACTCATTAACACAATTATTAAGATGAACATTGGACCAATATAGTATAGATATTATACATATTAGTACACCTTTTGATATGCTTTTGTTATGTTAAATAATAATAAATATAATAAGCGTAATATTAAGTATTTTAATTGTAAAATATAATAATTATAAGTATAATTTTATTTTTTCCAGTGAAGTATACGTGAATACATACAAGAATTTTGGGGACCCATATTCATTAGCGCCTTCCCTTTTTGTTCATGGGTCATTTACTCTTCTTTAGTTCAATCATTATACTAATTTGTATGCACTAATCCAAAGATTCTAAACAATTAACCACTTGGTCCCAACTGCAAGCGAAAGCAAACCAGCGACAAGAAAGACAGCAATCTGGCAACCATAATCAATTAAAGGGAAAATTAAGTACTTACCTACTGTACTTTCTTTCATTAACTTTTCATAAACGACTCCCCGGTTTTAAAAATAAAGCTCAAAACTCTGTTTTGACTCCTTAATTTCATAGGCCCAAACTGTTCATTTAATCAATCTTTCTCACACTGTTGCTACCGAACGTTTTTGTTTATTTCTATCTTTCGTTCTCTCTGTTTTCTGTTTCTCGATTGCTACTTATTTTGCTCTGGGTGGTGAGAGAAAATGTCGGTGAAAGGTAGAGTTGGATTAGGAGGTGCAGGAAGCGAGCCAGCTTGTAGAAACGTGCTATCTCGTAAATTAGCAGTTTTTCTGTGCATTGGTAGCTTCTGTGCCGGAATGTTCTTCACCAACAGGTATTTCCTTTTGTTGGGTTCCATTTTCTTGTCAATTTGTGGCATTGTTTATTTGATTGGGTCACCGAGCTAAGCAGTTGGACCTTGATGATTTGAGGGTTTCTTTCTTCTTCTGCATTTTAACGTAAATTGAATTGGATTTTTGCTGCGTATGAGCTTGAAAAGTAGTTGAGCATTTTGTTCGTAAATGGGTTGCTGAGTGTCGGTGCAATGTGGGCTGCTGGGATTTTGATTTTTGTCTAGGTTGTGAAGATTTTTTTGGAAAAGATATGATTTGGCATGTCCAGCTAGGAATTCCACAGCTCCGCTGTGATATACTAAAAAATGTATACTATTTGATTCTTGAATACGTTATGCAGAGCCTGCCAATAGTCTTGCTGCTGCTCAATGTTAATTCCATTATTTCGGCTTGCATTAACTCTAAGTATGGAGACTTACATTTTATATGGAATGGATAAAAATTGGAAATGAAATTCTATTTCCCACCTTTTTACGATTCTCTTGTTTGCTTTATCAACTCAAATACGATTTTCATTGAGTTCTACATCTTTTCCATTCAGTTCCAAGTAATAGAAATGAGATTCTAAATTTATGGAATCAGAAATGGATTTCCAATTCCATTTCCATTTCCTACTTATTTAGAATAAGCTTTGTGAAACATGTTCCAGTTAGGTAAATCGGACCTTCTTGTACCGTCATCTTATCTCATCCCAAAAACTGTGGTCTAGCAACGCTGTTTTATAATATCAGTGTCGGTCCGAGTTTGTGAGACTGTGATCGAACAGATTAGAACACCTCTAAGCACTCGCCATTTTCTTAGTATTATGACGAATCTCAACTATAGCTAAGAGCTTTCTTGATGAAAGAAGTACAACTTTCTAGCAGAACCATAGCTAAGGTTACCACCATGCTGTAACCAAGTTCTTGTATCATTTCAATATTGCGTATGTATTATTTGTTCTGTATATATTTGCTTATTTCTAGAAGCATCTCATGCGTTTCATCGCTTATGGTCTGGTCTCAGGATGTGGATGCTTCCTGAAGATAACGACACTGATGCCACCAATTTAAAGAAAGAAGGAAGGGTATCCAATTATGAACCAAACTTAGTGAGTGGAATGACACGCGGTTATGTTGCTCTTCTCTGTGGATGAGTCTTTTGTATAATATGACTCATGTGTTTGTTTTTAATATTCATTTTCTTGTCTCCAGCAGAAGATTGTTAGGCATGGAATGAGCAATGTTTTTGAGGAAGTCTCGAAGACCGATCCTGCCCTGCAGTAAGATCAATTGATGCTCGACTAGCTAGCTTTGCAGTTATTATTTATTTTACAGAGAATTGCACTTATACTCTTATGCATGTATGTGACACAGATCACTGGAGAGAACCATTTCAACATTGCAGAAGGAATTAGCTGCTGCAAGAGCAGCTCAGGATGAAATATTGAATGGAGCTCCTGCATCAGGAAGGACAAAAATAGTCAATTCTGCAATAAAGAGAAAATACCTGATGGTTGTTGGCATCAATACTGCTTTTAATAGCCGGAAACGAAGAGACTCAGTTCGTGCAACTTGGATGCCACAAGGTTAAACCATTGAGAAACTGATTGAGCTTTTCAATTTAATTTTGTTTCTTTAAAGTGATGGTGTGATCTAGTCATGTAAAATGTAAAATGTATTTGTTCATGCTGGAAAATTACACAACAGGTGAAAAGAGGAAGAAGTTGGAGGAAGAGAAAGGCATTGTAATACGTTTTGTTATTGGCCACAGGTATGCTGTAAGCTGGTTGGATGAATGCAAATTAAGAGCATGAAAATTTCTATTATCCAGAACATTATGTACATTCCATGCACCTTTATTTCCATGGGTTAGTGGTGGCGTCTCTCATTGCCTTACATGTTGCGCGATCATAGGTGTTCCTCACAATCTATATCTCTAATTTCACTCAATAATTAGGCTGCTCACCTTGCCTTCCAAATTCTAATCCATTTGGTTTCCTGTTTTAAGTGATTGTATGATAACTTTGCATGTAGCTCAACTTCTGGGGGCATTCTTGATAAAGCTATTGAAGCAGAAGAGCAAAAGCATGGAGATTTCTTGAGACTGGTAGGCCTTTAATTATTTTTGTCCTTATGATTTTTGCTTTCGATCATAAGCTTTAGTTATATCTGATCTGTACCGCATTTGCAGGAGCATGTTGAGGGATACATGGCGCTCTCAGCAAAGACTAAAGCATACTTTGCCACAGCTGTGGCCTTGTGGGATGCAGATTTTTATGTGAAGGTGGATGATGATGTTCATGTAAATATAGGTAAGCCTTCTTCTGAGACTAGCTGTTTGTTGCGTCTGAATTTTTGATATAAGGAAAGTTGAAAAAGAAGCATCAAGCAGCAAATTTTGTTTGATGTGTTTTAGCAGAAGGATTACAATTTACAGGCGTTCTTCTGGGCAGAAGAATTCTTTACTCTTTATAAAGGTCAAAGAACTCCTCTTATATTGCCATGGATCGTGTATCTTGGAATGATCATACTTAGTATTAATATATTATCCATTAGGAAAAACTTTTTTTTTTTTTGCATGTGTGTGTGTGCTTATTTGTAAGATTTGGTACTTTATTGCCAACTGAAAGTCACCAGGGACTGATGAATTTGATTGACTTGTGCTTATCAGATTCCTTGTTTTCTTCTGCAGCAACACTTGGAAAAACCTTAGCTAAACATCGGCATAAGTCTAGACTCTATGTTGGCTGCATGAAGTCTGGTCCCATCCTTTCTCGAAAGTAGGTTAATCCATCCAACATATCCCATCAATTATCAAGAATATAATTGCTGAATTATTCCCATTAAAGTGTTCTAATTTATGGAACAGGGGCATAAGATACCATGAACCTGAGCATTGGAAATTTGGCGGGGAAGGAAACAAATACTTTCGACATGCTACCGGACAATTGTATGCTATTTCAAGAGATTTAGCAACCTATATAGCCATAAATCAGTAAGTCCTTGTCAGGAATTTCTATGATATTTGATAATTGAATTTTAGTCTTGGACCTATCCTGCATCTTGTTGAAACAGTTGTGCAAAAATATAAACCAATCAAGGAACTAAGAACTACTGCAAAGTTATTATTATTATTATCCTCCTCCTCTCAAGCAATACAAAATTCAAGAATACTCAACCCTTGTTTTTACTTACCAAGATTAATTAAGAACAACTTCTGATAATCTACTCAATTGAAAAACCCCTGCTCTCAGTTAAGATTTCCCCTAGAGTATACCTCTTAATCTAGAATACAAGAGTTATCTCTCTAAATTCTTGCTTGTCACCATATGGTCTATTGCTATACAAGAGACTTAAAGGGCTAGACTTAAAAATTAAGCCATGGAGAAAATGGACTAAAAGAATGTGCCACCATGCAGACTAGGCCTGAGAACACCAGTGTGTAGGTCAAAATGGGTTCCCCATGTTTCTCAACACGAGATGCCTTTGTTGAGCCTCAACATCTCCATTTCGCTCTGTCTTTGCTTCTTTTTTGACACGACGTGTTTGCCAACTGCCCAACAACACCAGGCCATGGGCAACTTTGAAGACCTTCATTCACTTTGTTTACTAATCTAGGCCCTCCTTACCCTTATGCACAGGGGCTTGAATCCCAACAATCTTTTGTCAATTATATACTATAACTTTTGTGTTTGAAAGCTGTAGTGGCACTCCAAGCTCATAATGCAAGCAAAACGTATTGATGTTTTTATTAATATAAATACTTTTTCTGTACTCGGTTATTATGGTAGTTTCTGGGTTGATTTCAGGCATGTGCTGCACAAGTATGCTAATGAAGATGTCTCACTGGGATCGTGGCTTATTGGACTAGATGTTGTGCATATTGATGACAAAAAATTATGTTGTGGTACCCCACCGGGTATGACTCAATTTTCTATTTTTATTAAGAATTTACTGCTCCTGCCCTGCCCAAAGGAAACTTGTTTTTCCTTTTTCAGTGGTCATTTTTTGTTTAGGTAGGTAAACCAGTTGTTCTTCAGATCCATTTTGGGATGTTCTTGATGGAGTATAATACACAATTGTTACACCTTGTAACAGAATGAGTCAAACACATCTAAGTATCACAGGTTAATTAGAGCCCAGTCATATCGATGTTCTTTCTGCATCGTTGCAACCTACATCTGAAAACCTGAGTTTACTCAAACAACGTACACTTTCTATCTCAGAGATGACTGAAAGGAGCTGTTTTAGAGTGTTGTTTATAATTTCTAATAATTCAACGCAATCACCTAATATCCTGATATATAAATTTGTTTTATTTGTTTCGTAATCTGCATGGCTAGTGATGCTGGTAGTGTCCCTGCAGATTGTGAGTTGAAAGCACAGGCAGGTAACAACTGTGTTGCATCATTTGATTGGAGCTGCAGTGGAATTTGTCAGTCAGCAGAAAGGATGTCCGAAGTTCACCAGAAGTGTGGGGAGGGTGAGAATGCGCTGTTGAAAGCTACATTCTGATCAAGAAGCCATGGACTATTCAAACCCTTGAGAAAGCAGGTTCTTGATTGATTGGTAATTGTACTTCTTTTGTGAATGTACATGAGCATGTAGAGGTTATAAGGAACAACTGGAGTACACATACAGTGGGATAAAAGACCATAAGCTTGCTGACGACAGCCACTTCTCCATTTTTAGCTGAAGAGACTGATCCGAGAAGCAAATGATGGATATGCATGCGAAAAAGCCATTTGTGCCCCTCCCTCCTTCCTATCCCAGGTTGGATGAAGAACAATTTTTGTACGTCCATATCTTCGTATTCCCTTAGTACTGATATTATGCAGCATTTTCTTTCATAAAACATATGCTGTGTATCCGAGAAGCCTTTTTCCTTTTCTGGGTTTGTAGACAATATGGTAGAAGCGGTTCTTTTCAAATTTCCAGCATTAAGTAGATTTCTCAGATATCAGATAAATAAAGTCATGCATACCAAAATATGCCCGCAATCTGCATATACCCACCGACTGTTTGCTTTTTATAGGATTTCCTGCTAGAAATCTGTGAAGCTTTGGATGTTGCTTTGTATGTCTCAAATTATATGCCACAATTTCAAATTTATTGGTCAAATACGTAAGAGGTATATGAAAGGCAAACTATTAAAAAAGGGCATAGGCATCTGCCAGTGTTTTCATTTGCTTGCTAGAAACATACCAAATAGCAACAATTTAAGTGCAATACCCTATATTTAAAACCTATTTTATTAATTTTTCTTTTATGGGAAATGAATTTGAATGAATTTAGAGAAGGTTTTTCAAATTGGGAGATCAATTGACTAACTTGACAAATCAATTGATTGGTTGAACTACTTGTGTTTTTTAGTTTGAGAAGTTAATTGATTAACATGCTAAAATCAATTGATTAGTTGTATTCGAATGGCTCCCTTGAGTTATTTGGTTTTAAAAATTGATCCCATGATTGTTCAACTTTACAAGATGATAATTATGGGTTAAGAACAGTTTTGGGAAGTAGGGGTAAAATTTTGATTTGAAAGATGTTAATTCGGTTAGTTCTCTTGAAGATCACATTTGGCGGCAAAAGCCCTACTCATCCTTGTCATCTCTTTTCTCTTCCTCCTCTAGTCACTTTTGGAAGGTATTTCCTTCGTGTTGGGAGTTTTGGAGTTGAGTGGCATAGGGTCATATTGGAACGGCCTCAGGCCGGGCCATGTAGGCGTAGGAGGGTGTACTAGACATTATTCATTTTGGCATTTCTAGCTTGAGCTTATGAGTGATTATATAAGGAGAGATTGTTCAAGTATATGAATATGTTTCAATGTGCTAGGCTTGACCTTGTTATGTCATGATGATAGATGTAGTTGTAGGAGTATGGCAAAGGTTGCTTGGTTTTATTGGAGGATAGATTTAAATTATGGTGTACCTTAATTCATTTGTCTAACCATGATTTAAATGTGTTTGATGGTGTTTGATCTTATTTGGAAATGTATATTGGGTTTGATTTGCAAAAAAAAAAAGGAGAAAGGAGAAAAATATTTTTTCTAGCACACCAATTGACTAATTTTATAAACCGATCAATTGATCCCTTATATTCAATTTGATTTTTTGGTTAGGGTAACCAATTGATTGGTTGAAAATTCTTCTAATAATCTTAAATCTTAGTAATCAAGCTTTGAAATATTTTCTAAACCATTTTTAATGGTTTGTGACTATTAATCTAAGCTTTTCTCTACCTCAAACTGATTTGGGGAACTAAATTTATCTAGAAGTGGTTGATGAGGTCACTCATCTATCTCCTTCTTTCTCTCTATTGTGCAGGTCCTGTACGGATGATTTTTGTTCCTTAAAATCTCTATAGCATTTGATTCTTTATTTTTGAGGCCTTCTTATGTCTTTTCCCTTCTTGTTCTTTGAATATCTATGGTGCATTACCATGGAACTACTCAACTATCACTACTTCAGTGATAGGGACAAAGTTTAGCTCAAAACTTCTACAAGTAACCACATCAACATGAATTATAGTAGATGAGTTAGGGCTTGGATTATATAACCCATTACTCTCCATTTTCCAATCAGATTTTGGCTCCCTTACTAAACCCTAACCCTCTTTTCCCTCACTTTCTCTCAACCAACAAATCATCCCTTTTGTTTCTTTCCTTTCCACATGTTTTCTTATCACTTTTTGCTCTCTACTTATGATCTTCTTCACCTATTCTTGATGTAGGAGCATCTGACACATACCATAATAGCCTAGCTAATAATTTTCCTAAGAATGAGGGCATTAATAAAACCCTCATCACTTAGGTAAATTAATTAGCTAATCTTAGCCATGCAAATCCTCGCTAGCCATGTAAGTCAGCCATTTAATTTTTTTCAACTTCTAAAACGGATCGAAGTGGCTTGGGACAAGCCTTGATGGGGAGCCACAAAACTTTGGGAGTTGAAATGCATCTTTTCAAAAATTTATTGTAACACCCCCAAATTCACTACTGAAAAATTTCGTTAATTAAAAGAAAATTAGCGGAAGCAAAATAATAAATCGTGAACTTTGGGGATATTACCGCCACACTTAATACCAGACCGGTTCACTTCTACAGTTCCAGTACCAAGTGCTAAGGCTAAAAGAGTAAAATACAATTTTACGAGAAACTTAAACATTTAAAAATCAGAGAAGCGCAGTAAACACTTTACAAGAAAAAAATTCAACAATGGTGGTTACAAAATAACAAATACATTGAATTTAAAAGAGACAAATTAAAACCCTAAAATTTTCGGACAGTACCTTACGCTCTTTCCCGAGAGCCCACTTGAATAGCACCTGAATGCACCTAAATACAACCTGCAAGGGGTACTACCCATTGAATAGGCAGGGGCCCCACGAAGGAAACCCTTCAGTACTACGGTACTGAGTAACCCTTTAAAAACGCACTTAAAAACAAGCACGCAAATGTAACACATGAAATACTACTACATTCATATATAACCATAGGTATAAACATGATATTCGGATCCATTTATTCGCTCATCCAATAATTCAATTAGATATTAATAGTGTATACGTAACATTCATTTTCATATATCTGCTTACTCAACAAGTCAACCAAATATCAATAGGCCATAATAAGTAATCGATACTTTTTCAGGCCTTGAGGCCATTAGTCCATCATTAATCATGCATCTCAATGATTAGTATTTTTCCATAATTTATTCACATCCAAATCAAATTTATTGAGCTCGGGACCCCCACTATTCTGGCCGATGGATCGGAATACATACATAAATATATATATCATCCAGGGTAAAAACATCCTAGGCCCCCATTATATCTAGTGGATCGATACTCATGAACATCATCCAGGGAAAAACATCATGGGCCACTATTATTTCCAGTGGGTTGGTACTCATCAAATAATTCAACTGGTCCCGACTCATTAATCTTTCACTTTAACAAATAGTATTTTCCCTTTTTATTCAGCACAAAAATTCTATTTATTTGCCTCGATAGGGAGATCAAGAACCCAAGATACAAAGGTACACCGGTCGCACTGGTGCATAAAAGCTACTCAATACCCTTCAACTAGTAACCCAAGGACGCAAAGGTACCCTAGTCGTACTGGTGCATAAAGTCAACTCAATACCTAATGAGTTTATATTTTGACACATTTTATACCCTTATAATCTTAGTTTTTGGTAGTTTATTTAACTAATATAAGGGAATAATTATTATTTTATGCTTAAGTGGTAAAAATTGCATAAATATTATTATTTGAGCTAAAATGATATAAATTAAGTAAATTTAGAATAAAATATTATTTATTAATATTTATTTAATTTTATTTTGCAGGTTTTGTTTTTTTTTTTAATAAAAGAAGAAAAAAAAAAGAATTTGGACCTTTGGACCAACGGCCAAAGGCCGAAAGCCCAAAGGCCTGGAAACAAAACAAGACAAACGAAGCTCAAGAGAAATAGGGACGCAGAGGCGGCTTCAGGGCTGATGTGGAGGCACGGAAGAAAAGATGCAGCGGCGAGAGACAAAAATGAAACCAAACGAGCCGCCAGGCACGAATAGTTAGCC
The DNA here is from genome assembly GCA_030549775.1 of Tamarix chinensis. Classification (NCBI taxonomy): domain Eukaryota; kingdom Viridiplantae; phylum Streptophyta; class Magnoliopsida; order Caryophyllales; family Tamaricaceae; genus Tamarix; species Tamarix chinensis. The sequence goes on along the minus strand of CM060177.1, from coordinate 53,470,796 downwards.
GCACGAAACGAGAAAAACAAATAGGAACAGGGCTGACGTGGCACAGAGCGCGAGAGGCACCGCACAGACTTTATAAAAGCACTGCATTAATTAAAGTGTGCAAGAGAGGGCTCCTCTGGAGGAGAGCCTTCACAGGCTCTAACGCGAGGCATAGGGAGCCATCAGGGGGCGACAGAGCCGCAGAGAAAAAGAAGAGAGCCTTCATAGGCTCGGAGCAACAAATAGAGAGGCTCGGCGGCACAGAGCATAAGGGAGACGTCGAGGGTGTGCGGTAGGGCCTGACGCACGAACTTCGAGGAAGCCGCACAGGTCGAGGTCGAAGCCTCCTCCGCCATCAACGAGAATAAAGAAAAAAAGAAAAGAATTATTGCACTGAAATCAAGACACCGAAAGAAGAGAAATAAGAGGGAAGAATTTATACCGATAGAATTTATTTCAGATAAAATTAATTTTTATCTGAATAAATTCTTGATCTTTTATCCAAAATTAATTTCGGTTATTTCTTTCTCTTATTTTAATTTATATTTTGGATATATATATTTCTATGTAATTAATTCTATAATTATGGCTAGCTAATTATTTATTGTTAGGGAATAAATTGAAACCCTAGATTAGGGTTTGAATTATAGTTTTATTTTCTTTGTTTCGTGAGATTATTTCTTAACTCTATGTTAATTGCTATCATTTATATGTATGATTCTGTCAAGTATAGTTTATTTGGTGCATGCCTTGTTCTGGTTTTCTCATAAGTGACAGTATGTAGGATTATTTGTCTGCTAGGTGGCCATCTAAATATACTAGAATTTATATGTATAAATTGCAGCTAGGTTAGATAACAATTCACCTAATAGTTTTGTAATTCTAACCGAAGTGGTAAAACGTTTCGATACGTGTGGGTTAAAGAAAGGAAATACAGCTAGACATACTTTTTGTACTAATTTGGGTACTTAGATTGACAGCCTTCCACTTACACTTAATGCATTAAATCTAGTTAAATATAGGAGCCGCTTGTTGCTGCTATACTGCCAGTATTTAATAGGGTTAATATTGGCGCTTTGTCGTATTAATTAATTAAGGGAAGTAATATAAGGTGTATGGACCTGCTTTTGGTGTACAACTTGGCCGATCTCATTCTCACGATTAAATATTGACTTAGAAATAAATATTATATTACGACCTAATCTAGTGGTGGATTTTGATTTCCCTAACATCTTTATCATATCTACGGGTTTCCCATTATTTCCATTATTATTATTATTATTAGTTTATTTTATTTTATTCCTTTTATTATTTTATTTTTATTATTATTTTTATAACCCGCATTAGTATTTTCCTTATTTATTTATTCTGTGTTATTTAGGATTTTTATTTTTAGTTTTAGTTTTATTTTCAAGCTAGTTAAATGGAGGTGAGCCCTCTCAATCCCCGGCCTAGAACGATACCCTTATTTACCAGTGCTACAATCGACAATAAGAGGGTTTAAATTGTGTGCCGGCTACGACCACACCAATTTTTGCCGCCGTTGCCGGGGATTGGTAACTTCACCTTTATTTTGCTAGTATTTTTAGTGTGTTTTTATTTTTAGTATTTTTGTGTTTTTTCTTTTAGTTTTGTTTTAGGTTTATTTAGGATTTTTGGTGTGTTTTGTTTTGTTATTAACCTTTTTCCTTTGAAGTGTTAGTGTTTTCAGGTGGCTATGAGAGGATCATTTGGTTATGGACAACTTTGCATGAATCCTAATGCAAGAGTAAATGAGGTAAGTTTTAGTAGTCTAAATAATAAACTTAACAAACTCACTGCTCTTGTTTTGCAGGTAGCTAAAGCTACTGGAGTTATTAATACAAGTGGAGTGTGTCATACGCAAGAAAATCCATATGTCTACCATTCACAAGCTATTAGAGGAGGAGGATGGACACAATCCGGTGCTCAATCTTTCAATGGTTTTCAAGGAGATGATCCCTATACAAGCACATATTATTATGGAATTAGGCATCAAACCAACTTTGGATCAAATATGAATGATCATTATCAAGTTCCATATCAAGACCCTTACACATGCGAATATGAAGCTTCAAAATATTATCAATATCCTCAACAAGAATCTTCTCCAGTTTCAGAACCCTCAAGTTCAGAAAAAATGGATAAGCTTATTGAAGCATTGACAAATGGGCAAAATCAACTAATGCAAATGAATGATCATTATTCAGTGCCATATAAGACCCTTACACATGTGATTATGAAGCGTCAAAACATTATCAATATCCTCAACAAGAATCTTCTCCAGTTTCAGAACCCTCAAGTTCAGAAAAAATGGATAAGCTTATTGAAGCATTGAAAAATGGGCAAAATCAACTAATGTAAAGTCAGATTATGCAAAATGAAAGGATGTCAGTGCTAGAGGAGAAAATGGGTTATATGGTAAACATGATGAATCAATCACAAGCACAAAAAAAACTCTCTAGTACTTCAGTTCCAAATTCAACTGAGAGTTATGAGGATGATGATGCCAGATCTGAATGTAAGGACAAGCTAGTTAAATAGAGGTGAGCCCTCTTAATCCCCGGCCTAGAACGATACCCTTATTTACTAGTGCCTTTGGGCCTTCAGCTTTGGCCATTGGTCCAAAGGTCCAATTTTTTTTAATTTTCTTTTATTTAAAAACAATACCTGCAAAATAAAATTCAATAAATATTAATAAATAATATTTTATTCTAAATTTACTTAATTTATATCATTTTAGCTCAAATAATAAAATTTATGCAATTTTTACCACTTAAGCATAAAATAATAATTATTCCCCTGTATTAGTTAAATAAACTACCAAAAACTAAGATTATAAGGGTATAAAATGTGTCAAAATATGAACTCATCACACCTCCACACTTAGCTTCTTGCTTGTCCTCAAGCAAGTTATTACTCTAACTAAATAGAATTAAATTAACTAGCCACTTTCGTAGGTCTCACGATTACACTTAGCATGTGTAACAAGCCCTTTAAACCCCTAGGTCACCCATCGAGGACGAGTAAGGTCTCGTGAGGGTTTCGCATATGATATACCCACAAAATCACACACAAATAAAATAAAATAAAACTATACCTAACACCCTTAACCATTTTTGTCTCAGAATCTTTTACTTTCATACATCAAGATTAGCAATCAATCAAGATTCGTCATTGGGAGATTTAAATGATCAATTTTAACATATGATTCATACATAAACATGACAGGTATGAATAGATCAACATTATGGATGAAAATCTACCACGCCTTAGTCACATCAAGGTCCATCCTCACTATGGATACCCTCTATTTTTTTCTCTCTTAGATTCATGGCTACAAATGTATAGAAACACTCATGTATGTGAGATAAGATGATGAAGATAACAAACGACTCACATATAAAACAAAGAAGGCTCATATTCTTGTGGATAAGACCTCATGAAAGATACCAAATACTTGCCAAATGGTCCGAACCATATGCTTGGTGCAAAAAGCCAACTCAGTACCCTACCGACAAGGACACCTAATCCTTAAGTATGCATACCCCCTAACTAGGTCCGTAGAGCTAGATAGAGTAGCAACCCCTAAAGAACTACCATTCCCGATCTCGAGGTCTTTCACTTTAAGTATTAGTGTCTTAATTAATAGTGATCACAAAAGCACAACAATAAGATAATTATCCACTTTTAATCGTTCAGATATCATCAGAAATTTCTTATTCAAATGGTTGTCCAAGGTAACACAGAAGACTCATTAAGGCCGTCCTAATCTCAACTAATTTCAAATTAGAAGTCAATCTCGTGATACTTACTAATCATAAAATATTCCTATCTCACTAATCAGCATTATTCGAGTCATATCACAAATTCCACAATCACAATGACATATTAGATACAAACTACTCATTTACCCTTTTCTTATAAAACTATTAAGTTATCCCTTCCTTACTTGACAAATTACCATATTACCCTCTTCGTTACAAAATTACCAAGTTACCCTTTACTCGATTTAGGTTACTAAATTATTTCTCATACTTAGTAGGTCACTAATACCCCTTCATAATCATTACACATAATATACTTTCCATTTAGTCGGTTAGGTTACCGCTTCGCCCTTTTTTCTTTATTATAATTAATAAATTATTCCCAAGTTGGTCAAATTACCAAATTACCCTTCCTCCTTATCCTAATTACCAAATTAATCCTTTATTTAGTTAATTACCAACTTACCGTCCTCTATTATCAATTACCAACTACCCTTCTTCATTGTCAAAATTATCAAATTACCCTTTGGTTGGTTAAATTACCAAAACACCCTTTTATATGATCATAATTACCACACTACCCTTCTCCATTATCAATTTTACCAAAATACCCCTAGTCAGTTAAATTACTAAATTACCCCTCACATTTATCATATTCACCATTTTACCATTCTCCATTATTAAATTATCAAATTACCCTTTAGTTAGTTAAATTATTATGTTACCCTCCTCAATTATTATAATTACAAATTTACTCCTTTCCAATTTCCACTTTTACCCCTTTGATTTACAAAATTACCGTTTTACCCCTTTACCTTCAAATTTACCATTTTACCCCCTTAACTCCCAAAAATTACCACATCGCCCTTTTACTTATAAAATTTCCATTTATCCTTAATCATGAAATTACTATCTACCTCTTATTATAATTATACCCATTAATCACAAAATTACTATTTTATCCTTTAATTATAAAATTATAATTTTATCCTTTTATGACAAAATTACTAAATTGCCCTTTTATTACAAAATTACCAGATTGCCCTTTTATTACAAATTACCAAATTGCCCTTTTATTATAGATTACCAAAGTGCCCCTTTTATTACAAAATTACCAAATTGCCCCCGTTATTACAAAATTACTATTTTACCATCCTTACTTCCAAAATGACCAATTTATCCCTTACTTCTAAAATTACTATTTTATCCTTTTATTAACAAATCTACTATTTTTCCCTTGCCTCCAAAATTACCATAATACCCCTTTTTACTAAAATTTACCATTATACTCCTTAGCACACCACTTATATTAAATTATTATTATTACTACATAAATATTAATATTAATGCATCATCTACAGCTTTTATGGTTAATACAATACTCATTAACACCCATATATATATATATATATATATATATATATATATATATATTAGGCCATATTCTTGTACAATGTACATTAATAAAATCCCCTAAGGCTCACAAAATATTAAACATGTATTAAACATTACAATAGCATAAAACAGTATGGATAATACTTAACATTTTCCTTAACAACCAAATTATTACCTTAAATATTATTTCCATACATATCATATAACCTATTATGCTTCCTTTTATCAACCAACACAATAACCACATATAATATACTAAACAACATATATCAAACATAATACACATTAAAAATGCCTAATGTGCTAACATGCGTTAATCTATGCATTTAAGTGGGATTTAACGATTACCTCAATTTCCGTAAAAACGAACCTTACCGATATTCCAGTTTAAGGTTCAAGCTTGATTTATCAAAACCAATACCTAGAAATAATTCAAGACTTATTACATTATAAATTATGAAATCAAAATACAAAACTTTATAACCCTTAATTAATCAAATAATTAAATTAAAATATAATTATACCTTAAAATTATTAAAAAAATAGATTAAGAAATGTAGAAACTCATGCTGCTAATGCAGCATGAGCTGCATGCAAAGAAATGAAAAGGAGGTGGTTCAAAGGTGGTGGAAATAGGGAAAATTGGGTATTTTTCGGGTTGGTGGTTTGGGGCTAAGAAAAGGGCATGGTAGGGAAGGATTTGGGGCAAGGGGATGGTGCAGAAGTGTAGAGGGGGTGTAGGTGGTGGTTGAGGATGGGTTGAAGGTGGCTAAAGACGGCGGAGGCGTCGGCAGCAAGGCTGCGAAGGTGGCGGCCGAGGAGGGAGGTCGAGATGGAGGCTGGTGAGGAAGGAAAATGGGGAGGGGAAACGAGGGCCTGTGGAGGACAGTTTCAGCCAAATGAGGATTGGGGGTGGTAGAGGGGGTTGCAGGGAGTAATGTGGTGGCTTATGTGGCGGCAGAAGTGGCGGGAAGGCGGCGAAACACGGCGTTGCAGGGTGGCTGCCAAGAAGGTAGGGAGAGAAGAGAAAAATAGGATAGGAGGAAGAAGGGGGCCGCGGGGTGGCTTGATGGGGGCTGTGATCGGTCGGGGGTGAGGTAGAGGGTGGAAGGAGGTGGTGCAGGTGGTGGTTGAGGCGGCGGCGGCGGTGGAGATGGGTGGCAAAACAAAAATAGGGGAGAGAGGGGAGGAGAAGAAAAGGAGAAAAGGAGAGGCTCAGGCAAGGCACATGGTCTCGAAAAATGCCCGAATGGATTAGGTAGGGAAGAAGAAAATGGATAAGGAGAGAGAGGAGGGGATAGGGAGCTCGGGGATGGCTTTAGGGTGGTAGGGGAATGGAGGTTGCAGGGAGAGGGAGAGGGAACCAGGGATGGTGGGACCGGTATGGCCAGAAAACGACGAGAAGGAGAGGGAGGGAGACATGGGAGGTCAACGGGGGAGAGGGAGCTACAGGTCGGGTGGCAAAAATGGTGGAGAAAGGCCGGGATTATCGCCTGGGAAAGAGGAAGAAGAAAGAAGGGTCGGGGCTGGGTGTGCGAGCAGACCGACCGAAGGAAAGAAGGAGCCAACTCGATCGAGGAAGAAAGAAAAGAAGAGAAGGGAGCCAACCGGCTCACACGGGAAGGGAGGGGAAGACTGGGCCTGTGGCCCAACGCGTAGGAGAGGTGAGGGAGAGGCAGGCCGGCGGCGGCCCAAAGAAAGAAAAAGAAAAGAAAGGAAAGAGAAAAAGGAGAAAAGAAGGAAAAGGGAAAAAAGGAAAAAGAAAGGGAAAATGGAATAAATAATTTAATTGATAAAATAATAAAATGGAATAATTTTGGGTAATAAACTGATTTAATATTTGAATTTAAGATAATTAAAATATAAGGGTTAAAAAGGATAGTTTTTGTAAAATAAGGGTTTAAAATTTTATTTAAATAATAAGAGTATAATAAAATAACAAAATATTTATTTTAATTTATTAAATATTTATACCAATTTTATTTACTCAAAAATCCATAAAATAATTAAATTAAATGAATTTAAAGGCTAATTTATTCCAAATAAAATTTATTTATTAAAATATAATCTTTTAAAATTTCGGGGGATTACATTTATTTCAAGCAACTCAGCTCACAGATAATGCATACAAACAAGTTGACTCAGCAGCCATTTTTTGTTTTATGGTGCATTGAACAAGGAGCTTATGAGCTGGTCATGCACAAGTTATTTTTAAGCTTGGAAAGGTCATTTTTAGGCTTAATTTACTGCCATCCAGACCTGCTTTGTGGCTATATCTCATGTGAAGACATTCTTTATACTTTTTAGTATCTTATAATCTGAAAGAATGTCTTGTCTCTTTCCCTTTTTATTGTGACCTATTAGGATTTTGTTTCAGCTTATTTTTATGTACTTTTATCTAATTTATGTAATAGCAACTACACCCCAACGTGGTAGCACATCAAGGGCTTGGGAGGGTTAGTTTTGGTTTGATGTTAACTACACTAGATAGTTAAAATTAGATTATTTAATCCATATTTAATAGGTAGTCAAATTGTAACAAAAATAGCCTCAACTAAGTCCTATAAGTGTTGAGCTAAGGATTAATAGAGTACAACTCATATTTAGCTGCCATATGCTCTTATTTTCAAGATCCTCTACCCTTCATACTCAAGTGCAATAATTTGAAGCTTATCCCACAAAATCTTATTGATTTTAACCTAAGTGTTGACTACCTTTGGTGGTATCTTCAAGTATATGATCTATGGAGCTATCAAAGATCATATTTTCTCTTCATCTTCAACCTCTATTTCATTTTCTTGTTTTTCAGGTTGCAAGAACCCATATGCAACCTTCACCCTAGCTTGACCCAATTGTATCCCATATGCATCAATTTGGTATCAAAGCTTAGGTTGAAATAATTGGGTCTTTTCCTTCACAAATTCATTTTTCCATCCATTTCTTTATATCATTAAAAAAAATTTGTCCACTTCTTCACCATTTTTGTTATATTTACCCACCCAAACATTCTTAACCATTTCAAGCCATCACCCACCTCCACTTACCCCATTATTACTTACTACCTTCTATACCTATAAAAAAAAACAAATTAGCCTAACCCACCCATTTTGAATTTCTTCCCCTTCTTTCCACTTTGTTTTGTTTTCATCAATCTTAAATTTCAATGGGAGATCCATAAATTCCTATAGGCTTAAGCCTTGATGAGGCCCAAAACATGACGAGGAAGCATATTATTAAAACCATTCAAGAAGAAAATAGGAGAATAAACCAAGCCATTGAAGTCTTACAAAATAATATGAGGAGTTCTTGGTGTTTTGGATTCAATGCGACCGAATGCAAACCCCTCACATCCAAGAAGAAGAACCACATCCGTGGTAGTGAAGGTGATTCAAGAATGGAGGAAAGTGAGGATGAGTTTGGATCTTTTTCTAGTGAGTCTTCTTATGAGCCAAGGAGAAGAAGACATGCTAGGAAAGACCATTTCCATGATTTGAAGACTGAAGCGCTCAAATTTAGTTGAAGTTATAACCCTGAAGAGTATCTTGAATGGGAACTACGATGTTCTAGAATGTTTGAGGCCAAGGGATATTCGGATAGTAAGGCTTCCAAAGTGGCTATCTTGAAGCTTAAAGGGTTGTACGTTGGAGCATACAGATCATTTCTCTTTGGTATTTCTTGGCCTCCAATGGCATTCACTTGTTGTTCTTCCTACAAAGTAGGACACATATCTGTAGGGTGATCAGTGAAAGAAAAAATTCCACATACCTTTGCAGGAATTTTGTCACCCACAACTCTCTCTATAAGAGCTGTCAAATTTGACATCTGTGATTTCAATTCACCAATACTAGCTTCTTTCACTTGTTGAGAGTTAGATGTTATGTTAGCAATTAATATTTTAGCCTCGGTAGGGGTTTTATCAACCAACGCACCACCACTAGCAGCATCTATCATATTACGATCCATAAGAGATAATCCTTCATAGAAGTATTGTATTAATAATTGCTCACTAATTTGATGATTAGGGCAACTACCGCAAAACTTCTTGAAACGTTCCCAATATTCATGCAATGATTCTCCTCCATCTTGCCTAATACCATAAATTTCTTTTCTTATGTCAGTTGCTCTAGATGAAGGAAAATATTTTTCAAGGAAAACCTTTTGCATATCAGTCCAAGTATTCACAAATCCTGCTGGTAAGTCATATAACCATTCTTCTGTAGCATCAGCCAACGCAAAAGGAAAAGCTTTGAGTTTAAGTTGTTATACACTTACTCCATTCGGTTTCATACCGGAATATGCTATATGGAATTCCTTAATAAATTTTTTGGGATCAGTGAAACAACCTGAGCCCATGGAATTGTTGTCTCTAAATCCTGTAAAAATAGGTAAAGCACGTATCAAACTAGGTTTGATCTCACATGTATCATTTTCAGTAGGATAATTAATGCATAAAAGATTAGGGTTGAAGACGGGAGCAGCTAGCTCCTTGAGGGTTCGATCTGCCATAGATGGATCGATGTGACAAGGTGAATTAAATAAATCCTCTATGTGGTCTTCTTCCAATTCTGTGGAACTTCCTTTAGAAGGTAATGGAAGATGACGAATGTATTCCAATCTCCTTCTTATTCGGTTTGCAATAGAAGAGGAAGAATTTGGATCTATTAGCGGGATGATTTGTCCTTAATGCTCAATTGCGAACAACCTCAAATGCAAGTGCTTGAGGATTATACACAATTAAAGAATAGATAAGTACACTTGGAGAAATTATTGAAAGCAAAAATAAGAAACAACACCAAAAACAAAACTAAAGATTATAATTGTCATTCTCCAGCAACGACGCCAAAAATTTGATGCGCTATTGTATACAAAACAAATTTAATAAATAAAGCCTAATTTCCAAATAAGTAGTAAATGGTAAGAAGGATTCGAAGCCACAAGGAATGGTATTTAATCAATAATTTTGTAATTGATATTAGAACCCCGGTTATACAATCTCATTACTTCTATCACTAATTCTATACTATGGGACACTTTTCTCACTAATTGATGAATGAGGATAGGAATGAATTGATTATGGAATTAAGATATCAAATACTCATGGAAAAAGAGTGATTCTAAATGATTTAATGTTTACCTCTAGAGAATCATAATAATTCATCTCTTTGCTTTCTCTTCATTCTAATAAATTAAATAAGCTCTCAATTTATCATCTAACCAATTAATAACTTATGTTACGAATGCTAGATTCAATTAATGGTAGCATTATGAATGCAAAGCAGTTAACTACGACCATAACCACATAAGCTCGGATTATGTAATTGTATAAATTAATGGACAAGATTAACAATTAACCTTTTTACTACTCTAGACGCGTTAATTAACAATTACGTATTAATTATAATGTCCTAACGAATATTAAAATCTAAACTAAATAGATGATCAATTTAATTAGTTTAAATTATTAATCTATGATACGAGATCATTCAATTACATCTATTAATTCTATTAAATTTCATTTAGAATCATAATTTCAAATTATGTTGTTATATTCAAAACCTAATTCCATCCTCAAATCATCATACCCTATATTATTTACTCTACTATCTACATAATTGTAAGATCACACCATTAAATGCAATAATTTATAATTAATATAAATGATAAGTAATGATTTCACACTAAAAGCAAGAGAAATAAAAATGCAATTGAAGAAACTTTACTTGCATTCAATCAATATACAAAACTTGCAATTGAGAAAGGAACGGAGAAGAACTTATCACTTGAATTGTAGACTGTCAATTGTTCAATAGAATACAAGAAAGATAAAAAAAAAGTTGGAATTATGAAGTACATGTATGTTCTAAAGGGAATAGAGAAAGATAGAGCATTTAACTTTTTTCGAATATGAAAGCTGATCCCTAAACCTAGAATTGTTAGAAAATATATTAGAAAAAAGGTCGTGTGAGTGGTTACAAAATTTAAGAAAAACATGGGACCTCCATATTTTTCTTTGAGTTCTCTGCCAATTTCTGGATTCTAAAAAAACTAATATTTTATTTTCGGGTGGAAACACGGCCCGTGTTTAGGAAACACAGGGGTGTCGTGTTCTTTTCTCCTTCATCCTTCTTCCATTAAAATTTTAGCACAAACTTTCCTTTGGTGTCTTCTCTTCATTTCCAACTTTTCTTCCATTGCTTCAATGTTTCTTGATGTGTTCTTTTCTTCATTTCATCTTTCCATCAAATTTTCCTTTGAATTTCTTCATTTTTATCTTTTACTACAAAATCTATTCAAAAGAGAAAAACTGGAGAAAAGATTAAATCTTATAAAATTAATGAAGAATAAATGACATTTTTACATAAGAAAATAGCCTATAAATTTTATCTATCACTTTATCATCTTTTTAAGTTATTAGTGTGTTGTTCTCCCATGTTATTTATCACATAAGATCCATATAACAACAAAATAATGCATCCATCTTAATCATTCTAGCTTAGCCATTGTTACCCTATAAACCATATGGTAGGATTTTTATTAGTTCCTATCCAAGTTTAAATCAATCCATTTAGATAATCCATTTAGACCAATAATTCAAATTACATAATCTATTTGTAGCATCATAGCATGCACATTCCAATTTTTACATTAAAACCTTCCAAAGACACTTATCAAGAATACCATGATGTATGAACCATTTAATCCATCTAATAGGTTAGTTAGCTCATGCTAAGATGTGTATTCTCATCATTAAAGAATCATATTATAGCATAATATAAAGTGTCAAATAAAGTTGAGTTCAAAAGAAATAAAATTGCATGCTTTAGCTGAACCGGTCGATTGGTTTGGACTAACCAGTCGATTATGTTGGCTCAGCTAAACCCCATAGTTCCCTTAAACCAGTCAATTGGTATGGTTAGACCAGTCAAATGTTCTAATACCAGTCAATTGGTTCTATCAAACTGATCAATGTGTTTAATTAGAGAGTAACTAAAGTCACCACATATAATCCGGTCAATTGGTTTAGGCTAACTGACTAACTAATCTAAGGATTAGTTGATCGGTTTAACTTAGCTAATTGATTGGTTTGCTCTCAAACAACACATACCTGATATTTTAAACATAATTAAAGCTCTAAAATCCTACCACATCCAAATCATAACATTGTTATTTCATAAGATAAATATTTAACATGCTCATATACTAAATCATACTTCATTAACAATAAGTCAGCCCTATTCCTTATAAATTAAGCCTTTTTCTCAGCATTCTTAAATACTCCAACATGCATCACTAAAATACCAACAACCTCATACATGCATATAAAAATCAGAAATCTATAGAGTACACTAACTTACATGATTAATCATGCCACATTTCAAATGAAAGAATGACTTACTTAAATAATAGCAAAATTTCCCACCAAGAAGGCAAAACCTTTAGTTGGAAGGTTTTAATTTTCGAAACCTTAAAAATAAAAGGTTAAAAACTTAGAAACCATCAAATAATCCTTATAAATCAAGAAAATCAAATCAAGAGGGAAAATAAAATTATTAAACCTAAGAAAAACTATAGGGAATAATCAACTAAAAATAATACTCAACTTTTTCATAAATCTAACTCTTTCTCACTTAAGAATAAAACAAGAGGGAGCTAGAGAAATGATAAGAAGAGTGAACCAAGTTAGAGTGAAAAATCAAAGTGGAGAAGAGTGAGCACAAAAGTTGAGAAGCTAATGATATTTTGATGGCTGAAAAAAAAAGTAAGAGATTATTAGGGTTATTTATATCCAATGAATCGGTCAAGAAACGAGTGAGGTGGCGCAACAAATCAAAAAACATAGTTTTACCGTTCAAATTTGGGCTCAAATGGTGATTTTTTGAATATTGTAGGTCAACTGGTGATTTATAAAGAATAACTTGGCTTTCATTCAATAGCTCAAATGCCAATTTTTTTAAGAATGCAGGTTGAGTTTTCTATAAAAAAAATTGAACACAAGAAAGGAAATAATAGATCAACATGGGAAGCAAATATTCTAGTAGGACAGTGATAGCTCAGAATGAATCATATGTTCTAGAGTCATATAGATGAGAGAGGAATAAGAAGATAAAGTGAGATGTTATCTTCCCCCTATTTTATCAAAATCACACCTTCAAATTCACTTGAGGCAAAATTAAAGCTAGATAAATTATCAAAAGGGTTGAGGATTACTTAGGAACAACTAGGAGTTGGATTAACAAGATTCTATTTTGATGAAAGAAAATTGCTAGAAAAATCAGACTTCGAAAAGTAATTAGCTTTAACAAAACAGTCGATCTGTTTGATTAGGCTAGTCGACTATTCTATAAATCAATCAATTAGTTTTCCAAACTAGTCGATTGGTTTTGATGAACCAAATTTAAGCTGAAAACGATAAACTGGTGTATTGATTCATATGACTAGTTGATTGGTAGGCCAAGAAAATCTCATTTTACTCATTTTTTCATAATTTTCTTATTATTTATTAAATTGAACCCAAACTATAGTTCCCAATCAAGATCAAACATCTAACACCCTAATTTTTTACTACCAAAAAATTTCATTAAAATATTTGTGGAAGCTATAAACACCTAGAAAAAATGGGGTATTACCGCCATACCTGATACAAGATAGACGTCTACTACTTTCCCTATATTATATATAAGGTTAAACCAACTAAAATACTTTAAACAATAGTGTATGAAATAACAGATTAATTAAACAACTCTAAAGAATTTTTACATCAGAGGACCCTAACGGGTTTCGATCAAATCATTATAGAATACATGTGGATAAAGTACAGGATATAATAATACAAGTTAGGGTATGACACCCAATTTAAAACCTCAGTCTTCCATAGACTCCATCAAAACTCCTTGGATGTTCTTATTCTCAAGCCCTGACCCAAATGAGGTAGGTCCTCTCCTGACCCTCCCCAAAGACCTGTTGATGTGAATCTTGTAAATTTATATCTGAGTAATTTTGAAATTTGCTGTGAATTAATTACTTACAATTGTTTATCTTATTTGTTGAATTAATAGGATAATGTTGCAGCTTATGGGATTCTGTGAACTGGAACATGTCTGCTGGGCCGTTCGGATTAAGCCTGGAGTGTACAGTTTTTTTGTAACTTTTTATTAAAATTCTTGTAATCCCATATGATGCATTCGCCGGTCGGAATGGGCTAATGGGAATTAGGACGGTTGTATAATCCGCCACCCGGTCCTTAAATTGGACTAGCTGGATTGTGGATTAATCAATCCTTAATGACCATGATTAGCTATAGTTATTTTAGCTGATGGGAAATTAAGCCTTAAGCTTAATTGTATTTTGGATCATTTTTGTGGTTGGTTGCGTTGGGCTGGTCGACACTACAGTTGGTGTTGTTTGGTTTTGGGTTGTTCGACACTTATCCTTGGCCCAACAGATCTGTTTCGTCGTTCGTATGTATTGTGTATCATATACGGTTTTTGTGTACATATAAATAGGGGAAATACGATGTAATACGGACACTTTTTGGGCAGAAAAAAAGTTTCATTCGATTTTGCTCGAACTCTCTCGACCTCTTCTCTCTCTTGGCGATTCTCTCTTTCGCTTATTCTCTGCTTCTGTTTCGTTCTCTTCTCGATCGATCTTGATCTTCACCTTCTAAATTCAGTTGCCATTGAATCAATTGTGCTTCTGAAGTTGTGGTTCTTCCTTTGGAAAGATTTCCTTAGGCTGTACCGGCAGAAATCGAACGTTGCGCTCGATTAAACCTTTGATCCTTTTGCGAAACCCTACCCGGTTTCCATCACCTGTACATAGCCTTCTACATATGGGAATGAGCAAGTGACCGAGAAAACGGGCACATCAGTATACTATGTACTGAGTAAGCCAAGTTTCTCCCTCAATATAAACACAATTATGTGAATTCCACTATACATGGATATTAGAATTCAACATGCATTATGATAAGATATATATATGTGTGTGTGTTGTGTGTGTGTGTGTGTGTGTGTGTGTGTGTGTGTGTGTGTGTGTGTGTGTGTGTGTGTGTGTGTGTGTGTGTGTGTGTGTGTGTGTGTGTGTGAAAGTAAGGGTACATAAGGACATGCTATCAAGCAATCTCAACAAGGTAGAATATATCATGCTTAGTTTTACATCCTCATCACATAAGCACTTATACATATAATGGAAAAGAGAATATAATAAACCTCTAGGGTTTATTTCTAATTACTCAATCCTTTAGGTTATACCATTTACTTATCCACATATAAGGCAAGTCAATCATTCAATCAATATTCCATTCCATAACCCATTAGTCATTTTAACTATTAACCAAGTGTATAAACCAAATTTTATCCCTTTTTGATCAATCATAACATTAACCAATTATTAACCATTCACTTGGTCATCATTCATAATTTACCAACCGATTGCTTATTATCCATATTTTATTATCATTGAGCAATGGGTTGTGCACCACCCCATGGTCTCACATAGTATGGAACCTTATGCAAATAAAGGACATAAAGTATAGGCCAAAACCAATCACCAAGTGGACATAAGTCTAGGCCAAAGCTAACTAATATGGACATAAGTCTAGGCAAAAGCCAACCACCTAGGTAACCAGACCTTTTAGTATCGATACCCCCTAGTACATTGTCTGTGTTTAAAGTAGGTAAGATACCTAAACATCTTAGGATCCCACCCGAAGGCACCAAAAATGATGAAGGCAGGCTAATCCCCGATAGCTAATTGAGGATCGGGCAACCCAGACCCATACTCAACTCAACCAGCTTTCACTTTACATGATTAGTATTTTATTCATAAGGATAAGTGATCACACACAAGACCCATATAGAGTAAGCAAGAAAATTTTCATTTCATTCCATATCAATCCTTTTTCTTTCCATTTCCCCAACCATGTAGGTTTCCATTTATCCTTGTACCATATTACTCACATCTATTATTATTTTGTTCAAATCCATGCCGAGTTTCATTACTCATTTCTCAATACCATCATATATCATAAGTGAAATACTCATTTAGCCTTTACATTACTCTTTGTGTATATCATAAGTTATGATCCATTTTAATCCTTTAATTAGGATAATGACCCATGATGAATCTGTATTTTATCCTATTAATAATCATAGTATAGTCCCAAACATAGCCTCAAAGCATAACCAAACCAAGAGAAACAAATCATGTAAAACAGTCAATTGGTTTAGCCCAACCAGTTGATCAGTTGCACCAACTAATTGATTGGTTTAGGTCAACCAGTCAATCTATTTGACTCAACCAGACCATACTTTTCCTCAAATCAATCATTCAGTTTGGCTAAACCTGCCCACTATTCATAGACTAGTCAACCAGTTCTGCTAAACTAGTCGATGGATTTAAGTAGAGAATAAGACTAAGGTCTCTATAAACTTACCAATCGATGGTTTGGGTCAACTACTCAGCTGGTCCAGGAACTAATTGATCGCTTTAACCTAACCAGTCAATCGATTTACCCTAACACAGTACCAAATCATAACTTTCATGTAGATACCTACATATAAATCATCATTAACCACATTAAAGCATACATTAACATACTCTATCATATTTTTAAGCAGATTAACATACATTTTTTAACATTTGAACCATCATATCATATTTTTACCAAATTTTATGCTTTCTACTCAAATCATGTTATCTAATCATCCATATCACTTATACAAATTGTATTCATTTATGCCAACATGTAGAAATCAATTAAATGTATCACCTAACATGTAGAAATACTTACTAAACATTTTAAAAGCAAGAATCAATTACTTGATGTAGGCAAAATCTCCCTCAAAACTAGAAATTCCAATTGTGGAAAATATCAGCTTTGAAAACCTTAAGACTAAAATCTTAAATTCAAACATTACACCAAAACCTTATTAAGTTTTCAAACTTAAAAATAGAAATAAGAATATACCAACTTAAGGCTAAAAACATGGAAGAAGCTCAACTAGACCACTCAACCTTTTTCCTAAAAATATAACTCTTCCTTCCTTAACAATTAAAACAAGAGAGAGCTAGATACAAGATTAGATGAGTTTAAGAAAGTAGATTGGTAAGGCTCAAAGTGTGGAAAAAAGGAAGGTGAATATTAGGCTTAGAGAATTCAGTGGCTAAAAGAAAGGTGTATAGAAGGGATGATTGTGGCTATTTATAGCCAACCAATCGAAGGGAAATACTGAGGTTTCAGGAACCAACTCAAAACCCTACAATTGATCATTTGAATTTGAGTAGAATGGATGGATTTTGTCCTATTTTCTAGAGTTCAAATGGTGTCTTTGAAGAATGTAGGTAAATTAAGCTAGAATTAGCATATAGGAGTGAAGTAATAGAAAGTCAACGTAGAAAAAATCTTCTAATTGCTTAGAGTCATGCCTGAGATTGAAGCATTGAAATCAGAATCGTGCAGAGGAGAGAGGAGGAAGAAGACAATACTGAGGTCATCTGTCCCCCTTAATTGTCTTAATCGACCTCCAAATCAATTCAAGGCAATATTTTAGGTTAAATGCATCATGTAAATAGTTAGGAATCTCTTAGGGACAATTGACATGGGTTGGTAAGGTTCCATTTCAGTGTAATAGATCTTTCAGAAAATTAAGCTCAAAAAATTTGGCTAGCTTGACAAACTAGTCAATGATTTTGGGTTTACTAGTCGGCTATTCTACCACCAGCCGATTGTAGGGTTATTAACGAGCCGAGCCAGGCCGGGGTAAGCTTAGGCTCAACTTGTTTAATAAACGAGCCTAAAAATGAAGCTTTAGCTTGGCTTTTTATAAATGAGTCGAGCTTTTAATGAGTAGAGTCAATCTTTTAACGAGCGAACTCGCTAGCTTTTGTGGTAAACGAGCCGAGCTCATGAGCTTTTACACTCTAAATGAGCTTGAGACCAATTTATTATGCTCAAGTTTGCTTATTTAATAATCGATTAATTTTTAGTTTATTAATAATACAAGAGTTAAGCTCAAGCCTAATGCTTAAGCTCATTTAGCTAAACAAGCGAGCTAAACCGAGCTTTTAACAAACTGAGCTCAAAAAGCTCACAAGCCAGCTTGGTTTTTTAACAGCCCTAGTTGATTGGTTTCCCCCAACTAGTCAATGAGTTTAGTCAAGAAAACTAAATTTTCTAAAATGACAAACCAATCAATCCGTTCATGGAATTAATTGATCGGTTTACCTGCAAAACTCAATAAAATCCATTGTCAACATGATTTTAAATCAAACTTTGCCCCAAACTAAATCATAACATCAAATCAAAATCAAAGGTCCAAAATTTGGCATAATTCTCATTCAACCATTTAAAAATATATGGGGGTATTATAGAACATCACCCAAATTTCATTAAACATAAAAATTTCTCATTTTATAAATCTTAAAACTATAAAGTATTACAATAAGCATATAATTAGTTGAATAGTTTATCAAAACTAGTTGAATTGTTAACTAGTATCCCAGAGAACCACCAATTGAATAATTCTCCTTTACTCATCCCCTTATAACCCTAGGTTTCCCCCAAGAACTAGTCGACTGGTTTATTCCAAAACTGATCAACTAGCATTAGTAGAGAATTAACACCAAGTTCTAAACCTTATAAATCATTTCCAAATTAAATCAACTTCTAAATTCATTTTGATATGAAAATTTGGATGGCATTAAAGGCTAATTTTATGAGAAATCCTAAGTGCTCAAAGACAAAACATGCATACATAATAACCTAAAGAAACTTAATTAATTCTACCCAAATCTTGAAGCCATGTAGGTTTTGTATGCAATCTCATTCCTTGTAGCTTAAAACTTTATTAAAAAAAAAGGATGAAGTATTCTAAGGACTTGTTTGAATGTGTCTACTTTATGTGTAGTCTTTTAGTACAAGCATTCTTCACCAAACTCATTAATTCATTAATTATGTTTGTTATAATTAATATAAGGGTTAGTGACTAATTAGGTCAACAAGTTCAAAACAACTTAGCCTCCATAAGAAAATGGAGAGCTTTTTCTTCGGCCTAAATAAAAAATAAACACAAGTGGTTGAACCACTAGCCTTGCATCTTGCAACCAAAGTAGCTAAGGAAGAATGCAATCTTGGATCAACTTACATGATAAAACAAATAAGAACCATGCAACATAGAAAACAAAAGAAGTAGCCAATACTAAACCAACAACATGAGCCATTACGGTAGAAGAATATCATAATGGCACTGCTAAAATACAAGGAGATAATAGAGAAAATCACCTATAAAGGGCCTATAACCGGCAACAACTTAGTGATAACAAGAAAAAACCAATAGTTCAATCAATTATACTACTAATACACTATAAAGAAAATAAAACTATATCGGGCATGCTTACTTAACTTATAAGAACATAAAGAATGAGAAGATTATAACATACTAATTAAATTAAATCCTTTTGTATTAGCATTAAAAATCCAACTTATGAGCTTCACATATACCAATCCATCTATGTCAAAATGTAAATAAACATATTTAGATAGATCACAACCTCAAAAAGTACAAACGCGATAATAAAGCAAAATATATATATCAACATGAAACCCACATATAATGATTTGATGCAATTGAATACAAAGTTTAAAGAATGTTCAACAACAAAAAAGAAATAGTTAATACATTTTGAACAATAGGGTGAGGCTGACTTAGTAATACCTCTATGCCTTGAAGTTCTTTGCCCAAAAGTATTAATAGGTTTCCTATATAAAGCCATCTCCTAAAGAGTCTCCTTAATCACTATTAGGAACTAATATTTGTACCAACCCACTTCATTTCCCAACAAATGTGCATAAAATATCAATTAGAGCTTATTGATAAGTAAACTATAAGCAAGAGTTAATTGATGTCTCACTACTATAATAATGTTCGCTCAATGAAACATAGATAAAAAAAATTGACAATAAATTTATGTTATAAATTATAGCAATGAGATCGTAAACACACAACCATACATAATAATATTGAGGAATTAGTAGTCAAATTATGCAATGGTTAGAAACAAGCCTCAATTCATATTAAACAAAATGAGTGAGTGAGATGAAACCTGCTAACACCAATAGTAATGGTATTCGGGGGAGGGAAGTGGGGTAAAAAATCTCCTAAAAAATATAGGAAGAAAATAGATTCATTCTCATTCCAATACATATCCCATTCTCCTTTTTCCACTCACAACTCCAAAATTACTCATTTTCCAAGTCTTCGCTCAAATATTATTCAATAAAAATAATAAAAAAAGAAACAAAACAACAAATCAATTCATCCAAACCTAAAACTCAATAGTAAAATATTTTATTTTTATGGGAACGAATGCCACTAGTGTTAATCTCAACTAAGTATTGAAACAAATCCCAACAAGAATATATAATTTTGAGACACATTATAGAAACCCGAACATAACCAAACCAAATTCAAATAGTAAAAGAATACTCTACAACATTTAACTTTTAATACCAATTAATGGTCCAAAGTGAAGCACCAAGGTAGGTAAAACTCATCAAAACCGAACAAGATGAAGGGAAACTGAAATAAAGACCAGATTTGAAGCAAGAGCGAGGAACAAAATAGAATATAGATTTGAGATGCGAGCATACCAAATCTAAGACCTTGGAAAAACAACAAACACCAATTGCAACCTTAAAATCGTGACATAGGAACTGAATTACCACAAAATCAAGCATTGTGGGGCACACAAACAAACATAAGTGCCCAAATTTGAGCTGAGAAAATCCAGATTCAAATGAAGCTTAATAGATCTATGCACAAAGGAGGCTACGTTGGGTTTTTCAAGCTAAAGGCAATCAACGATACACACTATATTAGAATAATCAAATACTTCTTTTACTTTATTAACACTAGATCTATGACCCAAACCCAAAATTTTATCCATAAAGAATCTTTTCTAAACATGTGTAGTGAAGGGAGATGGATTTTTTAGTGAACTTAACATGGACCACAAAGGAGGCTTCTTCAATTTAAGTACTTTAAAATTATAAGAAAGGAGAATGAGTAATTCTTTAAGGATTTTTGAAAAGTAATTTAATTAATTGAAATAAAGTCAAGTATTAAAATTTTTTTTTTAAAAGCCATCAAGAAATGACACATCCTTAAATATATAAAGGGTATTGTTATATAGAAAACAGCTATTCACTTGGCGGAAAATAATTTCCAAAACTAACCTTAATATCGGTAATTTTTGTAGAAGCGAATACCGTCGCATCGGTAAAATTTATCGAAGCCAAACTCCATGATCGGCAGTTTTAGCCGAAACCACCCTCGACATTCGGCAATTATAGCCAAATGCTGCCAAGGTCATCGGCAATAATTGCCGAGGCCTCTAACCAATTTTTTTTTTGACAATTTTGGCCGAACACCCCTATTTATTTTGCATTTAATACAAAAAACTTTAAATATTTTTTATTTATAATTAAAAAAATTCAGAATCTATATAAATATTTTATACAAAAATTTAAATTAACATATTTACAATTAAAAAAAATAATTGTAATTAAACTTATAAATTTATTAAGGATCAGTAATTTCAGCCGAAAAGGTGCATGAGGTTCGGCAATTTCAACTGAATATTAGCAAGGTCATTGGCAATAATTGCTGATGCCTCCAACAATTATTTTTTTTTGGCAATTTCGGCCGAACACCCCTATTTTTTTTGCATTCGGCAATTTTAAAATAATTTTTATTTATAATTTAAAAAAGTCATAATCTAGATGTATAATATAAATATTTTGTACAAAAATTTAAGTTAACATATTTACAATCAAATAAAAAATCAATAAATAACTTTAATTAAACTTATAAATTTATACATATTATAGGAAGAGAAAAAAATATTAAAATAAAAAAATTAATTACCCCACATCTTCGGCATTATTCGCCGAACATAACATAAATCGGCAATAATTGCCGACCCTCCCTCACCTCTTTGTTTCATCTCCATCATAAATAGTTGCCTCAATCCTCAATAATTACTTATATCGGCAATAATTGCTAAATTACTTTTTTTTAATTATAAATAATGTAATAAAATTTTATAATATAATTTTTATCTATAATTGAAAAAAAATGTCATGATCTAAATCTATATTATATATAGATTTTATGTTAAAAATTTTGAGTTTTTCAAAAGTAGCCTTTAAATGAAATTGTATCGATAAAATTTGTTACCTTCCCATTGGTTAAAAATATCGATGCTAAATCTTAACTAATTTAATTTATTTGTAAATAAAAATAATTTTAATCAATATCTATTATAAATATATCTAAAATATATAAATTATATATACTAATGAATATTTTTAAACCAGTAATATATGATTTATTATGAAACAAATAAGTTTTTGTCAAAAGTAGCCATTATTTTAGTATTTTAAATCTTATTGAATTAAATTTATACATTTTTCCATCGAGTAAAAATTTATTTTCCAAATAACAAAAACTGTATACTATCATCTGATTCGAAAAAATTTGAAATAGTAAAATAATGCCTACTTCTGATAAAAGATAATTTGGTTGACAATGAATCATATATTATTGATGTCGTTGGTGTTTCGGCATGTTTGGTTGATAGTAGTGGAATCATATACAATGAATCATATGCTGGTGGGGATAGAAAATTGTTGTGGCTTCTGCAAGACTGATGGTATTGTAGGATGGTACGTAGAATAAATATACTGTTGCAAATCTTTGTAAATCAAATTATTGTAAGATGGTATGTGGTTCTCATGAAGTTGGGAACAAAAAATTTTTTTTGTCAAATGTGTGTATAATTACTGTAGTTTCTATTTAAATCCTTATATATAAACGAACAGCTTATCATTCATAGTCTTCAACTTATTATTTCTATTTTGCAGAGTAGGAATTGTTAGTTGAATATTGAGATAAAATTTTTTAATATTTGTTAAACACTCATAATGAATAATGAATTTAGAAGTTCTTCAAACTACGAAGAGTTCGAAACTTCGATAGGGTACGATGAATTCGGAAGTCCGATGAACTACGAAGATGGGGTCAAAACCTCATCGTATTACGATGATAGATTTACAATACCGACAAGCTATGGATACGCAAAAGATATGCAAATGCATTCTCCCAATATTAATTACAACTTCGACGAAGATGTAAAATATTTTTTTTAGTATTGTAAATTGTGGTGACAAAATTAGTTAGATGAAATTAATAGTTTTTTTATTATATTAGTATGGTAAACTCTTTTTTTTTTCAGGATATGGAGAATACATCTTTTACAACTCAAAATTATCAGAGATTTTTTGTAACGGATCAAATATTTTGGGATCGAGATGAACTTGTGATATGGGTTAAGAAAATGGGTAGAACTTATAAGATGATTTTAATTATCAAAAGTTCTAGAAAAGGAAATGATATAGGGGCGGGTAGAGTCTCAATAAGATGTGAACGAAGTGGAACGTACGTCCGTACTAGACCAACAGATACTGAAGGTGCGTGTAATACATGTTCTAAAAAAATGATTGTCATTTTTTATTATTATTGTTGAAAATAATAACAGTGGATGGCAAGTAGTAGTTAGGAACGGGACACACAATCACGAATTGGCTAATTATGACCAAGGACATGCTGTTCTTGGTAAGTTGACAGAAAATGAAGTTCAATTTGTTGATGAACTTATCACAGCTAACGTAAAGTCACGACAAATCATATCGCTTCTTCAAAAATAATTTGAAGGTAATGTAAGTATGAGAAGGCATATTTATAATGCTCAACAGCAGCTTAGGTCCAAAGAAATGGACGATCAAACAATGTTACAACATATTATGAGTATGTTGGTTGAGAATCATTATTTTTAGTGGCATCGAAGTGAGCCGCAATCAAACGTAATAAGTGAATATATGTTCGCACATTCCGTATCTGTTAATATTTTACGTGCATTTCCTTTTGTTTTGCAAATGGATTGCACGTATAAGACAAATAGATATGGATGCCTTTACTTGAAGTTGTCGGACTAACACCAATACAATTAAATTTCAATATTGCATGTGCATACATGTCATCCGAGAAGGAGGAAAATTATTTTTGGGTACTTGAGAGATTGAAGAGCTTAATGGATCCATATATGCTTCCAACCACCATTATTACCGACCGAGAACTTGCTCTTATTTCAGCTGTGGAACATATTTTTCCTACTTAAAAACATTTATTATGTAGGTTTCATATAAATAAGAATGTGGAGGAAAAGTGTAGGAAACTCTATGGTCGTTTATCGTTCGCACGTGGTTTTATGTCACGATGGAAAATTTTGATAAATTCCACGGACGAACAAACATACGAGGAACGACTATTGTCAATGGAGAAAAATTACAGAAGCATTCCGAGCCTAATTTCGTATCTAAAGACAAATTGGCTACAACCATACAAACATAAAATTGTTGTTACATTCTTTGGTGACGTGTTTCATATCCATCAGCTTACAACGAATAGGTATGATTAATATTTTATTGCTTAGTATAGCTGATTTAGCTTCTTTTATGTTGATAAAGTCAAGTAATTAATTTTTTTATGAATAGGGTTGAAGGTGCTCATGGATCTTTAAAAAGATTTCTAGAGACATCACGGGACAGCTTTAATACAGTGCACAAACCAATGCACGCGTTCCTCAAATTACAACATGATGAGATAAAAGCATCGTTAGAGAGGTCTTGGTTTAATACTCCTCATTTTGCTACAAGTGATATTTATGCCAATTTGAGGGGCCATGTTTCTTTATATGCAATGGAGTTGGTGAAC
This sequence comes from Tamarix chinensis, assembly GCA_030549775.1. NCBI lineage: Eukaryota > Viridiplantae > Streptophyta > Magnoliopsida > Caryophyllales > Tamaricaceae > Tamarix > Tamarix chinensis. Next base: position 53,445,802 of record CM060177.1, on the reverse strand, counting down.
AACGAGTGTCAGAGACTTGATCATGTATGTACGGATGATGATTTATGCGGATGTTACATGTGTCGTACGCATGGGATACCATGTACGCATGAGATTTAAACATACATTCATAACTACATGTCAATCCCCCTGTCGGATATTAATCCGTTTTGGAAGAAACTCGACATAGATAGGCTGATTATTCCATCGAGACCCCAAGAACCATTAGAGGTTGTATCTCATTTACTCCATATTTCCATGGAATCTGTTATGTGCCAGCCACCAGAAATACAGAATCAGTTGGCTAGAGAGATATTTAATATTGCAGTTCCCTAGAGAACACCTCTCCATAAGCCACCAGTACGGCAGCATAGGGGTCGCCTAAGGAACTCCACCAGAAGGGAACAATCTAGTTGGCAGTATACAGAATAACAATTTTTTAGTCATCTCAAATCAACTCAATGTCGGGATCGAGGACGACAATCGACATTTCTGTCATCAGGCCAATTTCAATTTCTATATGTGACTCAGATGAATCGACATATAGTTCCTTATATTAGTAGATGGTGTAATGTTTTAGGATATGGGAATTATGGTTTCAGAGCATTGGCTTCTATTATGCTAGGAGATGAAGAACGGTGGGTTCAGATTCGTACTGACTTATATAACGAGATATTGGCGAGATGAAAGTTGTACGAGAATGTGTTCGTATATGAAAGCGTTGATCAAGTTCTTAATACTATTTTCCACTGGGAAGGGCCAGCTCCGATGGTACACTGGATGGAAATGCCTGATATTGGTCATGTCATTACAACCCGTTACTGTGTGTTGTTCGCATATTACTCATTAAATGCATGCAGCTCATTCCTACCTTTAGTGGCTATGAACGGAATTCAAGGTCCTGAAAATAAAGTCACTATATTTTTCTTGCAAGACATGAGTCACTACATATCGGTGAGCACTAAGTTTAATGAAGATTTTTTCCATTTCAATATTATATGAATGACTAACATAATATTTTTTTTCGACAGGTATATCTTTTAGAAAATTTTCCACTCCCACCAGTACATACAAATTGGAATAGATATCGTGATAGCAGCGTTTCAATGTGGAATACCCAATATTCTTCAAGATTCGAACAATGGCGCGTATTGGTACATGATGACACACAAGACCCTAATCCTTTATCTTTGGACTCAACTTTAATGTAGAATTGTTGTAATTTTTTCTTTATTTATTTGTGTTTACATCCTTTGTAACATGTACGTGCTAAATTTAATAAATATATCCTAATTTCTATCACGAAGATCTAAACTATGGATATATAATAAAACACTTGACTCGTGTAATTAATGAATAATGATAGGAAGATATTGATTGATTAATAAAACACTTTATTCGTGTTGGAAAATACTAGAATCCTTATTTTTCCTTGAATTCTCAGCCAAATGCTGAATTTTGAAAACTGAGATTTTGTGAGCTGATATAATAACACTGTTGCCATCATTATGAAGTTCATTCCTATCGTGTCTCTTATTCCTTTGTTATATCTTGATGAAATTTGAACACAAATAGTCTAACCTAACATATAAATCTCATACATCAATGGTAAAATAAAAATGACACCTGGCATTAATTCTAACAAACATATTTTAATGTCTTTACATAACAATATGGTAATACATCAAGTTCATTACAAATGGCCACACCGAGGTGGAGTAAATCCTAAATCACGCACAAGGGTTTCGATACATGTAATAAACTGCTCATAATTTAGAGTTGGCTCTCCCCTCCAATACAATCAACGGATAGTTTTACGTGCTTTGTTTAGACGTTTTTTGGCTGGTATATGATGATCATCGTTCGCATGTTCAGCCAAATATTCTTCCGTTGTAGCCAACATATATCTATGAGTTCTCGGAACATACCAATCCATATAATCATCAGCCACATCCCATGGGTATTCAACCACTGGTCCAAAAACATCCGGGGCCAATATATGTTCATACCTCAAGAACCATTGGCCGAGCATGTGTGCACAATACACTTTGTACTTCTTGAGGGAAGGACCTCTATATGAGTTTCTAGTTGACTTGATGGGCTCTTCAGGGATGACTTGTATATAACCGAATTGCCGTGTCACTCTATCTGGCATATGTGGTTCAAATTTCTCCAAACAATGTATACAGCCGTGATAGAATGCCATACAACAATATCTATATGGATCAGTTACTCCGTATGGATCCCAATTGACCTTTCACCAAAATATTAAAGTAAATATGGATATCACAAACATAATATAGTAACAATATAATGTTTTTAGCATACCTTTGACTCAGACATAATATCAATCTTTGCGTGAAAGTACTTGAGCGTCTCCAATTTGTTTTTGAATTTCTGGCCATAAGACCACCTCATACAACGAGGACGGTCTGGTTCATACCTAGATCTTTCCACTCCAAACCCTGGAAAGTATTCATATATCCACGTCTGTTATAATATTCGATTGTTAGCCATCATAACGAATATAGAGTATATAATATATGTATATATATATTGATTATAAAATTATTTGTAATAGAGTGATACATCCTGACATTTGAGCAGCGTCGGCTCTAGAAGCCATACCAAGTTGTCGATATAAAAAAGCAAGTGTGGCTGCACCCTATGCATAACCTTTAACCCTACTAAGATCTTGAAGAAAAATGATAAAGTATGGATTAACTTTATCAACCGTCTTATCGACAAACAATGATAAGCCGATCAACCATAATATATACCCAATCGCCTTTTCCCCATCCCCTAACCAGTATGATTCACATACTTCTTGCAGCCATTTAAATGGAAGCCCGCCCTTTCGAGTGACTTCATTCACTTGGATTTCCTTCATCCCAAATAAGGCACCCATTGCACCAATCATTTACCTACGCGTGCCCGCTATCATGTCCAAATGTAATGGATGACCATCAACCCGTAGCCCTAATATACGATGTACATCTGAAAGAGTGATTGTCATCTCCCCCATGGTATATAAAAGCTATTAGTGTCTGGTTGCCATCGCTCAATAAATGCTGAAATAAGCGGCACGTTCACATGCTCAAATGTGCAGGATGGAAGGTGTGATAATCATGTTCGTCGTATCAGAGCGAACATCCTATCATTGACACTTCTTAGAAAAATTCTTAAAACCTCCTGCCTTGTGTGGATCTTGGGACAATCCCGATCCCGATCAATACAATAAACAAATGTAATGCATATATATGATTGATTACATATAAAATAATAATTAAGAAATAATGAATATGATAAACTTACCTTTCCTAACCATAAATATAAAGCTGCGTGACCGCCAAAGCTAGGAATCAAATTAGGAATTATTGGAGCTCCAGGACATGACCCAAGCAAGTACCATTCATCCTTTAATTGTATACTCTCTTCATCTTCACCAGCATCACCAGCATCCCTATCATGATGATCTCTATCCTCCTCCTCCTCCTTCTCCTCCTCATCATCATCATTACGCACATAAGTCGATGACGATGCTCCACTAGTATTGTAGGGTAATGATGCTAGCAAATCTAATGATGATCTAGATCCAACAACAACAGTTAGGTAAACTGAGGATGATGTAACTCTCATAGCAATCTGCACCGGTGATGTAAGACAATCTATATATTCTGTAGATAATAAAAAACCTCCTGACTCGGAAACTCTGACCCCTGAACCTCCCACCCCCAAACTTCCAAACCCAGAACCTCCGTACCCAGAACCTCCAACCGCAGAACCTCCATACCTAGAACCTCTAACCCTAGAACCTCAAACCCCCAAACCTCCAAACCCCAGACCTCCTGCCCCCAAACCTACGTACCCTCCAAACCCCGTAGTGTCAACATCAGCCACAAATAATGGACGACCTGAATAGTCTGCAATGATGAAAATTTATGACCTTGTTGACTAGACCTTGGTTCTTCGAGAACTTCTACATATTTCTTGTTGTTCTGATACTTCTTTCGGTTCTTGTTCTCCAGATTTCTTACCTTGTTGTAATCCTATGGTAATACTCCTTCCGAAATTTCTCAAATGAGCCATCGGTGCAGGTAACTCAGTAGCAGTTCTGTTACGTCGTGAAGAAGCAGTAACATGACGACCATCGGTTCTATCTACTACTTTGTCTTATTTGCGACTCATCTGAATTTCAATAATAAACGCCTAAAGTCAATTATAATTATGTATATGAATTGAAGGTAATACGTAATAACATAAATAAAACCTAATTACATACATAAAATTAATATAATTAATAAATATCAATCCATATTATGATAGCGAAATATATATGTATACCCAACCATATAACTGAAATATAATCTCTTAAATTAATCCTCTACTTTATTAATTAAATATATCAACAATATTTGTATTACTTACTAGTAGGAGTTTAGTATAATATAACAACTAAAGTATACTTAATTATGGTATGTCCTCATCTATTTTTTCAATAATCCAACCAAATTTATCTAAATATATTCCATAGAAATTAACAAACTAATTAAATATAATTCAAATATAAACATATTTAATCTAATATAAATATATTTAACCTATTATCCTATCAATATAATTAAAAACATTCACCAATAATCCCCATCACATAACAATATTTCACATATTTAATGAAAATATAAATAAATCTAATAAACATCTAATCATATATAAATAATACAATAACATAATTAACAAAGTATTGACAAATCTATAAACATAATAAACAAATTTAATCAACTTAACCATAATTAAAATATATCATTACTAAACCTTAATTAATATATACAAATTAGATATCCTAACAAATTGCCAAAACTCTATAATAGAGAGATAATTTACCGAACCTATATTTAATTAAATTATGAGAGCATAATTATTATAATTAATAAAACATAATTAATATATATAATTACACATCTAAAAAATAGCTAATACCCTACAATAGAGAGATAATTTACCGAACCTATATTTAGTTAAAATATTAGTGCATAATCAATATAATTAATAAACAATAATTAATATATATAATTATATATCCTACAAATAGCCAAAACTATAGAATAGAGATATAATTTACCAAACCTATATTTAATTAGAATATTAGAGTAAAATTAATATTATTAATAAACTATAATTAATATATATAATTTTACATCCTAAAAATAACCAAAATCCTATAATAGAAAGCTAATTTACTAAAACCTATATTTAATTAAAATATTAGAGTATAATTAACAGAGTATAATAAATCTAAAAATATATTTTCTAAAATTAATCAATTAACCATAATCAAAATATATTATTAAGATAAATTATAATTAACAAATTATTATTAATAAAGATAATTATAATTATGATTAATATCTGAAACCCTAGCGACACAAGCATCGGCATATTAGGCCGAAACTGATGCACATGCATCGGCCTTTTTGGCCGAAGTCCTTCCCTGGGCATCGACACAATTTGCCGAACCAATCCTTCTACATCTACAAATTTAGCCGATCTTACCCCATTTCCTTCTATCAATTTTGCTGAAACCCAGTAGAACCATTGATAGATTTTGCTGATCTCGTCGATCTAATTAATAAAAAATAAAATTTATACTTACACATTTATAAATTTAAAAAATTAAACTCAGATAGTTATATATTAAAAATTAAAAATTAAAAATCAAACTTACCTTAAACCTAATGCTGTGGGAAAAAAATTCAGCCGTTTCTCGTAGTAGGAATGAAGGAAGAGAGAAGAGCTGCGCAGGAGAAGAAGGCAGAGAAAAGTGTCGGCAGTTAAAAAACTGGATCGATGATAAATAATAAAAGAAGGATAGTATCGTTATTTATTATGCAAATATTTTCTGTGCAGTAAAAAAACTATTTTCTAAATAACAGTTACGATATATAAATCAACAAGTCCTATGCAAAAATTGGTTGTTGTGCTAAATAACAATAAAATCCTTGTTTAGAACACTTCAGTTTCCTATCGGGTCGTTCTATAATGTTTCAACGCACGATTTTTGGAGGATATCTTCAAATTTGACTCAACGAACGATTGACTTTGAATAGAGGTTTTTTATTTATTTTTTAAGAACTTTAACTAGAAGCTAAAATAGATTCGTTTGGAAATTTTTTCTGCATCTCGAGTGTCGCAGTCTCTTCGCTCCGCAACGGACACTAATACAAGTCTTCAACTGTTCTTTGTCTCGCTTTCTGCTTCGCTGTTGAAACGTGTAGCCAACATTCGGCTCACCTACTCTCTCCATTCTACTTTTTCAAAACCAATTTGCTCTACCCCGGCACATTCGCTGAAAGAAGTAAAGAACAATCATATCACAACTTTATTTTCCCTCCGTGCTCCAAATTTTCTTTTGTCGGTACGTTTTCTTGGCAATGTCGATCTGGGTTTCTCCCAAAACCTCTCGAAACACTCGTGTTGTTTCTGCTGGCTATCACATCTTCTATTCGTTATAGCCTTGTTGGAGTCGGGGATTGTTAATAATTGGACTAATTTTAATGGCCTTGAAAGCTAATACTGTTATGTGGGGGTGTGCTATGCCTTCGCATCCTCAATTGGGAAGGAAGCCTTCGATTTCTGGCTTACAATTTGGGACACATCTTAAGAGTCATCGTAAATTGGCTTGTTATTGTCGTCTTTTGACGCAGAGGGAAACAACGCCAGTTGAAGATGAGAATCCCTCGGAGCATGGGGGAACTGAGTTGCGTGATGGGATCGCTAAGAATGAGTCTGCTGGTTTGCACAAGGATTCGAATTCTCTTCCAAGTGAGTTGATATTCAAGCATTTCAACCGTGAAACGCACCTATCCCTGTTAGGACGAACGTAGTTGACTATCGATTTGATATTTATATTTTGATGTCTTTAAACTGAAATTCTTTAGTCATTGTTTGATTAGAATGTCTCCCGTGGTGTTTATCCGTCGCATTTTCTGCAAATTAAGAAAAGGGTAGAAATAAAATTGAATTTTACGGTTTTTTGCTGAGTGTTTCGACTGAATTATGATTCATAATTGGGTAATGGAAACTGTCTCAAGCATTCAGCCTTTTCTGTGACCTTCTCGTTTAGTGCTGTAAACCACTGTGAAGAGTTAGATAATTCGGTGCAAGCCAATGTTCCGTCAGAAGGAGCTGAAAGAATAGGACAGGATGATTAGTATTGTCTCAAATGCTTTAGATGCGACATGCAACTAATTGGGCTACTCCTGCCAAACCATATTGATGGTTGGTGCCTGCTCTGGGAGTTGATATTAAAAAAATTATGTGACTAGTTCAGTGGTGAGGTCATAACCTAGTGGTTGAGGCTAGGTTCCTAGGTACCAGTGGTTTCGGGTTTGAGTTCCCCCTCTCTCGGTATCTATACACCTTTATGGTGATTATGAGACTCATGTAATGCTCTGTATTTGCCATTATGGACTCCTATGATTAAATAAAAAGGTATATGACTTTTTTGTGGAAGGCATTACCAAAACCTTGAAGTTTGGAATTTCCTATTCAATTGCAAACTGTCATCATGAGTGCTTTGCATCCAAAGTGCCTTGAGGAAAACAATGAAGTATGGAAAAGATGTTGCAAAATGATCACCAAAACTGCACTAATTCATTGGAATGGAAATTCTGGTTGGCTACCTATGAACATAAGTAGAGATTTTATTTTATTTTATTTTATTTTATTTTTATTTTATTTTTTTATCACATTGCACACCATGTAGTAGAAAATGGTGTTGTAAATATTAATCTTTATAGGATGGAGGTATGGTGGAGTTGTAGGGAGAGATCAGTGGATGTCTCTTGAGTATCTCTGCTTTTGTTCATCTATGCATAGCGCGATCTCTATTTGGTGCCTGTATTACAAATTTGTGCTAGGCCCTCCTGTTATGGCAAATGATTTCTTGATGGTACCCAATGTTTATTTGAAATTGTTGTTATGTGATATCTTACCAATTTTAAAAGCTGAATGTCAAGGCTGAAATGCTAAGGAATAATCTTCATGGCATCAGGTAAAATCAGTGTCTGGCAGTTTTTGTTTCATCTCAGTCTCTAAGTTGGAAATATTTTCCACGTTTTCTGGATTTCACCACCCTTTTTTCTAGATCATTCTGTTTACACACGCTTACCAATTTTTTATTTCCCTGCACTTTGGGAGACAGGAGTGTAGCATTGTTAATATGGAGTTGTTTTGAAAATTTGGTTTGCTTGGAAGATGCTGTTTTATACCGTTGTTTAGTTCTTCATTTTAGTGCTGTGCTACGAATAAATCATTTGTACATATTGCATGCCAGCTTATCTAAATGGTCCTTTGTTTTATGTTTTGTTGTATGAAATTCAGGACCATTATCTGCCACTGATCTTTCATCATGTTCCAGTGGCGGTTCTAAAGTGCGTGTTGCTTATCAGGTATGGTTCATGTATTATGTCTTCTTCAGCATTTGAATTCTTTTGTAATCACATTGGATTGATTTTGTTCTCATGTAGGGCGCTCCAGGGTCATACAGTGAGGATGCTGCACTAAAAGCATATCCGAAGTGTGAGACTGTCCCTTGTGATGAGTTTGAGGCTGCATTCCAGGTTTGGTAAAACCTGAGAAGTTCTTTGTATTTGGTTAATAATACATTTCCTTGGTTGTCAATGCTCATGTTCAATGTTATAGGCAGTTGAATTATGGTTAGTGGACAAAGCAGTTCTGCCAATTGAGAATTCTGTGGGCGGCAGCATTCATCGTAATTATGACTTACTCCTTCGTCACCGTCTACATATAGTGGGGGAGGTCCAGTTGGTTGCTAACCACTGTCTTCTGGGACTGCCTGGGGTCAGAAAGGAGGAGCTGAAATGTGTTTTAAGCCATCCCCAGGTTGGGCTCGTGGATACCTATTGTTCTTCATTATTGTAAAGAAAACAGTAAATCATGGTGAATATCTCTTGTTGTAACCTAGTAATTTGCAGGCACTTGATCAATGTGAAAGAACCCTAACCAAATTAGGGCTTGTAAGAATTAGTGCAGATGACACTGCTGGTGCTGCACAGGTGAACAGATATTCACAAGAAACTTTCCTTCCATTTGATTTATGTGAGATGTCTATTTATTTTTGTATTATTGAGACAGATTGTGTCCACAAGTGGTGATAGAGGCACTGGAGCAGTTGCAAGTACTCGAGCTGCAGCTATGTATGGCCTTGATGTTCTTGAAGAAAGGATACAGGTTGGCCTTTGTTTGGTTTATTACTGTATCCAATTTAGTATTTCTAGAATGACTACAACAACCAATATTTATCTCACCAACACCTAGTGGTGGGGTCTGTGGAGACCCAAATATATGCCACCTAACCCCTAGCTAGTTGGGACTGCCAAGGTCGTTGTTTCCATTAGAAGCACAAAGATAACATTTTTTAAAAAGTTGAAAAACAATAACAAATATTAGGTAAAAGTAAGGTAGAGAAACAAAATGTGGCCACACTACCAACAAAAGTAAATAAATAAATAAATAAATTTATAGGAGCTCAATGTTAGTGTTTATAGTAAATGATCAGATAAATGACACTAAGTAGACTAATTGTATGGTTTGAATTGCTAGTAGCCAAGGTTTACTCTGCTTTACCTTGACATTTGATATTTCTTTCCTATAATGGAGTCAATCTACATCATGCACTGTCCCTTCATGTAGGTATTAGTCACAAAAAGTTACACAAAGTCCTGTCTTATGGCCTTGATATGAGGATGTTCATTGATTGGATGGTTCTTTGTTTCTTCTATTACTCTGCTTTACTATTAAGACCCATCAACTTCAAGTGGATTCACAGTTTGATTATTGAGAAAAAGTAGAGAGTAAATGTATTATTGATGAGTTTGATTATTGAGAAAAAGTAGAGAGTAAATGTATTATTGATGGAAACAATAGGGACAAATCAACTAGGCATTTGAGCTCCTGGCCTCTCCCCTCCATTTTTGAGTTCTCACTTGGCCATTTCCTCTCTACCCTTTCCTTTTTAATATAGCATACCGTCACATGCTCACAAGTTTCAGCCCCGATGCCCTGGGTGAGAATAGCATCCAACATCTGAATTCCAATGTTATTGAAAACCATGCCAAATATGTGCAACATGCTAACATCCCATATTAATAGCATAAAGAGATATATAAGAGGGAAATCCATAATATTGACATTAGCATCCATCAGGCAATAAGGGAATACCCATATACACATGGCTCATTTGCATGATACTTGGGGCAAATCATGGACCTTGACAATTTCCTCCACCCAAAATTGCAAATGCTCTCATTTGCACCACAAAGGGATCCTAACATTGCTTCCCTGTATCTTAGGCATTTTCCCCGACAATCCTTTTAACACCCGCCCAATGTTAGAAAAATACTATGCAAACACCATATGTTGGCCCCATTTCCAACCAACATCTCACACCTAATATAATTTGTTGCGGCATATCCGACTTCCTCGCAGCGATTTGACTATGCGTGTCGGAGATCGATTCATCACGCGGCATCCAACAACTCATTTTAATGGTCTAGATTCGACACCAAACTACATCCACCAACATTCCTTGTCAATGGACCTATGTGGACTCCTTAGCTTCACTCCTACGAAGTTGGTCGTCCCTTAGTGTGCCTCAAACTAGTAGGATACCTGTAGGCTCTCGGGCTACACCCAACAACACAGTGAAATGCTTGTTGACTGACATGGATAATGAGTTGCTCTAATATCACTTGTCACATGCTCAGAGGTTCTGGCCTCAACACTCTGGGTAAGACTAGCATCCGACATCTAATGTTATTGAGTATCATGCCGAATATGCACAACATCCCGCAATAATAACACAAAGAGATATATAGGAGGGACACCGAGTCTTACCTAAGACAGGCATAATATTGACATTAGTAACCATTAGGCAACAAGGGAGCACCCATATTTGCATAGCTCATTCGCAAGATGTTTGGGGTAAATCACGAACTGTGATTGTGCACCCTTGAGTCCCTAACGGAATTTGCCAGCTCCTACTATATTATAATGAAAAAGAGAATGACTCCAAGTAGTACTGATGCTTAATATCTTACTAGTAGATTTAGCCTATTCAGACGCAACCCGACCGGGTTGTAGCAACCCAAACCCATCTAGTACAGGATGCCGTAAGCCTTCCATCACCCTTTTTCCTTCCTCAGTCACATAAGTGTATCTGACTATGGGCCTATCATTACACCCTCTCAGTCTTTCACCGTTTCCTCAAGTTAGAATGCAGGAAATTTCTCATTGATTAGCGCAAAGTCCTCCTTAGAAGCTTTAAATTTGAGCAATGCCTTCCACTTGATTAGGATCTCCAATACACTTGAGATCCAACGAGGCCTCCAGTTCCACCTTCCATTCCAAATTTGCTGTCAATACCGGTGTGAGTGGTTGCCCATGCTAACTTGCTCCTACAACTAGCTTGAGCTTGAAGACATCAAAGATTGGATGTATAGCCATAGAGTTAGGAAGTTGCAGACAATATGCCACTGAACCAATTCTGTCCACAACCTAATATGGCCAAAAAACTATGAGGACTATTTTTCTTTCAAGCATCGAGCTAAAGACTTGTGATGATAGGGCTTGAGCTACACATAAACATAGCTACCCTCCAATTTGATTTTCCTTCTCCTTCTATTAGCCTGTGCCTTCATCTTGCCCGGGGCACGTGGAAGCATACAATAAAACTGTGGTTATGGTTGTGATTGCGGTCGCGGAGTTGCGGTATCGGGATGTCGCGAATGATATTTTATATGTCGCGGTTGTCGTGGTATAATTTTTTAATTCTTTTACACGACAAATATTGGCCAATATCGGACGATATCCAAAATTTCGCGTCGCAGCTTGACCTGAAAACTGCGAAATGGCGGCCGATACGCAATTGCGGTGCCGACATTTCATTGTATGCGTGGAAGATGTTGTTTTAATTCTTCTAGGGTAGCATCTCAGAGCTTTAAATCTTGTTCTAATGCTGCCAAGTGGGTACCACCCTAACTATGGCACAATTGTGGTGGTAGAGCTCTTCCATAAACTGTAGTAGAAGGTGTTGTATAAGTGGCAGAATGGTAGGAAGTATTAAATCAATACTTTGCCCATGGAATCCATTTTACCTACTGTTTGGGTTTGTCACAAATGAAATAGCGGAGATATGTTTCAAGGCTTTGGTTAACCACCTCCATTTGCCTGCCTATTTGGGGGTGGTACACAGAACTAAATTAGAGGATTGTACATGGAATTGAATTTGATGATTGTACCCTAAAGTTTAAAAAGTTCCCTCCGAAAATTGCTCACAAATAACTTGTCACAATTAGATACAATGGTGCTAGGTATTCCCTACAAGCGCATAATTTCCTTCACAAAGACAACAATAACCACCGTAGCTGTGAATGGATGTTTTAGGGGAATAAAATGGGCATACCTTGTCAAGCGATCTACCACCACTAACACACAATTTTATCCTTCTGATAGTGGCAACCCCTTAATAAAATCTAGGAAAATGTCCTCCCAAACATGCTGAGGAATTGGCAAAGGTTGCAATAGCCTAGCTAGGCGCAAGGTGGAATGCTTGTTCTGCTGGCAGGTTGCACACTCTGCCACATAGTTCATGACATCCCTCTTCATGCCCACCCAATAAACCTCTCTCGTTAAGTGCTGATATGGTTGTAGCACCCGGGAATGTTCCCCCATTGCCGCTCCTTGGAACTCAACCAACCGTGTGGCTTCAAGGTGGATTGGGAAGGTATCACTAGGTAATTGCCCTTATGCAAGCTGTAATTCCAGATCTCCCCTATTGCAATTGGTTCGTAATAAGACTTAGATCCAAATCAATGTCTACTTTGGATTGAAGGGTGCTCCAAATTGTTAACCAAGCAGCTGTGAGTATGGACAAGGTTGCAGCTTCCCCTAAACTATATAGTGCATCTGCTGCTCGATTCTCACTCCCAGGTTTGTATTCGATGGAAAAGTTATAGCTTCACAACTTAGTGACCCATTTATTATGTTCTTCAGGAAGAGTACACTGTTCTATCAAGTATTTCAAACATTTTTGACCATTTATTATAGTGAACCGCTGCCTCAACAAGTAGTGACACCAACGTTGGACTGTTAGCACCACAACCATTAGTTCTCATTCATATACAGACTTCAGACGTGTGCATTAGCCTAAGGCTTGGTTGATAAAAGCAATCGGTTGTTGGTTTTGCATTAGCACTTCACCAATCCCTATACTTGAGGCGTAGATTTCAATCACAAAAGTAGCTTTGATATTTGGTAAGGCCAACACTAGAACTATAAGCATTGTGTTCTTGAGCTGATCAAAGGCATCTTGGGTCGTCTTATTCCATCCAAAACAATCTTTCTTCAATTTTGCTGTTAACGGGGCAGATATATGACCATAGTGCTGCACAAATCTATGGTAAATTCTTAGGTACTAGCCACTCCTCCATACATCTTATCTTTTTTGGGTTTGCAAGCACCCCTGTAGTAGACTTAATATACCCTAGATACTCCAATTTTGGCTGTCCGAATAAGTATTTCTTCACATATAAGGTTTTTCGCATCCTCTTTCATGGATGGGCTATATACACTAATATATTGTCAAAGAATACTAACACAAATTTACATAGATATAGTTTGAATACCTCATTCATAAGTGCCTAATAAGTGGCTAGAGCGTTGGTCAACCTGTAAGGCACCAAGAATTTGTAGTGCCCCTCATGTGTACGAAAAGCGGTCTTGTGTACATCCTTTGGCCGAAATTTGATTTGGTGCTATCCTAATCGTAAATCCAATTTTTGAAAACATAACCGTGCCCTTTTGTTCATCCAACAATTCATCTATTACTAGAATCAAAAACTCTTCAGGCACAGTGACCTTATTAAGAGCCCTGTAAACCACGCAAAGTCTCTACCTTCTTTCTTTTTAAACATTGGGCTAGAAAAAGGGTTGAATCACCTCTATTGTTAGCATATCTCTTATGAGTCTTTCTATCTCCACCTTATGAACCTAGGGATACCTATAGGTCTCACATTGAATGGTAGAGCTCTAGGTTGTAAGGTTATACTGTGGTCTAAGGATTGTTGGGGTGGTAGCACTAGCACCATGGAGGATTGTGGAATAAACAAGAAAATCTCTAGAGTGCTTCTTGAACTTCTATTAGTGTCTCCCTCTACCATATAGAGTTCTGGTTTCCAGCATGTAACTCATTTAATCGGGTAACCTTTGAGTAGTATGCCCTGGCCCTCTCAAGCATTGATGCGCGCCATTAACTTCAAAGAAACCTGCTCATGATATAGTTTTGGTCCCCCCTTAAAGTCATTGGGCCATACCCATCATAAATTTCATAGATAACGTCCTTCAATTTACCTGCATAAGCCCAATCTTTTCTTGCCATTGCATTCCTATTATCAAATCCCCTCTACCCAACTCCAAAATAAGAAATTCTCCACATTTATGAGATGTTGTAAGCTCAGTTAAAGCCCTTTGCAAATGCGTTACCCATGCCCATAAGAACCCATATGCTGCATTACATGTTACTAGAAGTTCAAGTTTGGTAACCAAGTTGATGGCCACAAAATTGTTAGTTGCCCCACAATCAATCAGCACCACCACTGGTTCCCCCCTTTGCACTGCATCTCAATTTCATAGTCCTAGGAGACGTAAAACCCACCATCGAGTTCATCACTAGCTACACCAACCTGTCCACAACCTTGTTTTCCTCTAGTCCATCCCGACCTTCCGTACTCCTTCCTCCACCCCTCATAACTCATCAAAAGTAGAACTTGTAGCGTTTGTTTCTTACAAACATGGGTTGGGGAGAAATTTTTTATCACAACTATAGCAAAGCCCTCTTGCCTGCTAGTGTTGGAGTTTAGTGTCAATTAGCCGCTAGTACTCTGGTGGTTGCCGCCTTCTCGGTGTCTCTCATGGGGTGGGACCTAGTAGCTTTGTGAATTATTTGGGCGACGAGTTGCTCATGGTTGTCGAAGAGTGGCTGGAACTTTTACTACTTGTCTGATCTATCTATACCCGAATCCACCTAACCCAACCCATTTCATTTGGAGTATTTGATTCTTATTCTCCACCATTTGGGCCACTTCCCTTATTTTGCTTAGCTCAGCAGGCCTATCATCTGCACCTTAGCTTGCACCGCCGACTTCAAGCCATTCAAGGTGGTGCTCTCTAGAACCTCCTCTGGTGACCTCTCCAATAATGTTGCTGCTAAAAGTTTGAATTCCTCCAAACATTCTTTCACCGTCCCCATTTGTTTGATTGAGAAGAAATTTTTATAAAGGGACTCTTCATGCTTCACTCAAAATCAAGATAGCCAACTTAAATTTGTGCTAGTTGGGGAAGGAATTTTTATCCCTTGCATTTTGGAACCAGGCAAGGGCCTTGCCTTCCTCATAACGGCCACTATCTCCATCCCATTAAACCATTGGATTTAGGAGGAAATACCTTTTTGCTCGAAAAACTAGATCACTTCCGCTGAATATTGACAACTCCGGCTGTTGCTCCACTTGATTCTCCAGCATGTGATTGTCACTTCCCTCATCAATGGGTGACTCTCTCTAGTTGGTGCTTCTTGTTCCATCCCTCTTGTGGTGGGGCTACCTGTCTCCTTCCCCATTAGTTGGTCCAACCTTCATTGTATTTCATTGATAGCATTCTCCATGGTTTTTGGCTTCCCTTCTACTGGCAGCATATGCTTTGTGTCCTCTCTCACCTCGTCCAACTCCTTTTGCCATTCCTCTTGGATTACAACCAATCTTTCCTCCAAGTCAACAGTCCTTTTTGGTGCCGTAGCCCTTGATTGATGGCTTTGATACCAAAATGTTAAGACCCTGCAACTTCAAGTGGATTTACAGTAAAGTAAGATCGATTATTGAGAGGAAGTAGAGAGTAAGTGTATAAATGGTGAAAACAGTAGAAACGAATCAACATAGTGACTCCCTAAGGGAATTTGCTGACTCCCACTATATCATAACAGAAAAGAGAATGACTCCAAACAGTACCTTCTGACTCCTAATATCTTACCTAATTGGACTCAACCCAGCTGGGTGGTAGCGGCCCAAATCCATCCAGTACAACATGCTGTATGCCTTCCATCACCCTTTTCCCTTCCTCACATAATCGTATCCGACAATGGGCCTATCATTTAATTGTGACATTTGATTTTTCCTGTAATGGGTGTCAATCTGCAGCATGCACTGTCCCATCGTGTAGGCATTAGTTACGCAAGGTCTTTTCTTGGGGCCTTGATAGGAGGATGTTTCTCATTTTCTTCTATCTTAACTTTATAAAAACAGTAGTAGAAAATATTATTTGTCGTAATTTACAGTTTTTAAAAATAAGTTTTCTTTTTATTAGATGATAGCGTGTTATAATTTAAGGTAAGTTTTATGGTTATGGTGAAAATTTGAGTGACAAATGAATGTAGTCATTATGAGGAGTTTATTCTTTTAAACTTCAGTATAATTAGTACAACTCCTGTTATCTTTGGGAAGTGAAAATCTGTTGATGAAAAACTAATGTAATTATTGTTATGATAATGGTGCAAATTAGAATGACATGTCCCATCGTGTAGGCATTAGTTACGCAAGGTCTTTTCTTGGGGCCTTGATAGGAGGATGTTTCTCATTTTCTTCTATCTTAACTTTATAAAAACAGTAGTAGAAAATATTATTTGTCGTAATTTACAGTTTTTAAAATAAGTTTTCTTTTTATTAGATGATAGCGTGTTATAATTTAAGGTAAGTTTTATGGTTATGGTGAAAATTTGAGTGACAAATGAATGTAGTCATTATGAGGAGTTTATTCTTTTAAACTTCAGTATAATTAGTACAACTCCTGTTATCTTTGGGAAGTGAAAATCTGTTGATGAAAAACTAATGTAATTATTGTTATGATAATGGTGCAAATTAGAATGACATGTCCCATCGTGTAGGCATTAGTTACGCAAGGTCTTTTCTTGGGGCCTTGATAGGAGGATGTTTCTCATTTTCTTCTATCTTAACTTTATAAAAACAGTAGTAGAAAATATTATTTGTCGTAATTTACAGTTTTTAAAAATAAGTTTTCTTTTTATTAGATGATAGCGTGTTATAATTTAAGGTAAGTTTTATGGTTATGGTGAAAATTTGAGTGACAAATGAATGTAGTCATTATGAGGAGTTTATTCTTTTAAACTTCAGTATAATTAGTACAATTCCTGTTATCTTTGGGAAGTGAAAATCTGTTGATGAAAAACTAATGTAATTATTGTTATGATAATGGTGCAAATTAGAATGACATGTTAATGTAATTCTTTTTTGAGCCCTTAATATTTGGGAATAATGTGATCATTATGTTGAACGTAGCTTTTCAAAAATTGATGTATTATTGTGACCCATTAAGGAGGAGGAATTTAGCTTCTCATAAATTAATCTAAGTATTATCTAATTGTGCAAATTCAAATGATTAATCAATATATTATTATGAGTTTGTTATCTGTTTGAAGAGATTGTAATTCTTACATCAATAAGGACCACATGATGATTTAGCTATTTTGAAGAGTTTGAGCTATTGAGATGAAATTGTGATGTTAATATTCATAAATGCACTATTTATATCATAAAATGCCTTAGGGTTAGTATAGATGGTAATTAATTTATGTCTTTTGGGTGGTGAAAGAAATTATCATTGTTTCTATATGCTTTGTTTTGCGCCATCAATATGTTAATGAAGGTATGTGCTAGTATTTTGTCATATCAAATACATTCACCCATGATACTTTTTTTTTAATTTAGACATGTAATAATATTTTATACATATATTATCTTATGATATTGTATATCTCTATACTTTTAGTCTTTTAATTCTCATGTCTATATTCATATGTACAATATTATTTTCATTTCTATATATATATATATATTGCGATTATAGAACTTTATAAATAGTTACTCATATTATATGTTCGTTTATATTTGTTTTCTTTATCATATCCTCCTTTGTTGCTATATTTTCAAGACCAAAGTTCATCTACTTGCTAGAATGCTAGAAAGATAGTGGATCTGGATATTTAGTTGAAGGAATATCCTTCTAGGTGTGCTAGTTTACTAATATTTAATAATGACAATATATTCTTCCTGTCGAACCAAAAAAAAAAACTATAATTATCTGTGTTGGCTATATTGTGATCTTTCAATACCCAATAAAAAACCTATAATTATTATTGTTCTCAAACTAAAGCGGATCTATTACAAGAGATATTTATTTCAGTAATTTTTAATGATAATTTCATGCTCTCTTTTGATATTGATGTGATTCTTGCAGATTGTAAGATTTGTTTCATTGTTTATTTGAGCATATCAATTTAAATATGCAAAATTATAAAATATTATCATTTTTCTTGTTAATTAATTGTTTAGACTCTTATGCTTCAATCTATTCTTAAAATGCATGGGCTTTGACATTAGTAAATTATGGAATCTCATTTTCTTAGCTGTTCTATCAGATATTTATGATTTTCTGATATAGTTATATTGCTTCCCAAGTATTTGCAGTCATTAGATTTTGTTGATCATCTTTATTTGACGATAATTATTTACTTGCCATAAACCACACTAGTAATATGATTTTAGTTGGTTCTGCTATGCAAATGTACAGGATGATACTGACAATGTCACACGTTTTATGATTCTTGCAAGAGAGCCTATCATTCCGGGAGCTGACCGACCTTACAAGGTCTGAACTGATGATTTCTTATATCTTTGCTTAAATCTCACCTTCATTCTTCTCATGTATCATAGTTTTTTTTTTCCGCCCCCCTCCCCTCAGACTAGTATTGTCTTTAGCTTAGAAGAAGGCCCTGGAATGCTTTTCAAAGCCTTGGCTGTCTTTGCCCTGAGGGAAATCAATTTAACGAAGGTAGGTGAAGAGAACTTATATTGTTCTTGTATCTTTTTAAGATTAAAGAATCTTCTTATAGTGCTCTTTGCATATGATTCCAGATTGAAAGCAGGCCACAAAGGAAACGCCCACTACGGGTTGTTGATGACTCAAATAAGGGGAGTGCAAAGTGAGTACTGATGTTCTTGTTTGTCTTTTGTTTCTTGTATGTCCAGCCTAGTCAATGTGACTTAATCCCTACTCACTAGTTTGTAGATGAGCTACAGGAGATAGTTGCACATAACGAATGGACAAAGAAAAATGTGAAGTATCCAATTTTATGAAGGATTAATAAAGCCCAATTTGCAAGTGTCAAAAATGAATGAACCCTTAGCATTCATCTACTTGAAGTCAACATTACAGCACAATCCTCTCCCTACTCCCGGTTGGCCTTGTGATTGGAAAACATGAAATCATCTACAAGTATATTGGAGTCAACATTACATCAAATTCACTTAACAAGGGAAAAAAGGTACTAGGGAAAGAAGTGAAACCTATATTGCTTGGTCTGGTAGCTAGATTATTCTTAGCTTATTGCTTCATCAGATATGCGATTGATTATTTCTGAGAGAAATTCAAGGCTATACTTTATAATCCATTTTTTTAGGTAATTAATAGTAATTTCATCAAATGCCATTCTGGCGATTATGTACTGCATAGAGAAATCTATCCAAATGATATAAGACTCTTCTATACTTGTGTGCTTTAGCTCATGTATGCAGCCCTGCAGTTGCAAAATAACATTCTTCACTAAGCCACGACAAAGTAGTGATCTGATATTTTTTTTTTTCAGGCCAATCTGGTTGACAAAAATTCAAACAAATCGGATATCCCATACGACAAATACAAATAACATCCAATTTGATAGATTGTGTGTGTGTGTGTATATATTTTAAAAATTGTGTATTTTTCATTATATTTGTTATATATATAACTATTTTATTCATTGTTGGAAACTTTTATATTTCTTAATTTCCATTTTTGTCGATGATTTAACTATTAATAGAGATTTGGATTAAAAAAAATCATGTGGTATTATCATTTTAATTTGCTGCTTAGATTAAATCACTCGAATTGGATTGGTTTGCTATTTTATTGATTGAATAATTTTTTATGCAATATTTCTTATTATTGATCTAATTGAAAGTTTTGGGTATGTGATCCGATCTGATGAAAAATTTTCCAATCCATGAACACTTTTACGAGGAAGCATAGTTCTCATTGAAAATTAGACATATTACTTGCCATATACCATGCAGCATGGCAACAACCCTGCTGAGTACCCCGCACTGCCCCGCCTCCTCTTTGTTTTAGTTATTAGCCATCTCAGTTGTTTCATCAATCATCCAATCCATCTAGCAAACAACCTTCCAATTCTTCCGAGCAAAGAAACATTGCACCATTAGGTTGTCTAATGATTCACTTTACTATTAGAGAGGGAACATCTAATATGAATTTGTCTTTGGTGGGGCTTGTGGATTTCATGATGTCCATAAACTCACCTCTACTAGCTCAAGGGATAGTAGTGGGATTGTTTTCCAAAAGGCCATTGGGAATGCCACATGAGAAGATTCAAAGGATATGAATTAGGGAATTCTCGGTATCTGATGTGACATACTATGCCCGTGGTTAGTTTGTTTATGTAAACGTCGGATCTTATTTGCTAAAAATAGAACCTAAATTTGTGGAACTGTGATATCTTCCTTTATTCCTACATTCTTCCATGCTGTCTTGCACCCTATGAGACCTCGTCAAACAAAATAGCTCAAGTCTCTTATCTATCCTATGGTAAAAAATATGCTAACAAGAATCAAAGCTATACAAAGTATAATAATTAAGAGACAAGGTTGTAAAACGTAAACTCCTAATACTAACCTCAAGCAATACAAAATTTATGAACACTTTGCTTGTGTTTTTGCCTTGTAGGATTTGTGTTCTTGATTTTCTCAATCGATCTAGAACTCTTTGCTCTCATTTAAGATTTATCCTTTTAGAACGCTGCTCCGGAACTAGATCTAGATTTATAAATGACTCTTTCCTATGCTCTTAATTTAATGCTATACAAAAGACTCCCTTATATAGGCTAATAAAAGATCCTAAAATCTGAGCTTAAAGATACACCATGAATCACTAAACAAAACTGCTATAGAGAAACTAAGCTGGACATAGCTTGTGTTGGTCAACATGGCCAACACGTGATCTTTTCTCTGTTTTGCTTGTTCTTTATTCTTTGCTCCTTTTTGACATGGATTTGTTCTCGGACACTATTAACCTGTGTAGTACTCGAAGATCCCTTTTACTATTTTGTTGTCTATCATTCTAGGTTTTCTTAACCTATGCTTTAACTTATGCACATGGTAGCGGATCTCCCTTTAAGCCTCTTATTCCTTCACCCATGATCTAACCATATGATCATTTTATCATCCTCCACACAAGGATATGCCTACCCCTCTAGCTAAAGTCCTTTGACGCTACTCCCCACAATCTTGAAAAAGATTCCTTTTGGCCTTCATGCATAGCAAAGATCATGCTCCTCTATTTTGTGGCCTTCATCCAATTAGATTCTATATGAATACCATCAAACCTTCCGACGGAAATAAGATTGTGACCAACTGATAGAATCCATAGCAGTACCCAAAAGATAATAGAAAATTAAGCAATTAAATAGAAATTAATTAGGGCGATGAAGAGAGGGATTGCATATATTCTCAGAGATGGGAAGATACATCCAGGCATTTGAGGCCTTGGCACCTCCTTCTAACAGGCTCCTATTTTCTTTTTCTCTTCCTCTCACTCCTTAGTTCTCAACTCTATTTAATACTCCCCTAAGTCCTCGTCACGAATAGAAAAGATACCCAAGGAACATGCCGAATAAAATGTCATAACCACTAACGGACTCCCCCCACCCCACTCTAACAAAAAAAATACTACGAAATAAAGGCTAAAATACCCTTCCTAGCTAGCGATAACAAACAAACCCTACACCAAGCCTCACATTCCTCCTCCGTTTCTCCTAATATAGGTACATTTAATTATGGGCCTATCACCAAGCTACAAAATGTATCTCACCTTAGCCAAATTTTAAATCATCCCATCCTGAGTTTTGATCTCATCTCTCCGGTTCCCTCTGGTTTGACCTTCTCCCTATTGGCCAAAGACACTGCGTTCCCATCATAGGGTTGCATGACTTGAACCAATACTTTCGGCAATATCTATGTTGAGAATTTTGAATCCAATAGCTACACTTCTTTTTTTGTATTTATCTCTGCACTACAAAAACACCATCGGACTCGACTTAGTATTTTTCTTTCCAACCTTTCTTATAGTTTGAACTCTTCATTTTAATGTGTCCCACCTTGATATTGAGGTTATTATTTTTCTTTATCCTTGTTCTTAGATTGGTCACCTATATGTATATAGATTGGATCCATCCTCTAAAGTCTATGCATCCTCTTGATCTAGAGTTCCTACAATGCTGCTCCTCACAAACTTCAAGAGATTTCCGTTGGTATTCGTTCCTAGCCAGATCATGTTCCTCCATTTTATGAACTTCATTTAACTAAATTCTATGTAAATAGCATAATCCAAACTGTCCAACCATTCCAAGGCAATAATATTACTGCAAAGCTTTGAAGTACAACTTACCTCAACTGAATTTCAAATTCTCCCACCATGAATCTTGATCTCAGTCTCTCGAATTCTCTCCACTTTAACTTCCACCTCCTTGACCAAATACATTGATTTTCCATCTCAAAGCTTCGATGACTTGAACTAATCTCTCCAATATTGATAACCTCCCAAATCCAATATCTAATCTTTTCCTGAATCCATCACTGCATTATTTGAACACTTAATCCTCGTCGTTTATCATATATTGGACACACTCCTTTAAGCCTTTCTTATAATCTTGACACTTCGCCGTAATGTGACACACCCTGCCACAATGAAGGGTAGACTTTCTTACCCTTTTCCTTACATCGCCCACATATACATAGACTGGGTCTGTCTGTTGAAGACTTTACCTCTTCTTGTATCAAAGTCCTTGCGATACTGCTCCTCACAAGTTCTTTTGCTAATGTCCTTGATGCATATGTCTTTGCTAGCTTTCCCAACAATTCTTTTGGACCTGTCTCCTCAAAAACATCGTACTTGAGTCTTGGAGAAAGGGTCAATGAAATTGTATTTGTTGCACGCAGTTTCATATACTTCTACTTGCTAGCATCTACATTTGCCGGTTTTGTGTCATTAAAGGTTACTTGCAATCCTTGTTGAAGTAGAACTTTGATCTTAATTTGCAAAATTGTTTTTCTTGGTGTACAATTCCATCTCTTTCGCATCCCACGAAAAAACTTATCCTTCATAACCTTAAACATGTAGGTTTGATGCCTAGTAGAACCACCAAAAAATGCAGGATGTCTACTAGAAATAGAACCTAAAATGGTAGACCTGTGATATCTGACTTTGTTCTTTGACTTATCCCTTAAAAAATTGTGGAATTGTGTTGCGCAATAACCTAGGTTGTGTTGTAGGTCCTAGCTGTAAGAGAGACAACAATTGAAAAACACAACAAGCTAACAAGAAGTACAAGTGTACAACTATGCAAAGTATAGTAATCAAAAAAATCAAGAATGGTGAAACTTGAATTTTTAGTATTTAATTGAGCAATTCAATATTCAAGAACACTACCTTTGTGTTTTTTTCCTTTCAAGAAAATCCAACTACTCATTTTTTATTTTCTCACTCATTATCAATCAATATTTCTCTTTTTACAACGTTCCACTAGAATTAAAGGCCATATCACTCACTAGGATCTAGATTTAGAAGACTCTTGTTCCTATATTCTTACTCTAATGCTATACAAAAGACTTCCTTATTTATAGGCTATTAGAAAATCCTAGAACAAAAAAAGATTAAATTTAGAGCTGAAAGATACATCACAAACTGATGTAGACTAAATGAAATTACCAATGAGAAGCTAGGCTTGAGATGACTCCATGCCGACCAACACTGGTCACTCGTATTTATCAACACGGTTGTGTTGGCCAATTCAAATTACTCGTGTTTCTCTCTTTCGTAGTGGTTCTTCCCTTTTCTTTGACACATACGTGTTCCCAACATTACCAACTTGTGCAGCCAGACGGGCCAGACCCCTTCTCTTCACTATGACCAAATCCTCTCTAGCCTACTCACACGGGACTTGATTCTAATGGTACCTAACCCTGTAATCTTATGTTCTAAACGAACGATTGTTTGGTTCAATTTATTGGAAAATATTTTCAATCAAATAAAAAAAAATAGGTTAAAGTATATGTTGAAAATACATCATTTCATTTTATCCTCAATTAAAATTATTTCACAAATATATTCCTAGCTATAGGATGTAAATACCTAGATGAAGGGTAGTCATCAAAATATAAAGATAAGGAACTTGTGTAAACGATTGTCCATGTAGTATAGACTTGTGTCATCTTCCAAAATATACGCGGAGGAATGAAAAATAAATCTCGTATGAGAGATTTAAGCTCTTGTTTTCATGTCTTTCGACCTTATGATGCCAAATATAATCACAATTTATATTTTGTATGGTGGACAAACAGTGTCCTGTGGTAAATAATGTCATAACCTTTATAGGGTTCAATATTTCATGACAATTTTCTGTGACAAATGCCCAACTCTTAATATCTTAATGGTTTCCCATATAAGCCTCAATTTGATTAATTTGGTGGAATATGTGCACATCTTGATTGTACCGAGGAAATATATGATAGTGTAATAAGTCAGGTTCGGCCTTGTAACTCCATGTTTGTCATGCACATTTGCAAAATTGTACGTCAAAGCTTCTTGATTGGTAGAGTTTTATTATTATAAAGGATCCAATATAATAGTTTAGCTTTTGAGAAGCTAGAAAAATTAGTGCGTGGCTTATCAATGTACCATAAGCTAGCTTTTGATATTTTTTCATTTTTTGCCCAAAATGGATTTGAACTCACTTATCAGTTAATATAAATGTCATTATTGTTTCGTCTGCTAACATTGTAAAGTTCAACGTTGAAAAGTAGGAAGAGCAAATTCAATTTGTTGGACCAGTCAGATGTCATGAACCTCAGCTTTTCCCTGATTTTGCCATTCATTGTTTTTTCCCTCAAATTCAATTTGTTGGACCAGTCAGATGTTATGAACCTCAGCTTTTCCCTGATTTTGCCATTCATTGTTTTTTCCCTTTTCTTGGCAGATATTTTGACTACCTATTTTATATTGATTTTGAAGCTTCAATGGCAGATCCACGTGCCCAATTTGCTTTGGGTAATCTGCAGGTCAGTTCTATGTTTGTGATTTGAGCTATCTGTGGCAACCTTGATTACTTTTTTTAGCCCTTTTTCCTGGATGTTTCTTCTCTTCAAGTTACTAAGCTGATTTAGATTCTGTGATTTCGAAGTTGTATCATGTGGTGTTCCTGGCTGTTGAAAATTATGTTATTTCTTGTCAATCGACTGGGATGGATGGAGGGAGATGGTACTTGCATTGAAGGATGAGATATGGACGAAATGACATCCTGGATGCATAAATGCGTGCGGTGTGAGGAAGAGTGGTATGTGTTTTATGGGAAGTCTGGATAAAAAAGGATAAGAAAAGAGAAAAATCAGAGAACGTGAAGAAGCTTGTCTGTGCTAAGGTGAATTTCTGGTTGCTGTGTATTTCATGCAATTGGTGGGCCCTAGGAAACCATCTTTTCTTAGTGGCTCGTCTCTTTGGCTCCCATTAGTTTTCAAAGTATTTGTAAATTGTTACTTCATGTCAGCTTCCATGACCCATTACTTTTTAAAAAGTTGGTTCTTATATTTTATCAAAATTTACTAAAAAATTTGTTCAATGGAAAAATTTATATGCATGTCCATAAATATCAATATTCATCATTTTATGTCATTGGCATATTTTTCTTAGTCTTTTGTTTTTTTTTCCGATCTTATCAAAAGAATTTTTAATGTGTTTATAATTATTGCAATGATTACTATTATTTCAGATAAAATCATGTTTGTTTGTGATTTGATAGGTGGCCCAAAGATAAACCGAAACCGAGTACGTAGTCTTGGGATATAAGAGCATCTTTAGTGGTGTTAAAAAAATGTATCCCAATCTCAAATTTGAGGACCTTAAATTTGAGGTTATGGTTGTAGAAAAAAAAATTGTCCCTAAATTTGGTGTAACCTCAAAAATTTAGGGTTCCCAATATTTGAAAAAGTAGCTCCTCGATCTTTGTGCATGGCTGATTTTTGATACTTTTTGGTATATTTTTATTCTAATTTTTACTATTAGAATATAATTTTTTAAATATATATATATATGTAAAATATAACATTTAATATTAATGGTAAAAAAAATTGTGCTAATAAATATATTTTTTTTGCCAAATAATTTTTATATCATCTATTTTATCTTTCTTTCTTATAATTATTTCTTTATGTAATTTATCTTATTCATTTATCTAGTTATATTTATTTTATTAATTTCTTTAGTTATATTTATTCTATTAATTTCTCTATTTATATTGGATGTTAAATAATATAAAGTATAAATAATTGATGATGATGTGATTGGTAAAAATAATTGAGTGTTGTAAATTTGAGGTTGGTGATTGTAGAGTATTGAATTAAATTTAAAGTAAATTGATTAAAGTAGGAAAGAGGAGAGAGAAAATAATTAGATAGTTCTATTAAAATCTTAAATTTAATGTTAGCATTGTGAATGTTCTAAGTGGCATAAGATTTGTAGGGTCTTTGCAGCTTCCCGTGTTTACCTCAGCCAATTGTAACTAGCTTTATGACTTCGTCCAAGATTGCCTATTAAAGCCTGCACCTCAATCGTCGCACTTAGTTTCCTTATGACTAACACATTTGGTGTCTAAAATCATCATATGTTTTTCTATTTCAGGAATTTGCTAGATTCCTACGAGTTCTTGGTAGTTACCCGATGGATATTAATACTCGATAGCTGGATAAATTTCTATTTGTATTGGTATGATCCTTACCATGAGGGTCAAGGGTACATTATGAAGATATTACGTTTGTTCGTCCTGTACATATAGAAGAGACATTAGACGCCAGAATTTCAGGAGGCCGATCAATAGATAGATTATTTGGCAAGGCAATCATTGTTCGCTGATCATGGTTGGCAAAGCTCCGTTCATGGTTGGCAAGTTGAATCATATTTGATCGAATCTTCAACAACAAACATCATTGTTGTCCCTGGTGTTTCGTGCTTGCCGTACCATTGAAATACTTTGCGTTAAACAAGTGATGCGAGATCCATATTTGCTCAGGCAGCAGAGGTCCGAGGACAGCAGAGGTCCTTCCTCGGCCAAATGGTTTTCAAGGTTGCGGTTCGATGCATGTTTACAGATTCATGTTCGTGAAGATATTCCCCACCCCGCCCCCCAGTTGTCCGCCCCCCCCCCTCATCCCAAGGCAAGGCGTTCGCCATTTCGAGGAAATGATAAAATAGACAGACACCTGTTACTGATAAGCCATAACCGATTGCCACCCTGGCATAATTTTTTGTGTTTTACAAATAGTCCTTAATAAAACATTAATATGACATCAACGCGAAGAACTAGAAAACAAGTTTGACAACACAAGCTCCGACAAACACCAACACCTAGAGGATGACGCCAATTTATTCGGTGAAATACTCACTACACTCGTAGTTCCATCCCCGCTAGAAAACCTATTTACTTGAGTTCCTTCAGGAAATCTTCGTTGTCAACCAAAACCTGTTTAGCACAAATGACCCAGCATTATATTACTCAATAATAAGCCTAAGAATTGTTGTGCCCATAAATGATCAACGACGAAACGTAACCCAAAACTTACAGTTTTCCAGCCATCAGGGTCAAGAAAAGAAGTAATCTTAGTGTTGATTCCTGGAATTGGCCCTGGCTGTCGGGTAATCTTTCCACCAAGCTCTTGAGTGACCAGGTTGACGACTTCGGCGCTCCTATACACATCATCAGTACTTATTGCAACCTAACGCAATCATTAAGGCAAAGATAAGTTATAAGCGTGCGTCAGGCATGAACACGGGAGAAGTACCTATGAAGACTTAGCCGGAAGTACATTAACCTGTGCATATGCATTCCCTTTAGTATACTCCGTCATTCCATAGTTATAAGTGAGCTCTAAGACCGTGGTCTCTTCCTCAGGGGCGTATCCCATCATGGCAATCGTGTACTGCAGCACATCAAATCATTTCGTTAAGAGGCCAACGGCCTAAGCAGCATCGTGCGAAAAACACAAAAGAATATTACACAAACCTTGTACTCGGGTCTGTCAACCTTCTTCACCAGCTTCATTCCCAAGGCCTAAGATCACAGTGAAAACATGCAATTTTATATGTACCATAAGGAACTAACAAGGAACAAAATTTCAGGAAGCTGGCATTTGAAACCAACGAATCTATGAATATAAAAGTCAAAACCTTCTCATAAAACTTGATAGCACGCTCCAGATCACCAACACGAAGCATAACCTGACAGAGTGGTTCAGGTGTACTTTTTCTTTCGATGATCTCGAACAAGTAACCATCAGGATCTTTGACGAATGCTATCACAGAGGAACCGCCTTTGACAGGACCAGGCTCGCGCGTAACATTACCACCCTTGGCCTTAATTTCTTCGACCATTTTATAAACCTAGTGAGTGAATGCACGTCGATATCAGCTCTAGGGTAATACAGGGTATTTTACGCATTTCCTCATAAAAAGTGGAATAGTACTTACATCCGGAGTTGCAATAGCAAAATGTCCAAATCCCGTCCCAATGTCATATTTATCTACTCCATAATCTACACCACAAACACGATATTGGAAATACCTCAGAAAATTTCAGATGGTCAAAGCTAATATTGAAAGTTCCTAGTACTGAATCCGGATACATCAGTGTACGCAAAAGAGCTAACATGGAGAGGAAAACTGAAAACGTACTGTAAGTCAACTCAAAAACGAAATGAGACTCCTCAGGACCAAAACCCAGAAAAGCATTTGCGTATTTCTCTTCCGGAACATCACGCTTCCTTAACAATGTCATCCCAAAACATTCCGTGTAAAACCTGATTCATAAATCAGAACGACCATCGGAAAATCATAAGACGTGAGGCTATAATCCCAATTTATTATTATTATTATTTGGGGTAATAAAAAAATGTCTGCGACAAAGAAAATGGATAACATAAACTTACTTGATAGTCCGATCAAGATCACCAACACGGTAGACAGCATGTAACATTCTGCGTTTGTCCTTCTTTGGCCACTCCAACAATTCTTGATTAGGGGCGACAGCAGGTGCAGCCATTTTTGAAATAATAATGGTTAACTGCGCAAACAAAGATTAACATGAACAGGTCATCAGCTAGTATATCATCACTCCTGGATCTGGAAGCACGTTTAGCAGTCAACTTCCTTCCCCAAATGCCGACCCGATAAGACGGTAGAAGAGAGTCTGGACTTCCCCCACATTCCCCTTCCTTCCTCACATGAATGTAAGATTACGTCAACCCTTATATCAATTAACGAACTACAGCCCGCCAGACGCCTAATTGTCTATAGAAACAGGCTAGTTGAGCTGGGAAACGGCCGTACAAATGAAATCCAAAAGAAAGGCAACGCGCTATTTATTATTGAGGATAGTTCATTGAATCAGAGGAAAGCGAACAAACCATCGATCACCACCATGCGTAATATCCCCCAGAAAATGGGAACAGAAAGAAACCTAAAAATTTAAAAGAAAATACTCTGTCGACCATTTATTTTCTAAAACATTAAGATACAATCCTTGAAAGTGGGAGCATCACAAATTTATCACAACAAGATTCGAAAACATCAGAAAAAAAAAAGATAGGGAATCAAAGATCAACTCAATCGACTCCTGTTCTCCAACAGCAGCTAATCTCTTTGATCAGCTCGCTCTCTCACGCACACCATTAGTGATCATGTCAAGAATCAGACGATTAAAGCCTATTATTCGCGAAACATGAAAGGAGAAAGGGAGTGAGTAGTACCGGAGTCGATGCGGACTGAGCTCGGACTTGAAGTGCGAGAATACGGGCAGCGATTGCGGGTGGTGAAAAAGTACCGGCGTAAAGTAACCCGAGCGGATTACTTTATAAAGAGAACGCGAGAAACTTCACACAGGAAACAAAAGGGTGTCCAGGAGGTAGTCCCACGGCACGTGTAATGATATGATTAACAGCGGTTATGACCCGAATGTCGCAAATACATCCATCCAGTGCGCGGACTGTATGGTGGTATTATTACTATCGCTGCTGCCTGCTGGAATGTAAACCGCTGAGGTGGTTAGACCTTGACATGTTGTTGGAGTCGCTCGTCTCCTATCGCCTATTATTATTAGTATGCTCTGTTATTTTTCCACTTGGAATTTTAGTTGGAACGGAAAATGACTTCTTTCTTTCTACTACGATTCGTATTCGTACGCAGGGTTTTTCGACGTTGCCTTCTCCTCGTCTCTGCTTGTTAGAGCGGTTGCATCCAAACTCCAGTAATTTTTATTTTTTTTGTAAAATAAACTTTTATCAACTCTCTCACACCATTACAACCAATGAGACAAAACTATTAGAAGAGTGAGAACTTGCGATCATCTACGAGATAAGGTGAGTGCAATAGATTTGACCACAATCTATAATCAAAAAATACAAATAATAAAAAAAAAAGGTTGAACAATCTACGAGAAGGCCTTCAGATTTCCAGCTCAACAAATCTCATACTATCATACATAGTCATAGTCATAAGGCACTTGGTTTCGGGCTCTCGTTCTCACCAAATTCATAGCTCAAGAAGATTGGTTGAAGTTGATCTCCCTGGCTGAAAATACACTTAAGTATCCCAAGATGCTAGCGTAGGAATATCAATATTCCACACCGAGCACTGTTTGATATACCCATTTTGAGTCCTTTAGATCCATAGGGCATCTTTCTTATTACCTAGACGCCATCTATTTTTTCAGTATCTAAGGGTGCCTAAACCTCATTGTGAGGTGTTAGTTATTTAGATGTTTCTCTTTGCTATTTTGACCAACTATGGATTCTAACTAGGACTAAATTGTGCTTATATATTATCAATAAATTGTCTGTTTCCTTTTCTTTGTGAGTTAAAACCGTCAATATATATTTTAGTTTTGTAAAATTATTGTTATTATTTTATAAATAAAGTATTTTATATTTTATGTATATATTAATCTTTGATGTGATCCATATTAAATTAGGTATAAAATTTGGCCAATGTTTATAATGCATGGTAATATATTAGTAATTAAGTCCAATATTAATCTATCTATCTAATTCTTGATGGTAGAACTAGAATTAAAAAAGTATAGATTTAAGCATGTGTGTGTGTTGAGAAAATAAAGGAGATAATTAATTATCTCTATTTTTTGATTTCAAAATTAAGAGGGAAAGTGTAAAGTTGGTTATAATAACCAACTCTCCACTCTTTTTTACGAGTAAGAGGAGTAGGAGTACTACATGTGCTGTGCAATTGGTTCTTTTGCAAAAAAAAGAAGAAGATATAGTTAAAAAGACATACACATATATTCATATGCACACTAAGAAAGAAATAGAGACTTTCTTCTTGCATTGTTCATGATATTTGTGTGTGAAATAAGAATAAGAAGAGAAATAAAGTAGGTTTTTATTCCTGTTCTTTATAAGAAACACTCACCATTGGGGTTTAAGGAAAGAGGGAATGGAACTATACAATTTGTATTTTGATAATTATAGATCTTTGTTCTGGTGTAATTGAATCCATCAATGGCCGAAGGTACATCTTAATGATCTCTACAAGTGTTATGGAGTTAAATTTTGCATATTAACTGCTTGTATTGTGCCTTAGGGTTTCACACATTTGGCATTAGATTATGAACGAATTGCGTATATTAATTGTTGATTATAATTCATGCCATAAAATTCTATCTAACATTTAGTATCTGAGCCTTAATGGTCTCTGTTTTGATAGATTTGATTTGGTGTAATAATTATTTCTTAGATTTGTATGTTTCTATGGTTAAGTTTTGAAAAATAATGAAACTATTCTTTGTTGAGAGGAAACATGGTCTATGTTTCTTAACTCGGGAGGGTTGTATTTTATTTCTAACTCTTAACCTTGCTATTTGATGAACAAAAGACGAGGGGGTGGTCGTGTTTTTTCTCGGACTCTTGACAATATTTGGAATCAAGAAAACACGGTGTCTTTCATAAGCACAAGTGCCCTATATGTAATAACTCAATTTTTCATTACTGAAAAATTTCGTGAAAACATGTTGCGGACATATAAAAAACTTAGAAAAATGAGGTGTTACCACCATACCTGACATAGGATAGATATCTGCCGTTTATCCTATATCAAATATAAGGTTGAACCAATCAAATACTAAAACAGTAGAGTGTGCAAATAATAATTTAATTGAAATGATTCCAAAAATATTTACATCAAATGGCCATAACGGGTTCCATTCAAATCGTTATATAATACAAACTAAAAGTACGATATTACAAAACATGGGATGGGGCATCATGCCCAAAATAGTGGCAATGGTTCTCCACGGATCCCCACAAAAACCTTCTGAATGCCCTCACTCACGAGGCCTAACCTAACTGAGGTAGGCCCTTCACTAGCCATCCCCAAAAACCTGCACATGGTCCTCTACTCGTGGGAATGAGTAGGCAAGCAAATGGGTACATCAGTATGCTATGTACTAAGTAAGCCAAGTTGCTCTCTCAATGTACACAAGTATGCTAATTTATCATTTATGAACATAATGTATGACATGCCTCATGGTAGGACTTTATGCATATAAGTAAGAGATCATAACAAATGCTAATCATATACAACATCATCACAGTAAAAACATCATGCTTAAGAAATCATAGTACTTTCACATAACCACTTGCATGAGCAATAGCATAGAATAATCCAACAAATTCTAGGGTTATTTCCATTTATCCAATTCCATCAAGATATGCCATCCATTTATCCATGTAACATATAAGCCAATCACCTCAATGAATATTCCATTTCTTATCCAGTTAACCAAGTGTATAAATCAATTTTAACCCTTTGGTTAGCCATATCATTACTTCCATTACATAGTCGATTGTCATAAGTTCATATGATTATCATTCAGAATTATCAACCAGTATTTACCAACTATATTTTATTATCATTGATCTATGGAATGTGCACCACCCCATGGTCTCATATACCATGGAAGCCTACCCAAAAGGGGACATAAAGTTTAGGCCGAAGCCAACTAATATAGACATAAGTCTAGGTCGAAGCCAACTACCTAGATAACCAGACCCTTTAGTATCGATACCCCTTAATATATTATTAGTGTCTAGCATAGGTAAGGCACCGGGACCTCTTAAGATCTCACCTGAAGGCAAATCCCAAAGGCACCAAAAAGCCCGCAGGTAGGCTAACCTTTAGGAGCTAATTGAGGATTGGGTAACCCAGACCCAGACCCAGACCCATACTCAACTCAACTTTCTTTCACTTTAAGAGATTAGTATTTTATTCATAAGGATAAGTGATCATATAAGGCTCATACAAGCAACCAAAGTAAATTCCTATATTTAATAGTATTAATCCTTTTATTTCCAATTTTCTAAC
Source organism: Tamarix chinensis (assembly GCA_030549775.1). Taxonomy (NCBI): domain Eukaryota; kingdom Viridiplantae; phylum Streptophyta; class Magnoliopsida; order Caryophyllales; family Tamaricaceae; genus Tamarix; species Tamarix chinensis. The sequence goes on along the minus strand of CM060177.1, from coordinate 53,412,154 downwards.
CATGTGGGTTATCCAATTGCCCTTGGCCAAATTTATTTATGTCTACTATATGGTTTAATTCATACCTTTACTGCTTCCCATTACTCCTATCTCCATATTATCACTTATCATAAGTGAAATATACCTTTAGGCCTTTAAATTACTCATAATGTATGCCATGAGATATGGCCCATTTTAATTCCATAATTAGGCCAATAATCCATGTTGAATTGTGTATTTTATCCCATCAATAGCCATGATATAATTCCAATCATAATATCAAAGCATACCCGAACTTAAAAGAACAAAATTCAATAACTTAGTTGAACTAGTCGATTGGTCTAGCCTAACTAGTCAATCGGTTGCACCAACCAATCGATTAATTAAGGTCTACCAGTTGATCCATTTGACTTAATAAAACTATGCTTTCTTTAAATCTATCGATCAGTTTAGGCAAACCAGTCGATCGGTTGTTCCAAACCAGTTGATGGGTTTAAGTAGAGAGGAAGACTAAGGTCTTTACATGAGTAGTTGATGGGCTGGGTCAACTAGTCGATTGTTCTAGGAACCAGGTAATCGATTTGATCTAACCAGTTGATTGACTTTCCCTAACAGAGCACCAAAACACAAATTTCGTGCATATTCTTTCATATAAATCATTTTTAGTCATGTGAAGACATGTATCAACATCAACTAACATATTTCCAACTAAATTATCATACATTTCTTACCATAACATCGTCATAGCCTATTTTATCCATTTTCTTCCTCTTTACTCAATTTATGTTGTCTAAACATCCAAATCATACATACAAAAAAATATCTTCATGCCATCATGTAGAAATCAACTAAAGATAATCACTAACATGTAGGGAAACTTACTAAATATTTTAGAAGTAAGAATCACTTACTTGATGTAGGCTAAATGCCCTCAGCACAAAATTTCCAAATTTGTGAAAACTTCAACTCTTAAAACCTTAAAAACAACAAATCTTAAACTTAAATATTATACCAAAATCTTATCAAATTAGAAATTCAAATAGAAGAGAGAAAAATTTACCAACTTGAGGCCAACATATAGAAAAGGGTTAACTGAACTACTCAACCTTTTTTCCAGAATCCAGCTCTACCTTGCTTAATAATTGAAATAAAAAAGAGATAGAGGAAGAAGTAGGAGAGTGTGTAAAATTAATTGGCAAGTGCTTGAAGTGTGGAAAGAAGAGAGGAGAATTCAGAACATAGGAAAGTTCGGTGGCTGAAAGAAAGTGAATTATAGGTATAATTGGGGCTTTTTATAGCTGACCAGTTGAAGTGAAACATAGAGGGTTCAAAAGGTAACTCAAAATCATACTATTGACTGTTTGAATTTGATAAAAAAAATGATGGATTTGTCTAGGATTTAATAACCTAGTCTCCCAAGCTCAATTAGTAACCCTGGGGAACTTAGGCCAATCAAGCCAGAATTAGCATACACAAATGAAGAGATGAGAAGTCAGCATGGAAGGAATATTCCAATTGATCAGAAGCATGCTTGAGGTAAAAGCAATCAATCTCACAATCAGGTAGAGGAGATATGAGGAAGAAGACAATGGCTAAGGTCATCTCTCTCCCTTATTTGTCTCATTAGACCTCTAGAGCAAATTGAGGCAATATTTTAGGTTAAGTGCATCATGAAAATGGTTAGGAATCTCTTAGAGACAATTAGTATGAGTTGGTAAGATTCTATTTTAGTGTAAGGGATTTTTCTAGAAAAATTAAATTAAAAAACATGACCAGCTCGACACACCAATTGATCAGTTTGGGTTTACTAGTAAATTGTTCCAACCAGTCGATCAGTTTGGTTTAGGAATCCAATTTGGCTAAAATGACAAACAATCGATAGGTTCATGGAACCAGTCAATGGGTTTATTTGTAAAACTCAATAAACTTCATTTTCCAACATGATTTCAAATCAATTTTTATTCCATATCAAAGCATAACATTGAATAAAAATCAAAGGCCCAACATTTGACAAAAATTCTCATTCACCCATTCTATAAAAGTGTTGGGGTATTATAACACTACCCCTTAAAGAGGTTGCGTTCCTAAAGCCTATTAAAATCAATTCATACATTACACATAAGGTCATACACACATCATATTCACAGTTAAGAAAGAACGATTCTTCCCCCCTTAAAGAAAAAGGTTTACACTTATGATAACAACTATGAAAACAAATGTAGATACTTAGCTCAAATTTCATCCTTGGACTCCCAAGTATCATCCTATGTATCATGCCATGACCAAAGAACCTTCACCAAGGTAACGGTCTTCGTATGTGTCTCTCTCGTCTTGATGTCTAGAATACTCACCGATCGCTCCTCATAAGTCAACGACTCATCAAGTCCTAGCAACTTCGATCAGATAATGTGAGAAGGATCTGCTACATATTTCCACAGCTAAGATACAAGAAACACATTGTGCACACATGACAATTCCATTGGTAAAGCTAAGGGATAAGTGACTTCACTGACACAATCCAAAATATCATATGGTTCAATGTACCTCAGACTAAGCTTACCCTTCCTACCGAATCTCATGACTCCTTTAGTGGGAGAGACCCTCAACAGAACTCTGTCACCCACCTTGTAACCATTAGTGTGCCTCTTCAGGTTTATATATCTCTTCTGCCAATCCTTGGTGGCTCTTATCCAGTCTTGAATCAAACAAATGTGCCTCATCATCTCCTCAATCATCTCAGGTCCTAAAACGAGTGTCTCACCAATGTCATTCCAACACGAGGGACTATGACACTACTTTCCATACAAGGCTTCCAAAGGTGATATCTTGATACTAGCATGATAACTATTGTTGTAAGAGAACTCTATCAAGTCCAAACGATATTCCCAACTTCCCCCAAAATATAGCACACACACTCATAGCATATCTTTCAGAGTTTGAATGGTCCTCTCAGTCTGACCATCCATAGCTGTGTGAAAAGATATACTCATCTTCAATTGAGTACCAAATGCAACTTACAACTTTTGCCAAAAGTATGAACATGACTAACTTAGTCAAATAGTCCACAATAACCTAAATGGAATCAAAACCACTACGAGTATTCGGAAGACCAACCATGAAGTCCATTGATATACTATCCCACTTCTAATGAAGAACTTCCAATGGTTGTACTAACCCTATCAGTCTCTTGTGTTCAATATTAATCTTCTAACACGCTAGACATCAGGTAATAAACTTTGCCACCTCCTACTTCATACGAGGCCACCAATATACTCTCTTTAGATCCTTGTACAACTTTTCCCTTCCTAGGTGAATAGAGTAAGGAGTGCAATGTCCTTCCTCAAGGATCTTCTTTTTGAGCTCTACACACCCTTGTGGCACACACCATCCGCCGCAATATCTGATACTGCCATCCTCATGGATCTAAAATTGTTTAGCTTTGGCTTCTATAATACTAGTCCGGATCCTCTCAAACTTGACATCACTTACATGGTTAGCTCGGATCTCCTCGAAGATTGAAGGTGTAATGGTGAGTGTGCTCATTCTTGCCTCCAAACTTCTAATTATGATCAATTCGATCTCCATCTTCCCAATTTCTTGGCATAGATGATCTGATAACACAATCATGCCTAAAGAATTCAATATCTTTCGGCTAAGTGCATCTGCCTCCACATTGGCTTTACCCTCATAATAAATCAAATCTATGTCATAGTCCTTGAACAATTATAACCATCGATGTTATCTCAGGTTCAACTCTTGCTGAGTGAAAATGTACTTGAGGCTCTTATGGTTAGTGTAGAACTTGCACCGAACTCCTTAAAGATAGTACCTCCAAATCTTGAGAGAGAACACTACCGCAACAAGTTCCAGGTCATGCCTTAGGTAGTTTTATTCATGCGTTTTTAGTTTTCATGAGGCATAAGCCACCACTTTTCCATGGTGCATTAATACACAACATAACCCATGTTTTGAAGCATCACTGTACACTTCAAATCTATCAGTCCCACTTAGCAATATGAGCACTAGGACTGAAGTCAAATGCCTCTTAAATTGCTTAAAAGCTTCACCACACTTCTCATCCTATTGAAATTGTGTAGCCTTCTTCAAAATTTGGGTCAATAGGTAAGGAATCTTAGAAAAATATGCCATGAACCAATGGTAGTAACTAGCTAACCATAGAAAACGGCACACCTCCTTCATATAAGTGAGCGATGGCCATTCAGAAACAACTTCAATCTTAGCAGGATCCACTACCACACCATCCTTAGAGATTATATGACCAAGGAAGGTCACTTGATCTAACCAAAACTCACACTTCAAGAGCTTGGCCTATAGTTGGAGTGATCTGAGCAACGCTAAAGTCTTCCTTAGATGTTGTTTATGCATCCCTTGATCGTTGGAGTAGATGAGAATATCGTCGATGAACACCATGATGAATTGGTCCAAAAATGGATAAAACATCTAGTTCATTAGGGACATGAAAGCTGCAGACGCATTAGTGAGTTCGAAGGACATTACACTAAACTCACAATGGCCATACTTTGTCTAAATGGTAGTCTTAGGAAGTTCCTACTCTATGATCCTCAACTAATGATAGCCTAATCGAAGATCAATCTTGGAGAACACCTTGGCTCCTATGAGTTGATTGAACATATTATCGATCCTTGGCAGAGGATAATAGTTCTTCACGATCACTTGGTTCAATCTATGGTAGTTAATACACAATCTTAGGTTGCCATCCTTCTTCTTCTTCACGAACAACACTTGCGCTTACCATGGTGATATGCTTGGACGGATATATCCATTCTCTAAAATCTCTTCCAGCTAAGCTTTAAGCTCTTTCATCTTTGTAGGAGCCATTCGGTATGGAGCCCTAGACATAGGCTTTGCTCCTAGCAACATGTCCATGGTGAGCTCAACTCTCAAACTGGTGGCATTCTTAGGATCTCCTTAGGGAAAATGTCAGGAAACTCATGGACTACCATTATATGCTCCAACGAGGTCTTAGTTGATTCACTGTCTCTAACACTACATAGGCAGAGCAGACACCCCTTGTGTATGAGGTTACTCAATGCAATCGCTGATAAGATATTTATATTTCGGTATGAAACCCTAATATCCTTTGGTCCTTACAGAACCACACATTATCGCACACATTTTATTAGTTCTCGATATCTTTCCAATATATCCATTACGAAAATTATGTCAAAATCCCTCAACTCTAGTTCTATGAGATCCAATGGAAACTCTATTCCTTTTACTACCATCACAAACCCTTGGTATAACCTAGAATATGCAATTTTATCCTTTAAAGGCAAAATAACATAAGTAGAGATGCTACTAGAAGGAGATAAAGTAGCTCTAATTACAAAAGAAGATACTACAAAGGAATGTAAAGCACTAGAATTGAACAGTATGTAGGCGGAATAAGTAGAGATAGTGAGCATACCGGTCACCACACTGGCCTGGCATTCTGCCTTTGTCTGACTCATCACGTTTAGGCACTTTACTGACAGAACTCAGGAGGTGCTAGCTATTCCTTTCCCTTGTAGAAAAGGGTGAGGCCTCGGGCCTCTATACTGACTTGTTTGGCTAGCGACACTGGTTGGTGATGGAGGAAATCTTGGTACCTGAAACTATGGCTATTGGATAGATCCTATGCTCTGAGCTCTAGTCTAGCTCCTTTGAATGTTGCCACTACTAACCTGGCATTCAAATGCTCAGTGTCTCACTATGCTACACCTATGGCACATCACCTTGTTGCCTCTACAGTTGACCCTTGGGTGGTCTGACTAGCATCTCTTGCAGTGGTAGTGCCTTTCCTTGGCACGATCCCTAGAAAATCCTCTTGATTGGGGTGCTGACCACATGCTCCGACCACACTTTGGTGGCAAACTACCCCCAGAGAAAGCCTTCTTCTGGTCACCATAATGTTGGCGACTCTCAAACTTCCTTTTATTCCCTTCTTGAGCACTCCGAGGCTAAATAACTTAGGATGCCTCTAGAGCTTGCTTGTAAATTCAGACCATATTTAGTGGAGTGACTCCCACTGGCAACTCCTGGTATCAAATCCCTAATCCAATCTTGAAGCACTGAGCTTGCATTACCTTGTTGTCCTCTACTTCTAAGGTGAACTAGACCAAGTCCATGAAGCGAGTATAATATTCTTCTATGGACATGCCCCTTGTCAAAGTGCCATAAACTCACCGTACATCTTCATGTGTAGATGATTTGGGTAGAATATATCTCGTAATGCTTCCAAGAATGCCCCCAACTCATAGTTTCTTCACCATACACTGGATACTCCGCCACCATGTGTCTACCCTTCCTCTTAGATAGTAGACAACTATGTCTAACCTCCTGTCCCTTGGGCAATTGCAGGTGGTAAAGGTCTTCTCCATGTCTCAGACCCATCATTCCATGATATTGGGGTCCTCTTAACATTGAAGATGGGTGGGTGATGATGTCCAACCCTCCTAATCCAATCCTTCAAATCTAGTGCAGTTATAAGCACCGTTGAAGTTCGAGGTGCTCGGATCTAGCCCTCCATGTATGTTCTGACATTATCCATGAAGGCTTTGATGCATTCTTAGTGGGGGTAAGTAGCCATCGCATTCTAAGACTAAAAGAAATTAGGCGTAAAATTTAGTTCACTTAGTATTAAGACTCGTACAAAAAAAACATAAGCTAACTACATCACGTTCCTAACCCATCTCTCACTCATGGAAATTTGGTTTAAAATAATTGAAGTTATTAGGAAGATCGAGAAAAGAATTTCAATTCAAGGTTGATAGTGTAATCCCCCCAAAAATTTCAAAAACCTATATTTTAATAAATAACTCCTATTTGAGATAAATTAGCTTTTAAAATTATTTATTTTAATTATTTTATAGATTTTGGAGTATGTAAATTTGGATAAGAGAATTTAATAAATTAAAAATAAATATTTTTCTAATTATCATATTATATTATTTAAATAATTTTTCAAACTAATATTTTACCAACTTTATCCTTTTTAAACTAATATATTAGATTATAATGAATTAAATTATTAAATTAAATAATTTATCAAGAATGTTACATTTTATGATTTTATAAATTAATTTACCTTATTTTCCCTATTTTTCCATTTCCCTTTTTACCCTTTTTTCCCCCTTTTTCCTTTTCTTCTCTTCTTTTTCCCATTTTCCCTATTTCTTCTTTTTTTTCCCCTTGCGCGCTGGGCCAAAGGCCCATTTTTTTTCCCACCTAGCTTCTCCCGTGCGGCACACCCAGCCCAAACGCAACCTTCTTTCTTTTTTCCCCTGGACCGACCGGCTCCCTTCTTTCCTGCGCCGGTCTAGCCGCCAGCCAGCCTTCTTCTTCTATTTTCTTCTCCCACGCCCCGACCTGCTACCATCCTCCATGCATGCCCAAACACCGCCTGCAACTGCCGCCTGCCACCGTACCTGCTACCTGCTACTCCCTCTCTATACCCAGTCCTTTTCTTTCCTATTTCGAGCCAAACTACCCCTGCACGCTCCATTCCCGCTTGAATTCTTTCCTTCTTCTCCTCTCCCTTCCCCCTGCCAACCGACAGCCCTGCCACCATACTACAGCATCGATTGGCCGGCTGCTCCCCCTGCCTCTCCCTCTTCTTTTTCTTAACCTCACCAGCCCTTCATTCCCCATAAATTCGAACCCTCATCTCCTCCCCTGAGCCTCTTCTCTCTTTTCTCCTTCTCCCTCCATTTCTTCCCCTGTTTTTGATCATCGCCGCCCACCGCCGCTTGCACCACCGCGCCCAGCCCTTGCGCTGCCTTCTGCCACCACCTACTACCACCCTGAGCTGCCACGAGACCCCCCAAGCCACCCCTCGAGCCTTGCACTTCCTCCCTTCTCCACCTCTCCCCTTTCTCCCCTTTTTTTCTCCTTACCGCCGAGCCACCTGCAACCGCCACTTCCGCTGCCGTCCGGCCACCTCTGCAGCCACCTAACCCACCGTTCGACACCCTACAACCCCCTCTACCACCGCCATGCATCAGTTGGCCGAAAACAACCCTTGAACCTCTTCATTTTTCCCTCATATTTTCCTTCCTTCTCAGCCCCTCCACCTCGACCCATCTCGGCAGCCAACTTCTCCGCCTTGCTGCCGCCGTCTCCATCGCCCTATGCCGCCGCGAAACCACCCTTAGCCTCCACCTACACCCCCTCTTCACTCCTGCACCATTCCCTTGTCTTGAAACCTCCCCCATCCACCTTCTTTTCTAGCCTAAAGACCCTAACCCAAAAATAAAAATTTTTGCTTCCTTCACCCTCCCCTTCGAACCCTTCTCCTCTCATTTTGCATGAGACTCACGCTGTTCATGCAGCGTGAGCTCCCCCTTTATTTTGGAAATTATTTGGCTAATTTTTAAGGTATAATAGTATTTTATATAAAGTTTTATGCTTGGATTATTATTTCTAACATAATAATGGTGGATATTATTTTTAGGTGTTGAGTTGCTAATTAAAGCTTAAATCTTTAACCGGGATACCGGTAAGATTTGATATTTTGCGGGATTAAGGTAACCGTTAATCCTCCCTTAAATACATGGAAAAACGTATGCTAGCACATTAGGGATTTAGTATGATTTTATGCATGGTTTGTGTGCTTAGCATGATATATATATAGGGTTGCTTATATTGCTTGATAAAAAGGAAAAGTATGATAACCTTTGTGCCATGTGTAGGTATGATAATTAAGGAAGAAGTTTGATTATTGATGGAAATATTGAATGCTTGTTTATGATGTATTATGTTGCTAATGCATGAATAATATTATTGTCTAAGGGTATTTTAATGATATGCTTGTGAAGTATGTGGTCTAATATATGTAGTTGCTAATGAGTATTATGTTGAATAATGACAAGTTGGTGGACTTAGATGATAAGAATGAAGTACTAAAATCATTATTTTATGTAGTGATGGTAAATTCATAAGAATGGTGAATAAAGGGGTTGAGTGGAAATTTTATAAGCAAAAAGGGTATTTTGGTAATTTTGTAAGTAAAAAGGGTATTTTGGTAATTTTGTAAACAAAATGGTATTTTGGTAATTTCAAAGGGAAGGGGTGAAATGATAATTTTATAAGTAAAAAGGATAAAATTGTAAGTTGTGAGAAAGAAGGGTATGATGGTAATTTTTGAGTTAAAAGAATAATGTGGTAGTTTTATGATTAAATGGCCAAATGATAATTTTATAAGTAAAGGGGTATTATAGTAAATTTTGGAGAAAAGGGTAAATCGGTAATTTTGGAGTCAAGGGGCAATATAGTAATTTTATAAGTAAGTGGTAAGAATGATAATTTTGGAAGTAGGGGTAAAATAGTAATTTTGGATGAAGGAGGGCATTATGGTAATTTTTCAAGTAAATGGGCATTATGGAAAATGTTGGAAGTAGAGGGGCAAAATAGTAATTTCATAAGTAAGTGGTAATATGGTAATTGTATAAGTGAATGGCGAAATGGTAATTTATAAGTAAAGGGGTAATATGGTAATTTTGGAAAAGAAGGCAAAATGGTAATTATGTAAGGAAAGATAAAGATGGTAATTTTGGATGTGAAAGGGTAAAATAGTAATTTGTAAAGTAAAAGGAGTGTTATGGTAATTTTATAAATAAAAAGGGTATTGTGGTAATTTTGTAAATAAAAGGATATTATGGTAATTTGGAAGTAAGGGGTAGAAGAGTAATTTTGTAAATAAAAGGATATTATGGTAAACCCGATAGTAAGGGGTAACTTGGTAATAATGATAACGACAAAGGATAAATTAATAATTAAAGTATGATTAAAAAGGGGTAATTGGACAATTATGATAATAGAGAAGGGTAATTTGGTAAATTAATAAATAAAAGGGCATTATGGTAATTTTAATAATGGAGAAGGGTAATATGGTTATTATAAAGATGGAGAAGGGTAGATTAATAATTATAAATATGGAGAAAGGGTAAAATTGGTAATTATAATTATGAAGAAGGGTAAATTAATATTTGTAATTATGAAGAAGGGTAATTTGGGATTTATAATAATTAAAAAGGGTAAAATGGCAATTAACATAATTGAGAGGGGTAAAATGGTAATTATGATAAAGGAGAAGGGCAATTTGGTAATTTATCCAACTAAAGGGGCAATTTGGTAATTTAGCCGATTAAAGGGTAAAGTGATAATTATTTAACCAACTAAAGGGGCAAAATAGTAATCATGATAATGAAGGAGGGTGATTTGGTAGTTTATGCATCACAAGGGCAATTTAGTAATTATAACAAAGGAGAAGAGCAACTCGGTAATCTAACCAACCAAAGGGGAGATATGTTAAGTGTAGCAATTATGATGGGTGAATGGTGATCTAAAAAGTGTAGGAGACAACTTGATAACCTAAATTGGATAAGGGGTAATTTGGTAATTATGCAACCTAAAGGGTAATATGGTAATCTATCAAGTAAGAAAGGGATGACTTAGCAATTATATAAGAAAGGAGTAAATGAGTAAGTTGTACCTAACATGTCTTTGAGATTGTGGAACATTATACTATGATTCAATAATGCTGATTAGCCAAGTAAGAGTATTTGATAATTAGTATGGCCTTAATGATTTCCCTGTGATATCCTGGATAATCATCTAAATAAGGAATGACTAATGATATCGGAACGATTGAAAGTAAACAAGTATTTGATTATCGTGCTTTTCATGATCACTTTAAATTAAGACACTATTACTTAAAGTGAAAGACCTCGAGATCGGGAATGGTGACTCCTTAAAGGTCGCTACCCTAAGGACGTGGTTTAGTCCACGATTATTCTGGTATTTGCTGGTGTGCCTTTGTGCCCCAGCCAAGCCCTATATCTTACTCTTTCTACCTCTACGGACCTAGTTAGGGGGTATGCATACTTATGGATTAGGTGTCCTTGTCGGTAGGGTACTGAGTTAGCTTTATGCACCAGTACGACCAGGGTACCTTTGCGTCCTTGGGTTCGTGGTTGAAGGGTACTGAGTAGCTGATATGCACCGGTACAACTGGTGTACCTTTGTGTCCCGGGTTAATGATCTCCCGTTCGAGGCAAATAGATATGATTGATGTGCTAATTAAAGAAAGGAAAGATACTATTATTGAAAGTGGAATATTAATGAGCCGGGCCCAGATGATTATGATATTGAGTACCGGTCCACCGGTTATAATAGTGGCCAGGAGCGTTGTGCCCTGAATGATGATTCTTTATATATTTTGGTCCACCGGCAATAATAGTGGGGGTCCCGAGCTCAATAAAACCAGTATTGTATGTAAATAAAGTTATGGAAAAATACTAATCACTTATAGTGGAACACCATGTGAGTCGGGGCCAGGCCGGTCCGCCGGCAATAATAGTGGTTAAAGGCGTTCTGCCCTGAGTGTATACTTTCTGGTCCATCGGCTATAATAGTGGGGTTCTCGCACTCACATGGATATAAAATATGAGACTGATTGAATGATGACGGAATAATGGCTTAAGGCCCGAATATATCGATTTTACACTATGACATGGCTTAAGGCCCAAAAGTATCGATCGTGACTTATAAATTATTATGTATGTTATTGTTATGTATGCACCTCTCATTATTTATGTATGTAGCTTGCATTATGTGCCGTATGCGGGCCTGTTTTTAAGTGTGGTATTAAAGGGTTACTCAGTACCGTAGTACTGAAGGGATTCCCTTTGTGGGGCCCCTGCCTATTCAATGGGCAGTGCTCTTGCAGGTCTATCCAAGTGCTACTCAAGTGGGCTACGGGAAAGAGAGTAAGGAATTATCCGGTACCGTTAGGCTTTTTCTCTTTCTCATTTAAATTCTTGGTTTTAAATGTTAACGTTGTTAAAGTAACCACCATTGGTAGATTTTATTCCTGTAAATGATTTGATGCGCTACTCTGATTTATGTGTGTTGAATTTCTTTCATAATGTATTTTACTTTTCTTATCCTTAGCACTTGGTACTGGAACAGTATGAGTGAACTGGTCTGGTACTAAGTATGGCGGTAATACTCCCAAATTTCACGCTTTATTTATTTGCTTCCGCTAATTTCCTTTTAATTAACAAAATTTTTCAGTAGTGAATTTTGGGGGTGTTACAGATAGCTTCCTATGGTATCAATTCAAAATTTTCTGTGGGGTATAATGCTTTGGTAGAATCTTATGGTACCAGCTTAAAAATTTTTAAATGTGGAAAATCTTTAGGAAACCATTCTAATACTAACCTGTGGTATTAACCCATTTGTTATTGGAGGTGACAAGTTTTTAAGAAAAATATCTGATACTAACCTGCAATACCCCTATTTTTCTCTACTAAAAAATTTCCTTAAAATATGTTGCGAAAGTAAAAAAAAAAAACTTAGAAAAATAGGGTGTTATTGCCATACCTGACATAGGTTAGGCGTCCGCTGCCTACAATATATTATATACAAGGCTAAACCAACAAAACAACAAAATAACAGAGTGCAAAAATAATAATTTAATTGAAATGATTCTAAAATTTTTTACATCAAATGACCCTAATAGGTTTCATTCAAATCATTATAGAGTACATACAAAAAGTACAAGATTACAAAATATAAGATGAGGAATGATGCCCAAAATAGCGGCCATGATTCTCCACAGACCCCACTATAACCTTTTGTATGTCTTCGCTCATTAGCCTCGACCCAACTGAGGTAGGCCCTTTACTGGTCATCCCTATAAACCTACACATAGTCCTTTACTCATGAGAATGAGAAGGTGACTAAGCAAATAGGTAAATTAGTATGCTACATACTATGTAAACTAAGTTGCTCCATCAATGTACATAAGCATGCTAATTTTTCATATATGAACATAATGTACGACATGCATCATGGTAGGACTTTATGCATGCAATTGAGAGTGTATAACACATGCTATTAAGTACAACATCATTATAGTAAAAACATCATGCTTAAGAAATCATAATACTTTCACATAACCACTTGCATGAGCGATAGCATAGAATAATGCAAAAACTCTAAGGGTTATTTCCATTTATCCAATTCTATCAAGATATGACATCCATTTATCCATGTAACATATAGGCCAATAACCTCAATTAATATTCCATTCCATAACTAGTTAACAAAGTGTATAAATCAACTTTAACTAGTTTTTTAGCCATATCATTACTTTCGTTATATAGCCAATTGTCAAATTTTCATATGATTATCATTTGTAATTATTAACTAGTATTTACCAACTATATAGTTTATATTTTATTATCATTGAGCGGTGGACTGTGGACCACCCCATGGTCTTACATACCATGGAAGCCTATCGAAAAAGGGACATAAAGTCCAGGCTAAAGCCAATCACCAAATAGACATAAATCCACGTCAAATCCAATCACCATAATGGACATAAGTCCAGGCCAAAGCCAACTAATATAGACATATGTCCAGACTGAAGCCAACCACCTAGGTATAAGACCCTTTAGTATCAATAACCTCTATTACATTATTAGTGTTTAGAGTACGTAAGGCATCAGAATATCTTAGGATCTCGCCCAAAGGCAAAGCCCAAGGCACCAAAACACCCGAAGATAGACTAACCCCCAGTAGTTAATTGAGGATCGGGTAACCGAGACCCATACTCAACTTGACTTTATTTCTCTTTAAGTGATTAATATTTTATTCATAAGGATGGGTGATCATACAAGGCACATACAAGCAACCAAGGTAAATCCTCATATTAAACTGTATTAATCCTTTTATTTCTATTTTTCCAACTATGTGGGTTATCCAATTACCCTTGGCCAAATTTATTTATGTTTAACATATGGTTTAATTTATACCCTTACTGATTCCCATTACTTATATTTCCATATTATCTCTTATAATAAGTGAAGTACACCTTTAGGCATTTACATTAATCCTCATGTATGCCATAAGATATGGTCCATTTTCATCCCTTAATTAAGCCAATAGTCCATGCTAAAATCTATATTTTATCCCATTAATATCTATGATATAATACCCATCATAATTACAAAGCATAACCGAACTTAAAAGAAATAAATAAAGCAACTCAGTCAAACCAATCGATCAGTCTGACCTAACTAGTTGATTGGTTGCACCAACTAGCCAATTAGTTTAGGTCAACTAATAGATCTGTTTGACTCAACCAGACCATGCTTTCTCAAAGCACTCAATCAGTTTGGGTAAGCAAGTCGACTATTTAAAGAACAGTTGATTGGTTTTCCCAAACTAGTTGATGGGTTCAAATAGAGAGCAAGACTAAGGTCTCTATAGGCGTACCAATCAATGTGTTGGATCAACTAGTCGACTGTTCTAGAATCTAGTTAATCAATTTGACTAAAGTAGTTGATTAATTTGCCCTAACATAACATCAAACCACAAATTTCTTGTAGATTCTTTCATATAAATCATTTTTAGTCATACTAGGACATGTATCAACATTAAATAACATATTTCTAATTAAATTATAATAAATTTATTACCATAACATCAACATAGCCTATTTTGTCCATTTTCATGCTTTTTACTCGATTTATGTCATTTAAGCATCCAAATCATACATATAACAAAACCTCTTCATGTCATCATGTAGAAATAAACTAAAGAGAATCACTAACATGTAGGGACACTTACTAAATATTTTAGTAGCAATAATCACTTAATTGATGCAGGTAAATCCCCTTTAGGTAGAATTTAAAATCTTTGAAAACTTACTCTTAAAACCTTAAAAACAAAAAATCTCAAACTCATATCTTATGCCAAAGTCTTATCAAATTTTGATCTTAAAATAGAAGAGAGCAAAACTTACCAACTAGAGGCCAAAACAGAGAAAATGGTTAACTGAACTACTCAACCTTTTTCCCAAAATCTAGCTCTCCCTAGCTTAATAATTGAGACAAGAAAGAGCTAGAGGGAGGAGTAGGAGAGTGTAAAACAAATTGGCAAGTGCTTGAAGTGTGGAAAGAAGAGAGGAGAATACGAAACCTAGGAAAGTTTGGTGGCTAAAATAAAGTGAATGCAGAGATGATTGGGGTTGTTTATAGCCATCCAATCAAAGTGGAACATACAGGGTTTGTAAGGTAGCTCAAAATCCTACTATTGACCATTTGAAGTTTATTAGAATATATGGATTTGTCTAGGATTTGTTGATCTAGTCTCCCAAGCTCAATTGGTGACCCTAAGCAATTGATCTCAAAATTGGGCAGAGGAGAGAGGAGGAAGAAAATAATGGTTGAGGTTATCTCTCTCTCGTTTGTCTCAATCAACATCTAGAACAAATGAAGGTAATATTTTAGGTTAAATGCATCATGAAAATGATTAGGAATCTTTTAGAGTCAATCAGTATGAGTTGGTAAGGTTCCATTTTAGTGTAAGGGAATTTTCCAGGAAAATCAAATTTGAAAACATGTCTAGCTCAACACACCAATTGATTGATTTGGGTCTACCAATATACTGTTCATTCACCAGTCAATCGGTTTTTCCCAACTAGTCTATCAGTTTAGTTGAGGAACTTAATTTAGCTAAATAGACAAACTATTCGATTATTTCATGGAACCAATCGATGGGTTTGCCTGTACAACTCAATAAACTTCATTTTCCAATATGATTTCAAATCAATTTTTTTTTCTAAATTAAGTCATAACATTACATCAAAATCAAAGGCCCAAAATTTGTCAAAAATTTTCATTCACCCATTATACAAAAGTGTGGGGTATTAAACCATATTGTCTACTTTCCTTTTTTATTACTATTCTTTCTCCTATGGTTACGTTCCCATGCATTATAAGGCCACATTTGGAAAGGTTGTGATTACATAAAACATATATCATGTGTGATTAGCATGATTAAAATGATTAGGACTTAACCACAACAATTCTAATCATGAACAATCATGCATTTATTTGTTTATTTGATTACATCTATATTACATGATACTATTTGCAATGTATTATGCATATATAATGGGTGTAGTCCCACAGGACCATTCCATAGCATATGCAAAGTACATTAGATTAAAATGTTAAGTAATTATTATTAATTTACCCATAGGAATTGAGAGTTATGGGATGACTTAATAGTTGTTACATTGGGATGCACTAGTCTATTTAAATTAAATTTTTAGCTCACAGGAAGTTTTAATATCTTTTGATTCATGCTAGTTGCATTTTGATATATTATACATTAGTAGAGCATGTATATAGATGTTTTGGCTTCAAATTGATCATGAGCATGTATGTGTATATAAATTTTGTATTAAACTATCCTAGTATGTACTCAATGTCTAATCTTAACATTAAGGTTTATGAGTTGAAATGGGATAACTATAAGGTTTGGAGGGAGAGAGTTCTCCTAAAGCTTAGCTGTTAGGATATGGATGAGGCTATTAGTATCCAAGGCCTATGATAACTAAAGAAAGTACTATTGAGGAAAAGATTGCACATGAGTGATAGGTGACAACCAATTGCACAAGCTGTATATACATAAAGACTAAGATGCATTCTTCTATCAAAGACTTAGTTGATTATCACCAATATGTTAATAACTTGCTAAGGGCCATCAATGAAAAATTCATCCATTCAAACAAGGCCTCAGTTAGTGCATTGATAATGAAGTTTTCATCCATAAAGCTCACTATTATCAAGTGATTACATGATCACATCATGAAGATGAGGGATTTAGCATCACAACTCAAGTTTCTAGATGTTGATATGTTTGATGCTTTCTTGGTTTACTTTATATTGAATACAATACCAAAGGATACACACCACTCAAAGTCACCAACCACACACAAAGGGATAAATGTTCAATCAATGAATTAATGACCATGTGTGTTCAAAAAGGAATGAATTTTGATGGATCATGGGAAGAATGTTATGATGATAACCAAGGATAAAATAAGAAAAAAATAGGCCAAAAGGACAAAGGAAAAATACCACCCTAAGGTGAGATAATGAATTAGTCAAAGTGTTTCTTCTATAAAAAGAAGGAACACATGAAGAAGGATTATGCCAAGTGCAAAGCTTGACTTGTTAATAAAGGTAATGTAAACTCTTTGGTATGTTTTGAATCTTATACAATAGATACAAATCATAACACTTGGTGGATTGATTATGGTTCTACAATACATG
This sequence comes from Tamarix chinensis, assembly GCA_030549775.1. Classification (NCBI taxonomy): domain Eukaryota; kingdom Viridiplantae; phylum Streptophyta; class Magnoliopsida; order Caryophyllales; family Tamaricaceae; genus Tamarix; species Tamarix chinensis. The sequence goes on along the minus strand of CM060177.1, from coordinate 53,395,022 downwards.
TTTATAACTCCTTGCAAGTTATGGTAAGGATGAGTATAATACCCCTAAAATTTTAAAAACTTAGAATTTAATAAATAATTCTTATTTAAGGATAAATTAACTTTTAAATTTATTTAATTTAATTATTTTGTAGATTTTTGAGTATATAAAAATGGATATGAATATTTAATAAATTAAAATATATATTTTGTTATTTTATTATACTCATTTTATTTAAATAATTTTCCAAATCAATATTTCACTAAAATTAATATTTTTTAACCAATATATTAAATTATAATAAATTAAATTATTAAATTAATTTATCTATCAAAAATATTAAATTTAATTATTTTAAAAATTATTTTATATTATTTCTCCCCATTTTCCATTTTCCATTTTCCATTTCCCTTTTTTTCTCCATTTTCCTTTCTCTTCCCCTTTGGGCCACTAGGCCTGCGACTCCCCTCCTCCCTACACTGAGCCACTGGTCGGCCCACTTCCTCCTCTCCTTCTCCCTTCCCCACAGCGTCGCCCCAGCCCATGTTCCCCCTCCTTTTTCTTTTCCTTTCTCCCCCTGATTGTACCAGCCTAGTTTTCTCCCCTTCCCTCGCGTGTGGGCTAGCCCCTTCCTCTCCTTTCTCATCGCCTGGTCAGCCGACCTTTCTTTCTTCCCTTTCCCCTTCCCCTTCTTCTTTCTCTTCTTCCCCGATCATGGACCTCGCATGCCATGACTGCCCCTCCTATAGCTTACAACTGCCACCTCTGCCACCTGCCCTTTGCAGCCTCCAACTTGCTCTCACTCTCCCTTTATCTCCCATCCTTTTCCTCCCATTTTCAGACCAAACTTGAGCCTAAAACCCTCCTTGCATGCCTTCCATTTTCCTTCTCCCTCTCACTACAACCGCCACCCTACCGCCAGCTACCTAGTCGGTGCCCTACCTCCCCTCCTTTCCCTCTCTTTTTCTCCTTCTCTTATGCTTCATTTCTGCTCCGCTCGAGCCACACATCTCGCTCTACCGATCCCCCCATTATCCCTCTTCTCCCTTCCCCTATTTTCACTTTGCCGCCACCAACTGCCATTGCCACCCCCCAAACAATCACCTACACCACCTCCTACCACCCCTTCTTCTTCTTCTTCTTCTTCTTCTTCTTTCTTCTTCTTCTTCTTCTTCTTCTTCTTCTTCTTCTTCTTCTTCTTCTTCTTCTTCTTCTTATTCTTCTTATTCTTCCTCTTCTTTCCCCCTTCTCGGCCTCCACCCTACATCACTACCGTTCGCCACCGTTCTGCCTCTTCTGCTACCACCACAACCACTAATCTACTCCCTTGAGCCTCCCCTACCACTACCTTGCTTTCCTTAGCTGAAACCTAGCCTTGCAGCCCCTCCTTTCCTTCTTCTTTTCCATTATGTCTTCTTGTCTTCCACCTTTGCATACAATTTCATAGCCCTATAGTCGCTGCCTCCACTACCTTGAGCCTCCGATCACCGACCCCTAACCACTATCTACACCCCTACTACCTCCTTACAGTAAGCCACTACCCTAACTCCCCTCCACCTGCTCTCGACCTCACCCCTAAAACCCCAACCCAAACCAACCTCTCCATTCTCTCCACTTCTCCCCTTCGATCCCTTCTCCCTAAAATTCCATACATATAGCTCATGATGCATGGGAAACATGAGATCTGCCTTCTATTTGAGCCATGTTTGGATTTAATTTTGAGGTATAATAATGGTTAACATTAGTATGTATTTAATTAAGTTTGGAAAAAGGTTTATCCTTTTGATTTTTCTACTTCTAATATGATAAGTATTGGTATTAATTTTGCTAATCAAAGCTTAAGTCTTTAACTGGGGTACCAGTAAGGTTTGATTATTGTGAGAAATAAGGTAACAATTATACCCTTCTAAAATGTATGGATATACGTATTCTAGCACATTATGATTTTTAATATATTTATATACATAATATATGTTGTTAAATATAAGGTGTTTAGTGGCATATGTTGGTTGGTGAAAAGAAAAATATGATAATTTATATGTCATATGTAGAAATAATACTTAATTGAGGAGTCTTGTTATTAATGATGATATTAAATGCATATGTATGATACGATATGCTAATGTGGCTATTTGTTGGATAAATAATGTTAATATGAGCCTTAGGGGAATTTTGGTAAATTTGCTTCTGCTAAAGTTGTGGCCTAAGTAAGTGGGTGTGGTAGGTGCAAATAAGTATTATGATCAATAATAATAGTTGGTGGTGTTAGATGATGCATATGAACCATGCATATTAATATTTATATAGTGAGCGTATTTTGGTAAAATTGGCATAATAAGGATAAAATGGTAATTTATAAGAGTGAAGGCGATAAAATGGTAAAATAATAAGTAAGGAGGGCATTTTAGTACTTTTACATGGAAAAGGGGATCACTTTGTAATTTTTGGGAGTAAGAAGGCATGTTGGTAAATTAATTAAAAGGAAGGGGATTTTGATAACTTAGTAAAGTAGAGGGGTAAAACATCGAGTTAATAAAGGAGAAGAGTATTTCATTAATTATGTAAAGTAAAAGGGTAAAATGATAATTTGGTATAAAGAAAATGGTATTTTGGTAATTATGTAAAGCAAAAGGGTAAAATGGTAAACTGGTATCAGGGAAACGGTATTATGGTTATTTTGTAAAATAAAGGCGTAACTTGGTAATTTAATAAAGGAGAAGGGTAATTTGGTATAAAGGAAGGGTATTTTGGTAATTATGTAAAACAAAAGGGTAAAATGGTAATTTGGTATAAAGAAAATGTATTATGGTAAATTTGGTAAAGTAAAGGGGCAAAATGGTAATTTAATAAAGGATAAGGGCATTTTGGTAATTTGGCATAAATGAAAGGGTATTATGGTAATTTTGTAAAGTAAAAGGGTAAAATGTTAATTTAATAAAGGAGAAGGGGTATTTTGGTAAATTGGCATAAAGAAAGGGTAAATTGGTAATTTTATAAAGAAAAAGGGTAAAATAGTAATTATAATAATAAGGGCAATTTGGTAATTTAGCCAACCAAAAGGGTAATTTGATGAATTTAATAAGTATGAAGGATAATTTGATAATCTAACACATGTAAGGGGTAGTAATTATACAACATGACTTGGTAATTTTACAAGTAAGGGGTATTTTAATAATTTTGTAAAGATGATAGGGGTAAATCGGTAACTTTTGTTTCACATGTAAATGGATGAAATGAATTTCATGATTAGACATAAGTAATAGTTAATAATAAGATAAGGGTATTTGGTAAGTCAGTGAGTCGCATAAGAGCAGGGCATAACCTAGGGTTGGATAGATAATTAAGGGTGTGATGTAGTGTTTATCTCATAATTATGTAAGAGATGCCTAGTTTGTAAGTATGCATGGAAATATGTATTAGATATGCTTGAAGTACGTGTTAGAGATTTGTATATGACATGATCCTTGATATGAAATGCTTGATTATATGGCCAGTATATCTTTGTGTCTCTAGATTTATGACCATTTTCCTTTCCTCGAATTAAATAAATGAACCTATTAAATAAGATATGAATAAAGTATTAATTACGTAAATTGAAAGATTATTGAGTCCGGCCTAGATCTATCCATCAGAATAATAATGGCCAGGTGTAAGATGGCCTGGAGACTGATCCACTGGCGAATAATAGTGGTCAGGTGTGTGCTGTCCTGTATATGTTTCCGATCCACTAGCTATAATAGTAGGGGATTCAGAGTTCAATAAACCAAACGTGGGATATTAATAAAGTATGGGAAGACACTAATCACCTATAGTGGAACACCGTGTGAATTAGAGTCAGATCAGTCCACCGGCGAATAATAGTAGCCAGGTGCAGGGAGCCCTGGAGACCGGTGAATAATAGTAGTCAAGTGCGTGTTGCCCTGTATGTTTCCGATCTACCGACTATAATAATGGGTTTCCCACACTCACATGGACACAATTCAAAGATGATGATTGAATAATGATTAATTAATGGCTTAAGACCAAAAGTATTGATTTCACGTTATGATCTATTGATATGACATGAGTTTGGCTTCAATACTTGTCCCTGCTTGGGTATGTAATGGATTTACTAAGTGTATAGATTTTGTGTTATGCATTTCTTATTGTATGAGGTGTTGCCTCGTGTATTAGTTCATATGTTATCATTCTATATATTTTTTGTATTATGTGTTGCATGCGGGCTTGGCTTTCAGTTTTGTTTAAAGGGATTACTCAGTAGTACTGAAAGATTCCATTTGTGGATTCCTGCCTATTCAATGGATAGTGTCCCTTGTAGGACTATTTCAGGTGCTATTCAAGTGAGAATAGGGTAAGAGTGTAAAGATCGTCAGAGAATGATTCAGGGTCTTCTCTTTTACCTTTTTATTCCCTTGTTAAAAACGATCTCTATTCTTATAACTACTATTGGTAGATTTTATTTTTGTAACGAATTTAGTGCGCTACTCTGTTTTAAATTGAATTTGTATAAATCTTATTCTGTTTCTTTTAGCCTTAACACTTGGTACTGGAATGGTAGAAGTAAACCGGTCTGATATTAAGTGTGGCGGTAATATCTCCGAATTTTATGGTTCTTGGTTTTTTGCTTCAGCTATCTTTTTAAACAAAACAAAATTTTTTAGTAGTGAATTTTTTAGGATGTTACAATGAGGGAACTAGTGAACAATGAATAGAGTATCTTTATTAGTAGTAAGATACATTCTACTCTTTGAAGAATAGGCTCATATATGACAGTTATCTCCGGTGGTCATGTACTAATATTAGAAAAGACTTATAATCTGAGTTTTAGTATAAACTTGATTTCTATTTGAAGACTTGTATCAATTAGATACTTGATGAACATATATTTTTAACTATTTTTTTTTACCTTTTTTACTTTAAGATTTTAATTATTTATATAAATAATATGTGAGATTATTTATATTATTTTTAATTAAATACCTAATTTATAATATTTTCATATGTTTAATTAATTTAGAGCTTAAAGTTAGTTCAATATATTTATTATGTAGGTACTAATTGATGCATGAAATAATAAATCAAGAAAAAGAAAATGAAAAAGTGAGAATAGAAAAAATAGAAAAAGAAAAAGAAAAAAAAAAATATATATATATATATTATATATATATATATATATATGCAAAAAAGAGATGAATAATTGAAGAATAAAAAAGTGTCGGAAGCACTAGGATAAAAAAAGTTCAGAACAAACAAAGATAAAATGATGGCACAAAGGCAAGAAAAAAAGATAAGAAAGGCCGAAGTGCCGACAAAGAAATAAAAATAAAACAAAAGTTGAGAGAGTTGAGATATAAAAGGCCGAGAAAGAAAACGACGAAAGGCAGACAGAAGCGAGAATCGAAAAAGAAGAAAAGAAAAAAAAATAGGAGAAGGTAGGCAGTAGGGCTAGAGGCAAAAAAATAGAAATCGGAAGAGAAACGAAGGCGGAAGGGGGCTAAAGGCCAAAAGAAAAAAATTTGAAGAAAAAACAGAAGGGAAGAAAGAAACCAAAAAAGAGTGAGAGCGACGATAGACGGAGAGGGAGCATAAAGAAAGACGGAGAGGCACCAAGCGTGACATTCAAAAAACAAAAAAAGACGACAGGGCAGGGCCTCAGTGGGGAACAGGTGCCTGAGAATAAAAAACAAATATTTCAGACCTGCCAATTATTCGGGTAAAGTATTTTTTTTTTATTTTTTATTTTAAGTACTGTAATTTTTTATATTTAAATATTTTTAGGTTTAATATTTTATGTATAATTTAGGTTCTTTATTAAATTTAATTATTTTTATTTTTATTAAGATGATGTTCTAATTTTATTTTACTAAGAATATGGTGGAACCATATTAATTAATTGCCGGATTAATAAATTGCTCAACGTATGTTAGGCTATTATTCTAGGTTATGTCTAATTAATAGAGTGATCACTTTTAATTAGTATTTAACGAGTCCAAAAAAGATGCAACGACTCATTCTCCATTTTAGGTTAAATAATATAAATATAAATTGAATAGGTTGTGAGGAAAATTACATAATTTCTACAATAATAGGAAATGATAAATAATTAATTGAATATAAAGATTTGTCTTTTATTTAAATCATTTGGCTAAATATAGCGAGACTAATAATGGGCACTAGGACTATGTAACTCGAGAGAGTGGGTTAGGTAAATATTTTCGTTGACACATATCTAGTAATTAAAAAGATCAAGTAATCAATTATCTAGTCTGTATAATTGGATAGTGGTAGATCCAAATTCTTTTGCAGTTTTCATTAATTGATTTTACTTTAATTAGATTTTATTTGATTCCATTTTAGCTTAATGTCGTTGATTTGAAATTCTTAGTTTAGAATTAGTTATTTCTTTATTTGATTTCGATCACCTAGGCTTAATAAGAGTGATTAGAACATTTGTGTTATTATTTGGTCTCCGCGGAAACGATATTCTTATACTCTTAGTACCCTGTATTACTTGCGATTGATATATTTACCGATAACATTTGTTTTCAAAGATAATTAAGTTATTTTGTTTCATGAAACAAATCGTATTGGGTATGGTGCATTGTTTGAAGGTCTTTACTTTATTGATTTAATGCATGATGATTTGAATGCTTTAATGAGTTTGGATATTGGTTTAAAAATATGTGTTATGAATGAGGACTCATCAATTCTTTGGCACAAAAGGTTAGGTCATATCTCCATTGAGAGAATATGGAGATTGACAAGTGATGAAATAATTGGTATTCTAAATTTTACTGGCTTTAGCACTTGTATAAATTATATAAAGGGAAACAAACAAATAATTCTAAGAAAGGTGCCAAAAGGAGTTCTCAACTACTTGAGTTTATTCATATTGACATATGTAGTCCTGAAAGGGACTCACACAGTCAGAAATACATCATCTCATTCACTGATAACTACTCACAATACATATATCTCTATTAGCTTAATAATAAGCATGAAACATTACATGCTTTTAAAGTATTAAAAGATGAAGTAGAGAAACTATGTGATAATTAAAATCGTGAAATTTAATAGAGGTGGAGAGTACTATGGAATATACACCAAGGATGGACAAGCATCTAATCCATTTGTAAAGTTTCTTCAAGAGAATGGGATAGTAGACTAATATACTATGCCTAATTCACCGACCAGAATGGCGTAGCTAAAAGAAGAAACCAAACATTGTTAGATATGGTGTGGAGTATGCTTAGCAACTCCAATCTTCCTAAGTCTTTGTGGAATGAAGCACTTAAGAGTGTTGTATATATTTAACACCGAGTTCCAACTAAAGCGGTGCCTAAGATACCATTTGAACTTTTTTAGGGTTGGAAGCCAAGTTTAAAACATATGCGACTTTGGGGATGTTTGTAACACCCCAAATTTTACTACTGAAAATTTTGTTTTACAACGAAAGTTTATAATCAAATTATCGGGTGTTACTCTGATAAACAATGTAAGTATGACTTAGCATACTATCCTCACATCAATCAAAAGGCTAAAATCATTAAAATGTGAACCAAGATAAATATAGAATAAGAGAAATTTTATAAATACAAATATGAGTTTGGAGTTTTACTTTGATACAACAACAAATACAAACTAAAGGAATACCATGGATCTAAGAGTCTAAAAAGGTATCGGATTAAACCATCATTCGGATAACACGACTCTTCGTTCAAACTAGTAGAATAATCACTCCACCCTATATAATACATCAAAGGCAGAAAAATCATCTAGATGGCCTCTTTATTAGATATAATCATTTTCATTCTTTTATTTACATTAAGTTTAGAGACTCCACTATTCTTAAACTAGTGAAACTGTCCAAAACACTTCTCAAAGATAACACACCTGAGCCACTATTATCATTTAGTGGAATGGAACTAACACCTCATTCCTGACGCACATACTCTTCCACTTTAAGTCATTAATATCTTACACATTAGGTTACTTATCTCAAATCATATTATCTTTGATGTTGAGTTTAGGTCTCCATTATTCTTAATCTGATGGAATAAATTGATGTACCTCTTAGGGTAAACTACTCCTGAGCCACTATTATCATCCAGTGGATTGGACCCATAAAATAAGTCCTAGGAAATACTCTCTTGAGCAACTATTGTTAAACCAATGGGATGGTCTAAGACACCTCTTAAGGACAACACTCCTTAGCTACTATTATCGTCAAGTGGAATTGATCCATAAGATACCTTAGCCCGACTCATGTGATTTTTTAATTTAAATGATTAATGTCTTATTTATGATTGATTTGGAAGGTACATAACACATTTAAAGTAGGTAAATCAAATCACAAATATCCTAATATTTTTCTTTAAGATTAAAACCCTTCTATTCCCCTAAAACCCTAATTTCACACTTTTATCATAACTCTTATTCTATTTCTCTTGTACACCCAAAAATTATTAACTCTTCCTCAATTATTATTATTATTATTATTATTATTATTATTATTATTATTATTATTATTATTATTATTATTATTATTATTATTATTATTATTATTATTATTATTATTATTATTATTATCAATATACTTGAATTTTAAGGCCTAACTCTAAGGTCGTGCATACGCAATAATAACCATATCTGAAGAGTTACTATTCTTAGGGGCTTGTAAACCTTAATTTTACAAATCTATCATAACTTTTCTTGTAGAGCTCAAACAAATATAGATTTTGAGATGCATTCCCAAAATACTAATATTAACAACATAGCTGGATTTCATGGTTTAACTCTAAAAACACCCTAGAGGGGGTAAATAGGGTTTTGTGGAGTGGAAATGACTAAATAAAAATTAACACACGATGTAAAGAGGTTTAATAGTAAATTACTCTTTACATCCACTACTAAAAGGTTCTCCCTTCTCAATTTTAGAAATAGTGATGTGTTTTATTGATGATCACTCTTATCTCAATTTACGAGCCTTATAATCTCAATGACCCTCTAATAGATGCTTTACAACTTCACCTATTTATCTTCTCTAGACTCACCACATGAATCTCTCAAGAATGATAGGCAAACACTCACTAATCCCTTTAATAGATTTTTAAGAGGAGGTTGTGATTACAAATAATTCTCACCAAAATATAAGATATGAAAGTGTAGATATTTGTATGAGATGTAATCTAGCTAGATGTAATGTGGGATATTATAATTTGAGAATAGTTTCAGCTAAGAGAAGTGATCAAAGAACCTTTTCCAGTATACAAATTTTAAATATGAAAGTTTGGAAATTTGAGTGAGGAATTAAATGATTTTAGTATGAGAGATTAATTGCACAATAAATTATTTGAAAAGTTGGTTGTAATAAATGTAGAGGGACTTTATTTATAAGTGTTACCCTCTTGTATAGTTGTTAGATAAAAATGTACAAAAAAGCTTTTTTGTCCAATGGGTAGAAAATCAACATTTAATGCTAACATGTTCATTGGTTTGGACGAACCAGTCAATCGGTTGTATGACCAGTCGATTGATATGTTCTAACTAGTCAACCATTCATGTTTTGACCGAAATAGAAAGTTATCATTGTGTGAACCAGTTTATCAGTTTGATATTGTATACGGTCGGTCTTAAAACATATATGAACACTGTCTTGGTATGGTGAGACCAGGCGATTTGTTCATTGTACCAGTCGATTAGTTTATAAAACCATTTGATCATTTTGTTAACCACTTAATCTATTTGTCAAAACCAATCGATGTGTTTAAACATAGAGGAGCTAGGTTTCTACAAAAAATAAAAACCATGAATTGGTTGGCCAAACCGGTCGATCGGTTTCTCAACCAGCCCATCGGTTTACCTGAACTAGTTGATGTGTTTAAATAGAAAAAAACTAGGTTTCCACAAGAGTGAAACCCATGGGCCGGTTGGTCAAACCAATCTACTGGTTTCTCAACTAGTCGATTGGTTTGCCTAAAGTAGTTGATTTGTTTAAACAAAGATGATTTAGGTTTCTACAAAAGTTAAATCCATGGACTAATTAGTCAAACTAGTCGATCGGTTTGCCTAAATAAGTTGATATGTTTAAACAAAGGTGAACTAGGTTTCTATAAAAGTGAAACCCATGAACTGGTTGGTCAAATCAGTCGATCAGTTTGCAAAAACTAGTCGATCGGTTTTATCTACCAATCTCTCCATCTAAGTTTTAATACAACCAGTGATTTTATTCAAACTAAACTAATCGATCTGTATGAGGACCAATCAACCGGAACCAATCAATTTTTCTTTGAAAATTATTTTAAAAGATTTATGAAATAAAATCAAGTAGTTTATTTTTCAAAAAAGTGTTTTAAAGAGTTTTGTTTGAAATATGAATTTTTGTCAACTTAACTCTTTACAATATACCTAAGACTCCTAAAATACTTATCTTCAAGTCTTTGTTCCTTTTTGTATGTGTTTTTTTCTTAGATATGCACGCTTAAGCAAAAATATTAGTTATCAAGATTTGTTGGTTATCATCAAAACAAGTATACTAACATTGTTTAACCTTTGAGGTTAACAATCTCTCTCTTTTTTATGATAAACAAAAATACATAATTGTAAATGTGAAAGAGTAATGAATGAAATGGTAGTCAAACATTTACTAATTTTACACTTTTAATCAAAAAGCTTTTGGGTTCTCTCCCCTTTTTGGATATAAGTAAAATGTAAGAGGAGGAAGTAGCCTAAAAGTAATTCGGTAAGAAAACACTGCCCCATTAGGGAGGATGAGCTCCCCCTTAACAAGCGCATAGAATAAATGAAACATAAGAAACCATGAAAGAATTTTACATAACACTCCCCCTGAGCAAAACATATATGATAGTGTAAAGAAGGATAAAGTTTTCATTAACAATTGAAAATTTAGTAATACATGACATAGAATATATATATGATAAGGATGCCAAATACATAGTTAGAACTAAAAATATATTGGGCTAAGACTTAGATACACCAACAGTTATAGATGGACAAGACAAAATCACAAAGGACAAAAAGTCTCTGATGGTGATGCAGCTAAACCAGTCGCCATAGGCCTAGGTCAAACATTGATGTCATCATTGGTAGTGGCTTTGGAGTTAGTGGATTGACTGCAACAGGTGCAATCTGTGAGACCATTGTGAGGGGAAAATCAAGTGCACGATTAGCAGAAAGTGCAATGTCAGTATGAGCATCATATGGAGTAGGGTCAAGGTGGATAGAGGTGTTACCGGGGGATGTTTCCATGCGATCTTGATGATGTGGTGCAAAGTCAAGTTGAAATTGAGAGTGAAGTGCATGTAACTTTGTCCCATGGATCTTTAGCTTTATTCCATGGAATTAAGCATGCCAACAACCCAAAGAAGGAGATCATGGACACTAGTAGGAGTCACACATCCTATGGATGGAGGCATATAAGGTGTATGAGAGGTGAAAGGGGAAGAGGTAGATTTGGAAGGACCTCTTGTGGATGAGGAGGGAATATCTATGGGATCTAGAGGGTTATCCATTAGTGGTAGAATATCATCAGCAGTGGCCTATAAAGGCGGTGGTGTAGACGGTGTGGAGAAGTGACCACTGCGATGTAGAGAGGTAAGAACTTTAGGGGTAAGCTCGAGTGTTTGGCCATCCAAGCTCATTTGATATCCCATGCATTTGAATGTGACCGCATCAAGGATATCTATGCTGCTATTTAGGTGTCGTGGGGTAGCCAAAAAGCCTTTGAGATTGGCATAAAAATCTTGAAGAATACACATGATAAGGGATCTATATCCTAAGGCTACCTAGCTGTGCCCCTCCATATGTGGCATATGCCGAAATATGTTAGCCTCGAAGAGGATGGGAGTGGAAGAGAGGATGTGATCCACCCTATACCAATCCTTGAGAGTCATATCTACCCTAAACCCAGTTCAAGGTAAATGAATTAAAGACAATAGGCAATGCATATCAGTTTGGATCTCATCTAGAATGTGAGTGCACATTCACTCGACATAGGTAATGACGGTCTTGATGTGATGAATCCTAGGTATGTAAGCCATCCTAGCTTCATTGAGAACAATGGGAACACCCAAAACATGTGTGGTGATAGTGCTTCCTTGAACATGGACATTAAGATTGACATAGAAAAGATGAATCAAGTCTGGATATACTACTTATTTGAGAGTAAAGTGAGGGAGAAAGTGAAGTTTTTTTGTGGAATGAAGCACTTACTTTACATCCACTACCAAAAGGTTCTCCCTTCTCAATTTTAGAAATAGTGACGTGTTTTTATTGATGATCACTCTTCTCTCGATTTATGAGCCTTAAATGACCCTCTAAGAGATGATTTACAACTTCACTTATTTATCTTCTCTAGACTCACCACAATGATCTCTTAAGAATGATAGTCAAACACTTACTAACTCCTTTAAGAGAATTTTAAGAATAGGTTGTGATTACAATAGTTCTCACCAAAATACAAATATGTAAATGTAGATCTTTGCATGAGATGTAATGTAGCTAGATGTAATGTGGGATATTACAATTTGAGAACAGTTCTAGCTAAGAGAAGTGAGTGAATAACACTTTTCAGTAAAAACTTTGAAATATGAAAGTTTAGAAATTTAAGTAAGCAATTGAATGATTTTATTATAGGAGATTAATTATAAAATCAATGATCTAAAAAGTTGGTTGTAATAAATGTATAGGGACCTTATTTTAAAGGGTTACCCTCTTGTATAACCGTTAGATAAAAATTTACAAAAAATCCATTTTGGCCAATGGGTAGAAAATTGACATTTAATACTAACCAGTCGATCAGTCTAGAGGAACCAGTCTATTGGTTGTAAAACTAGTTGATCGGTACGTCCTAAACAATGGTCGTTTTGACCTAAGGTGCTAAGTGTGAATATTGAAATCTAGGATGGCCTTAATGGACTAGTTAAGATTAACATTGACAATAATCCTAATATTTATTACTTCAAAATAATGGGAAAAAAAATAAAAATGGTTAAGTATATGATTAAAATGTGTTTCTTGTAGTCACCTTAATTAAGACACTAATACTTAAAGTGAAAGACTATAAGATGGGGAATAGTGGCTCTTTAGGGTCACTACCCTAAAGACGGGGTTTAGCCCACGATTAATCTGATTTTTGCTAGTATGCCTTAATGCCTCAACCAAGCCCTACTCTATACGGACCTACTTAGGGGTATGCATACTTATGGATTAGGTGTCCTTGTTAGGAGGGTACTGTGCGTCTTCATGTACCAGTGCGACCGGGGTACATTTGTGTCATTGGGTTGATAGTCGGTAGGATACTGTGTTGCTCCTATGCGCCAGTATAACTGGTGTATCTTTGTATCTTTGGGTTCGTAATCTCCCCCTTGAGTAAATAAAATGGTATTGGTGTGATAACTAAATGAAAATACACTAATCACTTATAGTAAAACACCACATAGGTCGGGACTGTGTATAGTATATCATATGTATCGGTTCACAAGTGATCATCTAAAGTCACAACTATCCATTAAATAGGTAAGGGATCATGAAATATAATTCATCAATACAACAATAATGAATAGTTGACTATATAATACTAAGCATGCAAAGGTTGCATGGATTATATAGAATGTATCATAAGAGAAACATGGTATAACTTAATGAACCATAAATACAAGAACACAGTACTATGTTGAGCTAGATAAACGATTATCATGAAAGCCACATGCTCAACATTACCCTTGCACTTTAATTGTAATACACAACTTCATAAAATAAATATGCCAAGGGTGTTTCATAAAGAGTTGACATCAAACATATCTTAATGCATTTCCATAACAATCATATTATATCTCATACATCGGAATTGATTATACAAACAAATTCCAAAACATTATATTTAGATATGACAACTTAGAGAGATATAAAGTACTTAAGTCCTATTGGTGCACTATGGTAAAATGGTACCCTCCAATCATACCATAATATCAAATCTAAATAAAGTCAAAAGAATAATGATAACTCAAAGACATATAAAGTACTTTGATAAAAGTTTCACACTAAACAACACAATACCCTCCCAACCATTTCATCGTAATCAGTTCACATAAATCACAGGTAGGACATGAAGGTAGCTATGAAAAAAAATTAAGTACATTACTAATAACCACATAATATTGTTATTTCCGTTTTTATTAATTAAGAGAATAAAATATATAACCTAAAGACATATAAAGTACTCTAGTTATACTGTCGCACAAAGATAGTATAATACCCTCCCAACCATACAATTCAGAGATGTATAAAGTACATTGGTCATACTAGTGTACTAAGGTAGCATAATACCCTCTAACATAGGTTACCTAATCCTTAAATATTATTATCCCCTATATAAAACAACTAAATTTTGAAGAAAATGTGAAAGAATTTTAAAACAAAATCAGGCTGTGTCACCACCACACCAACTATGGGAGGGGCATGATCATCATCTAACCCATTCTTGATGCAAGGTAAAATAAAATGACGAACATTTGAATGCATTCCCTAATAGTACAATAGTAATGATAACAATGATGAGTATAATAATATAGATGAAAGAGAAATTGCAAAATTCAAATACATGAACCAAAGCCTAGAGTTTAAATAAAAAAAAGAACTAAAAGCATCCTAACAAAGTGGAAAAAAATATTTAATCCGGTTAGCCTAAATCTTAACTAATTAGGAATGTAACTCTCTATCCTCAAGTAATGTGATGCTACTGGACCACAATATCATCCTCAATATACTCTAGTTAACAATCATAACTGTGCAAATCGTCATTTGCTCACTAGAATAGAAGCTATATTATCATAGTGACCACACAAATAAAGCATTAGTATGGTAAAGTATTAGTAAAACAAACTCCCTACAACATGGTAATGGCCCATGCTGCACATTGAGATCATATAGTAGCATTGTGATAAGCATCGGAAAAATAATGTAACACTCACGCTCATAATAGTAATATAACAAGGTATGCTTGCATAGAAATAATAAAAGAATAATAATCTAGATCATATATTAGATTTATATAACATAAACCAATATTATAAGTCTTACTTAGTGACCGTACACTTTTAAGTTATTAAGATAGTCCATTCAACCACACCCAATTCTCCACCATGAAAAAAGCTCATGGTAGAATGTGCACACAATGGAATACCACACCCATCACACAAGGTTAGGATACATCGAAAAAAAATTTCTTCAAGGGTATCACACCCACCACACCTCAAGTACACCTGCCATGAGAGCTAACACAGATTGAGATACTACACCAACCAAATGTAGTTTGAATATATTAAGGGAGCTTATACTAGAACACTTCACCCACCACACTTTTAGTGCATCTACCATGAGAGCTACACAAGTTGGGATACCACACCTGCTAAAGAAATGGATAATACGAAGTGCCAAGGGCTTATAGTTGGATACATCACCTACCTGTGCTGAACATCGATTCCAAGTTGGCCTGCCATAGTATAATCCTATACCTTAAAGATATATGCATACTCCCTATCGATTATAACTTGGTAGAGAAGGAAATAGGTATTGTGTGAAAATATAAGAACATAGGGAAACCCACCCACTAACTCCTATCTAGCTACCATGAGAGTTGGAGAAAAAGGCTCAAATTTTTTTTATTCCATTTCTTGGTGATATTACAAATCACAATTGATTTCATTAATAACCTGTTGGGTGTTTTCACATGATAAAACCAAACACAATACAATTTATATAAGCTAAAAATTGGGTTTTTAGAGGTAACACCAAACATAACCATACAGAGCTCAAAATATTATTTTTTTTATCCATATTAAAATAAAATTAAGCATGGTAGAAATCATGATTAAAAATTTATAATTCTATGGAAACATTAATATAGAAATCCAAAATAAAGAGCATCACATAACAAGTACACATGGAAAAATATAGGACCCATTTACTGGTATGGTCACACCAAACCTAAGAAAAAAAAATGAATCCATAATAAATTAGTCAACTGGTTGGTCCAATCGTTTGACTCTTTATAGAAACCAGTCTTTTGGTTTGGCCAAATCAAATGATGTGTTTAATTAGAGGCCAAACCACTCTGGTCACATAATACATACACATCACATAGCATACCAAAGCTTTTGAAATCACAACAAACAACATAAGGTCTTATTCATATTAAAGATAGGATGCCTTACCTCTAAGCAAATCTTCCAGCAAAAAAATACTCTTAACTTAATGATATCTACTAAGATCTTGATTTCTTAAGAGAATCATGAATTGAAACAATTAAAACTCCTTTTCAAAACTTAATAAAATGAATTCAAAAGAATAAGGAGAAGAAAAATATCATAACACAACCTCTCTCAAAATTGAAATTAGAGAGTGAACACCAAAATCTTTAAGCTTTCTCAAAACTTCAATCCTTCCATTCGTAAGTGAAATAAGCCATAACTAAGATAAGATCAAGATAAAAGAGAAGATATAAGAATTAGACCAAAGGATTAGAAGGTAATAGGGAACCTCTATTTTTCCCAACAGAGAAGAAAAAGGGAGGAAAATGAAGAATATTTCAAAAATTCACCAAATGAAAAGGGAGAAAAGAGTAAGTACAGAAATTAAGAGTGAAAATGAATAAGAAATAGAGTGTAAGGGGAAGAGAGTCATCATCCTTCAAAGTGACATGTCTAATAAAGGATACTTCATCAAAGCATAACTCACAATTCGAGATCATGGTATATAACTGATGTATCCTCAATAGTGCTAACATCTACCTCAAATGCTACTTGTGCTCCTCACAAGTCCTAGAGTAGATCAAGATATCACAAAAGAAGACCATGGTAAACTAATCAAAGTGTTGCTAGAAAATGCTATTCATGAGAGCCATGAAGACCACTGGTGCATTTTGAGTCAAAATAACATCATAGTACACTCATAATGGCTAAAACTCATCCTATGTTGTCTTCACTATATCCCTCTCAATAATCTTCAACTAATGATACCTAGATATGAGGTCTATCTTTGTTAACACTATATTTGTACATTGCCAATCGATTTCATTCATCGTGAGGACTACACAAAGTTATGGCAACACACTCACCCAAGTGATGGATAATACAAAGTGCTAGGGAGCTTGTACTCTGATATATCATCCACCCTAATTAGATGTCAATTCCATGCCGGCCAACGGTAATATTATCCTATACCTTAAAGATATGCGCATACCCTTTACCGACCACAAGTAGTAAAGAAGGAAATATAGATTGAGTGAAAAGATGAAGACATAGGGCGACCCACCCACTAAATCTAGATTAGCCACCCTAAGAGTTAGAGAAAGATGCTTGAATGAAATCGTAATTCCATTATTAAAAGATATCAGAAATCACAACTAATCCCATTAGTGAACAGTTGTGTGTTTCCAAGTGATAATACCAAACATAACACGAGGCATATAATCCACCAATTAGGCGTTTAAAGGTGACACCAAACTTGACCACACAAGGCAACATGATATTATCATTCTAATTCCCATTAAATTCCAGTTAAGCATGGCTGAAATAATGATTAAATTATTATAATTACATGGAAAAGGGAATATAGAAGTCCAAAAAAAGAGTGTCAAATAATAAGTAAACATGACAAACTTAGGTAGACCAATCAACAAGTTGCTAGGATTAGTCGACAGGTTTGGTCACACAAGACCTAAGGTAAAAATGAACACACAAGAAACAAGTCAACCGGTTGGTCCAATCGATCATTTCTTCATAGAAACTAGCCGATGGGTTTGGAAAAACTAGTTGATGTATCTAAGAACAAGCTAAACCACTTTGTTCATGACAAATAGTGGATTGGTTTATCAAACCAATCAATTTTTCAAGCAATCAAATAATCATGGATACCAACTTGAGCGACTATTCACATAACTAGTCGATCAGTTATAGAAAACTAATTAGTTGGTCTTGGAAAAAAAACGCTCATACACATGATCCACACATGATTAGAAATCACTGAAATTTCTTAATTTAATCCGAGCATACTTCTATGTCATAAAACACATGAAAATATACATTATGCATGCAAACTTGCATAATATGGTAGAGTTGATACTCGACATGATCATGCCTTAATTTCACTAGATTCATATATGATACTGAAATACATAAAACATGCTCTAAAATCTCGAAGATTAAAATTTACCATATACTCGAATCCAATAACTCAAAATGATAACGACACATCACGAAAACATACTAAGAACTTGAAACCACAACAAAGAGCACAATATCTTATTATTATTGGAGACAAGAAGGACTTACCTTCAATTAAGTCTTCTAATTCACAAATACTCCTGAAATACCCCAAAACCTAATTTTAAGAATTTTAGCTAATTGAGGATTTATTGAGAAATTAATTAAATTAATTATTTTTTTATTAAAATAAAAGGTAATTAATTAGGGCTATTCAAGAAGAAAATAATAAATATTTTTATTAGAAAAGTTTTGTTATCTTAGCAAATTATGGAATTTATTTTGAAATTAATTAAATAAATTATTTTATTTAAAATAAGAAGGAGAAAATAGTTCCAAATTAATAGGAAATTTATAAATAATTTAATTGTAGAAAATTAGGGTGTTTTGCTAATTAAAATGGAATTTATGAAAAACCTTTTAAAAATCCTAAATTAGCCTGAAAAGGGATTTAAATATTATTTTATTTAAATATTGTTATTTTTAAATATCCCGAATATACTAATTAATTTAATTAATCCAACGCTCATATTTTATTTTTTCCTTTTTCCTTTTCTTTCTTCCTTTTCTTTCCTTTTTCTTTATTTTCTTTCTTCTTCTTTTCTTTTTCCTTCTTCTTCCCGATTGGGCATGTTCGTGGCCCAATCTTTCTTTCCTTCTCCCTTTTTCTTCTTCAGCGTTTGGGAAAATTAACCCTGCATTCTGTGGCCCATTTCTCCTTTTTCTTTCCTTCACGGGGCCTATTCCCCCTTTTTTGTCTTTTCTTCTTCCTTTGACATTCCGGCACTGTGTTTTATCCCTTCATTTCCCTAAGCGTCGTGTTTTACTTAATCTTCCTTCCCGCTTAACTGGTCGGCTCCCCTCTTTTTATTTTCTTTCTTTTCTTTCTCGAACCGTCAGTTCAGACTTTCTTCTTCTTCCTTACTCTTTCCCCGATGCCGTCGATTGTAACTCCACCGCCCACCTCCGATATTAACACCGCCGATCTCGCCCATTTTAACTGGTTGTTTTCCTTCCTCTCTCTTCCTCCTGACTCGCTGGCCACGCTGACCCAACCCATCTCCCTTCCATTTCGCGCACGACCTTGTTTTTCTACCCAACCACCCCACTGCCCGATTTGAATTTCACCGTCTCTTATTGCCGCCGATGACCCTAACCCTACCTGCATTACTCTCTCACCAACTCATAGAACCCCACCCTCTCTGCCCACCCAAATCATCCTTGCACCTCCTTCTAACCAACTAAACCACCCATATCCCTAGATTTTTCCTGCAGAAGCCACCTCCATTGTGCAAATTCTGCTTCTCAATCAACCCATTCTTCCACCTCCGCCGCCCTTCGAACCACCATTAGCCACCTCTCTTACCGCTTCTGCCGCTTCTTTAACCTCCCATTATATTCTGCAAACCCTCCTCTACCTTCCCCTACCTTTCTTTTCTTCTTCCTCCCTCTCCTCCTCTCTTTCTCTCCTTCTTTCCTATTCGGCCACTACCACCGCCACCGTGCACGGCCACCTTTGGCTGCGCCACCACCCTTATTAAGTTCCTCCCCTTTTGGGCAACCATAATCACCCTTACCTCCACCCTCATTCTCCCTACTTTGTTCCCAAACTTTAATTTTTCCTCTTTTCTTCTCTTTTTTTGATCACCGCTGCCGCCTCTGTGCACCACCACTTGTGCCGCCTATCACCACCAACCTAAGGTTGACCCCTAAACCTCCTCAACCCTTTTTCACTATTTATACAAGCTTTAATTTATTTTATTTTATTTATTCAAATATATATATATATACTATTATTATTATTATTATTATTATTATTATTATTATTATTATTATCACTATTACTATTGTTGTTGTTATTATTATTATCAATGTTTTTTATTATTTTTTTCTATTAAGGGCCGAAGCCCTATTATATTTTTTATTTCGATTTTATTATTATTATTCTTATTGTTGCTATTATCTTTATTATTAATATTAATATGTTATTATTATTATTATTATTATTATTATTATTATTATTATTACTATTTCAAAATTATTATTATTACAATTATTTTACTAATAGTTTTGCTATTATTATTATTACTATTGTTATGTGATTATTATTGTTGTTGTTGTTGTTGTTGTTGTTGTTGTTGTTGTTGGTATTATTATTCTATATAGGGGTAAAACCCTGTTGTGCCTATTTTGAATTATAGTAGTGGTATTATAAATATCAAGTCTTATTATTATTATTATTATTATTATTATTATTATTATTATTATTATCATTAGCATTTATTATTATTATTAGTGTTATTATTATTATTTAATAAGTTTATTATTGTTCAATGTAGGGTCGAAACCCTACTTCATTTTATTTTCAATTATTATTATTATTATTATTATTATTATTATTATTATTATTATTATTATTATTATTATTATTGCAGTATTATTATGGTTTTTATCATTATTATTATTACTATTTCATTATTATTATTATTACTAAATTTTTTTATTTATTTTACTAATGTTAATATTAGTATTATTTTGGTAAAGGGGTCAAAGCCCTTATTTCACTATGTTTTTGAGTAATGCCTTTTTTATTATTATTCTCACTATTCTTATTCTTATTCTTATTAATATTATCATCGTTATTATTTTTAGTATCTTTATTATTATTATTTTTAGTATCATTATTGCTATTATTATTAGGATAAAGTTTTTAAACCTTATATTATCAACTTTTATAATATTACTCTTATTTCTTATATCTTTAGCAAAGTTAGTAATTAGTTAATGTTATTTTACTAATATGTTATTATCTTATTAAAAACCTAATCTTAGAATAAGTTAGTATTTAATAGTATTTTTGGTAGGAGGGAATCTAATTTTAGTTATTCCCTCGTATAGGTAAGACCAGTCAAAGCCATAAAGAGGTATAGGAGTGTGCTCTAAGACCGGTGACATTTTAGGTAAGGGAGTACTAAGGCCGTTTGTGTATTATGTGTTTTATATGCCATGCATGCTATGTGATGTGAACTATAATATATTTTATGTGTATTTGTATAACTGTCATATATGCAGCATGATATGGAGTTAAGGTAAGATTGGGAATTAAATTGTGGCATGTGTATTATGTGTATGGGTTGTGTTATTATTGTGGTATGGTGTGACCCATAAGACATGCATGATAGGTTTTTGTAAAATAATGATGGGGAGTGTCATAATGTGGAGTTAATGTTTGCATGGAGTTAAGGTTTTCATGGTGTTAGGGTTTGCATGGAGTTGGGGTTGCATGGTGTTAGGGTTTGCATGGAATTATGGTTTGCATGGAATTAGGGTTTGCATGGAGTTGGGGTTTTCATGGGCGTTAGGGTTTGCATGGGAGTTAGGGTTTGCATGGACTTTAGGGTTTGCATAGGTGATTAGGTTATGCTATGGTTAACTTTGGTGGTGGTGGTTAACTAGGGTTGAAGTGGTTAACTAGAGTTGGAGGATAAGAATAGTAGAAGTCAGTCATGCATGTCTGGGTGAAAGCTTCTGAATAAGATACTTAAGAAATTAATCATTTAAAGTGAAAGGTTATTAAGCCAGGTCCAACCGATCCATCGGTTAGGAATAGTGGTTAGGATTTTTACCCTATAAGTGACTGATCTACCGGCGAATAATAGTGGTGTGGACCTGATGTCCCGTAAGTGACTGGCCCACCGGCAATAATAGTGGGGGATCCCGAGCTCAATAAATACAAACCAGAGTTTGCTAAGACACTTAAAATATACTAATTACTTATAGTGGAACACTATGTGAGTAGGAACCGAGCCGATCCACCGGTTAGGAATAGTAGTGTGGACATGTTGTCCCGCAAGTGACCAATCCACCGGTGAATAATAGTGGTGTGGACATGTTGTCCCACAAGTGACCGGCCCACCGGCTAAAATAGTGGGAGGTTCCTGTACTTGCATGGATTTGATAAAAGGCAGGGTGTGATCGATTTTTGATAGAGATTAATTAAATAAATAATCTGGGCTACTTAGGCCTTTATGTGTGGGCTTGATCATTATAAGTTGTATAATATTCTACAAGATTTTATGTATTATATGTCTGGGTTTGAAATTGTAAGTTGAATATTATCATGCATGATTTTATATGATTATGTGTTGACCTTAGTGCTCGGTTACTTTGCTTAGTACGTAGCGTACTAATCACCCCTTTTATGGGTGCTGCTCATTCCCACAAGCAAAAGGCCCGTCTGACGTGTTGCAGGTAGGAGATGCCTACTTTGATGCCATTGATGTCTATAGGACATCAGGTAGGGCCGAATGATGATTTGGGCTGGATTAGGTCTAGGTGTGGCATGGCCATATTTCCATTATGAGATTATTATTCTTTCTTTTTCTTTTTTAACTATGTTTGAAACTCTAGAAATAATTTTATTATTATAGCTATTTTTATTCTCTGAAGAACTATCTCTCGTATTTCGGATTATGTAAAACTCATGCATACTCTGATTATTAATTTGCGAACTTTAATTTATGTATTAATGTGTGATGATGGAAATATTTTTCTTAGCCTTAGCACTTAGTACTGGAACGATAGGAGTGAACTAGTTTGATACAAAGTGTGGTGGTAGCATCCCTTAAATTTAAGGGTTTTAAATTTGAAGATCTTGTTTTTAATATATATATGCAAATTTTGGGGTGTTACAACTCCTAACTTGATGGTCTATACTAACAAGTCGATTTCCTAAGAAATCAAGAATCAAAACTATTAAATCTCCTTTTCAAAACATAATAATACAAAATGAAAGGAAGGAGAAGAAAAATGGCATAACGCAACCTCTTTTTTATAACTGAAGCTAAAGAGAGAAAAACTAAGATCATGAACCTTTCTTAAAATCTTAATCCTTCATTGCTTAAGAGAAACAAGGTAGAACTAAGATAAGATCAGGAGATGAAAGAAGAGACAAGGATTTGACCAAGAATGAGGAGAACAAAGATAACCTCAAATTTTCCCCAACAACAAGGGAAATTGGAGAAAAAATGAAGGGCGTCTTAACACTTAGTAATATTTACCAAAGGAAAAAGTAGACGAGAGGAAATACAAAAGAAAGGAGTTAATAATAATGTAGGAAGGAGGTTCCTCAACCTACTTTGTGCTTGAAAATCAAAGGAAGGTGTGAGAGAGAGAGAGAGAGAGAAGAGTTGACTTATGTGGAGTGTAGGGGACCAAGGTGTAAAGGGTTAATAGTGAGAGTGAGGAAGGTGGAGTGAAATAATAAGGATTGTAAGGAGTAGGTAAGTTAGAGGGAAGGCTATAGTTCAACCTGCATGTAGCCGTGGATTCCAAAAGAGAGAGTAAAGTGAGAGGAAGTGAGAGAAGGTGAGAATGCCTGAAATATGATTTTGGGGAACTTTTACCTAAACAAAAATCATAGAATGATAAAGATGATGTAAAAATAATCTCAAAGCATCAAATTATGCTTATTAGCACAAATACATTATGATTAGAAGTTTTCCTAAACATTAAAAAGTGAATGAAATTAAAAATTGGAAAAGGATATGAAATCATATAATAACCAATTAATTAATTTATAGAGGAGTAAAAGTGTCAGTTCCCAAGCACACCAATAGATAGGTTTGGGTAACTAATCGACTAGTATACCAAAAATTTATATTTTTATTAGAATTTCAAGCCCTTTTCAAAACCAAGACTAATTTATTTTATATCAACATAATTTAAAATAAATTTTATAGTATTTTATGATAGGATATTACAAAACCTGTATAGCGCAACCAATTTCTAGGTTAGCCACTAAATGTCTTTCTTTCCCACTAAATGTTACATATTCAAAACTGTTACAAATATTTTTAGAATTTACATCTACGCCCCCATTTGAAACCAAAATTTTTGGAGTTTATTTTTGTTTTATATTTTCTTAAAGTATCAAAAATAGTATGGAGTTCTTATAGGCATGATTATTTTTTCTTGCTTTTTACTATCATATTATCCACAAAAGCCTATATAAATTCCCTGAATTATCCTTGAAATATAGTGTTTGCAAACTTTTGAAAGTTTTCCTATCATTATTAAGTCCAAAATACATTAATTTAAAATATTAATGCTTTTAGTTCTTAATGAAAGCAGTTTTGTCTTATTAAGTCTCAACCGGTTTTAGCTTATGGTACCCCAAAAATGTATTCATAAAACCTAACCTTTCTTGCTTGGTAGTTGAGTCAATTAATAGATCAATTCAAGGGAGTGTATAACCATCTGTTGCTTTAGGTTAGAGTATACATCTCAATTTTTGATTTGTTTTTAAGATATATCTATTACATATTATCTAATATTATATAATAAATCTTAAATTAATTAATTTACTTCCACTTCCTCTTCGATGAACTTATATCTTTTAGCTCCCATGACCATTTTTGTTTACTTAATAGGCTTATATAATCCACTATATCTAATTAATGTTTAATTATTTTGGGAGGGAGCCCTTCTAAATCAAATACAGCTTATGCAATGACATATTTATTTCTTGTGACAAAAGTTAAAAGCTCATCTTTATTAGTATCATTAATATACTTGCCTATTATAACAATATGCTTTAAGACTCCCAACTCTTTTTCTTATGTTTCTACAATAACTTAGATGCTCTCTCTAGAAGCATTTAGATCTTTCAAGACAAAACTTTCTCATGGCTTCTTAACATTAGGTCATCCCGAGGCGTCTCTTACTTTTATGGCATAGCATTATTGTGCACTTTTATGTTACCCTAGATTTATCCCCTTCCTCCATCAATCAAAAATATCATTAATAGCCCAACCATAAAAATTCTTATGTGGAGTTTGTTAAGGGACAATCATCCTAAAATCAGGTCATATACCAATAAGAAAGAAGCGACTATGAAGTTCGTTTTGATGATCCTTAGAGCCACAAATTAACCAATTGTCAAAGTGAGGCATACCATTTACATCAAAATTTATGATGTTACTATTAAATCCCACGAGGAGTGAAGTCTTATTTATCAAACATTCTTCTAGAAATTCTAAATTTGTATAAGCTTCATCAAAGATAACATCAATAGATATGTTTATATCTACAAGGATCCTTTTTATCACACAATTGGATATCTATAATTTAATAAACAAAGTGTCATCATTATGCTCCACCATTCTCTTCCATTTATCTTTTATTGTAAAACTAATTTCCTATTCACCTATTCTTGCTCTCTTATTTGTTTCATGGAATCTGGCTCTTCTAATTTATGTCTTTAGGGTTGAATTACTAGCTTCTTGCAAGGAATCTTCCACAATAATTATATAAATAATCTTTCATGGTTCATTACCTTGAAGAGGAAGAGGAAGTTGTCGATCAACAATTATTTCTTATCTCACTAAGGGTGTTTGTGTACAATATTTTAATTGATCCTTATGTACCAACTCTTCTATAATATCCCTTAATGCCCAAAACTCTTATGTAGTGTATCTAATATTTTCATGATAAGCACACTGCCTATTAGGATTAATATATTTTATATCAGTTATTTAGGGAAAAAACTTTGGAAACATCTGTCGACTATTTTGACATTTAATATATGTGAGAAATTAGCCACCAACATAGTGTATTTATCAAATCTACTTAACAAATCCCTTTATGCAATTGGGTTAGCCATCAGCCTAAGACCCTCTTAGTCTCTTTCTTGCTTATAAACCTCCTAATCCATCTTAAGTCTCAACATTGAAGGTTTCTCCACTCTTTTTGTTATTTGCTACATTGTCTTACTTATCTCTTTTGCATCTAACCTCTCCTATATATCTTTTATTAGGGAAGTGTAAGATTTATGTTTGAACAAGTATAAATTCTCCACTAGCCCTTTACTAGTCCATCCTCTAATGAGGGAAGATCTATTAATACCATTGCTTGGTTCATCTATCTATCAGACTTATTTATCAAATCTATTAAAAAATGACTAAATAAATTCCAAAGATCCTTAGGAAAACCCCATTAATGAAGAGGAATCCTTTTTAAGTGTCAACATGCATCAAACTAATCAATGAAAGCTATCATGATTTGTGAGAAAGTGACTATTAATTCGGCTCTTAGCATCCCAATCCATCTAAATTTTTCCCCCTTTAAAGTGCCTAGTAATGCTTTACATAACATTTATTCTCATGCCCCAACTAACAACATAGAATTCCTAAATACATTCAAATAGTCTTTTGGATTAGTGGAGCCATCAAATGATTCAAAAGTTTTGTGTTGGTGTTTTAAAAATATCTTTGGTAAAAGGTGTCTACTAGCTAAAACCAGTATTATTTTTTTTTCTCTTTCATGGCTTCTGGTTTGTTAGTCATATTCTCTTCAGACCTTGTCTTCATTTTTTCTAGTCCATTGACCTCTTTCCTTTCATTTAAGTGTTGATATATTTCATCCCCATGTTTATTAGCCCCTAACCTAGACATTGATGCATTTCTTGCCTACACCACCATGGAGAGCTAAGGGACTTCTAAAGTCTATCACTGTAACACCCCAAAAATTCACTACTGAAAAATTTTATTTTATTAAAATAATCAGCAGAAGCAAAATAACAAAACAGTGAATTTCGGGGATATTACTGCTACACTTAGTAGCAGACCGGTTCAATCCTACCATTCCAATACCAAATGCTAAGGTTAAAAGAGAAAAGTACAACTTGCGAGAAACTCAAATATATTTAAATCATAGTAGCGTACACAATATTTTACAATAATAAAATCCACCAATGGTGGTTACAAATCAACAAATACATTGAAATAATGAATTTCAAAGGAAGAAGAGTACAACCCTAGGACTTTCCGGATAGTTTATAATGCTCTTTTTCGAGGGCCCACTTGAATAGCACCTGAAAAGGACTTGCAAGGAACACTCCCCACTGAATAGGCAGGGGCCCCACGAATGGAACCCTTCAGTACTCCGGTGCTAAGTAACCCTTTAAAACACACTTAACAGTAGGCCCATAATGCAACACATGATACTACATACATATATAATGAAAGGTAAATACTTAATATCCACATTTATACATTCATGTACTTAACAAATCAATCAAATATTAATAGGCCATAAAGAACAATTGATACTTCTAGGTCTTAAGCCCTTATTCCATCATTATCAATTAGATCGGATTATAAATATACGTGTGAGTGCGAGAACCCCACTATTATAGCCGATGGACCTAAATACATATAGGGTAGAATGCTCCTAACCACTATTATTGCCGGTGGATCAGTCTCCAGGGCAGAATGCTCCAGGCCACTATTATTCGCTGGTGGACTAGTTTGGCCCCGACTGACAGGGTGTTCCACTATAAGTGATTAGTATTTTTCCATAATTTATTCACAACCAAATCAAATTTATTGAGCTCAGGACCTCCACTATTATAGCTAGTGGATCGGAATACAAATATACATCATCCAAGGCAACACGCACCTAGGCCGTTACTATATCTGGTGGATTGGTACTCATAAACATCATCCAGGGCAAAACCTCCTAAGCTACTATTATATCCGGTGGATCGGTACTCACAAAATAATTTAATTGGGCTCGGCTCATTAGTCTTTCACTTTCATGCTTAGTGTTTTCCCTTTTTAATCAGCACAAAAATTCTATTTATTTGCCTTGATAGGGAGATCAAGATATCGGGACAAAGGTACACCAATCGCATTGGTGCATAAAAGCTACACAGTACCCTTCAACTATCAACCCAGGGACGCAAAGGTACCCTGGTCGTACTAGTGCATAAAGTTAATTCAATACCCTACCGACAAGGACACCTAATCCGTAAGTATGCATACCCCCTAAATAGGTCTGTAGAGCTAGATAGAGTAAGATATAGGGTCTGGCTAGGGCACAAAGGCACACCAAAAAATACCAAAATAACCATGGGTTAAACCACGTGTTTGGGGGAGCGACCCCTAAAGAGCCACCATTCCCGATCTCAAGGTCTTTCACTTTAAGTATTAGTGTCTTAATTAAGGTGATCACAAAAGCACAACAATCAGATACTTATTCACTTTCAATCGTTCTGATATCGTTAGATATTTCTTATTCAAGCGATTATCCAAGTTAACACAGAGGAATCATTAAGGCCATTATAATCTCATCTAATTCCGAATTAGGATTTGTTCTAGTGATACTTACTAATTATCAAATACTCTTATCTTGCTATTCAGCGTTATTTGAGTCATATTACGAAATTCCACTATCACAATGACATGTTAGATGCAAATTACTCATTTACCCCTTACTTATATAATTGCTAAGTCATCCCTTCCTTACTTGACAAATTAGCATATTACCCTCCTTGTTGCATAATTACCAAATTACCCCTTACTCAATTTAGGTTACCAAGTTATCTCCCATACTTATTAGATCACCGACTACCCTTCATAATTGTTACACTTAACATATTTTATATTTGGTTTGTTAGATTACCCATTTGCCCTTTCCCTTTATTATAATTAACAAATTGCCCTTTTGTTGGTCAAATTACCAAATTATCCTTCTCCATTATTATAATTACCAAACTACCTGTAATCCCCCAAAATTTAGAAAACCTATAGTTTAATAAATTACTTTTATTTAAAATAAATTAGCTTTTAAAATTATATAGTTTAATTATTATATGGATCTTGATTATATAAAATTAGATAGGAATATTTAATAAATTAAAATAAATATTTTATTAATTTATCGTACTCATTTTATTTAAATAATTTTTCAAACCAATATTTTACTAAAATTATCCTTTTTAAGCCCATATATTTAATTATATTAAATTAAATTATTGAATAAATTTATTATTAAAAATATTAAATCCTATTATTTTATAAATTAAATTATTTTAAGTTCACCCATTTTCCGATTTTCCTTTTCTTTTTTTTTCTTACCTTCTCCTTCTTTCTCATTTATTTCTTTCCCTTTTTCTCCTCCTTGGGCCACCCGCACCGGCCTGTTCTCCCCCTCCTTGCGCTCTGGGCCACAGACCCATTTCTTCCCCCTTCTCCTTCTCCCACACACGACACAGCCCAACCCAATCACTCCTTATTTTCCTTTTCCTAGACCGGACCTGCCGATCTTCCTCCCCTACGAGACCGGTCTGCCCCCCTCCTTCCTTCTTTCTTCTCCTTGCTCATGCCGATAGTGCTGCTTCGACATGCCTGCCACCGAGTCCTAGCTGCCGCCATGCCATCTCACCTCTCTCTCTCCCTCCATCATTCTTTCCTATTTCGAACCAAACCAACTCCTGGACCACAGCTCGCATGCCCCTTTTCCTTTCCCTCTCTTCCCTTCACCTCCCTGTCACTTGCCATACTGCTCTGCTGGCCACTCCACCCGCCTGCCTTCACCTTACCCTTGCTATCCTTACTTGCTTATGCTGCACCACTATGCCCACGCTCATCACTCCTCTTCTCCCCTTATCCTTCCCTCACTACCCTCCACCACCTACCCACCACACCACCCCACTCCACGCCCCACCCTCTGCCCACCTGCCACCCCTCATCCTACCCCCGCACCCACACATCCACGCCCACCGCTGCCCACCACTCACCATCTGCTTCCTATCGCACCGCACACTCCACTCACGCCTCACCACCCACCCCCACTACCCCTCTCTACACTCCTCCTCCCCCCACAATCAGCCAGCCCTCTGCCTCACCACTCACTCCCTACCAGCCCTTCATCCCACCACGCCCCCCCCCTCCCACCTCCCACCCTCACCACCATACCCCACCCCCACACCTCAGCCACCACCCTCGCCGCCACCCCACACAACACCCACCACCCACCCAAGCCACTTCCCACCATCCCACGACCCACCCACACTCCTCACCTCTCACCCCTCCACCCCAGCCTCACACCAACCCCGACTCCTCCCACCCCACCACCACCCACCACTAACCAACCCACAAACCTACCTAACTACACACACCACACGCCATATACCCCTCCAACACCCTCACATCCTAGTACCTTGAGCTTACTTGCGCTATAGCCTACTGTCCATCCGCATCACGCTACCATTTCTCCATCATTCAACCTAAATACCTCCTTACCTTACTTTTGACTACATCCATTTTTTCCCTCTTCTACCATACTCGATTCTTCACCTTAATCCTAACCCATATCCACCTACATTTCATCCTGCACCATTATGCCTATGCTATTTTCTAGTAAGATTGAGCCATCTCCCCCTCCCTTCTACTCACCCCCTTCGACCCTTTCCCCATTTATAGGCTGCATGTGGCTCACACTGTTCATGCAGCATGAGCTCCACATTGATTGGGAATTAATGTTTTTGAATCTTTAAGGTATATTAATAGTTAATTAAAGTGTTTCATTATTAAATAAATTTTTATAAAGTTTTATCCTTTTTAATTTCCTACTTCTAATATAATACTTATTGATATTATTTTTAGGTGTTGAGTTGCTAATTAAGCTTTGACTCTTTAACCGGGATACCGGTAAGGTTCAATTTTTGCGGGATTAAGGTAATCTTTAAACCTCACTTAAATGTATGGAAAAAACGTATGCTAGCACATTAGGGATTTTAGTATGATTTTATGCGTGTTTTGTGTTGCCTAGTATGATATATATGGTTGCTTATATTTATTGATAAAAAGAAAAGAAAAGAAAATTATGATAGCTTTTGTGCCATGTGTAGATATGATACTTAAGGAATGAGTTTGATATTTGATGGAAATGTTAAATGCTTGTCTATGATGTATTATGTTGCTAATGCATGAATAATATTATTGTCTAAGGGTATTTTAGTAATATGCCTATGTAAGTATGTGATCTAATATATGTAGTTGCTAATGAGTATTATGTTGAATAATGACAAGTTGGTGGAGTTAGATGATAAGAATGAAGTGCTAATATTAGTATTTTATGTAGTGGTGGTAAATTCATAAAAGTGGTGTAATGAAGGGGTTAAGTGGTAATTTAATAAGTGAAAGGGGTATTTTGAAAATTTTGTAGTAAAAGGGTATTTTGGTAATTTCAAAAGAAAAGGGGGTGAAATGATAATTTTATAAGTAAAAGGATAAAATTGTAAGTTGTAAGAAAAAGGGGTATTATGGTAATTTTCGAGGCAAAAGGGCAATATGGTAATTTTATGATTAAATGGCAAAATAATAGTTTTATAAGTAAAAGGGTATTATGGTACTTTTTGGAGAAAATAGTAAAGGGGTAATTTTGGAGTCAAGGGCAATATAGTAATTTTATAAGTAAGTGGTAAGAATGGTAATTTTGGAAGTAGGGGTAAAATAGTAAATATGGATATAAAAGGGTATTATGATAATTTGCGAGCAAAAGGTGTAATATGGTAAAATTGGATGAAAGGGGGTAAAATGGTAGTTTTATAAATAAGAGGATATTATGCTAATTTTGGTAGTAGAGGAGTAAAATGGTAATTTGCGAGTAAAAGGGTAAATTAATAATTATAAATACGAAGAGGGGTAAATTTGTAATTATAATTATGGAAAAGGGTAAATTAATAATTATAAATATGAAAAAGGGTAAATCGGTAATTATAATAATGGAGAAGGGTGATTTGGTAATTTAACCAACAGGAGGGTAATTTGGTAATTTATCCAACTAAAGGGGCAATTCGGTAATTATGATAATAGAGAAGGGCAATTTGGTAATTTAACCGACTAAAGGGTAAAGTGGTAAATATTTAACCAACTAAAGGGGAAAATTGGTAATCATGATAATGAATAAGGGTAATTTGATAATTTATCCAACTTAAGGGCAATTTAGTAAATATAACAAAGGAGAAGGGCAAATCGGTAATCTAACCAACCAAATGGGAAATATGATAAGTGTAGCAATTATGAGGGGTGAATGGTGATCTAAAAAGCGTAGGAGATAACTTGGTAACCTAAACCGGATAATGGGTAATTTGGTAATTATGCAACCTGAAGGGTAATAGGGTAATTTGTCAAGTAAGGAAGAGATGACTTAGCAATTATATGAGTAAGGGGTAAATAAGTAATTTGTACCTAACATGTCATTGTGATTGTGGAATTTCATAATATGATTCAAATAATGCTGATTAGCAAGGTAAGAGTATTTGATAATTAGTAAGTATCACGATAACGAATCCTAATTCGGAATTAGATGAGATTATGATGGCCTTAATGATTTCTCTATATATTATTGGATAACTGTCTGAATAAGAAATGACTAATGATATCAGAATGATTGAAAGTGAATAAGTATTTGATCATTGTGCCTTTTTGTGATCACCTTAATTAAGACACTAATACTTAAAGTGAAAGACCTCGAGATCGGGAATGGTGGCTCTTTAGGGGTCGCTACCCTAAAGACGTGGTTTAGCCCAAGATTACTTTGGTATTTGCTGGTGTGTCTTTGTGCCCCAGCCAGGCCCTATATCTTACTCTATCTAGCTCTACGGACCTAGTTAGGGGGTATACATACTTATGGATTAGGTGTCCTTGTCGGTAGGGTACTGAGTAGCTTTATGCACCAGTACGACCAGGGTACCTTTGCGTCCCTGGGTTCGTGGTTGAAGGGTATTGAGTAGCTTGTATGCAATGGTACGATCGGTGTACCTTTGTGTATCGGGTTCTTGATCTCCCGTCTGAGGCAAATAAATAGAATTGGTGTGCTGACTAAAGAAAGGAAAAACACTAATTTTGAAAGTGAAAGATTAATGAGCCGGGCCCAGTTGACTTATGATATTGAGTACCGATCCACTGGTTATAATAGTGGCCTAGGAGTGTGCTGCCCTGGCAAGTGATTATGAGTACCAATCCACCGGATATAATAGTGGCCCAGGAGCGTTTTGCCCTGGATGATGATTATATGCATTCCGGTCCACCGGCTAAAATAGTGGGGGTCCCGAGCTCAATAAAACAAGCATTGGATGTGAATAAATTATGGAAAGATATTAATTACTTATATTGAAACACCTTGTGAGTTGGGGCCAGACCGGTCCACCTGTGAATAATAGTGGCCAGGAGCGTTCTGCCCTGGAGACCGATCCACCGACAATAATAGTGGTTAGGAGCGTTCTGCCTTGTATGTATTCCGGTCCACCGGCTATAATAGTGGGGTTCCTGCACTCACTTGGATATAACCAAAGAGATGATTGAATAATGATTGACTAATGGCTTAAGGCCCAAAAGTATCGATCCTACCTTATAACTTGTTGATATATGGCAGCCTTGTTATATATGTGATTTTTATGTATGCACCTCTCATTACATATGTCTATAGCTTGCATTATGTGTTGCATTGCGGGCCTGTTTTTAAGTGTGGTATTAAAGGGTTACTCAGTACCATAGTACTGAAGGGTTCCCTTCGTGGGGCCCCTACCTATTCAATGGGCAGTGCCCTTGCAGGTCTCTTTAGGTGCTACTCAAGTGGGCTACGGGAAAGAGAGTAAGGAATTATCCGGAACCGTTTAAGGTTTTTTTCTCCTTCTCTTTTAAATTCTTGGTTTTAATGTTAATGTTGTTAATATAACCACCACTGGTGGATTCTATTCTTGTAAATGATTTGATACACTACTCTGATTTAAAAATGGATTGTAAATTGTGTTTTATACTTTTAGCCTTAGCACTTAGTACTGGAACGGTACGAGTGAATCGGTCTGGTACTAAGTGTGGCGGTAATATCCCTAAGATTCACGATTTTACAATTTGCTTCCGCTAACTCTTTCAAATAAAACAAAATTTTTCAGTAGTGAATTTTGGGGGTGTTACACTACCCTTGTCCATGCCATTATCAAAATCACCAAATTACCCTTTAGTTTGTTAAATTACCAAATTGCCCTTCTCTATTATCATAATTACCAAATTACTCTTTAGTTGGTTAAATTACCAATTTACCCTTCTCTATTATCAAAATTACCAAATTACCATTTAGTTGGTTAAATTACCAAATTGCCCTTCTCTATTATCATAATTACCAAACTACCCTTCTCCATTATCAAAATTATCAAATTACCCTTTAGTTGGTTAAATAACCAAATTGCCCGTCTCTATTATCAGAACTATCATTTTACCCTTCTCCATTATTAAATTATTATTTTACCTTTGTTTACATTGAATTACCATTTTACCCTTCTCTTTTATTAAATTATCTTTCATCCTTCTCTTTTATTAAATTATTATCTTACCCTTTCTCAATTATTATAATTACCACTTTACCCTTCTCCATTATTATAATTACCAAGTTACCCCTTTCTGATTTCCATTTTACCCTTTTATTTAAAAAATTATCATTTTACCCCTTAACTTTTAAAAATTACTATAACACCCTTTCATATATAAAATTACCATTTTGCTCCTTTACATCCAAAATTACCATTTTGCCCTTTTATTAAGAAATTACCATTTTCCCCTTTAATTACAAAATTACCATTTTACCCTTTGCTTACAAATTAGCATTTTACCCCTTTACATCTGAAATTACCATTTTTTCCTTTAATTACAAAATACCATTTTACCCTTTAATTACAAAATTACCATTTTACCCCTTTACCTCCAAAATTACCAATTTACCCTTTTCACTTATAATTTACCATTTTACCCTTGCCTCTAAATTTACCATTTTACCCCTTGCTTCCAAAATTACTAAGTTACCCTTTTCACTTATAAATTACCATTTTTCCCTTGCCTCCATAATTACCATTTTATCCCTTCTAAAATTACCATTTTACCCTTTTCACTCACAAATTACCATTTTACCCCTTATTACTCCACTTATATTAAATTATCATCGCCACATGAAATATTAATATTAATACCCCATTCTCATTATCCAACTCCCCAACTATTATATTTAATATAATACTCATTAGCATCCACACATATTAGGCCAAATTCTTGCACAAGACGTATTACTAAAATACCCCTAGGGCTCTCAATAATATTAACCATGCATTAAAGATCACAATGGCATAATACAACATGGATAAATACTTCCAAACTCTTACCCTAACCAATATTTCCATACATAGCATATAATCTAACATGCTTCCTTTTTATTAATCAACACAAGAAACTACATATATTATATTAAACAACATATATCAAGCATAATAACATATCAAAAAGCCTACTGTGCTAACATACGTTTATCCATGTGTTTAAGTGGGGTTTAATGATTACCTTAATTCCCACAAAGATGAACTTTACCGATATTCTAGTTAAAGATTCAAGTTTTGATTAGCAAAACCAATACCTAAAAATAATATTATTATTTATTATATTAGAAATAATAAAAACCAAGCATAAGACTTTATAACACTTAATTAATCAAATACTTAACTTAAAATATTATTATACCTTAAAATTTATTAAACAAAACATACCCCAGCATGCAGCAGCTCATACTACTTATGCAACATGAGCTGCATGCAAAGCAAGAGTGGGAGGGGTCAAAAATGGCATAATGAGAAGAAGAGGGAATCAATTTTGGGTTAGGTTTTTGGGCTAGGAAAGAGGGCATGTGGGGGAAGATTTAAGGCAAAGGAAGGGTGTAGAGGTGGAGAGGGGGTGTAGGTGGTGGTTGGGGATGGGTTGACAATGGCCAAAGGCGACGGTAGCGGCGGCAACGAGGCTACGAAGGTAGCTACCAAGATGGAGGGGGTTGAGAAGGAAGGAAAAGGGAGGAGGAAAATGAAGGGATACATGTGGTTGTCTCAGCCAAAGGGGGTGTGGGGGTGCTAGAGGAGGTTGCAGGGGTTGGTTTGGTGGCTTAGGTGGCGGTAGAGGCGGCGGAACGGGGCCGAAAAAAGGTGTAGGGTGGCTGCCGAGAAGGAATAAAAAGAAGAGAAAAAGAAGAGGGGAGGAAGAAGGGGGGTGTAGGGTGGCTCAATAGGTGGTGTGACAGTTCAGGGGTGAGGTAGAGGGTGGCAGGGGTGGTGTAGATGGCTGGTGTGGCGGTGGTGAAAAAATAGGGAGGCCAATGATAGCAGTAGAAAGGAGAGAAAGAAGGTCGGGGAAGGGCATGGGAGGCTCGAAAATGGAAAAATGAGGTAGGGAGGGAAGAAGAAAAAGAAGAGGGAAAGAAAAGAGGGGATAGGGGGCTCGGTAGGGCGGCGACAGGGTGGCAGGAGTATGGGAGTTGTAGGGAGAGGGAAGGGAAAGTAGGGGCATGGTAGGGCATGGGGGAGAAAGAGATGGTGAGGTCAAGATGGGGCAGGAAAAATGGCGAGAGAGAGAGAGAGAGAGAGAGAGGAGAGAGAGAGAGAGAGAGAGAGAGGGAGAGCAATAGGGGGAGGAGGGTTGTAGGTGGGGCAGCCAGAGATGGCCGAGGTGGTCGGGCGCAACGTCGGGGAAAAGGAAGAAGAAGAAAGAAAGAAGGGGGTGCGTGCATGCAGGCTAGGTGAAGGGAAGAGGGGAGTGGGCCGGCCCAGTCGGGGGAGAAGGAAAGAAAAGAAAGAAGGGAGGATGGGCCGAGCATCACATGCGGGAGAAGGAGAGGGAGGAGAAGGAGCGGGCCTACGGCCCAGGCGTAAAGGGGAGAGGCAGGCCAGGGTACCCACAGCCCAAGGGAAGGAAAAAGGAAGAAGAAAGAAAGGAGAAAAAGGAGAAGGAAAAGGAAAAAAAAGGGAAAAGGAAAGGGAAAATGGGACAAAATAAAATAATTTAATTTATAAAATAATACAATGCAATATTTTTTGGGTAAAAAATTTATTTCTGAATTTAGTTTAATATAATTAAATATATGGGTTTAAAAAGGATAATTTTAGTAAAATATTGGTTTGGAAAATTATTTAAATAAAAAGAGTATGATAAAATAACCAAATATTTATTTTAATTTATTAAATATTTATATCCAATTTTATGTACTTAAAAATCCATAAAAGAATTAAATTAAATAGATTTAAAGGCTAATTTATCCTAAATAAAAGTTATTTATTAAATTATAGGCTTTTAAAATTTTGAGGGATAACAATCACTTTTACTCATTTTACCTCAGACATGTTCCATGGACGCTACCTCTTCTTCTTGTAAAATAGCATTATATAGTCTAGTTCTTGGCTTTATTTATGGGAGATCAAAATCCCCCACCAAATTTTCTTGAGGAGTAAGTTTTTATGTAGAATGTGATAATGTTGGTCCATAAGATGAGGTAACTATATGAGGGTGTGTATAAGAGAGCCAACATGTATGACATTATTTCTTGAACAGATGTTGATAGCTTTGCATTAGCAGGTTAGAGCTAGTGATAATGACCAGATGTTATGCCCTATGGAGATCATTAGTTCTTGAATCAAATAATTGAGAAGGTTGAGTGGGAGACAACTTTTTGTAATCTATCCCCATAGATAGTGCCTAATGTTATGGGTATTTTATGAATCAAGAAGTTTTAAAGGACATAAGTAAGGATTTTATTTGGTAAGTGCTAAGGGAAAATAAAGAGGGGAGGGGCAAGAGCAAAAGTAGAAAAATTGTATGATGATTTTAGATGTCTAAAAGAAATACAAGAACCTTTATATATAAAAGAACAATGAGGGAAAGGGGGAAAGAAAAAATATTATTCTGTCAAGGATAAGGAAGCTTCCTTGTCCTATTTAGAGAGATGACCTAACAAGGAAGCTATAATACACCAAAATTTACTATAAAAAAGTTCATTTTTAGTGGAAGCATAATACCAAAATAAGTGTTGTTATCTCCGTAATGAATGTAAGTCTAGAATCTATACTATCCTTATGTCAATAACAAGGCAAAACAATTAAAATGTAAACATGATAATTAGAAAATAAGAGAAACTTCATAACATGAATATAGTTGAAGATTAACTTCAAGTACAATATCCAAAATACAAAAAATGGATGTTTTGGATCTAAGAGTCTAAAAAGGTAACTAAGTAAAACTATTATCTAAATAACATGAATATACATCCAAAAACCTTGAAATAAAAGTTACTCCTCCACCCCGTACAAAGAATCATATATAGAAAAGTCATCAACTATGTCCTCATCAACCTGGACACAGACATCTAGGTCATCTATTCATGGGAATCAGCAGTACCTATGAAATGGATAGTGTAATACTCCAAATTTTTAGTTTACCCTAATCCTGAGTAATTAATATCTTAACTAGATTCTAACCTCAAGAAATTTATATTTCTATCCTACCCTACCTCTCCATTCCTAAATCTTAGCCTAACCTTAAATTTTATTATGGGTTATTATAGTTATATTTTTAAACTAAACCTAACCCAAATGGTTGATAATTAATTTATCCCATTATCTTAACCTAAATCTAAATCTAGACTCCCACCTACCTTTTCTTCCTTCCTTTTTCTTTTCCCCAGCTGTTTTTCAAAACCATATCTCACCCTTATTTCCTTTCTTCTTGTGTTTAAACCCCTCCCGTCCCAGACCTTACCTCTTCTAAGTTTCATGCAATCTCACCTCAAACCCCCATTCCTCCCATGCCTTGAGTGTTTTAATTGTCTTTACCTTATAGACTTCCATTCTCCCCCTTACGAATATATATATACATATCACGTTCCATGAACCTCCCTCCTTCTCCCTATATTTTTCTATTGAAACATCTCCACCAATGCAACTTCTTCCTTTTCTCCTCCTCCTTGCCATCTCCAAAATATCCCCAAAATCCACCACTGGTGAGTCCAACTGAAGGACCTCCACTGCCTTCAATCACCTTTACCTATCACTTAGCTATAACACCAACCAAACCAATTGTTCCTCCCTATCCGCCGGCTACAGTCAACATAGCTTCCCCCTTTCTTTCTTTTCTCCTTAGATACAATAACAAAAACCACACTACACCCACCATTTAGCCACACCTACCACACTAAATCATCATCATTCAGTAAAACCAATCGGTACACCCCCCTTTTGTTTTGGCCATTTCCACCTATGCACACCACCTTATTTCATCCATTTCCATAGGTTCACATCCCCTTGCTTCAGCCATTTCCACCTATGCACACCACCTATCAACTTGTGTCATTACCACCATCTTGGCATAACACTTGTTGTCATTCCTCCTCTCTCGGTTATGCAAGTTCTCTCAAATCACTTATTTGTTTTATTTTGGTTTTCCTCCATTCTTTCACCCTTCCATTTATTTAACATTTCCTTAATTATGTGGTTTAATATTAATGGTATTTTATTATGATTTCTTAGGTTACATTAAGAAAGTATTGGAAGACATAGGATAGGATAAGTGTGCTTATAGAGTAGAGTTGTTTTTGTAAGGATGCTTGTCATAGTCTAGGATTTTTGTTGCTAAGTATTATCCATGACTTTATGTTATATCATGTTATTACTATCATATTCTTAAATGATTTATTTATAATGCTATGATATATGATTTGATATTGTATGGTGGAAAAATAAGTAAGATAAGGATTTTGTGTTATTGTATGATAATATTATGTGTAGAAACTCTCGATGTGATATATGGTTATAATATGGGTTTATTAAGGTATGAAGACTGAGAAATGAGTCTAATAAGTTATATGGAAATAAATTAAGGATTTGGAAATAATTTTACCAATATATTTAAGGTTTGTATGAAATAAGGGCTTATGTTATCCGTAAGGGCTTTTTGGTCAATATGGATTTAATATTGGAATCATGGTATTTTAATGTGTTATATTATCTAAAATGTGCTATGTAATTTATAGGAAGTTAGACCATGAAGTTCAAATATGTTGTTAATATTATCACATGTGTGAAATGGTAGAGTTAGACCATAAAATTCAAATATGTTGTTAATGTTAGTGTTTTAAGATTTTATATTGAATATGGACATTTTTTGAGCCTTACAAGAAAATTTATGGTGTACTTCTGAAATTAAGGTTTATAAGCTCGGAGAATAGTGACTCTTGAGATAGGGTTATTATCGCATGTGCAAGACTTTAGATTTAGGCCTTGAAATCTGAGTATTTTGATAATAATAATAATAATAATAATATTTGGGAAAATGTTTCTAAGTTTGGTGGATAAAAGATTAATGTAAGTGAAGTTATGACTAAAATGTGAAATTAGGGTTTCTAGGGAAAATAAAGGTCTTAACCGTAGAGAATGACGTTAGGATATTTATGATTTGCTTTATTTACTTTAAATATGTTATGAAATTTTCAGATCAATCATAAATAATACATTAATCATTTAAAGTGAAATATCACGTGAGTCGGGCTAGGATATTTTACGGGTCAATTCCACCGAAAGATAATAGTCTCTCAAGAGTGTTTTTCCCTAATAGGTGCATTAGTCCATTCCACTCGATTAAGAATAGCGAGGCCCTAAACTCAAACTTAATGATAATATAATTTGAGATAATTAACCTAATGGATAAGATATTAAGGATTTAAAGTGGAAGAGTACTTGAGTCAAGACTGAGGTGTTGGGTCATTTCCACCAAACTATAATAGTGGCTCAAATGTATTATCCCCGAGAGGCGCTTCAAATCGCTCCACTAGTTTAAAATAATGGCTCAAGAGCATCATGTCCTGAGAGTTTTGGGTCTATTCCAAAAAATGATAATAGTAGCTCAGGTGTGTTGTTTCTTAGAGGTTCTTTAGACCATTTCATATCATTAATCACCTTGTATTATTTTATATATATTGCATATGCGCTTACTTTCCACTTTGAATACAAGTAATTGTCTATATTCCTTACTTAATTATATTATCACCTTACTCAATATATAGTGTGCTAACCAAAATTTTCATATTATCATGGAAGCTAATAGCTAAAATACCAGACATTATTGTCATAATCGATGCAATTCTTGCTTACCATATCATCCTCACATCAAACACAAGGCTAAAGTAATTACAATATGGACCAAGATAAATATAAAATAAGTGTAATGTTATAAATACGAAGATGATTTTGGAGATTTACTCCAAGTACAATGACAAAACATAGACAAAAGGGATACCATGGATCTAAGAGTATAAAAAGGTATCATGATCCATTCTTTTATTTATGTTGAGTTTAGGGACCCCACTATTGTCAACCTGTGGAACAGTATCAATAATATACAATCCCAAGATAAACTGCTCCTCACCACTATTCTCTATCGGTGGAATGATTATCAATAATATACAAACCCAAGGCAAATCATTCCTAGCCATTATTCTCTTCCAATGGAACAAACAAGTACAACTAATCCCGACTCATGTAGTCTTTCACTTTAAGTGATCAATATCTTATTAATAATTATGATCATTCTCATGATTTATTTCAAATTAAATTTAGGGACCCCAATATTCTTAATCAATGGAATGGTATCGATAATGTACAATCCCAAGACAAAATACTTCTAGTCACTATTCTCTATTGGTGGAATGATTATCAATAATATACAACCCTGGGGTAAAATGCTCTTGACCACTATTATTATTCGGTGGAACATATAGGTATAACCGATCGTCACTCATATTTCACTTTAAATGATTAGTATCTTATTCAGAATTGGTTTGATATGTACATCTCATAATTGAAGCAAGATAAACACAACCACATAGATATCAAGGTCATTCTCAAGGATTTAGGTCCATATACTTCCTAAGATACCCTACTAAAACGTTTTAGGTATAACTTCTTTTCTATTGGTCTTTTGTCCACCAAATTTAGTATCCATTTCTCAAATATTATTATCATTATCACTATACCTAAAAATTAAGGTCTAACACTAAATTCTTGCACATGCGATAATAGCCTTACTCCAAAATTTACCATTTACAATGCTTACAAAATCCTAATTTCACAAGTCATAACTTTTTTCATAAGGATCATATAATCACCAAATTTAAAATACATTCCTACAGAGCCAAATTTGATAACATATCCAAAAATTGTTGTATAATTTTACAATTTTTTCATGTGATAATAATGTCGTGCCTTTTGAGTTACTATTCCCTAATTAAGTCATTTTCTTTTTTTTGTGGATATTATTCCATTCATAATTATTCCAAATGTTTTACATGATATTTTTAAAATATTTTAAATCATATAATACATTAAAAATACTAGAACTTCCACATTAAGCCCACATTAGCTAAAATTCCCTTATGGATAACCAAATATCCTTGTTTTATGAAAATCTTATATGTTAGATGCCCTTAATTCCAAATCCTTCATTTATCACTATACATCTTAAATAATCATTTCTAACTTATAATACTTATTCATCCCACAATAAAATACCATATATGATACCTATTCTCTTAGGTTTTCGATATAGAAATTACTGCAACGATATTGCATGTTTCTCAACTTACTCATTTTTTCAACATATAATATCATATTACTGAATCATATTATTGACTAACACAAACTTAACAAAATAAGCACAACCACACAATAATACATGAACTATACAAGACATTAGTACAAAACCTTAACTACGACTAGTATATTTATTGAAAGAGGTGCCTGTTTCTAAGCACGTATCTGATCCCGCCTCCTCTGAAACTTTTGGTAAATTGTCTAAGAAAAAATAAATAAATAAAACAAAATTAGAACTTAATGAGATTGTAACACCCCAAAATTTGCCTATTGAAAATTTTCATTTTACAACAGAATCATGTAATCAAAATATTAGGTATTACTGTAGTAATTGATGTAAGTCTAGTTTACCATACCTTCCTTACATCAATCACAGGGTTAAAACCATTCAAAATAAAATAGATTAATTAGAAATGTTAAATATAAATATTAGTTTGCAAATTAATTGTTGGATACAATAGCAAAATACAGCAAAAGGGATACCATAAATTAAATAATCAAAAAGGTATTCGGGTAAAAACTTCATCTGGATAACATGACTCTTTGCCCAAACACCCAGTACAGGAAAAGTCACTCCTCCCTATATAATGCATCAAACGTAGCAAATTCATCCAAATGCTCCTCAAAGACATGCATAAGAGCATGCAGGTCATTTGCTCGTGCGAATAAGCAACACCCATAAAAGGGATAGTCAGTATGATACGTACTGAGCATGGTAACAATAGTGTTGAGTCAAGGATTTAGTCAAATACATACATTCATAGTAGATGATAAGTACACGTGTGGAAAACATAAAATATCACAAGGTAAATACTAATCCAAACCTCTTTATTAGATATAACCATTTTCATTCTTCTATTTACATTGAGTTTAGGGATCCTATTATTCTTAAATCGGTAGAACAATCTAAAGCACCTCCTAGGGACAACATAGCTGAGCCACTATTATCATCCGGTGGAACGAATCCAACACCTTCTAGGTCATAACACTTTTGAGATGCAATTTTTAAATTGGTGGAGCAGCCTGAAGCACATTTTAGGGACAATATACCTGAGCTACTATTATCATCTAGTAGAATAAACCCTACACCTCGATCCTGAATCATGTCCTTTTATACTTTAAAACATTAATATATTATCCATTTGGTTAATTATCTCAAATCATATTCTTATTCAAGCTGAGTATAGGGCCCCACTATTCTTAATCTGATGGAATAAACTAAAGCACCTCTTAGGGGCAGCATACTAGAGCCACTATTTTCATCCTATGGAATGGATTCATAAACACCTATCGAGAAAAAATGCTCTTGAGTCATTATTCTTAAACTGGTAGAATGGTTTGAAGCACCTCTCAGGGACAACACACTAGAACCACTATTATCATTCGATGGAATAGACCTATAAGCACTGCTACCCAACTTTTGTTCTTCTACCTATAAGCATAATTCATGTTTAATTTGACAAGTAAAAGCATGTTCAATACAAGCATGACACATCACAAGATTATAAGGCCATTATCTAGGGTTAGGACCCTTATATTTCTCCTAAAATCCTAATTTCACACTTTTATCATAACTCTTCATTAGCTACGCTTTTAACCACCAAACT
Source organism: Tamarix chinensis (assembly GCA_030549775.1). Classification (NCBI taxonomy): domain Eukaryota; kingdom Viridiplantae; phylum Streptophyta; class Magnoliopsida; order Caryophyllales; family Tamaricaceae; genus Tamarix; species Tamarix chinensis. The sequence continues at coordinate 53,350,866 of CM060177.1, read as the reverse complement.
TAGTACATCTTCCACAATTATTATTATTATTATTATATTATTATTATTATTATTATTATTATTATTATTATTATTATTATTATTATTATTATTATTATTATCAACATAATCTAATTTCAAGGCATAACTCCTAGGTCTTTCACATGCGGCAATAACCCTATATCAATAGTTACTATTCCTAGGGCTTATACACCTTAATTACATAATTTCATCATAACTTTTCTGGTAAGGCTAAAAAAATGTACCAGATTCAATATACATTCCCATAAAACTAATGTTGACAATATATTCAGAATTTGAGGTCTAACTCTACCATTTCACATATGTGATAATGGCCTTCTCATTTAAGGACTACTATTGCCAAATCAAACCATTTTCATACTCTACTAAACCTAGGTCATTCAAAATTACTCTAAAAACTTTATATAAATGCCTTAGCATATTTAGGATGATATAATACCTTAAAATTTTATGATTCTCATATTTAATCCTCATTAGCTAAAATATCCTTTTTGATAAAGAGCCCTTATTTCATATGAATCTTATGTATTTGGTAACATTATCCCCAAACCCTATATTTATCTCCATATACTTTATTATACTCTTTTCATACTCATCAAATCATTATTAAACCCATGATGCAACCATATTTCACATTGAGGGTTCTTCCACATAAAATAACAATAGCGTATAATTTTTACTTATTTTCTATCATACAATATCATCCACATATCATAACATTAAAAATCATATATTAATTCACATAAAAAAGAACATGGTATAACACAAAAAAATGCATAATACTTAGCAATCAAAAACCCTACTATGACAAGTATCCCTAAAAAAATGAATATGGTCACTATGTATGCTATTCCTATTTTGCTTCTACTGGAACCTTGAGAAAATACCCTAGAAATAATAATGAAAAACCATTAGGATTAGATGATATACTTAAGGAAATCTTAACGAAATGTAAGGCTGAAAAACAAAAACAAACCATGGGGACAACTTGCAACCAAATAGATAAGGGAAAACAAAACTATGTTGAGCCAAGGGGTGGTAGAAACAACACGATATGCCATTTCTATGAGATAATAAATAGCTAAAGGAGCCAAAGGGCTGAGGAAAGTAACAATTATATGGGAAAAGGAGGGTGGTGGGCACCGGTTGGGTTGGCCGAAATAGGGTGGTGTTGCATTCCATTGTTAGGGCCTAGTGATGGTGGTGTAGTTCAGTGAAGGATGCTATACTTGCCTTCTGGGCTGGTGAGCAATCCATTGTCCCAAATGTCCTATCCAAGTCCCGAATCCATTCCTACAGGATGACCAAGTCCTCATCTCCAACGTAGATTGGTGGGTGATGTCTTGTAACCCTTCAGAGCTAGTCCTCTCTGATACCCTCTCGTGGGTGATGTAGAGGTAGCAGCAGCGACTGAGGAAAATGTTGAACGAACTCAATAAATGCCTCAAAAGTCTCCTCCAGACAACTAATAGGACCATTGAGCACTATTGACTAACTAGCTAATGTTAAGCCTAAGCCTTCCAAGCTAACTAACACATAATGCAAGTTAATTCACATTTCAAGGCCACTTAGGCTACCCGTCCCCAATTCCTCACAAGTTAATCCGAGTCTTTTAAAAAAAATAGTTGTTTTTTAAATGTGAAATAGACCATTAGAACTCAGATGAGGGACTGTTGAAAACCTAATTTTTGAAAACCAAAACACGGTAATCAAACCAAAATCTTTGATACCAACTTGTAACACCCTAATTTTTATTACTGAAAAATTTCATTTGTAGCGGAAATAACTAAGTAAAAATAGTGGGGTTACTATAACACCCCCAAATTTACACAATTGTTTTTTAAAAAATTATACTTATAAATTAAAACTGTAAATTTTAGGGATGTTACTGCCACACTTAGTACAGACCAGTTCACTCCTACCGTTCCAGTACCAAGTGCTAAGGCTAAGAAAATAACTCATAATATTAATAATAGTTTAAATTCATAAATACGGGAATTAGGTGCGCGTTAGTCTTTACAGAATCCAAAAAATGAGAGTTAGTTTTTTAGGGAGAAGAATTAGCTACAATAATGAAATTGTTTCTAAAGTGCTAATCATAAGTAAACATGGTAGTAATAATAACAAAAAGAATTTTATCTCTCTTTGCGGCACCCTCGTTGCCCTGGTTCCACCTAGTGGAATTCACGGTGATATAGCCAGAAACAGGAAATCGTCGGCTGTAGTTGGTTCGTCTAATCAACGGCGGGTACTGAGAAGCTCTACTTCTGTGATTCCAGATGCTGTTATGGGGAGAAAGGACTCATATCGAACACTGATGTGGGGGTGATAATTCTTTGTCTATTCCATTGGTGGGAAATAATTCTGTTATTCAGATTGAATAAGAGCATGATCAGTCAACCCCTAGTACAAATTCGAATGGACTGTTGAAGGAAAGAAATAATTTGCAAGAACAATTCCCAAACCCTAATGCGAACCTTTAGAAGTCAACCCCTGCAAGTAGGATTTTAGTTGGCGTAGATGAGGATTGCATAGGCCACAATGCTGTATCTCAACCACATACTCTATCTACGAATCAGGATATTCCAAATTCTATGGCTCACACTGAGACTGATATCATTCATACATCTGTTAAATCTGGAATTGACATAGGTGTCTCTTGGAGAGATAAAATTGCCCTTAATCATAACCCCCATCAATGTATGCCCTTAAATTATATGCCCCCTTAGATTGAAGAGGGAAACATTGTGGTGAATTTGATTAAAGAAGAGGTGGAGAAGGAGGTAGATGACTGGAAACATACTCTGATTGGCTATGTATATGGTCAGCATCTATCTTTTAATCAAATGCTGGGGTTTGTCAAGTCTCAATGGCAGTGTGTGAATCCTCCAAAAGTTTTTTTTCCATGATAAGGGCTTCTTCCTATTCAAATTTGACTCTGCAGCTTATTGTGATTGGATTTTATCTCATTACTGGTCATTTTACAGCAAACCACTTATTCTTAAAAGGTGGCAAAGGAAGATGAAGCTTTCAAAGACTAAATTCAATTTGTCCCCTTATGGATTAAACTACCACAGCTTCCATTAGAATACTGGTCCCCTAAGTCCTTGAGTATGATTACTAGCTCAATAGGCACCCCCATCTGCACTGATGCTATTACTGCCAGGAAGGACAGAATTGCTTACCCCAGGGTGTTGGTGGAGGTGGATATAAAGAAACCATTGTGTGAATCTATTCTGATTAGGGATCCTGATGACTCCCTTATCTCTCAATCTGTCCAATTTGAGTGGAAACCATCCTTCTGCCAGCACTGCAAGGACCCTTCCCACAATGAACATAATTGCTGGAAATTGCAGAAAAACCATGTGGGTGCTGAGCATAAACCCCTGCAAGAATGGAAGGTTGTTAGGGATAGAAGATAGAGTACAGACAATAAGAATATGTTCCCCAATAAAATTCAAGTTGCAGTGACACATGACTCTGAGAAATAGGTTATTAGCTCAGCAACAGAGGAGAGTTGTAGAAATTCTTCTGTGGTTCCAAGAGTGACTGAAACCTGCTCTTTATCTCCTCCTCACCCGGATAATGTTAACAAATTTCAAGCTCTTAGTGATTTAAGTGATTTTCATTTTTCTCAAGACCAAAATCCTTCCCTAGGTTAGAATCAGCAACTGCTAGGACCTCTTCATGATCCAGGTGATCATGCTTGCTAGCTGGAATGTGAGAGGAATAAATGATCCATCTAAACAAAGGGAGGTTTATGGATGGATCAAAAAAGTAAATGCTCCCTAATAGGTTTACTGGAGACTAGGATTAAAGCCAACAAAGCTGAAAACATTAAAGTTGGCTTACAAAGTAATTGGATGTGGTGTAATAACTATCAACATCATCATAATGGGAGAGTGTGGGTTCTCTGGGATCCTTTGGTCTGGAATGTCACTCACATATCTTCTTGTGCACATGGCACTTTATGTAATGTTCAATCACTGCTGGATGGAAGGAAACAATTTATGGTGGGTTTTATTTATGCCTTCAACACTGGATCAGGTAGGCAAAACTTATGGAAGTGGCTTTCTCAATGGTGCTCAACCTCTCATGCTTTAATTCTACTGGGGGATTTTAATGTCATTCTCCAAAATTCTGAGAAACAAGGGGGGGACATTCCTTCTACACAAGATATGATGGATTTTTCTCAGTGTATTAACCTACTGGGTTTAATGGATCTAAAAGAATATGGCTGCTTTTTTACTTGGCTCAATAAAAGAAGTGGAGTTGATGCTATTGCTTCTAAAATGGACAGGGCTATGGTGAACGTACAGTGGCTTCACATATTTACTAATTCATATGCTACCTTCCTTCCCCCCAGCCTTTCTGATCACTACATTGTTAGTGTTAACACAGGAGACACTCTTAATAGGAGGAAGTCATTCAGATTTAACAACTTCTGGGCTGATGATCCTCACTTTTTGGATATAATTGCAGCTCATTGGTCTGGTTATTCAAGAGATAAACCCCTGTTACATCTTTTCAGAACACTCCAACTATTGAAACCAGTTTTGAAAAAATTCAACAAGGCCAACTATGGCTCACTGGAGTACAAAGTAGAAACAGCAAGAACATAGCTAGCAGATATTCAACAGAGACTACTTCTGGATATCCATGATACTCATCTCAAGGCTGAACTCCAAAAATGTGAAGACCAATTCATAAGACTTTCTAGACACTATGAGTGTTTCCTCAAGCAAAAATCAAAAATTCATTGGCTCAATGTGGGAGATTCCAATCATAAATATTTCTTTGCTCGAATGAAGGGGAATCAAAATATGAATTCTATACAACAAATCGAATTGCAACCTAGGATATTTACTACAAATCCAAATTGTATTACAGAGGCTTTTGTTACCTTTTATAAAGGTTTGCTTGGCTCTAGAGGTGATAGTACAGGAATGGTGAATAATGTTGTTATGGATCAGGGGCCCAACCTTCTGGCAACTCACAAATATCAATTGCTATCCCCTGTTACACCTTAAGAGGTAAAATATTATGTTTTTGCTATTGGAGCCTATAAAGCTTCTGGTATTGATGGTTACATTGCTGTTTTCTTTAAGAAATCATGGGGCATTATTGGAAATGACATCATAGCTGCAGTCCCGAATTTCTTCACTTATGGGAAGCTCCCCCCTCAGCTTAATATCACATCTCTCACCCTCATTCCAAAAATCAGAAATGCTACTAGGGTGAGTGAGTACCGGCCTATTGCATGTTGTAGTGTGCTATACAAAATCATCTCTAAAGTGCTAACAGCCAGGCTACAGTCTGTAATGCCACACCTAATCAACCAAGCACAATCAGGTTTTGTCAAAGGTAGACACATTGGTGAAAATGTACTGCTTGTTGCTGATTTGGTTAGAAAATATACACAAAAGCATATATCCCCTAGATGTATGATCAAAATTGATATTAAAAAAGCCTATGATTATGTTCACTGGGGTTTCTTGCAGCAAGTACTCCATGCTTATGGCTTTCCTCTTCAAGTTGTTAGATGGATTATGGAGTGTGTCACCACTATTTCTTACTCTCTTTATACAAATGGTGAGCTCTCAAAACCTTTCAAAGCTTAGAGGGGTTTAAGGCAAGGAGACCCCCTTTCACCATATCTATTTGTTTTGGTGGCTGAATACCTCACAAGGTTACTCAAGCTCCTGTGGCAGGATAAGGACTTCCATGGACACCCCAAATGCAAAAAGTTGAAGATTATAAACCTTGCTTTTGCAGATGACATGCTTCTCTTTTGTAGAGGAGAGTTGAAATCTATTAATTGTCTCATCAAGGTGATACAAGACTTCTCTGGGAGATCTGGACTTATTATACACTCCCAAAAAAGCAACATTTATTTTGGGGGTGTGGATGCAAATACTAGATCTCTCATCTTGCACCACACAAACTTCTCTTAGGGTACTTTCCCTTTCTCATATTTAGGGGTACCCTTATCTACTATAAGACTCACAATAGGGCAGTTACAAGGGCTGATCCAAAAAATAGCAAAGAAAATCACTGGCTGCCATTCCCACCTATTATCTTATGCTGGTAGAACTCATCTACTGAAATCTATCATTTTCAGCTTTCAGCTCTATTGGTCTCAGATCTTTATTCTACCAAAAAAGCTGATTACACAAATTAAAAGCATGTGTAGGCAATTTTTATGGACTGGGAAAATAAATTCATCAAGGAAAGCTCTAGTTGCTTGGAAATAGGTCTGTTTACCCAGAAAGGAAGGAGGGCTTGGCTTTATTGATATACATCACTGGAATAGAGTTGCTGTGGGGAAACTCGTCTGGAACCTTTGCAGCAAAAATGACACACTATGGGTCAAATGGGTTCATACCATCTACCTAGGCTCCCAATCTGTGTGGTTATTCAATTCAATTCAAAAATGCTCCTGGTACTTACAGCAAATCCTCAAATTAAGACCTCACTTTCAGGCCTTATTTACAAACTCTCAAATTCTGCCTAAACTCATGAAGGATGGATCATATAGTATCAAACAAATGTATGACTTCACAGGACCTCATGGAGAGAAAGCTTGGTGGTGGACAATTCCTTGGTGTGGCCTAGCAGCTCTTAAACACCAATTTATTACCTGGCTAGCTATCCAAAACAGATTGATGACCAAAGCAAGATTGAAACAGTTGGACCTTGTTGAAGATACTGAATGCACTCTCTGTAGTACAGGGCAGGTGGAGGATATTGAGCATCTAATGTTTAAATTCCCATATAGCCACAGCATCTGGATGAAAATCAGAACCTCATTTTAGAGAAGAGATCATGCCCAAACATGTGAATCAGAACTAAAGGTTCTAGCTAAAAACAAAAAACAGTGCAAAAGGAAGAAGGATGTACTTAGAGCTTTATTTGTTACTTTTACTAGCTTAGTTTGGTGTGAGAGGAATAATAGAATTTTTAGGAACATTTCTAGTCATCCTCATGAACTACTTAAGTCTATTTGTTTTGAGGCTTCTAGTAGAATCTTTGTTGCTCATTATGGCAACAAGTACGATCCCTGGAAAAATTGTATAGATTCCTTGGTGGTCTAGTACTTCTTGTACATATTTCCATTTTGGTAGTACTAAAATTACTTACTTACCAAAAAAAATAAACTCAATGGAAAGCCAGCCATGTCACTCTGATATCCGATGTAGCCCAATCATCACTCAGCCCCACCTGATGTCCCATAAACATCAATAGCATCAAAATAAACATCTCCTACCTACAGTAAGTCAGATGGGTCTTCTACTAGTGGGAATGAGCAGCACCCATGAAATGAGTGATTAGTACGCTATGTACTGAGTAAGGTAACCGAACACTAAGGCCAACACATAGCAACACATAAATAAAGTAGAATAATAATAGAGCATAAGACCAACATGATAACATAAATACATATGACCATCCAAGTAAGAGTACAAAGGCCCATATATAATCCAATTCAAATACTTAATTATTATTTGATCAGAAGTCAATTCACACCATACTTTTTATCAAATCCATGCGAGTACGGAAGCCCTCACTATTATAGCCTGTGGATCGGAGACAAGCAGGGCACAATGCTCCTACCCACTATTATTAGCCGGTGGATCGATCTCACATAGGGTATCATACCCTAACCACTATTTCTTACCTGTGGATTGGTTGGCCCCGGATCACATGGTGTTCCACTGTAAGTACTTAGTGTCTTTTAAAAGTCTTAGCAACTGAGATGTTTGGTTTATTGAGCTCGGAGTCCACCGCTATTATAGCCAGTGGATCGGAGGCACATAGCACTACTAGAAATGAGGTTTTTAATGACTAACACATTTCGTCGCTAATGGCCAAATTTTGGTTGCTAAAGCTAATAATGACCAAAAAATTTATTGGTCGTCAGTGGTCGTTATTTCTCCCTCGTTAAAGGCTTTAATGACCAATTGAAATTTTTTGGTCACTAAAGTAATAACAACTATATATTATGTTAGTCGCTAATGCAATAGCAACGGCATATAATTTTGGTTGCTAAAGGTAGTAAAGACGACGCAAAGTGTTGGTCGCTGAAAGTAATAGCGACAACTTATGACGTTGGTTGCTAAAAGTAATAGTGACAACATATAATTTTGGTCTCTAAAAATAATAACAACGAATAAAATACACTATCGTAAATAATATTAACGACCAATTTTTTTATTGTAATTAAAAAAGTATCACACCAATAATGACTAATTTTTTTCGTCAATACTAAAATTCATTCATTGTTTGCGACATAATATATTGGTCGCAAATGGCATAATTATATATTCAATAATATATATAATCAACATTTTAATATTCATCTATAACCCTACACCTATATGGATATACATATATCCATTTCAATCTTTTGAAGACCTGTACATATATGCGTACATATATCCATTTCAATCTTCTCAAGACCTGTACCTGTATGAATGTATATATATCCATTTTGATCTTCTTAAATCCTGTACCTGCATACATATATAATCATTTTAACATATAGATATAATTTTCTAAATATCTGTTTATAACTAAACATTCAACTAAATATTCATACAAATAATTTGTATCAAATGTCCAGTATAATTTTCGGCTATGATCAAATATAAATATATTACAAAAGAGCTACAATATGTCATTGCATTACAAAAATATCATGATTAGCAGCCGCTTAAGAATTAATCATTCTATCCATCGGACACAATAGACTTGGTAAGTTTATCAAAATAAACTGGATTTGCAACAATAGAAATATAAAAATAATAATTAATATAAGTATCAAATAAACAATGACATATGATATCAAAATAAAAGAAAAACATTACGCCGAATAATAAAAACCATTAATAGAAAGTAGCATGCACCAGATCATAGCAATAATTCAAGGCTAGTAATTCTATTAAAAGAAATAATTAATTACATGCATATATGGATGCTATTGTTTCCTTAACACGCTTGGCGTTCAAATAAAAAAGAGGGAAAAAATAAACATTTGCTATTTATTGTTGTTGCTTTTGCAGCTGGATAACTCAAAACCCCCTTTTTTTCTCTCAATTAGCTACAAGTTGTTAAGAGAGGAGTTATTTCAGTCACTAAGTATATTCCAGTGGAAACCAAATTGGGAGGGTTCTGTTCATAGATAGGGAGGGAGAGAGAGGCAGCTTAAATAATGCTGAAACAGGAACATGCTGAAATAGGGAGAGAGAGAGAGAGAGAGGTAGCTAAGTCCACACTGATTCCCCTGAAATTATAGCTCAAAGAATGCATGTGAAACATTAGCTAATTATATTATGTTTAAACAACTTCACAAGTCACAAACAGCATCTTAATGCTACACGAGACAAATACTTATTAGGAAAAAAAAAGAGGCATACCACAATTAGGGTTATAAATGAGCACAACCAAACTGAGCTTGATCCCAAGATTTTGTAGTAATCAAGTCAAGCTCGCAAGTATTAGCATAATAAACAAATTCAAGCCTGAATTATTTGTGCTAGGAGTCAGCTCCTAAAATTATTATTCACGAGCAGCATATTTAGTTATAAATAAACGAGTCAAGTTAAGCCCAGAAAGCTCGCGAACTAGCTTTGTTCACTTACAGTCCTAACTACTACTAAGAAATTAATGATACCTAAAGGTGTTCACAAACTGAATAGCATATGAAAGAGAAAATGGAAAACCAAAAGATTAGAGACAACCTTTGGAGTGACGTGATTTTCTAATACGTCTTAACTTAGCAACTATTGAACTTCATAGAAGAACACATTAATATATTTAAGTCTATACTAGCTCATATATGTCCTTTCTACCCTTGTTGTGCAATTCCCTCGCACATATCAATAGATCACAAATTCAAGACCTACAAGCATGTATTCATGATTGCTAGTGCCACCAATTAAAATTTGAAGCATCCATATATAACTTACAATTAGTAATCCAACTCTTTTCAACAAGTGATAGAACAGAATAACATCTTTAGGATTTTATATCGTCAATCTTGAATTAGATTAATATGAAATTACATAGAAAATAATATAAGATACTGCATTATAATGATATAAACTAAGCATATAGTTAGCAGTGTGGACTTAGCTAGCAGATAATTTTAGAGGAATCACATGTTTAAACAGGGAGAGAGAGAGGCAGCATCCATATATAACTTACAATTAGTAATCCAACTCTTTTCAACAAGTGATAGAACAGAATAACATCTTTAGGATTTTATATCGTCAATCTTGAATTAGATTAATATGAAATTATATAGAAAATAATATGAGATACTGCATTATAATGATATAAACTAAGGATATAGTTAGCAGTGTGGACTTATATAGTAGATAATTTTAGGGGAATCACATGTTTAAATAGGGAGAGAGAGAGGCAGCATCCATATATAACTTATAATTAGTAATCCAACTCTTTTCAACAAGTGATAGAACAGAATAACATCTTTAGGTTTTTATATCGTCAATCTTGAATTAGATTAATATGAAATTATATAGAAAATAATATGAGATATTGCATTATAATGATATAAACTAAGGATATAGTTAGTAGTGTGGACTTAGCTAGTAGATAATTTCAGAGGAATCACATGTTTAAATAGGGAGAGAGAGAGGAGCATCCATATATAACTTACACTTAGTAATCCAACTCTTTTCAACAAGTGATAGAACATAATAAAATCTTTAGGATTTTATATCGTCAATCTTGAATTAGATTAATATGAAATTATATAGAAAATAATATGAGATATTGCATTATAATGATATAAACTAAGGATATAGTTAGCAGTGTGGACTTAGCTAGCAGATAATTTCAGGGGAACCACATGTTTAAATAGGGAGAGAGAGAGGCAGCTTACAGATTGAATAGCAATGTAAGACTACTTTTACATCCCCCACCTCAAACCACCCCACTCCCCCTTTAATTATGTATTAAAGGCAAAGAAACAAAAGACTTAGCTAGCATACTCCCACAATCTCAATGAATCAATCTATGACGAGTTCATTGATGATCCAAATTAGTTGTATTCAATACAATTAACCAATATAGAATAACAAATCCAATTTTCACAAATCAACCATAACCAGTACAATTAACCATTCTAAATCATTCATACGACACATATATATACAATTAAACAACTAAATTATCTTATCATAAGCTAATTCATTTAAAATTAATCAAAATATAAGTTAGAGTTTGAGTATTTATACTAATTATATCATATTTTATTTCTTGTTAAAAAAAATGTCAATGTTTATCATCATCATATTCTTTATCTAATTTTATCAACTTGAATGATTATAGAATTCTTAAATGAATTAACATAGATAATAATCTAAGGACATAACAAAGAGATTATATAACAATATAAAGTAATGAAGAAAAACTTTAGCACCACCATCCATCAAAACCCTTCCTAATATTTGACTTTCAAGATAGCATCTATCATATACTCAATTGATTAAAACAATAAATAAAACATCCAATTTAACATAATTAGGGTTTTTTAGATTGGACTGTAAATCTGGTCAAATCTTGCTAAACATAATCTAATGCAAATTATATAATAAATTGAATAAAATAACTAGATTACACAATCCAATTTAAATTCTCAAGAATTTTGACCTAACAATCAAATTCTGATTAATTTCTCAAAAAAAATTCAAATTGATAGTTCTAACATGAAATTAGATACATTTTAAAGGATATTGTAAATTCAATTTATCTAAAATAGCTAAATCGGATAAAACCGACAAATCTGGATATAGCCGGGTCACATATCCAATTTTCACAAATCAACCATAACCAATAAAATTAACCATTCCAAATCATTCATACAACACATATATATATATACAATTAAACAACTAAATTATCTTATCATAAGCTAATTCATTTAAAATTAATCAAAACATAAGTTAGAGTTTGAGTATTTATACCAATTATATCATATTTTATTTCTTGTTAAAAAAAATGTCAATGTTGATCATCATCATATTCTTTATCTAATTTTATCAACTTGAATGATTATAGAATTCTTAAATGAATTAACATAGAACATAATCTAAGGACATAACAAAGTGATTATATAACAATATAAAGTAATGAAGAAAAACTTCAGCACCACCATCCATCAAAACCCTTCCTAATATTTGACTTTAAAGATAGCATCTATCATATACTCAATTGATTTAAACAATAAACGAAACATCCAATTTAACATAATTAGGGTTTTTTAGCTTGGACTATAAATCCGGTCAAATCTTGCTAAAATATTTAAGTTGACATGTCAAAAATGAAATTAAACATAATCTAATGCAAATTATATAATAAATTGAATAAAATAACTCGATTACACAATCCAATTTAAATTCGCAAGAATTTTGACCTAAGAATCCAATTTCGATTAATTTCGCACAAAAATTTCAAATTGATAGTTCTAACATGAAATTAGATACATTTTAAAGGATATTGTAAATTCAATTTATCTAAAATAGCTAAATCGGATAAAACCAAAAAATCCGGATATAGCCGGGTCACAAATCCAATTTTCACAAATCAACCATAACCAATACAATTAACCATTCTAAATCATTCATACAACACATATATATACAATCAAATAACTAAATTATCTTATCATAAGCTAATTCATTTAAAATTAATCAAAACATTAGTTAGGGTTTGAGTATTTATACCAAACATATTGCAGCGAAATTGGAGGGAGTGAGGGGTGTTGGACCTTCACCGGTGGTCAAGGACCACTCGCCGGTGATGAGCAGTGCTAGAAAAGGACGGGCGATGGTGCGCTGCGGCTATCCTCGTGCGTTGTTGGTGGCTGCTACTGCTGCTCTGCTGTTGCTATATTGGACGACGACGAGGAGGTGCAATAGCAACTGTGTGTTGTCTGCTCGACTGGCGGCGACTTGCGTGGTGGTGTAGTTTGGGAAGAAGCATTCGAGAAGGAGGCGGCCAGGGCAGGGGAATGGACGTCGAGCAAGGGTTAGGGAGGGAGGGACGACCAATTACAAAATTTTTGTATAAATATGACAATGGGTACAGGCGTGCGAGAGGTGAAATGTTGTTTTTTGTTTTTTTTTTGGCTGAAACATAAAATTGGTATAGGGCGTGCGGGAGGTGAATTTTTTTTTTAAGGAGTTGGGGCAATTAAGTGTTTTTTTTTTGTTTTTTTTTGGTTTTAGAGATTTGAAAAAAATTATTATAAAACATATATATATAACTTAAATATTTTTAACGACCAATAAATTAATGATTAACGACCAAAAATTATATTAGTCATAATAGATATACCATCAACGACGACTTTTGACAATGGTCATTAATAATATATCAATAACGAAAAAAAATTTGGTCACTAAATTGGTCGTTAATGGACCAGTTATTGTAGTGTAAGGTATCATACCCTAACCACTATTATAGCCGGTGGATCGGAGACACATAGGACTACGCGTCCTAACCACTATTTCTAACCGGTGGATCGATGGGACCCAGCTCAATACTCTTCCACTTTACATAATTAGTGTCTTAAGTATCTTATTCAAAACTTTGCCCAGACATGCAGGACTACCTTCTATATTTCTCCTCCTCCTACCCTAGCTAACCAACCCACGTGAGTTAACCATGGCACACCCTAACACCCATGCAACCCTAATTCTATACAAACCCTAGCTCCATGTAACCCTTCTTCCATGAAAACCCTATTTACACGCAAACCCTAACTCCATGCAAACCCTGGCCCCTATGCGAACCCCAACTCCCATGCAATCATTAACTCCCATGCAATCATTACTCCTATGAAATCCCTAGGTCCCATGTAAACTCTAACTCCACGTAAACCACACTTATATGCAACTCTAACTCCTATGCAAACCCTAATATTATGCCACATCAATACCATCATGCAAAATCCTAACACCATTCACCCCCATGCAAACCCTAACACCACATGCGATTCCATGCAAAACCCTAACACCATGCAACATTAATTCCACCATGCGAACCCTTATACCGCCATGCAAAACCCTAACACCATGCGACATTAACACCATCATGCAAAACCTTAATACCATGCAATATTAATACTACCATGCGAAATCCTAACATGCATGTCTTAAGGCCACAACATATATCATCACGTATACAATATTTCATCATATATAGTACACATGTCATACAAGAACATACTTTAACTCCACGTTATACCACATACTAAATAATTAATAATGATAAACATAGGATACATAGCATGCGAAGTATATAACACATATAATCACACAAAGGCCTTAGCACCCCTTACCTAAAAGGTCACCGGTCTTGGTGCACGCTCCTATTCCACCTGAGGACTTTGACTGGGCTCACCTATTATGGGGAAAATACTAGAATTAGCTTCCCTCCTAAAATACTATTAGTTTCTAACTTATCCTAAGTCTTGGTTATTAATTAACTACACCAATTACTAATAAAATACTATTGTAATTTAAAGTAAAAAGGTGATATAAGGGTTTCTACCCTTCACCAAAATAAAGTTAGTAAAGGTAATAATAATAATAATAATAATAATAATAATAATAATCATAATAATAACAAACTATTACTAATAATAGTAATATTAATAGAAATCTTAATAAAAATAATAATCTAAGCCTTAAAATTACAAGGTGGGGTTTCGACCCTACCCCTAAATAATGAAATACTATTCAATAATATTAATAACACATATTATTTATAATAATATTAAAATAATAAAGATAATACTAATAATAATAATAATAATAATAATAATAGTACTATAAAGCATATGTGCCAATAATAATAAAATAATTAAGGTCTTTGCCCTTCTAAAATAATTAACAATAATAATAAAAATAATTATACTAATAATAATAATAATAATAATGGTAATAAAACATATAATAATTCAAATAATACCTAAACTTCGAAACTAATAACCTAATTATTTTATTCCTACTCTCTACCCTGCAAAGAAAATTTAGCATTAATATTCCAACTAATAATAATAATAATAATAATAATAACAATAACAATAACAATAATAATAATAATAATCGAATAACCATAAAAAATTGAATAAAAACATAATAAATGTAAATAAATATAAAAGAAGGGCTAAGAAGGTATAGGGTTTCACCTTGAGTTGGCGGGGATGGGTGGCACCGGCGGTGGTGCACAACGGTGGCCGGAAAAGGAGTCTAAGAGGGAAAAAGATTAAGAAAAAGAGGAAAAGAGAAGGGGTAAAAAGAAAATAAGATTATAGTTCGATGGAGGAGGATTAGGAGAAGTCTTTGGGTGGTGTTGAAGGTAATAGAAGTGGTGGAAGTGGTGGCGGATGGTGGCTTAAAGGATGCGGGGTACAGATTTTTGAGAGATGGACAGAAGATTTCGCACGGCTATGGCGGCTCATGCGAGAAGGATCGAAGGATGTGAGAGCTTAGTTAGCTAGAGGGAATTGCAAGGAAGAATTTGGGATGCGACGGTGGCGCTAAGGTTGGCTATCGGCGGCGGTAAGCTCGTCTGAAGTCAAGGTGGCGCACGACTGTCTCTTAGGGTTTTTGGGAAGGAAAAGTTTCAAAAACACTCCAATCGAGGCTATTTATAGAGGTTAGAGGGGATATTAGGGTTTTGGGGGTCGACAGGAGGGTATCCTATGTAGGGTTTGGGGCAGCCGGAGGCGGTAATCAGCCGGAAAATGATTTGGTCGGATTTGATACTTCGAGAGAAAATAGAGAGAGAACGAGCAGGAATTGAGGATAACCGATCATGCCAAGCTAATAAGTGAGTCAAGAAGGAGAAAATAAAGGGAGAAACGGCTAGTCAAAGTCCTCGTGGCCGGCGACGCCATTTTCGAGGGCGGGAGTTGTAGGCTTCAACGACGGGGGAGAGAGGAGGAAGAAGGAAGGAGGGAGAGGTGAACCGACGATCGGGAAAGAAAAGGAAAAGAGGGGGAACCGAGCCTGTTTGGCACGGTTATAAGCCTTTTAAATGAGACGTGACATCTCAAAGGGAACAGCTCCAAAATGCAGCATTTGGACGCACTCCTAAAGGGAACGACGTTGGGCCGTGGAAGAAGGATGGAGAAGAGGAAGAATTGGGCCGCGCAGGCCCAAATCCGGCGGAAGGAAAAGAAAAAAAAAGAAGAAAAGGAAGATAGAAAAAGGAAAAGGAAAATTTAAGGGTTTTGGGTTTACATAAGATATTTAGAATATTTTGGGTATTTAAAATAAAAATATTAAACCTCCTTTTTAGACTAATTTAGGGCCGTTAAAAATATTTCTCCTAAATTCCTTTTTAATTAACAAAAAGCCCAATTTTTCCTTTAAAAAATATTTATAATTTCTTATTAATTTACGCTAAATAAATCCCTCTTATTCCAAATAAAATATTAAATTAAATTAATTTCCTAATAAATTCTTATTTAATAATATATCTTAAAATAAATAATTCTAGGGCATTTCAGTTACTACCGTTAATTGACATAATTCTAGTTTATGCAACTGTCCTTACATTAATCATAAGGTTAAAAGTTTTAAAGTGATATAACGAAATTAAAATCAAAAGTACATTTATAATTCAAATACCGAGTTTAGAGTATTACTCCAAGTTTACAATAGCAAAATACAAAAAGGGGATACCATGGATCAAGAGTCCAAAAGGGGTATCCAGTTTAATACATAACCTAGATAATAGATACTTTCCACTTGACCCCAATATAAATGGAATCACTCATCCCCACATAAGGCTTCATAGGCCGCAAAATCATCTACCTGATCCTCCTAAACCTACACAAAAGATCAAGGGCCTTCTACTAATGGGAATGAGCAGTACCCATAAAACAGGTGATCAGTATGCTACGTATTGAGTAAGGGAACAATAATATCGAAACAGGAATACAAGTAGCATATGCTTTCACATTAAATGATATAGGAAAAACAACCAAGTAAATGATCATCTTATAAATCATAATACAATCTAGATCCCTTTATTAAGTATAGTCCTTATTATTCTTTTATGTACGATGAGTGTAGGAACCCCACTATTCTTAAACCTGTGAAACGGTATGAAACTTCTTGAGGAAAACACACCTAAACCACTATTCTTTCTGGTGTAACGGAGGTAATAACATCTTCTCAGAGCATAATACTCCCGAGCTACTATTCTACCTAGTGGAACGGGAATAAATCATCTCCTTAGGGTAGAAAGCTCCTGAGCCACTATTTTACCTAGTGGAATGGAAATAAATCACCATGGTCCTGACTCACGCATTCTTCAACTTTAAATCATTAGTATCTTTTCTCATAGGTTGTAAAGGTACGTTTTATTTCACGATGAGTAGGCACCCCACTATTCTCAACAGTTGAAATGGTTTGAAACTTCTCGAGGACATTACACTCAAGAAACTATTCTTTCCGGTGGAATAGAGATTAAAAATATCATCTCAAAGCATAATGCTCCTGAGCCACTATTCTACCTAGTAGAACGGGAATACATATATATAGATTTAAGAAAAATAATCACATGACCCTACGCACGTGCTCTTTCACTTTAAGTGATTAGTATCTTATTTAAGATTGATTCTCAAGCATAGAACACAATCAAACATATATGCATATAATATAGATCCAAAACCTCAAGTCTTGTCAAACCCTAATTACACTCCCTTTAGTGTTCATTCTCCCATGTTGGGTGTTCCACACACATTATATTACGACATCTCCCAAATCCCATCATTAGTATCATGCAGAAAAATCACAACCAAATTCCCATGAGTTTGATTTAGTAATCTCATCCCAATATATATATTAAACACTAAAGCATCCAAGTCTAAATCTCATAAAATTGTTATAACACTTCATATAAAATATTCATCATTTCTAATTCCCAATAGTTATTCTCTAATCCATGAAGATGGAATAATACTATTAACATCTCAAGATGACTTATTCGAAATTTACTATTAAGTAATTATGAACCCCAAATTAATGATAATATCCCCATGAATTACTCAAGTTATTATTATCATAATCTTAAGCCTCCTAACACATAAGTTACCAAAACCTCATTAATATCCTATAATGAGCAAGTTACCCTTTTAGCATAATTAACACCTTTATTTCATAAAATATTATACCTTCCATACATATTTTTTTCCAAACCCTCATTCATCATCATACCTCATGAGAGACCTTAAGCCCATTTATCACAACTCATTTAACCTATATTTATATCATAAGACACAATTTCATAGTTATGACATTCTCATCATTGAACCCATATTTCATACTATAGGTATAATTTCACAATTTTGACATTATCATCCTTCAATCCATATTTCATACCCTAAGTTATAATTTTTACAAATATGACATTCTCATCATTCAACCCATATTTCATACCCTAGAATATAATTTCACAAATATGACATTATCATCATTCAACCCAGATTTCATACCATGAACATATTTCCACAAGGACGATATTATCGTCATTCAACCATAGATATATTTCCACAAGTGTGATATTAACATCACTCAATCCATATTTCATGCTATAAGATGCATTCTCACAAATAAGATGTTATTAGCACAATTTTATATCCTTTCAACATAACATGCATAACATCACAAATTATCAATATCAACATGCATCACATATTATAGCAGCAATATCATGCAAAACACATTTATTCAAACAAGCAAATATCATCAAAATTCCTAAGCATCAAATAGTATCCTTACCAACTAGGACACCAGGCTCTAGGCATGTAAAATCCTAGACTTCCTCCTCCAAATCTATTGGAAATCCACCTACGAAAAATAGTAAAATTATGTTTAGACTTGAATAATGAAACCAAAGGGAAAACCCAAGGTAAAGAGGGTAGAAGTAGGTATAACCGTAGTCAAATGAGAGCTTGAAATGTGTGGATATGTAGAGGAATGTGTGGTGGAGCTATGGTAGAAGTTTTTTGGTGTTTAGTTGAGGTTTGAAGGTGAAAATAGGGATTCACAACTAAGATGGAAAGTTACATGGCCGTATAGAATCAGGCTGAGAGGTAAATTTTTATATGGTCAGACCGTGCAAGGATTGCCCAGCCGTGCAGCAAGTGTTTTACGCTATAAACACTACGACGCTGCAACAAACAATAGGGAGAAGGAGGGAAAAGAGGTGGCGGTCGATGGCGATGGCTGGCGACAGCGAGGGGGAAGATTGGGGCAACCTTGGTGGTTGGTCCACCAGCTAAATGGAGGCTAATGGTGGCTGAAGTGGTGCATGATGGAGGAAGTTGGTGGTGCAAATGCCAAAATAGGGATAGGAAGAGGGAAAGAAAAAGAACAGGGAGAAGAAGGGAAGGAGAATGGTGAGGGAGCTTCGGTAATGGCTCTTGGGCATAAAATATTGGTAGAATGAGGCAAAACTAAAGAGAAATAGGGAGTGTGAGGTGTGTGTGTATATGTATATGTATGTATGTATGTATGTATGTATGTATGTATGTATGTATGTATGTATGTGTGTTGTGTGGTATGTTTCGGGAAGAAGAAAAAGAACAGGGAGGAGGGTGGTGTGTGATGGGAGACCGGTGATGGTGCATATGTAAGTTGATGATGGAGGTGATGGCTATAGAGGATGACTAGGGCAGGTTAAAAGCTGCAAGGTGAGGGTGGTGATGGTTGATGGAAGTGTTACATAAGGGTGGAAAGGATAAGGAGGTTGCAAGGGGATGGGGTGTGCGATGGGGAAAGATGTAGGGATAAGGGTGCAAAAGGAGAAGAAGGAAAAGAAGAAAAGGGGAGGTGAGGTTGATGGATGATGGAAATCTGCATGGGACAAGATGGGAGATGGTGCAAGTGATGGTGCAAATTGCAAGTGCAACTTGCAGAATCGTAGTAAAGGGGCTAGAGGGAGAAGGATGAAAAGAAAAGAAAAGAAAAGGAAAAGGGAAATAAAAAGGAAAAGGAAAAGGGAAAAGGTTGAGGGGATTAGTTTAGGGTGGTTTAGATTAGTTAAGGGTAATTAGGATTAGAGAAAATTTTAGTGGATTTGATTTCGGTTTACGAATTACAGTTTATCAAAGTTAAGGTTTTCGGAATCGATTAATGTTTCGGGATTAAGGATAGGTTAAGGCTAATATAGGATTTATTAGGATTAGAATCGAATTAGGTGCTAATGATGCGGGATTAACTTAAGCAAATTTTTGGGGTATTACATAATGTGCCCAAATGTAAATAATTGAGCCTAGGATGACCTTATTATATTTTAATTTTGGCCTCAATATTGATCATGATTATAGTTATCTTGAATGATTGGAAATAAGCAAAAGAAACAATTAAGTATGGAACTTGGATTTACCTGTATTATATGCGATTTTGTGGTTACCTTAATAAAATACTATTACTTAAAGTGAAAGAGCTCGAGATTGGGAATAATGGATTTTTTCCGGTGTGCCTTAGTGCCCCAATCAAGCCCTACATCTTACTCTATTCTATTATACGAACTGATAGAGGGTATGCATACATATGGATTAGGTGTCTTTATTGGTAGGGTATTATATTACCTTCGTATATCTATGTAACCAGGGTTGAAATACCCCAAAAATTTTTAATTTTAAAAATTTTATTTAAATAAGATTTTATTTGAAAAAATTAATTAAATAAATTATTTTTATTGGAATAAAAGGAAATTAATCAAGACAAATTAAGAAGAGATATATAAATATCTTAATTAGGAGGAATTTGGGTATTTTAACTAGTTAAGGATTTCATTTTGGGAATTAATTAAATAAATTATTTTATTTAAAATAAGAAGGAGAAAATAGTTTCAAATTAATATTAATTTTATAAATAATTTAATTGAAGAAAATTAGGGTGTTTTGCTAATTAAAATGGAATTTATAGAAAATCTTTTAAAAATCCTAATTTAACCTAAAAAGGGGATTTAAATATTATTTTATTCAAATATTATTATCCTAAATATTCATATTAATTTAATTGGCCCTAAACTAATTATTTTTCTCTTTTTCATTTTCTCTTTTCCTTTTTCTTTCTGCCTTTTTCTTTCTTTTTCTTTTTCCTTACCTTCCCCATCCTGGGCCAGCTCACGGCCCAAGTCCCCTCCCTCCTTCCTTTCTCCTTTAGCCCAGCCCAACCACGCAGCCACCCCTTCCTCCTTCCTTATCCCAGTACTGCGTTTTTTTTTCATCCCTTTGGACTCCGCGTTTTGATAAAAAAAAACTTTAAGTAGCGCCGACCGCCCGGCCGGTTCTTCCCCCTTTTCCTTTCTTTCATTTCTTTTGGACCACCGGTCCAGCCCCCCCCCCCCCATCTTCTTCTTCCTTCTTCCTCGTCGATGTCGTTCGACCTACACCTGTAACACCGCCGTTTGTAACTTCGAATATCTTGCCGCGCGATCTTGCCATTTGACTGGCCGTTTCTCCCATCTTTTCCCTGTCATTTCGTCGGTCATTCTGACTCCAACTACTTTCTCCCTCTTCTCGCACAGTTCTTTCTTTTCCTACACAACCCCTCCCCCGAAAATTGCTGCCACCGGTGACCAAAACCCTACTTGCCTATTCCCACGCTGACCCACAAAACCCTACCCTCTCTTCATTTTCTCTATAAATACCCCCATAACCAGCAAGGGTCGAACCTTTGACCTTACCCAGAATTTCCCGACCTGCCACCGCCACTCCTTTAGATGCCATCCCTGCCGCCGTCGACCAACGCCGCCACCTACTCCACCTACCAAACTCTTCCTTGCACCTCCCTCTAGCTAACTAAATCATCCATACCCCTCGATTTTTCTTGCACAAGCACCGAGGCTGTGCGAAGTAGCCTTCTCGACCAACCTATTTTTCTGCCTCCGCCGCCCTTCAAACCACCATTAGCCACCTATTCCGCCGTTTACGTCGCTTATTTCACCTCCCATTATGTTCTGCATACCCTCCTTTATCTCCCCATACCTTTCTTTTCCTCTTCCTCCCTCTCCTCCTCTCTTTCTCTCCTTCTCCTCCATTCGGCCACCACCGCCGCCGCCATGCGCCGCCACCTTTGGCTGCGTCACCACCTCCATTCTGTCCCTCTCCCTCTAGGCATCTCTAAACACCTCAACTTCCACCTCCATTCTCCCTATCTTCTTCCCAGCATGCAACTTTTCCCTTTTTCTTCTCTTTTTTTGGACTCCGCCGCCGCCTCCGTGCACCACCGCTGGTGCCGCCTATCTCAGCTAGCCTAAGGTTGAACCCTAGACCCTCTCAGCCATTTTCCCTATTTTTATAACCCTTAAATTATTTTATTTCAATTATTTGCATATAAATACTATTATTATTATTATTATTTATATTTTTAATATGTATTATTATTATTAGTAGTATTAATGTTTTTATTATTAGTTATGTTGAGGGCTCAAGCCCTATTGTATTTTATTTTCGATTTTATTATTATTCTTCTTATTTCCATTATTACTATTATTAATATTAATGTGATATTATTATTATAATTATAATTATTTTTATTTTTACTATTTCAAATTACTATTATCATTATTTAATTATTAATATTACAACTAATTTACTATTAGCTTTTCTATTATTATTATCATTGCTATTGTTGTTGTTGTTGTTGTTGTTGTTATTATTATTATTATTTCATTATTATCATTATTACTAAATTTGGTTATTTATTTTACTAATATTATTATTAGTATTATTTTGGTAAAGGGGCCGAAGCATTTATTTTACTTTGTTGTTGAATAATGTCCTTATTATTATTGTTACTATTATTATTATTATTATTCTTATTTATATTCTCATTGATATTATTTTTAGTATCATTATTATTATTAGGGTAAATTATTTAATCCTATATTATCAACTTTTATAATATTTCTATTATTTCTATATCTTTAGCAAAGTTAGAATTTTATTAATGTTATTTTTATTAGTATGTTATTATTTGGTCAAAGCCCTAAGGAGGCATATAGGGGTGTTCAATGGGTTGGGTTTGCCATGGTAAGTTATAACCCAACCCATAAACTTAAGTTATAATATAAGTGGGTTGGGTTATTATTTTAAATGGGTTATTATGGGTTGAACCCATATACATATTATTTAAACATGGGTTAGTATGGGCTTAAGTATAATTTGCCATGGGTTGTCATGGTAACCCATAAACTGAGAATATCTAGCAGCATAAACTTAAAAATTTTGAAAGCTTTTTTTGCCTCCGATTTCAAAATTCCGCTCAGATTTTTCGTCGGTTAATCCGATATTTCCGGCTTTGAGGACTCTAACACCGGAGTATTTAGAGGCGTAAGTGCATTTAAGAAACCGGTTTGACCCAACCCGTTGCCGATCTGACCCGTCATTAACCCGACCCGATAGTGACCCGACCCGCTTCGACCTGACTCGGAGCCAACCCGACCTGACAATCATCCTATCTGACTCAACATTAACCTGATCAGATATCAAAATATATTATAATAATAATAATAAATTATTTATAATTTATGAAATGATAATTACTTGGACTCGAATATGAGTAAACCCGTCAAAACTCGACCCGACCCATTAAGTTAATTCGTAACTAATTGATATCTAACCCGTCAAATTGTATGAAATGACCCCACCCATCAACTTAATTCGAAATAAACAACAAACATAACCTGCCATATTACATGAAATGACCTGAACGGGCCGAAGCCACCTACTCATATGAAATAGAAAATGACCCGAAACCAAACCCGACCCTACCAGTCAAGTTAACCCAAAATTATCCGAATCCGAGTTTTCTTAAACCAAACGGCCGGACTTGACACGACCCGACAAATTAACCCGACTTGACAAATTGATCCGAAATGACCCGCAACATAAATGATCCGACCCGACCCGATAAATTGACCCGGAATGACCCACAACCGAAATGACCTGACCCGACCCGATAAATTGACCCGGAATGACCCGCAACTGAAATGAGCCGACCCGAAATCAACCCGACCCGACAAATTGAGCCGGAATGACCCGCAACCGAAATGACCCGACCCAAAACCGACCCGAAACCAACCCGACCCGACAAATTGACCCGGAATGACCTGCAACAGAAATGACCCGACCCAAAACCGACCCGATAAATAGACCCGAAATGACCCGCAACAGAAATGACCCGACTCGAAACCGACCCGACCCGACAATTGACCCGGAATGACCCGCAACAGAAATGACCCGACCCAAAACCGACCCGATAAATTGACCCGGAATGACCCGCAACCGAAATGACCCGACCTGACCCGACAAGATAAATTGACCCAGAATGACTCGCAACCGAAATGACCCGACCCGAAACCGACCTGACCCGATAAATTGACTCGAAATGACCCGCAACCGAAATGATCAGACCCGAAATCAACCCGACCCGATAAATTGACTAGGAATGACCCGCAATCGAAACCAACCCGACCCGATAAATTGACCCGAAATGACCCGACCCGATAAATTGACCCAAAATGACCCCACCAGATCCGCAACTGATCCGACAAATTGAATGACCCGACCCGAAACCGACCCGACAAATTGACCCGGAATGACCCCCAACCAAAACCGACCCTACAAATTGACCCGGAATGACCCGCAACAGAAATAACCTGACCCGAAACCGACCCGATAAATTAACCCGAAATGGCCCACAGCCGAAATGACCAGACCAGAAACCGACCTGACCCGACAAATTGACTCGAAATGACCCGCAACCGAAATGACCCGACCCGGAACCGACCTGACCCGATAAATTGATCCGGAATAACTCGCAACCGAAATGACCCGACCCGAAACCGACCTGACCCAATAAATTGATCCGGAATGACACGCAACCGAAATGACCCGACCCGCAACCGACCCGACCTAAAAAATTGACCCGGAATGACCCGCAACCGAAATGACCCGACCCGCAACCGAAATGACCCGACCCGATAAATTGACCCAAAATGACCCGACCGGTTAATGACCCCACCCGACCCGCCCAATCCGATTGCCACCTATAGCTCCATGACCCAAAAATTTAATAAAAATAAAAAGTGTTATGTATATATAACAAAACACAATATATATTTTTTTAGATAAAATGACAGATTACCTGCTTACGTTTGAGCTCATCATTGATATTCCATTGTGTTTATGAATTTATTTTAATTAAATTATGTACTAAAAGCATTTGAAATTCCTCTAAAAAATATTACGGAAAAAATTCATCTTTTTTAAAGAAGAAAGTAAAATACTATTTAAAATTCCTCTTCTTAATTAAGATAGTGTTGTATTAGAAGTTTTTATAAAAAAGACAAATATACTAAATAATTGTGATCATCATTTTTTTATAATATGTTTGACACTTGACATAATTATTTTATTATATTGGAGGCGGTGGTTGTGAATTGAAGAAAAGGAAAAAAAAAAGAGGAAGGAAAATAATTGTAGTAATTGTGGTAGTGGTGGTGGTGGAAGCGGTGCTATTAATGGTGGTAGAAGGGATGGCGGCAATGGTGGTTGAGTCGGTGATAGTAAAGGACCTAAAGGTCAATATAGGCTTGTTTGTATATATATTAACCCACGCTAACCCATGGTTAACCCGTATAACCCATGGGTTATGATGGGTTGAATTAAAAATTATTAATTATTTTCTACAACCCATCGTGGGTTAGACCATGGGTTATATAAATTATATGGGTTAAAATAATATGGGTTGGGTTAAACCATGGACACCCATTTGAACACCCCTAGAGGCATATGAGCGTGGTCCAAGATCGGTGTCGTTTCAGGTAAGGGTGTTACTAAGGCCTTTTGTGTGTTTTATATACATTATGTGCTTTGCATGCTATGTATCCTATGTTTATCATTATTAATTATGTCGTACATGGTATGATGTGGAGTTGAAGTATGTTTTTGTGTGTTTATATGGCATGTGTATTATTTATATATGATGGTATGTGTTGTGACCCTGTAAGACATGCATGTGAGGGTGTTGATATGGCTTGTGTGGGAGAAAGGATGAAAAAGGAGGATGGGGAAAGAGGTTGACCAAGGGATGTGATTTGACCTAATTATTTTAATGATTCATGAGTGGAAGAATAAAATGGAAAATTTAGGGTTTCATGTGGAAAATTCTAATTTATGGTTTTATATGGGAGAGTCTAATTTATGGTGTTATATGGGAGAATATAATTTATGATTTTATATGGGAGAATCTAATTTTTGGTTTTGTGTGAGAGAATATAATTTATGGTTCTATTTGGGAGAATCTAATTTATGATTTTGTGTGGAAGAATATAATTTATGGTTTTTATATGGGAGAATCTAATTTATGGTTTTGTGGGGGAGAATAAAATTTATGGTTTTATATGGGAGAATCTTATTTATGGTTTTGTATGGAAGAATCTAATTGATGGTTTTGTATGAGATGATCTATTCTAGAGTTTGGTATGGATGAATCTTGGTTTTGTGTGGATTAAATTTAAGGTTTCGTATGACAGAATCTTGGGTTTTGTATGATGGTATTAATGGTTGTATGGTCGTATTAGGGTTGCATGGTGGTATTAATGGTTGTATGGTGGTATTAGGGTTTGCATGGTGGTATTAATAGTTGCATGGTGGTATTAACGGTTATATGGTGGTATTAGGGTTCGCATGGTGGAGTTAGGGTTTTGCATGGGAGTTAATGATTGCATGGGATTTAGGGTTTGTATGAAAAGTTTGAGAGGTTGCATGGGATGTGTAAAGTTGGCATGGGAGTAAAATTTACGTATGAAAGGTTGATTTGGGATGTAAGGAAGGTAATGGAAGTGTTATTTGGGTGTTTGAACATTTTAGATGAAAAATAATACGTGGAGATTATATAAGGGTCCGTAGGAGACCGAACTAGGGTTTGTGTGGATAATTAGGGTTTGTTGAGGTTGCTTGGAATTTTTATATTATCATGTGTGTTGGTGATTAAAGTGTAATTATGATTGTGGAATTTTATGATTTGTGATGTGTGAAGTGTAAAGATAATGATTCGTGCATGTCCATGATGAAAGCTTTTGAATAAGATACATAAGACATTAATCACGTAAAGTGGAAGATGTTGAGCCGGGCCCAGACCGATCCACTGACATAATAGTGGCAGGGAATATTTCCTTCATGACCGATCCACCAGCTAAAATAGTGGCAGGGCATGTACCCTCGCGACCGATCCACCGGCTATAATAGTGGGGGATCCCGAACTCAACAAAATCAAACCCTACAGTTGTTAAGACATGGGAAATACACTAATTACTTATAGTGGAACACCATACGAGAAAGGGGCCAGACCGATCTACTGGCATAAAATAGTGGTAGGGTATGTTACCCTCGCGACCGATCCACCGGCTAAAATAGTGGCAGGGCATGTACCCTCGTGACCGATCCACCGACTAAAATAGGGGGGTTCCCGTACTCGTATGGACTTGATAAAGAGCATGGTGTGAAAACATTTCTATAAAGGGTTATGAAATAATTAGTCTAAACTGTATTGAATCTTGGCATTTTCACCTGATCGTTCATTTACCTTTATGTTATTGTGTTGGTGATTATAACCTATTATTATTCTACATGGATTATGTGCTTATGTGTTGGCCTTAGTGCTCGGTTACCTTACTTAGTACGTAGCGTATTGATCACCCTTTTTATGGGTGCTGCTCATTCCCACGAGTAGTATGCCCTTCTAACTTTGTGCAAGTGGGCGAGACATCGGTCGGGGCTGTGTGTTGAGTTTGTGGTTGGCTCAAGTTCAAGAGAGTTGTGGCCATATTTTAGTCTTTATGTGATTCTATTTCCTTTTATTAATCTTTTATCGGTTGTAACTATTTATCTTTTTAAGTTGAATAATAATTCCTTATGCGTACTCTGATGTTTGTTTTACAACTGTTTAATGCTTATTTAGAATTTGGATTGTATTGATTTATAATTGATGATTTCTTTTCTTTAGCCTTTGCACTTGGTACTGGAACGGTCGGAGAGAACCGGTTCGGTACTAAGTGTGGCGGTAACATCCCCAGAATTCACGGCTTTTAATTTAAATTCTTCCGCTTTAAAAAAAGTAGTGAATTTTGGGGTGTTACAAGGGTACCTTTGCGTCATTGGATTGATAGTTGGTAGGATACTGTGTTGCCTTGGTGCACCGGTATGACTAAAGTACCTTTTTATCTCTAGGTTGATTGATCTCCCCTTGAGAAAGTAAATAAAAATAGAAATGATATGATTTGATTGAAATAATGATTATCAGATTATTAGATTATTTGGTAGTAGCCTTTGCTCCTACTTGTAGTTTTGGTAGCAGCCTTCGGTCCTACTTATGGTTTTGGTAGTAACCTTCGTGCCTACCTGTGGTTTTTTGATAGCAGCAATTGTACTTGATTAAGGTTTCGGTAGCAACCTCCGTACCTACCTATGGTTTCAATAGCAGCATTTGTGCTTATATGTGTTGATATTATGTCTGTGAGCATACCTGTGATGTTATAGATTTCATTATAGTACACCTGTAAGTATACTTGTGATATTATGGATCTTATTATATTGTACCTGTAAGTATAACTGTGATATTAACGATTTTATTATATTTTACCTGTGAGTATACCTGGAATAATATGGATCTTAGTATATTATATCTGTGAACATACCTACGATTTATGTAATTGGTTGGGATTGATGCCAAGACATGAATTATGTTGTGAAGGTTAAAATTATGGTGTAGAGTTGGATTCTAATTATTACTTTAGAGAATATCTCTGGGATGTTCATTAGTAAGTTCAATTGTTTCAAATGAATGAATATGAGTAGTACGTGCCCTTGATGGAATTTGATTATCTAAATTATTATTGTATCTCAATCATCGTATGTGTATGTATAGGTCTTATACCATGTTAGTTGTATGCCTTGTGTGTGTTCCATTCAATTTTTTCATATTAGTCTGGTATAAAGGGTTGCGTAGTACCATTGTACTGAAAGGTTCATTCTCGTGGGCCCCTGTCTATTCAATGGGTAGTGGACTTTGCATATTAGCCTCTGAGTTCAGTTAAATGCTGGTAATTAAGATTTGAGAGCGTAAGACTATCTGATGTCTCTTTTGGTATCTTATTTCTAGTTGTATTTGGACCCTTATGTCTTCTTGTAATTTCTCTCTTAAGTTTTGTAAATTGCTGATGTTGTTTTTAATTAGTACGATACTTACCTAATGTTCTCTCTATTTTGATTTTTGTACTCATGTTATTAACCTAAGCGGAGTAATGATTCTAGCCTTAGAACTTGGTATGAGAATGGTAAGAAACCGGACTTGTACTAAGTGTGGTGGTAACACCCTTCATTTTTATTGTTTTAGCTTCCGCGATTAACTCTGCAAACGAAATTTTTTAGTAGTAAATTTTTGGGTGTTACAGTGTGGGTTTATATTTAGGTTTAGGTGAAAAATAATTTAGGTTAGGGTATTATAATAAATTAATCAAGCGATCATTCGGGGGTTAGGTTTAGATTAGGAAAGATATTAATAACCCAAAATAAATTTTAGGTTAGGCTAAGATTTATGATTAAGGAGTTAGAGTAAGACAGAACAATACATTTTTTGAGGTTAGAATTAAGTTATGATATTAATTACTTAAAATTAGGGCTAGCTAAAACTTAGGGTGTTATAGATATAATTAAGGAAAGGTGGAGGTAAGAAAGAGTGAAATGACAAAGGAAAATCTAAAACAAAGCTCAAAGGCGTGATCGAGAAAAGTTTTTGTAACAAACGAGGGTGGAATGATAAAAAAAATGTAGAAGCTAAGGGGGCAACAACGACACAAGCTGTCATTGATAGGAAGTGAGGAATGAAAAAATGGGTCAAAGATGGGTGAGGTATTATGGTGGATGTGGTAGTAGGTGGTGGGTGTGGTTTGGTGGTTAATTCCAAATGGAAGTGGGGGGTTGTGGTGATTTTTGCTGAAGGAAGGGGTTGGGGAATAATGGAGGTTGCCGGTGGTAGAGGGTAAGGGAATCATGAAGGATACTGAATGGGTGGATAGTGGAGAAAAGAGGGAGGTTCAATTGTTTTTGCCAAAGGTGGTGAGGGTGTTTGGGGGGAGCTTGGCAATGGTTAGGGGTGGTATTTGGTAGGGGTTGTCGGTGCAAGGGAGGGAGGTGTGGCAAGGGTGGTTGGTGGTGATTTTCTGGGGTGTGCTTAGTAACAACAAGAAGGAGGGAGAGGAAGGAAAGAAGCATGTGATGGTGGTGTTAATTTCGATAGAAAATTTAAAGGGTGGGAGGAGCTAGTTTATGGCATTTAATGTGCTCTCTATATGTATACACATACACACAGAGGGAGATGAGAGTAGGCATGATTGGGCGGAATTTTAAAGCCAAACCATATACGTAGGAGATGGGAATTGTTGGGGGTAAGATGTAGATAATGGAGGTATGACAGGGGCAGAGGCATGATTGGGTAAGATATTTCGCAAGAGAAGATAGTGGCAAGAAAGAAGGGCAAGGTCAATCGGTAAGGAAAAAGGAAAAGAAAAGAAAGGAGAGAGGAAAAAAGAAAAAGTAAAAGGGAAAGGAAAAATAAGTGTGGCTTTATAATTAGATGTTGGTTAAAATAATTTAAGTTAGCGTATTAGAATAATTTTAATTAACAATCATGGGGTTGAGTTTAGGTTAGAATTATTAATAACTTGAAATAATAGGGTTATATGAAGATTTATGATTAAGGAGGTAAGGTATGGTAGAAATATTAATTTTTAAAATTAAAATTAAATTATGATATTAATTTTTGTCGATTAGATTTTGTTAAAATTTATAGTATTACGTATTTGTATGAGTCAATAGCTTGAAATCGGTCCAAGAATAAAGCCGGCCGCAAAACATCATGAAGCTTTTTGGAATTAATTATCATCGTTAAGAGTGACATTCAATGGTTTGACGATTTTAATTTACAAAAATTTTATATCAATAGTTACAATAATGATAATGATAACAATAGTAATAATATTAATAAAATATATTATTTATGACAGTAACAATAACAAATAATAATAATAATATTGCATAAATTTTAGTCAGATTATTAAATAAGAAAAAGTAAGTCGACGATAACAAACCTTTGAACTTAGACTTGATCTATTGAACTAAATAATCAATTTTATCAAGCCCGCCGAGCCTGATGGAAAACCGGCTGTCTTCGTCAATCGTCAACAGGTGATAATTGACAAACCTAATTCACGGCCACACAATCTCGGCTCGAGTAAATTCTCTCTCTCAACTCACCGAGTCGCCACAAGACGAAACCGCTTTGCCAGATGAGGCCACCACCACAAGTCCTTCACCCACTACCGAAGTATCAATAAAATATGACGACGACTATTTTTCGAGGTATTCGAAATCCCGTCCAGGTTCACTGTACCTAAAATTAGATCGTTCCTCGCTTATATTATTTAACCGCTTTTTGTTTGTCTCGTCCATTTCCACCGGAGAGTTTTCGACGCAGAAATCACCGCGCACATCAATCATTCTTCAGTCTTATAATCAGAGAGAAGAATTTGAGTTTGTTGATTCAATTGATCGATTCTTGATCCTGTAATAATGTCTTTCTCTGTTACCTCTTCTGCCGCAGCTGCTGCAATATCTGGTTCTTCTTCCTCTGAGCTCAAAGGTAAATGAATCAGCTCGTCATTTCTAAACTTTAGTTCCGTGAAACTTCAAATTTTTCTTTGCTGTTTTAATGCTGAAGTATTTCTGTTGATTTTGATGTTTGCAGCTCAATTCTTCGGTTCATTTCAGCCATTAGATCCGCCCTACCAGACCGCCTTTAAATGTTCCAACGGTAATAGGAGGTTGGTGGTGAAGGCGGTACAACATGCCGACACCCACCGCGCTTACAAACGGAATGAATTCATTGTTCCTTCTGCAGCTACTCTCGTTGCCGCTGAAACTGGTAATTTCTTAGATCTGTCTGATCTAGTTTTGTAAATGGAAGCGATGTTTGGAGTTAATGTATTTTTCTTTTTTCGTTTTATGATTTGGTAGTAATGGTGCGATTATGTGTTGTAATTATTACAGTGGAGGTAAAGAGAGCGAGCATTATTGAGGAAGAACGAATGGAGGATTATGAACTGTTGGCTAAGGATCTAGAGAATGCTTCTCCTCTTGAAATTATGGATAAAGCTTTGGCCAAGTTTGGAAACGATATTGCCATTGCTTTCAGGTAAAAATAAATCACAGTATGTTTTGGAATTGGTTCATTTATTTTGTCAATCCATTCCGAATCCAATTGATTGTTTGTATTTAATGAGATCCGGAGCAACCGTTGGTGAATTGACTTTAAAATAGCAATGATTTATTTTATCCGGCTTGTTCCCAGAAAAATATGGCGAAGGAAAAGTCATTAGGGTTTTTGTGATTAGGTTAACTTGGCCGAATCGGAATAGTCCTTGCAATAGGAGCATCTGTTTGACATATACTGTAAAATTACAGAATCAGGAGGATCGTCATCAATCAATATACTGCTAATCATATAAAACAAGTGGCTCATATATAAGAATTAGACTACGAATATTTTATGAAGTAGCGATCCACTTGTTTTACTAATTATTGAGAAATAAGAATAGGTCATGGTAGATATAAGGATTGCATCGCTTGTAAACCCCTTGCTATTTCAACTTAGGTAATGCAGAGTAATTTTATTTCAAAAATAGTATACCTCTTTTCCTGCCAATCCGTTCTAGATGCCTAAGTTATCTGTGCGGTCTGCTGAGTATCTTGTTGTTCTTGCAGTGGGGCCGAAGACGTTGCTCTTATTGAGTATGCGAAGCTGACTGGCAGGCCATTCAGGGTCTTCAGTCTTGACACTGGCAGGCTAAACCCAGAAACATACCAGTTTTTCGATCAAGTTGAGAAACACTATAACATCCGCATCGAATACATGTTCCCTGATGCTGTCGAGGTTCAAGCCCTAGTCAGAAACAAGGGTTTGTTTTCATTTTATGAAGATGGGCACCAAGAGTGCTGCCGTGTGAGGAAAGTGAGACCATTGAGGCGTGCTTTGAAGGGCCTCCGTGCTTGGATCACTGGACAAAGAAAGGACCAGTCTGGGACAAGATCCGAGGTCCCTGTTGTCCAAGTTGATCCAGTTTTTGAAGGATTGGATGGCGGAATTGGCAGCCTTGTCAAGTGGAACCCCGTAGCTAATGTGAAGGGTAATGACATTTGGAACTTCCTTAGGACCATGGATGTGCCAGTCAACTCATTGCATGCTAAAGGATACATCTCCATTGGATGTGAGCCGTGCACTAGGCCGGTACTCCCAGGCCAGCATGAGAGGGAAGGAAGATGGTGGTGGGAAGATTCCAAGGCAAAGGAATGTGGTCTTCACAAGGGGAACATCAAGCAGGATGAGGCTGCTCACTTCAACGGAAATGGGCACTCAAATCATAGCCCCGCTGTTGCAGATCTCTTTGAAGGTCAAAACCTTGTGCAGTTGAGCAGGGCTGGCATTGAGAATTTGGTGAAGCTAGAGGAGCGGAGAGAGCCATGGCTTGTTGTGCTCTACGCTCCATGGTGCAAGTTCTGTCAGGCGATGGAGGATTCATTCCTTGAGTTGTCTGACAAGTTGGCTGGATCAGAAATCAAGGTGGCGAAGTTCAGGGCAGATGGTGATCAGAAAGCCTTTGCCCAACAACAACTGCAGCTAGGGAGCTTCCCTACAATTCTTTTCTTCCCTTTGCACTCTTCTAATCCGATCAAGTATCCTTCTGAAAAGCGGGATGTTGATTCGTTGATGACTTTCGTGAATGCTCTCCGGTGATGATCGAAATTTGGCAAAATGTGATTCTGAAATTTGGTTATTTGTAAGAGATGTTCTTGTAATTAGGCTTCTAGAAGTAGGTTTCTGTAGTTGGGGAGGGAGGTGAAAGGAAAATGGATGATAGTTGTTAAGTACAAGTTTGTATATTCTCATGTTATGGATTAAGCTCCTTAGTTATCTAAAATTGAAGGACCTGGTGGTTCAATTTTTCTGATTAATCATTCGATAGGTGATCAAACAAGTTGAGGGCGGGGAATTTAAGGTTTACGCAAATCATCTGTTAAATCGGTACTGTAATTTGCTTACGTTTAACTGAAACTAATCTTTGCGGCAAATCATCTCTCCCTGTTTAGTCTTTGGAACTCTTTCTTGCTCTAGATAATGTGAAGGAGAGAGCGAGCAAATTCGGCTCAACATCAAATAGATGTCGAGGGTCAAGCTGATGAAAACATGAAAAATATCTAAAACAGGTTTAACATGAAACACTGAAGTATTCATTTTGCTGAGCTCTTTAACTAGCCGAAAGTGCCTGCCAAATTGTTTGCCTTTCGGGAGAAATACGTCGGCATGTGAAATCACAGTACTGCCTTAAAAAAAAACAATTATTATAAATTTCACATTTGGCCTAATATTTAACAAATATATATATATATATCTTAAGGAAACAAAAGCGTTTTTTATCCAATTTTTTGACATAAAAATTTAGGATCTCCCAAACACACCATAAATTTGATCCTCCCATATAAATTATTTTTTTTTATACTTTTTAAGATTTATTATTGTTTTTCAGAATTTTATATTAAATATTATAAAAAAAATATATTCATTACACTAAATTTGACATAATCCCATTTTATTAATAAAAAGGGTACTCTAGAGATAACAATTTAAAATATAAAGGTACATAACTAAGATTATTAAAAGTACATTGTACCTATAAAGTATTAGGCAAAATATCCTATTACATAGATATAAATTATCCAAATAACTAAGGGTAGGAGAATCGTTTATGGTCAATTTTTATTGGAGACCCAAAATTTTTCTTAATTCCACCTACATCCACATTGAAAAGAAAAAGGAAGAAAGAGTAGGAAAAAAAAATGAATGGTCTCCTAGAGAAAATAATTCAATCAATGTAGGTGAGACAATTTAATTATATAAGATAATCATTAATTAAAAATATATATGTAGTTTATTCTAATTAAACAGAAAAAATATTTTTTAGTTCATATTAAAGATACAAATGTTTGAATTTTATTTCAATTAAGAAAGTTCTCTATGAAAATATTATTATT
This sequence comes from Tamarix chinensis, assembly GCA_030549775.1. Taxonomy (NCBI): domain Eukaryota; kingdom Viridiplantae; phylum Streptophyta; class Magnoliopsida; order Caryophyllales; family Tamaricaceae; genus Tamarix; species Tamarix chinensis. Next base: position 53,315,639 of record CM060177.1, on the reverse strand, counting down.
TTTATATAAATACAATTTTAGATATATTATAAACATTATACATATAGTTCCATCAATTATTATTTACTTACTATATAAATTAGCTACTAATCAATTTATACACTATTATTTATTACTTCTTTAGTATTTGACAAAGAGAATAATTTTTATTTTGGTTTTAAACTTCAATTTTTTTTAAAAAATGAAATAAAGAAATACATAAGTGACTTTTAAATTTCATAGTTAAAAATTTTTTAAATAAAAAACTAGAAACTTATAAAAAATTAGAAAATTAAAATATTTAAAGATCTAAAAAATTTAAAAACTAAACAATTGAAAACTTAAAAAACTAATAAGTTGTAAGAGTATAAATTTAAAAATCTAAAACTAATAAGTGAAATAAATATTAAAACTTAAATAGATAGATAGATAGATATGTTGATAATATGTATCTTACTCAATTTATATGAAAATACTAATGTTCTAATTTATTTTTGTAACACTTCCTTTTTTCATTATCAAAAAAATTTATTTTTAAAACATTGCAGAAAAAATACAAAAATATTCCTACGAAAAAATAGAGTATTACCACTGGACCAAAGATAGGATATATATCCACTATCCATTCCATGTTAGATACAAGGCTAGGTATCTAACCAAACAAAACACAAAGAAAAGAGTATATAAACATAAGTAAAATAAGAGTAATAATAGTTTAGTTTTACAAAAAAATCCATGCCAAGTCTAAAATGATCTACATTACATAAGAGGGTAAAATTATAAAATTTAGGTGTCTTATGGGCCCAAAAAGGAAAACCTTTGGATGTTCAAACTCATTTGCCCTAAAGCCCAAACATAAGGTAGACCGACTACCAGCCACCATCAAATACCTATATAGAATCCTCTACTTGTGGAATTTAGCAGATGACCGAACAAACTAACACATTAGTATGTTACATACTGAGTATGGAAAGTCACATTCTTAATAGGAGTTATGATGCATGCAAGGCCATGACAAGATATAGAAATCATGCTAGAACACATTATCATACTCGTGTAGTAATAGATAAATTTACATGCTCTACTACCATGGAATTCTCATCACGGTACTATTCATGCTCAACTATAAACATGAGATGCACCAAGATTTCATGTTAATGCTATGTTTGGAAAATCACAAATCATCATCCTTATCATAAAAATTTAGAGATCATAGATAACAATATATAATCATGCAGATGACAAATAAACAATACTATCTACTACATGACTCTAAGGTCCATTAGATCCATATTCTAATATTATATAATCTATTAAGTTATTTATTTATAGCTCCTCCCTTTTTTTAAACAATGAGATATATTATCCCCCATGGTCTTTCCATACCCTTGGAAGTCACACAAAACTAAATGATATAAAGTTCGGTGGAACTCAAAAGAGCCAACAACGGACATAAAGTCTCGCCGAAGCTAAATATACCACCTAGATGACTATATCCTTTACTATAAATACACCCTATCACATCATCAGGGTTTATAGTAGGTAATGTATCGGGATCAACTAGGATCCCACCCAAATGCAGACCAACCCATAGTAGTTAATCGAGGATTAGATAATCTAGAGCCATATAATTCTCCATGATCTTCCACTTTAAGATATTAGTGTCTTATTCATTAAGTCACGTATCAAAAAAGGCTCACGTATTATGCCAAGTCAACCATGTCCATATAATTATTCCATCTTATCCATCATAATGATTTAAAGCACTTGATGGGATTTCCATCAATACTTAATTGGATTTAATCCATCAAACGAGTTAATTTATTTGTTAAAATGGAATCTTATTATTCAAGAATCACACCATAACATGTTTATCCCAAATTGATTTGTCAAAATCCTCCATAGGAACTTAGTGATGATGCCATTAATTATGGAGCAATTTATTCCATCCAATTAGGTTAGTTAATTCATGGCTAGAATTGTATTCTCATCATCAAAGAATCATATCGTAGTATAATACTAGGTCTCAAATCATACTAAGGTAAAAAATGAAAGCAATTGACACTCTCTGGCTAAACTGATCAATTGGTTGTTTTAACTAGTCGATCATTTTAGAGAATCCATTAAATGTTTCTAGTCCAACCAATTGGTTTCCTAAACCATTTGAATGCTTTCCTCAAATGAAAATCTAACTTGAAAATGATAGACCGGTAAATCAGTTCATACAACTAGTTGGTTGTTGTGCCTAAAAAATCACTTTCTTCCTTACTTTCCAAACTTTTCCATTCCTTTTTCAAATCAAATCTAAAATACATTTTCAAATCAATGTCAAACATCATCAAATCCCCATTAAACATAAATTTTCACACTTAATAGATTTCAAATTTACAGGGTATGATAATGTTACCCCTTTAAAGGATGTTGCATCCTCGAAGCCTATAAATAAAATCAACTTATACCATCTGATACCATATCAAGGAATATATCACATTTAACACAACAAGGTAAAAATTTTACTACCCCCTTAAGAGAAAATAATGCATCAAGCAAAACCACAACTATGAGAAAAAATTGGAAAACTTCATGTAAATCACTTTTTTGGCCTCCCAAGTGGCCTCCTCGGCACCACACCATGATCAAAGGACCTTGACTAGTAGAATGATCTTTGTGTTCAAAATGGTCACTAGTTGTTCTTCATAGGTTAGAGACTCATCGAGCTCTAAATTCCTCTAATTGGATGACATGAGAAGGATATCCTAAGTACTTCCTAAATTGGGAGATGTAGAAGACATTGTGCACACAAGATAATTCCATTGTCAATGCTAACTAGTAAGTAACCTCACTAACTCGCTCCAAGATCTGATAAGACCTAATGTACCTTGGACTAAACTTACCCTTCCTACCAAAACTTATCATTCCCATTGGTGGAAGAGACCCTCAAAAGGATTCTATAACCCACATCATAACTATGGGTCCTTCTCCTCAAGTCTGCATCGTTCTTATGTTGATCCTAGGTAAGTCTCATGTGGTCTTGAATCAGTCTAATCTATTTTGTAGTTTCCTTAATCATGTTTGGTTCCAGCATAATTTATTCACTTATAACTTATATCACTCGTTCATAAAGGACTAAGACACTTCCTTCTATACAAGGCCTGAAAAGGCATCCCTGATAATTTTATGCTAACTATTGTTGTAGGAGAACTCGATTAAGTCTAGACGATCCTCACAAATTCCACCAATGTCCATCACATATGCTCGAAGCATGTACTCTAAGGTCTAAATGGTCCTCTATTTCTAACCCTCCATAGCTAGGTGAAACACAATACTTATCTTTAATTAAGTACCAAAACAGGCCTGTAATTGCTACCAATAGTGCTATAAGAACCTTGAATCCTAATCTAACACAATGTCCCTAGGTACTACGTACAATATCAATACATGCTCCTATAGGAACTAGATAATTTTTCCATACTCCATGTTGACCCTATTGGTATGAATACTCCCAACCTATTCAAATGATCAACCATAATCCATATGGAATTGAAAGCACTGTAGGTCCTTAGATGACGGATGAGTTCATATTTTGACACATTTTATACCCTTATAATCTTAGTTTTTGGTAGTTTATTTGGCTAATATAGGGGAATAATTATTGTTTTATGCTTAAGTGGTAAAATTTACATAAATATTATTACTTGAGCTAGAATGATATAAATTAAGTAAATTTAGAATAAAATATTATTTGTTAATAACTATTGAATTTTATTTTGCAGGTATTATTATTTTTAAATAAAAGAAAAAAAAGAAGTCGACATTTGGACCAACGGCCTAAACGCCACAAAATGCAAATCAAACGAGGCACTGCACGCACGGGAGGAGAAGAAAAGTCAACCGAGGGCTGACGTGGCACGGAAAGGGCAGCAGACAGAAGGCACAAAGTAGGGCCGCACGTTATAAATAAAGGAGGCCAAATGAACGAGAAACAGAGCGAAGTAAAGGCATAGCCTTCACACAGGCTCGGCAGAGCCGTAGAGAGGGGGATAGAGCCGTTAGGCTCTAATGGTGGTACGAAAAGAAACAGACGGCATGAGATAAAGAGAGAGAAAGGAGGTGTGCGGCAGAGCCACACAGACCAAACCAAGCACAGCCGCACAAACGACAAAGAACAGAGAGCAATGCAGAGCCGCACGGGGTCCGAGGCAACAGCCTTCAGCACACGACAGCCGTCGGGAAAAGAAAAAGAAAAAGAAATTGTTGCACGGAAATAAAGGCAACAAAGGAAGAAAAATTAGAGGAAGAATTTAATACCCGGTAGAATTTATTTTAGATAAAATTAATTTTTATCTGAATAAATTCTTAATCTTTTATCCAAAATTAATTACGGTTATTTATTTCTCTTATTTTTAATTTATATTTTAGATATATATTTCTGTGTAATTAATTCTTTAATTATGGCTGGCTGATTATTTATTGTTAGGGAATAAATTGAAACCCTGGATTAGAATTTGAATGATAATTTTATTTTCTTTGTTTTGTGAGATTGTTTCTTGACTCTATGTTAATTGCTATCATTTATATGTATAATTCTGTCAAGCATAGTTTATTTGGTGCATGCCTTGTTCTGGTTTCTCATAAGTGACAGTATGTAGGATTATTTGCCTACTAGGTGGCCATCTAAATATACTAGAATTTATATGTATAAATTGCAGGTTAGATAACAATTCACCTAATTGTTTTGTGATTCTAACCGAAGTGGTAAAACGTTTCGATACGTGTGGGTCAAGGAAAGGAAATACAGCTAGACATGCTTTTTGTACTAGTATGGGTACTTAGATTGATAGCCTTCCACTTACACTTAATGCATTAAATCTAGTTAAATATAGGAGCCGCTTGTTGCTGCTATACTGCTAGTATTTAATAGGGTTAATATTGGCGCTTTGACGTATTAATTAATTAAGGGAAGTAATATAAGGTGTATAGACCTGCTTTTGGTGTGCAACTTGGTCGATCTCATTCTCACGATTAAAAGATGACTTAGAAATAAATATTATATTACAACCTAGTCTAGTGGTGGATTTTTATTTCCCTAACATATTTCTCATATATGCAGTTTCCTATTATTTTCATTATTAGTTTATTTTATTTATTCCTTTTATTATTATTATTTTTATAACCCCCATTAAAATTTTTCTTATTTATTTATTCTGTGTTATTTAGGATTTTTATTTTTAGTTTTAGTTTTATTTTCAAGCTAGTTAAATAAAGGTGAGCCCTCTCAATCCCCGGTTTAGAACGATACCCTTATTTACCAGTGCTACAATTGACAACAAGAGGGTTTAAATTGCGTGCCGGCTACGGTCGCACCAATGACTAACCACAAAATCTTTAGATATACTATCCTATTTTCACCCTAGAAATTCTAGTGGTTATACTAACCATGTCTGTCTCTTATGCTCAGTCTTAACCTTCTAGCAAGTCTGGCATCTAGTAACAAACTTTGCAACTTCTGGTTTCATGTGGGGCAACCAACATACATTCTTTAAGTCTTTGCATAAATTATATCCCCTTTAGTGTGGATAGAATAAAGGGTGAAATAAACCTTCCTCAAAGATTCTTCTCTTCAACTCAACACACCCTTATGGTATACACCACCTACCCTGATATCTACTACGCTCATCTTATTAATCTAAATCTCTATACTCTTCCTCCATTCAATACCAGACCTAATCCTCCCAAGCTTGATTTTACCAGATTAACTAGCTCAAATCTCATAAAAGATGGAATGTGTAATGGTGAGGGCACCCATCCTTGCTTCCAAGATACTAGCAGTGATCAATTCAATCTCTAACACAAGTGATCTAATTGCATCATAAACTCAAAGAGTGCAACGTCTTCTGGTTAAGGACATCTTCCACCAAGTTTGCCTTACCTTGATGGCAGGTCAACTCAAGGTCATAATCCTTGACCAATTCTAACTAATGACATTGTCTCAAATATAACTCTCATTGTGTGGAGATATACTTGAGACTTTTGTGATTAGTGTAAAACTTGCATCGTTCACCATAAAGATAATGCCCCAAATATTCAAAGTAACCACCACCATGGTAAGCTATAAGTCATGTTATATAGTTTTTCTCATGTGGCTTCAATCAACAAGAAGCATAAACCACTACTATCTTATAATGCATCAACACACAATCTAAGCGATGCTTAGAAGCATTATGACCTTCTCAAAATCATACCATCCACTAGGTCATGTAAGCACTAGAGATGAACTCAAATGCCCCTTTAATTTCACAAAGGCCAAACTACACTTTTATCCCACTGGAACCATGTAGCCTTCTTCAACAACGGGAGAGCTTTCTCAAAGAATTTTGTGATAAAACTATGGTAATAACTACTAATCTTAGAATAATATGCACCTATTTGACTAATTTTGGTGCTATCCACTCAGGCACTACTTGAATCTTGGAAGGATCTACTGACACACCATCATTTGAGATCACATATATCTAAGAAAAGCTACTTGATCCAGCCAAAACTTACACTTCAAGAGCTTAATATACAATTGGTGTTTTCTCAACAATGCCATAGTCTATCTTAGATGTTGCTTATGCTCCTTAAAGATGCTAGAGTAGATGAGAATGTTGTCAATGAATTGATCCAAAAATTTCCTAAAGATCTAGTTCATGAGATCCATAAATGCTTCTAGCCCATTAGTGAATCTGAAAGGCATCACTATGAACTCATAATGATTGTATCCGATTTGGAAGGTCATCTTTAGAATATCCTACCTAGCGATCCTTAATTGATGGTATCCTAATCGAATATTAATATTTAAAAATACCGTAGCTCTTTTGATTTGGTTAAAAAAATTATTGATTAGAGGTATAGGATAATAGTTTTTTACCATAGGTTGATTTAATCCTTAGAATTTGATACACAACTTTAGACTTCCATCCTTCTCTTGATGAATATGATTGGTGCTCCCCACGGTGATACACTTAGTTGTATATGCCTTCTTTGATCCCTAAGGTCCTTAATATCCTTAGGTGCCATTTGATACGATGCTCTTGACACCAGTTAATTTCCTAGCAGCTAGTTGACAGTGAACTCAACATCTCAAACTATTATCGTTTCTAAAATATCATTAGGAAACACATTGGCATGCTCTAGAATTGATGGAATACTCTAGTAGCAATTTATTAGCCTTAGTATCTCAAACACTACACATAAATAGTAGATATACTTTCCTAATAGGGTACTCAGAGTGATAGCCGACACAACCTTTATAGAGGGACTAGACTTGTACCTTTGATAAGAGACCTTAGCAGCCTTCAATCCTAAAAAAAAATACATGCTCCTACACACAATCTATCAATATTTAATACTTCCTTAACATGCCCATTCCAACAATCACATTGAAGTCATGCAATTAAAGCTCTATTAGGTTTAAGGGGAATTCTACTCCATGAACTACTAGAGTTGCTCCTTTATAAAGTTTAAAACACACAATCCTATCCCCCAAAGGAAACTCAACATAAGAAAAAAATACTAAAGGAAGGACATAAGTCAACTCTAACAATAAATGCAAATGCCACAAATGAATGTAATGCATTATATTCAAAAATTATGCACGCTAAAAGGTAGAAATATTAAGTTTATAGATCATAACACCAACCTAATGCTCCATTTAGGAGCCCATCTAAAGGAACTCCCACAACACTGCCTGGACCATGACTCAACTGAAAGGTGTAGGGGTTTTGACCCCTTGTCCAATTGGCACAACTGGCAACACTAATTGGTGGCGAAGGATCTTTCAAATTCTACTGTGAACATTTAATCGATCATGTACTATGATCTTGAGAATGGATCCTCTAAACACTACCCATTCTAACAAAACACTCATAAGATATAATCCCCAACATATTAGAACCATGATAGGTTACCGTATTTCTTGTACAATCTAGCCCTCTGTGATCTTCTCTGCAATGCTTGTAGTAGCAATGTATTTCCTTAAAATGCCCTTGGACTGACCTCCCAAGCGAGGTACTGATCCCATAGATCTACCATGCTTAGGAGGTATGTTGCCTCTAGAATATGCCTTCTTCTTACCATTAGGATGATAACAACTCTCAAAGTTCCTCTTGCCCCATACTTGGTGCTCCTGATCAAAATCACTTATGAATCCTCCAAGGCTTGCTTGTAAATACCAACCATATTTGTCTGGACAAATCCAACCAACAACACTTTGTCCCTAATCCCTAGTCCCAACTTGAAATAGTGGATCTACATTGCCTCACTACCCTCCACCATTGGGGTAAAGTGGATGAAGCCTATGAATCTCATATAGCACTCTTCTATCATTATGATCACCTACTAAAAAGCCATAAATTCATTAGTCTTCCTAATGTAGAGGTGAGTGTGGTAGAATCTAGCCCAAGCACATCAAGAAATAGTCCCAAAGGAGGGGTCTCTCTATCCTTATGTTGGACACTCCTCCACCAAATGTCTGCTTGACCCCTCAAGTAGTACACTACCACATCAACCCTCTTATCTAGTGGGAAACTTTAATCAATGAATGTCTTCCCTATTCCTTTGATCTACCTTTCCATAATGTCACGATATCTTGACCCTTAAATATTGGTGGATGATAGTGTCTGAATCTCTTGAGCCAACCATCTTAAACTTGTATTAGTACTGGCTGTGGCAACCATGGAGCTTGAATCTATCCTTCCATATAAGCTCTGATAGTCTCTATGAATGCCTCAATGCATTCATGAAAATGTTTAGAAGTCGTCAATTCCCAAAGGCTAGGACTAATCAAAAGTAACACATTTATCAAGCATTAAGGCCCACACAACATTAACAACACAAAAGATAATAGAACATTCCCAACCCACTCTCACTTAAGCTTTTGGATCGAGTACTCAAAATAATTTGGAAATTGTTAAAGTCTAGCCTTAACTTGATATTTAGGAAAATCCTAAACTGAAAAACCTTGATGCAAACTTGGGTATAAGCTAAAATCATTGCGAAGTTGAGAAAAACTTTAAAATAAAGCTTTGATACCAACCTATAGCACCCTCGTTTTAACTACCAAAAATTTTTATTTTTAAAACATTACTGAAGTAGAAATATAAAAATATTCCTATATAAAAAAGAGGGTGTTACCACCTTATCTAACATAGGACAGACACCCCCATATTAGTTACAAGGCTACATTTCCAACCAAACAAAACACAAGGTAAATCTTGGTTAAACATTAGTAATATAAGGGTAATAGAACTTTCATTTTACAAACAATCCATGCCAAGTCTAAAATGATCCATATAACATAATAAGGTAAAAATAAAAAAAAGTTAGTTCTCTCAAGGATTGATAAAAGAAATCCTTTATATGTCCACTCTAATTTTACCCCAAGCCCAAGCACATGGTACACTAATTACAAGCCACCCTCAAATACCTACATAGCGTCCACTACTTGTGGTATTGGGAAGGTGACTAAACAAATTGGAACATCAGTATGCTATATACTAAGTAAGAGAAGTCAACTTATAAATGGGATTTATGATGCATGCAAGGCCATGACAAGACATAGAGATCATGTTACAATAAATTATTATGCTTATGAAGTAACAGGTAAATTTACACGCTCTACTGCCACAGATATCTTATCACAAGCATGCAATGCACTAAAATTTCATGTTTGTACTAGGTTGAGAAAATTCTCTAATCATCATGTTTATAATAAAAATTTAGAAATTATTTATAACAACGTATGATCATGTAAGTGACAAATCAATAGTACTATCTACTAAGTGACTCTAAGGTCTATTCACTTTAACCATCCATTAGATCCATATTCTAATGTTACATAACACATTATATTTTTTTTTTCATTTATAAGCACCCTTTTATTTTTTTTTATTTTCAAGCAATGGCCTAGATTATTCCTCATGGTCTCTCAATACCGATGGAATTAATATGAAACCAAAGGACATAAAGTTCAACTAAAGCCAAGAGAACCACCAATGGACACAAAGTCCCCTCAAAGCCAAATAAACTAGCAGTGGATATAAAGTTCAGCCAAAGCTAAATAAAATATCCATGTAACTAGACCATTTAGTATTGAAACCATCTAGTACACCCTTAGTTTCAAGAGTAGGTAAGGTATTAGGATCAACTAGGATCTTACCCAAAGGTAGACTAACTCTTGATAGTTAATTGAGCATGGGATAATCTAGACCCATATAATGTTTCATGATCTTCCACTTTAAGTTATTTTTGTTTAATTCACCAAGTCATGTAATAGAAAAGACCAACATATCATGACAAATCAATAATATCCATATAATCATTCCATTTTATCGATCATAAATTTTCAAAGCACTCGATGGGAAATTCTATAAATACTTAACCAAACTTGATCCATTAGATTAGTTAATTTATTTGTGCCAAAATGGATGCTTATTGTTCAAGAATCAAACCATAACATATTTATTCAAAATATTTTTTCAAAATACTCTAAAGGCACTTAGTGATGATGCCATTAATTATGGAGCAATTTATTCCTCCAATTAGGTTAGTTAATCCATGCCTAGAAGTGATTTCTCATCATTAAAGAAACATGTCATAGCATATTACCAGTCTCAAATCATACCAAGGTAAAAAAAAATTGAAGCAATTAACATTCTATAGTTGAACCAATCATTCGATTGTGTAAATCAATTGATCGATTTGGTGCAACTAGACCTTAGAGTCTTTCGTCAAAACTAATTGATCGATATGTCAAACTAGTTAGCTATTGTAACACTAATTGATTGCTTTAGCAAACTAATCAAATGGTTCAAATAGAGACCAGCCAATAACTTACCACTAGAGAATTAGGAAATTTGTTCAGCGGACTTACCGACTGTTATAAGGAATAGTTGATTGGTTAGGCACAAATCAATCGATCAATTTCAAATAAAGACTAGATTAAGATCAATTCAAACAAACCAGTCAATTGATTAGGCTAACTGTTTAATTGTTGTAAGGAATAATCGCTCAGTTTGATCATACCTATCAATTTATGTGTGTGCAAATAACATATTCAGGCATTTCTTAGCATGATTTAGACTCAAACTACCAATCACATTATACCATATCATTACCATTGAAAAACTAAGATTAGGCATGCCTGAATACTATATCAAGCAGCATTTCCAAAGAATCATCAAGATATTTACATAAGTTTATATTTCCATAATTTAATTTATGGCATGAATCATCAAAATACTACTAATACCCTATATCCATGCAAAAATTAGAAGTTGTAATGTACACTAGCTCATATACTAATTTACACCACACCTTAAGGTAATAATAAATTACCTAGAAAATCTTAGGAAAACCACACTAAGTATGGAAACTTTAGTGAGAAAAGCCCCAATCATGAGCACCTTAAAGAGAAGATTAAAAACTTATAAAATCTCTTGAAAAATCATATGGACCGAAACATATACAAATTTGAGGAAAATAAGAAAATACCACCTCTACAGTGGACTTTAAGGAAAATTAGCTAAAATCTCAATATTTTTCAAACCCTATTCATATATTACTTAAAGGTAAAGAAGAAGAAGGAATTAGAAGAAGGATTTGAAAGTTAAGGAGATAAAAATGAAGAACATGAAGGGCAAGGTAGTGAAACTCAAGAGATGGGAAAATATGGAATTTTGGCAGCTGAGAGAAAATAAGGGAAAATGTGAGATGTGGCTATTAATATAACCACAATCCATAAGGATAAAGAAGGGGATGGGTATCTCATAAAAATCTAATTATCCTACTCAAATTTGGTCAATATAGGGAAAATTTATCAAGTAATGTATTGACTTTTGTCATGGCTAAATTGATGAATGTTGAAACAATGAAGGTCAATGCTCCTCAAAAATTTTTGAACATAAGGAAAGGAAGAAGGAAAGAATTTCATGGGGAACAAATCTCTAAGTGTTGTAGTGATTCACTAAGATGGGTATCATTTATCCAAGACTACATCGAATATAAGGGAAGAAGGAGACAAATGGATAAATTCATCATTTCCTTTCTATTTTTTTTTCTTTATTTATCAATTTTAGCCTCTAAACTATTTTGAGGTGGAAGAAGTCATAGATTAACAGTAAAAAAATTACCAAATATCATTTGGAATCCAATGAGAGCTTGACTACCAAGTTTTAAAATTTTAGAATAGTTTTAATCTAAAAATCATATTCAATAATTGTATAGGCTTGATAAACTGATCAATCAGTTTGGTGTACCCATCGACTATTTTGATCTAATCGATCGCTTTTCCAAACTAGTAAACTTGCTTTCTCAAACCAAAGCCCAATTGAAAATAACATACTAGTTGGCCATTTCATAGAACCGATCGATTGGTGCTCTCCAAACTTTATAGATCATTTTTCATATCAAATCCAAAATACATTTCCAAATCAAGTCAAGCATCATCAAGTGCACATTCAACACGATAATTTTTATAATTTATAAATTTTAAAATTTTTGGGTATTATAATTTTATTTTATTTAAAAAAAATTCAAACGTTGTACCTTTATATAAATTTAAAAGCACTTAAACATGCACATTTTTAAAATTATTAATTAACAATTATCTCTATAATTATAACTTTCTACCCTAAAAGTATAGACATTCTAATTTACTTTGTTGAGGATGCATTGGTCTTATTAATCAATTTTCATTGTTGATCACTAATGATATATGGTTGTGGTGGTGGTGGTAGTAGTAATATTATTAGTAGTGTAATACCCCAAAATTTCACTCTTGAAAAGTTTTGGTTAAACGAATAATACAAAAGTAGAAACAAAATTTGGGGAATGTTACTGCTACACCAAACACAAGATAAATGTCCACCATTCATCTCATGCTAGATGCAAGGCTAAAAACTATCCAACAAATATCCAACCAACATCTATATCGTGAGGATAAACTCCCACAAGGAGATATCTATAGGTAGATGGCAAGTGAACAATTTCACTGAATAAAATCATAACTAAATAAATCAACAGGAACCTGTGAAATAATCCTAGATTTTAAAAGCTTATCAAAGTAATGGAAATTAAAATTCAATTACAACTCCCTTGAAAATTGAAATACAACACTTGAAACTTCCAAAAATAAATACAGTTAAATAAAGATAAATCCCGATGAATCAAACTTTGCATTGACCACTCTCTCAAGCCAAGCCTTCAGCCCAAAAATAAAATCCAATCTCAATCCTGCACAAGAGGTCTACTCCCCACCATTAGTAGATCCTCGTAGGACCCATTCAACCAAGGTAGTATCTGTACGAGTCCAGTGCTGAGTAAATCATGACTACCTAACTCATGGAAGGAAGCATGATACACATAATATATGGATACATATATTATTCCACTCATATAATAACTCATGCTCGATTACACATGAAATACACACACCATTCTACTCATATAATAATTTATGCTCAATTATACATGTAATACATATAATAAAACATGGAGTCACATATTCATGCTTATGAACACATGACTAGACATGACAATACATAGGGTACGAGCATACAAGAAAATCATACTCGCATGTTAAGTAACACACATTACGCAAGAAGATATCATTCTACACACAAGGCCCATATGCAATTTAAATAATAGATCATGTGATAATTGAATATGGGTATGCGTCATATGGCTACACTAATGTAAGAAAGATAATCAAGAGGGATTTATAGGAAAAAGAAATATAAAGTCCATAAGTGAACGAGATTAATTTATTATTATATTTCATTATCGTGATCACAACCATTTAATTATATTATCTTAAGGACGGAGACTCAAGGAGATCATAACATGATTAGTACTCGAACGGTACTAGCCGGAGTTGGCCCATCCAGAAATTTAACCAAGCTACCAATAAATAGGATACCTAATCACTTAAGTATGCACACCCCCTATAGGGCCGAAATATATTGAGACACCTATAGAGTAGAAGAGGTCTTCTTCGAACCTCGTAAGGCACCCAAGATCACATAAGAGAAAAAAAAACCAGAATGGTATCAAGTGAATACCAAACCTAACTCTGATAGCTACCCCTAGTGATATAAGTCCCAACTCAAAATCTTTCACTTTAAGTAATTAATATTTTATTCAAGGATTTAACCAATCATAAATTAGGCCCACATAACAGAACTTAACTCACTTCCATCAACATAATAAATTTCCATTATTATATCCATTTCAAGTGGCATTAAAGCCAAGCTGCATTAAAGTTGATCCAGTCCAAGTGGCATTAAAGCCGATCGATTCTAGGGGTATTAAAGTCAAACCAATTCAAGTGGCATTAAAGCTGATCGATTTCAGGTGGCATTAGAGCTGAATAATTTCATGACATAAAATACAGTGTAAGGTATCGTATAATTTCAATCCTTCACATACTCACACACATATAGTATTCAAAAGTTATACTAACATGCGTTCGCATTAAAGCCATAACTCATACATACACATAATTACCACGCAATAACATAGCATACGCTTAACATAATTAAGCAATCGATAAGCATACTCATCACCTTCCACTTCGAGCAGATATATATTCCAGATTCTGTCATAAATAAAGGTAAGTAATGACTTACTTAAATCTGAAGCTAGTTAAGCAAATTGAGAAAGAGAAAGAGCTATCAAGAGCTCGACAATCTACAAGAAAGTTTTCCTAATCACTGATAGAAATCGAAAACTAGGTTAGAAACTATATTATCAATCAATAATTCAAATATTATAATAAAATCAACATAAAGAGACAAACAATCTCTCTTGAAAAACATGTCTAAAACCTAGGACTCACAAGATTAGCTCTAATAATATTTAAGATTAAATATTAATTAAATTAGATGAAACACATATCATTTGGGGCATTTCAAATTAATTTGGAAAGCCAGGGAAAGAACAATAGATTATAAGCTAATTTTATCGAAAATGACTTATTCATTAGATTTTACAACTAAAGAGGAAAACCAACCATTTATAGAGAACTAAATATAACCCGATAAGATAAAGATATAATTAAAATGATTTTAAATCAAATATTAAAATCAATTAGGTGAAAGGCGCATAGCATAATCAATTTTATAAAACCATCTCTAAAAATTAGGGTTTTTAATGTCGGAACTACGAACCGAGAAATTAAATTTTATTACCTCAAATTCATAGCTTAAGAGTACAAGTAAACTAATTTTAAATAAATCTACATAACATTTTCAACAAAAATAATCTTATGAATCACCAATTTAAGATAACCAGTTTCCAAAATTAGGGTTTTAAAGCCCAAGACATAAACTCGAATAATTCAAATCAATTAATTCCAATTGAATGTATTAGAATGTAATTAGGATCATTTCAACTATTTCTATAAATTCAATTTTAGAAAAAACAACTATACAAATGACCAATTTTATAATTTCACTTAAAATCTAGGGTTTAAGCTCTAAAAACGCAATTCAAATAAATTTTATTAATTTAATTAAATTGAATGTTTAGAAATATAACTAGACATATTTTATAACATAATATATAATCAATTGATCAAAATCAATAAAAGAAATACCCAATTTAGCATAATTATGGGTTTTGAGCCCAGAACACAAATTCAGTCAAATATTGCTAAAATATTTAAATTGACAATTCGAAATTCCAATTAAATGTATTATAATGTAAATTATATAATCAATTGAAGAAAATAACTCGATTACACTATTTAATTTAGACCTGGAAGAGTTTTGACCTAAAAATCCAATTCTGATCAATTTCACGTAATTTTCCCAAATTAACACTTTTGATATAAAATTAAATTCATTTGAAAGGATATTATAAAATCAATTAAGTAAAATAACTCAATTATGCAATTTAATTTCGTCACAGATGAATGTTGACCTAGAAATCCAATCCCGATTAATTCCACATAAATTTCTCAAATTGACAATTCTAATATGAAATTAGATACATTTTACAGCATATTGTACAATCAATTTATCAAAAATTGCTTAATTGGAAAAATCCTCAAAATCCGGACATAATCTAGTCAAAATTTTGATTTTCACAAATCAACCAAATACACTATAATTAACCACTCTAAATCAATCATACAACATATATATATATATATACATAGACAATCAATTTAGCTTATCATACGCTAATTCATACTCAATTAATCAAAACAATGGTTATGGTTTTCAAAAATTTATACCAAATAAGGAGTTGCAAATCGGGGAGAATAAAGACTGGGAAAGCTCTGTCGGAGGTTGATTGATGCTTGCCGGTAGCCAGAGAAGCTCACTGTGGCCGGACATGACAACACCACTTGTGCTACCCGTCACTGCTATTGCGTTGCTGCAGCTGTTGCTTGCTGCAATGGCGTCGATGGTGGCATGTGGCTATAGTGGTGGTGGCCGACGATCGACGAAGGAGGAATAGGGAGGAGGAGGCAAGTCGGGGTTTGGGTGCAGGGAGCACAAAAGGGAAAGAGAAGAAGAATAGAAGGGAGATAAGAAGAGAGAAAAGGAAAAGGGGGAGGGGACCGGTAGGGATTTTTTTTGCAAATAAAGTGTATAATAAAGTACTAAATATCTAAAATTATTAATGGAAGATTTTATCTAAAATTTATTTAACAAAAATTATTTCGTGAGGATCTGAAGGCCTAAAATAGATATAAGAGCTATATAAAGAATTTTAGAAATATTTTAGGAAGAACTTACCAACGAACGTAAAAATCTATATTATTTATGAAAATACATTATAAGGCCGCAAAAAAATATTTAAAAGTAAATAAGAAAATATTTAAATCAAATTCTAATAAAATGAGACTAATTTAAATAATTTTTGAAACTGGTCTTCCGCAAACCCAAAAGGGTAAAACGGAAGAAAATTAATCTTGAAAATAAATTCATAAATAAGCTCTGAAAATTATTTTAATTTAAAACTTCCTGAAGATCTTGACGACAGTGGAAAGGAATAATTTCAAGGTCAGAAATATTTTCTATAGATAACATTATTAAAATAAATTTAACTATTTTAAACCAAAATTTTATAATTCAAATAATATATTTTGTTAACGAAATATAACGCCAAAATAAAGTCGCAATTATATGACGAAGTTATAATAAAAAACAAATCTAAAATATTAAAAATCAAAATACGAAAAAGATGAAAATACATATTTTTAATTGAAAATCGAAACCATATGAATATAATAATATCATTGTCATGAAAGAATTTATCTGGAATGATCCGTAATGATAACAGTTAATTAAATTCCAATGTGAAGTCAAAATTGTTGATAAATCCATAAAACGAATCAAAATTAAGATAATTAAATGTTTACACTAATAAAATAATTAAGA
Organism: Tamarix chinensis; assembly: GCA_030549775.1. NCBI lineage: Eukaryota > Viridiplantae > Streptophyta > Magnoliopsida > Caryophyllales > Tamaricaceae > Tamarix > Tamarix chinensis. The sequence goes on along the minus strand of CM060177.1, from coordinate 53,298,231 downwards.
TTAATAAAATTAAATTTGAAGATATGGGGTATTCATAAAATTTCATTTAGGCATGGTTGAAATCATGTTTATATTTAATAATTACATGGAAAGAGTACAAATATAAGTCATAAAGGAAGATTGTCAAATAATCAAAAAAGCGTGGCAACTTAAGCAGACTTGTTGACTGGTCTGGCCATACCATACTTGAGATAAAAATAAAACTATTAGAACTAGTTGACTAGTTGGTCCCACCAATTGATTGTTGATTGGAACTAATTGATCGATTTTCTGAACCCAATGACTAGTTGCCTTGTGACCAGAATGGTTTGGTCCCTAATTAGACCCATTAACCAATTTTTTCAAACCCATCAACTATTTCCTATGAAATTTTTCTTGGTGGGACTAACCAATCATTTATTTTTGCTATTTTTATTGTTATCAAGTCTAGTATGGCTAGACCAATCAACTGCTCTTAGAGGCAATCGACTAATCCACTTAAGTTCCCCATGTTTTCTTGATTATTTGATGATATTCCTTCATAACTTATATTTTTTATTCTTTTTATGTAATTAAAACATTTTAATCATGATTTCAACTATGCCTAACTAGAATTTAATGAGTGCCCAAATGATAATATTGTAGTGCCTTGTTTGGTTTAATTTGTTGTTCCCTTAATACCCATAATTTGGTGGCTTATATGCTTTGGTTAGTGTTTAGAGTTAATATATAAAACACCCAACTGGAATGACCATTAGAATTAAATAGTGGAATCATAGAGGCCTTCCTTATATTCATACTTAGGGTTTGGTTATCTTTTGTGTCCTTTAACCTAGGTGACCAAGTGTGGTGTATGTTGAAAATCCCTAATAAAAGCCTCTTGGTACTAGCGTTATCACGATAGGTGTAGTAGAGCCAAAAGTAAGCATATTCCCCCTCTCCTAGGTGCCCAAGTTTAGTGGATATTAGAGATCCCTTAGAGAAGCCCTTGTCACTAGCATGTAATGGTGGTGAGAATTGTACTCCTACACTAGTCCTTGTCATGGATAATGGCATGTTGCGAATTGCTTTGGAAACTCATTTACACATATTCTATATGCCATGTTCCTCTTGCTAAGTTAGATTATATACTATGTTATTATGTGTCCTTAATGTGTACAATGACCCCTTACCATTTTTTAGGTAGTATGTTTTACTAATACTTTACCATACTAATACTACATTGTGATGATCTAGCTTCTATTTAGGTGAGTAAAGGATGATTTGCGTGAGAATGATTCTTAGATAGAGAACATTAAGGATGACGGTGTGGGCCAGTAATTAGCCATTTGTTGGGCATTGAGGTTTATATTTCTATTTATTTAAGAGTTAGGCTAACTAGTTATATTTTTTCCCATTATGTTGGATGCTTTTGATTCTTTTCAATTATTTAAACTCATAGCTTTGGTTCCTATATTTGGATCTTGTATCCTTTTATCATCTATATTATCTTAGCATATTTTTTATCATTGTTGTATTATTAGTGCATGCATATTTAAGTTAATTTTTCCATTTTATCCTATATCAAACTTAGTTTAGGTGATAATCACACCTCCCTTATAGTTGGTGTGGCAATAACACTCCTCTGTTGTAGACATACCCTAACATAGAGCCATGAGCCCATCATACTTCAACATCCTCAAGCGAGTAGGGTAGAAATGATCCCTAATGCTATGTTTGGATTGGGGTGGAAGGAGGTTAATGGAGGTGAATTAATTGATTCACCCCATTTGGATACCAGGTTAATAATTTTACCTGGGTGAATCGAGGTTAATGTTTCACTTCCATTCACCTCAATTAACCTCGTTTTTATTAACCTTCGATTTCGGAGGTAATCGAGGTGAAGGTGAAATAATAAGTAAATTTTTGACTTAATAGGACCAAAATACCCCTCAATAGGATTTATTTATTTAATAAAAGAGTATAAATGTCATTTATTTTATTATTTTAATCTTCATTCACTTCAATCTAAATGAAAATTTTAAAGCATTCACCCCGATTCACTCAGGTTAAGTTAATATCATCTAAAAAGAATTTTAAAATATTCACCCCGATTCACCTCCATTTCCTTCACGTAGGTTAATTTTTAATGTTTACCCCACCTCGATTCACCCCAATACAAACGAATTATAAGTATCTCCACAAAAGGCTCCCACTAATCTATAGTGGCTCCTCTTAGCTACTAACTTCTTCACCCTTCGTCAACACATGGCCACAAGTGGACCACTCCTATGTTCATGCTCTTATACTTTAGTTAACTACTAGCTATAAAGTTCGTCTTAATATCCCTCATCAAGAATTCCAAAATATCTAGGTCGTCCTGACCTTTAAAGATTGGCGGGTGGTGGTGATCAATCTTGTGAAGCTTATCATTTAGTGGCCGCATTAGGAAAGGAAGTGAGAATGGCAGCTGTAGAGCCTCTTCACACCGAATTTGTCATTAGAAATGGATCAAATATCGGCTACAAATTTAGTACACATAGAGGTAGCATATTGCACATAAGGCCAAATGTTATTTCAACTAGAAAAATTTTAAGCAAACTCCCAACCAAAAATAATGAAAACTCACAGAATATATCAAATTCTATAAGCTCAGACAAGGCCAAAGACATTTCTTTTCATAAAGAAACATCTGGATTTAAAACTATAGGCTTTGATACGAACTTGTAAGAACCCCAAATTTGATCAATAAAATTTAATTTTGAAGGCAATGTGAATGCATTATTAAAAAAAATTATGGAATGTTACCATCACACTAACCATGAGAGCGGGGTGATCATCACCTAACATATGCGTGATGTAAGATAAAACGGAACAACGGATAAGAGAATGCTTGCTCTAACAATGTGAAAATAATAATGACAAGGATTAGAATAACATAGATAAGACAAAGTTACACAACCCAAATATAGTTGCCAAAGATAAGAGTTAGAATATCTAGAAAAGAAATAAAAAACATCCCAACTCAATAGGCAAATACATTTAGCCGGTAAGCCAAACTCTTAACCAACATAAATATAACCCTCGATCCCCAAACAATGGTCAGATACTTACCCACATCATCATTCTTAATATATCTAGCTAAGAATCAAAATCCTACAAATTATCCTCTATTCACTGGAACAAAAGCTAGATTATCATAGCAACAACACAAATATATTATCAATACAATGAAGTATTGGTAAAAATAACTACCTAAAATATGGTAAGGGCACATACTACATATTGAGGTTATATGATACCGTGGCACGTAATAAGCTTAGGAAAATAGCACATATAATCATGGTTAACATATATTTCATGGTAAGGCTTTAGGGTTCACATATCCATAAATGTATGAGCTTCCATATCAAGTCATATAAGAGTAGAACACATAATTTCAATATTCCATGATGATGCTAGTATAGGACTACCTCTCCCACCATTACATCTCACTAGTGCCAAGGATCAGTTCTCAAGGATCTTCCTCATCCACCACAATTAGTCTCCTAGATGAGAGGGAATAAAATAAATTTTGGGTATGCCTCACCGAAAGTACATTTCCATGGATTTAAACCATTGTCAATATTCAAGATAGGGATAAACATAAGACTACAACTCCCACTACAACATCCCTATAGTGTCAAGGGGATTTTCTCAAGTATATTCAACATCCGCCACACTTACTCTCATAGTTGAGGGGACATATATTCAAGTTTGGGTCTAGCTCACCCACCACACTAACACTAGTGCCAAGGGGCTTTTTCTTAAGGATCTTCGACATCCATCCCACTTGGTCTTCAAGGCTAAAGTTTGGGTATTTTAAGAATTATAGTTAAATAAGGTTTTATTATAAAAATTAATTAAAAAATTATTTTATTAAAATAAAAGGAAATTAAATAGGGCAAATCAAGAAGAAATCTATAAATATTTTAATTAGGAATAAATTTGGGTATTTTAGCTAATTAAGGATTTTATTTTAGAAACTATTTAAATAAATTATTTTATTTAAAATAAGAGGGAATAAATAGGGCCAAATTAATAGGAATGTTATAGATAATTTAATTGGAGAAAATTAGAGTGATTTTCTAATTAAAATAGAATTTATGAAAAAAATTTCAAAAATCCTAATTTAGCCTAAAAAGGGATTTAAATATTATTATTTTTTAAATATCCCAAATATCCTAATTAATTTAATTAACCCAACCCACTATTTATCTTTTTCCTTTTTTTCTTTCTTCCTTTTTCTTTCCTTTTTCTTTTCTTTTCTTCCTTTTTTCCTTTTCTTTCCCTCTTCTTTCTTTGATTTGGGCCTAGCGTCCGCGACCCAAGCCCTCTTCTCTTTTCTTCCTTCAGCACGACCCATTTCCCTTCTTCCCGCATCTCGTCTTCTTTTCCTTTTTTTTCTCCTTCAGCGGCCCATGACCAGAACACATCGTTTTGCCTTGTTCTTTTATTTCTATCGCCCAGCCCGGTTCTTTCCTTTCCTTTCCTTTTCTTTCTTTTCCCCAGCCAGCCGATCCATCTCCTTCTTCTACCTTCCTCCTCTCCCACTGTCAACCTGCAACTGCGTCGCTCCCGAAAATGGCACCGTCGGCTATGCACGTCTTGACCGACCATTTCTCCTCTCTTTCTCTTCCCCCTGAATCACCAATCAACATGATCCAACCCACCTCCCTTTTCTTCCACGCAAATTTCCTGCGCGAATAGGCTGCCATGATTTGAATTTTGTACTAGCCAATTGGCGCGCAGGCTACCCTAACCCTACCTGCAATACCCTCTAACCGACCCACATAACCCTATCCTCTCCTCAAAACTCTATAAATACCCATAACTAGCCTGATCTTGGGACTTTTTCCTGCAACCTAACAAAAACCCTCCTGTGCATCGCCACTACTTCAGATGTCCTTTTCTCCACCTTTGGTCAACTGCATCGCCTGCTCTACCCACCTAAGTCTTCCCTACACCGCCCTCTAACTAACTACGCCGCCCTTCTCCCTCGATTCTTTCTGCACGAGCCACCCCAGCCATGCAAAGTTCCCTTCTCAATCAACCTATTCTCTGCCCCTACCGCTATCATATCCTCCTACACCACTTAAAAAAAACATCTGCAGACCCTCCTCTATCTCTCCCTACTCTTCTTTTCCTCTTCCTCCCTCTCCTCCTCTCTTTTTCTTCTTCTTCCCCATTCGGCCACCACCACCGCCACCGTACACCGCCACTATTGGCTGCGCCACCACCCTTATTCTGTTCGTATCCTACTTAGCAACCATAATCACCCCTACTTACACCCTATTTCTTCCTCTCTTATTCCTAGCCTTCAACTTTTTCCCTTTCTTTCTCTTTTTCCGGCCACCATCGCCACCATCGTGCACCACCACCGGTGCCACCTATCTCCACCAGCCTAAGGTGGAACCCTAAACCCTCTCAACCCTTCTTTTCTATTTAATTAAGCTTATTTTATTTTATTTCAATTTTTAACCTATTATTTGATTATTATTATTATTATTATGTATCAATATTATTATTATTATTATTATTATTATTATTATTATTAAGTTCAATATTATTAGTATTATTATTTCTTATTAAGGCCGACCCTATTTGGCTTATTAGATTATTAGTATTAGTCTTATTAATATTATTAGTATTATTATGATTTTTTATTTTATTTATTATTGTTATTATTATTATTATTATTATCACTAATATATTATTATTATTATAATTTTTATTAATATTATTATCATTAGTATTATTATAAGTAATATGTATTATTATTATTAATATTATCATCATCATTAATGGTACTGTTACTATTTTGAAGAAGGGTCGAAAACCCTACTTTATATTACTCTCAGTTTAGCTTATTATTATTATTATTAATATTATTATTGTTGTTAATGTTGTTATTATTACTTTGTAATTTTGATTATTATTTCATTATTATTATTATTACTATTTTTATTAATAATGTTCTAATGTTATTATTTAGCATTATTTTGGTGAAAGGTTGAAGCCTTTATTTCACTCATCTGTTTTGAATCATATTAACACTATTATTAGTAATTTGGTATTATTATTGCCGTTATTATTAATATGATATTATTTTATTAAAAAAAAACTAGTTTTAGAATAAGTTAGTAATTAATAGTATTTTGGTAGGAGGGAATCTAATTTTAGTTTTTTCCTCATATAGGTGAGACCAATCAAAGCCTTAAGGAGGCGTAGGAGCGTACTCCAAGACCGGTGTCATTTTAGGTAAGAGTGTAACTAAGGCCTTATGTGTGTTGATGTGTATTATAAGCTTTGTATGCTATGTATTCTATGTTTATCATTATAATTATTTCGTGTGTGGTATGGCGTGGAATTGAAGTATGTTCATGTGTTAATATATGGCATGTATATTATGTATATGTGATGAAATATTGTGGTATGTGATGTTATGGTTTGTGATCCTTTAGATATGCATGTGAGGATGTATAAAAATGGTATTGTGTGGGGAAAAGGTTCAAAAGGAAAATGGGAAATAAGTTGACCAAAGGGAAATGAGTTGACCATGGGATGTGAGTTGACCTAAATATGTTAATGATCCATTAGTTGAAGGAGAATAGGGGTGAGAGTAAAATGAAGGAATGGGAGAATCTAATCTATGGTTTTGTATAGGAGAATCTAGGGTTTCATATAGGAGAATCTAAGTACGTAGGGAAGAATCTAGGGTTTTGCATGGAAGAATCTATGGATGTGCATGGAAAAATCTTGGGTTTTGCATGGCAGATTTAAGGTTTTGTATGGAGGAATCTAGGGTTTTGCATGGAAGAATTTAGGGTTTTGTATGGAGAAATTTAGGGTTTTGCATGGAGGAATCTTGGGTTTTGGCATGGAGGAATATAGGGTTTTGTATGGATGGGTTTAGGGTTTGCATGGGTGAATCTAGGGTTTGCATGGGAGTTTCGGGTTTTGCATGAGAAGGTTTGAAGGTTTGCATGGCAAGGTTAGCGTATGCATGGGAGTAAAATTTACGTATGAAAAGTTGACTTGGAATGTAAGGAAGGTAATAAAAGAGTTATTTGGGTGTTTGGAAGTTTTGGGTGAAAAATAGTACATAGGATAGAATAAGGGTACATAGGAGGCTGAGCTAGGGTTTAGGGAAAAAAACCCTAATTTGAGGAGATGGCAAAAAGGGAAAAATAAATGAGGGCGAGTGGAGTACGAGAGAATGATGAAAATGATCAATTAATGATGGGCATGGAAATATAATAAGTGGAATATGAGAAATGGAAGGGTGACATGTGGACACGATGAAGATAGGGTTTATTAAAGCCAGTTAGGGTTTGCTGTGGTTACCTAGGGTCTTGTGACCACACGTGTACCTGAGGAGTAAGGTATAATGATGAGAGTGGAATCTATGGGTTGTGATGAGTGGAGTATAAAGAAAAAAAGAATTGGATTGTGTGAGATGGAGTAAGATGGGCCACTTAGGCCTAAATTAGGGTTTTTGGTGAAAACCCTATAGTAAAGGGATAAGTGGACTTGGAGATGTGTAGTAGTGGGCCTTGACCCACACGCGTGGAAATGGGTTCTAGTGTGAGTAAGGGTAATGAGGAAAGGATGTAGGGTCGAGTTAGGAGGTGTGTGAGTCTCATGATGTAGGACGGGACCTTTGGAGGATAAGCGTAGAGGGAGTTAGTTATGCATGTCTTGAGTGAAGTTTTTGAATAAAACACTTGAGACATTAATCATGTAAAGTGGAAGATTATTGAGTCGGATCCCACAGATCCACCGGTTAGAAATAGTGGTTAGGACGCTTCATCCTATGTCTGTACGATCCACCGGCTATAATAGTGGTTAGGGTATGTTACCCTATGTGTATCCGATCCACCAGCTATAATAGTGGAGTATTTCGAGCTCAATAAAACAAACCCTAAAGTTTGCTAAGATACATAAAAGACATTAAGTACTTACAGTGGAACACCATGGAGCCGGGGCCAACCAATCCACCAGTAAGAAATAGTGGTTAGGGTATGTTACCCTATGCATGACCGATCCATAGGCTAATAATAGTGGTCAGGTGCATTGTGCCCTGTTCGTCTCCGCTCCACTGGTTATAATAGTGGGGGCTTCCTTACTCGCATGGACTTGATAAAGAGCATGGTGTGGAATGAGTATCCATAAGAGATTAATTAAGTATTACTCTGAACTTAAAAATGGACCTTTGCATATTCATCTAAATGATCATATGCCTTTATGTTATCATATTGGATTTTATGCTCTTTTTATTATTTTGCATGTATGTGATTTTATGTGTTGGCCTTAGTGCACTGGTTACCTTGCTCAGTACGTAACGTACTGACCACTCTTATTATAGGTGTTGCTCATTCCCACGAGTAGGAGGCTCATATGACGTGTTGCAGGTAGGAGATGTTTTCTTTAATGCTATTGATGTCCATGGGGCATCAAGCAGGGGCGAGTGTTGATCATGGGCTAGTTCGATCTTCAAAGTGGCGTGGCTAGTTTTTCCCTCAGATGATATTGTTATTCCTTTTACCCTTTTCAGCTATGTTTTGAATTCCAGAAAATGATTTTAATATTGTAGAATTCTTTCCATCTTAAGGAACTTTACTCTTGTACTTCGGATTATGTAATCATTCACGCGTACTCTGATTTGTGTATTTATGAACCTTGATTTATGTATTGATATGAGTTGATGAAAATCTTTTCTTAGCCTTAGCACTTAGTACTGGAATGGTAGGAGTAAACCAATTTAGTACTAAGTGTGGCGGTAACATCCCTAGAATTTACGAGTTTTAAATTTGGAGGTTTTTTGTTTTAAAAAAATAGTAAATTTTGGGGTGTTACATATATTCAATTTTTGGTCTAGCTCACCCACCATACTAACACTAGTGCCAAAGGGCTTTTTTCTTAAGGATCTTCGACATCCATCCCACTTGGTCTTCATGGATAAAGGGCACAAAATATAACCAAACCCTAAATATGCATATTAAGAAGGCCTCAAAGATTCTATTATTTGATTCCAAAGATTAAAACAATTAGGTGTTTTAAGTATTAACACCAAACACCAACCGCTCATACAAGTCACTCATTTGTGTTTTAAAATACAACATCAAACTCAATTATACAAGGTACCACAATAATAAAATTTTGATAAACAATAAATTATGGTTTGACATGGTTTAAATCATGATTAAATTTTCTTAATTACATGGAAATGTTAAGATAGAAGTCTCAACATAAGATCACCAAATAATGAGTAAACATGGCAAACTAAAGTGGACTAGTAGATCAATCGCTACAACCTATCGACTAGTCTAGTCGTAACAAGTTGAGTGGTTTATAGGACCAATCAAATAGTTTGGTCGTACCCAACTTGAGGTAAAATAATACACAATGAAACCAATCGATAGGTTTTTCTAGCAGATCAATTATTGTAAGAAACTAGTTGATAGGTTTGGCCGAATATGTCGATGAGTCTAAGTAAAAGTTAAGATCACTGTGATTGCAAAGGAACCAGTTGATGGGTTAGGTTAACCAATTGATTATTCATATAAACTTGTTGACTCATTCATCAAACCAATCCCATTTTTTTTAAATAGATAGTGACTACTAACCCATGAGACTGTTCACAGAACTAGTTGATCGATTGTAGCAAATCAGCCAACTAGTCTATGCAAAATAGTGCTCGGATGCACAAAATGCTTATAATTAAAATCACCAACCTTTTCCCAATTAACCTTATCATGCTCGTATGTCATTAAATACATTAAATGAGATAATCCATATATGAACTCACATGAAACATGGTAAGAGTTGATACTCAATAAGAGTGTGCTTAAATTTACCAAACTCATGGATCATACCAAAATACTCAAACATAGTTAAAACTTCAGAGTTGAAGACATTATCATATGCTTGAATATAAAAACTCAATTAGCACATGTAAATCAACAAAATGTACCAAGAACATAAAGCTACAACAAAAAATACATGATCTTATTTGCAATAAATATAAGGATGCCATAGCTCCATGTAATGTTTCAAGCACAATAATGCTCCTACCATAATGGATTTCTACTTAGACCTTGATTTCCTAAGTGAATAAAGAATTAAAATGATTAAAAATTCTTTTCAAAAATCTATTAAAATAAAAAGAAATTAGAAGAAGAAAAAGAAGAAGAAGAGGAGGAGGAGGAGGAGGAAGAAGAAGAAGAAGAAGAATATTTCAACCTTTCTTTCAGAATTGAAATCCAAGAGAGAAAACTAAATTATTCAATCATTTCTAAAAACCTTAAACCTTCCTTACTTAAGAGAAATAATGCATAACTAAGATATGATCAGAAGATGAAAAAAGTGGCAAGGATTCAACCAAAATGGGAAGAAAAAAAAGGAAATAGTCTATTTTCCCTTCTTCAGTAGAGAAAGATAAGGAAGAAAAGTGAGGAAATTTCTGAGACTTAGGAATTTTCACAAAGGAAAGGGAGAGAATAAATAAGTGTAGAAAGTTAAGGAGTGAAAATGAATCAGGAATGGAGTGTAATAAAAGGTTGGTCAACATAATAGAGAGAGAGAGAGAGAGAGAGAGAGGCTAACTTGGTTGAGTTTGGACAACTAAGTGTAAGAAAAATGCATGACGATGTGAGGGAGATAGAGTGTAGTCAGGGGGAGACATGACAGAGAATTAGTAATTTAGGGAAAAGAGTGTCAAAAGTCAAACACATATCTATGGATACCAGAGGAAAGAGTAAAATAAGGGAGAGTGAGAAAAGATGGTAAATACCTCAAAAGTACTTTTAGAAAAATTTTAGATAAATAAAATCATAAATGAGTGAAAATATTGTAAAAATAATCCCAAAACATCAAAATATGCTTAATGGTATAAATAGATTATAATTATAAGTTTTCATAATCATTGGAAAGATATTCAAATCAAAATTAGAAAAGTATCTAAAATTTTAGGACAGATAGTAAATCAATATGGGTGAACCCATTGACTAGTTTATCGTAGAATTAAAGTGGTAATTTCTAATCTTTTCGGTATGTTTGTTTGGGTAATTTGTCAATTGGTACACCTAAAGTTTACATTTTTATTAGAATTTGAAGCCCTTTTCAAAACCAAAACTAATTTATTTTATATTAATATAATTTTAAATACATTTTAAAGGATTTTAGGATGGGGTATTACAAAAAATAAAATTAAATATTCTTACAAAATTACTAACCAATTTACTCAATCAACTCTTATTTTTTTTATTATCTTATGAAGCTTCTAAAAGATCATAAGACCTAGAATCAATATGTTCATTCACATCATAATATCTAATGGCATCCTTCTTACATAAACAAATGTCCATTATTATATCAACAAATTGTTAGGTAATAAAAAATATATCACATGTTATACATGAAATAGGTACACATTTAAGGAAAAAAATAAGTTGATAAATTTGTCACTTTGTAAATGTAATATAAATACAAAGCATAAATTTACCCATTTACATTGAAAGTACAAAGCATCAAATAGTATCATGATGTAAGTAGACTTTACTATTTGATGATTATAGGTTGTTATACCATATATGCGAGGTAGAATTAACATACTTAACAAATAAACTTTTGTGCAAAATCATGATCATGCCTTGTTACTTCATATTCAAAGAAAAAATGAAAGTTAAATCAGTATTATATTATATTCATTCCTAGTTTATTAAACCCTAAAATTTACTACTAAAATTTTTTATTTTAGTGAAAGTGTACTAACAATATATTTAGGTGTTACTATCATAATTAACATAAATGTAGCTTAACATACCATCTATACATCCAATATAAGGTAAAAAAATTACAACTTAAAACATTGTAAATAGTGAATGAGAGAAACTTTTATAAACTTAGATAAGTATTTGGAGATTAACTCTAATAACAATATGAAAATATATTATAAGGGATCCCAAAGATTTAAGAATTCAAAATTTTGTTTGAAGAAAACTAATAACAGGATAACATGAATCTACATCCAACCCCAAAGATAATATGACCATTCTTCCCTAGGAAAAGCATCATAAGTTGTGAAGTAATTCAAAAGGTCCTTATCAACCTGTACAAAATTATATGAGGCATACACTCATGGGAATAAGTAGCACCCATGAGAAGGATGATCGGTACATTCTGTAATAAATAAGGGAATAATATAGTCGTAACAAAGTTATATAAAATATATAAGGTCGCATGGAAGAATAAATATACATATTAATTAAAAAAGATGGGATATATGAGAACTCGATTGGAGTTCCATTATTAGGTATAGCCACAATTTATTTCTTATTTATGTTGAGTTTAGGACCCCCCCACTATTCTTAATTCAATGGAATAAACTAAAGCACCTCTTAAGGAAAAATGCATGTGGCCACTATTATTGTCCAATGGAACTAGCCCAACACCTCCTAAGATAACATATTCATAGTCACTATTCCTAAACTGATGGAATGAGCTGATGCGCCTTCCAAGAAAAAATGCTCTAGGCCACTATTATCATCTGGTGTAAAGGACTCAACACTTCTTCCTTCACTCACATAATTAGGGCTGTAAATGAGCAGAGCCAGTTCGGTATTCAACTTGGCTTAGCTCTGCTCGTTAAAATTTTGGTTTGGCTCGTTCGTTTAGTTAAATGAACTAAGCCCAAGCCTCACTTTTGGGCGCATTTATTAAATGAGCTAAGCCTAAGCTCGAAAAGTGAGGCTCGTTCATTTTTTTGGCTTTGGCTTGTGAGCTCGGCTCAGCTCGACTCGTTAAAAGCTCAGCTCGGCTCTTTTTTTTAGTTAAACAAGCCGAGATTGAACCTTATTTTAGGCTCATTTAATTAAATGAGCTGGCACAAACCTAGGGGTATTTGGCTTGGCTCGGCTCATTTATAGCCCTCCACATGATCTACCACTTTAAGTGATTAATACCTTATTAAACTATTGTTTGTCTTGATGTCAACATGAAGACATAAATATAAATTGCGTGTTATATAATCCCAAATAACATAAATATACATGACACATAAGATACAACCATATGATGATCAAGAAATCACCTAACGAAAAAGGCCAGTATTCCCTTCAAAAACCCTAATTTCATAAGTTAATCATAATCCTCCCACAAGACTCATCTCTTCACCAAATTTAATACTCCATCCTAAAATAATAGTATGAATAACATATCTAAAATTTAAGGTCTAAATCTAATGTCTTACACATACATTAAGAATAATGGATTGAGATTTTGGTGTTATCACTTAGAAGCATCCAATTGGTTATTGATGGAATTGAACTATGATTTATGATATCACTTAGTAATTAAGAATAATATATTGATATTTTGTTTGAGCCTTTTTTCTCTTACTCTAGGGGTATCTTGTCTAAAGTTAGTGGATGGTTCACCCTATGTTTTTATCTTTTCACTTAGTACCTATTTCTTTCTCTACCAAGTTGCAATTGGTAGGGGGTATGCACATATCTTTGAGATATAAAATTATATTATTGTAGGGTAACATAGCATCAACGTCCAATATAGGGGGTGAGCTATCCCAACACAAGACCTTGGCACTTTATCTTATCATTACTTAGGCAGGTGTGGTATCTTAAAATTTTATAGCCCTTATGGTAGGGGCATTTAAGGTGTGGTGGGTGAGGTATCCTAATACAAGCCACCTTGATGTGATTTTTCCATATATGGTGTGTGTGGTATCCCACATATGCATTCAATGTATGGTGGGTGTGGTATCATTAAAGAAAAGCCCCTTTAATGTATCATGACCTTGTGTGGTGGGTGTGGTACCCCATTGTGTGTGTATACTACCACAACTTTTGTTCATGGTTGAGAAATGAATGTGGTTGAATGAATTATTTTAATAACTGAAAAATATATGGTCACTAAAGGAAGATTTATAATATGGTTTCTGCCATGTGATTCTAATGCATGATCTATATGATTATTCTTTTATTCTTTCCTTGCAAGTATGCCTTGTTTATTGTTATCATAAGCCTAGGTGTTATGTCATGGTATTATGTTTATCACCATGCTACTATATGATTTCAATGTAGAGTATGATCCCTTACCATGTTTTAGGTAGTTTGTTTTACCCGTACTTCACAATACTGATACTACATTTGTGTGGTCACTATAATGAACTAGCTTCTGGTCAGGTCAAAAGAGGATAATTTTTAAGGATATGATTCTCAACTACAGTTTATTGAGAATGATGTTGTGTGTCAGTAGTTAGCCATTGCTTGGGGTTGAGAGTTGCATTTTTTATTAGTTAAGATTTAAGCCAACCAGTTAGATGCATTTTACCCACTGTGTTGGGATGCTTTTGACTGCTTTTGATTATTTAAACTCTCTACTTTGATTCTTATATTTAGATTTTATAAAATCTCTCTTCTATATATATATAATATAATATATATATATATATTATATATATATATATAATATATAAACTATCTCTACTATATATATTGTTATCTTCATCATTGTTATCATAGAATTATTGCATTATTATTAGAGCATGCATTCCTTTCTATTTTGCCTTGGATCAGGCATGGGTTAGGTGATGATCACACCTTTTTCATGGTTGATGTAGTGGTAATATTCCTTGAATTTTCATTTATAAATTCTTCCTCATTATCTTTAAAATAAAATTTTATGGTTCAATATTTGGGTGCATTACCAAATTAGTAATATAGATCTACTATGGAATTTAATGGGTTAAAGCAATTTTCTTAGTCTAGTGTAAGATAGAGAGAGGTATGAAGTATGAATCTTCAACAATGGTTAGAGGTTAATGGTGGGAATTAGATTAGGGATGGAATGAAAGGAAGGAAGTATTTAATCTTTAACCAAGATTCTCAATACTTTAACAATAGAGGCTAGTATTTGATTGCTTCCCTAAGACACATTCAAAGGCTTCTTAATAAGAGTAATAATTTTGATAAAGAACTATTATATCTCAAAAATAAAGACAATCAAGTGATTTAATTGCATTAGATTTAAAAATTACGGACATGTTTTATAATGGGTTGATGAAAGGTCTATATAGGTAGCCAAAATCTTGTTATAATTAACATTAATTAATCATTAACTAATAGATATGTTCCTCTATAGTTGTAACAACTCACTTTTGATCATCATGTAACAAATATAGACATTGGATGACATTAGTTATCTAACTAATACCAAATAATTTTGAAAATTCATAACTATCCTATATATTGCATGCATCATACTAGATTAATTATAAGGAAATCATAACTAACTTTATAAATTGAATAATCTAACAAGATCCCTAATTCAAATAAAAGTGATAACTAAGTCTCTTAACTTGCAACTTGTCTTTCATACATAATAGCTTCTTTTGTCTTGTAATAACTTATAACCCACAATATCTTATGTAAGTTGACACATTAAGACATCTTAATCTTCTCCTTACAAATATGTTATATATCTACAAGAATGACTCAAAGTGAACTCATTATTTAATGTATAAGCATTATTATTAAAATTTTCTAAGATGATTGATAACCACTTCTTAGATCATTTTTGGGAAACACATGTGCTCCACAAAGTCCACTAAGCATATTATCAAGTCTAGGTATAGGAAAAAGATACTTCATAGTTATATAATTTATGACTTTAGAATCTATACACATACACTAAGTGCCATCTTTCTTAGGGACTATTAAAGTAGAGACACAACAAGGGCTCACACTCTCTCACTCATAACCCTTATCTATTAGTTCTTGCATTTTTCTTTGTAATTCATTAGCTTCTTCTAGCTTACATCTATAAGAAAGCCTATTTGGTAAAGGAATTATAGGGATTAAATCTATAGTATGTTTAATACCTTTAATAGGTGGTAGTCCATAAGGTAAGTCATTAGGAACACATATTTATACTCATCAAGTAGTTTAGTAAGATTCAAGTTATTAGAATTATTATTTCCACTTTGATATTCTTTCAAGACTAGGCATAAAAACACCCTCTTCTTCAATGTAATGAATCATGGCTTTTTCATCTAGGAAAAAACTATTTTTAGCCTCAGTAAGTTACATATTATCACATTGAGAAGGTTTTTATTTATATTTCTTTTTAATCTTAAGAACAATATACTCATTAGTCATACCATCATGGATTGTACTTCTATCATATTGCCATGGTCTTCCTAGTAATACACTATAAGAACCTATAATAGTACATCACATAAAACTTCATCATAGTAGTCACTAATGTAAAAGAAAATGAGTTTTTTTTAGCTACCTTATCTTCTCTATTCTTATTGAGCCATTTTAATGAATATGGTTTAGGTTGATAAGTAGTCACTAACCTGAAGCATAAACATTCTAAGATTTTGAAGATCGACTTATAAATCACGATAGAAGGAAGAAAGAATCAAATTTTAAAATAATTATTTACCCTATAATATATATATATATTATTGGAAATCTTGTTAAATCAGGAGTCTAACGCATCTTTGTGATCTCAAACATGAATTTTCTACACAAATTTATGATCGTTTACCATATGTATGTCAAGCTAAATTTTTGCAAGCAAATAGATAAAGTATTGTAGTTATTGTTATGGATGCCATTATCTTTTCATATTTATTAGTTAAGTTATTGTTTACTTATTTGATAATTATGTCAAGATATTACTTGGTTAATTTATTTCCTTAATCATTAAGAAACTAGACAGGGTTTACCTTTTATCTTATGATGTATTTTATCTTTTTAAGATTTTGTTAGAATTTTAATTTATATTATCATAGAATTAAATGGGTTACTATTCATATAAATAGTGATTTCATTAATAGTTTTTATCTTATTTAGATTTAGTTTATCTTATTATTGCAGCAGTTACTCGAGGAGATGGATATTATCCTATAAATATCCCATGCAAACTTATTACTTGTGTAGATAGTTGAATTGAGTTTTCTCTCGTTGAAACCCTATATGAATTTCTGTGTTCCTATGTTAACATTATCTATGTGAGTGATAAACTAGATCTCTATCTAATGTGAGTGATAATTTAGAAACCCTCCATACCTTTCTTATATGGGTTTGTATATAGTTATCTAATGAAGTTTACTATGTGTTTCTTCATTAGAGATCCTTTAAGAGCTATTTGTGTGAGGCTTTAAAAGCTAGTTTGAAGAACTACTTTTTGTGATCCTTTATCCATATCCTTAGTTTAGAATTCATCCTTTGCTTATCATAACCTTAGTTGTTTGACCATATTTTCACTTACAACATTAGTAAATGAACCACTATCTAAAATGACCCTAAAACCATTTCACCAATTCTTCACTTAGTTTTGTAATTGTTATCCCTTTGTGTAGGTTGATCATTAGGTTGTATTTGTAATACCCTTTTAAATACAAACCATGGATTATAGTCTTCTTCATACATAGTTAAGTTATAGTTGTTAGAATCAGTTCCTAGGTCATCATTATTATCACATGGTTCCATGTAATTGATTTCATTTAAGTTTAACACTCTTTGATTAAGACACTCTCTTGCATAATGACCATATCCTTTACATTTAACACATTCCTTAGTAGACATATCAACACTTTTAATTTTACCTTTTTCATCTTGGTTAGGAGCAATCCTTTTATCATTAGAAGGATATGCATATGACCTAATTTTAGGTGAAGATACATTGGTATAATATTTGGTTGAATTTGAAGCATTAGATTTAGCATAAGCTTTGATAGACTTAATTTCATTTTCAAACTTCAAATCAAGCTTTATCAAATTATTAAGAGAATCATAGGCAAAAATTTCCACTTTATCTCTAATCAAGTTATTAAGGCTAGTAATTATCTACCACAATTGTATTTATTTTGTATCATGTGTCACATAAAAGCGCCAGTCTTTTAAATTCTTGATTGTATTCCTCTACACTAAGAATTCATTACCTAAGAGTAGTCAATCTAATGTATATACCTTGCTCATACTCTTTTAGGACAAATTTCTTTCTTAAGTATTTTTTTTAATTTTTTTCATGACTTGATTTTAGATTTGTTTTGCCTTTCATTTGTCTCTTAAGATTATCATAGCAAATTCTAGTAAACTTTGAAAACTTAAGAGTAGAAATCTTACAATTACATTCATCATTGTATTTCTTAAATTCAAATAATGCCTCAATCTCAAGCAACCATTCAAAGAATAACTCAACATCTAATTCGCCATAAAAATCAAAGAGAACAAGTTTCATACCTTTTATCTTCATCATGATTATACCTCAACTAGAAGTTTCCTTGATGCCTTTAGTTGTTGTAGGATTCATTTGGACCAAATTCATGTGCATGATCTTCATACTCCATCCTTGGATTGATATGACCACCTTTGGCTTGCACCACGCTCCTCATTATTCCCTCTACATGATCATTGGTTGTTCAATGTTGTTTCTTATGTGTCATAGTGTCTCTTACTAAGTCATTCTTATCTCTCATTGCCGTAATTGGCTTTGAATGCAGGGGAGTTGCTGAAGCTATTGATTAGTAAAGTTCATGCTAGTCAACTGTTGTTGTAAGGTCTCATACACTACCTTCATAGAAATTTCTTCACCCATTGTAGACTCCTTACACAAAATACCACCCATTGATATTGCTTGAGATTTTAGATAAATTCTTAATTAAGGTTTTCAATATTCTTGAAAGAAAAATGAGGAGGAATAAGATATGAAGGTGTTAAGTATACATCTCCATAATTTTAGTGTTGGAAAATCAATTTCTTGTTAGGGAAAGATAGAGGATAGATCAGTGAAAATAGAGGATGACGTCAAATGAAAGTGTTAATTTAAATGGATGAATAAAAATGAATGAAGATGTGATGGAAGAGGAGAAGGGAATTCATGATGCTGGAATTGAATATTCAAGAGAATGAAGGGGCTTGATTATTAGTGAATCTTTAATGTTGACTTTGACGATTCAAAAAATCAGTTAGAGATGTACAAGGGAAGATGCAGATTATCTATCAATGCACAATAAAATAGGGGAGTTACTAAAGAAGATGGGCATGGTATGCACACAGGTACATGTATGGGTACAAACGTTGGTGCATGGTTGTGAATACTTGTGCATATCTTACGCACATGGGTGTGGTTGGAGGGTTTGAGCAAAATGAAAAAGAGAATATCAACATGAATTAGTTGGTAAATTTAATAGAATGAAAAACCAACCTGGCTTTGATACCAAAATCATATGGATCTGATATAGCATTAAATGGTGTAGGATTTAACTGGGTATTTAAGAATAACATAATATTATATTGGTTCGTGCATATATTGGAGAATTTTGGTGTAATTTTGATTTATATGTGTGAAATAAGAAGGGATTTTTTTTACACATACCATATTTCCTTGATGAAGTATTAATGTGTTTTGGGCATCGAATGTAAGAAAAAAAAAACACAAGGGTCCTGTGTTTCCTAAACACTGATCATATTTTTTCTGATTTCTAAAACACGTTGTTTTTCTCCATAGGATTTTTCTTTATAAAAGTAGATATATTGAAATCCTAGCCATTGAGTTTCATGTGCCTCAAATTCTTCTTCTTCTCCATTGAATTCTCCTTTTAAAGAGAATTGTTGATTTTTGTAATTGAGTGATTGATTGTTTTAATCATATTGTAATTACACAAGAGCACAAATAAGATCTCTACTTTTTCCTGAATTGTTATGTTTTGTGTGTGTGTTCTCAATTATGCATAATATTTTTAATCTTGATTTAGTGTGGATCTCACTAAATCCACGCAATTTCTATAATAATTTGGTATCATAGTTGCGTTATTGAAGAGATCTAGTTATCAAGATGGGTACAAGATTTTATATTGACAAGTTTGATCAATTCGTTAATTTTGGATTATGGAAATTAAAGATCAAGGTGATCATAATTCAGAGCAGATTGGAAAAAGCTTCATCCAGATATTCAAAGAAGCTAGGATTGGTGACTGATTAGAGATTTAAAGAAGTAGATCTGAAGGCCCTCTCCACAATAAAA
Source organism: Tamarix chinensis (assembly GCA_030549775.1). Taxonomy (NCBI): domain Eukaryota; kingdom Viridiplantae; phylum Streptophyta; class Magnoliopsida; order Caryophyllales; family Tamaricaceae; genus Tamarix; species Tamarix chinensis. The sequence continues at coordinate 53,278,176 of CM060177.1, read as the reverse complement.
TGATGTTTGTCAAATGAGGTTTTGGAGGAAGTAGAAAAAGAATCAACAGTGGCTACCTTATGGTTAAAGCTGGAGTCATTATATATGACAAAGTTAGTAGCAAATTGGCTACTCTTAAAGAGTCAGCTTCATGACTTGAAACTAGATAAGGGTTAATCTTTAAAAAAGTCACCATGATGAATTTGACTATATTGTTATGGATTTGCATAATATAGATGTTAAATTAGATAATGAAGATTTGACTATTATGTTGTTATGTTCTTTGCTTGCTAGCTTTAAATAATTTTTTGATGTCGTCTTGTATGGGAAGGATGAATTAGTCCTTAAGGATGTGAAATCCTTCATGCTACAATGGGAGTTGATTGATAACTAGTTCACTATCAGTAGTACTTCCAAGGACTCACATAGTGAGGGTTTGGTAGCTAGAGTAAAGCAATAAGAGTGGGGGTTTGGTGATAGGAAGATGTTTAGATCAAAATCAAAGATTTAGAAGAAGCATATGACATGCCATGGTTGTCACATGAAAGGCCACATTAGGAGAGACTATCCCAATAGGAAAGCTACATATATTGCTCATGGTGTATCTGATGAGTGTGATGCTGCTATAGCTGGGGGCGATAATGGTGGTGATATACTAACCACCATAAATGGATATGCTAGGTTTGTTAATTGGTGGATTCTTGATTTTGGGTGATCCTACCATGTATGCCCCAATAAAAGCTAGTTTTAGACATATGAAACTATTTAAGGTGGAGTTGTTGTCTTAGAAAACTATGCTTCTTACATAGTTGCTGTAACACCCCCAAATTTACTACTGAAAAATTTTGTTTAATTTAAAGAGGTTTAGCAGAAGCAAACAGATAAAACTTTAAATTCAGGGGCATTACCGCCACACTTAGTACTAGATCGATTTACTCCTACCGACCCGATACTAAGTGCTAAGGCTAAATAAGAATAACACAAAAAACGAGTCATTAGTAAAGCATAATTTTGAAGGAATCAGAGTGCGAAAATCAAAAGTTACAATCCGATGTACAATTTAAAATACCAAATGTCAGAGGACACAAAATAACGAAATAAAACAAAGCACGATGATACAGAGAAACAAGACGGGGGATGCTCTCCGGCCACGTCACTCTCGGCCCCCAAGCTAGGTCCAGACTCAACTTTCAGCCCCGTAGGCATCAAAGACATCACCCCTACCTGCAAAACTCAGACGGTCTTCTGCTCGTGGGAATGAGCAGCACCCATGAAACGGGTGATCAGTACGCTACGTGTGGAAATGATAGGGTTTGCATGGGGAGGTTAAGGTCCGCATGGGGGCGAACCTTACGTGTGGAAAGTTACTTTGGGACGTGGGGAAGGTAATGGAAGGTCTGTTTGGGAGTCTGGAGGCTCGAGGTGAAAAATAGTACATAGGGTCATATAAGGGTACCTAGGGTTTGGGAAGGAAACCCTAATTTGAGAAGGTGGAAAAAGAAAAAGAAAAATAATAAGAGAATAATCGAGGAGGAGCGGAGTATGAGGGGGAATTGAATCCCTGTCCTATACGCCTAGAGGTTGGGGTTTCCAATGCGGGAAATGTGTTAAGTCTGATAATTACAAAGGATGTTTAGTGGCCTAATATAAGTGCGGAAGATAGCTTGGTAACCTAAACCGAGTAAGGGTATAGCTAAGGCCGAATGTGTGACATGTATCCTACGTGCCTTGGATGTTCTATATAATTTATGTGTCGTGTTTTAAATGCCATTATCTTAACTGTTTCATGTGTGGTGTAGCTTGGAATTGAGACGTGTGCATGTGTCCTCATTAGTATGTGATAGTACGAATATGTCATAAGTTATGATGTGATGTGTTGAGGCCCTTTAGCCATGCATGTCAAAGGTGAAATACCCTCGAATAATACACATTAAGACACTAATCACTTAAAGAGGAATATGTTGAGCCGGACCCAGACCGGTCCATCGGCTATAATAGTGGCAGGGTATTTTACCCTCGCGACCGTTCCACCGGTAATAATAGTGGCAGGGCATGTGCCTCGTGACCGTTCCACTAGCTATAATAGTGGGGAATTTCGTGCTCAACAAATCAAATGTAAAAGTGATAAGACATGGGAAAAATACTAATATTTACAGTGGAACACCTTGTGAGTCAGGGCCAGACCGGTCCACCGGCAAATAATAGTGGCAGGGTATATTACCCTCGTGATCGGTCCACCGGCTATAATAGTGGCAGGGCATAGCCCTCGTGACCGTTCCACAGGCTATAATAGTGGGGTTCCCGCACTCACATGGATTGATAAAGACTATGATGTGAATCGATTATAATTATCAGAGATATAATGAGAAAGTTATCTGATTCGTGACCAGTATTGTTCATCTGTGTTATTGTTTATTATTTACGAGCTATGTCTGCTATGTCATGTATCTCTGTATATGTGGGCCTTAGTGCGTCTGTTACCCTACTCAGTACGTAGCCTACTGATCACTCGTTTCATGGGTGCTGCTCATCCCCCGTCTTGTTTCTCTGTATCATCGTGCTTTGTTTTATTTTGTTATTTTGTGTCCTCTGACATTTGGTATTTTAAATTGTACATCGGATTGTAACTTTTGACTTTCGCACTCTGATTCCTTCGAAATTATGCTTTACTAATGACTCATTTTTGGTGTTATTCTTATTTAGCCTTAGCACTTAGTATCGGGTCGGTAGGAGTAAATCGATCTGGTACTAAGTGTGGCGATAATGCCCCCGAATTTACAGTTTTATCTGTTTGCTTCTGCTAAACCTCTTTAAATTAAAAAAAATCAGTAGTAAATTTGGGGGTGTTATAGTTGCTATGATTGGGATTGTGAGGGTGAGGATGCAAGATGGTGTGGTTGGGACACTGTCTAGTTTTTATCATATTCCTAATATGACCAAGAGCTTGATTTCACTGTGTTTCTTACACAACAAAGGTTATAGATGTGTCACTAAGAATGGCACATTAAAGGTTGCTAAAGGGGTTGTGGTGGTAATTGTTAGCAAGCGGATCGAGACATTATATGAGCTTGTTAGAAAAACTATTGAGGATACATTTGCATCAACATTAAGTGTGTGTGACTTTGATATTGCTAGACATGATTTAACTCAATTAAGACATGGTAGTGTCATTGGCACGACTCAAGGATCCTTGTGCTATGACCCGATTACATCTAGATTTATTATCTTTTATGAGTTTGAATTCCTTCTTAATAAGAACGTGGAGCAAGAGAGTCTACTATGTGCTTTAGACAAAGTAGAGGAATCTCAGTACCAAGAGCTTGATTATACCTTGTGGTATCCTACCAGTGTTTCTAAGGAGATGTGGTCTCTTTGGCAAACTCAGGCATTGGTATGTGATGTTTCACTGGTTTTTCTTTTTTTTGTTTGTTTATTTTTTGCTTATCACATCAAAAGAAATGTCTAAGGAGAACAAGCTAAAGACTTTGGCTGTGCCCAAATCCAGGCCGGTTGCATTAGCCTACTTAGTCATTGGATCATACTCTACAGGTGTGAGATGCTTGATATACGATGTGATTAGTACCAGCTGCTGTATTACTCATATGGTGAGCATGTGTGTGATGAGTCTCTTGAAGATACCTTGTTTAGGTGTAGTGTAGGTTTTGAGGTACTTGATGGGTATAGTATCGGCTAGTATGGAGTATATGTTGTTTACTATTTTATCAATAGATTACTCTGATTTTGGTTGTGGACCTAATGATTGATGTTTCTAGTGTTCAACCTTAGTGGTTCTAAGGCTGTGTGTTTGGCTATGATAGAGATTTTTTAGGAAGCCTTATGTCTTGGTGGCAAAGTTGTGTGAAAGAAAGTTGGTTCTTTAGATAATCCAGCTGGTAAGCTAATGAAGCTACTAATTATGGGTAAGTTCAATTTTTTTTCTCGGATATAATTGGTGTTCATAGGTCATAAGGTCCTTTATTGGGCCATGGTTTTTTGTAGAGGTCTTTGCATTTCATGATCACAAATACTACATCAAGGTGGAGAATTATGGGATTTGATTGTGTATTTAAGCACAGCATAACATTTTGTTGGTTTGTGCATGTGTTGGAGAAGTTTATTGTAATTTGGATTTATGTGTGGGAAACATGCAGGGTGTTGTTTTACAAGTATCATGTTTCCTTGATGAAGTCATTATGTGTTTTGGGCAAAATTCGAATGTAAGGAAATAAATACGGAGGTCCCGTGTTTTCTAAACACGGACCGTGTTTTTGCTGATTTCCTAAATATGTTGTTTTGCTTTGTAGGATTTTTTTAATATAAAAGGAGATATGTTGAAACCCTAGCCATCAAGTTTTTGTGCGCCCTAAATTCTTCTTCTTCTACATTTAATTCTACTTTCAAAGAGAATTATTAATTTTTGTAATTGAGTAATTGATTATTTTAATCATATTATAATTATACAAGAGCAAAAATAAGATCTACCTTCAATGCATTGCTCTATCATATCTGGATTAATAGGAATTTGGTTGTTTTCCAGATGCTACAAAGAAATCCGAAGACCATTATTAGACAACTTATTGCTGAGATTTTTGTTTGCTTTGGCGACACTCGAATGTACATATAAAAAATTATCTAGAGAGACTTGATAGATAGATAGTATAGTTTGATAAGGGGAATGCCCCTGTGAGGTTGTATATTTTTTGAAAATCTGTATTTCATTTCTCTTTTTGGTAATAAAATTTTTAATTACCAAAAAAAAAAAGATCTACACTTTTTCCTAAATTGCTCTATTTTTTATGTGGGTTCTCAGTTTTGCATAATCTTATTAATCTCAATTTGGTGTGGACCTTGCTAAATTCACATAGTTTATACAACAAATGGGTTCACTGGGTTAAAGTAGTTTTATTGGTTCAGTGTAAAACATAGGGGTAGGATGTATGAATCTTCAACAATGGTTGGAGGTTAATGGTTGTAATTGATTTAGGGTTAGAACTAACAAAGGGACGTATTGAATATTCAACTAAGATTCTTAATACTTCAAAAATGGAGGGTAATGTTTTAAATTTTCTCCAAGGCACATTAAAAGAATGCTTAATGGGAGTAATAATTCCTATAAATAACTATTCTATCTCACAAATAGAGACAACCACAAGATTTATTTGTATTAGATTCAAAATTTTCAGAAAAGTGTTATAATGGGTCGAAAAAGGATTAATATACGTAGGAAAATCTTGTTACAACTAACTTTAACTAATTACCAACTAATTGATCCATTCCCATATAAGTTTAAAACTCACTTTTGATCATCATGTAACAAATATGAACATTGCATGATATTAGTTATCTACCTAATACTAATTACTTACAACAATTCATAACTAACCTATATATTACATGCATTGAACTAGATTAATTACAAGGCAATTTTATCTAATATTATACATGGACTGATTGAACAAGATCTTTAATTTACATAAAAAATTATAGCTAGGTCTCTTCACTTGAACTTGTCTTCCATGCATAATAACTTCTCTTATCTTGTAATAACTTGTAACCCATAATATCCTACTTAAGCTAATGTCTTAAGATACCTTAATCTTCTCCTTGAAAATATGATGCGTACCTGTAAGAATGACTCAAAGTGAACTCATTACTTTAAGGTAGAATTATTACTAAAAATTTCTAAGATGATCTATTCCATTATGAGAAATGCTAATTCCTCAAGAGGATCATGACATACTCCTAAATCAATTAGTCATTGATTTATTTCCCCATAGTAAAAAGTAAAACATGATCACTAAAATTTATCGTCCTATGTCTATTTTTACTTATAATACAATATCATATTATATAAAGTATTTGCCATAAATGTTCCTCCCATGGTCATTTTTGTAGCCTATGCCAGCTTTTGTTGTAGTGTGTTAACGTAGTGCCATCAAAGCATCAAATTTTTCTACATTCTCCATACACTTGTTGTATGATATTAATTAGGGTTCTTTGACACCAAATGATCCTTCCTCTTCACTTCATGATTTTATTCTCAAAATTGGAGGATTCTTGGTTGAATATTGATAGAATCTTGATGAGTTATTGGCAGATTTTAGGAAGAATTAAGTGAATTTGAATGACAAACTTCAGCTTGAGGAATGCACTTATTTGGAATGCTTTATGGTGGATATAACTAGGATTTGAGACCACTTTGATGCATAGAAGAAACATACAAAAGTAGATATAGCAGGAATAAGCCCAAAGAAAATCAAATCAAACAATGGGAAAACCCTTTTTTGAAATTGCAAAGTAGGGTTAGAGTTTTGAAGGTTTATGTTTATTTTTTATATGAGGCTTAAGGAAATCATTTGGGGTTTAATTACGGTATTAATTATGATATTAGGTATGGTATTAGTGATTTAAAATGTGATTAATTTAGGTGATAAAAGGCGTTGCAAATATATAGGATTAGGGTTAGGATTTCAATGGTAGAAGATGAATAAATATTATTAATTTATATGATTTGTAGTGGATGGTTTAGGATGAACGTAAATATGATTATTAATATCATTATTGTTGATGGGTTTAAAGGATATAAGTATTTACTAGCTCACAAAGGAAAAACATAGTGGGTTTCTAAATTTATCACTTACACATAAAAGTAGAGAACAACTCACACTGGGTTCATTAAATATTCAACTTCTGAAACCAATGTTTTTACATTAAATTTAAATACCATAATTCAAATGAATTTTCCACACATAATATAATTAAATACTAAAATAAAAAAAACATGTAAAATGTAGCGTCCCCATTTTTCACTACTAAATTTTTTTATTTTGAAAACCTTGTGGAAGAAAAAAAAAACTACTAAATACTTAGAAAAATGGGGTATTACTGCCACACCTAACATAAGATAGGCATCAACTACCTATCCCATGTTAGAAACAAGGAGTAATACCCCACATTTTTGTATGATGGGTGAATGAGAATTATGCTAACTTTTGGGCCTTTGATTTTGATTTAATGTTATGATTTGGTTTGGGATAAAGTTTGATTTAACATCATGTTGAAAAATGAAGTTTATTGAGTTTTGTAGATAAACCCATCGATTGGTTTCATGAACAAATTGACTAGTTTATCAATTTAGCCAATTTGGGTTCCTTCACTAAATCAATTGATTGGTTGTACAAAATCAATCAACTAGTGGTTGAACAGTCAACTAGCAGACCTAAACCCATCAACTAGTTTGTCGAGCTGGTTACATTTTTTAGCTTGATTTTTCTGAAAAATCCCTTACTCTAAAATAGAACCTTACCAACCCATACAAGATTGTACCTAAGAGATTCTTTACTATTTTTGTGATGCATTTTACTTGAAATATTTCCTCAATTTTATCTAGAGATTGATTGGGGCAATTGAGTGGAAGACATGACCTCTATATTATCTTCTTTCTCCTCTCTCCTCTACACGAATCTTAGATTGAATGCTTCAATCTTAAGAAAGCTAATGAGTAGTTGGAAAATTCTTTCCATGCTGAATTTCTATTACTCCATTCATGAATACTAATTTTGGTCTAATTGACCTAAATTATCTAGAGAGATCATTTGAGCTTAAAAGAAGAGGTCATCAAATCCTAGATAAAATTCATCTGTTATGATTGAATTCAAACATTCAATGGTAGGGTTTTGAGTTGATTTATGAACCTTTAGTAATTTCCTTTGATTTGTTGGCTATAAATATACCCAATCATCCTTGTTATGCACCTTTTTTAGCCACTAAATTTTTCTAGGTCTTGTGTTCCCTCTCTTCTTCTTATACTTCGAGCATTACCAACCAATCCTTTTAAACTCTTCAGATCCTATATCTATATCTCTCTTGTTTTGATTTTTAAAGATAGATTGTAGGAAAAGGTTGAGTATTTTAGTTTAGCTCTTTCCCTATTTTTTTGCCTCAAGTTGGTTTTTAAAGTTGAGACTTCCATAGTTGGAATTTTCTATTTTAAGAGGATTTCACCTGCATCAAGTAAGTAATTCTTGCTTCTAAAATGTTCAGTGAGGATTCCTGTATGCTAGATGTTAACTTTAGTTAATTTTTGTATGTTGGCATGAAAGAATGCAGTTGTATATATGATTTGGATGATTAAATGACCTGATTTTAGTAAACAACATGAAAATGGATAAAAATATGCTATGATGATTCCATGTTGAAAAATGCATGATAAGTTAGTTGGAAATAAGTTAGATTATGTTGATACATGTTTTAATGTTGTCAAGAATGATATATATAAAAGAATCTACATGAAAGTTATGATTTGTTGTTGTGTTAGGGGAAACAAATCCACTGGTTAGCTCAAACCGATTGATTGGTTCCTTAACAGTCGACTGGTTAACCCAACAAATCAATTGGTAAGCCTGCAAAGACCTTGGTCTTGCTCTCTTTTTAACCCCATTGAGACATTTGGTAAAACCAATCCACTAATCTATGAACAGTCGACTGGTTTACCTAAACCAATTGACTTGTTTAGGAAATGCATGGTCTGGTTGAGTCAAACTGATCAACTGGTCGACTCAAATTAATTGACTAGTCGGTGCAACTGTCGACTAATTGGGCCAGACCAATCTATTGGTTTGCATAAATTTTTTCTTTTCAGTTCTTTTATGCTTTAAGATTATGTTTGGGAATATACCATAATTATTAATTTGATAAAATATAGATTTTATCGTGGACTATTAGCCTAATTAAAAGATTAAAAGGGATTATAATTTATGGTATACATTATGAGTAATGTAAAGGCTATTTGAATATTTCACCTATGATAAGTGAGGCTATTGAGAAAAGAGTAATAAAACTCATTGTGGACTAGAATTAAATATAATGGTCATTACGAATAATGTTAGCCAAATATAAATAGAAAACCCACATGGTTGGAAAAATGGAAAGAAAAGGATTAATATGGACCAACATGGGAATTTGACTTGTTTACTTTGCACAGGCCTTGTACAATTACCCATCTTTATGAATAAAATACTAATCATTTAAAGAAAAAGAAAGTTGAGTTGAGCATGGTCTAGATTGCCCGATCCTCGATGAGGTACAGGGAGTTAGTTTTCCTTTTGGCATTTTTAGTGCCTTTGGACAGAATCCTAAGAAGTCCCAATGCCTTAACTACACTAGAATCTGATGATGTACTAGGGGGGTATTGATACTAAAGGGTCTGGTTACCTAGGTGGTTTGGCTTTAGCCTAGACTTATGTCTATATTGGTTGACTTCAGCCTAGATTTTTGTCCATTTTAGTGATTAGTTTCGACTTGGACTTTGTGTCTCGTATTGGATAGGTTTCTATGGTATGTGAGACCATGTGTAAAACCCTAATTTTTTCTACTAAAAAATTTCATTTTACAGCAGACGCATATACGAGTTTGGAGGCTAACTCCGGATTACAATAAAAAAATAAAAACTAAGGGATACTATGGATCAAAAAGTCCAAAAAGATATCTCGGTAAATACATCAAATAGATAACATGACTCTACACCCATAACCTTGATACCAAGTCACTCCTCCATATATAACTCATCAAAAGCTACAAACTCATTAAATGGGTTAGCTTCGACCTACACAAATACATTGGGTCATTTACTTGTGGGAATGATTAGCACCTATGAAATGGATAATTACTACACTTTGTACTAAGTAAGGTTACAATATAGTCGAAGTAGAATTACATATAATATATGAATTCACATCAAAGAATCAACGTACATAAGATAATATAAAATAGTGTTAGGTAAGTAATGATTTCAACTCTCTATCTCTCTCTCTCTCTCTCTCTCTCTCTCTCTCTCTGTATATATATATATATATATATATATAAAGAGAGAGAGAGAGAGAGATTCCAATCTTTTATTTACGTTGAGTTTAGGGACCACACTATTCTTAAATAGGTGGAATGGTTTGAAACACCTATATGGGATAGAGCACCAAAGCTACTATTATTATTCAGTAGAATGGACTCAACATCTCTCAGAGTAAAATTCTCATGAAAAGCTACTTTTAAAATGGTAGAATGGTCTGAAGCACTTCTTAGTAATAAGACTCCTAAGCCACTATTATTTATCCAATTGAATGAACTCAACACTTCGGTCCTGACTCACGTAGTCTTTGACTTTAAATGATTAGTATATTTTCCATTAATACTTTATCTCTTAATTATATATTTATCCACATTCAGTATAAGGCCACACTACTCTTCACCTACTGGAACAAACTGATTCACCAATCAGGAACAAGACACCTGAGCCACTATTATTATTTGATGGAACATACCCATATAAACACCTCGACCTGACTAGCGTAATATTTCACTTTAAATGATTAATATCTTATTAAAGTTGATTGTGTATTCAAGATTACCATGTGAGGCATATATACGTATACAAGACATAAATTTAAAAACATAATTAAGACCACATAATTATCCCCAAATGACCATAATACCCTTAGGTAATTAAAAATGCTCATAGTCTCCCAAGGCTTTAGAAATATCAATACCAATACATATAATTCTCCAATATCCATGCGAAACATAAATCCTTAATTATTTACATCAATACCATATCCAATGTTATAATAAAAGCATAATTTCAAGGCCTCATTTCTCAATATATAATATCATAATATAACATTAATCATATCACATGTCCAATAAAAGCACATACAAATACACATACACATAAAGTCCTAACTACGGCATGTATCCTTACCAACAAAGACACCAGGCTCTATGTATGTAATCCTATACCTCCTCCTCCAAGATCATTGGAAAAGCCTACAAAAAATAAGATAATACATGATTAGGATCAAATATTTTAACTGAGGGAGAAGTTAAGGTAAAGAAGGGTAAACATTGAAATAATTGGAGTCAAAGGGAAGCTTGAGTTATATGGAAGTGTAGTGGAATGTATGGTGGTGCTATGGTGAAATTTTAGTGGTGTTTGGATAAGGTTTGGGAGTGAAAAAGAGAGTACATGGCCAAAATAGGGAGGATGCATGGGCATGCAACACACGATGCACACCGAGGCCATGAGCTGGGATCCTGCACGGGTAAGTTGTGCAAAGAGGCACAACCATACTAGAGCAACAAATTTCTCAAAAATAACTAACAAATGAACATATGCATGTGAAGGCTGTGCCCAAGCCATGTGGTTTGCATGGTGTGCAATAAGGAAAAGTTAGAAGTGCACTGTTGTGCATGTGTCTCAAAAAGAGACAATGGACAAAAGGAAAGAAGAGGGGAAAAGGTGGAGGTCGACGACGACACCCGACGACGATGAGGATGAGTGATGGGGTGGCCTTAATGGTTAGTCCACTAGGCTTTGGGTAGTGCTTGGTGGCTATGGTGGTGCACAATGGTGATGGGGTGGTTCAAGAAAATGAGGCAACAAATGAGGTAGAAAGAGAGTGATGGAGAAGAGTGTGTGTGTGTGTGTGTGTGTGCATGGAGGCATACAAAAGGTTGTGCAAGGGTGATGGTGTAGAAGTGTGAGGAATGGAAATGGAAGGAGGGAGTGGAGCAAAATTTAATAGGGAGGATGGTTAAGAGTGATGGTGGAGTGTTGGGTGAAAAATGGCAAGGGCGTGCAGTCTAGGGTGATGGTTATAAGGGACAGTGATGGTTGTGTGTGTGTTACGTGAAAATGAAACGGTAGGGGATATGTAGTAAAGGGGGTAGCATCAGCATGAGATGGTAATGATGAGGGTTGTAGATGATGATGATAGGAGTAGAAGGGGGTGAGGGTGATGGTTGTGTGATGCAAATTTGTAAGAAGAGATAATGGTTAAGTATTACGGTATAGGAGGGTGCAAAATAAGGGAACAAGAAAAAAGGAAAATGTTTAAGTTTAGTATTAGATTTATATTTTTGATTAGCTAAAATATGTATGATTAGTGATATAAATTTACCAAAATTTAAGATTAGGTTGTGAAAAATAATTTATCCTGGTCATAAATTTGGATTAGGTTAAGATTTTGGGATTAAAAATTTGGGTAAGGATCAAATAAAAATCTCTCAAGATTAGAATTAGATTAAGGTATTAATAGTATGAGATTAGGTTTAGCAAAATTTTTGGGTATTTCACCATAGGGTGGTGCACAATCTATCACTCGATGATAATAAAAATTGGATAGTAAATATTGGTTGATAATTATGAAAGGTGACCAAGTGAATGGTCAATGATTGGTTAAGGAATATAAGTAATGATATGATTGACCAACATGAATAAAGCTATTTTATGCACTTTACTAATTGTTTATGAAATGGAATATTGATTTAGTGATTGAACTATCTCATACATGGATAAATGAATGGCATACCCTAAAGGAATTGGATAATCATAAATAACCCTAGGGGTAGCTTGGATGTTCTTTGCTATTACTTATGTAAGTGTTGAGGTGAAAAAGTGGTGAATCTAAGCATGATGTATTCTACTATGTTGGAATTATATATGATGTCATGTCTTATGCACACATACCTTAATATATAGTCTTTTCATGATGCATGTTGTAATCTATCTTCTTGTATGGTAAGTTAGCATAATTGTGTACATTGAGGGAGAAACTTAGCTTACTCAGTACGTAGTATACTGATGTGCCCGATTTCTTTGTCACTTGCCCATTCCCACTAGTAGAGGACCATGTGTAGGTCTTTGGGGATGAGTAGTAAAAAGGTCTACCTCAATTGGGTCGGGGCTTATGAGCAAGGACATCTGAAAGGTGTTGGTGGGGTCTGTGGTAAACCATGGTTGTAATTCGAGTATCATGCCCTAAGTTATTTTTTTTAGCCTCGTACTTTATTTTGCATGTATTTTGTAATGGTTTGATCAAAATCCGTTAGGGTCCTCCACTATAAACACTCTTTGAAGTTGTTTAATTAAATTGTTATTTTGTGCACTCTATAGTTTTAAATGTTTGATTGGTTTAGCTTTATATATGATATGGGGTAGGTAACGGCCGTCTATCCTGTGTCAGGTACTGTAACACCCCCAAATTCACTACTGAATTTTTTTCTTTTATTTTATTTAAAAGATTAGCGAAAGTGAAATAACAAGACTTGTGAATTCTGGGAATATTACCGCCACACTTAGTACCAGACCGGTTCACTCATACTGTTCTAGTACCAAGTGCTAAGGCTAGAAAATAAAATACCAATTACTAGAAATTCAAACTATATTAAAAATCAGAGTAGCACAATATACCATTTACAAGAATAAAATCGACAAATGGCAGTTACAAGATCAAATAATACATTCAAATCAGGGAGTAAGAGAGAAAGAGGGAAACCCTAAAAGCCTGGATAATTTCCTTATGCTCTTTCCCATTTCCTAGTTGAATAACACCTGAGAAGGACCTACAAGGGACACTGCCCATTGAATAGGCAGGGGCCCCATAAATGGAACCCTTCAGTACAATGGTACTGAGTAACCCTTTAAAACACACTTAAAAGTAGGTCCGCAATGCAACACATGAAACAAAGCTATATACATATATGATAAGAAATGCATACACCACAATCACATCCTTAACAAGTCCATCAAACATTAATAATTCAAAATGTACAATCAACACTTCTAGGCCTTAAGCCACTAGTCCATCATTATTCAATCATCTCAGACTAAATATATATCCATGTGAGTGCGGGAACCCCACTATTATAGTCGGTAGACCGGAATACATACAGGGAGAGCGCTCCTAACCACTATTATTGTTGGTGGATCGGTCTTCAAGGAAGAACGCTCCTTGCCACTATTATTCGCCGGTGGACTAGTCTGGCCTTGACTTCACATGGTTTTCCACTATAAGTGATTAGTATTTTTTTCATAATTTATTCAAATCCATGATTAGTTTTATTGAGATTGAGACCCCCACTATTATAGTCGGTGGATCGGAATACATATATACATCATCTAGGGCAACATGCTCCTGGGCCACTATTATAACCGGTGGACCGTTACTTAATATCATAATTCAACTGGACCCAACTCATTAATGTTTCACTTTTATGATTAGTGTTTTCCCTTTTTTAATCAGCACAACAATTCCATTTATTTGCCTCGGATGGGAGATCAAGATCCCGGGACACAAAGGTACACTGGTCATATTGGTGCATACAAGCTACTCAGTACCCTTCAACCATCAACCCAGGGACGTAAAGGTACCCTGGTCGTACTGGTGCATAAAGCTACTCAGTACCCTTCAACCATCAACCCAGGGACGTAAAGGTACCCTGGTCGTACTGGTGCATAAAGCTACTCAGTACCTTACCTACAAGGACACCTAATCCATAAGTATGCATACCCCCTAAATAGGTCTGTAGAGCTAGATAGAGTAAGATATAGGGCATGGCTGGGGTACAAAGGTACACCAGCAAATACCAGAATAATCATGGGCTAAGCCACGTCTTTAGGGTAGCGACCTCTAAAGAGCCACCATTCCTGATCTTGAGGTCTTTCACTATAAGTATTAGTATCTTTATTAAGGTGATCACGTAAAGCACAACAATCAAATATTTATTCACTTTCAATTATTTGATATCAGTAGGTATTTCTTATTCAAATAGTTATCCAGGATGACATAGAGGAACCATTAAGGCCGTCATAACCTCATCTAATTCTAACTTAGGATTCGTCCTCGTAATACTCACTAAATACCATTATCTTACTATTCAATGTTACTTGAGTCTTATCACGAAACTCTGTTATCCCATCAACATATTAGATACGAATTACTGATTTACCCCTTACTTATATAATTATTAAGTTATCCTTCCTTACTTGCCAATTTACCATGTTACCCTCTTGTTGCATAATTACCAAATTACCCCTTGCTTGGTTAGGCTTATTAAGTTATCTTCCATACTTATTAGGTCACCAATCACCCTTCATAGTCGTTACGCTTATCATATTTCCATTTGGTTGGTTATATTACCCATTTGCCCTTCTCCTTTTTATAATTACTAAATTGCCCTCTTGTTGGTCAAATTATTCTGCTCCATTGTCATAATCACCAAAATGCCCTTCTCCATTATCATAATTATCAAATTACCCTTTAGTTGGTTAAATTACCAAATTGCCCTTCTTCATTATCATAATTACCAAATTACCCTTCTCCATTATTATAATTACCAAACTACCCTTTAGTCGGTTAAATTACCAAATTGTCATAATTACCAAACTACCCTTCTCCATTATTATATTTACCAATTTACCCTTTAGTTGGTTAAATTACCAAATTACCGTTCTCCATTATCATAATTACTAAAATGCCCTTCTCCATTATCACAATTATCAAATTATCCTTTAGTTGGTTAATTTACTAAATTACCCTTCTCCATTATTATAATTACCAAATAACCCTTCTCTGTTATTATAATTACCAAACAACCCTTTAGTCGGTTAAATTACCAAATTACCCTTCTCCATTATCATATTTACCAAAATACCCTTCTCCATTATTATATTCACCAATTTACCCTTTAGTTGGTTAAATTACCAAATTATCGTTCTCCATTATTATAATTACTAAATTACCCTTCTCCATTATTATAATTATCCAATTACCCTTCTCCATTATCATATTTGCCAAATTACCCTTCTCTATCATTATAATTACCAAATTACCCTTCTCTATTATCATAATTACCAAATTATCTTTTAATTGGTTAAATTACCAAAATGCCTTTCTCCATTTTCATAATTACCAAATTACCCTTCTCTTTTATTAAATTATCATTTTACATTCTTTTACACCGAATTACCATTTTACCCTTATCTTTTATTAAATTATCTTTTTACCCTTCTCTTTTATTAAATTATCATTTTACCCTTCCTTTACACCAAATTACCATTTTATCCTTCTCTTTTATTAAATTATCATTTTACCCTTCTCCCTTATCATAATTACCATTTTACCCTTTTCAATTATTATGATTACCATTTTACCCTTCTCCATTATTATAATTACCACTTTACCCTTTTATTTACAAAATTACCTTTTTGCCCTTTACTTCCAAAATTACCATAATACCCTTAACTTCCAAAATTACTATAATACCCTTTTACTTATGAAATTACCATTTTACCCTTTTCATCTGAAATTACCATTTTACCCTTTACTTCCGAAATTACCATTTTACCCCTTGCTTACAAAGTACTATTTTGCCCTTCTCTTTCAAATTTACCATAATACCCTTCTATTTAAAAAATTACCATTTTACCCTTTTATTACACCACTTTTATTAAGTTATCATCGCCACATGAATATAAGTATCACCACTCCATTCTCATCATCCAACTCCATAAACTATTATATTTTAATATAATACTCATTAGCACCCACACATAACAAGACACATTCTTGCACATGACATATTACTAAAATGCCCCTAGGGCTTATAATAATATTTTTCAAGCATTAATGATCACAATAACATAATACAACATGTATAGGTACTCAACCTTTTCATTAATAACCAAACTCTTTCCATAAGCAATATTTCCACACATAGCATATAACCTAAATGAAGGTTATGAGGGGGAAAATGTGGAACTCACGCTGCTGCCACATGCAGGTTATGAGGGGGAAAATGTGTCGAAGGTAGGGAGGTAGAAGGGAGGAGGTGATGGTTCAGGTTGGGGTCTTGGGGGCCAGGTGGAGGGCAAGGGGAGGAGAGTTAGGGTAAGGGAAGGTTGCAGGGTTGAAGAGGGGGAGTAGGTGGTGGTTAGGGATGGGCTGTGGGTAGCTAAGGGTGGCGGTTGCGGCGAGTCTGTGAAGTGCGCTACAGGATTGGATGGGGCTGAGAAGGAAGGAAAAGAGAGGAGGAAAATGAAGCAGTGAGGGGGCTTTTTTCAGAAAAAGGAGGTGTGGGGTGGTAGAGGAGGTTGTAGGGAGTGGCTTGGTGGTTTGGGTGGCGGTAGAGGCGGCGGGACGGCAGCAGGCGAAGGGGTTGTAGGGAGGTTGCCGATAAGGGAGGAAAAGGAGGGAAAAAGAAGAGGGGAAAAAAGGGACTGCAGGGGCTCAAGGGGGTATTGTGGTGGTGTAGGGCGGTAGTAAAAGGTGGCAGGAGGCACTACAGGTGGCTGGTGTGGCATAGGAAGCAGCAGAGGGGCGGTGGTGCATAAAACAGGGATGTTAATGGAAGGAGAAGAAAATGGAGAGAATGAATTGGGGGAAGGATGGGGCTAAAAAAAATGAGGCAGGAAAGGGCTGGTGAGGAGGAGAAAAAGGAGAGGAAGGAGAGGGAAGCTGATAGCTAATCTGTGGTAGCATTTAGGGTGGCAGGGAGGTGGTAGGATGGTAGGGAGAGGGAAGGGAAGAAGGGGAAAGGGAGGCCATGCGTGATGAGGAGTGCATAGCTGGTTGGGTCCAAAATGGTGAAAAAAGGAAGGGGGAGAGAGAAAGAGAGAGAGAGAGAGAGAGAAAGAGAGGGAGGGTTGCAGTGGTGGGAGAGAGAGGCAGTAGGGCAGTGGTTGGCATGCCCGAGGTGGCAGGCATGGAAAACAGTGACTGGTCGAGCGTTGGTTGGCGAGATCAACGAAGAAGAAAGAAAGAAGGGGGTACAGCAGGCCGAGCGTATAGGGAGAAAAAAAGAGTTGGGCCTGCCGGGTCCAGGGGAAGAAAGGAAAGAAAGAAAATAGGGGGAGATGGGATGGGTTGTTGCACCGAGGAAGAGGAGAGGAAAGGAAAGAAGGGAGCGGCCCCAATGGGAGAAGGAGAGGAGGGAAGGGAGTGGGCTGAAGGCCCAAGCGCACGGGGGGAGGGGCTGGCCTAGCAGCTTAAAGAAAGGGAAAATGAATAAGAAAGAAAGAAAGGAGGAAAAAGGAGAAAAAGGAGAAGAAAAGAAAAAGGGAAAAAGAAAAGGAAAAATAGTGGGAAAATAGATAAAATAATTTATGGAAAAATAGGATGTAATATTTTGGGAAATAATTTATTTCATAATTTAATTTAATATATTGGTTTAAAAAGGATAATTTTAGTAAAATATTAATTTGGATAATTATTTAAATAAGAAGAGTATGGTAAAATAACAAAATATTTATTTTTAATTAATTAAATGTTCCTATCCAAATTTATATACTTCAAAAAGTCATAAAATAATTAAATTAAATAATTTTAAAAGCTAAATTCATCCCAAATAAAAAGCTATTTATTAAATTATATGTTTTTAAAGTTTTGGGGGATTATAGGTATGATGGTAATACCCCATTTTTCCTATGTGTTTATTGCTTCCAAAATTGTTTTAATGAAATTTTATGGTAGTAAAAATGGGGGTGTTACATAAGACTAAGAATAAAACCAAACAAAATCAAAATAGATTGCATCAAAAACACATTATATAAATATTAAAGGAAATTTTTTCAAGTATTGGACCTTGAAAGTCTGTGGATATTCAAATATATGAGGGAAAGTTAACCTAGAGTACAAAATTCCAATTATAGAAACAAAAGTAGGGCGTAGACTTTAACTCTGATCCATCAAGGACTATACAAACGTCTCTAGATGTCCACACTCTCATAATGTAATATCCAATCCCAAAATTATTTGAATTATATTTAGAATTATGTTGATATAAAATAAATGATTTTTGGTTTTGGAATGGGCTTGAAATTCTAATAAAAATGTGAATTTTAGGAGTACCATTTGACTGGTTTGCCTGCAATTTCAAATCTATTTCTAATTTTGATTCGAATTTCTCTCTAATTACTATGAAGGATTATTAATTGAATTTAATCATCCTAATAAAAAAATTTTAATGTTCTAGTATTATTTTTGTATTAATTGGACCATCATATGATTTTAATTAGCAAAAGTTTCCCAAAAAGCCACTTTTGAAGGAAAGCTTCATTTCTCCTTTTTCCCTCACCTCTCCTTCTCTCTTCTGGAAATTGGGGCAGTGTTTATTGACTTTGTAGACTCTCCCATGACTTGCCAACTCACTTGCATACCCATCTCTAGCTGCACTCAACCCCTCACCACCCCCATCAAGTCATCCTTCAGTTCTCATCTTGCTCACATTCAATCTCACTTGTCTCATCCCTCTTTTCTTTGGGGATATCAACCAGCTCACACCTATACCTCTCATTCTGTAGATATATCTTCATTACACACTTTTGCTCTTGATCTCTCCTCCCTTCTTCTTATGAAAATCTTATTAAGTGTTGAACACCTTCCCATTTTTTCCTCTCTTTTTCCTTCTACTAAGAAAAAACAAAGATCCTCTTTAGTTTTCTCCTTTGAATTATGCAAGCATTGTGTTTCTTTCTCTTCTTCCAATCTTAATTTTAGTTCTCTCTTTCTTTTCTTAATTAAGGAATACTTAAGGTTGGGAAAAGTTGGAGAATTCAGCTTCTCTTTAACACCCTAATTTGAATCTAAAGGTAGTGTTTTGTGTTTCTCTCCTTCCTCTAATTTTCTTGATTTTAATGAATTTTTAGAAGAGGAGTTCTAATTATTTTACTTTTATTCTCTTAGGCATTAGAGTTCTGTTAGATAGGCCATCTAGTAGGAGTTTTGTGCTAGAAGAATTGCTTCAAGATAATGCATTCTTATCTTTAACATAGTTAGGTTTCTATAGTATATTAGTGTTCCATATATTAGTGTTTATGTGAGTATGAACTAATTGTGTTCCATATTATGACCATGTGGTTTAATTCTTCTCAAGTAAGTTGAGATTCCCTAATTTTTAAGCATAAAATGGGTAGTTTAAGCATGCTTTGGTTAAATGTGTATACACCATGTGTCCATATGATTCTATGTGTGAAATATGTATTTTTATGTGTGTTTTGATATAGAAGCATGCTAAGATTAATATGGTAAAGTGTGGTAAATTTTGGTATGTCTTTTGAAGTTTGGGTTATGTTTTATCCAAACCTGTCGATCAGTTCCTCCAACCAGTCGACTAGTTTTGCGAGCAGTCAAATGGTTTAGAGGTTTGGATCGGTTGGTCATAAGAACATTCAATTGGTTTGGTAAACCAATCGACTGGCTTCAATGAATCGTCGATTGGTTGGTCCAACCCATTGACTAATGTCCCTATAGACCAAGATGGTGTGGTCTCTGCTTAGGCCCATTAACCGGTTGGACCAAACCAATCAACTAGTTGTTATGACTAGTCGATCAGTTGGTCAAATCCATCGATCAATTTTTCTACATGCCATAATGGTTTGCCTCTGCTTAGACCCATCGGCCAAATGGACCAAATCAATGGACTAGTTCTCATGAATAGTTGACTAATGCTTTAGTTTTTAATTTAGTCCAAGTCTAGTACAACCAGACCAGTCAACTAGTCTGACGACCGATCGACTAGTTTGGCTAGAAGCTGCTTATTTTGTTATGATTTTTTGTGTTTCTCTTGAGCCTTTTAGGTTGATTATTCCATGTATTTGTAACATTTAGTTATGATTTCAACCAAGATTAACCAAAGTTAATATGAACTAATATGATGGTATTTGAAACTAGGGATGGCAATTTTTCCCACGGGTTCGGGTTCGGGTTTGGGGAGAGAATTCGAGGATCGGGTTAGGGTTTGAGGATTCTTAACGAGAATTTTTCGGGGACAGGTTTGGGGTCCCCATCCCCGAACCTATCCCAAAATTTATATATATATAATATAATTTTTTTATAGAATATAAATTAAAAATATAATATAAAAAAATAGTTTGAGGATCGGGGATGGGAACGGGGATCGGGGATCGGGTCGGGTTTTAAGAACGGGGATTAAATTGGGGATGGAAAATAGATTGGGGATCGGGTCGCGTATGGGGATTTGATCCCCGTGGGGATCGGGTCGGGAATCCCCGATAAAAAAATATCGGGGATCGGGTTAGGTTCGGAGATTATTTTCCTTATCGGGTTCGGGGATGGGGATGGGGTCCCCGTCCCCGACCCGCCCCGTTGTCATCCCTATTTGAAACTTACTTTTGGTTGAGTTTGGTGTTATCCTTAATTACCCAATTGGTATGTGAGTTTGTTGTTATCTCTAAATACCTAATTTTGTAGCTTAATGCCTTCTGATAGTTTGGTGTTATTTATAAACACCCAATTGGTGGCTTTAATTCCTTGAGATATATTTGGTGTTATCACTTGGAAAAACCCTTAAACATGGGATTTAAATTATGTTTGATGTTATCAGTCGGAAACAACCAATTTGGTTATGTGTGGACTTATTATGATTTTTTGATATCATGTACACATAAATTAATGGTTTAAGATTTCATTCGAGCCTTTTTCTTAGGCTCTCAAGGTAGCTACCAGGAGTTAGTAGGTGGGTCACCTTTGTTTTATATCTTTCACTCAGTACATATTTCCTTCTCAACTAGGTTGTGGTCAGTAAGGGTATATGTATATCTTTGATATATAGGATAATATTGTGGCAAGCCGGCATGACATTGATATCTAGTACAGGTGGGTGAGGTATCCCAGTATAAGCCCCCTGGCACTTTATATTATCTATTTCTTAGGCGGGGTGTGCTATCCCAAATTTTTAGCCCTCGTGGCAAAAACATTCAAAGTGTGGTAGGTGAGGTATCATAGTACAAGCTCCCTTAGTGTACTTTGACCACGTGTGGTAGGTGTGGTATCCTGATTTATGTGGTAGGTGCACTTGATTTGTAGTGGGTGTCATATCTTTGAAGAAAACCCTTTTGATGTATCATGACCTTATGTTAGTGGTGGGGTATCCCATTGTGATTATCTTATCCTACCATGACTTTTGTTCATGGTGGAGAACTAGGTGTGGTTGAACAAACTATTGTACTAATCGGAAATTGTATAGTGACTAAAAGAGGAATTCTAATATTGTTTACATTTTATGCATCGTATGTATTACTGTATTTCTATAATTCCATGGCTTCCATGTAAGCATACTATATTGTACTTAATTTGTATCATGATAATATCAACATGCTATTATGTGACTTCAATATTCTGTATGAGCCTTCCATGTTTTAGGCAGTATGTTTTACCAATACTTCATCGTAGTGATACTGCACTTGTGTGGTCACTATGAGGATCCGACTTGGATCTGACTTCTAGTCCGAGGAGAAGAAGACGATTTGAGGGTTACGACTCTTAGTTAGAGTATGTTGAGGGTGATGACATGGATCATTAGTGGGCCATTTCATTGGGTCCGAGGTTTATGATTGTGCTTATGAGTTAGGCTAACCAGTTATTAGTATTTTGTCCACTACATTGGGATATTTTTGTATTTCTGGTTATTTAAACCCTTGGCTTGGATTCTTGTATTTGATTTTGTAAACTATCAAGTTCATTCTATCTATGATATGGCTCTAGTCTTTATTTATTTGTATTATCACATTATTATTATGGCCATGCATTCTTTTGTTCCTTATTCCATTTTATCTTGCATTAGGAATGTGTTAGGTAATGATCACACTTCTCTTATGGTTGATGTGGTGGTAACATTCCCTAATTTTTTTTCAATCACTTCCGCATTGTCTTAAAAACTAAATTTTTGGTCCTAAAATTGGGGGTGTTACACAAAACCCATGTCGAACACAAAGTAGGCCTACTACTGACTATTCATGTAAACTTGCACATGACCATCTACTAATGGGAATGAGTAGGTGATTGAGTAAAAGGAAACATTAGTACACATCATATTAAGCGAGCCAGTTACCTCCTCAGTGGGAGCCTAAAGCACATAGGTTTCATATAATATGGAGATCATACTAACATATTTCATGCCTAATCCATATAAACAAATATAAATGTTTTATCATGGTCATATCATGCACTAAAAACTCATGCCATACATGACTCAGTATGCTTATCAACATCGCATGATATCACAAATGACAATATGTAACATGTCAAGTAGATTTTCTAGCTATTATTAGGGCTTCTATCATCCATGTACATAGTTTCACCATACATCCATTTTTCCAACTTACATAATCCATTAAGTAATTTATTTATACACCATTATCTCTTTAACCATTATTTTCCTCTTTCATTTTATTTTTTCTCTTTAGCCACATTGTTAATCTAAATTCTTATCGAGCGATGGACTATACACCATCCCACGGTATCACGTACGATGGGATCCTAACCAAACCAAAGGATATAAAGTCTAGTCTAAGTCAAGTAACCACAAATGGATATAAGTCCAAGAAAAAGCTAAGTAGCCACTAACAGACATAATTCCAGGCTCAAGCCAAAAACTACATAGGTGACCAAACCCTTTAGTATCGATACTCCTATTACATTATTAGTGTCTAAGAGTAGGTAAAGCACCAAGATCTACTAGGATCCTATCCATTGGTAAAGCTTGAAGGAACCAATAAACGTTAGAAGGAAAACTAACCACTGGTAGCTAATCAAAGATTAGGTAACTTAGACCCATACACAGCTCGATCATCTTTCGCTTTAAGTGTTTAATATGTTATTTTCCAGGTTATGTAGTCACACAAGGCCCTTACAACATGAAATTAAGGAATCTATATATTTCCATCCTAACCATTCTCACTCCCCTAACCATGTGGTAGGAATTCCATTAATGCTTAATCAATATTTAATCAATCCATCAAATTAATCCATCTTAGGTTGATAATCCAGATTACATTACCCTTTAAAATTATAAAATACTTATTTAGGTTTTCCCACTAAAGCCTTCACAAACACCTATTGAGTATGCCAAGGATTATGATCTATTTAATCCATTAGTTAGGTTGTGAATCCATGTCAACATATGTATTTCACACATTAAATAATCATATATCAACATTAGGCATAGTCTCAAAGCATATCCAAGCCAAAAGATCAAAATCACACAATCTGGTCAAACCAATCAATTAGTTTGGCCTCACTAGTGGATCGATTTCACAAACCAGTTAATCTATTTAACCTAACTAGTTAATCGGCTTCACTCAACCAAAGTTAGTTTTGCTTCAAACCGATTGATAGCTTTGGCCAAACCAGTCGATTGTTCTAAGACGAGTCGATCAGTTTTTCCAAATCAATTAATGGGTTTAAGCATAAAGCAATTAAATTCACCACAAACCTATAGGTCAATATATTTGGGTCAACCAGTCAATTGTTCTAAGGATAGTAGATTAATTTAACCTAACCAATCTATCAATTTGCCCACAAATAGAACATAACAAACATTTTTCATGCAAATTATCCTAAAAAATCCTACCACATCCAAACCAAAACATATGATAGCATCATGCCAATACTTTATCAGCTCATAAAATGAAATGTTCTTCATAATTAATCAAATCATCCCTATTTTCCTAAAATCATACCTTTTTCTCAATATTCAAAAATAAATTAACATGCATCAATATAAGACCAAAATCTCAAGCAGACCTACAAATTTAACACTTTAAATAATACACTTTATCACATACTTAATCATGCCACATTTCAGAAGTAAGAATGACTTACTTGATGCAAGATTTTTTTTTTCTACTAATGTGAAAACTCAATTTGTAATATTTTCAACTTCCAAACCTTTAAAACATAATGTTAAAGCTTCAAAAATCAATGAATAATTTCACAAATCAAAATTCAAATTAGAAGGAAATAGGCTTGCCAAATCTAATAGAAAAACCTAGGAAAATTATGTTGAGAGAGACTCAACTTCCTCCTAAATCTAACCTTCCCTTTCTTAAAGATAAACAAGAAGGAGCTAGAGAATGGATTAGGAGAATGGAAAGAAAATGAAATTAAGCTCAAAATGGGGTGGAAAGAACACTGGTGCTAGAGAGGTAGGATATCTCAGAGGCTAACAGAAAAGTGAGTAGAAGGGTTGATTATGGCTATTTATTGCCAACAATCGGTTCAAGAATGAGTGGGATTGTACAACAAATCAAAAACCTAAATTTTTTCCATTTTAAATTAAGAAAAATAGGAGAATTTTGTCAAAGATATGTTGAATTTCCTTCTACAGTTGAAATGGCAGATTTTTGGAGAATTCAGGTCAAATTTATCTAGAGAATATCAAACACAAGAAGGGTAATGGATGATCAGCATAGGAAGGAATCTTCCAACTGAACATAGACAATTTGGGAATTGAAGTAATGATTATAGAGGTGTATAGAGTAGATATGTCAAAGAAGATAAGGTTGAGGTCATCCTCTCCCTCAATTATTCAAATCAAACCTTAGAATCAGTTTGAGGTAGCAACTAGGGCCGAATACATGACAAGAAGTGTAACAACCCAAAATTTATAGTTAAAATTTTTTGTTTGTTAAGGAAAATCATACACTAAAATGGGGGGGTGCTACCACCATTATCAGTATAAGACTGACCCTTAGACAGCCTCATACTCACCACAAGGCTAAAAGATATAAGCAATAATAATAGGAGATGATTAAAAACATAAGCAATTTAACATTAAATACAAAAATCAAAGTGCGCAAAAGCTAAGATTAATACATGAGTGAAATGAAATACAAGATAACTTCCCACTATGAGGGACTAAAACACTAAGAACATACAAAGTTAAATAGTCCGGAGAACATCCTCTCTAGCCCCATTCTCAGAAAATCAAAACATCACTCTACCCTGATGACCTCATCACAGGCATCAAAATCCTTAAGGGCCTCATCACCTACCTGCACAAACTTAGGAGAGTTCGCTGCTCGTAGGAATGAGCAACACCCATGAAAAGGGTGATCAGTACACTACATATTGAGTAAGGTAACCATATAGCTAAGATAGGGTACATCACATAAAATGCAGATAATGTAAGTAGTAGGTTTATTAGATCAATAACCACTATTAGAGTTTAAACCATTAGTACCATCTTTACATATCTCACAAATTATATCCACATCAGTACAAATACCCCACTATTATGGCCAGTGGAACGGGAACAACTACTCTAGGGCAGAACACGCTTAACCACTATTATAGCTAGTGAAACGGTATACATGAACATCTCCAAGGCAAGATGCTTTTAGCCACTATTATAATCGGTGGAACGGTAACATCTTAAGTCTGGTTCCGACCCATGTGCTCATAATTTATCATCATCCAATAGTTTAACTTATCTAGTCTGGAACTCCCACTATTATAGCCGGTGGAACAATAATACTACTCTAGGGAAAACGTGCCTAGCCACTATTATAGCTGGTGGAACAACAATAAACATTGTAAGTCTGGGCTCGGCTTAATGATCTTCCACTTTAAGTGATTAATATTTTAATTATGCCTTATTCAACAAGTAACCCCCATCTAGGCATACACACTCCAATAAGGTCTCTCAACTCATTATCACTCTACCAACTTGGACTCCCTAAAATACCTTGTCCCTTAACCAGGGACTTCTCCATCCTCCGTGACTCCAGGACTCCCATACACCTTCAACCATACTCACAATGAATATAGAACTCCTACATATATGGGTCAAGGCCTACTTCCCCATTTCTTCACATATACTTACGTACCATTGCCTAATAGGGTTTCTCTTTGAAACCTTAATATAACCTATGTGGCCCTAGCCTCTCTTATTCTTACTTAACCCACATTCCCCTTGATTCTAACACCATCACCATACTCAACATGCTCCAAACCTTATAGCCCAACTCCTCAACTCCTACATGTGATAATGATACTCCAGTTGGTCACCCCCGAAACCCTATTATTTCTCTTTTTTCTCCACACCCTCTTCTCCTACACAACTCACCCCTCCATTTAACTTGAATCATACCCTTCATGTGACACACCCCTCATCAACACCAATGCCCAACCAACCTCCTTAACCTTTTCCCACAATAACCCTATCCTTAGGTTTCCCCTAAACCCTAGTTTATATCCCCTTACACCTTTCCATCAACTCACGTACTAAATCCTTTCCAAGTACACCAATCACCCCAACCACACTTTCCTCCCTATGGTCAACCCTCAAACCAGATTTCCCCACGTAAAACTTTTCCCCATGCAAAACTCATACACCTAATGCAAGGCTCATACTCCCCATCCAAGATTTTACCTTAACCCTTCATTTTATTATTTTCTCCTTTTATTTTCTCTACCATGTTCCATAATACACTTAGAGCATTCTCCCCAATTCTCCTCACTCACTCCACCCTCTTTATTTTCTTTAATCCCCCATAACCACTCAAGACCCACCTAAGGCATATAAGCATACAGGTCATAACATCTCAACCATACATAAGAACATGCCATCCATAATAAGTTATGTAACACCCAAAATTCACTATTTAAAAAAAAATGGAATCAAATAAATTAAATTAGAACCTGTGAATTTCGGGAATGTTACCGCCACACTTAGTACCAGACCGTTTCTCTCCTACCATTCCAGTACCAAGTGCTAAGGCTAAAGGAATTATCATCAAACGTAATTTAATACTCAAACCAATAGTTCATAAAAAGAAAAACTAGAAGAGTCATAGCATAGAAATCAGAGTATGCGTAAAAAGTTACATATCTCAAAGTACGAAATCAAAATTCCTCGAAGGGAATAATGTCTACAAACGATAATGTCTAATTTGGGAAAATCTAATACAGAAAAGAAATGACATAAAGAGAGAACCCGACCATGTCACTCCGATCATCGAACCAAGTCCATGATCAACACTTAGCCCCGCTATGAGTCATGAACATCGAAGGCATCAAAATATGCATCACCCACCTGCACAAAGTTAGAAGGGCCTTCTGCTTGTGGGAATGAGTATCACCCATAAAAAGGGTGATTAGTATGCTACGTACTGACCAAGGTAACCGTGCACTAAGGCTAACACAAAGAAGCATATAAAACCAAGCAGAATAATAAAAACAGCATATAGTCTAACATGATAACATAGTAGCATACGATCATTTAGGTAAATATTCAAAGGTCCATTTATAGTCTAGATTAATTACTTAATTAATCTCTTATGGATACTCATTTCACACCATACTCTATCAAATCCATACAAGTATGGAAAATCCACTATTATAGCCGATGGACCAAAAACATACGGAGCATAAAGCTCCTGACCACTATTATTGTCGGTGGACCAGAAACATATAGTGCATAAAGCTCCTGACCACTATTATTGCCGGTGGACCGGAAACATACAGAGCATAAAGCTCCTAACCACTATTATTGCTGGTGGACCGGTCTAGCCCCGACTCTCATAGTGTTTCACTGTAAGTACTTAGTGTCTTTCTCATGTCTTAGCACAATTATGTTCGGTTTGTTGAGCACGGAATCCCCCACTATTATAGCTGGTGGACCGGAAACATACAGGCATAATGTGCCTAACCACTATTATTCGTAGGTGGATCGGTCACACATAGGGTAAAACGCCTTAACCCCTATTATTCACCGGTGGACCAGTATGGGCCCAGCTCAACGATCTTCCACTTTAAATGATTAAATTCTTATAGTGTCTTATTCAGAAGTTTCACCCTATACAAGAATGACTCACTCTCCCCACGCCTATCCTCCAATGGACCCGTTCCATATCATCAGACTCATGCACCTCCCAACTTGCCCCAACATCCTTTCCTCCATATCCTATCTCACATTAGAAATCCAACACTTAAGTATATGGGTCAAGGCCTGCTACCTTACACTTCCAAGTCCACTCAACACCTCACTCTAGGGTTTTATCCCGAAACCCTAATTTAAGCTTATGTGGCCCATCCTACTCCACCTCACACAACCCAAATCATTTTAACACTCCACACATCAGAACCTTTAGATTCAACTCTCATCATTATGCCTTACTCCTCAAGCACACGTATGGTCACAAAACTGTAGGTAACCACACCAAACCCTAACTAGCCACAACAAACCCTAGCTTCCTCGTGTCCACATGTCACCCTTCCATTTCTCGCATTCCACTTATTATTTTTCCATGCCAATCATGCTCATCCTTACTTGATCATTTCCATCATCCTCTTGTACTCCACTCACCCTCATTTATTTCCCCTTTTTTACCACCTGCTCAAGTTAGGGGGTTTTTTCCCAAACCTTACCTTAGTCTCCTATGTACCCTTATACTGTCCCACGTACAAATTTTCACTTAAAGCCTCCAAACATCCAAACAACTCTTCCATTACCTTCCTTACATCCCAAGTCAACTTTTATACGTAAACTTTACTCCCATGCAGATGCAAACCTTCCCATGCAAACCTTTGAACTTTCTCATACAAACCCTAGACTCCCATGCCAACACTAGATTCTTCCATGCAAAATCCTAGATTCTCCCATGTACAATCATATATTCTCCCATATGAAACCCTATATTCTTTCATACAAAACCATAGATTTGGTTCCCCCATACCTAACCTTAGATTAGATTATCCCATTCCTTCATTTTACTTTCACCCTCTATTATTCATCCACTGATTGATCATTAAAATATTTAGTTCAACTCACATCCCTTGGTCAACTTATTTCCCTTTGGTCAACGTACTCCCCTATTTTCCTTTTTCATCCTTTCCACCTCACAAAACCAAATTAAACATCCTCACATGCATGTCTTAAAGGGTCACTACACATTACATCATATTCCACAATATTTCACCACATATACATGTCAATATATACAATAAGGGGGCACATAAGCATACCTTAACTCCAAGCTTCTCCATACATAAAATAGTCAACTAATAGCACATGATACACAACACGACATTATATAAGGCATCAAAGGCATATAATACACATAACACACATAAGGCCTTAGCTATACCCTTACCTAAAACAATACCGGTCTTAGAGCATGCTCCTATACTTCCTTAGGGCTTTGACTGGTCTCACCTATAAGAGTAAAAACTAAAGATTAGGCTCCCTCCTACTAAAAATACCATTAATTCCTTATTTATTCTAAGATTAGGGTTTTGAATAAAATAATAATATAATAGTAGTAACACTAGCTAATTACTAATTTTGCTAAAGGTAAAAGTAATAATAGTTATATTGTAAAAGATGATGATATAAGATTTGAAGATTTTACCCTAATAATAATAATGATACTAATAATAATAATAATAATAATAATAATAATAATAATACTAATAATAATAACAATATGGTTCGAAATAAATGGTGGAATAAGGGCTTTGACCCTTCACCAAAATAATACTATTAACATTAATAATAACAATAGTAGTAGTAGTAGTAGTAGTAATAATAATAATAATAATAATAATAATAATAATAATAATGATGATGATGATGATGATAATAATAAAACAATAATAGTAATTATGAAATGATAATAATAATAATGATAATAACACTAACAATTGTATAAATTGAAAATAAAGTAAAGTAGGGTTTTGAACCTACTTTGAAAATATAATAACACTAATAATAATAATAATAATAATAATAATAATAATAATAATAATAATAATAACACCTACTAATAATAATGATAATGATAATAATAATAATAATAATAGTAATAATAATATTAATAATAATAATATAATTGAACTAAAATAGAACAGGGCTTCGGCCCTCAATAAAAATAATGACATTAGTAGTAGTAGTAGTAATAATAATATATTATAATTAATGGAAAAATAATAAAATTAAATAATTAAAGCTTGTATAAATAGTAAAAAG
This sequence comes from Tamarix chinensis, assembly GCA_030549775.1. Taxonomy (NCBI): domain Eukaryota; kingdom Viridiplantae; phylum Streptophyta; class Magnoliopsida; order Caryophyllales; family Tamaricaceae; genus Tamarix; species Tamarix chinensis. The sequence continues at coordinate 53,247,597 of CM060177.1, read as the reverse complement.
GGGTTTAGAGGGCTTAGGATTCCACCTTGGGCTGGTGGTGATAGGCGACACCAACGGTGGTGCACGGCGGTGGCGGCGGTGGCTAGAAAAAGAGAAGAAAAGAGGAAAAGTTGACTCCTGGGAAAAGGAGAGGAAGAATGAGGGTGGGAGTAGGGGTGTTTATGGTTGCCTAGATGGAGAGGAGTAGAATGAGGGTGGTGGCGCAGCCAAAGGTGGTGGCGCATGGCGGTGGCGGCGGTGGCTAAAAGTGGAGAAAGGAGAGAAAGAGAGAAGGAGGGGGAGAAAGAGGAAAAGAATGGTAGGGTAGGTAGAGGGGAATCTGGAGTGCAGTTTGGGAGGTGTAGGAGGTGGTGCTTACACCGGAAGCGGTAGTTAATGGTGGTACAAAGGGCGGCGGAAGTGGAAGGAAGGGTTGATCGAGGAGGCTATTTTGCCAGGCCAGGGTGGCTCATGTAGGGAAAATCGAGGGAGAAGGGAGGTGTAGTTAGTTAGAGGGCGGTGTAGGGAGGCTTAGGTGGGCGGCAGTGTTGGACGACGGCGACAGAAATGGTGTCTAATTGGACGACGGCGCAAAGGGGAAAAATTTAGGGTTTTGGGAAAAAGGCTTGACCAAAGCTGGTTGTGGGGGTATCTATAGAACTAAAGGAGGGCTAAGATCAGAGGGGAGAAGGGAGAATCGGGGTAGGTCGGTTAGGGCTCACCGGCGGCGACGGTTGGTCGGCGAAATTCAAACATGGTTTGCGATTGACTAGGGGAAAAGAGGGGAATCGTGTGAGAAGAGAGGGGAGTGGGTTGGGTCAATTTGATATGCAAGTCAGGGGAGGAGAGAGAAGAGGAAATGGCCGGTCAATGGGGCATGGTTGGCGGCAAAAATCTTGGGAGCAAAGGAGGAGTATCGATGGGGAAGGGAGGAAGGAAGAAGAAGAAGGAGGGAAACGTGTGCGTGGACCGACCGTCTAGGGGGAAAAGAAAGAAAAGAAAAGGAAGAAAATCGAACGACGACGTCAATTAAAAAAACAACCAAAATGCAGTGTCGGGGCTTTGGGATGCACCGAGAGAAAAAGAAGAGAATGAGAGGTTTGGGCCATGGGAAGCCAGGCCCCAATTCTGGGTAAGGAGGAAGAAAAAGAAAAGAAGAAGAAAGAAAAAGGAAGAAAAATAAAAGAAAGGAAAGAAAAAAAAAGGAAAAAGGGAAGAAGAAAAATAGGTGGGTTGGGTTGATTAAATTAATTTGGATATTTGGGATATTTAAAAATAATAATATTTAAATAAAATAATATTTAATTCCCTTTTTATGCTAAGTTAGGATTTTCGAAAGATTTTTCATAAATTCCATTTTAATTAGCAAAATACCCAAATTTTTCTAATAAAAATATTTATAATTTTCTTCTTGATTTGCCCTAAATAATTTCCTTTTATTCTAATAAAAATACTTTATTTAATTAATTATTCTAATAAATCCTTATTTAACTAAAATTCTTAAAATTAGGTTTTGGGGCATTTCAAGTTATATCACACATATTTCACATAATACAAATCATGTTCACCATACCTTAGCTCCTTGCAAGCCAAGTTGCACCACACACATACTTTGCTCACATTCACATATATTCACACATAACATACCAACACATTCATGCATACAAGATTTATAACATAACCCAAGCCTTAACTATATCCTTACCTAGTTAGACTCCGGACTTGAAGTACAAATCCTACACCTCCTCACGGGGAATGGTTTGCTCAAAACCTATAAAGAGAGCATCACTAGTCATTTCACCTTCTTCCTACTTCTTTTTCCTTTTTCTTTATTTCCTTCATCAAATAATAATAATAATAATGATAATAATAGTGTTAATAATAAAAAATTATTAAAATAAAATATACCAAGTAAGTAGGAGGGGGAAACGGTGGAGATACGGAGGTGGTGGTGGAGGAGATGTAAATGAGGAGTTGTAGGGTTGGAAAAAGAGAGGGAAGGTAGGGCTTCCTAGGTGGTAGGGTTCCCTCGGTCAGAGGGTTTGTGGGGGTGGTGGTGGCCTCATGGCGGCGACGCGGTGGTGATAGCGGTGACAATCGAGAGGGAGAAAAGAGAAAAGAGAATAAAGGAGAGGGGAGAAAGAGGGAAGTGGTGTGGTAAGGTAGGGGAGGATTTTTTTGGGTAGGAAGGGTAGTGGTAGCTGCAGTGGTGGCGGTGTATGGCGGCACAGGTTGGCGAGGGAGGTGTAAAAAGGCAGCTCGAGTTGCGCACTTTACAAAGGTGGGGAGAGAAGAGGAAGGGGAAAGAGGGATAGGGGAGTGGTTCATTGGGTGCAGGGTGACGCAGGGAAGAGGAAAGGAGGGTGTGACAATGGCGGTGCGTCCTAGTGACTGTAGTAGTAGCTATTTTTTGGGCGATGTGAGTAGTTCGTTAGAGAGAAAGAGAGGAAAAGAGGAAGTGGGGAGAAGTATTTATAGGTGTAGGGGTTGGAGGAAAAGGACAAGAGAGGGAAGAAGACAAGGGGAGGGGGTTGGTGGATGCTAGCCTGCGTGTAGGCCGAATCAGTAGTATAGTAGAGGGGACAGGGGGTAGGTTCGTAGGGCAAGGAGAGTAGGTGAGGGTCTGTGGGGTTTGTAGGAGGGAGGGGGCCATGTAGGGTAGTGCCTGTTGCATGCCCTGTAGAGCCAAATGGGGAAAAAAAGGAGGGGGTGAGGGAAGGGGGAGTTGCAAAGCAACCATGCATAGGCTGCACAGATCGGGGAGGAAGAAGGGGAAAGAAGAGAAAAAGAGATGGAGAGAAAAGGAAAAGAGGGAGTGTTGCATGAGCTTGGGCCGCTTGGGCAGGGTGGAGGAAGAGAAAAAAGAAAACTAGGTCGGGAAAGTGGAGGAAAGGAAAGAAAAGAGGGGGAAGGAGGGGAAAAAAGAAAAGGAAGAAAAGAAGAAAGAAAAGAAAGAAAAAGGAGAAAATGGGGTAGTAAGGTGTTTTGAATTTTTTTAGAGTTTTAGGAATAATAAAAATTTATAATAATAATAATAATAATAATAATAATAATAAATTTTCATTAATTTAGAAATTATTATGATTCATTTATAATTTATCTTAGCTTAGTAAATAAATTTAGTCTCTACCAATTATGTCCATACATCATTTTTCTTCTTTTATTGCCATTATTATTATTACTACTACTACTACTACTACTACTACTACTACTACTACTACTACTACTATTACTATTACTATTTTATTAGAAATGGTACATATAATTAAATATTATCCAATAATTCCTTATTTTATTCTTAAATACTAAAATAAAGTTTAGGAGTATTACAAGAAGGGTTAAGAATCTCTAAAGCATAGCTTAGAGTGGGATTATCAAGGTTCTAGTTTGGTACAAGGAATTTTTCTAGAAAAATTAAGTTTCAAAAATATACTCAACCCAGCCAATCAGTCTATCGATTTGGCCTACTAGTTGATTATTCTATTGACTAGTCAATCAGTTTCCCAAATCAGTCAATGAGTTTGATTGAATGACACCCTTTAGTTGAAACGACGAACCAATCAATTAATTCATGGAACCAGTCGATCAGTCTACAAAAAAAAAACATTTTATTCAATCTCTAATACTTATTTAAATCCAAATTTTCTTCAAACTCAGTTATAGTTCCAAATCAAAATCATAAATATCATATTTTAATAAACATCATAACTTTATATTCAACAAACCTTACAAAAAGAAGGGATATTACGCAAAATCTTTGAAAAGTCATGCCACATAGAACTAAATACAAAAGATAAAGCACACTTTTAAAAGATCCAACCATATCTAACATGAACTACTTTTCTAACATGCTTCCTAATGATTAAGTGCTAGACCTCTAGATGATCTTGGATTTTCATCACTTGTTCAAGGCACATGACTTCATTTAACTCTTCATCATGACCCCCATGCCCTTTTATAAGCTAATCAAGAATATATGTGCTCTTTTGATCCAACTCTTCAAATAAGCCTCATGTAATAGGTTTGATGATTTCATTATCTCCTTATCAAGTGTAGGACAATATATAGGAATTTTAGGATATGTGCTTACATCACCCAATCCAACCATAGTCTAATAATTATAAAATAGTAAACAATAATTATCTAAATATATCATTTTGGAATTTGGAAAGGTTATTGGATTAGCTAATCCAACCTAATGAATGAGTGGCATATACCCATTCTTGTAGCTCAAATCTAAATATGAAATGTAACATTAAGGGAAAATGTTATCATTATTGGCCAATATACTAATCTAAACGAAACATAATATTTGAAAAATAAACCCTATAAGGAAAATGGGCCAACTATTAGGCCGAATAATTTTTCTTCTAACTAACAAAAGTCCTAGAAATATAAAAAACAATTCGGATACTTACATCTAACTCTTGATTATTCACAATACCATTAAAAATTAGGCTTGATCCAATTATTAATACATATAAACATAAACAAATATGAGCCATATTCAATTAAATACCAAAAATTTAGGAAGGGTTAAGGTTCTTATTAGATTTTGAATGGAGTAATGATATATCTCATATTGCAAGTTTAGGATGTGAGCTAACATAGCCTGAGGAGGGTGTCGAGCATGGTGCATCAACTTTTGAGGGAAATAATGATATGATCTATTAGTCTACACCCTTTAAGGCATCAAGGTAGCCTGCAAGACCTACATATTTCCCCTTCCCCTTACTCTCTCGTATCTACTCCTATAAATAGGAGATTTAACCTATTATTAAATGTAATTAATAACATTCTTGTTTTCCTCTGCCTCTACTCTATTTTCTCTTTTTAAATGCCCTCATACCCTAATCCCCTTAGCTAGCTAACACTCTATTATACATTGAAGACAAAACAAATGAAAAAGGAAAGAGAAGGATATACAACCTATAAATATACTTTAGCCATTTCATAGTATAAAAAAATATAAGGTTTTAAATTTTGTTTCCCTATATAATTTATTTTATGTAAATTATCAAATTGAATGTTATCTATTTAATTCCAATCTTATGCCCTTCTTTGTTACAAACAACTATGATAAACAAATATACCATATTAATATAAGAATATATTAGTAATAGTAGATTATTGTATATCAAAATTTTAACATTTCTTAAAATGCCCTTAAACTTAAAAGTTTATAAGGGTTTATTTTAAAAAGGTATATTAGACCATATACTATTTTCTTTGATTAAATTATATTAAATACCCTTATTTTCATTGATTAGAGTAAAAAATGTTATTGTTTGTAAATATAAGATATATGATTATAATAAAAAAATATAAAAATATATGATATAATTTTTCAAAAATAGAGTAATATCTAGAGCCGGCAAAAGTTGACCCGACCCGAAAAATCCGATGAATACAGACTCGATCCGCCCGAAATCCGATCCGATTTTATCCGAGTAATTAAAAGCCCGAAACCTATCCGACCCGATCCGATACATATCTGATATCCGATATAACCCGAGAAATCATAAGTCCGAAATAAACCCGACCCGACCTGCTATTTATCCGAAACCCGATATAACCCAAAAAATTATAAATCCGAAATGACCCGACCCGATCCATTATTTATCCAAAATCTGATATTATCCGAAAAGCTATAAATCTATAAAGATTCAACTTGGTACTACCCAAAAATTAACATTAATCCATAACTCAAAATTTTTAAAACTTCATAAAACATGAAATAATATAGATGTGCAACTATTCCATACTAACACTTACATCAAAGTCTATAAACATTATACTTTTAGAAAATTTATATCACTTATGTATATACAAATACAATATCCATTGATACCAATAGAAATAAAAGTAGAGAAAGAAAAAGAAAAACTCTACTATGCCATCTAAATATTAGTTCACTTCCATTATTCCATCTAGTATCATAAGATAATAACAGTGCAACCTTGAACACTATATGTTAGTATCTATACGGCCATACCTTGCAATATAGCACCTACAACATCATAGGAAGTAGGAAAAATCTAGAGTGAGAATGTTAGTTATTCATTATAAAAATTGAAGATTAATATTTTTTATTACATCAACAGTGTTAAATAGTAAGAAGTTAATATTAGTTGGTCTTTTGTCAATAATAATCATTATTACTTACTTTATCTAATTTTTGTCTTATTTAGCTTGATATGATCTAATCAAAATATATAATAAAAAAACTAATATGTTGTTATTATTATTTTTTCCATAATTGATATTCATTGATTACTATTATTATTGTTATCATTATTTTTGTATTATTATTATTATTATTATTATTATTAAAATTATGATGATATGATGTAATCAATCTCTTTTAAAGATAATATGAGAAGTACAACCATAGAAGTCTTCATTTGTTATCAATTATCAATGACTATTATAAGTTAATATCATGTAAGGAGCGTATAAGATATAAATATAATATAAACTTAAAATAATACTCAAACTCAATATGACCAAGCTAATAATGGAGTTGAATTATATGTTATACCTTAACATAAAAAGAAAAGCGCACGATACGATTTGAAAACTTTTAAATTTGAAACTTTAGATACATCTCCAAAGATAAAATAATGACAAAAAATTCTAAGGCCCCAAAACAATTAATATAATAATTCACTTTTAATTGAATAAAATAAATTAAAATAAATGATCTCAAAATAATTAGCTTTTAATAATATCTTGGAATAAAAAGAAAGAAAGAAAATGACACAAGCATGACTCAAATATGAAATGACATAAATCCAATCTAAATTCAACTCGAAAATATTATAATTCAAATTCAACCGAGCCCGATCCGAACCCGAACCACTATTAGAACAACTCAAATTTACCCGAATCTGAGTCCATCCGATCTCAATCAGACCCGACCCGAGAGCTTAGAATGACCCGAGATTATCTGATACTGAGTTGATCCGAATCAAACCCGACCCAGCCCGACCCAGCCCGACCCGATAAAATGATCCGAAATTATCCAAAACCGATATGACCCGATTATCATATTACCTGATCCAATAGTGATCTGACCCGCCCGATTGCCAACTCTAGTAATATCCAAGCAAGATAATACGCTTATAACGGTATAGTTTTGATCTTTAAAATGTCAAGAGGTAAACGTGGCAAAAAATGAACTCGTTTGTACTTGTGCAATGTCAATTCTTTTTCAAAATATCATTGCTTCCCTCTCTCCGTTCCCTTTTGAACCCTAACAAACCCCTTCAAATTCCACTTGCTCGACAAATCATGTCCTGGTCTTGCTCGAGATGCACATTCCGAAACCAATCAAACAAGAAAACATGTGAAATGTGCGAATCACTGGAAGTAGTAGCGCCGTCGCCATCGCAACCCTCCTCTTCATCATTATCATCGCCACTAAAGTGGTCATGTGAAGCCTGCACTTTTCTCAACCCTTACAACAAATCAAATTGTGAAATCTGCGATACGCGGTTTTCTAGATCATTGATTTCTAACTTCGAGGACCTGACTGACCCAACTGATAACTCGGGCTCTGCCGTTGGGTCTGTGTTCTTCCCATTACGGCGGTGCACGACGAAGGTTACAGAACATGTTAATCTGGTTGAGGACTCTCTTGGCGAGGGAAAGGAAGATGGTCCGTTTAATGGTTTTAAACAACGAGATGAATTGGCTGAAGTTCGCGGCTGGCCAAAGGCAGAGTCGTTCCAGGGTGAGCTCGAAATTATGTCAAATTTAATTACAGCTGATGGTATAATTTCTTCGTGGCATTTTATAATTTCGTTATGTTCTTTTTCTTTTTTGTCATCTTAATTTCATGCTTGTGATCAATTTTTGGTGTAGCTGTTGAAAATGTCAAGAAGAGTGTGAATAAAAGAAAACGTGGAGATTTAGCTGAATTTTTTGAGATTAAGGATGATCAGTTGAGTTCTCGTCAAGCTGGAACATGTTCGGAGGAGGAGAGATCATTTTCAGGTTAGTATCACTTCTTTGTGTTTTATTAATCATGTTGGTACCGCTGGAAGTTTTCTCCTTTGTTGGCGTCGTTGCAATGTGCTTTGTTTAATAGTTGGTGCTGTGATAACCTGTTCGATAGAACAAATATTGATACCCGTATGAACCATCAAGAATCTAATTGTTGTTGATCTCGTGGTGTCAATTCATTGAAGAAAAAGTATTCTTGTTAGGCTGGTTTAAAGTAGTTCATGGGTTTGAAGATAGTATGGGCCAGATAATGTTTTGTTGCTGTAAACATAGTGCACTTGGGTTCTATATTCGCATGTTTTCAACTACATATGGCTTTTTATAGATCACCTTTAGTCATATGCTAAAAGCTTGGTCGTGGTTGTACTTCTTATGATTTGATGATCTAAATCATAAGGCTTGCTGAATTGACTGCATATCTTCATGTTTACTTCCAATCATTTTGTTTTGGATGAAAGAAACACAAATTCAAGAGACTCATTTTTGGCAGTGAGAGCAAATATTCCCCATGCCCTTTGCTTGGAAAAGTCCCCTAGTATGTATCTTCAGTGTGTTTGTTTTGTTTGTTTTTTCTTTTTTGTTCCCCATTCCTCAAAATCTACATAGTTTGCCTTGGGACTGAGTTGGTCACATCTCTAGTTTCTCTGCTTCCCAATATTTCACTATCTTTGTTCTTTATGTTTAATTGACATTTTGATTTCCCAACAGCTGGACTAGTTCAAGGCTTCTAATCTTGTCAAACTTTTCACTGCCTGACGTTTTGTAAATGGAACAATTGATACTCATTTGAAGCTCAAATATTGAGGATTGGCTGTTCTGTTAATTTTAGTCTCCTCCAATTTGAAATGATAAGACTTTAAACACTAATTCCTTGGTAAGTCTGTTGCTTTCATGAGCTAAGTTTCCTTCTCTCGGTCATAGATATGAATGAATCTATTGCCAGCCTTGAATGAGTTTCAATCTCACTTCTTAGGCTTGTGAGGTTGTTCTTACAATGTTGGAATTAATCTAGGATTTTCTTGCGTCTTTTATGAGCGTATATTTGTATCTGATAAGGCTTCATCATGGTGCTCTAATCACCATAAGGCAGCAGTGTTTTTCAATTTTCATGGGTTGACTAATGTTTGTTGAGTCAATTTAGACTTGTACAAGCTGTCTCTGAGTTTGCAGTTTCTCTTTGGTACATAATTTTGGCGGAACTGTGTGACTCAAGCAACTTCAACTTTTGTCTGATTTCTGGCTTAGAGTGAAATTATTTTGGTGCTTTCTGTATGCATGGCAGGGAAAGGTAAATCAGATATTAGTGCAAGGGCAACAAAGATGTTAGCAAATGACGGCTTCGGCATAATCAAGATTCTGACCTATAATGTGTGGTTTAGGGAAGATCTTGAGATGGATAAGAGGATGGAAGCAATTGGTGACCTTGTTGATATCCATTCTCCAGATATCATTTGCTTTCAGGTTTATCTCATATTCTGGAATCAGTTATACATGATAAATTTCTTGAATAATGACTAATTTGTGGTGGCTGTACTTTTAGGAAGTTACTCCAGATATATTTCGTATATTTGAAAGGTCAAGCTGGTGGAAGAGATACAGGATCTCGCCTAGAGATGTTTATGAAGGGGCATATTTTTGCATACAGGTTAGTTGCATGAGTTTCTTGTGACATGGTTCAGAGATGCATACTTTGGCCTAACGAGTCAAACAAATGGAGGCTATTATACATCCTTTTCCTGAAAAATTGAGATACATGGATTTGTCTAGTGAACAACTGACCCTTATGAATGTTTGATTTATCTGTGAACAATTATGCAGTTAGCCAAATTGCCTGTGAAATCCTTCCTTTCTCACCCGTTCAGCAACACGATAATGGGCAGGGAGCTCTGTATGGCTGAAGTAGAGGTTAGGACAGGTCAGTCATTATTGGTAGCTACGAGCCATCTTGAGAGTCCTTGTCCTGCCCCACCCACATGGGATCAAATGTTCAGCAAGGAGCGAGTGGAGCAGGCAAAACAGGCACTCAAAGTCCTTCAAAAGTACCCTAATGTTATATTCTGTGGTGACATGAATTGGGATGACAAATTGGATGGTCAATTTCCTTGTCCCGAAGGATGGATCGATGCTTGGGCAAGGTTGAAGCCTGGAGAGATTGGATACACCTATGATACCAAGTCAAACAAGATGTTGTCTGGTAATAGAACCTTGCAGAAGAGACTTGATAGGTTCATTTGCCATCTGCAGGACTTTAAAATCAGCAAGATTGAGATGATTGGGACGGAGGAGATTCCAGGTCTACTTTACTGTAAAGAGAAGAGAGTCAAAGGTAGTGTTAAGAAGATGATGCTCCCCGTTCTTCCCAGCGATCATTATGGCTTGCTTTTGACCATCAGTGGTCAATAGGTTTGGAGGAAGTTTAGTTTTGGAGCATCGTTTTACGCAATTACATGGGCACATATATACTAGCTGGTGCTGCCATTATTGGATTTGGTATGCAAATTTTGTATCGCTAGTGTATGACATTGATGCGAACGTTGTTTTTGTGGAACCAATATCGCTCTCGAATTGTCTTGTGTATGTAGCCTTGATTATATATATATATATATATATTTGTTTTTGTTTTTGGTTTTGTTTAGATATATTTTTTAGTTATCATTATTTCATTTTATATTTTGGGGAACCTATAGGGTGAACACAGGGTTACAATATTGAGATAAAAGAAAGGAAAATTTGAACCTAAGAGTTAGGTTTTAACTATTAGTTTAAATTATATGGGTATTATAGGAAGAAATTTGATATATCTTATAAATATTCCAATATTTGCCTTTCAAATTCTTTGATCGTTAATATTATGTATATTAAAATTTCAAAATTGATCTTGATGGTTAATTGGATGGAGTAATTAGATACAATTTGGGAATATATAGTTGTATATACTTGGGTGATAGTAATGCTATGTATATATTTTTAAATTAGTTTATTTTTAATTTAAACTATCAAATAAAAAAATTATATTGTAATGATAGTGATTTATTATTATTATGAATAAGGACTTATATTAATATATTTCTACCATAAAATATATATTTTTATTTTGCTATTTGTATGTTAGAATTTTATCATTTTTTAGATAGACTATGTTAATTTATATCTATCTTATTTATTTCTATCTATAGTTGTGAGTCCTTTAGAGTCTTGCTTGGATGTTCTGGGAGTAAGTCCCACAGGTTAGGGCAGTAAATCCAGACGGTTAGACTTTCTTAGCAAATATAAGTATAGATTGATAAGAAAAAACCATAAACTTATTTTCCCGATCATCTTCTTCCTCTACTTCTTCAAAAAATTCTTAAAACAAAGAGAAGATATCCAAAAAGATTTCTATGAATTCTTGCAAAACAATAAAATCAAGATTATGTTCTTTGACTAGTTTGAAATGATTGCAAAACAAAGAAACATAGATTACCCATTCAAAAGCACAAACCCAGTCACAATTTGAAACAAAACTAAACCTTGGCAAACTAATAAGGGTACAATAGAATCAGAACATTCACCTCTACAAAAAATCAAAATGACATCTAGTGAGAACACATTGGAGTTAAAACCATTAAGAATGCCAAAAGAGGAAGAAACTGAAAATGTTAAAAACATTCTTCTTCAAAATAATTACACAAATATCCATCTAAATACAATAGGACCTCAATTGACAAAATTAGACAAACAAATTCAAAAAACCATTCTTCACGCAATCCAAATCACCTCTGTGCCTCAAAACATAGATCAAAAGAAAATGCCCATAATCAAGCTATTTGAAATTTCAAAACCTAGCCAACAAAGTATCCAAGCTGGAAAAACTGAATTTCTCCAAGCTATTAAGGATAAATTAAATCAAATAACACCGGCAACTTCGTCAAATCAAATACAAATTCTAGAAACTCTTGAATTATATTCTCAAATAAATATGATGAACCAAATTGATCAAAAAGACAATGATAAGTCTCAAGAACCAATCCTAGCTCGTATTCATAACCCTTCATCGTCTAGATCAATAATTCCTAGACAAACAACTCCTGATTTAAATCTTGAAATTAGGCCAAATAAATTAGTCAAACCAAATTACAAGGCATCTTCCTTGTATGAATGGAATATTGATGGGATGTCAGAATATAGCATCCTGAACCTCCTTCAATAAATGACAATGGTAGCCAATGCATACAAAACCCAGACTAATACCTCTGATAGAGCCATAGCAGAACTCCTAATAGCAGGGTTCTCAGGATAATTAAAAGGTTGATGGGATTTCCACTTAACAACAGAGGAACAAAATCAAACCCTAGATGCCATAAAAATAGATAAAAATGAAGAATTTATTTATGAAAATGGTGAACCCATTTCTGATGTTATTGCATCACTCATCCTATTCATTTCTCTGCACTTTGTAGGTGACCCTTCATACCTCAAAGACAAAAAAGCATAACTTCTTTCAAACCTTAGATGCAAACACTTAAGTAACTTCCAATGGTATAAAAACATATTCCTAACTAAAGTAACGCTTAGGGATGATTCAAACCAACCATTCTGGAAAGAAAAATTTCTAGCTAGACTTCCACCCCTTTTAGGTGAAAGAGTCAGAAACAAAATTAAAGAAGCCCATGGAAATCAAATCCCATATAACAGATTTACATATGGTGAATTAATTAGTCTTACCTAAAAAGAAGGTTTAAGAATCTGCCAAGATTTAAAACTTCAAAGACATTTAAAATGGGAATTGAACAAAACCAAACAGGAATTAGGTTCATTCTGTAAACAATTTGACATAATAGGAACCTCAAAACCCAAGAAATGTACTGGTAATTGCAAACCAACCTTTCATAGGAAATCAAAACAAAAATATTTACCAGCACCACAAATAACAAAACAAATTCCATACTATTAGAAATCAAAATCAAAAGGTAAGAAACCATAAGTTTCTTCATGAAAAACCCCTAAAAAGGACATTGTCTACTATAAATGTGGTAGAAAAGGTCACATTTCAAAATACTATAGGTTGAATAATCAAATCAAAGAATTAAATTTAGATGATGAAACAATGGAGAAAATTCAAAACCTCCTAATAGAATCATCTAAAAATGAATCTTAAAATGAAAACCAAATAGATGACCCTCAGATTGATGAAATAATAACCTCATCACCCTCTTCATACTCTTCTGACCTAGAAGAAGAAATGTTTGCAAATCAAATGAGTGTGTTAACAAAAGAACACAAATTAATGATAGAAATTGTGCAACACGTTCCTGACCATTAGAAACAAAAAGAATAGCTGGAAAAACTGATGGAATCATTAGAATGTAATGAACCAAAACCATCAACTTCAAAGATTCCAGTAAAACCAACAAACACCTATGATCTAACTTCAATACTCAAAAGACAACAAAAATCAAAACATACAATTCCAACAACTTCTAAACTTCAACATGAAATAAAAGAAGTAAAAAGGGAATTGAAACAATTACAACAAATACAAGAAAATGATAGTAATATCATTCGAATTTTATTAACAAAACAACTTGAAAATACATCTCCAGAACCTAGTGAACAAAATGAATCTGAAGATGAACAAATTCAAAACCTTCCTATCCCAGAGGATTTTCTAAATGTATTAAAAGAAATAACTTCTAGGAAATATATTATAAACATAACCCTCAAATTATCCGATGAATTTTAAATTAATTTAGTTTCCTTATTTGATACCGACGCTGATCTAAATTGTATTAAAGAAGGAATTATGCCCAAACAATTCCTATCCAAAAACATAGAAAGATTGTCTACACCAAACAACTCTAGACTTAAAATTAAAAACAAATGCAAGGGAAGTGTCCTTTGCAACAACCTGCAAATTAAATCAACATACTTAATAACCCCAAACATAAGCCATAGTATAATTTTAGGTACCCCATTCATAAATTTGATAACTCCCTACAAAGTTGACCTAACTGAAATTTTGTTAAAAACCAAAGGAACAAAAAATATTCTTTCATTCTTAGAAATTTCCAGAATAAGAAATTTAAACCTACTAAAGGCCAAATCAATTTGCCAAAATCAAATCAACTTCCTTGTTCAAGGAAAATAAATATATTTGAACTCATTAAAACAAAATATATCTTTAACCAAAATCCAAAATCAATTGGAGACAAAATTAATAAAAGATAAGATTTTTCAAATTCAAACTCAAATTGAAAAAGAAATATGTGTCGACCTTCCAAATGCATTTTGGTTAAGAAAAAACCATATGGTTGACCTACCATATGAAGAAAATTTTCATGAAAGAAATATTCTAACAAAAGCTCAACCAATTCAAATGAATTCTAAATTAGTTGAACATTGCAAAAAAGAAATTCAGGACTTAGAAATTGAAAGAGGAACACCCTGATTGGTTATAAATTACAAACCCTTGAATAATGCATTAAAATGGATTAGGTATCCAATTCCAAACAAAAAGGAACTTTTCCAAAGACTTCATTCTACATTAATATTTTCAAAATTTGATCTCAAATCTAATTTTTATCAAATTCAAATATTACCAAAAGACCGATACAAAACTGCATTCACTGTCCTATTTGGACAATATTAGTGGAATGTTATGCCATTTGGATTAAAAAATGCACCTTTAGAATTTCAAAGAATAATGAATGACATTTTTAATCCATATTTAAGTTTTTACATTGTTTATATTGATAATGTACTCATCTTTTCAAATTCCTTAGACCAACATTTTAGACACCTTAGGATTTTCCTTAGTGTCGTAAAAAGAAATGGTCTAGTTGTGTTAAAATCCAAGATCGCTCTGTGTCATACTAGGATTAGGTTTTTGGGTCATTATATTGAGTCAGGAACCATAATTCCTATAGAGAGGTCCATAGAATTTGCATTGAAATTTCCATACCAAATTCTTGATAAAACCCAACTCCAAAGGTTTTTGGGTATCCTTAATTATGTTCTAGACTTTTGTGCAAACTTAAACCAAATAGCCAAACCACTCCATGACTCCCTCAAAAGGAACCCAAAACCATGGACTCAAGCCCATACCAATATTGTAAAAAGAATCAAGACCCAAATACAAGCCATTCCCTGTTTGCACTTGGCCAACCTGAACCTATTTAAAATTGTTGAGACCGATGCCTCTAAAATTGGGTATGGTGGTATTCTCAAACAAGCCCAGGCCCAAACCTATGAACAATACCTAGCCCAATCTAAACATGACCAAATCTAATCTGAGTCCATAGTCCAATATACATCTGGACATTGAAACCAAACCCAAAAAAACTATTCCATAGTAAAAAAAGAAATCATGTCCATAGTCCAGTCCATTCAAAAATTTCAATCCGATCTTCTAAATAAAAAATTCTTGTAAAGGATCGATTGCAAATCCGTAAAAGAAATTCTCTAAAAGGATGTTTGAAACATAGTATCCAAACAAATCTTTGCCAGGTGGCAAGCAATTATTTTAGTCTTCAACTTCAAGATTGAGTATATAAAGGGAGAATCCAACTCAAATTCGGACTTTTTGACGTGTGAGTTTCTTAAAAAAAAAACCACAAAATGGCTCCCAAGAAGAAAGGAAAAGAGAAAGTGCAAGAAATCCTTGCAACAAAACCCATCAAATCCTGGTACGAAGCAACCATAGAAGATGGAGCAACAACTTCATCAAAACAAAAAGGAAGAATCAAAACAAAGTGTTCAGAAGTGGGTGGAATCACTCACTAAATCACCAGAAGTGCTCGAAGCACTTCATCAAATGGTTCAAAATGTCAAGAATGCTCAACCTAAACACTCAGGTATGTCTTCTAAATATGTTTTGAAAATTGAGGAGAGCTCTTCATCTCTAAAAACCCCTTCCCAAAAATAGGTTTCAAAAATCTCTTCTTTACCAGTTTTATCAAAACCGATTTCAAAATAAATGGTTTCAAAATAAAAGGATTTCCAAAAGAGATCTAAGTATTTTACCAAATCGCATTTTCAAATGATTTCAAACTATGAAGATGGATTTTATCATCCAAAATCCTTCGCTGCTTTACGAAAATTATTTTCTAGATGGTACTATAAACCCTAGGATGTGATAAAAACCCAAACTTATTATCTGCCCATCCTTGAATATACAGGGTCAGGCACTTTCAAACACTTCACCTTACGACAAACCCAGAATGAGTTGGCCTATTCGACCTGTAAAATTATTAAGGTCATTCTTCCTATGGATTGGGGTAGAAGTCTCAAATTACCTCGATGGCTTCCCAATTCATACAAAACAAGCCTAAACAACAAACTAACCTTCAATTATTGGGACTACCAGCAAGCGTGGTATAATATCTTTTACACCCAAAACTCCAGAAAATCACATTCTTGGTTGATTTTCTTCCTAAACTTTTCACAGGATGATACACCCATGTGGTTTATCAAATGTTGGAAAGATTTTGGCTCAACACCAAAAATCCTTCCTACCCAGGTATTTGAATCATTAGATACCTTCAAAACCCTTTTCCAACCATCAAACAAAGATAGGAAATTATCCCCTATCTTCCATTTATGTTCCAAATTCTTCTGTTTGTGGGTTTTCTCCTAGGTTGTAGAAAACCATGAAATTGAAGGAATACCGACACTGGTTCAAAGGTTTAAGGTCAAATGGTGGAAAAAGTTCTAGGCATTTGACAAAGTTTCAAAACAAGCCATTTAAAACTAGGTCAAGAATCAAGGATCGTCACCATCAAAACAAATTCAGGCCAGTCCATCACAGACGAAGTTCCTGGCCCAAAAATCAGTCACTACAGCAAAGCTTGCAGCAGTAAAATCTGAAGAAGAATACTTGGCAATACTCAGCCAATTATTATCTCAAAACAAGAAGGAATTATCATCATCATCATCATCTGCATCAACTCCAAATTACGCAAATGAGAATGAAGACTACTGTTATGGAATACTCCCAAATATTTCTTAACAGCCTTATACGTATCCATAACAAAAGGCGTACTGACAACATGCACTAAAAACAAGACAAGGTGGCAGACAAGGAATATTTAGCCAACAACAAGACAAACCAAGAAGCAAAAGGCGCAGTTAACAAAAGTGAAAGGCATCTTCTATCATAAGGATACTTTTCTAAAAGAAGACAACATCTTTTGACCATAAGTAGAAAAGAAAAAGGAAAAAGCAGCCGAAAGCAAAAGGAAGAAAAGACAAAATAATCTATGCCAAAAGTTAGATGCGTAGGAACGTTTTACTTTTCTTAATGCTACTTTTTACTGTTTACTTTTACTGTATACCTTTTAGTACACCTTTTTCTGTGTACTTCTTACTATTCTCTTTTGGTGGATCTTTTCAGATCCACTTTTTAAAAGTTGTAATAGTTAGACCCATTCCATCTATAAAAGGGGACTTAGGACTTCATTTCAGGGATCGCATGGGGGGGATTTTAGAGGGACATACTCTCTTTGTAAAAACCCAATCACCCTCACCCTCCCTATCCTTGTATCCCAAAACACCCAAATTAACAAAAATTCAAACTTTGGTTCAAATTTATTTCTTCTTTCATTCTCTTATTTCAAATTCTATTTTATCTAATTATCTAATCATTCTTTCAAATCTTTGTGCTCCTATTCTTCAGGTATTTCGCTCTTTCCTCAGGTCCTTGGGTAGTCTTCATTCTCTTATTTCGAATTTTGTTTTATCTAATTATCTAATCATCATTTCAAATCTTTGTGCTCCTATTCTTTAGGTATTTCACTCTTCCCTCAGGTTCTAGGGTAGTCTTGGTATCAGAGTCAGGAGGGAAAAGGTGTGAGGTAAAGTAAGTTTATCATCTATCTTACCTATTTCTACCTATGGTTGTGAGTCCTTTAGAGTCTTGCTTGGATGTTCTGGGAGTAAGTCCCGTAGGTTAGGGCAGTAAATCTAGATGGTTAGACTTCCTTAGCAAATACAGGTATAGATTGATAGAAAAAAACCATGAACTTATTTTCCCGATCATCTTCTTCCTCTAGTTCAAGTAGTAAGAACTCTTTAGAACTTAGAGAAAATAGCAAAACCACTAAAGAATATGAATTTGAAGATTTTCAAGGATGAATAGATAATTGAAAACTTCCCAAAATCCATAAGAAAATGATTTACAAAGCCTCAAATTGGAACATAATTTAAACAAATTATATTATCAAAACTGAAGAATGTGACATCCAATTAACAAAGCCTTTCGAAACAATCAAATTGATTTCAAAACAATATGTTAAGAAACATAGAAAAGATGGATTCAAATATATCCACTTAGGATTTCTCCAAGTAGGATTCAAACCCCTAACCAGAGAAGGCTTAAACACCTCCATTCTTGCAGTCCTGTGAGATGGTAAACTAAAAAACTTTAATGATTCTATGATAGGAACAATAGAGAGAAATCTTTGTGCTAGACCAATATTTTTTAATTATTATCCAAATTTCTCCACTTCTTTAGAGGATCCAAACATATTACATACTTTAACTTTGCAAATTAAAACTCATAGCCATGGCATGTTAGAGGGATCGATACTTGTAGCAATGATTTTTAAGATCCATTATAAGGTCATGAAAACTGCCTTCAAAACCAAAGCAAAAATTCAAAGCATAAAAGGATAAACCTTTATGCTTCAAACTGATTCGGCAAAATCAAATGTAGTTATACCAAAAATAATAAGATGGAATGAAATAACCCTTCCTAAAGAATGGTCATTAGAAAATGCCTTACGTCCCCAGGAAGACAAAATACAACCAATAATTCTAAATCCAAACACCAAAATAAGCCAAATAACTCAATTTGAAGATGGAACTATAAAATTGAGCTTCAAAAGAACTCAAAGCTTAAGATTCTCAGATGGTTCTTCGACATCCTCAACTATAGACTTAGGAAAAGTTTCAAACCGTCCTAAAACCATCAACCTGGAAGACAAAGATCAAAAAAGGATTCAATCTTTGAAACACCTAGAACCTCCTTTCAGGGTGCAAAATATGAAACCAGAATTCCTAAACTAGTTTATCAAAACCCTAAAAATGAAGAATCTATTAAAACAAACTCAAGAACAAACACACCTCTAGATTTTCCAACATATTCAGAACTAACAAAAAACATGTTAAATGTTCTCGAAATAGAATTCAAAATTGATAAAGAATTCTACCAAAAAGACATTATTTTGAGAAAAATACAAAAAAGAGAACATGGTTCTTCAAAAATTTCTTAAAACAAAGAAAAGAAATCCAAAAAGATTTCTATGAATTCTTACAAAACAATAAAATCAAGATTATGTTCTTTGATTGGTTTGAAATGATTGCAAAACAAAGAAACATAGATCACCCATTCCAAAGTACAAACCGAGTCACAATTCGAAACAAAACTAAAACTTGGCAAACTAATAAGGGTACAATAGAATCAGAACATCCACCTCTACAAAACATCAAAGTAACATCTAGTGAGAACACACTGGAGTTCAAACCATTAAGATTGCCAAAAGAGGAAGAAACTGAAAAATTTTAAAAACATTCTTCTTCAAAATAATTACACAAATATCCATCTAAACACAATAGGAACTCAATTGACAAAAATTAGACAAAGAAATTCAAAAAACCATTCTTCCCGCAATCCAAATCATCATTTCAAATCTTTGTGCTCCTATTCTTCAGGTATTTCACTCTTCTCTCAGGTCCTAGGGAAGTCTTAGTATTATATATATATATATATCTTTATTTATTTATTATTTCTATTAGTATGTGATGCTAAATTCTGTGGGGATTATATAAGCTGATAAAAATTTTATATCATAATAGTTGTGATTTGTTCCCATTAATAAATAGAGATTTATATTAATATATACTTCTGACACAAAAGAAAAAAGTTTTTGTATCAACATTTTTGCAGTAAAATTTTATAATTTTTTATGGTGATTATGATAACTTATATGGTGTATATGTATATCTATATGGTAATTTTTTCTAATAGTATATGTCTTATTTTTTTTATAAGAATTATGTATGATATTGTGGTTTTTATTTATTTATTTTTACATATATTATGTTAATTAATGTATTTATTATATATATATATATATATATTCTATGGTGATTGTGTTTGATATAACAGTAATTATATATATTTATATGGTGATTATGTCAGTTATTGTGTTGCTTATGTATTTTTAGTGATTATAAACATTATTTTTAAATACTCAATAGTTACTATTCATATGCTAAAATTAACACTCTTATTTTTTGGCCGACATGAAAGAAGTGTATATGTAATCCATACACTGAGGTGTATCAATTTTTACCAAGATAGATGAAAAAAATATACGGGAGATATAATTATCGAATTAGGTAATTCTTCTAAAATTTTAGTTAGCCTATAAATTTTTAGTTTTGTTTGGTTAAAAAATTTATCTGCTAAAATAGTATTATTTTTGCATATATACAAGAGTTTATACACTGTGTTTATGTATATATAATTATATCTTAATATTTATCTAACATGTTAATTATATGTTAATATACTTATTAATGTTTCTTTATGAGAAATCATATGAAAGGTCTTTTTCCAATGGTGCCTTTACTAAATACTATTCTTGTGCATGTGGATCCTCTACCGTCATCTCCTTAGGAACTACAGGGGCTTCGAATCATTCGGTGGAAAGCCAACTCAAACTCATTGAATCATTTGTACGTTTACAAGCCCGACTCATTAATGATTGTATATCAAAATACTATAATTTATGAATATCTCTTGCAAAATTTTGCATTTTGATCTCCTATTTTTCCAGTTTTTCCCCTTCTGCTAAATGAGAATTGTCGAATCATATGATAGTCATCACATAGACAACACAAATGAGGCAATAGTCTAGAAATGAGGGATTAATAATAAGATTAGGGGGTCAATTCCATAGGAAAAATGAAGCACCAAAAAAAGCAATTCACTCCAACCACTAGACTTAAAGAGGGTACACAAACACATCATAGATATCCACCTAAGATCAACTGTCTTCAAAAGCTTTTAGTAAGGAATGTAGATCTAAGTTTATGTCGGGGTAAAGTTGTTCAATAATGATTCATCAAGCATCAAACTAAGGCATGATTTTTGGTGTTTGTGGATAATCTAGCCAGAGAAGTAGAGGCTAAGGAAGTATAAGAATTGTTTGATGAAGCTGGTAAGGTGGAGGATTTATTTATCAGTCGGAAGGAGAGAAGAGAAACCAACCTTCACTTTGGTTTCATGTGTTACAAAGGAGAGGATGAAGCAAAGGAGGCAATGAGAAGGTTTACTAGCATCCTGCTGCATGGGATTAAACTCCATGTGAATATGGCAAGATTTGGAAGAAGTGAGCAGCTGGTTGCTAAGGACTAAGGAGAAAACCAAAAGAGAAGAAGCAACTCTTGGCAGTATAGGTGGAGGCCAGCAATTAGGGATTCAAGATCATATGCAGCAGTCACCAAAGGGAAGGAGCTACTAAGGAATAATGTGATGGAGGCAGATAGGATGCTGTATAAGCAAGTGCATGACCAAGAGTTAGAATGGTTGGAAAGAAGCCTTATAGTTGAGTCTTCATAGCCCATGCAACCTGATATTATCATCCTAGATATGCTGGATTCATGGAGCTTGGTTTGCAGAGTTAGAGACCTGGGTAGGTATAAGTTTCTCCTCACTTTCAAGACACAAGAAGATAGCCGAAAAGCCGTGGAGGAAGGGAGCAAGCTAAATGAGTTTTTTTAGGTGGTTAGAAGGTGGAGAATGGAGGATAATTGTAGGGTTAGGAGAACTTGGGTGGAGATTAGAGGGTTGCTGGTGGTGGTATGGAAGGAGGAAATTGTGCAATGGATAGCTCAGTCATAGGGAAGGTGGGTTTGTTGGGAAGAAGATAGGGACTTTGGAGGCTCGATGGAAGCCACAGGGTGCTGGTTGAGACGCAGAGGTTAGATGAAATTTGGGTCAAGGTGGTTTTATGCATAGAGGGGAAGGAGTTAATGGTGGTAGCTATTGAGGTTGGCTAGGGCTACAACCCTTGGCAGCAAACTCCGGCGGGCAAGACGGTGTTCCAGCTAGTAGAGTCTTTCTTCGGGGAGGAAGACGGGTAGTTGGTTAGCAACTCGGGAAGTGTAAGGTAGCATAGAGAAGCCCATGGGTCAGGTAGCGATAGCTTACAGGCTCAATCATCAAGAATAGATGAGGGAGGGGTGGACTTGGAGGTAAATGCTGAGGCATGTGCCGACTCAGCCAAGTTAAGACATTGTAGAGAGGAAGAGTTGTTGTGTTCCATGTGTCACATGGAAGGAATGGATAAAGAGGAGAAGTAGATAGGCGGTTTTTTAGGGGAGCTACAAACCACGATTGTTGGTTTGTGGGAGGAGGGTTGAGGTGTAGTGGATGCTGACTCTTCAGTTACTATGACAGAAAGAGTGGATAAAAATTTAGAAGGGGAAAGGAGGATGTATAAGAATCTATTGATGAAGAGAATCTCAGAGTTGGGAGAAAGAAGCGAGTCAGGATTAGATGGTAGTGGGAGACAAAGAGAAGGGGTTATGGAAAGCAGTGCAGATCAAGAAAGTTTAGATGTTCCTCCCCTAAGATTTGCTGATGCCTTAGTTAATTTTATATGTGAAGATAGAGGTGAAAATAGGGAGATAAAGTGTCGAACGATGGAAGAGAGTTTTGTGGAGGGTGAAGATGTGGTAGAGGCTCAAGCAACATGGTATCTTGGGAAGGAGATAGGATTAACTTCAAGAAAGGAAATAAAGTGTGTAGAGAAGTTGGTCAGGCTAAGGAAAAGTTAAAGAATTGTTAGGATCAAGGCAAGGGTGTCTAGTAGATTTTGGCAGATAAGGTCGTGGTTTGGATTGATGATAATTATTAGCTAGAATGTAAGGGGAATAGGTGCGCCGGGTAAAACATCTAGTATCCAGGAGTTGATTTTTAAAGAAAGCCCATGGATTTGTGGTTAGAAACGAAACACATGAGGGTGTTGGACTTATGGAAGAATAGGGTTTGGAGAAATGGTTTGATTGAGTGGAGGGATTTACCCACGCAAGGCAGGAGTGGAGGTTTGATTATTAGATAGGATACAAAATACACAAGGTTTTAATATTTAGGATTCCAGGATTGGGAGTAAGTGGGTTCTGATTGAAGGAAGGTTGGCCCCGCTAGCTTTCGAGTGAATAATGCTACTCATTTATGGGTTTTCTTACCCAAGAGGAAGGAAGGATTTATGGGATGAATTATGATTTATTGGGCAATAGTGTAGTAGGCCGTTGTTGGTGATGGGAGATTTTAATGAGGTTAGAAGGAAAAGTGAAAGAAAAGGGGGTTGGTTAGATAATAGCTGTGTTAGCTCCTTTAATGAGTGGATTGATAAGATGGGCCTCATCGATTTTATGCCTTTTAATGTGAAGTTTTCTTGGCATAAGGCTAGGTCGACTAGCCTTTGGGACCAACTATTAATTAACCCTAGTTGATTGTTAGTGTACCCAGATCTCTTATGTTTAGGGTTAGGAAGGTCTTTATCGGACCACAACCCTATCCGTCTCAATGTCAAGAATTGTGAGAATGGGTCGAAACCTTTTAGATATTTGGGATATGTGGTTCTCTCATCCTCATTTTTGTGGGTTTGTGGTAGAGTGCTGGGGAAATCTTGAGGGGAGATATTGTTAGACTAGATTAAAGGAGATGAAGATTATGCTTAGAACATGGAATAAGGAAGTGTTTGGGGATATCAAATAGAAGATTAAGTTGCTAGAGTTTAAATTGTAGAAGGTGGATGGCACAGGTAATGATGGTAATTGTGATGAAGTGGTGCTTGCTAGAAGGGAAGCTTTGAAGAATCAATTATGGAAATGGCATAAGAGGAAAGAAGCTTACTAGATGTAGGTGTCTAGGGTAAAAGGGTTTAAAGATAGAGACTAGAACACAAGATTCTTCCACACTATTGCGGCCATGAGGAAAAAGAGAGATATCATCAGTAGGTCATTGGATTAAGGCAAGGAGATTGTAGAGCCGTTAGAGATTAAGGAGGTAATCACTTCCTATTTCAAGGACCTGTATAATCAACTAGATCTACTAGAATTTAGTATTCCAACCGATGGATTTCATAAGATTTCAAGGGAGTAAAGTATGGAGCTAGACAACATTCCTCTAAGGGAGGATATCCAGAAGGCAGTCTTGTCTTGTGATCCTCTTAAAGCCCTAGGGCATGATGGGTATCATATGGGTTTCATTTGGAAGATGTGGGGTATAATTGGGGAGGAATTCACCTAGTTTATCCTGGACTTCTTCCTTTCGAGAAGATTGCCACTTTCTCTCAATACCACTTTGATTACTTTGATTCCCAAAGTGGAGGAGGTAGATGAGGTTAGTCAGTTTAGACCGATCAACCTAGTAGGGTGTATTTATATGGTGATATCGAATATTCTGGCTTATAGACTGAAGCAAGTGGTTGATGGATTAGTTAGTGATTCTCAATCATCTTTTATAGAAGGAAGAAGCATTATGGATGGTGCCTTGGTAGCCGACGAGATTGTTCAGTGGTCCAAGAAGAGGAAGGGATCGATAGGGGTGATGATCAAACTGGATTTTCAAAAGGCTTATGATAGTATTAAATGGGAGTTTGTGGATAGTATTTTTAGTATTATGGGCTTTGGGAATGTATATAGAGGCTGGATTAAGGAGTGTATCTCAATAGAAAGTATTTCAGTTCAAGATGGGAAGGGGGTATTAGGGAAGGGGATCCCATTTCCCCCTTTCTGTTTGTTTTGGCAGTAGATGCATTTAATTAGCTTGTCAGAAGAGGTGTGGATAAAGGCTTGATCTATGATTTAAAAGTGGGGAGAAATAATTGTGAAGTTACCCACCTTCAATTTGCAGATAACACTATGATTTTCTGTGGAGCTTCTCTTGAGAATATCAGGATTTAGAGGAGACTGCTAGATTGCTTCTATTTGTTATCAAGACTGAGTGTTAACTTTGCTAAATCTGAGCTCATAGGTCTTGGTGTGGATGATAATTTCTAGAAGGAGGCTGTAAATATTATGAATTGTAAGATTAGCTCTCTTCCAATTAATTAAATTGGCCTTCCGTTGGGGGGTTAATGTGTGAAACGACCAGGTTGGAAACAAGTGGTCGATATGATCAAGTAAAGATTGGCTAGGTGGAAGACGAAAGTCCTTTCAAGAGTAGGGAGATTGGTATTGATAAAAAGTGTCTTAAACAGTCTACTGATGTACTACATGAGCCTTTTCAGAATTCCAAAAGGGGTGGTTAAGGAAATCATTAGTGTACAAAGGAATTTTTTCTGGAGCAGTAGTGGGGATAGGAAGAAACTGCCACTAGTTAAATGGAGTGTGATACAGAGACCTAAAACACTAGGTGGCTTGGGTGTGGGGGATTTAGTTATGAGGAATAATGCACTATTGTTTAAATAGTGGTGGAGGTTCTATACTGTTAAAGGGACATTGTGGAAAGGGATTATTTCCTCAATTTACTCTGGAGACCATTTTGGATAATTAGAGATTCTGGAACAAAGGTGAGGGTGGACCCCGTTGGTGGACATTGTTAAGATTGGGCGAATGAACCCCATTCTTAATTCAAGTCTAAAGATTGTGCTTGAAAATGGTAGAAACATTGGGTTTTAGCATGATAACTGGATGGGACAAGGATTTTTAAAAAGCTTATTTCTAAGGCTTTTTATGATGTTAAGTCAATAGGAAGAAAACAGTAGTAGAAATGGGGTGTATGGGAAGTGGCATAGTGGATCTGGCATTTATGGTGGAGGAGGCATCTTTTTACTTAGGAGGAAAATCAAGTGAAGCAGCTGGAAATTTTGATCAAGCAGTGTTATTTGAGAAAAGATAAGAAGGACATGATTCGGTGCTAATATGATGATATGGGGGCCTTTTTTTGTGAGATCCTTTTGTCAGGCCTCTTACTAGAGATTACATGGGGAAGACTCAAGTAGTAGTATTTTCAACATGATTTGGAGTGGTGTAGCACCAACAAGGATTCAAATTATTTCTTGGTTTGTGGTTCAAAATAGACTCAACACAAGAAAAATACCGGCTAGTCTTTAAATTGTTGATATAAGGGAGTCAAGATACTCTTTTTACAAATCTGAATAGGAATCAGTCAGCCATGTTTTTCTGCATTGTAATGTGATGGGGAAGGTTTGGTATGAGGTTTGTGAGTGGCTTGGATATATGTGAGTGATGCCAATATCTGTTAAGGATAACATTGTTACTTGGCTAGGAGGTAAAAGAAAGGGACTGGGGGGGGGGAATTGAAACACAATTTTCTTTGCAATAACGGGAACTATGCAGGAATTCAGAAATAAGATAGTGTTTGATAGTTAGCAAGTTTGCATAAGGTGGATGATTATGCTCATCAAATCAAGAATTGACTTTTGGATTAAGAATAGAAGAAATGAGTTCCCTTACAGAATTGAGGAGGTGGTCCACAATGTATAGGTTTTCTTGTGATTAGGGGTATCAGAAGGGAGTGGTTCCTTAGTTTCTTAGTTATTTTCTATTTTTGTTAATCTTTGCTTTGTTGTAATACCCTCTCTTAATTATCAAAAAAAAATCTTAGGTTCTACTTATTATATTCCTAAGTAATTTATTTTATATATATTTTTTCTAATTTTTTAAATTTCCTTTTTCTTCATTTTTTCTCCATCAATTTATGATCATTAAGCTTTACTACTCTCTTTAATTTTATAGATTTCATAATTTTTGTTTTCTTTTTTATGTTTTAATATATTTTATTTGCTTTTGTGTTAAATTTTGTATTTAAGTAAAATTAATTTGAAAATTTAATATTAAAAAAAATATATATTGAATGTTAAATATCAATATCAAATATTAAAAATTATAAATAACATTGTAGCACACTATGAGTGTCAATCCCGATAACATTAGATTGAGACGGTTGAAATTTTGATTCTATTAGAATTACATAGAAGATTGATGGCTTGATTCAAAACTATAAATTCGAAAAGCATTGTACCACCGCAAGCGACAATCGAAATTGAAAAATTGCAAAGTATAAACAACATTATAGTTGAAGGTCACACATATAGCAGACGGTAGATATGTCATGATTCGAACCACTATAGCCATCCCATTTAATGTTTCTCGACATGCCCTTTCTCTGTTACATTTTACACCTGCTAGTGGTGCTACTGTCCTTTTTCTTTTTTGAGAAAATATACCTAATTAAAATTATAGAATAAGTTAAATAATATAAAAATAAATTCAAAGCATTCAGATATGCTTATTAACACAAAGGAATTATAATTATAAGTTTTCATAACCATTAGAGAGGAATATAAATTAAAATTAGGAATAAATATAAAATCGTAGAATAACTAATTGATCGGTTTGGGCAAACTAGTTGACTGATTTGTCGAGAATAGAATTGTTAATATTTTAACATACTAGTTGATTGGTTAGGAAAACCAGTCGATCGATATGCCTAAAATTCACATTTATATTAGAATTTCAAACCCTTTACAAAATCAAAACTAAATTGCTTTATATTAATATAATTTTCAACACATTTTGAAGGATTTTCAACAAATTTCCCATCATTTATGAATAATGATTTTTGTGAATAGGTTTTTTGGGAAATGTTCCCATTTGATCTATTTTGGCATTTGAGTTTTTTTAGCCATTGATTTGGTTATTCGAGTCTCAAATGTTATTTTTGTGTTTGCAATCATTTTTTAGGGATTTCAAACCAAAGTGGCTTTGTCTGTGTTTTCTTGTTTGGCTCATATACCTTTGGTTTTAATAATTTAAGATCTTCCCTTGAGCTTTTTACCTTAACTTTTATGCCTTGCAAATTGTTTGGCCTTTAGGCCTTGTAACATTGTGATGTGGTTTCTAGGTTTATTTCGGGGGCTTTTAAGCACTTGAAAAGTTTTTGGATTTATTATCCCTGTTTGTTATGAAATTCATGCCTCAATTTTATTTCAGATCCTTAGTCCATTTTGATTATTTTGGTATCCAATGAGATATGTCTCATCCTATTAATATTGTGCATCGTATGTTAGCAATTAAACCTTTAGTTATAGAGTATAAGTTTAGTGTGTCTTGATCCAACTCTCAAAGGTAGCTAAGCCGAGGGTCAATGAGTTGTGTACATGCTCTTTTTATTAGGTGTTGTGTGCATGTATGTATTTGCCTCTAGGTAATAATCTGAGTCAGTTCTAATTCTCTTCATGTTCTATTGGACTTATATTTCTGTAGGGTGTGTTGACACTTCAAGGATTAATACCTGGTGGTGGTTTGCTATAGATGCTAGTTCTTGTATACATTAATTCATCTTTTTCCCAGTTATCTATTATACATGGGTGTGGAATTTATTGTCTATAGATGTCTTACATTCTTTTTCATGGGTACTTGTAACATCCTAAATTTATCAGTGAATTTTTTTATTTTTCATAGAAGCTTAATAAAAAATTATTGGGTGGTACCGCTATACTCAATATAAGTCTTGTCTACCATACCATTCTCGTATCAAGTATAAGGAAAAATATAACAACAATTTAGATATGAAAAAGAGAGAACAAAAGGGATTCATGAAATAGAAACAAAGGTTTTGAGATAAACTTCGAGTATAAAGCTAATAAATAATATAATAAAAAGGAACACATAGAATTAAGAGTCCATTAGGTATTCAGACAACAAAATTAACTATCGGATATCCTATAACTTAAAAATCACTCTTCCACAGGTAGAGCAATGAATTTATCAAAGTATGAGCTGGTCATAAAATACTTAAACGTTAACAACATGGTCATCTACCTGAGGAAATAAGAAGTACCCATAAAAATGACGATCAATACTTGTGTACCGAGTAAGGTAACAAATATATATCACTCAGGTAAGGTATGCAGCACATCAAATCACCTTAAGAGAAAATAAACACAAGCATACTACTTAATATTAAGATCTACCTAAGAGATGCATCCATATCAAAATCCCTATAATTAGGTGATTAACAAAATTATGTTATTAACACATTAAGTTCAAGGGACTAATAGTAACAATACTCTCCCTTTTCCCTATGGAGGATGAAAGGTAGTTAACCTCACTATACTCTCACAAATGGTGTAAAACATACATGTGCCATTAGTAAATCGCTAATATTTAAATATATATACCCTTATAAGTTGGTGGATCGATTGGATAGAGTAGACTGGGGTTTTTTGGTTCCTTTAGGATTCGAAAATTAATTTTAACAATTTAAAATTACTTGGTATTGACTCATATGTTCTTCAAATTTAGGTATTAATGTATTATTAGTACCTTAACCAACAATTAAAACATAACAAAAGCATTATTTAAATTACTTAGGTCATTATGCTTTTGTTCTCATTATTTTGAGGTAAGCTACTTAACATGATCATCATTTATTATGAATTTATTCCAATAATTGAAAACATTCAAACACTTAGAGTGTGTTACTAACAACACATTGAACATGATACAAGAGTAAGGTAATACATAGGAATACTCATCAAATACATAAGGGAATCTTTCACAAGGTAAAGTACCATACTACCCTTATAAACCCTAATTCTAAAATTGCACCATAACTTCTCCTATAAAGCTTTCCAACTCACCAAATTTAACACCCTAAATTAAAATAATATTATAAACATCATATCTAAAAATCATAACTTAATTCTAAATCACGCATAAAATACCAAATTTACCCTTTTTGTTATTATTTCTAAATGACTTTTTGTAATTATTTCCAAATTAAGAATTTTTTTCTTCATAAAATCATATGTTATATGAGTCATAATTCATCAAGTTAATTAAAAAATCATCATATTCATGTTTTGGCCCATATTTTGCTTGATGTGTAAGATATTAAATGAATATCTACACAATTTTAGGACATTTAAATTTAGATTGATCTTCAATAAGGCTACTTAGAAGTAAAGAAGGACTTAATGTGGATGATTGCTATATATGTTCAAATCGTGGTATTTTTGATCTACTCCAATATCAAAATAACTTATAAAGAGACATATCTAATTTCTCTAGATAATTATTTCTAAAGTTAACTTCTAGCTTGAGAGAGAGATAGGAAGAAAGCAAGCTAGATTTGACTCTTGCACCTTTGTTCATTCAGTGCTTGATTTCATTATGGTTCTTCTCCTCAATCAAACGTACAAGGCTTTATACATACA
Source organism: Tamarix chinensis (assembly GCA_030549775.1). NCBI lineage: Eukaryota > Viridiplantae > Streptophyta > Magnoliopsida > Caryophyllales > Tamaricaceae > Tamarix > Tamarix chinensis. Next base: position 53,217,373 of record CM060177.1, on the reverse strand, counting down.
CATATGACAAGAGGCCAAGATTAACTTTCCTTAATTAAGCCTAAATCAATAAGCCTAATTATATAAGAGTTAAACCAACACGCGTCCATATGGTATGCATAATGATTTACAAATTTACATATATAAGATATTACAAAGTTTTACATAAAATATAATGCAATATAAAACTCATGATAATTAATTTGAAATAATCAATAATCAAGATTTATGTCTTGTAAATTTTTCTCTTAACCCTTGCATTGTTATTGACTTGCATGTTAGATATCGTTGGTGAAGTCTTCTTCTTGCAAACATATATAATACCTGTAAGAATCACTTATTTAAACATTATTAGTATTATTATGAAGTTGTTTAAGATTTTCCAAAAAAATTGGTACTATGCTAACTCTTGAACTCGAACTTGAGAAGAATGAGATGGAGATCCTCATGTATCATTACTTTCACAAAAACCAACTTTCTAGATTTAACCAAAGATACCAGAATACCCTTAGTTCACTTAAACACCTCTAATTTTATTATTTTCATAACTTAGTTTACCTTATCCAAAACTAAACATATAATATATCAAAATTAAAAAAAAAAAGTAACAAATTGAAGTATTTAGTTTATCCAAAATCTTGCCAAAATTACCATATTACTCCTATGGCACTAATTACCACAAAATTCTACAAGCCCCTAATTTTTACCTATTTTACACTAAAATACCCCAAAATCCTAATGTAGAAATTATGGCAAAATAAGGATTTATTAGGAAAATTAAGTAAATAAATTATTTTATTAAAATAAAGGGGAACTAATTAAGGAAAATCAAGGAGAAAATAATAAACAAATTATTTAGGAAAATTTGGGCATTTTACTAATTAATATGGAAGTTAAGGAAATTTGTCCAAAATAGCCAAAATAAGCTAACAAGGAATTTAATTATTATTATTATTTGAAATATTATTAATTTTACATATTCAAGGATACCAAAATACCCTAAACACCCCAACCAACCTATTTTCTCCTTTTCCTTTTTCCTTTTTTCTCTTTTCCCCATCTTTTCCCTTTTTGTTCTTCCTCCCCTTCCATTTTCTTCTTCCTTCCCCAAAATGGGCCATCCCACCATCCCAATTCCCTTCTCCTCCCTTCTCCTTCCGTGCATCCCAAAGCTCGCATTGTTGCCCTTGCCAGCCGCCCGGTTGGCTTTCTCTTTTTCCTTTCTTTTTCCCCCTGGACTACCCGGTCCACCCCTTTCCTTTTCCATCTTCTTCCCCACACGACTTGCACCCTGACCCTGCAGCCCTTCTTCTACAGGTAGCCACCTGCTCCGTCCAGCCATCCTTCCCTGCCCTCACTCATCGTTTTCTTTCCAATTTTGACCCAACCAAACCGTCCTCCCTCCTCCTGCATGCCTGCCATTTCCTTTTTCCTCACCCCGACCAAACACACCCTGTGATTTTGTAGGCCTACGTTGCTTGCCACCACCAGCCTTTGACCTTCCTCACCTGTCCCTCCTTGTCCTCTTCTTCCTTGGTCATTTCCCCCTCAATTTAGCCTATAAATACCCCCATAGGCAACCATAATCAGGTCTTTGTTTTCACAGCCTAAAAACCTTGACTTTGCACCACCGCCCAAACAAACCCCAAATCCGCCGCTGTCAACCATCTCCGCTGTCCACCTCGCCCACCTAAGCCTTCCCTATACCACCCTCTGCAGAACCGAGCCTCCCTCCTTCCCTGATTTGACCTGCACGAGCCACCCCGACCGTGCAAAGTCAGCCTCCTGATCAACCCACATCAACCCCTCGCCGCCCTTCGCACCACTGTCTGCCACCAATTTTGCCGCAACCAATGCCTCCTCCACCCTCCAAAACAACTAGGGGACCTTTCTCTACCTCTCTATAACTCCATCTCTCCCCGCTTCCCTCTCTTCTAGCATATACTCCCATCTCTCCACCTCTCTTCCTCCTCCACAGTCGTCGCCGCCAGTTTCGCCACCAACCCTATGCGGTATTCTAATTTCCCTAACCCCTAAACCTTTTTATATAAGTGTTAGTAATTTTTAGTAATATTAATAGTATTACTCTTATTATTATTATTATTAATGTTGTTGTTATTATTATTATTATTATTATTATTATTGTCATTATGTTACCACTCTTATTATTTGACCTAACTTCAGAAATATTTCTAACTAATGTTATTGTTATTAAAGGGCTACAACTTTAGTATTATTATTATCATTATTACTATTATTATTTATTATTATTATTATTATTATTATTATTTTCTTACTAATACTATTAATATTAACTTTGGCCATTATCACTTTTATTATTAGCGTAAATATTGATACCCTTATATTACTATTACCCTTTTCGACTATTATTATTATTATGCTTAACATTATTATTATTACTATCATTACTACTATAACTATTATTATTATTATTATTATTATTATCATTATTATTATTATTATTATTATTATTATTATTATTATCACTATTGTTATACTTGACCATATTATCACCAAGGCTACTACTATTATGATTTCTAGAACCTTTATTAGCATTATTCTTAAGATTGGAACCATTATAATATTATTACTATCATCATCATCATCATCATCATCATCATCATCATCATCATCATCATCATCATCATCATCATCATTATTATTATTATTATTATTATTATATAGTACTACTACTACTACTACTACTACTACTACTCTACTACTACTACTACTACTACTACTACTACTACTACTACTACTACTACTACTACTACTACCGCTTTTTCATTATTTTTAAAATTTCATAATCACTAACCAATTATCACTACTAGCATTATCAATATAAGTATCATTATGGTCACTACTTTTATATTACTAATATCACTATTATTATTACTACTAGGGTTTGGGTCGATATTAGTATTATTACTAAAACTAATAATAATATTATTATTAGTAATATTGAAACTATTACCTTTAATAATATGAATATCACTATGACTACTTTGACATAAACCATGATCGCTACTAAGACTTATTTTGGTTAGTAGTGGTATGATTAATTATTTTGAGAATAATCAATCTACTTTTAATTATAAAACTACTATTATCATTATTAGCCCTAATAGTAGGCCATAATAAGGGTAAGATAATAAATGATGGTAATTTTGGTAAGAGGGATATTAACTCATAGTATTTCCCTCTTATAGGTGAATCAAGTCAAAACCTTAAGGAGGCGTAGGAGCGTGCTCCAAGCCTGGCGTCGTTTTAGGTAAGGATGTAGCTAATGCCTATGTTTGTTGTGTGAATTGTATGCCTTGGATGTTATGTATCATGCTATGTTGTGTATCGTATGGTTACCATTAACTTGTCTTATGTGTAGTGCATCTTGGAGTTGAGGTATGTTCATGTGTTTCCTTATGGCATGAGTATAATATGTATATGTGGTAATTATGATGTGATATAATGTGACCCTCTAGGACATGCATGCTGGGATGATTGATAATATGATATGGGGATGGAAGGAAAAAAAGGAAGAAAATGGGAAGTGAGTTCACTAAAGGGGACATGAGGTTGACCAAACTACCTCATGATCCTTGAGAGGAAAATAAAGAGGAGGAGGTGATCAAAATGAATGAGAGATGGGAACCATGCATAGGAATTCTAAGGTTTGCATGGGAACTTTGAGGGTTTGCATGGGTTGGATGGAGTTTGCATGGGGATGATCCTTATGTGAGAAAAGTCATTTTAGGGTGTAAGTAAGGTAAAGGGAGATTTGTGGAGTGATTGGAGATTTGGGATGGAAAATAGTATGTAGGTTGGTGTAAGGGTGTATAGGGGATCCGATTAGGATTTTGGGAGGAAACCCTAATCAGGGGAAAAATGTGGAAGTAAAAACAATTAAGGAGGAGTGGAGTATGGGATAAGAGTGGAAATAGATTATATGAGGGATGAGTATGGGTGCCATGGGGAGGAAGAAATGTTAGGTGAAAAATATAGTGATTACTTGTGGAGGAAGAAAGGTGCTAGGGTTTGAAGTAGCCAACTAGGGTTTTTTGGTCACTTGTGAAATCAATGAGTAAAGTGATATGATTTGGGTTTGAATCTAAATGAGATAAGGTGTTGGGCAATAAATGAAATAATGGTAGTGTAAGTAAGAGGAAGTTGGGCTACATAGGTCCAATTAGGGTTTTCAAGGGAAAACCCTAAAGGGTGATAGTAAGTGGAGTTGGATGTTATAAGGTGATGGGCCTTCACCCACACCCTTAGGATTTGGGTTTTCATTATGGGTAAATGCAAGGGGGAATAGATGTTGGGGCGTGATAAGGGGCGTAAGAGTCTCAAGGTATGGGATGGGCCCCCTTAAGAGGATAGAAGTAGAAGGCTGGTGACATGCATGTCAAGGGTGAAATATTTATCGAATAAGATACGAATAAGATGCTAACCATTTAAAGAGAAATATTTTTGAGCCAGATCCATGCATGTCCACCGGCGAATAATAGTGGCCAGGAGCCTTGGTGCCCTGGAGACTGGTCCACTGGTAAATAGTAGTGGCCAGGAGCATTTTGCCCTACATGATTTCTGGTCCACCGACTATAATAGTGGGGGTTTCCCTGCTCAAAAAACCAAACATAATAATAATAAGACATGGGAAAGACATGAAGTAATTACAGTAAAACACCATATGAGTCCGGGCAAGACCGGTCCACCGGCGAATACTAGTGGCTAGGATCTTTCTACCCTTGAGACTGGTCCATCAGTTATAATAGTGGTCAGGAGTGCTCTACCCTGTTTGTATTTTGGTCCACTGGTTCTAATAGTGGGATTCCTGTACTCACATGGATTGATATACATTATGATGTGACACGATTACATTTGCCAGAGATCTAAAGAATAAGTCTATTTGGACCATATCTAGCCTTCATTATCTGTATTATTGTATGCTGCATATATGATCATGTTATATTGTATGCTTTGCATGTTTGGCCTTAGCACATGGTTACCTTACTCATTACGTAGTGTATTGACCACCCGTTTCTTGGGTGCTGCTCATTCCCATGAGTAGAAGACCCACTTGAGTTTGTGCAGGTAGGAGATGACATCTTTGATGCCTATGACACTTACGAGGCATCAGGCAGGGCTAAAAGTTGAGCCTAGACTTGGTCTAGGGATTGAGAGTGACCCGACCAGACTCTATCTTTCCTTTTATTTTACCATGTGTCATTTTATTCTAGTTATATTATGTCGTACGATATTTTATGTCTTTGGAAAACTTTAGTTACTTACTCTTTGGGTTGTAACCCTTTAACCACACTCTGATTTTTGTATGATGAACGATTAAGTTCTTTTATGAATTATAGTTTGAAGTGTTGAATTGTGTTTAATGATAATCCTTTTTAGCCTTATCATTTGGTACTGGAACGGTAGGAGTAAACTGGTCTGGTACTAAGTGTGGCGGTAATATCCCTAGAATTCACGGTGTTGTTACTTCGCTTCTACTAAACCTTTTTATTAAACTAAATTTTCTAGTAGTGAATTTTGGGGGTGTTACATACACACAACACCATAAATGCTATCAGGTGGAGAATTCCCAAAAGCAAAAAACCCCAAAATTTTGAGATTTTAATATAACATACCAATTTTTATAAATAGGCATATTTCAATCTACTCTTCCCAAAGCTTAAGAATGTAACATAATATACCATCATACTAAGAATTTTATGACAAAGCCTAGAAAGGAATAAAATATAGCTACTATGCATAAAATTCCAAAACTTACAAAATCATGAATTTTGCCACATATTACATGGATACAAATTTAAGATGAAGCCTAGCATGATTTATATCATAAAATATAAAATCACACAAATCCACATATACACATAAAAGGACCTATGCTAGAGATACATATTCATTACTAGAGGTACTCTAATTTGTAAAGACACAAATACTACTTAACTCCTTCTTCTAGCATTTGATCACCTTAAATAATAATAAAACATAAATTAAACAAAGGGAATGCCATGGGTTGAAGAAAATAGAAAAGAATAAAGGATATGATAGTAACCCTTGGAATTAAAAAAAATGGAAGCTTCAAAAACTTTGCCAATCTATAACCTTTACTGTTTTTTATTTATAGGAAAGTAATAAAGAGTTAAACTTAAGAATTTAAAATTAAGAAGATGTAAGAAAAATAGAGAGAAATGAAGAAAAAAAATTCATCACAAGGTCACAAGCCAATAACAACATAAGTAAGAACAAACAAAAGAGGAGATAAGAGAGACCAAAGTTGGATGAAAGAAAATGACTAAGTGTAAAAATGATCAACCAAAGCATACCCCTCTATAGGTAATTGTAAAAAATGGGTAGGTGAGAGAGAGATAATATGATGGGTTTTGCTTACAAGCAAGAGGAGTGATGGAAGTGATTAACATAAATAAGGGATGTTGAAAAGGAGTTGGAGGAAGGTCATTGAAGTGATTGTGGTTAGATTTTTAGTTAAAAGAGTAAGTACCTTGTGAGATATGATCATATAGTGTGAGGAATTCAAATTTTGAAGCTTGTAAGTTCAATAAAGTCAAAATTGCTAGAAAATGGTTTAGGTAATGTGGAAAGTCCAATAAATGATTAAAAATGGAAAAAATAATCAAATAAATTCCAAAAATCATAAAAAATTAGGGAAAGGTGAGAAATTTATTTAGGAATATAAATATATAAAAATATTAGGGATAATAATTGATCTAAGGTTTAAAAAAGAAAGAAAACCCAAAATGGTAAAAATTTCCTAGCTTCGTTTAACTAGAAAAGGCTATTGGTCGGCCTTCTAAGTCTCTAGGTGATAGGGTTTGGAACACCAATGACTAATTAACCACCAGTCATTTGAAAAGAAAATTAGAGGTCAAAAGTGTAAGAAGATAAGATGAGGTTTTGAGAGGTAAAGGTAAGTTGTCTAAATAAGTTTAAGATTAGAGAAGTATTTAGGAGACTAATCACCAAGTAATTAAGATTACAAAAATTTAGAGTACTACATCAATACTTGTAACACTCCCAAATTTATAGGTTTCAATTTATGAGTCTTGTTTTAAAAAATTTGGGTCACGAAATTTTTATTGAATTTTGAAGTGTGTTTCGATCTCACTCTTCCGATTTTGAACTTGAACGCTCTTCTGATTTTAAAATTTTTAAGTTGATACCACAAGTTGGTATCGAAGCTAGTTTTGACCACACTCTTTCATTTTTAACATTTTTAAGCTGATACTACAAGTTGGTATAAGACCAGTTGATCTTGTTGACCACGCTTGTTTTTGGAAATAAAGTTAATTTTGGAAGTTGTTATTGAACTTTGAAAAGGATTTCCCACCTTAATTGAAAATCTTTCTACTTTAAAAATTTTTGGAGCCTGACCACGGTGAGGAGTACAAGGGTAGATTAGGGTTTTCCCTAAGAAGTAGAAAATCTTGCTAGTAATTTTGAACCAATGGGTTCGTTTCTAAATGTTTCTTTTTGTGCAGCTAGATGGAAAATGATAGGACGATTAACCGTTTAGAGGAGGTCGTCACTGCCTTCTTAGAGTTCATCCAACAATCTCAGAATACTGGAGAAGACTGGCTTAGGAAGGTTACTGGACATCACCCTCCGATGTATTCCGGGGAGGAGAACCCGGTGGTCCTCAAGGGGTGGATCCGCGACCTGGATCGCATCTTTGAGGCCATGCATTGTCCACCAGATAGGCAGCCCAGCGTTGTAGCTTTCTTCCTTCGGGGAGTAGCTGACGCCTGGTAGGAGGAGTACCACACTAGAAACGGTCATCCGGCTACCTAGGAGGCATTTAAGGCAGCCATTCGCACCAGATTCTATCCCGAGAGCCTGAGGATGGATAAACTTTGGGAGTTCATTTAGCTGACGAGGGACCGATGACCATCCGTGAGTATTATGCCTGCTTCACAGAGCTGCTCCAGTTTGCTCTAGGGATCGCCGCAAATGATTCCACGGTGGTGTTCCAATTTGAGTAGGGACTGAACTTCAACATCCGCCGTATGATGGGTGTAGTGCCTTTCACAGATTTAGCGTCACTGTATGAGCGTGCTTGCATGGCAGACACGCTGGTTCATGAGTAGGCTGCCATCCTTGGGAAGAGGAATCCTAAGGGTCAGAGTTCTAGAAGTAGGACCCAACCAAAAATCGGAGAGTCCAGGAGGCCACCACCGAGAGATAATAGCAGGAGCCAAGGGCCCCCAAGAGGTCTAGTGTGTAGGAGGTGTAGTCGGGTCCATCTAGGAAGGAATTGTGCTGACAGGTTAATTAATTGTTTAAATTATGGGAAGCTGGGTCACAAAGCAGTGGAGTGTTGGAGGCCACCTCAATTCCAGCATAATCATTACCGATCATCTCAGCAAGAAGGAACACTGATGCCCAGGCAGCAGGCATACCCGCAACACCGCCATAATTCATCCCAACAGTACTATCAGTGAGCATCTACACCATCTGGTGCCCCAGTTGCTAAGACATGGGAAAGACACTAATTACTTACAGTGGAACACCGTACGAGAAGGGGCTAGATTGATGCACCGACATAAAATAGTGGCAGGGTATGTTACCCTTGCAACCGATCCACCGACTAAAATAGTGGGGTTCCCGTACTCATGTGGACTTGATAAAGAAAATGGCGTGGATTGATTTCTAATAAAAGAGTAATTAAATAATTAATTTGGAATAATCATGTACTTTATGTGTGGCCTGGATCATTTGTAGCTTGTATAATTTCCTTCATGACCTTATGTACTATATGTGTGGGTTTGAAAGTGTAAGTTGAGTATTATTTTGCATAATTCTATATGCTTATGTTTTGGCCTTAGTACTCTGTTACCTTACTCAGTATGTAGTACATTGATCACCCTTTTCATGGGTACTGCTCATTCCCATGAGTAGTAGGCCCTTCTGACTTTATGCAGGTGGACGAGACATTAGTCGGGACTGAGCGTTGAGCATGTGTTGGCTCCAAGTTCGAGAGTGTCGTTGCCATATTTATTCTTTATGCAATTTATTTCTTCTGTATTTCTTTTGTATCGCATTTATTCTTTTATGATTTATTACCTTGTATTGAGTATTTCAAATAAACCTTTCATTTATTGTAAGATTATTCACTCCGAGGAATTTTGACTTCGCACTCTGATTTCTATCTTATTATTGATCATTAACTTTTATGCATACTATGATTTCTATGTTATGATCTTTTTGATTCATTTTATGAATTCTCATTTTAATTTTGAAAATAATCTTTCTAGCCTTAGCACTTGGTACTGAAACTGTCGGAGAGAACCGGTTTGGTACTAAGTGTGGCAGTAACATCCCCAGATTTCACAGGTTTTAAGTATTTCTATTTTAATTGTCTTGTTTGAAAAAAAAATGTGTAAATTTTGGGGGTGTTTACGACTGTTTTAACTGGCCATTCTCCTTCCTCTCTCTTTCCCTTGACTTGCCATCCCTTTTGACCCAACCATCTCCCCTTTCCTTGCGGGATCCCCTCCCTATCCCCCTGTGCAACCCTTGCCCCGTTTTGACTCCCACTGGCCAACCTCGCCGCCGGTGACCCTAACCCTACTTTCCTTATTCCCTCGTTGTCCATAAAACCTCACCCTATCATTTAAACCTTATAAGTACCCCCTTACATATCCTTATGTCGAGCTTTTAATTCCAACCCAGAATTTCCCGAACTTGCCACCGCCGCCCCTTTAGACGCCTCTTTCACTGCCTCCGGCCAATGTCGCCACCATATCTGGTCCCAAAACTCTTCCTTGCACCGCCCTCTAGCTAACCAAATAACCCATCCCCCTCTATTCTTCCTACACAAGCCACCCCGGCTGTGCGAAGTTCCCTTCTCAATCAACCTATTTTTTTTCCCTGCCACCCTTCGCACCTCCATACGCCACCTCTTCTACCAGTGTCGCTGATTGTTTCACCTCCCATTCTCTTCTGCAGACCACCCTCTACCTTCCCCTACCTTTCTTTTCCCCTTTCCTCCCTCTCCTCCTCTCTTTCTCTCCTTCTTCTCCATTCGGCCACCACCACCGCCGCCGTGCACCGCCACCTTTGCCTGTGCCACCACCCTCATTCTGTCCCTCTCATCTTGGGAAACTCTAAACACCCCATCTCCCACCTTAATACTCCATATCTTTTTCCTAGCATTAAACTTTTCCCCTTTTCTTCCCTTTTTCTGGCCACCACCGTCGCTGTCGTGTACCACCGCCTATGCCACCTATCTCTACCGACTCAAGGTGAAACCCTAGACCTTCTCAGCCCTTTTTTCCTATTTATTGTAATTTATTCTGTTTTATTCCAATTTTTAATATTTATTCGATTATAATAATAATTATTATTATCATTATCATTATTATTGTTATTAGATGTAATATTATTGATAAATTTTGTTGGCAGGGTTAACATTATTCTTGAGTTAATTAGATTATTATTTTCAAATTTTAGGAATTTATTTGAATTATTATATGTTATTATCATTATTAATACTATTATTATTAATAATATTATTAGTATAATTATTTTATTATTAATGTTAATTATTTCAGGGGGCCGAGGCCTTAATTTTTAATTAAGGTTCGCACCCTTGTATTTTTATTACTATTATTAGTGTTTTTAATATTATTAAATAGTACTTTCATTATTTGAGGTAGGGTCGAAAGCCCACCTTGTAATTTTAGGATTATATTAATATTATTATTATTATTATTTCTTCTGATATTAGTATTATTATTAATATATTATTATTATTATTATTATTATTATTATTATTATTATTATTATTATCTTTACCAACATTATTTTGGTGAAGGGTAGAAACCCTTATATCACCATTCGTTTTAAATTAAATTAGTATTTTTAGTAGTATTTTATATAGCTAATTTTAGTATAGTATTATTTTAATTAAAAAATAAGTCTTAGGATAAGTTAGTATCTAATAGTTTTTTTAGGAGGGAACCTAATTCTAGTATTTTTCACATAATAGGTGAACCCAGTCAAAGCCCTCAAGAGGTATAGGAGCGTGTTCCAATACCGGTGACATTTTAGGTAAGGGGTGCTAAGGCCATTTGTTTAATATGTGATTTATATGCCATGCATAGCATGTGATATGATTTATGGTGTATTTCATGTGTATATTGTATAACTATTATGAATGCATCATGATATGGAAGTTGAGGGGTGTTTTGTGTAAATAAATATGGCATGAGAACGATGTGTATAAATGTGTTATTATTATGGTATGATGTGGCCTTGAGACATGCATGATGGGGTTGTAAAATAATGATGGGGAGTTGCATGGTGTTAGGGTTTTGCATGGAGTTGCATGGTGTTAGGGTTTGCATGGAGTAGTAGTGTTTTGCATGGAGTAGTGGTTATAGGGCAATATTAATGTTTGCATGGTGGTTTAGGGTTTACATGGGAGCTAGGGTTTACGTGGAGCAAGGGTTTTCATGGGCGTTAGGGTGTGTTATGTTTAACTATGGTGGTGGTGGTTAACTAGGGATGGAGTGTTAACCTGAGTTGAGGAGTAAGCATGGCCGAAGTCAGTCTTGCATGTCTTGGAATGAGATTCTGAATAAGATACTTAAAATATTAAATATGTAAAGTGGAAGATGTTGAGTCGGGCCTAGACCAATCCACCGGCTAAAATAGTGGCAGGGAATGTTTCCCTCGCGACCGATCCACTGGCTAGAATAGTGGCAGGGTATGTAGCCTCGCGACCGATCCACTGAATATAATATTGGGGGATCCCGAGCTCAACAAAATCAAACCCTACAGTTTCTAAGACATGAGAAAGATACTAATTACTTATAGTGGAACACTGTACGAGAAAGGGCCTGACCGATCCACCTGCTAAAATAGTGGCAGGGCATGCACCCTCGGGACCGATCCACAGGCTAAAATAGTGGGCTTCCCGTACTCGTGTGGGACTTGATAAAGAACATGGCATGAATTGATTTATAATAAAAGAGTAATTAAATAATTAATCTAAAATAATCATGTACTTTACGTATGAGCTTGATCATTTATAAGTTGTATAATTTTCTTCATGACCTTATGTACTATATATGTGGGTTTGTAAATGTAAGTTGAGTATTTTCTTGCATGATTCTATATGCTTATGTGTTAGCCTTAGTGCTCAGTTACCTTACTCAGTATGTAGCATACTGATTACCCGTTTCATGGGTACTGCTCATTCCCACGAGTAGTATGCCCTTCTGACTTTGTGCAGGTGGGCGAGACATCAATCGAGGCTGTGTGTTGAGCATGTTTTGGCTCCAAGTTCGAGAGTGTCGTGGCTATATTCATTATTTATGCGATTTATGTCCATTTCTTATTTCATTTGTATCGAATTTATCGTTTTTGATTTATTACCTTGCGTTGATTATTTCAAATAATCTTTTATCGGTTGTAAACTCATTTTCTTTTGGATATGAATTATAATTCTTAATGCGCACTCTGATTTTGATGTATGATTCTTTCTATTTCTTTTATGAACTATTGTTTTGAATTTAATGTCAATTTTTTTTAGCCTTAGCACTTGGTACTAAAACGGTCGGAGAGAACCGGTTTGGTACTAAGTGTGGCAGTAACATCCCTAGAATTCACGGGTTTTAATTTATGTATTTGTATTGTAATTTCTTCCGCTAAAAAAAAGGTAGTGAATTTTGGGGTGTTACACTACCCCCTTAAAAGAGACTTTGTACTTGAATTCAAAAAGTCAATGTTGGGGAAGAAAATAATGTGGATGTAGAAAAAGGTTATTTGATGTGTAAGAGAATGGATGAATATCTTTCACAAATGTAGGACCTTTGTGTTTTGTTTGTAGAACGACAAGGTTAACTAAGAAGAAAGAAAATTGATATTTTGGATGATTTAAATACAACTTTAGATTGGAAGGTTTTGATCTTATCCAAGATCAAAATAATTCTAAAGAAAAAGATCTAATTTCTTTATAGAAAAGCTCCTACAATTCACTTAATATTTATCCTCACTTGAAGAGAAAGTAGGAAGATAGATTCACTAATAGTTTCGATCAAAATTTTCTTTCTATTTCATTATGTGATTAATTATATTAATGTTTACCACTAATGAATGTACAAGGTATATATATATACACATATGAGGCTACACCTAACTCCCATTAGTTAAGTCCAAATGAACTGGCCTGATTAATAAAGATTTATAAAGAGTTACAATTATAATTACAAGATATTACAAAGCGTACATGAAATATAAAAGCTAAATAAAACCTAATTATGATAATATATGAAATAATCAAATAATCAAGCTTCATAGATTGTAGCTTTGTTTTCCATGCAACTTTATAACCCTTTCATTGTCATAGTCTTATATATGAGATATCATTGGTGAATTCCTCTTCTTGTAAACATATGTAATACCTACAAAAATCACTTAATAAAACATTATTAAGCTTATTATGAAGGTGTTCAAGATTTTCAAGAATAATTGGTACCACCTCCAAATATGCTAGCTCTTGTCCTTTAACATAATAATAATGAGATGGAGATACTCTTGAATCATTATCACAATGGTTAACCTTACAAAAGTATGCACTAAATACTGGGTAAAGAGAGAGACCCAAAACTTAATGTGTCTATCACTACTATAGAAATGAGTTTTGATGACCCCTTAAAGATGAAGGGTATATGAAAACCATCAGTAAAAGTACTATAATGGTTTTTAGAAGATTAAAAAAACTAAGGTTTAGATAACGATTTTAATTTAAAACCGACATAAAACTCTAACCTAAAAAATTGAGGAGCTTTATATAATGGTTTCATTTAAAACTGTCATTAATGCAGCTTTAGATACTGGTTTTTGTATATCTAAAGCCACTTTAAAAAATGACATGAGAAATTTGTTTGTAAGAAATTGGGAATTTGGGGTGGGTGAAAATGTATGCATTTTAGATACCAGTTTGAAGTAAAACTATTATCTAAAGTTTTACAACACAACACAACACTTTAGATAATGGTGTTATAAAAAACCTTTATATAAAACATACTTTACTAATTGAATCTCCACTATTTCTTTATAAATATATAACTTTCACTAACCTCTCTCACTACACCCTCTCTCTAACTCGCTTGTCTCCGTGTTGTTCCTTCAATATTGATATATGATACCTTTTTTCCCTGCCAACATTCACTCCTCTATTATTGAAGAGGTAATAGTAGTGGTCTCTAATGGCCATTCTTTGTCCCTCTATATTGGTTTTTCTTATGGTTAGCTCATTAGCCATCTTCTCCAATCCTCTTCATTTAGTCGTTAATGTGACCACTATAGTTATCTTGTATGCTTTGTTCTTATACCTTTTTATTCTAGTTCTAATTTTCAAAGGCTTGCATGCCTTCTATCACACTCTTTCTCTTACTTATCTCTTTCTCCCTCCATTTTTACCGACTTAGGATGTGCTTGTTGTCAGGTTATTATCTACAAAAATGGAGTTATTCACTATTTTACGTTTATATTTTAATTTTAATTTTTTTATTTCCAAATTTTCATGAATTTTGTTATTTTAATTCATTCATTGTTATTTGCTTTAAAAATTTTTTAGTATGTAAATCCTTAAGTATTATGAATTATTTTGACTTAAATGCTCATTGTTTAGAGTTATTATTGTTTATGTTGTGCTTGTGCTATTGCATATTGGTTTGAGGTGGATTTGATTATTGGCGGATAACTTCTAGATATTTTATTTTAGATTTAGGAGTAGTGTGATTGTGTAGATTTTTTCTTTTGGTTTTTATGGGAAAACTTGTGAACTTTCTATATAAGCTCATAGTTTATATATTGAGAATTATTGTTTAACTACTTCTTGAAAGTGTACATTTTAGTGTTTGGAGTTGTTTTTTGGTGGATAATTTCTAGCCATTATGATTTAGTTTTAGGAGTAGTATGATTGTGTAGCTATTTTTTTTGGTGAAAATACTTGTGAAATTTCTATATAAGCTCGTAGTTTATATGTTTAGAGTTATTGCTTAACTATTACTTATAAGTGTAAGTTTTATGTTTCCTTTCTATTTAATTTCAATTTCAATTTCATTTTAGTTTGGATTTTTTTTATAGGTTAGTGGTTTCGTCACAAAAAAAATTATGCAATGACTTTTTTATTTCTTTTTATTTTTTATTTTTACGTATACATGTGGTTTAGAGTAATAAATGATGGTTAGTTGTTTTTGGTGTTTATTTTGTTGTATGAGTGGTTAAATTAGGTTAAGTTTGAGTGGTATAAATAACCTATATGATAAGACCTAGTGGTTGTTTCCTTTTTGTAGGTAGTGAGATGGTATTCTGATCATGTGCATACCCATCACCACACTTGTGGATGTCACCTTTTTGTAATAATTGGAGACATATATTCTTGTTACATGAGTGATTAGGGGGTATGATGGAGAATGGTTTGTACATGGAACCATATGTGTTTAGGTCATACCATTTATTGTTAACCTTGATTTAGATGAAGCCATAAATAGGGGCTAAGACTAGGTATATGGATTAATTTCTCACGGATGATTGAAATCCTAGTTTTTTTTATGGTGAGTGTTTTATGAGACATTACCACCATATAGATAAGAAGCTTATTGTGATGGCTGATCAGTGGATGAGTCATCATGAGTTAGCAATGAGTCTTTACCCTAGTATGACGGATGCACCATCTCATAATAAAGTGAGGGAGCTAAAAATTATTTGAGAAGAGTACACCTGGAGAGTGTTAGTTGATATTTGGAGATATTAGGATGGCCAGGAGTACCTTAAATTATTTTAGGAGTTGCATGCTCTTAGAAAAATTTTGATGCTCCTAGCAATCTTTTGTTGTACTTATTGGTGCTTTTGCTTGGGATTTCTTAATAGCTTTTGCACCATATTTGAGTACCCCAATGTTTATAGTAGTTATATGTATATTTGAATCCTTATAGTGATATTATATATATATGTTTATTAATTATGTATATTAAGATACCATTTGCTCCTTTATGTTCATTCTTCTTTATAAGCTTTCTAATTATCATGTATTTAGTTCATAATTCTATTGTAATATTTATTTATATCCTAGCCTAGGAAGTTATACCATGATGCTATGATATCCTTAAACCCTAAACCCTAGACTATAGTCACTAAACCATAAACTCTAAACCCTACTAGGGATGACAATTTTTCTCGCGGGTTCGGGGCCCCATCGGAGATTTCCCATTTGGGTTTGGGTTCGGGGAGAGAATTTAGGGATCGGTTTCAGGTTCAGGGATTCTTAATGGGGAATTTTTTAGGGACGGGGGCGGCGATGGGTTTGGGATCCCTATCCCCAAACCCACCCCGAATATTTTTTTAATATATTTTTTATATATATTATATATATATATATATATAATTTTTTTATAGAATATAAATTAAAAATATAATATAAAAAGGGCTTGAGGATTGGGGATTGGGTATAAAGTCAAGTTTCAGGGATCGGGTCAGGTTTCAAGGTCAGGAATAAATTGGGGATGAAAAGTAGATCGAGGATTAGGTTGGGATAAAGGTTTGATCCCCACGAGGATCAGGTTGAGGAATACCAGATAAAAAAATCAGGGATCGGGTCAGGTTTGGGGATTGTTTTTCTTATTAGGTTCGTGGATGGGGATGGGGTCTCCATCTCTGACCCACCCCATTACCATCCCTAAACTCTAAACCTAAAGCTAACTTGAACTTTTGGGATGTGACACCATTGATTATTTTTCTTTACTATAGTCTATGGAATACATATAGATTTGAAAACTATATCAAGGAAATGGGTGTTTGTAAATAATTTGTCTAGTGAATATGAAGAAGGGGTGGAGTTTTTTCTTCAAGCTTGTAGTAGAACATTTTGAAGGCTTTCATAGAATAATATATCCATATTTAGATAATGCTTATACAAAACATCAATGTTGATGAACTAAGAGATCATATGTTTGTGCATGGAATAGATAGATGTTATACTCTATAAATATGCCATGGTGATAAAATTGTAGGAATTTTGCCAAGAAAAACATAACGCAGTGGAATAAAATCAAAGGCTAAATTTACCAGGAACATATGCTAGATTAAAGACGAACCTGCTAGTCACCTGGACTAGGTTACGATTGTATCAGAATCGGCTTGAAGTTGTTAATGGTTTGATTGATTTCTTGATCCAATTGAGTTTATTTCAATAGCTGGATTTCAATATCCTTTGAGCGAGCGAGTGCGAATTGCGTCACACCTCTACCGGTATCCACACACTTTAAATCTGGATCACTAAGGAAGCGTGCTAGCGCTAATGGAACACTCTCTCAATTTCGTGAATAACCAGTGTTGGTGGCTAGGTTATTTTTTCTCACTTAGAGAGAGAGCAAAAAGGTGTATATTTATAATAAAACCCTAGCTTGGGTATTTATATTAACACTCTATCCCACCTAGTGGCATTGGACTTGGACCTTAATCACATTAAAACCACTTGGACTTGATGAGATATTAATCATATTAAGATCTCATCTTATATTTTTGATCCAGTTTAGTTCGTTGTGCGACCTTATAGGTTTACGTAATATTGGCAGTGGACCGAAACTCCTTTTGGCCCACAAATCATAAGAGGTCTCTAGCAAGACGTTATGACTACCCAAATTACGCAAATGTCCTATGCTCGACATAACCTATTAATAACCCGTACATTTGTCTTTTTGTCACATGATATTTAGATTGAACACAAGGCATTGGTGGTGTCATCCTTGCTATGTTCAATCACACTCTTTCTCGATCACCAAGTAAGACTAACCTTAAAGAAACGACACCTCGTTTGCACATGGCCATGCTAACATTAGTCATACTTCTCGAGGGGCCCAAAGATATCTCTCTTATGTCATGAGAGGGACAAATCCCATCTTGATCAACTATGTCCTCTATATGATTCACAACATGTCTAATCAATACCTTTATGATCACCCCTAATAAGGGCAACGATTGGTAAAGTTAAAACAGAATGATCATCATACCGGCAAATACGAAGATCTCAGGTCAAAGGACGATATACTATTTGGAGAACACTAATGATACTTTGCACAATATTTAATGCAGTGTCCTCCTACTGGGTCGGTCCTATATCATGTTCCATAACATGCATCTATGTTATTAGTTTGATATCTCATAGCAATGATTAGTGGAACATGATCATCAACTAATCAACATACTAGTCTTATAATCACTAATATCCCTTAATTAGATGATATTATAATAGGGACAGTTCTTGAATAATAATCTTTCTATCTATTAGTAGAGTTCCACAATCTAATCACATACTTGATTATCTACATACAGAATAATTATTCAAAGGGATAACAACATTGAATGAATAACATCAATTGATGCTTTTATTAATAAGCACAATCACTAAATATGCAAATGCAAATACAAATCATAATATATGATTGGTTCTAGGGCATATTTCCATCAATAATGTGTGTATATAATAATGAGGAAGATAGAAGGGAAAATAACATAAGATTTGAGAACTATGAGGGAGTTTTGTTACAAGAGATGACTAAAAGGTTGAGGAAAGTGTTTGGGATTGTCTTAAATTTTTTATGACATTGGTAAATGATTTGGAAAAGCCTTTGTATGATGATTTTAAGACCTTTACTTCATTATATATTGTTTTAAGTTTGTGCAACTTCAAAGTATGTAACATATGGAGTGATAAAAGTTTTATGGCATTATTAGCACTTTTAAAAGATATGTTTCTTAATTATAATATTTTGTATGATTGTCCTATGAAGCTAAAATGATTCTTTCATCAATGGGCATGAATTATAAGAAGACACATACATTCTATAATGATTTCACTTTTTTTTTTGCAACCAGCATGAGTCCTTGAATAATTATCCTAATCCTAAATGCATAGCACCAATATACAAGTAGAACAAGGTTTTGACCAAGGTGTTTTGGTATTTTTCTATATGTTAAGATTTAGGAAAATGTCTAATGATGAGCAAGATGCTAATAGCTTAACATGCTATGATAGTGAGAAAATAAATGGTGGGAATCTTAGACATCCATATAACATTCCATAATAAATGATGATTGATAACACGTTCCCCAAACTTTTTATTCAATTAAGAAATCTATATCTTTGTACTTGTTATGGATGGCATGAATCCACACAATTAATACACCTATATCATATGGCTAGTGAATTTGGTGATATATAATATACATGATATGGACATATATGATGTCATCTTTACTTAGTTTGAAGCGAAACCAATTGAGAAATAATATTGATGTTTATTTAGTACCTTTGATTGATGATTTGAAATTTTTTTGAAACATATGTGATGAGGCATTTAAAGCATATTGTCAAGGCACTTTACTCTAAGAGAAATGTTTTTTTGTACCATAAATAATTTTCCCACATATGGGAACATGTTGAGTTATAGTGTGAAAGGAAATTATGTATGTTCAATATGTGAGTATGACACCTTATTTGTCCAGCTAAAGCATTGATGAAAGACTATTTTCCTTAGGCATCGTAGATTTTTTTCTCCAAGAATCATCATTATTGTAGGTAGAGATTCAAAATCTTAGAGGAAGAAGGAGAAACACTAAATTCATTAACGAGTGGACAAATGTATTTGAAGATGAAACAATTGAAAATAAATTTTGGAAAGAAGAACAAAGATGTGATTTTATTAGTTTGGTGGAAGAATATATATATGTTCCTCAATCATTCGTATTAGGAATGTTTGTATGTGAGATATTCCCTCCATATGATATATATATATATAAAATATATTGTGATAATTTTGATACAATATGTACTTGAATACTTAATGTTTCGTGAAAGATTAAAGATGACATTAATACTTGAATGGATATGAATGAAATGGGAACTCAGATGGAATTATCATTGCAAACCACAGGAGAAAGAATGTATTTATTGTTACCTTGCCATTCTCTCTCCAGAAAAAAAAACTTTTGTGAATTCTTTAGCCATGCTAAGCTTCCAGAAGGGTATTTTACTATATAAAAAAGCTAAATACATGCAGCTTCATTTTCTTGTCTAAGACATCTGACATGCACCAAAGGTTGCCACTTGTTAATAACCCATTGGCATTTAAGTAAGTCTTTATTAGTCCATAGTCCTTATCTAGTTTTTCCTATCCGTCCAACATTTTGAATTAGTAATTTGCAAGATCATCAATCCGATATTATAATCTAACATTTAGTATCTACCCATGTTATCATCAATCATAATTTTAAATCCCTATATGCAACCAAATTGTGTCTATAAATACTCCACATCTACTAGAGCTACAAAATTCACTTTCAAACATACAAAAATTTGATTCTTTGGTAATATCAGTCTTTTTAAATTTAATAATGGTTAACTTTACATTTTTGATAAATTTTTGTTGTGCTAATGTCATAATGTAATACCCCACACTTTTATGTAATGGATGGGTGAGAATTTTTGTCAAATTTTGGGCCTTTGATTTTAATTCAAAGTTATGATTTGATTCAGAATCATGTTGGAAAATGAAGTTTATTGATTTTTATAGACAAACCCATCAACTAGTTCCCTAAATTGATCAATTAGTTTGTCATTTTAGTCAAATTGGATTCCTTGACCAAACCAATTGACTAGTTGGGGAAAAACGATTGATTTGTAGATGAACAATTGACTCGTAGACCTAAACCGATGGATTGGTTTGTTGAGCTAGTCATATTTTTGAATTTGATTTTTCTTGAAAAAATCCCTTATAATAAAATGAAGCCTAACCAACTCATACTAATTTTTCCTAATATATTTCGAACCATTTTTATGCTGCATTTAACCTAAAATATTGCCTCAATTTAATTTGGGGGTTAATTAGGACACAAGAGGGGAGAGATGACCTCAGCAATTGTCTGGTTATCATCATGTTGGATGATGTTGATACATGTCCTAATGTGGTTAGAAATGATTTTTATGCAAGAATCTGCATGGAATTTGTGAATTGGTGTTGTGGTAGGACAAACTGATCGACTGATTAGGTCAAACCAATCGACAAGTTCCTACAATAGTCAATTAGTTAACCCAACCCATCAACTGGTATGCCAGCAAAGACCTTGGTCTTGCTCTCTACTTAAACCCATCAACTAGTTTGGAAAAACCAATTGAATGGTCTATGAACAATCAACTAGTTTTCCCAAATAGATTGAGTTAAACTAATTGACTAGTTGGGTCAAACTGATCAACTAGTTCGACTGATTTGATTACATTATTCCTTTTAATTTCAGCTATAGTTTGAGATCATGATTAGTATTATATTATGGCTATTGATGGGATAAAATATAGATTTTAGCATTGATTATTGGTATAATTAAGGGATTAAAATAGATCATATCTTATGCCATACAATATGAGTAATGTAAAGGCTAAAGGTGTACTTCACTTATGATAAGTGATAATATGGAGATAAGAGTAATAGGAATCCATAAGGGTATGAAGTAAACCATATGGTGGGTATAAATAAATTGGCTAAGGGCAATTGGATAACCCACATGGTTGAGAAAAATGAAAATAAAAGGATTAATATGGTTTAATTAGAAATTTACCTTAATTGCTTATATGGGCCTTCTATGATCACCCATCCTTATGAATAAAACACTAGTCACTTAAAGTAAAAGAAATTCGAGTTGAGTATGGGTTTGGATTACCCAATCCTCTATTAGATGCTAGGGGTTAGTCTACCTTCGAGTTTTTTTGGTGCCTTTAGGTAGGATCCTAAGAGGTCTTGGTGCCTTACCTACTCTAGACACTAATAATGTACTAGGGGGTATCAATACTAAAGGATCTGGTTAACTAGGTGGTTGGCTTCGGCTTGGACTTATGTCCATATTGATTGGCTTCGGCCTGGACTTATTTCCATTGTGGTGATTGGCTTTGGCCTGGACTTACTTCCACTTGGTGAGTGGCTTCATCCTAGACTTTATGTCCATTTTTTGATATGCTTCTATGGTATGTGAGACTATGGAGTGGTGCACAATCCATTGCTCGATGATAATAAAATATGGTTGGCAGTTACCGATAAATCGTTATGAATCATAATAAAATGAACAGTTCATAATTGGCTATGAAATAGGAGTAATGATATGGTTAACTGAACGGTTAAAGTTCGCTTATGCACGTGAGTAATTGTTATAGTATGGAACATTAATTATGGTGATTGGCCTATATCTTATATGGATAAATGGATGGCATATCTTAATAAAAATGGATAAGTGGAAATAACCTTGGGGGGTTGTTGGGCTACTTTATACTATTGTTCATGTAAGTGGTTATAAGAAAGTGCTATGGTATCCTAAGCATGATGTTATAATATGATGATGTTGAATATGATGGCATGTGTTATGCATTCTTATTTATATGCACCAAGTCCTTCCAGGATGCACGTTGTACATTACATTCATAAATAGTAAATTAGCATACCTATATACATTGAGGGAGAAACTTGGCTTAATCAATATGTAGCGTTATGATGTACCCATTTTGTCAGCCACTTGCTCATTCCCATGAGCAAAGGACCGTGTTTATGTTCTTGGGGATGGCATATAAAGGGCCTACCCCAATTGGGTTGGGGCTTGTGAGTAAGGATATTCTTAAGGCTTTGATGGAGTTTGTGGAGGACCATGGTATTATTTCGGGTCTTGTGCCCCAACCTATGTTTTTTAATCTCATACTATTAATATGTATTCTATAATGATTTGAACAGAATCCGTTTGGGTCACTTATTGTAAACATTTTGGAATTATTTCAATTAAATTGTTGTTTGCACACTCTACTGTTTTTGTATTTTTTTAGTTATCCTTGTATCTAATATGAGGTAGGCGGTGGACATTTAACCTATGTTAGGTATGATGGTAACACTCTATTTTTCTAAGTATTTTATGCTTTTGCAATATTTTTTAACAAAAAATTTCAATAGTGAAAAATGGGGGTGCTACTTATAATCATTTTTGTAGTGTGAAAACAAACAAGATATCACCAGTTATTATTTGTAATACTAGATTTTCCCTTTTGTTTCATATTTTTTTTATACTACACCAAAATTTAATTTAACCAAACTTCATTATTAATATTTGTATTTTCACATTACAAAGTAACAAAAAAAAATGGCAATATGGAATGTTCTGAATGACATGCACACCTCAAAGAGTACATGGGCCTTGAAGGTTAGGTTAATAAGGGTTTATGAAAAGCCTTTTTTTTGGCAACAAACATGAAGCATTTAGCCATATATCTCCTAACAAAGAAGTAACTTACCAATGCATATATTTTTAATTTTCCAATATTCAACAATTTTTTATCAATATGACACCATATATTTAATAATTATAGGGTCAAACGATTCATGCAGCAATTAGAAAATCTCTGATTCAATAATATAAGGTTAATTAAAGGAAGGTCAACTCTATCAAGTAAATTTTTTTATAGTTGTAGACAATCAACTAAAATTAAAAACTATAGATTTCTAGCATGTAATCTACTTCATCAATTTCACACACTATAATATGTAATCGGAGATAGAAGATTTCGGTCCAATTATTCAACTTTGGACCATTTTAATAGTTAGCCACATTAGCAAGAACAACACTTATAGATAACACAAAATTTAGACACAAATACTTTGAATTACATAATACTTAACAAACTAACATCTATCCATATGATAGATATAATCAAAAGAGTCTCAACTGTACATTTAGTGATAGAGAAGGTAGTATTTCGACATGTGACTAGCCACTTGGACTTTATCCTTGAAGATTGATTGTAAAAATATAGATGACATCTTTAAATTAATACATAACCATAATTAGAACATATTTGACATCTTTATAATTTTATAGGGAAAAAAGAGTACAATGCACACTTTGGAGAGATTATACAATTGAACTAAGTGATTACTTTGGAATCATAAATCCTAATCCAATTATAGTGGTTCTCCAATTCTATAGAGTCAAATTATTTTGAGGTACTTTTGTTGCAATTTTTTAGATAGGGAGTTGAATTATAACATTATTCTCATGTGACAAAACTATGATGATTTTTGATATTTTTGTAGATCAAATCAAGGTATCCAATACATGGAATGTGACCAAACTCATAGCTACCACTAAAGTGCGTGAGATTAAAGAGATTACCAATCGATATTTTCTCTTCTATGTTACAATTACTTAGGTATTTAAAATAAAATACATTTACTGCTACAAAAAAAAAAATAACTAACAAATTTTTTTTTAACAAATTACCCAAAGGACAGTCCACAACTGTTACTATTTATGAAGCAACACCACTTTCAAGTTCACAAACAATAACAGGAGAGCTATCTTCTAGAAGAGCAATATTGAAAATAGTTGAAAAACTACAAGAAAATAAGGTCCTCTTTTAACAAAAAATAAAAGAATTATTTTTTTGTGTTTACAATATAACTAACAAATTTTAAGGTAGGAAAATTCTGGATCAATGTGAGGGTTGAAAGGGTATAAACTATTATGGAGTGGTTTTATGTTACATGCAGAACATGTTTAAAGAAACTCAAAGTTTTAGGCCAAATATTCCTTTGTCATAAGTGCAACAAGTATGATACTATAGGAAATTTAAGGTAGAAATTGCATATTAGAGTTGTCGATGGAACATGAAACATTGCATGACTGCTTTGGGATAGAGAGTGTACACAAGTGATAGGAAAATTAGCACTACAACTTAAGGAGGACAATGAGGTACTTTTTTAAATATTTATATTAAGCAACAGTGAATAGTATTTATTCTTTTGACTTTCAATCTTACAACACCGGCAAAAGGAGATAATCATCTATTGCCTACTAATTTGGAAAAAAAATTATCAACTGAGAAGCTCTTTTCTTAGTCCAAGTAAGGGGTCCTCAAATGGGGGCATACTTAGTCATTAAACTTACTATGGATGAAGGTTTGGTGTGCAAGTAGAATGGTCCCAATTGCTCTAACAACTAGGCTTTATATTTTCAATCAATTTACTTATTTATTTAGTATTTAACCATTAAATTTGTGATTTTTTTTAAAATTAAACTAGTTTTTGGATTATGTCAGGATTCAAATATACTTCTCAAATTAGATAAAACAATAAAGGAGAAGGTATTATTCTCACAATGACTATTGAAGTGAAAATTATTGTAAATCTAATGACTTGAATAATCCATGAACTAACATCATTTTTATTTTTATTTTTTTTAATGATCCACGAAGGTTGAACCTCAAACGAATAAGGTAACTACTCCAACCAAGTGTGCAACATATGATTTGGAAAATACAATCTCAGAGTTAGGGAAGAAAAGGACTAATAGGGATCTTTCCTCATCCATTTGTTAGTAGAATAAAGCTAGAGTTAATGTGAAAAAGGAAAAATTTTGATATGGAAGTTATTAGATATTTAAATATATGTGCTAGGGTGTATTCTGCTGCTAGCTTAGTATTAAGAAAAGTATGTAAGGTATATTCAACCTATTAAGATCGAACACGGGGTTGATTGCCCAAACTTTTGAGTATGATTTTAATTTAGTTAATTCTAACATAGGAAATTTGATGCTTTAATTTCCTATGTAATGGGTATTTTGAATTAAATTTCAATACTATTACTACTATTTATTATTGGATTAGAAGTTATTTTCTTACTACAATGTTTACCTATGTATAACCATCACTAAATTAATGTTACAACAAAGAGTATGACAAAGCTAACACCTTATGAAACAAAAATGTCACATTGACAAGGGTCAGGATCTTAAACTTCACACCAAAAATTTATTAGCAAAAGAAACTATAATTTTTGTCCATAGCCATTCGGTGAGAATATTTTTAAGAATTTATTAAAAAAGACCAAAAAATTAGTTGGATTCTTTAATTGATTCAAATTATATAAGGTAAACCTATGCCATTTAGATTTTCTTAAATATTTTACTAAATCAACTAAAGGCTCTATGAGTTATATTCATATATTGATATATATAAAATTTAGTGCTCTATTCAATTACATGCAATGATGGTTATATATTATTAATAGTATCCCATAGAATGAATTGATATTTATTAAATTAGTTCAAGTCCATATATTAACACTATAATCTCCTAAATAAACACCATGTTTATTATAAATATCCCATACAACGAATTAATATATCTTAAATAGTTGGACCAAGTCCATATATTAACACCATATCCCCTATCTAATAGAAATTTAATTAAAAAAATATGGATATCAAATAGAGGACCAGTGAGCGTACTCCAATTTTGTTTTTAGTTTAGAACATCATGTTTAAATAAAGAACAAAGCCAAAATTTAGTCAAGAATATTTATATTAGAGGACCAGGGAGTGTACTCTATTTTTTTTAGGTTAACACATTAGCTTAGAAAGAAGGAAAAATCCAAACTTTTATCAAAACTTATTTATAAAATAGATGAAGCCCTAACTTCTTGCAGCATCAACTTACTTACACATGTAATAAAATTTGAATTTATGATAGAGTATAAATAGTAAAAATACCATACAATCTTTTTATCCATTTCCCTAAAATCAACTATTACCACATTTTACACATGCAGTAAAAGTTGAATTGTTACATTTTACAAATACAATAAATGTGACATAATAACATGAAAACAGATCAACATTTCAAAGATACTTTCAAACTTCCCCTCAAATCATAATTTAAAATAGTTTCTTCCCTCAACCTTATGTTCAACACTTTCAACATCATTTGAAAATCGGATTCCCAACACATAATCCCCATTTTGCTATCTTATCATACACAATTATTGAACGATTCAACATACCAATTTAAAAGAAAGGTAATAGATAAGTTATTTTTTTTAGCATTATGTTTTTAATAATGTGTATGTTTTCATTGAGTTTATGTTTTCAATTAACTAACTATTACACTTTTCATCGGTTGTTTGATATATAACTATGAAGAAATTGACAAAATCGACAACATTCTCAGGAAAATGAATAAGAGACAACAATTCTTCACCAAGTAATTTAATTAATTATGTTTTTTTTACTATAGATTCACGTTATGCCATTTTCTATTTATTTTTTACTAGTTCAAGTCAAAAACCACATTTATGAATTCATTCATATAAAATATATGAAAACTGCTAGAATAATGCATTTTTTATTACTATATGAGCAAATATATGTGATTGCCATACTTGCTTTACCTTATGAATGTTAGTTATATTGTTAAATATTAAGAACAAAATTGAATCATGTTAAATATATTCTTAAACAAGTATGAAACACTAAAAACATAGAAGGAAGAACAACACGAAAATCTATAATATCATATACACAAACAAACTACAATTCATACCATAGCGTTTTAAAGTTAGGAAAAATGTGGACCTAGAGTCACTTTTTTAAATCGTATAATTTCATAGTCATAATTAAATTACTGCTAACAACAAACCTAATTAATCTTTTGAAACTTATATAAGCTTTTAAAATAAGGTATAAGATAAAAATGAAGTACAATATAATAATAAAATATATTTTGTTCGACCCAAGCTCAACCATTAGCAAACATTTTGTAAGGCATCATACAAAAAAGGTATATCATACTATTATACCTTCAAAATTATTATTCGTCACGAGTTCATAAAACTATAATCGATAAACAAAAAATGTATGTTTTTGTACCTACATAAAAAAAAAAACAAACTACTGATTAGTATACTATCTTAGTGAAAGTATATTATATGAAAAGAAAATAAGTTTAGAAATAAAAAAAATTATACCTCAGACACCATGCATTAAGTTCGACATTTGTATATTCCACGGATATAAATATGAAAACAAAAAATGTTATTAATACATAATATATAAGATTGTTTATAAAAACAATTTAATTAGTACATCAAAATATAGAAACTCATAATTATACAACCACATCTAGATGGAAAAAATTGTTGTTAGCACAAAAAATATGTATGTCAATTTATCAAAATAAAGCATTTCAATTAGTAGATCTTACCGACAATAACAAAATAAATATTATATCATACTATTAAAACTAGATTTGATAAAAGTAGAACAAAATATGCAATATATTGTACAATTTTCTACCTAGATCTCACCAAAAAGAGAAATAAAACAATTTATTAGTATACCATATTTTTTTCATAACTAAATTTATGTTTAATGTCTTTTTATGTTGCATAAAAAAAATAAAATACAATTTCACCATTAAGGTCTTAAATTAAATGATATTGAATAATTCTTATAGCCTATGATAACGTTATTTATTTATTTATTTATAACAACAAACGAATTATTTTTTATTATAGTCATGACAATCTATTAATTTATAAAATATTTTCTGCATACTTGTTACATAAATTGTTATCGTATATACTTATATCTTCTGACATACACTTCCATACGAATAAAGTAGTCGACATTCATATTTATAAGAAAATAATTAAAAAAATTTACACTTGAAAAAGGTTAATTTCAAGAAAAATGAAAAATCATTTTAATAGAAATATACAGTAATTGAATGATTCAAAATTATTCTCACTTGATATTATATAAGATTATTTTTAATATTATATTCATATAGAAATCTATAAAACTCTATATATATTGTTACTTGTGTATAGTAAATATCATGTTTATAACAAATAATTAGCATAATAAGATGGAATGAATTATTCAGTTATTGATACTTAATAAGAATGAGAAAAGAGTCTTTTTTATTTATTTATGTAACTATAATAAAAACAAGAATGAAATATTATTATATTGATATTTAAACAATATTTATAAAGTTTTGGACATTTCTTCAATATTATAGACTATAAATAAATTTATTAGATTTAGAAGATTATGGACTAAATTTGTCAACATGATGTCGAATATATTCTTTTCAATTTGAAATTGAATTTAAAATACATAATACATTCATTTATAAGAAATTTATATTATATTGCTACATACCAAAAAAATGAAAAAAATTATAGTTGTGTAAAACAAATTCTTTTAAATAAAAATTCATAATATGGATATATTAGTTTTTGCTGAATAATAACTTTCAAATATAGTCATAAATAATTGATCATATTAAGTAAATACAAATTCAAAACAAATTCATATTAGATTTGAACTTGTTAAATACTTTTTAATGTCGTTTTTTTAAGTTATACTTTAAATACTTGATTAAAATTATTAAAATTATTGTATTAGGTTAACAAATAATATCATACATATTAAATTTAGTTTTAATGAGTTCTTTTGCTTAGTATTGCATAAGTATAATCAATTACTTGATATTAGCTTAAATGACATATTTGATGATTCCATTTTACATTTGTTTATAATAGTTCAATAGGTTCCAACAAATATTATCTTCTTTTTTCTTTCTTTTTTTGTTTGCCTATGAATTTTGCACTTGGTATATATATATATATAATTTAGATTTTTTCATATATGCAGAAAAGTTTAATATAACTCCCAAGAAAACAATCTATGAAAAATATGCAAATACAAAAATTGTGTTCAACCCATTTCAATCTCAGGGATTGTTATCTTCTCTTAGTTACATTACAAATAATAATAATTTTTCTTATTTATTAAAATCATTATTAAAATATTGTCTAAATTGTTCAATTTTATAAAATATTCTAAACTACCTTTTATATAGCTTGCATTCCTCAAAATTTTATCTATAAATTGGAGTTTACTAATGATTAGATGAACTGCACCTTAAGTATTGGAAGATCAAATACATACAAGAATATGATACCTACATCTCATGGATCTAATAAAACTACTATCGACAATTCATCAATATTATCAAAAGTCAATAGTGTCAAAGTATATTCTGAGAAAGATTTTCATACCAATGATTGGAATTCAATGAAGGCTAGCATTTTCATTTTTCAATAATATTTTTTAATTTACAACATACACATTATTCATAATGTAGAAATAAATATATGATAATCATACATTTTTTAATGTATGATATTTTATTTGTTCATAGATGATGAATTAGAACACAATAATGGATTACCATCATCTGGTATGTTGCAAGAAATTTATTCATATATAATTTTTGAAAATTATCATATTTCAAGTTTAATATGCAAATGAAAATATTATAGTTGGACATTAGTTTTATGATATGTGTAGATTATTTGGATATTGGAGATCCGACATACACATGTAATTTTTGTAATTCCTATTTTTATTTGGTATGGAGAATGAATGTATAAAAGTTGATTGTCTCAATATCCATAATAATCTATATATTGTATGTAAGGAAATATTCAACTATTAGCAATGTCAAATCCTCTAAAAATGTAGCATGACCTACTATATTTAAGTAATGATAGAAGAAAATAATACCTCCACAATATCCAATCCTACAACAATATGTTTTGTTTCACATCCATGGGAGGAAAAGTTGATAGGAGTTTGAATAATGGAAAATCTCCTCTCATATTTAGATTAAATGGAAAAAATTATCATCTTATGGGAATCTTATTTCCACCTGAAGGTTCAACGCCTAAATTTGCACAACTTTATATTTATGACATGGAAAGTAAAGTTGAAAATAGAGTCCATTCTGAGTTTTATAACGCATTTTTATTCATATTTGAAGTAAATGGTTCTAATCATATGTTACAATTATTTTTGGTATAGGAAAAATAAAACCTTGTATAACCTCAATACATTTATTGTTTATGACTTAATGATGATGCTTGATATGAATAACGTGTTGTTAAGATCATTTAAAATGGTCAGAGCAAATAATTGCAAAAGAAGGTTGTTCTGATGTAAATTTAAAGCTAATTCGTAGAAGGACAGATAATGGAAGAAGGTATAATCTACCTATGGCTTTTGAATTTACATAATTAATTATTGGTGACTTTGGTGCATCATTAAGTGTTAGAGATATCTTGGTGAAACTAAAAGGGGATTGCTAAAATGCATTAACCAACTACATACTTCATATCATGGGCTACAATACCCTCTACTATTTTCATATAGTGAATATGGTTATAGAGAACATTTCCCATTAACGTGTAATGGGGGAGTTAAGCAGAGTGATCGAATGAATATAAGATCAATAGAGTATTTTCATTATCATTTTCATAAAAGAGAGTCTAAGTTATTAGTTATACTATATTATATGAAACTTCTCCAATAATTTATTATTGAAGCATATACTATAGTTGAGACTTCTTGCTTGACATACATTAGGTTACATCAAACAGAATTGCATTTTAAATTATCTAGTGGACTAACATATGTAATAGTAAGGGGCAAGATCGATCCATCAACATAAGGAGAATGAGTTATTCCATTGTCATCATCCAACGGTGGTGCTAGAGATATGATTAAGAACTATTAAGATGCCATGGAAATTTGTATATGGGTTGGTTATCCTAATCTTTTCATCACATTTACTTGTAATATGAAATGGCCAGAAATAGTTTGTTATGTTCAAAATAGAGGTCTCAAGGCTGATGATTGCCCAAACATTATTAATTGTGTTTTTAAATTGAAGTTTGACTGTCTTATAAACGATATTTGTATCAACATGGTATTCAGAACAGTTAAATCAAGTATTATTTTAGTTTTACTTTATTAATTTTATCAGACATGAATTTATGGTATAATCTATTGAGACATAACTCTATGTCATTTCAATTATAATTATATCTATAATTGTATTCTAGAAGTATAAGTTACTATATGCATATATATTCTTATTTCTTGCATCGAAAGATAAGTATCTAATGGGGAATGATATTGAAAAAATAATTTTAGCTAAAATTCTAGATAGTAATATTGATCCAACATATTACAAAGTAGTTTAAGATTATATGGTACATAGGCCATGTGGTGCTACTAGAAGGAACTCCCCTAGCATATCCGATAGTCATTGTACTAAGCATTTCCCCAAAAAAAATCTTCAAACCAACAACTCTTTATGATGATGGGTATCCTTTGCATAAGCAGTGAGATAATAGGATAACAATGGAGAAGAATGGAGTTCCTCTTGATAATAAATTTATTATTCCTCATAATTATTATTTGTTTCTCAAGTACAGTGGTCATCTTAATGTTGAAAGGTTTGATCAATCTGCCTCTATCAAGTATTTATTTAAATAGGTAAATAAAGGACATGACCTTGTTACTGTCTCCTTTTATGAAAGTATAACAAACATTGAAGTAGCAAAAAAGGCAGACAAACAAAAGATGTACTATGATTGTAGATATATATCATCATGTGAATCATTACGTGGATAATCAAATATGAGATTTAATTAAGGGATATGCCGGTCACAAAGGAAACTTGCCTTACTCATGTATTTTATATTATTATTATTATTTTCATATTTTAAATTAACAATATAATTTCTACATTTTTATGATTTTTTAATTGATTTCTAGAACTTCATTTGGAAGATGATGAGATAAAAAATTATGGCATAGTAGAGGCTAAATAGTTGTTGCAAAATTGTGGTAAAAGCTTAAAAGACTTTGAATCAATGCCATTCTCACCCAACAAGCTTATTCTAAGAGTACAAAATACATTGATATGTGAGAAATGTGTTATGATCAGT
Source organism: Tamarix chinensis (assembly GCA_030549775.1). Taxonomy (NCBI): domain Eukaryota; kingdom Viridiplantae; phylum Streptophyta; class Magnoliopsida; order Caryophyllales; family Tamaricaceae; genus Tamarix; species Tamarix chinensis. The sequence continues at coordinate 53,184,665 of CM060177.1, read as the reverse complement.
CAAATTGAAATGAAGAACTTAACAAACATCTATCTCATATGATCCTGGAACAACGACGTGTATATGACACCATAATGGAGGCAACAACTTCTAATGTAGGTGGATTATTCTTTGTTAATGGATATGGAGGTACAGGAAAGATATTTATATGGAGGACTTTATCAACCACTATAAGATTTAAAGGAGTTAATATGTTAAATGTTGCATCAAGTGGAATTACTTTTCTTTTATTACCAAGTAGAAAAACAAATCATTCTCGATTCAAAATAACTATAAATCTGAATGAAAATTCAACACGTAACATCAAACAAGGTAGTGTACTAGTAGAATTGACCATATGGTATAAACTCATTATATGTGATGAAGCTCTAATGATGCACAGGTACTCCCTTGAAGCTTTAGATAAAACCATGAGTAATATTTTATGCTTTACCAATGACTTCAGCCTTGGCAAGCCATTCGGATGTAAGACATTTGTTCTTGGTGGAGATTTTAGACAAATATTACCTATCATTCCTAGAGGATGTAGAAAAGACATTATTCATGCAACTGTGAAATCTTCATACTTATGTAGACATTGTAAGGTGTTATGATTAACAAAGAACATGAGCTTAGAAAAACTAAGCTCGGTTGATGAATGTGTTGAGTTGAAGAAATTTTTAGAATGGATTGCAAACATAAGAGATGGAACATGAAGCGTAAATCAAAGTTGAGGGAAGGTTGGATTGAAGGTTGATGTTTTAAAGGTATCACCCATGAAATTAAGCAAAAGAAACGAAGGTTTAATATGGATTAAACATGAAGAAAATAGGTTGCAAATGCAGGTGAGTTTTGAAGGTTTGAATAAGCTTCAAAGTTTCGAAGGTTGAGATCAATGGAGGAAGGATATGCCCCAGACTTTTCCTTGCTCAAACAAGACTCAAATTGAGAGATATAGACGCAACCTAGCTGTGCTCGATTGTGTATTCAAATATGTGACATACCTACAAGAACAACTAAATTGGTTTTCAATACCAAGCATATACAAATTATCAAGAATATTTAACATGATAGGCTCCAACGTTAAGAAACCTAATTCTTCCTTACCTTGAGAATTAAGATGAACATGACAAACATTAGGTGCTCCTACATCAAAACAATTAGAGGGAGTAATGATGGTCATGCAACAATAAAATTCCAAGTGACCTTTTAATAAAATATTTTAAAGATCCTATAGTAGCTATTATAGAAAGTATGTGTTCAGAATTCAGTGGCAATATCACTAATGATGTTTATTTTGAAGGAAGATATATACTAGCCCCAACTCTTGATATTATTGAGTTGATCAATGGATACATGAAGTCAATTAACTCTACTAAAGAGAAAACCTATTTTAGTTATAATACAAATGCAAATCAGATCCAAATAATTATTTATGGCAATATCTACATACTCTAGACTTTTTAAATGGAATTAAGTGCTCACGTGTACCAAACCATGTGTTGAATTTGAAGATAGGTACAAATATTATGCTTTTGAGTAATATCAATCATTCACTTGGACTATGTAGCGATATTAGGATGATTATCACAAGGCTTGGAGCTCATGTCTTGGATGCAAGGATCTTAGGTGGAAGTAATGATGGTCATTAATTTTTATTACCAAGAATGTCCTTAATGCCATCTGACTCGAGGTTTTCTTTCAAGTTCAATCAAAGACAATTTTCGTTGATTATATCATATTCCATCACAATTAACAAAATTCAAAGTCAGTCTCTTATAAATGTTGGTCTTTTTTGTAAAAAAACCAGTATTTTTTTTTGATAAATTATATGTCATAGTTTCTCGAGTCACACATCATAGAGGTTTAAAATTTTTAATAAACAATGATGATGTTGATGGAAATTCAATGATGAATTTTATATTTAAGGAAGCATTTGAAAAGATTTGATCATGTAATTTTATCACTCATATATGAATACTTATTTCAAATTTTATTAAATTTATATCTTCTTATGAGCTAATTGCATACTATTAGTTTATCACTATCTCCATGCATAGCACGGGTGAAAATCTATTCCTTCAAATATCAAAAATGTTTTGTTGATGAAGGAATTAGAATTAATTGGTATGAAGTCCCATAGTTGCCATATTTTGATGTAGTTTTTGTTGTCGGTAGGTATATGTGAGATTTTACCAAATTATATTTTAGATGCTATCACTAGACTTTATTTTTTATTCAAGGCACTCTATTTCAAATTTATAAACCCTGATAGTTTGGACATTTTGGAAAGAGGGGCTACAATGACTTTGTGCTCACTTGAGATGCACTTTCTATCTTCATATTTTTACATTATGGTACATCCAACCATTCATTAAATTTATAATGGGCATTGAATGTAACCATTTAAGCAATTTATGAAATTGATAAAAGGATACATAAACAAGATTAACCAAAATGATGTATTGTTGAGAGTTATTTAGTGGATGAGGCAATTTAATTTTGCATAAATTACTTGTCAAATGCTGAAGATATTGGTATTTCAAAGTCTTGACATGCACAAAAAATTGAAGGGAAGGGGATTAGAAACAAAAGGTTTGAACATGTGGATAATGACATGTTATGTAAAGCACTAGTACACACACACACACACATATTGTATAACATTGATGATGTTCAACCATATGTTGAACAACACTTATGATGTTTGAGGACCAAAAATCTATCAATTTAATACCCCAAAATTTTAGCTAACCTTAATTCTTGATAATTAATATTGTAACCAAATTATAACCTCGAAAAAATTTATTCTTTCTATTTTATCCTAACTCTCTAATCCTAAACCTTAGCCTAATTATTTTGTTTATAACCTTGACCTATAACCCAAAATAAATCTCTAAAAATTATCCTCGATTATTTTGCCTTTTTCCGTTATAGTAAATGTATCCTTGTCTGGATTATTTTTCTTGGATTATCTTTTTACCCATTACCCTAATCTATCTAAATTGAACCTAAAACTAAATAAATAAAATCCTATCCTACTGTAACACCCCTAAAATTTACACATTTTTTTTAAAACAATACTTATAAATTAGACCGTAAATTATGGGGATGCTACCGCCACACTTAGTACCAGACCGGTTCACTCCTACCGTTCTAGTACTCAGTGCTAAGGATAAAGAAAATAACTCAATAAACATTAATAGATAGTCCAAATTCATAAATACGTGAATCAGGTATGCACAAGTCTTTATTCATTCCAAAATACGAGGGTAATTTTTCAGGGAAAAGAAATAACAACAATCATAAAATTGTTTATGAAGTGTTCAACATAATTAAAAGAAACTGGGGATAAAATCTCAATGGAAAACCGGCCACGCCACTCCGAAATTGATTCGGCCCAATCATCACTCAGCCCCATCTGATGTCCCATAAACATCAATCGCGTCAAAATAAACATCTCCTACCTGCAGCAAGTCAGATGGGTCTTCTACTCGTGAGAATGAGCAGCACCCATGAAACGGGTGATCAGTACGCTACGTACCGAGTAAGGTAACCGAGTACTAAGGCCAACACATAAAATCACATAAACCATGTATAAGAATAAAAGAACATAAAGACCAACATGATAACATAATAACGAACAATCATTCGGATAGATACATAAAGGCCCAATCATAGTCAGAATTAATTGTTTAATTAATCTTTTATCAGAAGTCGATACACACCATGCCCTTTTTCAAATCTATGTAACTACAGGAACACCCCACTATTTTAGCCGGTGGGCCGGTCACTTGTGGGATAAAGTCCACACCACTATTATTCGCCGGTGGATCAGCTGGATCAGGCCCAATAATCTTTCACTTTAAATGATCAGTGTCTTAAGTATCTTATTCAAGCTTTCACCCTGGACATGCATGACTAACTCCATGCAAACCCTAGCTCTTATGCAAACCCTAGCTCCCATGCAAACCCTAGCTCCACGTAAACCACACTTCTATGCAACCCTGACTCCCATGTAAACCCTAGCTCCATGTAAAACCACACTTCTATGCAACCCTGACTTCTATGTAAACCCTAGCTCCACGTAAACCACCCTTCTATGCAAACCCTAACTCCCATGCAACATACCACACTTCCATGCAACCCTAATACTACCATGCAACGTACCACATTTCCATGCAAACCCTAACTCCCATGCAACATACCACACTTCCACGCAACCCTAATATCGCCATACAACATACCACACTTCTATGCAACCCTAATACCATGCAACATACCACACTTCCATGCAACCCTAATACTGCCATACAACATTAATATCATCACATGAAACCCTAACACCATGCAATATTAATAACATCATGCGAACCCTAACATGCATGTCTTAAGGCCACATCGCATATCATCCTTCTATAGGAAAAAGATAATTTTCAATGTATAAAAGAGTGTTAGAAAGTATTTGATGATTTGAAATCCTATTTATCTAGGTTGCCAACCCAAAAAACTCTAGTAGTAGGAGAGGTACAATTCTTATACATAGAGGCATTGGCATATGCTCTTTCTTCTATTCATGACAATGAAGATATTGAGGTTGGGATATAGAGGCCTATACATTACAATAGCAAGGTGCTCATTAACACTAAGAGAAGGTATTCAAAATTAGAAAAGATGGCTTCTGCCTTGCTTATTGCCTCAAGGAAGTCAAAACCTTATTTAATCCTCACTCTATTACAGTTTTAACTATTATTTCTCCTGAGATTGTTGTGCAAAACTCATAGAACTCTAGAAGAATGATAGTATAGGTATTTGGCCAAGTAGATATAATATCAAATATTGGCTGAGAACTGCAATTAAAGGGCGGGATATAGCCGATTGTATTGCTAAATGTTTGTTTGAAGCACCCTTCAAGTCCACTCACTACCTAACCCTAGGTTTTCTCCTAAAACCCTAATTTAGGCCCATGTGGCCCATCTTTCTCTGCCTCACACAACTAAGGCTTTTTTTAACACTCCACACATCTCTTCCCTTAGATTCAATTCTCATCCTTTAACTTTACTCTCCCAAGTACATATGTGACCACGAAACCCTAGGTGGCCACACTAAACCCTAGCATCCTTCTTTTTCATATGACACCCTTCCATTTCTCACCTTCCACTCTTTCTTTCCCATGATACCCATACTCACCCTACATATGACATTCCTCCATCCTCATCTCATACTGCACTCACCCTCACTTATTTTTACTTTCACAACCATCTCAAATTAGCGTTTTCCTCCCAAACCTTTGCCAGGTCTCCTGTGCACCCTTATACTAACCCACGTATTATTTTTCAGCCAAAGCCTCTAATCACCCAAACAACTCTTCCTTTACCTTACTTACATCCCAATACAACTTTTCACACATAAAGATCATCCCCATACAGACTCCATCCACCCCATGCAAACCCTCGAAGTTTCCATGCAAAACCCTACAATTCCCATGCCAACCCTAGAGTCTCCCATGCAAACTCTAGAATTACCATGCAAAGTTCACCCACTCTTTTGTTTTATTCATAGTCCCCTCTTATTTCCCCTTTCATGGATTATGAGATATTTAAGTCAATCTCATATCTCTTGGTCAACTCACCTCCCACTTTCTTTTTTCATCCTTTAACCCCATATCATCACATAAAATATCCTAGCAAGCATGTCCTAACAGAGCCACATCACATCATATCATAATCACAACATATACATATTACACACATGCCATAAGATAACACATGAGTATACCTCAACTTCAAGTTGCGCTGCACATAAAATAGTTATCATGGTAACCATAAGATATATAACATAACATGGTACATGGTGTACGAGCCATATAAGGTGCATAACCCATATAGGGCCTTAGCTACATCCTTACCTAACACGACACCAGTCTTGGAGCATGCTCCTACGCCTCCTTAGGATTTTGACTGGGTTCACCTATAAGAGGGAAAAGCTACAGATTAATTTTCCTCCTACCAAAAATACTATTACTTCCTACTTTATTCTAATATTAGGGTTACTATTATTAAAAGAAACTTTACATGTGAAAATAGGATTTTTTTTATTCTCAAGTTAGCCTACTAGGTTATTACTGGTCAAAATAGGTTCATGATAAGTATTTATAGCCATATTTATATTATTAAAGCTAATAGCTTTATTACTTCTAATAATAGTAATAATACTAGTTGTAGTAAAAATAGTAATATTATTAATATTAATAATACTAATAATCATAGTAATAGATACCCTAGTATTATCAAAGTTAAGGCTAATAATAGGGTTAGTAATAAAAATATTTATATAATAATAGTAATATTAACAAAAATATTAATATTGATAAGGATAATACTAATAGTAATAATATTCAAAATAATGATATTTATATGGGTAAGGTTTTGAATTGTTTTACAAAAGTAATAATAGTAATATATTAAGGCTAGCACTAATAATAATAATAATAAAAGTAATAATGATATTATTGGTGATAGAAATAAGGATAATCATAATATTTAATAAAATAGGGTTCGACTTCTTCAAATAATAATGGGATAAATATCTTGAGGCTATATTTAGTAATAATAATGGTAAAAATAATAGTCATGATATCATAATAATAATAATAATGAAGATGATGATAATAATAATAATAACTATAGTAACAATAATAATAATAATAATAATAATAATAATAAAAGTGTTATGAATAATACTTATAATAGTAATAGTCGGACAGTAAATAATAATAATAATAATAATAATAATAATAATAATAATAATAATAATAATAATAATAATAATAATAGGGTTTGAATATTTATAATAGCAATAAAAGTGACAATATGCCAAAGTTAACATTAATAATAATGATGATGATGATGATGATGATGATGATGATGATGATAAAAATAATGATAATAAAGATAATAAAAATAATGATGATCGAAATAATAATAAAAATACAGTTTTGACCATTCACAATAATAATAGAATTAATATCCTGAGGCTGTAAATAATAATAATAATAATAACATATTAATAATAATAAAAATAATAATATTAATAATATTAATATAAATACAAATAAAAAGAATAATTTTTGCATAATTAGGATTTCAGGATTGAGAGGGGTTAGGGTACCAACTATGGTTGGTGGTGACCGGCACCACCGGCGGCGGTGCACGGAGGCGGCTGTGGCAGTTGGGAAAATAGGAAAAGGGTGGAAATTGGGGTGTTTAGGGTAGGATAGGGGGAATGAGAGGGTGATTTAAGGTGGTGGAGGATACCTAGGTGGAGAGGGTTGGATTGGTGGTGGTGGCTAGCCAAAGGTGGTGGCGTAGGCAGTGGTAGTATGGTGGCCGTAGGTTGTGGATAAGGAGGAAGGGAGGAGGAGAGGGAGGTAGGAAAAAAGTAAGGTAGGGAAAGGTAGGGGAGGTTTTACTAGTGATTTTGAAGGGTAGAGGGAGTGGTGGTTGCGGTGATAATTGTAGCGGAAAACGTCATAGAAGGCAGCGATGGCTGGATTAAAGTTGGTCAAATGACCCATTTTACACAGCTAAGGTAGCTTGTGCAGGGAGGATTAAAGGTGGTGAGGGGTGTAGAGCCATGGAGGGTGGTGTAGGGAGTAATTTCGGTGGTGGTTTGGGTGGCGATGCTGGACGACAGCAACACAACTGGTGGTGGAAATAAGACGGTTTAAAATTCTAGATTGAGAAAAAAAAGTTGAATGGGGGTGGTTGAAAGGGTATTTATAGGCCATGGATGAGGGGGGATAACAGAGGGGGAAGAGGGAAGGTTAGCGGCACGTGTGCAGGTTGCCGGTCGGCAGTGCACAACCGGTTTAGGCTTACAAATTTGCAGGGTCTTCTAGGCTTGGGAAGGGGAAAAGGAAGAGGGAGAGAGGCATAGGTGAGGAGAAAGAAAGGGCATGATTAGGTGGAGAAGAGAGAGGAAATAGCGGGGAAGAGGGTTGGGGGAAGGCCAATGTGTGGTTGTGTAGAGTCTGCGTGCCTATGCCAGAAAATGGAGGGGTGAAGTATTAGGGAGAGGGAGGGTCAAGGGAGAAGGAGAAAGGAAGAAGAAAGGGGCAACCGGCCAGTTTAGGGAGAAAAGAAAGAAAAAGAAAGAAAGCCAAATTGGTCAGTCAACTAGTGAGGGAGAAAGGATGGAGTAGTGGGTCTGGGCTACGTGGGAGGAATGGGGAGGTCTAAGCCGTGAGGTGGGCTGGCCTAGATCGGGGAAAGATAGGGAAGAAAGAAAAAGAGAAAGGACATGAAAGAAAGAAAAGAAAAGAAAAGAGAGGGGAACAAGAAAGAGGGAAAAAAGAAAAAATAAAAATAGGTAGGTTGGGGAGTTTTAAATATTTTGGTATTTTAGGATATTTAAAAATAATAATATTTTAATAAAATAATAATTATATTATCTTTTTAGGCTAATTCAGATTTTTTGAAAGATTTCTCTTAAATTCAATTTTAATTAGCAAAACACTCTAATTTTTTCTAATTAAATTATTTATTAATTTCCTCTTATTTTTTATTAATTAATTCCTCTTATTTTAATAAAATAATTTATTTAATTAATTTTCCTAATAAATCCTTAATTTGCCATAATTCTCTAAATTAGGGTTTTGGGGTATTTCAAAGAGACACTATGTTGAGTATTATTTTTCATGAAACACTTGATCTAAATGAATGGGTTCCTCATTGGGATTATATTTGTGTAATGGTCAAGCATAACATTAAAATAAAAAAAAAATATTAGGAGAGCTGCAAAGCTAATTGACTAAGGCCAATAAAGGATGGGTAGACAAAATTTCATGAAATTATAGACCATATAGACAATTGTAAAAAACTCAAGTAATGAGAAGCCTTTTAGGTTAGCCTTTAGAGTTGAGGTAGTTATGCTGGTGAAAACAAAAACTAGTTCACATAGAACCAGCTAATTTGATATTAAAGATATTGAAGAAGCCTTGAAAAGTTGGAAAGGCTTGCTTAAAAAAATGAAGAGATGTGGTTAAAATATGATATACAAAATATCGGCAACAAGTAGCTAGATACTATAATAAAGGATTTAAGGCTATTCAATCAACGCTAAAGGTTTAGGAATTAAGAAAAGAAAAGTACCAATGCAAAGGTTGCTGAAGTAAATTAGCAGCTAAGTGGGAAGGTCTGTATCAAGTTATGGAACAACTTTTGTTTGCTACATGTATATTAGCCAATAAAGAGAGGATATATCTAGTGAATTCTTATAATGTAAAGCATTTAAGAAAATGTTATTCATAATATTATTTAGGTTTGACTTAATGATGATTTTTTCACATATAAATCCATGTACTTTGCTAATTTTTTTCATCTATTAATGAAGGAAAAAGAATAAAAGTTCTGTAATATACCAAAAATTTTCCTAGCCTAACATCGTACCATTAATGCTCTAATTTGATCTTGATCCTAAGAAAATCTTATTTTAGCCTTAACCAATTTCTTAATCCTAAGACTTTAATCAAATCCAAAACTTTAACCTCGATAAATTGAATTTTCCAAAACCAAAGTCAAACTAGATAAAATTTCTACTAATTTTAACTATTTTGGCTAATGTAAAATCACCTAAATTAGTGCCCAATCTTTTTCTCCTTTTTCCTTTTTCTTTTCCCTTTTCTTTTCCTTCTTCTCCTTATCCCATTAACTTATGCAAAAATACTTGGTTTTGTTGCAACTTGCATCCCCCCTATTTTGCACCACCTAGCCGTATGTGATCCTAACTCTTGACTAGGGTATGCACTGCCTGTAACAATCATATTCAGCCCCCATTTTTTAGTCGTACACCCTTATTCTCACCCCTAAACCTTATCCAAACATGACCAAATTTTTACCATAGCTCCACCACACATTCCACTACAATTTCACACATCTAAATCCTCAATTTAACTATATTTATTTCTAATTTTACCTTCTTTACCTTAATTTGTCCATCAACTAAACTCTTTGAGCCTAACCATATATTTTATTATTTTTTGTAGGTGGTATTCCAATAATCTCGGAGGAGGAAGTCTAGGATTTAAATGCTTAGATCTCGAAGTCCTAGTTGGTAAAGATATTAATCGATGTACAGGGTCTTTATGTTATTTGCTTGTATGGTTATGTTTGTTTTCCATGATATAATTGTGATATGATTTATTACATGTTGTTCATGATATTTTGTGATGTTAATGTTATTATGTTTGAAAGAAAGTAAGAATTGGTAACAGGTATAGTTATGATTTTGTTGTGATAATGACATAATTGTGGGAATATATATTATAGCATGAAATATGGGCTAAACAAGTTATGATACATGAACATAAGCATACTTATGAGGTTTGACGATGATTAGTGGAATTGGAAAATAATGTGTGTGGAAGGTATAAGATTTTATTAAATAAATGTTATTGCTTGTCCTTAAGGGTGTTTTCATCAGTTTGGAATAATAAGAAAATTTTGGTATTTTATATGTTAAAAAGATTAAAATATGATAATAATATCTTGAGAAATGTTTGGAGCTATTATCATTTATTTTGGTGTTAGTTAGGTTATAATATCTTAAAATGATAATGTCATCATTCCGTGTGTAAAACAATTTAGTGGTTATTCAAATTTTGGATATATTACTAATGAGTGGCCTTATGAGGATGTTTATTAAACTTAGTACTTATATGAGTCCCATAGGGTGAATTATGGCTAACATGTGAGATTAGGGTTTTAGATATTTCTGTGAGTAATATCTTATGAAAAGATTATTAGTGTATGTGTACAACACAGGAGTTTCACTATGAATTACAGGTATAATAACGAAGAAGATATTTGATAATAATATATTATAAATTGTGGTTAAATAATCAATATGGGAGAATGAATGTTTGTAGTGTGTAATTAGGGTTTGAAATGGATTGAAGACCATGACATGCGTGGTGTGTTTATCTGCTTCAATGTGATCAATGTTTGAGAATTAATCTTAAATAAGATACTAATCACTTAAAGTGAACAAGCACGTGATTCGGGATAATGTGATATATATAGTTCCATCGAGGAGAATAATAGCTTAGATTGTTCTGCCCCGAGAAGATGTTCTTAATCTCTATTCTATAGGAAAGAATAGTGGCTTGGGAGTATTTTGTCCCATGAAGATGTTTTCGTCTATTCCACCAGATTAAGAATAGTGGATCCCCTGCTTATTGTGAATAAATTATAACAATATAACCTATAGAAAAGACACTAATGATTTTTAGTGGAAAAATACGTGAGTCAGAACTAAGGTATTATATATATATATATATATATATCTCATTCCAATAAGGAGAATAGTGGTATGGGAGCATTATACCCCGAGAAGGTGATGTTTTCATATCAGCTCCACTTGATCATAATAGTGGCTCAGGTATGTTGTCCCTAAGAGGTGCTGTAGACCATTCCATTGGTTTAAGAACATTGGCGTTCATGCACTCTATGTATATAAAAGAATGAAAATGTATTAATCTCTAAAAAGACCTGGATTATTATCTGTCTTATAAGATATTTCATATATTTGATTTTATACCTATCATCTTTTGTGAATGCATGTGCTTTGTATCCCTATTTTGATAGTATTATTCCCTTACTCTGTACATAGTGTACTAACTACCCATTTTATGGGTACTACTCATTTCTACAAGTAAGAGACTCTGATTCTTATGTGTAGGTCTTACAAGATTCCGTAGACAATTATGCTACCTATGATACACTATGTGGGAATGAGTGACCTTATCTATACTGGGTTTTTGGGTGAAGAGTAATGTTATCCAATAGCTGTATTTACCCAACTGCCTTTTTGGACTCTTGATAAATGGTATTCCTTATTTTTTATTTTATTTATTGTAACTCAAAGTTAATCTCTAAAACTCATTATTGTATTATAAATGTTTCTTTCATTTCTAATTTTCTTGTGTTACTATAAATGTTTTAGTCTTGTGATTGATATAAGGATTATTGAATAAATTAGACTTATCTCAATTATGATAGTAACCCCCAATATTTTACTTATATACTTTCTGTAATACCCCATTTTTCAAAACCGTAATTATAAATTTATAATCATATAATTAATTATAATTATTATTTTAGAGGGCTTAATCTTAAAAGTGTTATTATTTTTCGTATTATTTCAACGATTTAAGTATAGATTTAATTAGGTTAAAATTTTGATAGAGATTAGGTTATTTAAATTAATCCTAATTTTTACCCGTAAATCTTATTTTGAATTATTTTATTAATAATCTTTTGATCCGTAACCAAAAATAATTTCCTAAGAAAATTATTCTCGATTATTTTACTCTTTCTGACTATTTTTAAACTTACCCAAATTCTAATAAATTTTCCCGAACTATTTTTATATCTGATATTTTAGTCTATCTAAATTAAATATAAATTTAAATAGATAAATTCCTACCCTATATTATTAATCTACCCCCTCTACGGTTACCCCAAATATCTGTCCTAAATATTTTCTGTCCCCTTCATAGATTTTATACACACATATACGCTCTACCATCACCTCCCCATTCAATCTGTCATTTATACACATTAACACATGCTATACTTACACACTCTGCACACTTATAGACATGTACACACGCCACACATGATGTACACTCTACCCACCAGAACAACCCCTATTTTTCTTCCGTCCAGCAACACTCCCCGTTCCCAGCAGCACACGACAACCAACCCAGCCCACCGAGCCATTTCTTTTGTGCTGGAAAACTCCACCTCGTAGCTCCCTCGACCATTTTTGTGTAGCAGCAACCACCCTGCCTGCACCACTATCCTCTCCATCTTGTCGCCAACCTGCACCACCTTCTCCTCTCGTCCGGCAGCCCCATCGAAGCCCCTGTTTTTCTCCCGAGCAGCACCAACACCACACCCAGCCTTCCCGTCGCAGCCATCCCACCAACCAAACAAGCCCTCATCTCCCCTGCCTCTCCTCCTGTGCCTTTCGAGCACCACCATCGCAGCCCCTACTCCCAACTCCCTCACCGCACAGCAACTCGATCAGCAACTGTCCACCATCACCCATCCCGCAGCCTCTGCACTATCATCCATCGCAAGCAGCCCCTGAACACCACCCAGCAGCGCACCAATAGCCACACAACCTAACCACCCTCGACCAGCTGCCGCCCTGCCTTCCCCGCAACCCCAGCCCTCTACGCCACCCAAAACCCAACCCCTTCGATCTCCAGCGCAGCCTCCAACACCTCCGTCGAGCCAACCTCCTCCCTCTACGTTGCATCATCCAGTGCCCCCTGCCACTTCCATCCACCATTCCCGCAGCCAACCAGCCACCCCAGCAACCGCCAGCCATCCACCAGCAACCGCCGGCCAACCACCACCTCTGCCCCCTTTTTTCCTTCCCTGCCCTGCCAGCCAACCGCCGCTGCCTTCATTCTTTCTTTCACGCGTGCATGGCTCACGCTGCGCATGCAACGTGAGTTGTGTATTTTAAAAAAAAAGTATATATATATATATATATATATATATATATATATATATATATATATATATATATATATATATATATATAATATTGGTACCCATTTTAAGTGTAAGGGTGTTTTAGTAATTTTTGAAAAATAAATATTTTTATATTATAATTATTATTTTATTTGATAGATATTAATTCAATAATTTTGGTATTATTTTTAGGTACGAAAGGTTGATTAGCGGGATCCGATAAATTTAGTATGATACCGTTATTTTTGCGTTTTTGTTGGATTTCAGGTAACCGTTATACCTTACTAAAATTATAAAAATTTCATGATAGCACATTAGGGTTTTCGGTGGATGAAATATGTTAAGCATGATTTATTTTGATATAATGTTGATTATTATTATCATGAAAACAGATTAAACGTGTATGTTATCTTATGTAAATTATGTCGAGTATGAAAGTATGATTAAAATGATTCTATTGATGGAAAAATAATTTGTATGATAATTATGTATAAAATAATATGTTGAGCATGCTTAGAAATAATTATAGAATAATTATTATGGATGTGTGCCCTAGGGGCAATTTAGTCATTTTTATGTATTATGATATTTATCTTAAAAATCATATCTAATATGTATTAGTTGTTATCGAGTATGTGAGTATGTATTTTGGATGAATTAAAGGTCTGGAAAATGATTTTATGTGCAAAATTCTGTATAAGGGCAAAATGGTCATTTGACATATCTGATAATTTAAATCGCGTAATAAATAATTTATTTATGGTGTTTTAGCCTTTTCATGACAAGTGAATAAATTAAAATGGAATTTGTATTTAAATAGATGATAATCTGGAAATGGTGGTCTTGAGGGTATTTTGGTCTTTTTCGGCCTAAAGTATCCAGATATGAGTAATTGAGCCTAGGATGTCCTTAGTATATTTTATTGTTGGCTTCGAACTTGACCTTGATTATTGTTGTCTCGGATGATTGGAAATGAGTAAGAACGGTTAAGTATGAGAATTGAATTTATCTGTATTATATGTGATTTCGTGGTCACCTTAATAAAATACTAATATTTAAAGTGAAAGATCTCGAGATCGGAAATGGTGGCTCCTAGGGATCGCTACCCTAAGGACGTGGTTTAGCCCACGGTTGATATGGATTTTTGCTGGTGTACCTTAGTGCCCAAGTCAGGCCCTACATCTTACTCTATTTTGTTCTACGGACTAAGAAAGGGTATCGATACTTATAGATTAGGTGTCCTTGTCAGTAGGGTACTGTGTTAGCTTCGTGTACTAGTGCAACCAGGGTACCTTTGTGTCCTTGGGTTGATAGTCAGTAGGATACTGTGTTGCCTTGTTGCGCCGGTATAACTGGAGTACCTTTGTGTCTTCAGGTTGATTGATCTCCCCTCAAGAACGTAAATAAAAATGAAAATGATATGATTTGATGGAAATAATGATTATCAGATTATTGGATTGTTCGGTAGCAGCCTTCATGCCTACCTGAGGTTTTGATAGTAGCCTTCGTGCCTACCTGAGGTTTTATGAGGTTTCGGTAGTAGCCTTTGTGCCTACCTGAGGTTTTTTGTGTTTTTGGTAGCAGCCTTTGTGCCTACCTAAGGTTTTCAGTGTTTCCGGTAGCAGCCTTCATGCCTACCTGAGGTTTTCTGTGGTTTCGGTAGTAGCCTTTGTGCCTACCTGTGGTTTTGGTAGCAACCTTCGTGCCTACCTATGTTGGTTTTATGTCTGTGAGCTTACTTGTGATGTTATGGATTTATTATGCTGTATCTGTAAGTTTACCTGTGACATTATGGATTTATTATACTGTACCTGTAAGTATACCTGGGATGATAGGAATCTTAGTAAATTATACCTATGAACATATCTGTGATGTATGTGATTAGTTGGGATTTATGCTGAGACATGAATTATGCTAAAGTTGGGTTTTAATTATTACTCAGAGAGTATTTCTGGGGTGTTTAATAATTAGTTTGGCTGTTTCAGATGAATGAAAATGAGTAGTACGTGACCTTGATGGAAATTGTTCAACTGAGTGATTATTGTATCTCAATCATCGTATTTATATGTATATATCTTACACCATGTTAATTATATGCTCTGCATGTGTTCCATGCCGATTTATCGTTTTAGTTTGGTATAAAGGGTTGCTCAGTACCGTAGTACTGAAGGGTTCATTTTCATGGGCCCCTGCTTATTCAATGGGTAGTGGACTTTGCAGATCAGCCTCTAAGCTCAGACAAATGGTGATAGTTCGGATTTGGGAGCATAGGACTATCCTGTGTTTCTTTTGTTGTCTTATTTCCGCTTGTATTTGGACCCTTGTGTCCTCCTATAATTTCTCTCTCGAGTTTCGTAAACTATTAATGTCACTTTTAATTAGCAGTATTTATCTAACATTCTCTCTATCCTGATTTCTGTAATCATGATATTAATTTAAGCGGATTAATGATTTTAGCCTTAGCACTTGGTATGAGAATGGTAGAGGAAACCAGACTTGTACCAAGTGTGGTGGTAACACCCTTTGTTTTAATTATTTTAGCTTCCGCACTTAACTCTGTAAATGGAATTTTTTAGTTATAAATTTTGGGGTGTTACACTTTTGTTGTAAAATGAGATTTTTTAATAGTAAAATTCGGGGTGTTACGAGTTGGTATCATAACCTTTTATTTTGATTACCATGTTTTGATTTTTAAAATTTGGTTTTCAATGATCCCTCATCAGATTTTTAATGGTTTGTTTCACACTTTAGAAAACTCATTTTCTTTTCTAAAACTCATGTTAACTTTTGAGGAATTGAGGATCGGTAGCCTAAGTGGCCTTAAAATGTGAATATGTGCATGCGTGTATTATGTGTTAGTAAGCTAGGAAGGCTTAGTTCTACCATGTCTTTTGTCTTGCAGCTAGATAGTCGTCATGGAGATTAATGGTTGCGTTAGTCATTTGGAGGAGACCTTTAAGTCATTCATTGAGTTCATCCGATGTCCACCTCAGCCCCCACCATCACTTTCATGTCACCTACGGGAGGGTATAGTAGAATATTAGCTTTAGAGGGTTATGAGACATCACTTGTCGATCTACATCGGAGATGATGACCTTATCATCTTGGAGGTATGAATTTAGGATTTGGGTAGGATATTTGAGGATGTGATTTCCACTTGCTCGAAAGGCAGGAATTAAAGCCTTTTTTCTTGTAAGGAGTTGCAAACACCTAGTGGGTAGGTCGTCGTGCTAGGATAGGCCATAAATATTATGGGAGGACTTCAAGGAGGTGATTCATGCTAACTTTTACCCTTAGAGTCTTAAGAGGGATAAGTTGAAGGAGTTCATGTAGTTGACTCAGGGGAGTAGGATAGTGAGGTAGTACCACACCAGATTTACAGAGTAGCTCATGTTCACACTGAGGATCGCAGCTAGTGAGCCAACTGTGGTCTACTAGTTTTGGCAGGGACTCCACTTTACCATTCGAAGAATGATGGGTGCTATAGATTTTCAGGACTTAGCCACACACCATAAGAGGATGTGTATCGCCGCTACTTTGGTTCAAGAGTAGGCTTCCATTTAGGGTAAGAGAAACCCACAATCATAAGGTCTTTGAGGTAAGATCTAATACTAGGGACGAGGACCTCTAGGGTTTCAACAAATAGGTTAGAATTAGTCTTAGGGTGGTTAGTACTAGCAATAGGGTTAGTCAGGAGGTCAGAGTAGATCTTAGGGTTAGCTAAAGCGTTTCGTATACCGTATCTGTGGTCAGGATCATCTAGGGAGGAGTTGTTAGGGCGCTATAATTTGGTGTAGAATGTGTGGTCAACAGGGCCACCAATCTTTTGAGTGTTAGCGTAAGCAAGGTCACTATCAGCAGCACCACTGATTTCGTAGTAGCACCACCAACCTTTTCAGCAGCGGACCTACCTGTAGTCTTTGTAGTAGTTTCAATAGAGAGCACCTACCCCACATAGTAGATAGCCTAGAGAGAGTCAGGGAAGACTACAGGGGCCTCACCCTTTCCCTTAGAAGGGAGAAGGTCAGACTTAGGGTTCTAGACGGTATCATGGAGGATACTAGAGAGGACAATTAAGAGGACACTTGAATGTTATTTAGCCAAGTAGAGGCTAATAGGTAGTTGGATGTGGTTACTGGTACATTCTCAATCCTCTCACTACTAGTTTATATGTTGTTTGATTTCAGAGCATTTCTATCATTTGTGGCTTCTTCATTTGTTACTAAAGCTACATTAAATTCATCTTCTTCTTTTTTATCTATATTATAGCCTTTTGGGGATAGATTAGACTGTAATAGGCTTTACTCGGATTTGGCCTTATAGATAGGTGGGTTAGACTTCCTAGTAGATCTTATTTAGATGGACCTTTAGGATTTTGACATTATCCTTAGGATGGATATGATAGGGAGGTATAAGTCAGTAATAGATTGTTCGTAGGAGTGAGTTGTGGTACGGGGACCTTAGAGTGCTAGGTTCATTTACTAGAGATGCAAGCATAGGCCTGCGACAGAGGTTGTAACTGCCCATACGTTGTATTCTTTGGTGCAAAGAGATTACCCTATATTTTGTGTGGAGTTCAAGAGCTTAAAAAGGACATGTCAGCCTTAGAGGGCATTCTGGTTGTTTAGGAATTTCTAAATGTGTTTCATGAGGAGATTCAAGGTATGTTGCTTGTGCAAGAGATAGATTTCACCATTGAGTTGGTACTAGGGGCCGAACCTATTTCTAAGGCTCCTTACCAGATGGAATTGATAGAGTTGAGGGAGTTGAATACTTGGTTGGAGGACTTATTAACATACGGGTATATCTAGCTGAGTGTGTTTATATGGGGAGCACTAGTGTTTTTTGTGAAGAGGACGGATGGGAGCCTTTACTTGTGTATAGACTACCTAGGGTTGAACCAATTGACGGTGAAGAACTACTATCCACTTCCGATGATCAATGATTTGTTTGACCAACTTTAGGGTGCTTCAACCTTCTCAAAGATTGACTTGAGGTTGGGTTATCATCAGTTACACATCGTTGAGTTGTAAACTTTAGTTAAGCAAATAGGTACTTTTTTTAGGTGCAAAAGGCAAAAAAAAGAAGAAGAAACTATTGAAGATAAAAATAAGATTTACGTTAATCATTTTGAGAATTGCTAAGTGAATCAAAGAAATATAAAGAATCCAAATATTTTGTATCTAGGATAATATAGGAATACTTGCATGGCTAAAAGTTGCTCAAAAAGTCTCATAAAATAGATTTGTGAGTAAGGATACAAATAACGTAACAAAATGCTTCTACTTTGTAACTAAGGTATTAATTTTTTTAAAATATGTAATAAATATTTGAAAAATATAATTTTATTAATTTTATTTGACAAAATAAATTTTTAAAAAGTAGGGTGTTAAGGATTTAATGATGGATGAGCATGTATGATTTATTCTATGATAGTCATTTCTGTTAGTCAAACAAAAAAGTCCAAAATGAAATGAATAAGATGTGAGCAAATAAAGTGAGAAATAGTATTGTTGCTAGAACAAATAAGGAAATTATTTCTCTATTATACATTATTATATTGTTGATACTAATCATGGTGAACAAATGTCACTTCTAGAGTGATGTGTTAATGCTTTTTGCTTGTCCCATTGTTATAGAAAAATTATTTTTTTGGATTCTTAAAGGTGCATGGCACATAAGATGATGCAGGAGCATCCCATAATAATATTTCACTAATTATTTCTTCTAAGTTAGAGGATCACAAAAAAATCTTAACTTGGATAAAATTAATTAGCTAAATATATAAAAAATAAGTGGGCATACTAGTTCGTGCACCGACCATACATGCATGGTGGCATGTCTAGCCAAAGCATAACAAACTATGGTAGCATGCCCATCCCAAGACAAGCCAACTATGTTAGCACATCAAGCCCAAGACTAACTAGCTACTTAATTGTTATTGCAAAGTTTTATGCCGTCTACGGAGCTTAATTAGCCTTATTACTCAGATGATTTTAAAAAATGAAAAAAAAATGAAGATAAGTGGATGGTGGAGCACGTGAGGAAAGTCGACCAAGTTAAATCAGGAAGTGTTGATTAACTAAAGCATGATGACCGATTGATTAAGTATGGGAAGTAAGTGACTGACTGTACTTTGATAAATCAATATGCATGAGCAGTCATATGGAGGTATAGGTGTCTAAAATGAAGCCATAACACCCTCCATGTGATGAAACTAATACAGTTACACTTTAACTCCTTGTTAACTTATATAAGTTAACTAGATTGGTTATAATGTAACTAAGAAGGTAAAGGGAAGGTTAGAATGGAATTTTTGTACAAATGGCTACCCCTATAAATATGGGTAGCCTCAACACAATGTGACACACTACCCCCTTGAATTAAAATCAGATTTTTGAAGCTCCCCTATTCCCTCTCTTCAAAGTTGAGTGAAAACTTTGTTTTGAGTTTAAAATCTCAAAATTTTTATCTGAAGTGTTGAAACATCGAGTGCTAATTGTAAGTGTTTGATCTTTATATCTACCTTAAATCAAATACTATCTTACTTCTCATCCCTTCTCTCTTTTAACTTTTGGTGGTTAATTATCCCATAAGCCACTATCTTCCATTAAGCATCTATCAACTTGTTTAGCATATGAATCATAAGGGCTTGGACTTTTAGGGAGCTTATAAAAAGTTTGGATTCTCTTAGACTTGATATCAATTGTATAAAAGGACAAGGACATATGATATGACAAATTTTTGTGAGAAAGCTAATTCCTTTTTTTTTCGAGTGATACACAATGGATATATTCTTCTTCTTCTTCTTCTTCTTCTTCTTCTTCTTCTTCTTCTTCTTCTTCTTCTTCTTCTTCTTCTTCTTTTTACATCTTTGACAAAGAGGTGAAATATTTTTAGAGATCATGTGGTAGATCTAACTATTAAACCATTGTTAGAAACTTAAATTTATGTTGACAGTGTGAAAGTAACCAAATTTCTATCTCCACAAATATGATATTCTTTAGCTCATTTGAAAAATAAGGAGTGATGATGGTTCCTTATTAACAAACACATTGATTAGAGAATTTTGAAAATATCTTTTCCATGGTGATTTGGTATGAGTAGTTGGATCATATTAATAATGTGAGAAAATTTCTTCAAATAGAAGATAAGCACATCGATGATAGTATTATAAGTTAAAATGTCTTGCACTATTGTTACAAAAATATAGAAAATTTTGTTTTTAGAATTCTTTGATTGAATTTCAATAGATTACAAGTAAGATGAATATCAAAGGTGTAGTTCTTGAAAAAGATAAATAACATGATAAAACAAAATGAATAATGGTTCTTTCAAAGTTAATTACATCCTTGACATTGTTGAACAAGCTCTATCACCAATTTAAAGTAGATTTGAACATCTTTAGTAATATCATGTAGATTTTGGGCTCTTATTCAATTTTAAGGAGTTAAAGCTTGTTGATAAAAAATAGCTTTGTGATCTTTTGTTAGAAGATTGAAAAATATACTTAAAGCATGGTAATATGTTGGATATTAGTGAGTTTGAGTAGTTTACATGACTATGTAACTTAAGGGAACCTATAACTTTAATAAATAAGGGTCTTAGCAACAAATATTTTCAGTGGCTAAAGATAAAAATTTGTTGCTAATAACAACAACAACCAAAATTATGAGTCTTTGTAGATGGTTGTTCTCTTGCCAAAGACATTAGCGATGAATTAATATTTTTGATCGCTGATGCAATAATGACAATATATAATATTCATCTCTAATAGTAGTAATAATGAATTCTAATATTGATTGCTAAGGGCAGCAATGATTACTACTAGTTAAAGCTAGTAAAATTTTATCCAACCCTACCCAAAACTAACCCAACCAGGCAGTGATCCAACCCAAACCCAACCCATATCCTAATATAAACTCATCCCAACTGGAAAAAATTAAATCAATATTAATGAGTTATGATAATAAAAAATTACACATATCTTATAATTTATTTAAAGCTTTTAAAATTTTATTATTTTGTAAATTTTAGTTATTTTTCTTAATTTTAATGTGTGCATACTTATTTACCAACAATATTATAATTTTAAATATTTTTTTGTGTAAAAATATAACATTAAAAATTTATAATAATAAGCAAATAGCAATAAATAACACATCATTTCTCACATATTTACATGAATTCATAGTTAATACTTACTTATGGGGTTAATGAGTTAGAATAATATAGGTGGTGAATGTCTAATTTAACTAAATCTAAAGTGATTTGATCCAGAGCTCAGCCTAAACCAACCCAACATGACCCATCAAAACCTAAAAAGATCTAATTTATCAAGTTAACCCAAACCTGACCCGTCAAATTGACTCAAACACAAAATTGCCTGAGTAGGAGCTTATTTGACCCAAACCCAACCCAGCAAGCTAACTTGAAATAACCCAAATCTGTATTGAACCAAACAAGATCAACCCAAACTCTCCTAAACTAGGTAAATTAATCCAATACAATCCGGATCTATAATGACCCAAACCCAAACCTGAACTCACCTAAAAAATAAGGTGACCCAAAAATAACTCAACCCACTATAACTCGACCCGAACCCAATTGCCACTTATACTACTAATGTTTGTCACTAAAAGTAACAATGATGAATTATAATGTTAGTTGGTAAAACTAGTAACAATAAAAAAATACTTAATTATTAATGATATTAGTGACAAATTTTCTCTATCACAATTAGATAAACATTATGTCATAAATATATCAGTTAGGAACTGAATTTCCCATCTCTATATTATATAAAACCATATAGTCCATTCCTAAGCCTTGTATCTCTATGCCATATATATATGCATTTCTCCATTTCAATACCATTACTTGAATATCTATTAATAAATTTTCATTATTATACTCATACAAATACTATAGGAACAATTGTTTACAAAATATATTTTATCTAAGTAAATAATTAGGCATAATATAATTGATCGTATAAAAAAATGTTATAAAAATATTTCAAAATACCGCATCATTACAAAAATTTTTTTGTTTAATAATATCTCCAAAAGCTAATCCTTCACTTCATCATGCATTATATACTTGATTAGTTTAAAAAAATTGAAGAGATTGTATCTTCTATAATTGAATGATATAAAATAAGATTAATAAAAGAGAAAAAAATATTAAATTATAAATTATGTAACTAGAATTAAAAGATAAACATAATTTAGCTCCTTATACTTTTCACACTTAACAAAATTCACAAAATTATTTCCAATTACACATCATGATGTCCTTAAATATGTCATTCTAAGAACTTCATCATTATTGATGAAAAGTAGAAATAATAAACTATAAGTTTAAAGCATAATTCTTTCTAAATGAGAGTAGCATAAGTAATTTTTAAAGTACTCTTTTAATTTTGCATATTCCATATGTTGTTTTAGTATTATATTTTTCATAATGTTTCTACCTTTGTGAATGCTCTCAAGGATGGGCTAGATAGAATAATCTTATGGAATAGGATTCTTTATTTTGCAATTGAAAAACAAAACATGTGTACTTCTTAGTGATTTTAATGCTATCTAGCACCCAAAGTGAGATGCTTTAGGCAGCAACCATAATTATATAGTTATTAATGATGGGTGTATCTTATATTAGTTGTTGACCAAGTGTAATTTGATAAGTTCCCTCGATGTGGTTTTTATCAAAGTAACGGAAGGTTGGATCAAAATTTGTATTAGAAGATTTAACCCACGATCTAATGCAAAAGAAATGAAGTGAATTGGTGGATTATGGAAGAAGAAATTGAAGATACAGGTTGAAGGTTTATTTAGCAAATTTGAAGAACGTCAAATATGTCGCATTGAGATAGATTTTTGAGGAAGGATTATCCCAGATTTTCCTTGCTCAATGTAGACCCAAAAGGGAGGATTAGACTTTAGCTATCTTGCCCAAATTTTGATTAAAATTCTCATTCAATAATCTGCCTACAAATGTTGCATACAAAAGGGTATATATAGAAGAAGGAAGCTTGGTGGTGACTAGCTTAAACCATCCGAGTTTTCTTTCTTAATTTAGCCCATTAATCATGGTTGAATTAAGACCATATTAATATTAATCCAAATTATAATATCATTGGTTAAATGATACTAATGATTAATATTACAAAGCTACACAATAGACTAAGATACATACATGAAGTTATAGCCATACCCTAACTTACATAAAATAAACTTAGGGTTAGGGTTTACAACAAGTTTATACAAATAATGAATATCATCACTTTCTCTTTATCTTTTGTTTTAAATGGTTATCATCCCATGTATGTCATATCCTTTCATGCCTTGGAATACTTGTATAACATCAATGTGTTATGAACATCATCTTCTTGAAAATATGTAACATACCTACAAGAATAACTTGAATGCTTTTCAATGTCAAAGCATAATTAGAATTATCAAGAATAATTTAACATGATAGGCTCCAACATTAATAAAGCTAAATCATCTTCCTTACCTTGAGGATAGAATGAATATGACAATCATATGTTCAATGGATGCTCCTGCATCATACTCCCCTAAGTTGAGAAAATTTGCCCTCAATGTTCATCAGAATAAAAAGGAGACAATTCACCAACATTAAAATTTCTTGAAATTTCCTCATAAGAACCTGGAAGTTTAAGTTCATAAGCATTATCTCAAAAACTTCCTAAGTATTTTAAATGGACCATCGGCTCTTGGCATTAGCTTGTTTTTATGTAAATTAGGAAATCTCTCTTTGCGTAAATGTAACCAAACTAAGTCACTAGGAGAAAACACATATGAGTTTCTATGCTTATTCACTTAAGCTTTATACATGGCATTAGATTTTTCAATATGATTTTTGATTTTCTCATGAAGTTGTTGAAAAAATTTTATTCTCTCTTTAGCCTCATAGTTTTGCAATTCACCTTTTTTCTACGAAATCATGTTAATAAGCATGTTAGAATTCACACCATACACCACCTCAAATAGACTAGTTTGAGTAGTACTAGAAGGAATACAATTATAAGCAAACTCTACATGAGCTAACTTAACATCCCAATCTTTTGTACTTTTATTAACTAAACCTCTTAATAATGTACCAAGAGTTCTATTAGTTACCCCAGTTTGACTATCAGTTTGGGGATGATGTGAAGTGCTAAATAACAATTTAGTACCAAGCATATGCCATAAAGTTTTACAGAAATAAATCATAAACTTGACATACCAATCAGAAACTATGCTTTTAGGTATTCCATGAAGTTTAACAATTTCTTTAAAATACAAGTCAGCAACATGCGTGGCATCATCGATTTTATTACAAGGAATAAAATAAGCCATTTTAGAAAACGATCTACTACCACAAGAATAGAATCTTTACCACGTTGCGTTCTTGGTAACCCTAGGATAAAGTCCATACTAACTCCTTCCCACGGTTTATCAAGAATGGGTAAAGGTGTGTATAAGCCTTTATGAAAGTAACTTTTACTTTTTTGACATGTAGAACATCTACTTATCATGGCTTGCACATGTTTAACCATTCTTGGCCAATATAAATTTTCTTGTA
The DNA here is from genome assembly GCA_030549775.1 of Tamarix chinensis. Lineage (NCBI taxonomy): Eukaryota > Viridiplantae > Streptophyta > Magnoliopsida > Caryophyllales > Tamaricaceae > Tamarix > Tamarix chinensis. Next base: position 53,159,547 of record CM060177.1, on the reverse strand, counting down.
GTAATTCTATAGTTTTATGTATACCAAAATGTCCCGCTATGCTACCTTCATGTATTTCCTTGATAAGCAAGTCTCTAATACTAGATCTAGGAATACAAAGTTTATTTAGTTTAAATAAAAATCCATCTTGTATGACATAATTTCCATGGTATCCATTGTCTTTACATGCACTAAACATGTCCTTAAAATCTTCATCATTAGAATATAATTCTTTAATCATTTCAAAACCTAATATTTTCGCATCCATCATAACAAGTAATGTAGACCTACAAGAAAGAGCATCAACGACTACATTTTCTTTACCATATAAATGTTTGACAGAGAACATGAAGGATTGTAAGAAATTTACCCATTTTGCATGTCTCAGATTAACATTCTTTTGACTATGTAAGTATTTTAAGCTTTCATGATCCGAATGTAACACAAATGGTTTTGGTCTCAAATATTGACTCCATGTCTGAAGACTATGTATAATGGCAAAGAATTCCTTGTCATAAATTGAATAGTTAAGCTTGGCTCCATTTAACTTTTCAGAGAATAATGCTATAGGTTTCTTTTTTTAGGAAAGCACTCCTCCTATTCCAACTCCACTAGCATCACAAGTCACTTCAAAAATAAGGTTAAAGTTGGGTAAGGATAGAACAGGGGCATGACAAAGTTTAACGTTTTAAAGTTTCAAAGTTTTTGGGTAGCTTCTTGTCCCCATTAAAATTCACCCTTTTTCATGAGTTGAGTAATAGGTAGCTATGGTAGAAAATCCTTAATGAATCTTCTATAAAAGCTAGCTAATCCATGAAAACTTCTCACTTCATGAACATATCTTAGGGATAGGAAATTCTTTTATAGCCCTAATCTTATTAGGATCTACTTTAATACCTTCTCCACTAATAATATAGCCCAGGAAAACTATACTTGGAAGCATAAAATCACATTTATCAAGTTTTCCATATAGTTTAAATTTCCTTAGCTCACCAAATAATTTCTTCAAATGCCTAGATGATCATAACATTTTTTGCTAACACAAGAATATCATCCAAATATACAACAATGAATTCACCAAGGAAAGGTCGGAGAACTTCATTCATAAGTCTCCATAAATGAGCTAGGTGCATTACATAACCCAAAAGGCATAACCATCCACTCATAGAGACCATATTTTGTTTTAAAAGTAGTTTTCCATTCATCCTCATCTCTAATCCTTAATTGATGATATCCACTTCTCAAATCAATTTTGGAAAATAATTGTGCTCCACAAAGTTCATCAAGCATATCATCTAATTTAGGGATAGGAAATATATATTTGATGGTAATATTATTCACACCCCTAGAATCTGTGCACATATGCCAATGCCATCCTTTTTAGGCACTAGTAAAGAAGGAACCCTACAAGACTCATTCTTTCTCTAAAAAATCCTTTATCCATAAGTTCTTGTATTTATTTTTGTAATTCCTTATCTTCTTCTAGGTTACATCTATAAGCCGGTTTATTAGGAATAGGCATACCAGGAACAAGATCAATAGCATGTTTTGTACCTCTTTTAGGTGGTAATCCAGGAGGTAAGTTATCAGGAAATACATCATTAAACTCATCAAGAAAATTAATCAAATTAGGATTTTCAAGTTGTTGTTTTTCAGGTTTAGAATCTTTAAAAACTAAAGCATAACAAATTCCTTCTTCTTTTATACATTTTTCCATAGCCTTTTCATGTAAAAATAATCTCTTTTTATCATCGCTCAAGGGCATATGATCATATCAAGAAGGTGTGAGCCTATATAATTGTTTTTCCTTTTTCACCACATATTCATAAGTTACCTCATCATGAGTTGCTTTTCTATCAAATTGCCATGGTCTACCCAAAAGCAATCCACAAGCATCCATAGGTAAAACATCACATAGAACTTCATTATGATAGTCTCTAATAGAAAATGTAACTAAAGATCTTTTGTTTACTTTAGCTCCTTTATCCTTATTTAACCATTGTAAAGAATATGGTTTTTGATGATTAGTTGTTTTCCAAACCCAAGTTTCTTACCATATCCTCACTAGCAACACTATTACATGAACCACTATCAATTATGAGTCTAAAAACCATGTCACCTATTTTACACTTAGTTTTAAAAATCTTTTCTCTTTGAGTAGGTCTAATACTAGGTTGTATTTGCAAGAATCTTTGTATTAAAAAGCAGGAGTCTCCTTCTTATTCATCCATAATTAATATTTCATTAGGAGATTCAAATTCTAATTCATCATCACTACATGGTTCCATGTTTTCTATTCCATGGATGCTAATCTAATAATTACCTGTCTTAGGGGAATTTTGGTCACTCTAACCTAATGTGCCCAAAGAGATTAATTAAGTATAGGATGACCTTAGTATTTTTATTATGGTTGTCTCAGAATAAATAAAGTGAGTAAAACAACTAATCTTAGAAATTAGATCTATGTAAGTTGTATGCAATTTTTGTGGTCATCTTAATAAAATACTAATACATAAATTTAAAGACCTCAAGATCAAAAATGGTGGATCTTTAGTGGTAGCTACCCTAAAGACTTAGGTTAGCCCACAATTGATTATAGATTTTTTTTAGTGTGCCTTATTACCCTAGTTAGGTCCTATATCTTACTCTATTTTATTCTTTGTACTAATAGGGGGTATGCATACTTATGGATTAGAAGTCCTTGTCGGTAGGGTGTCATGTTGTCTTCATGAACCAGTGTGACCAAGGTACTTTTGTGTCCTTGGGTTGATAGTCGATAGGATACTGTGTTCTGTTAGAGCACTAGTATGACTAGAGTACCTTAGTGTTTCTAGGTTGATTTTATCTCCTCTTTAGTAAATTAAAATGGAAATGATTTATACTTGGAAGGAAATGATTATTATTAGATGATTGGTTTGGCTTAGAAGCAACCTTAGTGCTCACACATATTTGGTAGTAGCCTTTATGCAGAACCTGTGGCTCGATAGCAAACCTTGTAGCCTGACCAATGTTTGATAGCAGCCTAAAGCCTACTTGTATTTCGATAGCAACTTTTGTGTCCACCTCTAGTTTTGGTAGCTACCTTAATGACTACATGTGTTTCGGTTGCTGCCTTTAGTTCTACCTATGCTGTGATGAGTAGTTATTGAGATTGAGTTTGTGTGCTTACCTATTTATGAAATTTCAAAATTGATGATGAGGCATGTGGTGCAAGTGGTTCTTACTTAAATCCAAGGTTGATGTCGTTTGTTCTTGGATGTTTCCATTGGTAAAGTTTCAGTTAATTCTTGTGTAAATGAGTATGGTTGGTAAGAGGAATAGTGAATGGAAGTAGATGAAATGGTCAATTGACGCATTTACAGTTTGATATTTTATCCATGTATTATTGTAATTCCTTGCATATGCTCTAAGTTTTTTTTTTCATTTTGGTTTAGTACAAAGGGTTACTTAGTACCGTAATACTAAATGGTTCATTATTTTATTGGGACCCTACTAATTCAATGCGTAGTAGACTTTATAGATCAGCTTTTGGGTTCAACTGAATGCGTGTAATTTGAATTGAAAGTGTAGGACTATCTCATGCCCTTCTTTTCATTTGAATTTTGGTTATATTTGGACCTTTGTATCCTCCTGTATTTTCTCTCTTTAAACTTTGTGAACCGTTGATGTTGCTTTTACATAGCACCATATTTATCTAATGTCTCTCTATTCTGAGCCTTATAATAATGTTATTAAATCTAAGCAGAGTAATAGTATAGGCTTAGCACTTGGTATGAGAATGGTAAGTGTGATCTAACGTTGTACCACAGTGTAGTAATAATAGTTTATGATTTACTATTTTATCTTCTGCAATTATTTTTTAAAATTAAAAATTTTTCAGTTCATAAATTTGGCTATGTTATAGAGATCATCTAAGACAAGACTATTGGGGTGAATCTATTGAGTTCCAAGCTTACGATTAGTTGGGTCATTGATCCTATGAGTAAAAATTAATAGAGGGGTCAAATCTAATTGGTGATGGGTCAATTTGAACATAAAAGACCACTTGTACTCAGAACAGGTATTTCAGAACCCAACCAACCAGCCACAACAAAAGTAGTAGAGGGCACCTACCTCGCTACTATATAACCTAAGGTAGCTAAGTGGAGACAACATTAGCCTCACCCATTTCCTTATGGTGGAGGAAGGCTGACTTAGGGTGCTGGAGGGTTTTATGGAGGATAGTAGGGAAGACGATCATTAGACAGTTAGAGTTTGATTGATAGCTAAATGTTGTCAACAACATGTTTTCCATCCTTTCATTACCAATTCATGTATTTTTTGATATAGGTGCAATGTTGTTATTCATAACTACTCCTTTTATTGCTATAGTTGCCTTTCCACCATCTATTAGCATGTCAATATCTATTATATACTTTATAGGGATAGACTCACAGGCACTAGGCTCTACTTCGACAAGAATTTAGAGATAAGCGAGGTAGATTTCCTATTGGACTTGGTGGAGATGGACATATGGGATTTTTGATATAATAAATGGGTTTAATATGTTAGGGAAGTACTAGGCCATGATAGATTGTGTTAAGGAATGAGTAGTGTTACGGGAACCTCGGTATGCTAGAATCTCTTATAAGAGATGTAAGGCCTAGGCCTTGCAAAGACAAAGGTTATATCTACCCATATGTTTTTTTTTTGTGTGGAAAAGTTTTGTTATGTAAGTGAGGTCGTCACAAGTTTAACAAGGATGTGTCATCATTTGAGGATATATCAATCACTTCAAACTTTTTTTATGTGTTTCCTAAGGAGATACAGGGTGTGCTACCAATGTGCGAGATAAAATTATCCATCAAGCTAGTACCATACCCAAATCTAATTTCATAAGCACCTTACTATGGTAATGGTAAAGTTATAAGAGTTAAATTAACCATTGGAGGATTTTTTTTTTTGGCTCATAGGTAAATCCACCTATGTGTGTCTCCATAGGGATCACTGGTTCTCTTAGTGAAGAAAATAGATGGGAGTATTCATCAATGTACATACTATTGAGGTAAGAATAAGTTGAAGGTGAAGAACCAATATTTATTACCAAGGATTGATGATCTATTTAACCAAGTTTGGTGTACTTCCATTTTCATGAGGATTGACTTAAGTTTGGCATATCACTAGCTAAGCATTAGATAGATAAACATCATGAAGATGATCTTTAGGAAATAGTATGGGCACTATGACTTCACATTGATGCCTTATGGACTCGCCAATGCACCTATAGTATTTATGGACTTGATGATGAGGATCTTCTAGTCATTTCTCGATCAACTTGTGGTGGTGTTCAAAGATGACATTTTGGTATAATCTTAAAGTAGAGTAGCATCTTTTCACTATTTTATCACTCCTTAGATATCTCCAATTGTATGCCAAATTCTCTAAGTGTGAGTTTTGAATCAAGGAAATTACATTTTTAAGACTTTCAGTGTTAGTAGGAGTAGCCATCATACATCTAACAAAGAATGTGATAGTTATAAAATAGAAAATGCCTGTAATACCCCAAATTGAGTGGAGTATTATAAGGATTGAATCGACTACTTATATCAACATGGTATACCATCTTTTTGGTGATTCCATCCTAAGAACTCCACAGTTAAGCGTGCTGGCCGTAGAGCAATTTTAGGATGGGTGACCTTCTGGGAAGTTCTGAAAATTTCTCGGAAAGTGTGTGAGGACAAAGAGCACTGAAAGGACTCGTGTTGATTTGTGGGGTCAGCCGATCAATCCGAAAGCACTTCAAGGTAGCCCCCACGTGGTCATGTCAACTCGGGGTGTTATAGTGCCTACTAAAGTTTTAGGGGTTTATAGTTTCCTTGGTTTAGCTAAGTTTTATAGGTGATTTATTTAGAACTCCTTCAAGCTAATATGTCCCTTGATGAACCTTCTAAACAAGACTACCATATTTCAATGCAATGATTCATGTGAATGTGCATTTCAAGATTTAAAGTAGCATCTGACTACAACATTAATTTTGACTCTACCATCAGGATCAGACTAGTTCCAAGTCCATAGTGTAACACCCTCATTTTTCACTACTAAAAATTTTTATTTTAAAACATTGTGGAAGTAGAAAACTAATAAACACTAAGAGAAAATGTGGTGCTACCACCACACCTAACATTGGATAGATACCAACTGCTCGTCCCATGTTTGATATAAGGCTGAGAACCAAACCAACCAAAATCAATCTAGAGTGTACTAAAACATATTATATAAATATCAAAAGAATGAATCTTATATAAATTTAAGAACTCAATGCTTTATAAAATTCAAATACATGATGAAATTAAGTCAAAGTACATAGTCTCAAATTACAGAAACAAGGTAGGTGTGGCCCTAACTCTAGTCCGTCATGGACCAATTAAAATTATCTAGATGTCCATGTTCTCAGAACCCATTCCTCGCATAAGGTTGGCCAACTACTTACTATCCCTGAAAACCTACACATAGCCTTTTACTATTAGGAATAAGTGGGTGACTGAGAAAACGAGCACATCAGTACACTTTGTACTGAGTAAACCAAGTTACATTCTCAATGGAGTCACCTACATAAAAAATTCTAGCATAATATGCAAGTCATACTAACATTTTCTGTGCATATTTCATAAAAACAGGATACATGGCTTGTCATGGTCACACCAATTATTAGAAGCTCCTACCATATATGACTCAACAAGCATGATAATATATCCATAATATACTAAAATTTTAGAGCCTAGAATTTAATAATTAATCCTCATCTGGGATAATAATTTTTTTACCATTAAATTAATAATTTTGTTGACTTTAAACTTATAAAAAAGGTTATGATAATTTAATAAATTAAAATAAATATTTTATTATTTTATTCTACTCTTTTTATTTAAATTTTTTTCAAACCCATATTTTACTAAAATTAACTTTTTAAATTAATATCTTAAAATTTAAGTAAATTGATTTATTAAAATAATCTACACATCTAATTAATTAAATATCCTACTTTTAAAAATTATTTTATCTTTTTTTTCTTTTCTTTTTTTTCCCATTTTCCTTCTCCTTTTTCCTTTTCCTCCTTTCTTATCCTTTGGGCCAACCAGTAGCCCACTTCCCCTCCTTCCCTCCCTTCTCACCCAGGCAGCCCACATCCCTCTTCTTTGTGTTCTTTTTCTTCCTTTTTCCCCCTCTACTAGGTCAACCTAGCAAGTCATTCCCCTCCCCTTCTCCTTCGCATGCAGGCTAGTCCACCCCTTCTTTTGTTTTCTCGCTTCTTCCCCTGCCTTATTAACTATCCCCCTTCTTTATTTTTCTCCTTCTTCTTCCTCCCCCAACTACCATCGACCATGTGTGCACCTGCACCTGCACCTGCCAGCTTAGCCTCTCCCTCTCTCCCCCGTCCCTTTCCTTTCCATTTCAAGCCCAACCTTCCCTGCTTGTGTGCTCCCTCTCCCTCCCCTTTTTTCCCTTATAACCTTCAAGACTGCACCCTACAGCCCTATGTCGGCTATGACAGCCAACCGGTAGCTATCTTCCTCCCACTCCCTTATTCCTTCTCTCTCTTGTCCTCTTCTCCACTCCTCACCTATCAAAGCCCCCCATCACCCTTATTTCTATTTTTTCCCTATACCCAGCATCCCTTGAAATCATCCTCCACCACCCCTTCAAACGCAGCCCTAGCCGCCACGCCTTGCTGCAATCCAAACCTCCACCTACCTTCTCCCCTACTCTACCCTCTACCAAACAAGACCCCTCCCCACCTCTAACTCCCCATACTCTGTTCTCCCTTCTTGTACAAAGTGGCATCTCAAGCTACCCTGTGCACCCTCTCGCTAACCTACGTTGCCTCCTCCACCACTATTACCACCAACACTACCTCCCTCTCTACCTAGAAATATTTCCCCTACTTTCCCATACCCTCCCTTTCCTTTATCTCACCCTCCTTCCTCCTTTTTTCCTCTCCTACACACTCGGTCGCCACCGCTTACGTTACCACCATGGCACGCCACCACTACCACTACAACCCCTCTGATCTAGGAACCCTACCACCTCACAATCACTACTTCCCTTCCCATTTTCCAGCCCCAAAACTATGTCTTTCAAAATCACCACCACCTTGTGCAACTGCGGCCACGACCACAATAGCTGCCACCTCCACCCCTAGTTGTGCCCTAACCCTTATTTTATATAAGTGTAATTTATTTTACATATTTATTATTATTATTATTATTATTGTTGTTGTTGTTGTTGTTGTTGTTATTGTTATTATCATTATTGTTACTATTATTAATCTTATTGTTGTTGTTGTTGTTGTTATTATTATTATTATTATTATTATTATATTATTATTATTATTATTACTATAGTTATTATTATTATTATTATTATTATTATCTTGTTATTATTATGATTATTATTATTATTATCATCATTACTATTACTAATCTTTTTACTAATATTTAGTTAGAGAATAATAAAAGAAAAAGGAGTAAGTGGGAAGTTAACATTAGTGTTCTACCCTTATAGGTGAAACAAACCCTTCCCTTAAGGAGGCATAGGATTCGTGCTTCAAGCTTAGTGTCCTTTTAGGTAAGGATATGATTAATGCCAAATTATATGTTTATGTGTTAGTGGGTATTTTGGTTATGTGGTTGTATCATATGTGATTATGGACTAAATACCTATAGTGCAACTTGCTATGCATGGAGCTAATGTGAGTGATGTATGTGTTATGATATGTGTGACATGGGTGATATGACTTATATTTTGTAATATGCCCTTATGTATAATTATCCTAATACGACATGCATGCTAGGAGGCCTAAGGGGTATGATGAGGTTGGGGGAGCTAAAAGAAATAAATAGGGTGGATTGAGTAAGAAAAAGTGAGAAAAAGCCTAAGTACCTTATGATTTATCGGTGGAAAAACAAAAGGATAATAGAAATAAAATGAAAGGTTGGAGTAAAATTGCATGAGAATTGTAAGGATTGCATAGTGTGATTAGCCTTTTCATGGGGATAATGTTTACGTTGGAAAAGGTAATTTAAGGGAAAAGCATAGTGAGGGCAGAGTATTTTAGGTGATTAGAGTCTATGGGTGAAAAATAGTATGTGGGTTGGTAGAAGTGCGCATGGAAGCTTAACTAGGGTTGTGGTAAAAACCCTAATTGTGAGACGTTTGTGGAGAAAGAATTAATAGGGAGCGGTTGGAGTGAGGGTTGAGACTAGGAGGGTGTTATATGAAGGGGGATGAGTCAAGTGGGAAGTAGGGTGGAGTGTGTGTGGATGGGACAAATGGCATAAAAGAAACAAGAAGTACTAGAGTTTTGGGGTGGCCAACTAGGGTTTCATTATCACATGTAAAGGATGGTAAGTAGGGTTATGATTTTTGGGTTTTGTTTGAGTGGTGTGATGGGTTGGAACAAGGGGAGCCATGAGCCATGTATGATAAGGAAAGGTTAGGGCCACAAAAGCTAGATTATTGTTTTTGAGGGAAATCGTAGAGGGCGATGGTGAGCTAAAACAGAGATAGGGGAAAGTGGGCCTTGATCCATGTACATGGGAGTTTGGGTTTTCATGGTGGGTAAGGGCAAGGTGAGGAAGAAGTCTTACAGTCCTAGGGTGAGTAGAGGTCCCAAGATATAGGATGGGCTATTCAGCAAAACTGGAGTGAAAAGGTGAGAGTGGAAGGTCCAGTAGGGCATGCATGTTTAGTAAGAAGGTACCTATTAAATAAGAGATGAATAATACACTAACTATTTAGAGTGAAAGATTATTGAGTTAGGCCTAAACCGTTCCACCAATATAAATAGTGGCCAGGTGCATTGTGCCCCGGAGACCAATCCATCAGCAAATAATAGTGGCCAGGTGTGTGTTTCCGTGGAGTGCATTCCGTTCCACCGGCTATAATATTGGGGGATCCCGAACTCAATAAAAAAACCTTAAATAATAATATTTCTTGGGAAAAATACTTAACACTTATAGTGGAACACCATAAGAGTCGAGGCCAGACCGATCCATTGGCATAATAGTGGCCAGGAGCACTTTGCCTTAGAGACAGATCAATCGATGAATAATAGTGGCCAAATATTCCTACCCTTAGTGTTTGCGATCCACCGGTTATAATAGTGGGGTTCCCACACTCACATGGACCTAAATCAAGGGCTTTGTGAAAATGAAGTTAATGGCTTGAGTTCTAATGATTCTAGTTAACCAGACTGACTCACTACATGCATTATTTGCCATTTATGTTGTATGGTCTTAGCCACATGGTTACCTTACTCAGTATGTAGCGTATTGATCACCCCTTTCATGGTTACTTTTTATTCCAATGAGAAGTGTCCCCTCTTGAGTTGGTGCAAGTAGGAGACAATGCCTGTGATGACTTTGACACTTACGATGCCTTGGATGGGACTGAATGATGGCGTAATGTACTATTCAATTGTCATGGTGACCGAGAGGGTGTTGTCCGGACTAACCTTTATCCGAGTTTCTTATCGTTTTATTTACCATTTTATTTCCCCCATAGTGGGAGTTGATGTACTCAGTTTTTGGTTCTACATCAACTCTGACATTTATGCACTTTGTTATATTTATAAAATGATGGAACTATTGTGGTTTTACTTATTACTCATATTAATACCTTTACATTTTATAGCCTTGTGGTTGGTATGAGATTGGTTGGGGGTTAATCTTGTGCCAATCATAGTGGTAGCACCTCCTGTTTTAGTGTATGGTTTTCCCATATAAACAAAAAATTTCAACCGTAAATTTTGGAGGTGTTACAATAGCACAATATCATAGATGACAATATGCAAGCTACAAAGTATACTCTCTAGCTAATATTAGGCTTCATTCATCAAGACACATAATTTCACCATAAGCCATTTTCATCTACCTAATTTATTAGGTCATTTATACATATATAGGTCATTATCTCATTTCTTTTCATTTTACTTTTACCTTTTTGTTTAGTCACATTCCTATTCCAACTTCTTATATAATTACTCATTCAAATTATTATAAAAATACTTGTATAAGTTATTATCGAGATATGAACTAAGCACCACCCTATAGTCTAATATACCATGGAAGTTTATCAAAATCAAAGGATATAAAGTCAAGGCCAAAGCCAAGTAACTACTAATGGACATAAGTTCACACTAAAGCTACGTAATCACTAATGGACATAAGTTCAGGAAAAAGCCAAAACTACTAATGGACATAAGTCTGGGCTGAAGCCAAAACCACCTAGGTGACCACACCCTTTAGTATCAATACCCTGTAGTACATCATTAGTTTCTAGAATAGGTAATGAAATACCCTAAAACTCTAACTTAAAGGATTATGATAAATTAAGGATTCATTAGGGAAATTAATTAAATAAATTATTTTATTAAATAAGAGGAAGAAATTAAAGCAAAATCAAGAGGAAATTAATAAATAATTTAGTTAGAAAAAGCTAGGATGTTTTGCTAATTAAAATGGAATTTAGGAAAAAATCTCTCAAAAATCCTAAATTAACCAAAAAGGGAATTTAATTATTATTTTATTAAAATATTATTATTTTTAAATATCCTAAAATAACAAAATATTTTAAATACCCCAACCCACATATTTTTCTTTTTTTTCCTTTTTCTCTTTTTCTTTTTCCCCTCTCTTTTCTTTTCTTTTCTTTCCTTCCTCTCCTTTCTCTTTTTCTTTCTTCCCTTTTCTTTCCCTGATCTAGGCCAACCCACCCCGTGGCCCAGACCTCCCCTTCCTCCCACGCAACCCAGGCCTACCGCTCCCTCCTTCTCTCCCTCGCTAATTGACCGGCCCGGTCTGGCTCCTTTCTTTTATTTCTTTTCTCCCTAGACTGACCGGCCGCCCCATTTCTTCTTCCTTTCCCCTTCTCCCCCAACCCTCTCTCTCCCTGATGCCAACCCATCCATTTCCGAGCGTAGGAATGTGGCCTCTATGCTGCCACATGCCTCCTTACTACCCCTATCCTCTTCCCTATCACTCCCTCTCTCTCCCCCACATAATACTGACCTCTCTCTCTCCTCATGTGTGCCTCTATCCTCCTTCCTTTTTCCCTTCCCGATCTGTTACACCTGCAAAAATTACTGACCTACACCGGCCATTGAGTTGCTAGTCGGCGACCTGCACACGTGTCACCGATCTTCCCTCTTCCCCCCTCTATTATTTCCCCTCATCCTTAGCCTATAAAATACCATTCAACCACTATTCAACTTTTTTTCTCAACCTAGAATTTTGCACCCTCTTGTCACCACCGTCTATTCAGCCGCCTACTGCGTCGTAGCCGTCCAGCACCGCCGCCCAAACCACCACACAAATTCCTCCCTACTCCATCCTCCATCAAGCTACACCCCTCACCACCCTCAATATTCCCTTCATAAGCCATATTGGCTTTGAAAAGTTGGCCATTCGACCAATCTTAATCCAGCCACCACCGCCCTTTGCGTCGCCGTCCGCTGCCATTCCCGCCGAAACCACCACTCCCCCCACCCTCTAAAATCACCAGTAGAGCCTCCCCTACCTTCATTTTTTCCTACCTCCCTCTCCTCCTCCCTTCCTCCCTCTCCACCACTCTCGGCCACAACAGCAGCGCCGCTTGCACCGCCACCTTTGGCCACGCCATTACCACCACTTTAGCCCTCTTAACCTAGGCATCCTCCACCACCTCAAATTCCTCTCTCATACCTTAAACACCCTACTTTCCACTTTTTTTTCCTCTTTCCCCACCGCCACCGTGCTCTACTGCCCGTGTCGTCGATCACCACAAACCCTAGGTGGTACCCTAACCCCTCTCAATCCTTGCACCCTAATTATGCAAACATTATTCTTTTTATTTGTATTTATATTATTATTATTACTATTATTTTTTTTGTTATTATTATTTATCATATTTATTATTATTTACAACCTCGTGATATTAATTCTATTATAATAATTAGGGGGTCAAAACCCTATTTGTATTGTTATTTCGATTATCATTATTATCATTATTATTGTTGTTATTATTATTATTATTATTATTATTATTATTATTAATGCTAACTTTGGAATATTATCACTTTTATTGCTATTATAAATATTCAAACCCTATTATTATTATTTACTATTCGACTATTACTATTATTAGTATTATTCTTAACAATTTTAATATTATTATTGTTAGTATAGTTGTTATTATTATTATTATTATTATTATTATTATTATTATTATTATGATATCATGACTTTTATTTTTACCATTATTATTACTAAATATAGCCTCAGGATATTTATCCTATTACTATTTAAAAAAGCCAAACCCCATTTTCATAAATATTATGATTATCCTTATTCTATCACCATTAATATCATTATTAATTTTATTATTATTATTATTATTATTATTATTATTATTATTATAGTATATTACTATTATTACTTTTGTAAAGGAATTCAAAACCTTACCCATATAAATATCATTATTTCAAATATTAATATTATTAGTATTATCCTTATCAATATTATTATTTTTATTAATATTACTATTATTATATTATTATTTTTATTACTAACACTATTATTAGCCTTAGCCTTAATAATACTAGAGTTTCTATTAATATGAGTATTATTATTATTATTATTAATATTAGTATCACTATTTTTGCTACAACTAGTATTATCGCTATTATTAGAAGTAATAAAGCTATTAGCTTTAATAATATAAATATGGTTATAAATACTTATCACGAACCTATTTTGACTAGTAATAACCTGGTAGGCTAACTTGAGCATAAAAACCCTATTTTTTACTTGTAAAGCTTCTTTTAATAATAGTAACCCTAATATTAGAATAAAGAAGGAAATAATAGTATTTTTGGTAGGAGGAAAATTAATCCTCAGTTTTTCCCTCTTATAGGTGAACCCAATCAAAACCCTAAGGAGGCATAGGAGCCTGCGCCAAGACTGGTTTTGTGTTAGGTAAGCATGTAGCTAAGGCGCAATGTGTGTTACGTGCCTTGTATGCCATGTATCATGGTATGTTGTGATTATTATTATAACTATTTTATGTATAGCGCAGCTTGGAGTTGGGGTATGCTCATGTGTTCTCTTATGGCATGTGTATAATGTGGATATGTTGTGATTATGATATTATGTGATGTGGCTGGATTTACTTTTTATGTCATTTATTTTGTACTAGCTTGCTCGGACTTGATTTTTATCATACTATAACCTTTATTCCTTTTAAAGAATTTCAATTATGCAAAATTTGTTCTACGTACTTTGATTTCTGTCTTATGAATGCTTCAATGCTTTTATGAAGCCTGGTTTTGAGTTTGAAATATGACGGTTGTTAACTCTTCTTTAGCCTTGTGGTTAGTACAAGATCGGCTGGGGCGCGGGCTTGTACCGATCACAGTGGTAATATCCCCAAAATTCACAAGTTTTGATTTACTTGCTTCCGTTGAACCTTTAAATAAAATGATATTTTTCAGTAGTGAATTTTGGGGGTGTTACAAGTAAGGCTTCGGGATCTACCAGGATCTTACCCAAAGGCAAATCCTAAAGGCACCAATAAACATTTGAAGGCATACTAACTACTGATAGCTAATCGAGGATCAAGTAACTTAAACCCATACATAACTCATTCATCTTTTACTTTATGTGGTTAGTACATTATTTTTGAGCTTATGTGATCACACAAGGCCCATATAATATATAATCAAGGCATTCACATACTTAATTCCATCTTAACCGTTACCATTCCCTAACCATGTGTAGGATATCCGTTAGTGATTACTCAATATTAACCAATTCCCTTAGATTAATACATTTAAGTCCAAATCTAGATTACATTACCCTTTAAAGCCATCAAATACTTATTAGGATTTACCCATTAAGACATTTACAATACTAATTGACTATGTCATAAATTATGATCCATTTAAACCATCCATTAGGTCATCCATTCATGTCAATAGAGGTATTTTACTCATTAAACAATCATATAGCATAATTAGGTAAATTCTTAATTCATATCAAAGTCAAAAGATCAAAATCACACAATCTAGCCGAACTAATCTATACGTTTGGCCAAACCAATCAATTAATTTTTCCAACCAGTCAATAGGTTAAACCAACTAGTTGATCAATTTATGATGACCAGTCAATTGGCTTGGCTTGAACAATCCCAAGGTTTCCTCAAACTAGTCAATTAGTTTTACTAAATTAGTCAATAGCTCAAGGATAGTCAATTGGTTCTACCAAACTAATTGATGGGTTTAAGCAAAGAGCAAACCAAGGTCACCACATACCTACCAATATACTATTTCAAGGACTAGTTGATCAGTTTGACCTAACGAATCGATTGATTTGCCTTTAAAGAAGACAAAACATACATTTTTCATACAAATCATCCTTGAAATTCCTACCACATCCAAACTAAAACATATCCTCACATCACACAAACACTTTTTTAGCTCATAAAAGGAGACATACTTCAAGATTAATCAAATCAACCTAATTTTTCCTAAAATCATACATTTTTCTCATAATTAATTAGTTAATAAACATGCATAAATCTAAAATAAAAGTCTCATGCCAACTTATAAAATTGGGACTTTAAAGAATTCACTACAACAAATGCTTAACTAAGTACATTTCAGACTTAAGAATAACTTACTTGGTACACACAAAACTTTTCTACAAATAGGGAAAACTCAACCCGAAGATTTTCAGTTCTCAAACAATAAAGAAAACAGAAGCTAAATCTTTAAAAAATTTAATGACTAATTTCATAAATCAAAATTAAAATTAGGAGAAAAAAGTTACTAAACCTAATAGAAAAATAGAGAGAATTTGTACTAAAAGAGAGAATCAAATTCCTCCTAAATCTAACAATTCCATGCTTAAAGATAAAGAAGAAGGTGGTAAAGAAAGGATTAGAAGAGTGGAAAGGAACCAAAAATTAGCTCTAATTGGAGGGAAATGAACAAAAGGTTAGAGAGAGCTAGAATATTTTAATGGCTAAAAGAAAAGTGAATGGAAGGGGTGATTAGGGCTATTTATAGAGAAATAATTGGTATAAGAACGAAGGTGGTTAATCGTAGATAGAAAAACTCTAATTTTCTATTGTTTAAATTTGTGTTGAATGGGAGGATTTCATCAAACATAGGTTGAACTCTCTTACAAACCTAAAATGTTGATTTCAAGAAAAATTCAAGTTCAACTTGCCGAGAAATATCAAACACAAAAGAGAAAATGAACAATCACCATGGAAGGAATATCATAGATAATTAGGGACAGGTTTAGGAATTGAAACAATGATTCCATAAGGTGCAAAGGAAATAGATCGAATAAGATGATTTCACCCTCCCCCTCAACTACCCAAACTAAACCCTCAAATCAGTTTAAGGTAGAATCTTGGGGTGAATACATGATAAGAAAGGTTATGAATCTTTAAAGAATGACTTAGAATGGGATTATCGACTTTCATTTTGGTATAAGAAGGTGTCCTAGAAAATTTGAGTTTTGAAGGTGCACTCAGCTTGACAAACCAATTGATTAGTTTGGCCTACCACTCCATTGTTCTACCAACTAGTCGATCAATTCCACAAACCATTCAATTAGTTTAGCTGAAGTAACAAACCAGTTGATTAGTTCACTTGATAATGCATTTTATTCCATTTCTAAAACTTAATCAAGTCCCACTTTTCCTTAAAATTAATTATAGTTCCAAATCAAAATTAAACATTATCAAGTATTAATAAATACCATAACTTCTCAGTTAGTAAACTTCATAAAAATATGGGGTATTACATACATTGATGCATCAAAGCATGCATTTGGTTATGTAATAATAAAACATGGTAATGTAGTCACTTAAGCTTCTTATCAGTTAAAGTGGCATGGATAAAACTACATGACACATGATTTAGAGTTGGTCATAGTCATCTTCATACAAAATATTTAGAGGCACTATCTATATGGGGTAGAATGTAGATTCTTCACCAACCATAAGAGTCTTAAACATATATTCACTAAGATAGAGTTGAATATAAGGCAAATGAGATGGTTAAAGCTGGTAAAGGACTTTGATATTGAGTTGACTTACCGTGAGGGTAAGACCAAAATCATTGTAGATGCCTTGAGTATGAACACATCATACTCTTTGAGCTCTAGTGTGGTGGCTTATTGAATTATTGAAGATCTTGGTGAGATGCAAATAGAGCTTGTACAATAGGGTGATTTTGAGGTTCAGATGAGTGCTTTAATGATTATACCAACTGTGTTCATTGAGATTCAAGCTAGGCATCCTAGATTTTTAAGCTTAAGAGGATTTGGCAGAAGATATAAAATGGTTGAGCTAAGGGATTTTGGATTCATGATTATTGTAGCATTCGCCATAGGGGTCATTGGTGTGTACCCTAGAGTTAAGCTCATTTGAAGCTCCATATTAGGAATGAGGGTCACTACAATCCATATTATTTTACCTAAGAGGGGAAATGTTGTAGAAGAGTAAAATCAAGAGGCATCTAATTTTGTGTCAAGATGTCTTACCTATCACAAGGTTAAGATACAACATTATAGATCTATAAGGTTAGTCCAACCTTAGATGTTTCAAGATTGAATGGGACTCCATCTCTATAGATTTTGTGAGGGAACTACCAAGGACTTAAAGTGGATGCAATATAATTTAGTACATATGATATTTTGCCTAGGGAGGAGTAACTATATTATCCTAACGGTTTTGGATGTAGAGCTGTGTTACTTGATTTATAGCTTCAACCTAGATACCTTTTGGGACTATTAGTTCCAATGTATCCCTTTTAATGAAATTTAGATATTATACTTAATGTTAAGCTCTAAACTCTTATATAAGTTTATAAGTCTATTTCATTCCCTATTTTATCACATTTTAAATGCTAATTTTTTTTACATTGTATTTGATGTAAATAAGATATGGTAAACTAGAATTATGTTAGGTGTAGTGATAACACCCAACTATATTATTATCATGCTTCTAAAAAAATCAACAATGAATTTTGTCATATTACAAGTTGGTAGTAGAGCCTTGTTTTTTTTTTAACTTGTGATGCTTTACCTAAGGAGGAGTGACTATAATATCCTTAAGTTTTGAACGTAGAGTCATGTTATGTAATTTATAGCTTTCATCCAAATACCTTTTGGGACACCTAGTCCCAATGTATCCTTTTTAATGTATTTTGGATATTGTAATAAGAGTTAATCTATAAAATCTTATCTAAGTTTATGAATCTCTTTCATTCCCTATTTTATCATGTTGTAAGTGTTAACTTTTTTACCCTATGTTCAATGTAAGGATAATATAGTAAGAAACACTTATGTTGGGTACATCAATAATACCCATCTATATTCTTATTATGCTTTGCTAAATTAAAAACTTTTGGTAGTCAATTTTGGTGTGCTATAGGTTAGGAGATAGAAAATAAATTAAGGGAAGGAGGGAAATTATGGAGTTAGGAAATCTGAGACCAAGAGGAATGAAAGGGGGAAGAGGGTTTTCATGGACTCGGTGGTGAGCAAGATAGAAAAACAAGGTAGATGATGGGTGGTGGGTTTTGACAATGGAACGGGGTGGCACAATGCAATGTAGGGGATTAAGTTTGGTTGCATGCAAATAACCAAATAAATCTTGGGGTAGGTGACGAGTAGGTTGGTTACACGAGAAAGGAAATGAGCTAAGTGAGAAGATCTAGCTTGATGTTGATGGTTAGGAAGAGGTATGGGAAAAATAATGGAATATGGCATGGTAGAAGGGGTTGCATGAGAAAATAAAAGGAACCATGCAAGGGAGCCGGATGTAAACCCCCAAATATACTACTTAAAAATTTTGATTTACAGAAGCATTAATTATAAAAAATAATGAGTGTTACCACCATACTTAGTATAACCCTATCATCCTCTACCATTCTTATACTAAGTGCTAAGGTTAAAAAATTTCTTTACTTAAATAACAATTGCAAAAAAAAAGATAAAATAGAAATTTAATTACAATTTAACTTTTTCTTAATAAATACAAAAGGATTAATCAATTAAGTTATAATATAACAAAACTAGAAAATAATAAAAGGATATAAGAGTCCAAGGAATATCTAGATCAAAAGATATCAGAGCTAATACTAGATAGTCCTAACTCCCATCCCTTTATGGATTCCATCAAACTGAACCCTCAAAGTATTCCTTTAAGAAAAACACTACCCATTTATTAGGTAGGGGACCACAAAAGGAATTCGCCAGTACTACGGTATTAAGTGAACCATTACATAACATTAGCTAGCAAAGTCACATGAAACACATAGGTAATAACATGGTAGAATATGTTAGGAAAATCAAGCAATCATAGAATGACTACAATTGATAGAATCAAATCAATTCCACATACAAAAGTTAGGGCACTAAGGCAATAGCCTAATCCATAAATACAAATTAATCTAAATACCTACGTAGGGCACTATGGCAGCTACTACAAAAACACAACTAATTCAATTCCAAATACTAAGTTAGGACACTAAGGTAAATACAAAACCACATACCAAACTAGGTAGTCTATAAAAGTCGCTTCTGAAATAGTACTCATATAAAACCATTTATATACTTACACTATCGTTACTTCTAATTTTAAATACTTGAAGGGGATATAATAATAATTCGGAGTCATAAAAGTACACCAGTCATACTAAGGTACAATGCATCATGGTATCCTCCCAACCATCCAATGTAGAGGCATAACAACACAATGGTCATACTAGTGCACTAGATAACACATTACCCTCCACACTTATGATACCTACTCTATAAGTATTGATACTGCCTATAGGGCTCATAGGTCACCTATATAGTAGACAAAGGCCTTACTAGGGAATAACAACACAACAATTCTCATTCTTGAACACGAGGTCTTTCACTTTAATTATTAGTACATTATAGGGTGATCACATATTTCACACAAACAAAAAACCACAACAATTATCATTCCATACTTATCTATTTTTTATGTATTTTCAATTATCCAAGTCAACCCTAAAGTTAATAGATTAGGTCAAGGTGAAAGTCAACACGAAGTTCAACTTAGAAAAAAGTTTAAGGGCGTCCTATGTCCAATTATTCATAAAAGATGCATTAGGTCAAAATGATTAAAATGCCACAAAACCTTAATTTCCCCATTATTGTCCAAATTTCATACCAAACTTTATTATTATGAGGATTTTCTATGAAAAGGCTAAAAGATAATGATTGACAATATTTTAGTACATAAGTCATATTTATGACTTAGAGATTGACTATATTTTTCATTTTTCAAGCATTTAGTAAGTTATGTCCAAAAAACCCTAATCATGCATTTCTAATATTACATATATTCCATGCAACACATACGTACATATCTATAACATAATATGTCATTAAATAGGGTAATTAATATCATGGTGCACATAAGGAATCATTTCTAGCTGTAGAATGTGTGAATAACAATTTTTGTAATCTAATCCTAATCATGTGTACATGATTTTTATTATGTTTGTATCAATCCTAGCTATCACACAATGATAATCATGATAATTACATCATAATTTGAAAATTTTATAAACCCTAACAAAATATTAGACATGCATACGTTAATCGTTATACAAAATGCACATTTATTTCTACTATTAAATAACACATCAAATACATACTAAATATTAAACATTATACTTTCATGTTACACATTCTTGTACCACATGTATACATATTGTAACACTTTTAGCATATAACACATACATATATCCTTTCAAAACTCATGCATAAACCATACCCTAAACACATACTTTTATGTTTCCCCACATTATTTTACATGTTAGTAAAAGGATAATATTACCTCTTATCCCAGCAAAGAATTAAAGCAAGATTCACCCAATCTCCACTTATCCTCTTTAAACTCCTTGCATCAAGATAACCCACACATATTTTAACATAGAAAACAACACAACAATAACTAAAATATTATTCAAAACCACTCAAGAAATAAGTTAGGAAATAATCTAGACAAAAGGAGCCTACTCAAGTCGACTATGTGGGAATAGGACAACAATGGTGAAACTCACTCTACGAAGGCTTACTTAGTCATGACCTCACTTTTATTTTTTTATTATTTTTTATAATATAAGGTATATAAAAATATTATTATAATTGTTTGTAAATATACATTTATAATTATTATTATAGTTATTATTATTATCTTTATTTATATTAATATTTTATTGAGTGTATTAATTACATCTTAGAATAGTAATATTAATATTTTCATTTAATTATATTAATAAAAATATTAAATAGAATAGTATTATTATTTATAATAATAATATAAAATATATGTACTTGACATTGAAAATCATTGGCAACCAAAAACAAATTAATGATTAACAATATAATATTATGTTGGTTGAAATAGATATACTAGTAGTGAAAACTTTTGATTGTGGTTGCTAATAATATACCAATAATGACCAAATTGTAGTTTGCTACTCAATTGGTTTGTAATGCTCCAGTTTCTAGTAGTTTGCCACAAAATCCTAGAGAACAATTGAGGCATTGAGTTATTTGAAAGATTTTGACAATTTTTATCTAAATACTCGGATCATTTCAATAATTCTTTTAACAATTTTAGTCAATGTTGCCTTTACTGAAAGATCTTTCTTGAATGTGAAGTTGACCAAGTCTTATATTCATGCAATAATGTTGGAAGAAAGATTGAATGCTTTGGATCGAATAAAATCTCAATAACGAGATTGAATACAAGGGTTTAATTAATATTTTTGCTTCAAAAAAGGCAAGAAGAGTAATATTTCAATAGTTTTTATTATAAATCAATTAAATAAAAAGGAAGTCTCATATATTGTTTAATTATATTACATATAAATTTGTGATATATTATTAATACATTTTGAACACCCCCCCACATTTTCTTCCTCCTAGAGCCCTCAAAATGTCAAGACCGATCATGTAAGGTATTTGTTTGTGAATTATCAATTTAATTAAAAAAACTAATAATAACCCTATTCTATGCTTACCAAAATAAATAATACATAAAAAATTGAGAGAGTACATTTGACTAAGATAGAAAAACTGAGAGTAACAAGAAAATAGAATAAGATGAGTGTTTTCACGTGTCACAACCATCAAGGAAGTTGAATATGTATAGTTCATGCATGTAAACTTTCTATTAAACACAAGTAACGCAGGGAGCCACGGTTTCTCAATTGAAATGCATGGTAATCTGCGCAACGCCACAAAATAGGTGAACTCAGGTTCAAATTTTCATACGGCGTAATTTTATTAAATAATAATAATAATAATAATAATAATAATAGTAGAAGAAGAGAACTACCAACGTCAGGATCCAAATTTGGAGCACAACCCACCAAAGCCAACATCTATAAAAATGGCAGATTTAGCTTGTTTAGATTTAAGTAATTATCTATGATAATTACTTATTTTAAAAAAAATTTAGCCTAAATTTTTTTAAAAAAATAAATAATTATCATAAATAACTAATTTTTTGTTAATATATTTTTATTTTATAAAAGTATTGTTATTATTTTATAAATAAAGTGTTTTATATTTTATGTATATATTAACCCTTAATGTGATCCATATTAAATTAGATATAAAGTTATTGGCCATAAAGTTTATGTTGTATGGTAATATGTTAGTAATTAAGCCTAATCCTATATCTCTCTGTCTAATTCTTGATGGTAGAATTAGAATTAAGTTGTTATGGATAAAGATATGTGTATTGTGTAATGGAAAAATTAAGTAAGATAATTAAATTATCTTAATTTTCTAATTTAAATGGTTTTTTAATTTTAAATTTGAATTAAAGGGAGGAAAAAATAGTTGTTGATTGTCATATTTATATGACATGTTTAGGATTAAGGGAGTAGTAGATTTGTTTTGCTCTCTCTCTCTCTCTCTTTCTGTAGAAATTTTTTTTCCTCTTCAATACATACACATATATCCATTAGAGAGAAAGGAAGAGGCTATTTTTCTTCAATGTTCGTAGTAATTTCTATGTGAAATCAAAGGAAACGAAGAAATATAAAGAAGGTCATCATTCTCGTTCCTTGTTATAAGTACGCACCATCGGGTTTGAGAAAAATGGAGTAGAACCGTAAAATTCAACTCCTAAAATTATAAATTATGAATTGGTGCAATTAATATTGTCAATGGTGGGAGGTACTCTATATATATATATATATATATATATATATATATATATATAATATTTTATGATTTTAATTCCACATAAAATTTATTATTTTATGTATTAGGATTTTATATGAATTTTTAATTTGACTGTACATGAATTTGTATTAATAATATATTAAGTATATGATTCATGCCATTAAAATCCATCTAATATAATTTTAATAAATAACTTAAAAGAAAGACTAAGTTTCCGACTTCTCGAGTGGAATATTTTTTTCATCCTGATCCGTAAATATCTACGAAGGCAGCTGTTAACGGCTAAGATCAAGTCAAAAGCAATCGGAAGAATTTCATAGTGCAGATCCTGAGCACATTATTATTATTGTTGCTGCTGTTGTTGTTGAGACACATAGTGGAGTGGTTAGTAATGATATAGCACTACACTCTCTACGCAAGTATACTTATGGGGTTCTAGTTTATTAATTAGAGGGTCAACTACGAACATGACGACAAAAAATTTTTTTCAAGGGCGTTGGAGTGGGAAGTGAAAAGAGGACGAAGCTAAAGATCAAGGAAACAAGTCAACAACACATCACCCACTACCCAACCGAGTCAATATATTTGATATTCATATTAGTGGATTTTAGGATATGTAAGTGGCTTCTGTTTCTTGTTCTGTAAACAGGTTTGGACTTCTGTAAAACTAAGAATTTAATTAGTTGAAGAATATAATATTAATAGTTATAAATGGGTTTATATCGTGGTAAGAGATATGGAAATGGATCGAGATCACCTTAAGGGATACCCGAACACTAATGGAGTGTTGTATGTACACGTAAGCTCTAATTCATTGATCACAATCTTTTCCCGACTCTCAAAACATGGTGACAATGACCATCTTCAATCGGATTTAGCATAAGAACCATGTAAGAAACACTAACTACTAAACTACCCATGGCGCATATATGCGAAAGTGTCATGGACAGAAATATTTTTATTTTTAGTCGAAGACGCTTTTATCGTAGGGTGCAATGAAGGATGGCGCACATCACATCCTCAATAATTCTATAATATAATATTGACCTAAGCCAAAACCTTACATGAATTTATTGTAATTTAACTTGTGTACGTATAGTAAAAAAAAAATATCTTTTTATTTATTTATTTATCTTGACTAATCATCAAATTTTTAAAAGCAAATATAAAATATGTTTTTTGATCTTAATTATTCTCTTAAATGATTGAAAATATTATATATTCATTGTGGCCTTCAGTATCATCCAATTTCTTAATTTTTTGTGTATTTTTTTAAGCCTAATAATATTGTATATTTCAAAAACAATGACTTATATATTTTCTCTATCCATAATTAATCTCATTGTAATTTTCATGTTTTAGTTATCAATTTATTTTTCCTGTTGTTGGCTTAATATAGTTCATAATATATAAATGATTTTAATAATGCATGCTACTTGTAAATTATAAAACTCAATCAATGACTATATGACAGATTAATTACGAGTATAATTTTTGTGTTTGTTGAACTAATTAAAATATATTATTTTACAACATATAAGCATACATGTTTTATATTTTTATAGTTTTTGTAGAATCTTATGATCCGTTTTTAAACCAACAAATATATTATAGATAGAATCTCGATTCTAATAACTTTGATTTGAATAGAATATTAGTAAATTAATTGGATTGGGTTATTTACAATATAAATAAGTATTTTTTAATTTAAAAATTTTATCAGATAATTTCTAATTTCTTGTAATTCGATCCACAACTTCAAATATCTATTGTTTTGGATGGAATCACAAATAAAAGTTTTAAATATTCAAAATACCGGATATCTATTACATAGACACCCCCATTAATTTGCATAAATTTGTGAGGTACCGAGTACTAAAGTGCGCCAATTAAGTGCCCTCCTTTTTTTCACACCAAGCCTATTTGTGCGTCTCTATAATTTAAAGACCGCGGCATTTCTGTTATGTCTTGTTGAGACGAACGAATCTTTAGAGTTACGTAACCTTTTTCTTTTGTGGCGTAATTATGGTCAAGTCCCAAAACTTATTAAAAATGCAATTACATTATGCGATAAGACCGATCGATACCGCATATTCGTAGTTAGCCTATTTAATTTGTATTACGCTGGAATAAAGGTATCAGTATTTGATTCATTCAATTATATGCGATAAGATCACTTTCGAGAAACATCAATATGCTTATGCCTTCACCCGTCAGCTTAAATACAAACATAAGAACCAAAACCTAAATACTAGAATATTCGTAGACTGTTAGCCGTGCCAAGCCAGCTAGGTACCAAGTTATGGTCGGCGCCTTCTCCCGTAACACGACAAGGACTAAAGTGCTCTTTGGATTGTCAACTCTCACGATGCATGTGCGAATAGATTAATTACTAGTGTAACTGCCATAACTTTGAAGCTTAACATTCATAGGAAAAGTAATCGTCAAACCATACTCAACCAACGAATATTTTTACATATTTTGTATTTTTTACTTCTAAAATTTTTATTATTTATTTAAATAATATATGAGATTATTTATATTAATTTAAATTAAGTGCTTAATTTATAATAATATCATGTATTTAATTAATTCAGAGCTTAAAATTGATTTTTGTATGGGTTTTGATAACCTATGGTATTATGACCATAACTTTCACGTCTGAATATCTAAGTGATTCAAATGTCTGTGTAAATATAAAAACGAGATCTACAACCCGTAGTTCCAGTATTATTTCCTAAATCGGAGTGCATTAGGGTCAAAATTTATATTAATGGTAAGACTAGGATTTGGTGTGGGTGATTAGAAAAATTTAGAATTGTATGTGATACTTTTTATTTGCTATGTATCACCACCACCATCATCATCATCTTTGCAATCTCAGATGATATTGAATCAACAACCTCCAAAAATAACAACCAACTCGTAAGAAAATATTGAGAAAAGATAAAAAAAAATGGAAAAGATAAAAGATTGAAAAAAGATAGAACAAAGAAAATATATATGTTTGATTTGTCAACCATAATTTTTTTCAATATTCTGCAACAAAAAACAAAGAATAAAAGACATTCAGTGTTTATGTATATATAGACCTTATGAAGATAAATACGGAGGAGGCATACAAGATGAAAAAGTCATGACGGTAGAGAGCCAGAAGGAGCCAAAAAGAAAAATTCAATACCGTAGATCATCTATTCTATACAGTATTATTTATTGGTTCTTATTTTGAAACTAAAATGCTATAATTTATACTCAAGTATTCTCAAGTTAAATATTTTATTTATATTTTTTATTTTTTATTTAATTTGATTACTTTTATTTTAATTATTAGCATATTCTAATTTTCTTTTACTAAAGATATGATGAAATTATATTCTTTATACTGATAGATTAATTATTTTCTTAATTAATAGATTACTTTATGTATTTTATGCTATTGTTTTAGATTGTGCCTATTTAATAGATAGGTCACCTTTAATTAGAATTTAACGAGTTGAGAAAATATGCAAAAGTTGATTCTCCACTTTAGGTCAAATAACATAAATAGGAATTGAATGGGTTGTGAGAATAATTACATAATTTCTACAACAATAGAGAATAATAAATAATTAATTGAACCTAAAATATTTCCTTTTATTTAAAATCATTTAACTAGATATACCGGGATTGATAATTGATGATAGGACTATGTAACTTGAAAGACTGTGTTAGTCAAATTTTTTACATTGATATATAAATAGTAATTAAAAATATTAAGTAATTAATTAACTAATTGGTCATTATAATTGGATAAAGGTGTATTCGGATTCCTTGATAGTTGTAATACCCCATATTTTTGTGAAATTTATTGAATGAAATTTTTTGTGTTTAATAAGATTTCATATTGTTTGGTATAGATATGGAATTATGATAGGATTTGAGGTAAAGTTGAATTTGAATAAGGTTGGGAAAAAATTAACGAAGTTTTTTCGCACACTAATCGACTATTTCTATAAACCAATCGACTGATTCATTATTTTAGCTAAAAGGTTTTTCTTGACCAAATCAATCGACTACTAGGAAGACTAATTGACAGGTCAGTACAACGGTCGATTGGTAGGTCAAATCGATTGACTAGTTTGTCGAGCTAAATACACTTTTAAAACTCAAATTTTTGGAAAAATTATTTATCCCAAAATGAAACCATGATAACCCCATCCCAAATTGTTCTTAAACATTTGTAGCCTTTCTTATGATGCATTTGGCCTAAAATACTGTCTCAAACTAATCTAAGAAGTTCGATTTGGATAATTATGGGGGAAGATGACCTCAGCTTGTCTTGTTCCACCTCTCTCCTCTACACACTTCTAGAATCGTTGCTTCAATTCTAGAACAGATTTCTGCTTAGCTAAGAGATTCCTCCCATGTAGAATTTCCATTTCTTCTCTCGTATTTGACATTTCTAGGCTAAATCGACCTGCACATCTCTAAAATCACCATTTTAGCTTAGGAACAAAGGTCATCTTATCTTGGAAGAAATTTGGCTATAAAAAGCCACAATTACCCCTTCTATTCAATTTTCTTTCAACCTTTGAAATTATCTAACTACCTTTGATTGAGTGATCTTTCCCATAGAATCTAAAGCTTAAATTAGTTTTCTTCCACTCTTTAGATCTTTTTTCTCACTTATTCTTACTTATCTTTAAGCAAGGGGGTTTAGATTAAGTAGAAAGTTGAGTCACACTTTTTTGTAGAAAATTCCCTCTATTTTCTCTTAGCTCGGTAAGCCAATGTCTCATTCTAATTTGAGCTTTGAATTTCAAAAGTATGCATTGGAAATTTTGAAGCTTGACTATGTTTTTAAATTTTTGGAAGTTGTGGATTTTTAGTGGTTGAGTTTCATTAATTAAGGGAAGTTTTGCCTACAACAAGAAATTCATTTTTACATCTAAAATATTAATTGGTCAAGATTGTATGCTATAAGCCTTTAAAGTTTAGATTTTATATGTTGCTATGAGTCTATGGTTTTTAGATTTTGTACTGGTTGATTAAATTGTATAAATTTATGTGGAATCCATGATTTTTAAGGAAAACAAGGTTGTGATGACTAATTATGGAATTTACAAAACTAGAAATGTGTCCATGTGATGTTAGTTCATGTTTCAATTTGGTATGCTAGAGAATTATAAGTATGATATGCATGAAAATGTCTATTTTATATTATTTGAGGGAAAACTAATGGATTGGTTATTAGTTAGGTCCAAACAATCAACTGGTCCTTAAAATAGTTGGATGGTTGACCTAACCAATCAATCCATAGGTATATGGTCACCTTAGTCTTCCTCTTTGTTTAAACTTGTCAATTAGTTTGGGTAGAACCGATCGACTAGGATATGAATAATCAACTAGTTTGTCCAAACTGATCGACTGATTTGAGGGAACCATTAGTTTGGAGGAGCCAAACCAATCAACTAATCAGCCTAAATAGATTTACTAGTTTTCTTAACCGATTGACTAATTGGTATAATAGATCAACTGGTTGGACCAAACTGATCAACTAGTTCGACCAGATTGTGTGATATTGAATTATCGACTTAAATATGCTTTGAGATTGTGCCTAACATTGTTATATGACTATTTAATGGGTGAAATGCATCTATTAACTTAGATTAATGGCTTAATGGATAGATTAAATGAATCACGACTCATGATCTACTCTATGGTCATTGTGAAAGGCTTGATTGGAAAATCTAAGTCTTTATATGACAACTCATAAAGGGAAATAAAATTTGGAAATTTATCTTTAGTGGATTAAGCTTTTGAAATTAGTTATTGTTGAATGAGGATTCATGTAAATTCCACGCATAGTTAGGAATAGTAAGGTTAATATGGAATGAGCATATGGATTTCTTGTTTGTGTATTGTGTGGGCCTTGTGTGATCATATAAACTCGAAAATAATATACTAATTACGTAAAGTGAAAGATAATCGAGTTGTGTATAAGTCTTGGTTACTTGATCCTCGATTAGCTACCAGATGTTAGTCTACCTTCGGGATTTTATTGGTTCCTTCAAGCTTTGCCTTCAGGTAGGATCCTAGTAGATCCTAATACCTTACCTACTCTAGACATTAATGAAATACTAGGAGATATTAATACTAAAGGGTTTAGTTATCTATGTGGTTTTTGGCTTCATACGAAACTTATGTCCATTTGTTGTTTTGGCGTTAACCTAAAGTTATGTCTATTGGTGTTAACTTAGCTTTATCTTAGACTTTATGTCTTCTGGTTTGGATAGAAATTCCTAATATGTGAAACCATGGGGTTGTCCACATTCCATCACTTGATAATAACTAGAATGATTAATTAGATAATAACTTGGACAAGTGTTTGGGTGAGAAAATGAATAAGTATTTAGATAAGAATAAAATAAGGATGTGAATAATAAGTATTATATATATATAATACGGAGGTAATTTTTTGCCCTTATTATCCCTATTTTTTTTTGATAGGTGAAATTACGAAAAAGCACATATCTTTTGAAACCAAGCATACATCAACTATAACCCTTTTTGTTATCCCAATTATATACCAACTTACAGAAGCTAAAAATTGAAAGACGCTCCTACTCTCAAAAGAGCTTGCATGTTATGGACCACCTCCTCAATTCTATAAGCATCCACCTAATGTAAACTTTTTAATTATCAAACACAATCTTATTCCTAAATTTCCAAATGGTTCCCATAATTGCAAAGAAAGCTGCTTGCCAAATTTCCCCCTCAGACCCTTACTTCTACCTCCTAGTTAAGCAATGGTGTTTTCCTCAACTGATCTTGGAATCACCCATGAAAACCCAACCCAATCACAAAACTCATACAAAATCCTCCTTGTCATGATACAATGCAGAAAAATATGGTTGACCAATTCTTACTCTAACTCATAAAATGGACCACCTGTCTCCCTTATGTCAATAATTTGCAACTTTGCCAGTCTTTCTATGGTGTTGAGTCTATTTTGAATCGCGAACTGCAAAATAAGCTCAAGCCTCGAAGGCACTACACTATTCCAAATTAGGTTGGATATACTGCTACTCAAGTCTTCCCTAGATAAACTCTGATAAGAGGCCTGATAGAAGGATCTCATAGAAAAGACTCCTGTATCATCATATGCCCGTTTGATCTTATCCTTCTTATCCTTACTTAGATAGAACTGCTGAATCTGTGCTTCCAATTACTCCACTTGAGTCTTCTCCCAACTAAAAAAAGGCACCTCCTCCCCCCTGAGGTTTCAAATCCATAGTGTCCCTTCCCATATGTCCGTCTCTGCAACCTTTCCATCCTTTCGATTTGACACCATAAATAATCTAGGAAATAAGCTTCTCAATGAACCTTGACCTGACCAGTCATCCCGCCAAAACCTGACATTTTTACCATCTCTAATCACAATTTTCAAGCCTAATTTAAGAATGGAGTTTCCACATCCAATTTTAACAATGTCCCCCCCCCACGGAGTCTACCATCTCCTTTGGCTCTTACTAATTTGTATGTTAATAGCCAATTTTGTTTGTATCACCTAAAAAATTATGTGTTCCATTGTTACCGTAATAATAAAGATGGAAAATATAACCTACTATTTTATATATTTTAAATACCATATTTAAAGGCATCAAAATTACATATAAAGAAAATAACTATTCAATTAGTTCAGACACTGCCATAAAATTGATTGATTTATTTATTTTATAGTTTTATTAACCTGTTTGTAAGCATGGACGGAGCCAATTCAGAGCACATGGGGTCGCTTGACCCCATGGATTTTCTGAAAATCATATATATTTTATATACAACAAAAGAGATGAAAAACAATTCTGGACCGGTGGTTAAAGAGCTGCAAAAATCTCGACGTGTAATCTGGGGTCCTGGGTTCGAACCCCAGTTTTGCCAAATTTTTCCCTATTTTTTTTCCTAATTTCACACTTGACAGCACAGGGTCCTCGGTTGCTCCTCCTCCTGGTTCATTGCGTTGTTCTCCGCCTCTCCCTTTCAATTTTCGTTCGTCTCCTGACTCCCGCTCTCTCCCGCTCTCTCCCGCTCGACTCTCGACAGCCCAAGCTCCACTGGCACTGCAGACAGGCGCCGCGCCGCTAACCCTGCCCCGCCAACCGCCGCGCCTGCTCGCTCGAGTCTCGACCCTAGGCACCCACCGCCCAGTCGCACACTGCAGCCGCTGGCCGCTGCTGACCTGCTATCTTTCTTGCCTGAAGCCTCCGCCTCGCCTTCGCCGACCTGTTGGCTGTTGTGAATTAGCCAAACGAAGCAGGCAAGCAGCCAAACAGGCAAGGCAAGGCAAACACAACAGTGCCCTGTGCCCGCAGCCCGCCCCGCCGATAGATTGAGATTTGAGACTTTGAGAGGGTGAGGGTTTTTTTTTATTTTTTTTTTAAATTTTATTTAAGATGAAATATAATATCTTTTTTTGTTAATTGAATTAGTTTGTATTTTTATTTTTAATTTTATTATGAATATGTGAAATTGGAAATTGGAATAGTTTGTATTGAGATTTGTTAATGAGTTGATTATTGTATATTTTTGAATTAGGTTATGTTAATTTTGAATTAGTATGGTATGAATTATTATTGTGTAATGTTGATTTAGTTGAGTATGAGTATTTTTGTTAATTGAATTAGTTTGTATTTTTATTTCTAATTTTATTGTGAATATGTGAAATTGGAATAGTTTGTATTGAGATTTGTTAATTAGTTGATTATTGTATATTTTTGAATTAGGTTATGTTAATTTAAGTTTTGAATTAGTATGGTATGAATTATTATTGTGTAATGTTGATTTAGTTGAGTACAAGTATTTTTGTTAATTGAATTAGTTTGTATTTTTATTTCTAATTTTATTGTGAATATGTGAAATTGGAATAGTTTGTATTGAGATTTGTTAATTAGTTGATTATTGTATATTTTTGAATTAGGTTATGTTAATTTTGAATTAGTATGGTATGAATTATTATTGTGTAATGTTGATTTAGTTGAGTACAAGTATTTTTGTTAATTGAATTAGTTTGTATTTTTATTTCTAATTTTATTGTGAATATGTGAAATTGGAATAGTTTTTTATTGAGATTTGTTAATTAGTTGATTATTGTATATTTTTGAATTAGGTTATGTTAATTTTGAATTAGTATGGTATGAATTATTATTGTGTAATGTTGATTTAGTTGAGTACGAGTATTTTTTGTTAATTGAGTTAGTTTGTATTTTTATTTCTAATTTTATTGTGAATATGTGAAATTGGAATAGTTTGTATTGAGATTTGTTAATTAGTTGATTGTTGTATATTTTTGAATTAGGTTATGTTAATTTTGAATTAGTATGGTATGAATTATTATTGTGTAATGTTGATTTAGTTGAGTACGAGTATTTTTGTTAATTGAATTAGTTTGTATTTTTATTTCTAATTTTATTGTGAATATGTGAAATTGGAATAGTTTGTATTGAGATTTGTTAATTACATTTTGTATAATTGTGAATATGTGAAATTGGAATAGTTTGTATTTCTAATTAGTTGAGTATATGTTTATTACATCTTGTAGAATTGTATATTTGTATTGTTGTATTCATAATTGCAGATTTGATTTTATCAAATTAGCATGTGGAAATATCTTCAAAAGCGGCCTAAAAACAAAGAACGAGCTAATGAGAACAATTCTAATCCAGTTCCTAGTTATGTAATTCATGAACAAGTTTCTTCATATCTTCATCAATCTCAAGCTACACAACGCAATTGGGTGGATTTAAATTCTCTGGAACTTGATCCAAGTCTGAGGAAAAAAATTTCAGATTTCCATCCAAATCAGCAAGATGAGGTAAGGAGAGCTTATATTCGTCTTGGTCCTTTCCAACCTCGTGCACACAATTTTCCAATTAAACTTATTGCTGGAAAAAATCGAAGATTTGTTGCATCTTGGTTTGATCAGTATGACTGGTTAGAATATAGTATAGCAAAAGATGCTGCTTTTTGCCTTCCATGTTACTTGTTTAAACAAGAATTTGAAGCCGGTGGTGATCATTTTGTGGGTCAAGGTTTTGGGGGATGGAATAAAAAGGATAGGCTTGAAGTTCATGTTGGTAATTGTGATAGTCCTCATAACAAGGCTGTGAAAAAATGTGATACTTTGATGAATCAAAAGTATGGCATTCAAGCTGCTTTGTCAAAACAATCTGAAATAGTGAAATCTGAGTATCATATTCGTCTAGAAGCATCAGTTATTGCTATTAGATATCTTCTTCGACAAGGACTTGCATTTCGGGGGAATGATGAATCGGATAGTTCAAAAAATAGAGGTAATTTTTATGAGCTCCTAAAAATATTACAAGAATTTAATCCATCTCTGGCTAGTTTTATGTTGAAAAATGCTCCGAGAAATAGCCAGATGACTTCTCCTGATGTTCAAAAAGATATTGCTTGTGCTTGTGCAACTGAAATAAGTAATGAGATTATTAAGGAGATTGGGGATGATGTTTTTGGCATATTAATTGATGAATCTGGTGATATATCTGGGAAAGAACAAATGGCTGTTGTTGTACGTTATGTGGATCGTAAGGGTTTTGTGATGGAAAGATTTATTGGTATTGCACATGTAGCTGATACAACTGCCGTGTCACTCAAATCAACACTTGAGACAATGTTAGTGAAATATAAATTATGCATATCAAGAATACGAGGACAGGGCTATGATAGAGCAAGCAATATGAGAGGAGAATATGGTGGTTATAAAACTTTGATTCATATTGAAAATAATTCAGCATATTATATTCATTGTTTTGCTCATCAGCTTCAGTTGGCACTCGTTGCAGTTGCAAGGTCTCATGAAGATGTTGATTGGTTGTTTTTTTATCGTTACTGGTGTTGTTAATGTAATTGGATCATCTAACAAACGTCGAGATATGCTTCGAGATAAACGTGCTCTTGAATTAGAAGAAGCATTTGATCTAGGCAAGATCGAACATGGGCGTGGATTGAATCAAGAATCAGCCCTTTCAAGGGCTGGAGATACTCGTTGGGGTTCACATCTTAAGTCTCTTTCAAGTTTGGTTAAGTTATTTTCTCCGGTTATTGAAGTACTTGATTTTTTTGAAAAAATATTCAAAAAGTAGACAGAAAGGTGAGGCTAGAGCTTTCAAAGATCTACTAATGTCCTTTTGAGTGTGTTTTCATGTTACATTTGATGAGAAGGGTTCTAGGTATCACAAATGATTTATCTCAGATGTTGCAGAAGCGTGATCAAGACATTGTAAATGCCATGAGACTTGTTCAACTTGCTAAACAACGCCTCCAAACGATGAGGGATGAAGGATGGGAAGATCTTATTGTTGAAGTTTCTTTATTTTGCCACGATAAGAATATTGTGATTGCAAATATGGATGATCGGTATGTTAAGGAAAACAAATCATAACGGTTGGCTCCATTTCTTACAAATATGCATCATTACAAGTTTGATTGCTTCTACAGCATATTAGACTTGCAATTAGAGGAGCTTGAATCACGTTTTGATGTGATAGGCACTACGTTGTTGTCATGTGTAGCATGTTTGAATCCATCAGAGCTATTTTCTACTTTTGACAAAGCTTCATTGATTAGGTTGACAAAGTTTTATCCCGAGGATTTTTCTGATGTTGATGTTGTGATACTGGATAATCAGCTTGAGAATTATATTTTGGACGTTCGATCTGATGAAAGATTTTCTGAATTAAAAGGACTTGGTGATCTCTCAAGGAAGTTAGTGGAAACAAAAAAGCACACTACATATCATTTGGTTTATATGCTTGTGAAGCTGGCTTTGATTTTACCGATAGCTACTGCAACTGTTGAAAGAGCTTTTTCAGCAATGAGTTTTATCGAAAACAAGTTGCGAAATCATATGTGTGATGAATGGGCACATAATTGTCTAATGTCATATATAGAAAAAGATGTATCCGATACCATTAGTAATGAGACTATTATAACTCGGTTTCAAAATATGAAACCTCGACGAGTACAATTGTAAACAAATATCTATGTATGAATTTGGATAATATTAAATATATTATTATTATAATTATAATTTATATTATTATTTTATATTTAGATATATGCTTGTTATTTATTGGGACCCCCATGCATTTTATATCCTGGTTTCGTCTCTGTTTGTAAGTGTCTAGAGTGCGAGCCATTTACTTGTACTCAAAGGCGTGATCAATCCGGCGATGCAAGGGGTTACAAATCCAAAGGGAAAACGGAAGGGGGGAAATTAATTACTATCTCCGTACTAACATGTGACGATCCCATGATTTTAGGAACGCCTGCGTGAGGCATTCCCCGAGACGACATAAATCCTCAGGAAAACTACTCCGGACGAACTAGCTTCTACCCTTCCAAAGTTCCAATCCAAATCACTGGTAAGAACTGACATTCTAAACCACCGAACTGTAAGCTACTGCGCAGATAGAATATCAAGCCGGAGACCTTACTTGAACAAATGTTTTCAAGAGCCGTGCAGTGCAAAGACATCATTTCGACGCCCAATATTCGATTCTAAATGAATAATATAAGTCTAAGAACCAAATACAAAAATAATTCAATTTAGTTATTGAAATGTCAAAATAGTTTTCTAGGAAAAAAAATAATCAAAATAGTCATTCCCGGTCAGGCGTTGGATAGGAGCCTTTTTTTTTTTCCAGAAAATGCGGAAAGTGAACACACCAACCTAATTGGCATGTAATTGTTCAAAAAACACAAATTACGTCAGGTTATTTGTGGTGTTATCTGTGAACCAAATAATCCTTACCTTAACATATCAGGACGATCGACGTGTTTATTTGAACCAAAAAATTTTATAAGTTGGGATATGGCTTACAAATGGTGTATAAAACGACCAAGTGTAGTGTTCAAATAATCGATCATGGTGTTCAAACCATCTGCCATGAGTCTATATAGTACATTTATATCTTATTTGAAATTGCATAGATTGAAATTTTTAAGTATTTAATTTGATGTTAATTTATTTATTAATTTGAAATTATTTTATTGAAAATTTTAATGAAAAGTAGGCATAGGTTTGAGAATATAAATAAATAATGTTATACCATGACCTGAAATTAACTGTTTAAATATCTAAATGAATACACATTAATAGAGGGATTATTCAAAATATTAGGACAACGGAGATATAGGAATCATGCTACTCTTAGCCAATGTGCTACGGTTCATTGCACTACGAAAGTCTTTGAGTTTTTTTATGACAATCACTCTTTCTGAATGGGGATGTCTGCTGTATTCCACCATGAAAGAAAGTTACATGCATGTGAGACGCTAAATCTTGTGGTTTCCCACGAAGATGGGGGTCTACAGGATTACTTGAGCACACGAGCTAGACCATTAGCAGATCGCTCAGTTTATAATATTTACAGAATTAAAATCATTTATGTTTCTTCCATGTTGGAAAATCAACATGCAGCCGCTCGGCACAGCATTCGGCGTGCGATAATGTTTTCTATAACCGGAGTCAATGCCCCCATTCATCCTGCGCTTCTAAAAAGGTTAAGCAAGTATCACACCAGTCCCACCATCCTACAGCTAATTATATTATTAGTTAATCATTGCGTTAATCATTCTTTGAAAATCATCCTACATAAGATCATGGGTTGTCTAGCTAGTGTTAAACTGATTCGTAAAGCTCAGATTGTAGGTCAAATACCTATGTGTTGACATATGTTCACCCTAATCGAATAATTAAATTCCAGTTGGCTTAAGTGATAAAGTTATTGCATTTAAATTTTCTTTTGTAACAACTGTACTCTGACCTTAAAACTGTTGCCTTCCAATATCTTTTATCTTTAATCGCCGGATAGAAATATTTGGACATTGACCTGGAAGATAGATTTAGCCAAATCATTAATTTTTTTTTTTTTTTTAAAACAAAAGAGATGCCAAAGTTAATGATCTATGCAAAGTAGAGGAACCACAAAAACCAATATTTTGAGCCGAAATTCTTTCATCGATTCCACCAAGTAATACTAGAAATCAACAACATTCCATCATTGTGTTTTCTCTCCAAGAAAATTAAGAATCTCATTCTTGATTATTTGTTCATTGGTTAAGAACTCCACATTCAATCAAGAACAACCCTTCTAGAACACACCATCAAAACTAAATTCTAGACCTCTCCACTGAATGTAGATTACACGCATTTTCACCCCTATTATGTACATGTGCTAACTACATGTCTAATGGTATGCAAATGACTCTCTTTTATAGGCTAACAAAAGATGCTAGAAACAAAAGATGTAACAAATTGTATCCCACACATAAACACTCAATTATAGAAGTCATGCTCAACAACTTATATCAACCACAAGTAGTGATGGACCACACTCTCGACCAACATAGGCTGTGATGGCCAACATTATCTGTTATTAATTAGTAGTTGTTTCCTCCTAAAATCTTCATTGACACAATGAAGTGCCTTGATAGTTTTAAGCAATGTTACCCTTAAGGAACTCTTTTTTCGTTATCATCCATCATTACACGTTCATTTAGAGAGTCTATGCACATAACTGGACTTAGTATAGCAAACCTTCTGTCAAGCCTCATGTACCACCATCCATGATTAAGCCACATGCTCATTGTGTTGTTCTCATTCTCCACTTGATGAGGCCTTGCCTTAATCCAAAGTCCTATCAACACTTCCATAATCAAGCTTGCATTAGTACTACAAAAAGAAAAAAGAAAAAAAAAGATAATGACATACATATGATTGTTTTAATAAAAACAATCATATATACACTACTACGGAAACAGGAATTAATAATGGCACATTAGTAACGGTGGTTCGAAAACCGTCGTCAAATCCGTGAAAATTAATGCGCAGGAATTTTTAATAACGGTTTTACGTAATAACCGTTATTAAAAGTGCAAGGTAAAATTTTGCACGGGAATTTTAATAACGGTTGACGTAAAACCGTTATTAAAAATTGATTTAATAACGGTTCAAACAAGAACCGTTGTTAAAATTTCCAATGTTTTAATAACGGTTCCTTTTAAAACCGTTATTAAATCTTGTTTTGATAACGGTTCTTGTAAGAACCGTTATTAAATCATGTTTTAATAACGGTTCTTACAGGAACTGTTATTAATATCTCCTTTTATTTTGTTCTCTTTTGTTTCGTGCCAAAAATTTCACACTCTGCCGCTTCCCTCTTGTACTCTCTTTCTATTGCGAACCCTTGCACCACCGCTCCGGCTCCTCTGAATTAAGGGAAACCGTCGCACCGCCATCTCTCCACCACCTCCCTGCCATTCTTGCGAACGTAGCCAGCATTTGTACCTTCGTCGTTGCCGTTCTCAACTTGTACGCCGTCGCTCCCTTTATGTATGTGTTGTTCTTCCTTCAATATTGTTTAATTTGTCTCTACTGATATGTATATATATATATATAAATGCATGCATGTTGCACCGAATATGTTGTGTTTGATGTGTTGTTCGAAAATCTGTCGTTCGATGTGTTGGTGAAAAAATTTGCTGTGGCCTTTTTGATTGTGGCCGGCCGAGACCTTAATATATATGTATATATATATATATATATATATATATATATATATATATATATATAAATGTGTTTATAATCTATTTTATAAAAATATGTATTATTATTTTAAGAGAATCACAAGCCTAAAATATATATTATTATCATAAGATATGTACGTTCTAAGTATAAAATTAAGGTGTATATATTTTTTTAGCACTCACATTATTATATATGCAGATGATCATGTGTATTTATATGCTTTTTTTAATATATATTTTGTAAGACGTGTATGTTT
Organism: Tamarix chinensis; assembly: GCA_030549775.1. Lineage (NCBI taxonomy): Eukaryota > Viridiplantae > Streptophyta > Magnoliopsida > Caryophyllales > Tamaricaceae > Tamarix > Tamarix chinensis. The sequence continues at coordinate 53,120,450 of CM060177.1, read as the reverse complement.
GTTTTTCCGTAAAATGTGTGTTTATATGTGTTCTATTATATGTATATATATTTATAATATATTCATATATAAGATGTGTATATATAATCTTAAATAATTGTGGTTAGGGTTAGGGTTAGCTATAGGTTTAGGATCATTATCTTATGAGGTTTAGTGTTATATTTTATTATAAATTATTAGGGTTAATTATTGTTAGGGTTAGTGGGAGGGGAGGGTTAGGTTTTATCGTTTATTATATTAAATATAAACTAGGGCTATAAGGAAAAATCCTAAGGATAAAGGTATTGTGCCTGGGGAAAAGTTGAGGAGGTTGGTTGGCATCGGTGTTATGATCGATAAAAATTAAATAGAGATGAATAATTGTGTATAATAATAATAATATAATAATATAATAATAATAATAATAATAATAATAATAATAATAATAATAAAATAATAATAATAATAAAATAATAATAATAATCATCATCATCATCATCATATAAGATTTATTAGATTGTACTATATATATATATATATATTATCTTATTAATATCTACTTGATTTTACTATGCGTAGCTTGAATGATTTGATGATAGTTTGATGTTTAGCCAGTTTGTTAAATATATAACTAAAGATTATGTCCTTATTTTAAATAGTTTGATGTTGTTAGGTTTACATAGTTGGTTATGATCTGGTAGAATATATTTATGATTTGTCTAGCTAGTTGAAGATCACTTATATATTCTGTAATTTAGATCCTTTTAATCGAGAACAACCTTGATGATAAGATTTAGTGGTTCTCATTTGTAGGTAGTGATTAGATGACATACCCTCCACTGTATTTTCATATGGCGCCATATAGAGATGTACAGACTCATGTGATATGGTTATATAATGAGCTATGTCATTTGTACGCGAGTGGCTCATCCTATCACCCCTTCCATTTCAGATCTTATCACCTTCTGTTGACCCTGCCTCAGATAGAGCCATGGGCATCGGCTACGTCTACTTTTTTGCAGTGGTTTGTCTACCACAGTGATGCACCACACCCGAGATTTATTGAGGGTGAGCTGTTTGCTAGAGAGTATGATAGGATATCGAGAGAACTGATGGTCATCGATGACGAGTGGAGGTATCGTCATAGCTTGCCTCGGAGTATCCACCTCAGTTACCCTAGAGTATCCGTGAGTAGACTCTCATTTGATGATGTCAGGGATCAAATGATATATCGTGATGAGTGGACTTTTAGAGTTATAGTTTTTAGTCGGGCTTGACGAGGCTATCGGGGGATTTAGTTTTAGATATGAGTTTTCGTTTTTTAGGTATTTGAGTTGTAGCAACATTTTGATGTATATAGTGCTGCTATTCCTCACCTCGCAACTGAACATTGGATTTTGTACGCCGTCCGACCTGATCTTAATAAAGTTTATGTGTTTGATTCCCTTCGAACCTATGACGTGCCTTTTGAGGTTGCTCGTCGTGGTGGGAAGGAATTTATAGACATGTTAGTATATTTTTCACTTCTTACTTCATTAGCTTATTTATACATATATATATATATATTCTATTTTCATTCTTTGAGGTATATATACTTACAATATTATATATCCAACTCTATTTATTAGGGCACTACAGACGGCATATCAAAGGAGAGGTGGGAATGGTGTCCCAGACCCAAAGAATCTTCAATATGAGCCTATCATGGTAAGTAGGAAGACAACTATTTTGTATTTTGTTTTAATTCAAATTAATATATAATAGTTAGAGAGTTAATTGAATTCATTTGACAGTGTCCACAACAGCAAAATGGCGATGATTGTGGATACTATGTATGTAGAACAATGGATCTTGTATTACATATCATCACTTATGATCCAAGCCATATTTTTTTTTCCATATTTTTCTATTAATCTATTAATGAATCATACATATATTTTTGACCTAATGTCTAACTGTATATTAATTGAAACATGTGTGTTGTTTTTCACCGATGACTATGCACGAGGCCAGCAATATAATATTGATGAAATTGATGAAGTTAGAGACCAATGGGCCAAGCACGTGCACTCATTCATTCGGTATTAGGTAGCGATCTATATATTCTACATGCATTTTCAGGTTTGTATTTTGTCTACATCTTTCGGTCTTCCAGCCTAGATTTGTGAACTCTTTACTTTGGGGTGTAAAGCTACCAAGTTGTGGTATGCTCACTAATTTTTATTCCTAAGTATAGTTGGTGTATTGAGACATGCATACTAATTATAGATTGATTGAAATTATGGTGTGATACCTTGCTGGTATGAATTGATGTTGTTTTACATTGCAGATTTGGTAATTGTTTGAACATACAACTGTGTATGTGGGCGGGAACAAAACAGAAAAATGCTATAAAAAAACATACACTTTTAATAACGGTTCTATGGGAAACCGTTATTAAAACATGGTTTTCAACAACGGTTTTTTCTTATGAACAGTTATGAAAACCTTATTTTTAACAACGGTTTCCCATAGAACTGTTATTAAAAGCTCATTTTTAACAACGGTTTTTAAGTAAAAACCGTTATTAAATATGAAGTTTACGCACATATTCGTGGGTTTTTGTGTATTTTTAATGACGGTTATGAACCGTTATTAAAGATATAATAACGGGCGATTCAATAACGGTTGAAAACAGTTATTAAAACTCGAAAATAACCGTTATTAAAAGCTGTTTCCGTGGTAGTGATAACTTCCCAACTAAGGAGAAAAGTGAAGTTGAAAGACAACCAGTCAATTTTTATTTTTTTTTAGTAAATTGTGATTTCTTTAATTCAAATGGAAATTATGTACATGTAAGATATCAAACTCAACAATGAAGTGAACGGTATTGTTATTCTTCTCCCCTAACTCATGGTTACATCTATGGCTTAAAAATATTACTGTAAGCTTAGCTAAAACAATTTCTCAGGATAAAAAATTTTCTTTTGGAAAACTATTAAGTTTTGGACTCTCTATATTTCATAAATATTTATGAATAAGATAACACACATCAATTCAAACTTTCTTTGGTTCAACCATAAACATCTACAAAATAATTCACTTATACCAACAGGACATTATCTGTTGGTAAAAGCCATTTTTCTGTTGGCAAAAGTTTTACCAACAGATATTTATATGTGACAAAACTGTGGGTAAAAATTCTGTGCTTAAAAGTTTTGCCCATATATAAATATGATCTGTTAGGAAGAATTAATAATACCCACAGATATTTATTTGTTGGTAAAACTTATACCCACAATTATATCTGTAGGTAAAAGTATTAACAACAAAACAATATTTGTGACTAAAACTATTGTCCACAAAACGATATCTGTGACTAAAAGTATTACCCACAAAACGATATCTATGACTAAAATTATTACCCACAAAACGATATATGCTACTAAAACTATTACCAACAAATATATATATATATATATATATATATATATATATATATATATTAATATATATAAATATATATATATTTGTAAAACGATAATGATGTCCATAATACCTGTTGTTGTAATATATAATTACCTGTAATAATAACTTATCCTTATATACAATTAAGTACACCATACATAATCATAAATGTTTAGTTTATTTGTCAAAGTGATCATATAGTCTTATAGGTACAATACTATAAATACAACTTGTAACATACGCTAACATACAAGACATCTTTATTAACACATTAAACACCATCATCTTCATTCTCATCTTGTTCAGCATCTCCAACGACTTCAAAGCCTTCAACATTTTCTTTAATAATCGTCAAGATATATTCCCTAAGAAAATATGCAAGTAACTTAATTAGATTAATATAAATTCATACCAAAAAGCTAAATAAAAGAAGTTTTAAAATTTTCTCAAAAATAATAAGAGTCCATAATTACCAACAAGTATATTGGCATATTAACACCTAGTTCTCCAACCACAACATGTCTGGCTTGGCATAATCAGGCACATCATCCAAAGAATGGAGCTCTCATGAAATAAGATATATCGATACCAGGTATTTTATGGTAGTTTAAGTAGCATGATCAAACAAATGAAAGCCATCAGCCACCATAAAAGGAGATCAAAGAATATATAAACAAGAACATTATTAAGGAAAGAAACCAGGGGCTCAAATATATTATAATGAAAGCAATTGAGATGTCAAAGAATAAGTATATTTTCATTATTGACAGTGAAAACAAATGAAAGTAACATGAAAGTATTCTGCAACAACGATTCAAATGACTTTTTATTCCTTTTGCATCTAAAGATAAATGTGAATCCTAAACCTTTGATATTAACCATCTCGGGCACTGCTTATTTAAAGGCAGAAAATATCATCAAAATTAATCTGTAAAAGTAAACTTCATTGTATTGTTATTTGCAAGAGACAAAATAAAAGTAGCATGCTAGTAATATCTAAACTATCCTCCTCTTATTTGCACCGCAACTTAAACCACCATCCTTCACATTACAAATTCTTCTGAGGTGAAATCCTATAAACTAAACCCCAAATGTCCTACCTTGATTTTACCCTCTTCCAAAGATGGAATGGGATCGACTTCTATGCATGAATCCAAAATCAGAATTCAAGCTAGTTTAATTCCTACCCCTTCCGAAAAATGAGAAGAAACCTCGCACTACATGGCTCAATCCTCTACTCTCACTAGCATACCTACTTCCACTCAATGCCAATGATGACCTCCTCTTAAATCCACCACTATTAATGTTAAACCAGCCTTGGCCATCCATTTCGGTATAAACAGGGGGCAAGTCGGTCCTGGCCGCCCTTATTCTTCTACCACCATCAACATCAATCCTCCCAATAGCAAGGCCACCACCAGCTAATCTCAAAATATTCAAGCCCATATTTTCTTCCTCAGAACCCAAAATCAGTGGGTCTCTCTCCCTACCATTCATATCGCCAAGCAACTCAAATCGACAAACAGGACAAGAATTACATAGCAATAACCAAGGAAGAATACAATCAGAATGGTAAACATGCTTACAGGGCAATTCGCGAGCTTCTGTATCAAGCTCGAAAGCCTCCTTACAGACTGCACAATGCGATTGCATATCAATATAGCTAGCAGTAATCTTGATGACAGGCATCGATTCAGCTTTGGATCTTCCAACAGAATCCATCTCTATACTCAGCCTGAAGCCATCAAATAACTTGATATATTCGCCGGTAAACAGCGAAGCCCTCTTCCCTGGTTATCGTTATAATAGAACTGATAATTATTTCTCTAGAATGAGCGAATTGCTGTGAAATTAATCAAAATAGAAGTTAGGGTTTAAGTATTTATACCAAGCGAATTGCTGTGAAATTGGAGGGAGTGAGGGGTACTGGAGCGTCGCTGGTGGTCAAGGAACACTCGTCGGTGACGAGCGGCGCTAGAGGCGGACGAGCGGTGGCACCACGCGGCTGTCCTCGTGCGTTGCTAACGGCTACTGCTCACTGCTCGCTGCTACTGCAATGGAAGATGATGACGATGAGGAGCCAGAGCAGGTGTGATGGTGTGCTCGAGCGGGGTGGCTGGTGTGGTGGTGCGACCTGGGTTGAAGGTGCAAAGTAGGAGGTCGCCGGGGTCGAGGGTCGGGGGTCGGGGCACAGGGGATGGGGGATGGGGCTGGCGAAAATTAGAATGGTATAGGGGCGGGGTAGCAGGCGCGCAGGAGCTAAATTTGTTTTTTTTTTTAAGTTTAAGGAATTGAGGGGTTTAAGAATTTTTTTTATTATATTTTATTTTTTTGGATTTTAGAGATTTGAAAAGAAAACTATTATAAAAAAAGTGTGTGTGTGTGTGTATGGAACTTAAACATTTTTAGGGACTAATAAATTAATAATTAATGATAAAAAAATATATTAGTCGTAATAGATATACTAATAACGATGACTTTTAATAGTAATCGTTAATAATATATCAATAACGATAAAAAAAATAGTCGCTAAATTGGTCGTTAATACGCTAGTTTATTGCAGTGTAAAATAAATAAATTCAAATAAGGAAATATTTGTTACAAATAAATCATTAAAATGATTTTACTACTTTAAAGAGATGTTATAATAAAAAATAATTTATTTTTGCTAATAAAATACAACTCCATAATAAAGTCGTAATCACACAATGAAGTTATAATTGGAAACAAATTTAAAATATTAAAATAAAAACACACAATAAAAATGGAAATATATTTTAAATAAAACTCATATAGCTTGTGGAAAAAGAAATAAAATATCAAAATAATAATAATTAAAAAAAATTGAAAAGCATTTGTCTTCCTTTATATACTAAAACCAACAGATATATGAGTGGATATTAGTTTTGTTGGTATAATGTTACTAATACCGACAGATATAAAAGTAGGCAAAAGATCTGTTGGCATAACATACTATTACCAACAGATAAAAATTTTCTGTGGGGAAAACTTTCTTTATTGCCCACAAAAAAATATATGTTGGTATTAGTAACTTTTGCCAACAGAAAAAAAATTTATGACTAAATTTCTGTTGGCATAAGTCATAAATTTTGTAGAACCTAACTTGTGAGTTTTATAAGCCTTCCCCTATTATACAAACCAACATGCCAATCTCCAATCCAAGCAAGAACCTTCACAAACGACATAATGTAATCACATTTCAAGATAAAGTGTTAGGATGTTTTAGTTTCTTGGCAGTAAACATAGTTAGCATCAAGAATATGCTAAAAGTTTGGAAGATGATATTTTGTATCCAACCTCTCATGAGTTGCTAGCCACAAAATGAATTAGCATTTTAATGTTGTTGGGTTCTTCCAAATGGTCCTCTACCATGATTTAATTGATTCCTTCCTTCAAATCAAATTCTAACCTTTATTGATGGTGTATTCTCCCTTATTAAAGAAAGTTTTGATAATGGGTAATATATGAGTACATAGTAGGAAAATACTTTGTGTCATCCAAGTTGCTTAGTTTAGTATTGTCTAGGGTTTGATTACTTAAATATCTTCTATGAATCCATTGCACCCAAAGCATTTCCTAGTACATATGTGTGTTTGTAGGTGAAGACACAAAATACAGACATGGTAAAAACCTCCACTAACTACAACCCGATGGAGAATGATTCCTAAAGGGGTGTTTGGACAGTGATACTAAATGTGAACATAGGATGAACCACCACTGACCACAACTTGATGGATAATGGTCCCAATATAGATTTTTGGGTGATGACACCAAATGTAGATGAGGTAATATGAACCTTATAAATTATGTGTGTATGTGATAACATAAAATTCAAACATGGGAAACCCCATTCACCAACTACAACTCGATGGACAATGATCCCGAAATGAGTGTTTTGGGGATAACACCAAACACAACCATTATGGTTTACCTCTACAAGCTACCCCTATATTATCTTAATACATCCTACTAGCCACAACTTGGCAAAAGTAGATAGAGTACTGAGATGAGTGTTTATGAGAGAGAATCAAACTCACCATCATTGCATCCCTCTACAAGTCTTAACCCTAATAGAGAATTATTGCCATGGTATGTCTATCCACTATTATCCCTAACCTAACCTATTAGACACAACCTAATAAAATTGATTAGGGTAGCAAGGGAAGAGAAATGTAAATATCACAAGTTAATAAGTCTACTAACTCTTAGTTAACAACTTTAAGATCTAGAGATAAAGGATCGAATAAAATCTTATTTACCAATATTATTATTTTACAAGTGTTTGCAAAGACCATAATCTAAGTCCATAATCCACACAAATAACTATTTTATCCATCTTAAATTCATTTATTCTACGTAAAGATCACAATTAACCATTCATTTTAATCTAATTATTCAAGATTAGAATCACAACGTTGTTCATGAAGTAAGGTAAGTAAAGCATCACAAAATTCCTAAGGCATAATTATGAAAAAATAACAAAGCAATGAATTACAAGTGGGATCACTAGATTGGTCCCTAAGACGAGTCTACTAGTATGGGTATATCAAATCTATTATATAAATATTACACCAAAAGTAGTTTACTAGTTGGTCTAGTCCCTTGACTGACTTTACAAACTAGCTAATGAGTTTAGCTGAACCAATTGATGGGTTTGGTTCACCCAATTGATTCATTTAGGCCAAACCCAAAACAACCCTAGAAACAAAAAATCCACTATATGGGTCTAGAAACTCAATAAATTGATCTAGGTAGAACAATCCAACCCACAAATAGCCAAATTCCACACCTTAAATATTAATAATTATCAAATCAACATACTTCAACATCAATAGGTCAAAACCATAGATAAAAATAGGAGGTCATACTAAACATTGGAATTCATGCTTAGATATAATAAAATCTATACATCATGCTACTAATACTTATGAAAGTTCATTCTTCAACTCATTATATAGATATAGTAATATATAAATGATGTTATTGTTAACCCTTATGAGAAACCATCATTTTCCAAAGGGCTAACAAGGACAGAGAATAAAAAAATATAAGCCAAATAGTTGATTGGAAGCATCAAACAATTTAGTGATTGATCGCCTCATAAAGTAGCTAAAACTCATCGAATTAGTTGACCAAACTAGTTGTTTTATCAACTAATCAATCAAATAAGACATATAAATAATACGGTGTACCCATTAACTATAATACGGTGTACCCATTGACTATCTGAATGAAACCATCAATTGAACCAATGTACTATGAATTGATGGTTTAGAATAGTCGATCAATAATAAAATAGAGAACATGTAATAAATTTCCATTGGTCATTCCATCAAATGAAGACCCAAAACCACAAACTAAAACAACCATTCAGTTGACCAATATGGTTGTTTGGTCAACGGTCACTTGAGGTGATGAACTGTGAATAAGTGCATAAATAAATTGAAATCACCACAACTCTTATAATGCTTATAAACTAAAAAAAAGGACATATAAAAATGATGATAGATAATAACATATGTAGATTCACATTCATAAAATTAAACAATGTACCCTCTTATTCTCAAAATCATGCTTAAAGGACAAAAAGTATAAAACATGCTAAACTACCAAGGAAACATGATTCAAGCTACATGTTCAAAAATAAAGGAATTTAAAACTCATGCTAGATACTAATTCATGCTTAGCAACTAAAAAATTCCCAGCTATTCCTTAAAGTTGAATTTCTAAATTATAGGCATAATATAATCATATGATCAAAATGTACAAAATACCATAACTCATCCTAAAACCAACCATATTCCAAAACTCATGCTTATAACCATATATATATAATTCACTCTTGCATAAAAACATGTTCACATTCAAGATAACAACTAAAGCAAACTTGAACACCAAACCATACCATAGGGTAAACATTTTCTTACCTCTAAGTAAATTTTATAGAAAAAGAGAAAGCTCCTTAATTGATAGCCAACTACAAGATCCTTGATCTGATAAGGAATAAAGAACCCAAAAATCAGTATATTTAATTTGATGAGTGATTTAAATAAGAAAAAAAAGAGGATATAAGTATAAATCCTCCATCTCAACCTAAAAGATGGATTATCCAAGACTAGTTAAGAGCAAGAAATCTTCAACTCTCTCTAAAATTTAATCCTCATTTTCTTACATAAAAAAAAGAACTAAATTAAAGATTAAAAGGAATAAAGGGAAGGGAAAATCAAACCCCAAAAAAGAAGAATAAGAGGAAAAGGTGTCATTTCTCTATTAGAACAAGAAAAGGGAAATAAGAGGGAAACAATCTTCTCAAGACTTAGAAAAATGAGCTAAGGGAAGAAGAGTGAAAGTAGACCAAGTTTTTAAGTGGTGGGAGAAAAATAAATTGAGGCCAAGAGGAAGGTTCTAATTCAACACACAAGAGGGAAAGAGGGAGAACACTGAATACATAGAAAAAATTTGTTAGAAAGAAGAGAGAGAAATCCAAGAGTGAGAGTGTGATAAGAGAGAAAAAATATAATAATTTGGGCTAGAGGGAGGTCTACTTGGATGAACCAAAAAAGAGGAGGGAGGGAGGGAGGAAGGTTAACTTGGAAGGATGGTGGAGAGTGTTACATAAAGATGTCTAAGAGAATAAAATGATGAAACATGGAAGATATGGGGACTTCTAGGCCAAAGGTATTGGTAATATTAGATGATGATATGGTAGAGGCAATAGATAGGTATACACAGTAGAGGAGAGAAATAAGGAAAGGGAGAAGAGGGTATGTAGGAGAAAAGTACAAAAAGTGCTTGTAAAGGAGTTTTAATTGAATATAAATGATTCATTAATCTAAATAATGTAAAATTATTTTCCTAATTACTTTAATGTGCTTAATAACACAAATATATCATAATCTAAGAGTTTTAAAATCATTGGAGAAATAATTGAATTAAGATTATAAAGAAACCTCAAATTTGTAGACATTAGTAGACCAATTAACTCTATCGGTCAATTAATGTGTCCTTGTTAAAGTGGATATTTTAAAATTATCCCCATAGACTGATATACCAACCAATCAACTGACTCATCACATCATTGGAATGATACCCTAGAAAGCACCCACTATACGTAATTTTTCCAAGACTTTTCCAAAACAAAACCACTTTGTTTATTATTAAAATAATTTCAAACACATTTTGGAATATTTTAGGATAGGGTATTGAATCTAAATTGATCTCTTCATTTCACATGGTATAGCTCTTTCTAAGACCATGATAAATGAAGAGACCAAGTTGATAATAATGATATTCATTTGTAATTAATGCCTTGTTAAAGTGCATTTCTATTTCAATCTTTTTAAGAAATTCCATAGTTTGATTTATTATTATTATTATTATTATTATTATTATTATTATTATTATTATTATTATTATTATTATTATTTATAAGTAATTATTATAAATATAAAATAAAATGTAAATCAATTGATGTTATATATGAGTGGTAGTTTATGTATATATGTATACTAGATGTTATTAGTGGCCAAATAGATTATAAGATGAGACACCTATCATTGATGGTTGTATATTAGTTAGGATTCTAAACATTGTTTTCTGTCTAAGGAACTATGAATGGCGCAAGAAGCATGTGTAGCCTAAATCAAAAAACGGAAATGTATATATAGTAATTCCAAAACATCACCATGGTCTATATATTAGCAAGAATCAAATGGAGGGGGAAGTGATAGATTAAATGGTGGTTCTAGAATATAACTATCATCTATACCTTATCGGAATACATAAAGTGAAAATAAGGGAGATATCATTGCCTATAATTTCACATAGATGGTTTTAACAACAAATAGTCAGTTAATTTGTCAAATATTGCACCATTTTTATAATTTTATTATAAATGAATATGTTTTGAACCATTATATATAGTATACATAGTTGTAGACTATACAAAACATGTTTACTACCATTTTTGCTTTCTTATCTACCATCTAAGACTCTTTCTATACTACTATTGAGTGTATCCCCTTTATTATTCTATTTTTTCTAAGATTTTGTTCTTTCATTCCATGATCAAAATCTATCTCAATTCCAAGAGAGTGGCATAACCCAAGCCATCCAACCATCTAAAAAAATAATATTTTGAGAACTTTTACTATATAGCTCACTTCAACCAACTTTTGAATATTCCCCTCATGTTACGTGATTGTAATCTAATTACTCACACAACACTTTAAGATTCTTTTCCTTAACAACATTGTGCTTGATTTTATGAAAAAAAAAGGTTATTGGTTTTCCTATGCAAGTATACATAGTTATTCCATTAATATTGAGGTAAGGGAGTATTATCCCATGAATTTGGTTAAATAAGCTAAATTAATATGAAGTTTCATATGGGAAATTAACTTCTAATATTGAGAAAGAATCAATGATTAATTATTTTACATATTTCGTTGAAAATAAAGAGAATAAACATAATAAGAAATGAGGTTAGGCTATGGTGTAATACCTTATTTCATCAACCCTAACTTTTATTTTGTGCTTAGCCTCATAAGTTTGTTCTAGAATACATAGTTATATAACCACTTCCTTTTGGTTCATCAAAAACTATTTTGGTTCTTACTCATATGCAATTGTTAAATCAATCACGTGAGAAATCCTACTCAGCTATTTTTTTTATACTCCTAATTTTCGAACTAGAAAATTTTATTTTGAAAACAATATGAAAGCGTTTGAAAAATAAAATCGATGAATCTTATTGCCACATCAACCTTGAGAGATGTGTGATCATTGCCTAGCCTATCCTATACTTGATACAAGGCAAAACGGAATAATGAACGAAAAGATGTTTGCTCATAATACCAATGGGAGAGTAAAATATAATATTTCAAGAATAATATAATAGATAGAATGTGTATGGTAGTTTGCATAAACAAATACAAGAATCTGAGCCAAGAGTTTAAATAAACAAATATACAAAAACTTCCCAATGTAGTGGGCAAAATGCTCTTAACCAGTTAGGGTGACTATTGGGCATAAACATAAACTCGTACCCCAAGAGAAAAAGACTAGAATGAAATCTTATTACGTTAGCATATTTTTAAGTGATATCACAAATCACAAATAAAATACAAAAATAACCAAATGGGTGTTTCCAAGTGATAAGATCAAACACAATTAAATTCCAACATTAACCAAATTGGGTGTTTCCAAGTGATAACACCAAACACATCACAAAGCATAAAGCTACCAATTTGGGGTTTAGAAATGACGCCAAACTTAAAAAAATTCAAGTCTCAAATATCATCATTATAATTCTTATTAAATTCAGAGTTATCATAGTTGTAGTCATTGTTTTAATTGTTGTAATTACATGGAGATATCAATATAAAAGTAATATGAGAATAAAAAAATCAATAACCAAACCAGGCAACATTCAACTAGGCTGGTCGATTGGTCCCTAGGAGCAGTCGACTGGTCTGGTCATACTAGTTGGCCTCACTAATCGAATATTCATAGGAACCAGTCGATGAGTTTTTTCTAATCGGTCGATGGATTTAAGTAGAGACCAAACCATTTTAGCTTATAGAGAGATTAGTTGATGGATTTGATCTACCGATTAACTAGTCATTGAAACCAGTTGACCAGTTTAGTCCAACAAGTTGGCGGGTCTAAGGAGATACCAAATCATTTTGATTTGTAGAGACACTAGCCGATGGATTTGACAAATTAATCAATTATTCATTGAAACGAACCAACTGGTTTATTAAACAAATCGACTGATCTCATGACCAATCGATCTAAATCTCCAAACCATTCAATTGATCACATAACCAATCAAGGAGTTCAAGGAGTTGATCAATTAGTATAGGTAAAAGACTACCTAGACTTGTGATACACACACACAAAATTTACAAACTTTACCATAAAAATATATGTTGCACACATAGAATCACATGAAAACATGGTAATGTACATACTTGAACAAATCATCCTCAAATGGACAACTTATCATAAAATCAAATGAACCCAAGAATGCTAACTTTAAAAGAATTTCTACCACATGATCAAGTTATAGAATATAATTTAGATCATACTCACATAAACAAACCAAACATATGGAACCCCAAAAAGCCACAGAACCCCATTTATGTTAAAGATAAGAATGCCTTACCCTAAAGCAATTCTTCTAGCACAAAAGATCCTACTTGATGGATATCTAGAAGAACCTCAATTCCTAAGAGAATCAAAGATAAAACCATTAAAAATAAACTTTCAACCTTCATTAAAACAAAGGAAAAATCATAAGAAGAAGAAGAAGAAGAAGAAGTAGAAGAAGGCAAAACACACTAAAAAATAGGGTGTTAAAGGAAATACCTAAAATCTTCAACATTTCTCAAACCTTAATTCTTCCTTTCTTAATGAAAATAAGAGAGAACTAAAACCAAGATTATAAGAAGAAAAAGGAATACAATGTTCATATAAAGAATAGTGAAAACTGGAGCAAGTATCTATTTTTCTAAACAAAGATGAAGAAGGGAAAAGATGAAGGGGTGCTCAACACTTAGTAGATTTTCCACTAAGAAAAGGGAGATGAGAGCAATAACAATAGGTGAGGAATGAACATGGATCAGAAGTGAAAGGTATAGAGGTGAGGCTTGGTCGACATTCACAGGATAAAGGAAGATGAGACTATTAAGGTTGAGTGTGAGCAAACAAGAAATTAGAGTTGACTTGATGGAATGATGGGGGTTAAGTGTAATCATGAAGGGACTTGGTAGTGGGTTAGTGAGTCAGGAGGTGGTGCAAGACGTCAATCATGCACTCCAGCTACCAGAAGAGAGAGGGATAGGTGAGGGAGAAAAGAGAAGGTGATGCTTGCCTCAAAATTAATTTTTGGGAAAATTTTGGCTAATTAAAATCACAAAATAATCTAAATAATGTAAAAAATACTCCCATAGCACTACAATATGATTATTAGAATAATTGGATTCTAATTCAATTTTTTCATAACCATTAGAAAGAGATTCAAATCAAAATTAAAAATGGATATGAAGTCATAGTATAAAAAGCTCGTGGACTTGTACAAATCAACCGACTAGTTTATCAAAAACAAAACTGTCAATTTTTTAGTACATTAGTCGATCGATTAATCAAGCTAGTCTATTGGTAAGCTTGAAATTCACATTTTTATTAGGATTTAAGTCCCATTCAAAAACAAAAACTAGTTTATTTTATATCAACATAATTTTAAATACATTTTGAATGATTTAGGGATGGGTTATTACAATTTATATCTAGTATAATGTCTTATTGTGGAGGATAGTTGTGGTCACAAGTAAATTCTTTTCTATTTTCTTATGGTCGTCAGTTAATCTCATACATCGATCATTATATCTTTGTTTCTACTAATCCATAGTATGACATCATATATATATATAGGGGTTGCCCTATCGACTTTGCTAGCTAGTTGTTTGAATAATAAGTTGTTAACGTTGAAACCATTAACTATCTATCTAAGATAGATTTTGTAAATGCCTTGAAAAAAAACTTGTAGATGATTACATAAGTATAAAAAAAATTAACCTTCATATGTAGTAAGAATTTTTTGTTTCTCAAGTATATAAGATGGTCCAAATATTCTTTTGAACTCTTGTCTCACGCCTTGTATTTTATGTAGTAAGTTCTTATTGTATCAAAATTTTTACTTCTCAAAAATCTTTTATATTCATGTTATTTCTTATTTCTCTTTCTAATATTTTTTTTTTTAATTTAAAGTTAAAATATTTTAACCTTATCACTTAATTAAAGAAAGTTAGGGAGATTGGACTTATTCTAGCTATTGTAGCAACATTACACTTTTTTTAAGGCTTTCCAAAACATTGTGTGATTAAAATTTTTAAACCCTAAAAATTAAAGTGCTATAAGTTATTATAAAGGATTAGCTTATTTATGGTGAAAATTT
This sequence comes from Tamarix chinensis, assembly GCA_030549775.1. Taxonomy (NCBI): domain Eukaryota; kingdom Viridiplantae; phylum Streptophyta; class Magnoliopsida; order Caryophyllales; family Tamaricaceae; genus Tamarix; species Tamarix chinensis. The sequence continues at coordinate 53,105,044 of CM060177.1, read as the reverse complement.
AGTTCATATATAGTGAATTAGTGTCTATTTTCTATGGTGAAAGATCAACTTAATGTTCGTAAAATACTATTTCAATTATGGTGAATGGTGTGGTCATAGTGGGCATACAATTTAAACCCTTTTATTGACAATTGTAATATTAGTAAATAAGGGTATTTTTCTATACTAGGGATTGAGAGGACTCACCTCTATTTAACTAGCTTAATAATAATAATAATAAATTAATAAATAAAAACTCTAAATCACACAAAATAAATAAATAAAAATACAATAATAGGGTTTTTAAAAAAAATAGAAAATAATAAATAAAATAAAATAATAAAAATAACGGATAACTATAACTATGATAAATATGCTAGGAAAATAGAAATCTACCATTAGATTAGGTTAAAATATAATAGTAGTTCCTAAGTCATCATTTAATCATGAGAAGGAGATTAACCAGTTATAAGACAAAAGTAAGGCTATATACCTTATATTACTTCCCTAAAATAATTAATATGACAAAGATCCAATATTAATCCTTTTAAATACTAGCAGTATAGTAGCAACAAGTAGCTTTTATATTCAACTAGATTTATTTCATTAAGCACAAATGAGAGGTTGTAAATCTAAATACCCAAACTAGTACAACAAGCATGTATAGGTGTATTTCTCTCCTTCGACCTACATGTATCTAAACATTTTACTATTATAGTTAGAATCACAAAACTATTAGGTGAATTGTTATATAATCTAGCTACAATTTATATATATAAATTCTAGCATATTTATACGGCCACCTAGTAGGTAAATAATCCATCATACTGTCGCTATGAGAAAACTACAACAAGGTATACACCATATAAATTATATTTGATAGAATAATATATATATATATATATATATATATATATATAAGATAGCTATTAAAATAGAGTCAAAGAAAAATATCATGAAACAAAAAATAATAATATCATTAGGGTTGTTGACAAACCAAGCCAACTCGCAAGCTTTTTGAGCTCGGCTCGTTAACGGCTCGGCTCGACTCAGCTCACTTATTAAACAAGCTTAAAAATTAGGCTCGAACTCGGCTCGATTATTAAAAAAGACAATCTTGAGCATAATAAATTTGGGCTTGAGCTCGTTTACAATGCAAAAGCTCGTGAGCTCGACTTGTTTACCACCAAAGCTCGGAAGTTGGCTCGTTAAAAGTTTGGCTCGACTCGCTAAAAGCTTAGCTCATTTATAAACAAGCCAAGTTTAAGCTTCATTTTTAGGAGAGCCAAGCCCAAACCTACCCCTGGCTCGGCTCGTTAACAACCCTAAATATTATATCTCAAACTATAATCTAGGTTTTAATCCATCCCTAGCAATAAATAATTAGTAAGTCATAATAGTCAAATTAATTACATAAAAATATATATTAAAAATATAAATCAAAAATAGAAAAATAAATAACCATAATTAATTGTGGTAAAAGTTTAAAATTTATTCAAATGAAAAATTAATTAATTTTATCAAAAATAAATTTTTTCCTTATCTTTTTCTCATTTCTTTCTCCCAGTGCACTATTCTTTTCCCTCTTTTGAGTGTGTTCTCTCTCCTCTTCTTTTTCTTCTATGTGCATCGTCTCCTCCCTTTCTATACCACCTAATTTCTCCATTCTCCCTCTCTTTCTTTTTCTCTCTTGTCTTTCTTTGCGTCACACCTGCACCGCCATTTCTTTTTCTTTTTTTCTTTCTCTAACTACCGACTCCTCTTGTAGTGCTCCCTATTTCTTTTTTCTTTTTCTTTTTTACTGTGCACATTAGTGCTACTTCTCTCTCTCCTAGTTCACATGTCAGAGCCTCTACCCTATATTCTCTCTTCATTTGCTTGGTTTTTGTGCCTCTCCCTTTTATTTATAAAAAACATTCCTCCTTGGACTTCGGCTTTGTGTGCCCCGATTCTCCTTCTTCAACCTTTTTTTCTTTTTCGTTGGTCCTTTGAGCCTAATAAATTAAGAATCCAAAATCCTTTTTTTATTTAACCTAAAAAATAAAATCAAAAAAATTAATGAGTAATCTTATCCTTATAATTTATTTAATTTACAATATTTTAGCTCAAACAATAAAATTTATAAGACTATTATTACTTAATCACAAAAATCATAAATATTTGCATATATTACTCAAATAAAATACCTAAATCAAAGATTAAAAGGGTATAAAATATGTCAATATATATACTCATCAATACCCCAACACTTAGCTTCTTGATTGTTTTCAAGCAAATTATGATTCAAACTAAAGAAAATAATATAAATAAAACTAACTAGCAACTTTTGTAGGACTCACGATTGCACTTATTATGTGAAAAAAACCCTTTAAATCCATACGTCACCTATAGAGGATGATTAAGATCTCGTGAGGGTTTTGCAAATGATATACCCAAAATATCACACACAATAATAATAAAACAAAAAATCACACCTAACACCCTTAACCAATGTTGTCTTAGAATCTTTTACTTTTATAACATTAAGATTAGCAAACAACCAAGATTTAGCATTGAGAGATCAAAGGGATCAATTTTAATATATGGTTCACAAATAAACATGATAGGTAAGGATGAATCAATAATATGGATGAAGATCTACCATACATTAGTCATGCTAAGATCCATCCTCACTATAGATACCCTATAATTTTCTCTCTCTCTCTCTCTCTCTCTCTCTCTCTCTCACACACACACACACACACACACAGATTCATGGCTACATATGTATAAAAACACTTAGGTATGTGAGATATGATGATAAATATAACTAGTGAATCATATATATAAAAAATTAAGGCTCATATTTATATGTATATAACCTCATGAAAGATATCAAATACCTACTAAATGGACCAAACTATATGTTTAACTCTTATGACTAATCTGCATTATATCAAAGGCTACTCATCTCAAGAATCAAATAGGACTTATTAATTTTAATGGGTTTAAGGTATAGAAAGGTATGGAGTATTATAGGATTGTGGTGTTAAAAAGGTTAAGAACTAGTAGAACTCTAATAATCAGATGAAATATAATCATTAACTTCACATCAGTAATAATCAACAATATACCTTAACACCAAACTTGAATAATAAGATAAAAATAGAACACGAATAGAATTCTCTCAAAATTATATCCATATCTCTTTCTCTTCCTTATATCGTATCATTATGTTTACTTTTTTCTTTCCCTCTTGATTATTATTTTTGTTGTTTTTTTTCATTTAATTTTTTTTAAAGAAGAATGATGAAAATACAACAAATATATAAATTATATCTCTAGCACCAAATATAACCAATTTCTTTTTTACCATAAATATATATATTTCTTACACATACACTCACATACACAACCACTCTATATCAATAATGCATTGATTCCCTTTCACTAGCTTTAAGCAAAGGGTAAGGATAAGGCCCAAAGGTTATTTAATGTGGGTAGTAAAGAAAAATATTTGTTCAATGTATAGGCTCAAAAGGATTCTAGGGGTGTACATCATGTGTACACATATTAGGATTAAGCCATTTGGTCATGTGGTAGAAAATCCTAAGTTAACTTTATCATTTTCTCAATCAGAACATGTTTTAACTATAAGTTTTGAATAACACAAGAGTAATTTCTAATAATCTCTAGAGTTCATTACATGAGCTATAGTAAGTAATTTAATCAAAATAATTAAATATATATGAGGTTTGCAAAGAAAATTTGAAGTCAAGATGAGTAGATAATTTAATATGAGTTCACTAAAAAATGAAGGTATAAATGGTTCAAAAGATCACTAAGAAATATGATGAATCTCAATATAGCATGTCGGTGGTTAGAAAATCATACATGTTCTTTCTCCATTCACCTCTAGACATGTAGATATGTGTTCCCTATATCAAAATTAACAAAAAAAAAAAACTCCACTCATTTTATCTCAATTTTATGATCCTTTTTTTGTTATATTTCAAATATATGCTCCTCATTAACTAGTTAAGGGCTCCTAAGACTCTAAACACACCAAAAAGAATTCATTATTTTTTTATTTGTTTTAACATGCAAACACATAAAAATACTCACATACCCACACTTAAATCATACATTATCCTCAATGTATAATTAACTCAAGGAACATGTAATTTTATGTATGGAGATAAATATTAAATAGAGAGAAACAACTAAATGGTAGAAAACTTCCCTATCACATTGAGTTACCTCCCAATGAGCGCTTGTTTTTACGTCGTTAGCCTGATGTTATCTCGATTTACTTAGTTAAGGTGGGTATGTCAACTTGGGAGCTGCTTCACCAAATCCCTCCTTATGTTGATCACCTATATCCTTCGAGGTAGATAAAGATAACATACTAGTTTTAATAAAAGATTTGACCCAACAAGAACATAACTTATCTATCAAGAGATTTAAGCTTGTGTGTAAAAAGATAATGTTTTGTCTGATGTTAATGTATGGTGGTTTCTCTATCAAAAGACGAATATATTGTTCTATCTCAAAGTCTTTTAGTACATCTTTCCAACATATCCTCTCCTTTAGAGCATTTTGATTCTTATTAGATTTGTCCAAGATGGTTTGATTACTCTCTTCAATCTTAGAACCATATAACCTGCTAAAATATGGGAAACAAAGAGTAACGTTAACATAAATAAAATCAAAGTGGTTAAAAGGCTTACCTTGTGTTTCATGCTCATATCTAAGCAAAATTGGGGAACAAATTTCCAAAGATGGTCTATGGTAGATGAAAGTGATAGTCTTGCCATCTGTATGCTTCACTTTGTTCACTTTATCCTTATGTTGATGAGATTATTTTGCTACTTTTACAAGCTCTTTTTCCACCTAATCATGCTTTTTGATATGCTCCATGGGGACATCCTCAAATAGCTCATCCTCATATGCGGACATGGCATCATCATACTCATAACTCCTACTTGAATTTAGAACTGAAGTACTAGAGAGCTCTTTTTGTGCTTGTAATTAATTGGCCGTGTTGATCACAAAACTCATTTGCTTATCTAACACCGACATCCTTTCATTTTTTTTAATTTTGACTTTGCATAAGTTGGTTTTTCCCATTTGTAATTTCTTCAAAAAACTTGTCCGTTTTTTCTAAACTTGAGGGTTCTAAACCTAGAGAAGATTCTTGTTAAAGATATTGATAACATTTTGTAATTTCTTCAAAAAACTTGTCCGTTTTTTCTAAACTTGAGGGTTCTAAACCTAGAGAAGATTCTTGTTAAAGATATTGATAATGATCATTCATCTCCAATCCAAGGTTGGGGTGATACCTCATTCCCTAATAGTTTACACTTGTGTAGGTATCATGTCCTTAGAAACTATTGAAATATTGAGCATTGGGTTGTGTCCATCTTCCTCTTCTCATAGCTTATGAATGGTGAGCATATAGATTTCCTTGTGTGTGACACACTCCGCTTGTATTAATAACTCCAATAGCTATGGAAATTTCATTTACTCTAGCTTGAGTGTGCATGCAAAGTTATCCATAACCTAAGTTTCTTGTTATAACAACCAGAAGGACATAAATGCTTCAAAGATAAGGTTAAAAGTGAAACAAAACACACTAAATATCCTAAAAATCTAGAAAAAAACACTAAAAAAACACACTATCTACTATAAATCCAATTAATTTAGAGACTTGAGTGCTCATAAGCACTATGACCACTAAATAAAAGGTTGAAAAGACACGAAAACACACTAAAAATAAAAATATGCCAAAATTACTAGGAAAACAGTGGTGAAGTTAACAATCTCTGACAATGCCGCTAAAAATTAGTGTGGCCATAGCCAACATGTAATTTATACCCTCTTGTTAACAATTGTAGTATTAGTAAATAAGAGTATTGTTCTATACTAGGGATTGAGAAGACTTACCTCTATTTAACTAGTTCAAAATAAATAAATAAATACTCGAAATAACACAAAATAAATAATAAATAAAATTAAAATAATGTTTTTTAAAAAAAATAGAAAATTATTACAAGAATAAATAAAATAAAATAAAATAATAAAAATAATGGATAGCTGCAATTATGATAAATATACTAGAAAAATCAAAATCCACCACTTGATTAGATGAAAATGTAATAGTAGTTTCTAAGTTATCATTTAATCACGAGAAGAAAATTGACCAAGTTATAAGCCAAGAGAAGGTTTATACGCCTTATATTATTTCCCTAAAATTATTAATATGATAAAGACCTAATATTAATCCTATTAAATATTAGTTGTATAGTAGCAACATGGGGCTTCAATATTTAACTAGATTTGTTTCATTAAGTATAAATGAAAGGTTGTAAATCTAAGTACCAAAATTAGTATAATAAGCATGTCTAGCTATATTTCTCTCCTTCAACCTACACGTATCTATATGTTTCACTACTCTATTTAGAATCACAAAACTATAAGGTGAATTGTTATCTAACCTAGCTACAATTTATACATATAAATTCTAGCATATGTATATGACCACCTAGTAGATAAATAATCCTACATACTGTCACTATGAGGAAACTAGAACAAGGCATGCACCATATAAATCATACTTGATATAATTATATATATAAAAGATAGAAATTAAAATAGAGTCAATGAACCATCTCATGAAATAAAGAAAAGTAATATCATATCTGAAACCATCATCTACTATTTCAATCTATCCCTAGTAATAAATAATTAGCCAATCATAATAGTTAAATTAATTATATAAAAATATATATTAAAAATATAAATCCAACTTAAAACACTAACACCAATTGTGCCTGTATCCTCTCACCTCTCTCTTAAGGTTGAGTGAGGGGCACGCTGGCATGACAAGGAGGAAGAAGTCACCACCTTCTATGAAAGTTAATCGTTTTTGGTCAATGGTTGGATCTAAGGGATCTGTCAGTTCTTCATAAGGTGAGGTTTCTATTAGCTAGTTAATACCCTAGAGAACCAAGGAATTTATCTGATGAATAGAGATTTATCTCCGGTACCCTATGATTCAAATTTTGATGATGTGGATGTTAATAGTGGAGCATTTACCAATCCAGTCCCAATTGTGCATAAAGTTGGTATTAATTCTATTATTTCCCATGATGGTAATGAAGTTTCCATGGCCATGCGGAGAAACATGCAAACCCAAACATGGCTGCAAACCATGAAAACCCAAACATGGCTTCAAACCCTACGAGTGATGAGAAGCAATCAGTATAGGAAAGATTAGAGGTATGTTCTCCATTTAAAGACCCTTCATAGAGGGATATCTTAGCAGGGAATCACAACCCATCCCTAGGTGATCACCTATCATACATTCCTCCTACCATTGATAAGGGTGTGATTTCCATTCAACTGGATAAAGAGGATGTTAATTCTGAGGCAAATCTATGGAAAAGTACTTTAATTGGTTATGTTTCTAGGGATTCACTGACTTATAGTCAGATTTTTGGCTATGTTTGGGTTCACTAGAAGTAGGTTGCTTTGCCTCAAGTCATGTTGCACGCCTCGAGGTATTTTTCTGTTCAATTTTAAGTGTATTGAAGATGCTACTACAACTCTGTGACAACATTAGACATATTTCAATAGGCCTCTAGTGTTGAAATCTTAGCATAAAAGGATAAAGATTAATAAGGATGAGATGTAAGTGGTTCCTCTCTAGATTAAATTTCCTGATTTTCCACTGGAATATTGGGTAAATAACATATTGAGCTGCATTGCAAGTGCAGTTGGGAGGTTGCTATGTACAGATGCCATCACTATAACTATGGAATGTATTTACTTTCTAAGATTTCTTATTGAGGTGGATGTGAAAAAGCCTTTTCTTGACTCCTTAGTAATCCTTGATCATAAGGGTGGTAATCTCACTCAACATATTGAATATGATTGGAAGTTATGCTACTATCATCTCTGTGATGCTTTTGGTCATGAAGCTCACAAATATAAATGTCAGAAGACCGTTGGGACAAGTAAAAAGGAATCTAAGGGTGAATGGGTTGTATTAAGGGATCTTAAGAAAGGTAAAGCTATCAATATAGGTAAGGAAGGAAATACCTTTGTATGCCTTGATCAAATAGTTATCTCTCCCAGCACTACTAATGGTGAAGGTGCCATTTGTCACCATGGTTTTATTTTCTCTCCGAAAGATGCTATTGGAGGACCTCATGATCCTCATAGGATAATATATCAAGACAAAAGCTTGGCTATCATCAGAGTAGGGGTAAGAACTGGCCAAGCACCTCCTACTGGTGGGAGAATAATGACAAGTAGAATTGCACAGGTTCATATGCCTAGTGTAATATCTAAAAATTTTATTTTAGAATTTAAGAATAAAATAAGAAATTATTAGATAAGATGTAATTATATGCATCCTTTTTTATAAAATAATAGTATTATAATAATAATTATTATGGCCATAAAAGAAGAAAAATAATGTAGAGATCTAATTAGTAGAGGCTATATTTATTTGCTAACAAAAGACAAATTGTAAGTGATTTATAATAATAAATTATATATTAATTAAAATTATTTTATTATTATTATTACTAATTTTTTAATTCATAAAAATCTAAAAAATTCCAAACTACCTTACCACCACATTTTTTATTTCCCTTTTTTGTTCCTTTTCTTTTTTTTTCCTTCCTCCCCCTTCTTTTGCCCGTTGGGCTATGCCTAGCAGCGGCCTAGTTCCTCCTCCCCTTTTTTTCTATCCTTCCTCCATCCTTGGCCTAGCTTTCTTTCTTTTTTTTCTATTGTCCTTCCCCCCGATCAGCCTTGCCTGGGTGCACCATTCCCCCCTCTGTTCCTTTTCTCTCCCTCTATTTTCTCCTCATTTCTTCTTTTTTTCCCTCTTCTTCTTCCTCAATCAGCGATGTTGCGTAAGGCTACCTTCGTAGATCCTCCCTCCTCTCTCCCCTCTTTCTTTCTTGATTTGGCTTTGTAGGGCTTGCAGCAGGCATGACCTTGCATGGTCCCCTCCCTCCTATATGCCCTCGCTCCCTCCCTACCCCTAACCCCATGAAACCTTACACATTATCCCCCCTATTGCATAATTATGTCAGTCTGAACATCGGCCGATAGCCACCAACCCCCTCTACTTATCTTCTTCCCTCTCCTACCCACTTCCCCTAGCCTTTACACCTATAAATATCCCTCCTCACTCCCTCATTTTCTCTCTTTTCTTTACCAATCATCCCTCATCCCTTTCACACACCACCAAACAACCACTGCCACCATGTTGCGACATTGTCGCTACACCGTCCCTTCCTATTCCCTGTGTCACCCTAGACCCAATGGACCACTCATATTCTCCTCCTTCCTTTTCCTCCTCTCTCCCCACCTAAGAAAAATGGGTAGCTCGAGTTGCACTTTTACTCCTCTCTCTGTCACTTGCATCGCCACCACCTCAACTACCATTGCCCTCCTTATCTCCCTTCCTGCCTAGAAAACCCTCCCCTACCACCACCACTTCCCTTTTATTCCCCCTCCTCCCTCCTTTTTTCTCTTATTTCCTTCTCAATCGCCACCACTGCCACCACCGTGCCGCTTCCATGAGGCGACCACCACCACCACCACCACAACCCCCAAACCTAGGGAACCCTACCACTTAGGAAACCCTAACTCCCCTTCTCTTTTTCCAACCCCAAAATCCCCCTTCTACACCATCCACCACCACCGCACCCCCTCGCATACTGTCCCTTCTAGTTATGCCCTTCTCCCTCCTAGCTAATTAGTGTATTTCATTTTAATATTCTATTTTTATTAACATTATTATTATTATTACTATTACTATTATTATTATCACTAATATTTAATTAAGAAAATAAATAAATAGAAAAAAGGAGTAGGAAGAAGGTGAAAGGACTAGTTATACTCTTTTTATAAGTTGTGAGCAAACCCTTCCCCATATGGAGGTATAGGAGTGCGCTTCAAGCCTAGAGTCCTATTAAGTAAGGATATAGTTAAGGCTTGGATTATTTATATATCTTGTATGTATGAATGTATTAGTATACCTTATGTAAATGTATGTGAATGTGAACTAAGTGTGTGTGTGGTGTAGCTTGGCTTGCAAGGAGCTAAGGTATGTTGAGCATGATTGGAATTATATGTAATAAGTTTTATATAACTTGTATGGATGACATGTTCTTCTGTATGGTTGATATGTTATGACGTGTATTCTTAGAGGCCTTTGGTGGATTTGAGTGGTTGTGGGGAGCTAAAAGAAATAAAGAGGGTGGCTTAATTAAGGAGAAGTGGTGGAAATTCCCTAACGGTATTAAGAAGCATAATTGAGAAATCTTGCATGGGAAGTGTGAGCCTTGCATGGGATGTATGTGCTTTAAATGGGGGAAAAGCTTACGTGGGGAAATCTAGATTAAGGGTTGACCATAGGGAAGAAAGAGTATTTTGGGTGATTAGTGTGCTTGCGAAAGAGTTAGTACGTGGGTTGATGGAAATATGTATGGGAGCATAACTAGGGTTTTGGGGTGAAAAACCCTAAGGATAGGGGTATTGTGGGAGAGGTTAAGGTGGTTGGTAGGACATTGGGTTGTGATGAGGGGTGTGCCACATGGATTATGTGAGTCAAGTCAAATGGAGGGTAAAGTTGTGTATAAGAAGAGGGTATGGAAGAAAAAAATGTTATATTAGGGTTTTCGGGGGTGACCAACAAAGGTATCATTATCATACATGGGAGTTGAAGAGTCGGGTTGTAAGGTTTGGAGAGGGTTGAGTATAGTGATGGTGTTGGAATAAAGGGGGAATGTCGATTATATATAAAGAGGAGAGGTTAGGGTCACATAGGCCAAGTTAGGGTTTCAAGGGAAAAACCTAGTGGGCGATGGTGAGCCTAAGTGGAGAAATGGGGGAGTGGGCCTTGACCCACATGTGTGGGGGTTTTGAATTTGTGTTGAGTATGGTGGAAGGTGAAATGGGGTCCTAGATTCTTGGGGAGTGTAGAAGTTTTAGGTTAAAGGATAGGGTTATTCAGAAAGTATAAGTTGGAAGGGTAATAATGAGTTGGGGAAGCCCATTGGGGTGTGCATGTCTAGATGGGGGTTACTTGTTGACTAATACATGAATAAAATACTAATCACTTAAAGTGGAAGATCATTTTTCCGGGCCTAGACTTATGATGCTTTCCGTTTCACCGGCTATAATAGTGGCTAGAACCATTTTGTCCTAGACACCGTTCCATTGGCTACAATACTGGCCAGTTGCATCCTACCCTAGAGTAGTATTTTTATTTTACCTCTATAATAGTGGGAATTCCAAGCTCAATATGTTAAACATTAGATGATAATAAATTATGAAAAAGACACTAATCACTTAAAGTGAAATATCATGTGGGTCGGAGTTAGACTTAGGATGATTTCCATTCCACCAACTATAATAGTATCCAGGAGCATGTTGCCCTGGAAACCATTCCATTGGCTATAATAATGGTCAAGTGCATTCTTCCCTAGAGTAGTTATTTTCGTTCCACTATCTATAAGAATGGGGTTTCTATACTCACATGGATATAATTTGAGAGATGTGTAAAGATGGTGTTAATGGCTTAAATTCTAATAGTGGTGATTAATCTAATAAACTTACTACTTGCATTATCTGTATTTTATGTGATATGCCCTATCTTAGTTATATGGTTATCTTACTCAGTACGTAGCATACTAATCACCCCTATTATGGGTGCTGCTCATTCCCATGAGCAATGACCCCTCCTGAGTATGTGCAAGTAGGTGATGAGGCTCTTGTGAACTTTGATGCTTATGATGTGTTGGTTGGGGTAGAGTGACAAACTGATGTCTCAAGGATGAGGCCAGAGAAGGTGTTCTCCTAACTATCTATCTTTTTATGTTTCTACTATCTTTATTCCCTATAGCAGAGCATTGTCTTGTATTACATTTCACTTATGTAGTAACCTTAACTGCACTCGAGTTTTGGTATTTAATGTTGAACTATTTATGTTTTTAATCATCCTTGTTAATGATCATTGTATATTTTAGCCTTGTGGTTAGTATGAAACTAGCTAGGGGTCAACCATATACTGATCATGGTTAGAGCACCCTCCATTTTAGTGCATGATTTTCCTTAACAAATGAAATTTTCAACTATAAATTTTAGGGGTGTTACACCTAGTGCTAGTTCTCCTCTACCTATTTTCACATATGAATTCTAGGGTGTGGTAGTGGTGTGCTTGATTAGGATCTAGGAGAAAATGCTTAGTGCTTGGAATATAAAAGGCTTAAATAAGGCTTTCAAGCATAAGGAAGTTATTCATTTCTGTTCGAGTAATAATTTATCTTTGGTGAGCTTTTTGGAGAATAGGATTTTGAATAAGATTAGAAGAGTGTGGAATATTCTTCACAATTGTGCTTTTCATCTAAATGGTCAAATATGGGTAACCTAGGACCCTAATGTTTGGTGCATAACTAGTATAGCTACGTGTGATGAAGCTATCTTGTGTGATGTGAATCCTTTCTCTAGTTCCTTCTCATTTTTTGCTACCTTCATTTATGCTATGAATAGTGGTAATGAAAGAATGAGGTTATGACACTACTTAAGACAGTTTGTCAATATCCATTCACCCTAACTTCTTTTAAGTGACTTTAATGTTGTTCTATATTCCAATGAGAAATTCCAAGGGGATCTACCTTATGCTATTGATGTTCAAGACTTCCAGAACTATTGCTCTAACCTTTGCTTATCTGACCTATAGAGGGGGTGAGGAGGAAGTGATGTGTAAGCTTGATCAATCATTGGTTAATCTAGATTAGTTAGAGGCCTTCCCAAATTCCAAGGCCAATTTCCAAAGTCCTTTAGTTTCTGATCATTCTCCTATGGTTATTGATCTTCACTTTCCTCCCATTTAAGGAAGGAAACCTTTTCGATTCGTCCAATTTTTGACTGAAGATGATACTTTTCTACCTTTATTTAATATAATTTGGCAATAAGATCTTGGAGAAAATCTCTTGCTTAGATTCATAACAAGATTTTAAGCTCTAAAACTAAGCTTAAACATTTAAATAGGGATAAGTATGGATCTATATCCCAAAGAGTTACAAATCTAAGGGGGAGGTGTCTTCTTTGTGGAAGTAATCCTTGTGTAACCCTACTAATTATGAGTTGGGACAACCTTAAAGTGTTGGAGCAAAGATATTCTCATTTGCTTCACTATGAATAGCATTTTCTTAGGCAAAAGGCATGTATTTAATAGCTGCATTGTGGTGACTTTAATCATAAGTTATTTTATGCTCGAGTCAAAGAGTGACAAAAAAGGAATTCAGTTAGTATTTTACTTTATGGTGATGATAGGGAGATAAGGGTTGCACAACAAATTTAAAATGCCTTAATTAATTATTATCAGTAGTTGTTAGGCACTGACACTCCTTCTATTGGTTATCTTAATACTTCTATTGTGGATTATTCTTTGTTAAAAGGCCAACAAGCTTTGCTTAATGCTCTTATCACCAAAGAAGTAGTTAAGGTTGTTGTCTTCTCTATAGGAGACACTAAGGCTCCTGGTGTAGATGGATTTATTACTGGTTTCTTTAAATCAAGTTGGGATATCATAAGAGAAGAGTTGCTTTTAGTAGTAAGGAAATTTTGTTCTACTAGTTTTACACCTAGCAAAGTGAATGTTACTACTTTATCTTTGATTCGTAAGAAACCAAATGCCTAAAGGGTCTCTGTGTTTAGGCCTATTGCATGTTGTACTGTGCTTTACAAGATTATCTCAAAGGTTCTTACATATAGATTGTAAGGCATTATGTCCTCTATTATTAATCTAGCTTAGAATTCCTTTATCAAATGTAAGATTATTGGTGATAATGTCCTTGCACATGAGTTAGTAAGGAAGTGTAAGCTCAGAGGTGCTTCCCCTCACTACATGCTAAAACCTTATCTCTATAAGGCTTATGACATGGTCAACTAGTTTTTTCTTCAAAAGCTGCTTTAGCTTTATGGTTTCCATACCCATTTGTAAGGTTGTTAATAGCCTATCTATCTTTTGTTTCCTTCTCTCTTGTTTGCAATGGTATGTTGACATGACCTTTTAAAGCTAAGAGAGAGCTAAGATAGGGTGATTCTCTCTCTCCTTATCTATTTGTGATGGTCATGGAATATCTTAATAGGTGCCTCAAGATGGGCTAACCCTACGTTTAGGAGTCATCCCAAGTGTAAAGCCTTAAAGATTGTTAATTTATGCTTTACTGATGATATTCTCTTGTTCAGCCATGGAGATGTTGCTAGTGTGAGATGCATGATGGATGCGTGTTCTTCTTTCTCAAGGCTTTCAAGGTTGGGGCTAAGTTTACAAAAGTGCACCATTTATTTTGGTGGCATTGATGGTGTTGTTATAAATGCTAGTGTTAATGTAGTGAGTTTTCAGGAGGGTGTTTTTCCAGTTACTTATCTGGGTTTGCCTCTTAATTTCTCCAAGATTACATCTTCAATTCTGCAACCTATATTGGAGAAACTTACTATCATACTAAGGCATTGGAGCACCATTTACCTCTCATATGTTGGTTGATTACAGCTTATTAGGTCTATGCTTTTTAGCATCCAACTTTACTTTAGCCATGTCATCTTTCTCCCTAAGAAGGTGCTCAATCAATATATGAACCTTTGTAGAAACTTCTTATAGGCGGGTAAAGTGATAGCACAAAGGAGAGCTTTGGTATCCTAGGAATAACTTTATTTTCCCAAGGATGAGGGTGGCCTCAAGTTGCTGAGTCTTGGAGTATGGAATATTTGTGCTTTAGGTAAGCTTATTTAACATATTGCCATTAAAAAGTACTCATTGTGGGTCAAGTGAATACATGTTGTTTATTTAAAACATGCTTCTATATGGGAGTATACTCCTAATACCTATACATCATGGTTGTTTCAGAAGATCCTTCATACCACACCTATGTTGTATAGTTTTTTCAGTATTGCATGGCGAGTGAGATTACTGATTATAGTATTCAAGATGCATATAAGGTGGTGAAATAGAAGCAAGACAAGCAGAGATAGGGAAAGTTGGTCTGACATTCACTTAATATTCAAAGGCACGGTTTTATCATGTTGTAACACCCCCAAAATTTACTATAGAAAAATTTCGTTAATTAAAAGGAAACTAGCGGAAGAAAATTAATAAACCGTGAATTTTGGGAGTATTACCGCCACACTTAGTACCAGACCGGTTCACTCATACCGTTCCAGTACTAAGTGCTAAGGCTAAAGGAAAATGAAATACAATTTGTAAGAATTTGAACACACTTAAATCAGAGTAGCGTATCAAATGTTTACAAGGATGAAATCCACCAATGGTGGTTACAATATCAACATATAAATTTAAAACCAGAAATTTCAAAGAGAGAGAGGAAAACTCTAGTAGTTCCGGATGAGACCTTACTCTTTTTCCCGTTGCCCACTTGAGTAGCACCTGAAAAGACCTACAAGGGACACTGCCCATTGAATAGGCAGGGGCCCCACGAATGGAACCCTTTAGCACTACGGTACTGAGTAACCCTTTAAAGTCCCACTTAAAAGCAGGCCCGCAATGTAACACATGAAACAAGCTACATACATATATAACATTCACATAATTAACATTCACGTAGCATATCAATATATCATTACGAACAATCGGTACTTACGATCTTAATACATGTCATAATGCAAACTCAAAACAATCGGGCCTTTAGCCATTGTTCCACTATAAGTGATTTGTACTTTCCCATAATTGTATTCACATACATAACTGGTTTTATTGAGCTCGGGACCCCCACTATTATTACCGGTGGACTGGAATACATATAACTCATCATCCAGGGGACAATGCTCCTGGCCACTATTATAACCGGTGGACCGGGATATATAAAGAATCATCATCCAGGGCACAACGCTCCTGGCCACTACTATAACCGGTGGACCGGTACTCAATATCATAATCATCTGGGCTCGGCTCATTAATATTCCACTTTCAATAATGGTATATTTCCTTTCTTTAATCAGCACATCAATCATATTTATTTGTCTCGAACGGGAGATCAATAACCCAGGACACAAAGGTACACCGGTCGTATTGGTGCATATCAGCTACTCAATACCCTTCGACCACGAACCCAAGGACGCAAAGGTACCCTAGTCATACTAGTGCATAAAGCTAACTCAGTACCCTACCGACAATGACACCTAATCCATAAATATGCATACCCCCTAACTAGGTCCGTAAAGCTAGAAAGAGTAAGATATAGGGCCTGGCTGAGGCACAAAGGCACACCAGCAAATGCTAGAATAATCGTGGACTAAACCACGTCCTTAGGGTAGTGACCCCTAAGGAGTCACCATTCCCGATCTCGAGGTCTTTCCCTTTAAGTAATAGTGTCTTAATTAAAGTGATCACGAAAAGCACAATAATTCGATACTTATTCACTTTCGATCGTTCTGATATCATTAATAGTTTCTTATTCAGAAGATTATCCAAGATATCACAGAGAAACCATTAAGGCCATACTAATACTCCTACTTGGCTAATCAGCATTATTTGAATCATATTATAATGTTCCACAATCTCAAAGACATGTTAAGTGCAAATTACTCGTTTGCCCTTTACTTATATAATTGTTAAGTATCCATTCCTTACTCGCCAAATTACCATATTACCCTTTAGGTTACATAATTACCAAATTACCCCTTGGCCAATATAGATTACCAGATTATTCCCTACACTTTTTAGATCACCATTCACCCCTCATAATTGCTACACTTATCATATTTCCCATTTGGTTGGTTAGATTACCAATTCGCCCTTCTCCTTTGCTATAATTACTAAATTGACCTTGAGTTGGATAAATTACCCTCCTTCATTATCATGATTAATATTTTGCCCCTTTAGTTGGTTAAATAAATATCACTTTACCCTTTAATAGGCTAAATTACCAAATTTCCCCCCTTTAGTTGGATAAATTACCTAATTGCCCTTCTCCTTTATCATAATTACCATTTTACCCCTCTCAATTATTTTAATTACCATTTTACCCTCTTTAATCTTCATAATTCCCAAATTACCCTTCTTCATAATCACAATTACTAATTTACCCTTCTTCATAATTATAATTACCAATTTTACCCTTCTCCATTATTAAAATTACCATAATGCCCTTTTATTGATTAATTTACCAAATTACCCTTCTCTGTTATCATAATTGTCCAATTACCCCTTTTTAATCATACTTGAATTACTAATTTATCATTTGTCATTATCATTATTACCAAGTTACCCCCTTACTACCGGATTTACCATAACATTATTTTATTTACAAAATTACTCTTCTACCCCTTACTTTCAAATTACCATAATATCCTTTTATTTATAAAAATTACCACCATACCCCTTTTTTCTTGTAGAATTACCATAACACGCCTTTTTCTTTTCAAATTACTATCTTACCCTTTTACATCCAAAATTATCATTTTTATCTTTCCTTACCAAATTACCATTTTGCCCTTCTTTTCCAAAATTACCATATTAACCTTTTACTCACAAAATTACCATAATACCCTTCACTTATAAAATTACCGTGTCGCTATTCACTTATAAAATTTACCATATTGCTGTTTGCTTATGAAATTACGATTTTGCCCCTCTTCCTCCAAATTTACCATAATGTCCATTTACTTGAAAGTTACCATCTTTTCCTTTTCTCATAAAATTACAATAATACCCTTAACTTATATAATTACCACAATACCCCTTTTTACTTATAAAATGACCATGTTGCCCTTTTCCTCCAAGATTACCCTAAAACCCTTCTTTCTCACAACTTACAAATTTTATCCTTTTACTTATAAAATTATCACCCCTTTCCTTTGAAATTACCAAAATACCCCTTTTCTCACAAAATTACCAAAACGCCCCTTTCACTTATAAAATCTCCATTTAACCCTTTGTTGCACCATTTTTACGAATTTACCACCACTACATAAAATACCACTATTTGCACTCCATTCTTATCATTTAACTCGCCCAACTTGTCATTATTCAACACAATACTCATTAGCAACTACATACATTAGATCACATACTTCATAACCATAATTACTAAAATACCCTAAGACAATAATATCATTCATGCTTTAGCAACATAATACATCATAAACAAGCATTTAACATTTCCATCAATAATCAACCTCTTCTTTAGTTATCATACCTACACATGGCACAAAGGCTATCATGCTTTTCCATTTTTTTCTCATCCAACAATATAACAACCATCTATATATCATGCTAGGCATCACATAACATGCATAAAAATCGTAATAAAATTCCTAATATGCTAGCATACGTTTCCATGCATTTAAGGGAGGTTTAACAATTACCTTAATCCCGCAAAACTCAACCTTACTGATATCCCGGTTAAGGATTCAAGTTTAAATAGCAACTCAACACCTAAAATAATATCAATCATTATTATGTTAGAAATAAGGATTTAAAAAGGATAAGACTTTATCAAAATTTATTTAATAATAGAAAACTTTAATTAATTATTAATATACCTCAAAAAATTTCCAAATAAGATACAACACAAGGGGGAAGCTCACGCTGCATGAGCATCGTGAGTGTCATGCATAAATGAGAGGGGAAAAGGCTCGAAGAGGGGTGAAGGAAGAAAAATAAGCCATTTTCGGGTTGTGGTCTTTGGGCTAGAAAAGAGGGTAGTTGGGGGAGGTTTGGAGGCAAGGTAAGGATGTAGGAGTGAAGAGGGCGTGTTGGTGGTGGCTAAGGACGATTTCGCGGCGGCGGCGGCAAGGTGGCGAAGATGGCTAGCGATAAGGGGAAAAATGGGTAGAAAAGAAAGAAGGGGTGGAGAAGGGAGGAAGTGTAGGGTTCAAGGGGGCGGCGTAGGGGTGCAGGGCAGTAGGGGGTGGTGGCAGGAGTTGGCATAGGGGTTGGGTGCGGCGGTCGGAGCGGCGAACAACGACAGTGTAGAGAGAAAATAGAAAAAATGGAAAGAAGGAAGAAGAGAGGAGGGAGCTCGGGGGGAGGAAGATGGCTCGAAAATGGGGCAGGAAAATGGATGAAGGGGAGAAGAAAAAGAAGAGGAAGGGTAAGGGGTAGATGGCAGTGCATAGGGTGGCAGGGAGGCGGTAGGGTGGTAAGGAGAGGGTGGCGACGAGGAGGAGGGAATTGCAGATATGGATAAGGTGCAGGGGTAGCTTGGCTCGAAATAGGGGAGAAGAGGATGGGGTAGAGAGAGGGAGTAGCAGGGGGGAGGTGCGGTGGCAGGTCACGACAGTCGCAGGTGGTCGGGCGGCGGCTGTAGGTGGTCGAGCTGCTGTCGACGCCTGGGGAGAAGAAGAAAGAAGAAAGGAAGGCTATGGCAGCCGGTCAAGGGAAGGGAAAGAAAAGGCTGGCCGGTCGGTCTAGGGGGAAAGGAAGAAGAAAGAAGAGGGGAGGGCCGGCCGGGTCAGGCACGCGGGAGAGAGGGGGGAAGAGAGGGAGAGGTGGGCCGAGGCCCACTACGCGGGAAGGGCTGACCTGGGTAAGGCGGCCCGAGGGAAGAAAAAAAAAGAAAAAGAAAGGAAGAAAGAGGAAAAATGGAAAAAGGGCAAAAAAGGGAAATGAGAAAATAGGAAAAATAAAATAAATTAATTTATAAAATCATAAATGTATTATTCTTGATAAATTATTTAATTTAATAATTTAATTCATTATAATCTAATATATTAATTTTAAAAAAATAGGGTTAGTAAAATATTAGTTTGAAAAATTATTTAAATAAAAGTATCATGATAAAATAACAAAATATCTCTTTTAAATTTATTAAATATTCCCAAATAAATTTATGTACTCAAAATCCATAAAGTAATTCAATTAGATAATTTTAAAAGTTAATTTATTTCAAATAAAAACTATTTATTAAATTATTAGCTTTCTAAAATTTTGGGGGATTACACATGTGGTTAGCCATGTGGGATAAATTGCTTACTAAGGCCTAGTTACTAGATAATGTCTTTCATGTTGATAGTTCTCGTGTGTTTTGTCAGCACCAGCTTGAGGATAGAGACCATTTATTTACACAGTATCCTTTTACTAGTACCATTTGGAGGAGGATGAGAGTTGCTACAAGAAGAAGAGGTAATTTAGTGGATTGGAAGTAGGAGGTTCACTCATAGGTTTCCCAGTCGAGGCAATAGAGTTCCAAGAAGCATGTTTTAGGTTCTCTCTTTGTGTCCTATGTGGTGAATGTGTGGCATAAGAGAAACTTGAAAATTTTCTAGAATTATTGTAGGGATGCTTCCACTCTAGTCAATGTTATTATCCTTTATGTTTCTAGGACATTACCCCACCCTCTTTGTAAAGCTCAATTTGCTACGTGGGCTAGTTTGCTTGATAGCATAATATGTTGATCTTGTTAGATTGTACTTGCACTTTCATTTAACTAATATACTTCTACTTATTAAAAATATATATATAAATCAAAAATAGCGAAAGAAATAACTGGAATTAATTATGAATATAAGTTTAAAAATTTATTCATATGAAAAAGTAATTCATTTTATCTAAAATAAATTTTTTTGGTATCTTTTTCTGTTTTCTTTCTCATGGTGCATTATTCTTTTCTATCTTCCAAGAATGTTCTCTCTCCTCTTCTTTTTCTTCTATGCACATCATCTCCTCCCTTTCCATGCCACCTGATGTCTCCCTTATCCCTCTCTTTCTTTTTCTCTTTTGTCTTCTTCTATCCCACACTTGCACCACTGTTTCTTTTTTTTCCTCTAATAGCTAGCTCCTCTTGTGTTGCTCTCTATTTCTTTTTTCTTTTTTATCACTATGCACATCATTGATACTTCTCTCTCTTCTTGTTCGCACAACAGAGCCTCTGCCCTATCTTCTCTCTTCATTTGTTTGGTTTTATGCCTCTCCCTTTTATAAAAAAAAAATATTTGCCTCCCAGGCCTTGGGCCTTATTTTCCCCGATTCTTATTTTTCGGCCATTGTTTCATTTCCATTGGTCTTTTGGGCCTTTAGTCCAAAGGATCCAAAACCTTTTTTTTTATTTAACCTAAAAAATAAAATCAGAAAATTAAGTAATCTTATACTTAAAATTTATTTAATTTATAACACTTTAGCTCAAATAATAAAATTTATAAAATTATTATTACTTAATCACAAAAATCATAATGATTCACATATATTACTTAAATAAAATAATAAAAACTAAGATTAAAAGGACATAAAATATGTCAAAATATGTACTCATCAATAAAATATTAGTTCAGTTATGATGAAATATTAAGCTATGTATAGTGAAGCATTGATTACATTCTATGGTGAAAGATAATTTTATGCTAGTAAAAATTTAGTTTATGTAAAGTGAATGGTTGAATATTTTATATGGGGAATTATGGTAAAAATTCAATTTATTTATTTTGAAACATTTACTATATTATATGATGAAAGATCATTTTACTTGCGGTGAAAGATTAGTTAATGTGTGGTAAAATTTTGACTATATTTTATGGTAAGAGATTGAAATAATGTTGGTGAAATATTATCTTAATTATGATGAAAAATAGGCTCTATTATGGTAAAAGATTGGTTTATTTATGGTGAGAGATTGGCTATAATCTATTATGAATGATTTTCTCAACGCTGGTGAAGGATAAGTTTAGTTATGGTAAAATATTAGTTTATGCATGGTGAAACATTAACTATATTTTATAGTAAAAGATCGGCTCAAAGTTGGTGAAAAATTAGTTTATATGTGGAAAAATATTGATTATATTCTATGGTGAAGAATCACTTCACCACTAATGAAATATTGCCTTATGTATGGTGAAATATTAACTATATTCTATGGCAAAAGATTTTCACAATGCTTTTAAATATCAATTATGGTAAAATACTAGTTTATAAATCATAAAATATTATTTTTGTATTGTAAAAGATAGGTTCCCTAATGGTAAAAAATAAATGTAAATTATTTTTAAAATTAAAATTATATCAATATGGGCATCTACTTATAGAAAAAAAATATCTTATAAGTATTATGGCATTTTTTATTTGCTTTCATAAATAGTTATAATTAAATATATTTTAATTTATATATATTTTTTAAAATGTTGATATCATGTTGACATCCCTATTTGCATAGTATAGGAACATATGAACGGTTGCATGGTGTAGGAATTTCCTAATGATACTTATTAGAAAATAAAATATTTTACAAAAACTTCATCTATATAGTTTAAATACAATAAAATTTACTATTAGCATCTAAAAAAATTATTATACAAAGTTAGTAAGGTTACTATACATAAATATTTGATAAACATATTTAGTTAACGTTTTAGTACTTACATGTAAGCATAAAAATAATATTTTTTCCCTTCTTCCCTACTTATAGAACCCTTACCAAATATCCCCCTACAAGTAGCAATCGAGTTGGGTAGGTTAAGTTCAAGCTAGGTCAAATGGATAGGGGTTGTTCTCAAGTTGGGTTGTTGTTGGATCAAGTTATGTAAGGTTTAGGTTCTATCAAATTGATTTTAGGGTCCAATTAGATTCTAGAATCTTCAAGTTTGTTTCATGTCGAGTCAATTTGTCGATTGAGATTGAGATAAATTGCACTTGGGTCACTCTGGGTCAATTATTAGTGTAGGTAGGGTTCCAATCAAGTTTGGGTCATTTTGGACTTTGGTTGATTCAACCAATTTATTAGTTTCTGTTGAGTTCATCTCAGGTCATTTTAGTATTAGGTTAGTTTTTTAGTTATACTTAGCTTACTTTAGATTTGTGTTACTCCAATTTTAGGTTATTTCGAATTCAAATTTGTTTATGTTGAGTTTTTTTTTCCTGTTAACTTGAGCCTAATTATATTATTTTGGATTTAATGTATCTTGGATCAAACTATCATTTCAGTTTGGGTTCATGAGGGAGACTTCAAGTGTAGATTTGCTTTAGTTTCATGTTGACTTATATCAGGTTGTAGAGGTTTAGAGTATTTCAAAACATGGCCCAATAGACTAATGGTTGTCTTGTATAACTTGTATTAGTTATAGACTTTTAATCAAGTTGAAATCAATATAGCCTAAACCTTACCTGACCCAACTAATTTCTCTTTGACTACTCCTACAATTTGATATACCAAAAATGGCATATATCATTTATTCATTTTAATGTATTAATATAACATGTATATTATCTTATGCATATATTAAGTTGGGAAAGTTGTGGATCAAGTTACTTTAGACTTTTGGGTTGACTCATATAAGATTTGAGTGGAGTCGATTATTGTCATGTAAATATGAAATGAGATAAGTAATGGGATCGAGTTTGGATTGTGTCATGTTGGTGAATGTTTTTGTATTTTATCAAGTTAGTTTCCAATAGGGTTAGGTCGGATTAACATTTATCTGTTGTAGATTTTGTTTGATGCTTACCTGAAACCACTTGTCAGATGTCGCCTCTTAAGCATATGGTGAAAATGAAATACCCCAAAAACCCTAACTTGGGAATTTTGGTAAAATAGGGATTTAGTAGGAAAAATTTAAGAGAAATAAATTAATTCACTAAATAAAGAGGAAATTAATTAAGGGAAATAAGGAGGAAATAATAAATAACTTATTTAGAAATTTTGGACATTTTACTAATTAAAATGAAAGTGGAGGAAAATTACCCAAATAGCCTAAATTAATCTAAGAATAGAATTAAATTATTATCTAAATAATTTTTAAATATTCAAGAAAATAAATAAATATATATTTAGATGTATAATAACCCAAAAAAATTCTAAATAAATTGTGCAAAAATCCAAAACCCTAAAGAAACCCTTTTTCTCCCTTTTTCCTTTTTCTTTCCTTCCTTTTTCTTCTTTTTCTTCTTCCGCCGGAATTGGGCCTCACGCGGCCCAACTCTTTCCCCCTTCCTTCCCCTCGACGCGGCCCAGCGCCGTTCCGCGCCCCCCCTAATCGCGACGCCCGCGCCTGCAATTTGCTGAGATGCCGCATCGCGCTAAGTAACGAGATAGCCATTGCTAGCCTTCGACGCGACACTGCGTTTTCCTCCCATAATCCCCAATACGCTGTGTTTCATTTACAGACCTTATAACTGTTGCCGAACCGGCCGGTTTCCCCCTGTTTTCTTTTCCTTCTGGACCACCGGTCCAGGGGTCGTCTTCTTCCCCTTCCTCCCGCGCAGGCCTGCAACCTGCCGCTTGCACCTGCCGCTTGTCGTCCGACCGTCCTCCCCCTGCCATTCCATCCCTTTCTTCCCCAATTCGACCTAGCACTCCCTCACGCGTCCTGCCGCCCTTCCTTTTTTTCGAAAAACATCCAAACGTACCCTGCAAATCGCAGGGCACGTGACGCTGCCATCGTTGACCGGCCACCTATTGCGCCTGCCCTGCGTGCCACCCCTTCCTCTCATTGTTTTCCTCCCCCATGGCCTATAAATATCCCCTCCCGAACGGCCGCAGCAAGTCCCTCCTTCTGGACCTTGCCGAAACCCTACCTCGCCGCCACCAGATCAGACGCCCTTTCCTCCGCCTCTAGCCACCGCCGCGACCACCTCCACGCACCAAAACCTCCCCTGCACCTTCCTCGACAAAACCAAACCATCGCCGCCCTCCACCCTGCCCTACACATGTTGCCATAGACGTGCGAAGCTCCCTGCTGAAAAACCCCTCGTCCAGCCACCGTCGCCACCTTGCGCCACCTTCTGCTGCCTCCTCCGCCGCTACCAGCCACCCTGCCACCTCCCAAAATAACCGGCAGGTCCTCCCCTACCTTCCCATACTATCCTCACCCCCTACCTCCTTCTCCACCAACCTCCACCATCTCCCACCACCTTCTTCCACCTTCGGTCGCCGCGTCCACCACCGTGCGCCGCCGCCTTTCTCACGCCACCACCCTCATTCCACTCCCCTCTCCCTGTTTTCTCCTCCCCCACACTTAACTCCCCTTTTTCCCCTTCCATCTAACCGCCACCTCCATCTTTCCTCTCTTCTCCTCCCCCATCGCCACCGCCGCCGCCGCCACGCGCCGCCGCCGGACCACCACCAACCCTAGGTGGTCTTCTACTCATCCCAAGCCTTAAACTTTATTTCCATATAATTATTATTAAGTTAACTAATATTAATACCATTATGCTTATTATTATTATTATTATTATTCTTTTATTATTATTATTATTATGAGTATTATTACCCTTATTATTATTATCATTTCTAATATTGTGACTCCTGATATTAACGTTACCATTTTTACTATCACTAGACACTAGTGTCACTATTTTATTAATACTAACACTATTTTCCTATAGCTAGCATAAACCCTATTACTACAAGATTAGAACTAATAGGTTAATAAAATAAGTGTAACAATAAGTATCAAAATAAATACATTTTGACTACTAATATTTAGTATGCTAATTCTAAGGTAAAAACCCTAGTTTTTGTATAATACCCTCTTTAGTAATAAAAACTCTAATCCTAAACTAGAATAAGGAATTATGGTACTTATAAGGGAAACTAATACTTAGCTTTTTCCCCCTTTTATAGGTAACCCCGACCAAAACCCTAAGGAGTTAGAGGAGCGTGCTCCAAGTCCGGCGTCGCCTTAGGTAAGGACGAAGCTAATGGCCTTGTGCTATGTGTGACATGGATGTGTTGAATGTTGTGTATGCCATGCTATGCCCTATATTATATGATTTGTGGATAACTTGTCTTATGTGTAGCGTAGCTTGGAGATTGAGGTATGTTGTATGTGCTTCCGTGACATGAGCATGACATTTATATGTATGATGTTTATGATGCAATATGATATGGCCCACTAGGACATGCATGTTAGGATAAATGGTAATATGAGTTGGGAACCATCATGGGAGTCTTGAAGTTTGCATGGTGGTATTAGGGTTTGTATGGTGGCGTAAACGTTCGTATGGTGGTACTAATGAATTCATAGTGGTATTAATGGCTTATGGTGGTATTCGGGTTCGTATGGTGGTATTGTGATTTTATGGAGATATCAATGTTGTATGGTGGTATTTGTGATTTTATGGAGGTATTAATGTTGTATGGTGGATAAGGGTTTGTATGGTGGTATCAGGGTTTGCATGGTGGTATTAGGGTTTGTATTATGGTATTAATGTTCGTATGGTGGTATTAATGATTGTATAGTGGTATTAATGACTTATGGTGGTATTAGGGTTTACATGGTGGTGTTATGGGTTGTATGGTGGTACTAATGTTGTATGGTGGTATTTGTGATTTTATGGAGGTATTGATGTTGTATGGTGGTATTTGTGATTTTATGAAGGTATTAATGTTGTATGGTGGTATTAGGGTTCTATGGTGGTATTAGGGTTCGCATGGTGGTATTAGAGTTTGTATAGTGGTATTAATGTTCGTATGGTGGTATTAATGATTGTATAGTTGTATTAATGACTTATGGTGGTATTAGGGTTTACATGGCGGTGTTATGGGTTGTATGGTGGTATTAATGTTGGTATGGCGGTATTAGGGTTTTGCATGGGAGTTAATGATCGTATGGAATCAAGGTTTGGAGTGATTAACTCTGGGGCGTTGTGATTAAGAAGGGATGGAGTAACTAATTATGATTGTTAAGGATAATTAAGGTTTGGGATGGCTAAGTACGGTGGTTATGATAAAATAGGGATGAGAGTGGTTAACCACGGGTTGGTGTGGACAATTAGGGTTGGTTATGACTACTTAGAGTTGTTTGGCGTTATCATGTGTATTATCGATTAAAGGGTAGTTATGAATGCGGAATTTTATTGGTTACGATGCGTAAAGCATAGAGAGAATGATTTATGCGTATCCTTGGTGAAAACCTTCTGAATAAGACATGTTAAGACATTAACTACTTACAGATAAAGATGTTGAGCCGGACCCAGACCGGTCCACCGGCAAATAATAGTGGCAGGGTATGTTACCCTCGTGACCGGTCCACCGGCTATAATAGTG
This sequence comes from Tamarix chinensis, assembly GCA_030549775.1. NCBI lineage: Eukaryota > Viridiplantae > Streptophyta > Magnoliopsida > Caryophyllales > Tamaricaceae > Tamarix > Tamarix chinensis. The sequence continues at coordinate 53,078,063 of CM060177.1, read as the reverse complement.
GCAGGGCATGGCCCTCGTGACCGTTCCACTGGCTATAATAGTGGAGGATTCCGTGCTCAACAAACTAATTAGAATGAGGATAAGACATGGGAAAGATACTAATATTTACTGTGGAACACCTTGTGAGTCGGGGCCAGACCGGTCCACCGACAAATAATAGTGGCAGGGTATGTTACCCTCGTGACCGGTCCACCGGCTATAATAGTGACAGGGCATGGCCCTCGTGACCGTTCCACCGGCTATAATAGTGGGGTTCCCGCACTCACATGGACTGATAAAGACGATGATGTGAACCGACTATAATTATCAAAGACTTGATGAGAAAGTTATCTGGTTCGTAACTTGAATTGTCTATCTGTGTTATTGCATGTTATCTACGTAATTATGCTATGTTTGCTATGTTGTGTATCTTGGTGTGTGCCTTAGCTCGTCTGTTACCTTGCTCAGTACATAGCGTACTGATCATCCGTTTAATGGGTGCTGCTCATTCCCATGAGCAGAGGGCCCATATGACCTTGTGCAGGTAGGAGACCTTGCGTTCGATGCCTACGATACCTATGAGGCATCGGGTGGGGCCGAGTGTTGAGCCCATCCTGGTTTGGGCCGAGAGCGAGTTGGCCGGACTCTTTTACGATCCTCGCTTTCATCTATCTTAGTTTTCATATTTATATTATGTTGTGTTCGTATTTTGGAAGTGGAACTTTTAAGTTGTAATCTTAACGACATTCTGACGATGGTCGATATCTTGTTTTCATGGATGTTTTATGTCGATGATGCATTCATGTTTTAATAATTCTTATTTACGATTTCCTGGTTTAGCCTTAGCACTTAGCATCGGAACGGTAAGAATGAACCGGTCTGGTGCCAAGTGTGGCGGTAACACTCCCAAGTTTATGGTTTTAATTCTTTCGCTTCCGCTAAAACCTTTGCCTTCAACGAAATTTTTCAGTAGTAAATTTGGGGGTGTTACAGAAAAGTGGTTCACAAAAACTTTAAATGGTTTTGAAATAGATTAAATGTTTGGCAGCATCAAATCTATAATATTAATATTTAATAAAGATATTTTTTTAAGTAGCAGTTTTAAATTAATAAATATTTTTGAAAATTTTTAAAATAAAAATATATTGAATTAACTTATTTGGGAAATTTTTTATTACATTAATTATTATTTTTTATTATATTAACAACTACACTAAGACCATAAATATATTAAACACTTTTATATAAATTAGAATTTTGCAAACCAAATAATAGAATCACTACAAAAAAATCTCATTTTTAGCAACGATAGTTTTTGTTGCTAAAGATAAAAAGTCGTTGTAAAAAATATATATCACAACGATATTTTTTGTTGTGGGGCTATCGCACGTCATGGCGTTACAAAAGAAATAAAGTAAAGACAATGGTCACTACAAAAAGGTAACTAAATGCAACATAAATTGTCGTTACCAAATAAATATTGTTGCAATACATCACTTCATCTAACTATACACGTGTTTATATATTGCAATGAATTTTGTCGTTACGAAATATTGATCCTACTTCAGCAATAATTTATGTCGTTGCAAAAACCTATAATTAACAATGACTTTTTTTGTTGAAAAAAAAATTGGTTGTAGTTTGGCAACAAATTATGTTGTTGCAAAAGCTTGTTATTTGCAATAAAAAAAAAAGTTATTGCAAAAAAAATAGCATATTACAGTAAAAATATTTTTCATTGCAAAAACACATTAATTGCAATAACTTATGTTGTTGTAAAAAATTGAATATACTTTAGGAACAAAAAATTACAAAATACCCATAGTCAATACGACCACATAGGAGCCACTTATAGCATCGAATACCCACAAATTTTTAACATCCTGAGTCAAAACGACCATGTAGGGCCACTTAATAGCCACGTAGGCCCACAAGAACTACGAGGGCTATTGTATAGCCTTTTTGGATTGATCGACTAGCCCCACAGATCAACACGAGTCATTTTCGAAACTTTCCAAGAGAGTCACCCATCATAAAAATTGCTCCACAATAAACACGCTTAACTATTGAGTTCTTATGATAGAATCACCAAAAGGATGGTAGACTATATTGATATAAGTAGTCATATCAATCCTTATAACATTCCACTCAATTTAGGGGTATTACACTTTATCATTGCAAAAAATACATAATTACAACAATAAAGTCATTGCAAAAAATTGTTGAAAATTTCTTTTGCAATAACTTGTTGTTGCGTTAAAATAATCTAAATATTTTCAACAATTATAGTCGTTGCAATGAATCCAATCAAAATTTTGCAACAAAAAAAAGCCCTTACAAAAATATTTTGTATATTGCAACATATAAATGTCGTTGCAAATAATTATTGCATATATTGTAACAACAAATGTCGTTATAAAACATATAAATGTCATTGCGTTAAAATAATCTAAATATTTGCAACAAGTATAATCGTTGCAATAAATCCAATCAAAATTTTGCAACAAAAAAAAGTCGTTACAAAAACATTTTATATATTGCATCATATAAATGTTGTTATAAATAATCATTGCATATATTGCAACTACAAATGTCGTTGCAAAACATATAAATATCATTGCATTAAAATAATCTAAATATTTACAACAAGTATAGTCATTACAATAAATCCAATCAAATTTTTGTAATAAAAAAAAGTCATTGAAAAAATATTTTGTATATTACAACATTTAAATGTCGTTGTAAATAACCATCGCATATATTGCAACAAAAAATATCGTTACAAAACATATAAATATCATTGCAATAAAATAATCTAAATATTTGCAACAAATATAGTCATTGCAATAAATTCAATTAACATTTTGCAACAAAAAAATGTCATTGTAAAAATATTTTCTATATTTGAGCATATAAATGTCGTTGCAAATAAACCATAGCCTATATTGCAACAAAAAATATTGTTGCAAAACATATAAATGTCATTGCATTAAAATAATCTAAATATTTATAATAAGTATAGTCATTGCAATAAACTCAATCAATATTTTGCAACAAAAAAAAATTCGTTGCAAAAATATTTTATACATTGTAACATATAAATGTCGTTGCAAATAAACTATCACATATATTAAATGTCATTGCAAAACATATATATGTCATTGCATTAAAATAATCTAAATATTTGCAACAAATATGATTGTTGCAATAATTCAATCAATATTTTGCAACAAAAAAAAAGTTGTTGCAAAAATATATTATATATTGCAACATATAAATGTCGTAAATAAACTATCATATATATTACAACCACAAATGTCATTGCAGAATATTTCTTAATAATAACCATATAAATAAATTATTTTCAACAATAATTTTTTGTAAGATCATAAAATTATCATTGTCAAATGACATTTTTCACAATAACAAAGTGTTGCCGTAAACTAGTTTTCTTGTTGTGAATCCAATATTAAACAATCGTTAATATAGTCCATTAATCGATATCTACTTAATCCAAAACCAGTCCCCAAGGGAAGCCAGGTTAGTCAACTATGTGTTTAGTACACTTCGGAATTTTGCCTAAGGGAAAAAGGTTGCAAAATAATCACGTGAAAAAAGCTTTGGATAGTTATGCTTCCCACCATGTATCATCAAGTCAATGACTAGGCCACTTTATCTTATATTAAATGCTAAATTCACACCTACTAGTATTTTGGAGTCCCGCACTATCGCACTATATAAGTGCGCAAATCCGATGGAGAAAAGCCACGCAGAGCTTTGTACTTGATTTCAACTAGTAATTTGCTTCGCTTATTCCCAACCAATGACTTTTCCTTCCATAAATATGTCTGTGGCTTCGCTTCTTTTACTCACTTTCAGTATGCTGAGTGTCGGTATCAATGGAGAGAACTACCAAGTAAGCAAGCAATATGGTGCTTCTTTTAAGAAGCGCGATATTGATTGCCTATATCAACCGTGGCGTGGGTGTGGAAGTTTCTTTGGCAAGGCTTTTGATGATGCTGGAGAATTTGTTGCCGCAGGTGGTGGCGGAGGAGGAAGATATGCTAATGAGCCTAGCGACGGTGGTGGGCATGGAGGGGGAAGTGGTGCAGGAGGAGGTGCCATTGGCGACCACACCCAAAAATCCATAGGAGGAGGTGTAGGTGGTGGAGGCGGAAATGTTAATGGAGCTGGTGACGGAGAGGGGTATGGTGTAGGAGGAGCTATCGTTGCTAACCATAATGAAAAAATAGTAGGAGGGGGTGGTAGTGGAGGAGGTAGTCATGATTCTGGTCATGGTGAAGGCTCTGGCGCTGGATTTGGTGTAGCTGTTGATGGCGATAAAGGTAGTACTCTTGCTGCAGGAGGAGGCGGAGGAGGAGGGGGTGGTGGTGGAGGAGGTAGTCATGATTCTGGTCATGGTGAAGGCTCTGGCGCTGGATTTGGTGTGGCTGTTGATGGCGATAAAGGTAGTACTCTTGCTGCAGGAGGAGGCGGAGGAGGAGGGGGAGAAGGTGATGCTGGAAACACTAATAGTCGTGGATCAGGACAAGGAGCGGGGGCTGGAGTTAGTATAACTAATGGTGATGAAGGTAGTGTGATGGTAGGAGGAGGAGGTGGTGGTGGTGGTGGTGGTAGTGGTAGTAATGCAAGTGTTGGGACTGGTCATGGTGAAGGTGAAGGTGAAGGTGTTGGAGCTGCAGTAGTGAGTAATAGTGAAGGTGATGTACATGTTGGAGGAGGTGGAGGTGGAGGTGGTCGTGGGGGTAGTGATGTAGGTGGTAGGTTTGATCATGGTGAGGGTGCGGGTGCCGGAGCTGGAGCTGGAGTTTCAAGTAGTAACGGAGGTTACACAAAAGCTGGAGGAGGAGGCGGAGGTAGAGGTAGAGGTGGTGCTGTAGGTGATGGATCTAGTTATGGTGAAGGTTTCGGTGCTGGAGGAGGAGTTGCTGTAGCTAGTGGTAATGTAAATAGTGTAATTGTTGCTGGTGGAGAAGGCGGTGGTGGCGGAGGAGGGGAAGGAGGTTTAGGAGGGGGTTTCGGCCATGGCCAAGGTGGCGGTGTCGGAGTTGTGAATGAAGGTAGTGCCATTGTTGGTGGTGGCGGTGGAGGGGGTGGCAGCGGTGGCAGCAATAGCGGTTCAGGGAGAGGATACGGTCATGGCTATGGGTTTGGTATTGGTCGTATTGGTAATGGTGGCATAGTGGGTGGTGGAGGGGGAGGCGATGGCTTCGGAGAAGTGGGTAATAAAGGAGGGAATGGTTATGGCGAAGGTGCAGGACTGGGAGTGGCAACTGGTGCAGTGAGAAATGACCGCACAGTAGGCGATAAGGATGGAGGTGTCAAGGATAATAACGGTGACCGTGGCATTGGTATGGGATTCGGCATGGGAATGGGATTCGGATTCGGAATGGGTATGAACGGAGAAACAACTACGTACAACAAAAACACTAGAACTATCGACCGCTCAGATCCTTAATAACGTATGCACCTAACACCGCATGAACCATGAACATGGACGTCATTGACGTCAGATCTCCATCCTTTGTTGCGCAAGTTTATTCAAATTTCCACGAGTTTATGTAAATTAAGTTCCTTATGTACTTGCTTAATCGCTTTCACCGTCTTCTTAAATGAAGCAATTCTCGGATAATGGAGTCCGAAATGTCCAGTTGTTTGCTTTACACAAATTTCTGTGTTTATAATTTTCTTTCTAAACCCACTCAACGTATCATATAATAATAAAATAATAAATATATTAGTATACATGTAATTTCCATGTTTGTAGTAGGGAGAGCATAGTGTAAACCGAATTTATCTAATAATTTTCTATACAAAAACAAAATAAAAGAAATTTTTTTCCCTCCCTATCACCCCTAGCCAAACAAGCCCTTAATATATAAGTTTTGATTCGCCCCTAACCATAAATGGCTATAAATACACACAATCTCTTATCGACTACGCAAATAACTTCCCTTTGGAATTACGTTTACCAAAATGATGTTGTCGGTGCATGTCGAAGCTTGTTTTCCAAAGGGAGGCCCATTTTATGAGTTTTTAGTCAAGTTTGGGATTCATTAATTAGCTTGACCCCACTGCCGATAGCTGTTATACCGCTTTCTGATCGTCTGAATGGATAAACTTTCTTATATTAATATTTAGTTACGGGCTCATGACACTTGCTAACATTGCTAAAATTAAAAAATATAATTAACATTCAATGCCAACAATTCACTTATATTTTTATAAAAAAAAAATGCACCAGTTATACTATTTTAAGTAAATAATTTAAGGTTAACAAGTATTTAAGGACCCTCATTAGACTAGCTGTTTAATAATTCTAACATGCCATTTCGGCATACGATCGACATATGCTAGTAGAGACTAACAACAAACAAGACATAATATCCATTAATCATAATAATTTTTTAGATTAGTCTGACTCAATATGTACCCTTTTACAAAAAATAGGATAATTAATTTACATTATATATGATCCCTATAATTTTACGAGAGATGATATATGGTAAGTCGGACTCATCCAAGAATTTTGTTTCTTTCGATGGACAATAATTTAAGGTCATTGATGTATATTCTATGCTAATTCTTTTGGTCTCATTATTCTAGGGGGTTGAAAATTATCATGATTAATTCATAAAGGCTATAATATCACCCAATAAGTTTTACTCCTTCCCAAACTCCTCAACCCTAGTGCCCCCCTCCTCGAGCCTCCACCGTTTTCTTCTAGGGTGGCGTTGTCACTAGCTTACCACATCACCATCTTATTGTCGCAACCCTTTCATCGCAACTTCGGCGTTAGTTTGCTTCGTTTCCAACATCATCATGCTTCACCATTACCCAAATCTCGTCGCCTTTGTCCACTTCGTCTGTGTTTGTACGTCTAAGTGATAGTTCGTCCACCTTTTCTGCACCTTCTCACAATTCGGTTTTCTTAGATCATGTCCTAGAATTAACCCGGATATGTTCAACGTTATTCAAATTTTACTCTTAATAGATCTATTTTCCATTATTTTAGTATTTTTTCTTTATTTGTCTGATTCATTCGAATTTTTTTTATTTGTTCATTTATTTTTTGATCTTTATTATTCATTTCTCTTTCGGTTATTGTCTTGAATTTTAAGAACGGTTAGTTCATGAATATTGAAAAATATAATGCCAGAAAGTTTTTATGAATAGTGTGATGGTTGTGATGGCTATTGGAGGTTAGTAGTGTTATATTAAATGAATATTTTTATATATTTTATACCTTTTTACTTTAAGTTTTTGGTTATTTATGTGAGTAATAATATAAGATTATTTATATTATTTTTAGTTAGTTGATTAATTTATAATAATCTTATATATTTAATTAATTTAGATATTTAAGTTAATTTTTGCATAATTTTGACAATTTATCGTATTTTAATCTAAAATTTTAGTTGACAATATATTTTAAACCAAAAAGTTATTTATAAAATTTTCAAAAGTTAAATAATATCTGCATAATCTTATTTTGTGAATACTAATCGATAATAACATACATGAGATAATAAATCCAAAACAAAGAGAGGAAGAACTTAGTTTTGCGTACCTGATAATATATACAAAAATGTAGCACGGCAGAAATGCGATGAAGGATTGAAGAATAGAAAAGTGCCGGAAGCAGTGGGATTAAAAAAAAAAAAGTTCAAAACAGACAAAGATAAAGCGACGGATGTAAGGAAAGAAAAAGGGTTGAGAAAGACCGAAGTGCCGCCAAGGAAAAAAAAAAAAAAAACAGAGAGAGAAAAAGTTGAGATATAAAAGGCCGACAAGGAAAACAAGAAGAAGGGGGCAGAGGTGGAGAGCATGGAGGCCGAAAAAAGGGAAAGAAAAAAAAAACGGAGAAAGAAGGCGAAGAGCGCAGATGGCAGAGACGGCGGGAGATTCAAAGCAAAAGAACAGAAGAGGGCTGCGAAAGAAAAAATTCGCCAAACAAGCCGAAGTCGAGATGAATAGACGTCAAAGTTCAGAAAATTATTTCGTTTCCGACGCGCAGTATATTATTAATTTTATTGGTTCTAATTTTAAATTTGAAAAGCTATAATTTAATTAATTATATTGAAATTTAATATTTTATGTATAACATAGATATTTTATTTAATTTGATTATTTTTATTTTAATAAATATTATATTCTAATTTTCTTTTAGTAAGTATATGATGAAAACCATTAGTTATGATGATAGATTCATTGATTTATTGATTAATAGATTATTTTATGTCTTTTATGCTATTATTTTATATTATGGTTAATAAGTAGACTGATCACTTTTAATTAGTTCTTAATAAGTTGAAAAAAAAATGATGATTTATTCTCTACTTTGGTTTAAATGACATAAATAGAAACTAAATGAATTGTAAGAACAATAACATAATTTCTACAATAATAGAAAATAATAAATAATTAATTGAACATAATACTTTGTCTTTATTTAAATTATTTGACTAGAGATAACAGACTAATAATTAGCGCTATCACTATGTAGCTCGAGAGAATATATTAGTTAGATATTTCCATTAACACATTGTAGTAATTAAAAAGATCATCTAATTAATTAATTAGTCATTATAATTTAATAGTGGTAGATCTGGAGTCCTTAGTAACTTTTTATTAATGAATTCACATTTCATGTGTTTTGTTTGATGCATGAGTTGAAACAATCCTGGCCCTTGGAACTAGAGGTAAAAAATAATATTTTGTATATTAAGGACACATTTAAAAATTATTGTCGCCACAAAGAAACAAAATTAAAAAATAGTTTACGGGGAGAAAAATTAGCTATGACAAGTTGGCATATCATTAATAGACTACATTACTCACGGTATAGCGGATTCAATATCAAGTATTAGATGACCAAGAGTTGAGGTGCGTAATTTTAAGATCAAGTGTGGGATCATTCAAATGATACAAATTTAGGTCCAATTTGGAGGTATACCTAATGATGACCTGCATCCTCATATTACCACTTTTATTGAAATTTGTGATAATTTTAAAATAAATGGTGTTTCTAATGATGTTATTAGACTTAGATTGTTTCCATTCTCATTACTAGCCAAGGCTAAAAGTTGGTTAAATTCATTAGCACTTGTTTCTACTTTAACATAAGATGAACTAGTGAAGTTATTCCTTTCTAAAAATTTTCCACCTACAAAAATTGTTAAGTTAAAAAATAACATCACCGCTTTTATGCAAAATGATCTCGAATCACCATATGATGAATAGGAATGATTTGAAGAATTATTAAGAAAATGCCCACGTCATGGCTTACTAATTTGGTTATAAAAGCAAATGTTATATAATGTTATATCTACTACTAATCATTCTATGCTAGATATAACTACTGGTGCTACTATTATAAATAAGACTCTAGTGTAAGTTTATAATTTTATTACTGAATTAGCCTGAAATTTCCACCAATAGCACTCTGAATGTGCTCGGGTAAAAAAGGAATGCAAGAGTTTATTCTATAGATACCATCACAACATTAGAGGCTAAAATGGATTTAATCACTAAAAAATTGGATAATTTGGGTGGTGCTTCATGTATGTAGGTTCAAGCGAATATACCTATTTATGACTTATGTGGTGGACCCCATGTTAGCACAAAGTGTCAAATATGTAGTCCTTTCTATCATCTTTTGATCAAATTAATTATATTAACAATGTGAGCGTGAAAAATAATCCTTACTTGAATGTGTATAATTTGAGGTGGAGGAATCATCCAAACTTCAGTTAGAGAAATGGCAATCTAGTAAGGCTACCTTGAATTTCCTTTACAAAGACCTACACCACTTGCTCTAATGCCATCTCCGCAACGACATAAGCCTTCCTTAGAATAAATGATGAGCAAGTTCATTATCACTATAGAGACATGTTTTCAAAATCAAGAAGCCTCAATGAAGAACTTGGAAGCACATATTGGGTAATTAGCTAATATAATTTTTGTAAGGGAACCCAACACATTGCCAAGAGAGACAATGACCGACATAAAAGAGCAAGTTAATACTATATCATTAAGGAGTGTGAAGACACTACTTGAATCACAACCTCAAGAGATAAAGAAAGAAGAGGAGAAAATGTAACAATCCCATTTTTCCCTACAAAAAGATTTCATTAAAATATTTGCAAAAGCAGAAAATACCTATAAAAATGGGATGTTATCGCCGTACCTAACATAAGATAGATGTAACACCCCCAAAATTCACTCCTGAATTTTTTTCTTGAAAGAATAAAGCGGAAGCTAGAAGAGAATTTGGGGAATGTTACCGCCACATCTAACACAAGATAGATGTCCACCATCTATCTCATGCTAAATGCAAGGCTAAAACTTGTCAAACAAAATCTCAAACATCTATGCCGTAAGGATAAACTCCCACAAGGAGATATCCATAGGCAGATGGCAAGTGAGTAAATTCACTAAATAAAATTATCACTTAATTGAATCAGCGGAACCTGTGAAATAAATCCGAATATTAAAAGCTTATCAGAATATGGGAGAATTAAAAGACAATTACAACACCCTTACATTTTAAATACAATACTTGAAACTTCCGAAAATAAACACAATCAATCAAGACAATTCTCGATGGATCAAATTCCGGATTGCCTACTCTCTCAAGTTAAGCCTTCCACCCCAAAACACTATCCGATCTTAAACCTGCACAAGAGGTCTACTCCCCATCATTAGTGAATCATCACATGACCCATTCAACCAAGGTAGTATCAGTACGGGTCCAATACTGAGTAAGTCCCACTACCCTATCTTATGGGAGAGATGTAAACTACAACATCAAGTGCATATCAAATCATGGTACATCATGTTGATACAATATTATGCAGACTTAGTGCTCACATCATAAATCCTACCATACACATATAGTAACATGCGGAACATATGTAACATCCTATTTAAACATGTAAGTGTGGCAGCATACATCTTAATCCAATAAGATATTCAGATAAACTAACCGAGCATTCATGGACAATATTAAACCAACCAATCGGGCATTTTTGGACAACGCCAAACCAAACCAAGCCGAATCGAGTCCTCTACTCGTGGAAATGAGCAGCATGTAGTAATATAGATAAAAAAGCCGGCTATGGTCCGGGTAGACTCATTCTTTAGATCTCTGATAAATATAGTCGATTCACATCGTAGTCTTTATCAATTCATGTGAGTGCGGGAACCCCACTATTATAGCCGGTGGACCGGTCATGTAGGGAAAAACGCGCCTGGCAACTATTATAGCCGGTGGACCGGTCATGTAGGACAAAACGCTCCTGGCCACTATTATTCGCCGGTGGACCGGTCTGGCCCCAACTCACATGATGTTTCACTGTAATTACTTTGTGTCTTTCTCATGTCTTATCATTAATACGTTCGGTTTGTTGAGCACGGAATCCCCCACTATTATAGCCGGTGGACCGGTCATGTAGGGCACCCCGGCCCTAGCCACTATTATTTGCCGGTGGACCGGTCTGGGTCCGACTCAACATCTTCCTCTTTAAGTGATTAGTATTTTAACATATCTTATTTGAAAGTATTTTACCCTTGACATGCATGGCTAACTATATCCACACTTATCCTTCCAAGAGGGCCCGTCCCATATCTTGGGACTCTTGCGCCCCTTATCACACCTCGATATCCATTCCCCTTTACACTTACACACAATGAAAACCAACTACTAAGGGTGTGGGTTAAGGCCCAACACCTCGTGACATCAAACTTCCCCCGCTATTAGCCTCTAGGGTTTCCCTTGAAACCCTAATTAGACCTATGACCCAACTTCCTCTTACTTCACTACTATTAATTCATTTATCGTCAAACACCTCATACCATTTAGGTTCAATCCCAAATCATATCACTTTACTCATTGATTTCGTAGGCGATCGAAAAACCCTAGTTAGCCACTCCAAACCCTAGCACATTTCTTCCCCCACAAGTAATCTCTCTACTTTTCACCTAACATTACTTACTTCTCATGGCACCCATACTCATCCTTCGTATATTAAATTTCCACTCTTAACCCATTACTCTACTCTTCCTTAATCATTTTTACTTCCACATTTCCCAGATTACTACTTTCTCCCAAAACCCTAATCGGGTCCCTTATACACCCTTACACCAACCTACGTATTATTTTTCATCCCAAGTCTCCAAACACTCTGCAACTCTCCCTTTAGCTATTTACACCTTAATACAACTTTTCTCATGTAATGATCATCCCCATGCAAGTTTTATCCAACCCATGCAAACTCTCGAAGCTCCCATACAAACCCTAGAATTTCCATGCATAGTTCTCATCTCTTATTCATTTTGGTCAACCTCATACCCCCCATTTAGCAACTCAATTTCTATTTATTTCTTTTTGTCCTTTCATCTCCATGTCATAATAATAATCACCCTAGCATGCATGTCTTAGAGGGTTACATCATGTCACAGCACATCATAATCACCACATATGGATATCACATTCATGTCATAAGAAAAACACATACCACGTACCTTAACTCCAAGCTGCGCTACGCATAAAATACGTTAAGGACAATCATATGATACACAACAGGACATGATATATATACAAAGAAACCAAGGCATACAAGTCACATAACACATAGGAACCTTAGCCACATCCTTACAAAACACCCATAAGTGGAGGTAAGTAGAAACTTATTTGAATCTGAAGCTAGCTAAGCGAGACAAGAGGGAGAGAGAGATCACTAGCTTGAGGATCCACGAGAAAGCTTTCCTAGATCCGATAGAAATCGAAAGCTAAATTAGAAACTATCCTATCAATCAATAATTCATATATTCTAATTAAATAAACACAAACGACACAAATGATCTTTCTTAGAAAACGTGTCCAAAGCTTAGAACTTAAAAGCATAGCTCTATTAAGATTTAATGTTAAAACTAAATCAAAACGGATTAATACAAATATCACTTGGGACATTTCAACTTAATTTGGAAATCCCGAGAAAGAATAATCGATCATAAGTTAATTTATCGAAAATAACTTATTTACTAGATTTTACAACTAAATAGGTAACCCAACCATTTACATAGAACCGAATCCAAACCGATTAGGTTAAAACATAATTTAAATGATTTAAAACTCAAAGATAGAAATCGATTAGATAAAATGCACATAGCAAAATCAATTTTATAAAATCATCCCCGATGATTAGGGTTTTTAATACCTAAACCACGAATCGGCCAAATCACTTTGATTACCTCAAATTGATAGTTTTAAAACACAATTAAACCAATTTTAGATAAATCTAGACAATCAATTTCAACAAACAATCTTTCGATTAATCAATTCCAGATGATCAATTTTCAAAATTAGGGTTTTAAAGCCCACGACATAAACTTAGGTAATTCAAATCAATTAATTCTAATTAAAGGTAAAAGAATAAAATTAGGATCATTTCAACTAATTTTATAAATTTAATTTAGCGAAATAACTATACAAATAATCAATTTCATAATCTCACTTAAAATCTAGGGTTTTAGGCCCGAAAATACAATTCGGTTAAATTCCATTAATTCACTCAAATTGAATGTTTATAAATGCAATTAAACATATTTTATAACATATCAAATAATCAATTGCTCAAAACCAATAAAAGAAATACATAATTTAGCACAATTAGGGTTTTTGAGCCCGGAACGTAAATCCGATCAATTCTTTCCAAAACATATAAATTGACTGTTCGGAAATGTAATTAAACATATTCTAATGTAATTTATATAGTCAATTGAATAAAATAACCCGATTACACAATCCAATTTATACTCGCAGGAGTTTTGACCTAAAATTCCAATTCCGATCAATTATGCACAATTTTCCCAAATCAACACTTCCAATAAAAAATTAAATATATTTTAAATGATATTATAAAATCAATTGAGCGGAACGACTCAATTATACGACCCAATTTCATTACACCCGAATTTTGACCTAGGAATCAATTTCCGATAAAACCGGCATAAATTTGTCAAATTGACGGTTCCAAAATGAAATTGGATACATTTTAAAACATATTGTATAATCAATTTGTCCAAATTCGCAAAAAAAGGGAGAATCCGAAAAATTTAGGCATAACCCGGCCAAAAATCTAATTTTTCCAAAATTCTAATATAACCTTACAATTGACATATCCAAATCAATCACAGTACATATATACATAATCAAACAATCAATTTAGCTTTTTATAAGCTAATTCATACCCAATTAATCAAAACAAATGTTAGGGTTTTTCGGAAATTATACCAAACGAAACTAACAAATCAAGGCAGGTGAAGGCCGGGAAAGATGTGCCGGAGGTTGAGGATGGCTCGCCGGTGGTCAGCAGGCGTCGACGGTGATCGGCGGCGGCGGCACGACCTGCGCGTTGCTGCTGCTGTGTTGCCGCTGCTGCTGCTGGTTCGGCCACTGCTATTGCTACTATTGTTGCTGGCTATGGTGGCGGCTGGTTGGAGGCCGGCGACCGACGAAGGAGGAGCAGGGAAGAGCTGGGGAGAAGGCGGCGGTTAGGGTTGTAGGACGGGAGCAGGGAGTTAGGGAACAGGGAGCCACGGGAAAGAAATAGAGGAGAAGGGAGAGAAGAGAGAAAAGAGAAGGAGGGGGGTCGGGGGGTCCCGACGGTTTTTTTTTTAGAAGTACAGAATAAATACTAAATATTTAAAATTTTTATTGGAAGAATTTTACCTAATATTTATTTAACAAAAATTTATTTCGAACGGATCCGGAGGCTTAAAATTGATATACAAACTATGTAAATAATTTTGGGAATATTTTCGAAAAATTTAACAACAAACGTAAAAATTTATTTTTCTTACGGAAATATATAATAAGACCCCAAAATGATGTTTAAAAATATATAAGAAAATACTTAAGTCGAATTCTAATAAACTGGGACTAATTTTAATAATTTCTGAAATTGGTTTTTCCATAAACTAAAAAGCATAGAACGGAAGAAAATTAATTTCAAAAAGAAATTCTTAAATAAGCTTCGAAAATATTTTTAATTTAAACTTCCCGAAAATATGAACGATTTCCAAAACAAATAAATTTAAAGTCGGAAATATTTTCTACGGATAAAATTATTAAAATAGATTTAACTATTTTAACAGAAATTCTATAATTTAAATAATATATTTCGTCAACGAAATATAACTTCAAAATAACGTCATAATCACATGAAAAAGTTATAATCGAAAATAAATCTAAAATATTTTAAAAAAGTACGAGAAAGAACGGAAATACATATTTTTAACCAAAAATCGAATTCATAAGAATATAATAAAATCATTGTCGTGAACGAATTTATCTAGAATGGTTCGCAATGACAACGATTAATTAAATTCAAATATGAATTTGAATTATTGATTAATCCATAAAACGAATGGAAATTAAAATAATTAATTGTTTACATTAAATTACGGTAATAAAATCATTAAACTTAATAAATCTGGATTTTAAAAATACGGGTATTACAATAGATGTCTACCGCCTACCCCATATCATATACAAGGCTAATGTAATACCCCAAAATTTGAAAGCCTAGAATTTAATAATTAAACCTTATTCGGGATAATTTAAATTTGAAATTATTAATTTAATTATTTTGTGGACTTGTGATTTTTAAAAATGGATATAATTATTTGATAAATTAAAATAAATATTTTATTATTTTATCATAATATTTTTATTTAAATAATTTTCAAAACCCATATTTTACTAAAATTATCCTCTTAAATTATTATCTTAAATTTCAAATAATTTAATTTATTAAAATAATTTATCCATCTAAATAATTAAATACCTTAACTCCAAAAATTATTTTATTTTTTTATTTTCCCTTTTTTCCTTCTCCTTTTTCCTTTCTTTTTCCTTTTTCTTCTTTTCTTCCTCCTTTAGGCTCCCCAACCCTCTTCTTTCTTCCTCTTCTCCTGCTATGCTACTGGCCCCTCCTCTTCCTTCTCCCCTTTTCACCCATCTAGCCCTTCTCTACCTTCCCTTCTTTCTTTTCTTTCTTCCTTCCTTAGGTGGGTCAGCCCAACCCTCTCTTTGTTTTCACTTCTTTCTTGCACACATGGGTCTATCCGTCTCCCTTCTTTTCCCCCACCCGACTGGTCTGCCTTCTTAATTTCTCTTCTTCTTCTTCTTCTTCCTACTTCTCCCCTACACAAAACCAAATAACACCCCATGTCTGCACCTCGCCTACAACCATAGCCCTGCACCTTCCCTCTCTCTCCCTTCTATTTTCAACCCTACACACCCCTGTGCAACTCCCTCCACATGCCTCTTTTCTTTCCCTTTCCTACTCTCCTTCTCCCTTCCATCCTCCTTGACTTGCAGCCTACACCCCCACCTAACCCAACCATGCCTGCCCTTCCTTTTCTCTTCCTTTTCTTCTGCTTATTTCCTTCCCACGAGTCTTCCCTTCTCCCCCTACAAAACCTCTCTTATTCTTTTTTTCTTTCTTTCCTTCTCCTCCCGTCTCCCTTATTTTTTCTTTGCCACCCTCAACTTACACCTTTACCACCAACCAACCACCACACCAACCCCTTGACCTCCCATACTTCCTCTCTGCACCACCCAACAACCACCACTCACCCCCTACAGCCACCTTTCTCTTCCTTTTTCTTTTTTTCCCCTTTCTCAACCTCCACCCTACACCACCACCTTGCACTACCATATCCCCTCTTTTGCTACCGCCAAAGCCACCTCTGACACCTCCTGTACCACCTCCCTACCTTAGGTGGCCAAGATCTCCCTAGCATCCCCCTCCTTTCTTCCTTTCCTTTTCCTTCCTTCTCCTTCTTCTCCTTCCTTCACACCACTTTTCTAGCCTTGTCACTGCCGTCTCTACTGCCTTGAGCCATCAATCTCTAACCCCTGACCACCACCTATACTATTCCACCCTCCCTAAACCTAGCCACCACCCTCAATTCCCTCCACAAGCTCTCAACTGAAGCTACAAACCCTCACCTGAATCAACCCTTCCACTTCTCCCATCTCTTCTCTTAGTCCCTTATGTCTGCTTGCCTTTGTGCATGTAGCTCACGCTGCCATGTAGCGTGAGTTTTGTTGCACCTTATGAGTAAATTTACCAATTTATAAGTTATAAATTGTAACACCCCAAAATTCAATACTTTTTTTGAAACACTTAAATTAAAACCCGTGAATTTTAGGGATGTTATTGCCACACTTAGTACCAGACCGGTTCACTCCGATCATTCCAGTACCAAGTGCTAAGGCTAAAAAGAATTTTTTGTTAAAATTTAATCAATACTTAAACCAATAGTTAATAAAAAGAACAAAAAGGGATCATAACACAGAAATCAGAGTATGTGTAAAACGTTTACAATTTAAAGAAGTATAAACAATCATGAGATAGAAATTAGGGTGTGAAATCGAAATCCCTCAGAGGGAATGGTGTCTATAAACATTGATATTTAATTCAGGAAAAGTACAATATAGAAAAGAAATACCATAAAGAAATAAAATGACATAAAAGAGAATCTGGCCACATCGCTCTGATCATCAAACCAAGCCCATGATCAACACTCAGCCCCACCTGATGTCTCACCCACCTGCACAAAGTTAGAAGGGCCTACTACTCGTGGGAATGAGCAGCACCCATGAAAAGGTGATCAGTACACTACGCACTGAGTAAGGTAACCGATGCACTAAGGCCAACACATAAACTCACATAGACCATGCAGAAAAATATAAAGAGCATATAGTCCATCTTGATAAAATAATATCGTACAATCATTCGGGTAATTACATAAAGGCCCATTTCCAGTCCGAATTAATTACTTAATTAATCTCTTATAGATACTCATTCCATATCATGCTCTTTATAAAGTACATGCGAGTACGTAATCCCCCACTATTACAGCCGGTAAAGTAGAACCGAACAGGGCACAATGCACCTGCCCACTATTATTAGCCGGTTGATCGATCACGCATAGGGTAACATACCCTAACCACTATTTCTTATCAGTGGATCAGTTGGCCCTAGCTCGCATGGTGTTCCACTATAAGTACTTAATGTCTTTTATGTATTCTTAGCAAACTTTAGTGTTTGGTTTATTGAGCTCAGAATCTACCACTATTATAGCCGATGGATAAGACACGCATAGGGTAACATACCATAACCACTGTTATATTCAGTGGATCAGACATGCATAGGACAAAGCGTCCTAACCACCATTTCTAACCGGTGGATTGGTGGGACCCGGCTCAACAACCTTCCACTTTACATGATTATTGTCTTAAGTGTTTTATTCAAAAGCTTTCACCTAGACATGCATGACTAACTTCTATTATTCTTATCCTCCAAAAACCTTGTCTCACATCATGAGACTCAAACACTCCTTAACCTTACATCCTCCCTCCTTATTTTAACTCACATTAGAATCCATCTCCCATATATGTGGGTTATGGCCCACTTTTATTCACCTCCAAGTACACACATTACCACACTTTAGGGTTTTCTCCATAAAACCCTAATTTAAGTCTACATGACCCATCCTACTCCACTTCTCACGACCCAAGACATTTTAACACCCTATTTCTCACAACCTATAGATCCTATATTCCTCATCATACTTCATTCACCAAGTACACACATGTTACCACCGAACCCTAGTTAGGCATATCAAACACTAGTTAACCACACTAAACCATAGTTAACATTCCAAACCCTACTTATCCACAACCAACCATAGATAACCACTCCAAACCCTAGTTAACTATAACAAACCATATTTAACCACTCCAAATCCTAGTTAATCACAAAAACCCATAATTAGCCACTCTAAACCGAAATTAATCACAACAAACTATAATTAGCACTCCAAACCCTAGTTAATCATAACAACCCATAGTTAATCACCCCCAACCCTAACTCAGTTACCTCCATACCCTTATAATGTCCTACGTACTATTTTTCACCCAAAACTTCCAAACACCCAAATAAATCTTCTATTACCTTCCTTACATCTCAAGTTAACTTTTCATACGTAAATTTTACTCCCATCTAGACGCTAAACTCCCCATGCAAACCTTCAAACTTTTTTATGCAACCCTAACACTCCCACATGAAACCCTAGATTCACCCATGCAAACCCTAGATTCATGCATATAAAACCCTAGGTTACTCCATGTAAAACCCTAGATTCCTCCATGTAAACTGTAGATTCATCGATACAAAACTCTAGATTCCTCCATACAAAACCCTAAGTTCTCCCATGCATGACCATAGATTCTCCCATACAAGATCATAGGTTCCGCCATACAAAACTATAGATCAGATTCTCCTATGTAACACCATAAATTAGATTCTTCCATAAAAAACCATAGATTAGATTCTCCCACACAAAACTATAGATTAGATTCTCCCATGCGAAACCCTAAAATTCCCCCTTTTATTCTTCCACTCATGAATCATTAAAATACGTAGGTCAACTCACAACCCTTGGTTAACTTACTCCCCTTGGTCAACTTCTTTCTCCATTATCCTTTTCATCCTTTCCCCCCACACAATGCCACTTTTATACATCCTCACATGCATGTCTTATAGGGTCACAATACATAACATCACATACCACAATATTTCATCACATACACATAGTATACATGCCCTATAATGACACAGAAACATACTTCAACTCCATGTCATACCACATATGAAATAATTATAATGATAGGCATAAGATACAACACACACAAAGCATATAATGTACATCAACACACATAAGGCCTTAGTAACACCCTTACCTAAAACGACACCAGTCTTGGAGCACGCTCCTACGTCTCTTTCGGGCTTTGACTGGTCTCACTTATATGAGGAAAAAATTAAAATTTAGATTCCCTCCTACCAAAAATACTATTACATACTAATTTATTCTAATACTAGGTTTTTGATAAAATAATAACATATTAATAAAAATGACATTAACTAATTACTATCCTACTAAAGATATAAGAAATAATAGTAATATTATAAAAGTAGATAATATAAGGTTTAAGACTTTACCCTAATAATAATAATAATGATACCAAAATAATAATAGAAAAGATACTAACAATAATAACAATGATAATATTAATAAGAAAAATAATAGTAATAGTAGCAATGATCATACAAAAAATAATAATACTAATAACAACAACAACAACAACAACAACAACAACAAAAATGATAATAATAACAATAGTAATAATACCATAATAATAATAACAATAATAAAAAGGTCATAACTCGAAAATAAAGTGAAATAAGGGCTTCGACCCCTTTACCAAAATAATAATAATGATAATAACAATAACATGAAAAATAATAATAATAAAAATAGAAATAATATAAATGATAAAAACCATAATAATATTGAAAAATAATAATAAACATAACAGTAATACTAATACTAAAAATATTAATAATAATATTAATATGATTTAAAACGGATGGTGAGATAAGGGCTTCAACACTTCAACAAAATAATGCTAATAATATCATTAGGGCATTATTAATAAAAATAGTAATAATAATAGGAATGAAATAATAATCAAAATTACAAAATAATAATAATAATAATAATAATAATAATAATAATAATAATAATAATGATGATGATGATGATGATAATAATAATAATAATAATAATAATAATAATAATAATAATAATAATAATAATAATCATATAACCTAAACCAAAAGTAACATAAATTAGGGTTTTTAACCCTACTTTGAAATAGTAAGAATACTATTAGTAGTAGTAGTAGTAGTAGTAGTAGTAATAATAATAATAATACATAATACATAATAATAATCGCATAACAATTATAATAATAGCAACACTAATAGTAAAGTAGTTGTAATAATGATAATAATAATAATAATAATAATTTTAAAATAGTAATAATAATAATAATAACATTAATAAATAAAATAAAAACTCATCATAATACTAATAACAATATTAAATGCTAATGATAAAAATATTATTAATAATAAGACTTGATATTTATAATACTACTACTACCATTCAAAATAGGTATAATAGGGTTTGAACCCTATATAGAATAATAATGATGATGATGATGATGATACTAATAATAATAATAATGATGATGATGATGATGATGATGATGATGATGATAATAATAATAATAATAATAATAATAGTAATATATTTTGAATAAATGAAATAAAATAAAATAAAGCTTGTAAAAATAGGGTAAAAGGGTTGAGAGGGTTTAGGGTTCAACCTTAGACTAGTGGTGATAGGCAACACCGGCAGTGGTGCACGACGGTGATGACGGTGGCCGAAAAAAGAGAAGAAGAGGAGAAAAGTTGGATGCTGGGAAAAGGAGAGGTAGAATGGAGATGGGAATTGGGGTGTTTAGAGTTTCCTAGGTGGAGAGGAGTAGAATAAAGGTGGCGGCACAGCCGAAGGTGGTGGCGCATGGCGGCGGTTGGTGTGGCCGAATGGGGAAGAACAAGAGAAAGAGAGGAGGAGAGGGAGAAAGAGGAAAAGAAGAGTAAGGGGAGATAGAGGAGAGTTTGCAATATAATTTGGGAGGTGAAAGGAGAAATAGAAGCGGCAGAAGTGGTGGCTAAGGGTGGTGCGAAAGGCGGCAGAGCTGGAAGAGAGGGTTGATTGGGAAGCAAAATTTGCACAGCCGAGGTGGCTTGTGCAGGGAAAATCGAGGGATATAGAGGTTTATTTGGGTAGAGCATGATGTAGGGAAGGCTTAGGTAGGCGGAGTGGGTGGTAGCGTTAGCCGATGGCGGCACACAAGTGGAGTTCTCTAGGTAGGAGATCAAAAACTATAGCCTTGCTGAGTATGGGGGGTATTTATAGAGCAAATGAAGTGGCTAAGGTCAGAGGGAATAACTAGAGGATCGGGAAGGTAGGTTAGACTCACCAGCGAAGATAGTTACCGACGAAATTCAAGAAAATGTGGAAGGGTATGGCTAGCTGGGAGAAGGGGAAACGTGCGAGAATAAGGGAGGTTTGGTTGGGTAGATGGGCATGTTCAATTAGTGAGGGAGAGAGGGGAAATTAGCGATTAAATTGGGCATCACCGACGATGTGATTCTTGGAGACTTTTGGCGACAGAGTTGCAAGTCATCAACGTCAGGGGAGGAGGAAGGAAGAAGAAGAAAGAAAGGGCTAGACCGGCGGTTTAGGGAAAAAGGAGGGGAGAACTGGCCGGATGATGGGGGACGATTAATCAAAATGTGGTGTTTAGGAGTCAGCCGCGGGAAGGAGAAATGGCTGCATGGGCTGGGCCACGCTGAAGAAGAAAAGAAGGAAGGAAAATGAGCAACTGGGCTGGCCCAGTTCGGGGGAGGGGAGGAAGAAAAAGGAAAGAAAAGAAAAAGAAAGAAAAATAAAGGAAAAATGGAAGAAAGAAAAGGAAAAAAGGAAAAAGGAAAAAGGAAAAATAAAAATATGAGGGTTGGGTTCATTAAATTAACCAGGATATTTGGGATATTTAAAATAATAATATTTAAATAAAATGATATTAAATTTTCTTTTGAGGCTAAAATAGGAATTTTGAAATATTTTCTATAAATTCCATTTTAATTCTCAAATCACTCTAATTTTCTCTAATTAAATTATTTATAAAATTCCTATTAATTTGGCCCTATTTTATCCTTCTAGTTTTAAATAAAATAATTTATTTAATTAATTCCAAAATAAAATCCTTAATTAGCTAAAATACCCAAATATGTTCCTAATTAAAATATTTATAAACTTCTTCTTAATTTGCCCTAATTAATTCCCTTTTATTTTAATAAAAATAATTTATTTATTTAATTTTTTGATAATACCTTATTTAATTATAATTATTAAAATTATAATTTTTGTGGCATTTCATAAATATAGGTATGATTTGTATGTATTTACTAAGTGTTTTTTTATAAAAATTTATTCTTTTAATTTTCTACTACTAATATGCAAGTTTTGATATTATTTCTAGGTAAAAAAAATTTCTAATCAAAGCTTAAACTCTTAAGCGGGGTACCAAAAAGTTTAATTATTGTTAGAAATAAGGTAACTATTATACCCTACTAAAATGTGTGGATATAAGTATACTTGCACATTAGGGTTTTTTAATATGTTTGTGTGCATATTATTTGGTGTTAAGTATATTATGATTTATAACATATGTTAGAAGTTGGAATGATAAGCATGCTATATTGTACCATGTGTAGGAATGATGGTTAAAGAAGGAGCCTTATTGTTTATAATAATGTTATATGCATGCATATGTCATGATAAGCTAATATGACCATATGTAGTAGAGATAATGTTAATATGAGCCTTAGGGGCATTTTAATAATTTTTTGTACAAAGGGTGTGGCCTAAATAAGTATGTATGGTAGGTGATAATGGGTGTTAATGTTTTATGTGGTGAGGGTAATTTAGTAAATTTGGCATAAGAAGGGCAAATTGGTAATTTATAAGAATAAAAGGGGTAATATGATAATTTAATAAGTAATAAGGGCTGTTTAATAATTTTGCATGGAAAAGTGGTTAGCTTGGTAATTTTATAAGTAAAAGGGTAATTTGGTAAATTATTAAATAAGAAGGATATTTTGGTAATTTTAGTATAAAAAGGGATAATTTGGTAATTTTATGAATAAAAAGGGTAACTTGGTAAGCGATGAAATAAGAAGACTATTTTGGTAATTTTGGCATAGAAAGGAGTAGCTTGGTAGTTTTATGAATAAAAAGGGTAAAATGTTAATTTAGTAAGTAAGAGTGCTATTTTGGTAACTTGGCATAAAAGAGGGGTAATTGGTAATTATACAAGTATGATGGGTAATTTGGCAATTTAACAAGTATGAGGGATAAAGTTGGTAATTTAATAAGTATGAAGGATAATTTGGTAATTTAACAAATATGATGGGGTATTTTGGTAATTATACAAGTATAAAGGCCAATTGGGTAATTTAGTAAGTAAAAAGAATGAAGGTCAATTGGGTAATTTAGTAAGTAAGAAGGGGTAACTTGGTAACTTTACAAATAAGAGGGGTATTTTAGTAATTTTATAAGTATGAAGGGGTAAATCGGTAAATTGCATATAACATGTCAATGGATTTAATAATCATTTATAATAAAACATAAGGGATATTAAATAATACAATAAGGGTTTATGGACTTAGTATCACTTGTTTAAGTATAACCATATATATTATAAGGTTAAGGCTATTTCCGCAAATCGGTGAATATCATAAAGGCAATGCATGGTATAGGGTTGAATGGGTAATTGAGGGTATGATATGATGTTTATTTTATGATCATGAAAGAGGTGCCTTAGTTGTTAATTATACATGGAAATGTGTGTTGGCTGTGCTAGAAGTATATGTTAGGGTTCATGGGTTCAATAATCCCTTAGTATAGAGTACTTGATTTTTATGACCAGTATTATAATTATTATTTGACAACCTATTATTGATGCAGGAACATCCATTGAACATAATGATTTTCATATTCATTCTAATCCTCAAGGTAAGGAAGATGATTTAGCTTTCTTAATATTGGAGCCTATCATGTTAAATATTCTTGATAATTCTAATATGCTTGACATTAAAAACCATTCAAGTTATTCTTGTAGGTATGTTACATATTTGCAAGAAGATGATGTTCATACACATTGATGTGTATAAGTATTCCAAGGCATGCAAGACTATGACATACATGGGATGATACATTACAACAAGAGATAGAGTGATGATATTCATTATTTTTATAAACTTGTTGTAAACCCTAACCCTAAGTATATTTTATGTAAGTTAGGGTATGGCTATAATTTCATGTATGTATCTTAGTTTATTGTATAGCTTTGTAATATTAATCCTTAGTATCATTTAACCAATGATATTATTCTTTGGATTAAGGTTAATATGAGCTTAATTCAACCATGATTAATGGGTTGAATTAAGAAGGAAAACTCGGCTGGTTTAAGCTAGCTCACCACCGAGTCTCCCTTCTCCTATATATACCTTTTGTGCACAACATTTGTATGCAGAATGAATAATAAGAATTTTGATAAAACTTTGAGAAAGAGAGCTAAAGTCTAATCCTCCCTTTTGGGTCTACATTGAGCAAGGAAGATCAGAGATAATCCTTCCTCAAAACTATCTTTAATCTCGACATATTTGAAGGTTATACAAATCTATCGAGTACCTTCACTTGTATCTTCAATTTATTCATCCATAATCCACCAATTCACTTCATTCTTTTTGCATTTGATCGTGGGTAATAGATTCTACTACAAATTTCAATCCAACCTTCTATTACTTTGATAAAAACCACATCAATTTTGGTATGTTTATAAATGAAAATAAATTCTATAATGGAAATAGATGATAAAAGAAAGCCTTAGCCTTAGCGGCATTTTGGTCATTTTGACCTAAGGTGCCTAAGTATAAGAATTGGAACCTAGAATGACCTTAGTGGATTAGTTAAGTTAACATGGTCAATACTACTACTTAATAACAATACAAATAAATAAAAATGGTTAAATATGTGATTGATGTGTTTCTCGTGGTCACCATAATTAAGACACTAATAATTAAAGTAGAAAACCTTGAGATCGGAAATGATGACTCTTTAGGGGTTGCTACCCTAAAGATGTGGTTTAGTCCACGATTATTCAAGATTTTACTAGTATGTCTTAGTGCCCCATCCAGACTCTACATCTTACTCTAACTAGCTCTACGGACTTATTTAGGGGGTATATATACTTATCGAATAGGTGTACTTATCGGTAGGGTATTATGTCTCCTTGTGCACCAGTACAACTAGGGTATTTTTACATCCCTAAGTTGATGGTTGGAGGATGCTATGCTGCTTGTATGCATTAGTGTGACCGGTGTAACTTTGTGTCTCTGGTTTCATGATCTCTCCCTCGAGTTAAATAAATGGAATTATTGTGTTAATTAAATAGAAAAATACTAATCATGTAAAGTGAGAGATTATTAAGTTAGACTCAAATGGATTATATCATTTTAGGGATGTAAACGGGGCGGGTTCAGGGTGGGTATACCCATACTCGTATCCATATCCGAATCCATATCCATTAACACATCTATATCCGTATCCGTTGGATATCCATTATGCGATGGAATATCTGTTTACTCATTAATGGATATTATCCATTGGATAAATCCATTACCTGACGGATAAACCCATTTAGAGTTAAGTCAAATGACAATTTTAACCTTAATTTATAATATATTTATTTTAAAATTAAGGGTAAAAGGGTAATTATATATCGGGTAAATGGGTATGGGTATGGATACAGGTATGGTTAGGGGTTTGGGTATGGATATCCCATACCCGTATCCGTACCCGAACCCGATGGGTATTTTTTTCCATCATCCATATCCGTATCTATATCCGTTTAAATATCCGTTAGATAAAATCTGTCTGGTTTTGGGTAAAATCTGCCCCGTTTACATCCCTAATCATTTATACCAATCCACTAGTTAAAATGGCAGCCAAGAGCATTTCACCTTGGAGGTTATATGTATATCAATCCACCGGTTATAATAGTGGCTAGGTGCCTATTGCCCTCGAGTGTATTTCAGTCCATTGGGTATAATAGCAAAGGTTTCAAGCTTAATAAACCAAACCTTGGATGAGAATAAATCATGGGAAGGATACTAATCACTTATAGTAGAACACCATGTGGGTTGGGCCTAAATTGATCCATCGGCAAGAATAGTGGCCAAGAGCTTTTTATCCTAGAGATTGGTCTATCGGCAAATAATAGTGGGCAAGTACATTTTTTCCTAGAGTGTATTTCCAATCCATCATTTATAATAGTGAGGTTCCCGTACTCACATAGATATAATTTGTGAGATGATGCTGAATAATGTTTAATTAATGGCTTAAGACTAGACAATGTTGATTTCACCTCTATAATCTATTGATATATTATAAGTACAGCTTTGGTGCCTATTACTCTTGGTAAGTGATGGAAATGCTATGTAAATGGACCTTGTGATATGCATTTCCTATTGTATATTGTGTTGCATTGTGTATGGGATCTTATATTGTTATGATTATCGCTATGCTTGCGTATGTTATTTTTTTTACATTGTTTATATATGATGTGTTACATATGGCCCTACATTTTAAGGTTTCCATTTATGGCTCCCTACCTATTCAATGATAGTGTCCCTTACAGGTTAGTTGTACGTTCTATTCAAGTTATCATCGTGTAATATTGTAAGGACCGTTTGAGAAGCTTTCTACTTTTATCTTTTAAACTTTCATAATTCTTTATGTAATTATTCTCTTTTCTCATAACAACTACTAGTCGACTTTACCTTTTGTAATGTGATTTAAGGCACAACTCCAAGTTAGTTATAACTTAGTTTTGTGTAATGCGCTCTCATTCTTTTTAAGCTATAACACTTGGTATTGGAACGGTAGAAGAAAACTGGTCTGGTACTAAGTGTAGCTATAACATCCCTAAAATTTATAGTTTTTCTTTTAGCTAATTTTTAATTAAAATAAAAGTTTTTAGTAGAAAAGTTTTGGGGTATCACAGTTAAACCAACCAAAACATTGTAAATAAGAGTGTGCTGAATAAAATTATTTAATTAAACAAATTCAAGAGTGTTTACATTAGAGGACCCTAACGAGTTCCAACCCAATTATTATAAAATACATGTAGATAAAGTACGAGCTACAATAAAATGAATTAAGATATGCCACCCAATTTAAAATCTTTGTCTGCTATAGACCCTAACAAAACCTTCCGGCTATCCTTGATCTCAGCCTCGACCCAACTAAAACACCCTTTATTAGCCATCCCAAAAACCTGCACATGGTCCTCTACTTATAGGGATGAGTATGTGACTAAGAAAACGAGCACATTAGTATGCTACATACTGAGTAAGCCAAGTTGCTCCCTCAATGTAACACAAGTATACCAATATATCATACATGAATATAAAATGCAACATGCATCATAATAAGGCTATATATAATGATAGAGGTGTATAAAGACATGCTATCATACATATTTCCAACAAAGTAGAATGCATCATGCTTAGATTCATAACTATCTCACACAAGCACTTACACATGTAATAATAAATAGATTCCAAAAAACCTCAAGGTTTATTTCTAATTACTCAATCTCTTAGAATATACCATTTACTTACCCATGTATAAGATAGGTCAATCAATTAATACAATATTCCATTCTACAACCAATTAGTCATATTCACCATCCTAATATTTACCATCCATATTTTATTATCATTGAGTGATGGATAGTATACCACCCTATGGTCATACATACCATGGAATCTTGTCCAAATAAGAGACATAAAGCCTAGGAAGAAGCCAATCACCAAGTAGACATAAGTTTAGCCCAAAGCCAATCACTAGAATAGACATAAGTCTAAGACAAAGCCAACCTATATGGACATAAGTCTAGGTCGAAGCCAATCACTAGAATAGACATAAGTCTAAGACAAAGCCAACCTATATGGACATAAGTCTAGGTCGAAGCCAACCCTAGGCAACCAAACCCTTTAATATTGATACCCTTTATTACATCATTAGTGTCTATAGTAGGTAAGGCACGGGGACCTCATAGGAACCCTCCCAAAGACAAAGCCTGAAGGCAAAATAACATCCAATGGTTAATCGAGGATCGTGTAACCCAGACCCAGACACATACTTAACTCAACTTTCTTTTGCTTTACATGATTAGTATTTTATTCATAAAGATAGGTGATTATATAAGGCCTATACAAAGCAAGCAAGTTAAATTTCTTTATTAATCCTTCTCATTCCATTTTATAAATCATATGGGTTTTCTATTTTTCCTTGGTCAACATTATTCATATCCACCATATTGTTTAATTCAAGCCATAACTAATTGCCATTGCTCTTTTCTCAATAGCATCACCTATCATAAGTGTAATACCCATTTAGTCCTTTCATTACTCATAGATTATACCATAAAATATGATTGATTTTTATCCTTTTGTTAAGCCAATAGTCCATGATAAAATCTATATTTTATATAATTAATAATCATGGTATAGTTCCAAACATAACCCCAAAGCATAATTGAACCAAAAGAAGCAGATTATGTATTCCATCGAACTAGTCGATCAGTCTGGCCTAACCAATTGATTAGTTGCACCAACCAGTTAAATGGTTTGGCTCAACTAAACCATGTTTTCATCAAATCAATCAATCAGTTTGGGTAAACTAGTCAGTTCTTCATAGACTAGTTGATTTGTTCTACCAAACTAGTTGATGCATTTAAGTAGAAGCAAGACCAAGGTCTCTATAGGTTTACTAGTCGATGGCTTAGGTAAACCAATTAACTGTTCTCAAAACAATTTAAACCAACCTAACTAGTCGATTAGTTTTCCCTAACATGACACCTAATCATAGATTTCATGCAGATTCATGCATATAAATCATTATGACATTATAACATGTATCAACATAGTCTCACCTATTTTTATCTAGATTAACATGCATTTCTCATCTTGGAACCATCATGTCCTATTTTACCAAATTTCACGCTCTTTAATCAATTCATGCCATCTAATCATCCAAATCTCTCATACAAAATGTATTCATTCATGCCATCATGTAAAAATCTACTAACGTTAACACCCAACATGCAATAATACATACTAAACATTTTAGAAGTAAGAATCACTTACTTGATGCAAGAAAAATCCCCTTAAAATTAGAAATTCCAACTATGAGAATCCTCAACTTTAAATACCTTAAAACCAAAATATTAACTCAAACATTATACCAAAACCTCATTAAATTTCAAACTTAAAAATAAAAGGAAATTATAATATATCAACTTGATGCCAAAAATAAGGAAAGAGTTAAACTGAACCACTCAACCATTTTTTGATGGAGAGAGCTAGAAGTAGGATCAAAAGAGTGTGAGATATTAATTATTAAGGCTCAAAAGCATAAAAAGAGGAGAGGGAATATAAGACTTAGAAAATTCATTGGTTGAAAGAAAGGTGTATAACAAAGATGATTGAGGGTATTTATAGCCAACTAATCAAGGGTTCTAGAATCAACTTGAAACCCTACCATTGACCATTTGAATTTGCGTGAAACAAACATATCTTATCTAGGATTTGCTAACCTTATCTCTAGATCTCAAATAGTATATCTAAAGAATTTAGGTTAATTAGAACTGATTTAGCATACACGAATAGAGGAATGGAACATCAGCGTAAAAGAAATCTTCCAATTGTTGAGTATTGTCCTTAAGATTGAAGCATTCAATCTCAGAATCACGCAGGGAAGAGAGGAGGAATAAGACAATGCTAAAGTTATCTCTCCCTCTCTATGGTACCAATAAACCTTCGGATCAATTCAAGGAAATATTTTGGGCTAAATGTATCATGAAAACGGTTAGAAATGTCGTAGGAAAAAATTATCATGGGTTGGTAAGGTTCTATTTTAGTGTAAGGGATTTTTTAGAAAAAATGAAGCTAAAAAAACATGATTAGATTGATAAGCCAGTTGATGGGTTTGGGTCTACCATTTGATTATTCTACTAGTAGTCGATTGATTTTCGCCAACGATTCTATCGTTTTAGTCAAAGAACTCAAATTTGCTGAAATGACAAGCCTGTCAATCAATTCATGGAACTAGTCAATTGGTTCGCCTACAAAACTCATTAAAATTCATATTTCAAATTATTTCTAATCAAACATTGTCCCAAACCAAATCATAACATCAGATCAAAATCAAAGGCCCAAAATTGGCATAATTTTGCATTCAACCAACTTACAAAAATGTGAGGTATTATAGAAAACTCTTGAATTAGTGTCTAAGTCACAAGAAGAGGCAACTATGCCTTCATTTCAAGAAATAAAACCGTATGTACCTCCTCCATTAATGGGAAGGATAGTCCAGAGTAAGCTAGATGCACAATTTTCTAAATTTCAAGATATTTTAAAAAAGGTGCAAAGCAATTTGATATTGATTGATATTGTGAGGTAAATGCTTAACTATACTTATCGAGAAGGACATGGGCGAGTTACACCCTAAAATATTTGGATCAGGTGCGTTTGGTTTTAGGTTCTTGCTCTTTTTAGGGGGTAGTCCCTTGTAGTATAATAGAAACTCTAATAGAGTTAGCTACCGATATCACCTTCTTTTACCTCCTTTCTCTCTTCTTCCCTAGCCTCAACTTCTTGACTTCGTGGATGAAGTCTTTCTTAAGGGAGTAGTGATGTAATACCCTAGATTTTAGCTAACCCTAACCCAATTTATTTATCTTATAACCTAATCTTAATCTTCAAAAAATTATATTTCTTACCTTAATTCTCTAAGCTTGGAATTTAACAAAATCCTGACTTATATATTATTAAACTATCCTAATATCCTAATCTTATTCTAATAAAAAACTAAACATATTAATCTCCATATTTCTTTTCCCTCTTTCATTTTTCTCGTCTTTCCCCTTTCAGTGACTCCCTCTCCTTTTCCTTTTTCCCCTTCTCCTTGCATGAAACATTGTCCACATATAATACTTACACACCCCATCACTCCCCTACCATTTCCCAAATAATCCCCTACTCTCATCCATCAACTCCCTACTATGACGAATATGTGTTGATGTTGAATTTTTCCTTTAACTACTGTACCTCACTACCTCCTCTCATCTCTCATCTACATGTGTAAGTATATATATATATATAAATGTCCAACATTAAATACCCAACCATCATCTCTTCTCTCCTTTTCTATTTCTATAATAATAGCACATCGTCTCCCTTCTTCACCACCTCCTTGTCGTCTCAAAAGAGCCCCAAAATCCCACCAATGCTAAGCCCAACAGAGACACCAACACAACCACCAATAGCCTTTTCCATTTCTCCCTTACCACCTTCTCCCATTATCACCATTTCTTACCCCTCTTTTTTGGCCATCCTAGTCAAGCATCACTCCCAACCACCAACCAAAATAGCCATTGTCCCCTCATTTTTCAACTACCTCCATGGAAACCATCTTCTTTTCTTTTCCCTTTCTTTCCTATAGCATCTTTCACTACAACTCAAAACCCCCCTTCTACATCTTCAACCGAAGCTTAACTCCCTCCTCTTTGGCATATCCAAAAACATCTCACCCTTTATCCTTCGGCCTCTCCAACCACACCACACCACCACCCTTTAACTCCTACCTATGAACACTATCTATCCTTATTTTTTCCTCCACCACTGTTGCACCCCCATAGTAATGATAGTTTGTGTCATTGCTCCACCATCGCATGACACAACCTATCATTTCCCCTTTGTTTAGATGTGCAAGTTTTTTTCCCAAACATCATGTTACTTGGTTTAGTTTCTCCCTTCTTTTGCCTTTCCATTTCCTTAAACATTTCCTTACTGATGTTGTTTCATCCTAATGGTATTTTATTATAATTTTCTTAGGTGATTTCACCATGATTTTGGAAGAGGTGGAATAGGATTTACACACCCAGAGACTGAAGTTATTTCTGAATGAATAAATGCCATAGTCTAGGGTTCATTATTGCTAAGTGTTATGTATGAATTTGTGTTGTACCATGTTATTGTGATTATGCCAATTAATATATGACTTTTGATACTATGATATGAAGTTAATATTATATGATAGGAAGTGAGAAAGTAAAGACCATGTGGCATTGTTCTTTTAAGTGGAAAATCACTCGATGTGAAATATGGATGTATCATGGGTTTATTAATGGTATGATGAATGTGAAATGAATATGATAAGGCCTAGAAAGAACAATGTGGATTTGGAAATCATGTTAACACATAAATTTTTCTTGAAATAAGGGTTTTTTTATTGATAAAGATATTTTAGTAAACATGGGTTGGATTTGAGAATCATCATATTATAAGGTTTTATATCATATAAAACGTGCTAAGTAATCTATATGAAGTTTTTAGAGTAGATTTGAAAGATATAAGTTGATAAAGTACGAAAATGGTTTGATTTGGAAATAGTAATACAAAAGTAAGGAGGATATTATCACATGTGTGAAACTCTAAAGTTGGAACATAAAATAGGTATATGTTTTTAATATTAGTGTTTTGAGAATATATATTGAATATGGTATTTGTTTGAGCTCTATAGGAAAAGTGACAACATATTTGGGAAATTACAGTTTATAAGCTTTAGGAGTGGTAACTTTTGGGATAGAGTTATTATTGCATGTGAAAGGCCTTAGAGTTAGGCCTTGAAATTCAATTATTTTGATAAGGATAATAATTTAGGAAGTGGTACTAATTATGGTGATCAAAAGAGTAACAGAATAATAGTTATGATAAAAGTGTGAAAGTAGGGTTTTGGAAAAATATAGGGATCTTAACTCTAGGGAACGACCTTATGGTCTTCTTGATATGCTTACCTACTTTCAATGTATTATGTAAATTTTAATCAATCATGAGTAATAAATTAATCATTTAAAATGAATGATCATATGAGTTGGGCCAAGTTGTTTTTAGATTCGCTCCACTAGATGATAATAGTAGCTCAAGTGCATTTTGCCATAAGAGGTGTTGGATATGTTCCACTGGAAGATAATAGTGGCTCAGGTGCGTTTTTTTAGAGGTAATTTAGTTCATTACATCTAAGAATAATGGGGCCTTATGCTCATCATGAATAAGTATATAGATTGAGGTGAATTACATAATAGATAAGATATTAATGATTTAGTGTGGAAGATTACGTGAGTCAGAACTGAGGTGTTGGAATCAGTTGTATCGAATGATAATAGTGGCTTAGGTGTGTCATCCCTAAGAGGTGCTTGAGACTATTCCACCTAGTTAAGAATAGTGGCTTAGAATTATTCTACCCTAAGAGGTATTAGATTCATTCCACTAGATGATAGTATTGGGTGCATAAGTTAGAAGTTAAATAGAGCAAATTAAACAATACTAATCATATATTTCAAGGCCTTAAAAGCCAAGAAGTTCCTCAAGGCTAAAGTGTATCAATTAGAAGTTAAATAGAGAAAATCAAACAATACAAATCATATATTTCAAGGCCTTAAAAGCTAAGAAGGTCCTCAAGGCTAAAGTGTATCAGTTAGAAGTTAAATAGAGCAAATTAAACAATACTAATTATATATTTCAAGGCCATAAAAGCCAAGAAGGTCCTCAAGGCTAAAGTGTATTAGTTAGAATTTAAATAGAGAAAATTAAACAATACATCAATTGATATGGAGTTTCTTCAAGCTCAAAATGCCAACTTAGAAGAGAACCATGAAAGGGAAAAGTGAGCATTATAAGATGAGTTTAGACTATGGAAATATAAAACTACCCATCTAGAGCATGACCTTTATAAGGAGAAGATCTTTATTGATCAACTATCTTTCTTAAAGAAAAAAATAGGTTGTGATGCATAGATGGCGAGGAAGTATGCCAACACACTTAGAGATGATTATATGGAGAAATAAATCCTTTCTAACAAGGTTAAAAATGATAAGAAAAAAAAGTGTAATATAGGGAGGGTGAACACCTAAAGAAGAAGGTTAGTGACAAGTATCTAGCCTATAACATGGAACTTGAAATTCTCATAAAGAAATTGTTCAAGGGATAGTGCCAAGTTAAAACATATCAAAAAGATATAGATGAGCATGTTGAGAAAGCTATTACTATCAACAAACTAAAGCATACTAGTGAAGTTATAGACGACTATCTAATAAGCGAAGAGTTTCCTCATTATGATAAATAGCTTAAATCACAATTACATGATTATGGTGCCTTTGTCACATATGGTTAATTTAAATTCTTAGCTAAGTGAAATTAACTAAATAAAGGTAATGATAAATTGCATAAAGGTAAATATTTGGAGTGTATTCCTATTCATAAGGATTCTAGAGAGATGGAGTTTGGCAGTGTAGAGCTAGGCATGTATGACAGCAAATATGACGTGGATAATTTTTTTATGTAATATGTAAACATCTTCTTATATGAAATAACCTTCTTCTACTATTTTATATGTATTACTCCATATATATTTGAATATTGACTCTAAGATGAAAATAACATGCCATAACAAGAGGGCTCGAACATTCAACTACTAGAATACTAAGACCAAATACTTAATATGACCTCTTTGCTGTAATGTTTGTGATACAAAGAAGGAAGATCCATAAGACACAAAATTTGAACTTTTATTTTACTTTTATGGTACCAAACCAAATTAAGGTTTAATATATTCACCATTAATTGATTAGACTAAATTGACCAACCAGACCCCTTACTATGGGCTCAGTGGCCTTAACACCTTTATTGAGAAACACACTATAGGAGCCTTGGCTTACCTAAGCTAAAAAGTTATTGGTTGTGCCTATTGACTCAATAGAGTTAGTACCTTGAGCAAAGAAACATCTTAACATCCTAATATTAGCTATTGAAAGTGATTTTCTCTTTCATCTTCACCAAGTACGCCCTACAGGCTTAATGGGTGAAAGAAAATCTATCTTTCATCTCACCAAGTGTTCCTATCTTTAATTATAGCATCGTTAAGGCCATATGTATTGAGTATTGAGTTTGTTCCTACCACCAAGTATGCCCTCATTCAAATCTTGGTATTTAAGGGCTTATATGTTGAGCCTTGAGATCGGTCCGTGAAAGCTTTTTTAGATAATTTCATCTCCCCATGTATGCCCATATTTAATACTCAACTAGCTTAGTGAAGGCTTACAAATAGAGCTTAGCTAATGGAGACCTTATATATTAAATGTTTGCAAACAACCTATTTTCTTTTCTTTCTTAGGGCTTATGTATAAATCATTTGCTGACGGCTTCTTTGTTTAAGGGTTTACTTATTGAATGTTAGCTGACAACCTCTTTGCTTGAGGGATTACATATTAAATGATTGTTGATGACCTATTTGTTTCTGGTCCTATGTATTCAATGATTATTGGCTTCCTCTTTCTTTGAGGGCTTACATATTGAACTTTTGTTAGAGATTTACAAATAAGAATTTGCTAAAAGCCTTTTTGTTAGAGGGCTTATGTATTTACTACAAGACCATGTTTCACACACATTAGTAAATAAAAATGTTCAATCTTTTTCTATCATTAGTAGATAAACAAAAGTAATTGAATTTAAATATTATAAAGATTAGTGCTATATCAAAATAAAATCAATGTTTCAAATAATAT
This sequence comes from Tamarix chinensis, assembly GCA_030549775.1. Lineage (NCBI taxonomy): Eukaryota > Viridiplantae > Streptophyta > Magnoliopsida > Caryophyllales > Tamaricaceae > Tamarix > Tamarix chinensis. The sequence continues at coordinate 53,041,819 of CM060177.1, read as the reverse complement.
TTTCTCAAAATTTTGTCATTTTAAGAATTTGCTAGATATCTCCCATATTTATCAACTAATATGCTAGCGGTTGACCCCACTTGTTCCATAAGATGATATGGATCTTCCCACTTAGCTATTAATGTGCCCTAATAATCACTTGTTTGGAACTCTTCCTTTCTCAACACCTAATCTCCTCCTTTTAGTAGTATAGGCTTGATTTTTTTCCTACTTTATTAGCAACTTACTACCTATATTTAGATATTCAAAATTAAATTAAATATTTTCACTCTTCAAACAAATCCTTCTTAATACTTAGAGATTCTTCATTATCTTTGGGATTATAATGGCTGGTTCTTTATAACCGTGTCTCTTTCTCTGTCGAGATAACTACTTTAGATCTAAAAGCCAGATTGCAAGGTGCCTCACCAGTTAGGTTTTTTTTTTATAGTTTTCCTAACAACCCAAAATATTCCTTGATGTGGATCAAAGTGGAGGATGAAGCGCAAGATCTATCATCTATTATTCCAAATGATGGCAGGTTGAAATTGAAAGAAAATGCTTCGGTTTAATGCTGTTAAACTTGAAGTATATTGTAGGTTTGAATGATAGTGTTTCTTCGAATGTTGAATGCACATTCGAAGGCCTAAAATGAAGATTAACCCTAGTTAATTCTTCAATCTAGAAGGGACTAAAAAAAAGGGTAAAAACACAAGCAAAGGCTCAAAACTTTTGTGTTTAAAATTCTATTATTAAGCTCCCTTTCATGCGTGTATAAGGAAGTATATATATAGGCATCAACCGACATAATGGGCCTAAACCAGCCAGTTGTCTCTCTTAATTCATGCTACCTTAACTCACTTGAATTAAGGCCATATAATACCAAATATTACTCATAATATCATCATTTAAATGATATTAATGACTAACATTACAAAGACACACAATCAACTATGGTACATACATGAAATTACAACAAAACCCTAGCTTACATAAAATACACTTAGGGTTTACAACAAGTTTAATATAACTAATGATAACATCACTATATCATATTGTAGTGTCATCCCATGTATGCCTTAGCCTTGCATGCTTTTAATGCTTGTACACTTTAAGTCTTTTTTTTTTGTGTATTAACTTCTTCTCCTTGAAAATATGTAATATGCCTGCAAGAATATCTTAAATCTTTTTCAATACCAAGTATAGAAATATTATCAAGAACATTTAAAATGATTGGCTCCATTCTTAAGAAGGCTAATTCTTTCTTACCTTGAGAATCATTTGAAATATGAGAATCATTAGATTCACCTGCATCATTCTCCCCAAGTTGAGAAGAATTTGTCCTCAAATTATCATCAGTATAATAAGGAGACAAATCACCAATATTAAAAGTTCTTGAAATTCCACCATAATGATCTAGAACTTCAAGTTCATAAGCATTATCCCCAAAATTTCTTAGTATTTTAAAAGGTCTGTCATCTCTTAGCATTAGTTTATTTTTACTTAAATTAGGAAATCTTTCTTTACTCAAATGTAACAAAACTAAGTCACCAGGATAAAATACCTGTGGGGTTCTATACTTATTTGCTTGAGCTTTATACTTAGCATTAGCTTTTTTAATATTGGTCTTTATTTTCTGATGAAGCAGTTGAAAGAATTTAACTCTATCCTCGGCCTCATAATTGTGTAATTCACCTTTCTTTACAGGAATAATATTGATTGGCATGTGTGGATTCACTCCATTGATTGTAAGAAAACTCTGCATGAGCTAACTTAACATCCCAATCTTTAATACTTTTATTAACCAAACCTCTTAATAAGGTACCAAGAGTTTGATTAGTTACCTCAATTTGACCATCGGTTTGTAGATTATGTGAAGTGCTAAATAACAATTTATTACCAAGCATATGCCACAAAGTTTTCCAAAATAACTCATAAACTTGACATCCCGATCTGAGACAATACTTTTAGGCACACCATGAAGTTTAACAATATCTCAAAAATACAAGTCAGCAACATGCATGGCATCATCGGTTTTATTACATAGAATAAAATGAGCCATTTTATAAAATCTATCTTCTACCACAAGAATAGAATATTTACCACGTTGTGTTCATGGTAACCCTAGGATAAAGTCCACACTAACTCCTTCTCATGGTTTATCAGGAACTGGTAAAGGTGTGTATAAGCCTTTATGAAAGTAACTCCTACATTTTTGACATGTAGAACATCTACTTGTCATAGCTTGTACATGTTTAACCATTCGTGGCCAATAGAAATTTTCTTGTAACAATTCCATAGTCTTATGTATACCAAAATGTCCTACAATGCTACCTTTATGTATTTCTTTAATTAGTAAGTCTCGAATACTAGATCTAGGAATACAAAGTTTATTTAGTCTAAACAAAAATCCATCTTGTATGACATAATTACCATGGTATCCACTTTCTTTACCTCCACTGAATATATCGTTAAAATATTCATCTTTAGGATACTATTCTTTTAACATTTCAAAACCTAAGATGTTGGCATCCATCATAACAAGTAATGTAGATCTATGAGAAAGAGCATCGACTACTACAGTTTATTTTCTATCTGAATGTTTGACAGAGAACACAAAGAACTATAAGAAACTCACCCACTTTGCATGTTTCGGATTAACTTTCTTTTGACCATGTAAGTATTTTAAACTCTCATGATCCGAGTGTAACACAAAGGATTTTGGTCTCAGATAATGACTCCATGTCTCTAAGCTCCATATAATGGAAAAGAATTCCTTGTCATAAGTCGAATAGTTAAGTTTGGCTCCATTCAATTTTTTAGAGAAGAATGCTATAGTTTTCTTTTCCTGTGAGAGTATACCTCCTATTCTAACTCCACTAGCATCACGAGTTACTTCGAAAAGAAGGTCAAAGTTGGGTAGAGATAAAACTGGAGCATTGCAAATTTTTGTTTTGAAGGTATCAAAAGCATGAGTAGCTTCTTGTCCCCAAAAAATTCATCATTTTTCATGTGTTGTGTAATAGGTATATCTATAGTGGAAAAATCCTTAATGAATCTTCTATAAAAACTAGTTAACCCATGAAAACTTCTCACATTATGAACATTTTTAGGGATATGCCATTCTTGTATAGCTCTAATCTTATTAGGATCCACTTTAATACCATCACCACTAAAAATATAGCCTAGGAAAACTACACTTGGAAGCATAAAGTCACACTTCTCAAGTTTTCCATAAAGTTTAGCTTCCCTTAGCTTATCAAACAATTTCCTCAAATGCACTAGGTGATCATGCCCATTTTTACTATACACAAGAATATCATCAAAATATAAAAAAATAAAATCACCAAGGAAAGGTTGGAGAACTTCATTTATAAGTCTCATGAATGAGCTAGATGCATTACATAACCCAAAAGGCATAACCATCCACTCATAGAGACCATATTTAGTTTTAAAAGCAATTTTCCACTCATCTCCATCTCTAATCCTTAGTTGATGATAACCACTTCTTAAATCAATTTTGGAAAATACTTTTGCTCCATAAAGTTCATCTAGCATATCATCTAACCTAGGCATAGGAAAATGATATTTGATAGTAAGGTTATTCACTACCCTCGAATCTATACACATACTCCAAGTACCATCCTTTTTAGGTACTAGTAAAGTAGGAACACTATAAGGACTCATACTTTCTCTCACAAATCCTTTATCCATATGCTCTTGGATTCGTTTTTGTAATTCCTTAGCTTCCTCTGAGTTACATCTATAAGCAGGTTTATTTGGAAGAGGTATTCTAAGAATAAGATCAATAGCATGTTCTATACCTTTTTTAGGTGGTAATCCAAGAGGTAAATTGTTAGGAAATACATCATAATAATCGTCAAGCAGCTTAGTTAGATTAGGATTTTCAATTTGTTGCTCCCCAAGTTTAGAATCTTTAGCAACTAAAGCATAGAAAATTCCTTGTTCTTCTATGCATTTTTCCATATCCTTTTCATGTAAAAATAATCTCTTTTTAACATCACTTAAAGGCACATGATCACATAGAGATGGTGTCAATTTATACAATTGTTTTCCTTTTTTTACCACATATTCATTAGTTACTCCATCATGAGTTGCTTTTCTATCATATTGCCATGGTCTTCCTAAAAGTAAACCACAAGCATCCATAGGCAAAACATCACATAACACTTCATCATGGTAGTCTCTAATGCAAAATGTGATTAGGGTTCTTTTGTTTACTTTAGCTCCTTTGTCTTTGTTTAGCTATTGTAAAGATGATTAGTAGTCTCTAAACCAAGCATAGAAATATTATGAAGAAAATTTAAAATGATTGGCTCCATTATTAAGAAGGATAATTCTTCCTTACCTTGAAAATCATTTGAAATATGAGAATCATTAGATGCACTTGCGTCATTCCCTAGAAGCTCATCCACCTATACTCGCTCGACCCCGTTCAATTAGAGTTTTAGCTCTCCTAATATTTCTTTATTTTCACACTCATTCTTACTAATATACTAAACTGATCCTAATTATAATTTTGTTCTTTAGAATTAAGTATCCTTATCAAAACAAGAAATATTCGATGTAATTTGCCTATGGGTGAGATACTGAAGTAATTCTACTATCAAAGCCCTAGTTTTCCTAAAACTCTCTATATTTATAGTTATCAAATTGCCACCCCATTATATATAATAATTGCTTGAGTAACTCTAAAATATTCAATTAAAGACTATTTTTTGTTTTTTTACCTACATGTTATATTTGTTTTTAGAAAAAAACTTAATCGTGTGTTTTTAGGTGATTTGAGCTTGGGCCTCTACTTTTATCCACTTTGTAAAATAATAAATAGACACTATGACAAATATTTTTTTAACCAATATGTGTGCTAAGAATGTTAGATTGGAAAAACATAAACATATTAACATAATTGATAACAAGAATAAAAGGTATAATTATTATTGGGACTAAGTGGTCCAAAAATATTAGTTCCCTAAATAGCCAATGGGCATGCACTTATGATGGTTGGAGTTCTAAGGTAGGAATATTTTTTATTGGGGGAAATTTTTGGCATGCTTTGTATCTTCATACAATTACCTCAACATCCTGATACATAGTCTTTCATTAAAATCCCTAATAAAAAGCTTTAACCAAGAGAGATCTTGTAGCTTAATTTGAACCACATACTCTTCCATACACTTCATATAATATTTTCTATCCCATTGCGCAAGGTATGAATTTCATCATAGGCATGGCTTGTGAGTGCCTATATATCTATCTGTTGGCCACAAATTATTTTTCGACCCTTTTTCTTAACCGACATACATATTTTTATCTTTTAGCTGCATTCCTTCCTCTAAGTAACCTATCAATTCTTTTATCCATTCATTAGGTGTCAATATTTTTACAATCTTAAATTATTTCTCATGAGATTTTCTTGTGTCCTTTGACCTTAATACCATATATTCTAAATAGAGCGTCCTGGTCAAAAAAGAAGTCATGACTGGAGCTTATCTCAATAGAGAATTAGCTACTTGATTAGCTTCTTGTGGTACTTGAGCTATATTGATTAAATAAATATGTTTCTATAACACCCTCATTTGTCAATATTGAAAAAAGTTGTTTTAAAAACATTATGGAAGAAGAAAACTACTAAAAAATTAGGAAAAGTAAAGTGTTAGTGCCACACCTAACATGAGATAGGCACTAGCCACTCATCCCATGTTAAATACAAGGTTCAGAACCAAACCAATCGTAATGAAAGTAGAGTGTGCAAGAAATAATATATATAAGTATTAAAGAAAAAAATTTATAGGAATGAAAACATGATGACCCATAAATATTCAGATACATGAAAAGGAATTAAAGAGAAGTACATAATAAAAATGATAGAAAATAAAGGTGGGGCATGGCCGAATCTTTGGTTCATTAAGGACTAAACAAAAGACTTTGGATGTCCATGATCTCAAGCTATAATCCTAAAATGATGTAGGCCCACTACTGGCCATGCATATATCTTACATATAGTCCTTTTCTCATGGAAATAAGTAGGTAAATGAATAAATTGGCACTTCAATAAGAATTACACTAAGTAAGCTAAGTTCATCCTCACAAGAGACACAAGCACATAATTCATAGCACAATGAGGAGATCATATTAATGTATGTCTTGCTTATATCATATAATTAGATAAATATGCTCTATTATAGTTATATAACATATAAGAGGTTCTTACCATACATGCCTTATATAATTCAGGACACAATGCTATGTGCTTTGGTCAACAATTCTTGATAGGGTAATATAATAAATAGAACACAACATAATTGTGCAAGTATACACGGTCGATCTAAGTAATAAAGTGATGAGTGAGTGTTAATCATATGGGGACATGAATAAAATATGCTTTAATAAATTCAAATATTCTGTGAAATTAACTATGTAAAAAAATTGTGGTAGATAATGAATATATAATCAAGTAAATCAGTCCTTATGAAATTACTAATACCAACATAAGATAGATAGGAATGGAATCTAAAGATAAAGTTCTTAGAGGGAAATTGTTAACACCAAGTACGTGCACCCTATGACAATTCACAACATGATCAATAGATATGAATCCTTCTAAACTCATTAGATTTCAATCATCGGTGAAACATACTCTTAGGTCATCTCCATCACACTGCATAGGTTAAGGAAATGTCATGTAGTGAGTTTTAGAGAATTAATGACAAGGTTGCTTTAACTTTTGGTACTAACCTTGTCACCCTTTATCATCATAAGTTATGTACACTATCATAGTTGATATAGAATTTAGATGATTGCTTAATGTGGCTAACATTCAACACATTAACAAATGAAGCTCAACAGAATGAAATATCATTCAACAAAATATAACCACAATGTCACATATTATAATTGCAAAAGTTACTCAATCTTTTCCTTTCACCAAGTAGTTTAGCTAATATAAATCTCCTCCAACAAAATAAGAAAATAGAAAAGAAAAATAAGGGAAGGACCTAGGCAGATCAAAGTAATCCAACCCCTATCTAGCTTAATCTCTCATTTTTCTTTTTCCTCCCTCATTATATCCCTATTGGTATTCTTCTTCTTCTACCTTTCTCTCCTAATCTCTAGTTGGTATTTTCTTCTCCCTTCCCTTTGTATACCTATATATCTCTCTCCAAGGATTATTTATAGAGTGCAAAATGTGTAGGTTAGGATAGGTGTCCTCTAGTGCTACATTGGGTGGTGGTATGCTATGTTAGAAATATGTACCCTGTGTCAGGTGGTTGTACCCTACATTAGGTGGTAGTGCTCTATAGTGGTCCCCTGGTGAATGCTGCCAAATTTAGAGATTTGGGCATTCTTCTTTTTGTTGGCGATATAGACCCTTGATGGCGACCTCTGTGGTGGCTTCTAGAACTTTAGCAGGGTGAGGATATGGTTTGATATGTTGTGTTGTAGCAATTCCTACACATGCATTGCAATTAACAAATTAAAAGCATCAAGTCTATGAGTTATCATAAGAGTGAAAGTATTATTAGTCCATAAGATATAAGAGCTTTTTTCAAATTAGACTCAAGCGAGTCATGTGAGATCTCAAAGGGTGAAAAAATTATTAAGAAACACATCCTATGACTCCATTAAGTGGTAAAAATCATATATATATATGGTTATTTAATTTGCACAAATCAACTCATATCACTTCCCCTAAACTTAAGCTTTTGCTCATCTAGAGCAACGTTATGATAGCATAAATGGATACCCATAAGTAAAATAATAAGTAATTCTTAGCCTTCAACCATGTTCAGCTTCATACTTTTCAAACTAAAAATTGCCTGCGTATATATGAGATATATTAAAAGGGTTAGTATTGTGTTTGAGTAGAAGAAAATTTTGTGGGTTTCTCTTCATATCTCCTTACTACATCTTAAAGGATCATAAAGGTAGTTATGAAGCTAGACATCCTTTTCTATTAGTCGGACTGCTTATAACAACTATTTTTTAAGCTCAATAAAGAGATAGGGTTTCTTGAAGTTATCAAGGTCTTTTGACATGAGTGTACATCTCAGTCTCAAGAAGATACGTTTGGTGACTCCACCCTAACACCTATTTCATAAAATTTTAATTAAGTTTGTCACCCTACTGTATAGTTTGATGCAAGTGCACATATGACTCTCATGTAGGTGCCCATAGTTACTAGTTGCTTCAAGCATTAAAGCTTCCCTCTCTATTGTCATTACTATGCCTGGATAGACTCTTATTTGTTAGGGTTAATTCCCCAAAACTTATTCAATTATCACTTAAGCAAGATATTTATTACAAGCTTCCTAATACTTTTTGTTGAGGATATCTTAGTTAATTGAATTATGTCCTATATGTGAGGACTACTTAGAGCTCCATGAAGATAGTCCTTATTTCCTTATGCTTGAGGTATCTAAACGTTGATGGTTTTAAAAAATTAGATTTATCTAGGGTAATAAAAACATATATAGGTGAAAATATATTGGCTAGAATTTAATATATCTCATAAGGCCTTATTGAATTAGCTTACTTTTTTCACAAACATGGTATCGGGGTCACCAAACATCAATATTATCACTTTCAATAAGATACATAGGTAACTTTGCGAGAATGATTTACTCAATTTGGAAAGGAATTTGATAAGGTGAGTAGTAGGGCTGCCTTGTTTGCTTAGTTTAAGCATAGTAGTCATCCTAGTAACAAAATATTGAAAAACTATACAACAACAAAAATTAGGTGAAAATAACTACTGCATTTATTATAACTAGATAACAAGGGTAAAAACTATGGCATACTAACTAAGATATACCCTCCTGTGGAGAAAGAGTGATAGTGTCCTGACTATCAGGGTAGGGTTAGGAACCAAAAGATAAAATGGCTAAGGGCCAAGATCCTAATAAAAAGTAAATAAAAAATATCCATGAACAATTGATTCTGAAACTTTCGTGATAAGAATCAGATCGATGTAGATGGGGATGGATTAAATGCAAAAGTTGTGGGGGGCATAACAGTGATGGCCAGGCATTATGCATATCCTTCCTCTTTCTCAAAAACATCTAGCACCATGTCTTGTGTTGGGATGTTAACCTGGGTATCAATCATTCCACATTACATAATAGGGGGACTCATGTCACCCTATCACTTTGTTGAGATCATGTAAACTTAGCTAAATTCTTCACCTCTATTAGCTTGTTCGAGCATCCCTATCTTACCTCCAGTAAAGGTGAAATCTATACTGTCATCTCAGGTTTAACCTTCCCAATTTCTACATCTAATAATCCAACATATTCTATTGTTTTCAAAAGCTTCACTATTATTGTTATTATCTCCTCCTATCTTCTCATAAGGATGTCAATGCCTTCCTTCATCACTTGCATCTATGACTCTAATTCTACCAGGGGTTGTTATGGATTTGGGGTGGTGTTTTTTCCTTAAGGGTTGCTACTAGTGCATCAAACAAGCAGATGATGACAATTTGGTTGATGGAGTAGGGGCTTGGGAATGTTTCTTCAGAGCATAGAGACCATTTACTAAGGTAGGGTGAAAGATAGGACCATATGAATTTATTACAACCAGCTCTAGATTATTATAAACGATTTAAATAACATCAATGGCTCATTTGATGAGTATACAGTAGAGTAAGACCATGTAGTCAAAAGAGATAAAGCGGTTGTGAGTGGTAGGCAGCAAGCGACTCCTAAGGAAATGATGCCAGACCTTAGATTGTGGTAAGAGTGTAGGTGATTGTAGTGGCAAGAACCATTTATGGTGATTCACCATTTAATTCTAGGTTTTGTAAGAGTGATGCAAATTTTTTGGTAGGGTTGTCAATCAGCTAAGAGTACTCATTAATGTTGAAAAAGGATATGCTATAAAGTTTGTTGATAGTAATGGAGATGTAAGATACCAAATTTCCTTGAATAAACACCATCTTAGTTTTTTTCTTTTGTTGTCAAGATTGCTATAAAATTTTAAGACTTCAAGAGAGGGAAACTCATGAGGGTGTTGAAAAAAGGTGGCCAAATGGTGGTGATTATTAGGGCCAACAAGATACTAGAGCATGTCTAGGAAAAAGTATTGGTTGGCCAGAGATTTGAAGCACTCCTAGTCACTATCAAGTTGGAAAATGGTGAGAGAGTTGGATTTCCTCTTCAAGATCTTGGTAACAAAGAGTATAGAAGTGTGTTGCCTCATGATCCTTAGTGGATGAAAATTCATTAGATGATACTAAAGGTAGTGTGCGTTTCCTAGAAGAAGCAGGTTTCCTTTGTCATTAAAGGATTTTTTGTAACACCTCAAAATTCACTACTTTTTTTTAAAGCATAAGTAATTAAGATCCTTAATTTAAAACCCGTAAATTCTGAGGATGTTACCACCACACTTACTACCAAATCGGTTCTCTCCAACCGTTTTAGTACTAAGTGCTAAGGCTAAAGAAAAGAAATAATCAATTATAAATCAATATAATCCAAATTCCATATAAGCATTAAACGGTTGTAAAACAAAAATCAGAGTGCGCATAAGGAATCATTATTCAACTTAAAAGAGAAATAGTTACAACCAATAAAAGATTAATAAAAGGAAATAGAATCACATAAATATTGAAATATGGCCACAAATCTCGAAATTCGAGCCAAACATACTCAACAACACATAGCCCCGACTGATGTCTCGCCCCACCTGCACAAATCAGAAGGGCATACTACTCGTGGGATTGAGCAGTACCCATAAAACGGGTGATCAGTACGCTACGTACTGAGTAAGGTAACCGAGCACTAAGGCCAACACATAATAGCACACAAGACCATGCATAAGAATAAAAGAGCATAATCATGTTAACATAAATGTATATGACCATCCAGGTAAAAGTACAAACGCCCAATTATAATCCAATTCAATTACTTAATTAATCTCTTATCAGAAGTCGATTCACACCATACTTTTTATCAAATCCATGCAAGTACGGAAGCCCCCACTATTATAGCTGGTTGATAGGAGACAAGCAGGGCACAATGCTCCTGCCCACTATTATTAGCCGGTGAATCAGTGGCACATAGGGTATCATACCCTAACCATTATTTCTTACCAGTGGATCGGTTGGCCCGGATCACATGGTGTTCCGCTGTAAGTAATTAGTGTCTTTCCCAAGTCTTAGCAAACTGTTAGTTTTATTGAGCTCGGAATTCGCCACTATTATAGCCGATGGATCGGAGGCACACAGGGTATCATACCTTAACCACTATTATAGCCGATGGATCGGAGACACATAGGACTACGCGTACTAACCACTATTCTTAACTGGTGGATCGGTTGGCCCCGACTCAATATCTTCCACTTTAAGTGATTAATGTCTTAAGTGTCTTATTCAAAAGCTTTCACCCTGGACATGCATGAATCACTCCCTTTACACTTCACACATCATAAATCATAAATACCATCCTCATAATTACACTTAATCACCACAAACACATGATACCATAAAAACCCTAAGCAGCCACACCAAATCCTAATTAACCACAACAACCCATAGTTAACCACTCCAAACCCTATTTAACCATAACAACCATAATTATCCGTTCTAAAACTTAGTTAATCACAACAAACCACAATTATCCACTTCAACCCTAGTTAATCACAATAACCCATAGTTAATCATTCCAAACCCTAATTCAGTCTCCTCCATACCCTTACTTTGCTCCACGTGCTATTTTTCATCCCAAGTATTCAAACACCCAAACAACACTTACATTACCTTCCTTAAATCCCAAATCAATGATCAGTACGTAAAATTCATGCCCATGCAAACGTTACACGTCCCATTCAACCTCTCAAACTTTTCATTCCAAACCCTAAAACTCCCGCGTAGAAACTTAGCATTAACCATGCAAAACCCTAAATTCTTTCATACAAAACCCAAAGTCCATCCATATCAAAACCTAGTTTAGATTCTCCCATATAAAACCACAAATTAGATTCTTCCATTCATACCCACAACTTAGTTTCTCCCATACAAGACCATAAGTTAGATTCTTCCACATAAAATCATAAATTAGAATCTCCCATATAAACCATAAATTCAATTGTCCCATATAACATCATATATTACAGTCTCCCTTACAAAATCATCCAAACCATAAATTAGATTCTCTCATACAAAACCATAAATTAAACTCTCCCACACAAAATCATAAAATCATAAATTAGATTCTCCCACACGAAACCCTAAAATTCTCCATTTTATTCTTCCACTCATGAATCATTAAAATATATTAGGTCAACTCATCTCCCTTGATCGACCTCTTTCCCCATTCTCCTTTCTCATCCTTTCCACCACATAACCACATCAACATCCTCACATGCATGTTTTACAGGGTCACAACCCATATCATCATACATACATAATACATATGCCATGCAAATACATAAAAACATACTTCGACTCCACATCATACCACATACGACATAATGAATAAAGATAAACATAGGATACATAGCATGCGAAGCACATAATGCATATAAACACACAAGAGACCTTAGTAACACCCTTACCTGAAATGACACCGGTCTTGGAGCACGCTCCTACGCCTCCTTAGGGCTTTGGCCAAATAATAACAAACTAATAAAAATAACATTAATAAAATTACAACTTTGCTAAAGATATAGAAATAATAAAAATATTATAAAAGTTGATAATATAGGGTTAAATACTTTACCTTAATAATAATGATGATACTAAAATAATAATAGCAAAGATACTAAAAATAATGTCAATGAGAATATAAATAACAATAATAATAAAAAGGATATTATTCAAAAACAAAGTAAAATAAGGCTTTGGCCCCTTTACTAAAATAGTACTAACAATAACATTAGTAAAATAAATAACCAAATTCAGTAAAAATGATAATAATGAAATTATAATAATAATAATAATAATAATAATAGCAAAGCTAATAGTAAAGTAGTTGTAATATTAATAATTAATTAATAATAATAGTAATTCAAAATAGTAAAAATAAAAATAATTATAATTATAATGATAATAACACATTAATATTAATAATAGTAATAATGGAAATAATAATAATAATATCGAAAATAAAATACAATAGGGCTTCAGCCCTGAACAGAAATAATAATCAAAACATTAATACTAATAATAATAATAATAATACATATTAAAAATATAAATAATAATAATAATAATAATAGTATTTATATGTAAATAATTGAAATAAAATAATTTAAGGGTTATAAAAATAGGGAAAATGGCTGAGAGGGTCTAGGGTTCAACCTTAGGCTGGCAGGGATAGGCGGCACCGGTAGGATGCACGGAGGTGGCGGGGGCGGCCGGAAAAAGAGAATAAAAAGGGAAGAGTTGGATGCTAGGAAAAAGAGAAAGAGCAAGAGGGTGGAAGCAAGAGTGTTTAGGGTTGCCCAGAAGGAGAGGAACAAAATGGAGGTGGTGGCGCAGCCAAAGGGGGCGGCTCACTGTGGCGAAGGTGGTGGCCGAATGGAGGAGAAGAAGAGAAAGAGAGAAGGAGGGGAGGAAGAGGAAGAGAGAAGGAGAGGGAGGAAGAGGAAAAGAGAGGTAGGGGAAGATAGGGGAGGTTCTGCAATAATGTTTGGGAGGTGAAAGAAGCGGCGTCAGCGGCGGAAGAGGTGGCTAAGGACGGCGTAAAGGGTGGCGGGGGCTGGAAAATAGGTAGTCGAGAAGGGAAGTTCACACAGTCGAGGAGGATTGTGCAGAAAGAATCGAGGGTGATGAATGGTTTTGTTAGCTATAGGGAGGTGCAAGGAAGATTTTGGTGGCCATATATGGAGGCGAAGTTTGTCGGAGGCGGCGGATGAGGCGTTTAAAAAGTCAGCGGTGAAAAGGGTTAAATTCTGGGTAATGAAATCAAAGGCTCGATACAATTTATCATGGGGGTATTTATAGAGTGTAAATGATAGGTTAGGGTCTGTGGATCGGCTAGAGAGTTGGGCAAGTAAGGTTATGGTCAGTGGCGGCGTTGTTTGGCTGGTGGCAGCAATTCAGGGTAGGGGGTTGCACAGGCCAGGGGAGAGAAAAACGTGCGAGAAAGGAGAGATTTGGTTGGATCAAAGGGTTGCCGAAACAAATGGGAAGAGAAAGGAAGGAAAAGGCCAGTCAAAGGAGCAAGATCGGCGCCATAAGCTTTGGATGAGCGGCGGCGATGGCAAGTTGGCGGCGTCGGGGCTGGTTAGAAGAAGAAGATGGGGGGTTTAAGCTGGGTGGTTCGTGAAGGAAAATAAAAGAAAGAAAAGGAAGGAGGTCGGGGGCGGTCGGCGCGGGTCGAAGGCGTTTAAATAAAAACCAGAGTTTCGGTTGAAAAGGAGTCAAAACGCAATGTAGCGTAGGGCCGAAGAAGGATGCGCGACGAGGGCTAGGCTGTTCTGAAGAAGGAAGAAGGGAGGAGTTTGGGCCGCGGGAGATGGCAGCCGAACGGGGAAAAGGGGAGGGAAAAGAAAAAGAAGAAAAGAAGAAAAAAAAGAAAAAGGAAGAAGAAAAGGAAAAAGAAGAAGGGAAAAGGAAAAATAATAATAATGGGTATTTAAATTAATTAAACTATTTGATATATTTAAAAATAATAATATTAAAATAAAATAACATTTAAATCACTTTTTAGGCTAAATTAGGATTTTTGAAAGATTTTCCATAAATTCTATTTTAATTAGTAAAACACCCTAATTTTCTTCAATTAAATTATTTATAAAATTATTATTAATTTCAAACTATTTTCTCCTTCTAATTTTAAATAATTTATTTAATAAAATTTTAAAATAAAATACTTAATTAGCTAAAATACCCAAATTCTCTCCTAATAAAAATACTTATAAATTTCTTCTTGATTTTCCCTAATTAATTCAATTTAAAAATAATTTATTTAAATAATTTTTCTAATAAATATCATTTAAATGTAATTTATAAAATTCAAAAATTTTGGGGTATTTCATTTTTGCTGCAACTTCGGTGGTAGAGTGGGTAGAATGTCTTGGTATGGTTGGCGGAGAATGAGGGGAAATGGGTACAAATATGCATGATGGGGTGTTTTCTCTTGAGCTAGTGACAAGGGCGGTGTTAGTATGCTTTAGTGAAGTAGGTGAAGTGGGTTGCGCGATAGGTTCTACAAGATAATTGTCGAGAAGGTGTTCTTCCTACATTGAGAGGCTTCTCACAACCTTTTTCAACATTGGGATAGGAGAGGAATGGAGTGGAGTCGTGAGAATGGAATAGATTTGACGTGACTTAAAAGGAAAAAAGGGAGATATTGTAAAAAGTAATGCTAGATAGAGGACGCATACTAGAGAAAGAGTGGGGGTCATACCTAAAATCAGAGTGTCTGCCTAACACCAGATATGAATCAATCTTCTTACGGTATAGGGAGCTCCAACATTGTTCTTTAAACAACATGTGCAGCATGCACTCTGCCCATCTTTCACCTACTTAGTTTCTTAGCAATAAAAGCATTGATAGGGTATAGATGTTAATAGTGGGTTTATTTTTAATAAAATGATAAACATTCTAGGGGAATCATCAAGAACATGAGTTGAAACAATAGAGGATAAAAGTTTAGGTTGCCTCCTATTAGCACTTGGTTTAATGTGCTCACTTTGACAACCTAATGCAACCTTATGAAGTTCATACAGAAAGTGTTTAAACTTCCCTATTGAGATTTTTAGCTTGATATGGTTTTAGTAGTTGTAGAGAAACACCAACAACCAAGGATATAACTCCTTTGGCTTTAGATGCTGGTCATGAAAATTCCTGGTCCTATCTTTATATAACCAAGCACTATTGTATGAGGCATCTCTTAACTCTTCAAGCTCATTCATTTATAACTTACGTGCCTCTCTTGTAGTGGCTAGATCGAAGTTGATAGTTTTAAGTTCCTAATATGATTTATGACCTAGTTCAATAAGTGGGTGACAAGCTTTTCCAAATACAATTTGGAAGAATTACATTCCTAAAGGTGTTTTGAATGTTATCCTATATGCTCAAATTGCATCATTTAATCTTGTTAACTAGTCCTTTCTAGTAAGGTTGACTAATTTCTCCAAAATTCTCTTAATATCCCTATTAGAAAGTTTAGGTTAACTATTTGATAACCGGTGATAGGCGGTGGCTACTCTTTGGTGAATCCCATATTTTTGCTTAAGTTTTTGAAAAACGCTTATTGTAAAACTATGTGCCAACATCACTAATGATAGCCTTGGAAGTCCCAAATTGTGTGATAACAATTTTTTGGAGGAAGTGGATCACCACCCTAGAATTGTTAGTTGATAGTGCAACGCCCTCAATCTATTTGGACACGTGATCTATTAAACTAGAAAGTATTCAATGCCAAAGGAGGATGGGAATGCGACCATGAAATCAATGCCCCAAAAATCTGTATTTCCACTTCTAATATACCCATTTGAGGCATTTTTTTCTTTTGTGAAATGTTCCTAATTCGTTGACATTGTTCGAAGTGTTTGACCTTTACCCTAGCATCCCTAAATATGGTTGACGAGTAGAATCCACTTTAGAGAACCTTTGATTCAGTCCTTATACCTCCAAAATGACTCCATAGGATGCATGGTGAGAGGCTACCATGATTTCTTTAGCCTCCTCTTCACTTACATATCTTCTTATTAGTCCATTTGCACATTGGTAAAATAGGAATGGTTCATCCCAACTGTAGTACTTGAAGTCATAGAATAATTTCTTCAACTATTGTTGAGATTGGTCATAAGGATGTATTTTGCATGCAAATTAGTTACTAATATCTACACACTAGGGTGGTTGACACATCCTGACTATCAAGAGTTATTCATCAAGGAATTTTTCCTTAAATCCAAACTTGTTTCTTCTCTTCATTGTGTCCTTCTAGTCTAAAGAGATGATCTACAATTTGATTTTCCTTCCCCTGACAATCCTTGACTTTGACACCAAACTCCTAAAATAGTCACATCCACCTTAGCAAATGATGCTTGGCATCTTGTTTAGAGATAAAAAAGCAATTAGTATCATGAGTAGTAAATACAATCACTTAGGAACCTAGGAGATAGTAGAAACTTATCAAATGTAAATATCATTACCTGTAATTCCTTTTCTATGACAGTGTAATTCAGCTAAGCCTTATCAAGTGTTTTACTAGTATAGTAGATGTTATGGAAGAAATTCTTCTTCCATTACCCTACGTCTCTTATAGCATAATCACTTGCATCAAACGTTAGTTAGAAGGGTAAAGTCCAATCAAGTCCTATGATTATAGGGGCTTAAGTGAGCTCTAACTTTATTCATTCAAGGGCTTCCTTAAAAAGTTGTCAACCTAAAACTTTATATCTTTTTCTAATAACTCACCAAGGGGATTAGTAATTTTGAAGAAATTTTTAACAAATCTTTAGTAAAATCATGCATGTCCTAAAAAAATCTCATACCTCTAACAGTGGTTGGATGGGATAATTTTTCAATGACTCCACTATTTCCCTATCAACCTCTAGTCATTTTGGAGAGACCTATGACCAAAAACAACACCTTCTTGGACCATAAACTGACATTTATCCCAGTTAAGGACTAAGTTGGTCTCTTCACATCTTACCAACACTGTAACACCCCAAAAATTCACTACTAAAAATTTTCGTTTAATTTAAAGGTAATTGCGGAAGCCAAAATATTAAACGGTGAATTTCGGGGATATTACCGCCACATTTAATACCAGACTGGTTCACTCATACCGTTCCAGTACTAAGTGCTAAGGCTAAAGGAAACTAAAATACAATTTGCAAGAAATTCAACATACTTAAATCAGAGTAGTGCTTCAAATCGTTTACCAGAATAAAATCCACCAATGGTGGTTACAGTAATAACATATACATTTAAAACCAAGAAGTTAAATGAGAAAGAGAAAAGGCCTAATGGTACCGGATAATTCCTTACTCTCTTTTCCCGTAGCCCACTTGAGTAGCACCTGAAAAGACCTGCAAGGGCACTGCCCATTGAATAGGTAGGGGCCCCAAAAGGGAATCCCTTCAGTACTACGGTACTAAGTAACCCTTTAATACCACATTTAAAGACAAGCCTGTGATGTAACACATAATGCAAGCTATGTACATATAAAAACAGAGGTGTATACATAACAATCACACATATAGCAAGTTATAATTCACGATCGATACCTTTGGGCCTTAAGCCATGTCATAGTCTAAACTCATTACATTCGGGTCTTAAGCCATTATTCCATCATCATTCACTCAATATCATATTTTATATCCGTGTGAGTGTGAGAACCCCACTATTATAGCCGGTGGACCGAAAAGTATACACTCAAGGCAGAACGCTCCTGACCACTATTATTTACTGATGGACCAGTCTCCAAGGCAAGACGCTCCTGGCCACTATTATTTGCCGGTGGACCGATCTGACCCCGACTCACATGGTGTTCCACTATAAGTGATTGGTATCTTTCCATAACTTTATTCACATACAATACTGGTTTTATTGAGCTCGGGACCCCATTATTATTGCCGGTGGACCGGAATGTATATATAGATATATCATCATCTACGGCACAACGCTCTTGGCCACTATTATTTTCGGTGGACCGGTACTCAATATCACTTGCCAAGGTAACACGCTCCTAGGCCACTATTATTACCGGTGGATCGGTGCTCAATATCATAAGTCATCTGGGCCCGACTCTTTAATATTCCACTTTCATTAATAGTATCTTTCCTTTCTTTAATCAGCACAACAAGCATATTTATTTGCCTCGAATGGGAGATCAATAACCCGGGACACAAAGGTACACCGGTCATACCGGTGCATACAAGCTACTCAGTACCCTTCAACCACGAACCCAAGGACGCAAAGGTACTCTGGTCGTACTGGTGCATAAAGCTAACTCAGTACCCTACCGACAAGGACACCTAATCCATAAGTATGCATACCCCCTAACTAGGTCCGTAGAGCTAGAAAGAGTAAGATATAGGGCCTGGCTGGGGCACAAAGGCACACAAGCAAATACCAGAATAATCGTGGACTAAACCACGTCCCTAGGGTAGCAACCCCTAAGGAGTCACCATTCCCGATCTCGAGGTCTTTCACTTTAAGTATTAGTGTCTTAATTAAAGTGATCACGAAAAGCACAATAATCAGATACTTAATCACTTGTAATCGTTCTGATATCATTAGTCGTTTCTTATTCAGATGATTATCTAGGATATCATAGAGAAACCATTAAGGCCATACTAATTATCGAATACTCTTACTTGACTAATCAACATTATTTGAATCATATTATAATGTTCCACAATCATAACGACATGTTAGGTACAATTTACTCACTGACCCCTTACTTATATAATTGCTAAGTATTTCTTCCTTACTTGACAATTTACTCCATTACCCTTTCGGTTGCATAATTACCAAATTACCCCTTGTCCAATTTAGATTACCAAATTATCTCCTACACTTTTTAGATCATCATTCACCCCTCATAATTGCTACACTTATCATATTTCCCATTTGGTTGGTTAGATTACCAAATCACCCTTCTCCTTTGTTATAATTACTAAATTACCCTTGAGTTGGATAAATTACTAAATTACCCTCCTTCATTATCATGATTACTATTTTGCCCCTTTAGTTGGTTAAATAATTATCACTTTACCCTTTAATCGGCTAAATTACCAAATTGCCCCTCTAGTTGGATAAATTACCAAATTTCCCTTCTCGACTAAATTACCAAATTGCCCCTCTAGTTGGATAAATTACCAAATTGCCCTTCTCCTTTATCATAATTACCATTTTACCCTCTCAATTATTTTAATTGCCATTTTACCCTTATTCATAATTATAATTATTAATACTCCCTTATTTATAATTATAATTATTAATTTACCCTTCTCCATATTTATAATTACTGTATTACCCTTCTCCATTATTAAAATTACCATAATGCCCTTCCATCGGTTAATTTACCAAATTACCCTTCTCTAGTATCTTAATTATCCAATTTCCCTTCTATAATCATAATTTAATTACCAAATTATCTTCAATCGTTATCATTATTACCAAGTAACCCTTACTCCCAAGTTTACCATAAATATCCTTTTAACATATAAAAGTACCCTTTTACCCCTTACTTCCAAATTACCTTAATATCCTTTCATTTACAAATTACCACAATACCCTTTTATTTATAAAATTACCATAACACTCCTTTTACTTTACAAATTACTATTTTACCCTTTCACATCCAAAATTACCATCTTTATCTTTCTTTACATAATTACCATTTTACCCTGCTTTTCCAAAATTACCATATTACCTCTTTACTCCCAAAACTACCATAATACCCCTTACTTATAAAAATTACCATTTCGCCATTCACTTATAAAATTACCATATTGCCATTTATTTATGAAATTACTATTTTTCCTTTCTACCTCCAAAATTACCATAATGCCCCTTTTCCTTGAAAATTACCATAATACCCTTATTTCTCATAACTTACAATTTTATTCTTTTACTTATAAATTATCATTTAACCCTTTTCTTTTGAAATTACCAAATACCCTTTTTCTTACAAAATTACCAAAATACCCCTTTCACTTATAAAGTTACAACTTAACCTTTTATTACACCACTTTTATGACTTTACCACCAATACATAAAATACCAATATTAGCACTCCATTCTTATCATTTAAGTCCACCAACTTTTCATTATTCAACATAATACTCATTAGCAACTACATATATATTAGATCACATACTTCATAAGCATATCACTATAATACGCTTAGACAATAATCTTATTCATGCATTAGCAACATAATACATCATAGACAAGCATTTAACATTTCCATCAATAATCAAACTCCTTCCTTAATTAACATACCTACATATGGCACAAAAGTTATCATGCTTTTCCTTTTTATCAATCAATATAAGCACCCATATATATATATATATCATGCTAAGCACACAAACCATGCATAAAATCATACTAAAATTCCTAATGTG
The DNA here is from genome assembly GCA_030549775.1 of Tamarix chinensis. NCBI lineage: Eukaryota > Viridiplantae > Streptophyta > Magnoliopsida > Caryophyllales > Tamaricaceae > Tamarix > Tamarix chinensis. The sequence goes on along the minus strand of CM060177.1, from coordinate 53,020,783 downwards.
CTAGCATACGTTTTTCCATGTATTTAAGGGATGATTAACGGTTACCTTAATCCCACAAAAATCAACCTTACCGGTATCCCGGTTAAGGATTCAAGATTAATTAGCAACTCAACACCAAAAATAATATCAACCATTATTATGTTAGAAATAAGAATTTAAAAGGATAAGACTTTATAAAAATTTATGTAATAATAAAACACTTTACTTAAATATTAATATACCTCAAAAAATTTAGCCAACTAATTTCCAAAACAAGGGGGAGCTCACGCTGCATGAACAGCGTGAGCCTCATGCAAAATGAGAGGAGGAAAAGGGTTCGAGGGGGGGTAAGATAGAAGAGAGGAGATGGCTCGGTTTAGGGACTTTAGGCTAGAAAAAAAGGTAGTTGGGGGGAGGTTTCAAGGCAAGGGAATGTGCAGGAGTGAAGAGGGGGTGTAGGTGGTGGCTGGGGATGGTTTCACGACGGCAGAAGGCGATGGATACGGCAGCAAAGTTGGCTGCAGAGATGGGTCAAGGTGGAGGGTTGAGAAGTAAGGAAAAGGGGAGGGAAAAATAAGAGGGGTGTAGGGGATTTTTGTCGGGAGTAGGGGTGTTTTCGGGAAGTAAGGTATGGGGATGGTAGAGGGGGTCGTAGGGTGTCGAACGGTGGGTTGGTGGCGGCAGAGGTGGCCGGAGGTCGGCAGAAGGGGCGGTTGTAGGAGGCTTGGCGGTAAGGGGAAAAATTGGAAAAAGGAAGAGGTGGAGAAGGGAGGAAGTGCAGGGGCTTGAAGGTGGATTGGGGGGGTCTCGCGGTGGTACAGGATGGTAGTAGGTGGCTGCAGAAGGTAGCGCAGGGGCTGGGTGCGGTGGTGCAAGCGGCGGTGGGCGGCGGTGATCAAAAACCGAGGAAGAAATGGGAGGGAGGAGAAAAGAGAGAAGAGGCTCGGGGAAGGAAGGAAAGGCCTTGAAAATATGGGGAATGAAGGGCTGGGGAGATGAAAAAAAAAGAAGAGGGAGAAGAGAGGGGCAGTGGCCGCTCGGCGAGCATACGCAGGTGGCAGGTGGTGGTCGGTTGGCAGGGGAAAGAGAAGGGGAGAAAAGGGAAAGGAAGAGGGGTACGCGGGTTGTGGTACAGGGACGGTTTGGTTCGAATTGGGAAAGAAAATGACAGGGGAGAGAGGGAGAGAGAGGGCAAGGAGGTAGGTGGTGGCCGGTCATGGCAGTTGCAGGCGGCGGCGTGATCGACCATGGCAGAAATGGTGGTCGGGCGTCGTAGAAGAGAGAAAGGGAAGGGGAGGTGCGAGTGGGCGGTCGGACTGGCGCAAGAAAGAAGAGAAAGCCGGCTGTTCCAAGGGAAAAAAAGAAGAGGGACGTGGGTTGTGCTGGGCGGGCGTGCGAGGAAAAGAGGGGAGGAGAATCGGGCATGTGGCCCAGCGCACAAGGAGGGGGGAAAGCAGGCCAGCAGCCTGGCGGCCCAAAGCCAGGAAGAAGGGAGGAAAAAAAAAAGAAATAGGGGAAAGGAGAAAGAAAAGAAAACGTAGGAAAAGGAAAGTGAGAAAATGGAAAATTTTAAAATAATTAAACTTATAAAATAATAGGATGTAATATTTTTGATAATAAGTTTATTTAATAATTTAATTTAATATAATTAAATATATGGCTTAAAAAGGATAATTATAGTAAAACACTAATTTGGAAATTTATTTCAATAAAATAATATGATAAATAGCAAAATATTTATGTTTAATTTATTAAATACTCAAATTTTCATACTCTAAAATCCATAAAATAATTAAAATAAATAATTTTAAAAGCTAGTTTTATTTCAACTAAAAGTTATTTATTAAAATATAGGTTTTTAAAATTTTTGGGGTATTACAAACACTCTCTCTAATTTTGTCAGCAAATCTTCAAAACTATCTCCAAAAATAGAAAAATATTCCATAAAAATTTCTACAATGTCTTCTACCATGTCTGTGAATATAGCCATCATGCATCACCAAAATGTTGTGAGTGCATTGCATAGGCCAAAGGGCATTCATCAATAAGAAAATGTGCCATAGGGGCATGTGAACCTGGTTTTATGTTGATTCTCTAGTGCAATGGTTATTTGGTTATAATCTGGGTATCTATCCAAAAAGCAATAAAAGCTCTCCCTACCAATTTATCAAACATTTAATCAATAAAAGGAAGGAGAAGTGATATTTTCAAGTGGCTTTATTTAGTTTCCTATAGTCCATGCAAATATGCCACCCTGTGACTAACTAGGTTGTGATCAGTTTATTCTCAGAATTTTGAATGATAGTTATAACTCCTTTCTTTGGGACACATTGAATAGGGCTTACCTAATTGTTGTTAGATATTGGGTAGATGATACATACATCGAGCTATTTGATTATTTCTTTTTTCACTACCTCCTTCATTATTAAGTTAAGCCTTCTTTGTTTCTCAATAAATGAACTTGAGAGGTCCTCTAGTAGAATCTTGTGTATGCATAATGTTGGGCTAAGTCCCTAGATATCTGCCATGGTCCACCTTCTTGTGTTTTTAGAGCAAGCTAACCAACTGATGCTATTAAAATTTAGGTAAAGTAGATGATATTATGACTAGTAGGGTGTCTTCCTTATTTAAATATGCATATTTTAAGTACATTGGTAATGGCTTAAGTTCTATGTTGGCTGGCTCCCTGATTGATGCTTTGATTGGTTGTATCTCTCCATTATTTAGGCTAAGAGATTTTAGAGGTGTTGAGTAATTGATCCAATTGCACCCTGCTATGGCTTCATCATCCTATTCACTAGAATAATAGATACGGTAACTACTAATAAGATGGTTTGTGTTAAACAACCTAGATTTCTCATTAAGTGTTCCTACATCAAACTCATCAAGGATAGCCAAATCAACAATGTTAACTTGTGAACATTCATTAAGATCGTCTTCCAATAGTTTTATTAAATTGAAAACATTGAAAGTTATCTACTCCTCATTGAACCTCATTGAACCTCATTGTCAATTCTTCCTTCTTTGCATCTATTAGGGTTTTACCGATGGCTAAGAAAAGCCTACCCAAAGTGATAGGGACCTCCTCGTCTTCTTTATGGTTAATGATTATAAAGTATTCTAGGAAGATAAACTGGTTTACCTTTATTGACACATCTTCAATCTTTCGTTTAAGGTAAACATTTAATTGATCATCTAGATATTGAGTGACAGTGGTAGGCTTTACTTTACCAATACCTAGCTTCTTGATAATAGACATAGGAATAAGATTGATACTAGCACCAAGGTCACAAAGGGCCTACCACAATACTTATCTATGATAGAACAAAGGATGGTGAAACTACTAGGTTCCTATAATTTTTTGGGTAATTATTGTTGGAAAACAAACTACATTCTTGGTTCATTGCTCATCTCATATTCACACATTCTTCTCTTTTGTTTTAAGATGTCCTTTAAATTTTTTGCATAATTAGTTATTTGTTGGAGCACTTCCACCAACAGGATTTTAATTTGCAACTGTGAAAGAATCTTAAAGAAATTATCAAATTGCTTGTCCTACTATTGCTATTTGAGGGGAAGAGGGAACAATGGTGATAGGGTAATGGGTTTAGCAATGATGTTCAAAGATGGATTACTATTCTTTTCTGGCTTTGGTGATGAAGTGGTGTCTTCTTCTAGATTTTTGGTAGGATTAGTATATGGTTGTGAAGGTGCACAGTTTAACCTTCTCTCTAAGGGTTATGTGTTTTTTACCTTCTTATTAAGGTGGCATCCTTCCTTAGTCTAGTTATGTTAGTAGGGAGGTGTAATTTCTGTACCTAATATGAGGTTGATAGCTTTCCAATGCTCCTAACCATCTCTTCTTGGTTTCTCAGTGTCACTAGGCAAAGTGCCATGGGGTTTTCTATTCAAGGTTGTAGCTAGATACCCCATTTAAGTTTCTAGTGTTCGTAAGGAGGTTGTATTGATCTTGATTGCAGCATCAGTTTTTGCCATGTATTCCTTTAGAAGATTTCTAAGGATTTGGAGTTATTGTGTTGAGAAAGAGGTTGGTGAGATTGCTATTGTTAAGGGTTTTGGGGATGAGGTTGGTAATAGCATTGTTGGTTGTATTTATTGGTCGGGTTTTCCGCATTGCTTTGGTTAGACCATGAAAATTTAGGGTGTTATCTCCAAGCTTGGCTGTAATGATTGCCATATGGTTAATGTGAGTATCTAGTCTAATTTCCCACATAGTTCAATGACACTGGATTTGCTGGACATTGTTCAAATAGATGATCTTTTCCACAACACAAGCAAGATATTGCAGCTGCTGAAGTAGTGACATGTCCCTCTATTATCTATACCTATGAGTTAAGAGCAATATTTTTCAATAAATTAGACATAGATGATACCTCTTCTCTTAGGGCTATGATGGTGTCTACTTCAAATGCTCCTGTTGCTCTTACCCTATGGATGCTTTTAGCATTACCCACTACTGTTGTTGTAGGCTATGGTCTTAATGATATCATAGGTTTTTCTTAGTTAGGCGTCATTAGCTAAGGCATCTACTAAGTCTTGTGTTTGAGAGTTTAGTCCATGGTAGAATGTTTCTATTTGAAACCAATAAGGGATTCCATTATTTGAACATTTCCTTAACAATTCCTTAAATATCTCCCATGCATCCCAAAGTGTATCATCTTCTTCTTGCAAAAATTTCATAATGTTATGCCTAAGTTTGGAATTTTTGTTGGGAGGGAAATAAAGCATGAAATTTTTTTTAACTAGGTTATCACAGAAGGTGATTAAAATAGTTGGTAGTGAAGTCAGCCACTCCCTAGCATAGTCTCTCACGGAATAAGGGAACACCTTGAGTTGTAGGGAGGTTTCTAGAACTCCTTAAATTTTGAAAGTATCACTAACTTCCATAAATTCACTAAGATGAAGGTGTGGGTCTTTGGTTGGTTGGCCACAAAATTTTCCTTTAGTCTGTAGCATGTGAAACATGATAATTTTGAGTATAAAGTAAGGGGCTTGGATTTTTTGATGGGTAATGGTAGGCTTAAGGTGGTCTTGGACTAACACATCATAATCTTGAATGGCTCGATTACAATCATCACCTATGGGTTGAGCTTGCATTCCTATAGGGTTTATATTGATGTGAGTGGGTAAGATCATGGGTAATCCTTTCCTCTGATTTTGCTATGGTACAAGCTGTCCGTTGTTGCCATTTTTAGGGTGTTGTTGGCCTAAATGAATCATCATACTAGAATTTTCTGATGGCGGTTCATCTCCTTGGTATTGTTAATGATGAAGGGCTACCCGATTCCTCTAGAGAGTGTGCTCAATCTCTGGATCAATTGGTATTAGGATGCTCTGATCAGTTCTAATCATATAAGTGTTAATCCTTTAAAATCATAAGAAACTAAAAATTACAAAAAAAAAATCTAATGTTTGATATGTATTAAGAATTTCACAATATTCTATCATTCAATACGTAACATTCCTCAAAATTAAATTCAATATTCGAAGTAATGGTGCCAAAAACTTATTTTGTGCTTTGTTTAACAATGCTTGTTAGGGTAATATAATAAATGGAGCATAACATGCTCGTGCAAGTATACAGAATTGATTTGAGTAATAAGGTGATGAGTGAGTGTCAATCCTATGAGGACTTGAATGAAATATGCTTTACTAAAGTCAAGTCATCTATGAAATTAACTACGTAACAAAATAGTGGTAGGATGACAGTAACACCTCCAAAATCGTGACTTGAAAATTTCATTTTGTGGAAGTGATAATTATAAATTAGTGGATGTTACCACCACACTCAACATAAGTCCGGTTTCCTCACCTTCCTTATGTCAAGTGCTGAGGCTCAAAATGAGTTAGACCAACCAAAATCAAGAGAAAGGCAATACATAAACAAAGGTTTTGTAGATAAGAGATTATCTGTATAAGAAGATCATCTAATAAATAAGTGACATATGAGTTTTAGAAAAGCAGTCAACAAGGGCATATGAAGGTGTGAGAGTGGTTTTCCCTTACACTCATCCGGTCCACCACAATATTGCAAGAAAAGGGGGAATAAGGGTAGGGACCACTCACTCCCTTAGTATAACTAGTTTTTTGGATGATGCTCCTCAAAATCTTTCAGCCACTACATGCCACGAATGTACACCTCTAAAAAAGTGATAGGCATAGTACGAATTCCTTGTACTGAGTAAAGCACAATGCCTTCGGTAAGGTAACATATCCACATTGCAATTAACATACAAATAAGGGATTCTAAAAAACGCATACGATCGCATGCATAACCACAATTTCATAACATGAATCCACATTACAATTGACAATACTTGTTAGATCAAAAATTCCTAGCAAGAGTACTGATAAACATGCTTCGAATTTCACAACCATTTCAAGGTATCAACAATCATACTTTAAACATAACAGGGAAAGTTATTTATATTCCAAGTAACCCTACCAAGTTCAAGCCATACCTGATCCAATTATTACATATGTATTATGGTGGGTGTCTAATCTAGTTATATCATTCATATATCAATACTCAAGTGGAATACAATACCATATCCAAGATAATGATCGTCAAGGAGATAATACTCAATTCCAAGGCAAAGCTCGCTAAGGAACCCACACGACATATTGGTCGTCCATACTAAACCTCAACACCTAAGTCATTAAGTACACGTACTCTCTATAGGGTGTATAGAATACTTATAGAGAAGAAGTGGGTCCCTTGACCCGAAGGCCGAACTATGCACTTGGGAGCTAAATCCGAGGCACAAGATTCTTTTCCAAACTCAAGTCTTCCTCTTTAAGTTGTTAGTGTCTTATAAAATTTCATGTTATTAATTCAAGAATACCAAGATCCATAACAGTGCAATTTAGCCATCAATCAATTAACCAAGGGACCACAAGGGTCTTCATAATAATCAATCATCTGATGTCAAATATACAGGACCATGAGAGGGTCGCAATGATTCCAGGCCAACATGACCTAGGGTTAGGCATCATGCCATTACCTGAATAATTATCCAATCTAGTTATTCAATCCATTCGTCCATTTATTTCCAAAATTATTCTGTGGTCAACACTTAAGTTAACTAGTTCAATTATTCACTTTGAATCACACTTTTTCCCTAATGACCAAAATTCCCTTCAATCTATAACTACCACATTTTCCTTCACTTTATTATCAGGTTTACCTCTGTAGGATATTTGTCATGAAAATGCTAAAATAAAATAGCTAACAATAGTTTATCATATAATAAATTTCTTTGGTATGACAAAAGACCATATTATCCCTAAGCATGGACATAACACAGTACACATATATAATCCTAGCATGTAATTCTAGCATATCATAATATTCATGCAAATTCCACAAAAAACTTTCAAATACAAATCATAGTATACAAAATTTACGTTTCTACCCCTAGGACATGCGACACGTAATAATCACCATTGAAACATATTTATATTCTGAATCCAACATGCTATATGTCCAAATTTATCTAAAATATCCAAGGAACACATTTAACTCATTAGCAGGTCTAGCATAAAATACAACAAATTCTTGATTGAACCCTAACCCTAGACATGCACATTTTCTTTAGCAAAAATCCTTATATATTGTCATAGGTATACAATCTAAATTTTAGAATACTACCTAGGCATAATGAGTTATTAGATATTAGCATGGCATTATATATTATTCTATACATCATAATATTTACATAGAGATGAACTACCACATACTTTTATTTTCCGGAAAAATAAAAATTATTTGATAACCTCAACCTAGCATAATGTTTTTCCTAGATAATTAATCTATCATTTTCACACAAAATTATATCGTCTAAGGATGAGTTGGATTTACCTCCAAGCTATGAAATTAATACCATAGAAAGCCTCTTCCAAAGACACCTTGTGCAACGTCGGGATTACCTAAAAATTAATAACACCATCCATACAATTATGTATGCATTAGTATCTACACTAGATAAAATAACTAGATAACAACCTATGCGAACTAATGCCAAAATAATCTTAGGAAATTTTATTCAAAGCTATGGGTACATGGCACTACCATGTACCACACATGTCGGAGGGGGAGGACACTTATGCTAGAGGGTGCTGCTGCTCGGGTAAGGTAATGCACAAAGGGAAGAGGGAGGCTTGGTAGGGTTGAAGATGGGGAGTTCTTGGTGGTTGGCTCGGTGGTGTAATGGAGCAAGGTGGATGGCTGATGGCCAGGTGGACACTCAGAACTAGAATGGGACAAGGAAGGAAGGGGGCTGCATGGGGGAAAGGAAGAGAACTAAAAGGGAGAGGTGGAGGAGGAGAGGTTATAGGTTGATGTTGAAGAAGGGAAGGAGGATAGCATGAAGAATGATGGGGCATGCATGGGGAATAGGAGGGGGATGCATGGTCTGGTTGGGGCTTGACAATGCTAGTTGGTTGTTGGTGTAGGGGGTTGCGTGCATGGAGAGAAGGAAAGTTGTATGATGAGGCTGGAGTGCAAGATGTTGCATGGGGGAAAAGGAGTGGCAGTTGGATGGTTGGGCTGGGTAAGGTGTTCATATGTGTAGGCATGGGGAAAAAGAAGGCTATCCTATTTGGTTGGGGGCTGGACTACAGATGTGGTTAGGGTTGGGTAGTTTGGTCAGTTGGTTGGGGCTACTAGGGGTCATGGTTGTGTGTATGGGGAAGAGGAAGGGACAAAATTTTCTAAAAAATATCAAACACAAGAAAGTTAATGGGAGAATGTGGGAAGGAATCTTCCAACCAAGCGAGGATAGTTTAGCCATTAAAGTATTCTTCTAGAGGCATGCAAAAGAGAGAGGTGGAAGAATATAAGTGGGATGTCATACCCTCCTTCAATTATCAAAATTGATCCCTTAAATCTGTTTAGAGCTGCATCTAAGTCAAATAAATGATAAGAAAAAAATGGTTAGGAACCACTCAAGAATAGTTCGGAGTTAGATCATCAAAGTTACAATTTTATATAATAATTTTCTAGAAAAATTAAGCAGAAAAAAATACCCAACGCCACCAACCCATCAATTAGTTTTTCTTACCAATTAATTATTCCACCAACCACTCAATTGGTTCCACAAACCATTTGATTGGTTCACTCAATGAAACCCTTTAGCTAAAATGACAAACCATTTGATTGATGCATAGAACAAGCCGATTGGTCCACTTAGAAGCTTGTTGTATTCAATTTTCCAAGCTAGATTCTAATCTATCTTTACCTCAAATACAATTATAGTTCCAAATCAAGATAAAAAGGTATCAAATTTTATTAAACAGCAAAACATTCCATTCAATAAATCTTACAAAAATATGTGGTATTATAGTTTCATCATTTCAATCAGCTTCCCTAAGTATTTTTCCATTCTTAGCTCTTTGAATTCATATTTTTTTATTATACTCGTTGATTACTAGTGTCTAGTAACTATAAAGCTTAACCTTGTATGCCTTTAAATCATGACTTATCCTAAGTCCACTTTGTATTCTGCTTCATTATTAATGGTAGTAAAGCAGAATATTTATGCACAGTATACCATTAAACCACCTGATCAAATAATACCATGTCAGCTCCATCACCTAGGTTGTTAGATGCTCGTAAACATATAATATCCATTCCCTTTTTTTATTAATCCAATGTTAGATATGTCTAAAGATCAAATGAACATTCAACAACAAAATTAGCTAGAGTTTGATTATATGTTTAGGTCTATATTGAATATCATGTCTACTTAACTTAGTGACTAAGAGCATCATACTTCTAGAGTTCTGGGGTTTATGTAAAATAGCTCTAAGAAGAATATGTTAAACCCACAATTGAGTGAGAATCAAAATAAGGTTTTAACTTCTTTGAGGTGATTAGTAAAGAATAATCCATCTTATCTAAGTTTGAGTATTGACACTCAACATCAAAGAGCACCTCGCTAGTATAATTTATAGGTCTTTGTGCCCTAGCTCCTGCATCTTCTCTAACAAGAATAGATGAAACCATGGACATCAATGCCACAAGATATAAGAACAACTCCTATCCTCTCCTCCTAATAGTTTATTCAAGGTTGGAAACTAAGATAAGTGAGATTTTAGATCATCAAAATCTTTATAACAATCTTTAGTACAACAAAATTTATCCTTTCATCATAAAAGCTTGAATAAGGGTAGGCTCGTGTCTTCTCCTTTGGATAATAACCGATGTAACGTGGCTAATTTTGTTGTCGTATTCCAAATGTCTCTTTTTCCTATCAGAAGATGCATGCTCAAAACTATAGTGATCCATTAAGTATTTATGTCAATGCCCCTATTTAATACCATGAATCCTAGGTATTTGCCAACACTAACTTTAATCATGTACTTGTTAGGATTTAACAGCATTTAGTATATCTTTACGTTATCAAAAATAGACTATAGCTCCAATAATTAGTTTCCTTCTTCTTCTTTTCTCTTTCTAGAATCATATCATTGACATAATCCTCATCTACGTTCTAATCTTACCTTGAAATATTGTTTTCACCAACCTATAAAAGGTTACCCCTACATTCTTTAATCCAAATGGTATCAGCTCATAAAAATAAAGGGTATTATCCATCATAAAGGTGGTCTTTTCTTTATTAGCCTCAAGATGTTTGATTTGATTGTACCTTAAGAAATAATCCATAAAGCTCAGCCTTTGTTGCCTTACCATCAAATCAACTTAATGATCAATCTAATAGAGTGTGTAGACATCTTTACAACCTTTGTTCAAATTTTTGAATTCATCACACATCCATTTTCCTTTATATTTATTTACCATGACATAATTTTCTATCCAATCATCATATTTTACCTCCCAAATGAAACTTAAATAAAGCAACTATTATACCTCCTCTCAAATTAGTTTTTGCGTTTCCTATCTAATGGCTCAATTTTCTTATTTTACTGGTTTCAATCCCTTCGTTATAGCCAATCGATGCTCAGTAACTTTAAGAGGGATTCCCTCTATGTCAAACACTTTCCAAACATAAAAATCTTTGTTGTTTCTGAGAAAAGACATAGCTCCTTCTTATCAACCTTATTAATATCTTTATCAACCATTACCTTATGTGTTGTATTCTCAAAATAGTTTTATTATTCCTCTATAGTAGGTTTAATGCCTTATCCTAAGGAGTTTATATTTTATCGGACCAAGCTCTCTCATAGGTTTATGGAGTCTAATTGTCCTGGGGTGCCTCATACTTTAATTATATAGCATTGGTGTGTTGTATGTTTTCTTTATTTGCCATTAATTGAAAGTCTCATTAAAACCACAACCATAAAAGTTCTAGCTTGAATCTTATTATGGGAAGCCCAACTAAATATTATGTTACATGAAAATAGATAAGAAATTACTAGAATGTTTATTTTTATGCTTACCAACACTTAGTTTGAGATATTCTATATTGTATGACATTACCTATGAATCCTAATAAAGGTGTCCATCTTATTAATCAAGCATTTTTTTGGTAATTCTATTTTTTTTATGATTCTTCAAAAATGTGATCAATAGAATTTCCTGTATCTAGAAGGAGCGTTTTTGTTAAATAATTCGTAATTTGCACTTTGATTACTAAGGGGTCATCATGATGCTCCATCATACTTAGCCCCTCATAAATTTTTTGTGAAGCTAACTTCCCACTCATTCATTATTTCACTTTTTTTTGTGTCATGGACATTAGCCTCTCTAATGTATGCCTTCTAGGCCATATTACTTGATCATGTTGAGGAATCTCCTCCCACAAAAGTATTTATGATTTTGTGAGTTCCCTTAACTTGAGGCTGAGGGGAAACTAATGGTTTCCACTTATCCCTCATCTTCAAAGGATGTATGCACATGATGTATTAAATGACCCTTACATACCCACTCTTCAACTCCATCCTTTAACAACTAACACTCAGCTTTAGTGTAGCTATAGTCTTCATGGTAGGTGCACCACTTATTTAAGTTTATGTGCTTCATGTCAGCTTAAATAGGTAATGGCCTTAGAAATGTCTATTTTTTATTTTCTATATTTTATATATACTCAATTTTGACCACTAAGAGTGTGTATTTATTGAATCTAACAATGAGAGGTTGTGGAGAAGCCGTAAGAACCATTGGTCTTAAAAACACATAGTCTCCTTATGGCTTATATATTTCCTTCAACCTATATATATCCTTTTGTTTTCATTATCCCATCAAGGAGTATGTCTCCACTTTTTTAGCCACCAACCATATTGCCTTGGATATTTCCTTGGCATCTATTCTCTCATGGACTTCCTTTCTCAAAGAAGTATACGATTTGTGGTTAGACTAATATAAATTCTCAACCAGTTCTCTATTAGTCAAGCCTCTACGTAAGGAAGATCTAGCATATCCATTATAAATTTGTTAACATGTTGAACTTTCTTTTTAGATATTTTCAAAAATGGCTAAACAGATTTATTCCACCTCTAGAAGAATCCAATTAAAGATCATGAATACTTTTTAGGTTTCCATCACGCATCAAATTTCTCAACAAAAGCCATTATGAGTTGGGAAAATATCTTCTTGAATTAGCCCTGAGCTTTCCAAACCACCTCAATGTTGATCCTTTTAAGGTTCTCTGAAATGCCTTATATACCATTTCTTCTCGTGCTCTGCCTTGCTGCATTATAATCCTGATCACATGCAAATGGCCCTTTAGATCTAAAAAGACCATCAAATGATTCAAAAGTATGTATTATGGTTCTCAAAGCTTCCATTTAAGAAATGCCTTTTGTGAAGGATTTATACTAGAAATAAAAATTAGTGTCCCCATTATTTTCTTTCATACCTTCCAAATCTTCTTGCACCCTTTAGTCTGTCATCCTTCTAATAGATTCTTCCTCATCCTCATGAGTTTGATTATCACTATATTCTTGACTTTATTATTTATATGTGATAGACCGGTGTGCATCATTTCTTCAAATTTCCTTCTCATCTCCAATGAGTTCAACAATCATCATGTATTATCATTGGAATAGAATATCTTTCCCGCTTATCTTGCCTAGGAGGGCTTAGAGACTCTAGTTGCCTACCACCGCTTATCATCATGTATTATCATTGTTATGCATCTTCCACTAACTCAGCTTCTTCATCTCGGACAATGGCACTATACAACCTAGTTCTATGTATCCTATATGGAAGATCTAAAGCTTTCACTAGAATTTCTTGTAGAATAGGTAACTTAAGCATGCCATGGTAGTGATAATCAAGAATGTGTGGTAGTTGGTCAATGGTGTGTGCTAGTACGGATAGCATTACCAAAAACCTTTCTTAAATGGATGCTTGGAGTTCAATATTAATTGCTTAAATCTAATTTGTAGTGACTAATTTGAAATCTCTTGAAACATAGAAGGTACTATGATAAAATATATCTAAAAATTGGATTAGAGACATGAATTTTTATACCAGTGAAAGATATTGTTTGTGATTCATAAATTGAGAGGTTCTTAAGGAATTTAATTGAGATGCCAAGTAAGTGATAAGTACCAAGGAGAAATTTTGAAGGAGATAGGAGAGAGTAGAAGTATGCAAGTTTTATTATGAAATTCTTATCCCCTAAAATGGGTACAAAACCCTTTATATATAAAGGAAAATAAGGGGAATACAGTGAGGTATGGGGTTAAATGGTTGTTCTTCCATTGTATACTTAACCGACCAAGTGTGGACCTAGGAGAGAAAGAAAGCAAGGACCTTTAGGGCCAACCTTAACTCTTTAGGAAAACACTCCTTATACTCAATAGTAATACTTTATGAAAGACCTATATCATCACTCCTTATAATACTTCATCCATCGTGCCTATCACTGTCTTGGGGTTGATGGGATGAATTCATTCACAAACTAATATTATTTGGTCTAAAGAGCATCGAATCAAAGAGTGAAGGTCAGCTTAAAATGTCCCCAAATTTATACCTTCGCTATTCCATATTAGGTTGGTCGAGTATACAGTGTAGGAATAGCAGTGTGGTATATTGCACTATAGTTTTCCCCTTATCCTTCTCCCCCTTTCCAACTTTATATATATAGGGTTTTACATTCATTTTGGAGGATCTAAAATTCATAATACAACATTCATACTTTTTCTCTCTCCTCTATCCTCTGAATTTACTCTCAATACTTATCACTTACTTGACATTTCACTTAAATTCCTTAAAAAATCTTCAATTTAAAAAATCACAAACAATAGGGGAGATTGTTAACCTCCTAGGTCAACCAATTTCATATCTTGTTTTGATGATAACAAATGAATTTAAATGATTTAGCACAGTTGCTCAAGTGTACATGAAATATAGTTGAAAATAAAGAGGTCAAAACATATTAACCAAATCATTTCTCAAAGTACACGTTTAAAAGAGAAATTAAAGTTTAAAGTACAAGAAAAGAGTATATCAAGGTAACCAAAAATCAAGACCTCATAGTGTATACATCATATGTGAATCTATCTTGTACACTCGGATGAGAAAAACACTTTTAATTTTAATATCTTTGTATGTTTTAGAATCTTCCTTAAAATTATTTTCATAGAACTTCCATGTTGATTTTAATCTCAAACTCTTTTCAAATTAATATTCAAGCATACTAGTTCCATTCAAAAACACTTGACTAGTCTCAAGACCAATTATGGCTAGATGTTGTTCGGGGAAATTTAGGAATTCAGCCATATGTCAAGTCATGTAAAGATAGTAGCATGGATCACACCCTACCTTTGACTATGGTGGAATTCATTATTTAATTCTTCCTTCACCCCAAATCATCCATTATTATGTTCTAAGGGATGACCTAGCCTTATTGTATGATAGCCATCATTAAAAGCTTGTCTAGGGATCCCATTTTGCTTCAATTTTGATACATTTTTCTTTCAAATATTGCACGTACACAAAACACCCAAACTAAAATATTATCTGAGGCTATAACACTAATTATAACCAAAAGAATAACATAAATGCATATAATTTGAGGATATAGATGATCTAATATATATTCATTTTTGAATGCTTAAACACATACTGGCAATCTATATAGATAGAGAAAATTATGAATTTAATTTACCACAAATTCAAAAGTATGGTGTTGTTCACAAGATTGATCAAAAAATAGAGTCAAGAGTACATGTTCTTCTGGCTTCCCTATATAAGTATAATGAGTAAACAATAAAAATCACAAAATATAAATAATAAAAAATAAATACAATATGGCTTACGTGGAAAAACCATTCTAATCTGAAAGAAAAAAAACTATGGGACACTTCAATCCATATAGAAAAATTTCACTATAAGAATGTTGAGATACAAAGTCTAGTATTCAAGTACTAACTAGATAACAAGTGTAACACCCAAAGAGAAGAGCTTCCAATACTAAAATACAGCTTTTGTAAACATATCTAAAGGGAAATATACAAGCCACAAAAAAGTGATAGTTTTAGAGTAGTCAGCTAAAATATTTTAACAAAAACCTCAACCATTTTCAACTAAAATTAATCACAATATACCACTCAATTAAAGCCTAAACCAAAATTGATATTAAAATTGACCTAAACAAAAACACCCACTTAAATATGAATGAAAGCTCGACATAGAAAGCTTGAAGACAAATCTCCATGATTTAGAATAAAGATTTATGTCCTTTGAAGCTTATGTTAAGAAATCAGCAACATCCAACAGTGAATAACTTTATATCATCGAATCAATCAAACATGTGCTAAAGAAAATAATGCTAGAAAATTTTGTGGTTCTCTCTCTCTCTCTCTCTCTCTCTCTCTCTCTCTCTCTCTCTCTCAATTACAGGATTCAAATATCATTTTTCTCTCATCTACTCACATTACCATATTAACGTTTTAGTTAATATTTTGCCTCCTCAAAGTTTGGCCATTAATAAAAATAAAAGAAATAACATTTGTTAAAATAATGAGCTTTATCACATAGGAAGGGTTCCCAAACAAGTAGTACTAATGAGACCACTTTACCTATGTCCTAAGTTCTATTTAAATATCATGGAGCTAATGTCATAGTAATAACAATCTTTTTATTTGCAATCTATATAGACATATGTGAATAATAGTATAGTGAGAATGGAAAAATATGATCAAAGACATTTCAAGGAACAAAGGATGGGTAAAATCTCTCCTTTTTTGTAGATTCTAAAGAAATTCCATGTTTACATATATAAATATAATATCTTTTCTATGATTAAGAATGATTTAACTATATGTTGTACATATTGTTTATAGTCTTTTGGTGTGGTTGTTTAGAAATTATTTTATGGTTTTTGTAGGTGGTGTTGAACTAAGGTGGAATGTAAGTGATTTCCTAACATATATTCTTTCTATTGAACCAAATATAAGAAATTTTTTAATCAACCAAATAAAGGGGAGAAATTAATTCCTTATCTTTATTTTGTTTCTTTTACCTTTTCTCAACACTTTTCTCAAACTAAATGGAGCTTTAGTATTTTTTTTTAATTTATCCTCACATTTTTGGTGTGGTGTATTCACAAAAGATTGAAGTTAAGTACTATTCTATAAGACCAAAGACTAGAAAATTTGACAAGTAAATTTTCTACTATTATCACTTCAAATTGGCATATTGTGGTGCAAAATAGATTGCTTACTAATTGGTAGAACATAATAAGATGATCTTTGACTTAACACGTGATTGAAAAGGTATGTTTCTTCAAGCTCTTTGTAACCTATACATGGTGGAGGTTTGATTTACCAACCAAGTTATATGACAATTATTCATCTACAATTTTTAGGAAGTAATGAGCAATAGAGAGGGATTAAGAGGAGTATGATTTCCAAATATCAAGATGAACAGATAAATGCTAGAGATTTTATTTGACCATCAAAAAGATAAACATTCTTATGTTAGTGAGCTAATAGGAGCAAGTAATAAAATTATGTTGTACATAAGCTTTATAAAAGAAGTTATATTGGTATGTTACTATAGATAATGTGCTCATAATGTGGAAATCTAAAACATTTCCACACCTCATACATTATAGATTCAGTACATCAAATACATAACATATGGGTACACTATTGATAACATTATATCTTAGCTATGATAAAGAAGAAGAAATTGGCTGATTTAAAATGTAAAAGGTAAATGATAACTCATAAAATATTATGCAAAACATTCTATAATTTGCAATAGTAGCATATTAATAGTCATTTGGATCATACCATGGTTTTTCATCAAAAGTGATATCGCCATCAACTTTTGTTATGGGTGAACAGGTTTGATCCACTCTAAGATTTTTATCCCTTTTCAAAGATAGTCATCGTGCAATATGTTATGTGATAATTATCAGATCACTGGTGGTAACTAGGATATTATAATTTATAATGATATCCTTATTGTCTTTGGGTATGTTATCATATCAATTCATACACAATGTTTGAAAAAAATTAAGTGAAACATTTGAATATCTAATTGAGTCATGGGTCGAGGTTTTCTAAGATCAATAAAAGACACATTCTTGGGAGCATAATGAAGATCGAAACTCAAGATGATATGGAGAAGAAACTTCTTTGGATGAACTGTAATACTTGGATTAATTTTCTGGTCTTAACATTGTTCATTCAACATATCCACTAGATAGATGTACAATAAGTGTTTGTTCTCAATGGGGTGGACATTGCTTGTTAGGTTAAGTGTCCGAAATGGCTTAGCAAAATAACATCCAAGTAAGTTTCAAGATTTGAAATTCTAATTTGACACTGAGACCAAGAGCCTCATGTCCCTTCCAATGGAAAAAAGGAAGAAGATGAAGACCCGCATTAAGCCGTCACCAACATAAGAATCATCATCGGATGCTAATTCAGTGATGAAGGAGAATGGTGTAGATGTGGTTCCCATTCTGAATGATCTTGATCCCTAATCTTTCATTAGTAAATCAAAGGAAAAGATATGCCATGAATCAATTCTTCAAGAGCCTATTCCCAAAGATATGGTAATTAAATAAAAAGGTATTGATGAGTCATACAAGATTTCAACCAGAAAAAATGTGAATTTGAATGTCCCAATCCCAAACATATATAATTCTAATGGAATATCATGGAAGGATAAACTCATGTAGAATAAAATACCTAATGCACTTGTGCAACTTGATTATGCAACATTGAAAATTCATGATGTAGTAATAGTGGCTAAGATTGAAGCAATAGATGTAGAGAAGGAAATACAATGATGGCCATTTTCTTTGAAGGCGCATGTTTTTACTGGTAAACCAATATTCACACAAATGTAATACTTTGTAAAGTCTCAATGGAACAAAATTAGTGAACCTAAACTTCATTCCTATGAGGATGGCTATTTCCTCAATGTAACAGCCTTATTGGTTGATACTAGGGAGGTCCCTAGTTCTCAAATGTTGTTATCTAGGGTTTCAATTTAACCCAATATAATTCCAATTTCGATACACCTTGGTGCACTTCCTAGGTCTTCCACTACACTTTTTGTCAGTTAATTCTATGAACAATATTACAATCATTGTGGGAAACCTATTGGGATGGATGGTATGACATCGAGGCAAGATAGAATTTCATATGCAAAGGTATTAATAGAGGTCGATACTCATAGAGAATGCCTTGATTCTATGATGATCAAAAATTCTTCACGAAAAATAACACAAAAGGTGCAATATGAATGGAAGCCAAATTTCTCTTTGAATTATAACATGGTTGGACACCTCACTATTCAATGCAGATGAACTCAGACAATACAGAAGCAATAGGTGATAGTGAAGGATGGGATAAAGCCAATTAGAAAGGATTATCAGCTCACTCAGTCCCCTAAAAGTAACAAAACTCTAGTGCTTAATTTAGAGAAAAAATACATTGCTTCTGAATGGACTAACTATCAAGAAAACATAGCTAGTGGTCCCTTAGATCCATCCACCCTTGAGGCTTCTTTATTAGGAGAGGACTTTCTAATGGATCTTAAAGGTGATGATTATCAATGGACTAGGATTATTAGGGGTAGAAAAGTGACCAAGGAAGATTACTCGTTTAACATCCATTTACATTGATGATAGGTTACTGGAACATTAGAGGGTTTAATGATAATTTAAAGCATAATGAGGTTAGAAAATGGATTAAGAATAACAATATGTCATTAGTAAGGATTGTGGAGACTAGAATAAGATCTTATAATGTACATAAAGTATAAAATACTCTTCGCTTAGGCTAGAAGTGGATCACTAATTATTAATACCACCCTAATCGGCATATTTATTTTGGTTGGTTGTATAATACTTGGCAAGTTAATACTATTGCTATGTGTGATCAGACCATTCTCATGAAAGTAAGAGAGGCTAGTGGAGCTAAATCATTTTATGTATGTATCATCTATGCCTATAATAATGGAATTCAATGTAGGGAGTTATGGCAATGGTTACAGACCAATCAAGTGGTTAATGGACCATGGGTCCTACTAGATGATTTCAATGTGGTTTTACATGGAAATGAGAAGATTCAAGGTTTCTCTCATGAGAAAGATTCCATGGAATTCCATAATTGGTTGCAGCATCTCCAACTTGATGATCTGAGGTATACTAGGGTGGAGTATACTTGGACTTATCGGCAAGATGTTCAAAATATAATTGCAAGAAAATTAGATAGATTATTGTGTAATCAAATATAAGTGGAGGTGTTTGGAGGTTCAAATGCTCACTTTCATGCCCTTTTTATTTCTAATCATGCATCTATGGCAGTCATCATCATTAACTCTCTTAGTTAGGTCCCAAACCTTTTATGTTTTTCAACATGTGGGTCTTAGATCCTAACTTTATGAAAGTAGTTCAAGATGCATGGGGGGTGTAGTAATAGAGGAACAAAGTTGCGACATATATGGGCTAAGCATAAAAAGTTAAAGAAATCATTAAGACAGCTCAATAAGGATAAATCAGGCAATATATAATAGTAAGGCCAAAGTGCAAGAAAAGAACTAAAGATAATTCAACTCCAACTAGATACTTCTACAACTGATGTACACATAATACTATTTAAGCATAAGTATAGACATATATTACTATTCTTGGCCAAGTGTGAAGAAAGTTCTTTTACTCAGAAATCTAAGGTTAACTAGCTCAAATTGGGAGATATTAACTCCAAGTATTTCCATTCCATTATGAAAAAGAGACGCAACCACATTCACTAAATTATAGATGTTAATGGTCAAATTCACACAACTCAATGAAGCCTTTTTTGTACATTCCAAGACTTCTTCAAGCAACTACAAGGCACCACTACTATCACCTTAGGAGAGTTATCTTCTGAGATTATCTACAATGGGCCATTAGTACCCATAGATGCAAATAGGGATCTCTTAAAGCTAGTCATGATGGAGGAAGCTAAAAAAGTTTTAGTATCTATAGGAAATGAAAAAGCCCCTGAACCAGATGGGTATAATTCATTGCTCTACGAGATAACTTGGAATATTATTGGTGAAGAGGTATAACATGCTATTATAGAATTCTTTATAACTAGAGAGATGCCTACTACAATCAACATAACTACCTCAAATGTCATTCTCAAGGTTATTAATGCCATTGAACCTCTAGATTATAGACTAATTACATGTTGTAACACCCTTTGTAAATTGATTTCCAATGTGCTAACTCATAGACTACAACCCTGGCTACCTGATATAGTAGGAGAAGCCCAAGATACATTCATTACAGGGAGGTTCATAGGAGATAAATTTATTATGGCCTTTGAGCTTGTTCACAGATATCAAAACAAGTATTTATATCCTAGATGTATGATAAAATTAGACATGAAAAAGGCTTATGATTCTATAAGCTAGGAGTTCTTGGAAAAGATGTTACTAAGCTTAAACTTCCTAGTACATTTTGTTAAAATGATCATGAGTTGTGTAACTACTGTGAGGTACTCCCTACTTTCGAATGCTATATTACACCCTTCATTTAAATCACACAAAGATATAATACATGGTGATCCTATTTCATCCTACTTGTTTGTGATTGTGACGGAGTATTTCCACCGAGAACTAGGTACATTATGGAAAAATCAACTGTTTCATCCACACCCAAAGCATAAGAAGTTCAAGCTAATCTCACTTCTATTTGTTAATGATATTTTGATCTTTAGTAGATGTGATATTCCTATTGTAATGATTTTTTATGAGACTTTCATGATGTTTTCAAAGATATCTATTTTGCTAATAAGAGGTCTGTTTATTATTGTGGCTTTATTGATGAAGTGACTACACATTCTTTGTTTAGGTTGTTGAATATAAAACTAGGGACCTTACTAATTAGATACTTGGAACTGTCTTTTACTGGTAGCTCCTTAAAAGCTATAGAGTATTATGAAATCCTAGAGAAGTTCATTGCAAGACTTAACTCTTGGAGTACCAAATTCCTTAGCTATGTGGGGAGATTACAACTAGTTAAATCGGTCATTTTTGGTATCCAATCCATTTAGAGCCTCATTTATTTGATACCAAAAAAGGTTATTGCTACTATCAATGCAAAATGTGGATCCCTTCTATGGGATGGAAATCATTAGAATATAAATAAATAAATAAAAATGCCCCGTTACTTGTGATACTATCTTGAGACCTAAGCAAGAATGTGGCCTTATTCTATTTAATCTTAAATGGCGGAATGTTGCGGCTGTGGGAATACTTCTCTAGAACTTACACCTAAAGGACACTTTATAGGTTTAATGGGTACACATGTACTTCATAAAAGGTAGAGAGATGTGGAATGTGCAAACTTCCATGTTTATATCATGGTGTTTCAAGAGATTACTGAAAATCAAATATTTAATACGGCCTATACTTAATTTCAATGCACAAAACCAAGAAGGTAATCTAGTGGAATTCAATATTTAAAAGGTGTATAATGCACGAGAACTCTTGGTGAAATGGTAGAATGGTATAAGGTGGTGTGGAATTCTATCTTAATACCTAAACACAAGCTTCACCTATGGTTTACAATTCACAAAAGATTGGATACTAAAGACAGAATGACAACAATGGGAGTCAATATGGATGATACACATGCATTGTGTGAAGCCGATAAGAAAAGAGTTGAGTATTTATTCTTTTACTATTCTTACTCTAAAGAGGTGTGGTTACCTTTGGTTAGGATTTTTGGGTGTGCTCATGATGTTGCCTCTTTCAATGTGGTGTTGAGATGGATGCAACAAGGTGGCTGATGTCCCGTTTATAGGAGATAGGTTCTTTGTTATTTGTATGTAGTGAATACCTATCAATTCTGACATGAAAGAAATCAAAAAATCTTCCATCAAAAGAAATGTGAATCACAACACATATATTGCTTGGTTGTCAAGGAGTTAGCCACTAAGAAAACTAGTATGACTCATTGTAAATCGTATAGATTATTAGTGGCTCATGTCGATAGCCTGAGATAGATTCTAGTTGGTATTCTTGTTCTTTTGGTGTATTTAATGATCCATTTTTGGAAGTAATAATATTTCACTTGCTTACCCAAAAACATGACCTCCAAGTCTTCGGCAATGGTTTTGTAGAAATACATCAACATTTTGATGTTTATTATATCAAATGTGAGTGAGGTATCTTTAAGATTTTAATAATGGTCATGATATTTCAAGACATGGCACAGTTTCCCCCTAACATCCTCCAAGATTTTTTAAATAGCCTTAATCAAACCATGACTTAAAAGAAAATTGATTATTTTAGTCAACATTAAATTTATTTTATTTTTAAATTAGTCTATGAACATTATATTAACCTACTATTATATATTAATATTTATACTCTCTCTCTGTTAGTAAGCAAATTACATATAATCACCTAATTAGTATTATAGTTATTAATTTATTACTAATTTTAAATATAATTAAAAAAAATCTTATGCCAACATTAAAAATAATAAGTAATTCCCTAGTCCTCAAAACCTACTACGATATAACTTGATTACTAGTATTTAACTTGATTTCAAATTAGTAATATGTTCATAATTATATTACTAAGCAATTAAGTAATTATGATATAATTTGCTCACTAGGAGAGAAAGTATGAAGATTAATTTGTAATAGTAGCTTAATATAGGGTTTAGGAGCTAATTTGAATATAAAATAATTTCATAGGTTCTAATACGGATATTTTATTTATACATGGACCAAAATGAAGAAAGCTACAAATTACATCAATTTTCCTACAACTTGTTTACAATTCTCCCATAAAATGTAGATTCCACGTGTGAAATCATACATATAAAACCCATGCTTTACTATAGAATCGTAAATAAGTTATTGTAAGCACTCAATAAAATCTGCCATTTGTTTTGTTTGAGCAGCTGCGTTTATGTATAGTAAAGTGCTTCCTACTTGGGTTGACCGCCTATTACCAAAATTGGGAACTCACCAGTCTGTTCTGTTTTTTCACGTTCTTTATAAAAACATAATAATGGAGCTGTTGCAAAAGGGCGGCCCTGTGTCTTCAGGGGGCCCTAGGTCGGGAAAACCCATCCCAGATGCCACACACATCCAAAATGAAGACGAAAACACCTGTAGCATCCATCACAAATCCAGAAGCGTGTCAGCATTGCTCCCATCAAAGGATCAGAGAACCCAGAAATAATAAAAAAAAAAAGAAAAAGGAATGAGTAGAGTGAACACCGTAGCCAAAGAACAAACGAACTTGATTCCCTGCAGCTGTAGGCTTCCAAAAACTAGCTGCCCAACACATCCACAGTACAAAAGAGAATGCTCAGCAGAGAACAGCATTGGAAAAGCTTGAATGGAACACAGCTAGCACGCGCAAGGAGTCACAACCAAGCCGGAGAAATATTCTGTCTAGCTAGGCTATCCGGCCCCCTTCCATCTTAAGTCTCCATGAGACTACAAGGAACCATGGAAAAGGCACCTGAAATGACCCGTCCAAATCCCTAGGCTGTTAAGATATGTTGGGAAATATCCGTGATTACCTCAATTTTGAAAGCTAAAATAAAATTTTCAAAACCAAGAGCACAAGCACTATGCAAAATAATAACAAATTAAAGAAGAATTTATCAAACTTGAATCTTTATTGCTATCCTTTCAAGCTATAAAGAATCAAGAACACTCTCCTCGTGTTTTTATTCTTACCAATTAATCAAGAACAACCCTCTTGATTAATTCACTCAATTCCGAAACTCCGTTTCCAATTAAGAATTTCCTAGATCTACTCTCTAGATCTATCGCACACCCTCGGGTTGTATTGTGCATGTGCCTCACTTTGCATATCTCTCGACTCTATACAAAAGAACCTTTAAATAGGCTTTAGAAAAAAAACCTAGAACTAAATGTGAAGCGTTACAAACATAAGGATGAAAAACAACCATAAAGTTTGGTAAAAGTAACGGACGAAAACAATCAATACCTTTGGTAAAAGGCCTTAAATGTCAATTAATACTCTAATTGACTATACCATCCGTTTCCTAAGGACCAATTAAACATTTGTCATAAATGTATTAATTGATCATAAACCCTCATTAAGTTACGTACACCATCCTCCACTCTAGGTCCTTCCTAACCTCCATCACATTGGCTTGAACCCCGGTTTGAAAACCAACAAGATATTAATTAATTAATTGCTTTGTTATTTCTTATGTGTAATTGAGTGAATATAAGATACGGGATAGTTCCTGGTTTGTAGGAGTTTATTGAGTTGTGGTTTGTGGGTTGTTCCACAAAGTATGCTAAGTAGCTATTAGTGGATAAGAAATTGAATTTTTTTACTGTTGTTATCTATTTAAGTAATGAATGAATCCCTTTATTTTGTGGTGCATGAAAATTTTCTCCTTATACTCCTTTTTCTGTCATCCTTCACATCTAGTATCAAATCCTCTGCAGAGGTGACAACTAATAAATAAATATTAAGAGTAGAGGAGCCTTCGAAAATTGGCTACAAAGAAAGCATCCTTTGTCCAACCAACAATTCGTCACTTTGATAGTCACTACGATCATTAGAGTATACTAATTGAGAATTTTTTGAGATCTAAAGAGCTTTGGAAGGATGTTGATAAGGGTTTTATAGCACCTACAAAGGTAGCACATCAAGCATTGACGGATGCCTAAACAGCAAAAATTGAGGAGTTGCATGTGCTTGAAAGATTTCAGGGCAAAGAATTTTCTCTTTCAATCAATTGAGTGTGAAGTTATACAAACTATTCTCTAGAATGATACTTCAAAAGAATATGGGATTCTATGAAGAAGAAGCTCCAAGACTTAAAAAGAGGAAAGCGTGCACAACTTCAAGCACTAAGGAGAGATTTTGAGAATCTACAAATAAAAAATGGGGAGTCAGCCTCTCACTATTTTGGATGAGTTATGGGAATTGCAAACAAGATTTGGATTCACGGTGAGAAGATTGAAGATGGTGCTATTATGCAGAAAATCTTGAGATTGATAGCTCCGAAGTTCAATCATACAGTGTGTTCCATTAAAGAATCTCATGATATTGACATAGTGTTAATCAATGAGCCACAAAGCTCTTTATAGGTGCATGAGTAGAAGCTGAATTGCAACACCAATGACAATAACACATGAAGAACAAGCTTTGAATGCCTCTACCTTTAATGATTTTTCAAGCTATAGAGGAAGAAGCAGGGGTAGAGGTGGCAGAGGATAAGGAAAATAAGGTCGAGGAAACCACAATGGAGGTAGACATCAATAGAATTTCAGGCACAAACATCATTTATTCAAGATCTCTCAAGCGAAAAGAAAAGGTAGTTATAATCATACTCATAAGTCGAATATCAAGTGTTATCAATGTCACAACTATGGTCATATAGTAGTGAATGCAATATGAAGATGTCAAAATACAAAGGAGAAGAAGAAAAATCAAACTTTGCTAAGAGAAGGGAAGAAGAAAATTTTCTAATAGCCTTTCATGCCAATGAGGAACCTAGATTTGATGCCTAGTATGTTGACATAGGATGTAGTAATCTTATGAGTGGTTGTAAGTCCTCTTTATCGCTTTAAATGAAGATTTTCTTACCACTATCAATTTTGGTGATTGTTCTAAATTAAATGTGATGGGGAAAGGAGATATTCAAATAAAACCTAAAAATGGTTTTATTAAAATAATTACTAGCATGTTTTATATGCTTGATTTGAAATTTAACTTGTTAAGTGTTGGGCAACTGCAAAAGAAAGGGCTATATCATCACTATAGAGGATGGTTGTTGTGAGATATATGACCTTGTAAGAGGTAGCATTGTTGTCAAACATATGAGCTCAAACCTACTATTCCCACTGAAAATTGAGACTGTTAAAGCTTGCTTAGTTGCTAAGGACGATGTTCTATCATGGTTGTGGCACTATCAATTTGGGTATCTGATTTTAATGGCTTGAGGACACTATGTCAAAAGAATATGGTGATAGGCCTCCCCATGATCACAACTCCATCCATGGTCTATGATGAGTAGTGCATAGTTGCAAAGCAACATTGCGACCCATTTTCAAAAGAAAAGGCCTAGAGAGCTCAAAACATGTTGGAATTGATGCACTTAGGCATATGTGGCCCGATCAACCAAATGTCAAATAGTAAAAAGAATTATTTTATTTCTTTCATTAATGATTTTAGTATAAAGGCATAGGTATATTTTTTACAAGAAAAATCATAAGCTTTAATGCATTTAGAAGCTTAAAATCATATGTAGAAACTAAAACTAGAAGGTGAATTAAGATCCTTAGAATTGATTGTGGAGGTGAGTATTGCTCAAAAGAGTTCGATGCCTTTTGTGATAAGCATGGCATTCCCAGGCAACTCACAACATCCTATACACCGCAACAAAAATGGTGTATTTGATGGAAATAACCAAACCATTCTTAACATGGAGAGAAGTCTTCTTTCTAAATGAGTAGTCCCAAAATATATTTAGCCAGAAGCTATTTTGTGGTCCAATCATATTTTTGAACAAGTGTCATACTTTTTCAGTTAAACATATGACACTTGAGGAAGCTTGGGAAGGATGGAATTTAGCAATGAATCATTTCAAAGTGTTTGGGTGCATAACTCATGCACACATTCTAGGTGAAAAAAGAAAGAATCTTGATGATAAGGGTTTGAAGTGTGTATTTCTTGGAGTAAGTAAACACTATAAAGCATACAAATTGTACAATCGTATTACTAAGAAAGTAATTATCAGTAAAGATATAGTATTTGATGAAGAAAAGAGGTGGGACTAGTCAAAAACAGGAAAACATCAAGAAGGAGTTCTAGCTAACATTGATGTAGTAGATGATGAGATTGAAGTGCGAACTCAATCTCCTACTGTTCCACTTAGAGTCATTGATCAATTGTAGCTGCAATCTTCAGCCACCATCGCACTAAGTGCCACCGAGAAAATGATTCATTGTCAACATAATTGGAGGTGACCAACCTAGATGATGGATTGTGTAATTGGAGTTGAACTCTCTAATGATGATACCCTTGCTCACTTTGCTTCATTTACAGATTGTATTTGAAATGCCCCAAAAATCCTAATTTCGATTATCTATTATTAAATAAGATTTTTATGTGGGAGTTTAACCAAAATAATTTACTTTTATTAAAATAAGAGGAAGTTAATTAGGGTAAACCAAAAAGAAATTTAAAAGTGTTTTAAATAGGAGGAATTGTGGTATTTTAAGCTAATTAAGGATTCTATTTTAGAAATTAATTAAATAAATTACTTTATTTAAATTAAGAAGAATAAAATAGTTTCAAATTAATATAAAATTCATAAATAATTTAATTAGAGAAAATTAAAGTGTTTTGTTAATTAAAATGGAATTTAAGAAAATTCTTCCAAAAATCTCTAAATTAACCTAAAAATAGAATTTAATTATTGTTTTGATAATTATATTTTATTAAATACCCTAAATTACCCAAATTATACTAATTAAGCCAACCACTAATTTTCCTTCTTTTTTTTTCCTTTTTCTCCCTCCTTTTTCCTTTTTCTTTCTTCCCCCTCCTCTTCATTATTTTTCCCGGCCTGGCCGGCCTGCCAGGCCCAGCGCCTTTTCCCCCCCCTCGCGGCCCGTCTCTCTCCCGCGCACTCCTTCCCTTTCTCCCGGCCGGTTTGGCCGCCCCCTTATTCTTTCTTTCTTTTCTTTTCTACTGGACCGCCGGTCCAGCCTTCTTCTTCTTCCTTCCCCCTCTGCGTCGTCTTCTTCCCCGACACACCTGTAACTCCCAGATCGGCGCCGGATTTTTTCGCCTCCGATTCCGCCGTTTGACCATCGTTCTCCTCCTCTCCTTCCCGTCGTCTCCCCCTATCAACTTGTCTCATTCGGCCATTCCTTCCCCTACCCGCACTATTTCCCTTTCCCGACAAACATGGCCTACCCCGTAGGCCTGCGCCGACCCATCCTCGCCGGCCGGAGCACCATACCCCTTGCCCCCCTACTCTCCCACCTTCCTTTGTTGTTTTAACCCCCCGATTAGCCTATAAATAACCCCAGGAGCTTCCATAATCGGGTTCGAAATTTGGAACCCAGAAAACCCCGTCTGCGCCACCTCCATTTCAGTCAGCCCTTCCTCCGTCTTCGGCCGCCCTTACCGCCCGACCCAACCACCAAAATTCTCCCTACACCGCCCTCTACGCAACCCAACCACCAGCTTGCCCTGCCTTGCTCCGCATGAGCCGCCTCGGCCGTACGAAACTGTCTCCCCAATCAGCCTATTCGACCCCCCTCACGCCACCTTCGCGCCGCCAGCGCCGCCCATCCGCCACCTGCAACACCTCCCTTACCCCCCAAAACAACCAGGGGATCCTACCCTACCACCCTACATCTCCATTTTCCCCTACTTCTCTCTCCCCTAGCCTCCACATCCACCTCTTCCATTTCTTCCTTCCATCCGCCGCCTCCGCCGCCGCGCCGCCGCCGGCACCACCACACCACCAGGTTGCCTTCCACCTCCCTGGACCCTAAACCCTGACCAATGAAATTTTAATAATTCTAATATTGTTAACTATTATTATTAGTATTATTATGATTATTATTATCATTATTATGATTATTCCTATTATTATTATTATTATTATTATTATTATCCTCCTTATGATTATCATCATTATCATTACTACCAATACTACTACTATTATTATTGTTGTTATCCTTATCAATATTATCATTACATTATTATTATTATTATTTCCACTACTATCAATATTATCATTATTATTATTATTAATATTACTATTATCACTACTATTATTATTTCTATTATTATCATCATTGTTACTATTATTATTACTATTATTATTACTACGACTATGGTCTCTATTATCATTATTATTTTAGTACTCTTACTATTATTAGTATTATTACTATTATTATTACTATCATTATCGTTATTGTTATTAATATGGTTATGGTAGTTATTATTATTATTATTATTTTTTCTTACTCTTAGTATTATTATTATCATTATCATTATTATTATTATTATTATTATTATTATTCTACCACTATATTTACCATATTTATTACTTTAATTATTATTACCATCATTACTATCCTTATTATCATTATTATTTAATATATTACTTTAGTATTCTTATTATGATTATTATTGTTACTATTATTATTATTATTATTATTATTATTATTATTATTATTA
Source organism: Tamarix chinensis (assembly GCA_030549775.1). Taxonomy (NCBI): domain Eukaryota; kingdom Viridiplantae; phylum Streptophyta; class Magnoliopsida; order Caryophyllales; family Tamaricaceae; genus Tamarix; species Tamarix chinensis. Next base: position 52,991,148 of record CM060177.1, on the reverse strand, counting down.
TTATTATTAGTATTGGTATCATTATGTTTCTTATTTTAACTATTACTATCATTGTTATTGCCTCTATTATTATTGTTAGTATACTTATCATTATTTGTATTATTAATATTATCATTATCACCGTAATCATTGTTGTTGTTGTTATTATTATTATCATTAATATTATTATTACTTACTGCTACTACTATGTTTTCAATTATTATTATCATCATTATTATCATTATAACCATTATTATTATCATTATTAGTAATCTTATTATTAATGTTCTTATTATTATTATTAATACTAAAACCCTTACTTTACTACTATGGATTTTACTAAGGCTTACTTTAATTAGTGGTAATTTGCTTAACTACCTTGAGAATGACAATAACCCTACCCTTCTAATTATAAACTGCTATTATTAATATTAGCCTTAGTATTAGGCCATGATAGGGGTAAGATAGGAATTTTGGTAATTCCGATAGAGGGAGATTAACCCTAGTAATTCCCTCTTATAGGTGAACCGGGTCAAAGCCCCCAGGAGGCGTAGGAGCGTGCTCCAAGCCCGGCGCCGATTTAGGTAAGGACGTAACTAAGGTCACCTGTGTGTATTGCATGTTTTACTTGTCTTGCATGCTTTGTGCGGTTTATATGTTGTATTCTATACGTTATCTGTTTTACTGTGTAGCGCAGCGTAGAATCGAGGTATGTTTTCATGCTCTTGTCTGTACGTGCTAATATGGAAATGATGCAAATATGATGTGATGTGATATGACCCCTAGGACATGCATGCTAGGTTATTTGATGAGGTGTTGTGGAATGGGGGCATGAAAGAGAAAAATGAGAGATTAAGATAACCAAAGGGAAGTACGTTGGATAACGCAGGTAAGAATGACCTAGGTAGTCTATGATCCGTAAATGGACGAGAAAAGGGGGAATTAAATAAAATAGAAGAGTGGGAGAAACTAAGGTTACATGGGAGAAACTAGGGTTTGCATGGGAATGATAGAGTTGGCATGGTGGAAATGATAGGGTTTGCATGGGGAGGTTAATGTCCGCAGGGGGGCGAACCTTACGTATAAAAAGTTACTTTGGGACGTGGGGAGACTAATGGAAGGTCTATTTGGGAGTCTGGAGGCTCGAGGTGAAAAAAGTACGTAGGGTCATATAAGGGTACCTAGAGTCTGGGAAAGAAACCCTAATTTGAGAAGGTGGAAAAAGAAAAAGAAAATAATAAGAATAAACGAGGAGGAGTGAGGTATGAGGGAGAGTTGAGTTTGAGGGTCATGATTTGGGTTTCCAATGCGAGAAAGGTGTTAAGTATGATAATTATAAAGGGTGTTTAGTGGCCTAATATAAGCGCGGGAGATAGCTCGGTAACCTAAACCGAGTAAGGATATAGCTAAGGCTGAATGTGTGACATGTATCCTACGTGCCGTGGATGTTCTATATGAGTTATGTGTCGTGTTTTAAATGCCATTATCTTATCCGTTCCATGTGTAACGTGGCTTGGAATCAAGAAGTGTGCTTGTGTCCTCATTACTATGTGATAGTACGAATATGTCATTAGTTTTTATGCGATGTGTTGAGGTCCCTGGCCATGCATGACAAAGGTGAGATGCCCTCGAATAAGATACGCTAAAACACTAAATACTTACAGAGAAAGATGTTGAGCCGAACCTAGACCGGTCCACCGGCTATAATAGTGGCAGGGTATCTTACCCTCGCGACCGTTCCACCGGTTATAATAGTGGCAGGGCATGGGCCCTCACGACCGTTCCACCGGCTATAATAGTGGGGGATTTCGTGCTCAACAAACCAAACCTAAAAGTGATAAGACATGGAAAGATACTAATATTTACAGTGGAATACCTTGTGAGTCGGGGCCAGACCGGTCCACCGGCAAATAATAGTGGCAGGGTATATTACCCTCGCGACCGTTCCACCGGCTATAATAGTGGCAAGGCATAGCCCTCGCGACCGTTCCACCGGCTATAATAGTGGGGCTCCCGCACTCACATGGAACGATAAAGGTTATGACGGTATCATTATAATTATCTGAGACCTAATGAGAAAGTTATCTGATTCGTGACCAGCATTGTTCATCTGTGTTATTGTTTATTCTTCACACGCTATGCCTATTTGTTCATGTATTTCTGTGTATGTGGGCCTTAGTGCGTTGTTCCCTTACTCAGTACGTAGCATACTGATCACCCGTTTCATGGGTGCTGCTCATTCCCACGAGCAGAGGAACCCGTTTGAGTTTTGCAGGTAAGGGACGATATTTATGGCATTTTCAGGACTGAGAATTGAGTCTCGATCTAGCTTGGGGGCCGAGAGTGACGTGGCCGGAGTGTCTCCCCTATCTTGTTTCTTTACATTATCATACTTTATCATTCCGTTATTTCAATTCCTCTGACATTTGGAACTTTTAAATTGTATTTCAAAATGTAACTCTAGACTTTCACACTCTGATTTCCTTAACACTTATGCTTTACTAATGATTTGTTTTGGTTCTATTCTTTTTAGCCTTAGCACTTAGTATCAGATCGGTGGGCGTGAATCGATCTGGTACTGAGTGTGGCGGTAATACCCCCGGATTTACAGTTTTATTTGCTTGCTTCCGCTAAACTCCTTTAAAAGTAAACAAAATTTTTCAGTAGTAAATTTGGGGGTGTTACAGTATTACCCTTACTTACATGAAAGCAAGCAAGGATGCAAAATGGAAAAAAGATATGGATGCTCAAATTACATCCATTAAGAAAAATGATACCTAGGAACTCATTGATTTGCCTAATGGGCAAAAAACTATTGGTGTGAAGTGGGATTTTAAAATGAAACTAAATGAAAAGGGGGAGGTTGTAAAAGGATACAAGTAAGAGTATAGAGTTGATTATAATGAAGTGTTTGCTTCGGTTGTAAGGTTAAACACTATTTAGATGGAAATTTCTATTGCTGCTAAAAACTCTTGGCTTATGTTTCAATTAGATGTGAAATCAGCTTTTCTACATGGTGAATTGAAAGAATTAGTGTTCGTAGATCAACCTCCAAGATATGTGCTGCAAGTGCATAAAGGAAAATTTTTTCAATCAAAGAAATTGCATTATAGGCTAAAACAAGCTCCACAAGCTTGGTATATCCACATAGATGCATATATGGTCAAACAAGGTTTTTGAAGATGCCCATATGAACATACATAGTATGTTAAGTCTAGCATTAATGATAAAGCACCGGCTATATGTCTATATGTTGATGATCTAATTTATACTGTAGTGATGTTAGAATGTTTGATGTTTTTGAATAATCTATGATGAAGGAGTTTGATGTAAGTGATTTGGGGTTGACGCACTACTATCTTTGCATAGAAGTAGTACAATCTACAGCTGGTAATTTTATTTGTCAGAAAAAACATGTTCAAGAGGTGTTGGAATGATTTCATATGATGAATTGTAATCCTATTAAAACACCAGCTAAAATTGGATTAAAATTAAGTAGTAATCCTGATGGAAAGAGAGTTAACAACACTCTTTTCAAGCAAATGGTTGGAGGCTTGATGTACTTAATCTCCACATGACCTGATATATTGCATGCTATGAGCTTAATTAGTAGATATATGGAAGCTCCAACTAAGATGCATCTAAAAGAAAAAAAAAGATAATTTTTCGATACTTAAAAGGCATAATTAATTTTGGGGTATTTTATAAGAGAGGTGCAACTTCAAATTTCTTTGGATATATTGATAGTGATTATGTAGAAGATTTAAGTGATCGTAAAAGTACCTATAGGAACATGTTTTTTATGATTTCAAGTGCTATTTCTTGGTCATCAAAGAAATAGAAAATTTTGATATTATCTTCTCTAGAAGTTGAGTTTGTCACAGCTGCTTCATGTTCCTACCAGACAATTAAGGTTAGACAAATGTTGGGTGCCCTTGGATATCATCAGCAAGATGTAATAACAATCTATTAAGATAATGTCTCTACCATCAAGCTTTCAAGGAATCCAATTTTACACAGAAAGAGCAAACACCTTGATGTTCGGTACCATTTCCTATGTGATTTGTGTGAACAAGATGTGATTAAATTGAGATATTGTAGGAGTGAGGTTCAAGTTGTTGATATCATGACTAAGCCTCTAAAGAAACCATTGTTCGTGAATCTCAAAAGTTTTCTTGGAATGTGCTCATTTCATGATTTTCAACGGAAGACATGCTTAGGAGACTGAAATTTTGATTTGTTTCTCCTAAATTGTTTTTTTGCATAAATTAGTTTTGGGGGGATTTTAAGATATTAATTAGCTAATTGCTTTGTTATTTCTTATGTGTAATTGAGTTGAACCTAAGCTACTGGGTAGTTCCTAGTTTGTAGGAAATTATGGATTGTTCCACAAAGTCTGCTAAGTAGTTATACCACATCTATTATTATTAGGGTCAATCGATGCATTTGAAGACACAAAAATCTAGAGGTATCCGTTTCCAAACTTCATTGTTGCCCTAGAAAACTCTATCTCACAGTTTTCTCCATCTATGATAGGTTGGTCCTCACCCCACCTCAGCAATGATTGGCAACAGAAATAAGGAAATTTATCGCCTCACCCCCTTAACGTCCACCACCAACCAATCCTCAATAATATCATATTACTTGTAGTCATAAAACTAGGAGTCTAGTTCTCAAAATTCAAACCATTCCTAACTTTCTATTTTTGGTTTGTGCCAGCCATTTTGTTAAAATTTTGGTTTTAGTTCCCAATGATGGCTATCAAGGAACTCAATCGTCTCTAGATTGACCCTAATCAACACAAACATCTATGAACAAAACATCGAATGTATGCCGAAACAAAGGGGATCGAGAAGATGTGTGTGGAGATGCATCTATGGAAGAACACTAGTGATCATCTGATTGGTTTGAATGATAAGAGAAAACAATGTGGATAAGTGAATACAGAGATGGCTTCAAAGGTCAGTTGGAGAGGATACTGACCCCACGAAATTTGAACTAAAAAAGGAACAATTTGATCATTTATAAAGTGTTTGGCAGTGTCATCTATATTCTACTCTCAAACATATAGGCTTAATAAAAACATGATTATAATAAAGTTATTCTATCACCTAATTTTTATATACAAAAGTTATTTTAGAAAAAATAAAAATCTTATTTATTATCTTTATCCTTATTTTTTTTTCCATTATCTATGCATTAAATATGTTATTATTTATAATAAAATATGTAATTATAATTTTAAAATTACTTTTATAGTACATTAATAGAATAATTTATTTTTTGACAAGAAAAAAGTACCACTTACCTAAGTTTTCTAGGTGTTGATATTTTATGTCATATTGGAAAGAGATTAACAACACAAAAAATAAAATAAAATAAATTTCATTACACAAAATACATCATAATATTCTAATACTGTAGGCCTAACGTGCCCACAAATAATTCGGAGCGTCGACGATCCAAAATTTGAAGGAAGATATCGGCACCGAATCTCAAAGGGCGCAAGTACCACCGTTGCTGGTGAGTACGTAGCTGTTCTCAAAAATAAATAGCAATCAATACTGGGGATTCGAAACGATCTGTTCAGAAGGGTATGACAACCAAGAGACAGCAAGAATGCATGGCGATGAAAGACAGTAGCCAGTTTTACAAACCAACTAGGGAAATTTCGTAGGCAATAAAAATTCTACCAAGGCGAAGGACTTCATTAGTAGAAGCAGAGAACCCAAGAAGGCACAAGCACACATATCCGTGAAGACTATCATAACAAAGGGCATTATTAACATGAATGTTATAACAGGTGTGAGAAAAATAGTTGAAATGTAAAGAGTGTAAACTGAACTTTACGTAGTTCACTAATAATATGTTAGCTACCTCAGAGAGCAAAACAATTTTCTTACGGCCTAAGGTGATGAAAATCATATATATAGCACTCCTGAAAAACCTAACCAGATCAAGATAACATATTAGGCTCAATAACATAAAATCCTATATAGAAATTGATGGGCAACATGAACTCTCGCTGCGCTGCCCTGAACCTCATCGGGGAGTCGACTAGCTCCACCGACGCCCAGACAATGGCACATTGACCCCTATACTTCCAACTCTCTGACCAAGCAATGAGACCCTAGCTAGATTATTCGTAGCGCGTCTAGGATGATGGGTTAACAAAAAAATTCCACGCATCTCGATCTCCCGAACCTTACTGGTTATATATTATAAAATGTCTGAAAACTCAGCAACTTCACGGCCGGAGCAAGAGTTATTATAATATCAGCTTCTGCCTCTAGACCGGAGAGAGTCGCATTGCAGAAAAAAGGAAGTAAAAAGAGAAAACTATTTACTTTTATAAAATATATTCAGTTTACATACAATAGAGCCGAAAGCTACCTTTGACAACAAATGGAAAAATGTTGGCACGAAAAGGCTGTAGCGATCCCGGTATATCATTCGCTGCTTGTCACGACCCGGTGATTTGATAAGAAAAGTAATAAGCAAGCACTCTTAGAAACACAGCCTTGACTATGCGCGAGGCCACTGTGGACTGACCACCTGCAAAAAACTATCCTTCGTCAAAGCAAGCTCTCACTTTACGCACTATCAAGAGAGAATTGGACTTGCAACAACTCATAGACAAACATCCCAAACCACATTGACACTCTTGGCATCTTAAGATGCTTGCTAGGATAAAAACCCAAACGCAATCTAAGCCTTCTTACCTCAAGAGTACTGAATACCAGGCTCATTTTGCTAGCAACAACAGAAGGCTCTTCTGCAGATCCTACCACGGCCATCTGCTCAAGTTGAAGAGTCTTCACAGGAAGCCTTCATAATAATGGAAAAAGAGACGTAAGCAATATGCTCGACTACACCAAGATGTAAAAATATACACTGAGATGAAGTGACATTAGTGATTCACCATGCCATCCCTCTCACAAAATATGCATTTGCAATGATAGCGCAAAAACCTTTCCACTGGAGCTGTATGTCTTCTGATACTGGAGGTGTTGGTGACCATCTAACTATGGTTGGTTGTGGTGTACACAAGATGGTGATAAATATTAAGCTCAACCACAAAATGCACTCATCAACCTGCATTTTGACACAAAGAGGCACACGGATCCACATTTATATTAATTTCAACACTTGACTCTCCTTATTAGAAAACACGAGCATGAACACAAACTGTGAACGTAGAGTCACATGTAGCAGGAAGGGCCAAACACTTTTAAGTATATCTGTATGTGATAGAAAACCAAATCAAGATGCAGAAAATTCATGTGAGTATCTATATTTTCAATAGACAGCATCATCATCCAACACAGATACACAAGGAGTCACCTCTTCTGCGAATATCTTGGATTTCAAACCGGTGCCTCCACCATAAGTTTGCACAGCTTCAATTCCGATACCAGATTCTTTCATATCTTTTAGCTCTTTCCTTAACCCTTCATCGGTACAGCCTAATGCATACGCATTGACACCAGCTTGAATGAACTCCTAAACAATCATTCAGCGTATCAATTCAGCCCACAGCAAAGTTAGGGGTGGTGTCTACCAGGACAGAGCTACTTGACCATACTTTTAGGTTATCATTTCCACCACGGTCAACAGCATTGCGGTATCGCCTAAATAAGCTGATTGCTATGTTTCGCGAGGACCGGTACTCATCATCTGATGAACATATATCTTGAGAGTGACACTGCATAACCCAAAAGAAGAAAGAACACGTTTGTACTAGTCAAGGGCATGAGAAAACTACAAAACCCATATATAACTTCAGAAATCGCAAAATCCATGTACATGGACAAATGGTGTGGGCGGTAACTATACCAGCCATTTTTTCGAAACAATTCCATGTGCTAAATACGGGTCCTTGAGTACACCAAGGCCTTGCCAAGAAAGATTGCCTCTTCTCATGCTCTTGCAGTTAACTAGAGGAATTGAAATCGAGATCCTACAAGGAGTGGCAGCTGAATGAAGCGTATAGCTGTAGAAACACGTGCAGCACTTGGTAATAGCTCCAGGAGCTTGCACCACTAACATGGCTGAACAATGATATGATAATCCGTAAGCACCCAACAAAACACAGGAAGGCTACAAGCTCAAGACTAAAAGAAAAAAAAAATTGCATGGAAGCCAACATTTAGAGATGTTTGCTCAGGTGTAAATTCTATATTTCAAAGATCAATAAATTCTATAATTGGTAGTAGCCCAGGAGCATGGGCCGTCAACAGAGGATCCCTAACAGAATACATAAACGATTCTATAGTAAACCAAATACGAGTGACTAAACGCTAAGACATATGACCATCCAACACAGAATCGTTATGCTGAACTAAAATGTTCAAGAGTGGGATGAGTTGATCAAAGCTTAATGCTACCGAAATTTCCAAAATCCGTCAGAAACAAATACTGGGTTCATCGCTTCAGGAGCTCCTGGCCTTTTTTCAGGTCTCACGACTCTCACCTATCTCTTTCCTGTGGTAGAAATTTTGAGTCAATGCTCAAATAACAACCCCCTCCCCCCCCCCCCAAGGGCGCCTAATTACACAGCCATCTCGAAATCAAAAGCAAAAAACATAACTTCACAATGATATTACAGCCCAATTCTATCACTAACGCACTTCAACATTAAGAATCGAATCAGCTACTTAGTATCGCCAGAATTCGATACAGTTTCACCAAAAAAAAAAAACACACTTACACACAAAGTAACTCCAAGGGCATATAACTTACAACTAATCACCTGAAATTAAAGCGCTAAGAGCACTAACCCCTTTTAATTAAGATGCTTGCATATGAAAATACCACCAGCCAGTTTGCAGAATCTTGGAAAATAAGAGGCAAGGGCTAAGAAGTGCTGTTTGGATATAGCATTTATGGGAGAGGTACAGAAATGACGAATCTGATGGTTTTTAGCTTTGCCACGAAATGAGTGAATGGAAGGCCTTCGAAGATTCAGGTGGGGCAGTGTAATTTGAAAGCTATTGTTGAATGACAGGTGCACATACGCGAAAGCGAATGGGGCCGCATATGTTCTGTATTTTGTTGGGGAGGCAGACTCTTATGACCCGTTTGGATGGCAATGGGTCTCGGATCCGACCCAGACCCGCTAGACCCACCTCATTTTTAACGAGTCTTGATCTATAATTTTTGGACCCGACGGATCTGGATCCACATATACTTTAAAGAGTCTGGTCTAATTCTAGACCCAGACCCGACCCGCCAAACTCGTTTAATATACATATGTATATGTGTGTATCTATATATATATATATACACACACATACATATACATATATAAATACATACTAATATTATGTTTGTCATTATTGTCTTAATCTTATATAACCTCTTTATTCATTTTTTTAAAATTTTATTTTTATATACTTACTTTATAAACAATATGTCTAACATTGTATTCTAAAAGTTGGAGATATAAATGGGGCGGATTTTACCTGAAATCCGACGGATTTTGTCCAACGGATATGGATAAATGAATATGGATACGGATATTGATGATGGAAAAAAAATACTCGTCGGGTTCGAGTACGGATACGAGTATGGGATATCCATACCCGTACCCGAAACCATATCCGTATCCACATTCGTACCCCTTTACCCGATATATAATCATATTTTTACCCTTAGTTTTAAAATAAGTATAGTATATAATAAAGTTAGAATTATCATTTAGCTTAACTCTAAATGAGTTTATCTGTCGGGTGATGGATTTATCCATTGGATAATATCCATTAATGGGTAAACGGATAATCCATCGAGTAATGTATACGGATATAGATATGTTAGTAATATGGATTCGGGTACGGGTACGGATTTTGGTACGAATTTTCTTATCGGATACGGATAAGGGTATACCCGCCCCGAACCCGCCCCATTTACATTCCTACTAAAAGCATTAAAACACCATTTAAAAGTTAGTATAACTATTTTAATATATTTATTTTTTCACTTAGATGATTTTTTTAACAAAAAAAATACATATTAAGTTATATAAAATATAAATGTATTTGTATTAGCATAGATTATTAATTATTTTTAAAAAAAATAACCGGACCCATTTAAGACCCGTTTAGGACCTGTTTATCCGCTAGACCCGATGGATCTGGATCTGGGTCTGAACTTTTAAGACCCGACGGGTCTGCGTCGAGTCTGGATCTAGGTAATATAAACGGGTTTGGGTCTGGGTATGACTGGACCCGGTCTAGACCCGACCCATTGCCATCCCTAGCTGTAAATGGAGAAGGGAGAGTAAATATTAAAAATTAATCCAAATAAAGAGAATGAAGGTAAATTAAAGTGAATATTTTAAAATATTATTTGGATAATATTAACCTAACTTAAGTGAATTGGGGTAAATGTTTTAAAATTTTTATTTATATTGAGGTGAATAAAAATTAAAAATAAAATAAAATAAATAATATTTATACCCTTATATTAAATAGATAAGTTCTACTGAAGGATATTTTGGTCCTATTAAGTTAAAAATTTATTTATTTATTTACCTTTACCTTGATTATCTCCAGAATTAGAGGTTAATAAAAATGAGATTAATGAAGGTGAATGAAGGTTAAACATTAACCTTGATTCACTCAAATAAAATTATTAACCTAATATCCAAAAATAATAAATCAATTAATTCACATCCATTAACATTCTTTCACCCCCATTGCAAATGCTGCATAAGAAAATTTGGTCTACCCAGCAAGCGAAAGTTTTGATCGAGGGATCAAAAGTAGATCGGGGCATTTAATTGGAGACGAGTATGGCCCGTCTAGTTAAATATGCTAAAAGAATTAGTAAAATTCAATTCAGAGGGTGTAGACATGAGTTGAAGTTTTTTTTAATTTTAAATATATATTAATTGTAAGTTTTATTAATTCGATTATTTATTAATAAAAATATAATAACTTTATTTGGTGCCACTTATTTTTTTTAGGGCTCATAATTAAATTAAAATTAAAATTTAACTAGTAATTTTTAGACAATATTAATAAAAATAAAGTTGTAGTAAATAATAGTAATCAAAACAAAATTTTATTTCTTCTTTTTCCTTGAAATATAATTAAAGTGTTAAAATATATATTAACATCGAATTCATCTTAATTATAAAGTATTTTTATATGAAAAATAGTGATAAATATAAATATTAACTTTATAGATATTATCTATTTTTGAAAACTAGCTTTATTATAATTTGCTATTTGGAAATGAAAATTTGATCAAGTAAGATATCAAACAAATTTATTTAGTAAATATTTGCTAAGGTAATATTAGAATTGGCATATATAGTTATTCTAATTTTATATTTTCTAAGCTCGATAAGGCCTACCAACAAATGACTAGACAAATCCATAATGTATAAGCCTACCGCCAACCCAATCTAAGCCAGGTTGAATCATATAGCAAATTTTCTATGTTTTTGCTCCAGTTTATTTTATGAGGATTACACGCAAATAATAATAAAAATAAAATGTTAAACTATCTATAATACCCCTTATTTAGTTACACCCACCGTCTTAGACCATTTGAATTTTTACTCCCCATTTTGTCACCCATCACCTCCGATAACACATTTAATAATATTATAATATTATTTGTAATCTATTTTGTCACTTATCCTTCTTTATCTCCACATTCTTACTCCCCAAACATAATAAATCATATTAATCTATCCCCCATCAATATATATACTATTTTTAATTTTTTGATTTCTATTCTTGATTTGAGTATATTATTTTGTTTTAAAATAAAATAAAAATATTTAATTTATTATTAATTAATGATAAAATATTAATTATTAATAATTTTTAATTTTAAAAATTAATATTTTCATTTCTCCCCATTTTGTCACCCATCACCTCAGATAACACATTTAATAATATTATTTGTCATCTATTTTGTCACTTATCCTTCTTTATCTCCATATTCTTACTCCCCAATATAATAACATAATAAATCATATTAGTCTATCCCCCATCAATATATATACTATTTTTTTATTTATATTCTTGATTTGAGTATATTATTTTGTTTTAAAATAAAATAAAAATATTTAATTTGTTATTAATTACTAATAAAATATTGTTTATTAATAATTTTTAATTTAAAATTTTCATTTTGAAATGTTACTTTTTTCAACTTTTTTGTTTTAAATATGAATGTTCTTATTTTTATTAATTTTATAAATTATATTATCATTGATTTTGTAAATTAATAATATTATTAATTTTAATTTTAAAATTTAGATAATTATTAATGTAATATTTGAAATTAATAATCATAATAATATAACTATCGTTATTAAATATGATTTTTTTACTATTATAAATTCCAAAATTTAATATTATTACTGATCTTATTTTTTAAGTTGATGTTTTATTATTAATTTATTCTTTTAAATTGATAATTTTTATATACTGCTTTTTAAATCATTAATTAAAATACCTTTGAATTTTAAAAAAAATTCTCAAAGTAGCCTAAATGACTATTATTTTCTATGTCCCAATTAATCTTTATATAGTGAAATTCCATTTATGCCTTTTTATTTAATAACAACTACTTGGGAAAAAAACTTAAATTGTGACAATTTTAGTTGTCATAGTACAATGGCATGTACATCAAATATAAAGAACATCATGAAATACCATAAAATTGAAGGATGAAATACTATATAAAATAGGTAGAAAATAATATAACGCATCCAAAATTCACTACTATAATATAAGTTGACATATAATACCTGAAAATAAAAATAATATGTCGACATTAGTTATTTTGTGGACTAAAACATCAGTAAATATATTCGATCAAATCTATTAACAATTTATCACAATTGTCCCTATCTCAAAACTTTGATCATGTTTAGAATATATTGAGCATGCTAAACAATAAACTTACAAAAAATATTCCTCCTTCATGTTGCTCTAATCAAATTGTGACATATAAGCAACAAGCATGTGTGATGCTCATCATCAATAATCATATTGTGAATATGATGCAAGCATGCATAACAATACTCAAGGGTTGTGAATCCCAAAACAATAATGGATCTTATATGACTACAAACGTTCTTGAAAAAATTGAAATGCACACTCAACATCCTTCCTTATTGACTCTTAACATTGTGAACATAGTTTATTCTTCTCACCTTATGGGTATCATATAGATTGGATGAACGTATCCCATGGTGGGTAGATATCATTAGTGAGATGATAACCCTAATTATAATTGTTACCATTAATGGTAAATGCTAATGGTGGAGTGTATATGTCATCAAATACATGAGAATTGCTTAAGACAATAAGATCGTTATATGTACCTAGAGTACCAAAATATGCGTACCATATCCACAAACCACATAAAGTAATAGCTTCACGAATAATGGTTGCCTTCCAATATAATATCCCATCATTAAAATCCTTTAAGGTGTACTTAAAAATTATATGGATATAAAATAAATTAGTTTTAGTTTCAAAAAGGGTTTAAAATTTTAATAAAAATATGAATTTCAAGTGCACTAGTCAACTAATTACCCAAATTGATTGACTAGTACACTCAGAGACTGACACTTTTTTTCTTCAATAAACTAGTCAACTGGTTATCTTAAGATTTCAAATCCTTTTCTAATTTTGGCTTCAAATGTCTGTCCAATATTTATAAAAACTTCTTATTAAAACCTATTTGTGCTAATAAGCATAATTTGTTACTTTGGGATTATTTTTACATTATTTAGATCATTATATGATTTTTATTTACATAAAAAAAATTTAGAAATACTTTTAAGGTATTTCTCATCTTTTCTCAATCCTCCTCACTTTCCTCTCTCCTTTAGTAGCCATAGTTGCGTGTAGATCTATCTGCATCTCATATGACTTACCTACTCCCTACCATCCATGTGATTTCACTCCATATCCCTTACTCTTATCATTGAGCCTTTGACACTTTGTTCTTCTACACTCAAATAAATTCATCCCCTCTCTCTTTTCTACTTTTCTATGTCAACCTAGATATTTACTTACACACATTTGCTCATTCTCTCCCTTTCCTTTGTAAAAAATTCCTTACAGTTGGGCATTTACTCCCTTTTCTCCTTTTTCTTTTTTATTAGGAAAAATAGAGGTTTGCCTCTTATCTTCTCATATTTTATTCAAATCCTTATCTCTTATCTCTTCTCTTAATCTTAGCCTTAGCTCTCTATTATTTCCTCTTCTTAAACATAGAAGGATTAAGGAGTAGAGAAGCATTGAAAATATTGGATTTTATCCCTTCACAATTTTTTTTTGAGAAAGTTTGTGATTTCCATTCTTATTTCTTAATTCTCTTAGGAAATCTACACATTAGTGGAATCTAGTAAGTTAGGATTATTTTTGTGCTAGAAGATTTTCTTTGAGGTAAGACATCTTTAGTTCTAACATGAATTAGTTCTTGTGTTGTTTGTTGTGGTTTTAAGTGCTTAGTATATTTTGTGATGTGTAAGTGTTATTTAGAGTCATTGATTTTGAGCATGTGGCAATGCTTTAATCTTTGATATTTTAGAGCATGCTTTAAGTATTTTGATATTGTATATGAGTTTAGTAAAATTTAAGCTTGATTTTGTAGAGTATCAATTTCTACCATATACCCATTTGATTCTATGGGTGAAGTATGTCTTTTTATGGATTCTATGGTATGGAATAATTCTAGGACTAATTTGGGAAAGTTTAGTGATTTTTTACTAAATGTGGATTGAAGATTTTGCTGTTGTTTCACCTAAACTAGATGATCACTTTGTTAGACCAATCAATTGATTTTTTTTGGAAAGTTTCTCAATTTGAATATTGTGTTTAACTAGTTGGGTGGATATTCGATTGGATTGATAAACCATTCAACTGGTTATAGTGAAAAGTAGATTAGTTTTCCAAAAGTGAAAAGTAGATTAGTTTTCCCAATGCAATGATAAGTTGTTTTGTGACTAGAGTAGGTTGGCCTCCTTTTTAAGAACATTGAATGGTTAAACCAATCAATCCATTTCTATGATTAGTTAGTCAATTGGAATAACCCTCAATTGGTTTTGTCGTATGTTCAATTTGTCTCAGGTCTTGTGTGACCAGACCATTGGACTAGTGTCACCTAACTTCACTAGGTTCTATCTAAGTAGTTAGTAATTATTAATTATTAAGTATGGGCTTAAGAGTTTTCTCAAGCCTTTATCTCCAACTATTGGGGTAGCTAATCAGGATTTAAGCATAGATCAACCCATGTTTTTTTCTTCTTACATAGTACCTATTTTTTTCTCTATTGAGTTGTGATTAGTAGAGGGTATGCACATATTTTTGAGGTGGTAGGATAATACAATGGTGAGCTAGCATAGCATCAATGTCCAAGTAAGGTGGGTGAGGTTTCCTATTGCAAGCCCCTTGGTGCTTCATGTGTCTACTTCTTAGCTAGGTTTTTTATCCCAACTTTTGTTTAGCCATCGTAGTAAGTGCATAGAAGGTGTAATGAATGAGGTATGCTAATACAATCTCCCTCAGTATAACCTAAACATGTGTGGTGGGTGTGGTACTCTATTCTATGTTATTCCTTATGATAGATGAACTCAAGGCATGAGAGGGTGTAGTATCCCTCCACAAATTCCCACTTCAATATATTCTTATGACATGTGGTGCATATAGTATCCCATGGTGTGTGTTATTTGGAAATGAATTTTATTCATGGTGGAAAACTGGGTGTGGTCGAAGCAAATATCTTAATCATTGGAATGTATATGGTCACTAATTAGAAGATTGATAATATGGCCACTTCTCTACAAATCTAATATATGATTTATACTATTATTTCTTCCATTATTCTTGTGAAAACATGCCTTAATAAATAATGATCATAAGTTTGAGTTATATTAACTTAACTTGTTATATGAAATGTTATTATGTAACTTCAATATACAACACGAACCCTTACCATATTTTAGGTAGTTTATTTTACAAGTAATTCATAATAATGATATTATATATGTGTTGTCGCTATAACAATTTTATTTTTTCCTATGAGCATAGGACAATCTATAGGGTTATGACCCTTAGCTTAAGTATGATGAAGACGATTTCATGGACAAGTAACTGGCTATTGTCTAGGGATTAAGATATATATTTCTGCTTACTTTAGAGTTAATTAACTTATATTGATTTTTCCCACTACATGAGACTATTTTTTTTTGTTCTGGATATTTTAACACTTTAGTTGATTCATGTATTCAAATTTTCTTTTATTCACTCCTTTCTTCTATATAATTCATATCCTTGTCATTAATATGGTTATATTTTTCAAGCATGCATTCCTTTATTTTTTGTTCCATTTTTTCCTTATATCAAGCATGCGTTAGGTGATGATCACACCTCTCTCATTGTTGATATTGTGGTAAAAATCTCCTAGTTTTCTTTTGTTTTTTTTAAACACTTCCACCTTATCTTTTAAAAAAAAATTCTAATCCAAAATTTTGGGGTGTTACAAAATCAAAGCTTTATTTTCCATAACTTGTTCTAAAATGTTTTTAAAGATTTTTATTGTTTATTTTATAATCATGATTGAATTTGTTGGAAATTTTTTATTTTGAAGCCCAAAAATCCACTGAATTATGATGGGTGTGAGGCATGCAGATTGCTTCTTATTTGTTGCATGAATTTATGTTGTTGACTTGTGACATGATAGTATTACTTGTATGATAGTTGATAATGCATTATATAAAAACATAAGTGTGTGATATCATTTATTATGTGATGATGTGCTTTAACAATATTTTCATGCAAGGTTAGCCTTAATATTTGACTTTTCACTTTGTGAGATTTTTGTATGTTTTTTTTTTCTTATAGAATGTCATAGGTTTTCTTTTCTTAAAGGGTTAGCACCCTATTGTTTACTTTCTTTTTTTAAAGGGTTAGTACCCTATTGTTTACCCTTTACCAAGTCTCTATAGCTTTGACCAAATGGTTCCTAATCATTATTTATAACTATTTATATTTATGAATGTTATTTTCAAATCATGGTTTAACTTTTAAATCATCAAACTTTCATGAATATTGAATTCCAAATGTACTTCCTCAGAATTTCCTTAATTGATACCTCCCTTTTGCATGATCTCTCCTTTGTTAATTTTTTTGTTATGCTTTCATTATATCTACAATACTTTATTTAGTTATTATTCTTCGTTATTGGTTTCCCTCCAATTATTGATCATTCTTGTGCTTCATTGATTATTAAATTTCCTCATTATTATCCTCTCTTTTTCATTCATTGTTTCACTACTTTCATATAGTTGTGGTTTGCCTATGGTTCCTATTGTTATCTTAATATTATGTTTCCTTTGTTTTTGTAATCTTCTTATTCTCCATTTCCTTAGCAATACTATTTGAATATCCTTTATTATTTATTCTTTATAGTAGTTAACCATCTTTTTATAAATTTCATTTTGTATCCCATTCCAATTACTATTCTTAATGATACCTTATTTGTATGTAAGTATACTAACCCCTATGATTTTTCTAGCCATTAATAGTTCTCATTTAGATCCCCTTTAAACCATTGTGTAAATTCCCTCTCATGTTATTTGAATGATCCCTAATCCATTATTACATAAAGAGAGAGAACTTTGATTTGGAAATTGTTCAATTCTTATCTCTCCCTCCTTTATTATCTACTTAATTATGGTCTTAAGATTAAATCCCACTATATAATAACCTTTATTTGGTTTGTTTTTGAGCTCTTATCCTTTCACATCCAATCTTTCATGCGAGCTTGTAATTGCATGTTTATTCTTTTATTTCTCTTTCATGTTCTTATTGTTATCCTTGTTGTAATTCTATGGTTATTTTATGTCCTCATCACACTTTGTTTGCACTTCCCCTAATATATTTTCTTTCTTATTGTTGTTGTAACACCTCCATTTTACTACTTAAGCATTTTGTTTTTCCAAATCATTAATTGTAAAATAATGTGAGCAACCACCACAATTAGTATAAGTTTGGTTCTCTCACCTTTCTTCTACTAAGGTTTAAGGCTTAGAATAAGTTAGATAAAAAAGATAATGAAAATAAGAGATAATAACATAGTTTAATGTTATGGATATATATATATATAATCTTTAGACAACGATAATCAAAATACAATGAGGGATAGAATAGTCCGAAGGAAAACCCATCATAATAAAACCAAACACCTAAAGGTATAACATCAGTTTACCTTAACTCTTATACCGATAACTATACTCTAACAATGGAACGTCTTTCCAAGAACTCCACTTATCCTTGCCACTCGTATGCACTTTGTGCCACTTCACGACCTTTATATAGTCATCTACAAATGTAGTATTAGTACAACTTTCTCATACTGTATAAATCATAATGCCACATAAAATTTAGCATGCTCACATTTTATATAATCACATAAAAATCATAAAACATGTTTAAAGCACAAAGCATATGACATAACAATATATAGTAATCATAGGATAATATATACAACATCAAAGTCTTATGCTTAGCAATGTACCCTACTTTACCACTTCACATCATCTCAAATCTCTTGATCAAAACCAACTAATCAAATCAATTCCAAATACTAAGGGAACTATGGAAACTACCAAACCAACCCATCAAACCAAGTAGTGTATAGAGGAAACTACAAAACCACAACAATAATTTTAAATTCATACACAAAAATTACTTCTAATTTTTAATAATCAAGGGGGACATAATCAATCTAAGATCACTAAGGTACACCTAGTCATACTAGTGCACAATGGCAACATAATGCCCTTAGTTTAGAATTGAGGGAAACTATGGTATGCTTGGTCATATTGGTTCACACAAGTAAGACATTATCATCCATCCTCAGTCAATTAATCCTTAGGTATTGATATCCTTTATAGATCTCATAGGTCACATATATAGTAGACTATAGCCTTATTGGGGAAAAAAGCATAATGGAGAACCAAACTAAAATGAGGGATATATCTTGCCTCTAGGAGGCTAATCTTTAAAAGAGACCATTTGTAACACCCTAAAGTTCAATATTGAAAATTTTCAATTTAATTAAAAGTTAAGCGGAAGCAAAATAGTAAATTTTGATGATGCTACTGCCACACTTAGTACCAGACCAGTTTTCTTCTACTTTTCTAGTACCATGTAATAAGGCTAAAAAGGAAAAAAAAAGTAATTTACACAAATTCAAACTTTCATTTAAGTCAGAGTAATGCGTTAAAGACTTTACAAGAGATAAAACCCACTATTAATAGTTGCAAGAGTAAAATCATTTAACAAAGAAACTATAAGGTTAAAAGAGAAACTCTGAAAAGCTTCCTAGGTAATCCTTATGCTCTTATCCAATAATAGCTTGAATTACAACTACAGTTAACCTGCAGGGGATGCTGCTCATGGAATATGCAAGGGTCCACAAACGGAACCCTTTACTACTATGGTACTAAGTAACCTGTTATACTATACTAAAAGGTAATATCCACATGCAACGCATCATACATAAACAATGTGAAAACAATAACATATGCAAGCATAGAGACAATCACATCAACATAAGAGCCATAACACAAAGCAACATACATACATTAGGAAATACATATTACAAGGTCCATTTACTTAGCATTTGCATCACTTACCAAGAGAGACAGACACCAAGGCCGCATTTATATCATAATAATAGATCACAATGGTGAGGTCAATACTTCTGGTCTTGAGCCATTAACTAAACATTATTTAACATCATCTATAGAATTATATCCATGTGAGTATGAGAATCCCACTATTATAGCTGGTGGAGCAGAAATACACTCCAAGGCAGAATGCACCTGGCTATTATTATTTGTCGGTGGACCGATCTCCAAGGTAAAAGGTTTCTGGCCACTATTATTGCCTATGGATTGGTCTTGCTCAACATACATGGTGTTCAACTATAAGTGATTAGTATCTTTCCCATAATTCTTTATCATTCAAGGTTTGGTTTATTAAGCTCGAGATCCCCCACTATTATAGACTGTGGACCATAATACACTCTAGGGCAACATGCACCTGGCCACTATTATAACCAGTGGATAGATGCACATATATAACCTCTAGGAAAAAACGCTCTTGGCTACTATTTTAACCAGTGGAGAGGTACATATAATCCAACTACGTCTGGCTCAATAATCTTTCACTTTACATGATTAGTGTTTTTTCATTTAATTAACAAAACAAGTTCATTTATTTAACTTGAGGGGGAGATCATGAACCCAGAGAAACAAAGGTACACCGGTCATACTAGTGCATACAAGCAGCACAATACCCTCTAACCATCAACCTAGGGACACAAAGGTACCCTAGTTGTACTAGTACACAAAGACATACAATACCCTACTAACATAGACACCTAATCTATAAGTATGTATACCCCTAAATAGGTTCGTAGAGCTAGATAGAGTAAGATGTAGGGTCTGGCTGGGGTACTAAGGCACTTTGACAAAATCTAGAATAATCGTAGGCTAAACCACATCTTTAGGGTAGTGACCCTAAAAGAGCCGCCATTCCTGATTTCGAGGTCTTCCGCTTTAATTATTAGTGTCTTAATTAAGGTGACCATAAGAAACATATCAATCACATACTTAATCATTTCCATTTGCTTTACTTATCATTAATAATATTTATTTGTATTATTATCCATGTTAACTTAAATATTCAACTAAGGCCAAGCTAGGTTCCAATTCTTATACTTAGGCATCTTAGGTCAAAATGACTAAAATGCCCTTAAGGCTAAGGCTTCTTCTTATCCTTTATTTTTATCATAGAATTCATTTTCATTTATCCACATGCCACAATAAGTTATCATATCATAATTATAATACTAGTCATGGAATAAGGTATTCTATACCAAAGGATCATTGAACGTATAAACCCTAACATATAGTTCTAGCATATCCTGCACACATTTGTATTCATAATTAACAGGTAAGACACCTCTTACATGATTACAAAATAAACATCCTACCATACCCTTAATTATCTATTCAATCCTATACCATGCATTATCCTTATGATATTTACCAATTTACCAAAATATCCTTATCCTTATAATATACATGGTTATACTTAAACAAGTGTAACAAAGGCCATAAACCCTTATATTATTGTTTATTATCACTTATGTCTTATTATGGAGGCTTATTAAATCCATTTCCATGTCATATACAAATTAACTATTTACCCCTCC
The DNA here is from genome assembly GCA_030549775.1 of Tamarix chinensis. NCBI lineage: Eukaryota > Viridiplantae > Streptophyta > Magnoliopsida > Caryophyllales > Tamaricaceae > Tamarix > Tamarix chinensis. Next base: position 52,969,908 of record CM060177.1, on the reverse strand, counting down.
TTAATTATAAAATTACTAAAATACCCCTCTTGTTTGTAAAGTTACCAAGTTATTCCTTTTGACTTACTAAATTGCCAAATTGCCATTCATATTTGTTAAAATTGATCAAATTGCACTTCTGTTTCATTAAATTACCTATTTACCCTTCATACTTATTAAGTTACCAACTTTACCCTTCTAGTTTGTTAAATTACCATATTACCCTTCATACTTGTTAAAATTACCAAATTGTCCTTTCAGTTTGTTAAATTACTGAATTACCCTTCATACTTGTTAGAATTACCAATTACCTCTCATATGTGTTAAATTACTGAATTGGCCTCCATAGTTAATAAATAATCAATTTACCCTTCTTTGTGCTAAATTACCAAAATACCCCTCTTACTTAGTAGATTTCTATTTTAGCCCTTTTTATTCATAAAAGTACCAGGCTATCCCTTTTTCCTTCTAAAATTACCAAATTACCCTTCTTATTTAATAATTCAGCAAATTACCCCTTTCTCATGCCAACTTACCAAAATACCCTTCTCAATTAACATCTTACCAAATTACCCCTTTTTACTCATATCATTGCCTAGTTAACCCTTTTTATGCCAAAACTTATTAATTTACCATATTATCCCTTTTATTTATAAAATTACCAAGTTACCCCCTTTCCATGCAAAATTACCAAAATGTCCCTCTTACTTATTAAATTACCATATTACCCCCTTTATTCATATAAGTTACCACTTTACCCTTCCTATGCCAAATTTACTAAAATATCCTTACCACATAAAACATTAACACCTATGGTTCATATGCATCATCTAACACCACCAACTATTATTATTTATTACTAATACCCATTAGCACCTACCATACATACTTATTTAGGCCACACCCTTTGTACAAGAAAAATTATTAAAATGCTCTATAGGGCTCATATTAACATTATCTCTACTATAAATGGTCATATTAGCTTATCATGACATAAACATGCATTTAACATTATTATTAACAATAAGGATCCTTCCTTAATCCTCATTTCTACACATGGCACATTTCATAATATAGCATGCTTTTCATTTAAACTACCAACATATGCTATAAATCATAATATACTTAACATCACATAGTATGCACACAATATATTCAAAACCCTAATATGCTAGCATAAATATATCCACACATTTTAGTAGGATATAATGGTTACCTTACTTCTAGAAATAATTAAAACTTATTAATATCCCGATCAAAAGTTTAAGCTTTGATTAATAAAAATTTATAACTAGAAATAATATCAAAACTAACATATTAGTAGAAGAAAACTAAAATAATAAATTTTTATTAGAAAGATTAATAAATACATGTTAATACTAACTATATATATACCTCTAAAAACTTTATTAATTAGCTCAAAATATGAAGCACCACTCACGCTGCATGAGCAGCGTGAGCTGCATGCACGAGGGAAAGAATTGTTGGAAGAAGAAGAGTGGTGGGAGAAGGGAGGAAGAAGTTCTTGGGTGAGGGTTGGTGGCCTTGGTTGAGGGCTTGTGGAGGGGAGTGAGGGTGGTAGCTGGGTGTAGGGAGCATGGTAGAATGTAGGTGGTGGCTTAGGGTAGTAGGGATGGTGGCAGTTAGGCTGGAAATTTGGCGCGAAGGAAGGGAGAAGAAGGAGAAGAAAGAAAAAAGAAGAGAATAAAGGAGGGGGTTTTGCCAAGGTAGGGTAGGGGAGGTTCCAAGTGGTTAAGGGGTGGCTTCAGTGGTGGTGGAAGAGGGGGAATGGATGGCACAAGGTGGCATGTAGGGAGGAGGGCCAAGAGGAGAAGAAAAGAAAAAGGGAAGAGGAAGGTCACTATAAGGGGCAAGTTATGGTTGTTGGGTAGTGTAGGGAGGGAGTAGGGGAGGCCAGGGGTTGGTGTGGTGGTCGGTTGGGCGGCAGTAGTAGTGGTTGAGGGTAGCGACACAAAAATAAGGGAGATGGGTGGAGAAGTAAGGAAAGAAAATGAGGTGCTCTATAGGGGTAAAGAAGGGGAATCAAGAGGGGAAGGACATAAAGTAGAGGAGAAGGAAAGGAAGATGGAAAGGAGGGTAGGCATGGCTCAAGTAAGGTGGTTGTGCATAGTCAAAAATGGAAGGGAAAGGGATGGGATAGAGAGAGAGAGAGCAGAGTTGCAATGACAGTGTTGTAGAGGTCTGGTTGGAGGCGTTTGTAGGCATGGGGGTCATTTGGTTCAACGATTAAAGAAGGAACGAGAAGGGAAGAACAAAGAGAAGGGAAAGAAGGCCGGTTGATCAGGCGAGGAAGAAAGGTGGGAGATGGGTAGGCCTATGCAAGCGAGGGAGAAGGGAGAAATAAGAGAGGGTTGGGCTGGTCCAACTAAGGAAGGAAGAAAGGAAAGAAAGAAGGGATGGGGGAGAAAGACTAGATGGGAAAAACTAGGCTGTGAGGAGAAAGAAGCTAGCAGCCTAGCGAGGGAGGAAGAAAGGAGTAGTAGGCTAGGCCACTTAAAGGAGGAAGTAAAGAAATGAAAGGAGAAAGGAGGGAAAATGAAGGCAAAAGGAGAAAGAAATAAGGAAAAGAAAAAAGGAAAAAATAAAAATAAAATAATTTTTTGAATGAGGTAGTTTAATTATTTAGATGGCTAAGTTAATTTAATAAATTTATTTATTTAAAATTTAAGATATTAATTTAAGAGGGTAATTTTAATAAAATATGGGTTTGGAATTTTTAAAAAAATAAAAATAGCATGATAAAATAATAAAATAATTATTTTAATTTATTAAATAATTGTATCCATTTCTAAAAATCATACGCCCACAAAATAATCAAATTAATAATTTAAATATTAAATTATTCCAAATGAAGATTAATTATTAAATTCCAAGTTTTAAAATTTTGGGGTATTACACCATTCCCAAAATTTAGGTCTTCTACTTTAAGAATCATCTATTTATGACATGATCACAAATATAAAATAGTGCATAAAAATTCCTATGGCTATACTTAACCATTTTCTTTTTATTTCTAATTATTCGAGTTAACCCTAAAGTTAAATATTAAAATCAAGGTGAAAGTTAACACTAAGGTTATGTTATAAAAAGTAAGTCGATCCTTTTTTCAATTTTCACATTAGGTACATCAATTTTAAATAACTAAAATACTATCAAAACCCTAATTTTACCATTATATTCCTATATCATACCTAACATTATTACTGTGATAATTTTTCATGAAAAGGTTAAGAGAAAAGGATGTAAAATTGTAATACCTCATAATTTTATAAATGGTTGAATAAGTATTATACCAAATTTTGGGCCTTTGATTTTGATTTACTATTATGATTTAGTTTAGGATAAATTTTGATTTGAAATCATATTGAAAAATAAAGTTTATTGAATTTTGTAGGAAAACAAATTGTCTGGTTCCATGATCCAATCGACTGGTTTGTGATTTTTGCTAATTTAGTTTTCTCAAGTAAACCAATCAACTCATTGGGGGAATTTGATTGACTGGTAGACCCAAACTCATCAACTAATTTGCCGAGCTTGTCTTCTTATTCAAGCTTTATTTTTTGAAAAATCCCTTACATTGAAATAAAACCTTACCAACCATGCCAAACTTTCCCAAAGAGATTCCTACTAATTTTCATGATGTATTTAACCCAAAAATATTTCCCCAAATTCAGCTAGAGGCCAATCAGAATAATTGAGGTGGAGAGATAACCTTAGCACTGTCTTCTTCCTCCTCTCTCCTCTACATGATTCTTAGATCAATGCTTCAATCTCAGGCATGATTCTGAGTAGCTAGAAGATTCCTTGCACACTAACCTTCTATTACTCCATTCATGTATGCTAATTCTTGTCTAATTAGCCTACATTTACTAGAGACACCATTTTAACTCTAGAGAGTAGGTTATCAAATTCTGGACAAAAATTATCAGTTTTGCTTGAGTTAAAATGGTCAATTATAGGGTTTCGAGTTGGTTCTTGATCCCTCATTATTTCCATTTGATTGGTGAAATATAAATATCCCCAATCATCCCTTCTATGCACATTTTTTCAGCCACAAATTTCTTTAAGTTTGATATTCACATTCCTTCTTTCCACACTTCAAGCCTTACCAATATATTTTCTTACACTCTTTTGATAATTTCTCTAGCTTTCTCTTGTTTTATTTTTTAAGCAAAGAGGAGTTAGATTCTAAGAAAAATGGTTGAGTGGTTCAGTAAAGCTCTTCCTTGTTTTTACCTTAAGTGGTATGTTATTATTTTTTTTTTCCTATTTTTAAGATCAAAAATTTAATAAGGTTTTGATGTAATATCCAAGTTTATGATTTTGGTTTTAAGGTTTTCAAAGATATGAATTCCCATAATTTGAATTTCGTGTTTTGAGCTGCCTACATCAAGTAAGTTATTCTTATTCTAAATTTTTTAGTAAGTATTCCTTCATGTTAAGTGTTACCTTTATTTTATTTTTGCATGTTGGTATGAATGAATACATGTTGTATAAGAGATATTGATTATTAAATGGCAGGATTTGAGTAAAAAGCATGAAATTTGGTAAATATAGGATATGATGGTTCTATGTTGAGAAATGTATGTTAGTCTGGATAAAAATATGTTATACTATGTTGATATATGCTTTAATGTGGTTAAGGATAATTTATACGTAAGAATTTTCTTAAAAATTATGATTTAGTGATGTGTTAGGGTAAACTAATTGACTGGTTAGATCAAACTGATTAACTAGTTCTTACAAAAGTCAAATGGTTGACCCAACCAATCGACTAGTAAGCTTGTAGAGACCATGGTTTTTCTCTTTACTTAAAACCATCGATTGGTTGGGCATAATGATTGACTAGTCTATGAACAGTCGGTTGGTTTGCCCAAAACAATCATCTGATTTGAGGAAAGCATAGTATGGTTAAGTCAAACTAATTGGTTGGTAACCTAAATTGATCAACCAGTCGACCCAAACCGATCTACAGGTTGAGCCAAGCTGATCGGCTGGCTCAACTAGTTTACGTGATTTGTTTCTTTTTTGTTTAGTTATGCTTTAAGGTTATATTTGGGACTATACCATAATTATTAATGGCATAAAATATAGATTTGAAAACGGATTATTGGCCTAATAAAAGGATTAAAATGCATCATAATTTATGGTATACTCTATGAGTAATGTAAAGGCTAAATAGGATTTCACTTATGATAAGTGATGATATTGAGAAATGAATAATGAAAATTAGCATGGACTCAAATTAATTAATATGGTGGATATGAATAATATTGTTAAAGGAAAAATGAAAACCCATATGGTTGGGAAAATCAGGAGAAAAGAATTGATATGGACAAATGTGGAAAATTGCCTTTCTTGCTTTATATGGGCTTTATATGATCACCCATCCTTATGAATAATATAATAATTACATAAAACAAGAGACAGTCGAGTTGAGTATGGGTTTAGGTTACTCGATCGTTGATTAGATACTAGAGGTTAGTCTTCCTTCTAGCATTATTGGTGCCTTATGATAAGATCCTAAGAGTTCCCTATGCCATACCTACTCTAGGCACTAATGATGTACTGGGAGACATCAATATTAAAGGGTCATGTTACCTAGTAGGTATCAATACTAAAGGGTCTAGTTACCTAGGTGGTTTGAATTAACCTTGACTTATGTCCTTAATGCTTGGATTTAGCTTGGACATATGTCTATTTTAGTAATTGGCCTTAGTCTGGAGTTATGTCTGCTTAGTGATTGGCGGTGGCCTTGACCTATGTCCCTTATTTGGATAGGATTCCATGGTATATAAGACCATGGGGTGGTGTATAGTTCATTGGTCAATGATAATAAAATATGGATAATAAGTTATTGGTTAGTAAATTATGAATGGTGACCAAGAGAATGGTTAATAGTTGGTTAAGAGTGGAAGTAATGGTTTGGTCCATTAAAAAGGAATAAAAGCTATGTTACACACTTGTCTAATGGTTGAAATGACTAATTAGTTATGAAATAGGATATTGATTGGATGACTCATATGTCTCATAAATAGATAAGGAAATGGTATAAACCTAAAGAATTAGGTAATTGAAAATAAACCCTAGATTTTACTTAGATTCTCTTTACTATTACACGTGTAAGCGCTTATGTGAAGAGGATGTAAAATTAAGCATGATGTATTTTGCCTTGTTGGAGATTTCATGATAGCATGTCCTTATGCACTTTTAGCTTTATATATAGCTTTATCATGATGCATATTATATTTTATATTTTTTTGGTAATTAATAATGAAATATTATTAAAACCAAAGAAGGGGAAGTACATCGAAAGTATCTAGAGCATACAACTTAAGGGAGTCTATTCCAGTTGGACATGGTAATAATACACCCCTCTCTTCTATTACATAGAAGTATTCTGATGTAGAACCTCTTAATAATTTCCTTCACCATGTGTGTTGGTTGGTGAGAGATACCCTTGAACAATAGAATTTTTACAATGCCAAATCCCATAGATAACATCTCCAAAAATTACCTTCATACTCTTAGCCCTGACATCCTTTGTCTTTGTGATCTGAGACATATGATGAACCCAAGTATCCCAACTTGAAATCTGAAAAACCATACCCATCCAAGAGTTGATCATCTTCCAAATTTTTGATGCAAACTCACATTGCACAAACAGGTGGTCCATTGATTAAATAGTCTTTGCACATATGCCACATTTAGTAAGGATCTGTGAACTCCATTTGCTCAATCTGTCTCTAATTGGAAGACTCTTTTGGCAGGTAAGACAAGTTATGAAAGAGTAGCAAGGCATACCAAAGTGATTCCAGATAATGGAAGCCCAAACCTTCTTATCCTCACTATATCTCAATACACCATAGGCTTTGTGAATCATATATTTATCAGTACCACAATTTCCATTGATAATGTGCTGTAACAAAATAGGTCTAATCTTCATGATACTTTTAAATAGATAGGAATGAGAAGGATGAATGATAACAGTAGAGATATCATTATATTTGATGTAGACTCCATGGACCCATTGAATCTAAAGGCTCTCTTTGTTATGCATAATAAGCCAAATCCATTTCCCTAAGGCTTTCTGGTTCCAGATTTTAAGGTCTATTAGCCCGAGACCACCCTCATCCTTAGGAAGACAAACATGCTTCCATGCCACAAGTGATTTATGGCCATCAGTAGATCCAGACCAAATAAAATTCCTACATATTCTCTTAATGTGGGAAAGGACAGTAGTAGGGAGAGGAAGGATTTGAGCCCATAACCTAATGCTCCCTTGAAGAACAAAAGAAATCAGTCGAACTCTTCTTACATAGCTAAGGTATCTGCATGTCCAATTCCTTATTTTAGCTAGTAGATTATCTATGATATTTTGATAGTGGTGGGAGCCCATACGAGCTGTGACCAGGGGAAGCCCTAAATATTTGAAGGGGAAAGACCCCTTAGGGAAACCAATAATACCAATTATATCCTCCTTCACCCTATCATAAATCCCAGCACAAAACAAAGAGCTATTGTTATAGTTGACTATTAGACCAAAAAATTTGGAGAAATGAGTAAGAGCCCCTTTTAGCTACTTCACAAAATCCACATCACCCTTACAGAAAAGAAATAAGTCATCTACAAAGCTCAAATCAATAATCTTCAACTTTTTATAGCCTGGGTGTCCATGGAATTCAGGGTGCTTCCACAAACATCTCAGATCCCTATGTAAATATTCCATGCAAATAACAAAGAGATAGGGGGAGATAGGATCACCTTGTCTTAGCCCTCTTCTGCTCATAAAATGCTTGGTAAGAATACCATTAACATTTATAAAAATATTAATTGTAGAAATGCATTGAATAATCATGTCAATAAAAGACTAGGGAAAATGCATAGCTTCTAACACCAAATTAATGAAGCTCCACTCAATAGAATCATAAGTCTTTTGCAAATCAACTTGAAGAAGGGTCCTCAGACTGATATTTTTCCTTGAATAATGCTTGATGATCTTAGCAACCATGAGAACATTATCATATAGCATATGACCCTTTATAAAAGTAGCTTGGGAAGGATCAATTATAGTATCCAACACCCCTTGCAGCCTATTAGCCAGCACATTAGAAAAGATTTTATATATGATATTACAGCAAGCAATAGGTCTAAAGTCCTTCACCTTGTTTGCCCTAGGAGTCTTAGGGATGAGGGTAATAGCAGTGTTATTAATCTATTTCAATAGGTGTTTAGTCTGCCAAAATTCTTGGACAATAGCCACCACATCTCCTCCATTGACATCCCTTGATTTCTTATAGAAAAATGCACTAAAACCATTAGGGCCAAGAGACTTAGAATACCCCATGGAAAAGACAACCTTCTGGATTTCATCCCTAGAAGGAGTAAAGATGAGGGAAGTAGCAAAATCAGGAGAAAGTAAAGGGCCTTCATTAATCACTTCATCATCAATCCCCTGTAAGGTGGTAGAAGTAGTCCCTAGGAGATTCATGTAGAATAAGACAATCTCCTCTTTAATATCCCCGTCACTAGTCAACTCCAAATTTGAATCATTTACCACCTTATAAATTTTATTTCTGTTGTTCCTCAACTGAACATTGGCATAAAAGTATTTGGTGTTTTGGTTACCTAGATGGACATGTTGAATGTGAGACTTCTGTCTGAAAAAGTGTTCCTCTTCTACAGCTATTCCGAGCCAATCTTTACTAGCCTCCTTATCTTTACTAATAAGTTCATTGTTCATAGGATCAAGCATTGCTCAACGCTTACATTCTTGCCAGGCCACCCAAGCATGGTGAGCCTTGATAGAAACATACCCATTACTCTTGTTAAAGTACCCGAGTCTCTGCTTAAGAAGCTTAAGCTTGGACACAACTCGATATGAATAATTACTCTGAATCTGAGTGCACTAACACTCTCTAACAATATGCATGAAGTCCTCTCTATCAGCCTAGAAATTAATAAACTTGAAAGGTTTCACCCTGACTGGTTGTTTAGTACAAAGATTCAAAAGGAGAGGGTTATTATATGAGGGGGGATTATATAGATTATCAACATATCCCATAGGGTAGGATTCCAGCTATAAATCATTCCCAAGAATCCTATCTAGCTTACAGTAAATTCTCTGATAAGGATTTTGTTGGTTATACCATATGAAGAGGCTGCAATTGAAATGGATGTCATCTAGTCCACATCTATGAAAGCAGTTTATGTAACACCCCCAAAATTCACTACTGAAATTTTTTTTATTAAAAGATTTAGCGGAAGAGAAATAACAAAACTGTGAATTCTAGGGATATTGCAGCCACACTTAGTACCAGACCGGTTCACTCATACCATTCCAGTACCAAGTGCTAAAGTTAAAGAATAAAATATCAATTGCTAGAAATTCAAACCATATTTAAATCAGAGTAGCGCAAATAAACATCTTGCAAGAATAAAATCCACCAATGCTGGTTAGAAGAATGAAGATTACATTCAAAAACCAAGAGTTAGAAAGGGAAGTAATAAAACCCTATCAAATTCCAGACAATCCTTACGCTCTTTCCCATTGCCCACTTGAATAGAACCTGAAAAGGACATGCAAGGGATACTGCCCATTAAAAAGGCAGGGGCCCCACGAATGGAACCCTTCAGTACTATGGTACTGAGTAATCCTTTAAAAACACGCTTAAAAGTAGCCTAGCAATGCAACACATGAAACAAAGCTATATATTTATATAATAAGAAATACATACACCACAATCACATACTTAACAAGTCCATCAATTATTAATAAGTCATAATTTACAATTAATGTTTCTGGGCCTTAAGCCATTAGTCCATCATTAATCAATTATCTCAGATTATATACTCATGTGAGTCCGGAAACCCCACTATTATAGTCGGTGGACTGAAATACATAAAGGACAAAACACTCCTGACTACTATTATCACCAGTGGATCAGTCTCCAGGGTAGAATGCTCTTGGCTACTATTATTCGTCAATGGACCGGTTTGGCCCCGACTCATATGGTGTTCCACTATACGTGATCAGTATTTTTCCATAATTTATTCATATCCATGATTGGTGTTATTGAGCTCGGGACCCCCACTATTATCGCTGGTGGACCAGAATACATATAAACATCATCCAGGGAAACACACTCCTGGCCACTATTATATCCGGTGGACCGATACTCATAATCATCTGCCAGGGCAACACGCTCCTGGGCCACTATTATAATCGGTGGACCGGTACTCAATATCATAATTCAATTGAGCTCGACTCATTAATCTTTCACTTTCATGATTAGTTTTTTTCCTTTTTTAATCAGCACAACAATTCCATTTATTTACCTCAGACAGGAGATCAAGAACCCGGGACACAAAGGTACACCGATCGTACGGGTTTGTACAAGCTACTCAGTACCCTTCAACCATCAACCCAGGGACGCAAATGTACCCTATTCGTACTGGTGCATAAAGATACTAAGTACCCTACTAACAAGGACACCTAATCCATAAGTATGCATGCCCTCTAAATAGGTCCGTAGAGAAATATAGAGTAAGATATAGGGCTTGGTTGGGGTACAAAGGCGCACCGACAAATGCTAGAATAATCATAGGCTAAACTACGTCTTTAAGGTAGCGACCCCTAAAGAGCCACTATACCTGATCTCAAGGTCTTTCACTTTAAGTATTAGTATCTTAATTAAGGTGATCACAGAAAGCACAACAATTAGATGCTTATTCACTTTCAATCATTCTGATATCATTAGGCAATTCTTATTCATATAGTTATCTAAGATAACACAGAGGAAATCATTAAGGCAATCATAATCTCATCCAATCTTGATTTAGGATTTGTTCTCGTGATATTTATTAGTCATCAAATACTCTTACCTTACTATTCAGTTTTACTTAAGTCTTATTACGAACCTCTAGTGTCCCATCAACATGTTAGCTATGAATTACTGATTTACCCCTTAATTGTATAGTTATTAAGCCATCCCTTCCTTACTTGCTAATTTACCATATCACCCTTCAGGTTGCGTACTTACCAAATTGCCCCTTGCTTGGTTTAGGCTACCAAGTTATCTCCTATGCTTTTTAGATCACCATTCACCCTTCATAATTGTTACACTTATCATATTTCCCATTTCATTGGTTAGATTACCGAATTGCCCTTAAGTTGGATAAATTATTAAATTACCCTTATTTATTATCATGATTACCAATTTGCTCCTTTAGTTGGTTACATAATTACCAATTTACCCTTTAGTCGGTTAAATTACCAAATTATCCTTCTCCATTATCATAATTATCGAATTGCCCTTTTAGTTGGATAAATTACCAAATTGCCCATCTTCATTATCATAATTACCAATTTTCCCTTTAGTTGGTTAAATTACCAAATTACCCTTTTGCAATCTCATAATTGTCAGATTGCCTTTATCCATTATTATAATTACCAAATCACCCTTATCCATTATCATAATTACCAAATTATCCTTCTGTTGGTTAAATTACCAAATTACCCTTCTCCATTATCATATTTATTATTTTACCCTTCTCAATTATTATAATTACCATTTTACCCTTCTCCATTATTATAAACACCAAATTACCCTTCTCCATATTACAATTGCCAATTTACCCTTCTCCATTATTATAAATACCAACTTACCCTTCTCCATTATTATAATTACCAATTTACCCTTCTCTATAATTATAATTACCAATTTACCCTTCTCCATAATTATAATTATCAATTTACCCTTCTCTATTATTATAAATACCAATTTACCCTTCTCTATTATTATAAATACCAATTTACCCTTCCCCATAATTATAATTATTAATTTACCCTCCTGTATAATTATAATTATCAATTTATCTATAACAACCCCAAATTTACTACTGAAAAATTTCGTGTAATTAAAAGGGTTTAACAGAAGCGAAAAGATAAAACCGTAAACTAGGGGGCATTACCGTCACACTCAGCACTAGATCGGTTCACTCCTACCGTCCCAATACTAAGTGTTAAGGCTAAACAAAAGTAACATTAAACACGAGTCATTAATAAAAATACAAGTCGTTAGTAAAGTAGAGTGTGGTTTAGGATTACAATCCAAGGAGTACGTGACTAAAGTTTTTTCAAAACATAAAGCACCGTACGATATAACATAGCTAAAATAAAATAATACATGATCCAAAGAGAAAACAGAGCCTGGCTAGGTTACTCTCAATTCCCAGATCAGGTATAGGCTCCACGCTCAGCCCCACCCGATGCCTCGTAAGTGTCATAGGCATCGAAGACATCGTCCCCTACCTACAAAAACTCAGACGGGTCTTCTACTTGTGGAAATGAGCAGCACCCATGAAATGGGTGATCAGTATACTACGTACTGAGTAAGGTAACAGATGCGCTAAGGCCAACATAAAAAACACAACATAGTTTACATGGCATAATCACCTGAGTAGCATATAGTAAAATAGATGATAAGGGCCAGCTATGGTTCGGATAGACTTATTCTTTGGTTCTCTAGTAAATATAGTCGATTCACATCATAGTCTTTATCAATCTAGTTGAGTGCGGGAACCCTACTATTATAGCCGATGGACCGGTCATGTAGGGCAAAATGCTCTCGGCTACTATTATTTGTCGGTAGACCAGTCATGCAGGGCAAAATGCGCAAAGCTACTATTATTCGCCGGTGGACCAGTCTGGCCCTGAATCATATGATGTTTCACTGTAATTACTTCGTATTTTTCCCATTTCTTATCATCATTAGGCTTGGTTTATTGAGCACGAAAACCCCCACTATTATACCCAGAGGATCGGTCATATGGGACAGAATACGCCTGGCCACTATTATTTGCCGTTTGATTGGTCATACAGGGTACCCAGGCTCCTAGCCACTATTATTCGCCGGTGGACTGGTCTGGGCCTGGCTCAACAATCTTTCTCTTTAAATGGGTAGTGGTGTGACCATAGCCGATACGCAATTTAAACCTTCTTGTTGTCAATTGTAGCACTGGTAAATAAGGGTATCGTTCTAGGCTAGGGATTGATAGGGCTCACCTCTATCTAACTAGCTCAAACTAAAAATAAAAAATAAAAATCCTAAATAACATAGAATAAATAAATAAGAAAATACTAATGGGGTTTACAAACAATAAAAATAATAATAAAAGGAGTAAATGAAATAAAATAAACTAATAATATTAAAAATAATGAAAATAATGAGAAACCCACAGATATGAGAAACATGGCAGGGAAATAAAAATCCACCACTGCATTAGGTCGTAATATAATATTTATTTCTAAGTCAATATTTAATCGTGAGAATGAGATCGACCAAGGTGTACACCAAAAGCAGGTCTATACACCTTATATTACTTCCCTTAATTAATTAATACGATAAAGCGCCAATATTAACCCTATTAAATACTAGCAGTATAGCAGCAACAAGCGGCTCCTATATTTAACTAGATTTAATGCATTAAGTGTAAGTGGAACGCTCTCAATCTAAGCACCCAAACTAGTACAAAAAGTATGTCTAGATGTATTTCCTTTCCTTGACCCACACGTATCGAAACGTTTTACCACTTTGGTTAGAATCACAAAATGATTAGGTGAATTGTTATCTAACCTAGCTGCAATTTATACATATAAATTCTAGTATATTTAGATGGCCACCTAGCAGGCAAATAATCCTACATACTGTCACTTATGAGGAACCAGAATAAGGCATGCACCAAATATAATATACTTGACAGAATCATACATATAAACGATAGCAATTAACATAGAGTCAAGAAACAATCTCACGAAACAAAGAAAATAAAATTATAATTTAAATCCTAATCCAGGGTTTCAATTTATTCCCTAACAATAAATACTCAGCTAGTCATAATTAAGGAATTAATTACACAAAAATAAATATCTAACATATAAACTAAAAATAAGAGAAATATATAACCGGAATTAATTTTGGATAAAAGATCAAAAATTTATTTAGATAAAAATTAATTTTATCTGAAATAAATTCTATTGGATAAATTATTCTATCTTATTTTCTCTTCTCTCGGCGCTGCTTTTATTTCCGTGCAAAAATTATTTCCTTTTTCTTTTTCTATCTGGCTAACAGTTGTGTCTTGCGCCTCGCCCTTCGCATCCCACGTCACGTCCGAGCCTGGGAAGGCTCTCTGCCAAGCCTCTCTCTTCTCTTTGGCCTGTGGCTCTGCCGCCTCCCCTGATAGCTCCCTGTGCCTCGTGTCAGAGCCTGTAAAGGCTCTCCTCTCGACGGGCCCTCTTCTCTCTTTCGTGCCTCCAGACGCCAGCCCTTTTATAATTTCTTTCCATGCATCGATTTTTGACTTTTCTCTGCCACGTCAGCCCTCGTTTTTTCTTGTGGCCCATGCTCGCCCGGCTTTGTTTGTTTTTTTTCGCCGGTGAGTCGATTCTTTGTTTCTTATTCCGGGCCTTTGGGCCTTCGGATTTTGGCTGTTGGTCCAAAGGTCCAATTTCTTTTTTTTTCTTTTTTTAATTTTCTTTTATTTAAAAATAAAACCTAAAAAATAAAATTTAATAAATATTAAGAAATAATATTTTATTCTAAATTTACTTAATTTATATCATTTTAGCTCAAATAATAATATTTATACAATTTTTACCACTTAAGCATAAAACAATAATAATTTCCCTATATTAGTTAAATAAACTACCAAAAACTAAAATTATAAGGGTATAAAATGTGTCAAAATATGAACTCATCACACCCCCACACTTAGCTTCTTGCTTGTCCTCAAGTAATTTATTACTCTAAATAAATAAAATTAAATTAACTAGCCACTTTCGTAGCTCTTACAATTACACTTGGCATGTGCAACAAGCCCTTTAAACCTCTAGGTCACCCATCGAGGACGAGTCAGGCCTCTGAGACGTAGAGAATACCACAAAATCATCGCAGATGATATACCCACAAAATTACACACACAAATAAAATAAATAAAATCACACCTAATACCCTTAACTATTTTTTTTTCAGAATTTTTACTTTCAAATGTCAAGATTAGCAATCAATCAAGATTGAGCATTGAGAGATTTAAAGGATCAATTTCAACATATGGTTCACACATAAACATGATAGGTATGAATAGATCAATATTATGGATGAAGATCTACTACGCCTTAGTCACATCAAGATTCATCCTCACTATGGATACTCTCTATTTTTTTTCTCTTTTAGATTCATGGCTACAAATGTATAGAAACACTTATGTATGTGAGATAAGATGATGAAGATAACAAAAAACTTGCATTTATAAACTAAGAAGGCTCATATTCTTGTGGATAAGACCTTATGAAAGATACCAAATACTTGCCAATTGGACCAAACCATATGCTTAACTCTTGTGACTAATCTCCATCAGATCAAAGACTGCTCATCTCAAGAATCAAATAGGACTTACTTATTGGTTGTAACAGGGTTTAAGGTAAAGAAGGGTATGGAGTATTTTAGAAGTGTGGTGTTAAAAAGATCAAGAGCTAGTGGAATCTAATAAGTAGATGAAATATAAGCTTAACTCCACATCAATGATTAAAGATACTCCTCTACACCTTCACAATAAAATGTAACATGAATAGAACTTTATCAATATCATCTCCATAACTCCCTCTCTTCCTTATATCCTAACACAATTTTTTTCTTTTTTCTTTTTTTTTTGAAAAATTTTCATTCATTTTTTTTCCTCCACCAAATATAACAAACCCCCTTTCTTAAGATAAACACATACATTTCTTTCACATACACACATACACAACCACTCTTTATATCCATAACGATTTGATTTCCTTCCACTAGCTTTAAGCAAAGGTAAGGACATTAAGGCCCAACGGTTATTCAATGAGGGTAATGAATACAAATATATAATCCATGTATAGGCTGAAAAGGTTTTTATGGGATGTATATCATGGATACACAAATTAGGTTAAGCTATTTGGTCATGTGATGGAAAAATCCTAAGATGCCTTTATCATTTTCTCAATCAGAGCATGTTTTGACTATAAGCTTTGACCAGTACAAGAGTAAGTTCTAGTAATCTCTATAGTCCATTACAAGATCTATGGCAAATAATTTGATCAAAGCAATTAAATGTATATGAGGTTTACAAAGAAAAATTTTTGAAGCCAAGAAATAGTAGATGATTTTGTGTAAATTCGCTTAGAAAAAGAAGGTATATGTGGTTCAAAAGCTTATGAAGGAATGTGATGAATCTCAACATGCTATGTCAGTGGTTAGAAAATCATACATGTTCTTTCTCCATTCACATTTAGACACGTAGATATGTGTTCCCTATATCAAAATTAACACAAAAAATCTCCACTTACTTTATCTCGATTTTATGATCCTCTGTTTTTTAGATTTCAAAGATATATTCCTCATTAACTAGCTAAGGCTCCTATGACTCTAAAAATACTAAACACTCTAAAACTCTAAAAAAAACTAAACACTCTAAAAAAATTGAAAAAAAATTTTTCAAGTTTTTTTTGACACGTACATAAAACACACGCACCCCCACACTTAAATCACACATTGTCCTCAATGTATAAACAACTAAGGAAACATGAAATTGAAATTATGGAGATAAAAACTAAATAAAAAAATAAATAACTAGAGGATAGAAAACTCCCTCATGACATTGGGTTGTCGCCCAAGCAGCGCTTGTTTTTATGTCTTTAGCCTGACATGTCGTTCAAGGTGGATATGTCCACTTGAGATCTACTTCACCAAATCCTTCCTTGTGATGATAATCTTTATCCTGCAAGGAAGAAAAAGATAAAATGTTAGATTTAGTGAAAGATTTGATCTAGCAAGAACGTAACTTACCTAGCATGGAATTTAAGCTCGTGTGTAAAGAGAGAATGTTTTGCCCAATGTCCATGTAAAGTAATCTTTCTATAGAAGGAACATATTTTCCCATCTTAAAATCTTTAAACACATCCTTCCAACATAACCTCTCCTTTGGAGCATCACGCTTCTTATTAAATGTATCCAAGATGATTTGATTACTCTCTTCACTCTTGGATCCATACAACCTGCTAAAAGAGGGAAAACAAGGAGTGTGGTTAGCAGAATTAAAATCAACATAGTTCAAAGGCTTACGTTGTGTCTCATGGTTATCTCCAAGAAAAGTTGGGGAATATATGTTCAAAGATGGTATATGGTAGATGAAAGTGATAGTCTTGTCATCCATATACTTCTCTTTGTTCACTTGATCCTCATTTTTATGATATTCTTCTTCTACTTTTATAAGCTCTTCTTCCACATGATTTTTCTTTTCAATTTTCTCCATGGAAACCTCCTCAACTAGCTCATAATTACATTCAGATATGGCATCATCACCCTCATAACTCTCACTTGAATTTGGAACTAAAGTACTAGAGAGCTCTTTTTGTATTGGTAATTGATTGATCATGTTGACAATATAACCCATTTTCTCCTCTAGCACTGACACCCTTTCAGTTTGCATAATCTGACTTTACATCAGTTGATTTTTCCCTTCTACCATGTGGTTTTGACCATTTATCAGTGCTTCAAAAAGTTTATCCATTTTTTCTAAAACTTGAGGGTTCTGAAACTAGAGAAGATTCATGTTGAGGATATTGATAATATTTTAAAGCTTCATATTTGTGTATGTAAGGGTCTTGATATGGAACTTGATAATGATCATTCATCTCTGATTCAAAGTTGGGTTGATGCCTCATTCCAGAATAGTATGTGCTTGTATAGGGATCATGTCCTTGAAAACCATTGAAAGATTGAGCACCAGATTGTGTCCATCCTCCTCCTTTCATAGCTTGTTCATGGTAAGCATATGGATTTCCTTGCGTATGACACACTCCACTTGTATTAATAACTCTAGTAGCTTCAGCTACCTGCAAAACAAGAGTGGAGGATTGGTGAAGTCTATCATCAAAATTGCTTAAACTTACCTCATTTACTCTTGAATTAAGATTCATGCCAAGTTGTCCATAACGCAATAATCGTCTCATGGCCACCTGAAAATACTAACACTTCAAAGGAAAAGGTTAAGAGAAAAACAAAACACACCAAAAATCCTAAGAAAATCTAAAACAAAACTAAAAGAAAAAAAATACAAAAACACTAAAAATAAAAACACACTAAAAATAATAGCAAAATAAAAGTGAAGTTACCAATCCCTGGCAACGGCGCAAAAAATTGGTGTGACCATAGCCAACACGCAATTTAAACCCTCTTGTTGTCAATTGTAGCACTGGTAAATAAGGGTATCGTTCTAGGCTAGGGATCGAAAGGGATCACCTCTATCTAACTAGCTCAAACTAAAAATAAAAATAAAAATAAAAATCCTAAATAACACAGAATAAATAAATAAGAAAATACTAATGGGGTTTATAAACAATAAAAATAATAATTAAAGGAGTAAATGAAATAAAATAAACTAATAATAATAAAAATAATGAAAATAATGAGAAACCCACAGATATGAGAAACATGGTAGGAAAATAAAAATCCACCACTGCATTAGGTCGTAATATAATATTTATTTCTAAGTCAATATTTAATCGTGAGAATGAGATGGACCAAGGTGTACACAAAAAGCAGGTCCATACATCTTATATTACTTCCCTTAATTAATTAATACGATAAAGCGCCAATATTAACCCTATTAAATACTAGCAGTATAGCAGCAACAAGCGGCTCCTATATTTAACTAGATTTAATACATTAAGTGTAAGTGGAACGCTCTCAATCTAAGCACCCAAAATAGTACAAAAAGTATGTCTAGATGTATTTCCTTTCCTTGACCCACACGTATCGAAACGTTTTACCACTTTGGTTAGAATCACAAAACGATTAGATGAATTGTTATCTAACCTAGCTGCAATTTATACATATAAATTATAGTATATTTAGATGGCCACCTAGCAGGCAAATAATCCTACATATTGTCACTTATGAGGAACCAGAATAAGGCATGCACCAAATATAATATACTTGACAGCATCATACATATAAACGATAGCAATTAACATAGAGTCAAGAAATAATCTCACGAAACAAAGAAAATAAAATAATAATTCAAATCCTAATCCATGGTTTCAATTTATTCCCTAACAATAAATACTCAGCCAGTCATAATTAAGGAATTTATTACACAGAAATAAATATCTAACATATAAACTAAAAATAAGAGAAATATATAACCGGAATTAATTTTGGATAAAAGATCAAGAATTTATTCAGATAAAAATTAATTTTATCTGAAATAAATTCTACCGGATAAATTCTTATCTTATTTTCTCTTCTCTCGGTGTTGCCTTTATTTCTCTGCAAAAATTCTTTCCTTTTTCTTTTTACGTCCGGCTGATGGCTGCATCTTGTGCCTTGCCCTTCGTGTCCCATGTCACGTCCGAGCCTGGGAAGGCTCTCTGCCGAGCCTCTCTCTTCTCTTTGGCCTGCGGCTCTGCCGCCTCCCCTGACGGCTCCCTGTGCCTCGCGTTAGAGCCTGTAAAGGCTCTCCTCCCGATGGGTCCTCTTCTCTCTTTCGTGCCTCCAGACGCGAACCCTTTTATAATTTCTTTCGGTGCGTCGATTTTTTACTTTTCTCCGCCACGTCAGCCCTCGTTTTTTCTCGTGGCCCCTGCTCGCCCAACTTTGTTTTTTTTTTTCGCCGCTGAGTCGATTCTTTGTTTCTTATTCCAGGCCTTCGGCTTTTGGCCGTTGGTCCAAAGGATCAATTTCTTTTTTTCTTTTTTAAAATTTTTTTTTATTTAAAAATAAAACCCGCAAAATAAAATTTAATAAATATTAATAAATAATATTTTATTCTAATTTTACTTAATTTATATCATTTTAGCTCAAATAATAATATTTATACAATTTTTACCACTTAAGCATAAAATAATAACTATTCCCCTATATTAGTTAAATAAACTACCAAAAACTAAGATTATAAGGGTATAAAATGTGTCAAAATATGAACTCATCACACCCCTACACTTAGACCATCTACAGCAACAGAGCAAAAAAAATTTTGCACCGATTGCTTCAACGCAACGCCCCACACCAAGGGTGTAAAAGGATCAAAAATTTTGCTCCCAAATAGAACAGATGAAGTATTTAATTAATAATATAATTAATTAAATAAATATTTTAGTTATTTATGGTAGGGTATAGATTGATAAGATAGTATATTTTAATATTATATTATTGAGTCTTTGTTATGTAGTTGAAGTTAAAAGGAGGTAAAAAAATTATTTTTTAATTTTAAAAGATGTATTGATTTTCTTTTTGCTCCTCTACTGTGGATGCTCTTAGCTTCTTGCTTGTCCTCAAGCAAGTTATTAATCTAAATAAATAAAATTAAATTAACTAGCCACTTTCGTAGGTCTCACGATTACACTTAGCATGTGCAACAAGCCCTTTAAACTCCTAGGTCACCCATCGAGGACGAGTAAGGTCTCGTGAGGGTTTTGTAGATGATATACTCATAAAATCACACGCAAAAATAAAATAAAATAAAATCACACCTAATACCCTTAACTATTTTTTTTTCAGAATATTTATCATTCTATCAATTTATTCAATCAAAACCGGTTGTTGGTACTTATCTATATATATATTTGAGTATTCATATAGTTACATAATTATTTTGTAAGTTGGGGTTTAGATATAAACATTAGGTAGTAAACTAAAATATTGGTAAATGTAAGAATTTTGATAAGTTGGATCTAAGCTATTTATAATATGTTTACTTAATATATTTCGTCTAGAGTTAATATTATTGGTGTAAACTATAGGTCTAGGGTCTAGTGAGTATTTGTGATTAGATCATATTTCAGGTAACATTACTTTCAAACTTTATATGTAGATATATATGTGTATGTGTGTTCATGCATATTTTAATTACGCACTTGTTGATCTAATGGGTTCATCTTGCTATGTGACCTTATGTGAATATATATGATTTTATATAATTAAGTCCCATGGATGATATACTATTTTTATTATGAATATAATATAAATATGGGTTGTAGATGGATTTCTTGTAAATATTATAATTTTATAGTTGTGTTATTTATTTGAAGTGTGGGTTATAAGAGTTGATTTTATAAATAGCGTATAATTGGACCCTAAGAAACTTTAACTATTATTTATTTAAAGTGCTGGTTGGATAATTATTTTATTCTGTTATATTCCAACTGGTGAATTGAGTGGTGACTCCAAGTGGGTATATTTCTATGTAATTTAGGAAAGTTACCTATTATGAAAAGTGGATAAAGTGAAGTTTATATGGTGGATTCTGTAACTTTACTTAATTAAAATACCATAACTTAAAGTGAAACATAAAGTTAGCTTTTGGTCCTTCAAGTTTGGCCTTCTGATGTTGGGGATTGGCAATAACCTTTCTCTTTTATCTTGTGGATATTTATTTCTTTGCTAGTTATGTCTGGTTAAAGTTTCTCGTCTACTCTATAGGCTTCTTCGGATCCTATTAGGGGGTATGCATACTTAAGGACAGGATGACAGAGGTGGTAGGTCTTTAGACTTTTGTTATCCCCTTTGGACTATGTCCACTGGGATAGCCTGGGTGTGATTTCTAATCCTCCTATGGTTGGTGGTAGGTCTATGGAATATTATTATCCTATTTGGACTTTATCCTTTGGGATGGCCTGGGTATGATATCTAATCTTCCTGTGGTTGGTGGTAGGTCTTTGGACTTTGATTTGCCAGATGACCCCGGGTTGTTTTTCCCACTTAAAAATTGGATGTTATGATCACCTAAATAAAGAATAATAATCATGTGGTTTTCTTATGTGATTCGAGTGTATGTCTATGATTTATATGCTTAAATAAATGCGAACATACAATATATTCCTTTTTATTTATATGTTACTTGGCTATTCCCCTAGCTAACTTGTTACATGTTTTAAACGAGGCTTTGATGATCCATAATATACATGGTGAGTAGATAACCTAGGGTAGATTGAGTATGAACATGCCCAAGGTGTGGATGGCATGTATGGTGGGGAATAATAAGAGTGGTGGTGATTTTCATAGTCTTATTTGCTTCTAATGACTATTTTCATAGATTTTGGTTGTATTAACCATTTTATTTCCATTTTACAATCTATTGGTTTCATTGTGTTTATTATTTATCGTTATTTTTTTTGGGTGGGTTTAATAATAAAGATTGATATATCTCCTTATTTTATCTAGCCTTAGCAGCTAGTGTAAGTAGAGTAGTGGTGTCTACTTGCACTAGTTGTGGCGGTAATGCCTTCATTGTGATTAGCTTCCGCATATAATGTTTTTATATTTCTAGTCAATTGATTTAGAAAAATGGGGGTGTTACAATTACATAGCATGTTATTATAAATTATCTACAAGAATCTTCTAACAAGTTAGTTAGTTCATGTCAAGAAGTACATTTTCATCATCAACAAATCATGTCATAGTATAATACCAAGACTCAAATTATACCAAGGTAAAAAAAAAGTAAATAGCACTTTTTGGATGAACTATTCAATCACTTGTGTAAACTAGTTAATCGACTTAGGGAAACAAAACCATGAAGTCTCCAATCAAAAACCAGTCGATCGGTCTGTTAAACTAGTTGACTATTCTAAGACTTGTCGATCAATTTGTCAAAATAGGCAATTGTATTACAATCAATCAATTGATTTGAATGAATAGTCAAAGGTTTCAAATAATTAATAAACTTGAACTTACCACAAGAGAACAATTTGATTGGTTTGGCTAACCAATCAAATTTTCTAACATATATAAATTATGTAGGCACAAACCAGTTAATTTGTTACAAAAATAGAACATTCTAAGTTCACTCAAGACAAACCAATCAATTGATTAGGTTTACCATTAAATTAGTTGTAGGGAATGATCAATTAGTTGTGCAAATAGTCAATTAGTTTGTGCAAAAAAAGCATATTTAGGGACTTCCAAACATAATTTAGACCCTAACTATGAAACACACCATACCTATATCATTAATATTTGAAAAAACAATAAGATTTGACATGCCTAAATACAATATCATACTACATTTCTAGAGAATCAATAAGACATTCACGTAAGTTCATATTTCCTCAAAATAGTATAACACATGGGATAAATCATTAAGATAATACTACTACCATATAGTCATGAAAAATTAGAATTTACAATGTACACTCATATACTCATTCACTTCACACCTCAAGGCAAGAATGAATTACCTAGTAAAACTTAGCAAAAACAACTAATGTAAATCTTCTATGAGATTTTAAGATTCAAATAAGTTAAGGATATAATTTGGTTCCATTATTCAACATTTGAAGGAAGGCTATGAATCTTCAAGAAAGAATCAAGGAAGACGCTAAATATGAATGTCTCACATAAAATACATTTAAAGGTTCCTATCTAAGAATACATAAAGTAATCTTAGCTAGTAATATTCACTCATAAGGAGAGATATCTAAATACTTCAATTGTCTTATAATTTCAATAATATGGTGAATGTGTGTATAATGGTTAAAAAACATGCTTATATAGGAATAAGTAAGGGATTGTTACAACTAATACTAATTAGCACACTAAACTAGTCGTTGCCTTATACTTGTTACAACTCATTTCAAGCACATAACTAGTATAGAAATGACTAACTAGTAGACTAACTAAGTCCAGCTAGTTGTAACAATCTAACACTAACCTATATAATACATGTATCTAGCAAAAATTCTTACAAATATGCATAGATAATTATTACATGGAAATAGCTAAAAAGAGGCTCAATTTACATAAAATTATAACTCCATATCTTTAACTTTTATGTTTGATATTCATGCTTAATAGCTTCCTTTGACTAGCAACAACTTGTAACACATAAAATCTTAAGTATGTTGACATCTTCCCTTGAAAATAGGCTACATACCTATAATTTTTGGAGGGGCATCTCCATCTCATTCTTATCATGTTGAAGGCTAGCATATTTGGATGTAGTACCAATTGTTTTGAAAAATCCTAAAAAACCTGATTAATCATGCTAGTAATATTTCAATAATTGATTCTTGCAGGTATTATATATGTTTGCAAGAAGAGGAATTCACTAATGATATCTAATGCGCAATATCATGGGAATGTAAGGGTTATACAGTTGCATGAGAGACAAATCTACAAGACATGAAGCTTAATTATTGATTATTTTATGTATTAGCCTGATTAGGTTTTATGTAACTTTGATATTTTATAGAAGCTTTAAAATATCTTGTCACTATAATTGTAACTCATTATTTATACCATATATACATGTGTTGATCTAACTCTTATATAATTATGCCAGTTTTATAATGCCCCAAAATTTTAAAAACCTAGAAATTTATAATTAGTCTTCATTTGGGATAATTAAATTTCTTTTCCAATTATTAATTTAGTTATTTTATAGGTTTTGATAAAAATAAAAATAGATAGGATTATTTAATTAGTTAAAATAATTATTTTATTATTTATTCAGACTCTTTTTATGTAAATAATTTTCTAAACCCATATTGTAATAAAATTTTCCTCTTAAATGGATAACTTAAATTTTTTTATTAAAATAATTTATCCATCTAAATAATTACATACCCTAATTCCAATATTATTTTATCTTATTTTTCTCTTTTTTTCCTTTCCCCTTTTTCTTTTCCCCCTTTTCCTTTCTTTTCTTCATTTTTCCTTTTTCCTCTTTTCTTCTCCTTTAGGCCGCCTGGCCATCTTCTTCTCTCCTTTGCCTGCTAGGTCGTTGGCCCTTCCCCCTTCCTCGTCTGCCTAGCTCTCTCCCCTTCTTTTTTTCTCTTCCTTCTTTTCCCTCGGTTGGCCCAACCCTATCGCCCCCTTCATTTATCTTTCTCCCTCGCACATATGGGCCAACCCACTTTTCTTTTCTCCTCGCCTGACCAGCATGCACCCTTTTTCTTCTTCCTCTTGTCCTTCCTTCGCCTTACATGTTGAGCCTACACCGAAAATGTTTTGGCCCTCCTCTACACCTGCACAACCCCTTCCTGCCCTCTCCCTCTCTCCCCATCCCTTTCCTTTCCATTTTAAGCCAAACATTCCCTAGCACAACCCCTCTCACGTGCCCCTTCTCCATCCCTTTCTCATCCTCTACTCTTGTGAACCTAAACCTCACAGATTTGTGCCAGCCTACCACCACCAGCCAGCAGCCGCCTCCCCTCCTATTCCCTTGTCCTCATCCTCCCTTTTCTCCTTCTCCTCCCCATGCCTAAAAATACCATGGACCTCACCCTTCTTCCCCTTCTTCTTGCCTTGCCAAGAAATCCCAAAACTTACCTCCGTCGCACCATATGACGCAGCCCTAGTCGCCATCATGCATTGTCATCGTCCAAACCTCTACCCACCCTCTTCCTTACATTACCATCCACCAAAAAAGGCCACTTTCTATCCCTAACTCTCCCCACTTAACCCACCCCACTAGTGTAAAGTGGGCAGCTCGAGCTACATTTTTCACCCTGTTGCTGTCCCATTCTCTACCCTACGCCTCCTCCTCCACTACAACCACAACCTTCACTACCTACCTCTCAACCTAGAAACCCTTACCTACCTCCCCATACCCTTCCTTTCCCTTTTCTCCCCTTACTTCCCTTTCCTTTCTTCTCCTCCACCTTTGGCGACCACAGTTGCCTCCACTTGCACAACCGCCTTGACACACCACCACCACCACTACAACCCTCCTAGTCTAGGGACCCAACCACCTCACAACCAACACCTCTCTTTCCCACTTCCAATCCCAAAGTTGAGTCCTTTTCAAATCACCACCCTCCTGCTGCTATTCCCACTACCGTGGCCTTGCCACCTCCACCTTTGGTTGTTCCCTAACCCTTGCATCTATTTAAGTATAAATTATTTTATATAATTGTTATTTTTAATATTTTTATTACTATTATTATTATTATTATTATTATTATTATTATTATCATTATCATTATCATTATCATTATCATTATCATTATTATCATCATCATCATCATCATCATCATCATTATTATTATTATTATTATTATTATTACAATTTATGCCATTATCATTATCATTATTAATATTATTATTATCATCATTACTACTATTAGCCATATTATGGTTATTATTACCACCATTATTATTATTAGTATCATTAATAATACTAATCCTATTATTATCAAGACTATTATTATTGTTATTACTAGTATTAGTCTTTTACTAATAATTAGTCAAGGGATAATAAAAGAAATAAGAGGGAAGTTAACATGAGCATTCCACTCTTTTAGGTGAACCAAATCCTTCCCCCTAAGGAGCAGTAGGAGCCTTACTTCAAGTTTGGTGTTGATCTAGGTAATGATATGGTTAAGGCTAAATTATATGCTATGTTGGCTATGTGTACTTTGTTATATGCTTGTATCCTATGTTGTTATGGTTTATATGCTTCTATCACATCTTGCTAAGTGTGGGGCCAAGGTAAGTTTTATATGTACTATAACATGTTTAATATGGTGACATGACTTGTGTTTTGAGTTATGCCTTATGTATGGTTGCCTTATATGACATGCATGTTAGGAGTCCTTAGTAGGATAGTATAGTTGTGGGGAGATAAAGAAATTAAAGAAAATGGAGTGGTGAGAGGGAAGTTAAAAATACCTAAGTACCTTATGGCTTATGGGTGGACAAATATAAGGATTATATGAATAAAATGAGAGAAGGGAATACATCTTGCATGGAAAGTGAAAGGCTTTACATGGGGTGGTAAATCTCTCTATGGGGGAGACTTTTACTTGGGAAAAGGTGACTTAAGGGTTAAGAAGGGTAAATGAAGAGTATTTTTGGTGGCTAAAGTCCACGAGTGAAAAATGGTATGTGGGTTGGTATAAGTATGCATGGGAGCCTTAACTAATGTTGTGAGAAAAATCCTAAGTGGGGGAAGTGTGGGTTTAGATTGAAAGGGTGTCATATAAAGGGGGAAATGAATCAATTGAAAAGGGGAGTGGTGTGTGTGGATGATGAGGGAATGACATACGTGAAAGGAGAAGTACTAGGGTTTTGGGGTGGCCAATTTAGGTTTTCATGATTACATGTGAAGGATGGGAGGTAAGGTTGTGATGTTAGGTGTGGATTGAGTGGAGTGATAGTTTTGGAAGCAAAGGGAATATGGGATGCATATGATAATGAGAGGTTGGGCTATATAGGTTAGATTAGAGTTTTTGAGGGAAATCCTAGACGATGATGATGAGATAAAGAAAAGTTATGGAAAAGTGGGCCTTGACCCATGGACACGGGAGTTTGAATTTTCATGGTGAGTAGGGAAAAGATGAGGAAAGAGTCTTGGAGTTCTAGGGTGTATAGAGGTCCTAAGATATTGGATAGATTTTTTGAGGAAGGTAAAGGGGTGAGAAAGGGAAGTCTAGTGGGTCATGCATGTCTAGTTGGGGCTGCATGTGGAATAAGACACGAGTAAAATACTAATTACTTAAAGTGAAAAATTATCGATTTGGGCCTAGATCAGAATATAATCCAATCCACCAACTCTAATAGTGGCTCAGAGCCTTGTTGCACTAGAGTGTATTCCGGTCCACCAGCTATAATAGTGGTTAGGTACATTTTGCACTAGAGTATAATTTCTGGACCATCGGTTATAATAGTGGGGGTTTCGAGCTCAAAAAACCAAACCTTGTGTAAAATAAACCATAGAAAAGACACTAACTACTTATAGTGGAGTGCCACATGAGTCGGGGCTAGGTTGGGATAATTTTTTTAGTCCATCGGCTATAATAGTTATCAAGCACATTTTATCCTAAAGTATCATTTTCGGTCCACTAGCTATAATAGTGGTTAGGTGCATTTTACCCTAAAGTATCATATTTGGTTCATCGATTATAATAGTGGGGTCCTCGAACTCACATCGATATATAATCTGGGAGATGTGTAAAGATATAAATAATGGCCTATGTCTTGATAATGATGTTGAACCTAAATGATGTACTATATGCACCTATTGTCTATATGCACTTGTATGGCCTTACTTACACAGTTACCTTAACTCAGTACATAGCGTACTGATCACCCCTTTCATAGGTGCTACTCATTCCCACAAGTAGTGGCCCCTTTTAAGTTGGTATAGATAGGAGATGTTGCATGTGATGATTTGAATGCCTTTAATGCATTGGGTAGGACTAAGTGATGGCTTTTTGGATTTTTCCTAGGGTCTGAGGGAGTGTCATCTAGACTCATCTATTCTTATTTTTCTCGTCATTGTACTGATCACTTTATTTTCCCCATAAGGGCCTTGTTAACACATTCGTTTTCTATCTTATACTAACTTTGACTTTACACACTCTGTTTTAATTATGAATTGTTAGAAACTTTAATGTCTTTCAAATTTTCTAGCCTTATGGTTCGTATAAGATTCATCAGGGGGTTAGTCTCGTACCAATCACTGTGGTAGTACTTCCTTGTTTTATTGTATGGTTTATGTACAAACAAATTTTTTTAACTATGAATTTTGGGCGGTATTACAAGTTCATTTGGGCTTAATTAAGTAGAGTTGAGCTCTGCCTATTACCATATGTGTGTGTATATATCTTCTTATACATTGGATGGAAAAAGAATGAAGAATGAAATTGAGCATTGGGTAAACCAAGGAGCAAGAGTAGAAAAATTTATTTCTTTCTTCTTATCTTTCTCTAATGTGAGGAATGAATCTTAGGAATAGTTCTCTAGAAAAATTAGAGATTTCTCTTTAGAAGTAAATTTTATATTAGACTAGATCAAAACACTTCCATTCGAGTTCAACTAATAATCATCTAACTTAAACTCTTCTTTACGTAAGTAAACTTTCTAGAATTTCAATCTAAATTTAAGGGTCTGGCAATTGTGAAGATATTCATCAATATCTTAAACATCTGTAAGAATTATTTGAAGTGAACTCATTAGGATCATTAGAAACATTATTTTCAAAGACTACTAATGTGATAGGCTCCATAACCAATAATTCTAAATGTTTTCCCACTTGAGAATCAATGCATGCACCTACATCAACCACACCAAGTATGAAAAACTTTAACTAAAAATGCTATAATCACAAACACCTTAAAGAGAATATTAAAACCTCTAAAAAATATCTTTAAAAATCATATGAACCAATACAAATAAAATTTAAAGAAAATCATAAAATACCATATCCATATTGGAATCCAATTAAAACTTGCGAAAAATTCAATCTTTTCCTAATTATCCCACTCGAATTTAGTCAATACAAGGAGGATTTATTAAGGAAATTAGGTGACTTTTCATAGGGCTTAAATGATGAATGGTTTAATAATTTATGTCAGTGCACCTCAAAATTTTATAACATAAGAAAGGAAAAGGGCTAAAATGGGTTAAAGTGGCATAGATAAATCTCTATGCATTTTAATGTTTCCTTAAGATGGGGATCATCCGTCCAAGCATTTTGTTTCTTTTTAATTATTCTTTGTATTTATTTTGTTCTTTTTTTGTGTGGTTTGAAATTTTTTATTTTTTTATTGAATATATTTTTTTATTAACAAAATAAAGGAAAAAAAATTAGAAGATGACATCTAGAGAATAGACAATTAAAGAAATCTCTAATTGATAGCCTTAATGTACATGAGTAGTCTAGGTTAATATTCTTAAGAAAATTCTTCTTAAAATTGGAAAAAGGATTGGTAATGTTTTTGTTTCATCTCACTATCAAAGAACTTGAACTTGAACTTGAAAAGTACATAGTTATATAGAAAATAAAAAAAAAGATTAGGCCTAAAAGAAACAAAAATAAGTGAGCTATTGAGCCTGAATGATGGATATAATTTTTTATCCAGCATGCTTTTTATTCTTGTGTGCTATTCTCTAATGATGTATGTAACTATAAATTGTTATTATTCTCTTCAAAGATACATGAAGCTATTGCATATATTATGATGATAGAGGCACAGTTATCTTCTCATTAACTACTTAGACAAAAAGCCTACATGTTACAATATTTTCTTTGCATAAACCTGTTGAGCTTTAAGTCCTAATTTTTTTTTATTTCTAACCTAAAAATGTGGCTCATTATCCATATCATATCTCATCCCTTAGTCTATGGAAATTGAGCACAATTTGGTAATAGGATATTAATGTGGTTGAAAGTTTAAACATAAGGGTATATTAGTGTTGTGTGGTGAGTAATGAGTCATATTAATTCAAAATAATAATAAAAGAGAGAAAAATAATCATTAGAGGTACTAATGAGGAAAACTAAGGGAAAATTTCACCACCATTAAATCCTTGTGTTAGGTAGGGTGCAGTGTAAAATACACCTACCTAGTAAAACATGACCAAAGTTATGAAATAAAATTAGTATTCTATTAGATGCTGGAAGTATAGAGCGTGATGATTGGAGATAGAAAATTATTTGAAGAAAAGGTGAATTTTACAATCATAAAGAGTTTGAATTGTCAAAGTTGTGTACTTCACAAGTAACAAAAATTACACCATAATCCTAGAATTTTGTCCTACCTTTGACCATGACCCTATTAAACTAAAATAAAAGACCTCTTGATTTTTACATGCATTGGTATATAAATAGTAGAGGATAGAGAAGAGCGAGAAGAATATGATCGAGCAATATCATTGGTATATTTTTTGAAATTAAGTACAAACCTGAGACACATGAGAGTGTAGTGCCCCATATGCACAAAGTGAGAATTTTTTGTCCTAATTCTTTATATTTGTTGTTGATGACCAAAAAATTAGATTAGAATAGTTATTTTATTGGGATGTATATAACCATAAATGAGTTTGAAAATGATTTTTTTTCATGTTTACTTTTCACATTTTTGAGTCCTAATAAAACATGCACAATTGGTATATCAATTAGTGACATCTCTTTTGATTATTGGGAGGGGGGATCATATGTTACTTGATAATTGAGACTTCTCATACTTTTTAAGGTTGGGTTGCTTGAGAAAAGAAATGGTTCAAGCATTAGGGTATTTGATAGGTACATATTTTATGGAATTAGTCAATGTATCTTAACCTAACTTTCTATAATTTTTTATAACAATTTAATCCATTTCCTTAAGTTTTATTTTTGTTGTCCTAGTTCTGAAGGGAAAGAAATGAAATCAAGGTAATTTGGGTAGAAAACTAAGGAAAAGAAACACAATATGAGGAGCAAAGCTTCGAGTCATGGAATTTATATGCCCTATCATGGAAGCCCCTATAAGGAAGTCATGTATAGAAAAATAAAGATAAGGTGATGGATGAACAAGAAATATTAGTGCCCAATATTTATGAGTAATATATACTAAGGCTTCATATTTACAGAAATATAGTAAGTTTTTATGTAAATAGAGCATGTATTTCCTAGTTTCTCTTCTAACAATTGATTCAATCCAAGTGCATAACATTACGGTAAAAATATTAGTGCCTCATATTTACTAATACAAACTACATGTTTACCAAATTTAGATCTGGTTCATATGGCATTGTTTCTATGTATATATATATATATATATATAACATTTATTTGGTCGAAGAGAACATCAAAGAGCACCATTTTTAGACATTTGATTTCATTTTCATTATTTCTACACAATTATGGTTCTTTCATTAGATTTAGAATTCCATTTTTATAATTAATGTATTAGAGATCATATTATCTTTGTGATTATATAATCTCCTAATTTATTTCTTTCCATTTTATCATTTATTTATTGCATAATTTTTATTGTGTTTAATTAATTGAGTTTGTGATTTTGTGTTTTTTAATATAATATTTCCTATTTTTTATATATTTTAAAAAAATTTATGATTTTTATGTGCTTAGGTTATGCATTTTCTAGTTTTATCAATATGCGAGGTTAGATTAGTATAAGGTAGGAGGATAATTAAAGGTTACAGAATAATTAATCATGAAATGTGAATTGTACTTAAGTATTATGTATATTTTGTATGAGATTAATAAACCAATGTTAATGATCACCGATCAAAAATTAGGACATTATTATCTTGCTTGGCCGCGTAGTTAATTTGAGTGCTAGTTGGATGCTAAGATAGTATAGTAAATCCATAATTATTAACATATACATTGGTAAGTAGTAAAAAGGTTATTAATTTAAGCTATTTTTATTGATATTTAGCACTACATAATACGGGTTGACTATAATTATGGTTATAGTTAATTATTTCCTAACTGTTAATGTTATAATTACTTAATTCTAGAGATCTTATCTTAGGTTATTATTTAGCTATTTGATATGTCATAAGGGACATCATTATATATATATATATATATATATATTTGGCATAAGGGAATACTAGAAAGTGGACGCATGAGAGAATCTATAGGTTAATATTAAAAATACTATATGTATCCACTTCCTAATATTCCCTTATGCCAATAAAAATAAAAATATATCAGCTCTTAGTATGTTTTTATACCTCTATTATCCCATTATTTTTATTTTATTATTGTCTTAAGTTTTTTTTGTTATTTTCATTATTAGTGATTAGTTCTATCTAAATTGATAACCATGAAAATTTCATTGATAATAGAAATATATGAATTAAAGTATAGTCTTTATGGTATCAATCCCTACTTATTACTCACTATTTATTTGTATTTTTAGGGTTTAATTTTGAGTATCTCCAACAACATACAAAATTCTAGCTCCATTGTTAGGGACTAGCAATTTTAATTCTAATTGTTGCTATCATATTACTTTATTTACACATTATTTATTCCTTAGCTCTTCTTCTAATTATAATTCACTTTTCTCTTTTTATTGATGTTTGATAGGAATTCACAATTGAGTGAATTTGAATAGGAAAATAGAGTTTTTGTAATACTACTAGAGGAATCCACACCAATTTCTCCATTAGTAAGAGTAAATCAAATGTGCCTTAAATACTTTTGGACTATCCCTACCTCTAAGTGATAGCTCATCATCATATAAAGAGAGAATTAGAGTAAATTTGGAGGAAATTAATAAAAAAAATTATGGCAAATCAAAAATTAAAGCAATTTGTAGCTCTTACTTTTAATACTAATCTCATTTTGATTAATTATTTTGATGAATAGTGTGATATTAGACCTTGACTGATATGTGTGTTTCCTATTTTAATGGTTTTAGAGAACTTATTACTTTAGGTTCAAGATACATAACTAATCCGAATAAGTTTATGAAAGAATTTCATATACCATGCTTAGGTACAAAACTAGCTGCAAGTGTAGATCAACTTAAATTTAAAGATTTTCCTTTTTCTTAAGCTGATGCTTAAAAAAGAGAGGTTATAAAATTTACCTATTGGATTTGTTGGTACTAGGCAAGATAGGCTAGAGTCTTTACATAAATATTAGAAAAGATTTAATAAATTGTGTGGTATTTTTCCCTAGCCATCAAATTAGTAAACAATTATTAATGTAGTATTTATATGATGTACTGATGCCTATGGACCGTAATATGATAGATTTTGCAAGTTGTAGAGCATTAGTAGATAAGAATCTAATTAAGGCTAGAAGGTTAGTATCTAATATGACTTTTAATTCCCAATATTTTTGTACTATAAATACTGCCTCTTCATATAACCATGCAAAGGAGATAGTTATAATAGAACTTGATGAAAAATTAAATAATTTGACTTCTTTAGTTGAAAAGGTAGTGAAATGTTGAAGAACGCGCCTCATGTGCCTGTCTTTCCTTGATTGATTTTCTTAGTTCAATTTTCATGGCAAAGAAGAAAGCTGCCAAACATAAGGTAGCCCTCACTTTGGAAGAGGCTACTCGAACGGATTTTATGGATTTTATAGGAGATGTCTTTGTAAATGATACTAAGTTTGGGTAATCCTTGTTGTGTGAGATCCAATCTATGAATTCTATACCTGTATCAAATAAACCTAGTTCAACTTCCCCAATTGTTAATTAATCATTGAAATTTTCTAAACCTAACCTGGAGGAACCTTCTATTTTGAATCGTAATAATGATACTGTTACTGATTATGCTGATAATTGATCTCGGAAGGATATTCTGATTAGTAATAGGAGGCCTGAACAAGGTATGACATTAAAGTATATTCCTCCTCTAGTTGTTGATGGATCTCAAAAATCCATGATTCAAGAAGATGAGATCTCGAAGGAGGCTAAATGATGGGAGAATTCTTTGGTAGGGATGGTGGCCAGGATTCAACCGAGCCACTATCAAGTGACTCAATTTATGAAGGAAAGGTGGCATTTCCTTCATGTATTGCTTGAGATCTTTACCCATGATCGAGGTTTATTTGTATACAAATTTGCATCATAAGATGATATGTACCAAATTCTAAATAGACCCTATTGGAGCTTTGGAGTTAGACCTATGCTGCTAAGGACTGGAGAACCATGCCTTTTTGGGTTTTATTTCTTGGCTTGCCTTTGCACATGTGGTTGGAGCAAATAACTAAACAAAATGAGCACAATATGAGGATCAAATCATGGATTCAGAGAAATTTGGATGTGCATACGATAGCGCATCAACCATCACGAAAGAACATAAAAGAAAAGTCATGTATAGAAAAAATCAAGACAAAGTGATAAAGCAAAAAGAAGTATTAGTGCTTAGTATTTATGATCAAGAAATATTCGAGCCCCATATTTATGGAAATACTGTATGTATTTATGTAAATATGGACCATATTTCCTATTTTCACCACACACATGCACCATAAGTTCAATCCATGTGAATAGTGTTATGGAAAAAATATGGGTGCCCTGTTTTACTAATATACATTGTATATTTGCCAAATTTTTTATCTGGTTTATACGGATTTCACTATATATACATCATATATTATGCCAAACATAACATAAAAGAGCATAGTTATTGGAATGATATATTAATTTAAATATTAGATATGTAAAGATCAAAGGCCAATCTATCAATATTATAATAATAACAACAATGCGGAAGCACACTTAAATTTATGATGTGGAAGTCACAAATGGATTAGGAATAATAATTGTACTAGTAGTATTGTAGTCTCTTAGATTATGCAAATGCTTGTTGGCCTCTATTAGTTGATGGGAATCAAATAGGACCAATTATGTGTGACCTAGGGACCACATCTCAAAATATAGACAATTGACATATTATCTATTTGGAAATTCTTGTTTATTTATCAACAATAAAAATACACAAAGCCTCTACACATATGAATTCCACATCTAGTTAGATATATTAAGCCTAAATAACTTATTTTTATATATGACTGCTTATGTATGTGATTAATTTATATGGTAACCAGCAATTCATATCACTCACATATAAGCCCAAAGTTCTTTAAAAACAAAACAATTTCCCACTTGGGCTATATGTGCGACCTTATAAACACGAATTGAAAAATAAATGAATGAGCTAAATATTGTTGTTGTTATGAAATGTATCTATATCCTATATTGTCCATTAGTCACACCAACATAGGATCAAAGTGGTTTTCGTCATAGTTCTTCATAATTAAACCATTAACGGTTAAATATGGAGATATAACTAAATAATATAGATCAAGATGTCAATATGTAGGATGGAAATTTCATATAATGTGATCTTAATATGCCTATTTCCAACCGGTCCACCTTAAAACATCTATGAGATCAAATCATTAGCAAATCATAATGGAAACAGACTGAAAATTATATTAAAACTTTATTTCTTTAGAAAAAATATGGTCAAAATGTCCATAAGTCAAAATAAAATATCCATACATAGAGCAAACTAACTAACCCTCTCCCACTAAAAATGAACATCATTAGTTGACATAACACCTATATGAGCAACATGCTCAAGAAACCGTTTGGGTGGTAAATCCTTTTGTGAGAGAATCTACTATCATGGACTCTTTATTGATATGCCCTATAAACATTTCTCCTTTCTATATTTTCTCTTTAACAACCAAGTATTCACTATTAATAATTTTTTAATTCATAGAACTCAAGTTGTTATTGGAATACCAAATTTTAGCCTTATTGTCACATAACATTTTGAGAGGACTTTCAATACCATCAACTATATGTAGCTTTATAACAAAATTTTGTAGCTATATACCACAAATGGAAGCCATATAGCACACTACAAATTCTAATACCATAATGGAAGATTCCATAACTGTTTTCTTAGCACTCTTTTAAGAAACAACACCTCCAGCAATTAGGAAAACAAGACGTGATGTAGACTTATGCTATCTTGGCATCCTATAAAATCGGAGTTAGAATTTTTTATGATCTCAAGTTTATTTGACCTCTGATATGTTATCATGTAATATTATTTTTCTATAAGTACCATATGAATTATTTAGCTTTTTTCCAATGTTCAAATTCTGGAAGACACTAACATTTACGAAGCATCCCAGTGATGTATGTTATATCCAAAAGCATAAACACTTGATCTTGTATTACATTTCCTAATGCTGAAGTATAGGGAAAACATTTCATTTTCTTTCTTTCAATGTCATTCTTTGGGTACTGACCGAGAATAAATGTTTCTCCTTTAGTAACAGGGTTGTTTCCTGGTTTGTAGTTCTATATGGCATACTACTTGAAAACCCTTTTGACGTAAGCATTTTGTGATAACTCTAGGATACCTTGAGAATAATCCCCATATGTCTCTATTCCCAATACAAAAAAAAACATTGCCAAGATCTTTCATCTCAAAATCCTTAGATAGAAATTTATTAGTCTCATGCAACAAATCTATATCATTACTTGCCAGCAGTATGCCATCAATGTACAGAACTAGGAAAATGTATTTACTCACATAGAACGTATGTTATACACATTTATCCATCAAAGTCATCTCAACCTAAAAGTGGTGATAACTTGATGAAAAAAATATTATTTTTGAGATTCATGTGTGAGCCCATAGATGGATTTATTAAGTTTATAAACCATACTCTCTAGGTCTCTTAATACATATCAAATTCAATGTAACCATTAATAAAAGATGTCTTAACATCCATATAATATAACCAGTGATTAAAATGTGCCACTGGTGTTATAATCAACCATAAGAAATCTTTAGAAGGGACTACAGAGAAAGTCTCTTTAAAATTTTTTCCTTTCTTTTATGTAAAGCCATTAGTGACAAGAAGTTCCTTACATCTCTCAATATTACCCTTTGAATTCCTTTTAGTCTTGAATATTCATTTGAAACCAATGAGTTCCTTTACTTCTGGTAAAAGGACAAGACACCATACATAATTATCCATCATTAACTTTATTTTTTCATTCCTGGCATCAATATACCTTTGAGAAATTAAACTCTCCATGGTGTAATGGAAGTTAATTAGATCATATTCCATCAAACCAATGCCTACCTCATGTTTAAGGAGAAATTAAATGTAATTATTTGGAATAACACTTATCCTTTCTCTTGTGGATCTCCTTAGTTCTTAGGAGTTTTAGCTTGTTCTTATGGAACAATCCCCTTAATTTCAATAGTATAAGATAATAGTAGGAATTATAATTGATTCCTCAAAGAATGTGGTAGTTCTTATCTCAAAAGCTTATTTATTCTCAAACCTTATTTATTCTCAAAAGCTTCTTACTATATATAAAAGCAGAATACATGCAGCTAATTTTTCCCGCTCATTTGTATCTACAGTACATGACAAGTGTCAACATAGCAATTAATCTGACTTTGGAAGGTCAAAGTCAACTTAAAAAATTACATCATTTAAAAAATATATATATACAGTACTTGACAGGTGTCAATTCTGCATGTAATCTGACTTTGAAAGGTCATAGTCAACGTAAAACATTTAAAAAAAATATACATTTTCATTACAACAATTTTTCCCAGCCATGTGTCCAAATTTGATTTGTTCTGCAACACTTCCCTGGATTATGGCCATATTCGACGGTCAGATCTTCCTGTTTGACTTGAAACACAGCTCTCCCTGCCTATATATACATCACAAAAACATACTGTGCAGGTATAATCGTGAGAATTGGTAGGTCATTTGGCAGAATCATCAGCATCCTCAGGTAAGCCAACTATTTCGACCAGATTATAAAACTTTCATAAATTACATTTTTTGTAAACATTTACATATACATACATTATTAGGATTTCAGAAATATAAATTTTACCTGATATTTGACTTGATATATTTACAGATAACATGTCAATCTTCACAAATCTAAGGGAAATAAACCCTACCAAGAGCAACTGGTGCATTAAACTGAGACTGATTAGGCTTTACGATAAGCCTTCTTATGGGAACAAAAATGAAGCATACAGTTTAGAATGTGTATTTCATGACAATGAGGTAAGTTGGCAGGCAAATTTTATGTTATTTATTTCATTAGTATTTTGACATATATAAATAAAGCTGATAAATTTTGTTGCTTGAATAAAACAGGAAAATAGAATTCATGCTTCAATTAGGAAATCTAAGATTCCACAATATAAAGCAAAACTCATTGAAGGAGAGCTCTACCATGTCAAGAATTTCATAGTGGCAGATAACCAAATGAAAATAAAAACAACTGAATTCAAATATGTGATCTACTTTAACAATTTTACACAATGTAATTTGTCAAAAAATATAGAAGTATTTCCTACTGTACTATTCAAGTTTGCAGCATTTGAAGAATTATCCAGAAGGTCACCAACATGTCTTATAGGTACCATATTCATTTTTATAATTCATATACTACTTACTAAATTGCTTGAGCTAACATACTAACATATACTATGATGTCAGACATTATTGGAAGAGTTTGCATAGTACACACATTAAGAGAGAAGGAAGTTTATGGCAAAGTCACCAAATACATGGATTTTGTGCTGGAAGATGAAAAGTAAGACAAGTGTATACGAATGCTAGGACATTGTTATGTTTTTTTTCCACAATGGTTAATATCAAGTATTTACTTACACAATTTTACAGAGAAAACAGAGTATAGTGCACACTTTGGGGAGAATATGCTACAGAACTAAGTGAATATGTTTCACAGACAAACCCAAACCAGCTTATTATTATTCTCCAATTTTGTCGAATCAGCAAGTTTAATGGTAAAATAGATATTTATTTTGTTAGCAATTTTTTATGGATGGATTAACATTAACAACACTTAATACTTGCAGATGAAGTTAGGATATCAAACACTTGG
The DNA here is from genome assembly GCA_030549775.1 of Tamarix chinensis. NCBI lineage: Eukaryota > Viridiplantae > Streptophyta > Magnoliopsida > Caryophyllales > Tamaricaceae > Tamarix > Tamarix chinensis. The sequence goes on along the minus strand of CM060177.1, from coordinate 52,930,703 downwards.
AATCTGACAAAACTAATTCTTGATACTACAATGGATGAGATTAGAGACTTCGAAAAGAGGAAAATATCTTTCAACACTTCTACACATTAACTACTTTCATGACATATTGACTATGAAAACTAATCATAATTACCTTTTTACAGATTACCAGAATGTGAATCTTCACATATCACAGTTTGTGACGAGAGGCAATCATTGTCTTCACAAACAATTACAGAGGAGCTAGCAAGTGACAGATCTATTTTCAAAACAGTTGAACAACTACAAGAGAATGAGGTAATATTAATTTTCTTTAATACATATAATAGATAATAGATAATTTATGTTTCATTCCTAACAAAAATGTTAAATTTTGCTTCAGGTGGGAAAGTTTTGGATCAATGTCAGGGTTGTAGGAATTGAAACAGTAGGAGAGTGGTTTTATGTAGCATGTAAGAAATGCCTAAAGAAACTCAAGCCTATTGGAGACTCATTTTATTGTGAAAAGTGTATGAAAAATGATAAAGGAAGTCTTAGATACATGCTACAAATTAGAGTTGTTGACGGAACAGGAAATATTCCACTACTTCTATGGGATAGGGAATGTACACAAATTATTGGTAAATCAGCTCAACAATTGAGGGAGAGCAATGCAAAGGTAAGAACTGATTTAATATGACATAATTTTTATGGTTTCCGTTTATGCACACTATTTTAATCACATTTTTTAGTTTACACAGGAAGATGATGAATATACAAAGCTTCCAACAGATTTGGAAAAACTCATAGATGTGAAGGCTCTTTTCTTAGTCCAAGTGAGGGAGAAGCAATTGGGAGCATATTCAGTTATAAAGCTAAGTGTGGACGAAGCTTTGGTTTCCAAATATTTTGGACCTACTTCTTTAGACAGTCAGGTTAGTGTAAAATATTTCTATATGATCAAATCCTTAATTCAACGGATATATTACGTAAGGAACCAAATTATTAAAAAACATTTGTGCAATATTTTAGGACTCTGATATGCTTTTAAAATTTGAAACTGTAGCTGATGAACAGGTATTATTCATTACACAAAAATAATTATTGTAGTGAATTAATTGTTTAGTTAATAATTATTTTATAACCTGATAATGTATTCTGCAAAGGTGGAATCTCAGACAGATGAAGCTCGCACACCAAAGCATGGCACAAAATGCAATTCTGAGAGTACAGATGAAGAATTTGGAAAGAGGTGTATTGATGCGGATCATTCCACTACAGCTCCTAAGAGAAAGAGATCTAGGGTCGATGTTAAAATAGAGAAAGTTTAAGCTCATAGAGCAGAGGAGTGAACTGATGTACTCTGAAGTTGATTAACTTTGTTAACTAGCATTTGAAATTTCTATTGTATGTTGATGTTACTTAATTATGATTTGGTTGAGAAACCAAACTTAATCTGCATTATTAATGAATTCAATATGTACCAGTAGAAGACGGTTTGATATTACTTTTGTTTCAATTATGTACGCTCTATTATTATGATTTCATCTCCTCATGTAATAGCTATTTTCCTATATATGCATACTCTTTAATCTGACCTATTATATTTCAATAACTTTTCACAATAAATGCGGTAAATTAGATAACTAAGTAAAGTGCACACAATAAAAATCAGCAGCAAATTAGAGACAGTATCATAATTGGGAACGAACAATTTTAGAAATCCTATATTATAGTTTAATAAGAAAATCATACTTCTGATTGTTATTTTAGGAGGTTTGTCGATTATTTGTTATGAATATTATCCTAAATTTTCTGAAATTCAACATAAGAGCTGAATGATTCTTTTATATTTTTTGAGGCTCAGGATTCAAAATATTTACCATCCAATGATCATAGGCTCATGCCTAACATTCAATTAATTTATAAGTGGTGATTTTTAACTTATTATTCCCTTCAAAAAATTTGCCTAAACTCTTACCTACTGTCGGAAGGGATGAAAAATGAATATTGTAAAATTCTGTTAGTAATCAGTTAAAAATCATCCAATATAAATTAAAACACAACCACCATCATCGCCTCATTATTATTTCTAAGTCTTAATAAATAGATCCCTTACATCACAAACAAACAGACCATAAGAAAATTTTCTATGAATCACCACTATTTTGTTGTTCATAAAACTTAGTGAGATTGCATATAGGGCTCAATACATGTCAAAACAACAGTCAGAAATTTAAACTTAGCTTTTAGGGAACATTAAAATCATTGAGAATTATAATATTACAAAAAAAAAAGAACACAGGCCTATAATTGCTGACTGTTGTTACATTAGATACGAAAATTTTTATCATTGCCCATTTCTTATAGTCAAGTTTGATGGAAGATGGGGATCCTTTTATTATAGAACTTAGAATAATATTTTTATAGCCTGAAATATTTTATTTAAAAAAAAGTACAAAATTAGTATATACATTTGCAAATTTTGTATCTACAATATACCAATTTTACTTTCTGAATTTCAGCATGAAAAGTTTTCCCTCTTAAATTTAGATTCAAAAATTTTATACTTCTTATAAAAAGACATACAGCCCACACATGACAATAGACACATACACAACAAAAATCTGCAGCACAATATAAACAGGAACACATTCACCTGACTTTCATTCTTCTGAAGTAAGTCATAGCTCAATCTATATTGTGAATTACATTACAGTAATTAAATATGATTATACTAATTATTTAATTTACTGTTTATGTAACATAATTTCAGATTGGATAGAAGATACAAGTTCCTACACATACACCCAAATATGAGGAAATTAACATCATCAACTACAATAACAGGAAAAAGATCAAGAGATCATGTATCAACAGGTACTTCAGTATAGTATTAACAATATTCTGTTGTATATAAATATGTTTATCGTTTTAATTTCAACTATTGTGATAGCAATGTTATAGATAATTATTAACTTTTGCTACTAAGAAAACATTATATGTTATAGAACAGATGCAATTATAGCAATATTTAGCAGTTCAGAGATAAACACATAGCATACCAAATAGCATTAATATTAAATTTGCAACTAACAGTACGATTAGGTGTGATCTAACTGAGGCAATTATATCAATTTATATCATCTTATATAAACAGACATTATTGAAAATAGCACCTTATAGCACCTTATAGATAAACAGACAGCAAGTATACTAATATAGAATTTAAATTAAAAATAGCACATTAGGTGTGACATAATAGAGGCAATTACAGCACTTTATAGCACTTTAGAAATAGACACAGCATGCCAAAAAAATACATAAATTAAATTATAAATATGATATGTGAGAAATATGTCTGTATACTTTTACCGTTGCCAGTTTATGAAGAATTGCAATACCTACATTTAAATTAAATCTAATATTTTAGTAAGATAATCAAGAATATATATTAATAATCACAAAATGTAAATTATGTGATAACTCACTATAATATTGTCGAAGTTGATTTAAGAAAGTATGTATCAACTTACCTGCAGAAATTAGAGCATAAGTATGTCATTAAAGCATGGATACATAAATTAATCAGAAGAAAAAATAAATTCAAACACCCAATGATCTCTCAGATCTGTTTGAAACATAAAAACTCAATATTTGATTATTATTTAACTTATTACAGAACTGAAAATAGACACAGCATGCCAAAAAAATACATAAATTAATCAGAACAGAAGTATGTCATTAAAGTATTTTATGTTAGATCTGTGTGTTCTCTAATGAAAATAAAAATAGCACATTAGGTGTGACATAATAGAGGCAATTACAGCACTTTATAACAATTTAAAAATAGACACAGCATGCCAAAAAAAATACATAAATTAAATTATAAATATGATATGTGAGAAATGTGTGTTTACTTTTACCTTTGCCAGTTTATGAAGAATTGCAATACCTACATTTAAATTAAATCAAATATTTTAGTAAGATAATCAAGAATATATATTAATAATCACAAAATGTAAATATTGTGATAACTCACTATAATATTGTCAAAGTCGAATTAAGAAAGTATGTATCAACTTACCTGCAGAAATTTTAGCATAAGTATGTCATTAAAGCATGGACACATAAATTAATCAGAACAGAAGTATGTCATTAAAGTATTTTATGTTAGATCTGTGTGTTCTCTAATGAAAATAAAAATAGCACATTAGGTGTGACATAATAGAGGCAATTACAGCACTTTATAACAATTTAAAAATAGACATAGCATGCCAAAAAAAAAAAGACTGAAAAGTGAGTTCAAAAATCCATATTTTTGTAATTCATCTCGGTTGACTTTCAATATTTTTTGAAAGCAACATATCATATGTAAAGAGATCAGCACATAATAAGTTTGAGTAACACAATTTTTGGGCTTCGTGTGTCCACTTTCAATGTCTTTTGAAAGGAACAGAAAAACTTGCAGAGAATATCAGAAGGTTTTTTATTTAAAATTAAGAAAAAATATTGCTAGACCAAAAAATTAAAAATATCCGAAGGTATACCCTATTTTATGTTAGATCTGTGTGTTCACTAATGAAAATAACAGATCTGAAATACAGAACAGATGGGACTCAACGTAAAATGACGGATCTTTGTTTCCTTCAAATACAAAAGATGAAATAATAACAAAAAAAATTCAAGTACTCTGAAAAATACAGATATTAGTTTGAATACCCAGATTTGTTCGCTATTTTTGTGTCGACTTTCGAAAATTACGAAAGGGACAAAAAAAATGCACAGATAAATAGAAGGAACTATAGTTAAGAAATACGAAGAAATCTTCCTCGCAAAAAAAAAATACAGATCTATGTTAGTAACACAAATGATATAAACTTTAGCCGATTTTAGCTTAGATCTATTTGTGAACTCCCGAAAATTATATATCTGAAAGCGGATCTTTGTTGGTTTTATTACATACTCTAGATGAAAGAACATTTGGAAGTTTAATAATGAAAAAATGAAAGAACAAGTTTGAAAAATAAAGATCCATGTTCGAATGCCCAGATTTGTCCGGTTTGTTTGTGTCGACTTTCAAAAACTTCTGAAAGTGACATACAATCTTAGAAAGAAATAGAAGGAATAATACTTAAGAATTACGAAATAATATCTTCAACGTTACCATATTTTATGTTAGATCTGTCTCTTGCTTCCGAAAGGAACATATCTAAAAAATATACACAGGTTTAAGTCAACATAAAAGATCTGAAAGGAACAGAAGGAACAGATCTGAAAAATATACCCAGGTTTAAGTCAACATAAAAGATCTGGGTATATTTGTTTGTGTCGACTTTCAAAAACTTCTGAAAGTGACATACAATCTCAGAAAGAAACAGAAGGATTAATACTTAAGAATTACGAAATAATATCTTCAACGTTACCATATTTTATGTTAGATCTGTCTCTTGCTTCCGAAAGGAACAGATCTGAAAAATATACCCAGGTTTAAGTCAACATAAAAGATATACAAACTTTCGATAGTATAACCGACAGCAAAATCAGTCTTGGTATATAGTATAACCGACAGCAAAATCATAAGTTGCACACTTTTGATTCGGCTTTTCTATAATATACAGAAATGACATATCTAAACTTGGCAAAGAAATATTTTTTTCGAAACATTATATTACTGGAACTGAAATTAAAAAATTAAAAAAAAATTACCTTAAATACCCAAATTTCTCTGTTTTTAGTGTTATCTTTCGAAAGCAAAAGATACAACACTTGAAGAGAACCGGATGGGTATTTTAGGACCAGTAAACCACGAAATATACACCCACCAGATCTAACTAAAAATATGAAATTTTCGAAATCTGTACGCATACACCCACAACATCGAAGATATATCATTCTTGGTATATAGTATAACCGACAGAAAAATCAAAAGTTTCACACTTTTGATTTGGCTTTTCTATAATACACAGAAATCACATATCTAATCTTGGCAAAGAAAATTTTTTATCGAAACATCATATAACTGGAACGGAAATTAAAAAATAAAAAAAATTACCTTAAATACCCAAATTTCTCTGTTTTTAGTGTTATCTTTCGAAAGCAAAAGATACAACACTTGAAGAGAACCGGATGGGTTTTTTAGGACCAGTAAACCACGAAATATACAACCACCAGATCTAACTAAAAATAAGAAATTTTCGAAATCTGTACGCATACACCCACAACATGGAAGAGATATCATTCTTGGTATATAGTATAACCGACAAAAAAATCAAAAGTTGCACACTTTTGATTCGGCTTTTCTATAATACACAGAAATCACATATCTAATCTTTGCAAAGAATTATTTTTTCGAAACATCATATAACTGCAGCTGAAATTAAAGTATGAAATTAGAAGGGAAAGCATAGGAAATACAAATCTAGAGTGTAAGTTTCGAAAATTTCTTTCTTCATGAAAGATACAGAAAATCGGACAGAGTGAGGATGGGAGAGATGAGAGAGTTGAGAGAAGAGAGGACAGAGGAGAGAGCTGCGCGCAAATGGGTTGGAGATTTCTCCAGAAACCCTACCTGCTTATATAGTAAGATGATAGAACTTTACAAAATGGACGGTGCAGATTTCATTGTCATTCATCGGACGGTTAGGGGAGGGTTATGACAGTAGGGTTTTATTTTTTTTGTGGCACGGTAGCATGGAGCTGAAAAATATCTGGTAAGCACGGGGAGGGTGGGTATTAAGTAATTTAAACGGATGGTTAGGATTAACCACAAAAAAATGTACGGTGGTAATAATCTTTTTGGAGAAGATTATTAGGATATATCATAATGATTTAATACATACATAATTGACAAGAAAATAATATTCTATAAATTTAAACAAACATATATATTGACATTACATTTTTGGAATAAATAAAAATATATAATGATCTAGCAATTCAATCTTCTCCGAAAAGATTAGCATTAGGGTTTTGCATGGGTTGATAATATTACATGGTGTTATGATTTTGCATGTTTGTATTAATACCACATGTTCTTATTTGTTTAAATCATAACATAATTTTTTAATTTCAAAAATGTAAGGTCAATATATATATTTGGTTAAATTTATAGAATATTAATTTTTTGCCAATTATGTATGTATTAATTCATTATGATGTCTCCTAATAATTATTAAATATATATAGTTGCGTAATATTAATATGAAATATTTAATTGGTTAAATAATATATTAATCCAAATTAACAATACTAAATTATTATTATTGTTTAAATTATGAACTAACAACATATTGACAATAATATAATATTCTTTAAATTTTATTAAATATATATATTAACATTAACTTTTGAAATAATATTAATTAATAGATAGATAATTGTGAAAATAATAATATTGTAAAATTAAATTGAGAGCTAATTTTTAACAATAAATTTTTTGGAAAAAAAAATTATATAATGATTTAAAAAATATAAAAAGCCTACTTAAAACTGGAAAATTTTGTTTTGATGAGAGTATAACTAATTAAATAATAGTATGCTAATCTTTTTGGCGTAGATTAAATTGCTATTATTGTTTACATTATAAATTAAGAACATATTGTTCATGGTCAATTACTATGAAAATTTAAAAAAAAAATGGTTTTAATGAAACAAAAAAAAATTCCTATTCAATATTAGGAGATATGATAATTAAGTAATACATAAATAATTGACAACATGAAGAATATTTTTCTTAGCAAAAGCCTAAAAATCCTAATAATTATTAGGAGATATCATAATGATTTAATACATACATAATTGACAAAAAAATAATATTCTATAAATTTAGACAAACATATATATTGACATTAAATTTTTTAAATAATAAAAATATATAATGATATAAAGAAATAAGAACAGGTATTATTAATAGCCACATGCAAAATCCTAACACCATGTAATATTATCAACCCATACAAAACCCTAGATCATGCAATTTCAATATCCGCATGCAAAACCCTAACGCCATGTAATATTAATACCCCATGCAAAACCATAATACCATGCAATATTAATACCCCCATGCAAAGCCCTAACATCATGCAATTCCATGAAAAACCTAACACCATACCATTTCATGCAAAATCCTAACACCATATTGTTACACTCCCCGTCAATATATCATGGAAAAAAATTATATAATGATTTTAAGAAATATAAACTTCCTACTTAAAATTGGAAATTTTTGTCTTTATGAAACTATAACTATTTGAATATAGTTGTGTAATATTAATAGGAAATATTTAATTGGTTAAAAAGTGTGGTAATCCGATTTAACAATACTAAATAATTATTATTGTTTACATTCTGAATTAACAACATATTGACAATAATATAATATTCTTTAAATTTTATTAAATATATATACTAACAATAATTTTTGAAATAATATTAATTAATACATATATAATTGTGAATAAAATGATATTGTAAAATTATATTGAGAGCTATTTTTTAACACTAAATTTTTGGAAAAAAAAATTATATAATGATTTAAACAAATATAAAATTCCTACTTAAAACTGGAAAATGTTGTTTTGATGAGAGTATAACTAATTAAATAATAGTATGCTAATATTTTTGGAGAATATTAAATTGCTATTATTGTTTAAATTATAAATTAAGAACATATTGTTCATGGTCAATTACTACGAGAATTCAAAAAAAAATGTTTTTCATGTAACACTAAAAAATTCCTATTCAATATTAGGAGATATGATAATTAATTAATAGATAAATAATTGACAACATTAATAATACTGTGCTTAGGAAAAGCCTAAAAATCCTAATAATTATTAGGAGATATCATAATGATTTAATACATACATAATTGACAAAAAAATAATTTTCTATAAATTTAAACAAACATATATATTGACATTACATTTTTGAAATAAAAGAATTATATAATGATTTAAACAAATATAAAATTACCAAATTATTAATATTGTTTACATTATGAATTAACAACAGTAAGACGAAGTTCAGATGTACTATGATTGTAGGTATATATCATCATGTGAAGCATCGTGGAGGTTATTCAAATATGATATTCAATTCAGAGATCCTCCGGTTGAAAGGTTAGGTTTTCATCTTCCAAATCAACAAAGTGTTATTTTTTCAGATTATGATCAGATCGATGATGTTGTTCATCGATTATCTGTTAAGCAAAGTATGTTCTTAGCTTGGATGAAGGCAAATAAAGAATATCCTGAGGCAAAGGAATTAACTTATTCTCAATTCCCTACAAAATTCATTTGGGATAAGTATAATAGAGAATGGCGACCAAGGCAAAAAATATTCTCTATTGGACGGATTTTCTATGTCCCTCCTGACAGTGGAGAACTCTATTATTTAAGATGTCTTCTTAATGTTGTGCGTGGACCTATAAGTTATGAAGACATAAGATACATTAATGGTGAGCAACATTCATCATACCGTGATGCCTGCTATGCCCTAGGTTTGTTAGATGACGACAAGGAATACATTGATGGTATTATTGAGGCAAGTCATTGGGCTTCTGCATCTTCTTTGAGAAAATTATTTGCAACATTATTGACATCTGAATCACTCATTCGACCTGAAGTTGTTTGGAATCATTGTTGGATTTATATGACTGATGATATTTTATACAGACAACGCTTATTATTACAACACGAAGGTAACTTACCTTAGTTCTCTTAATTATTTTTTTTTCAAATTGTTAAACTATTTATATATTCTTTCTAAACTTATTGAATTTTTTTTTCAAAACTTCATTTGGAAGATGATGAGATAAAAAATTATGGCTTGGTAGAGGTAGAAAAGTTGTTACGAAACTGTGGAAGAAGCTTAAGAGAGTTTGAGCCAATACCATTCCCACCATCCGAGTTTTTTTCTACCGTTGGTAATTCATTGATACGTGAGGAAATGGGTTATGATCGATCAAATTTGTCTCAAGAGCTCAATAAAAATCTATATGTTATGACCTCAGAGCAAAGACATGTATATGATGAGATAATGGAGGCAACAAGGTCAAATAAAGGTGGATTGTTTTTTGTGTATGGGTATGGAGGTACAGGAAAAACGTTTATATGGAGGACCTTATCAGCCGCTATTAGATGCAAAGGAGATATCGTGTTAAACGTGGCATTGAGTGGAATAGCTTCTCTTTTATTACCAGGAGGAAGAACAGCTCATTCTCGATTCAAGATTCCTATAAATCCAACCGAAGATTCAACATGTAACATCAAACAAGGTAGTCCACTTGCTGATTTGATTATAAGATGTAAACTCATAATATGGGATGAAGCTCCAATGATGCACAGATATTGCTTTGAAGCTTTGGATAAAACTATGAGAGATATTTTACGCATCAACGATCAATTTAGTATTGATAAGCCATTTGGAGGTAAGACAGTTGTTCTTGGAGGTGATTTTAGACAAATATTACCGGTCATTCCTAAGGGTACTCGACAAGATATTGTTCATGCAACTATCAACTCCTCATACTTATGGCGAGATTGCAAGGTGTTACGATTGACAAAGAATATGAGGTTACGAAATCTTACCTCAGTCGATGAATGTGCCAAGTTAAAGCAATTTTCTGACTGGATTGCAAGCATTGGAGATGGAACAGTTGGAGGTCCTAATGATGGTCATGCAACAATCGAATTTCCAAGTGATCTATTAATAAAATATTCAAATGATCCAATTGCAGCTATTGTGAAAAGCACTTATCTAGAGTTCACAAGCAATATCACTGATGATACTTATTTTGAGGGAAGATCTATCCTAGCACCAACTCTTGATATTGTAGAGTCCGTCAATGAATACATGTTGTCAATTAACTCAGCTGAAGAGAAAACATATTTGAGTTCAGATACAACATGTAGATCTGATTCAAATAATGATTTGTTGCAAGATCTACACACTCCGGAATTCCTAAACAGTTTTAAGTGTTCCGGCGTCCCAAATCATGTATTGCATTTGAAGATTGGTACACCTGTTATGTTATTGAGGAATATTGACCATTCAATTGGCTTATGCAACGGTACTAGGATGGTAATCACAAGGCTTGGAGCTCACGTGTTGGAAGCAAAGATCTTAGGTGGAAATAATTCTGGTGAACGAGTATTGTTACCAAGAATGTCACTAACACCATCTGATCCAAGGTTGCCTTTCAAGTTTAATCGAATACAATTTCCACTAATTGTATCATATGCAATGACAATCAACAAAAGTCAAGGTCAATCACTTCATAATGTTGGTATTTTCTTAAAGAAACCTGTATTCAGTCATGGTCAGCTTTATGTTGCCATATCTCGAGTGACAAATCGTAAAGGTTTGAAAATACTTATATGTGACAATGATGTTGCAGAGAGTAATTCAACCACAAATGTTGTATTTAAAGAAGTGTTTGAAAAGATATAATTATGAAATTTCTTTGATTAGTTATTGTTCATTGTCTATATATTTTTTTTCAGTTTGTTTACCATGAATAGCTGCTTAGAAACCAATTATATAATAATTATTTATCCTAAATGTTTCTTTACCAAATGTTATTTAAAAAATAGCCTACTCATACGCTCGAATCCTCCGTGCATCGCACGGGTGCAAATCTAGTATTTAATAATAGGAACAATCAACTAAAAAAATGTTCCTAACTATTTATTCTCAAAAGCTTGGCATCCTCAAAGAATGTGGTAGTTCTTATCTCAAAAATTGACCTAAGTGTAGGATTATAAAACTTATAGCCCTTAGATTATTTAGAGTAACAAATAAAATAGCTACTAATAATTTTAGAGTCTAATGTCCTTTCATGTGACCTATATGGCCTTTCATTAGTTGTACATCCCTAAATAAGAAATAATTTACATTAGGATTTTTACCTGTCCAAATCTCATAAGGTATTTTTATAGCTACTTTAGTTGGTACTCTATTCAAAAAATAAGTTGTTGCCTTGAGTACTTCACTCTATAGTGACTCTAGTAAGGTGGAATGATTAATCATACTCATTACCATGTTCTTAAGAGTTTGGTTTCATCTTTCAACTACACCATTCATATGAAGGGATCTTGGTATGCTGTATTGTGGGATAATTCCATACTCCTCTAGAATCTAGAAAATGGTCTTAGACATTGTTTAATCGTATAGTCATATTTTCCATAATATTTACCACCATAGTTGAATGTAATGCACTTGATCCTTTTATTAAGTTTATTTTCAAATTAAAGCTTAAAATATTTGAACATGTCCAATTACTATGAATTTTCATAAATGAGATACAGGTAGTCATAACATGAGTAATCATCTATGAATTATATGAAATTCTATTAACCATTCTAAGAAGCCGTAGGAAATGGCCCACAAATATCCATATGAATCAATAATAAGGTGTCTAATGATCTATTTACGCCTATTCTCTTTATTTTTTTATGTTTTGCCTTAACACATTCATGATAATTTTCTAAATCTATAAAGTCAATGAAATCTAAAATACCATCAAACACAAGCCTCTTAATTCTTCCTCTTGATATATGACCTAATTGTTTATACCATAATGACGTTGAGTTTTCCTTACTTAATTTGTATTTAGTACTATGTGATTCTACACGTATGATTTTATGATATGAAGTGATGATATCAAGCATATAGGTTATCATATGCACACAATGAAACAATACCAATAACATTTGAATTTAATAAAAGACTAAATTTATTATTTCCAAACAAACAATAATAACCAGATTTATACAATAAAGAAATAGTCTAAAAGATAGTTCAATGAAAGTGTTTTATAAATCCTAATAATAATTGGCTTCTAACAATAATCTAAAATTTCCAATCTCTTTACCCATTTTTACCTTAACATCTCCCACATAGATGTGTATTTCACCATAATTTGGATTTTGGCAACTAATACAACTCTATATAGAATCATTTATGTGAGTAGTGGCGCCAAAATCTAATCACCAGTTGATTTTTGCTATTAGAGCTAAATTAAGCTTAAAATAAACTAATGTAAGGATTGTAGCTATCTTTTTCTTCTACTATTTATTTTATACTAGACCCTTAAGAACAACTTCATTCTTTCTTTTCACGCCTTAACTTTGAGGGGTAAAATCTAGATGAGAACTCTCAGTCTTATCTTTCTTTAATCATTATTCTTCTTAGAGATAATATGAAATGAGCTCATTAAGAGTCTTTTTCTCCTTCGAGCAGCTTTAATTGACTTTAAATTAACTAAATTATCTAGGAAGATATATCAATACTAAATGCACAAATAAGTTATCTAATAACTCAAGCTTTAGTACTAAAATGCCCCAAAAATTATAATTTTAAAAGTTATAATTAAATAATTTTTTATTAGAAAAATTAATTAAATAAATTATTTTTATTAAAATAAAAAGGAATTAATTAGGACTATTCAAGAAGAAAATAATAAATATTTTATTAGAAAATTTTGGTATTTTAGCTAATTAAGGATTTTATTTTAAAAATTAATTAAATACATTATTTTATTTAAATTAAGAAGGAGAAAATAGTTCCAAATTAATATTAATTTTATAAATAATTTAATTGAAGAAAATTAGAGTGATTTACTAATTAAAATGGAATTTATGAAAAATCTTTCAAAAACCCTAAATTAGCCTAAAAAGATAATCAAATATTATTATTTTTAAATATTTCAAATATCCTAATTAATTTTATTAATGTAACCCACTATTTTTCTTTTTTCCTTTTTCTTTCCTTTTTTTTTCTTTCATCCTTTGTCCTTTTCTTTTCCTCTTCTTTTCCCCCGATTGGAATAGCCTTCCCACGGCCCAATCATTCCTTTCCTTTCCTTCAGCAGGCCCAACCCATGTAGTTGTCCCCTTTCTTCCTTCATTCTCTACGCTACGCATTACTTCTTGCTCCCCTAAAACATAGCGTTTTATTTAAACGCATCCTCACCGAACAACCCGGTCCACCTTTCTTTTCTTTTCTTTCTTTCTTCCCCAAACTGCTCGGTTCCCCCCACCTTTCTTTCTTCTTCTTCCTTCACACCTACAACTCTGACATCGACCTACACCTGCAACTCCACAAACCAACCCTGGATTTTTGCCGCCAACCTCGCCATTGATCCGGTCAACCTCTCTTGCTGACTCGTTGACCTTTTTTTCCCAACTAACTCCCCTTCTCCTCGCACATTTCCCCTTCTCCTAGCCAGCCACACCTTGCCACATCTTCTTAATTTTGTCTAGCAACTGTCACTGCCGGTGCACCGAACCCTACTTGCATTACACCCTAGCTGACCCATAGAACCCTACCCTCTCTTTTAAAGTCTATAAATACCCTTATAATAGCCCTGTATCAAGCCTTTGAATTCTACCTAGAAAAAGCCTCGCATGGACCACTACCACTTTAGATGCCATATCTGCCACCTCCGGCCAACACTGACGCCCGTTCTAGCCACCCGAGTACTCCCTGCATCGCCCTCTAACTACCTAAACCTCCCTCATCCCTCAATTTTTCCTACACAAGTTGCCCCGACTGTTTAAAGTTACCTCCTCGATCAACCCTCTCTTCAACCTCTGCCACCCTTCGAACCACCATTAGCCACCTCTCCTACCACTGCCACCACTCTTTTCATCATCCAACCTGCTTTTCAGACCACCCTCTATCTTCCCCTACCTTTCTTTTCCTCTTCCTCTCCCTCCTTCTCTCTTTTTCTCCTTCTTCCCCATTCAGCCACCAATGCCGCTGTTGTGCGCTGCCACCTTTGGCTGCACCACCACCTCTATTCTGTTCCTGTCCTTCTAAGTAACCATAATCACCTCTACTCCCACCTTCATTCTCCCTATTTTGTTCCCAACTTTCAGCTTTTTCCTTTTTCTTCTCTTTTTTTGGCCACCGCCGCCGCCGCTGCCCTGCACCACCACCGGTGCTGCCTGTCACCACAGTATAAGGTTGAACCCTAAACCCTCTCAACCCTTTTTCACTATTTATGATTTAATTTATTTTATTTCTCTATATATGATTATTATTAATATTAGTTATTGATTATTATTAATGTTTTTATTATTATATTGATGTTCGAAGCCCATATTATTATTGTTATTGTTACTTTATTATTATGTTATTGTTAGTTGATTTTATTATTATTATTATTATTTATTATACTACATATTTTACTAAGTTCCCTATTATTATATATTTTATATTAATTATTATTATTATTATTGTTGTATATTATTATTATTATTATTATTATTATTTGTATTCTATATATTGTATTGTGCCTATTGTATAGTCGATAGATCTAGCTTATTATTATTATTATTTATTTTATTATTTATTATTATTATGTTATTATTATTTTTACTTATATGTATTATTATTTAATTATTATTATTATTGTTATGCTATTATTATATATTATTATTATTATTATTATTATTATTATTTATTATTATTATTATTATTATTATTATTATTTATTATTTATTATTATTATTATTATTATTATTATTATTATTATTATTATTATTATTATTATATTATTATTATTATTATTATATTATTAGTATTATATATGTTATACTTATATATGTTATATTTATTATTATTATTATTATTATTATTATCATTATTATTATTAATATTAGCATTATATTATTATCTTATTATTATTATTATTATTTTATATTATTATTATTATTATATATATTATTATAAAGTTTATTATTATTTAATATTATATATATTATAATATTATCATTATTATATATTATTATTATTATTATTATATTATCTATTATTATATTTTATTATTATTATTATTATTTTTTTGCAATTATTATTATTATATATATTATTCATTATTATTTATTATGTATTTGCCCTTATTATTATTATTATTATCTTATTATTAATATTATGAAATAATTATTACGTATTATCACTATTGTTATCTTCAAATAATTGTACTAATTTTACTATTTTGATTATTATTTTTATTATTATTATTATTATTATTATTATTATTATTATTTTGTAATAACGTATTTCACTATTGAGTAATGCCCTATTATTATTAATATTATTATTATTATTATTATATTATTTATATTAGTATATTATTCTATTATTTATTTTAGTATCTTTGCATTATGGTATCATTATTATTACAAAGTCTTCAACCTTATATTATCAAATTTTATAATATTACTATTATTTCTATATCTTTAGCAAAGTTAGTAATTAGTTAATGTTATTTTATTAATATGTAATTATTTTATTAAAATATTAGTCTTAGAATAAGTTAGTAAATAATAGTATTTTTGGTAGGAGGGAATCTAATTTTAGTTTTTCCCTCATATAGGTAAGATCGGTCAAACCCTAAGGAGGCGTAGGAGCATGCTCCAAGACCGGTGTTGTTTTAGGTAAGGTGTTACTAAGGCCTATTGTGTGTTGATGTGCATTATATGCTTTGTATGTTATGTATTCTATGTTTATCATTATAATTATTTCATATGTGGTATGATGTGGAGTTGAAGTATGTTTCTGTGTCTTTATATGGCATGTGTACTATGTGTATGTGATGAAATATTGTGGTATGTGATGATATGTGTTGTGACCCTATAAGATATTCATGTGAGGATGTTAATATGGTTTGTGTGGGGAAAAGGATAAAAAAGGAGAATGGGGAAATAAGTTGACCAAAGTATGTGAGTTGATAAGTATTTTAATGATGCATGAGTGGAAGAATAAAATGGAGAATTTTAGGGTTTCGTATGGGAGAATCTAATTTATGGTTTTGCATGGTTTTGTGTGAGAGGAATGAATTTATGGTGTTATATGGGAGAATCTAATTTATGGTTTTATATGGGAAAATCTAATTTAAGGTTTTTTATTGGAGAATTTAATTTATGGTTTTGTATGGGAGAATCTAAACTAAGGTTTGATATAGATGGATTTACGATTTTGCATGGCAGATTTTATGGTGTTGTACGGGGGAATCCAATCTAAAGTTTTATATGGATTGAATCTAGGGTTTTGCGTGGAGGAATCTAGGGTTTTGTATGGTGGAATCTAGGGTTTTGTATGGATGGATCTAGGGTTTTACATGGATGGATCTAGGGTTTGCATGGTTGAATCTAGGGTTTCACGTGGGAGTTTTAGGGTTTGCATGAAAAAGTTTGAAGATTTTCATGGGGAGGTTAGCATCTACATGGAAGTAAAGTTTACGTATGAAAAGTTGATTTGGGATGTGATGAAGGTAATGTAAGTGTTGTTTCGGTGTTTAAACACTTTGGATGAAAAATAGTATGTGGAGTAATATAAGGGTACATAGGAGGCCGAGCTAGGATTTGTGTAGACAATTAGGGTTTGGTGTGGCTGCTTAGGGTTTTTGTGGTATCATGTGTATTTGGTTATTAAAGTGTAATTATGAGGGTGGAATTTATGATTTGTGATGTGTGGAATGTTAAAATGATTTGGGTTCTGCGTAATGGAGTAAGATGGACCACAAAGGACAAAATTAGGGTTTTGGGAGCCTTGACCCACATATTTTGGTGTTCGAGTTCTGGTGTGAGTTTGAGTATAGAGGAAAAGATGTTGGACAAGTTAGAAGGTATAGGGTTCTCATGATATAATACAGGTTAGTTGGAGGATAAGTGTAAAGGGAGTGATTCATGCATGTCTAGGGTGAAAGCTTATGAATAAGATATTTAAGACATTAATCATTTAAAGTGGAAGATTTTTTAGCCGGGCCCAGACCGGTCTACTAGCGAATAATAGTGGTTATGGCATGATGTCCTATATATAATCGATCCACCGGTAATAATAGTGGTCATGCTTTGTACCTGTGCGTTTTCAGTCCACTGGCTATAATAGTTGGGGATTTCGTACTCAATAAAACCAAACATATTCGTGCCAAGACATAGGATAGACACTAAGTGCTTACAGTGGAACACCGTGTGAGAAGGGGCCAGAGCGGTCCACTAGTGAATAATAGTTGTTAGGAGCTTTATGCCCTGTGTGTTTCTGGTCCATCGGTTATAATAGTGGTCAAGAGCTTTATACCCCCTATGCTTCCAGTCCACTGGCTATAATAGTGGGGTTCCCATACTCGCATGGATTTGATAAAAGCATGGTATGAAATAAGTTCTAATCAAAGATTAACTAAGTAATTAATTCATATTATAAATGGGCCTTTATGTATTTACCCAAATGATTGTATGATAGTATATTATCATGATAGTATCTATGCTTTTGTTATTTCTTCTACATGGTTTATGTGATTTATGTGTTGGCCATAGTGCATCTGTTACCTTACTCAGTACGTAGCGTATTGATCACCCTTTTCATGGGTGCTACTCATTCCCACAAATAGTAGGCCCTTTTAACTTTGTGTAGGTGGACAAGATATCCGGTAGGGCTGAGTGTTGAGCATATTTTGGCTCAAGGTTCGAGAGTGTCATGGACGTATTCACTCTTCATGTCATTCTATTTCTCTATGATATTTCTTTTCTGTATTGGATTTTCTAGAACTAAATATTAATGTTTGTAGATATTATTCCTTCCAAGGAATTTTGATTTCGTACTTTGATTTCTATCTTTTGATTGATTATAAACTTTTACGCGTACTTTGATTACTGTATTACAACCGTTTAACGCTTATTTGAAGTTTAGATGGTTTTGATTTATAATTAATTATTATATTCCTTTCAGCCTTAGCACTTGGTACTGAAACGATCGGAGAGAAACAGTTTGGTAATAAGTGTGGTGGTAACATCTCCAGAATTTATGGGTTTTAATTTAAGAGTTTCTATTTTAATTACTTCCACTTTAAAAAAAAGAAAAAAAAAAGTAGTGAATTTTGGGGTATTACAAGTACCTTAAGTTTTAAAGCAATGTTAGACATCTCCATGATATAATCACATAAATTTCCTTCTCCTTTATACTTTAGTGAAATCAAGTACTATAGAAGAGTGCCTGTTTAATCCTTATTATTATTTTTTGCAAAATATTTCTCAATTTCAACAAAGAAATCCTTCGCATCATTGATCTCATCAGATAATCCACCGTTGAAAGTCCCTTTATTGCTATGTTTAATGATCATAATGTAATCCCCCAAAAATTTCGAAAACCTATCTTTTAATAAATACCTTTTATTTGAAATAAATTAGCTTTTAAAATTTATTTAATTTAATTAATCTATGGATTTTTCTTTAGTATATAAATTTGGACGGGAATTTTTAGTAAATTAAAATAGATATTTCGTTATTCTATCATGCTATTTTTATTTAAATTATTTTTCACACTAATATTTTACTAACCTTATCCTTTTTAAATCAATATATTAGATTATAATGAATTAAATTATTTAATTAAATAATTTATCAAGAATATTACATTTATGATTTTACAAATTAATTTATTTTATTTCTCCCATTTTTCCATTTCCCTTTTTACCCTTCTTCCTTTTTTTTTCTTCTCTTTCTTCTTTCCTTTTTCTTTCCCTTTTTCCTCTCCCTCGGGCTGCCTCACCAGGCCAGCCCCCTCCTTGCCCGCTGGGCCACAGGCCCGATCCTCCTTCCCTCTCTTCCTCGCACGGCACACCAGCCCGCCCTCCTTCCTTTACTTCCTCCCTGGACCGGCCAGCTCTCTTCTTTCCTGCGCCGGTCCAGCCGCTCGCCCAGCTTCTTCCTCCCTGCCTTCTTCTCCCACGCCCGACCAGCATTTCTGCCATGGTCGAGCACGCCGCCGCCTGCAGCCGCCCGACCACCTGCGATTGTCGCCGCCTGCCACTGCACCTGCCCCTGCTACTCCCTCCCTCTACCCTATCCTCTTCTCCCCTCCTTCGAGCCGAACTACCCCTGCACCCTATCCATTTCTGCAACTCCCCCTTCCCGTCGCCACCCTCTCCCTGCCACCCTACCGCCTCCCTGCCACCCTATGCCCTGCCATCTGCCCCTTGCCCTTTCCTTTTCTTTTCTTCTCCCATTTGGCCATTTTATTGTCCCATTGTCGAGCCCTCTTCTTCCCCCGAGCTCCCTCCTCTCTCCTCCCTTCTTTCCTTTGTTTTTTTTTCTGTTTTCTCCCTGCGCCGCCGCCGTCCGCCGCTCCGACCGCCGCCCCCAACCCCTGCGCCGACTCCTGCCACCACCCCCTACTGCCCTGCATCCCCACACCGCCCCCTTGAGCCCTACACTTCCTCCCTTCTCCACCCCTTCCTTCTTTTCTCCCCATTTTTCCCCTTATCACCAGCCATCTTCGCCGCCTTGCCGCCACCGTATTCGCCGCCTTGCCGCCACCGTATTCGCCGCCTTCAGCCGCCGCGAAACCATCCTTGGCCACCACTAACACCCCCTCTTCACTCCTGCATCCTTACCTTGCCACCAAACCTCCCCCAACCACCCTCTTTTCTAGCCCAAAGACCTCAACCCGAACATGGCTGATTTCTCTTCCTCCACCCCTCTTCGAGCCATTTCCCTGCCCATTTATGCATGACACTCACGCTGCTCATGCAGCGTGAGCTTTCCCCCTTATGTTGGAAATTGTTTGGAAAATTTTGAGGTATAATGATAATTATTTAAAGTGTTTTATTAAATAAATTTCTTTTATAAAATCTTACCCTTTTTATTTCTATATTCTAACATGTATATGATGGATGTTATTTTAGGTGTTGAATTGCTAATTGTGCTTGGTAAGGTTTGATAATTTTGCGAGATTAAGGTAACCGTTAAATCCCGCTTAAATGCATGGATTAACGCATATTATCACATTAAGCATTATTAGTGTGTATTATGCTTGATATGTGTTGCTTGGCATATTATATGTGGTTAATGTGGTTGTTGATGAAAAGGAAGCATGATAGATTGATGATGTGTATGGGGATAATATTTAGGGTAATAATTTGGTGGTTAGGGAAAATATAAATTATTATCCATGTTGTTATATGCTATGGTGATCCTTATTACATGTGTAACATTTTGTTAGCATTAGGGGGAGATTTTAAAAATGTATATTGTATATGAGTATGGCCTAATACATGGATATGTGCTAATAAGCATTACATTAATTATAAGAGTCATGGGTGAGACCTTAAGGTTAATACTTCATGTAGTATTAATAATAATTAAATAATAAGGGTGTATAAAGAGTAAAATGTTAAATTTGTTAATAAAGGGAGAAAATAGTAATTTTGGAAGTAGGGGGTAAAATTGTAATTTTGTGAATAAAGGATGAAAGAGTAATTTTTGTAATAAAAAGGGGCAATTTGGTAATCTTGTTAAAGAGAATGGCAATTTGGTAAATTGTAATAAAAGGACAATTTGGTAATGTTATAATAAAAGGGTAAAATTGTAATTTTATAATTAAAGGGCAAAATAGTAATTTTATGTTTAAAGGACGAAATGATAATTTTACAATCTAAGGGCGGAATGGTACTTTGGAAATTAAAGGAGGTAAGATAGCAATTTTATAATTAAGGATAAATGGAAAAGTTATAAGTAAAAGGGCGATATGGTAATTTTGGGAGTTAAGGGGGTAATTATGTAAATCAAAGGGGTAAAGGTGAACATTGGAAAAGAGTAAATTGGAAATAATAATTATTGAGAAGGGTAAGATAATAAGTTAAATAACTAAAGGGTAATTTGATAATTAATAGTAGAGAAGGGTAAAATGGTAAATATGATAAATGTGAGGGGTAAGATGGTAATTAAACCGACTGGAGGGTATTTTCGTAATTTTGGATAATGGAGTAGGGTAGTTTTGTAATTATGACAATTAAGAAGGGCAATTCGGTAACTTAAATAACTAAAGGGTAATTTGGTAAATTTAATAACAGAGAAGGGCAAATTTGTAATTATGATCATATGCAAGGGTAATTTGGTAATTTCACCCACCAAAGGGCAATTTGGTAATTTTGACAATGAGGAAGGGTAGTTTGGTAAATGAGAATAAAGGACGGTGAATTGGTGATTAACTGAATAAAGGGTTAATTTGGTAATTAGGATAAGGAGGAAGGGTAATTTGGTAACTTGACCAACTCAAGG
Source organism: Tamarix chinensis (assembly GCA_030549775.1). Lineage (NCBI taxonomy): Eukaryota > Viridiplantae > Streptophyta > Magnoliopsida > Caryophyllales > Tamaricaceae > Tamarix > Tamarix chinensis. Next base: position 52,908,678 of record CM060177.1, on the reverse strand, counting down.
ATAATTTATTAATTATAATAAAGGAGAAAGGGGCAAAGTGGTAATCTAACCAATTAAATGGAAAGTATATTAAGTGTAATAATTATTAAGGGGGAATTAATGTCCTAATAAGTATGATAAATAATTTAGTAACCTCGATCGAATAAGGGATCACTTGGTGATTTCGTAACAAGGAGGGTAACATGGTAATTTATCAAATAAGGAGGGGTGACGTAGTGATTTTATAAGTAAAGTGGTAAATAAGTAGTTCGTATCTAGTGTATCATTATGATTGTGGAATTCGTGACATGGCTCTATTAGTGTTGATTAACGAGGCAAGAATGTTTGATGATTAGTAAGTATCACGAGATGAGTTTTAATTCGGAATTAGATGAGTTTAGGATGGCCTTAATGATTCTCCTATGTTATGTTGGATGACCATCTGAATAAGAAATCTCTAATGATATCTGAACGATTAAAAGAGGATAATTATCTTATTGTTGTGCCTTTCTAATCACCCTTAATTAAGACACTATTACTTAAAGTGAAAGACCTCGAGATCGGGAATGGTGACTCCTTAGGGGTCGCTACCCTAAGGACGTGGTTTAGTCCACGATTGTTTGGTATTTGCTGGTGTGCCTTTGTGCCCCAGCCAGGCCCTATATCTACTCTTTCTAGCTCTACGGACCTAGTTAGGGGGTATGCATACTTAAGGATTAGGTGTCCTTGTCGGTAGGGTACTGAGTCAGCTTTATGCACCAGTACCACCAGGGTACCATTGCGTCCCTGGGTTACTAGTTGAAGGGTACTGAGTTGCTGTTATACGCCAGTGCGACCGGTGTACCTTTGTGTCCCGGGTTATTGATCTCCCTATCGAGGCAAATAAAATGGAATTGTTGTGCTGAATAAAAAGGGGAAATACAAATTGTTAAAGTGAAAGATTAACGAGTCGGGACCAGTTGATTCTTTATATATCCCGGTCCACCGGTTATAATAGTGGCCAGGAGCGTTGTGCCCTGGGTGATGATTCTTTATATATCCCGGTCCACCGGTTATAATAGTGGCCAGGAGCGTTGTGTCCTGGATGATGATTTTACATATATTCCGGTCCACCGGCAATAATAGTGGGGGTTCCGAGCTCAATAAAATTTATTTTGGATGCGAATGAGTTATGGAAAAATGTTAGTCATTGAGACGATTGATTAATGGCCTCAAGGCCCGAAAAATATCTCGATTACTGATCATGGCCTATTTGATATTGGTTGATGGATTATTGAATATATGAAAGTGAATTTTACGTATACGCTATTAATGTATCATTGAGTTATTGGATGTACAAATAATTGGATCTGAATACCATGTTTATACCTATGGTTATATCTGAATGTGGTAGTATCATGCGTAATATGTGTGCCTGTATTTTAAGTGCGTTTTTAAAGGGTTACTCAGTACCGTAGTACTGAAGGGTTCCCTTCATGGGGCCCCTGCCTATTCAATGGGCAGTACCCCTTGCAGGTTGTATTCAGGTGCTAATCAAGTGGGCCCTTGGGGAGAGCGTAAGGTACTGTCCGAAAATTTTTAGGGTTTTAATTTGACTCATTTAAATTCAACGTATTTGTTATTTCGTAATCACCGTGGTTGAATGTTTTCTCTTGTAAAGTATTTACTGTGCTACTCTGATATTCAAATGCTTAAGTTCTCGTGAAATTTTATTTTACTCCTTTAGCCTTAGCACTTAGTACTGGAACGGTATGAGTGAACCGGTCTGGTACTAAGTGTGACGGTAATACTCCCAAAGTTCACGTTTTATTAATCTGTTTCCGTAATTATCCTTTAATAAAACGAAATTTTTCAGTAGTGAATTTTGGGGGGTGTTAGACATAAGATCCAATGTAATTAGAGTGATACCACTTTTCAAAGTTCCTTTTCTCTTTAGAAGAACTTTCAGCCATTAGGTTAGTGGGTTTTACTAACTAAAGTGCATAGTTTTGATTCGTGTAGCTAAAAAAAAGTAAAATATTGTCATGTCATTCCTTAAAAGTATTCCCATTTATCATGGGAATAGAACTTAAGTTTGTAGGTATTGTGTTAGTAGACATAGTTGTATAGAGAATATAATAATAATATAAATATACATGCTCACAAAAAATATGTATAATAAGATAATCAATAAATTGAAATAATGGTAATCCTATCGCAAGTAACCAATGTAACATTAATATCAAGTCTTTGGATAGTAATATTAACTACATGTGGTGTTCTTATTGTAGTGATCAAACAATAATAATAAGGCTTGTTAGATAATGAGTTCATCTTTAGAGTAACTCATTATCAACATGACATCAAAATAATTACTACATATTTAATCACCATATATATATATATATATATATATAATTTTACCAAATATTTGCCTTCATTTCAATTGATAAATTATCCACATGAGTATACACACACACACACACATAAATATCCAATAATTTCAATAAATTAATTTTCATAAAAGATGTCACTTTTGAAGATATATCATGTCAATTAGCCTATATCCTAATATTAGACAACCAATAATATAAATAAATTGATCCCTCAACTTTATTCATAAATTTTGACCTATAATATTAGGACCAACATTATTTAAATTTAATATTTATAAAAATATTAAATCTAGCCTCATTAGCGTTACAATAACATTAATGCCAAATAATACACACAAAAGGCCCACACAATAATTTATTAGATTAGAATAAAAACAAATATCTAATTAAATTAATTAATCCAATTATATTTAATTATTAATATTATTTAAATAATAAAAAAATTAATGAGTATCAAAATAATATCCCAAATTCATTTTTCTATCCTCTTATTTATTCTATTTTTCTCTTTTGTTATAATTGACCCCAAATTCCATCATCAACACTTTGCATGACCCAATTTAATTAGCATTTATGCATCAAATTGGTATTATAGCTCAAGGATGAAAAATTAGGTCTTTTTTATTTCTCAAATTCTACACATTCATTCATCTCCTCCAACCCTTTACATTTGGCTAATGCCACACCAACACCATTCAACCACTACACCACCATTTGAACCAACATCAGATACCATAAACAAATTCACCCCATTAAACCCTTCATTCAACCACCACCACACCACCACCATTTGACCACACTACCACCATTCAAACCACCACCAACCACCATTTGACCATCAATCACCCTGCTAAATATCATTCGAACCAAACACCATAAAAAGTCCCTACCATTCGACCATAACCCTTTGTTCTACTCTCTTGTTTCACCTTTTGAACTTCAAACCATTATTGAAAATGATCATGTTCCTAGAGATTTGAGTCTTGAAGAAGCACAAAACTTAAAAAGGGATAGATCTATTTAAGCCTTACAAGAAGACATAAGGAGAGTGTTAGAAATTTCAAAATCTTTTGCACCAAATGCTAACATTCAATCACCAAGAAGGAATCCACCACCCTATGAAGAGGAGGAGGAGTTGAACCTAGTGGAAGAAGCTAGTGAATTTTATCTCTTCTTCTAGTGAGTCTCCTAAGATTCAAGGTAGGAGAAGGCATGTTATAAAAGAATGCTTTCATGACATCAAAATAGAAATTCCAGAGTTTGATGGATCACACAATCCATAAGACTTTTTAGAATAGGAGATGAGGTGTAATAAGATGTTTGAGACTAAATCCTATGATGATGAGAAGTCTTTCAAGGTCGTGGTCCTCAAGTTAAAAGGGCATGCTTCCTTATGGCTAGAGAAATTAGTGCATCAAAGACTGAGGAAAGGAAAGTCCAAGGTGAGGAGTTGGACAAAAATGAAGAAGTTGATTAGGGAGAGATTCTTACCATCTTCTTATACTCAAGACCTTTACGATAAAATATCTTCTTTGATAAAAGGGTCCATAAATGTAGAAGATTATATTAAGGGGGCTTGAAAATCTCATTATGAGACTTAGCTTGGAGGACGTGGTGGATGACATAATTTTAAGATTCTTAGGAGGTTTAAGGAGTGAAATTGCTAAAAAGGTGGAGCTTTACAAGTACTACACCTTAGATGAATTGTTTCATCTACCCATTAAGGTGAAGAAGCATAAAAATAAGAAGAAGAGTTCAAAATTTATAGGAGTAAAATCAAACCAAAACACACATAAGGAGCCACATAAGCCACCTCTTATACCTAATACATAAAATATTAATGGTAAAGGAAGGCAATAAATGGGTGATGCTAGTAGAAGAAAGGGAGTGAGGTGCTTTAAGTGTTAAGGAATTGGGCATTAATGTTGAGAAGGGTGATGACTTTACCTAACTGAGAGGAGGCGTCATTAGGGGAGGAAGAGGGAGGTAAGAATTAAACTATGGAGGAGGAGCCCAAAGTTGAGGAGGCCCTACTAGATAAAGGATAAGCCTTAATGTTGAGAAGAGTGTGACATTTAAAGGAGGTCTTGGATGAGGAGTCCTAAAGGCAAAACATATTTTATACTGAGTGTAAAATACTTGGTAAAATATGTTCCCTTATTGTTAATGGTGGTACTTGTGCAAATGTGGCTTCTTTTACTCTTATAGAGAAGATTAATTTTCCCACCACTACACATACTAAACCATATATGCTTCAATGGCTTAATGATGGTTATATGGTTGAAGTTACAAAGCAAGTTGTTGTTCCACTTAAAATAGGAAAAACTTATCAAGATAATGTTTTTTATGATGTAGTTCCTATGGATGCATGTCATTTGTTACTAGGTTGGCCTTGGCAATATGATAGGCATTTCATGTAAGATAGGAGAAAGAATACTTATAGATTGAAATATGCCAACAAAAATATTGTTCTCACACCCCTTAGAATTCAATCCTTACTTGTTAGGGAGGATACAAATTGTAAGAAAGTTATGTTCATAGATGGTAAGGGGTTAGAAAATGCCATAGGTTAGGGGAAAACCATGTATTTATTATTAATAGTTAAAAATAATAAGAATGGTACTCCACTTAACCCAAAGGTCAAGACCTTTCTAGGTGAGTTTGGGGGTATTTTCCCAAATGAGCTACCTAGTGAGTTGCCTCCTATAAGGGACATAGAGAGCCAAATTAACTTTATTCTTGGTGCTACACTCCCTAATTAGCTAGCTTGTAGGTGTAATCCTAAAAAGGCCATAGAGTTACAAAGATAAGTTGAAGAGTTGTTTTAAAAGGGTTTTATTAGGAAATCACTTACTATATGTGTGGTATTGGCTCTTTTAGTACCAAATAAGGATGGATCAATGAGAATGTGTGTTGATAGGAGAGTTATGAACAACATTACTATCAATTATAGCTATCCCATACCTAGGCTTGATGATATGTTATATTTCTAGCATGGAGCAAATGTATTTTCTAAGATTAACTTGAGGAGTGGATACTTTCAAATTATAATGAAGGATGGAAATGAATGGAAGACTTCTTTTAATACTAAAAGAGGCTTATAAAAATGGATGGTCATGTCATTTAGATTGTCCAACATACTAAGTACCTTCATGAGGCTCATAGATGAATTCCTTAGACCCTTCATTTCTAAGTCTGTAGTTGTGTACTTTGATGATATTATTTTATACTCCTCTAGTAGTGTTAATCATGCAAGCCGGCTGAAGCTTGTATTCATAGCCCTTATGAACAAAACATTATATGGTAAACTAGAAAAATGTGACTTCTTTGTGCCAAAAGTCACATTTCTGGCATTTGTTGTATCCAAAGATGAAATTTCCATAGATAAGTAAAAGGTATAGATAATAAGAATGTGGCCTACACCTACATCCATTACTAATGTTAGATCCTTTCATGGACTTGTCTTATTTTGTACGAGGTTCATAAAAGGATTTGGCACTCTTCTAGAACCTATCATAGAATGCCTTAGAAAGGGAGAGTTCAAATGGACCAAATCTATACAAGAAGCCTTTGAGGTGATCAAAGGCAAATTGAGTGAAGCCCTGATATTAAGGTTGCCTAATTTTTGATAAAGTGTTCGAAGTAGAGTGTGATGCAAGCAGAGTGGCTATTGGAGAGGTTTTACTGCAAAATACCAATAGCCTTCTTTAGTGAAAAGCTCAATAGATCAAAATCTGATTATAGCACCTATGACAAAGAACTATATGTTATTGTTAGGGTTTTAGATCATTGGTCTTATTATCTTAAACCATTACAATTTGTATTGCATACAAATCATGAGTTCTTAAAATATATAAATGGAAAACATAAGCTCAAACCTATGCATGCTAGATGGGTAGAGTTTTTACAATCCTTCTCATTTGTGGCTAAGCATAAAAGTGGCAAAACCAATGTTGTAGTAGAAGCCCTCTCTAGAAGGTATTATATGTTGTCATTGTTAGAAGTAAGAGTCTTAGGGTTTAGATGTTTAAAGGAACTCTACAAGAATAATGAAGACTTTGTATGCTTCTTTGCAGATTAAGACAAGGTTTGAGGTCCCTACCTGATTCAAAAAGGCTTCCTTTTCAAGGATAACAAGTTGTGCAACCCTAAGTGTTCCATCAAAGAGTTGCTAATTCGAGAAGTGCATGGACAAGGAAATCCAGGACATTTTGGCATTAATAAAACTTATGATATACTCCAAGAACATTTTTATTGGCTTAGGATAATAGGAGATGTACAATCAATAGTGGAAAGGTGCTCTACTTGCCAAAAGTCCAAGAGCCACTTCCACCAAGGACACTATACCCTATATCCCACATCATCCTTAGGATCATGTGAGTATGGACTTCATAGTGGTATTTCCTAAAACACAAAGGCAAAATGATACCATTATGGTGGTGGTAGATTAGTTTTCTAAAATGGTACATTTTGTCCCTTTTCATAAGATAAACAATGCCTCTTATATTGCTGATCTATACATTAAACAAATAGTTAGGTTACATGGTAATCCTAAATCAATTGTTTCTAATAAGGATACAAAGTTTCTGAGCTACTTCTAGAAGATGTTGTGGAGGTTAGTTGGTACTTCTTTTTAATATAGCCTATCATCCACAAATAGATGGTCAAAGTGAAGTCACTAACCATACCATAACTATGCTTTTGAAGAGTTTTGTTCACAAATCTTTAAAGGATTGGAACACCAAACTTGGTCACGTGGAGTTTGCTTACAACTGGTCTCCTACTTATGTAAGTGGTTGTTCTCCTTTTTAAGTGGTGTGTCGAGTGAATACCACCATTCCCATTGATCTCATTCCTCTCTCCATTGAAGCACACATCAATTTTGAAGCAAATGACTAGGCCAAAGAATATAAGACGATGTATGAGCAAGTAAGAGCTAGAATTGAGAGAGTTACTGAGATGAATAAAGAAAACAAGCACCAAAAAAGAGCAAGTTTTTGAGCCAAGAGATTTAGTTTGGCTTCACCTTAGAAACGAGACATTCCTTTCTAGGAGAAAGAACAAACTAATGTCAAGGAGTGATGGACCATTCAAATTTCTTGAAAATATTGGCAATAATGCATATAGGCTAGAGATTCCACTAGAAATGGGGAATATATCAAACACATTTAATATTGGAGATTTAGTTCCTTATTTGCATGATGAGCCATATGAAGATAAGGAAGGTCCTTCTCAAGAGGAGAAGGATAATGTAGGAGCATCCTCCAAACATGACAATAATAATCTATTCATTAATTTTTCTAAGTTGGGAGAATTTAAAACTCTCCTTACTTGGATTAATATATGAGCTAGATTATTAGGTATCATGGAAGCCATGAAAACCAAACAAAAAACCACTAACTCACCACCTTTTATTGGCTTCATTATGGATTGAATATGGCTAAAAGATGGCTTAGAATTAGATAAGCATGGGTCGAAATCCACTAGTTGCAGCAACCCATAATTTAGGTCCTTATATTAAAAATCAAGAAAAAGAGGGAGCATTTCAAGTATGAAAGTATGTAGTTGGATTTGAGGCATATTTTATGATTTTCAAGACCTTAATTATCATAATTTAAGGAGTCAAAGTGACTTATTCCCCCAGCTAAGTAGCGGGCCTCATAGAGCATGGAAAAGAGTTGTTTTCTTCATTTGGTTAAGCAAAATTTAAAGTAGTGTACTAGAATGTTCATTCTTGTAATTTATATTTCCTAAGCCCTAATACTAGTTTGTAAGCTAATTGTTCGAGCTATTATATATTGGCAAGGGCATATAATGGTTGAGCTAATAGTTTTGGGTTAATTCTTCCCTACAGTAGTTAGCTTATATTATAATCATATTTTGTTCAATTTGTAACCCATATGGTTATATAAGAGTTAGTTGTATCTTTGTAATTTTTTCTAAGTCTCTTAAATTCTTTATATAAGCCAGGAGCTAAAGTGAATGAAAGCATTGAACCCTTTAGCATACTCTTTGAATTCAAAATTCATCCCGCTCAAAGTTTAGTCCATAATTATATTTTATCCTTTAAAATCTTACATTCTTTATCTTAAGAATTAAAATCTTAAGTGGTAATTGTAAGTGTTTGATTTTAAGGGTTATTTTTAGATCAAATTCTTTGTTCTATCGTCTTCTTTACTCTATTTAGTATAATTATAATATATTTTTATAAAAATATAATAAAATATTTTAAAAATTGATTCTAATCGCATTTAATTTTTGATTTACCGTAATCCAGGTGAAAACATCACTGCATACACCCAATTCTCTCTGCTACAATAATTTTTTGTTTTCTTTTTATACTTTCCTTTTTCTCCTCGTTCCCTTTTTTTTTATTCACAGGGAACCCAAGTCAAATATAAATGATCATGGGAGGAGAGAACTTCAAATTAGGATACCCAGCAAGGGTGTCCACCGTTAGATTAAAGCCTTGTCCCGTTTTTATTCATTGCCATTTTTATTCTTTCACATTCATCGCCGTCCGTCCTCCAGATTCGCTGAGATTTCACCTCATTCGTCCGATCATCACAATTTTCTTGCTCTCCAGAAATGCTTCTGCTGCTCTACTCCGTCGTACTCACGGAGGCGATGGTGATAATGCTGATGCTATTCAAAACACCATTGAGAAAAATTGTCATTAAGGGCCTAGACCAGGTTAAAGGGGGTCGCGGGCCAATTGTAGTGAAGACGGTAGCTGGGGCGGTAATCGTTGGCTTGATCCCTACTGTGTATAGTGTGATCAAGATCAGGCAGCATTGGACGGTTTATGGTGATATCAGTCCTACGGATCAGGTCTTAATGTCTAGGTACCTTCTCGAGGCCTCTCTCATGGGTAATTTTCCACTATTTTTTTCTCTTATTTGTTCATTGGATTTCGGTCAAATTTGAATGATAAATAATAAGATAAACTAAAAAATTAGCATATACAATGAATATATTTATTTACAATTATTGTTTGATGACAATGTGACGGATTCAATTGCATTTTGGTTCATTAAATGATAAGGGGATTTGATTCTGAAGTTGGATTTTTTCTGTGTTTAACCCCTTAGGAATTTTAATTAGTCCAACCATTAGTCTCCTGTTACTCTTCTGACTAATGCTGTGTGCATCCACTTAGAAGTGGGACTATGTAATGTTTCATGCTTAGGACAACGGGACAAGGTATTTTTCTTTCTCTTTGGCTTTATTTGATTGTAAGATTTAAAAAAAATATATATTTTTTTTTTCAAACTTTCTTTGAAAAAAAAAAATATTTAAATTTTTTATCGTTATTCCTTTTCTATTTTATTATGTTAGGGAAACCACACACAAAATTATTTTCATCTTTTATTTTCTTTCCTTTTTTTTTTTCTTTTGAAACTTTCCAAGAACAAAATGGTGCATAAATGTTGCTACAATTTCTGTTGTGGCACGAGTAACTGGGAAAAGATTGCAAAGCTATGCATCAGAAGCTATAATTGGTGTGATCGATGTTTGATGTTTAACAATGTCATCTATGATTATTAAGCATACAAGTTATCAGAACGTGGGAAAGAAAAAATAAACAACAATTTCTATTGTTTTAAAGCATTTGTTAGAACGTTCAGGGTCCGTTTATAATTTTTCTGGATGATGGACTCTACTTGATAGTAGAATGGCTGGTATTTCTGGTCCGTTTCTGTGAATTACATTCATTAGATCTGGAACGAGGGATTTTTCATTCATTAATCATCAAGTTCAATCAAGTTAAATAGGAACTCATTCCTCAAAGGATTTCAGAAGTTGAGTTCCAAATTTTTGTGGCCGTTGGAGCACATAGCAACCATATTTAGTATCTCTCGTCTGATGTAATTTACCATGTATTTGCCTTAGGGAAATGTTCTCTGCAAAACGTGGAATACTTAATAACATCAGCATGATTCTGAATGCTTAGTGAAGGTACTTTGACACAAGGATGGACTAATGAAGTAGAAAGTTTTTGAAGTTGTTCTTATTATCTCATCACTAGAGTTCGAATTCAAAGGAAGTGCAAATTACTTCTACTGTATCCTGCATTTTGCCAGATGTGGAACGATGAAAATGGTTTTGAGAGGAGATTGTTACACTGAAGTTGAACTCACTATCTTGAGCTTTATTTACATTATCTGATTTAATATCCAACTATGTGGCATGTCTGAAGCATCCTATTTGTCATGCGTTTGCATTTATTGATCCTGCTGTGGATACATAATGCTTTGTAAGATTAGAATTCGTGTTTATCTTAAATAGTTCCTGGTTAGGTGTCCAAAATAATATTGGTCTTACTGGATATCACGATGCTTCCTCAGAACACTGTCATTATTAGGAGAAAAGAGGGAGGGGGGGGGAGGGGGAGCTTCTGGTGAAGCCTTTTCTATTTGAATTATATCTCTATAGATGGGTACTTTTATTGCCTATCAAATGATTCATATGTGGGCTTGTATTGTGTCAACGTAAACAATAGAATATGATGTTTTCACTTAAGTGCAAGTTTCCTTTTGACTGCTTCAATTTCCATACAGTTTTAACTGAATGCTCTCAAGAGGTCATGTTTGTGAAACAGCATTGAAATTGAAAACCATTTCACCTTTTTCAGTAGCTGAAATTAAAGCTGAATTTCTTAGTTTTAGTTTCAAAAGTATCAAGAAGTAATTAAGCATTTGGACGTCACCTCACATTGTTTTGTTGCTATGTACAGGTATCTTTTTGTTTCTTGTGTTAATGGTAGATCGAGTTCACCATTATATCAGAGAAATCCGTTTAAGAAGGAAATCCATGCTAGCCATGAAGAAGAGCGATGGAATAGCAGAGGAGATAAAAGCCAGAGAAGAGCAGATTGGTACATTTAAGGAAATGGTTAAGCAGATGAAATCTGAACTTCAGGCCAAGGGCAAAGAGGTTGATGCAGCAGAGGCTAGTGTAATAGCTCTCAGGAAGCAGTCTGAAGGGTTTCTTCTTGAATATGACCGCTTGCTTGCAGAAAATCAAGAGCTTCGTGCTCTGCTGCAATCTCTGGACCAAAGATATTCAAAAGCTCCTCTTAAGAAGAACTCATGAGAAACCAAATGTATAGAAGGAACACCGAGTTGTAACTAAGATATAATATCAACATTAGCAATCATCAAACAACAATCGAGCACCCATATTAGCATGGTTTATTCGCAAGATGTCTTAGACAAGTCATGAACCGTGACATAATGTTCTTATTTTCGCTTTTGTTAATTATTCTTTTGTAGGTAGTTGATTATTTACTAAGGCATATGAAACATTTTTATGGTGATACAAGTAAAATGACACGAGAAGTGTTGAAAGGCTCATTTATTTTGTAGTAAAACTATTGCAACATCCTTACATCACAGGCCGATAGCTAGGCTATTGAACAAAGATTTCTGATCTTTCTGTGGCTGGACTTTGCATTGCTTTTGATTTTTTCTTTGTTCTCATGAAATCCAAGCAAATAAGCAGGACAAGATGCACTTGTAGACAAGTTTGCTTTCCTTCCATCTTAATGCTTTCCAAAATCAACCAAGTCGTCAAAATGAGTTAAAAGTCAAGATATTCATATCCCATTGTTAGCCGGGACCTCCATGGCTGGGGTGTTTGATGTTAGTAAATGCTCACTAGAACACCAAGCTGTTAGTTGATCTTGCAGGTCTCATTCTTATAGCTGCTGGATCGACTGGGTTGGCTGCTTACAGATAAATGTGTAGATAAATGCATATTGTACGTCTCTATTCTCAACTCATATGGCTAATGATCCCTTCTCCTTCCAGGAAGTACTTTTGTTTCCTATGTTTTAGCTGACTGCTGGTTTCCTTCCATCTCAATAGAGCTTACTTCTGTAGGTTTAGTTTTTTCATCATGCACACTTCTGAAACAAGAATTGCAGATCAATGGAGACTTAAATTGTATCGCATTTCCTGGAGAATTTCGTCATATATCATCTTAATAAACCCCAATAGTTCATCATCAATATGCAAATTAATGTGTCTCTAATCTTTTGTTTTATTTATTTATTTTTTATTTTTTTTATTGTTTTTTTTTCTCTCTCTTTTCATCGATAATTATAGCATATGATTGGTAAGCTACTTTCAGTCATTCCTAGAAGATAGGATACAATGTTTGCGATGATGCTTTCTTTTGTTAGAGAAATGCGGGCATTTTATGTAAATAATTGGTATCAATAACAATTTCTTGATTTTTTTTTTCAAAAAAAAAAAAAAAAGGATTCCTAAAGCCGCCTGCTACTCAGATACGCTTACAGTCACAGGCCATTGTTCTCGCTGGCTGGTTCCTTGGAACCAATTTCATCTTTTGCCAAGTCGAAAAGGGGATCGGTGTCACGTAGCAGCTTGGTGATATTGAAGACAGTGAACAAAAACAGCGCAAGGAAGACCAGGACTGAGAACCCTGAAAGAGTAAGCATAAGTCCAGATGCTATGCGTCCTTTCACTTTCTGTGCGTATTCTGCTGAAGCAATAGCTAAAATGGTTATTGGGAATGAAAAAGCCCAGCATGCAATGTTGAATTTCTTCGCTGAATCCCTGAAGAGAGCCGGTCTGCATATCTGGTTCAAGCAAGTATGCATATGAACTCAGTAAAATGTGCTGCTTTGCATATGTATCATCGATAATGTAAGTACCATAAATTTAGATGTTCTAATATATTATAGCAAGGATCAAGTGGATTACCAGTACAGAAAAGAGGAAAAGAGAAAGATAGAAGAGCATCTTTGAAGTAGTGTCATAAGATCCAGAGATGGAATTCCAAGCTAAGCTAGCCGTTCCTGGGACAGCGAAGAACAAGAACAGAACAGGCTGAAGCTTCGTTGGAAGTCGGTTCTGAGCAGCTAGTCTCTGATATAAGGTAACATAAAGCACCAGGTAATGTACCAATGCTAATGAAAACAAAAATGCTGCTACTTCTTTCCAACCCATTTTTGCTGCTGCTCTGGCAGCGATTAAATTTCCTACTAGACTAATCTGGCTTGTCGGGTTGGCAGCCAAGGACAGGTGATTCCTTTCAGTAGTGAGCCACTTACCGTAGATCTTTACATCCAGGGCCATAATCGGACTTGAGAATAGCCACCAAAGAACAGGGTAAGCAGCAGTAGTAGGGGCAATCAAAATTGGTGTTGATTGAAGTAAGATAAGCCATGAAGCCCATGGAGCATAGAGGTAGTTCATACCAACTTGGTGCATGTATTCTCTTTTCACTAAATCAAAGTGAAAGACGCATTTAAGGAGGTAGAGGATGGACAGGAAAAAAAGGACAAAAAGCGATAGGCACCAAAGAATAATGAAGGCAGTTGATGGAAAGAGATCAAAGACATGCAAAAGTGGTGTGTCTGGGTCTTCATCAGAAGGTTGGCTAAGTATCTTCCATAACAGGGCTTGCCCTCCTAGAGAGAGACTTATTCTGAAATACCCGGCATGTAATCTAGCTAACATTGAAGATGAAGTTCCCTTAAAAGAAGGTCGTTGTTTTTTATCATCTACCGGCGGGGCCATCGTCTTGGAAGAACTCTGGTATTGCAGCTCTCTGTTGACTTGGCGCTGATGCTGTTGTGTACCTTCTGGTGAAATCATTTCCGGTAACAGTTGCATTAGAAGCCTTTCTTCGATCCTTATGCTACTCTACTCAAATTACCATTCAGTAGTTCAACGGGCGAAGAGTGAACTCTTGGAACTTGCTGCTTGCAGCGAATGGGCTTTTATATAAGGAAAAAATAGTTGGTGGTCCATTTAGATTAAAATAATTAAAGTTGGTCAATATATTTGGTATTTAATCTATTTTTTTTGGTATTCCAATATATATGTATATATAGAGAATATTACCTATACATTTATGTATAATTAGATATACATATTAGTATAATGATATGTACTTAATATTTTGTATTTGTAACTAAATACTGTAGGACCATTTTGATTTTTATCCAATTAATTTTATCTAAATGAACTATAAAGAAATTTTCCCTTGATATAAGCTTCGAGTTGGCAATTATTAAGCAGGAACATGGCTATTGAAAATCTTACCTTCACCTTCATTTTGTAATGCAGTGCTCGGGTAATAAAGGTATAACAGAAATCCCATATTTAATGTATTTTATGTAATTTTTTTGAAAGAGGGAAAAATATTTTTATATAATATCTTTTAGAACAATAACAACTTTAGGTGTTTGCTTGGACGAAATTGAGTATTTTCTATAAAAAAAAACATTTTTATTGTTTTAAAACATACTAATATAAGAGACTGAAAATGCAATATTATCTATTGCACCACTGCTGCCTACCTACCAAACCAGCATTTTATCGTGTAGAATTCAAGTCAAATATAACTTTTATCTAGTATATAAAAAGTTCTCATTAGTCAATTTTATTACTTATCTTTTTCACTTGTAATCTTTAATCTATTAATTTTCTACCTGGACAGTTGTCGATTTCTCACTTGCCCGTGTATTTTGGGATGAGATTGTATTGTCCGATGGACAACATTATGAGGGTAAGGATGCTTTGAGAGTCAGCGGAGAGTATTTAAATCTTTCCGGACCATGACGCCCAATGTGGAGAAAAATTGGCTAATGCCCCTAGTTACAGGTAAAAATTTAACACCCTAATATTAACCGGTGGAAATTAAGTACCAATCTATTGGTGGAGAATTATGGCTTACCGAAAGAAAAGAAAAAAAAAATATATTGTCTTGGTCACTTGCAAGGCTGCTGGCTAGCCGCAAATCATAGGTGATGTAACTGGGATAGGGAGCTCCTATGTGCAGGGAGGGGTTGACAAAGATTATGTGGGCACAAATATTGAAATTGACATAGCATGAATATATATATCTGAGTAAATCTCATATATGAATATGAATCCAAAATAACAACGGAACAATCACTCTAAAACGTTGGATTATGTGTGCGGGTGCGTGCTCGGGAGAGAAATATGAATATATAATGATAGATTTTGTATTTATGTATGTAGTTATATATGTGTGCGTGCGTGTGTGTTTTGGTGTGCAGAATAAAAATATTAGTGTGCAACACAATAAGAAAAAATGAGAAGGTTCAAGATGAAAAGGAGAATAAAATTCTTCTACATACTTCCCGTTTTACAATTCATCTACATAAAATATAATATCAAAGGAGTGAAAGAAGAGGAGTTACAAGGAATTATAGTATATTATTACACCATTATGAGGAGAGGCAAAATAGGAGTGATTACAATAGGTTTCTGGCATATTATGGGGATAATAAAGAGCCTTAGGGAAGGCATACAATCACTTTTATCCAATACTCCACCTTGAATACATAAATACAATTATTATCTTAATAAAAAAATCTTGTGAGGAAAAACCTGCGGGATAAAAAACATGACAAAAAAAGAGAGTGTAATATTCTCCCCTTTAACTTAGCATACTACTTTTATATGATACATTAGGATACCATGTACGAGTTGATTAAACGCCCTTAT
The DNA here is from genome assembly GCA_030549775.1 of Tamarix chinensis. NCBI lineage: Eukaryota > Viridiplantae > Streptophyta > Magnoliopsida > Caryophyllales > Tamaricaceae > Tamarix > Tamarix chinensis. The sequence continues at coordinate 52,892,816 of CM060177.1, read as the reverse complement.
CAGTAATAACTTGGTAAATAGATCTGCTAAATTATTACTTGATCGAATATTTTGAACATCAAGTGCCCCTTTCTATTGCAATTATTATGTTGAGGAGAACTTTAGTGATATATGTTTAGTTGTATTACTTTTGATGTATCCCTCCTTGATTTGCATGATGCAAGACACATTGTCTTTATATATCACTGTTAGACCTTCTCATTTCATCTTCAACTCGTAGGCTTTGTGGATGTGGTGTGTTAATGATCTAAGACACACATTCTCAATCATTATCATTGTGATCCCCATCCCAAAATCCTTCAAAATGTATTTAAAATTATGTTGATATAAGACAAATTAATTTGGTTGTGCTTGACATTCTAATAAAGCTGTGAATTTCAAGCATACTAATAAACTAGTTTGCCTTACCGGTCAACTAGTACGCTTAGAAATTGATAGTTTTGTTCTTGAGAAAATAGTTAATTGAGTTGCCCAAATCAATCGACTAGTTATCCTGTGATTTTGGATCAATTTCTGATTTTGATTCAAATTCCTTTTTAATGTTTATGAAAACTTGTAATTAGAATCCATTTGTGCTAATAAGCATATTTTTGTGCTTTGGGATTATTTTCATATGATTTAGATGATTTTATTATTTTATTTAGTTAATATTTTTCAAAAAGTACTTTTGAGACATGCTTCACCTTCTCTCTTCTCCCTCAACAATTTTTCTCTCTTTTGGATGCTAGGGTGCATGGTTGACTTCGTACAAAATCCCATCACTCATCAACCCACTACCATGCCCCTTCTTGATTGCACTCAATCCCCCATCACTCCATCAAGTCGGCTCTCACCTCTGGGTTACCCACACTCAATCTTACCAGTCTCATATCTTCTATTTTGTTGACCTCCATTTCCTTTCTCTTCATTATGATTTTCTTAGGTTAGGTTCCCTTTTGACCTTTAAAAAAATGAAAAGAAAATCTAAATTCTATGCATTCCCACTTTTTGGTAATATTCCAGTGATAGGAGATGAGGAGGCATAGGTCATGCATACATAGAGACTAGAGTTACTTCGGTAAGGATATAGTCATAACTGGGGTTTTATTTTGTTAATATATGTCCTTGTTGTGTGTTATATGATGGCATGCATAAAATGATATGTGGTTATGATTATATTGAATCCAAGTATTGATGTATATCCATACTAAATGATATTGCATGTGTGGAAAGTTTGGAGAGTCTTTGTGTTGGATGTCTTGTGACTCTGGTAGGGTTTTTGAGACCTAGGAGTATTTTAGTCAATATTGTGTAAATTAAAATATTGGGTGGTTCAGGGTTACAATTGACCTAAAATAGTTTGAGGACACCGTATGAATTAACTGTGAAAAAAAAGGAGGTTTATGATAAATACTATATGGGGTTGAAAAACCATAAATGGGGTGAGTAAAATCTGAGAGTAATGATCAAATTTGAGTAGAGTGGGGGTTCGATACTAGAAATTGGGTATGGGTTAATGATGGTATTTTTGGGTAGTCATGCATATTTGGTAATTCCTTTGAGAACTATGGGAGGATATATGACCAAAAGGTGGAATTAGCATTTTGGGACGCTAAAGTGCAAAACCCTAGGGGTAGGCTATTATAGCATGTATAAAATGGAGTAGTTGGACTACAATCTTGGATTATGATATTAAACATGAAATTTAGGGAATGTGTACCAAATTTAGTAGCCATGCAGGATAGAGGGAATTAGGTATGACCAAAATGAAGAATTAGGGTTTTAGAGGGGGCTCGAATAAGAAGGGTATTACCACATGTGCAAAGGGGGGGAATTAGGCTATAATATTCGAGTTGATGGTTAACCTTAGAGGCTAGTTATTATCATATGTGGAAAATGGGGGTAGAAAGACATAACCCTTCACAATGGATTTCTAATGACATGTTAATATTTATTGGGTAGATTGGGACTCAAAAGGGACACTAGAGGTGAGGATATGCTAGGCTTGTGAAATTAGGGTTTTAAAGGGAAACAAGGTTGTTTTGTAGTATTTGTAGGGAAGGTTTCGTGAAAAAGTAGGTATAAATGCTTATGTGATGAACTTGAAGGAAATAAAACATGAATAATACACGAATCACTTAAAGTTAAAGCTCACTTAGGTCGGGCCTAGATATACCTGTAGATCCACTGGTTAGAAGAGTGGCTAGGAGCGTATTTCTTTGGAAGTTATACCCTATTACCATTCCATTGATGAGAATAGTTAGGTTCTAAAATCAAGTAAACCAAACTATTGGTTGATAATAACCTTTGGTAAGATAATAATTACTTTAGTGAAATACCATGTGCATTTGGACCAGATGTACCTTGATTATAGATCCATTGGTGAGAATTGTTGCCAAGATTGTCTTGCCTTAGAAATTGTACTTGTTTTTCATTCCATGGTTGAGAATAGTGGGGTTTATGAACCAAACATGAATAAAACCATGAGTTGATTATCATTATACTAATACCTTATGTTTGGATAATAATAAAAGAGTTGACATGATCTACTTATGCATGTGTCATCTCTTATTATAGTGTTATTGATCTCTGTAACCTAATTAAATGTATTGTTACCTTAATTAGTACATAGTGTACTAATCATAGCTATTATTTATGCTACTCATTCACATAAGCAAATACCCTTTTTAAGCTTATGCTGGTGAATGAAGACTTATTAGATGACTTTGCTACAAAAGATGCTATGATAACTACAAAGTGATGATATTATGATCGGGGCTGGGGACCTGAGAGTGTGACATTTAGTTATTGTTTTAACTAGTTTTATTCTTGTTAATTTTCATTTGAATGTTTATTTATGTATTTTAATATTTATTTTGAAATAAACACCCAACTCTTATAAGTGATATGGATTGTACTTATGCTACACTGAACATAGTTTGCATTCTATTTTATTTTTCCTTATAGTTGGTGCAAGGATGGTCTATGGATAAAATTCTAATGATTACGATGATAACACCCCTCTTATGTTTGAATGTTATTCTACTTAAAATGAAATTTTTTAGTAGTAAATTTTGGGAGTATTACAAGTTGGTATTAGAGCTTAGGTTCTAACAACTGTGTTTTGTTCTCAGAAAAATTGATTTCAAATTATTTTACCTCTGAGTTTCTAATGATTTTTTCGTATTTTAGAAACCTTGATTATGTAAAATACCAGATCAATGTGGAAACAAAAATGGGTAGTCTTAGTGGCCTCTAATTATGAACGGGTTGATAAATGTTAGTAAACTTAAAATATTTAACCAGACCTTCTTTTTCTTTTGTAGCCAGCCAATCCCAATATGAATGGATGAGTAGGGAATTTAGAGGAGGCCTTTGAGGCCTTCATGGAGTTTGTGCAATGGTAGCCTTAGCCTTAGCCTCAGCCACCACCCCATCTCCCGATCATCTTTAGGAGGGAATCAAGGAGCACTGGCTTTAGAGGGTCACTAGACACCACCCTCCACTCTATGCTAATAAGGAGGACCCTATTAATTTGGAAGGGCAGATCCAGGATATGGACCACACCTTAGAGGTGGTCAATTGTCCGCCTACTTAGAAAGTGAGGAGGGTAGGTCATAGATCTCCTCGGAGGATTTTAAGATGGAAATCCATGCCAAGTTTTATCTAGAGAGCCTCAAGAGGGAAAAACTAAACGAATTCATGCATCTCACCTAGGTAGGCATGATAGTGAGGCAGTACTATGCCTGATTCATAGAGCTTCTGAGGTTTACATCTAATATAACTACCAATAAGCCAACATTGGATTACTAGTTTAACAATGGCTCTATTTTAACATCTACTAGATGATGGATGAGATCGAATTTTTTAATTCAGCCACACTATACAAGTTGGCATGTACGGCAGCTACTATGGTTCAACAACAAGCATCTATTATAGGAAAGAGAACACTAGAGACACAGGGTTCTAGAGATATGACCCAAACTTGAGGGGGTAGACCTTTAGGAGTTCAGTAGAGGGGTATTGTTAGGAATTAGAAGCCACCAAGGGGTTCTGCTTGCTAATGGTGTGATAAGAACCATTTAGGATGTGATAGTGGGGGAATACCTATATGTTATCAATTCTATGGTAGGAAGTCCACCAAGCTTTTGAATTTCAGTATCAGAGGAACTTCCACTAGCCCTAAGGAGGATAGTTCCAGCAAAGAGACCCTTTAGTGCCACAATAACAACCTTATTAGTAACAAGCTTACCAGACGTAGCCTCAATAATTTCAGTAGAGGATGTTTTCCCCAGCCAGTATATAGAATGAAGAGACTAAGGGGAGACCATAGGGGTCTTTCACTTTTACTCAAATGGGAGGACATGCCAAGGGTATCATAGGATATCAAGGAGGTTGTTAGAGAGGTTAGTGAGGCAGGCACCTAAACTTCATTAGCCAGACAAAGGCTAATGGACAACTAGATGTAGTCACATATATGTTTATCATCCTTTCTCTACTAGTGCATCTATTATTTGATTTGGGTGCTACTTTGTTGTTCATGTCTACTACTCTTATTACCATAGCTGCCCTATCACCATCTATTAGTGTATCCATATCTATGATGTTACCCTCAGGAGATAGACTGTATTGCACTATACTTTACGTAGAGGTGGTTTTAGTGATAAGTGGGGTATATTTCCTAATGGACTTGATCGAAATGGACCGATGGAATTTTGATGTTATACTAGGGATGTATATGTCAAGGAGATACCAGATAGTGATAGACTATGAACAGGAACTTATGTTGTTATGATGCCCCTGGGGTACTAAGGTTTCCTACGAGAAATTCAAACCCAAGCTCCCAAAAAAGGTCATATTTGCACACATGTTGCATGTATATGTGTAGAAGGGGTATCTAATGTACTTGTCTAGTGTTTTGGAGATGAATAGGGATTTGGCTATCTTAAAGGAAATTCTTATTATCCCGGACTTTCTTGATTTGCTCCTAGAGGAGATACTAGGTATGCCACTAATGTATGATATCAACTTCACCATTGACCTATTGTTAGGGGTTGAACCTATGTCAAGGGTCCCTTACTGGATGGCTCTAGTAGAATTAAGGGAGCTGATGGCTAAACTAGGGGAGTCATTGGATCACAGGTACATCTGCGTGAGTGTGTCTCCATGTGGAGCACCATTCCTTCTCGTAAAAAATAAACATAGAAGCCTTCATTAATGTATTGGCTACCAAGGGCTAAATCAATTGATAGTCAATAACCGATATCCACTTCCAAAATTTGATGACCTTTTTTACCAGCTTTGGGGTGATACTATCTTCTTAAAGATTAACCTAAGGTCGACTATGGGAAATTATGTATTGCTGATGCTAACATTATGAAGATAATCTTTTGGACATGGTATGAGCATTATAAATTTACATTGATGCCATTTTGGCTCACTAATGTGCCTTCCATCTTTTTGGATTTGATGATGAAGATTTTTTAGGCCATTCCTCAACTAGTTTGTGGTTGTGTATGTTCATTGGCAATATGTTGGTGTACTATTAAGGTAGGGAGGATCACAAGTAGCATCTACGCAACATCTTGCCCCTCATTCAAGAGCATCAGTTGTACACTAAACTCTACAAGTGTGGATTCTAGCTTCCCGAGGTTACCTTTTTGGACATGTAGTGTTAGAAGGAGGAGTTACCATGGATTTGAAGATGATTGTGGCTATTATAGAGTGGAAGGCTCCTATAAATGTATCTATGGTCCGTAGATTCTTAGTTTTGGTTGGGTAATACTAATGCTTTGTTCAGAATTTATTGAGGATTGCATGCGCTTTAACAAACCTATTGAAGAAGACCACCAGGTTCTAGTGGGATGATACTTGTGAGGGAGCATTCTTAGAAATGAAGAACCGCCTAACTATGGCTCTGATTCTGACTCTACCAATAGGATCAGATAGTTTTGAGGCTTATAGTGATTCATCTAAGCATGTATTGAGGTGTGTATTATTATAGAATGGTAGGGTGGTCGCCTATGCTTCCTACTAACTTAAGTGGCATGAGTATAACTACCTGATTCTTGATCGAGAGTTGGCCACAATTTTCTTCAGATTGAAAATCTTGATGCACAAATTATATGGAATGTGATGCAGATTTACATTAACTATAAGAGTCTTATATATATATATATATATTCACTCAAAAGAAATTAAGTATAAGGAAAAGAAGATGACCAGATTTGGTATGGACTATGACATCAAGTTGATCTACTACAAGGGTAAGGCCAACATTGTTGCAAATGATTTAAGTAGGAAGTCATCCTAATATGTGAATTCTTACATTATGGCTAATCAGCTACTGGAGGAATTTGTTGAAATAAGAGTAGAGCTAATTCAATAAGGTGACCTAAAGGTTCACATGAGTGCCTTGTTGATTGGACTGATAGTTTTTGATGAGATTTGAGTGGGGAACCGTCAACATATAAAACTCTAGAAGATTTGACAAAATATAAAGGAGGGTTAGGCTGCATGATTTTGGATACATGAGGATGGTTGCATTTGATACAAAGGGCATTGGTTTATATTACAGAGTTGTGCTGATTTGCAGTGCTAATTTTTGGAAGAAGGACACTCCACCTCATACTCTGTCAACCTAGGAGGTTACAAGATGTATAAGGAGTACAATCGGATCTACTAGTAGCCTCATATGAAGTGAGAGGTAGCAAAACTCGTGGTAAGAAGCCTAACTTATCAGATGGTCAAGTTTGAACATCGTAGACCTACAGGGTTAGTCTAGTGTCTAGAGATGCTAGGATGGAAATGGGAAACTATCTCCATGGTTTTCCTGAGTGAATTAGCAAGGAATCATGGTGTGTGTGACACCATCTGGGTCATTGTGGATAGACTGAATAAACAGACAGCCTTCATACTAATGGAGCTAACCTAGAGTATGTATCAATTGGCTGATGCCTACATGAAGTTTGTAGTTAGTAGGCATGGTACACCTATAGACATTGTCTCGGACAAGGTTTCTCTCCCACTGTTGGGTAAAGTTACAAGAGGTTCTGGGCACAAAGGTGAAAAATGAGTACCACCTTCCACCAAGATATGGATGGATAGACCGAGGGAATGATCCAAATACTCGAGGACATGTTGTGGGCTTGTGCTATGGATTTTTATGATTGTTGGGAGGACGCCTACATTTGGTGGAGCTTTGTACAATAACAACTACCATGCTCACATAAGGATGACACCTTTTGAGGCATTATATGGACATAAGTTCTAGACACCAATGTTGGAAAGATATCAATGATACTATTACGCTGCGATATGAGATGATTGAGGAGATGAATCAATAGATCTAATTGATTGAAGATAAATGAGAGTGGCTCAAAGTTTTCATAAGAGTTACACTAATCAGAGATATCGTAGTGATGGTTTTGAGCTGAGGGTTAAGGTTTTTTTGAGGGTTTAACCAACTAAAGGAGTACAAAGGTTTAGTTGGAAGGAAATTTGAGCCTAAGTTATATTTCCCTTTATGAGTTTCTCAATAGAGTTAGTAAGGTTGCTTTTCAATTAGTGCTTCTGCTAAAGCTAGCATGAGTCCATAATGTCTTCCACTTCTCACAACTATGGAAGCACTTTGTAGATTCATCCAACATGATCCGCTCTGACTAGATGGAACTCAATGACACTTTAAGCTATGAGGAGAGGCCCTTATAACGTCATGATATAAAGGTATTATGAAGCCGAATTGGCTTAGTTCAGCTCGTGAAGATTTTTTAGAGACCCTAGGGAATAGAAGAAGCCACTTGGGAATTAGAGAAGGACATGCGTGGGACATACCTAGAACTCTTTATTTGAGGTTAGTTAGATTTTAGGACTACTTTCCCTTAAAGGGTAGTATCTAGTAGCACAATTTCCTTACTATAAGGGTTAAAAACCAAAATCACCCTTTTTCCTCACTCCCTTTCTCTCCTTCCCAAGTGTTGACTTGTGACTGGAGAATATATTCTTCCTTTAAAGGAGTAGCGATGTAATACGTTAAAATTTTTAAATCCTAAAATTTATTTATCAACAAATTAATTTAACCTAATTTATAAATTTTATTTTACTTAATAATCCTAAATTAATTATAGGAAAATTATATTAACTTTATTTATTTATTATTACTAATTTTAAATTTTATGCTAAAAATCTAACCTAAATCCCATTCCCCAAAGTTTTCTTTTCGGTTTTCCTTTTTCTTTTTTCTTTATTTTCCTTTTTCTTCCTTTCTTTTTTCCCTTCTTCCCCTGCTTCTTCCTAGGTTGTGCCATCCATGACCCATACCATTTTTTTCTTTTCATTCTTCTTCCCTGAGTGGCCAGGCCCATTCTCTTTCTTCTTTGTTTTTATTCCTTTCTCCTTTTCTTTATTCTGTTCCCTTTTTCTCCCTTTCTTCTTCTTCCTCCATCCCATCTCTTTCCTCACGACAAATTCTCTCTCCATTTTTGGTTTAGTCCTCCGCAATTGCATGCCATCCTGTCCTTCACACCTTTCCTCTCTTGATCATGTAGTGTCATGTACACTGGCCTGCACCCTGCACTGCTGCTCTGTATCTCTACCCCTGCCTTACCTCCAACAACTACCTTCCCCTTACAACCATGCACTCTGACGATACATGCCATTCTATCATCTTCCCCTCTCCCTCAACCTCAACCCCATTTATAAATTCCCCCTCAAGCTCTCATTTCTTGTCTCTCCCACCTATCACACCTCCCTTGTTTTTCATTCCTTCTTTGCCCCTGCTAGCTCCAGCATTGCATCACCAGTGTCGATGCCTGGATATCCCCTTGCCACCTTATTTCCTTTCCTATGCCTTACCTTCACCTATAGATCCACTATTCTCCTTTTTCTTCCTTTTTTTTTCTCTTATCACACACCTACAACTATCATAAACCACATTATCTTTGCCATCGTTGCTACTTGTTCTCCTCCCTTACTACCACCACCACAATGGAGCCATCATGCATATGTGCCATAGCCTGTACAACCACCACAACATCCCTCATTTTTTCCCCTATTTTTCTCCTTCCTTCTTTCTCCTTCTTAGTCATATGTGATGCTACACCACCACTAACCACCACCAACTCTAGAAAATCCCATTGCCAACCCTCACCTCTTTCCAAAAATATCAACCATCACAGGGACCTCCACCATCGCTGTCACTGGTGTGTACTTGTTTTAACAATGCTTGATAGGTTAATAAAAAAATGGGGCACAACAAAATTGTGCAAGTATACATTATTGATCCAAGTAATAAAGTGATGAGTGAGTATCGATCCCATGGAGGATTGAATGAAATATACTTTATGAAAGTCAAGTTTTCTATGAAATTAACTATATAATGAACTATTTATTGGGTGAAAATGAAAATAAAAATATGTAAATAAGCACAAAGGAGTTTACTAATATCAACACAAGATAGATAGAAAGGATATAAGAAGATAGAGTCATTAGAAGGAATTTGTTTTAACACAAAGTGCATGCACCCTATGAAAATTCATAGCATATCAAGCTCAATGGATATTAATCCTTCTAAACTTTCTAGATTTCACTCAGTGGTGAAATATATTCTCAGACCATCTCCATCATAATGTAAGGGCCAAAGCAATGTTACGCTGTGAGTTTTGGAGAATTAATGAAAAGGTCACTTCACCATTCGGTGCTAACCCTATCACCATTTTCCATTGTAAGTTCCGTCCACTATCACAATTGACACAAAATTTGGATAAGTGTCAAATGCAGCCAACATTCAACACATTAACAAACGAAGCTCAATGTAATGAAATATCATTCGACCAAACATAACTATAATGTCATAGATTGCAACAAAAAAAGTTACTCAATCTTTCCCTTTTACGAAGGAGTTTAGTCGATGTTAAATCTCCTCTAGCCAAAAAATAAATTGTGAAGAGAAGTGAAGGGGCCAAATAGATCATAGTAATCCAACCCTACAATAGTAGTGAAAACTACCCTCTAAATCCTTGCTTGACTTGTATAATTTCTTAAGGTTCAAATCATCCACGCAAGACAAGTATACTGTGTAGTGAAAAAATGGGGTATCATCATCTAATTTAGGGATTTCCTTTAAATTTACTGAGCTACAATGTAGGTGATCAGTAGGTGATCCATTGTTTCATCATTATTTTGGTAAACCTTACATAAATTTGAGCCAAATACATATCACTCCTTTAATTTTCTCTTTATAGCAAACCTTCCATGATAGGCTATCCAAATGGTCACTTTTTATCTTAGCAATCCGTCATGGCACCATACCAGTTTGTACCATGGCACTACATGTGATTTATTTCTAACCTCCTGATATGCTTCACTCACTAAAAACCTCCCTTTCTGGCTAAAATGATGTAGTTCTACACCTAGGTATCTTATCTTTAAATTTTTTTTGATTATCTATGAAGAATCTACAGGTGGAACAACATCTTTGAGATCTTGTGACCTAATTTACCTCTCATGAATCCACTTTACCCACCAGCTTTCTCTATCATTCATAAGTCTCCATAACTATTTTGTAAGGCAGGTAATATTCCAAGCTTCTAACTAGACAAGCCCCGACTTACCCTCTTTTCTAGGCATACAACTAATTTTCCAAGAAATGGGAGCTATCCTTCTATAGGGGTCTAATTTTTCCCAAAAAAATTTCTACACAAGGATTTCAAGTGATGCACAACTGTATTGGGAAGAAGAAAAACTTCCATACAGTATTGAATTATACCAATGATCACTAATTGCAAAACCTGTATCTTACTAGCATAGCTAAGATACTTAAGAGTCCAAGAATTAAGTTTGGCCATAATTCTATTAATTAGGGGCTAGTAGTGAACCACAACAAGTGAAGAGTTGCTTATAGGAACACCAGGTACTTAAAAGGAACTTGGCCCTCTTTAAATTAGAGAATGGACATTATTTGTTGCTTTAGGTCATCCTTTACCCCACAAAAATATACATTAATTTTTTGAGGGTTGGTTGTCAAACTAGAGTAGCAACAAAATCCTCTAATTTATCAAGGAGAAGCTTTATAGAGGAAATATGACCTTTGTAGAATAGAAGGAGATCACCAGCAAAGGAAAGGGAGATCAACTGGCTCTTTTTGTAAGTTGGATGCCCTTTGAATTTGGCATTGTTCTACAATCTACTAAGGTACTCCATTGATAGGATAAACAAATAAGGGGATAGGGGGTCCCCCTATCTTAAGCATTTCCTTCCATTAAATGGTTTGCATAGGATGCCTTATAATATCATAGAATATCTAACAGTAGATATACATTACATAATTATGTGTACAAAGTGATTTGGGAAGCCATACCCTAATAATAGTGATTTAAGAAAATTCTAATCTAGGGAGTCATATGCCTTCATAATATCAATCTTTGTCATCATTCGAGGGCTGATTCCCTTCTTGTTATATTTTCTTAATAATTCTTGAGCCACCATAAGATTATCTCCAATCCATCTCCCTAGCACAAAATTTGACTGAGTTGCGTCAATTAGCTCATTTAGAACTATGGTAAGTCTTTCAGTCAACACTTTGGAAAATATTTTATAGACAAAATTACAACAGGCAATTGGTTTATACTTAGTAATATACCTAGAATTCTTAATCTTGAGAATAAGGTGAATGGATGTGTTGTTAAAATATTTCAGCAAAAAACCAGTCTTCTAAATGTGCTTCATGTCACTAACAATATTTTCTTTTAATATACCTCAAGTCTTCTTGAAAAAATAGGGATTGAACCTATTAGGACTAGGAGCCTTCAAATCCCTAATACTAAAAACTATATCATGAATTTTTTTTAGATATGTCTTGCATCAAGGTTTGTTAACTTTTTGAGATAATAGCTTGCCTTGGTTGATGATAATCAGGTTTGGAGCCTTCAAAGAGTATGAGGATGTGTCTAATAATCCATCATAGACACTATGAATTTCATGCTCAATATCTTCCCAACTATTGGTTAGCACGATAATGGAGTGGGCTAAGAGAATTGATATAAGTTCTTTCTTTTAACTTAGCATGAATAAATTTATTGTTGGCATCACCCAGCTTTCTGCTATAAATAATTTTCTTCAATCTATACTTTCTTCTCCTTCCTTATAAGGTTAATATTAGTATTCTCATCCTGTAGTTTTTGTTTCACCAAATGCCAGGCTATTTTTTTATTATTCAACTTCCCTGCTTATATGACTATAACAAAAAGTATTAAACTTTCTTAACTCTATTTTCAGTTTCTGTAGCTTCTCCACAATCTAAAATTACTTAGACCCTTCCATCTGAGTATCCCACACTTGCTATACAAGTCCCATGAAAGACTCATGAGTTGTCCAGAAGTTGTAGAATTGGAAAGGAATGACATCTTGTATAGTAGTTTGGCTCAAAGAAATCACCAGATAGCTATGATTTGAGAGACAATGATCCATAATCTTTTATCCTTGATTCTAAAACATGTTGTTTTGCTCCGTAGGGTTTTTTCTTCTATAATAGGATATATGTTGAAACCCTAGCCATCGAGATTCATGTGTCCCAACTTCTTCTTCTTCTCCATAAAATTCCCCATTCAAAGAGAGTTGTAGATTTGTGGAACTTATTGATTGATTGATTAGATTAATCATTCTATAATTACAAAAGTGAATGAATAAATATATCTACTTTTTCCTTAATTGTTTAATTTTGTGATAGATTTCTCACTTGTACATAATCTTGTTAATTTTAATTTTTTCTAGATCTCTCTAAATCCATGCTTATCCTTCAGTTGAATTTATTTGCACTAATGAGAATATTTTTCTACCTTGGGATTATTTTTAGATTATTTTAAATCATTTTATTATTTTTCTAAATTTCCATGAATATTATGTTTTCAGGCATATATCACCTTTTGAAATACCTCAAAAATCCTAATTTAGGAATTATGTAAAATAATGATTTATTAGAGAAAAATTAAGAAAAATAAATTACTTTATTAGATAAAGAGGAAATTAATTGAGGAAAAATAAGGAGAAAAAATAAATAAGTTATTTAGAAAATTTCAGACATTTTACTAATTAAAATGGGAGTTAAAAACAATTTATCCAAAATAGTCTAGTTAATTTAAAAATGAATTTAGTTATTATACTTAAAATAATTATTATTAAAATTAAATATCTAAATTAAATATGTAAACAAATAAAGACCCAAATACCTCCAACCCAACCATTTTATCATTTCTCCATTTTCCTTTTTCCTTTTCTCCTTTCTTTTCTTTTTTTCCTTCCTCCTCCTTATTTTGGGTCGCACAAAAAGACCTGCTCAACTAAGCCCTTCTATTTCTTTTTCTTTCTCCTTCTCCCGCGGCCTAGCGTCGTTTGCTGGCCGGCACCTGTGTGCGACACAGCGTTTTGCCCTTCGATCCGTCGAAGCGCCTCATCGTGATTGATGAACCTTGCAACCGTTTCCCGCCAACGTCGACGATGCGTTTCGATCTTATAAATAATGAAACGATGCATCGAGATTATGAACATTATAACCGTTGCCGACGGGTGCTAGTTTCTCCCCTTTCTTTTCTTCCCTGGACCGCCGGTCCAACCTACCCTCGTTGTCGTCTTCTTCCTCGCGCCCGTGACCGCCGCGCTGTTGCAACGCCAACAACATCTCAGTCTGGCCGTCCTTCTCGTTCTTTTTCCGTCCCTCTCTTTCCTAATTTGTCCCAGCCTACCGTCCTACATCGCCCAGGCCCTGCCTCCTTTCCTTTCTCACCCAAATCGAGCCACAACCTCCTGATAGAGAATCTGCATGCCTGCCTGATCGTCGCCGGAAGATGTACTGTCGTGACCTGGTGTGTCCTCTCCTCCCTCGTTGTTTCCACCCAATTGCCTATAAACACCCCCCTTCGACAGCCATAACCTATGCTGCGAAAATCACTCCAAAACTCTACCTCACTATTGCTTGAAAATCAGACATAGTTTCTGCCGCCGTTGGTGATCGCAGCTGCCACCGCTGGCCACCAAAAACACCCCTACACCTCCCTTGACAAAACCAATCCACCGCCGCCCTCCACCCTGCCCTACACGTGCTGCCATAGCCATGCGAAGTTCCCTGCTGAAAAATCCCTCTTCTAGTTGCCACCGCCACTTACGCTTCCCGTGGCCGCTACCTCCACCGTGGTCGACCCTCCTTCCACCTCCCAAAGTAACCTGCAGGTCCTCCCCTACCTGCCCATACCCTCCTTACCCCCTACTTCCTTCTCCACCGGCCTCCACCATTTTCCACTACCTTCTTCCTCCTTCGGCCGTCGCGTCCACCACCGCGCGCAGCCGCCCTTCTCATGCCACCATCCCCATTCCACTCCCCTCTCCCTACTGTCTCCTCCCCACACTTAAATTTCCTTTTTCTCCCTCCCCCCATCTAACCACCTCCTCCATCTTTTCTCTCTTCCTCCACCACCGCCGCCGCCGTCGCCGTCACGGACCGCCGCCGGAGCACCAACGACCTTAGGTGGTTTTCAACTTACCCAAACCCTAATAATCCTTTCTATAATTGTTATTAATTTCTAACTACTATTAATGATATTATACTTACTATTATCATTATTATTATTACTTTCATTACTATTATTATTATTACTACTACTATCATCATCATCATCATCATCATCATCATCATCATTATTATTATTATTATTATTATTATTATTATTATTAATACTATTGCTAATGATATTATCATTATTATTATTACTAAAAACTTAGTGTTCATATAGTTACCTCCTTTGTCATTATTATTATTATTATCTTTACTATTATTACCATTACTCAACCTAACCCTATGATTTTCCTAACCAATAATACTATTATCATTAATAATGGTCTAAGACTTTACGGTTAATGTGATTAAGACTTCCCTCATTTACTATTATTGCCACTATTAACCTCACTATTATTTTTTACTAATAATACTAACGCTAGCCATGGTTTATTATTGTCTTTATCTTTACTATCATTATTACTATTCCTATTATTGTGACCAAAAACATTGAAACCCTTATATTATTACTATTCAAAAATATACAACTTTTATCATTATCATCTTTCAGAATATTTTACTTGTTGGTATTGTAATTAGCATATTATTATCTTAACCCTAACACTATTATTAGAGTTAGCCTTAAAAATGCTAGGGTTTCTATCACTATAAACATTAGTGTCACTATTATTAGTTTTATTATTACTATTATTATCACTATTTTTCTATAGGTAGCATGAACATTATTATTATAAGAATAGGGCTAACGGGTCTAATAATATAAGTGTAACAATAAGTATTAAAAATAAACATATTTTGACTAGTAATATTTAGTATACTAGTTTTAAGGTAAAAACTCTAGTTTTTGTATAATACCCTCTTTAGTAATATAAACCCTAATCCCAAACTAGAATAAGGGATGATGGTACTTTGAGGAAAATAATACTTAGTATTTCTCCCCTTTTATAGGTAATCCTAACCAAAGCCCTAAGGAGTTAGAGGAGCGTGCTCCAAGCCCGACGTCGCCTTAGGTAAGGACAAAGCTATGGCCTTGTGCTATGTGTGATGTGTTGATGGATGATGAGTATGCCATGTTAATGTGTATTATGCATGTGTTATGAATAACCTATTTTTTGTAGCGTAGCATGGATAATGAGGTATGTAGTATGTGTTTCCTATGACATGAGCATGACATATATATGTGTGATGTTTATTATGTGATATGATGTGGCCCTCTAGGACATGCATGTTAGGATAAATGGTAATATGAGATGGGAATATAATGATAACCGAAAATAAATGGGAAGTGAGTTCACTAAGGGGGATATGGGGTAAACCAAAGTACCTCATCATCCTTGAGAGCAGTTTTAAGTGGAAAGAATGTCTAAAATAAATGAAATTTGGGAACCATGCATGAGGACCTTAAAATCTGCATGGTGACTTGGGGTGTTTGCATGAGGTGACTAACTCTTTCATGGGGGTGTGTCTTACGTGAGAAAAGTTGATTTGGGTTGTAAGTAAGAGCTTGGGAGGGTCTTGGAGTGATTGGGAACTTGGTATGAAAAAATAGTACGTGAGTTGGTGCATAAGCAACCTTATTAGGGTTTTGGGTGTAAGTGGGGGGGTTAGAGAGTCTGCATGGAGTGCTTAAATACGCATGTGAATGAATCTTATGTGAGGAAAGTTGATTTAGGAAGTGAATAAAATAATTTCAAAGTTATGGACCCATTGGAGACTTGGGTGCAAAATTTTACATGGGTCGATGTAAGGGTGTCTAAGGGACCCAATTAGGGTTTTGGGGAGGAAATGAGCAATTTGAAGGGTACAAGGGTAAAAATGATCAAGGAGGGATGGAGTATGGGGTTGAGAGTGAGAGTCCACTTATATGAAGGATGAGTATGGGCTTCTAAATTAGAGAAGAGGTTTGGGGCAAAGAGGGGAGGTTACTTGGGGAGGAAGTAAAGTGCTAGGGTTTCGTGTGGCCAACTAGGGTTTGGCGGTCACATGCGGAGTTGGGGAATAAAGGGATATATTTTGGAAATTTCTTAGTAGATACGGGATGCGAGACAAGGAACAAAGTAAAGTTAGGATGAGTAAGAAAGAGTTGGGCCATGTAGACCCATATTAGGGTTTTCCAAGGAGGAGCCCTAGAGGGGTGAGGACATGCGGGACCGATATCGTTGTGTTAGGGTTAACCCACATTCTCGGGAGTGTGTGCCCTTACTACGTTTCCTTATGTATAAGAGTAAGAGGGGATGGACATTGCCTCCTCGAAGGGAAGAAGTAGAGGGGTAGTTGATATGCATGTCAAGGGTGGAACCTTATTTAATAATACATGAATAAGACATTAACTACTTAAAGAGTAAGATTGTTGAGCCGGGCCTAGACCGATCAATCGGCATAATAGTGGCCAGGTGCTTGGGTGCCCTGGAGACCGATCCATCGACGTATAATAGTGGTTAGGTGTGTTCTGCCTTATAAGTGACCGATCCACCGGCTGTAATAGTGGGGGATCCTGAGCTCAACAAACCAAACAGTATGTTGTGATTAAATCATGGGAAATATACTATATACTTACAGTGGAACACCATGAGAGTCGGAGCCAGACCCATCCACTGACATAATAGTGGCCAGGAGCGTTGTGCCCTGGAGACCGATCCACCGGCATATAATAGTTGTTAGGTGAGTTCTGCCCTAGAAGTGACCGATCCACCGGCTATAATAGTGGGGTTCCCGTACTCACATGGATTAACAAAGATTATGGTGTGAAATGACTTACAAATAAATCATGGAAAGATACGTTATAATCACAGTGAAACACCATGAGAGTCGGGGCCAGACCGATCCACCGACATAATAGTGGCCAGGAGCGTTCTTCCCTAGAGACCGATCCACCGGCATAAAATAGTAGTTATGTGCATTCTGCCCTATAAGTAACCGATCCATCGACTATAATAGTGGGGTTCCTGCATTCTCATGGATTCATAACGATTATGATGTGAATCAACTATATTTATCAGAGTTATGAAAATAAGAATTTGGGTTGGACCATAACCGACCTACACCATCCATAATATTACATGTTGCTTATGTGACTGTGTTGTGTGTGTTATGTGGTATGACGGTATGCTTGGCCTTAGCGCACCTGCGCCCTTACTCAATATTGGACCCGTACTTATACTACCTTGATTGAATGGGTCCTGTGATGATCCACCGATGGTGGGGAGCAGACTTCCTGTGTAGGTTTATGATCGGGTACTATCTTGGGGTGGAAGGCTTGACTTGAGTGAGTAGGTGATCAGGATATTGGCCCCTTGTGATCTATTTTATTTAGCTATATTTGGTACTACGCTTCTTGTTTTGAAACCGTACTCTTAAGTTGTATTCCTAAAAGATATTCTAATTATTGTTGACTCGTGTTTCTGTGAATGACCTATGTTAGCTATGAACCTATGTTTTGATGATTTTTACTTAACGATTGTTTAGTTTAGCCTTAGCACTTAGTATCGGAACGGTAGGAGTGAACCGATCTGGTGCTAAGTGTGGTGGTAATACCCCAAAGTTTACAGTTTTAATTCTTTCGCTTCCGCTAAACCTTTTGATTTAAATGAAATTTTTTAGTAGTAAATTTGGGGATGTTACACCTTTTCTCTTGTCCCTCACTTTCTTCTCTCTCTTATAACAATTGAGTTGTGTGTTGACTTCTTTTTATCCTACAAGACTTACCAACCTTCAGTAATTATTCGCTATGTGGCTAGACTCAACCTCCTTCACCTCATGAAGTGTTTCTCATAGACATGGTTGCCTACACTCAATGATACAAGTCTTATCGAGTGAAATCTAGAAGGATTAATATCTCTTGACCTTAACAAGTTATGAATTGTCATAGGGTGCATGCATTTGTTTTTCAACAATCTCCCTCTAACTATTATATCCTTTGATTTCTTTTATATCTATTTTGTGTTGATATTGTTGAACTCTTAAGCGTTTATTTACTTCATTGCATTTTCAATTTCTACCCACCAATATTTCATTATATAGTTAATTTCACAAAACACTTGACTTTAATAAAGAATCTTTTGTTTGTTCCCCATCAAAACGATACTCACTCATCACTCTATCACTTAAATCAACCATGTATACTTGCACAATTATATTGTGCTACATTTATTATGTTACCCTATCAAGCATTGTTGAACCAAGCACACACTAAGTTTTTGGTGCCTTTCTATGGGAATGAATTTTGAGATATGCTACACACTGAATGATAGAATGTTTATAATTTTTGATTTCATTTTTTTTAAAGGACTGAACGTTTATGACTAGAATTGATCGAAGCAGCCAAATACCAATGATCCAAAAATTAAGCGCACCCTGATGAGGAATCGGGCAGCCTTACAACAGCAATAATATTAAGGAGAAGGATCAACTTCCAAAAATTCTAGTGACATGAGTCATTTAGGGAAGGACTTCCAATGATCTTATGTCCTCATATTAACGTAAACCCTATGGAATGCAAGCCCAACCCAAAAGTGATGATTGTAATTGAGTTATTTGAGATTATGTTGTGCTAGTCAAAGACCTCCTTAACACTAATATCAAAACCTCAAGAGGAAAAACCTCTCCATGCACATTCGTGTCCATTTCTTCCTTTCCATCTACTTTTAGTCTAACCTTACCAATATTTACTACCCACTCTTCCGCTAAAACCGCTGAGAAAACCCTTTAATGACAAAAGCACCCAACCTTATTAAAAAATTAGCTACTATCTTCAGTATCTTTTGATGAATTTCATCCACTTAGAAGATAAGGCAACACATTCCTCTAATCCCCCACCAAACGCCTTAAGATAACCTCCAACTCTCTCACCATTTTCTAGTTTAACAATGCTTAGGAGAATTTCAATGCTTTGGCCAATCGAGACTTTTATTTTGACATAGGTTTTTCCCTCCCAGACCTACCCCAATATCTTTTCGGTCCCATTAATCACTATCATTAGTCAACATTTTGTTAACACCCTCTGAATTTTTCCCCTTTTGTCATCCTAAAATTTTACAGTAATATTGACAACAAAAGAAAAGCAAAAGCTATGTTTGTCCATGAAAAGTCAATATCCTACCTCTCCACCACAATCAACAACCTCTAAAGCCTACCCTCCTTCAAAATTGATGATTACTCCAATTTAATAGAAAAAAATACAAATGAATTAGCATTAGATATACACTCCATGCTTACTAAGCTCGGAACAAAGTGGTGCGTCACCACAAATGGTGCTCCCCATTAAGACTTCCCAAAACTATTCCGTAAGTTAAAATCTGGTATCACTTCTATAGAAGTCGCTTGCTGCCCACCACTCACAACTATTCTATCTCTTTCAATTGCATGGTTCTACTATATTGTGTGCTTACCCAATGAACCATTAATGTCAACTAAATCATTCAAGACCAACTTGATCTAGTCATGAAAAAGCCACATGGTCCTATTTTTTTACCCTGCACTAGTTGTTGATTTATACCCTAGGGAAAAGGTCTCCCTTGAACCAAGTGATGAAATTTTTTTAGTCCCCACTCTATCAACTAAGTATTCATTAACCACTTTTTTAACTCCCTAGAGGCAACCCCTAAGGCTAAAAAACCACCCCAAAATCTAGAACGATGCCCAATAGACTTGGAGTCATTGATGCATGTAATGAAGAAGGATATGGTGATCCTCATGAGAGGGTAGGAGGAGGTAATCACCATAATAATGAATCTTATGAAAACTCCAGAATATGTTGGATTATTAGATTCAAAAATTGGGCATGTTAAACTAAGGATTGTAGTATTAATTATTCATGTAGTGGAGGACTAATACGGATGCTTTGAAGACCCAATGGAGGATGAAAATTTGGGCAAGTTTTCATAGACTAAAAAATGTCCCTACTATTGAGAAAGAAGGAACGATTGATACCTAAGTTGACATCCCAGCACAAGAAGCGGTATTCAAAATTTTTGAGAAAGAGGAAGGATATATAAAACATCTTACCATCACTATTGTTCTCCCATAGCATTGGCCCTTAATCCATCTCCATCAAATAAGATTTGATTATTGCTATGGAATACAGTCGTTTGTTCATGACTAATTTATTTATTTATTTATTAGGATCCTAGCCATCCCTTTTATCTTTTGGTTACCCAACCCTCCTACCATGATAGTGAGGAAACTATCACATTTTATACGGGGGATGGTTTATCTTAGTTTACATATCTTAGTTAGTATATTATATCATTTTATTTCTTTAGTAACATTATAATTATTGTAGTAGTTATATTCTCCTAATGTTTTTTTCTTGCATGGATCTTTTAGTTTTTTTTTACATTACCATGATGACTGCTATCATTAACTAAACAAATAAGGTAGCCCTACTATTCACCTTCACAAATTAAGTTTCAAACTGATTAATTATCCCCAAAAATGTTACACGTGTATATCATTAAAGGTGATAGTATTGACATATTTTGAACCCAATACCCTATCTCTAAAATTAACAAGCTAATTCGATGAGGCCTTATCAGGAATTTTAACCTTCTAAATAAAATTTTCTTTATATACAATTATTTTTTTTTCTTGCATAAATCAATTTTGTTAAAACTGTCATCATTTAGATACCTAATGCACAAGGAAATGAGCACTATCTTCATAAAGCTTACATTAGATCTTGTACATAGGTGAGAGATAAGGTAACTAAGACACTCTTAACATAAAGTATTAGGAAGCCTACAATAACTACCTTGAATAAGTGGTAACTGAATAAGTTTGGGTGAATTAACCTTAAGAAATAAGATTCAATCTGACCATAGTAATGATTGTAGAGAAATGAGCTTTTATGCCTAAAACACCTAGTAAGTAGGAGCACTAGCATGAGAACCATGTGTTCACTTGTGTCAAACTGTGTAATAGGGTGACAAGATTACTCTAACACTTTCGGAATAGGTGTCAGGGTGGATTAGCAAGGGGTACTTGTTTGAGACCTAGATTTACACTCACGTCAAAAGACCATGACAACCTAAGGAAGCCCTATCTTTTGGTCATTGAAATTTTTTTTAGGGGAATTATGAGCCTTCTGACTAATAAAAAGAAGGATGTCTAGTTTCACAACTTCCCTGGTGACCCTTTATGGTCAAGTAGGGAGATATAAAGGGAAACCCTAAAAATTTCCCTCCACACACACACAATGCTACCCCTTTTAATATATCTCATTTATATGAGGCAATTTCTATTTAAAAAGCCTGAAGCTCAACATGATTGAAATATAAGAATTGCTTATTTATGTTACTTATGGGTATCCACTTTCACTATCTTATCGTTGCTCAGGATGAGAAACAACTTAAGTTTGGGGGAAATGATATGAGTTGATTTGTGTGGATTAAAGGACCCTGTAAGTATCACTATATATATGATTAATTTTCCACATGAGGGAGTCATAGGGTTTGTTTCTTTACATCTTTTCTACCCTTTTATATATCTCATGACTCACTTGAGTTTAATCTTAAAAGACCTCTAATATCCTATGAATTCATAGTAATTTCACTCTTAATTCAACTCACAGACTTAATACCTTTAGGATGCCTAGTTACCATCAAGTTTCTATAAGGCCAACAAACAAAAGAATGCCTAAATCACTAAATGTTGCAGTATTCACTAGAGGGCCACTTCAGGGTATTACCACCTAATGTAAGGTATAACCACCTGACATAACGTACAACCACTTAATGCAGTACCAGATGACACTTATCCCATCTTACACTTTTTACACTCTATAAATACCGTCTAGATTGTAAATAAAGGGGTGATGTATACGTAAGTTGAGAAGAAAATGGCAACAAGAGATTAGAAGAGAATGGTTAAAGAAGAGTTAAATGGGCTATACTAAGGGAGGATAAGAAAAAGGAAAGAGTAAGCTAGGTATGGGTTGGGATTATCGTGATCTACTAAGTCCATTCCCTTCTTTCTCTTCATTGCAACTTTGTTTTGCTGAAGGAAAATTAACAATGGCTAAGTTCCTTGATGAGAGTAAATATTGAGTAACCTTTGTTGCTGTACTTTGTGACATTGTAGTCATGTTTGGTTTGAATGATATTTCATTTCACTACTCTTCATTTGTTAGTGGTTTGAATGTTGGCCACATTAGGCACTCATATGATTTTTGTATCAGCTGTGATAGTGAATAGAATTTATGATGATGAATGGTAGCATAACTAGCACCAAAAGGTGAAGTGAACTTATCATTAATCCTCCAAACTCACTACAGGTCATTACCTTGACCTATCTACCATGATGGAGATGACTTTAGAGTATATTTTGCCATTGAGTAAATCCAGCGAGTTTAACTAAATAGGAACATGTTTGGATTAATATGGTAAATTTTGGTGGTTTTTGATGTGTGTATCTCAAGATTAGGTATTATTTTACCCATATCAATCAATCAATTTATTGAACCATAGACTGTTTGAGTGAACTATAGCATATTTTGGAAATTTTTGCTGGTTTGTTGTGAGATCTGTTGATTGGTTTGATGAACCAGGTAACTGGTTTCTATGAATCATCGATTAGTTTACTAAACACATCGACTATTAGCCTTGTGACCAATATTTTTTGGGCTATCTTAGACCCTAAAACTTGCTAGACCAAAATAATTCATTATTTTTTTTATGAAAAATTGATCGGTGGGCCCAACTAACTGATTAGTCCAGTGGTATTATTTTTGTTCAAGTTTAGTATGACAATACTAAATGATTGGCCTTAGAGATCAATAGATTGGTCTATCAGTAAGCCACCTTATTCATTTGTTAATTGTTGTTCTTTTTTTGGACCATATATATTATTTCCTCTAGGTAATTACAACATTTAATTTATAATTTCAACCATGTTTACATCTAAATTAATAAGAATCATAATGATGAATAATTTCAGAGATGAATTGGTTAAGTTATGTGTCATCTTTAAACACCATATTAGTGGATTTTATTCCTTGTGACTTGTTTGGTATTGTCACATGGGAACACCCAATTTAGATAATAATAATAATTTAATTGGGTTGGTGTTATCACTTGGAAATACACAATTGATTATTTGTGAAATTAATCTATGATTTGTTATATCTCTTGATAATCATTAATAATGGAATAATGTTTCTTTTAAGCTTATTTCTCTAACTCTCCCAGTAGCTGAATAGGAGTTAGTTGGTGGGTCGCTCTGTCATTTATATTTTCACTGAGTACCTATTTTTTTTACCAAGTTGTGGTCATTAGGGTGTATGCACATATCTTTGAGGCATACGATTATAATATGGTAGACCGTTATGGCATAGATGTCCAATTTAGGTGGGTGAGGTGTCCCAGTACAAGGTCCTTGGCACTTCATATTGTCTATTGCTTAGGTAGTGTGGTATACATATTTTTAGCCCTTGCAATGGAGGAATTCAAGTTATGGTGGGTGAGGTACCGTAATACAAGCCCTTTAATATACTCCAACCATGTGTGGTGGGTGCGATATTGCAATTTGTGGTAGCACTCACAAAAGGTGTACTTAATGTGTGGTGCATGAGGTCTCGCTTGAGAAAATCCCCTTTGATGTATCCTAACTTCGTGTGGTGTTTTTGGTATCCCATTGTGTTTATTATGCTACCATGACCTTTTTTCATAGTGGAGAACGATGTGTGATCAAACAAACTATCTTAATAGTTAGAATTTATGTGATCACTAAAAGAAGATCTATAATATGGTTTACATTGTGTAGATTGTGGTGAATTTACCGTATTATTATTCTTCTATGATTTCCATACAAGAATGCCTTATTATATTACTTCCATGAACATGAGTGTTAATTTATATTAGTATTCTTATCGGCATGCCACTATGTGACTTTAATGTGCTACACGTGTCTTACCATGTTTTAGGTAGTTAATTTTACCATTTCTTCATCCTACTAGTACTACACTCGTGTGACCACTATATTGATCCCGCTTTCACTCCAGGGACTAGAGTTCAATTTTTATGGATATGATTCTCAATTATATTATTCTAAGGGTGATGATGTGGGCTTAAAACTACCAATTGCTTGGGTTTGGAGATTTAAATTTATGATTTAGAGTTAGTCTAACTAGCTAGAGGTGTTTTACCCAATATGATAGAAAGTATTTTGTATTTTTAGATATGTAAACCCTTGAATTTAATTTTTTTGTATTTGGATTTTGTAAACTAATATAGTCTTCTTATCTATAATATTTTTCTCATCTTTGTTAACATTATTGCTATTATATAATTATTTTGGTCATGGATCCTTTCATTTGTCGTTTTGTTTGGCCTTGCATTAGACATATGTTAGGTGATAATTACACCTCTCTTACAGTTGATAATGGATAACATCCCTCGATTCTGCTTTTTAGATGCTTCTACATTTTCTTCAAAACAAAATTTTTGGGTTTGTAAATTTGGTGGTCCAACAATTAAATCAATAACCTATTTTTGACTTGTTCATGTATACATTAACAATCATAGATTAGCTATACTATTTTAACACTCAATTAGTACTCAAATTGACTAGGTGATCAAAGTATATAACTACACACAAATTTTGAATTGATGATCATTATTCACTATTTATTAATATTATCAAAATAATCATTAAATTAAATCTAATTCACATCTCACAATGAATTATCACATAACATTCAATTATCCTCCTACCCTGTGATAATCTATACTTGCATATTGATAAAACTCAAACAGATAGAACCTAAACACATAAAAATGGTAACTTCAATAAATAGGGAAAAATAAAATAATAAATATTAAATTGAATTGCATGAAATCTCAAACCCAATTAATTAAACTAATAATGAGAATTACATTAAAGATAATAATAAATTCGGGACCATGTCATGAATGCTCCCAATTTTATATCTATTGAGACTCTTTAGAGGTTTCTTTAACTACTTTAGCTTATTTATATCTCATTATGTCATCGGAAAGTTATTAGGTATAAACCAATCCTCTTAGATAATATTGAAGAAATTAGGGTCCTGACACCACATCATAAAATATCTAAAAGGTTTGTGCCCACTTGTAGTTTCCTCAAAACTTTTTAGCAGCATATAAAAATGGTCTGAGATGGAAGAAGGCCCAAAATGAGCTTTAGAGTGTCAAAATAGGTCCATCCATCTTTCATTCCTCGTAACCCTGTCTAGTTTGCAAAAAAATCTTGTTAGGATCTTCCCTTTTGTTGCACAAGGCAAAAATATTTATTGTGAGTTAAAGATCTTGAGGGCTGAAAGTCTACAAATAATCTCTACACTCTTATATTTCCTTTAAAAAAGGTGGCTCTTAATGTAATTTTTTCTCTAAATGAAGGATGAAATGAAAATCTCCCATCAATAGTAAAGGTTTGGACATATCAAGGATTGCTTTTAACTTGTTCCATTGTTCTCTATGTCCATGGTAATCATTATATCCATAAATGAAGGCTATATATAAACTGACTCTTTAGTGAATTTTTGTAACTAGTGCACATCCTACCTTGGGACATATTAGAAATAAAGGGTCAAATTCAAGAGTTTTGTTATACATCCCACAAAATTACTTCATTTATTTAGAGTATTATAGTTATGTTTCCAACACTATCTTAACCATCTTTGAGATATTTATTTATTATTATTCTCTTTTACTATAGTTTCCACTAATCCTGCCATTAAAACCTTATCGGTATTTGGCTAATGATATACCTGTCTTTGCTTGTATAGTTTAATAATACCCCTTGCATTCTAAAATCAAATGATCATTTTTGTGTGTGGAAATTAGGATAAAATACATCCTTCAAAACTTTTCCTCACTCTATAACATTGATCCATAGTCCATAGAGGTCATGTGCCTTTGGTATTGACACTTCCCCATGAATGCATTACATATCTTGCACCTATCTATTTATCAAATATGATGGAAGCTTATGGTTTCCTGTAAGCCCATTGGGATTTGTTGTTGATTTTATTCCTTTTTTGGGTAAAATCTAGATTAGTTACATCTTTCTCACTAAGATCTATGTATATTGTCCTAATGGCTTAAAGTTTTTATATTTATCATCTGTATGCTGAAAAATAATACAAAATTGGGACCTCCCTTCATATTTCATTGCTTATTTGAGATGTTCTCCATATGGTTTTTAAATTATCAAAAAATTAGATAAAGGTTGGTGGATATGAACTTCCACAAACATCTAAACATATGATATCCTATCCTTATTTGCTGGGACCATATCCATTCCTAGAGGTTTTACCATGCAGTTAGAAATTTAATTTAGAGAATCCAAGGACTAAAATCCTAATGGAAGTCCTAGAATAATAATCAAAATGTGGAAAATTGGAAACTCAATACATTGAATTCAACATCAATTGTCTATTTTTTGAGAATCAAAAGTCCATTACCATATGTCTAATGCGATATGTTTAATATTTTTTTACACTCCACTTTAGATATGTACTAAAACATGATAAATCCTTCATCATGCATATGGATTCGTGGGGTTGATACATGATGCCACTTTGTGCAGACATAAGTTTGTGTGAAAGAAAAAGATGCCCTACAGGCATTCCCAATGAAGTTATTTACCCATAGTTAGGGGCAAAAGAGTTTAGTTTATTTCTTGTTGTAATATTCTCTATAATATTGTTTATAAAGTTATTATAGACATATTTGAATACATCATTCCCTCAATCATTGGTATAACTCAAGTAACTTTTGTGAAGTGTAGGAGCATATTCATGTAGTTATCGAGCTTATTTATGGAAACAAATGAGGCGCATGTCACCAAGATGCATGATTACAATTTATATGTGGAAGAATTATGACACAATGGATTTTTTTTTCCTTAAGCAAGTACTCATCTCCATTCTATTCCCTATTCATTATATCAAGATTCTAATGCATTATGTAACCACTTCCACTTAGTCATTGATCATTAATAACACTTTAAAACATCCTTTTAAATATCATAGGGAATTAAGATAAAGAAACAATTTCTCTCTTTATTTTTTTATTATTATCATGGAATAATTGAATCAAGCCACACCTTCTATTTTGGACTAACCCTATTTTCTAGGCTCATCCATAGTGCAACAAATTCAAACTTATTAATCTAATCTTTGCTAATGACTTACTATTTTTTGCCATAGTAATGTAACCTCTATGAAAGATAATTGTGAGATTTTCCTAAGACTCTAAGACATTTTAGGCGTAGTTTTAAATGTGAGTAAAATCATCATCTACTATAGCCACTGTATAGCTCAACATGTAAGAGATAACATTTAGAACCTTCATCACTTCTTTGAAGGAATCTTGCTTGTTCAGTATATCGATCTCCCACTAAGTATCAAGAAAATCACTTCTTAATAATTATAAACCCTTGATAGAGAAGTTTAATTCTAGGATGAATGCTTAGTAGTCCAAACATCCAATCAGAATGGGGTGATATTAACATGTGCAATTAGTCTTATTTGGCCTATAAGCTTATTGGAGTTTGTTTTTAATGCTCTCAAAAATATTCTTCAAGGAGATCAATGCTTTGTGTAGATCTTATATCTCTATAGGCCAAGAAAAATCCCCAAAAGCTCTTATCTCTACGACTATAATTCACCTTCTAAAGAAAGATACAGGCATGGGGTTTTTCAACTTAACATTTAGAATATTGCAGCACAACATGAATCACAACATGTATTATGGGTATGGTGGATTCATACATACTATATAAATGGTATGGATTTCTTGTCTTTTCCTATACCAATTACAAGTTCATGGGTTTTACAACTCTCATGGAGTGGAGAGGAAATTTCTATTATCTATTTACTGATCAAACAAATAGAAGGCAATGCATGACAAGGTTTCAATACAACATCTTAAAGGTTTATAATCTTATAAGAAATATAAAGGAACTAGTGACTTTGGTTAAGGTAATCTAGAATACATAAAGTAGGCCATGATATAGATTTCATATTTTGTTAGTGATCTAGGGATGGTTATTCACTCAAGATAAAATGGATTAGATGGGTGTGTGTCTATATCCCAAGTGTAGTTTATTTAATGATGATGTAGAAACAGAAAGCCATCTATTTACTAGTGCTGTTTCTCTACTAGCATAAGGAGTCATGCCTCTAAAAGCATAGGCAATAAACACACCACTCTCAATTGGAAACACAGAATGTGTTAGGTGGAAAAAGGGAGGCATAGGTCCCCAAGGTAGGAGAGAAATATTGAGGGCTTTTTTTTGCATCTTTCAAGAATGGATAAAGCACTAGCTAGTTTTTATTTCAAACAGTTAATGTAGTTAATTAATCATATGCTAATATACTTTCCTTGTATATGTTTATGGTTGTTTTGATCCTTATGATGTAACACTTAACCCTTTCATTTTTGATAAATATATATTTAGCACATTTTACTTGGAAAAAAGTAATAAGCTATGAATTAATAAATGAAACAAAGGAAAAAATGAACTTAGGATATTAAAGAAACCCAAACACCATATGATCTCCAATCCTATAATTATAAAAATTAACTAACGAAATATGAGAAAAGAATGTTAATGGTTTAGAAATAATGAAAATGAATTTAACTTAAGATATATGATTTATATAGATAGAAGGCAATACAAATAAGATCAAAAATAGGAAAAAATAGTTTATTTTAGTGATTACATGAAACTTTGTATATTAAGCCTCTTTTCCTTAGTTATTAGCCAAAATTTTTTTTTTTTTCATCTTGTCCTAAAAAACAAGGTCAATAGAGAAAACTAAAGGAACATGTTGAAATTGTCATAACAAAATGAAAAATCTAGGTCAAGATATGTCAAATAAATCCATAAAATATAAACCTATCATGCTTTCACTTACTAATCCGAAAGCTCAATATATAAACCATAAAAGAGGCCAATGAGAATTGAAGATACACACACTCGGTGAGATGAAATATTGATGCAAAACACATAATCCCTCTAAGAGGAAAAATTTGAAGGCAGGAACACTTAGTGAGTTGAAAGATTATTGTAACACCCCCAAATTTACTACTAAAAAATTTCTTTTTAATAAAAGGTTTTACGAACGTGAAATGACAAAACCGTAAACTCGGGGACATTACCGCCACACTTAATACCGGATCGGTTCACTCCTACCGTTCCAGTACTAAGTGCTAAGGCTAAACAAGGTCAACGTCAATCACAAGTCATTAATAAAAGCACAAGTCATTAATGAAACACAATTTATATAGAAATCAGAGTGCGGTTTAAGATTACAACCAAAAGAGTTGTTGAATAAGTTTTTCGAATATATCAACACAGTACGATAAGGTAAAATGATACATCGCAAAAGTAAGATAGAGTCTAGCCAACCACTCTCGACCCCCAAGCCAAATTTAGGTTCAAATCTTGGCCCCGCTCAATGCCTCTTCAGTGTCATAGGCATCAAAGACATTGTCCCCTACCTGCACAAACTCAGACGGGTCTTCTGCTCGTGGGAATGAGCAGCACCCATGAAACGGGTGATTAGTACACCACGTACTGAGTAAGGTAACAGATGTGCTAAGGCCAAGCATAGAAACATACAACATAGCACAAATAGCATAATCACATAGGCAACATGTAATAATATAGATGATGAAGACTTACTTCCTTGTAGATCTCTATTAATTATAGTTATTTCACACCATAATCTTTATTAATCCATGCGAGTGCAGGAACCCCACTATTATAGCCGGTGGATCGGTCACTTATAGGGCAAAATGCACCTAACCACTATAATATGCTAGTGGATCGGTCTCCAGGGCAAAACGCTCCTGGCCACTATTATGCTGGTGGATCAGTTTGGCCCCGACTCTCATGGTGTTTCACTGTAAGTATGTAGTAGCTTTCCCATGATTCATTTACAACATAATGTTTGATTTTTTGAGCTCAGGATCCCCTACTATTATAGCCGGTGGATCGGTCACTTATATGATAGAACGCACCTAACCACTATTATATGCAGGTGGATCGGTCTCCAAGGCACCCCGGCACTGGGCCCGGCTCAATAGTCTTACTCTTTAAGTAATTAGTATCTTATTCGTGTCTTATTAGATAAAGCTTTCCACCCTTGCATGCATATCAAATACCTTCTACTTCCATCCTCCCAAGGGGCTCGTCCCATATCTTGAGACTCCTGCGCCCCTTATCACACCCCATCATCCATTTCCCTTTACACTTACCTTTTAATGAAAAACTCACCCCCTACGGGTGTGGGTTAGGCCCAACACCTTATGACATCAACTCCACCTCCTATCACCCCTAGGGTTTTCCCTTGAAAACCCTAATTGGACCGATGTGGCCCAACCCCCTCTCTCACTTACTCTACCCTTACCTCATTTATCACCCCATACCTTAACTCATTAGATCCAATCCCAAATCACATCGCCTTACATCATGATCCCACATGTGACCAGAAAAACCCTAGTTGGCCACTTCAAACCCTAGTACCTTTCTTCTCCCACAAGTAACCTCTCTATTTCTCACTCCTATGGCACCCACTATAACACCCCAAAATTCACTAATTTTTTTTAAACGGAATCAATTAAGATAGAAACACTTAAAACCTGTGAATTCTGGGAATGTTACCGCCACACTTAGTACCATACCGGTTCTCTCAAACCGTTCTAGTACCAAGTGCTAAGGCTAAAGAAAAGATTTACGTTAAATTCAAATTAACAATTCATAAAAGGATTTGAAAGATCATACACAAAATCAGAGTACGAGAAATTAAGAGTTAATTACAATATCCTTGAAGTTTCAAATAACACTTGTAACTTCCAAATAGAAATACATTTGAACAAGATAAAACCCGATTGGTCAAATTCCGGATTGCCTACTCACTCAAGTCAGGCCTGCCACCCCAAAACAGTCTCTGATCTTAAACCTGCACAAGAGGTCTGCTCCCCACCATTAGTGGATCATCACAGGACCCATCAACCAAGGTAGTATTAGTACGGGTCCAGTACTGAGTAAGGTGACTTGATCACTAAGGCCAACACATAAATACATAAATCATGTATGGGAATAAAAGAACATAAAGATCAACATGATCACATAATAACGAATAATCATTCGGATAGATACATAAAGGCCCAATCATAGTTTGGATTAATTATTTAATTAATCTTTTATCATAAGTCAATACACACCATGCCTTTTATCAATCCATGCGAAAACAGGAACACCCCACTATTGTAAACGGTGGGCCGGTCATACATAGGGTAAAAACCCTAACCACTATTCCTGACCGGTGGATCGGCCTGGTTCCTACTCGCATCATATCCATGCGAAAACCGGAACACCCCACTATTATAAACGGTGGGCCGGACACACATAGGGTAAACCCTAACCACTATTCCTGACCGGTGGATCGGTCTGGTTCCTGCTCGCATGGTGTTTCGCTGTAAGTAATTAATGTCTTTTAAGAGCTTTAGCAATTATGGTTTGTATTTATTGAGCTTGAGTCACTCCACTATTATTGTCGGTGGGCTGATCACACATACGACCTCATGTCCTGACCACTATTATTACCGGTGGATCGGTCACATATAGGGTAAAACCCTAACCACTATTCCTGACCGGTGGATCGGTCTGGACCCGGCTCAATAATCTTCCACTTTAAAAGATTAATGTCTTAAGTATTTTAATCATAACATTATCCACTCACAAACATTTTCCCAGACATATATAACTAACTCCATGCAAACCTTAACTCATCGTAACCCACACTTCCATGTAACCCTAGTTCCCATGCAAACCCTAACTCCACGTAGACATATTTCCATGCAAACCCTAATCCACATGCAGACCCTAGTTTCACGTAGACCACAATTCCACGCAAACCCTAACTCCACGTAGACATGCTTCCATGAAAGTCCCAACCTCAGGTCAATTTATGCAAACCCTAACATCATACCATTTCATGCAAACCCTAACATCATGTCATTTCATGCAACCCTAACATCATGCCATTTCATGCAAACCCTAACATCATACAATTTCATGCAAACCCCAACTCCTTGCCGTCCCATGCAAACCCTAACACCCTATCATTCCATGCAAACCCTAGCACCACGCCATTTTATGCAAAACCCTAACACATGCCTGATGCACTGTCGTATGCACAACAAATTTAATAAATAAATCCTAATTCCCAAATACGTAGTATATGGCAAGAAGGAGTCGAACCCACAAGGAATGGTATATAATCAATAATTCTATAATCGATGTTAAAACCCTGGTTATGTAATGACATATAATTCTATCATCAATATCTAAACAATAGATAAATAATAAAACACTGTACTCACTAATTAATGAATAAGGATAGGAAGTATTGATTATGGAATTAGGATATCAAATAATCATGGAGAAACGAAATATTCTAAATGATTTAACGTTGACTTGTAGAAACTCATAATAATTCATTTCTTTGCTTTATCTAAATTCTAATAAATTAAATAAGCTCTCAATTTATCACCTAACCAATTAATAAGCTAGGTTAAGAACGCTAGATTCAATTAATGGCAGCATTACGAATAGAAAGCAGTCAACTACGACCATAATCACATAAGCTCGGATCATGCAATCGTAAGAATTAATGGATAAGATTAATAATTAATCTTTTGCTACTCTGGAAATGTTAATTAACAATTACGTATTAATTTTGTTATCCTAGCGTAGATTAAGATCTAAACTAGATAGATGATCAGTCTAATTAGTTTAAATTCTTAATCTATGATGCGAGATCATTCAATTCCGTCCATCAATTCAATTAAACTCCATCTAGAATCATGAATTCAAAATCCAAAACCCTAATTCCGTCATCAAATCCTCCTACCTTATACTATCTACATAATTGCAATAACACACAATTAAATGCAATAATATATAATTAACATCAATGCTTATAAATAAATTAACAATGAAACACTAAACACAAGAAAAATAATAATGCAACAAAGAGAATTGAATTGCATTCAATCAAAAATCAAAACTTGCAATTAAAAGAGGAATGGAGAAGAACTTATCGAATTGAATTCCAGATTGTTGATTGTTCAATTGAGTACAATGGAGAGAAAGAGAATTGGAATTAGAAATTACACGTGGTATCTAGAGAGTATAGAGAGAAAGAGAAAATCTCATTCTCGAACTCCCCCGAACCACCTTTCGAATTTTTAAACTTTAGAAATATATCGGGTAAACGTTGCGCGAACGGTTACAGAATTTGAGAAAAACACGGTCCGTATTAGAAAACACGGGACCCCCGTGTTTTTCCTTGAACTCTCGGCCAAATGCTGAATTTTGAATGCTGAAATTTTGTGTTCTGATAGAAAAACACGGGCCATGTTTAGGAAACACGGGGGGGCCATGTTTCTTATTCATTCATTATTTCTTCATGAAATTTCAACACAATCTTCCCTTTGATATATATTCTTCATTTATAGTCTTTTATTCCATTGATTCCATATCTCTTGATGTGTTCTTTGTTGCCTTTTCTCTTTCCATCGATTTCTCCTTTAAATTTCTTCATTTTTATCTTTTCCTGCAAAATCTATCCAAAAAAGAAAAACTCGAGAAAAGATTACATGTTATAAAAGTAATGAAGAATAAATGAAATTTTTACTTTACAAAATAACATATAAATCTCTTCTATCAATGCCTCAAGTCATATCATACATTAATGACATAAACATATGCATAACTCTCATGCCACAGTATATTCACAACAACATACTTCCATTCCACAATCATGCCACATGCGCAATAATTAATAATAACGAACATAAAATACATGGCATATCAAACACATAGAGCATGCAAACACATAAATGGCCTTAGTAGACCATTACCTAAAACGTCACCGGTCTTGGTGCATGATCCTATTCCACTTGAGGGATTCGATTAGGTTCGCCTATTATAACAAAGCATACTAGAATTAGATTCTCCTATATAACTTTATTATCCTCTAACTTATTCCAAGATTTGGTTTTTAATTAACATATTACTACTTAATAATTTAACTATAGAAACTATTACTTAAAAATACAAATGAACTAATATTTTCATTAGAAGAGGGTGGTGATCTAAGGGTTTCTACCCTTCACCAAAATAGATTTAATAATATCATAACTATGATGATGATAATAATAACAATAATAAGAATAATAGTAATAAAAATAATTAGTAATATAAATAAAGTATAATAATATTAATGATCCTTTTTATAAATAGAATATTAGATATTAATGATATAAAAATTCTTAAAATTAAAAGTTGGATTTCTAACCCTCCCACAATGATAAACATATTACTATTCAGAATTGTGATAATAAAATTAATAATGTATATATATACTTATATTATATTTTAATAAAGGTAATAATGGTAATATAATTAAAATAATGATGAAAAATGTTAATAAATTTTATAAATGCGAGGCCTAATTAAAATTTAAGGCCTCTGTTCTTCCAGTAATAATCACAGTATCAACCAAATAATTATACTAATAATAATATTATTAATATTATTATTAAGAATAACATCAATTATGTAAAAATCTAAGTAAATAGGTAAAGGCTGAGATAATTATTGTATCTTACTCACTAATACTCCAAGACCTGTAACCAAAATTTAGAAATTAGAATATAGTCAATATTACTAATAATAATAACTATAATAATAATAATTAAAGTTGAATTAATACTAAAATCTTGGCTAAAATTAGAATAATTATAAATAATTCGAAATAAAGTATTTAAAATGTCTATAGCATCACCTTGAGTTGGAGGATGAAGGTGGCACCGGCGATGGTTCCCGGAGGTGGCCGGAAAATGGGTCTATGTGGGCTAAAAATTAGGAAAATGGGTGATGGAGAGGAAGAAAATTAAAATAATTATATGGCGCTATAGAGGATAATTAGTAGGAGTTAATAATTGGTTTAATAGGTGTTAGAAGTGATGGATGTGGCGGTGGATGGTGGTTCACTGTCTCGGGGTCAAGATCCTTGTCGAATCAACTAGCCAACTTTGGATGATTATAGAAGCTTGCACACGATGAATCGAGGAATAAGGTTAGTTTAGTTAATTATATAGTATTGTAGGGAAAAGATTGGTTGCAAGAGGAGGTGTTGAAGTTAGCCGGGGGAGGAGATAATGGCGTCTGATGGGACGGTGGCAGGCAGATCTCTCTTAGGGTTTTCGAGAAGAAGAAGTCTCGAAAACATCCACCATTAGGATATTTATAGAGTTTAGATGGGTTATTAGGGTTTTAGGAGTTGCCTGGATGGTATTTATTGCTAGGGTTTTGGTGGCCGGTGACAGAAATCGGTCAACGTTAGTTTGGGTCGGGGTCAAACTTTCACGAAGCAAAAGAGAGGAAACGAGTGGGAGTTGAGGATAATAGATTGTTCCAAGTCAAAGTGTGAGTCAAGAGGAAGAAAAAGAGGGGTGAATCGGCCGGTCAAATTCGTCGTGTCCGGCGCCGCCATTTTTGGGCTGGGAGTTGCAGGCTGCGTCGATGGTGGAGAAGGGAGGAAGAAGGAAGGAGAAAGGAGGTGGGCCGGTCGGCCGGGAAGGAAAAGAAAATGGAGAACCAGGCCGGTCGCGTTAGTTAGTTTGGTAATTAAATGAGACGCAGCGTCTCATCCGAAGACGAGTCAAAACACGGCGTTGAATCTCCGCATAAGGATGCAACAGCGCTGGGTCGTAGAGGAAGGAGAAGGTGGGTTGGGCCGCGCCAGGCCCAACCGGCGGAAGAAGAGAAGGAGAAAAAGAAAAAGGAGAAAAGAAAAAGAAAAAGGAAAGGAAGAAAAGAAAAAGAAAGGAAAAATTTAGGTTTTGGGTTTAAAAAAATTAATTTCAATAAATTAGGTATCTAAAATAAAATATTTATTTAAAATAATATTAAATTTTCTTTTTAGGCTAATTTAGGGTTTTTTAAAAAATATTTATCCTAAATTCCTTTTTAAATAACAAAAGTTAAATTTTCCTTCTAAAAAAATATTTATAAATTCCTATTAATTTTCCCTAAATAAATCCCTCTTATTCCAAATAAAGTAATAAAATAAATTAATTTCTTAATAAATCCTTATTTAGTTATATATCTAAGTAAATAATTTTAGGGCATTTCACCCACACTCACCCCTTACATAGTAAATCCCCATTCTTAATCCATACTCCACTCTCCCTTAATCATTTTTACTTCCACAATTTCCAGATTATTACTTCCTCCCAAAACCCTAATCGGGTCCCTTACACACCCTTACACCGACCCATGTAATATTTTTCATCCCATGTCTCTAATCACTCCACAACTCTCCCCTTAGCTTATTTACACCCTAAATCAACCTTTCTCACGTGAAGATCACCCCCATGCAAGTTTTATCCATCCCATGCAAACTCTCAAAGTCCCCATGCAAACCCTAGAATTCCCATGCAAGGTTCTCCTCTCTCGTTCATTTCGGTCAACCTCATATTCCCCCTTAACATCTCACTTCCCATTTGTTTCTTTTATTCCTTTCATATCACATATCGTAATATTATTTGCCCCAGCATGCATGTCTTACAAGGCCATATCATATCACACCACAATCACCACATATACATATCATACTCATGCCATAAGAACACATACAAAACATACCTCAACTCCAAGATATGCTACACATAAGACAAGTTAAGGAAAATCATATGATACATAATATAACATGAAATATAAAGCATCCAAGGCATACAAGTCACATAACACACATGGGCCTTAGCAACATCCTTACCTAAAGTGATGTCGGGCTTGGAGCACGCTCCTACGACTCTTTAGGGCTTTGGCTCGATTCACCTATAAGAGGGTAAGACTAATGATTAGTTTCCCTTCTACCCAAAAATACTTTTATTTATTATTTTAGTCTAAGATTAGGGTTTTTATTATTATATGGAGTTTTATAAGTGAAAATTAGGGCTTTTACCATCAAGTTAGCCTACTAGTTATAACTAGTCAAAATATACTTATGTTATTATTCATAACTATATTAATATCATCAAACCTAATAGATTTATTTCTTTTAATGATAGTAATAATACTTGTTAAAATAAAATAGTACTAATAATAATAGTAGTAGTAATACCCATGCTCCTAGAAATAGAATCCTTATCATTTTTAAGGCTAAGTGTCACGGTCCGTGACTTACCCCAAGCATCTAGCCAATGAGCCATGCGAATATGGGTGCTCCCTGGTTGCCTTATGGTTGCTAATGTCGATGTTTTGTCTCAGGTAAGACTCGGTGTCCCTCTTATGCATCTCTATTGTGTTATTATTACCGGATGTTGCGCATATTCGACATGGTGCTCACCTGTATGGGACGATGGATGCTGGCCTCGCCAGGGGCGCTGGGGCCAAAACCTTTGATCACGTGACATAAGGCTAATAATGGTTTTAGGGATAAGATAATAATATAATATTAGTATTACTAACAAAGTACTAATATTATTCAAAATAATAATGATATTAGTTATATTTTGAATAATTATAATATAAGGGTTTGAATTTTTTTATTATCATAATATTAACAAAATAATAACAATAGTACTAGTAATAACTAATAATGATACCATAGTAATAATGTTAGTAACAAAGGCATTAGGAACAATATTAGCAAGGTTTTAATAATAATAATAGTAATAATACTAAGTTTGGGTATTCTTCTTCTATAGTAATAAAAAGGAAACATGCCAATTTCGGTTTCAATAACTTTAATAATAATAAAAATAATAGTAATATTATTACCAACGCCAACAACAACAACAACAACAACGATGATGATGATGATGATGATGATGATGATGATAATAATAATAATAATAATAATAATAATAATAATAATAATAATAATAATAATTATGATGATGATGATGATGAAGATGATGATGATGATAACAACAACAAAAATAATAATAGTAATAATAATAAAGCAATAATGATAATACTAATAGTAATAATAATAATAATAATATAGATAATACCATTAATATTATTAAATAACTAATATTTGTATAAAGTGAGTTTAAGGGTTAAAAAGTTAGAGGACCACCTAAGGCAGTGGTGGCACCAACGGCGGCGACGGTTGTGGAAGTTTGAGGTGGTGGAAGAAGGATAAAGGAGGGAGGAGGATAAGGAAGGGAGGAGGAAGAAAGGGAGGTGTGGGGAGGTAGAGGAGGTTCCCCTGGTTGTTTTGGAGGGTAGAGGTGGCATTGGTGGTGGTGGAATTGTCGGCGACGGCAGTGCGAAAGGCGGTAGGGGCTGAAGTTGGTCATTTGGGGAGGGCGAATTTGCACGGCCGGGGTGGCTCATATAGGGGAAATCAAGGGAAGAGGAGGGTTTGGTTAGGTAGAGGGTGGTTCAAGGAATTGTTTTTTTGGGTGTTTTGGCCATTGACGATAAGCGACGATGGTGGACGCCTCGTCTAATGGGGCGGCAGCGAGAATGGCTGATTCCGGGGTTTCAAAATCAAAATTTGAATTAGGGCAGGCTATGGGGTATATATATAGATTGATTGGCCGGGAAAGGATAAGGGGAAGAAGACAAAGGAGATGCAGATGCTAGGCATGCCGCCTGGTGGCGGCAGTCGAGGCGGTTTTTCCATGGCAGGGGTGTCGGAGTCGACGGAAGAGGGAAAGGAAAAAGGCCATGGTGCTCAGGAGAGGGAATAGGTTGGTTGGGGTCGAAATTGTGAAAGAGAGCGACATGAGAGGAAGGGAAGGACGATGGTAGCGCTGGTGGCCGACGGAGAGCTGGGTTGCAGCTCCTCGGTCGCCGCCCACGCCTCAGGGAAGAAGAACAGGTTGGGACCGGGCGGCTCAGGGAGAATAGAAGAAAAGAAAAAAAAAATGAATCGGTCGGGAAGGAAGAAAAAAAAGAAAGGAGAAGGCGGTGTAAGGCTGGGTCACGCAACTTTGGTCTAGGTCGCGGGGGGAGGAGAAAAGAAAAAAGGAAAAAGAAAAAGAAAAAGAAAGAAAAGAAAAGAAAAAGAAATTGAAAAATATGTGCGTTAGGTATTTTGGTGTTTTTGGGTTATTTAGGATAATAATATTTATAAAATAATAGTTAATTCCTTTTTGGCTTAATTTAGGCTATTTTGGATAATTTTTCTTTTAACTCCATATAAATTAGCATTACTCCCTTATTATTCCTAATCAAACTATTAATCAATTTATTTTTTTGATTTCCCCTAAATAGCTCCCTATATTTTAATAAAATAATTAATTTAATTAGTATTCCTAATACATCCTTATTTAACCATAATTTCTAGAATTAAAATTTTGGGGTATTTTAACTATAGTGCTTCCACTAACTAAGACTGATGTGCTTTCACCCCCTATGCCCTTTCATGTGCATTCTTGGTTGATGTTTTGAGGCCACTAAGTCATTATAGCACACATGGTAGCTTTTTAGCTTAGCTAAGGTAAGACTCCTATGGTGCATTCTTTAACTAGTTTGTTGAGGTAACTGAGCCCATTTTGAGGGTTCTAGTTAGTCTATTATTTTTCATCAACTACTTTTGACTAGAAAGGACCCTACTTTGGTTCACCACCATTAAAGTATAATAAATATTCAAATTGTGTGAATTCTTATTATTTTGGTTTTCTGGCCATTTGGCTATCTTATTATAATTATATTTCAATCTTGGCATCAGTAGAGAAATATAGGTGGAGGAAGAAATATTAAATGGGGAAACATCATCTCATATAGTAAAATATTTGTAAAAATTACATTGGTAAAAAGAGAGAGAGAGAGAGAAAGAAAAGGGAGGGTTTCATAGGCATCATCTTCCTCCTCGTTCTTAACCTAAACCTCCCCACAAACATCACAAATAAGAATACCCACTTGATCCTCGCTTGCATATGTTTGTCCATTAGGCTTCCTTGATAGATTATGCTTGGCTAAGATTTCAAATTGGGAATAAACCATAGTTGTACCATAATTTTACCAATAATATTGCATATATTTTTCATAATGAGCAAACCCTTTGCTTATAAAATATTTTTCTATAAGTGTAGTTGTTCACTTTAATTTGCCGTAAATATTAGCCATTTCTATGTACTTATCCATGTGTTCTTTCCATACCTTGGCTTCTTTCTTAGCTTTGAATAATTTCTCTTGAAGATTCCCTATTTTTTTTATTATTATCCACACTCCTTATCGGTAAGAGTTTTAGAGTCTACTTTGAAAATGGAAACAAAAATACATAAATAATGTATGAGAAAATGATGAAACAATGAATAGTTTAAAAAAAATAACATAGCTCTTTGACTTTCAACCCTAGGCATAGGAAAAAATCACGCGGCCCTAATAAGAGCATCATAAATAGCACAATTATTTAATGGAACTTATTTACCTACATATGCTTAGAAGGCATCTCTACTTGTGGTAATGGGAAGAACCCATAATAAGGATGATTAGTATTCTACGTACTGAGTAAGGTAACAATGTAGACAAGAAGGGTCACATAAGTCCATAAGATCAAAATAAGAAATGACATACATATAGGATACTCTTACCATTTATTTATCCCTCTCTAATTTGGATAGTAGTAACATCATGATAATTATCAATGATTTTATTCATGTTGGGTTTAGGGATCCTATTATTCTCAACTAGTGTAACGGTATTACAAGTATAACATAGTGCAATACACTCCTAGCATCTATTATCAACCAATGGAATGGTAATCAAAGTACATCACTAGGATAGGATGCTCCAAAACACTATTCTCAACCAGTGGAATGGTAATTATGGTACAACTTATCTTGACCCTTATATTGTTCCAAAATAAGTAATTAGCATCATATTAGGATTTTTGATCATTTAATGGTTTATTTAACTTGAGTTTAGGGACACCACTATCCTGAATAGATGGAATGATAACAATGTGTAACTGGTTTCGACCTAGGTGATCTTCTACTTTGAGTTATTAGTGTATTACTTGAGCTTTATTTATTTCATGGTCAACGTGTAGTATTGTACATGTACTTATGCAAGACACCATCCGAACACAAACCTTAGAAACCATAATCTCATAATGCTAGTATATTCTCCATTTAATTCTCCCTTAGTCACCAATTTCAATACTCAATGTGAAAAAAGTTAATTTAAAACACTTACTCAAGGGTCATGGTTCAATATCTACATCATACACAGGTGATAATAACCTTCCCTCAGGGTCACTATTTAGGTCTCTTACAAAAACCTAATTTCCCATACCTAGCACAGTCCCATCTTTAGTAATTTTCTATTCCCCAAATTCTATGCCCATGCACAGGATGCCAATGTTAATAATTAAATAAAAATTTATGGTATAATCCCTAAAGATTACTTATATGATTATTACATACCCCTAGGGTTACAATTCGTTCCTCCTCCAAAACCATAACTTTCCTCATCACTAATCCCTCAGACTCAGTATGGCTACAAAATCATAAATAAATCAAAAACTTATTCTTGTTAAAATCATATCCCAAGGTTGCAACCCAACTCCCACATTGTATATGTGAGATAATAACCTACATTAGGGTCACCATTTAGGCCTCCTAAAAACTCTCATTTCACAATTTTGTCATAATTCCGTTCATAGAGCTCAAATTACTCCCCAAGTTTTTATTCTTATCCAAGATCAAATCATTAACCTTTCATTCAATCCCTAGCACCAATCTCCTAACTTTCACTCATTCGATCATGTCTTCACCCATATATTTTACTTATCACACCTACAACCTTTTCCCTCCTATATCTGCCATAAACCATTCATTTTCACTCTAATTATTTCACATTTTTCCCTTAACCTTTTTTGAGTCCACTAAGACTCTAAGGTACTCGACATGCCACTTTTTAACCATATTACCCATAATGTCCTTAGGCTACTGAAGTGCCTACTTTCCCCTTCCTCGATATCATGAAACCATGGCCATGATATACATTGATACTTAGTATACAACACAGTCATATTTTCATAGCTTTCTTACCTTATTATACCATAATTCAAAATAGCAGATTATGTATAACACCAAATTCAAGTAACATTTCATACCATACAATCAACAAATCAACACACTAGGGACATATATTATAACATAAGGATACCCTATCTATGATAGGTATCCTCACCAAAGTGGCTCCAATCTCTAAGCACGCAAGAACTGCACTTCCTCCTCCTCAACTAATGGGATATCACCTAGAAATAACAATATAGAAAGTTTATACTTTTATTTAATTTCTACCTAAATGAAGAATAACATATGTGGAAGAAAATGGAGGTAGAATAAGTGGGAAATATTGGGTAAGGTGGCACACGGCAAGAGAGGTGGCATTTAGAGGATGGATGAGGGTTGGTAGTGGAGGTGTACTTCGCAAATGACAATGTTGTAGGAAGAAGTGTGGCCAAGAGAGAGAGAGAAAATGTGGGGGGGGAAGGAGGGATCTGTGTTGTGGTGATGTTAGCTAAGGTACCTTCATGGGGGGATACTAGTGTGGAGAGGAATAAGAGGGAACTAGGGTTAGTGGTGCATCCAGCTAAGGTTGCTGGCATAGGAGAGGAAAAAGTAGGGTAGGGCAATGAGGGGTGTTATTGTGGTGTAGGCTTGGAGAGGAGGTGCTAGGGAGGTTGGTTAGGCAATGGTAGATAATAAAGGGGGTTTGGCTTGTTGAGGTAATTGCTTTAGTTGGGTTAATGTTGAGAGAAAAGGTAGAGACAAGGGAAAAGTGGAGGTAGCCGATGGGTATATATATAGGTGATGGTTATGGGAGAGGAAAGATGACAAGAGAGGGTGTAGGTGGAGCTTTTGGCCTACATGGCTATTGAGAGGAAGGATGAGGTGCAAGGTGCAAGTGTAGAGTGCAAGGGTAGCATGAAGTTTCTGTAAGGGAAGTGATAGGATTGCAATAGAGGAGTGTTCTTTAGATTAGTGCAACCTTGAAGTACACACCAACACCACTTGTATTGAATACTACCATCTTTGTGGATTTGAAAGACCTCTCCCTCACCATCCTATATCTTTTATCAAATATTATCAAGCTTAATGACTCTAAGCTTCCAAACGTGAATATCACCAAACACCATTGGTGTAATCAATAAGGTGCCCATCTAAACCTCTAAGTCACTCTACTAGATTAGTTATATCACTATTTCACCAAGTTCCTCAAGAAATCATTTATCCACCACTCAAAAATTCAAGGATTGTGATGTATTCCTAGTCGAGGCATCTACAATATTGTTGGCCTTACCTTTATGTTAGGTCAAATCAATAACATAGTCCTTTAATAACACTAGCCATCTCCTCAATCTTATATTTAACTCCTTTAAGGGAATATATTTTTTAACTCTTATGGTTAGTGAAAATTTTGCATAATGTCTTATAAATGAAGTGTCTCTAGATTTTTAGTGCAAAGAGAAC
Organism: Tamarix chinensis; assembly: GCA_030549775.1. Taxonomy (NCBI): domain Eukaryota; kingdom Viridiplantae; phylum Streptophyta; class Magnoliopsida; order Caryophyllales; family Tamaricaceae; genus Tamarix; species Tamarix chinensis. The sequence continues at coordinate 52,848,773 of CM060177.1, read as the reverse complement.
CACAACAAATTCCAAGTCATGAGTCCAGTAGTTCTACTCATGATTCTTTAGTGGGTGGGAAGCATAGGAGACCACCTCACCATTCTACATTAACACAAACCCCAACCCATGATTAGACACATCACTGTAGTGCTGAAAACCATCTTATCTAGCTAGGAGAGTAATAATTAGTGTTGTAGTTAAGCGCTTCTTCAATTTCCATAATGCTCCTTCACAGGTATCATCCCACTAAAATTTGGTAGTCTTCTTTACCAAGTTTGTTAAGGGGCATTCAACTCTTGTGAAATTCTTAACAAAGTGCCTATAGTACTTGACTCAACCCAAGAAACTACAAACTTCAGAAATGTTAGTGGTTGCCTTCCACTCTGTGACTACCAAAATATTTGCTTGATCCATGATAACTCATCCTGCTAACACTACATGTCCCAGAAAGGTAACTTCCTAAAGCTAAAATCTACTCTTACAGAGTTTAGCATTAGACTATATTCTCTTAGGAGGGACAAGATGGTGCGTAGGTGCTGCTCATATTCCTCTTTACCCTAAGAGTATGTCAAAATGTTTTCAATGAGTATAACTACAAACTTGTTGAGGAATGGCCAAAAGATCATAGGTATCAAATCCATAAAGATAATAGGTTTATTTGTGAGCCCATAAGACATCATAGTAAATTCTTAATGTCCATACTATGTCCTAACGATAGAGTTTTTGATGTTCGCATCAACAATACATAGGTGGTGATAGCCTAACCTCAGGTCAATCTTTGAGAAAACAAAAGTGCCCCAAAGATGGTCTAAAAGGTCCTTAATACTTATTACCAATTATTTACTGTCAACTAATTTAGGCGCAAATGATCAATACACAAGTGAAGGCTCTCATCCTCCTTCACGAATAGGACTAGTGCTCCCTATAGAGACACATATGGATGGATGTAGCTTTGATCCAATAGCTCCTCAAAATAAGTCTTCATTTGACGTAACTCAATAGGTGTTATCCTATGAGGTGCCATCAACACATGTTATGTTCCTTGTGCTAGCTTGATGGTGAAGCCCATTGCTCTCACTTGCAGCATACAAGGTATATTCTTTGGAAACACATTAGGGAATTCTTGGGCAACAAGAATGTCTCCTAAGGCTTCCAAATCCTTATTCAAATCCTGGTCGCTACCTAGGTAATGAGGCACCCTTTTTGCATCAACGCATGCAGTGTATTTCTAGATACGACCTTAATTATAAGCATGGGTTTGCATTTCCCTACAACACTACTTATTCTTGTATATAGTCTATCAGCACTTGGCATCTCCCCAACATGTCCATTCCTAGTATGACATGAAATTTTCGTAGGGCCATATCAACTAAGTCAACAAGGAATTCTACCCCTCCTATCACTAAGGCTATCTTCTAGTAGAGCCTAGTGTAATCAAGTTTATCCCCCAAGGGTAACATCACTGATACAACTATACTAGCAGATGGTGCTAAGGTAGCTCTAGCAACAAAGGTAGTAGATATAAATGGTAATAAAGCACCTGAATCGAAAAGAACATGCAGTTTTAGGGAAGGAATGATAAACATACCCATGACTATGTCAAGATACTAGTTATCCTCTTTCTAGCTAATGATGTTTAGGTGTCTACTTGACTATCCTCCCTAATATTCCCTTCAATATCCCCTAGTACCCTGGGCATATCCTCCACTCTGATAGAATAGGCAAGACCCCTATGGTTTTGTACCGGCAAGGGAGTGTCCTCTATTGAAACTATTGGGATAAGTATCCTTCTTAGGTACTAATGGCCCCCTTTTCTAGATCTGACTTCTCTAAGGTAGGTAAAAACCCCTCAATAATGACAGTCAAATGGTATATGGCCTTGCTTGCCTTAGACTCAACAATACATAGGTATGCCCCCACAGTCACATATTAGATTGTCTCTACCACAAAGTCAGTAGGCAAAAATTCCATGGTGGCTAGAGATATCTAGTCAAACCCCTTGGCTAACCCCTCTTCAAGAATGTTGAAGGTTTGAACCATCTAGGTAGGTCCTTCCTATGAAACCTTGCATCTCTAGCTTTGTATTTCCCTAGATAGAATTTTTCTACTATATCATAGCAGTGATGTACTCTTGCTCCTATAAGGTGGCCAAGTCCTAAAAGGCCACAACACCCATCATCCCATGGAGGCTTACATGGAGCCCTTATTCAAACTTGTATACCATTTTTGGCTCACTAGACGCTATGCCAGTTGTAAACCTCTAAAGCTTTATGAATCGAGCATAGTACTACTTCACTGTCAATCCTCACAGAGTTAGCTACATGAATTCTATCAGTATGTCCCTCTTGAGGTTATGTGGGTAGAACTTAGAACAAATCAACATCTTCAAATCCTCCCTAGATATTAGTGGCCCTTCTTGAGTAATACATCCTACCAACAAGGTGATGGTGGTCCTACAGATAATGAATGTTGCTATGTTTTCCTTTTAAGCTACTAGATAGTTAATAGCCTCAAAGGTATAGTCCACATCCCAAATCGACCCTTTTAGAATGACTGGATCCTCCTCGCCAATATAGAGTAGAGGGTGGTATCTAGTAATCCTTCAAAGCCAATGTTCCTCAATGCACTCTTTTGGATGATCTAGAAGTAGGGGTTGCAATTGAGTCTAAAGCTAATGTTGCATGAATTTCATTAAGACCTTAAAGGCTAACTCCTAGCTTCCTACCTAACCATTAATCATTAGGGATAGTAAGTTGTAAAACAAAGGAAAAATAAGAATTCGTATTTTTGAAACATGAAAAAGCCATTAAGAAATTAGATGGGGAATCTTTTAAAGCTGAATTTTCTAAAAGCAAAACATAGTAGCCCAAACCTAAGCTCATAAACCAACTTATAACACTCTAAATTTTACTACTAAAACTTGTATTAAAGTAGGTAACACAATTGAGCCAAGAATGGGTGTTACCACCATAATTAATGTAATTTTGTCTTACAAACCATCCTCATACCAATTATATGGCAAAAGTAAATTAGGATTCTAGACATAATAACTACCGAACGAGGGTATTTCAAAACATAAGAGTTTTAGAATCTACTTCAAAAAGGGAAACAAAAATATATGAATTAAATAATCTAGGAGAAAATGTAAAAATCCCCAAAAAAACTAGATTAAAACAATAATTAGATAATGCAGCTCTCAGTTTCCCAACCCAAAGCATATGACATAATCACTCTGCCTCAATCATAGCATCATAAGCACCATAGTCATCTAATGGGCCCTCATTAACCCACACAAGCTTACAAGGGGTCTTTATTCATGGGAATAAGTAGCACATATAATAAGGATGATTAATACGCTATGTACTAATTAAGGTAACAATATTGTTAAGAAGGTTTACATAATTTCATAAGATCATAATGTGAGATTACATGCACATAGGATATTCCTACAAATTCGTTTATCCCCTTCTAAATGGGATGGCAGTATCCTTATGATAATTACCCATGATTTTATTCATGTTGGGTTCATGGACCCCACTATTCTCAAGTGATGGAATGGTAATCTAAATACAACCCCAAAAGAATATGCTCTTAGCCACTATTCTAAAGTACTTGTATGGAAATCAATGTACAACCCTAGAACAGCACGCTACTGGCCACTATTCTCAACTGGTATAATGGTAATCAAGGTACTACTCATCCTCACCCACTTAGTGTTCCATTTTATGAAATTAGTGTCTTATTATGGTTTATGATCATTCAGTGGTTTATTTAACTTGACTTTGAAGACCCCCTATTCTCAATTGGTGGAACGTTAACAAGGTACAACCAGTCAAAATTAAGGTGATCTTCCACTATAATGGATTAGTTTATTATCTATACTTTCTTTAATTCAAGGTCATTATGCATTCATGTACACATACTAGTGGAAGGCACCATCCTAACACATAACCCAAAACAAATGATGTTTCCCTTAGAAACACTAATCTCATAACCCTAGTACACTATCTTTCCTAGTGCTTCCTTAGTCCCCAATTTTGATACTCAATATTAATATGTTATTTTGAAACACTTAATCAAGGTTCATTTTCCAATACTGGTGTCTTATACATGCGATAATAACCTACCACAAGGGTCACTATTTGGATCTCCTCCGAAACCTTAATTTCTTGTACCTACCATAGTCCATTCTTTATTACTCGTTTAGTCCCCAATTACATCTACATGCATAGGATGCTATTGTTAATTCAAAAATCATGGCCTAACTCTCAAAACATACTCATATGATAATGATATATAGCTAGGGATACTATTTGGACCTCCTCCAAAACCCTAATTTTCCCATTTAGTAATAATTATTCTCTTTGAACCCGTATGGATACAAAATGTTATTGCTGACATCATATCTAAAGCTTTTGATCCACACAACCATTTTACATATGTGATAATAAACTACTATTACATTATGATTTGAGCCCTCTAAAAATTGAGTTTCATATTTTGGTCATAAATCCTTCTAGATAGATCAAATGACTTTGTAAATTATTTTTTCCCTATCCAAGATATTATGATTAATCTCTTATTCAATACCTAATGTTGTTCTCCAAATTTTCACACATGTGATCATGACTTCACCTCGAGGTATTACTAATCACAATTATGATCTTTCCCCTCCTTTAGTTGTAATAAACTCTTCATTTTCACTCCAATTATTTCATATGGTACCCTTAACCTATTATAGTTCACTATCACCCTAAAGTACTCAAAATGCCCCTTTTTAAACGCATCACCAAAATGCACCTAGGCCACTGAAATGATTATTTTTCCCTACCATAAATTAGAAGACTTCCAACATAATGGACTTTTTAACCTCCCATACACACAATATCATGAAAAGCATGGCCATAATTTTACAAAGTTCATTGTATTTACCACATTTATCTTTACATATCTTTTATAAATTCTTCTACCATCATAGAAAACCATATATTATATAAAACACCAAAGTTAAGTAACATTTCATTCTAACCATCAATAAATCAACACAATAAAGAAATATTTTAAAATACAATAAAATATTATCTATGAAAGGTATCCTTATATAATCGGCTTAGGTCTCTACGCAAGAAAGACCTACAATTCCTCCTCTACCACCAATAGGACATGACCTATAATAAGGATTTACAAAGTTTAGACTATTTAAATATTTCAAAATAAATAAAGACTAAAATGGGGGAAGGAAATGGAGTTAAGTAAAGATTAGTGTAATACCCCGAATTTTTTAAAATCCACATTTATTAAGTTTAATGATTTTATTAGCATAATTTGATGTAAACAATTAATCATTTTAATTATAATTTGTTTTATGAATTTATCGACGATTTTGAATTCATAATTGACTGTAACTAATCATTTTCGGGAAGTAATATTTTATCGAGGTTTTAATTAATTGAATGTAATATTTTCGGGAAGTTTAAATTAAAAATATTTTTGGAACTTATTTAAGAATTTCTTTTTGAAATTAATTTTCTTCCGTTCTATGCTTTTTAGTTTGCGGAAAACCGATTTTGGAAATTATTAAAATTAGTCTCGATTTATTAGAATTTGACTTAAATATTTTATTATAGGTTTTTAAATATTATTTTAGGGTCTTATAATGTATTTTCGTAAATAATATAAGTTTTTATGTTCGTTGGTAAATTCTTCCTAAAATGTTTCCGAAATTCTCTATATAGCTTTTTATTAATTTTAAGCCTTAGGATTCGTCCGAAATAAATTTTCGTTAAATAAATTTTAGATAAAATCTCCCAATAATATTTTGATATTTTTAGTAGTTTATTTTATGTGTATTTGTTTTTTTTTTAAAAAAAAAAGACCCAGCCCCGATCGGTGCCCCCTTCCCCTTTCTTCTTTTCCCTCTTCTCTCCCTTCTCTTATCTCTCCCTTATCCCGTCGGCCCACTGTTCCCGCAATCCTAACCCTAGCCGACCTCCCTCGCCTCTCTCCTCCTCCCTGCTCCCTCGCCAGCCGCCGCCGACCAACTAGCTGCGACGGGCGACGCGACCAACGATGCTGCAGCAAGATATAGCCGCAACCTCAGCCAGCTCGACCAAAGCAGCCGCGGGAGCAGCAGCAGCAGCGACGAACGACAACCCAGGCTACGCCGCCATCGCCCGGTCACCGGCGACCTCGAGCGACCACCGTCGAGCCACCCCCGTCCCCCAATGAAGCCTCCCCAGCCTTCCTTTGCCCCAATTTGTTGGTTTTTAATTGGTATAAATTTCTGAAAACCCTAACCCTTATTTTGATTAATTGAATGTGAATTAGCTTATAAAAAGCTAAATTGATTGTTTGATTGCGTATATATATGCTGTAAGAATGATTTGGATAGGTTAATTGTATTGTTATGTTGAGATTTCGGGAAAATTGGATTTTTGGTCGGGTTATGCCCGAATTTTTCGGATCCGTCCGTTTTCACGATTTCGGACAAATTGATTATACAATATATTTTAAAATGTATCCAATTTCATTTTGGAACCGTCAATTTGAGAAATTTATGCGGGTTTTATCGGAATTTGATTCCTAGGCCAAATTTTGGGTGCAATGAAATTGAGTCGTATAATTGAGCCGTTTCGCTCGATTGATTTTATAATATTGTTTAAAATGTATTTAAGTTTATATTGGAAGTGTTGATTTGGAAAAATTGTGCGTAATTTATCGGAATTGAATTTTTGGGTCAAAACTCCCGCGGATTTAAATTGGATTTTGTAATCAGGTTATTTTATTCAATTGACTATATAAATTATATTAGAATATGTTTAATTACATTTCCGAACCGTCAATTGGTATGTTTTGGCAATAATTGATCGGGTTTGCGTTTCCGGCTTAAAAACCCTAATTGTGCTAAATTGGGTATTTCCTTTATTGATTTTGATCAATTGATTATTTGATATGTTATAAAATGTTTTTAATTGTATTTCTAAACATTCAATTTGATTAAATTTATATAATTTTACTGAATCGTATTTTCGGGCTTAAAACCCTAGATTTTAAGTGAAATTATGAAATTGGTTATTTGTGTAGTTGTTTTGCTAAAATTAAATTTATAAAAGTAGTTTAAATGATCATAATTGTATTTTAATGCCTTTAACTGGAATCAATTGATTTGAATTAACGGAGTTTGTGTTGTAGACTTTAAAACCCTAATTTTAAAAATGGATGGGCTGGAAATGGTTAATCGGAAGATTGTTTTGTTGAAATCGATTATCTGGATTTATCTAAAATTAGTTTAATCGTGTTTTAAAACTATCAATTTGAGGTAATCAAAGTGATTTGGTCGATTCGTAGTTAGGCATTTAAAACCCTAATCTTCGGGGATTTTTGTAGAATTGATTTTGCTATGTGTATTTTATCTAATCGGTTTCTATCTTGGGGTTTTAAATAATTTAAATTATGTTTTAACCTAATCGATTTGGATTTGATTCTAAGTAAATTGGTTGGGTTACTTATTCAATTATAAAACCTAATAAATAAGTTATTTTCGATAAATTAACTTATGATCAATTATTCTGTCTCAGGCTTTCCAAATTAATTTGAAATGTCCTAAGTGTATTTGTATTAATCTGTTTGATATATATTTAATCTTAAAACTTAATAGAACTATGCGTCTAAGTCATAAGTTTTGGACACGTTTCCTAAGAAAAATAGTTTGTGTTTCTTTGTATTGAGTAAATTATAATAATTGAAATTATTGATTGATAGGATAGTTTCTAATTTAGTTTTCGATTCCATCGGATCTAGGAAAGCTTTCTCGTGGATCCACGAGCTAGGGATCTCTCTCCCTCTTATCTCGCTTAACTAGCTTCGGATCCAGGTAAGTTCTCTACTTACCTCTACTTATGGGTATTTTGTAAGGATGTGGCTAAGGTCCTTGCGTGTTATGTGACTTGTATACCTTGGATGTTTTGTATAGATATCATGTCTTGTTGTACATCACATGTTTGACCTTAACGTGTTTTATGCGTAGTGAGTTTGGAGTTAAGGTATGTGGTATGTGTTTTCTTACGATGTGAATGTGATACCTATATGTGGTGATTATGATGTGCTGTGATATGATGTAACCCTCTAGGGCATGCATGCTAGGGTGATTATTATTATTATTATTATTATGACATGGAGATAAAAGGAAAAAAATGAATGGGAAGTGAGTTGCAAAAGGGAGTATAAGGGACCCGATTAGGGTTTTGAGAAGAATTGGTAATATGGAAGAGGCGGAAGTAAAAATGATTAATGGTGGGTGAGTGAGGTGCGGGTCGAGAGTGAGAGTTTATGTTATGAGGAATGATTATGGGTGATTTGGGAGAGAAGAAGTATTGGGTGAAAAGGGGACGTTACATGTGGGAAAAGAAAGGTACTAGGGTTGAAGTAGCCAATTAGGTTTTCAGAGTCACATGTGGAATCGATGGGTAGAGCGATGTGATTTGGGTTGGAATTAAATGAGGTGAGGTGTTGAGGATAGATGAATTAATGGTAGTGAAATAAGAGGAAGTTGGGCCACATAGGTCCAATTAGGGTTTCAAGGGAAACCCTAGAGGCTAATGACGGGTGGAGTCGGTCTTCATTATGTGTAAGTAAAGAGGGAAATGGATATCGAGGTGTGATAAGGTGCACGAGTTCCAAGATATGGGACGTGCCCTCCTGAGGATAAGTGTGGATATAGTGAGTCATGATGTTTACACACCCTCCAAAATATACAAATATTTAATATATAAATTAAAAGAAATATAATAAACTTTAATAAAATGAAAAAGATGCTGAGCCGGGGCCCAGACCGGTCCACCGGCGAATAATAGTGGCCAGGAGCCGGGGTGCCCTGGAGACCGTGCCACCGGCGAACAATAGTGGTCGGGAGCGTTTTGCCCTGTATGATTTCCGGTCCATCGGCTAAAATAGTGGGGGTTTCCGTGCTCAACAATCCAAACGTAAAATTTATAAGATATGGGAAAGATACTAAATACTTACAGTGGAACACCGTGTGAGTCGGGGCCAGACCGGTCCACCGGCAAATAATAGTGGCCAGGAGCGTTCTGCCCTGGAGACCGGTCCACCGGCAAATAATAGTGGTCAGGAGCGTTCTGCCCTGAGTGTATACTTTCCGGTCCACCGGCTATAATAGTGGGGTTCCCGCACTCACATGGACTATTAAAGAATATGTGTGGAATGAATATATTATTGATAAGAATAAAGAATGAGTCACAAGCACTTACAGTGAAACACCATACGAGTCGGGGCCAGACCGGTCCACCGGCAAATAATAGTGGCCAGGAGCGTTCTGCCCTGGAGACCGGTCCACCGGCAAATAAATGGTCAGGAGCGTTCTGCCCTGAGTTTATATATTTCGGTCCACCGGCTATAATAGTGGGGTTCCCGCACTCACGTGGATTAATACTGTGGTGTGAAATGACTACTTTTAATAAAGACTCAGAGGAAATAAGTTTAATTGGACTATGGTCAGCTTTTATTATCTGTATTACTACATGCTGCCTTCGTGAGTATGTCACGCGTCGAGTATCCAATAATATGGATTATTCCTACTTGAGGCGCATGAGTCACTTTATATTTCGGTTATACTACGCCTATATGTTTAAATGGGATGTTATATATGTTTCATATGTTACTGTAGGTGTATGGCAAGATTCCTGCTGTGGTTGTGAGTATATATGATATTGTATCAACGTATTGTATCATAATTTAATATGTATTTGATGTTATCGTTTACGTCTCTCTCATAAGATAGGGTAGTGAGACTTACTCAGTATTGGACCCGTACTGATACTACACTGATTGAATGGGTCCTGTGATGATCCACCAATGGTGGGGAGCAGACCTCTTGTGCAGGTTGATACTGAGTTGGGGTGGAAGACTTGCCTTGAGTGAGTAGGCGATCCGGATTTTTATTCTTCGGGATTTGTTTTGTTTAATTGTTTTCACCTTTGGAAGTTGCAAGTATTGTATTTAGATTTCTAAAGGTTTTGTAATTGACTTTAAATTTCTCGTACTCTGTTAAGCTTTTACTATTCGGATTTAATTGGTTGACAGGTTTTAGCCTTGCATCTAACATGAGATAGATGGTTGACATTTATCTTGTGTTAGATGTGGCGGTAACATTTCCCAAATTCACTCCTAGCTTCCGCTTTAATCTTTCAAAAAAAAAATTTTTCCAGAGTGAAATTTGGGGGTGTTACAATTAGGCAGGGTGGTGCATGACAGTTGTCATAGTAGTGATGGCTACAACAATGATGGTAGCATTTAGACGTTAGGTGAGAGTTGGTAGCTAAGGTTGAGGTGATGGTTATTTTTGTGCAAAATCCCTTTCTTAAAACCTTCAAAATGTGTTAAAAATTAAGTCGGTATATAATAAATTAGTTTAGGTTTGGAATGGGCTTGAAATTATAAAAAAAATTATAAATTTTATGCATACCAACTGACTTGCATGCTTACAAAATTAACTATTTTGTTCTTGAAAAATTGGTCGACTAGTTTTTCCAAACCTATCGACTCGTTATCCTATGATTTTATATCTATTTGTAATTTTGATTCAAATTCCTTTCTAATGTGTATTTAAACATCTAATCAGAATCCATATGTGCTAATAAGTATATGTTGGTGCTTTGGGATTATTTTTACATTATGTAGATCAGTTTATGGTTTTAATTTGTTATATTTTACAAAATAGTGCTTTTGAGTAATGTTTCACCTTCTCTTTTCTCCTTTGCCTATCCCTTTATCTTTTAATAGTTGGAATGTGTAGTTTAATTTATGTAACCATTCCTTTCTCACTAACCCACTGCCATGCCCATTCCTACTTGAAATTAACCCCCATCACTCTATAAAGTCTTCCCTCCTTTTTAGTAGCCCAAACTCAACCTCACTAGTCACATTACTCTCGCTATTGTGAGTGTCGACTAGCCTCACCACTATACCATTCATACTCAATCCATTTTCATTTCTTACCTTTTGTTTTTCTCTATTCTCATTTTTCTTGGTGGAAAATTTCTCTAATGTTTGATCATTCTTTCATTCTTTTCTTTTTCTTTCTCCTCTCTATAAAGGAAATTTTGAGGTTTGCTATTGCTTTCTCCCTTATTTTTACAAGCATTACTCTATTTTCTTCTTATAATTTTCTCTTTAGTTCTCCCTTATTTTCCATAATCAAAGAAGAATTAAAGATTTGAAAATTTTTAAAGCTTTTGGTTTATTTTCCTTAGCATTCTGTTTTTAAGAAAACATTAGGTTGTGTTTTATTCTCCTTCTTCTAATTGTTCTTTGATTTTTAATGGAGTTTTGAAAGGCACTTGAATGGTTTTAACTTGAATTCTCTTAGGAATTGCGGTGCTAAAAGGTAGCTATTGAGAAGGATTTCTTATGCTAGAATAAATTTTTTAAGTTACGGCACTCTTATCTTTAATATGAAAAAGGTTTTGTTGCTTATTGAGGTTTCATATACTAGATATGATTTATATTAAGCATCTCCTAATTATCTCCTAGAATTTTAGCCAGTCATATGACTTCTTATAAGATTAAGCATTTTTGGGTTTCTCTAATTCCCTGCATGAATAGGATGTTTGAGCATGACTTGTTGAAATACCTACATTATTATATGCCTATATGATTCATTATGTGAAGCATATCATTCAGTGTGTTGTATGATATAGAAGCATGCTAGAGAAACAAATGGTAAATAAAATTGAGTTTGGGTAATATTTTATGAAGACCACTCAATTGGTTTGTTAAACTCATCAACTAGGTATATGGTCAGTGGCACGGTTTAGAAATTTTTATCTTCTAGTTGTGAGATCTATCAATTGGTTCAATGAACTAATCAAATCATTTCTATGAAAAGCCAATCAATTTACCAAACCCATCAACTTGTGACCCAGTAAACAAAAGTTGTCTAGTCTCTACTTAGACCTATTGCCTAATTAGACAAAACCTATAGAATGGTTCATATGAAAGTTGATCGATGAAACTAACCAGTTGGCTGGTCATCTTGTGTCACTTTAACTCAGTTCTAGTACAACCAAACAAGTTACTGGTCTAATTATATGCATCCTAGTTTGTTGTTAGCTTTTGTTATTCTCTTGGGACTTTTATGTTAATACATGCATGTAATTACAACATTTTAATTTTGATTTCATCTAACATTACCCTAAATTTAATAAGAATCATCATGGTGAACTTTGGAATTTAATTGGTTAAGTTCAGTGTCATCTCAAAATACCCAATTAGTGGGTTTTGCCCCATGTCATGCATTTGGTGCAATCTTTGGGAAACACCTAATTTGGTTAATAAAGGAATTTAATTTTGTTTTGTGTTATCACTTGGAAATACCAATTAGAATTTTTTAGATTTATTCTATACTTTGTGATATCACTTCAAAATGCATAATAATGGAATAAGATGTCGTTCGAGCCTTCTTCTTTGACTCTCAAAGTACTTGACCAAGTATTAGTGTAACACCCCAAAATTCACTAATTTTTTTAAAGCAGAAGTAATTAAATTACAAACACTGAAAACCTATGAATTCTGGAAATGTTACCGCCACACTTAATATCAAACCAATTCTCTCCGACCATTCCAGTACCAAGTGCTAAGGCTAAAGAAAAAATCAACAATCAATTACAAAATTAATACAAACTAAACTTCAAATAATCATTAAACGGTTAAAACAAAATCAGAGTATGCATCAAGAAATGTAATTCATTTCCAAAAGGAAATTAAACTTACAACCGATAAAAGATTCATTAAAATACTCAATCAAGTAATGAATCAGAAAATGGTAAATACTATACCAAAGAAATAACAAAAGGAATGAAATCGTGTAAAGAATGAATACAGCCACAACACTCTCAAACTTCGATCCAAACATGCTCAACACTCATCCCCAACTGATATCTCGCCCACCAGCACAAATTCAGAAGGGCATACTACTCATGGGAATGAGCCGCACCCATGAAAAGGGTGATCAGTACCCTACATACTGAGTAAGGTAACCGAGCACTAAAGCTGAGACATAAGCACATAATCCATGCAGATTAATTACAGGGCATAATCTAACATAACAACATAAAGGTATATGAACAATTTAGGTAAAAGTACAAAGGCCCATATAATCGAGATTAATTGTTTAATTAATCTCTTAATAGAATCCAATTCACACCATGCCTTTTATCAATCCATGCGAGCATAGGAACACCCCACTATTATAACTGGTGGGCCGGTCACAATCAAGCATCATTCCCTAACCACCATTATTACTGGTGGATCGGTCATAATAAAGCATCATGCCCTAACCACTATTATTACCGATGGATCAGTCACACATAGGGTACAACCCTAACCACTATTCCTGACCGGTGGATCGGTCTGGTTCCTGCTTGCATGGTGTTCCACTGTAAGTAATTAGTATCTTTTAAGAGCTTTAATGATTCTAGTTTTTTTTTATTGAGCTCGAGTCACCCCCCTATTATTACTGATGGGCCGGTCACATATAGGACCTCATGTCCTAACCACTATTATGACCGGTGGATCGGTCGCACATAAGACTACGCGTCCTAACCACTATTTTTGACCGGTTGATCGGTCTGGACTCGGCTCAATAATCTTCCACTTCATATGATTAGTTTCTTAAGTATCTTATTCAAAGGCTTTCACCCTGGACATGCATAATTCATCACACATCACAAATTATAAAATTCCACCATCATAATTACACTTTAATTACTACATGCACATGATAATACAAAAACCGTAATAAGCCACCACAGACCTCAATTAACCACAACAAACCATAGTTAACCACTCCAACCCTATTTAACCATAACCACCATAATTAGCCACTCCACGCCTTAGTTAATCATAACAAACCACAATTATCCACTCCAACCCTAATTAATCACAACAACCCAGAGTTCATTACTCCAAACCCTAATTCAATCTCTTCCATACCCTCATACTGCTCCACATACTATTTTTCATCCAAAATAGTTCAACACCCGAATAATACTTACATTACCTTCCTTACATCCCAAATTAACTTTCCACACGTAAATTTCATACCCATGCATACATTAATCTCCCCATGCAAACCTTCACATCTTTTTCATGCAAACCCTAAAATTCCATGTGAAACCCTAATTTCAACCATGCAAACCCTAATACCGCTATTCAACCATCAATGCCAACATGTAAACCCTAATACCACCAAACAACTATAATTACCACCATAAAAACCTTAGTAACATCATACTAACTCTAATACCACCATGCAACCATTAGTACCACCATCCAACCCACGATTCTGCCATATAAAACCCTAAATTCAATCCATAGCAAAACCTAAGATTTGTCCACATAATACAATTGATTAGATTCTCCCCTTTCATAACCACAATTTAGATTCCCCCATAAAAGACTATAAATTAGATTCTCCCACATAAAATCATAAATTAGAAAATCCCAAGCAAAACCGTAATTTGGATTAATTTGATTTCCCCAAACAAGTCATAAATTAGATTCTCCCAATCAAATCATAAATTAGGTTCTCCCATATAATATCATGAATTAAATTCTCCCAAATAACATCATAAATTAGATTCTCCCAAACAAACCATAAATTCAATTCTCCTATATAACATCATAAATTATATTCTTTCCCACAAAACCCTACATTTCCCATTTTATTCTTCCTCTCATAAATCATTAAAATACTTAGGTCAACTCATATCTCTTGATCAACTTCTTTCTCCATCCTTATTTTTCATCCTTTTCCCCACACAACCACATCAACATTCTCACATGCATGTATTACAGAAACACAACACAAATCATCATACATAAATAATACACATGACATGCAAAACATTCTTCAACTCCATGTCATATCATATACGACATAATTAATAATCATAAACATAGAATTCATAGCATATGAAGCACATAATGCATATAAACACACAATGGCCTTAGTAAACCCTTACCTAAAATTTCACTGGTCTTGGAGCACGCTCCTACGCCTCCTTAGGGCTTTGACCAAATAATAACATACTAATAAAATAACCTTAACAAAATTCTAACTTTGCTAAATAAAAATAAGAGATATATTATAAACCTTGATAATATAGGGTTAAAGACTTTACCCTAATAATAATAATGATACTAATATAATAATATCAAGGATAATAAAACTAATATCAATGAGAATATAAATAATAATAACAATAGTAATAACAATAATAATAATAATAATAATAATAATAATAATAATAATAATAATAACAACAACAATAATATATAAGCTTTAAAATTTAAAGTGGGGTTTTGACCCTACTTATAACTAATGACTTACCATTTATTTAATGTTAATAATAAAATTAATAACATATATAATAATATTGAAATAATAAAGATAATGATAATATTATTATTAATGGTTATAAGAACAATAGAAATAATAATACCAAAATGAATAAGTGCGAATGTTAATACAAAATTAGGGTCTAAGATTTTCCAGAATAAATAATAAAATGTTAATAATAATTATTCTAATAATTATAATATTAATAAGAAGAAGAAGAAGAAGAAGAAGAAGAAGAAGAATGATAATAATACTATAATAATTCAATTAATAACTTAAAATTTGAAACTAACAATAAAAATATTTTATTACCACTATCTACCCTGCAAGTACAATTCAGCATAAATTTTACATCAAATAATAATAAAACATATTAAGAATATAAATATTAAGAATAATAATAATGGTATTTATATGCAAATAATTGAAATAAATTAAATCAAGGCTTATAATAATATGGAAAATGGTTGAGAGGGTCTAGGGTTCAACCTTAAGCTGGTGGGGATAGGCGGCACCAGTGGTGGTTCACGGCGGCGGCGGCGGCGGCCGGAAAAATAGAAGAAAAGAGGGAATGATGGATGTTGGGAAAAAGATAGGGAGAATTGAGGTGAGATAAGAGGTATTTATGGTTTCCCAGGAGGAGAAGAACAAAATGATGATGGTGGTGCAACCAAAGGTGGTGGAGCACGGCGGCGGACAGTGGTTTAAGGTTTTGGGGTAAAAATTCTGGCAAAACGAGCAGCCAACTTTGCACGGTTAGGGAGGCCTGTGCAAGAAGAATCAAAAGTTAAAAATGGTTTAGTTAACTAGATGGCATTTTAGGGAAGACCTTGGGATGTTGTGGTGGTGCTGAGGTTGGCTATCGGCGGTGGAAACAGCGTCTGAAGTGAGGGTGGCAGACAGCTCTGGCTTAGGGTTCTCGGGGAAGAAAAAACTCCAAATTTCCCATAACTAGGCTTTTTATAGATGTTAGATGGGATAATAGGGTGTTGAAGCTCGACAGCGAGGTATTAAGTGTAAAAGTTCTGGCAAAACGAGCAGCCAACTTTGCACGCTAGGAGAGAGAAAATGATCGAGATTTAACGTCCAATAACTATTTCAATTTAATCCTGGAGTTAAGAGGAAGACAATGAGGCAAGAAACGGGCGGTATTAATCACCGTAGACGGAGAAGCCATTGATGGGTCGAGAGTTGCAGCAGCGTCGACGGAGAAGGAAGGAGGAAGAAGGAAGAAGGAAAGGAGGCGGTCCGCTCAGCCGGGAAAGAAAAGAAAAGGGGGAGAACTGGACGGTCGGCGCGGGTCGAAGGCTAATTAAATGAAACACGGAGTGTTAGTGAGGAAACACAAAAAACGCGGCACGACGAGGGCGGTAAAGGACATCTGTCGCGCGGGCTGGGCCGCAGGGGAGGAAAAAGGAGAAGTTTGGGCCGCAGGAGATGGCAGCCTAAATGGGGAAAAGGAGAGGAAAAAGAAAAGGAAGAAAAAGAAAGAAAAAGAAAGGAAGAAGGAAAAGGAAAAGAGAAAAAATAGTGGATTAAATTAATTAGGATATTTAGGTTATTTAAAAAATAGTAATATTTAAATAAAATAATATTTAAATCCCCTTTTTAGGCTAAATTAGGATTTTTAAAAGATTTACCATAAATTCCATTTTAATTAGCAAAACACCCAAATTTTCTTCCATTAAGTTATTTATAAAATTAATATTAATTTGGGACTATTTTATCCTCCTTATTTTAGATAAAATAATTTATTTAGTTAATTCCCAAATTAAAATCTTTAATTAGTTAAAATACCCAAATTCCTCCTAATTAAAATACTTATAAATTTATTCTTGATTTTCCCTGATTAATTTCCTTTTATTTTAAATAAAGTAATATACTTAATTAAATATTATAATAAAATCTCATTTAAATATAATATTTAAAATTATAAATTTTAAATAGCCTTCAATTAGTGGGCAGATTGCATTGTGAATTATATTTTTCACTCGATATTTCATTCCTTCTTGACCGAGTTATGCTTGGTTAGATGTATATGCATATCTTTGATGTATAAGATTATACTATGGCAGGTTAATATAGCATTGTGTCTAGTATGTGTGGGTAAAGAATCCCATATACAAGCCCTTTGGCACTTCATAATTCCCATTGTTTAGGCAAGTGTGGTATCCCAACTTTTCATTCCTCACAATAGATGCTTTCAAGAAGTGGTGTGTAAGGTATCCTAATAAAATATCCCTTGATGTACTTTGACCATGTGTGGTAGATGTAGTATCCCAATTTGTGTTACCCCTTATGTTAGGTGCACTCGATGTGTAGTGGGTGTGGTATCCCATGGAAAAATTCCCTTTCTATGTATCCTAACCCCGTGTGATGGTTGTGGTATCCCATTCTGATTATTTTTGGTGCCATGACTTTTGTTCATGATGGAAAACTTGGTGTGGTTGAATGGATAATCTTATTAACTAGAAACTATGGGATCATTAAATGGAGAATTATAATATGGTTTATATTTGAAGGATTGTGATATATTTGTCGTATTGTTATCCTTCTAAGATTTCTAAGCAAGCATATCTTGTTGTATTACTACGATGAGTGTATGTGTTATGTTTTATTGGTATGCATATCATCATGCTTCTATATGACTTCAATATGCTATATGATCCTTAAAATGTTATATGTAGTACATTTTAACACTACTTTACTATACTGAAACTACATTTGTGTTGTCACTGTGATGATCCAACTTTTGGTTCAGGGAGCTAAGGATGATTTACAAGGGTAATATCTATTAGAGTAAGCTAAGTGATGACATAAGCTAGTAGCAAGTCATTGCTTTTGTTGGAGATATATTGTGATGCTAACTATTTGGCTAACCACCTAGAAGTGTTTTTCCAACTGTGATGGGATGTGTTGGTTTTACTTTATAAACTATCATTCTCTTTCTACCTATATAATTATTCTCAATTTTTATCATCGCATACTATTGTATTAATTTCATGAGAATGAATCTTTTCATTCATTGTTCTATTTTTTATTTTATCAAGCATAGACTAGGTGATAATCACACATATCTAATAGTTAATGTGGCGGTAACATTCCCAGATTTTATTTTTCAAATGGTATTCCATTGTCTTTGAAATGAAACTTTCTAGCTAAAAAATTGGGGGTATTATAAGTTGGTATTACAGCCTATGGTATTAATTTCTAAATTTGTTTTCTGAAAAAAATATTCTTCTATTTCATCCAAACTTATAGAATCTAGTTTATTCTATGAGCAAGTGTTGGTATGGGTTAAGAGTTGGCTTCTAGCATTTTATAGAATGTACAACCTCCAAGTGTACTAATTATGTAGCTTGTAGTCAATCATTTTCTTATGCAACTTAATATTCTAGGGTTTTGATGATTGTAAAAGAACATCTCAAGCATTTCACAAAGATGGTTGGATCCTTCATGGAGCACCAGATTGAGAACGAGAAGACTTCATAGTTGCCACCAAAACCTCTTTTTCTTTTATTCCTCTCTTTCCTAATTTGATGCCCTCTTTTTTTTTACTACATAGATTATGTATCCATCCTTACATATTATAGGATAATCAGATATATAGTATATATCTCTAGAAGCTAACTTATGAATGACAATAATAAAGTATATTAATTAATCACTAATAAATCATATATATATATATATAAGAGGTCATAAAATTATACAAATCAACAAAAAGTGTTAAAATATATTATATGAAATAATACTTAACATATACGGTAACATTCATTATTGACATCCATTCATGCTTATAAATTTCATTGATAACCCCTGCTAGTACCA
This sequence comes from Tamarix chinensis, assembly GCA_030549775.1. NCBI lineage: Eukaryota > Viridiplantae > Streptophyta > Magnoliopsida > Caryophyllales > Tamaricaceae > Tamarix > Tamarix chinensis. The sequence continues at coordinate 52,829,545 of CM060177.1, read as the reverse complement.
TGTAAATGTCATCATCCCTCCTAATATACTCAAAAGGACAATCAATTATAATTATATCACTACTGAGGTAAAAAGATGGTGGTGGTCGGCAAGGTTCTTATAGTTGTTGGTTCTCTACTAAAGATGGAATCATTTATGGGGTAACAAATTTATTTGATCTTGCTCTTTTTCCTAATTTTATGCCCTCTTCTTTTTTTGTCCTCCTTTCACTAATAGTTCTCTTTCCCTTTGTCTTAGGATCATTCTTATTTCTCAATTCCTTAATTCATAGTATTAAACACAATATAATGATCATATATATGTATATATCTTAATAAGGTATTAATAATATGTGCAACGTGTTAGGTATGACATGGATGGAGGATTTCATCACCTCTTTAGTGCTACGGTGTACCCTATGTGTGCACAAAGGTACAAAGATTCCATGATCTTCCAACACTTTGGCTACTTTATCACCTTCTTTATAACAATGCAAGGGTGCATCTCCAATCCTTCGAATATCAATACATATGGGCCTTATATTTAGGGCCAAGATAGATGTAATACCCCGAATTTTTAAAATCCACATTTATTAAGTTTAATGATTTTATTAGCATAATTTGATGTAAACAATTAATCATTTTAATTTTAATTTGTTTTATGAATTTATCGACGATTTTGAATTCATAATTGACTGTAACTAATCATTTTCGGGAAGTAATATTTTATCGACGTTTTAATTAATTGAATGTAATATTTTCGGGAAGTTTAAATCAAAAATATTTTTGGAACTTATTTAAGAATTTCTTTTTGAAATTAATTTTCTTCCGTTCTATGCTTTTTAGTTGCGGAAAACCGATTTTTGGAAATTATTAAAATTAGTCTCGATTTATTAGAATTTGACTTAAATATTTTATTATAGTTTTTTAAATATTATTTTAGGGTCTTATAATGTATTTCCGTAAATAATATAAGTTTTTACGTTCGTTGGTAAATTCTTCCGAAAATGTTTCCGAAATTCTTTATATAGCTTTTTATTAATTTTAAGCCTTCGGATTCGTTCGAAATAAATTTTCGTTAAATAATTTTTAGATAAAATCTCCCAATAATATTTTGATATTTTTAGTAGTTTATTTTATGTGTATTTGTTTAAAAAAAAAAGACCCAGCCCCAACCGGTGCCCCCTTCCCCTTTCTTCTTTTCCCTCTTCTCTCCCTTCTCTTATCTCTCCCTTATCCCGTCGGCCCACTGTTCCCGCAACCCTAACCCTAGCCGACCTCCCTCGCCTCTCTCCTTCCCCCCAGCTCCTCCCCGCTCCGGCCGACTTCGCCAGCAACCAACCGTCGACCACCGCCACAACAGCTACCAGCAGCAGCAGCAGCCGCAGCAGCAGCGGGCGACAGCAGCAGCGCAGGAGCAGCCGCGCACAACAGCAGCAGTAACCCAGGCTACGCTGCCATCGCCCGGTCACCGGCGACCTCGAGCAACCACCGTCGAGCCACCCCCGTCCCCCAATGAAGCCTCCCCAGCCTTCCATTGCCCCAATTTGTCAGTTTTTAATTGGTATAAATTTCTGAAAACCCTAACCCTTATTTTGATTAATTGAATGTGAATTAGCTTATAAAAAGCTAAATTGATTGTTTGATTGTGTATATATGTGCTGTAAGAATGATTTGGATAGGTTAATTGTATTGTTATGTTGAGATTTCGGAAAAATTGCATTTTTGGCCGGGTTATGCCCGAATTTTTTGGATCCGTCCGTTTTCGCGATTTCGGACAAATTGATTATACAATATATTTTAAAATGTATCCAATTTCATTTTGGAACTGTCAATTTGAGAAATTTATGCGGGTTTTATCGGAATTTGATTCCTAGGTCAAATTTTGGGTGTAATGGAATTGAGTCGTATAATTGAGCCGTTTCGCTCAATTAATTTTATAATATTGTTTAAAATGTATTTAATTTTATATTGGAAGTGTTGATTTGGAAAAATTGTGCGTAATTTATCGGAATTGAATTTTTAGGTCAAAACTCCCGCGGATTTAAATTGGATTTTGTAATCAGGTTATTTTATTCAATTGACTATATAAATTATATTAGAATATGTTTAATTACATTTCCGAACCGTCAATTGGTATGTTCTGGCAATAATTGATCGGGTTTGCGTTTCCGGCTTAAAAACCCTAATTGTGCTAAATTGGGTATTTCCTTTATTGATTTTGATCAATTGATTATTTGATATGTTATAAAATGTTTTTAATTGTATTTCTAAACATTCAATTTGATTAAATTTATAGAATTTTACTAAATCGTATTTTCGGGCTTAAAACCCTAGATTTTAAGTGAAATTATGAAATTGGTTATTTGTGTGTATGTTGTTTTGCTAAAATTAAATTTATAAAAGTAGTTGAAATGATCATAATTGTATTTTAATGCCTTTAATTGGAATCAATTGATTTGAATTAACGGAGTTTGTGTTGTAGACTTTAAAACCCTAATTTTAAAAATGGATGGGCTGGAATTGGTTAATCGGAAGATTGTTTTGTTGAAATCGATTATCTGGATTTATCTAAAATTAGTTTAATCGTGTTTTAAAACTATCAATTTGAGGTAATCAAAGTGATTTGGTCGATTCGTAGTTAGGCATTTAAAACCCTAATCTTCGGGAATGATTTTGTAGAATTGATTTTGCTATGTGTACTTTATCTAATCGGTTTCTATCTTGGGGTTTAAATAATTTAAATTATGTTTTAACCTAATCGATTTGGATTTGATTCTAAGTAAATTGGTTGGTTACTTATTCAATTATAAAACCTAATAAATAAGTATTTTCGATAAATTAACTTATGATCAATTATTCTGTCTCAGGCTTTCCAAATTAATTTGAAATGTCCTAAGTGTATTTGTATTAATCTGTTTGATATATTTTAATCTTAAACTTAATAAAACTAGAACTATGCTTTTAAGTCATAAGTTTTGGACACGTTTTCTAAGAAAAATAGTTTGTGTTTCTTTATATTGAGTAAATTATAATAATTGAAATTATTGATTGATAGGATAGTTTCTAATTTAGTTTTCGATTCCATCAGATCTAGGAAAGCTTTCTCGTGGATCCACGAGCTAAGGATCTCTCTCCCTCTTATCTCGCTTAACTAGCTTCGGATCCAGGTAAGTTCTCTACTTACCTCTACTTATGGGTATTTTGTAAGGACGAAGCTAATGGCCCTTTACTATGTGTGACATGGATGTGTTGAATGTTATGTATGTCATGCTATGCCATGTGTTATATGATTGTGTATAACTTGTTTTATGTGTAGCGCAGCCTGGAGATTGATGTATGTGTGGATGTGTTTCCTATGACGTGAGCATGATATGTATATGCATGATGTTTATGATGTATTATGCTATAGCCCTCTAGGACATGCATGTTAGGATAAATGGTAGTATGAGTTGGGAACCATCATGGGAGTCTTGAATTTTGTATGATCGTATTAATGTTCTATGGCGGTACTAATGGTTGCATGGTGGTATTATGGTTGTAATGGTGGTATTAGGGTTCTCATGGTGGTGTTAGAGTTCGTATGATGGTGTTTGTGATATTATGGTGGTATTAATGTTGTATGGTGGTATGTATGGTTGTAACGGTGGTATTAGGGTTCGCATGGTGGTATTAGGGTTTGTATGATGGTATTTATGATTTTATGTGGTATTAATGTTGCATAGTGGTATTAGGTTGGTATGGTGGTATTATGATTCGCATGGTATGTTAGGGTTTGTATGATGGTATTTATGATTTTGTGGTGGTATTAAATGTTGTATGGTGGTATTAATGGTTGCATGGGGTAATCATGATTGCACGGTGGTATTAGGGTTTGTATAGTGGTATTATGGTTGGTATGGTGGTATTATGATTCGCATGGTGGTATTAGGGCTGTATGGTGGTATTAATGATTACATGGTGGTATTAATGGCCTATGGAGTAGGGGGTTGAGAGTGAGAATTCACTTATATAAGGATGAGTATGGGTTTTCTAAAGGATGGAGGTTACTTGTTGAAGAAGTAAAATGCTAGGGTTTGGTGCAGCCAACCAGGGTTGGCGTGGTCGATTAGGGTTTGAGTGGCCAACTAGGGTTTTGTTGGTTACATATGAACTTGGGAGATAAAGAAATACACTTGGGGAATTTCCTAATAAAGAATGAGGTGCGAGATAGAGAATAACGTAGCGTTTGGGTAAGTAAGAAAGAGTTGGGCCACATAGGTCCGATTAGGGTATCCGAGGAGGAACCCTAGAGGGAGGAGAACATGCAGAGGCGATATCATATGTGTTGGGATGGCCTATATCCTTGGGGTTTGTGTCTTACTATATGCCACTTTACCTAAGTCTACAGGGGATGGATGTCGGGTGTGAGAAGAGGTGCGAGTCTCAAAATATGGACGGTCCATCTGGAGGGGAAAGAGTAGAGTATCAACCGCATGCATGTCAAGGGGTGTGATGTGAATCAATAAGACACGGATAAGACATTAATTATGTAAAGCAAAAGATTGTTGAGCCGAGCCCAGACCGGTCCACCGGCAAATAATAGTGGCCAGGAGCCGGGGTGCCCTGGAGACCGGTCCACCGGCAAATAATAGTGGTCAGGAGCGTTCTGCCCTGAGTGTATACTTTCCGGTCCACCGGCTATAATAGTGGGGGATTTCGTGCTCGACAAACCGAAGTAAGTAAGTTAAACCATGGGAAATACACTAAGCACTTACAGCGAAACACCATGTGATTCGGGGCCAAACCGGTCCACCGGCAAATAATAGTGGCCAGGAGTATTTTTCCCTGGAGACCGGTCCATCGGCAAATAATAGTGGTCAGGAGCGTTCTGCCCTGAGTGTATACTTTCCGGTCCACCGGCTATAATAGTGGGGTTCCCGCACTCACATGGACTATTAAAGAATATGTGTGGAATGAATATATTATTGATATGAATAAAGAATGAGTCACAAGCACTTACAGTGAAACACCATACGAGTCGGGGCCAGACCGGTCCACCGGCAAATAATAGTGGCCAGGAGCGTTCTGCCCTGGAGACCGGTCCACCGGCAAATAATAGTGGTCAGGAGCGTTCTGCCCTGAGTTTATATATTCCGGTCCACCGGCTATAATAGTGGGGTTCCCGCACTCACGTGGATTAATACTGTGGTGTGAAATGACTACTTTTAATAAAGACTCAAAGGAAATAAGTTTAATTGGACTATGGTCAGCTTTTATTATCTGTATTACTACATGCTGCTTTCGTGAGTATGTCACGCGTCGAGTATCCAATAATATGGATTATTCCTACTTGAGGCGCATGAGTCACTTTATATTTCAGTTATACTACGCCTATATGTTTAAATGGGATGTTATATATGTTTCATATGTTACTGTAGGTGTATGGCAAGATTCCTGCTGTGGTTGTGAGTATATATGATATTGTATCAACATATTGTATCATAATTTAATATGTATTTGATGTTATCGTTTACGTCTCTCTCATAAGATAGGGTAGTGAGACTTACTCAGTATTGGACCCGTACTGATACTACACTGATTGAATGGGTCCTGTGATGATCCACCAATGGTTGGGAGCAGACCTCTTGTGCGGGTTGATACTGAGTTGGGGTGGAAGACTTGCCTTGAGTGAGTAGGCGATCCGGATTTTTATTCTTCGGGATTTGTTTTGTTTAATTGTTTTCACCTTTGGAAGTTGCAAGTATTGTATTTAGATTTCTAAAGGTTTTGTAATTGACTTTAAATTTCTCGTACTCTGTTAAGCTTTTACTATTCGGATTTAATTGGTTGACAGGTTTTAGCCTTGCATCTAACATGAGATAGATGGTTGACATTTATCTTGTGTTAGATGTGGCGGTAACATTTCCCAAATTCACTCCTAGCTTCCGCTTTAATCTTGAAAAAAAAATTTTTTCCAGAGTGAAATTTGGGGGTGTTACAATAGACCTATGGACTATCAATGTTATGATACTACGAGTGATGCATATCCTTCCTTTTTCCAAAAGAATTGAGGGATCATTATCTAACAAGCCACATTTATATAAACCCTAGAATAAAATATTACATATTATTAATTATCGATTTGACACTTGATACATTATATATATATATATATATATATATCAATTCATAATATGATGTACTAACCTTGGGAAGATAAGAAAAATGTGCATCAACTTTACAACTACCTATATTGCTATTAACATTGGGTGTGTGAAGAGGATCATGTGCATCTAAATAGGATGGATTGTACCCTTAAGATTTAATGGCAGACAAATCCTTCTTAATTTTGGTCATCCATTCTAATTTAATGTTAAATGTTTTGGTTAGGAGAGCCACTTGGTCATAGGTGTTCCAGGATCCACGTGATCAAACTCACATGCTTTTTCTCATAACCCCTAAAACAAGGCCCCTATATCTTCTTAGGTATTCTTCAATTCTTGTCACTTGTGACATGATGGAATATTGATATAAATCCTCTTAGAATATATAAAATAAACATGTTATAATAGCTAGTTTGTTACAAGAAAACTAACTATGGTTAGGTATAGCTTCAAACTTACAATTCTTTTGGCAGTGTTTTGTACATAATTAATAAGATATCCTTATTTTGTTGCTCCATTCTTCTTTCATATTATACTAATATTGATGGATGAGGTATGTGAATCCTTTTTCATGGCTATGAGTTGTAATCCCAAAATATGCACAAAAATTAGCAATATCATTATAACACTCTCTACATTATAATATGAACACATTAATCAAAAGATCATACCAACTCTTCTTATTGGTTTACATATCCTTTTTCAAGATGTATTATGGCAGTAAATATTTTGCTTTTCTATTTCCATATTTTTGGCACTTTTCCTCTATATTACAAGCCAAATATGTACTCAATACTATTTAAATATCAATGAAATATTCTTAACCAAAATTCTTAGATGTTATGAAAAAAATACCTTAAAGCCCACTGAAAGATGATATGCAATAAAATTGTCCCAACTCTATTAAATAATAAATCCATAATGCTTCAGTGGATTTGAGAGGAAAGCACCATCCTTTTTTCTATATATTTTTATTTATTTTCCAAGTATGAATTAAATTTTCTTAGATGTTCACCTCATTGTTTTAGAAGTCATTTCTTCCTGGCCTCTAGTATGATGAACACTCTCTACAAAATAAGACATACATATATATATCAATGTTATTATGTTGAAATAAATAACATGTGACATTAAAAAATATGAAAAAAAAACATATCATTTACTATAAATTCTTACCAAATATGTTCCTTATGACCTTTTGAAACCTGCGTCCAATTATTATAAGTGATATTAAAATGATTACGAGTGAAATGTGAAATGTATGTGAGACAAATGTTTGCATACTTGCTTATAGGAATATTATACATATTCCAACTCAACTATAACTGTTCTCCACTACTTCTCATGTCTTTGATGATTTTAATCACATCACATTAGTTCCTCTCTTCCCTTCTACATTGTTAGAATCCCTAAAAAAGGTTTTCTTTTTCATGTGTCATAAATTTAAATAAGTAAATTAGAACAAATAAGGCTATAAATAAATATATACAGAATAAAGTGTAAAGCAAATATATCATATGTATTAATGATATGAAAAACACAATAATTTGATATTTAAATAACAAGAACACTCTACGAAAATACTAGAATGTTATTACCCTCTTCACCTTCTTTTCCTTCTTTTTTTCTTTCCTCCTTTTGCATTGGTTTCATGATCTGATACATATATTACTTCATGATGATCATCCCCTAAATATATTTCCTCCTCAACAATTTCAAGGTTATCTTCATTTACTGATTGAGTTGCTTGCTTAGCTTTGGGATAATCTTTCTTCCATTTGGTATCATTTTCATTATCACATTCATTGATAGTTCTTTTTTCATGGGCAAAACCACGAACTATCTTTTATTAGCTGGATTAGTGATAAAGAAACTTGTGCCACATGTGTTGATAAGATGAATAGTTCTTGTTTATGCCCTATCTTATTGAGATTTAATAGTGTTAACCCATCTTCATATCTAAACACATGAATATTATCATCCCATATGCACCAGAAAAAAAAAAAGACAATTTAGTTACGTTGTAATCTAGCTCCCAAATTTGTTCGATCACGCCATAATAATTCATATTTGTATATATTGGAATATTCTTGTCCTTTGCACTAGTAATATTCATTGCGTCTACCACTAAACTCACTCCACTGCTCCATATTTTACTCCTTTCATATTATTGTTTTGTGCTAAAAGCATATCCATTAAAGGCATAGATGGCATATAGGAAAGCTTCTTACCAAGGCATCTGAGATAACCAATTTAGGGTTTCATAAATTGATGTCAAGGACTTTTCGATGAGTGGAATGATGTAACCTCTTAATCAATGTATGAAGGAGAGATTATGTTTATCAATTACCCATTTCTTAGTACTTCATGGATTTTTAATCCTAAAAAAATGTATATGTTTTTCAACATATGGTTGAGCATCATCACTATTATGTAATGTATAGAGATGCAGTTTACAGAGCATGTCCAGGTCTACATATCCAATATGTTTGTGCTTAATAAAATGTCCTTTGATTTTTATTTCATGCCAAGACTTACAAATACCAAGAGCTTCGATATTGGAAAAGTAATTTTTGCAAAATTCAATTACCTCTTCCATTGAGTAACATTGCATCCTTTTGATCAATATCAAGATTCATGTAACCTTTTGTTAACTTCATAGACTATTCATAGGGGTACATCTAGTGTCCGTGAAGAGGTCCTATAATTTTTACCTCATAAAGCAAGTGAATGGTTAGATGCACCATAATGTAAAAAAATGAGGGAGGAAAGTACATTTCAAGGTGGCAAAAATTCATCACAATCCCTCTTTACAAGGCATCCAAACTATCATGGTGTATGAATTTGGATCAAAGTGCATTGAAGAACCAACAACGGCTAGTAATAGCAACTTGAGCACGATTTCGAAAAATTCCATATAAAGCTATCTGCATCAAATGTTACATCAAAATATGACAATCATGAAACTTCATGTTAATTAGATATAACTCTTTCATTGACACTATCATTCTAACATTTGAATAATACCTTTATAAAACCTTGACATAACTAAGGAATTCATAAAATGTAATTTTCTCCAATCTAGAGTAGGGTATGGCAAGCTTGTGGTAAATAATTTATTCCTCCATTATCTCGTGGTGCTAATTCATGCCTAATGCCCATTTCCTCCATATATAATATAGAATTGACTCAATCTTTGGACTTTCGTGGAACATTAAGTAATATGTACCAACAAGGCTATCACATTTTTTCTCTCAATATGCATCACATTGAGAGAGTGCCTCATGTATAGAGATTCCCAATATGGAAGGCTGAGGAATATAGACTTATTCTTCCATCCAAGTAATTGAGGCTTATCTTTATTCTTCTTCCCAAACTACAACATTAAATGCTTCATCTTCGTATACATCTATCTACCCATCAATAGGATTAGTGCATGCCCTTCTTTTAAAAAGCCATTAATTCCATTCCTTTGCCACAAAAATAATCTTTTGTACATGTGTTACCTGAGATGTTACAATTTGCTAAGAAATTACTTATAGTACAGAATAGTATTGCTCTCAAAGAGAAAATTTTCTCGCCATATGCATCAAACACTTCAACACCCATGTCCCAAAAGAACTTCAAATCATCAATCAAAGGATCCAAATAAACATCAATATCATTCCCTAATTGGTTTGGCCTAGAAATGAGTAAAGATAACATAATAAACTCGCATTTCATGTAGATCCATGGTAATAGATTGTGTATAACCAAAATCACAAGCTCTATACTTTATGTGCCTTGTTTGGTGAATACATAAAATTCATAGAAAGTGCAAGATGTAAGTTTCCTATTACATTGCCAAATTTAGGAAACATACTATCAATCATCATCCATTTTGAAGAGTCAAATAGATGTCTCAAAATCCCATCATCTATCTTCACTTTAGAATGCCATCTTAAGTTCTTCTCATCTTAGACATTATTAAACATATGCTTAAATCTTAATATTATAGGAAAATACCATAACATCATATATGGAACCTTATTCTTCTTGTATCATGGTACTTTGCATTCCTAATTAGGAAAATTATTTAAATATACATATTTATTGTAAAAAAATATACAATCATTAGGGAATGCCTATATCTTCTCATAACTCACACCTATAGATGAAAGAATCTTCTTTGCTTCATAAGTATGATTGAGTAAAAGGTTATCATCAGGAAGCATTTATTTTACAATTTTTAATAATTCCATGAAACTCTTAGCAACCCATCTATTAAATACTTTTAAGTTATACCACCCTAAAGCAACGGATAATTTAGTAAAATTCTTACAATTACCATACAAAGGTTTTCTTTAGTCACTATATAACTTGTAGGATATTTTTGGATAATCTCAAATACTTTCTCAGCCTTTGAGACATTTCCTCTGATAAATCACCCTCATTATTGTCAAATGATCCACTACTATCCCTTCTACCTTCCTCATTATCATATCAAGACTGTCTCACCATGCCATATCCAATGAATGTAACTTGTATTAATTTTGTACACAAATAAATGATCTCTTAAATCATTAGCAATGACACACTAAATATATTCATAGTTCAAATAATGATAGACTATTCTACTAGTGTCCTCAACATCTTTCACTAAAAACTTGATGAAAAGTTCAAATCCTTTTCCATATTCTATAGAAAAAATCTTTGTAGACACCCATTTTCAATCCATATTTTTCAAATCTATATGTATCCCATGAAAAATATAATTACAAATCCATTATCTTCTACAAAATAATTCACATATTACTCATGATTAGAAATAATTCATCTTCGTATAATATATCATGCTATTTTGAAGCGATATATATAAACAATTGCAACACATTTCCATGTCTCTTACCAATTTACAAATCCCTCATGGTTGGAAATAATTCATATTTCTATAATGTATCATGTTATTTTGATGCAATATATACAAACCATTCTAATAAAGGAATAAAAATATACCAATGCACAAATCGTTCTTACTTAGAAAGAATTCATATATATATATACATATCAAATATTTATATAAGGGTTATAAATTCAAAGGTAAATAAATACTACATGTTTAAAACAAGACCAAAAAACTAAGAAGAAACCTATGGCAATAAGAACAATATATACATCAAAAGGTTGCTATAACCTAAACGCCTAACTAAGAACACCCTTTCACCATCCTATGAAATCCGTCGGTAGCCTTGCTTAAGCAGACTAGGCCCGTCACTCTTAATGTCCACTCATCTTGATATATCATCTACTCCCTCACATCATTAATGGAGAGTGCAGTGTTAGATACTCTAGGATGACCAGGGTGGATAATCGAGGGTAAGCCATGAAAAAACATCCACTCTTAATTTATCACATTAGCTATCTAGCTGCCTAATCATAATCCCTCCCAAATACCCCTCCCTAAAAAAATCTTAGGTGTGTTGCATCAGTATGGGGGATAAACAAATGCTAATAACTAGTCAATTTCCCTTACCATGGATCAATATAAGGGATTGTGAACAGTAGATGATATGATCTAAAATTAAATGGATTAAAGAATGACCCGCTCATGAACAATTAGTTAATCTTCTCATACAACCATATCACATGACTCTGGAAATGAGAATCATAGGCCATGCACAAAAATGGTGGTGATATTTAAATAATAGGCAAGTGAGACATCTAATCCCTACCTAAAAAATATAACAACAATTAAATCATGTTTCTAATTCTTGTAAATTATAAAATATATAAATTCTATAGACTTATTATTCGTAAATATATAATATAATATTATATCTTAAAAAATATTATGTTAAGATAACAACATAATTAAATTATATCACCAACAATTTGTCATAGGTACATCAACACCTAATAAGAAATCTCATTTTATCTGCAAAAAATTAAATAAATTACATAATATTATTCAACAACATATTATACCAATATGCTTATATTTTTAGTATTTTTTTTAATTGACAATCTAGATCTATGAATGCATTAAAATATAGAAGGAAAAACCTAATGTGAAGCTAAAAAGCATAACAACATGGCAACAAAGGCAAACATATGTCATACAAACAATAATACATGTAATAACTATGAAATAACATGCATGCAGATACTTTAAATGAAAGAGAAAGAAAAAAATATATATACCTAGATAGTGAAGGGTTGTCAGTGCAAGGAAGGTATAGGGACACTAGGTGGTCGGTTGTAGGAGCTACAAACAGGTGTACAAGGGAGATGGGCAGAGGTTAGTCTAGTTAGAACAGGAAAGGAGGTATTCCCAACCCTTTGTGGGATTTACATAAATTTTTACTCAATATAAATCAAATATATTAGATTATTCCATCAAAAAAATTCCCATATTCCATTACCCTTTTCAAAGCCATTAAATAATTATTTGTGTTTCCCTGTCAAGGCTCTACAACCCCCCATTGAGTATGTCATGAGTCATGACCCATTTAATCCATCCATAAGGTAATTATTCCATATCAATAGTTTTATTTTACTAATTAAATAGTCATATAACTATGTTAGCCATACTCTCCAAGCATATCTAAGTTGAGAAATGAAAATCACACAATATGGCCGAACTAGTTATTTTGTTTGACCTAATAAGTTGATTTGTTTTACCAATTAGTTGATTGGTTGGGTTAATTGATCGATTGATTTGGGCCAACCGTTTGTTTAGCTTTAAAAATAGAAGTTAAATCTTCACAAATCCAATAAATAGTTTCATAAATTAGAGTTTGAATTATATAACGTACATGCCTAAGAGAAAAAGGTAAGGATTTTTGTAGAAAAGGTTTAACACCTCTAATTTTTGAACTAGAATTTTTTTTAGGACAAGGTGGAAGCGATTTGAAAAATAAAATAGATGAATTTTACTACCACATCAACCATTAGAGAGGTGTGATCATCACCTAATCCATGCCTGACATAAGGTAAAACGAAACAAGGAACAAAGGAATGCATAATTATAATGATGATGTGATACTATAAGGAAATAAAGACTAAAACCATAACATAGATAGAATTCACTTGATAGTTTACAAAATCAAATATAGAAATCTGAGAAAATAATTTAATTAACCAGAAATATAAAAATATCCCACATAGTGGATAAAGTACTAATGAGATGTTGGCCTAACTCTTAGGCATAATCGTAATCCTCCAATCCCAAGCAATAGCCTACTAGTGGCCCACATCATTACCCTTACCGTACTATAGTTGAGAGTAGTAACCACGCAAATCATCATTTGCTTCCCGGATAAGAAGCCGAAACATCATAGTGACCAAACAAGTATAGCATCAGTACAGTGAAGTGCTGGCAAATTTTACTGTGCAAAGCATGGAAGCTTTATGCAGCACATTAAGATCATATAGTATCATGGTATTTAATCAAATCAAAAGATAACATACGAGAATAGTGATAACATATAAATACCTCAATGAAACCTAAAGTTATACAATTGCACACAATCATGGTTTTTCCATAATAATCCATATGAAGGTAGAGCACATAATGTCAATATCTATGATGGGACAAATTTAGGACTGTAAATCCTACCATCAAATCACACTAGTGCCGATGGGCTTTTCTTAGGGATCTTTGACATCCACCTTACTTAGACACCTAGGTGAGGGAGCATATGCTCAATTTTAGGTCTGCATTACCCACCACACTAGCATTAGTGCCAAGAGGCTTTTCTTATGGATCTTCAACATCTACCTTACTTTGACACCTAGGATAGGGGTACAAATGATAACTAACCTAAACATAGAATTAGAACATGCCAATATACCATGAGGAGATGAATGTAGGACTACAACATCACACTAGTGCAGAGGGGGTTTTCTTAGGGATCTTCAACATCCACCTTATGTGGACACAGAGGTGAGGGGGAATATGCTCAATTTTAGGTTTGCCTCACCCACCACACTAGCACTAATGCCTAGGGGCTTTTCTTAGGGATCTTCAACATCCACCTTACTTAGACACCTAGGCTAGGGGCACAAGGGATTCTATGCTTAAGATTCCACATATAAAATCAATTAAGTATTTTTAAGTGTTGAAACCAAACACTAACCAAGGCATATAAGGCACCAAATTGGGTGTTTAGAGATAACACCAAAATCATATAATAATTGGGTGTTTAAAGATAACACCAAACTCAACCAAAAAAAATCTCAAATACCATCATATTAGCCCATATGAACTTAGGTTAATCATGGTTGAAATCATAATTAAAATTTTGTAAAAACATGGAATAATTAACACAAAAGGCCCAGGAGAAATGCAACAAATCATAACAAAATAGGTGATTTCTAGCCGGACTCATCAATCAGTCCTCACACCTATCAACTGGTCGAGTTGCACGGCACTTGGCCTAAATCTTGAACAAGAGAACCAATTAATTAGTTGGTCTCTCTGGTTAATTATTCATAAGAACCAGTTGTTTGGTTTGATCCAATCAGTTAATGGGTCTAAGTGGGGATCAAACCATTCTAGCATGTAGAAAAACCAATCGATTGGTCATAACAACCAGTTAACTAGTTTAGTCTAACTAGTTAATGGGTCTATGTAGAGACCAAACCACCTTAGTCTGCAAGGACACCAATTCATGAGTTTGACCAAACGATTGACTGTTCATCAAAACTAGGTGATTGTTTTACTGAAAAAATTGACTGTTCATGAAACCAACCGATCCAAAACTCCAAACCATTTGGCTGCTCATGAAACTAGTCCATTGGTTCAGATAACCAATTGATTGATCTAGGTAGAACATAACCTAGACTTGCGAAATCCACACCAAATTTTACATCACTTTACCATATTAATCCTAGCATGCTTCTATATCAAAACACACATAAAAATATATGCTTCACACATAGAATCACATAGACACACGGTGATATACACACTTAACCAAATCATGCTCGACTATCAATTTCATGCTTAAAATCCAAGAAACTAAAAAACACTTACTTAAGAAGGATTATACGACAAACTCGTACCATGGAACAAAATTATATCATAGTCATATAAGCACTAATACATAGAATACCAATATACCACATAAACCTAATTATGTTTAATATAAGAATGTTTTACCTTAAAGCAATTTTTCTAGCATAAAACTCCTACTAGATGGCCTATCTAGTAGAACTTTGATTCCTAAGAGAATAAAAGTAAAACCATTAAAAATCCTCTTCCAAAACTTCATTAAAAACTAGGAAAAATTAGAAGAAGAGGAGGAGAAACACAAATCACTACCTTTTGACTTAAAACAGAGTGTTAAGGAGAAGCTAAAATCTCCACCTTTTCTCAATCTTAATTCTTACTTGATTTGGGAAAGTAAGATAGAATTAAAACCAAGACTGGTAGAAGAGAAAGGAACATAATGCTTGCACAATTCAAAGGAGAAAACCAAAGAGGATCTCTTTTTTCTCAGTAGAAGGAAGAAGAGAGGAAAAATGGAAATATGTTCAACACTTACTGAGATTATCATGAGAAGAAGGGAGAAGGGAGAAAAAACACAAGTGTGGAATGAAGATAGATCATTAGAATGAGAGGTATAGGAACAAGATGCCCAGTATCCACAAAGAAAAAGAGGGATGAGATAGGTGTGGTTGAGTGTAGATAGGATAAGAGAAGTGAATGGTGACTTGATAGGGTGGTGAGGGGTTGAGTGCAGCGAGAGATGGGTATGAAAGTGGGTTGGCAAGTTAGGGGAGATTCCCCAAAGTCAATAATTATCTCCCCAACTACCAGCAGAGAGAAGGAGAGATAAGGGGAAAGGTACAAGGAAGGTTTGCCTCTAAAAGTTGCTTTTTGGAAAACTTATGGTAATTAAAATCATGTAATGGTTCAATTAATATGAAAATAATACAAAAGCACTAAAATATTATTATTAGCATGATTGAACTCAATTCATAAGTTTTCATAATAATTGGAGAGAAATTTGAACCAATATTAGAAATGGATCTAAAATCACAGGCAAACCATTTGACTGATTTGGACAAACTAGTTGACCTGTTTATTAAAAACAAGAACATAACTTTTCCCAAAGCACTAGTTGATCGGTTGTGTAAACCATTTGACTAGTACACTTAAAATTCACATTTTTATTAGAATTTCAGCCTATTTCAAAACCAAACCTAATTTATTTTATACCAACTTAATTCTAGATATAATTTAAAGCATTTTGGGGTAGGATATTACAAATAGGTACTCAATTTTTCTTAAATCTAACCCTCGTTTGATTAAAGATAAACAAGAATGAGCTAGAGAAAGGATCAAAAGTGTGGAAGGGAACCAAACTAAGCTTTGAATTTTAAGAGAAAGGACACACGGTTAGAGGGAGTTTGACTCTTGTTATGGCTAAAAGAAAGGTGGATATATTAGGCTATTAGGGATATTTATCACCAACAAATCGATACAATCATAATCGTTGCTAGGCATATATCAAAAACCTTAATTCTAATCATTCAAATTAGAGTTAAATAGATAGATTTTATTAAAGATAGGCTGACCTTTCTTCCAAAGCTAAACTATTAATTTTTGAAGAGGTGTAGGTTAAGTATATCTAGAAATGCCAGACCGAAGAGGGGATGATGGAAACCTGTTAGGGTTTCTTGAAAGGATCAAAAGATTAATCGAGCGCAATATTCGATTCGTCGGTTCAGCCTAAGGAACAACTCCAAAGAAGTCGCGAGGCACAGTTTGTACAACGGCAACTGAAATTTGAAGAGTGAATGATCTAGATCGATCAAAGGTGAGAGAGCAGATTCAGAAGAACGAGCGAGCGAGAGAATCGCCGAGAGACTGAGAGAGAAGTCGCGAGAGAGAAGAATTGAGAACTCAACCAGAAATTCAATAAAAAATAATCGTCGTTCCTGTTACATAATTGACCCAGCTATATATAGGCGTATTACAAACCGTATGTCGACGTACAAAAATACACAATACAGACCTTTTAATACACGTTATAAGTACAACGGAAAGGCCGAATGGTCTGTTTGTTTTGGGCCACAAAATAGTCGACCAGCCCAATCGAACCCCACAAAAATAATGTCCCAAATACAATTAAGTTTAGGATTAATTTCCATCAGCTAAAATTACACTTTATCTAATCATGGCTATTAAGGATTGATTAATCCACAATCCATCTAGTCCAAATTAAGGACCGGGTGGCGGATTATACAACTGACCTAATTTCCATTAGCCAATTTCGACCGGCGAATGCATCATATGGGATTACAATTTATTAACAAAAATTTACATAATCTGCTCATCCCAGCAACTGCATCTAAAGTTCCACAAAATCCATATGCTGCATTACACTCCTATTTATTCACCAAATAAGACAAACAATTATAAGTAAATAATTCACAGCAATTTTCAAAATTAATTAAACATAAATTCTTAAGATTCACATCAGGGGAAATGAAAAATTGGTGTAGAAGAAATCTCCCAACTAAGTAGAAGTAGGTTTGGAAATTGAAGTAATGATCTTAGAAGTGGACAAAGCTAAGGTCACTCTCCCCCCTCATTTGACCAAACTAAATCCTTAGATTAGTTTGAGGAAGAAGTGCCAAGTGCAGGATGAGAAAGGGTAAGAATCATTAAGAACAACTTAGAATGGGATTAATAAGGTTACATTTTAGTCTAAGAAGTTTTTTTCTAAAGAAATGAGTTTCGAAAATGTACTCAGATCGATAAACGAGTTGATCAATTTGGCATACAGTTAATTGATCTATAGACTAATCCACTAGATTCATAAACCATTGAATTGGTTTGGTCGAGCAAAACCCTTTAGCTGGAATGACGAACCATTTTATCGCCTTATGGAACTAGTAAATCAGTCCTTCTAAAAATCATGTTATTCAATTTCCAAAGCTTTTTCAAAACCTAATTTTTCCTAAACTCAAGTATAGTTCCAAATCAAAATAAAACATCAACAAATGTCATAATATATTATTCAACAAACTTTACAAAAACATGGGGCATTACAAATTATCATAAGTAATGATAGCAGTTATGTTATGGTTATTATGGTTTGTTATTCGCTTGGTAATTATTATACCACATAAAACAAAAATAAGCATCACATCATGAAAACCAAGCAATCAAAATATGAAACTAAAATAATGTCCAACCGAAAACAAAGTAATCACCAACCTATAGGAAATAAATAAATCAATCAAAACCAAAATTATAAATAGTCATCGTATATAAGTAGAATAATCATCAACTTATCAAATTATAAATATATAGATATTGACTACTATAAATATCATAAATATAATTTTACTAGCTAGTTAAAGCAATTGTTACTATAATTATAATTTTAATAATTAAGTGATTAATGATCATAGTAATAATTTTTTATTATTAATAATTAAATTGATAATTATGATTAACAAGTTGGTGATTATTATATAACATTTTTCATGATTATTTTACAATAGAATGATGACTATGTACTTTGCATTGAGGTCATGATTATTATGCATGTCATAATGTTGTTATTATTATTATTAAATTTCATATAATTAAGGTTATGAGCAACAATTTTTTTTCTTTTTCTAATAGTTTTAACTTGTACAACTTTTTTTAATACTTTTAATACAACTATCTATTATACTTGAGTGCATCTATAGACAAGGTTGTACGTGGAAATAAAAATGAAGATAAAGAGAAATACATAAATATCATCTCTTAAAATATTAAGAAATAAAGATGGAAGGAAATGATAGAAAAAAATTATATATATGTCGTCAATTAATATACGTTGATTCATATTGTTGTTATTTATTTATAGTAATAAATATATGTATTCTTTTTTAGTTAACAATCAATACATATATTATGCTGAGACATTATATATTCATTAAGAAAAAATAGAACCAATCCAATAATATTACGAACAAAAAAGTTCAAAAAAATAAAATTAAAGCCCCTATCGATCTTAGTTGCCGTGAAATATTTAGGGGGGGGGGAAGATAATTGGAAATCAACAAGAACGGACACATCCGGTTTCCTTCTCCATCCATCCATCCATCTCAACCTGTGTTCTAGGCCGGAAACGACAACGATCGGCCATTTCGGTGTTACGGTGTCAATGCATGAAAAGATTTGTAAAATGAAAGGTTTTGACTTCTAGTGTCTTACTAACGTACCTACGTACATTCAAATGAGTTGTCAAGATATCAGAAGTTAATTATAATCTATAAAGATAGGTCAAATATGATATCGGCAAACTCCAACAGGATCAGGATGTTTGCTAAAATGATACGTGAATGTATTGAAAGTACAAATTGTTTTTGAAATCCCGGTGGGCTTTTGACTTTTTATTCGTCTATAGCTAGGCTTTTGTAAGGTCTAGCCGCAAATAGCAATGGACCATGCATGGCGTCCGTAGATATATTTTTTCCGGCGGACAAATCTCATAGGTAGGTAGCTCTATAATAATAGTCAACGAAAATTAGTCTGAAAATATTCATTGCCTATTCAGATAGCACAGAATAATATGAAGAATTTTTATTTTGTTCGTTTGTTTGTGTGTCCGTATGCGACCTGAGTTTATGTGGCCATGGCAATTTGCCCATTTAAGTTATCCTTCTAATTTATGTATCTTCTATAGGAGGGAAAAAGTTAGCTTAATTTCCCTGGCTTATATAATTTATTGAAATTAGAAGAATTTTTCTAAGGAGAAATATTCATTTCAGATATAAGTATGGACTAAAATAAGTATATTTTGAAAATCACATTTGGTATTTTTAGATAAACTATTAACCGATGCATTATTGGTTATAATTTATGTGCCTACCATCCTAGTACAAAGCAAGCTTTTATAATAAAATATGTTTTTCTCACCTTATTATTATATCCAATCAAAACCGATTATATCAAATTAGATTAGATTATTATTATTATTTATAATAATTATATAAAACAATATCTATAATAATAAATTTATTATAAGTACTAAAACTTATTATTTTTATCACAATTATAATTTAAATTATTATTATAATTACTGTTACTATAGTTGTTGCTGCTAATTATCCTAACAATTATTATTGTAAGTACTATTATCATACTTTTCTACAATTATTCTTTTTTCATAACATCATTATTATCATTATAAATTTAAATATTTTTATAATTACAATGATTATTATTATTATTATTATTACAATTGTTAGAATTTTGATTATTAATATAATTATTATAATTATTAATAACATAATCATTGATACAATTTTTGAATAAATCATCATTAACATAGATATCATCGGTTACTATTTTAATGATAGTAATTCATAACATGATAATAATAATAATAATAATAATAATAATAATAATAATAATAATTATTATTATTATTATTATTATTATTATTATTAAATTTTTCTTATAATTATAATAAGTATTGTTATTAGTTTTATTATCATCATCATAATTTTTATTATGAAAATTAATATTAATAATATTCTTATAATTGTAAGTGTTACTAAAGTTATGATCATAACCATTTATATAATTATCAATATCATTATTATTAATATGTTTAATAGAAGAAACATTATGAAGATAATTATTATATAATTGTTAGTAATATTAACTTAATAAATAATAAAAATATTAATATGTTTAATATTATAATAATGAAAATTAAATTATAATATAAGTATGAATAGGATTATTATAATTATGGAAATTAATATATTTTATTTATTATAATTAGTAACATAATTTATATTAGTATTGATATTAATATTATAATTATAACTATTAATATATTTTTATTTACTATAATTACTAATATAAATAATTGCTATTATTATGATAATTTATATTATTAAAATTATTAATATTATTAAATAATATTGTAATTGTTAATGGAATTATTTGATTTTAATATTAGTATAATCATTAATATCATTTTGTAATTAATTATTAAAAAATTATATTAATATTTATTATAGTAATTATTTATAATAATATCATAACAATTATTTATTTTTATTAGCACTAATCATATCATATTACATCATCACTAATTAGATCACATATTATTCATATCTTAAAAATCATCTTTGGAAAACAACCCCTATGAGAGAGACGGAAGGAGAAGGAAGAGGGACAGATAAAGACAATTAAACAAAACAAAAAAGAAGAAGATGATATATATAAGAGTTCAGGATATTAATTTTCAGATATAAAGACTTATTTATGAAAAAAGATAAGAATTAAATACCCTATCTCACTTCCGATGGTCCGCTGCCATGTCAAGGTTCATTATTAAACTTTAGTTACAAGACAAATAGAATCGATTGTTGCGTGTTTAAGCCAAGATTGTTTTGGTATATCTTCATACTGTCAATGTGATTATCTACAAGAATTCTATCCGTAGACACACACTATAGTAAACACGGCATATATAGACGTTTAATTAGGAAAGGTTTATGGTACCGTCGGTTGCAAGAAAAAAAAAACATTAAAATTAGTGATGGTTTTAAACCGTCTGTATGTTAGCGACGGTTTTAAACCGTCGGTATATTAGCGACGGTTTGTATATTAGCGACGGTTATCGACGAGTAGCGACGATTTAAAACCGTCAGTATAATTTTAACCCACAACAAAACCCGCCTGGTTGAAAATTTCAGCTGCCCTCCCCCGTCTGCTTTCTTCCCTCCCTATTCTTCTCGGCTACTATATTCCCATGCCTATCTTCTTCCATTCTCCCTGTTCCCATTTTCCTTCTTCCTTGCTCCGGTGAATAGTGAAATACGCGCTGCCTTCCTTCTTCAGTCACCGCCGTGCATCAGCCTTCCTTCTTCCCTCTCCACCGCGCTTCGCCCTTCCTTTTCCCGTCGCCGCTCTGCTTCATCCTTCCTTCTCCTGTGTAATCAGACTAAGGTAAGTTCAAGGCCCTAATTTTGAGTTACAGCACTACATTCTCCTTAAAACTAAATTTTGCTAATGTTAATTATTTAACGATTGTTATTATTATCATTATTAGTTGAGGTATAAATTTTCTTTGTTTACTAATATGGTATAATTTATAAGATAGGAAGAACTTTGCCTGTGATTATATATAATTCAACACATTTATGCTATATATATTAAAAAGTGGAGGCTTAAATGTTGCTGTAATTAGGTTATCAAGACTTGAGTTAAGGTCATTTGGGAAAGTTAATAGTGCTAGTAGTGTTACAGGGTAGAAGGCAACACTTTGGTTGGAATTGGGATTTTTAATTTTTATTATTTGTGTGGCTTGATTCTGTACCATTCTGATAATTATTTCACTACAAATTAAAGTAGTTCCAACTTCCAAGTGAGTTATCGTGGCTGATTTGAGTATGATTTGTGGAATAATAGCTTTGATGTTGATGATGTTAGGAGTGTGACAAATCATATAATTGTCTGATCTTGGGACTGATTCATCATGGATGAGAGGACATTGATCTAAGTACGACATTGGGATAATTATATTGACAATGGCTTTCATATTTTGAGCCTTTTGATATGTAATATCATTGATACACAAGGGAGTAGTGTGAAGATAGAAAAACATAGGACTTACAACATGAAAACCCAATTACTATAGAAATTATGTTTTTTGGTTATAAAAATATACTTGTTGCAAATCCTAAACACAATCTTATTATACTACAGTACCTTAAATAATTAGATATTCTGGTTTGTGTGCAATTTTCAATTTTCCTCTTTACTTACTGAATTGTGAGTCCTTGTTTTATGTTAATTTTATAATCATAGGCCATATACTTTGTCTATTTACTATTTCAAATTCCTAGCACCTTTGCTCGTTGTCCAGATTCATATTACTATTTGCCATGCTATTTTGATAATTATTTCATTGAAATGCCTCATAGAATTGAGATGAAAGCATATTATTCACAATAACCTGCCTGCTTATGGTTCGAGATCCATCTTTATCTGCCATTTGTCTCTAACCTCCATAATTTAGTTGCTCATAGAAGGCCTCTATGTTGGTATGGAAGTTTTTGCACCATTTGACCCACAAAATGCCATTAGTAATTATGTATGGGAATCATAAAAAGCTCTACAAATTTATGCAAGATCTTCTTTGGAAATAAAATTACCTAGTGGGATACACTTGTAAGCTAAACATAAAAGACTTGTTAAGTTGCATTATGCTGGAATATTATGATGATGATGATTAATGTACTTAGTATAATTATGAATGTAAGTAATATAATTAATTATTATTATTTTATAATTATAAATATAATAATAGTGATGATTATTATTTAAATTATTATAATTATTATTAGCAGTAGTAATATAATAAATTTTATTCTCATATGCGAATCAAAAAGTAAATAGGGCCTTTTAGAACATCAATTGTTTGTTTCCAAGATTTCCCTTTTTGTTTGTCATTGTTGAGTCACTTCAATCTTCTTCTCTACATTCTCAATTTGAGTAGCTTTTCCTGCATAATATATTTTTATTAATTAATTGATATCATTTGAAATGTCCAGGTAAATTGGGAATATATTTTATCATGGATAAAAGTTGGATAGATTTAAATAGGACTAGTACCGAGTTTCTAATGGGATTTGATAGTTTTTTAAAGCTTGCAACTTCTAAGGTAGCTATAAATGAAAAAATATGGTGCCCCTGTCGAAAGTGTTATAATAGATATCGTTATCCAGCTGATGTTGTCACCAGTCATGTTATGAAAAATGGCTTTCTAAAAAATTACACCAATTGGGTTCTTTATGGGGAACCAATATGGGAACCAACTAATGATGTGTCTACTAGTATGGATGACATTAGGCCAAATGTTGAGGATAGAGATCAAATTCCCACACTTGTGAGGGATGCATTTGGAGTATTAGATGAAGGAATTGAAAATCCTGCCATTGAATCTTCGAGTCCACTTCAACCAAGATTCAATGATGATTCCCATGGTTATGATAATTTACCTGAAAACCAACCTATGAACACTCCTAGTGATGAAGAGGTTCGCTATCATAGGTTGTTGAAGTAGTGTGAGGAAGAATTATATCCTAGGTGCAATAATTATTCGAAACTATTAGTCATTTTGCACTTATGCCATTTGAAAAGTATGAACAATTGGTCTTCGAAGTCTTTTACTATGCTTCTTGAATTGATGTCCAATGCATTTCCTATGTTGTGTCCATTTCCATCTTCTTGGTATAAAGCAAAAAAGTTTATAAATAAATTGGGTCTTAGATATGAAAAGATTGATGCATGTCCAAATGATTGCATGTTATATTGGGATGATGGAAGAAATGATAGGACAATATTAGACAATTTTTTGGTGTGTAATACTTCACGTTGGGAGAATCTGATTGAAATGGATTGCAGCGATGAGGGTGAGCGAGATCCTAATAGAAGGAAAAAACCAAGGAAAGTTCTACGGTACTTCCCATTGATTCCAAGGCTGAAAAGAATATACATGTCATTGAAGATGGCCATGGATATGAGATGGCATGATAGAGATCGTGTGAAAGATGGAAAATTAAGACATCCGGCTGATGGTTTAGCATGGAAAGATATTGATGCTCGTTATCCTGATTTTTCTCTCGATCCTCGCAATATTCGTCTTAAACTTGCTAGTGATGGTTTTAATCCATTCGGACATTGAGCACCAATCATAGTGGCCTGTTATTCTAGTTCCTTATAATCTCCCGCCGTGGATGTGTATGAAACAATCATCATTTATTTTGTCGATGATTATACCAGGGCAAAAGGGGCCAGGTAATGACATTGATGTGTATTTGCAACCTCTCATACGTGAGTTAAGGAAGTTGTAGGAGGGTGTCAATGCATTTGATGCAGCTTCTAAGCAAAAATTCCGATTACGAGCTGCTCTTATATGGACTATAAATGATTTTCTAGCTTATGCAAATTCATCAGGGTAGAGTACAAAGGGTGCACTTGCTTGCCCATGTTGTGGAAGTGCTACTTCATCAAGATGGCTAAAATTTGGTAAAATTTTTTGTTATATGAGGTATTGGCGATGGTTACCGAATGATCACTTATTTTATCACAATTTGATGGAATAATAGAGGTTGATAGGGCTCCACCTACACCTTCAGGAGTTGCTATTTGTAGGCAAATGGATGTTATGAATCATGTTTATGGCAAGTCATTAGATCTCCCTACAAGATCCATTCAATCTAATGTTAGGCATCCACCAGTCTTAGAGATTAATGAGGACATAGATGATGATGATGAGGAGGAGGAGGAGGAGGAGGAAGTTTTTTATGATAGCCCTGTGCAACATAATAGGGAGAAAAGAAGTATTTTATTTTATCTTCCATATTGGCAACATCACCTCGTCCGTCACAATTTGGATGTCATGCACATAGAGAAAAACATATGTGATAATTTGTTAGGAACATTTTTGGGTATTGATAGGAAATCAAAAGACAATTATGAAGCACACATGGATCTTAAGGATATTGGGATACGACAAAATTTACACCCTATCAAACTTCCCAACAACAAATATATTTTACCTGATACTTCTTATACCATGAATGCCACTAATAAGGATCGTTTCTTGTCGGTTTTGCAGAAGATTAAAGTTCTTGATGGATATGCATCTAACATCTCAAGATGTGTTAGTTTGAAAGAAAAAAGGTTGTTCAACCTTAAAAGCCATGACAGTCATATCTTAATGCAAGATTTGCTTCCAATTGCATTAAGAGCATCTATGAGTACTGAAGTTGTTGGACTTATCTCAAAGTTATCTTCGTTCTTCAAATCCTTATGTAGCAAACAACTTGATTTACAAGAGCTTGATAATTTACAACATCACGTTGTTTTGACATTGTGCCACATGGAAAAAGTATTTCCACCAAGCTTTTTTACAAGCATGGTTCATCTAATTGTGCATCTTCTAGAGCAAGTAAAATTCACTGGTCCAGTTCACTATACATGGGTGTATCCTATTGAACAGTAGAGACATTTTTAATATTCCATATCCATATGCTTAGTCCTTTTAATATTTATATGGTTGAAGTCATATGGCCTAATTGTTTTATTTGGCAGGGCCTTAGTACGATTAAAATCAAGTGTCCGTAACAAAGCTCATCCTAAGGGTTCGATAGCTGAAGGATACAATATTCATGAATGTTTGACATTTTGTTCACGTTATTTTGGAAATGTTGAAACTGTATTTAATCAAGGACCAAGGAATGATGAATTTGTTCAAGGTTTTAACAAGTATTTGTTCAACACCGGCGGATGATCATTAGGCAAGATTCATCATCTTAATTTAGATGATTTAAGTCTCAAGCAAGCTCATCATTACGTGCTTATCCAACATGACTATTTCAATGCACATCGTAGGTACTATCTGATCGTAGCCGGCACGCAATTTAAACCCTCTTGTTGTCAATTGTAGCACTGGTAAATAAGGGTATCGTTCTAGCCGGGGATGAGAGGGCTCACCTCTATCTAACTAGCTTAAACTATAAATAAAATAAAAACACTAAATAACCTAAAATAAATAAATAAGAAAAATACTAATGGGGGTTTATCGAAATAATGATAAAATAATAAAAGGATTAAATAGAATAAAGTAAACTAATAACGAAAATAAAGGGAAACCGCAGATATGAGAAATATGTTAGGGAAATAAAAATCCACCACTAGATTAGGTTGAAAATATAATATTTATTTCTAAGTCAATATTTAATCGTGAGAATGAGATCGACCAAGTTGCACACCAAAAGCAGGTCTATACACCTTATATTACTTCCCTTAATTAATTAATACGACAAAGCGCCAATATTAACCCTATTAAATACTAGCAGTATAGCAGCAACAAGCGGCTCCTATATTTAACTAGATTTAATGCATTAAGTGTAAGTGGAAGACTGTCAATCTAAGTACCCAAACTAGTACAAAAAGCATGTCTAGCTGTATTTCCTTTCCTTGACCCACACGTATCGAAACGTTTTACCACTTCGGTTAGAATCACAAAACGATTAGGTGAATTGTTATCTAACCTAGCTGCAATTTATACATATAAATTCTAGTATATTTAGATGGCCACCTAGCAGGCAAATAATCCTACATACTGTCACTTATGAAGTACCAGAACAAGGCATGCACCAAATAAACTATACTGGACAGAACTATATATATAAACGATAGCAATTAATATAGAGTCAAGAAACAATCTCACGAAACAAAGAAAATAAAATTATAATTCAAATCATAATCTAAGGTTTCAAATTATTCCCTAACAATAAATAATCAGCCACTCATAATTAAAGAATTAATTACACAGAAATATATATCTAAAATATAAATTAAAAATAAAAGAAATAAATAACCGGAATTAATTTTGAATTAAAGATCAAGAATTTATTCAGATAAAAATTAATTTTATCTGAAATAAATTCTACCGGTATTAATTTCTCTTTATTTTCTTCCTTATTTCGGCGCTTGAATTTCCGTACAATTCTTTCTCTTTTCTTCTTTCTCGTCTCGCCGGCTGACACTGACTGCTGACGCTCGCTGCCGCGCTGCAGCCTCGTTTCCTCGGTTTCCGTGCGGCCCTCCTTCCTTCGCGTGACGCGCGTTCGCGTCTCGCCCTGCGTCGCTCCTCAGCTTCGAGCCTTGAAGGCTCTCGTGCCGCGCGCCTCGAGCCTGATGAGGCTCTCGACCGCCCTCCTCACCTTTTTATAACTTTTTTTCTTCTTTGCCACGTCAGCCCTACGGCTGACTTTTCTTCCTCCTGCGAGCGGTTTTTTTTTTTCTTCTGCCGTCTCGTTCCTCTTCGGCGTCGTTTTGTGTTCCAGGCCTTTGGGCCTTCGGCCTTCGGCCGTTGGTCCAAAGGTCAAATTTCTTTTTTTTTATTTTCTTTTATTTAAAAAAATAATACCTGCAAAATAAAATTCAATAAATATTAATAAATAATATTTTATTCTAAATTTACTTAATTTATATCATTTTAGCTCAAATAATAAAATTTATGCAATATTTACCACTTAAGCATAAAACAATAATTATTCCCTTATATTAGTTAAATAAACTACCAAAAACTAAGATTATAAGGGTATAAAATGTGTCAAAATATGAACTCATCACACCCCCACACTTAGCTTCTTGCTTGTCCTCAAGCAAGTTATTACTCTAAACAGATAAAATTAAATTAACTAGCCACTTTCGTAGGTCTCACGATTACACTTAGCATGTGCAACAAGCCCTTTAAACCACTAGGTCACCCATCGAGGACGAGTAAGGTCTCGTGAGGGTTTCGCAGATGATATACCCACAAAATCACACACAAATAAAATAAAAATCACACCTAAATAAAAATAAAAAAATTAAAAAATAAAAATAAAACCATATACCTAACACCCTTAACCATATTTTTGTCTCAGAATCTTTTACTTTCAAACGTCAAGATTAGCAATCAGCCAAGATTCAGTATTGGGAGATTTAAAGGATCAATTTCAACATATGGTCCACACATAAACATGACAGGTATGAACAAATCAATATTATGGATGAAAATCTACCACGCCTTAGTTACATCAAGATTCATCTTCACTGTAGATACCCTCTATTTTTTTTCTCTCTCTTAGATTCATGGCTACAGATGTATAGAAACACTCATGTATGTGAGATAAGATGATAAATATACAAACAACTCACATATATAAACAAAGAAGGCTCATGTTCTTGTGGACAAAACCTCATGAAAGATACCAAATATTTGCCAAATGGACCAAACCATATGCTTACCTCTTGTGACTAATCTCCATCAGATCAAAGGCTGCTCATCTCAAGAATCAAATAGGACTTACTTATTGGTTGTAATGGGGTTTAAGGTAAAGAAGGGTATGGATTATTTTAGGTGTGTGGTGCTAAAAAGGTCAAGAGCTAGTGGAATCTAATAATTAGACAAAATATAAGCATAACTCCACATCAACGATCATTGATACATATCTCCAACTTAACACCAAAATAGAACATGAATAGAACTTTCTTAACATAATCTCCATAACTCCCTCTCTTCCTTATATCCTAACATTTTTTTTTTCATCCTCCTTTTTTTTTAATTTTTTTTATATTATTTTTTTCTTTTTTTTTTCTCCACCAAACATAACCAATCCCCTTTCTTAGCATGAATACATATATATATTTTTTATACACACATATACAACCACTCTTCATATCCATAACAATTTGATTTCCTTCCACTAGCTTTAAGCAAAGGTAAGGACATTAAGGCCCGAAGGTTGTTGAATGTGGTAATAACAAAAAATGTATGCTCCATGTATAGGCTCAAAAGGGTTTCTATAGGGTGTACATCATGGATACACAAATTAGGTTAAGCTATTTGGTCATGTGATGGATAATTCCTAAGCTGCCTTTATCATTTTCTCAATCAGAGCATGTTTTGACTATAAGCTTTGACTAGCACAAGAGTAAGTTCTAGTAATCTCTATAGTCCATTACAAGATCTATGGCAAATAATTTGATCAAATCAATAAAACATATATGAGGTTTACAAAAAAAAAAATTTGAAGCCAAGAAATAGTAAATGATTTTGTATAAATTCGCTCAGAAAAAGAAGGTACATATGGTTCAAATGCTCACTGAGGAATGTGATGAATCTCAACATGCCATGTCGGTGGTTAGAAAATCATACATGTTCTTTCTCCATTCAAACTTAGGCACATAGATATGTGTTCCCTATATCGAAATTAATACAAAAAATCTCCACTTACTTTATCTCAATTTCATGATCACCTTTCCATTAGATTTCAAAGATATATTCCTCATTAACTAGTTAAGGGTTCCTACGACTCTAAAAATACTAAACACTCTAAAAAAAAAATTAAACACTCTAAAAAATCAAAACAATTTTCAAAATTTTTTTTTCATACATAAAACACACGCACCCCCACACTTAAATCACACATTGTCCTCAATGTGTAAACAACTAAGGAAACATATAATTTAAGGTATGGAGAAAACAAACTGAATAAATAAATAACTAAAGGATAGAAAAACTCCCTTATCACATGGGGTTGCCTCCCAAGTAGCGCTTGTTTTTATGTCTTCAGCCTGACATGATCTTGGTTTACTCATTCAAGGTGGATACGTCCACTTGAGAGCTGCTTCACCAAATCCTTCCTTGTGATTATCATCTTTATCCTGCAAGGAGGAAAAAGATAAAATATTAGATTTAATGAAAGATTTGATCCAGCAAGAACGTAACTTACCTAGCATGGAGTTTAAACAGGTGTGTAAAGAGAGAATGTTTTGCCCCATTTCCATGTATTGTGATCTCTCTATCGAAGGAACATATTTTTCCATCTTAGAATCTTTAAACACGTCCTTCCAACATAACCTCTCCTTTGGAGCATCACGCTTTTTATTACATGTATCCAAGATGATTTGATTACTCTCTTCACTCTTGGATCCATACAACCTGCTACAAGAGGAAAAACAAGGAGTGTGGTTAGCATAAATAAAATCAACGTGGTTCAAAGGCTTACCTTGTGTCTCATGGTCATCTCCAAGCAAAAGTGGGGAATAAATGTTCAAAGATGGTATATGGTAGGTGAAAGTGATAGTCTTGCCATCCATATACTTCTCTTTGTTCACTTGATCCTCATTTTGATGAGATTCTTCTTCTACATTTATAAGCTCTTCTTTCACTTGATCTTGCTCTTCAATGTTTTTCATGGAAACCTCCTCAACTAGCTCATCCTCACATTCAGATATGACATCATCATCCTCATAACTCTGACTTGAATTTGGAATTGAAGTACTAGAGAGCTCTTCTTGTGCTTGTGATTGATTCATCATGTTGACCAAATCACCCATTTTCTCCTCTAGCACTGACACCCTTTCATTTTGTCTAATCTGATTTTGCATCAGTTGATTTAGGCTGTTTGTTAGTGCTTCAAAAATCTTATCCATTTTTTCTGAACTTGAGGGCTCTGAAACTGGAGAAGATTCTTGTTGAGGATATTGATAATGTTTTGACGCTTCATATTCGCGCGTGTAAGGGTCTTGATATGGCACTTGATACTGATCATACATCTCCCATCCAAAGTTGGGTTGATGCCTCATTCCCGAATAGTATGTGCTTGTATATGGATCATATCCTTGAAAACCATTGAAAGATTGAGCACCGGATTGTGTCCATCCTCCTCCTCTCATAGCTTGTTCATGGTAAGCATATGGATTTCCTTGCGTATGACACACTCCACTTGTATTAATAACTCTAGCTTCAGCTACCTGCAAAACAAGAGTAGTAAGTTTGTTAAGTTTATCTTCAAGACTACTCATACTTACCTCATTTACTCTTGCGTTAAGATTCGAGTAAAGTTGTCCATAACCAAAGGATCCTCTCATAGCCACCTGAAAATACTAACACTTCAAAGGAAAAGGTTAATAACAAAATAAAACACACCAAAAATCCTAAGAAAACCTAAAACAAAACTAAGAGAAAAAAAAAATACAAAAACACTAAAAATGAAAACACACTAAAAATACTAGCAAAATAAAAGTGAAATTACCAATCCCCGGCAACGGCGCCAAAAATTGGTATGACCGTAGCCGGCACGCAATTTAAACCCTCTTGTTGTCAATTGTAGCACTGGTAAATAAGGGTATCGTTCTAGCCGGGGATTGAGAGGGCTCACCTCTATCTAACTAGCTTAAACTATAAATAAAATAAAAACACTAAATAACCTAAAATAAATAAATAAGAAAAATACTAATGGGGGTTTATCGAAATAATGATAAAATAATAAAAGGATTAAATAGAATAAAGTAAACTAATAACGAAAATAATGGGAAACCGCAGATATGAGAAATATGTTAGGGAAATAAAAATCCACCACTAGATTAGGTTGAAAATATAATATTTATTTCTAAGTCAATATTTAATCGTGAGAATGAGATCGACCAAGTTGCACACCAAAAGCAGGTCTATACACCTTATATTACTTCCCTTAATTAATTAATACGACAAAGCGCCAATATTAACCCTATTAAATACTAGCAGTATAGCAGCAACAAGCGGCTCCTATATTTAACTAGATTTAATGCATTAAGTGTAAGTGGAAGACTGTCAATCTAAGTACCCAAACTAGTACAAAAAGCATGTCTAGCTGTATTTCCTTTCCTTGACCCACACGTATCGAAACGTTTTACCACTTCGGTTAGAATCACAAAACGATTAGGTGAATTGTTATCTAACCTAGCTGCAATTTATACATATAAATTCTAGTATATTTAGATGGCCACCTAGCAGGCAAATAATCCTACATACTGTCACTTATGAAGTACCAGAACAAGGCATGCACCAAATAAACTATACTGGACAGAACTATATATATAAACGATAGCAATTAATATAGAGTCAAGAAACAATCTCACGAAACAAAGAAAATAAAATTATAATTCAAATCATAATCTAAGGTTTCAAATTATTCCCTAACAATAAATAATCAGCCACTCATAATTAAAGAATTAATTACACAGAAATATATATCTAAAATATAAATTAAAAATAAAAGAAATAAATAACCGGAATTAATTTTGAATTAAAGATCAAGAATTTATTCAGATAAAAATTAATTTTATCTGAAATAAATTCTACCGGTATTAATTTCTTCCTTATTTTCTTCCTTATTTCGGCGCTTGAATTTCCGTACAATTCTTTCTCTTTTTCTTCTTTCTCGGCCGGCGGCTGACACTGACTGCTGACGCTCGCTGCCGCGCTGCAGCCTCGTTTCCTCGGTTTCCGTGCGGCCCTCCTTCCTTCGCGTGACGCGCGTTCGCGTCTCGCCCTGCGTCGCTCCTCAGCTTCGAGCCTTGAAGGCTCTCGTGCCGCGCGCCTCGAGCCTGATGAGGCTCTCGACCGCCCTCCTCACCTTTTTATAACTTTTTTTCTTCTTTGCCACGTCAGCCCTACGGCTGACTTTTCTTCCTCCTGCGAGCGGTTTTTTTTTTTCTTCTGCCGTCTCGTTCCTCTTCGGCGTCGTTTTGTGTTCCAGGCCTTTGGGCCTTCGGCCTTCGGCCGTTGGTCCAAAGGTCAAATTTCTTTTTTTTTATTTTCTTTTATTTAAAAAAATAATACCTGCAAAATAAAATTCAATAAATATTAATAAATAATATTTTATTCTAAATTTACTTAATTTATATCATTTTAGCTCAAATAATAAAATTTATGCAATATTTACCACTTAAGCATAAAACAATAATTATTCCCTTATATTAGTTAAATAAACTACCAAAAACTAAGATTATAAGGGTATAAAATGTGTCAAAATATGAACTCATCACACCCCCACACTTAGCTTCTTGCTTGTCCTCAAGCAAGTTATTACTCTAAACAGATAAAATTAAATTAACTAGCCACTTTCGTAGGTCTCACGATTACACTTAGCATGTGCAACAAGCCCTTTAAACCACTAGGTCACCCATCGAGGACGAGTAAGGTCTCGTGAGGGTTTCGCAGATGATATACCCACAAAATCACACACAAATAAAATAAAAATCACACCTAAATAAAAATAAAAAAATTAAAAAATAAAAATAAAACCATATACCTAACACCCTTAACCATATTTTTGTCTCAGAATCTTTTACTTTCAAACGTCAAGATTAGCAATCAGCCAAGATTCAGTATTGGGAGATTTAAAGGATCAATTTCAACATATGGTCCACACATAAACATGACAGGTATGAACAAATCAATATTATGGATGAAAATCTACCACGCCTTAGTTACATCAAGATTCATCCTCACTGTGGATACCCTCTATTTTTTTTTCTCTCTCTTAGATTCATGGCTACAGATGTATAGAAACACTCATGTATGTGAGATAAGATGATAAATATACAAACAACTCACATATATAAACAAAGAAGGCTCATGTTCTTGTGGACAAAACCTCATGAAAGATACCAAATATTTGCCAAATGGACCGAACCATATGCTTACCTCTTGTGACTAATCTCTATCAGATCAAAGGCTGCTCATCTCAAGAATCAAATAGGACTTACTTATTGGTTGTAATGGGGTTTAAGGTAAAGAAGGGTATGGATTATTTTAGGTGTGTGGTGCTAAAAAGGTCAAGAGCTAGTGGAATCTAATAATTAGACAAAATATAAGCATAACTCCACATCAACGATCATTGATACATATCTCCAACTTAACACCAAAATAGAACATGAATAGAACTTTCTTAACATAATCTCCATAACTCCCTCTCTTCCTTATATCCTAACATTTTTTTTTTCATCCTCCTTTTTTTTTAATTTTTTTTATATTATTTTTTTCTTTTTTTTTTCTCCCACCAAACATAACCAATCCCCTTTCTTAGCATGAATACATATATATATTTTTATACACACATATACAACCACTCTTCATATCCATAACAATTTGATTTCCTTCCACTAGCTTTAAGCAAAGGTAAGGACATTAAGGCCCGAAGGTTGTTGAATGTGGTAATAACAAAAAATGTATGCTCCATGTATAGGCTCAAAAGGGTTTCTATAGGGTGTACATCATGGATACACAAATTAGGTTAAGCTATTTGGTCATGTGATGGATAATTCCTAAGCTGCCTTTATCATTTTCTCAATCAGAGCATGTTTTGACTATAAGCTTTGACTAGCACAAGAGTAAGTTCTAGTAATCTCTATAGTCCATTACAAGATCTATGGCAAATAATTTGATCAAATCAATAAAACATATATGAGGTTTACAAAAAAAAAATTTTGAAGCCAAGAAATAGTAAATGATTTTGTATAAATTTGCTCAGAAAAAGAAGGTACATATGGTTCAAATGCTCACTGAGGAATGTGATGAATCTCAACATGCCATGTCGGTGGTTAGAAAATCATACATGTTCTTTCTCCATTCAAACTTAGGCACATAGATATGTGTTCCCTATATCGAAATTAATACAAAAAATCTCCACTTACTTTATCTCAATTTCATGATCACCTTTCCATTAGATTTCAAAGATATATTCCTCATTAACTAGTTAAGGGTTCCTACGACTCTAAAAATACTAAACACTCTAAAAAAAAAATTAAACACTCTAAAAAATCAAAACAATTTTCAAAATTTTTTTTTCATACATAAAACACACGCACCCCCACACTTAAATCACACATTGTCCTCAATGTGTAAACAACTAAGGAAACATATAATTTAAGGTATGGAGAAAACAAACTGAATAAATAAATAACTAAAGGATAGAAAAACTCCCTTATCACATGGGGTTGCCCAAGTAGCGTGTTTTATTTTTCTGTTGTCTTTCATTCACATGATGTCTCCATTACTCTGCTTCACAATGGTGGATACTTCCACTTGAGAGCTGCTTCACCAAATCCTTCCTTGTGATTATCATCTTTATCCTGCAAGGAGGAAAAAGATAAAATATTAGATTTAATGAAAGATTTGATCCAGCAAGAACGTAACTTACCTAGCATGGAGTTTAAACAGGTGTGTAAAGAGAGAAATGTTTTGCCCCATTTCCATGTATTGTGATCTCTCTATCGAAGGAACATATTTTTCCATCTTAGAATCTTTAAACACGTCCTTCCAACATAACCTCTCCTTTGGAGCATCACGCTTTTTTTACATGTATCCAAGATGATTTGATTACTCTCTTCACTCTTGGATCCATACAACCTGCTACAAGAGGAAAAACAAGGAGTGTGGTTAGCATAAATAAAATCAACGTGGTTCAAAGGCTTACCTTGTGTCTCATGGTCATCTCCAAGCAAAAGTGGGGAATAAATGTTCAAAGATGGTATATGGTAGGTGAAAGTGATAGTCTTGCCATCCATATACTTCTCTTTGTTCACTTGATCCTCATTTTGATGAGATTCTTCTTCTACATTTATAAGCTCTTCTTTCACTTGATCTTGCTCTTCAATGTTTTTCATGGAAACCTCCTCAACTAGCTCATCCTCACATTCAGATATGACATCATCATCCTCATAACTCTGACTTGAATTTGGAATTGAAGTACTAGAGAGCTCTTCTTGTGCTTGTGATTGATTCATCATGTTGACCAAATCACCCATTTTCTCCTCTAGCACTGACACCCTTTCATTTTGTCTAATCTGATTTTGCATCAGTTGATTTAGGCTGTTTGTTAGTGCTTCAAAAATCTTATCCATTTTTTCTGAACTTGAGGGCTCTGAAACTGGAGAAGATTCTTGTTGAGGATATTGATAATGTTTTGACGCTTCATAATCACATATA
This sequence comes from Tamarix chinensis, assembly GCA_030549775.1. Classification (NCBI taxonomy): domain Eukaryota; kingdom Viridiplantae; phylum Streptophyta; class Magnoliopsida; order Caryophyllales; family Tamaricaceae; genus Tamarix; species Tamarix chinensis. Next base: position 52,793,092 of record CM060177.1, on the reverse strand, counting down.
TAATGGTCTTGATATGGCACTTGATACTGATCATTCATTTGCATCAGTTGATTTTGGCTTTCTGCCAACTGGTTTTGACCATTTATCAGTTCTTCAAAAATCTTATCCATTTTTTTCTGAACTTGAGGGTTCTGAAACTGGAGAAGATTCTTGTTGAGGATATTGATAATGTTTTGACGCTTCATATTCGCGCGTGTAAGGGTCTTGATATGGCACTTGATACTGATCATACATCTCCCATCCAAAGTTGGGTTGATGCCTCATTCCCGAATAGTATGTGCTTGTATATGGATCATATCCTTGAAAACCATTGAAAGATTGAGCACCGGATTGTGTCCATCCTCCTCCTCTCATAGCTTGTTCATGGTAAGCATATGGATTTCCTTGCGTATGACACACTCCACTTGTATTAATAACTCTAGCTTCAGCTACCTGCAAAACAAGAGTAGTAAGTTTGTTAAGTTTATCTTCAAGACTACTCATACTTACCTCATTTACTCTTGCGTTAAGATTCGAGTAAAGTTGTCCATAACCAAAGGATCCTCTCATAGCCACCTGAAAATACTAACACTTCAAAGGAAAAGGTTAATAACAAAATAAAACACACCAAAAATCCTAAGAAAACCTAAAACAAAACTAAGAGAAAAAAAAAATACAAAAACACTAAAAATGAAAACACACTAAAAATACTAGCAAAATAAAAGTGAAATTACCAATCCCCGGCAACGGCGCCAAAAATTGGTATGACCGTAGCCGGCACGCAATTTAAACCCTCTTGTTGTCAATTGTAGCACTGGTAAATAAGGGTATCGTTCTAGCCGGGGATTGAGAGGGCTCACCTCTATCTAACTAGCTTAAACTATAAATAAAATAAAAACACTAAATAACCTAAAATAAATAAATAAGAAAAATACTAATGGGGGTTTATCGAAATAATGATAAAATAATAAAAGGATTAAATAGAATAAAGTAAACTAATAACGAAAATAATGGGAAACCGCAGATATGAGAAATATGTTAGGGAAATAAAAATCCACCACTAGATTAGGTTGAAAATATAATATTTATTTCTAAGTCAATATTTAATCGTGAGAATGAGATCGACCAAGTTGCACACCAAAAGCAGGTCTATACACCTTATATTACTTCCCTTAATTAATTAATACGACAAAGCGCCAATATTAACCCTATTAAATACTAGCAGTATAGCAGCAACAAGCGGCTCCTATATTTAACTAGATTTAATGCATTAAGTGTAAGTGGAAGACTGTCAATCTAAGTACCCAAACTAGTACAAAAAGCATGTCTAGCTGTATTTCCTTTCCTTGACCCACACGTATCGAAACGTTTTACCACTTCGGTTAGAATCACAAAACGATTAGGTGAATTGTTATCTAACCTAGCTGCAATTTATACATATAAATTCTAGTATATTTAGATGGCCACCTAGCAGGCAAATAATCCTACATACTGTCACTTATGAAGTACCAGAACAAGGCATGCACCAAATAAACTATACTGGACAGAACTATATATATAAACGATAGCAATTAATATAGAGTCAAGAAACAATCTCACGAAACAAAGAAAATAAAATTATAATTCAAATCATAATCTAAGGTTTCAAATTATTCCCTAACAATAAATAATCAGCCACTCATAATTAAAGAATTAATTACACAGAAATATATATCTAAAATATAAATTAAAAATAAAAGAAATAAATAACCGGAATTAATTTTGAATTAAAGATCAAGAATTTATTCAGATAAAAATTAATTTTATCTGAAATAAATTCTACCGGTATTAATTTCTTCCTTATTTTCTTCCTTATTTCGGCGCTTGAATTTCCGTACAATTCTTTCTCTTTTTCTTCTTTCTCGGCCGGCGGCTGACACTGACTGCTGACGCTCGCTGCCGCGCTGCAGCCTCGTTTCCTCGGTTTCCGTGCGGCCCTCCTTCCTTCGCGTGACGCGCGTTCGCGTCTCGCCCTGCGTCGCTCCTCAGCTTCGAGCCTTGAAGGCTCTCGTGCCGCGCGCCTCGAGCCTGATGAGGCTCTCGACCGCCCTCCTCACCTTTTTATAACTTTTTTTCTTCTTTGCCACGTCAGCCCTACGGCTGACTTTTCTTCCTCCTGCGAGCGGTTTTTTTTTTTTTCTTCTGCCGTCTCGTTCCTCTTCGGCGTCGTTTTGTGTTCCAGGCCTTTGGGCCTTCGGCCTTCGGCCGTTGGTCCAAAGGTCAAATTTCTTTTTTTTTATTTTCTTTTATTTAAAAAAATAATACCTGCAAAATAAAATTCAATAAATATTAATAAATAATATTTTATTCTAAATTTACTTAATTTATATCATTTTAGCTCAAATAATAAAATTTATGCAATTTTTACCACTTAAGCATAAAACAATAATTATTCCCTTATATTAGTTAAATAAACTACCAAAAACTAAGATTATAAGGGTATAAAATGTGTCAAAATATGAACTCATCACTATCACATATAGTATAATAGTTGTGTAACTTTATTAGTCGAAGTTTTTTCTTATTAAATCAAATTCTCTTATATGGTTTTAGTGAATTCATACGTGAAAAGCATAAGGCCAATAGGATTGTTCGACCTGATGAAAATACTGAGAAAAAATGGGTGATTGAAGAATTCTCTGGATGGCTTCAATCAAAGTTAGTTTTATTAACATGTATAACAATATTCATTTCTTTCGTACAAATGGTGTAATTGTTTTAATATAATTTTAGGGACGACACTTTGAAGACACCACAGAAGGTGGACAAATTTGGAAGGCTTTGGCATGAAAACCTAATAAATTAGTTAGATCGATGAATTCTTTCATCATGAGGGGATATATATTCCATATAAAAAAGAGAGATGAGAGGAGGAAAACTCAAAACTGTGGGATGATGGTATTTGCTGATGGAATAAAATACTATGGAAGGATTAGAGGCATTTATGAATTGGATTACTATGGAAGTTGCCAAGTTGTATTATTTTATTGTGATTGGGTAAATATTAATTCAAGTAGAGGGTTGAAGCAAGATAGCAATAGCTTTACATTGGTCAATTTCAACCATTTGATTCATATGGGCAAAGCATTGAAAGATGATCCATTTATTCTTGCATCTCAAGCAACCCAAGTGTTTTACGTCAAAGATGGGAAGCAAGAAGATTGGTTTCACATTGTTGAAACAAGGCCAAGAGACAACTATCAATTAGGAGCATGTGTCCAAGGAGAAAATGATATAGAAAATGATGCAGAATTTGATCTTCTCTATCCTCAATTTGTTCCTTCTACTTCCATTAACACTTTTGATGATGTACATATTTAGCTAGGATGGACATGGATGAGTAGTTTTTTTTTTGTGTTTGTATTTGGTTTTCATTGCTATGTATTCCTGTGGACCATACTTATAATATTAGTTTGATAATATTTAGTGATTGTATTATGTCATTATTTGTTTTAGCGAACGTTATATTATTACCATACATATATCTAACTATCTTTAGTGTGTTCAAATCATATGTATTGTAGTCATGTATCACTCGAAGAATGTAAGAAAGAGATTAATGTCTGATTTGCATGCATCTTCATCTCATCCTTGCACGCCATCTGATGACACTCCTCCTTTAAAACATGTCACAAATGATAGTAGCTCACCTATGTCACCTAACGCACTTGTTCAAGATTTTGTTGATACAAGATCATCAGGTGAGAGATCTCCAAATGCACATTTACCATTTACACATGATAGTGGTTTGCATAATGCTCCATTATTAGAGGGGCATGTCCATGAGGAGCATATCCATGATGACCACATCCCGGATGAGCATGATACGCCAGATATAAGTGGTAGTGGTAGTCGAAGTGGAAGTGGAAATGGTAGTGGTAGAAGTGAAAATAGCACAACTATAGTTGATAATGACTTCGTGAAATTTATTGGTAAGGATGATTCATTACATTATTCAGTGTTATATTTAATTGATACAATTCTTAGTTCCGTGTTTAACTAATTTATCATTCAAATGGTGAGGGAAGGATTACTCGAAGGCAGCAGAAAATTGAGCTGAAAGATATTTGGAATCTTAGGAATGGTGAGAGGATGATAGTGGATGTCAATGAACTGTTTCAACCAATTAGGAAGTCAGGAAATTACTTCCATCGTTTGTTGGGGTACTTAGCAAAAAAACCAGAATGGTGTCCTTATAAAGAACATGATTGGCGTCATGTCCATAAAAGATTCAAATATGATTTGAAGAAATTAGTTCGGGTATTTCTTGGTTTTTATTATTATTCTTGAGTAATATTTTTCTTATTATTTATTAATCTTATTATGTTCATTATAAAGGGGAAATTTCTTCTTCCTTTAGGAAGTGTGATGGACAAATATTTCTTGAGTAATATTGGAGTAAAAGTAAGACAAAGGAAGTATGAGTTGAAGGCTCTTTATTACCGTTCTGGTGAGACTAAAGATCAAGTGATTGATAAATGGGATAAGACAGGACTTACTAAGGCTCATTGGATCAAACTTGTCGAATATTGGTTCTCTGATAAAGGAAAGGTACAATATTTTACTATGTGCATAGCTATAATATAAATTGAATATAAACTCACGTAAGTATTTATTTGATTTAGAGTGTTACTAAGCGAGGAGAAACCATGATAAAAGAAGCATCTCATTTTCATACTCATGGAACAAAAAGTTTTGCTATTGCTAGAGATGAATTTGTGAGTAATTCATGACAAACCAAAATATAATCTACGAAATTTTGTTTAAGGTTTTTCCTTTGATTTATTTTTATTTGATACTTTAGAGGAGATTGGAAGGAAGAGAGCCTGGTGACCTGGCAATGTTTATACAAAATCATAAAAGAAAAGATGGGAGCTACTCAAAGAATTCAACATCGCAAGAGTTTGTGGTATGAACTCCTAATATATTCACACATTTACTCATTGGTATCCTTATTTTTTGATCTATTTGATTTTGATTCTATGTATCTTATTTTTGTTATTTTAATATAGGATGATGCCATTGCTTATTTCAATGATAAAACCGGTAGTTCTAAGTTGTCAGGTTCTACCGTTGATGTAGAAAAGGAAGCCATCCTAGCCCTATATGGAAAAAATCATAGTGGAAGGGCATTTGGCTATGGGCATGGTGCTACACAGTCAAAGTTAGACACGTGTAATCAACATGTAGGAAAATCAAATCAATAAGTTGAAAGGGTAAGTAAGAAATTAGCCGTTACTACCGAAAAGTTGTAGAAAACTGAAGAGAAGTTGCAGAAAAACCGAAGAAGAGATGACCAGCACTAGAAAAGAAATGGCGTCTATGAAACAAGTTCAAGCAGCTTTTATGGAAAGAGTTAATGAGTGGATGAGAAGAACAAGCAACACACAGGTATGTTTAATTAAGACTTGTGTCATCTCTGCTTTTTCCTAACTTTGGCCTATGACTAATGATTTATTAATCTAAAGTTTAATTTCTCCATGGGGAATGTATTGACAGGATTCTGCATGTGGAAAAGGCTAAAAGTTGATATCAAGTATGCCCTTCAAATTTCAGGAAATAGATTCTATATATCTTTTATAAGTTTTTTTGCTGACATTTAGAAAAGGGAATATTTCTGTGTGGCTGTTAAAGTTTCTTCAGTCAATAATGTTGTGTTTGAATAATTAGTAACTACTGGAAATTAGGGAGACAGTTGAGCAGTTATTTTTTGTTTGAATAATTAGTAACTTCTCTTAGTTATGCTTGAAATAGGGCCATTTGGTCCCCTAAAGACAATGGGCACTGATATTTGACCAGTAGACATGTAGTATGATTTTGCAGCAAAGTTAATGATGTGGTGAGACTACATGTTTACTGTCATTGTTCTATGGACAAGTAGGATCATCACATTTTTTATGTGGATGGTTACTCTGAGAGGTTCTCTCTGAGCAGTTGTCTGGTATAATGTGGATGATTCAACCTTTGTGGAAGTGGGTCCTCTCCGAGGCTTTATTTTTAACTTCCCCTGAAACTTGATTCTCTCCTTAAAACTTGTGCCTGCTGCTCTATATTTTCCTGAGATAAGTCTTTTCTAACTAATAAAAATAAACTACATTAGCACCAAAAAAGCTAGACATTATTTTGCTTCTAATTCACTCATTATTTAAGATACTTTTAAAAACTTTCAATTGGTAACAGGTTGAATCAGGCTGCAAGCAATGAGGAGTTAGTGTGAAAAAGGATGCAATCATCAAGGTAGACACCTTTCTGCCCTTAGCATTCAATCTTCCTTCACTTGAATCACAATGTTGTACAGTATACTTACTGTTGTTAGGGTGAAAGTGTAACTCAGTCAAAATAGAAATAGCTATCTGTTGTGAGGAACTGACTGATAGGGATATTTGTTCTTGTTCTCTTAAACTTACTCTTCATGGTGACTTTTAATATGTGAAGATTCCCACTTGAGAATTAGATTGACTCGGCTTTATGTTACTTTAATTTCCCTGAAAATTCTGGCTAGTGATGATTCTTTTCTGATTAATAACTCTTTTATTGGAAATATCTTTGCTATTCAACTTTTTCTGCCTGTATTTTAGTTAATGAAAATGTAAAAAATAATAGGTAAGATTTTAAATTATTCCTGCACAACTTGATATGCAATCTGGCTAGTGGCTGCACATATCCAGTGTCTGGACTGAGATAGTGGATTTTGTGTACAACCAATACTTCAAAAGGTCTCTACTATTTACATGATGCTAGCTAAAGAGTTAAAGCTAAGGTTTTATGAAGACTACTTAGCCAATGTCATAAGAGTGTATATATTTGAAACCTGTGAATTAGAAATATACAACTGATAAGGCCCATTAGTTGGCATATTTTTCATCAACATGTTTCCAGAACCCCTATTCCATTGTTCTTATTAATTTCGATTTCATAATAAATCTTTCACAAATTTAAATTTTTTTCTTGGTGCATTCTTTGCTCACCTTAGTTGGTTTAAGATTGATACATTTGATTTTATGATTCTAATTTGCTACAGTTATCATATTCTTATTTGATTCATTTGTTTGATTTTGTATTTTGAAATCATAATTTGATTTCATTTGTTAGTAGTGATTGTATGTTTGGATATTTTGTTTGATTTTGTAAAATGAAATCATAATTTGATTTCATTTGTTTAGATATTTAAGTATTTACTCAAAGTTTATAAGAATGCCTCAGGGCCACACTAGATGTAAGGCCTGGCTTAGCTCAGCAATAAGGAATTTTCATTCAATTTTTGTCTACCTTTCGTGCGCCTATTGTTTCTCTATTTGAATTCTGGGGGACCAGAGATCACGATTTCAAATAGGGACAGTAACTGAAAGATTTGCCCAAAATTATAAATAGCATCATACTTGCTAAAGAAAATATGTACACTTATTTAAGCAATAAAAACTCAAAATTGAGGATTTTATCTACTCCAGACTCGAGAGGCCTTGTGTAGAACTTATTGCTTATATGACAGTTCCAGTAGGTATCAATGCATCCTTGATTATAGTGACAATCCCACGCTTGATGAAGTATCCATCCGTTTCTCTTACTGCTTCTTGCACATTATCACTATTGATGATTTGGACCTAGGAAACAAGACTTTGATGAGCACAAACAAAGATGTGACTATCGAGGATCGAAAAAAGAAAAGAATAATACATTCGGTCAAAACAGTAGACCCCAAGATTCCATATGAGATAGTATAGAAAAGAACAATACATTCAGTCAAAACAGGCCCTGAGGCCTTACATATAAGAAAGGCTAATTCATCGTGGCCACAATGACATTATAATTTATTTAAGCAACAACCACGCAACCACCAATGGCATCACATATATTCCCCCTAGAAATTTAGTAATCATCGATGTCATTTTGATAATATAGTGGTTGCCTTGTAGCTAGATCTATATAATTTTGAGCAATTTCAAAAGTTTCTTTCTTCACAACCACATGCCATGTCCGATTCCTCTTATATAGCTATGTCAACTTCTAGTACTAAAAGTACTTCTTCTACTGTGTAGGTCTTGGGATCTAGTGTCTCTCATCATATGTCACCTATTATCCTATTTTGTTCAGTTTTAGTTGTGATTGTGGATGACACTCTTATGCCATTAGCTGCTATTGGATCTATTATTACATGTTGTTTGTCTCTTCCATATGTTTATTGGTTTTATGAAGACTACTTAGCAGCTGTTGGAAATAAAAATGGTTGGATATTGGTTGTGGTACTAATGTAATGAGACAATGGATTTTGTGTACAACTTGATATGCAATCTGGATTATAAACCTTAAAATGTTATATTAAAGCCTGTTCATACAATTTCTTCTGCTAGTATGATTAGTAAAAAGATTGAAATGAGCCTCCTAGCTCCATTAGGTTTTTGAAAGCCCAGGAAGATGTAGATGGTTTAGGCAAAGACCAAAATTTCATGCCTTTGACATAGTATGCATAGATCCAGCATATCCATAACACCTATTTTTCTTCATGTAACTACCAAAGCAATCTTCCTTTGAGTAGCAACATTCTAATTATAAAGTTGAAAAATCCCTAGGATACCTTCTATTTTCAGAAGCTAGATGGTAAACAAAGAGATAGGAGCTTTCTAAGATTTTTCTTGCCCTGTCCAAAGGTAGGATCTACATAATGCAATAATCTCATTAAAGACTCATTTAGAAGGAATTAAAAATAAGCTCGAATGAGTTTGTAGGCCAAATAAAATTGACTACACAAGATGATATCTCCCTACCAGACTTAAGAGTTTGGACTACCAAGCATTAATCCTAGCAATAAAATTTTTTATCAAGGGTTTACAATCATTATAAGTGATTTTCTTGGGAGATAGAGGAATACCAAGATGTTGAATGAGCAGGCTTCTTTTAGGGAAATGATAGAGATTCTAAATTGTATCTCTAATCATACTAGAAGAAGAAATTGTATGAATAGGCTTCAATATAAAATTTTGAAGGTTTATAATTGTATGAATGACACCTGCAGGTGTAAGTTTCTTATGCATAATTAATGGATGATTTTGGTTTGTAGGACCTTAAAATCGATTCTTTTTCAATTTTTTCTACCAATATGCCATATTTCCATCAGTTTGAATTTTGAAACATGAAATACAATTCATCCAAAAGCTGATATAAGGTGATATTCTGTGTGAGAAAGACACCTAACCTGCATTGAGAAGTTGAATGTCATAAATTCAACAACAGGCTTAAGTCCTTTGTATGCAGCCCCAACTCCAATACTAGCAAAACCAGCTTATAATTTAAGTAGCACCCTATAGGTTAAGTAGTTTTCCAAATTTGCATAGTAAGTATGTTTTCCCTTGTGCATTGCTGCAACATTAAGAGTGGTTCATCTAGGAGCATCCAAATAAGATATTTCCAAATATTTCCAACAGTTACTAATTATTCAACATAAACTACAAACAAAGGGTATTGTATCTTGATCTCTTTCTCTATATCTTTTGATTGGAATGCATACTCTATTATTTGTGATGTTAAGTTTATCATGAATTGTGATTTAGCACTGTGTAAAGTGTTTGATTACAGTTAAAATTGAGGAAATTGACTGCATCCTTAGTCATCTTTTTACTCTAGTAAAAACCAATTGATTATTTTTGTTCTTTTCTTTATTTGCATGTTCTTATATAATTTAGATAATCACTCCAATCACCACAATCAATCACCTAGATATAGAAAATTTAATCACATTCCTAGTGCTTACTATAATAATACCCCCCATAAATTTAAGCTTTATTGTGCATTATAAGACTTGACCTAACATTTTTACACTTGTAGGAATAAAATTATAATCAATATTATTCTAGGAATGCATATGACTTTGTAACATTTCTGCTTCACTTTCTCAATTAATTTTAACCAATAAGAAATTTAGATTATATTCATTTATAATGTTGTTTAACTATCGATATATTTTTTTTTTGCTACAGTGAAGTAATTGAAGATACTACATGGGACACCAACATATATACACATCAACCTAGGTGTATATATACAATGGAGGCAAATACTGACTTATTTGGATCCAGGCGGATATATTTTGTATTCGATATTTTGTAATGGATGACCTTAGGTGTTAAACTGATATATATGCACATTTCAAACAAATGTAGTCTAGAAATTGATGTACCTATGCTGTCATTTTGGACATTGTTGAACATATATTAGTATATATAACTTTCAATGAAATATTGTTGATGCAGGTTTATGAATTATATGACAAATGTGTATTATTAGAAAAAAATCTGATATAAATTGTTACAGGTTAATATTAATGTATATCTCATAGGTTATTAATTTTTTCATAGGTTATCTCACAGGAAGAGTTAAATATGAATGGATGATATTAACTTATATTTACTACCGACGGTTTTTAACTGTCATTGAAATAAATATTAGAGATGGTTTTGAACCGAAGGTAATAAGTATTGGAGACAGTTTTTAACCGTCGGTAATACTTATTGGGAAGGTTAAAAATCATCGGTAATAACTATTAGAGACGGTTTTTAACCGTCGGTAATACTTATTAGAGACGGTTAAAAACCATCGCTAAAATATTTTTACAGTCGGTTTTCAAAACCGTCGCTAATGTATTAGTGATAGTGCGATAAGCGATGGTTTATCTAACAGTCGGTAAATGTTTAGTGATGGTTTTTAACCGTCTCTAATATTTAATTAACTGTCGCTATTAAACATTTTTAGTGTAGTGACAGGTCACATCACAAGTACCCCAGCCAATTGTGGCATGTTATGGTCATTAGTAACACCTTTGTTAAATTACCACAACTTACCTGATACAATTGGTATAAATCCAGTGTCATGTGGATGACCGAAATTTGATTCAAATTTTATTTTAATATATTTTCGGACATTTTGGGTTAAGAAATGACTAATACCGTCTAACACAAAGGACTTTGATTACAAAAACTCATGATAATTATTGCTTGTGAAATAATTTGATATATATAATTTATTTTGTAGGCATCCACTTTATTTTTTTTTTAACTTACTTGATATTAGGTTATTGTACGTTATGCTATAATAAGGATAGTTTCGTTATTCTTCTATCAAAAAGTAAGGGTAATTTTGTTTAAGAAATAAATCATTTATAGATAATGTTATACTATTTTGTAGTGCAACAAAGAAGACATCGATATAAATGTATGCTTAGGTAAAGTATAGCTGTTAATTGTTGCCAGCAAATGCCGAATTTTTCTTTATTTATTTGAAAATAAATTTTGAGTCATTTTATTTATATTTTCCAGAAATCTCTAGCTATGATGCGGTTGTTAGAGGTTGAAATACTACCACTTCAACTCCATATCCCTAATTAACCTATTAATTATCATATTTATTATTATTCTAACAATTATTATTATTATTATTATTATTATTATTATTATTATTATTTGATTTTAAATAAAAGCTAGGTTTCATGAACGTTTGTAGAAACACAAAAAAAGAAGAAAGAAAAATTGTATGATGTAAGACTTTCCATCGTCTCATCAAGAGGGTCCATGTAAAAGGTATTTTTCTCAACTTCGCATTTCTTTCCTTTTTATTTCCATCTCACTTTCTCCTTTTATGATCTTTTTTATATATTTTAGCATGAATTGTTTAAGGCTTTTTTTCGACAATCATTTTTTTTCTATTATTTTTTATGTAATATAGCACTTTTGTAATGCTATAAAACTATTTCTACTTTCATTGTAACTCACTATAAAATATTTTTGGGCAAATGATTCATTTTTATGCATATATGTAAACTATCAATTAACATCACATTTAGATCATATCCACTTCAAATATTACTTTACAAAAGAAAGCTTAATGGTTGGTAAACATTAATATGTTAATGTTTATTTTGTTATGTAATGTAATATTCACTATAGGAATGTAATTATTTCCCATATCAATACATTTCTTGAATCCATGTACACAAGTATTCAACAAAATAATCACATGAATAAATTATGCAAACTTTATGAATTATATTTTCAAAATATATAGACCAAATTTAAGTATCTTACAAAAAGATTTAAAAATGTTGCACCATTACAAAGTATTATGTTCAACAACATCCAAAAAATTGATCTTTCTATTCATCGAGCATTATATGCTTCATCAGTTTTGTCAAAATGAAGGAATTGGACAAACATATTAATCCATTTATGCATATTAGCTTGCTAAAAAAATGAGAATTTGACAAAATATTTTGAGGAAATGAGACTCAGCAATTACATTAATTATTCTTGCAGCCACCATACATCACATACCAATGCACCATAACATCCTATACTAATTCTACTTAACTTTTGAATTAGATCCATCAAACTAACATCAAAAAAATGATCAAGTGAAGCATAAAGTGATATGTTGCTAAAGCTTTACAAAGGTATCATAAGAAATGATATATAAAGAGAACAACTATAGTATCTACTATGACTAAGAGTTACATTAGGTATAACACCTAATCTATTAATGATCAAAATTAGAATTACAGATTGATAGTAGGGACTTCAGCACAAAACGTAATAAGAGTAGCAGCTATAAAGACATAGTGAATGCTTCTTTAATTTTCTCCTTCTTTGTTTTCCCTATATATTATTTCTTCTTTAATCTTTTATTTTTTTTTTCTTTTTATCTGTCACTCTCACTCATTATCTGAACTTTCAACCTTTTTTTTTATGTGTTGTGGTAGAATGTTATCCTAAGTTGCACATATATATATATATATATATATATATAGAATGAAAAATTCATACTTAAGTTATACAATATATCATTACTTCTCAACTAATAATGAAACCAACTTTGAAACTAAGATAACAACATTAAAGACATGGAAAATTGAGAACTTGAGAGAATAAACATACAAATCTACCCAATCTCATCCTTGCAACACCTCTAGTGAAAACAAATCAAATTGATCAAGAAAAACACATTAACAAAATCATTTAAAAGAAAATAAGTCTTACATCTATAACATGAACATCTAATTATCTCATCATAATTGTCAACATTTACAAAAACATTTCTAGTTGCACATCCATATGCCCATATAGGCCCTTTCTTTTTAGAATTTCATCATTAAATATCCCTTTTTCACAAGAATTTTTTTTTCATTCAAACCAATGCTAAAGCTGAAAATATATTTAGGAAAAATAGGGTGTTACCGCCGTACCTAACACAGGGTAGAAGTCTGCCACCTATCCTATATTAGATAAAAGGCTAAACCAACTAACCAATTTAAAATAGAGTACATATACTTAAATTACATAAACATTTAATAGATTGTTTACTTTAAGGATCTTAATGGTCGTCGACCAAATCAAACACAGAGAAAATGTAAACAAAGAATATAGGGCTATATTAAAATGATATTATAACATGACACCTAGAATCATGGTCCATCACGGAGTCCACAACAATTTCCTAATGTCCACACTCTCATGCTCACAACCCAAGCCAAGTTATGCCTACTACCGGTCATCTCTAAAAATCTACACATGACCTTTTGCTTGTGGGAATGAGTAGGTGACCGAGTAAAAAAGCACAACAGTACACTATGTATTTAGTAAGCTAAGTTACTTCCATAATGGGAAACATAAGTATGTGAATGCTATCATAACATGGATATCATACTTGACATGCATTATGTTAATGCCACATTCATAAAAGTATTAATGCATCAGAATATATTATCATGCATATCTTCATATTATAATCACATAGGTAATCACACATGTACTGAAAAGATTAATTCATACAACCACTAAAGTTAGTTTCAAACTTGCTCAACCAATTAGATTATACCATTTATGTATCCATTTATTATTATTGGTTAACATCTAGCCAATCTTTCCAAGCATTAACCACTTGGTCATTTAAGCTACTATCTAAGTGTACAAACTAGATCTTACCATTTTTATCATCCAATCCATTGTTTCCATCATTATCCAATTACTTACTGTTCACTTATTCATCAACCACATTTAATCATCCAATTACTTATCACCTAGATTTTATCATCCATTTACTTATCATCAAGATGTTATCATTAAGTGATTGAATGTGCATCAACCCATGCTCTTATATACCATGGAAGCTTATCCAAATTAAGGGACATAAAGTTAATACCAAAGCCAATCATTAAAGTGGATATAATTCCAAGTCAAAGCCAATCACCAAAATCAAAATAAGTCTAGGTCGAAGCCAACCATCTAAGTAACCAGACCCTTTAGTATCAATACTTCATAGTACATCATTAGTGTTTAGAGTAGGTAAAACACCAAGATCTCTAGGATCCTACCTGAAGAAATCAATAAATACCTGTAGGCAGACTAACATTGGTAGCAAATGGAGGATCGGGTAACCCAAACAGGTACATATCTTGATTGTCTTTCGCTTTACATGATTAGTACATTATTTATGAGGTTAAGTTAATCTAAGATATATAAGACAATAAAAGGATAATAAGTGATGAAAATTGGTGGTGATTGGTTGGTGTTTAGGTGGTGAATGTTAGCTGCTAGTTTTGGAGGCCAAGAGCGGCCAAGGAGATGTTGGAGATTGAAGATGAAGATTAGAATATGAGGAGATTATATATTAGAAGATATTTGGGCAGTAATTTTGTAACTCAGAAATTGTATTAATGTTAGTTTGGGAATATTACAATCTTCAATATTTTAGGTTTAAGTGGCTAAAAATCAATAGCCTTGAGGTTAATCATGGTTTTTGATTGACTTGGCTTGATACATGGAAGGTGGAGATTAAATCTCATAAATTTTAGGATAGGTTTGAAGAAGAAAAAATAAAATTAACAACACATACATGTCTAAAAATATCTAACTTGATCTTAAAATTATAAAGTAGAGTATTTTTAATTATTTTTAAGTTCAATAACACTAAAATATTTTGACCCTTGAAGTTTCATAAATTTTGAGTAGCTAAAGTGATCATTTCAGGGATTAAAACATTAGAATAAGGCAAATTGGGACATGAATAATATGTTTTTTAGAGATCTCTGAATAAAACTATGAAACAACTAGAATACATTAGAAAAAACCAAGCATTCCAAAAATAGAAGATTTAGGATGATCTAGAATAAATTTTAGAGTCAAAAGTGGCTTAGAAAATCTCATATAAAAAAAATTGTGAGAAAAGGTAACGAAACTTTTAAAAAAAATAAAACTAGGGTTTTATCTTCATTAAATGATGTAATAAATGTACAAAATAGAATAATTTTATTTAAATTAAAATGTAAAATTTTTATTTAATTTAAAATACATATTTGAACAACTTAGGTTTTCTGAAAAATGGAATGTTACACATATATTGAACAACGAAAATATTTTAAACTTTAATAAGAAAATTGAAAATAATTGATTTTATATGTACTTTTCCATAGATTTTATATATTTCCAAGTATATCTTGAATTTTTAGAGAGTAGGATTAATGATGGTGATGAATATGGAATGACATAAGGTAATAGTAAATTATTTATGATGAAAATGATATAATTAAATTTTTTAAAGTCAAAATTTTATAATATGAATATTTCCTTAAAAGACAATAGATTTATTTTATTACGTAGAATTGAGGATGATAATCCTTCTCATGAGTTTAGGGGCCATCAGAGATTCTCCATTCAAGTCGGGTTTGAGGTATGGCTTTCAGGATCAGGTTTGGAGATTTTCTAGAGATGGGTTGAGGGCAAGTGTGAGGTCCCATCCTTCAATATTAGCTTTATAATGGTGTCATCTGAGTTACCCAAATTTATCTCTTGAATGTATAATATATTAGCATTCCACCCCCTAATTTTCCTCCCTACTATGCCTTATTTACACCTTGCCCACAAGCCTCTCATATTCCATGAGAATAAATGCATATCACACCATATTCAACACATATGACTAGGATTGTAAATGAGTTTAATCAATTCGGTTTGACTCATTAAATTTTTTAATTTAGTTCATTTATTTTTTTAAATTATTTAAGCTCGATTTTAGGCTTTTTTTTCTTATAATTAAGGGAATGAACACAAAACAAAGGACTACATAACATATCATTCAAAAATTCCCAACTCACAAAAAAATATGAACATTGTGTACCACCTCCTCAAATCTATAAGGAAACTCCTTTCTTCTATTCTTAATCTAAAAGCTCATTCTTGTTTTTGATAAGCATAATCATCCATATTTTGCAAGCTTGCTGGTTATCAAATACAATTTTATTTATGAATTCCCATATAGTTCCTATTATTACAAAGAAAGTTGCTTGCCAAATTTTTTCCCTCAACCCTTTTCTTTTGACTCCTAACCAAGCAACGGTACTATCCTCAATAGACCTTGGAATCATCCACATATGTCCCATATAATCACAAATCTCATATCAAATCTTCCCCATCACAGTATAGTGTAGGAAAATGTGATTGACCAATTCTAATTCAGACTCGCATAAAAGGACATCCTACCTCTCTTTGATCCACTATTTGAAGCCTGGCTAACATTTCTCTTGTGTTGAGCCTTTGTTGAATCGCAAAACAAGATATAAGTTCAATCCTCGGAGGTGCTATACTACTCCAAATCATACTAAAAATACTGCTACTAGACCCATCCCCACACAAACTCTTATAAGAGGACTGATAGAATAATCTTATAGAGAAAACTCCATTATCATCATATGCCCAATTGATCGTGTCCTTCTTATCCTTAATTAAATAAAACTGCTTGATTAACCTTTCCAACTGCTCCACTTGATTTTCCTCCCAATCAAAAAGGTACCATCTCCACCACAGATTCCAGCTCCATTGTGCCCCTTTCCATATTCCCATTTTGGCTACCTTTTCTTCCTGTTTTCCTAACACCATAAAGAATCTTAGAAATAAGCTTTTCAAAGATCCTTGTCCCATCCAGTTATCATGCCAAAATCTTACACTTCTACCATTTCCAAGCATAACTGATAACCTTGACTTAAGAATGGGATTCATTCTTCCAATCTTAACAATATTTGCCCACAGGGTCTACCCTCTCCCTTGATTCTAATTCTCTAGGTTCACGAAATGATCTCTAGAATATATGGAATAAATAATCCTCTTCCACGATGCCTCTTCAACTATATAATACCTCCACCACCATTTGAATAATAATACATTATTCCTTATGATTAAATCCCCCACACCCAGACCACCTAACAATTTAGGCCTCTAGATCACACTCCACTTAACCAAAGGTAATTTCTTTCTGTCCCCATTGCTGCTCCAAAAAAATTCTTCCATATAATAATAATTTCTTTAACCACCCTTTTTGAAATTTTGAAAAGATTCATATAGTACATCAGTAAGCTATTCAAAACACTTTTAACCAAACTTAATCTTCCTGCTCTTGATAGGAATTTTGATTTCCACCCTACTAATCCTTGCTTCACCTTATCGACTATTGGTTTCCAAGTCTGGCTTTTCCCCTCATTTTCCCTCAACGGAAGGCCAAGGTAAATGATAGGAAGGTAACTAATCTTACAATTCAAAATAACTACTTCCTCCTTCTGGAAGTGCTCATCCACACCAAGCCCTATGAGCTCATATTTATTAAAATTAACACTTAGACTTGATAGCAAATAAAAGCAATCAAGCAATCATCTCCAATTCCTGATATTCTCAATGGATACCCCGTAGAAAATCATCATGTCATCAGTAAATTGAAGATGAGTAACTTCATACTTATCTCTCCCTACTTTTAATCTAAGAATCAATCCTTTATCCACATCTCTTTTGATGAGCTAATTAAATGCCTCCACTGCTAGAACAAAAAGGAAAGGTGAAATGGGATCCCCTTATCTAAGCCCCCTACCCATCTTAAAAGTGGTGGAAGGGGACCCATTAACAAGGACTGAGATACTAGCTGTTGAAATACACTCCTTGATCCATCCTCTAAAGATATTCCCAAAGCCCATGATCCTCAAAATATTATCCATAAACTCCCATCTGATATTGTCATAGACCACTGATATTGTCTGAAAATCTAGTTTGATCATAACGCCTCTCGATCCCTTCCTCTTCTTAGACCATTGAGCAATCTCATTCGCTACCAAGGCACCATCCATAATGCTTCTTCCTATAATAAAAGCTAACTGAGAATTACATACCAATCCATCAACCACCTGTTTCAGTCTCTGGGCCAAGATCTTCGAAATCACCTTATAAATACACCCTACTAAGCTAATGGGTCTAAACTGACTCACCTCCTCCGCCTCATCCACTTTGGGAATCAAAGTGATCAAAGTAGTATTGAGTGCAAGTGGTAATATACTCGAGCGGAAAAACTCTAGGACCGAATCTGTGAACTCCTCCCCAATTATACCCTACATCTTCCTAATAAAACCCATATGATACATATCATACCCTGGAGCTTTCAAAGGATCACATGACCAAACTACCTTCTTAACATCCTCCCTAAGAGGAATGCTATCTAACTCCAAGCTTTACACCTTCAATATCTTTTGGAACCCATCATCTTTAATACTAATGACTATGAGATTCGACTTCTTATACAGGCTCTTGAAGTAGGAAATTATTACCTCCTTAATCTCAGACAACTCTAAAATCTCCTTGCCCTCCTCCACTAACCTACTGAAGAAGGATTTCTTTTTCCTTACAGCAACTATAGTGTGGAAGAATTTTATGTTCATATCTCTATCCTTAAAACCTCTTACCTTGGATACCTATAACCAGTAAGTGTCTTTCCTCTTATGTCATTTCTATAGTTGACTCTTCAAGGCTGCCCTCCTAGCGAACTCAACATCATCACAATTACCTTCATTACTTGTACCGTCCACTTTTTCCAACTCAATCTCAAGCAATTTGATATTCGAATTATTTATTAAACGAAATAAGTTTGAGGCCAAATAATTTTAACTTGACTCATTTATAACTTTAATTTTTGGCCACAGTTCATTAAAAGCTTATTTTGAATTTTTTTTAATAAAATCAATTAAGTTCAAATTTTATTTTAAATTTATTTATTAAATAAGTCAAATTTAACAATGTTTAATTTAGCTCGACTTATTTACAAAACCTCTTCTACTATTTTATTATCTTTGTCATCTACTCAACCGGTCGTTCCTTGGTCATTACGGACACCATCCTCAGCTGATTAGCAACTTCAACCGCACTGCCAGTAAAACCGTCTCCCTTTCTCTGCTTCTACTAGGCTTCGTATTCTATCTGTGCTTCGCCATCTCTTTTGGTGCGTCGACTTTTTTGTCTTATTTGATTTAGCTTCCCTGCCTCACGTGCACTTCTCACGTCCTGTGGCACGTGATTTTCAAACCTCCGAGGGCATGAAGTTCCTGAAACGGAGGTGGAAATTGTTCCATTGGTGCTTGGCACTGAGCCGCTGACTAAGCATCATCTCCTGGGGAATAGTTTAATTGAGCACCACAAGCCCTGTTTGCATGGTAGCCACCCTCATGATCGTCCACATCTGACACCGCCTCTTATGGGATTTCAGTTGGATCACCCACATCCACACCATTATTCTCGCATGCGCCCGGTCCTTGTTCTGCCTCGCGATCGTGCACTAACAGTCAACTGGGGAAAGAACGCTCCGTATCATTCAAATCTACTCTCAAAATTAACTCTTCAACAAATGAGTCCGCATTGGAAAATGACGGCCTCCTCGTACGAACAAACTCGCCGCCCATCTCTTTAATTTTATTCAATTGAGCTGTCAAATCCAAAATTATCTGCTATTGTCTTTTTATATTCTTCACCGTATGAGTCATCATCGGAGGTTGTATGATTGATACCACCGGTGCCGGAATTTACTTGTACCACCACCGGTCTGCTCTCTATTTCGTGTATCCACATTTCTTTCCCACCTGTACTAAACCATCACCACCTCCTCAATTTGATTCAAACTTGTAGTGAAGTTTCGAATCTTGCAGCTCTCCAGCGAAGTGGCTTGGATGGTTTCATTCTCCATAGACGCCACTTTTCCTCGCATGCTACCAATGTTGTATAACGTATATGATACGACCATACAAGCGAAGGTACACCGACGACAGAAATCCTAGTCTCACTCCATTCGCTTCTAGTTCAGGATGACCACTCCACAATTTCAGAATACCATTGGTGGTGCCGCCATGAATATTCAGTTTTTCGCATATCTTCTAGGTCATCCGTCTCAGAGAAAGTTAAAAACAAGTGTTTAGAGTCTCCCATGGGGCTACTCGTTATCCCCATTACACCATGCGAGTTAACCTGTGCTTCTATAAATCTTCGGTGGGGTAGAAAATTTGCGAACCCCACAACACTTCACCTCTTCTGGATTTCAACACTGACAGTTCCGAATACCCATTTCTTCACCTTAGGATCAACCGTTATTGTAGCTGCATCCCTTGACTGTGCGGCAGCAACTGTTTCTTTCTACCCCCAGCACTTCATTTGGCGGGTTAAGCACCTTCACTGTGCAAAAAACAAGTCAACTCCTTATTCCATTGGCGTGAGGCCTGTTTAAGGCCATACAATGACCTATGCAGTTTGCACACATATCCAGGAGGGACTTCATATCCTTCAGGAGGTGTCATGTAGATCTCTTCATCAATGAACCCATGCAAGAAAGCATTATTAATATCGATTTGATTAATTGGCCAAGAATGAATGGTTGCTAAAGCAATGAGAACTCTAAAAGTGGTGAATTTCGCCACAAGGGAAAAGGTGTGTTTATAATCCTTTTCCTTGACTTGTGTATACCCTTTTGCAACTAACCGGGCCTTGAACCTTTCAACTGATCCATCAGGTCTAAATTTGACTTTATAAACCCATTTTGAACCTACGGGCTTAGCATAAGAAGGTAGAGGTGTAAGCTCCCAGGTCTTGTTAGCTTCTAGTGCTGAAATTTCCCTTTTCATAGCAGCTACCCAATTTGGATCTCTGCATGCTATGGTATAAGATGTAGGTTCATACATTTGCATTGTATTATGAAGAGAAGCTAAATATTCAGGAGAATAGAGAGAAAGATCAGAATGTAATACTGAATTCTGTGCAGTGGGCAAAGTGGGACAAATGAAGTCTTGCAATTTATTTGGAATACTGCATATTCTTTGAGATTTGCGGCAGGAAGGAGTATGGAGTTGTGGTGTTGAAGAAGATATAGGTGATGTTGGAGAACCAGGTACTTGATGAAGTGAAGAATTAGATAGAGGAGAAGAATTGTTTGGAGATTGTAAAGGTTGTGTAGTTTCTGAACTGTGACTGGGCAAGGGAATATTTTGTGATGCATATGAAGGTGTACTGAAGTCAACAAAAGGAAGTGATGGTTGTGAAGGTGAACCAATTTGAGAGTCATCCTTAAAGGGAAAAATATTTTCATAGAAAACAACATCTCTGCTGACAAATGTTGAGTGAGATTCAAGATCATATAATTTGTAACCCTTTTGAGCATAAGGATATCCAAGTAATACACACTTTCTTGCCTTGGATCCACATTTATCCTGATATGGACTCTGTAAACCATAGCATAAACAACCAATTACCTTGAGATGATCATAAGAAGGGAGCTTACCAAAAAGGGCTTCATAAGGTGTTTTCCATTTTAAGGTAGCAGAAGGCAAGAGATTTATGAGGTGTGTTGAAGATAGGATCATATCTCCCCAAAATTTGATAGGCAGCTAAGCATGAAACCTCAGAGCCCGAGCTTTTTCAAGTAAATGCCTATGTTTCCTTTCAACCCTACCATTTTATTGTGGTGGTCTGGGAATGGTCCTCTGATGTATGATTCCCTTTTGCTTGAACAAATTAATACACTGCTGTTAAAGAATTTCTGTTCCATTATCACTGCGAATCACCTTAATATGCTTATTGAATTGATTCTCAATAAGGCTGATAAAGTTAGAAATGATGGACGGCACTTGTTGCTTGTTTTGTAATAAAAAAGTCCAAGTCACCCGAGTATGATCATCCACTATAGTGTAAAAATATAGTGCTCCAGAAATGCATGGTTGTTTGTAAGGCCCCCATAAATCCATGTGAACAAGATCAAAGGGAAAATCAGCATGTGAAGAGCTTAGAGGAAAAGGTAAATGATGATGTTTAGCACGCAAACAGGTGTTACAAACAAAATCAGAATGTTTATTACAAAAGGATGAATCAATATGTTTCAAAGTAGACATAGAGTTGTGTCCTAGTCTAGCATGAGTTACATTCAACTCAGCCACAGAACAAGACTTTGAGCTAGCACTGTCATTTTCATGGAAATAAGGAACAGAAAAAGCTCTAGACATATCTGAGTCACTACAAGTCTTCTGAAGGTTGGTATGTAATTTATACAGCCCCGCAACCTTCTGAGCAACTGCTAGAATTGAGTCAGTTGTATGGTCCTGTAAGGAACAACCATCTCTGTCAATTATGATTTTCATATCATTTTGATCAATCAACTTGCCAATGGATAAGAGATTGTGTTTAAATTCTGGAATGTACAGCACCTTATGCAGAATAAGGTTGGACTTAAGAGGAACAATACTAATGTGAGTAACAGTTTTAAGCCCACCATCAGGTAAAGCAACTAGAATTGGATGATGTAATGGTTCGAGTTTGCTAAACAGGGTTTTATCATTACACATATAGTCAGTTGCTCCAGAATCCAAAATCCAACTAGGTTTACTTTCGAAGGTTTTAAAGCAATCATGATTAGAACTGACAATCATACCTGCCATATTGGTTGTAACAGGGAAAGCATTTGAAGTATTGTTGTGCTGATCTTTAATGAGTTTGATTACTTCCTGGCACACTGCATTAATCAAATTAGGATTAATATGTATGTTACCAGTAGCAGGTGTTGCAGAAGTGGAGTCACTTAAGGGAGAGTCCATTGGTGGTTCCTTTGACTCAGATGTGTTTGCAAATCTTGTATTGAATTTTTTCTTTTGGCCCTTTGTACCATTCTGGATACCCATGGATCTTGAAACATTTATCCATGGTATGTCCAGGTCTCTTGCAATGATCACACCTAACATCATTCTTAGCACGTTTATTGTCTTTCTTGGCGTAATAGTTTTGCTGCCTTCCGACTGCAAAGGCACTAAGTTCTTGATCTGTATTAATGGACTCAGTGACTTGTTTCTGCATCTCATTTTGTGTTATGAGATAGAAAGTCTCACTTACAGGTGGTAGAGGATTACAAGACAGTATGTTACTTCTGATTGTGTCATAACTGTCGTGAATTCCCATTAAGAACTGAGTTAGTTGTCTTCGATTCTGTTTCTCCAAAATATTCCTCTGTATGCCACAACTGCAGTGTTCAATACCACCACAGGTACAAATAGGTACTGTATCGAACTCCTTAAGCTCCTCCCATAGATTCTTTATCGCATAATATTTAGTTACTGTCATATTATCTTGTGACAGATTATGCAGCTTTTTGTTCCAGTTTGTATAAGAGAAGTCCGTTCATACGGCCATGGTGCGCAGTTATTTCGCTCCATAATTTTCTTCCAGAGTGACAGTAAGTAAAATTTTCAGCTATATTGCTAGCCATACAATTAATAATCCAACAACGTATCATATAATCGCAGCGGATCCATCGTTGAAGATCAGGAGAATTCGAACCAGGCTTCGGCATACTGCCATCGATAAAGCCGATTTTTGTCTTGGCTCCAAGAGCTAATTTAATGGCTCGACTCCAATTCAAATAGTTCATCCCATTGAATACTATCTGCACAATCTTTGCCCCAGGATGATCCGAAGGAGAAAGGTAATAAGGATCATCATAAGGATCTTCAATTGATTTGTCTTGCTCGTTATTCGAAGGCATAATAACAGAGATCAATCGAAGAAAAGGAAGAGCAACTCAAAAAGTGTATTTAGGTCGAAGCAGTAAAAAAAGGTAAAGAATACAGAGACCTGCTTTGATACCATGTAAAGAAGATAAAAATAGGATCGAAGATGGAGAAGGATCTTGATCTTGTTATTCAAGAAAGCAGGGAGCTGCTCATACAGTTGTCCGTCGAGACAATATCTTGTCCGACTCTTCTGATATTTATACTAGAAGCTGAAAGTATAATATATAACAAACTAAACATATATCTCTACATTATGACACGTGTATTTCTACAGTTATTGTAGCTGCATCCCTTAACTGTGCGGCAGCAACTGTTTCTTTCTACCCCAGCACTTCATTTGGTGGGTTAAGCACCTATACGTAGGTTCTTCCATGTTTTAAGCTGCTCTTATTACGTTGCTTGCTTTCCTCTGTCTCCATATGCCTCTCTAGTCGTTCCTCTTTTTCCTTAATTTGTCGTCCATGTTTGGTCTTAGTCACCAAAACGTTCCACCGACTAAACCTCCGCCCATTCTCTCTGCTTAATGGCTCTCGTAGTTGCCTCTTCTGTTGCTGGACGAACAATTAGGCAAATTCTGTACTATCGGTTCCTTCTCATTCGGCATGGGGAAAACGCATCCATCACCTTCCCATGAGCCTGACACAGTATTCTAATTAAGGAGGATGCTGTTGATAGCTATGGGGAGATCATCAATAAACTATGCGACGCCAGTTACACTCTTTCGACCGATATGGGAGTTTGGTGAGGAAGGGTGGAGTTTTTCGGGGCAGGTTTCTCTCTATACGCTGTACCATCTTTCTCGACTATATACAACTACAAGGATGAAAATTTCTAGAAAAGATAGCTTGCTGCTACTAGAATATAAGAGGTATTCATTTTAGCTTACGCAATCGTAACACACAGAAAAAAAAGGGTAAAAAATATTGACAACTTGTTTTAAATACTGAACTAGGCCAATTTAATTTTATATGAAACACTAATATATTGTTTTATCTTTTGACAATAAATGTGGCATTAGTATGTCATTTTATTTTATGATAAACAATATGCAATCTTTATTAAGAAAAATATATGCAAGATTTGATTATGTTACCACTACCATGAGTTCATTCTCAATGTCAATTCTACAAGTTGAGTATATACCTTATTAATTCAGTGTGTTTAAAAGATTTAAAAGTAATTTAGAATTAAGAAACGTATAGATAAAGCCCTTAGCGTATGTATATATATACTTCATATCTAGTATGTTAATTATTTGTACTTGGTGTCTTTAGATTCAAAAACTTTTACCATGTTTAGTATCACGCCGGTTTATAGTCACGTCATGCCATCTGCAATAATTCTTAGGTATTATGAATGAATTACAATTGAAATGAAAAGCATGCATTTGAAAAAAAAAAGGGCAAAATTCTTCCGATATCACTGATCTGTACTGAAAAGCGTGATTTCGGGTTGAAAATTGCTTCGTCCCCAAAAAGTTAACCTGCAAGAATTAATGACAAGGAACAGAAGACAAGGGTTAGGCCTTGCTGTCTTCCGATCGTATTTTTGCTTAACTGCTAATTTGGTTAATGCCAATGCAATCCGATATTATTATTATTATTTCTATTAAATACTATTAGTAATATAATAAAATTGATAATGATAATAATTATAATAATTCTTATTATCATTGATTATTTTCATTTACAGTATTCAATTAATTATTATTATTATTATTATTTTAATCATATATAATCAAATTATTATTTTTGTGAATATTATTAATTATTATAAAATAAATATTTTATTAATTATTCCTATTTTTTAAATTATCAACTTAATTAAGATTAAGATTATTATATATTGTTATTATGAATATTAAGAAAATTTGGTAAGTATTGTTATTAAATTATTATTAATTTATTAATTAAATTAAGTAATTATTATTCTAATTATTGCTTATTAATCATTTCTATTGATATATATATTTTTAAATCAATTATTTTTTTTTATTAATTATTAATTATTAGCAATTAATTATGTATATTTTTATTGACTATTATTATTTTCACTATTAGTTAGTATTTATTAGGTATTAATTAATACTATTATTATTATGAAAATATTTATTAATTTTTATCATTATTAATTATGATGATCATTATTAATGATATAAAACTAATATTAGTATTATTCATATTTGTGAATTAATCAACATATTGTGATTATTAATAATTTATTATTAATATTATAATCATTGAATTGATAGTATTATCATTATTATTGAATTATTAATATCATTATTAAAAAATTAATATTAACATTGTTTTTTTTATTATCAAATTAATTTTTAATTTCATTATTACTAATTATTTAATATTATTATTTTTTTATATTAAATTATTTTTTATTAATATTATTAGGATTATGATTATTATTTCTATTAACAATTTATTATTAATATTTATCAAAATAATTAATTAATAAATTTATTATTATCATAATTAGTAGTAATAATCTTCTGATTATTATTATTCTTTAGTCTATTCAATTATTGTTAAATTATTATTATTGACTATATTAACCGAATCTGATTTTAAAAATAAGCTTAGAATAACAAGACCCTAGACGATATGCACCTGATATACATTCTTAGGAGTTCAGCCGAAGATAACCTCTACAAAGTTATTGGGCGGTCGGGTAATAGGTTTTAACACGCAGTTTGCCTTGTTTTCAGGGAATCAAGCTTTTATTGCCAAACCATGGGGCGAAGATGCAGAAACATGTAGAGAAGCACAGTGGCACATTCAAGAAAAATATATGTATTTTAGTAAGCTTAGTTTTTTGATAGATACTAACTATTAAAACTTAATCAACCATACATATTCAATAACCAAGCCACAGCTTTCCCAAACAGAACCTGGGGTCCCCTAAGCTTAACATGATCGGGGAAGGACGACATTTTTGAACAGCTATACAAGTGACATGCAAAACCTTTTATCCCCATGGGTAATGGGAAGTGCTTATTGCTACCAGTGCTGCATGTTTGCTATGCAGAACTTACAGCTCTACATGGTGAACAGACGGAGCTGGTAGATTAGCAGTGAGAACTTCCCATCACCGGTAATTATCATCAAACTTATGAGCATTCAAAGGGAGCTTGATTTCCGTTTGATATCAAGCTTTCAAGATCTTTGATGGCCTGATCCACTCCATAAAGGATCATCTTCTTTATCTGCTTTACATTGGACAAGGTACATCAGGGTTGAAAATTAAAAAGGGATTGTTTACTATGCAGAACTCACAGCTCTATTTCAACACGTATGTTCAATACCTCGAGTTTGTCTTCTCTTGCCCTGTGATTCTTAGGAAGCTTTCGGAATTCCTCAGTCAAACGGATGCACTCGTGTATGTTTTCAGGTGACACAAAATCCACAGCTACCTTTGTGCATGACTGCAAGGCAGCAGACCGTTTATATATATTGGTCATCCATAGAGATAAGTTTACGCTTTACACTAGAAAAAAGATTTAATACCTTGAGATTTCTAACTTGGTGCGGGCAACCAGCAGGTATGAAAACTGCCTCTCCTAGTTTTTGCACAAAAGTCCATGCCTCGACTCCTGTTAGCACATAAAGAATGGTCCTGTCAGATTCAGAAAAAGCAGTGTCAACAAAGGTACAATAATATTGTTATGGCATACTTCATACCATATTCCTCCTTGAGCTTCATCTTGTGCTCCACAGTGAGGTAAAAACACTGGTCATGGATTGGATGTGCAACCTTAAAACGTAATCAAATATTTAGTGCCGATTTAAAATATAATCAAATATCTAGTGTCCAAGATAGCCATGATGCGTTGTAACATATATACCTGTACGACTGGGGAGCAGTATGTATGTCTGAATTCCTTTGCATGTCTTAGGAGGTATGCTTCAATCTTGGGCACATCTTCTCTCCTAAAGATGTCCCACAGGGCACCCCCTGTCTCCTCTGTTCTCCCACTTGCTGTGGAAGCAGTCCGATCTTCAGGATATCCATCATCGATTCTAATACCATCCCTCACATCCTGAGCGATATGCCTTCTCTTCAATACTTTCACAGCAGATAGCTGCTCCTCATCTAGTTCTATTTCTGTGTTGTGGGTCAAAATGTTCACCTATGACAAACAACGATTCATATGGAATCAGATGACTATCATATGACCATTTATACAAGAGACTAGACATCTCGAAATACAGCAAGTAACTACCAATATGGCAGCGCATATTGCATCAGACATGTAAATTATTAAGCTAGATGAGGTTAATAGTGGCAGCACAAACCGCATCAGACATGTCACAATGAAGCTTGGTAACAGAATCCCCTCTACCAAGTTCCAAGGCAGTTCCATGAGCAATGTATGTTTTAGGACCCATATCTGGCTTCAAGATGTCTGAGGGCAATTTTGTAGCAAGGTTGAGAATCCCGGACCGAGGATCTGTGTACTCTTGAAGAGGCAATGCATTGATGAACTCATCACAGTGTCGAGGCAATAGGTCATCAAATTTGTCAGATGGAGGCCAGTCCTTTAACTTCAGCATCTCTGGCCATAAGTTAGGGTATGCCCTTCCTTGGGTATAGCCTATAAAGAATTCCCGAGTTTCAATTTCAACCTGAATGAATATTTGATCAAAAGTTGGTACCTTCAGAATCACCCAAGGAAACACTAATGTGACAGATTGTAGGGAGTTATTTGCATATAGGAACAGTGCAAGGACAAACCTCACAATTAGAAAGGCAGTCAATAGCCTTAACTTTGGATGTCTTTGAATTGATACTTTGATCATTTTCGCAGAGTGCACGCTGCATAAGGTTCGGTTCCCAGCTTAAGCCAGCAGTATATTCCAAGACATTTTGGACAATAACTGGTTCACCATTAGCCCAGTGCTTTCTAAAATGCATTAAAGTCTTCTCTTCCAATGCATCCTTTGAACTTGGGTAGAACAAATGGTTATCATTGGAGTCTTCTCTAGAAGCTGCTCGAAGTATCATCTTGGCCCCATCATCCATACAGCAGCAGTGGCCGTCAGCACTCTGTCTTTCTTGTATTACCTCATCAGCCTTCTTTAACAAATTGGGAATCCAACCCACTGGAAGGATCCGCTTCAATGCCAAGACACTGCTGCCACACCCACCTCTCTCTCTTGTAGGGCAAAGGATGGTACCATCATCCTGGGCCACCCATTTATGGTCTACATAAACTGGCAATGAAGCCTGATAGAGATGAGAAACCCCAGGAAGTGGATCCCCACCATGGATATACTCATATCCTCTGTTAACATATTGAAATGGAACTTCCTTTGGCCCTCCTAAGAGATTCCCATCACGCAACTCCTGACAACATGAGAGACAAATTTCGTATTGGCAGTTCGGGCAGCTTCTGTGAAGGTGGAAGATGGATGTTCCACACTGGTTGCTACAGTTAAGACGACAAAAGGGGATCAAATTTGGCACAATCATGAGTCTGAGCTGGCAATTTAATAAAGCTAATGCAGACCAAACTTACCAGTACACACGCTCTCCATCACAAGAGGATTCTGGTATATCACACTCATCCAAAGAAACACCTAGACATGCATGGCAGCTCAAAAGTTAGCCTTATGTAACACTTCATGAACACGATATTGAAATTGGCGTAGTAAAATTAATTAATCTCGTAATATTCAACACAGCAAAAAGGGAAGCCAAAGGGTTAAGAAGTAATCCCGTAAGATACCTTGAATCTTGCTTTCAAGTTCAATCTCGTGGGCCTGACACCTACTGATATCTTTTAGGTATGGGAGGAGGGATTTGATTAAATACCGACAGTGTTGAATTTTTTCAGTATCACACAAATCTTTCCTCACTGTCTGCATATCAGAAATTCCAAACTTACTCTTATTACTGCAAAGTATGCTACTACTACAATATGCTTCCACTTTTTTCCCTCAGATGAAACATTTAAGGAAAAAACAAGGAAAAAAAAAACTACCTTGATTATTCCAGAGGAGTGCAAGCATGTGTTGCAATTACAATTGCGACGACAAACTGGGCAGGATTCATGTAGCTCTTCCTCAGAAAAATGAGGATACCTGATTATAATTATGATGAACACAGAATCAATCTATCAATTAAGACAAAGAAATTCAATTTCCATGGGAAAGAAATCAAAAGCGCAGCTGTAAATGACTTGCCATTTCTTGATGCAGCCTGGACAATAGAATCTTTGCCCGCATTTTTCACATGGCACAACAATGTTTTTCTCCTTCAGGCACTGGTGACACTTAGGTCTTGTTTTTCTCATCTTTGTCTGGAAACAAGTTCAATGGTTAGCTTGTTCGCATCCCATAACCAATGAAAAAAAAAAAAAAACAGGCTATACAATGAACCATACTGCTGCATTTTTGCTTAAACCCTCATTGCTAGTGGCATCGCTGTGTGGTGCAGTGACTGTTGAAGAAGATGAGGCTGTAGAGGAAGGTGTATTACTAGAAGCGAAGCTTATTTTTTGCATCTTCAACATAGAATTATTTATCAAAGCTGGTTTTTCCATCCGTCTTTTCTTGTTGCTCTCATTATCATACCTCCAAACTCTTTTTGCATTCTCCTTCCTACAACCATTGGTTGTCTTAGCCTTCTTTCTCCTTGGAACCCTGAAATCTTCTTCTTCTTCCTTATCTTCTTCTTCCCATCCATCTTCATCAATCTTAACATCATATGAACC
Organism: Tamarix chinensis; assembly: GCA_030549775.1. Taxonomy (NCBI): domain Eukaryota; kingdom Viridiplantae; phylum Streptophyta; class Magnoliopsida; order Caryophyllales; family Tamaricaceae; genus Tamarix; species Tamarix chinensis. Next base: position 52,762,466 of record CM060177.1, on the reverse strand, counting down.
ATAGAAAAAATCATTGACAACAAAGGAATGGAACCTCCTTGATTGGCGTTTTCTAGTTGCATTTAATCCAACATCATCATCAGCCTTCAGAATCCCATGCAGTGGATGCAGCTTGTTCCCGCTCACAATCATGACTAATGATCTACCGGCAAAGACAGATTGAATTTCTGGTGAGAAACAGCATTCTCATTCACGTTCAGCATAATGCAGGAACAGACTGATGCAACTTTACCAAGTAAGCAAACTGTTTCATTTACTGATTCTCTAAACAAGATAATCCGGAAAGGAAAGGTAATTAGTAACATACCTAATCCCAAATTTTTCAAATTTGTTCAGCTCTCCATAAACCAGAATTTGATCCCCGGTCAATTTTGAATTCCTCTAAGTTCTCAAGAAACCTAAAAACCACTGCCCCAAAAATATTCTACTGTTTACTGTCCTCCTCATCCTCATTCCCGTACAAACCCACACCCACAGCCACAGGACAGACTGGGGAGCAATATTATGAAATACAGACCGATCATACAAGAATTGCAGAGGAAAACACACATCCTGATTCCCAGACACGAAGTTTGCATAAACTGACATATTAGAACCAATGAAACAATGTTCATCGAAGACCTACAGACCAGGTTCAGTGAAGACAAAGGTCCGAAATCGACACGCTTGGAAAAAATAAATAATAATCATCGTAAATTGATATGTAATACTGATGAAAAGCATACTGTGTTTATATAGCCCGAGGATGAATCAAACTGACATAGAATCTCGTATAGAGGCATTGCATGTATCCTTCTATCAAACCGATTTTAACCCAGAAACAAATTACGAACTTAATAACAAAAATTAACTCCATAAACGAGTAAATCATAGGCGGGTTTCGAAATCAGAATCACAGCAGAAACACACATTACCAAATTCGATCGCATTCACCCCTATTTTGATAGTTTAATCAACTAATTCGAAACCAAAAAATAATAATAAAGAATTTTCAAAGTTTGACCAGAATACAGAGGTCAACTCCATCAATCATTACGCATGATAATCCAAATTCAGATTGAAGATTAGCATATCCAGTATTTCGATCAGAACCCACTAAAATGAAACCGGTTAGAGTCTGCATTGCACGGAATTAACTAAATTTCAGGCTTGATTATAGCTTATTTCCACCCCGAAAGCGATAGTGATTTAATATTGCATGTACTTAAATTTGCACGACCAGATGGTAAGAACTGGGAATTGATTTGAATTAGACGGGAATGATGATAAGACATACCGGAAACTATAACGTGATCTGAATTCGGACAAGCTTGAAACAAACAACTTTTTTAAGCAGATGAAATTAAGAGTTTTAAGAAGAATGTTGGTTGGCTGGCTGGCTTGGTCTGTTTCTTGGTTTTGAGCGTTAAAAGTGGCCGGAGAAACAATGGGCGTCCCTATATATAAAGGGAACATAGGAGGAGAGAGAAAATAAATAGATTTAATAAGAAGGGATTCTGATTCCAGCCCAAAGGAAGACCGGAAAGTTTTTCATTACTGTCTGTTTCCTTTTAACCCTTTTGTAATAAAAAAAATTTTGAAAAAACAATCTGTAACGAACCATCCATAAATGAATGTTGGAAGCGTCGACTATTTTTTCCTCTAAACTAGCATATCTTTTGACAGAATTTATTTTAGTAAACTTCGTGCGTTACTCGTTTGTGTCTGTTCCTAAGAATCATTTTATGAAAGCTTCTTAATTTTAGGGTTTCATCTTAGTAGTAGGTACACTTTTATTATTTAAATATAATTTATCTATTTCAAAAATAAATTTTAGTCATTAACTTTTTTAAATATAATTCATTATGATATAAATCTATAATTGTATATTGATACTAAAAAATATTTTTTTTTTGTAATACACACACACACATATGTATTTATGTATGTGTGGATGTGGATGTATGCATTAATAAATATTAATGATTAGATTTTATCTAAATATAAAATGAAAATCTTTTGAATATTGAAAAAGTGTAATTTAAAATCCAATAAGAGCTTCGTCCAATTTGTACTACTATTTTAGTTGTTGATACTTCTTTTATTATATATCTCATCTAATTTATCCATAATAATTGTTCAATTACTTCTATTATTTATTCATACTTACATTTATAATACTATTAATTATTATTGTAGAAAAATAGTATACCATAACATAATCAAATATATTTTTAAGTTATAATTCTATTACAAAAATTTACTATTAATATTAGTGAAAAGGATAATATAAGATACTTTATTTGGTTGTATAATTATTACAATCTGTTATTGATAACTTTTTTACTACTAATACTAATATTATTACTTTTTTATGTGTAATAGTTTAATAATAATTAGTTAATGTTATTGAGTTTAAAATTTTGTAAATAAGTAAATTATTATTCTATCAATCTATACACTTTTAAAGAGATAATAAAATCTTAAAATTTCACTTATACCCTTCATTAACATATATAAAAGATTATTAAATATATTGACAATGGAAAAAAAAAGGTAAGGGTAAAAATAGAAATTAGGCGTTAGTGTTACACCCCAAAATTTACATAATTTTTTTTAAAAGCAATACTCATAAATTAAAACAGTAAATTCTGGGGATGTTACAGTCACACTTAGTACCAGACCAGTTCACTTCTACCGTTCCAGAACCAAGTGCTAAGGCTAAGAAAAACACTATCAGTAATACCATACCAAATCAAATTTATAAAAACAGAAATCAAAGTACGCGCAAGTCTTACATAATTCGAAATACCAACTATTATTTTTCATATAATAATTAAACAACATTAATAAAGTTGTTTCTGCAACTTAAACATAATAAAAATAACATGAGTCATAAATTAAAAAAAGAACGGCCACGTCTCTCTGGAAATCGATCCAGCCCAGCTATCACTCTGCCCCTCCTGATGTCCCATAGACATCGATAGCATCAAAGTAAATATCTCCTACTTGCAATAGATTAGACAGGCCTTCTGCTTGTGGGGATGAGCAGCACTCATGAAACGGGTGATTAGTACGCTACGTATTGAGTAAAGTAACCGAGTACTAAGGCCGGCATACAACATATTAATTCATGCACGATAATGAATAACATACATTTACAAACCCATACATATGATACATAGAAGCATAAAATGAAATCCATAACTTATAATCAACAAGTCCACACTTAAGGCCCAAAAAGATCCAGATTAATCATTTAATCTTTCTTTTATCAAAATTCGATACACACCATGCCTTTTATCAGATCCATGTAGAAACAGGAACACCCCACTATTATTGCCAGTGGGCCGGTCACATATAGGACATCATGTCCTAACCACTATTATTGCCGGTGGATCGGTCACATATGGGGTAAAACCCTAACCACTATTCCTGACTGGTGGATCGGTCTGGTTCCTACTCGCATGGTGTTTCACTGTAAGCAATTAATATCTTTTAAGAGCTTTAACAATTATAGTTTATGTTTATTGAGCTCGAGTCACCCCACTATTATTACCGGTGGGCCGGTGACATATAGGACCTCATGTCCTAACCACTATTATTACCGGTGGATCGGTCGCACATAGGGTAAAACCCTAACTACTATTCCTGACCGGTGGATCAGTCTGGACCCGGCTCAATAATCTTCCACTTTAAAAGATTAATGTCTTAAGTGTTTTAATCACAACATTTGCCATTCACAAACATTTGCCCAGACATGCATAACTAACTCCATGCAAACCTTAACTCATCGTAAACCACACTTCCATGCAACCCTAGCTTCCATGCAAACTCTAACTCCATGTACCACACTTCCATGCAGACCCTAGCTCCCATGCAAACCCTAACTCCACGTAGACATATTTCCATGCAAACCCTAATCCATGTGTAAACCCTAGTTTCATGTAGACCATACATCCATGCAACCCCAATTCATATGCAAACCCTAGCTCCACGTATGCCACACTTCCATGCAACCCCAATTCATATGCAAACCTTAGTTCCACGTATGCCACACTTCCATGGAACCCCAATTCATATGCAAACCCTATTTCTACATATACCATACTTCCATGCAAACCCTAATTCATAAGAAACCCTAACTCCACATAGACATGCTTCCATGCAAACCCTAACTCCATGCCATTTCATGCAAAACCCTAGCACCATGTCATTTCATGCAAACCCTAACACCATGCCATTTCATGCAAAAACCTAACACCACATTGTTACACTCTCCATCATTATTTTACAACCCTAATATGCATGTCTTAAGGCCATATCATACAATAATAACAACATAAACACACACATAATCTTCACGCCATGGTTTATTCATACCAACGTATTTCAACTCTATAATCATGCCACATACGAAGTAATTAATAATAATAAACATATAATACATGGCATATGAAGCACATAATACATATAAACACGCAAATGGCCTTAGTAAACCCTTACCTAAAACGACACCAGTCTTAGTGCACGCTCCTATTCCACTTGAGGGGTTTGACTAGGTTCATCTATTATATAAAAGTATACTAGAATTAGGCTCCCTTATAAAATTTTATTATTCTCTAACTTATTCTAAGATTTGGTTTTTAATTAAAACAATACTACACAATAATTAACTATACAAAATATTACTTAAAAAAATACAAAAAATTTATTATTTTCATTCGAAAGGGTGCTGATATAAGGGTTTCTACCCTTCACCAAAATAGTAATAATAATAATAATAATAATAATAATAATAATAATAATAATAATAATAAAAGTAAAACATTATTAATAATACTCTTATTAGTAGAGTATTAATATTAATAATACCATAATTCTTAAAATTACAAGGTGGCTTTCAAAACCACACCATTTAATAATAATACTATTTAAAAATGTAATAATGATATTAATATTATATATATAATTATAATATAAAATTTAATAAAGATAATAATAATAATAATAATAATAATAATAATAATAATATAATTAGTAATAATGTTAAAAATGCTAATAATAGTTGTAAAAAGCAAATGTGCGAGACTTAGTTAAAATTTTAGGTTTCTAACCCTCCTGAAATAATTAAAATATTAAATAAATAATTACACTAATAATAATAATATTTATAATATTATTAATAATAATATTAAACATGAAATAATTCCATTAAATAACCAAAATTCAAGAATAATAATTTATCTAACTCAAGAATACTCCCAAACCTATCAACAAAATTTATCAATTAGGATACAGTTGATAACAATAATAATAATAATAATTAAAATTGAATTAACATTAAAGATTAGGATAAAAGCAGAATAATTTTTAATAAATCAAAAGGAAGTGTTGAAATGGTCTAGGGTTTTACCTTGAATTGGAGGGGATGGGTGGCACCGGCGGTGGTGCCCGGAGGTGACTGGAAAAGTGATCTAAGAGGGGTAAAAATGAAGAAAAAGAGGTAAGGGGGGAAGGAGAAAAATAAAATAAGTTTATGGGTCGGTGAAGGAGACTTAACAGGAGGTATTGGGTGGTTTAAAGGATGGCAGAAGTGGCAGTTGTGGTGGAGGACGGTGGTTTAAGGTTTCGGGTGGAAATTTCTGGCGAGATAACTAGCAAACTTTGCACGGCTATGGAGGCCCATGCAAGGAGAATCGAAGGGTGTAGATGGTTTAGTTAATTAGAGGGTGTTTCAGGGAAGAGTTTGGGAGGAAGAAGAGGCAGCGAAGTTGGCTAACGGCGGAGAATGGGGCGTCTAAAGTGGCGGTGGCGCACCAATTGTACTTAGGGTTTTCGGGAAAAGAAAGCTCAATTTCGAGCCATACGAGGGGTATTTATAGTAGTGGAGGGTAGGCTTGGGTTGTGGAGGTTACCAGAAGATCAATTTCGCTGGGAAAATGGGTTGGTTTTGCCGTTGATTGGGCGGCACAAATTTAAAATTTTGCCCGACCTTCGAGAGGGAAATGGGGCAAAAGTGGGGAAGAAATGGAGAGTGGGGTATTTCAAATCGAAGTGGGCATCAAGAGGAAGAGAATGGGCGGGAGAAAGGCTGGTCACGACACGTGTAGCCGGTGGCACCATTTTCGGGGGAAGGAGGAAGGTGATAGTTATGGCATCGGGCTGGAGGAGGAAGAAGAAGAGGGGGGAGGTTGGACCGGGCGGTTCGGAGGAGAGAAAAGAAAGAAAAAGGAAGGAAACCGGGCGGTTTGGCACGAGGGTTATGTCATTTAAATAGAATGACGCATTTTGGTACAAAAAGGGATAAAGAATGACATTCCGAGGCTGTCCCGCAACGGTAAAAAAAGTAATGATCAAAACGCCGCATTTGAGTGGGAGAAAGAATCAAAACGCGGCGCAGAGAGGGAGGCAGAAGAAGGACGATCGTATGGGCTGGGTCGCGCTGAAGGATAGGAGAAAGGGGAAGGAAGAATGGGCCGCGAGCCAGGCTCAGTTTGGGGAAGAAAAAGAAAAAATGAAAGAAGAAGAAGGAAAAGAAAGAAAAAGGAAGAAAAAGGAAGAAAGAAAAGGAAAAAGGAAGAGAGAAAAAAAAGTAGGAGGGTTGGGTTAAATAATTTAATTAAAATATTTGGGGTATTTAAAAATAATAATATTTAAATAAAATAATATTTAAATTTTTTTAGGCTAAATTAGGATTTTTAAAAGATTTTCCAAAATTTCCATTTCAAATTAATAAATCACTCTAATTTTATTTAATTAAATTATTTATAAAATTAAAATTAATTTGAAACTATTTTCTCTTTCTTAATTTGAATAAAATAAATTATTTAAATAAATTCCCAAATTAAAATCTTTAATTAGATAATATACCCAAATTTCCTTTACTTAACATTTTTATAAAATCTCTTATTAATTTGCCCTACTAAATTTTCTTTTATTTTAGTAAAAATAATTTATTAAATTAAATTTTCAAATAAAACATTATTCAAATATAGTCTTTAAAATTAGAAAAATTCGGGGCATTTCAGTTAGCTTATCTAAAATGAATTTATATATATATATATAATAATTTTGTAATACCCCCATTTTTCTCTACCAAAATGTTTTATTAAAACGTTTGCAAAAGTAGGGAACACTTAGGGAAAATAAGGTGGTACCACCGTACCTGATACAGGATAGACGTCTGTCACCTACCCCATATCAAATATATGACTAAACCAACCAAAACACATAAAATAACATAGTGCACGAAATAACAATTTAATTAAACACCTTCAAGAGCGTTTATATCATAGGCCCCTAACAAGTTTTGACCAAATCATTACAAAATAGATATAGATAAAGTACGAAGTTATAATAAAATAAATTAGGATTTGACACCCAATTTAAAATCTTTGTCCACTATAGACCCCACCAAAACCTTTCGGATACTCTCAAGCCCCGACCCAAATGAGGTAGGTCCTTTACTAGCCATCATCAAACACTAGGACATGGTCCTATGCTTGTGGGATTGAGCAAGTGACTAAGTAAATGGACATATCAGTATGCTACGTACTAAGTAAGTCAAGTTACTCTTTTAATGTAACACAAGTATATCAACTTATCATGCATGGATATATAATATAACATGCACCATGATAAGGCCATATATATATGTATAAAAAGGTAAGGATATATAGAGACATGCTATAATGCAATCTCAAAAAAATAGAATGTATTATGTTTGGTGTCACATCATCATCATAATAACACTCACACATGTAATAGTAGAGAGAATCCAGCAACCTCTAAGGTTTATGTCCCATTACTCAATCCTTTAAGGTATGCCATTTACTTATCCATGTATGAGATAAGTCAATTACTCAATCAATATTCCATTCCACAATCAATTAGTCATTTCGACCATTAGCCAAGTGTACAAACAAGCTTTTATTTATTTTGGTTAATCATGCCATTACTTCCATTTCTGAACCAATCATTAACTATTCACTTGGCCATCATTCATAAATTATGAACCGATATTTACCATCTATATTTTATTATCATCGAGCGATGGGATACGCACCACCCAATGGTCTCACATAACATGAAATCCTATCCAAAAAGAGACATAAAGTCTAAGCCTAAGCCAATCACCATGTGAACATAAGTCCAAGTTGAAGCTAATCACTAGAATAGAAATAAGTCCAGGTCGAAGCCAACCAATATAAGCATAAGTTTAGGCTGAAGCCAACCAATCAATGTTTAGAGTAGGTAAGGCACTGGGACCTATTAGGATCCTGCTTGAAGGGGAAGCTCAAAGGCACCAAAAATGCTCCGGCAGACTAACCCCTAGTAGCTAATCAAGAATTGAGTAACCCAAACTCATACTCAACTCGATTGTCTTTTAATTTACATTGTTAGTATTTTATTTATCAAGATGGGTGATCATACAAGTTAGCAAGGTAATTCTCCATGTTAATCCATATTAATCCTTTTCTTTTAATTTTCCCAACCATGTGGTTTTTCCATTTTTCCTTGACCAATATTATTCATATCCACCATATTAGTTAATTTAATCCTATATTGATTCTCATTATTTTTTTCTCAATATCATCACTTGTCATAGGTGAATTACCCAATTAACCTTTACATTACTTATAGAGTACACCATAAAATATGATCCATTTTAATCCTTTCATTAGGCCAATAGTCCATAATAAAATATATATTTTATCCCATTAACAATCATGGTATAGCCCTAAACATAGCCTCAAAGCATAATAAAACCAAGAGGAAACAAATTATGTAAACTAGTCGAACTAGTTAATCGGTCTAGCCCAACTAGTTAACCGGTTGCACCAACCATGCGATCGATTTGGGTCAACCATTTGATTAGTTTGACTCAACCAAACCATGATTTCCTCAAGTTGATCGATCGTTTCAGGCAAATCAGTCGACTGCTCATAGACCAGTCCATCAGTTTTGTCCAACCAATTAACTATTCTAGGAACCAATCAATCGGTTTACCCTAACACAATACCAAATCATAAATTTCATGTAAATTCTTACATATAAATTGTCCTTAACCACATTAAAACATGTATCAACATAGACTAATATATTTTCAACCGGATTAGCATGCATTTCTTAACATGGAATGATTATATCCTATGTTTACCAAATATCATGCTTTCCATTCAAACTACTTATACATACTGTAATCACTTATACCAACATGCATAAATCAACTAAGGGTAACACCTAACATGTAGAAATACTTACTAAAAATTTTAGAAGCAAGAATAACTTACTTAATGTAGGAAAAATCCCTTTAAAACTAGAAATTCCAATCGTAGGAAATCTCATCTTTGAAAACCTTAAAACCAAACTCTTAAACTCAAACATTATACCAAAACCTTATTAAATTTTGAGCTAAATAAGAACCTACCACTTGAGGAAAAAATAGGGAAGAAGTTCAATTAGACCACTCCATCTTTTTCCCATAATATAACTCTTCCTTACTTAACAATTGAAATAAGAGAGAGGTAGATATAGGATCAAAAGAGTGTGAGAATATTGATTGGTAATACTCAAAGTGTGGAGACAAGGAAGGTAGATATATGATGTTAAAGAATTCAGTGGCTAAAAAAAAGGTGTATATAAGGGATGATTGGGGCTATTTATAGCTAACCAATTGAAGGAAAATACCGAGGGTTCAAGAACCAACTCAAAACCCTACAATTAACGGTTTGAATTCGAGCAGAATGGATAGATTTTATCTAGGATTTGCTAACCTATTCTCCAAAGTTCAAATGGTGTTTCCAGAGAATGCAAATTAATTAGATGAGAATTAGCATACACAAATGGAGTAATGGAAGGTCAACATGGAAGGAATCTTTTAGTTGCTAAGAGTTGTGTCTTAGATTGAAGCATTGATCTTATAATCCTACAGAGGAGAGAAGAGGAAGAAAACAATGTTGAGGTCATCTCTCCTCTTTACTTGTCTGAATCAACTTCTAGATTAATTCGAGGTAATATTTTAAGTTAAATGCATCTTGAAAATGCTTAGGAGTCTCTTAGGGACAAGTTAGCATGGGTTGGTAATGTTTTATTTCAATGTAAAGTATTTTTTTTTTTTAAAAAATCAAGCTCAAAAAAATATGACCAGTCTGACAAACCATTCAATGGGTTTGAGTCTACCAGTTGACTGATCTACCACAAGTCGATTAGTTTTCCCCATCCAGTCGATCAATTTAGTCGAGAAAACTAAAATTGCTGAAATAATAAACCAGATGATTGGTTTACTTGAAAAACTCCATAAACTCTATTTTTCAACATGAATTCAAATAAAACTGTCTAAAATCAAATCATAACTTTAAATTAAAATCAAAGGGCCTAATTTTGGCATAATTCTCATCTAACTATTTGCAAAAATATGAGATATTACAAAATTAGTGATAAAATAAATTTCTTTTTTATATGGATAGAGTAATTCATGAAAATATCTATTTTACTATCAATTTATTCAAAATTTTTATCTATAAAAAATAGAGACCAAGTGTTTCCCTTCTTGTAAGTATTTTTTTTAACTTTTCCTACAGCTTGTTTCCTTCTATCCTCTTTTTAATCACCAGAGTTTAAAGAATTTTCAACTTTTAACAAATCATTTATAAATACTGAAATGTCAACTCATATATTTTTCACTCGTAAACTCACATATCATTTGTCGTAATTTACCATAATAAAGTTAGTGTGTTACTTTTCTTGATCTATTTCTAAGTGCAATTATATGAATGCTTCTTGAATTTTGGGTTCCATCTCAATAGTAAGCACAAATTCACTTTTAAAATATAGTTTGCCTACTTTAAAAATAAATTTTGGTCTTTAAATTTTTAAAAATATAATATATTAAGATATACATATATTAATTTTATATTGATATTAAAAAAATTGTGATATTTTTCATATTATTGATTAAATTTCACTATCAAAAGATAAAACAATAATCTTTTAAATATAGAAGAAGTGTAATTTAGAATATAATAAGAGCTTCGTACAATTTGTGCCATTATATTAGTTAATGATTCTTATTTTTAGTGCATATCTCATCTAATGTATCCATAATAATTATTCATTTATTTATATTAGTTATTCATATTTACATTTAGATTACTATTAATTATTATTTTGAAAAAATAGTATGCTATAACTTGATCAAAAATATTTTTTAAATTATAATGGTATTACGAAAATTTATTATTAATATTAGTGAAAAGGATAATATAATATATTTTATTTGGTTTTATAATTATTAAAATATGTTATTGATAATTTTGTAACTACAATTAATATTTTTTTTGTATTTGTAATAGTTTAATAATAATTATTTAATGTTATCGAGTTTAATATTTTATAAATAAACTATTATTGTTATTATTATCATCTCATCATCATCATTATTTCATGCGACTACCTATTTTACTATCAGTTTCTTCAAAAAGTTTACCTAAGAACAATAGAGGCCAAGTGTTGTCCTTTTTGTAGGTAAATTTGTTTTCTTTTTTATTATTTACTTTTTTATCCTTTTTTTAATTATTGAGATTTAAATATTTTCATCCATACTAAAATATCAACTTATATATATATATATATATTTTTTTTCTTTTTAACATAACCTCGCATAACGTGGGGAAGAATTTATTATAGTAAAGTTATTGTGTTATTTGTTTGTGTCTATTTCTAGAAGCAATTTTATAAAAACTTCTTAATTCTTGGGTCTATCTTATTAGTAAGTACACATTCACTTTTATAAATATGGTTTGTCTATTTTTTGAAAAATAAAATTTTGATCATTACTTTTTTTAAGTGCAATATATTATTAGAATATGTTATTGATAAAAAAATTACTATTAATACTAATAATTTATTTTTGCAGTTGTAATAGTTTAATAATAATTAGTTAATAATTTTGAAATAAACTATTATTATTATTAATTCACGTAGCTATCTATTTTACTTTAAATTTCTTCAAAAAGTTTACCCATAAAAAATAGTGGCCAAGCGCTGCCCTTTTGTTCGTAAACTTGTTTTTTCCTGTTTTGCTATTTGTGTTCTCTTATGCCTTTCTCAATCGTCGGGACATTAAAGAGTTTTTATTGGGTAATGATGGCAAGGTGTCAGCTCTATCCCCCCCCCCTCCGATAAACTCGCATATCCTTTGGCAGAATTTATTTAAGGAAAGTTACTGCATTACTTGTGTGACTCTTACTAAGCGCAAGTTTATGATTTTTTTTTTTAAATTTTGGGTTCAATCTTAATAGTAAGTACATCTTTATTTTTTTTATATATAGTTTTCCTATTTTAAATATTAATTTTGGTTATCAACTTTTTAAAAAAATATATAATATATTATGATATAAATATATATTTTTGTATTAATATTAAAAAAATAATTTTGTAATATATATATATATATATGTTAAAATATATTAATAATTAAATTTTACTTTGAAAATACAAAACCACAATATTTTAGACATCGAAGAAGTGTAATTTAGAATCCAATAAGAACTTCTTCCAATTTTTACCATGATAATAATTAATGATTCTTATTTGTAATGTATATCCCACCTAATTTATCCATACTAATTATTCAATTGCTTCTATTATTTATTCATTATTACATTTAGAATACTATTAATTATTACCATGAGAAAATAGTATATTGTATCCTCATCAAAAATATTTTTAATTTTTATTTGTATTATAAAAAAGTATTATTAATGTTAGTGAAAAGGATAATATAGGATATTTTATTTGGTTCTAGAACTATTAAAATATGTTATTGATAAATTTTTTACTTCTAATACTTATAAATTTTTTGGTAGATGTAATTGTTTAATAATAAATAGTTAATACTATTGAGTTTAGTATTTTATAAAATAATAATAATAATAATAATATTATTATTATTATTATTATTATTAATTCATGTAATTATCTATTAAACAACCAATTTCTTCAAAACGTTTATCTGTGAAAAATTGAGGCCAAGTGTTGCCCTTTTTGTAGGTAAACTTTTTTTTTTGTATTTATTAATATATGTATGTATGTATAAGGAAAAGTCCCTTAAAATTTTAATTTTATATTGAAAATTAATGGCTAGGATCTTGATAAGTTGACATATCGCCTAGATTTACTCTTCGATTGAGAGGGGAAAAATTAGGTTCCCTTTTAATAATTATTTGAGTTGAGCTCTTATTTTTCCAACAAATAAGAAACAGATTAGATGGACTAAATTTATGGGTTTACTTGTGTGTGTCTATATATATATATATATATATATATATATATATATATCTACACACACACACAATATATGTATATAGTTGAGTTCTTATTTATAGTTTATTTTATATGCAATATACTTGTTATTTGAGTTGAGTTCTTATTTACAGTTTATTTTATATACAATATATGTATTTGGAAATTATTTGAAGTTCCTGCAAAAACTTTTTGAATTTGAATTTAGATTTAATAAAATATGAATCTTGACAAAGTAAAAGTGAGATAAATGCTTTGTTGCAAATCACTTACCTACAAAATGCTTTGATGCATTTTATTTCTTAAATTAAGGGCACACATAAAAACTAATATTTTTATATTCATTATTAAAAAAAATTAAAAGATAACTTTTCAACAATGAATTAAACGAAATATCAAGATATGCAAATTGATTATTCTATTTGAAATTATAGTTTTCATATCTTGATATTTAGTTTATTCCCTTATTGAAAATTTATCTTTTAAAGAATTTTGAATAATGAATACAATTATATAAGTTTTATGTATACCCTCAATTTAAGAAATAAAATGCTCCTATAATATTAATTATAATGGATAAGTGATGTGCAGCCTATTATTGAACCTACTTTTATTTTGTCAAGTTAACATTTACTTAAATTCAAGTTCAAAAGTTTACTTAAGGAACTTCAAATACTTTTAGAAAGTAAACTACATTTTGACACATTCTAACAACAAAAGAATAGGGATGTAAACGGGGCGGGTTTTACCCGATATCCGACGGATACTTAAACGGGTATGGATAAACGGGTACGGATATGGATATGGATAATGGATTAAAATACCTGTCGGATTCGGGTACGGATACGGGTATGGGATACCCATATCTGTACCCGTAACTAAACCCGTATCCATATCCGTATCCGTTTATCCGATATATAATTACTCTTTTACCCTTAATTTTAAAATAAATATAGTATAAATTAAGGTTAAAATTGTCATTTGACTTAACTATAAATGAGTTTATCCATCGGGTAATGGATTTATCCGTTGGATAATATCCATTAACGGGTAAATGGATAATCCGTCGGGTAATGGATATCCAACGGATACGGATATGGATGTATTAGCGGATACCCATTCGGGGTACGGGTACGGATTCGGGTATAGATTTTCTTATCGGGTACGGATACGGGTATAGTATACCCGCCCCGAACCCGCCCCGTTTACATCCCTACAAAAGAAAGACTAAAAAAAAAGACTTAATTACATTTTCAATCAGCTTATTATATATATATATGATATTTTAAACAAATCAAGTCACTTTTTAAATTTAACTTCTCTATTGTACAATTGCTATAATAGTTATTTTATTTTTACCACATATCTCTTTGTAATCTTTCACATCATTGATCCTACTAACAAAAAAAAAACAATGTAATATTATAATATATAAATTTACTACAATTCTTTTTTGAATAAATATATATTAAATTAGCTATGTAAAACAAATAAATTTTTAATGTTTGTTCATTATAGCTTATAAGACACTAGATACCATACATATCTTCTTTATGTTTGACAAAATATACTATATACTTTACAATTGTCAAATACACTAATATTGTTCATCATTAAAGATCCTATATGATATATGTTGTTAGTAAAAGATAGTATGTCCTATATACTATACAAAATATAGATCATGATCATTAAATAAAATATAAACTACACATCAAACAAATATACTATATACTACATACTACAAGTGTAACAAAGATACTATATTGCAAATATATTGTATATTATTTTGTGGAAGCATAGTCCTTAAAATTTTGGGCATAACCACCATAGTTAGCATAATGTTAGTATCCTTACATTCCTTATGTCAAATACTAAAGCAAAACAAGTCAGGTAAACATCAAATGAGAGCAGCAAAAAGAAAGATATTAATATAATAAAGGTTATGGATAGTAAAACCCTATACAGTAGGTTAAACAAAATAAAATAGGGATATAAGAGACTAAAAAAAAACAAGTACAACAAAAGTTACAACCCAAATGTATGAAACCAGTTTAACCTAAGTCTTAAATCCATAAGACCATTTCTTAAAAGGAATCTCTTCTTATGAATTCCTACCACACTTATAAGTCTCTTGTTATTCCATGGAGTGCACATCTACAAAAGTAGTAACAATATGGCATTCTTGTACTTAGTAAATCACACTGCATTAAAATGCTCACATTACACATAGACATACAATAATGAAAAATATTCTTAAATCATAATCACATGCAATAACAATATTAAGGAATAGTCATGATTACCTAACTCCATGAGAAGAATAATCTATAAAACCCAAACACGACAACCATAACCCAAGGTATAATACACTCCATGATTAATGAAGTAAACCCTAATCTAATTATTAGAAGAGTCTTAGTAATCTAACTAAACTAGTTCCAATTCAACTCATTATTATATTACTTCTTGAGAGGAATATTGTAACACACTTAGGATTTAAATTCAACATTTAATGATGGAAGCTAACATATTTAAACAATAAATAACATCACATAAAAAATACATCATAAACTACTCTAAGAAATTTAATAAAATAAATATCATTAAAACAATAATAAAAAAAAACATTAACCATCATAAATCATAAAATAATCACAAAAATAAAAAAGATATAATAATAAGACAATAAAGAAGAATAAGGTAGATTAATATCATTTTGAATAAATCAATTATTAGCGATTAAAAAATTTAGTGAAAACATAACACAGAAGGACATAAAAATATAGCAACATCCTTCTAAGTAGGAACATCCTTCTAAGATACCAGAAAAAAATACTAGATATATGTACTTTTTAACCTAAAATACTAGCCTTCAACTAATCTCACAAGCTAATTTACAAAGATCACTACCCATTGAATAAGTAGGAACCCTTGAAAAGGAACCAATCAGTACAACGGTATTGAATAACCTATTTCGTAAGACTAATATAAAAAGCACACATGGAATATACATAACGTATTACAACAAGAAAGGGTATTCAATATTGAAACATACATGTAATGATCAAAATATAATAATCAGATCAAAAAAACAAATATCACCAAGGCAAATATTTCTCATTTCAAATATATTGAAACTTACCAAACAAACATCCAAGGGACGCTCTCTAAAGTAATGATAAGATCTAATCTCAAAAGATAAACTACACAATATATCTCATATCTCAATATCAAAACCAATAATATCCATAACACCATAGGTAGAGTTCAAAGGTAATTATGAACCACAAGTAGGCACGAAGATTACTACCCAACAACATGTATGCATAAAGGTTATTACCAACCCATAGGCAGGTATAAGGGCTACTATCGAATTACAGTTAGGAACAGAGACTACTTCCAAACCAAAGGTAGGTAAAAAAGCTAATACTAAATATCAGGTAACCACGAAGGCTACTATGGAACAATAAGTAGCCCTAAAAGCTACTACTAGACAACATGTAGCCATCGAGGCTATTAGTGAACCATAGTTAGGCATAAATGCTACTACCAAATTACAAACAAATATGAAGGCTACTACTGAACAACAAGCAGACACAAAAGGTACTACTAAATAATAGGTAGACATGAAGGCTACTACTAAATCATAAATAGGCACAAAGGCTACTACTAAACAATAGGTAGGCATAAAGGCTACTATTGAACCAACCTAATAATCATTCAAACCAACAATATTTATATAACACCTCCATTTTTTAGTACAAAAAATTTTTGTTTAAAACATTATAAAAGCTAAAAACACACATAGGAAAAATGGGGTGTTACCACTATACCCGACACAGGATAGACATCCGCTACCTATCCCATATCAGATACAAGGCTAAAACCAACCAAGAAATTTAAAACAATAGAGTGCACGAATAATGATTACATAAATATTTAAAATATTGTTTACAATAAGGACCTCATTGGTTCCCGACCAACTCCATGCAAAAATACAAATAGATAAAAGTACGGGGCTACATTTAAAACAAAATTAGCATGTAACCCCCAAAATCAAAACCTTAGTTTGCCATAAACCCCACAAAATCTCTTATTCTCTTTGTTCTCAAACCCCAACCTAACCGAGGTAGGCCTTCTATTAACCAACTTCAAAAACTTACACTTGGCCGTTTGCTTGTGGGAATGAGCAAGTGACCGAGAAAATGGATATACTTATACACTACGTACTAAGTAAGCCACATTGTCCCTCAATGAAAACACACACTACAAAAAAGTCCATTTTTAGCAACGATAGTTTTTGTTGCAAAAGATAGAAAGTCGTTGCAAAAAATATATATCGCAACGACATTTTTTGTTGCAGGGTCGTTGCGCGTCATGGCGTTGCAAAAAAATAAAGCAACGATAATGGTCGTTGTTAAAAAGTAATTAACTGCAACATAAATTATCGTTGTCAAATAAATGTCGTTGCAATACATCACTTTATCTAACTACATGTGTTTATATATTGCAACGACTTTTGTCGTTGCAAAATATGGATCCTACTTCGGCAACAATTTATGTCGTTGCAAAAACCTATAATTAGCAACGACCTTTGTTGTTGAAAAAAAATGGTTTTATTTTGGCAAAAAATTATGTCGTTGTGAAAGCTTGTTATTTGCAACAACAAAATTTGTTGCAAAAAAAATAGCATATTATAGCAACAATATTTGTCGTTGCAAAAACACATTAATTGCAACGACTTATGTTGTTGCCAAAAATTGAATAAAATTTATAAACAAAAAATTACAAAATATCACGAGTCAATACGAGCACATAGGCGCCACCTGATAGCACCCGAGACCCACAAATTTCTGACATCCGAGTCGACGTTTTTGGATTGATCGACTAACCCCACAGATCAACACAAGTCTTTTCTGAAACTTCCTAGGAGGGTCACCCATCCTGAATATTACTCCAGAGTAAGCACGCTTAACTGTTGAGTTCTTCGGACTGAATCACCGTAAGGATTGTATCCTATATTGATATAAGTAAGCATATCAATCCTTATAACATTCCACTCAATTTGAGGGCATTCCACTTTATCATTGCAAAAATACATAATTGGAATAATAAATTTATTTCAAAAAATTATCGATAATTTCTTTTGCAATAACTTGTTATTGCATTAAAATAATATAAATATCTGCAACAAGTATAGTTGTTGCAATAAATTTAATCAATATTTTACAACAAAAAAGTCGTTGTAAAAATATTTTGTATATTGCAACATATAAATGTCGTTGCGAATATACTATCACATATATTGTAACGACATTTGTCATTGCAAAATATATATATATCATTACGTTAAAATAATCTAAACATTCGCGACAAGTATAGTCGTTGCGATAAATTTAATCAACATTTTGCAACAACAAAAAGTCGTTGCAAAAACATTTTATATATTGCAACATAGAAATGTCGTTGCGAATAAACTATCACATATATTGCAACGAAAAATGTCGTTGCAAAATATATATATATATATACATATCATTGCGTTAAAATAATCTAAACATTCACAATAAGTATAGTCGTTGTGATAAATTCAATCAACATTTTGCAACAACAAAAAGTCGTTGCAAAAATATTTTATATATTGCAACATAGAAATGTCGTTGCGAATAAACTATCACATATATTGCAACAAAAAATGTCGTTGCAATATATATATATATATATATATATATATATATATATTTTATTACGTTAAAATAATCTAAACATTCGCAACAAGTATAGTCGTTGCAATAAATTCAATCAACATTTTGCAACAAAAAGAGTCGTTGCAAAATCATTTTGTATATTGCAACATATAAATGTCGTTGTAAATAAACTATCATATATATTGCAACGACAAATGTCGTTGCAAAAAATTTCCTAATAATTATTATATAAATGAATTATTTTTGGCAACAACTTTTTGTAACGTTATAAAATTGTCGTTGCCAAAGGACATTTTTCGCAACAACAAAGTGTTGTCGTTGCAAAAGTTTTGTTGCTATAAAAGAGTTTTCTTGTAGTGACAAGTATGCAAATTCTATGATGCATGTATATAATTATTAACATATGTCATGCTAATGCCATATACATAAGGGTAAGGGTACATCAGAATATGCTATCATGCATAACTTATACAATATAGAATATATCATGCCTGGTTTTACATTATCATCACGTAAGTACTCACACATGTAATAGTAGATTAAATCCAAGGACATTATCATTCATATTTTATCATCTAATTACTTATCATCTGTATTTTATTATCATTAAGCTATAGACTGTGCACCAACCCATAATCTCACATACCATGTAATCCTATCTAAATAAAGGACATAAAGTCCAAGGCAAACCCAATCCAAAATGGACTTAAGTCCATACCAAAGCTAATCACCAAAAGAGACATAAGTCTAGGACCAAGCCAACCACCTAGGTAACAAAACTCTTTAGTATCAATATTCCCTAGTACATTATCAATGTCCAGAGTAGGTAAGGCACCGAGACCTTTTATGGTCCCACCAAAAGGTAAAGCCTGAAGGCAACAAAAGCTCTCAAAAGCAAACTAACCCCGAGTAACTAATCAAGGATTGGGTAACCCAGACCCATACTCAACTTGATTATCCTTCACTTTACATGATTAGTATATTATTCACAAGGATAAGTATAAACCCCAAAATTTTAAAACCTAAAATTAAATACATTTTTATCTCGGATATTTCAATATTAAATTGTTGATTTAACTATTTTGTGGTACTTTAATTAAAAAAAATAGATAGGATTATTTAATAAATTAATATAAATATTTTTATCATTTAATCTTACTATTTTTATTTAAATAAATTTTCAAACCATAAATTTACCAAAATTATTTTCTTAAATTAATACCTTAATTTTTGGATAAATTAATTAAATATTTTTTTATTAGCCAAATTTCTATTCCTAACTCTAAAAATAATTTCCTTCCTTTTTTTATTTTCTTCCATATTTTTCTTTCTCTTCTTCTCCCGCCGGCTTAGCCCTTCCCTTTCTCCTTCATTTCTTCATCCACCCAGGCAAGCCCGGGCTCCCTTCTTTTTTCTTCTTTCTCTCCTTTCCCCTTGGGCTAGACCAGCGTCACCTCTTTTCTCTCTCGTGTAGGCTAGGTGACCCTTCTTCTTTTCTTTTCTTCCCACTCGACTAATCTCCCCACTTTTTATTCTTCCCCTACACCACCTGAGCCAAACAAACCCTCCTCCCTTCGCACACCCTCTTCTTCTTCTTCTTCTTCTTCTTCTTCTTCTTCTCCCCTATACCTCTACACCCTGCCAACCTACATCGACCCTCTACTGACCAGATGCCACGCACCACCTTCTCCCCTTGCCATCCTTTTCCTTCCATTTTTGGCCTCGCATACCCTTGGTCCCCTTCCTCCACATGCCTTCCTTGCCCTTCTTACCCTTGCTTTCCACACTGGTCTATACCTCCCTACACACCTGCCTTGCACGACTAGCAATGCCCCTCTCTCCTCCACTTCTCCTCGTCTTTTTCTTCTCCTTCTTCTCTTCTTCTCTACCTCATTCCCCCTTGAGCTCAGCCTTCTCCCCCAATCATCTCTTCTCTTTTTTTCACCCCTATAACCCCTCTCCACCTTCTCCACCACCCATCTAGCCACCACATTACCATCTCCTCCACTCTACCTCTTCCTTGCTCTACCCCAAGAAGCCAACACTAGCTAACCCTACAGCCTACCCCTCCCTTTTCTCTTTCTTTCCTTTGACTCCCCTTCATCCCCCACCTTAGCCACCTCTTCTCCTCCCTTTTCCTTGCCGTCATAGCCTTCTGCCTATCACCACCTCAAAATCCCCATTTCACCACCTTACTTGAACCACCTTGCCTTCTCCCTTCTCTTCCTCCTTTTCTCCCTTCTTCCTCTTCTCCCTCCCTTCTTTTCACCTTTCTCTTATAGCCCTACAGCCATTTGCACCACCTCTAGGCTGCAACACCACGACCTCTAATAAACACCCACTTCCTATTACACCTCTATACCCAACAACTAGCACCAACACCCCCTTTATCACCTCCCTCAACCCTTTACCTAAGCCTTCACCTCCTTTCTTTTCCCCCTTTCTATTTCTTTTGACCACAAGCATAGCTCACACTACACATATATTATGAGTTATGCTGTGTGATTTTTGGTATATTTTAGCCAATATTAAGGTATAAGATATTTTGGTAATGTTATATGTTAATAAATATTTTTAATAAAACTCATTATTTTATTTTTCCAATATCAATATTTCACCTGTGATATTATTTTAGGTATGAAAATTTATTTTTGGAGCTTAAGTATTTTAAACTAAATAGTGATAAAGTTTGGTTTTTGATGGAAATAAGGTAAACTTTATACCCTATTAAAATATATGAATTATCATATGATATTACATTAGGGTTTTTAGCATATGATTTGTGAAAATATGATGTGTTATAAATAATTCCATGATTATCATGTTATCTTGGAAAATGGAAAAAGAATGCATGTATCTTGTGTAGGTTGTGATGTGTGTGATAGAATGATTTAGAAGGAGCTTAATGTTTGATGATGGGTGTTAGGTGTATATGATGCTATGCTAAGTGGGTATGGACACTTTTAGTAATACTCTTACTAATATGAGACATAGGAGCAATTTGGGCCTTTGTACATATCATGATATTTAACCTAATTGAGATGACTAATGTGTTATATATGTTGCTAAGAATGGATATAGGATTTTGGCGTATTATAAACATAAGTGTTAGTCGAAATGTTAATATATCATGGCTTAGGAGTATTTGGGTAATTTTAATGTATGGTGGTGATCGTTTTAATAAAATGCATGCTAAGTATTTTGTGGGGTTGACTATGATAATTGGGATTTGTGGTGTTAGTAATGCATGGTTGGGCATGATTATTAATACTTTATGACGTAGGGGCATTTTAGTAATTTTGCATGTGAATTGGGGGTTACCTAAATTAATATGCATGGTAAGTAAGAATTAATGCTAAGAATGATAATAGGAGTTTTGTGGTATTAGTAATGCATGTTGGGTATGATTAGTAATATTAAATAACTGAGGACCATTTTAGTAATTTTTCATGTAATATAGCGGTTAGTCTAACAGGCATGCATGATAAGTATAAAATGATGTTAATGCATAATAATAGGGGTGTATTGTTTTAGTAGCACCTATTTAAGCATGATATTCAATAAAATATGGTATAGGGGCATTTTGGTAATTTACATGTAATGTGGTGGTTAGTCTAAAAAACATGCATGATAAGTATAAAGTGATGTTAAACATAATAATAGGAGTGTATTTTCTTGGTAGCACCTAATTGAGCATGATATTCCATAAAATATGGTCTAAGGGAAGTTTAGTAATTTTGAATGTAGTATGGTGATTAGTCTAATAAACATGTATGATAAGTATAAATTGATGTTAATATAATAATAGGGATTTATTGTCTTAGTATAAGTTATTTGAGCTTGATAGGGATGTAAACGAGGCAGATTTTATTTGAAACCCGATGGATTTTATCCGATAGATACTTAAATAGATAAGAATACGGATATAGAGGATGAAAAAAAAATACTCGTTGGGTTTGGGTATGGATACGAGTATATGATATCCATAGCTGTATATGTAACCATACCCATATCCATATCCATATTCATTTACCCGATATATAATTATCTTTTTACCCTTAATTTTAAAATAAATATAGTATAAATTAAGGTTAAAATTGTCATTTAGCTTAACTCTAAATGGGTTTATCAATCCGGTAATGGATTTATCCGCTAGATATTATTCATTAACGGGTAAACAGATAATCCATCGGATAACGGATATCCAACGGATATAAATATAGATGTGTTTGTGGATGCGGATTTGGGTACGGGTATGGATTTGGGTATGGATTTTCTTATAAAGTACGAATATGGGTATAGGTATACCCACCCTATACCCACCCCATTTACATCCCTAGAGTATGATAATCAATAGTATATAATCTAGGGGTATTTTGGTAATTTTACATATAATATGGTGATTCTTCTAATAAACATGCATGATAGGTATAAATCAATGTTAAATATGTTAATAGGAGTTATTGCATTAGTATCACCTCTGAAGCCTGATAATGAATGTTTTAGGGTCTAGGGGTATTTTGGTAATTTGGAAAGTATCATATGATGGTATCACTTATTTGGGCATGATAATTAATAATATAAGGTCTAGGGACATTTTGGTAATTTTACATGTATTTTGGTAATTCTTTTAATAAATATGCATGATAGATATAAATCAATGTTAAATATGATAATAGGGGTTATTGCCTTAGTATCACCTGTTCCAGCATAATTATAAACATTTTAGGATCTAGGGGTATTTTAGTAATTTAGAGAGTATCATAATGAATATGCATGGTTTTGGGGTAACTTGGTAAATTTTAGTATGTTGTATTGTTATTCTCATAAACATGTAGGAAGTGCATTAATTGTTGTTTAAGCATGAAAATGTGTATTGGTTGTTTTAGAGGCACTTGTTAGGGTTTTATGTGTAAACTGATCATTTTGTGTGTTGACTTCATGATCGATAATTTAATTTTGATGTGTTACTCCTTTTATGGCATGTTAATGAATTAAAATGGAATTTGTCTTGGAAATGGATGGTAAATAGGCAGCCTTAGCCTTAGGGGCATTTTGGTCATTTTAACCAAAGGTGCCTAAAAGTGAGTATTGGAGTTTAGGATGGCCTTAGTGAACTACTGATGTTAACATTAACAATAATCCTGATTCTCGTTACTTCATAATATTAGAAACATATAATTTTTTTTAAGTATGTGATTCTTGTGGTCACCTTAATTAAAATACTAATACTTTAAGTGAAAGACCTCGAGATAGAAAATGGTGGCTTTTTAGAGGTTGCTATTCTAAAGATGTGGTTTACCCCATAATTATTCTAGATTTTTTTATTGTGCTTTAGTACCAAAGCTAGGCCCTACATCTTACTCTATTTAGCTCTACATACCTAATTAGGGGGTGTGCATACTTATGGATTAGTTGTTCTTGTCGGTTGGGTACTCTGTGCCTATGTGTACTAGTGTGACTAGGGTACCTTTGCGACCCTAGGTTGACAGTCAATAGGATACTGTGCTCCTCTTATGCACCAGTATAATCTGTGTACCATTGTTTCTTTAGATTGGTGATCTCTCCCTTGAGTAAATAAAATGAAATTATGTGATAATCAAATGGAAAGACACTAATTACTTACAGTAAAATACGATATTAGTCGGGACCATATGGATTATATGTACCAGTCCACAGATGATAATAGTGTTGAGGAGCATTTTACCTTAGATTTTATTATATTTACCAGTCCATTGATGATAATAGTGGTTAAGAACATTTTTTCTAGGATTATATTATATTTACCGGTCCACTTGTGAAAATAGTGGTAAGAAGTACACTCCTCTGGTTTGTATTATATTTATCAATCCACTAGTAAGAGTAGTGGGCTCTCCAAACTTATGTCAATATAATTAGAGAGATGAATAATCATGATACTAATGGCTTGAGTCCAGATAATAATAAATGAACTATTATGACCTGTTGATGTGATTGGTAGTAGCCTTCGTGCCTAGCAGGATGGATTGTGTATGGTATTGTATTGATTGGCCTATGAGCCTACCTATAAGTTTAGTGGATGGTTTATTGTTGAGTATGATCTTGGATCTCTAATTATACTACAAATAGCATTGCTTTGATGCTCCATTGATAAGTTATGCTATTTCTAAGTGAATGAGCATTGGTGGCATATGATCTTAATGCATGTGACTATATGTATGATTATTGCATTTTAGTTATATATGTGTAATTCCATGTTTATATATTTTTTGTGTGGAAACGGATGTGTTACACACAAGCCTTACATATTAGTCCCGTATAAAGGGTTACTCGGTACCATAGTACTGAAGGGTTGCTTTCTTGGACCCCTTGTTATTCAATAAGTAGTGGCCTTTAGAGGTTAGTTAGAGATTTACTCATCAGGTTAAGAGCATAGGAGTATCTAGGAAGATTTTTGTATTTTTCTTGAATCTTTTATATTTTCCATTTTCATAGACTTTATTGTAAAAATAGAGTTAGTGGGTTGTATTTCCTATATTCTAACTATTGTGCTACTCTATTTTATGATTATATTATTGAGTTTGTGTAATATAAATTTTTAACCTTAGCACTTAGTATCAAAATTGGTGGAAGAAAACCAATCTGCTTCTAAGTGTGATGACAACATCTTGAAATTTACCGTACTCACTTCCTCATAACCTTTAAAAATGAACATTTTCAGTAGTAAATGGGGGTGTTACAAGTTGGTATCATATCTTTTCCAATCTCAAATTATTTGAGCTAATATCATAAGTTGGTATTAGAGTGTTTTAAAATATTTTTCTATTTTAAATGGTTTGAGTTGATACTACAAGTTAGTATTAGAACAATTTTGCAAATCTTTTATGGTTTTAAATGATTTTAAATTGATACCACAAGCGAGTATCAGAGTTTTTGGTTGCTGAGAATCGTATTTCAATTAGAAATTCAATTCTCGCAATCCTATATGCTTTAATTAGGAAAGAGTTTTATCACTTCTCTATGTGTTTTAAAACCCGTATTAGCCTTGTGAGGTTTAAGTTTGGGTAGATTAAGTGATCCTTGGCATATGGTTGTTTAGCTTGTAAGATAGCACCTCCCTAACACGCTATTTTTTTTGTAGCTAGTTTGACATGGTCCTAGATGGATGTGTCGACAAATTGGAGAGAGCGTTTGACACACTCATGGAGTTTGCCCAACGTCCTCTTGTGTCTCAACCTCTACCTCCACTATCATCGATAGAGTCTCGCTTCATCAACCCCCAACCTATGACGGGAAAGAAGACCCCACTTTCCTAGGAGGTTAGATACAAGGTTTTGATATGACCTTCAAGGCTATTAATTATCCTAAAGAGTGAAGGACGAGCGTAACTTCTTAGTTCCTTTGAGGACTGGCTGACATTTGGTGGGAAGGGTTTTGCACTCAAGGAGGGTAACAAATGTCCTTGGAAGACATCAAGAGTTAACTCCGTATGTAATTCTACACAAGAGTCTCAAGAGGGAAAATCTTAAGGAGTTCATGAGGTTGACTCAAGGAATCTTGTTGGTACAAGAGTACTATACGTGTTTCACGGAGTTTCTAAGATTTGTTCCCAGCATAACAACTAGTGAGGCTAGGGTGATTTTATAGTTTGAGTAAAGACTCCACTTCAACATCCAAAAGATGATGGGTGCAACTGTCTCTCATGAATTGTCTATGCTGTATGAACAAGCATGTGTCGCCGATGCTTTGGTCCAAGAGCATACATCCATCTTGGGTAAGATGAAGAATGAAGCACGAGACTTCAAAGGAAAGAGTTAGCACCCTAGTACGAAGGCTTTTCTTTTTCACCATCACCATGAGGCTTGGGTTCAACAATAGAAGGGTCTGAGTGCTTCTCATGGCAAAGCTAGCAAGAGATAGATCTGGCACTACCATTGTCACCATTGTAGAATAGATCACCCAAGCAAAGATTAAATAGGAAAGCTGATTTAGTCCAACAACTGTGGTTAACTTGGGCATAGGAGCTTTGAGTGCTACAACGCACCATACAATGGAGTTTAGAGGTCCTAGAAATAACAATTTTAGCAGAACTAGATGCTTGGAGCAACCCACTCGGCCACTCCATCAGGAGTAGATGAACAAGTGATCGATCCTGACACGTCTCCTTCCAGTATACTATCAATTCTTTCCTAGTAATTTTGAACCATTGGTTGCTTGTGTAGTGTGTTTCCTTAACCACCTTCTGATCAGTTTGGATTGCCTTTAAGGGAGTAGTTATCCTTGGGTACCATAAGCTTTATGCTTATTCCCAGTAGTAAGGCTAAAACTTCATGGACAAAGTTTTTCAATAAGAAGGTAGTGATGCAACACCCTAATATTTTAAAAGCTAAAATTAAATATTTAACCTTTTATCTAGGATATTTTAATCTTAAATTGTTGATTTAATTATTTTATGGCAACTTGACTTACAAAAATAGGTAGAATTATTTAATAAGTTAATATAAATTAAATATTTACACAAAATTTACACAAATTTTTTTTTTAAAAAACAATACTCATAAATTAAAACTGTAAATTCTGGGGATGTTACCGCCACACTTAGTACTAGACCAGTTTATTTCTACCGTTCCGGTACCAAGTGCTAAGGCTAAGAAAAACATTATCAGTAATGCCATACAAATTTAAATTTATAAAAACAGAAATTAGAGTACGCGCAAGTATTACATAATTCGAAATGCCAACCATTGTTTTTCATATAATAATTAAACAACATTAATAAAATTATTTCTGCAACTTAAACATAATAAAAATAACATAAGTCATAAATTAAAAGGAAAAACGGCCACGTCTCTCTCTAGAAGTCGATCCAGTCCAGCTATCACTTTGCCCCTCCTGATGTCCCATAAACATCGATAGCATCAAAATAAATATCTCCTACCTGCAATAGATCAGACGGGCCTCGTGGGGGTCTTCGGTCTTGATAAAGATCTCTCGATGGTTGCCTCCTGGAATCTTTGATACGGGGCTGAGTTCTGCTCCCGGAACTTTGAGTTTCTGGCTTCCTCTTCCCAAGGATAGCAGCTTGCTCGTGGACTAGCGTGTCGGCTATGCAGGCACGTTCATACAAGGATGCTAGGTCTGTAAACGGCATGGCACCCATCATGCGACGAATGCTGAAATTTAGTCCTTGCTCAAACTGGAAGACTACTGTGGATTCATTGGCAGCGATCCCTGGAGCGAATTGGAGTAACTCTGTAAATCGGGCATAATACTGGCAAACTGTCATTGGTCCTTGCGTGAGTTGCATAAACTCTCGAAGCTTGTCCCTCCTTAGACTCTCAGGATAGAATCGAGTACGAAGGGCGGTCTTAAATGCCTCCCAAGTAGCTGGAGGACCTTCTCTAGTACGGAACTCCTCCCACCAAGCGTCTGCTACGCTCCGGAGGAAAAAGGCTGCGATACTAGGCCGTCTGTCAGGTGGGCAGTCCACGGCCTCGAATGTGCGGTCTAGATCTCGTATCCATCCTTCTAAAATGACTGGATCTTCCTCCCTTGAATACGTCGGAGGGCGATGCCCAGTGACTCTCCTCAACCAGTCTTCCCTAGAGCCTTGAGACTGTTGGGTGAATTCCAAGAATGCAGTGACTGCTTCCTCTAAGCGGTTGATTCTACCGTTGTTTGCCATTTTGCTACAACAAAGAAGATATTTTAGAAACAAACCCACTTGTTCGATATTTAATTATACCTACCTTCTTATTTCTAAGGGAAAAACCCTATTCTACCCATGTACTCCTCACCGTGGCCGACTCCAAAACTTAAAACAAAAAGAGTTTCTAATTAGATTGGAAATTCTTTTCAAAATTTGAATAAATCTTTCAAAATCCATTTCATTTTCCAAAATCAATCTTAAAAAGATTAGAGACCGAAAAGCTTTTGAAACACACTTCAAAATTTAATAAAATTTTCGTAAACCACATTTTATTTTTGAAAACGAGCGTGGCCAACAGGACCAACCGCTCTGATACCAACTTTTTGTTTGTGAATGTCAAAAACATTTGACATTCACAAACATTTGCCCAAACATGCATGACTAATCCATGAAAGCCCTAACTCTCATGCAACCCTACTCTATGCAAACCCTATCTCCACAATTCCATGCAAATCTTAGTTCCCATGCAAACCCTAACTACACATGACCCACGCTTCCATGCAACCCTAGCTCCCATGCAAACCCAATCTCCACGTACCACACTCCCATGCAAACCCTAACTCCACGTACCTCACATGTGCAAAACCTAGCTTCACATATACCACCCTTCTATGAAAACCCTAATTCATATGCAAACCCTAGCTCCACGTAGACATGCTTCCATGCGACCCAGATCCCCATGCAACATTAATTCCATGTAGGCATGTTATTATGAAACCCTAATCTACATGCAAAACCCTAACTCCACATTAATTCATGCAAACCCTAATATTATGTTATTTCATGCACACCTTCAACTTCTTGCTATTCCATGCAAACCCTAGTATCATTCCCTTCCGTGCAAATCCTAGCACCATGCCATCTCATGCAAAACCTAGTACCATTCTCTTACATGCAAATCCTAATTCATATATCACTTCAGGTCATACATTAATGACATAAGCATACACATATTTTTCATGGCACATGACATTCATAATAACATACTTCAACTTCATAACCATGTCGCATGCATAATCAATAAGAATAACGAACATAGATTACATAACATGTCATATTCATAATACATGCAAACACATAAATGACCTTAGTAGACCCTTACCTAAAACGTCACCGGTCTTGGTGCACGCTCCTATTCCAGTTGAGGGATTTGATTGGGTTCGCCTATTATATCAAAGCATAATAGAATTAGACCCTCTTATATAATTTTATTATCCTCTAACTTATTCCAAGATTTATTTTTTTAATTAAAATACTACTACTTAAAAATTAACTATAGAAGCTATTACAATTAATTTATTATTTTCATTCAAAGAGGGTGGTGATACAAGGGTTTCTACCCTTCACCAAAATATTAACAATAATAGTAATAACAATAATAATACTAATACTAATAATAATAATAATAATAATATTAATAATAATAATAATAAAATTATTAATAACACTCTTATTAGTAGGATATTAATATTAATAATACCATAATTCTTTAAATTACAAGGTGGCTTTCAAAATCACTCCATTTAATAATAACACTATTCAAAATGTAATAATGATATTAATATTATATATATATAGTTATAATATAAAGTTAATAAAGATAATAATAATAATAATATGATTAGAAGTAATGTTAAAAATGTTAATAATATTAATAAAAAGTAAAAGTGCGAGGATTAATTAAAATCTTAATTTTATGAACCTCTTGAAATAATTACAATATCAATCCAATAATTACACTACTAATAAAAATCTTAATATTATTATTATTAATAACATTAAACATGTAAAAATTTAATTAAATAAGTAAAGGCCGAGATGAATAATATTTCTTACTCAATAATACTCCCATACCTGTAACAAAATTTTAGAAATTAGATACAGTCAATATTACTAATAATAATAATTATAATAATAATAATTAAAGTTGAAATAACACTAAAATTTAGACTAAAAATAGAATAATTATCAATAATTCAAAACTAAGTGTTTAAAATGTCTAGGGTTTCACCTTGAGTCGGAGGATGTGGGTGGAACCGGCGGTGGCTCCCGGAGGTGGCCGGAAAATGGATCTAAGAGGGTAAAAATGAAGAAAAAGAGGTGAGGAGGAAGGAGAAAAATAAAATAAATCTATGGGGCTGTGGAGGAGATTTATAAGGAGTTAATGGTTGGTTTGGAAGGTGGTAAAAGCGGCGGATGTGGTGGTGGCTGGCGTTTCAAGGTCTCGGGGTGGAATTTTCTAGCGAGATAACTAGTCAACTTTACACGATTATGGAGGCTTGTACAAGGTTAATCGAGCGTCGTAGATGATTTAGTTAATTAGAGGGTATTTCAGGGAAGAGATTGGAAGTGAGAAGAGGCGACGATGTTGGGTATCGGAGGAGAACGAAGCGTCTAAAGTCAAGGTAGAGCACAGACTGTACTTAGGGTTTCGGGAAAAAAGGAAGCTCGATTTCAGGCCAAATGTGGGGTATTTATAGTAGTGGAAGGTAGGCTCGGGTTGTGGAGGTTACCAGAAGATCAATTTCGGTGGGAAAATAGGTTGGTTTTGCCGTTGGTCGGGCGGCACAAATTCAAAATTTGCCCGACCTTTGAGAGGGTGCAAACGAGCGAGAGAGAGACAGTTGAGGGTTTCAAATGAAGCAGACCAGACAAAACTGACAAGACACAATCAAAAACACAGACCGAGGGGTGAGCAAACAGCGAGAGATTATTTATGTGAGAGAGAAGAAGAGCTGAAGAAGAGCCGGTCACGCCACGTGTGGCCGGCAACGCCATTTCCGGGGAAGGAAGGAAGGTGGACGGTTATGGCGTCGGGCGGGAGGAGGAAGAAGAAGGTGGGGGCTGGCCGGCCGGTTCGCGGGAGAGAAAAGAAGGAAAGGAGAAGGCGGCCGGGCGGTTCGTGCGACGTAAAACGTTGTTTAATGAAACGACGAGCTTTGATGTAAAAATGATTGAAGAACGGCGTTCCGTTCTGTCGGCCGATGGTAAAGAAAACGATGAAGCAAAACGCGGCGTTTGAGAGGAATAATAAGTGAAACGCGGCGTGGAGAAAGGGGGGGGGCGGCGACGACGCGCGGGTCGGGCCGCGCCGAAGGAAAAAGAAAGACGAAAAGGAATTGGGCCGCGCAACAGGCCCAATTCGGCGAAGAAGAAGAAAAAGAAAGAAAAGGAAAGAAAAAGGAAAAGAAAAGAAAAGGAAAAAGGGAAAAAGGAAAGAGAAATAATTAGGTGGGGTCAAATTAAATAAATCTGAATATTTAGGATATTTAAAATTAATAATATTTAAATAAAATAATTTTTAAATTCCTTTTTAGGCTAAATAGTATTTTTAAAGGATTTTTCCAAAATTTTCATTTTAAATTAATAAATCCCTCAAATTTTATTTAATTTAATTATTTATAAAATTAAAATTAATTTGAAACTATTTTATCTTTCTTAATTTGAATAAAATAATTTATTTAAATAATTTCCAAATTTAAATCTTTAATTAGATAATATGCCCAAATTTCCTTTACTTAACCTATTTATAAAAATTTCTTATTAAATTGCCCTAATAAATTTCCTTTTATTTTAATAAAATAATTTATTAAATTAAAATTTTAAATACAACCTTATTTAAATATAATATTTAAAATTAGAAAAATATCGGGGCATTTCATCACTACCCCCTTAAAAATAGACTTCGCCCCGAAGTCTCCTTTAGCTACTAGGGTTAGAGTTAGGTGATCTATGAAACTAGGATAATACACCACTAACTATACTTAAAACAACTACCCCCTTAGGGGAAAACTAGGAGGACGGATTCTAGCTTCTCGTGTATCTTTTCTATCTCACATGCATCTTCCTTATTTCTATTTCAATCAGATCTACTAGGAAGTCTACCTCTCCTATATCTAAGGGCCATGTTAGAAAATCTCCGACTACACTTCATCTTATCTTCCGACAGAAACATAACAGATAATTCTATTCTAGAAGATGATGACAATCCAGCTTTAGCAGCAAAATAGAAGATACGGAAGGCAACGTAGCACCCGAATCAAATAACACATATGCTGGCAATGAATAATTGGTGAACATACCGGTGATGACATTTAGCTGTCGGTTTGCCTCGGCTTGACTTATGACGTTCAGGTGCCCTCCTGACTGGCCTCCATTCTGAGGGTGTGGCCTCGATCCTTGTGGTCTTCCTTCTATCTCTCGAGCTAGGGTACCAGATGGAGCGAGTGCTCTCTGATAGCGCTGCTGATATGAGTCCTGCTGGTGCTGCTGATAGGCCTGCTGCTGAGGGATCAGTGCTCCTCCCTGCTGAGATGGTCGGTCTTGATTATACTGGAATCGAGGTGGCTTCCAACACTCTGCTGCTTTGTGTCCCCGCTTCCCATAGTTTAAGCAATTAATTAACTTGCCAACACAGTTCCTTCCTGGATGAACCTGAGTACACCTCCCGCATACTGGGCTGCGTGGTGGTCCTTGGTCTCTATGGTGATCTCTTGGTGGTGGCCTCCTGGACTCTCCGATCCTAGGCTGATTCCTACTCCCGGAACTCTGAGCTTCTGGCTTTCTCTTCCCAAGAATGGCGGCTTGCTCGTGGACCAGCGTGTCTGCTATGCAGGCACGCTCATACAAGGACGCTAGGTCTGTAAACGGTATGGCACCCATCATGCGGCGGATGCTGAAATTTAATCCTTGTTCAAACTGGAAGACTACCGTGGACTCGCTTGCGGCGATCCCTGGAGCGAATCGGAGCAACTCCGTAAACCAGGCATAATACTAGCGAACCGTCATCGGTCCCTGCGTGAGCTGCATGAACTCCCGAAGCTTATCCCTCCTTAGGCTCTCGGGATAGAATCGAGTACGGAGGGCGGCCTTAAAAGCCTCCCAAGTAGCTGGAGGACCCTCTCTAGTACGGAATTCCTCCCACCAGGCATCTGCTACGCCCCGAAGGAAAAATGCTGCGATGCTAGGCCGTCGGTCTGATGGGCAGTCCACGGCCTCGAACGTACGGTCCAGGTCCCGTATCCATCCTTCTAAGACGACAGGATCTTCCTCCCCTGAGTACGTTGGGGGGCGATGTCCGGTAACCCTCCTTAACCAGTCATCTCCAGCGCCCTGAGACCGCTGGGTGAACTCTAAGAATGCGGTGACTGCTTCCTCTAGGCGGTTGATTCTACCATTGGCTACCATTTTGCTACAACAAAGAAAACAATTTAGAACGAACCTACTGGTTCGAGATTACTTTAACCCAATTTCTTATTTCTAAGGAAAGCCCTAATCTACCCCTATACTCCTCACCGTGGCCGACTCCAAAACTTAAAACAGAAAGAGTTTCTAATTAGAGTGGAAATTCTTTTCAAAATTCGAATAAATATTTCGAAATCCATTTCATTTTCCAAAATCAATCTTAAAAAGATTAGAGACCGAACAGCCTTCGAAACACACTTCAGAATCTAACAAAATTTTCATAAACCAAATTTTATTTTTGAAAACGAGCGTGGCCAAAAGGACTAACCGCTCTGATACCAACTTGTAACACCCCAAAATTTACACAATTTTTTTTTAAAAGCAATACTCACAAATTAAAACTGTAAATTCTGGGGATGTTACCGCCACACTTAGTACCAGACCAGTTTACTTCTACCGTTCTGGTACCAAGTACTAAGGCTAAGAAAACATTATCAGTAATACCAACTTTCTTAAATCAAACCCATAATTTTATCAAAATTACTTTCTTAAATCAATACCTTAATTTTTGGTTAAATTAATTTAATATTTTTTTATTAGCTAAATTTATCCTAATTTATAACCCTAACTCTAAAAATAGTTTCCTTTTTCTTTTTCTCCTTTTCCTTTTCCTTTCCCCTTTTCCATTTTTTCTTACTTTTCTTTCTATTTTTTCTTTCTTCTTCCTTAGGATAACCCAGTCCTTTATTTTTCTTTCTCTTCTTCTCCTATTGGGCCAGCCCATCCCTTTTTTCTTTCTTTTCTTCTCCCACCCGAGCTAGCCCAGGATCCCTTCTTTTTTTTTTCTTTATCTCCTTCCCCTTGGGCCAGCTTAGCGTTGCCTCTTCTTTGTCTTTTCTTTCATATGTGGATTGACCTTCCCTTTTTCTTTTCTTTCCCTCCTATTCGGCTTGACTCCCCCTTCTTTCTTCTTCTCCTACATCGCCGGAGCAAAACATCCCCTCCTCCCCTCACATGCCTTCTTCTTCTTCTACCCCTGCGCCTTTGCATCCTGCCATCCTACATCGCCCCTCTATCGACTAGATGGCCTACGTCACCTTCTCCCCCTTTGCATCCTTTTCATTCCATTTTTGGCCCATCTTGCACCAAATCCCCTTTCCCCGCATGTGTAATACCTCAAAATTATAAAACCTAGAATTTAATGATTAATTCTTACTTAGAATAATTTAATTTTAAATTACTAATTTAATTATTTTTTGGACTTTTGATTCATAAAAATGGATATGATTATTTGATAAATTAAAATAAATATTTTATTATTTTATTATAATCTTTTTATTTAAATAATTTCCTAAACCCATATTTTACTAAAATTATTCTCTTAAGTTAACACCTTATATTTTAAATAAATTAATTTGTCAAAATAATTTCTCCTACTAAATAATTTCTAACCTAAATTCAAAAAATTATTTTATTTTTTTTTCTCCTTGTTTTCCCTTTCCCTTTTCCCTTTTTCTTTATCATTTTCCCTTCCTTTTTTCCATTTCATTCTTTTCTTCTTTCCTTGGGATGATCAACCCTCTTCCTCCTTTCTCTCCCCACTGGACCACTGGCCCACTGGCCTTCTTCCCGCTTCTTACCTATTAAGCACCTCCTCCTTCCTTTTTTTTTCTTCTTTGTTTCCTCCCTTGGTTGGGCAAACTTAAACCTCATTTCTTTCTTTCCTTTCTCCCTCGCCCGACTTGCTTGCCTTCCTCCCCCTTCTTCTTCTTCTTTTTCTTCTTCACCGATCAAACCAAACACCCCTCCCTATGTCTACACCCGCCTGCAGCTCTCCCCCCTCTACACCTACATAGCTTGCCCCCCCTCTCTCTCTCTCCCCATCCCTTTCCTTCTATTTTTAGCCCTACACACCCCTTGCACATCCCTTTTGTGTGCCTTCCCCTTCCATTTCTTCTCCCTCTCCTTGCACCCCCACCTAACCTTACCAGACATGCCCTCCTCTCCTTCTTCCTTTTCTTTTTCTCCTTTGCCCATTTGCTCCCTCCCTCAAGCTCTCCTTCTCCCCTTGTCGATTCCTCTTCTCCTTTCTTTCCTTATTCTTCTCTTCTCCCTTATTTTTGCTTTGCCACCTTAACCACCGTCTCTACTACCCAACCATCCATCACTTCGACTACCCTGCCTCCCTTAATTCCTCCCCGCACCACCCAAAAACCACCACTAGCCCCTACAACCCACTTTCCCCTTCCTTTTATTTTCTTCTCCTTCTCAATCCCCACCCTACACCACTGCCTTGCATCGTCGTCTCCCCTCTTTTGTTGCTACCAAAGCCACCCCTCAACCACTTGACACCACCCCCACACCCCTTGGCTCAACTTGCCCGAGATCTCCCCTTGCAACCCCTCTTTTCTCCTCTTCTTTTCTACTTCCTTATTCTTCTTTCCCCTTCCTTGTGCCTACTTTCTAGCCCTTATCACCGCTGTCTTTGCCTCCCTGAGCCACCACTATCTAACCCCTAGCCACCACCTATACCCTACCATCCTTTCTATACCTATCAACTACCCCAACTCCCCTCTAGCACTCCCTCAAATCCATTACTCAAAGCCTTCCCCCCTCTCATCCAAACACCTTACTTTCTCTCATTGTCTCCATTTCTTTTCATTCATGCAACTCATACTGCCCATGTAGTGTAAGTGTTGCTACACATTATAAGTTTAATTAACAAAATTTTTGAGGTATGATGTAGTTAGTATTAATATAATTTAATAAGCTTTTTGATAAAAAAATTTTCTTTTAATTTTGTAATACTAATATGCTAATTTTGATATTATTCCTAGGTATAATTTTTTACTAATCAAGCTTAAGCCTTTAATAGGGGCATCGATAAAGTTTAGTTATTTTTAGAAATAAGGTAACTATTGTACCCTACTAAAATGTATGGATATACATATGCTATATTATTAGGATTTTGGAATATGTTTGCATACATATTATGTGATGTTAAGCATATCATGATTTGTAATGTATGTTGGAAGTTAGAATGAAAAGCATACTATATTATGAAATGTGTCATGTGCAGAAATGATTGTTAGGAAAGGAGCTTTGTTGTTAATAATGATATTAGATACATGTATATGTCATGATGAGTAAATATAACCATTTGTAGTAGAGATAATGCTAATATAAGCCTTAGGGGCATTTTAGTACTTTTACTTATACATAGGGTGTGGCCTAAATAATTATGTATGGCAGGTGATAATGGGTATTAATAATGAAAAGTAATGGTTAGTGGTCTTAGACAATGCATGTGGACCATGGGTGTTGATATTTTATGTGCTAAGGGTATTTTAGTAATCTTTCATGAAAAAGGGTAATTTTGGTAATTTAATAGGTAAGAATGGTAGTTTAGTAGTTTTGGCATGAGAATGGGTAACTTGGTAATTTTATGAATAAAAAGGGTAATTTGGCAAATTAATAAGTAAGAAGGGTATTTTGATAATTTGTATGAAAAAGGGGTAGCTTGATAGTTTAATAAGTAAGAAGGATACTTTGGTAATTTAATGAATAAAAAAGGTACTTGGTAATTCAATACCAAAGAAGGGTAATTTAAAAATTTTATGGATTAAAAGGGTAATTTGTTAATTTAACAAGTATGAAGGGTATTTTGGTAATTACACAAACATGACGGGTATTTTGGTAATTATAAAAGTATTATGGATAATTGGGTAACTTAACAAGTATGAAGGGTATTTTGGTAATTATACAAGTATGAAGGGTATTTTGATAATTTCACAAGTATGACTGGTATTTTAGTAAATAGACAAGCAAGAGGGGTAAATTAGTAATTTTTAGGTGAGGATGGGTAAATCGATAATTTATATATAGCATGGAAATGGATTTAATAAGCCTCTATAATATGATATGAGTGATGTTAAGTAATAGAATAATGGTTTATGGCTTAGTATCACTTGTTTATGTATAATCATGTATATTATAAGGAAAATGGTATTTTAATAAATTGGTATGTATCACAAGAAAAATACATGATGTAGGGATGACTAAATAATTAAGGGTGGGTTATGATGTTAATTTCATAACATGCAAAAGGTGCCTTAATTATTAATTATACATGGAAATTTGTGTTGGATGTGTTAGACATATATGTTAGGGTTTATGTACTTAATGATCCTTTGGTGTGTAGAGTACTTGTTTCCATTACTAGTAATATAATTGTGATACAATGACCTATTATGGCATGTAGATAAATAAAAATTAAGTGTGAGATGAAAGTGGATAATAAGAGAAAGCCTTAGCCTTAAGGGAATTTTGGTCATTTTGACCGAAGGTGCTTAAATATAAGAATTGGAACCTAGGATGTCCTTAGTGGACTATTTAAGTTAACATGGAGAATAATATTAATAAAGATTACTTAATAATAACAAAAATAAAAACAAATGAATAAGTATTTTGTTGATGTGTTTCTCATTATCTCCATAATTAAGACACTAATAATTAAAGTGAATGACCATGAGATTAGGAATGGTGGATCTTTAGGGGTTGCTTCCCTAAAGACATGGTTTAACCCATGATTATTTTAGATTTTGCTAGTATGCCTTAGCACCCCGACCAGACCCTACATATTATTCTGTTTATCTCTATAGACCTACTTAGGGGGTATGCATACTTATGGATTAGGTTTCCTTGTCAGTAAGGTATTGTGTGTCCTCTTGAACTAATGCGACTAGTGTACTTTTGCATCCCTGAGTTGATTGTTGGAGGGTATTGTGCTGCTTGTATGTACTTGTATGACTAGTGTACATTTGTGTCTCTAGGTTCATGATCTCCCCCTCGAGTTAAATAAATGGAATTGATGTGCTAAATAAATGGAAAGATACTAAACATTTAATTTTGAAGATTATTAAGTTAGGCCTAGACTAATCTATCTGTGAGAATAGTGGCCAGGAGTATTTTTCCCTAGAGTGGTATTTTCAATCCATTAGCTATAATAGTGGGGGATGCCGAGGTCTATAACCAATCCTTAGATGATAATAAATCATGGGAAATATACTAATTTTTTTTATAGTGGAACACCACGTGAGTCAGGAGAAAACCTATCCACGGACAATAATAGTAGCTAGGACCATTCTACTCTAGAGACTGATCCACGGGCATCTAGAGACTGATCCATGGACAAATAATAGTGGCCAAGTGCATTTTACCCTAGAGAGTATTTTTGATCCACCAACTATAATAGTGGGGTTCCTGTACTCACGTGGGTATAATTCGAGAGATAATTATAAATAATACTTAATTAATGGCTTAAGACTAGATAATGTTGATTTCACCATTATGATCTATTATTATGGTATAAATGTGGCCTTGGTGCTTGTCTCTCATAGTAAGTTCTTAAAATGCTTAAGAAACGAGCTTTATGATATATAATTTTTGTATTACGAGTCCATCCTATGTTGTTGTATTTATTTCTATGCATTTTATATGTATTATTCTTATGTTTGAATAATATGTTGCATGTAGGCCCTACCTTTTAGTCTTGTATAAAGGATTACTTAGTACTATAGTACTAAAGGGTTCCTTTTGTGAGCCCCTACCTATTCAATGGGCAGTGTCCCTTATACGTTAGCTGCACATGTTATTCAAGTTTTCTTTCCAGTTGAGAGCATAAGGATCATTCAGGAAGGTTTTAGGGTTTTTCTTTTAACCTTCTTATTCTTTTGTTTAATGATTTCATTCTTATAACCACTAATGGTAGATTTTTATTCTTGTAATGTAATTTAACATGCTACTCTAATTTTGTTTTATAACTTGATTTTGTGTAAAATGCGTTCTCTTTCTTTTTAAGCATTAGCACTTGGGATTAGAACAGTAGAAAGAAATTGGTCTGGTACTATGTATATTAGTAGCATCCCCAAAAGTTATTATATTTACTTCTGCTTAACTTTTAATTAAAACAAAAATTTTTAGTAGTGAATTTTGGAGGCTCTATAACATACCTTCCCTGCCCTTCTCACCCTTGCCTGACACATGCCTCTACACCCCCTTTCACACCTACCTCACATGACTAGTAACCCCCTCTCCCCTACTCTTTTCTTCTTCTTTTTCTTATCCTTCTTCTCTTATTCTCCACCTCATCCCCACTTGAGCTCAGCCTTCTCCCTTGATCCTCTCTTCTCTCTTTTTCCTCCCTTATTTTTCCTTCGACACACCTACAAACCCTCTCTGCTGTCTCCACCACCTAGCTTGCCACCACATCGCCATCTCCTTTATATTAACTCCTCATACACTACCTCGAGTATCTATCACTAGCCACCTCTGTAGCCTACTCCTTCCTTTTTCTCCTTCTCCCCTTCAACTCCTCTATACCCACCACCTTAGCCACCTATTCTCCTTCCTTTTCGCCACCAGTCCAGCCTTCCCCAACTACTTTCCACCACCTCAATATCCCTTCTTCAACTCCTTACCCAAACCACCTTACCGTCCTCCTTCTCTTCCTATTTTGCTCCATATTCCTCTTCTCCCTCCCCTCTCTATACCTTTCTCCTATAACCCCACTATCATCTTTGCCATCTCCAAATTACCTCACCACAACCTCCAACCACAACCCACATCTTGCCTCACCTCTGCACCCAACCACAAGCACCAAAACCCCCTTTACCACCTCCCTCAACCCTTTAACTGAGCCTCCCCTTCTTTCCTTTCCCCCTTCCATTTCTTTTAGCCACATGAATGTCTCACAGTACACATGCAGTGTGAGTTATGCTATATGAGTTTTGATATATTTTAGCCAATATTAAGGTATAAGATAGTTTGGTAATGTTATATGTTAATAAATATTTAGAAAAAAAAAACACATTCCTTTATTTTTCCCATATCAATATTTCACTTGTGATATTATTTTAGGTATGAAATTTTATTAATTGAGCTTAAGCATTTTAAACTAGATATAGGTAAAGTTTGGTTTTTGATGGAAGTTATACCTTACTAAAATATATAGAGTATTGTTTTATATTACATTAGGGTTTTTAGAATGTGATTTATGTAAATATGATGTGTTACAAATAATTCCATGATTAT
Organism: Tamarix chinensis; assembly: GCA_030549775.1. Classification (NCBI taxonomy): domain Eukaryota; kingdom Viridiplantae; phylum Streptophyta; class Magnoliopsida; order Caryophyllales; family Tamaricaceae; genus Tamarix; species Tamarix chinensis. The sequence goes on along the minus strand of CM060177.1, from coordinate 52,721,504 downwards.
CATGTTATCTTGGAAAATGGAAAAAGAATGCACGTATCTTGTGTAGGTTGTGATGTGTGTGATAGGATGATTTAGAAGGGGATTCATGTTTGATGATGGTTGTTATGTGTATATGATCCTATGCTAAGTAGGTGTGGAAACTTGTAGTAATAATCTTACTAATATGAGCCCTAGAGGCAATTTGGTCATTTAGACACATCATGCTATTTAACCTAATTGGGATGACTAACGTGTTGTATATGTTTCTAAGAATGGAGATATGATTTTAGTGTATTATAAATATAAGTGTTTGTAGAAATGTTAATATATTATGGCTTAGGGGTATTTTGGTAGTTTTAATGTATGGTGGGGATCATTTTAATAAAATGCATGCTAAGTGTTATGTGGGGTTGACTATGATAATTAGGATTTGTGGTTTTAGTAATGCATGGTTGGGCATGATTATTCATATTTTTTGAAGTAGGGGCATTCTAGTAATTTTGTATGTGAATTGGGAGTTACGTAAATAAATATACATGGTAAGTAATAATTAGTGCTAAGAATGATAATAGGAATTTTGTGGTGTTAGTAATGTATGTTGGGTATGATTAGTAATATTAAATGACCAAGGTGCATTTTAGCAATTTTGCATGTAGTATGGTGGTTAGTCTAACAAACATGCATGATAAGTATAAAATGATGTTAACATATGATTATAAGGGCTTATTGTTTTAGTAGCACCTATTTAAGCATGATATTTAATAAAATATGGTATAGGGGAATTTTGGTAATTCTACATGTATTGTGGTGGTTAGTCTAAAAAACATGCATGATAAGTATAAAATGATGTTAAACATGATAATAGGAATTTCTTATCTTGGTAGCACCTAATTAAGCTTGATATTCAATAAATATGGTCTAAGGGTATTTTACTAATTTTAAATATGGTAAGGTGATTAGTCTAATAAACATGCATGATAAGTATAAATTAATGTTAAATATGATAATCAGGGTTTATTATCGATATCACTTATATGAGAATGATAATTTAGTTTGGGGCATTTCGGTAATTTTACATGTAATATGGTAATTGGCCTAATAAACATGCATGATAGGTATAAATTGATATTAAATATGATAATACGGGTTATTTCCTATGTATCACCTATTCAAGCATGATTATGAACATTTTACAGTCTAGGGGAATTTTTGTAATTTGGAGAGCATCATAATGAAAATGTATGGTCTAGGGGTAACTTGGTAAATTAGAGTATGATGTATTGTTAATCTCATAAATATATAGGAAGTGTATTAATTGCTACTTAAGCATGAGAATGTGTGTTGGTTGCTTTAGAGGCGCATGTTAGGGTTTTATGTGTAAAATGATCATTTTATGTGCTGACTTCATGATCAATAATTTAGTTTTGATGTGTTATTCATTTTATGGCATGCTAATGAAATAAAATGAAATATGTGATGGAAATGGATTGTAAAGAGGTAGACGTATCCTTAGGGGTATTTTGGTCATTTTGACCTAAGGTGCATAAGAGTGAGTATTGAAGCTTAGGATGGCCTTAGTGGACTACTGATGTTAATATTGACAATAATCCTAATTCTGGTTACTTCATAATTTTGGAAACAACTAAAAATATTTATGTATGTGATTATTATATGCTTATCATTGTCACCTTAATTAAAATATTAATATTTAAAGTGAAAGAGCTCAAGATCGAAAATGGTGGCTATTTAGGAGTCACTGATCACAACCCTAAAGACGTGGTTTAGCATGCGATTATTATGGATTTTCTGGTGTGCCTTAGTATCCCAGCCAAGCCTTTCATCTTACACTATTTAGCTCTACGGAGTTAATTAGTGTAATGCCACATTTTTAGCAAAAGCAATTAAGTAAAATAGTGGGGGTTACCTCCATGATCAACATAATTCTAGCTTATGCAACCCTCCTTACATCAATCACAAGGCTAAAATATTTAAATTAGCATAAGGAAATTAGAAACAAAAAGTATTTATAGTACAATAGTAACTTTGGAGTCTAACTCCGAGTTTAACAATATAAAATACAAAAGGGGGATACAAAGGATCAAGAGTCCAAAAAGAGTATCCATTTAAATACATAAATTAGATAACAAATACTCTTTTCTTGACCCTAATATAGATGAAGTCACTCATCCCCACATAAGGCATCATAAGCAGCATAATCTTCCAACTAATCTTCTGAGACTTGCACATAAGATTCAGGGCCTTCTACTCGTGGGAATGAGCAGCACCCATAAAACGGGTGGTCCTACGCTACGTACTAAGGAAAAAATACTATTAAAATAGGGATACAAATAGCATATAATTTCACATTAGATAATAAGGGAATAGCCACATAAAAGAAACATCTCATAAGATAGAATATGATCCAGATTTCTTTATTAAGCATAATCCATTTTCATTCTTGTATATATATTGAGTGTAGGAACCTCACTATTCTTAAACTAGTGGAATGATCTGAAACTCTTCTTAGGGACAACACACTCGAGCCATTATTCTTTTTGGTGGAATAGAGATTAAAAACATCCTCTTGGGGCTAAACACTCCGGAACCACTGTTCTCCTCGGACTAACGTACTCTTCCACTTTAAATCATTAGTATCTTTTCTATAAGTTATAATGATACATTTTCATTTCACGATAAGTAGGGACCCCACTATTCCCAATCCAGTGGAATGGAATGAAGCACCTTCTCGGGGTAAAATGCTCCCGAGCCATTATTCTTTCCACTAAAACGGAGATTAAAAACATTCTCTCAGGATAAAATGCTCCAGAGCCACTATTGTCCTAGTTGGAATAGAAATACATATACATACATACATACAAATATATATATATATATCTATATCTATATATATATATATATACTAACCATTTAAAGTGAAAGAGCATATTAGTAGTGCCAAGGTGATATATATATATCACCTTGGCACTACTAATATGCTCTTTCACTTTAAATGGTTAGTATCTTATTCAAGGTTGATTCTCAGGCATAGAACACATTAAAAAAAATATACATAGCATAGGTCAAAGTCCTTAAGTCCTTTTAAACCATAATTACACACCCTTTAGTATTCATTCTCCCATATTGATTAATCCATACAACTTATATTATATCATATCCAATTCCCCTCATTTTTATCATATCCAATATGCACAACCTAGTTTCCATAAGTATGCTTTAATAATCTCATCTTGATTTGTTAATCATAGAAATATCCAAGACTTAAATTCCATAGAATTGTCATAACACCTTCCGTGAAATTTTCAAGATTATCAATCCCAATGGATAACCTCTAAATCTTAAACATGTTATAATGGTATTATCAATACAAGATATTTTACCCTAAATTAGCTATTAAATCATTTAAGAACCCCAAATAATAGTAATACTTCCATGAACTTCTCATGCTATTAATATCATGTTTTAAACCTCCTAACACATAAAATACCAAAATTATTCCATAATGACTCAGTTACCCTTAAGGACAAATAAAACCTTTATTTTTACACACATGTTATTTCCCAAGTCCATAATTAATTGTCATACCTCATGAGAATTTCTTAAGTCCATTTATCAAGAACTCATTTAGCTCATATTTCATACCAATAAATATACTTGCACAAATGTTACATTAGCACAATAAAATAATAATGGTATCTCTTACCCATTCTTATTTCATTATAAAAATATAATATCCTTAAGTCCATATTTCATGCCATAAGATATATTTCCACAAATATGACATTATCACGACAAAACATTAATGGTACTTCTTACTCATTCTTACTTTCTTCCAATAACATAATATCCTTAAACCCATTTTTCATAACATAAGATATAATTCCCTAAATATGACATTATAAAAAAAATCATAACATAAGGGTACTTTTCACCAATTCTTACTTTCTTTCAACATAAAATTCATATCATCACAAAATATTAATATCAACACATGTTACATCATGCATAAAGAATATCATAAAAAACACATATAACTATATAAGCAAATAACATAAAAAACCCTAAATATCAAATAGTATCCTTACTAACTAGGACATCGGGCTCTAAGCATGAAAATCCTAGACTTCCTCCTTCGAAGCTACTGGAATACCACCTACAAAAATAATAAAATTCATAGTTAGGATTGAAGAGTTAAATCGAAGGAGAAATCAAGGTAAAGAGGGTAAAAATAGATTTAACCATAGTCAAATAAGAGCTTGAGATTTGTGGATGTGTAGAGAAATGTGTGGTGGAGCTATGGTTAAATTTTGCTAGTGTTTAGAAAAGGTTTAGGGGTGAAAATAGGGGTGCACGACCAAAGAAATGAAGTTGCATGGTTGTGCAGCAGGTGATGTAGATCTTGTTTAAGAGAAAATATGCTACATGGCCAGGCAGTGTGAAAGTTGCATGGCTATGCAACAATAGGCTGAGAGGAAAAATCACTCACAATGTGTAAGGGTTATATTGCTGTGCAGAAGGAGATTTTAAGTGTTGCACGACAGTACAACAGGCGGTGTACAAGCTATTCACTTTGCAACACTGCAACGAACGAGGAGAAGAAGAAGGAAAAATAGGCAGTGGTCGGTCTAATGGCCATAGGGCAGCAAGTGGTATCCGAGGTGGTGCACGGTGGTGGAAATGCTGGTTATATTATTTTAAAGATTATCATGATGAGAAAAAATGTAAACTAGCTATTGTTAAGTTTAAGAATTTTGCTAGGATATGCTATTGTAATTTGAAAAGGGATAGAGAATGAGAAGGAACGACAAAAATAAATATTGGGATAAATGTAAGAAGAATATAAGGAGTAATTTTATACCTAAATAGTATGAGCAAGTTGATTATATTATATTTAATACTCTTAAACAAGGACTTCTGAGTTTTGAAGAATATTTAAGTGAGTTTGAAGGATTAGCACTTATATATTATATCCATGAGAAAAAGGAACAAACATGATATATATTTCTTAGTGGCCTTAACATGATGATTTCAGACAAAGTTGAAAATTGTCTATATGATTCTCTTGATGAAATGATTAAGATATCCTTGATATTTAAAAAGCAAATCAATTCCACTATGCCTCATGCAAAGCAAATTACTTCATCTATAAATTATTACTCAAGTGCTCAAGCTACAAAGTATGGAATGAGTACTTGAAACTCTAAAAGTGTTAATAAAAAGAAAATATCTACTTAAGAAGAGAAAGGCAAAGGATGAGGTCAGTGAAGTCTCTACATGACAATGTTTTAAATTTTGAGGAGTTGGATGCTTTGCTCATGAATATTCCAATCAAAGAGTATTGTTCATAGAAGAGATAAAATGTATGGATACTTATGAATAAGACACTAAATTTGAGCCTATTGAAGAAATTTCTAGTGAGTTAGAGGGGTAGGAAAATGCTTGTTATGTGTTAGAAAGATTACTTCAAGTCCTAGTGAGTGAGAAACTAATCAATGACAAAAGATATTCAAGACTAAAAAGATCAAGATCAAGAAAAAGAAGATCATAAATATAGTTATCTAATAGATGATTATATAAATAGCTAATAAAATAATGATGAAGGGTTTGGGATTGAAGACTATACCACATCCAAAGCGTGATTCTCTCCAATGGTTAAACAAGGAAAAGAGAGTCAAGGTAACCAAACAAACTATAATCTAATTTTGAATTGGTAATTATCATGATGATGTGTTCTATGATTTTTTACCTATGGATGCATGTAGAATCTTATTAGGTAGATTGTGGTTGTATAATAAAATTTATATTTATAATGGTATTATTAATGAATATATAGTTGAGGAGGATAAGAAAAAGCATAAACTTAAAAATTCTAAATGTGATAATGAGAACATAGTCAAGAATAAAAATAGTTTATTTTTACATAGAAAGGCTATGGTCAAATATATTAAAGAAGAATTTAGTTGTTATAATATGATTATGAATGAATACCTACAAGGGGAGACAATAATCCTCAATTAAAAGAACTTATTAATGAGTATCATAATGTTTTTCCTAATAACTTACCACCTAGATTACAACCTAAAAGAGGAATAGAATATGCCATAGATTTAATACCAAGTGTGCCTTTACCTAATTAACCTACATATCGATGTAATTCAAAATAGAATAAGGAATTAGAGAGAAAAATAAAAGAACTCTTAGGAAAGGGGAATGTGAGAGAAAGCATGAGTCCATGTTATGTGACTTCATTACTTTTCCCTAAAAAGGATGGCACGTGGCACATGTCTATTGACTTAAGAACTATGAACAATATAACTATCAAATATAGATTTTATATGCGAAGATTAGATGTCATGTTAGATGAGTTATATGGAACACAAGTATTCTCTAAAATTGATCTAAGGAGCGGATATCATCAAATGAGAATAAAAGAAGGGGATGAATGGAAAAATTCATTCAACACAAAATATGGTCTTTATGAACTGTTATGCCTTTTTTGTTTATATAATGCACCTAGTTCGTTTATGAGGCTAATGAATGAAGTTATTCAACCTTTTATTGGAATTTTAATTGTTATAAACTTAGATGATATATTTGTGTATAGTAGAAATGACCATGATCATCATATTCATTTAAGGAAGTTATTTGATAATCTAAGGCAAAACTAAACTATATGTAAAAATGGAGAAATCTAATTTTATGCTTTCAAGTATTATTTTTCTTTGATATATTGTGAGTAGTGAAGGTATGAAAGTGGGCCCCACAAATATTTAATTTATTAAAGATTGACCAATACCCAAAGATATTCACGAGGAGAGGATTTTCATGGTTAGGTAAGTTTTTATAGAAGATTCATTAAGGATTTTTTAACTATTACCTCACTAATAAAATAAATCATGAAGAATGGTGAATTTAATTGGAGTGAAGATACAACTAAAGCCTTTTAGACTTTGAAAGACAAGATGTGTAATGCATCGATATTATCTTCACCCAACTTTGATAAATTATTTGATGTTATGTGATGTAAGAGGGTTAGGGATAGGATGTGTACTATCACAATAAAAATGGTCCATTATATTATTTAGTGAGAAATTAAATGGGGAAAATTAAATTATTCAATGTATGATAAAGAATTCTATGCTATCATAAGAAGTCTAGAAACATGGAGCCAATATTTGAGACTTAAGGCATTTGTTTTGCATTAGAACCAGGAAAGTTTAAAATATTTTCATGGGCAAAATAAGATTAGTTCTAGGCATGCCCAATGGGTTAGTTTCTTACGATCTTTCATGTTTTCTGTTAAACGTTTTTATGGTAAGGAAAATGGTGTGGTAGATTCTTTATCTAGAGGATCTATGATACTAGTTATGCTCGATGTTAAATGATTAGGTTTTGAAATATTAAACGAATTATATGCTAAAGATGGATATTTTTTGACATCTATAATGCATGTAAAAAAAATAATAGTTGCGGTAATGATCTACTATAAGATAACTTTCTTTTCAAACTTAATAAGTTGTGCATACCTTATTCTAGTGTATGTGATTTACTTGTTAAGGTGGTATATGAGGGGGATATAGATAGTTATTTTAGTATTCATAAAACCATGGAAATATTACAAGAAAACATTTTCTAGCCATGAATGATGAAATTATTACAAGTTACTATTATAAGATGTGTGATTTGTCAAAAGGGTAAAAGATTCTTCCATAAAGGTTTGAATACTCCTTTATTAGTTCCTAATCAACCTTAATAAAGGGTTTGTATGTGTTTTATCTTGGATTTACGAAGGACACAAAGGGGAAAGGATCCTATTCTAGTTTTTGTAAATATGTTATCTTAAATGACACATTTGATACCTTGTAATAAAATTAATGATGCAACTCATATAGCAGATTTATATTTTCAAGAGCTAGTAAGCTTACATGGAGTTCCTAAATGTTTAGTTTCGGATAGATATGTGAAAGTTCTAAGGTACTTTTGGAAAACACTTTGGCATATGTTAGGTACTAAGTTATTTTTTAGTAATTCTCATAGTATACAAATGGATGGTCAAACCATAGTGACTAATAGAATTTTAGGAACCTTTCTATAAGGATTAGTCAATAAAAGTACTAAGGATTAGGATATAGAACTAGTGCATGATGAATTTGCTTATATTAGGAGTCCTTCTAGTACAACTCATTCGAGTCATTTTAAAGTTGTTTATGAAGTCAATAGTTATTTACCGATTGATATGTTGTCATTAAGAAAAGTTGATATTAACAATTATGATGACAAGGAAAGAATCGAATTCTATAAAAAATTCATGAAAAAATTATAAACAACATAGAAAAATCTAATGCCAAATGCTAAACTTAAGCAAACAAAAAGTCGAATTCAAAAAGTGTTTTGACTAGTAGATTTGGTTTGGTTACACTTGAGTAACAAAAGATTTCCAAACTTTAGAAAGAAAAAAAAAACTTATGCCAAAAGCTTATGGAACATTTAAAATCCTTAGAAAATTTGGAAACAATCTGTATGAACTAGAATTACTTGAACATTATAGAGGGGTTTCTAGGACTTTAAATATTGGTGATCTATCTCCTTACTATGGTGATACTAATTTGAGGAAAATTCTTCTTTGTAAGGGGAAAATGATGCAGGATCATCTTAAGCCCAATCCTAATCTTACTCTTCTAAGGACGAGGAATAAGAATTAGCACACTTGGAGATGGTACCAATTATTCTTGAAAATTCTAATACCTTTAATGCTTTGTTAAGTAAATCTTTCAAGTATTATATATTTTTGCAAGAAGATCAAACTATTAAAGATATTTTCTGTACAAAGCAATGGAATTACAAGGATTACAAAACTACATAGAAGACAAGGCTACAAGAAATAAATCTTGTTTACATATGTTAATACTATGTATTACAGATTTAATGTTTGTATAGCATAGGTATTTTATTGTATACTTTGTAATGTTTGTAAATTTTTATTGTAATTACTACACACACACACACACACACACACACACACACACACACTAATACCATGCATGGGTTTAGCTTTTATTAATAAGGCTAGTTATGTGGGCTTATTAATGAAAGGTAAACTAAGCCCTACATGTGCATATATATAGAAGGTATTGTACATTGAAACATAATGAATAACATAAATTGAAGATTAAAATAAACAAAAGAGAAAGAGTTTTTGAATCTCTTCTTCTTCATGTATCAGTTTCTTGAAGAGTAGAAAATTTTTCTCTATAGAAATAGAAGAGTTCTCTGTTGAATGGACTTTATCATATTTTAGACCAATACCGACCTATAAAGCCATCTAGTTCCACATAAATTTAAGTTAAAAATCAAGTGTTTTGGTGAAGACTTTTGCAACTTGTGATCCCAAAATAAAAGTCATACATTATAGAAGATTACTGTTTTATGATATTTTACATAACTTGTTTTGTTATTAAGAAAGAAAGGTTTAGATTTGGGAAAAGAGGCAGGGATCACATAGTATCTTTTGGATTTTATGTTTTCTTCTCAAGGTGGTGTTTCTCTTTGATTTCTCTCCTTAGTATTTGATTTGATTTGATTTTTTTTATTTTATAGGCTTAATAACTTTTAATCTTTTTTTTTTTTTTATAAAAGATGTTTAAGTGTTGAAAGAAGGTTTGGAATTTCAAAGGTATTTGCTCTCTTTGATGGATTTGCAAAGTTCTTTTGACGTAAACCATTTTCTTCATTATTTTGTGGAAAATGGTATTGGTAAGTGTAGTACATATTTTGTATTTATCTGGAAGAATATTAAATAAATGAAATAGTGATAGGAACTCTAACTAGAGACTTTGTGTGCATAAGCCTCATAGGTATGATTTGGATTAGTAGCTAACCTTAATATTTTGAGCATCTCAATAACGTTAGCTTGTGTAATATGATGTATAAATTGTGCGCATGATGGCCTAGCATGAATAGAATATGATGTATAATTTTCAAGCTCTTATAAGTTCATAAAGTTCAAATTGCCCTTTTCCATTATCATGATTACCAAATTGCCCCTTTAGTTGGATAAATTACCAAGTTACCCTTCTTCATTATTATAATTACCAATATACCCTTTTATTGGTTAAATAACCAAATTGCCCTTCTCCACTAGCATACTTACCAAATTACCCTTATCCATTATCAAAATTACCAAAATACCCTTCTCTATTATCATAATTACAAAATTGCCCCTTAGTTGGATAAATTACCAAATTGACCTTCTTCATTATCATAATTACCAATTTGCCCTTTATTTAGTTAAATAATTACCAATCTGCCCTTTAGTTGGTTAAATTGCCAAATTACCCTTCTTTATTATCATAATTACCAATTTTCCCTTCTCAATTATTATAATTAACATTTTACCTTTTTTCATTATTATAATTACCACTTTACCCTTTTATTTACAAAATTACCATTTTTCCTTTACTTCTAAAATTACCATAGTGCCCTTAAATTAAAAAATTACCATAATACCCTTTTACTTATAAAATTACCATAACACCCTTTTACTTGCAACTTACCATTTACCCCTTACTTCCAAAATTACCATTTTACCCTTTATCCTTTTACTTACAAAATATATCATTTTGTCCTTTACTTCTAAAATTACCATAATATCCTTTTACTTATAAAATTACTATAATACCCTTTTACTTATAAAATTACCATAACGTCCTTTTACTTAAAACTTACCATTTTATTGCTTACTTCCAAAATCACCATTTTATCATTTTACTTACAAAATTTATCATTTTTCCATTTACTTTCAAAATTACCATAATACGATTTTACTTAAAAATTGCCATTCTACCCCTTACTTCCAAAATTACCAATTTTCCCTTTACTTCCAAAATTACCATAATACCCCTTTTACTTACGATTTACCATTTTTCCCTTCTCCTCCAAAATTACCATTTTACCCTTTACTTCTACAATTACCATGTTACCCTTTACTTCCAAAATTACCATTTTATCCCTTACTTCTAAAATTACTATAATACCCTTTTACTTACAACTTAACATTTCACCCCTTACTTCTAAAATTACCATTTTGCCCTTTATTACACCACTTTTATTATTAATTTACCATCATTACATAAAATACCAATATTTATGCTCCATTCTCATCATCCAACTCCACCACTATTATATTTTAACCTAGTGCTCATTAGCACCCATACATATTAGGCCACATTCCTACACAAGACATATTCCTAAAATACCTCTAGGGCTCACAATAATATTATTCATGCATTAATGGTCACAATGTCATAACACATCATGGATAAGTACTTAACATTTTTCATTAATAACCAAACTCTTTCCTTAAGCAATGATTCCACACATAGCATATAAACTATCATGCTTTCCTTTTTATCAATCAATATAAGCAACTACATATAATATATTAAACAATATGTATATCATAAAAAATAACATATTAAGACCCTAATGTGTTAGCATACGTTTATCCATGCGTTTAAGTGGGGTTTAACAATTGCCTTAATTTTGTAAAAAATAATTGAACCTTACCAATATCCCCGTTAAGGATTAAAGCTTTAAATAGCAAAATCAACACCTAAAAGTAATATCAATATTTATCACATTAGAAATAAGAAAACCCAAAAGCATAAGGCTTTATAAAACATAATTAATGAAATACTTAAATTAAATATTATTATACCTTAAAATTTATGAACTAAAATAACCAAGGCATATAGTAGCTCATATTGCTCATGCAACATGAGTTGCACGCAAAAACAAGGGTAGAAGGGTCGAAGGTGGCATGAAGAAAAGGAAGGAGGGGGCTTTTTTAGGTAAGGGTTTTGGGGCTAGGAAAGAAGGTAGATGGGGGAGGATTTAGGGCAAATGAAGGGTTCAAGGGTGAAGAGGTAGTGTAGGTGGTGGTCAGGGATAGGTTGTTGGCGGCCAAGGGTGGAAGAGGCGTCGGTGGTGAGGCTACAAAGGGGGTTGTCAAGGTGGGTGTGGCTGGGAAGGAAGGAAAATGGAGGGGAAAAATGAAGGGGAGAGGATGTCAATTTCGGCCAATAGAGGTGTAGGGAGTAGGTTGGTGTCTTGGGAGGAGGCAAAGGTGGAGGGACGGTGGCGGTAGGAGGTGGTGCAGGGTGGATGATGAGAAGAGAGAAAAAGAAGGGAAAAAGAAGAGGGGAGGAAGAAGGGGGCTGCAGGGTGGCTCGGGGGTGTGTTGTGGTGGTGGAGGACTGAGGTAGAGGGTGGTAGGGAGTGGTGTAGGGGGTTGGTGTGGTGGTGGAAGTGGTGAAGAGCGGTGGTGGTGTAAAAAAAAGAGGGAAAATTGGAGGGGAAGAAAATGGAAAGGAGTAGATTGGGTAAGGGGCTAAAAAATGGGTAGGAAAGGGGCCGGTGAGGAGAAGAAAAAGGAGATGAATGAGAGGAAAATAGGTGGTTCATTAAATGGCAGGGTGTAGGGTGGTAGGGAGGTGGTAGGGTGGTAGGGAGAGGGAAGGGAAGAAGGGTAAAGGAAGGCCACGCATGGTTGGGGAGTGTATGGCCGGTTGGTTCCAAAATGGTAGAAAAAACAGGGATGGGAGAGAGAGAGGGAGGGAGGGTTGTAGTGGTGGCAGGTGGTGGTAGCAAGAGGTGGCTGGGCATGGTGCTCGGGGTGGCAGGTGTTCTCGGGGTGGTCGATTAAGACAGGTTAGGCAGGAGGTAGAAGAAAAAAGAAAGGGAGAGGAGGGGCAACAGGCCGGTGTGGGAAAGAAAAAAAATTTAGGTTGGCCCAATCGTTGGGGGAGGAAGGAAGAAAAGAAAGGAGGGAGGCTAGGCTGGTTGATACGAGTGGGGGAAGAGGGAGAACATGCCTATGGCCCAGGCGCAAAGGGGGGAAAGACTAGCTTGGCAGCCCAAAGCCAGAAAAAAGGAAAAAGAAAGAAAGGAGGAAAAAGGAGAAATAAAAGAAAAAGGGAAAAAGGAAAAGGAAAAGGAAAAAAAGGAAAAATTATAATAATTTAATTTATAAAATAATAGAGTGTAGTATTTTTGGGTAATAAATTTATTTAATAATTTAATTTAATATAATTAAATATATGGGTTTAAAAAGGTTAATTTTGGAAGAATATTGGTTTGAATTTTTTTTAAATAAAATAAGTATGATAAAATAATACAATATTTATTTTAATTTATTAAATATCCCTATCCAATTTTATATACTCAAAAATCCATAAAATAATTAAATTAAATGAGTTTAAAAGCTAATTTATCCCGAATAAAAGTTAATTATTAATTTATAGGTATTTAAAATTTTGGGGGATTACATCACTATCCCCTTAAAGAAAAACATCGTCCCCAAAGTTTACGCTTTAGCACTAGCGTTACAAAAGGGATCTAAGTTACTTGGGGTAGCTGCCCCCTTAAAAGAAAACCTACTTAACTAAGGAAAACAACTACACACATAATTAATAATACAAACAATTACGCGGGACCCGATGGTATGCTTGAAAAAGTTATATCACGATCGACTGCTTTCCCATCTGCTTCAATTAATGAGGTTGAACAGGTTGCTCCAGGCGCTTGATTCGGCAGAAATGATAGTTGTTGTGACCTCTGGATTCCTTTACGAGGTGCATTGTAGCAATCGAAGCTCCTATGTCTAAGCCGTCCACAATCGTGGCATTGAACCAGTTTTTCCATGCAATCCTTGCCTAGATGATCTCTTTTGCAACGACGACAATGGTAGTGCTGGACCGATCTCTTAATAGCCTTGCCATTAGGAGCATTCTGACTTTTCTTATGCCAAACTTTAGTTTGACGTTGGACCCAAAAAATCTTGCTACTAAGATGATGGCTCCTTTCATTGAACTCGATCTCTTCATTTTTCCTCTTGCCCAGGATGGATGCTTGTTCCTAGACCAATGCATCAGCGACACACGACCGCTCGTACACCATATTCGGATCATGGATAATGTCGGTTCCCATCATGCTTCGGATGTTAAGGTGAAGTCTTTACTCAAATAGGAAGACCATTGTAGCCTTGCTAGTAGTTATTCTGGGGGTGAACCTTAACAGCTCCATACATTGTACGTGATATTCTCGAATTGAAAATTTTCCTTGCATTAGCTCTATGAATTATTTGAGTCTGGCCCTCTTGAGATTTTTCATGTAGAAACACATGTGGATGGCAGTCTTGAAGTCTTCCCAAGATGCTGATTGTCCTCTTTGGGTTCGTAATTCTTCCCACCAAGTGTCGGTTGGTCTTCAAAGAAAGTATGCCACGATGTTCATCTTTCACTCCTTTGGGTAGTTGAGCTCCTCGAAGGTCCTATCAAAATCCCATATCCAACTTTCTAGGACCACGGGTTCTTCTTTCTCATCGTAGGTCGGGGCTGATGACGTAAAACTCTATCGATTCAATTCTCTTTGATACCCATCGGGAATCATTGAGCTAATCCCATGAGCACTTCAAATGCTCTTTCTAGGTTGTAGGGAATGTGTTATTTCTTAAGCTAGGTAACCTAAGCCTAGGTCACTTAATCTACCCATACCCATCTCTCAGAACTAATTCGGGTTTTCCAATACAAGAGAGAAATAGGGGGGAAACCTTATAAGAATCCTTTAAAATTATAGAAATTCCATGAAATACTTTGATACTTAATTATAGTACTAGCTCAAAAATTTACAAACCGAGAAAGTTTTTCTGAAAATACTTTATACCAACTTGTGGTACCAGCTTAAAATGATTGAAATTATAAGAGTGGTTGAAACCAGCTCAGATATCAACTATGGTATTTTCTTAAATCCATTTAAAATGGAAAGAGTTGTTAAAACAAACTCTGATACCAACTCGTTGTATTGGTTTGAAAAGTTTGAACTTGAAAGAGTGGTTAAAACCAGCTCTGATACCAACTTGTAATACCCTTAAAGTTCACTCCTAAAAAAATTTATTTTATTTAAAAGAATCAGCAGAAGTAAAATAATAAACTGTGAATTTTAGAGATATTACTGCCACACTTAGTACCATACTAGTTCACTCCTGCCGTTCTAGTACCAAGTTATAAGGCTAAAAGTGTAAAATATAATTTACGAGAAACTCAAACATATTTAAATCAGAGTAGCATAAATAACACTTTACAAGAATAAAATCCACCAATGGTGGTTACAAGAATAAGGATTACGTTTAAATTGGGGTTTAAAACAAAAAGAGCACCACCCTAGGACCTTCCAGATAGTTCCTTACGCTCTTTCCCATTGCCCACTTAAATAGTACGTGAAAAAGGACCTACAAGGGACACTGTCTATTGAGTAGTCAGTGGCCCTACGAATGGAACCCTTTAGTACTATGGTGCTAAGTAACCCTTTAAAAACACACTTAAAAGCAAGCCCGCAATGTAACACATGATACAATACTATATACATACATAATAATAGGTGCATACATAATATTCCCATCCATACATTCACATTCTTAACAAGTCCATCAAATATTCATGAGTCATAATGCCAAATCAATACTTTTGGGCGTTAAGCCATTAGTCCATCATTATTCAATCATCTGTTAGATTTTATATCCATGTGAGTGCGGGAACCCCATTATTATAGCCGGTGGACCGGAATACATACAGGACATAACACTCCTGACCACTATTATTCGTCAGCGGAACGGTCTTTAGGGTAGAACGCTCCGGGCCACTATTATTTGTTGGTGGACTGGTCTGGCCTGGACTCACATGGTATTTCACTGTAATTACTTTTTATCTTTCCCATGTCTTCTCTTTATTATGTTTGGTTTTTTGAGCATGGAATCTCCCACTATTATAGTTGGTGGACCAAAAATCATGTAGGGCAAATGCTCTTGGCCACTATTACTCATTGGTGGACTGGTCTCTAGGGCGCCTGTGACACTTCGAGTTGATATGAACACGCGGGGGCTACCTTGGAGTGCTTTCGGGTTAATTGGCTGGCCCCACAAATCAACACGAGTCTTTTCAGTGAACTTTGTCCTCACTCACGCACTTCCTGAGAAATTTTCAGAAAATTTTCTGAAACTTCCCAGAAGGTCACCCATCCTAAAATTGCTCCATGGCCAGCACACTTAATTGTTGATTTCTTAGGATGGAATCACCAAAAGGATGGTATACCATGTTGATATAAGTAGCCAAATCAATCCTTATAACACTCCTCTCAAATTGGGGTATTACATTCATCCCCACTCAAAGAACGCAACGTCCTCGTTGCGCCTCAACTACAAACTGTCTCAATATAGTTTATCCCAAGAATCGTCCCGCTAGGTGGCTAACTGGCTCATCCAAGTTCAGCTCATGGTAGCGGTTTCGCTCTGATACCATTTATGACACCCTGAGTTGATACGAACACGCGGGAGCTACCTTGGAGTGCTTTCGAATTAATTGGCTGGCCCCACAAATCAACACGAGTCCTTTCATTGCGCTTTGTCCTCACTCACGCACTTTCTGATAAATTTTTAGAAAATTTCTGAAACTTCCCAGAAGGTCACCCATCCTAAAATTGCTCCATGGCCAGCACACTTAATTGTTGATTTCTTAGGATGGAATCACCAAAAGGATGGTATACCATGTTGATATAAGTAGCCAAATCAATCCTTATAACACTCCGCTCAAATTGGGGTATTACAGCACCCCAACTCCTGGTCACTATTTGTAATATCCCAAAATCCTAATTTTCGAAATTATGGTCAAATAAGGAATTATTAGGAAAATTAAGTATATAAATTCATTTATTAATATGAAGAGAGTTAATTAATGTAGATTAAGAGGAAAATAATAATGAATTTAATTGGAAGAAAATTTGGGTATTTTCCTAATTAGCATAGAGGTTGAGGAAATTTATCTAAAATAGTCTAAAATAAGCAAAAAAGGAATTTATTTAATATTTTATAAATATTAATATTATAAATAACCCAAAAATACCCCAATTTACCCATAAGTTATTTTATTTAATTTCCCCATCCTATTTATTACCTATTTTTCCCTCTTTTTTTTTCCTTTTTCTCCCTCCTCTTCTTTTTCTTTCTTCTCCCCCGGCTGGGCCAGCCCACAACCCCAAACCGCTCTCCTCTCCCCCGTCTCGCGCACAGGTCCAGCCCCCTTTCTTTTCCTTTCTCCTTCCCGCGGCCCAGCGCCGTGCGCTGGCCCTCGTACTCTTATGCCCGAAACGACGTGTTTTAACCCCGAGAACGCCGAAACGCCACGCCGCGTCAAGTGCCCAAATGACCGTTGCCAGCCTATGACGCGACGTTGCGATTTCCTTCCACAACCTGTAGTACGCCGTGTTTAGTT
Source organism: Tamarix chinensis (assembly GCA_030549775.1). Classification (NCBI taxonomy): domain Eukaryota; kingdom Viridiplantae; phylum Streptophyta; class Magnoliopsida; order Caryophyllales; family Tamaricaceae; genus Tamarix; species Tamarix chinensis. Next base: position 52,704,186 of record CM060177.1, on the reverse strand, counting down.
TTAAGAAAATCTTATAAATGCCAAACCGACCGGGTTCCCCTTATTTTTCTTCTTTTTTTTCCCCTGGACCACCGGTCCACCCTGCCATCTTCTTCTTCCCCGACCTGCACCCTGACCTGCATTCGACGCTTGCCGCTCGAATCTCGCCGGCAGCCACCAGCCCAGTACCGGCTGTCCTCCCCTGCCTCTCTCCCGTCGCTTTCTTTCTTTTTTTCGACCCGACCAAGTCCCTCTCTCCCCTTCCCGCGTGCCCCTCTCTTTCCCTTTTCTTCTCCCCTTCCCCGACCTAGCCTGCCATGGTAGGACCTGCACCGCCTGCCATCGGCCGGCCACCTGCACCCCTGCCCCGCACGCCTCCTTCTCCCTTTTTCATTTTCCTCCCCCTTGGCCTATAAATACCCCCTCCCGAATGGCCACAACAAGTCCTCCGTTGGACCTTGCTGAAACTCTATTCCGCCGCCGCCAGAACAGACGCCATGGCTGCCGCCTCCAGCCACCGCCGAAACCACCTCTTCCCACCGTTATCATCCCTGCACTTCCCTCTACGAAACCAAGCCACCAGCACCCCTCCCCTTGCCCTGCACGTGCCGCCATAGCCGTGCAAAAGTCCTAACCCGAAACTACCACCTCTAGCCTTCGCCGCCCTTGCGCCGCCTCCCACCGCCAGCCCAGCCTCCACCAGGGCCTCTTCCACCCTCCAAAATTCCCGGCAGACCTCCCTCTACCCTTCCCTGCCTTCAACTTCCCTTGCCTCCCTCTCCTCCTTCCTCCCCCTTCTTCCACCCCTCTCCACCACCCTCGGCCGCCGCCGTCGCCGCCGCGCGCCGCCACCCCTTGCCACGCCACCACCCTCATTCCACTCCCCTTCACCTGCTGATTCTTACCCCACCTCAAAATTCTTCCTTTCTCCTCCCATCTAACCACCACCTTGATCTTTTCCCTTCTCTTCCTCCTCCACCGCCGCCGCCGTCGCCGCCACGCGCCGCCGCCGGACCACCACCGACCCTAGGTGGTTATCCACTCATCCAAACCCTAATACCCCTTTTATATAATTGCTAATATTTTCTACTAATATTAATACTAATATACTTATGATTATTATTATTACTTTTAATATTATTATTATTGTTATTATTATCATCATCATTATTATTACTTTTATTATTATTATTATTATTATTATTATTATCATCATCATCATTATTATTATTATTATCATTATTATTATTACTTTTATTATTATTATTATTATTATTATTATTATCATTATTATTACTACTTTTATTATTATTATTATTATTATTATTATTATTATTATTATTATTATTATTATTGTCTTTATTATTAATGTTCTTATTTTCTTACTAATACTAACATCCCTTTTAAACCATAACTTGTATTATACTTAACCTTGGTCTTATTTTTATAATTATTAGTATTAACATTTTTATTATTATCATTTCTATTATCCTTACTATGGTTATTATTATTATTGCTTAACCTTACTTGGTTGTGCTAGTATTTTGTTATTGTTATTGTTATTATTATTTTATTATTATTATTATTTATTATTATTATTATTATTATTATTATTATTATACTTAACACATTATCACTATTGATAATAATAATACTACTTTTGTTCTTACCCATGTTACTTAACTCAAGCTAGTAAATATCATGTGGTTGTTAATTAAGAAGAATACTTGAACCTTATTACCATACCATTTAACATTAACCCTAACCTCATTACTATAACACTATTATTAGCTATTACTATTATTACTATTATCACTACCTTATTGTTGTAATCAAAAGCATTTGAACCCTTTTATTATTCAAGAATATACAACTATTATCATTACCACCCCTAGGAATAGTTACTTGTAATATTGTGACCTTATAATAATATTATTTCGAATATGAAACCACTAATAGAATTAGCCTTAAAAACACTAGGGTTTCTCTCACTAAAAACATTAGTGTCACTATTATTGGTTTTATTATTACTATTATTATTATTATTATTATTATTATTATTATTATCACTATTTTTCTATAGTTAGCATGGACATTATTATTATAAGAATAGGGCTAACGGGTCTAATAATAATAAGTGTAACCATAGGTATTAAAAATAAATATATTCGGATTACTAATATTTAGTATACTAATTCTAAGGTAAAAACCCTAACCTTAAACTAGAATGAGGTTTGATAGTGATTATAAGGGAAACTAATACTTAGCATTTCCCTTTTATAGGTAATCCCGACCAAAGCCCTAAGGAGTTATAGGAGCGTGCTCCAAGCCCGGCGCCGCCTTAGGTAAGGACGAAGCTATGGCCTTGCGTTATGTGTGATGTAATGTGTTGATGAATGATGAGCATGCCATGTTGATGTGTATTATGCATGTGTTATGAACCTGCTTGTGTAGTGCAGCGTGGATCATGAGGTATGTTGTGTGTGCCTTATGTTATACATGTATGCCATGTTCCACGTTTATTGTTGATGTTGATGATGTGACTTGTTATGGCCCTCTAGGACATGCATGCTAGGGTTTTGGGTAGCATGAAATGATAGTAAAGGAACAACGGGGAAGTGGACGTTTGGGAAGTTTGCATGGGGGAACTAGACCTTGCATGGGCATGATCCTTACGTGTGAAAAGTTGATTTGGGTTGTAAGTAAGAGCTTGGGAGAGTCTTGGAATGAATGGTGACTGGGTATGAGAAATAGTACGTAAGTTGGTGCGTAAGAGACCTTATTAGGGTTTTGTGCGTAAGTGGGCGTTGGAGAGTCTGCATGGAGTGTTTAAATTATGCATGGGAATGAATCTTACGTGAGGAAAGTTGATTTAGGAAGTGAGTAAAATGATGACAAAGTTATGGACCCGTTGGAGGCTTGGGTGTAAAATTTTACGTGGGTCGGTGTAAGGGTGTCTAAGGGTTCCAATTAGGGTTTTTGGGAGGAAATGAGCAATTGAAGAATATAAGGGTAAAAATGATCAAGGAGGGGTGGAGTATGGGTTGAGAGTGAAAGTCCACTTGTATGAAGGATGAGTATGGGCTTCTAAATGAGAGAAGAGGGTTTTGGGGCAAAGAGGAGAGGTTACTTGGAGAGGAAGTAAAGTGCTAGGGTTTGGTGTGGCCAACTAGGGTTTGGCGGTCACATGCGGAGTTTGGGAATAAGAGGGATATATATTTTGGGAATTTCTTAGTAGAGACGGGATGCGAGACAAGGAACAAAGTGAAGTTAGGGCGAGTAAGAAAGAGTTGGGCCATGTAGGCCCAAATTAGGGTTTTCCAAGGAGGAGCCCTAGAGGGGTGAGGACATGCGGGACCGATATCGTTGTGTTAGGGTTAGCCCGCATTCTTGGGAGAGTGTTCCCTTACTACCTTTCCGTATGTGTAAGAGTAAGAGGGGGATGGACATCGGGCGTGAGAAGGGGAGGACAGTCTCAAGATATGGGACGGGCCCCCTTGGGGAGGATTGATGTAGAGGGTAGTGATATGCATGTCAAGGGTGGAATCTTATTTAATAATACATGAATAAGACATTAACTACTTAAAGAGTAAGATTGTTGAGCCAGACCCAGACCGATCCACCGGCATAATAGTGGCCAGGTGCCGGGGTGCCCTGGAGACCGATCCACCGGCGTACAATAGTGGTTAGGTGCGTTCTTCCCTATACGTGACCGATCCACCGGCCATAATAGTGGGGGATCCCGAGCTCAACAAACCAAACAGTATGTTGTAATTAAATCACGGGAAAGATACTATATACTTACAGTGGAACACCATGAGAGTCGGGGCCAGACCGATCCACCAGCATAATAGTGGCCAGGAGCGTTGTGCCCTGGAGACCGATCCACCGGCATATAATAGTGGTTAGGTGCATTCTGCCCTATAAGTGACCGATCCACCGACTATAATAGTGGGGTTCCCGTACTCGCATGGATTAACAAAGATTATGGTGTGAAATGACTTATAAACAAATTATGGAAAGGTACGTTATAATCACAGTGAGACACCATGAGAATCGGGGCTAGACCGATCCACCGGCATAATAGTGGCCAGGAGCGTTCTACCCTGGAGACCAATCCACCGGCATAAAATAGTGGTTAGGTGCGTTCTGCCCTATAAGTGACCGATCCACCGGCTATAATAGTGGGGTTCCTGCATTCTCATGGGTTCATAGCGATTATGATGTGAATCGACTATAATTATCAGAGTTATGAAAAGAAGAAGTTGGAATGGACCATAACCGACCAGTATCATCCATAATATTACGTGTTACTTATGTGATTGTGTTGTGTGTGTCATGTTGTATGAGAATATGCTTGGCCTTAGCGCACCTGCGCCCTTACTCAGTATTGGACCCATACTGATACTACCTTGATTGAATGGGTCCTGTGATGATCCACCGATGGTGGGGAGCAGACCTCCTATGCAGGTCTATGATCAGGTACTATTTTGGGAATGGATGGCTTGACTTGAGTGAGTAGGTGGTCCGGATACTAACCCTTTTTGGGAATTGCTTTGTTAGCTATATTTTGTATTACGTTTTCTGTTTTAAAGGAAAAAAATATTATGGAGTTGTAATCCTAAAACGTGTTCAAACTTCTATTGGACTTATATCTTATTAATGATTTATGATAATGTCGTCTTGCGTTTTATGGTACTTTGTACTTATTGATGATCGGATTTAGCCTTAGCACTTAGCACCGGAACGGTAGGAATGAACCGGTTTGGTACTAAGTGTGGCGGTAATGCCCCCAAGTTTACAGTTTTAAATTCTTTCGCTTCCGTTAAACCTTTGATTTAAACGAAATTTTTCAGTAGTAAATTTGGGGGTGTTACACTATTATTCGCTGGTGAACCGGTCTAGAACTAAGTTTGGCAGTAATATCCCTAGAATTCATAGTTTATTATTTTACTTCTACTGATTTTTTTAAATAAAATGAAATTTTTTAGGAGTGAATTTTGGGGATATTACATTACCAATCTCATCTCCCTCTCTCAAATGAATGTCGACCTGGCCTTGTCTCTATACCTTTCATTTTCTATCTATTTTAATTCTCACTTGTTGTTATTGCTCTCTTCTCCCTTTTCATTGTGAAAGTTTTTCCAAGTGTTGAACATCTCTTTATTTTCCCTCTTCTCCTCTCTGTTGAGAAAAAACATAGACTTTCTCTTATTTTTCTCCCTTCTTGTGCGAGCATGTCATTCAATTCTCCTCTTCTAATATTTATTTTAGTTATCTCTTACTTTCCTTAAGCAAGGAAGAATTAAGGTTGAGAAACGTTGAAGATTTCATCCATTTCCTTAACACCCTATTCTTTAGGGGAAAAAGGTGGTGTTCTTTGTTCTACTTCTTATAATATTCCTTGATTTTAATGAATTTTTGGAAGATGATTTTAATGGTTTAAACTTCTATTCTATTAGAATTTGAGGTTCTACTAGATAGCCATCAAGTAGGAGCTTTTGTGCTAGAAGAATTGTTGTAAGGTAAGGCATTCTTATCTTTAATATAAATAAGGTTCAGTGGTGTATCGGAGTTCCATATGTTAGGTGTATATGAAAGCATGATCTAATTTGTATTCTATAACCTAAGTATATGGTATAATTATTCCTAAAATAGCGTGGCTATAATTATCTAACTTTATGCATAAGTTGGTTGTTTGAGCATGACTCATTTGAGTATGTACAATACCATGTATCCACAAGATACTCTGGGTGAAACATGTATTTTTATGTATGTTTTGAAATAGAATCATACTAGGATTATTATGGTAAAGTATGTTAAATTTTTGTATGTGTACAAAAACTCTAGGTAGTGCTTTACCCAGACCAGTTGATCAGTTCCTTGAACACATTGACTAGTTATGTGAGTAGTTGAATGGTTTAATCGGTTGCTCATAAGATCAATTAATTAACTTGATAAACTAGTCAACTAGTCTTAATGAACAGCCTATTAGTTATTCAAACACATCGATTTGTGTCCCTAAAAACCAAAATGGATGGTCTCTACTTAGATCTATCGACCAATTGGACCAAACCAGTCAACTGGTTTCTATAACCAGCTAATTGGTTTGCTAAACCTATTGATTGGTTTCTTTATAGGCCAAAATTGGTTGGTCTCTACTTAGACCCATCAATTGGTTGGACCAAACCAGCCGACTGGTTCCTACGAACAGTCAATCGACGATTTTAACTTGTCGAATGGTTCTTTGCTATTGGTTTGGTTAAGGTCTGGTAACACTAGACCAATTGATAGGTTTGAGGGACCAATCAATTGGACCAGTTAGAAGTCTACTAGTCCAGCTGGAAGTTAACTGGTTTGTTGTAAATTTGTTGTGTTTCTCCTATGCCTTTTATGTTAACATCTCCATGTATTTACATCATTTTAATTATAATTTCAACCATGATTGCACTGATGTAATAAGATCATCATGATGGTATTTGGGAATTGAATTAATTTTAGTTTGTTGTCATCTTTAAAAACTCAATCGGTGGATTTTATGCCTCATGATTGTGTTTGGCATTAACATTTGGAAACACCCAATTGGTTGGTTTTACATCTTGTTATGTGTTTGGTGTTATCATTTAGAAGCACCCAATTTGGTAAAATAATAGAACTTTTTTTTGGTGTAATCGCTTAGAAACACCAAATTTGGTTATGTATGGACTTTATTGTGATTTTTGATATCACTTGAAAATATAAATTAATGATTAAAGATTTTGTTTGAGCCTTTATCTCCAAATCTTGGGGTAGCTATGGGGAGTTAGTCGCCCTTGGTTATATTTTTCACTTAATACCTATTTCCTTCTCTATAGAGCTGTAGTCTATAGGGGGTATGTGCATATCTTTGAGGTATAGGATTATACTATGGTAGGCCGTCATAGTATTGTTATCTAGTTTGAGTAGGTGAGGTATCCTAATACTAGCCCCAAAGCACATTGTAGTGTCCATTACTTAGGCAGGCATGGTATCCTGACTTTTTAGACCTCACAATGGAGATATTCAAAGTGTGGTGGGTGAGGTATCCTAGTACGAGCTCCCTTGGTATACTTCGACTACATGTGGTGGGTGTGGTATTTCAATTTGTGGTATGTGCACTCAATGTGTGGTGGGTGTGGTATCCCTAGAGATATCCCCTTTGATGTATCCTAACCTTGTGTGATGAGTGTGGTATCCCATTGTAATTATTTGTGTTACTGTAACTTTCATTCATAGTGGAGAACTAGGTGTAGTCGAATGAACTTTGTTATTAATCATAAATTGTGTGGCCACTAAAGGAAGAACTTAATATGGTTATACTGTATAGATTTTGATGTATTTACTATATTTTTATACTTCCATGATTTTCATGCAAGAATATATTGTTGTACAACTACTTGAGATTAAGTATTGAACTGTGTCGTTATGATATCACCATGATATTATGTGACTTCATTATGCTACATGAGTCTTACCATGTGTTAGATAGCATGTTGTACTAGTATTCACCATACTAATACTATATTTGTGTGTTCATAATGATAATCCAGCTTCTAGTCCGAAAGTAGAGGATTGTGTACAGGGTTAAGACTCTCAATTAAAATACGATGAAGGTGATGACATGGGTCATTACTTAGGGTTGGAGATTTATGTCTATGCCTAAGAGTTAGGCTAACTGATTAGAAGTATTTTACTCACTACAGTGAGAAATTTTTATATTTTTAGTTACATAAACTCTTGGCTCAATTTCCTGTATTTTGTTTTGTAAACTATCATACTCATTTTATCTATAATATTGTTCTTACCCTTATTATCCTATATTGCCACATTAATGTTATGAGCATGCATTCTTTTATTCCTAGTTCTATTTTGCCTTACATTAGGCATGGGTTAAGTAATGATCACATCTCTCCTATAGTTGATGTGGTGGTAACATTCCTTGCTTTTTTTTTTTCAAACGCTTCCACATTATCTTAACAACAAAATTTTTTGGTTTAAAATTTTAGGGTGTTATATCAGGAATTTGTGGGTGGGACCCTAGTTGGTCTCATTGTATTCCCTACTCTAAATACCTATGATGTAATAAGGGATATCGGGATAAAAGGGTCTGCTCACCACAAGAATTTTACTCTATCATGAGCCAGTACTTATGTTGTAATAACCTAAAATTTTAAAACCTAGAAATTAATACTTAATCCTCATTTGGGATAATTTAAAATTTAAATTTATTTATTTATTTATTTATTGGAATTTTGGGTGTATAAAAATGGGTATGGTTATTTAATAAATCAAAATAAATATTTTATTATTTTATCAAACTTATTATATTTACATAATTTTTTAAACCTAAATTTTACTAAAATTACCCTCTTAAATTAATATCTTAAATTTTAAATAAATTAATTTATCTATCTAGATAATTAAATTCCCTTATTTTAAAAATTATTTTAATTTTATTTTTCCCTTTTCTCCATTTTACTTTTTCCTTTACTTTCTCCTTTTCTTTCCTTTTTCTTTTCCTCTTTTTACTAGCCTCTTCTATTTTTTCTTCCTCTCCCTCGCACGCAGGGCGAACCTGCTATCTTTCTTTCTTCCCTACCTGGCCGCCTACCCCCTTCTTTCTTTCCTTCTTTTTCTTCCCTCCTCCTTTCTTCTTCTTCCCTCCTCCTTTCTTATTAAACCATGGCAGCTTGCAACAGTCTGCAACCGACCGCCCTTGTAATGCTAAAATTGCAGCCTGCCTCTATCTCTATTCCTCATCTCTTTTCTTCTTTTTTTGGCAACATAAGCCCCTACACCACTCCTCTGCATGTCCCTCCTTTCCTCTCTTTTTCTTCTTCTCCCTACCACTGTAGGTCATTTGCCTAATGCACCTACACCCTCCACCTAACCTGAAAGGACATGCCTCTTCTCCTTCTCCCTTTCTTCTTCTCCTTTGCTCATTTTCTCCCTTGCTCGAGCTCCCCTTTTCTCTTCAGACATCCCATCATTTCTCCATTCTTTCCTTCTCTTCTTCTCCCTAGTTTTGTGTTGCCACCCAACAACCATGCCTTTGCTGCCCATATGGCCACCACAACCACCCTCTGCCACCCTTACTACCTCCCTACACCACCCAATAACCCCCATTCGCTCCTACAACCATGCTTCCCCTCCTTTCTTTTTATTTCCCCCTTCTTGGCCTCCACCTTACATCACCATCATGTGCAGCCATTCCTCCTCTCCCGCTGTTGGCACCTCCCTTACCACCACCCTACCTCGCCTTGGTTAAAAATCCCATACAACCCTATCCCTTCTTCTCCTTCCCCCATCCTTACACTAATCTTTCCAGCCTTGCAGCTACCGTCTCCGCTACCCTAAGCCATAGATCTTCGATTGTTGACCACCAACTACACCCTTAATCCCTCCATGCACCTAGCCACCAACCTCACTCCTCTCCACAAGATCTCAACCCAACCCTAAAATCCTTAACTGAACCAACCCTCTCCCTCTTTCTTCCATCCCTCTTTGACCCTTATTCTCCGTTGTTAGTGCATGTAGCTCATGCTGCTCATGCAGCGTGAGTCCTGCTGCTTGAGTTGGGCAAGTTTTAGTTAATTTTTGAGGTACAATAATTGTTAGTATTAGTATATATTAATTAAGCTTTTAGATAAAAAATTTATTCTTTTAACTTTCCATCACTAATATGCTAATTTTTTATATTATTTTTAAGTATTAATTTTTACTAATCAAATATCAAACCTTTAATCGGAGTAACGGTAAGGTTTAATTATTGCTAGAAATAAGATAACCATTATACCCTACTAAAATGTGTGGATATAAGTATGCTAGCACATTGATGTTTTTATTATGTTTATTTACATGATGTATGATGTTAAGCATAATATAATTTGTCGTATATGTTGGTTGTTGGAAAGAAGAGCTTGTTGATTTATGTGTCATGTGTAGAAATGATAGCTATGGAAGGAGCCTTATGGTGTTTACCTCAAATTCATGCAAGAGATGCCTTAACCATTAATTATGTATGGAAATGTGTGTTGGATGTGATAGAAGTATATGTTAGGGTTTAAGTGTTCCATGATCCATTGATGTAGACTACGAGACTCTAAGATCGTATTATGATTATGATATTATAGCCCCTTTATGGCATATGAATAAATAGAAATGAATTTTGAAATGGAAATAGATGATAAAAGGATGGCATTAGTGGTCTATTTATGTTTACATGGATAACCATATGAAAAAGGATTACTTAATAATAACATAAACAAATGTAAATGATTAAATATGTGGTTGTTGCATTTCTCGTGGTCGCCTTAATTAAGACACTAATAATTAAAGTAAAAGACCTCAAGATTAGGAATGGTGGCTTTTTAGGGGCCCTTATCCTAAAGATATAGTTTAGTCCATGATTATTCTGGCATTTGGTAGTGTGCCTTAGTTTCCTACTCAAGCCCTATATCTTACTCTATCTAGCTCTATAGACGTATTTAGGGGGTATGTATACTTATGGATTAGGTGTCCTTATCGGTAGGGTAGTATCTATCCTCGTGTACCAGTGTGACTAGAGTACCTTTACATTCCTTGGTAGATGGTTGGAGGGTGCTATATTGCTTGTATGTGCCAGTATGACCAATGTACCTTATGTCTACGGGTTTTTGATCTCCCCCACAAGTTAAATAAATGGAGTAAGATGCAGGGCCTAGCTAGGGCGCTAAGGCACATGATGGGGAATGGTGTGCTTTAATACCCTATCCAATCTCTACATCTTATTCTATCTAGCTCTATGAACCTATTTAAGGGGTATGCATACTTATGGATTAGGTGTCTTTGTTGGTAGGGTACTATGTGTCCTCATGCACTAGTGTGACCAGGGTACTTTTGCATTCTTGGGTTCATGGTTGGATGGTACCGTGTTGCTTATATGAGCTAGTATGACCAATGTACCTTTGTGTCTCTGGGTTCTTGTTCTCCACCTCAAGTTAAATAAATGGACTTGCTTTGCTAATTAAATGAAAAACACTAAGCATGTAAAGTAAAAGATTATTGAACCGAGCCCATATAGATTATATATGTGTAACGGTCCACCGGTTATAATAGTGGCCAAGAGTGTGTTTCCCTAGAGTGTGTACCTATCAATCGATTATAATAGTGGTCAGATGTGTGTTGCCCTAGAGTGTATTTCAGTCCACCAGATATTATAGTCGGTGACCTAAGCCAATATTGGATGATACTAAATCATGGGAAGATACTAATCACTTATAGTTGAACACCTTGTGAGTCGGGGCTAGACTAATCTACCAGCGATAATAGTTTCTAGGAGCCTTTTGCCCTAGAGACTAGTCCACAAGTGAATAATAATAGTCAGGTTCATTCTACCTCGAAGTGTATTCCCTATTCATCAACTATAATAGTGGGGTTCCTATACTCATATGAATAAAATTTGAGAGATGATGTTAAATAATGTTTAATTAATGGCTTATGACCAAAAGTATTGATTTCACATATATGATCCATTGATATAGTATAAGTTTGGCTGGCTTTGGTACCTGTCCCTTTTTTTTGGATTTGTGATGGATTTATTAAGTATATGGACTTTGTGTTATGCATTTCTTATTGTACGTGGCATTGCATTGTGTATTAATTATTATATTAATTGTGATTTTCCCTAAGCCCACGTATGTGATCATTTTTACATTGGTTAAGTATAATGATTTTCATGTGGGCCTTGTCTTTCAGTTTGGTATAAAGGGTTACTCAATACCATAGTACTTAAGGGTTTTGTTTGTAGGCCCTTGCTTATTTGATGGGTAGTGACCCTTGTAGGTTAGCTATAGGTGCTATTCAAGTTGGTATCAAGTACAAGCATAAGGATTGTTCGAGAAACTTTTATGGTTTCTCTTTAAATCTTACCATTTCCTTGTTTACATACTTTACTCTTCTAACCACTAATAGTGGGTTTTTATCTTTTGTAATTTCTTTATTGCGCTATTCTAATTTAAATAAGAGTTGAATTTGAGTAAATTATATTATGTTCTTTTTAGCCTTAATACATGGTACTAAAACAGTAGGAGGAAACCAGTCTGGTACTAAGTGTATTAGTAACATCCCCAAAATTTACGGTCTTTGATTTCAATAATTTTTAAATAAATCTAAAAATTTTCAATAGTGACTTTTTGGGATTGTTACATTTGTCCACCAAGTTAATTTGCCATGAGTTAAGACTTATGTTCTTTTATTGATATGAATTTCGTGGGTATTGAGAGACCATAGGAATAATCCCACCTATTACATAATAATTTTGTAAAGGAGTTCTACTTTCACCTAACATAAGAAAATAAAAAGAATGAAACCAAAAATATATATTAAATTGGCCTTTTCTACTCTTTGCTTAATCTTGAAACTGTTATTTCACTAAAATGCTATTGGTTTTGCCTCTTGAGTATTTAATAACTCACATATTTCTAATGTAATGAGTTAGTGTAAAGTCATGTTCATTGCTTCTTAATTTAACATAGTAGGAATGATATTATCAGAAAAAGCCAAATATAGTCACTGCTAGTTGATAAGTATATTTTGTTACCCACATCTCCTCCCTTAAATGTTCTATGAATCATGTGTTCGTATGAATGTAAAATGTGGCATACCTATTATTGTATATATATTTATGTATACAACATGTGATTTTGTATGTTTCTTATGAATTCCTTGTTGTAGTTTATTTTTTTTTATTTAGGAACATTTCCATGAATTATCACATGATCTATTGTAAGTATAATCATGATCCATATACTATAAGAATCCATATTCGTGGATTCATATTTTTATGTCTTTTTGCCCATTACTATATGGGTACACTCTATGTAGTATCATAAGGATAAGCTATTTGATTCAAATTTCCTTCAAAATATGGCATGTATAATTATGACCATGCATGTTTTGGTAGATCTAAATATATCCTCTATGGCCTGTTGTGTTAATATGAGAATGACATAGTAGGAATATTGCATGTACATTTTGGTATGATATACGATGAGTATGTTGTGTGGATCTAGGTTGTACCTTGATCTAAATTAGTAATAGATTGGTTTTCTTAGTATGTGTGCATACTGATGTGGTTGTCGTTACAATCCCTCACTCAATCTAATGAGTAGGAGGTCTTGTACAGGTTTTTGAGGATGACCAATGAGCGGTCCATCCTCTTCTTCAATGGAGTTAGGTTATTCAGCATAGGCATTTCTAGAGACTTTCCTTTATGGTCCTTGAGAGAATAAGGCATCCCCTCTTGTAATAGATTTATTTTGGTCAACATTTTCATTTGGTGTACCTTTTGTGCAGATTTTTAGGCTTATAAAGCCTTGGGTTGCATACCTTGATATTCATGCATTTAAGTGTTTTTATTATGCACTACAGTTTTCTTTTATGCCTGATTGGTTGGATACTTAGCCTTATGTCTAATCAAAGGTAGACATTGAGGTGTCTATCCTGTGTTAGATGCGGTAGTAGCATCCCATTTTTTATAAGGTTGTCTTTTATTTTTGCTTCTATAATGATTTAAAAAAAATTTTAGTAGGGAAAAATGGGAGTTCTACAAGTTGATTAACTAATCACCTATCTCCTTATTATGAAGCTTAATTCTATATCTTAGCTTGGTGGATTTATTTTATTATTCATTGTCACCTATTTGGACATGTCAGCCACTTTAACTTAGTAGCTTAATCTAATTGGGTATAAGTGACCTTAATCCTAAGTCTTGGCTTAAAACTTTACCTTGGAACAAAAAGGAAGAATAACTTGAAATAACTAGTGGACTTTGATTTGTTTCATTGTGGTTGGTTTCTATATATTCCTATGTGGACATAGTTTGAATAGTTAAGATGTGAATATTTGTGCTTTGATTCATTCTTAAATATTCTATATATGATACTAATATAATTTGAGCTAAATAACTCAAATGAAGGATCAAATTAGATAAGTAATGATGATATCACCTCTAAGAACCCTTGACAAGATATGATGGATAACTTGGAATAGTTAGTGATCATGGTTGATTTGGCAAGCTATGTTTATTTTCTATGACATTTGGTTGGAAATAAAATATTAATCTCTTAGAGTGGTAAGATATTAGAACACTATATGGGTTTAGATTATGGAATCCTCAATTAGCTATCGGGGGTTAGTCTATCATTATGCATTTATGATACTTACTTTTGGGATGGATTTGTATTAATCTTGTTTCCTTTCCTAGTATAGATATTATGATGGACTAAGGGGTATTAATATTAAAGGACTTATTCACCTAGGTGGTTTTTTTGACTCAAACATGACTTTATGTCATTGTGTGGTTTTTTTTCCTTCGGGAAGACTATATGTCCTTTGGTGTTTTTTTATCTGGATTTTATGTCCATCGGTGGTTTCTTATCTTGGGGTGGGTTATTATCCTCTAATTTTCAGTTTAAATTCCATGGGCATTGCAAGACCATGGGGAATAATCCATGCCATTTCTAAAAAGAATGGATATATAATATTGTGATCAGAATTTGATGAATAATTAAATGTATTGGGCTTAAGAGTTTTCCTAAGTGTTTTACATCATTTGTTTGTCACTTTACATGTTCCTATGTTGTTATCAATGATTACTAATGTAACACCCCAAAATTCACAGCTCAAAATTTTTGTTTAAGTGGAAGCATAAAACAATGTAATAATCAAATGGAGAATAATATAGGTTTCACGAACATAAGAAAATGTTTGAAAATATGCTCTCTGTAGAAAAGATAAAATACATAAAAACATGCATTGTGAATTTATATTTAGAAGAGGTATTCAAGCTAAAAGTTTCAACTAGATAACCCAAATTTATGACCTAAGTCCAAAAGATAAGAATAACCACTCTTCCCCAAATAATGTATTATTTGCAGAAAAATCATCCAGCAGGTCATTAATGACTTTCCCAAACTCATATAGTCCCTTTGTTCTTAAGAATAAGAAACACCCATGAAAAGGATGATCGATACGTAACATACCGAGTAAAGTAACAACATATTCATATCCAAGTTACACATATTACATAAGCTTTACAAAAACGTAAGTAAGCATAATAATTAACATACTATGATGAAAGATAATATAGATTCCAGAAGTCCATTATTAAATACACTCATAATCCATATTCTTATATATATTTAGTTTAAAGACCCTACTATTCTTAATTTGGTGGAATAAACTAAAGTACCTCTCAAGGTAAAACACTCCTAGGATACTATTACTATTTGATGGAACAGACCTAACATATATTAGGTTAGTATGTTCAGGACCATCGTTATTAAACTGATGGAATAGTTTGAAACATCTCTTAGGGTAGAGCACTCTTGAGCTAGCATTATCCTTTTATAGAATGGACATAAAACCTCAGTCTTGAATCACATAATCTTTCACTTCAAGTTATTATTATCTTATTTATTATTTAGTGTATTAATATCAAATTCTATTTTACATGGATCCTAGGAACCTCATCATTTTTAAACTAGTGGAAAGGTCCGGAGCACTTATAAGGGAAAAATACACTTAAGCCTCTATTATCATCTAGTGGAAAGGACACACAATGCCTCAGCCTCAACTTATAATCTTTTTTTTTGGTAATTAATAATGAATTGTCATTAAAACCAAAAGAGAATCAATACATCCAAAGTAGCTAGAACATACAACTCAGGGGAATCTATACTAGTTAAGCATAATACTCCTACACCTCTCCCTTCTATTACATTTAAGTAATCTAATGTAAAATCTCTTAATAATATCCTTCACCATGTATGTTGGGTGGTAGGAGGGACCCTTGAACATAGTAGAATTCCTATAATGCCAAATATCATACATTATAGCTCCAAAAATCACCTTCATACTCTCAGCCCTGTCATCCTTTCTCTTTGTGTTCAGTATCATATGTTGGACCCAGGTATCCCAACTTATATCCTGAAATTCCATTCCAATCCAAGTAGAGTTCATCTTCTAAATCCTTGAGGTAAATTCACAATACACAAATAGGTGGTCCATTGTTTCATCAGTCCTAGCACAAATGCCACACTTAGTGGGAATCTGTGGAATCCATTTGCTCAATCTATCTTTGGTTGGAAGACTCTTTTGGTAGGCAAGCCAAGTAATGAAAGAACAATGAGGCATACCAAAGTGATTCTAGACAAGGGAAGACCAATCCTTCATACCCTCCCTATATCTCAACACATCATAGGCTTTGTGAATCATATATTTATCAGTACCACAATAGCCATTAATTATATGATGTAACAAAGCAGGTCTAATGTTCATGATACTTTTAAAGGGTCAAGAATGATAAGTGCGAATTATGATAGTGGAGATGCCATTGTTCTTGATATAGAATCCATGGACCCATCTAATCCAAATGCTCTCTTTATTGTGCACAATATGCCTGATCCATTTTCCCAAGGCTTCCAGGTTCTAGATCTTAAGATCTATCAAGCTGAGACCACCCTCATTCTTAGGAAGGTGTATCAACATATCCATGCAACCAATGCTTTATAACCTTCAGCAGACCCAGAATAAAGAAAGTTCCTACGTATCTACTTTATATAAGAGAGTAGTGCAATAGGGAGAGAAAGAATCTGATCCCAAAACCTAGTAATCCCTTGAAGGAAAAAAGAAACTGGTTGAACTCTTTGTGCATAGCTAAGGTATTTGCATGTCCATTTACTTACCTTAGCTAGCAGATTATCTATGATAGCTTGATAGTGATGGATCCCCATAAGAGTTGTGTCCATGGGAAGCCCTACATATTTGAAGGGGAAGAACCCTTCAGGGTAGCCAAGAATACGAAGGATATTCTCCTTCACCCTACCATAAATCCCAGCACAGAACAAAAAGCTCTTATTATAGTTGACACTCAAACTAGAATATTTGGAGAAGTGAGTAAGAGCCCCTCTAAGCTGCTTTATAAATCCAACATCACCCTTATAAAAAAGAAGTAAGTCATCAACAAAGCTCAAATCAATAAGATTCAACTTTTTACAACCTGGGTATCTATGGAATTCAAGATGCTTCCACAATCTTCTCAATTTCCTATGTAAATATTATATACAGATAACAAAGAGATAGGGAGAAATAGGATCACCTTGTTTTAGCCCTCTTCTACTCAAAAAAGGCTTGGTAAGAACACCATTAATATTTATAGAATTATTGACAGTAGAAATGCATTTAATAATCATGTCAATGAAATTCTAGGGAAAGTGTATAGCTTCTAACTACTGCTTGATGAAGCTCCACTCCACAGAATCAGAAGCCTTTTGCAAATCCACTTGAAGAATGATTCTAGGACTGATATTTTTCCTTGTATAATACTTGACAATCTTAGATACCATAAGTACATTTTTATAAAGCATATGACCCTTTATAAATGCAACCTGGAAAGGATCAATAATGGTAGCCAACACCCCTTGTGGCCTATTAGCCACCACTTTAGAAAAGATTTTATAAATGATATTACAACAAGCTATAGGCATAAAATCCTTCACCTTTTTTGAACTAGGGATCTTATGAATAAGGGTAATAGCAATGTTATTAATCTATTTCAAAAGATTTCTAGTCTACCAAAATTCTTGGGCAGTAGCCACAACATCCCCTCCAAAGAAATCCCATGTGTTCTTATAGAAATAAGCATTAAACCCATCAAGACCTAGAGACTTACAATCCCCCATGGAATAAAAAGCTTTATGAATTTCATACTTGGAAGGAGCAATAATAAAGGCTACAACAGACTCGGGAGGAAGTAGAGGGCCTTCATTACACACTTCTTCATCAATCCCCTGTAGGGAAGTAACAACAGTCCCCAGGAGATTCCTGTAAAACATCACAATCTCCTCTTAAATTTCATGGTCACTGGTCAAAGCCTAGTTAGAATCATTAACCAGTTTATGTATTTTATTTTTGTTGTTCATCAATTGAACATTAGCATAAAAGTATTTAGTATTCTTGTCACCTACCTGAACATGTTGAATATGAGATTTCTGTCTGAAAAAATGTTTGTCTTCTTAAGCTTTTCTTTGCCATTCCTTACTATATTCCTTTTGTTTTTTTATCAATGAGCTCATTATTATAAGGTTCAAGCATCATGTGATGTGACCCTTACATTCTTGCCAGACAAGCCAAGCATGGTGTGCCTTAGTAGAAACATGCCCATTAAGCTTATTAAAATATCTAAGTCTCTACTTAAGTAGCTTATTATTGGACACAACCTTATAAGTGTAGCTACCATGAAACTGGGTACTCTAACATTCTCTAACAATCTACATGAAATCCTCTCTATCAGCCTAGAAATTAATAAACTTGAAAGGTTTCACACTAACTAGCTGTTTAGTACAAAGATTCAAGAGGAGAGAGTTATGATCTGAGGAGGGGTTATAAAGATTGTCAACATATCCCTTAGGGTAAGTTTCTAGCCATAGGTCATTCCTAAGAATTCTATCTAAATTACTGTATATTCTCTAATCAGGGTTTTGTTGGTTACACTATATAAAGAGGCTACCATTAAAGTGAATGTCACTAAGTCCACATCCATGAAAGCATTTAACACAATCCTCAACATCCCCCATATCCACCTTTCCCCCTTATTTCTCTTCAAACTTGTAGACCACATTGAAATCACCAAGCACAAGCCATGGTGATTTAATCTGGTGACCAATATTCCCCAACCAATCCTAGAGATGTTGTCTCTGCCTACCAATGTTATAAGCATAGACCAAAATCATATAGATTTCAATTTTAAGGGATTTGTTAATTAGAAAATAGTGAATACCCTGATCTATGGCCTGAATTAGGGTAATGTGGTAAACATAGTCATCCCAAAGAATCCACACATGACCATTACTGTGATAAAAGTAATTATGTAAACAATTCCACTGTAAACCAAGTTTACTTCGAATTGTCTCAGCTTTATCCTACTTAACTCGGGTTTCCACAAGACCTAATATGCTAATATTATGGCTAGACACAAGGTTTTTCATTGCCTTGTGTTTGAGGGTTTTATTTAACCCTCTAATATTCCAGGTACAATATTCATAGAGCCCTTGGCATGGCCCCCAGTCCTCCCCCCATCCACATCACCAGATACCAATCATTCCATTAGTTCCTTATCAAACTAGATTGATCTAGTAGGGGCCAAAGGAGAAGAGAAAAGAGAAGTTTCCTAGGTTCTCTCTTTGCCATTTCCAACTATCAGTCCAGTTCTTTTAGTATCACTTAACATAGGGTCCTTTCTATCAATCTCACCTTGTGGAGGAGTATGCATGATATCCTGTCTAGTGATCAGCTCCTCTGCACCAGGGTCTGCAGGTACATTATTAGGCAAAACACTCTTTGCAGGAGAAGTGAATTTATTTTCCTCCATTAAGATAGAAGCCTGAGGAAGGTCATTATAGACACCTATAGGGGTCATCTGGTCCTTCTTAACCTAGGATTGTTTAATAATCCTTATATGGGGTTTCAACTTACATATGTTACTATCATGCCCTAGTTTATTACAATGATTACAGAATGGGGGTTTCCATTAAAACAAAACCTTTTGAGACCAAGATTTCCCATCAGGCATTAGAAGATCCATAGTTTCAGGCATAGGTTTATTTACATTCACCTCCACCAAAATTCTAGGATATGAAATACTTTCCCTAGATGCAGTAATGGAATCAATGCAAATAGGCTTCCCAATGAGGCTACCAATTCTACTGAGTGAGTTCACAGCCCACAGATGAAGGGGAAGGCCTAGCAGAGTAATCCATAATGGCATAACATGCCAATTAGTTTTGGACATTTATATATCAGGGCTCCATTTCCTTAGCATCATAGGCCTAACCCCAAATGTCCAGTGAGGTCTTGCAAGCACCTTTTGCACATCCTCATAATTCTAGAATCAAAACAAAAAATAGCCAAAGTCATGGCTAAGCACTTCAAGAAGTGAGCCCAATGAGGACCATTGTTGGGAGATAAAACATTACATTTGAGTATGTGACGGGGTGGATCTTACCACAAATCCAATCATAGTGTTCTGCCAACATTTTTCCTCCTCCTACAGTCCCTCTCATTCATTTGTGCCTTTGAAACCCCATCTATGATCATAGGAGAGATATACTGTAATGTAGCCCTAGATTCAGATAATAGATTCAACAGCACGGTATCCCTCCAACTATTTTTAAGTCCGGGATCAATAGTTTTTGAATCAATTTTAATCGAGTTATCCAAATCATCCTTCTAGCAATACAAATTATCCAAGTTACTTATGGAACTTGCACAATTAAGGTTTGATGCATTGGAACATTCAGGCCACTGTTGATCACGATCAGAGATGAAATTCAAATTAGGTACTTTAATATATTCGATATCAACTTTGTTCTCCTCCTCCTTATCCATGACTACCCTATTCTCCATTATCGCATCTCGATCGTTCTTTGAAGAAGAGTTAGCAGCAGGAGACGATTGTGCTACTATGAGTGGCTTTGGTTTTACTTGTTTCTTCTTCCCCACGTTCAACACTGATGATCGCATAAGACACCAATGGTCACAGAAGATGCCAAACACATTCAGGAAAGGGGGCACGTGCGGCATTTTACACAAGCAATAATAGCCTACATTTATTGTTATTATTTACCTTTTTCCCCAAAAAACCCTAGTTTCACAAATAAACTATTTTTCTCATGGCACTTATATAAACACCAAATTTAACACGAATACCTAAATTTCCAATATTAACAACAAATCAAGAAATTAAAGTCAAACTCCAACATTTAACACATATGATAATAATCCCACCACTAGGGTTACTATTTCCACTTAAAGTCACTTTTCTCATTTATTAAACGTAAAACATTCATATTAACTTCAAAAATTCTACATAACCTACTTAAATTATTTTAAAGAAGTTATAACATTAAAACATCAAATATCCCATTTTTAATACATATTGACTAAATCACCCATACACTAGCAAAAATACCTACATTTTCATATAAAAAAACTTACAATTACCAATATAAATCACTTTTCAACCTCCAATGAATAATATCATCAATAAAATACATACCCAAAATTATACATAGATTCCATATATATTGATTCATGTGATCCCATAATATGCCAAAAATGCATGTTTTCTGTACATTCTCACTTTTACATCATATGATAAAATATTTACATCATCATCATGATAAAATTATCCATATAGCAATTACAAAAATGATATTATAAAAAAATAAACATATTGCATATAAAAGTCATAGATATAACATATATCCTTACTGTAATGTCTTCCTTCTCTAAGCAAGTAAGACCTATGACTCCTCCTTCAATACCACCAGGATATCACTTAGAAGCTGAAAACATATAATAAAATTAGACTTGGGAAAAATAACTAAGGTAAATAAGAGGGAGGAAAAATAGAGATAAAAAAAAGATGGGAAAATTGTGTAAGGGTGGTCCATGGTGGAGGGCACTTTGCATTTAAAAGAGGGTAAGGTGACATATAGTGGAGGGGAGTACACGGGTGGGGTGTGAGCAAGGGAGAGGGAATGACCACCGCTAACGACTTATTGTGGTTATAGGTGGAGGTTAAGGTGGTGGTGTGGTGAAGATGGGGTTCATGGTGGTTGGTAGTTAAGGTAGTGGTAGTAGCATGGTGTAGTTGGGGTTGATGGTAGCAAGAAAAAGGATTGGCTTCTAGTGCTTGTGGCCACCAACAAATGGTTGTAGTGAAGGTGTCTTGGTTGATGAAATCATAGGGAGAGAAAAAGAAACTAAATGGGAGGTTTGGTGGTTTTGGTTGATGATAGAAGGAAAAAGGAATAAGAAAAAGGAAGGGAAGGCTCAAAAATGGTGGCTCTATGAAACAATAGTAGTGATGGGAAGGTAGGGAAAGGAGGAAAGGAAAAAGGAGGGGTCAACTAGAATGATGAATAATGGTCGAAAGGTGGAAGGTGGCTAGGTGAGGTGCAACGGCGAAGACATAACAGGCATGAGGATAAAGGAAGGTTAGGTCATAGTGTAGGAAGGTAATGACTAGCAATGAAAAATAGAGGAAGAAAGGAATAAGGAAAGAGGGCTTGAGGTCTTAGGTAGAGGTAAGGAGGACGAGGAATGTTTGCATATATATGGGCAAGACTGGGAGGGGAGGTTAGGAAAAATTGACTTGGTAAGGCTTGGTTTAGGGTGGGATGGGTAGGGACTTGGTGTGGAAGAGGCGCACGTAAGTAGGATGTCTTGGTAAGGAGATGCAAGGGTGCATGGGGTGGCTAGTGTAGGGGAGATTCTATAGGGGGCAATCAATGAGGAAGGATAAGGGCATGCATGGGGCATAGCTAAGAAGAGAAGGGAGAAGGACAACAAGATAAGGGTAATGGTGTTTTTGGTCCAAAATGGTATAGGAGAAAGGGAAAGTAGATGGGGGAAGGGTGACTTTGCATTGATAAGGAGAAAATGAAAAAAGAAAAAGAAAGAAAGGGGGAAGGTGAAAAAAGAAAAAGAGGAAATAGAAAAGAAAATTTATAGGTTAGGAATACGATTATGTTTAGCTTTGTTTTAAATTAATATAACAATTATTTGGGGTTAGGGTTAGGCTAAAAAATCTAATGAACCCAAAATTATATTTTCGGTTAGGTTAAAATATTAATTAATTAGAATTAAAGGTTAGATAAAATTTTAGAATATTATATCATTGCCCCATTAAAAGACATTTCATCCATGAAGTAAAAAGTTAAAGTTGGGGAAGAAGAGAAAAAGGATGTAAGGAAAGGTGGTCTTAGTGTTTAATTTCTATAGAACTTAACTACACAACTGATTACTACCTTTGGAAATGAGAGAGAATCCTAGAACTTAATAAAATAGTGCTAAAAAGCTTGAAATATGTCTCACTCATGCCTTTCTCTATCTCCCATGTTGCCTTCTCCGCTCCATGGTAGCCCTAGCGAATCTTTGGGAGTGGAACTGAGAACATCTAGTTTAGGTGTACCTTGTTATAAGGAATTTACAATGGCCTCCCCTCATAGGATAATTAATTTTCTATCTCGTTAGGTCTAATCATGTGGGAAGGATCTACAAAGTACTTTCACAAAAGCTAGATGTGGAAGACTTCATAAACTCAGGTGAACTCTGGTAGAAGTACCAAGATGTATGCAACCTCGCCAACTCTATTAAGACTCTCACAAGGAAAAATATACCTTGAGCCCAGCATACCCTTCCTAACAAGTCTCTACATCTATTTGTTGGGTGAGACCCTCAACAAAACTTTTTCCCATGCCTTAAAATCATTACTATAACACCTATGATCTCCATAATTCTTCCATTAACTCTGATTTGCTTGCATTATTTGCTAAATCAACTCAATATGTTGAGTTATATCCTCTATCATCGCTAGTTAAAGTATAACAATCTTGCAATGTTGCTCAAAAATAAAGGTATCGGGAACTTGTATCCATACAATGTCTTAAATGGTGTCATTCCTATACTAGCGTAATAACTATTGTTGTATAAGAACTCCATTCAATGTAGATGATCCTTCCCACTACCTCATAATTGCTTAAAATAACCCTTTGACATATTCTCAAGTGTCTAGATCACCCTCTCAGTCTTTCCATCTATAGCTGGGTGAAAGGCGGTATTAATCCTCAAATTTATACCATAGCCTCCTGCAACTTCCTCTTAGAAATATGAAAGGAATCTCAAATCTCAGTCAAAGACTATGTTAGTAGGAGTACCATGCCTACACAACACAAAATTCATGTAAGCATTATCCAACTTATCCATGCTCTAGGTTAAATTAATCAGTACAAAGATTGATGATTTAGTCAACCTATCAAATATGACCCAAATCATGTTGCACCCACTACGTCCTTTGTAGTTCACCCATAAAATATATAGAGATTGAGCCCCACTTCTTCCTTGGCACATTGAAAGGCTAGACTAACCTTATAGGTATTTAATTCTCTATCTTAACCTTCTCACTGATTAGGCATCTTACCACAAACTTTGTTACCTCTCGCTTCATACAAAGCCACCAATACATCTAATTAAGGTCCTTATATAACTTCTCCCTAACTATGTGAAAATAATAGGGCGTACAATGAACTTTCTTCAACACTTTAAATTAGCATAACTCTAAGGTTCACACCAAAAACTATTTAAGAATGCTATTGTAACACCCTGATTTTTACTACCGAAAAATTTCACTTTGCCGTAGAAGTAATCAAGTAAAATAGTGGGGTTATCACCGTGATCAACATAATTCTAGCTTATTTAACCATCCTTACATTAATCACAAGGCTAAAACATTTAAAGTAACACAAAAAAATTAGAAACAAAAGAACATTTTATAATACAATACTGAGTTTGGAGCCTTACTCCAAGTTTAATGATACAAAATACAAAAGAGGGATACCATGGATCAAATGTCCAAAAAGGATATCCAGCTAAATACATGAACTAGAAACTAATTAATCTTCACCTGGCCCTAACATAAATGAATTCAGTCATCCCCACATAAGGCTTTATAGGAAGCATAATCAACTAACTTATCTTTCGAGACCTACACATAAGATTCAAGGACTTATGTTTGTGGAAATGAGCAACACCCATAAAATGGGTGGTCAGTACGCTACATATCAAGTAAGGAAACAATACTATCAAAGTTGGGATACAAATAACACATGCTTTTATAATAGATAATAAGAGAATAATAAGTAAATAAGACATCTCATAAGATATAATATGATCCAGATTCCTTTGTTAAGTATAATCCATTTTCATTCTTTTATATATATTGACTGTAGGAACCTCACTATTCTTAAACTAGTGGAATGGTCTGAAACTCTTCTATGGGACAACATACCTAAGCCACTATTATTTTGGTGGAACGAAGATTAAAAATATCTTCTTTGGGAAAAATACTTCCAAGCTACTATTCTCTCCCCGTGGAATGGGATGCATATATATATATATATATATAGAAAAATAGATCACATTTGTCTTGACTGATGTATTCTTCCACTTTAAATCATTAGTATCTTTTCCATAAGTTATAATGATACATTTTCATTTCACAATTAGTAGGAACCCCACTATTCTTAATCAGATGGAACAGGCTAAAGCACCTTCTTGGGGTAAAACGCTCCCGAGCTGCTACTCTTTCTAGTGGAATGGAGATTAAAAACATCTTCTTAGGGCAAAATGCTCCCAAGACACTATGCTCCCTAGTGGAAAGGGAATACATACATACATACATATATATATATATATATATATATATATATATATATATATATATATATATATATATATATATATATGTAGAAAAATAGATCACATTGACCCTACTCACGTGCTCTTTCACTTTAAGTAATTAGTATCTTATTCAAGATTAATTCTCAAGCATAGAACACATTAAAAATACATATACATATAGCATAGGTCTAAGTCTTTAAATCCTTTCGAACCCTAGTTATATACTCCTTAGTATTCATTATCCCATATTGATTAATTCACACAACTTATAATATATCATCCCTAACTCCCCTCAACCAAATATGCACGATCTAATTCCTATAAGTATACTTTAATAATCTCAACCTGATATGTTAATCACAGAAATATCCAAGACCTAAATTCTATAGAATTGTTATAACATCTCTTATGAAATTTTCATTATTACTAATTCTGATAGAAAACCTCTAAATCTTAAAAATGAAATAATGGTATTATCATTACAAGATAGTTTGCCCTAAATTAGCCATTAAATTATTTAAGGATTCCAAATAACAATAATACTTTCATGAATTACTCATGCTATTATTATCATATTTTAAACATCCTAACACAATCCCATACTTCATACCATAAGATATCATTCCAAAAATATGACATTATTACAATAAAATCATAACATAATGGTACTTCTCACCAATTCTTACTTTCTTTCAACATAATATTCATATCATCACAAAATATCCTGATCAACACATGTTACATCATATATCAACAATATTATAAAAAACACATATAACCATATAAGCAAATAATACTAAAAACCTTAAACATCAAATAGTATCCTTACCAACTGGGACACTAAGCTCTAAGAATCCAAATCCTTGACTTCCTCCTCCAAAGATATGAAAATACCAAAATAATAAAATTCACGGTTAGGCTAGAATAGTTAAATTGAAGGAGAAAGAAAGGTAAAGAGGGTAAAAACAAACATAACCATAGTCAAATGGGAGCTTAAGATGTGTGAATGCGTAGAGGAATGTGTGGTGGATATATG
Source organism: Tamarix chinensis (assembly GCA_030549775.1). Taxonomy (NCBI): domain Eukaryota; kingdom Viridiplantae; phylum Streptophyta; class Magnoliopsida; order Caryophyllales; family Tamaricaceae; genus Tamarix; species Tamarix chinensis. The sequence continues at coordinate 52,677,869 of CM060177.1, read as the reverse complement.
GTTTAATTTTGGTAGCGTTTGGGAAATGTTTGGGATTGAAAATAGGGGTGTAGGGCCAAAAATAGGAAGTTGCATGGCTGTACAGCATGTGGTGCATCTTATGGTTGAGAGAAAAAATGATACATGGCCAAGAAGTGCTAGAGTTATATGGCTGTGCAGAAATAATGCACAACAGGTCAAGTGGAGAAATAACACATAGCCAGACAGTGAAAGAGTTACACAGTTGTGTAGTAGGAGGTTTAAGTGTTGCATGGTAGTGCATTATGAAATGTTGCGATGCATGAGAGGAAAAAGATGGGAAAAGAGGCAGTGGTTGGTGGTGATGGACGGCGATGGTGAAGGGAAGGTTGGGGTGACCTTGGTGGTTAGTCCAGAGGCCAAAGGGTTGTAAGTGGTGATCAAGGTGGTGTACAATGGTGGAAACGGTGGTGCGCTGGCAAAAATAGGGAAAGGAGAAGGAAGAGGGAACTCAAGTAATGGCTCTTTGACACAAAGATGGGCAGAGTGAGGCAAAAACACAGAGAAAGAAGGAGAGTGTGAAGTGTGTGCGTGTGTGTGTGTGTGTGTACACATGTGTGCATGTGTGGTGTGAGTCTAGAAAGAAGAAAAGAATAGGGGGTAGTGTACGATGGTGATGATGGTGATGGTGCGGCTGTAGGGTGAAGGTGATGGTGATGGTGTTGGTTGTAGAGGATGGTTAGGGGTAGGGTAGTAGTTGTAGGGTGATGGTGGTGATGGTTATATTTAGGTGTTGCTTGAGAAGTAAAATGGTAGGGGAAGATGGGATGTACATAGTATGCATAAGGGTGTGCACTCTGGTATAGATAAGGAGTAGAAGGAGAAGAAGAAAAAGGAGAAAGAAAGTAAGGTGATGGGTGATGGATGTAGAAAGGTAATGGTGCAAGTAGAGGTGCAAGTTACAAGTGCAAGTTGCAATAATTCAAAAGTGAAGCTTGAGGTTGGCGGGAGGAGGAGAAGAAAGAAATAAAAGAAAAGGAGAAAGAAAATGAAAAAGAGGAGGGTTGGGGGATTAGTTTAGGGTGATTTTGGATTAGCTAAAATAATTAGGATTAGTGGAGATTTTTGCGGGTTTTGATTTTTTATTTTACGAATTATAGTTTATCCAACATAAGGTTTAGGATTAGGTTAAAGTTTTGGGATTAAGGAGTTAGGTTAAGGCTAACATAAGATTTATTGATATTAGAATCAAATTAGGGAGCTAATGATGTGGGATTAGGCTAATAAATTTTTTGGGGCATTACAACTACCATCCCTCTAGATCTAAAAACCTCAACTTGATCATCCTAGATCTTCTAGAAAATCCTCTTAAGCTTAACAACTCAAGTTTACCCAAATAGAATCTCATTGAACACCATTGTTGTAATTTTAAAGCACTCATCTAAACCTCCAAATCACCTTACTTTATCGGCTCTATCCCTAACTCACTGAGCTCTGCTAGCAATGGTTTAGATACCTCACAAGAACTTAAATACTGTGATATATTTCTACTCAAGACATCTATAATGCCATTTATCTTACTCTCGTTGTATGTAAACTCAATATAATAGTTCTTTACCAACTTTATCCATCTCTTCTACCTCATATTTAAATCCTTTTGAGTGAATATATACTTCAAGATCTTATAATTAGTGAAAATTCTACATAGGATCTTATACAGATAGTTCCTCCAAATCTTCTATGTCACGATAAAAATGGTAAAATCTAAATCATGCTTTAGGTAGTTATGATCATGCTACTTTAACTAACAAGATGCATTAGCTACTACCTCACTATGATACACTAATACACAACCTAATGCGTGCTTCAACACATCATTGTAGACCTCAAACCCATCTAATCCCACTAGTAGAGCTAAAACTAGTGATGTAGTTAGACATCACTTCAACTCTTAAAATGTAACCTTATAGGTATCATCTCACTAAAAGTAAGTAGTCTTTTTCAAAAGGTTTATTAAGAGATACCTTTGAGAAAGACATAACAAAACTCTTATAATTCTTGGCCAAACCCAAGATACTATGAACCTCAGAAATGAAATTAAGTGCCTTCCACTTTCTAACTACTATAATATGTGTCAAATCTATGCCATCTCCCCTTACTGACATAACATTTCCTTGAAATGAAACATTATAAGGAAAGAACTCACATTTAAAGATTTTGGCATATAGCCTATGCTCATTGAGGAGTGATAAAATGATGCAAAGATTCAACTCATACTCCTATCTACTACAAAAGTACACTAGAATATCATCAATAAATGCCACCACAAAGTTATATAGGATCAAGTCCAAAAATATTAGAGGCACATTGATGAGCTCAAGACAAATCACAGTCAAATTTTAGTGCCTATATCGTGTTACAAAGGTTATCTTCATGATGTCTACATTTGTAATATGTAACTAGTGATAATAAAATCTCAAATCAATCTTAAAGAATATCATAATACTTGAAGCTGGTCAAACATATCATCAATCTACAAAAGCATATACCAATTATTCACCACCAACTGGTTTAACCCCATAGTCGATACGTAGATGGATTCTCCCATCCATCTTCTTCATAAACAAAACTTATGCTCCCTATGTTGACACACTCAAGTGGATGTACCCATGACCCATCAAATCCTCCAACTGAATCATGTAACTCTACCTATGTCAATTGGTATGGTTTCATCTACATTAGCTCCTCCTGAAGTATTATCCCAATGGTGAATTCAATCTCAAGTAATGGCAACATACCAATATCTCCTTTGAGAATACATTTAGGAGGTCTTGAGAAATTGGAATATGTTCTAATACTGCCACATCTTTATTTAACTCCTAAATACTACATAGATATATAGGGTAACCTTTCTACACCAAAGAATATAGCATATGAGCATATACGACCTTCATTGTAGCTGTACGATTACATCTCTTATAGGAAACCACACCACCATGAGTTAACCTCAACATTATTGGATCCTATGCATAATCTATTGTGTCTTAGTACCTCCCCAACGTGTCAATACTCAGGATGACATCAAAGTAATGTAGGTTCATTTTAAGCAAGTCCACAACAAAGTTTACCCCATATATCTCTAAGGTCATGTTTGAGTAGAGACTAGTTCAATCCAATATATCCCTAAATGCAACATCAAAGATATAAATACACTAGTAGATGGAGATAAGGTAGCTTTAGCAATAAAAGTAGTAGATATGAATGATAAAGAAACATCCAAATAAAACAACACATGGATTGGTAGTGAAAGGACGGTGAAAACACTAGTGACCACATCCAACTATCGGTCAACCTCAACCTGGTTGATGATATTTAAACATCTACCTAACTATCAAACCTAGTATCCTCCATGACACCCTATAACACCCTAATTCTATCCTCCTCTATAAGGGAATAAGTGAGGTCTCTTTGGTCTCCCTTTAGCATCTCTAGGTTAAACACAAGCTAGGATAGGTCCCCTCTATAAAAGCTATTGTATTAACAAATAGTAGGTCCATCGTTGTAGTACTAATGGTCCCTCTACTAAAACTAATCATCTTATAGCTTGAACTAGTGCCTCTTATATTAACACTCGAATGATCAGTGACCTAATAAGCCACAAGCTTGATATTGAACAAATGCATCCTAATAGATTCTTCTAAGTTGATCTATACCATAAAAGTAATAAATAAAGGGCCATAGTGGCCCTAAATATCTAATTTACCACTCGTATCCACCTCCTTAAAACTAGATCTAACCTCTAGATCCCTACATCTTTATCTTCCTTTTGCCAAATATGGAAGCTTACATCTATACCATGGTAGTGAACATCTATCCCTAAAGAAAGAAGGATAGTATACTCCCCTTTAGAGTAAGTGAACATTCAATTTTCTCATAAGTCCTATCCATGTCCCAGATCCATTCCTCTAGGATGACCGAATCCTCATCCCTAACATAGATTAGCAGGTAAACTCTAGCAACCCTTCAAAGCTAGTCCTCTTTCATACCCTCCTCTAGATATTAAGGATTGTTGGTGGCTAATGTTAAGGTGTCAGCAATGTACGCCTAATAAACTCAATGAAAGCATCAAAAGTCTCCTCTAGATGACCAATATGTCTAGTCAGGTCTAACTAGGCTACAATATAAAAAATGTCTTAGGCTAAAAAAAATTCCTAGATTAATAATATATATTACACAAAACACATTCAAAACCATCTAGTCTACCCATTCTAGATTACTCACAAGTTAATCTATTTTTTTTAAATTACATTTTTGAAATATGAAATAGATTAATAAAATTAGGTAAGGGATCATTTGAAAGCCTTTTTTATTTGATACCAACATAAAACACCTAAGAATTGGAGACTAAAATTTCATTTAAGCAGAAGCATAAAACAATGGAATTAGATGTTACTACCATACTCAACATAAGTTTAGAGATAGGTTTCATAAACTTAAACAATTTTTTGGAGAATTACACTGATTACAAAAGAAAAAATATATAAAGTCATATATTAGGAACTAAAATTCCCAAGATGTATCTAGGAAGTGTCAACTGGATAACCTGACTCAATAGCTTAAGTTATAAAGATAAGAATCATCACTCTTCCCTAAGTAATGCATCATATATAGCAAAATTATCTAATTGGTCCTTGATGAACTACATTAAATCATCTAGGCTCTCTACTATTGGGAATGAGTAGCATCCAATAAAATAATGATCAATACACTACGTACTAAGTAAGGTAACAATACACTCATATCAAGGTTACACTAATTAGAAAAGCCATACAAAAACATAAGCGAGCATAATAATTAACATAATATGATGAAAGATGATATTGATTCCAAAATTCCATTATTAGATACAATCATAATCTAAATTCTTATTTATGTTGAGTTTATAGATCCTAATATTCTTAATCTGGCGAAATGGACTAAAGCACATCTCAAGTCAAAACACACCTAAACCATTATTATCATTCATTGAAGTAGACCTAACATATATCAAGGCAACACACTCTTAACCACCATTCTTAAATAAGTGAATTAGTTTGAAGGACCTCTTGGGATAGAAAAATCTTGAGCCACTATGATCCTCTAGTCAAACAGACACAACACGTTAGTCCTAAGTCACACAATCTTTCATTTTAAGTAATTATTATCTTGTTCCTTTTTTTCTTGAGTTCATATTATGTGATGTAGGATAATCTAATGATTCTCATGTTTCTCTTAATTCTCAAGGTAAGGAAGAATTGGCATTTTTAATAATGGAACCAATCATTTTAAATAATCTTGATAATATGTCTATACTTGGTATGGAAAAAGATTCAAGATATTCTTGCGGGTATATTATGTGTTTGCAAGGTGAAGACATTAACACACCAAAATATACTTAAAGTGTACAAGCATTCAAAGCATGAAAGGCTTTGGCATACATGGGATGACACTACAACAAGATATAGTGATGTTATGATTAGTTATATTAAACTTCTTGTAAACCCTAAGTGTATTTTATGTAAGCTAGGGTTTTGTTGTAATTTCATATATGTACCATAGTTGATTGTGTGGATTTGTAATGTTAGTCATTAATATTATTTAGATGATGATATTATAAGTAATTTTAGGTATTATATGGGATTAATTCAAGTGAATTAAAATAGCTTGGATTAAGAAGGGAAACCTGGCTGATTTAAGGCCTTTAAGTCGGTCTCCCTCCCTTATATATAGCCTAACTTGTACACGTATTGTAAGAATGGAATATAGAAATTTTTGAACATAAATTATCAAGCCAAGCTTGCATTTTTCCTCTCCATTGGAGTCTCTTTTGATAGGGAAAAACGAAATACCCCAAATATTTCTAATTTTATAAACTACATTTAAATGATATTTATTATAAAAATTATTTAAATAAGTTATTTTTAAATTGAATTAATTAGAACAAATTAAGAAGAAATTTGTAAGTATTTTTATTAGAAAAATTTTGGTATTTTGGATAATTAAATATTTTATTTTTAAATTAATTAAATTAATTATTTTATTTAAAATAAGAATGAGAAAATATTTTTAAATTAATAATAATTTTATAAATAATTAAATTGGAGAAATTTAGGGTGTTTTGCTAATTAAAATGGAATTTATGGAAAATCTTTTAAAAATCCTAATTTAGCTTAAAAAGGGATTTAAAGTTTATTTTATTTAAATATAATTATTTTTAAATATCCTAAATATTCAGATAAATTTAATTGGCCCTAACCTAATTATTTTCCCCTTTTCCTTTTTTTCCCTTTTCCTTTTTCCTTTTTCTTTCTTTTCTTTTTCTTTTTCCTCCCTCTTCCCCGTTTGGGCTGCCTCTCCCGTGGCCCACTTCCCTTTTTTCCTCTCCTTCGGTCAGTCCAGCCCGCGCCGTGCAACCTTCTGCCGCCCCATTCCGCACTACGTTTTGACTCATTTTTAACTATAACTGGGCGTTTCATTTAAACGCATTCGACCATCGTGCCGAACCAGCCCGGTCTGCCTCTCTTCTTCTCTCTTTTTCTTTCCCTGCCGCCAGGTCTAGCACCCCCGCCCATCTTCTTTTTCCTTCGCACTTGACGCCACCACTGACCTGCAACTTCGAATGTCGCCCATCCAAGAATTTCGCCGGCGATCTCTCCCATTTTGACCGGCCGTTCTTCCCCCTTTCTCTTTCCCTTGATTCGGTGACCAAACAGACCCAACCAAAACTCCCCTATTCTCGCGTGATTCTCTCTCTCTTTCAGCCAACCCACCCTTGCCCGTTTTGACTCCCACCGGCCGACCTCGCCACCGTTGACCCAAACCCTACTTGTCTTACCCCGTCGCCAACCCACAAAACCCTAAAATCTCTTCTAAAGACTATAAATATCCTCCATAATAGCCCTGTACCGAGCTTTTGTTTCTTACCCAGAAATGCCCGACCTTGCCACCGCCTCCACTTCAAACGCCTCGTTCGCCGTCTCCGGCGAACTTCACCGCTATATATGGCTACCCATGTCATCCTTACACCACCCTATAGCTAACAAAAGTATTCATCACCCTCAATTCTTTCTACACAATCCTCCCCAACTGTGCGAACTTCCCTTCTCGACCAACCTGTTTTCCAACCTCCGCCGCCCTTCGAACCACCATTAGCCACCTCTTCCGCCGCTTCCACCACGTCTTTCACCTTCTAAAATGTTTTGTAGACCCTACTCGACCTTCCCCTACCTTTCTTTTCCTCTTCCTCCCTCTCCTCCTCTCTCTTTCTCCGTTTCCTCCATTCGGCCACCACCGCCGTAGCCGTGCGCCGCCACCTTTGGCTTCCACCCCACCCTCATTCTGTCCCTCTCCTTCTGGGGAACTCAAAACACCTCAACTCCCATCTTAATTCTTCCTATCTTATTCTCAGCATGCAACTTTCCCTTCTTTCTTTCCGCTTTCCGGCCGCCGCCGCCGTGCGTTGCCGTCGGTGCCGCCTATTCCTTCTAGCCTAAGGTTGAACCCTAGACCCTCTCAGCTATTTTCCCTATTTTTATAACCCTTAAATTATTTTATTTTAATTATTTGCATATAAATACTATTATTATTATTCTTAATATATATTTTTAATATGCATTATTATTATTATTATTAGTATTAATGTTTTTATTATTATTTATGTTGAAGGCTGAAGCCTATGGTATTTTAATTCGATTTTATTATTATGCTTCTTATTGTTTCTATATTTACTATTATTAATATTAAAATTTTATAAGTATAATAATAATAATTATTATTATTATTATTTCCTATTACTAATTTCCATTATTCTTATTCCATTATTATTATTACAAATATTTTAACATAAGTTTTGATAATAATGTTGTTGTTGTTGTTGTTGTTATTATTATCATTATTACTATTATTATTATTATTATTATTATTATTAAATTTGGTTATTTAATTTACCAATAATATTTTTAGTATTATTTTGGTAAAGGGTTCGAAGCCCTTATTTCACTTTGTTTTTGAAGTAATGCCTTATTATTATTATTGCTACTATTTTTATTATTCTTGTTAATATTAATATTGATATTATTTTTGGTATTTTTGTTATTATTATTTTATCAAAAGCCTAGTCTTATATTAAGTTAGTGTTTAATATTATTTTTGATAGGAGGGAGTCTAATTTTAGCTTTTCTCTCATAATAGGTAAAACCAATCAAAGACCTAAGGAGGAATAGGAGCATGCTCCAAGACCGGTGTCATTTTAGGTAAGGGGTGCTAAGGCCTTTTATGTGCTTATGTGCATTATGTGCTTCGCATGCTATGCATCCTATATTTATTATTATTAATTGTTTTATATGTGGTATGACATGGAGTTGAAGTATGTTGTTTATATGGCATGTGTACTATGTGTATGTGACGATATGTGTTGTGACCCTATAAGACATGTAGGAGAGGGGAGAGGGTGTCGATATGGTTTGTGTGGGAGAAAGGATGAAAAAGGAGGATGGGGAAAGAAGTTGACTAAGGGAAGTGAGTTGACCTAATTTTATGGTTTTATAAGGAATAATCTAAGGTATGGTTTTATGTGGAAGAGTATAATTTATGGTTTTATACAGAGACTATAATATATGGTTTTATTTGGGAGAATGTAATTTATGATGCTATATGGGAAAATCGAATTTATGGTGTGTTTGGGAGAATCTAATTTATGATGTTAATTGGGAGAATCTAATTTATGATGTTATATGGGAGAATCGAATTAACGGTTTGTTTGGGAGAATCTAATTTATGATGTTATTTGGGAGAATGTAATTTATGATATTATATGGGAGAATCTACTTTATGATTTAATTGGGAGAATCTAATTTATGATTTGTTTGGGGGAATCCAATTTATGGTTTTGCTTGGGAGATTCTAATTTATGATTTTATGTGGGAGAATCTAATCAATTTTAAGGTAAGGATGAATCTTCAATTTTATGTGATTTGAATCTAGGGTTTGGTAAGGATGAATATTTGGTTGGTATGGATTAAATTTAAGGTTTGGTATGGATAAATCTCTGGGTTTTATATGGTTTGAGTTTAGGTTTGGTATGGGTGAATCTTTGGTTTTGTGTGGATTGAATTTAGGGTTTTGTATGACGGAATCATGGTTTGTATGGCAGTATTAGGGTTTGCATGGTTGTATTTATGGTTTGTATGGTGGTATTAGGGTTGTATGGTGGTATTTATAGTTGTATGGTGGTATTAGGGTTTGCATGGTGGCATTGATGGTTGAATGGGGGTATTAGGGTTTGCATGGTTGAATTTAGGGTTTCACATGGAATTTTAGGGTTTGCATGAAAAAGGTTCGAAGGTTTGCATGGGGAGATTAATGTCTGCATGGGTATGAAATTTACGTGTGGAAAGTTAATTTGGGATGTAAGGAAGGTAATGTAAGTGTTATTTGGGTGTTGAACTATTGTGGACCGAAAATAGTACGTGGAGTATTATAAGGGTACGGAAGAGACTGAATTAGGGTTTGGAGTAATGAACTCTGGGTTGTAGTGATTAACTAGGGTTGGAGTGGATAATTATGGTTTGTTATAATTAACTGAGGCATGGAGTGGCTAATTACGGTTATTATGGTTAAATAGATTTTGGAGTGGTTAACTATGGTTTATTGTGGTTAATTGAGGTCTGTGGTGGCTGATTAGGGTTTTTGCGTTATCATGTGTATATGGTGAATAAAGTGTAATTATGATGGCGGACTTTTATGATTTTGACGTGTGAAGATTTATGCATGTCCAGGGTGAAAGCTTTTGAATAAGATACTTAAGACACTAATCATTTAAAGTGGAAGATTATTGAGCCGGGTCCAGCCGATCCACCGGTTAGGAATAGTGGTTAGGTTTATTACCCTATGTGCAACCGATCCACCGGTAATAATAGTGGTGAGGACTTTGTCCCGCAAGTGTCCGACCCATCGGCAATAATAGTGGGGTGACTCGAGCTCAATAAACACAAACCAGAGTTTGCTAAAGATACTTAAAAGGGACTAATTACTTACAGTGGAACACCATGTGAGCAGGAACCAGCCGATCCACCGGTAAGGAATAGTGGTGTGGACTATTGTCCCGCATGTGACCGATCCACCAGCTAATAATAGTGGTGTGGAATTTGTCACGTAAGTGATCGGCCCACCGGCAATAATAGTGGGGTGTTCCTGTACTTATATGGATTTGATAAAGGGCATGGTGTGTATTGACTTTTGATAAAAGATTAATTAAGTAATTAATCCGAATTATATGGGCCTTTGTACTTTTACCTGGTTGATCATATGCATTTGTGATTGTGTTATTTTATTCTTATGCATGATTTTATGTGCTTATGTGTTGGCCTTAGTGCTCGGTTACCTTACTCAGTACGTAGCATACTGATCACCCTTTTCATGGGTGCTGCTCATTCCCATGAGTATTATGCCCTTCTGACTTTGTGCAGGTGGGCAAGACATCAGTCGGGGCTGTGTGTTGAGTTTGTGGTTGGCTCAAGTTCGAGAGAGTTGTGGCCATATTTCAGTCTTTATATGATCCTAATTCTTTTTGTTAATATTTCATCGGTTGTAAGTTTAATTCTTTTTTTAATTTGAATAATAATTCTTTATGCGTACTCTGATTTTGTTTTACAACCGTTTAATGCTTTCGGAGTTTAGTTATCTTGATTTATAATTAATGGATTACTCTTTTCTTTAGCCTTAGCACTTGGTACTGGAACGGTCAGAGAGAACTGGTCTGGTACTAAGTGTAGCGGTAACATTCCCAGAATTCACAAGTTTTAAGTATTTCTATTTTAATTGCTTCTGCTTTTCAAAAATAAATAGTGAATTTTGGAGTGTTACAAGTAACCCGGGGTCTTTCCTTCATCCTTCGAGCCTTTGAATGATTTGCAACATTTAAAGTATTCAACTCTTCAAGACTGCACATAGCCGAGTTTAATTTGCATTAAACCAACCCTCGTTTCTTCAACTTCAACCTGTGATTGACACAAAGAAGGAGTTAATAGATCATGTGTTTCCTCTCCACCTTGATCCACATCATTATGTTTTATGTGGAGCTGAGAAACCTCGCCATTCTTAAACTGGTGGAATAATATAGGGCACCTCTTAGGGAAAAATACACCTAAGCGACTATTATAATTTAGCTGAGGTGTAATGCCCCATTTATATAAACCCTAATTATAAACTAGTAATTGTGTGTAAATATTTATAATAATAGTTTTATGATTCTTTGTGTCAAACTTATTACTTTTATGTATAAAACTTGGATAGAATTTTGGTTATTAGTTTTAACCATAGTTAGAACCTAGACCCATAACTATTTTACCTAGGAATCTCAATTTAGCTAATTGGATAGTTTTGCCTATTAGGCTTTCCCAAATATCACCTTACCATTTAATATTTTTAATCTTATTCCTTTCTATCTCTTGACACATTTTCCTACCCCACACCATCTCCCCTTCAATTTTCCTCTACACCCATGTTCTCCTCTCCTATATATTGCTTAACATTATCCCATCTACATGTTGTCCTCCATATAAGGTCTCATCACACTCTATTTTTTGTTGTCATGAATCCCTCCACAAACAAAGATTTCGCTCGTTCTTCTTCTCCATCTCCCTCACCATCTTATCTTCACCATCTTCTTTTTTATTATCCCTGTATCTAGTCTCATAGAACCAACATAACCATCACTGTAATACCTCACCATCAACAACCTCCTAATCACCACCATTTTTTCCAATGAATAATAAGCATCACCATACCAATAGTGCTCCTTATGATAACAACCATCACTAACCCAAGCTGCTTCTTCTTTCTCAACTTGTTGTGCTCTATTTCTTTTTTTAGTTGAGTCACACATCTATGCACGCACCAATTGTGCATCTTTCATAAGGCACATGTACAACCATTACACAACCCATATGTTTCTCTTCTCATTTTTTTCCCACAAGGCTATGCATCCCATGCATAGCCTTTTGTGTTCATCTCCTTATTTGACCTTGCATGCCCTTGTGCACCCTATATACCTTGCCAATGCACATTCATTTTTCTCAACCTAAGCATACATCTCATGCAAGGCCACACACTACACTAACATGACTATGCTCATCCCATGCTAGTCCTTCACCAAGCCCCTTTCCTACATGATCATGTGCTTATTATTGCTCCAATATTCTTTTGGTCTAGTTATTCCCTAAAATTTTTTAAGTTGGTTGAGTCGATTTTGGGTTATTTTGTGTTATATTACATGTTAAAATACATGTTATTGGCTATTGTTACCTTAGGTAATACTTGAGGTATTGTGGAGAAGATGATTTGTTATTATTTGGTGTATCTTGGATAAAATAAATCTAATCACTTATAAGATGGTATAATTTATGTGAAATCATGGTAGGTTGTTTAATTCTAGAATCATGTTAGAGTTTTATATTTTTTTGATGCTATGTTAAGATTTCTATTATTATCAATGCATATGTAGCTAGATTTCCTATTAATAGAATTAAGCATGTATGATTAAGGTTAAAATATGATAATTGTATAAAGTATGGCCTTAGAATTTTGATAGGTTGACCTTAGAGTTAACTTTAGCTTTGACATAGACTGATGACTTTAGGATTTACCTTAATAATTAGAAACAAAGGAAAAATGGTTTGACACTTAACTAGGTATCAATAGGTGGAATTTGGACCCTATTGGGAATATTAATAATTAAGGATTAGGTGATTCAGGTTGGAGGATATTGTGTTGGCTATGTGCTTCAGTATGACTAGGCATACAATAATGTCCCTAGGTTCTAGTGTAAAGGTATTGTGTGCCTTCATAAACAAGTATGACCAAGTGTGCCTCTGTATCCCTTGGTTGATTGTATCACCTCAAGTAATATAATTAATAAAGAAGTATTTATTGATGGTGTTGATATGTATTAGAGTCATTGCTTGGTTGTTGCCTTAGTACCCTACCTTTGGTTTATGGACTTGATTGTGATTTTTGGCTTAGTATTTTTCTTAGTGCCATACATTTGGTGTGTGAACTTGATTGGGATTATTAGTTTAGTAGCTATCTTTGCATTTTACTATGGTTTTTGGAATTGATTTTATTAGTTGGTTATGGGCATGGACTTTGATATGCTTACTATGTACTTTGGGATAATGTGAAGTGATTAAGTATAATTTACTATTGAGTATGATACATGTGTGTTGCATAAATTATCCTAAGATTATTGTATGTTGTTTTTGGCATGTGTTTTGTGCTTTGAGCATATTTTTGGATTATTGTGTGTTTATGTGTAATGTGAGCTTGATGCCTCTTTTGAGGTATCGTAATTTACTCAGCATGATAAAGTCATACTTATATTACATTTGTAGATGACTATGTGAAGGGCATAGAGTTGTTTGAGTCTTATAATGGTGGAAGGATAAGTAGCGCCCTTGGAAACTGGTTCATTCTTTGAATGGGATTATTGGGCTAAGAGTTAGGAAAAACTAGTGTTGTTCCTTTGGGTATTAGTTTTTATTTTACTCGATTTTTTTTACTCTTATGTCCCTTGTTGTATTTTTATTACTATTTTTTTACAAAGTATACTAACCATAACTTTTATATATGTGTTATATTCTATTTCTACTACTTTTATTTAAGATATGATTTGTGCTAAGTGAACAAGATTTATGCTAAGTGTGGCAGTGACACCAATTATTTATAAAATTAACGCTTTCGCAAAATAAAAATTTTAAGTAGTAAATTAGGGGTGTTATAAGTTGTTACCAAAGCTTTAAGTTTCAACATCTTCTCTTATATTTTTGAAATTTTCTATTTCCTTAATTTTTTAAAACATAGTTTAGTCTTATGAGAATTGTGATTTTGGAGTTTATCCTACCTTGGTCTTAGTATTTGGATTTGGTACCATAGTTCATACTATTTGGTTTTGTGTTTTATCTCATTAGGTTGGGTGTGTAGATGGAGTTATATTGTTAATGTGTTCGTTGGTGAATTATGGTATAGAAAATTGAGTTCGATATTGATTAGAGTTTTAAGGGACTTTGATTAAGAAGTATATTAGTTTATAAGTTCTTAAGCCTTTTTACAAATTCATATGATGTCTATTGGAGTGTTTGGGGTTACCAATATTACGCTTTAGGATGCCACATGGTAGAGATATCAAAGTCTACGTGAGGTGGCTTGCTAAAGAGCTGAAACATTTGGTGGATGTTAGCCATTATATTAAGCCTTATATGTTTTGAACCAACCACCTCTTGAGGGCCCTCCCTTCGGTAAATCCATGGATTAATATAATGGGGTATATAGAGATTTATTCTTGATAATTTTCCTACACCCTACGTTTGTAGAGGGTGAACATTTTCTATTAAATTATGATTAGATTGCAAGATGGTTGATAGGCTAAGCTTGGACTACCATTGAGTGTTACCCTAGAATATCCGAGTGACATAAATGAAGTGGATGGGCCTCTTTATAACCCATAATGAGAGTAGTAGTGATCCTAAATGATGAATAGTCCTAGTAGATGATCCACAAGATTTGGGGATTCGATGTTGCTATGATTTAAACCCTCGGAGCTTTGATAGTGCTCATCATTTTGGATAGGTTTCAAGGTTTTATTAAGTGTTTCATGTTTAAGGTCATTGTTACATGGATACTTATGAGTAACCCTAAAGGAGTAGGGTTTCCTTTTGATAGTTGGGCCTCTAGCTACTTATTGTTGTAATGTTTGTAATCTTGAATTTTGTATCACCATCAATTATAATATGAATTCAAGTACTTCCTTTTCAACTTCTATATGTGGTTCTTGTTCAACCCTCTTAATAAATTTTAGTGTTATTTTTAGTGTTTGATTAAGTGTGTACTCTTTTTTTAAGGGGAAATTGAGCCCTGGCTAGTAGAACCATTGGTTGTGGGCCACCTAAGGTTCTAATGAGTTATTTTAAAGATTTGATTGGATTGGAATAAATTGGGGTGAGGGTAAACGCTAAAATTAACCTTGCTAAATGGTGATGAATCAGGGTAAATGTTTTAAAATGATATTTGATGATATTAATCTAACCTGGGTGAATCAAGATAATTTTTTTTAAAATACCATTTGGGTTGAGGTGAATAAAGGTTTAAAAAAATGAATGATGAGGCATAGAGCGGGTAAGAATGGGTGAGAAGAGGAGGGTGATTCCATTAAATTAGGGGCATTTTTCTATTTTAATCTTCACCTCTGTTACACCCAAAATCATGGGTTAACAACAATTAGTTTAATTAAGGTGAACAAAGGTTAAAATCTAAACTTGGTTCACCTCATCGAGGTTAATAAAATTGGTCTCCAAATGAGGTGAATCAATTGATTCACCCCATTTCACCCCAAAACAAACAAGCCATAAGTTTTTTCTTTTACATCAAAGATAAAGTATATTTTAATAGGGTAATAATGTAATATCCCACTTGTAAAAACCCAATATATATTATTATAGCATATTATCTATCTATCTATCTATCTATCTATCTATCTATCTATCTATTTATCTATCTATCTATCTATCTATCTATCTATCTATATAAATAGGTTAAAATTTAGATAGAATTTGAGTTATTAGTTTTAACCATAGATGGAACCTGTCCTATTTTTTTTTTACCCAAGAACCCTAATTCCGCTAATTAGATAATTTTCCCTAGTTCAAGTTTCTTAAATATCACCCCTACCTATTAATATTTTTTTGTGTCTACCATTCTTTCTCCTAGTGTATTTTCTATCGTCACACCATCTTCCCTACATGTAACCTCTACACCTGTGTTCATCTCTCCCATGTCTTGCTAAACATTGCCCCAATCATATGCCATCAACCATATAAGACCTCCTCCCTCTCTATTTTTTTTTGAATCCCACCATAAAAAAAGCCTTGGTATGTTTTTCATCTCCATTCCCCCAACAATCTTCTCATATTATTCTTCTTCTCATTTTTCCTTGTCTATGGTTTTATAAAACTAGAGCATACATCACTATAGCACCTCACCACCAAAACCCACCTAATCACCATCATTTTTTGTTACAAATGATGAGCACCACCACCCCATTAGTTCTGCTCATCATTGCCAAATGTCACTAACCCAAGATGATTCTTCTTTCTCTACCCATCATGATCAATTTCATTTATTTTTTGCGGCGCATGGCCTTATGCCCTTACATGTCCTGACTATGCTTGTTTCTCATAACACACACACACGACCATCACATAGCCCATGTCTTTTCTTCTCCTTTATTTCTAGCACTCCCATCAGCTCCGCACACAACCCATGCATTCCTCTACCCTTTTTTTTCTCCTATGCTCATGACACGTGCATGCATTATATGTAAGGTCATGTGCTACCCTTACATGGATATTTTCATCCTATGATAGTCCTTCACCCAAACCCTTTGTTTTGTGACCTTATGCTGATAATTGCTCCACTTTTGTTTTTCCCCCAGTTATTCCTGAACCTTTTTCAAGTTGGTTTAGTTAATTTTAGGTTATTATTGTGTAAACTTAAATGCTAATATATATGTTATTAGGTGTTGTTTGCTTAGGTAATCCTTGATGTATTGTAGAGTCAATGATCAATTGTGCTTTTGTGTAGCTTGGATTCATGTAAATCCAATCATTCTTGATATGATAAAATTTATGAGCAAGTAAGATAGGTTGTTTATATCTAGAATCATTATAGGGTTTTATATTATGTTTATGTTATTTCAAGAGTTCTATTATTATTTTTGCGTGTATATCCAAACTTCATATCAAAAGGGTAAAAGCATGCATAATTAGGGTTAGAATAAGATAATTGTTAGTATCATTATCTAGGTTTAGATATATTTTCTTACATACACCATGATGTTAATTTTCCTATTAAATGACATATCATTATACAAATTTGTATATATGTGTTGCATGAAATATATGACATGCTATAAGCACATGATTCGAGTTTTTACATGTAAGTAAAATAAATCCAAGAAAAGTGGAAATATACTCATTAGCTAAATTGTAAAGGTTGCCTACATTTTAAAATATTGTCAATTTATGTTCTTTGGCCTTTTTGTGACAATTGTTTCATTATAATAATGTTTTGTACAAAATTGGAAAATAATGTGGAAATTAAGATTTTGAAGACACTTTAGACATTTTTGATCTAATGCACCTAATGTGAATAATTGAAGAAAGAATGGTCTTTGGCTTTTAATAGGTTGATCTTAGTGTTTACTTTGGGTTTGACATACACCAATGACCTTAGGATTTACCTTGATAATTAGAAATAAATAAAATAAAATGGTTAAATATGGAAATTAAAATTATTGTGTTGCACATGATATGGAAATTACCTCATAAAATACTAATACTTAAAGTGGAACACCTCAAGATTGGAAATGATTACTCTCTAAGATTAGCTACCCTAGAGATGAGGTTATCCATAATTGAGTTTGGTTATCTATTATACTTTTGTGCCTCGGTAAGGCCTTAGTCTACTCTATTAGTAACCTGCAGGCCCTATAAGAGGTATTAATACTTAAGGAATAGGTAACCGAGATTGGAGGATACTACGCTTCTAATGTGCGCTAATATGAATAGGCATACCGTAGTATCCCTAGGTTCTAGAGTAAACTTATTAGATTAATGGCATGGTAGTTGCCTTAGTTCCCTACCTTTAATTTTTGGACTTGATTAGTATTGTTGGCTTGGTACTTGTCTTAGTGCCCTACCTTTGTTGTTTTGACCTGATTGGGAATGTCGGTGTTATAGCTACCTTAGTGCCCTACCTTTATTTTTGAGTTCATTTGATTACTTAGCTATGGATATGGATTTTGATATAGTTATTGTATACTTTGAGATGATATGAAATAATTAAGTTTGATTTACTAATGAGTAGAGACTTTGATGTTGTATATATTATCCTATGCTTATTATATGTTTTTATGGCATGTTCTCTATGGTTTTAGAATATTTTCAAATTATTGTATGATTATATGTAATGTTAGCATGTTGTCTCTTGTGAGCTATGTAACACCCCCAAAATTTACACATTTGTTTTTTTTAAAACACAATACTTATAAATTAAAACCGTAAATTTTTGGGGATGTTACCGCCACACTTAGTACCAGACCGATTTACTCATACCGTTATGGTACCAAGTGCTAAGGCTAAGAAAATACTACTAATAATACCATTAATAATCTAATTTATAAAAACGAAAACCAGAGTACACATAAGCCTCATATAATTTGAAATACCAGCTAGTGTTTTTTCCAGATAATAACTAAACAACATTAATAAAATTGTTTCTACAACTTAAGCATAATAAAAAGTAATATGAGTCATAAATTAAAAGGGAAAACAGCCACATCACTCCAAGGTTTGATCCAGCCCAAATATCACTCTACCCCTCCTGATGTCCTATAGACATTGATAGCATCAAAGTAAGTGCCCCCTACCTGCAACAGATCAAACGAGCCTTCTGCTTGTAGGAATGAGCAGCACCCATGAAACGGGTGATCAGTACGCTAGGTACTGAGTAAGGTAACCGAGTACTAAGGCCAGCATATAACACATCAAATCATGCAGGATAATGATCAATATACAATTACAACCCACACATGTGATACATAAAAGCATATAGTGAAATCCATAGCCTATAATCAACAAGTCCACACATAAGGCCCAAAAAGGTCTAGATTAATTATTTAATCTTTCTTTTATCGGAAGTCGATACACACCATGCCTTTTTTCAAATCCATGCAAGTACAGGAACACCCCACTATTTTAGCCGATGGGTCGGTCACCTGTAGGACAAAGTCCACACCACTATTTTTTGCCAGTGGATCGGTCACTTGCGGGACAATAATCCACACCACTATTTCTGACCGGTGGATCGGTCTGGTTCCTGCTCACACGGTGTTCTACTGTAAGTAATTAGTATCTTGTAAGAGCTTTAACAATTCTGGTTTGTATTTATTGAGCTCGAGTCACCCCACTATTATTGCTGGTGGGTCGGTCACATATAGGACATCATATCCTAACCACTATTATAACCGATAGATCGGTCACATATAGGGTAAAACCCTAACCACTATTCTTGACCAATGGATTGGTCTGGACCTAGCTCAATAATCTTCCACTTTAATAGATTAGTCTCTTAAATATTTTATTCATAAACATTCTCTCAGACATGCATGACTAACTTCATGCAAACCCTAGCTCCCATGTAAACCCTAATTCCATGCAAAACCTAACTCTATGTAACCCACAATTCCATGCAAACCCTAACTCCACGTAAACCACACTTCTATGCAAACCCTAACTCCACGTAAGCCACACTTCCATGCAAACCCTAACTCCACGTAAACCACACTTCAATGAAAACCCTAACCCCCATGCAAACCCTAACTCCATGAAACCCTAATACCATGCCACATTAATACCACCATGCAAAACCCTAACACCATACAACATTAATACCACTATTTAAAACCCTAACACCATGAAATATTAAAAGCCCCATGCAAAACCCTAACACCACATTGTTACACTCCCCATCATTATTTTACAACCCTAACATGCATGTCTTAAGGCCATATCATACAATAATAATAACATAACTATACACATAATTCTCCTCCCACAATTTATTCACACCAACATACTTCAACTCCATAATCATGTTGCATTCATAACACTTACACAATATTCACATGAATTACACTATAATTCATATCACATGGCATACATAGCATAAAATCACATAATACACATATGGCCTTAGCATCCCTTACCTAGAATGTCACCGGTCTTGGTGCACGCTCCTATTCCACTTGAGGGTTTTGACTAGGTTCACCTATTATGGGAAAAAATACTAGAGTTAGGTTCCCTCCTAAAAATATTATTATTCACTAACTTATCCTAATACTTGGTTTTTACTTAAAATAATATTATACTATAATTAACAATACAAATTGCTACTAACATACTAATAAAATAATATTGTAATTTAAATGAATGGTGACATAAGGGTTTCTACCCTTCACCCAAAATGATATTGGTAAAGATAATAATAATAATAATAATGATAATATTAATAAAATAAAATATTGTTAATAATACTAATATTATTAAAATAATAATAATAATAATAATAATAATAATATAAATCTTAAAATTACAAAGTGGGCTTCCAAGCTTGCCCAAGCACAAAAATTACTGTTCAATGATAATAATAATAATAGTGTTAATAATATATATATTTATAAGAATATTAAATTAGTAAAGATAATAACCATAATAATATTAATAATAGAAAAACAAATGCTAATAATTGTAATAAAGATGCAAGAGTGTGAGACCTAATTAAAATGTAAGGTCTCGGCCCCCATTAAATAATTATAATATTAAATAAATAATTATACCAATAATAATATTATTAATAATAATAATAGTAAACATATAATAATTCCATTAAATCCCTAAAATTCGAGACTAATAATTTATCTAACTCAAGAATACTCTCAATTCTACCAAAAAAATTTATCAAATAAGTTACAGATGATGATGATAATAATAATAATAATAATAATTAAAATTAAAATAACATTAAAAATTAGGATAAAAGCAGAATAATTCTTAATAAATCGAAAGGAAGGGTTAAGAAGGTCTAGGGTTTAACCTTGAGTTGGCGGGGATGGGTGGCACTGGCGGTGGTGCACATCAGTGGCCAGAAAAGTGATCTAAAAGGGATGAAAATGAAGAAAAAGAGGGAAGGGGAAGGAGAAAAAAGAAAATAAGGTTATGAGTCGGTGGAGGAGAATTAGCAGGAGTTTTTGGGTGGTTCAAAAGGCAATAGAAGTGGCAGATATGGTGGTGGATGGTGGTTTTAAAGGTTTCGAGGGTAAAATTTGATGAGAGGAATAGGAAACTTTACACGGTTATGGTGGCCCATGCGAGAAGAATCGAAGGTGGTGAACGGTTTAGTTAATTAGAGTGTGTTGCAGGGAAGAGTTTAGGAGGAAGAGGCGGCAGCAAGGTTGGCTAATGGTGGAGAACAGTGCGTCTAAAGTTGTAGTAGCACATAGGCTTGCACTTAGGGTTTTGGGGAAAAAAATCTCAAAATCAGGCCATACGAAGGGTATTTATAATGGTAGAGGGTAGGCTCAAGTTCTAGAGGTTAATAGGAGGTCAAAGCCGATG
This sequence comes from Tamarix chinensis, assembly GCA_030549775.1. NCBI lineage: Eukaryota > Viridiplantae > Streptophyta > Magnoliopsida > Caryophyllales > Tamaricaceae > Tamarix > Tamarix chinensis. The sequence goes on along the minus strand of CM060177.1, from coordinate 52,656,648 downwards.
AGATAATGGGGTGGTTATGGCGTTAATTGTTCAGAACGATTTCAAATCGTGCTCGACCTTCGCGAGGGAAAATGAGGTGATCGTGTGGGAGAAGAGGGAAGTGGGGTAGTTCATGCTGGAGTGGGCATCGAGGGGAAGAGAAAGAGCTGGAGAAAGGCCGGTCACGACATGTGTGGCCGGCGGCGCCATTTTCGGGGGGTGGAGGTTGCAGGTTCGGCGATGGGGGAGAAAGGAGGAAGAAGGAAGGAGGTGAGCCGGCAGTCGAGGGAAAAAGAAAGAAAGGAAAAAGGGGGAGTAACCGAGCTGGTTCGGCTGTGGTTATAAGGCTTTTAATAAAACGCAGCATCCCAGGGAAATAAAGAATAAAATGCCGCGTCAAAAGAAGTAGAAAGAAGGGAGCGGCGCTGGGCCGTGGGAGAAGGGAGGAAGGGAGAATGGGTTGGGCCGCACTCCAGGCCCAGTCCGGCGAGAGGAAAGAAAAAGAAAAAGAAGAAAAGAGAGAAAGAAAGAAAAAGGAAAAGGAGAAAAGGAAAATTTTAGATAGTTTGAGGTCAAATAATTTAATTAGAATATTTTGGGTAATTAGAATAAAATATTTCATTAAAATAATATTAAATTTCCTTTTTAGACTAATTTAGGGTTTTTAAAAATATTTCTCTTAAATTCCTTTTTAATTAGCAAAAGCCTAATTTTTCCTTCATAAAATATTTACAAATTATTATTAATTTGCCCTAATTAATTCCTTCCTATTGCAAATAAATTAAATAATTTAATTAATTTCCTAATAAGTCCTTACTTAATTATATCTGAAAAAATAAATAATTTTGGGGCATTTCAAGCTATTATGATTTGCTCAGTACATGAAAATCATACTTTGTAACACCCCTAAAATTTACTCCTAAATTTTTTTTTGAAAGAATAAAACGGAAGCTAGAATAGAATTTGGGGAATGTTACCGCCACATCTAACACAAAATAAATGCCCACCATCTATCTCATGTTAGATGCAAGGCTAAAAACTATCAAACAAAATTTCAAACATCTATGCCGTAAGGATAAACTCCCACAAGGAGATATCCACAAGCAGATGGCAAGTGAATAAATTCACTAAATAAAATCATCGCTGAATGAATCAGTGGAACCTGTGAAATAAATCCTAATTTTAAAAGCCTATCAGAGTATGAGGAATTAAAAGTTAATTACAAAGCCCTTGGAAATTTAAATACAGCACTTGAAACTTCCAAAGATAAATACAGTCAAACAAGACAAATCCCGACGGATCAAATTTCCGAATTGCTTACTCTCTTAAGCCAAACCTTCCACCCAAATACAATATCCGATCTATTACCTGCACAAGAGGTCTGCTCCCCACCATCAGTGGATCATCACAGGACCCATTCAACCAAGGTAGCATCAGTACAGGTCTGGTACTGAGTAAAACAAAACTACCCAACTCATGGAAGGAAACATGAAAGACATAAGATATAAAAGACTCTAGCTTACAATTCTCATGCTCAATTATACACGTATTACATACAATAAAACATAGGATCACGGATTCATACTTATGAGTACATTACTAGACATGACGGCACATAAGATACAAGCGTACAAGAAATCATGATCGCACGCTAAGTAATACACATCCAACAATCCAATAATAATCATTACTACATCCGATTTTATTTATTTACGATGAGTTTAGGGACCCCACTATTCTTAAACTGGTGGACCGGTCTTAAGCACCTCTCGGGAAAAACACACCCGAGCCACTATTATCATCCGGTGGAATGGATCCTACACCTCTCAGGGCAAAACGCTCCTGAGCCACTATTCTGAACCAGTGGAACGGCTTGAATCACCTCTCAGGGACAGGACACCTGAGCCACTATTATTGTCCGGTGGAACGGACCCTACACCTAGTCCTGACTCACGTAATCTTCCACTTTAAATAATTAGTGTCTTATTAATTACTTAATTCATATCATATTCTTATTCACGTTGAGTATAGGGCCCCACTATTCTTAATCCGGTGGAACGAACTGAAGCACCTCTCAGGGACAAGTCACCTGAGCCACTATTATTGTCCGGTGGAACGGACTCTACACCTCTCAGGGCAAAACGCTCCTAAGCCACTATTCTGAACCAGTGGAATGGCTTGAATCACCTCTCAGGGACAGGATACCTGAGCCACTATTATCGTCCGATGGAATGGACCCTACACCTCGGCCCAACTCACGTGATCTTTCACTTTAAATTATTATTATCTTATTCAAGGATTTTAACCAACCATAAATCAGGCCCACATGAATAATTCCATGACATAAGGATACAACATAGGGTATCATATAATTTCAATCCATACTCAAATACATACCATAATCAAACATCATACTAACACACATTGGAATTGAGGCTATGAATTCATACATACATAAAATTACCGCACAGAATATAGCATACGCTAGACAGGATTAAATGATCAATAAGCATAGACATCACCTTCCCCTCGGAAGAGAAATACATCCATATTCCATTATAAGTAAAGGTAAGTAGTGACTTACCTAAATCCGAAGCTAACTAAGCAAATTGAGAAAGAGGGAGAGCTATCGAAAGCTCAACAATCCATGAGAAAGTTTTCCTAGATCACCGATAGAAATCTGAACTAGGTTAGAAACTATCTTATCAATTAATAATTCACATATTCTAATTAAATAAACACAAACAAACACAAATGATCTTTCTTGGAAAACGTGTCCAAAACTTAGGACTCAAGAGCATAGCTCTATTAAGATTTAAGATTAAATATAACTAAAAACGGATTAATACACATATCACTTGGGACATTTCAAATTAATTTGGAAAGCCCAAGAAAGAATAATCGATTATAAGTTAATTTATCGAAAATGACTTATTCATTAGATTTTACAACTAAATAGGTAAACCAACCATTTGTATAGAACCAAATTCAAACCGATTAGATTAAAACATAATTCAAATGATTTAAAACCTAAAGACAAAAATCGATTAGATAAAAGACAGATAGCACAATCAATTTTATAAAACCATATCCGACAAATTAGGGTTTTTAATGCCCGGACTATGAACCGACTAATTAAATTTTATTATCTCAAATTGATAGCTTAAGAGTATGATTAAACTAATTTTTAAATAAATCTCGATAATCAACTTCAACAAAATAATCTTCCGATTAGCCAATTCAAGATGATCGATTTTCAAAATTAGGGTTTTAAAGCCCACGACACAAATTTAGGTAATTCAAATCATTTGATTTCAATTAAAGGTATTAGAATGTAATTAGGATCATTTCAACTATTTCTATAAATTTAATTTTAGAAAAACAATTATACATATGATCAATTTCATAATTTCACTTGAAATAAAGGGTTTTAGGCCCGAAAACACAATTTGGTTGAATTCTATTAATTTATTTAAATTAAATGTTCATAAATGTAATTAGACATATTTTATAACATATCATATAATCAATTGCTCAAAACTAATAAAAGAAATACCCAATTCAACATAATTAGGGTTTTTGAGCACGGAATACAAATCCGATCAATTCTTACTAAAATATATAAATTGATGGTTCGGAAATGTAATTAAATGTATTCTAAAGTAAATCATATAGTCAATTGAATAAAACAACCCGATTACACAATCCAATTTAGTCCCACAAGAGTTTTGACCTAAAAATCCAATTCCGATCAATTACGCACAATTTTCCCAAATCAACACTTCTGATATAAAATTAAATATATTTCAAATGATATTATAAAATCAATTTAGCGGAACGACTCAATTATGCGACCCAATTTCATTACACACGAATTTTGACTTAGGAATCAAATTCTGATTGATTCCGCATAAATTTCTCAAATTGATGGTTTCGACATGAAATTAGATACATTTTAAAATGTATTGTATAATCAATTTATCCAAAATCACCAAATCAGGCGAATTCGAAAAATTTTGTCATAACCCGACCAAAAATCCAATTTTCCAGAATTCCGACATAACCATACAACTAACTTATCCAAATCAATATCACAGCACATATATACATAACCAAACAATTAATTTAGTTTATCACAAGCTAAATCATACATCAATTAATCAAATCAATATTAGGATTTTTCATAAATTTATACCAAACAAAAATCAACAAATCGGAGCAAAAGAAGACCGGAGAAGCTTCGTTGGGGGCTAGGGGTTGCTCGCCGGTGGTCAACTAGGCTCACCGGAGCCGGACGGCAGCTCATCGTTGCTGTTGCATCTCCCGTGCTGCTTCGATGGCTGCTGTTGCAGCGGTTGTTGTTGCGCGGCTTTGGCTGCTGTTGCTACGTCGCCGGTGGCAGTCATGGCTGGCGGTGGCTGGAGGAGGGAGGAGCTAGGGAGAAGTGGCGGTGAGGGAGGTTGGATCGTGGGAGCAGAGGGCAAGGGAGTTGGGAAAGGGAAAGAGAAGGGAAGGGAGAGAAGAAAGAAAAGGAAAAGAAGAGGGGGGTCCGACGGGTTGGTGCAGCGTTTTTTTTTTTAATACAAGTACACATAAAAAATAAAATACTAAATGTTTAAGAATTATTTTTGGAAGATTTTTATCTAAAATTTATTAAACGAAAATTATTTCATATGGTTCCAAAAGCTTAAAATTAATAAAAGAACTATATAAAGAATTTCATAAACATTTTTGGAAAAATTTACCAACGAACGTAAAAATTTATATTATTTACGAAAATATATTATAAGACCTCGAAAAATTATTTAAAAGCATATAATAACATATTTAATTCAAGTTTGAATAAACAGAGACTAATTTAAATAATTTCCGAAATCGGTTTTCCGTAAATCAAAAAGCGTAAAACAGAAGAAAATTAATTTTGGAAAGGAATTCATAAATAATCTCCAAAAAACCTTTTTAATTTTAAACTTTTCAAAAATATTAACAATTTCCAAAAACGAATAAATTTAAAGTCGAAAATATTTTCTACGGATTAAATTATTAAAATAAATTTAGCTATTTAAACAGAAATTCCATAATTTAAATAATTTTTTTATTAATGAAATATAACTCTAAAATAAAGTCGTAATTACACGACGAAGTTATAATCGAGAACGAATCTAAAATATTAAAAATCAAAACATGAGGAAGAACGAGAATACATATTTTTAATAGAAAATCGAAATCATAAGAATATAATAAAATCATGGTCGTGAACGAATTTATCTAGAATGGTTCGCAACGACAACGATTAATTAAATTCAAATATGAATTCAAAATTGTTAATAAATCCATAAAAAGAATCAACATAAAATATAATTAAATATTTACTTCAAATTACGCTAATAAAATCACTAGGCTCAATAAAATTAGATTTAAAAAATATGGGGTATTACATACTTGATACTAAATTTGTAGATGAATATGTGAAAGATATGGAGTGGTTCAAGACGTATAATAGTGCTAAAGATAACTAGATCTCTTCGGAAGAGGTTAATTCTCATAACAGGCTTATCAGGCTAAGAGTTAATGCAAATCGGTGTAATACCTTCTGGTACTAGTTTTTATTATACTTGATTTTTCTTTAGATCCTTATGTCCCTTATTTTACTTTGATTATAGGTTTTGTATGGAGAATATTATCAGTAGCTTTTATCTATGTATTATCTTTTATTTTCACTGCTTTATTTTGGATCATATTTTTTTTTAGTCTTAGTACTTGGCATAAGAAAGGTGACAGATTAGACTTATGTTAAGTGTGGCAGTAACGCCCAATGTTTCTGAAATTAATGCTTTTTCGTATTAAAAGTTTTAAGTAGTAAATTAGGAGTGTTATAGGGATAGACACACACCACCCTAGCCCTAACTCACATAATATTTCTCTTTAATTAATTAGTATCTTATTCCTTGTGGTATATCTCAATATCCTCATGCATGCACATATTTTGACATAAACATCACATAATCCATCTAAACATAATCGTTTGAACATATAACACACAACCATGAGAATACCAATATATTTCCCAAGGAAAATGCAACACCCCTCCTTAGAAATTCTAATTTTCATAAGTTAACTATAAATTCTCCTCTGGTACTTATTTTATCAATAAATTACATACCAATCCTTAAAAAAAAATGTACCTAAAATCATGGTTTAACTCCAACATTTTACACATGAAATAATAGCCTACCATTAGTGTTACTATTTATCTTTCCCCATGAAAGCCTAATTTCACAAATAAATAATAATTATTCCCATGAGAGCCACATAACCACCAAATTGTACATAAATTCCTTAAATGCCATTATTAATAACATATCCATAAATTAAAATCATACTACAACATTTATTACGTATGATAATAATAATACCACCACTAATGTTATTATTCGCACTTAAAGTTACTTTTCTCATTTATTGTAATTAAACCATTCATATTAACTCCAGATATTCCACATAATATACTTAACATAATTTCAACCAATTATCACATTAAGATACTCATTATTCCCTATTTAATGCATATTAACCAACTCACCCATGAGGTAGCTAAAAGACCCACATTTACATAAGAACCTTACAATTACCGATATAAATCACTTTTCAACCTCTAATGAATAATATCATTAATAAAACACATACCCACAATAATATATATATTCCACATATCCTAATTAATGTTAGCCCACTATATGCCAAAAATACATGATTTTAGTACTTTCTCACTTTTACATCATATGATATAACATATAAATCATCATCATGATTAAATTACCCATACAATAATTTCGAACATGATATCATATAAAAATACACATATTTCACATAAAATCCCTAGCTATGATATATATCCTTACCAAAATATCTCTGGTCTCTAAGCATGTAAGACTTACAACTCCTCCTCCAATTCTACTAGGATATCACCTAAAATAGAATTTTAATAAAATTAGAATTATAAAAATAACTAAAGGAAACTAAGGCAAGTGAGAGAGAGAGGGAAAATAGAGATAATATAAAAAAAATGGACACTCGCATAAGGGAGGTGCACGATGTAGGCACGGTAGTGCTCCAAGGAGAGGGTAAGGTAACATGGAAGGGGAGGGGAGTACACGATTGAGGTATTAGTGGTGTAGAGGGTATGGTCATAGCAGAAGGGTTTATAGTAGTGATGGGTGGCAATTAATGTAACACCCCCAAATTTACTACTGAAAAATTTCATTTAAATCCAAAGGTTTAGCGGAAGCATACAAGTTAAAACCATGAATTTAGGGCTATTACCGCCACACATAGTACCGGACCGGTTCACTTCTACCGTCCCGGTACCAAGTGCTAAGGCTAGATCAAGAGAATCATGAAGTAAAACCACTAAGGCGCGAGTGCATAGCCAACATAAAATGTCCAGGAAAATTAAGACGCCAACAATAGTTAAAATATCGTTAGGATTACAATTTAAGAGTTCCACTCCAAAAGTACGAGCATAATACAAATACGACTAAGAACATGACAGACGGAAATGGGAATAACAAGATGTCCGACCGACTCACTCTCGGCCCCAACCAAGGTAGACTCAATACTCATCCCCACCCGATGCCTCGTAGGTGTCGTAGGCATCGAAAACAAGATCTCCTACCTGCACAAGGTCAGAAAGGCTCTCTGCTCGTGGGAATGAGCAGCACCCATGAAACGGGTGATCAGTACGCTTCGTATTGAGTAAGGTAACAAACGAGCTAAGGCCAACACATAGGACATATAGTACAAGTTCAGCACATAGACAACATACAATAACATGCAAGAAAGGGGTGAATGTTTCCTCGGTGCTTTGTCCTTTTATTCTCATTAATGATAATAAGTCCATTCCACACATTTCTTCAATAACCCATGTGAGCGCGGGAGCCCCACTATTATAGCCGGTGGACCGGAAGATATACGCACAGGACAGGACGCCTCTGATCCACTATTATAGCCGGTGGACCGGAAAGTAAACGCACAGGGCAAAACGCCTCTGATCCACTATCATAGCCGGTGGACCGGATCACAGCCCCGACTCACATGGTGTTTCGCTTTAAGTACTTAGTATCTTTCCCATGGATTAACTTATTTGTTTGGTTTGTCGAGCGCGAGATCCCCCACTATTATAGCCGGTGGACCGAAAAATATCGCACAGGGCAGAACGCCTCTGATCCACTATTATAGCCGGTGGACCGGAAAATAAACGCACAGGGCAAAATGCCTCTGATCCACTATTATAGCCGGTGGACCGGATCACAAGCTCGGCTCAACATCTTTCGCTTTACGTGATTAATGTCTTATCGGTGTCTTATTAAATCACACAACACCCTTGACATGCATATCACTACCCTCTACCTCTTCCCTTGAGGAGACCCGTCCCATATATTGAGACCGTCCTCTCCTTCTCACGCTCGATGTCCATCCCAAGAATGTGGGCTAACCCTAACACACGATATTGGTCCCACATGTCCTCGCCCCTCTTGGGCTCCCCCTTGGAAAACCCTAATTTGGGCCTACATGGCCCAACTCTTTCTTACTCGTCCCAACTTTACTTTGTTCCTTGTCTCGCATCCCGTATCTACTACGAAATTCCCAAAATATATCCCTTCATTCCCCAACTCCGCATGTGACCGTCAAACCCTAGTTGACCACACCAAACCCTAGCACTTTACTTCCTCCCCATGTAACCTCTCCTCTTTGCCCCAAAACCCCTTCTCTCATTTAGAAGCCCATACTCATCCTTCATACAAGTGGACTCTCACTCTCAACCCATACTCCATCCCTCCTTGATCATTTTTACCCTTTATATTCTTCAAATTGCTCATTTCCTCCCAAAAACCCTAATTGGAACCCTTAGACACCCTTACACCGACCCACGTAAAATTTTGCACCCAAGCCTCCAACGGGTCCATAACTTTGTCATTATTTTACTCACTTCCTAAATCAACTTTCCTCACATAAGATTCATTCCCATGCATAACTTAAACACTCCATGTAGACTCTCCAACCCCTACTTACACAAAACCCTAATAAGGTCTCTTATGCACCAACTTACGTACTATTTTTCATACTAAGTCTCCAATCATTCCAAGACTCTCCCAAGCTCTTACTTACAACCCAAATCAACTTTTCATATGTAAGAATCATGCCCATGCAAGGTCTAGTCCCCCCATGCAAACTTCCCAAACGACCATTTCTCCGTTGTTCTTTTGTTATCATTTCATGCTACCCAAAACCCTAGCATGCATGTCCTAGAGGGCCATAACAAGTCACATCATCAACATCAACAATAAACATGGAACATGGTATACATGTATAACATAAGGCACACACAACGTACCTCATGATCCACGCTGCGCTACACAAAGCAGGTTATTCATAACACATGCATAATGCACATCAACATGGCATGCTCATCATTCATCAACACATTACATCACACATAACGCAAGGCCATAGCTTCGTCCTTACCTAAGGCGACGCCGGGCTTGGAGCACGTTCCCCTAGCTCCTTAGGGCTCGGATCGGGGTCACCTATGAAAAGGGGAAAAGCTAAGTATTAGTTTCCCTTATAAATACTATAAATCCTTATTCTAGTTTAAGGTTAGGGTTCTTATCCTAGTAGGGGCGTTGTACCAACTAGGGTTTTTGCTCTAAATTATTATGCTAAGTATTACTCATTTATATATCTTTGGTTTTAAAACTCGTTGTTACACTATATCATTAGACCCGTTAGTTCCCATCTTTATAACATTAGTGTCTGCTAGACATAGTAAAATAATGATAATAATGGTAATAGTAAACTTCTAATAGTGATACTTATGCTGGTGTTGGTATTAAAATACTAATACGACGGTTGTAATATCAACAAGTCAACACTCCTAGAGGTAGTAATGATAAAAGTCACATTTTGAATAAATAGTGTAAGGGCTCCCATATTTTGTCACCTTAATAGAGTTAGCATATGGTAATATCAATAATAGAAACGACACTAATGTTAAAGGTGTTAGGTATGGAAACACAATATTACATAGTTACAACACTTATGGTTAAGTATGTTCAAAGCTAGGGTTTTGGGAGAGATTATGGTTTGTAAGAAAGTAACACCTTTAGAACACAGAAATTAATAATGGTAATAACCATACTAATAATAATAATAATAATAGTATTAGGAATGTTAATAATAAAGATAATGATACTAACCCTAAGTTAAGTATACTAGGGGTTAGGGTTGGAAGGGTGATAGTATGATAGCATTAAGGATAATACAGAAATGGTATTAGTTAACAAGCTAATAATAACAATAATAATAGTAATAATAATAATAATAATAATAATAAGTGTAATAATAATAATAATAATAATAATAATAATAAGTGTGATAATACTAATATTAGGTATAAACCACTATAGGTGGCATAAGAGAAGGGTTTTAGGGTTCAGGTGAGTGGAAGACCACCTGAGGACGGTGGTGGTCCGGCGGCGGCGCGAGGCGGCTGCGGCGGCGGCGACGGAGGAGAACAAGAGAGAAAAGATGGGGAAGGTGGATAGATGGGAGGAGGAAAAGGAAGGTTAAGTGTGGGAGAGGAGACAGCAGGGAGAGGGGAGTGGAATGAGGGAGGTGGCGTGAGCAGGGCGGCGGCGCGCGGTGGTGGACGCGGCGGCCGAAGGAGGGAGAAGGTGGTGGAAAGTGGTGGAGACCGGTGGAGAAGGAAGCAGAGGGTAAGGATGGTATGGGCAGGTAAAGGAGGACCTGCTGGTCACTTTGGGAGGTGGAGAGGAGGTTGATCACGGCAAAGGTGGCGGCAGAAGGTGGCGCGAGGTGGCGGGGACGGTTTTTGGGTAAGGGATTTTGCACGGCTGTGGCGGCACGTGCGAGGTAGGAACGGGAGCAGAGACGTTTTGGTTGCGTGGAGGGTGGTGCAGGGAAGGTTTTGGTGCGTGGTGGTGGTCGCGGTGGTTGCTAGAGGCGCCGGAAAGGGCGTCTGATCTGGCGGCGGCGAGGCAGGCTTTCGGCAAGGTCTAGAGGGGAGGACTTGCCTTGGCCGTTTGGGGAGGGGTATTTATAGGCAATTGAGGAGGGGAAAACGACGAAGGGGAGAGGGACGGCATGCGGGGGTAGGTGCGGCAGGCTGTCGTCCGGTGGTGGCAGCTGGTCGCAGGTCTATGGCTTGGCAGGCCTGTTTGGCGGTGTGCGGGAAAAGGAAAGAAAATCAAGACGCGTGAGGGCCAAGACAATTTTGCTGGGTTGATTTGGGAATGAAAGGGATGGGAATGGTAGGGGAAGGACGTCAGACGGCAGGGCTGTCAGCGACGGCAGGCTGCGAGTTGCAGACCTGCGCGAGGAAGAAGACGAGGGCGTGGGCGGACCGGCGGTCCATGGAGAGAAAAGAAAAAGGGAGGAAACTGGTGGGTCGGCAACGGTTATAATGTTCATAACCTCGACGCGTCGTTTCACTAATTATACGATCGAAACGCGTCGTCGTGACGTTGGCTGGCAACGGTTATGAGGTGCAATAATCGCGACGCGGCGCTTCGGCGGGTTGACGGGCAAAACGCTGCATTGCACGCAGGCGTCGGCCAGCGAATGACACTGGGCCGCGGGGGAGGGAGAAGGGAAAGGAAGAGAAGGGTTGGGCCGCGGGGAGAGGCCCAACCGACGAGGGAAATAAAAGAAAAGAAAGGGAAAAAAAAAGAAAATGAGGGGAAGGAAAGAGAGAAATATTTTATTTAGGGTTTTGGATTTTTTTATAATTTATTTAGAATATTTGTGGGCTATTTAGAATGTTAATATTTATAAAATATTAAATAAACTCCCTTTTTACTTAGTTAGACTATTTTAGACAAATTTCCTTAACTTCCATACTAATTAGGAAAATACCCGAATTTTCTTCCAATTAAATTCTTTATTATTTTTCCTCTTAATTTACCTTAATTGATTCTCTATATTTAAGTAAATGAATTTATATGTTTAATTCCCTACTAATTCCTTATTTGGCCATAATTTTGGAACTTAGGATTTTGGGATATTACAATTAAGTTGGTGATGGTGGATGGTAATTAAGATAGTAGTGTGGCGGATATAGCTTTTATGATGGGATGTAGGCAAAGTAGTAGTAGTAGTAGTAGTATGGTGTAGCAAGGTCCAGTGACTGGTGATAGAGAGGTAGGGTGGAGATGGCTAGGTTGAGATAGTGTAAGGAGAGAAAAGAAAGAAACGAATAGGGAAAATTGGTGATGTTAACAATTTTAGTGGCAGGAGCAAGAGTAGGGGGGGAGAAGGATTAGTGGTGGTAACTCTAGGTTGTGTCAGCAACAACAAGTAACAAGTGAAATGAGTAAATGAAATATGGGGGCTTAGTTGTGGTGAGGAGCAATGGTAGAGAGGTGTAAGGTGGTTAGATGAGGTACAATGGTGATAATAAGGCAAAGAAGAGGAAGAAGAAAGGTTAGGTAGTGGTGCTGGGGATGATAAAAAAAATGACAAAAAAATAGAGCCAAAAAGGAAGAAGAATTGGGGCTTGAGGTTAAAAATAAAGATAGGGAGGGTAAGTAAAAATAAAAATGATATAGGGAGGAATGAATATATGTATGTATGTGTGCATAGATAGGAGACAAGGTTAAAAAAGGAAACTGAGGGGGAGGCTTAGTTTGGTATAGGATGATTACGGAGTTGGTGTGACAGTGGTGCAGGTGAGTAGGGTATCGAGGTAGGATTATTGGGGTAAAGGAGATGGTTGATGCTAGTGAGTTGGTGAAAGGGTTAGTCTAGGAAGGAATAAGGATTTTGAGGTAGGGGTAAGTGTGTGTTTTGTCAAAGAGGGAAAGGATAAGGGGGCATGGGGACCATTCATAGATTAAGGGAAAAAGAAAAGAAAAAATAAAAGAAAGAAAAATAGGAAAAGAGAAGGGAAAAAATAATAAAGTAAAAAGAGGAAAGATAATTTTAGGGTTTGGATTAGGATTAGGTTTTGTTTAAAATTTAGGGAATTAATCTAAAAAGATTAATCTATTATTTATTTGGGGTTAGGGTTAGGCTAAAAAATATTATGATCTAAAAATTAGAATTTAGATTAGGTTAAAATATTAATTAGTTGAGATTAAGGTTATATAAATTTTGGGATATCTCAATTAAGCTTAGTATAAGCATAATGAGTTGTACATTCCTACACTTGGTGTAAAGCATGATCACTCCATGAATCCATTTCTACCTTTGGGCATGATGCTACCTACCATCCTTTGTTATATAGGATGTTATGTTGAGAATACTATGTTTGTAAACTTTGTGAGTTGGTGATTGATTATCCAAGAATGTTTACTAATTCTATCATGACTTATGTGCTTATCATGACCATACTTGCATCTTGAACATCCATGATAAGGTCAGTTATCTTAATTAATACGTAGCTTACTTACTTACATGTTTAATTAGTCACTTGGTCAATTTAATGAGCAGGTTAACAAAGATGGCCTATAGCCATCTTATTTATGTGTTGGTCATGGTTTATGTAAGCATAGATGTTCTTGTGGTTATCTTTTTTCTTTATCCTTATGAGATATGGACTCTCTTTGTGTTGACTTATTGATTGAGAAATGTCTATATATATTTTTATTTTATTTTGGGACGATATGGTCTTAGTTTAATTAACCCCAACACTTACTATCATCAATGTTGTCTTTTTTGTGCACTCTATTTATTATGTTTGGTTGGTTAGATACTTAACCTTGTATCTACATTTTACCATTAGTGGTAAATCTATCCAATGTTAGATAAACTAATAGGACCCCATTTTTCTTAGTACTTTTTTATATTTTTGCTTCCACAAAAATTTTTAAATCATTTTTTTGTTAGTAAAAATAGGAGTGTTACAAGTTAGTATAAAATTATTTTGGTTTAGAACTCCCAAAGTTTTATTTTGAAGTTGGGATTTAATTATTTTGACTAGTTTTTTTTTTCTTTAAGTATTAGATAGAGAGGCTCAAGTTTCTTTCAAATCAGAAACTATTTGTGTGCAAGAGTGTAATTGGGAATGTGTTTTTAGTTCTTTAAGTCTTATGTGTTGATTGATGTGCAAGCCTTAGTGCTCTGTTACCATGTGACTTCTAGTTAAACCTTGAATTTTGGAGATTGATAGATGCTAATCACTTATTTGAGTGCCTAGATCAGATCATGGGGGATCATTGGTACCCATATGGAGGGTTAGATTCAAGCTTAAAATCCACTACACTTTTAGCTAATATCTTAACCTACTTTAAAAGATTATCCCAAAAGAACTCAACATCACGATATGCATATTTTTAAGGGTAAAGAGGACCCTAACATCATGAAAAGGTGGATCATAGATATGGAGAAGAACTTCACCATATGTGGTTGCTCTATTGATAGGAAAGTCAACATGATAGTCTATTATTTAAGAGGTTGAGTGGACATGTAGTGGAGGAGTGTCCATTATAGGAGTGAAGAACCAACCACTTGGGTACTTTTCCATAATGTGCTTTGAGAAAGATTCTAATCTAATTATCTCTATGTGAGGAAGTATGATAAGTTTATAACACTTTATAGAGGAATATGTTAGTGAAATAGGAGGCCAACGAGATGCTACAGGTCCACTATTTTAAGTAGAGTCTAGAGATGATATACCATGAGCTGCTATTTGGAGTTACACTACCATATAGAGTTAATATGTATGAGTTGGCCTTAGAGGCTTCCCAATTCACTTAGGCTAAGAGTTCCTAGATGGGGATAAGATGATGTTTGAGGGTCATTAGTGCCTCTATGGTGAGAAAAAGGTACATTCTAAAGGTAGTGTACCTTCAAGATATAAAAGGTCTATGGGGATGATACCCCTTTTAGGAGCTTGTTCGAGTAGAAATTTTGAGGGTAGACACCACTATAGGAGGCGTTGTATATGACATGAACTAGAAGTGGATTACTTGAGTGACAAGGTATGTTTTCATGGCTGATTATTGTTGAGGCATTGGTATCATGAGTGCCATGTTGAGGTTAAAGTGATCAAAGAGGCAAGTCTCGAGATCATACTATCATATCAATACACAAATAGTAGGCTTTTAGAATTCCTCTTTTAAGAGCTAGGATTGTTATCTATCCCATCTAGTTGAAGCCCTAAAAGCCCCATACATACTTGATATGTTAATTATCAGGTATTATATCTACAGCTTACTGAGGTGGGCATATTAATGTGATTGGAATGTCTAAGGTTGATCATTAAGCTAATGTGATGGTTGGTATGCTTATAATTTCTTTCCTATTAGCATGTGTACTTTTTGATTCTGGCTCATCCCATTATTTTTTGTCATCTGCTTTTATAACTCAAGTTAACTTGTTTCCCTTTGCTAGTGAAATACCCCAAAATCCTAATTTAGGGAATCATGGCCAAATAAGAAATTATTAGGAAGATTAAATAAATAAACTATTTTATTGAAATAAGAGGGAATTAATTAAGGTAAATCTAGGAGAAATTAATAAATAATTTAAATAGGAAAAATTTGAGTATTTTGCTAATTAAAATTGAATTTAAGACAATTCTTTCAAAATCCCTAAATTAACCTAAAGAGATAATTTAATTATTATTTTAATATTTATATTTTATTAAACATCAAAAATTACCCAAATTATATTAATTAAGCTAATCCATTATTTCCTTTCTTTTTCCTTTTTCTTTTTTTTCCTTTTTCCCCTTCTTTTTCCTTTTCCTTCCTTTCCTTCTCTTCTTTTTTTCTCTTTTTCCACCAACCTGGGACAGCCCACTGGCCCAACCTCTTCCCTCCCCCTGCGTTGCCCAACCCCTCCCCACGTCACTCCTTCCCTCTCTCAGCCGGTTCGGCCCCTTCTTTTTTCTTTCTTTCTTCTTTCCCCTAGATCGCCGGTCCAATCCTCTCCCACTTTGTCTTCAACCTCCGGACACCTGCAACTCCCAATTCAGCGCTGGAAATCCCACCACCAACCACACGCCCACTC